>OY776678.1:46796119-52060499 GCA_963675555.1 Leptura quadrifasciata
CAGCGGGAGGATAGGGAACTTAAAAGTGCAACTGATGATGACAGCAAATTAAAGGATCACGCGCAGTCCCTCAAAAGGAAGGCGGAGATGTTGAATTCTCGGGCCGATGAAATGCTCAGAGGCATTGCGAAGCGTCGCAAAGCCTCTGAGAGATGTACAAGGAAGCTAAATGCTATAAAAAAGAAACTGGGAATAAGGTAGTGCGTAAACACACTACAGAATGTTGCATTAAAAATGTTTGTACATAAATTTAGTATTAGGTTAGGGTTAAGAGAAAAAATGTAAAAAAATATAAAAGTAAAAATGTAAAACTGAAAAAAAAATGAGGTTAGATTAGGTTAGAAAAATGTAAAAAATTTAAATGTAAAAAAATAGGTTAGGTTAGAAAAAATGTAAAAAAAAATTTAAATGCAAAAATGTGAAAAAAAAATTAGGTTAGGTTAGGTTAGGTTAGAAAAAATGTAAATGTAGAAAGTAATAACACCCCCCCCCCCAACCCCCCCCCCCCGCGTCACGCGCTGGGTTATTGGTTAGTTCAGGTTTATATATTAAAAAAAAAAAAAAAAAAAAAAAAAAAAAGCGGGTCAAAAAATTAAAAAAAGGTTTATGCGGGCGAAGCGACCGAAGGCTGCAAGCGTCGCCCCCGCCTCTGCCAAAACCCCCCGCGCCCACCCACCCACCCGGGGGGGGGACCAAGGTAGCGCAGTGGTATAGCGGAAAATTGTTATTTAATTTTATAATTATAATTTTATAACTCTATAATTTTATAATTATAATTTTATAATTCTATAATTTTATAATTCTATAATTTTATAATTTTATAATTTACGTGTTGAAAAAAATCCCTGCAAGTGCTAGGGATTGAACTACCAAACCTTCGTTCACAAAGTTTACAAAGCAAGCCACGTTACCACTGGGCTACCTTGGTCCTAGGAAACTCTTATACTTTACTCTTATACTTACCTATAACGCGAGTTTATATATATATTTCATGGAATTTTTGGTAAATTGTGTATTTAAGTATATAATTAGATTAGAACTGTTGTATTCATCGTAGATGAAATAAAAAATAAATTTTAATACATTTATTTATACACAAATATTGGACAAAAAAAAATATATATATATATAAACAACTGAAAAACTTCCAAAGTACACTCAGACACGCGTAAGGGGTCATTTTCGACTAAACTGACCACTGGGAATCGATTCCGATAATTTCCGAATCGATCCGAACACTACCGAACGCGTTATTCACTGTTTTGTCAAGGATTGGGGGAATAAAAAAATCAAAACACGTTTCAGGGGAGTTCACACATGCAAAGGCTGCAATTTTAAGCGAAAAGCCGAACTCATGCCGAACACTCCCGAAGTTTCCCGAAGCCACCCGAAGACGCCCGAGGACACGCGAGGTATCGTTTTCGACTAAATCGATCACTGGGAAGCGATTGCAACCACTTTCGGAGCGATACGACTAGCCGTTCCGGGAAAAAGTCTGCTGCGGCAAAACTAAAGGTCGGAAGTGAGTAGAAACGGTACTGGAGGACAACTGTGACCTCGATACACCTTTTGCAACACTTTTGACCGACAGTCCAAATACGAATAACCAATTTACTTAAATAAGTACCCCGTTATTTCTTATATTAAAGCAATTTTTTATTCTTTACTTTACTACTGTTATTTATTGTATATGAAATGAAATAAAAAAAGAATAACTCTTAATACATTTATTTATAAATAACAAAAATATATATACATAAAATAAAACAGAATTATCCGTCCGAATCATGCTCCACCAGAATGACTGCATCCTCATCTTCATCGGCAGATTCCTCCACCAGAATGGCTGCATCCTCATCTTCATCGGTAGATTCCTCCACCAGAATGGCTGCATCATCTTCCGAGTCAGACGATTCCGCTGTGTCCGTCGATGATTCCTCCAGAATTACTCCATCCATCTCGTCTTCGGAATCATCATTGGGCACAGTGTCCATCGACCATGTGGACGGAGACCTCTCCAATGGTTGGTATTCTTCTGGTGAGGTGGTGCTATCTGCTACACCACCCCTTGTCGCCTCTCTAACGCGCTGCAGGTAGGCACGATACCTTTCGCACAAAACGAACATGGTTGAAGTGGAAGATACAGTATTGTCTTGTACTTCAGACATGTTGGAGCGTAGAAAGTAAACTGAGGATGGTGAGGGCTTTCTTATGTATATATAGCCCCTACCACCACCCCCACCTCATCACTCCCCACCTCACTACTCACACAAATAAGAGTAGAAAGTGTCCTAATACTCATATTTTTAACACCATCAATATCAATAGCACTGTCAACATAAGCAATAATCGAAGTGAAACACAGATTTCTCTAGTAACATTGTGTTACTTACATTTAAATATTTAGTAAATAAAACAAAAAATAAGATTCAATTTAACGTTTATTTAACACTTAAACTAGTTATATAATATTTACAATAAACTAAAAATTAAATATATACATTTATTTATCACTAAAACTAATTACATAATTATTTACAATAAACTAAGAGATATATACATATTTACAAAAAAAAACTACAAATTATCTGTCCATATTGCAAATATTGCAGATTTCCACTCGCCTAATCTGATAGAGTGGATCTCTGCAAGATTTGCAATATCCCCGCCTGCCTCTCATTATCCTTGTAGTGGCATGGTAGTCCACATGACGATGTCTCCCAGGATCCACCCTAGACTGGTATCCCAGAAAACATCCGTGGCAAAGATTGTATTCCATACCACCCACTACTTGGACCGCAACAAAGGTCATGGTGGTGCAGAAGATGCCATCCATCGGGTTCACCCTTGCTAAATATTCTGATGTTATCCACCGCTGCCCTCTTTGGTGGGGAACATCTACGACGATACCCTCATCATCACTTGAATCGTCTGCACCCTCTTCAGCGTCAAAAAATTCCTCATCGTCTTCCTCGTCGCTTTCCTCATCGCCTTCCTCATCGTCTTCAACTTCTACCTCGTCGTCTTCGGGAGCAGCCAAGTCGTCCTCTACCTCTTCAAGGTACCATATATTGTTGAGGACATCTAGGGATGCTAACCAGTCCAGGAATCTGAGGTTAGCCCAACCAGCAGGTACAGCAGCCATATTAATACTTGGAAACGAATATATAAGACAGTAGACGGAATGATCAACGTTGAAGTTTGCAAAGCAACTGATCTAACGTGGAGTTACACCTCCTCTTTTAAACATGTTGCTGGTGACGTCACATCATCTCTAACGACATACCATGGCTCTAATATCGGCAATTCCAGCGACTACTTAAACAAACAAGACCATGAGGAGGAACTCAGTTATTATTCAGCTGTCATACCGTACACTTGTTTTTAAAACAGCAATGTCTTGTCCAAGAGAGTGGCAATCGAAACCAACAATCGCCGTATATCCATATAGTATGGATGGTGCAATTCTGTGCTATAATTGTTCCCAATTCTGGGCAAAGCAGCAAATTAATCCATGTACTGGACTATGTTCAAATTGTATAAAAGAAAATCCAGTGCCAGTGAATACCGTCCGAAAAGCAGCATCACGTGAGCGTCTGGAGCAAGAGTGCTACAAGTGTCTACAACCCACGACTCGTACAAATTTTGGAATTATCCGAGATGTTTGTGAGACATGCAAGGTGGAGCACCCATTGAGGCAGCGGTGTCTGGTTTGCAACAAGTACACTGGTGATTGTTGGAACAATATTTGCAGCAAATGCAGAGACGAGAAGACATACAGTGTTTTACTTTGTGAATATGTTGGACATATTTATGGAGGTGTGATGAAACACAACAGAGAATGTTTCTGTCAGGAAGCGTTACTGTCGAGACGGGGGGATTTCATCTGATTAATTCCATAAATATGTATTTGTATTTTTTCTGTATTATATACGTTTTAAATAAATATATTTAATCTATAATTCGTTGTAAATATTTTCTTCTCAATAAAATTTATTAAAATGATTTTCTTGATTTCATCTAATAATTTTTAGGAGTAAAAATTAATTCAAAAATTTTAACAAATTTGCATTTGTATATATTTTTTCGTTAATGTGTATATAATTACTAAGGCTTTGGAGTCTTATATGGGGAAAATAAATAAAACAAATATTAATGGAATACACACATTTTATTATGAAATTTCTAAACATAAGTAAAATATTAGTTGTTATAAATATACACATTTTATATAAAGAATGTGACAATATTAAATAAGAGCTGCTTCGTTAATCCAAGAGTTGTGGTCATTAGAGAATCCGAGCCACTTCACAAAAACCTTGTTCCCTCTCCTTCTTAAAACCTTTTCCACCAAGTAGACATCAGGGTATTTAGCTTTTTGTAGCTCCATTTCATAAAAGCACCCCTTTATTGGTTGGCCATGAATGTCCTGGAGTGTATATGTTGTGGGATTTGTTACATTTATTTTAACGATCTTGAAAAGTTCAGTTGAAAAATTTGGTGTGAACCCCTTTTCAAATATACCTTTATATTTACTGATTCGAACTATATCGCCAATACGAAATTTAGGTTTCAAAGCAATTTTAATGTGATTATAAGCATTTAAACGTGTAGTTGGTTTAACATCAGCAGGTTTCATACCAGTCGTACGATGTATTTTATTATTGTACAATTTTGTAATGTCGGATAGAATGTCAACCCATTTGTATTTACCTCTAGCTGAGAATTCTTTATATAACCAGGTTTTTAATGTTCGTATTACTCTTTCTGCAATTGCTGCTTTTTTCGTACTATACGTGGAGTAATGATTAATGATGTACTGTTTCATTAAAGCAGAAAAGTTTTTGTTGTAAAATTCCGTACCCTGATCGCTTTGTAGATTTTTAGGAGAATAATTTGATTCTTGTAAAATACTTCTCATAGCCTTAGTAATTTCAACACCAGTTTTATTTTTTAGAGGTTTAGTCCACAAATATTTTGAGTAACAGTCGATCACTACGAGAATGTATCGATAACCATTGTTTTCATCAGCGTATGGTTGCATTTCAGCTAAATCCATTTGCCATAAATCACCATAACCTTTGATTATTGTTCTTCTTCTACGGAAATTTCTCCTACAAGCTTTATGCAATTCGTTAACAACTTGTAATTTCTCATTACTAATCACCATAATTGAAGTTTAAGTCAGGCGTTTATATAGATAATTTAGGTCTGTTTTTTCACTTTTTTCCTAATGTAGCAGCGTTGTCCGTGACTTCAGCCACTATTTCATCTATCACTTGTTGATTACGATCGTTCCTCCCAGCTTGTGCCACAATATTTCCAAGTGATTTCTGTCGCACTGTCATACCTTTCAGACGGGATTCATCGAGAATGTGGTGCACTTTGCTTATTGCATCATATAAAATAGTATAATTGTCCTCGGTTAATTTCTTAACTCCAGAAATTTCTTTATTAATGTGTTGCAGAGCGTCATTAATCATCTCGGTAATTTTGCTGTGTACAAACTTACTATATTCAGTCCACTGATTCTCCATAAAAGCAATGTGTGACTTTTTAATGTCTTTCATACATTTATCGATATTTTCGTCTACATAGTTACGAGTTACACCATCTTTTTGATTTATTGGTTCACCAATGTTCAGTAAACGCTTATTTTGCATATCAAATTGATTATCTGCGGTAAGTTTAAAACCAATACCTGGAGGTCCATGTACGATAATCGATTTATTATTATTACTTCTTCGTCTACCGAACTTGTCAATTGTGTTGTTTACAACAGCCATTTCTGTTTACGTCTGACCCCGTTTAAGCATTTCACAATATTTTATACTAATTAAATAAGTGTGAAATGAATTTTAACTTCACTAATAGATTATCCTTTCTTCCCTCATTTCTTCCAATAAACTGACTATTTCGTTATTGACACCATTGTTACCAACCATTTTTGAGCTATAGAGCAGGCGTAGGCGGTCCACCAGTTCTTTCGGTTTATTCCAATATACATAGTCAACACCTCTATTATTGTATAATTTATTAATAGGAACACCTAAGCCAGTTTTAGATCTCGTCACAACTGTAGAAGATACCAATGGTTCTATAATATTAGTGAATTTCTTCCATTTAGCTTTATTCAAACCCTGTTTCATATCATAATTTTTATATGGTGCTTTTGTCTGTTTTAAAATCCCCCCATATAATTGACACTCTTTGTCGCCAATAATAGCCTCATTACTACGCGAAATTTGTGGTTGTTTCATAAATATCATATCATATAACTTAGGACTGCCAGAATACGTCCCCACCTTCTTAGTTCCACGCCACAATGTGATATTTCCATTAGAAAAGCGTATTTCAGCATTACCCATTTGTAGTTTTTCTGTATGGGGGTCTAAACGTACACCGTATATAGTATCATACCTAGCATTGTCGAATTTCAGATTTTCTAAATGTGTTTGCACTATATCACATTTTCCTTCTGCGCCACTAATAGAACTTTCTGAACATGGAGTGCTCATTAACGACGATCCCGGTGGTGTTTCCAAAAAATATTGTTGACTTGCATTTTTGTCACCATCTTCATCACTAGTTTCAGGTGTTGCTTTAAATGTACTAGTACTAGCTCTTGCACTTTCTATCGGTTGTGTTGGTTTCTGAGGTTGTGTTAGCGATTGGTTATGTGAAGCAGATGATATAACCTTTAATGGTTTTGTTATGGGTTCATAAATTTTTTCGAGTGTTAACTGATTCTCAACGTTTCTTCTCTTCACAGAGTTGAATTTTTTGCGCACTGAATCGGTGGCCTCAATCAATTCACGTTTCAGTCTTATTTCTTCTCTCATGTTTCTACCTATAGCACTACTGAGTTTATTCTCACCATTGTCATTCATGTCTAACAAATGCAGCCTCACTGCTGAAGTTATCCCGATGCTATCTGTAGACCAATTAAAATTTTAATTACAATACTTCATGGATATATGAAACTATCAAGTTCTTTGCGATATCTCCCTTCATTTACTTCTCTATCCTTGTCAATTACAAGAAACCCATATTTGTCTTTCCAGCACTCTGCACACATTTCTTGAAATTCTTTATAAGTCACATCCGGTGAGACATGGTCTGAGAAAATGTGGTGTAAATTCATATCATCCTGCTTAAAAATTGCTATGAAATTACTATTATCCCTTACCAACTGTTTAGGGACGCGGGAATACGTTTGTGCCAAATAGAAACAATCTACATGTTTATGACGCCCCATTGAGAAGTATGCTCGAATAACATCTTGCTTTTCACATATAACATCATCAAATATAAATATAGACTCAGGCTCAGCGTCGGATGGTTGCACTATTTCCGCGTTGTTACTGAAGGTGTAATATCCTAGCCCCGTAATCGGTGCTAATATATCGCGTAAATATTCATACTTGGGTTGATGTAAGGACTTTGAATATAAGTAAATGTTTGAAAAACGTAGCCCAAGTGGATGAGTAAGCAAAGTTATTAGTAAATTTGTTTTGCCACAACCACTTGGACCTATTAAGAGTCCGCGAATAGTTGAGGGAAGTAGCGGGCCATGGCGTGATTCGACTTGTAGTCCACACCCTACTTTTTCATCTAAATTATCTACAGCAAGTTTCTGTTTCTGCTTCACAATGCGCATCGTAGCACGGATGGATACTATATAAATAGATGTACGTATTGTGATTGTTATTTAAATGGTGTCAACCGAGAAGCACACACGTGAAAATCGTCGTGGTTTAAAGATTGGTAAGGGGGTAGTCAATTCTCTAATAAATAAGCTCCCATTTGAACTACACTTACCGGGAGGTTACCAGTATTGTGGTCCAGGCACCAAATTACAAAAAAGATTAGCCCGAGGTGATCCAGGCATAAACAAACTCGATGCTGCATGCAAGCAGCACGATATTGCATACGATCAAAACACCAGTAATTTAGCAGCCCGACACAAAGCAGACTATCAACTTGAACAAGCTGCCTGGAAACGAGTTAAATCAAAAGACGTAAGTTTCAAAGAAAAGGCCGCCGCGTGGTTAGTTACAACTATAATGAAGGGAAAGCAACGTCTTGGTATGGGTTGTACGTCAACAACACCCCGTACTACAAAGAAACGTATAATTAAAAAGAAAAACAAGAAAAAAACTAGAAATATAGCTTTTGGTGCTGGAATAGTACGTAAAGTACGTGATGACATACGTAAAGCCGGTGGTAAACGAAAAATCGCTAAGGACACAAAAAAAGTTACGCAAATTGCGCTTCAAGCAGCACGACGACACATGAGAGCAGCTGGTGGAAAACGTAATATTCGTACACCTAGGATAATACCAATACCGAAAGTGGGTGGAATTCTACCATTAATACCCATTTTTGCTGGATTATCAGCTTTGGGTAGTTTAGCTGGCACTGCTGCTGGTATAGCTAAAGCTGTAAATGATGTTAAAACGAGTAGAGAGGAATTAGCTGAAAAAAATCGCCATAATAGGCAGATGGAGGCGATTTCTATAGGAAAAAGTGGTAAAGGGCTATATTTAAAACCATATCGCAAAGGACTAGGACTTTATCTAAAACCACAAAGTTCAAAAAACTTCTAGATGCTCTACCCCGAAAACCTCTCACTAATATCGATCTTAAATATTATGCAGAGAAGGTGAAAGTGCCCTATTTTCGGGGGATATTTATGCGGGACACTCTACCATATTCTGGACCACGTCATAATGAGTCGGCCATCATAAATCTAGACAGTATAAATGGCCCTGGAACACACTGGGTTGCATTTAAAAAACGTGGTAGTTTAGTCACATATTTCGATAGTTTTGGTGATTTACCCCCACCGACAGAATTAGTTTTATATCTGCGCAGAGGTTCAAAGTCGACCGACAAAATTTACTATAACTATGAACGCCAACAAAATTTTAACACAGTGTGGTGTGGTCATTTGTGTTTGAAGTTTCTCACTACAAAATAACTACAAACGCTTGTGAAATAACATCTGCAGACCTTGAAATGGATCGGGAAAGCATCAAGCAGATGGGTCAATCACTAATCGCATTCTCCCGTTTACGCAGTCTATTGAAGATGAGCAAACAACAACTGGCAAATATGCCTAAAGAAGTAATGATTGGATGTGCTGCACATGAAATTGCATTAGTATGGGACAAACTACCCCAGCATCTCCAGAATGATATTGATATTTTAAAATATCAATACTGTCAGGAACATTATCATGATGATGATGATGATGGCGGTGGTAGCAGTGTTGATGTTAATGATGGGCCGCCGCCTCGAAGAATATTTTGCTGCTACTGTAAAGTGCGCGATGTCAATGTTGCATCAAATAATGAGATACAAACGTCTCCGTCATCCAGCAAAAAACGAAAATTACACCACGATTATTGCTGTAGTTCACAATAAATTCATGAGAGAACACTAAATATCATCAGTCATGTCGTATACGTTCACTCTATCAAACCGATCTAGTGTGCTCAGTGCTGAGTTTTATCCTCCCATTGAATTAGATACTAATAGTCGATATGGGTTAGGATTAACAGGCTTCTATTCTTACAATTCTATATTCAATGTGGACGAAACCAACAATCGTTTTTGCTATCGAATTGGACCAAAAGTAGCCCCCACACTTATCCACATACCTTGCGGAGCCTATGAAATTGAAGAGATATATCGTGCAATACTGAAAGCTATGCCCGGTGATAAGAAAGAGGAAAAAGAAAAACTATTTCGACTGCGAGCGAACAACAATACGCTAAAGTGTGAGATTTGGTCAAAATATGGAATTGACTTTACACAAGCAAACTCTATTGGTAATTTATTGGGATTTGAATCGACTTATTTGCATCCAAACACTAATCATGAATCAACATTACCTGTTGATATTATGAAAGTAAGGATGATACGTGTAGATTGCAACATTATCTCTGGAGCATATCTGAATACCCTTAAATCCCATACCCTTTTCGAGTTCGACATAGACGTTGAACCAGGTTACAAACTTACCAGAGAGCCAGCGAACATCATATATTTGCCTGTTAGACCTGAAGGACGTCAGTTTATCGACAACATTACACTACGCATATTGGATGATAATGGAGATTTAATCAATTTTCGTGGTGAGAAGATTATCGTAAAGCTAGAATTGAAACAGTTTTAAAATCGCAAACACAATGGGTTTCCGATATAATCAACAACGATTAGCACACAATCGTTTCAATGTGATTGACGATAAAAAGACTAATGACTGCGGAAATCGACTCATTCAACGTGTAGAGCTTAAACGGTTAAGACATAACCTGCCAGCTAAAGATCGTGCATTTCTTCGATCCATCGGATTGAAACTGAGAGAAAAATAGTTAATAATGGTGACTTTTACATCTAGTGAAAAACTTGAGGTGTTCGAGGAACCTGTATTCGATCAGTCACTCGTTAGCTTACATGAGCATACATATAAACCACACGGTTCACCATATTATAGAAACTCTGATGAAGTACGCATTCCTGTCAATTTTCAGGACTTAATACTTGACATTACAGAGAGTTACATTTATATAGAAGGAAAATTTACCCCTAGTGATGTTACCAAGAAGTGTTATCTATCTAACAATGCGCTAGCTTTTCTCTTCGAAGAAATAAGATATGAAATGGGTGGTGAACAGGTCGCTGTCGTTAGGAAGCCTGGCATCACTACTACAATGAAAACTAGGGTGTCATATGGACAAACATCCCTCCCATCGCTACTAACTATAGGTTGGGGTCTCACCGAGAAAAAACAGGATATTTTAGATACTACCAGCCACGTTTTCAGCGGTAAACTCCCTCTTAAGTACCTCATGGGTTTTGCAGAAGATTATACCAAAGGTATTTTAAATACAAAACAGGAATTAATTTTAATTATAGCACGTTCCTTTAAAGACTCTTACATTGGAGAAGTTGATGCACAGTTAGAAATTAACAAAATCGAATGGAAGATAAGACATATTGTGCCTGAAGTTAGACAAAAGGTTAAACTATTAAAGAAAATTGATACGAGCAGTAATAATGCTAAAGTTAAAATGGCTTACCGTATGTGGGATCTCTATGAGCTACCCACTCTACGTGATACTGCTTCTGATATATGGGCTGTTAAAACCACTAACAGTCTTGAGAGACCTCGATACATCATTATCGGATTTCAAAACAATGGCAACTCTAGTGACAGAACCAAGGACGCCGCAAGTTTTATACATGCAGATATAAATAATATTCGGCTATATTTAAATGCCGAAGTATTTCCATATGAACGTTGGAATTTAAATTTCGATAAGAAACTCGACTCTGCAGCCTACTACGCCTATGAAAATTTCCAACGTAGTTATTACGATAAAGATATGAGTGAACCTATGATGGACCTTGGCGAATTCAGAAAAAATCCATTGTTTGTTATTGATTGCTCACACCAACCAGATGCAATGAAATCATCCACCGTCGATATAAAAATTGAATTTGAGACACGGAAGACGAAGTTTCCCGAACAAACTCGAGTATATGCACTTATACTTCACGATGCGTATTTAAGTTATAGCGCATTAGATGGTTCAGTTCAATGTGGCATTGCTGGTGCTAAGTAACGAATACCTATTACCATGACGTCATTAGGTAGCCAATTTCCTACTTTGATAGTTGACTTGCAGGGGTTTCAATATAAAACAAATGATTTTACCGTTAAAGAATTAGCTGTTCTATGTTGTAACACTAATCAGCAAGCACACTATTTCTTCAAACCACCAAATCCTTTCTCATCACTAACCCAAGGCGAACAGACTCACTACCGATGGTTAGAAAACAACTACCATGGGGGCATAAAATGGAGTGATGGATATATTCAACTGTCAGAATTCCCACTAATACTTCATCGACTTTGTCAAAACGCTGTTAATAATTTTCGACGCAACGTATTGTCAGAGGATGTTATAATTGTATGCAAAGGCAAATTAAAGAAAAATGTTCTACAGCATCATCTAAAATGGAATAGAGTTATAGATCTAGATGACTTCTCACCCTGCATACCCAATCTAAAATCGTTAAAGGTACCAAGATGTATGGAACACACCCAACCAAAATATAGTCACTGCTCTCTTGCAAACGTTCACTTTCTTAACAAATGTATTATAGATTTAAATATAGAGTTAAAATAAATATCTTTAAATATGTTTATATTTAGGATTAATAATTAATATTTTTTAATGTATGTCACCAAAAATAATTATAAATAAATTAATGTATAATCTAATAATGTGTTTCATTTATTTCAATTTTAATTTTAAAAATAAAAACAACTATATTTCCATAATAATAATTTTATTACACCATTTACATATTAATATTATTAACAGAAGAATTACAATAAGTGATTAACTACTAATTGAGTTGTCTTCATCCTGTTCTTCATCAGATTGGTCGAGTTGATACTTTTCAATAATTTTCTTAGGTAAGTATTTTTCTATGTCACATAGGAAATGTTTTAAATTTATTTCCACTAGTTGCTCACAGAATTCTTCTAAATTCACAATACCACGAGAGAATTTACCACATAGTTGTGCACCTCTGTAATACCTCTCAGAATCCTCATTAAGCTGTTTAACTTTTTCAGCATCGAAGCAGTAATTCAGATCATAATTTATTGCATGGAGTCTATCCATACTTAAGTCGCCTAGTACAGAAGATAGTCTTTCAATTGCCGAATTAATGTCTTCTGCCCTTACCCAACGTTCTGCTGAATATTGCATCCACATTCTTGCCAGTTATAGTGAGGCTAGAAATTACATAAATAAAATTAGAACAAGTTATCAAATATATGATAAAACTACTTACATCTCTACTACTATTGTAGTGTATTTATAATATTTCAGTCTAAGTTATACTTTCACTATACCTTATTTATTGGTCTGATAATTTAAAGTATACAAATATTTTAAATAGTTTAAATCACGCAATAATTTCGAATTTTATTAGTGACCTTGATTTAGCACCGGTATAAATGGGTGAATTCTCTCCTAAATAAATCAACGCATATTTACCACTAGACGAATTTATTTCTTCTATAAAAGTTATATTTAATAGTTCAGCAATACGTTTAGGCAAAAATGATTTAAAGGTAGTACTTGTACTTTCATCAAATAAATGTACTAATATCGATTTTCCAAAACGTGTATTAAGCATTAACATTTTTTTAATGGCGTAAACCTTATTTAAAATTAACGATGAAATAGGTTTTTGGTCTAAAACTTCAGTATCTTTAATAATAAGTTCATTAAGGGCTAATAAATCGATATTGGTAGTCATATTTAAGTAGTTGAGTACAGTGAAAGAATTACTAACCAAGAAATATTACAGAACTTTGCTTACTTAAAATATTTCAGATCACAACACTATGCTCACTTATTAACTGTAGGTGAACCAGACTAAATATGATTTTGTTCTAATAGTCCGTGCTTTTTTTATAGAAAAAGTATACTACGTCACAAAATATAGAACCCCACCACATTTTACTGTGTACGTATTGAACTAATGTGATTTTAGAGGTCAAGTTGCGTGGCAAGGAGGAAGCTCCGTCCTTGCATTCTCTAATAGTGTTAGCCAAGGCCAAGGTCACCGCAAGTGATCGTTCTGGGTAACAGCAACACTGCGCCCTTGAAGTCGAA
Organism: Leptura quadrifasciata; assembly: GCA_963675555.1. Classification (NCBI taxonomy): domain Eukaryota; kingdom Metazoa; phylum Arthropoda; class Insecta; order Coleoptera; family Cerambycidae; genus Leptura; species Leptura quadrifasciata. The sequence continues at coordinate 46,809,829 of OY776678.1, forward strand.
ACGCACTGCGGCCGTCCAAGGTCAAGGTCACGGTATATGCTATGCGAACCTACGATGCCACCGTGGCCTTGAAGGAACGGACCACAGGTGCACGGTCAAGGTCAAGGTCAGTGGTGGGGGGAGACCGACCTACGGCTAACTTCCTCTACTGTTTACAGTTGTTGTGGACTGTATTTAATAGCAACTGAAATCAAACCTCCATTGTTTCTTTTTATTATATTTACTCTTCATTTTTAGAAGAATATTATTTAAGTGTAACCATATTTTTGTTATTATTACTTCAATCCGGACAAGCCAATATACTGATTTACTAAAGGCGACCTAAAACAACACTTTAAAATATACTTTATTGGAAAATGTGTCGCCCATATATAATATCAAACATGGTTTATTGCTTTCTGTAATCACAAATTGAAGCCAATTTTCACTTATTTTTCCATTTTCGTCGTATTTTAGTTTAGCGTTTTGCCTTATTTTTACAGTATGTCTTACTTTTCATGACTTAATAACAATGCGATTTTTTAAAAATTTACGTGGAAGATACTTACCCATCAGGAGACTGTTTCACGGAATTATTTAAAAATCCACCAGTAATGTTCATCAATATGAAGAAAAAAAGACCTAATTTTCCAAAAAAAGATATTAGGAAAAGGTTTAGCTATATAAAAATAGTAATAAAATTTTACTTTTTAAAGAACCAATTATTAGTCATAACATTATTTTCGGAAGTAATTAAGGGTGAATTAAGCTGGAAGAAAACAGATTTTCCATTTAGTATTAATCATGGGACGTTAATCAGTTTTACTTAACATTATAGATCAAACGATAAATGACTTAAAGTTAAAAAAGTTAATTTTTTTCCTTGAATTCCATTGTTTGATAGATTAGTACTAGATAAATATATTATTTAGGATTACTCAACCAAAGCTTTCACACTGATAAGAAACTACCTAGTTTTACTTCCACGTCCAGTGGAAGTATAGTAACGCCATTTTTTTAAAATTATTGAAATAGGTTTAAAATGTCATGAAACGTCGAGATTTTAAATTTGAGGGGAAAGAATGTCCCGTCTGTCGGTTAGTCGGTCTGTAACTTTTTTTGTGCGTATGTTTACTCTGGAACCGTTTATGATATTGACTTAAAATTTGGTACAGTTATGTGTTATAACGAGCTTTGGAACTAGATTATATTTTGATATAATTCCGTTGGGAGATTTGGGGAGTAAATAGGGTAAATAAGGGTAAGTAGGCAAAGCAATCAAGTAAGAGTCCATAAAATTGCAATTTAGGGCATATACGAAAAGTCAAGGCATCAAAATTTTTCTTTACATCAGCCACCCCCCACCCCGCTAACAATAATACCACCATACACTATTGTAAAAGGGAGTAAAAAAATAAAATGTGATTTAGTGTGTGTACAAGAACGAAACGTCTCAAAAAAATTTTTGGCCACCCCCATTGCCACCCGCACCCTATTATTAAAGGAAGTAAAAAATTAAATTGAGATTTAGTGTTTGTACGAGAACCAAGGGCCCATAAAATTTATTTTGGCATTAGCTACCACCCCCATTGCCACCCCCACCCTATTATTTAAGGGAATAAAAAATTAAATCGGGATTTAGTGCGTATACGAGAACCAAGGACCTCTAAAAAAATTTTGACATTAGCCAACCCCTTTACCACCCCCATTGCCACCTCCACCATATTATTAAAGGGAGTAAAATATTACATTGGAAATTTAATGTGTATAAGACTTGGATACAAAATCTGGATGTGGAAGTAGTGATTCCTTGGGCAGCGGTTTTCATTTTTATATTGACGATCTATCATTTGAATTTACCATTTAAGAGAAGTTTAAAAAATCGTTATTAACAAATAAAAACTAATAAAATTACCCGGCTTTTCTAAATTTATATGAACGTCCTTGCTTCTGAATGTACCAACATATTCAAGTCTTAGGCGAAAATTGTTAGACACTTTCAAAAGCAAACCATTGTAGGATATATCAAAACAAGTACCTTATTCTTAACTTTAATGGTTATTGAGAAAAAATATACGTCTATGTACTATGGGGGCATGGGGTGTTAGTAAATATATTTTTTAAAGCAATTTCCAAAATTCACTCGATTGAATCTGTCGAGCATTCGTATAGGATTATTTGCAGTAATTTGTCATATATATTTATGACTACCGATACAAATATTTTCAATGATTTTACTACTACTTTACAAGTGTTAAATTGGAAATAAAATAGGTAAGTAATGTTTCTTGTTCATAAGAGGGGAAAATGTATAAAAGAGAATAAATTTATAGTTTTTCGTCAATTTTATGTCGTTCTGGTAAAAGATCTCACAATAAAAGTTCGGTAAGTTTAATCCTGAAATATTACTCGGAATACGGAAATCCAGCAAATAAAACAGTATTTCCAGTCTGAACTTTCTACTAAATAATACGTGTGAAAAATAACAATGAAGCAACTTTTGCAAGCAATATTTGAAATTATCAGTGCAATGAAAACTTCCGTACCAATTAAATTTGTTGATTAATTTTGAACATAACAAAACGATATTGACACAATGTCCAATCCACTTTGTTAGGTTTGTAACAGAATAGGTCGCGATAGGACGACGACCAAATAACCACGTCGGATGTTTTTATCTGTTCTACACTGCACAGCAATCTAATTTACGCCGACATGCAGAAATGGAATATGGAAATTTATTTACAAGGCGGGTCGTTGAAAGTTATCGGCCTCCCTTTTCCAAGATTAAATCTCATTTTAGTTCTAGTTATTCATTAAAACCTCATTTCTTTTAACTCGAGTTTCCTGTTTGATATCCTATTTTTAAAAGTTAATTTTTTTTACTACAAACTTTTAGAATGGTCTAGTTTTTATTTTCATTACAATAAATGGCCTATTAGACTCATAACCTATGAGAATTAGTCTTAAAGACGATATTCTTAAATAATGAAAACCATTAAAGTAAAGTTCGCCAGATAAGGCTGTTTAAGACAAGATGATTGGGGAAATTTCAAACAATTAAGGATCAACTTTTAAAAATACAATGGAGGCTTGCTGATTTCATGACATGACATAGAATAATGTTTGTATCAGCAAAGTATCTCTGTCAGCATAACCTCATCTTCATTCGAAGCGTCATAATCATCTTTCTCCACGCCCAACTGAAATTAAGTCGACATATGACTGAAATTTGGAACTTAGTAAAGTTGCAAATATCAGTAAAGTATTAATAGATCAGTCGACTTAACTGTAAGGAAGAACGATCTTAGTTATACGAGCAGTTTCGTCGAAGGTCACTTCGAACATCTCTTGTAAAGTTATTGCATTAATTTCTTGTTTCGTTTATCTATGCTAATTTTTGTTTAAATTAAAAATTAAAATTTCTGATGAGTTTGTTTTTCGTCAATTTGGCACGGTATTAGTTAGAAAGAATTAGGACAAGAACATCATTAGCTGCGCAAAAATGTCAAGAAAACATTGTTGTTCAATATTAAATTTGAAATATGCACAAAAAAAAATTTGGCCCAGTGTCGTGCCCTAACTTCATGAAAAAAGGTACCCTACATACCCAAAATCTAAGTCGCTGGTTAAACCTGGGGCTTCGTTTTTTTAAATTTAAATATAATACTAGTCATGTATTCTACACACAAAATTTAAGGTAAATATCTACATTTGTTCAAAAAATATTTAGGGAAATAATTGTATTTTTGAAAACTACAATGCCCTGTATCTTGTAAACGAAGGCTCTAATGACAATGGTTTATATGACAAATATTCTTAAATTTGTACGAGGAATACGCTCCTTCATTTATGACATTCTATTATGTTACACCCTGTATATATGAAGTATGATTTAACACCTGCGAAAACCTAAAAAAACTAACATATACTTATATATATATATATATATATATATATATATATATGGTGTAGTGGTGAGAGGTAAGTGAATCCTCTCATGTGGTCTATGCTACTATACATCAGACATCATAGATGTCTCCATGATGTATAGCGACTTGCCATTTTGCAAGTACCGAGAGCGGTGACCTTCAGCCCTTGGTGGACTTAACCTATATACTGTTATTATAAATGATTTGCAGGAAACAACTACTCAGCGGGCAAATACCCCGACCTGCATTGAATTATACCTTACAAATCATTTGGTAGCCAATGTCATTTGTCAATTCCCCGACCAGACATAGACCGGTTTCGAACTTATTAGTTCTCATCAGTATGCCATAGGTCGTGGAATAGACAAATGACAGTGGCCAACCTGCTAATAGCCATATATATATATATATATATATATATATATATATTGTTATTATACATGATTTGCAGGAAACAACTACTCAGCGGGCAAATACCCCGACCTGCATTGAATTACACCTTATAAATCATGAAAAATTGGTAGCCAATGTCATTTGTCAACTCCCTGACCAGACATAGACCGGTTTCGAACTTATTAGTTCTCCTCAGTATGCCATAGGTCATGGAGCAGACAAATGACAGTGGCCAAACTGCTAGTCTTATACAGACTAATGTAAATGGTGTAGTGGTGAGAGGTAAGTGAATCCTCTCATATATATATAATGCGATGTATTTGCATATTGGACGATTACGAAGATTGCATGTTTGTGTTATTCGCTGAATCAGGGTTTGAATTTGTTTGTTTCCTTTAGATGGTTTTCAAAATTTATTTAAATTAGCTAAAGATCCGAAAGGTATGTGTTTTAGAATGTTAATACTTGTTTAGAGCTATTTTAATAGTTTTTATTTGATGTCAACAGTAAGTTTGATACTGACATCTATGTTAGTAGTTATTAAGTTGTTGAAATAATTTCTGACATTTAAGTCATTATGACATTTCTTTTAAGTAGGAAATTTTATTTTTATAGTTAGTAAATATTTTCCTGGAGAAAGACAAGGAGGTTTAAGTTAGGTTATGTTTGGAATGAAATTAATAAAAATTCATATGGTGTTTTGTTTTGTTTATTTTAGATATTTTGATATTTAGTGGGATAGAACAACAAACAACAGATAAAAGAGAGGTTGTAAAATTGGAAAAACAGATTTAAGAAAAAAAGAACAAGTGAAAACTAGGGAGTGAGAGAAGAAAAATAATAAACAAGAATTAATAATTTTGAAATTGAATTGAAAGTCAGAAATTGTGGAGATCAGCGAGAAAGAGTAAAAAGAGACTGTAAATAAGAAGGAAGAGGTGTTATTGTGAATAGAAGTTGCAGAGGAGATAAGGACGAGATAAGGTGAAGAATGGAAAAGGAGAATTGTTGGATTTGGAAAGAGAAGAGTGTAGCTACGAAGAAGGAAGGTTTTTGTGTGTTTAATTTTGGACAAGGTGGTATATTGAAATTTAAATAGTGTACTTATTAGACTTTCTGACCTGTTATAAAGCTAAATTATCTAAATATCAAAGAAAATAAATTATTTATATCAGATTAAAAATTTTACTTTAATAAAATTTCATTTTAAATAGGAACTGAATTTGAACCTGCTCCTGAAGGGAAAAATAAGCTAGCCGGCCCATTAAATATTTTGACATACTTTCGGATCAAAAGGTAAGAGATTTTAAAATGATCTTTTGGTTTTTTAAAGTTTTTTTTATCTATTGGAAATAAACAAGTTAAAGTTTGATTAGTACCGCAAATTATTAAGTTCAATAAATGTAGAACAGCACAATATATATATATGAAGTGTTATTGTACTTCCGGGTGCTCTCCCGCGTCGTCGATGGTCGACTCCTCCAGGAGTCACGGTTGTCTAAACGACGTTTCGGCAGAATCTCATCTGCCATCTTCAGGTTCTCACTGAAAGCTGCCTACTGCTGCTCCTCGTTGCTCGAACTGAGATGGCAGATGAGATTCTACCGAAACGTCGTTTACACAGCCCTGACTCCTGGAGAAGTCGACAATCGACGCGAGAGAGCATCCGGAAGTACAATAACACTTCATTTAACACCAGCGAAAACCTGAAAAACAACATATATATATATATATATATGTAAACTTTTGAACGGGGGGGCATTTTTGTGGTCTGGGGATCATAATCGAAGAAACTTCAGTGAAATTTTCCCGAAGTCGTGGCATGCTGCACTCTGCAATGGGTAGATGAAAAATAGAAGAAAACTTAGTCTGTTAAAATGAATAAGGGTAAAAATTAGCTCTACACGATGGTTTATAAATTTCTAATCTGTATTTTGTTATAGTAACGGTAAAGAAATTTTTGTTAAATTTTATTTTTTATTATCAACGCACATTAATAGGAGAAATTTTAGTCTGTTCAAATAAATAAGGGTAAAAATAAGCGTTACACGATTTCATAATTTTTTAAATCTCTATCAGAAAGCAAAGGTGGTCAGAAGGTGCAGGGGACTACGATAGTAAAGCGCTTTTTTTGTTATTGTGTTCTAGTTTGGTTTAAGCAAAAGTTATGTTGCTCATCATGAAGTGTATAGTCAAAAAGATAAACATGATGGATGGTCAGGAGGTGCGGGGAAGCCACATAGAAAATTAGCTTGTAGCAATTCTTAACAAATGCCAAAAACTAACTACACAACATCAAAAACATAAAATGGTTGCTTTTATTACGGGATTTAAAAAATCAACTAATAGAACAATTCTATTTAAATATGGCGCAATTTTTTTTGGAATAGCTTAACTACTTCTATTCAATAAATAGAGTATAATTGCCAGAATTATAACATTTTCCGCTATTTTAATTTAAATAATAAAAGTTCTTGATGAATAATTTTTTGTCTAATTATTAGTACATATTTTTCTTGTTGTGCCGTTACATATAGCCACATAGACAAATAATACTCTGTACCAGAAATAAAACTTATTTTTCTTTGTATTTGGACTCTGAAAGCGAATCTGATGTCCAAATTACTTGATTTAGTATCACTTTTTTAAATGGCTAAAAGTATCGAATAAAAATTAAATGAAAAATATTGTGTCGTATTAGCTACTAATGTAAATATAAATAGAAACAAATATCTATTTAATTATCAATAGGTGGAGCTGTTTAGATTTACAACGTACTTATGTTTGCATCCCAAATTAATATCCCAATTGATTATTATGGTAAGCTAGCTTGTTGCTATAAAATGTATTGAAAAATATTTCTAATTACTGCCTACTTGAGTTACATCAGTTGTTATTAGAAGATATTCTGTAAAAAAATTTCATAAGGTCGTTTACATATTTATTACATTTTTCTTTAATATTTTTTTAAGTGGATTGTTGAATTTTTCAAATGTTTCTAAGTAATGCGATGCTAAAAATATTAATAGAAACTATCTCTTTACTACTTACAAGGAATAAAAATTTATTAAACAACTTAATTCGGTAATAGAAACGACCTTGCCTAAGTTGTTGCAAGAGTCGGTTATGTACTCATATATTCTTCCCCTGAAAAATATGCTATGACCCCATTTTCATGAATAAAATAATACCCTGTGACTATTGAAGACAATAAATTATGTGGTAGTATTCGATTTAATGCTCGGTATATAAGTGAAAAGAAACTTTTATATATTGCACCAAAACGATCTAAAAGACGTTCATGTTTCAAACACTGCAGGCTTATGCAGTTGTAAAGTATAACTTTCCACTACTTTCATTATACATCTAGGAAAGCTTTTAAACTTCACTGTTACCTTACTCATGAAAGAGATAAAAAAGGAATGAAATTCCGGTTGTTCTTATATTGAGTATTATACTAAATTTCTGAGTTAAGGTACAATTTTTAAAAAGACTGGCAGTTACATTAGCAAATTGAATTTTTTGTTGTCGGGTTGCAGAACACTTTTGTTCAATTCAATCAATTTAATTTGTCTAAATTTTTTTTTCTTTGTTTTAAAAATACGCGAAGAATTAAATAAATATATCCGATTATACATTCTGCTTGCAAAAATTTTAAAAAAATATGTTTAAATTCTCTTCATATACGACTGAAGGGCGAACATAACAAATGCTTATCTTGTCCAAATTCTCTCAAATTATCGATTTACAGTTGGAGAAATTGAACAACAGAGCAACAATTACTAGAAGTGAGAAAATTAGTTTCTCCATCGCGTTTTGCACGTAAAGTGAATTTTTTCTAACTTTATTACATTTTTTGCGTTAAATAAATAAACACCATAGAAGTTAGACGACCCCCAATTCCAGAAACCAGAGGCTTGTGCGGAAGGGGATTACATATTGAAAAAACGCGGACATACTGCCATTTCCTCTGACAGTGCCAGAATTCGAACCCGGTGGCGCGATTGCCACTTCGCACCTCAACCAACGTGGTTATCGCCCAGTTATTTATATTTCACTTCTTCATATTATAATTTATGGACTTTCTGGACGCCGAATAGTTATCTTACCACATATTTTGTTAAATCAAATACTTAGTTTAATATTCGTTAAAACTGTGAAACTTACCTTTAATAAATACTATCCATTTTCATTTAAATTAGGCGTTATAATTTCGTTTACTTCAAAAAATGTTATATACAGGGTGTAGCTTTTAGCCATGGCCAATTCAACAAAAATTTAAAGTGTTTTTTGACTTCTTCAACTACAAAAAGTGCACGAGGCAATCCAAGAGTCTCATTCTATGTTCAGAATTATTATTATTTTATACCGGAGTATCCCTCATGTCCACAAGAGAGACCGCATCCTCGCCTCACATCTTCCAGCGGCTTGTATATCAGTGTATGCGCGGTAGCTATGCAAAAAAGGAAACACAAAAGAAGTTAACAACTATAGACCTATTTCTTTGTTGTCGATGTTTTCTAAGATCCTTGGAATGGTCATGTATGTTAGGATAATATCATATTTCGACTATTTAAAATTATTTAGTGAATCACAACACGGATTTAGATTAAATAAGATCGACTACGACTGCGGTATACCATTTTGTGTGTAATATTTTAGGAATCTTCTTTGATTTTTCAAGACCATTCGACATTCGTCTTGTAAAGCACGCGGCCGATTTGTCGCGATTGCCATATTCATCTGTAGCCATCCTCGTGAGATTTGTGAGTCTAGACGAACATCAGAAGTTTTCCCTTATTTTGGATATTGAGTTATTTTGTGGAACTATTCTTGAGGGAAAATTGTCACTACTTAGTAGGATATTAGGGATATTAGGCGACAAAACGGCTGATTCCGCTTCCCGCTCCCGGCACGCTGTTACCACCTACGATTTTAGGAATGCTGCTGTAGGTTGTTCTTTTGAATATCACTTCTGTTTTATTTCCTTATATCCTTCCGGGTACGATTCGAAGAGCGCATTTGCCGCAGTTCAGGACTCCATGGTCATCTAGGCCATTACGTTACCGAGGCTACGGACTCATCGAAAACCCTGTTCTATCTTTGGGGGCTCGGATTCCAGTTGGTAAATACTATATGTAAAACTTCATTTATACCCACCTGATTTCATATTTTGTTCGCTGTATTCTATATCGAAAGCAACACACCTGACAGACCTTCTTGGGAAATTTATTACTACCCATATTTTTTTCAACATACTTAATTTAATCATTATTTCTATACGCCAGCAGTAGCTACCAAACGGTAATCTATAATTTATATTTTAATATTTTTATTATATAGTACAATATAACCTACAAATTACATCTTGTGTGTCACAATTGAAACTTATAGTCTGTTCCGTGTCAGTTGTCGCAGAAGTAAAGTGTTTGTATTGAGAGTCAGGCACTTTTATTTTATTGTCCCGCCAGAAAAAAAGACAGCAGCTACTAATCCAGCCTGTGAGTATAGGGTACAGATACGCCCAGAAATTACTACGCTGGATTACTTTTCTTTTGTCGTGAGCACTACACCACAATTCCGGGCTAACCGTGCCACGACTATGCTACAACACTGTGCCCTGATTATAGTTAAAATCTACCCTTCCAGTATTACTCATGTTAAGAGGAGAAACCTGTGTAACAAATTATGAATCGTGCTGATTATAATGATCATTGCTCTCCACTTTTCCTAATATCAAGCATTATGACAATATATTCACTATATATTATTATTTACAATACAATATTATTTGTCTATAATTTAAATAAATATGCAACAAATGGCTACATAAACGTCTCAAACATCCGCACCAGACAAGCACATTTATTATGTATTCCAAAACATACATCCACACAGTACGAGAAAGGTCCATACTACATGGCCATTAAGTTGCATAACCGGCTGCGAAGAACGATTTTTAAGAATGAAAGAAAACGCTATTTTCTTAATTGATCATATCACAGCATTGCAAAATATTTGGTCTAATTTATTGTATTATAAGGAATATAAATAGTATTGCTGTTTTTGTGATAATTTAATTTTATATTTGATATTTATATAGGTTGTATCGTCGTATGTCTCTGTTTTTTTTTTTCGTTTTTTCTTTTCTTAATACGTATTTTATATTACGTAATGTACATACATATACTTTTTTGACATTTTTGTAATTTCTATTTATGGACAATTATTTTCTTATCTTTGACATACCAATTTTCTGTAAGGAATTTGACTGGGAAATAAATTACTTATTTATTTATTTAATCTTAGGCGAGGATTGCCCCTCTTCGGAGGGGATGTAAAGCTGTCGGTCCCGTGTCTATTAAATGTTAGGTAAGTAAAAGATACCTACTCTTCGCAAAAGAAGAGTTTCGGCAAAATTCCTGATTGGAGGTAATTCGTCTACAGGCGTCGGCGTTAAGCCTCAGTAGCGGAGTAAAAAAATAACGTATTTTTTGCTCTTTTCGATTCTCTTGTTAAATTTTACATTCAACCAATTGCAATATGTGCACAGTAACGAAAATTTTATTTACTTGAATTTTTACCGCATATAGAATTGTCTAGAAAGGTTAATTGTTTCAAGGACATGAATAGTTTGAGCAGGTAGAATGTGTGGAAAAATATTTTTTCCAATGCTGACTCTACGGAATTTTTTTAAAAAATGTATGATAATTATTAATTTATTTTTGAATAATGTTTTTATCGAGATATAAAACATAAGGAGCTTCTTCACAATTCAATTTATCAAAAGTCGATCAGTAAAAGTTTTTTCTGTTGATTTTTTAAGCTACAAAAAATAAAATTAAAAAAAGCTGATAGATATTGTTTAAAAAATGACATTTCATAGGGTCAGCGTTGGACAAAATGTTTTCCACAACTTCTATCTGCTCCGAGCTATTCATTTTATTAATAAAAAATAAAAAAATATATAACGTATAGAACCAATTTACATAAATCCATTTATTGCAGCCGGGTTCCGAGGTATAAACCTAACCATTCTATTATGTCACCGGAACTAACATCGTACAATTTGTGTGGGATAAAATGGACGTAGAAGTCTGTGATCAGGCGTATTCTACGTTTTGCCGGGGGTCCCGGTTGGATAGTATTTTAATCAATTTTCACCCATGCGCCCCCTACGTGCGGATATTTGCAAAAGTAACGGTGGAATACTGCATTGTCATCCCATATTAGTAACTGTGCAAAATTTCATCAATTGATTATGTCAGGAAATGTGTTAAGTAATGAATGCAAGATTTGAAGACAAACATTGTGGATGAAAACTGAAAAATACTACATTGTGAGTTAAAGAAAAGCAAATAAAATTCACCTTCCAGACAATATCACATACGTCAAAAATATTGGATAGATTGACTTCCGGTGTTAGTTCACAGCCTCAAGTTATTTTCATTGTAGCAGTTTCACTTTGCATAGTTTAATGTGTTTCTTGCTAACAAGTTGTTTTGTTTTGGACAGGGTTGCCTTAACATGTATTATTTAAGTGTATTTTGAAATAATGCGTTATTATCTACATGTGTTCTTAGAACTATAGAGAATAGGTGGTTGACGTTTCTTCTTATTATAGTCCTATATTTATAGCCTACACTGCATCTTACGCTAGACTTATTGTACTAATGAGTGAACAAAAATAGAAGAAATAACAAAGACTTTTGCAGCAACATAACTGGTAAAATAATTAGAATTTTCACAATTTTAATTGACAGACATTTTTATTATGCGTTAGCGCGAAAATATTCCACGATTTTTAATTTTTAAGCACCATTGTTAAACCCGTTGAGAGCTTTTTTGTTTATGAAAATGCAATTAAAAGGTTTGTATAGTCATTAAATGTTACAGTAAAATTGTTAATACACATTTTTATTCCCTTTTAAATGAGAGTTCCAGTTTATAGATTTTTTATATGACTCATTCATTAGTATGGTTGCCGACTTGGACAATAGCAGTGAAACAAATAAAATTTTGATGAGCAATAAAACCCTCAATAAAAACGCTGTTTTTGGTAGGTGATAAGTTTTAAAAATTGCATTTTGCTTTAAACGCTACCTAAATAATTTATTGACAAAAATGAAAGTCATGTAATGTAAAATCACTAATAAATGAATAAATAAATATAACTAATAGCGAAAATGTGCAGAAGATATTGTAATCAACAAATAGTCAGGGATCCAGTACACGCAGTTCTGCGTATCTGTGATTGCTATGCAGCTTTTGGATATATAAGGTGGCACGGGAACCTGACATCAGTAAAATAAACAGCAGCAGTTTTAAAAATTGCATTTTGCTTTAAACGCTACCTAAATAATTTATTGACAAAAATGAAAGTCATGTAATGTAAAATCACTAATAAATGAATAAATAAATATAACTAATAGCGAAAATGTGCAGAAGATATTGTAATCAACAAATAGTCAGGGATCCAGTACACGCAGTTCTGCGTATCTGTGATTGCTATGCAGCTTTTGGATATATAAGGTGGCACGGGAACCTGACATCAGTAAAATAAACAGTACTTAGTTGGTTTTTCGAAAAATTCATATTTTCACTGAATAAGCAATTTTATAGCAGAAGGAAATTTTATAAAAATATAAAATATAGGCATTATAATATTCCAACCTATCTGCAAGTGCCTTGTATTAATAAGGACTCAACAAATTAATATTCCTTCTGCTATAAAATTGCTTATTTAGTGATGATTATCAATTTTATTTTCGATTTGGATTGTTTCGAGACTACTGAGAGATGGCGCTAGTTACGCTCTACTGCGGTGGAACTTAACATTGTCTATGAGATGCGAACTCCGGGTATTAAGGTATCATTTGCACTGCACTGATGAGACCCAAAAGTAGGTCGAAAACAGTCTGCAGTTACTAACATACTGAGACGAAGGATGCCTAACATCTTCCTCGTAGCATTCGACTATTCTAAGTCATTGTATTTTAGTGCTAACTGTGTTTAGGCAAAATACGCCAATTTTACCATATAATTCAGCGCTCGTAAGGGGGAATATATTTTCGATTTAAATTTATTTACAGATAACGAAAAATTATAACATGACAGAAAAGGATTGTTAGGTACGAAAAATAATGTCCATCAGAACACAACTGCTTTTTGGATACGATTTTCAAGCCGTTTTTTTTAAATTTTCATTCGCTTTTCCCAAATCAGAACAATTTCTTGCCTGACGGCCTCTTTCAAGTCATTTGACGCCGGGGAATTGTTTGTATAAACTTTTGATTCTGGCTGGAAAAATATAGTTATTTCTACCTAGCGTGCCCAGTTAACAGTGACCGTAGTCTTGCCTTTTTCCAAAAAATAAGACCCAATGATTCCGAAGGGGCAACGGCACACCAAATTGTAACGGGATAACTTCGATTGTTGCTGACATGGCATACACTCAGCAAAGGAACACTGCCAAGCTTGCCCCTCCCCGCTGACTACCTACCATGAACTACTCATTCAAATTGTGTCACTCGATAGTCTTAAAATCAGGTCCATATTGTTAATAATTTTCTGCTGAAGGAGAGAAAGCAATTCGTGCCTACATTCATTCTTTATATCAATGTCTCACTCCTTTTGGGTGATATACGATTTGCACTAAACAAAATATAAAACGAGCGAGGCGAGAGGTAGATTAATTATTGCGAATATAAATTTGTAATATATATTACGATAGATCAAAATGATCACTCTTTTCTATGAAAGGAACTAACTTTACTGTCACCCATCAAGGTGCAAAATGCAAAACACAATTCAAAACGATTGATAATACGGTCCTATAAATAACTTGCGACATTCTACGTCTTCAATCGGAAAAGGCAAAAAATGGAGCTATTCGGCAAGTTGCGGACTTCTCTCATCTGTAATGTGATGATTAGAGGAACAGTGTAAGATAGTTGTGTATTCGCCTATGTTGTACTGATGAGAGCTAATAAGCTCGAATCTAGTTTGCGGCTGGCGATGCACTGTAGTCCCTTCTTTAGGATGATCAGCCTGTTAGGGGCTTATTGCAATTAGATTTTATTTTGCGTTTTCCGATTGAAAACGTAGTATGTCATAAGTTATAGGACATTATTATCAATCGTTTTGGAAACGCACATTGTGCAACTGGTGGACCATGAGTGGTAATGAATTTATTTCGTTTCATAGGAATTTTCAGTGGAATTTTTGGTTTTTCGTAGTATGTAATTGATATATCCTCCATTATTCCGCAGCAGAACATAAGGAGTCCACAAGTCGTCTCCATCTCACCTGGTTATTGGCAATTAGCTTAATTTCTCCCCATGATTTTCATCTTCTAGTATTGTTCTTCTCCAGGTGATCTTCGGTCGATCCCTATTATCGCATGAGCCTTGAGGGTTCCACTCTATGCCTTGTCATGCGTTTACTGGTCTTCTGAGAGCATGGCCCAGCCATCCTAATTTCTGTTCTCGATTTCTCTTTCGACCGGTTTCTGATCATTCTCCAGAGTAGAGGAGCTGCTTTGTTTTATTTATATTTCTTTAGACTCATATTCGATGTTTCAATTTGTATTCGTTCAACTTTTTGATTCATATCTTCTAATGTGTGGGACAGCAAACACATACCATCTGTATAATCTAAGTGTTCTAACGGCCCGTTAAAACCCCCACCTAATTTCTCTAGGAGCATCAATTTCCTTGCGTAACGTGTAATCCAATATAATATTAAAAACTAAGGCCGAAAGAACACATCCTTGTTTGACTCCGTTGTTTACTGGCATATTTCCATTTTATGTCCATGGAGGCATTTGGTATTACGAACTATTTTGTTCGGCCCTTTTTTTTATCTAAGGATGGTCCAAATTTCGAAATGATTTAGGATATTGAAAGCACATTAGAAATCTATAAATATCAGACAGAGGGGCGATCAGAATTCGTTGAATTTTTTCAGTTATTGTGCGCAAGGTATTAATATGACCTATACAAGATAGATTTTTCTAATGTTACGTTTCTTTTTATCCTCAAGCAACTCAAAGAAACCTCAGGTCACTAACCTACCCTGATACGTTCACACACCACGGCTAGTCTCGTCGTACTCCCAGGTTTTGAGTCCCAGGTTCACACATGACCTGGCCTATCAGTAGGTGACCTAGGTTAAACAAAAGCAAATTAATAAAAGATCAGGTTAAGTTTCCTTATCCAGTAGTTTAAGTTTTGTTGAAAATAAACAAACTCACATCGAGTAAATAATTTATTCAGCAGGACGACATAAATTGATAATTGTAGGAAATAATCAAATGTACCAGACGTGATACAAACATTGACGTATGTACAATATTTAAACCCCAAATTTATTAAACAAACAACAACAAAAAAAAATTACCCAATCGGTTACCACGTAGTTTACATAACCCTTATTTACTATAGATATATTCCCATGAATTATTTACACTGTAACATACTAACTGTACAATCTGTTACGTTAATTTCAAATAATTACTTGGATTGGACTATATCCTTTAACTAAGTATTAATAAAAAAATATAGTTGAAGGTTAAAATTATGATATCACTATACCATACATGAAAATAAAAAAAATAATTAAATGAATTTTGAAATTTAAATTTTTGACAACAGAAACTTATCTTTACTCCGAGAGTGGTGGTTAAGATGTAGGTGCTTGTAACCTCACTGTGACTCCATGAATTTCCAGCGTGGTGTGCTCCTTAAAACTTTGGCAATTTTGGCATCCCCTGATCTCCAACAATTATTCCTTAGACCATTATTTACTCGAGAAAAAAAATATGATAATTCCTACTCCACTAACAAATCGACCCAGTCATGAAAACAGCACGACATCTACGCCAACAAAACCCAACGTAAATCCAAGGTACATCAGGACGTAAATCGCCTAAAAGTTGTAAGAATAATTAATACAAGATGGACGTATGAACACGTTTTTAACTTACCCTCCATGTGTAGGGCATTTTCCCAAAGTTGTATTATCCAGCATTAAGCTGTCGATATTCAAGATATCTAATTGAGGCTGAAGAATTTATTCCCGTAACATACCAATTATAAAGTGATGATTCACCTTTAACAAAATTAATTCGGATTTAAATTATTCTTCAGTCCACACATCCAGGAGAAAAAAGCAAGGACGTCTAACACGTGAGAGTTATTAACGGAGAAGAAGGAAATTACCACCAAATTGCCACAGGTTATTAAACAGCACATGCGCTACGATAGGATACCAACGTTCGACAACCAACACCCAGTTAAGGTGTGTTCCATTAATTTTTTAGCTTCTCACCAATTCTCCAAACTCCACTAAATGAAATAAATACGAGAGAACCGATCTATTGTCTCACCTTTATTTGTTAAACTGATATACACTTCTAGTCAAAGTCGAAGAAAAGACTTCCAAACTAAAATAAGTAACATAAAGTTAACAGATCAGAACAGAACTGAACCAATGGTGTTACAACCAATAACTAATTGAATATACTTAGAAAGCAATGACAGCTAGGTTGACAACAGAAACTTAACCTCCACTAGAAATTGAACATTACAAAGAATAAACCATAATAATTGTATACTACTGAATACTACAGTAAGTACTCGAAGTAATACGTTAATTATCCCGACATTTACAGTGCTACGATTGTGGTTATGTTGTAGTTGCTAACATTTTTCAATGTTCCAGGTACTCTAGACAAGACAACGAAACTTCAAGAACTAGATGACATATACCCCATTATATAACCGACACAAACCTAATTCAATATTAGGCATGTATAATGTACAGGTAGGATACTCTTTGTTTATGATATACAAAACTAATATTCGCTTAATCTTTTCAGAGCCAAACATGCCAGTCAAAGCTATACCTTGTATAAACTAGAAGCTATTCATAAACTAGGGTACGACTTCTAAGTAGTTCAATGTTTAATAGTTAAACTCTGTCAAGACAAATACAGCGTAAAGAAAAATACAGAAGGTTTTCTATTAATAATGGAAAATGGATACGAAATACAAATAGTAAGACAAACAGTGCAAGCTACATTTAATGTGTGAATTAAAATGACAATTATATCCTTTTTCTGTACTTTATATATTTAGTGTTGAATTATTGTTGAATATGATTAATAAAATTTAAAAATTACAAGAAGCGTTAAGACCAAATTTACTTGACTAACAAAATATAATTAACGAAAATGATATTGATAAGTGAACTTTATATTAATTAACAAAACAAATGTAGAATTCAGTACTTGTCCCTGCCACGACAAAATCAAACGTAACACTAAATCCTGCCTTTTCATTCCTAAGAGTGAGTTCCATTACTTCTATTATTCTATTGTTAAATATTGTCGTCAATATGTTACTGGCTGTATTTAGTAATGCAATTCCACGCCAGTTTCAGCAGTTGCTGAGATTATCTTTCATTGGTAGCTTTATTATGAAACCTTCTTCTCCATTCGTTCGGGATGGTTTCATTGTTCCATGATGACTCAATCACAGATAGTTTACTATCTATGATTTGAGAGCAAGTAGTAAAGATTTCGGGTGGAATGTTATCTGTTCCAGCAGCTTTATCTAGTTTAAAGCACATAATGACAACAATTATCTCAGCCACTGAATGCACCTGTGTGTCAATTCTTAGATCTCGTTGAGCTAGTTTTGACCCCTTTTCCAGTGGATGTGGTGTATTGCTTAGACTTTGATTGAGATATTGCCTCTACCATTAATAGCTTTTCAGGTGTAGCCAGTAATTCACCGTTGCTATCTCTTATATCGGTAGTGTCAGAAATTGTCTTGTTCAGCAAGTCGTCTAGTTATTTGGTACAGAGTACGCGAGTCACTTCTCTCCGCAGCATCTTCGCTTGCCGGCTCAATTAATTTTTCTCCGCTTATCAATTAACGTTTAAGGCTCATCATACCCAGAACATATTTTTTTAGTGCATGCCCAGTTATCCATTAATTTATTTTTTTGTTCTCTGACAATTGCCTGCTCAAAATTGTGTTCATGTTCTATCATTTAAGCGTTAAATATTGAATATTTTCGTAGTAGATCTATTACTAGCTTTTCTGAGGGAACTTTTTAGTCATATTTGCCCAACTCCTAGGTAGTGATCAGTGGCTGCAACGGCACCTCGATAGCTTCTCGCATCTAGAAGGGAGCTTCGCCATTTTTTGCTTATTACAATGTACTATATTTGACGGTGGCATTATCTGGTGAGACTCATGTTACTTTATCTTTGGGTGTAACGAAGTATTTTTCGTTACCGAAATATGCTTAAAATTTCATTTAATTTCTTAGACATTTTATTAGAATTGTTCTGTTATAGTTAGTTTTTTTTATTATCATGTATACATTATACCGCTGACAGCTAATTAACGGAAAAGTAATAAATAAATACCGCATAAAAATATTTCATTTGTAAGGTGCAGATGAACTCAGGCCAAGGGAACAGCGCGGCGAACTCCAGCGGACACAGTAGTAGTCTGTCGACACGCACATGAGACGATTGTGTGCGTTCCTGAAATAAGATCGCGCAGAGTGTTCAAATTCTGTATCTCATTATTTTTCTAAGTCCGAAAATATTTTAAAATATTTTACAAGTCCGTTCGACGTCACTTATATGACGTCACTCCTTCAGTACACGGGAATAATTTAATTATTTCGCACAATTCAGGTAACATTCATTTTTCTAAGTCCGTAAAATCTATATTTGAATTATTTTTCCAAGTCCAGAAATCCATCGTGGAATTATTTTTCTAAGTCCACAAATCCGTAGTGGAAGTCCGTAAAATGTTTCAAATCCATTTAATGTCGCAGTGATCCATCACGTATCTGTTTTCTGCCGTTTCTCCCACTCCTTCCTATCTGAAGGAAGTAATTAAATTCATCCCATGTAGGCAGTCAGCCTGATTGACTCAAAGTAAGCAGACGTGTTCCCTCCTAAAATCAAACTCCAGGTAAATAATACTTGACACATTGATTCCAAACCGTGGAATTTTTCTAAATCCATATTTTGTCATTGAATAAACCACGCATCTGTTTGGCGAATTTCTCCCGCTACTCTAATAAGTTGTTTGATTATAGAAAAGTCCCGGTACACCAAGCAAGTGGGTCAGTTCGCTCTGACCGTTCCCGCAAGCAGACGTGCCTGAATCCAGACCAAGAAGTAAGTAAGACCAAAGCGAGGAGAGTCAACGGAGTAGGAAAGCTTGGCTAGTGCGAACTGTGTTTAGTAATCATGCCTTGTCTATTTCAGCCGCTGCCAGGAGGAACTGCATCTTGTAGGTGCTCTCGATACCACCCGCTGGGGTTTTAGAGAGTACTGAAAAGTTGCATTTGTGTTTACTAATCATACCTTGTTTATTTCAGCCGATGCGCGGAGAAACTGCATCTTATAAAAGGGTTGGCGGATAACTGTAATAATCATGCCTTATCTTTTCAGGACACATTAAACACTAGCCAAGTATTCCATAAACTGTTGTACTGTAGTTTTTTCCTTTTTCCCATTTTAAATACTGTATATAATTGTGGTCTTGCTTCATTTGCCTGGTATCCGTATCTAATCTGCACCTTGGTATCGCTTTATTAAATTGCCCACGTAACGCCGCTTACTTTGTGATAACACTTTGCCGTTTGCTTGGTGCTAATGTTTTAAATAGTAGTTTTGTGTTTGCTATCCTTGTTGCCTGAGTCATTTGGTACTAGATTTTTGCTTGCTCCTCCCGGCCTAAGTGACATATATTTTAGTAGTTGAAGTAACTTTGTACATATAGGTTTATAGTAATATACTGACTTTATTGAAATACTCTGAGTTTTATTGTCTGTGTGTGAACGTCTAATTTCCCATACCCCATACCCACTGGATTAAACTTTCTCCACTTGAGCTGCTCAGCCTCGCATACTCGGCTTGAGGGTAGTGTGTCCTATCACTTAAACTAGGACTGGCGCCGGAGTAATTCGAAAATTAATTTCCGAAGCTCGTGTGTCAAAGAGTGGCCGCGCCTTTTCTCCACGTCAACGTACGAGGTGGAGAAAAACGCGTTACATGACAAGCTCATAGTTGCAGAATAATTACACCAAGAGCTCGCCGTTCTCGTTAATTTCCCTTAACCCATGTTTTCCCATGAGTTCTTGCCAATTAGTATTATCGCTACCAAGTTTTGCATTAAAGTCTCCCAGTTATTTAAGACTCCTTCCACGGTTTGGTAGAAATTTTCCTGGAAGAGAGCTGCTTCTGTAGGTGCATGGTTATTCCATTCTAGTAGAATTCTTTTGTGTATTTACTAAATATGACAACGCCACTTTATTGTCTTTCATTTTGTGGCTTATCAGTAAAAGCTAGTAATTCACCCTCTCTCGCTGGTATTATGTTCAACTAACTTATGTTCCGCCTAGTTTCACTAAACCCCAAGAAGTTGAGCTTCTATAGTTGCATGTCTTTAACGATTTGAGCTAAACGCGATGTTTCCATCATCATCTTAACGTTACAACAGACAAATCGCGTTGTCGTATGCCAATGGTCGTCAGGTAAGGATCAGTCCGGTTTCTTCTTGTCGGTGTTTCTGGAACTGGTGAGGTTCAGATGGACAGGTGATTAGCCCGCCGCATTATATGCTATGGTCAGAGTTGCTAATTTTGGCATCCAGACAGGCCTGGGGAGTGCAATCCTGTTGGTCCGCGGGTGTTTTTTATTCCCACCTACCCGCCACCTTGGCTCTGGGGACGCATCCAATGGGAGTTACAGGTGCCTCCATCAGGAAATACTGTAAAGAAAAATTGCAGCGGGGAAATTTTTGTATTTCTAGAAATATTATCTAAATTGTATGAGCACTTGGAATTTCAAATTCAATATTATTGAGAAAATTTTTACACTACGAGTATTTTGTTAAAATATGTCAATTATTTTATATTAGAAAACAATAAGGTACGTTCTATTGCGAAATCGTATAGCGACATGTGTCAAACTATTGCAAAACGCACACAAGACCTTACATCTCTCAGCGTCAAAATATGTTAAATAGCACAGGTAAATAAAAACATGAACGTCCTCAAACATGGAATTTGCACAAATATTGCAGTGAAAAATATTTGCTATCAAATTTAACGCTAGTAAATAACATAACAGCCGAACAATTAGAAATTGAAAAATAAAAGTTATTCAAAAATGTCTTAAATTTACAATCTCCTGGGCAGATATAAAAAAATCAAAATAAAGCAAAATGTTTGTAATTAAATTTTCTACAAAAATTTTGATTTGATTTTGATTTTATAACCGTTGGACTGCAATAAATGAAAATCAAATGTAATATAATATGTACACAAAACCTGTATAAAAATCGCCTATGCCACGAAAACTACGCATTTTCTCGGAAAAATGACAGAGAATAGAAATGCTCATAACGACGTCTTCAATAGCAAAATAAAACAAAAATCCGTCATTTTACATAAATTAGTAATCGATATCTAGAGAATTATGCGCATTAAAAATGTCAAAGAACGAAAAGTGTTTAGATCGAAGTTTTCCAAGTCAAAACAAAGATAAACTCATTCACTTTCCACCCGCTTTTTGTCTATCATTATTTATTATTACCAAATTGTAATTCTAAACATTTAAAATGGCGCACATAGTTTTGTATTGCATACATGTGCTGTTGGAACCGTCCTCCACGTTCCATACGGCACTCAAATTTTCTGACAAAAATTGCAACAAAAATCTATGAAATACATTTTACGTTACGTATTTTACTTAGTTCACACAAAATGTTTTAGAACATTTTTGACTAGGTACGTCAAATGAAGGTCCTTACAAGGTTTAAAAACCACGATTTTGCAATTTAAAATTGATTCTTCGCCCACCTAACAAATACTGTTGGCAACAAGTTTAAATAACAGTCGTCTACTAATACAAACAATATGTTTTTAATCAACTTCAAAAAGAAGATGTGGTCGAACATCTGTAACTGGCCCGATTTGAATGTGATTTCCAATAATTAGTCCATTTAACGAGGTGCAAAAAAGGTTATAAATTTGTAGGATCTTTTCCAATACATTTTCTCCCCTGTTTTCGAGGGTGAGAAAAACGATGGTGATGGTTTCGAGTTTTGAAACCCTTGTATACTACCCCTATCAAGGAGAAACCACCCCTATTTCCGGCTTCTCTTGAGCAGGGTAGTTTCAACCCCCGGAGTTGCTTAGGTCAACTGTGGTTTTAGTAATGATTAATTTCCCTGATATTCCCATAAAAATTCCGATCCGACGAATCCCCGCATGTCTAGAACCGACAACATGGAAGATGGGGGGGTTCTTATACGCTGGGGGTAGCTGCGGAAGGGTAGGGTCAAAAATAGCACCTCCATCATGATCCCTGCTCTCGAAAACCCATAGGAAGCTTTGTGTCCGTATTTTATTATTTTTTGGAGATATTGTTATTACGGGCGGAGATAGGTTCAAAACCCCCCGGGGTCGGTCCGGGGTACTTTAATGTAAATTAACTCAATTTATTATTATCCCCCCCAAAGACCCGATCCGACAATCCCTCGCAAGTCCAAAATCGAGAAGCCGGAAATTGGAGTGGTTCTTCCTTGACAGGGGTAGTACGCAAGAATTTCAGAACTCGAAACCATCACCTTGGTCTTTCTCGCCCTCGAGAACATGGGGGTATATGTATTTCAAAAGATCCTATAAACTTTTGATGTTCGGGACCTCGATAAATGGACTAAATATGACGGTTATTAATGAACACGCAAATCCCGGATCCTCCGCCATTTATTAGAAAACATAAAGGACCTAATTTAGATAAAAAAAAATTTAATGAAACTTCCTGTAAATGAATTTTCATGTTTGACGAAAAGTTTTAGATATTCCCAAACAAATCTTAAAGGAAGCGTCTTCAAAGAAAAAGTTGCAAATGCACTATTGAAATTTACGCAAATATTGCATATAAATAGATAAATTCTGCTTACTGTGTAATCATCTAAAGTTCGTGTGTAGTTATTTCTGCTCCCAGAGTACAAGATAATCATCAAGTGAGAAACTTATATCTGCATAAATATGAATATAATAAAATTCAGGAATCTAGAATGAAATGCCCAATAACAAATTAAATCCACAATAGCCTGAGATAGTCGATATAAAATAATTGCAACTGTTATCCTTAATTTTGAATGCATATGGACTTATCAGAAATTTATTGTCATACTTATGTAATATTTTCTTAAAACAAATGTCTGATAAACCACATTGACTCGTTATTATTCATTAAAATTCAACCGTAAAGTTAAAGTGCGTGCTGAAGTCCATCTGTGATAAAATGTTACGTAGTTCTAGACTGAATTATTAATTTTGTAGTCGCTATTTTTTGTCTAATTAAAAACTGAATTTTTACCAATCTTTAACGTAAGTATATACTAAATTTTGTCTTGCATTTATAGTCAGATTTAAGTTAAAACGTTAGCCTCATAGTCACAACTAGTTTCAATTGTAAGTATAACTTATGTCAATTTTATTGTCCTACTTTCCAAACATACGTGATTGACCAAAAGATAAATACTACTTCATATAATGTCCTGGAAGTTACATTTCTTTATAAATAGAATTAGGTCTCTCTTCCTTGGACATAAAAATTACATTTTAATGTCTAAATTGCTTCAAGGGTGTTATGACTATTTTGTAAGTTTCCCTTCCAGTATATATTTAGTCATCTAATTTAATAGTGGAGTTTCACAGTTTTAAAGAATAAAAACGGAAAAGTAAATAATGTAATTAAATATGGTCGATATACAACTCTGATTACTATCGAAAAATAAAATATATTCAAGACAACTGTCAGCTGCACCAATAACGATTTTGATTTTGAAAACACGTACGATCGGTTGGTAACTAAGGTTACTGTCCTTGTCCTATAGTTGGGTCGTTTTCTTTGTAATAGTTATAGTACAGATTAAAAAAAAAACAGGCAGCTATTTCTCCTAAATAGATTATTCTGTTCTATTTGAACCTGTTAAACCTCTTCAGGGAAATATGAGCAATTTAATTCTAAATCAACTTTAAAGAATAGAACTACAATTTTTGAGGCTACAAATTTATTTTTACCGAAATAGGATCCGTTTAACTTTCAAGTAAATAACATTTAACAACTTGCTGGAAACATATCCAACAAATTTTTTTTTTTTTTTATACATTTATTTAACGTCGGCCTATTTCCGCTACTGAGGCCTAACACCGACGCCTGTAGACGAGCTACCCCCAACCAGCAATTTTGCCGAACCTCTTCCCTTAAGAAGAGTAGGGATCTTTTACTTACCTAACATTTAATAGGCAAGGGACCGACGGCTTTACATCCCCTCCGAAGGATGGTATATCTCCTATACAACCCTCGCCTAAGGTTGTATAGCTTCCGCGCATACACTGATATACAAGCCGCTGGAAGATGTGTGAGGCGAGAACGCGGTTTCCGTTGGAATGGTCACCCATCCAAGTACTAACTGCGCCTGTCGTTGCTTTACATCGCATACCGAAGTATGTACATAGTAAAGACGCACCTACGCTCGCCCCTATCCAACAAATTTAAAAAAAGTTATTTATAAGTAATTAGTCATATTGTATATTTTTTCTTGATTATAACTGTAATTTTTAATTTTCAATTTTCAAATTGTTGTGTATTTAACAAATATCTACAAAAAATAGGAAATATAAAGAAAATGATTATCTAACTAGTCTAACTGCAATAGTTTTCAAAAACATATTTAAAAAGTAACCCTGGAAAAGTAAACTTTATCAGTTACCTCAAAGACGAATGAAAGTCGGGGGCTTAAACCTTTATCAATCATGTTATTATGCCTTGCCAATGTTAGAACAAGTTATTCCAAACATATCTCCGGGGGCAGTTGCGCCTTCGTATCCAACTAGACATTTTGATAATTATCTCAGTGGTCTTTAATTTACAGAAAGTTGTGTAGAAAAGGATACTACTTAGGCACAAATATTTTAACTCTAGATAAATGCATGCTACAAGGCTACAAGAACTAATATTTATTTTCTAACTCATGACTATAACAACATTATTCTATCAAAATTTCGAATATTTTATATTTCACCATATTTTTGTCCATGATATAACAAAGAAGTTCTAGTCAATATTAGTATTGTGTGATCCTACCAAGAAGGCCCTCTATAAGTCTTAATTTAACAAGATTGATCACAGAAGTACTATTTTTTGCAAATTCATGCCAATTTAAGAAAAAGTGAACATATTGAGCAAAACATATCAGAAATATCCTCTCAACCCAAAATAAATTGAAAAAAACAGAAAGATGTCTTTTAATTTTCATTTTTGCTGTTAAATTTAAGTCTCATCATAAAAATAAGATTGAATCGATAAGATATGATATATTATGAGATTTATGAGCGACCATTGAATCATTTGTAAGAAATCCATTAAGAGGAAATCTGTCGCCAAATATAAAATCATATTATCCAACTTTAGTAGATAATACAAAACTTTTGCTAGCTTGCCCAACGTTTTCTGCACAGTTTTTGCATTGATGGCTCTAACGATACCTACTTACCACTTTCCGTTAGCATAGTTGTTTTTTATTCCACATAAAGAAAGCGTTATTAATAATTTACTGCTTTCATATTGCGTAGGTATAATAAAAAGTTTGAGGCGAACTGGCCGTTAATTCCAGTATACTTTTTAATTAAAAATATATGTAACTCAATCTAACTCTACAAACTTTATAATTGATCATTCGTCGAGTTTGTATACATATACGTAATGGAAATTATGTCGATTATATTAATCATATACTATAATGTTATTATTTTTGATGTAAGTAGACGCACAATTCAATTTAACACAGTGATTATTTCTTTCAATTACAAAAAAATTATTGTTAAAATTCAATAATCGTAACAATCATTGTTATTAACTTAATTAATCATTTATATTATTATTATATAACTGGTGGTCGAGAGGTGAGCGCACTTGCCTCTCACCCAAAAGTTCCGGGTTCGATCCCCGGTCGTGGCAGTGGAAAATACTGTGAGAGGGATTTTTCCACTATACACGGATATTGGGTGTGTGTCCCTTGTCTCTAAATGTGTAACCGCCCCCTCCCACACAAGGCTCTTCTAGAGCCTTCCGGGATAAAGGGGGTCGTAATTACCTGTGGTGTTATTTATTATTTATTAACATATAATAAAACTAGAATGTGTGTTTTAACATTTTCTACGTTCTACGTTCGGTTTGGTATTGGAAACACTTCTGGGCACGTATGGGAGACCCTCTGCAACATATTTCTCTGCTGGCCAGCGCCAGCGTAGCAGCGGAGAATGAGGGAATACTAGCACAAATAACCCACTCATTTATTGGAACAAATTTTGAAAATTATGGAAAACAAGAAAAATTTCAACAGAGTGGGTGGGTGTTGACTGAGTAACAAATATATTGATACTAGTCTTACTAGATATGTTAAACAGTCATGGTCAACGGAGCATGACGAATAAGTAACGAACAGAAATGGCACTAAGGTATATAACGAGGGGTTTTGCTCTTCGTTATTTACGTTGTTAACCTTGACAAGTGTTACAAATTCTTCTAAAAAAGCTACAAGCATGAGCAGAGAAACGTCAATTCTTTGGTAACCACGGAAACTTATGAAAGAAATCGCTTCATTCTCTCATAATCTGTTATGGGTAATTAACTTTGAGGTGTACATTACCGAGGTCGAGTTACAGAACAACGTATTTTTCTATAATAGCCAGCAGATCTCCATCATTCTTCTTATTACTAAACTCATGCGATTTGATCTAAAAATATTATAACTATCAGACATAATTTCTGAATCGACGATATGTGGTCAATTCACGTTTCCGTAAGAGCGAGAATTTGGTACTGACAAACATACGAATCATTTAAAATAACTTTTTTGTTGAGGCCGTATATATTCTGATAATACTATGGTGGAGTTTTATAGATTTGGTGAACACGTCATCTGTATTCCCGTCAGCGTTGAAATTTACATGTAAGGAGCAAGTTTTCTTATTAGTTTCAGACGTCTCAGGTACTAAATTGCTAAGCCACACACACAAATTACCACAGGAGCAGTACACGAATGTCACCAAGCACTTGTGGGTGCCTCCAGCATGAATAACATACTGATATGCTGGATGAAGGGACATGCACATTGCACAGTGTAGTGACAACAAAGTAGCCGACAGACTGGCCAAGAAGGCAGCAGGCCTAAGTATCTTTGGACCAGGCCCGGCCAGTCTGTTACAGATTACGGCGATAACACAAATAATTAAATAGAACGTCTGTTGCCGATTACGGCAAATAATTAAATAGAACACCCACAGTTAATTCAAGAAGCTGTGGGATGAACCAAACAACTGTCAGTATGCTAGGGAACTACTGAAATATCGCAACAAGAATACAGCAATAGACTAGCGGGCAATGTCCAGAAGGAACAAGAAGATGAAATGGTTCAACATGTAGTCTGTGACTGTTCTGCCGCCTCATTAATCAGAGAACCCATTTTGGGAGAACGTTGGCCTACTTTGGCGGTTGTAAGGGAGATGCCCCTAGGCAGCATCACCACCTATTAGAGAGATTAGGTTGGTTGGAGTCCCAGGCGAGTGTTTGGCTACAGGGAAAAAGTACAAGGGTCCCAATGGGGCCTAAGTGCCGTAGTTCAATAATTTTTCATTGACCACCCTCCTAACAAATTCCATTACATATTCTCACTTTCTGTGAATATATCGGATATTTGCTGCAACATGCACTATCTAAACTAGATCACTCAAATTAGAGACCTACAAAATGCTACAGTTCAGAAAGAAAGCAGCTGAGATATCCAGTGGGAATTCTTATGGGACAGTGTACACAAAAAATACTTATCTAACAATGAGAACGGTATAGAATACAGGTTATATAATGAACAGGAAAAGAACAGAAATTCTATGTAAAAGCCCAGGCTTGACGGCTAGAAGGCATTTAAAGGGACCGTTTGCGACTCTAGTAGTGTTAGTCCATACCAAATTTCCTGGGAAGAACGATCTTATGGAATAATAAAACTATAAAACAATAAACCTAGGGTTCAGAACAGCAAGTACTATTTAACCTCAGCAAATGTGAACTTTAGTAGTAATTTTAAGTACTAAATAATTAATTTTGAATCTGAAATTTCCAAATTAACATTTTCCGCCTATCTACCGTTAGTTAGATCTCACTACCAAAAAGAAATCATCAAATACGAGGATAAAAACTTTAAAATAATAGAGGAAACATACATATTTACTTACTATACATACTCATTTCTATAACAGTTTACCGGTAGTAATTTATTGTGCTACATGGTATACTCAGATTGACTATAAATGTGAAATGCATGTAATTTAGTCATTACTGTCTATAAAGCAATATTGAGATTTTATATGCTTTTTCTGGTAAAGACATGATTTGATTTATACTAAGTAAAAATCCCTTTTGCAAATAAGAAATTTAAAAATTAACTTTACTAACCTAAATAAAACGATTTATACTTGCTAGTTTTGCTTTTATGGAGCTTTATTAGAATTTCCCTCTCTAAAGTTTCAGGTCAAGTACATTATTGAGTACATATCTTTTATTGACTGAATTTACCACGAAATGAGACTACGTGACTTTATTTCTGTAAAATTTTGTTTGGAATCTGAAATTGATTTTGTAAAACGTTGTTTGTATCTGTGATTGCTTCAGCTTATCTCTTTGAAACAACATTAACTATAGATTGTCCTTTTCGGTTATCGAAATACTGAAATACTAGTAAAACATAATCTCAAATAATGCATGCAATCGTATCTATTTTAATGTTGTTGAAACAGTATGATTATGGATTTCTTATAGTATTTATGGTATATTATCATGTTATTATGGTATTACATTATTTTACAACGTTGCCGGCGTAACGGTGATAACGTAATATTTATGTTTACAGGGTACTTTTAAAACGAATGAACAAACTTTGTTAGAAAAATAAAGAAAACAAATTGAAAATATGGGTTAATGTTCGTAATACATTTTTCAACAGACACTGGACCACAAGATTATTTTTAAAAAATCCAAACAGGATGATTTATTCAGGGTTGCTTGAAGACTTCCTCCTGAGTATCCAACCAATAGATCACACTCAAACTCATTGTACGATTTGCGCTATAGGGGTGTTTTCCTAAATATTTTTTAGAGTAAAATGACATTAATAAAAGTTTTAGAGGATCAAATTCTGAACAACTTCTTTTTATATTTTTTTGTATCTCTAATGCGCAAATCGTACCGGGAGTTCGAGTGTGATCTTTTCGTTGGATACTCAGGAGGCAGTCCCCAAGTAACCCTGAAAAAATCATCCTGTGTGGATTGTTTTGCTGCCGAGCACAACTTCATTGGACTCTTTCGACATTTTAATCTTTTCGTGATTTACTATACAGAGTGGCTACTTTTTATATTGAAAAGTATTACTATCTAGTAAACCATAACATAACAAAGTCGGATAAATAAGACAAAAGTTTCGGCTTTTAAAGGTCAATGAAATGGGTCATAGAAATTGAAAGTATTCCGATTGGTTCCCGAGATATACGGCAAAATTCGAAACAGCTCGTTTTCTTCTTTTTTAAAAAGTGTAATATATGAAGAACTAGTTAATAACATTCAGGTACTTATAATGGAGTCAGACAAGCATCAAATTTTAGTGAAAAAGGAATTGTTTCTAGGGTCAATTTTTCTTTCTTTAACATGTTAGTTACATCGAATACTATACGAGATGGGTATTTTCTACCTCTAGCAACCGCCGCTACCCAAGTTATCGGCCATTTTGTGAAAAATCAACCATTTTGGTCTTTCTAAATATAGATGAGTATATCTCGGTATGTGTAGGTCCAAAAGATCCTTATTTTACGATAAGGAACGTAACCGGACTGCAACCAACAGCTACTCTCGAGGCTATGTCCCCCACCGATCGCTGGCGCGTTAAGTGTAATAATTGCATATTACCAACAGAACGCTAATGCTTCGATTGCAACAAACACCAGCTGAAAGACTGATCCTACTTAAAGGAGCTCTCATACCGCTAGATGGCGCCTGCTGATTATTTTGCATGTCCTAAAGATACCGAGATGTACCAAATGGTCAAAGGATCCCCGTGTCGGTCGTAACATGCCTACCTTGCACTGGCGAGAGCCAACAGCTCGAGACTGCAGTCTGCAAGTGGTGTGGAACAACTGGTACGAGAGCTCCTTTAAGTAGAATCAGTCTTTCGGTTGGTGTATGTTCCAATCAAAGCATTAGCGTTCTGTTGGTAATACGCAACTATTACACATAACGCGCAAGGCCTGTAGCTTGTAATTCAGCGCTCGGCACATACCCCGAAGAGTAGTTGTTGGTTGCAGTCTGGTTACGTTCCTATACTAAAATAAGGATTTTATAGAAGAGGTTTGTGATTGAAAAATTGTGTTTTAATCTAATGGATAATTGAATTTGTATATGAATGAAAATTTTAAATCGATATTTTTTCACTTTTTTTCAAGTTTATTTTTTTTTCTTGTTCTCCATCATAAAGCGCATAAAATAACCTACATTATCAAAAGAACCTCATACGATGCGATGCACAAAAGTTATTAGCCAATCAATCTTAAAATTTTAAGTCAATTTTTGAGAGTTGTATTAGATATTTTGACTTCAAATTTTAACCAGTTATTGTTCAATTTATAAAATAAATAAAAAATCCCTCTCACAGTATCTTCCACTGCCACGACCGGGATCGAACCCGAAGCTTTTGTGTGAGAGGCAAGTGCGCTCACCTCTCGACCATCAGTCATACAAAAATATAAAGTATAATTTCTCAAAATTTCAGAAAATTTCACTTAAAACCAAAATTTAACAGTTTTTCAGCTTTTTTTGAGGTTATGTATGCAGACAAAAATTTCATATTATAGCCGCTGATAGCCTATATCATAACTAACAGCCTCAATTTTTTTCGCTTTTTTTGGACTTACACATACCTACCGAGATATACTTATTTATATTTAAAAAGATCAGCCAAAATGGTCGATATTTCACAAAATGGCCGACAATTTGCGTAGCTGCGGTTGCTGCAGGTAGAAAATGTCCATCTCGTATAGTATTCGAAGTAACTAACATGTTAATAAAAAAAAAATTGACACTGGAAACAGTTCCCTATGTTTTGCTTGTCTGACTCCACTACTATTCTATTGTCTTTTTTTGGTTGAGATTAAAAGCGAGATTTTAAATTTTTGGTATCTCAGCAGCATGAGAAATATTATTCTGTGCAATTTTTTCTTTATCTATGAAATCGTAAAATCAACCAGGATATGAAGAGGAAAGCTAAATTGTTAAAACGTGCCTCTGAATACTTGCATACGTAATATACGGCCGACCACATCAGCACTTTTCAATTCTATTATTTAGGTTTTATATGTGTTTTTATTAGTCCCTGTTCCTATCCAAACTGCATTTACGAAATTCATTTAGCCCGAGTGAAGTATAACATTACCAGAGACAAATAACGATCCGGATACATAATTTGACGTATAAAGGCGGGATCAACCCCGACATCGTTTACACATAGAGGGATCCGTAGGAAAATTAGTACCGTTTGCACTATATATTTAAATGATTCATTAATATGGTCAATACCCAGGTAAAAGGAGGTGTCACTATGTCTGTCTCTATAGACGCTCTAATCTTAAGAACTACTACTGTTCAGATTTCCATCTACATTTCTCCATTCTACAGCTTATTGTAAATTTTAGTGTACAAAAATTTACAGTATGTTTTTAGGCGACTGCGAAGGCGTGGAACGGCCACTGTACATTTTATTTTTGATAGCGGAACTTCGACTCTAATTATGTGTTTTTTAAATATCCCCCATTATCCATATGCGTATTCTTCTATTGGACATCTAGTGGTGTAACAGGATCATGATGCACCCCCTTGTATCCTTTAGTTTTAAATATAAACTGTGTTTTTATGCAAGTAATTTAGTTTTTTTTGAAATCACTCGTTTTTTTTTTTCAAATGGGATGGTAGTTTCCCTTTTTTACTAAACCATTGATACCACTTTGCTTGAGTTTTATGGACATTTATTTTAAGAAACTGTAAAATGCTTGTACTTGCTAGTATTTAAAATCTACAGTTATTATTATACTTCTATTAAAAAATGTCTTTGCGTTTTAAAAGATAAACAAAATAATAGAAATGACAGTCATCTAATTGAAACTTGAAGGGTATGCCACCTACCGTTCGTAGTAAATGAGGAAATGGAATTTAATGTGCTAGGCATAGTAAACTATGATCCAACTGCTTCTATGAGACTAATCGCAAGGAAATTGGGTTCAAATAAGAAAACTGTAAGGCGCATATTAAAAAAAAAACAATTATCATTCTTTTAAATACAACTTACACCAGCATCTTTATGAAGGTGATAATACTGTGTGGTCATT
Organism: Leptura quadrifasciata; assembly: GCA_963675555.1. Taxonomy (NCBI): domain Eukaryota; kingdom Metazoa; phylum Arthropoda; class Insecta; order Coleoptera; family Cerambycidae; genus Leptura; species Leptura quadrifasciata. Next base: position 46,842,669 of record OY776678.1, read on the forward strand.
TAATAAATTGTTACTTGTTTATCCCCGTTTTGTTCATTTTTGGTGAATATATGAGGCAACATATGCGAACGGCTAGTTGGTTTTAGTTGGAACAAATGGTCGTAGGTTCAGAGAACTTACAAGTAAGGTGAAACTTACCATTTTGTGTGTATGAGATATATAAGACAAATTTTGTTTTATTTGAGAAAAGGAGACAATGAAAAATTGATGTTAATTGGGCACCATCTATAGTGAATAGATTGTTGATTTGTCTATTTTTCCCTTAAAACCAGTCTCCTAAAGACAAGACTGAAATTTATAGTAAGGAAAATTAAATTATTAAGAGTTATATTTGACTTTAAACTCTCTCTCTCTTTCGAAGCATTCTGAAAACATGACTGGGAAACCATATAAAATGTCACGTTATCTTAAAAAAATGGCTCAACAGATCTTCGAAAGTAACTATATTATATATTTCTCTGGTTAGGTCTGTTATGGAATGTGGCAACATTGTTTGCTGCCACAGTGTAACGCATAGAATAATAGGTTCGACTCTGTCCAAAATAAATTTATAACATTTGTGCCCTATAAACTCGGAACCAGAGGAATTTTTTTAAATGTCTACGCAATGAAATCATATTTGAGAAAACGGAGTCCATGTATTTTAATGCGCCATTCTTCAGCGACACAAAATAAGTTCGGCGAACAAACTCTGCATAGTAGGACTGCTGTCGGCATGATGTAGGTGAATCTTTTGAGTTATTTAAAACAAAATTAATGCTATGATTTTTCTAAAGATGAATTCTAAATTTACTGCACTATAACTTCTTCTACATAATATTTTTCAAGAATAAAGTAACTAGAACAGCTATCTCATATTCAAACACATATACGTTATAAATTAATTTCGTTTGTTACTTTGAGCCGCTCAATAAAATTTATTTCCTGTATATATTTACGGATATGAATTTATTATTTTCTGATATTACGTGAGCGCCAGCACCCACAGATGTTTTATTTATGCGTACACTTCTATGTTAAACCTTGGATACATTTCTTTCGTGATCTTTGGAAACATTTGGATACTACATTTCTATTTATATTATACATATATTATTTATAAGGGCTTTCTCCAACACGCAACCTTGTTTAGATACTGCTGAAAATGACGAATGTACCTGGGTTTGAAAATTTAATTCTGACCTTGACAAAATGGCCAACTGGGGTTGTTATTTGTTACATGAAGTAGACAAATTAAACTGAAACATGATACTGCTAATTAAGGGACAAATTATTTTCGAGGAAAATTCATGTACCGTACAGCAACTCGGAAAATTATCATCGCGCTTTATATTATAAAGGAAATTATCAGTTTTACGTAAGTAAATAATAATGCCTTGAGAGAATTACTATAACGACAAAAGAAATTATTTAAACAGTATGGACATAGAAAATATTATCTAAATAAAATATTATAAAAACCATTATTACATAGTTTTAAGGATAAAAATAGTAATATATGTATGCTTATTTATCTATAAGCGCTTTTACATGTAATAATAATGAGAGGTACATTACAATTTACGAAATAATTTTGTGGCAGGTTTGCAAGGTAACTTGTTTGGTTGTTTTACCAACGCTAGGTGTAAGCAACACACAGAACGGGCGTTGCAATTACTAAAATGAGCAACAGAGGGGTTCAAATAGCCGAGCATTAAGTTTCAGGCTCCAAAAGTCATAAACAAGAACTAAACTATAAAATATACAGCAATTTATGTTAAATTCAAATGTTATTTCCCAAAAAGAACTGTACTATTTATTTCAATATTCTGGAAATGTGGATAGCAAACACATAAAATAAAAATGTTTGTTCGATGGGTTAATGCAAAAAGTAAGAAGAGATACTGACAAACAAATAAATATCAGGAAACACCTAAGTTTGTTAAATACAACAATGTTGGGCATTTTTAAACATAGCATTCTTTCAACAGTAACTTTGTGCTATAATTGGTAGTCCCGCTATTCAGGGAAAAGCAAGAGTTTTTGTGCTAATTTTTTGTACAGAGGGAAAAAGGTAGCCATGTTCGAATCCTGGCTAGGGTATGGATGTCTAGTAGCGTTTTTCCTGTGTTATCGAGTTGGTAGCAGTGGACTAGACGAGATTGGGCAAGAGACAACACGTTTAGTCACTGCACTACTCTTGAGTTCGAGTCTCAGCTGTAACAGATGGCAATGTCGTAGAGAATGGTCGTTGTATAATTGTCTATGTTTATGTATGTATATAAATAAATAAATAAACATCGCAGACATTAGACAACCCCCAATTCCAGAAGCCAGGGGCTTGTGCGGAAGGGGGTTACACATTAAAAAAACACAGACATACAACCGTTTCCTCCGACACTGCCAGAGTCAGGATTCGAACCCGATGGAGCGATGCCCGTATGATTAATCGCGATTGTCACCTCGCGCCTTAACCCACGCGGGTATCGACCAGACAACAACTCTGCAATTGGGAGCATCGTCCCTGTAGAGTGGTGGTTTATAAATGAAAAATAAGTAATTGTAATACTAGACGATACGATGGAATATGATAACCTTAAAGCTAGAAAATATAATATGATACAAACAAACGGCACAAACATAAGTTTTTTTAAATCGCAATATCCTACAATCTTGCCGCATACCAATTTTGAAGCGATTCGCATGAAAACATCATCACAAAAAATTTTTTTTTACTTCCAACCCTCGCACCACAAACGCATCCTGAGTTCTCTTAAAATCACAATCGATCCGTAAAGTCTCAAAACACCGACGCAGAACACACGACGGATATCAGGGAGGGTAATGAGAAGACGGACGCCTTAGCCAGCAAGGACTCTGAGAGGGCCTTATATGGTCCAGAATCTGCAGTGGTGCTCTCAGACTCGGCTCACTATGCATTGATAAGGAACTACGCACTTAAATGCTATGTTGATTCTTGGAGCTGGCTCAGTAGCTGTAGAAAAAGAATTGAACTGGTCCCAGTCGTAAATTAGGCGAACATTGTCTGCAGATGTGCAGGAAGAATCTGTGTGTGTACATAGGATTACTAACAGGACATTGCAGACTAAATAAACATCTTCACGCACTAGGTGTTGCAGAAAACCCCAAGTAGGGTGCAATCTTGCACACGAGACTGAAGAGCATGGGCAATGTCACTGTCCTGCTCTCTCAACAAAAAGAGGATCCATGTTGGGAGACTACTGACCCAGTATGGGCGGTATAGGTGGCACTTCGCCGGGTGTCCTCCTCAAGTTCATCACAAGAGTTGGTTGGTTTAAGGAATGAGCGGCCCCGCGGGAATGTCATCACTTGAGGAGGTGGCACAATGGGCCTAAAATTGTTTCTAATTTTTAACCTCAAATCCAACTCTGACATATAGTTTCTAAAAACTCACAGGTTCGTTCACATACCACCAAAAATTCGAGATTTTCCTTTCCCCTTTTTAAACGAAATTCAAATTTACTTAAAGCGTGTCAAATTTACGCCCCTGTAACTTCGCCCCCTTGCATCGTAAATCTTAAAACCAGCCCGTACTGTAAACGATGTTCCATCCTGTTTCCAACAAATGTTTTCACTTGATAAAAATTTTAACCCCTGTATTTTCACCCGCTTGAATTTTACACTCTCTGTACTACTCTCCAAAGTTCGCATTAGACGACATCTTCAAAATGACGCTAAAAACATTCACCTAATATTCGTAGAAACATGCAAAAAACTGCGCGAAATTTCTAAGCATAACACAAGTCGATATTGGGACCCCCATGTGGCCGTCACACCTCCAATTCGTTAAACATTTTCAATGTTAAAAAATATTTGCGTTATATTCAGTTAGATAAAAATTTAAAAAGATACAGAATTTATTCCACCATAACTTTCATTCCACACTGTTTGGCATATTAACTATATTAATTCATCAAGTAACATATAGTTAACATGCATTTTATTCATTAAAGACTGCAAATTGACTACAGTTGTATACATATACTTCAGAAAAAATACAACCATTTTACGCCATCTGGTTACACTCAATGAACAAAACATTTTTTCTCATACGTAAATTGCCAGCTGCATTATTACAGGTATGTTTCTGCAAAAGTGTTTTTCATAAGGCTTTTGAAATTCCACTTTATATACTTACCTTGGCACGATATATATTCCGCCATTTCAAGAAGGCTTCTATTCAAATATGTTTTAATATTAGTAGCCAGACCGTGAGCCAGCTTTAGTATTCCACTATAAAGGTAAAAATAAATTCCCGCATGGCTTTCATATCGTATTTTAGACATGTAAGCAGATAATATATATTTGACAAATAGGCAAATCAGTAGTTTAAAATTCAGAAATATCTCATCCAGATGATCTCATTTTAGGTTGAAATGGACCTGATTCTAACATTTTTCTACATATTCCAGCAATTTTGCAATGATTGTTAGAACCTGATAATATTTTTTCCGAACTCTGTCAATATTTTAACTGTCCAAACGTATATTTGTTCTCCAAATTTATTTTATCCTAGTAAGTTCTGAAATTATTTGCCTGCCATATATTCTATAACACTTTTTTGTGAAAGAAGTATTTTTATTACTTTACTAGGCCTAAAGAAATGTACCATATAAATAAAATTTGTTACTGAATCATCTCTTCTCACCCAACGCCGGCGTAGCGGAACTGGGTAACTCCTTGGAGGAGCTCGGAAGGGCCATGAGAGCGAAAAGGAAACGGAGGAGAGAGGCGATAGTGGCTGGTGATTTTAACGGTTATTCTCCAGAATGGGCATGGACCGGACTAACGAGAGAGGAATGGTCAGCGAATGGATAGCGAGGGCACAGCCTATATCTTCGTAAGAGGAGATACTGTTTCCATCATCAGGGAGATTTACCAATAATTGTGGCAGAAAAAATTAAGATAAACAGCTCCAGTCAATGTACCATCAAAGAAATGTTGCCTTATTACATGTTCTCCAATAATTCCTCCACAAACGGTTATAGACCATCTGCGTTGGTTATCAACTCGCATAAAAAAAGTGAGGATTTTCCGAAGCATAATAATGAAAATTGTGCCTATTAACAAATCCATTTTTATGAAAAGTTGCCTCATCACTGAATAAAACAGTATTGAAGAAGTTAACATCATGTTGCTTTCATCTCTGGCCCAATTACAAAATTGTAAGGGCTTTTGAAAATCATCATCAGATAATTCTTGGTGCATTTGAATATGATATACATGCAACTTATTTGTTTTTAAGATTCGACCCACAGACCGTCTACTTATTCCTATATTAGTAGGCTCATTAGCTCACTTCTCTTTGACTAACATGGGGATTCTCAACCGTTGCCAGCACCACAGAAAACTCCTTTTCTTCATTCACAATATGTTTTATTCTTTCACTTTTTTTATATTCGACATTTCCAGTTTCCAGAAATCTATCGAGAAGGTTTTGGAAGCTGCTAACATCAGGAATCCTTCTTTCAGGATAACATTGGTGATAAATTCTATTGGCAAGTAAACAATTTCTGTCTGACTCGCCCAAAACAAAAGTCATACCTACAAGTTCCGCATTGTTAAAATTCATATTGTAAAATTCCAAATATTTTAAATTCAATACAAATTGTAACGACCGATAAGTGTGATAATAAATGCTCCTTTGTACATGACAATTTATACCAAACTGGAGTATTATTTGCATTATTTCAACAAAAAAATTCATTACATCCAAGTGGTTGGGAGATATTCAATGCAAATATAGGGATGAATAGAGCCTAGAAAGAGGATTCAAAAAATGTACTGATATACATTGCATTTAATTTTAAAAAAAGGCACTTGGTCCTGTAATTTCGTCTTGGCTCGCCCTGTATGTTCGAAAATAATTTTCAGTTATAGATTTCCTCCTGGACGTATTTGAACAACTACACTAATTCGTTTTTAGCTTTGTTATCTATTGTCAAATTTCGTCTTTCTCCGATTGCCTTATTTTGAGATAGAAATTAAAAACCGTTTTCTGGCACACCCTTTTAAGGGGGTGTAGCTTGATAGGAAAGGGTTATTTTGAAAAATGTATATGAAGAAGTCACCTTAATTTCCGGTAAATAGTAGTTACATTTTTACACGTTATTACAGGACACCCTTAATATGCTTAGGCGTTAAAACCTAACCCGCGTTGTCACGGGTAGTTTCAAATGCCTCAGTTCTAATGAAAAGAATTTCAACATGTTGTGATATGTGGCTGGCAGCATTGCCAGATAATTTTTAGTGAAGTTTTGCTTAGGACGGTTGGCAGCTCGAGAGATGTCAGATGGCAATTAAGTTTGTAAGTCAGAGGTTTGATGAGAATGTTTCAACGTATTGTATTAGTTTTGTTAGTTCTAATAAATAATTATTAGTAGTGAGTTATGGACATTTATTTCACAAGTCTTCTTGATATCATTCTGAAGCAACAAACATAACACAACAAAATTTTTAATTCCTTCCTAGGAACTTTAAAAACTCAATTTAACGAGCAAATTATGTTCAAAGAGAACACACGAATGCACCAGTCTAGCTATAATAACCTTAACACATTGCGTTCTTAAACTAACGGCCGGTTTATCAATGCGAGGATAACTCGTAACCAAAGGATAATTATCAAACAAAACAATAGATACCCATTGTTTCGTTTGTCATTTATCCTATAGTTCAAAATGTGCTTTTAGAGGGCGGAATATTAAACATAATATTTTTAGTCGCAAACTCCTCCATAAATCCTTATTTTACTATAAGGAACCTAACCAGACTGCAACCAACAGCTACTCTCCGGGCTATGTGCCCCGCCGAGCGCTGAATTACAAGTTACAAGCCTGGCGCGTTAAGTGTAATAATTGCATATTACCATCAAAACGCAAATGCTTCGATCGCAACAAACACCAGCCGAAAGACTGATCCTACTTAAAGGAGCTCCCTTGCCAGTCGTCACACACCACTTGCAGACTGCAGTTTCGAGCTGTTGGCTCTCGTCAGTGCAAGGTAGGTATGCGACGACCGACATGAGAATCCTTTGACTATAGTACATCCCGGTATTATTACAATAGCGACATGTAAAACAGCCAGCAGGCGCCATCCTGCGGTCCAGTGTCTGTTGCAATCGAAAAATAAATAGCCTGACTTGGCTTAGCATAGTTCAAAATGTGCTTTTAGAGGGCGGAATATTAAACATAATATTTTTAGTCGCAAACTCCTCTATAAATCCTTATTTTACTATAAGGAACCTAACCAGACTGCAACCAACAGCTACTCTCCGGGCTATGTGCCCCGCCGAGCGCTGAATTACAAGTTACAAGCCTGGCGATCGAAGCATTTGCGTTTTGATGGTAATATGCAATTATTACACTTAACGCGCCAGGCTTGTAACTTGTAATTCAGCGCTCGGCGGGGCACACAGCCCGGAGAGTAGCTGTTGGTTGCAGTCTGGTTAGGTTCCTTATAGTAAAATAAGGATTTATAGAGGAGTTTGCGACTAAAAATATTATGTTTAATATTCCGCCCTCTAAAAGCACATTTTGAACTATGCTAAGCCAAGTCAGGCTATTTATTTTTCGATTGCAACAGACACTGGACCGCAGGATGGCGCCTGCTGGCTGTTTTACATGTCGCTATTGTAATAATACCGGGATGTACTATAGTCAAAGGATTCTCATGTCGGTCGTCGCATACCTACCTTGCACTGACGAGAGCCAACAGCTCGAAACTGCAGTCTGCAAGTGGTGTGTGACGACTGGCAAGGGAGCTCCTTTAAGTAGGATCAGTCTTTCGGCTGGTGTTTGTTGCGATCGAAGCATTTGCGTTTTGATGGTAATATGCAATTATTACACTTAACGCGCCAGGCTTGTAACTTGTAATTCAGCGCTCGGCGGGGCACATAGCCCGGAGAGTAGCTGTTGGTTGCAGTCTGGTTAGGTTCCTTATAGTAAAATAAGGATTTATAGAGGAGTTTGCGACTAAAAATATTATGTTCATTTATCCTATAGTTAACTGTTAACCCTGCATTGATAAACCGGACATGAATCAATTTGTGCCGTCGCTTGCTTAGTGCCAACTATTCTTCACCGATACTCACTACACACTCTGTGTGGTATGGGACCAAAGAAGTAAGAGAATTTGTGTAAATTGATTTTACCTGAACTATTTCTATATTTACTACACATTAGATTTTTTTGAAAAAAGTGGCATCTTAAATAAAAGTGAAGTCTAGAGTCCAAAGGCAGTAAGTAAGTAATATTAAATAAAACGATAAACTTCACAAACAAATCAAACTTTAACATTACAATGCGATATTTAGAACAAATATTCAAGAAAATAAATGAATTAAGAAAATCGCAAGAAGTAAAGAGTACTTTAAATTTTTAAATTAACAAAGTAATTAATTTTCTAATTTCGTAATCAAATTAATCAGAATATCGAAACAATTAACGAAAAGTATAAAAAGAAGCCGGTTGACAAGAATTTGTTACTATTAATACAACTAATTATATTTAAATTACAACGAAGCGTCTTTCATTAGCGAAATACGTCCAGGAGGAAATATATATATATGAAATTAATGAAAGACGCTTCGTTGTAATTTAAATATAATTAGTTGTATTAATAGTAACAAATTCTTGTCAACCGGCTTCTTTTTATACTTTTCGTTAATTGTTTCGATATTCTGATTAATTTGATTACGAAATTAGAAAATTAATTACTTTGTTAATTTAAAAATTCTTTACTTCTTGCGATTTTCATAATTCATTTATTTTCTTGACCATTTGTTCTAAATATCGCATTGTAATGTTAAAGTTTGGTTTGTTTGTGAAGTTTATGGTTTTATTTAATATTACTTACTTACTGCCTTTGGACTCTAGACTTCACTTTTATTTAAGATGCCACTTTTTTCAAAAAAATCTAATGTGTAGTAAATATAGAAATAGTTCAGGTAAAATCAATTTACACAAATTCTCTTACTTCTTTGGTGCCATACTACACAGTGTGAGTATCGGTGAAGGATAGTTGGCACTAAGCAAGCGACGGCACAAATTGATTCATGTCCGGTTTATCAATGCAGGGTTAACAGTTAACTATAGGATAAATGTCAAACGAAACAATGGGTATCTATTGTTTTGTTTGATAATTATCCTTTGGTTACAAGTTATCCTCGCATTGATAAACCGGCCGTTAGTTTGAGAACGCAATGTGTTAAGGTTATTATAGCTAGACTGGTGCATTCGTGTGTTCTCTTTGAACATAATTTGCTCGCTAATTTGGCTTTTTAAAGTTCCTAGGAACGAATTTAAAATTTTGTTGTGTTATGTTTGTTGCTTCAGAATGATATCAAGAAGACATGTGAAATAAATGTCCATAACTCACTACTAATAATTATTTATTAGAACTAATACAATACGTTGAAACATTCTCATCAAACCTTTGACTTACAAACTTAATTGCCATCTGACATCTCTCGAGCTGCCAACCGTCCTAAACAAAACTTCACTAAAAATCATCTGGCAATGCTGCCAACCACATATCACAACATGTTGAAATTCTTTTCATTAGAACTGAGGCATTTGAAACTACCTGTGATGACGCGGGTTAGGTTTTAACGCCCAAGCATATTCAGGGTGTCTCGTAATAACGTTCAAAAATTTAACTACCATTTACCGGAAAAAAAGGTTACTTCTTCATATACATTTTTCAAAATACCCTTTTCCTATCAAGCTACACCCCCTTAAAAGGGTGTGCCAGAAAACGGTTTTTAATTTCTATCTCAAAATAAGGCAATCGGAGAAAGACGAAATTTGACAATAGATAACAGAGCTAAAAACTAATTAGAGTAGTTGTACAAATACACCACCATTGACGTCTAAACATTTTGCACATCTGCGAAGTACTGCATCTTTAGTCGCTTTTTGAATGATACCCCGGCTCGTTCTTGGCAATCCTCCTTTGTTGTTATTACAGTTGCAAACACTTCATTTTTTGTGTAGCGCCCATATGAAAAATATAGAAATGTTAGATCTGGAGGCCTTGGTGACCAAAGAAATGGAATATTGTTAGCAAGCCTCAGCATTAAAAATTTTCAGCCAAAAAGCTATTTACGATTATTCGTCTGTGGGGTGGTGCTGCGTTGTTTTGGTATCCTAATTTCAATTTCTCATCATCTGATTCGACCAATAATGATAATTATGCCGATTAAACAATTCATTTTTTATGAATTTAGGCTCATCGCTCCAAATAATATTTTTTAAGAAATTTTCAACTTCTTGGTTTTATATTAAAATAAATTCACAGAAGTTAATTCTTCTTTGGAAATCAGTTAGTTTTAAATAATGAACTAAGTGGATGGAATACGGATTAAAATTACGTTTATGCAAAATATTTGCTATGGATCATTTCTTCAAACCAATTTCTCTTTCAGCATCTCTTAATGACGCACGGGCATATACTCTAAAGTAAGGCAGCATTGCAGTTTCACTTTCTTCGTCATTTGTAATTGGCTTAAGTCGTTCTTGTTTGGGTTTAAAAGAGCCAATTTTTTTACAATTTTCAATCAATTGGTTTAATGTGTCATGTGATGGCTTAAGTATCAGAATATTTAAAAGCAAACATATCACACGTTCTTGTTAATACTTTGTCGCATTCTCCATAAATAAATTGATAAATTTAAATAATCTTCGTTTAAGTAACCCAGACGAGTCATAATACAATTAAATTTATAAGGAACGACTACTAGGAGACTATAAAATATTAAACTATTCCTGACAATAATTGTTTGCATGGCCTACTTAGAGTTAGGTAAAGAATTCTTACAAAATAATAGGATTCTCTGAATTTTCGTAAATATCTTAAAAGCCATTGTAGTATAGGAAACTAAATATAATCTATCTATATTTCTAGTCATAGAATTTGGTTCAATAAAAAAATAAGGGTTTCCATTTAAAAAATTGAGGATATTTGATGTATAATATTTAAATATTTTTAATTATTTTGAAATAACTTACGGCTGTGCTGATTACTACCACAGTAAAAGATATTTAATTTCGTCAAACTACAAATTTTAGGTATAATGTTTGTTATATAAAGTGACTTTCAAATTTTGTACACTATCAATTCCGTGCATAAAAATATGGGCGTTCCATTTAAAACAACAACGTTGCCATCTACTTCCGGTAAAAGCGAAAGTGACAGAACTGTCAAAATATTTTAGTTAGATAGACCATACACTGTTTACTATACATGCGTAATTTCTTAAAAATTCGTTTTGTAGTTTTCGAGATATGGATCCTGTAAGCTCCCGGCTGACTATCTTACTCTCTCTCTCTCTATTTAAATAAAACTAGTAGCAGTTTTTTGGTAGTTGAATGTTAATACTTTCTAGGCATCTCTCTTGACATTATTACAGAATCTATTAATGTTATAGAAATCACCTGAAAATTGTTATATTAAGGAATTAATACTCTAATAGCGGCACGCTATCTACTAAGGTAAAATTCCACATCCTGAGTGAAATGTTAGTTATGTGCTTTAAGACCGAAGTAACCACAACAAGACCGCGGGCTTGAAGGATGGAAACCAGGTTTCCAGGGAGCTGAATGTCTTAGATGCTTGGAATTAAGAAACTGTATTGCTCAAGAACCTTTCCCTCTACTGTAATAAACTGTTTACATTACAAGGTCTGTGTACAATATGAGAATTTAAACTCGGTACACAGAGCTACGCGTTACTTTCGTATTAAGCGCACTTCAACAGGATGCTTGTATCTGGGAGAGAAACATGCTAGAGTATATAATTTTGGACTTATTCAAGCAACACTTCCAGATCAATAGGAAATTACTTTTCTTTATATTTAATCAATGTACTTCTGAATGTATCAGCACATAAGAGGTAAGAGATTGTTAAAAAGCACTTAAAGAAACAGATGATTGTGGAATCTATTAAAACAACTGGCTCAAGTATTAGAAAAAATTGGATTAGGTATACAGTGTGTCTGTGGTTTGACCTAAGTACATTAGTAACTTTTCTTTTCTCATTTTACGAGAAAATGTCATTCTTCATAAAAGTTTTGCTTATTCTGAAAAGTATCTCGCCGTAGCCACAATTGTCAAATAAGATACAGGGCGGTTGAAATATAATTAAACATGAATTTGTGCCAAGAGCTTCAACTCAGTTCAACAGACTTTACTGACATATCCCATAATTCACCTCGGAACGATCGTACAACCCCCACGTGAAACGTAGCAGCGCCACTGTGATGAACAAATAGAAATATTTAAATATCCGATTTTTTTACTAAATTTTTTATAGAGATAATCTACCGAGCTGGGGGTCCAAATAGACATAAAAGTATTTAATTTCTGATACATAGTCAATCGCATCACTGTTTACATCGATACCTAAATATAATTCCATGAATTTTCTACAATTAGCCTTTGAGTCTATCACCATACACTTTGTTTTTGATGTATTTAATTTTAATTTATTTTGACAGTCGTACAAAAAAGTTCTTCATTCAGAATATCAACAATTTCTCTGAAATCTTCTCCTGCGACACAAATTAGGGTATTGTCCGCAAATAGATTGACAAACGGCTTTTTTAATACTATATAAATATCATACACATAATACAATCAAAAGAGGACTGAGGACAGTAACCTGAGGAACGCCCCAGGTAATTTCAATTCTACTTGATGTGTTACCCCCTATTTTTGTCATTTGATATTGTTCATTAAATATTCCTTAATCCAGTCTAGAGCACTACTATTTTCACCATAACTGCAACTTTTCAATAAGAATATCCAGATCAATTCTTTCAAATGTCCTTATAGTGGGATCGATCTGGATTTGCAAACGGACTCGTTTTTTTCGATTTTCTTTTGTGATGTTATGCAGTAGACCCCATCTATCATCCAGAAAATTTTTCGGTCAAATTTTTCACGAGGAGGGGTGGAGGGGGGGAATTTACATGTAACGATAGGGAAAATCAGTTTTCCGGACATAACTCGTTTAGTTTGATACGGATCGAAAAAATGTAAAAGGGATAAAATGAAGGGCTCGGGAATGCGTGTGAATGAATTTTGACTCGCCGAAATCGGTAAAGCGGTTCCTGAGGTATTGCGATTGGAAAGTACGGATTTGTAAACGGATTTTTCGTTGCGCCGAGGGTTGTTTTCGCGATTTTTTCGAGGAAGAAAGTGACATGGCGACTTTTTATTTCTTCCCCCAATAGACACTCAGGACTTAAGTACTGTGTCCGAATTTCAAGTCGCTAGGTTGATTAGGGGGAAGGGGAAATGATAATAAAATTGCTGTAACTTCCGCAATTTTTTTTCGCAAATCGCGCAGCAAACGTGACATTGTGTACTAATGTGCCTACTTTGAGGTTCGCTTATATATTTTCAATTTTTGGCATAAATAAACAAATGGTTGCGAAATAATCAATTTATTGTTTTTATTATTTTTAGAAAAAGTCATTTTTCGCCAGGAAGGAAAGGAGTGGGTGAGATTTCTTTTTCGCCATCGAGTGTAGAATTTCCTTCTCTTTGATTTAAGCCTGTCCAGATTGCTATTGGATGATTAGGAGGGAAGAGGGGGCCCGCAAAGTTTTTGCCCTGTAGAAGGGCAAGGGAAAGGGTTAGGGACTTCGGGCTGGGCTCATTTTCAAGGGCAATTAATTCTCTTTCCAGATTTTAGCCCGAAGCTCTAACTTCATTAGGGCCTATATTTCTACCAATCGTACCGTTTATTCTCAACTTTCTTAAAATGTTACACACCAAATTTTTGTTAATGTTATAATCCAGTGCAATTTGTCTCATTAACCATCCATCATTTACTATAGCAATAACTACAGCATTAAAATAAAAAATAAATTACAAGTGATATCTGTTTTATATCGGCCACTCATTACATATTCAAATAGAGACAGATTTACATTTAAAAAAAAAAAATTTCTGCTCATGACAGTACCAAGAGTAATATGTCAGTTATTTAAGAGAGATAAAACCGACAAAGTATTGACCAAATTAGAAAACATTTTATTTCAGAAATTGGTATTTACAGATTAAAAAATGAAAGGGCATTAAATAGACAGGAGAGTACAAAACACATGACCCTGTCAGTTGCATAAAATTATTTAAAGAAAAAATTAAAGTCTAGTGGAAAACCTAACCTGTTTGAATTTAAAATGGAGGGTAAATTATTTGACCCAAATATTTAATTTCTTGAATAAACTCTACTGTTCATCGGAAATTGAAATTTAGTAAACATGTAGATTCCGTATAGAAAAACGTTGGCAAAAAACCTGATTTTTAACAGGATCTCTTTATTACAGTGTTTCATTGAAGGTGCTGAAATGGGAAAATTTCATTAGAATATAAAAAAAAAGTTGATATGTGAATCATGTCAAATCATCAAATCATGTACAGCTAACAAAAATATAATATTGAAGTATTTTAACTTTTCAAATTTTGAAAATTGGGAAAATATTTATAACTGTAATGATAGCAATGCTTGCATTGATAATTTTGTAAATACAGTAAAAACATATTAACAACGATTCTTCGTATAACAATTTTATGAAAGAAAATTAAACAATACACTACCAGTGGAATTATATAATCTAATAAACCTAGGGATAAGATGAAAATGATAATATATAATTACATGATAAATAGTTCTAGACATCTAGAAACAAACTTACAAGAATTAATAAATTAACAAACAAAAATAGGTATTACATAAATTAACTCAACACATGTAAAGGAAATATAAAACAGACTTCGTAAGTAATAAGAGACGTTACTAACGCAGTCATAAATGAATGAACAAGTAATAAATATATACATGCCTGTAATAAGTAAAAATTAAACGAATTTAATTTTTTTTTCATTTAATATCGGTAAAGAAATTATTAACTCAGTTTCTGCTGCAGAAGACATACCTAATGTAGAGCCTGTGATACCACCCCCATGTAACATTTTATTTTTAGGACCATTAATTGAGGGGTTATGTATGGGTTAATAACATTTATAAATTATTTAAAAAATGATAGCGCTACTGATGTGAATCAAATACCGGCCAAATTAATAGCATTATCACAATTTCCTAGCAAAACTTATGGTACCTATATTATTAACACGGTTTTTACAACTGGAGGTCCATATCTCTAATAAATAATTTGGCAAAAACATTTAAAAAGTGTAAGAAAGGATTTTGGTGAATTTCTAGATAAGAATGAAATTATTAAAAAAAATAATAATAATTTTTTTTAAACCTTGCTTTTCTGTAAAAAGTCCTACAAAAAAAATACTAATCTACGAATGCAAGAAAAGCAAGGCGTGCGCACTTTGTATGATTGTACGCACGATTATATGAAAGGAGTGGAATCGTTGTCTTCAGTCATGCGTACATTAATATGATACATATACTTATATATAAAGTGCGCATGTCTTGTTTTTTTTGCATTCGTGCATTAGCATTTTTTATTTTTTACTTTTTATTACGACTTTTTAAAGAAAAGAAAGTTTTTAAAATGTTTTTATTATTTTTTTATTTTCTACTTCTTAGTCACACTTTTTGGGGAGTTTACCCTCCAGAGATTGCTCAATAAAAATTAGTCTCTTAACGATTTGTTCTGATTTCTTGCTCCTTCATTTTGCAGATTTTTCAATTTTCACCCACGTGCTCCCTATATTTGGGTATTTGTAAAAGTAACTGTAGAAGACTGTATTGTCATCCGAGCTTAGTAATTGTGCAAAATTTCATCAATTGATTATGTCAGGAAGCGTGTTAAATAAGGGATGCGAGATTTGAAGACAATTTTCACTCCCGCGCCCCCTATATGCAGATATTTGCACAAGTAACAGTAGAATACTGTATTGTCTTCCGATGTTAGTAACTGTGCAAAATTTCATCAAGTTATTATGCCAGGAAGTGTGTTAAATAAGGGATGCAAGCTTTGAAGATAATTTTCACCCTCCCTCCCCCGCCCCACGGTTGATATTTGCAAAAGTAACGGTGAAATACTGTATTGTCTTCCGATCTTAATAACTTTACAAAGTTTCGCCAAGTGATTGTTAAATAAAGGACGAAAGATTTAAACACAAACATTGTGCACTACAGATACAATTTACAAACTAACTAATTAATAACTATGTACAAGAAATAAAATATATAAAATGATATTCCATTTCTTCCAAAAAATAATTTTTTGGTCGACGCTCATCAATTTATGTTATACATTTTAATGCTTTTCTGTCTGAGATCGGGAAAGACTACTTGCATTTATTTTCACAATAAACTAATACAAAATATTTTTTTACAATAAGTAGCCACTTCAGAAGGCCAAAACATTTTGAGGTTTAATAATAAGAGATTAAATAATAAACGTCATCCTAAACCTTCTATAGAAGAGGATTTTAACCCCAAAGGATTATTGGAACATTTATTGCCTGCGGCCTGAGACATTTCGAGGACGGTTTAGCTGAAACTGTGTTTCTTTTTATTATTAAATTTCAATCAAGTCAGGAATCAGCCACATAATATACGCCCTTCATATAATAACGGTATAGGTTATATGTTACATTAAACTAAGGAACAATAGTCCGCCTTTGCTTGGACGCATTTCAAGGAAGCAATGTTATTAGGCATAAAATTTTATTGCAATTAAGCCTATAAAATTCTTGCTTAGGGTTTCGTTTTTTATTAAAGTTTCTAAATAATGTGGAAGTAATTTCATGTAAGCCCAAATTTATATTATTTCTAACCATACATTTGAATTTTTATGAAAATAATTTTATTGAATTGAGAAGGTATTCCAATATATTTAAATAAATTTCTATGTTATCGGTTCTGTAAAGTGACGGATAGTAGTACTATTCTCAAAACCAAGACAAACTTAGGTTCAAATGCAGTGCAGTCGAAATAGTTGAAATGCCACGTTTAATAGCTGACCTTACCAGATGTCCATCATGAATTTTTTGAGTCTAGAAACATGTGACAACATACCCATTTCACTCTGGCAGCTGTCAATTTTACAAGATAATAGTGTTGACAGAAAATTATATTTTATAAACTTAAAGCCACGCTCGCGGCTTCATTTAAAATAGCTTCTGACACATTTAGTACAAGTAAATTAAACGTAAAAGCATAGAATAGGACAAATAATTTAATTTTAGTTTAATTTAGTGTTAGGAGCAAGACCCAAAAAGAGTTCCCATCTAATCAGTGTCTGCAACATCCCCTCATTTTGGTAAAAACCGTCCTCCGGTGATACATTCTGGCGGATTTTCTTAATTCTCCCGTAAACCGTTGTTCAAACGTAAAAAATGTATATAAACAAAAATATTGCCCATTAAATTCTACATAAAAACTGTTATATCAACATTTTAGCTAGTCCTTACTCAATTTTCGCAAATAGCATTAAAAGTTAGGGGTAACGTTTATAAGGCCGGTAAAATATGTAGAATTAGATTTTAATGGTAATTAAAAGTTGTAATATACCTACCTAATAATTATCTAGGTCAAATTTTAAAATTTTGCTAAAATATTTATAGAGCACTATAACTGAGCATTTTATAATTTGAGCTCATTTCCACACTACCCATGAGGTAGAGCTCTTGGTGCGTGGTGGTGTTCCCAGTAGGCCTACTTCATTGATGCTTCGAACTCTTTATTCGTTTGTTGGACCTATTCATTTGGCATTTCCTCAGGTGTGAATTTAGGCAACCTTGCCCATGGCAGTTGGAGCACATAGTTGATGAAATTTGGTTGTTTCTCAAGCGTGACCTAATCTCTGGACGCAGCGGGTCCATGATTATCCGACCTCTGATGGCTTCGGATTTGAAAGAATTTATACGGTTAAAAAGGCATGTTTTCTTTGTGATAAACACTGCCGTGTCTTCTAGAGATGTTTGTTTGGTGGCATACAGTTGAGCAATAGCTCATGACTGGATGTCGGATGAGTTGAATATTCTGAAAAATCTTGCCTTAAATTGGGTATACGATGTCGTTAACGTCCGAAACTGTTCGGACCATAGTTGGGGTTCGCCCTTGAGTTGGCCAGTCACGTTATGGAGGCGATCAAAGTCGTGGCTTATGCGAGCTCTGTCGAAAAATTCTTCCATAATTCTAATAAATGCTTCAGGGATCTTCATGATCGAGTCTATGGAACGTCACGTTCGGACATCTTTGTCTCTCATGGAGCGTACAGGTCGACACGTTCTGTATCGCCTGTACGAAGCCCTCTGCCATTTTCATAAACATACTTTCCATCGAATTTAAATTTTGTGATTGTGAAGCAGATAAATTTTGAGTATTAAAGTCCGAAAATAGTCTTTGTGGTTCTATCACTGTCGTTGACGAGAGGCCGTATGGCACGCTCATAAAATTCTCTTGGGGTCGACTCCTCGGAGTCTTCCACCATAAAAGAAAAGGAATTTGTTGGATTTGAGGACGGCATGGTCCCTGCTCGGGCGCCATGTGAACGATCCATCTTTTCGCGTCTGAAGCACTTTTATTATATTTTCCAAAGTGGATATTAAACGTTTACAAAGAAGGGTTCAGATTGACTGTTTCAGATGGAGAATAATACAAAATCTATACTTATGTTCGTTTTTGCTTAACTGCTTCACTGATGGGACCCATTGGACGTCGTAACACTATAAATCTAACACAGTAAATACTAACACTTTCTTAAATTTAAACCTGAAAAGGAATTTTGAAACACAAGATAAAGACAATATGAAGTTCAAAAATATATATTAAATCTTTTAAAAAATTATGTTTTTACAAAACGTTAAAAAAAATGTATTGACAAACTATGGTCTGGCTCGTGTACAACACATAGTGAGGAACGGAACGACTCATAATGTACCAACTACCATCCAATGTTTAGTTTTTAGCCAACGATTACACAAAAAGATTCAGTAAGAAGTTCAATGTTTATAATTTTCTGGTGGGCTTATGCTTGCCTGTCTATTGACGTATTTTCAGTTCAATATCAATTTTGGTCGCTCCTCGGAGCTTAGAAATACTTGAATCGCAACGGCTTTGAATTATATTCTGCAATTATAGATTCATACGTTCAGGCAAGGCGGTCCCATGCACGTTCTGAGTAGATGGTAAAGATACTTTTCTGACACCGAATCACTGAGGAACCGGTTTATGGCAAATCTCCTTAAAATCCACCATTTTCCCGTCAAAATCGACTGCTAGAAACTGAATGGTCACCCTTGTCGCTAAAGACTATTTTTGCTAAAACTCTCGAAATACTTTGACTAGAGACTGGATTAACTTGTCCTCATATCTAACACAGCGAATGAGTTGCAGTGCTGCACAACGTGGATTCGTAAAAGAGTTTTTAATTTTGAAATTTCGTCGAATTTTGTTACATTTTCTAAATTTTGGTGGTCGGGGCAACATTACTTCCTGTGCAGCGACATTTACTACACTTTCTAAAATTACACTCCTTGATGAGTTTTCAAGATTTTGGCTTAAAAAACGCTCCGTAGAGCGAAAATGTTATTTAAAATATAAAAACCTCTTCCAACGGCATTTTTACTAAACGTTTCGGATTTTGTTACAGTTTCGAAAAGTTTATCGAGAGTTTTGGCGTTTTAACACGGACACTGGTTAGATGAGAACTTGCTTGGGTCTTGTTCCTAACATTATTAGTAATATATATATATATATATATACACTCACATGCAAAAAAAACGCAACAAGTTAATATTTGGTAAAATTTGAGGTCTTATAATTTTTTTATTTTTAGTTCAATTTTGATAAGTCTTTAGCAAACTGTAGATGAAATGACTAATTTCAACTTGCATATCCAGTCTTTTGTTAAATGCTGGTGTATTAGTCATTAAAAGTTCGTTTTATAACCCTAATTTTAAAACACCCTGTGGAATAATTTCGTAGTCAAATTCTTTCAAAATACCAATTTTTGTTAAGAGCTGTTTCTTTTCTACACTTTGCTTTTTGGTTCATGTCTTTACGTGCACTGGTTCATTTTTAAGAGCGAAATGAACTTGTCAACAACAGTTTACTTTATGACGAGACGGCTTTGCTCGTTGTTGTTCTAACGTCAGTTTGACAGCTTAGTTTATGAGTCTAGTAATGAAATGGCAACAATATATTGTTTAGTTATTACAACACATAAAAAAAAAAGAAAAATAAGAAAATGTATTTATACAAACAATTCAACTTCAAAATCAAAACAATTCAACTGTAACTTAATTAACCTAAAGAAACGTACTTTTTACAACAAATTTAACTTAATATTTTGTATTATCACCTCTAGCCCGTATAACTGCCTGCATACGTCGGTTCATACTGTCAATAAGGTTACGAATAGTATCTTGAGGTATATTTTGCCATTCCTCCTGAAGGGCTAAACGAAGCTCATTTGCCGTAGCCGAAGCTACTTCGCGATCTCTGATCCACCTACCAAGCATGTCCCACACATGCTCTATGGGGTTAAGATCGGGCGAACATGCTGGCCAGTTCATTTTGTTAATACCAACTTCCGCGAGGTATTGTGTAACACGCAATGCTGAATGTGGCCGCGCATTATCCTGCATTAGGATAAAGCCATCGCCGATAAATCCACTAAAAGGTACAACGTAATTGCTTAATATCTGCTCAATATATCGGTGGGCCGTCAAGGATCCATCGATGACGACCAAATCGGTGCAGGCCTCCCGGGTTATTCCTGCCCACACCATTACCGAACCTCCTCTATAGCTTACACGGGGACTGAACGTGCACTTTGCAAATCTTTCTCCGGCCCTTCTCCATACTCTTTTCCGTCCATCTGGAGAATGTAAGCAGAATCCGGATTCATTAGTAAAAAGAATATTGTTCCATTGCCCTAAGTTCCAAGGTAAATGTGGCAAATTGCAGTCTAGCTACTCGGTGACGAGGAAGCATTTTAGGTCCAGTTGCTGGTCTGCAAGCTTTCAAACCAAACTCCTTCAATCTTCGGCGAACTGTCCACACACTAACATTAGTACCTCGGACCTCTTGGAGTTGATTTCTTGTCTGCACTGATGTTAAATGACGATCCCTAAGAGTGTTAGTGTGAAGAAATCTGTCATCCATAGCAGTAGTTTTCCGTTTTGTACCACAACCTGCCCTACGTTTATTTCTGCCAGTTTGTCTAAAACGTTCGACTACTCTTTTGATAGTAGAGCGATGAACATGAAGGGTTCTTGCAACATATTCATAATTACGTCCATGTTCAACAAGAGCAACAGCTTTTGCGCAATTTTCCGCACTTAAAACCATAGTAGCAGTATATCAGGTCTTGCGTAACAAAAATTACTGTCAATATGACATTAGAGCAACAACGAGCAAAGCCGGCTCGTCAAAAAATAACATTTCTCAAAGTAAACTGTTAGTGGCAAGTTCATTTCCCTTTTAAAAATGAACCAGTGCACCTAAAGACATGAACCAAAAAACTAAATGTAGGAAAGGAATGATTCTTAACAAAAATTAGTATTTTGTAAGAATTTGGCAATGAAATTATTCCACAGGGTGTTTTAAAGTTAGGGTTATACAACGAACTTTTAATTAACCCTGTATAATGACTAATACACCAGCATTTAACAAAAGACTGGATATGCAAGTTGAAATTAGTCATTTCATCTACAGTTTGCTAAAAATTTATCAAAATTGAACTAAAAATAAAAAAATTATAAGACCTCAAATTTTACCAAATATTAACTTGTTGCGTTTTTTTTGCATGTGAGTGTATATATGTAATATAGAAATTATAAATTATTTCTTCTAAAAAGTACTATTTGCGTGTATTAATTCATATCAGTACAATTTAATAACAATAAAGTTTGCAAACGTAGTGAGTACCTGCAAAAGTTGTTTTTTACATAAATATTTGACACTACTTTAAAAGAACTGTTAGATGCCAATGCTCGGTCTTTGATCTTTCTGTCATTGAAAACTTACTGTTAGGATCTGGTTATGATTTTTATTCTAAGAAATATATACAAATGAGTAAAAAATAAAATATTGTACCTACATCACATGCAAGGTAACATTTTTTACTGGTTATAGAAGGTGATAGGCTCGCTGATGGCTCACCAGTCACTTCCTCCTATCACCAATAAAAACTGCTTTATCTTGCTTGTAATTAAAATACTATATTTGCACTCGCCTGCTAGTGTTAAAATAGAACTATCGATGGCAACCTATCAAAATGATATTTTTAAATTCTTACCTAAAATTGGTTTTGGCTTTTAAATAAATTGATTGTTAATATTCCCTTCCATTCCACGAAAGGCTGTAAGTAAATATAGCCCTGTAATTATGATAATTAGTAATATAATTGTAAATTCGACTTGCTTTAGCAAAAATTTGTTAATAATTATCAACTTATCGTGCAGATATTGCAGACATAAAATCACAAAATTATAAAGCTTAAAATTTTACTAATCGTATGTTTTTTTAAATAATTTTTAAACTGAACACAGACAGCCCATGAAATGAATAAAAGTACCATGATTTTAAACTTAGTAAGTCGCTGTCTATAAATCAACTTTTTCATGCTTGCGACGATACATTGAACCCTAAATTCCAATGTTCCCTTAAAAGTTGTAGGGTAGATTTCGTAACACTAGGGGAAGATAAAAGTCTTTAAGTCCTACAATCCTCTTTATTGTGCAATTAGGAGTTTTTGCCATGCTTTCCCCATTATCCACTTTCACACTTTGAAACAAATCTGCTGCCCTTTATCTTGTTTTCCCATAGACTTTTCTGTTACCGTGGCGAACAGTTAGTTCACGATGCAAGAATAATCTGTTTGAATATGAAGTAAATTCATGTAATATTAAAATATATCTTTTATAACATACTAAAATTTCAGTAGACTATTATTAATATATCATTTTGAGTAATCAAAATGATCAATTTAATGCATAATGAGGTTGACGTCTAAAGTCATAAATTCGGCAAAGTTAAAGTTAAGAAATTATCTGGGGAGTTTTCAATCGTTAACTTTATCTTTATTCCTCTTTGGTAAAAACTTGTAGGGTTATTATTGAGTCTTTATATTGTACTGTTTCTAAAAAGTTATTGGTTTTTTTCAGTACTATCTACTTTATTTATAGCAATGATCGTATTACCTTTATCGGCTTTTGTGAAAATTATGTTGTTATTTACTGATTTGTTCTTTATTGATTTCATAATATTGTGATCCTGATTGTGAAATTTTTCATTGAATTTTTTAGATCTGCCTTTAATAATTTTTTTTTATATACATTCATTTAACGTCGGCCTATTTCCGCTACTGAGGCCTAACACCGACGCCTGTAGACGAGGTACCCCCAACCAGGAATTTTGCCGCACCTCTTCCCTTAAGAAGAGTAGGGATCTTTTACTTACCTTAACATTTAATAGACAAGGGACCGACGGCTTTACATCTCCTCCGAAGGATGGTATATCTCCTATACAACACTCGCCTAAGTTTGTATAGCTTCCGCGCATACACTGATATACAAGCCGCTGGAAGATGTGTGAGGCGAGGACGCATGAATGGTCACCCATCCAACTACTAACTGCGCCTGACGTTGCTTTACATCGCACTCGGATGTATGTACATAGTAAAGACGCACCTACGCTCGCCCTCTAATAATTTTAGTAGCTATATGTTTGTCTGATATATTGTTGGATGCATTAGATAAAACTGTCTCAGTTTCTACTCCTATATATTTTATATTCTTTTTAATATGTAATTTTTTGTTTAACGTTGTGTTTAAATTCTTGTCTAATGTTGTTACTTCTTTGTCGGTGGAATTAGTATTGGTTAAATTTTTAAATATTCTATAGAATTTATGTCCCGAGAATGATTTTGGCATTGTTCTTTTAATTAATTTATTTTTTAATAGTGAATTTTAATATTTCTTTTGTGTTTTTGTATTTAATATGAACCAAGTTGTAGATTTGTGTTCTTACTTTAAAGCTTAAATTATCAAAAACAGAGATGAGATACTTCCTTTTACTTTAATCAAAGAAAACTATTTATATACACCGAAAAATAGGTTTGCCCCAAGTATAGTGTCTTGTGGTAGATCAAATTATTTTTTCAAAAACATTCTTCCACTTGTGCTTTCGGACTGTAGCATTTAGATAAGATTTCATTAAGTTAAGTGCTACACATTTCATGTCAACCACTGCCATCAGTTCATTAGAATCGACAGGGCCGCAAATCCTGGCCATGTCAATTAGAACACAAATTACAGACTTAGATTTTGTCAAGTGCAGCATAGTCTTTATGCTTAAAGAAAGGTTTAATATCATTGTTGGAAGCTTTCATCAATGATATGGGCAAGAAGACATATAATATATATTGATGATATTTCTAATACTCTTCTTGTTGGTTGTTATGAGATCGTCGCCTGGAGCTTTATGTAGTTTCAATTCAATTTAGTGATTTTGTACTTTCATGATAATGAGTATTGTAAACAATTTTTTTCTGCATACTATAGATATATCTGATTTCTTTAAATCCATAAGACCAGTATAATATTCGTTAAAATATTTAGATTTGTCTTATAATTTGTGGACTACTGCTCGGTTTTATTTTTTACTTATTTACTTAATTATTTACTGTTGCATGGAAATTTGGTTTATGGCCTTGTTATTTTTAAAACAACTAACAAAATGTCAAAAATTTCCATTACTCTATCCTTTAACATAATTTAGTTTATATTACAAAATTCAATCCATTATTTTCACATCAGTCAAGATCAAAGGTCGATACAGCAATACAGCTAACTAAAATTAAAGTATAATTTAGTTAACGATAGATCACTGGAGCCTTAGTCTGAGGAAAACACCTCAAACTTGAAAAACAAATATTATAAAAATCGTTTTTGTGAACTTTTATATGAAAAGTTCTAAACCAACGCACCGTATCCAAGTTCTGAGAAGACCTATAAATAATAGAGGATTTTCTCTGTGCACCACGCATAAATGACACTTCTTCTGTATAAATTCCACTGACTTCCTAATAGATGACGTGTAAGAACCTTTATTCGTTATAAATCTTGAATATGTAAGATAAATATAAGTATTATATTAAAGTTTCTATGGCAATCTGGTTACATTCATTTGGTTGGAACAGTATTCACATTTTCATTTATTGGTGATATTAATAAAATTAATTTTGTAAATTGTATTTTTAATTTACCTTTAAAATGTTCTGTATTTTTTGTGAAATTTAGTACATATATATTTAAGAGGATGTTGAATACAGGGATGTATTCAGAATTTCAGAAAGGGCTTTTCGTTCTATAAAATCCAATGCAGGATCTGATGATACTGGTCGTAGAATATAATAGAATAGAGAATATAATATATAAGTTTTAACTTTTATAATTAACAAGTAAGTGTCTCGTTACATCTGGTTTTCCTAATGTTTGGAAACAATAATAATAATAATAATAATCTTTATTATCCAGTAGATCATAAAACAGAGACAATTTTTTTTTCTTCAATGAAATGGCTTAGGACAAGTCAAATAGTTCAGATACAAACAAACAAAACAAAAACGTGATAGTAAATTCCTAACATAATATTATGCTGTTGTTCACAAACAATAGGAGAAACATAGACGTATAAAACAGATCGACTTAAAAATAAATGATTCAAATACTCAGATAAATTATAAAAGCTTTTCTCTAATAAACATTTTTTTAGTTCATGTTTAAATTGTCTTATATTTTGTATATCTTTAATTATCGATGGTAAATAGTTGTAGCATTTAATACCTATATAATTAGGACTTTTTCATATATAGTGCTATTGTGTAAGGGTACTACTAATTGTGTATTGTTTCTAGTGTTATAATTATTAAAATCACTATTTTTAGTAAATTTGCCTACGTTAGATTTTACATATATTACTAATTCTGATATATAAACACAGACAAGTGGTAAAACTTGCAATTTTTTGAAAATGGGATGACAAGACTGACAATTTGATGCGCCTGTTATGTTTCTTAAAACTTTCTTTTGTATAACAAAAATTCTATCAAAATGCCTGGAAGAACCCCAAAAAAGTAATCCATATCTTACTCTTGATAAAAATACCGCATGATAAAAAGATAGCATCACTTCCATGTTTACAATATTTCTCAATCTATAAAAGGCAAAACAGATAGAACATAATTTTTTAGACAAATTTTCCATATGAATGTCCCAGTTAAGTTTATTGTCAATATTCACACCTAAGAATCGTGTTGTATTTAGCGGAGTTATTAGGAGTGAAATTCATAAACACAGTTTTCGACTTATTCAAATGTAACTTGTTTGCTTTAAACCAGGACATGAATTTGTTGATTATATCTTGCATTTTTTGTATCACTTCAATGTTAGACAGGCCAGTACATAGAAGTGCGTTATTATCAGCAAACATTGTTAGGTTGGACTGAGGATCCAGCTCTGGTAAATCGTTTACTGAAATTAGAAATAATAAAGAACCCAAGATGGACCCCTGTGGTACACCAATTTAATATTCAGTTTATCAGATCTAGCCCCATTTACTTCAACTATTTGATTTCTATTCGAAAGGTAAGAAGACAACCAATCACCAACTCTTCCTCTAAAACCGTACACCATAATCTTCTCCTTGAGCAAGTCATGACCCACCAAGTCAAATGCTTTGTTCAGGCCAATAAATAAGCCCGTGGATTTGTTATTTGAATCGAGGCTTTTATACAAATTAGTGAGGACTAAAATAGCTGACTGAGTACTTTTCCCTTTTATAAAACCGTGTTGAACTGGATTTAATATGTTATGCTTAGATATAAAAGATTTTAGTTGGTTGTACACAGTTTTTTCGAATATTTTGGATACAGCATAGAGCAAAGATATTGGGCGATAATTTGCAATATTAATTGTGTCTCCTTTTTCATATAAAGATATGACCTTTGCTGTTTTATATATACTAGGAAAAATTTTAGATTCCAGAGACAAATTTATTAAAAATGTAGGCGGATATACTATAAAATTAACAGACTTCTTTAAAATTTTTGCTGATACGCCATCGAGATCAGTTGCATTCGAATTGCCAATACTTAACAATATTTTGCAAATTCCCAAAATCAGTAATTCAACAGCTTTAACTCACTTCAGACATATTAGCATTCTGCCTTCAGTACCCAAAATAGCAGCAAAGCAGATTCACAAATTATTAGCAACAAAAAGAAATATTACTTCCTAATCAGTCTAGATTCAGATCTCACCACAGTACTACAACTGCTCTGCTGCATGTCATTGTTAAGGCTTCTGATTCTAGTTTAAACACATACTTAATTTTACTCGATTTTAGCAAAGCATTTGATACACTATTCTTTGTAGTAAGCCCAGATATTCTTGATATAATGAATCTTCCGTAGCATTTTTCTGTATTATCTAAGTAATAGACATCAGAGTTGGACTAAGATTAAATTTTTCTAATTTTGAACTGCTTCAGCAATAAGTTCCACAAGGGAGCATTTTAGAACCTTTGTTATTCTCTATATATACTGCTGACTTCTACTGACTTGTCTTAACTATTGTAATAGTCATCAATATGCTAATGACACACAATTGTTTTTCTCTTTTCGTCTTGACGAAGGGAGAGAAAAATATTTATGAAATCTCATAACTTAATACTTAATAAAACTAAAACTAACTATCTTGATGCTCTTTGGACCTCATAATAACGCTATAGCAAATAATGATAACTTTAAAATTAAGCTTAACAATGGAACTCTAAATAATATAGAACATACTGAAAATCTTGAGCACTTCTTAGATATCAATTTCAGATTCTCTAAACATGTCAGCTATATCACACAGAAGTAACATATAAAATTAAGACGCATAGAGACGTTCTGAGTGTGGACGTGAAACTGAAACTATGCGTCCTTAATTTTATCACATATTAATTACTGCGACGAGGTTTACTGGCCTGCCTTAACCGCGGGAGATAAAATTAGCTTCCAGAGTATAGAAAACGCTGTAAGGTTCTGCTATAATCTTCGTAACTTTGTTCACACTATCAAATTTCAGGAATCTAAATGGTAAGTTTAAATAGGATATATGATGTACATATGGTATGTCTTATATATAATATTATTATAAGTCAATATCCAGAATACTTATTTACAAAGTTTGTAACTGACGATGATACCCACCAGCGCCCCACTCATTTCTTTAATTTATTCAGAGTACCGAAACACAGAACAGCTCTATGTGAAAGAAGTTTTGCTTATAATGCGGTTTGCATATACAATAAGCTAACTCAGATGGTCAAGGACTCCAAAAATGTTGCCACTTTTCGAGAACAGGTCAAAACCCTAATACTAAATAGAGAAAATTAACTTAAATCGCTTAATTAAATTATTCCCATCTAACGACTCTTATACATGATGATGATGTTATCATTTTTGATATTAACTTTACTGCTGTTTCTTTAATGTTGTGTGGAAGAGTATATACATGGACGCCGCCATCACATTTGATACTGTTTATATTTTTTAATTAAACTATATGAAAATAAAGACACATTTACTATTATTAGATAAGTATTAGATATCGAATAAATACAACTTTTACCGTTGTGTTCTTCAGATTTGAAATGTAAACTGCTACTTTAAATATAACATTATTTATTTTGATCGTATTCCATTGAAGATATTCTATTGAATTGTGTATATCACATTGTATTGTAAATTATTGAACTGCATTTTATTGTGTTGCATGATATATGTTAAATTGAAGTGCGTGTTAAATAAACGTTATTACTACTTAACTACTATTACTATTACTAAGGGCGGAATAACCCTTACCTTTTGCCGTGAGCATATCCACCTTCTCACGAAGAGTGCGGAAAAAATAACCCACCGCACACAAAGGTTGCTTTTGGAATCGTTTGGTTACCCCATCGTCGCAGTCTCCTTCTGTGCCATGGGACCACACCACTCGCCTTCCGCAACCGAGCTGGTCAGTTGCATACCTGCTCCAGCTAAAACTTCAAATGCAGCTTCGTTTTCAGTCGATTAAGGCTTTAAAAAATGATGGAGAGTTCAAGTGGGACAAAATCGTCCGGAGGTAAAATACCCTCCCGATCGGATCTCCGGGGGAGGGTGCCCACAGGGACACCTCATCGAATGTCGAAAAAACACCGACAAGTTAAATCCAACAAAACTAATTCTTTCATCTACGGCGCTTGGAATGTTCGTACTTTGAACGACAGCACTCGCAGCGATCGGCCTGAAAGAAGAACTGCTCTAATAGATAGAGAACTTCACCGACTCAATGTTGACGTTGCAGCTCTCAGCGAAACTCGATTTTTGGAGGAAGGCTCTTTCACAGAAAAGTACTACACCTTCTATTGGAAAGGTCTTCCCACCAATTCAAGAAGACAACATGGAGTAGGATTTGCCGTTCGGAATCAACTTGTATCCAACTTAACACAAGTATCACAAGGCCTATCCGAGCGTCTAATGCTGCTACGCTATGAGCTATCAGATGGCAACGCGGTAAATCTAATAAGCGCCTACGCTCCCACTCTGGATGCAAGTCACGAAACCAAGGAAAGCTTCTATCAACAGCTGGAAGAAACCCTCTGTAGAATACCTAAAACGGAACGACTCGTTATTCTTGGCGATTTTAACGCTAGAGTAGGGAGAGATGCAGATACCTGGCCAGGCATCATAGGCAAGAACGGTTTGGGCAACATGAACGCTAACGGTCAACTACTCCTAACTAAATGCGCCGAACATGATCTAGCTATAACAAACACCATTTTCCGACAAAAGGATAAATTTAAAGGCACCTGGCGTCACCCCAGATCAGGTCACTGGCATCTACTGGACTATGTTATCGTACGTAGGAAGCATCTCAAGGACGTCCAAATTACAAAGGCGCGCATTGATAGCGAATGTTGGACCGATCACCGTCCTGTTGTCTCTAAAATGAAAATTGTTATGAGACCCAAACACCAAAGAACTCAAGTAAAACGTAGACTCCGTCTCTGTATTAGTAAATTGCGTGACCAACAAACCGTCGAACAGCTAAAGCAAAAAGTTCAAGAGAATTTGAGTGCACTAGAAGAAACCAATTCTGTAGATGTCGCTGCTACCTGGACACAAATTAAAGACAGTTTAAAAAGTGCGAGTGAGGAAATTCTTGGCACTGCAGCAAATAAAAAACAGGAGGACTGGTTCAATGATAATGAAGCTTTTATACAAGAACTTCTTCACCGCAAACATACTGCCTTTCAAAACGCTATCAACCACCCCAACGACTCATCAAAAGCAGAAGCTTTTACCCAATCTAAGTATGAAACGCAACGCGAAATCAGAAGAATAAAGAACGAGTGGTGGGCAAGCAAGGCCAGAGAAATTCAAAGGTACGCCGATTCACACGACTACAGGAATTTTTTTCAAGGAGTAAAAGCAGTGTACGGCCCCAGTCGGAAAAATATGTGAACTATTAAAGATTTAAATGGAAATCTCCTCAAAGAAGACCAGGAAATAAGAGCCCGATGGAAAGAACACTACTCTAACATTCTTAACCAG
The DNA here is from genome assembly GCA_963675555.1 of Leptura quadrifasciata. Lineage (NCBI taxonomy): Eukaryota > Metazoa > Arthropoda > Insecta > Coleoptera > Cerambycidae > Leptura > Leptura quadrifasciata. The sequence goes on from OY776678.1 coordinate 46,873,276, forward strand.
CAAAGTCAAGCCGATCACGATATTATAAATCTTATCCCTCAATATGACACCTTCGAAGACTTAGATAAACCACTAACAACGGAAGAGATCTTAACCGCCATTGGGCAGTTAAAAAATAACAAATCTCCCGGCGCCGACTCGCTCCCAGCTGAGATCTTTAAAGCTGTGTCGTCAGAGCTCATACCCTACCTCAAAAAACTGTTTGATGTCGTGTGGGAAAGTGGTCAAGCTCCGCAGGAGTTTCGTGATACACTTTTAATCAACTTCTTCAAAAACAAAGGGAGCGCCGCCGACTGTGGAAATTACAGGGGTATAGCTCTCCTGGCTGTTGGAGGGAAGATATTCACTAAAGCCATGGCAAATAGGCTAACACCTGTTATGGAAAAGTTACTTCCTGAAACACAGAGTGGCTTTAGACCAAACCGAGGCACATCGGATTTAATCTTCACACTTAAACAGCTTCAAGAAAAAGCACTCGAACATCAAGGAGAAATTCACATGGCCTCCATTGATTTAACCAAGGCGTTTGACTCGGTGGACAGGGAAGTGCTCTGGAAAATTATGTTCCGCTTAGGTATCCCTAAAAAATTTGTGGAAGTATGTCGCAGTCTACATACAAACAACAACGCCCAGGTTATGTATAATAATGAGGCAACCGAACCTTTCCAAACCCTCACTGGAGTTAGGCAGGGATGTGTCCTGGCATCCCTACTCTTTAATTTGTTTACCACTGCTCTAACAAATTATTGTTGACAACAAACTGAAAGTCAGAGGAATAGGTCTCAGATACCGTTTTGATGGCGGTCTCTTTAACATAGGGCGCTTTAGAGCTTTCACGAAGACACGCACACGATTCATTTGTGATCTCCAGTATGCGGATGACTGTGCACTTTTAGCCTCTACGCCGGAAGAGCTTCAAGAACTTTTAGATGTGTATGCCCAGAGCTATGATTCCTTGGGACTTAAAATCAACATTGGAAAGACTAAGATTATGTCAACTGCTCATCAAGTGAACCAAATAGACATTACACTTAACGGAAATTCTCTTGAAGTGGTGGATCAGTTCAATTACTTAGGCAACGTTGTTAATGACAAAGCAAACATGGACAGCGAGATTCGCAATAAAATTAACGCTGCATCTAGAGCACTCTGGGGACTTAGAGAGAGAGTATTTGACAACAACGACCTTGCTTTGTCAACGAAAATGGCTGTCTACAGAGCAGTTGTCATTCCAACACTGCTATATGGATGTGAAAGCTGGGTCACTTACCGTCGTCATGTGAAAGAATTAGAACGTTTTCAGCAAAAACACCTCAGAAGTATGATGAAAATCCGTTGGTTCCATCACATATCAAACGTGGAAGTGCTCAGGAGAGCAAACAGCCTTCCAATTAAGGTGCTTATTTCAAGAGCACGCCTAAGATGGGCAGGTCACGTTCATCGTATGCATGATAACCGCCTTCCTAAATGTACACTTTATGGTGAATTGCTAAGCGGTAGAAGAAGGCGTGGCGGTCAACGAAAGAGGTTCAAAGACGCTCTCCATGAAAATCTAAAATCCTGCGGTATTGCAGACGAGCAATGGGAACAACTTGCAACGGACAGAACCGAATGGCGAGGGGCTGTGGCCAGCTATCAAGGAAATGTTGCGGCAAGAAGGCCGAATCCAAGACCTAACCAGGTCTATGTTTGTCCTGACTGCGGTTGACATGTGCTCTCCCGAATTGGCCTCTATAGCCATAGTCGTGTGCACCGTAGATGAATGGGAATTACAATAGACTACACCTTTTACTTGGTTTTTATTGTACCCAATTTATCGACTGTAACATTTTTATACTCGGACTCGAGTAACGGCTAATAATAATAATTACTACATGCAGATAAATATGCCTATGCAGATAAGAGCAGAATATATAATAAATGAAGAACATCATTTGTAGCCAAAAAAACAAAGAAAATTTGAAGAAATAATTGTTTCGTGGCAGTTTTCTACTTATTTATTTTATATTATCGATGATTAATGTACCTATTTTCTTGTAAATAGACAAATTTGGGTTAGTTTAAAACCCATAAGCGCCTAACGTTGTCCTATGGTAACGCTAATAGTACATTTTAGAAATGCCGCCAATAATTTTAGTTTGCAACGAAAATTACACATGAGTTGTAATTTGTTGCTTTAAGCAATCAGTGGAATATATTTGGAACTACATTTATGAATATTAGCGTATGTTGAATGTTATCAAGGTTGCTAAAATCCTAAAAGAAAAAAACAGTGTTGGATATCAGATTCGAAAAATCAATATTTATAACTTTGTATACCGTGTCGCTAGATGATCCAGTTACAAACTAGTGTCACAAAAACACTTTGATGTTAAAGGCTACCAGTATTTGCAATATATAATTTCTATTTTAGACACGGTTTGACATTATAAGAAGCCTTAGAAATGGGTTACATCGACGATGCACAGAGAATTTTCATTCAACCTAACGATCATAGAGTCCTTGCTAATGAGGATTCTGGTGATGAGAATGGTGGAGGCACGATCGATAATCTGCCAGATTTTCAGCTTTGTGTCCAAGCTGAAGTTCAGTTACCAAATAATCAAGGAATTTGTGAAAATGCTGAAGATTTTGCAGAAGAGTTTATTGTTTATGTTAAAGAAAAAGACAATGAGTAAGAAGATGTTGGGGACATTGAACAAGCAGAAGTTGAAGGGAACATTGAACATGAAGATAATGGGCCAGAGGCGTCACCATTAGCCAAAGGGTTATAGAAAAAACGGAAACATGCGATAAAGATTGTGAAGACGAATGTGAAGTAGAAAGTTGTACTAAAAAACTACTTTACGGGTTTCTCTACCATTAGGGGGAGGGGGGTGCATCATACATTTTGCAGATTGCCTACCTCATATACGCTGAACAAGAAATAAGGTTTATTATACTAATCCAGCGACGAATTTGCAATATACTGGAAGCGAAATCATAAGAAACACACATTCCAATAAATTGAATTGTCTTTTTATACTATAAAATATTGATTTATAGACAAAAATTTAAAAATATATATATTCGTGGTAACTAAAACTGTGAGTTTAAGGCGCTTTATTTTATTGTAAGTTGGTACTACCATTTCGGCCTGTTCGAACAGTGCGTTTACAGAGGCAGTTATTCTTGCCCTTCTTACACAAAGAATTGTCCGATATTTTGAGGCTGGATATAGTGTGGTACACGTATGCTGCGGACAGCTTGAAGAACTCTGTGAGAGAAAGACGCGGATCTGGTCAACACATACGAGTTACTCTAACCATAAAAATTCCCAAGGGATGGGCCAAGTTTCTCAGAGACGCGAACAATAAGGAAAACATTTCCACTTTTTGGCCACATAGGCTATATTAGTAAATATTTGCAATAACAAGGTAATCTATAGTACTGGCGGGCCTCGAGTATTAACAACAAATGTTTCTTGACAGTCAATGAATAACCTAGCTCCTTGTAGTCAAGAAGAGGCGGATACGGGAATAATGGTGCATGTAGCAGATGCTGTGCATAATGGTCATTCCAAAATCAGGATCCGCACCGTGGATATTGATGTGATGGCATTAGTGTTTCTTGTTTAAATATCTTGGACACATTGGAGGAATTGTGGGTTCATGTTAGAACAGACAAGAATCATCAGTTTATCTCTTGCCATGCCATAGCTGCCTCTCTTGGTGAGTATAACTAAAAGTATTGCTCTTGTTTTTGCAACGCTCTGGTTAAATAGGATCTCTTATTTGGTACAGGACCTGATAAAGTATCAGTTTTGCCTATTTTTTTACACATTTACGGGATGCCATACAGATTCATCTTTCAGTGGCAAAGGGATGAAGTCGGCCTATCGAAGGTGGACAGCCCATCCAGCCTTAACAGGTGGCTTTAAGGCAGCCATCGAAGAAAACTTGGATGAAGCTCTACGCAGTTTTGAGAAGTTTGTATTAGCAATGTATGGCAGGTGCTACAATAAAGAAACTTTATCTATACGTCTCTCTAAAAACATATCTATACGTTTTGTAATGGCTTGTACCTTATTATTGGTTGGGTAATTTATTGTCTTTTCCTTTAGGTCCAGTACGTGCACGACGGTGAATGATTGTAGGCAGTTATTTATGAAAAATGATCATCAACTAGAGAACATACCTCACACAGAGAGCCCTTCACTAGCATATCCTGTGCGGTCTATACCAAGGATTTCATGTGTGGAGCCAAGAAACCGTACCACAACAGAACTTGCCAGATCCAGCTCAATAGGGATGGAAAAAAGAAAATAATTTGTGGGAGCCAGTGTTGTTAAAATTGCATGTAGCTGCTGAGGCGTGTGTAGAATTGGTACGTTGTAGATGTAAAGCAAAATGTAATTCGAGATGCAGTTGCGTAAAAGGAAGTTTGAACTGCACTGAACTTGGCTCTTGCTCAGAAGATTGCTTAAAAAAATAATAGGCAAAGTTGATAAGTGATAGAATTTTAAAATTATAATGGATAAATTAGTTGTGTGTTTTTTGTATGTATTAGTCGATTAACGTAATGACTAGGTGCCTTCCAGAGTGCACGCTATTTTTCAATGTTGGGTGCGCTCCAAATCACGAACGCCTTGGATGTGACGTCATTCATGGAGTGCGCGATAGTGAGTATTGATATAGTAAGAAGTATGTAGGTTCCTCATCAGTAGTCCGTGGTGTAGTGATTAGATTACCCCATTTTGATACGTGAGGTCGAGGGTTCAAATCAACTGCTTACGGTTTTTTTTACTACATTTTGTTAACAACTAGAATATGTAATACGAATATTTCTTTAGGTTAGTTCGTTAGGTTAAATATGTTAATATTATTTGATGTAGTGTGGAGTGCACGCGCTCTGTGGGCTCCCACCAATCGTAGCCCCACATTTATTTCCCTATTATGTATGTAGTAGGATCGGCGAATATGCCGGTGTGCATCCAACGTTGAAAATAGCTGGAGTGCACCTAGTCATTGCAGTCAATTAAAGTTTTAATGTTCAAAAATGAGATTCACCTAAAAAAGAACTGCAGAAAAATACTACAAATTGTTGCTCATAAGTTAGTATAATATGTTTCAAAAATATTTTAATTTTACTTTTATCAATTGTATTAAATGTTGGAACTGAATATATTGTACACGACTCTATTTGATAATAGAAATCGAAGTTTACATACCAGTACCTAAAAAATAGTGGAATTTCTTAAGTAAAATATTTTTGCCTTTTAAGATCCATTTTTCAAGAAAGAAATAACTGCCAGTTCTTACATGAATGTATACTAGACACGTACAAAACACGTTAAGCTTTATGCCGAAAAACAAACTTAGCGTTAAGTACTCACGTACTTTTAATTATAACTCCTTGCAAACATTTAATGACAAACTTGACTGAAGGTTTCCAATTTTTTGCATAAACTTACTATTCTAAATAATTTCCTACTTTGCATTGAATAAATAAGCTATAAGTAAAAGAACAGCTCAATTTTACAACAGGATAATAATGTCTATCTTCATATAGAAAGGGCTACAATAATATAAATCGAAGTTAAATCCGTATTACACTATTTGTCTGTTCAGAGAATATTTACAGATCTGTGAAAACTTTAAAAACAAACAGTGAGAGTTACTGGAGTGTAACGTATCAGTTGACAAGGAAATAGTGACATATACTCCAAAAAAACTAAACAGAAACCGTCATGCATAGCGGTGTTTCAGAATTACTGTTCGCTCTTAGAGCAGCATAGCTCATTGAATAGCATCTGGAATGGAATAAATCTCTAATACTTGATGAGTTATGATTCAAAAAGTTGATTTATCACCAAAAACTACTTTCGAATGCACCTCGAAATATTTATGTTCAGCAGGCTATAAATAATAATTAGGAACATAGGATAAAGGAAGATAATTTATTTATTTATTTAATGAAATGTCTAACGAATATGTAACCCAATTACACGATAAGTAGTATAGCACTCAACATAAAACAAAAAAATTTACGCATAATACATGTAAGTATACATAAATACAGGGTGGCTACTTTTTATATAAAACAGTATTGCTGTCTCGTAAACCGTAACAAATACAAAGTCGGTTAGATGGAAAAAGTTTTCTGTTTTGAAGGTCAATGCAATGGGTTATACAAGTTGAAAATATTCCGATTGATTTCGGTTGCCATCAAGAAATAAGCCAATGACGGTAAATAGTTACCTTCAAAAATACATTGTTCGTGTCACATTCAATTAATGATTTAGTAGTTTTACAAACATGGTTCAACATTGAACTAGGTTCAAAATCCTAAGTTGCGATTATAGCAACAAAGTTAGTCAAGTGCTTTGAACTAAATTCAGGTTGAACGAAGTTGACCCTTGTTTCCGCAACCCGTTTTGAGTCGTTTCCTTCCTTTTATAATAGTGTGGGGGTGGTATTGGGGGTGATAGTGGGGGATGGCTGATGCCAAGAAAAATTTTGAAACCTTGACTTTTCGTGCATGCCCTAAATTGCAATTTTATGGACTTTTATCTGCTTGCTTTGCCTATTTACCCTTATTTATCCCATTAACCCCCAAACTCTTCAACGGAATAAGATTAAAATATAATCTAGTTCCAGATCTCGTTATAGTACATAAGTGTACCAAATTTCAAGTCAATGTCATAAACGGTTCCAGAATAAATGTGAGCACAAAGATAGTCACAGACAGACAGATAGAGAGATAGACAGACCGACAAACAGAATTTTTTTTTCGCTCAAATTTAAAATGAAGTAATTAATGCACAAAATTTCTCTATAAAATAACGCATTAATAATTACAATATGATCGAAAGATGCGTTTTTTCTATTAAACAATTTCAATCAATATTTTGGTTACTTAATTGATTATCGATTTTATATAGGATTTAATTAGTAAGTAATTGTCCAAGAAAAATAGTATCGGATTATGATTTCTATCAATTTTCAACAGGCACATGCTCAGCGTTAGAGGTTAACTTTGATATTGCTATATTTACACCCTCTAGTAAACACCCTGTACGTACGTTCAATAAATTGTAACAAGAAACGTCACAAATATTAATTTTTAATATGATTTTAAATGTACCAATGTTTTATTATAATAATAAATAATATTAGTTTGGATTATTTGGAAATTTATAGATTTGGCTGTATTTTAAATATATCCAGGAGACTCCTAATATGGGGGCAAGCGTAGGTGCGTCTTTACTATGTACATACTTCGGTATGCGATGTAAAGCAACGACAGGCGCAGTTAGTACTTGGATTGGTGACCATTCCAACGGAAACCGCGTTCTCGCCTCACACATCTTCCAGCGGCTTGTATATCAGTGTATGCGCGGAAGCTATACAACCTTAGGCGAGGGTTTTATAGGAGATATACCATCCTTCGGAGGGGATGTAAAGCCGTCGGTCCCTTGTCTATTAAATGTTAGGCAAGTAAAAGATCCCTACTCTTCTTAAGGGAAGAGGTTCGGCAAAAATTCCTGGTTGCGGGTAGCTCGTCTACAGGCGTCGGTGTTAGGCCTCAGTAGCGGAAATAGGCCGACGTTAAATAAATGTATAAAAAAAAAAAAGACTCCTAACATAGTATCTAGAATTTATGAAGATTTCCAAAAAGTTGTTACGGAAATTGTCAATCAGAGTTGTAAAGCTGCAAACAAACGTCTCAAGTCTCAAGTCGGTATCTGGATCTGCTGACACTCTATTTAATGAAAATGATAAGTTTTTCTTGTACCTATTAGTTTTCTTTAAATAATCTTTCTTACTATAGGATATAATCGTTCAAATTAATGATAATTTTCTCTTATTTTACAAAACTTATACGATTGATATTGCAATAAATGTTAGAGCTCTATCATTAAATAGGATACAATCAAGTACCTACTAAGACGACTTTATTCAGCCTGCACAACAGTAAGCCATTGTTCAATCTCTCAAATGCTTTGGAGAAGCCAGTGCAGATAGCACCTACGGAACATTATAGTTGCAAATAAAATATATATTGACTTTTTGTGATATTGTAATTTTATATAATGATGTGAAAGAAATGAATTAATTAATTATGAATATGGGTAGGGATTCGTTGACAAAGACCATGGTCAGTTTTAATCCGACTTTGTCATTGTATTTCTTGTCATATGAGGACACCACCAATTCATTTTTACATGCAATAAACATTATACTCAGTTTACATTCATTTAATATTTAATCGCATTTCAGGCTAGTAGCAAATCAATTATTGATATGTAAGTAATTATTGATCCTTTAAATCAAATTTTATTACATGATCAGCTATATATACCATCACCATTATTGTTTAATATTCAATTAAAACTTTTAAAATGGAAACTGTATCACTATCAGTTAATTTTTATCATGTAAATTTAATTCATACATATAAGCAATTTGATGATAAGTAAATATTGTAGTTATACAAATATTGGAAACATAATTATTAAATTATTTTTTTAACGTACACATTACATTTACTAATCTGAAATCATGCTAGTTTTCTATTAAATAATTGCATATTGTGACGTGCACTTCCTGCACTTATCGGAAAAGTGAAAATCGTGGTGCGTCAGCTTGACGCCCAAAGCTACGGTTGTCGGAGCAACTAGAATGAGACTGGCCTCGGACCTCAGTTCTGAAACACCACTTTATTCTATTAGCAGGACAATGGAGATGTCAGGTAGCTCCAGTGATTTGATTGTCCAGAGGTTTGTGTAACCGAAGTCATTATATTGAATTTCAAAGCGGCTTTGTTTATTCATAATAAAACATTCAACCTTCTAAATATTAAAGTTCACGTAATTGAATTTAAATTATTAATAACTAAAAGTTAAAAGCGACAAATGGTAGAACAGGAACCCAACAGTGATATAATAATAATTATATTAATAATATATTTATTAATCCAACGGATATATGTCCATATAAAGGTTATACATTACAATTATACCTAAATAGTGCATTTCTGCTGTTATAAGAAAGAAGATAAATATACAAATAACGTTATCATGATAGGACATTTTAATACAGTTAAGCCAACGTGAAAAGCGATAATAAACATTAATATTGGAGGACAGTATAAACAAAGAGGGATAGAATGAACAAAGATACGAGATATTTTTAAGATATAAGTAAGTTGACTACCAGAATATGTTACATGCTCAATGCATATGCGACCCGCAACACACATTTGTGTTTCGTGGGTCACATATCGTCAACATCCGCGAGCCATTGGAGGTTTGGCTATTCTCTACTAGGAGCGGTCGCGTGCTTTCAGCTAGTGGAAACGGATTGGTGTAAAAGGTAAAACGTTAACTCCTGTGTGTGTGCACTGCCGAGAGTTCTAAAAGCTTGTTTATTTGAGCCATCTTAATGGATCTTGGATTATCGACAACGGTAAAATTTCCCTCGTTTTAAGTTCTTGCTGTTCATCAGAATATTTCGTTGCTACGGAGGAAGTTCAATCCGCATCTCTGTGGGATATATGTGTCCACACGTGAGTAACTTTATTATAGCCATATTTTTCGACCTAACCCACGTATTTCAAAAATGTATGGGCTGGTTGATTCCTTTGGGAGTATCTTTGCTAAAGAGAAGGACTCGACCTTGTCAATTGAGCTACAGCATTGTACAAGAATTTTGGTAGATTGTATCCCTCAACAAGTCAGAGTTAAATTATTTCTTGTGCGGATTATATCTGTTTTCAATCGGCACGTTTTACGTGCATTTCTGACTTACAAATTAAATAGGTATATCTTAGTGTCCACGGACCGGGTTAGAACGATCCACGGACTAGGTTAGCACATTCCACGGTCTAGGTTAGAAAGTTCCATAGACTACGCTGAAACGTTCCTCGGTTTAGGGAGGTACTACCACTCACTCACCACCATCGTCTGTCCCCGAAGTCACCACCGTAGGGCTGCAGTCTCATTACTGGTTGACGTCTAGGTATCGTACCAATATTTTTTGATAAGTGTTATTGTGTCGTCACTATCTTCAGTGGTTTTGTGTAAAAATATTTGTTTTCTTTTAACTTACGTCTATATATACATATACAGGGTGGGGCAATAGTGCGTCGGACTTCGATATCTCGAGTTCTACGATAGCTAGAGTTTTTTTAAAAAATTGCAAGTAAACTAGATAAAAAAGTTTATAACTGGAAATTATTTTTGAACATACAGGTCGAGCCAAGATGAAATTACAGGACCAAGTGCCTTTTTTTTAAAAATGGAATGATATTTATATCAGCACATTTTTTTGAAGAATCTTTCTAAGCTCTATTCATTCCTATATTAGCATTGAATATCTGCCACCCACTTAGATGTACGAATTTTTTTGTTTAAATAATTGCAATCTGCAGATGGATATTACAAAAATTAACACAGTCATAATTATGGGTTTTAAGAAAAACTTATGTGAATACAGTTACTAATTATTAAAAAGTCTTTATTTGACTAATAAAGTTACATTTTAATAAAACAGTACAGTAAGTATACGAATTAATACCATAAATATAACAGAACTGAACGTGAAAATCTCGTAATATGGCCGACTTGCCGTTTACATCGGAACTATATGGCGTCTTTCGCTAACCAAATAAAACCTCTCTGAACTGGAACTTATGAAGGTAATATCGCTAGACATGAGCATTTTGATGGTTACTTGTAGATTCGTTTTGATGAATCTACAAGTAACTAACTCAACTTTACACATTACTTCATGGTACTACAACACTTGCAATACTTCTCTTAACCATTTTAATCGCGAGTGTGCCTTGCTGCTGCCGGCGGACTCCACGACATCAACGGGAATCTCGCCTAGCGCGACCACTATTATTGAGACCGATATTCTTCAGTTTACACACTAGTAATATATGATCAAGATTGGCAAATGCTTTGGAGAAGTCAGTATAGACAACATCTGTCTGACTTTTCCAATTAAGGTCTTCGTCAATGAACTGCGTCTTGCATAATAAGTTAATGACAGTGGAGCATCCTTCAATAAAACCGTCTTGTTCTGGCAAAATAATATTTGTCAGATGAGATGATATAAAAGTATTGAATTATTATTTCAAGGACTTTTGAGATATTTCACATGATAGCACTTGGTCTGTGATTTGTGATCTCATTCTTTCACCTTTTTTTATAAATAGAACATATTTTGGAAATACTTCAGATACCAGAAAAAGTACAAGTATGCAGGATTAAATTCAATATTATACATAGTGGTTGTATGAAAACAATATCGCAGTTCTCAATTAAAAAAGCTGTTATGAAGTCAGGACCCACATTTTGGCATTTTTGATATGAATTAAACTGTTGTTGTTTGAAAAGAATAAATTGTTAGGATCAACCTCAGTCAAATCAGTATAATAATTAGGGAAGTAAACGCCACGAGTGATGACGAGCAAAGGGGAAGCTGTATGTAGAGAGTAGTATAGACCTAACGTGCGCATCGCTATCCTAATTGGTGTAGTATAAATTATAAATAGTACCAGCGATCTGTGCCGTTCTATAAGTTGACTATATTCCCCTACAGTCCTCACTGCTCGCCAACAGTCGTGGCGTTTACTGTACAAAACTTTATAATTTTAAACATACACACATAAATATAATATCAATATAAATAATTGCAGTGTAAAACAAAACGATACTGTTAAATTCCTTTGAATTTAAACGACTTCTTTTTTCGCGTAGATTTTGTGAATAAGAAATTATCTATTAATTGCTTCATCATATGGCAATTACGGATTTTTGTTAACCTTCATGTTTTAAAATAGTACTATTATGCTCACTTTCAATCATGTTTAAAACAATAGGATATTATATTGAAGCTAATTTAGTTTACTGATGCTCCGGAAATGAATAATATATAAAAATAAATCCAGTTACTATTTAGACTTTGTTAGCATAATAGATGATGACTTATAGCTCTCACTACAAAACCTTTCACACGCATGTATCCATATGCATCCTAATATAACGCTATATGATTCATTAGCATAATATAATAGGATAACGCGTTGAATTGAAAATTAATTGAAATTGTAACGCCTTTAAAACAGCAATTAATCAAAAACGTAAAAACAGAATAATTGGGAACATAGGGGAACGACGATGTTGAGTGGGTCGATATATTGTTATGTTGACAGTGTCCGCTGATTTTTAACTTCCACTAACAGTCGAAAAATACTGTGAAGATTTTTTTGGTCTCCTGTGAATGTAATGTAGAGGATAGTGTCAGTTTAATAAGTAAAGGGAACCTGCAAATATTGACAAGCTAAGTGCCTTTTTAATTTGCATAAAAAATGGATTGAATTATTACATGTTTTTGAGATAATTAGTTGTTTAATTTAATCATTCCTAAATTGCTGATAGCTTCATTTTAAGTGCTTCCTACCGGTTGAGGATTATTTCTTAGATTGGGACGAGGTCTAGAACTCCAAAAATATTTAAATTCAGCGGAGTAATTAGCGGCTGTAATGATTATTATATTTTTGAACTATGGGACAAAATAATCAATAACACAGGTCTACCAAAAAGAAAGTTTTGTACGCCTTGGATTAGACTAATGGATACTTATTATTTTCGCTCACTAAAACTAAATATCAGTTTCGCCCCTATACGTCAAGATTGTCTGCTATAGCTAATAACTTGGGAAAATTCATTATATCGTAGATCTCAAGAATCCCATAACTTTTAATAGCCCGTAACCTTATAACCCAATACCTGCAAACCCCATAACATCATAACTCAATAACACCATAACCTGGGACCGAGCTAAGAATATACGAACTAACTGGGAAATTCATGAGTTACGAAATTTTCTATAATCCCGTCAGCCATGGGCAGTAAAGGCCATAACTCCGTAACTCTCAACACCATAACCTCATAACCCCATAAACTCGGATATTTAGAAAACACATGTCCCTGGGAATTATTAAGAAAGAAGAAAGAATATACAATAATATACGTAATCGAGTTACAATATGGATCTTTGATTCCTCTCTTGGAAATTTGTTTAGAACGTTCTGACCAAACCATTTGTCTATTTGCTCTAAAGGCAATAGCAATATAAGTCTTTTATTTATTTATTTATTTATTTATTTATTTAGAAACACTGTTCTACAGGTAATTAAACCCAACTACAGAACAGGAGGGTAAGCAAAGAAATAGAACTATAAATATAAATATAAGTAGAAATAGAAATAAATAAGTGAATAACAAAGTAAAATGAATAAACATATTAATCATACATAGCAAAAGTAAATTCAAAATTGATACAAGTGAAAGAGAAAAGAATGTGTATTATATTCTTGCATGTAAATAAAGTAACATAGGTACGGAACTATAAATATCGAAACAAAACAAATAGCTATAAAAAAAGTGGATGTGCAAAAGAAGAGCAAAAAATAAAATTAAAGAAAAACAAATCATTTACTTAAAATAAAGTGTTTTAGGTCATTAAGACTGCAACTAAAAATATCTAGGTCATTTCCAGAATTATTGCAATTACTACAAGCTGTATATAGGGGCGAATGCATAAGTGTGTTCGTACGAGGTGTCGGGAGATAGAAAGTTAAGTTATCCCTAGCGGTTGCTCTGGGAACAATGAAATTTAATTTAGATGTTAATTCTTGACAATCAGTCTGATTATGTATCAGTTTAAAGAGGAATGCTAAAGAAAAATATTTACGCCTATTTTCAAGGCTAATCACGGAGTGTTTAGCAAGCAAATCTGGTTGTGGAAAACCGATAGGTGGATACACACCGTTCGACTTCCAGCTCAGATAGTTTAGGAATCGACGTTGAACCGATTCTAAATTATTGATGTGTGTACTGTAATGAGGTGCCCATGCAAGAGAAGCATACTCGAGTTTAGATCGTACGAAGGTAAAGTAGAGTAATTTAATAGTATCCGGATTTGTGAAATCACGACAATTTGGCACTATAAATCCGTAAGTCTTATTAGCTTCGAGGACGATGGCATCCAAATGTGCGGCAAAACTAAGTTTTCTATCAAAGATAACGCCAAGATCTCGAAAGGTTGCTGGACGTTTCAAACTGAGATTGTCAAGATTATAATCAAAAATTATCTGTGTGGTTTTTGTCGTGAAAGTCGTGAAGTTACATTTTTCAGCGTTTAAGGGTAACTTATTTTGCTCACACCAGGCATTTACCTTATCTAAGCTATTTTGAAGACGAAGACAGTCATTGAAAGTATCGACAGTAGTAAATATCTTTAGGTCATCGGCATAAATAAGGCATTTTACACCAATGACATCTACAATATCATTGATAAAGATATTGAACAGCAATGGTCCGAGAATGGACCCTTGAGGAACTCCTGATGTCGCCAAGTATTCGACAGACTTAAACCCACCCGATACAACATATTGAGTCCTGTTTTGTAAATATGATTTAAAAAGAGTAATTAAAGAATCAGACAAACCAAAAGAACAAAGCTTATGAAGTATCAAGTTATGGTCAAGTCGGTCAAATGCCTTTGAGAAGTCCGTGTAAATTATATCTGTTTGTGATTGCAAATTAATGCTTTCCGCAATAAACTGTGTAACACAAATAAGGTTCGTCACTGTAGAACGGCCTTTCATAAAACCATGCTGAGAAACCGATAGTTTATTGGAGACATAATGGTATATGAATTCATGCAGTAAAATTTCTAAGGCTTTGCAAAAGTTACAAATAATTGAGATTAGCCGAAAGTTACTTATATCGAGTTTATCGCCTTTCTTATATATAGGACAAACTTTTGATCGTTTCCACAATTTTGGTATCTCACAGTTCCTTAAACACAAGTTAAAGAGAATTTTTAATGGGTACGCTAACGCATATGCGCAATTCTTCAATAAAAATGCGGGTATTCCGTCGGGGCCAGTCGTCATTTTAGGTTTGATTTTCTTTAAGGCAGCTGTTACTTCATTTTCATCAAATTCCCGTAAATGAATAGTTGAATAAAATCCTTTTTCGTCTAACAACGTATCAGTGAGATCAGATTTAGGCGCGTAAGATTTGCAGAAGAAATCGGCGAATGCATTAATAATGTCTATCGGATCATCAAGTTGCCGCCCGTTATATGACATTTTACTGGAGATATTATACGATCCTTTCTTATTGTTATAAATGACCAAAATTTAGTTGGATCATTTTTTTATATTGGCTTCGGCCGTTTGAACGAACTCCTTATAGGCTATAGAAATGTCAGCTTTGGTTCTAGATCTCAATGATTTAAATTCATCGAATGCCCGTACATCGCCATGTTTTTTATAAACCTGCCAATATTTAGCCCTTAACTTGATATTATTTATTATCCGAGAATTATACCATGGTGGATACTTTTTTTATTCTCAGCAGGAAATTTCGGTACGCATAGATCAAATATAAAATATAGCTTATCGTAAACATAACTAGTCGCATCTTCCAAATTAGAGAAAGTTCCAAGGGGTTCCCAATCGATGCCGGCAATTAAATTACATAGAGCAGGAAAATTAGCTTTGCGAAAGTTATAACAACGATTATTCTTATTAGTAGGAAAGTTGTTCTTGAAACTGGTACCAGCCTTCCACTGAAGAGAAATATGCAAAGCTGGATGATGACTATCCTCATTTACAAACGGATCGACAGACCGCTCTACCGTACAATTATTGTTATAAAGAACTAAATCGAGTAACTTACCATTATCATTAAATACAAAATTGTGTTGAGAGATATTGAAAACATTTAATAAGTTAATTAACGAAAAAATTGGACGATCACACTGAGAATCTTCTTGTAGAGTTCTGTACATATTTGTGAATTGAATGGTCCTATTCATTCGGATCAGATGTGCCGAAACATGTCCAGGAAGTACCATAGAACTTATACATATTTGGTCGTCCCATAGTTACATTTCCCTGAATGCCTGAAAAATACCAGCAACTGGGTTGCCTCATGAATTACAAGCTATACTTCTTTCATTCACATCTTGATTACTCCCCAGGAAATCTTGCAGATTACAGTGAAGAACAGGGAAGACGATTTTAGCAACATTTCAAATAAATGGAACCTCATTGCTAGGGTAGATGGAATATAAATATGATAAGTGACTTCTGTTGGATGTTGAAAAGAGAAAGTGTTGTGAAAAGGAGGAAGCATGGAGTGTATGAAAACGCAGACTGTCATGAGATACGCTGTCTAAAAGCTTTCCAAAATATAATATTTGGTGGTTCAGAATTTATGAAGGTGTATTTTGCATGCAGTAGTTTCGCTTAAACTACTAGTTATTATTTCAAGTAATTGTTTATTATAGGCAAAAATGACAACCCTATTTATTATAGAACTTTGTTCTAGATAGTAGAGGCTTTGGTGTATACCCCGAGGTGAAATATTGTAATAAGAAGAATGCAACGTATTTCATTAGATACTTAAAAATAAAGAATAAAATAAATATTATTTTCTTTAAGTTTATAAAACACTACAAGCAACTAGTTTCAAGTGAAATATTTTCCAAAATATATCTGTGAAGCAAGGATGTAACTAATAACAATATCCAAATGGTGAATTTTGTATTGCGAATGCCATATAATTTAGCTAAGTTTTTAATTTACATCACATAAATTAACATTTTTCCAAGGCTGTCTTAATTTTAAATGATTGATAGCAATTATAAACTTAGCGCTGAAGGCTAATCAAACTGTTCGTTAAACCGAAATTTAATATAGATACCCTTTGTACTTTCATAATACAAGATCAACTGCAAATTTAAATATTTATAATAAATGATGTTAGTTATGTTATTAATAAATAAGAAAATAACAGAGGCCCCAGATTTGTTCCCTATAGTTTTCCTGGAGCATCAACAAAATATTTAGACAAAAACCATCATATAGATTGAATTGTGCTAGAAAGACATAATTTTAAAAAAAGCAAAGCGTGCGCACTTTGTATGATTGTACGCATGATTGTATGAAAGGGGTGGAATCGATGTTGCCCTCAGTTGTGCGTACATTAAGATGATACATATACTTAGATATATAGTGCGCACGCCTTTATTTCTTACATCCGTACATTAGTAGTTTTTTATTTTTTCCTTTTTAGTACGACTTTACAGAAAAGCAAGTTTTTAAAAAAAATTTATTATTTTTTTATTTTCTACATTTTAGTCATATTCTTTGGGGAATTTCCCCCCCCCCCCCCAGAGATCGCTCAATAAAAATTCGTCTCTTAACAATTTGATTTTTCAGTTTTCACCCCGCGCCCCTATGTGCGATAGAAGACTGTTTTGCCATCCGATATTAGTAACTGTGCAAAATTTCATCAATTGATTATGTCAGGAAGTGTGTTAAATAATGGATGCGAGATTTGAAGACAATTTTCACCCCCGCGCAACCTATGTGCAAATATTTGTAAAAGTAACAGTAGAATACTGTATTATCTTTCGATCTTAGTAACTGTGCAAAATTTCATCAATTGATTATGTCAGGAAGCGTGTTAAATAAAGAATGCTAGATTTGAAGAAAATTTTTACCCCCGCGCCCCCTACGTGCGGATATTTGCAAAAGTAACGGTGGAATACTGTATTGCCATCCGATATTAGTAACTGTGCATATTTCATCAATTGATTATGTCAGGAAGTGTGTTAAATAAAGGACGTAAGATTTGAACATAAACATTGTGCACGCATTGTGAGTTATAGAAAAGCAAGTAAAAATGAGCAAATTCAAATTGACGAAATTTTATGACCAACTTAATACACACACACGTTTTTGTGCACCGTTATAAATTGCATCTGAATAACCCTAGCTGCCAGTCATGTGTTATGAAAAGACATAATAGCTAAACTGCATAAATAGTTTGTTGTAGATGAATTTCTCGGCCTGTTTTATAATGTAATGTAAGTAAATTAATAATAGAAGAACTGAGGCTTTCCCTTATGAATCTTTTACTATTTACTCTGAAATAAAAATGTGACGGTTGAAATGCCCACATATTTGGCAACTATGTAATACAAAAGTTTTATTTACTTTTTGGAATTATTGTTATACTTTTATTATAATAGTTCTCCCATATTTTGCTACACTGCACTGAAGGTTAACAATTAATTACTTTGAAACATGATGGCTGCAGCTAACTTAGGTATAAATACAAATTTAATTAGGTGAAGAGACACACTTCAAAACATATGTCCTGTCCATAAATGTCATTTAGAACAATTATATTTTACATGTCTCAATAGTCGCATTATTATGTAAATCCTATATCTATATAAGTTTTGATAACCATCTTTTGAATTGATTTTTAACACGCTTGTATTAACTTCATCACTCTAACATTCTTAACTAGCAAAGTCAAGCCGATTACGATATTATAAATCTTATCCCTCAATATGACACCTTCGAAGACTTAGATAAACCACTAACAACGGAAGAGATCTCAACCGCCATTGGGCAGCTAAAAAATAACAAATCTCCCGGCGCCGACTCTCTTCCAGCTGAGACCTTTAAAGCTGTGTCGTCAGAGCTCATACCCTACCTCAAAAAACTGTTTGATGTCGTGTGGGAAAGTGGTCAAGCTCCGCAGGAGTTTCGTGATACACTTCTAATCAACCTCTTCAAAAACAAAGGGAGCGCTGCGGACTGTGGAAATTACAGTGGTATAGCTCTCCTGGCTGTTGGAGGGAAGATACTCACTAAAGCGATGGCAAATAGGCTAACAACTGTTATGGAAAAGTTACTTCCTGAAACACAGAGTGGCTTTAGACCAAACCGAGGCACATCGGATTTAATCTTCACACTCAAACAGCTTCAAGAAAAAGCACTCGAACATCAAGGAGAAATTCACATGGCCTTCATTGATTTAACCAAGGCGTTTGACTCGGTGGACAGGGAAGTGCTCTGGAAAATTATGTTCCGCTTAGGTATCCCTAGAAAATTTGTGGGAGTATGTCGCAGTCTACATACAAACAACAATGCCCAGGTTATGTATAATAATGAGGCAACCGAACCTTTCCAAACCCTCACTGGAGTTAGGCAGGGATGTGTCTTGGCACCCCTACTCTTTAATTTGTTTACCACTGCTCTAACAATTATTGTTGACAACAAACTGACAGTCAGAGGAGTAGGTCTCAGATACCGTTTTGATGGCGGTCTCTTTAACATAGGGCGCTTTAGAGCTTTCACGAAGACACGCACACGATTCATTTGTGATCTCCAGTATGCGGATGACTGTGCACTTTTAGCCTCTACGCCGGAAGAGCTTCAAGAACTTTTAGATGTGTATGCCCAGAGCTATGATTCCTTGGGACTTAAAATCAACATTGGAAAGACTAAGATTATGTCAACTCCTCATCAAGTGAACCAAATAGACATTACACTTAACGGAAATTCTCTTGAAGTGGTGGATCAGTTCAATTACTTAGGCAACGTTGTTAATGACAAAGCAAACATGGACAGCGAGATTCGCAATAGAATTAACGCTGCATCTAGAGCACTCTGGGGACTTAGAGAGAGAGTATTTGACAACCACGACCTTGCTTTGTCAACGAAAATAGCTGTCTACAGAGCAGTTGTCATTCCCACACTGCTATATGGATGTGAAAGCTGGGTCACTTACCGTCGTAATGTGAAAGAATTAGAACGTTTTCAGCAAAGACACCTCAGAAGTATGATGAAAATCCGTTGGTTCCATCACATATCAAACGTGGAAGTACTCAGGAGAGCAAACAGCCTTCCAATTGAGGTGCTTATTTCAAGAGCACGCTTAAGATGGGCAGGTCACGTTCATCGTATGCATGATAACCGCCTTCCTAAATGTACACTTTATGGTGAATTGCTAAGCGGTAGAAGAAGGCGTGGCGGTCAACGAAATAGGTTCAAAGACGTTCTCCATGAAAATCTAAAATCCTGCGGTATTCCAGACGAGCAATGGGAACAACTTGCAGCGGATAGAACCGAATGGCGAGGGGTTGTGGCCAGCTATCAAGGAAATGTTGCTGCAAGAAGGCCGAATCCAAGACCTAACCAGGTCTATGTTTGTCCTGACTGCGGTCGACATGTGCTCTCCCGAATTGGCCTCTATAGCCATAGTCGTGTGCACCGTAGATGAATGGAAATTACAATAGACTACACCTTTTATTTGTTTTTTATTGTACACAATTTATCGACTGTAACATTTTTATACTCGGACTCGAGTAACGGGTAATAATAATAATAAAATAATTAACTTCATCTGTATGTTTATTTGTCTGTAACGGAATTTTTGAACGTGATTCTCACCCACTTCGAAACGTCAGATTAAACTGAAACTTTGCACACTTATCAAGGACCGATGACAATACAATTTGAAAACTTTGTCCTAATGTTCTCATCAGGATCATCAGGATAAAAAAAATATGACTAATCTATTGTCGAGATTTTGCCGGAGGCGCCGCTGTTATTAATATCTATTTATTATTTTATTAGCTTCACCTGCATGTTTGTTTGTTTGTTTCACCCAAACTGCCTCAGCGGTTAGCACAAGAGCAACGCGACACTTTTGAGCAACATTCTGCACATATGCGTCTAAGTGAGCAACGTTAATTCACTGCAGACAGCTACGCAACTATCCGCCCTCGCTTAAGCTAATATCGCAGAACGCAAAAACGGTATGAGTTTTGGACGTTTCTCGTATTATACAGGGTGTAACGCAACTTACCCGAAAAATTTTAACCATAGATGCACCTTTAAGTAAGAAGTCGATTTCTTAAAAAATGTTTTAATAAAAGTCCAGCACAAAAAAAGATACAAATTGTTAAAATTACAAATTAATGGAAATATTAAAATAACGTATTATTTCTACAAAAACTGTTGAAAGTTCTGTCCATTGACATTCAAGCACACCCGAACTCGTCTAATCCAATTTTGTCACACTAGCTGAAGTGTTCTTCCTTCCTGCTGTTCCCGAAGACGCAGATTATGGATAGCTGTTGTGATACGTTCACGTAATACATCGATATTGTCAACTTCGGTTTGGTAGACTTCATTTTTTAAATGTCCCTACAAAGGAAGCCAATAGGATTTAGATCCGCGGACAGCGGAGGCCAAGCTACAGGTCCACCCCGTCCGATCCAACGTATTCCGTTTAATTGGGTCAAGTAACCTCGGTCTACTAAACGATAATTTTGGGGCGCACCATAATGTAAAAACCATATCCGACTTCGGACCTCCAAGGGCACGTCTTCAAGAAGACCAGGAAGATCATTATGGAGATAATCCAGATATTGCAGACTATCCATCTGATTTGGCAATATGAACGGACCAATTAGGCGCGTTCATCGATGTTCAAAGTGATTCCGAACGACTTGATGAGGATTCTCAATGGTCAAAATGTGCATACTTTGTAGATTGGTTATAACATTACGCGTAAAAATAGCTTCATCAGTGACCAAGACATTGACAAATTTTCCATTAATTTGTAACTTTAACAATTTGTATCCTTTTCTGTGTTGGACTTTTATTACTTTTTTTTCAAGAAACCGACTTTTTATTTAAAAGTTGCGTTACATCCTGTATGATCATCAACACCCAGCGCCCGACGAGAGTTAAGCGACCGCGGTGCAGTTTGTGATCATTGCATACCAGAGTACATATACGTAACTTCGGAATTGTCTGTAACGTATTTGCTGTTGCATAAGCCCTTGTTAAACACTACTTAATAAATACATTATGATGTAATATTAATTATGTACTACTAGCGGATACTCAGCGATTTTGAAAAACAGCTTGTTTCTATATGGATCGGTGTTTATGATGCTAATTCTAAAATTCACCCAATCCAATATATTGATGGGAAATGTCATAAAAATGTCATGTCGCTAGCGTCAACCTCAGGGAACCGGGCACACCCTGTTGTATAAGAGCTTTACCCTTTTATTGGACCTCTGGGAGGGTTGACCGTTTAACTGTCCATTACTCGTGAGAACAACAATGCAAAATGAAACTACAACACAAAAAAAAATTCTAATTAAAAAACACTACACGCTTTATAGAAAACCGAACTAAAAAGTAAAAAAGAAAGTATTAAGATTTTGTTCAACAGCGATAGAAAGTCCACTAACTTAATACAATTAAAGGATTTTTAATAAGTTTAAATCAGAATGAAGTTATTGACAAAAAAAATATTTTATTGTAAAAAGCGTGGGGTGCTCTTTATTATATTTTTCTAACTCTACTTTTATCAATAGCTATCAATAAAATATTTATAACAATTGATATCAAGCACCCCACGCTTTTTAAAATAAAATGAATTTTTTTGTAAATCGCTTCATTCTTATTTTCAACTTATTTTTATTTAATTATATTGAATTAGTGGAATTTCTATCGCTGTTGAACAAAATATTAGTACCTATTTAAACATTATTTTTTATTTTATAGTTCGGTTTGCTATTAAAGCGTGTTTTTCTATTTTTTTTTAACTAATTTTTTTTTATTTGTACAAGCATTTAGGCTGTTAACTTTAAGTCATTTCTATTTATTCTAATCTATCGCAGACTTAAACTCTTTTATGAGGTTAGTGATCATGTAACGTTTAAATGGATGCTTAGGTAAGTCGAGAGTATGGAAGTAGTCATTATTGGTTTTACTTACGTTACACAACTGGATACCGCAGTGTCAAATCTGAAACAATAAAGTCGTATTAACAAATAAATACATTCGTGTATTCCAAATAATATGTTTAGAAATATGCTAAATATACAATATCTCTGACCATAGGTTAACTTTCTGTGAATTGGTAGTTCCAAACTTTAAAATGCAACTTAAACTTATTAAAATTCGTTCGTTTCGGAACTTTAATGTACATTTATTTTTAGAGAATATATATAATTTTACTTGGTACCAACTTATTCGGGAAAATAATATGGATAAATAAAATAAGTTTACTGATTCGTTCATATTATCTAATTTTGATAAACATGCATCTGTAAAATAAGCTATTCACAAAACCTTATGCTCCGTGATTTACACCTAATTTAAGGTTACTTATGAAAGAAGAGGATCTTGCTTTATAAAGGTTTAAACAAACTCGCTTAGTAGTTAATCATGCTCATTATAAAGAACTCAGAAATGTCACGCTTTCTGTGGTGAGGAGGGAGAAAAAAGCTTATTTAGACTCAGTTTGTGCTGATAAAAATTCTCGGAAAACGTGGTCGGCTCTAAATAACTTAAACATATGCTTTACCTGAACACTTGGCTGATCCTAACGAGATCAGCAATTATTTTTTTCCTTTTTTACAAAATATCATTGATAGTTGTGATGAAAAAATTAATTATTATACCAATAGCACTTATGTTGATAATAACCAATTCTCATTTAGCTTAATCACTATCGAAAGCGTGAACAAAATGATAAGTAGTCTTAAGTTAAATGCCCTTGGCGTGGACAATATTTCGTTTGCAATGTTTAAGTATTGCAGTTCATTTATTGATAAATATATAACCCATATTATCAATTTCTGTATTGAAACTAATTACTTTCCTGATTCTTGGAAATTTTCATAGGTAAACCATTATCAAAAATATATAATCCACCTAATTTTTTAGATCTACATATTATAAGTATTCTTCCCGCTGTCTCAAAAATTTTGTATCAATAAGTTTATAATTACGCAACTTCTAATAACATTTTACCTAATAGTCAGTGTGGGTTTAGGAGTGGAATGAGTACTGCAACATCTTTAGTTAATGTTACCAATGACATTTTACAAGCATATGATATTAAATCGGATAGTGTGCTGGTGCTACTTGATTTCTCGAAGGCGTTTGATACCATTGACCATCCGCTTATTTGAGCTAAATTGAAATATTATGGTTTTAATATTCCATCGGTCAATAT
Source organism: Leptura quadrifasciata (assembly GCA_963675555.1). Taxonomy (NCBI): domain Eukaryota; kingdom Metazoa; phylum Arthropoda; class Insecta; order Coleoptera; family Cerambycidae; genus Leptura; species Leptura quadrifasciata. The sequence goes on from OY776678.1 coordinate 46,897,193, forward strand.
TATTAACTCATACTTACTTAGAAAATCACAGAATTTTTTTTATAATAATATGTATTCACCAAATACTCAAATTTATTCCGGTATTCTTCAGGGTTCAGTCATTGGACCTTTGTTATATCTGATTTATATCTTTGATATATTAACATTCTTAAGAACATGTAAAGCACAAGCGTTACGCAAATATACCTACATTTTGATCATAATGCCAATCCTCTCGCTTCTATCCTTACCAACAATGATCTAAATTTAATTAATCAGCTTGGCTTTGATCATAATTTGAAACTGAATCCTCTAAATCTGGTGTTATGTGATTTGAAAATAAAAATCATATTCACACCCTTAAGGAAAACTTAAACATAAATATTGAGAACACTCCTGTGCCGATTATTAATTCAATAAAAAACTTAGGCCTCATTTTGGATAGCGACTTCAGATGTTTAAAAAATTTCTTCAAAAATCAAAAAATCTTTAAAATTATTATATGCTACTCGCAATTTTTGAATTTACAACTTAAAAAACATTGCGCCTTTCATTTGTATTAGCCAATTTTAACTATTGTGATTTTCTCTAGGGGTCTTGCCTAGATTCTTTTGGCAAAAATAGAATTCAAAATGTTCAAAATTCTTGTAACCGTTTAATATACGATATAAGAAAGCTTGACCATGTTTCACATAAATTGAGTGAATTGAACTGGTTAACTATGGAGGAGCGTAGGGTGCATCATCTTGGTAACTTTTTAGTGAATATTATGCACAACGCCTCTTCAGTGACTATAAGAAACAAACTAGTACCTCGATTTAATATACACCCTGTAAATATAAGACTTAAAAATAAACTAACTATGCCTCATCACCGGACTGAACTGCCTTGTTTAAAAAGTCCTTTATTAATAATTCAGTCAAGCTTTATAACTATCTGCTCGATTATTTAACCATGTTAAATCCTAATCAATTTAAGCGTAAATTTATTTTTTTTAATTAAAGAAGTAGTATCATGATTATGTGTAATAAACACTCATAGTTATCCTATGTAATCTGTGTGTGCCTTTGTTGTAAATATATGCATATATCTATGTGTTTTTCTTGTTTTGTTTTAGTGATTTGTTCTCACCTTCTGTCTTATGTGGTTATGTGGAATAGCTATTTAGCTAGACTTCGCCACAATTTGGCAGAATATACAGAATGTTTTTCTTTTTCTTGTAATTGTAATTAACATTATTTCTTGTGAATAAAAGTTATTATTATTATTATATTGAGACACTCCAACCCCTATCCCATTTATTTTAAGCGAAAATTCTGCGACGAAATGCTCCTTTTAAATTATGCACAAAAATCCATTCTGGCACCAAAAACGGTCGCATTTAAATGCCATATGGCTGAGAAATCAGCGTAAAATCTTATAAAATATAAATATCTCTAAAGTATCTCGATTAATTAAGCAGAAAATAGACTGAAACCAAATTTACGGTGGTGGTCAGTACAGTTATTGTCGATAAAAAGTAGAAAATGTGTCGTAATATGTATTTTAAGGACAGTATCGTAGAAATGTATGGTCCAGAATACAAGACCAAATCTAGGAAATGCATAGCACATCAAGTCTAGGAGTGCTTGGCACCAGTATGTTTTGTAAATATACAATCACAACAAATCTGTTATTGTGTGTTATTCACATCATCTAATAGAAATGTTCGGTGATTTCAGATTTTAGCACCGTCTATGGAAAAGCAACATTTTAAGTTTTAATTTTTGGCGTACATGCCCTAATAGTTGCGTAATTGTTGTAAAATGGTCTTTAAAATAAATTCAACGATTGTAGGTCGTATATAAAGTTACACACATGAATAACGAAACCCCTTGTCCTACGAAGGTCCTATGGTAAACACGAAATGGCTAGTTGGACACCAAAAATAGACGGTCTATAAAAGATCGTTATGAGCTTGTGTAAAGGTCGATATTATATACAATACAACGTTTAACATAGCATAAGATTATGACTCTATAAGGATCTTTAAAAAAGCAATATGTTCTTGTTATAGTCTTCTACGAAGGTAGTTATACAAGGGTCAATAAAAAAGATCGATAGGACCTTGGCAGGAGGCAGTTTGTAAAACTAAAAGGGGTCGTAAGGGGAGTTTTATTGATTTTAAATACAACCTTCATACGACCTATAAATGAAAATATGGCGTCCAAGATAAATATCAATTACAGAAGTTATAACAATATTTAATACAACCGCTTTACGACCATAAATAGAAATAATGTACTCCAGAAAGTGGTAGCCGTAATAGAGGTTAAATACGACTTCGATGACTCAATTTTTGTGCTGTCAAATGTCAATTTTTATTAGCAAAAGTACCTATAGTCCAAGATCTCGTGAACCCTCTATATAACGGCCTTCCTGTAAGGCTAGAAAATTGTATAGTGATGAATTAAAATACACTGAATAGATCGTATTGATATATCCTAAGGTATGTCAGTTTTTAATAGCTTTTCGTGGTGTAGTGGTTAGATTATCTAGATGATTATGATTATTAGATGATTATTAGATGACACAGCCATGTATGCGCATTCACACAACGCACAAGCAGCGAACATGCTGCTGAATGGCTCGTGCCACGGCTTATTACGACCGGTGGAAGATTCGGGTGAACGCTGAGAAGTCGGAGGCAATAGTCTTCACGCGTCGCTTTACTGAAAATAAAATTATCACTCCTATTTCGATCCGGGGAAACAAAATTCCAACCAAAGGATGCGTTAAGTACTTGGGGGTCAGACTGGACCAACGACTGACGTTCAACACACATATCAATGAGACAATACGTACGGCCTACTCCCTGTCCAGGAGTCTGTATCCGCTCATGGTCAGGGGTAGCAGACTTAACAGACAGAATAAAAAACTGTTGTACACGATGGTGATCAGGCCGTCCATCACATACGCGGCGCCGGTGTGGTGTAGCATACCGGCCACGACAATGAAGAAGCTAAAAGTGCTTGAGCACAAATTCATGCGCCTCATATCAAATTCAGGAAGATACACCTCCCTCAGAGACCTATACACACGCTGCAACGACATAACCCCGATAGCGGACTACGTCCAGCATATCTCTCAAAACTTTTACTCATTCAAGCTGGACGATAGTCCGCTAACAAGACACATAACGCAAATTAGACAGCACAATGCCCCATTTCGGATCAAACACCCCTTACCGTACCAGACGTTACCGATTTTCCGGCAACCACTATAGCCAAGTTTCAACAACTATACCTTTCTCTAATCCTATCCACCTTTCGCTAGTATTTCATACCTTTTAATTATCCTTAAATCTTTCCTGTCCCCCTCTTCTTTTCTGTTTGTGTATTTTTGTCGCGTTTGTTAGGTTTTCTTCATTTCTTTTTGTACATTTTTGTTTCTAAATTCGCTTCACACCTTTTAAAAAATTGAAACCTTTTCGAAATCAAAATTTTTAAAAATCAAAGTTTAGGCCAGCCCTGCATTGAAATATCTCGCGGAAGGCACCTTGTTCGAGTTGTGGTGCCTGCGTCCAGATACCAAATTTAATAGTGTTTTTTGTGCGCCAGTGTTTTTAAAAAATTAGTGTAGTTTATAAGTTTTGTTGAGCTTATTTTCAAGCATTTTTGTTAATTTTATGACCTATTTTTATTTTATATTTAAAAAGGAGTCTAGGTTTAGTTTTGTTGAATTGTTGTTTTCGCTGACCCAGGTCTGTTCCGCCCGATCCTGCAATCCGTCACCGCGTTAATGCGGTGGTTGCACGATCGGTTCCGGAGCAGGTCCTGGTGAGGCAACTATTTTATCATTATTATTAATAAATACTTTTTGAATTGTATTGAATTGGTTAGATTATATGCTTATCACACATGAGGTCGAGTTTTTTTTTAATGCGTTTTGTACGAGATGTATTTCGGCTCGATTAGCAAGTAAAATACGTAATACGAATATTTTAGGGTAGGTTAGATTGATTTGAAAACTTACAGCAACAAGTTTATTTTTTATTTTCTTGACACTTTCAAAAATATAAGGGCTGATGATGTGGCTGATGCCTGCCAGGTCATGATTTACATGCTTAGTGTATTTTAATTCATCACTACACAAATTTCTAACCTTACAGAATGACCGTTATATAAAGGTTCACCAGCTCTCTCCGTCTACTACGAGAGTGAACATATATTACTATTATAAAGTTTAAAGATGAGTTTTACAAGATACTGGCAAAAATATAAAAAATCAGGGCCCATACACGGGCAGTTAAAAGAAATGTAGAGGAAACACGCAGTGACAGTGCGGTTACACCGCAAGCTTGGGGAAACGTCGGTTGTTTGTTTAGATGAAAACAAGTCAACAACTGACAGCAGAGTCAAATTAGGATTTTAATGTGAATTATCTGATTAGGACATTTTTTTACCGTATTTAGGAGGTCAAGTTGAGTTCAAAGTCAAGTTTTGTTGGTAAAATTTTACACCCTTGTGAACCTACAATGGGCCGGTAATTAGTTACTAAGGTTATATCACCCCTCTTAAAACGGATATGATTTTGGACTCTTTCCAACATCATGGAAAAGTTGATGTTTGGAGAGATAGATTGAAAAGTAGACATAAAGGTCCGGCAAAGACTGCGGCACTATCACGTAGTACAAAAGACGGAATGTTATCAGGGCCCTAGTTAGTTTTGGTTTTAATATCTTTAGTGCTTTGAGAACTTCACCTTCAGTGAAATTACGAAAATTTAAACATGAATTATTACATACGTTAGTTATAATGCTCATGCGTTACATTATTCCGGGCATTTCAATATGCTTCGGCTTTTTACACCTTCTCCAACAGATTGCAAAGTGAACACTAAGTTGAGAATTATTTCTTTTAAACCTATAACTAAAATACTTGTAAATGAGACCCTACTTCATGGAATTTTTCTTTTATACCTAACCTGATTATATATCTCAGTATAGACTTTTAACATTAACAATATAGGGGTATTTATGAAATTTTGTTGGCTCTTCGTGAAAGGATTGTTTTTTAAAATTTTCAATTGTTTAAGAAGATTTAAACCTTTCCTTTCTGTGCGAAGTAAGTTTATATTAACTGTATCTATAAAATAACTCTACTCTATTAATATACGACTATAAATAAAGAGCAAACGCTGTGTCAGATAAACCCATTGAATAGATAAAGTTTAAAAATATTTTATTTAATAGTAAACACAGATAATTTTGGAAGAAGCGTGTAAGTATGGTTTTAGTACCTACAGGGAACATCAACTATACAATGTACTCTAACTCAGACAACAAAAATATGGTTGCTACACACCTGCAAATTCAGCAACTGAAACATTATTACTAAGTAAAGGTAGAAATCCAAATAAACAAGTAGTGGTAATGCAGAATTTTTCACAGATGCCACACTTTGTCACTTCTTATTTATGCGACTGTAACAGTTTAAATTAAGTTTATACACTACAACTTTACAAAAATTTAAATAAAAATGAAATTACTTAGGGATTATCTTTGTTGCATGTTCATGTTCTGCACTATATTGTTTCATAAGTTATAAATATTAATGTTCAGGAGATTTTATCATGCAAACTTTTGTAAAACAGCACTTTGCAAAATCTTGCAACTATGATTAACTTGAGAATGAATTAAATTTAAGAGTTCATTACAGAAACATTAATTAATATTTGTAAAGATACGTAGGCTTTGCTTTATAATTCAATCAGATAAATCAGATACTGATGGTTAAATAAACATTTTTGTCATGTGTTAATAAATATATTTATTAGTGGATTTCATTAAAAACTATCCATCCCTGATTGCTAGAAACGCAAAAACGCACCAAAAGGAAATAATAAATAAATAAATAAATGTTTATTTGCCACTGATACATTATTTTATAACATATGTTGGTTTATAATATAAACAAATAAATACATTAGTCCCACATAAGGTAAACCTTGTTCGTGGGCCACTGTGTAACTTATTCACACTTATTGTTATTTTGCTTTAAGGGGCAGAAGCCACCTCACTTCAGAGCCACCCCTACGATTTTTTTAAATGAAACACCCCACATTTCTTTAAATCGTCAGTTCCACTTGAAGATCTTATTACAAAAATGTATAAATATGAGGTCTAAAGTGAATATTTTATATTAGAAAAGGTTTAGAGTAATATATAAAAAAATATTTTATTAGATGTTCAAATTGACTTCCATTGACCTTCATGCAATGATACAGTCACATTTTAAACGACTGTCTAACATTACTAAAAACTTGTGGCTTTAAGTGTTGAGATTGTTGAACAATTTTTTATCGTAAATCATCTGGTTGAGTTGCATAGATTTTCATCTTCAAATACCCTGACAAAAAAAGTTTAAAGGGGCCAAATCTGATGACCGAGGTAGCCGCACTTTTTGACACTCGCGTTTCGGAAACGGGTATTCGGTACGGTACGATTTAGCTCGGGCGCCATGCCAGTCCCAGTTTTAAGTATTAGAACAACATTACCGACAAGCCGATACGCGAGGCTGAGTAGCTCAAGTGGAGAAACGGTACTCCAGTGGGTCAATTAAAGAAATTAGACGTTCACATACAAATAGTAAAACTAAGAATTTGATATATAAAATTAGTTTATCCAATGAAGTGTGTTATATACACAGCTACTTCTTACTACCTAATTACCCCAAATGATCTCTACATGTTACTAAATAGCAGTTAATGGAGGCAGGCGGTGAAACGAAAGTAGTACCAGATGACTCAAGTGACAAGCGGGAACACAGAGCAAGTGGCCAAGCTGTATCACAGAGTAAACGGTAAAGTGATGTCACAGAATGAAGGGTAAAGCGGTAGTACAGGGTAAGCGGTAAAGCGGTAGTACAAAGTAAAGAGTAAAGCGGTAGCACAGTGTAAATGGTAAAACTGTAAAATGGGTACAGGCTAACTACGGATACCAGTATGAGAAACAAAACCACAGATTAAAAAAATATACAATGCAAAAATATAGAGAAGTTTTAAACAGAGCTTGGCTAGTGCGTGGCGTGGTAATACAAGTATCTAGGAGTCTGAAAAATAGGGTGATTGGTAAAACTTGGAAAAGTAAAATCTGATTAAAATCCTGAAAGGTTAAGGTATGATTAACGAAAACTATTTAAAACTATTCAGAGGCTTATAAGCCTACTGGAACGGAAGCTGACCAGTCGAAGTATGGTTAGTGAAAACTATAACTGTTCAGTGTCCTATGAACTTTCGTGGAAGTTACTAGTGAAAGGCACCTACAAGTTATAAGTCCACCGGAACGGAAGTTATTGAATTGAGTAGGCGCCAGACGGATACGCTGCTGGTTGATGACGTAGTACGCACATTGCCAAAATCCTGCTGTCCGGAAATGATATAGGGCAATAACGGTATCTGGGTTCAGATCCTGAGAGGCTCCGGCTGACTGAAAATATTGTTGTCCAATAGAGAAAGAACAAGAAGAATTACAGTCACCTATATAATATGTTATAACCTCGTCACGCTTTCACTGTTTAAAAGGTCAGTAGTTAAATAGTATATGAATAAAAAATATATAGTTGCATATTGTCTGACTACGACTTTTCGGTTATATTGTGATGCGTTTTTCCCCACCTCGTACGATGACCTGGAGAAAAGCGCGGCCACTCTTTGAGACATGAGCTTCGGAAGCAAGTTTTCGAATTACTCGAGCGCCAGTTATAGTTTGAGTGATAGAGCACACTACCTTCAAACCAAGTACGCGAGGCTGAGCAGCTGAAGTGGAGAAAGTTTACTTCAGTGGGTCAATGTTTGGGAATGTTCAATAAAATCAGTATATTCAGATAAACCTAAAATAAAAAATCTACTTTTAAACTAGCTACTTTCTACTAATAAAACAAATTTACAAGTTACTAAGTACAGGGAGGAGCTATAAATTCTAATAGTAACGAAAATGCAAGTAGTACTAGATGACTCAGGCGACAGGAATAGCAGGCTGCAACAGGGTGCAGACTAGATACGGACACTAGACAAGTGAAGTAAGACAATAATTATGTACATAAATATATAAAAACTACAGTGCAACAGTTTATCAAGAAAGTTTATCACCACTATCTCTAGATTGAAGTTTGGCCATGCTTGTTATGCTGAACATCTGAAGAGAATTGGGGTTATGGAAACAGATATATGCACAGCATCCCATGTTATTTGTGACTTGGATCACATTTTCTTTGAGTGTTCATGCCATAATGGAGCTTCTGAGAAAATTATTAGGGGGTTACTGAAATTAAAGATTCCTCTGCTTTCTAATCTGTTACATCTATTGTCACTTCAGAACATATGTATATATAAAGAAATAATGAATTTTCTGAATAACATCAACATGCTGTTATGAAGTACATAGATTAGAATCGTATCCTTATGTTTTACCTTTTGTTTATTATACCTCCTATCCGTGGCCTTTAACCTGTGTGTCTAATTATTAATGCTCCTATGGGCCCCTGAGCGGGAAGAGTGTCACCCTGTGATTTCCCCATTGTGTTGGTCGTCTATTAATTTTCCTTTAAAATCGTGTTAGGTTAGCTTCGTATTGGTATTTCTTCGTCGTCTTTTTATTTTTTTTTATTTTTGTTATTTTTATTCGATTTGTAGAATTAAGTGACTGGCTAATGGATCCCACGTCCAATGCAAAAAAAAACAGTTTATCAAATACTTGGCTAGTGTGTCCATTAAGTGATCCTGACTAGGCAACTTTTCAGTCTTCTGTAAACCCCAGCGGGTACTAGTAGAATACCTACAAGATGTAATTTCTCGTGGCAACAGGTATGATTAATACAAAGTATTGCAAATTTTCAGTGCTTTGTAAATTTCAAACGGGCACTAGTAGAGCACCCACAAGTTGCAGTTCTCGTGACAGCCAAGTTTTCTTACTCAGTTACCCTCCTTCTCTATGGTCTTACTTACTCCTTGGTGTAGACTTGAACACGTCTGCAGTCGGGAACGGTCAGCTCGGACTAACACCTTCTCAAGTCCACAGGAACATTTATATCTATGAAACAACTTACTGTAGGAGTGGCAGTAGGCGTCGGACGGATGCGCTACTAGCCGATTACGTAGACTGGACTTGGCCAAAATTCTACTGCTCGAATATGACAGATGGCACCTGGGTTCGCTTCTCGGAGTAGACACGTCTGCTCCCGATGAGTCGCCCTGGCTGACTATCTTCTTGGCTCCACGGGAACTTTTCTATCGGTGAAACGACTTACTGTGGGAGTGTGAGTAAGCGCCAGACGGATGCGCTACTGGTCGATGACGTAGACTGGACTTAGCAGAAATTCCACGGCTTGGAATATAATATATGACCAGTATGGTACCTTGGGTTCTAATCTCGGAGTGAATATGTCTGCTTGCGTTAAGTCGCCCTGGCTGACTGCCAACACGGCATGAATTTAATTACTTCCTTCAAATATGAAGAAGTATGAGAAACAGCTGAAAACAGATGCGCGATAGATCAATGTGACGTCAAACGGGCAAATATTTCGAAATATTTTGGGACTTAGAAAAGTTCACATACCTTAATTTATGGACTTAAGATATTTTTATGGTAATAACACCAGAGCAAGCAGCAAGCACGTGCACCTTGTAGGACTGACTGTGGAATATTTCAATTATTCCCGTGTACTGAAAGAATGTCTTCGCGCGGGTGACGTCATACCGACTTAAGGAATATTTCTTACATTTATACAACAGGACGGAGAGCTCTGTACATCAAACGTGTTCGGTAGCTGGGAATGTACTGACTCGTGCGTGGTTTCGCTTGCCTGGATATCTCAACAAAATCTCAACAATATTTCACAATATTCTTGTTATTTTCCTCCTTTTAGGCTATTTAATTGTACTTTGAGGCAACTGACTTGGTTAACGGAAATTGTGAAATGAAATACCAAAGTATTTTCAACTAACAATGGCTAATCATACCGCATCTAAATATTTTTCTTCATTCACAGCAAATTGCGTAATTCTAAAATTTATAAATGCGCCTCAGACTAAAAATATTTTCCTCAAAATATTTGCACCAAAAATATTGCAAACTCAGTAAATAATTTTCCTTAAGTGCATATTTATAATATATTCGATCTCATTAACTTCAATTAATTTCGAACCACAAGTAATTTTATGTACATGTAGGGAGTGGAAAGGAAGTTGGTGTAATTCTAGTTTTCTTGTTGACGTAATAGCGTCTTATTGCTATTCTGAAACAGCCTCAAAGAACAGTTTTATGAAATCAATAAAAGTATAACTGCAATGTCTTTCATCTACATCTAGCGTCTAGTCTGCCAAAAGAGACATAAAGCTTTTATTTGGGGTAGCCTAAGTACCACTGAAAGATGTACAAGATGACGGGATTGGCCTTGTGGAAGATACAAATGACGTCGTTATGGAATGTGTAGAGGCCATCCGACCGGAGCCAATTACGCTTATAAATGTCCTCGGCGTTTCATAAAATGACACTTCTGGATATTTGTCATTCCCAACGGTGGCCGTGGTCTCATATTCATCGGTCGACATATGTAAGGGCACTATATGGAAACAAGTTCGAAATGATGACTCACTCTGCTATAAGTAGACAATATATCATATTTTTCCCAATATAGTAACTGTGTTTCAACTGTTATCCGACGCACTCTGCACTGGGGATGAACAAGTATGAAAAATATTGTGTCGCACATGCTATTTCTTTTTAATATAAATCGAAACCGCTGACGTGATAGATGTAAATCAGAAAAGATATACATTGCTGATATAAAAATATGTATGAAAAAAGAAATACAACGCACAATAATTTGTATCTTTCATGAGTGATACCTAATCAATTCAGATAGGAAACACAACAGTTTTTGCAGGTATTGGTTACGATTATTTGTTTCTAACATATTTTCTTACTATTTATTGCGGATTCAGCCCTCTCATGTAGTAGTACAAGATAATTAACGGAAATAGTTAGAGCAAACACTTTCTTCAGAGTGCGATTTCTCAGCATATAAAATAAATAAAAAAGGCCTCCCATGGAAATACAATTAATAGCACTTTTTGCTAATTATTTATGTATTTATTAACGGGATAATCGCCATTAGGTATTACAAATATATACAGAAGTAAAACATATACATATGTATAGGACTAATACAAATTTGAGAAGAAAATAATAATAACAATAATACTTTTTGGCAATATTAGTAAAAATTAGCTTTTGTGGCTTATTTTTCCTCTGAGTGCTGGCCTTACATGTTGTGTGTTTTGCCCACGAACATATCATTTTTGAAACTTAGATCAATAAGTATCACACATGATGTTAAAATGTATAATAATTATTCTAAAAGGATATTATATATATATATATATATATATATATATATATATATATATATATTTACAGTTCCGAAAAATCGTGAAAACAGACATATATACATAAATTTCTTTAGCAAAAATCAGAATATATCTATCTCGTATCGCTTGCATTAAAAAAAGTATTATTGAACATTATTAGAAATTATTTATCTCTGATACAACTACATATAACAATGTGAGAAATATTGTAGCGATTTTCCAAAATCTGGGAAGCGACAATTATATGAATTAGTTTTACAGATTTTTTGTCATCAACATTAATGAAAATGTTTTTTTTCTACAGAAGATGTTGCACGAGTGAAGAGAGTATTTCAATATATTTCGGGCACTATTAATCTAGAGAATGCGAATAAAGGAATCATATAGTGCTTCAGTGATGCATAAAAGTCAGAGACTGCCAATGGTAGCTACTTCGGCAACAGAGGCGGAGATCATAGCGGCAAATTAAACGCCCAAATGAGTCATTTGGTTCAGCACATTATTTGGAGAAATTGTGGAGGTGAAGTATGTTGTTATTCTTCAAGTGGACATTCAGCGGCGGTTGTTATAGTATCACAGAGAGAAAAAATTTCAAAAAGCTTAAAAATTTCAAAATAATTCATTATTCACGATCACCCAGTCAAACTATTAAAAAAAGTTACTCAGATATTCAAATTTGCAAAAAATTTGCAACAAAATCTGGAAAAATTCACATGGCACTGATAATTCACAAATAGTCGAAATTCATTGACAACCTCACTCCAACATTCATATTCACCAAATTACAAACTAATGCCCTAAAACATACAGCCCCCTCACTAACTCGAATCACGTCGCACATACTTTCCACACCCCAAGTCACAACATTATGACTCGCTTCTATAAGTTTTTATAAAACATTTTTCTCTTAAATTCAGTTGCTCATTCAAGTTTTAAATCATACATCAAAACACTCTTCATTCACTTTCCCGATGTGCCAGTCGAGCATTTATCAAAACTTTTCCCTTTTGTATGTTCCGATTGACATCAAAACTTACTTCCCATTAATTTCAATGCATACCCATAGGAACATTCTCATATGAGATCAACATTATCAATATAGCTTAAAAGATCTTCGAATACATTACGGGACCACTTCCAAATTCCCCTTTCTATGGCTCATCTCATCTTATGACTTTTCATCCCGAATGTTTGATTTTTCAAATTGCATGATACAATGTTGTGCAATATTGCGCAATGTTGCCCAATCGAGCCTAAATGACTTGCGAAGGACAGCTATTCAGCTCTTTCCAGACTTCTGCACGTATATTCCCCATCGAACCATATAAATAGCGGAGCCCGGCGAGCTTTAGCTAAGTCAGTTTCCGGTGAACCTCAAAATTAGTTTGTGTGCTCCGTGACTGAAGTTACAAAATCCCAGATGTTTAAATTATTGCTTCATCCGACGCTTAAATTAATTAAAATAAGTGGCCGTTCTGCTTCCTAGGCCGAAACCTAGTAGAAAAAATTTTAATTTTAATAATAATTTGCGCCAGCGCATAAAACAAAAGTGAATTTTATCAATACAAATATTTCGCGACGCTATTATTTTCGTTTTAAAGTCGTAATTTCTACTGTCGACAAGTTACCTCGCATTACTTTGTTAATTTTAACTATTTTATTAATACACACGTTTACGAATTTTGTTCTTAATTTAAATAAATGTCTTTCATTCGTTTTAAAACAAAGTGTTATTATTTCAAGAAGAATACATATACAGAGTGTAGCCTTTGACCCTGTCCAAGTAATAAAAACCATATATAAAGTACAGCATTGACCCTTATCAGCAGATTCGAAGCCCACCAAATTTCAAAATAAAAATAAAGTACACTTACGGCCTCAGGAGTCTCTACTCAAGTCCTCCACGACGTACTACGTTATTTTTTTTTACCAAGAGAGGCTAGTAGGTGTTCACGGTGAGACTAGCTCAAAAGCCAGAGTTTAAGCGTAGAACAAAACACATTGCAATTAAACATTTCATTATTCAAGAGAAGGCTATCTAAGAAAAACTGGAAATTCAACAAACTTTATCCGAAAACAAGTTATCATGATATCGGATATCATGACAAAGCCGCTACTCACATACGATTGAAGATTTTGTTTGATCGATGATCATGGATGTTAAAATTATAAATTAACAAGGGAAAGTGTTAATACAAATAAATGCGTTAGTTTATAGTTAACATGCTACTAACTATTAGATGATTATTTATGTTTTGGTTAGTCAAGTTGCTACAGGTTAAAAATATACTTATCAATTTTAAGTCGAGAAACTTTTATTCTTGGTGCGTTTAATTTATATTTTATTAATGGTTGGAACATCGATATCAGGCATAAGCATTTGGTAGAATTATAGTTCGTTAATTGACGGGCGAATCCGCAAGGTCATGACAGGAAATAAGTCTCTTTGAAAATTGCTACCAAATGCTTGCAATTTTTGTTGTGAAATTTTCTGTTTAATTGCCGGTTCTAGCTATTACCTAAATTAATTGAATGAATTGAATACATTTGTTATCCTCAATTCTAAATAACAATCTTGTTTCTTTGGATTCACCTCTCGATAATTTATACCAGAGAGCTTAAACAATCATATCTGATAGTAGGTCATTATAAAATCAGTAGCTATAGAATTATAGTTATTGGGTATCCTTGATTATTTTGGAAGTCTTCCAGTTAGGTCGCAGTTATTTTATTTGCTAGTGGCGCCATCTTATACATCTATTTGATTATATAATACGTATATGTTTGATTTTTGGTAGAACAAGCTTTTAACCTACCCATCTCACAGACTAGAGCTTAGCTAACCCTCGGCACATTGTTACGAGCCTCTGCGACTCCAACGCTATTGCCTACTTCATTTAATTTTTTTGTTTTATTTGTTTCTTTTGGTAATTGACCAAAAGGGTTCGCAGCAAAGTAATGATTGTACAGTGGCTTTTAATGTCAGTTAAAATATTAGATCTGTACACAGTTCAATAAAAGGAGAATTCTACATATTTATTCAATGGGTTATTTAATAAATACATTATTATTTTTGTGCAAATCTCGCACGCAGAAGATTAACAATGAAAATGTGCTATAGCTATTACAATAATATTAAATTTTTCAATTTTGATGGATGAAAAATACCTGAAAAATTATTTTGTCAACTTTACTAAGATTTTGAACATGATGTTGCAATATAATTAAGGGAAATTATATTTAAGTTATACTTTAGTAAATAATATAGTAAAGGAATACTTGTGCAGTTAGCCTTTAATCACTTATTAAGAAAACGTTCCTGTGAACAATTAAACCATTAATTGGTTGTATTTGTATTCCCCCCCTGCAACTGATAACTGTCGTGAACAAATAACCTTACTTAACATTCGTTGGAGTTTGTTAGTATTGGGTAATTTTATAGCTGAATCAAAACTTATTGTACCACTTAAATTATATTTAGTCCAAACTACTTAAACAACACTGAAGCGGAAAATGAACATTTTATTTCACAGAGCAGACGTTTTTGTGCAAAAAATTTAAAATTGATAAAAATTTCATACGATACTCTCTAACTATTTTTTCTAAAATAACTCTAGAGTCTGGCAGGAAATAGCTTTATTTGTAAGAGTACGTCTACAACACTAACATTTTAAATTGTCGGGATATATTGTCAAAGCAACTCTAAACGCGAATATGTTTAGGATTTATTGGAATTTTTATATTCGTATTTCATTACCATACGTACGCGTATATCCGAGTGCTCTATTGAGATTGTCCAACAGTTCGTTGCTCGTATAGTTTATTTGAAATATTTCATAACATTAATATTAAATATTCATGTTGGATAGAGGTTCAGATATGCATTATGTTATTTGTGGTCCAGTTGTGATTAATGTAGACAATGTATTACAAAAGACTTTGATATCGTAAGTCAGTAAAAATTTAATTTAAATTTCAGCTTTAATATTCGGCAGAAAATAAGGGTATAAAATTATAAAAGCATTATGGGTCCCATTCGATTTCAGTTTTGGATTATGCTGTTGTTTTTGATTAAAGCTCCCCTTCTCATTTTTCGTGTATTATTAATTAACACCGGCATAATCCATGACGGACAAATTACCTCTTGCCTTCATTCTCGTGGTTTTTCACCGCTACACTGACACAACTAACACAGCATTTAAGTTGCTATATTAATACATATAATTTCTTGAGACATATATAATTTTTTTAAAATATGATTGCTTTCGTGTTTGTTGATATTTGTTGACCACGTTAGTATGGATAACGATCAAAGAATTATACGAAATGATTTAGACATTGCTAATGAATTCAGTTATTATTTCGTTGTCAGTGTTAAGCAATAAATGATTAGCAGTAGTAGAGAAACCTCCACCAAGTTTCTTCTTGGAGCGATTACGCCTCATATGAGAGCAGCTGTCTTCTCAGGACGAGGAAAGAAAAGAGCAACGTTCCCTGGTGGAACAGAGAACTGCAAAACTTACGAAACACGCAGGCTCTTCAATAAGGCAGTGCGCTCTCAGCTTCCAGAGGATTAGGAAAATCATAAGAGGTCCCACCGCCACTATAAAATTTGCATTCGAGACAGCAAAATGACTGCTTGGAAAGACTTCTATGAGAGCATAAAAGACCTCCCGCAAACCGCAAGGCTCTTAAAACTTTTAAAAAAGACATTCCAATGCGAATAGAATATTTGAGGTTCCCCCCTGGCAGTTTTACGGCTACCACTGCGAGTGCCTTAAACACTTGTTAGAAACTCATTTCCCAGAATCTGTGGTGGAGATAGAGGAAAAACCAGCCCCATGGTCGTCCCGCGCGGTCGTCACGACAGCGGACTGGAGAACGGCCTCAAAAGTAGTGACAATGGAGAGTGTCAAATGGGCTATCTCCACCTTCGATCCTTATTAAAGTCCAAGGATGAATCAGGAAGGCCTGGAGATACTCATGCGTCCTATTTATCACATGTTGAGAACTTGTCTGACCCTAGGGTATGTTTCTATACCCTGGAGAACTGTCAGAGTGGTTTTCATCCCAAAAGCAGAACGCATTTCTTACGACACTGTCAAATCCTACAGAGCAATCAGCCTTTACATTCTTCCTGCTTAAAACATTAGACAGGTTGGTCGAAAGGTACGTTAAAGACGTTGCATCCATCACAACATGCTTCCCGGGCTGGGAAGCCAGTGGAGACGGCCTTTCATCCGATTGTTGCCAGGATCGAGAAGGCGCCGCCTCACCGCAAAAAACGAGCTTTTTTGGACATCGAGGGAGCGTTTGACAATATATCCTTCGACTCTGTTTGTGCCGCGGCCGCCAATCATGGCTTTAAAGGCACCCTCATTAGATGGATCAGAGCCATGGTGGACAGTCAAATTATTTCTGTCAGTGGAGACATGGCAGTGAAAGTGGCAGTAAGGAAGGGCTGCCCACAAAGAGGCATACGTTCCCCTCTGTTATGGTGTCTCGTCCTTAATGGCCTACTTAAGGCACTTGACGACGAAGGTCTTTATACGCAAGGCTACGCCGATGACCCAGACATTGTCATATTGGGAAAATTCCCTAATACGGTCAGCAGGCTCATGCAAAGAGCTCTTCGAATCATACAGCAATGGTGCGATAACCAGGGCCTTAGAGTAAATCCCTCTAAGATAGAACTGGTCATTTTTACCAGGAAACGTGTGCTGGACGGTTTTGTCGAACCTGTTGTTTATGACACTATTCTAAGGGTCTCCAAGATGGTGAAGTATCTAGGCGTTATCCTGGACTCCAAGCTGCCCTGGAAAGATCATATAGTGAGACAAATACAAAGGGTCACTACTACTTTCTGGG
Source organism: Leptura quadrifasciata (assembly GCA_963675555.1). Lineage (NCBI taxonomy): Eukaryota > Metazoa > Arthropoda > Insecta > Coleoptera > Cerambycidae > Leptura > Leptura quadrifasciata. Next base: position 46,914,449 of record OY776678.1, read on the forward strand.
TATGAAGAAGGACCTTTGGCAAAACTCGGGGATTGAACCCCAGATTAGCAATGTTCTCCTTGTCAGTACCTTTTAAGATCATTATCCCGAAAAGGGAGGATTGGTACCCACTCGGGAATATACCCGGATCTGACTGTATCCTCTGGTTCACAGACGGATCTAGATCTGAGGGTGGTTCCGAGCGGGAATATATGGCGAGAAACCCAAGGCAAAATTCTTCTACGCCCGAGGTACATTCGGATATATCGAGCGCTGAATTACATGTTACAAGCCTGGCGCGTTAAGTGTAATAATCGCATATTACCAACAAAACGCTAATGCTTCGATTGCAACAAATACGAGCCGAAAGACTGATCCTACTTAAAGGAGCTTTCGTACCAGTCACCCCACACCACTTGCAGACTCCAGTTTCGAGCTGTTGGCTCTCGTCAGTGCAATATGGGCATGTGACGACCCTTTGACTATTTGGTACATCTAGGTATTATTACGAAAGCGACATGCAAAATAGTCAGCAGGCGCCATTTAGCGATCCAGTGTCTTCTACAATCAAAAAATAAATAGCCTGACTGGGCTTAGCATAGTTCAAATGTGCTTCTAGAGGGCAGAAAATTAAAACATAATTTTTCCTCTCAAGCTCCTCTACAAAATCCTTATTTTACTATAAGGAACATAACCAGACTGCAACCAACAGCTACTCTCCGGACTATGTGTTCCCCGAGCGCTGAATTGCAAGGTAAGTGTAATAATCGAATATTACCAACAGAACGCTAATGCTTCGATTGCAACAAACAGCAGCCGAAAGACTGATCCTACTTATAGGAGCTCTCTCTAGAAGAGTTTGAGAGTGAGCTTGATAAAGAAATTTAGTTCTATACCCACATGTTGTAATTATTCATGTTAATTTTGTTATTCATGTTAATTTTGTTATATCTATTTTAATTATGGTTTTCATCCTTAATTTTAAATAGTCAGTATTAAATAGTAGTGGTTTACGTTAAATTGTGTACTTGTAAAGAATTTGTTTATGTTGAGAATGAGACTATTTTATAATACATGTGAAATGGAATAAATAATTTCCGGAAGCTTGACAAAGTAACAAAAAAGTTTTCTTTTTCTGTTTGGTGGCCGTACACTTTTCACCTCTGACTGCAACCTCAAGTTATCCTATGTTAATAAAGGACTGGTCTCATTGCCAGATCGTGGACCTCTGGAACCCCTACCCAGGACTTCGGCAAGCGAAGCTCCTCATTCCAGGACCCCTGCCGAAGAAGGCGGAACAATTACTGCATCTAGGCAGAAAGCAAGTTAGGATCGTGGTTAGTCGCTTGACTGGACACGGCTCTTTCAGGAAACACCTGCACACCATCGGATTGGTTAACAACCCCGAGTATTAAATCATTTTGTCATATGCTGTCATGATGAATTTCTCTATTAAGTTGAGAGCTGTTTCTTGTTAGAAAATACATATACATATACCTCTAAAATATATGAATAAGTGAGAGTTAATATTACTTCCACGCCCAGTGTGAAATATTGTAAACAATTGCAATAAATACTTGGATGGATGACAACCAAGGAAAACAGTGATTTCTCCTCACCTTCTAGCGGTTTGAATATCAGTATATATGCAGCTACGTAATATTAGGCAAGGATTGCGTAGTGGATTGACCATCCTTCGGAGGAGATATAAAACAGTCGGTCCCTTGCCTATTAAATGTTAGGCAAATGAAAGGTCCCTGATCTTCGACAAAGTAGGGGTTCGGAAAAATTCGAGGTTGAGGCTAGCTCTTCTCCAGGCGTCGGTGATAGGACTCAGTTACGGAAACGTAGCTTTCCTGTAATATACCTGATATTTTAAAATCAAATCATGCTTATTGGTTTAAGTATTCCTCTCAAAACTTTTGAGGTTTTAATGACTATTTAATTTTATAAATAAAAGTGTGACTACACTAGCAGCAAACTTGATCCCATAGAAATACAAACTACTCTGGCATCCCTATTATACTGTTAATTGACAAAGTGACGTTGTTACACTGAAGCAGTGAGTTAGGCTCGAGGCAAACCTACGCGTAATTTGGGCCAGAGGTTGCAAGTTACAAAAACCCGGTTGTGAGCGCTATAGTTACTTGATATGTTATACATAACAATTTAAGGAAATTAAAAAAGTGTTGAGTAAGACTGACATAACAAAAAATTTTTATACTAACTGAAGAATAAGCCCATTGAAATTATGTATAATCCAGAAGAATCAGTTGACAACGTAACTAATGAACTCATTCATATTGTTAACAATTATGACACCCTACTTGTATTGTGTATTCTAATTTTTAAATACTCCTACCCTGTAATACTGGCATAAAAATTCATAAACATCCTATTTAATTATAACCTTTCAAGTTAGTTCGCTATTAAATATTAGCGAGTTTTTCAACCTCTATAATACGATTTCTCCAGAAGGATATAATTATCCTAAATAAATTAGAAGTTTTGAGTAATGTTTACATTTTGCTACAGGACGTGTTGACTTGCTAACTGCCTCGAATTGCGCTTTACAGAAAATTAATACTTTGGAAAAGTAAACACCACAAGTTAACTTAATTGATTTTACCTAACAGGTGGTTTCTACTTATACATAAAATATACAGAAATTATCAAGCTTGCCTTGTAAAATTTAACTATGATTTTTATAGAATTTGATAGGATCTGTTTTATATCAGTGAAAGACTGAAATTAATTTAATCAAAATTAACTTAAACGCCTTTGAACGATGGGTATATCGTGAAGAAAAAAATTGTGCATGTCATGCTACAACTGGATTTTATCACACTACGTGTAATAGATATTTATTGGCTGAATCTTAAGGCAATTTGGGACATTAGTGCAATGCTAGCAGCTTCTAAATAAACTCTCTTTTGTTTGAAACGTAGGCGTACCCAAACACTTCAATTTGAAACATATTTCTTAATAACTCACACAACACCACCAGATACTTATTCATACGCTACAATAAAGGAAGTCACAAGTCTGTGTATTTAGTGATTTATTTTTGAAAATTACATTTTATTCTGCAACTGAATCGGCAATTTCGAAATTCTTCCCAATCGTCACAATATTCTTGGAGAAAAACGTATAGTTTTCATACTCACATCATGAAATACTTTGAAGAGTGCTTAAAGCTATGTATGAACGTGTTAATTTCGGTCTAGCACTCAAGAAAGACTGAAGTTTTCATGTAGCTGGAGCAACTTGCCGCTGAAAGGTGGGTTAACTGCACACACTTGTCATGCTATATTGCTATTTATTGCTTTTCAATATTTTACAGCGTTTTCGACAGGAGAATTTGATTCATGAATACAGAAAGACGGACAAAGTGACATTTTTGAAAATTGCTCCAGTAAGAGAGACAACCCGGATTATACAACTCCTGCACACCTTCTCACCATATTCACATTTTAGGAGTAAAGAGTAGAGTTCCAGCAATATACGTGCCAAGTGGCATGCTTTCAGCATAAAGTGCAAGGTGGTGCCTATTTATTTTTACTTTGAATTCAATATGTTTTATATACAATACTAAAACGTGCTGCCATAAATTATATGCATATGAATCTAGTGTGTGTACTAGGGAATATTCGTCAAAAGTGCTCCAAAAATAAAGCAAAATTTCTAATAAACAATGGTGCCAAATAAACTTAATAAAACTGATGACGATGCAAAATGTAGGTTGACAAACAAACAGGAAGAAAAAAATATAATAAAAACAATTGTGCAAGAAGAAACTGATTCGCTAAAAAGAGTTATAGAAGGACTCAAGTAAGAAACAATCAATTTAGTGAATCGTATACTCAACGTATTCAGTTATTAACCAATTGCAGTGAAAACCCGTTAATAAAAAAGTGTTTGAAAACAGATAACATAAGGATAAAAAGGGTAAATAAACCAAACATAAACCCTAAAATAACGAACGACAATGAAAATAATAAAACGTATTCAACATTCACAAACACGAATACCGGATGAACGAATCGAAGGGATCTAAAAACAAGCACGATTTAAATGGACTAGAAAAAGACACACGCCCTGCATCTATATTTAAAAATAATAAACAAAGAAATGTTATTATCGGAAATTCTCAAAACAATCGCAAACTCATAGGCGTCGAGAAGAAAAGCTATTTACATATACGTAAATTTCAAAACAACGGTGCTAGCGTCGAAGACATCTTAGAACATATAAAAAATATCGTTGATATAAAAAAGACAGAATGTGAAAAATCTAAATTTATTTTGAGGAACACCCTTACTTCAAATTAGGTATACCTCCGCCACATACTTTATATAATTCGGACTATTGGCCGGATGGGGTTGAAATCAGCCAATATTTTTTTCATTCCAGAAGTTACAAAACTGCATTAAAATCAGGACAAGATAACAAGCCTAACCAAAAGTTATCAAATAATCATCCGTTTAAATGTACAATCACTTTCAAATAAGATAAATCAACTTGAGATTCTAAGCACCATGTAAGAACCACAATTTTTGTTTTTCTGAGCATTGGTTGCACGAAGCACAACTAAAAACCACAATAATAATCAAATACAGACCGATGTCCGTCTACTGTCTTTAATCATCAATCCATGGAGGTGTAGCCATTTACGGAAAATGTAATAGTAACTACAAACATGTCAAAATACCACAGAATCTTCTTTGTGAAGAAAATTGTGACTGTTGCACAGTAAGTAATGTCATTAATGTATATTACAGAACTGTCTATCCACATTTATAATATCTGATTTTATTAAGGGGCCCAGGCACATTTTTACAAAAATATTTATACTCCAAAAGAGATTTCTATGGTTAATGTTCCCATTAGGCTCGATAGAATCCTGTGGAGACATATTAACCTTAACTGCAATTTTTGTTAGCTCGCCAGCATTATAATAAATTCAATCTCAGCATAACACACGAGGAGGTGCAAATGGTATTTTTCAAATAACTATAGTCTATTAAATTTTCAAAAAAGTCGTTATTACTGCTCTGCGAGGATTTACAACAAATTGCCTTAGAATATTAAAAACAACGGATTAAACAAGTTAAAAAAAAATTAAGGGAATTTATGAATAATAAATGCATTTACACATTACAAGAATGTTACGCTTTTCCTCTATTTTGACCAAAGGAATGCTCAAAACAGAACAAAAGCATAAAATATGTGCGAACGGCTAACTGGTATAGTACGGGAGCTTAAATGGGCCGTGAGCAGGGAAAAATCAATTTTATTTATATGGAAAATATTCTGTATTCTTTCCTGTTATTTGGGTTTTCTACCACATGTATAAAATATTCTGTGTTAATCAGTCTAATTTTCTTTGTTAATAAAAAGAGAATAATTTAAGATAAATAATTAGTGATATTAAAAGGGCGCCATCTATAGTTTATTCGGTGTTGCTCTTTGAATTTTTAAAACAAATTTCTATAGAAAAATTTGAATTATCTGAAATGTTCAATAAAACGAGAGTAATTTAAAATAAATGTATATTAATAGAGAAATTTGATGATTGTTGTGATGTTAAAAGAATATGTACAAAAAATATATATTTGTTATATAATACATTTCTAACAATTAAAATAGATATTACCAAGTTGCATATTGGGAGTTGGTCGATTCTGAAGAAAAGTTTCCTACTAGTTCCGGCTTCCAGTAGTCTTGGTTCTCATTGGTCTAATGGTGATGGAATCAGTTCATATTACAAGCAGTAGTTCGGTATCAAAGCATAAATACTTTCTGGTACTATATTTTAATAAATGTAACAATTCCACTAAGGATCCTAGCAATAATACGTGTTATATCATAATCTTAATTATGAAATATAAAACCTCAAAATATTCTCCAAGTCACTATTTGGAGCGAATTTTATAGTGTATAGAAAACTAGAGGCATAAATTATAATTGTAAAGAATAATAATTATAAAGGATTATAATTATATAAGACAGGACGAATCGTATATTAAACATGAATTTAAATTTTGATTTTCAATTTGAATTGAATTTTCACTTTAATAAATTAGTATGAACTGAAGCCATGAGGGACAAGAGAGAAAAATAACACTGATTGATAAATGTGAAACTATATAAAAAAATTACAGATATAATAATTAAAAAAAAAAAAGTTAAAAAATAAATGTTGAAATAATATTTTTTTTATTAATAAAAGATTTTCCTCTTTCTTTCTGATGTAAGTACACTATGAATTAATGAACGACCACATATTGGTTTCCAACGTGGAGCAACCCATATTTTATTGACCAAATTGGTGCAAATGTTGGTTGGCACGACGTTGTCCATAAGTTGTACATTGAGTTTCCCTTGGAAACCCAACGTTTGTTCTACGTCAGAATGTTGCTTAGGGCTCAAATTGCTGTTACGAAACATTTTTACTATAATTTAAAGTCATTATCTCAGCATAATCAGTAATTAATTCGAATATGACTTTCATTAGACTTATTTTCAAGAGTTAAATATGGATTTTTTTTTATACATTTATTTAACGTCGGCCTATTTCCGCTACTGAGGCCTAACACCGACGCCTGTAGACGAGCTACCCCCAACCAGGAATTTTTCCGAACCTCTTCCCTTAAGAAGAGTACGGATCTTTTACTTGCCTAACATTTAATAGACAAGGGACCGACGGCTTTACATCCCCTCCGAAGGATGGTATTATTATTATTTATTATTAGCCGTTACTCGAGTCCGAGTATAAAAATGTTACAGTCGATAAATTGTGTACAATAAAAAACAAGTAAAAGGTGTAGTCTATTGTAATTCCCATTCATCTACGGTGCACACGACTATGGCTATAGAGGCCAATTCGGGAGAGCACATGTCGACCGCAGTCAGGACAAACATAGACCTGGTTAGGTCTTGGATTCGGCCTTCTTGCAGCAACATCTCCTTGATAGCTGGCCACAACCCCTCGCCATTCGGTTCTGTCCGCTGCAAGTTGTTCCCATTGCTCGTCTGCAATACCGCAGGATTTTAAATTTTCATGGAGAGCGTCTTTGAACCTCTTTCGTTGACCGCCACGCCTTCTTCTACCGCTTAGCAATTCACCATAAAGTGTACATTTAGGAAGGCGGTTATCATGCATACGATGAACGTGACCTGCCCATCTTAGGCGTGCTCTTGAAATAAGCACCTCAATTGGAAGGCTATTTGCTCTCCTGAGTACTTCCACGTTTGATATGTGATGGAACCAACGGATTTTCATCATACTTCTGAGGTGTCTTTGTTGAAAACGTTCTAATTCTTTCACATGACGACGGTAAGTGACCCAGCTTTCACATCCATATAGCAGTGTTGGAATGACAACTGCTCTGTAGACAGCCATTTTCGTTGACAAAGCAAGGTCGTGGTTGTCAAATACTCTCTCTCTAAGTCCCCAGAGTGCTCTAGATGCAGCGTTAGTTCTATTGCGAATCTCGCTGTCCATGTTTGCTTTGTCATTAACAACGTTGCCTAAGTAATTGAACTGATCCACCACTTCAAGAGAATTTCCGTTAAGTGTAATGTCTATTTGGTTCACTTGATGAGGAGTTGACATAATCTTAGTCTTTCCAATGTTGATTTTAAGTCCCAAGGAATCATAGCTCTGGGCATACACATCTAAAAGTTCTTGAAGCTCTTCCGGCATAGAGGCTAAAAGTGCACAGTCATCCGCATACTGGAGATCACAAATGAATCGTGTGCGTGTCTTCGTGAAAGCTCTAAAGCGTCCTATGTTAAAGAGACCGCCATCAAAACGGTATCTGAGACCTATTCCTCTGACTGTCAGTTTGTTGTCAACAATAATTGTTAGAGCAGTGGTAAACAAATTAAAGAGTAGGGGTGCCAGGACACATCCCTGCCTAACTCCAGTGAGGGTTTGGAAAGGTTCGGTTGCCTCATTATTATACATAACCTGGGCGTTGTTGTTTGTATGTAGACTGCGACATACTTCCACAAATTACAAAGGATGGTATATCTCCTATGCAACCCTCGCCTAAGATTGTATAGCTTCCGCGCATACACTGATATACAAGCCGCTGGAAGATGTGTGAGGCGAGAACGCGGTTTCCGTTGGAATGGTCACCGTCTAAGTACTAACTGCGCCTGTCGTTGCTTTACATCGCATACGAAGTATGTACATAGTAAAGACGCACCTACGCTCGCCCCAATAAATATGGATTATTTTTTACTTGTCAGGTACATTTGTAGCAGGTCATAGTACAATCATGATGATAATGATAAATATATAAAAGTCTATAAAAAAAACAAGATAAAAAAAAATGTAATATTGGAGTCAAATACGGAATAAAAAGAGTATATTTAAATAAGATAATTTATTTTGCTATTGAAACAGTTGTAATTCAATGATTTATTATTCCCGGCAATTTATTATATACCAGGTGTAACAGGATCATGGTATACCCCCCTTTTCTCCTTTAAATTTGAAGACAATTGATTCAAATGTAGGATATGCTACATACATAATAAGCGGCACTTTTTGACATACAATTGATTTTTTTTCACTTCCGGTTTCGCGGGAACTGACACCAACTTTTGATTTTTATATGGAACACCCTGTAATACTATTGCATTTTTGAATTCTGCATAATTTTCTGAATCCAACGATGCCAAATAAGTGACATTTCAAACATCAAATTTTTGTAATATAATTTTTAGTTTTCCATTTAAGTATGCCATGACAATTCACATTTATTCTAAATGACCCGTGTAATGCTACAAAAATCAAAATCCCGTTAAAAACACTAAATTACGTGATTTATGAGCAAATAAAATTCACCAAAATCGTTTTTGGAGCAAAACTTAATTTTTTCAAATGGAACTATATCAGTACCGCGGTACCATTTATTAGTACTATTAATAAGGAACTTATTCATATGTCGTATTAAAACGTACGATAAATACAAATAAAATTACAGCTAAAACAAAATAAGAAAATACAATTTTATTCTATTTACCTTGTTACACATAAGGTGGTGGAATACAAAAAATTAACACAAAACATTACAACAGTTGTTCAAAATGCTGTCAATTAACGTCAATGCACTCTTCTGAACTCGCATAACTGTTTCTCGAAGGACGTTCGCCAACTACTGGGCCGTTATGCTATTAATTGCTCGTCTTCCCCGTAGCTCTAGGTCTTCACGGGTTGTTATGGCGCGGCGGTTGCATAGATAATATTTTTTAAATGACCCCTAAACAAAGAAATCCAGGGGCGTTAAATCAGGCGACTTTGGAGGCGACCTCACAGGACCATTCGTCGAAATTACGTTTTCTCCGAATCTACCTTAAAGGTAACCAATTACTATACTTGAATTATCGGGAGGAGTGCTAATCTCGGTCTTTTCGTATCGACATCGTACGGCCGTCTGCGAAGAGTTTTTCTCCAGGCGTGAGCGTTTAAAGATTGCGTGTTTCGCGGCCATCTTGTTGGAAATACATTCCCTGTCCTAAATCTAAATGTAACTTATCTAAAATGTCCTCAGTTTCATTTTCCAGGAATCTCAAATATCTGGCACCAGTCAGAGGTCCTTCAAATATTATTGGACCAATGATTCTACTACCAATTATTCCAAGCCGAACATTGAAACAGCACTTGAAAGTTACCCTCCCGTAATAAATTTTGATTTTCTTGTGACCAATATTTTGTAATTTGTCGGTTAAATAATCCCAAATTTGTAAACCTAGACTCGTCCGAAAATAAAATCAGTCCCAAAAAATCATTGTTTGGCAAGTTATTACACAACATTCAATTGCAATATTCTATCCTACGTTCGAAATCAGTTTCGTGCAAATGCTGGTGCAATTGGCGTCCAATTCAAACCCAACTTGCCTTAAAAAAACAGTCTTATCAACTTCTATCGACTTCTATTGACAATTGTATGTCAAAATGTGCCGCTTATTATGTATGTAGTATATCCTAAATTTCAATCAATTAAAACTAAAGGAGAAAAGGAGGTATACCATGATCCTGTTACACCCGGTATATTTAAATTGACTGTACTTGTTGTGATTTAGTTAATTTAAAACGAGTTCTTAATAAACTACTAAATCTAGTGGGATAGTGATGTATATCATATTGTTGAAATTATTGGTATTTTTATGAACTTCTAATAGGGTAAAATAAATAAATAGTGAAGGAACGGGCATTATGCGCATTTTAATAAAGAAAGGTAGGCAATGGTTAGTCATTACTGCACTTGCTATTATGCGAATTACCTTTCTTTGCAGTACAGACATTTAATGCCCATGAGTTGAGTTACCCCACAGAATATTGACATTGGAGGAAAAAATTATATTCTGTGTTTTTTCTCTATTTAATTTAAGTTTATTTGCCGTGAACCAGGTCTCAGCTTTTTCTTCTGTTTCTTTAGCAATTTTAGTTACATTTAGCAAACTTTTTTCAGAACTTAACAAAGTGATGTCGTCAGCAAAGTGAACACATTTTTTGAGAAGGAAATAATTGTACAAGTCATTAATATATAATATAATTAATATGGGTCCAAGGACATAACCCTGTGGTACACGATTCGTAATACGAGTTAGTTTCCGATGTAATATTATTATCTAAAACGCATTGCTTTCTATTATTTAAACAAGAATTGAAGAATAATATTGGAACACCTCTAAAACCATAGTATGGCATTTTCTCCAGCAGAATGTCATGATTGACACAGTTTAAGGTCTTGGTGAGGTTACGCAATGTAATCATTATGTGGCTTCGCTCCTCAAGGCTGACGAGTATGTCAGTCACCAATTTTAATATAGCTCATGTGGTTGAGCAATTTTTATGAAAACCAAATTGATGGGAACATAGAAGGCAGTTATCTTCTAGGTACTTGGTCAACCTGAGTTTTAAAGTTATTTCCATGATTTTCGACAAAATAGGAATAATGGAAATCGGACGTACTTTTTTGCGACCTGTTTATATTTCGCGTAATAACTGGTTAAACGTTTGACTCGAGGTTTGGATATGCTAGGATCATATTTGGTTATAGGAAAATATGTATATATAAGATTTTTGTAGGTATTGATAAAAAATCCCTAAACAAATTTATATTTACGTTTAAGTTAGATGTGACAACAAAACTCCAGTCAATCACCAATAAGGCAGATCAAATTTTGTTAATACCATCTCTGGTGTTCCTTCGCCTATAGATTTTTTTTTTGGGAGAAATATTTTTCAGAATACTCAAATACTTTATATGCAAAGAAATTATCTCAATTTTCTAGTTATAGAGTGATTGACTGACTTCTTAAAATGTTTTAAATCTCTGGTAGGTAATCATTGATGACAGCCCTAGCGTACTAATTCCTAAGGTATTGAGATGAATAAAACATTATGATGGATAGGAAAATAGAACATCATCAGCTGGGTTATTAATATGCTTTATTCTCAAAATTATTTAGGAGGTAAATACTCATTATATGTATACGTCCATATAATATTAATCAATTAAAACATGTTCTATTGTCCTATAATCTAGGATTGCTTAATCCCAAAAATAGCAACTGCATAGTTTATTAAGATAGTAAATGTCGCGTTTCGCCTAATTATTCATAGACTATTAAGTTGCAGGGATTAAAGTCGCTTGCAATCCAACTTACATTTACATTGAGAATTATGGAAAATTCATCTCTTGGTATCAGGCTAGAATAAAAGATAAGAGAAGGAAGTTGGATCACTAAAATAATAATGCAGTGCTCGTAAAAAATATATTATATAGGTAATTTCAAATATAGCCACTACGTTTAGTTTTGTATCTTTATATCACAATTTAAATTAGTATTAGTGTGGTTGGTTGTTTTTCGTTTTTTTCATAAAGTATAAACTACCAATAAAATTTGTCACTTGACATGTTAATATTATAAACTTATAAGTATTCGTCAGAGCCGTAGTTACTAGTGCATTTTATTTGAAATTTTGGACATCGCGTTTTGGCTGTTAGTGGAAATTGAAGGGGGTAAACTTCTGCTGACGCTGATCATATATTGTGTTAGAAGATTAGAACGTCATATTGGATCGTAATGCATAAAACTGGTAAAAAAATTCACGTTACGGATGATCCTCGACTGTAGATCAAGTAGCCCTCTTCAAAATAATCAGGCATGTCCAGCCAGCTGGACGCCACAATTGCCACAAGAGGGGCCTTTACCATATATCTAACAAATTGATCAACGAGCAGATATAGTAACATATATGTCTCCATAATGAACTGCTTCCTAGCTTCTAAGATCAACGTTTCTTCTAAAGAATTGCAACGTTTGATGAATAGTGGATCTGATTTCGTTATCCCAACAGATCAAATCAAAGGTTAAACTGGGGCTAGTTCGCAGAATCTGTGATAAAGCGTAAATGCGTCGATACAAAACTGATGTTGTGCCTTTAGTGGAATACAAGGGCGTTATCCATACTGAGATGGTACCTCAGAGAAGAACAATAAACGCTGAACTATATTACGAGCAACTGGATTGGATGCATGACAATATATGAGAAAGGTAAACTAGAAGATCTTGATTGTCTCGAATTGCTACGACATCCTACATGCAGCCTAGACTTGTTACCATCTGACTATCGCCTATTTAGGTCAATGGAGCACGTTATCCTGGACGACAATTCATCAATATTGAAGAGGTAGAAGTTTTGTGTCATGAGTTATTCGTTTCTAAGCCCGATGGTATCATCGAGGCACAGAAAATCTCATCAGGCAATGACAACAAACAGGCCAACACAATGGACTTTACTTTCATTTATGATCGTTGTGGTATTTTTTTTTCTTAAATAAAATTATTTTATTATCCACCACCCAAATATAAAATTTATTTAAATGATTATTTTTACAGCAGTAGGCCTCAGACATCGGTTTTAATTTACCACCACAGAACGTGCAGTAAGTTAAGTGGTAGCTCAACCCAACATAATAAAGTTGACATGTAGGGCGTTACATCCATTTATATACCTGTTAGATTAGAAGTTTACTAGTTGAGTTTTTAGAAACAACTTTATTCACACAAGTTATAATTATTGTTACTATAGTTGATTTTAAAATATTCTATACTTAAATCACTAAGTTTAATAAATGAAGGGTACAATCTTATAAAATTAATACTCTGGAGAATGAAATTGTTTGATATGAAATTAAATGTGGATCTTGAGTAAGATAACCACTGAGTTTAACGAATAATAGTTAACTGACTGGCATAAGCCTTTTGGATGTATTTATAATGTTTATAATCAATGCTGAATTAGCATTAGTGTGCTACATTCTGCATTTCACAGAGTAATTCAAGACTGTACGTGCTTTTAAACAGCAGATGTATTATGTTACAAAGATAATAAATAGGATTATGATATAATTTATGAATTTATTTGTACTGGTATTGAATTCCTTTATGAGAACGTTACTGATAATGAACTTAGACTAAATAGAATATTTACTATGCGGAACGCTGATACAACATGCCCATTACAATAAAAAATTATGTGATCTAGATCATCCTGTATATCATATAAACTTGATGTGATAACTTTAAATCTGTCCGAGTGAACAGGATAACATCCGTGACCTAATTTTACCCAGTGGATTATGTTGATTTCTGCCAGCACTGGGGCAGTTGAGTTGTTGTTAGGCCGATGACCACCTGAGGGAAATTGGCTTGGGGTAGGTAGGTAGGTAGGCAAAAGGGGAAAAAGGAACGAACAATACCACACGTATGTGCCCCGAAGTATAGCGTGAGGTTAGCTCTGGAGGACGTCGGGGTCTAGGTATGACCCACTTTACTGCCCAAAAGAAATACAAAATTTGTAATATAATAGATTTTATTCAGGTATCCAAGAGCAAGGACGAAATTATATTAAAGATATGTTAGATTTGAAAGTCGCTTGTTGACATTTTAAAAAGCAATTTTTTTAAGTTATAGTTATCGTAGTTTACACTGTTATGTTACTTAAAATTATTAAGTTTATGTAGAAGCATATGAGCTTGTGATACTAACACAATAGAAGTTAATAAAACTGACTAACAATGAACCGCTAACTAAACGGCATATAGCTTTAGGATATATTTATAAGGTTTATAATTAAATGCTGAATTAGCATCAGTTTGCTATGTTCTGCATTTGACTGAGTAATCCAATACTGTATATGCTTTTAAACAGCAGACGCATTATGTTACAAAGATAATGAAAAGGAATACGATATAATTTATGAATTTATCTATACTGGTATTGAATTACTTTATGTGAACCTTACTGATAATGGACTTATAATAATAAAATATATACAATGCGGGAAGCTGATACAACACATACATATTTATTTATCATTAGGAATCTGATATTTACTGTACAAATCAGGAATAAATACACAAAGGAATATTTATAAATAAATGATTATATATCGAAAATGCTACGAGTTAGGTATAGTTACACTGCACATAATATTTGAATAACAAAATGTGTTAGCTTTCTGAATCAGTGATAATATACAGGGCGTTCCATTAACAATAAATGACTTTCGATCATTTTTATAAGTCACTTAAAGAAAGTTACTTCCCCAGCATGGGGCTCCGTAGCGGGTGGGGAGCTAAGTGGATGAAATAAAACAAACCAAATGGATAACCAATCAGCTAAAAACACTGCGGCAGAGCGGCAACGTTCGCCGCAAAGACCAGTGGATGAGCAGCAACGTTATCCGCAACAAAATGCGGCGGAGCCACAAGGCTCACCTCATAGGAAAAATGCAGGAAGAGGAAAGCACGCGAGGAGGAGGACTGCGCTACTGCTGCGACGCACCCCTCAGGCCAAGCACCTCCCGAGCACAGCTCAAAGCAAAGGCAGGGCACCTCCTAGGTGTGCCAGCCACTACAATTGATTCACATCCCCCAAAGGGGCCGGGCACCCTAAGAGCGCTCCGTCAAAAACACAGAGCAAAGTGAGCATGGTACAGTACAATCTGCAATACGGCAGAACGGCGACGGCAGTACTGTGCCGACACCTTGATGTGGAGCAGGACACACTGGCACTAATTCGGGAACCCTGGATAGTTCAAACCAGGAGAACAGGGTTATCAAGTCTAAGTGGACTTATTTTCAGCTCACCAACAACAGAGAGGCCGAGGACAGCCATTTACGTTCCTCGGCATATCAAAACCCAGCCACTTCAACACCTCTCAACATTTGACCTAACGGCCGTGAAGGTGGAAAGTTTGGTGGCAGGCAAATCAACAAATGTTGTCTTGGCATCAGTGTACCTCCACTCTACCACTTCATCACTAACAAGGGAGATAATGGACTTGGTAGCACACTGTCGCAATCAAAACTGGAAATTAATCATGGGCTGTGACGCAAACGCACACCACGTGACCTGGGGCAGTGAATACAATGCAAGGGGTAAGTCGCTTTATGATTATATTACCGCTAACAACCTTAGCGTAAGTAATAGGGGCTGTACACCGACATTTATTAACACTAGAAGTCAAACTATAATAGATATAACACTAACGACGTGACGTATATCCAGCCTAATCCAGAATTGGCATATGTCTGATTATGTAATACTATCAGACTTTGAAATTAATCTCATCAAGTCACCCAAAAAACCATTCCGAGATCCCCGGAGAACTAAGGGAGAACTTGGAACGGGTTAATAAAGAGGGTGCCCAGAACTAGTGGCGAAATAGAGCAATATGTCAAAATCTTGCAAACAGCCACGAGACAAGCTTTTGAAACATCCTGTCTCTTGAGATCCTCGCAACAATCCAATGAGGCCACCAAGTGGTGGTCTCAAGGGCTGACTGACCTCAAGAGGAATGCTAGGACTTCGTTCAACAAAGCAAAACTGCCAAGACAGGAATCCGACTGGAAATCATACAAAACCAATCTAAAAGAGTTTATGAAACTGGTCAGACAGAGACAAAGAGATGCGTGAAGAACCTACCGTGAGGAAACCGAAGATTACTCACAGACTGCTAGGTTATGCAAAATCCTCGCCAAAGACAAAGACCATGACCTCTGCTTATTAAAAAGGAATGATACTACAAGAACCAGCGACTTTCGTGAAAGCCTAGAGTTACTCATGGAGACTCACTTGCCGGGATCTGTGATAACAGAACGGAAGGAGTGGCCAAACGAAGTCGACATCCAACCCTCGGATTTGGATTAGCAAATGGCCAACCAAATAGTGAGTGAGGACAGGATAAAATGGGCAATACAGAGCTTCTCCCCTTTTATGTCGCCAGGCATTGACGGTATCTATTCCGCCCTACTGCAATGGGGACTGGATGAGTTACTTCCGCACCTGGTTGGAGTATTTACGGCGTGCTTAGCACAGTTTTATATTCCAGAGACATGGAGAGAAGTGAAAGTTGCGTTCATCCCAAAGGCAGGGCGGAAGGACTATACCACCCCCAAAGGCTATAGACCTATTAGCTTAACCTCATTCAAGACGATGGAGAAGCTATGTGATGTTGTAATAAAAGACAACCCTTTACATCCTAACCAGCACGCATACACCCTGGGAAGATTCACCGATACCGCCCTCCATTGGATTGAGAGATCCTTGGACAATAAAGAGTCCACCCTAGGTGTCTACATATACATAGATAATGCGTTCAACAGGACCACCTTTCCAAAAATTACATCGGCCCTAGTGGAGAAGAATGTCCCTACGATCATGGAAAGCTGGATATCCAACATGATCTCGAAGAGAGCTGTACAAATCAGTGTGAGAGATGCTTCTGTACGAGGAATAATCGCGAGAAGCTGTCCGCAGGGGGATGTAATATTACCACTACTATGGAACCTCGCTCTTGATAGCCTCTTGTGCCGCCTCAATTCAAAAGGATTCCACACAGTTGTCTACGCAAATGATTTAACAATCATGCTTAACGGAAAATTCGAAGAAGTCCTTTGTAAAAGAATGGAAGGAGCCCTAAGAATAATCGAACAATGAACACTCTCAATCCCAGGAAGACGGATATGGTTCTGTTCACAAGGAAAATGGAACTAGAAAAGTTTCGCATCAGAAGTGAAACGCCTTGAAGTAACCTTCGATGCCAAACTAACATGGAATCTTTACATAGATAGAAGACTAAGGAAGGCTTATATTTCTTATGGGTAGTGCCGCAGGACCGCGAGGACAATCTGGGGAACAAAACCCAAAATAATAGCCTATGGAGCTGTGGTTTGGTGGCCTAAGAGCAAACAGACTACAGCTAAGGTCAAGCTCAGCTAAGTTCAGAGAGTTGCCTGCCTAAGAATAACCGGAGCTATGCGAACAACGCCAACGACAGCAGTGGAGGTAATGCTGTGTCTGCCACCATTAGATATATATCTGGGAGGATGTAGAATATACTCCAGAAGTCTGCAAATCCAATATAAATTGGCTATGGATGGGCGAGCTAGCGTAGTAAAAACGGAAGTGGCGGGCATAACCATACCTGCAAAAGAAATTTTCCGCAGACAAATTACAAGCAAAACAATCAGGATCTACACAGATTGTAGATAATCATTACTAGCCCTGAGAAGTTATAAAATTACCGCAGGAGCAGTATGAGAATGTCACCAAGCACTTGTGGTGCCTCCAGCATGAATAATACAATGTTTATGTTGGGTGAAAGGACACGCACAATGTAGTGGAAACCAAGCAGCCGACTAGCTAAGAAGACAGCAGGCCTAAGTATATTTGGACCAGGCCCGGTTAATCTTTTACTGATCACGACGAGAATATAAATAATTAAAGAGAACACCCACAATGAATTCAAGAAGCTGTGGGATGAAACAAAGAGCTGTCAGCTTGCTAGGGAACTACTAGAATATCCCAATAAGAGTACAGCAATGGACTACCTGGCAATGTCCAGAAGGAACCTACGTTTTATAACGGGAATTCAGACTGGACACTGTCCGCTAAGAAAACATCTACATAATATGAGATTTAGTGAAACACCTCTCTGTAGAGGTTGTGAACAAGAAGATGGAACGGTTCAACGTGTACTCTTTGACTATTCTGCCGTCTCATCAATCAGAGAATCCATTTTGGGAGAACGTTGGCCTACTTTGGCCGATGCAAGGAAGATGCCCCTAGGCAGCATCGCCACTTATTTCACAAGGGGCCCAATGGTGCCTAAGTGCTGTGGTTCGATAATTTTTATTGACCATCCTCCCAACCAATTCCAGATTCCAGAAAGTTACTTCTAACCTACACTGTATAGTGTATACTACTACTAAGGTTTGACTGCAGCATAAAAAGTCCTTAGGCCTTGCCTAGTAGCAACCGATAGTTCAGCTTATAATTGTTTTTTGGTAGGCAGACACGAATTATTAATAAATCTGGAAATTAATTCATATCTCTGAAACGGCTTGGGATAGGTATAGAAATATATAACAAAAGTTATTCAGAATTGGGCGTAGATTCTAAAAATAGAAAAATATACAGGGTGTTCTATTTAAAATAAAGAAGTGTTGCCAGGTTTACCTAGATTTGCAACGCCGCGCTGCCGATAATATTTTAGGCCGATAGAGTATATTTTATTACCTTATTACCCAAATTTTTACCCGTCCTCCATATACTTCTAATACTCCATCCACTTTTGTTATATTCTTATTATTTTAATTAATTTATATTGGTGAGCAAAAAATATAGAGTAAAAGGAAAGATTGCTGGTGAACCCAGTATTTTGGATACATTTTCGTATTCTCCACGTAACGAAATATATTTGTATATAACTGAATGAATATTTTGTGTATGCATTTAGCTACATGAATAATCAAATGATATTGGCCATAAGTAGAGAATTATAAGCTCTGATACGAAATCAGACAAATCTTCGACAAATATCTTTAAAATGGGAACTTGAGTTTTAAACCAATAATGAAATTGAATCTACTGAATGTTAAAACAGCAAAATTAAAATATGTATTTTCATCTCTATTGTTACAACAATGTTTACATTGTAATTGTAATTAAATTTAACAGAACACAATTTAATCAAAAACTAACATAAATATTTATAACATGAGTATGAAATATCTACGCAATATTTATTTTGCGTTTGTGAAACTGAATTATTACAAATCACATTCATTCCAAATTTGCCGATGTAGTTGACTAAATAAATTAAACTTCGTTATAATAAAATAAAACCATTTAAAGTTTTTTTAAGTGAATAAATAACACGTTATGTTGTTACATCAAATAAAAATCATTATTTCACGCAGATTTACCAATAACCGCCATTTTTTTATGTATTATATAAATAAATATTGCCTTAATATTAATAACTTCTCAGTAGTCCTAGGGTCCTTCTTTAGTCCTGGAAAAAGTTGAAACCTTTAGTGTGACAATAACAGTGACACAGTTTTCACAAAACCAAAACACTATCAAAACTACACTAACTACACTACAAAACTACATTATAAAACACTACCAAAACACGCGCATTTCACTAACTACGTTAGATTTTCTGTTCTGCCGTATTTGAGATGGTTCATATGTTCCTTACCACGGCTTATTACGACCAGTGGAAGATTCGGGTAAACGCTGAGAAGTCGGAGGCGATAGTTTTCACGCGCCGATTCACTGAAAATAGAATCATAACACCAATCTCGATCCGGGGCAACAAAATTCCAACTAAGAGGTGCGTGAAGTACTTGGGGGTCAGACTGGACCAGCGACTGACGTTTAACACGCACATAAATGAGACAGTACGGACGGTCTACTCCCTTTCCAGGAGTCTGTATCCGCTCATGGTCAGGGGTAGCAGACTTAACCGACAAAATAAAAAATTGTTGTACACAATGGTGGTCAGGCCGTCTATCACATACGCGGCGCCGGTGTGGTGCAGCATTTCGGCCACGACAATGAGGAAACTAAAAGTGCTCGAACACAAATTTATGCGCCTCATCTCTAATTCTGGAAGATACACCTCCCTCAGAGACCTATACGCACTTTGCCACGACATAACCCCAATAGCGGACTACGTCCAGGACATCTCTCAAAAATTCTATTCTTTCAAACTGGGCGATAGCCCGCTAACAAGAAATATAACACAAATTAGACAGCATAATGCCCCATTTCGGATAAAACACGCCCTACCATACCAGACGTTACCGATCTTCCGGCAACCTCTGTAGCCAAACTTCACCAACTATAACTTCCGCTTACTCTATCCACCTTTGCTGACATTTCATACCTGTTATATCTTTAAATCTTTCCTGTCTCTTCCTTTTTGTTTGTAATCTTTTTGTCGCGTTTGTTTCTTGTTTTATTTTTGTACATTTTTGTACCTAAATTCATTTTCATTCAAATTTTTCAAAAATCAAAATTTTTCGAAATCAAAATTTTTAAAACCACAGTTTAGGCTAGCCTATGCGCAGCCCGGCGTTTTCACACCTCGCGGAAGGCTCCTCGTTTATGCTGAGGTGTCTGCGTCAGTACCAAAATTTAAAAAAAAAAGTGTTTAGTACAAAAGTTTCTTAACAGTGTGTAGTTTGTAAGTTTAGTTAAGTCTATTTTTTAGATATGTCCCATTTTATGACCTAATTTTATCCATCTGCGATGGAAGGTGTTTAGGTTTAAGCTGTTTTTGTTAATTGCCTTTAGCTGAACCAGGCCCATTCCGCCCGACATTGCAATCCGCCATCACGAGCAACGTGCTGGTTGCACGGTCGGTCCCGGGGTGGGTTCTGGGGAGGCAGGTGTAAATTTTAATTTTTAATAAAGTTGTATTGATTGATTGATTGATATGTTCCTTGAATCTAGTTAATATATATGTGCGACTTCTGAAGAAGTTGGGTATAAGCAGTTAACTGGAAAATGTACAAGAGAATCCTAATGTTACAAAATAACAAATAATTCATTTTTTTGTCTAAATAATTTAAGAAATAGTTATTTTTAAAGAAATGTTCAACATTTACATTAAAAAATTAGCGCTTATCTTTATATGCTGTTGCATGAGATGATGACAAAAAAGTTAAACAGCGAGCTAATTGACTGAAATGAATAGAATAATATGGGTCTCAAAACGGTTTTAACAAAGTTAAATACTCAAATGGGTTGACTTTTCCTAAATAACTCTGTTACGGCAAGTGTTGTGATCACACCATAATTCGACTTTAAGATTTGGTGAATTCAGCATAACTGCTTAAATGCAAGGACTTCTTTTTTGTTTATCACATTTTCAATAAAAAAGATTAAAATAAAATAATCTTCCCCACTCAATGACTCCAATGAGATGACTTTTCCCAAATAACTCTGTTGCGGCAAGTATTGTGATCACACCATAATTCGAGTTTAAGATTTGGTGAATTCAGCACAAATGCTTAAAATGCAAGGACTTCTTTTTTGTTTTTCACATGTTCAATAAAAACGATTAAAATACAATAATCCTCCCTATATTCTTTACATTTCCAACACAAATTATTCCTTCTACATTATTTTCTTACGAACATAGTGCTATAATATTCCTCACCTTGAATATGTGTGATAAGAAATTAAATAGCACATAAATTTATTTCAAATAATAAAACAGGATTCGGGTCTAGCGACATACAAACTTAGCAATCGGTGAACATACTCCAATTAAAAGACGATGTAATTCAAATTTGTATTGGTATAAAAAACATATATTACAATAAAAACAACAAATTTAAAATTTAGTATACTCAGCTTTCTATAAATTGGGTCCAAAATTCGTATTATTTTCCTTTTCTCTCGCCTACTATTCCTAAACTTCTAATATATTTCCTTTTTTCCCAATTAAAATTTGTTATCCCTCCAATTAAAGATTCTGTTCTCCTTAGTTCCGTTTTTATTAACAACCATTTTTTATTTTAAAATAAAACCCTATCATTAAAATTTTGTCATTTTCAATAATTCTAAAACAATCGTACCAACGCAAATTTACATTACACCGTCAATTGACACTGAGCATAACCTCAAATTGCCAGCCTGACATATCTACTAGACCGTCAAAATGACTTAACTTAAAATTGTAACATAACTAATCATAAACATCAAATGATGAATGGCTGTCAAAATTTACAAATATGAACGATTTTACAACTTTAATACTTCTGATAATAATATTTTGAATAATGAAACCTTGAAGGTAGATCAATAGATAAAGTGATCGCAAGTACTTATTTGCTAG
This sequence comes from Leptura quadrifasciata, assembly GCA_963675555.1. Lineage (NCBI taxonomy): Eukaryota > Metazoa > Arthropoda > Insecta > Coleoptera > Cerambycidae > Leptura > Leptura quadrifasciata. Next base: position 46,936,656 of record OY776678.1, read on the forward strand.
CTACATGAAATCGAGCACTAAGTAAAAAGTAACGTCTAGTTTCGAATATACAAAAGTACCTATTCACATCATTAATAGCTAATGGCGAGGTGACCACCGCGCAGGATAACTGAGCTCTGTGTTCAAATGCTTAAGAGTGAGCAGCACCTAGCCAGTTGGATAACGGTTCTGACCACTGATTTCGCAGATAGAATCAAGTTATCATTGCGCTCAGACATTTATAAATAAACAGTAGATAGATAGACAGACAGGTAGATATAAGTGTAGGAGTTGGATAGTTAGCCTTTACCACTGCGACCTTTTCAGATCTATCATGGAACTCTTAAGGAATCTTTCCTTAGAATAACTCATCAAGCTTTGTCCTGTGTCAGACTCCATAGCTTTCTTAATGTAGCTGTCTGCCCTTGTTTTTTCTTCCCCAAGTAATTTAAATCTCAGCCTCATTAGGCTTTCACAGCGACAAAGAGTATGAGCTGAGATTTCCTCCTTCTTTTGGAAGAATCTGAATATTGCGTCCTCTGCCAGGCTGATCAGACTCATATATATGTCTATTAAGCTGGCAATGTCCAGTTAGAAGAACTACCATTATCCGATCGCCGTTTTGTTCTGCCTTAGTAAGTTTCCCGTAAATTTGGTCGATCGTTCTTTAACGAACTCTTTGGCATGGCTTTTCCTTGGGAAGGTCCTCCACTAGTCCAGAGCTTTACTTTGCACCCATTGGTTAAGGCTATACATAATCATGGCTTTGCCACACCGCAGAAGAGTTCGGGTCCTTTTAGGGCTTTAAGCATGCATAATGAAAATACCTGTTCATTTCTCTGTTGTCCTTCGTTTTCTGGTAAATAAACAATAAGTAACCTATTTAACACTGAGAAGACCACGGACCAAATACGAGGGATCGAGATATTATCTCTGCACACAAACATTCAAATAAGGCCAAAGGTTGACTCCGTGATTTGCCACGAGTTCGTATTTATTAAAAATGGCTAAGTTATGTCACCCGATTGGTAGACGTAACAAAGCGAGATCAGCAGTGATATAGTTTCTCACGTAGGCAGTTTCTCCGACTTTGTTATCTAATACTACTAAATTTTCATATATTCGGGAATTTTACTCTACAGTTTATTTTCAAAATAAAGCTCTTTATCGTTTATGGCCCGCTATCGTTTTGTTTATGCGACATTTTCTCAAGTATCCTAATACGCCGTGAGACTGCATACCTACTGCTTTCATATATCGGTTACTGTTTCAAATATATGACCGATGTTATAAAATTTAATACTTTCCTATTTAGGTAAATGTGTATTTTAAATTTGGAATAGGTCTGGAATCTGATTAAACTGATTGATTGTTATTTTGTAGTTATAATATTTTAACAAAGTTATTTATGGATAATAATAATAATATTCATTAGCCATTTCAGATACATTCAGTAGATATGGCAAGTCATTTATATACAATTATAAGTAGTAAGAACATTAAGATCACATAAAATAGATGAATACATGAAAGATAAAATATAAAATAAAATCAGAAAATTGAACATTTAGTCAAGTGCTGTATAAATAATAATACTGTTAAAATAGCCTATGTATTACAGATATACACACACGGTACATAGTCGAGGGTAAGGACAAATTAGTGGGATCGATCTGGTACGAAAAAAGCCCCGAAATGATAGTTTTTTTAAGATTTTTTTTTGTTTATATTACGTAGTCGGACTCCCCCTATCTTCTGGGCATGTTAGCGTGCGCGAGGGGGTCATGGAGGGGGGAAATTTACATGTAAAAATAGGGAAAATCTGTTTTTCGGGCATAAATCGCTTAGTTTGATTCGGATCGAAAAAGTGTCTAGTGATAAAATGAAGAGCTCCCGAATGTGCGTAAACTGAATTTTGACTCGTCGAAATCGATCCAGCGGTTCTCCAGATATTGTGATTTGAGGGTACGGATTTGTACACGAATTTTTCGCTCCGGCGGGAACGTACCGAGAGCCGTGTCCGCGTTTTTTTCGGGGTAGAAAGCGACTTAGCGAGTTTTTTCCCCTTACTTCGATAGACGGCCAGAACTCAAATACTGTCTCCAAACTTCAAAAATGGTTGATTAGGGGGGGGGAGGCGTAAATGAAGTTAATACTGCTGTAACTTCCGCAATTTTTTCCGCACATCGCGCAGCAACCGTGAGGTTAGGTACTAATATGCCTACTGTGACTCGTTGTCATTTTTTTTTAAATTTTCGCCATAAATAACAAAATGCCGGCGAAAAAAACGACTTCTGAAGAAATTTGGACACAGTACTTGGGTTCTGACTGTCTATCGGCGTGAGGAGGAAGAAAAGTCGCTAAGTCGCTTTCTACTCCGAAAAAAAACGCGAATACAGCTCTCGGTACGTTCCCGCCGTAGTAAAAAATCCATGCGCAAATCGGTACCTTCATATCGCAATATCTGGAGAACCACTGGACCGATTCCGACGAGTCAAAATTCAATTTACGTAAAACTGAGAAACTGATTTTCCTATCTTTACATGTAAAGCAAGATCTGCTAACTACCTAAAATTCAATAGACTTAATTCATGTACCACAGATAAAAATTCCTTCTCATTGTAGAAATCACTTTCGGGCAAAAATATTTTTACCCTCTTTTTGAACAACTTAGACCAATTAACTGTGCTATTACTGGTAGTGCAATGAACATTGTGACACAACTATATAAGATGAATGCTTGCTTATATGCTATCATTGTATGATGAGGGATACTTAGATTACCATGCCTTCTGTTGTAGTTATGTTGATCATCAATTTTGTTAAGTTATTGAGATTACATTTCTAGTACATTATATATCTCAAATAATAACATTTTTTGTTTTTTTAAGTACCTCTGTATGATTCTCTATAATTGAAATTAAAAGATAACTGATGAACTAATTGTTTTTGTAGTATAAATACGCTATCCCTTTATTTGCCACTGCCCCAACTGATTATATTTGATGACATAAGTGAATACGCCAGAGCATAATAGATACTTACTAGACCATCTTCAGCTAAGCTGTCTTTCATCTATAAAATTGTAAAATAAGCATAGTTAAGTTTCTTAAACATCTTTTCAATATGATCATACCAAGATAACTGTGGCTCCAAGCAAGTCCCAAGAAAAGTGATTGTGTCAGATAACTTGATGGTATATTGATGGCACTGATTTTCTGATATAAAAGTTTAGGATGACAGTATTATCTTTATTTTATATTAACTTGTATCTATCACACCACGCACTCAAGTCATTTATAACTTTATTGGCTTTAGTTTATAATTCGTGTAGTGTATCTCCATCGCTGAAATAGTTATATCATCTGCGAATATGCTTACATATGCATTTTTATAAAGTCTGAGAGATCGTTTGCGTACGACATAAAAAGTAATGGTCCTAAGACAGCGTCTTAAGGGACTCCCATAGTACCGTTATGCACTCTTGAAATAGCCTCATTGTCTTTTACACTTAATGATCTTCCATTTAAGAATGGTATTAGCCAATTATTTTAGATACACGAAATAACTAAAGTTTGGTCTGGCTACGTTTTATTATATCCATTATGGCTCATGTTAGGCAAGGTAAGATGTCATTCTCAAATATATTACTTTATAATTTTCACTTAACCAAAAGAGTGAGTGCATTTTTCCAATACATAATATATTTCAAAGGATTTTAAAAAAGCATATGCATGCAGGTATAAATTTTTTTTACGTAACCTATTATTTTAACTTTAACTTAACAAAGAAATTAAGGGCTCAGAAGTGATCTCGATAGTTTTCTATTCTATATAACTGTATGACATTGCCATCTACAGCAGCTGAGACTCGAACTTCAGAGTAGTATTGCAACAAGCCACATTGCTTCTCATCAACTCCATCTAGTTCACTGCTATCAACTCAGTAATAGATTAAAACTAAACAACTATATTCTAGCCGGGATTCCAAGTCGGGAACAAGGCTCAAGCTTAACACGTAATGAAATATTAATATGGATAAATATTCAATAGACAAGTAATATACCATAACTATTTTTCGAAGTTTTCTCATAAAAGATTTATTGAAACTCGTAAACAAACGAAACAATAATAAAAAGGTAGATTAGCTATGACGAAATGCCAATAAAATTTATTTCTAATATACAACATTGCCTCAATATCTAATAGCTTCTCAGTACAAATATAAAAAAATAACATTTGTAGCATGCTGTGCCTAGCGTGTCCTTTCAATAATAAAAATCTAATAAAGTAGATGGAAGCAATATGAGAACCATCAATATTAATATCTATAGTTATTATTTTCTTCGCTTTTCCTACAAAGCTTTCCATTATTATTTAATTAGGATAGAACACTTTTAATGGAACACTAATGGTATATTTATGTTTACCCGTCGTATTATTTCTTTTTGTAAGTGGTATTTTATTAAAGCAATATTAGAGGGTACAATAGCAAGAAAAAGCAGGGCTCAAAGTGAATAGAGCCACTGCAAAGCCGGCATGGCGTGTGTATAGTGTTCCTGTAATTATATATTTACATATTTATGTACGATTTATGGCATCTTAAGAAATTGGATATAAGTAGATGAATGGAAAACGACAAGAGAACCTTAACGATACAAAATATCAAATAAAACTTTTTTGTCTTGGCACTCTAAGAAACAAGGTACTAATCTTGGTATTAATTTAATTGTTTTTTGAAGTTGTGCTGAATGTGTATTTTAAAGGTTAGACTATTTTCTTTATATACTGTTGCATAAAATTATGAGGAAAACTATTAGAGAAATATTGACCATACATTGTGCAGTTTAGATCAATTCATGTTTTACTATTTTAGGTAGCGTGTAAATTCTAACAGGAGAACTCATCAGTAACTATATTCTTCATTAAAAAGTGTAAAGCATTAAAAATATAGTCCTGTTAACTATATCTAAATAACTTTCAAAATGAAGAACTGGTGAAATATTGCTCGAAAAACTGTTAAATGAAATTGTAAACAGTAATGGAGGCTATTTATAGAAAATTTGAAGTGAAGTTTGTGAAGTTGAATCTCAGCATCTTTTTAAGTTTAAAATATTCCATGAAAATGGATCTTATAGTAGTTGTACTATAAGGATATATCCTAGGACGACTCCTTCACATAATTTATGTTAATAGCTTTAGGAATAGTGAGTAAATTAGTTATGCTGATGATACCTATGTACTTATCAATGCCCAAAAAGCTACGAATACAATCTTGAAGGTAAATGGGCAATTCGGCAGCGTTTACAGCTGGATTACTGAAAATAACCTCATCCTAAATAGCAGTAAATCCACCCTCATTAATTTTAATACTAGTTACACTAGTACCGATAGTCATATGAATGATCTGTTCAACAGGTTGCATCCACATAAGGTTTAGGTTTACATTTTAGTGAAAACTGTACTGGGACAGTGCATAGAAATGAAATTAGTTCCAATGTGTTACTGTGTCAGTCAATTACGTCATATAATTAGTAAAGCAGCATTAATTACTTACTATAATCTATTGTGCACACTTTGAGTCAATTTTTAGATTATAGAAGAGAGCTGCGCATTTAATAGCAGAAGTAACCGAGAGAGTCGGTTACTACTTGTGGATGACCTGTTGGCTATTTTAGCTCTGTGGTAAGTAGGGATTCAAGCAAATGCGGACGACCTAGTCACTTTGAATAGGGAACACTTTCTCACACACCTCAAGAGGTACTAGACGTAGTGCACCTCTGGTGTGAGAGGGAGCAGATTTCTGTTGATCTCCAAAAAATGGCGATAGAACTCTTCAACAGTAAAAGAAATCTGGTGAACTTAAAACCGCCTTCTATACTAGGTGAAATAATTCCATTCTCATAGGAAGTGCCATATTTAGGTACTACACCAGATAAATCACTGAACTGGAACTCTCACCTGGAGAAAGTAATTCACAAAGCAAGACTGTCCTTGTGGACATGCGGATGGGTTCCGAAAAATGTACTGGATATACATTTCGGTCATTGGACCAATTATAGCGTATGTCTCTATAATTTGGTGGTCGAAAAGTACAACGAAACCAAACTCTCTGGCTTACAGAGATAAACATGCCTGGTAATACCCGGTGTTATAAGCACCAAATCGTCAGCTGCTCTCGATATCATTCTGGATGTACTATCTTTCCATGTTGCCTGGAGAGAGAAGCTAGGTGGGTAACATATAGACTCCAACAATCGGACACAGGCTAAAATTACGGAATGCAATGGATTGCTTGATGACTTAAAATATCATAACATCATAGGTATGCTTTTAGATGTAATAGCTATCATAACTAACCACGAGCTGCCTTTTAGCATCCTATTTCCTGAAATAATTGAGCGGCATCGGATTATTTCCGACCTACAGAACACATAGTTATTGGCTCACAGACGGTTTCAAAACCTCCGAAGGAATTAACAAGAGCCGACATTTACAGTCACAACCCAAATAATAGTTAGACCCTAGGTAGCATAACGACAATTTTTCGGTCTGTAATATATGCCAGTGAATTGTGTGTACGGAGGCTGGAACAAATGCATCTATCTATAAAAATTAAGATAACAAGCGGCTCTTTACACTCTTGGATTCTATCCCTGTAACTCTAAAACAGTGTGGAACTGCCAAAAGGCTATAACTCAATTAGGCAGAAACAACAAACTGACACTGGTTTGAGTGTCTGGCCACTGTGGCATGGATGGCAATGAAATTGCAGACTATCTGTACAGAGAAGGTGCGTCATCAAAATATATGGGACCAGAATGAGTTCTTCGCATATCCTTGATCACTTCTAAACCAAATATCTTACATTGAGCCAAGATCAAAACTCTTCACTACTGATAGGAACTACCAGGATTAGCTCCTTTACAAAAATTCAACATATATCCTATGACATCAAGCGCTAAACAAACAACAAACAAACTACTACAGTTAAACGGGTTACACCTAAGGACTCTAATAGAAATATATACTGGGAACTGCAGATTAAATCATTACCATTTTACTGGTAGAAAACGCTGAATGCCATCTGTGTTTAGAAGGAGATGAAACAGCAGTTCATGTTCTGAGCACTTGTTCCACCAGAAACTATTTGCAAAGAACAGCTGTTGCTAGAGGACCTGGACGGTTTGTCATCTAATAAAGCTACTAACTTTACTAAAGCTGGACATATTGGGTGAAATATAATTAGGAGTGAAATAGACCGAATGGTCGCAATGGGGGGTCCGATATGGGCCCACACTCTTTCAGTCTAACCTAACAGGCGAGTCAATTGTAGAGCCATTTACAAACAACTTGGAATAACTGTTGGTTTATTGGTATATGCCAGATCACAATTAAATAACAATCATTTATATAACACGCAAAATAATTCTGGAAATCCCGTCTCACAAATTATCATTATATAAACATTCTATAACGAGTACCATAATAATAGATTGTACGTGTCATATTTCTTAAAATTTAATTTTAATTTTTTACCCGATCTTGGAAATGTGTATCAAGAGTAGATTGGTGGAACAATTAAACTATAACAAAATATTATCTAATAAGCAGTATGGTTTTCAAGATAAAAAAAGTACAGAAGATGCAATATACGAGGTCACCGAAACACTATATAATTCAATTGAAAATAATAAAAAACAAATAGCGGTATTTTTAGACTTGGCCAAGGCCTTTGATACTGTGTCACATAGTAAATTAATAGAGAAACTTGATAATTATAATATTAGAGGTGTACCTATTAAACTATTTGCTAGTTATCTCAAATCCAGGAGACAATGTGTAAAAATTCGGAATCAAAATAGTTCTTTAAGGGAAAAAAATATGGGCATACCTCAAGGGACTGTCCTTGGACCGCTCCTATTCATCATTTACGTCAATGAAATGCTATTTCTAAACATCAATAGTAAAATTATTGCGTATGCCGATGACACTGTTCTTCTGGTTGAAGGAGATAACCTGGCAAAATGCTATGGAAAAAACCGTAACTGAATTCGCAACATTGCAGCAATGGCTCTCAGAAAATTTATTGACAATTAATCTTGATAAAACAAAATTTATATGTTTCAGCATTTATGATAGAAATTCACCCAATATTAATACATTAAAAGTACATACTGTTAATTGTCTCTTACAAAATAAAAAAAATTGCGGCTGTACTGGCGAGTTAAAAGCAACAGATAGCATAAAATATTTGGGAATGACTATAGACAAAAATATAAAATGGAATGAGCAAATAAATAACTTAAACAATAAAATTCGAAAATTAATATATAAATTCTACCATCTCCGAAATATTATATTACAAATATTACATATTAAAAACATTGTATTATGCCTTGGCCCAGTCTATAATCCGCTACGGGATAACAATATGGGGAGGAACTTACCGCTCTAATTTAGAACCCTTAAAAATTTCGCAGAAATATTTAATTAAAGTAATTTTAAAAAGAAACAAACAATACCCTTTCGACCTATTATTTAATGAATTTAAAGTTTTTGACATTGATATGTTGTATGTGAAAAATGCCCTCATATTTACTTTCAGAAATAAAAGTTTATTACACACCACGGCCAATCATGATTACAGCACCCGCAATAAAGTAAATTTAAATTTCAATCTGCCACAAATATCACGCTCAACCATCCAAAGATCAATTATTTACTATGGCCCTAAATTTTACAACCTCCTCCCTATTACGATAAAAATAATAACAATATCAAGTTGTTTTCCAAGAGGTTAAACACATTTATTGAGGAAAATAAATCTACTTTTATTCGAATTCTTATTAATGCTTAGAATATTTATATAACATTATATTATTTTATTCATAAAATATGTTTTTTGTTAAAAGATAATATCTATGCGATATGTACAGTATACACACACAGGCTTCTCGCCTAGAGTGTATAAACCCGTAACTATTGAGTATACAGATAGATTTAGATTTAGATTATAATATTTCTTTTGGTTTTTTTGATGATGTATCTGTTAAACCTATGTTCACACCAAATGATAAATAAATTTGATTGATTTGATTTGATTTGATATGGCGTATATTATACAGGGTGTCCCAATAGTGCGTCAAAGTCCAATATCAGCCTTATTAGGAGACTTTGGAAAATTATTTTTTTTGGAAGTGGTATAGTGTCAAAAAACTCGCACTTTAAAAATATTTTCAAATATACTCGCTACAACGGAGCGGAGCGTCTTCGAGGTCATTTTTTAAAATGGAATACCGTACATATTTTTACATTTATCGATTCAGCATAAAATTACCTTTCCAACGACCTCCAGATTTTTGGTTTTTGACGTGGCGTTGCCGAGTTATTCGAAAAAATATAAAAATTTTGGTCGAAAGCGTGTGTGTATTATTATTAATAAAAAAATATTTTGCAATTATGTAGACAAAGGATGTACAACAACACAACCACCATATATTTATTATAATTATACAGGGTGTATTTTATAGTAGGAGAAGTAGGGGATATAGTACATACGATATTAGATTAGATAATAATAAAAAAAAATTAAATGACATGTATAAATTAAAGTTAGTACCATGTCCTTTTCACTTGACACAACTATTATCATAAAAAATATCACTATATAATAACCATATACCTAACCATTTAGAAAGAATACAATTAAATATATACAAAATATGTAATTAGAAATAAGTTTCCTACCGTCTTTCCTTTTTGTTATACCATCCCATCCGAGGTCCAGTCAGTTTGTGAATAAAATTATAAATCGTCTATACGGACCCGTAGACGTACTTGTATCACTGTCAATTCCCATTTGTATTGAAAAAAAAAATTAAAAAAAGAAAAAGTAGAAAAAATGGGAAGGGTAAAAAATGGAAGAAAATAAAAGGAAAAAAATGTAGAATTTTTTTTTTAAAAAAACGATAAATATAAAAAAGTCTATACGTCTATAGGATAATTGTATATACATACATGTCTGTCTGTCTATCACTTGTATAATTGGTATACATAATAACACTGAAATAAAATTTAATACAATAGTACCCAAGGAATGATCTAAAGGAAAAAAAAGAGGAAGTTCGGCGAATGGTCTTTGTAACCGTAGTCATTAACCCGAGGCACACACACACACACATTTTATACTAGCGCTAATTTAGGACATTTCAAAGTGGATTTTCTAATTTTTTTCAAAAAGAACATATATATTATTGTATCTTAGAATTGGCATGTTAATTCTCTACGATTTTTGTGAATAATATCCTATACCTAAAATCGATATTTCCAGAGATAATTTTACTTTTTCATTAAAAACCGTTAAATTATAATACTCTTCATTTTGAACTGATCTAGTAGCCATGATTTTGACATAAAGTGAGAATAATTGAAAATAGTATTAAATTTTTTTCTGGGTGCGCCATGGTTGCGCAGTAATATTTTTTCACAGTTTAATTAAATCACATTTGAGTTTATCTTAAAAATTTATAAATAATCGTTTAATATTACACAAAAGTTGACATAAATAATAGGAACAGAAAATACAGTACTAGGTTAAAAATTGGCACCATTTTAATAATTCAAAGTTATTTTGAACCTAATTTAATGAAATAAAAAAATATTTTTTTTTCAAAAACTTGCTTTTTTGTAAAAAGTCGTACTAAAAAGTAAAAAATAAAAAAAATACTAAAGTACGAATGCAAGAAAAGCAAGGCGTGCGCACTTTGTATGATTCTGTGCATGATTGTATGAATGGTGTGGAATCGTTGTATTCATAGTGCCTTCAGTCATGCGTACATAAAGATGATACATATACTTATATACAAAGTGCGCACGCCTTGCTTTTCTTGCAACTGTACATTAATATATTTTTTTATTTTTTACTTTTTAGTACGACTTTTTACAAAAAAGCAAGTTTTAAAAAAATATATATTTTTTATTTTCTACCTTTTAGTCATGCTTTTTGGGGGTTTACCCCCCAGAGACCGCTCAAAAAATTCATCTCTTAACGATTTGCTTTGATTTATCGCTCCTACGTTTTGCGGATTTTTCAATTATTACCCCTGCGCCCCTTATATGCGGATATTTGCAAAAGTAACGGTAGAACGTATTGCCATCCGATCTTAGTAATCGTGCAAAATTTCATCAACTGATTACGTTAGGAAGTGTGTTGAACAAAGGATGCAATATTTGAAGACTAGGTTCACCCCCGCGCCCCCTACATACGGATATTTGCAAAAGTAACGATGGAATACTGTATTGCCTTCTGGTCTTAGTAACTGGACAAAATTTCATTAATTGATTATGTCAGGAAATGTGTTAAATAAAGGACGCAAAATTGGTGCACGGATTGTGAGTTAAAGAAAAGCAAGTAATAATACCCATTGTTTGTAGGAACTGTTCAAAGTGGCCTCCCAGTATGTCTATGCATTTCTGTAGACGTTTTTCGAATAATCTACCGACATTTCTTAAAATATTGTTACGAATTTTATTTATATTTGTTGTTTTTGGTTAACCCTGTATATAATAATTAAGAAGTTAAGTTAGTCAGGTAAATTTTTATCGCTACTAGTTTTTGTTTGTAACTAACAAAGGGAAAAAACGATCATATGGGTATCGACTGCTGAGTCCGGCAATAAGCGACAGAGAGTCGAATGAGAAATTAAGAGGATAGGTGCCCGATGAATAAATAAATCTTTTGAATTGTACGTTTAAAACGGCTGAATCGTTGGGCATTCTGAAAGAAAGATATAATTTATTTATAGTTGGAGTTTGATTATATCGTTTCAAGGCAAATGTTGGATATTTCTTAAAGGAAATTTGGTGCACGTAAAAACGTCTCTTTTGTACATAGGGCATATCGTACGGGAGGTGAGTTCACTTAATTTCTGATGCATTTATGTAGTAAAGCACCAGCATCAAAGTCTGCTTCTATACCCTTTTATTCATTTTGTGTTGTAGGCGTTTTTCTATTTCTTGGAGTTAATTGTCGATTTCATCTATTTTAAACTGTTGAAATTTGGGAAGGAGGCCCGTAAAATAAGAATGTTGAGTATATTTGAGAAGTAAATGTATGGTGAGAGGAGAGCACGGACTTTAATAGCCGCCGCCGCGCCGTTCGAATATCAAATCCCCGTAACCAGCGCCGTCGATCTAAGGCTAAGTACCACATAGTGGAACATTTCTACTTGATAATTATCCTGAAAGCGTTATGAATTTTTAGCTAGAAAGTTAAAATAGAAAGAAAATTTTTGAACTTTATTACTCTTTATTTTTTTTTATATTCATCTGGACCGGTTTATTAATCATCCATGTGACAATCCCTAGATAAAGGTATTTTGTGAGTAAATGCAGGGTAAATAGATTACCTTTATCTGAGATTGCACTCTCGAGAGTCAGGTGCGGGGCATTATTGTTATAAAAAAAAAGGGGGAATTATTCCACCATTAATATATACAAGGCTTCCAAATATTTTTTTGCTGACCGTAAAGATACGGGTTATTTTTTTTTGTATATACATAGATGTGGTTCAATAAATATTTTTGATATTTTAATTTGGTTGTGTATTATTCATTGAAGACCAACTGGTATCTACTTTTCTTGCTGATATCAGTTTTAGTAATTTCAATCTTAGATAGGGTATGTGGAATTAAATTACTTGGCGCCTCATATCTTTATTTATTCATAATAATATAATAATAAATTTAAAAAAAACCCACTCCCGACTCCACTGAGACTTTAGTCGGACATACCTTATTGTTACCAACGCAAAAAAAAGTACGTAACAATAAATTTGACGCCCGGAACGTGGGGCTCGATTTTTTTTCTGTTTTATGACATTTGTATTTGCCGACGAATATATGTATACTTTTATATATAGTTTGTTAAGGGCCTGAAGCCACAACCAAATTAAAATCAACACTGTAAAATTATTGTAGGTGAAAGTACTGTACTTTTATCAATATTTTATAAATTTAGTTTAAGGGAACTTGTTCAAATAATTGGTAGTGTTTTTATATACATTTTTTGGTTTTACTGATAGGTATTTTTTTTCTGTGATAGGTATTTGATAAAGCAAATGCTTCTTGTGTATGATTTACATTATTTGCTAGACTTATTAATTACTCGGAATTTAACAAAACATGTTATTTCTGTGATTCAGTACGCTTTTATATTTAAGCATTTTAACTTTTTTTCGATCGTTTCTACTATCTGGTACTTAGGAATAAATACCTAGTTCCTATTACATTTATTCAACTAAAATTTCAAATTGAAAATCGTTCGAATTGCAGCAAATAGATTAAATATTTTTGTCCTTTCATTTTCGGGTGTTTATTTGCGAGTTTTATACAGATTTTTAAAATGGACAGCAATAGATTAAACCGTGAAGAATTACTTTATGAACTAGAGGTTAGGGGCTACGTTGATATTCAATCGTTAACAGTGGCGGCGATGCGGAAAAAATTACGGGAGGAATTACAACAAGAAAATTTTGGTGAAGTTGTTACAAATGAAAATTTTCATCCAGATATTGCTTTTGAAATTAATTTATGTAATACAAAAATAGTAGAATTAGAAGCTTATATAAATAGCCGAGTAATAAAACAAAGTAGTAGTGAAAGTCGATATGTAGAAACAAAGTTGCAACATTTATACAGTAGGCTAAACAGATTAAAGCCAGGGGAAAATGAAGCAAATAGAGCATTAAGTAACTCTATAAAAAATTTATTAGATCAATTAGGGGAAATAGAGAGACACTTAGATGAAAAAATGTTAGCTTTAGAGGCTACTAATGTTAGTCCATTATCTGTTGAGTCAAAAGTAAATGAACTTCCGTCTTTACCTACAACTTCGGTTCTTGTCCATAATAAACTTTTTGTACCGGTTTATAAATGGAATATTTATTTCAGTGGGGACTTAAGTGATAAAGAGGCTTTGAGTGTGAATGCTTTTATTGAACGCGTTGAAGAGTATCGCGAGGCACGTGGAGTATCGGAGGGAGAACTCATAACATCTTTATGTGATCTGTTAAGAGGTAGTGCTAGGTTGTGGTATAACTCAATTAAATCGAAAGTCAAAACGTGGTCGCAATTTGTTAGTCTTTTGAAAGAAGAATTTTTAGATGCTGATTATGATTATGAACTTCAGAATGCCATTAGGGAACATTATCAACGTCGAGACGGTACTGAGCGAGTAGGTTCTTATTTTGCCTGTATGTTAACTCTATTTAATAGATTAAGAAACCCTCCATCTGAAGAAGAAAAATTAAGTATATTACGGAGAACTATCGATCCATACTATATTCACAGATTAGGTCTTGAAGACATTACGAGTGTTGATGATTTGTTAACAGCTTGCAAAAAATTAGAGGTTTCTCGCAACTTAGCTAGTCAATCGAATAGAGTACCTAACGATCGAGTATCTATACTTGAACCTGATTTAGCCTTTCCTAGTTCTTCTAGAGGACGTATGGCGATTTCCAATGATCATTTACGTCGTCATCGTAATACCCAATCGGTAAATAGTATTATTTGCTGGAATTGTAAAGAATCGGGACATAGTTTTAATGAGTGTCAAAAACCTCGGGAAGCAAAATTCTGTTTTCGATGTGGTAAAGAAAACTTTACCAAATATACGTGTTCTTGTTTTCGGGGAAACGCACAACGGGGTCGTCGAAGCACCGGTCGACGGTCCACTCCAGAAAGCCGGTGAATGAGTCGTGGCAATCATGGCTTGATTTTGTAGCGGTGGAATATAAGATTAGTAAGCTTGATGCTTTATTTTCGGCTTATAAAAACGATCCTAGGCCGTACTTAAATGTTGAAATTTTTGATATAAACTTATTTGGTTTATTAGATTCAGGGGCTTCGCAGACTGTAATTGGTAAACCTGGTTGGGAAAAATTAAAACGTTTAAATATTAGGTTAGAAAAAAAGAATTGCGTAGTTACAGTAGCAAATGGGGGTAATTGTGATGTTTTAGGATTAATTAATGTGCCTATCGAATTAGAGGGTAGAAGTAAAGTTATTAGGGCTTTAGTTGTTGTAGATATAGATGTAGATATTATTTTAGGTATTGATTTTTGGAAAGATATGAATATTATTCCGGACTTTTCTAATAATTCGTGGCATTTTAAAAATTCGCAAGAAGAGTTAGGTCTATCAACTTATAGTGAGACAATAGGTTTGCTTACCGTTACGACGGAAGAACGTTCTCAACTGGATAAGCTAGTTTCCGATTTTTTTACTAAAATGGGTACGGAGTTAGGGTGCGCAAAAGGCGTAATGCATGTCATTGATACAGGTGATAGTCGTCCAATTAAACAGAGGTATTACCCAGTTTCGCCATATATTCAGGAAAAAATTAATGCTGAGGTGGATAAGTTATTACAGTTAGGAGTCGTTGAGCCCTCGAAGTCAGCGTGGTCTAGCCCTATCGTTATGGTAAAAAAGCCTAACAATGAATATCGATTTTGTATCGATTTTCGTAAAGTGAATCAGGTCACGAAAAAGGATGCATATCCCCTTCCCTATATTAATAGTATTTTGGATAGGTTAAGGGACTCAAAAGTTTTAAGCTCGATAGATCTAAAAAGCGCGTATCACCAAATTTTTTTAGATCCATCTAGCAAAGATAAAACTGCTTTCACGGTTCCAAACCGGGGTCTTTTTCAGTTTAATCGTATGCCTTTCGGTCTACATAATGCTCCGGCAACTTTACAACGTTTTGTGGATACTGTGTTGGGTG
The DNA here is from genome assembly GCA_963675555.1 of Leptura quadrifasciata. Classification (NCBI taxonomy): domain Eukaryota; kingdom Metazoa; phylum Arthropoda; class Insecta; order Coleoptera; family Cerambycidae; genus Leptura; species Leptura quadrifasciata. The sequence goes on from OY776678.1 coordinate 46,952,423, forward strand.
CTGATTTGGAAGGTTCAGTATTCGTCTATATGGATGATATTATAATTATTAGTAAAGATTTTTCCACACATTTGGACATTCTTCGAAAAGTATTCGATAGGTTGTTGTCTGCAGGGTTAACAGTAAATAAAGAAAAATGTGAATTTGTCAAATCTGAGTTGAAATTTTTAGGCTACGTAGTGGATGAGCATGGACTTCGTACCGACCCTTCGAAGGTGGACAGTATGCTTAACTATCCAACCCCAAAATGTGCTAAGGACGTACGACGTTTTATTGGTCTTGTATCTTGGTACAGGCGTTTCGTACCTAATTTTTCCAGCTTAATATCACCACTAAGCAAATTAACTCGGAAAAATGAAAAATTCGGTTGGGGTGTAGAACAGGAATCGGCTTTCCTCCAACTTAAACAGTGTTTGGTGTCTTCACCTATATTGTCATGTCCTGATTTTTCAAGGCAATTTGTGCTACAGTGTGATGCCTCACAAGTGGCCTTAGGTTGTGTTTTAACGCAAAATTTTGATGACGGGGAACACGTGATAGCCTACGCTAGTAGAGCACTGACAACCCAAGAAAAGAAGTATTCAGTTACGGAATTAGAATGTCTTTCAGTTTTATGGGGCATAGAGAAATTCAGATGTTATATTGAAGGGGTGAAATTTAAGGTCATTACAGACCATTACTCTTTATTATGGTTGCACAAACTTCAAAACCCTTCTGGACGTTTGGCTCGTTGGTCATTGAGAATGCAAGGTTATGACTTTGAGATAGTTCATCGAAAAGGAAAGTCGAATGTGGTTCCTGACGCGCTATCTCGTGCTGTAAATTACATCGAGGTCACTCCGAGACACTATGATCCTTGGTATCGCAATCTTCTGAGCAAAATTGAATCCGCTCCTCATAAATATCCAGCGTGGTGTATTCGAGAAGGTCAGATCTACAAATTGATAGGTTCTTCTTCTTCGTTTATAAGTGATGAGGACTGGAAGTTAGTGGTCCCAAAACCTCTTCGGACAGCTGTGTTTTTAGAGAGTCACGATGCTCCACACTCAGGACATCTGGGTTATCTTAAAACTAAGAAAAGAATTGCTTCTCTATATTATTGGCCTAAAATGAATGCTGATATTGCTCGATATATTCAGCAGTGTGATATGTGCAAAGCTCAGAAACCGGAACAAAAACTGCCTTACGGAGTTATGCATAAGAGAAATATTTCTCGTCCTTGGGAGGTAATCTGTACCGATCTCATGGGTCCTTTTCCCTTGAGCAAAAAACGAAATAAATATATTCTGGTGGTGTCAGATCTTTTCACGAAGTATTCATTGCTTTTCCCTATAAAATCAGCTACAAGTCAGGAAGTTGTCAATCATTTAGAAAGGGACGTATTTATGATTTATGGTGTACCAGAACGTATTATTTGTGACAATGGTCGTCAATATGTAAGTAGAAAATTTCGTAAAATGGTTACATCATACGATTGTAAAATTGCGTTTAACGCCTACTACCATCCTCAGGCAAACCCTACGGAAAGAATAAATCGAGTAATTAAAACTATGATCCGTTCCTACGTTAATGAAGATCACCGCACTTGGGACGAAAATTTATATAAATTTGGTTTTGCTCTTCGTACCGCAGTACATGACGTTACGGGATTTAGTCCAGCATTTCTTAACTTCGGTCGAGAGATATATCTATCGGGTAAATTACCTAATAAGTTTCGTCAGAATAATGAGAATCAAGATATGGACTTTGAAAATCGAGAAGGCTGGACTTCTCACTTGAGAGAACTTCAAGATATTTGTAATACGGTAAAATCGCGTTTGGATAAGGCGTATAGCCAAAGCGCGAATCGTTATAATTTAAGGAGAAGAACTCCCGTTTCATTAACTACTGGTCAAGTCGTATGGAAACGGAACTATACCTTATCAGATGCTGCTAATTATTTTTCTTCGAAATTAGCTCCAAAATTTATAAAATGTAAAGTCGCGGAAAAGATTTCACCAAACGTGTACAAATTAACTGATTTTCAATCAGGAAAGTCTTTGGGTAGCTGGCATATCCAGGACATCAAAATTGATTAAAAAAAAAAAAGAAAGAAAAAAATTGTATTTTTTATAATTTATTTATAGTTGGATTTTGATTATATCGTTTCAAGGCAAATGTTGGATATTTCTTAAAGGAAATTTGGTGCACGTAAAAACGTCTCTTTTGTACATAGGGCATATCGTACGGGAGGTGAGTTCACTTAATTTCTGATGCATTTATGTAGTAAAGCACCAGCATCAAAGTCTGCTTCTATACCCTTTTATTCATTTTGTGTTGTAGGCGTTTTTCTATTTCTTGGAGTTAATTGTCGATTTCATCTATTTTAAACTGTTGAAATTTGGGAAGGAGGCCCGTAAAATAAGAATGTTGAGTATATTTGAGAAGTAAATGTATGGTGAGAGGAGAGCACGGACTTTAATAGCCGCCGCCGCGCCGTTCGAATATCAAATCCCCGTAACCAGCGCCGTCGATCTAAGGCTAAGTACCACATAGTGGAACATTTCTACTTGATAATTATCCTGAAAGCGTTATGAATTTTTAGCTAGAAAGTTAAAATAGAAAGAAAATTTTTGAACTTTATTACTCTTTATTTTTTTTTATATTCATCTGGACCGGTTTATTAATCATCCATGTGACAATCCCTAGATAAAGGTATTTTGTGAGTAAATGCAGGGTAAATAGATTACCTTTATCTGAGATTGCACTCTCGAAAGTCAGGTGCGGGGCATTATTGTTATAAAAAAAAAGGGGGAATTATTCCACCATTAATATATACAAGGCTTCCAAATATTTTTTTGCTGACCGTAAAGATACGGGTTATTTTTTTTTGTATATACATAGATGTGGTTCAATAAATATTTTTGATATTTTAATTTGGTTGTGTATTATTCATTGAAGACCAACTGGTATCTACTTTTCTTGCTGATATCAGTTTTAGTAATTTCAATCTTAGATAGGGTATGTGGAATTAAATTACTTGGCGCCTCATATCTTTATTTATTCATAATAATATAATAATAAATTTAAAAAAAACCCACTCCCGACTCCACTGAGACTTTAGTCGGACATACCTTATTGTTACCAACGCAAAAAAAAGTACGTAACAATATCTACAGCAATTTTCTGAAAAACTTCCCTTATTCTTCTTTTCATATTTTCTTTTGTAGTTATAGGAGATTTGTGCACTTGCTCCTTAATATAGCCCCACAAAAAGAAGTCTATTTGGTCAAATCAGAGCTTCTGGCAGACCAACTACGGGGTCCTCCTCTTCCTATTCAACCATTTAGAAAAGTGTCGTTTTAATGTTCGTGAATAGTTGCAGTGTGGTGCACAGGTGTTTCATCATGGAGGTACCACATTCTCTCAATAGTATCCCTTAGGATATCCTCCAGTAATTCTTCCAAGCTGTCTTGCAAACATTCCAAATACATTTGACCATTCACATGTCTGTCAAAAAGATGTGGTTGTATCATATAATAGCCAACAATTCCTCCTCAAACATTCAACGACCATCTCGTTTGGCTACATATACGCGAGATGTAAGGATTGGTTGTATCATAATAATGAAAGTTATGGTGATTAACATGTCCATATTGTCCATTTTTATGAAACGTTGCTTTATCGGCAAACAAGACAAAGTAAAAAAAATTTTTTTGTTCTATTTTTTGTTTTGCCCATTGACAAAATTGTATTCAGTTTTCATAATCCCTATCAATCAGTTCCTCCATTAGTTGGACGTGGTAGGGATGAAATTTGTTTTATTCCGTAGGATTCGATGTACTGAACATTAGCTTATATCGTTTTTTCTTGTCAATTCAATCACACTCAAAAGTATGACTGCTTCGTTTTCTTCATTTACTAATTTTTTTGTTCCTTCCTTTTTCTCAAATACCACTTTCCTCGTATTGTCAAATCGTTCCTCAACCTCTAAAAAGATTTTTCGCACCTAGAACATAAACCACATTGACAATTTCTTCTCTCTAAAAATTCTTTATTGGAAAGTGTGAATTTTAAACTAATTTATAACTTAAAATAAGTGTAAATACTTTGTCACAATTATTATTATTATTATTATTAGCCGTTACTCGAGTCCGAGTATAAAAATGTTACAGTCGATAAATTGTGTACAATAAAAAACAAGTAACAGGTGTAGTTTATTGTAATTCCCATTCATCTACGGTGCACACGACTATGGCTATAGAGGCCAATTCGGGAGAGCACATGTCGACCGCAGTCAGGACAAACATAGACCTGGTTAGGTCTTGGATTCGGCCTTCTTGCAGCAACATTTCCTTGATAGCTGGCCACAACCCCTCGCCATTCGGTTCTGTCCGCTGCAAGTTGTTCCCATTGCTCGTCTGCAATACCGCAGGATTTTAGATTTTCATGGAGAGCGTCTTTGAACCTCTTTCGTTGACCGCCACGCCTTCTTCTACCGCTTAGCAATTCACCATAAAGTGTACATTTAGGAAGGCGGTTATCATGCATACGATGAACGTGACCTGCCCATCTTAGGCGTGCTCTTGAAATAAGCACCTCAATTGGAAGGCTGTTTGCTCTCCCGAGTACTTCCACGTTTGATATGTGATGAAACCAACGGATTTTCATCATACTTCTGAGGTGTCTTTGTCACAATAGTTAATAATTAAACGTCAATAAGATAACTTTCAATTATTCTCACTTTATGTCAAAAACATGGCTACCAGATTATTATAGTTTAACGGTTTTTAATGAAAAAGTAAAAATATTCTGGAAATATCGATTTTAGGTATAGGATATTATTCACAAAAATCGTAGATAAACGTGCCAATTCAAAAATACAACAATATGCAGAGTGTTCCATTTGAGAAAATTGACTTTGAAATGTCTGAATTAGCGCTAGTATAAAATACACCCTGTATAATTATAATCAATATTTGGTGGTTGTGTCGTTGTAGTACATCCCTTGTCGACATAATTTCAAAATAAATCTTCTTAATTAATAATAATACCCACACAGCGAATTGATTTGTTAAACCTTGTTCCGACTAAAATTTTTATATTTTTTCGAATAACTTGGCAATGCCATGTCTAAAACCAATCTGGAGATCGTTGGAAGGGTAATTTTACGCTGAATTCATAATTGCAATAATATATAGAGTGTTCCATTTAAAAAAAGATGCTCCACTGTAGCTCGTCACCCTGTATATTTCAAAATATGTTTAAAGTGTGTGCCTTTGGCACTATACTACTTCCATAAAAAAATTATTTTCCAAAGTCTTTTAACAAGGCCGATATTGGACCTTGACGCACTATTGGGACACCCTGTATAATAGTTTGTTTATTAACTGTCTATTATTATATTATTTTTACATATCCTATATTATGTAAATAATCTCTCGAATAAAACAAGATTTGTTTGAACGGCCATCCAAATATAAACTTGATACTTATTAGTCATCAGTATTACTGTAAAGCGTGCGATATATTTGATAATCATTTTTGTGCAGGGAAGCGCGATCATTTAGCGGCTGGCGCTCCAAGTCCGGCTGTGGAAGAAACTTCCCCCACCACGCGTCACTTCCCCTCCGTTAGAGTGCCCGAACGTGCAAAATTCAAAATTGTCCGATTTTCAAATGCGTTTCTAAGATACTAAACGAAACCTTACGAAAATATAAAGATAATAAGGTTGTAGAGAATTTCATCAGGAACAAACAGTTTTTTTGAAAAATTGTTCTATGGCCATTTTTGACCATTACTACGCCGTTTTTTGGGAAACACCTTTTTTACATTTTCGCTATTTCCGCTAAAAGCTATTAATATTTCTGCATGAAATTTTTAGACTAGGTAGGTATCAACAAAAACTACAATTTAAGCTCCGGAACAACGTAATTAAATCGCAAAAATGGCAATATTTAGCGGTTTTTAATTTTTTGTGAAAAATTTATTGACCGATTTCAATTGTCAAAAAGCTCATTTTTTGTCTTTTTGCGAGCTAATTCGTACTATTTTTTGTATAAATTTTTTTTTTTCTTTCGCATCGAAAAAGTGAAAAAACCTGTTTGCCGCACTTTCATGCCCTTTTTTCAACATGTTCCAAATAAAATTTGCTGTCCAAAACATATACATCTAATTACCACTATTTTTCTCCTAATTATCACGTTCACAAAATGCACTAAGGAATTTTTCGAAACAATACATTCTCCTTTGCTATCTGACCTGGATTATGTTCGTCTCATTGTAAATTGTGTTTACTTTACCCAGCTCCTCCGCCAAAATATAGAGTATCCTGCAACAGTGCTTCGGTTCTTTATAGCTCTTAAACCAAAGAAGGTAGGAATTTCGTTCAACTGCAGTTCTTAATTATAAAAGAAGGGACAATAGAAGAAAATAATTTTGAATATACAGAAGGTTAGAAAAAAAAGTTGACACCATTGAGGCAAGTTTTTTATATATTTTTACATATTTTTTACGCACTTCATGTTCCTTATTTGTGTATGAGCGCATTCGAATGCTTTTTCTTTATCTTACAAGAAGAACACAATGTCCAGTTAAAAATATTTTAAATTATTTCTTAAATGACCTGAAGAATGTTCGCGACATTATTTGTAGAGGACTTTTATTATATATACAATTAACTGTCCAAGATTTATTGACAAATTAATTAGATATGCAATAGAATCTACTAGAACTTATTTACAAAACCTTATACATCTTATAGGTACTCGTCAAGACCTTTTCATTTTTTTCATGTTCTCTGTTATGGTAATAATTTCGTCTCTTGTTACAGATACAGATAATCACATAGCTTGGGTGTAGCAGCTATTGCATTGGGAGCTGTTTGTTGAATAGCTGCTTGTTAAAGATCAGACAAATCGTCAACATTAAATAAAAATGTTGAATAGAACTCTTTTACAAGTAAATCATTAATAACATTATTCTGTAATCATGAAATAGTTGAAAAACTGATTTTAATTACTGTTACCTTTTCTGCATGCTTCCATTGGAACATTTGCGTCAAAGTGCAATTTTCCTTCATCTACTAAGTTGATTAAAGTTAGTAAATGATTTTGTAACAAAATATATACAAAATTATATGTCCGTGATGTGACGTATGATCAAGTTCTCTATACTAGGTAGAATATAGTAAAGAACTGGATAGATTTAGGTTTTAATATTTGAAACGATTGAAAAATACTTCATAAATTTTTAACAGAAATTGTTTAATCATAGGTTTCTATATCGGTTAATTAGTTTTTATCCTATAGATTTTTAAATGTTATTATGCACACAGAAAGAAATCGCTTTGGAACAGTATGCAACGATATACGTCAGAACTATCAGGTTTGGGATACTTGTTTCGAGTAATGTATGTATGAAATATGGTGAAATAAAATTTAATTCGAGAACTATGTGAGTAAATTATGTCAGACGTACTGTAAAATTGTTATTTGGTTTTGCACCTTTTTCATTATGCATTGCTCGCTGGTATTTATACACATTACAAACAGAACAGTTATTGGAAAACTTAACCAAAGTTCTGAGAAACATACAAACAATTCAACAAGAACAAGTACGTATACTAGGAAGTGGAAGCAAACCGTCCAAACAGCTAAATTCAAAACCATTAGATTTACATAGAGTAAATTTACAGCCCTATGATGAACATTAAGAATCATTTAACATATATTAAACTATGGGGAAACCAATTCAATTTAATAAATATCAAGGAAAACACTAAATTATTAAAGACCAAAAATGTATAAACTTTGAACTGCCTTATAGCCCCAAAATACTGATTACATAGAGTTTCGGCAAGCAAATGGGTTACATTCAATCAAATCTAAATGTGGCTTTTTTAAGAGTTCAATTAGGTATTTAGGACATAAAATTGATAAAAACAGGTTACATATGTCTCTAAAGAAAATAAATGCGGTATTGAATCTTCCTAAATCCAAAGATGTGCGAGAGTGTGGAGATTTTTGGAATTGGTTAACTACTATAATGAATTTTTATTAAAATTAGCATCCTTACGCAAAGCAATGGGATATATATTCAAAGGCTTGAAGACAGGACTACATTTATTAAAGTGCTTACACGTTTCGATGTGTACTTGGATTTGTGTTATCACATACATATCCGGATGAGACTGAAAAATCTATTGCTTTTGATTCACAGTCCTTATTAAAGAGTGAACAGGATTGCAGTCAGTTGACAACGAGGCAAGTGCAATTTTCTAGGAATTGCAACTGTTTGTTGTGTACTCTAAGTAAGTCCAATTAAATATATTGTCGGCTATTCTACTGTATTCATAGGATTTTATAATATTAGAAATTTAGAATTAATAATTTACACAACTGACATTTTTTATTGACAGAGGAAGACAAGAACGTAGGAAGTCCTAGATTACATAAGAAATCAACGTTCTTTCAAAAAATAAGAAAGGGACATGTAGCGATTGACCGCGAAACTACAATATCTGGATTTTGTTCTTAATGTGCCACGCTATCTTTTTTAAGTTCTTTTAAGGGCATAGTTCTGTGTCGTTTCTTAAATGAGTTAGCAGTTGTTCTTTTTCTTGCCGCATTATGTCGTGAATTGTTTGATGGTCGGAAAATTTTGGGTTAAAGTTGAGGTTTTTCGCGTGAACTGGCAATATATCTCTAGGATTATACATGGTGGAGCGTGGTTCTAGATTACATAAAAAATCAATTTATATTAAAGATTTTGTTTCAAATGCTTTTGTTTTTCTTTGTAAAAATAAGGAAGGGAGACATAGCGGACTGAGCGAGGAGGTTGTCAAAGAACAACATCAGTTGTGTTAATTATTAATTAAGAATGTTTTCTTATTATAAAGTTCTATGACTAAGGTTTAATACCCAACAATATATGTAATTAGATCTACCAAAATATAGACTGTAAATGGATAAATTGTCAAAGTAGTAAAGTAGTGTACAAGTTGTTCAAAATTTATCAATTGGCCATCAAAACGTTATCATGCTTAGAAATTTTCAGAAAACCCATAACAGCGAATCCACATTAACTGTCTCGGAAACTGTGGAATACTGGACTTTCGAAGTAGGTATGTTTACTTTACTACACATTGATTATTTTTGTATTTAATAATAGTAGATGCACATACCAAATGGGTCGAACCTGAACTAACGAAAGTTCTACCATTAATACTAAATGCAAATTCTACAGAAGATATTTTTACGCTTTGGATTACCCATAACTAATGCTTCAAACAGTAGTAGTAATTTTAGGGCAATTCAATTTGAACAGTTTTTATTGTCAAATGGAACATATCATAAGTACACTGTATCGTACTATGCTGCAACCAATGGCAAACCAGGGCGTTACGTACAAGTGTAAAATAAGGATAAAGAGGCATGATGAGCGAACCAGGGGATTTAAAATTTTAACTCTTCTAAATTACTATTACAATATCGCGAGGCACCAAACTCGACAACTGGTATCAGTTCACCTAAGTTAATGTTTAAACCCGATCAAGATGATACTAGATTTTATAAGAATAGAAGAAGATATCAAAACTAATTAAGGCAATTATTGCCAATAACACGCCAAATGAATTCAACGTAGGTGATTAGTTCGATGTTATACCAACAAGACCATGTAGAACACATTTTGGTTGATAGAGGTAGTGTTACGCTTTTCCTCTGTTCTGACCAAAAGAATGTTCAAAACAGAACAAAAGCACAACACATTTGCGAACGGCTAGCTGATATAGTACGGGAGCTTAAATGGGCCGTGATCAGGGAAAGATCAATTTCTATTTTATGGAAAATATTCTGTGTTAATCAGTCTAAATTTTGTCAATAAAAAGAGAGCAATTTAAGGTAAATTATTAGTGATATTTAGAGGGCGCCATCTATAATATGTTCAGTGCTGGTCTTTAAATTTTCAAAAGACAAATTTGAGTTATCTGAAATGTTCAATTAAAAGGAGAATAGTGTAAAATAAATGTATATTAAAAGAGAAAATTGATGATTGCTATAAAAAGTATGTACAAGGAAGTCGTTGAAATTAATTTAACAATGAAATAATTATTACCAAGTCGCAAATCGGGAGTTGGTTGATTCTGGCGAGGAGTTCCCTAGCAGTTTCAGCTTCCAGCAGTCTTGGTCCTTTGTTCTATATCTAGCGATGATGGGATCAGTTCATATATAACCAGTAGTTTTTATCAAAGCATAAATATTTTCTGGTACTTTATTTTAATAAAATTTGAACAATTCCACTGGGGAATTTAGGTAATTATGTACTCTAGCAATACGTGCTCCAAAAATACGTATATCTCAATTATGATGGTCAAGCCTCAAGGTATTCTTGTAGTTATATAAGACAGGATGAATCACGAAGGTAAATTCTGATTTTCAATTCGGATTAAATCTCAAATTTAAAATAAATTCTAAATTAAATTTTCATTTATTTAAATTAATTTTTATGTTTAAATTAATCTTGATATTTGAATTAATCTTGATATTATATAAATTAATCTGGATATTATTTAAATTGGTATGAACTGAAGCGATAAGGGAGAAAAAAATAGATTAGCTACACTCATTGATAAACGTGAAACTATATAAAAAATTACTGATATAATACTTTAAACAACGATAAAAAATATATGTTGAATAATAGTAACTAAAATTTTAATTAATAAAAGATTTACCTCTTTCTGATGTAAGCACACTATTAAATTTACGACCCAAAGATGTAGTCTTGAAGAATTACTATATTTCGTAAATGAGTTCAAAAGTGGTCTGCCAATCTCAAAAGTCGAATTGAAAATGATTGTTCTTTAGTTCTATTTGAATAAATAAAACTAATTTCGTACCAGAAAACAACTTTATAAATCTAAAGGAACTAAGTTGAAATAGCACCATTTTGGTAAATTCGCAAAAGTAAAGAAACCTAATTTTAATAGCTAGTGTTTATACCAATTGTGACTTTAAAAATGCATTCTGTAAAAGGTAGCACCACCTGGTATCGAATTATGTAAGTACCACCACTATACAAATAAACGACTCTGTAAACACTAAACTATTAGTTTCTATACCAGTAGAGGTCAGTGCTTTTCATTAAGTTGTTAATAAAGTCTGCTATAATAAATGTTACTTTGACAAACTGATTTATTTGGATTATTGGATAACCTATAAATCATAAAGGTAAGTAATTATTTAACATATAAACCTAGATATTATGAATAATAGACAGTATGAATTGACATATTATATACCTGTATAGTTTCACATTAATCATTAAGTGTTAACTGTAGTTAAATAAAGTTATGTTTTAGGATGAAGCCGCCTGGAAGACTGGGAACTGTACAAAAAATGATAAAATGAAATGAAATATAGCTAAACTATGATTAATATACAAGACTTATTAAAGTATGGTATTAACAATAACAGTACAAAATTGTTATGCACTATATTTAACAAATAGTTGCGATCTTCAGTGAATTTCAGCTACAAAAATCTATCCATGTGTTATACAGGGCGCGTTAAGCATAAGGAAATATGGGGAAATTTGAATAAATGGTAAATTTGATTATTCAAATGTTACAGTAGACGTATTCAATATTCAGTGCATCTCAATAAAAACAATTCTTTAGGGCCAATTGTTGAATTTATTTATAAATTTTGATATATTGATGTTTGCAAAAACTCACAAGAAATATTTGCAGTGAAATGCGCATGACACCGATTCCTCAATATTACAAAAAAGTACCTAATTTTGACCTTCGATTGCAAGAAAACTAACAGGGTTAGCTGTGCAGCTTATATAATCTTTTAGAATTTCAAATTTTTGCTCTGGCAAAATTTTTTGTCTGGCGTAGCGTTTTCCGAGATAAATTTAAGAAACTACCGCCAATTGAGATTTTTGGTACAAGTAAAAGAAATATGTGTATTACGTACTAGAGCTATTATTGAAAATACATCCCATTATATACAGGGTGGACCATTAATAATAGGCCATAGTTCAGGGGTAGATTTTTTAGGCCTAAATATGAGGATATAACCAAATATGCTTTAGTAAAATGTTGCTGTGGAAAAAGAGACAAGGTGTCAAAGTTCAAATTATTTTTTCGTTTTTTTTTTGCAAACTCAACAGCCTCTTAACTGATTTTCGCGAAACTTACTAGAAATTTTTTTTTTATTCTAAGAAACAATAATTTATGTATTACATCACATTAGATCATAGCGGACGCCGCAGGACCTGTATCTGATGATGAATTATTTTAATTTTTTTTTTGACGAAAATCTGACGAGGGCGATATTTCCACGTATAAAAGGTACACTTGGTAGAACTTGATAACTCTCCAAGCGTTTTCGAGAAAAGTGCCGTTCAACATTTCAATAATTCTTTGAAAGACAAGTTCAAATTTAATGGAACAAAGTGTATTTATTGGGAAGTGTGCTTTGGGTACGTTTTAGTTCTGTCATTTAATCATTTTAATTTGTTCTTGTGTTCCTCCAGCTAATTTCTCTAACTACTTTATTTACAATGCCTAGACATAATAATTTTAAAAAATAGGGAAATGAGGGATATGATATGTGTTTACGCACAAAATAATTTTAGCGGACGTGCTGCAGCGAGGAGATACTCATTGCAATATCCAAATAGAATACCGCCAGACCATAAGATTTTCAAAGATCTGTTTCCTCTAGCAAATTTGGGGAAGATCAGTCAAGAGGCTGTGGAGTTATTGCAAGAAGACGAAAAAATTATTGAACTTTGGCACCCTGTTTCTTTTTCCACAGCAACATATTACTAAAGCATATTTGGTTATATCCTCATATTTTGGCCCAAAGAACTACCCCTGAACTATTAATGGTCCACCCTGTATATTTTAATTGCGCATAATTTTTTTTGCAGGATATAAAGATTTCGTTATTATATTTTATTTATTTATTTTTATTCAAAATATATCATTAATAGCACCCTCAAACTACAAATTTTGATACTATTTTATTTACAATTAATTTTTAGCGAGTATTTAAAGGGTTTGTATAAATTGTGGTTTTATAAATATTTGCTAATAATTTTGCAAATTTTTTTGTTCCATCTAGTTTTACTGTACATTAATAGTAATTTAAACATAATTTTCACTGTATATATTTTACACTTTTGTGAGTTATTACATGATGATATACTAATATATATGCAATATTGTGGAATTATTTTTACAGTACATATTGCAAGCAGTGTCCTATTATCAGCCACTGAAGTCAACTTTCTGTTATATAAGTATAGATTATATTTACTAAGAGCGAAAAGTTGATAAATGTTTAAGTGAAATAGCCAAATTAGTAATAAATTTACTGTAATGATTGATCATTTTCAGTATTGTAATTGCTTTACCGTTGTTGGAACAGGTACATTTTTAATTACTAATATTTTTTCAGGAGAAGTATCGCGGCCATCTTTATCTATTATAATATATCTTAAATAAGTAACAAAGTTTTGACAGAAACTAAACTTTCCAGATGCAACCATAAGCCCTGCTTTTTGTAATCGGTCTAATATTCCTTCCAATCTTTCAAAGTGTTCCTTATCGTTACTACCAATAATTAAGATGTCTAAATGCTGAATATAGATTCCATAATCTTCTGGATTTTAGAGGGGACACAAGCTACTCCATACGGCAGTCCTTAATATTGAAGGCCATTATTAGTTTAAATGGTCACTAATTCTTGTGATTTATTATCTAAAATTATTTGAGCATAAGCTTGAAATGTGATACAAATTTTTTGATCAATTTGCAATTTTGAAAATAAATTTTCTATTTTAGGCAATGGATACTGATCTATTTCTAATACAGGATTAATGGTTATTTTGAAATCTCCACATATAATTATAGCTTTTTATTTTTTTATTACACGAACAATAGACGCAGCTCATGGAGAATAATTCACTAGCTTTATAATGCCGAGACTAACTGAATTGTGAAAAACTAACTTACATTAATGTGATATGGAATAACGACGTCTTTGAAATTAAGGGGCTGAACCCGATGAGACATTGCATATTTCTTAAAGTCCTGTGCGTTTGCTATATCTAGACCCCTGTGGCTACTATTTAATAAATATCTATCAGAAGGAACTTTTCTAACAATTTGGAAAAAATTATATATCGTTCCTATAATATATAAAAAAACTGGCGACAAAGAAATGGTGACTGATTACAGACCCATAACAAAAACCTCTCATACACCTAAAATATTTGATTCAATTGTTAACGATTATTTGACAGGTGAACTGTCTCTCAATATATTCATGGTATGCTACTTCAATGGTTAGAATCATGCTTAAAAGATCGAGTCCAAACTGTTAAAATTAATAACTATTATTCAGATGAAGTCAAGGTTATATCAGGTGGTCCCACACAAGGCACTCCTAGAGCCTTCCGGGATAAAGGGGGTCGCAATTACGTGTGGTGTTCCTTAAGGAGCTCATTTGGCCCCACTATTATATCTTTTTATCGATGATGTTGTAGAATGTTTCTTGTATACTCAAATATTACTATATGCTGATGATTTAAAAATATTCAAAGAAATTACTGATTCCACCTCTGTTATAGAACTACAAAAAGACATTGATAGATTTCAGAAACGATGTAGTAACAAGAAAATGACTCTACACCTATTGATAATGCCGATATAATGCGTGATCTAGGAATTTACTTCGACTGTAAATTAACCTTTGCATATCACATCGAATCAAAGTGTAATAAAGCTCTAAAAATCCTTGGATATATTAAAAGATAATGTACAGAATTTACCAACATCTATGCCATAAAGTCTTGATATATCTCAATAGTTAGATCGCATCTTGAATATTGTACAACTATTTAGTTTCCATATTATCAGACTCATATAGATAAAATTGAAAGGGTGCAAAAAAGATTTTTGCGCTATATAGCATTTAAGCTCCATATTCCCAGTGAACATATTTGCTATAATGAAATATTAACTCTTCTCATTATTCAGTCTTCACAGTTGCGAAGAATCAACTCAGACATTATATTGGAATTTAAGCTCTGTAATGGAATTATAGACAGCCCAGAACTGCTATCTATGTTAGACTTCTACGCAGAAATAGTCTGTTATTTAACTAAGTTTATGTAATATATGTCATTATACACCAAATCAAATTGTAATGTTCACTGTTATATATACATATACTTATTATGCTTTCCCGTAAATAAAGAAATAAATATTATGCAAAATGGCAAAGAAAATATACAATTTGTTGATGTCACATTAGGGGGAACCTATTTAAAAGTTTTACACAAATTATAAGTTATTTATTCCATGTATATGTATAATTTTTTAATTTATCTGTTTTCTACTAATTTTTGACTTGCCACAAATTCAACGTGTTGCGTAAATTTGTAAAATCAAGATATTCATTTATCTATCTATAACAGTTAACTTAAACTGTTTAGAAATTTGTTCCACAAGTGAAATAAGCACTATATGTTGGATATGCAACCATGGCTCAAAATTGTAAAAAATCATTTACATGACATTTGCGTTTGTGCAAATATTTTAAATAATGTAAATGTATAATTTACATTCCAAAAATGTATCATCTATTCGCACAAATTGTTTCTGTTGCCATTTTAAGAACAGTTTGAAGTATAATTTTCTTCAATTATATTAAAATGATACACAAATTTTTCTCTATGTATATTTAATTTATTTTTACAGAAACAGATCATTTCACATAGTTATGCGTTCAATCATTATGAAAAATTGTTCTTGTTTTTCTATGTCTGAGCTTCAAAGACTGTTACTATTATACTTTTTTACAGTTAATATATCATATGTAAATGTGTCTCAACATGTCAAAAGGTACTAAATCAAATATAATAAAGCAATAAGTTACCAAGTTATACATCCCAACAATATGCGAATACATCATCAATCTTGTCATAAAATATTTAGAGTCAGAGTGAATACTTATACAATATACCTGTCATTTAATTCCTCTTCATTTGTGATAGCCTCATGGCCTTATACTAATAACCATGTGAAAATTATTGGAATAAGAATAAAAAGGATTGAGAACAGCTGCTAATATTTTTATATTTATTTTTGTGAGTTAAAACGTAAATTTATTCTTTGATTTTCAGTAACATTTTGGTATTCGTTGATTAGAAAATGTTGCTATAAAAAAAATATAATCGTGCTAAAAATTTTTACTGCGTATTATTTGTTATTGATTCATGTAGTTTTTGTATTCATAAAGAAAAATTACAGGGCGATTTTTGATGACTTAACCAAACAAATATTTTTTCTGAATACCATAAACATCTGTCAAATTTTTACTTATAGAATTAAGGAGTCAAAAATCTGACAAAAATTATAAAATTCTCTATATATCGGATCAGTAATGAAGGACTATAGGAAGTACATATGGGAGTGTAGAGTGTTAGATTCACCTCGATGTTCTTTAACTCCTATTAAGCTATGTACAGCTAGCAGCTAGTCATGGGAATCACCGTATAAATTTTACATAAACCAATGCTGAAATAGGGGGCGAGCGAAGGTGCGTCTTTACTATGTACATACTTCAGTATGCGATGTAAAGCAACGACGGGCGCAGTTAGTACTTGGATGGGTGACCATTCCAACGGAAACCGCGTCCTCGCCTCACACATCTTCCAGCGGCTTATTTAATATTTTACCAATTAAGGTGGGAGCGTAAGAGCAGGTAATTTAAAACACCAGTTTACGTTGGCAGTAACAACCATAATTTGTTTTTTTACGGATAGCAACTGTGAAAGCATTGCTAATTACGTACATATGAATAATTATTAAGTGTTTCAGTTTTAGAAACGAAAACTGCTATTTCCTAAATGTTTTTGTCATGAATTCTTTTTCCGAAAGTATATACAATCTAAAGATATGCATTTTATGTATGTTTTTTGCAGTACGCAATAAGTTTTTTACATTAATTAGAAAAAGATCTTCTACAGAAAATGCATCGTAAAATTTTTGCATTGGAATCTCGCAGTATAACATTTCGTGAGGTTTTCTAATAAATATGGAAAATTTAAAAACTATTTAATGTTATCGTAATTGTTTTAGCACTTATATATTTTTAGCCGCAGGCAGTTCTGTGATGCGTCTAGAAGTAGCACATGCACTCACAATTTAAGCGGAAAATGGGAAAATCGTTTTGGAAATTCAACCTTATAGTCCAGGGAAGTTAGGAAAAATAGCGGAAATTTTTAGGCACAGCAGATATCGAGATGCAGTTTTCTGCATTGTGTTCAGGAAGGTCCCAGGAAACGACTCTATATAGTCTGGTTTAGCCATTTTTTGAAAAATGCCTTTTGGGCCGGAAAATGCATTTTCCAATTGCATCATTACTTGCACCATTATAGGAACGACTGGAAACTCGGAAAAATCGCTCGGAAATCGTTACGCGGGATGTTTCGGGGCTGCCGAACTCGATTCTGGCATTAGAATTACCCCGGGGTGCACGGGGGTGATTCTGTGGGGGTGCGCGGGGGGTGAATTGGGGGAGAAATGGCAGCGTGCATGAAAATTGCTCCAAACTCGCCATTCGGGGGTTTTCGGGGATGCCGAATTCAATTCTGGCATTGGAATTCCCGGGGGGCGCTCGGGGGCGGCTCTGCGGGGGTATCTGGGGGGCCATTCTGGGGGGGAAATTGCATAGTCCATGAAAATCGCTCCAAACTCGTCACTCGGTGGTTTTCGGGGATTCCGAATTCAATTCTGGCATTAGACTTCCCCGGGGGTATGAATAATAAAAATTTAGATTGAAAATTAAATAAATAAATGTTACACATATTATAAAAACAATTGCTTTGGAAGAGAGTAGAGTATCGTTACCACGGGGGCCGGTGCGGTATGGTTCACAAGGTCAAGACGAGCCCTTAGATCCGTTGGAATGGGGGTGGGAATTGGTGGATGGAGAGCTCAGTCCTGTCACCATGACCCAGGAAGCCGGTCCCGAGGAAATTTTAAGCAAAATTTCTTGTTCTTGTCAAACCGACTGTGGCACGAGGTGCGGGTGCCGCCGAAGTGGGTTGGAGTGCTCAATTGCATGCAAGCATTGCTATGGCAATTGCTCAAACCAAAAAGGCACTTCCAACGGGGCTGAGAATAGTGACGAGGAAGAAGATGAAGAAGGGGAAGAAGAAGAAGAGTTTGAACAAGATGTGTAGTATTTAAGTTAAAAATTGAAGTTTATAATGAATAATTCAACATTAATAAAAACTCCTATTTGTTATTTGAATAAAGTATTATTTTCATAATTTGTGATTTTTCACTTTCTCCTTTACCATTTCCCACAGAGCCACCCCCGAGCACCCCCGGGGAAATCTAATGCCGGAATTGAAATCGGCATCCCCGAAAACCCCCAAGTATCGATTTTGGAGAGATTTTCATGGACGCTGCCATTTCCCCCCCAATCACCCCCAGACAACCCCACAGAGGGACCCCCGAACGCCCCCGGGGAAAACTAATGCTAGAATTGAATTCGGCATCACCGAAAACCCCCGAGTAACGAGTTTGGAGCGCTTCCCATGGACTATGCCATTCCCCCCCCCCCCCCCCAGAATGACCCCCAGACAATCCCACAGAGGGACCCCCGAGCGCCCCCGGGTAATTCCAATGCCAGAATCGAGTTCGGCAGCCCCGAAACCCCCCCGAGTAACGATTTCCGAGCGATTTTTTCGAGTTTCCAGTCGTTCCTATAATGGTGCAAGTAATGATGCAATTGGAAAATGCATTTTCCGGCCCAGAAGGCATTTTTCAAAAAATGGCTAAACCAGACTATGTAGAGTCGTTTCCTGGGACCTTCCTAAACACAATGCAGAAAACCGCATCTCGATATCTGCTGTGCCTAAAAATTTCCGCTATTCGGGCGATTTTGATCTAAATGCCCTGGACTATTATAAAAACATGTGCTAAATTCCACGCATTTAAGGCACAGAAGGAAAACTGCCTACCTGGATAAAATATTTGGAAATATATATGTCCTCTTGGCTAAATTCCAGCACCAAACTGGATAGGCAATTCTTAAACACAATTTGTCTAAATAGCGTCGACATGATGTGTCTAAATTGCTCTAATGTTTCAAACTAGTCTTAAGATAGAAACAAATTGGGTGCAAAAATCAAGCATTGTAGTTTGCAGGTAGTGTCTGTTTGACGCAATATTTTGTTCTTGTGTCGACACATGATCAATAATATGTGATTATTTGGTCACAGTATTCACCCTGACTTAAGTCTTTGTGCATGTGTTGACACAATTCACACACACAATGTGCTGTGTTCTGATTTAGACACATTTGCTCCTAAACAGACAAAGTTAGCCGGCACGCTTCTCCTTTTTGAATTACAGTGTATATCATGGATGACGGTATTTTTTTTCTGTTCAAGTTCACTTTGCAAAGCAAGGGGAAACTTCCAAATTTAAATAAGATTAGTATGCAACTGTCACTATTGTTGCTGTAGTAGAAAAGGTCACGTCAATTTTTTCGTTAAATGACAAACGTACTCAATTGTGAATTTTAAAACTAGTTGTGGATGCAACTCTCGATATAAATGGTTGTCAATGCTCATAATTGACTAGAAAATAAATTAAGAAAAACTGTGTCAGAAAATACACTTATTGCAATATTTGAGTGCTCGTTATGCTCTAAATTGTCAGTTCGTGGGCCCCAAAATGCTAAAAGTTGGTTATTAATTACAGCAACTAACAAATTAGAGTATTTTTATTGACATTTGACAAAGGACCATACACTTTTCATATGGAATAGTGGTGTCCGTTAAATTGTCTGAATTTCTTATATGTTATGTATTTTTGAATCCTGAACAAATGTCTCCATGGGCACGATGTCCGAAACATCAAGGCCGTTCTTGTCAGTAAGTACAGGTAATAATCAATTTGTAAATAAACACAAGAAATTCTCTGTCTTCTTTGCCACGGTAATCGTAACTTTTCCACTATGCCGCGATTTCTGGAATCACTTTCCCGCTATCTACCATTAACTACAGAAGACGCTTTTCAAGAGTCTTTTCACGGCTTATTTTGAAAACTCTTTACAGGCCTCTTTCAAAATTCTATTCAAGATTCTGCTGGAGACTGTCTTCGAGACGTCTGTCAAAACTTCCATTTATTTAACCTCTGTCTCTCGATCGAAGTCTATGTGATATATTCAGCAAATACTGTAAACCTCGGTGTAAGCACAATAACGGGTAATACTGACAAGAACGGCCGCTATCTCGATACCCTTGATGTTTCGGACATCATTCCCAAGGGGACATTTGTTCAGGATTCAGAAATACATAACATATAAAAAATTCAGACAATTTAGCGGAAACCACATTTTTATACATGAAAAGTGCGTGATCCTTTCAGAGTATGTGCTCAGTTATAATGTACTGATTTCCACAGGGCTTTTAAATTGCTTAAATTTACAGTTTATCTATCATTACAGTTGACAGACTTATAGATAGATAGATAGATAGATAGATAGATAGATATGTAGATAGATAGATAGTTAGATAGATAGATAGATAGATAGATAGATAGATATGGTTTATAATGCTTTACAATATATCAATATTAACATATAACTATTACTCAAATGGTAAGTGTTCGCATGGTTTGCGATCTTCCACACCACCTAATACATTCCATAAAATAATTACGTATTTACACACACACACATATGACATACATACACTACAATAGATTATAAAATATAATAATATAACAAATAGGTTCACATATATGTAAAAATAAGTAGGTAATGCACTTATCCCGTTCAAGAAAAAAAATCACTAATATAAAATAAATATAAGAATGGCTATTACAAAATTTCACAATGTGGAGATATCACAATTTAAGGATTCGTTAATATCATAGAATGCCTCTTTATTTAGAAAATCCTTTATCACATGTTTATGTCACGCCTACGATAGACTTCCCACATGTAGGGGAAGCTTGTTGTATAAAACAGGCCTGAAATAATTATAAGCGTAATTACTTGACTTTAGTCTGTTATAGTCAAGTTTTATACTAAACTCATTTCTGGTATTATAATTATGATTATCGCCCTTTCTTACGAATAAGTGAATATTCTTGTAAATAAATATATATATAATGAAGGAAATATTAATATATTTAGATCGATGAACTTTCGTTTAACATCATCTCTATATCCCAGGTATGAAATTATTCTGATAGCTTTCCTCTGTGCTGAAAATATTCTAGTAGCTAGTGGTGCATATCCCCAGTTTAATAGCCCGTATATTATATGAGATGCTATTAAAGAGTGGTAGGCAATCGTTAGAATATTTATTGGTACAGTATTGCCCAAGTTTCTCAGAACAAAAATATTTCTATTCAATTTATTTACGAGGAAGTCCACATGGTGACTCCAATTTCACTTTGGGTCAAGATAAAGTCCAAGAAATTTGATTTTTTCTGGGTTTTGATAGTTTTCAAGACTTCTATGAGTGAAAATCATACTTGCAGTTTTATTTTGATTTAAGGACAATTTTTTGCATGAAAACGAGTTAACCGCATTTAAACTTGTATCCTCCATGTACTTCTGAAGTGCATTTAGTGTTCTATCTGATCTTAACAACATGGTGCCATCTGCAAATAATACAAGATCAGCCTCTGGTAGAGCATGCTTAAGATCGTTTACATAAATTAGGAATAAAGAGGGCCCTAACCGATCCCTGTGGCACCCCACTTTTTACCTCCAGGGGATCGGAATTCGTGTTATTTACACATGTATACTGCTCACGATCTGATAAATAAGATTTGATTAGCTCACAACTAACTAATTCGACATAAAGATGTTTTAACTTTTTTAGCAGCACAGCGTGATACACAGTCAAAAGCCTTCTGTAAATCACAGAAGGTAACTTCAACATAATCTCTTCTTTCTTGGCCGTCTATAATTTTATTTATAAGGTGTATTATTGCGTCATTTGTTGATTTGTTGTTGCGAAAACCAAATTGATTATTGTAGAATAAGTCATATCTTGCAAAGTGATCTGTTATTTGACTTTTTAATATCGTTTCAAAAATTTTTGAGATTATTGGAACCATCGATATTGGTCGAAAATTATTAAGGTCTGCCGAAGCGCCATTTTTCGGAATTGGTACAACCTTTGTAATCTTCAATACATCAGGGTAAATACCTGAGTTTATGCATTGGTTAAAAAGAATAACTAGAGGCTTAATTATTAATTTTTTTATGCTTTTTATTATTTCAACATTCATAATATAGTGATCTTTACAGTTCTTATTTTTTAATTGATTTATAACTTCTCTTACTGTATTGTGCCCAATAATCCGAATAACTATTATTTGTTGTTTGTAGATTTGATATTATGTTTTCACCTATGTTTACAAAATAGTTGTTTGCCTCGTCGGCATTTAACTCGATTGAAAAAGATTTATTTTATTTTGTCTATTTTTATTTATAATACCCCAATATACTTTCGGGGTGTTACCATTTTCATTTATAAGTTTTTTTGTAATAATTACTTTTTGCTGACTTGATCTGCTTTCTATAATAAGCTCTATAATTATTTAGATGCTCCTTTAACTGGACGTCAGGAAAGTTATGGTATAATTCTGATAACACACATAGATTCTCCCTTATTTTGCGCAATTCATTACTGAACCACTTCTTTGTTGTACGTTTAATTTTTTTATTGGTTTCTTTTTCAACCAGAGGAAAAGCTTCCTCAATATTTCCTCATAAAGTTGTCAGAAACAGTTCCAATTTAACATTTATATTTAATGATTCGTCTGTCACAAAACCCCAGTCAATATTCTCTAATCTGTTATATAATGAAAATAAGCCCTCATCTGTAAATTTTCTTATTTTAAACGTTCCTTTGGTTTCATTATCATTTTTAGTATCGAATGAGATGGTTATTGCCTTATGATCTGACAAACTGGGATGAAACACTTTCTCCTGGAAATAGTTAAAGTTTACCAGTATGTTGTCAATGAAGTTATTTTGTCTAGCGTTTTCTGTAATAATTTGTCTAAAAGAAAAAGAAGTAAACAGATCTTTGAAACCGTTTGTTCTTTTTTCATTTGCAATGTATTTAATATTAAAATCGCCATTTATTATTATATTCTTGTTCAATATTTCAAGTTTACTTAAAACGGAATTAAAATTTGTTAAAAATGTTTCAAAATCTCCCAGAGGCGATCTATAAACTGTAAAAATTACAAGATTTATTTCAAACCGTTCAATGGCAATTATTTCACAATGAACCTAAATTGATAGAGTTTAAAATCTCATATGGAGTAAAATTATAACCGTCTTTTTTACTTAAAATTGTAACCCCCTCATGAATTGTATTTGACCTACAGAAACTTGCTGCAACATTACATTTATCGACAGTTAAGTTTTGAATTCCATATTGATCCCAAAAATTCTCTGAGAAGCAGAGCTAATATATATCATTTAAAAAGGCATCCAATTAATGTACCTTATTTCTTGTGGATTGGATGTTTAAATGCAACACCTTAATTTTATTTTTATGGGCTTCCTCTTTTGAAGTGCCTATTATTGAATTTGTAACCTTTCTGTCTACGAAAGGGCTGATTAAAGTCATATTTTGAAATCGTTGGGCCATAGTTCAGCATTCAAAATACTGTTTGCTAAGTCTTCATCGGCTGCCATCTTAAATGAGTTAAACGTACCCCAGTTTCTGACTTGCTCTACAACAAAGGTTCTGCCAGGAAATTTTCTCTGGAGATATTGTTCTAGGTTGTCCCTTGAGTACGAAGTTGTGTATTTAAAAGTGATAATAAAATTCTATAACGAAAAGTGATTTTAATCTCATTGCTATTGATTAATTAATGAATACGTTACCGTTACTCAGTCTGGTCAGATTGGAAACAAATTAATTTAAAATTGGAAAATCAATTAAATTAACCCTGGCCACCTGTGGCCAGTAAATATCTACATTTTTATATAACCTGCTTAATTTATTGGAATTATAGTTAGAGAGTTATGTTAAACAGGAAGATGCTATTAGCATACCATGTGGGTGCACCCCCTGCCTAAGAAATGCAGTTATTGAAGTTCTACTTCAATATTTGATGCTTACCGCCTTCAGAGTAGTCGGTACTTTGAAGCGATTTGTAGGCCTTTCTATATCTTTCCAACTTAGTTTAGAAATATTTTACCAAATTCAAATCTGTACTATAAAAATAAATTAAATACAGGGGTGTGCACAGTATGTACGTTCCACAGTTTATAATTTGTTATATGGGTTTTGTTATGCAAGGAACGAGTTTCCCTATAAATTTGCCTTTTTTAAATGGTTTTAACTAAATGACCATTTATTTTGTATAAACTAAAAATGTATACACAGCAGGGCTGTTGTAGAATAATCTCTAGAATAACTAAGTGACGAAATTGTGAAAAAGGTAAATCATAAGACGTATTGCTTAAGGTGTTTAATAATTTAATAGAAATACATTTAAACTGATTTAGTTACTGTAATTAATTTTGAGGCTAAAAACTATTTTTTTTTGCAACTGTCACAAAAAATGACGTTTATCGGATCTGACAATATTCCTAAAGTGTCATTTTTTTTACTCATCTGTCAGTTTTATTTCTTTGGCCGCTTTTCCTTTACGGCCACGTTCGCACATATTTCCAGCAATTTGTACCAAACAATTTTAAAAATAATTTATTTTATTTTCTGAGACAGCTGCATAAAAAAATGTTGTGTGCAGCTTGGCCAAAAAATGATCTATCTTGACCGTATTCGACGTTTGCTTGGCCTCGGCTGTACCTTAGACGCAAACTTCGGATTCAGCCAAGAAAGATCAAATTTAAGGCCTTGATACACACATAAGTATTTTGGCATATAGGTATTCACTATATGTATTATAAATAAACTCATTAGTATCTAAATTGTACTCGTACTAAATTATGATGGTTAAGTTTATTTAAATGTTAATTATTTCCATAAGGGGAAATTAAAATAATAAAAATTAAAGAAATGTTGGTAAATTCAAAGTATTCCTTAATAAATACACCTATATTGAACTTGTGTTAAACATATGTTACACGCCTTATACGTACATGTAGTATTCGAGGTAAATGCTTTTCTAAAATATTTAACGGCTATTCTATATCAATAAAAGTACAAAAGTGGCCTATTGTAACTTCATATCTAAAGATACTCGCAACATTTTAATATAAAATTACATTACCTCACACCTATGAAATAAAACGTGGCCACCTTGTAGCTTTACCGTTACAAGAATTGATTACGCCACTTATGGCTCTGCGATTTGTTATTGGCTCTTCATTTGGGATAATTTAAAACGTTATTGTCTCACCCCAGAGGGTTGTTGAAGAGGTCAATGATAGTAATAAATTATTCTGCGTAATTTGTAAATGCATATAACAAGATTGGTAGAAAAAGTGCTTCTAATTAATCATAGTACCTAAATAAAATGTTTCGTTCCATTTTCTGGCATTTATATGTATGATAATGGGTTGAGGAATAATTTTAGTAAGCTGACACTTTTTAGAATGTAAGCGGTGGACATTTGAAACAATTTAACTATGCATTTAATAGTTATATAGTTAGTAAAAAAGTTCATTTGAGATATAATTGTGCATGTATATCTAACCAAATATTTTAGTACGGTGTGTTCTGATTAACTATTTCCAGTCGTGTGTCTTTTGGTTATAAAAGCAAGCAAATTGTTCCCTAAAGCATTCTCAATGTAACCTAAATGATCCTAGAAATTAATGCAAAGAAGTGCAGAAGTGGTAAAGAACAAAGGGGGAATAATTTAAATAAAAAATTAGTCACCAACTATGTACATATATGTGCTGGCATTAAGTCATGGAAATGGAAGGCAGAGGAGAAAAAAAAGAAATATATCACTGCTCTGATTGTCCAGAGAATTATGAGAAAGATTCAGTTCCATGCCAGTCAGTTTAAGGTATTTCTTAGAGTTTATGATGCCACCTTGAGTGTCATGTTAAGTTTGGCAAATTACGCTTTAAATGATGAAGCAATGATATTGGTTGAAATGCTTTGTCCCAAAATACTGTTCAAATATTCTATCATTGCTTGACCTTTGCATACTGCCATAAAGGATACATAGCTTTACATAGAGTAGCGAGCAAAAGAAGTAATTTGAAGCTCTAAAAGGAAAATTAACGGCAGCATCAGTTCTACAGCACTTTAACCCAAATAAGGCTGCTAGATGAGAGTAGATGCGCAGGGGGTGACGACTTTGTTGCTTACGCTGACGCAAGTAGAACCCTCTCGAAAGTGGAACGGAACCTGAGGGCCTGGCGCCAATTTGGTCTTTAGGTCATCTACGACAAATAATTCACGGTAATCTGTAAATATCGGGAACTGAAAAATCCAGCAAGCAGACTAACATGGTGGTCCCTACGATTGTCCGAGTCTGACTACATCATTGTACAATGTACATAAGAATGATGTTACCCTTCTGGAGGCAAATTTGTTAATCTCGAAACCCACCCCGTCTTTAAGATCACAGAAAATGCAGCAGATATAGATGACATGCTAACCTTTCTACTGCTACCTGAATATATTTCCAAAGAGCCAATAGGCTGATCCTACCTTAAAGCGTCATTTGAAAGTCCCAGAGTGCCACAATAGGTATCCCAAGACGGAAAAATAGTTTTCGATTACCATTGATAGAAGAGGGTTAGATAGGTTGCAGGTGATTCCCGCACATCTGAAAGAAAAGTCTTGTACTCTCACCATTCGGAGCCTCTTGCTGGTCAACTGGGAGTCGCTAAAGCACTGCACAAAATTAGAACCACATATTACTGGGAAAATCTCCGAATAGATGTAGAGGAATTTGGAAAAACTACAAACTGCCAAGCCAGGAAGGGGCAACAGAATAAAAAACTTGTTTGGCTTCTAGAGCCAATAGAATTGGGGATACCATTTGAATGAGCGGCAGAACTATGGTTATAGTGGCGATCGATTATGCTAACTGTTGGATGAAAACAGGCTTTGTTCTCAGGAAAGGGCAAGGCTGCAGCAAAATTCATCTTAGAGAAAATTATCGCACGTCATGGCTCTCTGAGATACATATTGAGCAATCAAGGAAAAATTATCAAAATTTTGCATATAATACGTCATGACAGAGTACCACTAAGTTCTCGTTATTCATATTATTCTATGGTAGAGGGGCTATACAGCCAACAGAAGCTAACTTGCAGAAGACGCATAACTCCGCAAACGCTTGTAAAATAAGAGGATGAGCCCTAACAGGAAGAAGTCTAGCAATACCTGGAATTCAAAAAGCTTTCACTTCATTGGTTTTACTATCTTGTGGAGTAGCTATGATGGATATGCCCACTAAATGGAAGTAATAACGGGAGGCTTCTGGAGGACATTGCCGGCAACGATCGCTAATGAAGAAACCATCCTACTGGTATACGATACTGCATGGCTGGAATATGAGGTAAGTGGCGGTTCATAGTTTAAGGGGATTTGTGGAAAGTTTAATACTAATGGTCCACAATGGATCATATTGAATAGCTCCGATCGATTAAAAGACAACTTTGAAAAAGAACAAGATTCTTTCGTTCGCAGCTGAACGCGACTCTTTTGTATTATTCTGTTTGGGGCTCATAAATACTATTTATTTAATACTTTACTATAAAATATTTTCTATTATTAAGAAAAAGTAAGAAGACTAATAAATGTAACGAGTGTAACAAAAATAAAGGACCACAAGCGATGAAAAGGTATGTTCCCCTTTAAACGAACTAGTCATGCTGCAAATTAGCAGCGATATGTCTTAGTTCGGTTGAACCAGGGCAGTCCAGAATGTGTCTTGCAAGGAGGTCGATAATTCTACAATCGCAAGAGTCAGTACTGAATTAGGTGTGCAAAAACTTTGTTTTTGTGTCACGAACATTGTGCGTACCCTCCTACAATATTCGAATCAAAAAGAATGTTGAGGAAACCCAACAAGTCTCAGTTAGCTCATGCAATACTCGAAAATACCAACAATTTACGCATGGAAGAAGACGAAGAAATTATTGTTTGAAAGGTGGACCTCTTTTATATTACATATCATGACGTAACAATGAAATGCATGAGAACTTTACAAACTCTTATGTACATTGCATCCTGAAGACATATGCAAAAGCTGTTATTGTTTTTAACGATTATACTAACTCACCTCAATCAGGTTCACGACACACATAGGACGTTACATTAACAATAGTAGGAATTTAATTTCAGCCCATATAAGAAGTTAGCTAGTTAGCACATATATGAAGTTAGTCGGCAAGAAAGAGCAATTCTTGGGTAAGCACAAGTGTACTGTGCATATTGATGTGGACATCATTTGTGCTGCAGTTTCATCATCAGAAAATACAAGTACAGCAGTTATAAGGAAAGACACCGACTTGCTGATTCTGCTTCTGTATGATGCCATGGACAGTGGTTTCAAGTTGTACTATAGTGATATAAGATATTCTCTGCATTCAGTCATTGTTTGGTCATGATACCCTGTTTCTGCATGTTTCTACGGGCTATGATTTGACATCTGCATTTTCTTCAGTTTTAAAGTTTTAAGCATTCTACAAACTATAGAAAGATACTGAGGCCCGTTCGGATATAAATATAGTTTGCTCTGATTCTTGTCAACAGTCGAAACTACTGGAAGAAAAGCAATGCTTCTATTATATAGCTGCAAATCTCTAGAAACGTAATGCTCCATCGAGTGTTACTTGAACAGGTAGCTGGAGCTAAATTATTTTGTTTTTCTACCTACCGCTACCGCTTCGTCCACAATGTACCATAGCTGTCACACACACCTTCTCATAAGAATTTGGAATAAATTTTAAATTCTGTAAATAATTTCTATTCTTAAAATTACATAAGAAAGTTTTGTGTAGTATATTTTTGAAAGATTATTTTATGTGAAACTTTGTTATAGGTAATTCGAATCTGGAATTGGTTGGGAGAGTGGTCAATGAATATTATTGAACCACAGCACTTAGGCCCCTGTACTTCCTCCCTGTAGACAGACCCTCGCCTAGGCCTCCAACAAACCTAATCTTGTGAAATAGGTGGTGATGCTGTCCAGGGGGGCATCTCACTTACATCGGCCGGAGTAGGCCAACGTTCCCCCAAAATGGATTCTCTGATTGATGAGACGGCAGAACAGTCACGCAGTACATGTTAAACCGTCTCATCTTCTTGTTTAGTGGGAACCAATCCGCCATTTTGAATTTAGGAGAAGTTTCCATGATCTGATTTTGTCGAACTTTGAACATGTTATTCAGCATTGACTGCTGAGCTAGAATCTGTTTCTGAAGCAATATTGCCCGGCACTAAATACAAATTGCCTGAACCAAATGTATTTTAGCTCTAATACAAATAAATTCTATTCTGTTCATTTTGAAAATATCTATTAAAAATTTCGGCATATTCTGCAAGGTGCGTAACCTCAATCATTCTGCAGAATGTAGGAATATAAAGTTCAGGTCTGAAATATTTCCATATTATCCTGAATATACAAGCTATACATCTCCAGTTACAGGTTAATTATATAAGTCGATCCCAGGGCTACACATGATGATTACCAGATTTGTCTAATTAAAAGTCAAATTAAGTCTTTTATTTCAATGAAGCTAAATGATATCAATGTAATAACTATCCATACAAAGGTCTGCTGTATAATGCCGACAAAATATACAAATTGGGTAGCACAGAAAGTTATTGTAATGATTTTATTTTAAATGTGAAATTAACATAGAAATATGTTCCGTAGTTATATGAAAAATAAAAAGTTATTAAATATTTCTAATTTTGCTTCTTTGAATGTATTACTACAAGCTGTTCAAGCTATATCAGAAGCCGCGCATGCTTTAATTAAATATAATTTAAAATACTTCTATAAAAACTTTTAGTAAAATAGACTCACTAAAATTAAACTGAACTTCCATTTCAGTGCCAAAACTAATTCAATTTCCGAAACTTGAGCACAAGCTTTTTGAACCTCTTATTCGCTTGAAGCGAATAAATTAATTTATCAAAGTATAAAGTAAATGGACTACCTATTAAAATGATAATTAATGGTAGCTAGAAAACTACTAACACGTGTTTCTGCTAGTGTAGCCCCAACAACAAATGTAAAGGAAATATAATCTAATTTGCCGATTATACTGCACTTTCTTACGATTGAAAATCTGCAAATTGACATTAGTTTATTTTCCATAATGTAGGGAACCTTCAATATCAATAAAAAAATAAAAATAACGCGTGTGCCAAATGTTAAAATTGTAGGAATCTGAAATGCTGTGCACAATGTACAGGGTTTCAAACCTAATAGTAATCAACTAGACCGATCACAGGCTTTGCTGGGTATATTTAATACTTATGGTTTAAATGCTCATGTAAATTCTATCACTAGAAATACAACAAACACCATAATCGACAATATTTTTAGCAATATACCCACTAACCTTTTAAATTGTGAAGTTATACATTATCCACTATCAGATCACAATCCTCAAGCTCTTAGAGTCAATTTAGCTGTAGAAAATATATATAACAAAAAAATATGTAGTTAAAAGGTCATTTAATGAAGGTAACATTAATACATTTATCAATCTTATTCGTTCCGAGAACTGGGATGCAGTTTATGCAGAAAAAGACTCGGATGGTAAGTACAATTCTTTTTTGAAAATATTTCCATATTATTTTGACATTGTATTTCCTAAAACAAAAAATCTATTAATATTCATAGACATAAATTTTGGATGCCTCCTGAAATTAAGCAAGAGAAAGAACAAATATGATAGTTCAAAATCAAGCAAATTTGTTTTTAAACCCTACTAATGCCCAAGAAATTATAGATATTGTTCTTGCAAAAATCAACGGGTCTTGATGAAATACCAATTTATGTCATAAAAAAAGTAATTGTAGAAATTTATGAACCACTTTCCGCTATAATAAATAATTGTTTTCTGGACGGGATATTTCCTAATCAATTAAAAACTAACAAAACAATACCTATCCATAAAAAGGGCGATAAGGAAAACGTCGTAAACTACCGCGGTATATCAATCCCACCGAATTTCTCTAAGACTATTGAGAAAACAATTTATAACAGAATGATTTCTTTTTTTAATAAACATAAAATAATTAAAGATTGTCAATTCGGCTTTATGCCTCATTGTTCAACAGAGCAGGCTATCTATCACTCACTAACCAAAATTATTAGAGCGCTTGACTCAAATTTGAAGGTGGCCTGCTTTTATTACGACATATCAAGAACCTTAATTATGCCATTTTGTTGGATAAATTAAATAGTTACGGTGTTCGAGGTACATGTAACAAACTACTCCAGTCGTACCTTACAAATAGATCACAAGTTACGGCACTAACAACTTCAAGTACTTCAAACTGTTTTGCAGATAAAATTTGAATAATACAGGGTGTGCCTCAGGGATCTATACTTGGGCCCCTCCTATTTATTTTGTATACCAATGATTTAAAAGATTATATTAATATAGATTTTTTTTATATCAATATGCCGATGATAACTCCAGTGTTGCAACCGAAGAATCCTTACTGGCTTGTGCAAGTAAACTTACCACAATATCCTCAAATATGTCTAAATACTGTAGTTCGAATGGCTTAAACTTAAATATAAATAAAACTACTCTTGTTATGTTTTCTCCAACTACTGATCTTGATTATTCGTTGTATGTTTAATTAAATGGTTCTTCAATCACACAAACGGAAAATGTAAACTTTCTTGGCATAACGTTAGATAGTAAGTTAAATTGGAAAGTTTATACCAATACTTTGATATCAAGAATTAATTCGTCCTGTTACCTAATACGATTCATGAGATACCAACTATCAGTAGACTCTCTAAGAATATTTGATTTTTCATACGTACAAACTATTCTAGAATATGCGATAATATTCTGGGGTTCCTCCTTACATTGGCAGAAAGTATTTATTTGTCAAAAATGCATAATTAGGTGTATGATGAAGGTATCTTGCAGATATTCATGTAAACCTTTGTTTAAAGAATTGAAAATACTTACCATCCCGTCTCTTTATATTTATAAATTAGTTTTGTTCGTTAAAAAAAATACCGGTGAATTTACAAGAAATATTGATGTGTACAGATTGATGACAACAAGACATGGGAATGATCTCAGAATACCAGTACACCACCATAGTTTTTATGAAAAAAGTCCATGTTATAACGCTATCAAAGCCTAAAATGCCTTACCATAAGAATTAAAATCTATTAATAACATTCATTCCTTGAAAAATCAACTTAAATTGTATTTACTTGAAAATACATATTACTCTTACAGTAATTTTTTAAATGCGTAAAACTTTTGTTAGTAACTTCAATAGTGCAACTGATTATAATGTTTTCTACAGTTTTAGTTTTTGGGTTGTTTTAGTTGTGTGTTTTCTTTTTGCTGCTCTCCTTGTTTTCATATATTTTATACAATGACATGTTATATATTTTGTGTTCTAATGTTTTATATTTTACTGTATTGTAATAATTTTTAATATTTAATCACCCTGACAATGCTAATGTCTTTTTTGTAAGATCTATAGCAATAAAGTTTATTCTATTCTATAAGACACTTACAGATTACCCAGGTCGAGGAAGCTCTTAGGACCACCAAGTTAAAGAAATCTTCAGGACCTGGAGGAATCTATCCCGATTTCATTAAGTATGGTCCACCGAAACTCATAGTAATGTTGAAAAGCCTCTACGAAAGGTGCTTGAATGGAGAACATATTCCTACAGAATGGATAACATCCTATGTAACCACAATACATAAGAAAGGACCTAAGGATGACCCAAAAAATTACAGAGGGATAGCAGTTATTCCAGCAATTGCCAGAATATATTCACGGATCCTCATAAACCTAATAGAAGATATCCAAGATAAGCAGCCGGAAGAACAGGCGGGCTTTCGAGCGGGCCGATCCACAACGGATAACATCTTCACTTTAAAAATAGTCCTCGAAAAGCGTACTCAAAGGAACAGAGAAACACACATTGCTCTCATCGATTTAGAAAAAGCGTATGATAGCGTCCCCGTAACACAACTTTGGAAAGCTATGGAACAACTTAACATAAGGCTTACTCTAATAAACGCCACCAAAGAGTACTACAAATACAATTCCGCTAAAATAAAAATTAGCAAACACTAAGGGCCTAAGACAAGGATACTGATTTAAAATTTATTTAAACAGAGCCCAGTCCTACAAGGGTGGACGAATAAATGTAAGAATATGGGACTAAGAGTGGGAGATGAGATACTATATAGTCTCTATATCGCGGACGACCAAGTCATAGTAGCGGACTACGAAGACAGTTTAGGTTACATGATTATAAAACTCCAGGAACAGTATGAAAAAGCTGGACTGACCATGAATATGAGTAAATGTGAATATCTGTTAGTCGGTAACAACGAGTGTAACAACCAATCCCCTTGGATTCCGGGATAATAAATGGAGTAGAACAGTTTAAATACCTAGGAGTAGTCCAAAACATGTTTGTTTAATATACTAACCGAATTTTCTAAAACAAATATTAAAATAAGGTATCGATCTATATAGAAGTAGAAGTATTTAAAATAGACCTATACAATATTATATATTTGAAATCAGGGAAATAGGGCTTCTCGAAAATTCAATGATATATTAAGTTTAAAAAAATATATATATTTATTTCGTATCATGTGACTTATACATCATATTATTTTATTTGATTAGGTTTCAATAAAATATAGGTAAGATCCTACAACTTTTTACGAAACTTTTTTCCATTTTCAATAACAACAGACATTAAGGGGGGTCAATATATAGTGAATAACTCTGTACAAAATAAATATAGTTTTAAAAATCTCTCATATATTTTAAACCCGCATCTGTTAAAACTATAGCATACTCTCATCAAAACTCATTATTTAACGTAGGGTATAATTGCTTGGGATAGAACCAATAATTCCATAATTAATGTATAAAAATTATATGTAGCATGACTGAAAGAAAGTTACATTATAGATTTTTCTGTAAGTTAAAATTGTATATTAGGTTACTTTCATATCCATCCTGTAATTTCGGATTGAAAGTGTTAGTTTAAGATGAAATAATGCTATTGAACTGCTAAATATTTTCAGTCTAAAAACCGGCATTTTGAATAATAATTCAATTTCTTGCTGTAATTGTTTATCCGTGGGCGAATAAATCGGTTTCTTTTTGGTAATAGTTTAAAATAATTATACTAATTCGATTTACATTACTAAAATGTTACTACTCATTTGTTTATGTTAATTGCGGCACATCAATAAACTAGAACACCGTTCATTACGCACCTACATTTCCTGATGCTATATAGTGAGGATTAAGCGGAGTTAAAAGCAAAACAACAACTTAAAATATTCAGTGTATTAGGCAGTACTTGGCCGAGGAAGACCCACCTAACTAGTGGTAAGACCAAATCTGCTGGCCAAATAGTCCGATTTGATCTTCCGTTGTAATATATTGTTTTGAAGTACCGTTTTATTATTCTGATTTTGTATACAGTTCTGATATTATGTTTAGGACAGATTTTTATAATTAGAATAATTTCCTTGATTTGATATACCGATTTAATATTTTATACCTATACTTTTAAATTTATACTTATACGACTGCATATTCCGTTTACGTTAGTTAGATTTTTATACTTAGCATAATTTTCTTGATTTGAAATTATACCGATTTATTATTTCGATTGAATATTCCGTTTTGTATGTAAGCAGAACTCGTAATAAAACTGTAATATTTTCCGAATTGTGAGTTTCACTGCCATGTGTGAAAGTCTAATTTCCCTTATCTAACCACTGGATTAGCGTTTCTTCACTAGAACTACTCAGCATCGCTTGTGGGTAGTGTTGTTTTATTTTTTATTTTTAATGAAAATTTTATTTAGAAATGTATAAGTGAATGAAGAAAATGTTAAATACGAAGTTTAGTTGCAAGAAGGAGAACATCTCTTTAAAAAAATAAACATTTTATTCAACTAAATTGAACGCTATTCTACATGTAGATTCCTACTAGTACACATTTTTCTAATTCTTTTCTTCATTCTTCATTTTCAGACTTTACAATATAGAAAATATTTATTCTTTTCTTTTACCATTTCGAAATATTTAAATATCTCTTGTCACAAAACTGGCAGTTTTTATTGTAATCAATTAAGAAGGTACATTTCAGGTATTTTGATGACCTGCAGAAATTAAAAAGTAATACTTTCAATAAATGTAGTATTTTTGAAGTTATTTTCAAAATAACATTTTTTAAATAATAAAGTAAAAAACCATCACTCGCATATTCAAAAAACTATATCTCCGTTAAGTTTTGTCGCAATGAAACAAAAAAAAAAACAAAAGATAATCTTACTCATAACCTACAAAAAGTACCGTTAATTTTTTTTAAAAATTAACACTTAAAGAGGCATTTACTAAAAAGTAATCAAAAAAGCACTGCCACTACTATTTTTTCTATTCCTTCCCCCACGCTTGACAAGCAGATAGTTCATTCAAGCAATTTTTTTCGTCAAGTATATTAATTACTCAGGTACCTGTAAAGTGATTTTTTATATAATTTGTTATTTTCCCTGTAACTGACTTCCATCAGACAGTAACAAACACGACTAATCGTTTACCAGACACATGCCCACCCCCCCAAAAAACTTTCTAAAATTCTTACTAATCCTTCTGAAATTAAAATGAGCCTCAAAACCCTACCCAACCTTAAGGCTCCAGACTATGACAATATCCCTAACATCCTTCTGAAAGATCTTGTTACAAAAGCTATGACGCAAATAACATAATTAATGCTATCTTTAAAATACAGTACTTTCCCAGACAGTGAAAAATCGCTATTATTGTCCCGATTCTAAAGCCAAAGAAGTGACCAGAAAACCCAACAAACTATACACCTATCGCACTATTGTGTACGATGGCCAAACCAGTAAAAAAATATTTTGCAATTGCTAAATAACTACATTAAAAACAAAAACATGATCCCTAAACAACAATTTGACTTCAGAACCGGGCACGATACTACACTCGCGATTTCTAAAATTGTGCAAGATGCCCTCATAGGCTACACAAAGAAACAATGTACCACACTGCTGTGTAATAGAGGGGATAAAATCACCACTTGCGGGACTCCCGCCGCCATTTTTTTTAGTTGAAAATTCATTGTTTATTTTAACAATAATATATCTATCATGTAGATAGTTTTTAATTAGCGATAGAAAATCCGGGGGTAGCCCCCATATCTCCTTAATCTTGTAGGCGGGGCCGTTATGTCACACTGTGTCATATGCCTTCTCGATGTCCAGCAACTGCTGCTTAAGGAGATATGCAGGATACCCCCGAATTTTCTATCGCTAATTAAAAAATTTCTACATGATAGATACATTATTGTTAAAATAAACAATAAATTTTCAGCTAAAAAAAGAATGTCGGCGGGAGTCCCGCAAGTGGCGATTTTATCCCCTCTATTATACAACCTTTACTTTTCAGGTATCCCCACCTATCCTAATATGACCCTACTCCTCTATGCGGACGATGCCGTGATCTGTGGGCAGTCTGACTGACTGACTTCTACAATACCTGGAAGATACGCATAACGAGAACAAGACGGAGACTATCACGTTGCACTGTAAACTTATCAACATAAAAACCATCACAAAACTTAAAATAAATAACAAGAGGATTGGGGAACGGAACACGGTCAAATATCTGGGGTAGTCCTAGATAAGAGGCTGTGTATCGGAACTCATATCACACAGACCATCAGTAAGACCTACGCGACGCTGAGCAAACAGTACCCTCTTGTAAACCGGCGAATCAAACTTACGACAGACAATAAGATATCCTTGTATAAGTTTATCTTAAGACCAATTAATTATGACATGCCTGCGCATCCTGAAACCTCATCTCGGACGCGCAGTGCAAAAAACTTCAGATACTCCGGAACAAATTACTCAGACTACTTATGAATGCGGACCGATACACTCCGGTTGCTGTGTTACACGAAAATGCCAAAATTATGCTAATCAGAGACTTCATCAATGAAACGGCGCAAAAGTTTTTTGCAATCAGAACTTAACAATCAGAAATGACACAGGACATTACAGATGGACGACGACACAACAACCCACATCACGCACATATACTTTTATGTCAAAATTTACCTATTTACAGAATGTACCTATTTACGGAGAACGACGGTGACAATAAATTACCACACAAAACAGTTGACCACACAGAAACTGACAAAACACATAACATAGATGACTTACCCTTCCCCTCCGCCCCTTCCCTTTCCACCACACTCTTTACCTCCTGCACACAGTGCAACATATAATCCACGTCGACAATCAAATCTTAAAACACATAAATTTTACACAGAATAAAAATCATTTCGTTTTATATATTTGGAATCTTAAATAGAGATTTTCTTTAATTTTCCAATAAACAGTAACTCTGAACAAACATTAACAATTATAATAGTGTATTGAGCATAGTCGGCATAAACAGCTTGCTGGATAACAAAAGAAAACGCGCTTCTAAATTATCAGGAGAGTAGTGCATTAAGGCAGAATCTGATATCTTGAATTGGCATACCAATGGTCGGTCGGCCTGTTTCGTATTTATTTCAAATATTTGTAACGGGTCGGTGTCCTTCATTCAAATGTAAACTATTGTGTGGGTACAACTGATTAAATGTTCTTCAGAAGGAGTTATTTATTAAACAAAACTTTAACAAAAAGTGGTTACGAATTGTTTGAAAACAGAAATATGACTGACCTCTTTTACCTGAATTTCGGCGGTCTCTCGTATACCTCTCGAGGGATGGGTAAATGAGCGTAATTTCCAAATTACGTCTGGCTATTATAGTTGGCGATTACTGCCTCCAGTCTGTCGGAATTCTTGCCTTACAAGTATAACCATTGTTAGTTTTGCGATTATGGTATTTCCGTGCTTAATTGTGGGAAAGTATGCTACATAAACCATGAATGATATAAATGAAATATTCTTTTTAAACTCTGTTACTCAAGAAAAGAAATAAAGCTATTTTAGTTGCTAAAAATTGCCACTTTCCTCTCACCTAAAAGTTCCGGGTTCGAGTCCCGGTCGATTTTTCCACTATACACGGCTATTGGGTGTGTGTATCCCTTGTCTCTAAATGTATAGCCCCCTCCCACACAAGGCTCTTCTTGAACCTTCTGGGATAAAGGGGGGTCGTAAGTGCCTGTGGGGTTATTATTATTATTATGTGTATATAGAAAACAGCAAAAACTATATATCTTACATCCTCCATTTTCTTTTTAAAAATTATCAAATACACTTGAAAACATTACTCTCCTTTGTGTAGCGAAATCGGGTGAAATATCTCCATTTATAGCCTAAGTCTACAATAGAGTTGGCGTTGTTATAATCTAGAATACTCTAAATTTGATATTAAATAAGAGAACAAAACGAAACTTTAATGTATTCAAGATGATTTAATTTAAAGTACATAATAACGAAATGAAGTTTGTAGTTAAATCCCTGAGTTTTCTGATTCTACTATTATTTCATATTCACTGACTTTGTTATAGTTTTGTGTCAACATTAAACTGAAGGCTGTAAGAAGACACAAACAAGACGACGGCACATGGTTTCACTTAGAAATGTCTTACTTCTAAAACGTAAGACTTCAGTGAAATATCGAAAAGCTTTCCCAAACCATTAAAACCTACATCCGCACTATGCGATTTAGCACGATTTCCTGAAGTGTTTATAAGAGCGTAGCTGCTAAGGATTTCGGAAGGTCAATTAACCAAATTTAACTTGACGTACAGATATAAAGTGCCTAGAGTAAGGAATTAGGAAGTGAAAAGAAGTGGATTTGAAATTATTTTGCTATAAATTGAAACAGAGTAACTGTTACTCTTTTGGCGAGAATGTATATTATTCAGTTTGGTTCTAATAAAATAGTTTCTAAATATTATAGTACGGCAGCCCGTAACCAACATTTTCGTCTTATCGCCTTATGTCCGTTTACTATTTCTTGGTGTTGATAAATATGCATAGTTGGAGGAAAAAATGAAAACGGAAATTTGTAGTGCTGAGTCAAGATATAAAGGGTTAAATTACTGAAAACTGGGAACAGGTGGAAATTTTTGTCGTCGCCTAATGTCTGTTCCGACAATTCTCGTCTATTTCTAAAGTTTTTCTACGACAAAAAAATAAAAACGGACGTTTTAATAGCTTCATATCCCAGTACTTGCATTTCAATCGAGCGTATTTCTTTAAGCTAATTTTGTTACTCCCTAATGTCCGTTCTCTAATGGAAATGATGTTTTATATCAAAAGACATATATAAAAAATAGGAACGGACAATTTTCAACTTGATATGTTGAAAAAAAATCATTTTCCTTTGCAATTCAGTAATAAGAGCGCAAAATTTCATATGGCAATGCAGCTGAGTAAAATTTCTCTCCCTACGTTTCTTGGGATGCTTAATCGAATGCGAGTAGTCTCAGTACGCCCCACCCACCGGACACTCCCCTACGGGTAAAAAAGCAGCCCTGAAACGAGAGTTTCATTAACGTCGAAGTACAAACTGATTTTTCGATGTCAGTATAGAACGCGGAATCATTTTTTCAACTAATAAAAACCGATTCGCGCTTTTATATTCATAAAAAATCCCGCCCGGAACGACTGTAGCGTTATGGGAGTTTCTGTCAGAGAAAAATCGATTTTGTATTGTAATAAACTATAGCCTAGTGATCGAAATTAGTATAAGGTGATAACAGTTGATCTTGGTTACGGGCTGCCGTATTAAGGCCCTTCTCCTAAGGTTAATTATTAATAGTTCAGCCGAAATAGGGTTTTTCCAGGAAAAACCTCAACACATGTAGCACTTTTTCCTACGTGAAGCTTTCGAATTCCTGGACATAATGTTAAATGGCATCAAAATTTTAGTCGGGGGAAGTTGGTTATATATGTATATATGTATACCTATCGATAGTTTTAACCGAAAACCAAGAATATCTCGAAACACCTATTACGACCTATAGTCGGGATAAGTATACGAGGTCCCAGATCTTACTAATCCTTGTAGTGAGAGCGACAAAATAAAAGAACAAGTAAAAACAAATACTATTTATTATAAAAATCAGTACACAAAATTTAACGATAAAATAATACAGACAAGTCTAGGGTTTAAGGTTAACGCTATGGAAAAAAAATAATTAATGAATTGGAACAATTAACAATAAGAATGAGATATAATGGTCACTTAACTTTTACACAGAAAATTGGAGAGTTTTCTGGCCTCCAGACTTGAGGGTTGGTCGAGGAGAAGTCTTCACAACACAATTTGATAGGTTTCATAAAATCTTCACAATGGTTAGATAAGTTTCTCTTAATCGAAATGTATGAATTAAAATGCAGGGCCAAATCGGTTACCAAAATTCGTGTACCAAAGAATAGCAATGATCCAAAGTCCAAGAATCCACCAATCCAAAAATAACCGAACAGTAGGCAAGTTCTGTGGTCAAAATCTGGCCTATCCCAAATCGTCTAGAATATTACTTCTAGACGATAACTTGCTTAATTATCCGAATAATTCGAAAATTCAATTTAACAAACCAAAATATAAATTGAAATATTAGGTTAAATTTAGTTATTAATCCGGTATTAAACCGATTAGCAATCACGTGCCTTTTCACTAAATAAATCCTTAGCGAAGTTTTCAGTTCAAATTCTTGATTTAAAAGAGGAAGTTTTAGGCAATTTTTGAGATTTATAACCTTTGATCACTCACAAAAACAAAAGGAAATGACAACAGCTGACAGTTCGACAGTCAGGGTACCAACTTGTGAAATGTAAAATACTGAATCGATTTTTATGGACTTCTGATCATTAACTATCTTTACTCTATTACTTTGTAAACAATTTTTATACGCTAATTATTGCAATAATCTATATTGTAAATTTTCCTAAGATATTCACAATAATACACCATTATGTAATAAATTTATATATTCTCTACGGAGAGCCATCTGTTGGAGAAAAGCTTAAGTGGTAATTTGCACCCAATATTTAGCGTGGTGACATTTATCGCTAAAGGTAATTTCTACTATAGGTAAACTTGATGAATTTATGTACTTATGATCTTGCGGACACCAGCGGAAGATGGCACGTTACACACCTTGCAGTGTGTGAAGAAAATTAAAAAGAAAGAAATGTTTGTAACGAAATTTTCTACAAATCTTTCTGGGAAAATTTTTGATTTTCTCAACAGCTTCACCGCAATAAATGAAAAACAAGTGTATGTGTATATACAAATTGAATAGAAACCGCTTATGTCGCTAAAATTACACATTTTCTCGGAAAATGGTAAGCAGCAAAAAATTTTCAAATCGGCGTTTACAAAACGAAACAAAAATTTGTCGTTTTTTATCAATTTTTCTGCAATCATGGAAAAATGTGTTTAGAACATGATAAAAAATCCATATCTCGAAGACTATGCGTATCAAAAAATGTCAAAAAACAAAACGTGTTTATATCGACGTTTTCTACAAGAAAATGAGCAAAAATCCCTATAATTTCCACCTGCTTTTTGTCGATGTGGAAAAGTCAGTATTCTTCCGTTGATTTCTTGTAAAAAACATCAATCTAATTACTCTTTCTTCCTTGTCATTTTTCGAAAAAATACATTGTATTCGTGTTATAATCAACCAGATTTATAAAATTTTATGGGCTTCTCCATAATCGCGGAAAAGCAAGTGGAAAATTTATCAGCTTTTATTTTCTTGTAGAAAACGTCGATCTAACACTTTTTGTTCTCTAATATACTTTGATAAAGCGCATAGTTTTCGGGATTTCGATTTTTAATTTATATAATACGCGTTACTCCGTAACTGCGGAACAACGGATGAAAAATCATAGGGTTTTGTTCTATTTTATGTCAATCTGAAAGGTTCTTGTCTTTTGTCATTTTTCAAGAAAATGCGTAGTTTTCGTGATTCAGGCGATTTTAATACAATTTTTGTGTATATTGTTACTTGTTTACAATCTCCAGTAAATATTTCAAAGTGTATGTTCAAATAATTTCAACAAAAATTTTCACTAACCACTACTTTATTTAATGCTCAATTGCAATAATCAATTGTTATTATTACGCACTAGTAACAACTATAGATACTAATATATTCACAACTTATTACTGTTCTTATTTTATCTGTTCACTTGTTCATCTAACATAAAACTGTCCTCCGTGCGCGGGATCTACTCCTTATATATCCGTGGTGCTTTATTCTCGATTTTTACAGTCCGTGACTCCATTTAGCATATTCCACCGTTTTCTAGTATCTCTGGCAATGGTAGTTCGCCAGTTAGCCCAGGGATGGCGCCGCCTTACCGGTAGCCAACTACGCAAACCTCCTGTCAGTCTGCTACCAACAACTGTGATAACTGCTTAGAACGAGTCGTCTCCGAAATAACAGCGATTAAAAGAAAATCGAGGTCTGTTGTGTTCTATTTTATTCTTATCTGTATCTTTATGAAGCTGAAAGGAGAATCTCCGATGATCCTAAAAACTTTTAGTCATATGTTTAAAATAAGAATGTACCTACATCGAGAATACCTAGTAATCTATATCACGACGATAAAGCAAATGATAATCCAAACGATACAGTAAATGGTTTTGCTAACCTCTTTAGAGGTGTATATTCTGCATATCTTCCGGGGTGTAATATTTGAAATTGCAATCCCACTTTATATTCAATCAATCTATGTATTAATGTAGGTAGTATTGCCGATAATAATGTTATAGATGCCATACAAAAACTTTCTAATAAGACAACCTCGGGTCTTGATCTAATCCCCGGTTTTATTGTTAAAGATTGTGCAATGTGTATTTGCATTTATTTCCCCATTATTAACATTGTCCAATCATATTTTTAAGAAAAGTGCACTTCATCAGACATGGAATATAGCAAGAATATGTCCAGTTTTGGAACCAGGCTCTCTAAAGAATTTAGAAAACTACCGGCCCATTTTAATTTTATGGAATTTCGCCAAAGCAAGATTCTGGAAATAACATTGTACTTACAGGTTTATCTAAAGATCAAATCATTTTTTATTTCATCGCACCAGTATGGCTTTCTTGAAAAACATTCAACAAGATCAAATCTTGCAATAATGCATCAGTTCAATTCAGATTCGATGGATAAAAGGGCCAAGCAGATGTAATTTACATAGATTATTCAAAGGTGTTTAATCGAATTGACCACAAATTAGGTGGCTATGGATTTAGTAACTTATTGGTTCTGCTATTTACATCATACATAAATGAAAGGCTGCAATATGTAGCACATCTTGGAATTAAATCGATTTGTACATGTCAACATCTGGGGTTTCGCAAGGATCTAATCTAGAACCACTATTATTTACAATTTTCATCGATGTAATAATCTTCCATTTGCTGACGACTATATGCCACTATTAAAGCTCTTGATGACTATGCCGAATTACAATTACAAATTGATATTGTGATGAAAATAAATTTCTCATAAATGTAGCTAAATGTTCCAGCATTTGTACGAAAGTGATTACGAGTGTAGGATGGAATATTGCAATTGGATTTTGTATAATAACATGCAGCTAAACAATGATTTTTGGGACTGATTTTATTTTCGGACGAGTCTAGGTTTACAAATTTGGGATTATTTAACCGACAAATTACAAAATATTGGTCATAAGAAAATCAAAATTTATTACGGGAGGGTAACTTTCTCGTGCGGTTCGGTTTCATGTCTGGCTTGGAATAATCGGTAGTAGAATCATTGGTCCAATAATATTTGAAGGACCTGACTGGTGTCAGATACTTGACATTCCTGGAAAATGGGATTGAGGACATTTTAGATCAGTTACCTTTAGATTTAAGACAGGGAATGTATTTCCAACAAGATGGCGCTCCTCCCCATAATTCAAGGATAGTAATTGATTACCTGCAACGGAAATTTGGAGAAAACGTAATTTCGACGAATGGGCCGTGAGGTGGCCTTCAAGGTCACCTGATAAACCCTTGATTTCATTGTTTGGAGTCATTTAAAAAATATTGTCTATGCAACCGCTGTTATAATCCATGAAGACCTGGAGCTACAAGTAAGACGAGCAATTAATAGCATAACGGCCCAGCAATTGGCGAACGTTCTTCGAGTAACAGCTATGCGAGTTCAGATGTACATTGACGTTAATTGACAGTATTTTGAACAACTGTTGTAATGTTTTGTGTTAATTTTTTGTATTCCAAAACCACCTTATGTGTAACAAGGTAATTTGAATAACATTGTATTTTCTTATAGCTGTAATTTTA
Organism: Leptura quadrifasciata; assembly: GCA_963675555.1. Lineage (NCBI taxonomy): Eukaryota > Metazoa > Arthropoda > Insecta > Coleoptera > Cerambycidae > Leptura > Leptura quadrifasciata. The sequence goes on from OY776678.1 coordinate 46,996,952, forward strand.
TTTGTATTTATCGCACATTTTAATACGACATATGAATAAATTCCTTATTAACAGTACTAATAAATGGTACCACGGTACCGATCTGGTTCCATTTGAAAAGATTGAGTTTTGCCCCAGAAGCAATTTTGGTGAATTTTATTTGCTCATAAATCACGTAATTTAGTGTTTTTAACGGGATTTCGATTTTTGTAGCATTACATGAGTCATTTAGAATAAATCGGAACCGTCAGGGCACACTTAAATGTAAAACTAAAAATTATATTATAAAAAAATTGATGTTTGAAATGTCACTTATTTGGCACCGTTGGATTCAGGAAATTATGCAGAATTCAAAAATGTAATAATATACAGGGTGTTCTACTTAAAAATCAAAAGTTAGTGTCACTTCCAGCGAAACCGGAAGTGAACGAAAATCAATTATATGTCAAGAAGTGCCGCTTATTATGTATGTAGTATATCCTAAATTTCAATAAATTGTCTTCAAAACTAAAGGCGAAAAGGAGGTATACCATGATCCTGATACATCCGGTATGTCAAAAAATATTACAGCTTGATTTATCAACCATTATATATTTGAAATCAGGGTATATCAAAACAACTACCTTATCCTAGTTAATACTCGCAGAAATTTAATTATATGTATAGTAGAATTCATAGTATTTTGAAGCAAAAAAATTAAAATGAGAATTCAAAAAATTTAATGCAAGATTTTCACACTGAATTCTAATCGTCATATTTGATACTGAACATTTTTTTTTGAAAAAAAAATGTTTCTTTTCAATAATCAGTATATGTACTTGTAATTGATAAAAAGTTTTTTAAAATTTGTAGGAATAACCCACTACTTAAAAACGGATATGGGCGAAATAAACTAGTAGTATTTTAGCGAACGTTTTATACATATTACAATAGTACTTGAATACTTATAATACGACTTAATATTAACAACGTTATCACGATGCATTTTCATGTCTACTACGCCATTGACTTCCTCCCTTTAAATATAACCAACGGTTCCCGCAAATCCTCCAAATCTGCCTGTCACTATACTCTTTACACAGACTTCATTGACAACCGTCACGGTATTATCCACACATGACAACTCTAGCGGTCTGTCTCTAGTATTATGCAGTATTAAGTGATTATCGGCATTAGCTGACTATTTACAGCAAATGTGCTGTAATGTAATGTGTTGGGTTTAGTTTACTATTTAAAACTGAACATATAAATGAACATGAGCGATTATGGAGGGATATATCCTATATTAGAACTGTATATCAATCAGAATTTATATTTAAACTGTTGACCCGCTACGACTTCGCTCGGTGTCATTTCGAGCTCTCTTCGATAAGTCTAAAGACAACATTTATCTGTAAAGAAGCAACAAATAGAATCTAATTTTAAATATTTGGTTCATTGAAAATGTTAATAGCAAATAAAAAACGAAATTATACGTGTCAGTTAAATAAGGTTAGGAAAGCTGCTAATGACAATTATATCTCCAGAAACAATAATACTCCATGGGTATTGTGGAACCTATTTAATAAAAACAGATCTATTCGACCACAATCTGAACCGCTCCCCTTAATTTAATAAATAATTTACCGCGTGTACAATGTGCAATCAGCAGTAATATTATCTATTTAGATAGCACTATGAGGTGCAACCTATAAAAGGAATTTGTTTTTCACAAGTAACATACACAAATGTCTTAAACATAATTACCAATCTTAAAAATATACTTTGTAAAGATCCATATAACATAATTATTAGAATATTAAATTCCATCAAATACATTATTCTTGTACCAAGATTAATAAACCAAAATGTTTTAATGAAGTATTTTTCGTTACCGAAATATATATAGGATATTCTTTAATAGGAATTGTTCTGTTATATTTATTTTTGTCGTAGGCGAATTAGTTTAAAAGTTAATTAGTTAAAAGTATTAATTTCTAGAAGCACCGCGTAGGTATAAGAGGTTGTAAAGTACAGATGAACTCGTGTGAGGGCAAGCGACGAGAAGAGTTTCTATATTCAGGCAAGCCGGCAAGTGAGTACAGTCTCAGCTACCAAACACGTTAGTTTTGTTGAGCTCTCCGTCTGGTAGTATCAAGTAAGTTAATAGGAAATATTTCCTAAGTCGATCTGAGGTCATCCGTGAAACGTCATTCGTCCAAGTCCACAAATTAAGGTACGTGATTTTTTTAAAATTCGCTAGATATCAGTTTGACGTCACGGCAATCCATCGCGCAACTGTTTTCTGCTGTTTCTTCCATTTATCCATATTAGAAGGAATTAATTAAATTAATGAATACCATGTTGGTAGTCAGCCATAGCGACTCATCACAAGCAGACGTGTTTACTCCGAGAGTTGAAGATAAGGTACCGTAATTGTGATATAGTAAATTTCAAACCGTGGAATTTTTGCTAAGTCCAGTCTATGTCATCGACCAGTAGCACATCCTTCTGGTGCCTACTCCCACTCCCATAGTAAGTTGTTCCATTGATATAAAAGTTTCTGTGGGCCTAAAAAAGTATCAGTATGATATGATCGTTCCCAATAGCAGACGTACCCAAGTCTAGACCAAGAAGTAAGTAAGATTATAGAGAAGGAAGGTAACTAAGTAATAAACTTGGCTAGTGCAATATTATCAACCGAACCATTCGTGTATAAATATACTTATGTATTAATCATACATTGTCCTTTCAGCCCTTGTCACGAGAATTGCATCATGTAGGTGCTCTCATACCATTCGCTGGAGTTTTCAGAGCTCTAAAAAGTTGCATCGTCACTGTAATAATCATACCTTAACTTTTCAGGACAAATTAATAAACACGCACTAGCCAAGTATTCTATGGACTATTGCACTGTAGATTTTATATTTATGTATATAATTATGGTCCTACTTGTCCTGCTTCATGGTATCCGTATCTAGTCTGCACCCTGTTTGTTTTTGCTAACGCTTTACCGCATATTCTGTTTTGCAGCTTGCTATCTCTGTCGTTTCAGTCATCTGTTACTACTAGTATTTTTGCTTGCTCCTCCCGGTAACTAGTAGTTTGTAGATTTTCGGTAGAACGTAACTAGTTAGAAAAAGTAGTATTGTAATACTAGATTTATTTGAATATACTGACTTAATTGAAAACTCTGTTTAACTGTTTGTGTGTGAACGTCTAATTTCCCATACATTGACCCACTGAATAAACTTTATCCACTTGAGCTACTGAGCCTCGCGTACTTGGCTTGAGAGTAGTGTGTTCTATCAGTTAAACTAGGACTGGTGCCCGAGTAATTCGAAAATTATTTTCTGAAGCTCGAGTGTCAAAGAGTGGCCACTTTTTCTCCACGTCATCGTGCGAGGTGGAGAGAAACACGTCACATGTATCAAATGCAATGTATTTCCAAAGATACTAAAGCTGATAAAAGTGGTACCTATACACAAAGAAGGCTGTATTGATGATCCTGCCAATCACAGACTAATGCTGTTATTCCTGTGTTTGCTAAAATACTTGAAATATTATTAAAATTGCAAATTATGTTTTACTTTGAAAACTGTAATCTTTTTAATAACTTTCAGTTTGGCTATAGAGCAAAAAATGCATTGGCAATAAACTTTAATGGACTTAGTAAACAAGGGTTTCGAGGATAGCGAATTTTCATATATGGAATTTTTGGACTTGAGCAAACACTCCAACTACGTATCCCATATCTTAATAGGTAAATTATTTTTTTACAAGTTTTCAACAAATAGTAAGTAATCTTGAGAAAATCAAATCTTGAGGATAGGTCCCAATATGTACAGTATCTAAACAAGAATTCAAATATAATTGAGACAAACATTGGTGTGCCCAAAGGGACAGTTTTGGGTCCGATACTGCTCCTTATTTACATGAATGACTTACCTAACTGTACGTGTGAACCTAATTTCGTTTTAAAACATAATATCTCAGTTGCAAAACTCCTCTCTAAATGCTTATTTTACAAAAAGGAACGTAATCAGACTTCAACAACAGCAACAAGCAAACAACAAGAGTAGCATTCTCGCTACGAAAAAAAAGCAAAACGAAGGTGCCAGTACGTCTGTTGGTATTTAGCTGTGTAGTAGTCCTTTTTGGTGCTTCAATTAAAGTTCTAATGAGCCAAGAAAAATTTCTCTCTAATAGAAATAACCAAATCAGGATCATTTCTATTCTATCTGAAAAATTTGAAGCTGCTAACAACGTCAAATATGCTCAAGATGATACAATCGCTCTTATTATTGAAAGTGTACTAGAGCATTGTTATACAAATATAATTTTTGCAGGTTAAGATGCCGATTCATTAACACTGTTAATGGCACCGACTTCAACCGATAAATAAATTTATTTTTTGAAGCTAAGAAATGGACGTATAAAAATATATTCATCCAAAAGTTTTGATTTACATAAAAAAAGTAACGACTATATTTTGTTTTTTTCATACAGTGACTGGGTACAATACAGTCTATATTATTCAATAAAGCCATAATCAGAGTTGAGACAAGTACTGTTAAAAAGTATTCCCAGTGGCCAGTGCAAGTAGTCCAAATTTTTGTTATTACTCCAAGTAATATGTACAAATACTTTGCAAAAGTACTTAAGTACTTGAAGTATTAACTACTTTACTTAAAATTTAAAATTTAAGTAACCAGTACAAAGTAATTACTCCATGAAGTACTCTAAGTACTTAAAATACTTAGAGTTCCTTAAAATAGTAAAAGTATTTTTTTAAGTACAAGTAAAAGTATTTAAAGCGATTTTTGTTATTGGAAAATTTTGGATGTACTGTAATTTTTAGGTATTCGATACCATTAATTTTTAAATTAAGGAGTGTCTTATGTTGAAATACAATACTCCATCTTTACAAAATATTCAGTCGTTAGCCAGTAATCATGTTTTTCGTTTCTTTAGCATTTTAAACAAAAACCCATTTTTTTCCCTGTTCATTTATCCATAAACAGATACAGCATAGATGAGGAGAAAACTCTCTGTACTTATCTTGTCTTCGCTTTTAGGTAACATTTATTGAAAAATCTTTATTTTTTTCTAATAACAAAGTTAAGGGGGTAAAATCTTTCGTGAATCACATTCACATCACATCGAACCTAAAAGTTAAATGTGTGAAATAATAATTTGCAAAAAAAGCGATGGGAGTAACAAGAAAACCAATTTTAACAAAAAAATCACAGTCTTTTGCAACGATGCAACCGGAGGAGACATTGGAAATGATGGGTCACAATTTAGATTTGTTTCAATTTTACATATCTTAACCGGCAATTTATACAATTTTAAATTTTGATCTGTAGAAATGAAACAATATGTTTGAATCTGATATGTGAAATGTAGTATGTTAAATATAATAAAAGAATGAGAACAAATTTATTAGACAGTACTTTAGCACCCTGACATTCACGTTTTAAAGAAGAAATCACGTTTCATATCTATTTCTAGAACCATCATATTATCATCACAATTCTGTCTGTACCTATCTCGTATGTGTCATAAAACTTATTCTGGTTGTAGAAGAATGTTCATTTTATGTTTATTATGTCGCGAATATTTCAGAAGATCCGTTTCATGAGATGCTTACAATCTTATACAATCTACAAAATTTCCTTTCAACCAACCTCATATTTCACGAAAATATGTTGCAATGTCTTCCCTTTAATGTTTGTTATCTCACGAATATTTTGAAAAACCCGTCTTATTCGCTGTTTAACATTTTATATATTCCTCATAATTTCGTTTCGACTTACATTGTATGTCGCTAAAATAAAACCATTCGTGTGTTTATGCAATGTTCTTTTATGTGGCGCATATTTATAAAAATCCATGTCAGGCGCTGTTTAAAATTTTATATATTCCCCATATTTTCATTTAGACCTACCTCGTAAGTACTGAAAAAAATTAATTGTATAACCACTGCTACTCGTGGCATACTTCGTAGATTCTCGTTTAGTAAGATTTTTTTAAAATATAATTTTTCACACTAATCTCACTTTCATTTTCACTTACCTCATATATGGCAAATAGGATATGAACAAAAATCATTAGTTTATGTCATCAGATTTCTTAACTGAAGCGACAGAAAAAAAAATGGACAAAGAAGCAATGGAGATTGAGGAGATTCTATAGAAGAAGAGACAGAAAATCAATTGAACAGTTTTTAAAAAACGGGATTAGCTCTATGGGAGATACCACCCATTACTCTACTTCCACGGTAGTGTGTAAAGGATACTTTATAAAAGAAATGCGATGGTGTAACGTTGTTAAGCCGCCTTACCCCAGAACAATTGAACTTACAAAAAAAGTAACTTCATCTTTTCTGTGCAAAATTTTATAAGCTACAAATAACTTTTAAATAATTTTTGTAGAGAAAATAAAATTTAGTGAGATATTTGCAGATAACTAATTTTCACCTCCTTTCAAATCATACAGAAAAAAATTACACATGTGCTATAAATGGGGGTTTTTGAGAGATAGTTTAAAATGAAAATTTTTAGTCTTATAAAAAAATCCAGCCCGGTGGAAATTTGTCTGCGGATTGGTTCTTTATTTGGTCGGGTTAATGCGTCCAAGGTCCTGTTTTTTAAACTATGCGATCTTTTTATTTTACTCGATAAGCTTATCTTTATAACATTCAGCACGTATTACATTTTATATATATATTTATATTTATTTGCAAAAAACAAAGACAAGTACATTTCCAGAAGGATGGTTACTATAATATATAAACAGTGTATAGATATACAAAATATAATGATAATATACAGTATTTTTCAATTTTAATAATTATCGCAAATAATCACACTATTGCAAATAAACAATTGCTACCCACAAAAAAAGAATTTTGTACGTGGGTATAATTGCGTATCATTAATTGGTGTGCCTACTTATATTAAACATGCTGTAAGTGTAGTAAGTTATTTTTATAGAAGAATAGGAAATTATCTACATACTCATTTATTTTTTTATATTAATTAGGCAATGGATCTGATCTCTTTTTGTATTTAGGATAAATGCTTTACATTTATGTTTAAACTGATGTATAGTATTAGATTGTCTTATGTCTATGGGTAAGAAATTATAAAGGTGTGGTGAAAGGAAATTATGACTTCTTTGACCAATGGTTTTATCAGAGGCGGGAATTTTTGCTTGCAAATTTGATTTAGCCCTTGTAGGATATGCATGACTGAGTAACTGTAAACTTTTTTTGTTTCTATATTGATTAATAGCGATGTGCAGGAAGAAGAGTTGCTTAACATCAAATAATCTGGATTCTGAGAATAACAAATCTGTTGAATATATTACTGGTTTACTTAGCATTATTTTTATGAACCTCTTTTGTACTATTTCTAAACTGCTTAAATGAATATTTAATGCACCGACCCATCCCAGAATACCATACGAAAGCCTAGACTCTACTAGCGCATGGTATATTATTTTCATTTGTTTTACGTCTAATATTTTATTATATATACTTCTAAGTGTACGTGTAACGTTATTACGTTATTTATATGTACATCCCATCTTAGAAATTTATATGAGCCACTTATTTCAATCACACTGTTGTGTGCATTTATTTCCAGTTTGTTATAATCAGGTAAGTTATTGTCTGAAAGTTATTTGTGGCATTCTACGAATATTCTTTCCTATTATTTGGGTTTTCTACCACATGTACTATTATCCTCTTCAAAACAAATCACCGAATCTACAAAATAATAAGTACTTAAGTTACTTCTATTACAACTGAAAGGAACGTAAGTAGTTTTCTTGTAATTGATGGTTAATAATTTGTGATTAAGCAAGTCTATTATATTTTTTAAATCACTTTCTACGTTTTCTTTTAGCTCTGTCCATGATGCCGACTCGTAGAAAATCGTAGTATCATCGGCAAAACTGATTATTTTACCAGTACTATGAGTGCTAAGTAAATTATTTATATAAATGATGAACAGAACTGGGCCCAAAACAGTCCCTTGGGGAACACCATATTGCACAATTTTATGAGCGCTGATCCTATTTTTAATTTTAACGAATTGTTTTCTATTAGATAGATAGCTGGTAAACAAATCATGCACTTTTCCTCTAATTCCAAAACATTCCAAGGCATCCAGCAGCTGGACGTGACTGACAGTGTCGAACGCCTTGGCTAGATCTAAAAACACACAAAGTGAGGCTTTTCCTTTATCTAACGCCTGATAAATATTTCCTGTAAGAGAAGAAATAGCACCCTCAGTGCATTTGCCCTCCCTAAACCGAAATTGTTATCTGAAATTAAATTTTATTTATTTAAATATTTTACTAGTCTTGATTTAATAATCTTTTCAAAAATTTTTGCTAGATTGGCGATCAAAGATATTGGTCGATAATTAGACACTAGTTTTCTGTCTCCGCTTTTAAACATTGGCTTTATAACCGCATTTTTAAACTCCGGAGGGTAGATTCCCGTTTCAATAATTTTATTAATTAGGTAAGTCAGTGGCGGTGCTATTTCTTCCGATACCTCTTTCAGGGTCTCTGATTTGATTAAGTCCAATCCTGGTGCTTTATTCGCTTTTAGTGAGTTTATGGTAGAAATAATCTCTTTTTTATCCACAGTTTCTAAGAAAAGAGAAAACTGTGTTGAAGGTATTTTAGCATTGTAAATACGCTTTAAGTGTGTAAAATCATTACTTCTTATTATCTGCAATTTTGTTTGGCCAACCGCTGCCACCAGTACCTACTATTCCCTCAATAACTGTTACCTACGTCGTATGTAGTATGTATCAATTCATACGAAATTGGTTGTTTTCTTTTTTAGCATGTTACGTTTTCTAAGCATAAACGTTACAATCTATCACTCAGGGAATATAATGCAGATTAACGTTAAAGTACTAAAACTAGCGCAAACTAAAATACGTGTTCTCAAGGCTAATCTGAATCACATACTAATCCCAAATGCTGCCAAGTGTCTTTAAATTTCCAACTTCTTTGTAATTTATGAGAGAACTTGATTAAAGGTTGCCTACGGGATAAATTTAACTAGTCAGTTACTATCAAAAGCTGGTGCACAATTTTGTGTCACATAAATAATGTAATAAAGTATATACAACCAACGAAACATCAGTTGTCCTCTTTCATAACTTTTACCATACATTTCATCTTCTAAATGTATAATTTGTAACCACAATTTCAAAAGTAATAAAATTTTATGTGTTAATGGATCTTGTTCCAGCTACGGCGTTCGTCGTAAAATCGATTAACTTAAAACACTTAGATTAAACAAATTTATGCTATTAGCCTTTTACAGCTATCAGTGGTTTACTGTCGAAATTATTGCTGAAAAGATAAATTCTCGCTCAAGTAAAACTAGATCAATAAAATGTATTTAAAAACTGCCAATTTTTACATTTAACATCGAGGACAAAATTAAAATAACTGGATGTGCCACCACACAATTTACTTATTCCTACTTCTCCCGAAAACACACCGCTGGACCGGCTATGTCTACACTGGTTTGGACTGAGGTTATGCTTATTGATAGGAGCGAAAGCCGCATAGCGCACATTACATATCAAATGTAGATGTTCGTGAAGCGCGTAGCCGCATTGTGTTATCATATGTAGCCCTTATTTTTCTTGCTGTTTATTCTTAGTGTGTTTGATTCTTTGCTAGTCCACTCATGATTCTATCAATTGTTGCTATACGTACGTAATATGGTCTTCCTATCCTTATATATATATATTTATATATATATATACACCAGGAGTCACGGTTATCTGAACGACGTTTCGGCAGAATCTCATCTACCATCTTCAGGTTCTCACTGAAAGCTGCCTACTGCTGCTCCTCGTTCAGTTCGAGCAACGAGGCAGATGGCAGATGAGACTCGACGCGGAAGAGCACCCGGAAGTAAAATAACACTTCATTTAACACCCGCGAAAACCTAAAAAACAACATATATATATGAGAACCTGAAGATGGCAGATGTGATTCTGCCTAAACGTCGTTTAGACAACCGTGACTCCTGGAGGAGTCGACCATCGACACGGGAGAGCACCCGGCAGGCAATAATACTTCCTACTAAATATTAGTTCGCGAGTAGCCTATAACTCAGATAAATTATCCTCAAGGAAATCATCTACAGAGTAAAAAGCAAACATTAATAATTTCGTTTGTTATAATGGATCTTTGTTTTTGAATAATAAAATTTTGGAAATATAAATACAGCCGTTAAGTACCAAGAAGGCTGATGCATAGTCCAAGTAAGGACTTCCCTGCACTCAAAAAACGCAACAAACGCAACAAAAATTTCATGACATAATTATTATCGCCGTGGGCCATGGCGGCATGCCTGTCATCAAACGACCCAACGCATATTAAAAATCTATAAAGGTAAGCGAGTCAATTTGCGAACAGCAGTACAGAGAGTACCGATATTTTAATGAGGTCGTAAAGTTTTTGTTGCATTTTTTATGTGCTGGGAACTGATTACTTCAACTAAACCAACAAAGAAGATCAGTGGCACAGTGTATAGAGCATCTGACTCTGATCCAGAGAATTAGAGTTTAGATACCACAGGGTTTTCTTTTCTTTGGAAAAATTTCGAAGGAAAATCTATAAATCTATAGAATCTATATTATAACTTAATTAAATGTCTGTAAGAAAATACCATTGAAGCTGCAGATTATTTACCCAAATTTCACCCATCATCAGTTGAGGAATATGAATTCGCCAACGTAGTTAGGAACATACTATCCCGGACTAAAAAGAGATAGTTGGGTTTTCTATCGGTAACATAAGAATAGTTTCTACCAATGTAATAGCAGTCCATTAGAGCGTAGCGGTACATTGAATGGTCTAACATGAATACACATTTTATGATGTGTGTTATGATGTAGGTTATTTTTTTTTTATTTTACTTAAAATTAACCTACTTATTCTAAACATTTTCTCTATCTTTTAGAAAACAAGAACTGCTACGAGTTATAATTTAAATCTCAAATTCGTAAGTTCGGATCATTGAAATTAAACACCATTCTAGAAAACATACAGCAATAAAGCAAATTCAAATCAAATCGAACAACGTATTATGAGAACAATAATATACGATACACATAAAAATAAATAATATTTAGCTAAAATATAAATACGATACTAAAACTAAAATAATTTGGATAGTTATTGTTTAAACTCAAATTTGTTAATAAAAAATAGAATTAATGATCGAAATTTGCAACTTGAAATATACTCAATTATTTTCCAAATTATAAAGATATACAAGAAATTTATATGACGTTTATTACAACCTTTTAGTCCGCGTAGCTCAAATAAAACCTCCAACCGCACTGTATCACTTAATTCGATATTCAACTGCAATCTGTTAAGCTCCTACACAATTAAAATGATATCTCGGTTCCAGTAAGAATCGTTTTCTGCACCTTAAAATAATTCATAATTATTTTCTTTCTCCAACTTTTCAAGATTTTGAAAAAATTAGTTTTGTTTTCTTTCGTTTCGACTCTTTAACTAGAGGTCTTCCTTCTTATAACCATACTCCAAGTTCAATCAAAAACAGTATCTTCTCTCTATTATATACCAATCTTTACTTTCTCAATAATTTTTAACCCTTACAATTTTCTATAACTATCTTATTTTTTATTTTTCATCACCTAGTAACTTCCAATTTTTCCACGATCTCCTTTATATTTTCCGCAAATAATAAAATCACCGATAAAAACTTGAATCTTTCTTGACATTAACTCGATAAAACGAATTGGCTCTCATCACGTGGTATTGAGCTTTTTTCCAATTTTATCAATTTCTTGCACAAATTAAATTAAAAATCTTATATCTACATGAACATAATAAATGCATAGACCGTTTGAAATGTTACAAACATTTTGATAATTAGTTTATTTTATTTTATTTTACGAACACGGCTACCCAGACAGATATACATCCAATTACAGGGCAGGAAATATACAAAGAAATATATATACAGTACAGAAATAGAAACTTAATACTAAATAATTTACAGAGAAATAACAACTATTAAAACCAAAACTAAAGAGAGGAAACAACAACAAAAAATGAAAAATATATATGGGGACATAGTTTAAACAGTGACGTAGTAGAAAACTGAAGGTTAACTTAAGGGTGGTTTAAAATACATTGTTTTATATTATTAATGCTACAATTGAAGACATCAAGGTTTGCCTGATAGCCTCGGTAATTTGAGCACATATTGTGCATAGGAGAAGATTTTAATACATTTGTTCTTGGTGTATCCAAATAGAATAGAGCGTATGAGCGAGTTTGAAAAGATGGTATATTAATTGGGGTAGAGCAAAGAATATCCGGGCAGTCTATCTGACTTGTTAAAAGTTTAAATAGAAACAGTACAGAAAAGTAGACTCTACGTGTTGCTAAGTCATTTAAATTAAATCTGTCTAGCAAGTCAGATTGTGGTGTGCTCCTGGGAGGATAAAATCCATCAGCTTTGTAAGAAAGATGTTTAACGTGTCTTCTCTGAACCCGTTTCAAATTAAGGATATGATTATTGTAATGCGGATTCCAAACAATACTACTATTCCAATTTTTGCCGTACAAAAGCAATAAATGGGAGAGAAAGTGTGGAAATATCTTTAAAATGCCTTAAGTTACGAGAGATAAAGCCTAGATTTCTGTAGGCATTAACAGTTATGTTATCAATATGGAGAGCTAAAGTTAATTTTCTGTCAAAGATGACTCCAAGATCCTTGAACTGAATCATCTTGTAACCATTTCATTGCCTATTTTGAAGGAAAAGTTTGTTAAGTTATTTTTCCTGGTAAAAGTCTTCACATTACATTTTGATGTATTTAAAGGTAGCCTATTGATTTCACATCACAAATTTATTTTTGAGAGTTCATGTTGTAATCGACGGCAGTCTTCTTCGGAATTAATAGATGCAAATAGTTTAAGATCATCGGCATATACAAGGACATTACTTTTTTAATCTCAGCAGATATCATTGATGAAAATTATAAAAAACAGTGGGTCAATAACAGAGCCCTGCGGAACTTCTGGCGTCGCTAGTACTTCGATAGATGAAAATCCATGATACTTGACGTTTAATGCCTTGTTACAAAGATATGACTCGAAGGAACTTAGAATGTCAAGACTTAAGCTAAAGACTGACAACTTTCGCAATAGGAGCCCATGATCCAGTCTGTCAAATACTTTGGACAGGTCTGTGTAAATTGTATCCGTTTGACCACCTTGATCCAGCGTATTTGCGATGAAATGTTGTTGGTAACTGTAGATCTAACTGCCAAAAACCCGTGTTGACTGAAGGAGAGTTAAGATGTTGCATGGAAAGAGATTATATCGTATAAAACAATTTCAAATGGTTTGCCAAAATTATTCAGGATAACTATGGGTCTATAATTTTCGATAAGAGTCTTGTCACCCTTTTTAAAAACAGGACAGATTTTAGATTGAGTCCATATGTGGGGAAAAGTAATTGTTCGTAGTGCTAAGTTAAAGATGATAGACAGTGGTAAGGCGAAAATTGGGGCACAGTCTCTTAACTAGAAAGCTGGTATACCATCGGGACCCGTAGTGAGTTTATTTTTGATTTTTTTAGAGCCTTTAAGATATCTTTTTCGGAAATGGTTGGGATATTAAGTTGTGGAACAAGTCCCGTGGTTTCTTGTTCATTTTTGTTATACGTGGATGATATGATAAAAGACAATTGAAAGTACTGAGCAAATGCATCGACAACGCTTTGAGCATCATTTAATGAATTATTGTTGAAAAACATGGAGTTTGGTATGGTATGCTAGTTGTATTTTTCATAGTATTCAGAAAAGACCAGAAGTTACTTGGGTTAGTTTCTGTGCTCTGAATGTAACTTTTGTGAGCAAGTTCACTGTCTCTTTTTATTTTGGAATGCAGAGTTTTGAATTGATTAAAGTAGTGTACCTCGTTATTATTCTTATATAAATTCCATGAATGGGATTTCTGCTTAATAACTCTTATAATAGTTCCAGTGAACCATGGAGGATATGACGAATTTTTACGAGTTGTTTTAGGAACGCTTTGTAGGAATACATAATCTAGTTTATCGTAAAGTTGGGTGCAAGCCGCGTTAACATTATTGAAACTAGACAAATATGACCAATCTATACTACATAGATCTGCATAAAGTTTATTCAAGTCTGCTTTCTTAAAATTAAAGGATGGTTTATCGTTGCCTAAATGTTTAATGTGATCTGCCTTTAAGCTAATACTTAAATCTAGTGGTGGATGATGGGGGTCTACGGGGACCAAGTAGTTTTCTGAATAGTTAATCATGACCTGTGATTTGCTTAGGACCAAATTTAAATCCTGCCATTTGAATTTACTAATTTATTGTACTGGTTGAGGCCCAGGAACTCACAGAAGTTAATAAGTGAACCAACATGTCTATTGGAATAGATAATGTGTATAATTTGGAATGTTAAAGTCACCTAGTATAATTAGTTTATCTTTATTGAGGAAGTGAATATTTGTTATTATCATGTCGAACAGAATCTCATAGGCTTCAGCAGTAATACTGGGTGGAATGTACAAAGCAAGCACGACAATAAAGTGATGAGACAGACTAAATTTTACTCCGATTATGTCAACATCAGGTAATACATTGCAGATTGAACTGAGATCTAACATAATGGGCGAATATGAATTCTTTACAGCTAGTAAGACACCCCAACCCCTGCTCATATTTGTCAGATCGAAATTTCGATTTTTCCTAAAAACATAAAAGTCACTTGGAAAAAGTTTAGAGTCGAACACACTAGAGTCCAGCCATGTTTCGGTTAAAGCAATTATACCAAAGTGGCATGACACTGTTGCATTGAACAGTTCATATGTTTTGGTTTTTAATCCGCGAACATTTTGGTAATAAAAATGAAATGGATCACCTGAAATATTTTTACAGTTTCCAGAGGTGTCAAGCTCGCTCATAGCTGGTTGCTATTTGCTATCAAATAATGTTTCCCTAAGATGTGCGAGATTCTTTTTAAAATAACATAACTGATATTAATTACCATTAAATCGTATTATAAACATCTTTAAACATTTTTAATTGCTGAAATATAAAAATTGCATGTAATTAATAAAAATATCTGTCTTCCATAAAATACTTTGATATTTTATCAAACGGGCCAATTAAACGAAAACAGAAAACATAAAACATGCATGCAACTCTTTACTCAGATAAAATAAAATGTATTTTATTCGCAATACACAACTTGAATTTATGCGACTGTGTTCTAAAGCTTAAGTACAAGTGATATCATATCAATATATATACACCCGAAACCAAAAAACAAAAAATTCTAAATCTAGCAGATTTTAATGAAATATTAATTTCTTAAACCTTATATTATAATAATCGCATTTAACACGAACGGGTAAATATATTTCTATATTTATTAAGTTTAATCTTCTAAAGTTATATAAGTTTAGTTCATCCTAGTTAGTTTAGTTTTAATATTTAAATAGATATAAGCATAATTAAATGCTTCTAGGTTATTCTGCTCCTCAATTAAAAATGAATTACTTTTATTTGAAGAAATCCCCACTTTTATTTAAGTTTTGCTGCACCTATCACTATATTTAATTTTACGATATTATTTTGTTTACACCAGAATATGAATGTTTTAGAATTTAACAATATACTAGAGGGTTATGCAAATATACAAACATATTTAGTAACAAAAAATTATGATTTTTTATTTAAAAACTAGTCAGACATATGTTTAAGTATCATTCGTTCAGTAAGCAAACTTATCTAAAGAACGTAGTTGGGTTAACTCTACAAGATATTGTATGGCAAGCATAAAATAGCAAAAAACTTTCATTAGTGCTGAAAATTAAATGGTACTTTTATCGGTTACTGAATATCCACATATGAGCCAATAAATCATCGGCTAAGCAACAGATATATGCGAGAGATCTATGCAACGGGGTATTAAACAAGCACCGTATTCACGTCTACTACATCCAATTACATCAAACACTTAGACTGAATGATTTTGTGTATGGGTAAGGTTGAAAATTATACAGTGCGTTATATTAAAAAAACTTACTTCAATGGTGACACACTGTATATTCCCCCATTATTTTCTTGGAGTGACTTTTCATGTACAGTAAGAACTGTTGTAATTGAACGAAATTCTAACTTGTTTGGGTTGAGAGCTTCGAACAATTGACGCACTGTTGCATAATCGACAACATTTGTCGTTATAAATAATTTGTTTTTATTATTTATTGGCAATATTTTTCAGAACAGAATTATTTTCACAAGAATTGTTCAACAAGCATGGCAGGTTCATTGTTGCGTGCTCTTCTCTAGAGATGTTATTTTCACCTAAATAAACGAATACGTTGCTATGGTAACACGTAAACAAGGCAATCGAGAGATGACAATGACACTTGTTTTTTCAGTGTGGCTGAAACTCGGATCGCAGCTTCTATCAATCAATTTTATTTGTCCTCACGAATGCATTCATGTCAGTGTATCATTAGGACTCTTATTGCAAGTGAATGTCGAATTACCTTAAAATAATATATTATACAGAGAATAACATTTTTAAATAAAAGTGATATAAACAACAATGCAAATCTTTGTTTGTGCATGCATGTCTATTGTTTATTTTGTATCATACTGAAAATACGCTATGTGTTCATGGAAACCAATACTTGTAACTGAAGTTTATTTTTAATAAATTGACAATTTCTTACAAACGTAAGATTGACAATTTGAATTCACTGTTAGTACAGTAGATGCATGATTACAAAATATGGACCAAGGAATATCTTCCAAAATTGTACATTTCATGTTCAAAATTTTAATTGCAATGATCTTGATTAATATATAATTTATTAACAGCTCTTGTTTCTTTTTGCCCATACAAAATTTTATTCTCTTCGTTAATATAACGCGTGGTACGCTTAAGAATCTAAAATTTTTAAGAAATATAAACACATGGCAATACCAATATTGGGAAAATTCAACTCCTGCTTTACAGTTTTGCATTTTCTTCGTTGAGATTGTCAATAATTATATTTCTAAGAAACTTTAGATAATAAGTGAACCACGTGTTATATTGCCCCTGACAATAATTGTAGCAAATGGGTTATAAAACGCCCAAATTTTAATAGAGTTATGTCGATGAAAAGTACCTTTATTTCACAGTACATATCCACACTTCTTGCCCTCATTTCCGATCCTCATTTCCAGCCCTCTAAAATTGATTAGTGTAAAATTTTACTTTTACTACTAAAAGCAGCATATTTTTGAAAATAAAAAAAATATATTTTTTTAAACTTGCTTTTCTTAAAGTCGTACTAAAAAGTAAAAAATATTTTCAAGAAAAGTGTACTCACTTTGTATGATTGTACGCAGGATCCTTGCTTTTCTTGCAATTATTCTTTACTTTTTAGTATGACTTTAAGAAAAGCAAGTTTAAAAAAATATTTTTTTAATTATCTAATTATTAGTCATACTTCCATTATTTATAATGTATAGAACCAATTTACAGCATTCCATAATGTCACCGGAACTAATACCATACTGTACTGGTACATGATACCATTTGTACTGGAAAAAAACAGACGTATAAGTCTCTGACTAGGCAATAACAGTTTGTACTCTACGTTTTGCCGGAGGTGCCGGTTGGATGGTATATAATCGATTTTCACCCCCGTGCCTCTACGTGCAGATATTTGCACAAGTAACGGCGGAATACTGTACTGTCATCCAATCTTAGTAACTGTGCAAAATTTAATGAATTGATTATGCCAGGAAGTGCGTTAAATAAAGATTGCAAGATTTGAAGACAAAGATTATTAATTCATAAATACTGCTATGCGAGTTAAAGAAAAGCAAGGAAGAGGACATTTTTTGCGAATTTTATATCCCATGGTAAATAAGGAAGCAACAATAATAAGAAGGAACTACTTATTAAAATTAATTACTGATGCATAAATTCATGGAGACGTGATTAGTTAGTAACGAGTCGGTAATTTTGAAGCTATGGAAGTTGCAGTTTCAAAAGTAGTTACTTTACTGGATCAGCAGCCTTTAACACAATTCTATAGAACAACTAACAGGTATTTCACGCAGTAGTGTTTTAAGAATTCTATATATACACAAGTTTCATTCATAGCAAATAAAATTAATTCAGGAATGGAGAGGAGGATCCTGAGCGCCGCGCAGTCTCGAGTTTTGTAATATAATGAGTACAACATTTATTTCTCCTATAAATGTACATTTACTCTAAATGGATTTGTTAATGGACACAATGGTAGATACAGAAAGACATCAAAAATTTTCACCCCCGTGCCTCTACGTGCAGATATTTGCACAAGTAACGGTGGAATACTGTATTGTCATCCGATCTTAGTAACTGTACAAAATTTAATGAATTGATTATGCCAGGAAGTGCGTTAAATAAAGATTGCAAGATTTGAAGACAAAGATTATTAATTCATAAATACTGCTATGCGAGTTAAAGAAAAGCAAGGAAGAGGACATTTTTTGCGAATTTTATATCCCATGGTAAATAAGGAAGCAACAATAATAAGAAGGAACTACTTATTAAAATTAATTACTGATGCATAAATTCATGGAGACGTGATTAGTTAGTAACGAGTCGGTAATTTTGAAGCTATGGAAGTTGCAGTTTCAAAAGTAGTTACTTTACTGGATCAGCAGCCTTTAACACAATTATATAGAACAACTAACAGGTATTTCACGCAGTAGTGTTTTAAGAATTCTATATATACACAAGTTTCATTCATAGCAAATAAAATTAATTCAGGAATGGAGAGGAGGATCCTGAGCGCCGCGCAGTCTCGAATTTTGTAATATAATGAATACAACATTTATTTCTCCTATAAATGTACATTTACTCTAAATGGATTTGTTAATGGACACAATGGTAGATACAGAAAGACATCAAAAATTGAATGTTTGGTATGGTATCCTAGGAGATCACATTGTTGGATTATTTTTTTATTGGTGGAAACCTAAATGGTGAATCTTATTTGCAATTACTTAGAGATGCAGTTGATCTACAAATTGCTGAAATATTAGAAAACGACAAGGCTCTTTCTGAAAATCTTGCATTTCAGCAAGACGAAGCACCACACATTTTACTACAACCATCAATTTCTTTATTATACATTTTCTCATCGTTGGATAGGCAGAAGAGATTCGATTATGGGTGGCCACCTCAGTCACTAGATTTGATTCGTTTAGACATTTCTTGTGGGTACTTTAAGACTAAAGTCTATGCAATTCAAGTTGCTATACAATTTTGGAGAAAGTATTGTTCCAGAATGTCAACATTTAGTTTTTAGTAATGTTAGACAGACATTTGAGACGCCACTGTATAATTGCATGGAGGTCAATTGAAGTCAGTTTGAATACATAATAAAATATTTTTTGGTATTAAATCGTTTATTACTCTAAACTTTTTTAACATTTTCATCTCGGAATCAGTCAAAACTACTCCGATTTTAATGATTGCCGGTAATTTAAAATACCTAAACCTTTGCAGATTAAAAATTGACGATTTTTGTTCATTTATTTAATTAACTAATTTTTATAATTATCAATATTATTGATAAAATAACGTTATTTGTTAAGGTATAGCATTCAAAAAGTTGCATCCAATGACCTTGTATATTGAATGTTGTTAAGTAAAATTATCCTAAAACGATTTGAGTATAGAATAATAGGCGTGGACGACATAATACTTTAAGATCGCTGAATCAGGTCTAAACACGTTCAGTAAGTTCAGTTTATGTTCGTTTGTCTTGTAGAGTGGGTATCAAAGTAAAATAAAATTGAATATTTTGATTAAAATTTTTTTTTTATATTTAATAATCATAGTGTATTTGTATAATGATGGAGGAATGAGGAAAACATGAAAGGCAACTTTCTATACATTTCTTAAAAAATCTTCAAAGTATTTCAGTAATATTAATACTTTTACGTACATTACGGTGATAATGTAATAGTTGTATTTGATGGATATGAAATGGAAACTACTAAAGTAGCGGAAAGAAAACGTCGAGCTTTAAATAATTCTTCTGTCTACTACGTTTTTGAAGAATGTATGCATTTGAAAGTTGCGCAAGAGAAATTTCTTGCGAATGAAAATAATACAACTAGATTTATTTCGAAGTTAATAGCTTATCTTGCAAATAATCAAATAATCACTTAGCAAGCAGATAGCGATGCGGATAGATTAATCTTTAGTGCAGCACTCGATTGCTGATAAGAGGATACTCCAATGTTGTTGTGGTAGCTGAAGGATATTGACGTGTTGGTCGCATTAATCGCTTTAACACCTAAAGAAAAATAAATATATTTTTTGAAACCACCTAAAGGTAGAACGCCACGTCAATTCCAATAAAATGCCAAAATGTAAAAAGCATGTGCTATTTTTGCATGCGTTCACTAGCTGTGGTACATCATAATTTAATTAATAATAGAATTACAATTAAATTTAATTTTACAATTAAATTTGCTAAAAAATTTGAAAATAAACTTACATTAAAAATGAATTAATGTAATTATGTTTTTTTTATTTAATTAACTACTTGCTTTTTTCAGTTTAAAATACGTTATCTTCATTATGGAAGACTGGTTAATACACGATTGTTTTAAATAGTATTTTACCGTAGGGCTGTAGCCTCACCACTTGACGTCTGAGTATCATACCATCTAGATACGTGTTATTGTTTTCTCTACCTGGAAACAACCATCAGTGGTTCTGCGTAGCAGTATTTGTTTTTTTTTTTTGACTAACGTGTGTATATTTTAAACAAAGATTTTACTCATTTATCATTAGTTAAGTACGTTCCCTAACCACGCTTGTAAACCAAGTGTAGCTACACGAGAGGAATTTACCACTATTTTATTTTGCATCATATTTATCAGAATATAACTACACATCGCCAGGTTCATATTAGAGAACCATATGTTGTAGATACTGTAATATAGTCCATTTTACGTTGAGACAAATTGTCATTATTTCATCTGCGTCCACTAAGAATGGAACCCTCAACGACTTTATGTTATACAAATTAAAAACTACTAATAGTTTATGTTAAACTTGGGCTTAGCGCTCTGAGATTTCTAAGTTAGTGAAATTTTTGTCGTGGGCACGCTACTCACTTATCCGTGCTAGGTAAAGTCCACAATCTGCTATGCACAGTAGCCCAAAGTAGTTTATGTACGTTATATAACCGTAACAGTTAACAACTTTGATAGTTTATGTAAACCAGTAGCATACTTTCAATGAATTCATGTTGTCTGATTTCTGCCGAATCGTCTAGTATAATTATATATTCTTTTACTTTCACTCTTATATTTATATTTTATTGTATGCTTCATTGTACATTTTTTAATTGTGTTCTATTTGTACGTTATTCCTTTTGTATGATTGATGTATGTCTTTTACAGATAAATGTTAATCTAATTTTGTATTATTTGTTTATGCTGGACGTGTCTAAACTCTATTTGTGTATCATGACAAATAAAATATCCATCTCTCTATGTAATAACTGACTTAAGAATAAACTGTACCATCATTCGGATACATTTTGATGTAAGTACATTACTCTTTGAAAAGTATTTAAAAACATGAAATCTGAAAATGACTGCAGAGAACTTCAAAGGGAACTTGATAAAATCAGTCAGTAGTGTTTACGTATTAAGCTGGATCTGAATGCCAGCAAATGTAAAGTTTTATCATACACGAAAAAGAAGAACAGATTTCAGTACCACTATTTTATAAAGCAACCAATACCATTGATTAAAGACTTGGGTATTTGCTTCGATCCTGAGCTGAGTTTAGGAGAACATATAAGAATTAAGTGTAATGAAATAATTAGATAGCTTGATTTAATTTTGAGAAATTCCAAATCATTTACCAATCTGAAAGCTTTGGAATATGGGATATGGAGCAATAATTTGGAATCCATATTGCCAAATTCACAAAACTGTGAGAGATAGAGAGAAAGTTTTTAAAGTTTATAACATTCAAATCAACAGGACAGTATCCAGGAAGAAGTGTAAATAACCGCAATTTATTAAGCACATTTAATTTCGAGTGTCTTGAATTTAGAAAAATTTGCTATTTTGGTAAAATGATGCATAACAAAATTGACTCGCCAGAAATGCTGGTTCAGTTAAATATTCACTTTCCAAGGTTGCATTCTACAAATGTGATGTTAAAACGACCTATATGCTGTATATGTAATTACTACAATAATAAAAATGAATTGTACAATTTAAATACGTATTCCCAAAAGGAATTAATAAAATATGCAAGACAGATTTTTAACATATAAAAATATTTCTGTTATTAAGAATTATAGGGTATAAACACATAATTAATTTGTATGTTTTCTTTTTTACTTTCTACTCGCTTATACTATAAGTTCTTCATATAATTTTTTAAATAAATAATCTATTTTATAGTATTTTGCATAATATTTGTTAATTGGGTTGTACCTGTTGGGCAAATAAAGTGTTTATTATTTATTTATTAAAAAAATATTTAACATTTGCAGGTCTCAATGTCTCCTGTACAAAATATCCTAAGTCAAACGGTATAGTGACTGGACTAATCGTTTCTGAACATTAAATTTCATATTCAGTTAAGCACTATATTCTCATTTGTTACTAAACTATAAAACTAAAGCAAAAATTATAAAATAAGATGTACGCGTATCGATAAAATACAATTAATATAATTATAATAATACAGTTGTTAAGAAATTGTTTTTTCCTGTCAAAAGGTTTTTATACTGGTTTAATAAATAAACAGCTATTAACTTTTTATCTCTGTTTTATTACTAGCATAGTTCAGTGAATGAATGTAGTTTTTTTAATATACCCATTACAAAAGTTCTACTTCGAAAATTGAAAAAAGCTTTAAAAGCTCAGAGCAGTTTGCATTTTGCTACATAACCTAACGAGTTTTCTTCCCTTTTTAATGCCCGATAGCGATTGCAAGTTTCATGAAAAGAGAAAAACCGTTTCACGTAAAATTATGAGAGTGAGTTATATCTACCGGAGAATTTAGTGATTTTCAGTTAGAATTAAAGATTTTCGCATTAGATTTGACCTCTGTAATAACAGGAAATTAAGAAACGTTCAAATTAAAGGAATATTCTTAGATTATTGCAAAATGGTTTCATTCATATTTTGAAAGGTAATACATATGAACATGACAAAAATAATTTATTTGAATACAGTAATTAATTCAGTTATTATATGCAACATTTTTACCAAACCCCAAAGAAAAACATACGGAATGGCTGCAAATTATACAGGGCACGTTTGAGTATATTACTATTACATTATAAAACATGTTCATACAAGTAGCTGTGGGTTAAGTAATAAACATGGCAGGAACAGAAGTATTGATTTTTTCTTGTTGCTCCAGAAGAAATAATTTTTTTATCATTTTTTCTTAAACATTACAAGTGTAAATGCGTATTTTTCATGAATGTATTTGGAGAGTATGTTTTTATTAACAAAAATATCAATATTACGTGCACATCTATGGAGGTAAAGCAAAAGTTTTAAGTAGTGTGCCCCAAGTTTCGGTATTAGATCCGATTCTTTTCCCAATATATGTGTCACACCTATCGGCATAAGTGCACCTCATTCGTTCTTTTCTATTTTGATATCTCAAGAATTTTTTTTCTCCATCATTTATTTTGCTATTCAGTAAGACCTATATCACGTATTGGTGCTCTGATTCGTTGACTCCTCAAGATAATGCAAAATGTTGTGTATTACATATGTCCAAATATAATCCAAAAGTAAACAACGCTAATGGAAATGATGTCATAACCGGAATAGAGCAGAATGACCTTCTGCTAGACTCACTGTCATGGAGAGTCCACGTTATCAAAGTAGTTAAAAAATGCAATCACCTAATTTATATGACCAGAACGTCTTTTAAAGAACTTACTGCCTACTTCGTTCAAATGTGCTTTTAGAGGGAGGGGTGTTAAAACATAAGATTTTTAGTCGCAAAATCCTCTAATAAAATCCTTATTTTACTATAAGGAACGTAACCAGACTGCAACCAACAGCTACTCTTCGGGCTATGTGCCCCGCCGAGCGCTGAATTACAAGTTACAAGCCTGGCGCGTTAAGTGTAATAATTGGAGGATCCCATAACTACTTGGTACATTTCGGTATATTTAGGATAGCGACATGTAAAATAGTCAGCGGTCCAGTGTCTGTTGCAATCGAATAAGTAGCCTGACTGGAGTTAGCATAGTTACTACATAGTAGTTATTATTTATTTTTCGAGTGCAACAGACGGTAGATGGCGCCTGCTGACTATTTTACATGTCGCTATCCCAAAAGATACCGAAATGTACCAAGTAGTCAAGGGATCCTCGTGTCGGTCGTCACATGCCTACCTTACACTGACGAGAGCCAACAGCTCGAAACTGCAGTCTGCAAGTGGTGTGGGACGTGTGGCACGAGAGCTCCTTTAAGTAGGATTAGTCTTTCGGCTGGTGTTTGTTGCAATCGAAGCATTAGCATTTTGATGGTAATAGGCAATTATTACACTTAACGCGCCAGGTTTGTAATTTGTAATTCAGCACTCCGCGGGGCACATAACCCGCAGAGTAGCTGTTGGTGGCAGTCTGGTTACGTTCCTTATGGTAAAATAAGGATTTTACAAAGGAGTTTGCGACTAAAATATTATGTTTTAATTACTGCCTACTTGTTTGTGAAAATCTATAATTCGAAATTTTTTCCATATTTTGAGTTTATTGCTGTCATATTATATGTTATAAAGCAAAGTATCATTAGGCTGGAAGGTATTTAAATTTGGTTACAACACTTTTCAATCCTTCAACTACAGTGGCATCGAAACGCCATCCTCGACGTGAGCTTTGCCAACCAAATTGACACATCATGGGATGATTTGAACCATCCTCCAAATAATGCCAACTTAGTGGTTGAAATTCCGGTCGAGTACAGTTCTAGAGTATATTATTTAATACTACATAAATGATACATATTTTTAGGAACAAGCTCATATATTTATTTATGAATGATAAGTTTCCTTCCATTAGATACCGAATAGCAGGGAATTGGCAATGTTGTAAAATGAAGACAAATTAAATAAGTAACTTTTTATGACAGTTTGTCAACTTTTTGGAGGACAGTATTTTCTGTCAGTCACTTAAAAATAAACTAAAGTGAAATAGAGTAAATACGATATAGTGTTTGAATATCTAGTTAAAGTTACATCTTTAGTGAAATATAAATTTCAAAAAACATGAAATCTTTAGACAGTTTTTATTTTATTCTGAAACTCAGAAATCTTAAACTTTCTTCCAAAGAAATTAAGGTATTCTTGTTTCAAACGATGCAATTATATCTTATTTGCCCTTAGATTTGGGGCATACCATTTTTTACGAAAACAAGGCAATATATCTTAACTTAGTTTACAATGAAAATGACACCTGCGGCCTCGTATCGTGTCTAGCAGTATTTACATTCTTGTTACTCTGTCTATTAATGTTGCATCTTAGTGTGTGGCGCATTTGTATTACATCACAATAAAATGGGCAGAAGTGTAGTGTAGTTGTCTATCAGGTATTTTTTAGTTTCTATCCTGAAACGCTTTATTTCTCATTTCTTTGATATGTGATGGAAGTTTAATATATAACTTGATTCCGCTGTGTTTTATGCATTTTTGAGTGATTTTTATATTTTAAAATGATACCTTATACCCTTTTCTTGCCCTGGTTTTTGTTTTATATTAATGTTCAACAATCGTTTGGTCCGAAATTGGGCATTATGTTGTCTAATTTGCGTTATGTGGCTGTTAGCGGACTATCGCCCAGTTTAAAAGAATGGAAGTTTTGAGATGTGCTGGACGTAGTCCGCTATCGGGGTTATGTCGTTGCAGTGTTCATAGAAATCTCTGAGGAGGTGTACCTTCCAGAATTTGAGATGAGGTTCATGAATTTGTGTTCTAGCACTTTTAGTTTTCTCATTGTCGTGGCCGGTATGCTGCACCACACCGGCGCCGCATATGTGATGGACGGCCTCACTACCATCGTGTACAACAGTTTTTTATTTTGTCTGTCGAGTCTGATACCCCTGACCATGAGCAGATACAGACTCCTGGACAGGGAGTAGACCGTCAGTATTGTCTCATTGAATTGTGTGTTAAACGTCAGTCTTTGGTCCAGTCTGACTCCCAAGTACTTCACGCATCTTTTGGTTGGAATTTTGTTTCCCCTGATCGAAATTTGTATTATAATTATGTTTTCTGTGAAGCGACGCGTGAAAACTATTGCCTCCGACTTCTCAGCGTTCACCCGAATCTTCCACTGATCGTAATAAGCCGTGGCACGAGCCATGTGCGCCTTCAGCAACATGTTCGCCGCTTGCGCATTGTGTTAATGCGCGTTATGGCCGTGTCATCGACGTACTTGGCCAGCTTCGTATTCGGGAATTCTGGGAAGTCGAATACGTACATGTTGTACAACTTCGGTGACAGGCACGATCCTTGCGGGACTCCCGCACCAATGTCCCGCTGTGTTGAGAACTTATTATTCACCCGGACTTGCAGGGTTCTGCCTGCCAAGAACGAGTGAATAAGTTTCGTAATGTGAGTCGGAAAGTTATAGTTGTGAAGCTTGTAGAGTAATCCCGGGATCCAGACCGTGTCGAGCGCCTTCTCAATATCGAGGACCACCATATGGCGGTGCTCTTCCCTAGATTGTATTGCACTTTGACGTCATTAACTATCCTAACGACCTGCTGCACCGTGTTCCTACCCTTCCTAAACCCGAATTGTGACGCATCGTCGATGTGAAGCTCCTCCTGAACAGCATTCAATTTGATCAGAATGACCTTCTCCACCAACTTGGAGATCACCGATAGCAAAGAGATGGGCCTGTAACTGCCGGCGAACTTCGTATTCTTGTTCGGCTTCAGGATAGGAATGACCACAGCCTTTCCACGGGCTGGGCCAGTGCTGTAGTCGCAGGATCGTATTAACGCTGTAAGTCAATTACACAATACCTTTCCTCGGGAGATATTTGAGCAGTGTTTACCCGCTTTATTGTTGGGTAGGTCTTTGACAATTTGTGCTATTTTTGAAGGCTTGGCCATGACCTTCAGAAATTCACGTCTCGTCAATTGTTTGTCATGACTAATTAGTTCTTGTATGTTGTTTTCGATGCGGTCATGTTCCGGGTTGTTTGGCATGTTCGTGTTATGTATTGCTTGAAAATGGTCAGCTAAGTTGTTCGCTTTCCACGCGTCTGTCAACGACGTCTGTCTGTTTACGCTTGCTAGGGCGGGTATAGCCTCCCGCGTATTCTTGAGGGCCCTAATCAGCTTCCACAGCGAGTTGTCCAGAGGATTCAGCGCTACCAGCTTGTCCCCTCATTTCTGGTTCTTATCAGTGTTGATGGGGGTTCTAATAGCCTTTGCAGTCTGATCATCTCGACCCGACATCGCGATTTCGCTGCCAAAGCCCTCTCTGTCTGTTTTTTTCATGTATGTCTCGTATGACCGCCTCGTCGAGTTGGTCTCTGTCTTGGTTGATGGTCACAATGGTGGCAATAGTCTGCTTGGCATCCTATACTAACCGTGTGAACTATAGAACTATCCTCTTTCCTACTTAAAACGATGGAGATAGTGTTGGATAGATACATTAGAGGAAAATCCCTTGATGGAACGTCAATATGCATACCAGACGGGAAGATCGACAGACCATGCGCTGGATGAGTTAAAAACACTACTAGCAAGTCCTTAAATGATAATGAAATGGTAGTAGTAACATTTCTAGACATAGAAGAAGTACTTAATAACGCGACAACGCACTCACGAATGAGCAGAGTCCCAACAGCGATCTGCCGGTGGATTAAAACCAGTTTAGATAGAAGGATTATAATATCCAATTCAGGTGACGCCTCCATTAAGGCTAAGGTGAGCGCAGGCTGTCCCCAAGGAGGAGTACTATCTGTATTACTATGGTCAACCCTGGTGGACAAACTCCTCCAAAAACCAAATCATATATTGCAAAATGCAAAAAGGCATTTAACTATTGGATTGGATAATCTAGGAAAATACTTCAGACATCAGAGAATAATTCTCTATCATACATTAAAATTAGCGGCTTGCATGTGTAATTTTAAAAATTTTGCCGAACTTCTTCCCTTAAGAAGAGTAGGGATCTTTTACTTGCCTAACATTAAATAGACAAGGGACCGACGGTTTTATATCCCCTCCGAAGGATGGTATATCCCCTATACAATCCTCGCCTAAGGTTGTATAGTTTCCGCGTATACACTAATATACAAGCCGCGAACCGAGTAGTGGATTGTTTCTAGGCATTAAAATCATTTGTCAGCCCATCTAAGAAGGTACTGTGTTGGAAAATACATTTCTTTAGTGAATTTTTCATATTTTGTCGTTTAAATTAGGGAGCAACGAATATATTATTTTGAGGGGAAAGTGGTTATACTTTCGTTTATGAGGCTATATCGTCGGGTGATGCATTTTTAAGTCATGCATAGTCCTTATTTCTTGTGGTAAGTACTTTTTTCTGTGTGAAATATTTATTTATTGCGTACAACATTATGTGAGAGTACGTTTAATTTTTTCATCATGTCTGCTATCTCCTTTAACCGATTTCTGTTTGGTTCAAAAATTTTTGTAAAACAAATTACTTGCCTTCGACTGCAATATTCATCACTTACATTTTTAATTGTATTGCCACACACTAACAATTTTCTGTTCATGGTACGCAATGCGAACAGTATACAGTGTAGTTCAAATGTGCTTTTAGAGGGCGGGGAATATTAAAACATAATATTTTTAGTCGCAAACTCCTCTATAAAATCCTTATTTTACTATAAGGAACGTTCGGGGCACATAGCCCGGAGAGTAGCTGTTGGTTGCAGTCTGGTTACGTTCCTTATAGTAAAATAAAGATTTTATAGAGGAGCGACTAAAAATATTATGTTTTAGTATACAGTGTGTCCCAAAAAAACCCATATAATTCACAACAGTTATTCTTTTGTCTTGGGTTTACAAGAATACACGAACATATCAATTAGTAATTTCAGATTGTTCTGTTTGTACGTGATAAAAAAATTCTTTTCTCATGTCTGTGACGTCACCGACAATTTTTTTTAAATGGGACACCCTATATTTTATTCGGAGAACTGAGTCTTTTTACAAAACAATCCCGTGATAGAAATAATATCACCCTGTATATACAAAAATATTACTTGGGCATATACTAACATACAGACGACCTGACCTAAATAAAATTTTAAATTTTTACTTTTACACCGTGTCGTAATAAAGTATATATAATAGAGCTGCATAGGGATGACCAACTTTATTTAGTTTTGTAAACATACAGTGATGCATTATAAAGTGTAAATATACAAGTTCCCTAGTTTGGAAATCAATACACATTTAAGTACTTAGGCTCGATGCCGTATCTTCGCCCTTCCCTTTACATTTGAGTTATTCGGATATATAATTTTATTCACTCTCTCTAGCCGCCTATTCTTGTTGTTTTCCACTCTATGATTCTACAGTGAATCTTTCAAATGGCTTCCTTTATCACCTAGTAAAGATTGGCTTAATCACTTTACATCTCCTGTACAATCAAAGCGGTCATATTAACAAGAAATTGTCGAGTGAACTGTATGTGTTCATTGTATCATTGGACCGATTATGATTAATAATAAAGTAGTAAAATTCAAATCATTCAAGTAAACTTTGACTAAAAGCATCAGATCTGAAAACAGTGACATTGGGCGATATTTTATCATATTTTACAACCAACCTTATCAGATGGGCCCAGTCATCCATGCCTCAACACCTCGAAATAACGTTGGTTTACCAACAGTTATTATTAATTTCTTCATATTAATCAAGCTGTT
Source organism: Leptura quadrifasciata (assembly GCA_963675555.1). Taxonomy (NCBI): domain Eukaryota; kingdom Metazoa; phylum Arthropoda; class Insecta; order Coleoptera; family Cerambycidae; genus Leptura; species Leptura quadrifasciata. Next base: position 47,026,964 of record OY776678.1, read on the forward strand.
AGGGCCCTTATGGTTATGCTATCACTGATTGATTGTTCCACCAGATTTTCCATCTCGGCGTCTGTGTCTTTCCTTGACATACCACTCAACTCGTCCACAATAGGATTGTGGTGGTCGGACACGAGTTCCTCCAGGGCCACTGGGGCTGTGGAATTCCTCACATCCTTGTTAACTACTATGTCAAGGGTTGTGGGCGTTGTGACGTTGTCCGGAAAATGCGTGGGATCGTCCGGATATTGCAGAATGACATTTCGACTATTCACATAGTCGAACAGAGTGTTGCCGTTCGCATTGTTGCGATGGCAGTTCCAGTTGCGATGCCTGGTGTTAAAATCGCCTATGAGCAGACGGCGTGGGCCGACGTTCATCAAATTCTCAAGGCAACCCACTATGAAGCCATTCAACGGTCTGTTACACGCGGCAATGATACTCATGCCGCCCTCCAGAGTCACACACATATTTTCCACGGTGGTGTTCCGTACAGAATGGTGCGTGTGCGCGATATTGGTCTTTATGAGTATAACTACGCCGCCTCCTCTGTTATTGTTCGCCCTATCCTTTCGGTGTACTGTATACCCTCGGACTTGCAATTTGACATTTGCTCCATTTCACTTTAAATTGTTTTGTGACGAAAAAGAAACATTTTTATTTGTCGTGCAGAAGATAAACAAGGTTCAATCGTATAAAAGCCTTTGCTGATAAGACGCACCCACTTAAAATCTATTTTTCAAAAAAATGCAGTTAAGCAACTCATATATCCTTTAATTAACTTAGCAAACACATAAGCCGACCAACTGAATAACCACTGCATGATTATTTTAATTGGAAATGACTTCATTTCCTTTGATCGTCCGCTTGTACCGAATGTAAAATCGTACTTTATACCTTTTATTCGAATAATAGTTTTCCATAATTGTGATGTCTAAATTTAAACAATATTGTCAGTACTAGGTCGTGCAAATAGCGCCGTTGAGAAAGTTGAACAGGTGTGTGATACTTGAAATGTACGAAGAATTTTCTTTTTAGCTAATCATAATTTACGTTGCTAAATGCCTAAAACTGTTCATGATACCGAACGCATAATATCAATTAAATTTAGTTTGAAGTAAGTTTTATTCCTATAAATCTATATATTATAATTCCCGCTTAAATATTATACTTTTTTATTATAGTTATATAAAATACAAATGTTCATGGATTACTATTTGCCTAATAGAAAAATATTTCAATCTGTAAATACTAGAGATTCATTTTATATAATTAATTTGAGATAAATATGAATGGTACGTCAATGATTTTTAATTATCCCTGTGAAGAAAAAATCAAGAGATATTTTATGACGGCAAATTTAAATATTCATATTGCAAAATTTTATCAGACTTATTAAAATTAATTGTGGGATTCGAGTTTCTTTATTCAGATTTGCTAAATTTGTTGCGGGTTTTGCATATTTGAAATTTAAATACAATCATGAGAAATTTAGCTAATGTAGCTACTAGTATTAATTCGACATCATATTTATTTATTCGAGTAGGTCTAAGTGCTATTAATGTATCAAATTAGATAATATGTGGGTAATTAATAAGAGTTAATATTTTAATAAGCTTTATCAGCTAGAGGCGCGTCTTCATTATGAAAATAGACGTAGCTAATAAATGACACGCAAGTTGATCATATAAAAAATATAAATGTACAATAGTTTATACAAGGAGGCCAATTAAATTTAACAAACAGTAGAGTTAACTTTAGACTCTTTTGCTATAGTTTCTGATATAATTTTTGTTGATACAATAAATTGTGAGATACGGTCAACAGCACCTACCAATTTTCGAATGCATTTATTTTATTAGACTCTCAATTATGATATCATTTTGTCAGATTAAAAGCTAAAGAAAAGTACAATTGCAACATGCTTGAAACACCTTTGCATGCAACATTTAGGACTAGTTGACAGTGGAATATGGACCAACGGGCTGGCCATCGGATTTAAAGGCGACATTTGTACCAAAAACATGGCATGGTAATTATGCCGCTGACAAATCACTCCGACCTGTTTAATAACTAGTCTAACGTTATTTCTATTGAAGGCCTCGGGGAAACTGGTTAATAAACATAAATTGCTGGCAAAAATTAGAAGACATTAGTAATTATAATAGTGATAAAATGTCTCTCTTCATTTGCCATGGAGAAAATTAAACGAAAACGAAATTTTCTTGTATTTTAACTTCCTTCATAGTGACTATCATTTGTTACTTTGTTGCAATTGGCTCTATAAGTAGGTAGTAAGAAAGAAAAAGAATGGTACAAAACTCAAATATATTATTTACTTTTAGCTTTCACTTTAAAATTATATTTCGTTTTACTTTCAGTTGAGCACCTCGATATTAATATGCCTTTCAGTTATTTAAATAAGTGTGAAGCTTAAAGTAACAGTTTTATGCAGTCTTGAAAATTCCAAATGTGACAAATTGTCAAAGTATCTCTTGGTGAGAACGAATATCTCTTAGGCTAGAGAATCAACCTGATCATGAGCATATGAACCATATACAGAAAAATTACCAAAAAAATTAAAATAGCTTATAGAAAGAAAAGCCAAGACAACAGCCCATTTGATAAAAGACATGAAGTCATTGTACTGTTTAAGGAAAATCATCCTCAGTTAGCTTCAATAATGATCAAAATGAAAAAAAGAAGAGGATGAAAATGAAGAGGAATGAATTAATAAGGGTGCTATATAAATTTATTTAATTGAGGTTTATATTTATCTGCAATATACATGAGTTCCTTATATTAAGTGAAGTTAAAGTAGAATTAGAAACGTCGTTCTAAATGACAGTTAAGTTGCCTTCTATAGCTCCTGTTTGTGATAGAACCGGAATATCAGATCAGGCAGACTTAAGGAGTCAGATTTAAGTTTTAATAATTTTCCAAATTTTTCATGCAGCAAACAATTCACTATGTTATAGAGGCATCTTTAGCTGTTTGTGGCTCTGAAAATAGTGAAAGATTTATCGAAGCCCACATAAAATTGAGGAGTACAGATAAATGAAACTTATTATATTTTAATGACATGACAAATGACACAAAAAGTTCTTGAAATGGTTGAAAACTGATGCAATCTGGAAGAAGTGTAATTACATTTCCAAAAAATAAAACTCTGATACCTATAGAAGTTGTATGTTTGCAAAAAGAATTACAGGCGGGTAACAGTGTCAATCATTTTGGGATTGACTTTATAGGTGTCAAATCGAATATTAAAGCATAATTATATTAATCTTTTCTAATAAATAATAAAATTAAATTTTTTTATTTTAATTTAAAATTTTAATAAATATAAAAATATTTTTTTTAATTTATTTAGATACTGACTATCAATACCATATGGAACTTATAGACATGCTGGGCAGGCGGGGCTAAAGACTACCATGCTGCATCGGTTGTACAAAATGGTTGTGGTACTAATAATTATCTACTTTTACTTATTTGCTGACATAAATCCGAAAAAGGGAATGATGGGAAGATGATCACGTTCATGGACTTGCTCCGTTCCTCAGTTCCACTACGTTTAGTAGCATTGTCACAAACGATATCTTTGGGATATAGGCCGTCCCATTGTATTTAACTTTATGTTCATAATAAATTCTATTAGAGGGGACTTTTTTCCCAATTACAGGTGAATCTGTATATGGATCAGGAAAATAGAAAGCAAGACGTGCTCCGCAAATGGATTCCCCTACCAAGGAATGCCTAATGGCCATTTCTTAAGTTTGCATTGCAGAGTCCTGGTCAATTGGTCACCAGTTATCTGCAATTCAAGTGAATATCATCTTCATCCAAGAACCATGAATTGTCAAAGACTTATCAAGGCATAGCCAGAGTGACCTAATAACCTATTCAGCAAATCTACCATATGACTCGCCCCTGTCACTTCCATCAGAGTAGAGGAAATTCTTAAAGGAAAACCTCCTCTAACTGATTCTCGGTTATCTCATGGGCACGGCACTGCGCAGTCAAATTTGTGTGGGTGTCCGATCATAGTTGCATAAAGCGCAATGAGGAACCAGACAATTGGGTAGGAGAAGGAGCAAACACTTACTTCCCTAACACTGCACCAGGCTTTAGTCTTTCAAGAAGTCTGATTTAATCAGAGCTACGAGACTGTCCCGTGGCACAATTTAACAATTATTGGACTGAAGCTCTCAAGATGAGAAATTCAAACTTCCACATAAAGGTACGCTTAGTTGATTCTACTTGCTGATGGGTTTGGGAACGAGACGACTAAGTTTATTAACAGGACACTGATATCTAAACAAGCACTTATATATATATTGAAAGTGAAGCAAGTTCTTATTTGTTGAATGTATGGAACTTATACAATATGCAACTGTGCACCACTAGAAATATCAGGATATCTCGAAAAGCAATTTCTAAGTCGGATGAGCTAAGAGGTCTACCGTGCAATAGACTGCTATACTTTCTGAAAGAACAGGTCTTTTCTAGAAAATCTCACGTCGCGACAATAAATAACACCACAGGAAATTACGACCCCCTTTATCCCGGAAGGCTCTAGGCGTGTGGGAGGGGGCTACACATTTAGAGACAAGGGACACACACCCAATATCCGTGTATAGTGAAAAAATCCCTCCCACAGTATTTTCCACTGCCACGACCGCGGATCGAACCCGGAACTTTTGGGTGAGACGCAAGTGCGCTCACCTCTCGACCACCAGTCATTCAAAGAACCGACATACCTACTGTTCTTAGGATCTGCTCGCGCATCTACCTAAAAAATTACAAAACCAGTAGTGAGGTCAATAGTTCAACAAAAATTTTCCAGGATCTGGCTATCCATTTTTGTACACTGTACTACGTTTTCTTTCGAAAACACTTAATAATAAACGTTTATTTTCAACAGGTTGATACCCAATTACAGAAAATAATGAACAAAATATATAAAAATAACAATAATGAGATAAAAATTTACAAAATTACGTTAATTTACATTATATTACATAATACATACATGCATATATACAAAATACTACATACATTACATTACATTAACTTATTATTTATTAATTATAAAAACCATTAAATAGATATTATAGATTAGATTGTTATAATTAGACTTAATCAGTTAAATCAATCTTTGTACATATGCATAATGTGGTTTAGAGTATCATAGTCGAGGTCGCACATATGAGCGACTTCATTAAATATCTTGTTGAATATTGGAGACTTAACCTGAATGTTAGTTCTGCTGGTATTGCATTGTGCAGACGAGCGTTCTGCCTTGGTACATGAGAGTTAATTCTATTTACTAAGTGAATACAATCTAATTGGTTATGCAGTATTTTATGTAAAATTGTAGTGCTGTGCAATTTCTTCTAATTTCAAGCGAGTCAAAATTGAATGAATTTAGTAGTGTATTGTGATCAAAGCCCCTAACAGGATAGGACCCATTGGATTTGAAATATATATATATTTAAGAAATTGTCTTTGTACGGATTCAACTTGCATTTTAGAGTTTTGATAAACAGGTGACCAGATGATAGAAGCATATTCAAGTTTGCTTCGTATAAATGATATGTATATTAATTTCAGAGTGTTGATATCCGTAAAGCTGCCCCAGTTTCTTATATAATACCCGAGTACTTTAGAAGCCGAAGTAACAATTGTGCTTATATGAGTAGAAAAATTGAGCTTGGAACCGAATATTACTCCAAGATCCTTAAAATTTGTACATCGGCCAAGAACGGTATCATTAATCGTATATATGAATAAAACTTGGCTTTTGTTATTGTAGAAGGACATTATCTTACATTTAGATGTATTTAGTTTTAAGTAGTTATTCTCGCACCATTCGTTAACTGAGTTTAACGCTATTTGCAAGTCAGAACAGTCGTTTGGCTTGCTTACTTCAGAGTAGATTTTCAAATTATCCGCGAAAAATAAATGTGTAGAACTCATAGTGAGGGATAAATCATTAATAAATACTAAGAATAAAAGTGGCCCTAGGTTGGATCCTTGAGGGACTCCGGATGTTGCAAAAAGTTGCAAGAATTATATCCACCGTACTCCACGAACTGTCTTCTATTAAATAAATAGGATTCAGTTAGGGATAGCAAGATATCTGACACTCCAATTGCATTGAGTTTAGAAAGGATTAGAAAATGATCGATTTTGTCGAAAGCTTTTTGAATGTCAGTATAAATAACATCGACTTGGCCTTGTGTGTCCAATGTGCTCGAAATATACTGTGTAATACAGGTTAGGTTCGAGGTGGTCGATCTTTTTTCTATAAAACCATGCTGATACGGAGATATACGACTTTTGATTTCACAATTTATATTTTCGTAAATGATAATCTCTAGGATTTTGCCAAAATTGCAAAGGATAGCTATAGGTCTGTAGTTTGTTACTAGGGAGGGATCTCCTGTTTTGAGGATAGGACATAGTTTAGTTGTTTTCCGTATAACTGGATAGGTACATGTTACTAAAATAAGATTAAATATAAAACTCAGGGATGCTAAAACAGTATTGATACAGTCTTTAACAATGAAACTCGGTACGTTGTGAACACCGGAGGTTAATTTATTTTTCAATTTTTTTGCTGCGTTAATTATGTCCTGGTCCGTGATTGCTTTAATGTGAACGTGTGTATTATTAAGAGAAATAAGTGAAGAGGGGTCGGATTGAAGGTACACGTCCAAGAAAAAGCTGGCGAAGTCATGGACCACAGATTGAGGCATTTCGAAGGTAATGTTGTTATAATGTACAGAGCCCGGAATTCTAGATTTATTCTTTTTGGTTTGTACAAATGACCAAAACTTGGAAGGGTCAGCGTTAATATTTATTTCGATATCATCTATATATACCTCATAGACAGTTTTTATTTGTTGCTTAATTAGGGATCTTAGAGTTTTGAACTGCTCCAAGTATGTGTTAGTGTTAAACTTTTTGTAGTTTCTGTGCGCCCTATCTTTTTTACGGATGTTATTAATTATTTCCAAGTTGAACCAGGGTGGGTAGATTCGGCTGTTTTGTTTGTAAACTGGAACACATGTATTAAAGACAATGTTAACGGTATTATAGAAATGTTCGCCGGCATCATTTATGTCCGTGTAAAGTTCAATATGTGACCAATCTGTTGTTTGAAACATTTCATACATTAATGAAAAATGTGCACGCCTAAAGTTAAATTTTTTACAGGTATCGCTATATATAAAATCTCTTGCTTTGAATTGGTCTTAGCATTATTGGAATCGACGTTGTAAAGTGGTACATTAATATCTCCTAAAATCAAGAGTTTCGAGTCCGTAGAAAAACAACTGAGCGTTTCAAATGATTCTATATACAATTCGAACTTGTTTGAGCTTATTATAGGTGGAATATACAGTACAAAAATTGACACAGAAACATTGCACAATACTACCTTACATCCTATAATGTCAATACGAGGAAATGAGGTGTTTAGAACATCTACGTTGATCCGAGAATATTTAAAAGAACTGTCAATAGCCAATAGTACTCCACCGCCTCTGGTAAGGCCCATAGCAACAAAATTTCTATCACTTTGACGCACTTGTAGCAGGCAGGAAAAAGTTCAGTATCATTAATATTTTCTGATAACCATGTTTCATTTAAACCAACAATTTGAAAGTCACTGTTAGATATAGTGTTATAGCATTCTTCTAATTTTGTATTAAGTTCTCTGACATTTTGGTAGTAGCATTGCAAGTCTAATAGATCAGTGTAATTGGGTATCTTTAGGCCTTTAGATGTATAATTTTTGGATAACCATTGATATATTTTATTTTTATATTCAGCTTGGCGATTCTGTCAAGCGAGATTGATATGTGTTTGAATCTTTCCATATTTTTTAATTCTCTAGCGTTTTTAATAACCGAGTGCACACGGTCTTCGGAGTGCAAATTAATTTTGATTGGTCTATTTTTCCCCAGCGAGTATTTTCCGAGACGTATGGGTTTGAGATTGATATTTTGCATAGGAATATTTGCAGTAGTTAGAATGTCAGCAATTAAAGCTTTATCTGCTAACGTTCGTTCTTCGGTCGTAATTTAACACTTAAACCAAAGTGAAAGCATAATTAAGAAGATTCAATAAAGAATATGCAATGCATTTCAGCAAACATTTTGGTGCGTAAATAGTACACACAGAACATTAAAATCTGGCAAATCCCGTATTGTCACAAATTGCAACGGATTCAAAGTTATGCAAGTAATTAAATCACCCTGTAGATATTTATGGAAACTAAATAAGCATAGTTATTTATATTGACATGCTTACGATCCTTGTGTGTTGTGTAGTATGTAATCGCGTGCTATAAAACCGGGGAGTAAATTCTCACATGGGTAGGCAATTGGCATACTCTCGGCAAATATTAACATTCCATTAATTTACCAGAATAAAATATGATGGAAGGAACTTTTTATTTTCCTCTATCAATTTCCAGTTCTAAGGAAATTGGTTCATTCATTACTTACATCGAAAAGTATTTTGTTCCTTCGCCTCACATTCTCCAGTCATCATTTTGTGATTAGATCAAGGAATGCGCGCTTTTTGCTCCTTGTGAAATGGGGTGAATAATCTTTTGTATTTCCATTTTGGAAGTATCTATGAAAACTCCATCATACAAATATTTGTATAAGAAATATTAACCGATTCACTGAGAAATAGGACATATTTCTGAGACCATATTAAAGCGTACTGCCGTGAGCAGAAAAAAATAAGACAACTTTTTTTTTCTAATGTAAATTTGTCTCTATTTGAATATCTAATGAGTAGCCGAAATAAAACATATATCACTTTTAATTTATTTTTTATTTCAATGATGCAGTTATTGCTATAGTAAATGATGGATGGTTAATGAGACAAATTGCACTGCGTTATAACATTAACAAAAATTTGGTGTGTAACATTTTAAGAAAGTGAAAAATAAACGGTATGATTAGTAGCAATCCTGGATCAAAGGACAAAGGGTATCCTACTTAACAAGAAACTAACTATTAATATTTCGTTATTGCGCCATTTCTATTTGTAACTTGTATAAGTCTGTTTGACATATAATTAAATAACCTTATACAATAATCATTAGCAATAATATTTTCCTATGCATTATTTACTATTTCCAGTAATTCTTCGGCATTCCGTGGTCACACATTTCGTTTTTGGATACTTCTTACGAGTAGTTCCCATACTTCTTCCACAGGGTTAAGATGTGGACTATGACTGGGTCAGTTAAGAACATTCATGTTGTTATCTTGAAACCAGTTAGTTATGGTATGAGCAGTATGAACGGAACAATTGTCTTGTTGAAATATGAATTCATTATTACGAAATAATTGTGACACAGAAGGGAGCATAATATTGTCTAAAATCCTAATATACGTTTCACTATTGAATCGTTCCTCAATATGCCACAAAACACCAGTACCACGTGCCGATATCCAAGCCCACATATTGACGGAAAACCTACCACTTTTATCATTGTTAGATATATATTGTTACCTCCTTTCCCTTGTTATTTATTTTTGAGAAAGAATTGAGGCTACATATGTGGACGACTAGATCGTTTAAGTCGGAGCAGAGAGCCGTGGGTCCAGAGCATTCGTAAGAGTGGAGAAACTTACCCTTCCTGATATGTACAGCATAAGCGACAGATTTCTGTTTATTTCGAGAAAAGGAGACAAAGAAAAGTTGATGTTAAATTGGGCAAATAAGTAGTATTGTCTCTTTTTCTCGAATAACCAGTCAGACTGAAATTGTTGGTAAAAAAAATAAAAAGATAGTTTAAAATGAATGACAAAATCTATTACATGAATAATAGACAAATGGTTTGTAAAGACTAATTGAAATTAAAAAAAAAATTATATATATAACAAATTTATACCAGGATCCTAGATTAACTATTGTTGAGGTGACTGGTTCTGGAACTACAATCCAGGCCCACAATTGTCTCTTGTTGCGAGAATGGATTCTAAAGTATCCTTGGCAATTTACGTCTCTTAATGGAATGGAGTGAAAGTTGTAGGAAAATTAATCAACTATGTGGTTTATGAAAAGATAACGAAATTTTATCTATGAAAGATAAGCTGTGCAAAAGCTATGCAGGAATAAGGAAGCTATGCAGTAACGTATACAGAAATGTATAAGTATATATGTGCATAAACATATAAGTACATAAGTACATATAAATATATAGAAATATATAAGTAGTAGTAATAAGTAGTAGTAGTAGTAATATATATTTGCAGGTCGCAAATTCTACAAGTTCCTTTACTCAAAACTAAAATAGTGGCATACGATCGATAAAAGGAATCTATAATAATAGTTTTTATTACTTCCATACCACAGCAGATTTGCCTTCGCCTCAGATTGTAATTTCTATTTTGTACATAACCAACAATATGAACAGCTGTAAATAAATATTAAAAACGTATTGTGATAACTCAGTAAATATATTACATCTTATAGGATATACTATATATAGAATGAGAAAAGGTAAGGAAAATAACCATATGTACTTACATAGTAAATAAAAATATAAAAATTGAAATATAGGTATCTGATGATGTAAATAAATGTTTTTTTAGACAATTGTTTCCTGGGATACTGTATAGAACGGAAATACATAATAGTGTAGAAAAACATGACTGAGTTCCTACGATATATAAAATATGTACATAAAACAGTGTGAAATGGTTTAGCAGTTATACAAGTAAAATTCTGTTAGTTGAAAACAGTTTCACCTACAAAAATTGAATCAAAAATGTTATACAGATCGTGCTAAATATAACCAAAACACTAGTTTTTATATAAAACTGTTAAATGGACATAGGCCATGTAACAATATTTCATATCGAATCGAGTATTCGGAGGGCGATAAACACAAATACGACCGCTGTGTGTTGATTGGAAGGTTTTTTCATCTGTAAAGATTTTATTGTTCCAAAAATTTACATCATGCGCTAAAAATTCAAGCGCAAATCCTACTCGAGCTTCTTTATGTTCAGCTTTAAGTAAGTATTTCTGTGCTGCTGCATGACAGCGTAGCTCCGATTCACTTACTTGCCGGCGACCAGTACTACTCGATCCAGGAAAATTTGTTCTTTCAGCAGCCTGAATAACTGAGTAAAATGGAATTTCTACTAAAGCATTTACCAATTGCAAATCTTGTTGTTGAGTTGATATCCTTCGTCGCCCTGATCCAGGATTTCTACTTATCGTACCGTTTATTCTCCGCTTTCTTAAAATGTTACACACCGAATTTTTGTCAATATTATAACGCAGTGCAATTTGCCTCATTGACCATCCATCTTCTGCTTTAGCAATAACTCCAGATTTAACTAAATCGCTTATATGAGGCATATTAGTTTTTTGCACACTTGTAATAAATTATGACAATTAACTGACAATGTCACAAAAATTAAAGTTAGATGTACACAACTAGATTTTAGCAAAATACCGTTATTAGATTTGTCCTATTTTTTTTGCTCACGACCGCACGAATATACCTAAAATTTACTATAATACAAATAAGACAAATTCTGATGTGATATGTAATCGCTCAATATGGGAATTTATTACTTTTAGTTATTTTTGACATTCGACGATATCCCTATCCCTAAATAAATATTTTTATAATACTATCCTCCTTCATTTTGAATATTATTTACCTTCAATCAACGTAGATCTCAAAGAAATTGTAACTTCGAAAGCAGACATACAGGTGAGCAATAAAGCCAAATATTTGCGACTGGTTCTAGATATCAGTCTTATCACGGCAAAATGATGAGAGGATTTTCGCAATAATTTGGAGTAATAATAGACTAAAGTAGCCGATTTCGTGTTTGTAATTACTCTCAATCTGGATCCTTTCACTATATTGTCTAACTATTTGGGGACGTTTTCTTGATCCAATATTTGTTAGTTAAATCGAAAGTGTTTATTTAGGTTAATAAACATATAGAATGGAATAAATATATACTTTTTAAATAAATTTTTAGTTAAACATTCCTTATAGACAGAAGGGATTTTAAAGCCTTTATATGTGGGGCATCAAATTGCGAGAACATCATTGTGTCGAGACACATTCTAATAGCTCTGTGCTATGTGTTATCCATACATTTGAATGCGGATTAAGCATAAATCTATATATTCAATTGCAGATCATATATAAGATTTATAGAAAATCACTATCGTTATAACATAAACACCCCATTAGGTTGTTGCTACCATTTTTAGAACATGTTTTATCACTACTATATTTTGTAATGATTAAGTCGATGATTGAGTCCAGTCAATTTATTATCAAAAACTACCTACAAGTATTTTGCAAAAGGATTAAAAGAAATGTGAAATTTCATTTGGAATATTGTCATGGCATGTCATGTCATCCAAAAACGACATGAATCAATTTCTCCTGAGATGACTCAAATCCATTAAAAGAAAAACATTGACTTGCGTAAGACACATCACATTAACTATTTTTACTTTCGCAACGTTTAATCTAACAAAACATTTGCAAAGAACCCTGTTACGTGCTCTTTTCTTTGCGATGGCATGACTAAGGTATGTCCAACTAAGAACTCAGTGGAGTCATGAGTGAGTTTTTTTCTTAAAAAAAAATATTACTATTGTTAATTTAAGCGAATAGTTAAAGATCTGAGGGCGCCAAGTAATTTTTCATTCTACACAACTAAGATTCAAATTACTAAAAATTTTGTCAGCAAAAAAAATAAGAAAAAAATGCCCTTCATTGAACAAGGCAGAACCCAAATTAAAATACAAGAAAACTTTATTGAAACACACATAAAAGAACATATAATATTTGGGGGTCAGTACAAAAATTTGGAAACTATGTCATATATTAATCGTATAATAAATGTCCTTCTTTTATAACAATAATGCCCCGCACCAGACTAGAGTACTAGAGTATCTAGGGATTGTCACAGAGATGAGTAATAAATAAACTTGTCAAGGTGAATATCAAAAAAATGGTAAAGAGTTCAGAACTTTTCCTTCTATTTTAGCTATATAACACTTTATAACTAAAATTTCTTTATGAAAATATAATAGAAAGGTTCCACTATGGTACTTAGCCTTGGATGGACGGCGAGGGTTTCGGAGATTTTATAATCGAGCGGCGCGATGGCGGCTACTGGGCTCTCCCCTGGACATTTACTTCTCCAACTCTCGTGCGATGTACGCTATGCACTATGTTCACAACATTCCCTTAAGAAATATCCAACAAAATTTGCCTTGAGACGATATACTTAAAACTCCAAATATAATAGTAGCTTGTGCAACAAGAGTGGATATGATAGCCATCTTTCAATCTTTCGAGTGCGACATGGATAATCCACTCGAGTTGTACAGTATACTTTTTCTACGACCGGATTAAGAAAAAAACCACAAATAATAGTTTTAATCAAATTTTAATATACAAACTTAGCTTCTGCTAAATCTTATGCTCTAGGTGCAAACATTTTATAAAAGCTTCAGTAGCCTAGCGGTTATATGCACGCTTCGAAATGCAAGAGATCATAGGTTCAATCCCCAATCAATCAATCAATCAATAAGAGTTTATTATAAATTAAAAGTACAACAGTACCTCCCCAGAACCCATTCCGGGACCGACCGTGCAACCACCGCGTTAATCGCGGTAGTGGATTGCAGAATCAGACGGAATAGGCCTGGTTCGGTTAAACAAAAATTGATAAAACTTAACCTTAACCCTTAACACTTTCTGCAAAAACAGATAAAAGAAGGTAATAAAATTCTTACATGACTAATTACAAAAAGACTTAACACACCTAAAAATACACTTTAAAAACTGGGGCACAAACACTTTTAAAATTTTGCAGCTGACGCAGGCGCCTTAATCTATAAACTTTAACTTTAAAAATTTTTGATAACACAAGGTTTTGATTTTGTGAAAAATTGATGATGAGAAAATGAATTTAGAGACAAAAATGTACAAAAAGAAACCAAGAAAAAACAAACGCGACAAAAAGAATACAAACAAAAAGGAAGAAGGGGGGGTAGGAAAGATTTAAAGATAGGAAAGGTATGAAATATCAGTAAAGGTGGATAGTGTAAGCGGAAGTTATAGTTAGTGAAGTTTGGCTACAGGGGTTGCCGAAAAATTGGTAACGTCTGGTACGGTAAAGGGTGTTTAATTCGAAATGGGGCATTATGCTCTCTAATTTGTGTTATGTGTCTTGTTAGCGGACTGTTGCCCAGCTTAATAGAGTAGAAGTTTTGAGAGACCTGCTGGATATAATCCGCTATCGGGGTTATGTCGTTGCAACGTGTGTATAGGTCTCTGAGGGAGGTGTACCAGAATTTGATATGAGGCGCATAAATTTGTGTACAAACACTTTGAGTTTTTTCATTGTCGTGCCGGTATACTGCACCACATCGGCGCCGCGTATGTGATGAACGGCCTGACCACCATTGTGTATAATAACTTTTTATTTTCTCTGTTAAGTCTGCTACCCCTCACCATTAGCGGATACAAACTTCAGGACAGGGAGTAGACCGTCCGCATTGTCTCATTAATGTGGGTATTAAACGTTAGTCTTTGGTCGAGTCTTACCCCCAAGTACTTCACGCATCTCTTGGCTGGAATTTTGTTTCCCCTGATTGAAATGGGTGTTATGAAGACTATCGCATCGGACCTTTCAGCGTTCACCCGAATCTTCCACTGGTCGTAATAAGCCGTGGCACGAGTCATGTGCGCCTTGAACAGCGTATTTGCTGCTTGTACGTTATGTGAATGCGCATACATGGCTGTGTCATCGGCGTACTTGGCCAGCTTTGTATTCGGGAACTCTCGAAAGTCGCAAACGTACAAGTTGTACAACTTTGGTGACAGGCACGATCCTTGCGGGACTCCCGCTCGAATGTCCCACCGTGTTGACAGTTTACAAATTTACATAAGGGAGTAGAAAAATAAGTTATATCGTCCTTTCAGACTTCCGGTAATCTAGCCGCTTAAAATGTACAATTCAAAAATTTTATTTCCCAACGGTCTCTCGCTTTCTGTTGGATTCGGTACTCTATACCTACATTATGGTTTTTTATTAGTTACAAAAACATTCTCAATAAAACAACTCACAAACTAAAAGCGACAAAAAATACCGGACTCTATTAATGTGTAATAGACATGTATGAATTAGTATACACAGGATTGATCAACAAAACAAATATAAATAAAATTCATATCAACCTTTTCAATGCAACTTCCCGTACTACATAATTTCTATATTACATATTTTTGATTTGACCGAAAGTCGATTTGGGTTCTTCTTGGAGTTGCCTTGGCTTTCTAATGATTAATTTATAAAAGTTTTCTTTGGCATAATTTTTCATCCCAATCAATTTTTATTTGAATAATTTTCGGTTCGACAAAAACTCGTTTTTTGCCTTCGTTGGTTTCTCCCCAGTACCGGTTCTTTGGATGCAATTTTGGATTCTTAACGATTTTTATTTCAATAATATCTATTTCTAATCAAGTTGGTTTAATGTAAAGTTTTTGGTAAAATTATAAAACTGGTCTTTTACATTGTTTAACTTAAGAATATTTCATTAATTTAAATGAAATTATTAATTTATATTTAGTTAATTGTGTTGTGATGTAGACATCGAATAAGAATAACCTATAAAACTAAAATATAATCTTCTGATTAATCTTGGCACAGCACATTGTCTGCTATCTTTGAGCTCATCATTTTATTACATGTATCGGCAATATCTCTATAGACGCCGGGACAGACATTTCCGATACTCATCGGCAGTGATGAAAAATGTATTGCCAGTCTAACCAGTAAAATATGACCAGATAAGCGCGCATTGAAGTCACCGATAGTTTGAAAGATTAGTGGTTTGCACACCAAATTACTGACATACACGGTTGCCAGAGTTGTTTTAAATATCAAAACCATCAATTAAACGTAACGTAATTAAAAAATATTTTCCAGATTTTTAACAGTGTTACTCATTTTCATGAATATGCCACTTTATGGCCCAAGCGCCTAAGATATTTGCGAAACTTTTTATACGCTTTAATTCAAGTAAATCAATATAAGAAAAAATATAAAAAAAAGGATTTTATTTAAATGCTCTAAAAAGTAGAAAACAAACTTCGAAGTAAATCAAACTCATCATTTTGTTATATTATATATTTTTTTCATAATATAAAAGCTTGTCTCGAGATTTTTATATGTGAAGGAGATTGCTCACGACAAGCTTTTATATCATAAAAAAAATTATATAATGTAACAAAAGGATGGGTTTGATTCTACTTTCTAGAGCATTCAAATAAAAGCTTTTTTAAAAATATTTTTTATACAATTTTATTTTTTAACTTTTAGTCTTTTGATATACTGTAATCCCCAGATATCGATTTTAAGACGAATCCGATCATAAACGGTAAAGTCGTCCGCCATCTTGTACTAATTTTTTACTAAAAATTCGTAATTCGCGACCCCGAAAACCTTTAGATATAGATTTTGATCGATTTGGATCTAAATGATAAAAGTCGTCAGCTATATTTGCGCCGTCATTTTGAATTTCTGAATATTTCACTAAAAATTCATAATCCGCGACAAGAAAACGCCCAGATATCTATTTTGAGTTGAAACGAATCTTAAACGGCAAAGTCGTCCGCCATCTTGAAGTCGCCATCCTGAATTAAATTTTTGACTGGAAATTCGTAATCGGCGAACTCTAAAATCCACAGATATGGATATTGATCGATTTGAAGCATAAATAACAAAAGTCGTCCGCCATATTGGCGATCTCGAAAACCCCCAGATATCGATTTTGAGTCGAATCGGATCATAAACCGTAAAGTCGTCCGCCATCTTGAACCCGTCAACTTGTTTTTTTCTTATATGAAAATGTTGAAGTGTATTGTCACCGGACTTATACACATATGCAAAATTTCAAAGCTTTAGCTTAATTAGAACTAATCGAAATTTTGATTGCAAGATTTGACCTAAACAAACTAACTAACTGGCTAACTAACAAACATTGCAAGTTTAATAAAACTTTTAAAAACTGATTCTATTACCAGCTTCTTAAAAATATATAGAAATTGGCGGAAAGGTACATAGATATTCTTCTGCACAATTATCTTCGTTAGTAAGCTTGACCCGAAAAAATATCTAATATCTAATAATTAATAATTAAGAAGCATAAAATTGTAAACAAATTTCTAATTTTCTTTAATTAATGGTGTTATTAAATTTGTCGAAGATACAACCGTTAATTTGTAATATCCGGCCGAAATATAGTTATTTGTTCCCTCCACGGAATGCAGTCAGTGATATTCTATAACAAGGATAGGTTTCTTTTGGAATAAATTGACTTACTGGCAGTTTCATCATGTAGCTACAAGTTGAGAGATGAATGTAGAGGCAATTCAAAATTAAGGTAAGTAATTATAACACTAATAATACTTTAATTGAAACAAAGAAAATTTTACTAACGAACTAATTTTTAACCAAGTTAAATAAAAGTAAAATGTTTCAGTTACATATTAATTAAAGATTCAACAAACTGTGGCGAAACGCCAAGCCGTTTCATATCTATCATTAAAAATTTAGGTAACTATTATTTCTACAGTTAACCTAAAATAAATAAATAAATAAATAACACCGCAGGTAATTACGACCCCCTTTATCCCTGAAGGATCTAGAAGAGTCTTGTGTGGGAAGGGGCTACACATTTAGAGACAAGGGACACACACCCAATATCCGTGTATAGTGAAAAAATCCCTCTCATAGTATTTTCCACTGTCACGACCGGGGATCGAACCCGGAACTTTTGGGTGGGAGGCATTTTTACCATTTAAAACATCTTTATTCATTATATATTTTACAATTCATGCTATTTTATTTATTTCATTTTATCATGTATACAATATTTGATAACCCGACGCGTAACAAGGTAATATTACCAGAAGACGACCGTTGGCCGATGTTATGCCTAATGAAATATAATAGCTCTTATTTTCTTTTATATGGTGCTTTTCTTATGTTCAAGCATATTCTGCGTGTTTGTATTAATTAAATTTAAATATATCTAAATTTAAGTTGATTTTATCGATTTTATAATTAAGGGTTGATAATGCAGGAAACTAAAAAGGAAAACCGGCTCTTAAAAATTACTATACACCGGGTTTATTTGTGTTGCATGATTCTTTATATATAAATTTATATTGGCATTGAGGTTTAAAATTTAGTGGTATTATTATTGGGTGAGAGGCAAGTGCGCTTACCTCTCGACCATCAGTCATACAAATGTACATATATTATTGAAATAGATAACAGATCAATTATAAATTATCAAAAGCAACTAATTACAATGTAGTGGCAAATATTACATAATGGGTAATATTTTGTAATGCAAAAATATCTCACTCAAAGGGGAAACATACCAAATTGAAAGACACATACTTACTTTCAAAATGTATACATAACAGGAGGGAAAATTCGACATAAGCCTTGTTTATTTAATATGAATTTTGCAGTCATTTTTTAAGGTTATTAATACTAAGATTCTTTGACCTTATTATTAAAAATATTTCCTGTTTATTGTCAAAAATGAGACTGGTATCTGGTTGTCAGATGTTGAGAAATACTAAGCTGGTATTTGGCATTCGGATATTGACATCATACAAACTTATAAAATAATTTTGAAAATACATATTCAGAGACTCTATAGCATATAATTATGTCTCTTTCATACAACTGCTCAATGTAGACATTGAGTTCTTTACAGAGACGAAGCGTATGTTGTATTTGTCAGGAACTATCATAATATCGTAGAGAAAACATTCATATGATTGAGTCAATAAAGCAAATTTTCAACAACTTTTAAATTGTACGTGTGTCTATTCAATTCTATTCTATCCGTCCATCATTGTATACAAAATACTACTTCCTTTCTAACAGGAAGTGACCAACTTTCTTATTTTAAACAAAACGAAGTGTATATTTTTGCTTAGTGGATATACCATCTTACGGTGGGGTGTAAGGAAATCAGTCCCTGTCTATTAAATATTAGGTAAGTAAAAGATTTCTACTTTTCTATAGAGAAAAGCTTCGACAAAATTCTTAGTTGGGGGTAGCTTGTATCCAGGCGTCGGGAACAGACCTGACTAGCGGAAAGAATCCGATAGATAAATGTATAAAGAAATTGTTGTTAATATTAATTATATATATATATATAATATTTAACTAAAGAAAACACAAAAGTCACATTCAATTTTTGAAGTGCATGCCTTCAGTTTGTATGCATTTAACAACTCCCGAGATATTTTCACATTTCTTACTATGTCAGTCGTAATTTGTTGGAAGCTTTGTTTAATTATATTTTCCAGTGTAAATACCATTGTCCAGTTAATCATCATTGACAGAAAAACAGCCGTCTGTTCTTACACAACCATAAGTTTGTTATCAGTAATCTCAAAACTGCTTGAAAGATTAGATCTGCCACAAGAAAACTGGACGCCAGTACAACAAGTTCACCGAATAACATAAATCATAAATAAAGCACTGAAAAAAAACCAATACTGCAGTGGAGTCTTTCTAGTCAGATATTAAATAAAGACTGGCAGGCACTACGGATTAATTTATAAAATCAAATATACTATTTTGTCAGCTTACTTTCTACTAAAGTCACACTTACCTGAGAGAACTTTTCAAAATAAGATAAATACAGATAAATCAGACTACTTCCCGATTAATTCAGAGTGCCACAAGGTATCATCCTTGGACCACTACTGTATGTTTTGTACACGTCAGATTTACCGATAGCAAAATACGACAACAGGTATGTTTGAGGAGAATACGGCTATTCCTTCATATCACAAATATCGTCAAATAGCCTGAGACTTCACTCAAAACAATCTACACAACCTCCAACAATGGCTAAAGAAGTAGAAGATAAAATTTAATGACAGCAAATCTGCTCATATTACATTCACCCTTAGAAAACAGATATACCCTTCAATCACAATAAACGATGTACAGATACCACAAACTGTAAAATACCTAGGACTGTACTTAGATAATAGACTGGCTTGGAAACACCATATCATTATAACGATCCGTTTTTTAGCGCGTGTAAATTTAACGGAATACTAGTAAAATGTCATATAAATCTGTTCAAACAAAGCCTATAATGTGTGATCTAATTTTACTCATGTTCTAAAGTTATAATCGGTGCATTTTTGAATTCGAGGCCCTGATTGTTTAGGAGATTTAACATCGTTTGATGAACGAGAGATGACTCTCGAGGCAGAATTTCCGTTGAAGATGGGGTTCCGCCGACAACGGCAAGGCGGAGCCGCTACTAAAAATGATTAGAAATATAGATTCCAAGTTTGGTATTACAGTGAATTAGTGTGTAAAGTTGAGTCAATTACTTGTAGATTCATTTGATGTTCAAGTCTGTCAATATTACCGTTACAAGTTCCAGTTTGAGAAGAAGTTTTATTTGGCTAGTGAAAGCTGCCGTGATTTACGCTGTAAACGACGAATCGGCCATACTTATTGCGAAATTCTCATGTTTAATGAGGAAGTTACATGATTTTTTTTTATATCATAGATAGATAGACGACAGAAAAATATGCTGCCTCGTATTTTTCTTTTTCTTGAGGGTGAGGGTGAAAAAAAATATTTATTTCGGCTGAGAATTTAAAACAATTAAAACGCTCTATCCCTAACAAAATAGCGCCATTCGCAATCTGTAGCATCACGTCGTTATAGTTAAAACGTTGAAACATCTAAAAATGATGCTGTGGTTATAGATGTTAGGGATGTTATGAAATGATTATCCGTCATATTAACCAATAATTAATAACAATATTAAGAATACCAACGTAAATTAGCAAATTCAGGTCCAATTAGTGACGTCAAAATAACGTCAAAGCAATATTATTGCGTGGTTTTGTTTACACAAAAGTTCAAATTTTAATGTGGCATATTTACGAAGCGAAATTTTTCTGAGTTTCTTTTATTATATTATCAACTTATATAGTACATATTATAGAAAAATAATAAAATTAAGCATTTTTAAATCCATGCATCTTCCTCATTGCGCTATAATTACAATATTAGTTCGTATATTGTACTGTATGAGCAAAGTGAAAACCCTAGAAACTTTCCCAGCGAAATAAAGACTTTTGTGAAAATGTCCTTGTTTAGTGCGTAAACTCTTAGTGCCTTAAGGGTTATTTTGTACAATTTCCAACTATACACCCTTCAAGTGGGTATTTGGAAGATTGCTGTCAGTGCCTAGTTAATGTATTCAGTGACAAAGTGCAACGAGAATGTAAGTACGTTCCAATTAAAGATACTCCATCAAATTGTAGATCCTCCTATTATATAACAAATCATACACTACGTGAAGACCTTCACGTTTCAATATTAAAGGAAGTTATCCACCACACATCAAAATGCTATAGAAATCCATCCATACCCGTTAATGGAAGAATTTCTGGAACCAGTCATCAACAAGAGGCTTAAAAATATATTGCCAATAGAACTAATTTATGTTCATACAGGTGATATCGTTAGATATCAACCTGATCATATTATTTAGTCACTAGTGCATCTAGTGATCGTTAACTCTATAGTTTTTAAAATTATATATAATTCTGGTTGCTATATAAAGCAAGTAAAAAAAATTAATACATACAGAAAATATTTCGGTGCACATAACACGTAAGTGGAAAATAAATTAAAAATGAAAAGTGTCCAAAAGGACCATTATCACTGAAGTCAAAATATTTGGATTTAAAATATTTCGTGATTCTTGTGGTAGGTTTGAATAAATTCGCGGAGCAATAAGATAAATATGCTCTTTGGCCTATTGTTTTGTCTGATTTATATGTTTGTGTCTGCTTCTCTTTTTCATAACAAGTAGTGACATAATTATGCGCAATGAATTTATGTTGATATTTGTTTTTATGCTGGCGACAGTGTTTAACAAGCGTAAAGTCGTCTGATTTTAACATATCACTTTCTTTAAATAGTAGATCACTTGGATAAAATTAATTTTTGTCTTTAATAATTTTGAGGAATAGTTTCTGTATTATTTACAGGTTCTTAAAATTATTTCTATACAAACCTCCCCAACCTACGACACTATATTGCAAGCGTGTTTCAATTAGGAAATAGTAAATCGTTTTAACGTATTGTTATCCAAAATTTGTTTGAGCTTTTTGAACTTAAATAGAATAAATCTTAGATTTTTAGTAAGAAATTCTGCATGAATATTCCATTTTAAGTATCTGTCAGGTTCTTTACCAAGATATTATACATGATCTAAACTTTCAATTCCCCTCGTTGAATATGGATTTTTTGCGAATAAAATTTTGGTTATTTAGTTTTATTACACAATAAGGGTAAATATTTGGATTTGGAGAAATTTATTGATGAAACCATTTCATCAAACAATTCTTTTATTTTTTTTTAGATCCTGTTTAGCAATTTCTTAAACATTATCTCAGCTCTTGGCTTTATAAATTAACACATTATCGTCGGCAGATGATGCGATATTGATTCTATTTCGAGTAAAGCAAGTCTGTCAATATATATTGAAAAGAGAATAGGTCCGAGAAGTGTGCCTTAGAGGACACTAAATTATAGTAAGCT
Source organism: Leptura quadrifasciata (assembly GCA_963675555.1). Taxonomy (NCBI): domain Eukaryota; kingdom Metazoa; phylum Arthropoda; class Insecta; order Coleoptera; family Cerambycidae; genus Leptura; species Leptura quadrifasciata. Next base: position 47,049,658 of record OY776678.1, read on the forward strand.
TGGATCCCTTTCACAATTTCTTATTTTGACATATTGAGCTCTATCACGTAAACAGTTTTTAATTAAATCTAGTGCTTTTATAACCGAGGTTTTCGTCAATTTTAATTGGGTTCCTCATGGCTAATTGAGTCGAAGCATTGGCTAAGTCTAAATAAACATAAATCACAGCATCACCTTTGTCAAATATTTGAGATAATTGATTTATTAGACGAGTTAAAGGTTGTTTTATGTGATGCATCGAAAGCTTCAGTAACTCTAAAGTAATACTGCCCTTCCCCAGAACTTTGTGCAGATCTTACGATTTTCGTCAAGTATCTCGTGTATGATGAATACCAAATAAACAATAACCGCTATATGGAAACAGTAACAATTTGAATTTACATTTGTAAATTAAACTAATAAAAAGCAAAACCTACTTCAAGTATTTTTTTTGTCCCGAAAATGTGGCACTGTTCCATTTATCTTTTCCCTTTTCATAAATATATAGATTACATGTACATGCATTTATGTAACAGTCTAATGCAAATAAATTTACCAGCCTGTATAATATTACTCTCTCAGGCATATTAAATCGAATCACGTTACATTAGGCCATGGGTATTCAAATTTTAAAGCGTTGCCAAACCATTAATATAAATAATAACTCTAATTACGAATATTAATTATGCAATTAATTATCACAAGTATATTTCATTTCAGCACGGTATTTTAACATATTTCTGTTTATGCTAAATTTATGTTGGGATTATGAATAACTAAATATTAAAAACGAATTATTGCATCTCATAAGTGATGATAATTGGGCTGAGTATATTGGCTACTATTTAACAAAACACGCTGTTATACTTTTAGACCAAGGCGATAGATTTAATATGAGGAAATTCGAAAGTGAAATAAATAATATAAAATTTCTTTACAGCGCAGCGTTTGCACGTTTTACTAATTATGCAATTTGTCCCATAACTTCAAGGCAAGAAATTCAGGGAAAGTAGATGGGAATAACGCCAAGACATATTTTTTTTGCTATAGACCCTCGTTACTGGGTTATGGGCTCCTAAGTATTATCTTTTATTCTTGAGTTAAGCGAAGGTTCGATTGAAAAAACCTTTAAAAAAATTTCTCTGGTTCATTATTTTTATGTCAGCATATTAAATTATCATGGAACATCATTTTGTTACAAATTATTTATAAGGGATTGGTGGAGGTCGAAGTACCGTATTAATTTTTTGTTATACCAAAATATAATACTCTTTAAAAAAACGATGAAGACAACATTCTGCTTACCAGACAGACGAAAGACAGAGAATAGACAGACCGTAGGCAGGCACACGAAATATGACAGATAACAGACGACAAATTGCATAAGACAGTTAACAGACAACGGACAGATAATGGATAGACAACGGGCCGACGATATACGGGCAACAAATAGTCGACAGATAAACGGAAGACAGACCACAGACAGACGAAAGATGAGCGACAGTTAGATATTTTTGAAAATTATTTTTTTTTAATTCAGGGTACTTGAAAACATGCCCACCAAAAACTTGACACAAAATTTGAATTTTTATATGGTCAAATACTCCTATATATTATGTATATGTAAGAGTAAAATGCTGTAATAATAGCAAACATATGCTGAATCTAACAATGCTAAGGCGTACAGGTTGCAATCCCAGCTTCGAACGCTGATAGACCTACCAATGTTACAGTACCTTAAAATAAAAATAAAAAATGCTATTTACCACCTATTCAGTATTCTAAGAGACATTTCATTTGTTACATGGTAAGTTTTAGTCCACCACACCACAGATATTCATTTCTATAATATTCTTATTAAGTGACATCGGAGGTCATCCATGCATCCTGTAAATATTATGTTCATATAGGAAGTATATGACGATGGAACGTGAGTTGATAGGACTAAACATTGTCATGTCATCCAATAGGTTTACCATTAAAGTACTCATTCCAATAGTAATAATATTGATGTGGTATGCGTTTGCTGCCAGCGAACTTGAGATGCAAAGCAATACAGCCTTTCCCTACCATGATGTTTACCCAATACATCACACTTTCACTTTAGGAGATAGTTATTTCTATTAAATTCGGTTTAATCTAAACACCAGTATGTATTTCGTCAGAGAAAAGAAACTTACTACTACTACTTTTGACCAAGTGATTGGCGATTGTCCATTCTAATTCGATATTTCTGAAACAGTTCGTAAGTTGAGGAACTGTTGGGCTTCTACTTTTGCCTTTGAAGCTTTTAAAATATCGACATGATTAGTTGAAATTGCCACAGTATGGTCTGTCCAGATGGTCTAGATGAGATAATTAGAATAATGAAACTAAATTCATTGCTACTGGTCTTCCACTTCAAACCATTCCGCACACTGGATATACTGAGAGGTTTTTACAGGTTTAGCAATTATTTATCTTTGATTTCAACCCTCTTTCAACAGTACACAATTTTTTTGATTTATTGCGAGTTAAGGTTTCGCATGTACTTGATTTTCGTTGACTTTGACAATGAAGTTAAAATTTGATAACAAATAGTTAATAAACGACAATATATTCTGTTGTGCCGACTTAAACTGATTAGAACTAGGCGTATTTTTCATACGTCATTAGTTTATGGCATTAAGGCTGAAAACCATACAGCAAACCACAATTTAAAACAAAAAAACACATTACATATATTAACCTATCCAACAATTATATATTTATATAATGTAAATGATTATACAAAACGGAGGATGCACGAGGATCACACGTTTTTTATCCAGGAGTCCTTCGCGACATTTTTCAGTACACACACACAAGGTCAGACTACGGTAAGGAGGTATATATAATACATGGGTGTAAGACATAAGGAAACAAAGCTTTCATTTCTTCTAAGAACCGAGTTAAATAATCAAAAATGTTCTTTTTATTTAGAGATAATAGATGAAGTACATTGAAAGGCGTTATAGTTTGTTACATTATTATATAATTTATCAGTGGCTTCTGTGTGCTTTTTACATCTAAAATAGTTATTTGTGTATCAAGACCGTAAAGATGATCTTTCTTGGCCATATTCAAAATTTGCGGCCGAGGCACAGCCGAGGCCAAGCAAACTTCGGATAGAACCGAGATAAATCATTTGGCCGAGGTGCACAAAACATTTTGTTCTACTACATGTTACATGGTCTATGTCCATTTAACAGTTTTATATAAAAACTAGTATTTTGTTTATGTTTGGCATAATCTGTGTATCATTTTGATTCAGTTTTTGTAAGTGAAACTGTTTTCAACTAACAGAATTTACTTGTATAACTGCTAAATCATTTCATATTATTCTATGTACTTAGTTTAATATCTTAGGAACTCAGTCATGGTCTATTAACTATTATGTATCTCTGTTTCGTTGTATTATAGCATCCCAGGAAACAATTGTCTATAAAACAGTTATTTACATCAGATACCTATATTTCAATTTTTATATTTTTGTTTACTATGTTAGTACATATGGTCATTTTCCTTACCTTTTCTCGTTACTATATATAGTATATTGTCGAATAGTAGTTATTCAGCACTTCAGAATTAACCAAAATACTTTTTAGTATATTCACTATAAAATGTACTTTTCAAATATTTATTAATAAATTAGAATAAGCCATAAAGTTTAATCAATAAAAAATTCTACATTGTTTCTAAATTTAATTTTATCATTTCTGTGAAATAAATTTGTCACTTAGCGTGTATAAATGATATAAAGTTTCATATTTCAATCACAATTTGTAACCGCGTTGGAAATAAACTTCATTTAAATCTACCTATATGGAAATAATGCTGAATAAGTAATTATGAATCATATAAATAGTCCAGAATTGAGATATAAATCATTCATTGGTATACAGTCCATCAAGCAACCAACTACTCGACCCATCTTCTTCATCATGAGCTGGTAAGATGTTTTATTTGTTTTTATATTATTTTTTTCTTGAACTTGTCTGTTTTGTTTCATATTTAACTTGTAATAAATATTCGTTATACTTGTTTAAATGATTATTTCACTTCATCTCATAAAATTAAACCAAGCAGACCTTTATACGACCAGTGGTCGTGACAATATCCTATAAGATGTAATATATTTACTGAGTTATCACAATACGTTTTACTATTTCTTTACGGCAGTTCATATTTTTGGTTATGTATTATAGTATTTACAAATTGTGAGGCAAAGGCAAATCAGCTGTGGTATGTAAGTAATAAAAACTTTTATTATAGATTCCTTTTATCGATTATATGCCACTATTTTAGTTGCGAGTAAAGGAAATTGTAGAATTTGACCTGCAGGTTGTTGCGCTTAACTCAACCATTGACATATGGCCATACTTGTGCTATTTTTATATTTCTTAGCTTTCAATTTAATTAGGGAATTACATTTCTCAACTTTATTTGGTAGCATTATTTTCCAGTAAGTAGGACAAAAAAGTTTACCTTATCAGTAAAACTCATCAGGAAATCATTTGCTTGCAGTCTTTGTACTGATTCGAACGTATATAAACAAATTTTAACTGTGGACTTCAGTAATTGATATTACATTTTTATATCCACGTTAACAAGTGTTTAACATACAGGTAATTTCATTTATTACTCATTTAAAATTTAATTAATGTTAAATTTTTGTCTTTGATGTAATTTAAATTATTTTTAAAATAAATGTAAATGCAAGGTCAATTTTTTTAAATTTATTAAGTAGTTAAAATACTATATGTACCACATGGTTTTAAAAATATTTTTTTCTTCTTTATCATTTTTTTGGCAATTTATAGTCTAAGAAATCAGCTTATATATTTAGATAATTAAATTCTTAGATATTTAAATTCTTAAATATTTAAATACTTATATACTTATATTCTTATATGCATGTTAGATTTGAAGTTCTTCGATTGGTTTTTTAAAAACAATTTATTTAAGATAATTACAATTATTATTATTATTGATGTTTCACAATATTCACTTAGAGACTTATGAAGCTGTATGCTTATGAAATTAGTACTTAGAATAAATAAATGTGGATCTCGAATGAGAAACACTGCAGTCTGTTGGCTGGATTAAACTTAAAACTAAACTGAGCTAAAAACTGACTGGCATAGGTCTTTACGTGTATTTATAATCTTTACAATAAATGCTGAATTAGCATCAGATTGCTACATTCGCATTTCACATAGTAATTCCAGACGTACGTGTTTAAAAACAGCAGACATATTAGGTTGCAAAGATAACAAGAAGGAATATGATATAATTTATAATTTTATCTACACTGGTATTGAATTACTTTGTGGGATGTTATCGATAATGGACTTAATACTAATAACAATGTGGAAAGCTAATATAACAGCTCCCTTTCTTATAAAAAAGTTGATGCTATGGATCAACTTTTAAGCATAGCTTTTACTATAACTAGAGTTTAGTTCAATGTCTTCAGAGGGTTCTTCTTGTATGTTTACACTGGGTCTCCTTTTAGGTAATAGATGTCCGTATTTGTGTAGTAGCCTGGATCTTGGTGGTTGTGGAGGTTTCGGGGGTTGATCATTCGATGACGATATCCCAATTTTTATGTCTCTTCCTCTCTTCTTACATTTACAGGTTACATAAAGAATAATAAGTGCTAAAATTAAAGTAATGGTTAAATATGTGAACCAGGATATATTTTTGGTTAAAAATGGTTCATTGATTAATCTGTCTAGATCGTCAGAGTACTGATCTAGTTTGTGTTTCGCGATGTTTAAATCGTCCGTGTTAAGATTACTTAACTTAAGGGTTTTTAACTTGGGGAGTTTATGTCTTTCGGGTAGGTGATTACAACAATCGTATGGAATACGCACTACGTGATTGCTGTAAGTAATGTTGTCCTGTTGGTGAGAGGATGCGTGCACTCGGGTGCTGCCTATGAATGCGTTGCACTCCGGTTGTAAAGTTAATATAGAGTTTATAGAAATTATCTTCGTGATAACGTCTCTTTTGTTGCACTTCACGGTCACTGGTAAATTGTCTGATACTGATATTAGCCATTTATTGTTCTTAAGTTTTTGGATACTATAGTCTTTGGCAAACAATAAATTTGACTGGCAAGTTCGGGGCACTATACTTAATTGTCTTAAGATTTGGGCTTCACATATCGCGTCACTGTCTATTGGGTACGGAAGCACATTTGAACATAGTCTTGTACTGGGGTTCAATGGTTTACAGTTGTCGACGTCCGGAAGGGGTACAAATAACAATGAATCATCGTCTTTGGCAATATACTTATGCGTTGTTGAGAGGATGTGATGAAGTCCTGTTCGATTATCCAATATAGGAATGGGATAAAGGTGGTAAAGGGTGTATTTTTCTGGCTCTGCTAATGGAATTTTTAAAACAAATATTATCTTAGATCCGGCTTGAAAGGCCTGGAGTTCTATGATATCAAAATATTCAGCTATCTTTGAAATTTGAGGAGTTATCGGCAAATTATTTTTATGTAAAGACTGAGATATTTCCTGAAGAGAAGCGACAAGATCTTTTGGTGTGATTATTGAACTATGCAGAATTTTTAATCGAGCAAATGTTATTGAATTTAAAATATTATCTAAACTATTTTCTATAAACATGTAACTTTCCATTAGAGATTCACATAACTCAAGTACTCTTAATTTTGATTCGATATACGCTAAATCATTTGATATGTCGTAAATTGAAGTTTCTATTTCCTTGATGTTCTTATTAAAGGTTTCCTCATCTACTTTTAGTTTTTGAACTGTTGAATTGAAACTTTTTATAACAGAGGTTGTGACTGAAATTTGGTTTTTTAATAAATTTTCTAATTGATGTTCATCACTCATAAGTTTATTAATACAATTTGTATAATATTCACCATCAGAGGCGTCTAGGTTGCCTGTGATAGCTTTCCAAAATGTACCTATTCCATTTAAAAGTCCGCGTTTGTATCGTTTTGTGTCCGCGAATATTTCTTCGACTTTTAATTCTAGAGATTGTGAAATTTGGGTTAAGAGGCTAATGTGTGTTCTAACTTCTGATCGAAATGATGTCATACGAGGGTTGTCAGTTTCGAATGTGGTTATCATGTCGTTTAAAATGTTATTGTTATGGTCAAGAATTGATTTAATTGGTTCGATGTCTTTGTAAACTAAAAGTGTCCACTTGTCATTTGAAATTTCGATACGGTCTTCTTCGTGATAGTAAATTCCTAGGGTATTGTTGATAGTCTCTATCGAGTATTGGGGTGATACTGCTTTGAGCAGCAGAAGAAACCTGAAAATAAATTAATTTTCAAAGTATGGCTTCATTCTGTCAAAGTTGATTTTTGTACTTTGTTCAGTTTCAGGGTTATAAAGAATAGCGGAATTTCTTAGAATTTCCCTAATAATAAATGGTCCATTAAATTTATTTCCTAATTTATTTTTTATTTGACTCTCTTTTACGTAGACTTTGTCGCCTACATTGAATTCGTAGTTATCTGTTACGTGTTTGTCAAATCGTACTTTGGACTTTTGTTTTTGTAGTTCCGTTTTTGTACGAGCTATTTTGTAGTAGTGTGAGATTCTGTTATTTAAATCTCGTATATACTTAGATATTAGTTCTTGCTGATTGTAAAGTGTTTCAGGGGGACGGCTAGAAGTATGCCCGAATATCAATTCATACGGGGTAAAGCCATGTGTCTTATTAACAGAATTATTATAGCAAATGATTGCATAGGGTAAGACTGTCAGTGGGTGTTCGCTGGGGTTTTCTAGTTTGTTAGCTCTAATCATTTCCATAAGGGTCGCGTGAAATCTTTCGATTGAACCGTTCGATTGGGGGTGATGCACACTAGAGAAGGTTAATTTGATGTTATAAAGGGTGCAAAGATCTTTAAGAAGCATGTTATCAAATTCGTTGCCGCAATCACAATGTATGCGAAGGGGTGTTCCGAAATGTTGGAAATAGAGTAAGAGTGTGTTGACAATAGATTTTGCGGTTTTGTCTGGTATGGCATAAGCCTGTGTGAACTTGGTGAGTTCGTCTCTAATACTTAGGGCGTAATATTTAGTGGGAACTTGGATGATATCGATGTTGATTCGTTCGAAAGGGGTTTTTGGTGTTTCGGTGATAACCAAAGGATTATCGAGATTCTTCCTTAAAATTTTTGTTTTCTGACAAATTTCACAAGCTTTTACAAATTTTTCTACGTCTTTAGTTAATCCGTTCCAGTTGTACTTATTTTTTATTCTACGAATAATTTCGTTTATGCCACGGTGAAGATTGTTTTTACCGGCGTGAAATTGGTTGAGTATTATGGGAATTTGGTCTTCGTCAGAGGTTCTTACAATGTCTTGACATATAACTAGTTTTATGTCTTTGTCACTGAAAATAAATGATAAAATTTCAAGAATGGGTAAATTAAGGTTATTTTCGACGTAATATGTCTTAGATGGGTCAATGTCGTTTTTGTTTTTATATATTGTAACGAAGAGTTGCAATATAGCTGAACCGGGATCGAAAGGTAAAGGTACGATATAGTACGATCGTTTCTTTACGGTTTTACTGGAAAGAATGTTAATTTTATTGTTGGTAAAGTCAGGGTTTTCTTCAAAAATGTCTTCTATAATACTATAGTGGAAATCTTGTAGACTGTCTTGTTGAAAGAACGTTATTATGTTTTTGTGGTCTTTGTCAAGTAATTGGTTGTTTGAAAACGTAATTTTTGTGTAGTCAATGAGAGAAGTTGTCTGATACAATTTTTCGAATGTGTCGTATTCTTGGGTTATTTGTTCTGCTGAAGTTTCTTCAGGGTTGTCGTTTGTGTCGGATGAGTCATCTAAATTTTGGATATTGTTATGGAACGCTATACATTTTTGTATATGATTTACTTTAATACGGGATAAAGCGTCTGCGTTTTTGTTAATTTTTCCTGGCTTATATATGATCTCATAATCATATTTCTCTAGCTTGAGGCGCCAACGTGCGAGTCTGCTACCGGGATCTTTAATAGAGAATAGCCACGTTAATGGTCGATGGTCAGTGATGAGTATAAATTTTCTTCCGAAAAGGTACGGTCTGTAATGCTTTACCGCCCACACGATCGCTAGAAGCTCTCTTTCAATCGTGGAGTACTTCGTTTCTGCGCTACAAAGTGTACGCGATGCATAAGCAATAGGGAGGTCTTTGCCTATGGGTCCTTGGGAAAGCACAGCGCCAATAGCGTATGCGCTAGCATCTGTTGTTAGGAGAAAGGTTTCGTCGAAATTTGGGTATATTAAAATGGGGGTAGAAGTTAAAGCGTTCTTGAGTTCGTCAAAAGAATTTTTACAAGTTGAATCGAAGTTAAACGGGATGTCTTTTTGCAATAATTTAGTAAGGGGTTTAGAAATTTTGGCAAAGTTAGGGATAAAACGTCTGTAATATCCGGATAGTCCTAAGAAGGATTTGATGTCTTTTTGGGTCTTTGGTTCTGGAAAGTTTCGAATACAGTCAATTTTTGAAGGATTCGGTTTGACTCCGTCTTGGGTTATAAGGTGACCTAGATAAGCTACTTCCTTCCTGAGGAATTCACACTTATCCGGCTGGATTTTGAGATTTGCTTTCCTTAGTCTTTTGAATACATCTGTGAGTCTAGAAATGTGCTCATGAATGGTGGGTGAATATATAATTGTGTCATCCATATACACGAGACGCTCGTTTTGAATGCCTAAAAGAATGTTATCCATAACGCGCTGGAAGGTGGAGGGTGCGTTTTTGAGGCCAAATGGCATACGAACAAACTCGTAATGGCCATTTTCTACAGAAAATGCTGTCTTTTGGATGTCTTTTTTGTCAATTTCGATCTGGTGGAATCCAGACGCGAGATCTAGAGTGGTGAAGTATTCACATTTTCCTAGCTGGTCGAGGAGATCTGAAATATTAGGCAAGGGGTATTTATCGTTAACGGTTAGTTCATTAAGCTTACGGTAGTCAATTACTACTCTCCATTTTTGCTTGCCCGAAGCGTCTAGCTTCTTTGGCACTACCCTCACTGGGGAGGACCAGGGTGAAATGGATGGTTGAATTATACCTTGATCAAGCATTTCGGTTACTTGTCGTTTTACCTCTTCTTTGTGAACTTGAGGATACCTATATGATTTGGTAAAGACGGGTTTAGCGTTATTGGTGTCAATTGCGTGTTTTATTTCATTGGTGAAAGTTAGCGAGTCACCTTCTAAGTAAAAGATGTCGGAAAAGTTCAGACATAAATCGGTGATTAGCTCTCTTTCTTCATCATTGAGATGTTCGAGTCGTAATTGGTTTTGAATATCGTGTAGTCTGTCTGTAGTATCGTTTTGAAATTGGGTCGTATTAGTGTTAGAAACGTTTACGTTATAAGTTAGGTCAAAGTGTGTTATGGGTTCTAATTTTAAGTCAGAAAAATCGATAGTTTTAGGTATTCCATTAACATTAATTATGGAAGTTAAAAATTCGCCTTTTTCATTAATTTTTACTATAGCGTTAGGTAATCTAACTTTTTCTTTTTCCTGTGCTAGCAGTATAGCATCAGTACTCATTAAATTGCAATTTAGTTTGAAAATTTGCTCTGTGCGAGGTTGAATAGATATTATGTTTTTCTTTCTAAAATTTGAATTATAATTTTGATTGTTATTGACAATTGTGGGTTCATTAGATTCTTCGCCTGCCTTATAGAGGGTAACTGTTTTAAAATTAGTAATAAGTTTCTTTTGTTTTATGTCTATTATACAGTCATAATGTTCTAAAAAGTCAGCTCCGAGTAATCCGTCGAATTCTATGTCGAGATTGTAAATGTAAACTTTATGTGGGTCGTCTTTAGTAAATGGAATAAGTTTTGACTCTGTTATTAAAATTTTTTCATTTGTTATACCTTGAATAACGGCATTTTCAGGAAATTTGTTTAAAATTCTTTCGGCGGTTTTTTCTTTAAAAATTGAAATTCCGGCACCAGTATCAATCAACAGGTTAAAGGTGTTGGTGATATCTTTGATATAGTACAGGTTATTGGATTTGACGGTTAACATAGGTCTGAAATGAAGATGTGTTCGGGGAATTCTATATCGGGGTTGAAATCGTCTAAATTCATTGACTGAATTTGTGATGTTAGGTCTGTAATTGTATTGTGGTCTTCTGGAGTTGTCTCCGGGGATATAACAGGGTTTTCCTGCGGGAAAAGTTCTGGACAATGAGTTTGATAGTCTGGGGGTTCGTGAATAGTTTGGATACCTAATTGAAAATCCTGAGGAACATATTGATATTGATCCTCTGGGAAATATTCTTGTTGTTGATATGGAAACTCTTGGGGTTCCGTGTCTGGGTATTCTTGATATTCTTCGTTTGAGTAATATTGCATCGGATAATTTATATGATGAGTACGTGGTTGATTGTTGTTTCGATTGAAATTAGGATTTGGTTGAATTACAGATGGTCGGGGTTGAAATTGATTATTTCTGTTAAAACTTTGGTTTGGCCCTTGGTTTTGGTTTAGAAATGGTTGTTGAAATGGTCGTTGTTGTTGTTGCTGTGGAGCAAACTGCCTTTGAAAGTTTGGGTTAATATTTTGCGAAGTGAAATTCGGAAAATTATACGATTGAGAATTTTGTTGACGTGTTCTACATTCGTTAATGACATGACCAGTTCGTTTGCAATAGGAACATGTTTTTGAGAAAGGTGTTGGGACATTTGGTTTTTTGACAGAGGCTTGGATGTCGCGAGAATTGTTTGGCTTGTTAAATTTTTGATTCTCAAAATAGGAAAGTTGGAGCTCTCGTTTGATGCGTAAGGATGCTTCAAGCATATCTGGAGGGTTTCCTGCCCTTATAATTTTTCCAATATTGGGTTCTAAACCAGTGAGAAGAGTATTTAGGGTCATTGTTTCAATGAGCTGGGATTGAGCGTCCTTTTGTGCAGGTGTTAAATTAGTTTTTTGCACTGAGGCATGCATCTTGGCATTGTGGGTCTGAAGTCGGGAAAAGAAGGTTAGGGGTGATTCACTAGGAAGTTGTCTGATCCGTTGCAGGTCTTGTATTAAAGACGTGAGATCACGTGAATCTCCGAAATGGACAGATAAAAGTTGCTTAATTTCAGCCCAAGTGGCTGGGTTTCTGGAATTTATTAGCTGAGCTGCTCGCCCGCGAAGCTTATTTTTGATGTGTAGAGTTAATAGTACTTGTTGATCACCGACGGCCATACCGTTCGCATAATCACAAGCGTTTAGAAATGTGTTTAGAAAGATTTGGTCGCCTTCAAATTCAGGGACAATTGAAAATATTTCGGATAGTCTGTAAAGTTCGACTTCCTGAATTTCTTGTTCTGGTTGTTCTTGTTGGACTTGTTGTGCCATTTTAAAATATTTGTTTGGTGAGGTTTGGGAGATATTGGATAATAGAACTTAAAATTAATACGCGAATTGGAATACAATGCACTTAAAATGATTCAGAGTTAAATGTACTTACATGAATCTTTCCATGGAGGTACTTGTTGAGTTCTGCGTAGAGATTTCTTGTGTTTGTAGATTGATTTCTTGGAGTTTGGTTGCTTGCTTGAGTTTTCTTGGATGAGTTGCGATTCGTACTTGATTTGTTGAAGATAGAGGAGAAGTCTGTCACTACCAGTTAGAATACTCTTGTTCTGTTAGTGTTGCAGGAGCTTTCTCGAATATTTGTTTCTTGGATGTGTTTCTTGATTTTTGGATTCGTTGGTTCGTTTGACCGTTTAAGGATGAAATCCACCACTACCAGTTAGGATGCCCTTGTTCTGTTAGTGTTTTGCGGATCCTACCTCGAATATTTGTTTCTTGGATGGGTTTCTTGATTTTTTGGATTCGTTGGTTTGTTTGACCGTTTAAGGATGAAATCCACCACTACCAGTTAGGATGCCCTTGTTCTGTTAGTGTTTTGCGGATCCTACCGACTGCGCCAATTGTAGATTTGAAGTTCTTCGATTGGTTTTTTAAAAACAATTTATTTAAGATAATTACAATTATTATTATTATTGATGTTTCACAATATTCACTTAGAGACTTATGAAGCTGTATGCTTATGAAATTAGTACTTAGAATAAATAAATGTGGATCTCGAATGAGAAACACTGCAGTCTGTTGACTGGATTAAACTTAAAACTAAACTGAGCTAAAAACTGACTGGCATAGGTCTTTACGTGTATTTATAATCTTTACAATAAATGCTGAATTAGCATCAGATTGCTACATTCGCATTTCACATAGTAATTCCAGACGTACGTGTTTAAAAACAGCAGACATATTAGGTTGCAAAGATAACAAGAAGGAATATGATATAATTTATAATTTTATCTACACTGGTATTGAATTACTTTGTGGGATGTTATCGATAATGGACTTAATACTAATAACAATGTGGAAAGCTAATATAACATGCATATATATGCTTATATATTTCTATATATGTACTTATATGTTTATGCACGTATATACTTATACATTTCTGTATACGTTTCTGCATAGCTTCTTCATTCCTGCATAGCTTTTGCACAGCTTATCTTTCATATAGATAAAATTTCGTTAACTTTTCATAAACCACCCAGTCGGTTAATTTTCCTACGATTTTCACTCCATTTCATTAAGAGACATAAATTGCCAAGGAAACCTTTAGACTCCGTTCTTGCAACAAGAGACAAGTGTGGGCCTGGATTGCTGATCCAGAACCAGTCACCTCAACAAGAGTCAATCTAGGATCCTGGTATAAATTTGTTATATATATAAATTTCATTTATAAACCGATTTATCTATTATTCATGTAATATATTTTAACATTCATTTTAAACTATCTTTTTATTTCTCTTACCAACAATTTCAGCCTGATCTATAGTAGACTGGTTATTCGAGAAAAAGAGATAATTCTACTTATTTTCACTATAGTTGGTGCCCAATTTAACATCAATTTTTCTTTGTCTCCTTTTCTCGAAAGAAACAGAAATCTGTCATTTATGCTGTACATTTCAGAAAGGGTAAGTTTCTCCACTCTTACGAATACTCTGGACCCACGGCTCTCTGCTCCGACTTAAGCCAGCTAGTCGTCCGCATGTGTTGCCTCAATTCTTTCTGAAAAATAAATAATAAGGGAAAGGAGGTAACATACCTAAAGTACTCACTTTACGCACGCTGCCAAGGCGAAATTGTGATTTGTATATGATTAAGTAAATTTGACAGTTAAACGTAATGCCTACGTTTTAACATTTTTCAAGTTAATTTAATATTAATAAAAGGCTAAGGTGAGGTAATCTTATATTTTGAGTTTTATGTAATTTTTAACTTCAAATTTACTTTTTTAGAACAATATTTAATTCCGTTTTTATTGCAAGAATTGTAAAATTTATTCACATATTTTTCATTAAAGCAATAAGTTTTGTTAAGTACCAAAGTGTTAATTCTCTTACACGACAGGTATATCTGTCAGAATGTAACATTATTCAACAACAGTAACTAACCCTGCTATATTTTACTTTGTGTTTCAATTTATTCATATATTTTTGGTAATCACTACGGTAGTGGAAAAAATTGTGTATGCAACTCGTCTGTAAATTGCTTTTTTTCACTCATGGGATTCCCAACATTCCCATTCGTGAAGAAAGTATCACTTTACACACTTGTTGCATAAATAACAATTTAGGCAACTGTCTCAAAAAGGAAAATAAAGGTATTTTTAAAATTATTTCGTATAAATTACTGGAAACATGGACAAAATTTTACAAGAAGCTGAAACTTTTAATTCGTTTTCAACGAATACAAATGAGAACATCACTAGATAGTTTATTGATAAGCCGTAATATATTTCAAATATTAGTGATGATCAAGTAATACATGCGGCCGTGAAGTAAACGCGGTCAAAAAAATAAGATTGGCAAATCAGTTCAAAGAGATGACGCCTTAGGAATGCTGTCAGATTCGATAAACGTAATTTTTTGTGACAGTTGCCTAAAAATATATTATATGCTGCCCTCTAACGGAGAGAGATTTAATGAATCGCCTGTAGCAGGGTGAAAGGAAACCTGCCTGGTTTGGCCACCGGTAAGACGGCGCCATCTCTGAGATAACTGGCGAATGGTCTTTACAACAAAACCCGGAAAATCGAGAAAATGGTTAATCCGGGAAATCTGGACATGCTCGAATAATCTGGAAGAGGTAGAGAATTCGAGTACGTTTGCCACGGATATATAAGGAGTGAATCCCACGTACGGAAGATAGTTATATATTAGACGAACAAGTTATCAGATAGAATAAAGAACAGTAACAAGTTATGGATTAAAGTACTTAATTTATAATATATGAAATTTGTAATTAGTGTGATATTATAATAAGGACTATTTATTGTAATTTAAGTAATTAACAAATAAGTAGTGATTAGTACAAATTCTTGCTGCAATTATTTTAACCTACATACATGATTACTGGAAATTGGAAATAGGTTACAATATGATCAAGATCTAAAGTAACATTGCAATGTTCACAATTATCCGAGTCGTAAATTTTAAGTTTAAATAAAATTTCAGGGTAGCATGCATGTCCAAATTTCAATCGAGACATTGTTATAATATCCTTACGTGGGCAATTATAGTTATTGTGTTATAGGTCATACGGCAATTTGGAGTGAATTAATGAATACCTCGTAGGATGTATAAATGTTTATTCTTTCCATGTGTATTCCCATTTGTTCCTTAGTTTAGATTTAAGTATATTTTTTACGTCGGTTAAGCATTATTTATAGTTGGAATTGAGCCCTGAATTGACACAGTCTTTGGCTATATTAGCTACGTATTCATTATATTTTAAACCTATGTGCGCCTTTATCCATGTGAAATATACTTCTCTGCCTTCATCAAATAAGTTCTGCAATAGACTTGTTATTCTTGTAATAATGGTATTAATTTTAAGATTAAATGTAGTGGTATTTTTTAATGCCAGTAGATCGGATAACGAATCGGAAAGAATAAAGAAAATTTGATGTAAGTACACATCTTGTTTCGCCTTATGATTTAGATGCACCTGTATATACAAGTAGTGAATTTTGAAATTTTTCGAGTGTTATATTTAGAGTTTATACTCATCCTCAAATTTTTACTGTATTGAGGTGTATATACTAACCAGGTTCGTAAATAAGGGGAAAAAATTTAGTTCTTAAGGCAGTTAGGATCATATTCAATGACTGAGACCAAATCACGGTCGTGCATTGGCGGAAAGCACAAACAAGAGGCGGAAAACACGTCATTTCAATGTACACATTTACGCATTTAGATATAGAAATTTGATATGTTCTATAACTGATTGATTAGAGATTGCTTTAGAGTTTCAGGTTCTTAAAAAATACAGCTAATTGTTATGTGACAAGCTTAGCTTATAACTAGTTTATTTCATCCAAGCAGGCAACATATGCATTTCATTTTCAATTCCATAGAATTTTGAATTAAAGCTCGTAACATTTTGAAAATGCTATTAAATATGAAAATGCCATACTCTCGTACGCCATTGTCCTGTACGTGAATAGTTAGTTCGTGGTTGGATAACATTTGAATATTGCATGATATATTAAAATACATTGCCGTAGTAGAAAAAGGAGGAAATCGATTCATTGCGGTTGTATAGGACCCTGGCTCCGTGGTCTCTGGCTACGTCGCTCTACAAAACCATGCTGACTGTTCCGGTGGATTAACAGGCAAATGTAAATTCCACCAAAAGCTACTTTAAACCAACACTAATTAATTGCTTCTAAGTACGCTATTTCAATAATAATCACGTAATGCTACCGATTAATATAATATGAGTAAAATTGCAACTGCAGTCCTGTACATAGTGCATAAATACAGAATAGTATTGGCACTTTTCGGTAATTAGAAAATATTGACTTGGTTTAATGAATCCTTGACCTTGATGAATACGAATTCCTTAAGATCTCTGCGGTTATCAAAAGATGAAAGTTTTTGTTTGTCGATAGCCAGTTCAGGTGGAAGACATAAATGGAAGAGTCTTTTATATCCATCCATAATAATATTAATGCAGTAGCTCAATGAGTTACGGCGTGTCGTATGTGGAGCACTGTATATCATATACTGAAATAGGCCTAAAATTTCATGAAACGTCGAGATTTTAAATGTGTCTATCGGTCTATCTGTAACTTTCTTGTGCGCACGTTTACTCTGGAACCGTTTACGATATTGACTTGAAATTTGGTACATTTATGTATTGTAACGAAATCTGGAACTTGATTATATTTTGATCTAATTCCAATTAGGGGTTCGGGGGCAAATGGGGTAAATAAGAGTAAATAGGCAAAGCAGGCAGGTAAGAGTTCATAAAATTGCAATTTAGGGCATGTACGAAAAGTTAAGGTCTCAATTTTTTTTTTGGCATTAGCCACCCGCAACTCCCCCCCCCCATCACCCCAATACTGCCCCACATTATTATGAAAGTAAGTAAAAAAAATAAAGTGTGATTTAGTGTGCATACAAGAACGAAACGTCCTACAAATTTTTTTTGTGTTAGCTACCCCCTTTACCACCCTCATTGCCACCCCCACCCCATTATTATAGTGAGTAAAAAGACCTCTAAAATTTATTTTGGCATTAGTTAGCGGTTTTAATTTAGATTCGCATGTGTATATGTCACCATATTATATTTTACATTCAGGCAAATGATGACTCTCATGTTCTCAGTAGTGGACCCCCCGCAAAAAGTTGCACACAGAAAAAGATAAAAATAAAGCTATAAGGTTTTATGAGATTGATATCGGATATTGCAAGGGGGTAGTCGAATCCACATGCATTCATATCCATACAAATTCCAAGAGATATTCCTCCTCAACATGATGGAAAGTCGTTGTGCAATAGATTGACACATAAACTCATAAAACTGTTATCATCATCCACATAGATCCTCCTCATGTTTATAGAAAAATATACATGTTGAAATATGTACTTTGAATGTCTCTATGTACTTGGCAGAGCAAAATCACTGACTAACCACATGTAGGCCATTCTCGCTTAAAACATGATAGTTGGTGCGAGAATTTGTTACAAATTCTAATAAAGTTGCCTTGAAATCATTTACGTTCTGATAAAACCACATGAAAATTCCTCCATGGACATTCTTGGTAACAAAGTCTTTGCGTGAGTTTCGGCACTGATAACTTTTGAGGTAGTTCCTAAAAGCAGTATGGAAAAGTAAATTTTTGCTGTAGTTCCTACATGAAACAACAAAAAAACATATTTTGTTGAACTCTTTAATTTAAATTTTCATCCTGCTCCAAGTTAGTACAGCACTTAACATACATTTAACAAAAAATTCTTTTATTTGCTTGTCCTTGACGAGATGAATCATCCTTCGAAGTTTGTCGTCATTATTCAACCATCCCTATATTGAAAATAAGCGTAGTGTGTTCTGATCTGACCAAACGTTCTAGATAATTGCTTATCGTTCGAGAACTACTGCGCCCATGAGAAATATACGCAGAACCTTACTTATAATAAATTTTATATAAAATATTATCAATGAGTATAAAGTTTTCTATGGAATAAATTATTTTTGCTTTGATAAAACTGTTCTGAAAACTAGCCACGTTGTCGAACCCGTAAAATAGTATAAATGCTCTATTTTTCCTAGTGTCAATGAAATATAAATCTTTTGAAATCACAAAAAAATTATGTATAGGTAATACTATGATCTTCCAGAATCTGGAAAAGCCATTCTAGTATTAAGTAAGATGCTTAGGTCAAATAAACATAATATGCCCACTATTTGATTTGTACCTAGATTAATATTAATCTACAATAATTCAACATTCAACAAAATTCGTATATAAATACGAATTTTGTCTCAATCTTATACTCTTCGCATATAATTGATAGGTCCATTTCTAACACCGTAAATGTAGCTTAAAGAGAAACACGTTATTGTCGTCGTGACAATCATTATATTAATGTCTGTGTGTTCAACTGTATGTCCGTCTATTCACGCGCCATGTGCCTTGTACTCAAAATGACTCAGGGCTAATTTGATCATATGGGTATTAGAAAGATATTAACTGAAGGCGGAAGTCCATAGTTTTTTAAACAAATCGAACAGTAAACATACAAATTTTCAAACAATTTAGTAAAATAAACATATTGTTATGTGCCACCCTTTAACGGAGAGACATTTAATCAATCTCTGGTGGCAGAATGAAAAGAAACCTGCCTACTAGTTGCTTGCAGGTAAGACGGCGCCATCTCTAGGAAAACTGGCGAACCTGAAAGATCGAGATTGATCGAAAATAATTAATCCGAAAAATTGAGAAGTCCAAATATTCTGGAATGGGATAGAGAATTCGAGTACCTACGCTACGGATATATAAGAGGTGGATCCAGCGCGCGGAGGTCAGTTTTATATTAGACCCTCAGTAATTAATATTGCATTTATAGTCTACAGTTCTTTGTACTTCAAAATCAAACAGGTAAATTTTATTTATTATTTCAATTTCATTCATTTTCAATTGATGTATTATTGAAGTTAAATTTAATTCAATTAAATTCAATTTCTTTAATTTTACGTGACTAAAATAGTGCATGTGACTACTTGGTAATAAAATATTTTTTTTCTATTTTATATTTTTGGCAATTTAGTTCGAATCAGCATCTAAATGTTGAAGCATTTATATATTGAATTATCTACATATTGAATGATCTACAAATGGAATCATCTAAAAATTGAAGCATTCACATTTTTTAATCATTTAGATATTGATTCATTTATATATTGAAGTCATTTAATTTATTCTACTGGAAATATATATTGAATATATTTCAAATTTCATATATTGAAAGCATTATTGAGGGCATCTGCATTTAACAATTATATGGCCACTTTGAATTTTTTAACCAAGCAAGCAAGCCTTTATTCTTCTCTATTAATTAATAACTGATGGTTACATAAATTGCCAAAAACACCTAGATTTGCCGCGGAAACCTAGGACATTGGTATTATACCTTATTATTTTTTTTGTGTTAAATTCCATTTTCTTTGTATAATTAATTTCTTTCAAAATTTCATACATATATAGTTTAATACATTTGTACTACGTTTTAAGATTCACTTTCAAATTCCATTTTACAATAATTACTTTTAAATTCTTGTAGTAAAATTTATTTATTTATATAATATATTATTTATTCATCTTATTGATAAATTTCAGTCCTGTCTATAGAAGACATATAGTTTAAGGGAAAACGAGACAAGTCAACTAATTATTCACTATAGACAGTGCCCAATTAACATCAATTTGTTGTTGTCTCCTGTTCCCAAATAAAACAAAATTTATATTATATGTCACACACAAAAGAGCAAGTTTCAAATTTCTTGGAAGTTCTCAGAATCCACGACACTTTACTGAGGCCGAAACCAGCCAGTCGTTCACATGTGTTGCCTCGATTATTTTCCAAAAATAAACAAAAGGGGAATAAAGTAGGTAACATTACCAATTAGATTATATGATCACTATTCACTAAATCAGTGGCACAGGCCAACCCCAATATAAATAGTAGCAGAATAACTGAATATGGAGGTAGGCAATTTAAAACCTCTTAAATTGTTGGTGAGAACAAGTGTTTTAAAAAATGCCCCCCACACATTAGCAAGAACAAACAGTGATCTCGCTTCTTGGAAATAATAATTAGAGTATCTTAAGCTACCTGCTGGAAATCAGTGTTCCTGTATTCTCTTGGGTAGTATTTAGCGTTGAGGAGTTTCAGTCCATATGAAAAGAGGGAAGTTCATACCCATCAAAGAGAGATTAATTCGCTTTAATAAAACACCTCAAAAGAAACATTTCCAAGAAGAGTGGACCTTGGATAAGAATTCGTGTAGATATAAAGACGTCATTTTCAGAGTTATTTCATAGATTTAGATGTATGTGACAAAAAGTGTCGGACAGAAGACTTAACCATATCTTTACAGAGACCACCCTTCAATATTTTAAAAGGTCTTTGTTATAATGAAAGACATTTTTGTATTGTAGTATTGATACTTGCAAGCGACCTCGAACCCCCATATATCAATGCGTGACATTAGTCTTACATGTGTACCCTCCAAATTTAACTCACTGATTTTTTTAACAGTAATTTATACTTTTAATCCTTAATCAGCTAGCGCAAAAACCCAATATCAATAGTGTCAATTTATATCAATCTCTGATATTATGAAGGATTTGCCCAGCTTCTTTAGGAATTTGAATCCACTGTGAATTGGATTTTTCGATACTTTTAATTTACTTCTTTCTCACTTTTGGCCACCAGTACCCCAAAAACTAAAAGATATGTCAAATCGCGGTCTGCGCCATTTGATTTCACTTTCAACTATCTATAGACATGTATTTTCAAAATTCGATAGTGATTTTGGATTTTTCGTATATACATTCAGTATTTACATGGTTAGGAAATCTAAAAAAATCCTATAAAGGGACCAGCAATAATACCTTTTAGTTGTAAAAATTATTATGACAAATAACAATTTAGTTATCACTGGCGCATTCGCCATATTATCAAATACACAAAACCGAACGTGTATAGCTTGTTATAAGTACCCTATGCCAGATTATTAAAACTACCGTGGGACCACAGAAAAACCTACTCATATTTTGAAAATGACTGCATCAGAAATCGTTAGAACTTATTCAGAGTGTTATGTAAACAAACAAAACAAAAACAAAGGAGTTTAAAAACTGCTTGCCTCATTTCTACTTTCATAATAATTGAAAAATGTTATTTGGGCGGATAATTTTCGTACATTCAAAATTTAATATTTGACATGAAAAAAAAACTACCTATTTTTACTTCCACGTCCAGTGGAAGTATAGTAACGTATATTTTTTTGTTGAAATAGGCTTAAAATATCATGGAACGTCGAGATTTTAAATTTGAGCTAAAAAAATAAATACCCTGTCTGTCGGTCTGCCGGGCGGTCTGTCTGCCGGCCTGTCTGTAACTTTTTTGTGCCCACGTTTACTTATCACTTTTTTGTGCCCACGTTTACTTATCAGCCACCAGAGAGGGGTGGCTGATAAGTAAACGTGCTATCACCCACAATACCACTCCCACACAATTATGTAAAGGAGTAAAAACAATTAAAATGTGATTTAGTTTGCATAAAAGAACGAAACGTCTCAAAATAGTGTTTTTGGTATTAGCTACCCCTTCTAGCACCCCCATTGCCATCTCCACCCTATTATTAAAGGAGTAAAAAATTAAATTTGGATTTAGTGTGTATACGAGAACCAAGGGACTCTAAAATTTTCTTGGCATTAGCCACCCCCTCTACCACCACCATTACCATCCCCACCCTATTTCTTAAGGGAATAAAAAATTAAATTGAAATTTAGTGTGTATACGAAACCAAAGACTTCAAAATTTTTTTTTTTACATTAGCCACCCGCACTACCACCCCCAGTCTATTATTAAAGGGAATAAAATATTACATTGGCATTTAGTGTGTATAAGACTTGGATACAAAATCTGGATGTGGAAGTAGTGATTCCGTGGGCAGCGGTTTTTATCTATTGTATTGGTCCAAATTTTAATCATGGTTTGTAAATATTTCATTGTTTTAAAAAGAGATTAACGGGACCGGGAGACGTAATTAGAAATGATTATCTAGAGACCAACCCCCTACGAGTGGTCTCTATCAATCTCAAAATGAAAATGATTTATATAAGTACTTAATGGCTAGAGATTCTTCGATAGTATAAGGAATAATTGAATCTATTGTGTCATATTTTTTCTGTTTTCCTTTTTAACGTTTTTAACTTTGAAACGTAAATATACTAATAAAACATCTATTAGTATACTCGACGTGATCAGACTCAATCAATGGTATACCTACATAAAAAAATTGATCTCGGGTAGATGCACCTCAATAGTTATATTTTGAATACATTATTAACTTTCTAAATCTTTTAAATATTCATCAAAATTTTTTAGTGCCTTCCTTGGAGCCGCTCCTGCTGCTCTGGTGAGAAATTTGAAAACTAACGATACAGGTTTTTGATTCGATAACTGTATAACTGAACAATATTATAATTTCTTAGACTGCAATATTTTTGTTTGAAATATTTTTTGAAATTAAGTAAATTTTTTGAGGGGGAGGAGCAGCAAAAATGGTTTCAGACGGCAAATTGATGATAGAAAACCTCTTCGATGCAATTTTCCAACCTAAAACAATTTTTACTTGAAGCAGTTTTTGATTCGATAATGCAATATTTTTAAGCCCTCCATAAAGCTGCTCCTGGTGCCCTGATAAGAAATTAAAAGTCTTCTTGATGAAATTTCTAACACTAAATAATTTTTTGGATCTACCTAAAGCCGCATCTCCCACAATTTCTATTTAATATTTTGATTCTATGAAAGTTCCTGAAGTCGCCCCTGTGCTGTGACGAAATATTTTCAAACAGACTTTCTATTGTTATTTTTCATTTTAATCAATTTTTATTTTAAATGCAAAATCTTATTTTAGGCCCTACCTAGAGCCATCCCTAATATTCTGACGAGAAATTTCCAAAGGACCATTTCAGACCAATTTTCCATCTTAAACAATTTTTATTTGAAATATTTTTAGATTCGACGTAAAATTATTTTCTTGTCCCTGCCAAGAGCCGTCCCTGGTGCACCAATTTCACCAATGTTCAATAGCGTTCGTCCTTAAACCCCGCGGTTTTATATCTAAAATTTCAGATTTCTATGTTGATTCCTCTTCGTGAAAAACACACCGACACGGAGACACACAGACGGCATGCCGATTAGCATATATTTAGTATGTTTTGACTATGAAACGTCCACTGAGAATCCGGAATTTCAATTTTTTCATGATGCCAATACTTTCCCCATCTATAGATGAGAAAGTACCATATTATTTATTTTGCAATTTTTAGATTAAAGATTAGACATTGTGTGTAGGAGAGTTCTATTATTTTTTTCAGATTGACAGAGGCTGTCCATATGCGGGTGCTAGTCCCTAGATAATTTTTTCAGGTAGGAAGTTTTTTTAACCACCTTCAAAATCACCTGATTGGCCCTCTTAAGTCTAGGAGATTTAGATTTTCTGAGTAAAGGAGACTGGGACCTACTGTTCATAGTGAAATCCGAACCACTTGGGGATAATTTATACCTGAATATTACTTCGAAGTAGATGGGCCTCTAACCCACCTCGTTAGGTATGCTCCGAGAGAAAGCTAATGAAATATTATACTTTCAGAAAATTTCGATTATAGGCAGGTCTTTTATGTTCTTCGTTCTCAATCTAATGGGAATGCACATGAAATTTAAGTCTTTTTTAATAACCTTCCTATAGCATTCATTGTATACACGGGATGAAACTCGTGATTAATCTGCATGTTTATAGTCCATTATAGACGGAATAACGAGTATGGGCAGTAGGTCAGTCTCCCATAAAATGGAGCTAGGGAGATAAGCCACGGTTGAATAGAAAATACGATAAACCTTAGCCTTTACAGGCTGCATCCTAACGTAAGAATTAATCGAACGGGAACAAGCAAATATATAACGCCGACAAAATAATAGGAAAGCCGTAAAGATGAAGCCAGGAGTAATTTTAGAAGCAGAATATAACTATCGTTTTGAACTTTACTGACTGCTCTTTCTCTCTGTCGTCCAAAGGATATATTTCTAAATAAAATACTTATTCGTAAACTTCATGCGGATCAGACAATCATGAAAATGTTTTTATTTAAATCTATATTTAAGAGGAAATTTGTGCATTTATTAAATTTAGTTCAGGGCATTTATTCTGCAAAGCACGAATCTCGTATACTTCCCTTGGAGTGTAGAAAACATTGTAGGCGATAATTATTTTGTATTCTCAAAAGCATATCCGTCGTATAAGATAAAGGTGAGTGATTCGTTCACTCAGTATGGCATCATTGCATATTTGTAGAATTACTAATAACACTAACGAAAATTGGCAGTAACAGCAGTGAAATTCTAGTGGTTTTTTTCATCCAAATACGGAGAACGGCAGCAAAAAAGGTTTTACATTTATTTCTTACCATTTATAACTTCTACAGCTATGTCCGTAGTTGCACGTGAAGTAAAGTATCGCTGTTTGTGCCCGACACTTGGGCGGGTGACCAACGTATTTGATCTAATAGTCGGTAGGCTGTTGACTGAGACAATCCCGAGGCTGTTAACCTGCTTGAGCGGTTGAGGACTCTCCCATTGGGCTGCTCATCGTTGTCACAGTACCTTGAGGCTGTGAGTGACTTTGCAACCCTTGAGCCATTTGATACATAACAATAAAGGTCAATAAGCCGAGGACCGTTGTTTGGAGTTTATGCTAAACTGTATATATCTAGGTACAATGGGCTTATCTGCACTCTGGTTGATTACTAAAACAGTAAAATAAATAATTTGCATGTAGCGGCAGCGAATTATTATATTATTATTAATTTATTATGATTAAACTTAAATTTATTTCTTATTTCACAATATACTTTCATTTGAATACCTAACGATCATTCAGATGTCCAGAAGTGGTATTAATCTTGTTAAATCTTTCGTTAAAAAACACATTGCGATAAACTGCCTATCTGACAAAGGGGTCGTCTCGCACACGAAACTTTCATGATTGCCTCTTTGCCTCTACTTTAGCTCCATCAACAACATCTGCGTTCAATAAGGCCAAATCATCTAAGGCATTCATCGATAATAATATTTATACAAAAAGAACAAACGTTCTTACTTCGTCATTGTATGGCGACGAAAGTAAGACGGGGTGGGTTACTGTACTCTCAGAAACTTGGTCCATACCAGATAAAATGATTACTATTATAGAAGGCTACAAACCCCACATTAATGAGGCAAACTACAGTAAAAATGACGATGTCTTCATCTTTATAAGGAAAGATCTGTTTGCAGATGTTAAGGTCTTAAAGCTTACCGAGGTAACAAACCTAGAATGTAAATTTGATTAGAATAAAAGAAAATTTATTGGGGATCTACAGACCTCCTTCCATAAATGTAAACACTTATGTTTGTGATATTGAGGTTTATATTAGGTCCGATTGATGATGATGGTCAGTGACCATAAATATTAAAGATCTAACAGACTTTCCAGCCCTAAGATATGTAAATATGTTGAAAGAGAATGGTTTCCGCTCACAAATTAACGTACCGACTAGGGAAAACCAAATGGTGGAAATAACTCCAATAATTTCCAAGCCTATAGTCGTTGGCGTTCGTTTAGTTCTAATTGTGAATCACAAAACATAAAGAATTAAATTGTATTCCAAATTCCGTGATTTTTAACATAGTGCCGACATTGACATCGCCATCCTAATATTAACAATTCAATTCTAACAGTATTTTACGTTGATAAATTTACAGTAGCATGACCAGTTTACGATATCCTTTAATCCATCAAACGCCGTGGTTATTTGAATGAATCCTTTAATTCTATTCCGCATTTTCAAATTTCATGCCTTAGAGAATATCGGACTGAATTGTACGTTGGCGATATCGTTACCGTGGAGACCTATGAATATTCTTTCACAAAATAGCAATTTAAATTTAATTGCGTACTTACTCTTTTTACTCAATGGTCTGTAAAATACATTAATTTCAGGACAATTAATAAATTCATAAAATTTAATCGATACAAAGGGATTTTTCCATCTGGATGGGCAAGAACCTTTAACCGATTGTTTTTAAATTTCTTTTAATCACTGTTTTGTTTTCTTACTTACTTTTTGTTTTAATCAATCGACAGAAATAAAATACTAAACATAATATTTTTAGTCGCAAAGTCCTCTATAAAATCCTTATTTTACTATAAGGAACGTAACCAGATTGCAACCAATAGCTACTCTCTGGGCTATGTGCCCCGCCGAGCGCTGAATTACAAGTTACAAGTCTGGCGCGTTAAGTGTAATAATTGCATATTACCATCAAAACGCTAATGCTTCGATTGCAACAAACACCAGCCGAAAGACTGAACCTACTTAAAGGAGCTCTCTTCGCAATCGAAGCATTAGCGTTTTGATGGTAATATGCAATTATTACACTTAACGCGCCAGACTTGTAACTTGTAATTCAGCGCTCGGCGGGGCACATAGCCCAGAGAGTAGCTATTGGTTGCAATCTGGTTACGTTCCTTATAGTAAAATAAGGATTTTATAGAGGACTTTGCGACTAAAAATATTATGTTTAATATTCCGCCCTCTAAAAGCACATTTGAACTAGAAATAAAATACTAGTTTATATTCAGAGGATAAATTTTCTATCTTTTTCACACACTGTAACAATGCTTCAAATAGAACTATCTTTATTCAGCTTTAACTATTATCATGTACAAGTAAAACAGATTTACCAAGTAACTGGAAGAAATTTCATTTCTAAGAACCTTTCAAAATCAATCACAAAGCTTATTTTTAGTTTAGCAAAAATTATGTGTATATTCCGAATATGTAGTCAGAAAACAAACGACCAGATTAAACGTATCGTGTTTGCAATGGGATATTTTTATAAAATCAGGTACCGAATATATTAATGTATTATTGCTTACTTTCTAGTTTTTGAGATACTAATGTTAATCATAATCTATCGATTAGTTGTACCAGATAGGAACAATGTTCTCCACTTTATGACATGGGTCTTTCAAGAATTATCACGTCGGTAGTCTGCAAAATATAATCAATTAATTTTTTTTTAAATAAGTCATGATTTAAAAAAAAATTCTATCTGTTTTAGCAAAAAATGTTTTAGACATAAGATGTAGGTCTAGATGAGTACTATGCAACGATGTATCTATCACATGTACATATTTGATTCGAAATAAAATTTTGAGGATTTTTTTTAAGATTTGAACCGCCGCCATTTTTTTAATTTTTTCTATGCATTTTAGCAAAATATGTTTTAGACAAAAATTGTAGGGCTAGATGAGCACTATCCAACGATGTATTGTACGTACATATTTCTACCCCAAAATGCCCTTGTGAGGAAAGCGGCGATTTTCAACACATTATACTCGAATGCCCATTGCATCTGTATCAAACAGATTCTCTCTATGACCAACTAATGAAACATGACATTAGGTTACCTACAAATTAAATATATTGTTATACCATGGCAGCATAAATATATATCAAGTCATATATAATTTTATTAAGAAAAAAAAAACTTATATTTTTTTTCCTTATAATATTTTTGCTGCCAAATTGATAGGGAGTAATTAAGTTGTAAGCTTTAGGGTAGGTATACAACTAATTGCATATTTAATTGTTGGAGGAAAAAAAGAGAAAAAGTGCAAAAAGAAATTCTCAAAAAAAGCTTGGTGTATAGGAAAAATAACGTGAATAGGTGGTATATATGAAAAAAATAAAAAAAATATAAAAAAATATAAAAAATCAAAACAAGTACCAAAACAGAACAACATTGTAGATGAAAGAGGAAAAAACACATTCCCAAGGCAATACAGGCAATTGCATTAGTTATGTAGTTATAATAGAAATGTATAATTTAAGTAAAATGTAATGCCTGTTGGCGAAATACACAATATAGTCGTTATGCAATGTATGTTAAGCAAAATGTAAAGCCTTTTGGCAAAATATAAAACATATGTAACTTGATAGCTGTTAATATTAAGTCGAGGGAACAATGCACAATTTAATTACCATTTTTTTTCTTACTTTAAAAAAAACAGACTGGCTAATTGGTTACGCCAAAGCCATTTAACCCAAATACACGCGCACACAAATAGTCTCTAAACTTGTTGCTGTAGCAATCTTCATTAATACTGGTAAATTTATTAAAGTACTTTACTATTACTTAAGGCCTTGAAATAATGTGTATCTTGCATGTTTTAAATGCTTTTGTACTGTTATAGACTTCAAATAAATTTGCACCTTAGTTAATTTTCATTAGTTTCTGTTTTTTACGCCCAAAATATATTATTTACACATATATGAGATACAAACTGGGCTTAATTATTTTATCTTCCGCCCATATCAAACCACTTTTTTGATTTAACATTCATTGATAATTTTTTTACCAGAAACTGGGCTAACCAAAATGTACCCTCGCCACCTAAAAACTCTCTACGAGCAGGCATATCAGTATTAAATTAACTTATATGATATTAAGTTAACTTATATGATAAATAGTTTTTATTCAGAAGCTATTCTGTTTCCAACGTTAAGTTAAGGGAAATGTTATACTCGAAATGATGGATAAAATAACCACAATTTTCAAGTAGTGGATAACGAATTAGCCAAAGGATAAGAAGAATAAAACAAGCGAAAGACCAAGAACAGGCCTCAATTATTTTCCAGTATTTTCCGTGTATGATAAAAAAAACTCATATATTGCCATACATAATTACATAATTGACTATCAAATAAGAAATATTTGATGTGCTCAAAATAGGGACAATTATGTAATATAGTCGAGGCAAGAGTTCAAGCGATGCACACACATCGATTCTATAAATAAAACAATACTGCTAAGAATCATGAAGCCCCATTAAACTGTACCTATTTCTGAAAAAAGCTTAATAACTGTGTGTCAAGTATTACTCTTTTTAACGTAATTAATGATTAAAAATCATATTAGTATTAAAATTTCTTTAATGAGATCACTCGTGACGTGCATCGCTTGAATTCTTGCCTCGACATTATACAAGTCTCCCAAAATTCAAGATTTTAACTTCTTAAATAGTAATGATTCAATGTTACACAGTGTTACGTGTCTCCTATGTCACCCGCTATAATATACAATTTTCAAAATAACTCCCAAGAAACGTTTATAACGAACTCTAATGGGACTTGTTACTGGTCTTATAGGCTATTGATTATGTCATAAAAACAGGGAAATAAGGAACTTAGACGTTCAAGGGTTTTTATTGCATAAATCGTTCAATTGGTCATTTAAGATGAGAAAGCCGCAGAGTGCTATTAAATTAGAGGATGCAAATTGGAGGTAGGGGTGAAAATGCAACCCTTTCAGTTTTTTAAATATAACTTGAAAATTAAGCAAAACGCAGGTATAGTTAATAGGAAACTTTTTGTAGAGAATCAAATTTGTTATGGAAATTGGTTATTTAAAAAATAAAAAACAATTTTTTGTGCGAAAAGTATAAAAAAAAACAATTAAAAAAATACAAAAAATCGAATTTTTTGTTTTTTTTACATTTTTACCTATAACTTTTTTTAAGCAGAGATAGGTATAGGCATTGTTTTGCAGAAAAAAAGCGATGAAATTTCTTTTAAAACGGTATTCTCAAATTTTTTTAAAAATTGATAGATCATATAGTCGCCAAAACTTACCCATTTTTTTTACTTTTATCGCATTTACCTTGATATTGTTTTAAATCTTAGTTATTATAACAAAATAGATTTTTACTCAATAAAACAATGCATTTCAAGTTAATTTGATAATAATGAATAATTATTTTCACAAATGTATGAAACTGCGATGGACACGTTTTTACGCGACAATGCAACTGAAGAAGACAAGTTCTGCATCAGAATTTATTGCAGCTTCTTTGTATGGGTCAAAGTTGTATAATACCCTTAGTAGCTGTCGCTTCCAGCTTTTTAGCAAATTATCAAAAGGTGCAAAATTTTCTCTGGCCCAATTATTGCCAACACGTGATGCCGCTAAACAGCACGGCTTTAGGACATATTTTCAAATACAGCAATGGAATGGTAAGCATTTAAACCCTTTTCACTGGGGTTGGAAAAAATTAAAATATGTATTCCACGAATGAACCTCTTCCACCAGAGATTTTGCTCAAAAAATGACTTTCGGATATATCACATGTTGTCACGGAAGCTGTGGTTGCAGGAAACTAGAACTCACTTGTTCTATGTTTTGCAAATAGTATATGGGTGTCAATTGCGACAATATACAAAAAGCAGAGATTGCAGAAGAGGATGTTCTTGAAAACGTTGATGAAGATATTGATATTCTCACATGAATATTACATTTTTGGATGTTAATAAACACTTTGGTGTGGCGCTAAGTAAATTCTCGATGGCTGGAAAAATAATAGACATAGTGAAAAAGCAAACACATATTAATGAAAATTTGTATTATGTAAAGATATTAGAGAATTGTGACGATTTTGAAACAAACAACAGGCAAGTAGGTCAACAACAAATTGCCATTGACTTGGACAACGTTGATAGTGACTGTGCTGTGGTTTTATCTACGTCTGCGTCTACCAGTGGTCCTGATATGTTGCAAGGATCTGACTCGCTCCAGATGAATGAAGAAACAAAATTTTTTCGTGAGTAAACCTTACAGTAATAAGGATAAAAAAAACAATATACTCACCACATTTCATCAAAATATTCAGTGATTAGGAAATAAAATTTTAAATATAAACAATGTTTTTAATGATTATAGCTGGGACATTTTATTGCTTACTGAACACTGGCAAAATGAAACGCAAATAAATGTAAATAAGCTGAGTGATTTTACTCTTGTTAATTCATATTGTCGGAAAACTCTCTGTCATGGTGGAGTAGCCATCTACAAAAATAACAGTTTTTTTAGTGATGTCTCAGTCTTTTTAATCGACGAATTTTGTTTAGATGGTGTTTTTGAGTATGCTTCTGTATCTTTAAAAGCGCTTAATATGTTAATTATTGTTATCTATAGACCACCTAATGGTGATTTTAATTTATTTTTAGAACTGTTTGACGGGTTATTACATACATTGTCTGTAAAGGATAAGCTTTTGGTTATAGGTGGTGATTTTAATGTAAATTTTAATTCCTGCAGTACTAATTTGGCACTTTTGACCGATTTACTTGGATGTCATGACATTACAATTACCATCAAAATGCCTACAAGAATAACCGCTTCATCTAGCACATGCATTGATAATTTTCTGATCAATTCTAATGTTAACAACTTTAAAACTAATGTTATTAACCTCTACTTATCTGATCATCTTTCTCAATCAATATATATAAACACAGTTTTTCCTGAAAATAAAGAAAATAAGTTCGTTCAGCGTATAAATTTTTGCAAAGAGAACATTGTACAGTTCTGTAATTTTTTACAGAGGGTAGATTGGCAAGAAATGTATGCTCAAGATTGTGTAAGTAAGGCTTGTAAAATTTTTAATGATATCATAATGTATTATTTTCAGCTTTGTTTTCCATTAAGACGGGTATCACTGTTTAAAAAAACACGGAAAGATAATTGGATGACTGGTGAATTAAGAGAATTAAAACACAGAGTTACACTTTTTAGCGACCTTTATTTATTTATATTTATATTTATTAGTATACTTTTGCAGAAACGATACTGCAAAGCACTTGTAATAGCTAAAAGAAACTATCATGAGAGGCAAATTCAAGAAGCTCATAACAAAACAAAGGCAATGTGGAACACAATAAATAAAATAAAAGGCAAATCAAATAAGTCAAATATTATAATTATAACAGAAAATGGCAAAAAAAATTCCAGATGCTATAGTGGCCAATAATTTCAATGAACATTTTACATCCATAATAAGTAAAAATTCTGTTTTTGATCCAGTCTTTTTAAGCACCAATGTGCCTTTTTTTGAACGATCACTTTTTTTAAAATCAGTTTTATCATCTGATATATTATCTTTAATAAATAAACTGAAATCGTCTAACTCTTGTGGATACGATAATATTTCCAATAATTTAATTAAACGTTCTAAATTGAGTATCTGTCAGCCATTGGCTTTTTTGATAAACCTATATTTTAACACCGGAAATTTTCCAGACATTTTCAAGTTAGCTATTGTCCAACCTTTATATAAAAAAGGTGATCCTAATGATTACGGAAATTACAGAGCCATCAGTTTGCTTTGCAGTTTTTCTAAACTTTCTGAACTTGCTATCAAAGATCAGTTGTCTTCATTTTTGTATCAGAATAATTTACTATCTGTCTGTCAACATGGTTTCTCTAAAAACAAGAGCACCGAATCAGCGCTCTGTGAGTTCCAAGACTTAATTTTAATGCCCCCGATAACAAGCAATATGCCTTAGGGTTATTTATCGATTTCTCCCGTGCTTTTGATGTTGTTGACCATGGAATTTTATTGAATAAGCTAGACAGGTACGGAGTCAGAGGAGTTGCTTTAAACCTCTTTTCCTCTTACCTAAACAATAGAACACAGATCGTAAAATTAAATTATGATATAACCAGTGCTGTATGCAACATAACGCATGGACTTCAGGGATCTGTTTTGGGGCCTCTACTTTTTAATATATTTGCTAATGATTTAATAACACATTTAAATAAAATGCCAAATATTCACTGTGTCTGTTATGCGGATGATACAAATATTTTAATCATTGATAATGACTTAAATGTTATTAAAAACTCCGCTGAGTTAGCGTACTCACAGGTAGTTCATTGGTCTAAGGAAAACGAGCTTAATTTAGATACAGATAAAACTAATATGCTGTTGTTTACTTTACACAGAAATCTGGATATGTCAATTTTTAATGGAAGTGATATAACTTTCTGTGAATCGGTCAAAATGCTAGGCATAACATTTGATAGATACTTGGATTGGGAAAACCATATAGATATTTTGTGTAATAAATTGCGAAGCAACTGTTATGGTTTGAGGTTTATGTCATTACACTGCAGTCGTGATGTACTCATGAGCCTCTATTATGCAAATTTCCACTCACACTTGAGATACGGTATAACGAACTGGGGCAACAGTGTGCATATAAATCAAGTATTCATTTTGCAGAAGTATGCTATACGAATTATTGCTGGCTTAGGTTTTCGTGAGAGCTGTCGTACTTCTTTCAAAAACTTGAAAATATTAACTGTAGCAGCTATCTATATTTTGGACGTCTGTACATTTGTTTATAAGAATCAGCATAGGTTTTTTGCCAATCAAGTCAGCCATAACCACAATACAAGGTTTAAAGGACTATTACAGCCACAATCTCACCGAACAGCTTTGTACCAAAGAAGCTTTTAGTACAATGGTTGCAAATTTTTTAATGCTCTAAGCGAGGAGATAAAACTTTCTCCGAATTTACATGTTTTTAAATTAAAATTGAAAAAAATAATACTGGAAAAAAATTGTTATGAGGTTGATGATTTCATTCTTTAAATAAGTACTGGTTCGATTAGGTACCCTTAATTTTATGTGTTTTTTATTAAGACTTCGCTGCACCCGCAGTTTTGAACCTTTTACCTATATTTTAGCCAATTTTTTTTTTTAGTGTATATATTTTTTATGTATGTATTTCCTATATTATTGACTTAGTATATGTTATAATTCAATGTTTTGTTTTTTTGACAAAATATTTCTTTTTTTGTTTTTTTATGTATATACTCTTTATGTAATATGTTTGATATTTGTATGTTTGACTTGTGTAGAACAATTTCTGTTTTATACACCAATAAATATTATTATTATTATTATTATTCAATTTGAAAATGTTTTTGAAGAGATAGAAATGTTTATAATTTGCAAATAGTTTAATAAAATATTCTTACCTGAATATGCTTTATTAAATAAAATTCTCAAATTTAGTAAAATTATATTTATTGGAAAAAAGACAAATATATATCAGATGGATAAAAAATCAATATTTTAGTATAATTAACCATCACAGTTGTATACATTTGTGAAAATAATTATTCATTATTAACAAATGAATTTGAAATACATTGTTTTATTGAGTAAAAGTCAATTTTGTTATAAAAAATAAGATTTAAATAATATCAAGGTAAACGCGATAAAAATCGAAAAAATATCTAAGTTTGAGCGACTATGTCTCAGTCAATATTCATCTAAAAAACTTTTTGAGACCGGTATTTTGAAGGAAATTTCATCAACTTTTTTCTATAAAGCTATTCCTATACCTATCTCTGCTTAAAAAAAGTTTTAGTAAAAAAAAGTAAAAAAACCTTTTACTTCTTTTTTATTTGTATTTTTGGATACTATTCGCACAAAATGTTGTTTTTTTTTCAAATAAGCTATTTCGATGGTACATTTGATTGTCTGAAAAAAGTTTCCTATTAACTATACCGAATTTTCGATTTATATTTAAAAAACTGAAAGGGTTGCGTTTTCACCCCTATCTCCAATTTGCAGCTCCTAATTTAATAGCACTCCATGGTGTTCTCATCTTAAATAACCAATTGAACGATTTATGCAATAAAAAGCCTTGAACGTCTTAGTTCTCTTCAATATGACATAATCAATAACCTATTAGGTCAGCAAGTTATCAAATGCATCGAGTAAAATAAAATAAATTATCAGTGTATCATAAGAAGCCTGAAAATGAATAAAATGAGGATTCAATAACTGCTGATAATGTAAAATATTCTATTATAAAGGAGTGATAAAACTTATAACAATATGGGTATTAAACTGGAGAATTGAACCAATGACTTTATTTTAACCTGTTGGTGTAGAATTGAAAATTATTTCGCAAACCACCGATGATGTGAGAGGGTATGGTGTGTCATTAATCTTTCTCAAATGGGTCGTGCTCTGGGCATGACGTGGTCACAGGGAATTGGGCATTTGTTGTGAAATAACTTGGAAAGGGAATTGATTCGTGTGTGCGGTAAGCTAATTCTACAATGGTGAAAATTATCGACAATATTAATAAAATGTCAAATTGTACAGTTTCAATTCTACAAGGAAAACAAAAAGGACAAATGTTTTAGAGAAATATTTCTGTAAATATTGCGATTGCGTCTCAACGCAAGAATATATGCAACTTATATGCTATTAAACTATTTTAAATGTTAATTAATTAACTAATTTGTTGAAGTTATATAGATGCATATGGACCGAAATACATTTTTGTTACTAGCATGTGTAGAAAAGAAACATTGGTAGAAATTTGGTATCTTATGTATAAATCACGACGCCTTGAAATTAAAATGCGTTACACACAATTCACATGTATTAATTTATTTACTAATTTTGAGTTACATGCCAAGATCAAGTCAACTTTCCGGACGTTTTACGAAGTAAAAGCTTCAGTTTCATATCGATTTATTAAATATTCTGTATGATGAAAAATAATAATTAAATTTTTACGTTTCATTCTTACCATAGTGTTTATTTAATGAACAATGTCTCATGAGGAGTCTCTTTTATTCGTCACATGGTTAGACGTAGAAGTTACTTTGTTTTTGCTTTGGATTGTTTTAGAATAAAATACTGGGTATATCTCCTCCACACCTTTCAAATCCTACGATTTAAATGAATATTTTGCATCAACATGTAAATACAACCCTGCATGTGATCAGTTGATAACTTATTTTGATCAAGATGTCTTCAAAATATGTGATCAATTTTCTTTTGAGGTGTCAATAAAGCGCTTCATTCAATCAAGTCAAATGCCGCTGGTACTGACTACATACCTAAAAAGATGTTACTGTTACTGTCCAAACTTACTTGTCTATTTGACTTATATAATAAACCAATGTATTGTGCAAGGTGTGTTTCCAGACGTTTGGAAAGATGCACTTGTTAAACCTCTCAATAAAGTAAAATCCTCCACAAAATTTACTGATTTGCGACTAATAAGTTTGCTACCAGTAATGTCAAAAATAATAGAAAGACTTATGTTCGATCAAATCGTTAAATATGCTTCTAAACATCAAATAATTCCAAATAATTAGTCTGGCTTTAGAGTTGGTCACAGTACCACAAGTGCTCTTCTGAAAGTATCTGATGATATAATTAAAAGCTGTTATGTAGGTAAAACCACCGCTCTTGTATTGCTTGGCCACTCTGAAGCATTTGATACGACTAGTCATAATTTACTGCTATCAAAATTGAAATATTATAACTTTTCCAAAAATGCGTTAAATATAAATCTTACTTTACTAATTGTAATCAAACATTTGTAGTCAAAAATACCTTTCTATCTGACACAAAGGTGCTTGAATCGGGCGTACCGCAGGGATTTATTTTGGAGCCGTTGATGTTTATATTGTATACTGTCGATTTTTTTAGTATTCTAAAAACATGCAAATATTATCTTTATGCTGTTGATACCCATATTTATAGCACCATTTATTCTTCATAGATTTTAGAGTCTATTGATAATATAAACCAAGATATCAAGAATCTCGTAAGTTATTCGAATCGTCAATGTTTAAAAATCAACGCAGCTAAATCTGTTGTTATCTTGTTTGGAAAGGAAAACAGTAGGGAATTTATTAAGCATAATACCAATATTCTCGTTGAGAATCAGAAACTAACATTCGTAAGTAGTGTAAAAAATTTGGGCCTACTCTTCGACCATAATTTCAAATTCCAAAAACGCGTTAATAGCCTTATGAGAAAACCTTACTGTGCATTAAAAAAATTATGTTCTTGTCATCATATTTTAAGTGAAATATTAAAAACACTTTTAAATAAATCCTTAGTTTTATCATTTTTTAACTATTGTGATATTGTTTACGGTACTTGTCTTGATCAAATTGATGCGGATATGATTCAGAAGGTTCAAAATACATGTATAAGCTTCACGTTTAACTTAAAGAAGAGTGATCATGTATCCCTGAAGTTAAAGGCTTTTGGATGGTTAAATATGGCCTCAAGACGCAAATTACATCTTGCCAATTTTACTCTCAAGATAATGAAAATAGCTAATCCTTCATATTTAAAAGAACTCTTGATCCCCAGATTGTCCGTTCACCGGCGAAATCTTAGGTGCACTGAGAATTTAACAATTCCTCACCACTCAAAAACTTTCTTTAAAAAATCCTTTACGTATTCCGCGTTAACATTATATAATTTTATCCCTGACAACAAAAAGCAGGTAACAGTAAATTTTTTCAAATTCCATTACAAAAGATTCCTTCAAGACCAGTGAACAAAGATCATAAACAAAAAATATATATTTTTTGTAAATACCATTATTTTATATTTTTTTCTTGGTTGAGTATTTGAGCAGCCTTTAGGCTGGACTCGGCCATATATATCTCAATAAAGGCACTTTATTATTGTTATTATTATATCTCAGCCTGTAACACCCATTGACTTAAAACCAGGAATTGTTTCGATTATGCGAACGGCAGCTCTGGGTTATGGGAAAGCGAGGTCGTGGTTCGATATTTACTCATTTGTTAACTTGCAAAAAAAATATATAAAATAGTGAATATATATATAAACAAAAAAAATAGATGTTCAGGGCGCCACCTTAACTTACTATATGAACCATGAGTATTGTGAAAGCTAAGGAAAACAATACTGAGTACTTAAGTTATGTAATAAGCTCACCAATAATATATATCCAGCTAAATGAGTAGAAGAAAGGAAACACACATGTTAATAATAAGTTGACTTTAATATTTGACAATGGGACAGTTGAATAATTTATTTAGCAATAGCAAAAAAATTTAGTTAAGTTGAAATTTGAATGATTGATAAAAAAAATATTAAATTATGACAAGGTTTAACAAGTATTATTTAAGAAAATTTTATGTAAAAATATTTATGTGGAAATGTATGAATATTTGAAAAATGTTAAAATTTAATTAAAATGGTACCATTTCTTACAAGTAAAAAAAAATATATGAAAAGTAGAAATTTAAATCAAACAAAATGTTATAAATAATACCACCCAACAGAAGGCCCTGGTGTAACTTTGTTCCAGAATCAGGTATGACTGCAGGGACCCCTCTACAACACGCTGCCTCCACTCTCAAATTGTCTCCACTGCCTACGTGGTCCAAAAAAAAATCGACGACTCGGATTCCTTCGCTTATTGACCTCTTGCTTCTTAAAATAATACCATCTGTGTGTGGCCGTTACATCGGAAAGATGATATACCAATAATGATATCACACCAAAGAAAATTGCCTCATATGAGGGATACTGGCAACCCTAAGATATAAAAAAAATACACCTTACAAAATGAAATTCAAACGAATTCGCAAGACTTACCCCAAGTGACCTGTGGGGGCTCAGTATCGATTATAAGCCTAAGCTTATGGCGTGAATAAAAATTATGGCTTGACCAAATTTACTAGTTAGGCTACTGCCCCAAGCCTAAGCACTACCGGCTCCTTCAATGGATCACGCTTAAAAGGCCGCTCAGATGGCTTAGCTTTCTAACGCGGTCTTGCGAATTTAAAAAAACTAACGATCCCTACACGCAGGTCTTAATTACCAACTCAAATCACAGACTTGTGCTCTTGGCAAAATCGAACGATAAGAAGAAGAAGAGGAATTTAAAATATCTAAAATATAACCTTAAAATAGAGAGTGTGCTACTATGTGCTTCTGAAGAAATAAATAAAACAAGTTCATAAGAAACAGGCTGTTAAACCAGCCAGGAAGAGAAGACGTCGTGTGTTTACTATATTTCGGTGTTAACTCAAAATGAGGTGTCAAGTGCTTTTCAACCTGAACAAGTTATAATTGCAGTGTTAATTGTCTGAAACGGTGCCGCATTATTTTCATTATTATTTACTTATATATTTAACTGCATGTGAAGCATGTTTTTGCAGGAAAGAAAGAATAAAAAAAATATTTATATTTGTCTAATAAATTCCTTTTCAGGAGATTTTTCTGCAACCAGTAATACATTTATCCACATACTGGGTGGCCTAACTCACTATGCACCAGTTTACTTTTTAAATTGATTACTATGAAAAATGTAGCATATGCAATGCTACAAGCCAAGGCGACTCATTCCAGTAATGTACGTGTTGCTGTTAACGACACTCAATTCTTGACATGATGCGTGTTAAAAAAAAGAGTTAACTCGATTTAACAATAACCAAACAAAAGAAATTTTGTTGTACACAAAAATTAAGCTGACACATTCGCGCGGATAAGACACATTTTGAGAAAATACGCGTGACAGGTTAGTTTTCGAAAATAGTAAACAGCTAGGCAGCACAAATTATTACTACCTCTCATCGACTATACATTGAACTATAATTGCGCCTACTTCGTATTGGACTAGACACTTATCACAATTTATTTATTTTTTATTTTATCGGGTTATTTAAATTACTGTCCTGGTGGAGTTTGGTATTAGCTAATCCACCACTCAACCAGGACACATACACACAGACAATTACACAACGACATTTTCCTACGATATTGCCGTCTGCCGCAGTTGAGATACGAACTCAGGAGTGGTACAGTGACTAGTCATGTTTTCTGTTACACAACCTCATCTAGTCCACTGTCATAAACTGGTTAATATATTAAAAACGTCAATAAACATCCGTACCCTAGACAGAATTTTACTCGTTGATTTCAAGCCTAACGTGTAAGCATTGAGCCACTGAACCGTAATTTGATGCTTATCCCGGCGTTCTGTACGCTTTTTTATATGTGCAGATTTCAGAAATTCAAGACAAGGTTTGATTTTATACGATCTTATGTTACGGATGCGGCTTGTTTCAATGATTTTGATAATTTTGGTATGGTATTATATATAACCAAAGTGTCTATTTTGTTCTTCATTTTCCAGTAATATATGCCTCCATTTTGGCTTCTGCATTTATAAAAAATATGGAAGGGATGTAGGTTCAAGAGAACCACTAGTGCTGCCGTTGGAGTGGTGAACATTGCCCCCATTATTCCTAGGCATTTGGTTCTTTGAATTTTGCCTAGTGTAGTTTTATGTCAACTTCTTTTGATTATGTGCCAATGATGCAAAAATTAGCAGAAGATTATTACTATTTTATGCAGCTAATGAGCATGTTCAGTTGTAATCCTTACATTTGCCGAATATGCATTTAGAAGTCCATAATATCTTTATAAACTTTTCGTTACATTTTGATATACGGCTTTAGGTTAATTTTCCATCCAAGATGACCCCCAGGTAATTGACCTGCCTCGACATGTGTCCGTTTATCCCATAAAGGAATGGTACTCTAAGATTTCATGAATCCCTCTTCCTCATGAATGATATAAATTGACAGAGAGTATTTTATTTATGCACCACTCCTCCACCGTATTCCAGGTCTTTTTCCACCAAGTTTGATATGGTTCTTACAGGTCGGATACATTCTTTCTCGTAGTGGAAATGGCGAGGTCATCGATCTAACACCGAACGTAGATTTCTTGGCCCCTCAGATTCGATAAGAGCTCAACCATCACTCGGTTTCACAGAAGGGTAGATAGTATCGAAAATTGATAGTAAAAGATAGGTTTTAAAGTCCTACTGCGTTGCTGGGTCTTAGGGAGAAAAAGATATCCTCAGAAGCATCCGAGCACGGGACGAGCGTATGTCTGACTATACTACACTTATATCAGAAAATGTTGTACACTATGGCGATCAGACTGGCGTGATGCAGCACATCAGTCACGACAATGAGAAACCTAAAAGTATTATAACACAAATTTATGAGGCTTGTATTCAATTCTAGTGGATATACATCCCTCAGAAATCCCTACGCACGTTCTTATGACATTACCCCAATACGGAACTACATTCGCAAAATTTTCCAAAAATTCTACACTTTCAAACTGGATGGTCGCTTGCCAACCAGAAACATAACACAAATTAGACAGTATCATACACCCTTTATAACAAAACACATCCCGTCTTACCAGACACTGCCCATTTTCCGGCAAACACTCTAGCGAACCTTCAACCATTTTAACTTCTGCTTAATCTATCCTCCTTTCTGAAATGTCATACTCCTATTTCTTTAACCCTTTCCTGACCCGACATCGTTTTTTTTTGTCCTTTTTTGTTCGTTATGTAATTTTATCCTCTCTTCTAAATTTATCTTCTCAATCCTCATTTTCATTAGGGTCAAAACTTCTTGCAGGACAACATATTAGAAAAGCAATAGATTGGTCAGCCCAGGCGCAGCCTCTCAGTGATCATCTCGAGTTATTTCGTTAAGGTTGAATTTCCTACACCTGCAACTCAATTTAATTAGTGCACGTTATGTGTTCAGTTTTAGTTTAGAATACTTTTACTCTTTATTGAAAATTTGTTAATTTTATTGCCTTGTCCAATTTGTTTTCTTTTTTTTTAACAAAAGGAGGTAGGCTTGTTATTTTCATTGTTATTGTTTTCTCCAAACCAGGCCTACTGCACCTGGTCCTGCAGTCACCACTACACTTCGCGTAGTGGCAGCAGGCCAGGTTCCATATTGGGTTTCGGGAAGAATATTATCATATTTTAGAAATAAAGTTGGTTCTCCTCTCTGTCACATATCATCAATACGAAAAGTAAAGCAAAAGTTAATCGCGTCGAGTAGTTGGATGGGTAACCGCCAAGAGAATACAGCAATCTCGCCCCACCTTCTAGCGTCTTGTATATCAGTGTATATGCAGAATCTATGCAATTTTGGGTGAGGATTTCGTAGTGGATATGCCATCTTTCGGAGGTGATATAAAGCAGCCGACCCCTTGTCTATTAAATGTTAGGCAAGTAAAAGATCCCTACCCAACTTTCGACGAAGAAAAGATTAGGAGAAATTTCTAGTTAGGAGTAGCTCATTACAAGGCGTCAGTAACGGAAATAGGGAAATAGGTCGGCGTATTTTTTTTAAAGATTGAGTATAAGATGAAAACCAGTTTTCTGTTAATTATTATTTCTTCAATCGTCAAAAAAACATGACAGAATAAAAGTTTTGTACTGCTACTCACGAGTACTAAAAGTGCTTGAAGAAGAAACAGTATCTATTAATTCATATTCGTCGTTTGAAGAAACATCTTATATGTAGAGTAATTTTTTTTATACCTTGACCGTCCTTGTCACTTACTCGCCCCACATAAAACAATGTACTATTAATTAACTGAACACGAGTATAGCGATAAATAAGAATCATTGAACAATATTGTAACTTAATTAATAAAGGAAAAGATTTATTAAACGGGATATTTCTAAATTTAATAATTTGCCTCACATTCCATTGCAGTTTCCCTTTCTGTATCCGTAAGCGTTTTATTTGACAATTTAATCTTACAGAGAAAAATAAATCAAAAAGTTGTTAACTGAGTTAGAAATAATGATTTATTTAGTTTTATTATCAGAAGCCTAAATAAAGTTAAATTGAAACTAAGTTCCACGCAACATTGTCACTAGTAAATTGTGAACAACATTAAACTTAATTAACTTTGCCGAACTTCTGGGGAAACTTTTGAAAAGTAGAAATCAATGGCGTTTTAAATTGTTAATTTAGAAGTAAATTGAGGTACTTAACACTCTAATTTATATTTAAGGCATGTATTTAATTTAGTCGAGTAGGTATTAAAGTGATCACTTTCATGGAACTGACAAATGGCTCGTTGGCACCTGAATAAAAACTTGACTTGACGTGGGCAAAGTTAGAAAAGGTAAAAGTCTTTGAAGCTGAAGCAAATTCCGCAAATTTCATTGTGCTGTACTTGACACTGCATAATTCGTCAGTCAATTGAAATCTTCATGAGATAATCAAAAACTAAATTTAAATTAGACACGTAATCCGTTTGTACCTGTTGTCACTTACTAATATTAATTAAGGAATGAATTTAAAATTTAATACGTGAGTTAGATTCGTCAAAATAAGAAACAAGTTTTTAAAAACTGATTAAAAACTTTATTGGACACAAATACAGTAAATGTCGCAAGCAACTGAAGAATAGAAGTGAATAAAATGGCTGCTCTTACTAGTATTTATAAGTTTTGTTATCTACAATGCTGAGTCCTATACAAAGGTGCTACATATGTGTTTTTTATATGACGCCAGCATTATCTATGATTATAACTC
Source organism: Leptura quadrifasciata (assembly GCA_963675555.1). Classification (NCBI taxonomy): domain Eukaryota; kingdom Metazoa; phylum Arthropoda; class Insecta; order Coleoptera; family Cerambycidae; genus Leptura; species Leptura quadrifasciata. Next base: position 47,093,413 of record OY776678.1, read on the forward strand.
CTCCGGCCTTAGAGTAAAGTTATCCTGAAAGGGTTAATTTTTCGGTTTTTTAAATTATTATTGGATCTTCTGTAGAAGGAGTTTCACAATTTCTTTTTAATATATTTTTAAGCATTTTTACAATAATGAAATAATATGATTAAGCAAAAGCATAATATAATTGTTCATACATTTGATTGATAATTTCTTGAATATTTTTATATAAGTTGGATATAATAATATGATTAAAAAAGTATATATAATTGTCCATATATTGGTTTTATAACTAATAGGAACGTCATTTATTTCCTTAATTTCATTTACTTGTTCTGCTAATAAATTTTGAGTTTATAACAATTTATGATTGTTGATTGTTTCAATTTGAAGAGCTCTGGATAGTAATTAATTTTTGGTTTTTATTACATGATATTTAATTTAAATTGTCAAAATAGGGTTAACGTCTTTTACATAAATATTCGTGGATATTTATGAGTATACTTTATACGAGGATAATTGGAACTGGTCAGTGTTAAAGCACAGGGCCGTGCGCACTGAACTTGATATTTTGTCCTATATATTTAGCAATGGTATCGAGATTCGAATGGTAGTTGGAACTGTGCAGGCGAGTCCGGGACTGGCAATGTAATCAGCCTGAATGAACCATCTACGACTGCACTGGTTTAAAGATAATAAAACGGACAGGTCTACTAGCATAGAAAAAAGCTCGTAAATCGCTTCTCAATAGACAAAGGTGGACTTCTGCTGTACTGTTAATGTGCCAGTGCAGTGCGTATTTACGCAGCTATTTACCTGTTATAACATCAAGCGTAGGAGTTTAGTTAGTTATTGTTCATATTTACAAATATTTACTACTATACAGGGTTACTGGTAATTCGATACATTCCTTCGGAGATGTGATGGGGCATGATCTAAGAAGTAAATTTAGCCCTAACATATATTATGCAAAACTCAATAGCTTTGAGATATTCAATTTTTTTTGTATTTCTCAAAAAGTAGATCTTAATGCCCTAAAAGTTAATTTTCGAAAAATCTATTTGACATTTTTAAATTTTTTTTCTGAATTACTTGTTCCATATTATAGATATCCGTTTGGAATGAAAAATATCTGGAAACACTTCGATCATGTGAACATCTGAAAAAAAAACTAAAAAAAAAATTTTTTGTTTAAATCAGCTATGAAATTTACCTATTAGGTTTTTTCAAAAAAATATTAACGTAACACGCGTATAAATTATTATAAAAACTGCCTTATTTCAATAGCTATCTAACAAGGTACAAATGTTCAATGTACCCTTAATAGTTCTAAGAAAATACTAGTAAAAATAACACAAGTAGTACGAATTTTATTTTTAGATAAACAGTAAAAAACATTTTAAAAGTAGAGTTTAATTCTTCATTAATTTCAAAGTGGTACCTTATTTTTTATATGTCTTGCTCAAAATGGGAGCCCCTATTCCGTATACAGACACGGCAGCGTCTTCTTATTTCCGTCCTTGTTACTCTGGTTGTCAGATTATGCCTTATGTGTTGGGCAGCATCGACTATCCTTTGTCTAAGGTTTTCTATAGTATTGACTGGTGTGGCATAGACCATCTCCTTCATATGACCCCATACGTAATAATCAAGGGGTGCTAAGTCAGGGTTTCGCGCTGGCCAAGGTATTGGGCCCGCTCTTCCAATCCACCGGTTAGGGAAACGTTGATCAAGTAACTGTCGTACTGTTAGCCGATAATGTGCTGGACAACCGTCGTTCTGAAACATCATTCGCTGTCTGACGGCGAGAGGAACATCTTCTAGAATCACCGCCAGATCATTTCTTAAAAAATTTTCATAGATTTCTCCGTTTAAATTTTGAGGAAGAAAGTGTGGCCCTATTAAATAGTGGCCAATGACTCCCAGCCACACATTAATAGAAAACTTCATTTGGAAACTAGTTTCACGTGTTAACTTGGGATTTTCCCCTGCCCAATAATGTAGGTTGTGGAAATTTGTTATACCCTCGCGATTAAATTTCGACTCGTCCGTCCATAAAATACTTGTTAAAAAATTTGCACTTTCTGCATCTGAATTTAACATAAAGCGGCAGTATTCCACTCTCCTTCCAGGATCACCTTCCTCCAAGCCTTGGACAGAGGTACAGTGGTAAGGATGACATCCAATTCTACGTATCGTAGAACAAACTTTCCATTGTGACGCTCCGGTTAGTCTTGCGACTTTATTAGTTGAAATAGTTGGATCTTCTTCAAAATACCTCAATATTTCTTCCTCACCATCTGGTTCATAAACGGCAGGAGCACCAGCGTCAATTCTTCTACATTTCACGGAGCCAGTTTCAGCGATATTTCGATATGCCATACTGAATACACGTGCATTTGGTAAGCGGCGGTTAGGGTACCAAAGACCATATTCTCGGCGAGCTTCAGCAGCGTTGCCGCCACAGTATCCATAGACAAACAAGATATCAGCGTATTCTGCGTTGGCATACGCGGCCATGGCACAGAAAATACAATAACAACAACTAATAACAACAACTACGAGCAAAATCAAAATCTTCGATAACTAATTTAACAAGACCAACAAACTTAAGGGACATGGAGATAAGCTGTATAAAAGGTAAAATATTTTATTTATTTACTAATTTACCATGGCTTTCTGGAGACCATTTGAAACAGAGGATAATATAATAATGCCCGAGAATTTTATTATTTTCTTATCACAAGCATTTCTATTTACCTCCGCCCATGTACAATAAAGAGATGCCGACTGTTTTTGCCGGCTTTTAGTTTTTATACGATTTCAATTCCCGTCGTATACACTTTATATATTCATTATTTATTAATACGTAATTACTTGTTCTAAGGCCACGAATTTTGCTTTTTGGTAATGGTAAATAATACATGTGTATTGTTCTTGCAGGTAAAGTATTTTTTTTTTTTGGGACAGCGTCCACACAGCCAGATCCTATTTTATAACTACGCCACCTAAACAACCTTAAGTATCAATATATTATTAGTTTCCGGTTCAAAAGGTAACTGGGAATTTATAAAATTTTCTTAGTTTCTTTTATTTCTGTCAATAATTCTTTTGGGTTTATTATTGAGTTATACAAGGTATTTAATTTTGCAAAGGTTGACGCAATTTTGATTTTTTCAAGTATATCATAAATATTCTGATATAAAAATGTTGTTTACGTTAGCACGGAATAGGTTAAGAAATATTGATAGTTATTTGATTAGCTAAGATAGTTTTAATTTTGTGCTGATTTTGATTGAGTGTCAGTAACAGGTTTACGAACTTCTTTTAAATGAATAGTATTTATTTTGCCTGTTTTCGAATTTTTTATTTTAGCTTTATTAAAATCTAACAATTCAGTAATTATGTAAGGTCCTGAAAATTTATTTTTTGCTTTTGATCTTTCTTCTAATTTTTTGTATATTGTCTGGTTAACTGAATTCAGATCTTTTTCTTTTAGTAAGTGTAAATGTTCAATTAAGGTAGAATGGAATCTTTCAGCTGGGCTGTTACTTTCGTGATGTTTGGGTGTACCAAAGTGAATTTTAATTTTGTGGCTTTTTAATAGCTCTTGAATATTTTGATTTTTGAATTCGGTTCCACTGTCTGAAACGATAGTTTCTGGAGTGTCATAAATTGAGAAATATTTAACGAGATTATCATAGCATATTCTCGACAAAGTATCCGCAACAGTATTGTATTTCCAAGGTCGATAAAGAATATCATATTTGACGCATGATAGCTCTAAATGCCATTTCATGATTTTCTCAATCTTTATTTTCCCTTGGAGTTTCGTATCAAACATAAATATAACCGATCATCAAAGCAAATATACACTATAATTATAACATTATTAGCATTGGGGAAACAAAAGCCCTACAACTAAACATCCTAAAAAACAATGAAAAAGTTGTGGTAACTGCAATATACCGCTCACCTAGTACATGTCCAGAACACTTTACTACCCAGCTACTGCGTTATTTGTATCAAACAGAAAAAAATGACATGCACATCATAACAGGGGACATTAACTTAGATTTACTCTCAAATAATGATAATGTTGAACAATATAAAAATACAATGAGTGCCCATGGTTTTATATCATATATTAATGAACCAACTCGTCCGCAAAGTGAAACATGTCTAGATCACTTCTTCATAAAAAACTCACTACATATGGATGAAAATAATATAAAATCTTATATCTTTGAATATGACATTACAGATCATTATCCTATTGCTATAAGTTTCAAAATCGATACAAATAGAAATAATAAAACTACAAAAGAAAACATCAAGAATAAAAAATATATAAATTAGGCTAACCTCAAATCGGACTTACAACAGGAAAAATGGAATGACATGTACCGTGAAAATAATATAGACCTGATGACAGATATATTTATCAAAACATGAAAATACCATATTACAAAAAACACCAAAGAAATTAAAATAAATCACAAAGATATACACCGGAAACAATGGATAACCTCTGGACTCGTAAAATCTATAAATGAAAAAAATAAATTGTAACAAAAATTACAAAACGATCTAAATAATATAAACCTATCTAACGCATACAAAGAATACAAGAACAAATTAAACCGGTTGATACAAAAGGCGAAAAAAAACTATTTTAACTCTATGATAAACAATAACAAAAACTCAATTAAGGCTCTTTGGAAGTGTATAAACAATATTTGTAACAAATTGGAACCTAAAACAATTATATCTAAAATTAGATTAACAGATGAAAATATTATAGAAAATAAACAACAAATAGCAAACGCATTTAATCAGCACTACAGCGACTTGGGACAAACATATACAAACAAAATAAACGAACCACCGGAGGGTTTTGCCGAAAACAACATCGAAATAGAAAACACAATGTACCTATACCCGACAAATGAGACAGAAGTCCGGAAAGTTATCAAAGAACTAAAATTAAAAAAATCTCCTGGTCTTGATAACATTCGCACGGAAGTATTAAAAAAAGTAGAAACAGAAATTGCCACTCCAATAACATATCTAATAAATAGATGCTTTGAAACTGAATGCATCCCTAAACTGCTAAAAGTTGGTCTCATTAAACCACTTTATAAAAGTGGAGACAAACTAGAAATAATAAACTACAGGCCAATCTCACTTATCTCTAATATCGCCAAAATTATTGAAAAAATATTAAAATGCAGAATTCTGAAATTTTTAAATTGCCACAATATAATCTCGGATCAGAGAGGGAAAGTCAACTGAAGATGCAATTCACAAATTAACATCTGAAATATATAGAGCTCTAGCCTCAAAAACACCTGCTTTATGTATCTTTGTTGATCTATCTAAAGCTTTTGACACCGTGTCCCACCAAAAACTTTTAGAAAAAATAAAATGCTATGGACTTCGGGGAAAAATGTATAACCTCATTAAAAGTGGGAACAGTATGTGGAGATTGACGGTACTATTAGTAGTGCCAGAAAAATAACATTCGGAGTCCCGCAAGGAACGGTATTGGGACCACTACTATTTACAATATATATCAACAGTTTACTATCCATTAATTCCACTGGTAAAATATTAAGTTTCGCTGATGATACTGCTGTTTTATACACCGGAAATAGCTGGAAAACTCTAAAATGAAAAGCAGAGACCGACTTTAAAAAAATAAGAATATGGTTCCAGTACAAAAAACTAACCTTAAACTGTGACAAAACCAAATATTTACGGTTCATCTCCTACACTAACACATTACCCGATATTGGCCCACTAGAAATTAATGAAGACGGGCAAATACCAGAAGCTGAGTCTATAAAATACCTAGGCATTACTGTAGACAGACATCTAAGGTGGGACCTACAAGTAATGAATATTATAAAAAAAGTCAGAGGACTACTCACCAGATTTAAACCTCTTAAAGAATACTTAAACGAACCACAGCTAAAAATTCTTTATTACTCGTTGGTCCAATCACAGCTTTCATATGGTATTGTAGGCTGGGGAGGAGTAAGCGATAACCATCTGGAAAGACTAAATTCCATACAAAAATGGATACTAAAAACAATTTTTGGTAAAAATCGAACTTACCCTAGTGATAAGCTATATAAAGAAAACAACGTTCTGGATATTCGACAACTGTTTTGTTTAAATATGTTACTGAATATAAGAAAAAAAAATCGGCAGCTACTGGAAGCGGCTGGAACCTCCCCACTCGGTGAATCTTTGATGCCGAGAAGAGCATTAAATTGTGTAACAAAACGGCACTAAACGTAATCCGATCTCATCCAAAACCTTTTCAGATCTTCTGGGGCACTAAAAAACCCTCTACCAACGTTATCGGATGACAAACGATGACAATGACAATCATCAAAATTTGCTCATTGCAATCCGATCGCTCGCGGCTGTCTTTGTTAAATCAAACATTAGCATTTCAGTAATTTTACTAGATTTTAGAGGAATATTTGTAGTTTAATTCTTCGATTTGGCTGTATATATATTTAAAAACGGCACTAAACGTAATCCGCTCTACTTCTAGAGCAGTGAAGAAACCCTCACACGTGAATTGACACGTGATGTGACGAATTTCACGATGTAACCGCTACGCGCATCGATCATGTCATGCGAAATGCGATCTATGCCATATTTGCTTTGTTTTTAATTTTTTTCACGGAAACCAAATCGAAAGGGTGGAAGTGTGATATATCGTTGAAATCATAATTTTAACTGCTTTTCGATGATTCCATTGTAAATTGAAAGTAAATATAAAATAAACAACTTGTTGCGTCAAAATGGCACTAAACGTAATCCGATCTCAACCAAAACCTTTTCAGATCTTCTGGGACACTAAAGAAACGCACACGCAAAGTATCATTCAAATCCGTTCAGTAGTTTCGGCGCTATCGTGCTAACACACATACATACACACCACACATACACACACACAGACATTTTTCAAAAACCACTTTTTTGGTTTCCTAGAACCTCAAAACGTAAAGATTTGATGTTATCTCAATTTTCGTTTTTGAACCAATTTTAGTAACCTCTCACAATTTTATTGTGGAGAGGTTAATAAAATAAACATAGAACCTATTCGTCACAATTATAATACACGAGGAAAACAACACAGTCATATCATGCCCCGATGTGACAAAACCATAGGTCAACGAAACTGTAACTACTTAGGACCTTGTCTATATGAAATTCTATCAACAAATATTAAAATTATGGACAAATTCAAAAAATTCAAACAAAATGTAAAAATATGGCTTCTAAATACTGATCGAACTAGGTTTCAAAATATAGTTAACCAGAGAAATAATCCCAGCAAACAATAATAATTATCCAAAATATGCCACCAATTAATATTTGATATAATATATTAATCGTAAAAAAATAAAAAATTCTACATACCTAATTAAATAACTGAAAACATTATAAAATTACACGTCAGCTCCTGTTTATTGTCTATTTAAATTACTTGCTATGTATATGTAAAATCACGCACAAGCAGCAGCAATCTGCTGCTGCTTCTGTGATTATCCTAGTTTATTTAGGTGTTTATACATTTTATACGCCATTCATATATTACTTTTTATATATCATTACATTATGTATTTTATATCTATACATTGTATATTCTATATATTGTGTATTGTATATTATCTTAAATAAACTTATATTATTATTATTATTATTATTGATAAGTTTAAAGTTCTTGCAAATGAGCCTTTTTTCCTCAATTGTGACAGGTGACTTTTTCAGCTGGATAATTTATTACGAGAATGTCTGTCACATCCGCAAAAGAAACATTTTGAAAGTACAGCTTTAGTTGCCAAGCTTGAAATTCTCGGGATTGCTCATTGTGAGTTATAGCAGCATTAATAGGTGGCATTGATGACATATATGCTTCAAAATGATTCTGTGTCATCTGTAGAGCTCGAGCATTATCAAACGTTTCTTGTAATGATAGAACTACATTTTCAATAAGACGTTGGTAAATATAACATGACGTTAAATCACTAATAAATGAGGCTCCAAAGAAATCATCTCTGTACTGTTCTGCGGACACAGTTTTAAAAGTATCAGTAAATAAGTGTTGTTCCTTGTTGCAAAATTATATCTAGGGAATATTTTATTATTAGGTTTAACATATAGGGAATTGATAGTTACTATAGCCAATTCATATGTTTCTAGTTCATTTATCTTTCCATAGACTGTTGAACTAATAAAATTAAAAAGTAGATTTAATTTGTCTTTATCTTTTGTTAGTTTAGTAGCTTCAAGAAAATTTTCCAATGTTCTAAACCAGTGTATCCATTGCTGAGTAGCTACACATAAATGTGGTTCAGATTCAATTTTTTTAGATCTGAGTAATTTGTCCATTTATTAGTTATGTTGATTATATTGTAGTAATACAAACATTTTAGTGGAACAGATCTGACTTTGGAATAAGGATACATCCAATTGTAATTTTTTCTTTTGCCAATAAGTAAAGTTGAGTCCCCCCAACATTCCGACACATTTGTGATGAGGGAGTCAAAGGGGGGGAATGGGAATGACATGTAAAATATATGGGAAAATGGTATTTCGAAGATAACTCGGCGGCTTTTGATCTCACGAAAAAAATCTTCAGACCAAATGTGAAGAGTTCACGAAAATAAGCAAATTATGTTCCCAACCTCATCGACGTCAGACCATTAACTTGCGAGATATCATGAATCCAAGGTGCAAAAATTAAAAAATAAAAATTCATTTTTCACCATGGAGTGGAGTTAAGGACCCAATTTTTATATAATAGAAGGGTGTTGGCGGATATTCTGTTGGGCCGGAGACTGGGGGCGGTGGGATAATTAGGAAACGAGAGAGAGAGGGAAAACGAAAATAATTCACATGCTGATAACTCCCCGTGTAATTGACCTATCGCAATCAGACCGACGTAAATATTTTTATTTTTTTATTTGCTACAAGATAGCACTCGCATAAAAAATTTTTTTTCGCAAACAAATATTTGGTGCGCGAAATAAGTATTGCACGTTTTTTTCTAAACAGTTTTTTGTCAGGGTGGGGGAAAACCCTTTTGGTCACTGGATAGCTTTTTATTAACGTTTAATTTCCGCTCGGCCAGAATGCGATAAAATGATTAGGAACGCAGCTAGAGGAGGGTTTCTCTGCTCCATTATTTATAGAATAAAAGGCTTTAATAGGCCTAAAAGTTAATTTTTGCCCCAATAGACACCCCCTCGAGATATACAATTTTTTTTATTATTATTTTAATGTTACTATGCAAAATTTAGAAAAATATGACTATATCAAGCCGGAGAAATATATAATTATTGAAATACCCTTCCACATGATATTCAACAGGGAAAATCGAATAAGAATATTAAGAGATCCTCTTTTAAAGTGGTTTTCCCGACCTAGCACGGCAGGAGGTATTTATAATAGGTCACAAACTGACTCTGAATATAGAATTTTCGTTCGGTAAATTTCACAAATATTATACATCGATCGGTTGAGAAAGGTGGTTTTCATTTTAAATTTTGTCCTTAAATAATTACCAGCAACTCATTCATGCTAGTTAAACTTACATTTTTACTGACTTTGGCTTGCAAAGGTAACAAACTCATGGAAAATATCACTTACCCGAATGCTGTTATTGACTATTTCAGTAGAGATGCCCATAGTTTTTTTAAGAATAAAAACAACTTACCTGAAACAAGTAAAAGGTATGTTAAAATATTTAAATATCTATAAAGTCTCAACACATAGCACAGTTATAGAAGAAAATTTAATGTTTGTGTAAAAATACTGCACTGTTGCAATAGCAAATATATTCTGCGTGAAGCCACAGCTCAAAATTATTTAGAGCAATAGTTATTTATGTAACTAATTACGAGAGACTTTTATTTTGTGTAAGCCGAGGATATTTGCGGAATAAGGGAATCGAGTTCCTGCAAAATGACAGTACTTACATAAAGTGGGCTTTCGTAACGTATTATATACAAGGTTTTTTCCTAATTTTAAATATCTAAAAAATTTTAAAGATAAATAAAATAGATATATTTACAAATTTTGTAAATTAAGTAGATATCCATGTATCCATAGTTATAATATTAATGCCAAAATTTCCAAACGTTATTCCAATTTTAAAAACAAAGTTATATAATATTTGAGATCCTAATTTAATAATAAAATATTTTTGTATTTCATACAACAAAATGTATGATTATGGTTCAGATAGACCAAACGACCAGTCTCCTATAGATAAAACTGAAATTTATTGGTAAGGAAAAGAAATAGTTGTTAAAATGAATAATAAAATACATCTAAAATAATTGAAGTTTACAATACAAATTTAGGAAATAAATTAGGAAAAATGGAAAGTTAATCTTACAAAATAGCATAAATTTATTAAAATAACCATGAAATTTTGAATTAAAAAAAATTGTACAGAGATAATGCCCTCAATAATGCTCTCAAAAATGAAATGAACTTTCAATATATAAATGATTAACTATACAATAAATTAAATGAAAATAAATTAGATTAGATGCTGATTAGAACTAAATTGCCAAAAAGAGAATAGAAAAAAATATTTTATTACCATGTGGTCAGGTGTGAAATTTTAGTTACATAAAATTGAAAAATTGAATTTAATTTATTTAATAAAAATGAAAATACACTAATAAAATAATTGAAAATCATTGAAAATGAAATTATTAATAAATAAAATTTACCTGATGGTGTTCTCTAACACAATGAAAAGTGAATTTAATTGTTATAGCAATTACTGGATTATCTCACAATTGAAAAGTTCTTGGTCTTAATCAGATCAGGAAGCAAATGGTTACTTCGGAGGATTAATTAATAAAGTATACTTTTTTATATCACTATTTTAACTATAGTGCCAATATACAAACTTTAAAAATATATTTTTACCAACGAAAATGGAAACTGCAATATTTACGAGCGTTACGCCATCTACTGATGAGCGGCTTAAATAATACAGGGTGTCCCACGACGAACTGCGGCGATCGATATCTCGAAAAGTAGATATCGGAAAATCTTGAAAATTGTCGATGGGGCAACTCGGCTAAAATATTTTCAAGATGATGGCACTTCCGGTTATACCGGAAGTGGATACCAACTTGCTTATTTTAAATGGGACATCCTATGTATTATTACATTTTTGGATTGTACGCAAAATTTTAGGCCGATTTTGTGTATCATGTCCTATACCTAGGTCTCTCCGTTTTTGAGATATTTCAATTTTTATGTCAAAAAAGACGTTTGCGGGCCCTAAAAGAATTATCAATTTTTCCTATAAGGAAGCCTTTATTATCTAATTTGGCTTCGATTCTTTGTTAAAAAAGACCTACTTTAATAGAGGTTTTATAATATTTTGATAAGTATTACTACAGAGTGTTCAAAAAATAAGAATAAAAATGAAATTGAGAAAACTGTCAAAAGTCAATTTTTTCAAATGGAAACCTCCAATTTTTATAATCTTATCTTATTCGCCATTAAAAATAAGGGTAAGTTTGTATATGGATGTCTATTCCGAAAATTTTAGTTTTCGAGATATTCCCAATTCAATATTTCTATATGGAAATTTTGTTATGGATATTAAGTTAAATTACTCTTAGTTGACTATGACGGCGTTGAGTGCTAAACAAATGTATGTAGCTGTCACTTACTATTTGACAAGTATCAATTATCATGCCGGGGCGCTTAAATTATACGCACGAGGATTACTTAAATTTGTTTATAATCTATGGAGAATGTAACAAAGTTTTATCAAGAACGTGTGAAATATTTGCTAATAGATATCCAGATAAACAAAAACTGTCTCCGAACAGTATTAAACAAATAATTGAGAATTTCAAAAATTTTAGCACCGTTAAGGCAACAGTTCATAAAATAAAACCAATTCTCGATGATGAAAATATCGAAATTGCTATTTTGGGATATTTTGCGGCATATCCTATGATATCCTTAAGACAAGTGGCCTTACAAACAGGAATCCCCAAGAACTCTATTCACAGAATTCTTTTGAAACACAAATTCCATCCCTATTCCATTTCTATGGTTCAACACCTAAAGGACACCGATTTGACCAGAAGAGTTCACTTTTGCGAATTTATTTTAATAATGTTATAAGGCGACTTTCGATTTTTGGACAACATAATTTGGACTGACGAGGAAAAATTTATGAAAAATGGTCTTTTTAACAGACATAATTCCCACTTTTGGTGTGATTCAAATCTCCATGCCGTGAGATTGCGAAATTATCAAGAAACCTGGCAATTTAATGTGTACTGTGCTGTGAGAAATGATGGAGTCGTAAAACTTAATTTTTATGAAGAAAACTTAAATGGTAATGAATTAATACTTAAATAGTTTCTATTTTTCAAATTAAGTATAAACTTTTTTTTAGGTGAAAGATATTTGAATATATTACAAGATTTAGATAATGAATATTTGAACAATATACCGCTAGCTGAACATAGGCAAATATTTTACCAACACGATTGCGCGCCACCACACAGCAGCTTCATAGTTAACAACTTCTTGGAAGAAACTTTTTACGATAAGTCGATCGCTAACAATGGACCTTTTCTGTGGCCCCCTGGTTCTCCTGATCTGTCTGTCTTAGACTATTTTATATGGGGAACAATAAAAGATATGGTTTATTTTAATCCAGGCACAACAATGGAAGATTGTCAGGCAAGAGTAAGGAATGCTTTTGAAAGATTATCTCCAGGTTCTATTAGAGCGGCCACCCATGACGAACTAATCAAGAGGTGCGGAACATGTTTGGAAGTTCAGGGTGGACACTTTGAATACTTATTAAAATAAAATATTTTCCTGAGTATAAGTAGTTATACTGTTAGTATTTTATGTAAGAACCTTTTGTATCTAAGTTACATTTGTTTAATTATTTTATGAACTGTTGCAGTGCCAAATTTTTTGAAATTCTCCACTATTCATTAAATACTGTTCGGAGACGGCTTTTGTTTTTATGGATATCTATTAGCAAATATTTCAAATGTTTTTGATAAAACTTTGTAACATTCTCCATAGATTATAAACAAATTTAAGTAATCCTCGTGTGCATAATTTAAGCGCCCCAGCATGATAACTAATACTTGTCAATTGGTAAGCGACAGCTACATACATTTGTTTAGCACTCAACGCCGTCATAGCCAACTAAGAGTAATTTAACTTAATATCCATAACAAAATTTCCATATAGAAATATTGAATTGATAATATCTCGAAAACTAAAAATTTTCGGAATAGACATCCATATACAAACTTATCGTTATTTTTAATGGCGAATAAGATAAGATTATAAAAATTGGAGGTTTCCATTTGAAAAAAATTATTTTTGACAGTTCTCTCAATTTCATCTTTATTTTTATTTTTTGAACACTCTGTATTAATACTTATCAAAATATTATAAAAACTCTATTAAAGTAGGTCTTCTTCAACAAAGAATCGAACCCAAATTAGATAATAAAGGCTTCCTTATAGGAAAAATTGATAATTCTTTTAGGGCCCGCAAACGTCATTTTTGACATAAAAATTGAAATATCTCAAAAACGGAGGGACCTAGGTATAGGACATGATACAGAAAATCGGCCTAGAATTTTGCGTACAATCCAAAAATGTAATAATATATAGGGGTCCTATTTAAAATAAGCAAGTTGGTATCGACTTCCGGTATAACCGGAAGTACCACCATCTTGAAAATATTTCAGCCGAGTTGCCCCCATCGACATTAGTTTACTACCAAGTTTTAAAAATTATCCGATATCTACTTTTCGAGATATCGATCACCGCAATTCGTCGTGGGGCACATAGAAATGTACCATAATGGGATTCCTTTTCTAGTCAGGTTTCTATTCACAATTAAATTACTAATAGGTATAGACTCGATTAGAGAAATCTTTAATAATGATTGATGTATGCTCCAAATGTTATTGGAGGCTTGATAAGGAGATCTGCAGTGCTGCAACAGAGACTAATATTACATAAATTAGTGTTAAAAATACATGACTGAGTTCCTAAGATACAAAAATAACTATATATACAATGTGACGATATTTAGCAGTGATACACATAGTTCTGCTAGGTTAAAGTAGTCTCACTTACGAAAACAAAATCAATGTTTTACCAGGTCGTGCTAAATATAAACAAATATCAGCTGTTTTAACAAAGTTATTTAATGGACATAGGCCATGTAACAATACTTCATTCTGCTGGGCCCGTTATAATATACGAACTGTGACAGTGTTTTAAAAATAGAACAATAACGTTTTTTACATACTGCTATGATGTATCTTACTAAAACTTTTTAACACAAGAGGCTGGAATCAGTTATAAAACAAGTTATGTGAAACTTTCACGAACTAAGAAAAAGTTTAACAGCTATAGTATGCCTTACTTCAGATATTGAGTTATTTCTGTTGCAAATATCTGCGAATGTCTTTTTTGCATCCTTAACTTTCCATTGATATATGTAAAATACAATTTTCTTTCTCATTTTTATTAACACTACTTCAATTGTGATAATATCGGGGCTAGGAAAAAAGTTCTGCCTGCAACTGGAAAAAAAGGTTTCAAATTAACACCTTTAAATTGAACCTAGCTCAAATATGGGGGGGGGGAACTAATCCCTAAAAACCGATAAAAATGGAAATTTTTTTTCAAAAATGATTTTGATTATATTTAACACATAAATACTCCCTTAGTGTTAGCATAAGATGACATGACTCCTTAGTCGTGAAAATGCAAGGAGGGTGGCTGTGGGGGGTAAGATAATGGGAATTAAATAATTTTCTTCACTAAAACGGTTGTGTAATCAATTTAGCACATGGAGAGTTCCCCAGTATCACTACAAGATGGCATGACAACTTGTTTCTAGAAAATTTAGGGAGGGGTGTTGCAAGGGGTGGTTTAAAGAATTAAATAATTTTGTTCTTAAAAACAGCCCTAATGATTTCCATGTATGCTTTACACACAGTTAATTTTTTATATACTGGCGCTGGAGAAACTCACTTTACGTACTAATGTAGCAGTGCATAAAACAGTGACTCATATATTGTCTCAGAAAAAAATATGTTTTTTAATGTTGTTAGAGGCAACTGTAAAAAGCAATCTCCTATATCAAATAGAACGGTCAAAAATGGCAGGCAAAATATAACTTCTTGCAAATGACTTAAAGAGATGTTTAGAGTATTTTCGTTAAATTGATTACAATTGTGGGTAACGTAACCTGTTTCCGAAGGAATTGGCGGTAATTTAATTGATATGGCTGACAAAATACAACTTTGGACTAATAGAATTCCGAGATCTTTGAAATAATTCTCTTCAATTCTTCATTATTAATTGTATATACAAAATTCATCATAATGTTTACACGAGAGTGATATATCGACATATTTAATTACAAATTATTTACGCTGCACCAGGACGGACCATGGCTATATAAGATTATTTTACAAGTCAGAATAGTTGTCTGCTTTAGTGATGAGATGTGTAAATATTCAAGTCGTCGCATTGTAACCCAATGATCATACCATTTTCAAATATGTTAAATAGCAAAGGCCCAAGTATTGAACCTTGACGAACACCTGATATTGCTGAGATATTTACAGACCAAAATCATTCAGTCGTTTATTCACTAAGTCGGTATAAAACAAAATTAGTAAGTATTCAATTAGTCCAAATCAATATAATTTGTACTGCAAAATTTCGTGGTTCTGTCTGTCGAAGAAATTAATAAAATCCTTATAAAAGGAATCGATATGACATCCAGCAACCAGGTGATCAGCTAGGAACACACCAATATGTTGGTGGTAGGGCGATTCGGTATCAATTCGAGGCGATTAAAGCTAAGGTGCTTGACATGATTAGCAAGAATGTCATATACCACTTTCAAATAATTTACTTTAATTGCACAATGTTAGTCTGTAGTTTTTAATAGGAAATATATCATTTTTTGAATACTGGACAAATTATATTTTCCAAACTACCAGTAATACTTTCGAGTTTAATTTTATTAAATGCCTTAAATATGTCGTTTTACGTTATACAGGAAACCAAAAAAAAACTGGCAATATTGCAATAACTACTGTTCAGATTTTAGGAAATGATTGCATATTGAAATACGACTCTTGAAAGTAATTAACAAGCACATCAAGAAATTACTTATGGCTCATTTAATAAGAAGTCGTAGGTCTGCGCTGCTATTTAGAGTTGCACCAGTACTTTGCATTCTTTATATTAAGAATAACAGACATTCATTAGTTCTGGCTATAGTTTCTGGAACGTTATCAGCGAAAAGGATGTCCAGGATGAATAAACTATACCATATGCTTAAGTTACATTTACGTTTATCAATACCAGCAAATCAATTTAAATTCAAATATTAGGATTAGAAAATATGAATCTCATATACACGCTACAAATAAAAATGCAGTGTAATAAATTGTCACTGGATACTATTTCAATTTAAAATGCAGAACTCATTTATAAACGAAATGAATTACTTTGAGTTGCGGTAATTGAAACGTCGCAATAAAATATTAAAATGAAATAGTTGAAACAAATAGTGATTGTTGCAAATTAAAAACAAATTTTATGGATATGGATAAAATATAAAAGTGGAAATAAATACCTTTGTAATTTCAAATTAATTAGATACATGTCGGAGTATAAATTCTAGTTTTCGCAGCAGGAAGTCACTGGAAACAGGAGAAAGACAAATCGATTGAAATTCAAATTCTAAACATCTTTGATTTGATTGTGAGTTTGCCTATTGTCTTAAATAGGGTAGTTTGTACAGGCAGTTTGTTTCGAATTAAACACAATTTATATTGGAGAATATGCTTTATTTATTACATCCATTGAAATATCTTCGGTGTTTATTAATTACTGAAATAGACATATTTTAACGTTTATAGACTACAAAGGTATAATTAATTAAAATGGAGATATTATATCTGCTTATTGATACTTAATAAACGCTAAACAACCCTAATTGTGTAATATGAGGGAAATAATCAAATACAACAGAACACGGGTAAGTGTAGTATCTTTGACTCACATTTTCTTCAATTTTAAGTACGCGTGATGTTTTAGTTTCGAACTTTGTTTCATACCTGTGGTTAGTGAATGTCAGTTCTCCTTTGTGTTTGAAATGTCATCGTAGTATTGAAGACTGAAATATAATTGTTTGATATCAAATATTTTGGTTTCTGAAATTCAAGTGCGTCGTGAATTTTTTTTTTCTTGTAGATAATTTGAAGTACTCATTTTTGAATACTTTCAATATTTTTAAATTAACTGTTAGTAAATCCTCTCAAATGCTAAATTGTTTATAATAGGCTACAATATAAGATAGATAATTGTTTAATGCTGATGTTCTTTAGTAGTGTGGAAATGATAGAGGGTCGGTTCGGAACCGAAGCATGTTCAGTTTAGGGGTGGGGGGTAATGAGAGTGGTGGAAGGTAATTGGGGGGCGGGACGTTAGAGGGCAGGCCCTAGGAGTAGTGGTGGGGGACAGTTGAAGCGGTGGGAGGTAATGGTAATTAGAGTGGTGGTGTGCAATTAGATTAGTGAGAAGTAATTAATGTGGCGGGAGGCAATTAGAGTGGTTGGTAATTAAAGTGGTGGCACACAATTAGCGTGGGGGAGTAATTGAAGTGATGAGAGGTAATTGAAGTGGTGGCAATTAGAGTGATGGGAGGCAATTAGCGTGGTGGGTGGTAATTGAAGTGGTGGGAAAATTAGCGTGGTGGGGTGGTAATTAGAGTGATAAGTGATAATAAGAGTGGTGGGGGAAATTTAAGTATAATTAAGTGTAATTGCAGTAACAATAGGGTAATTACAGTAACAGTGGAGGTAAATTCAGCAAAAATGAGGGTAATTACAGTAACAATGGGAGTAATTGTAGTAACAATAAGGGTAATTGCAGTAACAATGGGGTAATTGCAGTAACAAAAAGGTAATTGCAATAAAATAATGGCGGTTAAAGTAATTATGTTCGCCCATCCATCTGTCCGCTTGCCCACCTGTTCGTCTGTCTGTCCATTTGTTCGTCTGTCCGACAGTCATTGCATTGTCCTATTGCACCATAGGATAAAATTCTGCATTAAAAACGCTTGAATGACTCAATAGTGTAAAAGTGTGCGACACAATTGACGTTATTTGGATGTTTTTGCGTGAATTTATTAACTCCTCCTGACAGGTGACGGTCATTTTATTATGGTGCAGACAATACAAAACATCCTTACCGCATCTTATAATGTAAATCAAACCATAAGATACCCTTGACGTACGTAATTGCAATCATAAGACAAATAAAATAGGATACTGAAATGCACCGCAATATTTCACTAAAAAAATAACAGTCTAATGCTCCTTTTCAAAAACTAAAGACCATAAAAACCTTGGTAAATAAGACAGGCAGGTAAAATAATTGTTGGCCGGCATAAAGATAAGGCAGGTAGGTTGCAATTGAGTACATTTCAAACCTTTGAAGTGCGATCATAAGGCAAATAATGAAAATGCATTGCAGATACGAGAGGTATGCACAAAATATTTATCAACATAAGGTGTCCCTAAAGATAAGGCCGGTAAAATTTTTTTTGTAACTGTAGGTACATAATCAAGAATGAATGTTTGTTATGACATTGTAAAAAAAATACAAAGTGCAATAGGACAATGCAATGACTGTCGGACAGACGAGCAAATGGACAGACAGACGAACAGGTGGGCAAGCGGACAGATGGATGGGCGAACATAATTGCTTTAACCGCCATTATTTTATTGCAATTACCTTTTAGTTACTGCAATTACCCCATTGTTACTGCAATTACCCTTATTGTTACTGCAATTACTCCCATTGTTACTGTAATTACCCTCATTTTTGCTGAATTTACCTCCACTGTTACTGCAATTACCCTCATTGTTACTGCAATTACACTTAATTATACTTAAATTGCCCCCACCACTCTAATTACCACCTGTCACTCTAATTACCACCCACCCCACCCCACCGCGCTAATTGTGTCCCACCACTTTAATTACCACACCACTCTAATTGCCTTCCACCACTTTAATCACTTCTCACTAATCTAATTGCACATCACCACTCTAATTACCATTTCCTCCCACCGCTTCAACTACTCCCCACCACCACTCCTCATCATCACCTCCCATCACTCTCATTACCCCACCCCCAAACTGAACATGCTCCGGTTGAGGATCCGAACCGGCCCTCTGTCATTTACATACTACTTCCTTTTTATAAAATTTGAGTCTACTCAATATACATCTTATCTTTTTACTTATAAATTCTGCATATTTAGTAGTTCCATCGTAAGTAAGCATAGTTACTCAAGATATTTTATTTTGTTCGTTATCGATATATCGATTATATTATGGTTCGGCGGAATTTTGAAAAGAATTGAATTGTGGCATTGAAACATTACAGCAGCTGAAGAGAGCAACAAATATTGTTTTTGTGTCTAAAAATATTTTTTAAATTTAAAAATTGGTATTAATTTTCGCATTCCATCAGTTCGTGATTTTTCGCTCCCGGTGTAATTAGCTTTTTCAGTAGTTTTGATCGAGAAGCGAATTTGCAGTGTGCAAAAAGTGACAATGACAGTGAAAGGGACACATGCCAGTGAAGTAGAGTCCGCGAGAGACTCGGTAAGGGATTTTTCCTTTATAGGAAAATTAAAAAAAAAAATAAAAAAAAATAAAAAATAAAAAATAATTTTTCAAATAGACATTGACATTATTTATAAATTTCAAATATTTGTGAATATAGCAACCTAATAATTTTTCTCGGCCAGGACAATCTTCGCATAAAATTTTTCTAGATAACAGTGAACGTAGCAACAGGACATAAAACATAACCTTAAAAAGGGTCACGTCGGTAAAAATCGGTCAGGGGAACATAACCCCAAAAGAATTTAGCAAGATTTTTGGCGAGGACCGGTCGGACGTCCTTCAGTGCGGGCCGAACCATAACTGAAAAGTTACTTAACAAAATATATACGCCAACACAAATTATTACAAAAATAATAAAAGTTTAGTAAAGCAAAAATATATCTACTACGACAGTCCAGTATTCCAGTATTTCCTATGAAAGGAAATCGATTCATTGCCACCTATGCCACACATTGTGCACCTTGATTGGTGGCAATGAATCGATTTCCTTTCAGGAAATAGTGGAATACTAGACTATCGTAGTAGCTATATGTTTATTTTACTACACTTTTATAATTTTTGAATAGATAGTGTTGTGATTGCTACAGACAGCGTATAGAGGACATAAAAGCAGTTGTTACGGAAATGTCGGTGAATATAAAAGTGCAGTATTACACCTACGTGGAGGGTGTACTAACCCCATCCCCGTTATTCACAGGGGCGGAGAGTCAGCAGAGGTCCACCAGAAGTCATGAATCAGGCAACGAAACGAACAAAGATGTTCTCAGAACAGATCTGCAAGTGATTCTTCGAAAGGTCAAAAGGAAAACGCAGTTAACCATTGAAGAGGTGAAGACGGGTAGTGCCTCAGGGCACTACCAAAATGATTGTAGACGGCGAGTGCTGAGCGGATAAGAGCGAAGACATATTTAAACTTAATAAGAGGCAAAGGTTGACATACCAGAGACCCAAATTTTCCATATGAAGGCTGGAAAGTCAATGACTGTGACGAAAAAGACGCACGTAGCGGTGGCCAAGAACCTCTTCCACGACCATCTTGCCAACCACAGAGGTGTAAATAATTATCTGGAAGCATAGTCAAAATAATAACACGGCTCTGCAGGTCGCCAGCAAGGTAGATTGGCAGACCATCAGCAAGCGCCTAGTGCAGAGCCGTGTAGAATATAACACGTATACCCGTATACGAGAAAACCCACTCCCTCGTTCATAGGGGGCTTTATCACGACGTGAAAATTGATGATTTAAAAGAAGAATTGAAAACGGTACATGATATTAGTGCCAGAGAATTGTACGTTATGAGAGGCACTAGGTACTCCCACCTATCTGCTGATCACTGATAACAGTATAATACTGAAAGATCTGTAGCATAAGCAGGTGCTGTATCTGGACTACACGTCAATAACGTGGGGGCGTCAGGTCAATAATAAAAAGCTATCCACCTTTCGCTAGTATTTCACACCTTTCGCTCATCTTTAAATCTTTCCTGTCCCCCTCTTGCTTTCTGTTTGTGTATTTTTGTCGCGTTTGTTTGCTTTTCGTTTCTTTTGTACATTTTTGTCTCTAAATTCATTTCACATCATTAACCTTTTAAAAATAAAAACGTTTTCGAAATAAAATTTTTTAAATCAAAGTTTAGTCCAGCCCTGCGCAGCCCTGCGTTGGAATATCTCGCGGAAGGCACCTTGTTTAATTTGTGGTGCCTGCGTTTTTTGTGCGCGAGTTTTATAAAAATTAGTGTAGTTATAAGTTTCGTTAAGTTTGTGTTTTATGCATTTTTGTTAAAAGTTAATACCTATTTTTATTTCACTTTTGTAAAAAAGAGTTTAAGTCAAATTTATTGTATTGTTTTTTTCGCCGACCCAGGCCTGTTCCGCCAGATTCTGCAATCGGTCACCACGTCGCGGTGGTTGCACAATCGGTTCCGGAGCAGGACTTCGTGAGGCAACAGTTTGTACTGTTAATATTAATAAAGACTATTTGAATTGAAAAAACAATGGGAGTCGCAGAAAAAATATAAGCATATATTTAAAAAACACCCTTATTTGATAACTTGTAATTTCTACTATATTTGCGCAATTGCACCGAATGATTTATTTTAACATGCATTTAATGAAAGTTAAAGTACTGTACAGTTGCACAAATTTAAATAATGTTTATTCTGGATCACATAAAACTTTGACTAGAGAAATTATATGCGAATAATTAAAACTAGATTTAATCAAACTATTCCAATTTACGCAAACATTATGCTGGTAGAAGGAAGAGGTCTTTCAAGAAATTCCGAATAAGTTTATTCAGAGTGACAGTTGTGGAGAGTTTAAATCAGATGAAAGTCTCACATAGAAAATGAATTAAGCTAAACTTCGTAACTGCTGCAGTGTGTTTGCTTGCCCCAGTTAAATTAAGACATTAAACAAAGTAATGCATAATATGAAAGAGATTTATATTAAATTTTATAGTTAATTAGTAATTTAAACTCAATGTCTAATGTCTGCAACATGTGTCTTGAAGGAGTCAGGAGTAAATTCTAGAATTATTATATGGAAATACCTTCTCAAACAGACCGTAAAACACCCTTAAACGCACATCCACCCTAATGGGAAAATTATAACTTTAATCATAACTGCGAATTACTTCTACACATGGGGGGAATTCTACAAAGACTGGTTTTATTTACAATGCAATAATATTTTACAAAGCCTGTAAAAGCATGTAAATGTTGAATCTATGAAGACAGATTCTTTTAAGTAATAGTATTAACATGTTTGTTAAAAATGAAAATCAATTATATTTCTTAAATTACCCGGTAAATATTTTTCAAAATATTTATTAAGAATAAGTCAATTTTATGTAATTTAATAATGTTAACAATACGTATGATGTTACTGTCGTACTTTCAGAGGCGATAATGTAGGAAAATAATTTTATATTAAAAAGCGGCCTTTTATAAGTATATTAACTGTAATGTATATCAAAATTTTATTTTTATTAAAAAAAAATCGATCCGGGACAACTCGGACAAACTTTCCCATTTAGTAATAAATAAATTTCGATGTTAAAAATTGTTTTCCAAATTATTATAAATCTGTTGAATGCGCATATTATACCGTGTTGCCGCAATACCTACGATGTATATCGGCATAGTATACATCTACTATGATAATACAAATTAAGTTCCGTGAAACAATGATTTTAAAAAAAATTCTAGTGTGGTTGCGACCTCTATTATCAATCAGTTAAAGTATCTCAGACGGATTTGAAAGAAACACCATTAATACACTGCGTGTAAATGTTACAAAGAAGAACTCTATTCAATTCAAAACACATTTATTTTTAATTAAAATTACCAGTAGGTCAACCGCTACGTAAGTCGTCGCGCCGGGTGAAAGACAGGTCGGAGCGCGTCTGGTTCGGCGGCTAAAAACAATTTTTAAAAGACAACGCCTTTCGCCGCGCAGGGCGAATTAAAATGCTTAATCTAATTTAAAATGTTCCTCGCGGGGGAATTTAAAAACATACCAACACACACACATAACGCTTTTTGACAAAACACTCAGAAATTTTGGTAGTTAATGCGGGAAAAGAGAACTAAGTAAAAAATCCACTACAGACAACTACCGTAAGCTATCCAGGATACCAGTATATGATTTAAAAAGTTAAGATTGAAGTAATCTTCAGTTTCTTATTAGAGTCTGGAAGGTGTGATGAAGAATAATTTTCAAACAAGAACAAACAAACACAAACGAAAAGGGGGACAGAAAAGAGTTAAAGATTTAAAGTTTGTAGAATAGATTAGACTAGAGTAGCATTATGCTCTCTAATTCATATAATATTGTGAGTTAGTGGACTATCGGGCAGCTTGAAAGCATAGAATTTCGTTACAACGATTGTAGAGGTCTCTAAGGGAGGTGCACCTACTAGAATTAGAAATGAGGCGCATAAATTTGTGTTCTCACACTTTGAGTTTTTTCAAATGTCGTGACTGGTATGCTGCACCACACCATGCTGCGTATGTGATTGCCGGCCTGATCACTATGGTATATATTAATTTTGTATTCTGTCTGTTGAGTCTGCTGCCGCTGACCAGAAGCGAATACAGACTCCTGGACATGGAGTAGACTGCCCGTACAGTTTCGTTAATGTGGGTATTCAACGTCAGTTTATTGTCCAGTCTGACTCCTAAGTACTTCACGCATCTTTTAATCGGAATTTGGTTCCCACTATCAAAACTGGCGTTAGAATTTTATTTTCGGTAAAACGACGCGTGAAGATGAATACTTTCGACTTCTCGGCGTTTACCCGGATCTTCCACCGGTCGTAATACGCCGTGGCACGGGCCATGTGCCACTTGGCCAGCTTAGTATTCGGAAACTCCCGAAAATCGGACACGTACACAAATTATATAGTTAGGTGATAGGCACGACCCTTGGGGAACTCCTGCGCAAATATCCCGTCATGTTGACAGTTTATTGTTCACCCGATCTACCTGCCAAGAATGAGTGAATCAGTATCGGTAAGTTGTAGTTGCGCATTTTGTAGAGTAGATCCGGGATCCAGATGATATCGAAGCCCTTCTCAATATCGAAGAGCACCATGGCGGTGCTCTTTCCGAGGTTGTATTGCACAGCGACGTTGCTAATTATTCTAGTAACTTGCCGCACCATGCTCCGACCCTTCCTGAAGCCGAATTGGGTCTCATCATTCATGTGAAGCTCCTGAACATCACCTAATCTGATTGAGATGAGCTTCTCCAGCAATTTGGAGATCGCCGACGGTAACGAGATTGGCCGATAACTGTCGGCGAGCTTCGCGTTCTTGTTCGGTTTCAAGCTGTGTACGTCCACGACGCATTTTCACTGGCTGGACCAGTGTTGTAGTCACATAAAAGCGTTAACGATATACGTTAGCTGCACAATACCCTTCCTCGGAAGATAATTGAGCAGTCTTTCCCCAGAGCTTTATTGTTTGGTAGCGTCTGAACAATTTTTGTCACTTGTTGAACACGACCTTGAAAAATTTCCGTCTAGTTAATTATATGACTGTACGTCATGGCCATTAGCTTGGTTAATGTCGTATTTTATGCGGTCGTGTGTCGCTAAGTGTCTTCCTTTTTGCGTGTCTATCAACGCAGTCTGTCAGCGCAGGTATTCCTTCCAGTTTGACCCACCAACTCTGGTTTTTTGCAGTACTAATGGCAGTCCTGATCTGCCCTTGCAGCCTGCCCATCTCGACCTTAGTGTCGGCATCGCGATTTCGCTGCCAAAGTCGTCTCAGCTGATTTTTCTCTCTGATGTCTTGAAGGACCGCTTGGTCAAGTCGGTATTTGTATGGCTATATCGTTATGGTAGTGGCAATACTCCGCTTGGCGTAAATTCCTCCACGGCATTTTCCAACTCGTCGGTGGAAGCGATAGTGTTCGTGATCTGTAGGTTTATGTTAATGTGCGTCTTATAAAAGCGCCAGTAAGTGTCTCTATAAGAATTGATTTTACGCGTTATATCTTCTCTTGGCATATCCTCCAATTCCAGAAGAATTGGATTGTGGTCAGACGTGAGTTGTTCTTCTAATGCCTCAGGTGGCGTAGAATTTCTCACGCCCTTGTGACCACTATGTCAAGGGTGGTTGGTGTTGTATTGTTATTCGAAAAATGCGTGGGGATTGTCCGGATACTACAGCACGACATTATAACTATTGACATAGTCAAACAGAGTATTGCCCTTGGCGTTGTTTCGATGACAGTTCCAGTTGCGATGCCGAGCATTAAGATCACCTATGAGCAATCAGTGTAGGCCAGCATTCATTCATGTTTTCAAGACAACCCACTGTGAATCCGTTCGCGGGTCTATTATGCGCCGCGACGATACTCACGCCGCTCTCCAACGGCACGTTTACGTTTTCCACGGTGGTGTTCCGCAGAATCCGATGCGTGTGGGCGATATCGGACTTTATGACTATGGCCACCCCTGAGAGCCTCTTGTCTGCCCTATCATTGTGTATTGTCGTATACCTTCGAATGCGCAACTTGTCACGTCTGGTAAGTTTTTGTCTCATATAGAAGCATAATGTCAATAGTTTATTAGAAAAGGAATTTTGTTAGCAACACCATTTGCGTTCCAAGAAGAAAATTTAATTTTAAATGGCATCGTTCGGGATGTTAGAAATAAAGTTGTACACTACCTAAAACTTCTGTCCCGCAGTAGTGCATTCGCGGAGCTGATGAATCAGTGCACTCATCCGCATCAACAACTGATCTAAATCAACTAGTGAGGTGATATTTTTTGCTTCTTCTCGGATGAGGCTAAAAGCTGTCACATCAGGCATAACTTGTTGTGGATTCGGCAGCAATGGGAGTCTTTTTTGCTATTGGGATTGTGTTTGTCTTGTCTGCTCTTCCCTTGGTGCCGCTCGAATAATGTCCGGCTGTGATCGCACGGTGGCTGCTGAATCCCTCGCCCTTGTTCTCTCTTTTCATTTATTCTCGGTTGTGGAGCGGCCACATACCTCATAGCTGGGGGAGGGAGAACCCTGACATTCCTTCTAGCATTTTAAACATTTGAGTGACACTTTACAATTTGTCGTGGCGTGTCCCCCCACTCTTGGTACCGGTGACATTGGATTATGCTTTTATTGTTTATATGTCACTCCCACGACACCTTGGTATGGTCAAGGACTTTAGCTTCTAACTCCACGAAGAAGAACCCTGTGATGTTAATTAACACCACCATTATTTAAATTGTCGTATTTTATTGAAAAATGTAGCCTAAATTATAGTTTAAATTCCAGAAGAAAAGTTGTTCAACACAATAAAAAGGAATTTACTCGATATTTCAATCAATCTTTCGCGGATTTGTAAAGTTGTGTTTAATAAAAATATATCAAAATCATATTTATGTACTTAAATATAGATATTTAGTTAATATGTATATTTCACACAGTTATTCATCAATCAATATATTTTGTTTTATTTGTTCAGTTATTATTTATACAAAAAGTAAACGAAAATGTGTGAAAACATTCTTGTTTTTATATTAAAAGCAAAATGTCAAAACCATAACCCTGAGCAAATATTTGAAGACAAAAATTTACACTTATTAATTTTGACCAGAGTACCCTGGAGGATAAAAAATTCCGGAATTTTTTATGGTTGTCACATTAAAGTCACTGATTGGCTGTTACATAGAGGTGTGAAATTTTCTTCATAACTACCTCAGTTATATTATTTTTAGAATAGTTATTGATATGCTAATTATTGTAACAGTTTTTCGCCATAAAGATGGAATAATATCAACCGTAGGAGAATGCATTTAATTCATCATATATATTTCACTACAATAACGTAAATCATATTCTCGTAAGATTATTACTAAGTCAATATAATCAAGTACACATAACCACATATTAAGCGACTATTTATTGAAAAGTAATTTTAACATATGTATATTAGCCTTAATTCTTATCAACGGGATATTTATCTAGTTGAAAATAAATAATTCAAATTCAAAGCTATTTCTGATCGTAGTGTGTACAATAACTCACAAATAATAAACCTTACATAAAAAATATAATACATAATGATTAGCCTACCTACGCAGAAAATGCTTGTTAGTAGGTCTAACCATTTTACAAAAAAACTAAAATTTCTTTTGGTACAAACAGCAAACAAAAAGTAGAATGAAGAGAGAGAGAGGGAGAAAACAATATAATAATAAGTATAAAAAATAATGTAATACAAAAAAAACAAATCTAATTAACATAGGTCTCGAATTAAGTAGGATAAGGAAGAAAAAAAATAAAAAGTGATCTGATATCTAAATATGCGGATATGTTGAGAAAAATTGACTGATTACATACTACACACAGGAGGCACAAGCATAAAATATCATTTATTAAAATTGTTATTTATGAAGAATCTCAGTTTTCTTTTAAGCCTGATGTGATTTTTTATATTTTTTTATTCTAGGGGCAATAAATTGTATATTTTTGGTCCATAATAAAAACAAATCTTTGTATATGCGATTTCCTGAAGTAAAGAACTTGAATTGACTGCTCTGTTACAGCCCTGGTTTGAATAATTTCAGGCAGAATGCTTAAATCACTATGTTGTTTATACACCCACAGCACACACTGGTAGGAATAACTTTTTTAAATACTAAATAATTCAGATTCTTGATATAATAGGTTAGTTGAATATATTTATGGTTTCTTAAATATAATTTTTAATATTGATTTTTGTATTATCTCTAGGTTATGCAAGAAATTTTTATATAAACCACCCCATATCGAGATGCAGTATTTAATTTTAGCTTCAGCCAAAGCGGTGTAGATCATAATTAATTTTTTAATGTTAAGAATCTCTTGTAATTGGTAAAATTTGTATATTAATGTTGTAAATCCTGTTGTGAGATATTCTACATGCTCCTTCCATCATTGATATTGATCTACTATAATTTCAAGGTATTTAATATGGCTTATTTTGTAAATTTTGGAACAGTCCCAATTTACCAAATCAATATAATTCGTTTTATTGATCTTAAGTTTGCTTTTTAAAGGTTGGTCAGTAAAGAAAAAGTTATAAATTTAGGTTTTGATAAATTTAGACTTAAGCGGCTAACATTTAACTAGTTTAGAATTTTCTTTAGACCAGCTTCCGCCTTGTTATACACTGCATTCCAGGAGTCATCCTCAAATATCAAAACTGTACCATCTGATAAGATATACAGAAAGCGCACTTAACTAGTTAATGTAAAGTAAAAACAATACGGGCCCTAACACAGTACCATGAAGTACGCCCATGGTACTGTGAAGTGTTTTTTTTCTTACTATGCTAATTTGTAAGGTAAAAGAAATAGTTCAAACGTAAATACCAAATTTTCTTGCACTTATCAATCTATTCAAGCATAAAAATATTTGAACTATAATATTGTTTATGACTCTAAATCGGCACTATGTTTTATGTTAACTATATTATTATTAATTTTAATTTTAACATTGCTGTTGAAGGTTCTTTTCCTAGTGTATTTTTAGCCTATATAAGCAACTGTCTTCTGATTTTTGTTAGATCTTCAGCTAAATAGAAATACATAATAAATATTTCTTTAAGAGCCCGTACGTCATATTTTGTTATTCTCAAATGGCTATTAATATGTTAGCCATTCGTACTGGTATTGTCCATGCATAATCTAACATAAACACGCTACATCTAGAAGATAACTCCTAAAACCAAAATCGAGGCTATATGTAAGGGAGTCACTCATTTGAAAAAACGCAGACAATATCCATTACCCACCGACATTGGCAGTGTAACGTTGGGGATCGGACACCGAACACAGCAGAGTCTGATTCAGCGTGCTCGCGACACAACTCTCTCCAGCTGATTGAGCTACCATGCCGATACAAAATAAGACACTATAATGATGCATGTGTTTGACTACAATGAATTATATTTTAGGCATTTTGAAAGTGATTTTTATGGCATTAATACTTAATAATTCTTACCGTGTACAAAACAACACAATAATAATCTAAAAATAACATTGGGTCATTTAATAGGATATTATTCACAAGGGTGAAGTTCACGTGAGTGAATATTAGCCAATATATGGAGTAGAATACTTTACTTTATCAGCCATTTTCATTATTATTATAGGATTTATGAATAGATAACTTTATTTAACGTTTCAGAAACAGATCCTGTTTTACTTGCTTTTCTTTAACTCACAATGCGTGCACAATGTATATGTTCAAATCTTGCATCCTTTATTTAACTTACTTGCTGACATAATCAATTGATTAAATTTTGTACAGTTACTAAGATCGGAAGACAATACAGTATTCACAGTTAACAACGACAGTTAACCACAATAAATAACTATATTTAACATTTAACAAACTGGCCATAAATTTTAGTAAAAACTGCTGACGAGCAGTGGGGATTGTGGGAGAATATAGTCGACCTATCGTAGCACGGTACTATTTAGAATTTATACTATACCAAGTAGGATAGCGATGCACTAGGACTATACTACTCTCTATATACAGCTTCCCCTGTGTTCGCCATCACTCGTATCGTTTACAGTAGTAATGTGTAATTTATATTATTATAGTTGGAGAAACACAAGTATAATTGGTATTTTATAAAACAGCCGTGGACAAAGATTGTCATATGACTTAAACTTGAACACAAAATGTTTACCGGAATGAAAAATTAGGTTAAAATCCGAAGCAGAGGTTATTATTTTAGTCCATACATTTTGATATGTGTCACCAAAAGCGTAACTGAATTTTTGTATCCATATTTGCTATAAGGGAGTATTCTAAAGCTAAACAAAATCAATTTACGTAAATTTTTCGCTTCAAATTAGGCTCCGTCGAACACGTTTGTTTGTCTTAGATCCAATTCTATTAACCGAGCTTATTTACGAACAGAAGGATTATGCAGATTGACGTATTTAAAACAATAAGCCAACTGACAACAAAATCAAAGATGCCTAGAATTTAAATGCAAATCAACCTCTCTCAGTCTTTACTTTCGAATGTCTCTCCGCTCCGGAAATTAGAATTTGTGTTATGACTCTCTGTAGACTCAAATTACTGAGTTAATTTTATGCCTTTGTGTTATTTTAACGTAGTGTACAATCTTCACAATGGAGTAATAACATACCAGCGGTGTCAAATTATATGTTCAAATTACATATAAACAAAGTAACTTCAAATAATAATTTTATTCTTGAAATTTCGTTTTGGCATCTCAAGAAATATGCGAAACATTTTGGAGTAAAGCCCTCAGTTGTTTCATATAAAGAAGCAATTTATATTGCGAACTTAATATTTTACATCTCCATTAAATGTCTCCAAAAGGATTACTCGTAGTGTATCAAAAAAATTTATACCATGAAATTTCAAAGAAAACAGGCATATTTAGAAATTCTTTGTTACGAATGTACTTAACGGTTGTAATGCGAATTATTCGGCAAAGACCCTACTTAGAACTCTTGTACAACATTAACGCCAACGAAATCCTGCTTCGGTACTCTCAATAAACGGATATATTTGATTTTACCCCCTACCCACCCTAAGGGACTGTTGGAGATCCCTCCCTCCAGAGGCATAAAGTTTAAGGTCATCCATATAAAATAGATGGGTGACCTTATGCCTCCTGTCGCCGGGGGTACCGCAGTTGTAGCCACGGGTTTTCCGGAGCGAGACGGATAATGGCAGTAGTGAGATGCAAAACAGAAGGGGGCTGAGGGAATCTCCCTGAAATACTCCTCTTCTGAATGTCACCGACTCTGTTTGGACTCTATCGTTACCCGATGTTATGGTAAAGCGAGTCCTCCAGAGCGGCATCAGTTCTTCAATACATCTCACTACGGGACCGGGTACCACAAGACATCGGAGCAAGTGAACAATGAGCTCATGCGATGTCATGTCGAATGCCTTGCGGTAGTCGATCCAGGCCATAGAGAGGTTCCGCTTATACTGCATGGAGTCCTGCGTGACACATCTGTCAATCAACAGGTTCTCCTTGCAGCCAGCGACACCTCTCTTCGACCCTCGTTGCTCATATATCCGTTCGTAAACCGGTTCAACTGCGTGGAGCACCCGCATGTACAAAATGCGTGTAAACACCTTGTAACATGCGTTTAGACAGGTTATCGGTCTGTAATTCTTTGGGTTGGACAAATCTCCGTTCTTGGGGATCAGCACTGTCCGCCCCTCAACAACCCAAGAAGGGATTTGCTGCTCCCCATTTAACCAGGAATTAAAAATTCTGGCCAAATGGTGGTGGGTGCTCGATAACTTTTTCCACCAAAAGTTATTTATCCCATCGGGACCTGGAGCAGCAAAGTTCTTAGAGCCCTCAAGAGCCCTACGAACCTCTTCTGGGGTTATTGGTTCGCACACTTCCTGTGGTCGCTGAAGCCTTTGACAAAAGGCTTCAAAGTGTGCAAGGGCAGGAGAATCTCGGTTGAGTGGAAGCCTCTCCTCGTACAGCGTTTTCCAGAAGTTCTCCACCTGATCTGCAGTCGGCGGATTTTCTACAACACGCGGAGGCGGTTGGAAAAGGCGCGAGGGCTTTTCGCGGAACAGTTTATTTTCCGCAAGCCCTCTCGCCCGCCTCACTAGTGACTTTTTGCAAGTCACTAGCATCCGTATCCTGTCGAGACAGTGCTGTTTGGTGGTTCGCAGCACTGCCTCATTAAGTGTGTGATGGGCGCGTCTTAAATTGGCGGCTAGTCGACGCACTTTAGGCGTGAACGGCCTGTTGGCCGCCATATAGTCCATCACACATTGGATACGGGATGCGTGTTGCCTCGCCGACCGGATTTTGGCTTCCATCTCTTGTATGCGCCGCTGCGCTCTCTCCTGTGGGGAAGAGGTATTTCGCCTCTCCACCTGAGACGAGCGTTGAGCAGCGGCATACACGGCACAATTTATGTGCCAGATGTCAGCCTCTTCTGGTAGCGCTGTGCGAAGTTCAGCGTCCACTCTGGCCAGGTCTTGTGGCCCGGGGGTTTTCAGACGGTGTAACCCCCTTCTGGTACTGAGACCCTCTGGTATTGGCGGAACGAGGAGAACTACGTCCTCAACCGGTGAATGTGGCGGCCCTTCGACCACCTCATTCACCGGTCCAGGAGCAGTCCTCACGTAGCCCCTACTACGAAGGTGGGATACATAGTCACGCAGATTTTGTGGCGTGAAGGCGCTATGCTCTGGTAGCCTCTCACACCACAGAGCATGCATCCGCGCCATGTATCCCCTCCGCGCGGGCTCACTGCTTTCATAGCAATGCAGAAGTTCATCCCTCAGCTCATCTGTCCACTCAAAGCGTCCTTGGACATTGCCAATTTCGTCAACGGGCGGCCCGTTCGGTTGGGCCCCACCACCTTGCCCTTTGTTACATGGCCTATGTCCATTTAACAGTTTTATTTAAAAACTAGTGTTTTGTGGATAGTTAGCACGACCTGTATATTTTTTGGATTCAGTTCTTGCAGGTAAAACTGTTTTCAACTAACAGAATTTTACATGTATAACTGCTAAACCATGTCACACTGTTTTATGTACTTAATTTTATATCGTAGGAACTTAGTCCTGTTTTTCTATTAACACTATTATGTATCTCATATCCGTTGTAATACAGCATTATTATCCCAGGAAACAATTTGTCTACAAAATTTAGTTACATCAGATATCTATTTTTCAATTTTTATATTTTTTATTTTTTTATATAAATACAGTTCGTAATTTTTATAAAAATCATAACTTTTCTGAAATTTCAACTACCTTAATAAAAATACCTATTTTATGTCTCTTGATTTTTTTGAGTGCTTATTTTTGGCAAATTTCCTTAAATTATACAATAAGTATAATAATTTTTTTTGGTGCAAAGCCACCAAAAACAATTTTTTTGGTATACCAGTAAGCAAAGCTTACGTAATTTCTTTTTGGTACTAGTACGTACCATCGTTTGTCGATATTTTTTTCTTCGTAAATCTCTAACGAAGGGATGTATTGGATTAACTTTCAAGGTTAACTATATCTGTAGACATGGCATGCTACCATTTCTACATACTTCATTTTTTTGAGTGAATTGTTTCACTCATCCGGAAATTAAAAAAATTTCCTCCCGCTCCTCTTTCGAGGATGATTCTCTTGTAAATTTTGTATATAAAATGGCCATTATTTTTTTAGTCCTTTAAGCATTATTAAGTTAAGTCCCCTATCCATTACTCTTTAAGTCCTTGATGCATTATTCATTAAGTCCTTCGTGCATTTTATTCACTAATAATTCATGCACTCCTTAATTTAAGTATCACTGAATTATATCATATATCACATATGTTTATCATTCATTGCTTAAGTACTGTACATATTATTGTTAATATTAGTTTAATTAAGTTGTAAATTAGTAAAAATATTTAGCTATATTTTTCTGGAAATATTTTCTAAAAATATTTCTTCCATTAACAATTTTTTGAGATCTGTTTATCAAAAAGATTTCTTTTTCATATCTTACCTATAAGTTATCTTACTTGTGAGATATACTGCTCTAAATTGTTATTATGTAAATATTTCTTTAACGTTGAGAAAATTTTCTCAAATACTAACCTTTAATAAGTACGTTTCCTCACCATCGCTTGCTAGCCAGACTTTTTCTCCAATGAGGATACGCGAGTCAATCTTTTGTATAGCGTACAGTGTTCATTATTATCGTACAGCGGTAACTTTAGTAAAAAGTTATTTGTCTTTTATGTATTATCCGGCTGGATCTATAACTTTCTATTTCTACTTTCTTCAGATCCACGAAGGTTCAGGGGTGGGAACAAATTAACATCCGGTAGCTTACGTTACCAGATGATGAGAACCTACAAATGTAAAAATATTATAATTATTTCTTTTTCCTTTGTTCAACTTTCCGAACAGGAGTACTTACCTCTACTTATAATTTTACTTGTGGATTCTCATAACGATAGACAACAACACCGTCTCTTCTCTTCTTTTGTGTTTGTATTTTTCTTCTTTCTTTTTGTGCTTTCTGTGAATACCTATACGATTCTTTACTTCAATTTGGTTTAATCTTTTCCTACCACCTTGGATAAGAAGCCATAACCTCAAAAATTTGACAACTAAAACTTTAAAACCATAAGTTTTATATTTTCACTAGATTATTTTAATTACCTTTCTGAAAACCAGCCTTATGGGTATTCAGTACTTTCCTCTTTCTTTTCTTTCTTGTTTATGTTTCTTCTATTTACAGTAATTAATAAAATTCTCCTACCTAGGTAAATATAATTTTTTTCCTAGCTTTTCTACTTCGCTTCACGAATTTAACTTTGATTTTTGAGAACAATTTTTCTCATTTAACTAGAGTACATCTTACATGCACTATCTGAATTGTTTTGAACTACCAGTTTTAGCACTCAACGGCTATACACTTGAATTATAGGTTAACAATACCACAAGTTTTAACTTCTTGCTAACCTATATTGGCATGTAATATTACATTACATGTATCGTGGTATTAGTTTGATAAACTTCTACCAATTTTAGTACTAGCAACGACTAGACAGTTGCTCAGGCGTTATAATGTCTGTAGGATTTCGACATTAAGTCGTCTTCCTTAAAATTAATTTTATCCATTTTTTTGTCTATTTTTTAAATTTCGCAACACTTAACTTTTCACATTTTTTCATTACTTAGTTCCGAAGATTTCTCCAGTTTAGGTCAAACACTTGCTCCCTGTACGTAGAACTTCTGGTAGAGAATGTATTTTGTCACTCATCCTTCGCTCGCTTTCTCAATTTTGTATTTTATGTTCCCTACGAGGAATTAGTAATATTAAAGTATTGTTTATTTTCACATGTTTATGAGTAAAGCAAAGCAAAAATTTTTATACGTACCTTAAAAAAAATTTTTCGCCAGAAGGGAGGCATTCTGTTACATGGCCTATGTCCATTTAACAGTTTTATTTAAAAACTAGTGTTTTGTGGATAGTTAGCACGACCTGTATATTTTTTGGATTCAGTTCTTGCAGGTAAAACTGTTTTCAACTAACAGAATTTTACATGTATAACTGCTAAACCATGTCACACTGTTTTATGTACTTAATTTTATATCGTAGGAACTTAGTCCTGTTTTTCTATTAACACTATTATGTATCTCATATCCGTTGTAATACAGCATTATTATCCCAGGAAACAATTTGTCTACAAAATTTAGTTACATCAGATATCTATTTTTCAATTTTTATATTTTTGTTTACTATGGAGTACATATGGTTATTTTCCTTACCTTCTCTCATTCTATATATAGTAAATCCTATAACATGTAATATGTTACTGATTTATCACTAATATCAATACGTTTTACTACTTATTTACATCTGTTAATATGTTGTTATGTGTATAAAATAGAAATTGCAAAGGCAAATCAGCTGGCATGGAAAATAAACTATTATTATAGATTCCGTTTATCGATTATATGCCACTACTTTAGTTGAGTATGGGAATCTACAAGGCAAGTTGGTGCGCTTAAATTAACTACTGACAGATGGCCATACTTGTACGATTTCTATATTTTGATTGCTTTCAATTTAAATAGGGAATTAGATTTCTCACATTTTTTTGGTGGCGTTGTTTTCCAGTAAACAGGACAAAAAAGTTTACCTTATCAGTAAAACTCACCAGGAAGTCATTTGCTTGCAGCCTTTGTACTGATTCAAACATTAAAATTTTTAACTGTGGACTTCAGTAATTGATATTACAATTTTTATATCCCAGTTACAAAGTGTTGAACATACAGGTAATTTCATTTCATTATACTCATTAAAATATTTTAATTAATCTTCAAATTTTGCCTTTGATATAATTTCAATTATTTTTAAAATAAATTCAAAGTCAATTCTTCTTAATTTAATAAGTAGTTAAAATGCTATATGTACCACATGGTTTTAAAAATATTTTTCTCTTTCCTTTTAATTTTTTGGCAATTTATAGTCTAAGAAATCAGCTTACTAGTGCATAGCTAATAATACTAGTGCATAGCTAATAATACTCGTGCATAGCTAATAATTACTCGTGCATAGCTAATAATAATTCGTGCATAGCTAATAATAATTCGTGCATAGCTAATAATTACTATTGCATAGCTAAAATTACTTTTGTACTGCTAATCAGCTTACTTTGGTATAGCTGAAATTAATTTCCTGCAGCTTTGTATAGCTAGCTTAATGTTTCGTGCAGCTAATTCAAATATATTTTGTACAGCTAACTAGCTTATATTTGCATAGCTAACATTGCTTAAATTTTGCATAAATAACTTGCATAAATTTTGTATGTGCTTATATTTGGTTAAATTTCCTACAATTTTCACCCCATCCATTGAGAGACGTAAATTGCCAAGGAAAATTTAGAATTCTTGAAATAAGAGACAATTGTGGGCCTGGATTGCTGTCCCAGAACCAGCCACCTGACCCATAAACCACCTAGGATACTGGTATCAATTTGTTTTTTTATATATATATATTTTTTTTACATTTCAATTTGTCTCAAACCGATTTGTCTAATTTTTTTGTAATATATTTTGTCATTCATTTTAAACATCTTTTTATTTCTCTTACCAACAATTTCAGTCTGATCTATAGCAGACTGGTTATTCGAGAAAAAAGAGACTATTTTGCTTATTTTACTATAGATGGTGCCCAATTTAACATCAATTTTTCTTTGTCTCCTTTTCTCGAAATAAACAGAAATCTGTCGCTTATGCTGTACATGTCAGAAAGGGTAAGTTTCTCCACTCTTACGAATGCTCTGGACCCACGGCTCTCTGCTCCGGCTTAAACCAGCTAGTCGTCCGCACATGTTGCCTCAATTCTTTCTCAAAAATAAATAATAAGAGAAAGGAGGTAACATAATTGGCGACCAACGTGTGGGGCCCGAAACAATATAATTGACGACAAATGTGTAGGGCTCAATTCAATAAACATATTTATATAGTAAGAGTAGTAAGAGAGGTGAAACCCCAATTTTTGAATGTATTGCATATGAGACAAATTTTTAAATTTTTGGTAAGAAAATAATTTTTTCTTAAGTCGAGTCATATTTTTGCTTATATTTCATTTTGTCTAAAAATTTTTATTATATATATTTTTGCATATATTTTTGCTTACAACAATTGAATTCTATGGTATACAGAAAATTTGCGTCCTTAAATATCAAATATTTTACGTCCAAATATTTTCTTAAAATATTCTTTATTAGTGAAAGTGAAGTTGTGGAATTATACCTACCTGAAATATTATTTTGCTGCTTAAAGTGTTTAATTTGATTTATTTCTGGAAAGTTAAAATTGAAACAACAGTTTTTTTTATTTGATAGATAAAATTGTTTGTGTTTTTTTTATCTCTTGACAACAGATAAGACTACATTCATTTGCTATTTAAAACATACAATTTATTGCCAGTTGGGTTCTTAATAAAAACTTTTAATTTACTTCTTTAAATTTCTTGTTAACATGGAACTTCCATTTTGTGTAAGATATTTAACGGAATCTGAGGTAGATTATGAACTACGTATTCGAAATGTTAAGGCATCTAATAAAACTTTAGATACAAAACGGATGATATTAGACAATTTAGTAAAAAAGCAAAAACGCGAATTTCAATCATTAAAAGATCCTAGCTTCGATGTTGAAACAGAAAAAACTGAAATCACCAACACTATCGCTGAACTACTTGCTTTAGTTCACGATTTTTCAGCATGCAAAGAGGACACATCCTATTTAATAATTTCAAATCGTTTAATATGCCTAACAAATCGAGTGCATAGATTCGTGGTTCCGGAAGAACCAACAGAGTTAAATATTAACCTGCAGGAATTTAAAGATGACTCAGTCGCATCTTGCGAGGAAATTGATGCAAGGTTAGAAATTAAAATTATTCCTAAATTAGAAAATATTTCACCTATTAATTACCCAATTGACAAGAAATATGTCCCAGTTTATAAATGGGGAATTCAGTTTGACGGAAAGTCAAATTTAAAAGCTTTTCTCGAACGAGTCAAGGAACTTGCTGCCGCTAGGAATGTATCGGAACAACAATTATTTGAGTCTAGTATTGATTTATTTACTGACAAGGCCTTAATTGTTTATCGGTCAATCAGATCTATTGTATCCAATTGGCAAGAGCTTGAAGAACAGCTTAAAATCGCTTTTTTAGTATGCGATTATGATGAAAAATTGTTAGATGAGATAAAATCTCGTAGACAGGGACAGTCAGAGTCCATAAATATTTTTGTTGCTACAATGCAAAATTTATTTAATCGTTTAGATACTGTTTTAAGTGAAGAGGAGAAGTTAAAAATAATTAGACGTAACATTTTGCCTAAATATATTCATGCATTAGCTTTAACAGATATTAAAAATACAGCTGAACTATTAACTTTATGCAAGAAAATAGATTTGGCCACACAAATGAAAAATAATTATTATTCTCCAACTCCTAAAGCATGTGTCCTCGAAACTGACTTGGCATATGTAGAAAATCCTCCATCACCTAAAAATAAAAATAATTTCAATTCTAAAAGCAAAAGTAACAAAAATATTAGTCTAAATAATAATTCGAATCAAGAAAATGCTGTTCCGGGTACATCAAATAATAATAAATTTTCTATTTCTTGTTGGAATTGTCAAAAGAAAGGTCATAGCTTTCACGAGTGTAGACAAGCTCGAAATAGGTTTTGTTTCCGATGTGGAAAACCTAATTTTACTTCTAAGACTTGCCCAGAGTGCAATCCAAAAAACTAGAAAGGTTTTCTGCTGTTTTATCAGGCCCACGGCAGAAAAATAACCCTAGAGGCCGAGTAATTTTTAATTCTAAGTTTAAAAAGCATTCCAGAAATGACTCAAATAAACATATTTTCTCAAATTTCAAAGTTAAACCCAAAACTGACATTTTTGATTGGGAGAATTGGAAAAATACAGTTCGTAATTTTTATAAAAATCATAACTTTTCTGAAATTTCAACTACCTTAATAAAAATACCTATTTTATGTCTCTTGATTTTTTTGAGTGCTTATTTTTGGCAAATTTCCTTAAATTATACAATAAGTATAATAATTTTTTTTGGTGCAAAGCCACCAAAAACAATTTTTTTGGTATACCAGTAAGCAAAGCTTACGTAATTTCTTTTTGGTACTAGTACGTACCATCGTTTGTCGATATTTTTTTCTTCGTAAATCTCTAACGAAGGGATGTATTGGATTAACTTTCAAGGTTAACTATATCTGTAGACATGGCATGCTACCATTTCTACATACTTCATTTTTTTGAGTGAATTGTTTCACTCATCCGGAAATTAAAAAAATTTCCTCCCGCTCCTCTTTCGAGGATGATTCTCTTGTAAATTTTGTATATAAAATGGCCATTATTTTTTTAGTCCTTTAAGCATTATTAAGTTAAGTCCCCTATCCATTACTCTTTAAGTCCTTGATGCATTATTCATTAAGTCCTTCGTGCATTTTATTCACTAATAATTCATGCACTCCTTAATTTAAGTATCACTGAATTATATCATATATCACATATGTTTATCATTCATTGCTTAAGTACTGTACATATTATTGTTAATATTAGTTTAATTAAGTTGTAAATTAGTAAAAATATTTAGCTATATTTTTCTGGAAATATTTTCTAAAAATATTTCTTCCATTAACAATTTTTTGAGATCTGTTTATCAAAAAGATTTCTTTTTCATATCTTACCTATAAGTTATCTTACTTGTGAGATATACTGCTCTAAATTGTTATTATGTAAATATTTCTTTAACGTTGAGAAAATTTTCTCAAATACTAACCTTTAATAAGTACGTTTCCTCACCATCGCTTGCTAGCCAGACTTTTTCTCCAATGAGGATACGCGAGTCAATCTTTTGTATAGCGTACAGTGTTCATTATTATCGTACAGCGGTAACTTTAGTAAAAAGTTATTTGTCTTTTATGTATTATCCGGCTGGATCTATAACTTTCTATTTCTACTTTCTTCAGATCCACGAAGGTTCAGGGGTGGGAACAAATTAACATCCGGTAGCTTACGTTACCAGATGATGAGAACCTACAAATGTAAAAATATTATAATTATTTCTTTTTCCTTTGTTCAACTTTCCGAACAGGAGTACTTACCTCTACTTATAATTTTACTTGTGGATTCTCATAACGATAGACAACAACACCGTCTCTTCTCTTCTTTTGTGTTTGTATTTTTCTTCTTTCTTTTTGTGCTTTCTGTGAATACCTATACGATTCTTTACTTCAATTTGGTTTAATCTTTTCCTACCACCTTGGATAAGAAGCCATAACCTCAAAAATTTGACAACTAAAACTTTAAAACCATAAGTTTTATATTTTCACTAGATTATTTTAATTACCTTTCTGAAAACCAGCCTTATGGGTATTCAGTACTTTCCTCTTTCTTTTCTTTCTTGTTTATGTTTCTTCTATTTACAGTAATTAATAAAATTCTCCTACCTAGGTAAATATAATTTTTTTCCTAGCTTTTCTACTTCGCTTCACGAATTTAACTTTGATTTTTGAGAACAATTTTTCTCATTTAACTAGAGTACATCTTACATGCACTATCTGAATTGTTTTGAACTACCAGTTTTAGCACTCAACGGCTATACACTTGAATTATAGGTTAACAATACCACAAGTTTTAACTTCTTGCTAACCTATATTGGCATGTAATATTACATTACATGTATCGTGGTATTAGTTTGATAAACTTCTACCAATTTTAGTACTAGCAACGACTAGACAGTTGCTCAGGCGTTATAATGTCTGTAGGATTTCGACATTAAGTCGTCTTCCTTAAAATTAATTTTATCCATTTTTTTGTCTATTTTTTAAATTTCGCAACACTTAACTTTTCACATTTTTTCATTACTTAGTTCCGAAGATTTCTCCAGTTTAGGTCAAACACTTGCTCCCTGTACGTAGAACTTCTGGTAGAGAATGTATTTTGTCACTCATCCTTCGCTCGCTTTCTCAATTTTGTATTTTATGTTCCCTACGAGGAATTAGTAATATTAAAGTATTGTTTATTTTCACATGTTTATGAGTAAAGCAAAGCAAAAATTTTTATACGTACCTTAAAAAAAATTTTTCGCCAGAAGGGAGGCATTCTGTTACATGGCCTATGTCCATTTAACAGTTTTATTTAAAAACTAGTGTTTTGTGGATAGTTAGCACGACCTGTATATTTTTTGGATTCAGTTCTTGCAGGTAAAACTGTTTTCAACTAACAGAATTTTACATGTATAACTGCTAAACCATGTCACACTGTTTTATGTACTTAATTTTATATCGTAGGAACTTAGTCCTGTTTTTCTATTAACACTATTATGTATCTCATATCCGTTGTAATACAGCATTATTATCCCAGGAAACAATTTGTCTACAAAATTTAGTTACATCAGATATCTATTTTTCAATTTTTATATTTTTGTTTACTATGGAGTACATATGGTTATTTTCCTTACCTTCTCTCATTCTATATATAGTAAATCCTATAACATGTAATATGTTACTGATTTATCACTAATATCAATACGTTTTACTACTTATTTACATCTGTTAATATTTGTTGTTATGTGTATAAAATAGAAATTGCAAAGGCAAATCAGCTGGCATGGAAAATAAACTATTATTATAGATTCCGTTTATCGATTATATGCCACTACTTTAGTTGAGTATGGGAATCTACAAGGCAAGTTGGTGCGCTTAAATTAACTACTGACAGATGGCCATACTTGTACGATTTCTATATTTTGATTGCTTTCAATTTAAATAGGGAATTAGATTTCTCACATTTTTTTGGTGGCGTTGTTTTCCAGTAAACAGGACAAAAAAGTTTACCTTATCAGTAAAACTCACCAGGAAGTCATTTGCTTGCAGCCTTTGTACTGATTCAAACATTAAAATTTTTAACTGTGGACTTCAGTAATTGATATTACAATTTTTATATCCCAGTTACAAAGTGTTGAACATACAGGTAATTTCATTTCATTATACTCATTAAAATATTTTAATTAATCTTCAAATTTTGCCTTTGATATAATTTCAATTATTTTTAAAATAAATTCAAAGTCAATTCTTCTTAATTTAATAAGTAGTTAAAATGCTATATGTACCACATGGTTTTAAAAATATTTTTCTCTTTCCTTTTAATTTTTTGGCAATTTATAGTCTAAGAAATCAGCTTACTAGTGCATAGCTAATAATACTAGTGCATAGCTAATAATACTCGTGCATAGCTAATAATTACTCGTGCATAGCTAATAATAATTCGTGCATAGCTAATAATAATTCGTGCATAGCTAATAATTACTATTGCATAGCTAAAATTACTTTTGTACTGCTAATCAGCTTACTTTGGTATAGCTGAAATTAATTTCCTGCAGCTTTGTATAGCTAGCTTAATGTTTCGTGCAGCTAATTCAAATATATTTTGTACAGCTAACTAGCTTATATTTGCATAGCTAACATTGCTTAAATTTTGCATAAATAACTTGCATAAATTTTGTATGTGCTTATATTTGGTTAAATTTCCTACAATTTTCACCCCATCCATTGAGAGACGTAAATTGCCAAGGAAAATTTAGAATTCTTGAAATAAGAGACAATTGTGGGCCTGGATTGCTGTCCCAGAACCAGCCACCTGACCCATAAACCACCTAGGATACTGGTATCAATTTGTTTTTTTATATATATATATTTTTTTTACATTTCAATTTGTCTCAAACCGATTTGTCTAATTTTTTTGTAATATATTTTGTCATTCATTTTAAACATCTTTTTATTTCTCTTACCAACAATTTCAGTCTGATCTATAGCAGACTGGTTATTCGAGAAAAAAGAGACTATTTTGCTTATTTTACTATAGATGGTGCCCAATTTAACATCAATTTTTCTTTGTCTCCTTTTCTCGAAATAAACAGAAATCTGTCGCTTATGCTGTACATGTCAGAAAGGGTAAGTTTCTCCACTCTTACGAATGCTCTGGACCCACGGCTCTCTGCTCCGGCTTAAACCAGCTAGTCGTCCGCACATGTTGCCTCAATTCTTTCTCAAAAATAAATAATAAGAGAAAGGAGGTAACACCTTGACCCCTATCCGAACGGAGTCGATCGTGGGGGCCCTGTCTTCGGCCTATTGGAACCAAAGATTAGAGCCTATGGGTGGTTAGCCCAGCAGGCCCACGACCGACACCAGAGGGGAAGATGCTTTCCCCTCCCGGGTGCACTAGGGCTGCCGGTTCGGTTTTGCACCCCTAGCTGGAGTAAGTGGTGGCGCTACTCACCAAAGGCTTAATAGATGGAAGTTAGCCCCTCCTGCTTATTATTATTATTATTATTATTTTTATTTTTTTTTTTTTTACAAAAAACCAGTCACCCTACTCTGTGGCTCCGACCCTCACAGAGGGGAGCTGGTAATACCAATAGCCACTCCCCACGCCCGTGGGGTGAGTGACTACCGGGTCCGCGAATCGTGTGCCCTGAGTAGACGTAATGAATCGAGGATGACAGCCTTCTGCATTCTGCCGGCTAAGATCTCTGCCGAATCTCGGCATGCCGGTATGATCTTTAGTTCTGAAAGCAGAGTCTGTCTCATTCCACCGAGGGCTCCTATAATCAGTACCACTATTTTAATAGAATGGCCTGGATAAAGCCTGCGGAGTTCGAAGAGCAAATCTCGATATTTTGTCCGTTTTTCCTCCTCTTTCAAGACAATGTTGCTCTCAGCGGGAGCTGAGAATTCCGCGACATACATTGTCTTGAGTTGGTGGTCGAGGAGTACTATGTCAGGCTTGTTGGCTTGTATTTGCCTGACGGTGGGAAACGAGTAGTTCCAATAAATTAGGCACTTCTCATTCCCCACAACGGACTCAATATCCCCCGGAAC
The DNA here is from genome assembly GCA_963675555.1 of Leptura quadrifasciata. Taxonomy (NCBI): domain Eukaryota; kingdom Metazoa; phylum Arthropoda; class Insecta; order Coleoptera; family Cerambycidae; genus Leptura; species Leptura quadrifasciata. The sequence continues at coordinate 47,137,624 of OY776678.1, forward strand.
GTAAGGCAGCACTGGTGTTTCGTCTATCCCATACGAGTGCCTTAGATGATAGTAAAGCACTCGTAATGCTGCGTTGTGTCTATGAATATAGGCCGAGACTGCGTATGTCGGGCAAGCCGACAGTAAGTGCATTACAGTCTCCGACGCCCTGCGGCAGGCCCTGCAGCTGACATCAGGGACCTCCATACCCATGACACGACGTCGATAGACGAGAGTGTTAAATACACCATCCTGGCAAGCCATTATGAATCCCTCGGTCTCAGACTTCAGCCCAGCTGACCTTAAGAAGGCGAAGGTCAGCCTTTCGGATAAGCCGAGGTCTTCTATATTTTTATAGAAGATCCCGTGCAATGGCTTATCCTTATGGAGCTGCAGAAGGATGTTGTGTTCTGCAGCTCTAATGTGGGCTTTTAGTCGAACGGGTTCCAACTCGGTGACAGAGTCGGGGTTTACCCGCTCGACGTCGAAGATGAGACCAAGTTCATCGGCTGCTCTCCGTGCTGCCTTAAAGAGAAAAGCTCCTACCTCTGCATTTTCATGGTCTCGGACCATGCAGAGGAGGGGATCCGAACTCCTGATGACCTTACATGCTCCCTCCAGTACCATCCTGCTATGGAGACTCTCCAAGCTCAAGAGTCCACGGCCTCCCCGATGTCGTGGGAGATATAACCGTGGAACGGACGATTTAGGATGCAAGCTCCTATTGAGATGCATCTTCTTGCGGGTTACTACATCGAGTTGACGCAGTTCTTCTCTAGTCCACTTCACTACTCCGAAAGAGTAGAGAAGGATCGGAACGGCAAGCATATTTGTAGCAGACACCTTGTTCTTCCCCGACAGTTCTGAAGACCAGATCTGTCGGAGTAGGTGCTGATACTTGCCGCGGAGAGCGTTTTTCACTACACTCACTTCTTGGGTGAAGCGTTGCTCGACACCCAAGTAAGTGTACGACTCTCCGGCATCTAGATGGTGTAAGATGCTTCCGTCCACGAGCTGCGCGTCCTCTCCATAGTCACCGCATCGTCCTCTCTTGAGATGGATCAGTGCGCATTTGTCCAACCCGAACTGCATACCGACAGCCTGCGTATACTCCTGTACCACCCTAAGGGACTGTTGGAGATCCCTCTCTCCAGAGGCATAAAGTTTAAGGTCATCCATATAAAATAGATGGGTGACCTTATGCCTCCTGTCGCCGGGGGTACCGCAGTTGTAGCCACGGGTTTTCCGTAGCGAGACGGATAATGGCAGTAGTGAGATGCAAAACAGAAGGGGGCTGAGGGAATCTCCCTGAAATACTCCTCTTCTGAATGTCACCGACTCTGTTTGGACTCTATCGTTACCCGATGTTATGGTAAAGCGAGTCCTCCAGAGCGGCATCAGTTCTTCAATACATCTCACTACGGGACCGGGTACCACAAGACATCGGAGCAAGTGAACAATGAGCTCATGCGATGTCATGTCGAATGCCTTGCGGTAGTCGATCCAGGCCATAGAGAGGTTCCGCTTATACTGCATGGAGTCCTGCGTGACACATCTGTCAATCAACAGGTTCTCCTTGCAGCCAGCGACACCTCTCTTCGACCCTCGTTGCTCATATATCCGTTCGTAAACCGGTTCAACTGCGTGGAGCACCCGCATGTACAAAATGCGTGTAAACACCTTGTAACATGCGTTTAGACAGGTTATCGGTCTGTAATTCTTTGGGTTGGACAAATCTCCTTTCTTGGGGATCAGCACTGTCCGCCCCTCAACAACCCAAGAAGGGATTTGCTGCTCCCCATTTAACCAGGAATTAAATATTCTGGCCAAATGGTGGTGGGTGCTCGATAACTTTTTCCACCAAAAGTTATTTATCCCATCGGGACCTGGAGCAGCAAAGTTCTTAGAGCCATCAAGAGCCCTACGAACCTCTTCTGGGGTTATTGGTTCGCACACTTCCTGTGGTTGCTGAAGCCTTTGACAAAAGGCTTCAAAGTGTGCAAGGGCAGGAGAATCTCGGTTGAGTGGAAGCCTCTCCTCATACAGCGTTTTCCAGAAATTCTCCACCTGATCTGCAGTCGGCGGATTGTCTACAACACGCGGAGGCGGTTGGAAAAGGCGCGAGGGCTTCTCGCGGAACAGTTTATTTTCCGCAAGCCCCCTCGCCCGCCTCACTAATGACTTTTTGCAAGTCACTAGCATCCGTATCCTATCGAGACAGTGCTGTTTGTTGGTTCGCAGCACTGCCTCATTGAGTGTGTGATGGACGCGTCTTAAGTTGGCGGCTAATCGACGCACTTTAGGCGTGAACGGCCTGTTGGCCGCCATATAGTCCATCACACATTGGATACTGGATGCGTGTTGCCTCGCCGACTGGATCTTGGCTTCCATCTTTTGTATGCGCCGCTGCGCTCTCTCCTGTGGGGAAGAGGTATTTCGCCTCTCCACCTGAGACGAGCGTTGAGCAGCGGCATACACGGCACAACTTATGTGCCAGATGTCAGCCTCTTCTGGTAGCGCTGTACGAAGTTCAGCGTCCACTCTGGCCAGGTCTTGTGGCCCGGGGGTTTTCAGACGGTGTAACCCCCTCCTGGTACTGAGGCCCTCTGGTATTGGCGGAACGAGGAGAGCCACGTCCTCAACCGGTGAATGTGGCGGCTCTTCGGCCACCTCATTCACCGGCCCAGGAGCAGCCCTCACGTAGCCCCTACTACGAAGGTGGGATACATAGTCACGCAGATTTTGTGGCGTGAAGGCGCTATGCTCTGGTAGCCTCTCACACCACAGAGCATGCATCCGCGCCATGTATCCCCTCCGCGCAGGCTCACTGCTTTCATAACAATGCAGAAGCTCATCCCTCAGTTCATCTGTCCACTCAAAGCGTCCTTGTTCATTGCGTACGTCGTCAACGGGCGGTCTATCCGGTTGAGCCCCACCACCTTGCCCTTGACCCCTATCCGAACGGGGTCGATCGTGGGGGCCCAGTCTTCGGCCTGCCGGAACCAAAGGTTAGAGCCTGTGGGTGGTTAGCCCAGCAGGCCCACGACCGACACCAGAGGGGAAGATGCTTTCCCCTCCCGGGTGCACTAGGGCTACCGGTTCGATTTTGCACCCCTAGTTGGAGTAAGTGGTGGCGCTACTCACCAAAGGCTTAATAGATGGAAGTTAGTCCCTCCTGCTATTTTATTATTATTATTATTTTTTTTTTTTTTACAAAAAACCAGTCACCCTACTCTGTGGCTCCGACCCTCACAGAGGGGAGCTGGTAATACCAATAGCCACTCCCCACGCCCGTGGGGTGAGTGACTACCGGGTCCGCGAATCGTGTGCCCTGAGTAGACGTAATGAACCGACGATGACAGCCTTCTGCATTCTGCCGGCTAAGATCTCTGCCGAATCTCGGCATGCCGGTATGATCTTTAGTTCTGAAAGCAGCGTCTGTCTCATTCCACCGAGGGCTCCTATAATCAGTACCACTATTTTAACAGAATGGCCTGGATAAAGCCTGCGGAGTTCGAAGAGCAAATCTCGATATTTTGTCCGTTTTTCCTCCTCTTTCAAGACAATGTTGCTCTCAGCGGGAGCTGAGAATTCCACGACATACATTGTCTTGAGTTGGTGGACGAGGAGTACTATGTCAGGCTTGTTGGCTTGTATTTGCCTGACGGTGGGAAACGAGTAATTCCAATAAATTAGGCACTTCTCATTCCCCACAACGGGCTCAATATCCCCCGGAACGTAAGGCAGCACTGGTGTTTCGTCTATCCCATACGAGTGCTTTAGATGATAGTAAAGCACTCGTAATGCTGCGTTGTGTCTATGAATATAGGCCGAGACTGCGTATGTCGGGCAAGCCGACAGTAAGTGCATTACAGTCTCCGGCGCCCTGCCGCAGGCCCTGCAGCTGACATCAGGGACCTCCATACCCATGACACGACGTCGATAGACGAGAGTGTTAAATACACCATCCTGGCAAGCCATTATGAATCCCTCGGTCTCAGACTTCAGCCCAGCTGGCCTTAAGAAAGCGAAGGTCAGCCTTTCGGATAAGCCGAGGTCTTCTATATTTTCATAGAAGATCCCGTGCAATGGCTTATCCTTATGGAGCTGCAGAAGGATGCTGTGTTCTGCAGCTCTAATGTGGGCTTTTAGTCGAACGGGTTCCAACTCGGTGACAGAGTCGGGGTTTACCCGCTCGACGTCGAAGATGAGACCAAGTTCATCGGCTGCTCTCCGTGCTGCCTTAAAGAGAAAAGCTCCTACCTCTGCATTTTCATGGTCTCGGACCATGCAGAGGAGGGGATCCGAACTCCTGATGACCTTACATGCTCCCTCCAGAACCATCCTGCTATGGAGACTCTCCAAGCTCAAGAGTCCACGGCCTCCCCGATGTCGTGGGAGATATAACCGTGGAACGGACGATTTAGGATGCAAGCTCCTATTGAGATGCATCTTCTTGCGGGTTACTACATCGAGTTGACGCAGCTCTTCTCTAGTCCACTTCACTACTCCGAAAGAGTAGAGAAGGATCGGAACGGCAAGCATATTTGTAGCAGACACCTTGTTCTTCCCCGACAGTTCTGAAGACCAGATCTGTCGGAGCAGGTGCTGATACTTGCCGCGGAGAGCGTTTTTCACTACACTCACTTCTTGGGTGGAGCGTTGCTCGACACCCAAGTAAGTGTACGACTCTCCGGCATCTAGATGGTGTAAGATGCTTCCGTCCACGAGCTGCGTGTCCTCTCCATAGTCACCGCATCGTCCTCTCTTGAGATGGTTCAGTGCGCATTTGTCCAACCCGAACTGCATACCGACAGCCTGCGTATACTCCTGTACCACCCTAAGGGACTGTTGGAGATCCCTCTCTCCAGAGGCATAAAGTTTAAGGTCATCCATATAAAATAGATGGGTGACCTTATGCCTCCTGTCGCCGGGGGTACCGCAGTTGTAGCCACGGGTTTTCCGGAGCGAGACGGATAATGGCAGTAGTGAGATGCAAAACAGAAGGGGGCTGAGGGAATCTCCCTGAAATACTCCTCTTCTGAATGTCACCGACTCTGTTTGGACTCTATCGTTACCCGATGTTATGGTAAAGCGAGTCCTCCAGAGCGGCATCAGTTCTTCAATACATCTCACTACGGGACCGGGTACCACAAGACATCGGAGCAAGTGAACAATGAGCTCATGCGATGTCATGTCGAATGCCTTGCGGTAGTCGATCCAGGCCATAGAGAGGTTCCGCTTATACTGCATGGAGTCCTGCGTGACACATCTGTCAATCAACAGGTTCTCCTTGCAGCCAGTGACACCTCTCTTCGACCCTCGTTGCTCATATATCCGTTCGTAAACCGGTTCAACTGCGTGGAGCACCCGCATGTACAAAATGCGTGTAAACACCTTGTAACATGCGTTTAGACAGGTTATCGGTCTGTAATTCTTTGGGTTGGTCAAATCTCCGTTCTTGGGGATCAGCACTGTCCGCCCCTCAACAACCCAAGAAGGGATTTGCTGCTCCCCATTTAACCAGGAATTAAATATTCTGGCCAAATGGTGGTGGGTGCTCGATAACTTTTTCCACCAAAAGTTATTTATCCCATCGGGACCTGGAGCAGCAAAGTTCTTAGAGCCATCAAGAGCTATGCTCTGGTAGCCTCTCACACCACAGAGCATGCATCCGCGCCATGTATCCCCTCCGCGCGGGCTCACTGCTTTCATAACAATGCAGAAGTTCATCCCTCAGCTCATCCGTCCACTCAAAGCGTCCTTGGGCATTGCCATTGTCATCAACGGGCGGTCTGTCCGGTTGGGCCCCACCACCTTGCCCTTGACCCCTATCCGCACGGGGTCGATCGTGGGGGCCCTGCCTTCGGCCTATGGGAACCAAAGTTTAGGGCCTGTGGGTGGTTAGCCCAGCAGGCCCACGACCGACACCAGAGGGGAAGACGCTTTCCCCTCCCGGGTGTACTAGGGCTGCCGGTTCGGTTTTACACCCCAGCTGGAGTAAGTGGTGGCGCTACTCACCAAAGGCTTGATAGATGGAAGCCAGCCCCTCCTGCTTTATTATTATTATTATTATTATTAGCCGTTACTCAAGTCCGAGTATAAAAATGTTACAGTCGATAAATTGTGTACAATAAAAAAAAAGTAAAAGGTGTAGTCTATTGTAATTCCCATTCATATACGGTGCACACGACAATGGCTATAGAGGCCAATTCGGGAGAGCACATATCGACCGCAGTCAGGACAAACATAGACCTGGTTAGGTCTTGGATTCGGCCTTCTTGCAGCAACATTTCCTTGATAGCTGGCCACAACCCCTCGCCATTCGGTTCTGTCCGCTGCAAGTTGTTCCCATTGCTCGTCTGCAATACCGCAGGATTTTAGATTTTCATAGAGAGCGTCATTGAACCTCTTTCGTTGACCGCCACGCCTTCTTCTACCGCTTAGCAATTCACCATAAAGTGTACATTTAGGAAGGCGGTTATCATGCATACGATGAACATGACCTGCCCATCTTAGGCGTGCTCTTGAAATAAGCACCTCAATTGGAAGGCTGTTTGCTCTCCTGAGTACTTCCACGTTTGATATGTGATGGAACCAACGGATTTTCATCATACTTCTGAGGTGTCTTTGTTGAAAACTTTCTAATTCTTTCACATGACGACGATAAGTGACCCAGCTTTCACATCCATATAGCAGTGTTGGAATGACAGCTGCTCTGTAGACAGCCATTTTCGTTGACAAAGCAAGGTCGTGGTTGTCAAATACTCTCTCTCTAAGTCCCCAAAGTGCTGTAGATGCAGCGTTAATTCTATTGCGAATCTCGCTGTCCATGTTTGCTTTGTCATTAACAACGTTGCCTAAGTAATTGAACTGATCCACCACTTCAAGAGAATTTCCGTTAAGTGTAATGTATATTTGTTTCACTTGATGAGGAGTTGACATAATCTTAGTCTTTACAATGTTGATTTTAAGCCCCAAGGAGTCATAGCTCTGGGCATACACATCTAAAAGTTCTTGAAGCTCTTCCGGCGTAGAGGCTAAAAGTGCACAGTCATCCGCATATTGGAGATCACAAATGAATCGTGTGCGTGTCTTCGTGAAAGCTCTAAAGCGCCCTATCTGAGACCTATTCCTCTGACTGTCAGTTTGTTGTCAACAATAATTGTTAGAGCAGTGGTAAACAAATTAAAGAGTAGGGGTGCCAGGACACATCCCTGCCTAACTCCAGTGAGGGTTTGGAAAGGTTCGGTTGCGTCATTATTATACATAACCTGGGCGTTGTTGTTTGTATGTAGACTGCGACATACTTCCACAAATTTTCTAGGGATACCTAAGCGGAGCATAATTTTCCAGAGCACTTCCCTGTCCACCGAGTCAAACGCCTTGGTTAAATCAATGAAGGCCATGTGAATTTCTCCTTGACGTTCGAGTGCTTTTTCTTGAAGCTGTTTAAGTGTGAAGATTAAATTCGATGTGCCTCGGTTTGGTCTAAAGCCACTCTGTGTTTCAGGAAGTAGCTTTTCCATAACAGGTGTTAGCCTATTTGCCATCGCTTTAGTGAGTATCTTCCCTCCAACAGCCAGGAGAGCTATACCCCTGTAATTTCCACAGACCGCAGCGCTCCCTTTGTTTTTGAAGAGGTTGATTGAAAGTGTATCACGAAACTCCTGCGGAGCTTGACCACTTTCCCACACGACATCAAACAGTTTTTTGAGGTAGGGTATGAGCTCTGACGACACAGCTTTAAAGATCTCAGCTGGGAGTGAGTCGGCGCCGGGAGATTTGTTATTTTTTAGCTGCCCAATGGCGGTTAAGATCTCTTCCGTTGTTAGTGGTTTATCTAAGTCTTCGAAGGTGTCATATTGAGGGATAAGATTTTTAATATCGTGATCGGCTTGACTTTGCTGGTTAAGAATGTTAGAGTAGTGTTCTTTCCATCGGGCTCTTATTTCCTGGTCTTCTTTGAGGAGATTTCCATTTAAATCTTTAATAGGGCACATATTTTTCCGACTGGGGCCGTACACTGCTTTTACTCCTTGAAAGAAATTCCTGTAGTTGTGTGAATCGGCGTACCTTTCAATTTCTCTGGCCTTGCTTGCCCACCATTCGTTCTTTATTCTTCTGATTTCGCGTTGCGTTTCATACTTAGATTGGGTAAAAGCTTCTGCTTTTGATGAGTCGTTGGGGTGGTGATAGCGTTTTGGAACGCAATATGTTTGCGGTCAAGAAGTTCTTGTATAAAAGCTTCATTATCATTGAACCAGTCCTCCTGTTTTTTACTTGCTGCAGTGCCAAGAATTTCCTCACTCGCACTTTTTAAACTGTCTTTAATTTGTGTCCAGGTTAGCTGTTCGACGGTTTGTTGGTCACGCAATTTACTAATACAGAGATGGAGTCTACGTTTTACTTGAGTTCTTCGGTGTTTGGGTCTCATAACAATTTTCATTTTAGAGACAACAGGACGATGATCGGTCCAACATTCACTATCAATGCGCTCCTTTGTAATTTGGACGTCCTTGAGATGCTTCCTACGTACGATAACATAGTCCAGTAGATGCCAGTGACCTGATCTGGGGTGACGCCAGGTGCCTTTAAATTTATCCTTTTGTCGGAAAATGGTGTTTGTTATAACTAGATCATGTTCGGCGCATTTAGTTAGGAGTAGTTGACCGTTAGCGTTCATGTTGCCCAAATCGTTCTTGCCTATGATGCCTGGCCAGGTGTCTGCATCTCTCCCTACTCTAGCGTTAAAATCGCCAAGAATAACGAGTCGTTCCGTTTTAGGTATTCTACAGAGGGTTTCTTGCATCCAGAGTGGGAGCGTAGGCGCTTATTAGATTTACCGCGTTGCCATCTGATAGCTCATAGCGTAGCAGCATTAGTCGCTCGGATAGGCCTTGTGGTACTTGTGTTAAGTTGGATACAAGTCTGTATATATACATTGAAAGTAGCGCATAGAAATGGTTCCGATTGAGTTATAACTGGAAACTTATTTGAGTTACCAGTGGTATAATTTTCTCTGCAACTACTAAAGCGCCAACGAAAATTCGTCCTTGCTTGATGTTTAGTTAAACTCAGACCAGTTAATAATATTCGAAAGCCTCTGTATATACTTCAGTAGATACGCGTATATAATTTTCAACGAAGAACGGGAACATGGGTGAATATTTTATGAAGGAAAATAGAGACGCGGATCCTTGTTGTTGAGCTTGTTTTTTGAGCTGTTATATCAAAATTCATCCCCGTTTGAGGTCGAGTTTCACTTTCTTAAATTTTATAGTAGACAGTTACAAATTACTTAATATATAAATTAGTTTTTTATTGCTGAAGTGCTGTAAAAAAGTACCAAATAAAATAAGCCAAGGCTTCAGTTACACTTAGTGTCGAAAAGAAGTTAATATTTTAAAGTAGATGTGAGACGTTTCACTACAGAAAATGATAAATTAACATGAGGGGAACAGAACAGCTTGCTTAAATTTGTTATATAAAATAACTGGAGGTTAGAGTTTGTCATATTTTAAAAAAACAGTAGCTGTAATAGTCTGTTTTCAGGAAGTTATTTTCAAATTGCAATAAGTACAGAAAAGATTTTTTTCTTTTTATCGACTTATATACATTGTGTCCCGTCTCAAGTTGACACACCTTGATGTTTCGGTTATTATTCGGGAGATCGATTTGAAATTTATCTCTGATATAAAACTCTTCAAGTCTCATCTTTTTATGATTTTCAATATTTTCAATTGTCACATCAACCCACTACGTTCACTAAAAAATGTGATTTTTCTATGTTTTACTTAGCATTAGAGATTCAGCAAAAAATTGTTAAGAAAAGTTGTTCAGAATCAATAAATATCCCTAGATACTGAGTTTCATCAAAATATGGGTATTTTAATTATTTTTCATAAATTTTGCAGTTATTCAGAAATTTAGTTCTTAACCAATTAGACTTAAGCAAAGATTGCCATGGAAACAAGAAAATATGGCAAGTGTCATAAAAAACGTCAAACGTGTACATGTGTTTTTTTAAATTCTTCTCTTGCACAATAGCTGAACAGTGGTTGAGTCTCAATGAAAAAGTTGAGATAATGGGGAACATTCTCTTTTATTTTATCCGCCAGAGTGCACCAGCTGTATTCGGTTGTTTGTCCGTCAATGTCAATACAAAAAAATATGTCTTTGTATAAACAAAGTTAATAATTAGGATGTAAAATGAAAACTTGTTGCTGTGTACCAAATACTCTAACACAGTAGGACATTTAATTTATTTCCTAAAAATCACCACTTTCGACAAACTATTTAAAGGTTATGTATGATACAAGTTGACATGACATTAAACCAAGCACGCATGGCGTCACCTATTGGATATGTTAGGAATTGGCTTGAATTGTTCCCCATTAGACTTACTGGCGAAAATAACCATTCTACCAGATCAGTACCTCGAGAATTTAATGTAGGACATCCGCTACGCCAAAGTGGTTACTCAGTTGTTGCTAAAATTAACAGACTTTTCAACCAAAGTGGTAGTGTAATAAAAACTAAAAGAACAAAAAACAATCGGCAGAATGTAGACCAGGTAATTTTAGACGCTTTCAATGAAAATCCTCGTAGTGGCATACGACATATGGTATTAATCTTGAATTTGACTCACAATAAAATTTGGAGGTGCTTTCGTCGATACAAATTCAAGCCATTTAAACCCATATTTCTACACACCTTGGAGGAAGGTGATGATAACAGACGGCTTCAATACTGTTTCTGGACTCAAGGCAATTATCTTAATGATCGACATATTTTGGAAAAAAATATATTTAGTGATGAAGCTTCACCACCAATGGTGTAGTATCGTCCAAAACTTTAGAACAGAAAACATATATTGGGTTATCAATTGTAAGCGACAGTATTCTGAAGCAGTGAACATGTGGTGCAGTATTTTAGGAGAAAGGATAATAGGCCCTTTCTTTTTCTTACAAACTTTAAATGCTATAAGACTGCTACACTTTTTGAACAATGAATTCAGGGATATGTATTTTCAACTGGATGGAACATCAATTCACAACTCGAAAATTGTCCGACGATTGTTGAAAGTTAACTTTCCTCAAAAATGGATCGGGAAAAACAGTCATTTGATCGAGCGGCCTCCTAGATCTCCGGATATTATCCCGCTTGATTTTTATTTTTGGGACACCATAAAAATAAAACATAATATTTTTAGTCGCAAACTCCTATATACAATCCTCATTTTACTATAAGGAACGTAACCAGACTGCAACCAACAGGTACTCTCCGGGCTGTGTGCCCCGCTTAGCGCTGAATTACAAGTTAGAAGTCTGGCGCGTTAAGTGTAATAATTGCATATTACCATCAAAACGATAATGCTTCGATTGCAATAAACACCAGCCGAAAGACTGATCCTACAAGCTGTTGGTTGCAGTCTGGTTACGTTCCTTATAGCAAAATAAGGATTTTATAGAGGAGTTTGCGAAAAAATATTGTTTTAATATTGCGCCCTCTAAAAGCACATTTGAACTATGCTAAGCCCAGTCAGGCTATTTATTTTTCGATTGCAACAGACACTTTACCGCTAGATGGCGCCTGCTGACTATTTTACATGTCGTTATTGTAAAAATACGGGGATGTACCAAATAGTCAAAGGATCCTCGTGCCGGTCGTCACATGCCTACCTTGCACTGACGAGAGCCAACAGCTCGAAACTACAGTCCACAAGTGGTGTGTGACGGCTGGCAACAGAGCACCTTTAAGTAGGATCAGTCTTTCGGCTGGTTAGTTAGAGGTTTTCTTTTTACGCTTCTCCATTTTCCCGAAGAAGCAAGCATGATTAAATAAATTGTATTCCAGTAGACTTACACCTTGATATGGAATTGTTGGGAGAAAAAGCAAATGGATATGCACCATGTAAGATATCGATTACGTCATTTACCTAATGGTAAATGACGTAATCGATATTTTTCCAGAATTTCTCAATAACCATGTGTTGCATTCATGGTTATAGTATTTCAGGTTATAGTATTTCATTGGTAGACTATATATACCGTTATCCAGTGGCCGCATCCGATGACTTGTGTGGGGTGGTAAAGTTAGCAAAATGATGTTGTTTTTCTTGGTCATTTTGATAACTTTCAAAGAAACGTGCGTTTCATAGTTCGCTATGACAGGAAAAAGAGAAAACAATTGCGTTGGGTTTACATGCAGTATAAAACGTTTTGCCAATTGTATAACTCGATCGCCATCCATCTACTATTGTTGTTACTTTCATTTTCATTGTCAAGCTCTGCCTCCATATCTTCTATCGTCACCGCTATTTCTCGACTCCACTCATTCGTTACCTCTTTCAGAATCGATATATTTCATTTTACGTTCCGTCACTGTTTTCGTGGAAAATAATTTGTTTTGGTTTCCTTGAACTGTCGTTTGTTTTGGTTTCCTTGAACTGTCGTTTGTTTTAGTTTCTTTTATTGCCACTTATTTCTTGCCTTGGCGGAGTTTAGTATTTATTAGTTATTCCACCACTCAGCCAGGACATATGCACACAGACAAGTATACAAGGTTTATTCCTTACGACAATGCCACCTCCTACCAACTAGGTAACACATGTAAAACGCCAATAAAAATCCATAATCTAGTCAGGATTTGAATGCAGGGCTCCTTGGTCTCAAGTCTAATATAAGTATTGAGACACTGAGCCGTTCATGTTTCTTGTTTACTCCCTCCTCCAGTCTAATGTTTTTCATTTCTTCTTCCTGTAACTTCTCACTTTCCTTCCTTATATGGTACTCCTGCCACTAGGCTGAAACAATAGCAACAAAGGGCATTTCTTCTTTTTTCTATTTTCATTTCATTTTTCTTCACTACTGACACTTTATTAAATGAAGTCACTTTCAAGTCTGTTGAAGTCCCAGTGATAGCAATGTTATCAATAATTGCTGACTCGTTTAAATTTTAAATGTATTCTTCAGGAGTATGTAAGTTTGCTATTATTTTTGATATAGCGTGCTTTATGAGCATTAGCAGACCTCTGGTCTTTGAGTGTGATACATTCATGTGGTTTGGGAGGTTGTTTTTAATCCGATATTTTGGTCTGCTCATTAATATTCACACAGAAAGGTAAAGTACGGACCATGCAAACTGCTGATTATCTATATTACTAGTAGAATCAGTTCTTGGCACCAAGTGATTACTGATTAGTCACCTAAAAGTGCAATCAGTAGTGGGTTTTGTTCAGCAAGTCCTAGTTGAAGCATGAAATATATGTGACAAGTTAGTTGTAAGTTGACATTAAGGATTTATTACTGATTTTCTCTTATAGTATTGACATATTTCCCACCGACAACTACAGACTTAATGGCCATTCTGGTTCATTACTTTAGATTCTTCACAAACACAATCCACACTTCTTGCGCTACGCGGTAACAGTAATAACCCGCTGTAGCTTGCCGGCTGGCTGGCCATACGTATCCGGTCACACCAGAGTTTCAAAATAAGGCGAGTTCAGTCCTTGTTTATGTCTCTTTTAGGCGATTTATAGGCCTCACAGAATTCTAGTTTTTTATTCAGGACTTTAGAATTCTAAAATCTTTCCGATTATTTAATTAAAAAAGGTGCTAAATGAACCCATTTTGAAAAAGGAATAAATTGATTTCAGATACTCTCAGCTAAGTGGAGTATGATTAATTAAATTTAGCTCCATATTTCATCGAAAATCTTTAAGCAATGATGTGGTTTCTAAATGTTAAGAGCTAATACAAATATTACTTTGAAAAGCAGAAGCCTATTAATTCTTAATACTTAAATAGTATATTACGTAATGAGTGTTGTAAGAAGCATATTACGCACGAATGGAAAAGTCACGCGTAATTGCTTTACAACTCGAATTATGTGCTATACTTTACCTACGATCATATTTAATAAAATTAAAAGACAACTATTACATACTGTAAACAAGGCGCCTGTAAACCAATTGCACGGGACACAGAGCAATTCTAGGTCACTTAAATTTCTGACGTGGGGTTTAAAGAAACAAATACGCCTACGTAATTTTCAAACGCCGTCAAAACTGACGTAATATTGTTGAATTTTACTATTTATAGTAACGATTGTAGGTAAACATAATTACAAGCCTTCAGTTAATATTAAACTCTGCTTACAGTACCTATTTTACCAGTATGGAGATAACTCATTTTGATACACATTTGAGGAACAGTTTACAATTGTACTTCTATGTATGCGGTCCCTTATGAGAGTGTTATGCTGAACGGCTGAATCGCAAAAACGACATTACATCACTCTATCTATCCAGACGTACACGACAGTTCAATTTAAACCAATTTGGAGTGAAAAGGCGGCCAGGGAATTGAAGAGTCTCAACTCCTATACATTTATATTTTAATTTTAATAATAGTGAAGAAAAATCAGTTCATGTTTGACTAATCATATCTGTAAATAAAAATAATTACACTATTATACCCATATAATGGACTGATTTAGTCGAACACCTACGCTTAAACCGTTTTTCTGCATTTTTTAATCTGTTTACTTTTATAAGAATTTCAGCAAATTTTTAAATCGATTAATTTTAATGGAAATAGATTTCGCAATTTCTTAAAAGCGACTTAACTCTTCCTTTTACATCCGTTTCTCGGACGTCACATATATATTTATTTACTTATGATGGGAAATGACAAATACAGTTAAGTGGTTACAAATATAAATGAAGTAGAATTAAACAGTACACTTGATTAATAAATATATAAAAAAATTAGTACGAGAGAAAAACAACTCAAATCAACTGTAAACATAAATATACAGAGATTAACATATTAATAGAATTACGTTAAAAAGGTATATTTTATTTGTGCGAATACTAGAGTTATATAGGGTGGGGCAATAGTGCCCGGGCCTCGATATCTCGAGTTCTACGATAGTTAGAAATTTAAAAAAAATTGCAAGTAAACTAGATAAAAAAGTCGAAAACTGAAAATTATTTTCGAACATACAGGGCGAGCCAAGACGAAATTACAGGACCAAGTGCCTTTTCTTTGAATGGAATGCTATGTATATCAGTACATTTTTTGAAGTCTCTTTCTAGGCTTTATTCGTTCCTATATTAGCATTGTATATCTCCCAACCACTGGGATGTAATGAATTTTTTTGTTGAAATAATGCAATCTGCAGATGGATATTAAAAAAATCACTACAGTCACAATTATGAGTTTTAAGAAAAACTTATGTGAATATCAGTTACGAGGCATCTAATTAATGTTACTGAATCATTTACATTTCCTAAAAATGTACAGGTTGGCCAAACATTATTTTTCAATTAAGAACATATTAAATTCAATTTTCTCAATTTTTTCAAATGAAACACCCTGTATATTTTTCGACGATGTGATGTAGATATGAAAAACGAAATTTTTTTTGTAAGTACTTCCCTAGGGCTAATTGCAATCAATTTCGTTTTATTGAGCAATAATTACAAAATTCTAAAATAAACTTAAAAAGAGAGGTTTCTCCAAATAACTCAGTAGAAAAATTATAATAAATGTTTCACAT
This sequence comes from Leptura quadrifasciata, assembly GCA_963675555.1. Taxonomy (NCBI): domain Eukaryota; kingdom Metazoa; phylum Arthropoda; class Insecta; order Coleoptera; family Cerambycidae; genus Leptura; species Leptura quadrifasciata. The sequence continues at coordinate 47,153,173 of OY776678.1, forward strand.
GCTGCCCATTTTGATTGACATACATCACTAAGCGCTTTTGAAATGAGGTTCCCACTGTTCTTAAACCTGCCGGTGTGATAGATGTAAAGGCAGTTATTATTCTTTCCTTCATATTTTGCACTGTTGTTGGTGTATCTCTATAAACAATTTCCTTCGCGTATCCCCATAAAAAGACATCCATTTTTATAAGATCTGGGAACCTAGCAGGCCATTTAGTGGATCCATTTCTTCCAATCCATTGATTAGGGTAGGTATTATTGAAGTGGTCTCTAACTGGACTTAAATAAAGTGGTGGAGCACCATCTTGCTGAAACCACATCCTATTTCGAATTTTCTCAAGGAGATTTACTAATAATTGTTGCAGATAGTTGTCCAAAAAAAATTAAGATAAATAGTTCGAGTCAATGTACTACCAAAGAAATGTGGCCCTATTACATATTCTCCAAAAATCCATCCCCAAACATTTATAGACCATGTGTGTTGGTTATCAACTTGAATAAAAAGTGAGGATTTTTTCGAAGCATAATAATGGAAATTGTGCCTATTAATAAATCCATTTTTATGAAAAGTTGCCTCATCATCACTGAATAAAACAGTATTGAAGAAGTTGACATCATGTTGCATTTCACCTCTGGTCCAATTACAAAATTGTAGGCGCTTTTGAAAATCGTCATCAGATAATTCCTGGTGTATTTGAATATGATATGCATGCAACTTATTTGTTTTAAAGATTCGACCCACAGACCATCTACTTATTCCTACTAATGAGCTCACTTCTCTTTGACTAACATAGGGATTCTCAACCGTTGCCAGCACCACAGAAAACTCATTTTCTGCATTCGCTTTTTTTTATATTCGACATTTACAATTTCCAGAAATTTATCGAGAAGGTTTTGGAAGCTGCTAACATCAGGAATCCTTCTTTCAGGATAACGTTGGTGATAAATTCTATTGACAAGTAAACAATTTCTGTCTGACTAGCCCAAAACAAAAGTCATGTCTACAAGTTCCGCTTTATTAAAATTCATATTGTAAAATTCCAAATATTTTAAATTCATACAAACTGTAACGGCCGATAAGTGTGATAAATGCTCCTTTGTACACGACAATTTATACCAAACTGAGGTTTTATTGCTTGTCGAATAACGAAAACAGCAAAAAAAAAGTACAAAAAACATTACAGCAAAGGACCGGTTAAATACTATTTGCTCATTTCAATGGATTGGACGAAATGGTCCCACTCGTTTCAAAAAATTGCATAAAAACGTTTGTCAATCAAAATGGGCAACACGTCGAACACCTATTATAATTTGTTCTAATGAATTATTTGACGGAACCTCTTTATTTAAGTTTATTCTTGAATTTGACAAATCTTTTTATAAAATGAAAATGGTTGCAATTAGCCATAGGGAAGTACTTACAAACAAAATTTTCGTTTTTTATTTCTACATCACATCGTCGAAAAATGCACAGGATGTTCCATTTGAAAAAATTGAGAAAATTCAATTTAAAATGTTCTTAATTGAAAAATAGTTTTTGGCCACCCTGTAGATTTTTAGGAAATGAAAATGATTCAAAAACACTAATTAGATGTCTCGTAACTGGTATTCATATAAGTTTTTCTTAAAACCCATAATTGTGACTGTGGTGTTTTTTTTTAATATCCATCAGCAGATTGCATTATCTCAATAAAAAAAATTCATTACATCCAAGTAGTTGGGATATATTCAATGCTAACATAGGATTGAATAAAGCCTCGAAAGAGGCTTCAAAAAATGAACTGATATACATAGCATTCAATTAAAAAAAGGCACTTGTATTGTAATATCTTCTTGGCTCACCCTGTGTGTTCGAAAATAATTTCCTTGCAATTTTTAAAAAAATTTCTAGCTATCGTAAAACTCGATATATCAAGGTCCGACGCATTATTGGCCTACCCTGTATAGTATATACAAATAGCGGCAGCCAAGGACACTGGGCGGCATGTAAATGTGGTACAACACTTGTGACTTGAAAATCACGTTTTTTTAGTTGTGTAACGCCGAGTTCTCATAGCTGCGGATTGCGAATTTAACTTCTAGTGAAAAGTGAACGAATGGCCTTAAGAACATTTCGCTACACTTGCAAGAAAATTAACACTGTTTTAGAACAAATTTTATAAAAATCCAAACAAAAAAATTCGCATTCCGCAAGTACCTGAAAGTACCTGAACGGGGCGGGGCTTAAGGCGATCATCATGAGCGTCACCGAGGCAAAATGTCATTTAAGAGCTTTGTAGATTATTGGTATCAGAGACGTTAAAATTGCAACCTTTCCACTGCATGTGATAGAACAATTAATAAAGTCTTTGTTTAACTTTATTATTTTGTAAATCTTAGCAATCGAATTTGTATCTAAAAGAAAATTATTAGGAAATGCAAAAGCTGGTTAAACAAAACAATTTTAATTTATTAAAAATATGAAGATACATCATGTACCATATAAAAATTAGTAACTAGTCATAGCCCATTGTTATCTAAGACTTCTTGTAATCTGTTTGACATCGAGTTAATTAAGTTTAATCGTAAATTTTGATCTTTCGTCAGACTTCCCCGCGTTTCCACAACAAGAGTCCATAAATATTCTGCATCTCGTGCAATAACATTTAATTTTTGCATATTTTTCACCATTAATCCCCAAATGTTTTCCAATTAATTTATATCGGGACTCTTCGCGTTCCACGGAAGAATTTAAATATTATTTTTGGCAAAATAATTAGTTACACAATGAGCAGTGTGCACTGAGTAATTATCTTGCTGAAAAATAAAATTGTTATTTGGAAATAATACTCTGACTGAAGGCACGGAAGGCTCTAGAAGAGCCTTGTGTGGGAGGGGGTTACACATTTAGAGACAAGGGACACGCACCCAATATCCGTGTATAGTGGAAAAATCCCTCTCATAGTATTTTCCACTGCCACGACCGGGGATCAAACCCGCAACTTTTGGGTTAGAGGCAAGTGCGCTCACCTCTCGACCACCAGTCATACTTCATTAAATTCAATATTCCATTAATGTTCCTTGTTCCAGCTCCTCTACATATCCATGCCCAAATGTTTACGGAAAATCTGTCGGAGCTATCATATGATGATATATATTGCTCTTTATATCTACAATGAGGCGGTCTATACACTCGAATATATCCGTCGTGATATGACTGAAATACTTATTCAGCAAAAAAAATGACCCTGCCCCAAAAATTCACTTCAACACGAAGTAGATGATTAAGAACAAAAATAATTCGACCTTGCTTTTTTTCAGCACTAAGCTTATATTTTTTCGCAGACGCGCAGCAGTTTCTTAATAATAATAATAATAATAATAATAATAGTATTTATTTATTATTATTATTATTAGGTCTGTTTTTCTCATTCATCGTAAGGCACTCGTTACAGAAGCAGGGAAGTTTGTCTTAACGCTTGCCTTTTTTGCTGTTTCAAACGGACAATGTCTTAAATAAACGACTAAATCAGTATATAATTCAATGCCATCTTTCGTCTTGTACCGAAAACGCTTGAAGATAGAATGGTTTTTGGTGGAGAGATTTCGGTAAGTGAATTTATATTAAATAATAGGTCAATACCACTGAGAGCAATATTTTACATTGTCGTGAAAACAAACTATTGGGGAGCACTAAGTATAACAGTTATCCTCCCCCGGCGGTATATAGTATAAAGATTCATGTTTGCCCCCAAATATACCTTTACGGTTTACTTTAAACTTATTACCGTTTGGAATATTTTGTGCTAAATTTGAATTTTCGTATTTTGCAGGGGTGAAGTCGATCATGTCACGAGAATATATGAAACGCCTTAGGATTCACGGTAAATGTAATTACGATCCAAGATATATGACAAAAGCAATAAGGGCAGTGCAGGTTAATAGATTGAGCATTAGAGCAGCATCGGAACAATATGGACTTCCTTACTCCACCCTCAATGATAAAATAAAAAACAAACTTCCTAAATCGTATGGGGGGACAAACAATTCTGACTGAGCATGAACAAAAATTTTTAGGTGAGGGGCTCCAAATCTGTGAGGGATGGGAGTTTCCCCTACGAAGGGTCGATGTTAAAGATATGGTGCAAGCTTACCTAAACAGAAAAGGAATCCAAGAAAAAAGATTTGCAGACAATAAACCAGACAACGAATGGTTTAAAAAATTTATAAAAAGAAACCGTCGACTTATTGAACGATTATCGGAAAACATCAAAAGGGCTCGTGCTGCTGTGAATGCAGAAACAATAAATGGATATTTTGATAACCTCGAAGTTACTTTAAAAAATGTCCCATCGTCGAATATTATTAATTATGACGAGACCAGTTTTACTGACGATCCGGGGACAACTAAAGTCATTGTGAAACGAGGAGAAGTCCAAGACAAGCGTAAGCGTATTGATTGCCACCAAAGCTGATGGAACTATCCTCCCCCCTTACATGGTTTATAAGGCTAAACACCTTTACCCCACCTGGACAGAGGGTGCCATTAATGGCACAGGGTATAACCGAAATTCAAGTGGTTGGTTTAACATGCAAATACTCGAAGATTGGTTCGACAAGATTATAGTACCCCATGCTCGAAATTTTCCAGGAAAAGTTGTTATGATAGGGGACAATGTGTTTAGCCACTTGACGTTGCATATTATACAGACTGTCAACAATAATAACACAGGTTTTGTTCTTCTACCACCGAATTCAACTCACATATGCCAGCCCCTGGATGTGGCTTTTTTCCGCCCCCTGAAAATAGCATGGCGGACAATTCTTGATGATTGGAAAGCAAGCAATAGAGGAGTCTTTCAGAAAAGTGCATTCCCAGTGTTACTAAAGAGAGCCTTGGAAACTGTTGGCGTCAATATAAAACAGAACGTGATTTCTGGATTCTAATATTTTTCCAACCAAGCCAGACAAAGGTCTCGACCATTTTTCCAAAACTTACGAAGAGGAAGAAGCTTCCAGCCGCTGGGGCAATGCTTTTGTACAGCAGTTCAGTGAAACCAGAAGGAAAGAGACTGAAAGTACCAAAAAAAAAAAGATCAAGGGGAAGAAATTGAATCTTCCACCAGGAAAGGGCATTATTGTCAATAATAATTTATCTATGGATAATAATTTAAATGAACCTCGTTCAGCAACTTCACGCCAAGATGAAGTGAGTGAAGATATGATTGAGAATGAACACGTTGAGGATGAAGAGGAAAACGTGATTCCAGATGAGATATTAGACGAAGAGAGTAATTCTGGAGTCAGCGAAAAAAGCAGAGATTTAGATTAGACTGACAATGACCTGATCTGTGATAATTTGCAAGTTGGTGATTTCATAATAGTCGTCTTCATGGCTGAGAAAAGAAACCGAAAATTTATTGGTCGAATTGTTACGAAAATGACCGAAAATGTATTCGAGGTATCTTATTTAAGAAAAAAGGAAAGTCTCAAAATGATCATGTTCAATTTCCCCGATGTAATTCACATACAAGAAAGTTCGACTGACCAAATCATAAAAAAATTTACAGACATGCGACGTGAAAGGTATCTCTTTCCTGGTTTAGATATTAATACTACCTATATTTTATACCCCCCCCCCCCTCCAAAGATTGTTTATTTTATTTGTTTTAAGAAAAAAAAGTGTATTTTATTCATTTTAAGAGAAATAAGTTTATTTTATATATTTTTGTAATAAAGCATATTATTTTTGACTTATCTCATTTTCAAATAACCTGTTTTTCAGTAAATTCCATCCCTACCTGTCCAATTTTTCCTTATTTTATGGTTAACTTTACCCTACAAATATAGAGTTGTTTTTACAATTCTAAATAGATGATGATCGACTTTACCCACACATGAAGGGGTGAACTCGTTCCTTATTCTACCCTGCAAATTTTGTTTTTAATTTTATGATCGATTTCACCCTACAATAAAGGCGCTTTTAATGAAAAATATATGGTAAGCGACTTCACCCCACCTATGGGGGCTGAAGTCGTATATTTACAGCTTTAAGAATAGAAAAAACGTGAAAAAATTATAGACTTCACCCCGGTTTACGGTTACGTATGACAGATTATATAATGTCAAATTTGACAAGTCGAGCCAGATTTACATTGATAAAATCGAACTGTACCACATTTATATGCTGTACGCACAGGGACGAATTTTTAAGTATCTAGACATTTCATATTCATAGTTGCTAAGCAGATTGAATGCACAACGATACGAAGGAATATAAATGATGATGGTTTGATCGAGACGGCTGCGGCTTATCGCATGCTGTATGAGGACCTTTACATTTATTCCACTGTGAGCAGGAGCGCATAAACGTTTTTTTTTAAAATATCTACATTGTTAATTTATTAAAATTGATGGTTATCAGGTTATCGAAAAAAATCCAGATAATTAAGTGGTATTATGGTGGCCGATCAATGCGTGCAGTTGAAAAAATATTTCAAACTAAATATCCAAATAGGTTTTCTCCTACACTAGGCCCAATCAGTCGAATCATTAAAAACTTCGAAAAATATGGATGCGTTTCTCCTGGAAGACGTAAAAGTGTATCAGTCGCGCAACACAATAACGATTATGAAATGAGAGAAATAATGGTTTTTGCCACGACTAATAAAAATCCCACAGTTTTTGCGATAGTTTCAAGTGACAGGACAGTAAGAAGTATTCTCAAGAAAAATGGTTATTGATCATACAAAGTAAGAAGAACCTGTGAGATATTTCGCGAAAACAATATCAAACGCATAACTTTTTGTGAAAGTGTAAAAGAGAAGGCCAACCGTGATGAAAATTTCAGCAAAAACATTGTTTTCACCGACGAATTGTCTTTTGCATTACATAGACAACATAATCTATCAATGGTTCGTTATTGGTCTCGGGAAAATCTGCATCGACTTTTTGCATTATGAATTCAGTAACCCTAGAAACTAAATATATGGGGTGTTATGCTAGGGGATCATATGATCGGTCCATTTTTCATTGATGGTACGCTAAACGACCTTAAGTAATTAAACCTATTATAGCAGTATATTGTTCCGGAAATTAGGTGGCTAGCAGCAGCAGCAGATTTAACGAGCTCTGATTTCTACAAGATGGTTGTCGTCCTCGTGATTATGCCGCAGTTCATTTTCTGAACATTATATTTCCACGCCGTTTAAGGAGTGGAGGGGAATCCATCTTGTGGCCAGCTAAATCTCCTGATATGGCTCTAAAAGACTTTTTTTATGAGGTCACATAAAATCTCAAAATTATGTCTTCCAGTAGAACAGGGCTGAAAATCTCGCAAACGCTTTCAAATAAATGAACCCGAAAATGTTGCTAAATGTCAGAAGAAGTTTATATCATCGATTAGGTTATTGTTCAGCTCAAGAAGATTTGAGCCGTTCTTTATTTTTCGTTCCAAAACTATTTTGTTACACTTCTTGTAATGTTTTGTGTTGTATTTATATTTATAGACAAAATATTTTTCCAAGACTTCAACTAAGCTAAATTAATTGTTTCATTAATAAAATTTACCTATTCAGATACTTCTAAATGTGGTGAAAATTTTGATTCTTTGCGTCCCATAAAATGTTCTTTAGAATATATGTTGTGATTGGTTGGAAGTAAAATTTGATAAGATAATCGAAAAGAGCAAAAAATATCCACTATTTAAAAAGAAAAAAATGTTCTCACACGTTAATAGATGAGGAAGAAAAGTAATAGTTATATAAGTGTTCGAGTGATAAAAATTTTCCCGAAGCGCGTGATTTATGCCGATAGTGCTTTAAAAAAATAAACTTTGTCGCGTGTAAATAAGAACTAAAAGAATTTTGTTTCTTTATATCTTCTAGGTATATTAATACAAGATCTATGAAATAATATATTGCAATTTTAGGTCAAAATATCAATTTATTCATTTATAAACAATTAAACTCTAAAAAGTTCCATATTTTTGTTCCAAATTAATATTTTTTAACTTTTTTTTTAGATTGTAGGTCTCTTAGAGTACTATTAAGCCATAGTTTTGCTTTTCACTTTAGTTGAAAAATCGAAGAGTAACGTTAATTTGTTTATGACGCGAAAATTTGGAATTGAAGAAAAATAGCGTTACATATTCGACAAAAACTTGGAAAGGATTTATAAATGTACTTTTGCATGTTCCTAATTCTACGATATTTTAATAATCAATATTGTATATTTATATTTTTTCTAAAATATAACACTAATATTCGCACTAATTCGACTAATCTTATTTTAGAATTTCAGAGCGAAATAACCGAATATAATTGATTATATTTTATCTGTGCATACTGTTCTTTAAGAGATGATTAAGGTGTGAATTAAAGTGGAAGGTAATTAATGATCCACTCCAACATTACAGGGATTTTAGGATCAGAAGTTTAATGTTCGTTTATTTTTTAATCCTAAGTACCCAAAATTACTATATTAATAATAAGTGCTTGGTAATGAATGGAGAATGTCGGGTATAAAATATTTTACCATTTTTTTCAGAGCAAAGTGACAAAAATCTTAACCATTTGTAATTTAAAACACAGTATATTTTAACTAGGTAAATAAGTTTCTGAGCCTATTGAATTTATTTGTCTGGCTTGTTAACTTATATTACAAATCTATAGCACCGTAAAGACCAGGGTAGCAGAATGATGTCCAGAATATCGAAACGCGCAAATTGCAAGATTTCAATAATTCAACTTTGGTATGCAATCTGTTGATCGCTACTGTTTTCTCTAAAACAGTACTTTTCCTGACAATTTCACAGCAAATAAATTAATAAGTAAATCGAAATTGTCGGACTAAGTGCTAATAATATGAAGGATACTTTTCATTAAATTGCTGAACTCTGAAATCATTTAAAAAGGAACTATAATATAATTATATCTATCAAAATAAAAATCAACCAAAACCCATGTGGAATTTGGTTAATTCAAATAATTGTAAGTCACGTTTTCGTTATGAAACTATTTTTCCAAATGAGTTTAACAATTATTTTGCAATCATTCCTCAAAACTTAATAAACTCATTACTACTACTTAATAATAATTTTAATGCTTTCTTGAATATTTTCAATTTCAGACACTTAGACGGGGATTTTAACTTTACTGAGGTATCTTACATCGAAATTATGGACGTAATTGAAAACCTAAAAAAAACTAAAGTAAAGATGTTTAAAGATATTAACATAAGACTACTAAATTCCATTACATATATCATTCTAATTCCTCTTACCAAACACATTAATCAATGTATTAGGAATAATACTTTTCCGAAAGTTCTTAAATTGTCAAAAGTATTGCCTTTGTTTAAAAAAGATTCCCTTGACGACCTCGCTAACTACAGACCTATTTCCATTGTCCCTTTATTTGCAAAGATTTTTGAGGTGATACTTAAAACACAGATAACTAATTATTTTGAAAATTTTAAACTATATAATAACAGTCAATTTGGTTTCAGATCAAAATTATCTACGACTTGGGCAATAAATTCTTTAATAGATACTATAAATAAAAGCTTTGAGGCAAAAAAATTTGTTCACGTACAATTTTTAAACCTCAGTAAACTTTTTGATTGGGTCTCGCATAATATTCTGGTAGATAAATTAGGTTTTTATAAATTTGATCCTATCATACCTACTAACAGATCTCTGTATGTTAATATTAATAACAAAAATTCGAACAGAATAGACATTAAATTTGGTGCACCCCAAGGCTCTGTTTTAAGACCAGTCCTTTTTCTCATTTATGTAAATAATTTGCCAAACAGTGCAACATTGTCTAAATTTACCCTATTTGCGGATGACACAACATTGGCTCAGTCTCGCACAAATACTTGTACACTATTAAAAGACGCCTGTAACAGTCTGACATTAGTCCAAGACTTGTTTCTAAGTAATCAACTAATTTTTAATGACGACAAGACAAGAAAATATGGTTTTTAGTTTAAAACCTCACACTCTAGATGCTAAATATTTTAATTCTGTTCTATTCTTGGGTGTTATTTTAGACGGCAAACTGAAATGGGATAAACACACAAGAGCTAGTCTGCAAAAATATCTCCCGGAATGTTTTTCTGCTACGTAATTTGGTAAAATGTGTGTCACAGGCAATATTAGTAACTACCTTTCATAGACTGTTCCAATCTAATTTGACTTATGTCATCGTAGTGACTGGTGGTAGGGAGGTAAGCGCACTTGCTCCTCACCCAAAAGTCCTGGGTTCGATTCCGGTCGTGGCAGTCGAAAATACTGTTAAAGAACGCTATAACCCCGATATACTTTTCGACGTTGTAACAAAATCCGACTTAGGAGATACTTCGTAAGAAAAGCGTGCTTCACGTAAAAACGCCGTGGAGGAGGTTTTTAATTCTTGGAAATATAATTTTGCTCTTCGGAGCGTTTTTTATGCCAAATTTTCGCTAACTCTTCGAGGAGCGTTAATTTGGTAAGTGTAGTAAATGTCGCTGCACAGGGACGTAATGTCGCCCCGACCACCCAATTTTAGAAAGTATAATAAAATTGGACTTGAACTTCCAAATTTCCAAGATTAAAAACCCTTTTACGAATCCACGTTGTCAAGCACTGCAACTCTTACGAAGTATTGAATATGAGGACAAGTTAGTCCAACGACTATCCAAAGTATATCGGAAGTTATAGCGAAAATAGCCCTTAGCGACATGGGACCCCCATCATTTCCTAGCAGTCGGATTTGACGGGGAAATGATGTGTTTTGACGGGGTTTGCCCTAAACCGGTTCCTCAGTGATTCGGAGTCAAAAAAGTATCTATACCATGTACTCACACGTGCATGGGATCTGCCTTGCCTGAACGTAAAATTTGTTATTGCATAATACAAACGAAGTAGATACGCTTCAAGCAATTTTAAGCTCCGAGGAGCGACCAAAATTTATGTGAATTAATAAAATACGTTTATAAGACAGGCAAGCATAAGCCCACCAAAATTTCAGTTACATGAACTGTTCCTTGAATCTTTTTGTGCATCGTTAGCTTTTCAAACTGCATATTGGATGGTAGTTGGTACCGTATGAATCGTCCCGTTCCTCACCATGTGTTGTACACGGGTCAGACCATTGTTTGTTAACATTTTCTCTGAAGAAGTTGTTGTAAAAACATAAATTTTTTAAAGATTTAATATACATTTTTTGAACTTTATATTGTCTTTTACTTGTGTTTTCTAACAAAATTTCCCTTTCAGATTTAATTTTAAGAGAGTGTTAAACAGACAGTGTTAGATTTATAGTGTTACGACGTCTTCCAATTGATACCATCAGAGCCGCAGTTAAGCATAAACGACAGTAAGTATGATTTATCCATTAATCTCCGTCTGAAACAGTCACTTTGAACCCTAAAAATTTTGTGAACGTAATATTTTTATTTAGTATTTAGAAAAGGTTGAGGAAAAAGAAAATTAATTTTTTCTTTTTCCTATTTTTTTCAATTTTTCTAAGTTTTTCGAACAGAAAATACGTCCTTCAGACTTCCATCCAAAGCATGGATCGTTCACATGGCGCCCGAACAGGGACCATGCCGTCCCCAAACCCAACAAATCCTTTCTCATTCATGGCGGAAGACTCCGAGGGGTCGACCCCAAGAGAATTTTATGAGCGAGTCACCGCACCGCTCGTCGACGACGGTTCTAGAGGGATAGAACCACAGCGACTGTTTCCGGAGGGAGATAATGTTAATTTATCAGCTTCACAGCCACAAACTGCTTCGATGGAAAGTATGTTTCTGAAAATGGCAGAGGGCTTCGTGCAGGCGATACAGAACGTGTCGACCTGTACGCCCCATGAGAGACAAAGATGTCCGAACGTGACGTTCCATGGGCTTGATCATGAAGATCCAGAAGCATTTCTGAAAATTATGGAGGAATATTTCGACAGAGCTCGCATAAGCCACGACTATGATCGCCTCCATAACGTAACCGGCCAACTCAAGGGCGAAGCTCAACGATGGTCCGAACAATTTAGGACGTTGACTACTTCGTATGCCTTATTCAAGGAAAGATTCCTTACGAGATTTAATTCTCCCGACATACAGTCACGAGCTATTGCTCAACTGTATGCCGTCAAGCAAACGTCTTTAGACGACACGGCAGTGTTTATCACAAGGAAAACCTGTCTTTTCGATCGTATTGATCCCTTTAAATCCGAAGCCATCAGAGCTCGGGTCATCATGGACCAACTGCGTCCAGAAATTAGGTCACGCTTGAGAAGCAACCTAATTTCAAACACAGAGATGTTAATAGCAGCGGCTACTAACGTCGAGCGGGATTCAGCTGACGAACAGACGTCGCTAATCCAGCTTATTGATCAACGTCTGTCCCGCGCGTCTTACTATCGAGAGCCGGGACACATCAGTCAACAAAATTCTAGTAAAAGGAGCAATGGAAGCCCAACTCCGACAGCACCGAGGGTGCATTTCCGAGAGGACGTATCTCGACAGGACGGTCCAGGCAGAGCGTCTGGTCGTCCTTTTTTTATGCCTAATTCTTCAAGCGGATCAGTGAATCCTGACCGCAGGCAAACCAATTTTAATGGCGGATCGGGGAAATTCCGAGTACCCGACCGACCGGCAACCCCGTGCCGATACTGTACAGACACAGTGCAGTGGCACTTCCATAGCCAATGCCCGAATAACCCTCATCTCAACAGGAGACCGGAAAACTTTCGAGGGGCCAGAGACCCAGGCCAGGGTCCATCTGCAAGATCCCCGGCACAACGGCCGAACCAAGGCGGCAGCAATGTCCAGTAATTTTTTCCGATACTCATGACCACTACGACGCTCCTCTGCACAAGACAAGAGAGTCAATAAATTATATGAGCGAAGCGTTCCCTTTGCCTCGTATAAAAGTTCAAATTAATGAACATGCGGTCGACGCACTGATCGATTCAGGCTCGACGCGAAACGTTATCCATCCGAGGATGTTGGATAATTTTAAAAATCTCACGACACGTCGATCATTTGCTATGGCGTGCGGAGATCGAATGGTGGACTCTCTTGGCACGACAAAATTACAAGTAATAATTTCAGGCACCTCTTTTGAAATTGATTTTCAAGTAATCGAAAATTTGAACGAAACGATAATATTAGGATCACCATTCTTATATATGAACAATGTCGCATATGATTATGGCAGAAAATGCCTATATGCCGGCACGGAAGAGCGTATTACCGTCTTCTGGAATCAAGCTTCTCAGAGGGAGAGACAGCAGGCAAAGCTTCCTGAAGAGCTTGTTATTAATGACAAATTTCTACGGCCGCTGTTCGAAGAATTTGTCGATCTGTTCACTGCGGAACCGACTCAAGCAACCACAGTGACTGTGAAACACAAAATTATAGTAAAAGACACGAAACCATTTAATATCAGACCATATCCGATGTCTCCGAGTACTAAGAAAATTATGTACGACCAAATCGAAGAGATGTTGAAAGCTGGCGTCATCGAACCTAGCACTGCCCAATATAGTTCACCACCAGTGATAATAAAACGCTCCGACAAGAAACCACGATTTTGCATCGATTATCGCCATTTGAACGAAATGACTGAAGACGAGGCTTCCGTCTTACCCAAAATACACGAAAGTATTAAAGATTTAGGAAATTCGAAGATTTTTTCTGTGTTGGATTTAAAAAGTGGGTATTGGCAAATACCGCTAGATGAAGCATCAAAAGATTTTTCGACTTTTACCACTCCTGATGGGGCAGCTTACAGATTTAATGTCATGCCTTTCGGACTCAAGACAGCTCCCTGTACCTTTCAGAAATTCATGGCAAAGGACGTTTTAACGGGTTACCTGCACCATTTCTGTAAAGTGTATTTAGATGATATAATCGTTTACAGCGTAAACGTGAAGGAGCATATGTCCCACTTGAGATTAGTCTTTGAAAGACTACGTCTGCACAATCTGAAAGTGTCACCGGAAAAGTGTGTAATAGCGACGAATGAAATTCAATATTTAGGCCATACAATTAGAACTGATACTTCCCAACCATTAGAAAAACATGTCTTACAAATTCAAAATTATCCCGTTCCAGCTACAAAAAAGCAGCTACAAAGTTTCCTAGGGCTTTTCAACTGGGTACGAGAATATCTACCAAATGTGGCGATGATCACGAAGCCACTAACGAAACTTCGTTCGAAGGAAAATCGTTTTCACTGGAACCATACATGCGATGAAGCGTTTAGAAAATTAAAAGAATTATTATCCGGACCGCCGGATTTTTCACGTCAATTCATTTTGCAAACAGATGCATCCCTCCAAGGCCTTTCGGCCGTATTATATCAATTAGGCGACAACGGCGAAAAATACATAATCTCGTATGCAAGCAACACGTTATCTCCAGCGGAGAGACGTTACCACATAAACGAGCTAGAATGCTTGGCGGTGGTGAACTATATTAAAAAGTACAAGATGTACTTAGCAGACAAACCGTTCTTGGTGAAGACGGACAACAGGGCGTTACTTTGGTTAAACAAACATAAGGACGACAAAACAAAATTTACTCGATGGTCATTACTATTGCAAGAATATGCATTCAAAATTGAACACTGTCCAGGAAAGGAAAATTTGTTAGCAGATTTTCTCAGTCGTAACCCACAAAATCAGTATGTCGAGACAGACGATGAAGAGGAAAGAATGTTCCTACCAAATTATAAGTGTCCAGAACGTATTTCTGTTTTAACGCATTCAGAAATATACGAAGATATCGTACAGGCTCAATTGAGTTCACGAGATATTCAAGACAAGATCCGCCGTTGGAATGATCTATTTCAACAGGAACAATGTTCCGATGCGGATCTTATTTTTATGAAAAATTTTCACGTCCAAGACGATGTACTTTTTAAAGATTGCGATCGAAATTTTAAATTAATAGTTCCAAAGAGGAAAATAAAAGAATTGATTTACCATTATCATGACCGAGATGAAGCATGTCATCCAGGAAGAGACGAGACTCTCAGGAAAATAGCGAAACGCTACTATTTCAATAATATGGCCAGGATCGTAGGCAGATACATAAACGACTGTCTGATATGCCAGTCCGTAAAGACAAGACAAGCCCAACCCAATGCTCCACTTAGAAGTCATGCACCACAAAATGCATTTGAAACCTTGAGCGTCGACGTAATTGGCCCGCTGCAGAGGACTAAAGACGCCGAAAACAGATACATGATTATCGTCGAAGACGTTTTCAGTAAATGGATAGAGGCAAAGGCATACATTCAGGTCGACGGCAGAACGATAGCCAAATATATCGACGAAGAAATAGTAGCAAGATTCGGAGTCCCTCGAGTCATAATATCAGACAACGGTGGTCATTTCAATTCCGAATGGTACATCACATTTTGCGAAAGGAATGGTATCGAACGATACTTAATTCCAGCATATCACCAACAGTCCAACCCCGTGGAACGACGGGTTCAGGAATGCAAGAAAATTTTAAAAACTCTTTTATTCAAAAAGCCAAACGACACTTGGGATCGCTACGTGCATCAGATGACATACATATTAAGAAATCGTAGGAACGCCGCTACAAATCAAACACCTAGCATGATCGTGTTAGGATATGATCCAGCCGAAAGAGGCGAATGGGATTTGTATGCCTGGAGGCAAGAAAGAGCCAAGCAACAAACGCTTCCACGATACGAGCGGATCAAGGAAGCCCGTCAGGCCCAACAAAATTACAAGCAGAAATATGCGCCGAAAGAGGCCGTCACTCCGATCGTCTACAAAGTAGGAGACAGAGTCATGAGTAAGAGAAAAAAGAAGGTACATACCTTCACGCCGTCTTGGTCAGGCCCAACCAGAATTCTGAAGAAGTTTTCAGACGAGGTGTATCTCGTGCAAAAGGGAAATGTAACGACAAGAGTACATGTCGATGATTTGAGACCAGCCCCGCCAGAGGAGCACCAATTGGAAATCGAATCTTCCGATGAAGAAAATGCAAGTCCAGGCGGAACATCACTCGATGGAAATGATTCCCCGTTCTCAGACGATTCCACAGAACCTCCACCGCCGGAGCAAACGGTTGTACAAATCCATGCACCGCCACGAGATGCTTCCACTTCTGATTCAGAATCAAGTTCTGGAGATTCAATCATCTTTTTATAACATTTTTCAACCTAGGCTAAGTTTTAACTTAGTGCTAGGTTTATTTTATATCAAAATTTCCATACCAACTTCTTGTCGTGTCAGGCAAGAGTTGGTATTTTTTATGCATTTTTTTACAAGTTATTTTCATTGGGGATATTGTATCGTCCATACAAATCTTCAAAATTCACTGCAGCAACTCTGACCGTGTCCGGCAGAGTTGGTATTTTTTATAATTTTTCTAAGTCCTCATATGTTCAAAACATATACATCTGTAAGCAGAGTCCGACCCAAAGGGTCCAAACAAATGTTCCATTGGCACGGCATGGAAAGACGACGACTCTGACGCAAGAGCGCGATTCAGACGAGTCTAGCAACTCAAGGGCGAGATGCCGCCACGTCTGCTGGAGGGGCAGATGCAACGATCCGACGGATGCAGATTCTGTCGCAGATTTCTCCCAAGAAGAGATTTTAATAAAAACTATTTCAATCAATATAAGTCAACAAAATTCAGTGTTCCTATTCTCAAAGACGACGATGTGATATCGGTCGCAGATTTCTCCCAAGAAGAGATTTTTTAACTACACGGAAACCATTTCAATCAATATAAGTCAACAAAATTCAGTGTTCCTATTCTCAAAGACGACGATATGTTATCGGTCGCAGATCCCCAGACGGGATATGAACAAACATATTACTAAAATTTTGTTTTATATTGTTTCATATAAACTGAGCAGAGCCATAATATAGCTGGAGCCAAGCAGTCCGAGGACCACCTAAGCTGTTCCAGAAGGCAGTTCGACACCGAAGGTGATCGACGAGGCATAGACACGAGGAGGAGCAGACGCAAGCCCGCATTAGTGGAAGAACACTAAGAAAGATAAGTGCGTCGAAAGTGTTTGTGTTGTGTCATCGAGAATCCGAGGATTTTCGATTTTTTCTTTTTTTATGCCATTTTTGAAACACAATGTTCAATAATTCAATCGAATGCTATGCATCGATATATGTTCAAGTTTATCACCATTTTTTAGATTTGCATCTATGTTTTGTTCAGATAGGCCGGTCTGAACTATAACGAATACAACACATGGGAGACTACATCCAATGATCCATTTTATTTTCAAACAAACAATTTACCAAACGTTACACAAAAAGATTCACGGAAAGGAGGGGAGTGTTAAAGAATGCTATAACCCCGATATACTTTTCGACGTTGTAACAAAATCCGACTTAGGAGATACTTCGTAAGAAAAGCGTGCTTCACGTAAAAACGCCGTGGAGGAGGTTTTTAATTCTTGGAAATATAATTTTGCTCTTCGGAGCGTTTTTTATGCCAAATTTTCGCTAACTCTTCGAGGAGCGTTAATTTGGTAAGTGTAGTAAATGTCGCTGCACAGGGACGTAATGTCGCCCCGACCACCCAATTTTAGAAAGTATAATAAAATTGGACTTGAACTTCCAAATTTCCAAGATTAAAAACCCTTTTACGAATCCACGTTGTCAAGCACTGCAACTCTTACGAAGTATTGAATATGAGGACAAGTTAGTCCAACGACTATCCAAAGTATATCGGAAGTTATAGCGAAAATAGCCCTTAGCGACATGGGACCCCCATCATTTCCTAGCAGTCGGATTTGACGGGGAAATGATGTGTTTTGACGGGGTTTGCCCTAAACCGGTTCCTCAGTGATTCGGAGTCAAAAAAGTATCTATACCATGTACTCACACGTGCATGGGATCTGCCTTGCCTGAACGTAAAATTTGTTATTGCATAATACAAACGAAGTAGATACGCTTCAAGCAATTTTAAGCTCCGAGGAGCGACCAAAATTTATGTGAATTAATAAAATACGTTTATAAGACAGGCAAGCATAAGCCCACCAAAATTTCAGTTACATGAACTGTTCCTTGAATCTTTTTGTGCATCGTTAGCTTTTCAAACTGCATATTGGATGGTAGTTGGTACCGTATGAATCGTCCCGTTCCTCACCATGTGTTGTACACGGGTCAGACCATTGTTTGTTAACATTTTCTCTGAAGAAGTTGTTGTAAAAACATAAATTTTTTAAAGATTTAATATACATTTTTTGAACTTTATATTGTCTTTTACTTGTGTTTTCTAACAAAATTTCCCTTTCAGATTTAATTTTAAGAGAGTGTTAAACAGACAGTGTTAGATTTATAGTGTTACGACGTCTTCCAATTGATACCATCAGAGCCGCAGTTAAGCATAAACGACAGTAAGTATGATTTATTCATTAATCTCCGTCTGAAACAGTCACTTTGAACCCTAAAAATTTTGTGAACGTAATATTTTTATTTAGTATTTAGAAAAGGTTGAGGAAAAAGAAAATTAATTTTTTCTTTTTCCTATTTTTTTCAATTTTTCTAAGTTTTTCGAACAGAAAATACGTCCTTCAGACTTCCATCCAAAGCATGGATCGTTCACAATACTGTGAGAGAGATTTTTCCACTTTACACGGATATTGGGTATGTGTCCCTTGTCTCTAAATGTATAGCCCCCTCTCACACCAGGTTCTTCTACAGCCATCTGGGATAAAGGGGGTCGTCATTACCTGTGGTGTTATTTATTTATATTTATTAATATGGGGCCACTCGACGCATACTGCATCAGTTTTTTCCGTGCAAAGAAAGACCGTAAGAATCATTGCTGTTCGAGCGTACAGAGATGATTGTAAGGAGGCTTTCAAAAAGTTAAATATACTTACCGTGCTTGTGCATATATACTGCAATATCTGTTGCATATAAAAGAGCACCACATTAGAAAATATTCATTCTTATTCAACGCGTAACAAAAACAATCTTAATACTGACTTTTTAAAATTAACGAAGGCTAGAAATGGAACAGGCTATTATGCAATAAATTTTTTAAATGTATTATCTAATGCCATTCAAGGATTTGGGATTAGACGATTTCAAACAGTAATTAAAAATTTCCTGCTGATCAGTGCTTTCTATACTTTCAATAAATTCATGTTGTCTGATTTCTCCCGAATCGTCTAGTTTAATTATATATTGTTTTACTTTCACTCCTATATTTATATTTTATTATATGTTTTATTGTACATTTTTTATTCTGTTTTATTTGTATGTTCTTCCTTTTGTATGCTTGTTGTATTTCTTTTACAGATAAATGTTAATATTTATTTTGTATATACTAGACGTGTCAAAACACTATTTGTGTATTATGACCAACAAAATATCTATCTATCTATCTATATCCAGATACTGATCCAGTCATAGATTTAGGATTAATTTCCATTTTTTATTTAAGACAAGATGCATAATATACAAAGCAAAGTTAACCCGGCTGATTGAGAGCAGGGTACATTAACTCTTGGAATAGTCGAGGCAAGAGATATAGTGAATGGGGAAGCTGGAGTATGACCCAGATAATGCAAGTCCGAATCAGAATCTGCGCGTTTTTTTCGAACTGTTATGTTAGCGTAATTTAGCCAATAAGTGTGAAAACTAGTGGAACCTCGGCTGAAGCTTTGACTGTGCAACAACTAAACTATTAAAATATGGTACAAATAGACTAATTATTTTACAAGTTAAAACTAAACGCCGCCGTTAAAACCCACCATATATTAAATAAAAATAAAAACAATCGGCAGCTACTGGAACCGGCTGGAACCTCCCCACCCGGTAGATCTTTGAAGCCGAAAAGAGCATCGAATTGTGTGACAAAACGGCACTAAACGTAATCCGATCTCAACCAAAACCTTTTTAGACGTTCTGAAGCATTAAAAAAGAACCCTCAACTTGATGAATTTACAACGCGCGCCTGCGGCTCGTGCGTGCTCGCACGAGTTACTACCTACATTATCGGTCGAATAATATACTATTGTCATATTAACATGTCTAAACATCACTTGAACAACTAAGAAAGTCTAGTTACCCTAAACATTACAGATTCGTAAAGTAACAAGCTGAAGCTTGGTAAAGTGATAATCTATAACAAATTTACCAACGTTTACAGAAAACATATGATATTGCTATTGTGACACCTATCTTTAAAGCTTGTGACAATCCACTGATGCACAGTCACTAAAAGTTACAAATATGCCAAAATCTTATCAACGTTATTCGATGACAAGCTATTATAAAACGTGGCGCGAGAAAGAAACGACAATCGTCAAGATTTGCTCATTGCAAACCGATCGCTCATGTGTGTCTTTGCATTTCAGTAATTTGACTAGATTGTAGAGGAATATTTGTAGTGTTATTCTTCGATTCGTCTGTATATATTTTAAAAACACCACTAAACGTAATCCGATCTCAACCAAAACTTTTTCAGATCTTCTAGAGCACTGAAGAGACCCTAATTCAAACTTGTATCCAAATCCGTTCTCTAATGCAAAACATTTGTAATAATTAAATGCGACAGTGAAACTGTATAGTTGTTATTGAGTAGGAATGAGTGCACATAACACGTAACGTGAAGAGTTTCACAATGCAATGACTACGCGCATCGACCATGCCACCTGAAATGCGATGTATGGTTCACATTTGCTTTGTTTTGTTTCACGGAAACCAAATCGAAAGGGTGGAAATGTAATATATCGTTGCAATCGGAATTTTAACTGCTTTTCAATGGTTCGATTGCAAATTGAAAGTAATTATAAAACAAATAACTTGTTGCTCCAAAACGACACTAAACGTAATCCGATCTCAACCAAAACCTTTTCAGATATTCTGGAGCACTAAAGAAAAAAAATTCATCAAAATTTGTTCAGTAGTTTCCGCGTATCGTGCTAACACATATACATACACACGCACGCACACCATTACACACCATCACACAGACATTTTTCAAGAACCACTTTTGGTACCTCAAAATGTAAAGATTTAATGTTATCTCAATTTTCATTTTTGGCCAATTTTAGTAACCTCTCACAATTTCATTGTGGTGAGGTTAAAAAAACTTTTAAAAGCTTGCTTTTCTTACAGTCGTACTAAAGAGTAAAAAATATTTTTTATGTACGACTGCAAGAAAAGCAAGGGGTGCGCACTTTGTATTTCCCCTTTCATACAATCATGCGTACAATCGTACAAAGTGCGCACGTCTTGCTTTTCTTGCAGTCGCATATGAAAAATTATTTTTTACTCTTTAGTATGACTGTAAGAAAAGCAAGTTTTTTTAACTTTTTATTTCTACTTTTTAGTCATATTTTACTTAAATTATTATAATACATGAACCCCCCCTAAAAGTCCGTAAAAGTCTCTAATCAAGCTGAAAACCTTTTGTATTCTACGTTTTGCCGAAGGTTCGATACTATATTTAATCAATTTTCACCCCCGCACACCCTACGTGCGAATATTTACAAAAGTAACGATGGAATACTGTATTGTGATCCGATCTCAGTAACTAGCAAAATTTCATCAATTGACTACTTGAGGAAGTGTGCTAAATAAAGGATACAAGATCTGTACAAATATGAAAGATACTACATTGTGAGGTAAAGAAAAGCAATTAATAAATCCTGGCCTGTTCATAGAATAAAATCGTTATTTTTATGTCGGTTCCTCCAGCATGTTGGTACCCTTACAGTAAATATTGACTACTCAGGACATGAAAGTGGGATATTAGCCTCGAGTCAAGAATATAAATAAAAATAACGAGTCGATAGAAAAGAAAACGATAAATAAAATTACTGTTTTTCTCAATAAAAAGCAGAGAAGAAGTATAAAAGGAGAAAAATCAAAAAGTAAAATTTATAAACTATGAATAGTAGCTTAATTTTCTCAATAAGTAATATAAGATTACATTAAATATGCAATTTCTGAAAATAATCCCTAACCATGACACCTTTATCCATAATAATAATAAAATATATCAACACTCCAGTAGGGGGCTAAGAGAGTTCCGAGCCACATGATATTCCATTGTCAGATGCGATGTCAGAAAAAACGGAAATCTCCTGGTCGCTGTCGCTAGAGCTGAAAGTTTCTTTCAACAACTTCCAAGTACTATCATCGGAGAAAAAATAAAAATTATTATCTCAAATATATAGAAAAAACAAAAACATGCTGATGGGATACAAAAAGATTATGTCAATGGAAAAAACGCCAAGTGGTTATAGAAAATAAGATAGTATATGTCAAAAACAAAGATGCCCTTCGTCTGCTATATCTGAGAACTGATTGGGATGTGGCGCAGAACTCTCATATCTCTTCTACTCGCTCCGAAATAATTCCATCGCTACAATACAAAAATGTCAATACTGATCACAACTGGATTTATTACGAACACTAAAATCATAATAATCCCTTAATCATTTCATTTCCTGAATTTTAATTAATTTAATTTCATTATTAATTAACTCTAAGACTCCTCTGCCGAAATTCAGGATCGTGTAAGTGATAATTTCCCCCGCTCTACCCATTTCAAACAAACGGTCAAGACATAAACTTACGGTGATTAAGAAACTGACAGCCCCATAAACATCGACAAGACCACAATGCACGTTCGGTATCTGCTTCTGTGAGAAATATTTCCTTGCGATGTTTCTTTTCAACTTATCCCAAGTTAGTTTTATTGGGTTTAAAATTTGGATTCTGTTCAAAAAAATATCTAAAGTTTTTAGCATTTAAGAATAATGGTGCATATCCAGGCCATGGTTGACTCCATTTTGATTCAAAAGCTATTGGATCATTTTTTTAAACGTTTATTTAACGCTGGCCTATTTCCGCTACTGAGGCCTAATACCAACGGTTATCGACGAGCTAGACCTAACCAGGAATTTTGCCGAACCTCTTCTCCTTCGAAAGGTAGGAATATTTTACTTGCTGAATATTTAATAGACAAGGGATAGACTGTTTTACATCCCCTCCAAAAGATAGTACATCCCCAACACAATCCTCGCCTAAGATCGAAAACTTTCTAATATTTATTTTATTTGGATCCGCTATTAGACGTTCAAACAGAGATATATCTACACTAGAGAAAAAAAATTTCTAATCAAAACTGTACTTGTTTCTTATTTAATTGACCGATATACTTGTCTCAATAGTGGGTAAATTAGGCAATTTTCTTTAATTGACGTTTATATGAACAGCTATTTATCAAAAGGACTTGAACTTAGAATTAACACCCCAGAAAGTACAGTAATTAACTGTATTCCTCCCACATTCTAGGATATTTAATGAAACCATCTGGGGCTTTGGAAAACTTTGTAAGTGTGCCGACTTTTGATACAGACCGTTGAACTGCAAGAATATGCCTTTTGGATAGTTCGCTAAAGTTAGGAGCCCTGAATTTAAGACAGTAATGGATTATATAACTTTACCTTTGTATAGGCGCATTAGGTCATTGTAGGGCAAATTAATATGCCATTCAAATAGTTAACTATATAGTTAGATAATTTGAGAATGAACACTTATAAGTTCTGCTCAGTTTTAATTTACAGGTTGGTAATGATACATCGAAACGCTTTATTAGTTTGTTAGTATCTGAAACAGATTTATAAAATTTGGTACAGTAGGTAAAACTTTATCATAATACACGTTTTCAAATTTTCAAGTATATGGGGAAAGCATGGTGATCATGCAAAATTCGATTTTTAAAAATGCTTGTCTGTAGCCTTTCAAGTGTATTCATGTGAAGTTTGCTCAAATTTTGTATCCTCAGGATTGCCACATCTTGAAGTGAAATCGGAAAGCCGACCCTAGTACAAATATGGGGTGAGTGAATCGCTAGATATCGGCAAGAAAAATAAAAACAATTTATTTCTTCAAAACGACCCCAAATTTTTTGATCTCCAACGTATGGATATTCCCTTAGTGCCAAGTGGGAAATGGTACAATCAGTTGCCTTTAGATACTGTGGAAGGGTAGGCTAGAAAAGTTTAAAGAATGAATTTTTTTTTCTATAAGGGTTCTAATGATTTGATTCAAAGTTTTCTAAGAAAAATAGTTTGATAACATGTAGTCAGAACGTCATTTCGAGGACATAATCTACCACAGTTTCTTTTATTATCGCGTGGTCTGAAAGAAGGTAGTGGCGCATCGACTTCCAAGAGTTTTGCAGGCAAAGGAGTATCATCCTCGCTCTCCAGTCTATACGTTTTTCCACATTAGTCTAATTATAGTTAGCGTAATTTCCGATTTTCGCTTAATTTTGTTATTGTAGTGATTCCAGATAAATTTGTAATGAATTGTGATCCGAAGATATTTTTACGTGCCCCAACATTGCCAGCTCTTCACTTGATAATCTTATAGATGTTAGTCCCTCTAAGTTTTTTTCCTAGTGAATGGGATACCAGTGCTTTTTCTTAAGTCCTTCCTTATCCACCCACGTTTGAATCATGTTTAAGCTAACGTACTATTGATTTTGTTCCTTACATTGAAAACTATATCGTCAGTATGATCTTGTATGGTGAGTCTTTTATTACTAAATATCCCAAATAACTTGACTACTATAGGGTATGATAAGAAAGGAGAGAATACACCTTCCTGCTGATATCTCTTGTTGTTACATGCTCCCAATCCATCGGCAGGGTCTCTGGTAATATAATAAAATAAAGTGTCATCTAAGACCCTCTCTATGACAAGGAAGGCTCACAGTTTTGCTGTTCTCATTGGATTTTGTATTCTCTAGACTATTTCGATATCATTATGAGTTAATGTTAACTGGAACCATCCTCCATAACTCACATGGAAGTTTAAACTGCCGTTGATATTTTTTATTTTTTCAACAACACATCACAAAACTAATTTACAGTAATAACTAAGAAAATATGAATTTCGATCGCTTCTTTTCAAATCTGATTCAGTGCGCATATGTATCAGATATTAGTAAAATAAAAAAGATCCATTCAAATAAAATCATACGACATAAATAAAAATAAAATACTTACGGTTTTTTCAATTCAATTTAGAATGTATACAATGTAAAAATATGAAATTTTCGTAAAAATTTATGTTATATTTTGTGAATAATTCATTAGAACAATAATTATATCTTACGTTCTTGTAGAAATAAACAACATTTATATAGTTCAAGTTCGTGATATTTTTATCGCGGCGAATCTATTCCAGGCATTAAAAATAATTATGTATGGTGACAGTAATCCTACAGTGTTTAGCAGTAAATAAAGGTATGTTAATAAATAAAACATTTTTAGTTGAGTATGTTCCAGTTTGAATAGGCACCCTCACTTCCAAACATGCGACGGTAATTATTTGCTACATTACCACAATGTTAATATTTACAGTCAAATTAAAAACTGCCTTTTCTTTATTTCAGTTTAATGGTTTTATTTTCTATATTTTGAAAGATTATTTATTAATTAATAGATTGCCTTATAAAGTATTATAAATTTGATGATGTGAATAATAATACCAATAATAATAATAATAATTGAAGAGGCTTATGTCGATACTACAGATGATATATATTACTATTATACATAAACAGCAAAATTTTGCTACTGCAGAAAAAGAAAAAGCTGAGTATATAAATAAAATTAGTATAGCAGATATACGATACACTGTAAGTGGATAAAACATGTGCTGATTAGTACCAGGCACTCTTAAGTACAATTTTTAGCAGAAAACATTGAGATACCAAACAAGAGGAAAGGATTTATGTCATATGAAGTGAATTGAAAATTTCTCCGTTTAGTTTATACGTTAATGGGTCTCTAACGGAGTAAAAGCAAAATTTCGTTGATACAAGTAGTATCAACAGATACTGAATAGTTTTTAATATTGAACTCACACGACACAAATATACTCTGCTTTACTACACTACTACTACTGCAGTTTTGATGTCATAAAACTTCTTGAAGTTACCGATTACGACACCTGGCATTTTTATTATCTGACTAAAAACCTGTTCCATCTGGAAATCAAAATGTAGCCATTACCTCACGCGATTAATATATTGGATCCTTCCAGCTAAATCAGTGTTAGAATAACTTATCCAAGACTATATAGCAATGCAACTTACCAAGTAAGAGAGACTGGTCCATCTGATGAAAGCTTTTGATATATCGCTATAGTCTGGAGTCCAACGCCCCTTCTTTAACGTGGCGTAACAGACTAAATTTTCGTGAGTGACTTCGTTTTGATGACTTCTCCGTCTGCGAAAAATTCTTGGTAGAGGTAGATACCAACCGCTAAACATATTGATTGTGACTGAGACTTTCATGGCGTAGGACTGGAAAACCTGCCACAAAATTTGTAGGACAATTTGACCATTCGTTTTTAAAAATATTAATTAAACAATAGTGTAAAAATCAGCCCGTTTAGTAATAAAATTTTAGACCTTGTTATTTTTACATATTTATATATTTCTTACATATTTACATCGCTTTTGTAAGACAAGCGCAGCTCCCTGTTTACTTACACCAACAAGCTGATTTTTACACTATTGTATAATTAATATTTTTGAAATCTAATGGTCAAATTGACCTACAAATTTTCTGGCAGGTTTTCTAGCCCTACGCCATGAAAGTGTCAGTTCCACAATCAACATGTTTAGCGGTTGGAAGACTCATCAAACCGAAGCTACTTATAAAAATTCAACCTGTTACTAATCACTTTATAAAAGGGGCATCGGACCCCTATATATATATATATATATATATATATATTAATATTCTTCTTAATATTCGAATAAATGTGAATGTTATAGATTGTGAGTGAAATGAATGAAACGAATGAAACCAATGCCCGAACTGAATGGTTATCCACACCACCTATTGGGGTTACGTTTGAACAGGGTCTCGCTGTTGAGTATGTGACTGGCAGCACACACAAGTACTCTGTAGGTTTTATTCGTAAATAAATAGCCTGGGATCAAATTGAACGATAAATTCAGTTTTATTTTATATTTTAATAAAGCAACAAACAAGAAATGTTTAAGAAGTAATTGCCTAAAACCTTGAAATTAGCTAAATTTATTTAATAACTTATGATTAATAACAAATATGAATAGAAAATAATACTGTCTTTGGATCTTATTCTAAGAGGCAAATTTCTCGTAATTTTAATATTATTTTATCTTTGCAAATGTTTATCTATTTAGATTATGATTTCACTAGATTTTTATTTGTGAATATGAAGTGTTGATAAATCGATGACTGGACTTGAAGATCAATTCAATAAATACTCCTGATATGATGAAGTTTGATAATCTTTATATATCAGTAATTGTAGAATTATCGTAATTAAATTTTTTCAAATGGTATGACAAACTTACGTTACCCACAGACTTATTTTATTAAAAAATGTTCCTTACTATCTTGTTCCTCGGTCAGCCCTGGCTCTTGTAGTTTAATACACTATTACTTGTAATTTCCATATTGCTTTTCTAATTTTAATTTTATTTTTTTTTTTAATTTTTTTAGGAATCACAAAATGTTGTCGTCCTGGCGTTATTTTCTTTCTCGTTTTAGATGGTTTCATCAGCTAACTTAATGTTTTTCCTATCGAAGTTCGTTAACAAGGCCCACTTTTTCTTAAATGTTATTTCTTTGATCTATATATTCTGATTTCTTCTTTGTAGTAATATATTGTTTTAGTTTTATAAATATAATTAATCCTTATCTTCTAACGAATCTTTTGATATGTATATGATAAGTCGTATTACGACGCTTATTTTCGTGTTTCGCTCTTTATCCTACTGCACTGAGTTTAACACTTGCACTATGTTTTAGAACTATTTAAATATTAGTTTTGGGCATGCATGCTTTTCCATGAGCCCTTGCTACATACTTACTGCTGAAAATTGACTTATATAACAATATTTTAATGTCTAATACTCCCAGTGAATTGGGTTATACTAATTTTTTTATATAATTTTTTTTTTAATATAATTTTAAAATTTTTTTGTTTTTTTTACCTTATTTATACTTGTTTGCTTAACCCTAAAATGTGATAGGGCAATGTTTGTACCTTTTGCTATCAGATCACAAGTTGAAGATGAAATTAGTAAATTCTAGATGTGATTTGAGGGGGCGAGCGTAGGTGCGTCTTTATTATGTACATATTTCGGTATGCGATGTAAAGCAACGACAGGCGCAGTTAGTACTTGGATGGGTGACTATTCCAACGGAAACCGCGTCCTCGCCTCACACATCTTCCAGCGGCTTGTATATCAGTGTATGCGCGGAAGCTATACAACCTTAGGCGAGGGGACGTTAAAGAAATTAGCTCGAGGAACACAAGAACAAAATAAAATGATTAAATAGCGTAAATGACAGAATTAAAACGTAATCAAGGCGCACTTTTCAATAAATGCACTTTGTTTCATTAAATCTGAATGTGTCTTTCAAATGATATGTTTAACGGCACTTTCCTTGAAAATGGTTGGAGTTATCAAGTTCTGCCAAGTGTACCTTTTATACATAGAAATGACGCCCTCATCAGATTGTCTTGTCAGAAGTACCACAACATTTCGTTAAAAAAAAAAAATGAAAAAAATTCATTATCGGATACAGGTCCTGCGGCGCCCTTATGATCTAACGTGATGTAATACATAAATTATTGTTTCATAGAATAAAAAAGTTCCTTTAGCAAATTTGGCAAAGATCAGTCAAGAGGCTGTTGAGTTATTGCGAAAAACGAAAAAGTAATTTGAACTTTGACACCCTGCATCTTTTTCCACAGCAACATTTTACTATAACATATTTGGTTATATCCTCATACTTTGGTCTAAAGAATCTACCCCTGAACTATGGCCTATTATTAATGGTCCACCCTGTATATAAGAAGCGAGTTCAGTTTAGTAGAGGGATAGTACAGTTCTGATATGAGTGATCAGATGAAATAAAGGACAGTAACAAGTTGTGATTTAAAGTAATGAATTTATGTTAGATTAAAGTTATTACTGGTTGTGCTATTTTTAATTATTACTTTAATTTAAGTCTTCTTGTTGCAGTTTATTGACCCTACGTACAGGGTGTTTATTGGAGATTGTAAACATGTAATAATATTTATTAAGGTAAAAAAAGCTGCAGTCAGCAGATAAGTCACTTCCCAGTATTCGCACTTGGTAATTTAGCAAGATCACCCTATACACGACATTGTGTTTTAATTTACTGTAAATAAAATAAATATGAATCATGTTACTATTTTCATTCCCAATACACTTATTCTTAGGTCAGTATTTCAATGTTTAATAATCAACTTATGTTATTACTAATCTAAAAATCTCAAAACGTATTCGTAGAGTTCTCTTAAAGTTTGAAGTTTAAGAGGAAGTGATAATTAATACTAGTTTAGAGAAATTTGTAAATAAACTGAATGACTTGTGCACGTACGGAGATAAAGTTATTTTCATTGTGTATAAGTAAATAATTGTGAGAAAATATTAATTCTACTAATATTAGTAGGTGTATCGATAAATATACAGTACATACTGATAACCAATTTTATCAATGCATATAAACGATGTGAGAAAACTGATTTACAATGAGAAGATTGTGTGTGTGTGCATACATAGTATTCTTGATATTTTCGTTCTGAAAATGAATCTAGTATTAAATTTATTATTGTTAAGTATAAGTGTTTATGGGCATAATTTAAATTTGAAAAACAACGAAGATGAATTGGATCGGCATCTTCGGGAAATAAATAGAACTATATCTAAGAACCAAAACACTGAACAAGTCAACGATAAAGGGGAACAACCGCAAGGAGGAGATACAAATAATGGAGAGGAAGTTTGCGGTAAAATAGTCTAAATTTACTTATTAATAAACCTATAAATTTACAAATTCTATTTTAATATTAATAGCAATTTTCTTTAATAAGATTTTACAAATTAACAAAATAGTTTAAATAAGAAATAATCATTATGAATTCAATATTTCATTAAAGTACAGAATCATAATATTAGCTCAGTTAAAATACGTCAAAATTATCTGAAAGTTTTTATAGTAGCATTTCTTTTGTATAAAAACTTGGAAAATTTATTTCTTTAACTTTTAGCAAAAAAATTCATCCTAGTAACATTGTCATATAGGTTTTAGAGAAAAGCCGTAAAAGGGAAAGTTATTTAAAGTTAAATATTCACTTGCTCCTAATACCTAGGTTAAATTATTTCCCAATTTTTTTTCGAAATGATGAATATTTTGATAACTGCAGACGAGGGAAGCTTTTCTTAATATATTCATGACCGAGGAAAAATTTTCGGTTTTTAATTTAACCTCGAGTTTTATTAGGTAAGAAAATGTCTCATCAGAATTTATTTCTATTTTGACAGTATAATACAGAATACTTTGAAAGACTTTAAATGTCAAATTCGATTTGCTGAATTTTCAGTTGTGGTTAGTGTTTAGTTTAATGTGGGCAAGATGATTCGCTTTGGCAAAGAAAGTACTCAAGTTATTCGACGCAAAATTTTACGCAGTAATGATTAGTTTTATTGAGCTATAAATTTCACATTATGTAGAATTTGAAATATTACAATTGGAAGAAAATTATATGTAACAATATTTTTGGAGTATACAGTAATGATTATTAAATACCATTAATAACATAGAAAGCCATGGAACTAGGCAAAGAGTTATAATAATTGTTGACACATAGAAGGCCGTGAAAATATTGGCAGCACAAAACGTCAAAAAGGAGCGTGTTAGTTTTCAAAAGTTGATATATTTTTATGTTTTTATATGGTGCAAATAATTATCTGATATTAAAATGTATAATCATATTATGGTTTTTTGGAGAATCTCATTGAAGAATGCAGCAGTGATTTAGATAAAGAAGACTTGTTTTGTATTGTCCACCAATATTTACTCCAAAGTCACCAAACGATATACTGCTAAATGAGACAAATTAAATAAAGTCCAAATATTATATATATTTTATTAGACAGGGATATTGAATAAATGTCATTTCTCCTGGTCTACCCTACTCAAATTAAGAAGAGAGGACATAGCAGAAGAACATCAGAAAAATTTGAATTTGTAACTGAAAATTATAATAATTTCTAATGTAAAAGGAACAAATGCTTTTCAACTAAATTAAATTTATAAAGTTAAACACTAGTTAATTGGAGTTATTAATTAAGTCACGTTATACAATGTGTCCCACTTATGACTGTAACAGCGTAATAATTATTTTGTTTTTTGTCCGATTTAAATCAAACTGATCTCAAAAGATAGAGACCACCAAGGTCTATTTAAGACCACAAAATCACTTTCTATATTTAAATGCAAGGCCGTCTACGATGCTAAATTATATGAGAACAATAAAAAAATCATAGTAAGCATTTTTTAATCAAAAAAATTTATTAACAAAAATTGTTCGAAATCATTCAAAAACCCTGAATCCGTGTTTACTTGAATTCTCAAATAATGCGATGTTGACGAAAAAAATCATTTTAGCCATTTTAATAAAAATTATTACAAAAAACAGACAGAATATCAACAGATTTCCTTGACAACTAATCTGACATTTACAAAATTGTCTCAGTAGAAACAAAGGATGCTTATGCTTATCAAAACCAGAAATTTGAGACGAATTTTTTTCATCAAGACCTCAGACCTCATTTTTTTAAATTGAATTAAACTTCGGATTTTTTATTAAAAATGCCTACTATGATTTTTGATTTTTGGCCTTGCATTTAATGATGGAAAGTGACCTGTTTCTTTCGAGATCAGTTTTATT
This sequence comes from Leptura quadrifasciata, assembly GCA_963675555.1. Lineage (NCBI taxonomy): Eukaryota > Metazoa > Arthropoda > Insecta > Coleoptera > Cerambycidae > Leptura > Leptura quadrifasciata. The sequence goes on from OY776678.1 coordinate 47,184,956, forward strand.
TAAATCGGACAAAAAACAAAAGAATTATTACACTATTGGACTCTTAAGTGAGACACACTGTAGATAAAAAATTGTTATATGAATATGTCAGGTTACCTCAGTACAAAAAATACCTTAGTTGTCTTGATGACACTAGAGAAAATACACGTTTTATTGGTTAAAAAACATAGGTGTCAAATTTTCCGAGAAATTTGTATCCAAATGGAAAAACGCATATCTATATATACTAACATACCAATAACATGGTATATAACTCGGAAGGTTCAGATTTTATAGAAAAGCTGACTGACAATTCCTCTAATTATTATAGACCTATTTCTATTATACCGATGGTTGGAAAAATATTTGAGGTTATACTAAAATTACAAATTTCACATTATTTTGAAATGATATTTTCTTTAGTAAACACCTATTTAGATGTGATGTATCAATAAGCCAGTAACAACGCACGCTATAAAATATTAATTAAAATTATAAACAATGGCTTTGAGGAATAAGACTTTATTTACACACAAAATCTCGATTTAATTAAAGCTTTTGCTGTGTGTCACATGAAATATTAATAGAAAAGTTAGTATTTTGCAAATTTAGTAACAACAGTATAGAGCGTATTGAATCTTACCTCACTAGTCTTCAATTTGTGCCCATAGGTAATAATAAATTGGAACCACGTGTTATTGCGGACAGAGTGCCTCAAGGTTCGGTATTGGGACCATTACTATGCCTTATTTATATAAACCGCATGTCCAGTATCACTCCTAGGGCTGATTTTAACATATTTGAATACAACAACTATTGTATCAAAGAATAAGTACGTTGTTATGTGCGGCCCTCTACCGGAGAGAGATTTAACTAATCCCCAGTAGCAGGGTGGAAGGAAGGCTGCCTAGTTTGGCTACCGGTAAGACGCGGTATCTCTGAGATAACTGACGAACGGCCATTACCACAGAACCCGAAAGATCGAAATTGTTCTAAAATAGTTAATCTGAAGAATCGGTAAGGAATTCGGATACGTTCACCACGGATATATAAGAGGCGGATCCAACTCACGAGGACAGTTCAGTTATTAGATGAGAAGTGATCAGACAAGATAAAGGACAGTAACAAGTTGTGAATTATACTAGTGCGACTAAAGTTAGAATTAATGTGTGTTAATGTGTATAAGGACTAGTTATTGCAAGTTAGTGATTAATAAATCAGTGGTTAATGAAAATTCTTGTTATAATTATCATTGAACCTGCGGTTGGGAAGTGTTTACAATAGGGTGTAAACACGTAATAATATAAATAACTTGTTACCAAATGTTCACGATACACAGCCGACTGTTCAAGAGTAGTGTTTTAGTGGAGCAGATCTGGAAGGAAACCAGACTCGAATAAGGAAACGTCCGATTGTGATTTTTTATTTTGCCAATTAGTAAAGTTGGGTCCTTCCAACTTTCCGACACATTTGTGCTGAGGAAGTCAAAAGGGGGGAGAGGAAAATGACATGTTAAATGTATTTGAAAATGGTTTTTCGAAGATAACTCGGCGGCTTTTGATTTGACGGAAAAAATCTTCAGACGAAAAATGAAGAGTTCACGAAAATAAGAAAATTCTGTTCCTAGCCTCGTCGACGTCACACCATTGATTCGCGAGATGTCGCGAATCCAAGGTGCAAGAATAAAAAAATTAAGATTCATTTTTTATCATGAAGGAGTGGAGTTGAGGACCCAATTTTTATTTAATAGAAGGATATTGGCGGATATTCTGTTAGGCCGGAGGCTGGGGGAGGTGGGGACGGAGAGGGGGAAAATGAAAATATTTCACATGCTGATAACTCTCCGTGTAATTGACCTATCGCGATCAGGTCAATTACATGTACGACGGAACATTTTCTTTATTTTTTTATTTGCTACAAGGTAGCACTCGCATAAAATGATTTTTTTCGCAAACGAACGATGAAATAAATAAACGAAATAAAAATTGCACATGTTTTCAAACAGTTTCTTTGCCTTCCTCTAGCTCCCTTTCTATTCATTTTATCGCATTCTAGCCGGGCGGAAATTAAACGTTAATAAAAAAGCTATCAAGTGGCCAAAAGGATTTTTCCTCCACCGTGCCAAAAAAACTGTTTGGAAAAAACGTGCAATTTTTATTTCGCGCACCAAGCGTTTGTTTGGGAAAAAAATCATTTTATGCAAATGCTATCTTGTAGCAAATAATTTTTTTTTTAAAATGGGTTAAACGCGTACCACATCTATTTCACCGGAGAAACTTAGCATTCTCGAGGATGCTGAATACGGTCGTGATGCTCACTATTTTTTCTGACTCCCTTCAACCCCTCTAATGGCTAATAAACACCTCCGAAAGGGTTGAAAATCGGTTCCTTTTTATATCACCAGCAAAATGTATATACCGCCCGTTTTCGAGGATGCTGAGTACGGGAAAAATAATCATGCTTCTCTTCATGATTATAATTGTCTTTCTTTACCCTTTAGCTGAAAAAAATAACCGAGTACTTACAAGAACAGATCTATTCACTGATACGTATAATTTATTTTATTACAAGAAATGATAAAAAAATATATTGATGAGTACAAATAAGCTTAATTAAATTGTCACAGTCGCTTTCCTTACATGAAAAATAATAGACGTTACCTATACATAAAGATAAAACATGCTTAAAATATATTTTTTTTTCATTCATACCTTACCTACGTTAATTTAACCTACGTCTCCTACAAGTACATTACATGGTTGATATTCTTTGAAATGGACATCAAAATCATCAACGTCACAGGCTTTATCAGCCGTTTCCGCGTTAGAATCGCTGATGTGAATTTTCGGTACATGATTCAACAATATTTAGTCAATATCATTTTCAGTCTCGTTACATTCCATTTCAGGTAGGTCATTATCATCTTGAACTGCAGCAGTTTTACAATTCTCGCCCCGACAATTTGTTCCAAAAACACTACATGTTAAAATTACCGAGTTACAATGTGAGATGGTCAGAAGTACCACAACGTTTCGTAAAAAAAATACGAAAAAAAATCATCATCAGATACAAGTTCTGCGGCGCCCTCTATGATCTAACGTGATGTAATACAAAATTTATTGTTTCTTAGAATAAAAAAAGTTTCTCTAGCAAATTTGGCGAAGATCAGTCAAGAAGCTATTGAGTTATTGAAAAAAAAAAGGAAAAAATAATTTGAACTTTGACACTCTGTATATTTGTCCACAGCAACATTTTATTAAAGCATATTGGTTATATCCTCATATTTTGGCCCAAAGAATCTAGCCCTAAACTATGGCCTATTATTAATGGTCCACCCTGTGTACTTAAATGTCTCCTTAATATAGAAACTGATATTAACCTCTACATCCCACTAACAAATACATACATACCTATTTCTCTAAAAACAACGAAAATATTAATCTAGGTACGCTATCAAACTTTATTTGTTACCTGCAGAGGTTAGAAATCAGTACAATAATGGTTTTAAGGCAACCCTTAAGGCATTTCTATTATACAATACGTTTTATAATTATTTAAATGAATTTTTAACTTTTAAATTATAATTACGTATTTTAACCTCTCCACAATAAAATTGTGAGAGGTTACTAAAATTGGTTCAAAAACGAAAATTGAGATAACATCAAATCTTTACGTTTTGAGGTCCTAGGAACTAAAAAAAGTGGTTTTTGAAAAATGTCTGTGTGTGTGTATGTGCGTTAGCACGATAGCGCCGAAACTACTGAACGGATTTGAATGAAACTTTGTATGTGCGTTTCTTTAGTGCCCCAGAAAATCTGAAAAGGTTTTGGTTGAGATTGGATTACGTTTATTGCCATTTTGACGCGACAAGTTGCTTATTTTATAATTACTTTCAATTTGCAATGGAACCATTGAAAAGCAGTTAAAATTCTGATTTCAACGATATATCACTTCCACCCTTTCGAAAATTAAAAATAAAGCAAATATGAAACATAGATCGCATTTCGCATGACATGATTGAGGCGCGTAGCTGTTACGTCGTGAAACTCGTCACATCACGTGCCAATTCACGTGTGAGGGTTTCTTCACTGCTCTAGAAGTAGAGCGGATTACGTTTAGTGCCGTTTTTAAATGTATATACAGACAAACCGAAGAATTAAACTACTAATATTCCTCTAAAATCTGGTAAAATTACTGAAATGCTAATGTTTCATTTAACAAAGACAGCTGCGAGCGATCGGATTTCAATGAATAAATTTTGACGATTGTCATTGTCATTGTTTGTCATCCGATAACGTTGGTGTCATGTCATGTTAATAAGATTTCGGCATATTTGTAACTTTTAGTGGATTATCACAAACTTTAAAGGTAGATGTAACAATATCAATATCATATGCTTTCTGTACTTTCGTTGGTGAATTAATTATATATTATCACTTTACCAATTTTCAGTTTGTTGCTTTACAAATCTGTAGTATTTAGAATAACTAGATTTTCTTAGTCGTTCAAGTGATGTTAAAGTTGTTAATATCCTAATAGTATATTATTCAACGAGCGATAATGTAGGTAATAACTCGTATAGATGATTGTAAATTCATTAAGTTGAGGGTTTTTTTAGTGCCTCAGAAAATCTGAAAAGGTTTTGGATGAGATCGGATTACGTTTAGTGCCGTTTTGTCACACAATTTAATGCTCTTTTCGGCTTCAAAGATCCACCGAGTGGGGAGGTTCCAGCAGCTTCCAGTAGCTGCCGATTTTCATTTATGCCTTTCTCACTTTACTTTTTTTTATTCTGCTTGTCATTTTGTATTTTCTAAATGTAATGAACAGTATTTATGGTAGGTATATTAGCACAGATAAGTAAGTTTGTTAGTTTGAATTCTGAACTCTGTTGCATCAAAAATGATAATAAGGATATGAAAGGCAGTATTTGACCTTCGTAACACACACTTCAATAACAATTTTGATAAATTCGAAGCTGTAAAAAAATTTGTATATCCAGTACACTCCTGGGAAGGACCCAGAGTAATGAGAAAACGGATGTCTTGGGTCGCAAGTGTTTTGAGAGCGTCTTGTGTGGTTCAGAACCTGCAATTGAGCTTTCGAACTTAGTTGGTCTGATAAAAAATTATACACTTAAACGCCGCGCGGGCTGGTAGAATAGTCTAAGTGTTACATGGCCTATGTCCATTTAACAGTTTTATATAAAAACTAGTCTTTTGTTTATATTTAGCACGATCTGTGTAACATATTGATTCAGTTTTTGTAAGTGAAACTGTTTTCAACTAACAGAATTTACTTGTATAACTGCTAAATCATTTCACATTGTTTTATGTACTTATTTTTATATCTTAGAACTCAATTATGTTTTTTTACACTATTATGTATTTTCGTTCTATACGGCATCCCAGGAACGATTGCCTAGGAAACATTTATTTACATCAGATACCTATATTTTAATTTTTATATTTTTGTTTACTATGTAAGTACATATGGTTATTTTCCTTACCTTTCTCATTACTGTATATAGTATATCCTATAAGATGTAATATATTTACTGAGTTCTCACAATAGTCACAATACGTTTTACTATTTATTGTGGTAGTTCATATTCTTGGTTATGTATAAAATAGAAATTACAAATTGTTGCAATTTAATCCAGCTGTAGTATTATAGATTTCTTTTATCGATTCTATAATTTGTTTGAGTACGGGAATCTACATCAGGCAGGTTGTTGCGCTTAACTCAACCATTGACAGATGGCCATACCTGTACCATTTCTACGTTTTATAGCTTTCTATATAATTAGGGGAAATAGATTTGTCAAGTTTATTTGGTAGCATCATTTTGCAGTAAGTAGGACAAAAAAAATTACCTTATTAGTAAAACTCGCCAAGAAATCATTTCCTTGCAGCCTTTGTGCTGATTCGAACATATATGAACTTAACTGTGGACTTCAGTAATTGACATTACATTTTTATATCCGCGTTAACAAGTGTTTAACATCTAGGTAAATTTCATTTATTACTAATTTAAAATTTAATTAATCTTCAATTTTTGTCTTTGATGTAATTTCAATGATTTTTAAAATAAATTTAAATTCAAGGTCAATTCTTTTTAATTTAATAACTAGTTAAAATACTGTATGTACCACATGGTTTTAAAATATTTTCTTTCTTTTTCGTTTTTTTGGCAATTTATAGTTTACGAAATTAGCTTATATACTTATGTTCTTATATGCTTATATATGCTTTTATATATTTATATATTTCTATATCTGTACTTATGTACTTATAAATTTATACACTTATATATTTCTACATTTCTGCATAGTTTTTGCACAGCTTATATTTCTTCATATAGATAAAATTTCATTAACCTTTCAAAAACCACTTAGTTGGTTTCACTCCATTTCATTAAGAGACGTAAATTGCCAATGAACCTTTAGACTCCATTCTTGCAGCAAGAGACAATTGTGGGCCTGGATTGCTATCCCAGAACCAGCCACCTCAACAATAGTCAATCTAGGATCCTGGCATGCATAAATTTGTTATATACATATTTTTTAAATTTCAATTAGTCTTTATAAACCGATTTATCTATTATTCATGTAATATATTTTAACAATTTTAGACTATCTTTTTATTTCTCTCACAACAATTTCAGTCTGTTCTATAATAGACTGGTTATTCGAGAAAAATAGACAACTCTACTTATTTTCACTATAGATGGTGTCCAATTTAACATCAATTTTTCTTTGTCTCCTTTTCTCGAACTAAACAGAAATCTGTCGCTTATGCTGTACATATCAAAAAGGGTAAGTTTCTCCACTCTTACGAATACTCTGGATCCACGACTCTTTGCTCCGACTTAAACCAGATAGTCGTCCGCATATGTTGCCTCAATTCTTTCTCAAAAATAAATAATAAGGGAAAGGAGGTAACATAAGTAGCTATACTGTAGCAGAATGGCGTTAGCTGGTGCTAGTCGCAAACTAGGCAAAGACTATTTCCAAATGTCCAGGTAGAATCTACGTATACATGTAGGATTATGAATAGGACACTGTAAACTAAATGAGTTCCCTTATACACTGGGAGCTGTAGACAACTTCAAGTGTAAAGGGTGTAATCTCTCTTTATGAAAAAAGGATTCATATTGGGATATTATTTCTGGTCCAGTGTGACCCGTGTAGATACCCCACCGGGTCTCCTCCTCAAGTTCATCTTAAGTGTTGGTTAGTTTCTGGCATGAAGCGCCCTGCGAGAATACCACTATCTTCGGATGTAAGACGACGGGTTCATGTTCGAGGCCTGAGTGTATATGAGCACAACCTCACCCACCATCTAAAAATCCAGTTCTAAAGGCCATTGCAACAACCGTACTCGTTTTAAAGTGTCCTATTTATTTCATTTATTTGTCTAAAGTCACTGGTATACTATATGCAAATAGATCACTAGTAACATTAGGACCATTCTGGAATAGAACCCTGAAGTACACCTATTTTACTCTTGGATAATGGCAAAATCATTTTAAATTTTATAACTAATAATACATTAGTTAAAATCAATTCAGTCTAGTTTTAAAAGTTACATATTAATACAATCACTATTTATAATTATCATATTATAATTTTTAGATTCAATGATATCACGTATTGCTCCTCAAACTTCTAATCAAAAAAGGAGTTTGGAACCACCATATGTTATTACAGAAAGTCGTTTGAGAGAAATTCGACAACACTTTATGTATCCCTACTACGACAAAGGCGATGCTGATAATATAGGAGATTATCAGAGAGACATTCAAGATTCCAGGCCACAAATTCACAAGAATTTGTATTTTTCACTTCCGTTTTTCGGATTCCGATATAACTATACCCGAGTATCTTTGAATGGGTATTTAGAATTCAGCGACCCACCTTTGAATTACGAATATCCTCTAGTATTTCCTGTAAAAAACTGGCCTAAAGAGAATGATCCTTCTTTTATTGGAATATTTTACAGTAAATGTAGATTGGGGAAGACAAAGATTGGCGATGTAGATGGACGGCTGCCTGGAGTTTACTTCAGAATAGAAAGGGATCTTGGGACAAGGCAAGATCAATTTGGGGTAGAATTGAGAGAAAGATTAAAGTGGGACATCACAGAGGGAATAGTTGGTTCTGACGGATTTTATCCTAAACATGCCATTATAGTTACATGGAAAAATGTTTCTTTTGCTGGAGGGATTTCAAATTCTTTGTACCATGTAAGTATTTTTATTATTTCTATTTTTAACATTACAAAACAATGATCAGAATCAATATTATTAGACAAATACCTTCCAAATGGTAATTGCAACTGACGAAATATACACATACGCTATGTACAACTATTTGAACATTAATTGGACTAGTCACACTGAAGCCGGTGGCGATACGGTAATGGGAAAAAATGGTGTACCAGCTTTCGTTGGATTTAATGCCGGAAATGGAACTAGAAGTTTCGAATATAAACCATACAGTCAAGCATCGTCAATAACAGATTTAACAATAAGTGGTTATGCTAACGGATTTAGAGGGAGACATCTATTTCGTATTGACGAAAATATAATGGTTGGAGCCTGTGATGGATATCTAGGTATATTTTCACTATTTTTATTACTTAAAAGTATAGAGGTGATGTCAACTGAAATTTCATAGAATAGTAATTTATTTAAAGCTTAATACAAGTAGGTAATTGGAGAAATTGAATTTATTTTTGAATAAAAAATTTCAATACATGCTTGTCTGTATAACTTGCCGAAGATATTGTCATACTGTTTGATTTTGCAACATCATTCGCTAGCACAATAAAAATAGAGAAAATATTGAAAAATTCCAGGAATCAACGAAACACCGCAAGATATTAATTTTCAGAACACAAAATTTTCAGAAGTTGGTGATTTTTTTCAGGATCGAGAAACAATGTTCTTACAGTTTGAGGAAGGGCGAGGAAATGCATTTTTACTTGCTTTTTTTAACTCGCAGTGTTTTCGTGCACAATGTTTCTGTTCAAATCTTGCATCCCGACATGTTGAATTGTTGAAATTTTGTACAGTTACTAAGATTGGATGACAATCTAGTATTCCACTGTTACTTTTGCAAATATCTGCACGTGGGACGCAAGGGTGAAAATTGTCTTCAAATCTTGCATGCCTTATTTAAGACACTTTCTGACATAATCAATCGATGAAATTTTTCACAATTTCTAAGATTGGATGACAATACAGTAGTCCACCGTTACTTTTCCAAATATCTGCACCTAGGGAATGCGGGGGTGAAAATTGAAAAATCTGCAAAACGAAAGAGCGAGAAGTCAAAACAAATCGTTAAGAGACGAATTGTTATTGAGCGATCTCTGAGGGTAAACCTCCCAAAAAGTGTGACTAAAATTTAAAAATTTAGTCGCACTAAAAATAAAAAAATAAAAAATACTAATGTACGAATGCAAGAAAAGTAAGGCGTCTGAACTTTGTATATAAGTATATGTATCATCTTTATGTACTCATGACTGGAGTCACAACAACGATTCCACCCCTTTCATACAATCATGCGTACAATCAGACAAAGTGCGCATGACTTGCGCTTTTCTTGCATTCGTACATTACTATTTTTTATTTTTTACTTTTTGGTACGACTTCTTGCAGAAAAGCAAATTTTAAATTTTTTTTTAAAGTAACTCGCATAACACTTTTAGAAAAAAATGGCAAAAAATCTTTCTTAAAGTTTATAACGATGCGACTAAAAGTTCACAAAGAATATATGAACATCTGATAATTGGCTTAAATGCATAGAATAAAAAAATTAATGGAGCCTCTATGATTGCTTTTTCGCAACGAAAGATGATATTATGGTGCGAAAAATTTTCACCAATTTCAATTTTGCTCCTGAAAGTGCGCGTATGACTTTTTCGACGAAAATGCAGTTTTCTTCAGTAAATAATATAGGTTTTAACATGATACTGTTCATTTTCTTCTTATTTGCTTGTAGATTATACAGTGTAACCTATTTGTTTTGATGTCACCTTGTAAAATTCTTAATCTAAAACAAGGCTCAATATAATTACAACACCAATATTTTTGAGAGTACCTTTCAAATATGACATTATCTATTTTGTAATTGTACAAAATCATATTCTATTTTCTGGTGAACTTCGTAGTTTTACATTCTTTAGTATTTGAACTTAATTTATTTCCTACACCATTCACATAAGGAACCAACATCACTATCTAATGTATGGCAGTTCTGGTTATTGTTTATAACTTGGAATTTTTTAAATCATAAAGATAAAGAAAAATATGTGAGTTTAACGATAATTCGATGTCGTTAAGGACACCAGAAACATAAGGGGACCTAAGATAGACTCTTGAGTAACATCGCCTATTGCGTAATATATATCTGACTTGAAACCCTTACATTCTACACAGTTTTTCTTATGTTAATAAAGAATAAAATAGTTTGATCAAGTTGTCACATATTCCAAAATGCCCAAGTTTCTTCAAAATAATACCATGGTACCCTTTGTCGAAACTCTTGGCGAAATCTGTGAAACTTACATCAATATGTAATCTGTCATCAAGAATTTTAGAGACAAATTAAACAAAGTTCGTAATATTTGTCAAAGTAGAAGGGCCCCTTAAAACAACAATATTGGTCAGAGCATATCTTATTGTAAAAATGGCTATATACGAACGATTATAAAATACTTTCAAAGAGCTTTACTACATTTAGAATTAACGCTATAGGCCTTTGATTATTAATGAAAGATATATTACCAGACCTAAATATTGAAATTTTTTTGATATATTCTAGCAGTGTAGATGATACATTGTAGGTTAAGTTCATGTATTGCATTTTTCCAAAAAAAAAACATCATTGAAATAATAAATTGTTCGCAGGAATTGCAAAATTTTGATATCTGTTATAAGTTTGAATTGTACTTGAATCGATATGTCTAAAACTACAATTGAGATGCATAGATATCAGTAGAAAAGTAACAACGTGATATCCATTACTCAACATTTTCATGAGAGACGTTATAGTAGTGGTAGGGGCAACTAGAATTAATTATTAAGGCAATTAGAGTGGTAGGGGTTGTTAATTTTATTAATATAGAGTTGTTTCAGTAGTTAGAGCCATAGGCTTTATTTAGACTTATATTTATATTGTTAATTGCTAAAACTGCTATGGTAATTATAGTAGTGGTGACAATTATGTTTGTAACTATGACTAATGCAGTGATATTAATCACTTCAAGTGAACGATATTATCATATTGCTTTTTGCAATTCTTTCATTGTATATTAATTATTTAAGATTATCTTAACTGATAGATTGTTCTCGGATCGCGTGATGCTTATCGGGATATTTAAAGGATCATTTAGTGCAAATAAATATTACTGTAGAAATCTACAAACAATGTCCTTGCCCAACGAAAAGTTATTTTTAAAACCCATGGTAGCTAAATAGGCAGCTGCAAAAGAGGCACAATTCTCGATCAGATAGGGCCAAGTATATATGTTAGATTTTGGACTGTAGATTTAACTTTTTAAAAACATTTATTTTGTTTAACATTGGAGTCAACGTTGACTCTATAATAATAACAATTATAATTTTGAAGTGATTTATTCGAACATGAGTTTAAGACTGAAGGTACAAATGTCTGTTGGTTATATTTATGACATTAGAGAACAAAGAAGATTGAATTGGCAATTCAGCATGATAAAAGATTACCAAGAAAGAAACATTAAGCTCAGACAGCGTGAGCGGTTATTAGAGAAGATCTGTTACGCAATCTGTAACATGATATGTTTGAGAAGGTTAAACCTGTCTCAGTGATATTATATATCATACTATATTTCTAATATAACATATATAGAAACGAAATACTCTTCAAACTAAGATGTATCTAAACGGAAGTGAACTTTCTTTTTTCCAAAAGTAATGGCGACGACTGCAGTCAGAATGAAGACTTTGTTCTCGATTTTTACACGTACGTACTTGATGGGGCTAATGGTCATGGAATAACGCAAAATAAGCTGTGCAAATTCCAAGGAGAAGTCTAGTATTTCAGTAATGCGAGTGATACATGGCTCGATTTCACCAGATGGCGCGAGGGGCCGGTGGGGCAGCGTGTAATTGTAAGGCACACATATAAGTAAAGGCGAATTTACTCGGGTATAGTATGTAACTATTTAAGCTACTTGCATCGTATGAACGTATGAACTAAATACTAAATCCAATGTTCCATCCATCCAACGACCGTGAGATTGATGGCAAAGAAAATTGAAAGGTTAGGGAGTCGTTAAAACCACGAATAATTTTCTTGTTATCTACAAAATTTCAAATCGATTGGATATTGGATATGTGGAAGTGAGGAATTATGACAAAAGAAATTTATTTGACAAAACACCCTGAAATCTTATGCCAAAGCATTTTGGAATAAATGTGAGAAATTATATTTGACAGAATTAGCAATATTATAACCACTAAAAATGAAGAATTCAGATGCAGAAGAAATAAGAAAATTCCTGATAAACTTGTTGTTAACGAAGCTTAAATAGCAAGTATAACAAATCCCGGTCGAGTTTCGCAGCTAAATGTCTCTCTTTATTCCAGTCAACAAGTACAGTGAAAAATGAGTAGCGCTAATTTTTAGTACCTATGGAATGTGTTTTGTGCTGCTGCTTTTCCTGCATAATTCAATGTGTATCCCAGCCAGCGAAAAAGGTACCCCTACTACGGTAGTACTACTAGAAGTAATGACAAAATAAAAATTCAAGTAAAGCAATTAATTATTTACCTACATTTGGAAAATAAGTTTTTCACTAACAAGTCCCATGTTAGATACCAACTGTGAAATCCAGCTTCAGATTTTTGGTTGTATTGTTATTAAAACAATGTTTTAACTGTATACGATTTCACCAATTTATAACCTGCAATATTTTGCTTTTGGCTATCATTATGTATTAATAAAATGTATTTCAATACAATAAATTAGGTTTAAAATAAGCTCTACACGATTTTAAAAATTTCTGATCGGTAATATTTTATTCCTTACCAAATAGAAAAAAACTTACTAAATTTCTAATCTGTATTTTGTTGTGGTAAAGCGATTTTGATTATATTTTATTCTCTACCATCAGTGCACATTAATAGGAGAAATTTTAGTCTGTTAAAATAAAATAGATAAGGATAAAAATTAGCTTTCACGATTTTATGAATTTTTTATCTGTATCAGAAAGAATAGGTGGCCAAAAGATACAAAGGACTATGATAATGGTAAAGCGCTTTTTGTTATTGTCTTCCAGTTTCGTTTAAGCAAAGGTTATGTTGCTCGTCAAGAAGTATATAGTTAATAGTAATATATAGACATGATGGATAATCAGGGGGTGCGGGAAAGCCACATAGAAAATTAGCTTGTAGTATTTTTTACATTGAAAGTGTTGTGGGGAGGTGATGTCTGTTAAGGGTTAGATATCACTTCATACCCCTTTAACACGGACAAATCTACAGCTCTGCATGTTCCAATAAAGCTAATATACGTGAAAAGTTGTCAGTATTTATTAAATCCAATGTCGATGTAAGCATATTAGAGGGCTCTTGGTCATGAATTTATGTTACTGATATATGTACTAGAAGGTACTCGTGATAACAATGAGAAGTTTAAATTATTAAGAGTATATCAGACAAAGAATGAATTATATAATTTAGCTGTACTTTCAAAAGATACATTGGAAATGTGCATTAAAGTAAAACTCTCCTGATAACACTTATTATTACTACTTGTTCTGATATGTACAATTTCTTTCTTTTTTTCTGTTCTTGAAAAATATTATTAACTATTTACATTGATGAATTTACACAGGCGGTCTAAACGTGCCCTTGTTCTTCTCTCCCGAAAGTGGAAACATGCTAGGTGGAACCATTGTCAACATCACAGGTCCTTGCTTTAGTCCTGAGGATGAAGTAAAGTGCAAGTTTGGTGATGCCAATGAAGTGACTGGTTATGTTGTAGATAGAAACAGGGTAGTATGTGTTCAGCCACAACTTTCTGTTGAAGGATATGTGAACTTGAAAATTGGTGTTGGTCAAAATGTATACAGAGGAAGAGGGAAATATTATGTCGGTAAGTTTATACTTTTAAGATAAAAAAATAATCACAAAAAAATTACAGTATTTAAAAAAAAATTTATAGTTCTTATTCTTCAGCCCAAGAAGAGGACATAACATACCCACTCTCAATAAAACTCACCTGAATATCGGGTGATTGCTAAACTTGTAAAATAAATATTTTGTCATCGGAGTAAGTCAGTAGTGAAGGATCATTCTTAATTTAAGGAATTTTCGTACTCTGGGAGTTAAGAGCGCCATATTGTGGACTATTTTTGCTATCATCTTTCATCATCATACAATAGGCAATCTACACTTAACAATTTAAAGTAATATTTAGTAGACCACCGGCAATTATTTCCTAATTTTCCTTACCCGCGCATTAAAATTGCCTAGCATAAATTTCCTCATTGTTTACATACGCTCGGTGCATAAGGTGTTCCACGATCTAGTTTGCAAGCATTAGTGACCGTTTGTAGTTACTGAGTTGCCAGCAACCCTACGAGCAAGACGTAACTAGTTTCCAGTTTGAAGCTCATCTCGCTTTACTACCGATCAATTTTTTTTAGAGCAGCCTTCAATCGTTTCATAATAATATTATTAAAATAAATTTAAAACATATTAATATAAAATTTAAATATGACCAAGATAATCGATGTAAAGTATGTTCGAACTTGTATATTATAGCTTCGACGTCTTGTACGTCTTCGTATTACTTGTACTTGATCAATAACTTTGGGAACACTTTGCTGTTAAATTAAAGTAAAACATAATTTATATAAAATATGGCAATATGGCAAATTTGTCAAATCAGTAAAACTATACACACACCATGTCAAAACTCATAAACATAGTACGCATGTATTTTAAATTTAAATTCACGAAAAACAGCAACTTTCAAAATTAAATTTCAAGAAAATTTAGCACAGTTCATGTTATCTAAGACATATGTCCTCTACAGCGGGGATCAGTATAGAACAGTCATTTAGCGAAACTTTAATTTTCAGATTTTTATAAAACTTCAAATATCAACCTTAATAAAAATGTTACAGAACTCATCCAAAAACCAAATTACTTCAAATTCTAAGGTCGATTTAATGACACAAGTTTCAAGTAGGATTTCCAACAGATTCAATAATTGCGCAGTTACGTCGCCCACACGGAGCGATAAGTACTGTAACCAGTTTTAGACCAAGCCCACACGTAGTCTGGGGGGGGGGGGCTTTCCAAGTTCCAAAAATCGTTTCGGCCTGACTCGATGGGGCACGATTAACGCAATTTCATGAGAGTATTTAAGCTCAGGCGAGACCAAGCTCGAGCAAGTTCCGTTAGTGCCGCGTTCTACAGCCGTACTCGTCTGCCTTGGTGGCACAAGTAAAAGTTTTCCATAATCTCTGCCCTAGGGCATCTTTAATATATTTTTAGTGATTTCTAATTTAATATTTAACCGGCTCCTTCGCCATAAAGTTAATTTGTAAAATTCCTTAAAATAACCGTCCAGTTAATTTTTTTTATTCTTATCTACGACAAAACTTTCGTAGTTGAAAAGTTATCCATATATTAGAAGTTATTTTGTAGTTTTATTGTCATTTTTACAATCCTGTGAAGTGAAATTAAATAAGTATTTTAAGTTGTGTTAAAACAAGTGTGTTTTAATTCAAGAAAATATACAGGGGTTACGAAAGTGACCTGCCAACCAACAGACAGTGATTTTTTAAAACTTTTAAACAAATCCAAGTGCTCCGAAGCTTGTAATTAGATTTGAAAACGTATCTTCCCTGAATCCGCAAATACAAAAAAAAATATGTTGACAGAGAATTTGCAGCGATAACGTTTATACAAATAAAAATAATATTGCACCAAGTATTAACCCTTGAAGTACACGAGTATAAACTTGTGTATAAAATAACTCAATGTCAAGTAACCTTTTGAGTAGCTAGTTCCCTTAATACGCTATTTCCACATATGTTGGGCGACTGTACGGATTTAAGAATAATAACGAATTCAATAATTTGTTACCCATCTAATTCCATAAAATATCTTTTCCGCTAAAAATATGTTAAGATCTATGTAGTGAAATGTTTTAAGGAGATCGCAAAAGATAAAAGGCGGAATTCCTTTATGCTCGTTAATGCCGTTCCAAAGGACCCAAAATCATATATTGAATAGTTCAGGTAGGAAAACACTGCGGGGACAGCAAAGTTGAAACGAAATATAATTATCTACAACGTACGTACCAGTGCTTTTAAATAAAGAATTAAATTCCAAACAGGAGATGTTCAATTTCAGGTAAACGGCAGGCGGTACCAATATTGTAACGAGTAGTATATTATTTTATTAGGAGAAAAGCAAGATTTTTGTGTCAAAGAGAACAGCAGATGCACAAGAATCACCATTACTCCATATGGAACATTATTTTTTCTTTATGAGTCCGCTATGAACTAAATTAATACTACTATTATTTCTTCAAATACTTTTAATATCGCCCGTGAACGTCAATAAACATAAAAATTTCGTTCTTTTAACCTTTGATGAATGATAATACTAGAATAGGTTCTTAACAACTACAAAGTCTCATTTCTGATATCTAACTTAATTCTTCAGTCTCAGGCTTATACGTCTTGTCGGTACGGACGACGGTTCAGGACTGATATCTGCATGTTCCTTTGGTTTTCTAGAGAGAATAAACTGGTAGGTGGTAAAGAGGGAAAAGAACAGTAGAGTTATGGGTACTGCCAACAGACTGAATCTAATTTAGCAAGCGGTTACAATAAACAGCTGTTAGCCGGCAGAGGAACTGTCGAACACGTCTTCCTGGTGGGACTGCTGGTGACAAACTAAATTTTAATATTAATCCTTGTAGTTCTCGAACCGAAGTATTACGATGAGTTGCGCGTAGACTTCTAACCTATTTTGTAAAATTTTACACTTACAGCTACTTGGATACGCGCTAGACAGTCTTTATATATTTGTATTGTAGGGATGTTAGACGGCAACAAAATTTTGATGTGTGGTGATATATGAGGGTCTAGCTAGGGAATGCGCATGGTAGGCATTGCTAGGAAATCCTCGACAAACTGTTTAATATTGGATTATAGTATATTAACCGAATGAAAATAATACCTAAATATTATAATAATCGTTTAAGAATAATACAGAAAAAAGGAATATAGTACTAAAGTACTGGCAGTTATGAGAAATTTTCTCATGGAGAATTTTCTTCATTACAAATGAGTAGATTTGGCAAAATTTGCAGATAGGGAGAAGAACATGCTAGTGTCGATTATTGTCTATAGTTGTGGAAATAGGCATACGATCAATAAATTTAAAAAAAATAGAAGGGGCCTTATAAAAAAGAACTTGCAAACCGTAATCTTTACTCCTTCATTTTTTTATCTAAAGTGTCTTAATATGCAATTTTATAATTTTTAGAATCACCTTCAACTGCAACCCAAATGATTTACTTTAAAGATGGTAAATATCACGATAAATCTCCTACTGAAATTGGCATAACCTGGAATCGCCATAATTTAACTACAAATGAAAACGCACATATTGACATTTCCCTTTGGGGTTACAGAGAAAATACCAATCAAACAAGGCTCGTACACATAACTGACCTTGCTTCTAGCATTTCGAACACTGGAGAATATATCATCGACACTTCTCAATTTCGGAACAGAATTGATGAGGCCTTTACTGACATCAAATTTGGGTTTTTAAATATAAATTTAACAGAAAAGGTAAGATAAGATTAACCATTAGTTTTAATTTCAAAACGAAAAGATTCTTCTAAAAGCCGCTGTACACTTTGCAATTTTCATTGGTGGCAATTTGTATTACTAGCAAGAGAATGCGGGTTTGATCTTGTGGCTCAATTCACTTGGCAATTTTTCTTGTTTAAGAAAAAGGTATACCATCATAGATAAATCAGATGATTTATGTAAAGACTTGAGGTTATGGTTATTATTTACCTTTTGTAAATTATTAATAAGATGTTTAAGATGAATAAACAGGCTAAAATTGCATCAGCATCATGTGCTTTGCTAACTTATGCTGCTGGATAAAGTCCTGGCTAATCATCCACTGGAGGTTTAGATTTATTTATGGCCTAAGTAGGCAGACAGGTAATAGGCCAAAAAATGAAGTCATTCAAATAAGGGAGAAATTTAAATAATATCTACCTTCTTTGCTGGCTAAGATACCCATTGAATTATGCAAGAAAATCAGCAACACAAAACACATTCCATATTTAATAGAAAAAATTAGCTCCCTGTACTTGCTGACTGAATTAAAGTATTATTTTTATTTGTAATAAATTCTATTTATATTCTTTTAATTGACCCACATTTATGTGTGTGGGTCATACTCGTATTTATATTTCTTGTAACACGTGCATTGATAAGGGATCATTGTAGATCTGATCCACGGATTGAAGGTGTCGGATTTCAGACCGACGACGATATGACTCGGAGCAGGTTCAAAATTCTTAGCAACGAACAGATACAAAAAGTTCAACTTTTTATGCCTGTGAAGCAGGCATGAATGTAGCGGCCCTACTGAAAAAATCCAGTTGGCATTGCTAAATAAAATACTGTCTAGTTGAAATACTGCCGACCAAACAGTACTGCAGTTCCCAAAAAGACGCCAAACAAAAGTAATTTATTGTTAATTTCGGAACTGAAATACTGTATTTCGTTAGTGTTGCGTGTCGGTAGTGAAATTCTGACGCCTCGATATAGCGTTCCACTGTTGAATCTTCGGTGTCGATAGTCGATACTTTACGCAGTCTTGATTCGAAAATGCTGCACTAGTTTATTTTTTTCCTTGCAGTAATGCCTGGTACTTTCCTCTTCTGGCATTAAGGATCATATAATGACAGAAAAGGACGAAAAATGTCGAAAGTACCAGGCATTATTGCACTAGACTGTACATGTGTTACACTATATGTATTCCCGTATATAAAGGAAACTCTTTGGAATTGTTTGTACATGAAAAAAATAAGTAACGTTAATTTTTTCTGTTACATATGGAATGTGTTTAGTGCTGCTGCTTTTCTTGCATAATTCAATGGGTATCCCAGCCAGCAAAAAAGGTACTCTCTACTATGGTAGTACTACTAGAAGTAAAGACAAAATAAAAATTCCAGTAATCAATTATTTATCTACGTTTGGAAAATAAAGTTCTTCTCCAACAAGTCCCGTGTCAGATTCCAACTGTGAAATCCAGCTTCAGATTTTTGGTTGTGTTTTCTGTGAAAACAATGTTGAAGCATTAACTGTACATGATTTCAACAATTTATAACCTGTAACATTTTGCTTTTGGCTATCATTATGTATTTTAAAAATATATTTCACAATAATCCAGGTTTAAAGTAAACTCTACACGATTTTAGAAATTTCTGATCGGTAATATTTTATTCGTTACCATTAATCAGTGTATATTAATAGAAAAAATAGAAATAAAACTTAGTTTGTAGATTTTTGTTATATTTTATTCTCTACCATCAATGCACATTAATAGGAGAACTTTTAGTCTCTCAATAAGGGTAAAAATGAACTTTACGCGATTTCATGAATTTTTAATTTGTATCAGAAAGTAAAGTTGGTGAGAAGGTTCAGGGGACTATGATAACGGTAAAGCGCTTTTTGTTATTATTTGCCAGTTTGGTTTAAGTAAAGGTTATGTTGCTCATCGTAAAGTATATAGTCAAAAAAGATAAACATGATGGGGATGCAGGGAAGCCACATAGAAAATTAGCCTGTAATATACATTGGCAGTATTAGGGTATCGCAGGTCTGATTTTAGTTAGTGATTTGGACAATATTATTTTTAAATAATATAAATAGCTATTTATTGAAAACATATACGTTTTTTAGCAAATAATTAAAAAATAAATGTTCTAACGAGAATGGCGATGATTCATCAGCTCGTTTTTTTAAAGAATATGAAATTGCTGCTAAGATATTGGTCAATATTTTTCAATAAAAATTGACAGAAGTTGAAGGTACAGCCTTTTTGCTCTTCGATAAAAAATTTTTTTTATACATTTTCGCAATCTAGGAAAATGCAACCATATTATGATTTAATATATTTGAGCTATATATTATTTTGTGAAATATTGACTTTGGAGAAATATAAGTAGTGGATATTTTTTGGCGTATTATACAAACGTGTTTGTACAAGTCAAGGGCGTATACCGGGTATCAACATTAGTTAAGCCATAGTTTCCGCAGTTTTCAAGATATGTCTTAAACTTGACAGGTAATATATGAGGTAATATATGCGAAAAACGACCAATTTTTCATTCATTCCAGTTTCCCCGGAAATGACTTCATCTTTGAAATTTTAAATTGAACACCCTGTAATTTTACATTGTTGGATTCCGGAGATGATTTTAAGTACAATTATACATACATTCATAGTATTATCTATAGTTTTAAAAACAATCAAATGATACCAGGAAGGAGTTATGTGGACTGTGTGTGTTATCTACTAGATGTACCGAATTTTTGATGCTATATTTGGGTGAAAAACCCCTCTGCTCTTTAAAAACTTTATTTAATCTTATGCCTAGACCTCTCGCCGGGCTATTTATAAATGAGACTTCTGGCCTAATGGGATTGTCTGGTTTATGAGTTTTTATTAATCCATATAATTTAGGGGGTTGTGGGTTCATGTTAATCATTTATCGTTTGTCATATTCATAAATTAATATATCCAAAAATAAAAGAGGAAAATCACCGAAAATATGCAAGCATCACAGGCTGTGATAAAGTATCAGTAGGCATTGCAAATACTCTCTCAACTAATGATCAATATGGTGTTTAAGTCTCAAAACAAATTATCGAACCTTATATATAATGCTAGAGACAAAACTAACAAATTTAAAAAATTTGGAGTTTCCAAATTAAAATGCGTAGAGTGCAATAGCATACATATAGGACAAAGTGGACGCAGTTTTAAAACAAGATACCTAAAAGATGAGAAACAGATTCCACATTCGCAAATCATTTGCTAAATAGCGGCCACAATTTCCCAGAAATCAACTGTATAGAAGTCCTACATCTTGCATATAACGGAGTTAAGTTTAATTTACTGGAAGCCCTAGAAATTTATAAACACAACTATAATAACAATTTTAACCTGTTAAACGATCAATTAGATATCTTCAACCCTATTTGCCGCGGCAAACAGAATATAACCCTTCTAGGTATTTCTAAAGTGTAATTGTACCTCTATTTGTGTTAAGGGCCCCACCCAATTAATATTTCCTGTTCAGTAACCTATTTAAAATTTCCTGTATTTTATTCTATTTCGAATCATTGTTTGATAATGACATAAGGTCGGTACTGCAGTCACAACACTTTGTAAATATAGTGGTATTAAAATTCTTAATCTTATGATAACATTATTTACTAGGTTGATTACCCATCAAAAGTAATAACACCGGTTCTTTGGAGTAGACCAATACCACTAGGTTGGTACTTTCAATACCAATGGAAAAATATGTATGGACAAAATTGGCCAAAGTATATTTGCAATGAGTGGTTAACATCTGATAGATCCTTAAATAATTTTACGCAGAAGCTCCCACAATGTCCATGCACTATATATCAGGCTCTATTCGAGAAAGGAAATTATATGCCTGATTTTGCCTGCGATAAGGATTCAAATCCAGAGTGTTACTACCACAGAGGAGCTATTCATTGCGTTAAAACTGGATTCTCTAAGTATGTTATGTTTTGTATATTATATCTGCATTTGGTATTTGTAGCATTTCATAATGTATACAGGGTGGGGCAATAGTGCGTCGGATCTCGATATCTCGAGTTCTACGATAGCTAGAAATTTTTTAAAAAATTGCTTGTAAACTGATAAAAAAATCTATACCTGAAAATTATTTTCGAACATACAGGGCGTGCATTAAATATCTCCCCCAACCACTTGGATGTAATGAATTTTTTTGTTGAAATAATGCAATCTGCAGATGATTAAAAAAATCGCTACAGTGACAATTATGGGTTTAAAGAAAAACTTATGTGAATACCAGTTACGAGGCACCTAATTAATGTTTTTGAATCATTTACTTTTCCTTAAAATGTACAGGGTGGCCAAACATTATTTATCAATTAAGAACATATTAAATTGAATTTTCTCAATTTTTTCAAATGAAACCCCTGTATATTTTTCGACGATGTGATATAGATATGAAAAACGAACATTTTTTTAAGTACTTCTCTATGGCTAATGGCAACCATTTTCGTTTTATAAATATATAAGTGTCAAAGAAAGAGGTTCCCTCAAATAATTCGTTAGAAAAATTTATAATAGGTGTTCGACATGTTGCCCACTTTGATTGACGCACGTCTTTATGCAATTTTTAAACGTGCATTTAGTGGGACCATTTCTTCCAATCTATTGAAATGAGTAAATAGTATTTAACCGACCCTTTACTGTAATGTTTTTTTGTAAATTTTTTTGCTGTTTTAATTATTAGACAAGCAATAAAACTTCAGCTTGGTATAAATTGTAGTGTACAAAGGGACACTTATCACACTTATCGGTCGTTAGACGTGTTTTGAATTTAAACTATTTGGAATTTTACAATATGAATTTTAATAAAGCGGAACTTGTATACATGACTTTTGTTTTGGGTGAGTCAGACAGAAATTGTTTACTTGCCAATAGAAGTTATCACCAACGTTACCCTGAAAGAAGAATTCCTGATGTTAACAGCTTCCAAAACCTTCTCGATAGATTTGTGGAGTCTGGAAATGACGAATATAAAAAAAGTGAAAGAATAAAACGTGTTATGAGCGACTAAAATCTCAGTTTTCTGTGGTGCTGGCAACGGTTGAGAATCCCCATGTTAGTCAAAAAGAAGTGAGCTCATTAGTAGGAATAAGTAGACGGTCTGTGGGCCGAATCTTAAAAACAAATAAGTTGCATGCATATCATATTCAAATGCACCAGGAATTATCTGATGACGATTTTCAAAAGCGCCTACAATTTTGTAATTGGGCCAGAGGTGAAATGCAACATGATGTCAACTTCTTCAATACTGTTTTATTCAGTGATGAGGCAACTTTTCATAAAAATTGATTTGTTAATAGGCACAATTTCCATTGTTATGCCTCGGAAAATCCTCACTTTTTTATGCAAGTTGGTAACTAACTCAGATAGTCTATAAACGTTTGGAGAAGAATTATTGGAGAATAGGGTCACATTTCTTTGATGGTACATTGACTGGAGTTATTAATCTTTATTTTTTCGAAAAGCGTCTGCCACAAATATTGGTAAATCTCTCTGAAAGAATTCGAAATAGGATGTGGTTTCAGTAAGATGGTGCTCCACCACATTATTTAAATGCAGTTAGAGACCACTTTAATAATACCTACCCTTATCGAGGGATTGGAAGAAATGGACCCAATAAATGGCCGGCTAGATCCCCAAATCGTACAAAAATGGATTTCTTTTTATGGGGATGTGTGAAGGAAATTGTTTATAAAGACACACCAACAACAGTACAAAATATGGAGGAAAAAATAATAACTGCTTTTACATCTATCGTTATTTGAATAAACCTCTTTTTTTAAATTTATTTTTGAATTTTGTAATTATTGCTCAATAAAACAAAACTGGTTGCAATTAGCCCTAGGGAAGTTACTACGATTTACACGTACATAAACAAATGAATACATTGGATATTAATGGTTATAAGATATTACATAAAGAAACTTACTTGGGCTACTGTAGCGTAGCAGATATCGCAGGCACAACTTAACCCGGATAAGTGATGTGATGTAACGTGTCCACGATAAAGTTTCACTAGCTCAGAGTATCTCAGGGCGTTAAGCCCAAGTTTACATAAACTATGACAAATTATTAGTATACTTACTTACACAAATCACTTAGGGTTCCATACGTAGTGGTCGCAGACGAAATAATGACACTTTCTTTAAACATGAAATGCACTATATTACGAAATTTACAAATATTGCTTCTCTAGCATGTAACCTGGCGATGTTCAAAAGGTGCGGCAAATTTCTTGATTAATAAGTTACAACATTAATAAAATGCCTCGTGTAGCTACACATCGGTTTACAACGTGAGGATAAATGGTAATAAATTCGGCCACAATGGATCTGATTTAGAGAACCTCCTTGAATGAATATAAATGCATAAAATTTTTAAATATGTACAAGTTAAAATACAAAAGTAAGTATGAATCGAATATAACAACCGCACAGAACCATTGAAGGTGGTCCCCGGTAAATACAAACAGCACACTTATCTAGGGTGGTACGATACCGACTTTGACGTTGAAGAACTTGTAGCCCTACGGCGGTGTCTTCGGGACGAAAGAAATTGACACAAGGATGGGGTTGATTATAGCCTCTCCATCCCTGGAACTTTTTACTGTGTGTGGATGCCCCGTCCGTGGAACTTCACTGATGTGTGTAAAAGCCCCGTCCGTGGAATCCTAAAGATATTCTGATTTAATTTGCATGGCCGGAAATGCACGTGAAGCGTGCCTAATGTGAGCAATTCAAATCTGACATAACCTACAAAAGAAATATAATTTACCTCACTGATGATGGAACAATCCACCAATGTTCCTAGAAAGCCACAGTTGGATGAATCGGGTCGAGTCCGCCTTTCAAGTCGACACGATACTTCCAAAGGAAAGCCTGTAAATTTGTGAAACATGTGGGTAGATAACGGGTAAGATGGCGTGAAGAGGTTAGCTTACCTTGTATACTTAAATATCCTGCTTCCGCAGTTAAAATTTATTCACAACAACAAAATATTCCGCTAAACGGAACAACTACAGGTGGAGAAAATTTTCCTGTGTTGCCAATCCCAAAATCCTCCAGGATGCCTCGGATAAAACGAGTCTTGTAGGATTATCAACCATATACCACCATCTCTCCTTTTCACCAACTGGAAGTATCTCGCGCCTCTCGTGGACAATAGCGAAACTCTGCTACGGACGTAGCGGTTGTTATTATGCGGCCCACAAAACGCTAAGGCGTATGGTGGGTCGCATACGCTAGAGACCCGCAACAAAGTACTTACAAAAAATATTCCTTTTTCATTTCTACATCACATGGTCGAATCATATACAGGGTTTTCCATGTGAAAAAATTGAGAAAATTCAATTTAAAATGTTCTTAATTGAAAAATAATTTTTGGCCACCTTGTACATTTTTAGAAAATGAAAATGATTCAAAAACATTAATTAGATGTCTCATAGCTGGTATTCTCATAAGTTTTTCTTAAAACATATAATTGTGACTGCTATGTTTTTTTTAATATCCATCTGCAGATTGTATTATTTCAACATGAAAATTCATTACATCCAAGTGGTTGGGAGATATTCAATGCTAATATAGGAATGAATAGAGCCTAGAAAGAGGCTTCAAAAAATATACTGATATACATAAATAATAATAATAAATAAATAACACCACAGGTAATGACGACCCCCTTTATCCCGGAAGGCTCTAGAAGAGCCTTGTGTGGGAGGGGGCTACACATTTAGAGACAAGGGACACACACCCAATATCCGTGTATAGTGAAAAAATCCCTCTCACAGTATTTTCCACTGCCACGGCCGGGGATTGAACCCGGAACTTTTGGGTGAGAGGCAAGTGCGCTCACCTCTCGACCACCAGTCATACAAGCGTTCCATTTAAAAAAAAGGCACTTGGTCCTGTAATTTCGTCTTGGCTTGCCCTGTATGTTCGAAAATTATTTCCAGTTACAGACTTTTTTTATCTAGTTTACTTGCAATTTTTAAAAAAATGTCTAGCTATCGTAGAACTCGAG
This sequence comes from Leptura quadrifasciata, assembly GCA_963675555.1. Classification (NCBI taxonomy): domain Eukaryota; kingdom Metazoa; phylum Arthropoda; class Insecta; order Coleoptera; family Cerambycidae; genus Leptura; species Leptura quadrifasciata. Next base: position 47,210,900 of record OY776678.1, read on the forward strand.
ATATCGAAGTCCGACGCACTATTGCCCCACCCTGTATATTTGCATTCCAGTTTAGATGGCGCTGAACAACAATGCTGCTATGATAGAAATGGATATCTGATGTTATCCCAAGATCAGCAATGGGGATCAAGTCCACGACGTTTCCACAGTAATGGTTTCTCTACTTACAATGTACGCTCAATAATTCCGACTTTGTCCCAGTGGCTCAACGATATAGTTCCGAAGTATATATGTTGTTTATGGCAGGAAGAGCAAGCGGAGGGTTGTGAGACACTTCGATATGAGCGCAGGCCCACTCAAGATTGCGTTAACTATGAAGGTCCAGGTGTTGCCGGTATTTTTGGAGATCCACATATTGTAACATTCGACGATCTGGAATATACTTTTAATGGAAAAGGCGAATTTGTCCTTGTAAAATCTAACAGTCCTACGGATAACCTAGAAGTACAAGGGAGATTCGAGCAAATGAATGATAATGCATATGGTGAAGTTAACGCGACTCGGCTTACTTCTGTTGTAGCTAAAGGAATGTCTTCTACCATCATAGAAGTCAGAAGTAGGCCTGTTGACGCAAGATGGAGGTATAGACTAGATGTTTTGGCCAATGGAAAGCGGATCTACTTTGATAAACCTTCCTTAAAAGCTCAATACTTTCCAGGTAGGAAAGGTCCTTATTTTTAAAGAGTTCATAAATGCGCTCTGATAAACATTTATTTTGCTCCTTTAACTCTAGTGCTACAATCTTTATGATAACACTTTAACGCTTACCAATTCCAAGTATGTAAAAATGTAAAGTATTGTTTTTTAGGAGTTATTGTCTATACCCCAACATATATTCTAAACCAATCGGAAGTTATAATAATGTTTGATAATGGAGTAGGTGTTGAAGTTATTGAAAATCAAGCATATATTTCTACGAGAGTATATTTACCGAGATCATTTATAGTAAGTAGTAAAATTTCAATTTTTGTAAATAGTATGCAACTTATATTATTTAATATTTCCTGTTTAGAATTGTCTTAAGTGTACCGCGAAATCGATCCATTTATGAAGGGACCCCGCACAAAGTACACTGTAAAAGTTATACAGTCGCTTGAGCAAAAACCAGCCGAAATATATTCGTACCTTAATTGTGAGCAAAAGTTCTTATGTGCAGTAGATTCAAAAAATCCCGGTATTTTTACAATAGCGACATGTAAAATGTTTTTTCGATTGCAACAGACACTGGACCGCTGGATGGCGCCTGCTGGCTGTTTTACATGTCGCTATTGTAAAAATACCGGGATGTACTATAGTCAAAGGATTCTCATGTCGGTCGTCGCATACCTACCTTGCACTGACGAGAGCCAACAGCTCGAAACTGCAGTCTGCAAGTGGTGTGTGACGACTGGCAAGGGAGCTCCTTTAAGTAGGATCAGTCTTTCGGCTGGTGTTTGTTGCAATCGAAGCATTAGCGTTTTGATGGTAATATGCAATTATTACACTTAACGCGCCAGGCTTGTAACTTGTAATTCATCTCTCGGCGGGGCACATAGCCCGGAGAGTAGCTGTTGGTTGCAGTCTGGTTAGGTTCCTCATAGTATAATAAGGATTTATAGAGGAGTTTGCGACTAAAAATATTATGTTCAGATAAAGGTTGTAGGAAGTCAAATAAAGTAACTTCTGTTGACCTTGGCGTACAGTTTTAAGGCGTGGACGTGACGGGTGTTTGACTCCTTTTTTTATTCGTTTTTTCTTCTCTATTTGTTTTGTTTTTTTGGTTCTTTATTTTTATTTTATCTTGTAAGAGATCTATTGCTTCAATTTGATTTATGTTTATAGCTACATTTCGAACTGATTGTAGGACTTGAAGTGAGGGATAAGATACATTCTCTTGATGTCGAGCATATTCCAGATATCTACGTCTTGCACTAAGACTTATTTCTTCTCTCATTGCTTGAGGAAAAGCATACATCTCAAGACCTCTAATGATGTATGATCGATTAACGTACCTTAATTCTCGCATATCCTCTGAAAGTAGTTCTCTTGTAGTAAAATGATGATTACAACATACATAATGTGCTGGAACATAAATATTACTTTTGACAAAAATATCAACTCTACATTTTAAAGTTAACCGACGTATCTCATTGCGCCCACGACATACACATGGTGTCAAGTAATTTGATTCTAAATGAACAGAAAGTAGTGTAAATTTGCACATAAGTTTGGGGTTTTTCAGAAAAATCTAAATATAGAACTTTTTTATAAAAGATTTGGAAGTACTGAACATGGCTGGCGTTAAATGGCGGCAAAATTTATCAGATCGACGTTTTCAATAAGAAAATAAAACATGAATCCATTATTTTTCATTCGTTTTTCCGCAATCACAAAAACGCGTATGATATAAACTAAAAAGCTATAATCATTAAAATATGCACTTTATAAAAATATGTCAAAAAACAAAAAGTGTTTAATCGGCGTTTTCTGCAAAAAGACAATAAGTTATATATTTTCCAATACTTTTTCAGTGATCTCGAAAAAGTTGTCCACACGTTCTCTGTGATTAGGAAAAGCCCGTAAAGTTGTAAAAATATAAAATGTGCATATTTCGATAAATGATAAACAAATAATGCTCAAATCGACGTTTTCTAAAAGAAAACAACGGTAAGACCCCGACATATTACACATGCTTTTCCGGAACCGCATAAAATTGTATACAATTGAGTATATCTGGAAAATAGTTCACTTTTTCGATAGATATTAGAGGATAAAAAATATATAGTTTCTATCTTGTTTTATAATAAAAAATTTAAACTTTAATGTCATTAACGTCTTTAATATACTTTTAACTGTTAAAAAATTTACAACACTTCGAATTAGAAATGCAAAATTCTGAGTTTCTATAACTATTATAAAATTATAGTGCACAACGACAAAAATAACGTCAATAACTGTTCACAAAAATGCCAGGCCAAAAAAATAAAAAAAATCTATTTTTTTATGTTTTTCATTACAAATATAAAAGTTACACAGATATTCCCCTGTTGTATTTTAATGTAGTTGCATAAAAATGTTTCAAGAATGAATTTTTTTTTTCTATAAAACTACTACATATTTTTATTTGACATTTATCGAAAAAGTGCAAGGTTCTTGAAACCCATACAATTTTACGCGCTTTTCGGGAAAGGCGGAAAAGCACGTATAGCTTTATCTTTTCTTTGTAGTAGAAAACTTCGATGTAAACACTTTTTGTTATTGACATTTTTTGATAAAGTGCATAGTTTTCGAGATATTATTGATTTTAAATGTCATCGATTTTTAATTTATATTATTCTTCCGTCATTGCAGAAAAATGGATGAAAAATGACTAATATTTGTTATTCGCTTATTGAAACATCGACCTTAAGATATCTCGTTCTCTGTCATTTTTCAATAAAACGCGTAGCTTGCCCTCTCAATGCTTCAACTAATGACATAGCCTTGTCTTCATCACTTCAATTGTTTGCGCATGCGGCTGCCTCAAATTGTCTTATATACAGTCCATGAAGTTTGCCCGTCAAAGGAGGGAGGTTGTAATCGGGGGCCTGATGCCACTACTAACTGGCCTCCTTTTTCCCTCAACTGTCGCTTAAGCCGTTCTACTTCTCTCTCAGCTGCACGAAATTTTCCTTCCATATCTGTAACCTTTTCTTCGACGCCAGTAACATTAGCATTTACAATTCATATATCCTCCTTAATTTCGTTTTTAGTTTCTTCAGTGGCTGAGAGGATAGTACCCTGTTGCACCTGTCATGTCATTTCTTCCTGGTTTCCTCGTGAAATCTTATTTTCAGGTTGTCCTTAATTTTCTTTAATTCATTTTTGTTTTCTTTACGTCCTTCTAGACGTTTCTTTTCCTGTTCTTGTCGTCTCCTTTCCTGTCATTTTCTTTATTCTTGACGTCATTTTTCTTGTTCTTCTTTTTCCTTTTGTCATCGTCTTTCTTCTTCCTTTTCCTTTTGATGACGTTTTTTTGTTTTCCTATTTTCCTTTTGACGTAGTTTTTCTCGTTCTTTTTCCTTCTAACGTCGTTTTTCTTGTTCTTCCTCTTCCTTCTAATATCGTTTTTCTTGTTCTTCATTTTCCTCTCGACATCATTTTTCCTAGTCTAACATAATTTAAATATTTCTACAAAATCCGGAATATGTTTGTAACACAGGCGTTCTAGGTTATTTTGCACGAATCTCGCCGCTTCCCTTAAATTCATGCCCTTTCTAGTAATTTCCATGTCTTGGCTCGCCCATATTATTAACAATAATGGGGTGTTCAGAATGAGCTTTCTCTTGATCTCAAAGCGACATGTACTTATAGACTCCTTTTTATATATATTGAATACAATTTAACAAATTCTTTTTTTAGAATAAAACTATTGGACTTCTTGGTAATTGGAGTTTCAGTTCACTAGATGATTTTACCTTACCAGACGGCTCAAACGCAAACATCTCAAACATTAATAACATGGAAATAATTTACAGAGACTTTGGCTCCAAGTGGATGATTGACGATTCGTTCGACATATATAAAGGAAAAGCACTATTTTGGCGAGAATTTGGTCTCTCGTCATCTAATTTTAACGACAAAACTTTTAAACCACAATTTTTAATGACACCAGAATATATAATACCAACAAATAGATCAAACCAAATATCTATAACTTACGATATTTGCAGCAAGGAGATACGTGAGTGCCACTATGACTATGCTATGACGCTAAATAGAGACCTCGCACACTTCACGTTAAGAGATAAATACTGGATTAATGTTATAAAAGAAACTGTTAGAACTAAAGTAGTATCCTGCGGAGTCTTGAATACTCCAAGATTTGGCAGAAAGAGCAATTTCCTTTTTATACCTGGAACTATCGTGAATTTCGAGTGTAGATTAGGTTTTGAACTGTTTGGGGATGTGAGGAGAATATGTCAGGAAAATGGTACTTGGAACATACCATATTATGGATATACCAAATGCCTCCCTAATGGGGATGTACATAAGTAATATGCATGTACTTTTGCTACTTGTTTTATATAATTACCTAATATTGTTCATTTTATTTAATATGTACATAAATAAACTCTGTTATTAATCAAAATATTGGTGTACTTCTCCTGTTATGGAGATTTTTGCCTATTTATCCTAGATATAAATTATTTATTATTTATTTCTATTTCATTTTTCGGATACACGATCGGGCAATTAGTCACATATCACACAACTAAAAAAAAATACAGATTACACCGCCATCAAAAGGTTTTTGTACACATGTGGCAAAATGGGTCCGCCACAATTCGAATAAACTTTCCCATTTAGGAATATGTCGGGCTAATTATCCAGGTCTTGGCATTCAATAAAAATGATAAATAAATATATATACGTTAATATAGCCATACATTATGAAAAAAGGGGCTATTTGGAATTTTGCATTAATAATAATGTTAACAATTCTAAATTACTGCGGAGAGAACTAAATGAGCTAAATATTTATAACAAACCTGTAGTAGTTTCATTACCACAAGTGTTAAGCAATCCGATGGAAATTAATAATCATTCTTACAGTTTTCTGCAGATAAAACACCAGCTGATCCGGAACCCTTACAACTTTACAGTAACAATTTTAAAACTTATTTTCATTATTCATTTAATTTTAAAACAGTCTCAATTGAAACGGTTAAAAAACACTTGATGAAAATAAAATCATTTGGTATAGATGCAGATGAAATAAACTTAGAAATGATTATTTTGTGTGGTCCAAGAATTTTACCTTTTCTTACCCATGTTGTAAATTTATGTCTCATTGATTGTGTTTTCCTAACAGTTGGAAAATTTCTCGTATAACACCTTCGCCTAAAAATAAAGATGCTTTATCTTATAATAACCTTCGCCTGATAAGCATACTTTCAGTTTTATCTAAACCCATAGAAAAAAACGAGAACATTTAAATATCTATGATATTCTACCTCAAAATTAATCAGGGTTTCGCTCAAGCTACAGATGTACTACAGCGTTGTTGAAAATAACGGATGACATTATTGAAGCTACAGATCAGGGTAAAACCACCGTACTGTTTGCTGTCTATGTTAACATTTTATAGATTTTTCGGAAAATACAGTTAGGCTGTTAGAGAATTATTTATTAAATAGGGTTCAGTTTGCGGAGACCCATATGGGCCAATCCTCTAGGGTATCATGTGGGGTTCCGCAGGGTTCAATACTTGGTCCTCTTTTATTTAGTATATATACATGTAATTTGACATCCTGCCTAAAATAATGCAAAGTATACCTCGGATGATACCCAACTTTATTATTAATTTTTCACAGACGATATGGATTTGGCTAAAAAATAAACTTTGGGAGGATGTATATGATTGTTTGGGTACCTGTCGTATACGAGTGAAAATGAAATAATAGAAACAATTTCTCAATTAAAATCAAATTTGGAATTGATAACATACCATCAAATATATTGAAGGAAACAGCTTTTAAAATATCAGCACCTTTAAAGTGCATTATCAATAAATAGCTAATTGTCCATCTCCAACATAGCTACAATTTTTAAGGAAATATTAAAAAACAGAATTGCCAGCTTTTTAAATAGGTTTAATATTTTGTCAGAAAAACAATTTGGTTCCAGGGAGCAGAAGTCAGCACAAGATGTAATAACCTATCTTAGTACAAGGATTTATAAATATATGAATATTAGCAAACCAACATAGTTATCTGTCAAAAAGCAGCAATATATAAATATTGGCAACACTTTCAGTACTAATATGACGGTAGAATATGGTGTACCACAAGGAGCCGCCTTAGGGCCAATTCTTTTCAATATGTACTTCATGTCATTTACCTACCAAGGGCCAATTTTTTCAAAATAATTATTGTTAAAATTGATTATCAATTAATTTTTACTTATAAATTTAATACAAAGAGAAGACAGACATTATGTATAATTTTTTTCCATAATCTAAAGAACTACTTAAATAACAGGTTATCTCATATCAGTTCTATTTAAAAAAATCGGCAGCTACTGGAAGCGGCTGGAACCTCCCCACTAGGTGGATCTTTGTAGCCGAAAAGAGCATTATATTGTGCGACAAAACGGCACTAAACGTAATCCGCTCTACTACTAGAGCAGTGAAGAAATCCTCTCACGTGAATTGACACGTGATGTGACGAGTTTCACGACGTAACGGCTACGCGCATCGATCATGTCATGCAAAATGCGATCTATGCTTAATATTTGCTGCTAAGTTTTTAATTTTTTTCACGGAAACCAAATCGAAAGGGTAAAAGTGTGATATATCGTTGAAATCAGAATTTTAACTGCTTTTCAATGGTTCCATTGCAAATTGAAAGTAATTATAAAATAAACAACTTGTTGCGTCAAAATGGGATTAAACGTAATCCGATCTCAACCAAAACCTTTTCAGTTCTTCTGGGGCACTAAAGAAACGCATATGCAAAGTTTCATTCAAATCCGTTCAGTAGTTTCGGCGCTATCGTGCTAACACACACACACAGACATTTTTCAAAAACCACTTTTTTGGGTTCATAGGACCTCAAAACGTAAAGATTTGATGTTTTCTCAATTTTTGTTTTTGAACCAATTTTAGTAACCTCTCACAATTTTATTGTGGAGAGGTTAAAAAATAGTTTTCACTGAAAAAGTAGTATCATTGAACTTAGGGAAGAATAAATCGTGTTTAATGTTAGTATCTGAAAAGATACCATTTTAAAGCTGCTTGCAGACCGTTTTTAACATTTTTTGTTAAATCGCAGCCATCTATAATTAATACTAAAAATTAAAAATCTATATTTCTTGAAAATCAAAATAATCATATGTATTTTGACAGCAGGATCCAAATATGCAAAAATATATAGGTTGTCCCATTTCAAAATTTTATTTTCCTGTAAATTACATCGAAAAAGGAAGTCGGCTATTTTGGTTCTTTCATCATCATCCCATATTACTGTACCAAATTTGAAAAAAATCTATTCGTCCATTCAAAAGTTATCAGAGTGTACCTATCGTCTGAGCCGCCCTGTATACAGCTTAATTCAGTGAAAAATATTTACTGGTAGTTCGATGATTCGTAGTTCAGTAAATTGGTATTGCGTATACACTGCGCCAACTGCTTTCGAAAGATCAAAAGTCGCGAAATTGCTATTTTGCCATTGTTTAAACATTCATAATAATATATTCAAAATATATTTAATCATTTAATATTTGACGGTTTCAGAATTTTTAATTTACTATACAGGGTCGCTGATATGTATGGAAATGGACGAAGATAGCTATCGAAAAATGGTGAGACAAAAGTTTTAGGGTTTTTAAAATTTGTTACAATGAAGAAAAAATAACAATACTTATTACTAATATTTCCTTTATATCATTTAGAACATTTGTTACTTATTGTAGTACAATCTAATAATCTATAATATACCTACAAGCCTAATGAGTAAAAGAGAACCAAGCTATTTATACATGAAATTATATAAATATTTTTTAAACAGAAAGACATTCTTAGCTTGCTTTATAAATTCTGGTAATTTGTAAAATTCGGCCGCTCCCTTGTCGTTTATGGAGAATTTTGTTTTCATTAATTTGAATAATGAATTAATATTTACGTGATTTCTTTGCCTTGCTTTGTAATTATGAATATCCTTACGATGTTGTACATTTGCTGACAAATATGTTGGTAGCAAGTTATTCTGAATTTCTTCCATATAGATACGATTTAAACCATTAGTACGCCGCATTAGTACGCCGTGTCAATAATTCCGAAATATTGGAGTTTTTTTAATAAAAGCTCTCTGTTGACAACTTCGAATGCTCTTTTAGGTACATTTCTCATCTACCTATTGCAGAGTGCCGTATGTCACGACTTCGGAAAATGGCCCCAGGACCCCAAAAATGCCCCCCTTTCAAAAGTTTATAAAATATATATGCTATATAACGAAATTTGTAAACACTAGAGGGGGCATTTCTCAACGGATCAAAACGAAATTTGGCAGGCACAAACTTTGGGTCCATATCTCAATTAAGTTCGAAGATAGCCAATTCTCCTTCTTCGCTTCAAAATGGCGACGGTGCAAAATATTTTAAAAAATCTCAAAATTTTATTTTTTTTTCAATCAAATATGTACGTGCGATATATCGTTGGATGGTGCTCATCTAGCCCTACAACTTTTGTCTGAAACATTTTTTGCTAAAACGCATAGAATATAGAAACCTAAAGTAATGCAAAACAATATAGGACGAAATCTACCTTTCCGACTGGCCTCTGCCATCGGGGTTTTTTAAATCGAGGAAGACGGTTATCACAAATTCACCTTTATCTATGGAATATTTGAAATCATTGATCATTTTTTGCAAATCTGTTTCAGGCGAATCATTTTCTCTATATCCTGATTGAGTTTCTTGTAATAATTTGTTATTGTTTATAAATTCAATGAGTTGGTCAAGAACTACTACTTCTAAAAAATTTGTCCACTGAAGGTAATGTATTTATGGGTCTATGCACTTCCGCTAATTTTGAACCTGGAACTTTTGCTACAGGAGTTATTAATGATGTTTTCAAAATTTCTGGAAATATTCCGCTATTTAGCGATGAATTAATAATATAAAATGATAGGCAACAGATGACATCAAACGTATTTTTTTATTAATTTAAAGTCAATTTCATCATCATAAAATTTATTTTGCTATTTAAAGACAACTTTACGTAATTTTGTGAAACTTATAATATTAAATTCTTTAAAATATATATCTGGCTGCAATGGTCTGTTTTCAAATAAAGTATATCTGTTAGAGTAATAGCCATTATTTTTTAACCTATCCACAATTAGATCAACACTAGAAACAAAATGTATATTAAGTTCTTTTTCTAAATACTCATTTATTTCAACTCCTCCTATTATAAGAGAGGATACGCATTATCTCTTGGTTTTATTATATTTTTCAGCGTCCGCCACATGAATTTTGGATTATGCTTTAAATTATCTATTTTATTTTCATAATAATTTTGTTTTTCCTTTCTTAACACTTTTACAACCTCATTACGAATATTAGTATAGGTTCGCCAGTTTTGTAATATTATAATGACGTGTCCGATTGTAAATTACAAAGAAAAGACAAATAGAGAATGTGGTCGATTTGCTCTGAATCTATATACACATGCACAGTATTATTAGATTTTAAGAGTTGTCAAGCGATTGAAAACAATTTTTTTTTGAATTTCATTACTGAAATTAGCACCTTCAACATAATTTTTACATACATGGATGCAGTTGGGTAATAACTAGGCAACTATTTAATTGCACATTAAATAAGAGAAATGAGATATCTTTTCATTTGATTACTAACTACTTATATTAACCTGAAATAAATAATTTCCCTAAGATTAAAGATGTGCTGATATAATTGTTCCTTTCAGTTTAAATTCTAAACAAACAATTTACCGTATTAACCAAATGTTCTGTAAATGGCTTTTCACCTCATATACAAAAGTTTGTGTGCACTGTTTAGGTGTAAATAAAGTGAAAAAGTGAAGACCAAAAAATTAAGATCAACGGGACGACCGCGTAAGGCTATTAATCTCTCCCAGGCTTTTAGGGTGCAAAGCTTTGGACGCGTTAATTAATCTTCATTACACTTACTGTGTAGAAAAAAGTTTATTACTTACAATAACAACAAGTTACGACTTCTAAAAGTTGTGTGTATACAGTAATTGCAAGGTTTAGTAAGAATTAAAAATTTGATGAGGAAATTTCAGAATCTGTCTAAGGGTAATGAGTGATTATGGGTAGTTATTTATAGAATGCAAGAGATAGGTAATCTGAGGAAAATGAAATTAAAAATTAATGAAATAGTAATTACTTTTAAATAATAGTGGACTAATTTGTTATTAATTATCTGAGCCTATGAAGAGCAAAGAAAAATGTTATATGATAAAAAGTTAATTTACATAGAAATATTATGTGTATAAAAATTTAACCGCCTTTAAAAAAAATCAATAAAAATTACGAAATAACATTTCACGTAACCGTCTGGTTAATTGATCCTTGTTACTTAATATAAGTAATAAAGTCGGTTAAACATACGTTTAGTTTTGTTACTAGTTTTTGCATCGATTTCATTATCGATGTTATCTGAAAAACTCTAATTAACCGGACAACTGAGTGCAATTTTATTTCACAACTTTTGGTTTTATTTTTTAGGCATTTCATTCTTTTACCAATAAAGTTTTTCATAATAGTCATTTCAACTAGTGACTTTCTTGAGGGTGACCTTTTTGTTTGCTTCTTGTTTATCTTCTACACAGTTAAAGAAAAACCTGCAACTGTACCGTATAGTTTGGTTATAAATTGAAAAATTTACAGAATTCTCCCTAGCGCATTTGCAAGATTGGTGAATATTTATGTTTTCTTTTTATTTGTTTTTTTATCTGCATCTCTGTCTACCTATCTGCCTGTTTGTTTCCTTTGTTTTTTCGTTACTTTGCTCCTTTCATAATTTGCCCCTTTTTCCTTTAAGTTCTCTGTTGCATCGTTCGTTCGTTCCTTAGCTTAGTCGTTCCTCCAGACGATAGGCAAAATGCCATTGAATACTATTTCAAATATAAGAGCCCTATCATTTAATATTTGTGCAGTAAAATAGTGCGATTTACACCAATGCGAAACTTTGCTAAAGTTTACATATCTGGCTGCATTCCTTCTTCAGTAGCCTCAATAACGATAAATTGGCTAAATGTGAAGAAGTCGTTTGAAGTAAGATAACCATGTCATTTTGGAATTTTATTTGTTTGTATTTGGGGTCATCATTTTTTACCTGTTACTAATGACTATTGCCATGGAAGATAAACCTGAAATGGGTCGGTAGTTAATATCTTTAATAAACACACTAACATATACACTTATTTAGATTACTGCCCTGGTGGAGTTTAGCATGAGCTATTTAACGATCCAACCAGGACACATACACACAGACAATTACATAATGACCATTTCCTACGACATTATCTTCTTCCGCAGCTAAGACTCGAACTCAGGAGTGGTACAGCAAGTAGCCGTGTTGCTTGTCGCGCAACTCCGTATAGTCCCAAGTTACCAAGTCGGTAACACATTAAAAATATCACTAAACATTCAACCCTAGCCAGTGTTGCAACCTGGGGTTCCTTGATCTCAAGCCTAACGTCATTTCATTCCGTTCTATTAAAATATTAAAATAGTATTTAAAACTCACTGAAACCAAGAAAAAAGGGAAAGGAAGTGAAATCATCGGGAAATATATATATGCTTACTAATTTACATGTCGCTATCGTAAAGATACCGAGATGTACCAATTAGTCAAGGGATCCTCGTGTCGTTCGTCACATGCCTACCTTGCACTGACGAGAGCCAACAGCTCGAAACTGCAGTCTGCAAGTGGTATGGGACGACTGGCACGAGAGCTCCTTTAAGTAGGATCAGTCTTTCGGCTGGTGTTTGTTGTAATCGAAGCATTAGCGTTTTGTTGGTAATATGGGATTATTACACTTAACGCGCCAGGCTTGTAACTTGTAATTCGGCGCTCGGCGGGGCACATAGCCCGAAGAATAGCTGTTGGTTGCAGTCTGGTTACACCCCTTATAGTAAAATAAGGATTTTGTGGAGGAGCTTGCGACTGAAATATTATGTTTTAGTATATATGTAGTGGTGTGCCTAAAGATGCTAGAGCAAAGAGAGAAACTCCTGTAGCAATATATGAAAGTAGTAAATGGTATATCAAAAGTTGGGAAGAAATAGACGAGCAGATAGTAACTATAGAATTAAATAAAAACGGCCACAAAATTGTAATAGTAGGGCTATATGCTCTGTTATAGTACCTTCCTTCTATCAGTACTATAATAAATGAAAAAAGTTTCAAAATTTCAAAAATAAATCATGTACCCTGTCAAAAGTATAAAAAAGTAATTAACATACACAAATTAATCAAAACAACACAGTTTTCAAAAAAATAATTCTGAGAAAATTCACGCTCATTCGATAATTCTCAATTAATATGCTTTCATGGTCAAACACCACCAAACATTCAAAATCGCCATTTAGAACTCGAACCCGTTCAAAAAACCACTTTAAAAATATCCCTAAATAATCTTAAAATATATCAAAACTACTTTTTCCCTACCTATAGTCACAACATTTCATCTCGATTTGTTAATTTTCTCTAAACTGATTTTACATTTTAAATTCCACTACTTTTCAACCGCCCCTCGTATACATCAAACTGCTCTCCTTACTTCTAACAACAAGGTTTTTTTTCGGTTCATCAATTTCTATAACCCGTCTTCTATTTCAAATTTCATTATTCATTGTTCGCCCCCTCGTATTACTACATACAATATCTGGATTCCCCTTGCAACACATAGCGTAATTTATTTTCGTTCCATTTACCTCAATCGTATCGGGAACTTTTTCATATCTTATTATTCACCTCGCATCTATCGGGAACATTCTCATATCTTATTCATATCTCTGCAACTGTAAAATGTCGGACTTTCGTTTTAACTTTACCGGGTCATTCCGAAAACTTTTAATTTCAAAACAATAAAACCTTAATAATAGATTCAAAATTAATTTTCATATCCAAATTTTCTCCATTTCAAAGCCGATTTTTCGATATAATTTTTATTTCGAAATTTCATACTTTTGCAAAACTATTTCGCAAAATGTTATGCCATATTACGCAATCGTGCCGATCCAGACTAGACGGTACCATTTCCAGCTCTAAAACGGGTGTAAAAACGTTTGTGCCTGACTCACGGGGCACGAAAAACTCAACCATTGTATTATATAAATAGTCGAGCTTTCTCGTGTATTTAAATCTTTCTTCTACAAGTAAAGTTAATTTGTGTGAATTTCTTAAATTAACATTATAACAGTTTGTGTACTGTTCGCGTTAAGAAGTACACTAGTATTCTATCAGTTTAACGAAATAAAGAGAGCAAACCATTTACTTAGTTCCACTTATCGTCTTACGCATCGGGAATTTTTATAACGGGATCCTGAAGTGCTTCCCAGACCGAAACCTAGTTAAAAAAAGTATTTTTAAGAAATCCAATCTGTCCTCGCGCATCTATGAATTTTTTCAGAAGCAAAAACGCTTAAATAAAGTTACACAATTAAACTAACAATCTCTAAGTCGGAATTAGACTGTCAAAAATTTACCTAAAAATAATCTGTTGTAAAAAATCAATAAAGTTAAATAAAATTCAAAACTCTGTTAAAAAAATTCTTAAATAAATATTGTAAATGCATTTTAAAACAAAGTGTGTTATTTTATATAGAGGGTGTTACTCTCGACCCTACCAGTGACTTTCAAAATTGCGAAAAAATTAAAATAAATAAATTCTTTTAAACAAAAAGTGAATCAACCATTCTGGTCACATACAGGGTGTAGCTTTTGACCCTTTCCAGCAGTTTTAAGGCAATCCCCCAAACTTCAAAATCAGAACAAATAAATCGACGGCCTCAGGAGTCTCTAGCTTAATTTCCCAGGCAAGAATGTATTATTTCACCCACGAAAGAGGCTCGTTGGTGTTCAGCCCCCAGTGATGATGCCGATATAAACGTAGGAGACTTAAACGGAAGAACTGGAACAGAAGATAACCAATGATGATGCGCCTAAGAGACGTTTGTGAATCCATGTTTTTAACAACTTTGAATGGATACTTCCCTCATAAAGATATCCATAAATTTACTTGGGTACAAAAAACCAGACAGTTGCATTTTATAATTGATTTGATTACGTAATCCAAAAACAGAAATCGAAGCTAAAGGCAACTAACGTGAAGGTACACCGTGGACCAGAATATGGATCAGATCATCATCTGGTAGTGGCCAACATAATAGTGAACCACAGAAGGACGAATGCCACATTACAGAATAACCAACAGCAGCGAAGCAATGTTAGTGAATGTTGATATAACTTAGATAGCCTCAAACAAGAGTCAGTTCAGTTTCTATACAAACTAAGAATAGCCAATAAATTACAAAATATAAGAAGTACGAATACAGATGCAGAACAGATGTATGGACGGATTAAAGATTGCATACATGAAGCGAAAAAAGAAGCATTAGGATATAAAGGAGAACAGAGGAAAGGAAATCCAGAATGGTTTACCGAAAAGAAAGATGACCTTGTCAAAAAAAAGCTTATAATATCTGGCTAAATACAGGTAGAGGAGAAGATAGAAGAACACGCTCACTGGAACAGAGAAGTTAAAAAAGCAATTACAAAGAGTAAGAATGAAATGTGGGAAAGGAAATGTGGGGAAGTAGACAGGTATTTAGCGGGAACAAAAGTAGCTCAAAACTATAAAAAGCTTAAGACAAGAAGGAAAACATAACAGCAAGTTAAACTTGATAAGCTTGAGAGAATTGGTAGACCGTTATAAAACACTACTTACGGAAAATAGTAAAGAATTTGAAATAACAAACATAAACATTGGAACAGCCAGAAACCAAGAAATAATGAAAATAATTGTGGAAGAAATAAAGAAGGCTTTGGAAAAATAAAAAATGGAGAGGCTGCAGGGCCTGGAAACATCATCATTGAGTTAATCATGTATGAACCAGATATACTACTTGAAAATCTGGCAAACTTATTTAATAGATGCTTACTACTAACTACTAACATCCCGGAAGACTGGAATATAGCATATATAAGTTCCATCTACAAAATGGGAGAAAGTGTGCCAAAATTACAGGGCTATAAGCATGATAAGTGCAATGGGGAGGTGATACGGCAGAATATTAATACAAAGAATTGAAATGGATATAGATTATATAGAAGAGCAGTCGGGATTTCACGCAGGGCGATCATGTACTGATAACATAATTTGTTTTACAACATATATTAGAAAAACGAACGTCGCATAATCTGTCTACCCACCTAGTATTTGTTGATTTAGATAGGCCTACGACACAGTACCTTTAAAGAAATTTTTTAAAACTTTGACGAGCTTTGGCCTGAGTAATACTTATGTCAACGCTGTATGGAATATATACAAGGAATCTAAGAGCATGGTGAAAGTGGGAAATGCCCTATCTATAGAACTTTTATACCACAAAGGGACTTAAGCAGGGATGTAGTTTGTCACCTACCTTGTATTTTACTAAAGCATATTGGGTTATATCTTCATATTTTGACCTAAAGAATCTACCCCTGAATTATGACCTATTATTAACGGTCCACCTTGTACAAGTTGATAAAAAGGCGGGCATGTAAGTGAACCTCGCTCAAATAAATACCTATAGGTATTATAACTGTTGTTGTTAGTATAAATGAACATACTCATTTATCTTCTCAAATACCGTAAACAAATTCTGTACTAACTGTTATGGTGAGCAGCTACACACAATTATGCTTACCGAAGTGTTTACAAAATTAAATTTAAATTTGCTTAAAGGTACTAAAGCAATTATGAGTACAAGAGCTTGAACGCAGCTTGTAGTTTGGCATTTGCTGTGGACATAAACAACATGATTGTAATTAAAAGCGAACAGGATCCAATATATCCCGAGTAGTTCAAGTGTACCATGCAATCAGTTCAGTTATGCAGATATCACCGATTACATTAACTGCAATTTTTAACCTTTTCTTATCCTAATTTTTACTTCCTATTTTCTTGAAATAGTTATTTAATTTCTCGAACACCAATGGTGATAAGTATATTAACGAACTAAATAATAGTTTATCAACTATCACTTCTTTTGTTGAGAATGCTTGCTTAGTAAATTTTAATATTTAATTTTTTGCGTAATCAATTTAACTGAGACAGCATAGAATTTTTAATTTTAAATATAAAGACATCCCCACAGCTTTCACGAGGAGGGCATTAGGAAGTGGAATTTTTTATTGATTCCAGGCATATTTTTATAGTTTAGAACTGCATTTACTTTGATGTATATAAATGAGCATTCCAGACACAATCATAAAGGAACGAAGGAAGGAACTACAATGTAATATTGATCGATTATATCCCTTTTATATCGTCCAACATAAGTCTGCATTTGCTCCGAGTCAGGTAGAAGTACGCTTCTTACAGTATTAATATTTATTTCACATCTCCTGAATTGCTGCTTGATGAATCTTACTGTTGAAAGCATTTCTGTCATACATTTCTGTAAATTCCATGAAAAAGAAAAAAATCAGATGGGAACCAACTTAACTTGTATTCTTTAATTTTTCGGCAGTAATAAAGATTTAATTCATAGCAATAATTCTAATTTTTTATAGCCCAATAAAATAGTACACTTGCAAATTTTTTTTTTTGGGCCCTCGGATTTTTGTTGTTTTAAACTGTTTTAAACCGAACATCTTGAATACCAACATTAAATTTAGTCAAGAAATAAGCGAGATATAAATATTCGAAATCTGGCAATTCTTCACCCTTATGAAAAAGGGGTTAACTATTTGAACGCGTCTATTGAAATTTACACAATTTTCGATGCATGATTTGGAAAAATGCAATCTATCTTTCCCTGTAACACATAATTTCTTACAATTTACTTCCCTGTCTCCGTACGACTAAAATTGGCTAAGCTATGTACCCACGTGCTCAAACTGTTTATCGTTGAATAGATTTTTATCAATGCATTTAAAAAAAATTTTACAATAGCGACATGTAGGAGTTTGCGACTAAAAATATTATGTTTAATATTCCGCCCTCTAAGAGCACATTTGAACTATGCTAAGCCTAGTGAGGCTATTTATTTTTCGATTGCAACAGACACTGGACCACTAGATGGCGCCTGCTGACTATTTTGCATGTCGCTATTGTAAAAATACCGGGATGTACCAAATAGTCAAAGGATCCTCGTGCCGGTCGTCATATGCCTACCTTGCACTGACGAGAGCCAACAGCTCGAAACTGCAGTCTGCAAGTGGTATATGACGGCTGGCAAGAGAGCTCCTTTAAGTAGGATCAGTCTTTCGGCTGGTGTTTGTTGCAGTCAAAGCATTAGCGTTTTGATGGTAATATGCAATTATTACACTTAACGCGTCAGACTTGTAACTTGTAATTCAGCACTCGGCGGGGCACATAGCCCGGAGAGTAGCTGTTAGTTGCAGTCTGGTTACGTTCCTTATAGTAAAATAATGATTTTATAGAGGAGTTTGCGACTAAAAATATTATGTTTAATATTCCGCCCTCTAAAAGCACATTTGAACTAAGGAGAATATTGTTTGGAAGAAATAACTGGCTGTTCCTTTTAATTTGTGCCCTCAATATTACAAACAAAGAAAACAATCCGGCTATAGAACAATGACAGTAATTCTTGATAAGAGCTGGTCGTGAGTGCTTTCCGTTCAAGTGTTTAAAGACCTGGAAATTTCCAAATCAGAACTATGATTGGTGCGTAATTGACAGCTGTTTTGAATACGTCTTATTTTTGGATAGTAGTCAGTTGTATGTCGATAATGTTTAATTACATTAGCTACTTTTTTTTACTTTCTAAAACTGTGACACTCCAACAACGTGTAAAACAGAAAAAAAAAATTTATTTCCAATGAAGTGATCTAATTCTATTATTAAGTAAATATAACTACCAGGACATTTTATGAAGTAATATTTATCTTTTAGTTCAGCACATTTTGTTAAAATTAACGTAAACTGTACCTAAAATTTAAACTCTGCGATTATGAGGTTAAAGTTTTAACCTAAATCTGGTTACATAGATATGACAAAATTTGGCTTACATTAAAGATTAGTAAAATTTCCCTGTTTGTATTCAGACAAAAGGTAGCGACTACAAAGTTAATAATGCAGTCTAAAATTACGTGATATTTTCGATATGTAGACTTCAACATGCGCTTTAACTTTATGGTTAAATGTGATTGAATAGAAACGTAAATCTTTCTTGTTAATTAAACCAGAGCCAATGTGATTTATCAAGCATTTCTTAGGATAATATTATTAGTATGATGGTTTAATAAAATGCTGATAAGTACATATGCATTCAAAGTTGAGGATAATGGTTACAACTACGTTGTATCAACTATTATATATCAAGTTATTGTGGCTTTAAATAAGTAAATCAACTAATTGTGCTGCTTAGGCTAATTCTTTATTGGTCCTCTAGTGGGAGAAATTGATATTTGAACTAGTTACATCGCTATATAACAAATTTGATTAAAATTGTTAGAACTGTTTCAGAGAAAAAAGTTTAATTCTTTTAACCTTACCCTCCACAGCCTCCATCCCTGTATTTTTTGGTATAACGAGTCATGTCGTTTCATGTTAGTACTAAAAGAGTATTAATAAGTTAAGTTTCAATCGAATTTTAGATAAAAAAAATTTTAATTTTTTAAACCACACCCCCTGCAACATCACTTCTTGAATTTTCTAGAAACAATTAATCTTAGTCGTCTTACACTGGTGTTAAGGAAGCATCCATAAGTCAAATTTGGTTAAAATCGTTATTTATAACAGTTTTAGAAAAAATATATGTAACTCTTTTAATCTTACCCTCTACAGTCTCTGTCCCTGCATTTTTTTCAGGCGAAATGTGTCATGTCATCCCATACTAGCACAAATGAAGTATTAGTGTTTTAAATTTGATCAAAATCGTTAGAACAGTTTTTTGAGCATATCAGCTGCAATATCTCCTTTTGAATTTTAAATCTTTGATTCTTATACTAATACTAACGAGGAATTTATGTGTCAAGTTTAAACAAAACTATTTGATTGATCAAACTAGAACCTTTTTATTGGCGTTAAATCCCCCCACATTTGAGCCAAGATAAATTTTACGATTTCGCCTCGCAGCGTAGCCGTCCTGAATATGTATACAAAATTTGAGCCAAGTCGATCGAATGTAGTTTGGGCTCTAGGTGCGACCACAGATAGCAGACAGGCATTTGACATCAAGAGAACCTGAATGAATGAGTTAAAATACATTAAAATTCCCCCCAGAGTCCATCGCGGGACCGGCTCTGAGTCTGCAACCGCAATTCGCAGTGTTATGGCCATTGCAGAACCGGACGGGGTGGATCACAAGATAAAAATGTAATCTTAAAAAATGTTTTCTTAACCGCCTCTCAAGTTAACGAAGTAACCCCCTGGAATATCTCAAGGATCTTGTGCTAGGCAAAGAGAGACGAGGCCCTACAGTTTAATGTGGACTCCGAACCACTCTTGGGGAAATTTTTTTTAATGAAAAATTGTTTCGTCTTGCGGGAATCGAACCCACTTCGTTTGCTAGCCAGTCGCTTTAACACACTGAGCTACCATTCTAAATCTAACTCATTTTGATAAAATACAAATTAAAATAGGCAATAAGGTTAAAAACAGCAAAACATATTTTATGTAATTAAAATTAAAACTATCACTGTTGGCGCACTATACTTTTTTAAATTTCATAGTTGGGGTGGGTATTTCAGCTTAAAATGAGAGAACCTGTCAACAAGATGAACAAGGTCGGGCTGCGCAAAGGCCTGCAGAATCTGATGGTATATCAAAATCTTGTTTTATTGAAATTTGAGAAAGGTTATCCACCTTTCCTAAATTTCATGAGCGGAAGTTATAGTAAGCTTCAGGGTACCTCAAAATGTCTTTCCTATATACTACATATATGGAAAAGTAAAAATGATGAAGGGTGCGAACGCAGAAAATCTATGAAATCAGCTATCAGTTATTATCAAGGTAAAATGGGGTTTGGTGATAAGAAACAACGTTTTAATCAATTTGTAGAGAGGGTGTTCTCGCAGTTCAAGCGTTCAGTGATGAAAGCACTACGTTAAGTATATTCCAAATTGGAATAATTTATTTAATAACAGTTAATCTATGCGATCTCCATTATTAAAGCTGCTGAAAAGATTTTCTTAGTAACCCATGTGATCCTAAAGTCTTTAAATAAATTGAGATGTACTTTAAAAAGTATTTTAATAAAATCCAATCTCATAGTGTTACTGTGAACGATTCATCTCTTCACGTCTGAAGGACTTTTATTATACTTTCCAAAATGGATATTAAACGTTCACAAATAAGGGTTCAAAGCGACTGTTTCAGACAGAGAATAATACAAAATCTATACTTACTGTTTCGTTTTTGCTTAACTGCTTCACTGATGGTATAAATTAGACGTTAAATCTAACACAGGAAATACTAATACTTTCTTAAATTTAAACCTGAAAAGAAATTTTGAAAACATACGAAAAAGACAATATAAAGTTCAAAAATATATATTAAATCTTTTAAAAAATTATGTTTTACAAAAACGTTCAAGAAAATGTATTGACAAACTATAGTCTGGCCCGTGTACAACACATAGTGAGGAACGGAACGACTCATAATGTAACCAACTGTCATCCAATGTGTGGTTTATAGCTAACGATTACACAAAAAGATTCAGTAAGTTCAATGTTTATAATTTTGGTGGGCTTTTGCTTGCCTGTCTATTGACGTATTTTCAGTTCAATATCAATTTTGATCGCTCCTTGGAGCTTAGAAATGCTTGAATCGCAACGACTTTTAATTACATTCTGCAATTATAGATTCATACGTTCAGGCAAGGCGGTCCCATGCACGTTCTGAGTACATGGTAACTATACTTTTCTCACACCGAATTACTGAGGAACCGGTATAGGGGAAATACAGTTAAAACCCATCATTTTCCCGTCAAAATCGACTGCTAGAAAATGATAGGACACCCTCGACGCTAAGGGCTATTTTCGCTAAAAATACTTTGACTAGAGACTGGATAACTTGTCCTCATATTTAACACAACGTATGAGTTGCAGTGCTGCACAACATGGATTCGTAAAAGGGTTTTTATTTTCAAAATTCGTGGGTTTTCATTATACTTTCTAAATTTTGTGGTCAGGGAGACATTACGTCCCCGTGCAGCGACATTTACTACACTTTCTAAAATTACACTCCTTGATGAGTTTCCAAGATTTTGGCATAAAAAACACTCCGTAGAGCGAAAATGTGATTGAATGCATAAAAACCTCTTCCAACGGCATTTTTATGCGAAGCACACTTTTCATGCGAAATGTTTTCGGATTTTGTTACAGTTTCGAAAAGTTCATCGAGGGTCTTGGCGTGTTCTTTAACATTACCACCGACTTTAATAACTGCAACATATCACAGCTATCGAACGTACCAAGTCTAAATGTAGTTAGGTATTGCTGTTAGTCCAATGTATTGGAGGCAGAAAGAACTAAATGCCTTGGCATCAGTAAAAATGACAGGTGATCCAGCGTTGGAAGAAATCTTGAATCTGATTTTCTGCAACTCAAAGATAGCTGCACAGTTTTGTGCATTTACAGAAAAGGGGAACTTTTGATGTAAGGTGAATGCCAAGGAGTGTCCTCTTTAAACACTGTTCACTGTTCAGCCTGAGTTTGAGAAGGAGAGTAAGGTTTCAACAATTGATGCGAAGAAGGCGATGCAACAGTTTGAGTTTAAGTAAAAGTTCTTAAATTTGTTTCAGTGTTTTATTTAATTTAATTTTTATTTTATCTCCCACGTCATCTTAACAACTCTTTATTGCATTTTTTAGTTTTATACATTGAAAATGTTTATGCTCTCATATATTGGACAGGATTGCAGCATAAATGTTAGCAGTTTCGTCGAAACAAAATTATCAAGGTCAAGGTGTTAGTCGTCCGCTGCGCTGGAGAGTCGCAGTGAGTGGTGAGTTGGGCTGCGACCGGCTATAGAGCAGCAAGTACATACCGTCGCATTATGGAAGATTTGAATTTGAATCCTGTGTGGTCCGCGCTTAACATTGGAAATATTTATGCGCTTACTTATTGGGCAGAATTACGTGAATACGTTAGTTGCAAATAATTAATTTGTAGGTATCTAATAATTTTTCTAACTTTTGAATTGAAAATACAAGTCATTAGGTGTCTGATGACAAAGTAAATTGAAGGGTAATTACAGATGGACAAAAGGGATTTTAAAAATATTAAATACTGTTTAAATTTTAACATCAGCATTGCATTATACGTACAGTTTACGCTATACTTCATGTAGGCGGTAATTTAAAGGCATAGTTGCCAGACTTTGAGAAAAGTAATTAAGAAATTACAGTTCAAGGAAATTTTACAAGAAACTTCTCACTACCGTATTGCAAATAGATACAAAATGATTAAATGTGTATTTTTTTTGTTTATTTAACTTTAAAATAATAATTTTCTCTCAAAGATGCGATATTTCCACAATTTCGAAGTCGTAAAAGTGAGAAAAGTTAATTTCGAATTCATACTTAATAATTTTCACAGAAATTAACGTGTTTCAAAAAACGGAAAATCTGTTTTTGGAGATGAATTGAATGGGGAAGTCCAAAGATAATTGTTCGAACTTAGTACTCCAAATACTATGATGACAAGTAAAAAGCCATGTCCCTAAAAATCCCTTTTTAAGCCTAAAAAAAGTTTATTTTACTAGGGTATTAGGTAAATACTGAAAACATGTATAATAATGTGATGCTTGTATACTGTTTGGACCCTCCAAAGACAATAAAATTATTTGGAATTCTATTCAATTTACATCAGTAAGCAACTATTATTAATTGGTCCAGTGTTTCAATTAATACTATATTCAGTAATTAAAATGAACTCAAATAGTCAACCTAATAAAATTTACTTTGTCTATTAGTTGAATACACACATCGGGTGGCTTGTGGCTCTATATACACATTAGTTATTCATTGTGAATGATTTAACAAAGGACTAAATTAACCTAATTTACAACTTAATACAATGGACATTTATTAGCTATAGTGGCCACGAACGAGCAAAATTAATTAAAACATTAAACTAAATAAATAACAAGAACAAACTTTATCAGCAACAACCATAACACGCACGTCAAAGGCCTAGAGCGTTTAATTCTGCACATAGGCAAGTGAAAAGAGTCGGGAGGGTTAATATTAATAGTGATAATTAAGACTGATAATGATAATTCATCATATATAGACAGAAAAATTATTGGCATCGTGAAAAACTCCAATTCCAGGCTAGTATGGATTTTAGAGTCGCAGGGATTATTAAGTCCTTGCCAAGCTGGTTTTCGTCAATACCACTCGACTACCGACCAACTAGTTTACCTAGACTATCATATACAGACAGCCTTCCACGAAAGTAAGCATGCCCTAGCTGTATTCTTCGATCTAGAGATAGTGTATAACACTAGTTGGCGTTACGAAGTTCTGCTTCAACTACATAAATGGGGCATCCGAGGATGCCTGGCTCTCTTCTACAAAGTTTCATAAACTACAGAGAGTTTCAAGTACGCGTTGTATCATCGCTTTCCCTATCTCGAGTCCTTGAGAACGGTATTCCGCAAGGGTCCGTCCTATCTGTGCATCAATTCCTCCAGAAGCGCAGTAAACATTACATGTAGATGACCTATGTATAATGATCTCCGGATACAATCTGCAAGCAATGAGAGAGACAATGCAACGAGCACTGGACTCTCTCTCAGAGACAGCATTGAAATGGGTTTCAGATTCTCTACCAATGAAGACAAAGTGCATACATGTCTGTAGGTTTCGCCGTCCTCACGAAGCTCCTATCCTTAAACTCGATTGAGCAGGGCTACAGTATGAGCCAACATAAAGATTTCTTGGCCTCCATTTGGACTCTGCCTTACGATGGTCAATACATAAGCAATACGTGCAAACTAGAGCGCGCAAATCGCTTAATATCTTGCGTCTTCTGGCTGGCCATAAATAGGGAGCAGACATGACAGTGCTACTTCGCCTATATAAATCACTACTATGCCCAAGATTAGAATATGGCGTTGAAAAATTTTCTGCTGCTCATATTCCCCACCTTCGTAAAATTGACCGCATATACCATCAGGGCATCTGTATGGTCCTGGGAGCATACAGGACAAGCCCGGTGTTAAGTATGTTCAATCTAGCTGGCGAGCTTCCTCCAAATGAGAGACGGATCCTACGGTGCCTTAACTACAGATTCCGCCTTTCAGCAACTCCTTCAAACCGGCTATGCGAAATGTTCTCCATAACTCGACCCTCTGCCAATTCCAGGTCACTTCCTGACCGCTTCTTGAAATACGTCCAAGATTTGGAGATATATATACCTCCTATCATGCCACGCCTAATCTCTTCCAGTCCTCCGTGGGCATACAGGGTCGACATAAATCTTGTGATGCTTGTTTTGCTCGGGTAGCTGGTTTGGAGATTATTCCAGGGTTCAATGTTAATATTAATTAAAATCCAGATCGAAAATAAGACATTTATTCTCCTAATAATTATATGTACAGTGTGGCCGTATCTTTTATGGCTTAGGTTGCGACAATCTTGTTATTACATAAGTACATCATAGTAACCCCAATTCTCTAATCGAAGTTCCAGGACATAACAGACGCGACAAAGAAATCTGTTTCAGGAGAGATCCAGTTCAATACACTCGAATCAATCTGAGAGGAGGTCCAGTTCATCGCACTCGAATCCTCCCTAACAGATACTTGGCCAGCGGCTGCCACGGCGCCGGAGAAGCTTGATCTTCCGGTTATCCCAGTTCAATACACTCGAGAAAGGTGAAAGCCAAGCTCTGAATTTACTGGTTTCTGGCTAGCTATTTTATACCCACAAATCACGGTCACGTGGTTTGCACATGGCACGAAATGCACACGGCACGCAAGTTGCGGCCTGGTGAAGTCAGAAATAAAAGTTAAAAAAAGAACTAATCAGGTATTGAACTAATCTAAAACTGAACTACTTGATCCATGCATGATTAAAATAAGTTAAACTGGAATGAAAGTATACAGTATTCCTGTAGTATTGTATACTTCATTGCAATCTGGACCTATCGCAAACAACAAAGGAAGACGCGCCCCCTCAAGCGTATAAAACCGGACTTAAAATAATTTTGAATCAAGGGGAAAATGCACTAGTGTATTATACTGATGGATCTCGTACCGCCGAGGGCGTGGGTTGCGCCGTATATATTGACGATAGCTTGGAGCTGTGACCGCTGCCACCCCAGGCGTCTGTATATACAGCGGAGGTAACTGCCCTTCGCAAAGCTATTCAGATGCACATAAGAACTAACAGCCACCGAAATGCCATTATATGTACAGACTCACTCAGTGCGGTATATGCTATACAAAACACCTTTTCAGCAGATCCCGACATAATTACTCTATATTAAAGAGGAATTCGATGTACCATCGTATGGATCCCAGGACATATAAATATACCTGGAAACGAGGCAGCCAATTATGGGGCCAAACGTGCAACTGCATTAGATCCTCCTATGGATCCAGTTGGGGTCCGGTGGAATGATGCCCGCAACGCCGCACGTTCGGTAGTTCGGGCATACTGGCGCGGAAAATGAATAAACAGCCACGCGAAGCTGTGTGAGATAAAGTTAGACGTGGAGCCGTGGATCTCTAATCAGCTATCGCGCAGAGAGGAGGTGTTGGTCGCCCGACTCCATATTTGACACACACTTCTGACTCATAGCTATTTGCTTTTGAGCCAGCTAGCACCGTTGTATCCGCTTTGCGGAGTGCGGGTGACGATAGCTCACCTTTTGGGTGAATGCCGGGATGTGGCGGAGTTGTTCATGGAAGCGGGTTTCCCACAAAACTTGGTATCTCTCTTGGGGGGAAAATTCGGAGTACCTACGTCCCCTGCTCAATGTACTAAAGCGGATTGGGGTTTCCGAGCAAATATAACGTTTACGGATGGTGATGATTACATATTACATTTGTGTCAATTTGGTGTACGTACGACCATGTCATGTGTTGATTTATTGTTTACTGACTGATTGTATCCCGGATAGTGGGTCGACGTGAGAGTGCCCTCGAGGGTGTCTTACCTAAAAAAAAAACAGATAAAAAGTTCCTAGTGTCTATTGCATATTCATTCAATAAACTTATATT
Source organism: Leptura quadrifasciata (assembly GCA_963675555.1). Classification (NCBI taxonomy): domain Eukaryota; kingdom Metazoa; phylum Arthropoda; class Insecta; order Coleoptera; family Cerambycidae; genus Leptura; species Leptura quadrifasciata. Next base: position 47,237,823 of record OY776678.1, read on the forward strand.
TATATCACCCATCACAATAACCGATTGAGTTTCTAAATACACCTGCTACAGGGAATCATTAAATTCATTTAAACATGCTATATTTACACTTGGTGGCCTATATATTACTCCAACACCAACTTTTAAATTATGGATACATACCAAGAGCCACAATTGTTCAAGTCCTGTTTCAGTGATGCTAGATATTAAAAAAAAATTACTCTTGGGATATACTGCAACACCTCCTGCAAGTGTCTGTCTATCCGTTCTTATCAGATTATAGTTGGGAATCGTTATAAATTTGTTGGGGTACTCGTTATATAACCATGTTTTCGGTACAGCAATAATATCAACATTATAGTCCAAAGCACTTTTTTTAAATTTACAAAATTATGTATTAATGAGCGAATATTCATATGGCCACATTTTACTAAAAGTTTTTTGATGTGGCAATATACGGTATGTTGTTTATATATTTGATAAACAAATTTTGCTCACCATTTTTCTTCCTATCATCCAATTAACTTTTTACTTTTCTAAAATAATCTTGTTGCATTTTTGTTTCATTAGTAGTAATAGTGACGTCAAACCCGTGATCCTTCAAAATTCTTTTGTTTTTTAGTATTGCAAGTTCCTCATCATGCGATTTAGGCTCAACTTTTAGCGAAGTCAGCTTATCAACCTGAGATTTACTTAATCTGGTTAATTTTATGGTTTGTGTTGAGATATTAGCACAAATACATTTTATTATGTTTTCAATCTGCTCTCGATCATTATTTGAATCTTTCTGTCTAAAAATGACTTTGTCCCTTTTATTTCTTTCAGTGATCTCATTGATAATCACTTCACAATCACCGAGTTATATCTCCTCCTTTTTGCGAAATTTTAATACTTCTCGCATTCTGTGCAATGTTTCCATACAAATCACGCTCAATTCAAACCAAAATGGAAACAAATTATGATGCATATAATATTAAATATTATTCAAAAACGAACAAAATATTGCAGAATTCAGAATAGCTAGTCCGCCATTTTGAGACACATTTTTGAGGAAGTCCGCTCCCCGTTGGCCGATTTTCTCGGACTTTATATATGTTTAGTAATAATTCCTGACCTAAAAACAGCACCAGAGAAGTCCAATGTCAATTTTTCGTCAAACTAAAAAGTGTTTCAAACACAAATTTTTCAGTATGAAAAAGTGTATCGAAAAGGACTTTTGTGAATCTGCCATCGGTGTGTTCCTGGGCGGGTCCAAAAATAATTGTTCGTCAAATCGAAGTATGTTTCCAATAAAAGTTATTCAGTATGATGAATTGCATCAAATAGGTCTTAAAAGCATGTACTTAATGTGACCTACTTGCATAAGTGGACCAGCCAAAATTCAATTCAACTTATTTTAAAATTCAGAGTTACAATTATTATTATGATAATAATATTTTTGAATTTTGAACTAAGTTCAACTGAATATCGGTTGCTCCACTTTTATACATGTATGTCACAGAGTACTGAATTGATTTATGTATGTTTGTTGCTGAAGGCATATTCGTGAACACATATGTGGAATCGAAAACAGAGATATAAATGTCACAATCGTAACTTATGTTTAGATATTTCAGAATTAGGGAGGTTTATAAACTCGCTAAGGGATTAATCAAATATATTGCATCCGCATTTCGTTCAATTAAATTTTATTAACTGCTTACTATGCATTTGCTATATAGGAAATATCATATAGTTTGATAAATTGGCTCCGCGCATATAAATGAAGTAGACCCTTCTGATTTGCCAAGAAGGGATATCCACGTTTTCAGTAATCTGCAAATCTGACGTCAAACAAACATTTTTATTGAATTACAACCACTTATCCTTCTTTCTATGTAGAAATACGTGTTTTATCACGATCGTCAAAAATACACTCTTCGTTGTTTTATGCAAGGAAAATATATAATCGCTGTTATGTTCACACTGAAAACCGTCTTTGTATCGAGGTGGGTAAGTTATATATTATGGACTAAATTGATGTTGAAAATAATTATTCCACTACAAAAATTCCTGTCAAATTCAACCGTTTAGATCTTCATAAATGCGAGCATGATTCTTATAGTGGAACAAATCCAACTCAAATTCGTTGGAAAGTTTATATTTCGTGTAGAACTACGAAGAAAATTAAGGCAAAACTTTGAAAAAGTTCATAAATAACCCCAGAGTTCATTCTAGTATGAGCGACCGTACAGAGTAGTCGCGTTATATTAATAACAAAGAATTCTAAAGTCTTTTTTAATGAATAACTGGTATCTAATCATAATCAGCCTATATTATATTATTGGAAAATGCTGTCGAAAATAAGAGAACAAAAAGAGTTGACCAAAACTATCACTCTATGCATAAAACAATTTACTGAAGATAAGGAGTTTATAGGCAATCTAGCAAGGTAATCTCTAAGGACGTACTAACGAAAATAAATAAGAGACTGGCAATTTTCGAAGATAAGTTCATTGCTTATCAAAAAGTAACTAATGGAAAAATTTTAGAACAAGAAAATAAAATAAAATCATTAGAAGACAAAATTAACACTCTAAATTACCAAGATGAAATTTTGGACAACGCTCCCATATAAAACATTACGTATCCATAGTATTGAGGGGGCTGCTGATGGTGAGAAGGGAAATCTTGAGAATGATTTAATTAAAATATTTAACCATAAATTAAAAATAGATATCCAAGAAAACCTAGACCGATTATCATAAATATGTTCTCATATAAAATGAAACAAGACTGTTTTTACACAGAAAAAAGCATTCAAGAATACAGGGATTTCCATATATGAAGAACTAACAAGAAATGGAGCTATGATCCTGAAGAAGGCTGTTGAAGTGTATGGAAAGAGAAATGTTTGGACCAATGAGGGTAAAATTTATGTGAAGAATGGGACATATATTAGGCATATTGTCTGGTCGCTAGCCGAGTGGGTTAAGGCGCGAGATGGCAATCGCGGTTAACCACATGGATATCGCACCACAGGTTTCGAATTCTGGCTCCGGCACTGTCGGAGGAAATGGTTGTATGTCAGCGTTTTTTCAATGTGTAACCCCTTCCGCACAAGCCCTGGCTACTGGAATGGGGGTTGTTTAATTTCTGTGGTATTTATTTATTGATTTATTATTTATATTAAATCTGAAAATGAACTATACGAGGCGCGCACAGAAAGCAACGACTGACGCACGTTATTGAAGTTTTACATATATTACTTTCCATTTTCTCTTTTTTCTCCCATTTATTATAAAATTATCAAATTCTCGTAATTGTAATAATATAGAATTATAATACTAAACTGGTTGTGTATATTTTTTTGTTTTTGTTAACTAAAAAAATTATATATTTTTGTAAATAAATAGACGAATCGGAACGTCATAGATGATATTGAGGAGGTAAACACAATTTTTTTTTAGATATAAATGAATTTTCAGAGAACATAAGTAATTATAGGCAATTAAATATAGTTCATTTTAACATAAGATTAATTAAGAAAAACTTTGATGAATTAATTACATGTTTAGAAGCTATTAATATAAAAAAAATTGACATTATTATATTATCAGAGACCTGGAGCCTGGATGGGGTGAGTAATTTTAATATTCCAAACTTTACATTACACTGTAACAATTCATTATTTAATCAGAATAATGGTACCATAATTTTTGTAAACAACCATATAAATGTAAATATAATCTCCTTAAGGCAAAATAAATAAAAGTATAACATCATAAACAAGGATAACGAGGTTATAGGTAACGATAAAAACAAAGCCGATTTTTTTAATAACTTTTTGCACAAGTTGGAGAAAATATGGTAGCAAAGTTGAATAAAAATTCAATGTCAGTACAAATAAACATTACCAATAATAATAATATTATAAATAATAACAATAGTCAAAATATTCTTATTCATTCGAAAGTGAATTAATTTTGTACATCTCACATTTAAAAAATAATTCTGCATGTGTGCTTGATGAAATATCTGTGAATACTATAAAGACTACACACCTCTTACTTTTATATTCAATTTAATCATATCTAATGGGCAAATACTGAAATCTATGAAAGAATCAATTATAACATTGGAAATAAAAAATTGATGACTAACTACAGGCCTATATCTGTAATTAATCACTTTGCAAAATTGCTAGAACAATATTTAAAAAAACGATTAATTGATTTTATAGAAAGTAAAAATATGTTAAATAACAGGCAATTTGGATTCAGAAAAAATTTAAGTACCCAAGATGCAACTATAGAGTTGTTAAATGAAATTGTAAATAGTCTCAATGTGAATAAAAAGTGCTTGGCAGTATTCCTGGATTTAGCTAAGGCTTTTGATACAGTTTACCATAAACTGCTGCTGAGTAGACTGGAGTCTATAGGAGTCAGAGGTGTACCGTTAAAACTTTTCCTAAATTACCTTTCAGAGCGTAGTCAGTGTGTTAAAGCCAATAATATATATAGTTATCCGCTGCCCATTACGATGGGTGTCCCACATGGCACTGTGCTGGGCTCTATTTTATTTCAAATATATATTAACAATATAGCATAAATTGAAGATATAGGAGGAGAAATAATATCATATGCTGACGACACTGCTGTTATTTTTGTAAGTGACTCTTGGGAAAATGTCTATAAAAATCAAAACAGGGAATGGGAAAACTTAAAACCTGGCTAGATAACAGTCCTCCTGAGTCTAAATGTTGAAAACACAAAATTTGTAACGTTCTCATCAACAGTGGCTGATCAACCAGGAAAAAATCTATAAAAGTCCACTCTGCGCCTTGTAATAAACAAATAAATTGTAATTGTGAACTTACACAAAAAGCCAGTTATATTAAATATTTAAGAGTGCAGGTTGATCAACACTTAAACTGGAAGGATTCTGTTGAATATATAGCAGGGCGACTTAGAATTCTGTTACATAAATTCTACCAAATAAGGGAGATATTGAATAAAAAAATACTATTAACGATATATAATGCCTTAGCTGAATCCATAATAAGATACTGCATACTGATATGGGGTGGTCTCTTTAAAATTCTATACATTGCCTGTAAATAATGCAAAATACTATTTTAAAAATACTGTTTAAAAAAGATTATAGATACCCCACCAACATGTTATATAAGGAATTAGGCTTATTTACTGTAAGAGAACTTTATACTTATCATGCTTTATTGTGGTATTTAAAACATACTACAATAATGTCAACACCGTCCCATGAATACATAACTCGAACAAAAGAAAAAATGTCAGTCATATTGCCATTATCCGTTAAGAATCATACCCGAAGATTTATCTTTTTATATAGCCCAAAATTGTATCTAGAAACATAAAAGAGCTTAAAAATAATAACAAATTGCACAAAAATCTGAAATAATTTATTACTGATAACTATCGCATTATTAAAGAAATTTATAATTAGTATATGTTAACATTGCTTGCCTCAAGTACACGTCCAGTGTTTTTGTTCTATTTGTTTTCGCTACAACTAAGTTATTAATATGCATAATAATACAATATACACCAGATTAAACCTCCTTAGTATCTGCAACCAACTATACGTCCTTAATTAATTAATTAAACTAATCAATTTTCTTTTCCCCTTTTTTCTCTTTCTTTTCTCCTCTTGTGATACTGTACACAAGCTGTTATAGCTTAGGCAGATCGCTGGAGGGATGGGGGAGGGAAGGATATAGGAAGAAATAATTCAAAGGCAAAAAATGCATAAATATGTAAATAAACTTCATAGTTTTAAAAGTAAATGTACTTAAGTAATGTAATGTAAATTATTTCAAGAACAATAAAAAGAGTTTAGGGCACAGTTTTTTTAATACAGGGATCAGGTCTCACCATATTATTTGAATAAGTGGCTGGGCTATGGCTGTTGTATGCCTAATCCACGTTTAACTACAACCCAAGATAATATAATATGAAACGGCTAGAGTATTACTAATAATAATAATGTACCTCCCACGGTAGCAAAGAGAGCTTATTATAGTACCTTTTACGCATAAGAAATGGGAAAAATTAAAAAAATTTCAAAATTCACAAAATAATCAACTCCTTCACCTCACATAGTCAAACTATAATAAAAAAGTCCCTCAGACACTTAAATTCACAAAAAGTTACAATTCTTTACAAAAAATTTGAGAAAATTCACGAATCATCGATAATTCCCAAATAATCCAAATCCATCAATAATACCACTCAATCAATCATTTAAATTAATCGTTTTACGGCTCAAACTTTACACACTAACGCCCCAAAACTACTGCCCCCACATGACCCTAAAGTACATCAAAACTACTTTCCATATCCGCAGTAATAATAAAATATTTTGCTTTCACAAATTTTTTTATAATTATTTTTCCTTTCGTTTCCACCATTCATCCGGTTTCGAGTCTTTGATATCGAAATACAATCCATTTCCATTCATAATATTCTGTAGAGTACCGGTACTTTGATTCCCCATTGCTATCAAAATTTACTTCTACTTTGATGCGGATCTATCGGAACATTCTTATATCGTCATAGCTTAAAAGAACTTCGAAACAACTTTACGGGTCCGTTTTAAAATTTAATAAATTTTATCCACGACCACTATATTAGGAAGGTTTAATCCGTCGATTAAAGGCCCTTTAATATACTAATGGATTAGAATTCATAATATCACACTTCGATTTTATAGAATTTTATTTAAAATTATTATTAATATTTACATTAATATTTATATCAAGAACGATAAAATGACAATTTTGACCGGGATTAATCAAATCCACTCGATAGGGTGTTTCTGAATAAGAACTGAAGGAGCCTACAACTTCGCAGATATTGATAACCGTGCTAGTCGATGTACACGGTAGGATCTGGATTTTTTCAGCGATTGCCATCTTGCTGGACAGTGATTCTTCTATACAACTTTCCGCTATCGTAGTCGATTTCCAACACATATCGTTTGACAGTGGCAATATCGCCCCCAGCATTGGCCAACAATGTTGCCGAAGAACGCCATGTCCGGTAAAAATTTCTGGATCATGGAGCCCAAGAAATGAAGCCACTTTTGAAAAGGTTTTCGAAATTGTGTTGATGCCTACATATTGTGTAGTACATTTTCCACCTATATATCGCAAGAAAAATCTCCCATCGGCAATTTTAGGTCGAAAATTGATGTATTTTCGACACATTTCTACAGCATTGACTGAAACAGCTTCTTCCATGATCGTAAAACTTCTTGAAATGTTAGTTTTCGTATCCGGAATAAGTACTTACAGGTAACTAACTACCTTTGTCTTTAACATGGCTGATATTCAAAAAGGTTAATTCATTACAATGACAAGCACCTGCTATTCCCATGATCGTTGCAACCTGTAATGAGTTCAAAATAGAAAGCTCAATGTATAAATTGAAATACTGACATCGGGTATTCTTTCAAAAATTTTTCGATTTGGTTTCTCTCCAGTATCTTTGCCTTCCTTGCTTTATATTTTCTTGATTTGGCTTTAAAATAAGAAGTAAGTTTACCATACTTTGAAATATCAATACCTTTGTGTACTTTCAATATTGATTTTAACATAGAATACTTTTCCCACATTGAAGAGGCAGCCAACCGTTTCTCTACATTGAAAAAGTAGGATAGTAGCACCTCTTCTGTAATTGCTCCTTTTTTTGCTAGTTGTCGAATTCCACCAATTCCTTTTCATATATACTTTTGCTTTTCGCCCGTAACAGACGTAATGCTGCTTTTTGAGCTTCTTGCATGATTTCAGCCGGAATGAAGAAATTCTCAGCCTTCTCACTAATTTTTTCTGTCGATTTAGCAAATGTTTTCGTTTTTGTCAATTAATAAACAAACTCTTGTCATAGAAACGATTCAAAGGCCTTCTGTTTCTTTGCTCAAAATCAAAACATTATTAATCAAAATAAACTTGTCAAATCTGAGATTTTTCAAAAGCAGAATTTTTTACCTGCTCTCCTAATTTGACGGTGGTCGTGGATAAAACGTTGCATTACATTCGGGCATTAACAAGCCAACTATAATCAGATAAACGAACATCAATAACTTCAAAAATCAAATCTATTCAAACTTCGTTTATATATCGAACAATTCCCCATTTTAATGCCGAAATTTTAATATTTTTCAATTATTCCGAATATTTACATTTTCACATTGTCTAGTGCAATATCGTGCAATATTGCTCAATCGATCCGATAGGAATGTCTGGGGACCTTTCCAGACGAGGGGTAAAACCATTCGTGCGAGATCAATTCGCCGTTCAAACCAACCGTTACTGAAACATATAAAAGGCAGCGCTAAGCCAAATTTAGTCCGATACATGTACCGTCAAGTTATAATTATACTGCGAGTGAAGCCTCTAGTAGTTTTTTGCACAGTTTTTAAAAGTAATCAGTGATTAACTGGACTTTCTGTTCAGTTAAAGTCAGTTTTTCTTATACCAACAATTATTCTCCTACTTCGGCCGACGTTTAATTTCTCTATAACAGGTCACAGTGGTTGCTTCCTTGGTGAGCCAAGTAAAAAGCCTTAACTAATTTTTTATCGTCGCGCATAATCAATTAAGTGAATTTTCTCAGATTTTTAATCTGCATTAATATTTTAAATAGTTTTTTTCCAGCCGAAATTGCAGTTGTCGAAAAGTTACTACTTTCACAGCTTTTGTTAACTTAAATAATTAAATCAAATATGTTTTACGATCTCCGTTAATTTACTATAAATAAATATTCTCGTTCCGTTTCAAAACACAGTGTTTTAATTCAAGAAAAGCATATACAGGATGAAGCTTTGAACCATGACATAGACATTAATTTAAATCAAAGTACTAGCCGAAATTAATCAATTAAATACAAGTGTACTACAAGTTCTAGGACTAGATGGTGTAGCAATTGACACTATCTGATCTTTAGAGAACGAGCTCCCGAATCTTCTCAAAAATCAAAATTAAGTGCATGATAGTCTCTATTAAACTCTATTGCTCTAAGCTCTAATCACATTTTTTATTTTTCAAAAAAATTGGGAGCTCGTTCGTGTTCAAGCAGCAGGTGAATTCGGTTTCGTATTTGACGTCAGGTGAGGTGAGGTGCTGTGCCAGGAGTCAGTCACTGAGCTTCAGCCAAATCGTCTGAAAGCCCAAACAGAAGCTGCTAAACAAGAAAATCTGTTTAGACAACACATCGATAAACCAATTGACGATTTATTCTATAAGAATATTGTAACACTGGGTCCATCGGATAAGCTGGCGTTCGACTTTTTAAGGTCGACTGGGTTTAAGTCGGAGAATAAAGGAATTATTGTGACCTGTCAGGATGGTGCAATCAATACCTTGGTCTATCGAAGCCGCGGAATGCTTGTTGCAGTTCCTGATACCGATAGCAGGAATTGCCGTCAGGTGCCGGAATCGCTCATAGGATTTGCTTTCTGCATGCCCAGCATACACCCTATTTTAGCCTATAACCACCTTCATAACACGGCGTTATGAGTGCAATACTCGAGTGAGATAGACGAAACAACAGTGCTGACGTACGCCCCCAAAGATATTGAACCCGTTGCAGAGAACGAGAGGTGTAGGATATACTAAAGCCACTTGTTTCTGACCGTCAGGTTAATTCAAGCTAATAAGCCTGACATAGTACTCCCTGATCACCTGAACAAGACGATGTATATTATGAACATCGCCTTGAAAGAGGAGGAAGGACAGACTAAATATCGCGATCCTCATTACGAGACTCTAATACTGTACCAGGGCTAATCGGTCAAGATGATAGCCCTTATATTCAGTGTACTTGAAGGTATGAAGCCGATGCAGAAAGCGGTTATCCTTGTTTCAATTTGTTTATTTTGGGTACATGGGAAATAGCTGTAAATATTTGCCGGTGCGCTCTCGTGTGGTCGTGTGTCCAGCATCGGGTACCCGAAGTAATATTAATAACAATTATAATATGTGTAGGTATATTTCACGCGAGTAGTAATTTATGGTGGAGGAAAAGAAGAAGAATCTCACAAAACTGTACCAGATTTAGATAACTTCCTGATACAGTTTTTGATTCGACAATTTATTATTACAATTTCCCATATTAAAGTTGTTCGTTTTAAACATTATTTAAAATTAGGCAAATTTTCTGAAGAGGATAGGATTCGACAAAAAATTGTTTAAGGTCCTCCCCGTAGCTGGACGAGGAATTTGTAGACGATCTTTTAAAATAATTTTTCACTCTACGATTTTCATTAGAAACATTATTTGATTCGACGGATAACTGTTTTAGACCCTTTTCGCAATTGCCCCTATTACTGCGATGAGAAATTTGAAAAATACTTCATTTGTAAAGACACAAATGCTCATTCTGAACAATTTTAACTTGAAACTTTTGATTTAGGCCCTTCCGAAAGTCTCTCCTGGCGCTTTACCGAGAAATTTACAAAAAGCCTTTTCTATACAATTTCCATTCTAAAAATTTTTATTTTAAATATTTTCGATTTCATGAAAATTTGTCTTTAGGTCCTCCAAGGGACCATCTCAGATGCTCTCACGAGAAATTTGAAACAGTTTTTTTATGCAATTTTCCGTCCTGAGCAACTTTTGTTTAAGAAACTTTTTAAATCGACGATTTTTTTTAATTCCTCGTTGGAGCCTCCGCTTTGACGAGGAATTTACTGAATCTTTTTGTTAGAATTACTTACTTTACATAATTTTTCTTAAAATTATTCGACTAAACAAAAACTTGTTTATGAGTCCTCCCTGGAGCCGCTTCATTCTATACAATTTCTATTAAGAATATTTTTAGATTCGAAAAGAAATTGACTTTGACTCTGCTAAGAGCGGTCCCAGGTGCACCGAATTCAACCAATATCAATAACGTTCTACCTTAGACCCCAGGTCTTATGCCTAAAATTTCATATTTCCACGTTGAGCTGCCTTCGAGACAAATGTATGAAGCTCTACAATCTGAATTTTTTCACGACGTCAATTCCTCATCTAGATGGAAAGGTAAAATTCAAAACTTGTCTAGCGCCCCAATTCTTTTGAGCGGTTTTAACCACTTTCAAGCATTGGCAGTAAAATTTTAAATGGGAAATGTAGATATAAAGAACTCTCAGCAGTGTAATGGAATAAACAATTGAGTAGTAAGGTAAGCATCCAGGGATGAGAAGCTTTTAAATGAAGGAAACATGTGGAGGTATGTTTTTTAAACTTTGTATGTTTAATAAACACCTATTTTGTATTGTATTCGACAGTTGTTTCTTGCTTTAATTCTTTGAAGTACCCACTAGTTCCAGTAGCAATAAATAAACCACGGCGTGTTTACCTCAGAGGCAGTAAATCTCCCAGATTATACATTCTTTAACAAGGTATTTACATATTATAAACCTTAATATTTATATGTATACTAACAACGTGACCAAGCTTAAGTTTTATATCGAAGAGTAGGTATAAGTTTTCACTTTTCTAAATCATTTACGGTGTCTAATTTGATACAGGGTGAACTATTTAAGGGGCACTTTTATTTCGAGGTTTAACTCTTACATGGATTAGAAATTTTAAATCCACCTCTTTAAAACTTCATTAAAATCCATTCCAATCAGTTGAAATTTCAATCAACCCCGTATATTCAATTTCTATTGTATTTAATAAATATTTTTAATTAAGGAGCAAAAATGCAAATTGAATATAGAAAATATGGAACCCTCGCAGCAGGACATGACTATACAAAGACTTCAGAGATCGGAAAAATAAAAAAGGACCGACAATCCTCATACAAGAAAATATATACCAGCCAATAAACTGGCAGAAAAGCATACAAAATAAGAACGAACAGAATTAATAATGAAACAATGCACTCTCCCCTTGAACAAGTCATCATAAAAATCAACGGCTATAAATAATGGCTAGAATTATTAAAAATACTACATCTTGCGTAGACAAAATAAAAGAATTAATGCGCTATAAATCATAAAATCTAAAGGAGTAAACTTGACAATTATCACAACAATGCAAATTGAAAGACATTCTATCTATTATCGAAAAATAAATTAACATTGAGCCTGATCAAAAAATTATGCACAACCATCATCCCACCAATGGAAACATATAGGATTGAAAATAGAAATGACTAGAATTAGTAGAAGAAGTCTCGAAAAAGCTGAAAGGAAGATCACACAACTACGCAAAAAAGAATAAGACTAAGCAACGTCAACATTAATAAGAGGGCAAAACAATTACAAAGGGGATAGAAATGTACGCAAGGAAGTACTGGGGGCATGTTTAAAGAATGAACACTCTTATTGAAGTAGGTGCTAACAGCAATATACTAATAATAGGGAGATCATTAATAGGTAAAAACTGAGAGGATCGTAAACAGACTAGGAAATCAGGTACCCTAGGAACGAACAGCAAGAAAGAAAGTAGTATCAAATAAGATCACAAGGTGGTATACTTTATCGGAATCAGTAACGAAGGAAACGGAAGACTCGGTAGAAGCAAAAAGACAAAAATAAAGCCATAGGCGCCCTATACCACAAAATTATACGGCAGTGCATTTCACAAGAAACTACACCTCTGATCACCTATTCTTTTACCATGCGTCAAGTGGCTCTCGCTACTAACTACAAGCATGGCCTTAGTCCAGTCCATGATAGATGTAGCCCGCTCGACTGTGTATTTTCAGGAGTTGCAGCAATGCCTATTTTACACTGGTGAATCAAATCCATTGCCATTGGAATAGCACATTCTGACGCAGCTGCTCTGATGCAGCCGGTCTGACCCATGAACACTCGAACGCAAGATCATCTGCTATAAAATTGGGTACGACGACTAGGATTGTATTATTCCTTCCATAAGCCAAAGCAAAGGGGCGAGCGTAGGTGCGTCTTTACTATGTACATACTTCGGTATGCGATGTAAAGCAACGACAGGCGCAGTTAGTACTTGGATGGGTGAACATTCCAACGGAAACCTCGCCTCGTCCTCGCCTCACACATCTTCCAGCGGCTTGTATATCAGTGTATGCGCGGAAGCTATACAACCTTAGGCGAGGATTGTATAGGAGATATACCATCCTTCACAGGGGATGTAAAGCCGTCAGTCCCTTGTCTATTAAATGTTAGGCAAGTAAAAGATCCCTACTCTTCTTATTGGAAAAGTTTCGGCAAAATTCCCGGTTGGGGGTAGCTCGTCTACAGGCGTCAGTGTTAGGCCTCAGTAGCGGAAATAGGCCGACGTTACATAAATGTATAAAAAAAAAAGTAAAAGCACGTCAAAAAATTTATTGTTCCCCAGGAGTATATCATGTGACTTTCTATACATAGAATTATCATTTACAAAGTTATCTTCTCGTTTGTATATGCAATCGGAACATTTATTAAAAAACACTTTTTGATATGTTGGGCAGGGTATTTTTGCACCACCCTATATATTATTCCTTAAAATAAATAACTGACATTTAAAACGAAATTAAAATATTTATTTAGGTAACACTGCACAGAGCTTAAAACACTTAAAATTAACTTAAAATAGATTTCAAAAATGGTAACTTTTCAACAGCGAAAGTTTTGTCTTAGAAAGAAAAATTAACTCGATTTGTAGATTTAAAATCGGTTGTAGAACGCGGATCGGAATTTACTTGCTCGAGAGTCGTAGCGTTCGATCTTATGTACCATAGTTATTGTTGCGCTTTTCGTGCCCCATCGAGTCAGGCACGATCGTTGTTTTGTCTGGAAAGGTCCCCGTACTCCGTGCTGGCTTGGTCTAAGTCTGGATAATTGCCCCGGCCAGTCAGTGTGTGCACTAAATGCGTAATAACTGAAGTAGATTGAAATTTATATTGGAAATTATTATCGTTGTGTAGGGCTTGAAATCAGAAATCTTTTGTTTTTTGAATGAACTCTATATCTGCTTTGCTTTGTAAGATATTTGATGAATTGCCTGAATTTATTGTATTAATTTTCGACTCAGCCTCCTAACACTGTTCCTCGGGTAAGTGCTTATAAAGCTGCTGCGGTCATACTAAGTGCCGCGGTTGGCGCGATCTGAACGGAAGTAGATTTTGATATAATATAAATTATAAGTGCTGCGTAATGTAGATCTTATATAAAATATTTGTGCAGATACATGAATAATATTGGTGAAGATCTGTAGAAGGACGTGTTAAAAAATACATGATGGTTCATTACTTAAGACGCAATATCGAATAGGCATTTAGATTGTACGAATAACGGCTTATAAAAATTTTATTTAAATGAATTAAATTTTGATACGGGAGGTATGCGAAAAGTCTTATGAGTAGTTTGAAAATATACGGGGGCTATAATTTAAAAGTTAGTATTTTGGGAAGTTTGAGCAGTAAAATGGACAAATTGAATAATTTAAATAATCGATGATAGTTTATTCATCTTTGGGAATTATAGGATTGTAGTGAATTTTTCGAAAATTATTTTGAAAAATTGTAGTTTTTAGTAATTTAAAATATACGGACACTTTTTTTCGTAATTTGACACAGCGTGCTGAAAGGTTGATTTATTTGGCAAATTCTGTTATTTTTTCGAGTTAATTTTTCAAAGGTACGGAGTATATACTATGACACGCGATACCCGTTTGATTTACTTCCACCTCACGCGTTAACCAAAGCGGCTATCGTCCAGACACGCTACTATCGGCCAGACGACGATTGTTTCAATACATTTCTAGAACAGGGGATGGTTCATCGACAGTTCGGTTTGCACACGCCGATGTGCTGCATAGCATAGTTATTGAATCTATCTAAATCATGTAGAACTCTTTAATGCACAGACCATAAATTTGGGAAAAATGAGTTGTCGACGACCGCTGCCCGTCGACTTGTCCCAATATAAAAATCCTCAAACCAATCAAGAAGTGGCTGTAATTCCGGAGGTAGTACTTCCGCAAAAATTTCCACGGCGTTGTCTAAATCTATTAGTCAAATAAAACCAAGGGAAGAAATCCTAACTGTAAATCTCCAGAAGCCTTTTCAAATTTTTTACTAAATGAAAAAAGCATCCTAAAAGAGTCGCTTTTGGGAATGGGTTCTTTCTTAAATTAATTTATTGCAGCCAGTGTAAAGTCGCATGGGACGCAGCCCGGAACAAGTTGAGGTTCTAAATCATTTAACAGCTTAAGTATGTCCTATAGAGGTTCATATTTAGAAGCAGTGCGTCGATTATGGGGTGATCTCTTCGAAACATCTCGACAAATATGATGTATGTCTGATAAGAAAGTTTCAGTGTCGATTTCTATCGATGAATCAATGTTTTGATTTCTTCAAAATCTAAAACAAACAAAAAATCAATTGATTGTCTTGTTTTTATATGTATGAGGTGAATTTTATGTAGTTTGCTATGTGCTGCTATAAAATAATAAGTACAAATTTGCTTTCACTTTTTTCTCCTTCCAGTAGAATTATGTTAGATGTTTGTCCATTGTCTACCAATGAAAAAGTGTCTGCATAGCTGTCGTGACACGTAAAAATTCTATATTTTCCGGATAGTTCTTCAAGGGAATCCGGGATTGCCGGAACCGCATTTATTTCATTTATCTTCCCTCGAATCATTTTTACTTGCTTTTCACAATGCGTGCACAATGTTTATGTTCAAATTTTGCATCCTTTATTTAACACTTCCTGACATAACCAATTGATGAAATTTTGTACGGTTACTAAGATCGGAGACAATGCAGTATTCCACCGTTACTTTTGCAAATATCCTCACGTAGGGGGCGCGGGGGTAAAAATTGTCTTCAAATCTTGCATCCCTTATATAACCAATTCCTGACACAATCAATTGATGAAATTTTGCACAGTTACTAAGATCGGATGACAATACAGTATTCCACCATTAATTTTGAAAATGTTCACATATAGAGGGCGCAAGGGTGAAAATTGAAAAATCTGCAGAACGAAGGAGCGAGAAAGTGAAGGAGTGAGAAATTAAAACAAATCGTTAAGAGATAAATTTTTATCGAGCGCTCTCTAGGAGGTAAACCTCCCAAAAGTATGACTAAAAAGTAAAAAACAAAAAAATTTTAAAAACTTGCTTTTCTGTAAAAAGTCGTACTAAAAAGTAAAAAAATTAAAAAATACTAATGTACGACCGTAAGTAAAGCAAGGCGTGCGCACTTTGTATATAAGTATATGTATCATCTTTATGTACGCATGAATGAAGGCCTATGTGTACAACGATTCCACCCCTTTCATACAATCATGCGTACAATCATACAAAGTGCGCACGCCTTGCTTTTCTTGCAGTCGTACATTAGTATTTTTTCATTTTTTTACTTCTTCTTCTTAAAATTGTTTTATTTTTTTTACTATTACTCCACTAATATATCGGTTAATTATTTATGGAGTGGATTCTAGGATTAATTCGGCTCATTTCTTTTTATTTGGCTAACAATTTTTGCCGCTTCCATCCTTGTTGCCACACTGTGGTATATGTGTTCATTGACGCTTTTTTTTACCACACTTCATCATCATGAATTCTCGATTTGCAGGCGTTTTTTCTTACACATCGCCAGAAATTTTTAGTTCCACAAAAACTTATACGATCGAATGTATACAAATGTACGTCAACTGCTTGCCTTGGCGACTCAAAATGCCGCCCTACATTGCACCTTACTTTCTTCGCTTTGATAAACTAAATGGCACTAAGGATAGACCTATTGTCATTTCCTTTTATGTTATTACTGGAATAACCCTCAGCAGCGCTGAGGAAAGCCAAATTATACTTTAAGCTTTACTGTCATTATTGTATTTAATGCTATACTAAGCGGTCATTGCTTTTTAAGTAGCAAGATCACTTTTTGTGTCCTACATTTTAACCCACCAATTTCATCATATAACTTTGTACACATAAAATCCAAAATTATGTGATCGCGCCACAATAGCCCTGTGCCTATGTCCGAGTGTCTGTGCGTGCTATAGTGGCTGCGCTAGAATGCTCTACACAATGATGCCATAGCATTTACTTTTTTACTTGCTTTCCTTTAACTCACAATGTAGTATATTTCAGTTCCTAGTTTTCAGTTTTCACGTTTGTCTTCAAATCTTGCATCCTTTATTTAACACACTTCCTGACATAATCAATTGGTGAAATTTTTCACAGTTCCTAAAATTGGATGACAATACAGTATTCCAATATTACTTTTTCAAATATTCACACATAGGGGTGCGGGGGTAAAAATTGATTAAATATACTATTCAACCGGCACCTCCGGCAAAACGTAGAATACAAAAGGATTTTCCGCCCGATCAGAGACTTCTACGTCCGTTTTCCATACATTTTTAGTTCTGGTGACATAATGGAATGCCGTTAGATTTATACCTCGGAACCCAGCTCCAATGAATGAGTTTATGTAAATTGGTTCTAAACGTTATAGATAATTAAAGTGTGGCTAAATAGTAGAAAACAACAAAAACATTTTCTTTAACTTGCTTCTTAAAGTCGTACTAAAAAGTAAAAAATAATTGCGAGAGAAGCAAGGCGTGCGCATCATGCGTACAATAATACAAAGTGCTCACGCCTTGTTTCTCTGGCGACTATTTTTGCTATTTAGTACGACTTTAAGAAAATCAAGTTTTTAAAGTTTTTTGTTTAATTTTTTTTACTTACGGGCCTAAATTAAAAAATATATTTGAATCAGTTAACCTTAAAACTCGCTCGATTACTAGTCACGCCAAAATGCCCTACATCGCGATGCCATAGCGTTTGCTTTTTCACTTATAAGCCTACACTAAATATTTTAAAAATATGTATTTGAATCAGTTAACCTTTTTAACAATTAGCAAAAGTGTGGTCAGCAAACTGAGTATGCCTAGCGAAGTGGGTTCGAGGCCCGCAAGGCAAAACAATTTTTCATTATAAAAAATTGCCCCAAGGGTGGTTCGGACTCCACAAACTTTAGGGCCTTGTCTCTCTTACGTGGCACAAGATCCTTAAGACCTTCCAGGAGGTTACTTCGGTAACTTCAGAGGCGGTTAAGAAAACAAATATTTTTAAGATATCTTTAGACAGTGTCGGATATGCATAAAATCAGCTGAAATCAGCTTAAAGCCGAACTTTAAGTACGAAAAGCTAATGCGCTGCCAGAATTACTAACGGATGTATTATTTGGAGGAGCAGTTTAAACCACTCAACATTTAAAGGAAATATTTCCTAGAAACTATCCGGAGTATATTAATGGACCGGAGTTTCTACCAGTAAAACCACAATAAAAATTAAGTCTCAATTCAATATCGCAGCATTAGTTTTTATTGTACATTAGACTAGTGCGGTTTTCAGTCCATACTGGAAGAGACTATTATTTTACAAACATTAAAATCACTCATCCGAACGGTTTCATGGAAGCCCATCACGTGTTGAAGCCTTTGAGTCTCATGAAAGTGTTGAGCTAATGGGGTGGAGAATCACATGTCCGTGTTCTGTCGGTAATGCAGCGACCGTAATTATCCACCAACATCTGGCATTCTAGTTCCTTTTGCTCCTTTATCTCAGCTACACACACTCGAGTATTCTGGTGGAATATTCTCCATAGTTCGGAGTGGGATTTATGTCTTAAGCAGACATTTTTAAAGCTAGGAATTGTATACGGCGTGCAGTGACTTATCTTCTAAGATATAAATCAGTGACATTAAGTATTAGTAATTATTTATTGCCACACAATATGAATACTAATGCCTCGTCTTTCTGAAGGCAGTAGTAGGTAGTAATTTTTCTATTAGTACTTTAAAACCTCGTTTGCCTTTGGTAGTGATAAAATGTGTTTCTAATGTAATTAAACAAATACTACTCAACAAATTTGGAAATTTGAAAATAATTTTAAATTGTATTCTATTAATTCAACATTTCATTCATTAGTTTATCTCATAAGAACACAGAAATAGGCAAGTAAGTCAAATTTTATTTGTTGATTTATTGTTGATTCCTATATTGCTTTGAAAAAAATTTTATTTTCAAAAAAAGTGATTGGCGTATCTAAAGTAATATGCACTTACCCCATGCGCTTTCACTCTTTTTCTATCTATCTGTGTATTGTATGATGTTCTGAGAATCGAATCAGAAATCCAAAATTGAAATTTTGCGATAAGGGGCAGTAATTCCATCAAAGTTGATAAAACTAAATTGCTTATGTGAACAAACATAATTAGTTTAGTCAATGAAGCGTCAAAATCTTTAAAGCATCTTAATCCTCAGGGCGTCGGTACTAAACATAAGTATCTTAAGTCCAAAATTGATGTTTTGAGAAATAAGCCAATAAAGTATTTATTTGTGTTTATTTCAAGAATCGGATTAATCTTTCTATTATTGGATGCTTTTATTAAGTGTATTATTATTGCATAATAAATGACTGGGGGTGAAATATTTGAAACATATGTTTATTTCAAAAATATTGGTCTTAGGATATTTTTGCACAAACAAATTAGAACAGTGTTATCTTAAAACGGACATAAGACAGTTCTGCTCTTAAAATGAAGTAGAAGTTGCTTTACAAACTTTTTCAAGAGGATTTAAGATTGTTTTGCACTCAAGTAATTATTTTGAGATAACATATTTTAAAGCAAAAACACACATATATCTAAAAAGATTTATTGACGAAATGACCACTAATAGTACAATAAGAAAATAATATCTACACTATACACTAATTTAGAAAGTGAGATAGATCATTCCTATAACATCAAAAACAAAATATGACATTTTAATAAACAATTGTAACTTACGTCTCGAAAAATATAAAATTTACTTAGAAATAAAATAATATTATTCTTCCCTTTAGTCTTATTTAATTTGTTGTATCTTATCATGCTTTAATGAGAGGAAAAAATTATGATTCTGTTATGGAATGGCTAGTTGTCTGCAGCTAATTTCAAGATGCTTGAATTTTATCGTATTTATTGTAGTTGTATCTGTATATTTCTGCTGCATTTCATAAGGAATTATGTGGCATATTTTTTTTCTTGTATGGGAAGATATTTGTATTTCTTGATACTCATTTTCCCAATGATGGTACTTAAAGGAATTAATGTATGGTTTTTCTGTATCCACCATGACAATTTTACCATTATTCCAGTTGACCTTTTGTATTGTTGTGGTATACAGCATCGCATTAAAACAACTTTCCATAAATTTTTTCATATTTAAAAATTTGTTAACTTCCTTGACAATTTATGGCTTCCCTTTATAAGCAGATCTTGCTATTGTATACCACTGCGCTGGAATAAAAACATCAATATTCTGTGCAGCTGTGGACGGAATCCCCCTCACTTTGTGATGGCCTTTGTTCAAAAAATTGTGAATAATTTTTACTGAGAAGCATATGGTACAATATAAAAATATTTCTATTACGATTCTGTCCATCGCAATTGTCTGAAAAGAATGAAAACTCAGTTTTTCTTTCTCGGTGTTGATCCTCTTCCACCAGAGATTCATATTACATATAACAAAATCCTTGATTCTCCCTCAAACTGTAAAATGTTAAATTATAAGTAGACAATTAACTTCTATAATACTGTTCGGAAACTTCACATTTTGGTGTCTGTAAAACCTGTTCAAAATCAAAAACCACCGCACAAAATTTGTCCTTCTCTTTTGCTCGTTTCTTGTCAATTTGTTTCTTGCTTCTACTTAGTTCTTTATTTTTTTTTGTGATTCTCCATCTCACTTGCCATCGCTGCTTTTTGTTCCTCATTCGAATTCCTATACTTTTCACATAAACCACAAAGGTCCTTTTTTGGTTTAAAAAAGTGTAGATTGAATTTGGTATTGAATATTTATCTCTTTAGCAATCTCGTCAATATTATGCTGAACGCAATAATCTTTGCACAGTAAGTACATTTTAGCTAAATTTAAATTTGAAGGTAAATACTAACGTTTAGACCCTTTTCTGCAATAATGACTTTCGACCCTATCAAGTTTATTGATAGGATCGAAGTAGTTAATCAATGGTAATATTTTGCAGACGAGAAGCGTTTGGTATTTCTGAAACGCAGTTTGACCGTTTGTTCCGATACCCCTAATGTATCTAAAAAAATTTTTTTGCTAACACCTACATTTGTATTTTGTTCATCAATTAAAAAATATGATAATGTATTTTTTAATTTAGAGTTAGACACAACTTTTGTTCAATCTGACTGGTCAATAATTTCATCCAGAATGCAATGGGTTACGTTCGAGTTTGGTATTAATCTTTCACTTTTTTTGTTTGTTCTTTTCACGCATCTTATTACAAAATCCCTTTGCCTATTAATGTCTCCCAGATCCCAGTAAGCTTTAAAAATACTATTTCTTTGATAGGGACTAATTTTTTCATAACATTTCTTTGTACAGTTTTGGCAACTATTTTTCAACTTCCTCTCTGGAACTTCTTTTCCTTTCCAGCTGACATATCCATGACCGTAATTTCTTCTTGTTTTAATGATGCTTAGCTTCCAATTTTTTTTTGTTTTTTTCCGCTTTTTGTCCTTTTTCTACTGCTGTTTCTGAAAATAAAAACAAGAATATTTCCAAATAGTCATAACCTTTTTATTTCGTTAAGTAAATAATCTTTAAGTAAGTTTTTTTAACTTACTAGTGTTCTCTTTGTTGAGATTGTTGCTATTTTCCACCTGCGAAACTCTTACAATTTCTGCATCATTGTCTTGCTGCTGTCTATCTTCTACAACTGCGGTCTCTAAAAAAAGTGGTAAAAGAGTTATAATTATTTAGATCCAATGTGTAACTTTTAAATAACTATTCACTGTCCTGTTGCCTCTGTAAACATTGTCCTTGTTTTCTACTTCAAAATTTTCTGTGGATTCTACATCATCGCCATACAGTTTTTTATAATCCCATACTGGTAGAATATCAAAATCTACATCCTCTTCAAAATTGTAGTCTGGATCTCTAACAGAATCCTCACTATCTTCATAAAAGTCATATTGAAGATCGCCTTGATCAGGAGATTTTGATTGACTACTACTTATATTTTCACCATCCATCGTTACTAATTCGTTGATTATTTCAACGATAGAATTATTTTTGTCTTCCTGAAAAATTTCAGGCTGAATATCTCCGTCTGTCGTTAATTTCAAATTATAAACATCATCCAAAGTTACTTTATTTCCGGTACTAATCCGAAATTATCTTCCTCTTCGCCACAAGTGACCAGGGAGGTAAATCCGGCACGAGCTCGGGTTTCACGCACCGGTAATGACACCCTGGAATATCTGTGTACGTTTGTAGATGGGTATGACATCTGTCCACATCTGTGGATGCGTATCACAGGTTGCAACAAGCTCCGTCACAGGGCTGCAGTGATGCAGTATGGGAGGTAGCGTTCCTAACGTCCTGGAGCTCTGACCCAAGCCAAAGTGTAGGACACCGTGCCGAGGGCTGAGTGGCCGCAGGGTAGAAGATGCGGTCTCGAACGGTTCCCTGGGGGCACCAGGCGGCACCCCCTTGTATATAGCCTTACTCGGTCATGCGGGACTCTGATCGAATGGACCTTTATTTCCCTAGCTTTTCGTGGGAACTGCATGGAAAGTAAAAACAAAAAACAAAACAAACAGGCCGAAAGGCCGGAAGGCCAACCAAAAGGCCCAGGTGCTGTGAAGGCAGAAATGCCGAAAACACAGCCAGAAGGCCAGGTTGCGCCACAGGCTAAAAAGCCAAAGCAACCCAAGGACCAGGGAGGCGCTCAGGCCGAAAGGCCAAGCAAATCCAAAAAGTCCAGGGGAAAGAGCATCAGGGTCAATTCCGAAGAGGAGGTTGATCTAATGACAGATGCGGAAGTGCGAGCTGCTCGTCTGTTCGGAGTCTCAAAAAATAGGCTCCAAAATCTTGTCAAAGGTGGTCGAGATTTCTGCGAGGCTAAAAGGGCCATAATCAAGAGCAACTTTGGCAGGGTTCAAAATACCCCAAGAAGGCTATTCAAGGGCCCAGCGGGGTAAAGAAGACGGAACAGGAAGGCCGAACCAAGGCCCAGAAAAGGCCCCGTCTTGAAACTGTCACACCTCCTAGCGGCCAACGGGGGAAAAAGAGGGCAAAATTGGAGGAGCTATCCTTCAAGGATGCCCTCTCCGCTGTAAAGGTCGCGGTGGTACAGGACGATTTCCCGATGGAAACGATGGAGCAGGAAAGGCTAAAGGCCGTCCAAAGCTCCATTATGCAGGCCTACGAGAGTATTCCTGTAGGAGGGTCTCAGGTGGGCTTTGCCAAGTGCACATATATGCCAGGCTACCTTTTGGTCGCATGCGCGGATGAGACAAGCGCGGCATGGCTGCGGAGTGCCAACAGAATACTCACCAGATTAAGGGTGAGTAACAAAGGCCTAAACACGAACCTCTGGACGGTGTTCGCAAAGACCCCGTCCGAGAAGGGGCAAGTGTGGGTTTTTTCCATGGACAAGCAGTCCATGGAAGAACTACAAAAGCTAGACGTGTGTCCCTATTTCGAAATAGGAAGGATTAAGTTCCGCCCAAAGGAACAGGGAACACACCCTAGTAAAGAGGCGACAAAGGGCATTAAAGTCCAGAAGCCTCTAATCAAGTCACGACCTCCGGAAGGCAGGGAATTGGCCTCGGAGGAAGAGCCAAAAGAGGGGGAGGAAGAAGGAGAGAACGAGCTCCGCTCCTCTGATGAAGAGGACGAAGACTTCTCCGGCCAAAGTGGGTTAAGTCCGCTCAAGAGGCCTGGCCTCCAGAAGCGGACGCCCATGGAGGTGGGAGAAGTAATTGGGGGGGAGGACCTGGGACCTCTGGGACCTTCACCCCAATAAAAGAAGAAACCAGGGTCCTGCAGGCGAATCTCCATCACGCAAAGGCTGCTTCGGCTATTGCATGTCGGAGGTTCGAGGAAGAAGGCATCGACATTGCCCTCCTGCAGGAACCCTGGATAGTCAAGGAAAGGCCGGCAGGCCTAAAGCGGTCACAAGGTAAGTTGTTGTACAATACGCGATCTACTAGACCTAGATCGTGTATTGTATACAGTAGTAGAGTTAAGTGTATACTAATTCCGGTGCTCTGCACCGACGATTTTGTTACAGCCACTCTAACAGCATCGACGGAAAAGGGTATGAAGAGCTGGGTCATTTGCTCCGCCTACTTCCCAGGTGAGGAAAGATCCTGTCCACCGGATATACTAAGCGGCATAGTTGCATGCTGCAGAGAGAGGAACCTTCCACTACTAATTGGATGTGATGCCAACGCACACCACAAGGTATGGGGAAGCACTAACATCAACAACAGGGGTGAGTCATTATTACATTTCATCCTAGGGGAAAGGTTACTAATAGCTAATATAGGCAGGAAACCTACTTTCGTCACTTCAGTGCGTAGGGAAGTCTTGGATTTAACCTAATGTACAGGTAATGTAAGTGATACTATCAAGAACTGGCACGTGTCAGAAGAGCCATCGGGCTCCGATCATAGGCATATCAGATTCAACGTCAGGATCCCATCTCTAACGGAGACGAAATTCAGAAATCCCCGAGATACCAACTGGGAAGGATATTTAGAGTCCCTTAGAGGGTATCTAGAAGGAGGAATAGCGTCTGGAAGAAGCGTAGAGAGCCTTGAAGTGGCAGTGGAACAGGTAAGCGAGGCGATAGGGGCTGCCTACCAGGAAAACTATCAGGAGAAAACAAGGAAAACCAGGGGTAAAACAGTCTGGTGGAATAACCACCTAGAAGGCCTTAGGGCTGAGGTTAGAAGGCTATTTAATAGGGCAAGATCCAACCAAGACTGGGATACCTACAGAGTAAAACTCACGCAGTACAATAAAGAGGTCCGCAAGGCAAAGAGAGACTCATGGAAGAGATTCTGCGAAGAGGTCAATGATGGCCCCGCAGCTTCCAGAATCCATAGAGTCCTGGCCAAGGACGGTTGTACTGCAGACGAAATAGGCTTTATCAAAAAAAATGATGAAACCTACACAGAAACAATGACGGAAAGTATCAAATTGCTCATGGAGGCACACTTTCCGGGCTCACTGATATTAACAGACCTAGAGGATAGGCATTATCCAGGCCAAAGGCCAGAAAAGCCCAAACTTGCGGACTGGAGGTTGGCCACCGAGGTTATAAAACCTGATAAAATCAGACGGGTAATTAGTAAGTTCCAACCACTCAAATCTTCTGGGATGGACGGAATATATCCAATTTTGCTCCAAAAGGGGCTGGAGGTATTGATACCTTACTTATGTAAAATATTCAGAGTCTGCTTGGCTTGGAAATACATACCAAAAATATGGCGGAAGGTGAGAGTCACTTACCTACCAAAAATAGGTAGATTATCGGACCAAACGCCCAAGTCATATAGGCCTATAAGTCTATCCTCTTTCCTACTTAAAACGATGGAAAGACTGATAGATAGGTACATTAGAGATGAACTACTAAGGGAAAATTCCCTGAGTGAACGTCAATATGCATACCAGCCAGGGAGGTCGATAGGCCTTGCGCTGGATGAATTAAATAGACTACTAGCAAAGTCCCTCGAGGCCAAGGAAATGGCAGTAGTTACATTCCTAGACATAGAAGGAGCGTTTAATAACGCAACAACGCACTCACTAACGAGCGCATTATCAAAGAGAGGAGTCCCAACAACGATCTGCCGGTGGATAAAAGCCAGCCTAGATAATAGGATTATAATATCTAATCTAGGTGAGATTTCCATCGAGGCAAAAGTGAGCACGGGATGTCCCCAGGGAGAGGTACTATCTCCACTACTATGGGCAACCCTGGTTGACGAACTCCTCCGGAAACTTTCCACAGAGGGACAAATGGTGTTGCAAGGAAGGACTTTCTATAAATCCCCACAAAACCACAGTCGTCAATTTTACAAGGAGAAGAGCACTGCAAGGCCTAAAGGCCCTAAGGCTCAACGGAGTGGAAATTCCATTTGCCTGTGAGGCAAAATATTTAGGAGTCATTTTTGACCAAAAATTAACATGGAATTCTCACATCCAAAAAGTCACACAGAAAGTCACAATCGCCCTGGGAAGGTGTAAGCAAATGTGTGGGAAAACTGGGGGTTAAATCCCAAGGTGAACCTATGGTTATACACCAGGGTAGTGAGACCCATGATAACCTATGGATCAGTGGTGTGGTAGACTAAGACGGTGCAGTCGGGAGCAATAAGGCTGTTAAGTGGCGTACAAAGGCTTGCTTGCCTGTGCGCCACGGGGGCTATAAAAACTGCTCCTACGGCTGCACTTGAGGTCCTCTTGGACCTACCACCCCTACACGTATTCATACAAGGCGAAGCTCGTTCAGTGGTGCACAGGTTAATGCAAGGCCAAACGCCAATTAGCCAGCAACACAGGACGGAGTACCAGAAGTTATACTCGGAGATGAGGGCAGATCCCATTCTAGGCATGCCCACGGATGTAATGGTCCCCAGGTATAGCTTCAACAAGAACTTTCAGACTGTTATACCAGACAGAGAGGATTGGAAAAACGGTCCTAACATAACAGCACAAACAGTCTGGTACACTGACGGCTCCAAGACAGAACAAGGAGTCGGAGCCGGGATTTACGGGACAAGGTCAAAAGCCAGTATCCCGATAAGTCTAGGGAAATACGCAACGGTGTTTCAGGCTGAAGTGATCGCCATACACTGTTGCGCAAGGGAGATAATAGGACAAGGTACTGTTAACCAGTCGATTGCCATTTTCTCTGATAGCCAAGCGGTAATAAAAGCAATCAGTTCCATGCAAATCAACTCAAGATTGGTGTGGGACTGCTTGACGGCCCTTACAGAGCTGGGAAGTCAGAACAGAGTGACCCTAGCATGGGTATCAGGACACGAGGGACACAGAGGGAACGAAAAGGCTGATCAACTGGCCAAGGAAGGCGCACTTGAAGCCCCAATAGAACCCGAGCCCTTTTGTGGTGTGGCAAAGCCATGCATACGAGCAGCCATTAAGGAATGGGTGCAAAATAAATCTCTGGAATGGTGGAGGAATCTCCCAGGACAGGGACAGGCCAAAGAGTTCATTAAAGAACGTTCGGCCAAATTTACGGAAGACCTACTAAGCCAGAATAGGAAGGCCATCAGAGTAATAGTAGGCCTTCTAACTGGCCACTGCCGGCTCAATAGACACATGAGTCTAATGGGCGTGGCAGAGGACGCGACACGCAGATTCTGCCAAGAGGAAGAGGAAACCTCAGTTCACGTATTGTGCCACTGTGAGGCTGAGATTCCAAGTACTCGGAGAAGAAAAACCAACGGCGGATAGCTATATAAAAGGACCTTTATCAAAGCTATGGAGTCTATTACAAAGGACAAAGCTGGATGAGGTACTATAAGGAAGATATCCTGGGAGCATCACAATAGACCTGAAAAGGTCGCGGTGGTAAAGGCTAAACAACCAGCTCCTTTGCTAATCTAATCTACTTTATTTCCAGAATTATTTTTTTTTACCTGGTTTAGAGCAATCGAAGGTTGAACTCAATTGATGTCCTAAGAAACACATGGCTTTAAAAACCATTGTCGGATGCAATAATAATTATTTATAATGCAATAATAATTATTATTTCCGTACAATGAATAAATTCCCTAAAATTCAATACCATCATTCTTGTTTTGTTTAAAACTTGAAAACAACCCGAAACTTATTCTCTTGGTAAACTATTTCCACAAAATTTCAAATTTGAAGTTATCGTGAGAAGTGAAATATACATAGAAATATTTTTTGAAAACATTTTTCTACATAAAACCTTTAAAGACATCTATCCTATACCCCAAAAATCATCCTTCACTAAAGCCTTAATTTGTCTATCCTCATTGCTACTTTTCGCCAAAAGTCGATAATTTATTTTTAAATAAATAGCTAATCGGAAAGTATGCAAAAATTATATTTAAAAAGATACTAACTTACCTGCAGCATTTGGTGGTGGTTTCATAACTAATAGGACTAGTTTTTTACCTCGATTACGATACAAATCTCAAAAGTAAACCAACACCTAACTAAAACGACGGCCAATAATGCATGTCGTTCTTAACTTGGTTTTAAACATGTCAGAACTGTTGTAATTCAATTACAGTTGGCCTAAATTGTCACGTGTGGAAAATATTTACAGTAATTGGTCAAACACATGGACATAATATACTACTGATGTAATTTTCCAGAGCAAACTTTATTCAAAAGCACTGCAGAATTATATTGTATACCAACATACGGATAGCTCTGCTCCAAATAAAAAGGGAGTTTTAAAATTAATTTTATCTTAAGAGTATATGGATATTTCTGTTCTAAAATAAAAAAAAAAATAAGATACTTTCGACCATAGATTATATTTTATTTAAATTTAGTAGTATAAACCTATAATTTTGCACACATATAAAGTTCATCAGAAAGAACGCCAGCACTATCTCATCTCCAAAGTGGAAAAATCTGAACCATACCGACGAGGGACAGGTCAGATTTTGATGATTTTTTTTATGGTTTGTTTTTATATATTATTTGAAATCAGAAACATTTCAATGTGCAATTAAATATTTATATTATTTAAACAATATAAACACAATTTGTGCAGAAATCATTTTTTTCACGCTATGTATTAACTTTTAAATAATAAAAGGTTAACAGTTTTTGTTTCTTTTTTATTTTATAATTATTTAAAGCTTTAAATTATATGAAAATTTTCAAAAATTTTTTTATAAAGAATTATAAATGATTTTTTATTTATTTTACATTTAAACATGATGTATAAAATTTATATATTTAAGAAAATTCGATTTTTTTTTAGTATGTATGAATAATAATAATAATAATAATAAACACCACAGAAATTAGACAAACCCCCAATTCCAGAAGCCAGTGCTTGTGCGGAAGGGGTTTCACATTGAAAAAACGCGGACATACAACCATTTCCTTCGACAGTGCCATTGCCGGAGCCAGGATTCGAACCCGGTGGTGCGATGTCCGTGTGATTAATCGCGATTGCCACCTCGCGCCTTAACCCACTCGGCTATCGACCAGACCAGCATAATTTAATAATTCATACAAAAAATATAGTATTTTATTTTCATTCCCATATGGAGTGTTGTCGCAATCCGTTCTACGTGCAGACCACTTTTACTACACCCACACGCTGTATCGCATCCACTTTAAGACCAAAATATAATTTTTCTTATACCTGAATTATAATCTATGTTTTTGAAACTAAAAAGCGTGTAAAGCACTAGAGCTTTAAAGTTGCTTAGGTAACAACAAATTTTACAATTTTACTGATTAAAAATGAAATTCAGAGATTACTTCTGCATAAATTGTGTTTACATTGTTTAAACAATATAAATATTTAATTGCGCACATTGAATTGTTTCTGATTTCGAATAATATATATAAAAAAACATCTTAAAAAAGCATCAAAATCCGACCTGTCCCTGATGACTAAGAAGTAAATACCTTCATTGACTTGACTAAATGCATCCAACTCGGACGCGTTGAGTCAAATAAAAAACGACGAACAAAATATCATTTTGAATTATTCGCCAAGTATTAACGAGGAAAATGTATATCTTTGTTTTCAATCGTAGGTCTTTTAATGCCCCTTAAGATAATAAAGTCCAATTTTTTTAAAATACATTTTTCACAATTATTCAGAATGCATTTTCTTCCACTCTCCTTCGTTTCGCCACATTTTAATATAAATAAAATAGAACGTACATATAACAAGAGAACTTTCCAAAATCTGAAATCTGCAAATCATCAATTTTATCAATTAAGGATTTATTGTGTTTGCAGCGATTCTGACAATACTAGTTATAATATCAGTTTATTATAAAGTCTTTACCTATTGTTACTTGTAATTGCAAAGATCCTCAAAGTACGGCGAGTTAGAAATTATAAAACGATACTCTATGCTCTTGACTAGATGCAATATAAGCCAGCTGGCGTTCCCTAATCTTTGAAACAACAAACATCATATGCTTCTCCAGCATTTTGTTTCTATTTGCTCATAGATGTGCTTTATTATTACCAAGTTTAACGAAATTACTTCCCCTTCTGCACATATATCCAAGATTTATTTTCTCGGCTAGTTTTTTGGTGTTTGGTTAGATGTAGATGTCTTTAAAATGTCATTGAAGTCGATATTTTTGTTATTCCGATTCGATTACTAGAACACGATAAATTTATTACTTGGGCGAAAGAGAGTAAAGAAATTTATAACACATTAATTTCGCAATCATAGAGGTTGGAAACGCTCATTTTTTTAAATTTGGAAGGTGCATTTGGAATAACATTACCCACATATTACGTGACAGCTGTTATTTTGTTTGGAAATAGATTCCTATTTACTGGATGCTTTTTATATTTTATGAGGATTAAATCTGGGATAATTTCTAATGAAAAATCAGGCACAGGCTAGCTTCCGGTACGCAAACCCCCAACTTAATTAGGGAAAATAGACACTACCCTGTTCTAGCCACCTTTAGAGTGCAGAAGAAAATACTAAACGTAAGTATCTTTCTTGCGACATTCCTTTATCTAACAACACACTTAGAATTTATTTATCAGTAAAGTACTTAGACAGTGTAGAAACAAGCTATTGATTTTTTGAAGGGGTATCGGAGAACCTCCTTCAATTTGTATGGCCCATAGTCCTTTTTGAGGATACAACTCTACGCAAGGTCCGTGTCAGAGCGTGAGGGCGTTTTCGAGTGCCGCCCATTTCATTAATAAATTTTAGTACATGACAACCACTTAAAATATGTAAAAAATATTTAGTCAGCCAAGGAAGACTTGTGGCCAGTCATTTGAGGAAAATCCAAGTGCTGTCGAAACCAAGTGTAAAAAAACGTGACTGAAAATCGTTTAACTTAGTTTCATTATTTTGACTTGTATCAAAAAGACCAAAAATCACATTTGAAAAATTTTCTTAGGGACCAAAACTAATTATAAGTATTGTGTGACAAGGGGTTTGAAAAAATTTTCAGGTTAACCAATTTATTATTTTTATTCTAATACAGGAAAATATTACTCTTACCCTAATTTTTTGAAGTTCTTATCTCTCAATTACCCACCTGAAACAAAAGAAAATGCAATAAATAATGTAATAAAATTAGAAATAGCAACGACAAATTTATAAAAGAAATATTTAGTTAATATATTTTAATATCTCAATTTTGTTAAAGAGAAAAATTAGTTTAATTTACATCTAGTATTATTTTTCAGTCATAACTGGTATTAGACATCAACATATTTTGTTTAAATAAAGTAAGTTCGGCCAATATACTCCAAAAGTACACTTGATAAACATAGCAGGATATCCTTTATCAAAATAGAAAAGTATGTTACTGTGAAAATTTTTTGACAGTTCTAACAACCAACTAAATTTCGTTATTTCTTGTCATGTGACACAAATCACCCAATCATTTACACATTACACTGATAACACCATTCAGGGAAATTTTCAATCACTATGACAAAAAAATTATTTAATTTTGACAATTTCACAATAACTTCCAAATAAGTTTCAAAGTGTCACGTTTTGGCAATGTCAATTGTCAATCTGTAAACGCGCTAGTGAAAGAAACAATTCCAATAAATACCGCAAAAAGTCACAAATACACATGGGGAATATTTGGAGTTTTTTCAGTTTTTTTTTTCAAAAAATTTTCTGACCGAATATCCCTCTGACATTGACAAATAACCTCATAATTTTATGATAAATTTCTCAAGCAACGTGCTTTCGATTGTCATAAAATTATCTCATACATTATCAATGTCCTAGGGATATTATAGCTGAAAATTTCACACCACCGTTTTTAACCAATCAGAGGCTTGTTATTTGTTAAGTTACCATAGCAACCCAAAAAAATTCCGGAAATTTTTAACATTATGTGGAAATTTTTCTGTCATTTAATATGTCAAAATAAAGACGGGGGAGTTGGAGCGCTTTTAGAATTAAATTTATTTATTTATATTATAAGCACAAATTAATATGTTAATATTTATTTTTTAGTTTTATTATGATAAGAATGTAAAAATTTATCTAATTGACGTCTGTAAGTCAGAAATAAATGATGTTCCACCAATATAAGTATATCAAAGTTAACAAGAAACGAAAATTTAATATTTTTTAAGTTATTTATAAAAAGTTTATAGAATTAAACTTCGAAAATGATGAATGAATTTTTGTCATTCGTAATTAAAATGTTCAATTTTGGCACAACATTTATAAAATAATGGTGTAACATTATCTTACCGAATATCCCGCGAGCTTAAATTAATGTCCGGAAGTTTTTTTAAGCACTATGGATATTATAAGTGAAGATAGATCCAGTAGCAATTAGTTTCTGAAGTATTAAAATATTACCATTTTTCTCATCTGATAAATATACGTTTTTTTATAACTACATGGAAGGGCATTTTCAAGATTTTCTACAAACACCATTTACTATTTTTAAATATGATCTGTTTATATTAAAAGATAATATAAAATTATGTTAGACTGAAAATTACTATTTCAAAAACAGAATTTGCCCAGTTTCTCAAAAACGATGTCGTTAACAATGTACCACGTTCCAAATTATTGCTTCTTCCTGCAAGCATATAACAATACTTACATCATATGTTAAGACATGCTATTTTGATTTAGCTATTTGTTTCACGAATGCCATGGCAAGCTGCGAAAAATAATATTCACATATAACAACTTTAAATGCGCATGACTAATTAACAAATGAAAATCGGACACATGTTGGTAAAAATAACATGTTGAAATATGCATTTCCTATATCCCTCTGTAATTTGACACGCGAGTTTTAAATGAATTTGCTATATCCCCTTTAACTTTAACACGCGACTATTGCATTTTATATAAGAAATGGATTCTATAAGCAAATATGAAAGTTTATTTATTTCTTTGCCACAGAATGTTGATTTGCAGACTATTTCAACGATCACATTTGTAGCGGGAGAATTTAGAGTCCGAAATTCTACCACGAAATACGTTTTGTATTGTTCAGAGAAATGCATGTGTAAGCTAATACAGTGACACAATAACCTTCAACACAATGTTGTTGGCCAAACACTATTCCTAGTACAAATTTTAAAAGGATGTTTTGAAATCCTGCGACCCGTAATTGCAACGTTGTTTACTTTTTACTTTATTAAACTTAAAACTTGTATGAGCTTTCTGTTTGTTTAATATGATGACTTCCTTGCTAAAAAATATTGTGTGCTTAAAAGTGCAAGTATGTTTTTGCTGCACTATATTCTATCATGGAAATAAGATAGGAATAGGTAAGTTACAAGCGTTAGTTTTTCATTACGAGTCAAATTACACTGCAATACTATGCAGAATACATAAGCGGTGTTAGGTGACAGGAAAAATCAGGCTATTTTAAAATTTTCAACGTATGGTTTTTTCAAATTTTGATTGTATGTATCGTCTTCAGATTGGGCCTCGGATAAAATATGTGAAAAACATGCATCCTAACATAGCCTGGGATATTTTCAAGAATCGGTTGTAACCTTAACTTCTACTAATATTGTAATCAGGCCAAAGATTATAAAATACACAGCAGTCAGTATTTTCAGGAGCGGATCGTGGGCAAGGATTTAATAACTCCATATATTTATTTATTTATTCATTAACTTTATTCTGCGTATAGATGTTGTTTAACGCCTTTTATAGCAAGTTTGGCCTGGGCGCCAGCCGAATAAATCGGCAGAAGTGAGGGGTTTCGAGACACAAAACAATTAAGAAAACTAAAAATAAATATAATTAATAGTAAATATACAACTAAATAATATTAGAGCATAAACAACATTAACCAACAAACCAACACTGGTGTAAAATACGCATTACGTAACAGACATAACTTTAACATTACATTATCATAGGTTATGCTATAAATATGTCGTGGATTAGGTTTGATGCGTAGATTTCCTTGATAATTCGTAACCAATTATTGAGCTCCTTTAGAATTCTAGTTGTAAATTTATAATACACAAATGCAAAGGACAGTGCCCTATGCTATAAAGTCTACTTTATGTGACTAAAGAACAGCAATTAAATTATTTCAAAATTGTTAAATTATAATTAACAATATTTCTAATAAAATTCACACTCTCTATGGTAGTTAGATTCTTATATGCCTAAGTAACAGCTGTTATTCGGTTAACATAATATTATAAATAAGTATGCGTTTAAATGGTTAAACACTCATTATAAATAACCAAAATCACCAGCAAAGAATCTTATTTTTGCAGCACCATAAATGTTCAGATTCTCTTATGCTTAACTGTTCAATGATAAAATCGATATAAAAGATGTACTCACAACTTCAGGATTATGTAATTCAAAAAGGCTCGACGATTCCTATGATTTCAAGCTATATGCAGATACTGTGATAGAGTCTAGTCTCAGGAATACCTCATTGATTATTTAATGAAATAACCAATGCTCCAGATGTGCATGAACAGTAGTTTTTCAATTGTTGTGAAAATTTAACATACCAAAATCTACATCTACTCCTCTACTTCTATATTCCACTCTTATATAAACCAATACAGTGTTCAGTTAACTCGTGAAAAAGCTAATAAGTTGTGCAAGAAGCCTAAAAAAATTTTACCTGTAAAACTTCTAGTAAATATAAAATACAATACATAACATAGAGATTCTGAAAATATTCTTAATCTAAAATTCACCCTAGGTCTTTTGAGGCTTCCTATTAAATCATATGGAAATTGGGGAGATATGGAACAGTGTTAATCAGCAATCTCGCTTACTCTTATCATTCCCACTGACCGTCTGCCTGCCGGAATTTTAGAAAACATTACTAACTAGTTTGAACTTTTTGTACCACTGCTTTATATATCTCCTTCTTTGTTATTATTTATTATGATATATATTATGCCAAGAAATGTCTGAGTGCGGACTAACAATAAACTATTATTAACATTAACATTGCATTTCATTAAACATATGATAATCAATAATTTAAAAAAAATTAATTAAAATCAGTTGAATGCACAACCAGACATAGTTCAACGTAAATTCTCACTTTACAGAAGATTGCATATGAGTGATGATCGAAACAAATATAAAATTATTGAAGTTAATGTATACAGGATTTTTCAATCGTTAGGGTTGCTCCACACTATAGTGCCGATAACAGTTCGTTCTCGGTCCGATCTCGGTCTGGTAACATGAGATCATGTTCACATTATACAATCTGGCTTAAATCACTATTCAGTCTTGAACCGTCAATAGTTGAAGTCGGATAAATTTGGTTCGTAATTAATAATACAATTAACTTAAAAAAAGTATTTAATTACTTGTAATATTTGCCGCCGAAAAAGTCATTGAACTTTGCAATTGAAGAATTAGCTATTATAGCTCTTCTTCTTGATGAAGAAGGTAATATTATCAACACAAAAAGAAAACGAGAAACAAGGATATTTAACATATTTATAATAATTATATCAATTATTACATAGGAATTTAAGAACTCTGAAATTTACATTAATTCCATGTGATACACTTGTCGCTTTCACAGACTGTCTGAACCGGGAACAGAAGAGCATTCGCACTATCGGTACATGTCATAATAAGTTCGATCTCGATCAGTAAAAATTTCTTTGAGACTGATCGTTACTGGAGTGGGATTTGACTGGAACTGTTAGGAATACTATACAAATAAGCTATGGGCGTACGATGACAAACTCCTGTTATTTCTTACGAAGGTTCATTCTTGGTTTTCAAGGTCGTTCATGTAGAAAGCCGGCTGTGCGCGTAGGTCTGTAGCTAACTTCACGAATTGGCCAAAAATTTGAACTGTCGGGCGCGGAAAATTCAAAAGGTGATCAAAAATCTGTAACTTGATTATCGCAATTACCCACAATTATCTACATTTATATGGGGGCGAGCGTAGGTGCGCCTTTACTTTGTACATACTTCGGTATGCGATGTAAAGCAACGACAGGCGCAGTTAGTACTTGGATGGGTGACCATTCCAACGGAAACCGCGTCCTCGCCTCACACATCTTCCAGCGGCTTGTATATCAGTGTATGCGCGGAAGCTATACAACCTTAGGCGAGGGTTGTATAGGAGATATACCATCCTTCGGAGGGGATGTAAAGCCGTCGCTCCCTTGTCTATTAAATGTTAGGCAAGTAAAAGATCCCTACTCTTCTTAAGGGAAGAGGTTCGGCAAAATTCCTGGTTGGAGGTAGCTCGTCTACAGGCGTCGGTGTTAGGCCTCAGTAGCGGAAATAGTCCGACGTTAAATACATGTATATAAAAAAAAATACATTTATATCCACAATTACCCAGAATTATATACATTTTTATCTACAATTATCCGCATTTTTATCTACAATTATCTATAATTATCCATAGTCCTACAGAGGTAATTGTGGTAAAAAGGTAACAGATTTTTATCACCGATTTGAATTTCCCTCGTCTGACAATTTGAATTCTCCGCCAATTTGTGAAGTTAGCTCCAGACTTGCGTGCGCAGCCGGCTCTTTATATGAACGACCTTGAAAAACCAGAATGAACCTCCATAAGAAATAACATTTTGTCACCGTACGCCCATTCGCTCATAGCTTATCTACCCACACATTTGTTCCACTAGTGTTTCTTTCTGTGCTACTTTCGCCTTCTTTAGGCGCTTTTAGCGGCTTTATCTCCTTTTTTATTGTCTATTTGTCTGTGTCAGTGGCGTTGTGTTGTATGTCATGTTGTTTGTGGTCGTGTTATTGTTCATGTTGTGTTGTTTTGATCCGTTCGTGATGGTCTGTAGTCGTTTGAGGGGTGTTTAATGAGATTATATTGTATATGGGGGAGTGTCAGGGGTTGTAAATGTAATTAATTGAGGGATATTTGGGATGGGTTTTGAATTTTGGTGTGAGGATGGGGCGGATTGTAGGGTTGGGATGCGTTATTAATTTTTGGGCAGTATTAGGTAATAGTTTCAGTAGTACATGTTCATCGAGTAGTTCGGTTCCGGTCCTGTTGTGTAGTTGAGGAATGGGAGTGCTTAGGGGTAAGGGCTTTTGATTGTACTGTTTGTAATTTGTTCCTACTGGTTTTTGTTATGATCTGATACCAGGCCGGTGTTGCGTAGGTGAGTATTGGACTTATGTGAGTCTTGTAAATTGTCACTGCTGTGTCAGTGGGGGTGTATTTGAGCATGGGAGCAAGGGTATGTATTTTATATCTAGCTTTCTGTCTGGTCTTGTTCGTGTTTCTGTTAAAGTTGAGTCTTCTGTCGATAGTTATCCCCAGGTAGTCGATGTCGTCGTCCCAGTTGATTTTATGTTGTTTAATTGTGATGGTTTCTTGTGGATTTTTCTTTCTTTGTTTAAGATTTATACACACTACTTTGGTTTTTGTAGCATTGATCTTCAGGCCGAGTTGTCCGTCTGTTTCTGTAGTATTGGTTTTAAGTGGTTCACGTTTTTCGCAGTCGCAAGTATGGCGGTGTCGTCAGCGTAGATGGAGTAGGTTAGTCTTTCGTCCGTAGGTATGGGTATATCGTGTATATAGAGGGTGAAGTGTAGAGGACCAAGGGCGGACCCTTGGGGGACTCCGGAGGATATGGGATTAGAGGGAGAGCATTCCTCGTTAACTTCCACTTGGAAATTGCGATCTGAAAGATAGGACTGTATTGTTTTCACAATACGAGTCGGAATTTTCGCTATGAGCAATGAGCAAGAGGACATGAGGGATTCAGTGGAATCTTTTCTTTTTTAACATGAATTATTTATTAAAGTTAAAATTAAGTATAAAATAGCACGTCTAAACGTTGATAGTGCTCTTAAATCATATAAATATATTTTATCCACAACTCTATAGTAAAAAAGTGTTTTAAACAAACATGTTTTTTGTCACTTACCATCCGTCATTGCTGACAAAAACAGTAAGTTAATTTTACAGATCTATTATTATTCTTTCTAACAACCAACATACAGAATCCATATCTAAGTCATAAGTGCAACTTACCGCTCTAATGTAGTAAGCGAATTTATGCTTACATCTACAGCTAAAATTAACTAAATAAGAGAAGGGAAACAAGTAATATACAATTTGCTTACAAAATTAATGTTAAAAGTACAATTTGAACAATTGTTAAAATTAATATCTCGAACGTTAATTTCTTCAGTATTTTCGATAATTCTATTATTGCTGTTAGAGTCTAATATGTTGTTAGAATTATTATTTATTTTCCTAAAATTTCCTGAATTAATAAAATCTAAATCAAAGTTGAAGTTAGATGAGGATCCAGCAGTACCACTATCTGCGTGCAATACGGTTTGTTTGGTATGCAAGATTTTTGCCTACATAGCCCTCAGCTGCTGTAGAATTTTACCGGCCTCCATGACGTTTCAGCCCCAAAACATCAAATCCCGCATTTGCTAGTGTGGTTGCACTAGTTTACCTAAAGGCATGCAAGTGCATGACACTAGATCATTTAAGTTAAAGTATGTGGCAATTCTTTATGGTATTTTAACCACCGTATTTATATCAGCAATATGATTGATACATTTTCTCTTTTTTTTTTCAACATAAAAAGTCGCTAAGTGGAATGATTTAGTAGTCCAAGGTTTAAATAGTTTCGAAATGTTTCAAGAAAATCTATTTTCTCATTGTCATGATTAATTATTATAAAGATTTGTGGTTTGTGGAATATGTGTTCTGATATTTGGTACATATTATTATTATAACTATCTTCTTCTTATACCTATCTTGTCTGCAATATACTGGATAATCACTTGAACTAATTGTTCTTTCCTACAGGCGCCTGCTATGATCATTATCACTGTCGCTTAAAGATATACATAAATTGTACACATCTGTCTCACTAGAAATCAGTTTATAAATGTACCTTCGTCACAAAATAAGTCACATCATTAGTAGCATTCTTCAAAAATTTGGTCATCTCTTCCTTTGTGAATATTTTAGACTTCTTGGGATGATATTCTGTATTTTTCTTTTTCAGAAAGTTGTTAATTGGGTACACTTTGAAATTTAATATTATGCTTCAAATTGATTGTTGTCTTTAGTATCGAATATTCAGTCTAAATACTTGCAGGAGTTTTAAACTTGAAGTTTTTTTACGAAATAGACTAGCTAGTTTTCTCAATAATTTCACTGTTTCTCAGGTTTTGAAAATTTATATGCACTTTCGTACCTTTCATGTGATTTTATTAGGAATAGCTGTAGGAGTAGCCAGCAACATTTTACCCATCAATAATAATAATTTAGCATCGCCTATGGCTGAAGTTATCAACAATCTTTCGCCGGGCATGTCTCTTATTAGTGACTCTTCTAGAGATGATTGAGAGTGACGTATTGTTTACAGATACTTGTTTTAATAACACTAGTTGTCCCTAATTTTGAAGTTGACTTCTCGACATTTTCAGTGGAAGTTCCAGTGTGTGACGTTGGAAGGATGTTGATTTGATTTGGTTTGATTTAACAGCGTACGGCATACATTACTGTAGCAAAACACGTTGCCAGGTTGTCTAGGTTTACACTGGGTTGAACCGAGGTTATTCTTGCTGCTAGCAGCGAAAGCCGCATAGTGCATGGTACAGGAGTGGGGGATTGAGAAGTATGGTTATTAAATGTGTAGCCGAATTGCGTCGTGGTATGGAGTATTAACGCTCCTCTTTTTGTTTCTTGTTTCTTTCAATGTTCTTTTGAAGCTTCTATTTGCCTCATTCCCTCCGGCCACGCGTATCATTTTGGCTTGATTATGGTATTATTATCTTTTTTCTTGCTGTTCTTATCCAATTAAATTCAATTCAACTTAGTTTTATTTATGTTAAATACAACAGATGCCTAGCCAGAGCCTGTTCCGAGGCCGATCATGCAACCACCACGCTAACCTGGTGGCGGATTGCAGGATCGAAACAGGTCAGGGTTGATGAAAAACGACAATACAAGAAACGAACCTAAACACGTTTTGTAAGAACAAATGAAAATAGGTAATACAATTTTCAAAAAGAGCAAATTTAAAATTACACGATGTTTTAAAACTCTCGCACATGAATACTTTCTAATTTTGTATCTGACGCAGGTGCCTTCATCGAGATACCTCAATGCTGCGCAGGGCTGGCCTAAACTTTGATTTTAGAAATTTTGGTTTCGAAAAGGTTTTGATTTGCAAAGATTTTAATGGTGGGAAATGAATTTAGAATAAAAATGTGCAAAAAGAAACCAAGAAAAAACAAACCCGACAAAAAGGTTACAAACAGAGAGGAACAGAGGAAGGGGAAAGATTTAAAGATAGTCAAAAGATATGAAGTATTAGTGAAAGGTGGATAGTGCAAGCGGAAGTTATAGTTGGTGAAACTTGGCTACAGAAGTTGCCGGAAAATCAGTAACGTCTGGTACCTTAAGGGGTGTTTAATCTGAAATTGGGCATTATGCTGTCTAATTTGCATTATGTGTCTTGTTAGCGGACTATCTCCCAACTTGAACGAGTGGAAGTTTAGAGAGATATTTTGGACGTAATCCGCTATCGGGGTTATGTCGATGCAACGTGCATATAATTCTCTGAGGAATTCAAAATGAGACGCATAAATTGGTGCTCAAGCATTTTAGCTTTTTCATTGTCGTGCTGGTATGCTGCACCATACAGGTGCCGCGTATCTGATGGACGGCCTGACCACCATTGTACACAACAACTTTTTATTTTGTGGGTTAAGTGTACTACCCGTGATCATGAGCGGATACAGACTCCTGGACAGAGAGTAGGCCGTCCGTATTGTCTCACTGATATGCGTGTTAAATGTCAGTTGTTGTCCAGTCTGACCACCAAGTACTTCAAGCATCTTTTGGTTGGAATTTGGCTTCCCCGGATCGAAATTGGAGAGAAGATTATATTTTCAGTGAAACGACACGTGAAGACTATCGCCTCTGACTTCTTAGCGTTCACCCGAATCTTACACTGACCGTAATACTCCATCGCACGAACCATGTGCGTCTTCAGCAGCATATTCGCTGCTTGTGTCTTATGAATGCGCGTACATGGGCTGTGCCATTGGCGTACTTGGCCAGCTTTGTATTCGGAAACTCTGGGAAGTCGGAGATTTACAAGTTGTACAACTTCGGTGACAAACACGATCCTTGCGTGAATCCCGCACGAATGTCATGCCGTGTTCAAAGTTTATTATTCACTAGAACTTGCAGGGCTCTGCCCGTCAGAAAGGAGTTTTATGAGGTGAGTCGGGAAGTTGTAGTTGTGCAATTTGTGGAGTAATCCCAGGATCCAGCTGTTCGTATCCAATGTACTTGGCCCTTTCCTTGCCCCGAGCAAAAATTAACTTTCAACATAGTAATATCTAAAATAAATTAGCTAGGTACACCTCAGTATAGAGGCTTCTTGAAAATCATAACGATTAAAATAAAATAAACTTGTATAACGGTGAAGTATCACATTAATTAAATTAGGACTCGTATATTCCCTCAATTTTGTATTTGTTTTCTCCTGATTTGTTCAGCACAAAACAATAAATAGTCTGTAATTACCTAACATTGCAGCCAAAACAATACATTCATGTTTTTATACGCAAAACCTGCCTTGATTTCTTTTTGGATACGCCGTTACTCGTAAAATTTAATTTCGTAAAAGCTTGTTTGAGTTAGGAAAAGCTCTCCGCCTGTCAACATAATGTTGTCCATTTTCAAACACCAAGAGGCAGACCGCCAGAATAACTCACAAACTTAGAAAACTTTGTTAATTAATGGTATTTCCAAGGGAGATTAAGGTCGTGATGTTTTATGCGTAGTTTAATAAAAAATGAGTAGTTATTTTTTCACCGCCTGTCTCTCTCTTTCTACATGATTCGTTTTTATGCCTTCCGTTTACATTTTCATGCATTTTTAAAAAAGCGATTATTAGATTTTGCAATATTTATAGGTGATAAAGTATAAAAGTATATAAATATTGGATTTAATACACAGGGGAAAACTCCAAATATCATACACAAAAAGTCCGTCCATATTGTATTTTTGTTGATTATTTTCAATTATAAATTAGGCAATATTGAATACTGAATATCGAATATTGAAGGCACAAAATGAAAGGAGTTATGCAAAACATTAAGTTTCGAGAGAAATCCATTTAAACTTGAATTTGCCGCAGTTTCTTTATATTCATTTTAGAAAAATAGTAAATGTATTAATAGAAGAAAATCGGATACAAAATTTTATGCATACGCTGACAATAATTAATATGTAGCTATTTTTAAAAAAATAAGAACATTTGTAAAATAACTTCTTCATCAAATGATATTTTTACTTTTTTACTGTCTAATTATATTTTTTTATTAAGTTGTGTATATAAATTTTGAAGTGAAAAACATGATGTAAGTGCTTATTATTTGGATATTTGAAATCTACTTGAATATATAAAGGCAGTTTATAGAACTTATATAGATATCAAACAAGGATAATAATATTCAAATATATTTTATTGTGTTTATATATAAATATGTTTTTTTAAAATTTCCTTGCCGTGAAATTCTGATAATATTATTACCTACTAAAACTAGAACTATTTCTGTTTCCTCAGCAACGCCTACTGAATCTTTCTTGCCTCCCCTACAATTGTTAATCTTTTCCTTCAAGGGAAATATATACAAAGAACATGTAAATGTTGTAATAAAAGTGGTTACAAAGTAAGTGAGTAATGAGAAATTTATAACGCCCTTTCGATCGATTAATCATTCTAAATAATGTTTTTCTTCGAACATCAGAAAATAATGACATTTCTTACTCATTTCATGACATTAAAGTTTAATAAATTAGCAACGGAGATAAAAGTACTTTTTCTTCTTCTCGAGCGGATTTTTACTTCCGTTGCCAACAGCAACGCACAGCCAAATTTTATATCTTTATTTTTTTATATAGCTAATCGACATCGACAAAAGCTACTTTGGTGACTCGTCTATAATTGCAGGACTCGCTTTGTTCGCAACGCAAACCTACAGGCTAATAAAAGTAACGCTTTTACTCCTAATAAAAGAATATATTATATGTTATACTATTTTTTGATTTGAGGATAAATTGTGTTTAAGCCGTCCCTGGAGTTTGATGCCTATTTTTCACACTGAACAATTTTCATTTCAAATATTTTTTTATTTGACGAATAAAATTTAATGAAAAAATATTTTAGACCCTCCGTAGAACAATCTCTGCTTGCTGACGAGAAATTCAAGATATACTTTTTCGTTGCAATTTTTCATACCGAACAATTTTTATTTGAAATAATAATTTTGAATTCGACGAAAAATTGTTTTTGTCCTCCCATGGAGTCGTTCCTAGCATATTGTTTTCATTTATATTCAATAACATTTTA
This sequence comes from Leptura quadrifasciata, assembly GCA_963675555.1. NCBI lineage: Eukaryota > Metazoa > Arthropoda > Insecta > Coleoptera > Cerambycidae > Leptura > Leptura quadrifasciata. The sequence goes on from OY776678.1 coordinate 47,281,170, forward strand.
CCTTACCCGGATCTAATGTTTAAAATTTCAGCTTTTTACGATCGATGTTCGAGAAAACATGTCCCACAGACAAACAGACTGACACGACATGCCAATTTTAATATATTTATTATTTTTCGCTTCAAAACGTTTATTCATAATGTAGAATTTGATTTTTTTACAATGCCGACGCCAGTACTACAGATGAGATAGTGAAATATTAGACCTACCACCATGGCAAAAGGTAATAAATAGTCCATGGAAAATTATAGTTAGATGCATTTCCACTCAGACTTGCTTAACCTGAGTATAATATACAGGGTGGGGCAATAGTGCGTCGGACCTGGATATTCCGAGTTCTACGATAGCTAGAATTTTTTTAAAAAATTGCAAGTAAACTAGATAAAAAAGTCTATAACTGGAATTCATTTTCGAACATACAGGGCGAGCCAAGACGAAATTACAAGGCCAAGTGTCTTTTTTTAAAATGGAATATATATATGATGTAGAAATGATTAACGAACATTTTTTGTAAGTACTTCCCTAGGGCTACTTGCAACCAATTTCGTTTTATTGAGCAATAATTACAAAATTCAAAAATAAACTTAAAAAAAGAGGTTTCTTCAAATAACTCAGTAGAAAAAATTATAATAAATGTTCCACATGTTGTCCATTTTGATTGACACACATCTCTATGTGCTTTTGAAATGAAGTTCCCACTGTTTCTAAAACTGCCGGTGTGATAGATGTAAAGTCAGTTATTATTCTTTCCTTCATATTTTGTACTGTTGTTGGTGTATCTCTATAAACAATTTCCTTCACGTATCCCGATAAAAAAAATCCATTTTTGTAAGATTTTTGTAAACCATTTCTTCCAATCCATTGATTGTGGTAGGTATTATTTAAGTGGTCTCTAGCTGCATTTAAATAATGTGATGGAGCACCATCTTGCCGAAACCACATCCTACTTCGAATTATTTGAGGGAGATTTACCAATAAATGTGGCAGATAGTTTTCCAAAAAATGAAGATAAATAGCTCCAGTCAATGTACCATCAATAAAATGTTCTCCAATAATTCCTCCCCAAACCATTATAGACCATCTGTGTTGGTTATCAATTTGCATAAAAAAGTGAGGATTTTCCGAAGCATAATAATGGAGATTGTGCTCATTAACAAATCCATTTTTATGAAAAGTTGCCTCATCACTGAATAAACCAGTATTGAAGAAGTTGACATCATGTTGCATTTCACCTCTGGCTCAATTACAAAATTGTAGACGCTTTTGAAAATTTTCATCAGATAATTCCTGGTGCATTTGAATATGATATGTATGCAACTTATTTGTTTTTAAGATTCGACCCACAGACCGTCCACTTATTCCTACTTATGAGCTCAATTCTCTTTGACTAACATGGAGATTCTCAACCGTTGCCAGCACCACAGAAAACTAATTTTTTTCGTTCAAAACACGTTTTATTCTTTTACTTTTTTATATTCGACATTTCCAGTTCCCAGAAATTTATCGAGAAGGTTTTGGAAGCTGCTAACATCAGGAATCCTTCTTTCAGGATAACGTTGGTGATACATTCTATTGACAAGTAAACAATTTCTGTCTGACTCGCCCAAAACAAAAGTCATGTCTACAAGTTCCGCTTTATTAAGATTCATATTGTAAAATTCCAAATATTTTAAATTCAATACAAATTTTAACGACCTGTAAGTGTGATAAATGCTCCTTTGTACACGACAATTTATACCAAACTGAGGTTTTATTGCTTGTGGAATAACGAAGACAGCAAAAAATGTACAAAAAAAAACATTACAGTAAAGGACCGGTTAAATAATATTTACTCATTTCAATGGATTGGAAGAAATGGTCCCACTAAATGGCCTCCTTTCAAAATTGCATAAAGACATGTGTCAATCAAAATGGGCAACACGTCGAACACCTTTTATAAATTTTTCTAATGAATTATTTGAGGGAACCTCTTTTTTTAAGTTTATTCTTGAATTTGACATTTATTTATTCATAAAACAATAATGGTTGTAATTAGCCATAGGGAAGTACTTCCAAAAAATGTTCGTTTTTCATTTCTACATCACATGGTAGAAAATATATAGGGTGGTCCATTTGAAAAAATTGAGGAAATTCAATTTAAAAAGTTCTTAATTGAAAAATAAACACTTATTTATTTATAAAACCAAAATGGTTGCAATTAGCCATAGGAAAGTACTTACAAAAAATGTTAATTTTTCATTTAAACATCATATCGTATAAAAATATGGAGGATGTTCTATTTAAAAAATATGAGAAAATTCAATTCTAAATGCTCTTAATCGAAAAATTATTTTTGCCTCTATGTACATTTTTATCAAATTAAAATGATTCAAGAACAATTAGATGACTTGTAACTAGTATTCACATAAGTTTTTCTTAAAACCCATAATTGTGACTGTGGTGATTTTTTAAATATCCATCTGCAGATTGCCCTATTTCAACAAAAAAATTCATTACATCCAAGTGGTTGGGAGATATTCAATGCTAATATAGGAATAAATAGAGCCTAGAAAAAGGCTTCAAAAAAATGTACTGATGTACATAGCGTTCCATTTAAGAAACAAGCATTTGGTCCTGTAATTTCGTCTTGGCTCGCGCTGTATGATCGAAAATAATTTCCAGTTATAGACTTTTGTATCTAGTTTTCTTGCAATTTTCTAAAAATTTTCTAACTACCGGAGAACTCGAGATATCGAGGTCCGACGCACTATTGCCCCACCCTGTATAAACTGTTTCAAAGTTAAAACAATATCATAATGATTCTAAGAATACGGAGATACTATAAGTTAATAGAAAATTATACCAGTATAACTAAAAACAGCTCGAAAGTTAGGTAAGCACTGATGTTTTCAAACAAATCCGGCAACATGTCAAGTTTATTTTCTGCTCCCTTTCAGCCTTTGCTTAAGCTTCGACGGAAATATAGGCAGGTAACGTCATCTAAAGATTTTCGGCTTTGTTAGTTCTTTCAACTCTCTTATAGGCTTACTCAATTCCGGAAAAACTTAAATTATTAATATCATCGAATATATATATAAAATGTGAAAGTGCATTTATACTCAGTAGCATAATTTTTCACAACTTTAATTACGTAACACGTAAAATTTGATCAAACATAATAAATAATATGAGAATTTTTGAAATATATATAATATAACATTCGTTACCGAAATAACTACTGCCTTCAACTTTAGATTGAATGGAGTATGGAGTAGTTAAATAGTCAACAAAAATAGATAAAATAACGATAATTTATTGACAATATTAGTTTAAGAAATATTTGTTATAGTTATTAGAGTTTTTTTTTTGAGATGTGATATTTTTAAAATATAAGGCTACTGTTTATAATAATTATAAAAACTCAGTAGAAAAGGTTTAGTAGGAGTTGTATTGTAGTTATAAACAATAAATTCCAATATTCACAAACATTATTAGAAAAATACAAAAAAAGTGAGGGAAGATCAAGCAAGTGAGAATTTGACGGGAGATTTATGATGATGAATTTTGACGCAGAGAATGAAAAATAAGAAAAAAAATAAGGAAGATTTTTGAGTAGACGGAGATTATTTATTAATAGCAGAAGTCAAAGAAGCAGAAATAAAGCAAAACATTTTGAGATTGGATTACTTTGGAAGAGAAAAAAAAAGGAAAATAATAAATTGGTTAAGGATTGCGAGTAGTGGAAAATTAATTTGGAAACTAAAGTTTGAACCAAAGAACGATACCAACGAGTGATTTACATGCGAAAAAGGTACCTTTTAAAATAATAAAAGCTTTAATCTACAAAAGTCTCGAGCAAAAATAATAAAGACAAATTTCTATTTTAGTTAGTTTTAAGGAATTCTGTATGTCATTTAACTGGTAACAGTTCCATTTGTTCTTTAGTAATATAAGTATTTTTCTTGATATCTTTTCGTTATTTTAAATTGAGTAACAACCTTAAATATATAGAAACTGCTCTTGAGATTAAGAGAAACTGTTTGCAGATTGGGCACAGTTGTTCTCGTGCTCTATTCAATCTGAAGTTGGTAATTCAATTTTAGATTTGGCGCCCTGGCAAGAAATTAAATTTTTCACAATTATATATATATATATATATATATATATATATATATATATATATTTATTATTTATTATATATTATAATTTTTCATGATTTGTAAGGTGTAATTCAATGCAGGTCGGGGTACTTGCCCGCTGAGTAGTTGTTTCCTGCAAATCATGTATAATAACAATATATATATATATATATTGTTATTATACATGATTTGCAGGAAACAACTACTCAGCGGGCAAATACCCCGACCTGCATTGAATTATACCTTACAAATCATGAAAGATTGGTAGCCAATGTCATTTGTCAATTCCCCGACCAGACATAGACCGGTTTCGAACTTATTAGTTCTCATCAGTATGCCATAGGTCATGGAACAGACAAATGACAGTGGCCAACCTGTTAGTTTTATACAAACTTAAGTAAATGGTGTACCGGTGAGAGATAAGTGAATACCCTCATGTGGTCAAATGCTACTATACACCAGACATCATAGATGTCTCCATGGTGTATAGCGACTTGCTATTTTGCAAGTACCGAGAGCGGTGACCTTTAGCCCTTGGTGGACTTAACCCATATACTGTTATTATACATGATTTGCAGGAAACAACTACTCAGCGGGCAAATACCCCGACCTGCATTGAATTATACCTTACAAATCATGAAAGATTGGTAGCCAATGTCATTTGTCAATTCCCCGACCAGACATAGACCGGTTTCGAACTTATTACTTCTCATCAGTATGCCATAGGTCATGGAACAGACAAATGACAGTGGCCAACCTGTTAGTTTTATACAAACTTAAGTAAATGGTGTACCGGTGAGAGGTAAGTGAATACACTCATGTGGTCAAATGCTACTATACACCAGACATCATAGATGTCTCCATGTTATATTAGAAATATACTATGATATATAATATTAACGAGACAGGCTTAACCTTCTCAAACATATCATATTACATACTGCGTAACAGCTCTTCTCAATAACCGCTCACGCTGCATGAGCATTGTATTTCAATTCTCAGTAATTCTGATTGTGCTGAATCAGCAACACTGTTTCCTTTGTTCTCGAAACATTATAAATATTACTAACAACCTTTTTGTAATCAGTCTTATACTCACATTTGGTCGAATACATTCTAAATTTATTATTGTTTATTATTACACAAAGAGTCAAGCTTGACTCCAATAAGTGAATAAAGTTTTTAAAAAGCTATTTCAAGAATCCACTATATAACATTGGCGCAGTCGTGGCGGATCTGAAAAACACACAGTTCGGGAGCCTAACCAGTAGCAAACATATCCGAGGTAACAAGGAGTCCATCTGAAAAAGGTGCCTAACCGGACGAAAAGAGCTTCTGGAACAAGGAGAACTTCTTAGCTGTAGTGGTGGATCCCAATCCTTTGTTCAGAAGAACCTACATTATTCTCAAACGCACAGAAGCGAAACAATAATAATTATCAAGAAATACAAGCAAAGCAACATTTCAAATCAACACGATTCAACAATTAGCAAATAAGAATTTCATCCCGTCCCATCGTTGGTGTCTTCGGCATCAAAGGCAACCCTGTGGAAGGAACACCCAGTGACACCCCTGGCAGAGAGAGACCTTTGGTGAAGCTAAGCTCACGAAGTCGCATTCAACTGGACCACGAGGAATGAAAAATTTAGGGTAAGTCATTTTTTAATCATCTCGCAAACATTTATTTGCAAACAACGACATAATTTTACATTTTATTTTATCAAAATACATTGCATTGCTACATACAGTTCTAATATCTAAGGTAGTAATTTTATTTAAACTTGAAACAAAATATCTTGATTATAATTTGTGTGACCTATATAAATAACCGTAATCATACACTGTTCCTATCGTAACATTATTTGTATGGTAATATCATATACTCTTTAAGTGCGAATTTATCTAATTAACTGTAATCACGTACCATTGTTATCTTAGCATTTTTATCGTAATATAATATTGCATACCACATAAAAGGTTAAGGTTAAGGCCGTAAGACAAGCTTGTGTTCTATAATACCGTGTGTGCAAAATATAAAATTATCAGAGATATACTATTTCCAAACTCAAAACGCTTTTTAAACCAAACGCGTTTTTCGAATTAATCTAGCTATTTTATAATATAAATTTTAAATATTACAGAATAAATTCTTGCACGTTTAATATAAAAAAAATTTATTAAACACCAGTAGCGTACTAACTTAAATTGGAAAGAGGCGTTTTAAGTTATTTAATTATCTAAATATTATAAATAAAATGGCTACCGCTACAAATTCCAATGCAAACAATTCAATCACGGCGAACGAAACCATAAATATTGAACCTTATAGGTTAAGCGAAATATTTTCCATAGTGCCCGAATTTGACGGCAACCCCATATTCTTGCAAACATTTATTTCAGCTTGCATAACCGCTCAGGGGATCGCTGTTGATGATCAGCGCGTCTTATTAACGCTTCACATAAAAAATAAATTACGCGGAAAAGCCGCAGAATTAATAAATTCCCGAAACCCTGCTACATGGGCAGAAATCAAAAGCTTACTTGAAGCTCATTTTGGTGATTCTCGTGACCTGACAGCACTAATTCAGGATCTACAGAGGATTCGCCAATCATCTAACGAAACTGCATTGGTATTTGTATCTAGGTTGCAGACACACAACGCGAAAATGCACGCCGCTATACAAAAACAAACTCTAACCCTTGAAGAAAAAACGGCTCAATCAAATTTGATTGAAAACATGACATTGACCACTCTATTGACCGGGTTAGAACCCAAATTAGGCCAAATCATTAGGGCTGGTAATCCTAGCAACATGCTAGACGCCATAAACAGGATCAAACGAGAACTACAGTTGTCATATTTCGAATCACAAAAATTTTCCATTAAAGCCCCAATCAAAAACCCTGTCCAAAATGTTCAAAGACGCCCAAATTCTCATCAATTCTGCACATTCTGCAGAAGAAATGGGCACCATGTTAACGAATGCCGCACAAGGCAAAATTATCAGTCCCCATCTCCCAATTTCACACCAAATGCTTATTCTAATCAAGCACAGCCTCCAAGGCCACATTTCCAAAGTACATATAATCATAGACCACAAAACTTCTCTAACCAGCAACAAAATTATTCTCAACAGAACAGGCCCTCAGCTATCAGGCCAAATCCAAACTTCAACCAGCAGAGACCTTCTGCCATTCAGCCAAACCCAAATTTCAACAGGTTCAATCAACAAAAAACGCATCATTTGAACCAAGAATTTTACGATAGCTCAAATCAATATGAAGACTATTCCGCAAGTTATTCTCCCAATTACCAATACCAAAATAATTTCGAAATTAATGAAAACAATTATGATTACGATTTTGGAACCCAACAATGTGAGAATTATACTGCTAATTCTCAACCCCAACAGTATGAGAATTATACTGCTAATTCTCAACCTCAACAGCACGAGGATTATACTGCTAATCCTCCGGATTTTTGCATAGGCCCGGAGTATTCCACGAGTACTCCAACACAACAAACGGACGAGCTAGACCAAATTTCTCATCAAGTCCAAGCGATAAACCTCCAAGACAGTTTCGACCCAAACCTGGACTTCCCGGAAAACCAATTCATGTAAAAACACCCCGCTACAAACTAAATGTCGTAAATTCTAAAAATCTATTTTACATAAAAGACTTCACAAATCGTTTCAAAATTTTTGTCGACTCAGGTGCAGGCATTTCTGTATTTAAAACCAAAACAGCGGAAAGGTACAAACAAAGATATCCTGAAAACGTAATTATACAGGGTATAACAGATGAAAAAATTAATATCACCGAATCTGTACTAATACCATTCAATATAAATGACCCATACAAGGTTTATGTTCACGACCTAGATATAGAATTCGATGGACTATTAGGTGCAGACTTTTTAAAATATTATAAGTGTCATGTGGACTTTGAAAATAATCAACTTATTACCAATTTTAAAACCGTACCACTATTTGAGGTGACTGAAGTAACATCAATCAGGAACCACAATAATTGTAACGAAAACAATAATCCAGGTATTAGAATTTCAAACCCAAATTTAAATGTTAAAAACCAAAATGTAATTTCTATCGAACCACGCACAGAAAAGATTTTTAAACTTAAATGCAATTTACAAAATACTGAAGCTATACTAATAGCCCAGGAAAATGAAAAGGTACGTTTACCGAATGCCATTGTCAAAATAGACAACAATGGTGAATTTTTGACAACGATAATAAACGCAAACGCGATTCCAAAAACAATACATTTCTCGGATCTTAAACTCGAACCCGTTCAAAAATTTAGATCAATATTTAACGTAAATCTTCAAAATCCGGATTCCCAATACATAGACCGAAACTACGAAATAAAAAATCAATTACGTTTAGACCACTTGAACGACGAGGAGAGTGAATTAATTACTCAACTCTGTTTAGACTTTTCAGACATATTCTATTTAGAAGGTGACAACTTGACATTTACCAATGAAATCAAACATTCAATAGACACTAATGATTCCAAACCAATTTTCACTAAATCTTATCGTTACCCCCAAATTCATAAACAAGAGGTAAAATCACAAGTTTCAAAAATGCTCGACCAAGGCATTATCCAGCCTTCAATTTCTCCCTGGTCCTCCCCAGTTTGGGTAGTCCCCAAAAAACTAGACGCTTCTGGTAAACAGAAATGGCGCGTCGTAGTTGACTATCGAAAATTAAACGAAGTAACGATAGGTGATAAATATCCTCTACCTAACATTTCCCACTTTTAGATCAATTAGGTAAATGCCAATATTTCACAACTTTAGACTTGGCCTCTGGCTTCCACCAAATTGAAATCGATCCCAAAGACATTCAAAAAACCGCTTTCACAGTCGAAAATGGTCATTTTGAATTCGTACGAATGCCTTTTGGACTCAAAAATGCTCCATCAACATTTCAAAGGGTGATGGACAACATTTTACTAGGAATCCAAAACGAAAGGCGTCTCGTCTATATGGACGATATCATTATCTACTCCCCTACTATCCATGAACATATTTCTCGATTAACAGAAGTCTTCAAACGTTTAGAAAAAGCCAACCTCAAAATTCAGCCAGACAAATGCGAATTCCTTCGCAAAGAAGTTGCCTATTTAGGACATCTTATTACAAAGGATGGTGTAAAACCGAACCCTGCCAAAGTCGAAGCAATTCTAAATTTTCCTCAACCCAAAAATCAGAAAGAAATTAAATCTTTTCTAGGTTTAGCAGGCTATTATAGACGTTTCATTCCTAATTTTTCCAAAATTTCAAAACCCTTGACTAAATTGCTACAAAAAGATATACCTTTCAATTTCGACAATGACTGTACAAATTCATTCGAAACTCTAAAACAAACTTTGACAACTACCCCGATATTGATCTACCCCAACTTTGATGAACCTTTTGTCCTAACTACAGACGCTAGTGCATTTGCAATAGGTTCTGTACTTTCACAAGGAAGTATAGGAAAAGATTTGCCAATCGCATACGCATCTCGAACTTTATGCGGCGCGGAAACTAAGTATTCAACCATTGAGCGTGAACTTTTATCTTTGGTCTGGAGTGTAAAGCATTTTAGGCCATATCTATTCGGAAGGAAGTTCAAACTCGTCACCGACCACCGACCACTCACTTGGTTATTTTCCATAAAAGACCCAGGTAGTAGACTAGCGCGTTGGCGCTTAAAACTAGAAGAATGCGACTACGAGATAATATACAAACCCGGAAAGATCAATAAAAACGCGGACGCGTTGTCCAGAATAAAAATTAATCACTTTTCAGAATGTTCCAAATTTTATTCAAAAATTCTAGCCGCAAACGAAGACTCAGATGAAGACGAAATTTCAGACAACGACGCCGAAATTACCGACGAACAAATCGCCCGAGAATTTGACACATTTTCCCGACTTTACAAAACCAAATCTCTAATAGATTATTCCAAAATTCAAATTACAAATAAACAACTATTAGATCGAGAAAATAAAAATATCATAACGTTCTTCCAACAAAACAACTTGACAGACCTTCACCATCAAATTATCGAAGATATTTTCGAGGAAAACCCAGAGTTTTATAACAACACAATTAATATCGTTTCCAGTAAATCAACCCGACAAAGAAACTATTACATTATCGCTCTACCCTTCGACCCAGAGTCTGTGGTAGAACACCTATTTTTAACACTGTACAAACATCGAAACAAATTAGACCTTTCCAAAACTTATCACGTTGAAAATAACTTAGACTTTCCAATTCTCGAAATCCTATCATTTATTTTTGCAGAAAAAGACTTAAAACTAATCATATGTCAAAATTTAGTACGAATTCCCGACGAGGACCAACGTCCGATCATTCTCGACCAGCATCACACCGGAAAAAATAATTTACATCGTGGAATAAATGAAACGATACGTAGAATCAAAAATAAATATAATTGGCAAGGCTTAACAAAAGACGTCGAAAATTTTATAAAAAATTGTGAAACATGTCAAAGAACAAAAGTCTGTCGCAAGAACCTCAACAATCCCTTAGTGATTACCGAAACCCCTAAACCTCCATTTGAGAGAGTTAATATTGATTTATTCGAATTTCCCACGCGAAACTATGCATTAACTATCCGCGACGAATTAACCAAATTTACTCAAGCCTACGCAGTCTCAGACAAGAGCGCAAAATCAGTCGTAAATACCCTGTTGCTTTATTTTCAGCATTATGGTACCCCACTAAGAATTCATTGCGATTATGGCGGTGAATTTGATAATAATTTATTAAAAGACCTTTGCACCCTTTACGACATAAAACTAACATACTCAAGTGTAGGACATCCTCAATCCAACGGATCTATCGAACGATTCCATGCCACCCTAGCAGAAATGATAAGAATACACAAAACCGAAAATCCCAACGAACATCCCTTTACTATATTACCCTATGCGGTGATATGTTACAATAACTCGGTAAACAAAACTCATGGCTTTACACCATACGAGCTTATTTTCGGACATACAGCTAACCGACCACCTGAAACTCTTTACAACCAAAAAGACCTGATCACCAAATACGTTAGAGACCTAAATAATCGAATATCCCATTATTACAAAATTGCGCGAAGTCGAACAGAAGCACAAAAACAAAAAGCCAAAGTTCGATTCGACAAGAACATTCCCGAAAATAGACACACATATAATATTGGCGACAAAGTGTACGTCAAAGAATCACAAATAAAAAATAAACTGCAAAATAAATTCAACGGTCCCTTTGAAATTACAGAAATCTTTCAAAATTCCGCTACATTACTAAATCTCGAAACAAACCAAACAACCAAAGTAAATTTTGATCGAATGAAACCATATACTGAAGATTAAATTTATTTTCAGGTTTCTCCTGCTGATCGGATCAGCACTTGCTCAATTTAAAATAACACCTATTAACAATACGATCGGAGTATATTATCACCAAGACACGGACATTGTGATTTCTCACAAGAAATGGACTTTACTGGTACACAAAAACATATCTACCTTTAAGACAGCTTTCGACAAAAACGACAAGATCTTACAGACACTATACAACACACTCGACCCAGCATATCATTACATGAACGTCTTTTCAGGAGATGTAAAAACTCACCTTAGCTTATTGACGCAAATTTCCCAATCAATAAAATCAAAATTTGACGAAATTTACCTTGACACGAAACGATACAAACGAGGAATACTAAATGGCATCGGAACGATTTTCAAATCAATAACCGGAAATTTAGACGCAGAAGACGGTCAGTATTATTCTAATTGTATCAACAAATTGAATAATGACGAACACCAACTCGAAAACCTAATTAAAAACCAAATATCCGTTACAACTTCAGTAATCAAAAATTTCAACGCAACTATTCAAAAATTGCAAGTTGACGAAGAAACTTTCAATAAGGATATTAAAGAAATTGAAACCTCAATTTTAGACATGACTAAGGACATAGAAAACGTCCATGCAAAACTGAAATTTATCGAAATCTGCGAACAACTTATGGCAAGTTATTTATTTATCGAGGATAACCTAAATGACATCCTAAATTCCATCACTTTCGCGAGGCTTAAAATAATTCACACGTCAATTATAAATCCAAAAGACTTAGTAAATTCTCTACAGGAAATTTCGCAAAACCTACAAAGGAACAATTTACCGCTTCCAATCAAACTATCAAAGGTTGCACAGTACTTAGACATTATAGAACTAAAAGCTTTTCAAACAAATTCGGATCTAATATTTGTGTTAGACATACCTTTAATAGACCCTCAAACATATTCAGTATTTCAATTATACCCTATTCCTATTTTGGATAATAGAACTGGTTTATATCATGTATTATCAACTTCTCAAAAATATATCGCGAGAGATGATGATTCATTAATGTACATACCTATTTCGAACCTTGACGAATGCAAACCACTTTATTTCAACACCAAATTATGTCCAAATTTATTTGCCTATCCTATTGACAACAATGCCATATGCGAAGCCCGTCTCTTCAAGAACCTCAAAACTCTGCCAGAAAACTGCCAGACGTCATTTATCATCAGCCAAGGTTACAACGTCCAAAAAATAGACGAAAACACATGGTTAGTTATTAACGCGGAACCTCTACAAACAACCATCAACTGTCCAGAAAGAAATTCAAAAACTGAAGTCATCTACAAAAATTCAATAGTAAAATTACAACCAAATTGTTACGCCTTCATAGGCATCACAAAAATTCAAGCCAGTACCAATGAAGTAACCGATGTAAAAGACGACACTCATCCAATCCAAATTCCATTTGAATGTTGTAAACATATTCCAGACAAAATCCGAGCTCCAAATCTAAAACCACTAAAATTAAACAATCTCAATACGGAAGACCTCGAAGTTGCCAAACACAAGTTGGACCAATACTCCAGAGATTTAGATGATTTGATCAACGAACCCTTTATAACAAAACACATATCCTGGTTCACCTATTTTATCATTGTGCTAATAATTGGACTGTTATTTCTGTACCTATTTTGTAAGTGCAGAACAAAAAGACGAAGACTAGCCATCGATGTTTCTGCATCACCCCCATCTCCACCGAGGCCTAGCAAACCCTACAGGACATTTGCTAACCTATTTCCTTCACGAAGACGACCTACCTTAAGAAGAGAAGACAACGAAGCCGAAGACATAGAACTTACCTAAAGACAAACTGTTTTGTGCCTTTTTACTGACTTTTAGTGCTAGACTCTTCAGTGAATTTTATTTCATTTGTTTAATCATTATATTTCATTATTTTTCTATCCTTTGTTAATTTCAATTTTATTAACATTTTTACGTCATTTTCATTTAAACTTATCATACTTATATTTTATGCTTTTATAGTAAAGCTATATTTTAACCCTGGGAATATTTTATCCCATTTTACAATTCAAACTAAGTATGTTTGTATTTTACGCTTTCCTGCTAAAGCTATATTTTAACTCTAACATTTTTATGTTATTTTATTTTATGAATCAAGCTTATTGTGCTTGCATTTCATATTTTAGACGCTAAGGTTATATTCTGTATTTTAAACCTTACGATTTAACATTTTTTGTATCTCTTTATATTTTTCCAAATTGTACCATTACCTTTTATATACGTTTTATATTCATTTCAAAAGTTGCTGCATAAAACACCAACTTTTTTTATAAGGGGGAAGCTGTTATATTAGAAATATACTATGATATATAATATTAACGAGACAGGCTTAACCTTCTCAAACATATCATATTACATACTGCGTAACAGCTCTTCTCAATAACCGCTCACGCTGCATGAGCATTGTATTTCAATTCTCAGTAATTCTGATTGTGCTGAATCAGCAACACTGTTTCCTTTGTTCTCGAAACATTATAAATATTACTAACAACCTTTTTGTAATCAGTCTTATACTCACATTTGGTCGAATACATTCTAAATTTATTATTGTTTATTATTACACAAAGAGTCAAGCTTGACTCCAATAAGTGAATAAAGTTTTTAAAAAGCTATTTCAAGAATCCACTATCTAACATCCATGGTGTATAGCGACTTGCTATTTTGCAAGTACCGAGAGCGGTGACCTTTAGCCCTTGGTGGACTTAACCGATATACTGTTATTATACATGATTTGCAGGAAACAACTACTCAGCGGGCAAATACCCCGGCCTGTATATATATATATATATATATATATATATATATATATATATATTACTTGCTTTTCTGTAAAAGTCATACTAAAGAGTAAAAAGTAATAATGTAGGCGTGCGGACTTTGTATATAAGTACATACCGTGTGACCCAGAAAGGAAAATAAAATTCTGAAATTTGGGAAATCAAGTATAAGTATCATTGGCCACATTTTGACTATTCGGTGGTAAAAAAATTACTTCCGGTATAATAATAATAATAATAATATATATTTACCATTTGAAATACATACAGTATATATGGCAGGTCATTATAAAACTAAAATTAAAATAGAATAATTAACATGCATGCGTATATAACAAAAAAACTTACAAACAAATCGACAAACAATTAACAAAATACATATATATATATATATATATATATATATATATATATATATATATATATATACAAGCAGTCATAATCAAGATATGAATACATAAATAAGTATAAGACTCTAGTTATAACAGTTAGTTTATGCTCCTCTGTTTAGAAACTCAGTGACTGTGTAAAATGCGTTTTCCAATAATAATTTTTTCACAGCTTTTTTATACTTTACATATGTGGAAGCAGACTTTATTTCATTGGGCAGAGCATTATATAATACTATGCAGTTATAAATTGGAGAAAGTTTAAATGTAGTTGTACGATGCTTAGGGATACATAAGAGGTCTCCATGTCTAGTGTTTTATACATGAGTCTCGTTACACTTCTGAAGACTGCTCAAGTTTAGTTTCACATATGTTAAACATTTCATGATATATATACACGGAAGTGTTAAAATTTGTTTTTTCTTAAAAATTTCTCTATAGCTTTCTCTAAAATTCATGTTGAACATTAGCCTAACTAATCTTTTTTGAATAATAAAAATTCTTTCAATATCTCTGGTACTACCCCAAGATAATATATTAAATGACATATGGCTGTAAGCCAACGCGTAATATATATTAAGTAGTAAACCATTTACATCCAGTGAACTTTTCATTTGTAAAATCGCAAAATATGCAGAATTTAATTTATTGCACACATGCCCAGTATGCAATGACCATGTCAGTTGTGGATCGAGGTGAGTACCAAGAAATTTAGCCGAACCAGAAATAGTCAGGCTGTCATTCAGGCTTAAAGTGGGAGGTATTGATTTTTGTATATTAAAATTTAAACATACCGTTTTGTTATTATTGAGAATCAGTCTGTTTCTCTGACTATAGCGGGAAATTGCCACAACTTTCTTATCTGAAATAGCACCTTGTATATTCAAGTCACTTTTCCCATAAAGCTGTAATTTCTCTTTCCAGCGGTTTTTTCAGATTTAAAATCGGAAGAAACATAACCTTGGAAATGGCATTTATTTGCAATTTCTAGTTTGGAGTTCAGGAACAAATTTAAAAAATGTAGACTTTGATTTGAGTAAAAGTGTATTTCTCAACAAATTAAATGTAAAATTGGCTTATTTTGTTCATTTGCTTGGATTTAGAAATATTTTTTTCCATTTTTCCATTACATGGAAATTCAATTTGTCATAACTCCAATTTTTCAAATAGCATCTTGTATTTTTATTATTGTGTATTTCATCAGATAGAGTGGAAATTTGTTTTAGACTCGTTTTTCCCTATTAAAAATTGAATATAAATAAAAATAAATATTAAGCTTTTTGTAGAAGCCTTTATATGTCCGTATCTTGCAGTAAGCTATAAAGAACAAATGAGTAAATTGTAATTAGAGAAAATTTATTTTGATAAATATAACAAAAATTTTGATAAATCATTAGCAAAAAAACAAAAATTCACACAATCAAAACCAATTTATAAGCTATGATACCTATCTGGACAGCAACTTACTAAATTTGTAAATATTATAATTAGAACAATACAACAAAACTAAATACCAATCTTATAACAGGTGCTCAAAAAACGACGCCCACTCATTTCAGAACACTTGTTTACTCTTCAAATAGTTTATTTCATAACACTTTGTAACATGACTGGAGTCATGGATTCAAAGGCATTTAAAATTTTATTTTGGAGTTCCTTTAATGTTGCAGACGGCGTTAAGTATACTTTGTCCTTCAATTAACCCCAAAGAAAAAATCAAGTGGAGTTAGCTCTGATGACCTAGCAGGTCACCTAATAGTTCCATTAGTTGATATTACTCGGTTGTCAAACTTTGCACTAAAGTAATTTCCCACAAAACCAGAATTAAAAGTACGTATTTCTGAAATCTTGCAAGGAAATTTCATTCAGTTTGTTTTCTATTTCATTTTGCAAAAAGCTTAAGTAACGCGCCGGTTAGTGGACCTTGAAATAGTATGGGACTAATAATTTTTGTACCGAATATTCCAACCTACACATTCACTCCAAATCTATCCTGATGGTTACTTTCAAAAATTTCGTGTAAATTTTCTTTAGACCAATAATGTAGATTATGTCTATTGTATATGCCATTATTCGTAAAACGAGATTTATCACTAAATAAAATTCTATTTGTTACATGGCCTGTCAATTTAAAATTTTTATAATAACTGATATTTTACGTATATTTAGCACGATCTGTATAGCATTTTGATTCAGTTTTTGTAAGTGAGACTGTTTCAACTATCAGAAGTTTTCTTTCTGTAACTGCTAAATTATTTCACGTTGTTTTATGTAGCTATTTTTGTATCTTAGGAAGTCAGCCATGTTTTATTAACACTGAATTATGTATCTCTGTTACAGCACTTCAGAACCAATTGTTTATACCAAGCCAAAAGACATTTACATTCATTTATATTTCATTTTTATACCTTGCTTACTATGTACATGTCGTTATTTCTCTTAACTTTGAAACTTTCTCATTAACCTGCTATATAGTGTATCCTATATGATGTAATGTATTTACTGTATCCTTACAATACAGTTTGTAAACAATTTATTACGACAATTCGTATTTTTGGTTATGTATACAAATGGCAAAATAACTGTCTAATCTGTGGTATGCAACTAATGTAAAACCATTATTGATTAAAGATTCCTTTTATTGATTGTGTACCTGTCACTATTTTAATTGTGCGTTTAAGTTGCCCACCAGTTCGCGATACCCGTTAACATTACAGCTTTCAATTTAGTAAAACTATATGTTTCAAGTTTGTATATTGCTACTATACTGTAGAAGGTGTAACACCCCTTGGCTTAAAACCAGAAAGTGTTTCAATTGTGCGAACGGCAGCTCTGGGTTATGGGAAAGCGAGGTCGTGGTTCGATATTTACTCAATTTGATAACTTGCTGTATATAAAAAAAATATAAAATAGTGAATATAAATATACATAAAAAAAATAGATGTTCAGGGCGCCACCTTAACTTATTATATGAACCGGGAATATTGTGAAAGCTAAGGAAAACAATACTGAGTACCTAAGTTATGTAATAAACTCACCAATAATATATATCTAGCTAAATAAGTAAAAGAAAGGAAACACACATGTTAATAATAAGTTGACTTTAATATTTGATTATGGGACAGTTGAATAAATTTCATAAGCAATAGTAAAAAAATTGAGTTAAGTTAAAATTTGAATGATTGATAATAAAAAAATATATTAAATTATGACCCAGGTTTAACAAGTATTATTTAAGAAAATTATAGGTAAAAATATTAACGTGAAAATGTATGAATATTTGAAAACGTTAAATTTAATTAAAATGATACCATTTTTTACAAGTCTAAAAAAATATATGAAAAGTGAAATTTTAAATCAAACAAAATGTTATGAATAATACCACCAAACAGAATAAGGCCCTGGTGTAGCTTCGTTTCAAAATCAGGTATTACTGCAAGGACCCCTCTGCAACACGCTGCCTCTACTCTCAAATTCGTCTCCACTGTCTACGTGGTCCAAAAAAAATCGACGACTCAGATTCCTTCAATTATTGACCTCTCTTCTTAACATGACCATGCATATGTGGCCGTTACATCAGACAGATGATATACCAATAATTATATCACACCAAAAAAATTGCATCATATGAGGGATACTGGCAACCCTAAGATATAAAAAAAATACACCTTACAAAATGAATTTAAACATGAATTCGCAAGACTTACCCCAAGTGACCTGTGGGGGCTCAGTTTCGATTATAAGCCTAAGCTTATGGCGTGAATAAAAATTACGGCTGGACAAAATTTAATAAATAGGCTACAGCCCCAAGTCTAAGCACAACCTGCTCCTTCAATGGATCACGCCTGAAAGGGCTGCTAAGATGGCTTGGCTTCCTAACGCGGTCTTGCGAATTTAAAAAACTAACGATCCGACACGCAGGTCTTAATTACAAACCCAAGTCACGGACTTGTGCACTTGGCAAAATCGAAAGATAAGAAGAAGAAGAGGAATTGAAATTTCTAACAACATAACCTTAAAATAGAGAGTGTGCTACTAGGTGTTTCTGAAGGAATAAATAAAACAAATGCATAAAAAACAGGCTGTTAAACCAGCCAGGAAGAGAAGACGTCGTGTGTTTACTATAGTTCGGCGTTAACTCAAAATAAGGTGTCAAGTGCTTTTCAACCTGAACAAGTTATAATTGCAGTGTTAATTGTCTGAAACGGTGCCGCATTATTTTCGTTATTATTTATTTAGATATTTAACTGCATGTGGAGCATGTTTTTGCAGGAAAGAAAGAATAAAAAAATATTAATATTTGTCTAATAAATTCCTTTTCAGGAGATTTTTCACGACAACCAGTAATACATTTATCCACATACTGGGTGGCCTAACTTACTATGCACCAATTTAATTTTTAAATTTATTACAAATCAAAAATGTAGCATATGCAATGCTACAAAAGTAATATAAAAAGTTTACCTTATTAGTTAAAAATCACGAAGGGATCATTTGCCTGCCGACCAGGTAAATTTTATTTATTCGTAATTTAAATTTCAATAATTTTCAATATTGTCTTATTGCAATTTCAGTTTTTTTAAATTAATTTTTTAATTCGATAAGAAATTAAAATACTACATGTTACCGCATATATTCTTTTCTGTTTTATTTTTTGGCAATTTATAGTTTGCAAATTAGAATAGATAAATTATTAATTCGATTAATAGGTTGATTGATTAGTTAATAAATTAATTTGTCTTTAAGCATTAATTGATTTCTATGGAGTATTTTTTTGTGTAATTACTTTTACGTATTGAGTACTATTACGTATTAAGCAGACAGATCTTCACACATCAACTTTCATTGGAATCAAACGCCTTTTTGCAGGGATACATTGCCAAATTATTTAGATTGGGTGCTCTACCAGACAATAGGGTCCTGAAATGCAGTACCAGAGCCTTCCATTTTTATCTATACCAACTGGAAGTCCAGGAGACCGGTATCAAATTCATTATTTTTTTGTATTAAAATTACTCCTTTTTCATTGATATAATTTTTTTAACAAAATTTCACCTAAAGTTACATTTCAAATAACATACATATTTTTCAAGGATTTATTGTGGAAATCAAATTTTACTGTATTATATGTAACATCATATTATAAAATTTATTTATTTATGTAATATATTTTATCATTCATTTTATTCATATTTTTATTTCCCTTGCCAATAATTTCGGTCTCGTCTATAGGAGACTGGTTTTACGGGAAAAAGAGACAACTCAACTAATTATCTACTATAGATGGTACCCACACAATATCAATTTTTTTTCATTGTCTCCTTTTCTCGAACAAAACAAAAATTTGTCTTTTATGCCATACAGTCAAAGAAAGTAAGTTCCACATCTCTTACAAGTGCTCTGAATCCACGAGCCTTTGCTCTGGCTGAAACCAGCTAGACGTTCGGATATGTTGCCTTATTTGTAAACAATAAGGGAAAGAAGGTAACATATTGTTTAAGTCTACGTGTTGAGTAAACCAATTACAAAAGATCAATCTTCTGTTTCCGTCGTTTTCATATAATTCTTGATGCAATTGGTATTTGTAACATTTAAAACCATGTTTTTTTAATATACATCTTACTCTCTCACGACCAATATATATTTCTTTTGCCAGCTCTCTTGTAGAAGCGTTTGGGTACACAACATGTGAACATGTGTGTAAGCCAATACATTTGTCTCAATTTCTTCGCTTACTATAAATCTGTCCTCTGCCACCTCAATATTTCCTCCATTTCTTCTAGAATTTTAAAATACTGCCGGTATGGCTGACGACATCGGGATCTTTCATAATATAGACGTGCGACCGCATGGGCATTTTTCTGACATTCTCTATAAATTAAAAGTAAATCTCATGTGAACTGAACAGTTCAGTTCGAGCAACGAGGAGCAGCAAGGCAGCTTTCAGTGAGAACCTGAAGATGGCAGATGAGATTCTGCCGAAACGTCGTTTAGACAACCGTGACTCCTTGAGGAGTCAACCTTCGACGCGGGAGAGCACCCCAAAGTACAATAACACTTTATATATATATATATATATATATATATATATATATATATATATATATGGTATAGTGGTGAGAGGTAATTGAATCCTCTCATGTGGTCTAATGCTACTATACACCAGACATCATAGATGTCTCCGTGGTGCATAGCGACTTGCCATTTTGCAAGTACCGAGAGCGGCGACCTTCAGCCCTTGGTGGACTTAACCTATATACTGTTATTATATATGATTTGCAGGAAACAACTACTCAGCGGGCAAATACCCCGACCTGCATTGAATTACACCTTACAAATCATGAAAAATTGGTAGCCAATGTCATTTGTCAACTCCCTGACCAGACATAGACCGGTTTCGAACTTATTAGTTCTCTTCAGTATGCCATAGGTCATGGAGCAGACAAATGACAGTGGCCAACCTGCTAGTCTTATACAGACTAATGTAAATGGTATAGTGATGAGAGGTAATGACCGGTCTATGTCTGGTCAGAGAGTTGACAAATGACATTGGCTACCATTATAATTTGGTAGGTTGCCAAGTAAAATGTTTTATCATAATTTATCGTTAATTTCAAACTATCAAATGCGTTTTTTATTTGTTTAAGGTCATGCTCGACACTGGTTTGAAGGATTTCCCAAGAGGATGCTTCATAAAATATAACCGTATCACCCGCAAAGGAGATTATAGTACTGGGTGTATCAAGAGTAAGTATGCCGTTTATATAGACTGAGAAACTACAGGTCCTAATACTGTTCCCTGTGGTACACCATGCGTTACATTTTCCAACTGACTTAAGATATTACCAATTTTCACAAACAAATTTTCGCCTAGGGAACAACTCCAGTGCTACACCTCTAATACCAGTAGATTCTAATTTACTTATTAATATTTTATGACACTTCATGTCAAAAGCCTTCGCTGGATCTAAAAAGACACATAACGAGGGCTTTGAGAGATCTACAGAGTTATACATGAGTGACGTCAACTTAGTTATCGCGCCATGCGTAGATCTGTTTTCTTGTTATCCATATTGCTGTTTGCTGTGTATTTTTTGTTACCAAATTTGATATGGGGCTATAGTTTTCTATTAAATGTTTTTCGTCATTTTTATATAAAGGTGTGGAACAGTTTCGGAAATATACCTCTACTTATTGAGTTATTAAGTATATGACATAACGGTTTTGAAATGAAATCCTTTAAATCTTTAATAATTTCCGATTTGAAATCATCCATTCCAGGAGATTTGCTATTTTATTTTCACATCCAGTTGAAGTATAGTAACGTAAATATATATATATATATATATATATATATATATATATATATATATATATATATATATATATATATATATATATATTGTTGAAATAGGCTTAAAATGTCATGAAACCTCGAGATTTTAAATTTGAGCGAAGCGAAAAAAAAAGTTCTGTCTGTCGGTCTTTCTGCACTGTTTTATGGGCACATTTATTCTGGAACCGTTTATGATATTTACTTGACATTTGGTACACTTAGATATTATAACGAAATTTGGAGATAGATTGTATTTTGATCTATTTTCGTTGAAGGGTTCGGGGGTGAATAGAGTAAAAAAGGGCAAATAGGCAAACCAAGCAGATAAGAGTTCATAAAATTACAATTTAGGGCATGTACGAAAAGTCAATGTGTCAAAATTTTTTTGCTATTAGCCACCTCCCACTATCACCCCCAATACCACCCCTACACTATTATTATGAAAGGGAGTAAAATAAATAAAATATGATTTAATGTGTATACAAGAACAAAACGTCTCAAAAAAATGTCTTTAGCATTAGCCACTGGTGCGTTAATTTTCAAAAGTAACATTATATATTTAGGTTAGATTGAGGATGGGGGCGCGAGGGGTCGCAGATGGATATACCTCTCAGAGAGCGCTCAATAAAAATTCGTCTCCGAACGATTTGCTTTGATTTATCGCTCCTTAGCTTTCTCGCTCCTTCATTTTGTAGATTTTTCAATTTTCATCCCCATGCCCCCCTACATGCGGATATTTGCAAAAGTAACAATAAGAAAATTTATATACCTTAATTCGAAAATCTCCTGGAAAAGTTACATGACTAGTGAATTTTAGTAGAATGTTACATCGCATGTGAGAAACTGTCGCTTTACGTGTGTACGTGAAGACATTTATCACTTTTATCGTCAGTTGAAGCGAAACAATGAACATGTAAGTACAAGCACTTTTACAGTAGAGTTACTCAATATTTAAAGATGTTAAAAGGCTACTTTCAACATGAAATACATGAAATAACAATCAGTGTTCAATGGAGAAGCAGCATTACAAATGCAACTTGAAAGAATTCGGTAGGTTATTGTTTTCACTCCAGTTCTCTCATCAGAAATGGAATAATACAGAGAATTATTCATTATATTTGGCACTGCCTTAACTCGTCTAAAAATAGGTAGATGCAAAAGTGTTAGCGTGATATCCATATTTATTTAAAATATATATAAAAAGCAGCAGCTTTTATAAGTCACGTGATACAAAAATAAAAGTGTTTTTTTAATGGAATGTATTTCCATATTATGAACTACAGCACATATCCCTGGAGGCATGTGCCCGTCTTAACTTTGGTGATAGAAAAAAAACTATCAAACTTCTGTTCTGTACGGAAGCGATAAAAATATTACTTCGATGCCGGCATCAGTGAAATAAATAGCGATGGGTATAGATTTGTGAGTACTATGAAATAATGGTAGTAGTAGAATAAGACATATTCCTAGAGACGGTCCCAATACTGAGCTAACTACTGTTTTATGAATTTTGTACAGCACATACCTCCCGGGTATGCGCAAGACTTATTGAACCCTTCATTGTTACAGTAAAATAACATATTTCAGTTCATTTCCTTTAGTATAACTTGAGGTCGGAAATATGTCTAGGAAGTCGAGAGGCATGGATGAAGTTGGTAGTCAACAGCATGATACACCTAGAAAATCCAGAGATATTGGGTTATTATTCCCTGTGTTACACGAGCCGCCGGAGTTATGTGATAATGAAGCTGGAGATAGGCACTACTTCAAAAGATCTCTGTATCTATGAAATAATTTATCCGTCACTGTTAAATGGCAGTAAATAGCTGCATTTGCCCACATGCTCTCGGAGGCATGTGCCATAAAAACTCCGGGAGCATGTACACGCATACACAGGAATTAAAACCTTAATGTCCCATAAGACAAAAATGATTACAGGTCAACCCTTGTATATTTGAAATCAGGAAAAAAATATCTAACATAAAATGTTACAATATACAGAGAGTTCCATTAAAAAAATGTTATAAAGATTAAGAAGCAGTTTATTATTTAAAGTTTAATACTTCAGCTTCACCAAAATTTGTCTCAATCTGAAAAGATACCGTTTTCGGATAAAGCTCTAGTAACAATTTTTTAATCCGATCTACAATCTTTCGTGCATAACGTAGTATTTACCTGGCAACTGTAATTATTAACAAATGAAATTTCCATTACCGTTCCTTTGTGACTAAATTAATCATGAAATACAGATGCATGATTCCAGTTCACACAATATGAGAAGTGTAATTTGGTGTGCCGTTTATTGTTTCTCAGGCAACACGATAACATTAATTCGAAATAATTACACCGAACATTTTCTGCAGTGCATTTACGTAAATTAGATACCTAGCCACTAATGTTGTGTATAGTTGTTATTAATAAAGTGCATTCTGCAAAGGATTTATTTGTGATTTGCTTTTGAATTGTATCTGTAAAGTTTTTCACAACGTACCTTGCCAAAACTGAGATAAAAGGCGTGTCACATGATTGCCCGCTGAATTGACAAATATTGACTTATAAGAACAGCAAATTGCTGAGAAAATTCGAGCACTAGACCATATCCACCATATTGCTTAAAGCTTGCATTAATTCCATCTGCAAACCACTCAGTATAATAATGAAACTGTCCTTCCTTTTTGGGATATTACCTTCCGAGTGGAAACAGGCATGTGTTAAGGTCACTTTTGAGAAAGGGGATGAGTTCAGCTCTGATAATTATCGTCCAATTTGTTTTACTTCCGTTGTTGTCAAGATGATGGAATCAATCATTATGGAGAGTATGCGACCTTTTCCTCTTTCACATCAAATTATCCCTGCCGAACAACATAGGTTCATCCCAGATAACTCAGTTGACACTAACATATTCTGTTGTGTATCAGACTGGTCCCTTAGGTTAGATCGTGGTGAACGCGTTGATATCATGTACCTAGATTTCCGCAAAGCCTTCGATAAAGTGCCTAAAAACAGCTTGTTACAGAAACTGGAACAGTTTGGTATACCTGGGAGTTTGCACATGTGGATTCAAGATTTCCTTACCGATCGAATGTTTTTGTTACAGTTGGTACTACAGTGAGCGACAGCAGAAACGTGATCAGTGGAATCCACTAGGGATCTGTCTTAGGATCCCTGCTGTTTATTACATATACGTCCTATCTGTGGCACTGTATCAAATCCCGTTGTTCTTTCTACTTAGACGACAAATAAATTTACTGCAACCCACTAACGGATCACGTACGGTTGCAAGGAGATCTAGGTCTCATTCAGAACTGAAGTGAATTATGGTTACTTCCGTTAAACATCGATAAATGTGCAATACTTCATTTAGGAAAGCAGAATCCACGCTTGGGGTACAATATTAACGGCGAACGCCTAGTTTCATCCGACTCTCACGACGATCTGGGAGTCACAATCACAATCTTTCCTGGTCCAACCATATTGCCCGACAAGTTAAAAAAGCCAACACCAAAGTATATCTAGTGAATAAAACTTTCGTCCACTTGAATCCCACTACTTTATCCAAACTGTATAAAACATATATTTATTTGTCCAGTACTCGAATTTGCAAACAGTGTATGGTTTCCAACCTTAATACGTAATCCAAACCTTTTAGAGATTAATCTCGTGTGCAGTAGTCGGTTTGGATAATTTCTTAGAAAAAGAAAACCTCACATTCTCATTAAGTCGACGTTTCGACAAACTTTATTGTCTTCCTCAGGATTACAACAATATAACATAAATCAAATAACTAACAAGAAGTATATAAATTAAAATAAACGTGAATAAAAAACATTCACCTTTAATCACACAGTATAAGGCTTTTGTTATTCAAAATGATTTAAAAAATACATAAAGCATTATATAATATATATGAAAATTTGGTAAAAAATGAGGAATAAATATAATCTTTAAACATAACACTGTTAAAAACCTATACTACTACTAACAATATTAGGACAAATCTCGCTTACCTAATGAGGTATTTGGCTCTCTGTCAACACAATCATCATCGTCAAATCAATAAATAAAAATAAAAATAACGTCACTTATACCAATAGGGTCCTGTCTTCAATATTTATTCATTGGTGACACAACAATATTTTATTTTGAAAATTAGTTAATATGCGAATGCAGTGTCCAATGTAAACGTACAAACAGAAATGGATCTTTAAATTAATACGAATTTCAACACACACCAACTATATTCACTCATCATAAAAAAAAAACAAAGAAAGAAACCTACTAAAAAAATAATAGCAATCACAAAAGACACCAAATTGTTCTTATTTTCATTTGAAATGTTAATGAAAATTATGTATATTTATGAATCACAACTATTATTGTGATGATTATACAGGGGCTATAATTTTACAAAGTTTGTTATTATATTATTATAAATTCTACTCAAATTTTCTGTATCTGTTTTTTTATTGGCAGTATTATTATGTTTATTAATGAATATCATTTCGCTAATTATTTGTTTTTTGTAGTTATGTTCATTGTCCAAAATGCTAACGTTGTCAAAATTAAATACATGATTTAAATCGAAATGATGAGTAGCTAGAGCAGTTTTTTTTTTTTGTTAATGTGTCTTATGTTGCACGAGCATATATGTTCATTTATTCTATTTTTTAATAATTGTTTAGTTTGTCCAATATATACTGCTCCACAAATGCACGGAATGTTATTTACTACATTTGATTTATAATTTAATATTAATTTGTCTTTCATTGTCGAGTATAAATTTTCCACTTTTTTATTGTGATAAAAAACAATATTGGAATGTTCATTAGTTAAAATTCTTTTAATCTGTTGTGAAATGCCTTGTACATACGGTAATTTGAAAAATTGTTTATGATTATTAGCCAGTTGTTGTCGATTTGATGATGAACAGTATTTATATTACTCAGATTATTATTGTTTATAATAACATTCGTTAATGTACTAGGATAATTGTTATTTAAGGGTTTCTGTTTAAAAATTAAAATTTTGATCATGAAATCTCTCATCGCTTAATTTTAAAACTTAATATATTAAATTTTTGTCTGAAGGGGTGTTGTGAGTGATAGTTAATAATTCTTCCAGAACTAATATCTTTCTCATGCCAATCAGTAATAATCTTCTGATCATTAGTTCTAATTAATAACAAATCTAAAAAAGATAATTTGCCATCAACTTCAGTTTCCATAGTGAACTGTATGTCATGGTGGCATTCATTAAAATAATTCAATATATTGTCTAC
Organism: Leptura quadrifasciata; assembly: GCA_963675555.1. Taxonomy (NCBI): domain Eukaryota; kingdom Metazoa; phylum Arthropoda; class Insecta; order Coleoptera; family Cerambycidae; genus Leptura; species Leptura quadrifasciata. The sequence continues at coordinate 47,308,542 of OY776678.1, forward strand.
TTCATTACCGGGAATAGCTAAAATGGTGTCGTCAACATAAATCTTTAATAGAGGTACTTCAAATGGTAATAGTGAATGTAGAATATTTAAAATATATTTCATAACGATATTGGCCAATATAGGACTTGCTGGGTTGCCCATTGCTGTGCCTTTCTTTTGTTTATAATACTGGCCTTGAAATAAAAAATAACTACAGTTAAAGCAATATTTAATCATTAATTGGAAATATTCCAATGGAATGTCAGTATAGTTTCGGATATTAGGCCATTCTCTACTTATAAAGTCAATCACCAATTCTTCAGGGATGTTGGAAAACAAATTAACTACATCCAAACTGACTAAAACATAATTTGGTGGCAACTTTATGTCTCTAACTACATCAATTAATTCGAATGAATTTTTTAATGAGTATTCAAATGTTGGACAAATGTTAATTAAAATACTATTTATATACTTAGCAATTTTGAAAGTGGGGGCTTGTATGCAAGGTACAACCGGTCTTAATTTATTATTTTTATGAATTTTAACGAGTCCATAAATTCTGGGTGGTACCGCGTTATAAGTTTTTAATCGTTTAGCATCAATTTCGCTAATATAATTCTTATTACTAAGTTCACTAATGATTTTATTACCTCTTGTCTGAAATGCGTTTGTTGGATCATTACTCAATAGCTCATAGGTATTAATGTCATTAACTAGGTTCGACATTTTTTCTATATGTTGAGACTTGTCAACCATCACCGTAACATTGCCTTTATCCGATTTAGTTTATACAAAATATCCAAACTGACTACTGCACACGAGATTAACAAAATTTGTGGATATGAAACACCTTAGTTTAACTTTTAGAGATTGTTCAACGCCGCATAACCTGGATACCATTTGAACATATCCGCCCATGCTATGAAGATCAACTTGCATAGTTTAAACTCACATCACTCGCTGCCAGAAGACATCGAGGCGACCTTTACTACGTACAAAAAAATTGAAATGAATCATCTCCAATTCGTAATTTATATACTCTCGCCAATGACAACAGATTACGTGGACATCCATTTAAGATCACCAGGGAGCCTTCGGAACCTCTCTTCGCGGATGCTTCTTTTCACTGCGCGTATCTCTTCCATCTTGTGTCGTGTTTGCACCCAGTGTACATTCTTTTAAATGTAGATATGACAAGACCTGTATTAAATTGATAACGTTTTTGTTCATTTACTTTGTTTTTTTTCTTGTAATTTAATGCATTGCGGCTTGACTTTGTGATTTTTGTATAATAAATAATTTTAAAAAATTATGCCCATTTCCAGCAACTTATTTAGGGGGAAAGAATAAATTAGGTTGGGTAACAATTTTGGTTTTCGCCAAAGCTTATTCCTTTCATAAGGCTTCTTAATTTTAGGGGGTCAAAGTGGGAAAACGTGGAGAAAATTGCTTTTGCGAAACCAAATCTCATTTTTACTGTCTTGGGGCCGATGATTTGATACCGTTTGACTCCCTTTTATATGTTAAAAACGATATTTATTAAAACAATAAATATATAAACATTGAAAATCATTCTTAATTAGCTACTGACAGTTTAAAATGTTTACACTGGCAGCTGTCAATCTTACATATTAGTAGTGTTGACATTAAAAATTGTAGTTCATAAACTTCAAGACACACTCACAGCTTCATCTAAAATAGCTTCTGGTATATTCATGTTAGTACAATTTAATAGCGATTAGCGTTACAAAAGTAGTAGGTACTTGCGAAAGTGATATACTTGATTTGTTGCAATAGTGCCGAATGGCAAACAACACATCGAAAAGCCTGTTCGTTTACATATTCAGGGCACTAGATCTCAGTTTCCGTCTTTGGCATTTCTGTCACTGAAAAGTCACGCTTATTGAAATTGTTAGGATCTGGTTATAATTTTTATTAAAGAAAATAGGCCCAAATGAATAACAAATAAAATATTACATCATACGCAAGGTAATAACTTTTTTCGCCGATTAACAGCAAAGTGCTAACTTTGCTGACTAACGTCAATCCGCAAAGTGTCACTTTTCCCCCTGCTCCAGGGAAAGTTAATGGTCATCAGTGCAAGTAAATGTTTGACACTTTTTCTTGACATCTATTAAGAAACAGTAATTAAATAACATTTCCATCAGACATTTAGTTATTATTAACATTAACAGTAAAATGAGTACAATTTTGTATAAGGATCCTTCCTTTCTCCGCTTCTTCTACCTTTCTAGTACCATAGATTATATTACTGGTTGATTTGCGTCAGTATTAGTTGCTACATTTGTTAAAATTTGTTCGCAAACACTAGTTTTGCTTGCTACTGAGTCCTCAATATAACCCTCGGCTACAGTTGTCTCGTCAACATTGTGGTATCACCTCCAGAATTTACAAGTAAAGTGGCGGTAGTTCTACGGAAGGAGTGTCCAATATATTATTTAATGTTTGGCAATTTCAAATAAGCAGCTGTTTCTTGGGGTATGCTACCAAATGTATGGATACCGACATACTGTTTCACAGATTTACAGTGTGTATTTAAAAAAAAATCTTGTGTGCTTTAATCGGACAGGGAGCTACATTAGTGTAAGCAAATTAGTTCGAAAAACAAGGAATAGAAGAAAAAAATTTATAAAGTTTTTAAATTTAAGTTATGAACTCTCAGTAGGGACCCAAATACAGATCCGAAGAGTTCCCACCTCTCCGGTGGGAGCTTCATCCCCTTTTGCCCAAAAAACCACCCCCAATCGTGACCTCGCGATCTTTTTCGGCGTTTTGATCGTAAACCGCAACTTCTACGAAAAAATGTTATAGGACTTTTTATATTTTCCATGAAATTCTCTATAAAAAGGTCCGTTACTGTTTTTTGCGTATCTCCCACCCAACGCTCGTAAATGACCTTGGAAAATAAGCATAGTTCTCAGCGCGAAGAGAAAAATGAGCCCAACGCCGTTTTTTGAGGCGATTATTTTGAAAAGTGTTAGTCAGAGCAAAAAAATGTATAGAATCGAAATTAAAGAGCAGTTTTTTCTCTACAAGGTGCATATAAAATAAGATATTTATGAACAAGTGTTAGTGTTCATATGATGATTTTTTTTATATTTGTGCATTCTGTACTTTGAGCCCATTTCCACACCAGCTTTGAGGTAGGGCTCTCGGCGCGTTATTTTTTTACGTGGTTTCCCCCTTAGGCCTATTCCACTAATAAAATACATCTATCATTAATTTTCCTCTGCAAAGTCGCCCTCCTCGTCCGAATTGAAACAACTTTGCCCATGACAACTAGAGCACATTGGGGAGCAGCGCAAACCAACTTTTACACAACTACATCGCTTTCCACACCCCTTTTTACACGCGCAGGATATAAGCTGAAGAATTGAAGTTGGAGCTGGCGCTTCAGTCATAACCACTGGCATTAGAATGTTTTTAGTTTTTCTCCAGCCCCATTCAGTTGTAGTTAAAGTTTTTCCTCGCCACGTATATATTTGATGAAAAACCCGATATGAATGTTGTGCTAATGCAGCAGATGTAGGTGGTAGTCTGGGCAAAATTACTGCATGACTGGATTGGCCAACCAACTTATTAAATGAAATGAACCGGTAATGATTCAAAGATGTCTCATTTCAGGGTACCTTGTATAAGGCAAGCGTAAATTTCTCACCAGCTCTTGAATATTTCAACCACTTCTTGTAAATTCTTTCTTGAATTTATTAAATTTATAGTCTGTGATTTTCTTTCCCAAAAAAGGCAGAAGTGGTGTCGCAGCCACTAAACGCATGGGCAAATAAAATATTATCTTTGCAACCCTTTAAAACTTCCGAAATTTGTAAGTCATGGGAACTATACGCCAACAATTATGAAAAACCTGTTGTTGTTGGGCAAGATATTGATTTGCTAATACTCCTCATCTCTCTTTCTCCATCGGACAAAGACATTCGCTTTTTGAGATATGCTCAAGGAAATATTAAGAAAAGGGCGTATAGTTCCCATGACTTACAAATTTCGTAAGTTTTAAAGGGTTGCAAAGATAATATTTTATTTGCCCATGCGTTTAGTAGCTGCGACACCACTTCTACCTTTTCTTGGAAAGGAAAATCGCAGACTATAAAATTAATAAATTCAAGAAAGGATTTACAAGAAGTGGTTGAAATATTCAATAATCCTTCATCGGCGAAAGATGACATAGCAAGAGCTGGGGAGAGGTGGGAACTCTTCGGATCTGTATTTAGGTTCCTACTGAGAGTTCATAACCAAAATTTAAAAACTTTATACATTTTTTTTCTAAAAAAGCTAATTTTCCTACACTACATAGTTTCTAATGATATTTAAATATTCAGTTATTACGATAGTTCTTGAATTTTTCATCTTAGTGTTTAAGAGGGCTACCAATAGTTTGTTTACATCTTCAATATTTTCTAATTTCAAATTGAATAATTCGTCGCATCGACAGGCACCGGCAACTCCAAAAATTAATATACCCTAAAAAAAAATTATAAGTACTTTTATCATAAGTAAATAGAATAAATATATATATTGAACTTACTTTTGCTAATAAATAATAATTATCTAGAGTCTTCAGTATAAATTTTGCAATATCTTTTATTGTTTTCGAAAACTCGAAACTTCTTTGCTTTGTAGCCTTCGGATTTACGTCTTAAAAAAAACCGCAGTTTTAAATATCTTTCTATGTCTATGTTATTTTTAATATTCATAGTAGCCTTCAACATGGAATAAACAAACTAAAGTGTAGAACTCTTCATATTCTTAGATAATTCAGCAAAATAAGCAATTAACACATTCTCTGAAAATCTCTTCACATGTTTGCGCATACAATAATCCATGAATCGTTTACAACTTCCGTCCTATTTATTACGAGACTTATCCGGCAGTAAATTTAGTATGACGTTTTTTGCCACATCTGTAATTTCTGGAGGAGTAAGTATTTCTAGGTCACTATCACTATTCATGATGAAAATATACTAATATTTTTCTGTATACTAGCAAAGACGTTTGTAATTTGTCAAAGTTTAACATTTAAAATTTCCATGGTAGCCAACTAGTAGCAACTGCGATTTTTAATGAATTTTTATTGAATTTAGTACAACAAAAATAAAGAGATTGAGAATTGTAATAATTTAATTATCTTAGAATATATTTAAACAATCGGCGAAAAAATTTTATGTTCAACTCAGCAGCAAAATAGATTGATTGCCTTGGCTGAGTTCCTTATCAGTCGCGGCAGTCAATCTGCTATTTTCCTGCCTAGTTAAACAAATAACTATTACTGGTTCTAGAAGGTGACAGGCTCGACGACTCGTCAGTCATTTCCTTCTGACATCAGTAAAAACTGTTTTATCTTGCTTTTAATGTAAAGCACTATACAAATTTTATACATGACATTTTCGAGATAGGTAAAAAGTAACGTGCCAATAAGATGAAATTTCATAATTATTATATTGGTACACGTTCTGACGCCGTACATTTAAAAGCTTTAACATTCAGTATCCTTCTCAAGTTAAATATATACAGTATGTCACATTTGAATTAAAATGTACATCGTCACTAGCCCGAAAAACATACTGGCTTGAGTGGTGCGAATGGATAAGTACATTTTGGGGTCAGAAAATTTAACGGGAATTTTTTCGATTTTTCAGTTATTTTTCCATCAACGGAATTAATTGTAATAAAAACTTATGAATTTAAGAATCTGTGAAAAAAATAATGGCTTGAGTGTAGAGCGTGGCCTTCAAATTTTCAGAACATAGGAATGTTGCAGGAAAATTGTATGCAAATTGCCATCATTTTCTCACTCAAGCCGTTTGACATATGCTTAGAAAAAGTGACTCTAAGACTATTTAACAAAAGGCTTGAATGTCAGACATGGTCATCATATTAATTATGTATAATTTATTTAACATAGAGCTGACAAAAAAAATCTAGAAATTTCCATCATTTTCCCACACAAGCTGCTTGGCATATGCTTAGAAAAAATTACTCTAAAACGATATAACAAAAGGCTTGACTATCGGACATGGAGCATATTATTTTTCTAAGGAAGAGCTGATAAAAAAATTTAGAAATGTTTATGCAGGGTTATTATTATTATTATCTTCTATTCTCACCACTTTCTAGTGGGTTATACAAATACCATCGGCTTTTCCAGCAAGATGATACCTTCATATGGGAATATTAAGAAACGATTTAACTACAGATGTGGTGCCAAGCACAACTGCTTTCTGCATTTGTTTTCTTATGTTAATTGGGATACCTAGTTCCTGAAGGTTCTTTATCAACGTTTTTGTTATGATTCCTGTTGTAGAGATTAATATAGGCAAAATTACTACCTTCTCTTGCCGCCATAGATCTTTGATTTCAGCAGCCAGCGGCAGATATTTGGTAATCTTTTCGTTGTAGTACTGCTCAAGGTTGTGGGTGTTGGGAATACCTATGTCTATTAGAAAAGTCGTTCTCGTTACCTTATCAATAATGATGATGTCTGGCCTATTATTTGGGGCGGGTCTATCCGTTATCACTGATCGGTCCCAGTACAGTTTATGGAATTCATTTTCTTCAACCGAATTTGGTGTGTATTGATAATAGGGCACAGTATCCTGAACTAATCCGTATTTTACTGCTAGTGACTGATGCAGAATTTTTGCCACCTGGTTATGGCGCTTAAAATAATCCGAGGCGGCCAAAACTTGACACGCGCCGGTTATATGCTGGATAGTTTCAGAAGCTTGTTGACATCTCCTGCATTTATCATCCCCTATATCAGCCTTGATGATATGTTTCAAATAATTTTTTGTGGCAACCACCTGGTACTGTATCGCTGTCATGAATCCCTCCGTTTCCGTGAAAATATCTCCATCCTGTAGCCATGCATTTGACGCTTCTTCGTCCACTTGGGGTCGGGTTAGATCATAGGCATGCCGTCTATTATTATGATTTATTATTCGTATTATTATTCGGTTATTATTCATATAAAATTTGAAGTTTCTCTAACATTATAACTTTAGTAACCTTGAATATATAAAATTATTCAAGGAAAATGGTATCTATCATTTTTATATTTGAGGTGTAAATTTTAATAAGAATTTTGTGCGTAAATAGACAGACAATATGTTTATTCTATAGAATTTATATATTCTTCCAAGGGGCTGTAATGACCATTTAAAAACATGTATGAAATCGAGGGTGGATTTATATCAAATTTAAATACAAATCATTGAAAAGAAAGACTTTGGTATTATTTGATTTTATATGTTTTTCGCTTCAACACAACTTTAAAATACCTGTTAAATAATTTTAACAGATTCGTTAGAAATATATGTTGGTGCATTTTTTAATTATTAGAGGATTAATGTATATATAAAATAATACTGCAGCTACTAAACATGAAAAAGTAGATATCATAATATTAAATTACACTACTATAAATCAAGCGGAAGAATTAAAAAAAAACTATTGAACTTTGACGCTTGCAAGTTGCCACCTTGCAAGCGCGAATTGCATCAGCAGATATTAAGATCATCCTATATATGCCATATAGCATTAGAATCACTTTTGCTAAGCATATGTCAAACGGTTTGCGTGAGAAAATAGTGACAATTTGCATACAATTATCCTGCAACTTTCCGACACAAGTTTTCGTTTCGTTCACATCCGATAGTCAGGCCAATTTTACTATGCTGTCTAACTCATCAATAACATTCTATAGTTTCAAAGGCTTGCATGGAAGAATAATTGAAAAAAAGAAAAAAATTTCCGTTAAATTTTCCGACCCAAAATGTACTTATCCATTTACGCTACTCGTTTTCGTTTAGTGACGATGTACGTTTTCATACTTTCGATGGGTTTGTGTGAAAAAATGGGTCAAAATCTCGATTTCACCTTACATGATTACGTCCTTATTTCAGCACTGCAATACTCAAGCCGTTGGTTTTCAGAAACCAAGTTCTATTAATTAATCATTTAATTAACACGGCTTGCGTGAAAATATGGGCAACAGGCACCTTTTATTTCTGTTAAGAAAAATCGAATTTTCCATATGTTATCCTCAGGGGCCACTCGTAAATTTTCCTTCATTCTACTCAACATCGATGTCCTTTTCAACCCTCTTCGAGGCTTGTATGCGAAAATATACTTGTTTTTGCATTAAGTTTTTCATTTAATCTCCTCATACATTTTTTGTAAGATAGTATCCAAAAATATTTCATCGGCTAGTAGTTCTTTAATAGCTTCTTTAACAACTGATTTCATGTCAGTGTTTGCTTTTGGACCCTTTTTTATACTTTGCTCATGCGTGGCATTATGAGATACTTAGACAATTTGTTTTCTATTTTTGATGCTTTAGTTTACAATTTATTTGGCTTATTTAACAAAGCGAAGTACACACGTCTTACTAAGTCTGCGTCATCTATACACTATAGTAAATAATAATATAATATAAAATAATAAGTAATAACCCTTTTGAACTCAGGCCTCATAAGTCCCCCGATATTACACCACTTTTTATTTCTGGGGAACAGTGAAGAATAAAGTTTACAAAACAAGGTCCAGAAGTCGAGAAGAACTTTGTGCTAAAATAAGATGAGCCTGTTGCGAAATCAGCATTTCAGAGCTGAGAAGAGTAGACAATCATAATGGTAAAAGAATTGAGAAATATATTCAAATTGAAGGTGCACTAGATGAGAGAGGCTACATCCGATAATTTAGTAAAATTTTTATTCACATGTAATGAGTAATTATCTCAAAACTTATTGTTACTTTAAATTGTTGCTTTATATAAATTATTAAAAGTTAATTGTTTGTTTTCTTTTATTTTACAATATATTTTTTATCAAATCAACACTTCTTTTATATGTATTTTTTTTCATTTTAACGGCATCTTATTAAATCGGAAACCAAAATTGTATCCGTGTGTAAACTTTGCTTAAAATATTGAAAAAAAAACGCGAATTTCGTAATGAAATTTGGTATTGGAGCCCAAAATTAGCTTCTGAATAATTTGCTCTAATAACTTTTTTCGACATCTTCAACACAAAGTAAAATATCTGGAATGGGCTCCACAGTTTGTTTATTAAATTTAAGTTGGTTGCCTCAAAACGTACGTCTTATATAGGACTACAATTGAGCCAATGCTCAAAAAGGACGAAAACATCCGGGTGTCTTTATTTGAAATGAGACACACTGTATACCTAGCAGATAATTTCCCTGCATTAATTTTATTTTAATAATTATTGTTTCTGTGATATTTATCTACCAAATACGTTTATTAGTTTTCTTATTTTCTTTTACGTATTTGTAATTGTCAATTAAGTTGGCGATTTTGGTTCTTTATATCACATAATTAGAAATTGCATTCCATATCACTACAGTAAATTTGAAAAAGATTAATTCGCCCATTCAACGTTAAAAGGGTATCCCTGTCGACTGAGACACCCGGTATGCCTAGTCTTATTACATATAAATAAATTGTACAACATTAATCTATTCTAATCCATGTAATTCAACGTTGCATTGTAGTCTAACAATATAAATTTATTAATGATTTGACTGCAAGTATTGAAAATTTTAGGATTATAAACCTCTTGACCAGTTGACTTCTATAGTAAAGATAAATGCAAAATAAATCTTTCCTGTAATTAACAGTAGGTATCAAAGACATCTGAAATAAAATACCTATGTCAAATCTCCACTAAAAAAATATATTTTTATAGATATAGATAGATATAGATATATTTATTATTTATTTCTTATAGTTTAAGGATATTTCATGATATTTCTAACAAGAATATGTAATAACTTCAATAAATCTCAACTATATCAACTATATTGATATATTTTATTTTTTCATTACATGTTTTGAGGAAAGTCAATAAAAAGGATCAAATAAAGTGTACCTCAGTTAGTCGTAAAGAATGCAGTTTGGATATCTGATGCTATGAATTTAAAATATTGTAAGCTACAACGTTTGTAAATGTCAAATAAAGATATTCAGAAGACAGCTATTTGTGACAGTCATATTTTTCCCTGCGCCTTTCATTCCATATGTAGAGTGTATTATATTGTCTGGAAGGTAAAGATGCGGTTTTTATATTAGAAAAGATAAAATAAATAGTTATCTGTAAAAAAAATTGATGTGTATTTTGTATGCCATTGTAAATTTATTTCTTAATACAAAATGATGTAACCTAATATATAACCAATTCTTTTAAATTTGAATGTAAGAAAATGTATTAATACTAAAGATATCAAATTAAATGTTAAATTTCTCTTTCTAAAAATTTTAATTACAAATGTTTAAATAAAAAAAATTGTTAAATAACTTTTTATCATTGAAAAGGTGTATGAACTTTTTTCTTCTGGAAAGAAACATATTCAAGTTTTTGGAAAGTTTGTGAACCCCTGTGCTTGGTCTAAATTTATGACCAACTTGCTAATGTAACAATATTATATTTAAAAACTAAAATAGAACTTGGGTAAAATATAGTTAAAGCTCATTTTAACCTCCGAGGTTAGGATGGGTGTTATGCATTCAACGCATATTATTTTTCTCTCAATATCAGTGGCTTTGTAAAGCGCGTTGACAAGCTTTTATGAGGCGCTTAAGTTTCCTCGTCCCATTCCCGTTTTTTTCAACTACTTTTGGTTCATAAGATTGCGCCCATTATGCGCCCCAAAGTAATTAGCTAACGCCCTAACCACCACCGCGCTATTAACTATTGGAAGTGGGGAAGGGGCAGGTTTACGCTTTTTTTGTTACTTTATCAAAAATGATATCAAATTAAAAAGAAGAGCAAACGCCCTTTTACGCCTCAAGTAAAAATCTAGAGCACTTTTAGGAGCCGTAATAGGCCTGGATAGTTGGGGAGAAGCAAATCTTCACGCGTTCAAAAAAATTGTTTTTTATTATAGTCTTGTAGAGGATAGCTATTGTAGCGCACTAAGCCTTAAGACTGCGTTTGCACGTACCAGTCAATCTCAAGTATATTTGTAAGTAATCGAATTACAGAAGCCACACTAGTCTAGGCGGCACGGCGTACAGGACCGTACGAACTGTAAACGCGAGACGATTTTATGATTATATGTATCAGTTACATCAAATGTTTGCAAAACGTCGGTGACACACACAACATCTTGAAGTATTGTGGGTTGCGCGTATTTGGTTGGCATAAAAGACTAAACTTCGCCTATGTAATTTGAAATGTATGTTTATGCATTTTTCTGAATAACTTTTTTTACGTTTTTATTATCATTATTATTAAATATTAGTAAATCAACGAATTTAGCTATCAAAGACACATAAGTGCTGTGATATAATTTAATATAAGTATAGTTTGAATAATAAATACGCAGGTATATAGAACACCAGGAAATGTACAGAATTTATTCATGTTTGTATGTAATAATTAAATATTTATAGTTATTTAATAAAGAGGAAATTAGTGAGCCATGTAGAAACGTTTCTCTACACCCTTGATAAGAATCTGTACCACAATGGAAAATAAAAGAAATGCTTTTGAGCATTTCCCATCTCATAAATAATAGTTTAGAATTCTGTGATCTAAGAGTGCTAATTTAATTGTCATTGCAGTGCAAATGGATTCTGTCCCTCGAGAAGTAAAAGAGATCTGTACTTTACTCCTTGAAAATGATTATTACAATAGCAATAGCGCACTGTTAGACTGCAGAGTGCAAAAAATTAAATAGTTTGTACTAATACCACAAAACGAAAGTGCTGTTTAATTCCTCCTATAATTGATCCTTCACACTTGGTATAATTATAGTACACTATGTATAGTAATGGTAGGTATTTTCTAATAAACAGTACAACCGTTTATTAGAAAGTAATATTTAATAGCAGTGTCACACTAAATATGTGTGAACAAAAATAAATTAGAACTAATTTGCAAACATCAGTTTTACTAAAATCGACAATTGTAAGTAGTGTCTTAATGACAGAGGTTCGGAGCGGAGGAGCGGAGCAGTGATCAGTGATCAGTGATCAGTTTAGGGGTGGGGGGCAATTAGTGTGGTGGGGGTAATTAGAATGGTGGGGGGTAATTAGATTAGTGAGAAGTAATTAGAGTGATGGGGATGTAAGTATGGTGGTGGGAGGTAATTAGACTGATATGATGTAATTAGAGTGGTGGGAGGTAATTAAGGGGCGGGGGCTTAGGGGATGGGGCGTTAGAGGGCGGGGCCTATGAAAGGTGGTGGTGGGGGGCAATTAGGATGGTAATTAGATTAGTGAGAAGTAATTAAAGTGGCGTGATGTAATTGTGGTGGTGGGGGGCAATTAGATTAGTAAGAAGTAATTAAAGTGGTGTGATGTAATTGTAGTGGTGGGAGGTAATTAGGGTGATGTGATGTAATTGTAGTGGTGGGAGGTAATTAGAATGGTGTGATGTAATTGTAGTGGTGGGGGGCAATTAGTGGAATGATGGGTAATTAGAGTAATTGCATGATGGATAATTATTGTGGTGGGAGGTAATTAAAATGTTGTGATGTAATTGTAGTGGTGGGAGGTAATTGTAGTGGTGTGATGTAATTGTAGTGGTGGGAGGTAATTAGAGTGATGTGATGTAATTGTGGTGGTGGGGGGCAATTAGATTAGTAACAAGTAATTAAAGTGGTGTGATGTAATTGTAGTGGTGGGAGGTAATTAGAATGGTGTGATGTAATTGTAGTGGTGGGGGGCAATTAGTGGAATGATGGGTAATTAGAGTAATTGCATGATGGATAATTATTGTGGTGGGAGGTAATTAAAATGTTGTGATGTAATTGTAGTGGTGGGAGGTAATTGTAGTGGTGTGATGTAATTGTAGTGGTGGGAGGTAATTAGAGTGATGTGATGTAATTGTGGTGGTGGGGGGCAATTAGATTAGTAACAAGTAATTAAAGTGGTGTGATGTAATTGTAGTGGTGGGGGGCAATTAGTGGAACGACGGGTAATTATAGTGGTGGGAGGTATGATGTAATTGTGGTGGTGGGGGGGCAATTAGTGGATTGATGGGTAATTAGAGTGGTGGGAGGTAATTAGAATGGTGTGATGTAATTGTGGTGGTGGGGGGCAATTAGTGGATTGATGGGTAATTAGAGCGGTGGGAGGTAATTAGAATGGTGTGATGTAATTGTAGTGGTGGGGGGTAACTAGAGTGGCCTGATGTAATTGTAGTGGTGGGGGGCAATTAGTGGAATGATGGGTAATTAGAGTGGTGGGAGGTAATTAGAATGGTGTGATGTAATTGTGGTGGTGGGGGGCAATTAGTGGATTGATGGGTAATTAGAGTAGTTGGATGATGGGTAATTATTGTGGTGGGGGTGACTCAATTAGGGTGGTGGGAGGTAATTAGACTGGTGGGAGGTAATTAGAGCGGTGTGATGTAATTGTAGTGGTGTGATGTAATTGTGGTGGTGGAGGGCAATTGCAGTGGTGGAAAGTAATTGAAGTGGCGGGGCGTTAGAGGGCGAGGCCTAGGAGTGGTGTGGTAATTAGAGTGATGGGATGTAAATAGAGTGGTGGGAGGTAAATAAAGTGCTGTGGTAATTAGAGGACAGTTACAGGTAATTTAAGTAAAAATAAAGGTAATTGTAGTAAAAATAATGGTGATTAAAGCAATTATGGTCAATCCATCCGTCTAGCCGTTCGTATGCAGACAGTTAAATAATTATCTATTATGTTGTATTGTCCTATTGCACTTTGTATTTTTTTACGATGAGATAACAAACATTCATTCTTGATTATATACCTACCACTTTATTTACCTGCCTTATCCTTATGCTGATAAACAATTGCGACCTATCTGTCTTATCTTTATGTCGATCAACAATTATTTTACCTGTCTTATCTTTAGGGACATCTGTCTTATCCTATGCTGATTTATGAGATATACATTTACGACCTGCCTGTCTTATCCACCGAGATTTTTATCAATGAATTTGTGAAAGGGAACATTTACATTGTTATTTCAGTACCTCCAGAGTACCCTCTTTATGGCTTTTGTGTACTTAACATCTTGACATCACAAGTGAGGAGAACGTGTAGCTGTTTATTTTAGTTTTTATTTTTTTAGAATTGAAACACATGATTTACATTTTCATATATTATTTATTACCTATTCTGTCACATTACTATTTTCATACTATTTATTACCTATTCTAATACATTACTAACTAATTGTCTTTTTATTTTATCTTGCACCAAAAAATCCACCTTGAACTGATCCATCCAATGCATTATAGGTCAAGTAGGCATCGTGAAGTATAAGTTCAGGAACTTTGTTTTTTGTGTCTCAAACTCTATTAGTATGTCAACTCTATGGTGTGGTAATAATTAGAATGGTGGGAGATAATTGCATTCTTCTGATCCATATTTTTTATTTATGTCTAAACAGTTAATGAATATATATTACAAATCAAAATTATCGCGTTCTGATTCAGACTCATCCAAATCAACACTATCCCATCCCGCTTCAGGCTCCTCCATGTTCAAACGTCTAGCGTATTTTAGTAAAATGTCCAACCTCTTTTCACTATTATCTTCATCAAGTCGATGATGCCCCCAAGCCAAAGTATATACATCATCGGGTATAACATACCTCTTGTCATCAGCAGACGATAGGGCTACTTTATTTTTGAGTTCAGTGTGAATGGTATGTAAATCAGATTTAAATATGGACATTTTACGGAATATTAATCCGCCATTTTCAACAACTTGAACATAATCAGAAAAATTAATTTGATGTTTTACTACACTTTTGGAAACACCTTTTGCCTTTTTCGTAATGTCGTCAGCTTTAACACAGTAGGCTTTCGCACCAGTTCCATAAAAGCATTCTATTGGTCTTCCAGCATACTCATCTTTCATTTTCCCTACTACAGATATAGTTTTAGGCATGTTATGATTGTTGTATGCACCATAATTTGAAGTGTCGAAGAAGTGAATGTTTTTCTTGATATCATCATAAACGTTTTCTGTGAATATTTCTAAAATTAAACTATCAGTGTCTGTGTATAAAACAGTCGCGTCATCTCCATACATGGGTTTAATGTAACCATATAAAAATTCGTAGATTATGGTTTTGGAAATATCTAAAATTGAAAAACCTGCATAAAGTGGTTTATCGTAAACAAGTTTTAATTTTTCCAATTGCACTGCCACTAGATTTTCATCAAATACTGAGCAAGACTTAAAATACGGCCTGGCTATTAACGCCCTGGCGCCCAAAGTACCTTTTCTGTTTTCCCAGCACGAACAGAGTTTAATATTTTGTCTTTTATCGACGTTTTCCATCGTTTTGCCGAAAATTGAATTCACCATGAGCTTAAATAGGTCCTTTTCAAACTCGTTTCGAGCGGAATTACGAAGTGTTGTATTTAAGTCAATATATGATCCAAGCCAGGCGGACTGAGAGAATTCTATTATCCTATGCACGTTCTTTAATATCAGGCCATATTTCAAACAGTTTCAGATTTTTGTAGTGAATGATATATTTATGTTTATCTCGTAAGTTTGGAATTAATTTTGGAGCTTTACTCTTGGGAGGAATCATACTCTCTGGGCAAAACGGCAGTTCGTTATGGTCATCGTGCAAGTGTAGAGGATATTCCAAGTCGACTTCTAAAACGTATCCTTTGGGTGAATCTTTTCCAATCAGGGAACAATCAAATTTTTTGATTTCCTCTCTCTCAAGCCATCTGAAGTCACTAGTCGGTAGCATTTCTTTCATAGCTGCTCCGTACAGATTTGTAGCATCAAGATAGACGATGTACGACGATTCTTTGGTGGAGTCATAGTTTGATAGATATTTGTTGTTCGCTATAGACTTTCTCTTTGAACATTGCGATACACCGCCACGAATACCTTTTCTAAAGAAGTGCACAGTATCCACATCAGTCAGAAGTTCCAGTTCGATCTGTGTATATCGCAACATGGCATCCCAGCTCAAAGAAGGTGCTGTTAAATAATGAGCAGGATCTAACTTGTAGTGCTTCAAACATACCTTTCTAAAATTTTCAAACACATCTGCTAATAAAAATATATCTGATTTCAGATAGATATCTGCGTATTCTCCCAATGTATTGCATTTAAAGACACTCCACACTTTATTGGCTCGTTCATAATCCTTATCAGAAAGAGATTCGTTGGTTAAGTAGTTGTAAAATAGGTCTTTGGACGGTAACTGGGTTTCTTCCAATTTTTCAAAAGAGCTCATATAATTGTAAGGAAAAACCCCCTTCTGTCTTATTAAATCGAATTCCTCATCGTTTTGAAAATACTTTCTAGTTTCAACACATTGATCGGATACTAAACTCTGACTCAATTTATCGAGGGACCTTGATAAAAATCGAAAAGAGCCCACAAATTTCAACCTCAGGTATGTGTGCGGTATATTGGGATTCGCAGATTTCTCTACAATGATTGACTTTGAGAACGAAATGTATTTCTCCTTGGTTTGGGCTATTACGGAAACATGCTCTTTTTGGGATGCTAACTTCTTAATGAATAAATGACTATCATAGTTTGTCAAATTGTGGAAGAACACAGGTATAAATTTCGGCACTTTATAGTTTAAATTACAAATAGAGTGTGCAGCCGCGCGGAAGTGTCCTGTTAAATGGCAGTGATCACGCACTTTTTTGTCCTCAGGCTTGAAGGGTTTTGTGCAAATATGGCAGCATACCGCATTTTCATATTCGACTTCTTCTTGGGCTGAAAGAGGGAACATCTTTTTCACATGCTTTAAATGATTCTCATACAAGTTTAGAGCCGTTTCATCCAACCTTTTAATGAACACTTCAGCGGCATCAGGTCCTCTGTATGTTACAAATTTTGAGTACTTATCATCGAAATTACATTTTACATAAAAGCCGAAAGAATAGGGTTGGTGTTCACATACTTTAACTGTGAATGACTTATCATCACAAGGTTCATTATGGTCGATGGGTTTCAGTAAACTTTCGAAATCGGCATAAATCACAAATGGCACTGGTAATTGTCTTTCAAAGTTTATAAACTTAAGAATATTTTCAGGTACTGATTCACCATATTTATTAATTTTTATGTCAGTAGATGGTAGTTTCGTATAGGTATGATTGCAGTCATTTTTTTCATGCATTTTTAGATGTTCTTCTTTTCTAAACGGCTGCAAACACCCATCACAGATATGTAATCGACCATCGTGGTTTGATATTTGTTTTGAAACCAATTTTGATAAATTTTGTATAAGACAATAATGATTGTTACCCACATCATCCGATATAAGTAACAGATTAACGTGTTTGGCTTGGCGATGTGAAGTAAAATGTAATGGTCCCACAACTTCAGTAATAGTATTACCATCTTTGAATTCTGATTCAAGGCCAAACACATTCACGGAGATGTTATTAATTTTTTCAAACTTCGCAATGTCCTTCAATTTGACAGGAAATTCAATGTCTCTAAAACTTAACATGGTATCATAATGTGGATATGAACATGTCATCGTTGGAGCATGCTTTACAGGGGAAATGGCTGCAATTACTGACCAAGCAAAGCATGCATTGTCCCTATTTTGTATATTTAAAACAGCGCTCTTTTGTTCTATGTCTTTGGGTAGCCTGATATAAGATGACGCCGACATTGATGCAAGCTTATTTATGTTTACATCGAGGAACATTATATGTTTCAGCGTCCACCCCGAATCTTTCTCTTGGAATTCAGAGGCTTGTGTAGTCATCTCATCGCCAAACTCTTCGAAAATCTGATGTAGATCTATAGAAATGGTGATTATTTTATTTTTGGTATTAAACGATTTGATATCGGATAACTCCTTTTCAGGTATTTCATAAAGCCCAAATATTTCAAAATTTATCTTGAGGGTCTGGTATTTCTGCAAGTATTCCTCGATTATATTCAACACTTTTTGCTCCACTTCTTTCAAAAAATCAGTATAATCGATATGGTTTCTTGGACTGTTAAAACGGTAGCTAGCTATTCTGTCTTTGAAAGCACTATGTAGTTTATCGACACCATTTCCTAAACTGTTATCAATAGGGCGGTTAATTTTTTTTCTGTTAATTAATAACGTATTTTTCTGACCGTTGCATCTATTATTAATATGACGTTTTAAGTTGAAAGATGATGAAAAGTTCTTTCTACAATATTCACAAGTTTTTGAACCACTCGGAGAATTTTGTTTTCTGTTCATTACAAACATCTCATTCGGCACGGCACATCTGTTATTATTAATATGTCGTTTTAAGTTAAAAGATGATGAAAAGTTCTTTCCACAATAATCACAAGTTTTTGAACAATTAATACCGCTTGTCGAAGGCACACTATTAAACTTTTGCTTCTTGCTTGGTGGTTCACTTCCAATCTCTCGCACTTTACTATCTTTTACAATGGTACAGTATTGGCGAATATGTCGAACTAAATTGCTTTTTGTTGAAAAAACTTTCTCGCAGTAACTACACTTCATTGTTGTATAAGAATTTACACGATACTGATGAATGTGTCTAATCGTCCGCATTATATAGCATCCGGAGAACAGAGTGGAGGTGGTGGAGGGCAATTGCAGTGGGGGGAGGTAATTGAAGTGGCGGGACGTTAGAGGGCGGGACCTAGGACTGGTAGTGGGGGTTAATTGAAGTGGCGGGGATAGATAGGCGTTAGTTGAATATACTAATAAGCCACACCTCCTCTACAATTGTATTAACAATAGATGAAGTATTTTATTGTATTATTTTTAGAGGACTTTATATTTCTAAACGTATATTATGTATTACTTTAGAGAATATAAGATTAAAACCAGTCACCTGTGTTTTTATTATTTATTTCATCATACTACTCATAAACATTTAAAGCTATAAAAAAATTACACAAATTCATGAAAATATTATACTATAGAAGTTTTATCGATCCAAGTATTATGGCTATTTGGGAGTCCAAGCCATTTCACAAAAATCTTCTTTCCTCTCTTTTTAAAACCTTCCCCCCCAGGTACACATCCGGATACTTAGCTTTTTGCAATTCCATTCCATAAAAGCCTCCCTTTATCGGTTGACCCTGCATATCTTCGATTAAATAAGTCCTGGGGTAGGTTACATATACTTTAAAGACTTTGAACAGTTCAGTTGAAAAGTTAGGCGTATGGTTTGCTACGATAGGTTAGATTGGTTAAGTGCGCGCGCACTTAACCAATCTAACCTATCGTAGCAAACCATACGCCTAACTTTTCAACTGAACTGTTCAAAGTCTTTAAAGTATATGTAACCTACCCCAGGACTTATTTAATCGAAGATATGCAGGGTCAACCGATAAAGGGAGGCTTTTATGGAATGGAATTGCAAAAAGCTAAGTATCCGGATGTGTACCTGGGGGGGAAGGTTTTAAAAAGAGAGGAAAGAAGATTTTTGTGAAATGGCTTGGACTCCCAAATAGCCATAATACTTGGATCGATAAAACTTCTATAGTATAATATTTTCATGAATTTGTGTAATTTTTTTATAGCTTTAAATGTTTATGAGTAGTATGATGAAATAAATAATAAAAACACAGGTGACTGGTTTTAATCTTATATTCTCTAAAGTAATACATAATATACGTTTAGAAATCTAAAGTCCTCTAAAAATAATACAATAAAATACTTCATCTATTGTTAATACAATTGTAGAGGAGGTGTGGCTTATTAGTATATTCAACTAACGCCTATCTATCCCCGCCACTTCAATTAACCCCCACTACCAGTCCTAGGTCCCGCCCTCTAACGTCCCGCCACTTCAATTACCTCCCCCTACTGCAATTGCCCTCCACCACCTCCACTCTGTTCTCCGGATGCTATATAATGCGGACGATTAGACACATTCATCAGTATCGTGTAAATTCTTATACAACAATGAAGTGTAGTTACTGCGAGAAAGTTTTTTCAACAAAAAGCAATTTAGTTCGACATATTCGCCAATACTGTACCATTGTAAAAGATAGTAAAGTGCGAGAGATTGGAAGTGAACCACCAAGCAAGAAGCAAAAGTTTAATAGTGTGCCTTCGACAAGCGGTATTAATTGTTCAAAAACTTGTGATTATTGTGGAAAGAACTTTTCATCATCTTTTAACTTAAAACGACATATTAATAATAACAGATGTGCCGTGCCGAATGAGATGTTTGTAATGAACAGAAAACAAAATTCTCCGAGTGGTTCAAAAACTTGTGAATATTGTAGAAAGAACTTTTCATCATCTTTCAACTTAAAACGTCATATTAATAATAGATGCAAAGGTCAGAAAAATACGTTATTAATTAACAGAAAAAAAATTAACCGCCCTATTGATAACAGTTTAGGAAATGGTGTCGATAAACTACATAGTGCTTTCAAAGACAGAATAGCTAGCTACCGTTTTAACAGTCCAAGAAACCATATCGATTATACTGATTTTTTGAAAGAAGTGGAGCAAAAAGTGTTGAATATAATCGAGGAATACTTGCAGAAATACCAGACCCTCAAGATAAATTTTGAAATATTTGGGCTTTATGAAATACCTGAAAAGGAGTTATCCGATATCAAATCGTTTAATACCAAAAATAAAATAATCACCATTTCTATAGATCTACATCAGATTTTCGAAGAGTTTGGCGATGAGATGACTACACAAGCCTCTGAATTCCAAGAGAAAGATTCGGGGTGGACGCTGCAACATATAATGTTCCTCGATGTAAACATAAATAAGCTTGCATCAATGTCGGCGTCATCTTATATCAGGCTACCCAAAGACATAGAACAAAAGAGCGCTGTTTTAAATATACAAAATAGGGACAATGCATGCTTTGCTTGGTCAGTAATTGCAGCCATTTCCCCTGTAAAGCATGCTCCAACGATGACATGTTCATATCCACATTATGATACCATGTTAAGTTTTAGAGACATTGAATTTCCTGTCAAATTGAAGGACATTGCGAAGTTTGAAAAAATTAATAACATCTCCGTGAATGTGTTTGGCCTTGAATCAGAATTCAAAGATGGTAATACTATTACTGAAGTTGTGGGACCATTACATTTTACTTCACATCGCCAAGCCAAACACGTTAATCTGTTACTTATATCGGATGATGTGGGTAACAATCATTATTGTCTTATACAAAATTTATCAAAATTGGTTTCAAAACAAATATCAAACCACGATGGTCGATTACATATCTGTGATGGGTGTTTGCAGCCGTTTAGAAAAGAAGAACATCTAAAAATGCATGAAAAAAATGACTGCAATCATACCTATACGAAACTACCATCTACTGACATAAAAATTAATAAATATGGTGAATCAGTACCTGAAAATATTCTTAAGTTTATAAACTTTGAAAGACAATTACCAGTGCCATTTGTGATTTATGCCGATTTCGAAAGTTTACTGAAACCCATCGACCATAATGAACCTTGTGATGATAAGTCATTCACAGTTAAAGTATGTGAACACCAACCCTATTCTTTCGGCTTTTATGTAAAATGTAATTTCGATGATAAGTACTCAAAATTTGTAACATACAGAGGACCTGATGCCGCTGAAGTGTTCATTAAAAGGTTGGATGAAACGGCTCTAAACTTGTATGAGAATCATTTAAAGCATGTGAAAAAGATGTTCCCTCTTTCAGCCCAAGAAGAAGTCGAATATGAAAATGCGGTATGCTGCCATATTTGCACAAAACCCTTCAAGCCTGAGGACAAAAAAGTGCGTGATCACTGCCATTTAACAGGACACTTCCGCGCGGCTGCACACTCTATTTGTAATTTAAACTATAAAGTGCCGAAATTTATACCTGTGTTCTTCCACAATTTGACAAACTATGATAGTCATTTATTCATTAAGAAGTTAGCATCCCAAAAAGAGCATGTTTCCGTAATAGCCCAAACCAAGGAGAAATACATTTCGTTCTCAAAGTCAATCATTGTAGAGAAATCTGCGAATCCCAATATACCGCACACATACCTGAGGTTGAAATTTGTGGGCTCTTTTCGATTTTTATCAAGGTCCCTCGATAAATTGAGTCAGAGTTTAGTATCCGATCAATGTGTTGAAACTAGAAAGTATTTTCAAAACGATGAGGAATTCGATTTAATAAGACAGAAGGGGGTTTTTCCTTACAATTATATGAGCTCTTTTGAAAAATTGGAAGAAACCCAGTTACCGTCCAAAGACCTATTTTACAACTACTTAACCAACGAATCTCTTTCTGATAAGGATTATGAACGAGCCAATAAAGTGTGGAGTGTCTTTAAATGCAATACATTGGGAGAATACGCAGATATCTATCTGAAATCAGATATATTTTTATTAGCAGATGTGTTTGAAAATTTTAGAAAGGTATGTTTGAAGCACTACAAGTTAGATCCTGCTCATTATTTAACAGCACCTTCTTTGAGCTGGGATGCCATGTTGCGATATACACAGATCGAACTGGAACTTCTGACTGATGTGGATACTGTGCACTTCTTTAGAAAAGGTATTCGTGGCGGTGTATCGCAATGTTCAAAGAGAAAGTCTATAGCGAACAACAAATATCTATCAAACTATGACTCCACCAAAGAATCGTCGTACATCGTCTATCTTGATGCTACAAATCTGTACGGAGCAGCTATGAAAGAAATGCTACCGACTAGTGACTTCAGATGGCTTGAGAGAGAGGAAATCAAAAAATTTGATTGTTCCCTGATTGGAAAAGATTCACCCAAAGGATACGTTTTAGAAGTCGACTTGGAATATCCTCTACACTTGCACGATGACCATAACGAACTGCCGTTTTGCCCAGAGAGTATGATTCCTCCCAAAAGTAAAGCTCCAAAATTAATTCCAAACTTACGAGATAAACATAAATATATCATTCACTACAAAAATCTGAAACAATGTTTGAAATATGGCCTGATATTAAAGAACGTGCATAGGATAATAGAATTCTCTCAGTCCGCCTGGCTTGGATCATATATTGACTTAAATACAACACTTCGTAATTCCGCTCGAAACGAGTTTGAAAAGGACCTATTTAAGCTCATGGTGAATTCAATTTTCGGCAAAACGATGGAAAACGTCGATAAAAGACAAAATATTAAACTCTGTTCGTGCTGGGAAAACAGAAAAGGTACTTTGGGCGCCAGGGCGTTAATAGCCAGGCCGTATTTTAAGTCTTGCTCAGTATTTGATGAAAATCTAGTGGCAGTGCAATTGGAAAAATTAAAACTTGTTTACGATAAACCACTTTATGCAGGTTTTTCAATTTTAGATATTTCCAAAACCATAATCTACGAATTTTTATATGGTTACATTAAACCCATGTATGGAGATGACGCGACTGTTTTATACACAGACACTGATAGTTTAATTTTAGAAATATTCACAGAAAACGTTTATGATGATATCAAGAAAAACATTCACTTCTTCGACACTTCAAATTATGGTGCATACAACAATCATAACATGCCTAAAACTATATCTGTAGTAGGGAAAATGAAAGATGAGTATGCTGGAAGACCAATAGAATGCTTTTATGGAACTGGTGCGAAAGCCTACTGTGTTAAAGCTGACGACATTACGAAAAAGGCAAAAGGTGTTTCCAAAAGTGTAGTAAAACATCAAATTAATTTTTCTGATTATGTTCAAGTTGTTGAAAATGGCGGATTAATATTCCGTAAAATGTCCATATTTAAATCTGATTTACATACCATTCACACTGAACTCAAAAATAAAGTAGCCCTATCGTCTGCTGATGACAAGAGGTATGTTATACCCGATGATGTATATACTTTGGCTTGGGGGCATCATCGACTTGATGAAGATAATAGTGAAAAGAGGTTGGACATTTTACTAAAATACGCTAGACGTTTGAACATGGAGGAGCCTGAAGCGGGATGGGATAGTGTTGATTTGGATGAGTCTGAATCAGAACGCGATAATTTTGATTTGTAATATATATTCATTAACTGTTTAGACATAAATAAAAAATATGGATCAGAAGAATGCAATTATCTCCCACCATTCTAATTATTACCACACCATAGAGTTGACATACTAATAGAGTTTGAGACACAAAAAACAAAGTTCCTGAACTTATACTTCACGATGCCTACTTGACCTATAATGCATTGGATGGATCAGTTCAAGGTGGATTTTTTGGTGCAAGATAAAATAAAAAGACAATTAGTTAGTAATGTATTAGAATAGGTAATAAATAGTATGAAAATAATAATGTGACAGAATAGGTAATAAATAATATATGAAAATGTAAATCATGTGTTTCAATTCTAAAAAAATAAAAACTAAAATAAACAGCTACACGTTCTCCTCACTTGTGATGTCAAGATGTTAAGTACACAAAAGCCATAAAGAGGGTACTCTGGAGGTACTGAAATAACAATGTAAATGTTCCCTTTCACAAATTCATTGATAAAAATCTCGGTGGATAAGACAGGCAGGTCGTAAATGTATATCTCATAAATCAGCATAGGATAAGACAGATGTCCCTAAAGATAAGACAGGTAAAATAATTGTTGATCGACATAAAGATAAGACAGATAGGTCGCAATTGTTTATCAGCATAAGGATAAGGCAGGTAAATAAAGTGGTAGGTATATAATCAAGAATGAATGTTTGTTATCTCATCGTAAAAAAATACAAAGTGCAATAGGACAATACAACATAATAGATAATTATTTAACTGTCTGCATACGAACGGCTAGACGGATGGATTGACCATAATTGCTTTAATCACCATTATTTTTACTACAATTACCTTTATTTTTACTTAAATTACCTGTAACTGTCCTCTAATTACCACAGCACTTTATTTACCTCCCACCACTCTATTTACATCCCATCACTCTAATTACCACACCACTCCTAGGCCTCGCCCTCTAACGCCCCGCCACTTCAATTACTTTCCACCACTGCAATTGCCCTCCACCACCACAATTACATCACACCACTACAATTACATCACACCGCTCTAATTACCTCCCACCAGTCTAATTACCTCCCACCACCCTAATTGAGTCACCCCCACCACAATAATTACCCATCATCCAACTACTCTAATTACCCATCAATCCACTAATTGCCCCCCACCACCACAATTACATCACACCATTCTAATTACCTCCCACCACTCTAATTACCCATCATTCCACTAATTGCCCCCCACCACTACAATTACATCAGGCCACTCTAGTTACCCCCCACCACAATAATTACCCATCATTTCACTAATTGCCCCCCACCACTACAATTACATCAGGCCACTCTAGTTACCCCCCACCACTACAATTACATCACACCATTCTAATTACCTCCCACCGCTCTAATTACCCATCAATCCACTAATTGCCCCCCACCACCACAATTACATCACACCATTCTAATTACCTCCCACCACTCTAATTACCCATCAATCCACTAATTGCCCCCCCACCACCACAATTACATCATACCTCCCACCACTATAATTACCCATCGTTCCACTAATTGCCCCCCACCACTACAATTACATCACACCATTCTAATTACCTCCCACCACTACAATTACATCACACCACTTTAATTACTTGTTACTAATCTAATTGCCCCCCACCACCACAATTACATCACATCACTCTAATTACCTCCCACCACTACAATTACATCACACCACTACAATTACCTCCCACCACTACAATTACATCACAACATTTTAATTACCTCCCACCACAATAATTATCCATCATGCAATTACTCTAATTACCCATCATTCCACTAATTGCCCCCCACCACTACAATTACATCACACCATTCTAATTACCTCCCACCACTACAATTACATCACACCACTTTAATTACTTGTTACTAATCTAATTGCCCCCCACCACCACAATTACATCACATCACTCTAATTACCTCCCACCACTACAATTACATCACACCACTACAATTACCTCCCACCACTACAATTACATCACAACATTTTAATTACCTCCCACCACAATAATTATCCATCATGCAATTACTCTAATTACCCATCATTCCACTAATTGCCCCCCACCACTACAATTACATCACACCATTCTAATTACCTCCCACCACTACAATTACATCACATCACCCTAATTACCTCCCACCACTACAATTACATCACACCACTTTAATTACTTCTTACTAATCTAATTGCCCCCCACCACCACCTTTCATAGGCCCCGCCCTCTAACGCCCCATCCCCTAAGCCCCCGCCCCTTAATTACCTCCCACCACTCTAATTACATCATATCAGTCTAATTACCTCCCACCACCATACTTACATCCCCATCACTCTAATTACTTCTCACTAATCTAATTACCCCCCACCATTCTAATTACCCCCACCACACTAATTGCCCCCCACCACCATATTTACCCCCACCACACTAATTGCCCCCCCACCACCATATTTACCCCCACCACACTAATTGCCCCCCACCCCTAAACTGATCACTGATCACTGATCACTGCTCCGCTCCTCCGCTCCGAACCTCTGTCATTAAGACACTACTATTGTACATAATTTATAAACTTAATTCCTTCCAAGATTTAATACATTATTCACATATTAATTATAGAATGGGGCGAGCGTAGGTGCGTCTTTACTATGTACATACTTCGGTATGCGATGTAAAGCAACGACAGGCGCAGTTAGTACTTGGATGGTGACCATTCCAGCGGCTTGTATATCCAGCTCGTCTACAGGCGTCGGTGTTAGGCCTCAGTAGCGGAAATAGGCCGACGTTAAATAAATGTATAAAAAAAAAATTATAGAATTGTGCAGTAAGTTTGAATGAAATTGTAGTGTTCTAAGATAAAGAATGCAACTCATGCATCTTTTGCAATTTTTTTATTATAAAATATTTTAATCACAAAAACATAGTAACTACCTACTTTTCTTCAGAGAAATAGGAAAGAAATAAATAGGATATATAAATAGCCATTAGTTCATTTCGACAAGTTTTTTTCGTATTGTGGTAGAGATCAAAGTACTGTCAATATTAATGAATAAAAAAAGTAAAAAATATATAATCAGCAATACTTTTAATGACAATGTCATTTCTTAACATTAATTTGAGCAAATGATTAAACTAAATTTTAAATGCTATTTCAAACATTAAAAATGAAAAATTATGAGCCCGACCCTGCTTTATCGCACAGGAAACAATGTCATCGCTATGCTGCTGCCGTATAGTAGCAAAACGCCCAACTATTTTATACGAAATTTAATATATTCATATTCGACACAATACTTTAATAGGAGCAAATATTATGCAGACTTTTCACTTTTTTCATGTTATTTTATTTTATACTACATCGTATTATATTTTATTTGAATATTTAAGTTCCTTTTAGAATATAAAATAATTTATAACGAATTTGCGGTAAATGAGAGGTACATTAAAGGACGAGAAAATTTTGGAAACTTAATTTTAACTAGGAATACAATATAAAATATAATAGGTCCTTGTCTCGAGTTTGCTAGTTTACATACTGAAATCAATTCTGAATTGAGTTGCATCGTTTTTAAGAATCGCGTAAAATAATAATGAGCATATTTTAGGCACTATTTGACCTTGGTAACGTACCCTTAACGAGTTATTGGTTATACAATTTGAGGAACTCCATTATAATCAGTATTTGACGCTTCGTTTACTTAAAAAAGCAAAAGGTGATGGTGTAAAAATAACTTGTATTGTATTTTCTATTTTTCTTTTTAAGTTATTCTAGTAACGTTTGAATTGTAAATGTTTAAAACTTTTTAATATTCATAGTTTCTAGATTACACTAATTTGTATTTACTTTATTGTCAAGTGTCAAGGGTTTCAAGTGTAGATACCTGTTTTGAAGGAGGATAAACCGCCTCGCCTCTATTAGATTTGGTTTTCCCAGACTTAAGTTAGGTATTGGACATTTGGTTAGGTCAGAAGACGTAATTTAATTCATTTGAGTGACAAAGTACTGTAAGCTGTCGTTTACAATAATTGTCTTGTTTTTCTATAAAATTAATATATCTACAGTAGGTTTTAAAAAATGGTTTTTTACTACTTACTCTTCCAGCCGCTGGGCTTGTATATCAGTGTATGCGCGGAAGCTATGCAATCTTATACGACAATTGTGTAGAGGATATACTATCCTTCGGAGGGGATGTAAATATGTCGGTCCCTTGTCTATTAAATGTTAGGCAAGTAAAAGATCTCTAATCTTCAAAAAAGAAGAAGTTCGGCAACATTCCTGGTTGGGGGTAGCTCGTCTACAGGCGTCGTTGTTAGGCCTCAATAGCGGAAATAGGCCGACGTTAAATATTAAAAACAAAATACTACGTACGTGTAACGATCCAAGGTTGTTGGGAAATAAAAAAACTAGCAAATTATCTATGGAGTTTACACACATTTGCGAAATCTATTAACTCATTTTGGTTACTTTGAGCCTGAAAAAGAAGTCGAACCTGACTTTAACAGTACAAGTTTTAGCGATTGAAAACGAAATTAACCTTATCAGAAACTTAACTGCAAAGAAGTGTGTACTTTTATTTTGTCAGTATGATAAATGAAGCCGGAAACATTCAACAAAAAAGAGGAATGTGGTTACAAAAATAAATTATTTAAGAAAATATGTTTCGTAGGGTTAGCATTGGATAAAGTATTATTTTTTTGAATTTCTGTCTGCTGTCTCGTGCTTCTGTCTTTGCGTTGGGCACAACTAAGGTATGTCCGACTAGAGATTCAGTGGAGTCGGGAGTGGGTTTTTCTTTTTAATCTTATTATTGTTAACTTGAGTGAATAGTTGAAGACTTGAGGGCGCTAAGTAATTTTTCATTCTACACACCTTACCTCAGATTCAAATTACTAAAGCTTTTGTCAGCAAAAAAGATGCAAAAAATACCAATGGCCTTCACTGAATAAGACACAACCCAAACTAAAATGCAAGAAAACTTTATTGAAACATACATGAAAGAATATAAAATATTTGGGGTTTGGGAAGCATGTCTATATTAATCGTGTACTAATTTCCTTCTCTTATAACAATAATGCCCCGCACCTGACTAGAGTACAACCTAAGATGAAGGCAACTTAATTAACCTTTCATTTACTTACAGACTACCTTGATCTAGGGATTGTCACATGGATGATTAATAAACGTGTCAAGTTGAATATAAAAAATGGTAATAGAGTTCAGAACTTCTCCTTCTAGTTTAACTTTATAACTAAAAACTCATAGCACTTTCTGAAAAATTATCAAATAGAAAGATTCCGCTATGTGGTACTTAGCCTTGAATCGACTGAGAGGATTTCAGAGATTCTATAATCGAGCGGTGGCAGCTACTAAAGTACTATACATTTACTTCTCCTATATATGGTAATATTCCTGATTTGCGACCATTCATCCCCCAACTTAAACTATTTAAAATCGATGACATCGACAATTGAATACCAAGAAATAAAAAATGGTCTACAACACAAAAAGATAAAAATGGTATAAAAGCATACTTTCATACTGGTCCTTGACTAAATAAATACATCAGAAATTAAATGAACTCACCTCTCGTGCGACGTGTCCTATGCACTAAGGAAACGTTTTTTTATGTATACAAAATTCCCTTAAAAATATCCAACAAAATTTGCCTTGAGACAACATAATCAAAACTCCAAATATAAATAATTTATATGGTCTTTCAGATTTCCCATGATCTAGCCGCTTAAAACGTACAATTCAAAATATGTTAATCACCGGGCGTCTATTCTCTTAATTTTTCTTTCCCGACGGTCTCGCTCTCTGCCAGACTCGGCAGTCGATACTCATATCACGTTTTTCTATTACTTACAAAAACAACTCACAAACAAAAACTAATAGCGACAAAAATTACCTAACTCGATTCATGTGTAATCGGCATGTCTTAATTAGTATATCCAAGATTGAGCAACAAAACAAATACAAATAAAATTCATAACACCGCCCAATTCATCTGATTAATAAAATTTAACTTCCAGACAATTCCAAATACGGCAAAAAATTTTATAGAACTCTACAACAATTTTAATAGTCGACATAAGGGATACGATATTTTACGTATGAAAAAAGCATAATTCATAAAATGGGGGTATCTAAGGGATATATCACGAGACTGAACATGATTTCTGAGAATAATAACCTATTAGAAAACACTGTTTTGTACTTTTAATGGGTTGTAATAATTATACTTGACTACAGTATAAAAATATTTCCATTATAACTATAAGCAAACAAAACATAATTTTAAACCGAGTAACATCAGATAAATTGAAGAACTGTTTCTTTTGTTGTAGTAATTTTATTCCATAAGTCTAGTTATTACTAGATCCAATTAAAAACATAAAGCAAGTTTTTAAAATTAATTTATGTATTAAGTTTCATCTCATAAAGAATATTATATCAGGTCTTTAAATTATGTTTTTCTGTATTCCTTCGTCCTGCAAATAAAATAAAAATGTCATATTATCTTGTTAAATAAAGATTATCCTTGGATTGTCAACTTAAAGAATACACAAGTAAGAAAATCCAAGTACACTAAAGCAATATAAATGATTTATAAATGTTAGATAGGATTTTTATTTACATTTTTATATACATTTTTCAGAGAGACCTGGAAACTGAGTGTTTCCGCCACTTTAGCATCAAAACTCCTTATACATTTTTAATGAAGAAAGATGCCTGACATTATTCCGTGACAAAAAATTGTTGTTTTGTTCTTGTCATTATTTTAATCGACCGTACACTTAATTCTGCCTAACAGTTGGGCAACAAAAGTTTTTAAAAACTTCTTTTTAAGGGTACAGTATCTGCGGAAGTCATTTTAACAAAGTTTTGTTCTACATAAGTTTTCTCTTGGAAAGCACCAGATACAAGTAGAAATATTTAAGGAACTTATACTATCTGTTACACAGTTTTATTGATTACTATTCACGAATTAAAGAGATAAAGCTTAAAGTTTAATTAATTCGATCGTATCTCTAAATTTAAACTTTCGGAACTTGAATGAATGCATTCTCCGAGCCTCACTTTAATATAATGATCTATCACCATTATTATTGGTCGCATTTTTATGAAATATTTAAGAAAACTTACAGCAATAGGATTATATTAGGGAAACAAATTAAATGAACAAAAAAGTCTGTAAATAAGTAAAAACGAGCTTCTTACATTGTTTACTATCTAGGATACAATAAGTTTCCTGAATTTCTCGCTATAAAATGTGGCCAATTCTTGAAAATGAGAGTAACGATATTTGAAGTACCGCAAGGCTCTGTCGTAGGGCATCTACTTATTACGATATACATAAACGACCTCCAGAGTCACATAACCACTGGTCATTTAACAATGTTTGCGGATGACAGAGCAGTAACTTTGCCAGCGTACTTAATTGAGCAACTACATTCACTCGCTGATCAAACATTTCAAGATTTCAAGAGGTCAGTACTTGGGCACAGAGAGATAGATTAATCTTAAATATGAACAAGATAATCATTATTAACTTTGCTTTGCAAAAAGAACTGCCCCAAGGTTTAATATTACACGACAATATTATCTTATTGCAAAATGCAAAATTGCTTGGCGTACATCTAGGCAGCAAATTATAGTGGAGCAAACATATTGATCATGTGTGCTCACTGGGACAGTAGCTCAGTGGGTTAGTGCGTCTAGCTTTCTCTCTGTGCATACCTAGCGAAGTGGGTTCAAGCCCCACCTACCGTGAAGTAATTTTCAAATAAAAACTATCCTCAAGAAGTGGTTCTGGTCCCACTATAAACTGTAGGGCCTTGTCTCCTTTACTCAGACAAATCTAGACCTCCTACACTTAAGAGAGTCACTCAGTAATCCAGTCAGTAGGGAGTTTTGACTTTTAAAAGGTGGGACAGTAACAATTTTTAAATAAGTTGTTAAAGTCTGGGCCGTGACAAAAAATCCAAGTTTTCGACCTTGGGGGGAGTACCGTTCAAGCCGCCATCTTGGACAGAAGGTACAAAAAATTAGTTCTTTGAAAATAACTCCGCAGCCGGTTGATCCAACGACGAAAATGTTTGTAACAAAGTTAAAGAAGACAAAATTCCTCACATTAAAACATAATATTTCAGGCGCAAAACTCCTCTATAAAATACTTATTTTACTATAAGGAACGTAACCAGACTGCAACTAACAGCTACTCTCCGGGCTATGTGCCCCGTCGAGCGCTGAATTACAAGTTACAAGCCTGGCACAGTGATTACACTTAACGCGCCAGGCTTGTAACATGTAATTCAGCACTCGGCGGGGCACATATCCCGGAAAGTAGCTGTTGGTTTCAGTCTGGTTACGTTCCTTATAGTAAAATAAGGATTTTATAGAGGAGCCTTGCGACTAAAATATTATGTTTTAATATTCTGCCCTCTAAAAGCATATTTCAATTATGCTAAGCCCAATCAGGCTATTTATTTTTCGATTGCAGCAGACACTGGACCGTTAGATGGCGCCTGCTGACTATTTTGCATGTCGCTATCCTAACGATACCGAGATGTACCAAATAGTGAAAGGATCCTCGTGTCGTTCGTCACATACCTTGCACTGACGAGAACTAACAGTTCGAAACTGCAGTCTGCAAGTGGTGTGGGACGACTGGCACAGGAGCTCATTTAAGTAGGTTCAGTTTTTCGGCTGGTATTTGTTGCAATCGAAGCATTAGCGTTTTGTTGGTAATACACAGTTATTACACTTAACGCACCAGGCTTGTAACTTGTAATTAAGGATAAGGGTAATTTTATAGAGAAGTTGTGCGCCTGAAATATTATGTTTTAATATTCTGCTCTCTAAAAGCACATTTCAAAATGCCTCACATTATTTGTAAAAAGTTTTTTTTGTAAGTCTTATATATAATGAGTTACAGCGGCGAGAAAATAGTAAAACCATATTTTTGTGATTTTTTCAATTGTTTCTCGCTATTGTAAAGTAGCATTTTTCGTTACGGAAATCTGCATAAAATTTGTATTTAATTGTACTCTATATAATTATGTTCCTTGTTTTCTGTACCGCTTTAAGCGACTTACTGTATATTATCCGAAAATATTCACTATTTGAATACTGGGATTTTTATCTAAAGCGGCAAATATTTGTAAACAGATTTATTGTTTATTATTTGACATAATTAATTCAATAATTAGTTATCTATGGCCGATTAAATCCATTTCTTTTACGCAGTTGGTTAGAATAGTTGTCTGAAACCGATTTTATACAATACAAAATTCAGAATACTTTGTTTATACTAACCGACGCGCATAATAATAATTCACCGGCACATTAAATAATTCAAAGCAGCCGTCTTCGTTATCTTGTAGTCAATATATTGATTCGTGCGTGAGTCTGAAATAGAGGGGACCCTCGCGATATCCTGGTAGAGACGGCTATAAATTAAACAGCACCAGGTATTTCATTCATTAGTTATCCTACAACTTGAAGAAAGCAGTCGACTACCAGTGCACCAGTGCCCACCGAAGTTGGAAAGAGTAAGACCTTTTTAAAATACTTGGCTAGTGTAATTATATTTTACTGTTAATGAAATTTTATTCCGGGATTAACTGTTAGTAAATTTTTGTATACTTATGAATATTTTCTATTATTCTGCTTATTTTCTGATTGATATTTTTCGGAAATTTTATTTATTGTACTGTTTGAATATTTTACTTTAAATTACTCATTTCTGGGATTTCCTTTCTGTCTTTTCTTAGCCTGGCTCTGGCCACACGGCGACAACAGGTTCTATCGGTCTTTTTCTTAACCTGGCTCTGGCCTTACGGCGACGACAGGTTCTTTCGTCTTTTTCTTAACCTGGCTCTGGCCTCACGGCGACAACAGGTTCTGTCGGTCTTTGTTTTCTTAATCTGACAACAGGTTCTTTCTTTTCTGTCTACCTTTATCTCTTGAGTCCGGGATTAAAACCTTGTGACAAAATATTTGCTCGTCAATATTTATTTCTACGTACTGATAACGTCGTAAAACACTAGCCAAGTTTCCGGTCTGTTTTATAACTTGCTTGTTTGTAAAACTGTAAAGAATTCTGCTTGCTTCGCATTTTCTGGTATCCGTACACTGTCTGCTTAATAGCCATTTATATATATATAAACTCGCTAACTTTACCGCTTATACGCTTTTGCCGCTAATATTGGTATATTGCTTGCTACTCTCCCTCTACTGACTAAATATATGTAAATAAATTTGTGATAATTTTGCTTTCTGTTCTGTTTAGGATTGTAACCATAGGATCACAGTAATATACAAAAATATTATTGAACTTCTGTGTTTTACTGTTGTGTTTGTGAAAGTCTAACTTCCCTTAATTGACCCATTAGAATTAACTGTGTCTTCACTGAGCTGCTTAGTCTCGCTCATCGACTTTTGGGTAGTGTTGTTCAACCACTTCAAACTTGAACTGGCGCCCGAGTAGCAAATAAAGCTCGAGTGTCAAAGTGACAGCCTTAGTTCTCGCACCGTACGAGAAAAAGAGCGTCACACTATTTATTACATAGTTACATTAATTTTGTAAATTCAAAGTATATTCATTTCCACACCACCTTGAGGTAGAGTAAATGGTGCGTTTTTATCCCCGATAGGCCTAATCCACAGGTTCGCGAACTTAGAGGTAAATGACGCTTGCCAGGCAATTATATTGTTAGTGTTTTTTTGATGGTCCCGGTCGGTTGATGTCCTCAATGTCAACATCGTCGGTCGTTCTGAGAATCCATAGTTCTTCCACTGATACATCTTCGTCATCACTGTCGATACGAACCTCCGGTACATTTTCGCATAACTGACCAGACTAAGAGCGACACACAATGGAACACTTCAACTCCGCTTTCCTGCAACCACATGCTCCGCCGCATCCTTTTCGATAAGTGCATGAAATGAATTTCAATAAGTTCTCGGGTTGTGCTGGTTCCTTTGTCACTGTGAATGAGCGAGCCCATTGCTGCCACGTTTCCAGCCTCAGTCTTCTGGATTTTTTGGATCCCATACCATTTTTGTACTTGGAAGTACGTTCTGAATGTATGTTACCGCGCAGTATCCTTCGTTGGTGACAAAGAAGCAAGATTGAATTTGCTTTTTGTTGTCGATTTAATGACATGTTCGTAGCGGACTTCTTCCAAAGTTTCCTTTTCCACGTTGCCACCAAAGCAACAAGAAAACATGCTCCAGCCTCTGCGATGTGCTTTGGTATTGCATCCTGATCTGGTGGCACCGAGTCCTGCGGTTTTCTAGACAAGCGAACAGAATTTTATTTTTCCTTGGTTGAAGATGGACGATGTGGTGTCGCAGCCACTAAACGCATGAAGAAACAGAATATTCACTACTGACAGTAATAACGCCATCTCAAAGTAACATCTACCTTCGCAAACCAGGAAGAGACAGACTATATTCTGCGAATAGTTTGAAATGTGAGGAAGTGGTAACAATGACAGTTGCACAGAAGCGTTTAAAAATCAAAAAAATTGAGCGTATTATGAATTTTTATTTTATAATGTTTGATATATGCAAAGAAGAATATTGAGTTACTAACACAAAGAAGAAACGACTGTCGCTCATACAGCACTAGATATGGAGATATATCTATTAATTATACCATTACACCACACAACAAACTATAAATATTTTCACAATAGAACTGCGTTTTGTTGTTGAATAATTTCCCGGAAGAAATTAAAAATTTACAAAATTATAAAAAATATAAAACTATGGTTAAAAAGTTGTTACTCTAAGGTGGTTTCTATAGAGTCCAGGACTTTTTACATAGAAAATCTGGTGCCTTTTAAAATGAATTTGTTTTATACTGCTTTAATCACAATTTTCGTTTTACATTTTTATATTATTTCATATATTTTTATATTTATGTTTGTCTTTACTTATGTGTATGTCATATTATATACCATTTGTTATCTGTACAAATTTTATTGAGTATTTCACATAATGTATATTTACATTACATTATGCATTAATGAAAACTTAAAATGACTTACATATGTACATTTTGTACCTCAAATAGTTAATAAATATATACTTTTTAATATCTTAGATCTTACCCACCAAATTCAAAACGCAAAGGCAATTAATATCTCATACCAAGCTATTATGTCGTGAACGGAAAACAAAAAAAACCTATTTATTAATTTTTTAAAAATTATGAAACTCTACCAATTTATTGAAATGAAAAAAAATAGAATAAAAGGAATACGACATAATTGTCAAAACAATTTATAAACGCGCATAATATTTAACCATTTTGAAGCAGTTCATTTATGGTTCATTTGAATTATTTTCATTGTGTGTCCACTTAAGCTTCGTCTTTTATAAAACCTAATTTAGATCAGTAAACAACCCAACAATCTTCAGAAGCACTAGTCGTCCTTGAAATAAAATGTTCTTTTGTTGTCCAAGGGTTACGCTAAGGATGGCTATATATTATTCTTAAATTAAATAATAGACGTCGAAAATGGCCATTTTAGCAAATACTGAAAAATGATCCTGTTATTAGTTGGCAGATTTGCTACGTTAAATCATGGGGAAACATCTCTATAAATGGCTTAATATGTAGCTGATAATTAAGATATATGACTTCGATAATTATCACTGTCAAAATGGATTCATATCTTGGTTTATTACACTTTGCAGTTTAGTTCAATGTAGTAAGAAATCATAGATATCAGCTACTCTAGAAAGTTGTTTGATTGTTTTGATGAAATTACCTCTTGAATTGTGGTTGAGATGGAGTTTATTTTGTTCTCGGAAAACTCAACCAATTAATTTTTTTGTTGTAATATGCAACCAGAAAAATATTGTCTCAGTCTCATAAACTAGATACAAACTTCTCAGTTTCTAGATTAATATATATTCTTATTGCTATTATATACTTCCGTTATCTTCAGACAGTGAATTGTATACATTTATTACAAATGAAACTGTCTGGGAAATGTGAAAGTTGTTTTATTTTAAAAACCACAAAATATATTTTAAACTCTGAGTTGACAATATTCTGTGTCGTGAAAGTAAGTAATAAAATTTATATTTTTTCCTCTTGCTTGATTTAGAGCAAATACAATAATAACAAGTTAATTAGCATATAAAAATAGTCATCCCTCTGTGGTATCTACATGTGAGAGTAGCTGTTGGTTGCAGTCTGGTTACATTCCTTATTGTAAAATAAGGATTTTATAGAGGAGCTTGCGACTGAAATATTATGTTTTAATATTTCTGCCCTCTAAAAGCACACTTGAACTATACTAAACCCAGTCAGGCTATTTATTTGTCGATTGCAACAGACACTGGGCCGCTAGATGGCGCCTGCTTACTGATTTACACGTCGCTATCGTAAAGATATCGAGATGTATTAAATAGTCAAGGGATCATTGTGTCGTTCGTCACATGCCTACCTTGCACTGACGAGAGCCAACAGCTCGAAATTCCTCTGGCAGGCACACAGAAATAGAGACTGATAGCTATACCGACACATAGACAGCATGCCGAATCAGATATATTTGCTATTTGCAATTTTTAAAACATCCATTTTCATCATGATCTAAACAACATTTTGGAGAAAACCTTTCTTTACCATGTACAACAAAAAAAGCACAAAGTAATACTTCGCTCTTTGTTGCACACATAGATGAAGCTGATGTAAAAAAAGAAATTAATCGTTTAAAAAGTAAAAGTGTAGATGAAATAAATTAGTGTTAAACTCTTCTGGGTGAATTTAAATTGTACCGGGACATACTTGAAATTCACTGTTTAGAAACCCATTCTTATAATAATAATAATAATAATAAATCGGCTTTATTGTAGAAGACATATATACACATTTAACAAAACAAGAGATTATAAATCCAGTTAACGTTGTTAAAGAATCATTTATTCCAACCATGGCGAAGTCTAGCTGAAAGCTACTCATACTCAACCATGAGATGGAAAGTAAATTCTTTAGAATTTGGCAATTACAATATAAATGTCACTAGATGAGATCTATGTTTTTTCTCTTTTTTAAGTATTACAAATACATTTAGTATCAAATTAGGACATAATTTAAAAATATTTGGTAGGTAGACAATATTTGGTAGGTAGACAAAAGGACAATAATATATTCATTGATCGTAAGAAATTTAATTTAATTTTTGTAAGTGTTATCGTGGTATCCGTTACTTTGTAAAAGTCAATCATGATGATATAAACAAACACTCAACCCCCGCCTCCATCGCATACGATTCATAGCAATACGAACGTCACCGCAGCCCCGGCACATCGACGCACCACCATCAAATGACCGACTCAAAATGAATTTATTTTGAGCCAATCATTCGACAACGGCCCGCCAATGCACCGACACCGCAGCAACGCCCAAATCACAACAAACCAGTGACAGAAACTAAGCAAAGTGCCCAAAAATATCGTCAAGTCTAATTTTTATATAAACACACATGTATTTTAAAAATATCGGATAATCTAGCAAAATAATCACTGGTTAATCTTATATTAGCTACGGGATAACGGGTATGGGGTGGAGTAACAAACAATTATTTAAGTAAGGTCGAATGTATTCAAAAGTGGATTTAAAAAAAATCATTTACAGGGAAGATTACACATACCCAACTGATTTACTTTTCAAAGAAAC
Source organism: Leptura quadrifasciata (assembly GCA_963675555.1). Taxonomy (NCBI): domain Eukaryota; kingdom Metazoa; phylum Arthropoda; class Insecta; order Coleoptera; family Cerambycidae; genus Leptura; species Leptura quadrifasciata. Next base: position 47,347,221 of record OY776678.1, read on the forward strand.
AAATATTGGACACCCGGCAATAATTCCTTCAAAATCTAGTCATTCGACAATTTAAACATAAAAGTTAAAGAAAATTCCACACCAACACGACATAAGGTACAAAAGTAGATCTTTTGTAGTCCATAAAGCTGGTAAAGTGATTGGTCAATGATACTTCGCTTAAAAATGATTAATAATTGCACCTCGATTAAAATTACATCAAATAAGCGATAGAAAGAATGCTTATCAAGTATGAAATATTACTGAAAAGTCCTCAGAAATGTGTCTTCCTGCATTCAGTGTAGATACTAATTAGCTATATTTCTTTTATGTGAGTTCACTTATAATATAATAATAGTATTTGATGTGTATGTTTTTGCCTAGTTTTACTTAGTAGTAATTTACTAGTAGTAAATCTATTTACTTAATAGTAATTTTCGCTTTCTCCCACTCTTCTTGCGTTAGATTATGTACTTTAGTTTATATTCATTATAACTGGATATGTTTAAAAACAAATTTTTTTCTCTCTTCCTTAATTCTTATTAAATTATACACTCTAATTTTTGAGATATATATTCATTCATTGTAACACATAAGTATATTATATATGTATCTGATTTTTTATTTATTAGTAACAAAAAGTGTGAAACATATTGGAGATATAATGATATAAATATATTCGTAAAAAACTTAACTATATAATTTTTTATACCTTGGCACTACCGTACATATTTGGGCAAAAAATCTTTAGCATTTTTATTCACTCTCTATAGCAAAATGCATCCTTTCCGAAGCTTATCAAAATAAAGCTGTAACTTTTGCATTCGTAATTAAATTTTCATCAATAAGTGTGATATGTTGGCAATAAAATGTGTACATTTATGCAGATTTTTTGCAGGCCCTGGGGCCACAAAAACTTAGCATAAATTGCCTTTAAAACAATAAATGTTCCATTCAACGAGCGGCCATAGCCGTTATTCGTTTTGCTGAATATGCCATGTTAATAATTCAGATCCACTTACAGGGATGAATAATTACAGGCCGTAGTTGACACTAAAAATGGTCAGAAATTCAAACAAGCCAGTCCAGTCAAATATTTAAATTAGTTGTATGTATAACCCAAGCATATTTCATTACTATGAAACAATACGCTTGCATAACGTTATTATTTGTTCCAGTCAACTTTCCCAGTGTAAATGCAATGCGCAAATGGAATTTACACAGAAATTGCACATTAGGGAATAGGTATTATTCAAACATATATTAAAATTATTAGGTAGCAGTAAAGCTACCTTCACATGCAGTAACAAATTTGACACGAAATATCGTACTCATTTATTAAGTGCATTTTTGCAACAAATATTTTTAAAATTAAATTTATTGTTATGCATTCTAATACGTTTCAATTACGTGGCTTACTACACAGCGCCTAAGCTACAATGGCTGGTTTTAGTTTAATGAATTTGAACTAGAAATATTTCACATTAAATGTGAAAAAGCCAATAATATTTACAATTTGGCTGTGCATGTTTTGGGTAAGGAATATAAGAGGAATGTTTTTTTATTTAGCATTCCTTTCTGTAATACCGAAGTATTTCTTAGAGATAAGTACTAAATGTCGTACGCCAATTATCACTAAAATAATGATAACAGGGACTGAAACTTCGAATGAGCAATTGTTCTAGGGGCTTTCCAGTATGGGGGACGTCATGGTATATAAGATTAACAAAGTTTACTCCGTATACCACACATGATGCGGAACAGAACGACAACGACAATGTCTCCAACTACCATCCAATGTTTAGTTTTTAGCAAACGACTGACACAAAAAGATTCAATGTACAAATTCAATCTTTATGAATTGGTGGGCTTTTGTTTTCCTATCTATTTACGTATTTTTAAATTGCAAAATGAAAATTTTGGGCGCTCGTTTTAGAGCTTAAAAATGCTTGAATCGCAACAATTCAGAAAAATATTATCACTTATATGTATTCATACAATCAGGCAGGGCGGTCCCATGTACAAGGTAATTAAAGTTTTTTGCCACCGAACCACTAAGAAACCTGTTTAGGGCAAATACGCGGAAAACACTTCATTTTTTCGCCAAAATTTATTATGTTAATTGTAATTGTATCCTTAAAAATTTTTGTCTTTCACGCCAAATTCTCCGTAAAATTTTGAATACAAACTTTTTAACCCCTCCTCATATTCAGTATAACTCATAAATTGCAGTACATCACAAGGTCGGATGATAAAAAGAAAGTTGGATTTCATAATAGTTGTCAAAATGTTGGTGGCCGGCGCGACGTTATGCCCGTTACAGCGACATTTAAATGAAGATAAGTGCGTATCGAATTGTTCTGTAGATATTTGTACAACCTGCCTACCAATGTTAAAAGAAGAACTTAACAAACTCAACATTATCTAAAAAATATCATCAGTTCTATGTTCTGTGTAAGTAGTAAGTATCTATGGAAATAACATAAACAGAATCTTAAAGCTGTGTATTTGACATACACAGCAAAATAAGAGTTCTTCAAAAAATAGCTTTGAAAACGGAAAGAGATTACTTTCCGAAACGTCAGCAAAATACATTATTTTTGTGTTTATTCCGATTTATAATATTTGCAAAACATAACCTCTGATTTTTCCTTTGGCGTAAACGTCACGGGCGCAGAGGCTTTTTTTCCAATAATTCTATTATTTTGTAGATTCAGTGATTTGTTTTGAAGAGGATAATAGTACATGTGGTAGAAAACCCAAATAATAGGAAAGAATAGACATTTATGGTAGTTCCAAAAATTTTATCGCCGGCGAGACGTTGCGCCCCGGTGCAGCGATATTTATGGTGGTTCCTAAAATTTTATCGCCGGCGCGACGTTACGCCCCGGTTCAGCGACATTTTAGTGGGGTCGATCTGGATCTGCAAACGGACTCGTTTTTTCGAATCTTTTTTTGTGTTGTTATGAAGTCGGACCCTCTCTATCATCTGGAAGGGGGGGGGGGGGGGAATCAGTTATTCGAACATAACTCGTTTAGTTTGATTCGTATCGAAAAAGCGTATAAGGATAAAATGAAGGGCTTGCGCGCGTAAACTGAGTTTTGACTCGTCGAAATCGGTCCAGCGGTTCTTGAGATATTGCGATTTGAAAGTACTGATTTGTGTATGGATTTTTCGCTGCAGCGGGAACGTACCGAGAGCCGTTTTTGCGTTTTTTTCGGGAAAGAAAGTGGCTTGATTAGTTTTTTTTCTTCCCCCGATATACACTCAGAAGTATTGTGTCCAAATTTCAAGTCGCTAGGTTGATTATGGGGGAGGCGGAAGGGTAAACGTAAATGAAATTAAAACTGCTGTAACTTCCGCAATTTTTTCGCAAATCGTGCAGCAAACGTGACATTGTGTATTAATGTCTGTGTGTCGCATTATATTCTACTGGATAAATTTAAGTATTACAAATTTAATAATACCAGTAGTCAACTTAATATCTTCATATCTTTCCAGCAGACAACAATATACATTTATGGATGGAACCTGTTCTAACTTACGCAATGTTAAACACGGTGTTCCTCAAGGGTCGATCCTGGGACCTATCCTTTTCTTGGTCTATATAAATGACCTTAGAAAGAGTGTTCCCAGAGCTGAGCTTATAACGTTTGCCGATGACACCACACTATTAACAGGGCACAGGGAGTTGAGCAAGGTTAGAGAGCTCATGTCTGTTACACAATCTGCTGCACAGGACTGGTTTGTTGCTAACAGACTAAATTTAAATGATAGTAAAACTTTTCATGTATTTTTCTCACATAGATCCACTTATGGATTAGTAATCCGTTTACTGTAAAGTTTTTAGGTGTTATGTTAGATCCGAAGTTGAATTGGGGACAGCATATTGGATTTTTATCCAAAAAATTGTCAAAGAATATATTTGTAACTTCGGATATATTTGTTATTGTCCGACTTCAAGACCCACATTTTCATTATAATCCGAATTTCGCAACAAATTTCAGTCGTCGACTTACGTCATAGTAATTTTTTTCTCAATAATATTTGATGCGTATTGAAAACGTTTAAATGATGTGACTGTGGATTGTCACAAACTGTAGGTGTAACAATAGCAATATCAAACGCTTTCTGTACCTAAGTTGGTGAATTTATTATAGATTATCACTATTTTGAGTTTGCTACTTTACGAATCTGTAATGTTTGTAGAGTAACAAGAATTTTTTTAGATTGAAATACACAATTTAGTGCATTTTCGGCTTCGGTTGGGGTCATCTAATAATAGGCTTGCTTCAAGTTTCCAAGTAAGAATTAAGTCAGGTACAGTCACAATTATTGTTTACCTAATGAATTGTTAAGTAATCTAATACTGGCTTTTCGTGCGCAGCAGTTGCTCAAATGGTGCGCATAGATCGTCAGGTAGATGCTATAAAACCAGAAATTACCATTTCAAGGCGATACAAATCACTGATCGAACAAGAATTTGCAACAACTGTAACCGATCTATTGTTAATGAAATACAAGCTATTGAAGAAGATCCTGGTGTTTTAAGACACCACGTTTTGACTCGAAGAAGTAGAAATTCTTGGTTCATATGTAATGAAGTCTTTAACATAACCAAACTAACAATAAAATGCCGAGTAAATAGATATATCGAAACGGATATTTATGTTTCTGAAGGTACTAATTCGTGTTTGCATCATTTAAATGACCAGAGTTTTCTTCTTCCTAATCTGCTACCAGGTTTACCTTACGTGAATAGACCATACGTTTTGAAAGGACAACAGGTCCAAATATTCTTGCGAGAATTCCGAAATACATGGTATGACAATGAAAATAATTTTTCGAATGAAGAATTTGAAGCGATAAGTCTTATTACGAAAGCCCAATTTAGAGAACTTTTTACTTTCTGTCACCCAGTTAATAAAGGGAACTATAACAGATACGTAAGTAAAAAACATTTACTTACTTTTCTTTGTAAAATGCGCCAAAGACTTTCAGGCGAATTTTTAACTTTCATGTTCAGTTACGGTTGCAGGTGCACCACGAGCTTAGTAATTGTGACTGTACGAAAATCACTGATGCAACGATTTATACCTGAAAATATTGGATTAAATTTTATCACGAGAGAACAATTCATAGAGAGACTCGTCACACAATTTTCTAATGAATTGTACAACGTCATAACCCCAATAGCGGATTACGCCCAGGAAATCTCCAAAATATTCTATTCCTTCAAACTGGGCGATAGTCCGCTAACAAGAAACATAACACAAATTAGACAGCATAATGCCCCATTTCGGATTAAACACACCCTACCATACCAGACGTTACTGATCTTCCGGCAACCTCTGTAGCCAAACTTCAACAACTATAACTTCCGCTTACCCTATCTACCTTTACTGATATTTCATACCTTTTGTAACTTTAAATCTTTCCTGTCCCCCCCTCTCTTTATGTTTGTTTCTTTTTGTTCTGTTGGTTTATTTTTGGTTTATTTTCTTTTTGTAAATTTTTGTCTTCTAAATTCATTTCACATGAAAATTTTCACCAAACCAAAATTTCGTAAAACCAAAAATTTTTAAAGTCAAAGTGTAGGCCAGCCACGCGCAGCCCAGCATTGACATACCTCGCGGAAGGCACCTTGTACAAGTTGAGGTGCCTGCGTCAGAATCAAAATTTAATCAGTGACAGTGTGTGAGTTTTTAAAAGGTGTAGTTTTAAGTTTTATTAAATCTGTTTTCAGATATGTTTTAATTTTATAACCTAATTTAATCCATCTGCGATGGAAGGTGTATGGGTTTAACTGTTTCTAATTGTCTTTTAGCCGAACCAGTCTCATTCCGCCCAACCCTGCAATCCTCCACCGCGAACAACGCGGTGGTTGCACGGTAGGCCCCGGGGTGGGTTCTGGGGAGGCCGATATAAATTTTAATTCTTAATAAAGTTGTATTGATTGATTGATTGCACAACGCTGAATCGGAAGTTCTAAAAGCAATTGAATATATTGATGGGACCTATAGTAACATTGAAAAAAAGCTAGTTGTTTTAGAGTGCTTAGACAGTCTTACAATGTACATAAACATCATCACTTACTGAAACCTGCTTTAGTAGTAGCACCTAATGGATATGTTTTGGCAATTCAAGGGCCATACTTTTCAGACAGTCGGAATAATGACGCATCAATGCTTTCAGAGAGATGTTGAAAATATGAGGGCATAGTTTCAAGAAGGGGACATATATGATTGTGGATCGCGACTATAGAGATGCTATTCCATTATTAGATCAGCAAGATGCCCCCGTTCCTTGAAAGAAGCCTGAGACAGTTTAGTACAGAAGAGGCTAATGCTGGCCGCATCGTAACGAAAATTAGATGGATTATAGAAGCTAGGAATGGGCATTTGAAGATAATTTTCACGCTTTTAAATGGTGTGATATCAATAACACATACTCCAAACCTTGGTGATTTTTATCGCATTGCTTGGGCAATTATTAACAGATTCAAGGAACCCATTCTTATGGAGGGAGCTAACGCGCACTTGGCTCGTGTGTTACTGGAAAGGGCTCAACAAGTTAACCTCATGCAAGCCAGTGTTGAAGCCGAGAATCTTGGACGTAGAAATGGCAGGTTGAACTCTTTGAATCATCATGATTTACATATATTTTCATACCTTACATTAGATTACCTTCAATGATGAAAATAATGATCCTATATTAAGTTATTATTGCACATGTAAGGCTAATGCTCGAACGCTAAGCCCTTGTGTACACGTAATAAGTGTATTATGTACGCACGCCATGAAAATCACATAAAAAATCCTTCGATGATTCTCCTTCCAACAATATATGATACTGGAAACAGAGCACTAGTTCCTAAAAATTCTATGGACGTCCTTAATATATAAAAAATAAAAATTAAAAAAACAACAAAAACAGAAACTAACACAAAAATAACAACATGGGACCAAGCAGCTTGTCACGTCCTCGTCATTGGTCCTGGGAACACACTCGTACGAAAGAGGGCGAAGCTATAACAGCAGACTCTCTAACAAAAATACTCTCACACATTCACATGCATAGACACATACGCATTTGTATTTATACACCGATACGCAAACATATATACAAAGGCATACAAAAATATATAGATGCAGATCCCAAACACACTGTTAGGACCTTCAAGCAATCCTGGAGTGAAAACCACTCACAGGACCATTTCGGTGCTATGTGAACTTTTGATCAGCATGACTTGAACTACAGATTAGCAAAATTTCAGCCAATTTCGCCGAAGCATACATATATATATATATATATATATATACATATATTTATATATAGTTGAGTATGTACTATAAAATGTCCTAAATCAACTTTTGTTGTGTTGGTTTGTGGCGGTTTGTCCTGAAAAAATAATTGCCTATTTCTCTCTTGTTTCGTTTTTATTTTAGAAGAGAATAGATTATGGTAATGTTTTATTTCTCATCATTAGAGTCACAACATAAATATGTTCTACTAAGGGCATCGAAATATTAATTTCCTAAAATCAACTGAAAACAAAATATTAGAACCATTATCTAGGGCAGTAACTAGAAGTTATAACTTCGTATGAATAAAATCGTATGAGCTAAATTTCAGTTTTGGTTCACTGTTTAACAGTAAATGCGTCAAAGAAATATCTTTGTATTATACAGGGGATTGTTATTTTATATGGGTGAATGCTAGGGGGTGACACTTAAAAAAAACCAGGTAGGGTTTCAAAACGGATTTCTTCTAATAACTAAACTATCACATTTAGTAGAAAATTTTCAGAGAATAAAAAAGTTTATATTTCTGTAAAATTAAGAGTTTGGAGATATGGAAGTTTAAAATGCCGTCTTTTAGGACGCAATATTTACAGTAAATGTTAAATATTTCAGAAACTAACATTCATGTCAAAATTGCTGAGATCCAAAATTAAAGACTATTAACTAAGCTTTTTAAATTTATGCTATATAAAAAAATATGATGGAAATAATGGTCATCTTTACATTTCTTAACAAATTTGTCGTCATTTTGTTTGCTGTGTACAATACCGATATTAACCACAAGACTTGAAAAAATTATTGATTCCTCTTTTCTCACAGTGCAAACGGAATACATGAAAACTTTATTCCGCCAAACATTTTCTCATTCATTTTTCTGTTGAGTAAGTGCTCCACCACTAATATTATTAATCAAGGTGTGTACTACATAAATCAATCTAAAATTTATTGAACAAAATGCCAGCGGATACTGCGAATAGATGTTGACAAATTGAGGAAATTAATGAAAACTTCGAGGATAGATTATAGATGACAACATAAACAACTTCACATGTATACAAGTATATTACATAAAACTTGCAGTAACATAAACTATTCACTTTAGTGCTCTAGCTAAACTAACTAATTTCACTCATTATTTTAGAAACTAAAAACTTGGGTGCAAATGTTTGTATGTAGATAAAGACATAAATAAGAAATATAGTTTATTGTGGGTTCGTCAATGTATGCAATTATTCAACTTTTTTCATTAGTCTACAATACAATAATAATATAACAACCTTTAAATCAATTCCAAAAGATGAGTTTTGACCACTTTTGAGTGCCTGGCTCACTGTGCGTCGGTGTCGAGAGACAGTAAATTGGAAATAGAGGTGCCGCTAGCGAAAAGGATAGAAATGCTAGCTTGGCACTATGAAGAAAAGTAGTTAAATGCCATTCTGGGGACTGATAGATAACTTTAAAAAAAAGTGGCACTAAAGATAGAATAGCCGAGTAGCTAGAGCTGGAGTACAAGCATTATAGTAGTTTGTGTAACAAGAGTGGATATGAAAGATTGAGGCATTCCGCCTACGGCGTCGTGCTCAAACTTCTTTCTTGTGCGATATGGATAATCCACTCGAGTTGTACAGTATACTTTTTCTACGACCGGATTGAGAAAAAACTACAAATAATAGTTTTAATCAAATTTTAATATACAAACTTAGCTTCTGCTAAATCTTATGCTCTAGGTGCAAACATTTTATAAAAGCTTCAGTAGCCTAGCGGTTATATGCACGCTTCGAAATCCGAGGCGGTAGTTTTCATGCGTCGCTTTACTGAGAATAGAATTATTACTCCAATTTTGATCCGGGAAACCAAATTCCGACCAAATGTTACGGACCTCTAGCGTATGCGACCCACCATACGCTTTAGCGTTTTGTGGGCCGCATTATAACAACTGCTACACGTCTGTAACACATTTCGCTATTCTCCATGGGAGGGCGACACATTTGTGACACGTGATCAACGGAAGCAGACATTTTTGGTTGGCTTGGCTTGGCTTGTTGGTTAGTTGTTATTCTGTGAACCTTGATTTTATTCAAGGCATCCGCATGGATTTTAGAATAACCAACTCAAGAAAATTTCCTCAATCCGTTGTTGTTCCGTTTAGCGGAATATTTTGTGTTTGTGAGTAAATTTTATCTGCGGAAGCAGGATATTAAATTACACAAGGTAAGCTAACCTCTTCACGCCATCTTGCCCGTTCTCTACCCACGTGTTTCGCAAATTTGCAGGCTTTCCTGTGGAAATACAGTGTCAACTTTAAAAGGCGACTCAACCCCATTTATCCGACTGTGGCTTCCAGGAGTTTTGGTGGATTGTTCCCTCATCAGTGAGGTAAATTATGTTTCATTTGTAGGTTATGTCAGAATTTCTCACATTAAGCACGCTTCACGTGCATTTCTGACTGTGAATTAAATCGTGATATCTTTAGGGTTCTACGGACGGGGCTTCTACGCACGTCAGTGAAGTTCCACGGACGGGGCATCCACAAACAGTGGAAGGTTCCAGGGCTGGTGAGGCCACGATCAACCCCATCCTTGGGTCCATTTCTTGTGTCCCGAAGGCATTTCTGCAGGGCTTCAGTTCTTCCACCGGACTCGGTATCGTACCACCCTGAATAAGTGTGTTTGTGTTGTGTTTATTTTTACTTACCGGGGACCACCTTCAGTGGTTCCGCTGGACATCAATTTATACTTTTTGGCATTTTAACCTGTACATTTTTAAATATTTTATGCATATATTTACATATATTTAAGGAGGTTCTTTAAATCAAACCTTTGTGGCAGAATTTATGACAATTCATGATAATAATGTAAACCGATGTGTAGCTACACGAGGCATTTTATGAATGTTATAACTGATTAATCGTGAAATATTGGCCACAACTGTGAACATCGCCAGGTTATATTCTAGAGAACCAATTTTGTAAATTGTTCAATATAGTGCATTTCATTTTTAAAGAAAGTGTCATTATTTCGTCTGCGACCACTACATATGGAAAAACTCAGTGATTTGTTAAGTAAGTAAACTAATAATTTATCATAGTTTGTGTAAGCTTGGGCTTAACGCCCTGAGATAGTCTGAGCTAGAGAAATTTTATCGTAGGCACGTACATCACTTTCCGGGTAAGTCAGTGCCTACGGTATCTGCTACGCTACAGTAGCCCAAGTGATTTCGTTACGTAATATCTGATAATCATTAAGATCCAACGTATCTATTTGTTAATGTACGTTCAACTCGTAGCACAAAAGATACGTGAAGTACTTGGGGGTCAGACTGGACCAACGACTGACGTTCAACACACATATCAATGAGACGATACGGAAGGTTTACTCCCTGTCCAGGAGTCTGTATCCGCTCATGGTCAGGGGTAGCAGACTTAACAGACAGAATAAAAAACTATTGTACACTATGGTAGTCAGACCGTCCATCACATACGCGGCGCCGGTGGGTGTGGTGCAGCATACCGGCCACGACAATGAGAAAACTCCAAGTGTTTGAGCACAAATTCATGCGCCTCATTTCAAATTCTGGAAGGTACACCTCCCTCAGAGATCTATATGCACGTTGCAACGACATAACCCCGATAGCGGACTACGTCCAACGCATCTCTCAAAACTTCTAACTCGTTTAAACTGCACGATAGTCCGCTAACAACACACATAACACAAATTAGACAGCATAATGCCCCATTTCGGATCAAACACCCCTTACCGTACCAGACGTTGCCGATTTTCCGGCAACCTCTGTAGCCAAGTTTCACCAACTATAACTTCCGCTTACTCTATCCACCTTTACTAGTATTTCATAACTTGGTCTATCTTTAAATCTTTCCTGTCCCCCTTTTTAGTTCTGTTTTTAACCTTTTTGTCGCGTTTATTTTTTCTTGTTTTCTGTTTGTACATTTTTGTGTAGTTTTTAAGTTTTATTAAATCTGTTTTTTGGATATATTTTAATTGTATTACCTATTTTTTATTTGTCCATCGTAAAATAGGAGTTTAGGTTTAGTTGTTCCTAATTATTGTTTTCGCCAACCCAGACCTGTCCCGTCCGACCATGCAACCCGCCATCGCGTCAGCGCGGTGGTTGCACGATCGGTCCCGGAGCAGATCCTGGCTTGGCAACTGTTCTGTACCATTTAATTCAAATAAATCAATTTTGCTTGCTTGCTTCGAAATGCAAGAAATCATAGGTTCAATCCCCACATATAGCTACTTTTTTTTGTCATAATATATCTCTAAAATTTTGCCTGTATATAATAATTTCAATAAAATTTTAGGTGGTATACCGTTTATCGATTCTTCACTGAAATCACTCATTTTAAATTATTTTCTAGCTCAAACTGCGCGAATACACACTGACAATTACTTTGACAGCTTACGCACTAACTTGAATTTTTAAAACGAATAGTTGCCTATGTACTTAATACACGAGCTGTGATTGGTCGATTTTATATCCATCCTAGAACGTATATGAAATATATCCGTTCAGTTAACTGGAATGGCCCACTTATCCATTCTACAGACTGTACGGAAAACAGCAAATTTACGTAAGGGAGTAAAAAAAAAATATATCGACTTGGTTGAACCTGGGTAAGCTGGCGAAATGTTGTCCCCTTTAAGGTAATTTCGATGTAGTTAGTAGCAGATAGAAGCGCTAGATCTAAAACTGACTACCTAACACAAGTTTCTTACATAGCACTATCCCCACAACCTCATACCTTGGAGCTAAAAGCGATCCGGTTCATTCATACACTAAATGAAATATAAATTAATTATTAATATTTAGTAATCGTTGTAAATATGTTTGATTAAATATTTTGAAGTCTCCTATTAAAAGCTGCTATTTTTTTAATGAGTCGTTGAATTCCTCATCATGAAAGTATAATGTTTTCATAACGACAGTGAGGATATAAACGAACATATTTACAGCACACTTAAAGCAATAATGATTATAAAAATTTAATTACTACAATACCGTTAAATTATGCAAAGCTAATTCAACTTGCAAGGGGATTAGGAACATATTTCTGTGGTTAATTACTTTTGACTCATTAAATAATTTAATTAAAGGCACAAAAATTAAATTAACGCAGACTATCTTGACATTAAAAGAATAACACAGCAATGTAAAATTAAAATTAAGTCTACAGTACGAGATGAAATTATGGCTTTGCAGTTTCGTTTGTTTGAACTTAATTTTAATTGGTTTTTGGATTTTAATTGCTTATTATCAATTGGCTGGAATAGTTTAATTTAGAAACATTTACTCTGATATGAATTATACTTACTGTTTATTTATTTAAAATGTAATAAATACCAAATTGAAAAAGAAGCAGATATAGACAATTACATACATTTTATTTTATTATAAATTAAAATTATGTAATGAATGAGAATAGTATATTCTGTAATAAGTCTGTCACCCGAACGAAGCCATTCCAAACGATTTACAGACTATACTTTTTCTACGCCTATAAATTAGGTTTATTTGTGTCTATAGTATATTTGTTTTACCACTGCAACGGTGAAACGTGAAAGGTTAATAGAAACGTCAACTGTCAATAGAAAGGCAAGCAGTTTACAAATTGCACTACTACTGGTTGGCGCCACCTATGCTTGTTACATTCTAGAGGCATGTAATAAATATTACATATCAGCTACTGGAATATAGATAATTCCTTATTTAAAATCGACAACATAATGCTCATATTACATAATAGGCGTAAAAAAATGTTTATGTGCACTTCAGTCATTACTTGTTTAATTTTTTTGCGAACAAATTTTGTAATAACCATTATGCATTTTTTTACATAAACAATGTGTCTGCGTTCCTACTTGTTGTATATATGTGAGTATCTAATTCCTTGCAAACACGTTAACTTTTGATGGTCCCAAAGATTTTGTTTAAAATTGTGTGGATATATCGTGAAGAATAGCAGCTACTTTTTACTTGCCAACTAGGCCACAATTAAATTTCTGTAATTAGAGACCTACAGTTTAGCATGAATAACAAACCACGATTCTTAGCTGCCATATGAACTCCTAGGTTCATCCCTCTGTCTGTCCAGGCGGGAAGTAAATCTCCAGTAATAGTAACCTGTCAAGAGTTATATGAGATATTTGGTTAGCCGCCCAAATACCGCAATCAGTGTTCCTTTATCTCACTTGAACATTAAATAAAATGCAGAAACCAATCTATCTAAGATGCCTATACTGTTTCATTTGCCCTATATTAAGGGGTAAACATGATAAATTGTCGTCAGTCCTGAAAGAAATTAAAAGCTGTATGTAAATAAAACGATTGCTAATGTAACTAAACTTTACTTTTTATTTCAAGAAAGAGGTAAAAGAACAGATTTTTCGTTTAAATGGTTAAAGGTAGAAAACAAAAAAACGGGTTTATGGATTATTGTCTTCCGGGTCTGTTTGTATTTGCCCGTAAATATTATATCTTCTGTGGGCCAGTGCCTAACATTCATATATAATATGGTCTACCGTCTCTGGTACCTTGCCACATAATCTGCAGTCAAGGGTTCCATCGAACTTGCCAATTCTGTGCAGGTGCTTCTTAACAAGAAAATGTCTCGTTAAGAAGCCTGCCACAATTCTGAACTGTAACCTGTTCTTTGAGAGCAGTTCTACGCTTTGTTTTGGGTATGGTCCGTTGGGAGTGTTTTCCCATGTCGATTACCTGGTGTGTTCCTCCAATAATGATTGTGTTTATTCCTGACCCAGTATTTAATTACTCCTCTAGCTGAGCCTTTGGTAATGTCCAGCATAGGCTCTGGGCCATAGAATGTATTAGCTGCTCCTTGTCTAGCAAGTTCATCGGCTTTTTCATTGCCATCTATTCTGGTATGTCCCGACACCCAAAGTAGTTTAACTCTGTTCTGCTCACCCAGAACTTCGGGCTCTTTCTGGCAGTCCCATATCAGTCTGGAAGACACTAAAAGTCGGTAATCAAATGTCGAAATTTGGGATAATGAGACACAGGGTACTCCAAACCTCTGTATTGGTCCCTCTATTATTTACCATTTTTATTAATGATCTTTTTTCTATCTCATTTCAAACAAAACTATTATGTATGGAGATGATGCAACCTAAGAAATAAAAATGATAATTTACTAGCTCTACATATATCTACATGTGAAAATCAACATTCTGCAGAATACTAATATAACATGTTAAACAGAGATAAAACCCAAAAATTGATTTTCTCGACAAACAACACAATCATGAAAGGCGACAGTGTTAAGCTATTAGGACTTATCCTGGATAATTAACTTACATTAACACACTCTGAGGTAATTACACTCATGCTCATAAAATACTCATTTTCTAAAGCGATCAATAAGAATAATTGTTAGTGCTAATTATTGGGGTCGTTGTAAACCTTTATTACTTATATTATATAGAATAATATTATTCACTACTGGGAACTTATAAGAATAAACATAGCTTTTCTACTCATTTAGACTACTACCGTTATGAGACTAGCTCATCAAAAGAATTGAAAACTCCAATCTTACAAAATTCGTAAAAAAATCACTAAATTTTAAGCTGTACAATAAACTATCAGAAATTGTGAGAAAGCTGAACTACATCATATTAAAAACGAGTATTAAAATCATCTCTTAAAATGCTGTTTTATTCGATAGATGAGTATATGAGCTTCTCTATATTTTATAGCTATTTCTTCTATGGAATATGCTCACGCTATTATTATTTCATTCTTTTGTATTCTCTGTTGGTATGAACATAATGAAATTTTTGGACTTTTTATTAGATGTGTTCAATTGTTGATTTTTAAAACTCGGGTACACTTTTTAACGCGTATTAATTTTAAATGTTTTGTCTATATTCAATGTTGGATCTATGTATTCTAGCTTCTAGTCTGTAGATCGGCATTTTCTTTTTACTAAAATTAATGAATGCATTACTTCAAGTAAAAGTAGCAACTATGACTTGATAAAAATGTAACAATTTTATATGACTTAGTCAATAAACTTATTCTATTCGGTTCATTCGCTTCTGTTCTGTTCTCTTCTTTTCTCTTTTATTCCATTTCATCCCACTCAATTTTATTATATTCTATTTTCTTCAAATAATAATTCGTCTTCTTTTAAACCTTCATTTTCATCTGAGTTTATATATCTTGTTTCAATATCTGACTCATTATCTGTACTATCACTTTCCAAATATACTTTTCTGTTCTTCCTTTTTAATTTTTGTATAGCCTTGTCTTTGGTTTTTTAACCCACTTCTGTTATTTTCATCTTTTAAAGCATTAACAAAATCAGTAGATGTAGTGACTTTAGCTCCTCAAAATAATTTTTCGTTTTCTCTGCATATCTTACTTAATATATTGTAGACAATATATTATTATCTTATCTTATTATTGACATTTTTTGTAAGGTTTGTGCATTGAGCGATTATGGATGTTGATGGCACTGGAGATATACCGTTATTTACAGCATTTAATGATTTACTTGCTGTTAGACTTCTGTTGTTTAGTCTCCTTATTTCTCCATATTTTCTTCCTTATTTATTTTATTTTGGGTTTGTTGCTGTTTGTATTTCTCCCATCGTTCCAAAGACTTTTAAAAAAATTCTCCTTAGTTATTATATTGGAAATAAAGAAAAACTTACTCTAGATGACATCCTCAGAAATTTGGGAAGATTTGGCCCAATGTGGTCTTTTTACCAGATAGTGACTACTTCATACCATTTTTATTTAAAGGGTTTCAAAACGGATAAGTTTAGGTTTGAAGACGATCACTACTGTGAGCTGGAATTTTAAAATCGTTATGTCATTGGCTATAAGGTGATTTTGATTAAAACAATTAAAACATTTGTCTATTATATCGTACTAAGACTGATCCATCTTCAATCTAAGGCTGGAATAAGAGTTAGTTCATCATTCGTTCCATTCATCCCATTTGTAACTAAGTTATTTTCAATAATTTTAGGGAGAGCCATAGTTCTACCTTTAGATTTTTTATATACCCTTCCACAATTTCTTCGACAGTCCAACGTTGAAATTGGGATAACATGAACTACTGAAGCTTTATGAGTTGTAAATATGTGTGCTCTTATTTTATTGAGAGCCGTTTCCAATTTCTTTTCAGAATATTTGAGCTGTTCAGAACTGTTTTAACATAATTAGGTGTCATCTGTTGTTACGTGCTAAATGCGGATTTATGCCTTTTAGGTAGACAGTAGGTAATTATTGAGAGGTGTATCCAGGGTTGCCGCGCTGTTAAATTTTGCAGCTGAGCCTAGAATCCTTTAGCTATACAGTAGGCATCTCGCAGGTGTATTAGGGGTTACGTCTTTTATCGGCTTCTAAGGTCACGAGATGAAGGTGAAAAGTTGAGTTTGGAGACGGTAGCCATTAGGTGCATTGTGCAGTTCTTTGTGAATTTTTCCTTTTAATTGCCGTTAATGGGGCTTTCCATTTGATGTTTTCATGGGATATTGGAAATTCATGGTTGGTTGTGTACGTTTTGGTTATTTAGATCGACCCACCTTACTCGACTAGTTCAAATTTTGAATTGTAAGTAGATTATATTTTTTTTGTGAAGCAAGCACATGTCTCCCTAACGCATTTTCTGTGGAATTACTTCCAAGTTTGATCTCTTGGTTCGCCGATTTTAAGCCGCCCTACACCTTTGAGTAAGGAATAAAGATCTTTTTAATTTTTTTTAGTATACTTATGAAATTATTTTTTTAGGGCTTCTTATTCTTTTTCTTCTTCTTTTCTGTTTTATTCAACTTTTTGTTACTTTTTGTTGTTTTCGTAATGTTCAATCCCGAATTTTACGAATTCCCCACACATAATTATTGAGCCTAGCGTTACCCAGCTCCTGAGCAAGAGAGGCCTGGGTTTCGGTCACCTACTCTTGTTCTCCACTTGTGGACTCCTAATTGGAATTTTATTGACAACCTTTTGCTTTCACTTTGGACAACGATTCAAGGTTTTGGAAAACAGATATGGAACTGAATTGACAACTGCAGGCTTCGACATAGGACAACGATTCGTGGCCTGGATCATTTTGATGGATGGGAATTAACAACGACAACTTATGCGACCAATTTGGACAATGATTCGTGGTACTTCTTAGGAGGCAGCTACTCAGCTCGCCATACAGGTTTTTATAATTAGCGTATGAGTTCGGGATACATAATTTGTGATTTCACTTTTGACTATTTGAAAATTTTAAGTATTCGAGCACAGTTTTCTTTTATATGTAGTGTATGATTTGTAAATATATTATGCCTGTGTTTTGGTAAATAATTAATTTTTTTGGCTATTCAAAATTTTAAGTATTTGGATATGATTCCTTTTTTTTATGTTAATTGTAAATAAGTAATGTCGGATAATTCAATTCAAACCTTTTATCATTGGGGGAGGTATATTATATAAGTTATGATATATAAGTATAAATAAGTTCATATGCATGACTTTTGTTATCTCGTGTGAACCTAATGTGAACCCTTCGTGATATCACGCACGGTAAGATTAAATTATATAACCAAGGACCGGTTCAAATATATTTATTGTTTGTGAATATATATATCTACTCCAGGTGAATACCCTTATATTGAATAAATTTGATATCCAAATTTTATCTTTACATACTAGTTTTCTTTTAAATTCATACCTCGAAAAAATATAGTGTAGCGTTTGGGTACCCTTGTAAATTTTGGGAGCCTTCTAGCTAGGTTGCAGTCATTTTATTAGCTAGTGGCGCCCCTTTATACATATATATGAGTAACTAATGTGTATATGCTTTATTATTTTTTTTGTGTATGAACCTTAACCTACCCCCTCACTGACTAGAGCTGAGCTAGCCCTGTTGCGAGCCTCTGCGACTCGAACGCTACTGTTTATATTCACTTCATTTCTTTTTGTCATATCAATATTACTTTTGTTTAGTGACTAAATAGGCTCGTCATATATTTTTGGCACCCAACGTGTCATACTGTAACAGCAATTTTCTTATTTCAAAAGATATATCTTTAAAAAAGAGTAAATGTAACGATTGATTAAATCTGCCCCGTGATTTATTTATGTATTTGTTTGATAGTCAAAATTCCTGGAGCAATTGCAATAATGATTGCAACATTATTTCCCAACAATTTTAGTAAAATGTGTATTAACAATTCATTAAAATATAAATGAGCAATGGTTAAGAAAACAAAAACCATACTTTATATTATCTGATGAATCCAGGTTAAATTGTTTATTATTTCCAATGTTACAAATAATTATAATTAGAAATGCAAATTTAAAAATTTAAAAATATAAAATATTAAAAATTACAAATAATATTACTAAATGTACCTAGTACCCAGACTTGACCTACACTAAGTTCTCTAGGACTTGTTCTGTGGTTAGTACTGGGAAAAGGTAATTCGTACAAGGTTAACGTTAGACTAAGTATTTTGCAAATAAGGATAAGGGTAAGAAAAATTATAATTCTGCAAAATTAAACTTAAAATAGAACATAGTTTGTGTTTTTAAAATTTTAAGTTTCACAAAAGGACAACTAATATAAAATACTATACATTCATCCATACACACACATTTATAATTTATATATATATATATATATATATATATATATATATGGCATTGACATTGGCTACCAATTTTTCATGATTTGTAAGGTGTAATTCAATGCAGGTCGGGGTATTTGCCCGCTGAGTAGTTGTTTCCTGCAAATCATGTATAATAGCAGTATATAGGTTAAGTCCACCAAGGGCTGAAGGTCGCCGCTCTCGGTACTTGCAAAATGGCAAGTCGCTATGCACCATGGAGACATCTATGATGTCTGGTGTATAGTAGCATTAGACCACATGAGAGGATTCACTTACCTCTCACCACTACACCACTTACATTAGTCTGTATAAGACTAGCAGGTTGGCCACTGTCATTTGTCTGCTCCATGACCTATGGCATACTGAGGAGAACTAATAAGTTCGAAACCGGTCTATGTCTGGTCAGGGAGTAGACAAATGACATTGGCTACCAATTTTTCATGATTTGTAAGGTGTAATTCAATGCAGGTCGGGGTATTTGCCCGCTGAGTAGTTGTTTCCTGCAAATCATGTATAATAGCAGTATATAGGTTAAGTCCACCAAGGGCTGAAGGTCGCCGCTCTCGGTACTTGCAAAATGGCAAGTCGCTATGCACCATGGAGACATCTATGATGTCTGGTGTATAGTAGCATTAGACCACATTAGAGGATTCACTTACCTCTCACCACTACACCACTTACATTAGTCTGTATAAGACTAGCAGGTTGGCCACTGTCATTTGTCTGCTCCATGACCTATGGCATACTGAGGAGAACTAATAAGTTCGAAACCGGTCTATGTCTGGTCAGGGAGTAGACAAATGACATTGGCTACCAATTTTTCATGATTTGTAAGGTGTAATTCAATGCAGGTCGGGGTATTTGTCCGCTGAGTAGTTGTTTCCTGCAAATCATGTATAATAGCACCATATATATATATATATATATATATACATACACGCATCTACAAACCCTTACATACACGCGGCGCACATACTCATACATACAACATTATGCAAACATTTAAAATAAAAGTACATTATATGCCTTAAAAAAATACTTTATAATATTTGTTATTAATTTCATTTGTCAACTTGGCTACCAATTTTTCATGATTTGTAAGGTGTAATTCAATGCAGGTCGGGGTATTTGCCCGCTGAGTAGTTGTTTCCTGCAAATCATGTATAATAACATTTGTTAGTAATGTTCTAATTTATGAATTCATTAAATTTTTGAATAACTCTAAGTTTTTGATAACAAACAACTTCATATTATTTTTGAACATGTAAGTATGATTAATTTCTTTTATTTGTCTAGGTAATAAATTGTATAATTTCATTGCGATAGTATCAAAAAAATTTATCACAGCTGTTTTATTATGTTCCATTGGTTTTGTTAGATCTGGGCGTTTTTGAAAGTATGTTAAATTTGAAAGGGTATAAATTGTATCAACATTAAAGAAGTTTTTGTTGTCAAATAATAAGTGCGACGGATATGATTTTTGTTTATCCAGTATAACTTTAATGACATACTTGCACAATTTTTAGTGGATATAGATGCGTCTTATATGTTCCACCCCAGCTTGTTATGCCATATCGGTTTATTGAGACTACTGATGCCTGATAAATTTGAATTATTATTTTTTTGACAAGAACTGAATTCGTACATTAAATTAATTTGTATGATAATCCCATTTTAAAAATTTGTCTACATATACACCCAAATACTTAATTTGATCATTACAGCAATTTTTCACGTGCACCTACACAAAGTATTAATGTTATAATTTTGATCATGACATATAATATAGTTTGAATTTGACTGCCCCAATTTATTTAGAGAGAATATGAAAAACTTAACCTTTTCTCTGTTCAAGGTGAGCAAGTTTTTAATTAGCCATTTGTTTTCTATTTGAAAGCCGGATTCAGCATTCTTTATAGTACGTTCCCAACTGCGCCTGGTAAATAGTAAGACGGTGTTGTCAGCGTATGATATTATTTTGGACGACGCTTATAAGCTAAGATTCACTAGATCATTAATGTAAAATAAAAGTATTGCTCATCAAACACATATATACAAATCACAGATCATGTGCAAAATGAAGTATGTAAAAATTTCAGAGATGGCAGCACAAGTTCAAATATGGAAAAAATGAATTGGATGCTTTCACCCTGACTTTGCATTTAGCCCACTTGACCCTACGTATGTATAACAGCACTGAGAAACACATCATGTTGAAATTATTAAATAAAACTAATACTGTTTATGTAAACAGTATCTATATAAACAGTAACCTAGGAACTCTAGGGTAATACTAGAGGACGCTTAAAGATACATTACTAGCGACTGCCCACGGCTTCTTATATATTCTGCTACAGTTTACATTTCTGCTCCTATTCATGAGAACATAACATGTTAATTTTGAAATAACAATCAGAATCTAAATTTTTATAAAGCGCTACCTCGCCTAGTTTCGTTCATTCAATATAATTTTCTTCAGTACTAGCTAATGATAAAAGCCCTGGGACCTTGGAATTTGAATTTAGAATTGGGCAGATGATGAAAGAAAAACATTGAACCACAATACTCTGGCCCTATTGGGCCCCTTGTGCTTTGTTGTATTCCCTGTAGGTATACCCTCACCTAGACCTTCAACCAACTTAATCTTACGAAGTAGGTAATGATGCTAAGGGGGGCATCTCCCTTGCGTCAGTCAAAGTAAGCCAACGTTCTCCCAGAATAGATTCTCTGATTGATGAGACGGAAGAATAGTCACACAGTACATGTTAGACCATCTTCTTGTTCACAACCTCTACAGAGACGTGTTTCGTTTAATCTCAAATTGTATAGATGTTTCCTTAACGGACAGTATTCAGTCTGAGTTCCCGTTATAAAACGTAGATTCCTTCTGGACTTTACCAGGTAGTCCATTGCTGTGCTCTTGTTGGGATATTTTAGTAGTTCCGTAGCAAGCTCTATGATATCGCCGTGATCGGTAACAGACTGACCGGGTATAGTCCAAAGATATTTAGCCCTGCTGCCTTCTTGGCTCGCCCAATTATAGTCCATTTATATTGAATTCACAGGCGTCTGGAGTATATTCCACGTCTTGTCCCATCATTCTTTTTGATCCATCTGTGAAGATTACACCCCTGAAGTGAGAAACAATTCCTCCACTCAATATCGTCCACCTCCAGAGGCTACCTTTATGACTTATTAATAATCAACGCAAATCATACTTTCAGGGAGAACTACAGCTTCTTAAGTTTAAAGCAATATCCAAATATCATTGGAACAACTTAAATAGAATTACCTGAAAATGAAACATGTTATTATATAAATGGAAAAAATATATGATCATAAATTTTGTTTCCTACATACTTTAGAAATCAAGTACAATTTCTATCAACATAATAATTATATAATTTATATGGTTTTTCAGTTATTGACAGGTGTTCCAAGATTCAGTAACATTCATTACAATTACTAGAGAACAATATTTTTTATATTTTAAATTTATATTGTAGCAGCTATTACCATACACTGTAAAATCTCCGCATAAACAATGTCAAACAAGATCTATGGTGGAAAGGGCCTAAGTTTAGATCCGGAAATCTCTTTAATCCTTCAGGTATAATCTGCTTTAACTAGTGGTATTTGTCATTTTCAGTGTAACATGAAATTTATCGAGCACTTTACAAAAATTAATCTTGGTGTACTTCATTTAGGTTTAAGTGCAAATTACCCAGCGGCTGGTGTTTTGATTATTTGTTAATTATTCGAAATTTAGGTCGTTAGTAACACTCCCACCGACTCGTTTTGTCGATTACATTAATGGCGCCTTCACTTGTTCAAATGGGGCTCCTACATCCCCGGGGGCCTTATCGAGCACGCCATTCACAGGGGACTCAAGCACTTTCTGAATTTTAAATAATTTTAAATAATCGCTTAATTGACAGAGATCCTTATTAGATTGGAAATGGGATGTGGTGAATTGAGTATTTTATAATTAAGATTTCATTATTAATTAAGGAAATTTAGTGAGCTAAATTCAATTTAATGTAGAATGGTTTGGTAAGGCATAAAAATTATATTACAGTAGTGCTAGTAAGAATGCAAACATTTATTATATTTAGTTCTACATTGTTAAAAATACACGATGAATCAAAACTTATCTTCAGAGTTGAAATCATAAAAAAAATTAAGAAGATATTCACCCCTAAAATTGGGGTGAACGGATGTATAATATTATTGATATTACGATATTATTAAACTCTACTTTATTATATAAGTGACGTCACTTCACTCCTTGTGTACTTGTGGGTCTCGGATGTTACAAGTTAAATCGCACACATATTAATTTACATTCACTGATATGATTCAGCTTTCAATAAATTAAACACTAAACTGCTGCATAATTGAAGTAGATTTTGTCGAAATATGAGCTATATCTGGACCTTTATATTTCCTGAACAAAATGATGCGGTTTTTTGTCGTGGTTATAAAAAAATTGAAACACGACGCCAAAGTGATAGTAACCTGATGTCGGAGACTTTCCACTTGTCATAGTTTGAATATCATACCAACCGATGTTTGTAGTACGTTTTAATATGTGTAGTTATTGTAATGCAACGTTGGTCCGACGTCGGTAACTTCCCACTAATCATGGTTAGGCTAGCTGACCACAGCCAACGTTGTTTCGAGGTAGTCGTCTCTCCTTAAATACGACCGTGTTGTTTACTTTTTATCTTTATACAACTTTGATTAAAAATGCCTAAAAAGCGAAGCGTATTTAAGTACAGTAATACATTTTATAGAGAAAGTGCCAAGTAATATAATAATAATATAATAATATAATAATATAATAATATAATAATATAATAATATAATAATATAATAATATAATAATATAATAATATAATAATATAATAATATAATAATATAATAATATAATAATATAATAATATAATAATATAATAATATAATAATATAATAATATAATAATATAATAATATAATAATATAATAATATAATAATATAATAATATCATAATATAATAATATAATAATATAATAATAATAATAATATACCATAAGAAAATCAATGAACACTGTGAGATAAACAATATAATTGGCCCAGAACAGCGGAGATGTATAAAGAGATCACTTGGATGCAAGGAGCAGCTAACTATAGATGCGGTAACCATCAAACAAGCTGAAGTAAAGCGCCGAAACATCAATATGGCCTACATAGACTACAAAAAGGCATTCGACTCGGTACCTCACGACTGGCTTATAAAAGTGCTAGAAGTATACAAAGTTAGCCTCACCATTATTCGGCTACTAACATATGCAATGACGACTTGGGAGACCCAGACAAGAATTGGAGGAAGCACTATCTCGAACATCAAGATTAGAAAAGGTATATACCAGGGTGATTCCCTGAGTCCACTATGGTTTTGCCTCGCTCTCAATCCGCTCTCAGCAATATTGAATGACACCACCTATAGTTTCCGAATAGACCCCAAACAACCAAGCTTGAGGCTCGGCCATTTATTATTTATGGATGACATCAAACTATACGCTGAGAATCTAAGACAGTTGAAAGCGCTAGTAGCCAATGTCAAAACCTTCAGCGATGATATCAGAATGGAGTTTGGTCTGGAGAAGTGTGCCGAAGTACATGTCACAAAGGGAAAATTAACGCAGCAGCCGGAGAATATCCGTGACTCTGAGCAAATTCTGCTAGAAGAAACTTACAAGTACCTTGGAATTCTGCAGAATAGAAGGATAGACCACACCCAGCTAAAGGAGTTCAAGGAAAAACACAAACAACGTCTAAATAAGCTCCTGAATACTAAACTCAACGCTAGGAACATGATAACAGCGATCAATACATATGCTGTCCCTAGTTTGGCATATTCATTCGGAATACTAAAGTACTCGGATACAGACCTGGAAGACCTAGACAGAATGACGAGAACTACACTTACAAAGTTTCGAATGCATCACCCAAAGAGCGCAGTTGAAAGACTATACATGCCAAGAACACAAGGAGGCAGGGGATTAAGCAGCGTTCAGAAGATGTGCCGAACGCTAGAGAAGAACATGCGCCTCTATTTCTACAATTCAGACAGGGCCCTCATTCGGAAAATAGTGGAAAGTGACAACAGATATACACCGTTAAACATCAAAGATCGACAACACGAGATAATGATCCGAACGAATGAGGATATTCAAACAGCATGGCAGGACAAGGTACTCCATGGAAAGTATCCCAATGCCTTAAACAATCCAGAGATCGACAAGGAGATCTCGCTCCTATGGCTTAAGGAAGGAATGTTACACCCAGAAACAGAGGGATTAATAACAGCCATTCAGGATAGCATTATCCGTACTAGAAATTATGAGAAGACAATAAGAATAATAATATGCATTAAAAACGCAGTTGGCACTGACATACGCTCTTGTGCCAAAATAAAAAGAACAAATGTCAAAGTAGGCCATTACACCGCTAGTTCCGTTTATTTTTACTTCCACGTCCAGTGGAAGTATAGTAACGCAAAAAAAAATATATCTTTTCTTTTGTTGAAATAGGCTTAAAATGTCATGAAACGTCGAGATTTTAAATTTGAGAGAAAAAAATTTTTGTCTGTTGGTCGTCATGTCAGTCTGTAACTTTTTTTGTGCGCACGTGGACTCTGGAACCGTTTACGATATTAACTTGAAATTTGGTATACTTATGTATTATAACACGATCTGGAACTAGATTATATTTTGATCTAATTCCGTTGAAGGGTTCGGGGGTAAATGGGGTAAATAGGAGTACATATTTAGGGCCCCCCCCCACTATCACCCCCAATAACACCCAATAGTGTGTATACGAGAACCAAGGGACTCTAAAATTTTTTTGGCATTAGCCACCACCCCCATTGCCACCCCCACCCTATTGTTAATGGGAGTACAAAATTAAATTGGGATTTAGTGTGTGTACGAAAACCGAGGGCCTTTAAAATTTATTTTGGCATTAGCCACCCCCTCTACCACCCCCATTGCCACCCCACTATATTATTAAAGGGAGTAAAATAGTACATTGGAACTTAGTGTATATATGACTTGGACACAAAATCTGGAGTAGTAATTCCTTGGGCAGCGGTTTTTCTCTTTCCAACGATATAAAACATGTCACAAAAATTTTAATTGATAGTGTCAATATTTAATATTTTACGAAAATCACAATTCATATCATTGAATAGCAAAAATCAGCTATGCTATAATAGTAAAAATTTACTTTATAATAATTATAATTCAGTAAGTATTTATTACAATTTAATACAAACAAACAAATATCTCATAAATAAATATACAAGTACAAAATGAAAATCCAAAAAAAACGAAAAACTACGTATAACGTATAAGGTGCCTATCCAGCTATCTGGCATAACTTGATTTAAATAATTTGTACATATTACAGCAGTGTGAGGTGGAGCCCCATATTGTTGAACATATGAATAATTCAATCTTTCTGCGACTGCTAATTCATAAGGAAATCCTAAAATTTGTTTTGCAGGAAATTAAGGTATCTACGAGCGGTTAATTTGCCATCATAAAAATAAGGTCCAATTACTTTAGCCCCTAAAGGACCCACCCAAACATTCGTAGAAAATCTTTCTTGGACCAATGTGTATTTTCTCGTGTCCATTTATAATGCATTGAAAAATCCGTTATTAGAAAAAATTGATTTTTATAATATTTTTCTTTTTTTATGCGACAGTTTCTCTGAATTTGTCTCAAAGAGCGTTTTTAGATTTTGAAGTAACTTCCTAAACATAGTTCGATTTGGCTGCGGAGCATCTGGAAATCTATCTCCGTAAATCGTGAACATATCTCAGCGTCAAAATTGCACTGACAATAAATGCTAATCATATCGAATTTGTTATTATTTGTATATACCATAACTACTGATATAAAATTTGTCTTAGAACTCGACAACGCAACATACAACAGTGACATCTGTCAAATTTGGTAACAACTGTATATATTGTTTTTCACTAATCATGACATAGCTGATTTTTCCTATTCAATGATATGAATTGTGGTTTTCGTAAAATATTAAACATTGACACTATCAGTTGAAATTTTTGTGGCATGTTTTATATCGCTGGAAACAGAATTAATTGTGTCATGGCCTACTTTGAGATTTGCTCTTTTCATTTCTGTACAAGAGCGTATATCAAAGCCAACTGCGTTTTTCGAGTTTTTTTGATACACTTTATAATTTTTGTTGTCTTTGCCGTCAACTTTCATTCCTTTAACTTTTTTCGTATCGCCTCAAATAAGGAAGCTATAACCGTTTCGTTTGTGGTTTCCTATTTTTCAGGTTTTTGTAATATATCTCAGAAAGTAGGCTATGGATTTCAAATTTCTTTTTACTGAAATATAGCTCACAAAAAGTGGGATAACTGTTCTAAAACTTTATTCTTTTACAATAGATATTAAGCGAGATATTTGGTATGGCCCTCGTAAAATAGACAGACAGTATACTATGTCCCCGACCTCATCACACAAAAGTCAGTACTATGCACTACAGACGAAGGTTCCGCTAAGTACACAAATGTTTATAGCTAAGAAGTCGGTGACCAACGTCTTACCTATTCGAATTTTTATTTCTCATTTTGGTGTAAAAACGGGTCGGAAAGTGGTTGCGTGGACGTTGGTTGCTGACGTCGCGTCGCATTGGGTCGTTTACAACAACGTTGGCTCGACGTTCAAATGCTACTTGGGCTTATCGATAAGCTCACCTCAGTTTCAGCCACATCACTTGTTTTCGTTACATTTTAATTCAATTACCATATTTTATTTCTATGATAATACCTCATAACCCAATAAAAAAGGAATCTCAAAATGCTCATGCTATAATGCTATAATCACTTAGTTCGCTGTGCAACTTCGTTAAATGAAATTTTCATTAAAAATATAAAAAAGGCAGTTTGTTTGAAATCGATTTCATATTCTCTGAGTTTTAGAATATCTTGTATAATTTATCTTAAGTTTGACACCTGTTTATGACTTCCTAAGACAAACAAAATTTTTATAAAGAATAACTTTTTCTCGGAAACTCAAAAATAAGAAAGTTTACAAAAGTGCAGTACTTCATATTATGGGAACACAGTGCATATAAAGTTATTTTGTTGAAAATCATTAAGTTCACTAGTATTTTGCATAATATAATATCGAAAAATGAGTTACAAATTTCTTTATGCTACAAAAATGTTCTTACTTATTATTTTTCTAAATGTGTTTTTAAGCATAAATTACGTTTTAAAAATATTAATAGAAGTTTATTGAACCAATAGAATGTTGAATAATTACCAGGAAGCGGAAGCCGAAATCTTACTTTTTAAATTGTATTTCTTATTTATTTCATTTACTTTTCTTGTCTGACAGCGTTCATGTAATCAGCGGCGTTTACGCTTGGCAAGTTATATACAAATATAAACCATAAAATAAATAGCTTTTAACTGAGGATATAATAAATTTTCATTTGGAAACTTCACTCCTTCATCGGTACTGACTATATCGCAAATATTTTCAAAAGTAATAGATACAAGATAAAATGTATAATTCTTTAAGAAGTCCATAATAATCCAGTCACCACGTACTATGTACCTTCGAAAAAACTTAATGAAACTTTGGGATGTTGTTTGTGGGTGTTCAGTAGTGCTACACCCAATTTACCTAACAAAAAACACTGTGGAATTTTGTGGAGGGACGAAAATCCCCGAAATTTTTACACTTTTTTTTTAGAAAACGGTTGATTTAAGCGGACAACTTCAAATTAATAAATTGTAGCTGATTAAATTTCCTGCAATTTGCATGATAAAATATATTTTTTGACCCCATAGGTACCGAGATACAGAGTTTCGAAAAAGTGCCAAATTTGTCAAAATCGTAAAAAACTGCTGAAAAGGCTAGTTTTCGATATTTATTTTCCATTTTTCAACATATTTAATAGGTGGGGAGGTAACTGCTTCCATATGCATAGGTTCAACTACCCCTTTCACTCTCCCCATAACTGAATCGAATCACACACTACACACAATTCAGATATGCCCCAGCCGTTGAAGGCGTGTGCTCGTTTGTTCTTATCAAACAACACCAACAAAAGGAACTTTATCACAATGCTCATGATAGAAATGACAGCGAAAGGGATTGAGGTGAAACAGGCTACTGAAGATGCAGACGTGATGATCATACACAAAGCAATATCGAAGGCTGCTGAATATGACAGTATAATTATTACAAGTGAAGGTGTAGATCTCCTCGTGTTACTGACAGCCCAAGCCTCCACTTCCCACAAAAACATCTATTTCGAGAAGAATGGAAGAGGTAATGCCCCACCATTATTATTTTCAGTAGATTCATGCAAGATCGACCAACAAAATATTATCTTTCTGCATGCAGTAAGTGGATGCGACACCATTTCAACTCACTTTGGACAAGGGAAGAAGAAAGTCTGCAGAATTTACGAGAAGAACACTTCCCTACATGATCTAGTAGTTGTGTTGAAAGACCAGGAAGCCACCCCCTACCAAATTTCCGAGGCAGGCGTGAAGTTTCTGGTAGCACTGTATGGAGGGAACAGATTCCCTCGACAACCTCCGATAGCAACATTTTACTAAGTCGGTAGCCAAATCTAAATTCCAATTGGCCAGACGGCCACCTACTAAAAGCGCGGCCACCCACCATATTTTCCAAACATATCTCCAGGTACAAACATGGCTGGGTAACGGCATTGTACCGTCAGTTTGGGGGTAGTCGCTGACGTGGCGAGGGTCCGTCCCCATCAGGACCACACGTAATGCAGCCCCAGACAACATATTGAACATCGTCTTTTGTAAACACAAGAAAGGGTGTAGCAATGCAGCCTGTAGCTGCAAGAAAGCAGGACTGCGGTGCTCCTTCGCAAGAACTGCTCGGGACATGCATGCGAAAATTCGCCAGTGCCTGATCTCCAGGACGAAGAAGCAGAAGGAGAGCACGATGAAGAAATGATTATGGTCGCACTGCTAGACGATGAAGAATAACGTGCAGCACGGTGCCAAAAGCCTAAAATATTAACTTTACTTCATTAACGTTTACTTTATATTTCCCTACTTTAAAATTTTCCTTACAAATTTACTTTATTAGACAGTAAGCATCGCTATAATATACTACATATAAGAATACTGTGTTTTAATGTTCTTTTTTTCCAACCTATGGAAATGTAGTAAAGTAGATACCACAAGTCTACTAAATATGTTGAAAAATGGAAAATAAATATCGAAAACCAGCCTTTTTAGCAGTTTTTTTATGATTTTTAGCAATTTTGCATTTCTTCAAAACTCTGTATATCGTAAAATACGTTTTACCGTGAAAATTACAGGAAATTTAATCCTCTACAATTTACTAATTTGAAGTTGTCCGTTAAAATCAACCGTTTCCGAAATATTTCTAAATAACCGAAAAAAATGCAATAATTTTGGGGATTTTCACCCCTCCTCAAATTTCCACAGGGTTTTTTTGTTGGATAAATTGGGTGTAGCACTACTGGATACTCACAAACAACGTCCCAAAGTTTCATTAAGTTCGAAATTTTTCTAAGGTACCCCCCAGGTTTGATCTTATGACGACTGGTAACTGTATATTGGATTTAAGTTTTATGTATATTTGACGTGCAATAAATATAATTCTTGCAGTATTTCCAAAAAAAATACACAAAGTACTATGACAGAGAACATAATACTTTAGTAGATGCAATATTATTTAGCTTAAAATATTGTTCTGGAAAGTCACATCAGATGTCGCAAGACAATGTGTTGATTATATCGTTTATATTTGAATAAATTCTATCTGAATGAAGATAAATGGGATTCGTAAAGGGGAAATGTTCCAATGAGGACCACGATAAGAAAGCTAAACGACCAACTACATTTCCCTTGTAAATATATTTCATCTATTCATGTAAAATTTGAATTATTTTTATTCCTTTCTTTCTAAGAAATTATTAGTGTATTGCATTATGATTCTGTTTTTATGCATTTTGAGGGTTTATATTTTACCTTATAATTATGTTTTATAAGACTGGAAATAATGTGCTTTTGCATGGAACTTAAGTTTTACATGTATTTTACCCATTTGTTCGATAATTCAATGAACTCCTTGGATTGCTTTTATTGAAATGAAAATAATAAAAAAACGAAATATTGTAACCATTTACAATATTTGTATGTCTTTTTACTTTTGAATCAAAGAAATATTAGGCAACATTAACTTTGAACACAAGCATTTTTTGATAACGAATAAATTAGCTGCAATTTTTCAAAAAGAATTTTTGATACTATGTATAAATAAATGACTTTTTCTTTTTTAACAATTTTAAATTCAAAATTATTTTAATACCATTAGTACAGTCTATAATAAATATTCATTTTTAAGCTTATGTAATTGGAGGAAATAAAGAATTATATTAGTTAGATATTGTCCAGTTTATGCCGAAAGATAAATCGGTGATAAGGGAGTTGGTGAGTGGCTTCGAAAGAGGTAGGTCGTAATTTCAAAGTTAACCTCCGGAAAACGTGTAGTTAGTTTAAGTGCCAGTCTGTAAAGACGATTAACTTTTGATGTCTTCGAGAGAAAAGTCACAAAAGGGTGAAGATCCTGCCGAAGAGAAAAGTCCCGACAGGGTGAAGCTTTTGGGAGTGGTAGTATTTTCCCCTCCGTGACCGAGGATATCAACATACTACAGCATAACCATCATCTAAGTATAAGGTATCCGGCAGTCGCATCAATGTAAGTAGCTTTAGGTATGGAAGAGCTGAGGGATCAAAGCTCCGCTTTTATTTGTCGTTTCAAGATCTTGACTTTTATCTGAAGATCCTGACTATTATCTCAAGATTTTGACTTTTTCTCAAGCTCTTGACTTTTATCTCAAGATCTTGACTTTTATCTGAAGATCTTGACTTTTATTTCAAGATCTTGACTTTTATTTCAAGATCTTAACTTTTATCTCAAGATTTTGACTTTTATCTCAAGATCTTGACTTTTATCTAAAGATCTTGGCTTTTTCTCAAGATCTTGACTTTTATCTCAAGATCTTAACTTTTTCTCAAGATCTTGTCTTTTATCTCAAAATCTTGACTTTTGTCTCAAGGTCTTGACTTTTATTTCAAGATCATGACTTTTTCTCAAATTTTTAAATGGGAACTAGGGGCGTGTGACACCTCAGTTGAAAGATATTTTCATTCTCTTTTCAAAAATGCAAAAATTAAAGGTAAAAAAATTAATTCATGTGCTTGACGTAATTCGCTACAGCAAACTAAAAAAATATATAATTGCAATGTAGAAAATGTTCAAAATAAGTCCCGTGAACGTCTTGGCAGCATCCTAATCGTAAATAGAAATGTCTTCCAACACCTGGGGGGTAACCACATCCGTTATTCCTCTTCTTGAGTCAGTTATATCACGTGCTTTAGTTTTGTATACCATACATTCACATATCCTCATAGGAAAAAATCTCAATATATTGAGAAAAATGTCAATATATTGAGTTTAAAAAAATAAAAGTAACGTTGACACCAGGGTGCTTTTGTACCTTCAGTTCAAATTTCGTGAAAATCGGTTCACCGCCTCCCACGATATGTATATAAATATACTGAAAAAACGAAAAAAATTGAACTACAGCTAACTTGGCCAATATTAAACCGAATTTGATGAAATTTTAGATTAAAGTAACCTATATAAGTATATAACCACGAAATAGCCTGCAAAATTTTAGCAAAAAATATCCAGTAGCTTGGACGCAATTCCATTTTTGGTCCAAATTCCACAACATTTTTAAAACATTCCCCAATTTGTCCAAATGGTCGAACAATTTTTTTTTCTACCAAAATGAAGGTATTTTTATTTACTTTCATGTGATGTAACTAAAAAATAACTTTTTTTAATTTATCCGATTATTTGTCATTTTTGGTATATACATGCGCGCGGCGATTTTCTGTCATTCGGCATTATGCATATGCGTGCACAAGTATACGTGTAATTATTCATTATAAAAATTTCAATACTAATAATAAAAAGTGATTGTGAGCAGGTTTTAAATCAGACAAAAGAACTCTGGAAGATAAGATATAATATTTTTTTCGAAACGAAAATTCACTTGATTTTTATTAAACCTTTTACATACCGGGTTTAACAGGATCATGGTATACCCCCTTTCATTTTAAAGATAATTGTTTGAAATTTAGGATATACTACATGCATAATAAGCACCATTTGTTGGTTTAATGGTGTTTTAATGTATCTTTAAAAATTACCCCAAAAACAATTTTGGTGAATTTTATTTGCTCATTAATCACATAATCTAGTGTTTTTAACAGGATTTCGATTTTTGTAGCATTTAGAGTCATAGAATAAATCGGAACCATCATGGCACTCTTAAATGAAAAACTATTATAAAGAAAATTGATGTTTGAAATGTCACTTATGGCATCGTTGGATTCAGAAAATTATTCAGAATTCAAAAATGCAATAATATACAGGGTGTTCTATTTAAAAATCGAAAGTTAGTGTCACAAACTGGAAGTGAAAAAAAATTAATTGTATGTCAAAAAGTGCTGCTTATTATGTATATTTAAAAAGGGGGTATACTATGATCTTGTTACTATGAACGATCCATCTTTTCGCATCTGAAGGACTTTTACTATATTTTCCAAAAAATTAATATTAAACGTTCACATAGAAGGGTTCAAAACGACTGTTTCAGACGGAGAACAATACAAAATCTATACTTACTGTTCGTTTATGCTTAACTGCTTCATTGATGGTACCAATTGGACGTCGTAACACTATAAACCTAACATAGTATGTACTAACACTTTCTTAAATTTAATCCTGAAAAGGAATACAAGAAAAAGACAATATAAAGTTCAAAAATATATATTAAATCTTTTAAAAAATTCTGTCCCGTGTACAACACATAGTGAGGAACGGAACGACTCATAATGTACCAACTACCATCCAATGTTTAGTTTTTAGCTAACGATTACACAAAAAGATTCAGTAAAAAGTTCAATGTTTTTTGGTGGGCTTTTGCTTGTTTGTCTATTGACGTATTTTCAGTTCAATATCAATTTTGGTCGCTCCTCGGAGCTTAAACATGCTTGAATCGCAACGACTTTGAATTATATTCTGCAATTATGTATTCATACGTTCAGGCAAGGCAGTCCCCCATGCACGTTCTGAGTACATGGTAACTATACTTTTTTGACATCGAATCACTGAGGAACCAGTTTAGGGCAAATACCGTCAAAACCCATCATTTTCCCGTCAAAATCGACTGCTAGAAAATGATACGGCACCCTCGACGCTAAGGACTATTTTTGCTAAAACTCTTGAAATACTTTGACTAGAGACTGGATTAACTTGTCCTCACATTTAACATAATGCATGAGTTGCAGTGCTGCCAACGTGGATTCGTAAAATAGTTTTTAATTTTGAAATTGCACTTTCTAAATTTTGGTGGTCGAGGCGACATTACGTCCCCGTGCAGCGTCATTTACTACACTTTCTAAAATTACACTCCTTGATGTGTTTTCAAGATTTTGGCATAAAAAGCGCCCCGTAGAGCAAAAATGTGATATTTAAAATATAAAAACCTCTTCCAACTGCATTTTTACATGAAGCACGCTATCAAGTCGGATTTTGTTACAGTTTCGAAAAGTTTATTGAAGGATTTGGCGTATTCTTTAACATTACACCCGGTATATTGATTATTATTTTATTTTGTTCATGTTTTCTTTCTCTAGCAGTTGTACTAGATGTGCTACTCCAAGAAATGTCTACTTCTGAATAGGTAACTGGAGTTTGGAATATTTCTTCACCCCTGTCAAGTCTAAAATCGTATATATTTGAGATATTTTCTGCGAAAAGAAAAGGGTTCCCCCACCTACTCGAAGTGGAAAAGTCAGGGTATTCTTAGTTTCACCAAAACAAACTTAGTTTTCTATGTCGCCCATGTAAAATTTTCTCTATCGTCTTATTTTGGGCTATTTTTACTCTACTATTAATGAAGTAACGAACTCTATATTAACACGTGTTATTGTCGATTGGTTTTTGCCAACATCGGAAGGAGATTATTTTTATATACTCAGAACAGTAAACAACAGTATACCCATAATAATTGCATCACAAATCTCGCTCTGACGAAGACAAAGTATGACATGATTTACATCATTTAGGGGATATTTCTTCGTAGAAAACAAAGCGATTTTTATAATCACTTCCGAGCATTACACTTTTTTTCTCCGAAACATTCTCGTCAACCAAACTACCTGACTAAGACGAATATTTTTCATCCTGGGCTAGATTAAATATGACTGTATTGGGATGAATGTTTCTGTACAGTTGAATTGAAATACTTGAAGTCTCATAATGGACATCAAAATCCCCAGATATTGTTTTGTTTCATTTTGTCAGTTTGAGCTTTGCAGTCGATATCGGAAAATAGGTCATAACTAAACACTGTTCAACCAGATAAACTAGTAGTATTCTTTATACTGCTGTTTATTGATGTTTTCCGTTTTGATAGAATCTTGTTCATTGAAATCTAACTGTATTTATATTGACCGTGCTTTAATGAACGGCACATAATTAATTGATTATCTATTAATTTTTATTTATCATACATCCGATAGGTATATAATTTATTTTGAAGAAGTTATATTTGATTTAAAGTGTATTCTCTATAATTAGACACTGTGATAATCAGATGAAAAATATCTGAAAAGTAATTTCAATTCCGCCTTCCAACTATTACGTTCTACTTTCTTATTCCATAAGTTAGGATTTCGTGGGTGAACCAATATATCAAATTTTTTATTTCAACATAAATTTATTACAACTTAGGTACCGATGCTAATATATTTTTAAGTAGTATGAAATCTTTATTCCAGCAGCAATATTATATGCGATATATCTTTTGAAGTTAATGAAAGAATAATTTGATTAAAGATATGAAAGACCCTTTGCAAATTTGCAAAAACAATAACTATTATAATGACTATTGTCAAGAATTATATATGGGGGTGAGCGTAGGTGCGTCTTTACTATGTACATACTTCGGTATGCGATGTAAAGCAACGACAGGCGCAGTTAGTAGTTGGATGGGTGACCATTCCAACGGAAATCGCGTCCTCGTCGCACACATCTTCCAGCGGCTTGTATATCAGTGTATGCGCGGAAGCTATACAACCTTAGGCGAGGGTTGTATAGGAGATATACCATCCTTCGGAGGGGATGTAAAGCCGTCGGTGCCTTGTCTATTAAATGTTAGGCAAGTGAAAGATCCCTACTCTTCTTAAGGGAAGAGGTTCGGCAAAATTCCTGGATGGGGGTAGCTCGTCTACAGGCGCCGGTGTTAGGCCTCAGTAGCGGAAATAGGCCAACGTTAAATAAATGAAAAAAAAAACGACGACAAAAAACTGTAAACGACAAAAATTAAACTATAATTTCTCCTGATGTTTAAAATATAATTATTAGAGTTAAAATTTAAAAAAGTAGGCATATTTTTTTTATTGAGAACATTTATGTCAATATTGACTAATTCTGTTAACAAGTGAAATGTGGATACATATAACAGTCAACTTTAATCGCGCCACCAGAATGAGACGATATTTGAGGTATTTTTAATGTTTACGGAAAAGTGCAATGTGCCAAGGCTGAGAACTTCAAATATTTTTTTGAAAAATTTTATTTGCATTAAAAAATTATTTTGGATTCGTGGTCTACAACTCCTGATTAGTGCATTTTGAATAACCTCACTCTTTACTAAATACTTAATTATTGCTTTTGTGTAGAAATTTGCTTATTATAATATTTATAATAATTATTTCTTATTTTAGTTTTCTGTTCAGATAAAGAACTTTCAACTAAGTAAACAAATAGAGCAAACCACATAAGGAGATTCTTGAGAATGGGTAAATTAATTTGAATACAAGTTTTTTTTCACAATAATAATATACATAAAAATATACACAATAATAGTAGATGTATTTAAGAGCATTTAAATAAAAAAACAAGAATAAAAATTATCAGTAATTATATTTATATAAAAAAAAAAATATATGTATTAGACAAAATTGTATCTTAACAGTAAATGATACTATAAATAAATGATATGACAAATCATCAGATTTTTATTAAGATTTGATGTTTCCTTTATTAAATAGTTTTCGTTCTCCATTTTATCTCTAAGTAGCACTAATATTTATTTCAATATGATCATGTTCACTACTACTTATCATAAATTACCTATAAGCTTTGATGGTCATGAAATTTTTCTACATTCGTTGCGTAAAAAATACAGTAGTAGTTAGAGGATCACACGATATAACAAATCCTTGGCTGTGATAATGGTCTGAGATAACTGAGGTCGAGTAGGACTACTCTCTATCCCAGATCATCGCGCCTCTTCTGGCACTCTATGTCTTGTCTTCTTTCTTCGCCAAGATATCTGATGCCGGAAGCCCCATCGTATCGTCGCGAACGAGGGTGGCTGTTACTGAACTCGTCCAGAGATGGTTCTTGTGGATAGGAATGACTGGCGGTACACAGGACGCCAAGTGATATCCTACCATCCATATTATCGATATGGAAGAATGAACTGTATATCTCAGAAGGTGCGTAGCCTAAACGATTCTGTAGTGTTTTGCGCCGGCGCAAGGCTAGGGTAAGCTGGCGTCCAGATTTCGGCATCTCGGCGTCAACTGGATCAGGGTTTGGAGAGTGATCTTTCGCCGTGTCTTTTCTCCAGAATCTGGAATTTCCGCCACTTGTGATTCTGAATGTCGGTTGGATCGTAATTAGTCCCATTTCTGATCAACGGATTCCCGTGCTCATCTGCACGAGCGTAAAGTTTCTTCGCTCTCTTCTAGATATCCACAGTTACTGGAGTTTAGTCCAGGCCCCTCAAGATCTCGGAGTTTCTGACGAACCAAGGGGCTTCGAAGGTGCACCTGTGTGCTATGTTTTCACAGCTTGGATCATCTTGAGGTAGGTCTTCGCTTGATACCCCCAGGCTACGGAGGCATAGGTCAATAGAGTTTGATCAGTGCTCGAATAAGCGTGAGCTTATTACATATGTTTACCCGACAAGGGATAGACAAGCACCTGCCTTCTCTTTTTTTGTACTATAGCTTCAATGCTCTGTTCCCATGTGAGGCAATGGTTCATGATCACGCTAATGTAGTTGGATTTGGTCTCTGTTCGTGGTATCGTGTCCTGTGAGTACCTACTTCCTGGTTCTGAGTATCGCCTTACTCTTCTCGTCGTTGGTGACTGCCTTCCACTTGTTCACCATTTCTCCAAGAGGGATACGATTTACTGAAGATAGCTAGTGGTTTATGCCGCTTGCCAAGATCTTGCGACGATTGCCCTACCCTCCGCGAAGATCGCCAGGGAGGTCCTGTCTGTCAGCATTGGAAAGTGGAACGTTGGCAATTTATTGTCATCGTGGATTGCACCCGTTCGAGTTGGCGAAAGGGAATAATTTTTTACGTATCGCCGGATCGCTTTAATGTTTCATAGAAACGTTCTTTTAGGAAAAGATCTACAAATTATCACTTTTCATATCTGGTAATAACTTGATGTAGTGTATTTGATCTGGAAATGATTTTTACTAATACAAATTCTTCTTAAACTTAATGTGTTAAAATGAAACCAATGAAAATTATTTTCATACCAACTTAAATCAAAGAAGATCCAAACATTAGTAAAATTAAAGGGTAAGGCATTACTAGATTCACCACTGGAATTATCAAATTGCTTGAATTGTGTATTTTGTAAAATACCTAAAATATGTAATTTTAATATAAATATTTATTTAAAAATAGTTAAATACGAAAAGCAATTTTAAAATACATTTTTAAGGATATAAATTTAAAGTGTGACTATATCAATATTAATAACTCGAATAAGAAAATTAAAAAGAATATGGTTCTTTCTCTTGCTTACATTTGAGTGCTTTATAATCTTTTGATTTAAATTTTTGTTGATTTTTAACTTCCTTCGCATAAATATTTCAAATATTCCCTTATTTATACACACTGAATATTTCAATAGCCTTTCAGCTAGCTCTCTGCTTATACCGAGAAAATCAGTCACTTTATATTCAGAGGCTATCGAAGTTTTTAAGTACTCTTTTAACTTTTTCAAGAACGTATTACTATTCAAGCCATAATTACAGTCGTATATTACAACTTTTACCACTAAAACTACAAAGCATCCTTTTATTTGCTTTTTCAACCATTTGTCTCACGTAATAAAAGTAAATGGAAATAATTGAAAACCTGTTCAGTATACCTTATATTGAAATAGAATCTAAATACACCAATACCTATATATTTTTTTAATTAACGACAAGTGCTATTAGCCGCGGCATGTTACAATATTACTTTCATAAATATTATTGTATTACATAGATTTATATCATATATAGTACATATTATGTATATTACATCAAATGTTTAAATTTAAAATATTGATGTTGGAGAATTACACCAAAAGCATTTTTACATACAATCTTCGTCTAACATCTACAAATGATACTAATTTGGTGATTTTAGTTGGAGACATAAATGTAAATATAGGAGATTTAATGGACGATACTGCTTCAACCTATTTAAATATGATGGAACAAAGTGTCTTTGATTCACAAATAAATCTACGTACAAGAGAAAATGAAACTACTTCTCCAATAGTTGATGATATTTTTGTAAAATTATATGCAAAACTATAAATAAACTGTTTAACCATAGCATTTCAAAATAACAGTTCTCGAATGTATTATTTATTTTGTTACATGAAATAATAATAATCAAACAACAGATATATAAATAGATAAACTTTATTCGTTCTAAATGTTAATTATAAAAAATAGGTAGAATAGGTCCAAGTAGATGTAAAATTAACAATAATATATATTACAACCATATTAAATAATAAATTACAAACATACAGCTTAGAAGAACGTTGACATGGAAACAAAATAAAATTATATGCAAAACTATAAATAAACTGCTTAACCATAGCATTTCAAAATAACAATTCTCGAATGTATTATTTATTTTGTTACATGAAATAATAATAATCAAACAACAGATATATAAATAGATAAACTTTATTCGTTCTAAATGCTAATTATAAAAAATAGGTAGAATAGGTCCAAGTAGATGTAAAATTAACAATAATATATATTACAACCATATTAAATAATAAATTACAAACATACAGCTTAGAAGAACGTTGACATGGAAACAAATGATAAAATAGTGAAAGAAGAAGAAAAAAATAAATTGGCAATTCTTATGAATAACATACTCATACGATATATAACCTAAGTTTCTCCTACTAATTAAAAATCGTAAATAAATTTAATTGGTTTAGACTTGAATTTATTAACACTCTTAACTAATTTAGTATTGGAAGGTAGATTGTTATAGATTGTTATGTAGTGCTCTCATATATGGGAGATTTTCTGTAGAGGGCTAAATTGTATTTGTTGATATATATATTATCGAGATTTCTTGTATTGTATTCATGTTTCTCACTATACGAAGGTAATTTTGTTTTTAAACTATGGATGTATATGAGCAGTTTGTATAAATAAATACATGTAACTGTAAGAAGTTTATTATTCTTAATGGCATCACCGCAAGAGTGTCGGAATCCCATATGAAAAATTATTCTTAGCGCTCTTTTCTGTAAAACAAATACTCTATGTAGATCGATGCTCTGACCCCAAGCAATATTATAGGATACTTTGGAGTAAAATAAAGCATAGTACATATTTATTAGAGAGCTTTGATCCAAACTATTTGTTAGCATTGCAATGGAAAAAAAACGATGGGCTTAATTTGTTAGAGTTGATCAACGTGTTGGGTCTAGCAGAAATGTTCATCCACAGTTACTCGTTGAAAGTGATTATCATTAACACGGATAATAATATTCTTGTATAGATTTCTTAAATATTGAGATGTTGCACAAAATGGACCCTTTTTACTTGCTTTTTACTTGTTTTTCTTTAACTCATAATGTGTGCACAATGTTCAAATTTTACGCCCTTTATTTAACACACTTTCTGACATAATCAATTGATGAAATTTTGTACAGTCACCAAGGTCGAATGACAATACAGTATTTCACTGCTACTTTTGCAAATATCTGCATATAGGGGGAGCGGCGGTGAAAATTGAATGTTCATCTTCAAATCTGCATCCTTTATTTAACACACTTGAATAACAATACAGTATCTGCATATAGGGGGAGCGGCGGTGAAAATTGAATGTTCATCTTCAAATCTGCATCCTTTATTTAACACACTCGAATAACAATACAGTATTCTACCGTTACTTTTGCAAATATCTGCACATAGGGAGCGCGTGGGTGAGAATTGTCTTCAAATCTTGCACCCCCTTTTTAACACACTTCCTGTCATAATCAATTGATAAAGTTTTGCACAGTTACTAAGATCGGATGGCAATACATGTTTGTCTTCAAATCTTGCATCCTTTTTTAAACACTTTCTGATATAATCAATTGATGAAATTTTGCACAGTTACTAAGCTCGGATGACAATACAGTATTCTACGGTTACTTTTGCAAATATCCGCACATAGGGGGCGCGGGGGTAAAAATTGAAAATCTGTAAAACGAAGGAGCGAGAAATCAAAACAAATCGTTAAAAGACGAATTTTATTGAGCGATCACTGGGGGGGTAAACCCCCCAAAAAGTATGATTAAAAAGTAGAAAATAAAAAAAATACTAATGTAAGAATGCAAGAAAAACAAGGCGTGCGCATTTTATATATAAGTATATGTATTATTTTTGTGTGCGCAGGACTT
This sequence comes from Leptura quadrifasciata, assembly GCA_963675555.1. Taxonomy (NCBI): domain Eukaryota; kingdom Metazoa; phylum Arthropoda; class Insecta; order Coleoptera; family Cerambycidae; genus Leptura; species Leptura quadrifasciata. The sequence goes on from OY776678.1 coordinate 47,389,069, forward strand.
GCTATTCTTGCATATGTACATTAGTATTTTTTTATTCTTTACTTTTTAGTACGACTTTTTACAGAAAACCAAGTTTTTAAAGTGTTTGTTTAACTATTTTTTGATTGTATAGGAATTGTGCAATAGTATTTAATCGCCCTATAAAATTTTCACAGTTCTATAAGAGTTGTTATAGAAAAGATCTAGCAACAGTTATAGAAGTTATTTTGCTAGTTGGGTATCATTCGATAATTGATTAAAAAATTTGGTTCGTACTGGCATCTATGCAGTAGGTCCCTGGCGGTCGACGCTGAAACTATCAGTGATATAACTTTTTCTATTTGACCTCTCTATGAAAAACCAAATGAGTAATAATAAAATAGTAATTTTCTTTTTATTATTGAATTAATTTTATCTGCTTGACCTCAAGAAGAGATAAAGAAATAAAGGATTTTATTGCATTTTTGCAACTTTGCCATTCAGTTTATAAATGACATTTGGGACTTATCCAAGAACGAAAATAAAATAAAAATACAATGCCACTGTATAATTTGATATCCGCATAACATGTAATCAGATACTAAGTGTTCGTAAAACTAAATTCATATGTTTAGTAATACAGACCCTAAGGAATCAGAGAAATTTTCATCAGTTTATTCTCCATTGTTTTATAATATCGTTATAACTATAATTGCCCGCGTACTCTAACACGTGTCTAACATAACGGCACCTCCAATTGAGATTTATGCCTAATGTCGCATTACATAAATCTTTTCTTATGTCTTCTACGGAACACATCCTCGCATCAATTTGTGTGGGCGTCGGCCAAATCTTATATAGATATATACTTTGTGTATAACAGAGATCCGGACCAGTAGTAAAGATTTAGGAGTCCCATTTGTCTTTAATGCGGGCCATTCGACTAAAGTCGCGTAGCTGTAAACACAAGTCAGACACATAAACCCATGTGTCGTACTAGTAGATGGAACATTGCTAAATTTTCCTAGTTTTCCTTCATTACAAATTGATTATTTTAAATTGAATTCTAAATAAAGACATTTTGCATGGTAATACTAAATGGATGCAATTTTGAAAAAAAGTACTTTTAGCCTACAAAAATGAACTATACAAGTAAATATAATAAATACAAACCGGTTTTAACTTAAGCATGTTAGAACATTTTATGCACCCGAAAGTCCTCATTTTGGAGATACAGGGCGTTAAAAAACCATAGATTTTGGGCCGGGATCTTGGCTAGTCAGACATATATAAATATAATTTCCCACAAATGTTATTTCTGCTCATATTAAATGATGACAAGCAAACAGTGACAACAATGAAGAGCAAACAGATTGAGCACTGAAGATTGAAGAAATCAACAGGGAGGCTGTCATTAATTTCAATCCCTTCTGCAGTTTTTCTGTGGGCAAGCAGCAATTAGCAAACAAAAGGAACTGGCGATCAAATATTTTAATGTTGAAAATGAAGAAGGGAGCAATATCGCGAAGTTCTAGAGCTCCGCAAATTAAATATACTGGAGGATTACCGTAGGTCACTGTTATAATCTTAAGTCATATTATTAGACTTAACTATGTTGTCTATTTTTGATGTTTATTCCATGACTTACTATGTCTGCAATAATAAATGCATACTAATATTTTAATTTTTAAATTCATCTGCAAAAATTTTATTAATTCATATTTTTTTATGAAATTTGGTAATCACCCATTTAGGAGGAAGCTGAATACAGGAATGTATTCAGATTTTACGTAAAAAAACGCTAATACGATTTCTTAAATTTTAGCCCCTAGAAAAATCGCGGTAGGCCATGATTTTTAAAAGTAAAATATAAGGTTTTATCCAAAAGTGCAGTATTTCGTGTTGTATCTTTTAAAAAAACCCGATCAAAATCGATTAATAAATACAAATTTTATGAGGGTGTTAAGGTTTGAAATGGTTACACCGTATTTGGCCTCAATCGCCGAACTCGCTCAAATCAAAAATTTTGTTAGTTTCCTAATCTTTTCGTAATCAGCGAAATATGTTCTTGTTTCGCAGATTGAGTACGAAATAATAGTCAAATCCCAATTTGAGTAGTAGTTAATTACACAACTTACGATTATGTTGCCTTTTTGGTATTTAAACAGTTTAAAATGCACGATTTGCGGTTAGTATAAAGTAGAAATGATCGCGCTGCAATTTTAGTAAATAGGACATATTTATTATAATCTAACTGCACTAGTATATCTCTAATATCCCCGCTTTTATTTCACATGCCCAAAACGTAGTGTTCATATTACATATTACATAATTGCAATGCTTCTTTTTATGATATCTTATGACTATGGCTTAGAAAGAAGACAATGGATAATTCAACATTAGTGTCTTCCATAAACAGAGAGATTTTCGATGGAATAATAACTCAACTGATTCAATGTGAATAAAGTTAACAATTTACTAACAGGAAAAAATACATTCAAGTACCTAATTGGAGCAGAGAATGAAAAGCTATGTTCCGCATATTACCGTCGGTTGAATCGATATTAAATAATAGTGAATATTGAGGAGTAGACCGAAGAGAAATAACGAGTTAAATTCTGTAAAATATTGTTGCGATACTATGTTATAAATAGTTCTAGAAGAAATTCATAAGGACACAGAACATCAAACTGCTCTAGGTATGGAGAAAGAAATTAACAAAAAGTACTGTAACGTTTCTAGAAACGTCACCGAAGGGCTTTTTATCTTAATTGGATTGAATCTGCGGTAGGTTATTGATGAAACATATACAATAGAGTAATTATAAATATTCAAAAGAAGAGTTACAATACGCACTTGGTGTATTGTTTCATAAGGTTTGTTCAGTTTTGTCTATGACATATGTTTCGGCCTTGCGACCATTATCACAGAGTCTTAGAAACTAACCTAAAAGTGATGGTTTACTATATATATCCTTGAAATATTCTACCTCCTTAGAGGGGGATAATAATTAATAGTATTAAATATAGGAAAAATGTTGCACAAGTTTCAACGCGTGTAAATAATAATATAACTTATAACATTGATGGTAAAAATAGTAAAAGTGGATATTCTCCTTTTGAGTTGTTCTTTGAAATATAACACAGACAATAAATAATTTTAAACATATAAACAACACTTAGTAACTAACAAAAATAAATAACATAAGGCAATGTAAATGCCCGCCTCGAAAAAGAAGAGATAAGTGTACAGTTTATATCATATATTAAATATTCATATGAACCCATGTAACAGCTGTTTGATAGAGTGAGTTTGATTATAATGCCTTGTATTGGAATTTGAAATACTCAATGGTCGTAAAAAAAATACAGTGAGTGCAGTAAACTCACGTAACAATACGGCGTGATAAAAAAGCTCTAAGGTCCTATACCTTTGAATCTAAAATTGCCTGGGAATGTAGACAATCCCTGAAGCAACTGGCTAATAACAAGAAGGTTACCTTGATGTGGGTGCCAGGGCATGAGGTAGTACAAGAAAATGAACTTGCTGATAGCCTTGCAAAAAAAGGAGCTGAAGCACAGTTCATTGGATCCGAACCGTTTTGTGGCCTAGCCAAGGGACATATAACGGAGGAGGTCCAAGAATGGGAAAAGGATCAGAAAAAGTCCTACTTGAGGAATACTCCAGGCCAAAGACAAGCGGAAAAGTTTATGACTTATTCGACAAAGAATGCCACAAGGCTTCTCGAACTGGAAAAGTCCGAATTAAGGCTAATCATAGGCCTTCTAACTGGCCACTGCCCCTTGAGATATCATCTCAAGAATATGGGCAAGGCGGTAGATAATAAATGCAGATATTGCGATACTGCAACTGCGGAACACATACTTTGTGAATGCAAGATGTTAGTTCGCACTAGGCTAAAATTCCTAGACAGGCGGAATTAACGCCGGAAGACATAGGGAAATTAACCCCCCGGAAAATAACAAGCTTTGTAAAAAGTCTGGGAATCCTGGGATAACCACTAGATGTAGGGTAAATCACAAAAGATCTTTTAGGTCGAAGTGAAGTAAGGCTGTTCGAAGCCAAACGACCCCGTAAAACAATCTACAATCTATATGATAAAAAAAACCTTAGATCTTGTGAGGCCTTTTCATAAAAATTTCAGGTTTACAAATTGTGACTTCTTGATAATTTTTCAGTACAACTTTTTCAATAACTTGGCACCTTTCTTGTATGATCACATATGCAATTTTACCATATACTTTGCATTTATAGCTAAGTTAATTGTATATGTAATACTTCACACAATAGGTAGATGTTAATGCCCCTCTCTATCAGTCACAGTTCTCCACTATATTTCTTTTGCCACCTCATTAAGATAATTGTGAGAAAAAACGCAACTTTTTATATTACTACTTATTTTTCAGTTTTAATTTATAGGATATTAATGTTTAGATACTAGGCAACCCAAAATATCTTGAGTATGTATGTTATTTAGACTGGTATTAATTACTAATTTAATGTTATGAACTCATTTGCACTTATACAGGGTTTTCTCAAAAAGTGAACCGTTACAAAACAGAAAACAAAATTTTATATCTTTCAAGCAGCGATAAGGAGAATAAATCAAAGTGCTGTATATCGATCGATTTTAATTAGAAACAAGCCTAAAATTAACGATAATTTTATAGAGCTTTATCGAAAATTTCTTGACAAGATATTTAAACAAGCACACTTTCCTCCCTTCCCACGTCTCTAAATAATGTTTTCTATCCTGAACTAGAATTTCATTCATCATGTGTAAAACATTTTTTGTTGTTAACATCAATAAGTAATCTAATATAATCTAAAAATCGGTATCTGAAAGGGTAAGTAAAGGTAAACACCTTTGTCAAATATCATTGATACCCTAACTTTCACTTTGTACTTTCTCTTCTCTCAAGTCAAAAATTATTTTCCTTAGTGAAGAAAGACCTAGCCGAGAATGTGTCGTAAACTCTAAAAAGAAAGAAAAAAATGTAAAAGATGTAATAATAAATTATTGTAGAGAGACAATAATTTTCTGCATAGTAATGTTGACTTTACAAAACCCCTGACATTGTCATTTCAGTTTCATTAATTTGGTATAAAGCTTTGCCTCATATAACAGAATATACAAGCGTATCGATATGGACAAACATAAACGATGGCTTAAAACTTTCGCCACACCAAAATTATATAGAGATCAATATGGCCGTCTGTGCTCTAATATCATGATATTGCTAGTTATTTGACATCATACACATCGCTATATTGAGTGTCATATCAATTTGCAGATAGTTAGTAATTAAATTCAAATACATCATATAGGTAATGAATACGACGCAAATAGTATTGTTACTTCTCACGGGTATTACACAAAATCATTATCTATTGATGCAGAATATCATTGGCAAAAGCATATATAACAATAAATATATGCAGTGGTAATATGTCAGTCGGCAAGGTTTTTATTGTGGGAAAGATAGAGGGATAAGGCGCAATAAATTTTAGTCTCTTTATTCTGACTTTTAAAGAGATATACTATTCTTGTATGGTCTATATTTACAATTTTATCACTATATTGAAAATAACCACGCGGGAAAAGATGCTTTTATAAATCCTCGTGAAAATTTATGTTTGGGTTCATTTTAGAGAAAATAATAAACATTTAGTAAAAAAATAAAGCAGATTATATTAACTACAAAAAAGATTCATTTATTTTACTGCCCCTCATGAGTGGCACTAAAAATATTCGAAGAAAAAATAACAGTCTTTATTTAATTCATATTCAACATTAGACGAAAAAATATATTATATGTATATACATTTTTTTTAACATATATTTAACGTCGGCCTACTTCCACTACTGAGTCCTAACACCTACGATTGTAGACGAGCTACCCCCAATCAGGAATTTCTCTTTCGAGGGGTAGGGATCCTTTACTTGGCTAATATATAATGGAGAAGAGACCGACAGCTTTATATCCCCTCCAAAGTGTGGTATATCTACTACGCCAATACTCACCTTGTATAGCTTCCGCGCATACAATGACATACAAGCCGCTGACAGATATGGTACAAGTATACGTATTTCCTTGTAGACACGAATGAGACCCTCATATTAATTAAATAAAAAAAAATAATACGCTTCAGACTCTCAAGAGCCTATTCGTGCACTTTTCAGGTTGGATTGTTCTTTTTTAGAAGGCTCGGGTTTTTCAATCAGCCTGGATATTAAATTTTCTTAACTGTTGGAAATAATAATGCAGGATTAAAAGTAGAACTTAAAATGTTTATTTAACACTAAATACACTTTGGTTTAACGAAAATTAAGAATTAAGATATTTTATTTCACAACATTTTATTTTAATTATACGGCAGCAGAAAATCATTTTAGTCTGTTTTGGTTTGGAAAAATAGGATTTTGTAATTCACGAAAAAATTTGCATTGTATTTCAGTTAATTTCAGAAAAATGATTTGTAACTGTTTTACTTGAATTTATAGAAAATCTTGCAGGAAGCAGCTATTCGCGGGAGTTGTCGTGGCACAGACTTAGGTAAAACTGACTTGTCTGCTTAAGTTACCTTCGCTTAAATAGTTAAAGTTGGTCTCGCCAAACGTTCTTCATATTTCGTTTGTCGTGCCCTGTCCATTATTTTTGATACTCGGTTACAAGTTATCGAGATATTTATAATTTAAATTTTTTATCCAATTGACATCGGAAAGACTTGTAGCACACCGAGTTTAGACATTAAGGCTCTGTTAGAAATAATAAACGTCTAGTTTTTTAGTCCGGTTATTTTAGTTTAAATAGGAAGATCGGTAGGGTTTGACTTTAAACTATGGTTGTTTAATGATATATTGAGTGAACAATAAAAATGAGAAATTTGGAAAAAACGGTGAGCGTAAATATTCTATTTTAGATTCTGAAAGCTTTCATTTTGACATACTGAAGCTGAACATATATGCCTTTAAGTTAGAATTTAGAATAAGTACGTATCTTTTGAAAATCCATCATTTTACGAATTCTTAGTATGACCTTGAAGACTAACTTACTATGGTATTTTTTAGGTTGAAATTTAATGAATGTAGAATGAATACTTTTGGACTTTGGCAGTTTTGTCTAATATCGGTTAGTATCTGTAGAATCATAATTTTGAAGTGAATTTTTTTGGATTTTTTTACTATATATCTGTGGTTTTTAGATTATTTGAATGAGTAGAATACTTTTATTATATGATAACAGTGGCGAGTTGAAATTGTGCTAATTTGAATATTTTTTAAATTTACTTTCTCTTAGAAGAATGTAAGGTACTATATACAGTACGGGAATAACTATTAGGCGTATAAGGACATCCTATACACTTATGTACATATGCAATATGGCTTCGAATCACGAGTTGGTATGAACTGGATGGCGAGGTATAGGTATGACAGTTGGTCGATCCGCTGCGGTTAGTAATGTAAATGTATTTGGAATTACCATGTGTCATCCCAAAATGTTAATTTGTTGAGATTAATTATGGTGTTCAACAAAAACCAAAACAAACAAAAGTAGGTTATCTGTAACCTAAACCCAATGGACTTTAGTAAATAATAAGTAAATCCATAACATCAACAATCACAGCAACGTCAGCGTAAAAGTGCATTGGCTCACCCCACCTCAATCACACTCCATTAGATTGACATTCTCACTCGTATTGCACATGCACATAGGTGTATAAGATTTCCTCAGACGCCTAGTAGAGATACCCGTACTGTGTAACACTTGATATGGTCTTCCATCTAAGTAATAAGCGTGTCTGAGGTTGCTTTGCATTACATATCTAAATATGTATAGAGTAAATCTAACCTTTTGCCGAGCCTAGGGAGCGCGTTTAAATGACAGCTCAATGAGAAAGACGAAGAACATATCGTCCCATGAGCCTATGAGTGAAGCGAGTGGCTGTCTCAGTAATATTTTATCTGCATGAAGATGACCATGTTCTCATTTTATTTTTCAAGAAAATACGAGTAATTATTTTCAATGATGGAATAACTTTTTGTCTATTTTTCTGTATCAGACTGAAATTTGTTCTGCTAAGCAAATTAAAAGTTTTCTCTTTTTATGTTTTCCAGGAAAAACGCATCCATGTGAGTCAAAATTATTTATGATTTCAGCAATTATTGATAAAGAAGGAATTGGCTTATCAGTTTAAAAAATCTGCCTTTGCGAGTTACCGCTAAAATACCATTTAAGGATTTGAACTTTCTTACGAATTTCTAAAGATGTCATTTTGAAATTAATTTGCTTCACATCGTTAACAGAACAAAATCAAGCCTGATACACGTCAAACGGAAGACGTTTAGCAAGTCAGTGAATGGTTTTATCACTACGAGGCTACGACGCTAGCTAATCTCGGCTCGTAACCAGTGGTGGAGAACTTTCTTCTTCGCCTTCTCATTGAGCTGCAATTTAAACGCGTTCCACAATACAAATCCCTATGCTCGGTAACAGATTAGGTGTACTGTATAGTAAAGACGTGCCTAAGCTAGCTCACCCCTATTATACATATGTGGAGCAAAGTGATCTTTTGTATTTATCTCGGCAGTTCATGCTGGACTCGCTTCAGTCGACCATAAGTATTTACATTCTCCAGATACACAAAATATGTCACTTTTACTCAATGTGAACGATATACTGTTATTATTTTCTGTCTACATATTTATTATATAATATTACATTTTGTGATTTCAGAAATATGTTATTTATTTTATATAAATACTATCACAAGTATTCTATTACTATTTTTGAAATATTCCCTTTTTTATAGTTGTGCCCGTTCTACACCACTTAGATAGATTACTTGGTATATTTCTTTATGAGACTTCCTTATAAGACCTATTCCACTAAACCAATTTTTCACTTTTTTTTCTTATTTCTTATATTATAATCTTATTTCTGAATCTTACATCGACGGTTGGTTAGTGGATTCGCCCATAAACACATTTCGCTCTTAAACATCTTTTTTTGATTCGAAGTCAAAATCATTTTGGCCAGAAATCTTTGTACGTCAGTATCTTCATCAGCGCTTGGTTATATTAAGTATTCCTAATTTGAGCAATCTTTACACACATTTTTTAATACCACAACTCTGCCTAGTTGCAAAGTCAAAGTGTGTTTCAGTTGTTCGGCATCAGTCCATTCGATGTTTACTCCAATTCGCAGCTTTTATCAGAAAATAATGAGACCACCAAATGGCGGTGAAGGGCGCCAGGGAAATCGAGAAGTATTGGGGTAAAATCGTGACAAACCTACGGTTTAGACGATGCGGCTAAACAACTTAAAAGAATTTGGGAAAATTGCCATTTTGACCATGGAAACATATAGAGGGGTAGAATTATGGATGAGAACTCCTTAGACGTTTTCTTCCGAGATGCACCGTTTACCCGGAAAAAAATAGCGATAGAAGTTCACGCCCTCCGTAGTCTATATTTTGCCGGAGGCGCCGCTAGTAGATTAAATTTATTACATTATAGCCTATAACTTTCTTATAAATGGTGACATCGTTTTGAAATTTTGTGCAGACGTATAACTTCACATGATCTATATGATGATTATACTGAGAATGGAAATTCATTTCTGGTTTTACCGGAAACGGTATCAAGTTTGTTGTTTTAAATGGACCCATATATATTTTATTGCAGAATTCGATTTGGGTAATTGTACATATAAAACATATTATATGTTGTACCTCTAACTGTTACGATTTAGGAGGAAATAATTTTGAAAATTGTGCCTCTAAATTTATATTGATATAGCTACTACTACATATCCAGGATCTATAGTTATCTGTACCCTCTATACAAGTATTTATTGTTTAAGTGTCTAACCATTCATTTTAAGTAATAATATTGGTAAATTAGGAATTATTTCTATTTCAAATTATTCTTTTCAGTAATTAATTTAATAATTAGTTATATGTGACTGACTCAATCCATTTCCTTTTCATAGTATTTTAGAATAATTATTTCAAACCGATTGTAAATATTACAACATTTGGAATAGTTTGTTTACACTGATTTATCAGTACCGTAAAGAATTGATCGCAAGCCATCGTCGCTAGCTCATAGCAAGTACATCGCTCGTTGCGCGTTCATAAGTAAATACAGATTCTCGCAATTTTGTGATAGGGAACGTAGATATTAAGCACACAGTAACCCTCAGGGCAATAAATACAATGGATCGTAAAAAAGACCCTGAACCCGATGATATCCCTACCTTCGCCCTTAAACACTTATCTACTCCTGTTTACTTTTACTTAAATAATCTTTACAACTCGTGCATGCGCTGCTTGTACTCTGCATAGGCATGGCAAGAAGTAAGAATAGTTAACATACCTAATCCACAAAAATCCCCCAACCTTCCCTCGTCATACCGCCCCATAAGCCTCATTTCATCCCTTGCAAAAATCTTGGACATCCTCCTCCTTAGTCGGGTCCAGCAGAGCCTAGATACTACTGGAGCTTTAAACAAATACCAGTACGATTTTAGAACCAGTCACTCCACTACCCAGCAGTTTTATTGAGTTGGCGAGATTGCCACAACCAACTTTAATCGAGGTCTATACACAGAATTTGTCGCCTTGGACCTCGAAAAAGCCTTCGACAAAGTTTGGCATCCTGGACTGTTATATCAACTCCATGTCACGAATATTACGATGCGCATCATTAAAGTGATACAATATTACACATCTAATCGCAAATTCCAAGTAATAGTCAACAAGGACTGCTCTCCACTCACTCCCATATTATCTGGTATCCCCTAAGGGTCATCCCTTGATCCCGTCCTTTTTAACTTATATATCAAAAATTTACCCATTCTTTTAGAGCACCGTACCACACTCTGCCTCTATGCAGATGATACCGCCATCATAACCATATCCGTAAACCCTGCCGTCATGACATATACAGCGACCAACAGAACAACTACTACATACTACAACGATTGGGGTTTAGCCACCAATACTGTCACCACCATCCTTACTATGCACGGTCAAACCCTCCCTTGGCTTGAGCATATCACCTATCTTGGCCTTACTATCGATTGTAAGCTGTACTTACAGAAACATGTCTCAAAATTTACCGGCAAATGCTGGCGGCGCACCTCATCCCTATTTCCCATCCTTAAAAACTCTTCAACCCACATAGTGTTACTCCTATATAAATCCTACCAACGTCCCGTTCTTTCTCCATCTGGTATTCCCTCATAGCCTCCTATTTACAAGCCCAATTACAAACCGCCCAAAATAAAATATTAAAAATGCCTCTGCATCTCCCTGCGTACACTAGAAATTTATCTTTACACAATTTAACAGGCACTCCACTTTTAACCGACTTTATGTTAAAAAGATTACTGCCCAATTTTGCTACTGTCCTTATAAAATCTGACAATCCCACCCTCCTAGATACCCTCACCCCCAAATTCTACTCCTCTCCCAAGTATCCATCCGTCAACTTATTTTCACCTCTTAATAATTATAATTGTTGTTTGAAAAAATACTAGAAAAGTGGAAAAATAAACAAAACATAAAACGCAAAAAATTCTCAAAATACAAAATATAAAAATAAATCCAAATAAGGTTGTACCATAAAATGAACAAAAAATATAAAAATAAACAAAATGAAAAAAAAACTGTTTACATTATTACTATTTAAAAGAGCCATAAAAAATACGTTTCACTCGCCAAAAGAAGTCACCACTATCAGTCAATTAACCTACTAGTATAAACAGTCAACTAACCTGTTACAAATCATTCACTCATTACACATCTCACACCACATACCACTAATATATCATCCCACACAGCAGCCAGCCATGAGCACGATACTTCATACCACATCACACCTTGCGTCAAGCACCCAACGGTGGAACGCCGCATGTAACCCCAAAGGGGACAAATACTTCCAATGTCTGAAATCAGGTGATGTTCCAGCACTCCAACCGACCAGTCGCATACCAGCCTACAAGTGTCCGCCGCCGAAGAGGAAGTGAAAGTTAACAATTATTTTCATGCTTGGCTAGTGCAATTTAATTTTCGTACTTTACTTATTGATATTTTTAATATATTTTATGATAACCTCCGCCTGTGTCAGACCTTCGCGGCATCGCAAGTTCCTTCTGCCATTACCTACCTGTTGTCACGTTACTGATGCTTTTCGCTGGTACTCATAAGTAGATTGTTTTCCATTTTTGCATATTTTATTTTGCTGAATCCGGGACTAGATCATACGTTGCACAAACCACTCATAAAAATAATTACTCGTTATTTATTTTCCTATTTTCATTCATACTTAGTTTACCGTTATTGCACACTAGCCAAGCTTCCGGTTTGTATTATAACCTGTAGTATAACATTGTAATTAATTGTGGATGCTTCTCATTTTTTCTAGTATCCATACACTGTATGCCTGTCATCCGTTTTATCGTTCAATCGATAACTGCACCGTTCATTATAACGTCATACTCGGTTTATACCGCTGATACTGCTTTGCCGCTTGATAACCTCTCTTTGCCGCCTGTCTAAACTTGTGCTTAGCTATTATATTTTAACTTAACAGTAGGGTAAATGTAATATATCTTATTATTTTGAACTTATGCGTTTTACTGCTGTGTTTGTGAAAGCCTATATTCCCTTATTGACTAACTGGAGTCAACTGTTCTTCACTGAGCTGCTCAGTTCCACAAACTTTTGGGTAGTGTTCAACCACTCTAAATTTGAACTGGCGCGCGGGTAACCAGCTTTCATAACCTTTGTTGAAGTAAAAATTTTTAAAATCCAAGTTGAGGCCAGCTCTGCATTAACGTATCTCGTGGAAGGCACCACGTTTAAGTTAGGGTGCCTACGTCAGATACGAAATTAAAAAGTGTATTATGCCCATAAGTGTTTAATGTTATGTAGTTATGTTTTGTTCATTCTATTCTTTTTTTGGAAATGTTAAAAAAATTACCTATTGTTATTTGTTCTCGTGCAAAAGGAGTTTAGGTTATTTTTGTAAATTTTTCTTTCTCGCCAAACCAGACCTATTTCGTCCAATTTTGCAATCTGCTACCGTGTTAGCGCCGTGGTAGGACAATCGGTTCCGGAGCAGGCTTTGGTTAGGCAACTGTCCTGTATGTTTTAATTTTAATAAATATTTGAATATAACAAACAATGTCTTATCTCACTAAATTCTTTAATTTTGTAATGGCGACAGGATTCGTGAACTATAACTTCCTTCACATCATCAGACCACAAGACTATAACAATGACAAGATATTTTATAAACAATAAAATTAGGAGTAAAAATAAGAATTACAAAAAAATGGTGTATAAAATAGTTAATAAAAATTATCTAAGTATATAAAAAATGTATGCGAAGAATAAAAATTAAAACTATTTTAAAAAAGTTGGTAAAAATGTTTTAAGTGTGAAATATATTGGATCGAAAACAAATAAGAAGATTGAATGCAAAAATTAAAGTAAATGAATACTTACATTGTTTTACTAAACATATCAAATAAATTAATGCAAATTATAATTCTTATTTTCTCCTTCTTATGGATTATAGACAGATAATCACTTAAAATATTTAAAAAACAGAGTATAGCAAGTCAAGGGTAACAATAGAATAATTTAATAACTAGATAGTAGTATTGGATGTAACTATCGTTATGTTGATGACATTTTAACATTATGGTCAGGTCCTTCAGACTTATTACAAGATTTTTTAATTTATGTTAATTCTATTCATTCTACTATAAAGTTCATATTAGAAACTCAAACCACAGATTGTTCAATAAATTTCCTTGATTTAACTATTACATTAAAAGACAAACAACCTATTTTCGATATTTACAGAAAACCTACACATACAGGTATAATTATTGATAATTTATTTTTACATCCTTTTTCCCATAAATTTGCTGCATTTAATTGTTACATACAAGATTAATTAACGTTCCCTCGTCACAACATTCTTTCAATAAAGAATTAGCTATTATTAAACAGATAGCTTTATCCCACAATTATCAAGTATCGTTGATAAATAAACTTCTCCTTAAGAGACAGTATAAAACGAATCAAAATATGGTTTCTATAAATAATTCAGTTAATAACAACTCTATTTTGTCATCTTACTGTTCACTAACTTTCATAGGCAATGTTTCGTATAAAATAGCTAATTGCTTTAAAAATCATTTCACTATTTCATTTAAATCGTCTGTGTCTACCGATAATCTTTTTGTACGTAACAAAGACAAAGTAGACCTTCTTGACTGATGTGGTGTCTACAAACTCTCATGTAACTCTTGCAATGCTGCCTACGTAGGACGGACATACAGAAATTTTAAAACAAGGTTAAAAGAACATTTTGTATTTGTCTGTTTACTTTGTCTTTTATACTTTTCTTATATTCCTACATTTTGTTAATTTTAATACTACAGCCCCCACCTACATACATGTTATTCTACATATTTGTTTTTTACAGTTTCCTACACATTCTTTTAGTCGACATGCATTGTTATAGAACCCTATGTCATATACATTAACTTTCTCTATTTTTAGGTAGATGTCATTATTCATATTCAAATATTAATATATTATGTTTCTGTCTAGTTATTAAGTTATTCTATTGTTACGCTTAATTTGTTCTACTCTGTTTTTTAAATATTTTACGTAATTATTTGTTTTTAATAATTCATAAATAAGAATTATAATTTGCATTACTTTATTTGACATGTTTAATGAAACAATATTTTATTTTAATGACAATGCTTTGTTTAAATTTTAACCTCTCCACAATAAAATTGTGAGAGGTTACTAAAACGAAAATTGAGATAACATCAAATCTTTACGTTTTGAGGTCCTAGGAACCCAAAAAAGTGGTTTTTGAAAAATGTCTGTGTGTGTGTATGTGTGTATGTGTGTATGTGTGTTAGCACGATAGCGCCGAAACTACTGAACGAATTTGAATGAAACTTTGCGTGTGCGTTTCTTTAGTGCCCCAGAAGGTCAGAAAAAGTTTTGGTTGAGATCGGATTACGTTTAGTGCCATTTTGACGCAACAAGTTGTTTATTTTATAATTATTTTCAATTTGCAACGGAACCATTGAAAAACAATTAAAATTCTGATTTCAGCGATATATCACACTTCCACCCTTTCGATTTGGTTTCCGTGAAAAAAATTAAAAACAAAGCAAATATGGCATAGATCGTATTTCGCATGACATGATCGATGCGCGTAGCCGTTACGTCGTGAAACTCATCACATCACGTGTCAATTCACGTGTGAGGGTTTCTTCACTGCTCTAGAAGTAGAGCGGATTACGTTTAGTGCCGTTTTTAAATATATATACAGACAAATCGAAGAATTAAACTACAAATATTCCTCTAAAATTTAGTGAAATTACTGAAATGCTAATGTTTCATTTAACAAAGACAGCCGCGAGCGATCGGATTGCAATGAGCAAATTTTGACGATTGTCATTGTCATCGTTTGTCATCCGATAACGTTGGTGTCATGTCATGTTAATAAGATTGCGGCATATTTGTAACTTTTAGTGGATTGTCACAAACTTTAAAGGTAGATGTAACAATATTAGTATTATATGCTTTCTGTACCTTCGTTGATGAATTTATTATAGATTATCACTTTACCAATTTACAGTTTGTTGCTTTACAAATCTGTAGTATTTAGGATAACTAGACTTTCTTAGTCGTTCAAGTGATGTTAAAGTTGTTAATATCCTAATAGTATATTATTCAATGAGCGATAATGTAGGTAATAACTCGCATAGATGATTGTAAATTCATTAAGTTGAGGGTTTTTTTTAGTGCCCCAGAAGATCTGAAAAGGTTTTGGATGAGATCGGATTACGTTTAGTGCCGTTTTGTCACACAATTTAATGCTCTTTTCGGTTTCAAACATCCACCGAGTGGGGAGGTTCCAGCCGCTTCCAGTAGCTGCCGATTTTTTTTTTTATAGAATTATAAATATTCATTTACTATAATTTTAACATTCAGTCTTCTTATTTGCTTTCACTCCAATATATTTCACACTTAAAATATTTTTACCAAATTTTCATAAACAGTTTTCATCTCTTACTCTTCACATACATTTTTTATATACTTAGATAATTTTTACTAAACATTTCATTCACAAAAAAGTTTTTTCTAATTTTGACATATAAAGTGACACTTTTTAAAACTGATTGACATTATGAAACGTCTTACTTTTTGTAACTAGTTGCATAAAGTAAAATTTTATGCAATTGGTGACGAAAAATGTATTTCAAAATTAGTGACAAAAAGAATTATTCTATTTATTAAACTGTTATAATACAAGTTAAAAACATAAATTATAAATTAATTAATTATTATAAATATTGATAACATAATTATTGCAATTATTCAAATTAATTCCCGACGACATATTTTTTTCATTGCTCGAACTTGCTGTTATTTGGGAAGTGGCGCACATTGCTTTAGATGTTTCACCAAATATTTCTTGCGCTATAAGTTTCTTATTATTCATAGAATTTTCGACATATCCCTCCGCAACAGAGCTAGATTTCCAACCTCCGTGCCTCTTTAATTTTAAAATATCAGCGCCACTGTCTGCTAGAAAAGTGGCAGAGCTTCTTCTAAAGCAGTGGCCAGTATATAGAACAGGGTTTGAAAGACGAAGAAATTGTGCAATAACTTTTGGCAGACTGCTAAATGTGTTAATTCCAACAGGATTTCTGGTACATTTTCCATTCGCATATTTTACAAAAAATCTGTTGTGTTTAAGAACCTGGGGACGCAACTTAATATATTTTCTTAATATTTCAACAAGATTCGTATTTTCAATGTCTCCAGTGGTAATTGCAAACTGCCGTATAACTTTTGTTTTTGAAGGTGGGATATCAACATGAAAATAGCTTCCTTCGTCTATAACATTTTCAACTGGAAGAAATGTTAATTCTGCTTTTCTGCATGCTCCTGCCATTCCAATTATCATTGCAACCTTAGCCATTAAGTATTCTTTGTCATCAGCTTCCACTAAAAATTTGGCAAAATCTTCTTTAATAAAAACTTTTGACTTTTTAGCACTGTACCCGTCCGCTTGACTTTTAATATATGCTACCAAATTTGTATATTTTTTAATATCAATATTCCTTTTCAGATTTAGTTCAGACCTTAACATTGAGTAAAGTGTCCATAATGTGGAAAATTTTAGATCTTTCTTACCCTCAAAATATGCAAGTAAAACTTTCTCATTAACATGTTTAATTTTCTTCTCATCACACCACGTAACAAATTTTTCGTATGCCAAATCATAAACTGCCTTTGACTTTTTGGGAATTACTGATAATAGAGCATTACCTGCTGCCTCTTCAATATCGCTTGGTAGCTCTTCAGAACTTGAATTACTCATTTTTAAAAAATAAAACTAAAAATATATCAATCTCACTAAAAACCTTCCGTCTAGACTTTTTTACAAAATGTCAAACTGACAACTAACATGAAGTAACAGCAACAAACTAAATTTATGTTTTCCAAATTTTTATCAATTATATTAAATTTAATTTTTTTATTACTTTCTTCAAAATTACAAAAAAATCTTGTATGCAATACGTTGCGAAATGAAATTTTGTGTAACTTGTGAATTTTTGCGAAACTCACTTCGTTCGTTCCGCAAAAATCTCACGCGTTACACAAAATTAGGCATTTCGTAACTGATGGCATAAATAGCTATTTTGTAATTCTTATTTTTACTCTTAATTTTATTTTATCACAAAATTAAAGAATTTAGTGAGATAAGACATTCTTTGTTTTTACTGAGCATAAATAACTCACTTGGGATCCACTCTGGAAATAATAAATATTTGTTGAGTTTAGTTGGGATAGTAAAGCTCGATGTGACATTTCTCTCGTCCTCAGAACAAGAAAAAGACGTCACAATTACAGTTTGACCTATAACTTCCTTATAAAATGTGATATAGATTAGAAATAGTATTTATCTTATGTTCAGTTACAATTTAGTCCAATTGAAAATTGATTTAAGTTCCTATCTAACAGCGCCATCAGATGAGAATTTTCAATTAAACTTTCATCAGTCCATCCTATAGCTCCATAAGCATTTTTTATATAAAAATATTTCATCAGAACAAATTTCCGAGCCTAGATAAGTAAAGTTTATGTGCGGATATAATGTTAGCGGTATCTTACACTACAATCGCTGTACCTTATTTTTTATAGATTTATTTTTTCTTGTGGCATATGAGAAAGAAACCCAATCTCCTGAAAGATTGTGTAATATTTAACGTATGAGTTACTATATATTGTATTACTATACAACGAATTCCAATATTACGAAGCAGTCTTCTAAGAGTAGATGTTTTACACGGATTTATGATAATTTAATCTTAAACCAAAATGCAAGTGTCGGAGAGTCGGTATCAATAGTAACTAATTACTTACAAACACCAGCTGAAAGACTGATCCTACTTAAAGGAGCTCTCGTTGTTGCAATCGAAGCATTAGCGCTTTGATGGTAATATGTAATTATTACACTTAACGCGCTAGGCTTGTAACTTGTAATTCAGCGCTCGGCGGGGCACATAGCCCGGAGAGTAGCTGTTGGTTGCAGTCTGATTACGTTCCTTATAGTAAAATAAGAATTTTATAGAGGAGTTTGCGACTAAAAATATTATGTTTCAATATTCCGTCTTCTAAAAGCACATTTGAACTAAATTAAAAATAATTAAAAAGACAACAAAGAACCCCAAAACCAAACATTGTATTCAATAGACGAGCTCGAATTGCCACTCAAGTGAGACCTCTGTTGAATAGTTAGTATTAAGTACACCTGCTGCCCTACAATTATGGATTTTAAATAGTAAATATAAATCGCGTATATATAAATATGTAATAGAAAATATACCACTGAAATATAATTATTAATAAACAGTGAAGTTAAAAATATTTATCTAGGACAAAATATTAAAATAAACAATAAAAAAATATGAAAAAATTGGGTCAAGTTAACGAAACGGCGGGTGCTGCCATTCCGCCATGTCGCAAAGGGACATGGCGACAAAGGTCAGCTGACAAAACGAAAACAACTTGGCAAAAATATCTAAAATTAAAAAAATTAAGCATCGTAGGGGTATTTCCCGTATCAAAATTGAAGAGAATTTCTCTTTCTACAACATGTGATATATATTTTTTTATTATTAGAAGTATTTTATGGCCGTCGTACTGCGTTAAAGTCGAGCAAGGCCAATTTGTTGATAATTTTTATTTATTTACAAAATTGCTACAACATCCAAGTTAGTCCAGTTTTTAGGGGTTTTTTGAATGCAAAAGGTGGGATAGTAGTGATTTTTTAGTATGTTGTTAAGCTTGGGGCCCTAATGAAAAATCCAAGTTTTCGACCTCGAGGCGCATGCGCTCAAGCCGCCGTCTTGGATTTTAGGTACAATAATTTGGTTTTTTGATAATAACTCAAAAACGGTGTCTTTCACGACAAAAGATGTTCTATACAAAGTTAAAGAAGACAAAATTGTCTACATTTTTTGTTAAAACAATTACTTTGTAGCACACATATGTTAGGAGTTACAGCTCCGTGAAGTTGCACTATTTGAAAAAAAAAAATGCGGAAACTTCATTTTGGTTGAGTTTTATTTTATTATTCTTATTATATATCATTATATTTGTACATAATTATAAAAAAAAAATTAAAGGCACTTGAATATTATCATTTAACAGTATTATACTTATCGTAAACAAAGTTAAAGGCGAAAAGCATATCGCATTTTTTTTTTTAATTTAAGAATAGTAAATTATGATTTTAGAGCGTTAAAAAAATTAATTTCTACTACATTTTGGTACGTTTCGATGGTACGGGTTGGTTATTCTCGGTGTCCTGGTCGTGGTTTTCCGGCATATTTTCGCAAGATTCTCCGTTGCAGAAGCCACATACAACCGAACATTTAAGTCCAGCCTTTCGGCAGCTGCATGCCCCACCCCACCCCTTTTTGCAGTTACAAGATACCGATTTTAATAAGAAATCGGGAGCTGGTTTCTCCGCCATTGTTATGGGAGTGAGCCCGTAAGCACCATGCTTCCAACCCTAGTCTTCAGGATTTTTCTGTATGCCTCTCCATTTCTGTACTTGGTGGTACGTCCTAAAGGCGTAGAATTGCGCCGCGTCTTTTGTAGGTGGCAAAGAGGCAAGATTAAATTTGCTTTTCAGCGTAGATTTGGCGAAGCGTTGGAAACGAATCTCTTCCAAACTCTCTTTATCCATGTTGCCACCATATAAAGCTACAAGAAAGCGTACTCCGGCATCGGCAATCTCCTCTGACGTGGCATCTTGTTGGTTGAAAATTTCAATTATTTCATGCACCGCTCTGTTTTTTTCTATCAGCGTACAAAATTTAGTTTTTCCCTGATTGAATAGGGATGACGTTGTGTCACAACCACTGAAGGCATGCAAGAACAGAATGTGCTTGGTTGCTTCTTCGTATTTGATTCTACTTGCTGAATATATCCTCTCAGCAGTATTTCCTCTTCTAGGTTTACGGAAGTAGATAGAACTTTCGGCTAGTGCTAAGGCTGTCACAAGTACTAAAAGGTCAACATCTTCCCTGACCACAAAAACAGCATCAAATATTGATTCACTGCATAAAGAAATTGCAGTGTTGACAATCGGCATCATCTTCAGCTTGTTTAACTGTAAATGCAGCCAGCTCAAATTTGTTCTTCAGCATCGATATGAGACGAACTTTATTTTTTTCATTGGCTAAAAATCGCTCCTGCGAAACTTGCACCACCATTGTTTCATCAAAAAGGACGAAGTCTTTCTGCGGTCTTTGTATTTGTATTGCCACCATCAGTTGGATATCCATCAAAAACAACAATTGCGTGGGAACCAAAATGATCTTGCACATATCGAACATATTTGTCACAAATCGCTCCAAATAAATCATTTCGGTGCCACACAACTTTGTGTAGGAGATATCCTCTCCGAATTGAAATTCATCGGAAAGTGGTGTGAATACGGAATATAAAGATGACTTGGTTCCTTTGCGCATTCCTGCTTCCGAAAAAAGCGACAAAGGAAAGGGGGCCAGCTCGTATTTAAGGAAATCCTTTATCTCGATAATATATAAAATCTTTACAAAAACAAAAAAAAATCATTACTATTAAAATTTTTGATAAAATTTACTAAAAGTCATTGAAGATCAAAAAGAGCCATAAGAAAAACACACAAACAAAAAGAGCCACACGATGCATGCACCATACAAATAAATAACCTATACTAATATAATAAACATATCACTAACTTAAACAACCGCCAAACACATCAAGACAGAAAAGGATCTAAATAACCAAACATACTGACAGCCACAGAGCAAAGCAGTCTACGATAATTCAACTCAGTGTAAGCGTCGAAATTGACAGAGAGCCCCAGTCATAGACCATACACTTCACAGTCTTCGGATTTCTTAGCAATGCACATCCTTTGAAACAGCATTAGTGGATTGAGGCAAATAGTTTCTTCGCCGACTTTAATGCTGCTATTAACTGCTAGTAGTGGGATAACTTTATCTTTTCGTTTAAATTTAACTGTCTCAAAATTTTTGTACGTGTTAACCATTTTGTTCAAACCTTTCAAACCCATTTCCCTGGACAAATGACAGTTTATCGTTGCATCTCCAACAATATAAAATTAAAGTGGAGTCTCTTTAAAAATTATTTCAATATGATTGGCATTTGTTTACATTATTTATTTTAGTTATTAACAGCCAAATAACAAAATATAATACTTTTTTTTTAAATAGTGCAACTTCACAGAGCTGTAACTCCTAACATATGTGTGCTACAAAAAAATTGTTTAAGAAATGTAGGAAATTTTCTCCTCTTTAACTTTGTATAGAACATCTTTGTCGTGAAAGCCACCGTTTTTGAGTTATTATCAAAAAACCAAATTTTTGTACCTAAAATCCAAGATGGCGGCTCGAGCGCATGCGCCTCGAGGTCGAAAACTTGGATTTTTCATTAGGGCTCCAAGCCTAACAACATACTAAAAAATCACTACTACCCCACCTTTTGCATTCAAACACCCTTTTTTGATACCCACGTACTGGATTAAGTCTCAAGCATTTAAATATGTTGTTCCTATATTTTCCCCATCGATTAATCATAAAATTATCCCCTGAGAGGTAAAATCGAAACGATAGATTAATTTTATTTAGAAATTAAGCTTAAAGTATTCAAAGAATTTATTTGAGTCATTAAAGTAAGGTTTTGTATTAACAAATCTAATAATTTCAAGATGCCATTCCAATTTACAAATGAAGAGTATGCTGATATGATTTATGTGTTTGGTTTCTGAGGCGGAAATGGAAAAGTTGCAGAGAGAGAAAATAGAAAATATTTTTTAAATCGCCGTACACCAAATCATACAACATTTTCAGAGGTGTATTATTTAGTAAGGAACTTGGGCAATTTCCCTCATAAGTAAAACATTAACATATTCCCAGAGATTTTCAACAGCGAGAGGAAGTATTACAGATTGTTCATATGAATCCAACTGTAAGCGGCAGGTAAATCAGTCATCAAATAGAAATTCCCAGAACAAGAGTCTGCCGAATTTTAAAACTTGACTTGAAGACGGTGACAGCGTTCCGAGTTTAACATTTTGTAGGTGGGTAGTTGCGCACAGAAGAAAAGTGTCTAGAATTCTGTTCACGGACGAATCTCAATTCACGTGTGATGGAGTAAACAACACCAGAAATGAGCATCTTTAGGCAACTGAAAATCCACATACTACGCTTCAGAAAAATTCAACATAAACGTTTGGTGTGGTAGTCCTAATACGGCCACATATTTTTGAAGGGAGACCAACAACTGGTGAAGTTTATTTAAATTTGTTAATAGATGTGTTACCAAATTTATTAGAAAATATCAATACCAGAGATATGTGGTTTCAAAACGATGGTGCTGAACCCCATTTTTCTGTACCAGTGAGGGAGCATCTTAATCAACGTTACCTTAACAGATGGGTTGGTAGAGGGGTCCAGTTAACTGGCCACCTGTGGGGCGAGCGTGGGTGCGTCTTTACTATGTACATACTTCGATATGCGATGTAAAGCAACGTAAGGCGCGGTTAGTAGTTGGATGGGTGACCGTTCCAACGAAGACCGCGTCCTCGCCTCACACATCTTCCGGCGGTTTGCATATCAGTGTATGCGCGGAAGCTATACAACTTTAGGCGAGGGTTGTATAGGGGATATACCATCCTTCGGATGGGATGTAAAGCCGTCGGTCCCTTGTCTATTAAATGTTAGGCAAGTAAAAGATCCCTACCCTTCTTATGGGAAGAGGTTCGGCAAAATTCCTGGTTGTGGGTAGCTCGTCTACAGGCGTCGGTGTTAGGCCTCAGTAGCGGAAATAGGCCGATGTTAAATAAATGTATAAAAAAACTGGCCACCTGATGTTACAGGTTTACAATGAAAATATTAATACCGGTGAACAATTACAACCATTTTTTTTAAATGTATGTGACAATATTAGACACAACCCGGTTATGATCTATAGATCGGTGAAAACAGTTTTTAAACGTTCACAAAAATGTATTGACTCTAGGGGTGTTTATTTTGAAAATTTATTATAATTTTAATTAACTGTAAACTGTACCAGTGTATACAATAATTAGTATCATTTTAAAATTTGTGCTGTAACTTATGATTAAGCAAACTGTTTTTCTTTATTGTTTTCCTTTTTCTGTTTTTCGTTTTTCTTTATAAGTAACAATAATACATTAAATAATTATTAAACAAGCATTTACAATATTAACGGCGAACACCTAGTTTCATCCGACTCTCACGACGATCTGGGAGTCACAATCACAATATTTCCTGATCCAACCATATTGCCCGACAAGTTAAAAAAGCCAACACCAAAGTATATCTTCTGAATAAAACTTTCGTCCACTTGAATCCCACCACTTTATCCAAACTTTATAAAACATATGTTCGTTCAGTACTCGCAGTCGCAAACAGTGTATAGTTTCCTACCTTGATACGTGATTCAAACCTTTTAGACAACGTTGAACGCCGCGTAACCCGGATACGATTTGGACGCATCCACCCATGTTACAAAGGTCGGCTTGCACAGTTTAAACTTACTTCACTAACTGCCAGAAGACGCCGGGGTGACATTATCACTACCTTCAAAGGAATACGAAATGAATTATCTCCAATTCATAACTTATTTACTCTCGCTAATGACAACAGATTACGTGGAGATCCATTTAAGATCACCAGGGATCCCTTCAGAACCTCTGTTCGCGAATGCTTGCTTTCAGTGCGCGTATTCGACGCGTGGAATATTCTTCCATCTTGTGTTGTGTTCGCACCTAGTGTAAATTCGTTTAAATGCAGATACGACAGACATGCATCTCTTGTAATTTAATGTATTGCTGTTTGATCTAATGTCTTTTGTTGTTGAGCATAATGGGTATATTTTCCCTACTCTTATTTCCGTATAATAAATAAATAAATTACGGTATTGGTTGCACTAGGAGTGAGAGAAAACAGTGAGGATTCAAGGGTGAATGTGGGGGTGTTTTGAACTCAGCAAAATGTACTCTATCTCTCATTAGTCACTTAAAATCCGAGACAACCTGTATACCGACAAAACTGCCAACTGCTGCATTGCGTTATAACAGGACTTTCTTCCTAATCACTATTCATAAATTAAAGAGAAGGCGTATTAAATAAGATAAAGTAGAGAATTACTTGAAAGACATTATTCTGTTATCTTTATATGCATAACAAACCGCAGCGTGCTTCGGCGTCTGTATTATCACAAATTGATGTCAGAATATTTCTCTTTCCTTAACAATTTAGTCATTATTTTTTAATTATTATAATAGATTGTCTAAGTAATCTTAACAATTTATGAATATTATGCTTTATATCATATATGTCTAGTATGTTTTACATCTTATGTACCTACTATGTGTATGTTAGCAAATAAATTATCTACCATAACTAATAATATAAGACATTATATCAGCATATCAATGGGCTATTGCTATTTATGACAGTTGTATAAGTTTTATTAGCATTATTGTAAAAAGCGTGTGTGAGGAAAAAGCGAATATGAACACAGATCGATTTTTTAGACAAATAAATATTTTTGTTTCGATTTATAACGATATGTTTAGGGTGGCTCATCAAAATAATTACTATCAAAATAATTACTATTAATAATGTAATGGTTAGGTACGTCGAAGGTTTAATCGTACCTGACATATTTTTTGCTATTTTCTCAAAACTATAAATTGGCGTGATAGCAATTTGGATAGGCACCCCTCATGTATATCTCCAGCATGTACATTGAGGGGAATTTATTTCTGCCCATATATAATGTATTTCATTTATAGCCTGTCGTTATCCATAAAGGTAAAATCAGTTACAGCAATGAAGTAAGCATCGTTTTCTGGAATTGAATAGAAGTCCAATAACATGCACCACTTGAAGGAAATAACAACTTATCATCATTAAAATGGGGACGAATTTAAGAATATTGCAATTTTGAAGTGCCTGAAGTTGTCTTTAGTGATTATTTCAATGGTTATTGAAAGTTACCTGTTACTTTTATAGCAATGGTAAATTCCGTTTGAATGTAAATGATCAGTAACTTTATGAAAATGTATTACCCTGTATAAACTTCTATTAATGACTCCTCTAATTCTTGTGAATAATTATTAAATGCCCTAGCTTTATATTTTGAAAAATTGTCTATTAAGTTCATTTTGTATTTGCCAGATGTTTTATTGCTTGTAATCATAACAAAAAATTCACTCAGTTCTATGACGGGATTGACCTAGAGTTTTTTGACAATTTCCTGTCAGGGTTTACAACTACTTGTTTCTTTTATAAATGTTTCGAGACAACCTGGTGCTAATACTATTTTTTAAGATTATCAAATTTTCGAGGGCAGATGTTAAGTCTGTCGGTTTACCAAGCTGAACTTCCCAGTTCTTGTATGAATAAATACATATTATTACCTTTCGAGGATGTAAAAAAAAGAAAACAGCTGAACTGAACACATAAGATCATTTACAAGCAATAATCGAGAACAGGGAGGCGCTAGATTTTCTCAACAACCACTGGCTAGATTATTATAGCTTCATGCCGTATCTTGTATCTTAACGCGCCATGTCTGGCGATTGAGCCAATCTCTTTGATGAAGATTAGGTGAAGAAAATATATGGCATCCTGCACCTCTACCATCCATGTGCTTTTTGTCTCCGTCATGTCCATCTCTTATTTGGACTCCATTCTAAAGTCTCTTTCTTTCCTTTCCCATTCTTGCTAAGTGACCATATCACAATATACGTTTTCATAGTATTGTGTCAATTATTATTTTTCATCTCAATTCCAGTTTTCTCCCCGTTTCTTCAGTTCTAATGTATTTGTCCTTGATACTTCACAATTTCGCCTTCGAAAGTTGCCGAGCACCCATGTTTCCGAGGCATTCGTGCAAACGCTATTAGTATTGGTTTACACATGGCTTATATTGTGACATTATAGATGTTCTCGTTTCATAATGCAGAAATAAGCTGACAATTATTAACTCATTTGTCTTGTACAATCTTGTAACCACCAACATCTAAGTCAATAATTTTGGTGTTCGAGAAAGTAACTGACAAGTATATGAATGTCATTTTCTAAAAGAAATTTGGTAACGGACAGCGCAATGGTGAAGTGTTCTGTATTTTTAAAGTTAATTTCCAGTCACCATTTTATGTAATCTTGCAGTTTCCATAACATATAATTAATTACCTGTTCATCATTCTCTATAACGGCCTCAAAATTTCTGGAAGTTGCTCAAGAAATAATATATAATAATGTCGAACCTACGGGGGCAGCTCCAGTCCTTACCTGGTTTACTCACTTGGCGTTTATCTAGAAATAATTTTGAGAGGCTAGGGTCGCTTGTCCTTTAACGGCTAGGAATTTTCACTCACGACAGAATTTAAGAAAGAAGGGTTTTGTTTAATCAACTACTAGCAATTATATTACGATATGTAACAAATCAACAGACAAAAGTATTTGGGTTACTTACATTACATAGATTTCTCGACACTTCATTTCTGGGCGGCCGCTATGTTGATATCTTCGGACACCACGGGGAGGCGGGGTGAACACTACCTTGTCATATACTTCACCTTTTCGGGGCTTTTCTCTTCGGCAAGAGCTTCGTCCTTTCAGAAATTTTCCCTTTTCGTGAAGGTTATCAAAATGGTATCGTCTTTATGGATCGACACAAATTAAGTACCCCTTTTCGGAAGTTAACTTTGAAACCACAACCTGCCTCTTTCGAAGCTGCTCACCAACTGTCCTACCCACGACTGTTTTTTTTTTCTAAACTTTCTATCTGTTTCCGTTGGCCCGATATCAGAGTCAGCCATATTCTATGGTGACATTATTTTATTAGAATGCTGACTTGTATATCACGCCACAGGAAATCTCCTATTGCTGTTGCCTGTGGTGTTAAATGTATATTTTTCAATATATTGTTATAAATGCAGAAAAATAGATACTTAAATTAAATTTGGTACTAACTCCACAGTGACCTTCTCCATTCCCCTACAGGGCGGAGGCCCAGAGTGTCCTCTGACAATAATATACCACAATTATCTAAAAATATTCTTCTTCGCAGGATGATGGATTTCTAAGTAATCTTAAGAATATCTCTTCGTATAATTTATTATCGTTATTTATCAAAGATAAATCAGCTTCTTAATATTTCTTTTATAAAGTTTGTCATACAACAAATATAAAGACGAAGCCTGATGTACTTTACTTAAGTTACCCCCCCCCCCATACCAAGATATCATTATGTGTTACAAACTAATTTATTAAAACATTCTGGCCCCTCAGCATTTCATTGCTGCTATTTTTCATAATTATTATAATATCCTTTAGGAGAGCACCAAAGAATATTTCATTCATTCAACTTATTAACATTAATTAATAACTTACGATTATATTTATACCTTATACTATTATACTTTATAATGGACAGTAATGAAATGGCAAATTGTTGCAATGATTTCTTCGCTAATGTCGCCACAAAGTATAATTCTGGTTTGACTAACGATACCTTTTATACACTAACGAGATATATATCCGCGACATTTTTTATGGCACCGACTGATGAAATTGAAGTTAGTAATACTATTCATAATATGAAAAACTCTTACTCTATGTGCGAAGATAATCTAAGCATTAATTTATTGAAGAAATGTGTTAATTTTATTATAGCACCTTTATCATATATAATAAACTATTCATTCAATGAAGGAGTATTCCCTAACATTCTTAAAATAGCAAAGGTCATACCTGTATTTAAAAAAGGTGATAATACGTTACTAGAGAACTACAGGCCTATTTCCCTCTTATCCACGATATCTAAGATAATGGAAAAAATTGTTTATGCATGTATGATACTTTTTATAGAAAAGCATAATATTTTAAATTCAGCACAACATGGCTTCAAGAAAAACAAATCAACGCAATCAGCGGTGCTAGATTTCTTAGTAAGGCTATATAACAACTTGGATAGTAATAATAAATGTATTGGTATCTTCATGGATCTTAGCAAGATCCTTGATCTTGTTGATCATGCTCTACTTTTGGAATAGTGTTTTCGATGTGGTTTTAGAGGTTTAGTATATAACTGAATTGAATCCTATTTATCCAACAGATGTCAACACGTAGTAATCAATAATAGTAAATCAAATGCACGTAAAATGGATTGTGTTGTCCCTCAAGGATCCGTCCTTGGGCTATTATTATTTCTATTATTCATAAATGACCTATCAGACCACACACAAAACAAATTAGTAATGTTTTCTGATGATAATACCTACTTGTGTACTGGGAATAACATGAATGACTGTTTAAACTATGTAGAATATATCCCAAAAAATTCTCAAGTTTCAAAACAACAAACTTTACCTTTTTTGAGGTTGTTCGCCTCATAGCGTCAGAGTTTTTGTTTGGAAAAGAAAGCCAATAGAACAATATATGGGCTATCAAATCTAACATCTTGTCGAGATACGTTTAAAGCCAACAAATTATTAATAAAAGAAATTATTATGTATGTTAAAACTAATTTAAACCTACTCGTAAATAATAATGTTTATCGTGATTATGAAACTCGTGGGAAAGAGTATTTATGTATACCTAAACACAAATTAACTATTTCTGAAAAATATCCTTGTTACATAGGTATTAAAATATATTATTATAATAAGTTACCTGATTATATAAAATGTTTAGATAATATTATGGAGCTTAAGCATAATGTAGATATGTTTTTATATTCTAATGTATTTTATAGTCTAGATGAGTATTTTAACCGCTGACTTAGATTATTTTGTTTTTCATTATATCAAAAGTCTTTATTTTGACACGTCCTATGTCTCTGTAAGTATATACTTTGTACTTGATTTCTTTTTGGACAATAAATTCTATTCTATTCATATTATTTGATAGATTGTATAATTTCATGTTATTTACGGCAATAAATTTTCCTTCTTGAAGTTTGTTCATTCGCCAAATTGTTCACATTATTCCATTGCACCTCATTTGAATCCCTAATGGCGTCTGCATCTACCAGATGGTTTATGCCAGGCATGAAACGCCATAAACTCTCTGATATGATAATTTAGAGTATTAGAATTAAGACTTCTATACCGTTTTTATAATTATCTCCATTTAGGACAATGCTAATTCAGACCCACTAAAATTTATCAATAAAATCCAAGAAAAAATAATATTTAATAATCGTAGTTTTTTCGTAATTCTTAATATATTTACTATTTTTAGTATTTCTAGAAATTATAATTTTATTTCACTAGTTTTAATAGCTCTTTGTCGGCAGCGACTGCATAGTGCATATACCATTGCAATGTCCATAATTGGGGTATTATTTTATGTGATAGAGAATACGAGATAAAAACTTACCGTAGTCCTCTTGTATGAATTTCATCGATTTTAATCTCGGTGGCAATGCCTATTCTACGCAAACAATATCTAACATTGCACCCGTGAGATTTAGCAAAAAGCCAAACTGGCAGAAAACCCATAAACTAGACTTAAAAACACTTTGTATGCATACATTTTCATAATACCTTCTCTTCCCGTATGTAAAACAACAATTTCTATGACGCAAAAACATTATGTCTACATGTGAATATCGTTAGTTAAGCATTATGTGGATGGCACATAATATATCCAGAGGTTGAAAAGTTACTATCATCAATTATTTGCACCCAACAGCTAACAATTTCAAACTAGCTATGTCTGCGCAACATATTTAATATAATAAATACAAACATAATATTCATGCTTTATTTAAATTTTTCTGATTACAGTTGCTATTAAATATGTTCATTAAAGTAATGAATTTATTAAACATATTCTTATTAACAGGAAATCTTGTATGAATTTTAGGAGAATAATCTACCAGATATACCGGATTAAACAGTAATTTGTTATTTGTTCTTTGTGCTGTGTTACATATAATTATTTTTTATAGTATGATGATTATTTGACATGTTAACCCAGCATTTTGTTTTAATTCTAAGAGATCCTGATAAGAGATGTGCTCTGCTTTGTTTGAGATTCTTCTAGAAAGATAAACTTTCTTTACCAAATCAACTCAACGTCACACAGAATGGCACGTATGGGCGTATCAACGTATGCAAAAAACAAGTATTTCGCTATGAAACTACAATGAAAACCAATAAATTTGATATATGCATCCATTGCACGTTTCTGAATTGACAGAGAACTGGCATAATGCTGAACGTTGGTTGCGACTACAACTAGCGGTTGTGTTATTCGTATGTAAAATACATCGCGCCGCTTTAAAGCGCTGTTCTAGTGCCCCGCCGAGCGCTGAATTACAAGTTACAAGCCTGGCGCGTTAAGTGTAATAATTGCATATTACCATCAAAACGCTAATTCTTCGATTGCAACATAGCCTATAGCACATAGCCCGGAGAGTAGCTGTTGGTTGGCGACTAAAATATTATGTTTTAATATTCCGCCCTCTAAAAGCACATTTGAGCTATGCTAAGCCAAGTCAGGCTATTTATTTTTCGATTGCAACAGACACCACTGGACCGCTAGATGGCGCCTGCTGACTATTTTACATGTTGCTATCCCAAAGATACCGAAACGTACTAAATGGTCAAGTGATCCTCGTGTCGGTCGTCACATGCCTACCTTGTACTGGCGAGAGCCAACAGCTCGAAACTGCAGTCTGCAAGTGTGTGTGTGTGCTTTTGCAATATGCATTATGCAGTCTGGTTATGTTCCTTATAGTAAAATAAGGATTTTATAGAGGAGTTTGCGACTAAAATATTATGTTCTAAATATATTATTATTATTATTTTTTTTTTACAAAAAACCAGTCACCCGTCTCTGTGGCTCCGACCCTCACAGAGGGGAGCTGGTAATACCAATAGCCACTCCCCACGCCCGTGGGGTGAGTGACTACCGGGTCCGCGAATCGTGTGCCCTGAGTAGACGCACCGAGGATGACAGCCTTCTGCATTCTGCCGGCTAAGATATCTGCCGAATCTCGGCATGCCGGTATCACCTTTAGTTCTGAAAGCAGCGTCTGTCTCATTCCACCAAGGGCTCCTATAATCAGTACCACTATTTTAACAGAATGGCCTGGATAAAGCCTACGGAGTTCGAAGAGCAAATCTCGATATTTTGTCCGTTTTTCCTCCTCTTTCAAGACAATGTTGCTTTCAGCGGGAGCTGAGAATTCCACGACATACATTGTCTTGAGTTGGTGGTCGAGGAGTACTATGTCAGGCTTGTTGGCTTGTATTTGCCTGACGGTGGGAAACGAGTAGTTCCAATAAATTAGGCACTTCTCATTCCCCACAACGGACTCAATATCCCCCGGAACGTAAGGCAGCACTGGTGTTTCGTCTATCCCATACGAGTGCCTTAGATGATAGTAAAGCACTCGTAATGCTGCGTTGTGTCTATGAATATAGGCCGAGACTGCGTATGTCGGGCAAGCCGACAGTAAGTGCATTACAGTCTCCGGCGCCCTGCGGCAGGCCCTGCAGCTGACATCAGGGACCTCCATACCCATGACACGACGTCGATAGACGGGAGTGTTAAATACACCATCCTGGCAAGCCATTATGAATCCCTCGGTCTCAGACTTAAGCCCAGCTGACCTTAAGAAGCCGAAGGTCAGCCTTTCGGATAAGCCGAGGTCTTCTATATTTTTATAGAAGACCCCGTGCAATGGCTTATCCTTATGGAGCTGCAGAAGGATGTTGTGTTCTGCAGCTCTAACGTGGGCTTTTAGTCGAACGGGTTCCAACTCGGTGACAGAGTCGGGGTTTACCCGCTCGACGTCGAAGATGAGACCAAGTTCATCGGCTGCTCTCCGTGCTGCCTTAAAGAGAAAAGCTCCTACCTCTGCATTTTCATGGTCTCGAACCATGCAGAGGAGGGGATCCGAACTCCTGATGACCTTACATGCTCCATCCAGAACCATCCCGCTATGGAGACTCTCCAAGCTCAAGAATCCACGGCCTCCCCGATGTCGTGGGAGATATAACCGTGGAACGGACGATTTAGGATGCAAGCTCCTATTGAGATGCATCTTCTTGCGGGTTACTACATCGAGTTGACGCAGCTCTTCTCTAGTCCACTTCACTACTCCGAAAGAGTAGAGAAGGATCGGAACGGCAAGCATATTTGTAGCAGACATCTTGTTCTTCCCCGACAGTTCTGAAGACCAGATCTGTCGGAGTAGGTGCTGATACTTGCCGCGGAGAGCGTTTTTCACTACACTCACTTCTTGGGTGGAGCGTTGCTCGACACCCAAGTAAGTGTACGACTCTCCGGCATCTAGATGGTGTAAGATGCTTCCGTCCACGAGCTGCGCGTCCTCTCCATAGTCACCGCATCGTCCTCTCTTGAGATGGATCAGTGCGCATTTGTCCAACCCGAACTGCATACCTACAGCCTGCGTGTACTCCTGTACCACCCTAAGGGACTGTTGGAGATCCCTCTCTCCGGAGGCATAAAGTTTGAGGTCGTCCATATAAAATAGATGGGTGACCTTATGCCTCCTGCCGCCGGGGGTACCGCAGTTGTAGCCACGGGTTTTCCGGAGCGAGACAGATAATGGCAGTAGTGAGATGCAAAACAGAAGGGGGCTGAGGGAATCTCCCTGAAATAGTCCTCTTCTGAATGTCACCGACTCTGTTTGGACTCTATCGTTACCCGATGTTATGGTAAAGCGAGTCCTCCAGAGTGGCATCAGTTCTTCAATACATCTCACTACAGGACTGGGTACCACAAGACATCGGAGCAAGTGAACAATAAGCTCATGCGATGTCATGTCAAATGCCTTGCGGTAGTCGATCCAGGCCATAGAGAGGTTCCGCTTATACTGCATGGAGTCCTGCGTGACACATCTGTCGATCAACAGGTTCTCCTTGCAGCCAGCGACACCTCTCTTCGACCCTCGTTGCTCATATATCCGTTCGTAAACCGGTTCAACTGCGTGGAGCACCCGCATGTACAAAATGCGTGTAAACACCTTGTAACATGCGTTTAGACAGGTTATCGGTCTGTAATTCTTTGGGTTGGACAAATCTCCGTTCTTGGGGATCAGCACTGTCCGCCCCTCAACAACCCAAGAAGGGATTTGCTGCTCCCCATTTAACCAGGAATTAAAAATTCTGGCCAAATGGTGGTGGGTGCTCGATAACTTTTTCCACCAAAAGTTATTTATCCCATCGGGACCTGGAGCAGCAAAGTTCTTAGAGCCCTCAAGAGTCCTACAAACCTCTTCTGGGGTTATTGGTTCGCACACTTCCTGTGGTTGCTGAAGCCTTTGACAAAAGGCTTCAAAGTGTGCAAGGGCAGGAGAATCTCTGTTGAGTGGAAGCCTCTCCTCGTACAGCGTTTTCCAGAAGTTCTCCACCTGATCTGCAGTCGGCGGATTGTCTACAACACGCGGAGGCGGTTGGAAAAGGCGCGAGGGCTTCTCGCGGAATAGTTTATTTTCCGCAAGCCCCCTCGCCCGCCTCTCTAGTGACTTTTTGCAAGTCACTAGCATCCGGATCCTGTCGAAACAGTGCTGTTTGGTGGTTCGCAGCACTGCCTCATTGAGTGTGTGATGGACGCGTCTTAAGTTGGCGGCTAATCGACGCACTTTAGGCGTGAACGGCCTGTTGGCCGCCATATAGTCCATCACACATTGGATACGGGATGCGTGTTGCCTCGAGGACCGGATCTTGGCTTCCGTCTTTTGTATGCGCCGCTGCGCTCTCTCCTGTGGGGAAGAGGTTGAGACGAGCGTTGAGCAGTGGCATACACGGCACAATTTATGTGCCAGATGTCAGCCTCTTCTGGTAGCGCTGTACGAAGTTCAGCGTCCACTCTGGCCAGGTCTTGTGGCCCGGGGATTTTTAGATGGTGTAACCCCCTTCTGGTACTGAGGCCCTCTGGTATTGGCGGAACGAGGAGAGCTACGTCCTCAACTGGTGATTGTGGCGGCTCTTCGGCCACCTCATTCACCGGTCCAGGAGCAGCCCTCACGTAGCCCCTACTACGAAGGCGGGATACATAGTCACGCAGATTTTGTGGCGTGAAGGCGCTATGCTCTGGTAGCCTCTCACACCACAGAGCATGCATCCGCGCCATGTATCCCCTCCGCGCGGTCTCGCTGCTTTCATAGCAATGCAGAAGTTCATCCCTCAGTTCATCTGTCCACTCAAAGCGTCCTTGGACATTGCCAATTTCGTCAACGGGCGGTCCGTCCGGTTGGGCCCCACCACCTTGCCCTTGACCCCTATCCGCACGGGGTCGATCGTGGGGGCCCTGTCTTCGGCCTGCCGGAACCAAAGTTTAGGGCCTGTGGGTGGTTAGCCCAGCAGGCCCACGACCGACACCAGAGGGGAAGACGCTTTCCCCTCCCGGGTGCACTAGGGCTGCCGGTTCGGTTTTGCACCCCAGCTGGAGTAAGTGGTGGCGCTACTCACCAAAGGCTTGATAGATGGAAGTCAGCCCCTGCTTATATATTATTATTATTATTATTATTTTTAATACAAGAAACCAGTCACCTTACTCTGTGGCTCCGACCCTCACAGGGGGGAGCTGGTAATACCAATAGCCACTCCCCACGCCCGTGGGGTGAGTGACTACCGGGTCCGCGAATCGTGTGCCCTGAGTAGACGCAATGAACCGAGGATGACAGCCTTCTGCATTCTGCCGGCTAAGATCTCTGCCGAATCTCGGCATGCCGGTATGATCTTTAGTTCTGAAAGCAGCGTCTGTCTCATTCCACCGAGGGCTCCTATAATCAGTACCACTATTTTAACAGAATGGCCTGGATAAAGCCTGCGGAGTTCGAAGAGCAAATCTCGATATTTTGTCCGTTTTTCCTCCTCTTTCAAGACAATGTTGCTCTCAGCGGGAGCTGAGAATTCCACGACATACATTGTCTTGAGTTGGTGGTCGAGGAGTACTATGTCAGGCTTGTTGGCTTGTATTTGCCTGACGGTGGGAAACGGGTAGTTCCAATAAATTAGGCACTTGTCATTCCCCACAACGGACTCAATATCCCCCGGAACGTAAGGCAGCACTGATGTTTCGTCTATCCCTTACGAGTGCCTTAGATGATAGTAAACCGCTCGTAATTCTGCGTTCTGTCTATGAATATAGGCCGAGACTGCGTGTGTCGGGCAAGCCGACAGTAAGTGCATTACAGTGTCTGGCGCCCTGCGGCAGGCCCTGCAGCTGACATCAGGGACCTCCATACCCATGACACGACGTCGATAGACGAGAGTGTTAAATACACCATCCTGGCAAGCCATTATGAATCCCTCGGTCTCAGACTTCAGCCCAGCTGACCTTAAGGAGGCGAAGGTCAGCCTTTCGGATAAGCCGAGGTCTTCTATATTTTTATAGAAGACCCCGTGCAATGGCTTATCCTTATGGAGCTGCAGAAGGATGTTGTGTTCTGCAGCTCTAATATGGGCTTTTAGTCGAACGGGTTCCAACTCGGTGACAGAGTCGGGGTTTACCCGCTCGACGTCGAAGATGAGACCAAGTTCATCGGCTGCTCTCCGTGCTGCCTTAAAGAGAAAAGCTCCTACCTCTGCATTTTCATGGTCTCGGACCATGCAGAGGAGGGGATCCGAACTCCTGATGACCTTACATGCTCCATCCAGAACCATCCTGCTATGGAGACTCTCCAAGCTCAAGAGTCCACGGCCTCCCCGATGTCGTGGGAGATATAACCGTGGAACGGACGATTTAGGATGCAAGCTCCTATTGAGATGCATCTTCTTGCGGGTTACTACATCGAGTTGACGCAGCTCTTCTCTAGTCCACTTCACTACTCCGAAAGAGTAGAGAAGGATCGGAACGGCAAGCATATTTGTAGCAGACACCTTGTTCTTCCCCGACAGTTCTGAAGACCAGATCTGTCGGAGTAGGTGCTGATACTTGCCGCGGATAGCGTTTTTCACTACACTCACTTCTTGGGTGGAGCGTTGCTCGACACCCAAGTAAGTGTACGACTCTCCGGCATCTAGATGGTGTAAGATGCTTCCGTCCACGAGCTGCGCGTCCTCTCCATAGTCACCGCATCGTCCTCTCTTGAGATGGATCAGTGCGCATTTGTCCAACCCGAACTGCATACCGACAGCCTGCGTGTACTCCTGTACCACCCTAAGGGACTGTTGGAGATCCCTCTCTCCGGAGGCATAAAGTTTGAGGTCATCCATATAAAATAGATGGGTGACCTTATGCCTCCTGTCGCCGGGGGTACCGCAGTTGTAACCACGGGTTTTCCGGAGCGAGACGGATAATGGCAGTAGTGAGATGCAAAACAGAAGGGGGCTGAGGGAATCTCCCTGAAACACTCCTCTTCTGAATGTTACCGACTCTGTTTGGACTCTATCGTTACCCGATGTTATGGTAAAGCGAGTCCTCCAGAGCGGCATCAGTTCTTCAATACATCTCACTACGGGACCGGGTACCACAAGACATCGGAGCAAGTGAACAATGAGCTCATGTGATGTCATGTCAAATGCCTTGCGGTAGTCGATCCAGGCCATAGAGAGGTTCCGCTTATACTGCATGGAGTCCTGCGTGATACATCTGTCGATCAGCAGGTTCTCCTTGCAGCCAGCGACACCTCTCTTCGACCCTCGTTGCTCATATATCCGTTCATAAACCGGTTCAACTCCGTGGAGCACCCGCATGTACAAAATGCGTGTAAACACCTTGTAACATGCGTTTAGACAGGTTATCGGTCTGTAGTTCTTTGGGTTGGACAAATCTCCGTTCTTGGGGATCAGCACTGTCCGCCCCTCAACAACCCAAGAAGGGATTTGCTGCTCCCCATTCAACCAGGAATTAAAAATTCTGGCCAAATGGTGGTGGGTGCTCGATAGCTTTTTCCACCAAAAGTTATTTATCCCATCGGGACCTGGAGCAGCAAAGATCTTAGAGCCCTCAAGAGCCCTACGAACCTCATCTGGGGTTATTGGTTCGCACACTTCCTGTGGTCGCTGAAGCCTTTGACAAAAGGCTTCAAAGTGTGCAAGGGCAGAAGAATCTCGGTTGAGTGGAAGCCTCTCCTCGTACAGCGTTTTTCAGAAGTTCTCCACCTGATCTGCAGTCGGCGGATTTTCTACAACACGCGGAGGGATGCGTGTTGCCTCGCCGACCGGATCTTGGCTTCCATCTTTTGTATGCGCCGCTGCGCTCTCTCCTGTGGGGAAGAGGTATTTCGCCTCTCCACCTGAGACGAGCGTTGAGCAGCGGCATACACGGCACAATTTATGTGCCAGATGTCAGCCTCTTCTGGTAGCGCTGTGCGAAGTTCAGCGTCCACTCTGGCCAGGTCTTGTGGCCCGGGGGTTTTCAGACGGTGTAACCCCTTTCTGGTACTGAGACCCTCTGGTATTGGCGGAACGAGGAGAACTACGTCCTCAACCGGTGAATGCGGCGGCCCTTCGACCACCTCATTCACCGGTCCAGGAGCAGTCCTCACGTAGCCCCTACTACGAAGGTGGGATACATAGTCACGCAGATTTTGTGGCGTGAAGGCGCTATGCTCTGGTAGCCTCTCACACCACAGAGCATGCATCCGCGCCATGTATCCCCTCCACGCGGGCTCATTGCTTTCATAGCAATGCAGAAGTTCATCCCTCAGCTCATCTGTCCACTCAAAGCGTCCTTGGACATTGCCAATTTCGTCAACGGGCGGCCCGTCCGGTTGGGCCCCACCACCTTGCCCTTGACCCCTATCCGAACGGGGTCGATCGTGGGGGCCCTGTCTTCGGCCTATTGGAACCAAAGATTAGGGCCTGTGGGTGGTTATTATTATTATTATTATTATTATTATTAGCCGTTACTCGAGTCCGAGTATAAAAATGTTACAGTCGATAAATTGTGTACAATAAAAAACAAGTAAAAGGTGTAGTCTATTGTAATTCCCATTCATCTACGGTGCACACGACTATGGCTATAGAGGCCAATTCGGGAGAGCACATGTCGACCGCAGTCAGGACAAACATAGACCTGGTTAGGTCTTGGATTCGGCCTGCTTGCAGCAACATTTCCTTGATAGCTGGCCACAACCCCTCGCCATTCGGTTCTGTCCGCTGCAAGTTGTTCCCATTGCTCGTCTGCAATAAGACATATAGATTTCAAGGAACTGAAAAAAAAATTGTCACTACTAGCGTGGACCGAAGTTTATAATTGCCATAAGGTTGAAACAGCCAATGATCTTCTTATAGAGCAGTTAACTTATAATGTTAATTTGTGTACTAAACGAATAATATAAAATATTAAGAAAAACCTGGATAACTAGTGAATTAATAAAATCAATTAAAAAAAATAAACGAACTTTACAAAAATGGCAAGGAGACAAAAAGGATTGTACATTATTTATTCAATTTAAAATTTACCGTAATAAACTTAATAATTTAATTAAGCAGACAAAAAACGCATGCTATATCTACAAAACAAACATAAATAAAAAAGATCCAAGACATCTATGGAACACGGCCAACAAGGTGTATAATAAAGGTAAAAATAAATAAAAACGGAAAACGGGATTGCGACAATGGATAAAAACTATTCTTTTCTAATTTTTTTTTCAAACATTGGCATGAAATTTGCTGGTAAAATAAATTAACCAGAAAAATTTATTGAAAGTAAAAAACAAGTAGCAACTTCTATTTTCCTTGAAGAAGCTAGTAAAAGTGAAATAAAGAAAATTATACAAAATTTAAAAAAACACAAATTGGTTTTAGAGGGATAGCCTACAATTTAATGAAAAACTATCTTGCTGATCAGGGACAATGTTTCAAAATAAAGGATCATAAAAGTGACATGAGAAAGGTAGAAAAGGTAGAGTACGGCGTCTCTCAGGGTACAGTACTTGGTCCCATTCTTTTTAATATCTACCTAAATAATCTGTTTCAGCAGGGCTCCTCGGGATAAATAGTTAGTTTTGCGGATGACACGGCAATCTTGTGCACTGCTGATTCCTGGAAAACCCTGTTAGCCAAAGCTGAAAAAGATTTTTAAAAAACAGTGATTGGACTTGAAAAAATATATACGGTTCTCTATAAATAAATTAACTGTACTACATCCATTAAACATTAGTGATCGAGATGATAACAAGTTTTAAATTTCAGCAGTTAATGAAATTAAATATTTAGGTAATACTATCGACTGCAATTTAAAATAGGATAGACATTTACGTAATTTAACTCTGAAGATTAGAAGCTTGTTAGCTAAATTCAAATATTTTAAGCATTTTTTTAACATTATACAGTTACGTAGTATGAATTATGCCTTTGTCGAATCTCGGTTAAGATACGGGATACTGGTCTATGGAGGGGCCATTTAAAAAATGCAGAGACATTGCAAAAGTGGGTCTTAAAAATTATGTATGGGAAAGAGATGATTTGCCCATCAGATAATCTGTTTCAGATAGCGAGCGTCCTAGATATCAGACAGTTGTACTGCTCTGCCGTCTTGCTGAAACAAAAAAACTAAAATGTAATAACCTGATTGAGCATCAGTACAGTACAGGATATAATTATAAATTTTACCATGTCTCCAGAGTCTCGAAAACCATACCGTAAAGATGCCACACTTGTCTTGATCCTCGTCTTTATAATATACTCCCTGATAACACAAAAACTATTAATTCTATTGTTAATTTTAAAAATAATATAAGGAAATGGCTGTTGAGCTTACCGAGACGAACTACTCATCAGTTTATTGATTTAAAAAACACTTACCTCTAATATATATATATATATATATATATATATATATATATATGGTGTAGTGGTGAGAGGTAAGTGAATCCTCTCATGTGGTCTAATGCTACTATACACCAGACATCACAGATGTCTCCATGGTGTATAGCGACTTGCCATTTTGCAAGTACCGAGAGCGGCGACCTTCAGCCCTTGGTGGACTTAACCTATATACTGTTATTATACATGATTTGCAGGAAACAACTACTCAGCGGGCAAATACCCCGACCTGCATTGAATTACACCTTACAAATCATGAAAAATTGGCAGCCAATGTCATTTGTCAACTCCCTGACCAGACATAGACCGGTTTCGAACTTATTAGTTCTCCTCAGTATGCCATAGGTCATGGAGCAGACAAATGACAGTGGCCAACCTGCTAGTCTTATACAGACTAATGTAAATGGTGTAGTGGTGAGAGGTAGACCACATGAGAGGATTCACTTACCTCTTAGAGTTAGAATGTGTAAAAATAGTATTAGGTTAGAGAGGAAAGTTTTGAGATAATACGATTTTAAGGTTTCAGGTGTTGAGGTGGGATATACGACGCAATAAAGATCGAGTTATCCATGGAATGATTTTTTGGTAGATATTCCTCATCTCGCCCTCAATATAACACTGTACAGAGTGTAACTTAGAAGATACGTTAATACCTATTTATATTAGTGCTATATACATGCTTTTATTGCATGTGCCTTGCAATTTACAGAAATCGAGTTACCCATGGAATGATTTTGTGGTAGATTAAAATGGACATCAAAACGCGTAGTAGTTGCATGTCAAATTAGTAGAAGTTTGCGTTGCCGTGTTTGAAATGCTAATTTCAAAGTTTTATCGTGGTTTCATTTGAAACTGAAAGTTGACGTCACTTCCGGTTAGACAAGAAACAGCAGAAAAATAAAAACAAAGTGCACTAGATACAAAAAATGTCTCTAAGTATGCCTGCAAAATTTCAATAGTCTATCTTTAATAATAAGCGAGGAAAGGGTGCCGTAGCAACTGAAGAAATCACTCGGTATGTCGGTTAAAATTATAGCTGACTGTAAATTGCAGAAATTATTTATTAATTAATATCTATAACTCAATCCAACTCGTTTACACATTTTTTTTCGTACAAAATTTTTGCAATATTTTATTGTTAAAACTTGTTACCGTCTCAAGAAATTTAGTAACAAATATTGAGTATAATTACCCTATGCTTGGTACAAAAAACCACTTAATTTGACGACAATTGAATTTTCCATTCGAAATGAATATACAGGGCGTTTGTATATTTTTTATGTTTGGATTTGGATAAATATTTTATTATTTTTCATCGAGAATCTTAGCCGTTCCACAGTGGATCAAAGCTTTAATGTATCGCAATAGTGTGTTATGACGGTAATGAAAATCAATAAATCTAAACCATATCGTGTGATTCGCAAAACTTATGACCTAATGATTACTCAAATATAAAAATAACAATTTTAAAGGAACTCCAATACAAAAATATTGACGAAGAAAAAGTATGAACTAATATGGAATTATTATGTTCTTGAGATTTGTCTTCCTAAACTTGTGAATATGTCGGGAGCTGCTATTTTGAATATTAATATTTAATAAGTTATGACTACTTATGTGTCAATTTGTTATTTGCTGCTGACATTTCACAGCAGCT
The DNA here is from genome assembly GCA_963675555.1 of Leptura quadrifasciata. Lineage (NCBI taxonomy): Eukaryota > Metazoa > Arthropoda > Insecta > Coleoptera > Cerambycidae > Leptura > Leptura quadrifasciata. Next base: position 47,431,146 of record OY776678.1, read on the forward strand.
CCCGACATATTTACGCGTATTATAATTAACTAGGGTGGGTGCAATGAACTCGGATCGAACTTTACTTAGGATCATTTGATCATCCAATTATATTCCTCGTCTGGCCTTCAAGATAACGCTGTACAGAGTGTAACTTAAATATATTAAAATATTTTAGAGAAGTACTCCTTAGTTCATTTGAAGAATAAAATTTCGTATAAGCAGGTGTCCAAAAAAACGCTTTGTTTCAAAAGAATAACGATTTTTATTTATACTGACATCGTTATTGCAGTTATTTAATAGCTATTTATGCCATCAGTTACGAAATGCCTAATTTTGTGTAACGCGTGAGATTTTTGCGGAACGAACGATGTGAGTTTCGCAAAAATTCACAAGTTACACAAAATTTCATTTCGTAACGTATTGCATACAAGATTTTTTCTAATTTTGAAGAAAGTAATAAAAAAATTAAATTTAATATAATTGATAAAAATTTGGAAAACATAAATTTAGTTTGTTGCTGTTACTTCATGTTAGTTGTCAGTTTGACATTTTGTAAAAAAGTCTAGACGGAAGGTTTTTAGTGAGATTGATATATTTTTAGTTTTATTTTTTTTAAATGAGTAATTCAAGTTCTGAAGAGCTACCAAGCGATATTGAAGAGGCAGCAGGTAATGCTCTATTATCAGTAATTCCCAAAAAGTCAAAGGCAGTTTATGATTTGGCATACGAAAAATTTGTTACGTGGTGTGATGAGAAGAAAATTAAACATGTTAATGAGAAAATTTTACTTGCATATTTTGAGGGTAAGAAAGATCTAAAAGTTTCCACATTATGGACACTTTACTCAATGTTAAGGTCTGAACTAAATCTGAAAAGGAATATTGATATTAAAAAATATACAAATTTGGTAGCATATATTAAAAGTCAAGCGGACGGGTACAGTGCTAAAAAGTCAAAAGTTTTTATTAAAGAAGATTTTGCCAAATTTTTAGTGGAAGCTGATGACAAAGAATACTTAATGGCTAAGGTTGCAATGATAATTGGAATGGCAGGAGCATGCAGAAAAGCAGAATTAACATTTCTTCCAGTTGAAAATGTTATAGACGAAGGAAGCTATTTTCATGTTGATATCCCACCTTCAAAAACAAAAGTTATACGGCAGTTTGCAATTACCACTGGAGACATTGAAAATACGAATCTTGTTGAAATATTAAGAAAATATATTAAGTTGCGTCCCCAGGTTCTTAAACACAACAGATTTTTTGTAAAATATGCGAATGGAAAATGTACCAGAAATCCTGTTGGAATTAACACATTTAGCAGTCTGCCAAAAGTTATTGCACAATTTCTTCGTCTTTCAAACCCTGTTCTATATACTGGCCATTGCTTTAGAAGAAGCTCTGCCACTTTTCTAGCAGACAGTGGCGCTGATATTTTAAAATTAAAGAGGCACGGAGGTTGGAAATCTAGCTCTGTTGCGGAGGGATATGTCGAAAATTCTATGAATAATAAGAAACTTATAGCGCAAGAAATATTTGGTGAAACATCTAAAGCAATGTGCGCCACTTCCCAAATAACAGCAAGTTCGAGCAATGAAAAAAATATGTCGCCGGGAATTAATTTGAATAATTGCAATAATTGCGTTATCAATATTTATAATAATTAATTAATTTATAATTTATGTTTTTAACTTGTATTATAACAGTTTAATAAATAGAATAATTCTTTTTGTCACTAATTTTGAAATACATTTTTCGTCACCAATTGCATAAAATTTTACTTTATGCAACTAGTTACAAAAAGTAAGACGTTTCATAATGTCAATCAGTTTTAAAAAGTGTCAAAATTAGAAAAACCAAATTTTGTGTACGCTACACTTAGATAGGATGCCTAAATATGTGATTATAAACATGTGGTGCAAATATACATATTGAGTATCATAAATTTGGTCGAAAAGTTGTAACATCCTCTAAAACATTGGAAGCGGTCACATCCTAAGGTAAGTCAAACAATTGTAGACAAAAGTTGACTCTTCAGTATTTTTAATATCTCTCATAATTCCCCGGATTTTTTTTTTAAATTTATTTCACGGTAATTGCAAGATATTGACTTTATTAAACTAAGCCTGTTTTGATGTGTCGGTAACATATTTATTTTTCTTAATCTGACAAATGTAGTTTTACTACGCTTGTAAACATTTGTGCGGTGAGTTCTGTTAAAACGTTCAAATTCGTATAATTATTCATGTTGAAAAACTATCCTATCCTAATAGATAAACAAATAAATAAATACTTCATTTGCCCAACAGGTGCAATCCAACTACAGGGCAAAGATTATGCACAATACTATAATCATAGATTATTTGTTAAAAGAAATTATATGAAAAATTTATAATCTACTAAAATTCTAAGACTCATAAAATAAGCGAGTAGAAAGCAAAATATATCCACATATTTATGTTAAAAATATGTCTTGAACATTTTATCAATTCCTTTTGGGAACACAATCGCACAATACATTTATTACTTCCACGTCCAGTGAAAGTATTGTAACGCAAAAAAATATTGTTAAAATAGGCTCAAAAAGCCATGAAACGAGATTTTAAATTTGAGCTAAAAATTTCTGTCTGTCGGTCTGTAACTTTTTGTGCGCCCGTTTACACTGGAACCGTTTACGATGTTGACTTGAAATTTGGTACACTTATGTATTATAACGAGATCTGGAACTAGATTATATTGTGATCTAATTTCATTGTAGGATTCGGGGGTAAATAAGGGTAAATAAGGGTAATACAGGTAAATAAGGGTAATAAGGGTAAATAAGGGTAAATAGTTAAAGCAAGCAGGTAAGAGTCCATAAAATTGCAATTTAGGGCATGTGCGAAAAGTCAAGATCTCAAATTTTTTCTTGGCATCAGCCACTCCCCACTATAACATCCAATACCACCATCACACTATTTGAAAGGGAGTAAAAGAATTAATAAAATGTGATTTAATATGTATACAACAACGAAACGTCTCAAAAAACTTTTTTGGCGTTAGCTACCCCCCTTTATCAGCCCCACCCTATTGTTAAAGGAAGTAAAAAATTAAATTGGGAATTAGTATATGTACGAGAATCAAGGGCCTCTAAAACTTATTTTGGCATTTGACAAATTTTTCTAAATTCAAAGCTCTCGAAATTAAATTTGCTTAATAAATTGCTGTTATTTACACATTTTTCTGGATACTGTCCTGTTGATTTGAATGTTGTAAACTTCTCTGTATTTGATCTATACTGCTTTTGTGAGTTTGGTAATGTGGATTCCAAATTATTGCTCCACATTCAAGTTTGGACCTTACATATGAATAGTACAGTAATTTTAAAGCCCCCATATTAGTAAATGATTTGCAATTTCTCAATATGAAATTAAGCAATCAAACTGGATTTGAATTCTGAAAATAAATGCTCCTCCATTATGTTTTTATTGACATGGCAGTAATACATTGAATACATATGATTATAAAATATTTCTTATAAAATATGCCACCATTTAATAACTTGCAAACTATAAGTCTGGCTTATTTTACTGTTATGTTTTTCTTTAAGAAAAAATATTAAGCTCATTTTGTTCTTTTAGAATAAGACCATCTATATTTAAGACCAGAACGAAAAAAGACTATAACTTTAACTACTATGGTAAATTCTAATAGTACAGGACTTCCGTTTTGACCGATTTCATAAAATTTGCTAAGTAGTTCACGAAGAAGCTTTTGGAATCAAAAGCAATTTCTAGATATTTGCAATAGCCAAAGGGGGTTAACTGGTTATTTTTGAGGCTATTTGTAAAACCTAAGGATGTAAATTATAAATAATGTACCTGGTATATTTTATAAATTTGCTATAGATTTTTCAAAAGTAATAAGAAGTCATCCAGATAGGACACATACTGAAACTCTCTTCCCTTAAATGAGAATTAACAGGCTTTGCCACCCTTAGTTATTTTATAACTTTTATAAAACGATCACATGACATGTAAATAGGGAAATTTAAATGTATGAAATATAGGGGATGCATAACAATTCTTCTTTAAACACCATATAAATTTTATGGCCAGTAATAATATACTAATATAATATGTTTTTTCTTCAAACGTCAAAAAACCATGACATTTAGTACGCATTGTATGACATTAACGTTTGACATTTCAGACGGCTGTGCATTGCCATTAGCAACGGAAGTAAAAGCTACATTTTTTTCTTTATATTTTTTGTAGCTAATCGACGTTTGAAGAGAAAATAATATGTCTTACTTGGAGTAAAAACCACTGTTGTGACTCATCTGTAAAGCAAACCTACAGACTCGTCACAAAAGTATCATTTTACTCCTAGTAGAACAATATACTATTATTTCTCAATTAGTTGTATAAACAAGTAATTTTAGAAAGCATCACTGTACTAAAAAAAACTAACAATTAAAAATCCGTATAAATATATAAAAGAAAAAATATAAAAGTCATTACACATTTCAGTAAAATTATTCATTAATAGAAATCAGCGAGTAAATAACAGGTATAACTGATAAAAAAGATCTTGAGCCTTCTTTAAAAATGTGTAAGTTTTTGGATTTTTTTATATCAGAGGGAAGAACATTCTACAACCATTAAAATAAAGGCCTTTTTGATATCTCGCCGTGGAATGTTGATCCGGATTAAAGTTATGTTTCAATCTTGTTTCATAAATGTGATCAACTATTTATTAAACATAATCAAGTTCTTATGAACAAAGCAACTAAGTTCATAAATACAAGTGTCAGGTAATGTTAACATTTTTAACTTTTTGAAAGTTGGTCTACAGCATTTTCTTCTAGGCAGCTTAGCTAATATTATCAAAGCATACTTTTATAGCACAAAAGGCGTTAACAACTAGTACCCCAGTTAGTAATTCTATACCGCATATGAGAATGAAAATTTGCGTAATACTAACTGATTAAAATATGCTGACTGCAGTGATTTGTCAGTGACCGTAATGTATAACAGCAGGTCCGAAGCTTGTCACAAAGTATATCAATGTGGATATCCCACTTTAAAGTGAAGTCGAAGATAATTCCTAATGTTTTGCTTGAGTCATATACTTCAAAGTGATCCGAAGGTCAAGTGTTTATATCACCTTATTAATTACGGCGTTTAAAAAGTATAGTGTCTTCTTTATTTAGGTTTATAAAAATTTCAAACCAAGTATATATACATTTTTCGTACATCTTCGGCCGAATTTATTGTTAAAGTGATGATAGTTTCTGAAATTAAGAAATTTGTGTCATCGGCGTAGCAAACATTCTACAATTTATCAATTTCTTTCAACGAAAAAACTAAATCATTGGTGAAAATTATATACAGCAGGGGACCCAAAATAGGCCCTTGTGGGACACCTTCGGTCACATTCCTAGGATTACTTGTGGTATGGTTTATTAGCACAACTTGCTCTCGATTACTTAAATATGATTTTATGAAGTCTAGTGGTGGTTCTTTAAATCCATATCTACAAAATTTCTTCAGAAGAAACTGATGATCTACGCAGTGAAATACGCGAGAGAAATCAATACATAGATCGAATGGACATTTTTTTTGTCAAGGGCATTTACAATTTGAACAAGAGTTAGAACTGTGCCCGTGTAATCAAACTCTACATAAAAAATTAACGACGACGAATTTTTACATTATTAAAAAGATAATGAAAATTAGACGAATAATGGAGGGTTTGAATTAATAAGCCTAACGCTGTATATCCTACTATTTTAAGTGCTTAATCGAAACCCTTAGTAACATTTTGCTTTACAATTTTTACAATAATTTGTGTAAATCGTTATAGTTTGTATGCTTCTAGGATTCATCCTGTATAATAAATACGGCCCAATTTGCAGTAGGTATTCTACCATATTATACTATAATATGTACCAAATTTAAAATAAAAATTTTATGTTTAACAAAAGCTTTGCATTTACAAGAAATGGTCAACATGTATACACAGTCATACACATCCATATATATGTCGACAATTCTATATCGTGATTTCAGCATGTTAACAAACGAATGTCTGTACAAAAATTTGTTCTACGATGATTATTACAAATTTGTCCAGTAATCATCTTGTGAGACCGATTCACACGTGTCAGCTATTCCAATGACAGTTTTGACGTTTCAACAATCTCTTCCCCAACACTTCTTTAACCAGAGCTGATAATTAATTGCTGTGTGTCCTCTAGACTGATTAAATTTAGCAAACGTGCATAGTGATCTATGGATACAAACAGGGACTGGTTGTGACAGTCCATCTATGCAGGAGCAGAATTAATAATGGATTACATAACGGGTGGTTAATAACATTGGCATGCCAATATGCGTCGACCCTCCCTATGCAACTATGGTCTTGCTGGATTTGCGTTATTAATTTGACAGAGTAAATTCTGCTGGTGCTGAAAGGAATAGATCCTGTTTCATATTACATTATATACAAGGTTATTTATTCAAGGAACAAGTGATTTACTATTACATTTTTTATTTTTTGATGACGTTGCATATTAGCTATTGATTTATTTATTACTACCTGGAATTTAATACAAAACGAGCGATATTCAGTATGGTGGAAATGTATAGAATAAATTCATTATTCCATAGGCATGTTGTTTAAAGAGACAGGTCGATTTTTATACATACATAATTTGTTAAGTCATCCGCATTCTTGTAGTGGCGTCATCGATGAATATAGCCCCTTCAATTTTTTTTTTTTTTTTCGGAAGGTGTAATAATAGGCCTGTCCACAAAAAATTAATAAACATTAAAAGTAGTGAAAAATAAAGATTTTACCTAATAATAACAATATTAGAACTGTGGTTGAAAAAAGTTGATCAGAACAACAGCAGCGGCCATAGAAATTGCTTGCTTTATTTCAGTAAAATAAACGCGTATGACATCAGATGCTTGCAGGCTCGGCAGGTGCCAGATCATCTGTACGCTGCGTTAGGTTTATTCCATGTCGTTCTTGTTAGAACAAAGTTTGAATTTAAGGAAGTAACCTTTACTATTTAGAACATCACATAGAGTTTGTTTATTGTTGTCAAATGTGGAAGAAAGTTTCCAGAAAGAAGATTCACATACTTTTCCGAACGTACATGTGATTATACTATCCGATTTTCTTTCAAAGCACAGATAAATACGACTATGACAAATATCAAGACAATCGCAAAATTAACTACATCACTATAGCAACACCTAGAATGTCGCAACGCATATCGCATAGCAAACATGTGACGTAACTCGCCTAGCCTCGCGCCAAGGGAGTGTTTTCTAGCTTCGATGCGTTGGGGTAATTTCTATTACAAATAACGCTGAAAGTAAGTGACTGCCTTTTGAAAAACTTTGTAGGGGTTTATAACATCTATAGATCTATCATTTCCCATTAAATACTAAATTTTATGGACAGACCTATTGTCTATCTAATCATAAACTAATAGATAGATAGATAGATAGATATATTATTTATTTCATTCAGAACGATTGTAGAACAACACATTTGAAGAAATAAGTCACAAAAATTTTAAAGTACATTTCACAAACAGTACTAATAAGACCAACAAGTACATAGATAATTAAATACAATATACATATACAAAATACAATGTAAAAACATTATGTGGGGAAAATACAATATAAAAAACATTACATGGAGAAAAATTCATTCAGTCATTCAGTGTGTAACAGTTTCTATCTATTAAGTATTTTTTAGCAATCTTTTGCTAATATACTGATTTGAAGATTCCTTAATTTCCACGGGTAAAAACGTAAATAATCTACAGCCATTGTATAATACTCCTTTGATATAATGAGGTAGAGTGAGAATCAGGTTGAAACTGAAATTTATGACGAGTATCATGGTCATGGGGAGTTATACTTTGCGAAAAGCCCCTCTACAAGATTCATGGTAACCTAGATTTGCTAGAATTCTTATTGCAACTTTCTGCAAAATAAAAACACATTGATTTTGTCCACTATCCCCCAGTTTACAATACCATTTCTCAGGTGGGAGTAAAAAGACGAATAATAAGAAGAGAGTTTTAAGAATTTTGCTGCTACAATAATTTTTCAAAAATCTTAGTGCATAACAGGACTTACTCAGTTTTCCACAGAGAATTTTATTGTGTGCGTTCCACTATAAATGATTATCTAGGGTGATGCCCAGCATTTTGACATGTCTGTAGTTTGGAAAGTTATCCGGTAAATAAGTAGATCTATGCGATTTAAATAGTACTGTGTTTTACTTTGGTTTAAATGTAAGTGATTTTGTTGGGCCCACTTCATAATCTTGTCATAAACTATGCATACAAGTGTCATAAGCGTGTCTATATTTTTTTCCGTTGTTAATATATTAGTATCATCAGAATATTGTATAATTGTCATAGATGTTATATTATATAAGTAAAAATTTAGATCATTTGCAAAAATTAGAAACAGAGTAGGGCCTAGAATCTATCCCTGAGGGACACCAGCTAATATATTCAGGTTGGAGCTTCTCTTGCCATGCGGTAGGCGAACTTCCTGAGTGCGCCCCTGAAGATATGATTTGAGCAATTGTAGATTTATTCCCCTAATACCGTACCTAAAAAGCTTTGCCAGCAGTAATTCGTGGTCTACTTGGGCAAATGCTTTAGTAAAATCTATAAAGAGCCCTAGCGATGGAATCTTATTATCGACTGCTCTAGCAATTTTAGAAATGAAGTTAGTTACGGCTGTATCCTTATTTTTATTTTTAGTATAGCCATGCCGGTTTGGGGAGATTATTTTATATGTGTAAAGGTATATAGTTAATTCATTTATTACTATTTCTAAGACTTTTGAAAAACTAGATAGAATGCTAATAGGTCTGTAGTTAGTGACAATGTTTAAGTCACCTTTCTTGTATGAAGGATTAACAATTGCAAGCTTGTCTCGATGGAAATAGACCTTCCTGGAACATCAAATTAATTATGAATGCTAAGGGTTTTCAAATAAGGTCCTTACATTTTTTAAAAACATTATTAGGTACATGATCAAAACCGCTAGAGTTTGGGCATTTCAGTTTATTAATTATTTCAATTACATCAGACTCTACCAATAGTGTTAGAAACATAGGGTTATTTTTCTTTGGAACATTTGATTCCAGAAACTCTAGATCATTATTAATACTTGGAAGTGAAACAGTAGTAAAATATTGATTGAATCTGTTTGCCAGATCAATACCAGTTAACACAATGTTGTTCTCGGTAATTTATATGTTGTGGTTGGAATGTATTTTATTTTGTAAATTAGATATAATTTGCCACATCTGTTTTTGTTTATTTTCTGCTTGATTAATTAGTCTGTCATAGTATAGTCTTCTTGCATTTTTTAACTCGTTGTTATAGGTTTGATGGGCTTCATTCCGCAGACCAATGAATTGATACCTTTTGGATAAATCAGTGTACATTGACAGCTGACGTTTAACAGCTACTATTTCATCATTTATCCAATGATCATAATTAATGTCATCATTATCAGTAACATCGAATTTCTTTAATGGAAAATTTATATCAAAATGATAGATGTATTAAAAAGTTGTCAAAATGCTCTGAGTCATATAGATCATACCAGTTTCCGTTATGCAAGAACCTAAGAAAGTTTCTAGTATTTTCGTGATTGAAACATCGTTTATAAATCGTTTTCCTAATCAACTTTATTTTGTTTACACTAATTATCAATGATTGGGCTAAGTGATCAGATAGCTTCAGATCAACAACCCTGGCTTCAAAGTCATCAAATTTATCATTAAGTAGTATGTTATCAATGCAAGTGCTAGAATTACTTGTGATTCGCGTTGAACCTCTTATTACAAACTGAAATCCATAACAATCCAAGATATCTTTGAACAATATTACATTATACTACATTAGATAAAAAATTTAAGTTGAAATCCCCTGCTATTAGAATCTTTTATTGGGATTTAAGAAGTCTAACAAGTCATGAAATGAATCAAGAATATTAGCGGAGTCCCCATGTAACGTGTTTTTATGAGAGAAACTTGCAGTTAAATTAAAGTTAGTTAAATAGATACTTTTTAACTCCTCGCCATTTTTCCAGTGCTCAGTAATTATCAAAATGTCAATATTTAAGTTATTTATGGACACTTCTAGAGGTAATATTTTGTTAGAGACACACTGAATGTTTTGATGCAGTATTGAAAATCTCAATTCATTATTCTTACAGTTAGAATCTCTGCCCATGATCGACGGTTGCTCTTGGCTCCCGATCCAGAGGTGTAGTTAAAATTGCGCTTTGCTTCGTACTGAAAGAACTGTTTCATTTCAATTTCTTCAGGCCAGTTTGAGGGATTCAGGAGGCCATCAAGGAGATCAGCTCTTGTTTCTACTTTGAGGCTACCATAGTCACCAGATTTTACTGTTAGTTTTTCAAACTTTAAATTTTCTGTATGACCAAATGTTAATTGTAAATATTTCATTAAATCATCTTCTGTAACCTGATTACCCAATTTTCTGACCTGAATATTAGTTTTTGGGTAGAGTTTAGCGGCTGTCAATTTACTGTTTTCAATTTTCATAGTTTCAATAACAGAGATAGAATTTCGATTACCATTATTTTTTTGTTTACCAGATGAATTATATTTTACGTAGTTGCCATTTCAATTTTTTTAAATTTCATTATTCACATTAACAGCAACAGCGTTGACCATTTCATTGGGTTTTGTTGAGGATTTTAAGTCAGTCTTCTTGTTTGCATCATTCACAGCCATAAGGAGATTGCATGAAATTGATCAATTTTTGTTCATTAAATTTTTAAGGAATAATATTTCTCTATCCATAAGTTTTGAACTTAGCTTCAAATTTATTAGTAAAAGTACTTAACAGTCTCTCAAATAAAATATTCTCATCAAATATACTGATGTGATGGAGCAGTTAATTTCAAATTATCCTTAGTGAGAAATCTAACCAATTCAATATTGCTTTCCTTTTAGTTAGTAATCGCATTAGACAGTGAATCAAATTTGGCATTTACAGATTCATCGTTGGAGATAGAAGGTAAGTTTCATATACTGATATTTCTTCCCTTACAGCGTCCGATATAATTTGTTTGATATCTTGATTGCAAGTTGTTATATTTGCTCCACAGTTTGAGCACCAAAATATTAAAACTTTGGAAATTTTCATTGTAGCCGCTCTATATTCCGTAGCAGATAATTTTGCGCAAGTCTGGTATAATTTGCAGCAACATTTATCACAAGTGACTAGTGGTTCATCCTGAGATTCGGGATTATTACAAATACCCCAGTTTATGATTGAGAATTTGGTCCTGTTTTAAGTTTTTTATATATAAAGAGAGAGATTAAATTTATTCTTTATTAAAATTAACTTTTTGTTGTAGTTGCTTGATAAGTTTTTCCAATGTTTGGTAAATTTTGTAGCCACTTAAGTCAACTTATTTAATTAATTAATCACTAATTTTGCAATAAATCGTTATAAGAAAATGTTGAATCTGTTATAAAGTGATGTAGTTAACTAATGTTGTAGAAATCTGATTTTTAAAATTTATTTTTACACAATAAAAGTCTATTTTATGAAAGAAACACAGAAGCACAGTCAACACCTCACATTTGCCAATAATATTCTACTAATAATACTAATTAAATAAAATATACAGAGAGGGCAAATATTTATTTTATGTTATAATATTAACTTAAAATAAACGTTCGAATTTTTTACTTTCAGCAGTAATAATAATAATAATACTATAGTGTTTTTTGGCAACAGTGGCTGTTCTCAGTTTTTACAATGTTCATTACTTTATACTATTGTTTATTTTGCACTTAAATTGTTCCTTAGTGTCTTTTATGATTTTATATTGATTTTTCGTACCTTTAGCCTTATAAATTGTTGATTTATTGATTTTAACCTCTCCACAATAAAATTGTGAGATTACTAAAATTGGTTCAAAAATGAAAATTGATATAACATCAAATCTTTACGTTTTGAGGTCCTAGGAACCCAAAAAAGTGGTTTTTGAAAAATATCTGTGTGTGTATGTGTGTATGTATGTATGTGTGTTAGCACGATAGCGCCGAAACTACTGAACGGATTTGAATGAAATATTGCGTGTGCGTTTCTTTAGTGTCCCAGAAGATCTGATGATTGGTTGAGATCGGATTACGTTTAGTGCCATTTTGACGCAACAAGTTATTTATTTTATATTTACTTTCAATTTACAATGGAACCATTGAAAAACAGTTAAAATTCTGATTTCAACGATATATCACACTTCCACCCTTTCGATTTGGTTTCCGTGAAAAAAATTAAAAACAAAGCAAATATGGCATAGATCGCATTTCGCATGACATGATCGATGCGCGTAGCGGTTACATCGTGAAACTCGTCACATCACGTGTCAATTCACGTGTGAGGGTTTCTTCACTGCTCAAGATGTAGAGCGGATTACGTTTAGTGCCGTTTTTAAATATATATACAGACAAATCGAAGAATTAAACTACAAATATTCCTCTAAAATCTAGTAAAATTACTGAAATGCTAATGTTTCATTTATCAAAGACAGCCGCGAGCGATCGGATTGCAATGAGCAAATTTTGATGATTGTCATTGTCATCGTTTGTCATCCGATAACGTTGGTGTCATGTCATGTTAATAAGATTTCGGCACATTTGTAACTTTTAGTGGATTGTCACAAACTTTAAAGGTAGATGTAACAATACCAATATCATATGCTTCCTGTACCTTCGTTGGTGAATTTATTATAGATTATCACTTTACCAATTTTCAGTTTGTTGCTTTACAAATCTGTAGTATTTAGGATAACTAGACTTTCTTAGTCGTTCAAGTGATGTTAAAGTTGTTAATATCCTAATGGTATATTATTTAACGAGCGATAATGTAGGTAATAACTCGCATAGATGATTGTAAATTCATTAAGTTGAGGGTTTTTTAGTGCCCCAGAAGATCTGAAAAGGTTTTGGATGAGATCGGATTACGTTTAGTGCCGTTTTGTTACACAATTTAATGCTCTTTTCGGTTTCAAAGATCCACCGAGTGGGGAGGTTCCAGCCGCTTCCAGTAGCTGCCGATTTTTTTAGATAAAATTTTGGAAATTTGTCCCCATTGAGCAAGTGTTTCTCTTTCCACTTGAGTTTTAGAAGTACTATTATGTGGCTATGAAGAACGACTTTGTTGTATAGATAAGATGGCTGTTACAGGGTTATAATTTTGTGAAATGGAACACAACTGTGCATCAATATTCTTCCCTGTTCTATATTAAGCCATAGAACCTCATTTAGATGGTTAGTAATATGCTCCCGTCTTTCTAAACCACGGACTGAACGAATTCACGAGTTTTGAATAAGTTGAAGACGTCACCCGTCAATTTTATTAGGTGCTGGGCCATATTCACATCAGCAAAGTTGAAGTGAGATAGTAGTAGTAAGTCACATAAAACACTTTTACATTTTTTATTGAGTATACTATTACTGTAGATTATTTTAACGTTACAGAACGCTCTGTTTTTAATAACTAATTATGACATGATGTGAAAACCTCAGGCAATTGTCTATAGGTAATCCCAAAATTTTTTCATGCATTGATTGTGAAAATATTTTATTATTCTCTTGTATAATAATCAAATTCGAACAACTCTTTCAAATAAAATAACCTTATATTTGGAAGAATTCAATTCAAGACAAAATTTGGTGGAGATTGACACTAGTGAATCAAGGTTATAATTTAAATTCGTGCAGGCGATTTGTAAATCCCTTTCGGGAAAGGACATGTATATTTGTATGTCGTCTGCGTAGAAGTTCATAAAATTGAAACGTATACAAACTAAGCAATAGAAGACCCAGTATGGGACCCTGTGGGACTTCATTTTCTATTAAGGCAAAATCACACTTCCCTGCTCCCAAGATAACAGATTGAAAGCTTGGTCAGTGAAACCTATATAGTAGAAAATGGCTAAAAGTAATTAAGGTTTTATTCTATCAAATGATTTAGAATAGTTTAGTAATATAAGCAAACATAAATTATTTTGATCTATAGCCGTGAAAATGTCATCCTTCCTTTAATCAATGCGGTAGTGCAACTATCTCCAGATCAAAAATCTGACTGACGTGATGGTAAAATATTAAATTCATCAAGGTGTACTCTTATCTAATTGTTAATGATTTTTTCGAAGACTTTTGAAAGGCAACAGAGATTGCTAATAAGATGTAAATCTTTAAGTTCTTCTGGCTTAGTAATCTTAGGTCAAGAAATTACATGAGATTTTTCCCATATAGCAGTGTAAACTCCTTTCTCTATGGCATAGTTAAAGATATGATATATGTTTTCGCGGGTGTTAAATGAAGTGTTATTGTACTTCCGAGTGCCCTCCCGCGTCGATGGTCGACTCCTCCAGGAGTCACGGTTGTCTGAACGACGTTTCGGCAGAATTTTATCTGCCATCTTCAGGTTCTCACTGAAAGCTGCCTACTGCTGCTCCTCGTTGCTCGAACTGAACTGAACAGTATATATAATATACTTTACAAAAACATCGTGTTTGCGTGTATTAATTAGTAGCCATGTTGTTTAACTTCCAGAGGAAATATACTTTCTTCTGCAAGTTTGTTTCCCTCGATCCTAACGTGACTCTTTCTCCGTAAGAACGATATTCTTGTTGCAGGTTTATACCTAGCTTCTAAGCTTTTAATAGATTGAAAATAACTTAAACCTTATAATATTTATTAATGGAATTATTAATACTGTTGAAGGTGAACCTAATACTTACAACGATATAATTAAGTGTATTTACTCGTTAACTAACATTGATTGATAGAAATTAAATACAAACAAAGAACACCTGTACCGTTATTGTATTTTGATTTGTTCGTAATAATAATTACGGAGTTATTTTGGTTGCTTTAATTAATAAAGGACGCATAAGGTTATTATTGATTCTGGGAAAATTTGTGATATTACTATTACTCCAGTCAATTTGTCAATTTTTGGTTGTTAGGAAAATATTTGGATGTATTTAATATTGCAAGTGGACGGTACCTCTGAATAATCCAAGTTTTAGACCTTAGAGGTGTCTACTTCAGCTGTCATCTTGTTATAAAGGGAGCCAATATGAGCTTTTTTCAAAATAATTCTCTTCCTCTTGATCTTACAGTAAGTTGTCATTATGAATTCTGTAGAGAACAAAATTCTCGACACTATTTGCGTAAATACTTTTTTGCACGGTTAATAGCTAAAAAGTTGTAGTGCTGGAATATTTAATAACTTTTATAATTATACTATATTTTTTTCTTTACTATGAAATAAATTCAAGTCCAATTTTACAATATTTCAACTGCCGAAGGTGCCACTGTTTTAAGGTTGCGAATTTAGCAACTGTCCAACATAAAACTGTAAAGTTCAGACTTGGCCCGTGTGGAAGCCGGTATCCCCAGGGATCGGTAATTGGTCCTTTAGTATTTATAATATACAGGCTGCCCATTTTATTACGGCACTCGAGAATATCTCACTTAATATCGGTCGTACAAGAAAAAAATATTTTTACGAAAATTGTGCCGATTTATATAACCTACAAAATGGTTTAAAGACATTTGAAATACATGGCCTACTTTAAGAGTTATGGCGGAAAATATCGAAAATGCGGAAAACGTCTAGGCCATCTCCGTTATTTGAAGAGATGCGAGAAAAATTCTAAGGCGAACAAGAGAATCTCAGAGTTCCCTGGTATGAATACTGCCAATAACTGTAACATTACAAGAAAAATTTTTGTAAAATTCTAAATACTATTATAAAAATTTAAACATGAACAAAATAACAGTAATAAACAATATGAGAGGCTTAAATTAATACAGGATGAGTAATAATCTATTAGTGGTGTGCATGTCCGCTGTACAGGGTTTATAAAAATTATTAGTTTTTTCGTCAACTTAAAATATAAAATGAATGGAGGTCCCTAACAGCATTAATATCAATATTTTATAAGAAATAACCTTATAAACCCGTATATTAATTTCCGTAATTATCAAAACCTTATAATCATTTTAAAAAATACGTCACATAAGCTACTCAATATAAGGAGAATTTATATTATAAATGTAATTGTGATATACAAAGAAACCCTACTAAGAAAATATTCCAAGGGCTCTTGATAAAATGAAACCGTACCCTTTTATATATTTATTATATAAGTTTAAAATTACCAAGCTCGCAAGTAACTAAGGAATATGTAATGTTATACATACAACACTTCTCATTGTACGATATTCCACTTGCTCTACTTCCATTGTGTTTGTAGACATTTAAGCGAAAATAAGAATGTTTTGTGATGCAAGAAGATGGTCCTTAGTACTTATAAAACAATAAAGACAAATTCTTATTACTATTTTTGCTCTATGCACCATTTGTCCAAGAATAAATAGACTAAATAATACTCGCTTTTCTGGTGGTAATTATTTATAAGTATGACTAAAATGAATATAAATTTATCCTTTGTTTCAACGAAAAATTTCAAGCTTCCACTTTTATTACACTTTTCTTAATAGGCTTAATAATGATAAACACGTTATGTAGTTGACCATGAGCATCAGCTTGTTCGCTTTGCTCAGTTGAACTATTTGAAGAAATACCATGAACAAACTACAAGATATAGTACCAAAGCTGTTATAATTATTTTTATTAACATTAGCAATGACAATAATTCTATCTTGAACATAATGAAATTAATGAATAAATTACAATATAATATTTCAGTCGTAAACTCCTCTATAAAATCATTATTTTACTATAAGGAACGTAAACAGACTGCAACCAACAGGTACTCTCCAAGCTATGTGCCCCGCCGAGCGCTGAATTACTTGTTACAAACCTGGCGCGTTAAGTGTAATAATTACATATTAACAAACAGAACGCAAATGCTTCGATTGCAACAAACACCGGCCGAAAAACTAATTCCTACTTAAAGGAGCTCTCATGCCAGTCATGCCACACCACTTGCAGACTGCAGTTTCGAGCAGCTGGCTCATGCTCCTGCAGGGATCTGCCCATCAGGAACGAATGACTGAGTTTAATTAAGTAAGTCTAAAAGTTGTAGTGGTGTAGTTTGTAAAGTAACCTTGGGATGCAGACGGTGTCGTACGCCTTCTCAATATCGAGAAATACCACGGTGGTGTTCTTCTCGAGGTTGTTTTTTACTTTGACGTCGTTAACTATTCTAACGATCTGTTGCACCGTGCTCCTATCCTTCCTGAAACCAAACTGGGACTCATCGTCGATGTGGACCTCCCCCTGAACAGCATCTAACCTGGATGGGCCTGTAGTTTCCGACAAGCTTCGCGTTCTTGTTTGGCTTAGGATAGAAACGCCACAGTGCACTTCCACTAGCTAGGCCAGTGCTGTAGCTCCAGAATCGCGTTAACATGGAAACGATTAGATATTAAAATTTTTGAAGATATTGAAATGAAAAAGTACACGCTGTATGACCTGTTTTTGAAAGGTGCCTACATTGATTTTTAGGAAACATTTAAATACTAAAAAGTAGCAAAAATTAAAAAGTAAACCATGACAAAAATGCAACAACGGAAAATTTACTGCAAGTATTATTTAAACATGTCAAAGGAGTAAAACACCAGTACAAAAAAATACATAATAAAAAAACTATCGTAATAGGAGGTGCAGAAAATAATTTGGGGTGAAGAAACTTGGTCAATATTTGAATGACAATAAGGTGAAATGTTCGACTCTCGATCTCTAAAATGGAAAATAAAATATTTCCTATAAACTATGAGCAATGGACGAAGAATAATAAAAACATAATCGAGCATTACAACTGCGAGTTGGTAATAGTTAATAGACCTGTAAACATCCCACTGTTCTATGCTTCACGAAGAACGAAGAATTCATGAAAATGCATCAAACGAAAATTCATCCATTTCAGATAAACGCAATTACATAATCGAAACTTGTGCAAACATTTTGAATTACGAAATAAAATTTGTCAATTTCAATCTGTAAAGAGTGAACAAATAGCAACAGGAGACATAGCAGCCTTAACAAAAGGACTTTTGCATTTATTGTCAATTCTCTCCAGTGATTAGATTTAGTGCATCCGGTTTATCAGTATTACTTGTTTCGGATGGTACTGATCCTTTTGCAATATTAATTTGCAGGGTGCAGATTATAGAAACAGTTATATGACTCCCTGGAAAGCTTGACAAATCAAGTATAATAGATAATGGAAACATCAAAAGTACAGACATCCAAAAAGATAAACTTATTTTAGTTACTCAGGCAATATATGGTTGTGTCACTGCTTCCTGTTTGTTCAAAAAGGGCAAAACTTCCTGATTCATGTTAGTAGAGAAAGATATAAAATTAAGAAAAATTGTGTCGATTTTCTTGAACCCTCATGTAAATCGAGATGATACCGTTAAATGCGGAGATCGGCTCTATATGGATATCACAAACTGGCAAAATTCTTAATAATCTGACGTTTCGTATAAGGGCGTTACAGCTCGGTAAGTCTTAAATAAGAATTTTGAGTTGGCCCATCTGCCGGTATATCTGAAGTATCGAAAAATCTTTATTTAAGTGATTTAGTTTAAGAATGGATGGGTAATCCAAAAAATCCCTAGGAATGGGATTGGAAATTTTTTAATTTTTTTTAAACTTGCTTTTCTGTAAAAAATCATACTAAAAAGTAAAAAATACTAATGTACGAATGCAAGAAAGGCAAGGCGTGCACACTTTGTATGATTGTATGGAAGGTGGAATCGTTGTATACATAGTGCCTTCAGTCATACGTATATAAAGATGATACATATACTTATATACAAAGTGCGCACGCCTTGCTACTTTTGCATTCGTATATTTGTATTTCTTTATTTTTTACTTTTTAGTACGACTTTTTACAGAAAAGCAAGTTTTTTTTTAAATTCTTTATTTTCTACATTTTAGTCATACTTTTTGGGGGGTGTACTCTCCAGAGATCGCTCAATAACAGTTCGTCTCTTAACGATTTGTTTAGATATTTCGCTCCTTCGCTTTCGCGCTCCTTCGTTTTGCAGATTTTTCAATTTTCACCCCCGCGCCCCCTATGTGCAAATTTGAAGACAATTTTCACCCCTGCGCCCCCTTGGTGCGGATATTTGCAAAAGTAACGCTGGAATTCTGTATTGTCATCCGATCTTAGTAACTGCAAAATTTCATCAGTTAATTATGTCAGGAACTGTGTTAATTAAAGTATGCAAGATTTGAACAGAAACATTGTGCATACATTGTGAGTTAAAGAAGAGCAAGTAATTACATTTTTTGCCTGGTCGATAGCCGCGTGGGTTAAGGCGCGAGGTGGCAATCGCGATTAATCACACGGGCATCGCACCACTGGGTTCGAATCCTGGCCCCGGCACTGTCAGAGGAAATGGTTGTATGTCCGCGTTTTCTCAATATGGAACCCCCTTCCGCACAGGCCCCTGGCTTCTGGAATTGGGGGTTGTCTAATTTCTGTGGTGTTTATTTATTTTGATAACATCAATACCTCAGTTATGCATCTGCAAGAGATCAAATTTTCCATACTCGTTCCATACAAACTGAAGTGGTATACCATGCAAGTTCCAGCTCCACCTCAGTTATAAGAAGAAAAAGAATCTGAAGAAAATTTTAGTTGGTAATATTAGATAACATTAGCTGCATCACTTCATCAATATCGGTATTGAAATTTCTCAATTTTTGTAAGTGTCAGTCTCTTGACTCTTATGTATATTTGTTCCACCTAAAACCCCAGTTGCACTGTACTAAGATTACAAATAGCAATACCCCATTTATTGATGGGACATTAGCGTGTCAATAGATTTCTGGAGATATCAACAGATGTCAATGAATGTGTGAATTCTCAGTTCTCTTAAGAGATCATACCCTAATCTTAACAGCTGGTGTTCTAATAATGCTACTGTAACATGAGTAGGAACAAAATGCACTCCATAAATATTCTATAAAGTATTTTATATGTGGTATGAATAATAAGAAAAACTATTAGTTTTTCCAATGGGTCCACGTTCACATGTAATTTGAAAAAACATAGAATTCTGACTCTACGTCAATCTTATTTTAATTACAGCGATAAATAAGGCTTGCGTTTCTTTGGGAATAACAGCATAATATATGGATCGTAGAGAAATGTTAGCATATTGTTATGGCAGCTTGTCATGCAATAAAAAATACAGAATGTTTTCTTGAACAGATGTGACATTATTCTCATCGGAAACATCTAACAGGACATGCATATTGAATATTTCAAACTTACTGTTAAGAGAATTATCATTAAACTTGTTTATTTAATTCTAAAAAACGGTTTATATGTTGATTTCATTTTCAATGTTCCTAACTTCACAAAAAAATAGGTTAATGTTGTTCCCTTTATGGATCTTCACCTTCTAATATATAATAACTTATTATTTTATTTGTTTCTCTTAAAGCACAATTAAATAAATTGTAAGTAGTTGTAACCTAGTAATTTTAATTGATTGATTTTTTCCTTGCTTTAAGTGGCTTTTCCTTTAGGCAATTTTTATCAAGAGCCAGACATGTTTTTTAATATATACTCAGAATTAAAAGCTAAGAATCAGTCTAATAATTCCATGAAGGAACGAAGTGTAAATTTACTCACTTATACAAAGTTTATTTTTTGATGCAAAGAGCGTCAAGGACTTGTAGGTACAATTTCGTAGCGTCGGACTACCCTTGAGAACGTTCCATGTTAAGACGGTCTGAAAGATGTTTTGTTACATTTCTTGATTGAACTGTTAGGATATTCACCTCATGGGTTCTACTTAACTTAGGCAGACGTAAAAGTACAAAATTTATATTTTGATTATGGTCAGCGGTACTCAACAGATTGATGATATCAACTGAAACGTCGTTGCACTGCCTTATAGCTAATGCTAATGTTGTTAATAAGAACTTAGTAAGATGCAATTAAAGAGGACGGGATTCAGGTAAAGTTACATATTGGGTCTTTTGGAACTGTTAGTAAATAATATATGTATGTGCATAAAAGTTGTATAAGGTTAACAAGGATATCGGTCCATACCACACATGGTGATTATCAGGACGATTTGGATAATGCCGTTTCCAACTACCATCCAACGCTTTACATTGGAGCAATCGACTGACACCAAATAGATTCAACTGAGTATTTACTATTTGCAACTTTATAGGCTTCTAGCTTGTCTGTCTTTATACGTATTTTTAAATTCACATAGGAAATTTCGGGCACTATGTTATGGAAATTAGAGATGCTTGAATCGCATTAGATATAGAATATTATATTCATACGTTCAGGCAAGGCGGTCCCATGTATTATGTAGTTGGTAAAAGGGCCACATGTGCTCCGAATCACTGAGGAACTATATGTTGGCAAATAAGGCGTAAAACGTATAAACTTACCGCCAAAATTAACTGCCAAGTTAGTAAAATGATATTTGAAAATTTTGACGTCCGACAGATATCTCCTTTCCGGGACATTTTAGAGGAACAGCTAATTCGCCCTCATATACCATACGTTGATTGAGAGGCAGTGCTACACAACATTGGATCGCAGAAGAAGATTTTTTATTTCCGTTTCTAAAATGATGCCTTGTGCATTACGTCTCGACATCGCGTCCCGTTGTGTAAAATTTCGTTGCAGTTACAAAAATTACATCCGTGGGGCGTTTCGTGGGTCGTGGAAATTTTCGTTAAAGTTGCAGACATAACGTCATGTGGAGTGTTACGTCCCGTCGTGTCAACCATCATTACAGTTCCAAAAATGACGAGGGCATCACGTCCCGCCTTGGCAAATTTATTGCAATTAAAAAATGTCACTTTGTAATAACATCTCGGGAACTTTCATTATACTTCTAAAGTCGGATTTCATGGTAGTTCCGCAAAATCCCGTCCAAGAAGATTATTCCCGGTTTAGAGCAGGATGATATTTAGTGCATTTAGATAGATTCTTTGACATCCCCAGTGCAAGGTGTCGAATATGGGCGGAAGCGCGGATGAGCAGGCGCGAGCAGAAGCGACCAAGTAAAACACATAGGATTATATACAAGCGTCTTCAGCGGGAACGGAAAATTGTGAGGAGGCGAGAGCGGACGCAGGATATATTTAAGATTTGTAGCATTTTTTTGCTACATAGAAGTAAATCCATGACGGATATAGACTCTGAAATGCTACTTTCTGAATTTTATAAGCAAACAGCTGATGTTTTAAGGAAGAATTTTCCAAATGCAACCACATTATTTGTCGTCTACTTAAGAATATCATAATGGATTAACTGACTGATTAGTCTTTAAGAAAACATCGCACTCTCCAAAGTCGCGAGTACTGTAGACACCCTACTTGCATAATTCGCCCTTTCTGTGCCCAGGATTACACATGAATTTTTAAAATATAGTTGTTTTATGTTATGTAATGTATATTTAAGCCAAAATCATCTTTTCACATTTGACGCGAATAAAAAATTGCTTATTGTTATAGACATGTATCTGGGAACAAGATTTTTAATTCAGTTTCTCTAATTCAGCAAAGTCGCTTTCGTCGCTTGCATAGTACTTGCAGAGCATTCTGAAACTATTTGTTCTCTGGGTGCCTCCAGCATAGCTTGAATCAATTTATTAGAGTTTTCTGTCTGTAGTTTGATTAAAAGTACAATCATTGCTTGCCTTATGGTTCTTTCCGGGTTATTGAGTATTAACGACGTCGTGCTAGCCAAATGATCAATGTTTTCCCAGATGAAGCCAATTAAAACTTGCAAAGAGAATCATTATGCCAAAATCTTGAAAACTCATCAAATGTCGCTGCACAGGGACGTAATGTCGCCCCGACCACCAAAATTTAGAAAGTGTAACAAAAATCGACTATAATTTAGGAAATTTCAAAATTAAAAACCCTTTTACGAATCCACGTTGTGCAGCACTGCAACTCATGCGTTATGTTAAATATGAGGACAAGTTAATCCAGTCTCTAGTCAAAGTATTTCGAGAGTTTTAGCAAAAATAGTCTTTAACGACAAGGGTGACCAATCATTTTCTAGCAGTCGAATTTGACGGGAAAATAATGGATTTTAACTGGAATTGCCCTAAACCGGAACGTATGAATATATAATTGCCACAATATAATTCAGAATATTTGCGATTCAAGCATTTTTAAGGTCCGAGCAGCGAACCAAATTACTATTGAACTGATAATACGTAAACAGATAGGCAAGCAAAAGCCCACCAAAAATTTATAAACATTGAACTTTTCTTGAATATTTTTGAGTAATCGTTAGCCATAAACCGCACATTGGATGATAGTTGGTATATTATGAGTCGTTTCGTTCCTCACTATGTGTTATACAGGGCCAAACTATAGTTTGTCAATACATTTTACTTGAACGTTTTTGTAAAACATGATTTTTAAAGAGATTTAATATACATTTTTTGAACTTTATATTGTTTTTTTCTTGTGTTTTCCAAGTTCCTTTTCAGGTTTAAATTTAATATTTACTGTGTTAGATAGTGTTACGACGTCCAATTGGTACCATCAGTGAAGCAGTTAAGCATAAACGAACAGTATAAGTATAGATTTTGTATTATTCTCCGTCTGAAACAGTCGTTTTGAACCCTTCTTTGTGAACGTTTAATATTCATTTTTGGAAAATATAATAAAAGTCCTTCAGAAGTGTAAAGATGGATCGTTCACATTACTTCAAGTGAAGATGTATTAGAATAAACTTTAAAAGCAGCTAGATCAGTTTCATGAGAGTAATTTTTTATGAGATCATTTTAGATAACATCGATTTCTTTTTAGTGTGAAAATGTTATGTAAAGTACATTTGCATTCTACCTAATCAGTCTTATTGTCAAATATAAAACAGCACGTATGCGTAACGATGGTTCATTGAATTGTAAGTTCGATATATTCAAACAAAAATCTGATTGGGGGGCTTATTGCAATCAGATTTTTCTTTGCGCTTTCCGATTGAAGACGTAGTATGTAGAAAGTTTTAGGGCATTATTTTCAATCGTTATGGACACGCACATTGTGTACCTTGATGGCAATGAATTTATTTCCTTTTATAGAAAATAGTGGAATGTTTGGTCTATCGTAGCATATATTTGACATATATACATATTTATTTTTATAAAATAAAACATTCCCATTTTTTTGGCTCACCACGTGTATAGGCAGGAAGTTGTGTACTTTATTATTTTTGACAATTCTTAATCATTTTCTTTTATTTGATACAAGTCCTTCAAACTTCATATTTGATACCAGCAGATATCATTAAAGTGAAAAATGCCACTGAATACTTGACATTTATACTAACATTTCTGGTAAATAAGAATGATTTATTTTTCCGTTTTCTTTTACATATGGAGTATGACTCAAAAGGAATAATAAGTATATACACCGTATACAGGAAAATATAGACTCAGAATACTAATTTACATTATCAAGATCAGAAGTAGACGTTTGTTTGCGTGTTGTTCTGTGTTAAGGCGGGTTCGCTAATAATAACGGCAGTTCTAGTTTTACGTTGTGACAGCTTCGTCAGAATAGAAATGACTAGTTACTCTAATAAAATATGCAATATGACATTATTCAATGCAGAAACCAAGTTCTAATGGGAAATTTCATGATCGATCTAGACTCCCTGTTCTTTTGACGAGATAATTCTAGACTTTAGGATTTATAGTTTGTGAGAAATATATGGAACAAGCTTTTATTTATACAAAATGATAAACCTCAAGGTCAAACGGGCAAACTTTATGATTATCAATTCTTCTGACAAAATACTAATTTTATAATTAAATTAATTTTTCGTAAAAGTTCCATCATTGTTATTGGCTTAAAATCGTCTGTGTTACGATACTATGGTGGATCCACCGATAGGTTTCTCTTCAGCAAATTGATCCATATGTAGAATTGAACATATACTTTACAAGTTTTATATAAATAAAAAAATAAAAATTAATTGCAAGAAAACCAAGGCGTGCGCGAAAACCTTCTGTATTTTACGTTTTGCCGGCTGGCAAGTATATTTAATCAATTTAACTGTGCAACATTTCATCAATTGATTAGTTTAGGAAATGTGTTAAGGACGCAAGATTTGACAGACATTATGAAAATTGAAAAAAACTACATTGTGTGTTGTAAAAACAAGCATTGTTGAAAAATGTGAACAAAGTTGTACTTGTTTTGTAGTATTACTCAAATGGTACTACATCATATTTTGTTTTTGATAAATCAAGGATTCTTGCATTAAATAACATACCATTTGTTCATTAACATGTAACCGCAAAGTTTCTGGGATGAAATTACTATTAAAGGCATTATAAGTTATATGCCTCTCTTGCTTATTATATATATATATATGAGCCCGTTAACTTTAGAACAGACAAAAGAATGTCGCCTACAATTTCCAATATGTTGTGAAGTATGAATAGATTTAAATGCTCTGGTATGTTTATTTATATATAGTCCATTAAAATGACAACTTCTATGAAAATCTCTTTAAAATGGTCACTTCAGAGACCATGACAAAGCCATCAGCTCAGCTAGAGCAATCATAACTTTGACAATTGAGGCTTTAATGATGTTTTCAATATGTCTAGATTCTATCAACAATATCTCACATTCACAGTAAAGTGACTGTTTATCTGGACTCCAAGCCATATTAGAATGTCAAGAGACGAGACTGAGAATCTAACTGCTAAAAGAATAAAGAAGTGAAAACTCTCCCATAGATTTTGAATTTATTCGATCCGGTAATGAAGTATCATACATTAAAATCAAAATTATAGGCAGCTGGCAGTATAACGTGCAACTTACTTTTAAGCCTACTTGAATTTGAGTCACATATTAAACCAGCTGCCGTGATGTCAGCGGGTATGCTCCGACTAGACAACAGAGGAGACGAGCGGAGTTCCTTCCAAATGTTGATAATTTTAAATATATATGCCCTACTGGCAAATATATCTGGGCGCCAGGTAAACTTATAACAAATCTAATGTACGATACCCGAAATATCTGAGAATGTAACCCCCAAACTTACCAAATGACAATTACAATAAAACGACAGCCAATCTAAGTTCATTCTAATAATCCTGACCATGAGCATGAGCAATAGTAGAGTAATAATAGGAATATAATCGTGCCATACCTGTATACTATGCAGCGTACTTAAAAATGCTATATGCAATATGTGCAAACAATCAGTATATCCATCGGTATGGATTCCAAGTCATAAGCGCATAGAGAAATAAGAAAGGCGTAAACTATAAATAAGTTGATCGTAAACCACGTGGCGCGGCTTAAGCTTAAGCGCAACTCCCCTTGTCTGTAATATTTTGACCATGGTAGAAAATAATGTAATGCCTACAATGTCGCTTACTTATTGGTCCACCCTGTAAATGCATACAAGATAATATATTAAGAAATCTAATAAACAAACAGATAATAATTGATATCTTGATGCCTCTGATATCTTAAAAAAAAAATCTAGAAATGCATTGTAATTCTGGTATTCGTTAGAATTAGATTTCAGTTTTCATTACTTTAGAAGCGACTTTTTAATTATTGTGTATATAAGGTGGTAGTTTTCTTAGTAATAGTTTACTTTAGGTTCTAGGATTAAGTTGATTTAGTTTGAAGGAAATTATATGTTCTGATTTAATCCCATAATATTTTTGTAAACCCAATAATTCAAAGATAGAAGTTAAATAGGAGAATAAAAAAACTATTCTAATCAAACTTGAAACTCCTGGTTCCCTCAGATAATGGTGATTAATATTCTGTTGGTTTAAAAATGTCCCTAGGGGCGAGCGTAGGTGCGTCTTTACTATGTACATACTATGCGATGTAAAGCAACGACAGACGCAGTTAGTACCTGGATTGGTGACCATTCCAACGGAAACCGCGTTCTCGCCTCACGCATCTTCCAGCGGCTTGTATATCAGTGTATGCGCGGAAGCTATACAACCTTAGGCGAGGGTTGTATAGGAGATATACCATCCTTCGGAGGGGATGTAAAGCCGTCGGTCCCTTGTCTATTAAATGTTAGGCAAGTAAAAGATCCCTACTCTTCTTAAGGGAAGAAGTTCGGCAAAATTCCTGGTTGGGGGTAGCTCGTCTACAGGCGTCGGTGTTAGGCCTCAGTAGCGGAAATAGGCCGACGTTAAATAAATGTATATAAAAAAAAAAAATTTCCCTGGTAATAAAAGTCAGCGTGGTGGGGCTAAGTAGACCACAGCGAAACATAACGGAGTCCCTTGTCGACAACCCAAATCTGGACCACCTGAATGTTACATGACAGGTCTACGCTAGACTTCAAAGGAGAATATAACGCTCCGGAAGAACCCTATAATATAATATTTAAAAAAATCTAAATTACTATCTCGCTACAACACAAATAGAGAACAACATATTTTTAACGTTTACATACCTTTTCCAAGGGCTTTCTTCACTATACCAAATAGTGTTTTAATAATATGAAATCCAAAACTGTGACCACGATGTGGTTGGGTGTACTGAGACAAATCCTCTTAAAGAGTACGTAATTCCAAAAATACTTATCAATACAGATACTTCTCAATCCTTCGCAATGCAATTACAATTAATTTCTCCATAAAAATTAATCCCTTAACGGATGAATTAAAATTTCGTAAAGCTGCTTCGAATAAAATAGCGTGTCAAAATTATCGCGATTTCCCACAAAATTAACAAATCCTATAATAGATGTTGCACCTCGTGAATCTACTTGTAATTTACTTTTCCCAGAATATCAATTATTTCGATGTAATAACATTGTCCATTTTCTTACCTGCTACATAAAATTAAAGTGCATGAATAAAAATGAATTAATTATAACATGTTTATTTATTAGTTAACTTTTAAGTTAAGTAGGCAGTTGGTCAACCTGGGTAGACTTTCTGCTTCTGTCTTCTGTTCTCTCTCTGATTTAATTTGACATTTTCAACAAAATGCGGATAACCAGCATTAATTTATTTATTGAAAATAATAAAAAATATTGTGAAGGACCGAAAGGAATATCTAACTACTTGTACTGAGAGAGGTAAGTAAAAAAATACAATACCCCTGCTATTCCATCCAAACAATTCTTCGAGAAATGTCCAACTACTGTAAACAATTTATAATAACTAATTTATCTATTTCTTTTAGGTGTTCCAAAGCTTATAGTGGTTTGTGCAGAGCGAATAAATGATGCCATAATCCTACAAAGTGTGAAGTATATTGCACAATAGTATAAATATTCTATTCATGGGAAATTCGTAACTAATTTGAACTAAAAAGGTAAAGTTGGTGCATTCAGACAATCTTATTTCTAGAATAAGCAATTAAAAACAAATCATTTCAGGCATTAAATAAAACAATCTCGAGCAAAACTAATTGTCAAGTACGTTGTTGAGGGAAGAAAAATTAAGAAAAGCAACTTTTTCGAGGCGCTGCGTAATACACGAAGTGTTAGAAATTAAACTCTGATTATTAACCCCTCATCTTCAAGGTTTATGAACAACACATTACAACAAAAAAAACCTATATACAATCCAAAACCACCTAGACTAACCAACAATATTGTTTTAGATTCAGCCACCGACAGTAGTCTTCCGTGATGACCAAAACTGAACAACATACATCATTTCATCATGATAGCCACAAATTGAATCGTTTTATATACAATATTTTTAAGACAAATTTATACCGTAACAACGAAAGCTGTGGAAGTAATACAATTCAAAATTAAACAAACTGTAAAGCCCTCCAAACATCCAATAAAATTAAATCGAAGACATCAAGTGATCCTGGCAAGGTTAAAAATAGGTCACAGCAATATTACCTTGTTACATCTACTATTGAGAATTCAGACGTCACCATGCCAATGACGTAATAATAATAATAATAGATTTTTATTGCCCAACAGAATATTCCAATTACAGGACAACATAAGTAACAATAACAATAATAGTAATAATAGTGGTTAGTCGAGTTAATTTACATTTAGTTTTATGTTAAAGCACACAGTAGTAATTTATATTATAAAGGTATACGTAGATTTTGCTATTATTAAAGTACAATTAATATATTACAATGGATGACCTAAGGAAGCCATATTGAAAATAACACAATTATTTTAATAATGTAACTTGACTGATAATATTTTATTGATAGGTTCTTTTAATAATTTGAGTGTAACTATTTAAGGAGATATTGACTGTATCACATCGATCGCCCAAAGTGTTATACAATTGCATTGATATATTGATGGGACTTTTTATGGCATTTGTGCGACTAGTAGGGCAGTAAAATATAATTGTCCAATGCATACAGGACTATTAAAAGCATCATCATACTTCTATTTTTTAATAATTGCATGTCAAATCTCGATAGCAGTTAATCATTAAGATACCCTTGTTCTGGATAATGCTGATCAATTTTGAAAGCTAAGTACTTCATAAACTTTCGCTGAATCCTTTCAAGAGATTTTTCATAAACATTGTAAATTGGTTTTCCAAATTATTGCACCATACTCAATCTTTGATCGAACAAGTGAAGGTTACAGTGTTTTTAGAGTATTGACATTGGAAAATTGTTTAAAGTTTCTTGTTATAAAACCCATCAGTTTTGCTGCTGATTTTGTTATTCTACTAACGTGCTCAACAAAGTCTAATTTAGAGTCAAATAATATACCCAGGTCTTTAATTGTTTGATCTCTTGAGAGTGTCATGTTATTAAAAGTATGAGAATTTATTTTGAGTTGCTTTACGTATGTATGTCTCTACTTTGCATTTTGTAACATGCATTTCCAATTCTGTTGTTGTAAAGCTGTGCAATCGTCGATGTTATAAATTCTGTTAAATATCTTGAGATCGCCAGTAAAAAGCAATTTGTCACGCACTAAACCATCGCATAGCTCATTTATAAATATTCCATACAAAAGTAATCCCATGTTGGATGCAGATTTTGTTATAGAACAAGAATACTCTGAATATAATAATTTCCGCCAAACACTCATATTAGCTGCCAGAGGCAAATAAATTGATAACACTGTACACTTTATAATACTTTATATAAGAATTTGCAGCAGATGACCTTAAATGTTAGTGCCGTTTAAATAAAAAATATATATATTTATAAGGAACAAAATATTTTAATTTTTCTTTCAATGAAAATAGACTTTAGACGATAAATATAAAATGATTGAACTGATTATGCAACGTCAGTAACCGGAACTCGGATGACAAGTTGTACCTCCTTATATTATAGACATTGTGAAACATGCTTTTAGATATTAATTAATGACATGTATGCATTCACCTGAAGGACATGTGATGATTCCTATCAGATGCGTTTATATTTAACCGCCTCGTGTACACGCGTAGAGCATTTATGTATTTTATTATGTAAATTATTTACCCCTTTATAGTAGTCATGTCGACGTATCTTCCGATTCTCTATAAATAGATTCAATGTTCGACGCCTCCTTCTGAATGTCGATTGGGTTCATTGAGGTGCCTTTCATGGTGCACGACGAAGCGTTTTAATATTTAACTACGTTAGTGATATTTATCTATATCAGTAATACGCCTCTGCATATTAATATTATATTGTGCTATGGTCAACGGTTATATGATTTTCCACTTAAATTCCTTTTTAGAAATAGTCTAATAATTTCTTATAGAACAGAAATAACAGAGTCGAATACTTTGAATGTAACAGAAAGTGTCTTATTAGCTTCTATAATAAAATTGTCGAAAATGTCACAATAAAAAGGACATATCCTGCATATTACTGCTTTCTGAAGGCAAACAATATCGATAAAATTTAACATACATCCATGCACATGTCGTTAAAGATAGGCTGCAAAAAGATTTCCTCTTAAATGGTCCCTTAAACGAATCGAACAGAACTGTTAAGTTGTGTTTGTTTCCATTCAGCAGTAATAAAAATATTTTCACAAAATATTGATACATTGCGAAGGTACTATTGTTATTAATATGGATTAATAAATTCTTACTTTATTAACCTATCAAAACGTACATTTTCAAAAAAATCAACCAATAGGATTTTTTAAAGTCAGAAAAATAACTATCGATCAGTGGACAAAATCGAGAAAAATATATGTTATTTTTTTCTTAGTAGCCATGTGTCAAACTAGAAAGTCACTGAAATTCTTAAAATCTGATATTTCGCGTTTTCAACTTTTTGTACACAAAATAAATGAGAAAAAGCGATTTGGTGATGTTTCACAAGAAAATATTAACGAAGGTATCAATGAAAGTGTCCCAGTTAAAACGAGATATACTAAAAATTCTATATGGAAACAATTTAAAGCTTTTTGCAAAGAGAAGCATTATTCCCTCGAAAGATACGACTACCAATGAATTTGCAAATGTTTTGACTGACAGGTTATAACACGAAAAAATCTAATATATAATAAATAATAATTTTTGAATGACTCAAACTTCTTTTCCATAAAAATTTTGCTCTAATTAAGAAACATAGGAAAAAATCGCTCCACTTCGTGACGCGATTTTTCATTGCCCTTAATTATCGAATAATTTTCATGGGAAAACAGGTTTTTGTGTAAAAAAATTTACCCGGTAAAAATCGGCCTCTTTATTAATACCCGAGAAAAATGTTGATCATTGCAAGAATTTAATAATAATTATTACTCTTAAATTTCTCACGACAGCTATCATAAAAAAACATTTACCTATCACTTATTCACAAAGTTTTAAAATAAAGCTTTTGAGTCACGCAAATCAAAATTTTGTTACTAGTTTAAGAACGATTTAGAATTTATAAAAAAATATATAAAAAAATATGTTAATTATATCTGTTTCCGATACTTTATTTGTAAATATTACTTTAATAATAACAGAAATACCAAGGTAAATATTTATGAAGTATAGAAGGAGAGAGGGAGAGAGAGAGAGAGAGAACAAATTTATTCGATATTAAAAAATACATACATATCCTCCCCAGACCTACTTCGGTACCGATCATGCAACCATCGTGCAAAGCGTGGTGACTATAGCAGGATCTGACGAAGTATGGTTCGATGAATAAATTGAAACAATAAATAACCTGAACTCCTTGGACAGTCAAACCAGCCAAAATAGTTTTCAAACTCTTAAACTAATAACACTAAAATATGGGAGACATGCACTAACAGAATCTGATTAGCTAGCGGTTGACGTTAGCATATTTTCATTACATTTGGTATATTCTCCTGAAATCTTTATTTAACATCATAAAACACATCAAATTAACTAACAATTTCTAGAAAAATTAACAACAAACGTCATATTCTTGACAAATTTTATTGTTGTTAAGAGCGTTGTTATATATTACTGTAGTATTTACCAATTTCTTTGGGAATGAAAATAAAAGCTAATATGATCTGTCATTCGATTAGAAGTTTAACTGATTACTTGACTGTACTCTTCGCAGAAACAAAGAGTGTGTTTTAATTTCCTACCAGCCATCTACCGTTCGTCTATCATGTTTTTTTAGGTATCATAATTGAAAAAGGTAAGTTCAATCGTATAGAGATTTGAAAAAGATGAAACAAACATTATCGTTTTTGACAAAAAAATTATCAGTAAATAAAAGTTTATTAAACTATTATTTAAAAATAACAGCATGATGTACCTTTGATATAATTCTAGAAGAAAATTGTGCTTGGTTCGCTGATGAACTTTTTATCAACCAAACTAGCATCATCAGAAGAAGATAAAAATAAAGATTAATAGAAGTTGTTCCTAAAAAATACTTATCTTGAAAAACTCAGAAGAATATCCTACCGAATGCTCAATAAATACATAAAAGCTTTAATAATTCGTTAAAAGTCTAGTATTTCCATCTACTTAAAACCTCCTCTTTTAATATAATCAGATTATCTCCAATTTCTGTTTCATATTATGAAAACAAATAAAATCAGCCAAGTCACAGCAAGTCAAAATAGATAGTGTTCACAGCGTAACAGAAATAATACGAACTGGGGTTCCCCAAGGAACAACGCCTAACGTATTCCTTATATATATAAATGATCTTTATGCATGCAATAATATATCATATGCAGACGACATGGTACTAATTTGTGTAGAGGAGACTTGGGAGAAAACAAAACAAAAAGCCACTGCGGCATTTAGAAAAGTAAAAACCTGGCTAGAGACCAATCTTCTAAAGCTAAACATTACAAAAACTAAATATATCTCCTTTTCGCCAACTAAAGTTGAAATGCCCTATGTACTTGAACCCACTCTATTAAACGAATCTGTTAACGGTTGTGTAAGTAAATAGTGCGGCCACCATAAAATATCTAGGACTAGTCTTAGACCCATATGTGAAATGGGGAAATCATATCGACTATCTAAATGGAAGAATACGAAAACTTATCTATAAATTCTACAACCCAAGAACAAAAAAACTCTGCTGGTTACATACAACAGTCTAGTCGAATCCATAATGAGATATGCCATTACAGTATGGGGTTCTGCTTACAAAGTAGTTCTACGGCCCTTACAGATAACACAAAACTACATCCTTAGATTAATTTCTAATAAAAAAAAGCAGAGAGCTGCAGAAATATATTTACTGAAAAACAATTACTCGATGTGGCGGGTCCATACATGCACGCTGCTATGGCCTATGCACATATTAAGAAAAAACTCTTGGATCCATTGTTGAACATAAATATGAAACAAAAACTAGGGCAAGCAATGCGTAGGTACCATTTTATAACAAAAAAATATCTCAAAAATGCATAAAACGCAATAGAATCAAGTTATACTATAAACTTCTATCATATATTTAAAAAATGAGAAAATAAGCGTTTCAGGACAGAAACTAAAAAATATGTGATAGATAACTACACTACACTTCTACTCATCTTATCATAATGTAACACAAACGCGCAGCACATTACTTCTTATACTATAAATAAAATAGTCAAACCTTCTAGAATGTTATATTTAATTATAGATAATAAATAAAACTGCATTCTTATCCTACACCATCTCAAATTGTTTATATACATTTTGTACCCACCTTATATATAGACTCATATCACAAATCAAATAAGTATTATACATTCACTTTAGTGATTTCTTTTCTTGTTATATTATTGTTATATTAAATATGCAACATTAATAGATAGAGATACGAGAATGTAAATACTGCTAGACACAACACGAGATCTCCTCAGGAGTCACTTTGATTGTAAACTTGGTTAAGGCATATTACCTTGTTTTTGTAAATTTTTTTGTAAAAATTGTTGCAATAATAAATAAATAAAAAATATATTAACACATTGACGAACTGAAATCTAAGGAAAGTACAAATAATATTTTTTGGAATAACACGTGTACATTTAAAAGCCTTAGCATCGCACCTTACTGAAAATCTTATTTACACAAATTGGACTATATTTAAAAGAACAGATTAAGAAGCATAAAAAATTGAAAGATTTAAATGCCCCCTATTCCAACACTGATTATCATAATATACGATGTAAACTTGTGGCTTCTAGGTAAAGTACAAGGGTGCTCTTTTACACTAGGGTTGATTTCCGTTGCATGTGCATGTTTGCGAACAGCAATGCTGATTAAAATCACGAACGACATATAAGTAGCAGCTTAGTCTTGGTCTTTAATTTATTAAGGCTTCTTGACTTTTGGCTTCATCGATCGTTTTAGTAAATTAAGCAAATCCATAAGACGTATTATTCAGACAAAGATAGCCCCACTATTGAAATATTGAAATTTTTCATTGCCGAGAAATAACAAATATGTAAGCATATAAAACTTCTTCTGACCATTAACAATATTTTTAAAATTTAGTAAAAAAAATTGATTTTATAAAACTACACATTTTTAAAAACTTTTCAACATTGAACTTTGACAGTGGCGCTGACACCTCAACCTAAACAAGGAGCCTTCCGCGGGGTGTGAAAACGTCGGGCTGCGCAGAGACTGGCCTAAACTGTGGTTTTAATAATTTTGGTTTTTGAAGAATTTTGGTTTTTTGTTGAAAATTTTTGAATGGAAATGAATTTAGAGACAAAAATGTACAAAAAGAAGAGAAGAAATAAACGGGATAAGAGGAAACAACCAGAAAGGAAGAGGGGGGCAGGAAAGATTTAAAGATTCAAAAGGTATGAAATATCAGTAAAGGCGGATAAGCGGAAGTTACAGTTGATGGTGAAGTTTGGATAAAGAGGTTTCCGGAATTTCGGTAATGTTTGATATG
This sequence comes from Leptura quadrifasciata, assembly GCA_963675555.1. Classification (NCBI taxonomy): domain Eukaryota; kingdom Metazoa; phylum Arthropoda; class Insecta; order Coleoptera; family Cerambycidae; genus Leptura; species Leptura quadrifasciata. Next base: position 47,466,474 of record OY776678.1, read on the forward strand.
GTAGGGTATGTTTTATCACAAATGAGGCATTATTCATTTATTTATTTATTTTCAAACAGGCACCAGTGCCTAATTACAGGGAAATACAACGCACATTTAAAGAATAATAACATACAAATGGAATTTAACATGCTAAGTAACTTAATATTTAAACGTATTAGATATACCTCTATAACCTAACCTAACCTATTCGGGCTTGCGTAACAGGATGATCAAAAATAATTTTAATCATTTTAATAAAAAACTTGATTGGCCATGAAAAATCGATATAATCGTTAGATGAAACTTGGTTGATTAAACGAAACATAACAATAAATGGAGCAAAATAAGTCGTTCTGCGTGTAGAAGCAAATAATAGCTATTGCAATCGGGTATTTCTAGGGGGTATATTATAGTGAAATAGTGACAATAATTTGGAGTCATTAATAAAATAATTTAATATTTTGTAACCAAACAAGATTGAAATACTGCGCCGATTATATAAAGTATTTATTTCTAATTCTGCGCATAAGTGTTTAGTTCGGACAGTGTTATAGTCGGGTGGTCTATTATATTTTTTAAGATACAAAAATCTCAAAAACTTTTTTTTTACCTTTTCAACATTTTCAACATACATATGCGGTTGTGAATGCCACAATATAGAACAATATTCAAGTTTTGGCCTTACCAGTGTGTAATATAGTGTGGTAATTGCATTTAAGTTATTGAAATTTTTAGATTCCCTAATTACAAAACCCAGAGACTTATATGCCGATGAGATTATATTTTCAAAGTGTAATTTAAATGAGAATTTGGAATCAATTGTTACACTTAGATCTTTAAAGGTTAGGAGTACATTATTGGTTGTTTATTGCGAGTGAATGTAATGGTATGACATTTTTCTATATTAAAGTCGAGCTTATTTAACTTGCTCCACTCATATGCGGCTTTTATATCAGGTTGTAATAACTCACAATCGTCTTGGGATTCGATTTCTTTATACAGTTTTAAGTCATCCGCAAACAATAGGCACTTAGAATTAGATATTGAGTCCGGCAAGTCGTTAATAAAATAAAGAAATAGCAACGGTCCCAGGTTAGAGCCTTGGGGTACCCCTGAGTGAGCGCTGTATATATCAGAAAACATGCCATTATATTTAACAATATATTTCCGATCTTCTAAATATGAGGCGATTAACTTAAGTACAGAGTCAGATACAGAATATATACATAATTTGCTAAGCAATACATCATGATCGACTTTATCAAAAGCCTTTTGAAAGTCTGTATATACTGCGTCCACCTGAACCCCAACTTCAAAAGCCTGGCGGATATGATGACTATAGGTAATTAGGTTAGTAGAAGTCGATCGTTTGGGAACAAAACCATGCTGGTTTTCATTGACAAATTTACTGAGATGATTCCATAAAAAGTTATATAGTATTTGCTCGAGTACTTTAGCGGGTGCTGGGAGTACAGCTATGGGCCTATAATTTTGTACAATTGATTTATCACCTGACTTATGAATCGGACTTATTAGTGATGTTTTCCATAGGGTGGGAAATATATTATTTTTTAGGACTAGGTTGTAAATATGTAGGAGTGGTCTTTTAAAGTATTCAGCGCAGCCTTTTAATATATAAGGTGGTATACCGTCAGATCCCGAAGTACGTTTGTGTTTTATTTTCTTTATTGACATGTCATAGTCCATTTCTGTAATTTTGTTAATATGCGGAATATCGTAAAAACTATTGCCAGCATCGGATATTTGATATGATGCAGGTACGTCCGAATAAACAGATAAGAAGTATCTACCAAATGCGTCAGGGACTTCATCCACCGGAATTATGATGTCATTATTATAAAAAGCCGTAGTGTCAGAAGACGACGATTGTTTTTCTTTGATGTAATTAAAGAATACCTTAACGTCAATTCGAACAATGGTTTGAATGTCTTGTAGGTATAAGTTATATGCTTTACGAATAAGTGACTTTACCTTTCTTCTTGTATCTATAAGTTTTATATTAAATGACTCGGATACTGTTCTCAATTTTCTAAATTTTTCTTTTTGTTTAATGAGATTTTTTATTTCACTTGTAAAATAGGATGGGTATTTCTTCATATTAAATTATTTGATGACTAATTTTGGCACATTTCTATTAAATATATTATTAACAAGTTGGTAAAATTTATCTACCGCGATGTCCACGTTATCCTGTTCTAAAACTGCAGACCAATCTGCCTCCCTAAAGCTTAAACTTAAATTTATGAAATTACACTTCTTAAAATTATATCTCGTAACATTTTTTGCATTATAATCAATACTAACTGACTCCTCGACAATATTAATTTCTAGAGCAGGGTGATAGTCGTCCTCAGGAACAAGAGGGTCCATAGCCCTTAAAACGCTCATATTTTTTGATAATTCACTGTTTATTAAAATAAAATCAAGTAAAATATGGTTTACATTGTACACGCTATTAATATTTTTTAGTGATAGAAAACTTAAGAAATTGCAATAATTTCCATATTTTTCGCTTTGCATATTTTTGGAAGATTAAAATCGCCAAATATATACGTATTGGAATGAGATATGTTATTTTCAATAAAATAGTACATGTTGATGTAATGCATATTATTTGAATTAGGTGGGATATATAAAATGATAAACGTATATGGAATACGCTTATACATAAAATCTAAAATTAAGACTTCGAAATGATTTGTTGTTTAGTTACTTTGGTTATTTTCAGATATTTTGCTCTTTTTGCAACTATACAAACTCCACCTCCTCTATTTATAGTCTCGTCAAGTTTCCTATCGCAACGAAAAACATCATATATTCCACTGTTACATAACTCACCATCGAAAATTCCATCGTGCAACCAAGTTTCGCTAAAACATATAAAATCATAATTGCATTCTAAAGTGTTTTTATATAGCAAATCTAATTTAGTAGGTCCCGGCAATTTTGGTAACAAATTAACATAATAGCAACTATTCTTTCTTTTAACACAGAAAAATTAAGAAATAATAATAATAATAAAAGATTTACAAGTTCTCCGCAAGCAAAACAAGGTAAATTAAAGAAAAAATTCAAGATAAAACGATCTGATGCTGTCTAATCTGTGTTTGTTCCTTGTTAACGTACTGTCGCCCAGCTTGAAAGAATATAATTTTTGTAAGATGTCCTGGACGTAGTCCTCTATTGGGGTTATATCGTGGCAAAATGCGTAAAAGTCTACGTGTACCTTCCAGAATTAGAGATGAGGCGCATACATTTGTGCCCAAACACTTTTAGTTTTCTCATTGTCGTGGCCGATGTGCTGCACTACGCCGGCCGGCGCCGCTTGTGTAATGGACAACCAAATAATGCCAAAACGTCAAAATGTATTTCACAATTTTGAACTAGCAACTTTGGTTTAGACCTGAAGGCGCTTGCCTCCAAGAAGATTACATACAGTGGTCCAAATTTCATTTCAATTTATTTATTTTTTGTAGTTGTAGTAATAACAAATAATAATAATAAATAACCACCACAGAAATTAGACAACCCCTAACTCCAAAAGCCAGAGGCTTGTGCGTAAGGTGGTTACACATGGAAAAACATAGACATACAACCATATCTTCCGACAGAGCCAGTACCGGAACCGGAGCTCGAAGCCGGTAGCGCGATACTCGTTCGATTAATCACGGTTGACACCTCGCGCCTTAACTAACATGGATGTCAGCTAGACTTCGGCTAGAATTATGTACGATAATATGTAATAACATACAGATGTGTCCTTGGCTGAAGATAAACTCTTTTTTACTGTTACAGCTTAATAGTGCATAGACATCAGACATATTTTTTATTTTTGTAAATTCCTACCAATCAATCAATCAAAACAACTTTATTCATATTAATATATGTATATCAAATATATATCTACCTCACATTTGGCCCTGTGACCAACGTATACTGTTTGTCACGTTGGTTGTAGTCTCGTTGATTGTATTTTGAATACATCTAGTGATGCATTCAAGACACAATCGACACGCTCATTCTCCTATTTAAAAATAAAATTTAAAATGAGTAATACAATTGTACATTTCTAAATAGCTAACAATAATTAACAATAAAACTTAATGGTATATCACTTATTTAAGTTTGTGCTATTGGTTCTGGTACCCAAGTCTATAATAACGAATCCAGTTGTAAGATTTCCAGCGGCAAGCAGACGAGGTTATTGCTGAATGTTTTATACCCTATAATTTCTGGCCTAAATATAATTTTGATTTTACGATGTACTAGAGATAAATAACAAACAAAACAAATAAAACATAAAAATGCAAGCATAAACGAAGAGTAATAGGAAAGATTTAAAGATTAAAAAGTTATGAAATATCAGAACAGGTAGTTAGGGGAAGAGGTAGTTATAGTTGGTGAAGGTTTTTTTCTGGATGTAGTCCGCTATTGGCATTATTTCGTGGCAGCGTGCGTGGAAATCTCTGAGGGAGGTGCACCTGTCAGAATTCAAAAAGAGGTGCACAAATTTGTGTCCTAATACTTTCAGTTTGTTCATTGACGTAACCGGTATGCTACACCACACCAGCGCCGCATGTACGTGATTGCCGGCCTGATCAACATTGTGAACAATAATTTTTATTTTTGTCTGTTAAGTCTGCTACCCCCTGACCATCAGTGGATACAGACACCTGGACAAGGAGTAGACCGTCCGTATTGTCTCATTTATATGCGTGTTAAACGTTAGTCTTTAGTCCAGTCTCACCCCCAAATACTTCACGCATCGTTTGGTTGGAATTTGGTTTCCCCTGATCAAAATTGGCGTCAGAGTTTTGTTCTCAGTGAAACGGCGTGTAAAAACTATCGCCTCCGACTTTTCGGCGTTTATCCGGATCTTCCACTTACCGCAATAAGCTGTGGCATGAGCCATGTGCGCCTTCAACAGCATATTAGCCGCTTGTGCGTTGTGTGAATGTGCGTATATGCTTGTGTCGTCGGCGTACTTGGCTAGCTTTGTATTCGGTAACTCCGGAAAATCGGAGACGTAAATATTGTACAACTTTGGTGATAGGCACGATCCTTGCGGGACTTCCGCGCGAATATCCTGCCGAATTGATAGTTTATTCACTCGGACTTGCAGGGATCTACTCTCAGAAACGAGTGAATAAGTTTAATGATATAAGTCGAAAAGTGGTAGTTGTGCATTTTGTAGAGTAGACCTGGGATCCAGATGGCATCGAAGGCCTTCTCAATATCGAGGAGCACCATGGTGGTGCTCTTCCCGAGGTTGTATTGCACTTTGACATCGTTAACTATCCTAACGACTTGCTGCACCTTGCTCCTGTCCCTCCTGAACCCAAATTGTGATTTATCGCCGATGTGAAGCTCCTCCTAAACAGTATTGACCTTCTTCACCAACTTGGACATTGCCGACAGCAACGAGGTGGGCCTGCACCACGGCGCATTTTCACTGGCTAGGTCAGTGCTGTAGCCTCAGGATCTTGTTAACGATATACGTTAACTGCACAATACCTTTCCTCGGGAGATATTTGAGTTGCTTATATTCAACGCCGTCTTTACCTGGGGCTTTATTGTAAATTCCCACCGGCGAGATATCCTCAAGCTCATATCATAATACTGATAATAATATGGATCACAATAGTTTGTGTTAAGTTGGTTTTCTAGACAAATTATAAATTTAACGTAACGGCCACAAAAAACACTCAAACTATATCAATACGATATTTAAAATACATGCCAATGGATGCTATGATGGAAAATTATAAAGTTGATTTTGCATTTACCCCAGTAAATTCAATATTCTTCGAGGTTTTTATTAGGTCTAAGTATTATTTGGATATATTAGGTTTAGAATTACAATTAGGTTAGAATTCTATGTTCAGTACAAAATATATCTAACATACTTGTCAAGGAGTCCAAAGTCTTTGAGAGTATACTAAAAAAGCTGAAAAATCGTACTTTATGGGGTAGTTTTGAGGTAGTTGGGATATTCGGAAGGATTATTTGGGAACTTTAATCTGCTAAAAAGTAGTTATTGCCACATTTGTTTTCGATCAAACGTACTCAAAGGCCAAACAAATGAACTCGGTTATTTTGGCTACTTGCTAATTCATGCATGATAAAGACTTTAATTGGGGATAGTCGAGACTTGATCTAATCTAACCTTTTCTCTTGATTTAAAATTTCAAATCATCTGAGAACATACATTCAGTCAACCATAAAATGTTACTTTGAGGCCCAGCAGGTGAAGAAATATCACATATCCTACCACCAACTGAGTGTGTTTTCCATGATTTATTATAAATCATTGATTTCTATAATTTCGTTGGTTGCCTTTATGGTACATTGATGGGATAAATAATACTTTGCACCTTTGGTATAAAAATAACTATTATTACTACAGGAACACAGAACACAGAAGTGTTATTTTATGATCGACAGTGTAAACAACCTAAATCATATTTAAAATAATTCTGAGAAGGTCAACATAGTCCTCTAAGAAATGTTTATAATACTAATGTAATTATATTATAAAATATATTTAAATATACAGAACCAAATAAAATGAATTTAAATATACTTGTCCAATATGCGTATTAATATCTCACAACAAATAACAATAACAATAAATTAGAATTTTATATGTAATGTGTGCTAGAAGTAACTGAGACCTTGAGCGTTTCAAAAGTTAAAATTAATGAATTTTCTTCTCTCACCCATAATAGTTCTGTTTTTGATATAGTTTATAATGAAACTACATACTGTGTTCTCTGGAATGTTTCAGTAATTGTAGCAAAAGGAAACATGTATTAAATGTTATTACATGCCCCAGTCATGTTGCATGATCACATTTGTCGTATGTGAATTCAAACGTGGTTATATTATTGGAGTTTCATATTATCACTGTTGTCATATTTTACATAATGCATGTTCATAAATGCGTTTGATGTTAAAGTCTATCACATATCAAATAATTACATTTGGCACCGTTATTGGTCAAATTTGCAATAAAATTATTCATCCTACAGAGCGTGAAATATGCAAGGATTTTATGACGATTTTAAATTTTAATCTAATGAAAACTTGACAGCATACAACAGTATAATTCGTATACTCTAGCTACTAATAATCAGTAACCTCTTTATAGTATTTTTAACTGATAAACTTTCAGATACATGGTGCAATTTCAGCTTCATCGCGTGAAGCTATTAATGCAAATGTAAGTTTTTATAGCTGAAACAACTTTATATTTTTACTCTCAATTTATTTAAGAACGTTTGTATCGAAACGGCCCTAGCTAGCTCAATATCAGGGATGAGGGGAAAAACTGAATTAAAGAGAAACAAACAATGTGAAATTTAGTCCTATATTATAACAATAAAATTCATGACCCTAAGGCTGTAGAACATAAAAATACATACAATATCAAAAACAAAAGTTCTTTAAAATATACGGTATTCGAATACGCAATCAAAATCATAGAAAAATAACTAAACTAATAGCATGGAATCTTTTATAGTAACAAAAGGTAATTTACAAACATGAATAACATCCGCAGTATACCAGAAGTCGAAAATTATTTAGGTAGTCAGACATTAACACACAATTATTACTTTTAAAGTCAAAACCTCGAAAAGAAAGTTGGGCGCCACGGATTTTATTTTTTGGTAAAAATCCTAAAACCATTGAGTGAACTTAACAAGAACGTACTTACAGTTTATGACACACTTTATCACATGAAGTAATCATTGGAACTGACGGAAGTCTTTCAATTACCTACTTGGAGAGAGCAGTATTCGAAAAATTACCATTGAACCCCTAATTCACGAAGGATTGTACGCACTAGACAAGGGTTTATGCACAAAAAAGTTTTTATTTCACTAGGAAAGTTTATAAGGTTTACACTTTGATAAAACAGTACAGAATACGGACCAACACCGAAAATAAAACAGAACTTAACGTGGGTATCTTGTTCTTGCTGTTTATACCGTCAATAAATGGCGTCTTTCACTAATCAAATAAAACATCCCTCTAAAATTGAACTTGTGGAGGTAATATCGTCAGAATTTAACTTCAAAATGAATCCACAATTACCTAACACAACTTTACATATTAATTTGCAGTAGTACAACACTTGCAATCTTCTCTTTTAAGCGATTTTTAATCGCCGTTCTGCCTTGTTGCTCTCGGTGCACCCCATAACATTAACGTGAGTGTCCTTTCGCGCATCCTCTATCTCTCATCAAAACGAAGTTAAATAACTATCGGAACCAAAAATGTACAAATCATAGCCTTAGAGTTGAATATGAATATGTCGCGCGGCTACAGGCTTTGTTTTTACCGATTTACATTTGACATTTTACTAATATTTTGCTAAATTTACACACAATAAAAGTAGACCGTTACACAGCATTGTCCGCCATCTTAAAAGAAATGGTTGAGCTTTTGTTTATTAAATATCTGGCTTTTCGTTTCAGCTGGAACAACTTAAAAAAAAATGTATGGCATTTGATTTTTTCAAAATGGCGGACAGTTCTGCATCCTGGAACCTTAAATAACACCACCACAGAAATTACTTATTGTAATATTCTCCACGATCCCGCAAACTGAGGATCCTGTGCAAAGTCCCATTGTAAAAAAACCCCTGCGGACTGGACTATTATTATAGAATTCCAAGGACCCCGCACAGAAACACGTGATTTGGGATCCCGGTGAAATGGTCGAAATTGAGATATGTTGCAGTTCAGATCTTCCTGATGAAAAGTTCAAATGGGTCCAAGGCTCGAAAACCTTTTATTTTGGTGTTAGGGCAAAAGTCGAAAACTCGTAAATTGAAGAAAAATCTTCAAAAATATACATATATATATATATATATATATATATGGTTATTATACATGATTTGCAGGAAACAACTACTCAGCGGGCAAATACCCCGACCTGCATTGAATTATACCTTACAAATCATGAAAAATTGGTAGCCAATGTCATTTGTCAACTCCCTGACCAGACATAGACCGGTTTCGAACTTATTAGTTCTCATCAGTATGCCATAGGTCATGGAGCAGACAAATGACACCAAGAGCTGAAGGTCACCGCTCTTGGTACTTGCAAAATGGCAAGTCGCTATGCACCATGGAGACATCCATGATGTCTGGTGTATAGTAGCATTAGACCACATGAGAGGATTCACTTACCTCTCACCACTACACCATTTACATTAGTCTGTATAAGACTAGCAGGTTGGCCACTGTCATTTGTCTGCTCCATGACCTATGGCATACTGATGAGAACTAATAAGTTCGAAACCGGTCTATGTCTGGTCAGGGAGTAGACAAATGACATTGGCTACCAATTTTTCATGATTTGTAAGGTATAATTCAATGCAGGTCGGGGTATTTGCCCGCTGAGTCGTTGTTTCCTGCAAATCATGTATAATAACAGTATATGGGTTAAGTCCACCAAGGGCTGAAGGTCACCGCTCTCGGTACTTGCAAAATGGCAAGTCGCTATGCACCATGGAGACATCCATGATGTCTGGTGTATAGTAGCATTAGACCACATGAGAGGATTCACTTACCTCTCACCACTACACCATTTACATTAGTCTGTATAAGACTAGCAGATTGGCCACTGTCATTTGTCTGCTCCATGACCTATGGCATACTGATAAGAACTAATAAGTTCGAAACCGGTCTATGTCTGGTCAGGGAGTTGACAAATGACATTGGCTACCAATTTTTCATGATTTGTAAGGTATAATTCAATGCAGGTCGGGGTATTTGCCCGCTGAGTAGTTGTTTTCTGCAAATCATGTATAATAACAGTATATGGGTTAAGTCCACCAAGGGCTGAAGGTCACCGCTCTCGGTACTTGCAAAATGACAAGTCGCTATGCACCATGGAGACACCCATGATGTCTGGTGTATAGTAGCATTAGACCACATGAGAGGATTCACTTACCTCTCACCACTACACCATATATATATATATATATATATATATATATATATGTATATGTACGTATATATGTAAACATACGATATACGGATTTTATAATTAATCAAGTATAAAAGCTACGTTTGAAACTCTTAGACGAGCGTTATGATCTTACATTAGTGCCGTTTTTTACTCTTCCAAATCCATGCGTTTTATAAATGCGAGTACTATAAAATAACTCATCTACACAAAGAAGGTTACAAGAACAATGAACGGTCGATTTTATTCTATATATCTGTGTTAAAATCTTATTTTTTCAACAAAATATTGAACATTCGAACGCCTATTCCTACTGTCATTTTTGTAATGTAATGTATATATAAATATATATTTTTGATTTTTGAAGATTTGTCACGAATTTCCGACCTTGCTGTAATTCCAAAATAAACGGTTTTTGAGCTTTGGTCCCATTTCAATCTTTCATCAGGAAGGTCTGAACCACAACATATCTCAATTTCGACCATTTTCACCGGGATCCCAAATCACGTATTTCTGTGCAGGGTCCTTTATCGCGGTCACTTAAAATTTTTCAAAGCTGTTTTAATTTGAAATCGGTGAACTTGAAATGTTCGCACTTTTACTTATGATACGTGACAGTGGAAGATAGGGATATTTATAATCACACATTTTTTTTGTATAAATTAAACCTCTCAGTTGCAATACCTCGCGGTCCACTTATCTACGACAAATCATAAATTATATTAATATTAATTAAGTAGTTGAATTTGGTCTATATTTCCATTTAGGTGTGAGCTATTAAAATGATTTACTGTCTTTTAATCTATAGCCCATAATCAGTAAATCTATTCATTTTTCCTGAAGCTTTAATTCGCTCTCTAAAGTTCGGATTACTTGTAAGAGATACTTATGATTTAATCAGAGAAAAAATTCAAAATACGCAACAAAATGTCTTCGTAGAGAAACAGAAATGTAAAACACTGCAACAACTTCCAAGCATTAAATAATTAAATACATGCATTGATGATATCTTCCACCCACATAGAAAAGGAAGAAACAAAACTTGTAATGCTTCCCAAATGGAGAACGTATATACGAAACAAATAAAATTATAATACAAGTCTAAAGTACCAAAGTACACTTTATCTATCTCAAAACATGTAGACAATTACTTGGATAGGAAATCTTTTCAACAACTAAAGATATAGACCTGATCTGTTATAAACAAAATATTTAAACTACTACAAATAACAAAAAAAAGTACTTATAAACTAAAGAAAGCCCGAGAGATATGCCTATATCCATATTACTATCATACACACTGACAATAACATCGCAACACATGGTAGCCTAAACTAACAATAATTAAATTAACTCTATTATCCAGATTCAATCATATTTTTTTAAATTTTCATTCTTCCAACAATAAATAAACCAATAGCGCTAGATACCTAGGCGTGTTATTCTAGAGCTCTTCTAGAGCCTTCCGGGATAAAGGAGGTCGTCATTACCTGTGGTGTATTTATTTAGTGGTGTATTTATTTAAACTTGGCAGTGCTGATTTGTTTCCAACCTGTCTAGATTTTCCCCTATACAATTATACCAATAACAAGAACTGTGACTTGTGAATAAAATTAATTTAGTTTTAAATAACAGCTGGTGAAAGAAGAAGTTGAAACCCTCTCAAATGCAGCTCTGGAAATAGAATAAAATGAAAGAAGTTCACAAACACTAAGCATATTGATTTGTATAAAACGAACCTTAATGGAGAACGCCCGCACACTTCAGTCCCGTAAGGTTCCCTCCTTACACATAAGGTGGGACCATAAAAGTTGAACGAAATTATCAAGTAACTCTTCAGTACTTCAGTAGCTTTTGGTATATAATCTTTTGATTCAAGACGACGTTAATTCCTAGAATATTCAAATTCTCCTAGTTTGTACTGCTGTTAGAATTTCAGTCGTTATCCAAAGCTGTTTCTGTTACCGTTTCTGCTCGAGTGACGTATTTTCTTCCAGATTCTAATATGGTATTTGGGTCTTCCTTTAATTTTAGAATACTGGTCTATTGATTATGATGTTTTTGAGTTTGCTTTTTGACACATATTCATCTTCATCAAGAAGTTGCGCATGAACTATAAGCTTGCAATGGGACGAATACCAATACCATGAAGATCGCCGTGTTTTCCTCTCATTCATTGTGCAGCTGTATATCTATTGTTTGTGAATATGTAACCCCTCCCTGTTAAAAAATAATTAATGCCATACGGAGTAATACCCCACAACTACTAATTAATTTAGTGAATTATCTTTGAACGAACAGCAATAACTATTGCTTTTATTCTAAATGGGTACTAAAAGCAGTCAGTTGACATTTGTCTACAAGACTCGTAATTATAATGGTACCAGTATTTTAGTCAGTGATTCCATGGTACTGTGGTGTATCTCGGGATTTATGTAAATCGACTTACCTTGTTAAATGGTGTCCTGGTTACTGGATCTGAAAATAATAATAAGATTAGTTTTCTAAATGTAATTTGGAAGTAATGGAACTAAAGGTTTTTCTTATATTCACAATTTGTTTATTTTGGCATGCAAATAAGTATTTAGACTGAGATTCAAATGTAAAGAGGAACTCGTTCAAAAAATACATACACAACTACAATATACTAGCCAGTTCAACAATTAAAGGTTGTAAAAACCATATTAGCTACAATGTAAGAAAAATTATTGTACATTTTTTTGAATTTAATTAATAGTGAATTTTTTGCATTTTTCAATTAATGTTTGATGTTAAAAATTATTTGTTAATTTTTAATATTACATTATATACTCGATAATAATGAAGAAAAATGTAGCATTAAACGATGTGGTCAAAATTGTTAGCTCTCCGGAATAAAAATATTAAGACGAATATTTGACTGTCAAAATAAGTAAATTCTATACTAAGTAGATCAATAGTATTATAGTCAGTTCACTAAATACCTTGAGCACTGCACTATGCATATGTATGCTGATGACACTCAGATAAAACATTATTTTTATGTCAAATGTTATACAACAGCAGAGCATAAGATAAATAAGGATTTAGAACCATTATCTAGCATTTTTGCAGATTATTCTCTAATTCTTAACCCAAATAAATCGGCGCTTATTGTGTTTAGTAAAAAGGCAGACTACATGATATTATCGGAAATCTTAAATGTTAATATTAACGAAATTTGCACACCACTATCCACTACTACTAAAAATTTAGGTCTAATCATAGAATCAACAATTAGGATTTCGAGATCAAATATTTAAAAACATCCAGAGGGCATATGGAGTCTAATATGTATCTGCATAGAACAAGTCTAAATCAAGATACAAGGAAAATGCTTTGTGAAATGCAGCTTCTGTCACAGTTTTCATTTTGTGAACATGTCTATGGCCCTTGTCTTGATAGAGACTCAATAAATAAAATACAAAGGGTACAAAATTCTTATATTAGATTCATATTTGACATATGAAAATATAAGTACGTGTCACATAAATTAAAAGAGCTACGATGGCTTAATATGAAAGACCGCCGCGAAGTACATGCTCTCTGCCTGTATCATAAAATAATCGAAACTAGGCAACCGTCACATCTTTCGGACATGTTTATAACAGTAGAAGAAGAGACTCTATTACTTCCCCTCCTCATGCTACTGCTTTATTTGAGCGATGTTTTAAATTCAATATTTACAAACTTTATAATGCTGTGCCTCACCAGTATAAGAATTATAATTTAACTAAATTTTAAAAACATATTTCAGCATATACTGTAAGATATTATGTATGAATATTTGAATGTGCTTCATTTCTCTATATATTTTTTCCTATTTGTTATTGTTCATTTTTATTTTTTATCCTATTTTATTTTTGTCAATTATGTTTATCATTACACTTAATTTAGGTTATTATTATATATTACATATTTTCATTGTGCTATATATATCACAAAGAACAAGGTTTGAGTGGAAGAACACTTGTAAGTGTCCCTTGAGATTTCTAGTTTTAATCTTATCATATATAATAACGGTTTTTGTAATTGTTATAATAATAAATAAAGACATTTATTATTATTATTAATAATAATTCACCTAATTCTTTGGGTGAGAGATGATTCTTTATACACTGAGTAATGAAGACTTTCTACATAGAGAAAGAAAAGGGTTGAAACTTAATTTATTAATACCTTTGGTAATATATAAACTTAAAACCGAGATATTTACTAAATGGTCAAATTGAAACTAATTCATCACCTCTATTAAATATATTTATTTAATTTCATTTCAGATTTTAGTTCCTTAACTACCCATTTCTAACAACTACTTTTATACATTGTAAAACCTCCTAGTAATAAACCATAATTTATTCATGTAAAACCCCTTTGTAAACAGTGTATCTTAATAGTTTTAAATTATATTATATAAGATTTTGTGCATTGTAAAATTAGTATATTAGTTACTGATGATCTGAGGAGGCCACGGTGTGGTGGAACAATTTTTATGCTAACAAATAAATGAAGCGAAAATCAAAAGATTAGTGAAGTTTATTCTCTCAGCTGTATTAACCGAAGCTCTGTATATGTGAAATAACACTGACGCATACCGTGATACATATAAAAAATCATTTTAAGAAAAATTATAGGTACAATGAAATTTTCAAAATATTATGTTTTGTTGGGTCAAAATTTCAACTTGTTCTCCTGAAAAGTCCTGTTTTTCCACTTGTAATGTGGCCGAGTGAACACATATGTAATTTTATAATAATTTAAACTGATAGTTTTCTAATCCAGCAGTTTGTTACAGTCGTTTTTTTTTTACAAAAGTTACAACAGTAGAAGTTAGATAGTTGCCAAGTTGAGAATAAAGTGTATAAGAAAGAGAGAAGCGCAATATTAGTTCAAGCTTAGTGACATTCTACTGCCGATTTAAAAGATTTATACCTCAATCGCACCGTGCCTAGAAGATTGAAAAGTTAAGACGAGTTAATTTCAAGTCTCCAAAAGTACATTAAAAATGTTATGTTGTTCAGGTTTTAAATCTTCCAGAATCGAAAAAATGACGATTTAAGCTCCAACAAATATTAAACAAAACATGATCTACAGATCCAATAATATATTTAAAAATAGTGTGATTTCCATAAGAGCATTTTGTATATATGTCATAGTCACATAGTGAAATACAGCTTTTCAGGACAAGCCTAGGCAGTTTATGTAATGCCGGCAGATAGTGTGAAACACCACATGTTACATCATGTGACTAGGTTTTTCATGAACTGCCTTAACATTTTACTATTTTGGTGTAATGAGAAGTTTAACAGGATCTGCCGTGATTTGGGGCATCGGCATTTCATGAAATGACGTGATCTAGTCATACTGTGAAATAAGGTAATTATTAAAATAGAAAAGTGACAGTTTTTGGTTATTTTCATTTATTTTATTTAATAATATGCGAAAACTGGACTTATATTTAAAAATGTATGTGTCCGAGCGATATTTTGTCAGTCGCTCATCATTTCTATATAAAAGTAATTCCCAATTCCTTATCAAAGATTTTAAATGAAGGAATGTTCGCGATCCTCTATAACACGCGGCTCTGAATAATAAGTACATTATCCAACACTTTCATATAAAGTGATCTTTATTGATGATATTTTAAAGGTATAAAGTGACCCATAAGTCACTAGTGAGTTAAAGTAGTGAGCTAAAGTATGCTTTAGGTCACTAGTAAGATAAAGCCACTGAAGAATAATTAGTCACTGAAGAATAATTTTAATATAAAAAAGTCGCTCATCATTTCTATATAAAAGTAATTCCCAATTCCTTATCAAAGATTTTAAATGGAGGAATGTTCGCGATCCTCTATAACACGCGGCTCTGAATAATAATTACATTATCCAACACTTTCATATAAAGTGATCTTTATTGATGATATATTAAAGGTATAAAGTGACCCATAAGTCACTAGTGAGTTAAAGTAGTGAGCTAAAGTATGCTTTAGGTCACTAGTAAGATAAAGCGATTTAGTCACTAAAGAATAATTTTAATATAAAAAAGTCCAAACAGTTTATTTATTGTCTTTATTATACTTTGGACTTTTCTGGAATTAAATTGGCTGTAGCTTCTTTGGCTCCTTGCAAAACATCGGTCAGAATTTCCATATAATATCTTTCACAATTTTCCAGTTTGATACTAATTGCACAATAAGCATTTTTTCGCGACTGAAAATAAATAATTTCTGAACATGTAGTAACTATTTCGTCCTCTTTCTGTTTTGATATTCTATCTCTCATACCACAATTTCTCGCAAAAATAGAGTAGATAACCGACCGGTTTGTTTATCAAAATTGATATTTGAATTTAATGATATTTTTATCAAAACTATTTTTATTTTGGAATGAATTTATTTCCCTTTTATCTATTGTGGAAAGATAACGAGGATATAATAGCCATGTCATGAGACATTTCTTAAATGAGAACAATACAACTTCTAGCATTCTTTTAATTAGAAAAAACATAGAGAGCTATATTATGTATTTGATATTAAACAACCTGCAACGTGGCAGGATGCATATAGAGATTTGAAATGAAATATCGAGGAATTTCATACATTTTTGTCTGTATAAAGCACTAAAGTAGTTAAAAAGAAATTAACATACCATTAAGTAAAATATTGGCTGTTTTTAAATCCGCATTAATCATTATATCTACACCTCTGTAGTTTGATAGTAAAGGCACTAATTCTTCTATTTTGCGTTTGCACTGACAATTAAAAGATAATAATGTAGGTTATGTTTCACCAGTGAAAATGTTTTCTGAACATCACTGAATACGGGAAGAGCATAGTCAGTTGAAAGCTGAAGTAGTAAGTTATTTGCCCTAAAATGTGACGTCACATTGTAGATCAAATGACATACTACTAGTCGCGAAAACGAAGTATTTACTCATACTGCACATACCACAGCATACGAATTCAATCGCGAAAAAATGCTTCATGTTTATTAAACAAACTTCTGGTTACAAACAAAATGAATAACAACCACAGCTTTCTCGGCACATTCATTCAGAATCTACTTAGCAATAAGCTACTTGCATTTTATATTTTTGGGAGAAACACTGTTGACTTTGACATTGACAACTGACAAAAAATCAATGACATGAAATTTTAATAATATTATCGTTTGTCACTGAAGAACCATGTATATGAAAGTGTTGGATAAAATGTTGTATTAGACATGTGAGTTATTACATATAAGTCACTTAAGAAAACTTTTCTTGCGTGACTTCTATGTAACATAACTCACTAGCCTAATAAATAACTATTTCTCACAAATAAATTAAAACTGACGTTTATCGTTTTTGCAGTGTGGTCTTCATGTTTTTTTCTATAACGTTCGTAAACTATTATTGCCAATTTAGTGCACTACAAGACTACTTACTATTTGAAATTTAACATGCAATCAATAGTTTACGAAATATTTCGCATAAAATACTTTTTGCAGATGAAAAAAAAAATGGTCCATAAATCCGATTATCTTTCTGACCTTCAGTTTTACGTAACAACATTTTGCGATTCGACTACTAGAAACAGATATTTATAAGATACCAAGTATTAACGTTAATTCACAAAAAAATTGAAAAAATTGATATGTTCCCAGCCGATCTGATTCTACAAAACTTTTCTGTGAGCTTACTTTGACGTTCAAATAAAGAGATACAAATAGACCAGTCTAAGGTAGTCCCTTTTTATTTTTTCAAGCCTGTTTTGCCTCAATTTAGCTATTCGATTTATTTGACTATAAAGCAAAGTTAATAATTTACTATCTGCAGTACTTAATGATGACTACAATAAAAACGAAACTTCCTAAATGACAATACGTCATCTGAACTCCAAATATTTATGTGCTGTACTTGTTTTATCAAAGAATATTTCTCCACACATTCTTTTACAAGAGAAAGGACACTTTGTCTGTGTCATTTGTTTTTTACGGAGCTTTAACTCGGTAATCTCTTTAAAAAATAATGTTTCAAAAACTAACGTTAATAATGAAGGAGATGTAGCAGGATGTAAGTTCTGAACGCCAGCCTCCGTAGGAGGTCGAAAATATTAAAACAACTGATTAGCTGTCAGCAACTAACTACTCTCATTACGAGTACTCTGAGCCATGTAACAAGAAATATATAGCACATTTTTCATTCGATATTATTTTTGCGAGCAAATACCGGATGGGTAATAAAAAACTGGATCTTTTAGGTGATTTGTAACTTTCTACTGTTTCCAATGATTTCATTAATTTGGAGGTCAAAATTGTAATCTTTTAGGATGACCACAGATCTTACTACTTACATCTGAGAAGGTTGACGATGTTGAAATATGTTTTTCCTTAACTTTTTTAATACCGGTACATTTCTCATTGATAATCTTAGTCCCTTGTGACTTCAATAACTAATAGTTGTTTTCAAAATGAGTTAGTAAACTTGTGCTTTAGAAGAATTTTTCCGCTTAGCTTATTTGTGTTTCAACACTTTTTATATTTTACATCAACACGATCACATCGACCTCAACATTGAGAACAGAATCATAATGTAACTTCTGTAAATTGTCACCTCTTCGAAGGTGTTATCCATAAAAAAATAATAATAATTTAAAAAATAGCAAAAAGTGAGTACACAAAAATTTACACCTGGCTAACTCAGCGATGGTGGCGTGGGTAAGTGGATAGATGGTCACATGAAAACACAAAAAATTCGATCAAGTGTAAATATATTTAAATAACTAACAATAATAATGCTATATTATATTCTTGACTAACTGAATAGTCGTGGGTTAGGTTTAAGATTGATCAAAGTATTATTGGCATTGGTGGTATATATAAACCTCCCACTTCTGTAGTTTCCATTTGTATTATTCACCTGGAAAATACAATTTCTCAAATATTACCGACAGTAGATGAAATTTTGTTGATGGGCGATATAAACATTAATTTAATAAATACAATTTACAGTAGCAGTATCAATTTTTTTTTCTTTTTTAGAAGCATTAATATATGGCCTTTCAGTGTAAATAGTGAACCCACTAGAGTAGTCTTAGTCCTAAATACAAATACTTTAGTAAACCACATAATTTCGGATAATTGCCTAGTCTATTGCGAATTAATCTATGAAGCGGTCAGGAGTAAGCAATTATTTAGAACTTTTAGGGACTATAAATACATGATGACTTCTATAAACACTTAACTAACCTAACTTATATTCTCTAAATGATATCGATGAAATTATAGACAGTTTTAATGATTACTTAATATGTATATTTGATGTTTATGCACCGCTTAGAAAAGTTTGAATAGGTAAATCAAAAGCACCGTTGTTAACCGATTCAATAAAACTAATGGTAAATACACGAAATAAAGCACGTGCTAGATTCAAAAGAACAAATAATGTGAAGGGTACTTAACTTTCCTTTAAGAGTAGCACAATAGCAAAAAAACTTGGGATACCCTTAATTTGTTTAATATTATATCAAAAAAGCAAAAATCAAATATATCAGATCATCTTAGCGACTGTAACAAAATTAATGACTTTTTTATTACCTCTGCTTCTAAAATTATCAACTCTCCTCCTCAAATATCTATCGATTTTTGACATTATCTTTCAATTAGTACCTGTAAATGAGAAAGATGTCAAAAATACTATTAATAACATTGAATTTTATATGGTAGGTAACGATAAAATTAGTGTTAAAATGCTGAAGCTATGTCTATCCTATCTGACACCTATAATTATAAGCCATAGCTAATGCAAAATATCCCTTAGCCTGGAAAAAATATATCACGTTCCCTATAAATAAAGTTAATAAATGCTGTGAGTATTCAGATCTGAGATAAATAAATATACTACCAACTTTGTCGAAAGTTCTGGAAAGGCTGGTATATAATCAAATATATTAACTATATACAAAACAATTCAATTATATCCACCAGTCAATCTCGCTTTCGACAGAATCATAGCACAACTAGTGCTCTCCTAAAAATGACTGATGATATTAACAACGGGTTGAATATCAGCAATATCACGATACTTCTTTCTCCCGATTACAGTAAAGCATTTGATACTATGAACCATAAAATGCTATGTATCAAATATTACGGCTTTGATGAAACTGCAACAAATCTAATAAAACTATTTCTCACCGATAGAAGGCACTGTATGATCATAAATGACAACAGATCAAATGATGAATATGTGATGTATGGTGCCCCCCAAGGGTTAATTTTAACCCCGTTGTTACTCATAATCTACACTTGTGGTTTTCATCGTTATTTAGAACATTTTACGCAGATGATACTCAATTATACTGCACTTCTAACATTGAACACTTTATCTTCTACTAGAATACAACAAATACAAAATTGATGCATTAGATTTATTTTTGGTTTACATCGTACAGATCATATAAGCAGGTATTTATCAGAAACAGGGTGGTTAAAAATGCATGACCGTAGAGTTGTACATCTAGTCTGCTTTACTTATAACGTTTTAAAAAATCAAATTCCTGAATGTTTATTTTTTAAACTAGTACCAAAGGTTAATGTACATCAAAGAAACTAAGAAATATCGACGAACTTACTATACTTCGGCAGTCCGCGACAATGTTTCGAAGATCTTATCAAGCAGTAGCCATTTATAATTCTGTCTCAAATAATTTTAAAACCTCGTCAAAATTAACCTTCAAGAAAATGAAGAAATTATTTCTTGTCGATCAAAACCTTACATATGCAGACACTATTTTTTTTTTGTTATGTTCTTATTTATAAACTTTTCTTATCGGTGTATCTGTTAGTTATAGAGTAAATACTATCTACTTATTATGAATTTAAAAATTTATTGAAACATTTGTAAATTGCCTCGGTTAAATGGTAGAACAGCTTGCTGAACTTCGCCAAGACAGAATTATAAATAAAGACGATTTATTATTATTATATTATGCAAGGAGTGGCCCGATAACAAAATAAGGGTTACACCATAAGGATATATCTGTATGTCGGTTGATTGCCAAGACAAAGAAACGAAGGTCAAGGGTTATAAACGCTGAGCGGACCTGAAAGGTCTAAAGATGCGACCTGACGAGCACAAAAAGGGATCAAGAACACGAGACAAAATGGACAAAATGAAAGGAAGAAAGGGACAGGATAGATTTAAAGATATGAGAGGTATGAAATGTCAGTATTATCGGATAGGGTAAGAGGAAGTTATAGTAGGTGAAGGTTTGGCTATAGTGGTTGCCGGAAGATTGGTAACGTCTGGTATGGTAGGCCGTGTTTGATCCGAAAGGGTGCATTATGCTGTCTAATTTGTGTAATGTTTGCGGTAAGCCGACTATCGCCCAGTTTGAAAGAGTAGAATTTTTGGGAGATTTCCTGGACGTAGTCCGCTATTGGGGTTATGTCGTTGCAACGTGCGTAGAGGTCTCTGAGGGAGGTGTACCTTCCAGAATTCGAAATGAGGCGCATAAATTTATGCTCAAGCACTTTTAATTTTCTCATTGTCGTGGTCGGTATGCTGCACCACACAGGCGCGTATGTGATGGACGGCCTGACCACCATCGTGTACAACAACTTTTTGTTTTGTCTGTTAAGTCTGCTACCCCTGACCATCAGCGGATATAGACTTCTGGACAGGGAGTAGACCGTCCGTACAGTTTCGTTTATGTGTGTATTGAACGTAAGTCTCTGGTCTAGTCTGACCCCCAAATACTTCACGCACCGTTTTGTTGGAATTTGGTGCCCCCTGACCGAAATAGGTGTCAAAATTCTGTTCTCGGTGAACCGGCGCGTGAAGACTATCGCTTCCGACTTCTCGGCGTTTACCCGTATCTTCCACCGGTCGTAATACGCCGCGGCACGGACCATGTGCGCCTTCAGCAGCATGTTGGCTGCTTGAGCGTTGTGAGAATGCGCGTACATGGCCGTGTAGTCGGCGTACTTGGCCAGCTTGGTATTCGGGAACTCCGGGAAATCGTAGACATACAAGTTGTACAGTTTTGATGATAGACATGACCCTTGCGGGACTCCCGCTCGAATATCCCGCTGTGATGACAGTTTATTATTCACTCGAACCTGCAGGGATCTACCCGTCAAGAACGAGTGAATGAGTTTGATGATGTACGTCGGAAAGTTGTAGTCGTGCATCTTGTATAGTAATCCCGGTGTCCAGACGGTATCAAACGCCTTTTCAATATCAAGAAGCACCATGGTAGTGTTCTTCCCGAGGTTGTATTGTACCTTGACATTAACAATCCTGACGACCTGTTCCACCGTACTCCTGCCCTTTCTGAAGCCGAACTGGCACTCATTGTCGATGTGGAGCGCATCCTGGGCAGCGTCTACTCTGACCAGGATGAGCTTCTCCACCAACTTGGAGATCGCCGACAGTAGCGATATGGGACGATAGCTGCCGGCGAGCTTCGCGTTCTTATTCGACTTGAGGATGGGCACGACTACGGCGCACTTCCATTGGCTGGGCCAATACTGCAGTCGCAAGATTGCATTAACGATGTACGTCAACTGCACAATACCTTTCCTCGGGAGATATTTGAGCAGTTTGTACTCGATGCCGTCTTTTCCCGGGGCTTTGTTGGTAGGTAGTTTTTTGACAAATTCTGCAACTTCTGAGGGTTTGGTCATGATCTTGAGGAATTCTCGTCGCGTCATTTCTGCATCATGACCAACGATCTGGTTAATGTCATTTTCTATGCGGTCGTGTTCCAAATTATTTGGTGTGTTATTGTTGTGTATATTTTCGAAATGGTCGGCTAGGTCATTCGCTTTTTGCGCGTCAGTCAACGCTGTCCGTCCGTTCACGCGTGTCAGCGCAGGTATGGCCTCCCGCGTATTTTTCAAGGCCCTCGTCAGCTTCCACAGCGAGTTGTCCTGAGGATTTAGCGCTGCCAGTTTATCCCCCCATTTCTGGTTTTTTGCAGTGATGATGGAGGTTCTGATCAGCCCTTGCAACCTGATCATTTCTATCTTGGCGTTGACATCGCGATTTCGCTGCCAAAGCCGTCTCAGTATGTTTTTCTCTCGTATATTTTGTATGACCGCTACGTCTAGTTGGTCCCTGTATGGGTTTGCTGTTGTTGTAGTGGCAACAGCCTGCTTGGCATCGTGCAGTATCCTTGTGAACTCTGTCACTACATTTTCTAACTCGGCGGGTGTTTCGATGGTGTTGTTTAGTGTTAGGTTAGTGTTCACGTGTGCTTTGTAGAGGTGCCAGTTGGCACCTCTAAAAGTAATGATTTTTCGTGTAAT
This sequence comes from Leptura quadrifasciata, assembly GCA_963675555.1. Lineage (NCBI taxonomy): Eukaryota > Metazoa > Arthropoda > Insecta > Coleoptera > Cerambycidae > Leptura > Leptura quadrifasciata. Next base: position 47,489,768 of record OY776678.1, read on the forward strand.
GTTTTCCCTTGACACTTCATTCAATTCCAAAAGGATTGGATTGTGGTCGGACGTGAGCTCCTCCAGCGCCACTGGCGGCGTGGAGTTTCTCACGCCCTTGTTGACCACTATGACAACCTCACATGAAACTCACCACAATTCTTGAGTAATTTATGATTATATAGCCGTTACTCAACGAGACAATCTATCAATATTCACTATTCATAAAATCATATCAGTGTACCCTGACCGATCTTCGAACTAGAAATATTTAAAATTTCAAATAAACCCTCTCTGACCGATATGCAACTAGAAAATCACATGTTACAAACGATAAAACCAGAGCATAACAAAATAAATCAGTAAAAGAAATACAATAATGACATTGTTTGAAAAATAATATACGGTGTTTTTATATTTATGTATCCATTATGTCTTGGGGTATACAGGATCTCGAAAATTTGCTCTCACCATCTATATCTAGTTTTGGTTCAGCAAAGCGTAAAGTTTAAAATTCTGAAATCCTGTTTTATGTGTGCAAAAAGTACGCAGCTGTCTACAATTATTGCAATAACTTTACCTGCTGAAAATAGATCTAATGGAAAATAATTTCCTCTCTGAAACCAAATACTGTTTAATATAGCTCTTTTTAATTAATAAAGAATATATTGTTTACTGAACATGAATTAATGTATTCTACATTCAATTTAAATACAAGATCCCACGGGATGTTTGTCTTTGCCACTTGTGCTTATTTTGCAGGAATATTTTACCAGTTATTCTTTTTCCTTCATCAATAGCATTTAATTTGTTGGATCATATATTGCGTAGGATGATTGTAGGTATAAACAAATATTACTAATTGTTTTTTCTCCGACTCTTCGTTTTTGCAGACAAATATAATATTCGCGTTTACAGTAGATTTAGCATCAATTAGGGGCGTTTAACAATTTTTACATATAGTAAAATATCTTTGACATTAAAAAACAGCAATATTTATATATTTTTTTATAATTCAACTTAACCTTTTTGTTCAAATATAAATAAAACTTTTGTTTTGATTTATGACTATGGTAATTTAATTCGACATAACTTTATTCAATATTAAGCGTATACAGAATATTCCCAGTAACTGGCCGGTGCCACGTATCATGAAGATAGAAGAGCTAGTCGAGACGAGCCCAGTTTGGTGAAATGAAATGGTAAACATAAAAATCTAACTCCATTTATAAGAACAATTAAATCTGGTACCATTACGTTACCATTTACAATCTCCAGCACACCACCTACAGTAGTTTTGTTAACAACGTATCTCTCCATACATACTATAAGACAGATGTAGTTTTTTTCAAAAAATGTTATGACATTCACTCTACCCAATTCACTCTATTCCAATCATGGAATAACTAAAAAAAAATCAGGTTTATAGCTTACATACGAAAAAGTTGTAGAGCAAATGTTGACAGAATTTAGGTCTCTAAGAAAAAAGATGAAATGGGAAATAGACGCAGAAAAATTATTTTAAAAATATTGAAATATAAATTAAATTCAATTCAAATTCTGGTCACATATTAACAACATAGGAGATGTTACTATTCTTTCTAGCATAGTGACGCAAGTTAATATACCCTTGAATCATCGTCAATAAATTTTATATAAACTTGCATTTTTTAAAATCTTCTTTTATACCGCCCACAAATTTTCATGTGAAAACTACTGACACAAACATAAATCTATCATATTTTGTAATTTCAAAGATCAATGAAATAATTAACAGCATTTTTGTAGATTACACTGAAATGAACTGCCTGAATATTCGCATTTATTTTAAAAAATTGTTATGGTACTTGCTTTGCTGTGTAGGATATATTCAGTTTTCGTGATTTTTTCTATCCTATGATACAGCCGCGGACAATAGATAGCAAAATAACTCTTTTAGCTAATGTAAATCTAATTGCAAGATGCTGGAAAAAGTTATTCCCTCGAAGATATGTTACCTACTGTCAAATAATCCGACAAGAACACTTGCCCAATGAAACTACCAGGTGAAAGGTGGGGATAGTAGTAGAATAATAATGGGGAATCAGATAACGAAAGGGATTTTTGATAACAATTAGAAGAATATGAAAGAAAAACAGGAATCCTTCCATCAATGATTTTATAATTGAAGTAAACAAATGGGTAAATGTTCAGTATTCAACAGAAAAAACACATTAGAAAAGCGTTAGAAAGAATTCAAGATGAAGAATAGGTCATAAAATTCACATTACATAAGAAAAATGGATCTTGGAAGACGTGGAAGTGTAATGGTATATAATCCATCGTGAAGATCTATTAAGTACATATCAATAAACATATTTTCATAGATTTCGTTTATTTATTTGTAAGTGGCAATGTACGTGTATTGTTAATTTCTGGAGTATCTAGTTGGGTACTAAACATTAGTCTTCACGCAGTTCTATGAATATGAAGATTTTTATTCATGTAAGAAGCAAAATGCTTAAAATGCATCACTATTTTACATTTACCCTATATTAACCATTACATTTTATTCCATTGAAAACTAGACATGGCTATTACATTGCCCATGCCCTTGGTGCAAATGTGATATATTAACAAGTTTAAGAAAGTTTAATTAGTGATCGATTTTCGTTAGATAACATTAGAAATAATGTAATAAAGTACAAAATTGGCAATTGGTAATTTATGATCTTATAAATAGTTTCAAGTTTATTAAACCAAAAAGAATACAAAATTCTTACATAGATTAATCCTATACTAAATTCTACAATAATTTATGTATAATTATGTATAATGTAACAGAAGAACAATTAATGTCAAATTAGTTATATACTTTTTTATATATACATATGAACAGCACCAAGCTCATATGAAAACACCTAAGCATAGCATGCTTGTATTGTGAACTTCGTGTTAACTTGATTACTGAGTTGATGCTTTATTTAATTGTTGCGTTTACTAACTAAAAGTATGAAAAAGTAATTAAACATAAGGATACAAACAATAATTATATATCATAATGAATGGAACAACGAGAGAGGTTTTAAAACAATAACACATAGCAGTACATAAACACAAAATGTTAACTGCTTGTATAGGTGAGAAATTGGGAGATGATGTAAATAAACTATCCATGTTGGAATGTCTGACTTTTGCAGCTTTATTGTTATATGCATTTTTATATATATTTCAAAATTAATTAAACAGGTAAGGATGGATTTACATTATTAGTTGAGAATATTCTTTATACAATCTTGATTTTAAGTAATAGATTTTCTTAATTCAATTTTGTATTTATTAAATTATTCTATTTTGTGAAGTGGTAAAATATTATAAAGTTTTATGAAACAATAAAAGAAGATCTTTGTGTATGGCTTTTACTAACCAATGGTAAAGCAACAGACATATTTTCAGTAAATCTAGTTATATAACTACAATGGGTTGGTGGAGTCTTTTCGTCAAACATATGTATTAAACACTGGAGGACAAAAAGATTTTTTATATTAAACACCTCTGCCTCTAGGTATACTAGTGTGGAGGAATACAGTTTTTTTTCTTTAAAATTATCTTAAGAATAGAATTTTGAGTTGTTTGAAGAAATTTTAGTACATTGTTGTAAAGCCCTCCCCAGATAATAATATAGTACCTAATTATAGACTCAATTAGGAATTTATAAATAGTCATTAAAATTGTTTCTATTTAATATGTCCGTTAAAATATAGAATTTATGTGTAAGTTGTCTAATTTTCTTTGTGATATAAGATACATGCTCGTTCCATCTTAGGTGATGGTCAAGCATAACTCCTAAGTACTTTATTTTATTAGCTTTTTCGATAATAGGGCATCCACAATTTGTTTGTTGCGAACATACATTATTATCTATATATATAGTGTTCCTTTAGAAGGTTGATCATTATCTAATAATGTAAACGTTAAAAATTTGCTTATTTGTATGTTTAGGCTTAATGAACTAAAGTTTAACCACTTGAAAATTAATGCTAAACTTTCTTCTGCAATTTTATGTACTAAGTCCCATGAATCTTCTATAAACACAATAGCAGTGTCATCAGCGTAAGATACTAAGACGCCTTTAAATTGTTTTAAATTTGTAGTATTATTAATATACACAAGGAACAAAATTGGACCCAATACTGTCCTTTGTGGTACGCCCATAGTGCCAGTGAGAGGGCTACTATATATCTCATCAATTTTTACCCATTGTTTTCTGTTAGCGAGATAATTTTCTATGAGACATAATGCAGGACGTATACCAACGTTTTGAAGTTGATTTAGAAAATTTGGTGTGATACGGTATCGAAAGCCTTTGCTAAATCAAGAAATACAGCCATGCACTTTTTCGATGTATCTAAACTTAGTACAATTTCTTTAATTAAGTCCAAAACTGCATGCTCGGTACTTGTATTTTTTTAAAGCCAAACTGCCGAACCGTGATCACATTATGTTTATCGAAAAATTCCACCAGTCTGTTTTTAAGACATTTTTCAAATATTTTTGCAAAATTACTGATAACTGAGATAGGTCTGTAGTTGTTCAAATTTTTATAATCGCCAAATTTATGTACTGGGGTTACACTTGATTCATTCCATTGATACGGTATTATATTTGTTTCAAGTCTTAAGTTTATTATATGCAGTAATGGTTTAATGAAATGTATGGATTTTACTATTTTGAATGATATTCCGTCAGGGCCAGCAGATGACTTATCTGCCTATTATTTCAATAATTTCATTTTTTGTTATAGGTTTAAGAAATATTGACGATTGTATTGAATGATTTTCTAGGACGTTATTAGATAACTTTTCAATCTTATTTATTTTTTGGGACATTTTTGTGCCAATATTTATAAAGTGATCATTGAAATCGTTAGCATTTTCTGTGTTTCCTCTGTGTTTTCTAGTCCTTCGTTATTTATTATATTAATATTTTTAATTTGTTTATTAGTTGTTGTTGAATTTGAAGCATATTTACTACCTCCCAGACTTTTTTAACGTTACCCTGGGCTTCTGCGAGTTTATTTTTGTAGTATTGATTTTTGACATCTCTTATTAGTTTACTAAGCATGTTTTTATCTTCTGTGTATTGTTTTTTAAGTTCACGTGAGTAGTTTTTCAATAATTCCTTTTTCAAGTAGTCTCGGTGCCTTATGGAGTTTATTAATCCATCGGTGATCCATGGTTTTAATTTATAAAATTTATTTTTAATATTGATGAATTTTGATGATTTATTTATTAAGGTGTGAATTTTATTGATAAATATGTTGTAAATATCTTGAACTTGAGTACAATTTATTACTTTTCTTACATTTCTTGCTCTAATAAATGATTCAAATTTTTGACATCAGTTATATTAACTTTTTTCCTTGATTCATTTTGGTATCTATCTTTTTCTTTGAATTCTAAAATAATTAGTATAAACCATTCTTTAGATAGAAGCGAGATATACTGTTTTTATGGACTGACCAACGCCTGTGATACCGTCCCTCATAAAATATTATTAATTATAATCGAACAAATGGGTACTAGAGGTATTTAGAAAGCTGATTAGCTGAGAAATCAATATGTAAAAATTAATGGAATTATAAGAGAGCTTAAAACCTTACAAACTGGGGTACCACAGGACACTGTGCTTGGGTGCTTGATTCAATACTATTCCTAATATATACCGATGAAATAACTAGAATAAATATAAACAGCGAGAATATATCTTATGAAGATACAGTATTACTAATTACAGTAAATAGTTTGAAGAAAATGCATACATTAGCATCCACTGGACTAAGTACCCTAAACTGTTGGTTAAATAATAACCTATTATTAACACATAATACAATACAAAAAATATTTAAAAAAAAAACTTGCTTTTCTTAAGTTCATGTATAATAAAGTATTTAAATATTATTACTCTTTAGTTAATGTCTCAAACAATCTTAGAAATTTTTAAGAAAAATTGTTTATAACCAATTTTATTTTTTAACACTGTTTAAATATCCACTAATGCATAACTAGGCGGCATTTACTTCGCCTCACCTTAAATATGAATTTCTGCAAAAAATTGTGTTCTTTAATATACTCAACGAAGAAAAATGTGTGCTAGTTTTCTTAACATATACTATAATTTATTTACAACACCCTTTAATTTTAAGAAGCACCACTTCAACGCATTGTATGCAATGTGTATCATTGCCTTCTAGAATAGAGAAATGGACATCCTGAAAGCAGACTCTATTAGAGCTTACGTATATAAATTTACATAAAGTCAATGAAATTATCCAGAATAAGTCCTGTTCGTGCTCTATTGGGTTTGATGTCTACCATTATGACCATATGTCACGGATTGGTTATGATATATAGATTGGCACAACTGCACTGGCACGGTGACGGCGCATGGTGTTCTCTCCCATGAACGTCGATTCGGTGGCTTGATATGCGTAAATTTTATTACAAAAAAGATAATAAATCGAGCTGTGGTAGATATTGGAAAATATACTTTCATCGATGGCATTAGTATAATTTAAAGCTAAGGTTTATTGACTAGGTAGGTAATCATATTTTCTATATTTGTGTGTAACAAGGAGAAAAAGAAAACGTTTTAAAATATACAATTCAAGATTTGTAGATGGTATTACCTCAGCTACACTAAGCGAGATGAGTTCATATACCCGCTCTTTAAAAAAAAGTCTTTGATATTTTCATATTTTTCATATTTAATGTAATATAGTTTTTCGCATATTCTTACCTATAATTTGGGTACGCTAACATATTTTTTTACATAAACAAAATCTAAAACATTTTAATCTGCATGAGAATATTATTCAGGTAAACAAAATATTCCACACCATGTTTAGTATTAAATTAAGTTGTTTTCTGCATTTTGTTTACTACAATTTAGGCAAAACATACTAGTTAGACAATACCAACCTGAAATAGTACGCTAAAATCATGTTATTGGGAAATCTATGAAAACTACTGATTTAGCTAATACTAATAGTGGATTGTATGATAGAATTTATGTCAGCTTAACTAAGGAAATATAAAATACTTGCTTAAATACTTATTGTTTAGATTTGTAACTACCCTTCCAATCCTAGGCTTCCCAAGAAACATTGGACCTTCTCAGTTACAATTCTCCTCACTAAAGCTATTGAAAATACTTATTCCACGTATATTTGATGAATTCAGGCTCTGCGTTAACAGTATTCTTCGATGTCATTTGTCACCTACTATAAGCGGCATGTTTTGATTTCAGTTTTTTCATTTATTTGGTTGATATCTCAGTGGAAAATGTCTTGAGGGAAGAGCTGTTTGCCGCCTTAATACTAGTTTAATGAGGTTTAGGTTTCCTTAACCAATTTTTTATCATTTGTTCACTTGTACTTGCTCTGAAGTTGGAATCTACATATTTTTTTTCATAATTTCACATTTTCACATAAAGTTATTAATGCAAGAGCGTAAAATCGTATCTTTTGACAAAAATACGGATGAGGCTTAGTTGAGGAATAAATGAAGTAAAAAAGAGAGTAACAAATAGAGGTGGTGCCCCTCACAGATGCTCTACAAATATATCTTATTGCTATTGCTACTAGAGGTATTGTTTTAAATACTATATCTTAAATATTATGATTCCATTAGAAAAATTTACGCCTTCCTTACCACAGAGTATGCCAATTGTGCAAATACATCCTGAAGCTGCTATTTATGGTCAACTTTCGGCCCAAAAACTTTGTATGAGGTCTATTCACCAGAATGTGACTTCCAAAGAGAAGTCTCCCCGTGTTGCAACTGGCGGTTATTATATTACTATTAGTGACATAAATTGTAAGACGATTTGAATTACACTAATTTTCAGTAAAGAAATATCGCACGCATAGTAACTAAATCTTCTTTATACCAAAATAATAGCATCATCGGCAAGAAGCATAAAACGTCCCGATTCATTGACAGTCGTTAAGTCAATAATGGGGCAGTCAAAAGTGAACTAGACCAGGAAATATTCCGCGTGGAAGTGTAAAACTGATCTTGCCGTAATTTGAGTATGTCCCTGTATATTTTACCATTTCATTACGATATTTAAGGTAGGATTAAATCCAAACAAATGAAGTTCCTCTGAATCAGTAATAACAAAGATTTTGAATCAGTAATTATTTACACAGTTCAAAGTCTTTAATAATACAGCCACAAAATACAGTCGCAGCTATCTCACTCTTACTTTCCTTGTAATATAATAACACTTCCATAAAGTAAAAAATAACGACGCTGGTACTTTTGTTGCTTTGAACTCCGAACTAATATAATTTCATATTTTGTCCAAATTTAGGCAAGCTAATATACTTCTTCAAATGTGCCTATTTAAAAAATGGACAAAAATTTAAAGCTTCGTTAGTAAAATTGAAATAAAATACTTTATTCTGTGTATGAATAACTGTTTATTTATAAAATATTTGTATTTCTTAGAACTCATTATTTATTTGTCTACGATCGTGCAAAAAGTAACAGTTTTTTACATCATTTTCAGTATAAGTGTGAACGATCCATCTTTACACGTCTGAATGACTTTTATTATATTTTCCAAAGTGGATATTAAATGTTCACAAAGAAGGGTTCAAATCGACTGTTTCAAATGGAGAATAATACAAAATCTATACTTACTGTTCGTTTTTGCTTAACTGCTTCACTGATGGTACCAATTGGACGTCGTAACACTATAAATCTAACACAGTAAATACCGACACTTCCTTAAATTTAAACCTGAAAAGGAATTTTGAAACACAAGAAAAAGACAATATAAAGTTCAAAAATATATACCTATTAAATCTTTTCAAAAATTATATTTTTACAAAACATTCAAGAAAAATGTATTGACAAACTATAGTCTGACCCGTGTACAACACATAGTGAGGAACGGAACGACTCGTAATGTACCAACTACCATCCAATGTGCGGTTTACAGCTAACGATTACACAAAAAGATTCAAGAAAAGTTCAATATTTATAAATTTTGATAGGGCATCCTCGACGCTAAGGGCTATTTTCGCTAAAACTTTCGAAATACTTTGACTAGAGACTGGATAACTTGTCCTCATATTTAACACAATGCATGAGGTGCAGTGCTTATACTTTCTAAATTTTGTCCCGCGACATTTAGTTTACTTTCTAAAATTACACTCCTTGATGAGTTTCTGATATTTTTGCATAAAAAATGCTCCGTAGAGTGAAAATGTGATTGAAAAACCTCTTCCAACGGCATTTTTACGAAAAGCACACTTTTCATGCGACATGTTTCCCGGATTTTGTTACAGTTTCGAAAAGTTCATCGAGGATATGGGCGTGTTCTTTAACATAAGAAGTGGCCTTTTATAAGAATCTGTGCGATAAAAAAAACATAATTAGAATGGAGACTTCAACTACAACTCGAATAATACTAACAGTCAAAGTGACATTCACAAAAAGTTGATACAGTTCTACAAACATTCATGAAAAATTTCCCATTTCTTACAATAATTGGAACTATCGAAGATAAAACGTTGTAAGACACACTTGTAAAAAGCCTCTTTATTGCACTCATCTAGCCATTCGTGCAATAAAGAATGGCTTTTTACACTTGTATTTTAAATAACTATTTACTCGCGATTCTTTTAATGAAGGGGTTGATTCATTTTCGTCCATTATTAATTTCAGATTTAGTTTGACAAATTAATTATCAATATCAAAGTTAACTCGTAAAGGGCGCAAGCTTGAAAGTAGATGAAAATTGGATTTTAATTCTAGCTTCGTCGCGGGCGAGCGTAGGTGCGTCTTTACTGTGTACATACTTTCATAAGCGATGTAAAGCAACGTCAGGCGCAGTTAGTAGTTGGATGGGTGACCGTTCCAACGAAGACCGCGTCCTCGCCTCACACATCTTCCAGCGGCTTGTATATCAGTGTATGCGCGGAAGCTATACAACCTTAGGCGAGGGTTGTATAGGGGATATACCATCCTTCGGAGGGGATGTAAAGCCGTCGGTCCCTTGTCTATTAAATGTTAGGCAAGTAAAAGATCCCTACTCTTCTTAAGGGAAGAGGTTCGGCAAAATTCCTTGTTGGAGGTAGCTCGTCTACAGGCGTCGGTGATAGGCCTCAGTAGCGGAAATAGGCCGACGTTAAATAAATGTATAAAAAAAAATTCTAGCCTCGTCTGGTGCTTTTTCAAATATAACTGTAAAATTGTAATAAAAGAAAAATACGATAAACGATAATATGATCTTCAAACTCTGCAGATATAAAGATTTTATTTTACTTCAATATATTCCGCTGAACTGAAATGTTTTCGACGAGAAAAATATTGCTATAAAACAATTCATGTTCATTTTTAATGTCAGAATACACATTGTTCGCCCGAGGGACTTGGCGACGCCTATGTCGGTCACGTTGCGGTTCCCACACTGTCAATTATAAATGAATGCTATTATTGTTATTTCGAGCTTTCATAATGATTTTACTTCGTGATCGTTTCAGTATTTTATAAAATAACAAGAGAAATTATGAAAACAATTTGGTGTGTTGTATTGTTATTGGGATTTCAAAGCATCTGAAGAAGTAGAGGGATTAAAATATTAGTATAGATATGTACATTATTTTTCCCAAACACGGCTTCAACTCTATTGAATACTAATAAAATCCGTGTACAAAACTCATACACGTATTTCGTAATATATAAAAAAAAAATGTTTCAAATGAAAAATAACTTATTAAAAATTAATAGATTTTTACCTCTATGCATTAACTGAAAATCGATATATTATATCGTACTACAAAAAGTATAAATTACTATATCTATAATTAATAAACAAATCGATAAAATGTCTAACTATAGAATTTTTAAAAATTCCGAAAATAAGTCTAAGACAAAATCATAAACAAGAATAAAGAACTAAGAAATTAGAAATTTTGATAATGTTTTAAATTTCTATCCCGCAACTGTTTGTGCACGTTTAATGACTATATTAACAATATTTTTAAACTTTTATTAAATGATACAATTTATCAATAACTATAAATAAATAAAAATAAATATTCATTCCTTTTCGAATCAACTCAATCAATTAATTAAAATGAATTTATTCAAATTTTAACAGTATATACCACCCCAGAACCCACCAGCCGTGCATCCACCACACTAACTGCGGTGGCCGATTGCAAGGCCCGGCGGACCGGGTCTTGCTTGGTTAAAAACAAATTTTTAGCCTTAAACCTAAACAAATTTTAACAATATAAATAAAAGTAGGTAATAACATTAAAATATCCAAACATAAAAGACCTAAAAAACTTAACCTACACATATTTTTAAATAACGTTCACTATAACACGCAAGTACCTCAATTTAAACAAGGTACATTCTACGAAACACATAAACGTCGGGCTGCGCGGAGCTTGCCTAAACTTTTGGCTTTAATAATTTTGAATTCAGAAAGTTTCTACTTTAGGTACAAAAAAGTACAAAAAGAAAACAAGAATAACAAACATGACAAAACGATACAAACAGAAAGGAAGATTTAAAGATAGTCGTAAGGTATGAAATATCAGTAAAGGTGGATACGGTAAGCGGAAGTTATAGTTGGTGAAGCTTAGCTACAGAGGTTGTTGAAAAGTCGGCAATGTCTGGTATCCGAAATTTGGCATCATTCTGTCTAATTTGCGCTATGTGTCTTGTTAGCGGACTTTCTTCCAGTTTGAACGAATAGAAGTTTTGAGAGATGCGCTGGACGTAGTCCGCTATCGGGGTTATGCCGTTATAACGTGCATATAGATCTATGAGGGAGGTGTCCTTCCAGAATTTGATATGGTTCGCATACATACATTGAAGTTTTTTTCATTGTCGGGCATATGTGATGGGCGGCCTGACCAGCATTGAGTATAACAATTTCTTATTTTGTCTGTTGAGCCTGCTACTCCTGACCATGAGCGGATACAGACTTCTGGACAGAGAGTAGACCGTCCGTAGTGTCTCATTGATGTGGGTGTTGAACGTTAGTCTTTGGTCGAGTCTCACCTCCAAGTACTTCACGCATCGCCTGGTTGGAATTTTGCTTCCCCTGATCGAAATGTGTGTTATGATTTCGTTCTCAGTGAATCGACGCGTGAAAACTATCGCCTCGGATTTCTCAGCGCTCACCCGAATTTTCCACTGGTCGTAATAAGGCGTGGCACGAGCCATGAACGCCTTCAGCAGCATATAGCTGCTTGTGCGTTATGAGAATGCGCGTACATGGCTGTGTCATCGGCGTACTTGGCCAGTTTCGTATTCGGGAACTCTGGGAAGTCTGAGACGTATCAGTTGTACAACTTCGGTAACAGGCACGATACTTGCGGGACTCCCGCGCGAATGTCCCGCCGTGTTGACAGTTTATTATTCACTAGAACCTGCAGGGATTAACCTCGGGATTCAGATGGGGTCGAACGCCTCCTCAATATCAAGAAGCACCATGGTGGTGGTCTTCCCGAGGATGTATTGTACTTTGACGTCATTAACTATCCTGACAACCTGCTGCACTGTACTTCTGCCCCTCCTGAAGCCAAACTGGGAGTCATCGTCGATGTGGAGCTCCTCCTGAACAGCATCCAGTCTGATCAAGACGAGCTTCTCCACCAACTTGGAGATCGCCGACAGCAACGAGGTGGGCCTGTAACTGCCGACGAACTTCGCGTTCTTGTTTGGCTTCAGGATGAAAACGACCACGGCGCACTTGCACTGGCTGGGTCAGTGCTGTAGCCCAAAGAACGCATTAATGATGTATGTCAACTGCACAATACCTTTCCTCAGGAGATATTTGAGCAGCTTGTACTCGACGCCGTATTTTTCAGGAACTTTATTGTTTGGTAGGTAGGATAATTTATGCTACCACCGAGGGCTTGGTCATGACCTTCAGGAATTCACGTCTTGTTATTTGTACATCATAACCAATGGTATCGTTAATGTCATTTACGATGCGGTCGCGTTCTAAATTATTTAGTATGTTGTTATTATGTATGTTTTCAAAATGTGAAGCTAAATCGCTCACCTTTTGAGCGTCAGCCATTGACTTTCGACCGTTCGCGCCCGTCAACGCGGATATAACCTCCCGCATACTTTTAAGGCCCTTGTCAACTTCCACAGCGCGTTGTCATGAGAATTCAGCGCTGCCAGTTTATTCCCCCATTTCTGGTTCTTTACAGTGTTTATGGAGGTTCTAATCTGCCCCTGCGGCCTGATCATCTCGACACTAGCAGTGACATTTCGCTGGCAAAGCCGTCTCAGTCTGTTATTTCTCACTTATGTTTCGTATGACGAACCAACTGATGAACTTGAAATATCTGATATAATAAAAGGTTTAAGAAATTCACTATATTACGGGGACAACAACATTAGTGCAAATTTTCTGATAAAATATCCACTTGTAGTTGTTAAATCCTTATGGATGATCATTAATTCATCCTTTTCTAAGGACACATTTCCAAACGGACTTACAATTGCAAAAATTGGACAGTTTTAAGCAGTATATAAAAACAATTTAGGTTAATTTTACAGAGTGTTTGAAATATGTAATATGCAGATAAGTAAATGTCTTTAATAAACGTAATATGTTTAATAACAATCAGTTCCGTTTTCAGTCAGGCCATTCGAGTATTGTAGCTACCATCAAATACCTAACGTAGTCACACGATAGCCTAGATAATAAAAACAAATTTATGGGAACATTTCAGGGCCTCAGTAAAGCCTTAGGTCTTGTTAATTACAGCTCTATCTTTAAAAAAATTATATAGTTATAGCATTCGTGGTATATCACTCGTATGATACTGAAGTTTCTTACATGTTAGGAAACATTATGTACATAGGATAAATCAAATCTATGCAAGTATAACTTACAGTAGGTGTTATGCAAGGATGTGTCCTGGGGCCACTTTTCTACATAATTTATGTTAATATCTTAGTAATACTAGGAGAAGATAATAAAAAATACTTAATTTCTCTCTGGTGACAATAAAATAAATATTATTTGAACAATACCTCTATTTCTAAGATGATATACATTTATTATATAGTATAGTATACTTTAACTTGGCGTGTGTATGTATGAGTTAATATTTCCGTACCATTTCATTTTCACTTGTACACAAAGATCCAGAAATATTGTCCACGTAGACAATGTCTCTGGACTATTGCTTAACTTTGTGTACAATATGGGAGAAAATGAAATCGTACGGAAATATTAACTCATACATACAGACGCCAAGTTAAAGTATACTAAACTATAGTACTTGTCACTGTATTCCTCTATCACATGATTTATATTAAAAAAGTAGATAAACAGGAAAACAAATAGATGAACAGACGAACGGGAGAATAGAAGGATACAAGAATAGAAGGATAGGAGGATAGGAGGATAGAAGGATAGAAGGATAGAAGGATAGAAGGATAGAAGGATAGAAGGATAGGAGGATAGAAGGATAGAATGATAGAAGGAGAGAAGGATAAAAAGGTAGGGGGGATAAAACGGTCGAACATGATAGCATAGAGGAATAGAGGAATCGGGGAATGGAGGAATCGAGGAATGGAGAAATCGACGAATGGAGGAATAGAGGAATGGAGGCATAGGAGAATAAGGGAATAAAGGAATGGATGGAGGAATGAACGAGCAGACTAACAGGTTAACAGATGAACAGGCAAATTGATCAACGGACCGACAGGGGCACAGAAGAGACAAATTGATAAAATAACGAATAGACAAACGGCAAACAAACAACATGCCAAATATTTCTCCTCTGTTGCATATTTTTCAGTAATTATTAATTTTGGTGTATCTATCGTATATATTTTTCACTAAATATTACTCTTCTCCGTCTGCAGTTTTTTTTTAGATATAACAAACAGATAAATAGGCAGACGGAATTAAAAAAAAAATTAAATCTGAAACGTAAAAATCCAGTGAAATCTCGGATACTGATTTTTCGCAATTACAATACTTCTACTCGCCCGTAAACGAAGGCAGTAAAAAGGAATAGAAGGAGTTCTGTCTTATTTACTGTTCTCCATTAAAAATAGATTTTCCTCAAGCGAAATATGTTTTTAAGCTTTTCATTAAAAGAGTTGCTATAATTGATCGTTTTTTAATTTACATCGGAAATGCGAAAACCTTTAAGTTACAAAGGTAATTAATTACGCTTCATATTATCGATTCGCAATATTTAATAAAATTAAAAATATGTTTCCTTTTTGCTGTGTTAATCTACTTATATTTTAACTTTACAAAAAAATTAATTAACGCAAAATTTTATACGAAAAATGAGGGCGCTCCAGAAATTAATTACGCATGAAATGAAGTGATGTAATATTTATTACAGGTTGTAAGAAATATTTACAACATTTATTCTTGAAAGGAGGTACGTAAATCAATTATGAATATACTAATAGAAATTTAATGGACAAATAATCTACCACACGAATGAAACTTTTGATAAATGGCCGGAACCAAAAGTAAATAATAATAGAGTAGGTATTTCTATATAACTTACATTATATTTATATATGTCACCTTATCCGTCTGGATCTTTAGACATATAAATTTCTAATAAAACTATAGTAGCTATAACAGGTAGATGTTAACCAAAGCTTCAGCTAATAGTTTTCTTTTGCAAAATAACGAGAAACGGGCTCTTTCTGTAACAGGAGAGGCGCATAAGACATGTCCTGCAGTTCCATCTTTCTCTAAACACAGTCGGCTTTCAACGTCTTCCTCAGTATATCTGCAATGCCTAGTACATATACCAATTAAAGTTGTATGTGTAACTTTTAGAGCCTCAACAATTTTTTAGTAGTAAAATATGTAGTAAAGTAAAAATACCTGCTACGAAAGTCCAGTAGTCCACTGTTTCCTTTGAAAGGAAATCGGTTCACCAATCAAGGTGCACAAACAAATCAATTGAAAATAATGTGCTATAACTTACGACATACCATGTTTTCAATCAGAAAACGCAAACAAAAATCTGATTACAATAAGCCCTCAGCAGATAGCACATTGTGCACCTCGACGGGTGGCAATGAATTTAGTTTCCTTTTATAGGAAATAGTGGTATATTTGATCTATCGTAGTATTTTACTACATATTTATTTTTGTAATAATTAATCCACTCTGGCCTTATATTTTCTTAAATGTAACTTAGTTCGAGTACGTTGCCAACTTAAATTGCAATAAGTCCCCACCAGATGGTGCCATTCAACAAGCTGTGGAAGCCGTTCATATGTAATTTGATGGACTGGAGGAACAGTGTAGGGTTGTTGTGTATTCACCTATGCCGTACTGATGAGAGCTAACAATCTCGAAACTAGTCTGAGTCTGATGATACACAACAGCCCTGCACTGTAGTAGTCCTACTTCCATTATTTCGAAAATATTGAATGTTCCCAGAAACTTTGTTAGGAATGCATCTTAGCTCCGAAGCCGTTTGTTTGGATATTGAAACAAAATTCGATTCAGTTTAACGACTTCTAAACATGAATTATATGATTTCAGCATAGAACGTAGATAGACCGTTCACACTGCCACCACTTAAAGGTTAAAGTGGTGCGATTGAAAATACTCAATAATGGCGTCGCCCAATCGACGGAAGCGTTTTTTTAAAAAAATTATACAAGCAGAAAGTGCGCCTGTTTCGTATTCGGTGTGCTATTCGGTATAGAAAATACATAAAATTTCATAGGTTTAAGGTACATGTCAACTAAAAACCCTAAAAGCTATACAGAAATTACACTTTTCGTATATTTTACAGAATATGCCAAAGTATTAAGGTCATTCAAATCAATATTTTATAAATCAACGTTATAATAATAGAATGGCAAATATCGTAAACTAGAACTAGCAGAACTGTCCCGTTCATATGCTACAAAAATCTCCTTCAGAGGAATCTTCAGAAGCTACAATGAAATTCGACTTAACAAATATATTGCATAGAATAATTATAAATATTCAAAAGAATAGTTACAATACGCACTTGGTTTATTGTTTCATTAGTTCTTAAAAAGTCTAAAAGACTAGTTTTTAAGACTCTTTGATAATGGTCGCAAGCCCGAAACATCTGTCACAGAAATCTGAAAAAAAAACTAATGAAACAATAAACCAAGTGCGTATTGTAACTATTTTTTTGAATATTTATAATTATTCCATTGAATGTTTCATCAAGAACCTACCGCAGATTCCATCCAATTAATTAAATATATTGCAACCTCGTGCGTCATGCAAAAATGCCTTCAGGAAAATATTTGGAAGTACAAAATATTTATTAAAAATTAATCCTATCGAAACACAACAAAAAGTTAGTAACGTCATTTTCTTTTAGAACTGCAACAAAGAAGACATACTTTCATTACATTTTCGAAACCTGGTTGTTCCCGATAGGAACTATAACAAAATTTGAGTTCTTTCGAAACTGCCAACATCCTCTTTAGCAACAACCGCATTAGAGACTTCTTTTGAAACTACATCAAAAAGCAATTTCGTACTTCCAAAATAAATTTTCTTCACGAAGTTGTGTATTACCACAACTTACGCAAAGTATCTTTTACGAGGATGAACTGATAATAATTCTTCGAGAAAGTCATTGGAGAAAGATTTCTCAAGGGCATTAAAAATATTAACGTTAAATTTTTATATTTTCTTTTAGTAGGAACTTATGTTTCATGCCGTACTTACAATTTGTGGTTTCTCAGTGATTCAAAGTCCACTTGTCCTTGAATACCATGTACTATATGCATGGCAATGATTATTTTCCTGGGGGTAATTTATAATTCGTTTCGATTCAAGCATGTTAAGCTCTACAGGTGAACCCAAATTGATAATATTAATTGCAAATGGACAGGCAAACAGAAGTGGCTAATATCAAGTCTTGAATTGAATCTATTGTGTCAGTCAATACTCTAACAAAACTGTTGGAGGGTACTTGGAAACTACCATATACGCAGTTCTCCTGTACTCACCATGTGTACCATATATGCAGATTAACTTATTTACGTTAACAAATATTATTTCTTCTGTGATATATTTACACTTTTCTTTTGATATTTGGTCCAAATAAATAAAAGACTTGTTCATCCAACTAAACATATATATTAAAATACTTACAATAATCCATTTTACAGGTAGGTGACAAAGCAACTATTGAAACACGCGACAGTTGCCTTCTTATTGCCCGTCACAGTTGCGCACTTAAAATATGAATACATTACATCTTCTATATTTACATTTTACATTTTTGAGAGACAATCTATTATACAAATTATTTACCCTAAAATCTCCTCTTTCATGTGTGTTTAAAAATTCTATTTTTAGGAAATAATATATAGAAGTGTTAAAATAGAAAGTATTGGAAAATATAAGCTGCAGTGAAAGTTACTGTTGAGCTAAACTCGAAATAAGTATAAAATTTTGTATCTCATCTATCTGAGTTGATCGAACATAAACAAATAATGAAAGTCATATTTCTCTTTTGGGAAAATATACAAAAACTTGTAATTAACAAAAAAGTCCTTCAGGAGGAAGGATCGTTCACAATAACAAGTCTAAAGAATCGAAACCTCCATTAATGATTTCCATTGGGTTCTGAGGGAAATAGATTACTAATATTACCTTAGTGATAAATGTCTCTAACCTTACTTTTGCTTCACAAACTAAAGGCCTTATTTATCGCTGATTGTTACCATTTTCGGAATAACTGTAGCCTGTCTAAAGGTCAAATCTGAGGTAAGTTGTTGAATCATATCGAAGACAAACTGTGGTACTGAATAAAAAAACAAATTTGAGCGACTGTTCATAATAACAACAAGTAATTTGGACATTATTAATTTTCTTTGACGTTATGTATGGGAAATATGTTAGTCTTCCTCATTCAGTGTTCCCCGTCACCATTTTTTCTCATTTACATTCTGCCTCTTAGTCGATGTAGGATCCAATATGAATTAATATCAAACACCATGAAATAAGAAAATCCAAAACTTGTGCAGAGTGACATATAAAATGTTCGCTTGAAAATAATGAAAATGAAGCAAACAATATTCTTTCCGTATTGAATACATGAAGACAGTAACAATGTTTTCCTAGGTTTCATCGACAGGGTACGTACGGTATAAATGAATAGTTGAAATCACAGTAAAAATGATAAATGTAACTTTCTTTCGTTATTACACGACCTTTTTCCTATTTCGATAAGTAAGACGCACAAATAGTCAAACAATTATTTTCATCACTAGAAGACTGTCTTCACTTTTATGATTCCTCTGTTTGCTCCTCGGATAGTCCATTTTCGAAACATTACACAATTTTTTAATTGCACAAGAGAACCCCGTTAATATAGTTTTGCCTCTCTATTAATTCATGAAATGCATGTTTCAAGAAAAAGTAAATTATCCCAATCATGCTGAAAATACAATTTTAATAAATATTTCTTGCGGTGCCCATTATTTCATCATTTATTATCCAACTACCGCAGCACGCTACAGCCAACATATCTATATCTTTTATAATTGAATACTGCACGTGTAAGACAACAAATAATACTATATTAGATAGATCCAGAACATTTTTCTACACACGAAATCTTTTATCAATATTTGATTATTTTTGTAATAGTCCAGCGAGGGTCAAGCATATTCACCCCGTAAATTCGTTAACATGAAAAAAGCTCTTAATATGTCGAAAGAGGATATATAATAATAATTTGAGGTATTGAAATTGTCTGACTTTGTCGTTTCTGGAAGAGAAATTAAATATTCAAGAAACTGCATGGTCTTCAAGCTTATATTAATTCTGCTACTAGAGCAACGAATTGTTCATCGTCGTCTATTGACCATATCTTTGTCAAGAAAAATTTGAATTTAATAAACTTAAATTATGAATCATATGTGATACTATATGACATCACATATCACTATCCCGTTATGATAAATATAGCACAGAGAAATTCACATAACACAGAAATCCCGGCAGTCTCGAATAGAATAATAAAAACTGACTTCATTAAACTACAGAAAATAGTCAAAGAAACAAGTTGGCTAAATGTGTTAAATGCAAATGATCCTGAGCTAGCCCACCCCCACAAGAAGAAGAAGAACCACAACAGGTAGCAGCACCCCCAGTAACTTACATAAGAGTAGCAACTAATGAACCCAGCCTCCGAGAGGTCAAAAATGCCATCAAACTCTTAAAATCAGGAAAGGCCCCTGGCTCCGACAATATACCACCTGAGCTATTTAAAGCCAGTGAAAACACAACGGCCCAAATTTTACATCCAATAGTAGCTCAGGCATGGAACGAGAAGAAAATACCTGAAAGGTGGAAAGAAGGCTTAATTGCTATTAACTTTCATAAAAAAAGGTGACCTATCTATATGTCAAAACTGGCACGGCATAACTCTGATAAACACAGTCACCAAGCTACTGACTACTAGACTAGTAATACTGGAAAGGTAAGACCCCTCCTAAAGTCAACCATCAGACCGGAACAAGCTGGATTCCGCCCCAGCAGATCGTGCACTGACCAAATCAACACCCTCAGGATGATCATCGAGCAATCCCATCAATGGCTCTCGCCACTCTTCCTGGTCTTCATAGATTTTGAAAAAGCGTTTGACACCGTGGCCCACAATAAAATCTGGGAAGCCATGAGGCAGAAATTTATCCCAAGAAAAATAATAAATATAACAAAAGAACTCTATAACGGTGCAACATGCCAATTATTACACAGAGGGCAAATGAGTGAAAACATGCCTGTTAGTAGAGGTGTGAAACAAGGATACGTACTCTCACCATTGTTATTTAATATTACACGAGACTGCGTAATAAGAGAAGTAAACCGTATGCAGGCAGGAATTGGATGGGGGCTCATGGGTAGGCTAGAAGACCTGGATTATGCAGATATTAAGGTGAAGCTCGAGTCCCTGGAAAGAGAGGCAATTAAGGTAGGATCGAAAATAAACACCAGTAATAGCAAAGAAATGCGCATTATGACTCTGAACCAAGAAGATCTATATGTTCAAAATTCACTAATAGAGTCACCGAATTCGAGTATTTAGGAGGAACGGATCGTGATATACAACAAAGATTCTTAAAAGCGAATTAATGGCGTCTGGCGGTGCTCCGTATACTCTAGGAGAACTAAACTATGCCTACTTAACAGCAACGTCATATCAGTCCTACTATATGGATGTGAAACCTGGAAGAGTACTAAATCCACGGACCACATGATACAGGTCTTCGTCAACCGGTGTTTGCGCAGGATAATGCGCATATTCTGGCCAAATCAAATCGCTAACAGGGAGCTATAGAATATAACAGGACAGAGAGAAATACGACTGGAAATAAGATCGCGGAAGTGGAAGTGGCTAGGACACACACTTAGGAGACCAGAAGACACTATCTCAAGGGCGGCCCTTGACTGGAACACTCAAGGCAGTCGAAGAGTGGGACGACCAAAGGTGACATGGAAGAGAACCGTGTTAGAAGAAGCAACGAAAATGAACAAGTCATGGGGAGACATAAAAGTACTTGCCAGGAACAGAGTCAGATGGCGACAATTTGTGGAGACCCTATGTTCCTTAATGTAATGATGGGACTTATCATGCATTTGAAAATGTTTTAAGGAAAGAATAATTAACAAAACAACAAATTACTCTCTCCACGCCAATTTGGATTTAAAGAGGAATTAATCACTGACGACGCAATGCATGAAGTAATAAAGGAGGTAACAGATAACCTAGATAAAAGTAAAAGATGTACAGCTGGTTTGTAAGATTTAGCTAAGGTTTTCGACACGGTACCTCATGAGAAACTTCTTAATGTCCTTGAAAGCTATGGAGTTAGGGGCATTGTGCTGAAAGTCTTTAAATCCTACTTAACAAATAGAACTCAGCGTGTTAAGATTAGAAACGTATTAAGTAATCAAAAAATTTACAGATTGGTGTGCCGCAGGGTTCAGTATTAGGACCAATATTCTTCAATGTATATTTTACTTTTTTAACCAATTTAAACATAAATGATAAAGTCATTTCATATGCAGATGATACTGTGCTAATTTTTAGTGGAACTTCCTGCAATGAAACAAGGGAACGAGTAAAATCAGAGGTCAAAAATGTAAAAGATTGGCTAGATACCAATAAACTATCATTAAACATAAGTAAAATAAATTACATTGTTTTCCCGATAACATCTGCAAATTGTCCTGATTATAACAACATAAAAGCAGACAACTTAAATGATAAAATAAAGTGGATCACAATACCTAGGTATCGTTATTGATAAAAACCTATAATGGAATTGACATGTAACGTACTTAACAAAAAGAATTAGGTGTCTTATACACAAATCTTATCTTTTACGGCAACTCTTAAGTCAAAACCTATTACTAACAGTGTACTAAACATTGGTTAAGTATCTTATTCGCTATGGCATAATAGTATAGGGTCGTCTTTATAATAATACTTTAAAACCGTTATTGGTAGCACAAAATACAATACTGAAAATTAATATAAAGAGTCCAAAGTATATATCCAACAAATTTACTATATACTGATAGAATATGCAATGTTCGTAGCCTATTCATTATTTCAACTGTTTTGTACACAAGCACACAAAAGCTAAACAATATCATTCATATGTCACTAGAAGTAGAATAAATCAATACGTAACCATACCAATAAATAAAAAGAACATAAAAAGTTCATGAAATAGTTAGGACCTAAATTTTATAATCTTGTCCATTAAATACTAAAATAATAAGCAATATACAAAAATTCAGGGGTGTCTGTAAATTGTATGCTGTACATAATTATAATTCATTTGCTCAAATTTTGTAAAAAGTTACAAGCGCTCCATCACAAGCTTTTCTCTAACATATAAAATACCTGTCGTTTTCAATATCTAAATCATAATCTTCATTATTTACACTTTTAATTTAAACATTTTAAATATATGGTACATATGGGAGTCATGGTCTCATAATTGCCTAGGTACCTATAATTGTTTCTTACCTTTATCTGTATACTACATATTCTATGATAATTTTGGCGTATATAGTATGCTCATGTCTTCACATGTTTCTCCTACTAAAATGATTTACTTATAGTACTTATATGTGTATATGTATCTATATTGGTGTATATAACCCATACGTCTTACTACCTTAGAAGTCAGTAAGACGTATGGGTTTTTGGTGCGAAATTGTCGTGATTTTACTCGGTTAGACGCAATTAAACCTGTCTATTTTACCTTTCTTAGATCTAAGCTCGAGTACGCTTCTCTTGTATGGTCCCCATATTACATCACTTATATTAATAATTTGGAATCAGTCCAACGTCGATTTTTAAAATTCCCTAGTTTTAAATCGGACGGTGTTTACCCACCCTTAGGTGTTCCGCAAGAAGAGCTGCTTCATAAACATGGCATGACAAGTCTTGAGAGTAGGCGTAAATATTTTTCTCAGGCATTCCTTTTTAAAATAATACATAATATTATTGATTGCCAAGAATTATTGGCTAAATTAAATTTTATGGTACCCAGGGTAAACTCAAGGAATAGCCTAACTTTTTATCTATCAACATCTCGCACTAATGTTCTTAAACACTCCCCGCTTTATACAGTGTGCAATATCTGTAATGCTAATGGTAGCCGTCTTGATATATTTAGTTGCAGTCTCAAAGATATTAGAATGTATTATTTAAAATGAGCTTTGTTCTTTTACTTTGTTTTTTCTTACTATTTTGTTGAGTCCTGTATAGTTTTTGTATTTATTTTAACCGTCTTTATGTTGTATATAATCGTACTTAATCTATGTTCTTGTTCTATTAATGCATAGTTGATATTTTGACATGTTTAATATTTTATCTTTTATCTTTCTTATTGTATAGAGCTTATTTATTAGGGTTTTTGTTTTTTTTTTCTTATCTTCCTGTTCTGTAATTGGGTTCTTTACCTGTAGAACAATGTACTATTATAAATAAATAAATAAATAAATAAATAAATAAATAAATATATGTATGTATGTAAATTAGTATATAGGTACATATAGTATATAGTATATAGGTTTTCCTTTGTTTTCCTTATGTATGATATACTTAGCTACTACTGTTTAATTACGGTAAATCTGTATATTATTGATTATAATGCATATTGTATCCTATGATAAAGTGGGAAATAAATAAATTACAAATTTTGGATCATGCGCTTTTTGGATGTGATAATTGCCTAAATGGCCGCAGATGAAGTAATAATGCGAATAACTAAATTTGTAGAGGGAAAATTTTTCAACAAAAAATGGTAGCTCTCTCTTTGTAAACTTATTGTTATATTAAATGTTTTAAAAGAACATTATTAAATTTGCTCTTGTTGATCACGCAGTTTATCTGTTTGAAAGAATCTTAGGTATTATAGGCACATCTATATATAGTGTATTTAGGAAGACTGAGATAACATCAGTGCTAAAAAACCTACAAATTTATTCAAAATCCAGAAACTTTTGCAAAGAAAGAGATCAAATGATACTGCTACCATTCTGATTTTGTAGATGAGTAGATAATATTTTTATGCGACTTTTGGAAGTTTAATTTAGAAAATTGCTTTTAATTGAAGAGAAGGAAATAGGCTGAAATGGTCTAGTTTGTACAATTTGGTTTGTGATTGTATATGATTCGTTTTTGAAGATGATTGATAGTGACTTTTCGTTTGCAACGTAAAAGTTTCGTGAGAATCGCTTAGTCAGAAATATGAGCGAAAATTTTAAGCTACTAGTGTTGCACTCCAAAATTTAAATCTTGAAAACACTCTCTTTGCCATAACAATACACTTCCTAAAATATTCATTTTTTCTATTTATAAGAGATGTACAATAAGACTGATGGACGTTTTGTCAGATGCTTCTCCAATTTGATTAAATGTTTTCTTGGTTAATTAAAATAAATAAACGAATATTTGCTCATGTCCGTGTTAAAACATATAATTCGCCATGTATATATAATTCTAGTGATGCAGAAATATTATTCTATACATACAGACAACCTCCCATTATTTTACAGAAGTTCAAGAAATTACTTTGGAATGCCTCCTAACTATTAATATCTGAGATCGTAACTTTAGACGACACAAGACGTTTTAAAAGATTATCCTCCAAGAGCGAGAGCTTCTTGGGAGATACGAGACCCATAAGGCACTTCCAGATATCTAAAATATGAAACGTGCCTTAATAATCCTACTATGCGTTAAGAATTTGATTATCGTTAAAATGCAAAGCCAGGCTCTTTCGTCTTCAAATAATTTAATGATCCCCATTACAGTATAAACAGCAATTTAGTTAGGTTAATTTTAATTCCGGAAGCAGCAAAATATTTATAGAAAATTAAATCATTACAAGTTTTTCACATGACATCATTGAAATAGAAACAAAATAACGAGGAGCTAAAAATATATGTATTTTAGGAATTATCGTATGTTTGTATTAATTAGTTATCGATCTTATAGGTATCTTCCAAATAAATCTTGAAAATTTAACAATTATTTATTATGAATATTCAAGGTAATTAAAATAATAAAAAAATGTCTATTGTAATCAACGGTATTAATGGCATATCATGCATTAATTCCATAACATATGCCATTTTAGTATGGGCCACTCAGGATATACCTTTACAGTCTTTCCACAACAAAGAAAGGCTGTCAGAATTATTACAGGATAATGTTTGGATTATTTCAGGAATGCTTTAAAAGATGTTTATATACTCCCCTGCCCAGTGTATTTGTACTGCAATGCCTTCTATATATTAAATATAATTTAAATAAGTATGTAACAAGTGACAGTTTACATTAATACTTAACATGAAATAAAAGTATTTTAGGAACCTGTATCTAGATTTTTTGCGGTTTTCCAAAACTAGAAATGAAACTGGCTATTATGCTACAAAAATGTTTAATGTTTTACCAAACCCCGCCCAAGTTCTTGGATGTACACGTTTCAAATTTATAATAAAAAGTTTCCTTCTTGAGAAAACATTGTATGTTTTTGACGAATTATTGTCTACTAGTTTTGCTCGTTTAACTTCATAACTGCTCATTGTAAGTAACATTTGTTTGTCTTATTTGTTTCTTATTCATGTACCAAAACTGTTATTTACTCTATGTGTTATTTATTTAATGTGTTTGTTACCATTAACTAACATATATGTTAGATAGTGGATTCTTGAAATAGCTTTTTAAAAACTTTATTCACTTATTGGAGTCAAGCTTGACTCTTTGTATAATAATAAACAATAATAAATTTAGAATGTATTCGACCAAATGTGAGTATAAGACTGAGGTTTACAATGACAGTGGGTAATATTTATAATGTCTGGAGAACAAAGAACATTGGATTTGCAATTCAGCATGATAACAGATTACTGAGAATGAAGTGTTAAGCTCAGCTAACGTGAGCGGTTATTAGAGAAGAGCTGTTACGCAATTTGTAATGTGATATGTCTGAGAAGGTTAAGCCAGTCTCGGTGATATTATATATCATGGTATATTTCTAATATAACAGCTTCCCCCTTATAAAAAAAGTTGGTGTTTTATGCAGCAACTTTTGAAATGAATATAAAATGTATATAAAAGGTAATGGTACAATTTGGAAAAAATATAAAGAGTACAAAATGTTAAATCGTAAGGTTTAAAATACAGAATATAACCTTAGCGTCTAAAATATGAAATGCAAGCACAATAAGCTTGATTCATAAAAATAAAATAACATAAAAATGTTAGAGTTAAAATATAGCTTTGGCAAGAAAGCGTAAAATACAAACATACTAGGTTTGAATTGTAAAATGGGATAAAATATTCCCAAGGTTAAAATATAGCTTTACTGTGAAAGCATAAAATATAAGCATGATGGGTTTGAATGAAAATGACGTAAAAATGTTAATAAAATTGAAATTAACAAATGATAGAAAAATAATGAAATATAATGGTTAAACAAATGAAATAAAATTCACTGAAGAGTCCAGCACTAAAAGTCAGTAAAAAGGCACAAAACAGTTTGTCTTTATGTAAGTTCTATGTCCTCGGCTTCGTTGTCTTCTCTTCTTAAGGTGGGTCGTCTTCGTGAAGGGAATAGGTTAGCAAATGTCCTGTAGGGTTTGCTAGGCCTCGGTGGAGATGGGGGTGATGCAGAAACATCGATGGCTAGTCTTCGTCTTTTTGTTCTGCACTTACAAAATAGGTACAGAAATAACAGTCCAAATATTAGCACAATGATGAAGTAGGTGAACCAGGATATGTGTTTTGTTACGAATGGTTCGTTGATTAAATCGTCTAGATCTCTGGAATATTGGTCCAATTTGTGTTTGGCAATTTCGAGATCTTCTGTGTTAAGGTTGTTTAATTTTAATGGTTTAAGGTTTGGTGCTCTAATGTTGTTTGGAATTTTGTTGCAGCATTCGAATGGAATTTGGATGGGATGAGTGTCGTCGTTTACGTCGGTTACTTCGTTGGTACTGGCTTGGATTTTTGTGATGCCTATAAAGGCGTAACAATTAGGTTGTAATTTCACTATTGAGTTTTTGTAGATGACTTCAGTTTTCGAACTTCTTTCTGGACAATTGATGGTTGCCTGTAATGGTTCTGCGTTGATAACTAACCACGTATTTTCGTCTATCTTCTGGACGTTGTAGCCTTGGCTGATGATGAATGACGTCTGGCAGCTTCCTGGCAGAATTTTGAGGTTCTTGAAGAGACGGGCTTCGCAAATGGCATTATCATCAATGGGGTATGAAAATAGATTTAGACATAATTTAGTGTTGAAGTAGAGTGGTTTGCATTCTCTGAGGTCCGGAATGGTTAAGTACATTAAAGAATCATCATCTCTCGCGATATATTTTTGAGAGGTTGACAAGATATGATATAAGCCAGTTCTATTATCCAAAATAGGGATAGGGTATAATTGAAATACTGAGTAGGTTTGAGGGTCTACCAAAGGTATGTCTAATACGAATATTAAATCTGAATTTGTTTGAAAAGCTTTTAGTTCTATAATGTCTAAATACTGTGCAACTTTTGATAATTTGATTGGAAGTGGCAAATTGTTCCTTTGTAGGTTCTGTGAAATTTCCTGTAACGAATTTACCAAGTCTTTTGGGTTTATGATCGATGTATGAATTATTTTAAGCCTCGCGAAAGTGATAGAATTCAGGATATCGTTTAAGTTATCTTCGATAAATAGATAGCTTGCCATAAGCTGTTCGCAGATTTCTATAAATTTTAATTTTGCGTGAATATTTTCTATGTCTTTAGTCATGTCTAGAATTGAAGTTTCGATTTCTTTAATATCTTTATTGAAAGTTTCTTCATCAACTTGCAGTTTCTGAATTGTTGCGTTGAAATTTTTGATTACCGAAGTTGTGACAGATATTTGATTTTTGATTAAATTTTCGAGTTGGTGCTCGTCATTATTTAATTTGTTGATGCAATCAGAATAATACTGACCATCTTCTGCATCTAAATTTCCAGTTATTGATTTGAAAATTGTTCCAATACCGTTTAGTATTCCTCGCTTGTATCGTTTCGTGTCAAGGTAAATTTCGTCAAATTTTGATTGTATTGATTGGGAAATTTGCGTCAATAAGCTAAGGTGAGTTTTTACATCTCCTGAAAAGACGTTCATGTAATGATATGCTGGGTCGAGTGTGTTGTATAGTGTCTGTAAGATCTTGTCGTTTTTGTCGAAAGCTGTCTTAAAGGTAGATATGTTTTTGTGTACCAGTAAAGTCCATTTCTTGTGAGAAATCACAATGTCTGTGTCTCGGTGATAGTATACTCCAATTGTATTGTTAATTGGTGTTATTTTAAATTGAGCAAGTGCTGATCCGAACAGCAGGAAAAACCTGAAAATAAATTTAATTTTCAGTATAAGGTTTCATTCGGTCAAAGTTTACATTAGTCGTTTGGTTTGTTTCCGGATTTAATAATGTTGCAGAATTTTGAGAAGTTTCTAAAATTTCGAAGGGGCCGTTAAATTTGTTCTGTAATTTGTTTTTTATTTGTGATTCTTTGACGTACACTTTATCGCCAATATTATATGTGTGTCGATTTTCGGGAATGTTTTTGTCGAATCGAACTTTGGCTTTTTGTTTTTGTGCTTCTGTTCGACTTCGCGCAATTTTGTAATAGTGGGATTGTTAAAGAACGCTATAACCCCGATATACTTTTCGACGTTGTAACAAAATCCGACTTAGGAAATACTTCGTAAGAAAAGCGTGCTTCACGTAAAAACGCCGTGGAGGAGGTTTTTAATTCTTGGAAATATATTTTTGCTCTTCGGAGCGTTTTTTATGCCAAATTTTCGCTAACTCATCGAGGAGCGTTAATTTGGTAAGTGTAGTAAATGTCGCTGCACAGGGACGTAATGTCGCCCCGACCACCCAATTTTGGAAAGTATTCTAAAATTGGACTTGAACTTCCAAATTTCCAAGATTAAAAACCCTTTTACGAATCCACGTTGTCAAGCACTGCAACTCTTACGAAGTGTTGAATATGAGGACAAGTTAGTCCAACGACTATTCAAAGTATATCGGAAGTTATAGCGAAAATAGCCCTTAGCGACATGGGACCCCCATCATTTCCTAGCAGTCGGATTTGACGGGGAAATGATGAGTTTTGACGGGGTTTGCCCTAAACCGGTTCCTCAGTGATTCGGAGTCAAAAAAGTATTATTACCATGTACTCACACGTGCATGGGATCTGCCTTGCCTGAACGTAAAATTTGTTATTGCATAATACAAACGAAGTAGATACGCTTCAAGCAATTTTAAGCTCCGAGGAGCGACCAAAATTTATGTGAATTAATAAAATACGTTTATAAGACAGGCAAGCATAAGCCCACCAACATTTCAGTTACATGAACTGTTCCTTGAATCTTTTTGTGCATCGTTAGCTTTTCAAACTGCATATTGGATGGTAGTTGGTACCGTATGAATCGTCCCGTTCCTCACCATGTGTTGTACACGGGTCAGACCATTGTTTGTTAACATTTCCTCTGAAGAAGTTGTTGTAAAAAACATAAATTTTTTAAAGATTTAATATACATTTTTTTGAACTTTATATTGTCTTTTACTTGTGTTTTCTAACAAAATTTCCCTTTCAGATTTAATTTTAAGAGAGTGTTAAACAGACAGTGTTAGATTTATAGTGTTACGACGTCTTCCAATTGATACCATCAGAGCCGCAGTTAAGCATAAACGACAGTAAGTATGATTTATCCATTAATCTCCGTCTGAAACAGTCACTTTGAACCCTAAAAATTTTGTGAACGTAATATTTTTATTTAGTATTTAGAAAAGGTTGAGGAAAAAGAAAATTAATTTTTTCTTTTTCCTATTTTTTTTTTTTCAATTTTTCTAAGTTTTTTTTTGAACAGAAAATACGTCCTTCAGACTTCCATCAAAAGCATGGATCGTTCACAGGATATCCGGTTGTTAAGGTCTCTAACGTATTTGGTAATCAGGTCTTTCTGGTTATAAAGAGTTTCGGGTGGTCGGTTAGCTGTATGTCCGAAAATAAGCTCGTATGGCGTAAAGCCATGAGTTTTGTTTACCGAGTTGTTATAACATATTACCGCGTATGGTAATATTGTGAAAGGATGTTCGTTCGGATTCTCTGTTTTATGTATTCTGATCATTTCCGCTAGGGTGGCATGGAATCGTTCGATAGATCCATTGGATTGAGGGTGTCCTACGCTGGAGTATGTTAATTTTATGTCGTAGAGAGTACAAAGATCTTTTAATAAATTATTATCGAATTCACCGCCGTAATCACAATGAATTCTTAATGGGGTGCCATAGTGTTGGAAATATAGCAACAGGGTGTTTACAACTGATTTTGCACTTTTGTCTGGGACAGCATAAGCTTGAGTAAATTTTGTTAACTCGTCGCGGATGGTTAGTGCATAGTTTCTCGTGGGAAATTCGAATAGATCGATATTAACTCTCTCAAATGGAGTTTTAGGGGTTTCGGTAATTACTAAGGGATTGTTGAGGTTCTTACGACAGACTTTTGTTCTTTGACATGTTTCGCAGTTTTTTATAAAATTTTCGACATCTTTTGTTAAACCTTGCCAATTATATTTATTTTTGATTCTACGTATCGTTTCATTTATTCCACGATGTAAATTATTTTTTCCGGTGTGATGCTGGTCGAGAATGATCGGACGTTGGTCCTCGTCGGGAGTTCGTACTAAATTTTGACATATGATTAGTTTTAAGTCTTTTTCTGCAAAAATAAATGATAGGATTTCGAGAATTGGAAAGTCTAGATTGTTTTCAACATGGTAAGTTTTGGAAAGGTCTAATTTGTTTCGATGTTTGTAAAGTGTTAAAAATAGATGTTCTACCACAGACTCTGGGTCGAAAGGTAGAGCGATAATGTAGTAGTTTCTTTGTCGGGTCGATTTGCTGGAAACGATATTAATTGTATTGTTATAGAATTCGGGGTTTTCTTCGAAAATATCCTCGATAATTTGATGGTGAAGGTCTGTCAAGTTGTTTTGTTGGAAAAACGTTATGATATTTTTATTTTCTCGATCTAATAGTTGTTTATTTGTGATTTGAATTTTGGAATAGTCTATTAGAGATTTGGTTTTGTAAAGTCGGGAAAATGTGTCAAATTCTCGGGCGATTTGTTCGTCGGTAATTTCGTCATCGTTGTCTGAAATTTCATCTTCATCTGAGTCTTCGTTCGCGGCTAGAACTTTTGAATAAAATTTGGAACATTCTGAAAAGTGATTGATTTTTATTCTGGACAACGCGTCCGCGTTTTTATTGATTTTTCCGGGTTTGTATATTATTTCGTAATCGTATTCTTCGAGTTTTAAGCGCCAACGCGCTAGTCTACTACCTGGGTCTTTTATAGAAAATAACCAAGTGAGTGGTCGGTGGTCGGTGACGAGTTTGAACTTCCTTCCGAATAGATATGGCCTAAAATGCTTTACACTCCAGACCAAAGATAAAAGTTCACGCTCAATGGTTGAATACTTGGTTTCCGCGCCGCATAAAGTTCGAGATGCGTATGCGATTGGCAAATCTTTTCCTATACTTCCTTGTGAAAGTACAGAACCTATTGCAAATGCACTAGCGTCTGTAGTTAGGACAAAAGGTTCATCGAAGTTGGGGTAGATCAATATCGGAGTAGTTGTCAAGGTTTGTTTTAGGGTTTCAAATGAATTTGTACAGTCATTGTCGAAATTGAAAGGTATATCTTTTTGTAGCAATTTAGTCAAGGGTTTTGAAATTTTGGAAAAATTAGGAATGAAACGTCTATAATAGCCTGCTAAACCTAGAAAAGATTTAATTTCTTTCTGATTTTTAGGTTGAGGAAAATTTATAATTGCTTCGATTTTGGCAGGGTTCGGTTTTACACCATCCTTTGTAATAAGATGTCCTAAATAGGCAACTTCTTTGCGAAGGAATTCGCATTTGTCTGGCTGAATTTTGAGGTTGGCTTTTTGTAAACGTTTGAAGACTTCTGTTAATCGAGAAATATGTTCATGGATAGTAGGGGAGTAGATAATGATATCGTCCATGTAGACGAGACACCTTTCGTTTTGGATTCCTAGTAAAATGTTGTCCATCACCCTTTGAAATGTTGATGGAGCATTTTTGAGTCCAAAAGGCATTCGTACGAATTCAAAATGACCATTTTCAACTGTGAAAGCGGTTTTTTGAATGTCTTTGGGATCGATTTCAATTTGATGGAAGCCAGAGGCCAAGTCTAAAGTCGTGAAATATTGGCATTTGCCTAATTGATCCAAAAGGTCGGAAATGTTAGGTAGAGGATATTTATCACCTATCGTTACTTCGTTTAATTTTCGGTAGTCAACTACGACGCGCCATTTCTGTTTACCAGAAGCGTCTAGTTTTTTGGGGACTACCCAAACTGGGGAGGACCAGGGAGAAATTGAAGGCTGGATAATGCCTTGGTCGAGCATTTTTGAAACTTGTGATTTTACTTCTTGTTTGTGAATTTGGGGGTAACGATAAGATTTAGTGAAAATTGGTTTAGAATCGTTAGTGTCTATTGAATGCTTGATTTCGTTGGTAAATGTCAAGTTGTCACCTTCTAGATAAAATATGTCTGAAAAGTCTAAACAGAGTTGAGTAATTAATTCACTCTCCTCGTCGTTCAAGTGATCTAAGCGTAATTGATTTTTTATTTCGTAGTTTCGGTCTATGTATTGGGAATCCGGATTTTGAAGATTTACGTTAAATATTGATCTAAATTTTTGAACGGGTTCGAGTTTAAGATCCGAGAAGTTTACTGTTTTTGGAATCGCGTTTGCGTTTATTATCGTTGTCAAAAATTCACCATTGTTGTCTATTTTGACAATGGCGTTCGGTAAGCGTACCTTTTCATTTTCCTGGGCTATTAGTATAGCTTCGGTATTTTGTAAATTACATTTAAGCTTAAAAATCTTTTCTGTGCGTGGTTCGATAGAAATTACATTTTGGTTTTTTGTTTCATTTAAATTTTGATTTTTAATCGGGCTCCAGATTGTAGTTAATATATTATCGGTAACTTGATACAATGGTACGGTTTTGAAATTAGTGATTAATTGTCTGTTTTTAATGTCTATTAAGCAATCGTAATGGTCCAAAAAGTCGGCACCTAAAAGTCCGTCAAATTCTATATCTAGATTATGAATATAAACTTTGTACGGATCATTTGGATTGAAAGGTATGAGAGCAGATTCAGTGATATTAATTTTTTCGTCTGTTATACCCTGTATAATTACATTTTCGCGGGAGCGACGTTTATAGTTTTCTGCCGTTTAGGGTTTGAATATAGAGATACCTGCGCCTGTGTCTATCAAAATTTTGAAACGTTTAGTGATGTCTTCTATGTAAAATAAATTTTTTGAGTTTACGATATTTAGTTTGTAGCGGGGTGTTTTTACATGAATTGGTTTTCCGGGAAGTTCAGGTTTGGGTCGAAACTGTCCTGGAGGTTTATCGCTTGGACTTGATGAGAAATTTGGTCTAGCTCGTCCGTTTGTTGTGTTGGAGTATTCGTGAAATACTCCGGGCCTGTGCAAAAATCCGGATGATTAACAGTATAATCCTCGTATTGCTGAGAATTAGCAGTATAATTCTCATATTGTCCATTTTGAAAATCGTAGTCATCGTTATTTTGAGATTGATAATCAGGAGAATAATTTACGGACTGATTTGCAGAGTAATCTTCGTATTGGTTTGGGTAATCTGAGTAATTATCATAAGGTTCTTGATTTAAGTGATGTGTTTTTTGTTGATTGAATCTATTAAAATTCGGGTTCGGTTGTATGGCAGAAGGTCTCTGCTGCTGGAAGTTAGGATTTGGCCTGATAGCTAAGGGCCTGTTTTGTTGTGGATAATTACGTTGTTGATTAGGCAAATTTTGGAAATTCTGTGGTCTAAAATTTGTTTGGTTAGGTAGACTCTGGAAGTGCTGTCTAGGAACTTGTGCCTGATTGGAATAGGCGTTTGGTGTGAAATTGGGGTGTGAAAATTGGTGGTTTTGCCTCGCGCGGCATTCGTTAAAGCTGTGTCCATTCCTTTTGCAGAATGTACAAAATGGTGGGAGATTTGGGCGTCTTTGCTGATTTTGAACGGGATTTTTGTTTAAAGTTCTATTTCCAAATTTTTGAGATTCGAAATACGATAATTGTAATTCTCGTTTGATGCGATTTATTGCATCTAGCATATTGCCGGGGTTACCAGCCCTAATAATTTGACCTAATTTTGGTTCGAGTCCAGTGAGAAGAGTAGTTAACGTCATATTTTCTATTAAAGTGGATTGCGCGGTTTTTTCCTCTAAAGTTAAACTTTGTTTTTGTATTGCCGCGTGCATTTTTGCATTATGTGTTTGTAACCTGGACACAAATATTAAAGCTGTTTCGTTGGGTAATTGACGAATTGTTTGCAAGTCTTGTATCAAGGCTGTCAAGTCACGAGAGTCACCAAAATGTGATTCGAGCAAATTTTTTATTTCCGCCCAAGTGACGGGGTTTCGTGAATTTATCAATTCTGCGGCTTTTCCGCGTAATTTATTTTTTATGTGAAGCGTTAATAAGATGCGCTGATCATCGACAGCGATACCCTGAGCGGTTATACAGGCTGAAATAAATGTTTGCAAGAATATGGGGTTGCCGTCAAATTCGGGCACTATGGAAAATATTTCGTTTAACCTATAAGGTTCAATATTTATAGTTTCGTTTGCAGTGATTGAGTTGTTTACATTGGAATTGCTTACGTTTGTGGTGGTAGCCATTTTATTTGTATTATTTAGATAATTAAATAACTTAAAACACTTTTTTCAAATTGAGCTAGTACGCTACTGACAATTGGTAATTTTATATTATATGTAAAAGAATGTGCTGTTTATTTTATAATATTTCAAAATTTAATTACAAGGATAATTGGATTAATTTAAAAAGTGTTTTTAGTTGGGAATAATGTCACTGAAATTTTATATACTAATGTGCATTTAAACAGTATAGAACATGTGGGTTTTATTTTATTTCACAGTCAAGTAAGGTGTAAACTTAACCTTTATATGATATATGATATTATGATAAAAATAATGTTAAGATAAAAATGGTATGTGATTATAATTATTTATGTAGGAAATGTAGATAAGTTCGTACTTAAAGAGTATATGATATTACGATAAAAATAATGTTAAGATAGGAACGGTATAGTTATTTATGTAGGTCACATAAATTTTAAATAAAAATATTATATTACTTCTGAATGAAATTATTATTTGAATATTAGAACTGCTGTTCGTTAAATTGAATTGTTTTTTTTTTATAAGAAAAATATGCAAAATAATCGAGATGATTCTTAAAATCTACTTACATTAAAATTTCCATTCCACATGTCTGGATTGAAGTTGAATGCTGCTCCGTGAACTTTGTTACAATGCGGTCTTCTCTGCCAGGGGCGTTACCAGGTATTCCTTCCACAGAGGTCTCCTACACTGCCGAAGACACCAACTTCTCGACTGGGATGAATTCTTACTTGCTAATTTGTTGATTGATTGATATGTTGCTTTGTTGCTTGTTGAATTATTATTATTGTTTCTTTGTGAACGTAGATTCTTCTGAGTAAAGGATTGGGATCCACCACGACAGCTAAGGAATTTCTCCTTTTTCCAGGGGCTCTTTTCTTCAGGTTAGGCACCTTTTCCAGATGAACTCCTTGTTCCTTCCGATATGTTTTCCACTGGTTAGGCTCCCGAACTGTGCGTGTTCTTCAGATCCGCCACGACTGCGCCAATGTTAGATAGTGGATTCTTGAAATAGCTTTTTAAAAACTTTATTCACTTATTGGAGTCAAGCTTGACTCTTTGTATAATAATAAACAATAATAAATTTAGAATGTATTCGACCAAATGTGAGTATAAGACTGAGGTTTACAATGACAGTGGGTAATATTTATAATGTCTGGAGAACAAAGAACATTGGATTTGCAATTCAGCATGATAACAGATTACTGAGAATGAAGTGTTAAGCTCAGCTAACGTGAGCGGTTATTAGAAAAGAGCTGTTACGCAATTTGTAATGTGATATGTCTGAGAAGGTTAAGCCAGTCTCGGTGATATTATATATCATGGTATATTTCTAATATAACATATATATATGCCTTTACTCGAGTCCGAGTATAAAAAAATGTTACAGTCGATAGATTGTCTGTAATAAGAAACAAGTAAAAGGTGTAGTCTATTGTAATTTCCATTCATCTATGGTGCACACGACTATGGCTATAGAGGCCAATTCGGGAGAGCACATGTCGACCGCAGTCAGGACAAACATAGGCCTGGTTAGGTCTGGGATTCGGCCTTCTTGCAGCAACATTTCCTTGATGGCTAGCCACAACCCCTCGCCATTCGGTTCTGTCCGCTGCAAGTTGTTCCCATTGCTCGTCTGGAATACCGCAGGATTTTAGATTTTCATGGAGAACGTCTTTGAACCTCTTTCGTTGACCGCCACGCCTTCTTCTACCGCTTAGCAATTCACCATAAAGTGTACATTTAAGAAGGCGGTTATCATGCATACGATAAACGTGACCTGCCCATCTTAGGCGTGCTCTTGAAACAAGCACCTCAATTGGAAGGCTGTTTGCTCTCCTGAGTACTTCCACGTTTGATATGTGATGGAACCAACGGATTTTCATCATACTTCTGAGGTGTCTTTGCTGAAAACGTACTTATTCTTTCACATGACGACGGTAAGTGACCCAGCTTTCACAGCCATTTTGGTTGACAAAGCAAGGTCGTGGTTGTCAAATACTCTCTCTCTAAGTCCCCAGAGTGCTCTAGATGCAGCGTTAATTCGTTGCCTAAGTAATTGAACTGATCCACCACTTCAAGAGAATTTCCGTTAAGTGTAATGTCTATTTGGTTCACTTGATGAGGAGTTGACATAATCTTAGTCTTTCCATTGTTGATTTTAATTCCCAAGGAATCATAGCTCTGGGCATAAACATCTAAAAGTTCTTGAAGCTCTTCCGGCGTAGAGGCTAAACATGCACAGTCATACGCATACTGGAGATCACAAATGAATCATTTGCGTGTCTTCGTGAAAGCTCTAAAGCGCCCTATGTTAAAGAGACCGCCATCAGAACGGTATCTGAGACCTATTCCTCTGACTGTCAGTTTGTTGTCAACAGTAATTGTTAGAGCAGTGGTAAACAAATTAAAAAGTAGGGGTGCCAGGACACATCCCTGCCTAACTCCAGTGAGGGTTTGGAAAGGTTCGGTTGCCTCATTATTATACATAACCTGGGCGTTGTTGTTTGTATGTAGACTGCGATATACTTCCACAAATTTTCTAGGGATACCTAAGCGGAGCATAATTTTCCAGAGCACTTCCCTGTCCACCGAGTCAAACGCCTTGGTTAAATCAATGAAGACCATGTGAATTTCTCCTTGATGTTCGAGTGCTTTTTCTTGAAGCTGTTTAAGTGTGAAGATTAGATCCGATGTGCCTCGGTTTGGTCTAAAGTCACTCTGTGTTACAGGAAGTAACTTTCCCATAACAGGTGTTAGCCTACTTGCCATCGCTTTAGTGAGTAACTTCCCTCCAACAGCCAGGAGAGCTGTACCCCTGTAATTTCCACAGTCCGCAGCGCTCCCTTTGTTTTTGAAGAGGTTATTAAAAGTGTATCACGAAACTCCTGCGGAGCTTGACCACTTTCCCACACGACATCAAACAGTTTTTTGAGGTTGGGTATGAGCTCTGACTACACAGCTTTAAAGATGTCAGCTGGGAGTGAGTCGGCGCCGGGAGATTTGTTATTTTTTAGCTGCCCAATGGCGGTTAAGATCTCTTCCGTTGTTAGTCGTTTATCTAAGTCTTCGAAGGTGTCATATTGAGGGATAAGATTTATAATATCGTGATCGGCTTGACTTCGCTGGTTAAGAATGTTAGAGTAGTGTTCTTTCCATCGGGCTCTTATTTCCTGATCTTCTTTGAGGAGATTTCCATTTAAATCTTTAATAGGGCACATATTTTTCCGACTGGGGCCGTACACTGCTTTTACTCCTTGAAAGAAATTCCTGTAGTCGTGTGAATCGGCGTACCTTTGAATTTCTCTGGCATTGCTTGCCCACCAGTCGTTCTTTATTCTTCTGATTTCGCGTTGCGTTTCATACTTAGATTGGGTAAAAGCTTCTGCTTTTGATGAGTCGTTGGGGTGGTTGATAGCGTTTTGAAAGGCAATATGTTTGCGGTCAAGAAGTTCTTGTATAAAAGCTTCATTATCATTGAACCAGTCCTCCTGTTTTTTACTTGCTGCAGTGCCAAGAATTTCCTCACTCGCACTTCTTAAACTGTCTTTAATTTATATCCAGGTAGTAGCGACATCTACAGAATTGGTTTTTTCTAGTGCACTCAAATTCTCTTGAACTTTTTGCTTTAGCTGTTCGACGGTTTGTTGGTCACGCAATTTACTAATACAGAGACGGGGTCTACGTTTTACTTGAGTTCTTCGGTGTTTGGGTCTCATAGCAATTTTCATTTTAAAGACAACAGGACGATGATCGGTCCAACATTCGCTATCAATGCACGCCTTTGTAATTTGGACGTCCTTGAGATGCTTCCTACGGACCAGTCCAGTAGATGCCAGTGACCTGATCTGGTGTGACGCCAGGTGCCTTTAAATTTATCCTTTTGTCGGAAAATGGTGTTTGTTATAACTAGATCATCTCTCCCTACTCTAGCGTTAAAATCGCCAAGAACAACGAGTCGTTCCGTTTTAGGTATTCTACAGAGGGTTTCTTCCAGCTGTTGATAGAAGCTTTCCTTGGTTTCGTGACTTGCATCCAGAGTGGGAGCGTAGGCGCTTATTAGATTTACCGCGTTACCATCTGATAGCTCATAGCGTAGCAGCATTAGACGCTCGGATAGGCCTTGTGGTACTTGTGTTAAGTTGGATACAAGTTGATTCCGAACGGCAAATCCTACTCCATGTTGTCTTCTTGAATTGGTGGGAAGGCCTTTCCAATAGAAGGCGTAGTACTTTTCTGTGAGAGAGCCTACCTCCAAAAATCAAGTTTTGCTGAGAGCTGCAACGTCAACATTGAGGCGGTGAAGTTCTCTATCTATTAGAGCAGTTCTTCTTTCAGACCGATCGGTGCGAGTGCTGTCGTTCAAAGTACGAAGATGAAAGAATTAGTTTTCTTGGATTTAACTTGTCGGTGTTTTTTCGACATTCGATGAGGGGTCCCTGTGGGCACCCTCCCCCGGAGATCCGATCGGGAGGGTATTTTACTTCCGGATGATTTTGTCCCACTTGAGCGCTCCATCATTTTTTTTAAAGCCTTAATCGACTGAAAACGAAGCTGCATTTGAAGTTTTAGCTGGAGCAGGTATGCAACTGACCAGCTCGGTTGCGGAAGGCGAGTGGTGTGGTCCCATGGCACAGAAGGAGACTGCGACGATGGGGTAACCAAACGATTCCAAAAGCAACCTTTGTGTGCGGTGGGTTATTTTTACCGCACTCTTCGTGAGAAGGTGGATGTGCTCACGGCAAAAGGTAAGGGTTATTCCATCCCTACTCGGTCGCTAGAGCCTCGTTAGTAAAAACAGGGTGCACCAAGTTCAAATTGAACTCATCGCGAAGGTGAGGTTAACAATTGAGTAGGAGAGGCTATAACTTGCGCTTCACTACCCCATTACACCCCATTAACTAACAATAACCACTGTGTCTATTTGTATCGCATCGTATCGAATCGCATCGCATCGCATCGTCATATCACATCACATCGCATCACATTACGTTACCTTATAGTATTTATTAAACCTTTGACTATTTTATTCAACTTATCACTACGTATATCAACATTTTCTGATTGTTGGCAATTAGCCAAAGGTTGTTTAGTGTTAAAAGCGGTGATATTGATAATATGGCTAGCTATAGACCTGTACAATGTTGTCAAACTTCGCAAAAGTATTTAAGTTATCTTTGCATAACCACATCTATCCGTTCGTAAAGAAATCACTTTCAATTTTACTTCCACGTCCAGTGGAAGTATAGTAACGCAAAAAAAAATATTATTTTTTTTGTTGAAATAGGCTTAAAATGTGATGAAACGTCGAGATTTTAAATTTGAGTGAAAAAAAATTTCCTATCTGTCGGTCAATCTGTAACTTCTTTTGTGCGTACATGTACTCTGGAACCGTTTATGATATTGACTTGAAACTTAGTACACTTATTTGTATAACGAGATCTGGAACAAGATTATATTTTGATCTAATTCCGTCGGGGGGTTCGGGGGTAAATGGGATAAATAAGAATAAATAGGCAAAGCAAGCAATTATGAATCCATAAAATTGCAATTTAGGGCATGTACGAAAAGTCAAGGTCTCAAAATTTTTTTTGACATCAGCCACCCCCCCCTCCCTGTCAACCCCAATACCACCCCCACACTATTGTGAAAGGGAGTAAAAAAAATAAAATATGATTTAATGCGTACGAGAACCAAGGGCCTCTAAAATTTATTGTGGCATTAGCTACCACCCCCATTGCCACCGCAACCCTATTGTTTAAGGGAATAAAAAATTAAGTCGGGATTTAGTGCGTATACGAGAACCAAGGATTTCTAAAAAAAATTTGACATTAGCCAACCCCTCTACTACCCCCATTGCCAGCCCCACCCTATTATTAAAGGGAGTAAAATATTACATTGAAATTTAGTATGTATAAGACTTGGATACCATATCTGGATGTGGAAGTCGTGATTCCTTGAGCAGCGGTTTTTCAACATAGTTTCGTGGAAATACGATCTACTACTAACTCAGCTTTAGTTACGCACAACATATCGGAAGCCATAGATGCACAAGGACAGGTAAATGTGGTGTATACTGATTTCTCAAAGGCTTTTGTTACCATTAGACACTCTATTATAATACAAAAACTAATTGATTTCGAGTTATCTAGCAATTTAATTCACTTATTTATTTCTTATTATAATGAATATATATCAGACATATATACGGCTGTATCAGGCATGCCGCAATGATCCAGTCTTGGACCTCTCTATTTCTGTTATATATTGATGACCTTACAAGGGTTATTGACTGTGATAATCTCGTCGAATACATCCGCATCCTGAAGATAACGTAATCTTAGCTAGAAATCAAGCGAATCCAAGATTGAGTGTCAACTGCGTCTCAACTGAACATCAACAAGGAGAAAATTAGAATTAGAATTTAAAAAAATATGTTTCAGATGTCATGATATCAATCCTTATAAACAAGAATTTCTAAATACTTTGAAATAATGCAATGACAATAAAAGGTTAAATTATTGCTATTGGGACCAGGGAAATTTTTTACACAGGAAATTTATAAGTAAAATTTTGTATACTGATAAGGCTACATTTACCACTAATGGGGTGGTGTCTTCTCAAAACTGTAGATAGTGGGCTACAAAAATCCTCATTGGGTTATTAGTATATATTGACCAACTCTTAGCGGACATTAATACCGATGAAGAACACTCTCTAAATAATTTTATTTATTAAATAAACAATACGCCGATCACGCCGAAATTGCAAAACTGGACTCAGCTGCACCCCTAAATGCGTTAAAATAAAAAAATTCCCGATGGCAGGAACCAGTCGGAAAGGTAGATTTCGTCCTATATCGCATGTACATATTTGTTTCTAGATAAAATTTTGAGGATTTATTGAAAAGTTTAAACAGCCATTTTTTTATTTTATTCTATACGTTTTAGCAAAAAATGTTTCAGACAAAAATTGTAGGGCTAGATGAGAACTATCCAACGATGTATCATATGAACATATTTGATTCGAAATAAAATTTTGAGAATTTTTTTTAAACTTTGAACCGCCGCCGTTTTGAAACGAAGAAGGCGATTTAGCCCATCTTCGAACTTAACCGAGATATTGATCCAGGATATATGTCTGCCAAATTTTGTTTTGATCCGTTAAGAACTGCGCCCTCTAGAGCGTTGACAAATTTCGTTATATAGTATATGTATATATATATATATCAAGTGTGCTTCTAGAGGGCAGAAATATTAAAACATAATATTTCAGTCGCAAGCTCATCTATAAAATCCTTATTTTACTATAAGAAATGTAACCAGACTGCAACCAACAGCTACTATCCGGGTTATGTGCCCGCCGAGCGCTGAATTGCAAGTTACAAGCCTGGCGCGTTAAGTGTAATAATCGCATATTATCAACAACGCTAATACTTCGATTGTAACAAACACCAGCCGAAAGACTGATTCTACTTAAAGAAGCTCTCGTGTCAGTCGTCCCATACCACTTGCAGACTACAGTTTTGAGCTGTTGGCTCTTGCCAGTGCAAGGTAGGCATGTGACGAACGACACGAGGATCCCTTGACTATTTGGTACATCTCGGTATCTTTACGATAGCGACATGTAAAATAGGAAGCAGGCGCCATCTAGCGGTCCAGTGTCTGTTTCAATCGAAAAATAAATAGCCTGACAGGGCTCAGCATAGTTCAAGTGTGCTTCTAGAGGGCAGAAATATTAAAACATAATATTTCAGTCGCAAGGTCCTCTATGAAATACTTATTTTACTATAAGGAATGTAACCAGGCTGCAACCAACAGCTACTCCCCGAGCTATGTGTCCCGCCGAGCGCTGAATTACAAGTTACAAGCCTGGCGCGTTAATAATCGCATATTACCAATAAAACGCTAATGCTTCGATTGCAACAAACACCAGTCGAAAGACTGATCCTACTTAAAAGAGCTCCTTGCATTGACGAGAGCCAACAGCTCGAAACTGCAGTCTGTAAGTGGTTGTGACTGAAATATTATGTTTTAATATATACATATATATATATATATATATATATATATATATAAACTTTTGAACGGGGGGCATTTTTGGGGTCTGGGGACCATAATCGAAGAAACTATAGTAATATTTTCGTGGCATGCTGCATTCTGCAATAGGTAGATGAAAAATCTTCCCAAAATTCAACTAACCAGACAATTCATATTAAAATCTTACTTTGACTCTAGTATAAGTGCACTATTCCTATATCTATGTTGATGTTTATAACTATATTACTATTTTTTACAATTTTTCTTATATTTTGTGTACTATAATAATAATAATAATAATAATAATCGGGGCGAGCGTAGGTGCGTCTTTACTATGTACATACTTCGGTATGCGATGTAAAGCAACGACAGGCGCGGTTAGTACTTGGATTGGTGACCATTCCAACGGTAACCGCGTTCTCGCCTCATACATCTTCCAGCGGCTTGTATATCAGTGTATGCGCGGAAGCTATACAACCTTAGGCGAGGGTTGTATACGAGATAAACCATCCTTCCGAGGGGATGTAAAGCCGTCGGTCCCTTGTCTATTAAATGTTAGGCAAGTAAAAGATCCCTACTCTTCTTAAGGGAAGAGGTTCGGCAAAATTCCTGGTTGGGGGTAGCTCGTCTACAGGCGTCGGTGTTAGGCCTCAGTAGCGGAAATAGGCCGACGTTAAATAAATGTATAAAAAAATAATAATAATAATAATAATAATAATAATATCAGTCGCCGGAATCGCTCATGCATTTACTGTCTGCATGCCCGGTA
This sequence comes from Leptura quadrifasciata, assembly GCA_963675555.1. Taxonomy (NCBI): domain Eukaryota; kingdom Metazoa; phylum Arthropoda; class Insecta; order Coleoptera; family Cerambycidae; genus Leptura; species Leptura quadrifasciata. The sequence continues at coordinate 47,533,929 of OY776678.1, forward strand.
TATGCGATTTCGGCCTACATCCATCGCCATAACGCGGCATTACGAGTGCTTTACTACCATCTACGGCACTCGTACGGGGTAGACCAAACACCAGTGCTGCCTTACATCCCCGGAGATATTGAGTCCGTTGTCGAGAACGAGAGGTGCAGGATATACTGGAACTACTCGTTCCCGACCGTCAGGCTAATTCAAGCTAATAAGCCTGACATAGTACTCCTCGATCATCAGCAGAAGGCGATATACATCATCGAGTTTTCAGCTCCGGCTGAAACAAACATCGTCTTGAAAGAGGAGGAAAAACGGGCTAAGTATCGCGATCTCCGGTATGAGCTCCTAGTGCTGTATCCAGGCTACTCGGTCAAGTTGGTAGTCCTTATAATCGGTGTACTTGGAGGTATGAAGCCCACGCTGCTCTCGGAATTACGAACAATACCGGCCTGTCAACATTCGGCCGAATGGCTGGCAGGCCAGATGCAGAAAGCTGTTATCCTGGGTTCTCTTCGTTTACTTAGGGCACACGATTTAGGAACCTACGGTCGCTAACTCTGCAGGTTGCAGGGAGTGATCGTAGTGAATTCGCTGGCGCTTCTTCCGTGAGAATGTCGGAGACACGGCAGAACTGACCAGTATCGCTCTCGCGAAAATAATCTTTAATAATATCTTTATTTACCATAGACAATACACAAGGGTAAATAGGTACCATTTCACCTAGCTGGTGTTCTTCCAATGGCCCGAAAACATAAAGGAAACAATTTAATTTAATTACCTACATTTAAAAATATACAGAAAAATATAAAAAGAAAATATAAAAAGAAAATATATGCTACGATGCGTTGCCAGTGGTGCAGGTGTGAGAAATCAATCAAGATCATTCGAATTTACCTATATTGTATAAATGTTAAAAGGTACGTGCAGGGAGGGTACTAAAGATTTTGATTGGTATGCAACATACTTTTTATTTTATAGTTAAATGATTTTGCTGATAACTTTTTAATGCCAGGGTCTAACTTGTTCCACATATGGATAGCATTATATGTGAATGACTTTTGAAAAGCAGAGGTCTTGTGTTTAGGTATCATAAAATCTTGCACGTGCCTTGTATTTAGGGAATGATTATAAACTGAGAACTTATTTCGCAGATAACTAGGCTCACCTGTGGTCATCACTTTATAAATAAGACTATACGTGTGGGATATTCGCCTATGTTTCATATTTAAGATATGATTTTCATTTAGGTAAGGAGTAATGTGATTCCGAAAGGGAATATTGTAAGCAAAACGCCTGCATGCGTTTTGCTTACTGTTTGAATTAGACGACATGAAGCGGCACTAATAAAATTATTATATACTACATCGCCATAATCAAGAATTGAGAGAACGAGGCTATTACACAGATGATATTTGACACTAGATGACATGCGAATTTTATATGGGTACAAACTTTTTAGGCGACTAAAAGCTAGTCTTATTTTATTAGAAATATGCGATTGAAAAGTAAGTGCGTCATCCATAATTATGCCTAGATTTTTTACTTCTTTTAATTTAGGTATTTCATCATTATCAATTTTGACAACAAAATCAGATAATTTATCCCTGGAATATTTAGAGCCTGTTATCAATATAACTGACTTAGATGCATTAATTTTTAAATTATGCTTTGAAGAAATTTTTTTTATTTTTTGTAAATCTGAGGAAATATTATCTTTTGCAGTTACTATATTATGTGGGCAAATATCAAATATTAATTGAGAATCATCTGCATATTGTACCATTTTAGAATATTGAACTTCGTCATTCATGTCTGGGACATATATTAAAAATAACAGAGGTCCCAAAATCGACCCTTGAGGTACACCTTGATTTAATAGAGCAAATTTAGATGTATTAGTCTTATTATTTATAGTTAAAGCTACACACTGTTCCCTTCTAGTTAAATAAGATTTAAAAAAATCACCATCACACCATCTAGAATACAACTATTTAAAATATTTATAAGATGTTTTGTGCAAAATGGCAAACATAGTTTAAGATCTTTAACACTGATACCATCCGCGCCAACACTACAAGTTTTAATATTATTAATTATTTTATAAACGTCATCGCTTGTTAATAATTTGATATTAAATTTATTATTCTTATTATTTTGATGTAAATTAGAATTATAGTATAGTATACTTTGTTTTGCAGAATCATTATCAGACGGTATAGAAGTAGATATGAAGAAATTATTAATTTTTTCTGGATCAGCAAGCTTACTTGGAATGTTTTTATTAGTTGTATTTTTTGTTAAATTTAGTTTATTTACCTCAGACCAAAATAACTTGGCATCCTTATTTTTTGATAACGAATCAAAATAGGCACATTTTTCTCGTTGTATAGCATGGTTTGTATAATTTTTTAGTTGTTTATAATATTCCAAATTCATGTGACTTTTGTTTTTCAAATATTTAATTTTAGCTTTATCCCTTATTTTCATAAGAAATTTGATATTCTCAGTAATCCAGGGCGTAAAAGGTTTTTCTTTTATCTTTTTATGTTTTAGCGGAGCATGTTTATTTATTAAATACAGAACATTATTATTGAAAATATTCAACTTTTCATTTACATCTCTTAAATAAAATATTGCGTCCCAATTTAACTCACTAGAGTCTTGTTCAAAAATTTGCATGTTAATTTTATTATATTCTCTAAAACTAATATACTTATGTTCAGTTTTAATTTTAGGTATTTTGATTACAGAGAAAACTAAATTATGATCAGATATATTGTCTGAAATGGGCACTGAATTGGATTCTATGATTTCAATATCATTGCTCATTATTATAATGTCTATTAGTGATGACATATTTAAATTTTGATTAATTCTAGTTGGTAAGTTAATACTTTGATTAAGACTAAATGAATTCAAAATGAAATTAAAATTATCAGCGTTTAATGATTTTTTAGACAGATCAATGTTAAAATCACCCATAAGGATTATATGATCAAATGACGTAACTGCTACACTAATAAGATTCTCAAATTGCCTAAGAAATTCATTGATATAGTCTAGTATACTTTAACTTCGCGTGTGTAATATTTCCATACGATTTCATTTTCTCTTGTACACAAAGATCCAGAAATATTGTCCACGTAGACAATGTTTCTGGATTATTGCTTTAACTTTGTGTACAAAATGGGAGAAAATGAAATCGTACGGAAATATTAACTCATACATACATACGCCAAGTTAAAGTATACTAGACTATAGTAATGCTAATATAAATAAATAAGTATTTAAACAAGTACACTAGCATTGAGATTGAAATAACAAACACTTTAATAGGTGCTGGGAATATCTCTCGGTAAAATTTATTCACACATATTTAGCATAATATATCAAGCCACTTAAATAATCACATGAACGTTATCTTCAGGTTATCTGCCATATCATTCTGATTAAATTAATTAAAATATTTATTTCATTGTTTCTATAAAGGGATTATCCAAACATTTATCAATATATTGAATATGTTACAAACTAAATTAATAAACAAATTTCAGATCATTCCCAAATTAATTTATATTATTTTATAAATTATAAATATATTATAATTAATTATGAATTCCTGTATGGGATGTAAAGTTTGATTTCAATGACAGCCCCTAACCACGTTAAATATAAATTAGGTATATTCCACTTTAACTATAAGGATTCTCTGACTAAATAAATTAGTGACTTTAATACAATGAAGTAAGATCCCAGAGCCGCAAGACCTACGTTATTTTAGCAAAGCTAAAATTTTAAAAATAAATGTGTAATATGTAGGTAAAAACCTTTTGCGTACTTGCTAGCTTGAAAGCGGGGCCCTTTTACAGATAATAGGTACTGAAAGTAAATAAAACATCTTATTCTTTCGTTCATATAGCAAAAAGTATGTAAATTATTTCATTAACAGTCGTCCGTGGTGTAGTGGTTGAGTTACCCGATTCTCACGTTTGAGATTGAGAGTTCGAATCAAGTTTTTACATTTTTTTTCCTACATTTTGTACGATATGTATTTCTGCTCGATTAGCAACTAAAATACCTAATATTAACATTTATTTATAGAGTAAGATCCCAGAACCCCCAGAGCTACGTCATTTCAGCAAGGATAAGATTTTCACAGTAAATGTTTAATATGTAGGTAAATACGTATACGTACTTTCTATTGCGTTAAATATTATAGGAACCAACATTTATTATTGCCAGACGCTTTTCCGCCAGACGCTGTAAAGCTGGAAAAAAAATGGGGTACCTAAGTTATAGTAACCCTTTTAAACCCTTTTGTAAACGGCCAGACCATTACGAAGAGTCTAACATCCCCCCAGACACGATTAAATGTCCGCTGCGAGTGTGAGCATATGAGGGAGAGCATTAGAAGGCTTTGTTAGACAGCGTATATTTTTATCCTTTTGTAGTTCATTTGCACCTTATTAATGTTTAGTTTCTGTAGTTCTTTTTCCTTTATTAACCTCTACACAATACCCAAAAAAGTGGTTTTTGAAAAATATCTGTGTGTATGTATGTATGTGTGCATGTATGTGTGTTAGCACGATAGCGCCGAAACTATTGAACGGATTTGGATGGAATTTTGCATGGGTTTCTTTAGTGCTCCGGAAAATAAAAAGGTTTTGGTTGAGATCGGATTATGTTTAGTGCCGTTTTAGCTTAACAAGTTGTTTATTTTATAATTATTTACAATTTGCAATCGAACCATTGAAAATCAGTTAAAATTTCAATTTGAACGATATATCACACTTGAGAGAGCGAAGGAGATTCGGTAAGAAAATTATAGACCAAAATTACTTGACAAAAAAAACTTTAGAAATGTTTGCAAAACCTTGTAAGGCTGGTGCCGGTGTTGTATTGTTGTGTTGTATGTCTTCGTTGGCGGTGTGATGGCTGTGAATATCTTCTTAGTCAGACCCTATGTTGGTTGATGTTCTCAATGGAAGTCAAATTTGCCTTCGTATATTAATGTCTTTTATATTCTATTCTGTTCTCTTCTATTCTATCCTATTCTATTCCATATATAAACATAAAATCTGCCACATGATATAGTAGGCAACCCCCATATCCAAAGTCATGGACTATCTGGAAGAGGGTTACACATTTGAAAAAACGCAGATAGCATCCATCACCCACCGATATTGTCAGTGTCGATTCCGGGGATCGAACCCAGAACATAATAGAGCCTTGCCAAATCAAATTTGCCACATAACTCGCTCCGGTCTACTGAGCTACCGTTCCAATTAACGTAATATGTTTTAAGTTGTTTTTTATCTACATTTCGGTATCAGGAACATCTCCCAGCTATTCACTTCCATACCAGAGTGCATGTCATGCTATTATTTTCAAGAGGGAAAAAATAAATGACCTTAATTCTTGAAGTTATTTTAAAATATTTGTATAATCCTCACGTAAAAATGCGCTTTTTCATAGTACGAACGTCTTTCTTGATAGATCTAAACCACGCCAAACATTTGATTATTCAACATCTCGGTTCAATGTATTTTAAACATCAAGAGTAGTTTCCATTATTTTTAGGAGAACTTTATTTTGTTCTTGCAATATCAGTGGCAAAATTAAATGAAAATTATTCCAGTACCTCATGTGTTATTATAAATCTGATATGCAATGTTAATAAAATATTACAGAGTTATGACAAATAGCCATAAAGGAAGGAATTAAAATGAAAAAGGCATATACTTCGTATTATAGTTTGAAAACGCCAATAAAGCTTTTGCCCTTCTTAATATGCTATCCCACTGGCATATACGACCCCAATGGTTCCACGTATGCATATAATATACATTTATTGACAGTAATTTATAATGCAGTGTTATGAACGTGGAAGAAATAAAATTGTATAATAAAGTATTAGATAAAATAAACAATATATTGCTTATTATTTTCATTATAAACTACTGCTCCACTGATATGAAATAAACAGGTATAAACATTATGCTTTGAGTAAGTTTATTTTAGTTTAGATTTCATATAACTGTTCTATATTAATTTTATACTGATACTCATAGCAGTTCTTTGAAAATAAATTAGTAATTACAGGATAATGACCAAAACCAGATAATAAAAAACATAAAGACTAATATTATAGTAAATACTTATAGGCATAACCCAATAAAAAGAGTGCATGCAGGCCTAGGATCATAGTTAAAATTTCGTTTGAAACCCACAATATATTATTCATATTTTTAAAATAGAACAAATTCAAAGAAGGCATGCTAAATATCTCTCCTTTAAAGCTAGCGACATATATCCACCCAGGGATTCTCCAGAATCTGATATGTTTCCCAGATTTAATATGAACGAACATCACGACGCATCTAATTTTCTGTATTTTTTTACATAAACTTCTAACAAATCTGACTGATTGCCCTTATATTCTCAGTTCTCTAAGTTTTAATATTCCGTCTTTTCAAACTCGCTCTCGTGCTTTATTTTATCTTGCTACTCCTAGAACAAATTTATTAAAATTCTCACCTATTTATAATATGCGCGCAAATCATCTAGACTATCAATCGAATCTTGTATTTTTGATTGTAGCATTAGTAATATAAAAGTAGCTCTTGATAATATTTAGTACAAGTGTTACTGTTTACTTAAAGTATCTTTGCATTTTAGCTTATTTTTGGTCCTGTGCTATATCTTTCCTTATTTCCGTTATTATGTTGTGTTTATGTATTTTCTAAAACGTTTATGATTGAGTTTGTAGAATGAAAATATATAATTTTCTTGCATATTTTCTGCCCTCTAATTGTCTGGGCAGTTGTATTCCTTTGAGCGTCAGTGTCAGTAATTTTTAGAGATTTTAAAAATAAATATTTAAGTAAAAAAAGTTTTTTCTACACCGAAAAAATTTGTAAGTTATGTGATAGTCAAATAATCCCAATAGATTATATTACAGTAAATACTGTATATAAGAAGATACTAATATTTGTACGTTATAGAGGCCATGGTCATGATTTTTTCCGTTTATTTAACCTTAGTTTGTATAAAATTGTATTGGAAACAGCCCTGTTGTCAGAGACCAATTTTGATAAAAATTAGAATTAATTGTTACCTCACTAATTGTTTTATGAAAGGCTAGTTTTTTGCTAGTAGAAAATGACTCAAAAAAGTTTACTAAAATTTTTCCCCTCGAAAAATTCAGATTATTGCTAATATCTCGAAAAATAATTAAATAAATTATAAAATAAATTTTCTAAATAAAAAAAAGGTAATTGCATTAAAAATATGAAGAATATAACAGTTGGTAAATAAACAAATTATCATATTTTTATATAAAAAACATTTATTAAAAGTTGAGTAAAGCATTAAAATGAACTTATTCATCTTCCATATCTTCTTTTTTAGAATCACGATAAGTTTCTGTCATGATCGTAAGGGATAAATTTGATCACATTAGGGTGAAACAGTGTCCACAAACATTTGAACAATATAAACCAGCTCTTTTGCAACTACAACTGTTGCCGTAACCTTTTTTACAATTACAAAACATCAAATCTAATAAACACTGCCGGGTTGGCTTTTTAGTCATTTTAATTGGATTCAAAATGTCATCCGTCATCCAGCTCCAATTATGTGGATTTACACCATTAGATAGCCATTGTTGCACCTGATACATCCTATAAAAATGTTGGGCTGCGGCATCAGCTGTTGGTGGTATGCTGGCTAGATTTACCGCTTTTCGTTTTACGACTAGCATGTGTATCGATAAACATCGATACACGTTACTGCCTTAGGTACTCTGTATATACTTAATAAGCAAGTAATGCCGTTTTCTAATATATTGATGTGTGTTTGATTTTCTTCTGTAAAAGATTCAATATCTGGTCTCAATAGAGGATTAGTAGCTTGTTGCTTCCCGATTAATTTGAAAATTGATTGTTTCCCTTTATCGAAAAAAGAAGAAATTGTCACAGCCGGAGCAAGCATGCATAAAAAGAATATTGTATATACAAATAAAAAATTACCGGTTACTAAAAATAAAAATTCATTAAATGAGCTAGAAATTCGAATTAGATTATTACAATAAATTTTCTTCCTTATCGGGTTGAAGTCCGGTAACGCTGCTACTTTTTTTATAATCACTAAAAAAAAAATTTTTCATCCAATAAAAAATATATTTATAACTTAAAATGCTTACAACAGGTTATTTTTTCTTTCTGAAACAACTGAAGTTTTTATTTTTATAATACTTTTTTCACCAAAATGTTTTTCATACTATAATTAAAAATTAATTGTCACTGATTCTTTAATGTAACTAATTTTATTATCCAAACTTGCACTGAAATACAAATGGAATATACTTATTAACATTTTTTAACGTTTAATACACTATTAACTATTAATATATAAAAGTAAGACGCATAATAATAATAAATAACACGTAAAATATTAATTTATAATTATTCGATGATTTATATTTTAAGGAACATACCACTATCAAAATTGACTTATTTTATAAGCAACTCCGATCTATGTTTATATACAGCATATAAACAACAATGTGCTCCAACGTACACTAATGCAGAGAAACCTCACGTGTCTTAGAAAAATCAAGCGTCGGTATAAGCGCTCTCTACCAGCTCCTGAATGTAAACTTGTTGTGTAAACTTGCTTCACACTTCAAGTATCATATACTTGAAACCTGGACGTCAAACGATGAAATAAATATTTAGAAGTGAAAATTTAAGAATTTTATCTTTCTTTTCACATGTTAAAATATTTTTTTTTTTTACTACAACTTATACTAAGCACAAATAGAAAAAAAGTCGTTTTTTCCAAGAAATATTTTGATACATTAAAAATGAAATAAAAATATTTCTGAAAATAAAATAATATTTACTTATTAAGTATATCCTACTTTTCCAGTTACAATTTTTTTTACCTGCAAGCCTTTTTTGACCATTTTAGACAAGTTTTCAAGTGAAAATTTCCTAAACCTAAAAAATGGAAAAAAATACCAGTAAATTAAAAGTATTATTTGTACCCTGGATATTCTAGAGCATAAAAAATAATCTTAGGTTGAAGTTTAAGGTATAAACAAGCTATATCTATAATGATTTTTTAAAATAATATTTTATTTAATATTTATGTTTTAATATAATGTAAAAAAAAATTATAAAGCTTAACATTCACGTGCAATTTATAACAAATAAAAATTATAAAAATTAAAAGTAAGTAAGTATACCATTTGAAAACTGAATTCTTCCTCTTTAAAATGCTACCTTTTTTTCGTTTTTAATGCATACAAATCGTCTTTATTATGTAGCGGCGGTCGAGGAATGCTTCATTTCCCTGTGCAACGCGCTTGAAATATTGAGCGAACTGTAATTATTTCTCATGCTAAGGGAAAAATTTATTTAAAAAAACTTATATAGTTACTATTTTTATTTTTCATTATTTTTTTGAGATATTAGTAAAAACTGAATTTTTCCGTTTCAAAGGGTTTCTTATAAGGGTTCATGGAGGTAAATTTTTGTAAACTTTTTGAGTCACTTTCTACTACCAAAAAACTAGCCTTTCATGAAACAATTAGCGAGGTAACAATTAATCCCGACTTAAAACCCCTGGCAACTGGGCCAACATCATAATAATGGTATATAATACTGTGGATGAGTTTTCTAATGTTTTCCCTAATACCTTAGGCACTTACAATAAGGCACATTTTATCTCTGAAAGACAAGGTACCACCCACTGTCCTTAAAATATGATCATTACAGTTCGGCGATGTGTTTTTCCGTGTGTTGGTATGTGAATGTTCCTGTATTTGTATAATTTGTATGTATGTCCACACAAATATAACAATACTGGTCACATTTTAACGTAATTAACATTAATGCGGCGGAAATTAGCTTGGAAACGTATTATCCCCGGAGCATTCGCCATTTATTAGAGAACAACATCTGAAACAATCTAATGACAAAAAATTAATTTTGATGGAGTTTTTACCGTTCACACGTTAACGTTATAACCTTTAATATCTTAAAATATTCTTATACTCCAAGCAACGGGGAAAAAATAGGGGTATACCAAGCAAAAGCTCGTAAGGAGATAAAATTTGATGGGATCGTAAAATGTGCCGTCCTGATCATAACCCTGAGTTTGCGACATTGGATGAAGACCGTTAACGCCACCATCTTGGAAAGACGGCGCTCAAAATAAGTTTTTTGCAAATATCTCCGTTCCTATTGATCCTAGGAAAAAAAGTAAAGTAATAAATTGAAGAGTATAAAATTCTACATAAAATATGTTCTATGCATTTTATCCGTCAGATCAACAGTTTTAAAGGTACAGCGTGCCAAACACTTGTTGTAACCATGGTCAGTTTAAGAAAAACTGTCGTTTCCAATATGTCGCATGCTACTATATTCTAGAGATAATGAACGAATGGATTGGGATTCCGATGTGTACCACATCTCTTTTTACAATATACACAGTTAAATTCAGTAATACATATCTTTATCTCAACTTCATTGATCCATTTTCAAAAGATTACTTATGTATTATGCTACTGTCACCTACAGTAGCATTCCTCGCAATATTCTAATTTAACCTATGAACAGTACTCGCAATAAAGTTAAGCCGTTTTTATTGTCTCTTCAACTAAATTAATGTGAGTGTGGATCAAAGCATCAAAGAAAAATTTAATAATAAATAAAATTCATGTATATTTTCTGGTTTCCATTATTTCTCTTCATTATTCAATTATATACTTTAAATTAGATACTTATGTGGTTATTCCCATTAGGTTAATGATGCAGAATAAGAATAATAATTTTGTTTTATATATATATGTTGTTTTTAGGTTGTTTTTTAGGTATATGTATATATGATAATACTATAGAGTTAAGTTGAGTAACAATTTATTGATAGCTTTCGCACATTATTGTTGAACTTGTATTATTGGATCATATAATAATTTTTCAATAAATTGCATTTATTATTAATCTTATTTAAAGCTTTAATAGCTTTAAACAATAAGTAAGTGTATTAATAAATTGAAAGTAATGAAAACCATGAAAACATAAATCATAAAACAATTAAAAATGCAGGAGAATTCAGTGGCCGCCAATAATATTTTTTTTATTCTTTCCTGAATTTGTATCAACACAGTTCTATAAGATGCCTACTATATATTTACGTTGCAGTTCTTAGGGGTGGTTAATATATTTTTAAATCTTGATGTCAAGTCCAACATCTGTAGAGGCACAGGTAAGACGGAACTAATGAGTATAGAATATTTTGTTTCTACATATAGAGCCACCCAATTTACCGATTTATTCTAGATATACGGGACTGTCCCCTTCTAATGACACAAACAAGTTGAATGCATGTGTTTTGCATAAATTGTAATGTGTTTGTCTATCATCTTACAGAACTAGTGGACAATAATATTAAATTGAAAGAAGCTTTGTCGTATTCAGATTTTAACTGAAATCCCAGTATTTAGTTTATTAATATATTTATAAGATAAATTGCCCACACTTCTTTGCTTTAGATGCTTCATATCAAAAACAATTATTTTTGGACTTATCCGGGGTTAGTATGTTACTATGAGACTGTATGATCGAGTAGGGCCCGCAAGTCAATATCTTCGTTGGCTATATTATTTTATTTGGTTTCAATCATAAATAAATGTTTTTTAATTTGGAAAATTTGTTGATAAATTTGACAATTTGTGTTTATCACTAAAGTATATCTCTTTTTCTTATAGAACATTAAGTAAGTTCCTTATTTTGTCAAAAATACTTTATCGAACGGCTTATTAAGGTTACAAATTAATTAAGATCGAGGAAATAAATTGATCCAATTGGGTTTCAAACTAATCATGTACTTCATCATTTTCTTTCCATTTAATTACTTAACAGATTTTTCAATTTAGACATCAGGCCTCATTTTTACTATTTATTCTCGTGACCTGTAAACCCATCTGTTTCTTTTCTAACTACATCCAGGTTATTACGTATAGTATACTTGTGCCCTCTACATATTTTGCTCAATTCTGCGTTATTATTTCAATTATATGGAATTTACATTTTTCATTTTTAAGTTAAATATTTATTATACATAACACTTATGTTAATTTGGATAATAATTTTTATTTAATCCGTTTATTAATGGGATGTATAAATTATAAAGTAGGCGCAGAACAGAGCTTTTATTTCCAGAAATTCTACAACATTGCGTGTTTGAAGCAGTTATTAGATTCTTTTTGGGACAACATTCAGTCAGAATTTTAAATAAGTGATAATAACTAGAGTCACCCTCGCTAATTATTTTCAACCATTTGGATGAACTTAAAATGTTATAAATTATATATATAGATTAGTTAATGCACATTGTATCAATTCTTCAGATTTTTTTAGTCGCAGGGGTATGAAAAATAATTTATTGTAACTGCTAAATGTCGCCCAAAAATGTCAACCTCATTTAATTAATTATACTGTGGGCTAGGGTAATCAAGCTGAACAAAGGACTAAATCTATTTAAGTAAAGTTGAACGATCTTTAAAGAGTAGTATTTCATGGAGTTTAGTTACATCAAAATAAAAAATCTGTTGTATTATTTAACATCTATTTAGCACAGGAATAGAGTCAAGAATTTGTTCAATAATATAAAAATTGTTCGAATAAATCACCCACCTGCCGGACGTATATGGTGGAATAAATAAGGATGTCAGTTTTGTACGCTTTATTAATAAATAACAACATTATCTTTATATTTTTTCTTGTTTCCCTACGACAAAAGTCGGCGGAGATTGATTGTAATTAACTGTTTCTCAAATTATTGATTGCTTAAAAAATGCTGCATATAATCCTTTAAAGCTTTCGAAATCTTCTTTGGCATTCTTCGGTAATAATTCAGCATACTATGGCTAATAGAATAGTCAAATTGATGCAAATTAACTGTTTTTCGTATTTATAAGTGAAGGCAAATGTTTGTTCGCAGTAACCCTAAAATAATGCTTTACGCATTAGTAATAAACACCGAAGAAATACCATTTTCCGATAGATGTTGTTAACGATATACAACTTACAAATTAGTTCGAGAGAATTGATACAAATCTTTTATTTTTATTGATCACACTCTTAGTTTTACATTACAGATCAATCATCTCATGTAGAACACTAATATTGAACCAATATTGGTTTAATATTACAAAAACGTTGGCTCAATGTAAAAACGCAACGTTGAACCAATAAAAAATGTGAACATTTTTGTATATAGACTCAATATTGGTTAAGCTATATTCAACAAATATTTAAAAATCATATCATATAATATTTTATTCCAATATAAATTATTATTTGAAATCATATATTGGCCCAATATTTAATGAAAATTTAGCCTAATGCCCAAATATGGAAAAGCTATTTCTTGTAATTTTCATAAAGTACAATTTTTGGATAATTATTATTATTTTAAGAACCTCACTAACAAAATCTAGCAGTGATTGTAGTAAAACCTCCAGCTGAAATATTTAACCTGTGTATGTTAGGTAAAACTACATCATCTATAAAATTACTAAAGGCATCTAGGACTTTGTTAGTACAGATTAGGTGAGCATCACCACAGTGAATTTCTCTTTGTCATTATTGAATCATATTGCCTGGAGACTCTAAGTCAGAAATTGTACGCTTGTACAAGCATATTGCAAGGGGGGCCATCTATGCAACTTATTGCAATCAGCCTAGGCGCAGCATGACTATCCAATATAGACATAAATCGGTTAAATAATATTATTTAAAAGAGAGTTTAACAATATAATCTCAATATGAATATCCCGATATTTTAAAATTAATATTTGTCGTTATCAGCCGATGTTTGTTGTGCAATATTACTAAAAAGTTCAATAACAACATAATAGCATATACGCTTTCCAATATTGGAAAATCAATATTTATTGGTATTAGAAAATATTCCCTAAACAATATAATTTTACACATAGTTGATAAATATGAGTAAAATATGAGTTTTCAAATATTTTAGAATCAATATTTACCCTTATCAATCGATATTTCTTGTACAATATTATCAAAAAATGTAATAACAATATAACGCGAATATAGACTTTTCAATGTTGTAAAATTAATATTAATAGATATTTATCAATATTGTCTGCGTATATTTGGATTGGAATGTGTTAATACAATATACTACCAACATAGGCACGCCGATATTTTAATACCAGTGTATATTAATATTAGTTCAATATTTTTGTTACAATTTTAATGAATTTATATTGATCCAATATTGAACCACGGTCCAGCCTATATTATGTTCTACCTGGGATATAATCAAGACACCATATTTAAAATAGGGCTAGAGGTCGATATTCTTGATACTTGCTTTACAAGTCGCTATACGTCGCAGTGACACCCATGATGTTCGATGGATAGTAGCATTGACCATCTAAGAGATTTCAGTCACCTCTCATCGCTATTAATATTATATTGTTTTATATGGAGTAAAAGTGCATTTTTTTCTGTCGGGGATAACCTTGACGGACGAACGAAGTGAGCGTGTCTTGCTTAACCGAAAGTCTCTATAATTAGTACCCCACTATCTTAATAATATGTTCTGGATAGGATTCGTGGAGGTCAAAGATCAAATCTTGATCTGTTGTCCATTTTCCCTCCTTCTTCAAGACAACGTTGTTCTTTGCGTGAGCCGAAGACTCCACGATATACATTAACTTGAGTTGTTAGCCAAGGAGGACTACGTCAAGTTTGTTGACTTGTATTGGCCTGACCCATGACGGTGAGAAACGAGTAATAGGCAGGCGGCGCGTTGCCATTTGCGTTCAATATTTCGGTATAAATTTATCAGAGCTAAACCATCTGATTAAGCATATTTTTTACACAATAGAATTATATATGCCGACTTTTAGTTTTGGTCGAGACAAAAGTGAAAGCAAAAGAACTTGAAAAAATGGGAAATATTATAATTAATAAATAATAATAATAAACAACACCACAGAAATTAGACAACCGCCAATTCCAGAAGAAAGGGGAAGGAGGTTACACATTGACAAACAACCATATTCTCCGACACTGCCATTGCCGGAGCCAATGCTCGAACCCGGTAGTGCGGTAGCCTTTCGATTAATCGTGATTGACACCTCGCGCCTTAAGCATCACGGCTGACGGCTAGACAAAGATTAAGATTTAACTTAAAATGAAACTTAATTTCTTCACAGATTTAAAACCTAAATATTTTTCTTTGATTTGGGGTATTACTTTATATAAAAATGTAAATATTATTTATTTCTGGTCTGGTCGATAGCCGAGTGGGTTAAGGCGCGAGGTGGCAATCGCGATTAATCACACGGACATCGCATCACCGGGTTCGAATCCTGGCTCCGGCACTGTTGGAGGAAATGGTTGTGTGTCCGCGTTTTTTCAATGTGAAACCCCCTTCCGCACAAGCCCTGGCTTCTGGAACTGGGGGTTCTCTAATTTCTGTGGTGTTTATTTATTTATTTATTAAGAAGCAGGCCACTCAACAGACAGCCGAGCTGTCCAATGACAGGGTGACACAGAATACACAAGAGTAAATATTACAAATTGTAGAATGCGTGTTTTATGTTAAAAGAAAAGAACAAACTTCTAAAAAACTACAAACAAGCTAACCTAAAAGTATGGCATAGTACAATATAACATCAGAAACTTCTAAACCTAAACCTGAACAATAGATACTTACTCTAAAAAAAAAAAAAGAAAAAGATTGAAATCTAAGAAAGAGGGAGAGAAACATCAAATAAACTTCACATTGGGAACAAATGCCAATATGAATTCCAAATAACAGTAATGTTATCGATTAACGATATTAACACAAATATTTTAACAATTTGTTAAAAAGTTGTACTATTATTCTTTTGTATTCAACTTATTACTGCTGGCTTATATAAAGAGCTATCGAATATATTCTTGTGCTAAAAACTTCATTGGCTTTACTTTGGTTCAATTCATATTGGGGTTTTAGTAATAAAAAAGGTACAACCTTTTTAACATTGCGATGCATGCAGCGGCACACATGCAGTGCTTCCCTTCTCTCACCGATTACACCCAGCGCCCAGAATTTTGTAAGGCGTATATACCATGTTTGCGCATATTTTGCAATTAACTTTAATTGCACAGGAAAAATGCCAAAGTTTTAGAGCTTGTTCTGAACCTTCAACTATAATACTTACTGAATAATTAATAAGTAATATTATTAAGTAACATTTACAGCAGATAAAAAGCATCATTATACGATATAATGTCATAGCTAGGACAATTTATATAAGGGTATATTTTAATAAAAGTAAATGGTGTATTTTTAGAAATCAAAGTTGTAACTGAAATTACGCTTATTATTTAAATTTGTCGCTCTCTCTTATTTTTATCGGATTCCTAAAAAACACAAAAATAATTTTAAAAATATCTTTATTAAAACTTCTAACGGTTTAGTCTTGTAACACAATATTGTTTTGTGATTCTTCAACTTCTTCAAGCACATTATTGTATTCAACACAACAACACAATTACATTCGAGCGAGCAAAACACACCCTCATTTTTGCAGGCGCACTTATTGGTATTGCAGTTTTTTTCGGTGCAAAACAGACTTATTAACTTTAATATTTTATTGGGAATAGATGGCTTTGTGGAAAATTAAGTCAATAATACTTTATTTTTCAATACCCAACCATAATCTTTGGGATCTAATTTTTTAACAGTACCAATATTGCTTTGCGTCCAAGTAAGAACTTGGTAATAACATTTATGAAAGGGTAAAATGTCGATAAATAATTTATTAATTATAGTTATATATATCTTACCTTCGAGCGTATAATTAAAATGAGTTCTCGGTAGGAGGAATTTTTTTAATTGACTTTTTCGTTTAGATTGTTGTACTATCCATTGTGGTACAGGTATGTCACCAGTCTTCTAGCTTTGTCTAAACTTACGTCAAATGGTTCTCTTCCAAAATAATGCAAATCAATTTTATCGGAATTTGCAGAAAAAATAGTCCAAACCGATTTTTTTCCTATTTTATAAAAATAACTTGTTGCACGGCCGTCCGTTAACGCATGAAAGGTTGGTAAACCATCACAAATTTGTTTTCCCAAAAATTCTGCTATTATATGAAAAGGAACAAATCTTTTCTTATTTAGGGCTGCCGTTCCATGTCCTTTTTGCATGAAAAGTTCACTAGATTTGAACTTGTCTTCATTCCAATAGTAATACAGTAGTAAAACTGAAACCTCGGTATCGTCTGATTTTACCATTTTTTTATCTGGATTTTCATTGACAATGTAAAAAATTAGCCGATTATATCGTAAACAATCATCTTCGGCTGTCACAGAATTTAATACCTAACAATTACTAAAATAGTTATAACAATTTAATTTCTTATATATAAACGTTTTATCTTTATACAAGAATTTCCATCCTGATGGCCCCCAGTAGTTACCAATTCTTTACTAACAGGCAGGTTTTGTCTTAATTTAATTATATGCTGGAATATAAATATAATCAAAGAAATTTGATTTGTGGTAGATTTTAGAAAATTTCTTTAGTTCGGTACATTTCGGGAACTAATTATAGAAAATGTTCCTATTTTGTGTGGTTCTCTTCTTTGCCTTTCTAAATCTTTGATGGAGTCTTGAATGTCATATTTGTATAAGTATAACTGATATTTTGTTACAATATGCATTCTCTTTAAAAATATACAAAAGTCTGTTAAAAACGACATCTTCCAGGTTTTCAAATATTTTAAATACTTTTTGACTTAACTCCTGCTAAAGCACCATACCACCATTAAAATAGGATCCAATTTCATTTGGGTTGTTCAGGGTGTGTATTCGAAAATGCCTCCAATTTGTTCGTTAATTCAGATTTTCCAGTCTTTCTTATTGTGCTTTCTTCGTGAAAAATTGATATTAAATTAGGAGTTCACTCGTAACTAAGCATACCAGCAAAATTAAGTTCTTTGTACTGTACGGCACTAGCGAGTCCTCGGAACATAAATTCATGGTTGATGATGTTTTGTTTTTAAATTTTTTTTATAACCAATATTGTCGTAAGCAAAAAGTCTTTACCTGATCCCTAGGAACAACTTTTAAAAAATTGACTTCACTGTTAATTGTAAATTTCTTTTGTGTATTATTAGAGGAAGAGGCATTTTCTTTAAAATTCGAAAAGGATTTTTTACATTATCTGAAGCGAGAGTTGTTTCCATCAAACAGATTAACCTATGTGGACTCGATTAAACTTAACATTTTGTTGACGTCTTCTTCTCAATTTTTTTCATATGATCCATTTTAGGGAAACTTTGTCCTTTCTTAACTCTGCTGCCGAAAAAATCGAAGCAAATCCTTGCTATGTAGGCTTTTTAACAACTTGAGTAAAATCGTCTAGCGTTTGACAGCAGAAAAGGCAAGTATTACTCATCGTAAGTTTGTAAATCTATGAAAAAGTATTTACTTAATATAAATTTGGCATACGGATAAAGTTATACCGAAAGATTGGGTTCGTCTTTATAACGACGTGTTTTGATGGGCCGGCCGCTAATCTATAGTTATAAATTAGACACTTTTCATTTTCTAAAACAGACTGAGAATTCCCTGGAGCGTAAGGCAGCACTGATGTTTCTTTCATAACATACAAGGGCCTTAAATGACGAGAAAGCATTCATAATGTTCCATCGTGTCTCTGACTGTAGGCCAGGATTGCATATGTTGGACAAGCCATCATACATTGAATACGATGGACTGGAGCTCTTCCCTGGACACGCTTATTGTTAGAGAGCACTCTCACTGTTTCATAATAAACTTAAACAGGAAAATAATTTAGAAATAATTTACAATTAATTGAAACCGCAGACGTTTAATTAACGATTCTTGATGTAAAATGAATTAATTTGATATATGAGAGGATCGAGTGCACCGTCCTGGCAAGCCATTATGAACCTTTTGATTTTAGTTTATAGCCCGGATGGCCTCAAGAAGGTAAAGTTTAGACTTTCTGGTAAGTCCAGGTCTTCTATGTTTTTATAGAAGACTTCATGTAATAGCCTACCAATATGAAGCTGAAGAAAGACGCAGTGTTCTCAGTCGTTACTCTCCAAATTCAACAGTCCACTCCCCTTCCCAAAGTCGCAGGAGTTATAGCCATGAACCGTGAAACGGACGATACAGAATCCAAGCTCTCCTTGAGATACATCTTTTTGCGGGTCGAGTTAACGTACCTCCTCTCGAGTTAATTTTTTTTTTCCGTAAAATTCAGTCACACTTCTCTGCAACCGACACTCACAGAGGGAAGCCTGTAGTAGTGGCAGCCATTTCTCACTCTCGTAGAATTTATGATTACTAAGTCAGGGAATTGTGTGCGTTCAGTCATCGTAATTATCCGAGAATGACTATACATTCTATCGCTAAGATTTCCGCTGAATTTCTGCATTCCAGTATGGTTTTCAGCTGTGGAAACAGCGTGTCTTAGTTCACCGAGTGCCTTTTTAATTAATATTACCATCTTAACAGTATGGTCAGATAGAATCACTGGAATTTTGATATTTTGTCCATTTTTTCTCCTCTTTCAAGATGTTCTTAACGAGAACCAAGAACTTTACTATATACGTTATCTTTAGTTGGAGATCGATGAGGATTTGGCTTGTATTTTTCCGACGGTGAGTAATGAGTAATTTCAATTATAACAATAAGTAATTTCAATTACAACAATAATAATGATAAATTATATTTGAATACGCGTTCACCAATCCTTTTGATTACTAATTCAATACAATAAGAAATTATCAAATTGTATACGTTTTATTTTGGCGGTTATTTATTTTTTTATTTCCGACAAAACTTTAGTCATAATCTCATTGTTTTGAAACGTACTTCTGTGAATTTTTTTTTAATAAACGATATCCATATTTATAAGCGACCGACACATACCTACCTGCATATACTTAACCAAGTTAATAAGCAGCATCCCGCACATTATCAAATTAATGATAATTAGATAAATTCCTATAACCAAACTTTATCTCTGGCACAGTTAATCACTAAGATATTCTTCCGACTCTGAAACTACTATCGGCTTCCTGCCATCTTGCCGGTAATGCCATTTCCTGTATAGCATCGACCAACGTTGAGAGATTCAAATTACAATTTATGGACGTACGTTATATTAAATTTATATTAGCTATACGAAATAAGCTTGAGACATTAGGTGAATTACGTTAAAGACAACAGAGAATTGCGACTGCAAACTTGAGAAAGGTTATGTCAACTATAAATCAACACACCTAACGCTAGATAAAGCAGTGAGGTTTAATATGAATAGTAGTCTCTTATGCAATATAAAATAATAATATTTCATGTAAGTGGCTCCTGGAGGAAAACTAGAAAAATAAAGTTTAAGTTTATTTTGGCAATATATTTTGCGCTATAGAGGATATTTATGTTCCAAGGAATCATAACTTTCATTTGTCAAATTATATAAGAGCGTCTTATCTCACTGGTTTTCAGTAAATTAAAAAGCAATTTGCAGCACTAGTATTTTATATATCTCTAGTTTTAATAAGTGAGTGACAGCAACAAAAATGCGACAAAATTCATCAAAATCAGAAATATCTTATCTTCTTTAATTATAAATATTAATAACAACTTTGATCACTAGAACGAGTTGCAAGCTTCATTCACATATTTTTGGTTTCAGCGTTGCCCAAAATTCCTGAAGCTATTTTCTTTTTATTCTCTGCAGAATTTTCTATATACCCTCTGCAACTGTATTAGAACGCCAGCCACCATGGCATTTTACACTTAACAAATCTGCTCCCGAATCCGCCAATAGTGATGAAGACGATCGGTATATTCGGGATGTTCTAGTTGTAGAATTTTTTTTAATTTTAAATGTTTAAAACTTGCTTTTCCTTAAGAAGTTGTGCTAAAAAGTAAAAAATAATAATGTACGACTGCAAGAAAAGCAAGGCGTGCGCACCAAGTGCATGTATCAACTTTATGTACGCATGATTGAAGGCAATATGTGTACAACGATTCCACCCCTCTTCTACAATCATGCGTACTATAGTCTAGTATACTTTAACTTGGCATGTGTATGTATGAGTTAATATTTCCGTACGATTTCATTTTCTCCCATATTGTACACAAAGTTAAAGCAATAGTCCAGAAACATTGTCTACGTGGAAAATATTTCTGGATCTTTGTGTACAAGAGAAACTGAAATCGTACGGAAATATTAACTCATACATACGCACGCCAAGTTAAAGTATACTAGACTATATCATACAAAGTGCGCACGCCTTGCTTTTCTTGCAGTCGTATATTATTATTCTTTACTTTTTAGTAGAAGTAGAGTAGAAGTTTAAAAAAATATATTTTTTTTATTTTCTACTTTTTAGTCATATTTTTTAATTATTTATAACGTATAGAACCAATTGACATAAATTCATTCATTGGAGCTGGGTTCTGAGGTATAAACCTAATGGCATTTCACTATGTCACCGGAACTAATATCGTACTATTTGTACGAGAAAAAACCTAACGTGTATCTGATCAGGCGAAGAACCTTTTGTACTCTAAGTTTTGGCGGAGGTGCCGGTTGGTATATTTAATAAAGGCCGCAAGATTTGAGGACAAATATGAAAATTGAAAAAACATTGTGAGTCAAATAAAAGCAAGTAATAAATCCAGACCAAGGATAACATAATGTCTAATACATCATATTGACTCCATCAGTGTTTCCCGCTGTTGCGGAAAATTGTCTGGATACTATAGATTTAGTGCGTGGCAGCAAAAAGCGAAAGACTCTCTTTCGTTCTTTCGATTGCTCAGAAGTAATTATGTAAAATCCTTTTTTCTGCATGCTCCAACTAGTCCGATGACTAACGCTGCTTTCGTAAGAATATATTGCTTATGGTCTGCTTCAAGTAACATCATCTTCTTTTAAGAATGGCAATCAAACTCATGTGCTACTGATGTAAACATTCTTTATTATGAATAGTAAGCCCATACAGACTGAGGTTTACAAGCTTTGAATAAGTTGCTAACAACTGTTAGAAGATCCTTTTCGTCCGTGTTTTTGTGACTGTTCTTTTCGATGCATCATCTTTCATATTTGGTGTATGCAATTTTATATTAGTATTGAAAATACTTCTGGGCGTGATGTGTATATGGGAGCTGTCTTTACAAAACGTTGTGAGTATTTCGTGACATGCGATATGCTCGGGATTTGCATACGTTGCAAGCTCTGTGGAGGCCAGTCGGCAAGGTCACGGAACATGGAAGATAAAGTTCTTTCTAGGATGACTAGAAAAAACGCTGATTGTGAAATAAAATAAAATTATGTGCGTATTTCCGAATAAACAGTTGCTAAATATGTAATTGTAATAATGTAATTTACTGAGTGGTGCTTACGACATATAACTAATTATGATATATAAAATGATTAACAAAAAAATAATATTACATTTACATATAATAATAATGAATGACAAGTAGATGGAATAATGTAAGTACATAAATTATAGTGAATGTAAAATAAATACACAATTGCGAATAAATTGAAAATTTCTTTTTTTTTGTTGTAATATTGACTTAATAATGGGAGGAGTACTATTTATGTACAATTCCTGGCTCTTCATGTGTACTGTGTTTCTCTTTTTTTATCATTTCTAACTGATCAAGCACTGTACTACAGTGTACACAAAAAGTTGTGTCTGGTATTTTCAATATACCTGAGACACTTGCCTAAAATGCGAGATCTTTGAATTTTTTAATCTTGGCTCCTCCGACAATAAGTTGGAGCTAGGTCTTAATTAAAGCTTGTTCTTAAATATCTGAGGACAAACTTTCAGAATCACGCATTTTAAAATAATTTTTCACAAAATTACACACAAATGATCGCTAACGATTTAAGGTGTTGCAGTACAGTACAGACAACAACAAGAAACAAAAAAGATGTATAAACGCCGGGCTGCACAAGGCTGGCCTAAACTTTGATTTTAAGAATTTTTGATTTTAAAAGATTTTGTGACGAGAAGTCAAAGTCAAAAATGTACAATAAGAAAACAAACGAGACAAAAAGGTTACAAACAGAAAGGAAGAGGGGGACAGGAAAGATTTAAAGACACAGAAGGTACGGAATATGAGTAAAGGTGGATAGCGTAAGCAGAAGTTATGGTTGGTGAGGATTGGCTACAGAGGTTGCCCGAAAATCGGTAACGTCTGGTACGGTAAGGGGTATTTAATCCGAAATCTAATCTAATTTGTGTTATGTGTCTTGTTAGCGGACTATCGCACAGTTTGAGCGAGTAGGAATTTTGAGAGATGCGCTGGACGAAGTCCGCTAGCGGGGTTATGTCGTTACAACATGCGTATAGGTCTCTAAGGGAGGTGTAACTTCCTGAATTTGTTATAAGGCGCATATATTTGTGTTCAAACACTTTTAGATTTTCCATAGTTGTAACCGCTATGCTGCACCACGCTGGCGACACGTATATGATGGGACGATCTGACCACTATTAATTGTGTACAATAATTTCTTATTATGCCTGTTGAGTCTGGTACCCCTGACCATGAGCGGATAGACACCTGGACAGGGAGTAGACCATCCGTATTGTCTCATTAATATGCGCATTAAGCGTAAGTCTATGGTCGAGTCTCACCCCCAAGTACTTCACGCATCTCTTAGTTGGAATTTTGTTTTCCTTGATAGAAATAAGTGTTATAGTTTTTCTGTCCATTAGGAATGAGTGAATGAGCTTGATGAGAAGTCGGAAAGTTATAATGGTGTAATTTGTAGAGTAACCCCGGGATCCAGACCGTGTCGAACAGCTTCTCAATATCTAGAAGCACCATGCTCTTCCCGATTTTGTATTGCACTTTGGTGTCATTAACTATCCTAACGACCTGTTGCACTATGCTCCTGCCCCTCCCGAAACCAAACTGGGACTCATCGTCGATGTAAAGCTCCTCCTGAACAGCATCTAGTTTGGTCAGACGAGCTTCTCAACCAATTTGGAGGTCGCCAACACCAACTCGATCGGCCTGTAGCTGCCGACGAACTTCGTGTTCTTGTTTGGCTTCAGTATGGAAACGACCACGATGCACTTCCACTGACTAGGCCAGTGCTGTAGCCGCAGGATCGCGTTAACGATGTACGTCAACTGCACAATATCTTTCCTCGAGAGATATTTGAGCAATTTGTACTCGACGCCGTCCTTTTCAGGGGTCTTATTGTTTGATAAGCCCTTGATAACTTGTGCTACTTCTTACGTAGATAGTTAGCTTCAATTTTCCACTTGTCAAAAAATTATTTTAATCGTCCAAATATTTTTCATTTTAATTTTTAATTCTGAACGGGCATGGATAAAATATTGTACGATAACGTGTCATAACGCCTTATTAATATATTTGTGTAGTTAATGCGGCGCTACACGATGTATCAAATGTTGAATCCAACATTATTACTTCCAATGTTGGTCCTAACGTTGAAAGCCAGCGCTTCAAGGTGTATCAAGTGCCTTCCAACATTGGAAGGCATCCTATGTTTTCTGGTATATTTGTTAATAAAAAATAAAAGAAGTCACACATTTTTTTATTCAAAATATTTTCGTTATAAACAAATTAATATTGCTCTTTGCTTTTCAGCTAAAATGAAAATCAAAAATATGGTTTCATTGTAATACAAGAGACTGGAATTTAAAAAATAGTTACGTTGACTTTTAATTGTTTATAAATAAACTAATTGATATTATAACCTGAAAATGCAAGAGTAAATCTTGTATGTAAAACTATACATGATAACCTAGGATTTAAGTTAAAAACATTGTCGGTACTGTCAAAATGACCGACAAGATTAACAGTAGTATTTTCAAATTTATACTTTGTTGTAAAGCTTTTAAGCAACTAATTTAACTTCAAATTTGGTACGGCAAAAATTTTTATTGAATGATTGACTCCACTGAAAAGTCAATTTTACAAAGTGTTAAAGCATTTGAACACTACACTGGAAACCACTATAAGCGCGCTTTATCAAGTAAGTCAGCATCATCAGTAGACCATTAAATTTGAGAATTAGTCTTATTCGTCTCTATTGTTATGGCATTTTTTGTACACTGTTTGGTTCAGTAATTCCATAAATGACAATCCAGTGGCATCAGGCTTGGAGTGAAATTGATGTGAAAAATCGAGGGTGTGTGGGCGACATATTGTATATTCTTTCTGTTTTTGGATTTTTCTATCCCCTTTTTCTATATTTTCAATATTATCGATCAATGTAAGTCAATTAATTGAATTGAATCTGCGGTAGGTTCTTGATGAAACATATTCAATAGAATAATTATAAATATTTAAAAGAATAGTTACAATACGCACTTGGTTTATTGTTTCATTTATTTTGTTCATATTTCTCTGACATATGTTTCGGCCTTGCGACCATACTAGTTTTTAAGACTCTTTGGATAATAGTCGCAAGGCCGAAACATATGTCAGATAAATCTGAACAAAACTAATGAAACAATAAACCAAGTGCGCATTGTAACTATTCTTTAGAATATTTATAATTATTCCAAAGGTAAGTCATTTGACATGTTTTAATTTAACATGAAAGATTCTTATCAATCTCAATGTAGGAACGCATAAAGAGGACATACGTAACATTAAATTATCGGAAGGGATTACTTCCAAATACTCAAATAATTTATCTGCGCTCAGATTTATCGAATCGTTTGATCATATGAACGCCGCATACCGGTGAATTTGTAAAATATATTGCATATTGAGGTTAAACAACTTATTATTCACCATATAGCAAATGATTTAGATTTGATATACCCAATATTATGTTTGCTATGGGAAAATAAATTAGTTTTCAGATCCCATCCATCTAATGCAAGCTTCTCTCATATAAAATTATTTTGTAATCAAAGGTCGAACTATCCTTTAACTATTTGCTGAATTATTTACACTGGAATGAGTAAATAAGGAAGGAAACCTTTTCAGACTGTCCTGACGTTTTGTTAAACGCAATTAACTTTAACATTTTATTTACTCGCCTCTTTCATAATGCAATCTCTCGTCCCAACTTTGCTTAAGTACATACCTATTTACTTCAAGCTTCAATTTACAATAAATTATTTCTGCCTACCACGTGCTTACGTGTCTTAAATGCTATAGCTCAGAACGTGCTTAATATAGTTGCTGAAACAATTTAAATTGCAACACGTTCGTAACATTTTATTCGGTTTGGCTAAGACCCACACAATTTCTGACTAAAATCATAATCGAAGGGTTTGCTACTGTAGTTGCAAATGGCCCTGACTAGTCATAGAAAGTAAAAGAATAAAAATAATATATTTTGAAATCTTTATATATAAAAATCTGCTTCAAATAGCGTTGTAATACACTCAAAATAGAATTTGAAGCGGAACTTTCTTCATAAGCAATCTTCTGGTTGAATCCTGTTGAGGAGGTGTTAAGGAATACCCAAAAAAATTTAGTACTTCAAAGACCCTGTGCTCCAATTTTTATTAACAATTTAATTTGTTTGACCGCGTTTTCAACCTAAAAATGTGTAGAGACACAGTAAATTAGCAATTAAAATGGAAAATGGGAGAAATAATTTATAGTTTTAAGATAGGGCGAGCGTAGGTGCGTCTTTACTATGTACATACTTCGGTATGAGATGTAAGTCAACGACAGGTGCAGTTAGTACTTGGATGGGTGACCATTCCAACGGAAACCGCGTCCTCGCCTCACACATCTTCCAGCGGCTTGTATATCAGTGTATGCGCGGAAGCTATACAACCTTAGGCGAGGGTTGTATAGGAGATATTCCATCCTTCGGAGAGGATGTAAAGCCGTCGGTCCCTTGTCTATTAAATGTTAGGCAAGTAAAAGATCCCTACTCTTCTTAAGAGAAGATGTTCGGCAAAATTCCTGGTTGGGGGTAGCTCGTCTACAGGCGTCGGTGTTAGGCCTCAGTAGCGGAAATAGTCCAACGTTAAATAAATGTATATACAAAAAAAAATAGTTTTAAGAATTTGGGTGCAGACTCTTAATATACATCCAAATACAGATCAAAAGAATTCCCACCTCTCAGAAGGGTGCTTCATCCCCTTTTGCTTCAGAAACCCTGTAGTGTGATCTCGCGCTAGTTTTCAAAATTTTTCTCAAAAATTGTTACTCTGACAAGGAAAATGAATACAACCTAAAATATTTGGTATAAAATTCTACATCATTTATGTCCTATATATTATTTTCCTATATCCAACCCTAATCTCACAAATGACGTTTGAAGTTGCTTAAGGCTGGTAAAGATAAGACAAATGCCTTAAAATTACGATGGTTTTAGAGAAAAATTGATATCGGTGCTTAAAACTAAACAGTGGATTTTGGACTACAAAAGTAACATAACAAAATAAAGCTTTGCCTAATAGCTTTGCAATAAATTATTAATATAATATAATATATAATTTAAACTATGGCCGAGACACCATTCTCCATTTATAACATCAGACAATTTAAAATCGGCTCTATATGACATTTTTAACTCTATTAGAGAACGTCCTATTAATCCCGGTGAACGTACATACAGTGTAGATGGGGGTAATTTAATTCATCGAGTGATTTGGCCGAAACAAGCTACATTTGCAGACATATACGCCGCTTACATTAATTTCAATAAAAAATGGTACGGCCAAAGAAAAATCGTAGTACTTGACGGTTATTCTGAAAATAAGGAGAGTACAAAAGGCATTGAATGATAACAAAGACTTTTAAACCGAATATCTGCTGAAATAATTTTCAACGAAAAGACGCCTGTTCCTGAGTCAGAGAAAAATTTGAAGAGCAATTTGGCGAATAAAGAACGTTTGATTAACCAACTGATGGAAAAATTGGAATATGCCGGTATCCAAACTCTTTCTGCAACAGATGATGCTGATCTTCTAATTGTCCAAACTGCTATTAAGGAAGACTACAATAATCACACGGTAGTTGTCGTGGGACAGGATGTTGACCTTTTCATTCTCATAATTGCCCTTTATCCTCTTGATAAAGACATTCGATTTTTAAGAGATATTCGAGAAAGCATCAAGGAAAGGGTATACAGTTATCTCGATTTGCAGAATTCGGAAGTCCTTCTTAACTGTAAACGAAATATATTATTTGCTCACGCATTCAGTGGATGCGATACTACATCAGCATTTTTTGGCCAAGGAAAAGCACAAACTCTAAACTTGATAAATACTAGAAAGGACTTGGACAATGCTGTGCATATATTTATCAATCCATCATCGATGAAACCAGACATTGCACGAGCTGAGGAAAAAATCAAACTAGCTTTATACAAGACACCTTGAACTGTTACATCGTTAAATCAATGTAGATTCATTTCATTTAACAAATTTGTTGGTCAAAAACTAAAAAAACTAGCGCAAGGTCACACTAGAGGGTGGTTTTTGAAGCAAAAGGGGATGAAGCACCGTCCTGAGAGGTGGGAACTCTTTTGATTTGTATTTGAATGTCTATTAAGAGTCTGCACCCAAATTTTTAAAACTTTATAAATTATTTCTCCTAAAAAGCCCAATTTACTGTGACTACTAAGACCTACAGAAAACATAGATTTGTAGAAAATTTAATTACAAAGATTTTTGTTTTTTTTTTGGTCCCGATCGAACCTATATATCTCGAGTTATTCACATTTTTAGGTTGAAAAATATGGTTAAAAAATAACATTGTTAACAACAATTGGAACCCAAGGTCTTTGAAGTGCCAAAATTTCATGGGTACTCTAAGCACCTCCCCAATAGGATCAAACCATAAAATTGCTTATAGAAAAAGTTCCTTATATTTACTTTTTGTGTTATTTTGACTGCGCTATTAATAGTTTTATTTTTATTATTTTTAGTAATTACTGCTTTTACGCATATACAGGGTGTTGCATCATGAGAGGGACATAGCTTAATAGGAGGTAGAGAACATCAGTGGTAACCGGAACCTCCCATAGAAATGTCTCATTGGGCCTTCATTACGAAGTTACAGGGTGTTAAATAATTTTTGGCCAAACCTGTTTTTTGTCATAACTTTGACAGGGAATGAAATAACGGATTCATATTTGGTACGGCTAATGTACTAACGAGCCCCAAGAGGTACATGTATAAAAAAAATATATCCAGGTCCGGACTCACTATAATTTATGTTTCTTCTTTGCATCAATAAAACATCACCCTGTATATATTTTTTTGAAATTTCGATACGATATTCGAAAAGAGCAAGAAAAAACAAACAAAATGGCCTATTTCATTTTTTTGTTACACCTTCGTGGTTATTTAAATACGTTGTTAAATGTGCAAGAAAATGAATTACAGAACCCTATTAAATGAGAGGCACGTGAAATAAATAGTTTTATAACTAAAATTTGCAAAAATTCTATTGAGCCTAGGTGGTCTGGGTGAATCCTAATTCCGGCACGTTTTAAAGGTCCATTTTGGTAAAAAACTGTGGTCCTAATAAGTAATCGGGTATGAAATAACAAAATTTTAATCAATCACAGTAGGCTTGTTCAAAGAATAAAAGTGACAGATAATTTAAACCATTTAGGCCTAAGCAACCAGTTACTTTGATCAAGAAAATCATCAACATTTTATACTTAATAAAATTAATAAATTAATAAAAATTGGAAAAGAGAACAAACTAAAATCTAAATGAATAAAATATTTTCCATTCAATTAACAATAAATAACAAAACAATAACTAAATGTGTTTAAAAATAAAACGTAATTGACACTAAAGTAAATTTTCAAAATGTCCTCCCCCACATTCTGTGCATTTTCTTGCGCGTTTAGAAAGGTCACCAATTGCTCGACGTATCATTTCTGGATTATTCCGTATTTCGTCGCAGGTTGTAACGATGCGCTGGATTAAATATTGTCTACTTTCAATTTCAATGCTATAAACCTCGTTTTTTAAGTGGCCCCATAAAAAGTAATCACAAGGGTTACAATCAGGAGATCTTGGTGGCCATTCATGTGGACCCCCGCGTCCAATCCATCTATTAGGATACACATTGTTTAAGTGTTCTCTTACTTGAAGGTTAAAATGTGGTGGGGCCCCATCATGCTGAAACAACATGCCTCTTATACCGATATTTTCTAACATATTCGGTAAAATGTTTTGAAGAAAATCAAAGTAAATTTCACCATTCAATCTTTCTTCAAAAAAATGTGGCCCTGTCAAATGTCTATTCACAAGTCCGACCCAAACATTTACAGAAAACCTGTGTTGCGAACGGCGTTGGCGTACCGCATGTGGGTTTTCCTGTGCCCATTTATGATTATTTCGTGAATTGTTTACTCCATCCCTTGTAAATTGTACCTCATCCGTAAATAAGGTTCTGTAAATGACTGGGCGATGGTTAGACAACCAATGACAAAATGCCAGGCGGGGATATCGTCGCCTTGTTGAAGACGCTGTACCTGCTGGATATGATATGGATGGTAACGTTCTCTTTTTAGGGTTCTCCATACTCGCCAATGAGGAATACCAGTTGCCAAACTGATTCGTCTAGTGCTCATATTTGGGTTTTCTTGAACTACGTTTATAATATTGTTTTGTTCCTGCACACCTTGTTGTAAAACACGCTCCACAACTGCAGAAGTAGGAAACTTTCCGTGTTGTCTTGCATACTGGAACACACTAAAGGTTTTATGATTAGGGCATCGACGACCAGGAAAACGCAGCCGATATTCTCTTTCCGCCGACCTACCATTTCCATTACAGAAACCATAGATGAATATTATATCAGCATATTCCACGTTTGTAAATTTTACTGGCATAGTTAAAATATTTTCACAAGTTTTCACTAACTAAATGCGGATTATTGACACATTAAATTACTAACAAACAATTATTCAACTGTTTAGGGGATTTCTTTTTATTATCTGTCACTTTGAACAAGCCTACTGTGATTGATTAAAAATTTTGTTATTTCATACCCGATTACTTATTAGGACCACAGTTTTTTACCAAAATGGACCTTTAAAACGTGCCGGAATTAGGATTCACCCAGACCATCTAGGCTCAATAGAATTTTTGCAAATTTTAGTTATAAAACTATTTATTTCACGTGCCTCTCATTTAATAGGGTTCTGTAATCCATTTTCTTGCACATTTAACAACGTATTTAAATAACCACGAAGGTGTAACAAAAAAATGAAATAGGCCATTTTGTTTGTTTTTTCTTGCTCTTTTCGAATATCGTATCGAAATTTCAAAAAAATATATACAGGGTGATGTTTTATTGATGCAAAGAAGAAACATAAATTATAGTGAGTCCGGACCTGGATATATTTTTTTTTATACATGTACCTCTTGGGGCTCGTTAGTACATTAGCCGTACCAAATATGAATCCGTTATTTCATTCCCTGTCAAAGTTATGACAAAAAACATGTTTGGCCAAAAATTATTTAACACCCTGTAACTTCGTAATGAAGGCCCAATGAGACATTTCTATGGGAGGTTCCGGTTACCACTGATGTTCTCTACCTCCTATTAAGCTATGTCCCTCTCATGATGCAACACCCTGTATATATAGCAACGGCAGCGGCATTATAGATTTAAAGCGGTACAAAATACACCACATGAATTGCTGATACCTATGTTTTTCGTCGGTGTTTTCTAGCATATTAATTAAAACATTCTTATTAATTTCACAATTTACAAACGACGCCTTGCTGTTTTGGTCTTTTATTAAACTTTTGCCATGTTGACGCTGAATTCCATTTTAATTCATGCAACTTGATATTCATTGTTGTAAGACTATGTGCAAGGTATGGCGTAGCTACGATGTAGATGATTACGAACGTTTGGGGGTAAAGAAACAAAAACTTTGCGTCAGTAATTTAACGTCGACGGCATGTTGACAGTCTGAAAATAGCGACAGAAAATAAGAAAACACCGGGCGTTCTCCGCTGGATAGCCAGTGTTTATTTACATATACGCTATAGCATAGACCTATAAGAGATGTGTGATTCATCATCATCATTCATGTACCTACAAGTAGTTGCTAAGAAACTGATAGAATATATTTTTTAGAGAGTAGGTAATTTCGCATTTCATCATTATTATTTAATAATAAAATGAACTATTAAAAATGCATTTACTAATATTATTTTTCAAAGTTAATGCACATATGCCAAATAAGTTATCATGAGCAAATATCCTTTTGACATGAATGGCAGCAAATCATTTGTAAAAGGCGGGAATATCGAAGGTCTCAATACCGAACCTTGCGATATTCCAAAACTTATTCCACGGTCATATGATATTGTTTGGTTGATGTCGTAGGCACTTTGGAAGCGATAAAGTTAATAATAATTTTAATCAAGCCACTACTATGATTAAAATTATAATTAGGGAAGAAATTTTCCCGTTAAATCAGAACAATAATAGTGCTGTTTCAAACTGCATAAACAGTTTAAGAAAATAATATGAGTTCTGTGTTTTTTGAGTGTCATTTTAAACAATGACCGGCTGCTCTCCGAACCACGCTTGTCTAATGCCATCTGCCATCTTCAGGTTCTCGCTAAAAGCTGTCTACTGCTGCTCCTCGTTGCTCGAACCGAACTGACGTTTCCGCGTTGTGCGGTTACCTTATATTTGCAGTGGTCTAGGGCGCGCATTAGGGTGGGCCGAAAAAATCGATTATCTTTTTTCAACTTCTGATAACTAAAAAAGTGTTTCTCTAGTTAGTCTTATTAGCCAAATAAAAATTGGTTTATTTCCAAAAAGTCTTTGAGTTGTCGCAGAGGTTTTGAAATTATCTAAAATTCTTTAATATGAAACGACATTAGCTAAAAGAATTTTTATTCTAATTTAGTATTTACTTGTATCCAGCGTATTTCGTACAGTACGAAAACATCAAGGACACTGATAGTAATTCGTGCTGTGCGCCAGCGCAATCCTCTCTAATGCCTACACACTATCTATTTGAGTTATTATCGAGGTTATTTTATAAAGTAGTCTGTCATCTGAGCTTCAAGTGTGTTGTTATGATCTGTACTTTTAAATAGAAATGAAAGCATTATTTTAATGTGAAAACTGTTTGTGTTTGTGATTGTTTAACATTGTGACTTGTGTTGATTGCAATAAAAAAGAACTGATTTTATACTTGTTATAACCTCACATAAAATATGGCGTTACGGCAAATTAAAACAAGACGTGATCAAAACTGTCCAATATTTGGTTCCCCAGAGATGTTAAGCGACCGTGTTTTACCAACTTACGAGGACGTTATGAAATATTATCAGTCCGTTCGGAATGATTTAAAACCAACCGATGCTTCCAAGGAACCGACTGTAGCAGATATCTCCTTTATTGTTGCCAAGGAATTGGAGAAGATATGGGCGAAAGCATCTATTCCAGCTCTTCCTCGTGACCGCATACTTCAGATGTTACGGAGCTACTGGGCCAAGTGCAAGAATATTAAATAGAGCATAGGTTGAAAAGAAAATGTTTCGTTTAAAGAAAAACTCCGCAAATTTATAGAGGAGGCGCAGACGAGTCTTTTTGACATCTCATGTTGTAAGTGCACGAATTTTGTAAATTACAAATGTGAAAAGGTAAAACGGGTGCCTGAAGACGAGAGAACATTTCTCACAGATCAGAGCAGTCTAAGAAAGATGGCTATCGGCTGTGTTGATGCGACTATTACAAAAAAACTCCAAAGGATTCAGAGCCGAAAAGAAAAAGAAATTGATCATGCTATGAAACATCAAATACAGTCTGCTACCACTACGAAAAGGCCATTGTTCGTAGAAGGAAATAATAGCGATTCATCCGATATTGAAATCACTGTAAAAAAACAGCAAAAAGTGCTACAATCCGTTTCTGATAAAATATCGGTTTCGGAATCTTCATCTGCTGATGAAGCTGATATTGATTTTCCAATAGCAAGTAGACCGTCGCAAATGAGGATTAAACTGCCATCGCTAGCAATGGCTTGCGACAGAACTGGAGTATCATCTCAATCAGCTGCCGCTATTGCAAATGCTGTACTCAAAGATGTGGGTCTTATTACTTCAGAGGATATGTCTAAAGTTATAGACAAAAATAAAATAAGACGACAAATAAACTGTCACCGTCAAAAATTGTGTAACGAAGGAATTGAAGCTCAATTTTTGCAGGGTCCTTATTTTGATGGCCGCAAAGAGACCAAACTTTGGTAAATACTAAAGAAAAAAAAACTTATTGTAGAAAAACTATAACAGAAGAGCACGTCACACTTATTTCAGAGCCAGAGCCTGTTTATTTTGGGCATGTGTCTCCAGAAACTGGTTCAGCACTTAATATTTCTCAGGAAATTTTAAAATTTCTGCAAGACAATAATACAGGATCGGACAGTATTTTGGCAATTGGATGTGATGGAATAGCAGTTAACACTGGTTTAAAAGGTGGTGTAATTAGAATTATTGAAACTTCCTTAAATAGGCCATTGCAATGGCTAGTGTGTCAGTTGCATGCAAATGAGTTGCCATTGCGCCATTTGTTACAGAATTTGGACGGCCATACAACTGGACCGCGATGTTTCTCTGCACCTATTGGCAAAATGTTGTCAGAATGTGAAAATCGACCAGTTGTGAAATATTAGAAAATAGATGCCCAAAACCCCAGTGATATAGAAGCAATATCCGATCTCAGTACAGACCAACGCTATTTATTGGAAATTTGTAAAGCAGTGATAAGTGGTCAATGTTCAGAAAGTCTTGCCTTAAAAAATCCTGGAAAATTAGGTCATTCACGTTGGTTAACAGCTGCTAACCGCATCCTACGCTTATATGTTGCTACCGAGGATCCAAGCGAAAACTTACAAATATTAGCAGACTACATTGTCAAGGTTTATGCTCCGATATGGTTTGAGATTAAGGCCAAATCATCCTGTAAAGACGGCGCAAGACATCTCTTTACATTGATTAAAAATTCCCGCTATCTTACAGACGACCTACGCAAAATTATAGACCCTGTCATACACAGAAACGCGTCCTTCGCACATCCCGAGAATATTATATTGGCGATGATTACTGATGAGCGAAAACATATTCGTGAATTGGGACTGCGCAGAATTATTAAGGTCAGGAGAATAAATCAGAAAACGTAAGATTGTTTAAAATACCACGGCTAAATTTTAGTTATAATAATATATAATTGAATGGCATGATATAGTAGTAACAGAACCACCTATCATTACGACCTTGGCTGATGAAGAGCTACATGATATGGTTGCCACAGGAAAAATTGATGTCTTGCAGTTTCCACGTTTTCCGTGCCATACGCAAAGTGTAGAACGGGGAGTAAAACTAGTTACAGAAGCTTCAGCTGCTGTTTGTGGGTTCGCAGCTAGAGACGGTTTTATTAGATCTCGAATAGCATCCCGCAATAAGATGCCTAAATTTGATTCGAAAATGGATTATAAGACGTAAAATCCCAACATGGGTGGGTGGTTGGTTATTGGTACGGGTGGAACTCGGTATGCAGCAGTGAGTTTTGGGTTATTACTATTGATTTGTATTGTAATAAGCAAAATGCTCAAATAAATAAAAAGAATTACTATATATTATAATGATAAATTTCAAAGTGACTGCGCCCCCTCAAGGAATACTTTGTTTTAAAAAATGTTTTAGGGAGTTCATGAGAGACTCATAAGGTACCATTTTTGGGCTATCAGAATATAAAATAATGTATTTGAATTTTTTAATGCATTTTCGGCCCACCCTAGCGCGCATGCTCAACTGGCTACGTGTCATATGTCCCCTACTACCGGTGGAAGGTGTAGCGGGCGCCTGAGCTAACCCGATAAGTGGCGTCAAGTTTCACATGATTTCTCGTCGATGGTCGGGCATCCTGCATCTAATCGTTGCCATAGGTTGTCGTGTTTCACTTTGATTGGTCAGCGCTTGGCTCCGGCTTCTTGTGGTAGACCCGCTTGTGGCAGGTATCAACCTGCCACAAGGAGTCTATCTTCACAATTTGTCAAAATTCGAACGGCCTCCTCGCGATTGGTTCGCCCACCGTGGGTCGTCATGTGCTTTCGTTTAGATATTTTCCCAACGCTTACGTGCAACCAAGGAGTCCCGGGTTCGAATATCTGGCTAGGGTATGGATGTTTAGTAGTATTTTTTATGTGTTACCGAGTTGGTAACAGTGGACTAGACGAGGTTGTGTGAGATACAACACGGCTAGTTGCTGTACCACTCCTGAGTTCGAGGCTCAGCTGCGGCAGATGGCAATGTCGAAGGGAATGGTCGTTGTATAATTGTCTGTGTGTATGTACCCTGGTTGAGTGGCGGAATAGCTAATGCTAAACTCCGCCAGAACGTTAATCTAAATAAGGCGTTAAAATAAAAAAATAAATAAAAATAAAATAATGCTCTATATTAGTTACTGTTCTGATGTCGAAGTTTACTTTGTGTCCTGTGGATTTTACATGCTGTGCTAGGGACGATATTTTCTCCTCTTTTCGTATTGCATTCGTATGTTCTTCCTTTCTTACACTTATACGTCTTTTAGTCTATCCAATGTATAATTTATTGCAATCTTGGCACAGAATTTCATATACTCCTTGGCCTACAAGGGTAATTTTTGATTTTGGATTACGGAGGACTATTCTGATTTTTCTATATGTTTTAAATAGTGTTTCTATGTTGTGTTTACGTAGATGTTTGCTGATTTTATCTGTCGTCCGTCTCACGTAAGGTAGATATGCTTTTACCACTGGTTTCTCTGATTCCTCCTGGGTTCTTGGTCTGGTTGGCCCCTGCAACTTCTGTATTGTTTACCTCGAAAATTCTTTGTTCATTAGTACTTTCTGAAGTGAGTGACTACATCTCTTCGTTGATATGGTCGACGTCTGCCAGCCGCTGTGAGCATGTGACTAGAGTCTTTACTACTGAATTTAATTGTGCTGGATGGTGATGTGATGCCGCATTTAGATATCTGTCCGTGTGAGTGGGTTTTCTGTATACGGTGTGATCTAGTGTTCTGTCTTGTTTCTATTTCACTAACACGTCTAGAAATGGAAGCTTGCCTTCTGTTTCTACCTTCATGGTAAACTTAATTTTGTCATGAATGCTATTCTGGTGGTCTAAGAAATTATTTAGATGTTCTCTTCCATTTCCAAATTACAAAGTTTAAATAAGAAGCTAATTTAAATTGAATGAAAAAGATGGATCTTGGTGCAGTCTTCATAATTCTTTCACTTCCTTAAGTTATGGAGATAAATGAAGATTGAGTTAAATGTGTGTCTCTAAAACTAGTGGATATAGTGGAAAAGTAACTTTCTATTTGCCTCATATTCCTCAATCGTTTAATTAATATTGTACTTCGTTTTAAATTACTTTTTTTTTCCATTAGCCAATTACATACAGTAAAACCTAACCTAAACAACATAATAGAGAATTTACAGACAACTAACAATAGGAATTAAAACAGGGACACCCTCTTCTCGCCCAGGGGTCTATCAGGGCATTTATAAAAACACACAGGTTAAAGACCACGGATAAAAGGTAATTATACAGAGGTTTGAGGAGCACAATGGAACAATTCTAAATCGATAGCATCCTATAATCGTAGGTTTGTATTACTTAGGAAACGGAGTAATTCCTTGTATATATGTATGTTCTTCAGAGACAAGAGATGCAGAAGATTAGTTGGAAGAGATATTTTCAGTTCTAATAACCGATTAATAAAATCGTTTGTAAATTTTCTATAGCACGAACACCCAAAAAATTTATGATCCAAGTCAGAAGGAACTCCACATGATATGCATATATCTGTGTCAACCAGTCCTATCCTCTTCAAATGTTGTGGAAAGCAAGCATGGCCAAATCTTAATCTAGTAATGGTGGTAATAAGATTTCTACGTTCTTCTATGTGTTGATACCACGGATTTTTATTTGTAATGTCTTCAATTTGGGTATACCGATTGTCTGGGTGGTCATTTTTAAACTGGATGTAATGTTCTCTCCACATAGTAAACATATGCATTTTGGTAAAATTTAGGCAATCTGACAAACACATTTTAAATTGTAGTTTCTTGCCAGATATAGCACCTTCCTTGGTTTAAATTACTTAATATGTTTTATTTGTTTTGTTTTATTAAAAAAAAAAAGAAATGTTTGAAAATGTTCTTAAGTCTCTTAAGTGTATAAGTTCTAAATTTGTCTGAGTAAAGAAAACGGTGCCCTTCAGTTTACAGTGGGATCCGAACCACTTTATTTATATTTGAAAATTACTTCGTAGTAAGTGGGACTCGAACCCACGCCCAGAGAGAAAGCTAGAAGTGTTAACCAATGAGCTACTACCCCCCCCCCTCCTATTTTGTAGCTAATTTGATTTTTTGACTGACATTAATTTGTCTCTCATTATTAGAATAGACAAAACAGTATTGTTAGCTTTATGTAGGTATAATTTATTTGTCTCCACCATATACGTTTTTTTTATTTTGGAACAAAGTATTAAAACTAATGCTTGAGGCAGATGTTCTTTATTCAGTTTCTTTCATTTTTGCTCCGCAAATGTTATCTTGAATAGTAAAGGAGTTGCAGACTTGTTTCATACTTCCCCTTATTTATTTAAATTTATTTCAAGATCAAGGCTAAATATGAAAGGGTGCTTATTTATTTTCTTCATTAGTATACATCTAATCGAAAGAAACATACACATTTGAGAAAATCAAGTAACAGTGCATTTTAGCCCAATAAAATAATACACTTGCAACAGTTTTTTAGGGGCCTTGAATATGACGGTATTTTAAGTACAAAATGGAGTTCAGGCAAATATATTTGGGAGTTTACCCAGAAAAATCCAGGAAAACTTGTATTCCACGCTATGTCCGCAACTCGTTAATTCGCGAAAATTATCACAATAGTTTTTAGTACTTTAGAAGCCCGACATTTTGATCCCACACAATAAATTTGATGTAGAAATAAGTGAAACACAAAAATCGAAATCTGGACATTTTTGAGCCCATAGAAACGAGACTAATTGTAGAGTCTGTTTTTTGTGAGATAGTAACGATGAATAATTGGAAAAAATGTATCTTACCTTTTGGATAGAAAATTAAATTATCCACAATTTGTTTTGACCAAAACTGGCTAAGTGACGGTCAAAGAATAGGAAAATCATTCACCCTCAAACTGTTAATAACTGCATAAAATTTTAATATATTAGGGGCTATGCATACGAACAATTAGTTTCATAATGATTAAAATGTCGTTTAGTTTTGAGTAATAATTTAGAAAATAAAAACAAAAATTGTATACCTACCTTGCATTATATATATTTCCGAATGTTGGTAATTCTATTAACATAAATAGAATTTATTATAGCATATAAAACTTGACAGGGTAATTCTAAATGAAATGAATACCTAGCAATAAAATTGGCTGAGTAAAAAATAGGTCTCTTATATTTGAAAGGGGGAAAGGTTATACGGAATAACTTAATTTAAACCATTCACTTCATGCTTTCCTGCTTTTCTGCCTTTCTGCGGGTTTATAACTCAAATTTACAATTTCACAGCCTTATATGTGCAAACACAAAATATAGTCAATTAATGCGCTTAACGCTTAGGGATCGAGGCACACAACAATAAAGAGGTTTAAACAACAGAATTATTAATTAAAGTACTTATAAAAAGTTCATGTAAACGCAAAGGGCGTTGTGTTACAAAGCCCGGAGGACTATAGACAGAAAGGCTATTCACGAGAATTGCTTTGATGCTTTTGCCAGAATATACACTAGCCATTTTTCTCTTTAATCGCCAATACGTTGATTGAAAGAACAATAAGTACGCAAATGATTTTTCGATATTACTGAAAACTGTAGTGTCATTGTTCACCATAGGCTATAAAGCTAAATCATTGTATGTTAACAGGACACAACATTCAAACTCTGCACAAAATAATGGCTTTAATATATGGTGAGAATGACCTAAATGCTTTTATGGTTGAGTGCTGTTCCACAATGTCGAGTTCTATTAATATTTGACGGTTAACAGATTGCGGTCGCAAACCCCACAGGTTTAAACGTTTGTGACACACATATGATTACAATACAAATGAACGGGTGAACTAAATTAATGAATCTTCTATTTCAGCACATCTTGATATATATATATGTTATATTAGAAATATACTATGATATATAATATCACCGAGACAGGCTTAACCTTCTCAAACATATTATGTTACAGATTGCGTAACAACTCTTCTCTAATAACCGCTCACGTTGGCTGAGCTTAATGTTTCTTTCTTGGTAATCCCTTATCATGCTGAATTGCCAATTTAATGTTCTTTGTTCTCTTATGTTATAAATACAACCAACAGACATTTGTACTTTCAGTCATATACTCATTTTCGACCTAATACATTCTAAATTCATTATTGTTCATTATTGTACCCAGAGTCAAACTTGACTCCCAAGTAAATAAAGTTTTTAAAAAGTGATTTCTACAATCCATTATCTAACATTGGCGCAGTCGGTAGGATCTGAAAAACGCCCTGTAACCCAGAGGTGGTGGATTTCAATCCTTCAATCAGAAAAGAATCTACGAGAAGCAAGAAAAATACAATTTTAAGCAGACAAGCAACGTCTCAACAAGCTCACAAGAAACATCATATACACATCGAGAAATAATTAGCAAGTAAGAAACATTCCTGGCCCCTGAAAGTCGGTGTCTTCGGCACTTGGAACACGTCACCGTGGATAGGAACACCTAGTGATACCCCTGACGGTACATCCCAGTGTAGCAACGCTTACGAAACCGCATTCGACCTTCCATCTGGACCCCAGGCAGATAGTAATGTAAGTAATTTAAGAATCATCTCGATTTATTTTCTATTTCAAACTGCACTAAACATTTATATTTTATCATTCGTACATTGCATTCACATTTGCATTAAACCCACGACAGTTCTGCAATCTAATTTAGTTGAATATATTATCTAAATATCGTATTACTTTAACCGATATTTTATTTTATTTTAACACATAAATATTTTCATTGCCACTTAATATAGGTCAAGTTAACTTCTATATAAAGTTTAGTTCCATATCAAGTTTAATCTTTATCTTGTAACGTTTTTACTGCAATTTAATACTACTACTACTACTACTACTAATAAAGGTTAACGTATTGTTTATACCATATGACTATAATATCTGAATAAGTGCAAATACCATCGCAAAAATAATTTGTTACATACTTTATAAAGAAAAGAATACAATTTTGTTTCCTTTTATTAATTATTATTGCCAGTGGCGTACTCTTGCACCTTTTACAATTAATTTTTATCATTTTTTGTGTGTACCAAATTAATTTTTGTTTGTTTATCTGAAATTTATATACGAATCCTAATAATACAAAATGGCGAACCAACCAAATACTACAGTAAATAATACTACAGCAAATAATACCAATAACGCTGATGAAACCCTTACCATAGAACCCTACAGGTTAAGTGAGATTTTCTCAATAGTGCCAGAGTTCGACGGGAACCCCATTTTCCTACAAACCTTTATTTCCGCGTGTGTTTTCGCGAACGGAATGCCAATAGAACACCAGCGTATTTTACTTACTCTACACATTAAAAATAAACTTCGGGGAAAAGCTGCCGAATTAATAAATTCAAGGAACCCTGCCACTTGGGCAGAAATTGAAAGCCTACTTGAGGCCTATTTCGGTGATTCACGCGACTTGACAGCCCTTATACAGGACTTACAACGGATTCACCAACTACCTAATGAAACTGCCCTGACATTCGTATCTCGTTTACAAACACATAATGCCAAAATGCACGCTGCTGTGCAAAAACAGACTTTGGCGTTGGAAGAAAAGACAGCCCAATCATCCCTAATTGAGACCACGACTCTAACAACACTACTTACCGGACTAGAACCCAAACT
Organism: Leptura quadrifasciata; assembly: GCA_963675555.1. NCBI lineage: Eukaryota > Metazoa > Arthropoda > Insecta > Coleoptera > Cerambycidae > Leptura > Leptura quadrifasciata. The sequence continues at coordinate 47,575,953 of OY776678.1, forward strand.
TGGACAAATAATCCGTGCCGGAAATCCCAGCGACATGCTAGAGGCAATTAATAGAATCAAACGCGAACTCCAACTGTCCTACTTCGAGTCACAAAAATTCCCAAAACAAACTATCAACAAAAACCCCATCCAGAACCAACAGAGGCGTCCCAACTCCCAACAATTCTGTAATTTTTGCAAACGTAACGGGCACAATTTTAATGAGTGCCGTACAAGACTACAATTCTCACAACAAAATCAGAACTTTAGACAAAACAATTTTGCCAGCCCTCCACAATTTTCTAGACCGAATTTCCAAAATTCTCCCAACCAGCAATATCAAAGAAATTTCACGCCGCAACAAGATTTTCAACAGAATAATAAGACCTAATCCAAACTTTCAGAGATCCCAAAATCAACAAAATTCAAATTTCAATCCTAACTTTAACAGACAAAACCCGCAGAGAACACATCACGTTAATTTTGACAATCATTTCGACTCTCAAAATTATGATACTAATTTTTACCATGAAACTGATAATTTCAGTGACCCACAATTCCATAACTTCGGAAACTATCAAACTAATTCTAGCCTTGATAATATGGCAAACATGCCACAAGCAAATTATGACGATTACCCCCATTTCCCGCAAAATAACGACGATAACATGCCATACCAAAATGAGAATTATACAGCTAATTCTCAGATGTCGCAGGATTATACTGCTAATCCTCAGGATTTTCCATTAGGCCCGGAGTATTCCATGAATACTCCAACCCAAGAAATAAATTTCGAAGTGGACCAAATGTCCAACCAAATTCAAACATTAAACCTTAAAGACAATTCCGACCCACATTCGAATCCCCAAGAACAGTGTTTCATGTAAAATCACCATCTAACCCTCCGTTTCAAATAAGTTCGACAAACCTATATTTCATGAAAGACCCAACAAATAAATTTAATATTCTAATCAATTTAGGTGCAGATATTTCCATTTTCAAACCCAAAGCAACAGAAAATTATAACCTAAGACACCCCGAAAATTTAAATATACAAGTAACAGGTCAAAAAATTAAAATCACTGAATCTGTTCTTATACCGTTCAATTTTAACGATCCACACAAAGTTTATGTATACAATTTAGATACAGACTTCGATGGCTTTGTAGGTAACGACTTTCTAGAATATTACGAATGCATTATAGATTTCAAAAACAATCAACTAATTACCAATTTTGAAAATATACCATTATTTAAAGTTAACGATTATTTATCTTTACAACCAGTTACAAATTCAAACGAAAATATTAACAATCACCTTTCAGATAATACCATTAATCAAAATCTTATTTTTTTCGAACCAGACACTGAAGAAATATTTGAATTTTATTGTGACACTGACGCTATACCGCTAGCTCAGGAATAAGAAAAAATACACTTACCTAACACCTTTGCAAAGACAAACATATAAAGCGAATTTTTCGAGACAACGTCTGATGAAAACTATCAAAATTCAGACTCCCATCAAATAGACAAAAGTTCTAAACTTTCAGACATCTCCTGTAAAGACAAAAACCAAAATTCCATCTTTACCGAATCTCGTATCAAAGGAATAATTAAACATAAGGTACAAGAAACAAAAACAATTTCAAGTGTAACCCCTACGGTTAACCAACAAAAAATGAACCTTTCAGAAACAAAATCATCTCCTACAGGCAAATTTAAATTGACAACCTTAAATCCAAACATGTCCAATAACAATTCGAAACAAACAATAACATTAAACAGAAAAATGTTTATTTCGCAAACAGTATTCAAAATTAATAATAAAATATTCAGGAAATCGAAAATTCGAAAAACAAATAAAGTAAAGAATAATCCAGGAAACACGCATACGATCTTGCGTAATCAGAACAAAAGAAAAATTTATATACCCCACACAATCAGGAAAATATACCAACGAAATTCATTTTTATCCCCGGTAAAAACAATACCGAAAATAGTAGAATTTTCTAATTTAATATTTGAACCAGTTCAAAAATTCAAATCTATATTTAAACCTAATTAATAACGATAATACCGATTTCAGTCTCAACTATATGCCGACCCTGCAAATAAAACAGTTACCAAAATTACTTTCAAAATTATCTCACAAATATTTTTTTTAGTCACCTAAACTAAATCTTTTAGAATATTATCAAAAATTAACAGTTTACATTAAAAGTATTTTCCATTTTCTTAGACCTTTCTAAATTAATACTACCAGAAAATTTGACAAAAAAAAACCATTGTATAACAAATTAATTAACTATCAAAACACTTCTCATGTAAATAATTTTATTTCTTCTCTCTATTACTAGGAAACTTCTCCTGTAGTAAATTCTACTTTATGAAACAAAACCTTAATTATAACGAAATATTTTTGTTCATTTAAATAAATGCACATAAAGTAATTACATTTAATTCAAGGAACTCATAATAGTAGTACTAGTTTGATAACAGTACCTTGAACTTTTGCACAGAGGCACGTCCTGTATATTTATGGACATTTTAATAAGAATTGCATGATATCCAGCACTATAGTATCGCATTGCACTCATTATGATTTCTCCCTACACCAATATAAACGCTTTACAAGCACAAGTAATAACAGCTGTTAACTATATAATAATTAATACCAAGGGCAGAAAAATTAAATAATATGCAGTAAGAACTTTTCAGAATTTAATTAAAACTTAAAATCAGGACATACCTTTTCCAAATTAAATAATTGAACTACTCGTAAACCCTGAAAGAAACTCACAAACGTTCAGAAGAAATTTCAGAAACTGAAAATCAAACATTCTTCAAAATGTTCAAAAAATATATATTTTTTATTTGAGAGGCCCTAAGTAAAAACAAATGAATATATTTACAAGATCACAAACGAACAAACTTCTCAGAAATTTAACACATTTTCTAGACTTTACAAAACTGAATATTCAATAGATTACTCTAAAATTCAAACTTCAAATAAACAACTCTTGGACCGAGAAAACAAAGACATCATAACTTTCTTTCAACAAAATAAACCTAAGAGATCTTCATCACCAAATTATTGATGACATTTTCGAGGAAAACCCCGAATTTTACGACGACAAAATAAATATCCTCTCCAGTAGATCGGTTAGACATAGGAAATACTATATCATTCCTCTACCCTTTTACCCTGAATCTGTAGTAGAACATTTGTTCCTAGCAATATACAAAAATCAACATGAACTAGATCTTTCTAATACTTACCATGTCGAAAACAACTTAGACCTCCCTATACTCGAAATTTTGTCATTTATCTTCGCAGAAAAAGATTTAAAACTCATTATCTGTCAAAACCTAGTACAAAAACCTGACGAAGACCAAAGACCGATAATTCTTGACCAAAACCATACCGGCAAAAACAACCTACATCGCGGAATAAACGAGACTATGCGTAGGATCAAAAATAAATACAATTGGCAAGGACTAACCAAAGACGTTGAAAATTTCATAAAAAATTGCGAAATTTGTCAACGGACTAAAGTTTGCCGAAAGAATCTTAACAACCCTCTAGTAATCACTGAAACTCCGAGAACGCCTTTCGAAAGAATTAACATCGACCTATTCGAATTTCCTACACGAAATTACGCTCTAACTATCCGCGACGAACTTACAAAATTCACACAAGCCTATGCAGTACCGGATAAAAGCGCAAAATCTGTGGTAAATACCCTATTGTTATATTTTCAACATTACGGTACCCCACTGAGGATTCACTGTGATTACGGCGGCGAATTCGACAACAACTTACTAAAAGACCTCTGTACCCTCTACGATATAAAATTGACATATTCTAGCGTAGGACATCCCCAATCTAACGATTCTATAGAACGCTTTCATGCTACCTTAGCCGAAATGATCAGAATTCACAAAACTGAAAACCCAAATGAACATCCTTTTACCATATTGCCGTATGCAGTAATATGCTATAATAATTCGGTTAATAAAACGCACGGTTTTACGACAGAAATATCCCAGAAAATCGCCCCACGTATAACGTTGGAGACGAAGTATATGTAAAGGAATCCCAAATCAAAAGTAAGTCACAAAATAAATTCAACGGCCCTTTCGAGATCAAAGAAATTTTCCAAAATTCTGCCACTTTGTTAAATCCCGAGACAAATCAAACAAGTAAAGTAAATTTTGATAGAATGAAACCATATACTGAAGATTAAAATTTATTTTCAGGTTTCTACTGCTGTTCGGATCAGCATTTCCTCAATACGAAATAACACCAATAAACAATACTATCGGTGTTTACTATCACAAAGACACGGACATTGTCATCTCACACAAGAAATGGACGTTACTCGTACATAAAAATATATCGACCTTTAAGACAGCTCTTGACAGAAACGACAAAATTTTACAGACAATCCTTACCACCCTTGACCCAGCATACAAAAACATGAACGAATTCGCGAGTGAGGTTAAAACGCATTTAAGCCTCCTAGGACAAATCTCAAAATCCATACAAACTAAATTTGACGAAATATATCTCGACACGAAACGCTACAAACGCGGAATCATAAACGGAATTGGTTCAATATTCAAAGCAATTACCGGAAATTTAGACGCAAAAGACGGTAAATACTACTCTGACTGTATCAATAAATTAAACCAAGACGAACGTCAGATAGAAAATTTGATGAAAAATCAAATATCAGTTACAAATTCAGTTATTAAAAATTTTAACACGACAATTCAAAAACTACTAATAGACGAGGAGACATTCAACAAAGACATAAAAGAAATCGAATACGCAATCTTAGACACTACGTATAACGTACGAGCAGTTGAAACAAAATTAAAATTCTTGAAAATTTGTGAACAACTCATGGCGAGCTACCTATTTATAGAGGACAACCTCAACGATATTTTAAATTCGATCACTTTCGCGAGACTCAAAGTAATTCATACGTCTATCATTAATCCCCAAGATTTGGTAAACTCATTGCAGGAAATTTCACAAAACCTACAAAAGAACAATTTGCCACTCCCAATTAAACTTTCAAAAATTGCACAGTATTTAGATATTATTGAATTAAAAGCTTTCCAAATGAACTCAGAATTAGTATTTGTATTAGATATACCCCTAGTAGACCCTCAAACGTACTCTGTTTTCCAATTATACCCCATTCCTATCTTAGATAGTAGATATTTTGTCAACTTCTCAAAACTATATCGCGAGAGATGATGATTCTTTGATGTACATACCCATTGCTGACCTCAGAAAATGCAAGCCACTCCATACCAATACTAAATTATGTCCAAATTTGTTTGCATATCCAATTGACAACAACGCCATATGCGAAGCCCGCCTTTTCAAGGATCTACAAACTTTACCAGAAAACTGTCAAACGTCAACTATCATCGGCCAAGGATACAACATCCAAAAACTAGACGAAAACGTGTGGATGATCATCAATACAGAGACACTAAAGATGACTATCAATTGCCCGAAAGAGACACCAAAAACCGACACCATCCTCAAAAACTGTATAATTAAATTACAACCAAATTGCTACGCCTTCATAGGTATCACGAAGATCCAAGCCAGCTCAGGCGAAACGACAGACGTGAAGAACGACGCTCACCCTATACAAATCCCGTGCGAGTGTTGTAACCAGGTTCCGGACAAAGTTCGAGTGCCCAACCTGAAACCACTAAAACTAAGTGATCTGAACACCGAAGACCTCGATGTCGCCAGACACCAATTAGACCAATATTCAAAAGACTTAGACGACCTAATCAAGGAACCTTTCATCACGAGACACATTTCTTGGCTTACCTATCTTACCATAGCTAATTTTCAGACTCTTATTCTTGTATCTATTCTGTAAGTGTAAAGCAAGAAGACGAAGACTAGCCATCAACGTTTCCACGACTCCTCCATCTCCACCAAGGCCTAGTGAACCCCTCAGGACAATCACTAGCCTGTTTCATCAACGAAGACGACCTACCTTAAGAAGAGAAGACAACGAAGCCGAAGACATAGAACTTAACTAAAGACAAACTGTTTTGTGCCTTTTTACTGACTTTTAGTGCTAGACTCTTCAGTGAATTTCATTTCATTTGTTTAATCATTATATTTCATTATTTTTCTATCCTTTGTTAATTTCAATTTTATTAACATTTTTACGTTATTTTCATTTAAACTTATCATACTCATATTTTATGCTTTTATTTTAAAGCTATATTTTAACCTTGGGAATATTTTATCCCATTTTAAGACAAACTTATTATGTTTGTATTTTACGCTTTCTTGCTAAAGCTATATTTTAACTCTAACATTTTTATATTATTTTATTTTATGAATCAAGCTTATTGTGCTTGCATTTCATATTTTAGACACTAAGGTTATACTCTGTATTTTAAACTTTACGACTTAACATTTTTGTACTCTTTATATTTTTCCAAATTGTACCATTACCTTTTATATACATTTTATATTCATTTCAAAAGTTGCTGCATAAAACACCAACTTTTTTTATAAGGGGGAAGCTGTTATATTAGAAATATACTATGATATATAATATCACCGAGACAGGCTTAACCTTTTCAAACATATCATGTTACAGATTGCGTAACAGCTCTTCTCTAATAACCGCTCACGTTGGCTGAGCTTAATGTTTCTTTCTTGGTAATCCCTTATCATGCTGAATTGCCAATTTAATGTTCTTTGTTCTCTTATGTTATAAATACAACCAACAGACATTTGTACTTTCAGTCATATACTCATTTTCGACCTAATACATTCTAAATTTATTATTGTTCATTATTGTACCCAGAGTCAAACTTGACTCCCAAGAAAATAAAGTTTTTAAAAAGTGATTTCTACAATCCATTATCTAACATATATATATATATATATATATATATATATATATATGAAAAATACTAGGTTCTCGGTTTTCATACCAACGACCGCGAGTTACGTTGATGGCCGTAACAACCTTGTTTTTAAAAACAATTTACAATTTGTAGGGCTAAGTTTAGCCCACAAAGAATGATGCAAGTTGAATTTAAATTGACTTTATTATAACGAAATTACAATGAAAAGTAAATCTTATTCTACTCTCACATATATTTATAACATTTTATAATCTTCGCTGAATAAGAGCTTCCTTATCCTCATTGGAACTAGGTCGCTGCTAACTCCTCCGGCGCCAAACTTGAGCATAGCTTCCTTCATGCTATGCGAAAGGGTACATCTCTTGTTGGGGTAGTTTCTTGGTGTCTTTCCTGTTGATTCTTACTTGAAGTCATTTTCAAATACAATAATTTCAGTCTAAGGAACATAACATAAATTATTATCAAAACAATCACAAGATAAATAATAAGGGTTTTAAAATCAAAGCTCGACATCTCTTCAGTTTCTATGTTTTTTACAAGTTGTTTGTTTAAATTTAATTCATCGTTTAGTTTGTTTATATCATCTAAGTTAATATGTGAGATTTCTAATGCTTTATTTTCGAAAAATAACTTGTCAACATTGTTTTGTATGTATGGCAAAAAGCTGCTAATTTGATTTATTTTTAAATCAGTTTTGTATATTTTTATTATATGATGATCAAACTGAATAAAGCAATCTGGTGAAAGCGAGATAATATAAGTTCCAAGAACGTCTTTAGTTTGCAAGTGATTGTTACAGTTTATTTTTAACACATTTCTCGTAGGAGAAATAATTATATATTGGTCTTTGTCAATTTCTTGCACTTTAGATTCAATAAGTTTTATTTTATTTTGACTACAATTTAAACTTTGTTCTTTGAGTATAATTTGAATTTCACAAATTTTGTTATTTACGTTATGCAATTTTGATAATTTACAAAAATAATTTTCGTTACTTATTTCTATACAGGGTTCATCAGATAATGCGTATGATTGCTCGGATAGAACTAGGAATTTGGATTTTGGGATTATGAGATTGAAGTTGTTGTCAGACGTTAACGTGGGTAAAGCCCATAAATGAAAAACATTATATATCTCGTTCTGGGTGATAGGAATTTCAATGATAAATTTTATTACGTTGTCTTTCTGATAGGCTTTAATTTCCATGATTTTTTCGAATGAAGTCACATTGTTCATGGGGAATGGCATGCGTTAATCCTATTCTGGCGAAGGTAATTGATGTTTCTATTTCTTCTAAGGCTCTTATAATTTCGTTCATGGCAAGAATTAGTTGGTTGTGTGTAGTGTGTAACAATGATATCGCTCTATTTTCAGTCGCGTAGATATCTTGTTTTTCCATATGTGCCTGAATTTGTATTATTCTGCTTGTCATAATTAGCTCATTATTTTCCAGAGTATTTATAGACTTATTGAATGTTTTAATGGTATTTTCCAGTATTGAAATTTGATTTGAACTCATATGCGATAGTTTATTTTGACTTTCCTGCAATTTTAGTATTTCTTTCTCGTAACGTTCGCCATCATCAGCATCTAAGTTTCCTGAGATCAATTTTATTCCTTTTCCTAGAATATTGAGAAGTCCTCGTTTTGTTCTTTTGTGAATTAATAACTGCTTGAATTTTTGTTCTGCTACATCTAACATATGTTGACTAGTGGCTAAATATATTTTATTTTCTGATATATACGTTTTTCCATATTGGGTGTTATTATAGGCGCCTTCCAGTTTATTGTACATTTTTCTAAGTGTGACATAGTTGGCGTACAAGGAGTCTAAGCTTATTTCTTTAATCAGGGTCCATTTGGATTTTTGAATTTGGGCGGTGCCAATGTGTTGTGGGTAGAGTCCCGCTTTGTCGGTATATTTTTCAATTTTTAGTTCTCCGATTCCTCCGCTGATGACTCGTCCGATTCCGTATCTGGAATAAGATAGGAATGTTTTAGTTTATCCATATGAATTTTTCTGGTATGTTTTGTTTGATTGTTTAATAAAACACAAGTTTTGTCTGGGTTAATTTCTTGAATTATATAGGGGCCTATGAATGGGTTTGTCGTTTTAGATCTCCCGCGGGGGTTTCGCATATAAACTTTATCTCCAACTTTATATTGACTTGTTGAATCTTGATTTTTTCTTAGATCAATTTGATATGCTGTCTGTTTTGTTTTTATTAAATTTTGTTTTACTAGTTCGTACTGAGCTTGGGTGGTCTTTTTCAATTCGTCGACGAAAACTTGATAGTTTCTATGCTGAACATTTATAGAATAAGGGTTGGCTGCGTTAGTTTGTCCTAATAGTAATTCTTGTGGTGTAAAATTCGCTGCGGAATGTATGGTGTTATTGTAGGCGATTATACATTGTTTTATTCTGACGATGGGTCTCATGTTAGGGCTTGTTAATTTGGCTACCCTATAATGCTCGATTAGGGTTGAGTGAAGCCTTTCTATGGCTCCGTTTGATCTGGGATTGTAAGGTGTGGTTAAGTGATGGTCTATTTCGTATAGCGTAGTTAGATCTTTAACTAGACCGTTTTCAAATTCGGTTCCGCTATCTGTGGTTATTTTTCTTGGTATTCCATAATGCATAAAATAGTCTAAAAGAGCGTCGCAGACTTCCGTTGCGTTCTTGGTCTCTATTTCATAAGCAACAGCATATTTCGTAAAAGAGTCTAATAAAGTTACAAATTTGAGTTTTTCAATTACAAAAGTGTCTATAAACACATGATCCAATGGTTTGCTCGCTGTAGGCGTCAAATTGATGTTTGCTGCAGGCGGTATTCGGTCATATTTGGCCCTATTACAAATCTCACAATTTTTTATATAGTCTGAAATCGTTTTGTCCATCAATGGCCAGTAGTAGCTTCTTTTAATTTGTAGTAAAGTAGGTAAGATTCCACGATGGTTTAGATTTTCATGTATTCTTTTTGTAATGTTTAATTTTTCATTGTCTTGTAGTATATATGTCTTGTGACCCATACATCTAATTAATTTCGGTTTATAGCTCATAAAAATACTTAAATAGGCTTGGCATAATGTGGGATAGAACTCGTCTGTACAATTAACATAATATGTTTCTTTTGGTACTAGATATTCTTTTAACCAGTTTTGTATTTGTAACTGATCGTTTGCAATGAAGGTCAGATAGACTTTTTTCTTGTCAAATTGCACAATTTTTGTGGTATACTCGCTCGGGTCTTGGGTTGTGTTAAACCATATTTGTTTATTTTTTGTTTCTATGGCGTCGTCTGCTAGGGGTATACTAGGCGTATTATCTTCCTGGGAATGTATAGTTACATTTTCTTCTACTTGAGCGGGCATTTGAAGATCGATATCGGGTATTTCTAGGTCAATCCCGGGTATTTCTAAATCGGCGTCTATTCGATTTGGTTGGTCGTTTCTACTTCGTAGGATATCATTTATTTCACTAGGTGTTGGTGTATTTAGGTCTCTTGAGGTTCCAGCAGTGGCGGCGATTGAATGTTCTAGGGGGTAGATTTTATCCTTGATAGGGCGTCAGCGTTTAAGTTGTGTTTGTACAATGTACAATTTCGTAATCAAATTCCTCTAATCGTAATTTCCAGCGTGTTAGTCGAGGGTTACATTCTTTAAGGTTCATCAGCCACTGTAAAGGTTTGTGGTCTGTTACTATCTTTATCTTCCTGCCGAATATGTATGATCTAAAAATTTTCGTTGCGAAAATAACGCTCATCAGCTCTCTTTCGCACGTGCTATATTTTCTCTCGGTTTCATTTAAAGTTTTTGAAGCATAGCATATAGGTAAATCGTTTCCTGACTTCATTTGCGAGAGCACCGCGCCGAGTGCAATATCTGATGCATCCGTAGTTATTATGAATGTCTTATTGAAGTCCGGGTATTGTAGTATGGGTGCATTACTCAAAATTTCTTTGCATTTTTCAAAAGCTTCAACAAATTTTTTATCATGAATTATTTTTGAATTTTTCTTTAGGCATTTCGTCAATGGTTTGGTTAAATGTGCAAAATCCTTAATAAATTTCCTGTAGTAACCTACGAGGCCAAGGAACTGCTTTATTTCTTTCGTAGTGGTTGGTATTGGAAATTTCGTAATCGCTCGTACCTTGTCGGGATTGGGATGTACTCCATCTGGTGTGATAACGTGACCTAAGTATTCGGCTTCGTGTCTCACAAATTCAGATTTATCCAATTGAATCTTTAGGTTCGCATCCCTAAGTCTTTCAAATATTTTGTCTAAACGTGAAATATGTTCGTCCAAAGATGAGGAAAAGACAACAATGTCATCCATGTAGACTAAGCATATCTCATTCTGCAATCCTCTAAGTATGTGGTCCATTACAGATTGGAAAGTCGCTGGGGCATTTTTTAGTCCGAAGGGCATCCTTTTAAACTCATAGTGTCCATTCTCAGTTGAAAATGCAGTTTTTTCTATGTCATCTGGAGCCATTTCTATTTGATAAAACCCGTTGGCTAAGTCTAAAGTTGTAAAATAAGTGCTGTTTCCTAGTTTGCTTAATAAGTCGTCTATATTTGGAATAGGATATTTGTTATCAATAGTTTTTTCATTGAGCCGTCGGTAGTCTATAACTATCCTCCATTTTGCTTTTCCACTTGCATCTTGTTTCTTAGGGACAACCCATATAGGCGATGACCAGGGTGATATACTATGTTGTATGATGTCATCTTTCAGCATCTTGTCCATTTGGTTTCTAACTTCTTCTCTGTGTACTTGGGGGTAGCGATAGCTTTTTGTGTAAATCGGGTCGTTGTCTTTTGTTTTAATATGATGTTTAATTTTGCTTGTGAATGTAAGTGGCATATCTTCGTGGTAAAATATGTCTCTGTATTTCAGACACAGTTGTTGTATTTTTTCTTTTTCCTCTGTATTCATATGGTTTATTCTTAAGTTTTTCTCTAAGTTTTCTACCAGTTTCATATCTATTTGTAAGTTATCGTATGTTTCAGGAGTGTCCATCTCGATGTTGTTTATTTCCATAAAATCTTGTACCTTAATTGGTTTGTCCAGTTTGAAATTTTGTGGTTCGTCTGAATTATTTTTTATTGTTGTAATAATATAATTATTTTCTATGGTGACTATTGATGGTGGAATTTCTAAATCTTTTTTGAATTTATGTTGGGAAACTAGTCCCTGTTTTAATTTTGTTTTCTCTACCGGTAATTTGACTATTACCTCTGTTCTAGGTGGAATTACTTTTACATTTTCCTCCTGTTCGGTTTCAGTGCAAATTAAGTTCAATGGAATTGTAGTTCTCTTTGTAATTAATAAGTTTTTATATGTATTAATTTGTGCTTTAGTTTCTCGTAATAGGTCCATGCCTAGTAGTCCTCCAAATTCATTATTAAAATTGAATAAGTAGAATTTATATGGTGTTGAATACTTTAACGTTTTCGGTAAACTGGCCATAATACTTCCTGTATGTACTGTACGTCCATGGGCAGTTTGGATTAAAAAATTTTCTGGTTTGATATTATTATTGAAATATGTCATGGCTAATTCCGGTTTTATGAGGCTTTTTGCTGAACCAGTATCAATCAGAAAATTTGCTTGAAATTCCGGTATATAAATATAGGGTAAATGTGTATCGATTTGCGCATTAATATATACTAAGTATTCTTCTTGTCCGGGCTGGTATCCTGAAAATTTGTCGCTTCATCGAATAATGGTTCACAGGGTGGTTGCTCAGTATTTGTGTTTTCTTGGTAGGCTTCTTCGAAATATTGAGGGGTGCATTGGTATTGATTTGTGTCTGTTGGATAATATTCACATTGTGCTTGATACTGATCTTCGTAGTTTTCAAAATATTCTTCAGGTTGATCATAAAAATCGTTTATGTTGATATAGTGTAGTTCATTAGATGCGAAATTTGGTTTCCTAAAAGTAGCGTTACCAGAAGAAGTGTCCATTGGTGTAGGTTTATAAAAATTCTGTCTTGCGCTAGGTTGAAAACGGGGCTGAAATACATTAGTCGGTGGTCTCTGCTGTTGAATATTATTTCTATTAAATGCTTGTGTATTATTTTGTTGCCAATTTCTTGGTTGGAAATTATTTTGTTGTGAATTATTTGCTTGCCAATTTGGTTGCCAGTTATTTTGTCTAACGAATGGTTGTTGATATCGATTATTTTGGTTAAAATTTTGATATCGATTAGGTGGTATGAAACTTTGCTGAGGTCTGGCGAATGGTACAGGCCTTCTTATTTGGGGAAACTGCGTTTGTGGAAATGGTGCTTGCGGCACGTTTCTAGCAGGAAATTGACTTGTTTTTCTTATATAATTTAAGTTGTCCTCGTCGGTAATTATACTTATGCCTTCTTCTATTGTTTTGGGTTCTCTGCAGCGCACGATAAGGCTATATGGTTCTTTTAAGCCTTTCATAAATGTTTTTATGGTCATATTGTTATACAATTTAATTTTTTCTTGTTTTATTGTTTCATCATTTTCAGTCGAATTTACTTTCGACATTAATAGGCTATTTATATCTTGGCATTTCTCTCCGAACTTTATTGCTGATTCGTTGTTTTCCTGTTTAATCATCAGAAGGTCGCGTATAAGTGAATCTTCGTCACGTAGATCTCCAAAAGTTAGCTGAATCGCTTCTTTTAAACTAGGCCAAGTTAAAATATTTCTTACTGCAATCAGTTGTGCTGCGCGGCCAACTAATTTGCTGCGAATATGGGCCATTAAAAATGAATTGAACACATTGTCTTCAGCTCGTCCTAGTGCATTTATTACGTTTTCGCATGCCAAAGTAAAATTCGATATTGTTACTAGATTGCCATCGAATCTCGGGATGGTTTCTAGCTGGTCTCTAATTGTCGGTTGTTGATACTGTTGTTGGGGTTGGGGTTGGGGTTGGGGTTGCTGCTGCTGTTGTTGTGTTGCCATTTTAAATTTATTTTTGGATATATTTAAGTTCGAAAATTCTTCTAATATATTATCAATTTTGTTTTAATATTTTTGATATTGTGCAGTTAAATATAATGTTTATTTTGCTCGATAGGACGTCGAAACTTATAGAATAATTTTATTGCGGAATAATAAAAAGGGTCAAAAATAGGGTAAGGGTTAATTTGATTTTACAAGCAGGAATGAGCAATCATACTTACAAAAATAGCATCACTAGAGATGATTTCATTTTTCGACACGTTGGCGAGGGAGGTATAACGATACGAGTGACCTTTCTAGCTATGTATAAACCGTAGCCTGCCTCGTATTTCCCTCCGTTTTTTTGCTCGCTTGGGTTCCTTTGATGTACCTGGGATGAGTAGGGGTTGAATGTAGATGAATGTAGAATGTAGGGAAATTTTCAAAAACTTGAAATTTCTTTGCTTGAACTTCTTTCTTGAAATCTTCTTTCTTGAATCCTTCTTTCTTGAATTCTTCTTTCTTGAAATCTTCTTAATTAAGGACTACTGTTCGCTGTCGTCGGACTCTTGCCCTCGGCTACTATCTTCGTCCCTCAGGGTGGATTCTGCTTCGGCAAATGGTTGAAACCAACGTTTTCTTTAATTTTCGAAAGAAAACTCTTCACAAAATCCCACTTCTGACACCAGTTACGTTGATGGCCGTAACAACCTTGTTTTTAAAAACAATTTACAATTTGTAGGGCTAAGTTTAGCCCACAAAGAATGATGCAAGTTGAATTTAAATTGACTTTATTATAACGAAATTACAATGAAAAGTAAATCTTATTCTACTCTCACATATATTTATAACATTTTATAATCTTCGCTGAATAAGAGCTTCCTTATCCTCATTGGAACTAGGTCGCTGCTAACTCGCGGAAGCTTCTCGGAACATATATATATATATATATATATATATATATACCGTCTGTCTATTTTATGAGAGCTACACCAAATATCTCGCTTAATATCTATTATTGTAGAAGAATAAAGTAATAAAGTTTTGGAAACAGTTATCCCATTTTTTGTTAGCTATATTTCAGTAAAAAGAAATTAGAACTCCATAGCCTACTTTGTGAGATATATTACAAAAACCTGAAAAATAGGAAAACCACAAACGGTTATAGCTTCCTTATTTGAGGAGATACGAAAAAAGTTAAAGGGATTAAAGTTGACGGCAAAGACAATAAGAATAATAATGTGTATCTAAAATTCGAAAAATGCAGTTGGCTTTGACTTACGCTCTTGTATAAAAATGAAGAGAACAAATCTCAAAGTAGGCCATGACACCATTAATTCCATTTATTTTTTCTCTTTCCAATGATATAAAACATATCACAAAGATTTTAACTGATAGTCTATATTTAATATTTTACGTAAACCACAACTCATATCATTGAATCGCAAAGATCAGCTATACCATGATTAGTGAAAAACAATGTATACATTTATTAACAAATTTGGAAGATTGTCACTGTTGTATTGTGCGTTGTCGAGTTTCATCTCAGTAATTATGGTGTACACCAATAATAACAAATTCGATATGATTAGCATTTATTGTCTGTGCAATTTTGACGCTGAGATGGCAGTCATGGTTTACGGAGATATTTGATAAAACCCGTTGGCTAAGTCTAAAGTTGTAAAATAAGTGCTGTTTCCTAGTTTGCTTAATAAGTCGTCTATATTTGGAATAGGATATTTGTTATCAATAGTTTTTTCATTGAGCCGTCGGTAGTCTATAACTATCCTCCATTTTGCTTTTCCACTTGCATCTTGTTTCTTAGGGACAACCCATATAGGCGATGACCAGGGTGATATACTATGTTGTATGATGTCATCTTTCAGCATCTTGTCCATTTGGTTTCTAACTTCTTCTCTGTGTACTTGGGGGTAGCGATAGCTTTTTGTGTAAATCGGGTCGTTGTCTTTTGTTTTAATATGATGTTTAATTTTGCTTGTGAATGTAAGTGGCATATCTTCGTGGTAAAATATGTCTCTGTATTTCAGACACAGTGTTGTATTTTTTCTTTTTCCTCTGTATTCATATGGTTTATTCTTAAGTTTTTCTCTAAGTTTTCTACCAGTTTCATATCTATTTGTAAGTTATCGTATGTTTCAGGAGTGTCCATCTCGATGTTGTTTATTTCCATAAAATCTTGTACCTTAATTGGTTTGTCCAGTTTGAAATTTTGTGGTTCGTCTGAATTATTTTTTATTGTTGTAATAATATAATTATTTTCTATGGTGACTATTGATGGTGGAATTTCTAAATCTTTTTTGAATTTATGTTGGGAAACTAGTCCCTGTTTTAATTTTGTTTTCTCTACCGGTAATTTGACTATTACCTCTGTTCTAGGTGGAATTACTTTTACATTTTCCTCCTGTTCGGTTTCAGTGCAAATTAAGTTCAATGGAATTGTAGTTCTCTTTGTAATTAATAAGTTTTTATATGTATTAATTTGTGCTTTAGTTTCTCGTAATAGGTCCATGCCTAGTAGTCCTCCAAATTCATTATTAAAATTGAATAAGTAGAATTTATATGGTGTTGAATACTTTAACGTTTTCGGTAAACTGGCCATAATACTTCCTGTATGTACTGTACGTCCATGGGCAGTTTGGATTAAAAAATTTTCTGGTTTGATATTATTATTGAAATATGTCATGGCTAATTCCGGTTTTATGAGGCTTTTTGCTGAACCAGTATCAATCAGAAAATTTGCTTGAAATTCCGGTATATAAATATAGGGTAAATGTGTATCGATTTGCGCATTAATATATACTAAGTATTCTTCTTGTCCGGGCTGGTATCCTGAAAATTTGTCGCTTCATCGAATAATGGTTCACAGGGTGGTTGCTCAGTATTTGTGTTTTCTTGGTAGGCTTCTTCGAAATATTGAGGGGTGCATTGGTATTGATTTGTGTCTGTTGGATAATATTCACATTGTGCTTGATACTGATCTTCGTAGTTTTCAAAATATTCTTCAGGTTGATCATAAAAATCGTTTATGTTGATATAGTGTAGTTCATTAGATGCGAAATTTGGTTTCCTAAAAGTAGCGTTACCAGAAGAAGTGTCCATTGGTGTAGGTTTATAAAAATTCTGTCTTGCGCTAGGTTGAAAACGGGGCTGAAATACATTAGTCGGTGGTCTCTGCTGTTGAATATTATTTCTATTAAATGCTTGTGTATTATTTTGTTGCCAATTTCTTGGTTGGAAATTATTTTGTTGTGAATTATTTGCTTGCCAATTTGGTTGCCAGTTATTTTGTCTAACGAATGGTTGTTGATATCGATTATTTTGGTTAAAATTTTGATATCGATTAGGTGGTATGAAACTTTGCTGAGGTCTGGCGAATGGTACAGGCCTTCTTATTTGGGGAAACTGCGTTTGTGGAAATGGTGCTTGCGGCACGTTTCTAGCAGGAAATTGACTTGTTTTTCTTATATAATTTAAGTTGTCCTCGTCGGTAATTATACTTATGCCTTCTTCTATTGTTTTGGGTTCTCTGCAGCGCACGATAAGGCTATATGGTTCTTTTAAGCCTTTCATAAATGTTTTTATGGTCATATTGTTATACAATTTAATTTTTTCTTGTTTTATTGTTTCATCATTTTCAGTCGAATTTACTTTCGACATTAATAGGCTATTTATATCTTGGCATTTCTCTCCGAACTTTATTGCTGATTCGTTGTTTTCCTGTTTAATCATCAGAAGGTCGCGTATAAGTGAATCTTCGTCACGTAGATCTCCAAAAGTTAGCTGAATCGCTTCTTTTAAACTAGGCCAAGTTAAAATATTTCTTACTGCAATCAGTTGTGCTGCGCGGCCAACTAATTTGCTGCGAATATGGGCCATTAAAAATGAATTGAACACATTGTCTTCAGCTCGTCCTAGTGCATTTATTACGTTTTCGCATGCCAAAGTAAAATTCGATATTGTTACTAGATTGCCATCGAATCTCGGGATGGTTTCTAGCTGGTCTCTAATTGTCGGTTGTTGATACTGTTGTTGGGGTTGGGGTTGGGGTTGGGGTTGCTGCTGCTGTTGTTGTGTTGCCATTTTAAATTTATTTTTGGATATATTTAAGTTCGAAAATTCTTCTAATATATTATCAATTTTGTTTTAATATTTTTGATATTGTGCAGTTAAATATAATGTTTATTTTGCTCGATAGGACGTCGAAACTTATAGAATAATTTTATTGCGGAATAATAAAAAGGGTCAAAAATAGGGTAAGGGTTAATTTGATTTTACAAGCAGGAATGAGCAATCATACTTACAAAAATAGCATCACTAGAGATGATTTCATTTTTCGACACGTTGGCGAGGGAGGTATAACGATACGAGTGACCTTTCTAGCTATGTATAAACCGTAGCCTGCCTCGTATTTCCCTCCGTTTTTTTGCTCGCTTGGGTTCCTTTGATGTACCTGGGATGAGTAGGGGTTGAATGTAGATGAATGTAGAATGTAGGGAAATTTTCAAAAACTTGAAATTTCTTTGCTTGAACTTCTTTCTTGAAATCTTCTTTCTTGAATCCTTCTTTCTTGAATTCTTCTTTCTTGAAATCTTCTTAATTAAGGACTACTGTTCGCTGTCGTCGGACTCTTGCCCTCGGCTACTATCTTCGTCCCTCAGGGTGGATTCTGCTTCGGCAAATGGTTGAAACCAACGTTTTCTTTAATTTTCGAAAGAAAACTCTTCACAAAATCCCACTTCTGACACCAGTTACGTTGATGGCCGTAACAACCTTGTTTTTAAAAACAATTTACAATTTGTAGGGCTAAGTTTAGCCCACAAAGAATGATGCAAGTTGAATTTAAATTGACTTTATTATAACGAAATTACAATGAAAAGTAAATCTTATTCTACTCTCACATATATTTATAACATTTTATAATCTTCGCTGAATAAGAGCTTCCTTATCCTCATTGGAACTAGGTCGCTGCTAACTCGCGGAAGCTTCTCGGAACATATATATATATACCGTCTGTCTATTTTATGAGAGCTACATCAAATATCTCGCTTAATATCTATTATTGTAGAAGAATAAAGTAATAAAGTTTTGGAAACAGTTATCCCATTTTTTGTTAGCTATATTTCAGTAAAAAGAAATTAGAACTCCATAGCCTACTTTGTGAGATATATTACAAAAACCTGAAAAATAGGAAAACCACAAACGGTTATAGCTTCCTTATTTGAGGAGATACGAAAAAAGTTAAAGGGATTAAAGTTGACGGCAAAGACAATAAGAATAATAATGTGTATCTAAAATTCGAAAAATGCAGTTGGCTTTGACTTACGCTCTTGTATAAAAATGAAGAGAACAAATCTCAAAGTAGGCCATGACACCATTAATTCCATTTATTTTTTCTCTTTCCAATGATATAAAACATATCACAAAGATTTTAACTGATAGTCTATATTTAATATTTTACGTAAACCACAACTCATATCATTGAATCGCAAAGATCAGCTATACCATGATTAGTGAAAAACAATGTATACATTTATTAACAAATTTGGAAGATTGTCACTGTTGTATTGTGCGTTGTCGAGTTTCATCTCAGTAATTATGGTGTACACCAATAATAACAAATTCGATATGATTAGCATTTATTGTCTGTGCAATTTTGACGCTGAGATGGCAGTCATGGTTTACGGAGATAGATTTCCAGTTGATCCGCCAAATCGAACTATGTTTAGGAAGTTAGTTCAAAATCTAAAAATGCACGGTTCATTTTCAGAAAAAGTAGTAAGGTGAGATAATGATAATGTAAGAAAAGTGAATAGAGTATTGAATTATGTTAACCAAAATGAAGAAACCTCTTTGAGACAAATTTATAGAAACTGCCGCATAAAGAAAGACAGTGCAAGAAAAATATTTAACAAAGATGGATTTCGATGCTACAAAATTAAGAAAGTTCAACATTTAAATGAGGGAGATAAGCCGAGGAGAGTAAGATTTTGTAGATGGTTGTTAAATAAAAATAGGAATGATCCGCTGATATGTAGCAAAATTATTTGGCCGGAAGAATCAAATTCTTCTAATAATGTATTTTTCAGTAGAAATATGCATTATAAGTGGACATGAGAACATACACATTGGTGCAGAGAGACTTATTTCCAAGAAAGATTTTCTACCAATGTTTGGGTGGTTCTTTTAGGAACTAAAGCAATTGAACCTTATTTTTATGATGGCAAATTAATTCGTAAGATAACTTAATTGCCTGCAAAACGAATTTCAAGATTTTTTTTATAAATGAGTGGTAGAAAAATTAAATTATTCATATTTTTAACAAAATCGGGCTCCACCTAACACTGCTGTAATATGTACAAATTATTTAAATCAACTTATGCTAGATTGATGTGTTGCGGATCTCTAGCGTATGCGACCCACCATACGCCTTAGCGTTTTGTGGGCCGCATAATAACAACCGCTACGTCCGTAGCAGAGTTTCGCTATTGCCCACGGGAGGCGCGATATATTTCTAGCTGGTGAAAGGCAGAGAGACATTTTTTTTTGTTGGCAGTATATGGTTGATAATCTTACAAAACTCGTTTTATCCGAGGCATCCTGGTGAATTTTGGGATTGTCAACACAGGAAAATTTTCTCCATCTGTTGTTGTGTGTCGACTTCAAATGCGGACTCGACCCCATTCATCCAACTGAGGCTTTCTAGGAACATGGGTGGATTTATTTATTTATTCAACAACAACTTTACAGGCGAAGCCCAATTACAAAGTTGTAATGATAAGAACATTTACATGAGACATTAAACAACACAATCAGCATAGGAGAACTAACAATAAAACAGAATTACAAGAAATATAAAAGATATCCACTATACACAAATATAAAACCTTAAATAACATACAGTCATGTCACCAGAATACAGCAGGCACCGTTTAAAAGTTACAGTAATTAGGTGTATATACAAAGTAAGAGACTAATTGTCTAAAATACAGAAATAAGTAACAAACTTATACAGCTTAAATATCATTAAGAGTGATCGATTTGATATTTTTCATATAATTGGAAGGGCTGAGAGTAAATAAATCAAATTTCGAGTGGGCAATGTTACCTAATATAAATAATCTCACTAGAGGACTAGACAGGTACATATTAGTTTTAAACTGAGTTTTAAACTCAGTGAGGTAAATTATATTTCTTTTGTGGGTTATGTCAGGTTTAAATTGCTCTCATTAGGCACGCTTCACGTGCATTTCCAACCATGCAAATTAAAATGGGGATATCTTTAGAGTTCCACGAACGGGGCTTCCACACACAGTAGTGAAGTTCCAGGGCTGGAGAGGCTATATTCAACCCCATCCTCGGGTCAATTCCTTTCGTCCCGAAGACACCTCCGTAGGGCTACAATTTCTTCAACGTCGAAGTCGGTATCGTACCACCCTAGATAAGTGTGTTGTTTTTATTTACCGGGGACCACCTTCAGTGGTTCTGCACGGTTATATTCCATTAATACTTACTTTTGTATTGTAACTTGTACATATTTAAAGATTTTATGCATTTATATTTATTTAAGGAGGTTCTCTAAATCAGACCCATTGTGGCCGAATTTATTACCATTTATCCTCACGTTGTAAACCGATGTGTAGCTACACGAGGCATTTTATTAATGTTGTAGCTTATTAATCAAGAAATTTGCCACACCTTTTGAACATCGCCAGGTTACATGCTAGAGAACCAATATTAGTAAATTCTGTAATATAGTGCATTTCATGTTTAAAGAAAGTGTCATTATTTCATCTGCAACCATTACGTATGGAATCCTCAGTATTTTGTGTAAGTAAGTAAACTAATAATTTGTCATAGTCTATGTAAACTTGGGCTTAACGCCCTGAGATAGTCTGAGCTAGTGAAATTTTATCGTGGGCACGTTACATCACATATCCGGTGTAAGTTGTGTCTGCGATATCTGCTATGCTACAGTAGCCCAAGTTAGTTTCTTTATGTAATATCTTATAACCATTAATATTCAACGTATTTATTTGTTTTATGTAGGTGCAAATCGTAGCAGATGGATAGGCACCTATGGAATAATTAATTCTAAAACTTTATCCTTCTACAATAGGTATTAAGCGAGGTATTTGGTGCGGCCCTTGTAAAATAGACAGGCGGTATGTATAAACAATAATTTTGGATTTTTTGCATTCGTTGACCTGTAGCAGCTGTAAACATGGACCATAAACTGTGTCACCGTAATTGAAAATAGGTAAAAAGTTATTAATATAACTACATTTCAAGCTTAGCGTTGAGAATATGTTTGGAATTATACAAAATTTTTAACCTTGAGATTACTTTTTATATGCAGTTTGAGATGTGCTTATTAAATCTAAGATGTGAATCTACAGTTAAATCCAAAATTTTCACCTTGTCCTTTAATGGTATATTAACATTATTGATATTGATACTGTCATCTTGTAAGTGACGTGATCTATCAATTTTCCTCTAAAAAACATTGCTGCACACTTGGTAGGATTTAACCGGAGGGAATGCTCTAGAGATATTTTATAAAGTGTTTCTAAATCGTTATTAATAATTATACAACTATTCTGGAGGTCATTGGGGTTAAAACTGTAGAAAAATCGGGTGTCGTCTGCAAACATTTGCAATTAAACAGAACTGGCTCTATTACAGAGCCCTAAAGCACTCCGAATGAAATTTCTGTTGGATTGGAATATTGAGTTTTGAGAACCATCCTTTGGTGTCTCCCACTTAAACAATTATTAATAAAATTTACTGCAGTTGCATCGAATCCATTAAATTTTAAAGTTTCTATTAAAATGTTGTATTCAATTATATCAAAGCTTTTAAGTAATCGAGCAACACCAACACAGAACATAAACCAGAATCAATTGAGCTAAAGAGATGATTTTTAATATTCAATAAGGCAGTAGCACAGCTGTGCCCTTCCCTAATGCCGGACTGCTCATCTGGAAGTATTTTATAATTAGTTAAGCGGTCAGTAATTTCAACATGCACCATTCTTTCCATACCATAAAAGGACAGTGTAAATGGTTGAAGTCAAGATGTATGCCTTCCGATCCAACAGCTTTGGGCTTAATTTTAAATATCAGAATTTCAGTCACAGATTTGAATGTAAGAGTAGAAGTTATATTTTGTTTGACATGATTATACTAGTCAAGGTTTTTAAATGTATTATTTCCTAGGAAACCAAACCAGAGAGAATATGTAGTATTTGTTTTTTATCGTTTTTTATTTTTTTCATTGTATATATTAAGTTCCATGCCAGGTAGTATTCATATCTTCTTATAGAGCTTGTTATACAGTTTTTTAGATGTTTGTAATTTTTCCAATTTAGTGGGGTTTTGTTTTGTTTATATTTTTGCGACGCGAATAGAAGATACATTTTTTATTTAATAGATTATGAGAAATTGAGTACTTACCTGTAATAATTACTAGATTGATCTAGAAGTTAACCTGTAACAAAAAAGAAACAAAAAGTTAGAGCTGAAAACAATTATAACGAAATATAGCGCGAAAGAAATTTGGTATTAATTAACTACATTTTTAATACAAGTTTTCCGTATTTATTTACTAGTATAGGTATATTTTATGAAATTTTATTTTGTGGACATATAGGTATATAATTAACAGTTAAGTAGTTCTCAGAAAGGTTCTTAGAGAGTTTAAAAAAAATTTTAATCTTGAATTTTGTTATAGTTCCTAACGAGCATAACACAGATTCGAAAGGGTAATAAAAATGTTTTTTTTTGGTTTCCGTTCCAAAAGGAAACGACGTGAACTATATTTTTGTTGCAGTTTCGAAAGGAATAATATTTAAAAAATTGAAGAGTTTATTTTTATTATATTGCCAACAGTTCTTATGAATACATTTTTACCTAGGTGTTCTAAGACCTATTTCATTGCAGTTTCTGCAAATTTCTATGAAAACTTTCATGACAAATGGACATGGCTTCTAGCGATTAGTGATAGGTTCCTTTATACGTTCACATATAAAAGTTGTTCAATGTTAAGCTAAAGTAGGGTCAACCTCTTGTTAATAAGCCTCTAACTACAGTAGTTCACTCGTTGTGACCCACCAAAATAGAGCATTTCCAACCATCTTTTGAGTCTGTTTCGCAGGACTGTACTATTTCGTAGTGCATCCAATGGAAAAATAAGTTCTACGTAAAGCTCTAAAAATTATAATCTAGTTCTAATTGTATCCAAATTACGTCAAAGAACCCTAATTTCTAACCAAGAAATGGTAATTTTTTGATTTTTCTCTGACGGTACAAGAAAGATACTAAGAACGAGTTAAGCTTCACTCAATTTATTTAAACGAAAATTTAAAAAATAAATTTTATGAGAGATGTATTTTAGAAACAAAAAGACAATTATTTATTTAAAGATTTTCCACTAATTTTTTATTTCATTTTAGTTTAAAACTTGTTTACGTTGGATGCCCTTACGAAGGGCTAAAAATCGCATTCGTCTGCGACACAGGGCAGAAAAACGAACGAATATATGCTCTGTTTGGGGATGTTATAGCTGGCGAATGTTTGAAAATGTTTTGTTCTGTTTTCTGTTTAATAGATCGCGTCAATAGCACACCCTTAAATCTAGAAGGTGTAAATTTATGTATAAGCTAAGTAAGATGGGGCTTTAATATTTATAATGATTTCCGAACCACTCCTTGGGAGTAACCTACAATTATAAATTACTCCGAAGTAGATGGGATTCGAACCCTCTTCGCTATAGGTACACTCAAAGAGCAAGCTATCGTTCCACTATTGGGGTATTCGGTTCCTTTATTTAAATTCATAGAAAATTCAATACACTTTAGATCTACTTTGAATCATTTTTATATATGAATAGGAAGAATTGTAGCTGTTTCAAGAAATTTGAAAAGTACGATTTTTAGACCAAGATGACAAAATCTAGGGGCTTCGGAATCGGCGCGCATTGAAAACTAGGTTTAGAACTTTGTTTTTCTTTGATTTACGCAGAATTTTATCAGATTTTTTCCGAATTCCCGACGAATTCTGGGTGTTTTTGAACACATAAGTAAATGGCTTAAGAAATAATCTTTCTCTATGTTGGCAGTTTTACTCATAACATAATTTAATAAAATTGACCATAAATTTCAAATTATGCTTTCTAACTTTTGCAGTTGTACAAATACTTAAATGATGTTTAATTTTTACATAATAAAATACTTTTCATACCAAGTTAAATATAAGAAAATACATTGTATATCGATAAAAGTTAAGAGATGTTATGAAATTCCTTCTTATAAAAGTTTTAAAAGTTTTTTTTGCTTCAACTTAGGGACGTTAAAACTGGTAAAAAGTATTTGAGTATCTTGACAATTTTATAAGTTAATACTAGCCGCACAACTTTACACACTCAAAGTACCGTTTATGAATTATGATCGTGTAAAATTACCTACATTTTAATTATTTAAAAAAGTTTCAGTTAGGCATTCGTCACGCACCAATATCACGCATTATTAACTAAATAAAAATGACCTATGAATGTAAATAGGTGTCACGCGAGTAGGTTATACGAGCAGTTTTATAAAAAGAAAGTTACAGTATTTATAATTCTAGATAGTTACATATGGATTTATTTCAGAGAATGATGTAGAACATATTTAAAAATTCCGATTGTTTTTTAAACTCATACTAACACAGACTAAAATGTAATGATACAATGTTGGGTCGACTTCGAATTTTCAACAAACAACTATTTTCTTAATTAGATTCTCCTTGCATAATATTTTACCTACGATTTGTGACACTCATTCTAGTAAGGAAATGATTCATTAATTTTATTACGTGAGTTGCTGAATTTTATTACTGCACTAATTTTTCATACACATAAACAAAAAATGAAAATAACGCAATTTTTATTAACTAAGTATAACGAAGCGTTTTTCGTTACAGAAATATGCATATAGTCCGGGCGAAATCGGTCATCGCCCGGGAAAATTAATTCGGATGGAATATTTTTGTGTCATCTTGTTCAAAATGTGCTCCTTTATAAGAAAGTGCAGTTTGCCAGATGGAAATGTGGTCAGGAATTGTTTAAACAAAGTTTTTTTAAAACAAATTAGAAAAATTTACTTTTTCGTTTCGAAAAAAATATATTCGTATTTTTCATACAAAAACAAACAAAAAGTGTTCTTAGACATTGTTCTCTAAAGTTGATAGATTTAGAGAAAAAAATTCTTAAAATCCCAAAGTAGCTAAATTTGCGATATTAACTATATGACAATTAATGTTTTTTATTGTAAGAAAAATTTGTATCTATTCTTTGAAGCTTTTACCACAATATACTGTTGATATATTTTGTTATCCTTTAGCTTAACTGCTTGTTTTTCTAATTGTGAAGATATTCGCGTGCCTGTCAGCGTAGCTATGATATTATATAAGTATATGGGTATTTTTATAAAACATACGCTAGCATTAGCGCGTCGTACATTCACTGAAGTATACAATTTGTGTAAAATACGAAACACTGCAAATATTTAATATAAGTAGAATTATAATTGTAGGTAAAGTAATATAAGATTTAAAATGCATGTGAATTTTATTTTTTATTTAATTTATTTTATAATACAATTAAAGTGATTATACAACTTACACATTTTTAAAATAACAAGATCACAGAGCATATAGATACACAAGTAACGTTATTTTTTTACAGCTACATGTATTAGTACTACATGATTTTTTACAATTGCACGATTTTATTAAGCCATCTGACAAAGGATTTTTTGGCATAAATACAGGTATCAGCATATTATCCCCATATTTGTAACCAAAACGTGTTAGATCTAATTCAATGTATCTGGAAAATAATACATTTTTCCAAATATATGTTTGCGCAGATGGTCTCAAGATATACAAGTATAAGGCATGTGACGTGCATGCGATATTATTCAATTTAAGCGTTATTCCACACGTACGTGAAATAATACGTAATAATATGTATATTATTGTATATATACAATATACATCATGAGGCGCGCCGCTACACTGACTTGCGCGCGAACGCCCACACATTTTAACAATTAAAAAACAAACACTTAAGCCAAAGAATAACAAAACATATCTATATTATACTGTGGTGAAAGCTTCAAAGAATAGATAAAAAATTTTGTTACATTAAAAAACATTAATTTTCATATAATTTTTGAGTTTTTCAAGAGTTTTTTCTCGAAATCTATCAACTTTAGAGAAAAATGTCCAAGATTATTTTTTGTTTGCTTTAGTGTGAAAAATACGAAAATATTTTTCCGAAACGTGGAAGTCAATTTTTCTCTAATTTGTTTTAAAAAACTTTGTTGAAACAATTCCTGACCACATTGTGTACACAACTGTACTTTCTTATAAGGAGCAGATATTGAACAAGATGGCACAAAAATATTCCATCCGAATTAATTTTCCCGGTCGATGACTGATTTCGCCCGGACTAATAAGATATCATTATTTTCTTGAAAATCTTTTATAAGAATTGTTCTGTTAAGTTTATTTTTGTAGATATATTGTACCGCCGTAGGCAAATTAGTTTCAAAGTTAATAAAAGTATTAATTTTTAGAAGCACTGCGTAAGTATAGAAGATTGTAAAGTACATATGAATCCGGGTGAGGAAGCGACGAGAAGTGTTTTTATATCCAGGCAAGCGAACACGTTAGATGTACAGAGATCTCCGTCCTGTAGTATCAAAGTAAAAAATATTTCTCTAAGTCCACAAATTGAGGTCGCAAAATATTTCAAAATATTTATCAAATTCGTTTGATTCGTTGATCCATCGCACATCTGTTTTCCGCTGTTTCTCCCACTTCTTCATATTTGAAGGAATTAGTTAAAATGCATACGGTGTTGGCAGTCAGCCAGAACGACTCGTCGCAGGCAGACGTGTGCACTCCGAGATACCGTTATTGTGATATGTTAAATTCCAACCCGTGAAATTTCTGCTAAGTCCAGTCGACATCATCGACCAGTAGCGCATCCGTCTAGCGCCTACTTCCACTTCCACAGTAAGTTGTTCCATCGATAAAAAAGTTTATATGGACCTGAGAAGGATGTCAGGCCGATCTGACCGTCCCCGGGAGCAGATGTGCCCAAGTGTGTACCAGGAAGCAAGTAAGACCATAAAGGAAGAAAACAACTAAGTAAGAAACTTGGCTAGTGCATTTTCTTTAAATTTTACTGTTGCTCGTAGGTGTTTCGCATGTACCCTAGGGGCTCTAGGAACACTGAAGAGTAGCATGACTGTTATATTAACCATACTTTACCTTTTCAGTATCTTATCTCGAGGGTGGCCGTTCCTGTAAATCATCTATGCAACTCGTAGGTATTTCGCATGTACCCTAGATGATCTTGGAACACTGAAAAGTTGCACCACTGTGTATTAATCATACCTTAACTTTTCAGGGAAATTAATCAACGCACACTAGCCAAGTACTTGATAAATTGTTGCATTGTAGTTTTTATATTTATAGATATAATTGTGGTCTTGCTTCACTTGTCTGGTGTTCGTATCTAGTCTGCAACCTATTTATTTTTTTTTGCTAACCGTATATTTATGTGTTGCAGCTTGCTATCCCAGTCACCTAAGTTATCTGGTACTAGTATTTTCGTTACTACTAGAATTTTTGCTTGCTCCTCCCGATAATGAGTAATTTATAGATTTTTTTTTAGAAAATAAGTATTTAGAGAAGTAGAGTTGTAATATTAGTTTTATCTGAATATACTGATTTAATTGAAAAACTCTTGAGTTTTACTGTTTGTGTGTGAACGTCTAATTTCTCATATATTGACTCTCCGGAGTAAGCTTTCTCCACTTGAGTTACTCAGCCTCGCGTACTCAGCTTGAGGGTAGTGTGTCCTATCACTTAAACTAGGACTGGCGCATGGCGCCGGAGCAAACCGAAAACTTGTTTCCGGAGCTCTTGTGTCAAGGAGTGGCCCACTTTTTCTCCACGTCATCGTGAGAGGTGGAGAAAAAATCGTCACAACAGCGATAAAGAACCTCGATTTATTGTCAATATCTATGACACAATTTTTACATTTAGACAAATTGATACTCGATAAATTATAGACCGACCTAAATAGTCTAAATTGTAGTTAACTACTCAATGCAGACACTTATATATTTACAGTACGATACAAAATTATTCTCCAAATTGATTGTAAATAAAATTTATAAGTGTAGCTTAACAAATGTATCATATTTTTTAAGTCTACTTCTAGATAACTAATTTATATTTGTAGTATCTCTGACGGGGGTGTAATAGATCGAAAAGTTAATAATAAGATATAATAAATATCGAAAAACTAATCGAAAAACCACGAAATTGATTCTCATGTTTTTTATACAAGGTGGTCCAAAATTGTCTGCCGAAATGTCTGCAGCTGATAGTACATCCAAAAATAATGGTAGTCTTTTATATAAACTTATTTCCGAAAAATACGAGGAGGAGGAAAATACTGACAGTCAACCCCTAAAATTACCCCTTAAGCAGAATAGAAGGTGTGACGTGTGACCGTGTGACTGATACCATGTAAACTAGTGTTCGGATGGTCTATGACTAAGTTTAAAATGTAAATTTGATATTTTAGGGGAGTCGGAAGATATTGCAGAAAATCTGAAATTTATTATCCCGCTTATAAGGGGTATATCTCCCTTATTATTCATTTTCGGAAATAAGTTTATATAAAAGACTACCATTATTTCTGGATGTACTATCAGCCGCAGAAATACCGGGAGATAATTTTGGATAACCTAGTATATGTTTTTAATATATGCAGTAATGAATATACAGGGTTACTGGTAATTCGATAGATTCCTTTGGAGATGTGATGGGGCATGAGCTAAGGAGTAAATCTAGCCCTAACATACATTATGCAAAACTCAATAGTTTTTGAGATATTTCAATTTTTTTGTTTTTCTCAAAAAAGTAGATCTTAATGTCTTAAAAGTTAATTTCCGAAAAATCTACTTGACATTTTTAATTTTTTTTTTACTGGATTACTTGTCCAATATTATAGATATCCGTTTGGAATGAAAAATATCCGGAAACATTTCGATCATGTGAACATTTAAAATAAAAACTTGTAAAAATTTTTTTTTAAATCAGTTATGAAATTTACCTATTACGTTTTTCAAAAAAATATTAATCTAGCACGCGTACAAATTATTATAAAACTTCCTTATTTCAATAGCTATCTAACTAGGTACAAATGTTTAATGTACCCTTGATAGTTCTAATAAAAAATTAGTAAAGATAATGCTGGTGGCGGAATTTATTAAAGGACTAATCGTTCATTTTCATTTAAGTCAGTCAGTCCTTGACTTTGACGTTTGTGCATATATGTCATTAACTGACATTCTTATCTCCGTGTCCCTTAAGTTTGTTGGTCTTGTTAAATTAGTTATCGAAGATTTTGATTTTGCTCGTAGTTGTTATTGTATTTTCTGTGCCATGGCCGCGTATGCCAACGCAGAATACGCTGATATCTTGTTTGTCTATGAATACTGTGGCGGCAACGCTGCTGAAGCTCGCCGAGAATATGGTATTTGGTACCCTAACCGCCACTTACCAAATGCACGTGTATTCAGTACGGCATATCGAAATATCGCTGAAATGTAGAAGAAGTGACGCTGGTGCTCCTCCCGTTTATGAACCAGATGATGAGGAAGAAATATTGAGGTATTTTGAGGAAGACCCAACTATTTCAACTAATAAAGTCGCAAGACTAACCGGAGCGTCACAATGGAAAGTTTGGTCTACGATACGTAGAGTTGGATGTCATCCTTACCACTATACCCCTGTCCAAGGCTTGGAGGAAGGTGATCCTGGAAGGAGAGTGGAATTCTGCCGCTTTATGTTAAATTCAGATGCAGAAAGTGCAAATTTTTTAACAAGTATTTTATGGACGGACGAGTTGAAATTTAATCGCGAGGGTACAACAAATTTCCACAACCTACATTATTGGGCAGAGGAAAATCCCAAGTTAACACGTGAAACTAGTTTCCAAATGAAGTTTTCTATTAATGTGTGGATGGGAGTCATTGGCCACTATTTAATAGGGCCACACTTTCTTCCTCAAAATTTAAACGGGGAAATCTATGTTCCTCTCGCCGTTAGACAGCGAATGATATTTCAGAACGACGGTTGTCCAGCACATTATCGGCTGACAGTACGACAGTTACTTGATCAACGTTTCCCTAACCGTTGGATTGGAAGAGCGGGCCCAATACCTTGGCCAGCGCGAAGCCCTGGCTTAACATCCCTTGATTATTACGTATGGGGTCATATGAAGGAGATGGTCTATGCCACACCAGCCAATACTATAGAAAACCTTAGACAAAGGATAGTCGATGCTGCCCACCAGACAATCTGACAACCAGAGTAACAAGGATGGAAATAAGAAGACGCTGCCGTGTCTTTAAACGGAATAGGGGCTCCCATTTTGAGCAAGACATATAAGAAATAAAGTACAACTTTGAAATTAATGAAGAATTAAACTCTACTTTTAAAATGTTTTTTACTGTTTATCTAAAAATAAAATTCGTACTACTTGTGTCATTTTTACTACTATTTTCTTAGAACTATTAAGGGTACATTGAACATTTGTACCTTGTTAGATAGCTATTGAAATAAGGCAGTTTTTATAATAATTTATACGCGTGTTACGTTAATATTTTTTTGAAAAAACCTAATAGGTAAATTTCATAGCTGATTTAAAAAAAAAATTTTTAAAGTTTTTATTTCAGATGTTCACATGATCGAAATGTTTTCAGATTTTTTTTCATTCCAAACGGATATCTATAATATTGGACAAGTAATCCAGTAAAAAAAAATTTAAAAATGTCAAATAGATTTTTCGAAAATTAACTTTTAGGACATTAAGATCTATTTTTTGAGAAAAACAAAAAAAATAAATATCTCAAAAACTACTGAGTTTTGCATAATATATGTTAGGGCTAAATTTACTTCTTAGATCATGCCCCATCACATCTCCAAAGGAATGTATCGAATTACCAGTAACCCTGTATATATTTTAATATGTGTTAATATTAATGTATTATGAATTCGTAAAAAATATGTCATAAAAATTAATAGATTTTTACTATGAAGATAATAATTTTAGTACACAAATTTTCGTGGCCTATTGGAATTCATTATACCAACGTTTCTTTTTATGAGGATAGAACTTCAAAAGCTGCAAATAACAAATAGCATTGTAGGAGCTTTGACGGAAACGTCGGTGACCCAGATATAAAGGAGGTATTATTTTACCAGTATTCCAAAATAGAATAGAACTTCATTGCCTTAAACCCTACTTTGCTTCTAAAGATAACCTAAAGATATAGAATGAATTTAATTAATACCAATATGGTAAGTTGTCTTGGTATAAATAACGATACTTTGACAAACAGATTTTATTGTAAGGTGGATATTACTATTTTTTTGTATTGTGATGAAAAATGTCTTTTGAGAGTTAATAATAAATTCCCTTGATTCTAAATACACCAAATGGGAGGAAATACCTGTAAGTTGTATATAAATAATTTTTCGAGACGTTTTCAATGTAAAGAAATCTAAAAAACAATAACCAGCTTGATGGCTTACGTATTAGGTTTAAGACGATGGGCGCCCGGATTCGAATCCCAGTTAGGATATGGATATTTAGTTTTGAATGTGTTGCCGAGATGGTATAATGAACTAGAGAGGGTTGTGTGACCGACAACACAGGTAGTCGCTATATCACCCAAGAGTTCAAGTGGACAAAGTTGTGTAGTTGTAGTTAATCTACACCAGGCTGTTAATATATAGAAAATAATAATTAAAAAAATATGAAATTATACCTTAGATATTCACTGATCAGCAGCCAATAGGTCTTTGAAAGAAAATAAAAATGTAGTTCTTTAAGTAAATTAAGAAAATCGAAAGTCCAAAGAAGAGAATTTTAAGACCTGAGGTTGTCAATACCCATGTAGGCATTATTATTTTCTATACATATTCCCAGAATGTCCCAAATATTGTCACATAGGGAGTAACATTATTAAAACCAGGAATTATTACCTTATAACTTTTAGTAGGATACATATAGCTACAAAGTATTTTCTAAATTCAAAAACTATTATTCTTTACTCTTTAAATAACCATTACAAATAATTATTGGAACAAGGTTTGATATCAATTCATTAAATATATAATAAAATATAAACTTGAGCTCGATATGTGACCTGATAAGCAAGCATTTCGGATTTTTACACGCTTTATATTAGCTTCACCTATATGTTTGTTTGTTGGTTTTTTGTTTGTTTTTCAACCTTTGAACGTGATTCTCACCCACCTCGAAACGTCAGATTAAACTGAAACTTTGCACACTTATCAAGGACCGACGACGCTACAATAATTTGACAAATTTGTCCTAATGTCTTCACCAGGATCATCAGGATAAAATAATATTTTTAAAAAAAAATTCTAATCTACTGTCGATATTTTGGCGGAGGCGCCGCAGTTAATAATATAACGTATTTGCCGTTACATAAGCCCTTGTCAAACGCTAGTTCCAGCTCTAATACATACATTATGATGTAATATTAATTATGTACTACTAGCGGATACTCAGCGGTTTCTAAAAGCAGGATGAATGGCGTGACTAAAAAATAATATAGTTTAAAAAAATTAAAAAACGCGCTTTAATATCAAAATGAACTAAAAGTATGTTTACATATTTTAAATATTTTATTGTAAAAAGCGTGGGGTGCAATAAAAATATGGTAAAAAGCACCCCACGCTTTTTACAATTATTTCATTTAAATAATTTTTTTAGTTTTTTAAACTATATTTTTTTATCATCTAACTAACGAGTTAGAAATCAGTTTTTCTTTAATCTTTCTACAGTCTTTCTTTAGTCTTTCTCCAGTCTTGCTTCGGGCTTGCTTCAGTTATTGGTAAGAGCCTCCCATTTGTATAATTATTGTTACCATTGTTATGTCTGTCTCCTATTGTTGGTTGCATCTGCGACACCTTAACCATTTGTCAATTTGTGTACCATAAATGGATGACTAATGTGCATTTTATGTAGATACACAAGAAATATGAACATACATACAACATTTATAAATTTACAATTTCCGAAAATGTACAATCTTTTGGTAACTGCAATAAGAATACTTGTATACTTAGTTCATATCAAGAACTGCAATAGAGAGCCTTGTATTACTCTCCGTATTTTCGAAGCAAACATCTGTGTGAAAATTTATACGAAATTGTTACTTGTTTTTTAATTTTATAATTATTGATACTATGTTGTGAAATTATTTTCTAATAAATATTTTATATTTTGTTCACTTAGTATTTCCCACAATAAGGGTTTGATATTTGTAAGACATTGTAACCGATCGAAATGTAATTTTAGAAATCACTACTTGTTTATATATAAGAATCTATGTATACTAAAGTTGGAAACAGAGAGCTGCGACATGTTCTACTTTGTTCTTAAACTAAGAAATAATGAACTACACAACGACAATCGCCTACGGATTTCAATTGAATTGTATTAGCTTTAGCGCTTTCGCTGCCGATACATTTCATTTCCCTGCAGCTGGCTTATCTTATGATAAGCTATTCACTTATATCCTCTGTATTGGAGTTAGGTCATGAGACTGTACGTTAGGAGGCGTATATATATACTTTAAAAAATGTTAACAGCTATTTTAATAATGTTAACAACAACACATTGATTATTGAAAAATGTTAGGTATGAGGGAATGTAGCAGATGAATTTCATAAAATTGGTAACAGTGAACTAGAAGGGGTTGTGTGAGAGGTAACACAGCTAGTCCCTGTAACACTCCTGAGTTCGAGTCTCAGCTTCCGCAAGTGGCACTGCAGTAGGAATTGGTTTTTGTGTAATTCACATAGTCAATTGCGTCCTGGCTGGGTAGTAGAATAGCTAATGCTAAACTGTAGGATAATAATGTTAGTCGATAACATAGAAAAGTATTGAGAAATAAATTTAGGCTTTCTTCTGACTGGAGTACTAAAAGTTAACTTAAAAACGTACGTGTTAACATTAGATTAGGATGTGGAATATGCAACCTTCTGTACTATTAGAAAATGAAATGTAAAACTATTTGATCTACCCTAATACACAAATGGCGATATCTAAATTATTTCATAATATCATATGAAAATAGTTTACTCATGTTCGTGGATTTAATATATGTTGGCGCAGACAGCTTTAAATTAATCTAAATATTCACTTTATTTTGCAAAATTTCAATGAGTTGAAAATTATCAAAATTTACATTATTAGAACTAAAAAACTATCTTTACATAAAACTTCCGATTTGAATTTGAATTTCTTTAAACCTAACAATGATATTTTCCTCATATTCAATAAATTCGAAACTCATGTGTCAGGCACACATATATCGTCGTAGTTATTATCCTTTCCCATTATTTGAAACACGTTTTCAAAGTTATTCATTGTGACTTAATATTACGAAACAATGTCACCCACTCTGCACATATATTTTTATTATATTTAAGATTTATAACCACTCAATAAATATAGTTATTTATATACGCGACTAGTTAACTATCCGTTTTTTACTTCTTCTCCCTTTACACCAGAGCATCAGACACAAATGAAACACATATCTCAAGAGATATACATGTTATACACGCTGTGAATTATAACTTTCCCTGCGTGTTGCGGAACTTATATATGTTCGTGTAAAATCAGTATGCCATATATTTACTTGAGTGCTATTTGTCCTTTGGAAAGAAACCAAGGGTCAAATAGGTACAAGGGATCTGGTGTCTCAAAAGGCTACAGAATTATTTATTGTCCTCTTGTTGATCTTTACCAATTTCCTCGGTAAAATATGACTAGGAAGTAACTATGGAAAATAAGTTTCTGGTTGTTAAACAGGAATTCTTTGTTCAATATGAGTATCTCCACCAAGTCACAACAAAAGCATGTTATTAAATTATATAACAAATTAGTTGTATTTTTATGTTGTTCGTTTTAAATGATAGTCAAAAAAATCAAAATAACAAATATAATACTGTAAAGACGAACCAGTAAAAAATAATCAATAACAAATGGTACTTTTCAAAGTTATTTAAACCATATTCAATCGTAATTAGACATTGCGGTTAATGTAAATATTACTATAAATAGTAATATGACTTAGCTTTACCCTGAAATAGCCAACATTCACTTTAAAATCTACTTAATTAGTAACCGACTGAAAGCCTAATTGTCAAATTTTAACTAACTCGTTTTTACAATATATACAGGGTGTCCCGAAAATGATGGGCATTCTCTCGGATTTGGGTAGAACTAGTGAAAATAAGGTCATAAGTTTTTCTTTCCCCCGAGGTACCCCTACCAAGATATTTGCTCTTGAAGTTGAAGGTTAAAAATCGATTTTTCGCGATAACGTTTTTATTGTTCAATCGATTTTAATCATTTTTGGATCAGTATCATATTATTTCAATCCAATTAGGTAAGTGTATTAGAACCTTGGATAACATTCTTGGGCGCTCGGGGGCAGAGCACCCATTGCCTTAATAAGTTAAAAAAAATATTCAGCCTATTTTCTTTTATTTCTAATGTTATTTTCAAACTTATTAGCTATTTTTACGTAAAAAACATATATTTGTTTGATGTCGGTAATATGAACCGTTTTCGAGATAAATGCACATAACGATAAAATTGCGATTTTCAATCGCACAAATAATAGTCATTTTTAAAAATTAAATAAACACGAGGATTATGTACAAAACAACATTTATTTCTCTATGAGGTAGTAAGTACTTACCTAAACTTATAAAAACAAAAAATCTTGAACACACAAAACACAAAATTTGGAACCTTACTGTAGAAAACTAATTAGGGACATGGGAAAATGAAAATTTATGAAATTTCATAACAATTGCCCAATATGAGCACCTCCTTCTCTAATGCATGCTTGTCCATGACCAACTGACGATCGCTGGACTCGCCACAACATTCCTTCGTTTTTTCTAATTGCATTTGCATGGTACATAATTCTCTCGTATAATTCTTCTCTTGTCTCTACTGGTGTGGCATATACGAGACTCTTTAAATGCCCCACAGGAAAAAATCAAGGGGATTTAAATCGGGTGGTCGGGAAGGCCAAGGAACAGGCCCACTAAGACCTATCCACCGGTTTGGATATAGTCTATTCAAATGACCCCACACTATAAGACTAAAGTGCAGGGGCTCCCCATCATACATAAACCACATGTTCTCTCGAGATGCAATGTCAACGTCTTCTAAAATTTGTGGTAACTTCTGTCGGAGAAATTCAAGATAAAGTTGCCCATTCAATCGATTTGGTAACACGAATGGGCCCAACAAATACCGGCCAATAATTCCGGTCCAAACATTAATATGAAATTGCCTTTGATAGCGTGTTTGAATTGTGGCATCTGGGTTTACCTCGCTCCAACATGTAAGTTGTGGGAGTTAATGACTCCATTTCTTCCAGAGCTCGCTTCATCCGCATATAAAACCGATCGAAACAAGGCATGGTTTTGTTCATATTTCTGTATAAATTCATCTGTGCTAATGACATGTAAAAGTTTTGCGATCAGGAACCCTTTGATGGCGATACCGTCGAGCGTATAGTCTTGCTTTCGAGGCATTACAAGAAGCCATTCCATACATTAAATGCATATCTGCGTATTCATTGTTAGTGTAAGCCATATTTCAACCAATTAATTACTTAACTAATGTCGGATTAAGCTAATACTGAAAAATTATGTCACTTCTTATCTTTCTACATATTTAAGACGATGTAGCTGTTTTTTTTTAATATTTAAAAAAATTAACATTAACACGTTCAATGCTGGCCCCAGGACTTGGGCTTCAGCATAAGCAGCACCATTTTCTGTAGTTTTTTTTTTCAAATAATCGACGGGAAAGTCATACATAATATGACAAAGTAATACTAAATAAATAGTATTTGTTTATTTATTTTTAAAAGTTACTGTTATTTGTGCGATCCAGAATCGCAATTTCATCGTAAGTGCATTTAACTCGAAAACGATTCATATTACCGACATCAAAGAAGTATACATTTTTTACACAAAAAAAGTATTTATTAGGAGTTAATTGGATCATTTTTTTTGCAGAAATATTGTACTGGCCTGATGAGGATGCCAAAAGTTTCTATTAATAGACCTTGTGCTATGGCCGTAATTTGGAAAAAATGGCCGTCACTCTTCGGTTGTTTTTCTGTTTTATTCAAAAACCATAAAAAAAAATGCGTAAAATGAGTGGTCACTTGAATGAACCAACGCGTATTAAATAAATAAAAATGAAAATGTGACCACGTGCACAATACAGTAAAGTTTTAAGAAAAATCATCTCTGATGTAATGAAATACAGTCAGTTTATTAACAAATACGCCATGAGGTGTAAAGCTGGGTGCATTTTTTGGTGGTTTCTTCAGTAAGCCTAATCCACGTTGTTATAAAAACTGTTGATCTGAATCTTCGTTATTATCATTGAGGTCCAAAATATAATCTTTTTCTGGATCATTATCATTACAAAACATACTTGTATCACAAAGAATCCGAAAACTATCACCTGCGTCGTCAACATGATCTTCGTCTCCCTGCTCAGTAGTTGTAATATCAACAGCGTGGCTATATGGCAGTTTAGACTTTGGCAAAACCAGTAGATATTTGAAAATTTGAGGCAAGCTGTAAACAACCGTGTGCTCCATGAGAATCATTTGTGCACTTGCACGAAATTAGTTTTAAAACTACGTCAGGGCTGGCGGATTTAAATTTGTTATGGCATGAAGCCCATTATTCTTTTGCGCCCATCCCCAAAGCTGTGGATTTAACATACATGTTGTTATATGGCCTATGTCCACTTAGCAACTTTGTTAAAACAGCAGATGTTTGTTTATGTTTAGAACTTTGAATTAGTTTTTGCAAGTGGGACTACTTCAACCTAGCAGAATTATGTGTATAACTGCTAAATATCTTCACATTGTTTTATATACTTATTTTTATATCTTAGGAACTCTTTAACACTAAATTGTAATATGTACATCTATTACAGCACTTTAGGTTCCGTAATTGTCTATACCAAACCTGCAAAATATTTACATTCATTAATATTTCAATTTTTTATATCGTTTACTTTTGACTAACAGCTACTCTCCGCGCCATGTGCCTCGCCGAGCGTTGAATTACGAGTTACAAGCCTGATGCGTTAAGTGTAATAATTACATATTACCAACATAACGCTAATGCTTCGATTACAGTCTTCCTCAAACAATTAAATGTAGAATGACGAAGTCTGCAGCAAAATCGGTTCAAAACAGACAGAAATAGTGAAATATTCTCTTATATTTTATTTATTTATTTATTTAATTATTTAGAAACACTGTTCTACAGGTAATTAAACCCAACTACAGAACAGGAGGGTAAGCAAAGAAATAGAACTATAAATATAAATATAAGTAGAAATAGAAATAAATAAGTGAATAACAAAGTAAAATGAATAAACATATTAATCATACATAGCAAAAGTAAATTCAAAATTAATACAAGTGAAAGAGAAAAGAATATGTATTATATTCTTGCATGTAAATAAAGTAACATAGGTACGGAACTATAAATATCTAAACAAAACAAATAGCTATAAAGAAGTGAATGTGCAAAAGAAGAGCAAAAAATAAAATTAAAGAAAAACAAATCATTTACTTAAAATAAAGCGTTTTTAGGTCATTAAGACTGCAACTAAAAATATCTAGGTCATTTCCAGAATTATTGCAATTATTACAATCTGTATATATGGGCGAATGCATAAGTGTGTTCGTACGAGGTGTCGGGAGATAGAAAGTTAAGTTATCCCTAGAGGTTGCTCTAGGAACAATGAAATTTAATTTAGATGTTAATTCTTGACAATCAGTTTTATTATGTATCAGTTTAAAGAGGAATGCTAAAGAAAAATATTTACGCCTATTTTCAAGGCTAATCACAGAGTGTTTAGCAAGCAAATCTGGTTGTGGAAAACCGATAGGTGGATACACACCGTTCGACTTCCAGCTCAGATATTTTAGGAATCGACGTTGAACCGATTCTAAATTATTGATGTGTGTACTGTAATGAGGTGCCCATACAAGAGAAGCATACTCGAGTTTAGATCGTACGAAGGTAAAGTAGAGTAATTTAATAGTATCCGGATTTGTGAAATCACGACAATTTCGCACTATAAATCCGTAAGTCTTATTAGCTTCGAGGACGATGGCATCCAAATGTGCGGCAAAACTAAGTTTTCTATCAAAGATAACGCCAAGATCTCGAAAGGTTGCTGGACGTTTCAAACTGAGATTGTCAAGATTATAATCGAAAATTATCTGAGTGGTTTTCTTCGTGAAAGTCATGACGTTACATTTTTCAGCGTTTAAGGGCAACTTATTTTGCTCACACCAGGCATTTACCTTATCTAAGCTATTTTGAAGACGAAGACAGTCATTGAAAGTATCGACAGTAGTAAATATCTTTAGATCATCGGCATAAATAGGGCAGTTTACATCAATGACATCTACAATATCATTGATAAAGATATTGAACAGCAATGGTCCGAGTATGGATCCTTGAGACTTAAACCCACCCGATACAACATATTGAGTCCTGTTTTGTAAATATGATTTAAAAAGAGTAATTAAAGAATCGGACAAACCAAAAGAACAAAGCTTATGAAGTATCAAGTTATGGTCAAGTCGGTCAAATGCCTTTGAGAAGTCCGTGTATATTATATCTGTTTGTGATTGCAAATTAATGCTTTCCGCAATAAACTGTGTAACACAAATAAGGTTCGTCGCTGTAGAACGGCCTTTCATGAAACCATGCTGAAAAACCGATAGTTTATTGGAGACATAATGGTATGTGAATTCATGCAGTAAAATTTCTAAGGTTTTGCAAAAGTTACAAATAATTGAGATTGGCCGAAAGTTACTTATATCGAGTTTATCACCTTTCTTATATATAGGACAAACTTTTGATCGTTTCCACAATTTTGGTATCTCACAGTTCCTTAAACACAAGTTAAAGAGAATTTTTAATGGGTGCGCTAACGCATATGCGCAATCCTTCAATAAAAATGCGGGTATTCCGTCGGGGCCAGTCGTCATTTTAGGTTTGATTTTCTTTAAGGCAGCTGTTACTTCATTTTCATCAAATTCCCGTAAATGAATAGTTGAATTAAATCCTTTTTCGTCTAACAACGTATCAGTGAGGTCAGATTTAGGCGCGTAAGATTTGCAGAAGAAATCAGCGAATGCATTAATAATGTCTATCGGATCATCAAGTTGCCGCCCGTTATATGACATTTTACTGGAGATATTAGTCGATCCTTTCTTATTGTTTATAAACGACCAAAATTTAGTTGGATCATTTTTTATATGGCTTCGGCCGTTTGAACGAACTCCTTATAGGCTATAGAAATGTCAGCTTTGGTTCTAGATCTCAGAGAATTAAATTCATATATATATATATATATAATATATTCATATTACGCAATAGTTTATTTATTTTGTATCAGCTTCATTATTTTTTCACTATTTTCAAATTACAACATTCCCAACATTAAGTTTACACAATTTATTTTCCACAAATTGCTGTATAATTACATAACATAAATGCATTTGCGTAACTTATATTGTGTTCCGCCTGCTTTAGTAGAAACACTCTGATTCTGTATGTTCGTTATTGAATGTAATACTGCAGAATACTTGTATCACCAAAGCACCAATTTACTGATGGCTTTGTATTGATTTATACCCGTTATATGGTTTAATTTCAATAAAACTTTCTTGCTCACTGACCCTGTTTTCTAAACTAAATTTAGAAACACAGAATTTTCACTTGCTAACACACGAAACAGCGTGTTTAATTCAATGCACTTAATTTAATACACGTGGATATTATTTCATCCCAGCAGTAATTAAATGCCCATTCATTTCTAAGTACAACTACTAAACAGTGTTTATGTGATTAAATTCTCATTTGGCGCTAAGGAGTCTATTACTATATTATCTTAATGGTCTAAGGAAAACATTTTGGACACAATTTAATCAATTCAGTTAGTTATGCCGACACTTGTATTATGAAATGTTCTCGTTTATGAAACAATTAATTAAATTGTGTCTTATTGATTTCGCATTCTTCATTCGTTTTCCCTTTTGAAAGAGAAAATATTGTCGACTAATAGTGAAGTAAGACAAGCATACAATTTTAGTGAAAAGGAATTATTTCCAGTGTCATTTTTTTTTTTTTTAACATGTTAGCTACATCGAATACCATACGAAATGGACATTTTCTACTTCTAGCAACCGCCGCTACGCAAGTCATCGGCCATTTTGTGAAAAATCGACCATTTTGGTCGTTCTTTCTAAATATAGAAGAGTATATCTCGGTATTTGTAAGTCTAAAAAGAGCGAAAAAAATTGAAGCTGTTTGTTATGACATAGGCTATCACCGGTTACAATATGAAACTTTTATCTGTACGCAAAACCTCAAAAAAAATTAGAGCTGAAGAAACTGCTAAATTTTGGTTTTTTGGTTACAACTTCGGATGTTTTAAGTGAAATTTGATGAAATTTTCAAGTCATACTTATATCTAATAGAAGTCCCAAAAATTGACTTAAAATTTTAAAACTGATTGGCCAATAACTTTTGTGCACCGCATCGTATGAGGTTCTTTTCATTTAAAAAATTAAAAATTTCACTTTTTTTGATAAAACTCAATTTTTTAACTATTTTTAATTAATTTTTGACATATGCTGATCTAATTTTTCGAAAAAAATTTTATATTCTGTATAAATAGCATTAAAAAATTAAGCAATTAAAAACAAATGAAAATTTATCATGACTAGAAATTCAAAATTGTCAGCACTGAACAGCATTTGAAAAATATTTTAAATCAAATAAACCGCCATAATTTAAACATGAGTTATAATAATTCGTCCCACTATGAATTGTTGTATAATTTTTGGTGGATGTAATACTGATTGTAATAGCATGAAAAATTCAGAACGTTTGAGGAGATTGCACAATAATTTTTCAACTAAAGTAAATATAATTGATATACATACAGCACCTCCCATAAGCCAAAAAATGTTTCTGATCCAGAGTAAAAATAAGTAGCAGTTTATTTCCTTTTTATGTAAACAACTTAAAAATAGAAATATTGAAAATGAAATATGCAAAGAAGATGCTGATGCAAATATTATTCGTACCGCTGTTTCGAAAAAAAAAAAAAAAAATGGAGAATGCGATATTGTAATTGTCGGTCAAGATATAGATTTGCTAGTTTTATTAACACATTTTGGTTCATCTTTATTAGAAAATATTTCTATATATATATATATATATATATATATATATTCTATATTTCTATATATCTTGAAGCAATAGAGACTATACTATTTTCAGCAGTTCAGCAGCCGCAGGTTGCATTCAAGGGTTATACGGATCGAAACCAATTAAAAAAACAAGTCTGGAAAAATTGAGATTTAATTGCTTTCAAGAATACACATCAACAGCATGTAAGCTGACTTCGCTACCATCCACCTCACAAGCTGTAAATCAACATTCTTTAAGAGTGTATTATCAAATTCAAAAATGGTTGTCTCCAGAAAATAGTAAGCCTGCATGCAACTACGGACGGCTTATTATCTGTGACCCTTCCAAGAAACATTAAACCACTACCAGATTAATTTATAAAATCAGTTGCATGTAGTTGCAAATCAATAGGTAATAAGTACAAGACTAGAGCATGTACTTGTAAAAAAACTGGGGTTAAAATGCACTGTAGCATGTAAGTCCTGCGAAGGCTTAAATTGCTTTAACAGTGAAGATAAAGATTTGGTACCTGAAACAGAAAAAATTAAGTTGGATGAAGAATTGGAAAATAATTCTGAAACATTTTCTGTAACTGAAAGTCTAAGTACATTTGGAATCGATACAGTGCTAGAGGACAGTGTTAGCGAAGCTTCTTCATTATCATTTACTGATAGGTCGATTGATCAAGAAATTTATAGAAGTGAAAACGATGATGCATTTTATAATTATGCTTCAAGCGATACTGAAAATTAGTCTGATGATTCTTTATCAAGTTGTTTCTATTTTTTTATACAGTATTTAAATACAATAAATATACATTTGCATAACAAATAGTGCTTTTATTGATCTATACTTACCCAAATACGAATATGTATACGTAAATTTTATT
The DNA here is from genome assembly GCA_963675555.1 of Leptura quadrifasciata. NCBI lineage: Eukaryota > Metazoa > Arthropoda > Insecta > Coleoptera > Cerambycidae > Leptura > Leptura quadrifasciata. The sequence continues at coordinate 47,620,149 of OY776678.1, forward strand.
TATAATTAATTGATTTTTTTATATTTTTCAATGCTCTTTCGAAAAATTAAATCAGGGTATGTAAAAAATTAATTAATAACACAAAAAAATTGAGTTTAATCCAAAAAAGTGGCATTTTTCATATTATTATTTTTTTGATGTTATGTGTGCAGATAAAAATTTCATATTATAACCGCTGATAGACTATACCATAACGAATAGCCTCAATTTTTTTCACTTTTTTGGACCTACAAATACCGAGATATACTCATCTATATTTAGAAAGTACGACCAAAATGTTTGATTTTTCACAACACGGCCGATGACTTGCGTAGCAGCTGTTGCTAGAGGAGGCTAGAGATTTCGTATAGTATTCGATGTAGCTAACATGTAAAAAAAAAATTACACTGGAAACAATTCCTTATATTTTGCTTGTCTGACTCCACTATAAGCCAGAATATAACACATACCACAACCCAAACATATGCACGAAATTATACGTTATAAAATCATATAAATCATATAAACCACAATATTTCATTAAGTTTTGATTGGGCTAGTAGTGAAGGCGAAATATAGATCCGCAAGTATGGGAAAAAAGATGTGTTAGATGGATCTGGTTTGTTACTACTTGTTCAAGGCACCAAATTAAGCCCAGTTATATTTTGTGGAGAAAACTTGCTCACAATCATATTTTTTTTAACTCCTTGAACAAAATTAATTATTGGTGACGTCAACTGAATTATTATTTGTTTTGTAAATTAATGAAATATTCGAAATTTACTGATTTTAAACAAATTACCACAGATCTGAAAATATTCAAGATAATTTAATTAAACCCGGTGGATGCACCCATTGATTAACAGACGAGGAAGACTAACAACAAACAATCAGATAACCTTGAATAAGGTTATATTTAGACCAATTATGACATGCCTGCAGTGCAAAAAACTACATACATTACAAAACAAATTATTTCGACTACCGGCTAACACCGACAGATGCACCCCGATTGCTATATTACATCAAAATGCAAAAATAAATCTCGTTAGAGACTTTACGTCACAATAGTATAGTAATTTGCAACATGAGTACTGCATTAAAAAATTATGCAAGATAAGCAGACCGACGATGGCAAAACGATCCATACCTCATCCAGAAGTTACTAAATCAAAAATTTCAACATGAATATATTGACTTTTAGCGCCTCTATCATTTATTAGTGAATAATTAAACGTTTTCTGTTAAACTCTACATTTACTTATTGCTATGGAACCAAAATCCACCTTTATGAGAATCATTCTTTTTCAGAAGGAATGCAGCGTATGAACAATATGGTCAGCACACACGCCGGCGCTGGTGAAAATTCACTTCCCATACTTTCATCGCTGTATCTTTGTCAACACGTAACTTTTACACGTTACATTCAATGCGTAAAAGCGGTAGGAGTTAATGACTGCATGGGCCACGTTGAAAAAAAGAAGGCGTTGTATGCTCAATGCAAATTGCACTGGAGAAGTCGAGTTAAGAATGGCACGTCTCTACGAAAAGAGATATTTTTTTATGTTTCGCCAGATTGTCCTGAGGTAACTAATCCCTGGACATATTTTAAAAAGAAACGGTAGTGATATTTTAATCTAAGGTCGCATATTTAATCATGTTTACCGAAACTTTCGTATAGAAGGAGGCGTGAGATAAGGTGGTGTTATATCCCCAAAACTTTTTCGACGCTTATATAATATAATATATTGAAGAAAATCGATTTTGAAGACATAGGCGTAAATATCAACGGTAAGTAACTAAACCACCTAGAGTTCGTGGACGACATTTTCATAATAGCTGACCGTATTGCCGAAGCAAAAGAAATATTAAAGATACTAGACAGGACTTCTGAAGCAGTTGGTCTAAGGATTAATACCAGCGAAACACAATACCGGGTGGCCACGAGTCAATGTACGTCCCCAATATTTTGGTTGTTTTGTATTTAAAAATTTGGTTTATGGTACACATAAATTAGACAATAATGCTACTTTTAGACGAACAGGAATGAAAATATCGCTTCCTGTTGAATCGGAAGTGACATCAACTTTTTTTTATTAAATGGAATGACTATATTTTTTGATGGTGTCATTAAACATAAATTTCTAAGTGCAACAGTTTTTTCGGATGTAAAAAATTACAAGAAATAAGTAAGATACGAACAATTATTTAATTTTTTCAAAATGGCCGCATCAGATGAATGCGATGTAAGAAAATTACTAAGTAGGCTATGAAAATTATTAGTAAGGTTGTAGACTTGTCTGTAAAGAAGAAAATAGTTGTTTAAATTGCTGATAGGTACCAGTATTATTAGGTTTTTTCAAAAAACGGAATTTCATTTCATTTTCATTTCCGTAGGGGTTCTATAGAAATTTTTTAATGGAACTGTGCTATTTTTTTTATTAATCAGAAATAATAATTCATCAACTATAATTTTTTCGCCATTAATCATTTCTTAACGATATCCTTAGTGATAGTAGAAGTATTTTTAAAAAGTAAACACAACTTAAACAAGAAATAATTTTATTAAAATGTTACAACCATGAATAAATAGAATAAAAATACTATTTAAAACCTAAATTATAGTAAACCATTATAAAAATTGTTCAAACTGTTCACCGTTATGATTAATACACAGAGTAGCTCGACTTATCGTTGCACGTCTAACATTCTGTAATGAGGAAGATGCATGGATTTTAAAAATGCTTAATTTTATTATTTTTCCATAATATGTACTATATAAGTTGATAATATAATAAAAGAAACTGATAGAAAAATTTCGCTTCATAAATATGCCACATTAAAATTTGAACTTTTATGTAAACAAAACCACGCGATTGAAAACGCTATAATATTTGCTTGACGTCATTTTGACGTCACTAATTGGACCTGAATTTGCTAATTTACGTTGTTATTCTTAATCTCATTATTAATTATTGGTTAATATGACGGATAATCATTTCATAACATCCCTAACGTGTTGATCTATAACCATAACATTCTTTTTAGATGTTTCAACGTTTTAATAATAATGACGTGACGCTATCGGTTACGATTGACGTCATTTGTTAGGGATAGAGCGTTTTAATGGTTTTAAGTTCGCAGCCAAAATAAATGTTTTTTTCACCCTCAATTTTAACAAAAAAGAAAAATAAAAAACACGAGGAAGCATGTTTTTTTGTCGTCTTTTTGTCTGTGATATAAAAAAAAATCATGCAACTTCCTCATTGTTGAGGTGTTATTTGTGCAATTTCGTGTCGAACTCTTTCTTCCAGATCTTGCTTTGTAGTTGGAGCAGTCATGTAGACTTTATTTTTCAAATGCGCCCAAATAAAGAAATCGAGTGGGGTTAAGTCAGGCGATTTTGCAGGCCATCTGACTGGACTATGGGTCCCAATCCAACGATCTGGAAATAATTGATTTAAGTAATCCCTAACGATAATAGCAATTTGTGGTCCAGCCCCGTCTTATTGGAAGTAAACCTCGTGAATATTGGTATTGGGAATTTCATTAATCTGTGGAACTATTATATTTTGGAGAAATTCTAGATATCTTGGTCCAGTTAGAGTTCTGTCAAAAATTATTGGACCTATGATATGATCGGTCAGTACGCCTAATCAAACATTGAAGTCAAACCGCTCCTGAAACCGCCTCTGTCTCATAATGTGAGAATATTCAATTGCCCAATATCAAGCGTTATTTCGATTAAATAAACCAAGGTTTGTAAATCTCGATTCATTAATGAACAAAATGCTTTTGATAAAATTCTCCTTTCTTAATTGGCGTAACTATAATCAATTACAAAAGGATATTCTCGTACAAAAATTGATGCAATTGATATTTACAAGAATGATAGCCGTGTTTTTTAAAATTTTCCTGGCTGATTCTTTGCAAACTGGTAATTCATTGACAATTTGTCTTACTGAAATTGTTGGGTCAACATGAACTAAAGCTAATACATTAATTTCCATTTCTTCATCCACAATATATATTTCTTCAATTTCTATATTAGATTCAGGTCTAAATTGATGCTCCAACCGGGCGAAATAGTTTCTCGGAGATTGTCTTCTTTGTGGATATTTCTGTCCGTACAGAGTTTGTGCTCTAGTTGCATTACGTCGAGTTTCTCCATAAATAATGAACATGTCAACTTTTTCATCTCTTGAATATTTTTGAGGCATTTTATATTAATTTTCTTGTTTATAACAACTTTAATACACTTGCTTTAGAAAATTAGTGACCAAGTCAAGAATAATTGAATTGTTGCGAATGTCTGGCATTTTTATGGCTATCTGCAATTTTGGATCTAAATGTAGATAGGCACCTTATTAAAATAATTTGTTTGGCGCTTACTTTTTAAAAATACTTCTATTATTACGAAGGATATCGCTAAGAAATGATTAATGGTGAAAAAATTATAGTTTATGAATCATTGTTTCTGATTAATAAAAAAATAGCACAGTTACATTAAAAAAATTCCCATAGGACCCTTACGGAAATGAAAATGAAAATGAAAATTAAATTCTGTTTTTTGAAGAAACCTATCAGTAATTCAAACAACTATTTTCTTCTTTACAGACAAGTCTACAACCTTACTAATAATTTCCATAGCCTACTTAGTAATTTTCTTACATCGCATTGCCATTTTGAAAAAATTTTAAAAAAATTTTCGTATCTCTTATTTTTTGGAATGTTTTACATCTGAAAAAACTGTTGCACTTAGAAATTTATGCTTAATGAGAAACCATAAAAAATATATTCATTCCATTTAAGAAAAAAGTTGATGTCGAAGTGATATTTTCATTCCTATTAGTCTAAAAGTAGCCCATTATTGTCTAATTCATGTGTACCAAAAACCAAATTTTTAAATACAAAAACAACCAAAATATTGGGGACGTACATTGACTCGTGGCCACCCGGTATATCACAATTTGATAATAAGCGAACAAATATCCCTGTATTATAAGCATATAGAACAAGTAAGATTATATAAATATCTAACCACACCTGTAAACTAGGGCGCAAAATTTATTTAACTTGGGCAGCCTTTGGGAAGCTTAGCAGCACTTTAAAATCGCACCTTCCAATTGTTTAAAGAAGAAGGTCTCTAATGTGTACTTGCTGTGCTCACTTATGCTTCAGAAATCCTCACGTTAACAAAGAAGATTGTTAGCAAAATACGTGTGGCACAAAGAGCTATGAAAAAGTCAATGTTAGGTGTTTCACTTAGGGATAGAGAGTCTCAAATGCAAGGCTCCGTCAGATGTTTCGAACTGGGTTGGGCATAATAATATGGCAAGAATGACAGATGGGCAATGGATGAGAAAAATTTTAGAATGTAGACCGCAACAAGATACTTTTCGACATAGGCGGATAATATAAGTAGGATAGAGACAAACTGGGTGAACGCAGCTCGTGATCGCAGACGATGGAATGAACTATGGGAGACCTATGTTGAACATTGGACGCAAATGGACTGATCAACGCGCAACAGTTCGTTTCGCCATAATGCTCATTTCATTAGCGTAGCTGAGCCAATGCAATATTTTGCCATGGCTGAATATCTTGCTTTGTACAGTTCAAACCACGAATGTTCTCGTTTACATAATCTTCCTTTAATTCCTGAATCCATTCAAGGTCACACAGAATGGTACGGATGAGCATATCAACGTTTTTAAAAGGCAAGTATTTTGTAATGAAATTACATGGGAAATTCACCTAGATATATTGAAAAAAATATATTTATTGAAGTACCTACTCATCGAGTTTCACCACCATGAATCTGGCTATTGCATTTAGTCTTTTGCCGGACATTTTGAGATTAATTTTTTACAAACTGTGAAATTAAAGCACTCACAACAATTTACCTAATTACAGGAAACTTAAAATATTACAGTAAGAAACATTAAAAACATATAAAAAACGAAAAGAACTAGACAATCAGTAAATTTGATATATGCGTCCACTGCTCGCTACTGATGACGAGAAACTGATGGAATGCTGAACGTTGGTTGCAGCTACAACTAGCGGTTATATTATTCATTTGTAAAACACATTGTTCCGCTTGGAATTTATGTTGTAGCCTAGGCAGACGTAACTTTCTGTTATTTACAAATATAGAAAAATCTCATGTCGTTGATAAGTACATAAAATGATAGCTGAGACGATTCGTGATTTGAACTTTATATTGTAGACGTATTTTAACACGAAAATGAGTTTAGGTATTTCCGTTTATGTTGTCTGTTACCGACTGGTGTATAATTGCTCGTCTAAATTTCTTATTCACATATCTCTCGATCTTTAATAAAGGCTCGTTGTGATCATCAGGGACAATAGAATTTCAATAAATAAATCTTGAAACTATGACTTTTCAATCCTAAATTGAAAATATTGCATTCTAAAGGAACCTACTTACGAAACTATTGCATAAACATGCGCGTAATTTTTTTCATGTTGTTTTCAGTTTGTGTCATATAATCATCCACAAACGACACGTTAACATATAATTTTTAAATTTTGTGTTCTTTAAACCTTTCCCATATTTTTTTTTATAAATTTAGAAACGTATTTAGACTCAAACCCAAAAAATCCATATCTGCGTTGTCTGTCTACACTCTACATCCGGCACCCTGATGATTCAACCAATTACTGTTAATTCACTTCAATAATGAAATATAGATGAATGAAATATTTATCAAGAATTATTATTTTCAAGAAAATCAAACTTATTTTAAAAACAAGTTCACATTGACGAATCTGTGCTTTCTAATGCGGAAAAATGTGAGGTGAAAGATTTTCTTATTGCAACTGCTGTCTGAAAGTGCACAGATACAAAATCCAGTTTTAATAAAGCAGACGTTTACAACACATGGTTGCACATGATGCTTTTCAACAAGTTTGAAACGATGTTTGCGCTAAAAAACCGTATCAGATTTACCAAGTTTCCAAGCGAAGGAATCCTTTGATATTTTTACTTCTATTAGAATTATAAATATGGATTTGAAAGGGAGGTAAAAAATTATTAGTTTTCCAACATTGATATGTAGCAATAATTAATTGTGAACACTATGCGTTGTTCATGAAAAGTGTGTTTAACTCAAGTTATATGTACAGGGTTATTCATTATAAATTACCCACCCCTTATCATCGTTATTATTTCCTATAGAACAAAAAATTATGATTGAATTTTGTGAATGCGATCGAAAGTACAGTAGCGTGCAGATTTCAGGGAATACAAAAAAATAATATATATATTTAAACGGGATACCTTATATATTATTAAATTTTTGGAATTATCGTTTTTCCTGATTTCAACCATGTATTATGTTACCCCTACCATATACCGTTTTTGAGTTTTTAAACGTTGAATATCTTAGTTCAACTGGTTACTGTAAATATGTAAAAGTTAACATTATTAAAATAAGCTATTAAATAGCAACTATGTTTGATAAGTGACATTTCTATAATGAAATAATCAAAATGGTTTACAGTGAGGAAGAAAAAGTTCAAATATTTACGTGTTATATACAAAATAACAAAAATAAACCTACAGCAATAACAGCATATATGATGTTGTATCCAAATTGTCAATACCATTAGAAGATACGTTCAAAAATATTTACCGAAAGGTGAGTAATGCCTCCAGATTTAGTATAAAAAAGGGTGTAGTTCAAGCAAACGAGGAAAAACAACTAGATATACTGCTTCATTTCGAAAGTAAGCCCATCCATATTTATTCACGAATAGACTTTTTTGAAACATTGTATTATTTTTTAGAAAATCCTAAATGTAGTATAAATAGTGCAGTCCATCAATTAGGTAAAAAGTTATTCTAAAATCCATCATGCGTTAAAAAATATGATTAGAGATAATATAAAATTTTACCCGTACAAGTTTTAGAAGAGGGTCATAAAAAAATAAAAGGCTGGACTTTTGCCGCAAAAAAATGTTTTGGACTGATAAACATCCTTTTCTACGGCAGAAGTTCTTAATAGGAGGGTGGTGAGAAAACAAGCACAACAGAGAAAAATTAGTAAAACAAATAAAAAAAAACAGTACGAAAAACTGGGCCTATATTCTATGATTATACTTTAACTGGAGTTACCTATCTGGAAATAATTTTCCCAGAAGCAGAAAATATTTCTTTTGCAGAATTTTCCGGAAGTCGAACTTGATATGATTTGGATGCAGGATGGCATATCCTACCCGTTCGAGACCATTTGAATAATGTATTCCCAATATAGATAAGGAATAATGAAACAATTAAGTGGCCACCTAACAGTCCAGATTCGATCCTATGGATTCATTTTTTGGGAGATTTCTAAAAGACATTGTCATTAGAGACAGGATTCGACTTAAAATAAACAATATGAATGTAAATAATGAAGCCACTTCCAGTGCAATTATAAATATAGGAAGACATTATCAATGATGCGTTGACAATAATGGTGGATACGTGACATTTATTTGTTATGGTCCCGAGTATCTTAATCATGACGGGAATAAAGTTACTGGGCTCGTTCTTCGAACCATATTCTTGAGTTACTAATAATTTAATGGACGGATCGCAAGCATTTTTCCACATTACGTGTAGGTATATTTTTCCATTCTGAATGAAAACTTCTGCAGGTCGCAACATCCTCAAATCCATTTTTTAACTGCTGCAAACATATTCATTTGATGAGACTATTGAAAAAGTTTTGGTTGGCCTTAATATTCCACAAAAGTTTCAAATATTTTTCCCTCCTTGATTGGATAATTTGTCTTATCACAAACGGTAAGCACATAACCTGCTAGAAGTTGACTTGCAGTATACGAGACTTATTTTGCAGTATAATTCTTCAATAATTTTATTACAACAATATTATTATTTAATCAAAATAAATACAATTCAATGGGACATGGGCAAATTGACATTGGAAAAGAAAACATGTTAACCGATAAGATCTCACAGGTGGCCGCCTATTCAGACAACATCAATATTATAAGCCAAAAGGCAGCAACATCACACTAAGCCTATTCTGAACTAAAACTATGTGCCAAAAATATCAGCATTGAGATCAACCCGACAAAAACACAGGTATAAAAATAAGGGACAATAAAGCTGCACGAACTATCGTAGAAGACAACATCTAGTCAATAGATCCATTTGCATGTCTGGGATTGGAATTGAACTCAACCGGTACGGAAGATGTATAAATCAGCAGAAGTTCATACCAACCATAGCCAACTAAGCCTACTTCTCAATGTTCCACATGCTTAAATCGAAAAATGTGCATCGTAACAACATGCTGAGAGTGTACAAGATAATACGACATATCACAAGTTATGGAAACGAAGCGAAGAAACAAAAAACATCTGCAACATCTAAGAATCGAAGGTATTGACAAAGATACTGGAACCAGTTAAGGATGATAATATCTGGAGAACCAGATTTACTTACGAATTGTATAGCTTTTTACCCTCATTCTCAAAATTTATCAGCCTGCAACGGCTATAGTGGGCAGGGCATGGGGTTAGAATGGAGGATAAGAGGCTGCCAAATAGAACATTAAACCTAAATTTAAATCAGGTAATCCTGTGTTAGATTCGAAAAATAGTGCAGCTACTTTCATCTACAAATGTTAAACTTCCCAAGTTACAATTAAGAAAATTTAACGGAAATCCTCTTTCCTCATCATTTAAGAGTCTGTATGATAGTATGGTTCATAACAAAAAACATTTGGATGAAATTGAAAAGTTTCAGTATCTTTTATTTATTTATTTATTTATTTATTTGGTAATGCACTCAACAGGCAAGCCCTATTACAGAGTGATATGGTACATTTGATATTTACATTAACCTAAAACTAACTTAATACTAGCTTAATTTTAACATAATATTAGAAAGCAATGGTTTAAAACAATGAATTTAACATGGTTTTTAGTTTTTTTATACTGGTATCAAATATATCACAGTTGGCTTGGATCGTATTATAGTTACTACATATTCTGTGGAGAGGGGAATTGATTTGATAATTTGTACCTGCCAGGTCTAAGTGGAAAGTTCTATAAGTTCTAGTAGGATAGTGGGGGACGCTTAAACTTATCATGGACAGGAAACTACTATCGTCTACATTGCCATGTAACAATTTATGTAAGTATACAATATGCCCGTATTTTCGTCGATTCTCCAGTGTTTTGAGATTATATCTTTCCCTTAATATATCTTTATCTATATCGAAATCATATAAACCAGTCTCTTTATAATTTAAAAACCTTAAAACTTTATTTTGTATTGTTTCTACGCTATTTTTGTGTATTTGATAAAATGGATTCCAGACAATTGAGCAATATTCCAACTGAGATCTTACATACGAAATATATAACCGCCTAATAGCTCCTGTATTGTTAAACATCTTCGTATTGCGTACTATGAATCCATACATTTTATTAGCCTTATTTATCATGGTGTAAATATGGTTACTAAATGTGAGCTGGGTGTCAAATGTTACGCCTAGGTCCCTCATGGTTTCAACCCTAGCCAAATCTGTATTATTCATTTTGTAATTGAATATAATTGGAGTTTTTCTTCTAGTATAGGTCATAATGAAGCATTTATTAATGTTAAGATACAATTTATTTTGAAGTGTCCATTGATATAAATTATTAATGTCATTTTGGAGCAGGAAGCAGTCCATATTATTTTCAACTTTAATGTAAATCTTTAAATCATCTGCAAATAACAGATATTTGGAGGCTCTAATTATTTCAGTAAGACTATTTATGAACATGAGAAATAACAGTGGTCCAAGATTGGAACCCTGAGGGACTCCGGACATGGCAAGAAACTGTTTCGATGTATAACCACTTACAGACACATACTGTTTTCTATTATGTAAATATGATGTGAGGAGTTCTATAAGATTCTCATGGAATCCAAATTCATTTTTAAGTTTACAAAGTAGGAAATTATGCGACACCGAGTCAAACGCCTTTTGAAAGTCGGTATAAACAACATCCACCTGATTTCCTTCGTGTATTTCTTGGGATATGAACTGAGTGATATTAATCAGGTTACTAGCAGTTGACCTTTGTCTCATAAAACCATGCTGGTGAATGGATATGCTATTGGAGACTGATCTATAGATATCGTCATAGATAATCGATTCATAAAGTTTTGCTGGGACTGATAGTATAGCAATAGGCCTATAATTCTTAATGTTGGTTTTATCATCTTTCTTGTGTACTGGGCAAAGACGGACTTCTTTCCAGATTTCAGGAAATACTTTGGTTTTTAAACTTAGGTTAAACAAGTAGTGAAGCGGGTATACAAGAAAGTCGATACAACCTTTAACGATGTAAGAGGGCAACCTGTCGGGTCCAACTGCTTTGTTTGACTTTAGTCTCTTTACAGCATCACGTATTTCATTTTGTGTAATAGAGTTTACAACTACTTCATCCATGTGCGGATTTAGCTTTATGTGTGAGTCATCTCCATGAAAATCTACATTGTATACACTTTTAAAGTGACTTGCGAATGCATCTGCAATTGCCTCCCCGCTTTTACATTCTAGGTTATCTAGGTGCATAGTATTTGGGAAGGAGACTGCCCCTTTTTTGTCCTTCATAAATTGCCAGAATGTCCTTGAATCATCGCTAATATCCTTTTGTATTTTATTTATGTACTGTTTGTATGCTTGATCAATATCCTTTTTTAGTTTTGCTCTTAAATTACTATATTCATTTTTTAAATCATTTGATTGAGAGAAGTTATATTTTTTACGAATTCTGTCCTTTTTTCTTAGATCTTTTATGATTTGGTTGTTAAACCAAACTGGATATTTCTTGGAAGTTTTTGTTTTTGGGATACATTTATCAAATACATTGTATATAATGGAATAGAAATATTCTACAGCATCATTTACATCAGAAAACTTTCCAATATCAGTCCAATCCGTGTTTCTAAATAGTTCATATAATAGATTGAAATTCGCCTTTTTATAATTATAGGTAGATTTTAATGGAGACGACAATTGCGTTAATTTATTGATTACTAATGAGACCTCTATATACAAAGTTGGATGATGTGCATCCTCATCTACTAAACAAAATGGGCTACGTTGGACTGTGCAATTTTGATTCGATATTACCAGATCTAATATACGGTCTAAATAATTTGCTATTTTGTTATACTGCTTACAGTCAAAAAAGTTTTGAAAATTTATAAATTCTCTAACATACTGATCATTTAATGTATTGCTCTTATAATACTCATTCAGTTTGGAGATATTAAAATCTCCCATGATTAGGAAATTATTGTTATAGAGAAATGGTAAATTTTCCAAGAAATTATAAAAATTACTTACAGTGTTGATGTTACAGGCCGGATCGATATATACTAAGATAACATATAGTGCATTAGACTCAGATGTATTTACTTTTACACAAACCGTATCAATAAATCGATCGCTAAAATCCATATGTATTTGCTTTGTACTATATATGTTTTTGACAGCAAGAATTACTCACCCACCCTTGGTTTTTCCACTAGTTTCACGGCATCTATCCTTTCTGAACACCAAAAAATCACTGGGAAATACTTCATTTTCATATACACCTTCGGTCAGCCAACTTTCTGTTATTCCTATGATGTCATATTCATCTATGGTAGCACTAATATTGTTTAATAATGTGGAAGTCTTTGTATTAAGGCCCCTTACATTTTGGTAAATTATTGATAGGTTGCTCCTAGACGCCTCTTCAGGTGCCCCAAGAGAATTTTGACTTTCACTTAGGTTACTGGTATTTTGTATATGTGATTGCCATTCCTTCGAAAAGATAGACAACTTGTGATGTTCTAATTTTTTTATATAAACTGTACATTTTGTTTTATCCCATGCGAAATGATTGCTCTCCTTTAACCCTGCATTTACACAATTTACACATTTAGGCAAAGATGTGCTAGGGCATTCTTTCACTGGGTGTTCCAAGGAACATTTTGGGCACACAATTTTGCTATTACTGCACGACTTCGCGACATGATTTAGTCCACTGCATTTGTAGCACATTTTGATATCGGTGGCATCATAAATAGCACAGACGTCATAGTTCACAAATAAATTACCTTGCTTCATAATTTTACAGAATGTTTCTGCATCCACTTCTAATATAGCTTGAAAAATATTTCTTTTGTTTTTTGCCCATATTTTTATCACATTGCAGACACTTTTCTCCGTCCAGACATCATTTTGAGATTTTACAAATTTTACCAGTTGCTCATCTTTATATTGCTCTATCATACCTACAATTTTTATCTTAGGATTTGTATTTTTTACTTCTTTCACTTCATAATTTCCACACAATTTATCATTTGCTATCTCTCTAAATTTATTTGCACCTTCCTCACTATTACAGCCAATTATTATACCACCATTTCTTGTGTGTTTTATTTTAGACATTGGTATATTTAAATCGGCAGGATTTAATTTTTCCATGATGTCGGACTTTGTTTGGATGTTTGTTTGCTCTATATTTTTTGGTTTTATAACTACCATAGATTGTTTATTTACAATTTGTGAGTAAAGTGGTTTTGTTTCCGGTATATTTGTTGACGCTGCAATTTTTGAGAGCTTATCGTTTGCTATTGGAACTATTTCAATTTTAGCATTGTTAAATAGTGTCTCCATATCTTTTAAAACATTGTTCAGCTTACTTTCAATACTATTTTTCATAACTTTTTCATACTCATTTTTTACTTTCTCACATTCATCGCAGTACCAGTGTAATCCAGGTGTCTTGATATACTTTATTATTTCTGGTGGGATTCCCACACAGGTAAAGTGAAACGCCTTACCACAAAAGCCCGCTCAGTTTATGGCTGTTGTCTTTCGACGTTCAATTGCCGATTCACATTTATGACATATATTAGACATTCTTGTAAATTTAAGTACCAGATGTTTAGTGCCTGGTACTTTATTACGGTGGCCCGCTTGGGTTTTTACTCCGAGCCCTTCTGGGAAATTTGCTTCAGATCTAACACAAAGTTTGATTACACGATCTAGATTGCACGCACTGAATCACAATTTTTAACTGTTTATTAATTGTATATTCACTTTATTTTTTTGTGAACGCCACTACAGATTCTTCGGATTTTGGTACATTGTGTTTGAATTATATCCCTTTTAATCCAGATTTTACTTTATATTTTGGGATTTTTACTAGAGCGATGTTACGCACAACTGACCTGCACAACTGTCTTATGGGTGAAGAGGCCGTCTTTACTTTCATTGGAGAATGAACCCCTTACTCTAGCAAAACCTATTCCCCTGGCAGTAGGAAATTATATTGTGGCATATCAAACTCTAGTAGAGCGCTATTCGAATAAGCATTTGTTAACCAATGCCCATTGGCATATTTAGAAAAATCACTCTGCTTTGAAGTCAGAAAGTCTAAAGGATTTATGTGGCCTTGTAAATACTTTTATAGAGAATTTAGCCATTTTGAAAAATTTAAACCGAATGAAGGTAGAGAAGCCAGCGGGGAGACCACAGAAACGCTGGGAAAATGAAGTACAAGAGTATTCACGCGATCTTCTAGAAATCCAAGATTGGAAAAGAGCGGTAGAAGATAGACAAGCATGGAGGTAGAAGTTAAAGGAGGCCAAGTCCCAGTTTATTTCGTAGCTTCACAAGAAGAAGAAGAAGAAGTTGATAACGTTGCGTTTTACGACAGCCAAAACTGTAAATTTATAGCACATTTACCGTCATCATTTTTCGTTAATAAGAAATAAATAAATAATAAATAAAAACCACAGAAATTAGACAACCCCCAATTCCAGTAGCTGGAGGCTTGTGTGGAAGGGGGTTATACATTGAAAAAACGAGGACATATACCACATCCTGCGAGAGTGCCAATGCCGCAGCCGGGAATCGAACCCAGTGACGAGATACCCGTTTGATTAATCGCGATTGCCACCTCGTACCTTAGCCAACACGACTATCGGCCAAATATATAAATAGTACCCAAATTGTGAACATCTTTTCTCTTAATCAGAAACTCGAAATATCGACTTTGCTAAGCTAACTTGGACAAACGATATATTTTGGCTACTCGGTATAGGTTACCAGATTTTCGAGTAAACTCAATGCTAATTTCGATTAAGAATTAATTAATGTCTGATTTTAATTGATTATCGATTTTATATTGGATTTAATTAACAGTTTATCGTCCAAGAAAAATTTGGTAATAATTGTACGTTCTTAATATTTCAATCTGTACACTCAAGTTACAGGCTAATTTGATACTAATATTGGTATTGTAGACAATTTGGACATAGTCTGAGAAATAAGACAACTACTGATCTCCTATTTTATTTGGGTCATTTTGAATTAGTTTATGAACTTTGGATATTATTGTTCTGTTTTTGGTATAGGATTTGGTTTACGATATTATTCTGGCGATTTTATGTATTTTAAATATATCTGTGAGATTCCTATCCCAATTGTAGCTGAGATTTGTGAGGATACATAGGGGAAATTGTCAACAAGGCCCTCGATCTGCACGAAGAGCCCTCGAATTTTAAATTTGAAGTCGGGAGCTGCCAGAACTTCCTCTTTTGCAAAACATAAATTATTCTTCCTTATTATTTCTTTGAACATTTTTTATTGTATTAATAATTGTTGTATTAATAATTTCTCTCCTAGCTTAGGAAACGACGATTGATATTAGATTTAAATTTGTCATAAGGCATAGTTTTTTTAAATAAAAGGTATAGTTTTAATCTATAATAAATAGCACTTATCTTGACTTGTCTTCCTTTGTTTCTCTCCCTCTACTAAAATTAGTATATAAATAAATAATAAATAGCAAAGGACTTAGGACGGAATACTGAGTTAGTGCTGCTAGTAATGTTATGTAATCGGAAAGATCGTACTCCACAATTATTTTTACTGCCGTTCTACTAAATAAGAGTTTCGTAAGTTTAAATATGGTACCATAAACCGGCACCATAATATTTTAATTTTAAAAAATGGTTTATGGTGTCGGAGGCCTTTGAATTGTCAAGCAGAATAAGTGCCGCATCTCCGCTTTCAACAACTGAAACCATGTCACATAAAATGTTACCCAAGGCAATTGATATGCTATGAAATTTCGTGTAAAATGAGAGAATAAGAACCACCTTGCCGGTGCTTATTTTTCCATTTTCAGTCGGCTAGAGCACGTTGTGTGACAGTCATGCTCATTCAAATTCTTCTGTGTTCTGGATTATTCTGTCTATGTTTTTTCATAGCCCTTCCGGGCAGTCTTGATTTTGGATTTGGAGGTTGTCTACTATATTTGGTGTATCTATTTTTATGTTTAATTGTTTATATAGTAATTTTTCCATGATTTTTGGCAGGACAAATATAATGCTTATTAGTTGCAAGTTATTAAATGTAATAATTAAATTGGTTACTTCAAGAATTGGATCGACAACTGCTTGTTTTCAACTTTTAGGGCAGTAATTACTGCACTGTACAACAACTGATAATGCTTAAATACGTATACGTTTATACTGCTTATAATCTGCATTATTTCTAGATAATATATATAATTGTTATGAAAACCATTCCATGAATACTGTTCCAATGAAAATCGAAAACACTTTAACTAAAACTTTGATAAAAAAAGGTAATATCTACTTTAGGATAAATCTCTACAAACCCTTTTAAGTGATTTTATTTTCAGTTTTTGTGCACCATCGATATTTCATGACTTTTTGTTATTTTACGCACAATAAAAGTCCACGAAACTTTTTGTGTTATATGTGACTTTCACTTTTATTTGTGTATTGTATTCCCTCTCGACCACGCCTGGATCAAAATAATGATTCAGTCCCTCGATTATCACACATTAGACGTAGCAAATAATGTATTCCCCAACAGAGAGTTTCTGTTTTACTAGTATTAGGCTCAATAAAACAACGAACTCAAGTCCATCTCTTAAATGGGGTGCTGTATAGCAAGAAACATAAATTAACTCCCCTTTCCGACCTCGACTCACTATTTTAAGCTTAGTCTTGTTCCTCAGTCGCAACCACTTAATCTGTATATCTTTCTTTACCGCAATACCTACTTTACAGCTAATTTAGTTGATCTTCTTTGTACTGTTCACATTGTGCTGGTGGAATAAACAAACTACGAACATGTGAAACTGGCAGAAAGTAGTTTAGTTAATTGAAAATTCTGTTCTTGGCCAAGTCTTTTATAAATAAACGTACAATTACTTAACAAACAAATACGAGAAATCATGCCATGTAATGTAATAAATTGATTAGTTTATCTCTACTAAGGTATGTTTTTTCACACGGTATAAAAATGGTTATACCGACCACACAGATTGTGACTTTCAACATGAAATAAATATTATTTGTTGTATTTAATACGAATATTTACGAATCAAATGTATGTCTTAGTATTTTACTTATAATCAAAGAAATTAAAAAGGGGTTTTGATCTGATAGGTCTCTAGAAATTTTAACTTTTAAGTTTTGTAGAGGGTCCGCTAACCGATTAAACATGGAGTGTATTACATCAATTTTACAATATATTCTCAGAAGTTTCTTTCTAGGTAACATTAAATCGTGAGTAATATTAAAATATTAACTTCGAAATATTTATGTCTTAGAAAAATTTAGTTTTTGGAAACAAGATCTGCAACTGTTGTCACAAATTGCATGGTATTGAGGTATGTTATAGAAGTGCCATAGTATAAGTGGTAATTATTCTATGCATCTCACTTCATAGACAATTTTTATGCATTGATTTTATACAATACCTTTTTCCTATCATATTTTACAGTAAATATTTTTAATAAATTCGATTTCAAGCAGATACTTCCAATTTCCTTTGTTGAATTTTTCACACAAAACTATTTTCCTCTCTTGGTTACTTTCAACAAACTTTTATTTCAGGCCTACTTCCGAGCAGTAAAAAAAACATTTATATTAAATTTCAATACAGATTGCATACAACCAACGATACATTAATGTATTGCGAGTCAATAAAAGTTTCAAAAGTAAAACATTACAAATCACACAATTCCAAATAAAAATAATAGAGAGATATTTTTTCTTAAACACACTTTTACTTACAAGATCTCAAGACATACGATTATTTAGTTCCAATATACTACCAAATAATGCCAAACATTGACATCATGAGTCACAGATTGCTAAAAACAGAATATGCATGATAGGACTTAAAAGCATAGTAGTCATTAGTCCTAAAATCACTCAGCAAAAAACACGATAGATAATAATCTGACTTCGTTATCACAATGGCGACGTGGAGAATTTAATCCTTAAAAACAAGAAAATTCACGCAGACCAATATCCAAGACAACACAAATTGGACCAAGAACTGAATGACATAGCTAATTTGAAGACTGCATCCAATCTAATTTATCAATGGCATCACAACTATATCAACACGCCCCAACTAAACACGAAATGATTAACAAATTAGTTATTAACATAACACCATTTCTAATGCTATACAATCCGCACTTCCGCAACATATACGTACAGTTGTGGCCAGTGAATATGAGGCACCAAAATTTATACAATTCAAAGTGAGCTTTCATTAACGTCAACCTGGTGCCAACCTAGAGTCAACGCTGCATGCCACTAAAGCACAGCGCCTATATTACAACACTTAAATATCACAAAACGCGGATTCAAGAGCTGCCGCATATTCACTGGCCACAGCAGTACTAAAACAATTTAACAAAACTTAGAACCTCTTCTACATCATGCCACCACTATTTAGAGGGTTTCTGCCTCATGTAGATGTGAACCATAGTAGGGGTATTCTCAACCCCAAAAGCTCGTTCCAAAAAATTATCATCCTGTCTGGTGTTATTAGGTTTCAAATATTGAATATGTCATACGCCCTTCTTGTCACCTAATTCATCCTCTAACTCATACGACCATGAACCAATTTTCTTACAAATGCGAAAAGCTCCAATTAATTTAGGTGCAAACTTAGCGTTAAAGGAATAAAGGAAGCATCAGACTGACATTTATTCCTTCGCCACACATTTTCACCAACGACATAATGAACAGGACGGCGTTGTAGATCAAAACTTCTCTTACTGTTCTCGTATTTTAAGCTGTTTTGAAAAAATATTATCATTAAACATTTATTACTTCACGTCAAGGAATGCTAATGGCACAAATAATTGCCGCTAAATTCCCATTCTTATTTACGATTATTTTCTCCACACACTTTCACTTGGTTACTCTCAACAAACTTTTATTTTAGGCCTACTTCTAAGCAGTAAAAAAAATTGTATTAAATTTCAATACAGATTACATACAATCAAGAATACCTTAATCTATTGAGAGTCAACAAAATTTTCAAAAATAAAATGTGCTAATCCGCCTACTCCCTAGATCTCATTGTAGTCCATCTCTAATATCTTAATTTGCCTACTCCTTAGAGAGCACTCTCTAGAGAGAAAATTATGCTACAGAGTTATAGCTCGGCAAAAATTGCTAACAAGGCATGCACCCATAGTCCAATTTGGATTTGGGTCACTTTTCACTAAACCTTAGGCTATTACCTTTATTGTACTGAGCTTAATTTGATGAATCAATTAATATCCTGAATTTTAATATACTGGGGATTATTAAAACTTATATATACAACTGTTTTTTTATTTGTTTTCTGAGGACATAAGATCGAATAATTTCAGCAAAATTATAAAAGTAATTACAATTTCGTTTCTATTTAAAAATAATCTTTAGTAAATTAACAATGCATCTTTCTAAAATGTATTCGACGTATTTATTATTTCAACATCATATTTTCTGGACTTTATGAAATGATCGGCTTGATTAATATTTCATACCTTTAAACAAAGTACGATACGAGGAGACGAAAATATCGAGCCCACTTAGCTGCTGGATATAATCCGACCGCAGAAATTGCTTTGTTTTAATACAACGCCATAAATAAAAAGTCAAATAAAAGAAAGGAGGCTCTCAAAACCATCCCTTTTCTGTAAGAGGTCTAAGAGCTAGTGTTTCGCATATACAGACCAATATTATATTAATAACAGCAGCTCCAATACGTAAAGAGAATACTAAGATGTTATTCTTGTACCAGACATATAAAAAAATATACGAAATATATTTTGTTAATAATGGGTCCGGCAGTCCGGCAGAATGAAGTATTTATTTTAAAAGTTAATTCACATCGTAATATAATGAGATATAAATTCAAATCAAGTTGCCATGCTTTCGCGATAAATAGAAATTTCAGATAGTTGTCAAAGCGTTTGCGATAAATGTCAGTTTAGCTGCGAATATGTTGGTCAAATATTCAACGTTCTTTTGCGGTTGAAGCTTATTAAAGAGATAACTATCTTGTTTTAATCACGCACAATTTCTTTCATCGTCATTTTCATCTAAATTCACGAAATCCAGTTTCTAGAATAACAAATGAAAAATAGGTACACAAATTTCATAGTACTGATTCATGTATCAGAGAAAAATCAAATGGAAGAACTCATTCTGTACAAACACTTGAAAATGCTGAAGGGGAAAGAGCAGCTGTGCTCTGAAGTGCTAAACCATCTGCGAAACGACAAATATTAGCACCAAATATTTCGAACCGTAGTTATCGCTGCATTCTGACTTACAATTCCATCTCTACAAAATTCAAGTCATACAAAAATTTCTACCTCAAGATTTTCGTACACGCGTTGGTTTTTGCGAACGTTTCGAAGGGCAATCTGCTGAAAACCCAAATATCGTTGATTGCTTGCTAATGTCAGTTGAAGTTCATTTTCATCTTTCCAGATATGTTAACAACAGAACTTTCGCTACCGAGCGACAGAAACTTCTCTGCAATTGCATGAAGTACTGCTTCATAGAAAATAGGTTACTGTGTGGTGTGCAGTATCCGTCTTTGGAATCTTTTGGGCCGTTCTTCTTCAAGTAAAATGGCTTGACGGTTATTGTTACATCACAATGTTATCAACAGGTATTGCGCAACGTTGTACGGTCGTGACCAAAAAAAAATAGGACTTAGGTCTTATAACGGTATTTTGCTAAAATCTAGTTGTGTACATCTAACTTTAATTTTTGTGACATTGTCAGTTAGTTGTCATAATTTATTGCAAGTGTGCAAGAAACTAATATGCCTCATATAAGCGATTTAGTTAAATCTGGAGTTATTGCTAAAGCAGAAGAAGGATGGTCCATGCGTTATAATATTGACAAAAATTCGGTGCGTAACATTTTAAGAAAGTGGAGAATAAACGGTACGATTAGTAGAAATTCTGGATCAGGGCGATGAAGGATATCAACTCAGTAACAAGATTTGCAATTGGTAAATGCTTTAGTAGGAAATGCATTTCACTCAATTATTCAGGCTGCTGAAGAAACGAATTTTCCTGGATCGAGTAGTATTGGTCGTCGGTGAGTAAGAGAATCGGAGCCACGCTGTCATGCAGCAGCACAGAAATACTTACTTAAAGCTGAACATAAAGAAGCTCGAGTAGGATTTGCGCTTGAATTTTTAGCGCATGACGTAAATTTTTGGAACAATGTAATCTCAGACGAAAAAACTTTCCAGTCAATACACGGCGGTCGTATTCGTGTTTACCGCCCTCCGAATACTCGATTAGATGAGAAATATATATCTAACATGATAAAAGTGGTAGATTTTCCGTCAATATGTGGGCTTGGATATCTGCACGTGGTCCTGGTGTTTTGTGGCATATTGAGAAACAATTTAATAGTGAAACGTATATTAGGATTTTAGACGATATTATGCTCCCTTCTGTGTCACAATTATTTTCTAATAAAGAGTTCATATTTCAACAAGACAATTGTTTCGTTGATACTGCTCATACTGTAACCGTAAATATCCGTTCATACTGCTCATACCGTAACCGTAAATATCCGGGAAGATGGATCGGTCGCTTAGCTCCAATTATGTGGCCACCCAGGTCACCAGACCTAAATCCTTTAGATTTTTTTACTGGGGATGCATAAAAGAAAAGGTGTACTTCCAGCCTCTTCAATCCTCGAATGAATTGTATGAGCGCATCAGAGTACCGGATAGTCACGCAATTTAAAATGTTCCTTTATTGAAAGGTGCAGAGCCTGGATGAAAACAATTCGAAAATTTATTATAAATTTTTTGAATATTTCTTTTTAAGAATGACAGGTAGCTACAACAAAAAGACATGTGTTACACACGAGAATATTGACGAATGCTTTGACTAAGCAATACAATTAAAAACGAGGCTTACTTATTAAAAAATTCAACTGATAAATTCACCGTTCAAACAGCTGTATCTTTTTTTCTAACAGGACAACTCAGAATTTTTATACCATTTTAAAATTTCAAAATAAGTGGGAAAGATTTTAGGATAAGTAGCAAGTATTGCTTGGCACTTTTCTTTACACCATAAAAGGTCAAAGCCAGCAGACGGAATTTTGGTGGAACTGAAATTTAAGAAATTTTTTTTTCTGAGAGTACTGTAGGCGTATCCAAAAACTTCTAAAAACTCTAAAAATCATATTTTACTCTTAAACGCTTTCATATTGTTTATCTGCTTAGAACGAAAAAATTAAACTTGCCTATTCCCCTATTAGGCTGATCAAAATTAAAAAACTGGCATCTTTTACTTATAAAAAAACTAATTCCCTGTATACTAATTCATTCAGCTTAGGTGCGTGGTCCTAAGAAAATTAAAAATACTTATCTAGGGGCATTTGAGAAAAAACATTCGACATTTTTCCTTATTAATAATAATAACAAAACACAATATTTTCTTTTAACAAATTTACCCGCGAAATAAAGGATGAGTTTTAACCTTCTTAAAGCTAAAGCTCTATGCAACGCAACATGGCGAGAAAACAGAATTAAAGCATAAAAAACATAATATTGAAGTTAGCACTATAGTGTTTATTTCCTTGAAAACATTTTTAACACATTATTTTCAGCATTTTCAATTTTCCAGTTTAGGCATAATATTTATCTAAAGCGTGTTAACCATTATATTATACCAAAAACCAGAGCTAGAGCACTCTGATAGCTTTCCAGTGGGCTACAGATAAAATTTGTCAATTTATGACAAGATTTCCCTAAATACAAGATAAATTACAAAGAACTGTCTAACCTCAGACTGCAGCATTCGAGAGATTTCTAACCAGGATTTAGGATTTAACAATAAGTGATATAATTCTACGATGTGTAAATTCCAATTTACCACATGTTAACGAAGCTTGTTAGAAAAGTATTCAATATTAAAGAACAAAGGAGGGAACTCTCATTTTAATGTTTCTTAAAATTTGATTGATAACAAAATAATATTTTTTTTTATATAAGTCGACATACAATATAGATTTTAAGCACTCATTATTACTTTAAAACACGAGATATTACGATAAACTTCACAACATTATTTTTATTTCCTATTGGTACCTTTGGACAGAAAAGATGTACCCCATAGTACCAAAAATAGCTAACTCTAAGTAACATATGAAATTACCTCCAATCATAGAAAATTCATTGGCGTTCAGAAAATAATAAAATATCGTTGACGGAAAGAAAAAAACGAATAAGACATTCATTTTCAGACACGAAACAACAAACAAAACTAATGGACCATACAAGAATAATTTATTAGACAGGACTACAACAATAAAACCCATTTTTGTTCCATTTCAAGCATTTCTTAATAAAAAAATTCACCAATCGCAAAATAAAATTAAGGTTAAAATCCCTTGTAAAGGCATAGAAAAAAATTAGCTACGCATAATTCTTCTTTGAGGGAATAAAATTATTTCATCAGCTTGTAAAAGTAAGATCATTTCATAAAGGAGATAAATAGAGATAAAAAATAAAAAAAAAAATTCTTAGAGTTATGGGGTGAAAAAAAAACAAGACGTTTTTTCAATATCTAGTAAAATCTTCCTTGACGGAGAAAAAAAAATTCGAGGCAACAAGCTGCAACCTCTCACGATTCTCGAATTGAAAACATGTTTGAGTTAGAGACGAAATATTAATGTTTTTCCCAAGGGAATGATTAAAAATAAAAAAATAGGGTAAAATTAGGAAAAATGGTGCCACAAATCTTTTTTTAAAATTAAGAAACTAGTATATTTTCACTTTAACGGCTTATCGAATTATCTTTATTGCAAAGAAAGCTTATTTTCCTTAGAAAAAACACAATAATATATTTTAGGAAACTTCATTTAATTCCCAAATAATTTTTAAATCGTTGTTAAAATTAAATAAATTATCTGCTAGAAATTAACTCAAAAAACATTATAATTGCATCAAAATTTTAATTTAACCAATTTAACTAGTCCCTACCTCGGGTCATAATATAAAATAACAAAAAAATACAGTAAATAGGAAAGTATTAGCCATATTCTGGTTTAGCAAAAAAAAAATCACAAATAATTTTCCAACACATATAGTTATCAATCAATCTTAAAAAAAATGCTAAAATCGCCATTTTGCTTCTAAATTGTTTTGTCGAATGTATCAGAAGAAAATTATAAAAAACAGGTTATTTGAGCAAGCCAATATTAATCCATCAATAAAAAATTAAAAATTGCTTTAAAATTACCATTATACCAATAAAATCTTTCATAAATCAATAAAAATTAAATCATGGGGAATTATACGTCATTTATTCATTATCACTTTGTAATAAAATTACCCATTAATCGCAAAAAAACACTTCATCCCTTATTTCTTATGCCCCTAAATAGGTTCACGTTGCTTACATCTATAATGCCCTGCTATGTTTACCACTATCTTCCGATCAATAGAAAACAAATTAAAAAAATTACATGAAATTCTAATCTCAAAATTCATAAAAGAGATAAACAATACAAAATTAATTACCGTCGGTGTTCACTTAGGTTATGTAAAATAAAATGGAATATTTAATCACTAAAAGATCACTTGCAAAAATTAACACAAAAATTACGTTTCACTCATGTAAATCAAAATTGATTTCAAACAAAAATCTACCATTTACTTAAATTCGTCTAAGAAAGGAACCCTCTCACTACAAAATTCAGGCAGAAAATCTCATAATGGACTAAAAAAAAATTATGTTTGACTATGTAAATTTAAAATTGCTTTAAAAAACGACATAATGTGTAAAGAAAAAAAATTGAATTAAATTGACTTTAATTAAATTTTGAAAAACTGGAATGACTATGAAGAGTCACCCCTAGAAACGAAGCTAGGCACCTCCACCACGTGTCACGAGCTGACATACGGCACCTACACCATGTGTCACGACTGCGCGACGGGGGTTAGCAGGACGTCCACGGATATCGCCAGCATCACCCTGTATAGGGTAAGTGCCGACGATAGCCATGGCTAAAGTCACTTTACTCGCTTGGCATGTCGAGAGGGTAAATTACGTTACTAAGTGAACACACAAATAAAACATAGTGGTAACATAACAGATTGAACATTTATTGTAATAGAATAAAATCAAACAATGAAATGGACATAATAAAATATACTACTTACATTGTACTACATCTAGCCACCCTGAGGCATGGCCTCTGGGAGGGAGTTGCCCCACGCACCACCTAGGTCTGCTTCTCTAAAAACCCCCAAACGACAACTAACTAACTCATTTACTTTTTTCCATTTCGTTTCCCGGTACTTGCACTCTCAGCATTTCTGCAACTAGCGTGCCGTGTGCACCCGTTGCTGAGTTTGCTGGATTTCCACGGTACATTGTAACAAGCAACCTGGTTTACTTTAAGATATCGGATTAAATTAATTTTGTAACTAAATCGTTTCCTGAGTAAAATCATATACCGGGTGGTCCAATAATTGTCTAGGTACTGCGTGACACACGTTTGATAGCACAACTGTTCTAGAATACTCTCTAAAAAACATTGAAAAAATTCTTACTTTGTAACAGTGGCAGTGGCGCCCGAACTAGTGGAGGAGAAAGTTGTCAGGGACCGGCTCAAGAAGCAAAATGCTGGCTTGAATACGAAGAAATGGCTACTGATGAGCCACAGAGTAGAGGAGAAGGGACAAACGCTGGCCTACTCCTTAGACGAAAAGTCAGCGAAGGTGCTTGAAGGTTTAGACTTCAAGCCATATCTTGGCCTGGGGAGGGTAACCTTCCGAATGCGTCAGGAGAGGGAGAGAGGCGAACTCAATCCGGATGCTGAGGGTGCTGCTAAAGCTATGCAGGGGTGTGATGCTTAACATCTAGGGGAATGCCATAGATGTTAAGCAGACAGTCAAATACCTGGGGGTATGGCTGGATAAGGGCATGACCTTCAAATAGCATATTTATGGGACGGCGGAGAAGGCAGAGAAAGCTATGACCGCCCTTAGCAGGATGATGCCAAATGTAGGCGGCCCGAGGGCAAGTAAGCGGCGTGCAGTGTGTAGCGTGGTACATTCGATATTGCTCTACGCCGTGCCAATACAGAAGGTAGCTCTAGGTAAGAAAAAATTTCTGGCGAGGCTGCAAAAAGTTCAAAGGGCAGTGGCGATAAGGGTGGCGAGCGCCTACCGCACCATCTCCTTTCCCCATAGAAGAGATGGCCGAGGAAAGGGATAGGCTGCATAGAACCAAAAAGGAGGACAGGCATGTTAAAGATGAGAGGAGAAGAACCCTGGAAAGATGGCAGGTAACATGGAACCAACCAGGAAAAGGCTCTTGGACCAGGGTACTTATAAAGGACTTTGGTAAATGGTTCAATAGAGAGTTCGGGGAGGTAGTATACTACCTAACACAGTTCCTTAGTATACACGGATGCTTCAACAATTATCTACATGCCATGGGAAAGTCTATAACGGACAGCTGCAGATACTGCGGATGCAATCCCGATGATGCGGAACATGCCGTACTCGACTGCGACAGATGGACAGAGGAAATGCAGGAAGTAGAAAACAAGCTCGGGAGAATCACGAAGGACAACGTCGTAGATCATATGCTAACGAATGAGGATAACTGGACGACAATATTGGGTTATGTGGAGAAGGTTATGGGAGCCAGGGAAAAGGATGAGAAAGACGAGCAGGGAGAGCAAATATAACAGAGGAAGAAGTGATCTATACACTGCCACCTTGAGACAATGCGGAAGTAGTTCTGGGCGGTTGGGTAGTCAGGAGGGGGATTTTTTAGTGAGTAAAAATCTCACACTACCAACCATGCGGGTGTTTGGTGTTTTGCTGAAGATTTTTCCCCTCCTACCGGAAAAACCAGGGGGCTATGATGTGGCGCTGATCCAGGAACCTTGGATTCACAAGGGACAGGTAAGTGGCTTAAAGGGAGTTGGCGGTGAACTCATTTATTACAAAACCGCTGCAATTCCCAGAGCGTGCATATTAGTTAAAAATAGCTATAAAACAATGCCACTAATTGATTTCTGTTCTAAGGATCTAGCGGCAATCAAAATCAGGGCTTCGTGTGGGGGTGTACCGAGAGAGTTTATACTGGCCTCTGCGTACTTTCCAAATGATGACCTTGAGCCACCACCAACTAGAGCCGTGGAGGAACTGGTGAGAAGTGCAGAGGAGAGGATCTCAGGTCATCATCGGATGCGATGTAAACGCGCATCACACGGTCTGGGGAAGTACCAACACCAACACTAGAGGTGAGTCAATTTTTTTATTTATTCACCTCATCAGTGGCACAGGAGTTTTAAAATGGGCAGTGTAGTTCGGAACAGGGAGTGCACAATAAGCCCAAGAGGCTGCAGTGGCCTCGGAGTGTTTACAGACTACCCTGTAAGGAGAGGGTTTTAGTCGGTAAGAGTCTGACACCGACCCAACTTAAGTTGAGAGCCCATAAGGATTTCCTCTCCTCGTAGAAAAAACAGTGGCATGCAAAATAATGTCCCAGAGTAGAAATTGTCAAAATTTTAAAAAAGTGCCCATATGTCGAAAACCGTAGGATTTTCAATAAGGTCAAGTTGTGATATTCTGATAGGTTTTGGCCTTGCCTATTACCATTTTCAGGATTATCCATTATTTACGGGACATCCAGTATATGTAATAGTTACTTGCGATTTGAGTATCGTAATGCATCATATTACAACAGATGATAACTCATCAGGAATTATAATATGAAGTTGTTCAAAGTTTTATCTACTTTTATAAAATAACACACTGTTACCTAGGATTTTCCGTCAGATAACTGACCCCAACTCCCTCTTGGCCGACCAATCGTTATTTACAAATTTAACTGTTTTTTCAGACAATTTTTGTAAAGCTTTAATATATCTAAGTCTACAGTAAACATCTTTGAGAAGTTTTTAGGCTAGACTTTGAAACAAGTCACGACATTTTTTACATGACATATTGCTGTGGTTATTAAATTTGACTTGACGTTTCTCTGGGCATACTGTAAGCTTCTTCAGAAGGATTAAAGACGCAAGGTTTTAAAGCACCCGTCTGGAGAGAAAACTACTTCAAAATTTGCTCATCCTGAAAAGGTTGAGTGCATTTATATATTTTCAAAACTTGGCGAATAGTTTCTAATTCCGTTTTTTTGGAAATAAATCAATACGATCGGAAATATTTGCAAAAAAATTTGTATTCCTTTATACGTTTACTGCGGACTTTTACAAAAAGTTTCCCCCGCCCCGAAACTTTCTTAATTGCGACATTTACCTCTATTTTTACTGCATTAATAACACAAATCACTACCTACATTTTCATTGATATATTAATATATAAAAT
Source organism: Leptura quadrifasciata (assembly GCA_963675555.1). Taxonomy (NCBI): domain Eukaryota; kingdom Metazoa; phylum Arthropoda; class Insecta; order Coleoptera; family Cerambycidae; genus Leptura; species Leptura quadrifasciata. Next base: position 47,648,891 of record OY776678.1, read on the forward strand.
CTCCTTTACTCTTCAAAATAATATTTAACGTATACATATCTTTTTGGACGTAAAATATTGTCCATTTTATTTTGTGGTGTAAAACTAATAACTTAAGAGTAGAATGAAATTATTCATCTTACACTGTTATACAAATTACAGAGGTTGCATTATTAATCATCCATTAAACGGAACGCTCTATTGAGATTTTTCTCAATTACTCCGTTAAATTATTTATTACTCTTCTTCCGGCTTCTGGCTTATATGGTTTAACCAAGTACCTGTAGCCCGGTGTTTCATTATTTATTTCACATATCCGACCATGTTGAATTTATCGTAGAGGAAGCCATAATAAAATATAACGAAACTTTGTTTTATAACTTTATACGTCATAAATTTATGGAGTGTATTGTGGAATTTTTATCACTATGAATAAAACGTGAAATAAAAGAAAGCACTACGCTTCGGAAGCTGCTAAATGGAGAAAGCCGTTTTACAAATATTTTATTGTTCGATACGCTCAGCAACGTTGGTCGGTCGTGGTTGGTATTGAGGTATTTCATAAAATAATTGCATTATAAAAGGAAAGAACGCATATTGAGCTAACGTAAATACCAGTAAACAAGTGATATACGACTTGGTGGAAATCATTTCAAGAAATTGTCATGTAATGCCAACATATGCTTTAACTGTATGTAATGTAATGTTTTACTTCCGCAGTCCCTTGTAAAAAAAATAATTCCGGTAATAATAATAATAATAATAATATACATTTATTTAATAACAATAATATAGCCGGACAGACCGCCCGTTGACGACATTGGCAATGACCAAGGACGCTTTGAGTGGGCAGATGAACTGAGGGATGAACTTCTGCATTGCTATGAAAGCAGTGTGTCCGCGTGGAGGGGATACATGGCGCGGGTACATGCTCTGTGGTGTGAGATGTTACCAAAGCGTGTAGCGCCTTCACGCCACAAAATCTACGTGACTATGTTATCCCACTTTCGTAGTAGGGGCTACGTAAGGGCTGCTCCTGGACAGGTGAATGAGGTGGCCGAATGGCCGCCGCATTCACCAGTTGAGGACGTAGTTCTCCTCGTTCCTCCAAGACCAGAGGGCCTCAGCACTGGACGGAGGCTACAACATATAAAAACCCCCGGGCCACAAGCCCTGGCCAGAGTGGATGAAGAACTTCGTGCAGCGCTATCAGAACGGGCTGAACTCTGGCACATAAACTGTGCCGTGTATGCCGCTGTTCAACGCTTTTCTCGCGTGGAGAGGCGAAACACTGCTTCCCCACAGGAGAGGGCGGAGCGGCGCATACAAAAGATGGAAGCCAAGATCCCGTCGGCGAGGCAACACGCATCCCGTATCCAATGTGTGATGGACTATATGGCGACCAACAGGCCATTCAGGCCTAAAGTGCTTCGATTAGCCGCCAACACTTAAGACACGCCCATCACACATTCAATGAGGCAGTGCTGCGAACCACAATACAGCACTGTCTCGACAGGATATGGATGCTAGTGACTTGGAAAAAGTCCAACCGCCGCCGCGTGTTTTAGACAATCCGCTGAATGCATATCAGGTGGAGGACTTCTGGAAAACCCTGTACGAGGAGAGGCTTCCACTCAACCGAGATTCTCCTGCCCTTGCACACTTTGAAGTCTTTTGTCAAAGGTTTCAGCAACCACAGGAAGTGTGCCAACCAATAATCCCAGAAGAGGTTTGTAGAGCTCTTGAGGGCTCTAAGAACTTTGCTGCTCCAGGTCCCGATGGGATAAATAACTTTTGGTGGAAAAAGTTATAGAGCATCCACCACCATTTGTTCAGAATATTTGATTCCTGGTTGAATGGGAAGCAGCAAATTCCTTCTTGGGTTTTTGAGGGGCGGACAGTGCTGATTAACAAGAACGGAGATTTGTCCAACCCAAAGAACTGCAGACCGATAACCTATCTAAACGCATGTTACAAGATGTTTACACGCATTCTGTACATGCAGGTGTTTCACGAAGTTGAACCGGCTTACGAACGGATATATGAGCAACGAGGACAGGTGTCGCTGGCTGTAAGGAGAACCTTCTGATCGATGTGTCACACAGGGTAAGCGAAACTTCTCTATGGCCTGGATCGACTACCGCAAGGCATTTGACATGACATCGCATGAGCTCATTGTTCACTTGCCCCGATGTCTTGTAGTACCCGGTCCCGTAGTGAGATGTATTGAGGAACTGATGCCGCTCTGGAGGACTCGCTTTACCATGACATCAGGTAACGATAGAGTCCAAACAGAGTCGGTAACATTCAGAAGAGGAGTATTTCAGGGAGATTCCTTCAGCGTCCTTCTATTTTGTATCTCACTACTACCATTATCCGTCTCGCTCCGGAAAACCCATGGCTACAACTGCGGTACCCCCAGCGACAGGAGTCATAAGGTCACCCATCCATTTTATATGGATGACCTTAAACTTTACGACTCCTTAAAAAGGGATCTCCAATAATCCCTTAAGGTGGTGCAGGAGTACACGCAGGCTGTCAGTATGCAGTTCGGGTTGGACAAATGCGCACTGATGCATCTCAAGAGAGGACGATGCGATGATTACGGGGAGGACGCGTAGCTCGTGGACGGAAGCATCTTATACCGTCTAGATGCCTGAGAGTCGTATACTTACTTGGGTGTCGAGCAACGCTCCACTCAAGAAGTGAGTCTAGTGAAAAACGCTCTCCGCCGCAAGTATCAGCACCTACTCCATCAGATCTGGTCTTCAGAACTGTCGGGGAAGAACAAGGTGTCTGCTACAAATATGCTTGCCGTTCCGACCTTTCTCTACTCTTTCGAAGTAGTGAAATGGACTAGAGAAGAACTGCGTCAGCTCGATGTAGTAACCCGCAAGAAGATGCACCTCAATAGGAGCTTGCATCCTAAATCGTCCGTTCCACTGTTATATCTCCCACGGCATCGGGGAGGCCGTGGACTTTTGAGCTTGGAGAGTCTCCATAGCAGAATGGTTTTGGATGGAGCATGTAAGGTCATCAGTAGTTTGGATCCCCTCCTCTGCATGGTCCGAGACCATGAAAATGCAGAGGTAGGAGCTTCTCTCTTTATGACAGCACGGAGAGCAGCCAATGAACTTAGTCTCATCTTCGACGTCGAGCGGGTAAACCCCGACTCTGTCACCGAGTTGGAACCCGTTAAACTAAAAGCCCACATTAGAGCTGCAGAACACAACATCCTTCTGCAGCTCCAGAAGGATAAGCCATTGCACGGAGTCTTCTATAAAAATATAGAAGACCTCGGCTGATCCGAAAGGCTGACCTTCGCTTTTTAAGGTCAGCTGGGCTGAAGTCCGAGACCGAGGGATTCATAATGGCTTGCCAGGATGGTGTATTTAGCACCCTCGTCTATCGAAGTCATGTCATGGGTATGGAGGTCCCTGATGTCAGCTGCAGAGTCAGACGATTTGGGTAGTTACAAATATTCGCTAGGTCTGCGCACTGTTTATCATATTCAATGAGAGTGCAAGCGAAATAGATGAATGTGAATGATTACGCGAAAAATAAAGAGCCAATAGAAGTTATGACTATAGTAAGAAAGAAATATTTTGTTATAGAAAGTAAAAAAAAAACATACGACATATGTAAATTATATTATCCATCCATGATCTTCTGGTTTTAGGGTTGTAGGTCATTTTAAATTCGCGTTACGCCATACATATTGTGTCCGTAAAAGTTGCTGTTTCAATTTCGATTCACAGGGCGGTAAACTTGATGCATCATAATTCAAATATTTCTTATTAAGAGGTTTATTTTCATTCTTTGAACTATATGTTGATATAAATTTATAATATCAGGTTTCATTGACATTATCTGCTTTGATTCTGTAAATTTGACAAATGGATTTTTTTTATAATTTTGAATATTTCGGTACTGCATCCAGGACACAATATATCACTAGCGTATGGCGTAACGCAAAATTAAAATGCCCTAGAACCCTAAAACCAGAAGATCATGAATGGGTAATAGAAGATGACCAATATAGCTTTAAGTGGCAAAAGGGAAATTACCATCGTCTATATATGGATGTTTTGTTAAAATCAAGTCAATCAGATGACTACTTGTCAGGTAAAGAATTTTTAAACTTAACTTGATATATTTGATTCGCATCTATACAGGGTGTCTCACCGGGAACTGAATCGATTGATATATAAACACCACAGAAATTAGACGAATCGATTGATATAGAGAAAATTACGCTTCAGAAAATTTTGAAAATTTAGATAATTACTAATGTCTGTGTGGCCAATCCAACTAAAATAATTACAAGCAGCTTTCACTTCCGCTTATACCGGAAGTCGATAACAACTTGTTCAAATGGAACACCCTATATATTTGAGGGTTTTCGAAAAGAGCATAAAACTCTGAGTCGAAAATATGTAGCATATCCTATACCTAAACCTAGCCGTTTCAAAGATATTTGACATTTTATAGAAAATTTGACAGGTGCAACGGTTTGCAAAAACCGTTATAACTTTCTTCGTGTAAAAGATCCTTATTTGCTTCTTGTCACGTAAAACGAACACAAGGATAACTCCGTTCTACAACTGAAATAAATTCGATAATATCATACCAAGTGTTCCGTTTTTCGCGTTACATTTTGTCAACTTCAAACCGCGAAAACTTATTTAGGTTAAATGGAACCCTGTATTTTTTTACGTCAAGTTGTGTAATATTGAATTCCCTTTTTTCTGATATTAGCATTGTGGGGGTTAAAGTGACAACTTTTTGAAATATTTGCGATTTTATTAGAAATTCATGAATTGTTGTAATCATTTCATCAAAATAGTCATGATTAGAAACAATCAGTCATTAACTTATGTCAAAAAATACCAGCACGTTTAAATTACATCCATGAAGACTTTTTAAATTTGTTTATTATTTATGGATAATGTGATAAAGTAATATCAAGAACTTGCAGCACATTTGCTACTCGATATCCAGAAAAACGGAAATTCGTCAAATTTTCTATATAATGTCAAATATCTTTGAAACGGCTAGGTTTAGGTATAGGATATGCTACATATTTTCCATTCAGAATTTTATGCTCTTTTCGAAAACCCTCAAATATATAGGGTGTTCCATTTGAAATAAGCAAGTTGGTATCGACTTCCGGTGTAAGCGGAAGTGCAATCTGCTTGTAATTATTTTAGTTGGATTGGCCATACCGACATTAGTAATTATCTAAATTTTCAAAATTTTCTGTTGCTTACTTTTCTCTATATTGATCAATTCAGTTCCCGGTGAGACACCCTGTATATACACATATGTCTGTAAAATAATTTCTTCATATTTTTTTCTTTTTCAGAAAGTCAAGAAACGATCGATGAAGACCATTTAAATTCAGAAGATGAGATTAGAAGAGAGAAGAGACGAACGAGTAATTAATTAAAAATATAATAAAAATTTCTTTTGCTATCAGTGTATAAAAATTATGTTATTCTTAACAAATATTCATATATGTCGTATGATTTATTTTACTTTCTATAACAAAATACTTCTTTCTTACTATAATCATAATTTCTATAGACTATTTATTTTTCGCGTAGGCATTCACATTCGTCTATCTCACCTGTACTCCCATTGAATATGGCGAACAATGCACTGACCTGGCGAGTATTTGCAACTACCCAAATCGTCTGGCTATTAATATAATTTCTTAAGATATCTCGGAGAATGTTTCCTCCAAATATCAGCCTTGTAAAAGTACATTATGGAATACTACCTTTCTTAACAAATTTAGGTTCACTTGATAGGTATTTGTAACCAAGGGAATCTGGCAATTTTTTTCTATATTTAGGAATGTATAAATTAAAATATATTTTAACGCCAGACTTGTATGAGTATATTAATTTTTATAATTATTTTGCACTTTAAAAAAACTTAGGGGGTACTATTATTATTTAGTACTATTGCAACCACGCCGATTCTATCAGACTATGATTTTCTTACCTTACTAGCATTAAATCTAGTATACAAAAAATCTTAGCATTGTAACTCACACGTTAGTCGTAGCTCTCCTACTTCAATAATCATTATTATATTTCTTAAAATTTTTTAGTGCTACTTCTTTGATGCGAATATTGTTTTTTATTTAGTAGTTAAACCGATGTGAAAAATTTCTGTTTGTTTTTCTAAATTTCGGTACACATTTATCAAAAATTGAATGTAGAATTGCATAGAATTTGTCATAAGCATCATTGGCGTTGCTGTATACTTCTAGACGTAAAGGTACACTATCTCTAGAAACATTACATTCAAAGTTTGCTAAAATCAAGTCAAGCAGTCTATCATTAATACTAGTTATCCAGTTAAATTGTCTTAAATCTAAATACTGTATAAAATCGATAATTAATTTTATTTTAGGATCAGTAGGATCAGAATTGAAAGAAGGTCGCCGCAAACTAAAATTTTATGGTTATTTTCGAAAAACGATAGCCTTTCAAAAGTATCAAAATAAATAGTACTTATCTCAGTTTATTTGACAACTTTTAACAACTTGTAGTCCTCAAAGTCGACAAATTGGTAATATTGTGCATCCACTACTTGCTAAACACTACTATTAGACCGTAAATGACGAATTTTCATCGGCGGACTTTTCAAATCCACCAGTATTAAATTGAAGCGCGTGCGTTTTGTGTACGAACGACAGAAAGCGTAAGCGGAATAGACAGTTTAGAATGTGATTAGATGTGTGTCGAATTGCGCTGGTTCATTTCCGACGTACTACCTACAGTGAAAACTAATTTTTTCTGCTGCTGACGTTGGAGTCAGGATAGTTGTTAAGTAGGCGTATTGCTTAGGTACAGTTTATTGTGTTATAATAAATTGCCAATACCTTCCTTTCTAGCCGAGCAACTATGTACATACATTGTAGCTTGAAAATTGTATATTGATATATTGATTTTCTTGTAAATTTGAGAAGTTGTAAGAGGTGAATGTAAATTCAAGTTTTCAACCAATCTGTGTATATGAAAACGATGCAATCTTGAAAAACGGTTGAGTTCCGTTTTTTATATATCTAGCTCGCGAATATGTCGCAAACAGGAAAAAAGCTTGTGGTTGTCACATAACTCGAATGAGATGCTCCATCTCTTAAAAAAATTGAGAAACCTACAAGAATATATCCCATGTCGTAAACGTGCTTGAGTTACTACGGTGATGGAAGAAAGATGCACACAAGACACTGAACAACTTGAAGATAAAGACTTTACAAGTGAGGCTTGTGTCGAGGTAGAATTCAACAAGAATCAACCAAGAACGTAGAAGAAACAGAGCAAGATACTTCAATAAAAAAGTGATGATGCCAGTAATAGTGGAAATGATAAATGATAAAACCTTATTTTATATATTATATTTATTTTTTAATACACCAATCTTAAAATGCGCATCGAATAAAGCATTTGTGTGTATAGTGTTTGGTGTTTGTGAATGTTTTATTGCTAGTGTGGTTCTGTGATAATTTTTTCAATTGCAATAACTATATTTTAATTCAAGAATGGCGAAACTCACAACGAGTATATGCATTATTTAAGTGTAGTGTTCAAGTATTATTTTGATGTTATCGTTATCCTCAAAAGCCAAAACTAATTTTTTCTAGGATGAGTAGAGATCCTTCCGATCTGGTTGCGACTGGAACCTCAACAATAATCCATTCCATTACTAGAACCTAGACAACCTTATAACTACGCATTTTACGATGCCACATTCTGACGTCTACCAAATTCTTAGCTAAAATTTATGATGGCTTAGGTAAGATTTCCGTACAAATCTCGAATCAGTTTTTTATACAATGTGTCCACGCAAAGCGGTGTTATAGGTATGAATGACGACTATTTTTAATTTTTAATACAATTCTTTGTATTCTCTTGCTTCATACAAAATCTGTTTTTACAACGTTAGAATCTGAAAAATTCATAGAAGGCGTTGAAAACGGCTTAAAATAAAAATCGAAGCATGTAAACTGCCTTGTCTGCGCGAGATATTGGCAAATTTTTTGAAAAAAACTTGCTCAGAATTAAAAAATATGACGTACCAAATTTGATAATTATATTTACCATTTAAGTATTCAAATAGAGAACAAATCGTACTTACAAGTTTTAAAAGCAATAAATGAGCCATCATCATTCGTTTTCTACTGCATTATATTTTTATGGCATATTAAAATATTTACGTCCAAATATTTACAATGTACTTATAGAGCTATATTGATTAAAAAAAGTTTTAATTTTACTGTAGCACTTAAGGGCAACTACTGCAATAAAAGTTTTTTAATATATGAAGTTTCCAGTATTTTAAAAACTTTTTATGGTTATTAGCGAATAATATACTCGACAAAACTAGTTTACTCTGGAGTAAAGGTTAGAGAAAACTTTTATTATAAGCCACAATGGAAAAGTTAATTGCTTCATTGTTCGTGATATATTGTGGATATTAGGTAATTATATCATCTCTGTAATATTGACGGTCGTATTTAATTGCAAATTAAAGAGAGGTTGGTTTTACACTTCGTCATACCTTCTTACTAATTCTTTCTCGATTGGTGTATTGCTACTGGCATATAAGTTACATTGGCTTCCCTTTGTAGAATGGCATATCTCTTAACATCACGTAGTCTAACGTGGTTACCTGCTGGGCGTATGGTCTCAGCAAAATTCAATTAATCCAATTGGTTCCTCGTTGACAGCCAAATATACTGGAAAGCATCCTATTTGCCACGCAACATTTGATTTTCTCTAAACTATGAACTGTTCTATACTTCCCCTTTTTTGGTGATTTGGGCGAAACCGTTAGACTCAGTCAGAATACGATTCAGTGACTATTCTGCCACTTCAAATTCTTCAACTAGCTAATATTTATATCCTCTCTCCAATCTCATATTCAAAGTGGCCTGTATCTTCAACAAGAGCTTCAAGGTATACGATCCCACATACTCTATCACACTCACTACAATACTAAACTTAAATCTGGACAATAAAATAAAATCGAAGGTTATAAACGAAAATACATTATATTGTAGATTATAATAAATTGAGTTAATTAATATCGAGTAAAAATTGAGATTTTTACATAATTTACATTTATAATAATAATAAGTTAGTCTCTAAGTCTAGCAAGCGTAGGCTACTTAGCTCATAGGCACATTCCATCCATGCACTATGGAGCACCGGTATGGGAAAAGGCGATGCAAGTGGCGCGGCACAGAAAGAAACTCCAAGGTGATACAGCTACGAGTATGCAGCGCATCTGAAGACACCCCCCATTGCTTGTGATCGCCGGTATCCCTCCAATAGAACTTATGGCAAAGGGGGAAGAAAGACCCATATGAGACTGGCGTTGATTCAGAAGCCATAAAGAAAATCAATGCTAATTTGGAACATAAATGGCAGATGAACTGATAGGAAACCGAAAAGGGGCACGTTTCAGCTCTTTATTCGTTTTGCAGTCTCAAGGAAAATGCCTAGAGAGCCGAAACATATGTAGAGTATTTCTAAGTATATTATGTGGAAACATCTAAAAGCAGCGCTTGTTTTAAATAGTAATAATTATGAAAACATGCAAAAAAATTCACGGAAATATCAGTACTAAGAAAAAAATCAATTATTAATCATCATCTATGGCACTACAACCCCGGGTGGGTCTTGGTCTGTTCTAGTATTAGTTTCCGTTCTTCCCTATTCTTCATCTTGGTTCCCAAATTTCTAATTCTTTCTAATTTTTAGCGTTCTTAGATTCTCTTCCATCTTTCCCAGAGCCCATCTCTCTTCCTATGTCCAGCCGGTGTTTGCCGATGAATGTTCTATGTTGCCCATCCTTTTTAGGTGGCCAATTCATCTTTGCCTGTCTATTTTTGATGGACCGGACAATATCAGGCTCCTCGTAAAGGCAATAGAGCTCGGAATTATAGCGCCTGCGCCATGTCCCATTCTCCTGTACACACACATATATATACGATGTAAGATCATCCTTTCAAAGCAACCTACTAGCTCTTCGTCACTTTTTGTCATCGTCCATACATCCAACGCGTAGGTGGGTGCTGGTTTAATATGTGTTTTATTGATTGTTATGTTTGACCTTAGTAGATTTTGTAGCCCAAAATAAGTTTCATTAGCTAGACATATCATTTTTTGATTTATGCACTTATTATGATCCAAGATATGTAATTTCTCTCACCCTTTTAAAAGCATGTGGCGCTAATTTAATGTTATTAGTAACTTTATATACTTTATTTTTAATATGTTAACTTGTAACCCCACTCTATCTGCGGATGCTTCTAATGCTTTGAAGACTTGTATTAAGTCTGTTTTTGTCCTTCATACTCTATCGAAGTCATATGCGTACGCTAGTATTTGTACTCTCCTGTTTATAATGATTCCCAATGTACACCGAGTTGTTTGGAATACGTTTATTTTACGAAAATTATACTAAACTATGGTTTAGTTTTCGAAATCGTAAATTTATTATACGTTTTTTATAAACGTACATAATAAACTAGTGAAATTATATTTTTATATTAACGGTGGCAATATTTTTCGAGTTAATGTCAATAGAAATCAACATTTTTATAAATGCAAGTTAAATGAAAGAATAATTCAATAAATTCAATTGAATGATATTTATTGTTTTAAACAAGTTTTCCATTAACATTTTTTTCAAAGTCAGTTTTATACGTATAATATATAATAATAAAACACCATATTTATACCAAACGTCTTGATTCATTGTTTCTGTTAAAGAACACGATAAAACCCTCAATGTACTTTTCGAAACTGTAACAAAATCCGACTTTTCATGACATTTCGCATGAAAAGCGTGCTTCACGTAAAAATATCGTTGGAAGAGGTTTTTATATTTTTAATCATATTCTCGCTCTACGGAGCGTTTTTAATGCAAAAATTTCAATAACTCATCAAGGAGTGTAATTTTGGAAAGTGTAGTAAATGTCACTGCACGGGGACGTAATGTCGCCCCGACCACCAAAATTAAGAAACAGTAACAAAATTTGACTTTAATTTCGGAAATTTCAAAATTGAGAACCCTTTTACGAATCCACGTTGTTAAGCACTGCAACTCATGCGTTGTGTTAAATATGAGGACAAGATAACCCAGCTTCTATTCAAAGTATATCGGGAGTTTTAGCGAAAATACCCTCTAGCGACAAGGGACCCCCATCATTTCCTAGCAGTCGATTTTGGCGGGAAAATTATGGGTCTTAACGGGATTTGCCCTAAGCCGGTTCCTCAGTGATTAGGTGTCAGAAAAGTATCTTTACCATGTATTCATATGTGCATGGGACCGCCTTGCCTGAACGTATGGATTTATAATTGCTATAATATAATTCAAAGTCGTTGCGATTCAAGCATTTTTAAGCTCCGAGGAGCGATCAAAATTGATATTGAACTGTAAAGACGTAAATAGGCAGGCAAACAAAAGCCCACCAAAAATTTATAAACATTGAACTTTTCTTGAATCTTTTTATGTAATCGTTAGCTCAAAAACCACATATTGGATGGTAGTTGGTACATTATAAGTCGTTCCGTTCCTCATCATGTGTTGTACACGGGCCAGACTGTAGTTTGTCAAAATCAGTGTTCTTGAAGTTGTTGTAAAACATGAATTTTTGAAGAGATTTAATATATATTTTTGAACTTTACATTGTCTTTTTCAAAATTCCCTTTCAGGTTTATTTTAAGAAAGTGTTAGTACTTACTGTGTTAGATTTATAGTGTTATGACGTGCAATTGATACCATCAGAGAAACAGTTAAGCAAAAACGAACAGTAAGTATAAATTTTATATTATTCTCCATCTGAAACAGTCGTTTTGAACCCTTATTTGTGAACGTTAATATTCATTTTTGAAAAATGTATAAGAAGTCCTTCAGACTCAAAAGATGGATCATTTACATTTCCCACAAATGTGCCCGACAGAGTGCACCTTGGACAGCCAATTTGTAGATTAATGTGGTTCAACAGAATTCCTCAGCATATATCAAGAGCAGGTAATAAAGGCCACATGACAATAAAGGCTACTCAAGATCAGCATTCAGTTTTATTAGACAAATTTTACAAGCCATACAAACTAAAATGATTTAAGATGATCAACGGCCCAATAATGTTTCTGACCTGCAGCTGATTATGAAATTGGCTTTCAAACAGTTTGAGCAATAAGCGGTTGCCGAGTCTAACTTTTTGTATATGGTAAAATTTAACAATATATATGCGTTATATACAATAAATATTTCGTCGTCCTGCTGCTATTGGAGGTGCTAGTGTTCGGGGAGAAACAATGAATATTTGAACAATAAAATGACGATGCGGCTTAACTGGGCAGCTAGTGCACCCAAAAATGAATCATAGCGAAGGAAATATGCATGTATTAATGGTAAGTGATGTTCCTTATTCAATAAGAATTCAAGAATCGTAGCTAATTTTTTTCTTTTTGAAGAAGCAGTGAAGTTGGCCTTCTGTGGTAGAGAATTGGGAGAAGAAATCAACGACGTGTTACAAATAAAGCAGTCATGCAAAATAGGTGGAAATAGCAAAATCCAGATATGATAATAAATAGTAAGCTTTTAATTTCTAACCCTATTATTATTTTAATTAGATTAATCTTATCTAATGTTTTTTCTTTACTTATTAAACACTTTTTGTTCCTACTTCAAATTGTCCCATTAATTACTTTTTAAATTCTGAATGCAGATTCTAAAGATGATTGATACTAAGGAAACCGCAACGATATCTGAATAAGATTCTTAAATGTATGTTTTTTCTTCTGTATGGGTGAATCGAAATTCACTTCCTAGCGCTTAAGGATATTTCTACGGTAAATAATAAATCAAAATTGAAGAACACCAAAATACCGAAAACATTTTTTTTTTCTGTGAAGACAATAGTAACTGGGAATAATTTTATTTTATTTCATAAATTTTCAGGAATATTACCATTGCGTTAAATAGATTTATGTAATCACTTGCTAAAGTTATTTAGAAATAATTTTAGCGGGTGGTTTGAGGGACGGTTACATAAATGGATTAAACGAAGTGGTAACATGTTTGAAAATATGTTAAATAAAAAATATGTATATATAAATATATATTATATGATTGATGGTTAAGAGGTAAATGCACTTGCCCCTCACCCAAAAGTCCCGGGTTCGATTCCCGGTCGTAGCAGTTTAAAATACTGTGAGAAGAATTTTTCCACTATGCACGGATATCGGGTGTGTGTTCCTCGCTTCTAAATGTGCAACCCCCTCCCACGCAAGGCTCTTCTGGAGCCTCCCGGGATAAAGGAGTTTATCTTACCGTTGTGTTGTGAACGTGTGCTCTGTATAAAATCATAAAATTAAGTGGTAATTAAATGAAAGTAAACTTTATATTTTACACCAGCTAGAAGGTAAACTTACTTCCTTCATAATTTATCAACAAAATTTGAAAAAATATGTTTATTATTAATAAATTTTACAACTCAAATATTATAAAATGGCATCTGCAAATGCTGTCTCAATGCCACTGGAGAAAAAAGTTAATTTGATATTATCGACAGTTGTAAAAACACTAAAAACAGAAACGGATATCTCAGCTATAAAAACTAACTTGGGAAATGATAAAGACCAAAAATATTAAGTTGAAACAAAAAATTTCTGAAATGAAGAATAAAATGCATTTTCTGGAATCCCTATGTAACCAGAATACTATAGTTTCTTACGACATACCAGAAACTACCTTTGAAAATAATATACAGCGTGAAGAAAAAATCATAGATGCAATAAATTCAAATATGAACATAGCAGTAGAGAAAAAAGATATTAAAAGAGCATATAGGCTCGGCAAGAAGCACAATAGAAACAGGCCAATCTCAGTAAAATTCGTAAATTATAAAATAAAAAGTGAAGTAAATAAAAACAGAAGTAAACTACGTGGATCTGGACTGGCTATAACGGATTATTTTACAAGTAAGATACTGGAGGAACGTAAAGAACTTAAGAAAGTAGAGCCAATACATTTATTACAGGACAATGCGTTAGTTGTAAATCAATCAGAGGTGGAAAATATATTTAACGACTATTTCTTAAACGAAATTTATCAAGCAACACAAAATTTAGTTAACCAATTAAACTCAAATACCTCTCTGCAAAAAACTAATCTCAATATTGAAAACTTTATTGCATGAAATAACGGAACCAGAATTAATTTCAATAATTAAAAATTTAAAAAACAAGAAGTCAACTGGTCATGATGAAATGACCTTCCCTTATTAAAGAAAATTCTTAATATATTAGTTAGGCCTTTAGTATACTTATTTAACTTGTCTATAAAAAGTGGAATATTCCCAGATGGTTTTAAACAAGCTCAATGAGACCTATTTTCAAGAAAGGTCCTAAGGAGAATGTCATCAACTATTGTCCTATTTCATTATTGCCGGTTTTATCTAAAATACTAGAGATACATGTAAAAAATCAATTAATCAACTATCTTGATAAATACACTATTCTATCAAAGTCACAATATGGGTTCAGGAAAAACCTGGGTACATCAAACGCTACATTTTCACTACTCAATGAAATAAATAATAAAATTTAAAACAAGGAGCTCGCTCTGGGAATTTTCTGCGATTTATCTAAAGCCTTTGACTGTGTCGACCATTCATTAATATTAAATCAATTGGAATGCTATGGTATTAGAGGTATTCCACATCTATGGTTTACTTCATATTTAATAAACCGGATGGCACAGACAGAGGTCTTTGATACATCTGGAAAGATTATCAAAAAGATTAAATCTAAACCAGAAGTATTGAAGTGTGGTGTGCCACAGGGATCAATTTTGCGTCCATTATTATTTCTAATTTATATAAATGATATGGAAGCTAATATCCCGGGAATAATATTCTCACTGTTTGCTGATGACACCAGTATTGAACTACATAATAAAAATATCGATTCGCTTTATTTAGATGTGATAACACTAATGAATAATATATTAGAATGGTTTAAATCTAACAAACTTATGTTGAACCCCGAAAAGTCATGTAGTATTTTATTCCAAGCGCATCATTCTACGAACATACAAAGAGTGTTACCAACAACTACTGGCGATATAGCTCCAGTTGAACAAACTAAGTTTTTGGGTGTATACGTAGATAGGTGTCTGAAATGGAATGTGCACATAGATAACCTAAATAAAAAACTAAGCACAGCTATTTACGCGGTTAACACTGTTAAACAAAAGCTGCTCTTACAGTATATTATTCATACTTTCATAGTATCCTACAGCATGGGATCGAATATTGGGGAAACTCTACAACTAGTTCTAGTACCTTCATTATTCAGAAAAGGGCAATACGAATTATTTTCAAGTTAAAAATAAGAGATTCATGTAGACAATATATTCGTAACAAAATATTCATTGTCACAAACTTGTACATCTACAAATTGGCAATAATAATATACAAAAGAAAATCAATCCTGAATAAACCATTCGACGTACATAGCTATGATACCAGACATAATAATGTAATATTAAAACCTGACTACAGACGCACTTCATGCAGAAGTGGTTCACTTTATACAGAGATAAGGGTTTTCGATCACCTTCCAATAGATGTAACTCATACCGTAAACTTATTTCGTTTTAAATGAAAACTAAAAACTCTACTTCAAAAATTTTTATTTTACAATTTGAATGAATATTTTGGTGAAAATTGTTCCGATAGTCATCTAAGCTGACTGCGCTTACCTATAAGTTATTGACGAATCCTTTTCCCTTATTAAAATAAATGGTTAATTAAATTTTATTTTGTCTTATCTATATTTTATATTATAACAGGTAGTATAATAATGAGTATTTGGTTTTATTGTTTTTACCACAAAGTCAAGTAGGAGATTACCACACTTGTAGTGCTCAAGCTCCTACTACTACTTTGACTATCAACTAGTAAATTATTTCTTTTCCCATTTGCATTTAGAAAGGTATAAATTACAAATAATGTGTTTATATATCTATATGTACATGTATAGGTATATCATAAATACTGATTATAATATCTTCAACTGTAGAATTAAATTGTAATTGCTGGGAAATAAATCTATTCTATTCTAAAGGGGGTCGTAATTACCTGTGCTGTTATTTATTATTCATTTATTATATCATATATCTTCCCAGATTCTATTGTTTTTATATAAAATAAAAGTTTTTTCAGAATTTTCGTATTTTTCACTTTTTATTTATTTTTATTGTAGAATATGTCGTATACGCTAGGAAATGTATTATAACTCACCATGTAAGTTTATTCGTGGTGTGTCATATTCAGAACATAGACGTTTAAGATATATGTATATAAGTGATGAGCCATATACGAAACATGTACGTCTTAGGAATACGTTTAATAGTAGGGTATAATATACCAAACATAAATATCTTAGATATACGCTTATTAGTGAGGTGCCATATATGAAACATGTACGTCTTAGAAATATGTTTAATAGTAGGGTATAATATATCAAATATAAATATCTTAGATATACATTTATTATTGAGGTGTCATACACGAAACATATACGTCTAGATATATGTTTAATAGTGTTACCGTTATTACCCGTTGAAAAATAAAATTTTCAGGATACGAATTACAAAGAGAATCTTGACGGTAACTAACTATGCTGGTATTACACTAAACATGCAACAATGTTAGCAAGCTAAACTGTTTTTAGAATAAATTTCATTAATCTTAATCCTTTCAATTCATAAAGCTTGTTGCATTTCATAAATAATACACCGTTACTTCCAGAACGCTGCAGCAAAGGGGTAATTAGTATTCTTTATTTAGCAGTACAATGGCTTACGGAAAATATAAAAAGGATAGTAGGTTAATTATTCAGTAATTTAGACTCTGTAAAGTGGAAAATAAATTAAGTGAAAAATAATAAACTCTTTCGTTTTAAATCTTTCGTACTATATTAAAGCGAGGCAATTTCAGGATAAAAGTATTTAAATTCAAATTTATTTCCATTCCATGAGAGAAATTCCATTAAATATATTTATTATATTATAATATTACGAGTAATACTTTTTAATATGACCTCAGAGATTACTTGTTAAAAATATGTAATATGATTTCATCTCCTTTCATGAAACCAAAAATAACGTATTTAGGAATTTCATATCTAGACATTCAATTGATTGTATGGTTGTCTCCATGCGAAATATTATTCAATATTTCAAAGAGCTTTTTAATGTCTCAAAAAAAAATATTAAAACTTTATACGTGTAACTCTACACGTGTATCGATTTATTAGATCCTTGTTAAAAGTACAGAGAATACTAAATACATTTTGGATTCAGGGACTTTAAAAAGTGAAATTCACCAGAAATTATCCCAAATTATGTTGTAATTATATATTAATACATTATTTTTATTGCCACTTTTATTAACAAGTTATGATGTTTTTTTTATTTCAAATAAACGTTATTATTATTTAACATATTTATCTTATTTACAATAATGTATTTTTAGGTGGGTTTTAGGATAACTAAATTGAACAAAATTTCCTTTTTAAACTTGTCGACGTTTCGCTAAATTTATTAACTTCTTCAGGACACTAATAGAAAACGTATAAACAATAACACCATAGGTAATTACGATCCTCTTTATCCCGGAAGGTTCTAGAAGAGCCTTGTGTTGTGTGTGTGGGGGCTATATATTTAGAAACAAAGGACACACACCCAATATCCGTGTACAGTGGAAAAATCCCTCTTACAGTATTTTCCACTGCTGCGACCGGGAATCGAACCCTGTACTTTTGGGTGAGAGGCAAGTGCGCTTACTTAAATGTAGGTATAAATAAAATTTAACAATTGTTATTCATATTTAAAGACAATTAAAAACACAAAATTATAACTATATTGCATTGTTAACACATTAAAAAGTTAAAAATACAAAAAAGCTCTTTCAAAAATTTTAAAGATTATTTAAAAATGGGGTGTAAAACATAAAACTGTATGATAATTATAAAAAAGTAAGATATATAAACAGTTTCGGTTAAATAATTTTTTTTTCGCCATGAACTTTTTAAAATTACGGGACATATTAGGCATGTAGCTTTTGTAATAGGTAATGTTCCCTGTACAGTGCAACCTAAATGTATAACCATACGCTGGTATAGTGTATACGACCAGAATTGAAACCGTATAAAAAATAAAAGCCAGCAAGAACAGTCGGCATTTCTTGCGGAGGTAACCAGATATTCTTGTCATAAGAAAAACAGTAAAAAAATGCTGGCTGTTTTTGCCGGATTTTAGTTTCAATTCTGGTCGTAGACACTATGCACTTCATTCTGGCGAATTGAAGAACAACAATATATGTACCTTTAATATTCCCAAGTCTTTTATTTTAGATTAGGTGTTTTTTATAGATAGTCGACAATATTAAAATAAGAATTATTTAGATTTTCTATATCTGTTCGTTTGTTTATACTGTTAGGATTCTTCTTAATCAGATCATTTCATTGAATATTCTCTTCTTGTAATTATTATCTTGTAATTATTATTTTCAGCTATTATTTTGGCATCATTAAATGCAAAAGTGTGGTCCTTTTCTATAAAATGATCAACCAGTTGTGTTGGATTTTTTTGATATGTAAACTTTTGCAGTCAGTTAGTTACATGTTCAGGTATTCGTTTTTTAAAATATCTGCCTGTGGTGCTTATGTATACACCATTACATTCTGAACACGGAATTTCGTATACAACATTAGACTCTGGGTCTTTGGTGTTTTATCTTTTAATCTAGTAAAAAAAAATTACCAATAGTGTTTTCATTTATTTGCAATGGTTGAGCCACTTGTTGTAAGAGCTTTCTCTGAAAGGTTTCGGACATAAAGAATTTCGTAATATTGTTTGTTGTTTTCTTGATTATTATTAGATTCCTTCTGTTTGTTATTATTTAGAATTTTGTTGATTAAACTTAGTGGATAATTATTTTTGTGCAGGAATGTTTTTATTAATTCAATATTTTTAAGATGGAATCTCTCATCTGATAGTTTTTCAGCTCTATATTTTAAGTTGTTTGTAATGTTAATTTTGTGTTTGAGAACATGTTCAGAATTAAAATTAAGAAACCTTTCAGAGAATGCAAGTTTGTAGTACCAATCCATAATGAGAACATTATTGTTGTCTTTGATTATTTCTATGTCCAGGAATTGCATTTTATCATCGCTTTCTTTTTCAATAGTGAACTGTATTTTTAGGTGAAGGTCATTAAACACACGTAGTAGTTCTTCACACTTATCTTTTGGTACGACTGTAACTATGTCATCAACATACCTTTTGAAAAAGGGAACTTCGAAAGAGAAATGCTCTAAACAGGTATTTTGAAGTTCTAAAATGACTATATCCGAACAAACTGGAGACATGCAATTTCCCATACCAAGGTCATATATAAAATTGACCGTAGTATATAAAATAATTGTTGTCTATGCAAAAAGTAAACAAACAAATAAAGAAGTCTAATGTCATAGAAGTATGGCTTTCGGTGAGGGACCATCTCTTTTTATTTATTTCTATATTCATATGCGTCTGTATGTTAGTGAAAAGTGAGATAACTTCAAGGGACATTAGAATATAGTTATCTGAATGTATTTTTAGGTGGGTTTTAGGACAACTAAATTGAACAAAATTTCCTTTTTAAACTTGTCGACGTTTCGCTAAATTTATTAACTTCTTCAGGACACTGATAGAAAACATATAAACAGTAACACTATAGGTAATTACGATCTTCCTTATCCCGGCAGGTCTAGGAGAACCTTGTGTATGTGTGTGTGGGGGGGGGGGGCTATACATTTAGACACAAAGGACATACACCCAATATCCGTGTACAGTGGAAAAATACCTCTCACAGTAATTTCCATTGCTACGACCGGGAATCGAACCCGGTACTTTTGGGTGAGAGGCAAGTGCGCGTACCTCTCGACCATCAGTCAAATGTAGGTATAAATAAAATTTAACAATTATTTTAAAGGCAACTAAACACAAAATTATAACTATATTACATTGTTAACACATTAAAAAGTTAAAAATACAAAAAAACACTTTCAAAGATTTTAAAAATTATTTAAAATTTGAGTGTAAAACATAAAAACTGTATAATAATTATAAAAAAGTAAGATATATAAATACTTTCGGTTAAATTAAATTTTTTTTCATGAATTTTTTAAAAACACGGACATTTAGGCATGTAGCTTTTGTAATAGGTAATGTTTCTTGTACAGTGCAATATAAATGTATAACTATACGGTGGTATAGTGTATACGACCAGAATTGAAACCGTAGAAAAACTAAAAACCGGCATCTCTTGCTGAGATAAACAGATATGCTTGTCATAAGAAGAACAATAAAGAAATGCCGACTATACGCCTCATTCTGGCGAATTGAAGAACAACAATGTATGCACCTTTAATATTCCCAAAGTCTCAACGTTTCTTTTTTTATTTTAGATTAGGTGTTTTTTAGATAGTCGATAATATTAAAATAAGAATTATTTAGATTTTCTATATTTGTTCGTTTGTTTATACTGTTAGTATTCTTCTTACTCAAATCATTTCATTGAATATTCTCTTGTAATTATTATTTTTAGCTATTATTTTGGCATCATTAAATGCAAAAGTGTGGTCCTTTTCTACAAAATGATCAACCAGTTGTGTTGGATATTTTTTGTATGTAAATTTTTGCAGTCAGTTACATGTTCAGATATTCGTTTTTTTAAATATCTGCCTGTGGTGCCTATGTATACACCATTACATTCTGAACATGGAATTTCGTATACAAACATTAGACTCTAGGTCTTTAGGTGTTTTATCTTTTAATCTATTAAAAAAAAATTACCAATAGTGTTTTCACTTGCATTTTCAATGGTTGAGCCACTTGTTGTAAGAGTTCGATTAAGTTTCTCTGAAAGGTTTCGGACATAAAGAATTTTGTTATATTGTTTCTTGTTTTCTTTATTATTATTAGATTTGTTCTGTTTGTTAATATTTAGAATTTTATTGATTAAACTTAATGGATAATTATTTTCGCGTAGGAATGTTTTTATAAATTCATTAATTTTAAGATGGAATCTCTCATCTGATAGATTTTCAGCTCTATATTTTAAGTTGTTTATAATGTTAATTTTGTGTTTGGGAACATGTTCAGAAATAAAATTAAGAAACCTTTCAGAGAATGTGAGTTTGTCGTAACAATCCATAATGAGAACATTATTGTTGTCATTGATTATTTCTATGTCCAGGAATTGTATTTCATCATCGCTTTCTTTTTCAATAGTGAACTGTATTTTTGGGTGAAAGTCATTAAACACACGTAGTAGTCCTTCACACTTATCTTTTGGTACAACTGTAACTATGTCATCAACATACCTTTTGAAAAGGAGAACTTCGAAAAATAAATGCGCTAAACAGGTATTTTGAAGTTCTGAAATGACTATATCTGAACAAGCTGGAGACATGCAATTTCCCCATACCAAGGTCATATATAAAATTGACCGTTGTATATAAAATAATTGTTGTCTATGCAAAAAGTAAACAAACAAATAAAGAAGTCTAATGTCATAGAAGCATGGCTTTAGGTGAGGGACCATCTCTTTTTAATTATTTCTATTTTTATATGCGTCTGTATGTTAGTCAAAAGTGAGATAACTTCAAGGGGCATTAGAATATAGTTATCTGGTAAGATTACACTTTTCAGCTGCTCTACTAACTCAAAAGGGTTTTTACATATATCTCGTCTTTTTCAAACAGGTTGGAAATAAATTTTGCCGTATTATATAGGGGGATCCAACAAAAGAAACGATAGGCCTAAGTAGAGTATTCTCTTTATGTACCTTAGTTAGGTAAGAAATATATTTTAGGAAAACTCCTTGTTTTGTTTTTAATTTTTTGCTCAAATATTGGTCAATAAAGCTACTTTTTAGCATATCATCTATTATTTTGTTTGTTTATTTTGAATTGTTACTGTAGGATTTTTAAAAAATGTTTATAAGTCGTACTGTCATTTGCAGTGCTATAGCTTTTTCTTCATATTCCGTCCTATTTAGCATTACTGTGGTATTACCTTTTTCAGCTTTGGTAATAACTATGTATCTTATATTTTCTTTTATAAACTTAAAGGTATCTAGTATATATTTCGTCATTTGTCTACTTACTTCATTGTTGTAATGATTTTGAGTTGTATTAGCGTGTTTATGTTTGTACTTTACAACAATAATTGTTAAATTTTATTTATACCTACATTTAGCCGTTTTCTTTTAGTGTCCTGAAAAGTTAATAAATTTAGCGAAACGTCGACAAGTTAAAAAATGATAAAAAATTCTATGATTCCAATACCCACATAAAAATACACTATTATTATATTCATATTGGATCAAAAAAACATACAAGTGTCTTATTTACTTTTAACATATTAATTTTCTTGGCAATGCACGAAGTTTATTATAATAAAACACAAAAATCAGTAGGTATAAGAAGAAAATTATTTAAAATTATTTTACTCATTGGATCAAAATTTTACAACCGAAAATAAAAAAAATATAGTTTTTCTTTTCCATACACGGACTACATACGTATCATATTTCTGATTAGTTTTATTGATTGATTTTATTTATTTATTTAGAATACAAATAAATTTAATACATGTTTGGCAATACCCTAACCGACTGGATCAATTTTGTTCACATTTTGCATCCATATTCAATAGAATCACATCTCTAGTCAAAATTGTAGAATTGAATTAGCTCAAATATATGGCACTAAATCCTAAAAACTATACATATATGTATATAACTAAAATTATAATAATTAGTCTGTATAATAACACACTAGTTATAGCTTTTGTCTACAATAGACTCACTACTATAATTCACAACGTATTACTGTTCTTCATCTTATCTGGACATTTAACTCATTCAGAACTGTACTGAACTGACTCCGGCGTGTTGGCTCTAATACTTATGTATTCGTGGTGCTTACTCTCGATTCATTCCATTTCACTCTAGGCTACTCCAGACTGTTATTCGGGATAATTCTAGCTTATCCGTGACAATGGCGCCATCTCTCGCGAAGTGACGCTTTACTGGCTGATAATTAATTAAGCAGGCCTCCTTTCACTTTGCTAACAGAGAGATTAAACCCCTCTCCGTAAGAGGGCGATACATAACAGTATGAACATTCCCTTAGTACCACTATGTAACCACGGAGTACAAAGTGTAGATGACAGGCTACATATAGACAAATTTGAAAAGTCACGTTTCTGTGCTCAGGAGACTTGAAAACATGTTATTTATTTGTCAAAAACCCACAACTTAACTTTGACGCGATGACGACATCCGTATATACTCCGTATAGAAAAGTAAAAACATTTTGAAAAAATAACACAAATATTATTTAAGTACCTTGTACTCCAATCATACTATAGTTTCAACTAAAGGATGTTATTAATAGTGAAAATACGGCAGTGACGTGTAATCTTAGGCGACTTTAATACTCCTGAATATTCTAATTATCTCGAAACCAGTAACTAATGCTAGAATATTACCACTCACAGATTTCCTCAATTTTTCCGATTATAAACAATATAATTTCAACTTTAATGCGAACCAGACACTACTGAATTTGGTATTGTCAAATAAATATTGTGCCGTGGAAAAAGCGTTAAATACATTACTACCAGAAGATAATCATCATCCTGCGATCGTGGTATATTTCAGTCTTACTACGGAGAAAAAGGAGAATAGACAAATAATTGAAAACATATTTTACAATTTTCGTAAGGCAGATTTCATAGGATTGTATGAAAATTTAACTCATATAGACTGGAGCTTCTTAAATAGTTATACCGATATTGACAGTTCTTGCGATGCTTGTAATACAAAACTGTACGACTTGCTTGATACCTTCCTACCTAAAACCAAACCCCATAGACGAATGTACCCACTTCACTTTGGTTTAGTGCTATCATTATAAAATGTATCCGTCTTAAATATAAAGCCTTGTGAGACTATAAAAGATATAAAGACCCTATCGCGTTATAAGAATTCCTATTTTTGAGGCAATGAATTAAAGCTGATATAGAAAACTCTTATAAAGAATATTGCAGTCGTATCGAAAGCAATATAAAAAATAATTCCAAAGAATTATGGTAATTTATTAACAATAAAAAAAAATAATGGCATACCAAATAATACGACATTATAAACATTATAGCTGCTTTTGCAGACTTCTTTCAGAGTTCTTATATATATAGATAACTACTTTGAAGTTACTTCTCAAAATATCCTAACCGATAGCTTACATTTAAAGCAATTTACTGAAACTGTAGTACTTAATAGCCTTAAAAAATTTAAACCCAAAGGTACTGTTGGCCCGAACAAAATACCTGCTTTTTTTTCTACGAGACTGTGTCTTCTTGCAATACCACTTACCGTAATATTTAATCTCTCCATTAACACATCTACATATCCCTCTTCTTGGAATTTCCCTAAAGTAACATCTGTATACAAGAAAGAAAGGAAAAGCCAAAGTGAATATCATAGACCTATTACTATTATCAAAACCTTTTCTAAGTGTCTTGAAATGCTTCTCCGTGATTTCCTCGGTTTTCATTTAAAAAACAAAATCACACCTAAACAACATGGTTTCATGAAAGGAAGATCCACAACTACGAACTTATTCTCTGTATAATGCAATTCATTGCTGATTCATTTGACACCGGTCTGCAGGTGGACGTCATATACACTCATTTCTTGAAGGCATTCGATAGACCCAATCATGGTATTTGCATACCAAATTAGATCTTTTTGGCCTGTCAAAAAATATGTTATATTTTACAAATCTTACCTTGAAGACAGAAAACAGTTTGTACAGTTGTGGTCAACAATCTATTAAGATATCTGCCACCTCTGGGATCCGTCATGGTTCTATACTGGAACTATTATTATTATTTCATATATACATTAATAATATCATAAATAAGGTGGAAGCAAATTGTTTATTACACGCGGATGATATGAAAATATACACTGCTATTAAGTAATCTGATGACTGCAATAAGCTAAAAATAGAATTAAACTAAATTAATAACTGGTGTACATCAAACAGTCTGCCTCTAAATCCTTCCAAATATAACAAAATGTCTTTCTTTCTGAAACACCATGTCATAAAATATGACTATTCTATTGATGAAGTTTCTCTGCATAGAACCTAACACTATCCGTGACCTTGGCGTTATTTTTTATTCTAACCTATCCTTTACTGACCATATAAATGATATAGTAACAAACTCCTTCATATCTCTTGGATTTGTGATACAGAATACACGCGAATTTAACGGTATTAATGCTTTGTGGACTCTTGTTATAATTTCGCAGCCTTTCGGCTGGTGATAGTATCTTGCCCAAAATGTGAAGTCCCACTTAGGCCAGCTAGCTCTTTTGAAAGAAATGGAGAGCAAGGGGTAGTTGGTTCAAAAGAGGGCGCCAGACCATAGACGGTCAGAAAAATTAGAAGTTCAAAGTATACTAATATATTACAAAAGAAATAGAAATATATACAAAAATTACTTACTATATTACAGCCTATAGAGATATGTACAAAAAATTTATATATTACAAATATTTGAAATACGAAAAAATATATTACAATCTATAGAAGTTTACTATGTTTAACCCCATATAGCATCCATATGATAATTAGCAATGAGTAAGAAAATGTTGCTATTCAGCTAGATACTTTACGTAATCCTTTATCGACTATTAAGAAATTTAAATTAATTAGTACTATACTAATTAAAAATTTATTCAAGGTACAATTTTGAATTTGAATTTAGCAGAACTATTAAATTTTTCCGTTGATAATTTATCAAACCACTATACCGCTCCCATGTAGTGTACTAAAATACTTAGCTTTATGGTAAAACTTCAAGTGCGATTAGCCTCAGATTGTCCTTTAAGTCAGAGATAGTAGATTACTTCATCATCGATCTCCATTTTATAACCATACCATGTGGTAAAAATTAATAGCCCACGTCCAACACTTCAACCCAAATCTTCGCCTGGTTGATTCCAGTAATACAGTTGCGAATTAAATTTTTTACATTTCCAACAATTTAAAGGTTTGTCGACTTCATTGAATGTTTCATTCCAATAAGTTTTAAAATTTCAAAAAAAACATCCAAGTCATCAGGACTAAATTCCGAAATGAACACAGTTGCAAGGATAATTTACCAAAAAAATAAAATAAAATAAACTAAAAGCCTGAAATATATTATCATAGTTAGATTTATCATGACACTGTATTTAATTTCTTACCTTGTTTCCTAAGGCTTTTTTAATCCTCTTACAGAGTTTACGAAATTTTTATGTCTAGCTTCAATCAGATATCAACGTAAAAAGAACGTGTTTGTACCATGCGGTTCCCTTCTACGAATTCTTTAAAGAAACCGACGAGAACCGAATGGACACGAACGCCTTACATATGATTTTATAAATCTTAACTACAATCTAGGCTCATAAATCTGATTTGGGCCACTAATTTTTCCTCTATCCCTTATATTAAACTACGTTATGCAAAGTTTTGGTTGCTATATTTTAAATTAACCGTAAAAATATCTATAAAATTCGGGCAAATATACGTTCGGCCTTGACCAGCAGCGTGAATGCTTAGTACGGAGACTTTGATTATAATTTAAAATTCTCTATTTATTTCTTAATAGTACGGGAGCTAATATGAGATTTAATTATTAATAATTTAACTTGTATAATAACTTATTATACACGTGTAACGGAGGTGTTTCCAACATCGCACGTTACAGCTTTTATCATATGGTCAATATTTATGTACAAAATATAGAAAGAGTTCAGAAATGTTTCGTAAAATATCTCAGCTTGAAGGATAATAATTTATATCCACCAATTGGATTTCTGCGTAAAGAATTACTGCCTAGACACACATTCGATGCTCGTGAAAATCGTCGTATTATTGCCCTAGTTTTCTTACTTAACCTAATAACGAATGACATTGACAGTGAGGAGATTCTCAGCCAGTTGAATTTCTCAATTCCTTATGTAATCTTACGGCAATCTCCTACTTTCAATCTCCAAACTTAATGTAATGAAATTCTCACCACTTCATCAAATTTGCAACAATTATAACTCTGTCCAAACCAAGTTTGATCTGTTCAACTG
The DNA here is from genome assembly GCA_963675555.1 of Leptura quadrifasciata. Classification (NCBI taxonomy): domain Eukaryota; kingdom Metazoa; phylum Arthropoda; class Insecta; order Coleoptera; family Cerambycidae; genus Leptura; species Leptura quadrifasciata. Next base: position 47,676,156 of record OY776678.1, read on the forward strand.
CAATGCAGCCTTGATAAAAAAACTAAAACTATACTGTATACCGACGTTTATTATATCTGAACTTCTAATAATTTAACGGCACTTAGTTTTTAATTCTTAGCACTTTTGGTATACTCCTTTCTAGTATTTCTTTTGTTATTGATTATTGAGTATTGTTAGTTAGTATTCTTATAAATATCACAACTCTGTATTTTACTCATTCAGTAATTGGTGTTATACTGTTGAATGATATAAGTGAAATAAAATAAAATTAAACAATAAAATAAAATACTATTCTTATGAGAATAAGAAAAAGTATTCAGTAGAGTCATGTTATGTAATAAAAAAAAATACCCTTTTAAAATGAAGTATTGCGCTGAGGTGTAGTCAGCCATGACTTAAAACGAATATTTACATTGTACACGTCCGTACGATATTGAATTTTATTATAGATAAGTTTATAGAACGGTATATAGTGTGCCAGTGCAACGTATATGAATCTTTTTCAGTTGAGTCCTATAAATTGGCACGTACGTTAAAACGCCGTGTAAGGTGGAAAATTAATATTTAAGTGGAATATGACAATTATATAACACTTATCTTACGAAGTTCATATTCAACAAATTGGGATATGATATACCTATAGCAGAAATATAATTTAAATACGATAACTTATTCCAAAGCACATTTTACATTTCCTGTCGAGTAAATGTCATTGTTAGCCTATGTTAAATTTAAATTACTGAATGTTTCTCATAAAGCAAAAGTAACATCTAACTTTCAATTGGCTTTAGAATAGATATGATAGGTACTCTAGGAGGGTAAAATGATAATTTAGACAGGAACTGATTTTGTGAATTGTGCCGTGCCATCTTTCGCTGGTTTCCACAAATTAATAATAACAAGTAAAAATAAGATTTTAGTCGATCAATTGATCAATATACAGTAATAAATTACACTTTCACCGATAGATGTTACTTCACTTTAGTTACCTATTCAAATTACCATCTAAATTAGGCTTTCCGCCAACAGATGGCTCTCACTGGAAAAATATACCAATTTATTAAATAGATATGTATATCATAAAAATATTAAATGTAAACTATTACTATAATTAGTGTCTATAAACCAATAGTATAAAGAGAGTGAGAGAATGATCAAAAAGTTCATAACAATCGATTCTGTCTGTTTAAGTAATACCCTCTTCTTTTTGTGAGTTAAAATGGTTATAAATATCACCCAAGTTTGTTCAAAATTACTTTTTTGATCAAGAAACTAAGCCAGCTGACTTTGCCAAGTGATTAATTTAGTTAAAAGGCACGTGGTTGTATTCGGTTTGGTACCGGATCAAAAACTAGATAGAACATATTTTCAATTAATAGTTTGGATTATTTAATTGAAATTTCGATTAATTCGAATTTAATTAGCGAGTATCGTCCAGCAGTATTTTGGGTAAGTTTCAATTTTTAGATTTATTATAGACACATGCTCACGTTAGACATTAATTTTGATACTAATTCTGTAAATTTAATTATAGACGATTTGGTACGGCTAAATTTTTGGGTACAGTTAGAACTTACCAACTGTTCTATTTTTGATTATTTTGGATAATTGGATATTTGGTACATGACTTTTGATTACTGAATTTACCCTACCCATGATGAATCAGGTAATGGACAATGCCAATGCGGAGGAAGACAATCTAACAGAAATAAAGAATAACCATGAAGTAAGTGACATAGCCGGTCCCAGTACGGAACTGGAGATTACAAAAAAAATTAATCAACATGACTACCTAAAGACGAGGTACAATACACGTCCAGCAAATATAAGCTAGGATAGGGCTTGCCTTAACAGCATCATTATAATGCACCAAAACATACAATCACTACGTAATAAATATGAAGAAGTTAATTTATTTTTAGAATATATCCTTAAAATATCTAACAAATAGATAGATGTGCTGTGCATGTCAGAACACTGGTTATATGAAAATGAAGAGCTATCCATAAAGCTGACAGACTTTAAGGTTATTTCTTATTTTAGTAGAAAACAATATGAACACGGAGGTGTCATAATTTTTGCAAAGTGTAATACAGATTTTAAAGAAGTAACATGGAAGATGAGAACGATTTTTTTAATACACACTTGCAGTATATAAAACGTTAAACATTATCTCCCTCTCCCTCTGGTAAGCTTGATACATTTTTTAATCTATTTTTTGATTTGATGACCGAACTACATAGAATGTATACAAATTTTAACTTTGTTATTTGTGGAGATTTCAATATTAATTTTAATATCCAGAATAAAAATTGTGAGGATTATGACTACCTATTAAATATGTTCAATTTAAAAACTACAATTTATGAACCTACCAGAGTAACCAAAGCATCATCTTCAACTACCGATAATATAATAATTAGTTTTGATGTTGAATACTCGGTAGAAACAGCAGCAGAAATCGGAGTATCTGACTATAATGCTCAAATCATATCTATTAGTTTCACTATCGCAGTACCTAATCAAAATGTGATTGAGGGAAAAATAAATTTTAATGCATATAACAAAAAAAAATTACGAACTATAAGAAAAGTATAATGGGATACATTGTATGACATCTAATATAGCATTAAATACATTTTATTTAGATTTTAATGAAATATTTGAAAAAGTTTTTCCTCTGAAATATATCAAACATCCATGTACACCAGTCTATAGAGGGTGGGTCACTAAAGGTATTATAGTCTCTTGTAAAAATAAAAGATTTCTATTCATATTAAAAAAACATACTGACAATGAAAATACACAAAATTTTATTAATAATTATTTTAATATACTAAAAAAGGTTATTTACCGTGGAAAACAAAATTATTTTAGAAACAAGATAGTAAATTCAGACAACAAAATTAAATCAACTTGAAAAGTGGTTAAACACTTTAATAGTATGCATGAAGACAATGGAAAAAACGAGATTAGAGCTATTAAAATAAATAACAAAATAATTACAGACGGTTCTGAAATGGCAAACGAATATAAAACACATTTTGTTAACGCTGCAAAATCGACATTACCTAACACTAATTCAAAAAAATCAAGCGAAAATTATATTTGCAACATGGCAATTAACAACGCAAACCAATTTTATTTTGAACAGGTTACATGATGCGAAGTAAAGAAAGCGATAGGTGCATTAAAACCGAAGCTGTCCACTGTTTATGACGATATTCCAATAACTATAATATAGAAAAATGTGGATATTTTAGCTAAATCCTTGGAATACCTAATTAACTTGTCCTTGACAAATGGAATCTTTCCACAATCCCCAAAATTTGCCGTAACAAAGCCTGTTTATAGAAATGAAGATAAGTTACCACTAACTACCGAGGTATATCTTTATTACCATCTTTTTCTAAAATTCTAGAATATAGAGTAAAAAATCAACTAACATTATTTTTTAATAGTAATCACATTTTAAACAATTTTTAGTTTGGCTTTCGAGAAAATTGTAACAAGGCAGATGCAGCTTTTAACCTATTAGAAAATATTAACGAATGCTTAGAGAATAAAGAAACACTGCTAGGTATTTTCTGTGACTTGTCCAAGGTATTTGATTGTGTTGATCATCAAATATTACTTAAAAAAAAATGGAATATTATGGCATACAGGATAGCGAAAACAACTGGTTCAAATCATGTTTACACGAACGACAGATGTGCGTTGCAATAACCAAGACAAATATTATTATTAGCCGTTACTCGAGTCCGAGTATAAAAATCTTACAGTCGATAGATTGTGTGCAATAAAAAACAAGTAAAAGGTGTAGTCTATTGTAATTCCCATTCATCTACGGTGTACTCGACTATGGCTATAGATGCCAATTCGGGAGAGCACATGTCGACCGCAGTCAGGACAAACATAGACCTGGTTAGGTCTTGGATTCGGCCTTCTTGCAGCAACATTTCCTTGATAGCTGGCCACAACCCCTCGCCATTCGGTTCTGTCCGCTGCAAGTTGTTCCCATTGCTCGTCTGCAATACCGCAGGATTTTAGATTTTCATGGAGAGCATCTTTGAACCTCTTTCGTTGACCGCCACGCCTTCTTCTACCGCTTAGCAATTCACCATAAAGTGTACATTTAGGAAGGCGGTTATCATGCATACGATGAACGTGACCTGCCCATCTTAGGCGTGCTCTTGAAATAAGTACCTCAATTGGAAGGCTGTTTGCTCTCCTGAGTACTTCCACGTTTGATATGTAATGGAACCAACAAATTTTCATCATACCTCTGAGGTGTCTTTGCTGAAAACGTTCTAATTCTTTCACATGACGACGGTAAGTGACCCAGCTTTCACATCCATATAGCAGTGTTGGAATGACAACTGCTCTGTAGACAGCCATTTTCGTTGACAAAGCCAAGACAAAGGTCGTGGTTGTCAAATACTCTCTCTCTAAGTCCCCAGAGTGCTCTAGATGCAGCGTTAATTCTATTGCGAATCTCTCTGTCCATGTTTGCTTTGTCATTAACAACGTTGCCTAAGTAATTGAACTGATCCACCACTTCAAGAGAATTTCCGTTAAGTGTAATGTCTATTTGGTTCACTTGATGAGGAGTTGACATAATCTTAGTCTTTCCAATGTTGATTTTAAGTCCCAAGGAATCATAGCTCTGGGCATACACAACTAAAAGTTCTTGAAGCTCGTCCGGCGTAGAGGCTAAAAGTGCACAGTCATCCGCATACTGGAGATCACAAATGAATCGCGTGCGTGTCTTTGTGAAAGCTCTAAAGCGCCCTATGTTAAAGAGACCACCATCAAAACGGTATCTGAGACCTATTCCTCTGACTGTCAGTTTGTTGTCAACAATAATTGTTAGAGCAGTGGTAAACAAATTAAAAAGTAGGGGTGCCAGGACACATCCCTGCCTAACTCCAGTGAGGGTTTGGAAAGGTTCGGTTGCTTCATTATTATACATAACCTGGGCGTTGTTGTTTGTATGTAGACTGCGACATACTTCCACAAATTTTCTAGGGATACCTAAGCGGAACATAATTTTCCAGAGCACTTCCCTGTCCACCGAGTCAAACGCCTTGGTTAAATCAATGAAGGCCATGTGAATTTCTCCTTGATGTTCGAGTGCTTTTTCTTGAAGCTGTTTAAGTGTGAAGATTAAATCCGATGTGCCTCGGTTTGGTCTAAAGCCACTGTGTGTTTCAGGAAGTAACTTTTCCATAACACGTGTTAGCCTATTTGCCATCGCTTTAGTGAGTATCTTCCCTCCAACAGCCAGGAGAGCTATACCCCTGTAATTTCCACAGTCCGCAGCGCTCCCTTTGTTTTTGAAGAGGTTGATTAAAAGTGTATCACGAAACTCCTGCGGAGCTTGACCACTTTCCCACACGACATCAAACAGTTTTTTGAGGTAGGGTATGAGCTCTGAAGACACTGCTTTAAAGATCTCAGCTGGGAGTGAGTCGGCGCCGGGAGATTTGTTATTTTTTAGCTGCCCAATGGCGGTTAAGATCTCTTCCGTTGTTAGTGGTTTATCTAAGTCTTCGAAGGTGTCATATTGAGGGATAAGATTTATAATATCGTGATCGGTTTGACTTTGCTGGTTAAGAATGTTAGAGTAGTGTTCTTTCCAACGGGCTCTTATTTCCTGGTCTTTTTTGAGGAGATTTCCATTTAAATCTTTAATAGGGCACATATTTTTCCGACTGGGGCCGTACACTGCTTTTACTCCTTGAAAGAAATTCCTGTAGTCGTGTGAATCGGCGTACCTTTGAATTTCTCTGGCCTTGCTTGCCCACCACTCGTTCTTTATTCTTCTGATTTCGCGTTGCGTTTCATAGTTAGATTGGGTAAAAACTTCTGCTTTTGATAAGTCGTTGGGGTGGTTGATAGCGTTTTGGAAGGCAATATGTTTGCGGTCAAGAAGTTCTTGTATAAAAGCTTCATTATCATTGAACCAGTCCTCCTGTTTTTTACTTGCTGCAGTGCCAAGAATTTCCTCACTTGCACTTTTTAAACTGTCTTTAATTTGTGTCCAGGTAGCAGCGACATCTACAGAATTGGTTTCTTCTAGTGCACTCAAATTCTCTTGAACTTTTTGCTTTAGCTGTTCGACGGTTTGTTGGTCACGCAATTTACTAATACAGAGACGGAGTCTACGTTTTACTTGAGTTCTTCGGTGTTTGGGTCTCATAACAATTTTCATTTTAGACACAACAGGGCGATGATCGGTCCAACATTCGCTATCAATGCGCGCCTTTGTAATTTGGACGTCCTTGAGATGCTTCCTACGTACGATAACATAATCCAGTAGATGCCAGTGACCTGATCTGGGGTGACGCCAGGTGCCTTTAAATTTATCCTTTTGTCGGAAAATGGTGTTTGTTATAACTAGATCATGTTCGGCGCATTTAGTTAGGAGTAGTTGACCGTTAGCGTTCATGTTGCCCAAACCGTTCTTGCCTATGATGCCTGGCCAGGTGTCTGCATCTCTCCCTACTCTAGCGTTAAAATCGCCAAGAATAACGAGTCGTTCCGTTTTAGGTATTCTACAGAGGGTTTCTTCCAGCTGTTGATAGAAGCTTTCCTTGGTTTCGTGACTTGCATCCAGAGTGGGAGCGTAGGCGCTTATTAGATTTACCGCGTTGCCATCTGATAGCTCATAGCGTAGCAGCATTAGACGCTCGGATAGGCCTTGTGGTACTTGTGTTAAGTTGGATACAAGTTGATTCCGAACGGCAAATCCTACTCCATGTTGTCTTCTTGAATTGGTGGGAAGACCTTTCCAATAGAAGGTGTAGTACTTTTCTGTGAGAGAGCCTTCCTCCAAAAATCGAGTTTCGCTGAGAGCTGCAACGTCAACATTGAGTCGGTGAAGTTCTCTATCTATTAGAGCAGTTCTTCTTTCAGGCCGATCGGTGCGAGTGCTGTCGTTCAAAGTACGAACATTCCAAGCGCCGTAGATGAAAGAATTAGTTCTCTTGGATTTAACTTGTCGGTGTTTTTTCGACATTCGATGAGGTGTCCCTGTGGGCACCCTCCCCCGGAGATCCGATCGGGAGGGTATTTTACCTCCGGATGATTTTGTCCCACTTGAACTCTCCATCATTTTTTTAAAAGCCTTAATCGACTGAAAACGAAGCTGCATTTGAAGTTTTAGCTGGAGCAGGTATGCAACTGACCAGCTCGGTTGCGGAAGGCGAGTGGTGTGGTCCCATGGCACAGAAGGAGACTGCGACGATCGGGTAACCAAACGATTCCAAAAGCAACCTTTGTGTGCGGTGGGTTATTTTTACCGCACTCTTCGTGAGAAGGTGGATGTGCTCACGGCAAAAGGTAAGGGTTATTCCGCCCTTACTCGGTCGTTAGAGCCTCGTTAGTGAAAACAGGGTGCACCAAGTTCAAATTGAACTCATCGCGAAGGTGAGGTTAACAATTGAGTAGGAGAGGCTATAACTTGCGCTTCACTACCCCATTACACCCCAGACAAATAATAACATAACAAAAACAAATATTCTGATTTTCCTGCAGTTGAGAGTGGAGTTCCACAAGGATCTATTCTCGGCCCAACATTATTCTTAACATATATTAATGACATAGTGGCAAATTTCCCAGAAGTAAAATTTTCAATATTTGCAGATGATACTAAGACATGACAAATAAAAAATAATTCGATAAATAAAGCACAAACTTAATTAGAGTCCATATCAGATTGGTTTCTTGCAATAAACTTACACTCAATTGCAGTAAAACAAGTAACGTAAGTTTCCAGTTACAGGGCGAAACAGATGTTATTCTTAAATTAAATAATAAAGAAATAAAATTAAATAAAAATTTATATTATATAGTTTATTACCCTTAAATTTCTTGTTTGTATCGTACTTTGTATATTTTATAATAAATTGTATTTTTTTTGTTTGTTTTTTTATTGTTAATGCACTCACTGTAAGGATTTGTAATATCTTGGACCTCGTTTCTTTTACATGACTTTAGGTCGTAATAGAATCGGTTGCAAATGATATTGTATCACAGCCGCTTGACGAGTAAATTTAGTAGCTGATAGCATTAAATATTAGAAAGAATAATGAACTTCGTATGTAAATATTTATTTTACTTTTGTTATTATATGCTTCCGTTTTACTTTCAATAATTCATGTAGTGTTTTCTAAAGATTTTATTTGGTGATGTTTTCCATAGTTGTTATTTTTAATAATTTTTAACAAAAATACTCTTTTATATTTTTGATAACAAAGACAGATATCTCAAATATATTTACTACGTACTTTTTCTGAGATGTTACATTTACATTTACAGTTATAATGAACCCAAACTTAAAAATACCACAGTATATACTGTATAATTTGAATCGTCCAGTTAAGTTTCCTTGGCTTGTAAAAATATTATATTATTATCTATATCTGATATTCCACCTTTAATCTGAGTTTAATTTACTGTAAAAATTTCTCTTGCTATTGAGGCAAAAGTCAAATGTTTTGTTTAAATCCAGTTGATAACTTTTATAAAATATATGGTCAGAAAAAAAGTATAACAATCGAGACGCAAAAGTTTAAAAGCTTGAATATAAAATGCTTTGTTAGAAAGTCACTATTAAAAACTTTAATATATTGTACAACAGCATTTACGTGCGATGTTTAGTAATTAGTTATAAACTTCTAGCTTAGTTTATAATTCATAGAGCTTGTTTTCAATTAAAATTAGTGCATATTACATGTTAAGCAACCACTTTAATTTCGCACAGGATATTCACCAGTTTCTTAAGTAGAAAAGTATTTCTCCGCGATCATTATAGAATGTAATAATTCCAAAATCATTTTTAATAATAGAAAGTAAAAATTCTCATTCTTGAGATAGAATATTTATTCTGAAACATTTGCTTCTTATGTGTTTTGCATCTATTTTCATTCTATAACAAGTGCCAAAATGAATATTCCATAATGGTGCTCAGCGAAATAAATAGATTGCTGCGTATATCAAAACTGTCAATGTCAAATATAAATGCGGCGTTTTGAGACAAATTTTAATTTTAATAAACAGAATGAGTGAAAATTCAATAAATAACTTGTTTTGTTCAGATTTAATTTTTTTTTTACTAATGGTTGTGGAGAAAATACAGTCTGTTAGTCGGTTATAATGAAAATTCGATATACTCGTGGTTCCTCTCCACTCGTGTCGAATTTTCATTCTAACCTTGTTACAGAATATACTATTAATACATTGAGTATGATTTAATTTATAACGGAATGCACTGTGTACCTATATTAAGGTACAGGACACGATTACTGTGAGGGCAAATCACCTGTAGTTATTACAAGGCCTATGTCCATTTAACAATTTATGTAATAACTAATATTTTATTTCTATTTAGCACTATCTGTATAGCATTTTGATTCAGTTTTCGTAAGTGAAACTGTTTTCAACTATCTGAATTTTGCGTGTATAACTGCTAAATCATTTCACATTGTTTTATGTACATATTTTTATATCCTAGCAACTTAGTCATGTTTTTTTACACTATTATGTATCTCTGTTCTATTACAGCACCTGAGGAAACAATTGTCGATTTCAGCTCTACAAAACATTTATTTACATTCATATAACTATATATCAGTTTGTATATTCTTGTTTACTATGAAAGTACATATGGTTATTTTTCTTACCTTTGTCATTAATCTGTTATATAGTATATCCTACAAGATGTAATATATTTGCTAAGTTCTTACAAATCGGTTTGTATACGTTTTACTATTTATTACGACAGTTAGGTAGTGGGTTAAAAATTTGCAATAGTTTTCATTATTTACCATACTCGCTTATATAAAAATATAGATCCCTTTTATCGATTATATGCCACTATTTTAGTTGTGAGTAAAGGAAATCTACCTAAGGCGACCTACAGGTTGTACACTTAACTCATCCATTAACAGATGGCGATACCTGTACCACTTTACGGCTTTTATTAGTAAAACTATCTTTTTCAATTTTGTGTATTGGTATTATCTTGCAGAGAGTGGAATAAATGAAGTTTACCTTATTGGTAGAATTCCTCAAAAAATGATTTGCCTGCAGCTTTTGTGCCGACCTTGATTCCGACCTATACAAACTTAACTGTGTGACATTAGTAATTAATATTACATTTTTATATTCGTGTTAACAAGTGTTTAACAACGAGGTAAATTTCATTTGAATCCTAGTTAGGGTATGGATGTTTAGTGGTGTTTTTCGTGTGTTACCGAGTTGGTGGCAGTGGACTAGACAACACGGCTAGTTGCTGCTTAACTATGGGTAAACTAAATCATATTAAAATTTCTACAGCGACAAGTTCATTATTTTTATTTTTTTGATACTTTCAAAAATATAAGGACTGATGATGTCCAGGGCTGATGCCTGCCAGGTCATCGTTTTCATGCTAATTGTATTTTAATTTATCACTATACAAATTTCTAGTCTTACAGGAAGAAGGGTAAACGAGCTCTTGGACTATTATGACATTCCGCACTTTTACAACAATTCAAGTAGTAGGTATCATATTCTTATTTAAAAAATAACTTTTTCAAGTACATATTACTTTTGCAAAGGTTATTGTTATTAAATTGTACTGATATGAATGTGCCAGAAACTATTTTAGATGAAGCCGCGAGCATGATTATAAGTTTATAAAATACAATTTTCTATATCAACATTACTAACTTACTAAATTGGCAGCGGATAGCGTACATTTTTTGCAGTCAGTGGCTAGGTGAGAGTGATTTTCAATGTTTATATATTGTTTTAATAAATATCGTTTTATAAATGAATAATAACACATAACATTTTTACAGTTCCAGTTCACTCAATTTATTTCCATAAAAATGTTCAGATTTTCATTACAGTCTGTAAATTTTATTCTATACTATACGGATATATGTAAATGTGAACTATGTAAATTATTTACATCACAGAATACAGAACACGCGAGTGCGGCTCGCACTTGATCGGTTTTATTTACTATAAATACCATCTTAAATGGTTTACCTCTTATATTAAATCTGTATAAATAATAAGTAAACGATAAAATTATTATCAACCAAAAGAAGAATTCTCAGAACTTGGAATTATCTAAATGCATAATCAATAAATCACCTTGAAGCCTTCCCATAAATACACTTTACAGAAATCCCCTTTTAAAATTCAAATAAATAAAAATAAGCAAATTTATGCAAGATCACGACTTTTCCATTTCTTTACATTGCTGTAACCCTTCCTTAATTTTAATGACAACGCGAATATAAAATAAATAAAGTAAAATCCCTGAAATATTGGTTTACGTATTTTTCTATACTGTGTTCTACGGAAACTTTAAAACAATAAAATTTTTCTCAATAAACATCTGAAAAAATTTCTATTAAAATATAAATATCTCCTAAGCATTTTGTATTCTAAAAATTTAAAATAATACAAAATGCTCACTAAGAAAATCAACTTTCTATAATTTCATACGAATAGCTACGCCATTGAATCGTGATAGTAATTTATATGTGGCTCCAACTACTGGAGACTAATTGCAATCAAAATTGGTTTTTGGTCCTTGAAAAGCCGAATGGATATTCTTTTGCTGTTCTTAGTTCTTTTGCCATAATTGTCCTTCTTATAGGAAGTGTACAAAGGTTGTAAATAACTTTTAATTATTATTTTTCTCATAATATATAGTCATTAAACAAACAAGTTTTAAAAAATATTTAAATAGAATAAAACAAACAATACAAGTAAAAAACAATATCCTTTTGAACGAAAGCGAAAATATAACCAAGGCATAGTACGTACCTCATTTTGTGTACATCACGCAATATTTGTCAGCACAGCCCTTCATTTCTTATTGGGTATATTGACAATAGATCGAGAGCTATAGAATTTTTCAATGAGCGTCTGAAAACCTCCTTAAATTTTATGATGTGTAGAATTGTTTAAAGAAACAACACTACCTTGAGTTCCCGTCCTGACGATTTTCGTATGAGGGTTACTTTTCATGAATCAATATATCTTTGGTATCCCGAAACAACCTTTCCAAAACGCATAAACATTTAAACCCTACATTCAAATACACTACTCGATTCGCATTTAGCTAACCATGTTAACATCATCGGGAGACGAATAAGACTGGTTGCCAGTCCCAGACCCAACGTAGGATTGTCTCCTTATGCAGGATTACGCCTATAAAAATTTAAGGAGGTTCTTAGAGCCTCATTGAAAAATTCTCTATCCGTTGGTATATAAGCATATATAGAATATAATACTTATCGTATCTTATTCCATTGTCTGACACTAATGACATGCTGTTCAGCCAACTGATATTGATCTTACTTCTGATTTTTTATGAAGAACCCAGACATTCATGTAAACGGTGAGTACCACTATTTTGTTACTTTACTTATATTATACAGTAGGTTATAGAAATCAGTATTATCCAAGACACAATAAAAATCACATCGTAGTTTTCTTGACTTAAATTGGAATTTATCTGTCAAAACAATACGTTTGTTATGGCATCTATTCGCCAAACCATAAGCGGCGAAAGAGCCCCTTTCTTAATTAAGGACACAACTAAATGGCATCAGAACAAAAAACTTGCTAATATGTTTATATGAGATACAAAAGGAAATATTTACTTAATAGTCTGGTCTAGTTGACAATGTCCTAGTTTTCTTCCTCTTTTTCATTTTTCTTAAATATGAATCGTTATGTAGGTCTGGAAGTATTATTGTAATTCCCTTGGATAATTTATCGTAACAAAGTCTCGTAAACGACTCTTCAACATCCTATAATTTTTTACCATCGCAACTTTATAGAGAACATTATAGAACAGTGAATGGTTCAGGAAGATTCAGATTGTAAACGTCCAAGAGGACACTTATTATAGCGATAATTATATAATTACATCAATCATCAAGGTTTTCATCATATTTATTGTATAAATTTACAATGCCGAATTAAAATCCTAAATATTGTACATCACCATTTGTTATTATTTTTCTTCCTATTGTTACCATCACGGGTCACTTACAAACATCATTGTAATTGTAGGAAATTGAAGTGAGTGGACAAGTGAGCTGCTACATACTATAGCAAATCAGCTGCTACATACAGATCTAGTGTACTTATAATAAAATACACGTAGCATTTTAATAAATAATTCAGAATGACTAGAAGTTGCTAATGTTTTGACACCTGACGTTAGCATATATGACAGTAAACTTCGACTTTTTGTCTATGACAGGTCAAATAACTTGCTTTCTAATAGATACTGGAGCTGATTTATCTGTTATACCTCGCAATCTTGTCCATTGTCATTGGGGCATATTTATCCCATTTATCCCATTTTGGTTTGGTAGTTGATTTACAAAATTCACGTTTAATTGATAATACAACTAGTTTATCGTTAAATTGTTTACTACAAAAATGACTAGTAGATTTTCCTTAAATTGTTCCCTCTGGTGAAGAAGTACAACGAACTGCTTTCACAATTTCCTAGTTTGATAAGTTCACCGAATTACAATTTACCGGTAAAACATTCAATTATGCATCATATTATTACAGAAGGTCACTTGTCATTTTTATGTCCACGTAGACTAGACAATGTTAAGAATTTAACCATATCTTAGAATTAGGCATATGTAAACCTTCATCTTCTTCCGTCTCTTCGCCACTTCATATGGTAGCTAAAAAGGAGCCCAATGACTGGCGTCCTTGCGGAAATTATTGGCAGTTAAATATGGTTACAGTCCCTGACAGGTATCCCTTACCTCACATTCACAATTTCAATTCCGAATTGTATGGTTGTACTATTTTTTCCAAGATTGATTTGATCCGTGCGTATCATCAAATACCCGTCGCAGAAAGTGACGTTTTTAAAACAGCTATAATCACACCTTTTTTTTTATTCGAATTTTCACGAATACCATTCGGGTTACTCAATGTGGGTCAAACTTTCCAGAGGTTCATGAACGAAGTGCTTTCCGGATTATCATTCGTTTTCGTCTATTTAGATGACATTTTAGTAGCAAGTAAGTCAAGCTTACAACATTTGCAACATTTAAAAATAATTTTTGAAAGATTAAATAAGTATGGCATAAATATCAAACTGTCTAAATGTATTTTAGGCGTTGACAGTCGAACATTTTTGGACATCATATTTTTTCAGCTGTTATATTACCATCTGGTGTGCGAGTAGATATTATTAATAATTTTCTTCTGCCAACAATACTTAAGCAGCTCCAGCGTTTTATAGGTATGGTAAACTTTTATCACCGTTTCGTACCTAATTTCGCTGACACTTTAGTTCCCTTACATTCTTTTAGTATCCGCTTACTGCACGATGACATTAAAGTGATAGATAATTGGTCTGCTGTCTGTTTAGACAGTTTCTCAAGAGCTAAAAGTGCTACAGCTAATGCGACAATGATAGATCATGCTTGTACTGATGGTGTGCTATTGGCGCTAACAGTCGATTGTTCCAATATCTCCATGGGAGCGGTTTTGCAGCAACGAGACAATGAAGAGGTATTTACGCCTTTAGCTTTCTTTTCATATAAGCTTACCACGGCCCAAGCGAAGTATTCAACGGTTGACAAGGAGATTATATTCTTATACACTGCTATAAATTATTTTAAATTTGTACTTGAAGTTCGTAAATTTCTTTGCTTTATCAATCATAAGCCTTTGGTCAATGTATTATTCGCCCAGGCAGAAAGATCTCCACGACAAATACAACATTTAGAGTACTGCTCAATTTTCGTGCGTCATATTAAAGGAAAAGGTAATATAGCACGTCGGGGTCACCATTATATAGCAATAACTATATAATTATACAAATCATCAAGTTTTTCATCATATTTATTGTACAAATTTACAATGCCAAATTAAAATCATAAATATTGTACATCATTATTTTTCATTATTGTTCTTCCTATAGTTACCATCATGGGTCACTTACAAACATCAATGTAACTGTAGGAACTTGAGGTGTGTGGGCAAGTAAGCTGCTACATAGCACAGCAAGTGAGCTGCTACAATGCTTTTCATAACTTTGGACTCATAGTTAATGAAAACCAAGATCGTGAGTTGTTGTGAAGAAGAGGAATTTTCCAGTTTTGCACTTTTTGCTTCGTAACTTTAGTCAGAATTAGTCTACTCTGGAGCTGGCTATATATAATTTAATCTAATACGACATCAAATTATCAAGCGATTTCCATTGAACAAAGTATGAACAGAACCACTAGAGCCTGTATTATTTTAGCTATAAAAATAGAATATTATTCTGCCTATGTTTTAAAACTATAGGTAAATGTTCAAAGCGATTCAGAAAGTTGACAAGTCAATTTATTTTTATTTTACCACTCGGTATGTATTGTTTTATAAAATTTCTCTTCTAAGACGGGCTGAAATCAATTTCAGGGTTGACAAGTTAGATTGATCACCTCATTTAAATATTTTGGGAAGCTGATAAATTTCCATTTGCTCATAAAATGAGGTATAGATGTTGAAATCAATAAGGTTAAACAACATTTGAAAGTCGGATGAGATTAATTATGTTCGTCGTGATTGTGGATATTGAAACAGGCTCAGGAAATTGGCAAAGGCTAAGTGTTGTGAATAATAAATTATTATTTCTGCAAGTGGGATCGAAACTCTCCTTACACCAGTGTCGAATAGACCAGTACACAAAGAGCTCCACATATTCTCAATGTGTCATAAGTTGTAAAATACATGTACTGTACATTATCTTTGTTATTTTTTCTCTTAATATGTAAACACTTTCCAAGCTAGGTTGCATTAATGAACAATAACTCCGAAACACGTGTCCGTGGCTGCAATGTTGTTTTTTCTGGGGTGAATAAGGTAAATATTTCTGACCTTATGAAATATAAATGAATGATTTTAAGATACGTATTGAGTCGAGCATTTTACTCCGAGTGAACCGAACGAGCTGGGCACGCACAAACAAAGCGAACAAGGATTTTGTGAGAAAAGCATGCGATATTCGTAGTGCTCGTACTATTTGTTGTATTTCCATGTGTTATTGGTTTTCAAAATAACGCGTCGATGTCATTATTATACAATCCTACGCTAACGCTCTGATTCAGGAACTGAAAGATCAAATAAAGGTCAATTTTGTTTATAAGAACAGAAAGAAAAAGTAAAACGACGATCACTTGTGGGAACCAATTTATTTAATAATTTATAAAATGATTCAGTGGAAATCTATAATCACAATTTCATCAATCACTTACAAGCACTTTTTGCATGTGTAGATACCGCCAATGAGAAATATTTGTAGAAATAGACATCTGCAAATTTTTATGCACAAAGTTATTCATATTGGTAAAATATAATAATCGTATTGTTTTTAATAATGAAGTATGATTAATATACGGATTCTTTATACTTTTCTCATATAAATCAAACGGACCATCTCCAGGAGCAGAATGTAGGGTCATAAAGTACAAAGCACGACTCCGATCTTAAACCAGATTGAAGATAACAATAACAATAAGAGTCACATCAGAACATTGAAATTTTTAGCGACACTCATAAAAACAAGCGCACATAATGCCTCTTACGAGCAGCACTTTACGACGCCCGCAAAATTTATGAATACAGAAAAAATGTACGTGAAGTAAATATATCATATTGCCCAACAATTTATTGCTTCTATACATTTTTATTCAAAATTTTAGAATATTCAATTCAGTTTGTGGTGCTAGTCAATAAATCCTTCATTCCTGCTTTCTTAGAAAGAGATCTTGTGGGAATACTAGTGAACTTTTTCATTCCGTTATTTGCTATAAGTATAACATTTATTTTGTTTCTGAAATAATGTAAATTATTTCTTCTCATATTATATAAGCAGTGTTTTTACGAATCTATGGTATTAAATTAACTAGAATTCAAATTATATTGATTGGACAAAAATTGTCCTAAACAAAACTTCAACATTTACTGATACTAATTGTTAATGCTGATATTAGTAAATGTCAAAAATGAGAATGTGTCAAATTGAGCAACTAAAATATCTAGAGCTCGGTCATCATCCACCAGAAAAAAATAAATGGAAGTTGGCATCATATTACGATGCCCACCTCGGCTTTTGTGGGCAACCCTTTTATTTTTAGATCATTATGTGAACTGACAAGTGTTATAGTACCTTTCTTATATCGGTACTATAAAAAATGGAAAAAGTTTCAAACATTCACAAAAAAATCATTCTTTATGGTACCAAGTCAAAACTATAAAAAAAGTATTGGCAGTGCTTACCTAAATTAGTCAAAAAATGCAGTTTTTCAAAAATAATTCTGAAAAAATTCATGCCCTTTCGATAATTTTCAAATAACTTAAATTCACCGTCAATTCCCACCGAACATTCGAATTCACCATTTTAGGACTCGAACCTGATTAAAAAACAACCTTAAAGATACCAGCACCAAATAATCTTAAAATAAAGCAAAACTACTTTCCCTACTTCTAGCCACAACATTCTATTTCGTTTCGTTAATTTTCTACAACCCGTTTACTATTTTAAATTTCACTACTTATTAGTCGCTTCTCGTAATACTACATACAATATCGGAATTCTTCTTGCAACCGACATCAAAGCCTATTTCCGTTCCATTCACCTATCGGGAATATTCTCATATCTTTGCAACCGTAAAACGTCGGACCTTCGTGGCGACTTTGCGGGGTCAATTCGAAAAACATTAAATTTACAGACAATAAAACCTTAATAACTTCTAAACTCGACTTAATGCAAATTTCGTTTTTACATAAAAAAATTCTCCTTTTCATTGCCGATTTTTCCATATAATTTTTATTTTCGAAATTTCAACTTTTGCAAACTATTGCGCAATCGTGCCGATCCAGACTAGACGAGTACCTTTCCAGCTCTAAAAAGGGGGTAAAAACGTTTGTTTCCGACTCACGGGGCACAAAAAATGAAACAAGTCTGGTATATAAAAAGCCGAGCTCAACAAGATCAAAGAAAATAGTTTTCCAGTGGTTTCCTTCGCGTTATTTAAATCGTTATACGAGTTTCTTCTATAAGTTCAAGTGAAATTAATTTGTGTGAATATTTAAATTAATATTATAGAAGTTCATGTACTGTTTGCTTTAAGAAGTATACTAGTATTCTTTCGGTTTAACAAAATTTAGAGAGTAGTTACCGACTGTCAAGTTACACTTACTGTCTTTCACGTCGAGAATTTCTGTAATCGGGACGCTGAAAGTGCTTCCTAGGGCGGAACCTAGTAAAAAAGACTTTTCTAAATAATCATAACCTGCCCTCGTGTATTAAACTATTCATTGAATTTTTTCAGAAGTAAAAATTACTTAAAATTAAATAATTAAATTAAAACTTATCAAGTCGAAATTGCCTTGCCATAGACACCCACAATGCACAGATCTTATGATAACAAAATTCGAATGGGGGTCATCAGAATGCCGTATAATTGTACTGCCATTGGAACTACATGCGTGTAAAAAACATTTCAAATCGATTTGACATATGAAAGTGGGTAAAAATTGCACAATTGCACAATATTTGACCTAAACTAACAAACGTAGTGAGGACTTAAACTAAATAAAGACTTGGAATAAAGAACAATAATTTATCTAAATAACTAACGGGCAATCAAACAATTTTAGGAAACAGTTGTTACTTTCAGAAAATATTTGTGCTTCGTTGGCGTCATTATATCAATTAAATTGACATTATTCATGTCATCACTTAAGTTGAAACTTGCTTGCTCAAAAATTACTTTCATGTAGACAAATAATTTTATTTCAACCCTAGGGAATTTACTCCTGATATATACTGCACAGTCTACTTAATATGCTTTGGTTTACCCCTAAAATTTAAGCGACTTCATACTTGACCTCATTCCTACTAGCATGCCTACATATTTTATGGCTGTAAACATTTATTCATAGCTTTTTATACAGCAGGCTTTTGAAAATATTAATAATGAGTGTTATTTGGAATCATGTCATATCTAAAAATATAAACATAGACACTAAAGACATTTATCACAGTAATAAAGTGAAAGTGATATACAGGTTTTCTTCTGACGAAGTATTTACAATTATTAACTTCAAAGAAAATATTTACAAAAATCAATAAATTGTGAACGGCACTGAAGTCTTTTACATTAGTAACAACCTTTTTCAATCAATCATTTTTTTTTAATTCATGTTCGATGATTGAATAAAAAATATAAAGTTCTATGCATAGTAATAGTATATTATTCAAAGCATATAATGATGGCTATTATTCACGAGGGTGAAGTTTACGACACGAGTCGCTGGCGAGTGTCGTAGTAGAATGAGAATGTAACCATCATATGCGTCTAAAATACCGTACTTTGTCCACGACTATTAATAATATATTATACAACGATGCTATAATGAATACTGTTATTCCCGAGTATATTTGCAAGTACGAGCGAGTGAGTGTTGTAATCATCCGAAGGAATACAGTATTCGTTATAGCGAGTTTTATACTATACTATATCTACGACTAATTTTTAGAAATAAAAATTATACAATTTTTTTACTTTGCAGCAAAATGTATATTAATGTTGCTACAATTGATAAATTGAATAGATGACGGAATATTAACATGATTAGAACTATTATTTGCAAAAGTAATATTTTTATCATTAATTATAGTAGAGCTTCGAGGTGGAGGCTTCGGTATTGTACACATGTTTTGAAATAATGTGAACTGTGGTCAACTATTTTTTTAGGGATTGGTCGATATATCCTTCGGCTACCTGTGTCGATTTCCAGCCTCCATGGCATTTTAGGTCTATTATATCGCCACCCCCGTTAATATACAATATAGCCGAATATCATCGATAACAGTGGCCTGTTCAGGATTTAGTAGTTTCAAATATATTGTTATTTGTCTTTCCATGGTGGCAAATTTATTTTTATCAATTCGTTATATAGTGGTAATTATGCTACGGGTTTCACGTACATGAACAAATAGATACGTTGGATCTTAATGATTATCAGATATTACGTAACGAAATCACTTGGGCTACTGTAGCGTAGCAGATATCGTAGGCACTGACTTACCCGGAAAGTGATGTACGTGCCTACGATAAAATTTCTCTAGCTCAGACTATCTCAGGGCGTTAAGCCCAAGCTTACATAAACTATGATAAATTATTAGTTTACTTACTTAACAACTCATTGAGGTTTCCCTATGTAGTGGTCGCAGACGAAATAATGACACTTTCTTTAAAAATGAAATGCACTATATTAAGCAATTTACAAAATTGGTTCTCTAGCATATAACCTGGCGACGTTCATAGTTGTGGCCAATATTTCACGATTAATCAGTTACAACATTCATAAAATGCTTCGTGTAGCTACACATCGGTTTACAATGTCCTCAAAAATTGCCATAGATTCTGCCACAAATGTTTGATTTAAAGAACCTCCTTAAGTATATGTAAGTATGCATAAAATCTCTAAATATGTACAGGTTAAAATGCCAAAAGTATGAATTGATGTCCAGCGGAACCACTGAAGGTGGTCCCCGGTAAGCAAAACAAATAACACAACACACTTATTCAGGGTGGTACGATACCGAGTCCGGACGTGGAGGAACTGTAGCCCTACGTAGATGTCTTCGGGACACAAGAAATGGACCCAAGGATGGGGTTGATGGGAGCCTCACCAGCCCTGGCACCTTCCACTGTGTGTGGATGCCCTGCCCGTGGAACTCTCACTGACGTGTGTAGAAGCCCCGTCCGTAGAACCCTCACTGATGAGGGAACAATCCACCAAAACTCCTGGAAGCCACAGTCGGATAAATGGGAAACACAAAATATTCCGCTAAGCGGAACAACAACAGATTGAGGAAATTTTCTTGAGTTGATTATTCTAAAATCTACGAGGATGCCTTGGATAAAACCGAGGTTGGAAGAATTACCAATTAATTAACACGCCGGCACAAATGGTTGCCCACCCGGTTTCCGTTTCTCTTTGCTGTTCACGTGTCGCCCTCCCGTGGAGAATAGCGAAATGTGTTTCGGACGTGTAGCAGTTTTTATAATGCGGCCCACAAAACGCTAAAGCGTATGGTGGGTCGCATACGCTAGAGGTCCGTAACAATTAAACAAAAAAAGAATTTATTACTACATGAGACGGGCGAAATAGAACGCTTGTTATAGTACATTTCATTCCCTATAAGTAAACACAAAACAAAAAATGTTAAAATTAGCCAAACAATTCAATCTTTCGGTCCAAAAGGACAAACCCCGATAAAAAAAGCAGCCTTCATTTCATTTCATGCAAAAACCACAAATATGTCACAAAAAATCTGAAAAAATTCACAAAACATCGATAATTCAAAATATCCTAAAACAATAAAAAAAACCATTACAATATCCCAGTCATCAATTTTACAACATAATCTTTCCAAATCACTTACCTAAAAAATATAGCGCCCATATAATAGCATTCGACACCCGGCATACTTTTCGTACCTCCGGTATAAATTCTAAATTCATATCCAAAAATTTTTTACAACTCATTTTCTATTCAATTTTAACCTTTTCTCCAATTGCGCCCGAACTATTATATCTATTTCATTTCAGTCCACATTTCCAAATTAATGTCACGACTTATCTTCGTTCCAACGCACCAACACACTTTTATTTCTTTTCAACTCCATATTTACCCCCTTTCAAACATCATCATGCGAGATAACTCAAAGACCATATTACGTGCGTGCGTAAAGTATGACTATACTAGGACGATTCAATATATTCAACTTCTTCTTCATGCAATAACTTCTGAACAAAAACCGATTCAAGATTTACTCAATTATCAAACGAAACCGCCCGCACGGAATATCGGGATCCAACTTTCTAGAATAAATTCGGTGTAAAAACGTTCACCCACCACTCACGGGGCACGACAAACGAAACCATAGCAAACAGTATAAAAGACCGAGCTCAACACGCTTTCGGCAAGTCAGTGTCGGTAATCGAAGTTAGTAAGTCTGCATCTCGCCGGTGTAATTCGTGCTTGTGATACTTCCTAGGCCGGAACTTAGTAAAAAAGACTTAATCTTAAGTGAATTTTTTCTCAGATATTTTTAAACAATTTAATCTTAAGTGAATCTTTGATATTTGAAAATAAAACTCCACCGAGTCAAATCTCCCAAGCCAGAATTTATTCGCTGTCGAAAAGTTAACAACTCGTAACTGTAAAAAGAATAACAATTTTATTTTATTTAAACCGTTATAATTCATTCTGGTCAAAAGGCGAGTGGGTTAAGGCGTGAAGTGGCAGTATATAAAAATCATTCTGAACTATTAATAGATTAATACATATAATGTAATGGTGTAATGGGGTAGTGAAGCGCAAGTTATAGCCTCTCCTACTCAATTGTTAACATCACCTTCGCGATGAGTTCAATTTGAACTTGGTGCACCCTGTTTTTACTAACGGGGCTCTAACGACCGAGTAAGGGCGGAATAACTCTTACCTTTTGCGGTGAGCACATCCACCTTCTCATGAAGAGTGCGGTAAAAATAACCAACCGCACACAAAGGTTGCTTTTGGAATCATTTGGTTACCCCATCGTCGCAGTCTCCTTCTGTGCCATGGGACCACACCACTCGCCTTCCGCAACCGAGCTGGTCAGTTGCATACCTGCTCTAGCTAAAACTTCAAATGCAGCTTCGTTTTCAGTCGATTAAGGCTTAAAAAAATATGATGGAGCGTTCAAGTGAGACAAAATCATTCGGAAGTAAAATACCCTCCCGATCGGATCTCCGGGGGAGCCCACAGGGACACCTCATCGAATGTCGAAAAAACACCGACAAGTTAAATCCAATAAAACTAATTCTTTCATCTACGGTGCTTGGAATGTTCGTACTTTGAACGACAGCACTCGCACCGATCGGCCTGAAAGAAGAACTGCTCTAATAGATAGAGAACTTCACCGACTCAATGTTGACGTTGCAGCTCTCAGCGAAACTCGATTTTTGGAGGAAGGCTCTCTCACAGAAAAGTACTACACCTTCTATTGGAAAGGTCTTCCCACCAATTCAAGAAGACAACATGGAGTACGATTTGCCGTTCGGAATCAACTTGTATCCAACTTAACACAAGTACCACAAGGCCTATCCGAGCGTCTAATGCTGCTACGGTATGAGCTATCAGATGGCAACGCGGTAAATCTAATAAGCGCCTACGCTCCCACTCTGGATGCAAGTCACGAAACCAAGGAAAGCTTCTATCAACAGCTGGAAGAAACCCTCTGTAGAATACCTAAAACGGAACGACTCGTTATTCTTGGCGATTTTAACGCTAGAGTAGGGAGAGATGCAGGCACCTGGCCAGGCATCATAGGCAAGAACGGTTTGGGCAACATGAACGCTAACGGTCAACTACTCCTAACTAAATGCGCCGAACATGATCTAGTTATAACAAATACCATTTTCCGACAAAAGGATAAATTTAAAGGCACCTGGCGTCACCCCAGATCAGGTCACTGGCATCTACTGGACTATGTTATCGTACTTAGGAAGCATCTCAAGGACGTCCAAATTACAAAGGCGCGCATTGATAGCGAATGTTGGACCGATCATCGTCCTGTTGTCTCTAAAATGAAAATTGTTATGAGACCCAAATACCGAAGAACTCAAGTAAAACGTAGACCCCGTCTCTGTATTAGTAAATTGCGTGACCAACAAACCGTCGAACAGCTAAAGCAAAAAGTTCAAGAGAATTTGAGTGCACTAGAAGAAACCAATTCTGTAGATGTCGCTAGTACCTGGACACAAATTAAAGACAGTTTAAAAAGTGCGAGTGAGAAAATTCTTGGCACTGCAGCAAGTAAAAAACAGGAGGACTGGTTCAATGATAATGAAGCTTTTATACAAGAACTTCTTGACCGCAAACATATTGCCTTCCAAAGCGCTATCAACCACCCCAACGACTCATCAAAAGCAGAAGCTTTTACCCAATCTAAGTATGAAACGCAACGCGAAATCAGAAGAATGAAGAACGAGTGGTGGGCAAGCAATGCCAGAGAAATTCAAAGGTACGCCGATTCACACGACTACAGGAATTTCTTTCAAGGAGTAAAAGCAGCGTACGGCCCCAGTCGGAAAAATATGTGCCCTATTAAAGATTTAAATGGAAATCTCCTCAAAGAAGACCAGGAAATAAGAGCCCGATGGAAAGAACACTACTATAACATTCTTAACCAGCAAAGTCAAGCCGATCACGATATTATAAATCTTATCCCTCAATATGACACCTTCGAAGACTTAGATAAACCACTAACAACGGAAGAGATCTTAACCGCCATTGGGCAGCTAAAAAATAACAAATCTCCCGGCGCCGACTCACTCCCAGCTGAGATCTTTAAAGCTGTGTCGTCAGAGCTCATACCCTACCTCAAAAAACTGTTTGATGTCGTGTGGGAAAGTGGTCAAGCTCCGCAGGAGTTTCGTGATACACTTTTAATCAACCTCTTCAAAAACAAAGGGAGCGCTGCGGACTGTGGAAATTACAGGGGTATAGCTCTCTAAATTTGTGGAAGTATGTCGCAGTCTACATACAAACAACAACGCCCAGGTTATGTATAATAATGACGCAACCGAACCTTTCCAAACCCTCACTGGAGTTAGGCAGGGATGTGTCCTGGCACCCCTACTTTTTAATTTTTTTACCACTGCTCTAACAATTACTGTTGACAACAAACTGACAGTCAGAGGAATAGGTCTCAGATACCGTTCTGATGGCGGTCTCTTTAACATAGGGCGCTTTAGAACTTTCACGAAGACACGCACACGATTCATTTGTGATCTCCAGTATGCGGATGACTGTGCACTTTTAGCCTCTACGCCGGAAGAGCTTCAAGAAATTTTAGATGTGTATGCCCAGAGCTATGATTCCTGGGGACTTAAAATCAACATTGGAAAGACTAAGATTATGTCAACTCCTCATCAAGTGAACCAAATAGACATTACACTTAACGGAAATTCTCTTGAAGTGGTGGATCAGTTCAATTACTTAGGCAACGTTGTTAATGACAAAGCAAACATGGACAGCGAGATTCGCGATAGAATTAACGCTGCATCTAGAGCACTCTGGGGACTTAGAGAGAGAGTATTTGACAACCACGACCTTGCTTTGTCAACGAAAATGGCTGTCTACAGAGCAGTTGTCATTCCAACACTGCTATATGGATGTGAAAGCTGGGTCACTTACCGTCGTCATGTGAAAGAATTAGAACGTTTTCAGCAAAGACACCTCAGGAGTATGATGAAAATCCGTTGGTTCCATCACATATCAAACGTGGAAGTACTTAGGAGAACAAACAGCCTTCCAATTGAGATGCTTATTTCAAGAGAACGCCTAAGATGGGCAGGTCACGTTCATCGTATGCATGATAGCCGCCTTCCTAAATGTACGCTTTATGGTGAATTGCTAAGCGGTAGAAGAAGGCGCGGCGGTCAACGAAAGAGGTTCAAAGACGTTCTCCATGAAAATCTAAAATCCTGCGGTATTCCAGACGACCAATGGGAACAACTTGCAGCGGACAGAACCGAATGGCGAGGGGTTGTGGCCAGCTATCAAGGAAATGTTGCTGCAAGAAGGCCGAATCCAAGACCTAACCAGGTGCGGTCGAGATGTGCTCTCCCGAATTGTCCTCTATAGCCATAGTCGTGTGCACCGTAGATGATTGGGAATTACAATAGACAACACCTTTTACTTGTTTTTTATTACACACAATCTATCGACTGTAACATTTTTTTATACTCGGACTCGAGTAAAGGCTAATATATAATACATGTAATGCGCTAAGATCATATGGGGAAACTGGCAAAAATACCAGATCAATTTAAACCTTAACATTTCGTTTTCCGAAAATGAATTTGTCTTTTTTTAGTACGCTAGTCCATGAAGCTTCTGTACATTTTGTCCTAAAACTATTTTGACTGTTCTGGCAGTAATGTGGTTGTTGTTGCTTCCTCTTTTTGAAGAATATCTGGTGGTGTACAAGGAAATGCTTCTTCAATATCACTATCCACTACGTTTTTCACACTTTCCATCTTAAATTCGCTCAATAAATAAACACGAACCGTTTTTTTACAATTATTTATTTATATTGTCTTTTTGTTTTAAAATAGTTTCCATGGCTGTTTTAATTTTCAAACACATTATGACTTAACTACTGTTTTATAATGATCCGCTATTCTCTCATCATTAATACCTGCGGAAATAATATGTGACATTATATATAGAACATATATTATATATTAGCCGTTGATAAATATTGTTACTATGGATTTTTTGAAATATTTATTTAACGTTTCAGAAACAAGCCCTTTTTATCATACAATTTCGTTTTAAATTTCATTGAGTAGACAGTTATATGTCAAATGAACGGCTTGGTTTGTCACAAATTATATTTAAACGTCAACGTTGTTTACATTCTGTATATTGCTGAAAGTAGTTCAGTTTCATATGATCAAAATAATACTTAAATTTCCTCAGTAAAAATTGTTTCCACAATTGCATCTATGACAGTTAACGAATGACTCCATTTAACTTTTCAAGAACTGGACATAAATTCAAGTAAGTTATGAGATTGCACTCAAATTGAAGAAGTGCCTGCTAGTAATGATTAACGATTAAACACTGCTAGTAGTGAATACTGTGTATAATTCTGGTTGAAGAAATACAAGCATAATTGGCATACTATAAAACAGTCGTGGACAAAAGTAATTTTTTGTATCTCCGTAGCTGTAGCCGGGTTCACTTTGCTCATCCGTCAAGTACATCCTTGACACAAAAAAATGTCACTGTACTCCATTAGGAATAATATACTTGATAATAATTGTAAATTATATATTTTCATAATTTTTAACTATTAATCTAAACATTATTTTTTTAGTTATTTTTTCATTTAGTAAGTCATCAGGTAAGTTGCCGACGAATAGATCATCATATTTTATATTATCTATCCCTAATTTTCAAATTTTTCCCGATAGTCCAGGAATGACATGATTTCTTTGTAACTATTTGAAATAGAAAATAATTCTTTACTGTATTGCGTTTTATGCCTCTGAATATATATTTAGGAGAACAATGTCTTTAAAATACGTTTTAGAGAACATTAATGTAGTTTATATTTGCAAATAAATTTATACTGAGTGAGCCTGCCGAAGAAGTTCGACAGCAACCTCTCTGAATAATCTGGTTTCTTCCCAAACCAATTATTTTTCAAAACCAGTACTTTACCAATACCAAAGAGAAAGATGTAGCATCTCATCCATCAATATCATGAGCAGAGAGCAGATATGATGAAATTCCTAATTAATTGATTACCCTAATTATTATATGTTCCATATCCCAACTAGCAGTAAAGTAAAAGTAACTAAGATGGGAATTTCGAATAAGTAACTATATTGTTATGTCCACTAAATTTTTGACATCGATATGTAAACTTCATTTGACAAATCTACAGGCGCTGCCATAGTTGCTACATTGTTTAATTTATGATTGCGTATTACTTATTTAAGTGGAATCAAGCGTCAAAATGGCAAAAATAAGTTAATAGAAGTCAGTGACTTGAATATCTATTTATTAGGTTTATTAAATCTCTAATAGTGGAGCGGATAGAATGTCGTAGCTCATTAAAAAATATTTTCGGAGTAGGAAGATATGGGATAAAAACCGTCTTGTTAAAAATTTTTTAACGCATCAGAATCTCTTTTTACGAAAATTTTGGGTGGTACTGAAAAGAAATATGAGCGATTGAATCTTGAAAATGTCTACGTTCGTACGGGCCTCCTCTGCAAATGAATGCTTTTTTTTTTCTACATAGCCAAGTAACGTAAATTACTAATTTTTGTTTCACTGATGTATTATTGGGTATGGAACGAGTATATAATTTTTAATGTGGAAAGCACCTTCAATTTTAGTTTAGTTATTTTTTTTCAAGCGAAACACGGCAGAATTGAGAAAGTTCCGACTTCAGTAGTGCTTAACTTTTTTTCACGATATGGATTTCAATTTTTTTACCATGTTTAGCTGAATTGAAGCAATACAACATATGCCCTCCCATAACATCGTTTCAGAAATAAAGTTTTTAGAGCCATTATTATAACGCCGTATCTAGCGAGCTGTTCTCCTCACTGGGAGTGCGAGAGAGAGCGAACTATCGACTACGGAATGCTGGAAAAAGGAGCGCATTATATTTCTATTGCGGTTTCTATATAATTCAATTGACATATTATTATGATTCGCAACCACTGCAATGAGTGCAGTGTCTTGACTTGATCAGTTTGTTTGCTACTTGTATTTACCTTGCGACGTGCAACTACATGAATTTACATTTGGGATTAATTGATTTAATTGTGTGTTCGATTAATTAGGCAAGTGAAGTTATCTATGCAGAAAGGGGTTAATATTGTTATCGTGAAGTTTAAATTCTTGTAGTTACGAAAAGTTATGAGACTATTATTTATTTATTTTTAAGAAAACGATGGACAAAGAGATTTATCTGTTATGCTAAAATAGACTCGATGATCAATCACTTTGACCAATAATTAAAAGACCTCGATCTACTGGCAATCGTTCTCTGTTAAATTCTGCGGAAGCCAGAAGAGATAGTGTATATTTTAGATTAATATGTCATAAAAATTTGCTTGAATCAATGAAACATACGTTTACCTACTATCTGACATGCTTTAAAAATTATACCAGTTCCCAGAATGTACAGTGTCTATCAAGAGCTAATTTATTCGTCGTCTCTGTTTCTTCAGCAGCAGTAATAGAAAGACGATCACTAAAAGAAAGCATGAAATATTCGACATATGAAACATGTGTTTTATCTGCAGAAAGCCGGGAACTAGGAAGAAGAAGAAATAAGTACTGGTACCAGAGCAAAGGTTTTGGAAGCAGCCTCTTTGCGTCAAGACAGCGAAATGACTGCATTGATGGAACTGTATACTGATCTATTTGCGTTGGATGCGAAGTATCATCAGTCAGGCTACAGCAATTACATAAGCAAAAGAAACATTAAATATGCTTCTAAACTGCAGCTGCATACTCAATCTATAGAAATACCTTCGCAAGAAAACGTCAGCTTGGATGTCAGTCTTGAAACTTGTGATTCTCCAACCACCGATGACGACTCATTTTAACATCATCGACATCAAAAGATAGTGGAACATGATTTGCATATTTTACATAAAGCTTCTAGAATTATAAGAAAAGCACTAGAGTCGAGTCAAAAAGCATCAAATGAAACCTACCTTACTCCTGACGCAATTACCATGGAAAATTATGAAAAAGACATACCAAATGAGCTATTGTACTTGTTCTCATGGATTTTGAATAAAGATGATTTTGAAGCAGCTACCATTTCAAATGAACATGACATTGCTGTATTAGCTACTTGTAATGCGTTGCTAATAACTACAGAAATTATTTCAATTATGACATTGAAACTCAATAATAAATAAGACTTCATCGTGAAAAGATCTTCTATGGAACATAGTTCGTTCAAAGTCGGAGAAATCTCCCAGTTGGACAGATTTCAACAACATGATTGCAGATAATAATGTCCCTGTAACGATTATACGTTATTTACCTTTTATGCGCCACCATCAAATTATTGTACCATTCTAACATCATAGGTTCAGCTCAATAAATTATTATTATTATTATTACTATTACCATACCTACTTATACAAATATTAATAGATAATATATATAATATATAATAAATAATATTTTCAGTTCTCAAATTTCCCCTTGACATTGTGTTCAGTTAAGAATCAAAAGGTTATTTCAGAGTACATTTGCGGTTCGAATAATTATTGCACAGGAGGTTTCAATTATTTCTATCCCAAAAACATTTCATTTTTAAAAATAACCAGGTGATGAGTTCCACAACATTTATGTTTATAATGCGCTCCATTTTCTATGCGCGTCCGTAGTCGATAATTCGCTCTCTCTCGCACTCCAAGTGAGGAGAACAGCTTGCTAGACACGGGGTTATAAAAATGGCTCTAAAACTTTATTTTTGAAACGCGACCATATGTTATGCGAGGGCATATGTTGGTATTACTACAATTCAGCCAAATATGGTAAACAAATTGAAATCCATATCGTGAAAAAAAGTTAAGCGCTACTGACCTCGGAACTATCTCAACTCTGACGTGTTTCGCTCGGAAAAAAAATAACTACAACTAAAATTGAAGGTGCTTCCTACATTAAAAATTATACCTATACTCGTTCCATACCCAATAATACATCAGTGAAACAAAAATTAGTAATTTACGTTATATGGCTATGGAGAAAGAAATATATCCATTTGCGGAGGGGACCCGCACGAACTTACACATTTTCAAGATTCAATTGCTCATATTTCTTTTCAGTACCACCCAAAATTTTCGTAAAAAGAGATTCTGATGCGTTAAATATTTTTGACCAAGATGGTTTTTATCTCATATCTTTCTACTCCAAAAATTTAACTTCTTTAATTTGCGAGTTTCAGAGCTCCATCCGCTCCGCTATAAAGGGAAACAACAATCACGACGCGTTCTATGAGCCAAGAAACCGAGCACAATCCTCTGAAAGCAAGTTCTCTATTTAAGTACATGGAAACAAACGACAAGTTTTGCTTATTTAAACTAAGAAATTATTCTTTGCGTTTGGTTCCACCTAACCTAAATTACTATACTGATAATGTTTGCAGGTTCTAGCATCGAGAAAGTGTTTATAAATAGTTATAAAGAAATCTTTTTAAAAAATTTTACAGAAGTCCAAATCTGGTGGAAATCGCCCAGAAACAGTTTTAAATCATAACGTGATTCGATATTCCATTAAAAAAATTTGCAAGCGGGAAAAATTCCATCCATATAAAATTTATTTGTTACAAGAATTGACTAAAGACGATTTTGATAGTAAAATTTTATAAACAAAAAATTTACCTCTGAATGATCTTCATTACTTTTGCAAAAGTCTATTATTCCAGAGCTTAGACGACAAGTCCCGAACAATAACAATCTGAATTTACCGGCAGAATAAATATGGTTTCAACAAGATGGGGCTTCTCCTCATTTTGGACGTTTGGTTCGGGCATATCTAGATGAAACTTTTCCTTATAAATGGATTGGGCGTAAAGGGGAAATTGAATGGCCCGCTAGGTCTCCCGATATTACCCCGTTTGACTTTATTCTGTGGGGTCACATAAAAAATGTAATCTATAAAATAGGCTGCAATATATCGAATAGTTACCAGAAAGGATACGACATGAGATTTCCACTATTCCTTCCAACAGCCTTTTAGATTCACTACAAAATTTTGTTCAACTAATTAATTACGTAAACGTAATATTTCAGCCACAAATTCCTATATAAAGTCCTTATTTTAATATAAGGAAGTAATCAGACTGCAACCAACAGCTACTCTCCGGGCTATGTGCCCCCGCAGAGCATTGAATTACGAGTTACAAGCCTGGCGCGTTAAGTGTAATAATTACGTATTGCCAACAGAACGCTGAATGCATCGATTGCAACAAACATCGATCTACACCACTTGCAGACTTCAGTTTCAAGCTGTTGGCTTTCATCAGTACAAAGTAGGCTTGTGACGACCGACACGAGGATCCTTCGACTATTTGGTACATCTCACGAGAGCTCGTTTAAGTAGGAATTGGTCTTTCGGCCGGTGATTGTTGTAATCGAAGCATTCAGCGTTCTGTTGGTAATATATAATTAATACACTTAACCCACCAGGCTTGTAACTTGTAATTCAGCGCTCGACGGGTCACGTAGCTCGGAGAGTAGCTATTGGTTGCAGTCTGTTACGTTCCTTATATTAAAATAAAGACTTTATAGAGGAGTTTTTGACTGAAATATTACGTTCAATATTCTGCCCTCTAGAAACACACCTGAACTTAATTCGTTACTGTCAAGAGGTAAATCGTGAACACTTTGAGCACCTTATAAGAGAAATTTCAAAAGAAAATATTTGTTGGTTATTAATATTTGTTTCATCTCCTTTTTTCTAGCATAACTACTGTTTTCAAATGACGAGATTCATTAAAAAATAAATTTTTCGTTTCATGCATTTTTATCAACCCTGAACAATTACGCTTTTATATTTTCTGCAAAAAAATAATATTAAAATTTAAACATATCCATATCCTCCACGTTGTGTAATTTTCATGACAAATATATGTCATTTCGGCCTTTCACTTTAATAAATGGTAAAATGTAATTTTCAAAGATCGATATCTCGAAAATGGTTAAGTTTAGGTATAGTCGAGGCAAAAATTGAAGCGATGCACGTCACAGATCGATTCTATAAATAAGACAATACTGCTAAAAATCATGAAGCCCATTAAACTGTACCTATTTCTGAAAAAAGGCGTAATAACTGAGTGTCAAGAATTACTCTTTTTAACGTAATTAATGATTAAAAATTATGTTAGTATTAAAATTTCTTTAATGAGATCACTCCTGACGTGCATCGCTTGAATTCTTGCCTCGACTTTTATATGATGTGCTTTACGAATTTTGTTTAGAATTTTGAGAAGAATTGAAATGTGTTCTAGTAAAGAACTTTGTTTCGTCATGACTTTTTGACTGATTCTGTATATTTAATTTTTCTTTACTGTAATATGTTTAAAAAAAAACTCTAAAACTCTTGTATCTTGTTTATCCACTTTAGGAGATAATCCGCCGTTTCCATACATATCCTGTTTAATCTTCATGTCAGTAGCGCTATCTAGATTTTTTGAATTAGAATTGATTTTCTGAGGGGATATTGTATTTTTACAGAAAACTGGCGATTCAATTTTTTAATATATTTTCAAATACTTTTGATAATGACGGTAGGAGGGAAATGGATTTATAATTTTCAAGAAATTATTTGTTATATTAGATAGACTGTAGATTTCTTACTTGCAAGCGATTAATTTATGATATAACATAGAGCTAAACTTCCTTTGGGTTCAAATATTGCTGTAACAAGAAAAATTGCGTACTGATAAAATAAAATGTCAAACTAATACCTCAGATTACGAAAAGCTGATGTACGCGTGGTTGACGGTAAAAGTAATTTATTTATCAAATATCTGGGATTTGCTTAAAAAAGCTACGAATAATTTGGTGAAATCCAATGTACGGATTTGTAAATAGGGAAAATCTGATAAATTCATGTAGTAATCCGCCCATTTAATTTTATATCTACCGTGGGTTCCAACAACGCGTGCAAAATTTTGTATTTAATCGATATAAAGACATTAAATTCGTTTGATTGATTTTATTTCCTTTTGAATACAAATCAGTCTAATATATCAATAAACAGACTGTGCGTTTTATCTCTCTGTCAAATTTAACAATCAAGTGATTAATTTTGGTGCCATTCTAAATATTACTGGGGTATAATAGCTAACTAACAACGATATTTATTTTTAATTAAATGTACTGTACACTGCTGCAATTTCATTAAATAAATGTAAAAACGAAATATCTAGTTATTTAATTTCTTTATGTTGTAAATAGGTAACTACAATAATATATGATATATAAGAACAGCATCATTATTATAGGTTTCAAGCAATTTTTAATTGTGTTGCAATAATATACTTATGCTTTACAGTGAGTTTAATAATTAGTATTTGTAGCACCTTTACTAATATTCCTGTCATCATGTGATATAATTGTGATTCATCCTAATTAATTGACATTTACAAAAAAATTTACAGAAACAAAACATTTTTTATATTTCTAGAAGTAAAGTAAATAAAGTGTAAATAGCCATTTACACAACATTTCTCTATTTGAAAACTTTGATTTATTTTTGTATTGTGTGTTCCTATATATTTTGTAGTAGTCGCCCCATTGGAATTAGAATTTTGGGGAGGGTGGCAAAAGAAAAATATTGAACCACAGCAATTGGGCCCCATTGGGCCCCTTGTACTTCCTCCCTGTAGGCAGACCCTCGTCTAGGCCTCCAACCAACCTAGTTTTGCGATGTAGGTGGTGATGCTGCATGGGGAATCTCTCTTACAACGGCCAAAGTAGTCCAACGTTCTCCCAAAGTGGATTTCTCTGATTGATGAGAGGGCAGAACAATTAATTATGTTGGACTCTCTCAACTTCCTGTTCACAATGTCTGCAGTAAGGTGTTTCGCTGAATCTCTTATTGTTTAGATGTTTCCTTAAAGAAATTTCTGTTATAAAACGTATATTCCTTATGGACATTGCCAGGTAGCCCATTGCTGTATTCTTGTTGGAAAATTTTAGTAGTTCCCTAGCAAGTTGGTGGCTACTTGTTTGATCCCGCAGCTTCTTAAGTTCGCTTTAATTATTTGTGTTGTCGCTGTGATCGGTAACAGACTGACCGGGCCTGGTCCAAGGATATTTAGGCCTGCTTCCATCTTAGCTAATCTGTCGGATTCTTTGTTGCCAATGTGTTGCGCATGTCCATTCATTTGGCATACCGATATGTTATTCATGCTGGAGGTACCCACATGTGCTTGGTAACATTCCCATACTGTTCCTGTGGTAATTTTGTGACTTCTCAAGGCTAGTGATTGTGATTGTTTGCAGTCTGTGTAGATCCTGAATATTTAGCCAATAGTTTATCTGCGGACAATTTCTTGTGCGGCTATGGTTATGCCCGCTATTTCCGTCTGTATTATGTTGATTCGTCCATCCATGGCATCCATAGTGCATTTATATTGGATTTTCAGGGTTCTGGATTGTATTGCACATCCTACTCCATTCTTCTTTTTTTATCCGTCTGTAAATATGTTAATCACGCCTTCTGCAATAGTGTCGTTTTCACTATTCGTCTGTATTATTGAGAGTCTGTCGAAGATGTACCGGGAAGAAATACCATCTGTACACGCCTGTAGAAGAAGCATCTTCATGACAGCCTCTTTCCACAGGAGACTTCTGGCCTGTCCACAGCCTGCATTTGGTTGAATGCCAACGAATTTGAGACGTACCATTTCTGTCAGAGCCACTTCTTCTAGATATATATATTTAGTGGCAGCAGACATAGCTCTCTTTGAAGTTGTTGGCATAGCTCCGGTTGTGGTTGACACTTGACTGAGCTTGACTTTAGCTGCAATCTGTTTGCTCTTAGGCCACCAGATCACAACACCAAAGGTTATCATTGGTCTTATGACTACAGTGTATATCCACATGACCACTTTGAGGTTTCATTGCCCAGGTTTTCCCTACGGTCATGCAACATTGCTCATAAGAAATGTAAGCCTTCATTAGTCTTCTAAGTGAAGATTCCATGTTAGTTAAACATTGCAGGTTACCGCAAGATATTTTACTTCTGATGTGAAACTTACACAACACACAGCCATATTTATCTAATTCATTGCTACTGTCTCACCAACACATGAAAAAGTTAGTAAATATTCATACTCTAGCTAGAATTCGCATGATCTCAAGCTTAACATGTAAGTATGGAGCCACAAAATAGATTTTAAAAAAGGTACTAGTCTTATTACTACCGCTGACTGTATAGCTAATTTATTAGAGTAAATAGCGTGACATACACTAAAATCTGATTCAAAGAAATATTGTCCCTACTGCCTAATGTCAGTGAAAAACAGAAGGTAGGAGAATTAACAATGTACGCCAATGGACTGTATAGACAAACAAAATCGAAAATACTGGATTGATCGCCAAACTACATTAGGAGAAGGCATGAGAAGAAGAATAACTGTGGATGTATTGGAACTATAAATGGACATTTTAACATATTTTTAGAGAAATTATCACTAGCTTTAGACATAATGACTAGTAAGAATAAAAACAAAACTAAAAAGTCCTGTAACGGGCGATTTCAACGTGCACTTGAACACGAATAAACACCGTCTGTTCTTTCGGTTTAAATCATATACATAATAAGAACATCAGAAATCACTCTTGTCTCCATAACATTTTTATTAACTTTAATGAGATAAATTTCAACTGGACAATACTGGACCCAAGACTGTCCGACCATTTAGGTATTTTATTGAGCTTACATGATCCTAAACCAAAATAGCATATAGGAGAATACATTATAGGCCCGTTAGTGACACTGGTTTATATTTACAAAAATATACTGGAGTTTTTTAAATAACAATAACATTGATATTTTTAACAAATTTGAACAATTCGTCAATTATATAACAGTAGCTGTTGAAAAAGCATTTCCTGAAAATCAAAGTTAGTAAATGACACTAAAATATCTAAAATTAACTGGTTTAAAACTGATTTACAACACATAAAGGACACGTTGCATTCCTTAGAGGAAAAGAAAACACCTTCGGAAGACTTGAACTTTATTTCACAACTTTGTAAAGCAAGAAAAGATGCCCACGGCAAGTTTATTTCAAATTATAATAACTCCCATAAAGCTACGTGGCAAATTATTAATAGCAACAAAACCCATTTCTTAGGCATGAGGACAAGAAATATTGAAAACCAGTTTTCATTTAGAAAAGTTACTTATATAGAAGTCAATGACATTATCAACAATCTCAAAAAGACTACGTCTAAGGATGCGTATTATTTAGATATGAAAATCATTAACGTGATAAGATAAATAAAATTAATCCCGCTAACCAATCAAATAAATATTTGCATCCGCACACACGCATTTCCATACGTACTTAAACTTGCAAATTGAACTTTCATAAGTTCAGTGTAAACAGCTAATTCAGCAAAATCGTATCTTATCAACAGATGTCAGTAAGTCTGATATCAAAATAATAAATCAAGTGTGCTACATGTGGAATACGGACTACCTCAGGGCTCCATACTGAGGACAATTTTATTCCTAATGTACTAAGCGGCTTACTGATATCACTTTGACTAAATTCGCAGATGATACCATAATCATCCAGTCACATAAAGAACTTGACACCCTACTTATTAGAGTAAGTGATACACAGGCGAAAAGTCAGGACTAGTTTATAGCAAACCAACTTAGTTTAAATAATTCCGAAACAGAGACAATGGTCTTTAACCTAAGGAACGTAGCTAAAAATGGCAAAAGTAGTATTAAATTTCTTGGAGTATATCTTGATAGCAAACTAACATGGGTACAGCACATATACCACGTCTGTAATAAAGTCTCTACAAGAAACCTTGCAAGTAATGTCTCTCAGAAAACAGTTATCACCGCTTATCATGGTCTCATTCACTCCCGTCTATCTTATGCAGTTTTGTTTTGGGGACATCTCACAGTACCCATGCTTTCGCAATACTAAGTAAAGCCATACGTATTGTATATGGCTTAAAATATCGAGACGACTGCAGATCATTCCGTTTAAAAATACAATGAATTTATTTTTAGTAGCAAGACTGTGGTTTTCAGCTATAAATATTTTATTTTCTATAACCCATTTGTAATTTTAAGCACTTTACACTGTTATTCAATTAAATGTTGTCTGTTTATTTCAAACATAAGTTTTTCATTTAAATCTCTAGGTAATAATTTTACTTTACACATATTATATCATATAATATATGGCGGAATAACTTGGTGCCTTAAAGACGAGTAGATTGACGGAGTGCCTACATGACTTCATTATGTGAGCTTCCACCAGTTCTTCCAACGGCAATTAAAACTCTGCTGCTCCACGGAAAAACACAGTAACCAACATTTTTATTGAAAATGATATTTATATTCATCTGCATATACTGCGTTTTTCTGCAGATCTTGCACCGATTTCCATGCGCCTAGCACAAATAGTAAGGAATTAATGAAGTGGGATTACACAGTATCTGCAGAATCTATTCTTACTTTACCATTTAAAAACACAGTAACTAATATAATCTAACCAAAAACCAAGTCTGTGGTAGTTACTGTGTTATTTTTCTCTAGAACTCACAGTAAAATCTATGTATGAAGACTTTAACAGGGGGCGAGCGTAGGTGCGTCTTTACTATGTACATACTTAGGTATGCGATATAAAGCAACGACAGGCGCAGTTAGTACTTGGATGGGTGACCATTCCAACGGAAACCGCGTTCTCGCCTCACACATCTTCCAGCGGCTTGTATATCAGTGTATGCGCGGAAGCTATACAACCTTAGGCGAGGGTTGTATAGGAGATATACCATCCTTCGGAGGGGATGTAAAGCCGTCGGTCCCTTGTCTAGTAAATGTTAGGCAAGTAAAAGATCCATACTCTTCTTAAGGGAATTCCTGGTTGGGGGTAGCTCGTCTACAGGCGTCGGTGTTAGGCCTCAGTAGCGGAAATAGGCCGACGTTAAATAAATGTATAAAAAAAAGACTTTAACAGCAAGTTTCCAAACTTTTGTAAAACAGATATAAAATTGGAAAAATATTCCTAGAGAGATTATTGAACAGTGGAATCTGCACAAGGAAAAACAAACAAAGCTCATGCTCACCACAAAAAGGACGCAATGATACCGTTATCTGAAGATTCTTATTCCATGGGTCTTCAAAAGGTCATATTACTATTTATTACGCCAGCCATTAAGGATAGTTTTTTACTAGTCGTCTTGTGATCTTTAACCAAACATTTGCTACATTGAATAGGAATACGCCGATGAAAAATTATTGCGTTCTATGGCATGAAGCACTCGCGGGCCGAAATGCGCCCAATATAGTGGACACCATTTTTAAAATCATAACTGAAGAGAGGGATATCAAAAACTTTATATTTTGGGCTGACAATTGCACAGCTCAGAACAAGAATTGGATTTTATTTACTGCATTGACAATTATTGTGCGCCAAAATTCTGGTCCCAATGAAGTGATAATTAAATATTTTCCCAGGGGTCATACCCACATATCGGCTAATGGAATCGATGGTAACATAGAAAAACTTATTAACAAAGTGGGAAACGTCTACGACTATGAAGATTTTCAACAGGTGGTTACATCTTCCAGAAAAAACTGCAAGTGCTAAATTTAAACAACTTCTACAATTGGGAAAAAAAGAAGAGAGCCCCAAGAAAAAATGACGAATGTTTGAAAAATTTATTATTACGGCCAATCGTTGAGATCAAATTCTCTGCTGGTTGCTGAAATTTTAAATATGAAACTGATTTTGGGGAGGAATATATAGAAATTGGCAAAACCTTTAATTTCACATTTAGATGTTACTGATTTAGTTAGTATATATTTTTATTATTTAACACATTTCTGATTTTTCTCTAAATATAAAGCTTTTTTATGTAGTTACTATGTTATTTAAATTACTCCTGCAATACTCACTTGTCATATCAAAACACAGTATGTCCATCAAATCCATGATATTTTGAAAATATTTTAAAAAATTTTTCTTTGCCAAATATTTTGTCTTGTCATGCTTTAGCATATACATATTCACTTTAAATTAAAAAAATAATACACTGTTTAAGGCTTAACTCCTAAAGTTTTTCCCATTTTCCAGCACTTCTATTTTATTTCACTTTTACATGGAGCAGCCGCAGCTATCGAACTGACAAATATGTTCGGCAGCGCGTCAATACACTACTCTATTTTCCTAAAGTCTACTAGACGAAGTTGGGAACCGAAAGATGGACTCTGTTCTATCAAAACAATATCATCAACAATATGGTAACTCATAAAAGTGTAGTCATTGTAGAGATTCCTGACAGCACTTACACCAGGATACATCAGACGCTGGAATTTTGTTTTGCATAATATGTATTTAATGTGAATCCATATCATAATGACAGTAATAAAATCATTTGAAGTTGACATTCATTAATGATTTAATTTTGCTTAAAATTATTGAGGTTTACTGCACATTTATATTGTTAAATTGTTCCACTTATAGTACGTGTTGCAAATATTCCTTTTGATTATAACATTGACTATATGCAAAAATTCTGTAAAATATTTTTCAAATTTATCCAGTTCGCAATAACTATTTTCTTATCACAGTATTCCTATAAATTTGTTTTCAAGATACAATACACAAATGGAATTAACGAAGTTTACTTACTATTTGGTAGCGCTGGTTGAGTGAGATAAAGCGAAGGCTAACACACCGTTAAGTCAATTAACAGGAAATTCGGATCTCACCGGGGTAATCAGAATTTGCTTCTAACTTGCCAACGATTGAGATAGATGAGATATTGTCACTTGTGATTAGCATGACTGCACGAATTTAAATCGAGTAGCACAAAATGAAGATAAAATCGTTTAGATTGAATGGAAATATAATTGCGAAACATTTAATAAGCTGAATAAATAACTTTGATAACATGATAAGTTTGTCTTTAGGGGAAATAATTAAACATATTCTGACACACATAGCAGAAAGTTAAATTTAATGGTGTATTCGTACAATAATAGGAACCACAAAAAATGTTAATAATAACACTAAGTACCATATCACACCCTTAATATTTGAATTCTTCGGGCTTAACTCTTTCTTTCTGCAAAATACAAATCGTCTACGGAGACCGAGGCTTAGAAGCAAGTGCTCCTATTCTCAACCAAATAGCCAAAATCACATAAAAAATATCAAGAAACCCGGTCGGGTTTCGCAGCTAATTTTGTCTCTCTCCCATGCGAAAGCGAAACGAGACCCGTGCTTCATATAGAGCAAGTTATTGTTTTCTGCGCCATCTTGATATTTCTTTTATAAAAAAAATATAATCATTTAACATTGGTAATTACATCATTTCATTTTTCAAATATATACCTATCTTTAACTTGTCATCTTATTACGGCATTGCTATTGATGTTTGAATTTTAAGATCTGTCAAAATAATACGATTTATCACATTTGTGCAGTTTTGATTTTGGGTCAATCAAACACAATACGAATTGTGTTAACTTTAAAAATATCCAAAATAACAAATTTGTAATTATCCGATGTGAAAAATGGAAATGTTTAATCGCAAAAACACATTAAATGTTGTGTCGGATTACGTGCCGAATAGGTCGTGAAACAGATGTTTTCTAAGTATTACCCATATTGTTTTACAGATTTTTAGGGGACTGTCGATAGAGTTTACGTTTGCACCGGACATTTACGTAAGTGTGAAAGTTCAGTTCTTTTTACATTCGGATTTCCTTTTTATTATCAATATGCATAAAGAATTTGTATGCAGAGAGTTAACGAAAACAGATGTCAAAATTATCAAAAAAGGTCAGTGACTTGAAGATTCTCACTTTTTTATTTTTCATTACGACATACGAGTTACAAAATATGTGGAAAATTATAATGCGATTCAACCTACCCCACCTGAAAAAAACCATTACAACTTTTGCATCGTCTAAATCATTGGACATGCAGTTATTATGATGGTGACAGCAATAAAGCTGCTATAAAATTTCTAAAGTCCCAGAATCCATTTCAGTTGATCATATGACATATATAGTAATATGTGTATTATTTCACAGCGGCGAATATTTGCATAATAGTAAATACACAGCATAATTCGAGATGGAAAAGCCGGTTGGCAATGTGTAGAAGATGAAAACGAATACAGTGAAACATCCGCAGCTGGATTCCGCAGTTGGAATCTAACATGGGACTTGTTGGAGAAAAATTGTATTTTCCAACCGTAGGTAAATAATTGGTTACTTTACTTGAATTTCTATTCTGTCTTTATTTCTAATATTGTTATGAAAACAATGTTGAAACATTAACTGTACATGGTTTGAACCATTTATAACCTGTAATATTTTGCTTTTGGCTAACTTTATGTATTAAAAAAATGTATTTCACAATAAATCAGGTTTAAAATAAACTCTACACAATTTTAGAAATTTCTGATTGGTAATATTTTATTCCCTACCATCAATCGGTGTAGTATATTAAAATGAAGAAGGTAAAAATTATCTTTACACAATTTCATAAATTTCTCTGTATTTTGTTATGGTAACAGTAAAGCGATTTTTGTTACATGAAATCTAACAATAATCCAATATAGCATGTCTCATATTTTAAATTTTATATATTTTTTAGACTAAATAAAGATATTAACTATGGATTAAGTTCTACATTAATGACTCTTAGTAGGGATATTGTTTTTAGAAAAAGAATTACCCGGATACTTGGTGTGCTAACATTTTTGTGTGCCAAATACCCCATAATGAGAGCTTTTGCGAATAAAGGTGATTTTCTCGCGTAAAAATTTAGTACACATTCGATAGACATTTTATACTGTAATTGGTATTTCCGGTATTCTGGGAAGAGCTAAAAATTTTGCTGTAACCCTTGGCTAGACATCACTAATCTTGAAAACCAAACAAAATCTAAGGTCAGTAAATGCTAAATTATAACATAATAATTTAAATTAGATATTTCTTGCACGGTGTTATTTGAATAAAGGAACTAAAATTTGAAATTCGTACCAAGTTTTAAAAATAGTAATTGATGTAGGATTTTATCTAGGGCTTTGCCAACCCTCTTCTATTTTACACCAGCTAATAATATCTATCTTGCTCTACGTCAAATAATGACACGGAGCAGCTGTCCCAGACTATATAAATTTAAACTGGTAACTTGGTCACCACGTGTATGCACATATATAAAGTTCTTTGCCACCATCGGTGAGAGCCCATTTGCTATTTAGATTTTGCATGGATGAAGCTGAGCCACAGCATAGACTTAGTGGAATTCCTCCAACAATTGTAAGTACCAATCAGTCCGATCAAAACATTACAGTTTTGGGAGGACCTTTTAGAAATAGAATTTTAAGGTCCCCAACCATTTGAAGATGCAAGTTTATTAAATTTCAGCATTTGTTAAATAAACAACTGTTTGGGTAAGAGTCATTATGTATTTTTTTAAAGTTTTTATAAGCAAGGGCAAGAGTCATTTATACTTTTCATCTTAATAATTTTATTATTCTCTTATATTCCCATAGTCACAAGAAAACTCTACGCTGGCAATTTTTCCTACGTATTTGATGTCCTTGGTTGGGTTGGAACCAGCTACACACAGTTGCTGATTGCGCTGGCTTTTTGCGATTTACTAGTTATATGTTTTTTACATTTTTATTACACTAAGTTTATCAACTTTTTTATTCTGATCTCTATTCCCCTTCTGTCAAGAAATTGTCTAGCGACTGACAGTTTCGTTTTAACATACTATTGGTTGTAAAAAAGTTATCTGGTGAACTCACGACCTATTTCCCAACAGGAGATCAGCCGGTGGGCGAGTAGCCAGAAAGCTTTTCACTCTTGTTATCACCTTCCAAACGTCAAAAGTGAAAAAATTCAACGATAGGATTTTGAGATATTGGCCACTGAAGGTCTTTACTCTTC
This sequence comes from Leptura quadrifasciata, assembly GCA_963675555.1. Lineage (NCBI taxonomy): Eukaryota > Metazoa > Arthropoda > Insecta > Coleoptera > Cerambycidae > Leptura > Leptura quadrifasciata. The sequence continues at coordinate 47,719,470 of OY776678.1, forward strand.
CCGCTGGTCAAAACCATTTTTTCCTTATTGTTCCTTCCACATTTTCATTATGATTATGTATTACCATGAATGAACATTGTGTGGTCTCTTACCTCTCAGGACTCACTCAGGCCTCATTTCTCCACTCAGAAAGCCAACTAGATACCAAATCAGTTCACACATACTAATATTATTGGGCTTAAATGTTTTGCTTTTATAACATAAACTGTACTAGCTACAGGAAAATCAAATAAAAAACTTGTATTATCTCAGAACTACTATCTTCCCATTGAATATTAGTGATTCTTATGTCAGGGGTGAAAATCTTTCCCATTCATCCATTTTGAGGTTCCCAATCATAAACATATAGTTTTAAAAACCATTTCAAAGGAAAACATGGTATTAATAAGCGGAAAGGTTAAACACCTTCAATGGCCAATATCTCGAAATCCTATCGTTGAATTTTGTTTGCCCATGGAGAATTTTGAATAGCACGGTAAGAACTAGCTCTGATCCAAGTTTCAAGTCCCGGCAGTGAAAGCCAAAGTACACCTAAAAGGAGCAGGGTCCTTTTACGTAGAAATAAGTATGTAAGAAGTAAAAAAAGATAGATAATTGGCAGCTGCCTCAAATGTTTTAAATCATGTGGCTTGCCGAAACGATTAGATTAGATTAGATGGTAAAACTTCATGGATGTAACTTCGAAGATCTAAGATTAAAAAGAAATGACAAAGTTTTACCTATTTCTGTTAGGAACGGTAAACTTAAACTTAACAACGAGATCATGTCAATCGAACTTCTGTTATGGATTACAGGGTATACATATTTTCAAATGTAGTGATGAAGAACTAAAAAAAGTAGTTTTAACGAATCAGGTATGCGAAAAAAGCAAAATTTACTTTGCATCAAATTTTTACTGATTGCACGATAAAATGCAATAAAATTTATACAAGATTACAAAGGGAGAAATTTAAACGTAAATTAATACAATAAAATAATAAACTAATTACTAAAGCTTCACCATAAATGACAAGCAAATACCGGGTGCCCCGTTATATTTTGACCCTTTTTAAACCTATATAACTAGTTGAAATAATGAAATGCGGTTTTCGCTAGCCTTCTTCTAATTTTGACAAGTTTATTCTGAGTATTCGTCTTTTTTTGCTTACTTACGGTTTAACCAGAAATAACATAGCGTATTTTCGGGGATAGGGCAACTCTGTTATTTCAAACGGAACATCCTGTATATTTCTTCACAGTTGGAAAGCTCATAGTCTCTCCTTTCCGAAAATGCCATATTTACACACAGAGTGATGGTTTTATAAGCTTTTAAAATGAATACTGCATTTTATCGATATGCTACGAAAAATGATAATGATTCACAACGTAGATTATGGAAATTAAAGACATCACTTGTAAATGTCAAATTAGTTTATTGCCAACTCGGATACCTGAGTTACTTTAAGGAAAATGTTTACTTTAAGTGAAAAAGCTAAGTGTGTAATCTTTTTTACTGAAACTAAATCTTACAGAGCAACACGATGAAGATTTAGAACTATGTTCAACAGGGAACCTCCAACAAAAAATTCTATTAGAAAGCTTTATAGAAACTTTTGGAATTCCGGTTGTTTTGATCGTAAAAAAAATAACTCCAAGTAATGAAACTAGGCTTAATAGTGCCATTGAAATTTGGAAATGACACAAAATAATCCTTCTGCATCTACAAAAAAAATTTCTTAAGTAACAGGTATTCCGAAAACTACTGTTCATACTGTAATGAAAAATGTGCTAAAACTGAATGCTTATACAATTCAGATTCATCAAGAATTAAAGGAAACTGATTTTGCAAAACAAGTACAATTTGATAGAGAAATTCGTTATAAGAAGAGATAGGCACTTTCTTGATAAACTAATCATGTCAGACGAAGCATCATTCTACCAAAATGGCAAGGTAAACAAGCATAATTGTAGAATTTGAGCATCAGAAAATTCCGGAAATTTTGAGCAGTACGTCTCAAATCCTCTCCAAAAGATACAGTTTGGTGTGCCGTATCAAAATAAAAAATTTACGGTCCTTTCTTTTTAACAATCCTATTGTTAATGCCCCATCATATTCAGATGTTAGAATTTTTTTTTATCCGCAACTAGAACAGGATAATTTGTTGAGGACAGTTTATTTTCAGCAAGACGGTGCTGCGCCTCATTATGCTGCAATAACTAGAGACTCGCTGATTGCCACCTTTGAAAATCGTTGGATACAATTCCAGACTTTCTGATATAGGGTATGTGAAAGACAGGTCTTATAGCCCTATGCCACAAAACATGAACAACTTAAAGAAAATATTCTAAATGTCTTTAACAGCATTACTCCTGAACAGTTAAGTAGAAGCTGTGACAACTTTGTAAAGCGAATAAACAAATGTATCCAAGTATACTGTTACACTTTATTAGATCTGTTATATACATTTTCAGTATTATTGTAAGTAACATGTAACTGTCAATAAACTAATTTGATGTTTACAAATGATGTTGTCTTTAATTTCCATAGTCTACTGTGTGAATCATTATAATTTCAATAAAATGCAGTATTAATTTTAAAAGCTTATAAAACCATCACTCTGTGTAATAACCATAACAAATATGGCATTTTCGGAAAGGGGACACCATGGGCTTTCGAACTGTGAAGAAATATACTGGATGTTCCATTTGAAATAACAAAGTTGCTCTATCTCCGAAACTTATCAAAATTATAAGAAGACTGGCGAAAACAGCATTTCACTGTCTCAACTAGTTCAAAAGTTATATAGCTTTAAAAAGGGTAAAAATATAACGGGGCACCCGGTATAATTTACTCGATATTTAGTAGAAAGGCCACTTATAGTTTATTTTATTATCACAATTACAAATAATCAGTATATGTCTGATTTCTGTAGGAACGCAATCTTCTTGTATAATTTGTAATTTTCTCATATTTAAGGAACTAAAAGGAAAACTATTTAATTTAATTTTAATCAACGGATTAATAACACGCTATTATTATAATAAACAAGACTTCTGTAAACTTGAATGACAAAATTTATTTTCTTATTCAATTCAATTTTGTACAAAATGCTGGATATTATAATTTAAGACAATGAAACAGGGGAATGTACAGACGTAACTATAAGCGCTCTTTGTAATTCCCTGAATGAGTTTCAAAATTACAGTAACTCTGAAACTGAAGTAATGCATTATATGAATACTAATTCAAAATTAGAAATTTGCTTATTTCGCCATGTCAGACATATATTCAAAGGCTTATAATAGGCTTGTTCTTTTAATCATTATATAATTATGAAACGTAACAATACGGCTTTTCTAAAATAGAATTATCATTTTTATTCTATCGTACGACTCGTTGAGGTATTGATGTTACGAAAGATTATATGGAAACAGCTCAGCAGTCAAAAAACACAAGTATTTAGACTACAGATTACATAACTACACATATTTTTTCCATTATATTAAATTATTTTTAACTGATAATAACAAAAATTGGAAATATGAAACACATCAACTTAAATACAACTTTTAAAGTGAAAATAGTTGGTCATATATAATAAGGGTTATAGTGTACCTTAGCGAAAATTTTGTGGCCTGCTGGATTAAAGCGGCAGGTTTTGCATACTTCTTTTATGTATCTCCAGTACAAACAATTTATGGGGGGGGGGGGCGCGATTTTCAGGCCCGCTATACGGCATGAAATACGACACCATCTTTGTTTTCGTTAAAGGTTTTTACCTTTTCTTAAAAAATTGCTGAATATCGCCCAAACGGTTGGGTTTCTGGCAAAACATGTTATTACATATCTTACTACAATTAAACTTGCTACAATATGAGTCCAATACTGCCTTAGTAGGTTGAATGTTTTGTGAGATACACTTTCTAAAATTTCGAATTCTTTATAAATTTTCGACTTCTATTGAAAAATCACCAACTACCCAGTATAAATTTCGATGCACCAAAGTCTAAAATATATCTAAAAGATATTCAGAAAGGATATCTTGAAAAAGATATATAAAAGTTGTCTAAAAGATATCTCAAAGACATCTACAAAATATGTATCAAAATTTATATGTATAGATATCTTTTAGGCATCTAAAGTATGTCTAGAAGAAGACATCTAAAAAGGTAAAGAATTATACATCACGCATTTTCTTATGATTTCTAAAAACAGCAGTACACCTATGACCGAAACTGATCACGAAGAAGCTGATACGAGAATGTGAGAATGGTGCAAATTACATCCTCATAAGCACTGTTGATACAGAGATGTGGTTGTACTACTGGTAAGCATATTTTTTCAAACCACTAACTTACAAACCTACTTTTCAACTTTGGGTTGCCTTTGGTAAGGGCAATGTTACCTGCTTATTCCCTTTTTATTCCTTTTTGAAAAATAATCGAGGCGACACATGCGAACTACTAGCTGGTTTTAGTCGGAATAAAGAGTCATGGATTCTGAGAATTTCAAAGAGATATGAAACTTACCCTCTACGAATGTGTGACATAAAAGACAAATATTGTTTTATATGGAAAAAGGAGACAATGAAAAATTGGTGTTTTTTGGGCATTATCTATAGTTAATGATTAGTTGATTTGTCTCTTTTGAACTAATACAAAATCGAAGGCTAAATGCCTTAACAAAAGCAGATAAATATTATCAAACCATGCGGCTCGGATTCGATTTTAATTTTGATTTTAAATCGATAAAAATCGAATTTAAAATTTAGTCATGATCGCAAACGTAAATGCAAAATTACGTAAAAGTAAACGTAAATGCTAAAAGACTGTTAAGTGCTGCTAAAAAACTGCTCTTAAGATTGTATAATACGTAAAAGTAATTAATACGTAAAAGTAAATGTTGATTTGCAAACTATAAATTGCCAAAAATGTGACAAAAAAGAATATTTTATTATCATGTGCTAACATGTAGTATTTTAACTACTTATGAATTTAAAAAAAAATTGAATTCAATTTATTAAAAAAAAAATTAAATTGCATTAAAGACATAATTGAAAATTATTAACATTTAAATGATTAATAAATAAAATTTACCTGGTAGTGTTAAACAGAAAGAAACGTGGATATGAAAGTAATATAAATTACCGAGAACCTCACAGTTGAGCGTTGGTAGTGTATATCAGATCAAATTCGCCAAGCAAATGATAACTTCTAATGAATAAGGTAAATTTTTTATATTAATAATATAATAATAATAATAATCGGATCTCGAACGGTTGGACAGGCAGATACGAACAACAATGACTAAGTATAGAAACCACCATCCAACATCGTTGACCAGTCGACTCTATCTGCCCAGAAAAAGGGGAGGAAGAGAACTCCTAAACTTAGAAATTCTGCATGCCAACAAAATAAAAAAGTTGCGTACATACTTCACAAACACCAATGAAGAGCTTCAAAGTGCTATTTCAATTACGGACATCAACTTTTCACCATTGAATCTGGTTGCTCGGGAACCACCTGCAACACAGAAGACCATTAAAGCATTAGAGGAAGATTGGAAGAGTAAGGCTATGCATGGAAGATACGCTGCCGCGCTATATAACCAAGATGTTGATCTCGAAATATCAACTAGTTACCTCAGACAGGGTTTCCTTATGCCTGAGACAGAAGGCTTTATTAATGTCATTCAGGATCAGGTCATGCTTACGAGAAATCATCGTAAGTACATTCTAAGGCAAGACATAGCAGACGATAAATGCAGACTTTGTGGATGTACTGCGGAGACAGTCCAACGTCGCATGTACTTATCTTGCACCAAAGGATTATCTTGACAGACACAACAGGGTAGCTGGAGTAATACATCAAGAAATCTGCAAAAACAATAATTTTATTAATGACATTATGCCGCACTACAACTACGTGCTAGAAGATGACAAAATAAAAATATACTGTGACGCGGGAATTGTGAATGATAAGGAAATCAGGCATAATAAACCTGATATCTTAATACTAAATAAAAAGGAAGGACTTGCACACATCATCGACATTACAATTCCCCTGCATGAAAACATGCGAAAAGCAAGGAATGAAAAGATCAGTAAGTATCAAGACCTAGCAAACGAGCTCCCATAATAATATCGGCAAATGGACTGGTAGACAAAGAGCTGCCTAAGACATTAAGACAACTGGGTATATCTGAACATCAAAGAGTGATACGACTTGATCAAAAAGCTGCAATCCTAGCTACCTGTAGTACTGTTCGAAGGGCGCTGGCACATGAGCACACCGTTGATCGTTTAGACCCCGATAGACCATGATACCAAGAAATCCAATGCAAAGTTGTGGTAGAAAAAAAAAGTTTATTTATTATAAATCATCAGGATATATTTCTGAGTTATAAATTATATATGATTATATATACCTACATAAATATATAATATTGATATACATATGTTGTCAAACATTTAATACAAGATAACCATTTATTAGGTTAAAATAATAAATAGATACATACAAAAAATAATTTGTACGTGGGTACTTGTTCATTAACAATGGCCTCATATACTCTCTTATTATGTATTACTTAGATCAACACTAATATGTAATCTATTTAGAATATAAGTATTTTATTTTTTTTTATATTAATTAAGGAATGTATAAAACATCTGTCCGAGTTTAGAATATACACTTTGCATTTAGATTTAAATTGTTGTAATGATTTAGATTGTCTTATGACAATGGGCAAAATATTATAAAGGCGAGGTGAAAGAAAGATGTAGCTTCTTTGGCCTATAGTTTTAGCAGACGTGGGAATTTTCGCTTGTAAGTTTGATTTATTTCTTGTTGTGTATCTGTGAATGAGTAATTCCAAAGTATTTTTATTTTTATATTGGTTAATAACGATTTGTAAAATATTTGTCTAATATCAAACAGCCTAGTTTTTGTAAACAGTAAATCACTCGAATAAGTTGTTGTTTTATTTAGCGTTATTTTTAAAAACCTTTTTTGTACTATTTCTGACATTTTCAGGTGAGTATTTAAGGCACCGCCCCATGCCAGTATTCCATATGACAATCTCGACTCTACTAGTGCATAGTACATGATTTTCATTTGTTTCATGTCCAATGTTTTACTTAAAAATTTAAATTTATGTAACAAACTTTTGAATGTTTTAGTGACAGTATTAATATGTATATCCCATCTTAGATGTTTGTCATATAGACACCTAAATATCTAGTAAAATCTGAAATCTTTATTTCAATCAAGTCTTCAGGAAAATGACTTCAAGTTTATTATAGTTCGGTAGATTATTTTATAGTTAATGGTCAATAGCTTATGATCAAACCAGTTTATTAAATTTTTTAAATCATTCTGTACTTTTGTTTTTAGATCTGCCCAAGATGATGTTTCATAAAGAATTGCAGTATCATCGGCAAAACTAATTATTTTTCTAGTGCTGCGGATAGTCAATAAGTGGTTTATGTACATTATAAATAGAATCGGCCTAATACGGTTCCTTGGGGTACACCGTATTGCACAACTTTGTAATCACTTATCCTCCAAAATGTTCTAACGCTTCCAATTACTGTACATGACTGCCAGTATCGAAGGCCTCGGCAAGGTATAAGAACACACAAAGCGAAGCATTGATTTTATCTAGAGACTCGTAAATTTTACCGGTGAGGAAGGATATAGCATCTTGGGTGCATTTACTCTCTCTGAAACCAAATTGGTTTTCTGGTATCAATTTATATTTGTTTAGTATTATATTAGTATTATATAAGTATTTTATTAATCTAATTTTAATAATTTTTTCAAATTTTTTTTTTTGTTAAGTTCGTAATTATGGATATAGGACGGTAATTTGATACCAGTTTTTTGTCTCCGCTTTTAAATAATGGTTTTATAACTGCATTTTTAAGTTCAGGTGGGCAAACTCCGCTTTTCATAATTTACTATGTTGATTAAGTGAGTCAAAGGTGATGCTATTTCTTCCGATATCTCCTTAAGGGTCTCAGATTTGATTAGGTCCAGCCCTGGGGTTTTGTTCACTTTTAACGAGTGTATTGTAATTATAATGCCTCTTTCATTTTTAGGTTCCATAAAGATTGAAAACTGTGTTGAGGCGTATTGTGAGGAGGGAATTGAGGTTTACGAATTTTTTCTGCTAAATTTTTTCCTACGTCTGCATAATACTCGTTAAAAACATTGGTCATTTCGAGTTCGTCACTTATACATTGCTCAGTTTCATTTAATATTCCCTTAATGCTACTTTCTCTGTTTACTGAATTAATATTTTTTACTGTAGTCCACAAATTTTTTACACAGTTTACATTTTTGTCTAGTTGGTCTTTATAATATTTTATTTTTGTGTTTTTAATTAATACATTTAGATGATTCTTGTAAATTATAAACTCATTTTTAAATTCTGTATTGGTTGGATGTTTTTTATGAGGTTTATAAAGTTTATCTCTTGTATTTATTGAATTTACTAATCCGTTTATTAACCAACATTTTCTTTTAAATTTATTCCTCTTCGGTTTAATTGTTTTTGTGCATTTATTAATCTGTTCACTTAATGTATTAATAAAAAGAGTCGTTAATTCTAATGCATCGTTCTTACTATAAAACTGTGTCGATTCGTAATTTTTTAAATTTGGTTTTAGGTCATCATAATTAATAAATTTTAAGAATTTGTCAGGTTTATTTAATTCATAATCAATTTCTAGTGGTAAATTAATAATTGTCATAAAATGATCGGTAATATTTGATATTATAACAGATGAAAAACTTTTGTTTATTATATATTCTTTGCTGTTTAGGAAAATATAATCTATACATGAACCTCCTGTTTCTCCAAGTCTTGTGTGATTGTTAATTGTGGAAATAAAATTGAATTCATTTAAATTGGTTAAGCAATCAGTAACGATGTCTGATTCTGTTACAGTCTAAAATATGGGACCAATATACAAACTTGAAAAATATATTTTACTAATAAAATTAAAAGCTGCAAAATTGAACGAGTGTTGCACACAACCTGGTTTCTTTCCTAGTTAGGTTTCCTTTCTCAAGCAAATTACAAAACCGATTAGTAGAATCGATAAAAGGAATCTATACTATCTACATAAAAACTTAATAGTGAATAAATGGCATTTATCGCATATAACGTAAGAGCGAACTGCCCTAATAAATATTAAATTGTTAACAACTGTCTTGTGAGGATCCAGTAAATATATTACATTAAATATGATATATTATATAACAGGTGAATGAAAAAGTTTGAGAGGTAAAGAAAATAACTACATGTACATAGGAAACAAAGTATAAAAATGAAATATAAATGAACGTAACTGTTTTGTAGGCTTGACATAGACAATTGATTCTAAAGTGCTGTAACAGACATACATAATAATGTTAAAAAACATGACTGAGTTCCGAAGATACAAACATAGGTACATAAAACAATGTGAAATAATTTAGCAATTATACAAAGAATATTCCTGATACTTGAAACAGTCTCACTTACAAAAACTGAATAAAAATGCTGTACAGATCGTGTTAAATACCAGTTATTATATAAAATTGTTAAATGAACATAGGCCATGTAACAGTAAACCTTATTATAGTATCTTATCAATGACATTTGCCAGGAGCTTGAAGAAAATATGTCGCAAGTATTATCCTCTTTCCATGCATTTACTAGCACACCACAATTTTCTGGTAAAAGAAAAAAACCGCATGGAAAACATGAAAAGAATACCCTTCAGCTACTTAAGAATCTTTATTTCCTGAAAAACATCCTTATAAGTCACTTGATGATAAAACACAGGAATTCAAAATAATCTAACGATTCACATGCATCCTGTACGATGGTACACATAACTTGGTAGTATTAGCAAGCTCAGAGAGGATCTCTTTGTGCAAGGAACACAAGTAAATATGTCTACCACCCACACATGATTCTCTCATCCAATACACAAATCGATGAATCTATCAATCTAGCATCTGGTTAAATACTTTGAAATCCTTCGAAGATGGCACTACTCCAGACAAATTTGAATGGGAAATAACGGAGAATTTTGGGAAACGATTTAGATGTCCATACCAGAAGCAAATGAAAGCTGTAGAGAATTAATCAAGTGTGGCTGCAAGTCTAAACCCCTCTGCTCTAAAAATTGTTTTTGTAAAAAGGTTGTACTTGCCTACACAGCTCTTTGTCAATGCAAAAGTCACTGTGGATAATGAAGTTGTCTGTGACCTGTACACATGTATATGTAATTATAATAACATAATTTTTGTTCTAATTATTGTTTATGTCTTAATGTAGTTTAAAACTTTTTCAGATTGCACTTTGTTATATCTGGTCAAATAAAATAATTACCTACAGATTTTTTATAATTTAATGTATGAATTTTTATTTTAACCGCATTGTAGTCTATCTATAGTGTTCTTTTTTTAATTTTATTATTTGTTAATGAAGTTATTTTTTCTTTAAACACTAACTGCATTGGATATATTTAGAAAAAAAGATATATTGCTATTTTTTGTGACGAGATTTTGTTACATTGATAGTCATACGCGGCAGCTCTTTTAGTCGTGGCTGGGTCGCGGGTTCGTGTTCAGATGTTTTACCTTGGTGTACTTACCTGATATTAGGTATTCTAGTTGTGGCTATTGCCTATTATTGCCTTAAGGGCGCCAGTCGAGGAGGGGTATGATGAGGAGTTCAAGAAATAACTTTCATGCGAAAAAGATGTTGTTTTGTTTTTGCACTCTCAAACTGTCAGCTGGCGTATGCCTACTTGGTGACAAGATCTGCTGTACAGTACTCAACAAAAAACATCCCTGTGCAATATAATTGCTAATATGCAGCGAAATAAATAGTAAGTTATTAAATTTTACTAAGCACTATGACACAAATTAAGTAATCGCCAACGTCTCTTCGTAACTAAAATTAAAGTAGTATGTTTATTTCAGATTTAACAGAAACATATTGTTTTTACTCATGAACAGCTGTTTTATGAGGTTACAAGAGTTGCTAAGAAATGTATTTTATAAATGAATGACATAAATTTATCACACTGATAAGAATCCGATGATCTATCTAGTCTGCGTTATGGTTACGAAGTAGCAGAATGCAGGCTTCTTTCAGTTGGGACGTATAGAGAAATAAATAAAATGACTTACTTTTTACTGAAACACACATTTATACAAAAAGACACGAAGGCCACACAAAACATGGAACCTTTAGTATTTGAAAATGATAAGGGCAAGGTGGAATATAACTTCAATAATTCCTACGCAGAGAGCTTGTGCGAAATTGCTCACAGTATCGATGAAATTCCTAATAAAGGGGTTTTTAAACTTAAATATAAAAGTACAGCGCAGCTAAATACCTTTAGTGAAAGTGGAATAAATAAGCTTAAAAAAATAGTAACAAACTTAAAAAATAAATGGACAAGTGACAATAACCTTGGTATAAAAATTATAAAAGACTTATTTGATGTAATAAGATATCCTTAATTAAACTTAATCAACACATCTATAAGAACGGGCCGTGTTCCAGGTGGCCTAAAGACTAGTATAATAGTGCCAATACCAAAAATAAGTCGTAAGCCCAAGGAACCTAGTGATTACAGACCAATAAATTTGTTACCTACTATCGACAAAATATTAGAAACAGTGATTGCCGAACAACTTCGGGAATATTTTGAGAAAAACAATTTACTATATTATGGACAATCTGGATTTCGTGTGAAACTAGTCTACAATATGTGTGTTTAAAATGGATGAGAGATATAAGTCAAGGTAATTTAGTAATAAGTGTATTCATTGATCTAAAACGCGCGTTTGAGACTATAGATAGGAAAAAGTTAGTTGAAAAATTAAAGTTACATGAGATTAGGGGATTCGGATTAAATCAGTTAAATGACAATCTAGAAAGCAGATATCATAGGACAAGGGTTAATAATAATGTTTCAGATAGAGTGGAAAATGTAATAGGAGTCCCTCAGGGGAGTGTTTTAGGGCCGTTATTGTTTATAATTTAAATAAATGACTTATGTACATTCTTGAAATTCAGCTATGTAAATTTATTTGCAGACGACACATTAATATCTGTTGTTGGGAAAAATTATAACCAACTTGATGATGGTAATATGCAATTATTACACTTAACGCGCCAGGCTTGTAACTTGTAATTCAGCGCTCGGCGGGACACATAGCCCGGAGAGTAGCTGTTGATTGCAGTCTGGTTACGGTCCTTATAGTAAAATAAGGATTTTATAGTGAAGTGTGAGACTAAAAATATTATGTTTTAATATTCCGCCCTCTAAAAGCACATTTAAACTATGCTAAGCCCAGTCAGGCTATTTATTTTTCGATTGCAACAGACACTGGACCGCTAGATGGCGCCTGTTGACTATTTTACATGTCGCTATTGTAAAAATACCGGGATGTACCAAATAGTCAAAGGATCATCGTGCCGGTCGTCACATGCCTACCTTGCACTGACGAGAGCCAACAGCTCGAAACTGCAGTCTGCAAGTGGTGTGTGATGGCTGGCAAGAGAGCTCCTTTAAATAGGATCAGTCTTTCGGCTGGTGTTTGTTGCAATCGAAGCATTAGCGTTTTGATGGTAATATGCAATTATTACACTTAACGCGCCAGACTTGTAACTTGTAATTCAGCGCTCGGCGGGGCACATAGCCCGGAGAGTAGCTGTTGGTTGCAGTCTGGTTACGGTCCTTATAGTAAAATAAGGATTTTATAGAGGAGTGTGCGACTAAAAATATTATGTTTCAACTTGTTCATAGATTAAATAATGAACTTCGTATATTATATAAATGGCTATGTGTAAATAAACTTAAATGTTGATTATATATGTAAAAAAATTGGGAAGAAAATTAAGTACTTTAAGAGAATTTCACATAATCTCTCCCAGTGGGCAAAAAATATAATATATAATACCATAATTTTTCCTCTCTTCTCTTATTGTATATCAATTTTATTTCTATGCAATAAAACAGATATAAGTCGGTTAACCAGTATTACATGTATGTTATATAGATTAGAATGGTTATTGGTTGACAAGATGGCTGAAAAAACGACAATGTGTCTGGTATTTAAAATTACATAGAATATTTTACCGTCATATTTGTTAATTACGATCTGATATACATTCATATAGTACAAGGACATGTAAACATTTTAATATAAATTACACAAAATTATCAATGGTTAAGAAATCTTTATTTTATAACGGAACTTGCATTTTCAATAATCTGCCAACAGAAATAAAAAATTCCTCCACTGTACATGAATTTTAACATAAATTAAGAAACATGTATCTACTTACAATATAAGTTATAATTTATAGAGCACATATTTTGGCAAAATTACTGTTGTAATCTGGTTGTAGTTATATACTAAATAAACACTTACTTACTTCTTACTTAGTTATTACAGTAACATATAAAAAGTTAAAACTTAAACAGCTTGCATTTCGTAAAATGTTAAAGCTACAACGGCTGATTTTCATATAAATTGTAGCAAATTTAATTTGAAACTTACACGTGTTGACATTTTTTGCTGTTAACCCTGCCGTTGGTGATTTTTCAATAGAAGCCGAAAATTTTAAATATGTCAAAATTTAAAAAGTTTGTATCTCACAAAATGGTCAACTTGTTAAGGCGATATTGGGCTCATATTTTAGCAAATTTAACTGTTAATAAAACATATGTTTTGGCGGATACCGAACCGTTTGAGTGATGTTCAGCAATTTTTTAAGAAAATTCAAAAGCAAAGATGGCGCCATATTTCAGTATGGCGGGTCTGACAATCGGGCACCACACCATGAATTGTTTGTAAGGAGGATCATATGAACTATGCAAAATATGTCGCTTTGATTCAGCAGGTCACGATTCTGGCTAATATTTGTTCTAAGCCAGCGCACTATTAAGAGTCCAATGTCTATGTACAACTGTATAAATAAAAGTTTGTGCGACCCAATCTTGTTTTTAACTCTAGTTCATATTTTAAAATTATGTATAGCGACAGTACAAATCAGTATCGAAGTCTTATATATTATATCATTTGTTAAAAGTTTAAAATGTAATACAAAAAGATCAGCGGTTTTGTTATATTACGACTATCAATATTTCAAAGCATAATAAAGGAACATTTTTCCTTTACAACGAGAAAATAAAAGAATACAGTGCTATATCCCCTTTAGTTTACATTTTCGGATAAATAAGTTTCTAGTGTCAGATAGGATTTTCGTGGTCCAAAATGAAATTACCAATCCACCGCGATCAATCGAAGGGTCTTGATAAATCTCATTCAACCAATCCTTTAGGCCTTAATAAGTCTTATTGTTGTCTTATTTAGATTTATCACAATCAAAATTGGAAACTTGCTTACTAATAGTTAGTAAAATTTCATTAAAGTAGGTCAGAAGTATTCGTGCAGTTTTTAAAGACGCATATTATATTTTAAAATTCTTTTAATTCTATTCCTATAAAGTAAACTAGCATCGAATAATGTATAGTAATGATAACCTTTGTAAATTTAAAGTTAATTTACTGACAATACAAGAAACTATATAAAGACAATATTACTTCCACGTCCAGTGGAAGTATAGTAACGCAAACAAGTATTTTAATTTTTATTGTTGAAATAGGCTTAAAATGTCATAAAACGTCGAGATTTTAAATTTGAACGAAAAAAAAAAATTCCTGTCTGTCGGTCTGTCTGTCTGTAACTTTCTTGTGCACACGTTTACTCTGGAACCGTTTATGATATTAACTTGAAATTACTTATGTATTGTAACGAGATCTGGAATTAGATTATATTTTGATCTAATTCCGTTGAAGGGTTCGGGGTAAATGGGGTAAATAAGGGTAAATAGGCATAGCAAGCAGGTAAGAGACCATAAAAATGCAATTTAGAGCATGTACAAAATGTTGAGGTCTCAAAATTATTTTTGGCACCAGCTACCGCCCCCCCCCACTTTCACCCCCAATACCACCCCCTCACTATTATGAAAGGGAGTAAAAAAAATTAAAATATGATTTAGTGTGTATACCAGAACGAAACATCTCATAACAATTTTTTTGGGGTTAGCCACCCCCTTTAAAACCTCCATTGCCACCCCCGCCCTATTGTTAAAAGTACAAAATTAAATTGGGATTTAGTGTGTATACAAGAACTAAGGGCTCTAAAAATGTTTTGGCATTAGCCACCTCCTCTACCACACTCATTTCTACCGCCACCCTATTATTAAAGAGGGTAAAAAATTAAATTGGGATTTAGTGTGTGTACAAGAACTAAGGGACTCTAAAAATGTTGTTAAAAGTACAAAATTAAATTGGGATTTAGTGTGTATACAAGAACTAAGGGACTCTAAAAATGTTTTGGCATTAGCCACCTCCTCTACCACACTCATTTCTACCGCCACCCTATTATTAAAGAGGGTAAAAAATTAAATTGGGATTTAGTGTGTGTACGAGAACCAAGAGACTCTAAATTTTTTTTGGCATTAGCTACCCCTTCTACCATCCCAATTGCCACCCCCACCCTAATATGTAAGGGAATAAAAAATTAAATTGGGATTTAGTGTGTATAGGAGAAACAAGGGCTTCGATATTTTTTTACATTAGTCACTCCCTCTACCACCCCCATTCTATTATTAAAGGGAACAAAATATTACATTGGGATTTAGTGTGTATAAGACTTAGATACAAAATCTGGATGTGGAAGTAGTGATTCCTTGGGCAGCGGTTTTTTAAATTTTACTTCCAAGTCCAGTCGAAGTATAGTAACGCCAAAAAAAATTTTTTTTGTTGAAATAGGCTTCAAATATCATGAAACGTCGAGATTTTAAATTTGAGCAAAAAAAAAAAAGTCCTGTCTGTCTGTCTGTAACTTTTCTTTTGTGCGCACGTTTACTCTGGAACCGTTTATGATATTGATTTGAAATTTGGTATACTTATTTATTGTAACTAGATCTGGGACTAGATTATATATTGATCTAATTCCGTTGAAGGGTTCGGGAGTAAATAAGGATAAATAGGCAAAGCAAGCAGGTAAGAGTCCATAAAATTGCAATTTAGGGCATGTATGAAGAGTCAAGGTCTCAAAATTTTTTTTGTAATCAGCCATCCCCACTGTCACCCTCAATACCATCCCCACACTATTATGAAAGGGAGTAAAAAAATGAAAATGTGATTTAGTGTGTATACAAGAACAAAACGTCTCAAAAAAAATTTCTGGCGTTAGCTACCCCCTTTATCACCCCAATTGCCACCCCCACCCTATTAGTAAAGGGAGTAAAAGTTAAATTCGAATTTAGTGTGTGTAGGAGAACCAAGGGACTCTAAAAATTTTTTAGCATCAGGCACGTCCTCTATCACCACCATTGTCTGGGCGTCTGAAATGTAATTGCAAAATATCTCACAAGTTGAAAATTTATCATATAAAAATCTATCACTGATATATTTGAGTTTTTTAGTTCTACCTGGGTTAATGTTAACAATATTCCCGATCTCTTTCGTAGGATTTAGTGTGTTGTCTTTCTTATTTTGTTAATAAATTTGTTGTTGTAAACGTATTTTGTCTGAGTACAATTTTTTACTAATATAATATTGTCCCTTAATTTCAGATGTATAGAAGTTTTTGCTAAGCCAATATAAATTATTGAGAGTTTTGCTCTCCTTTACAATATTTGAGTCGACGCAACTACTCTTCAGCTGAAAGTTTTGTCCAAACAATATAGAAGGT
This sequence comes from Leptura quadrifasciata, assembly GCA_963675555.1. Lineage (NCBI taxonomy): Eukaryota > Metazoa > Arthropoda > Insecta > Coleoptera > Cerambycidae > Leptura > Leptura quadrifasciata. Next base: position 47,736,234 of record OY776678.1, read on the forward strand.
TTTGCCAGAAAAAATTCCATGCGTCATTTCGGTTCGTAATTTTATATAACGCGCTTAGATCTGCGGAAGAAAATAAAATTTTAAATTGTAAAGATTTTGTAGTGAAAAATTTCTTTTATTTATATATGAATTTTGATTTTTGCATGGTTATAGATGCTTCTGAAATTTTAGCAATAAACTTCTGACCTTTATCATCCGAAGTACCAAGATCTAGGTTTTTAGTTGTTGTATCCCGAATATTTATAATAACATAATTTAGTGCTGATTTGGAGTTGTTGAAATCTCTTGTTGGTTCATTATTTGGTAAAGTTGATATCGATTTAAAATTTTCTAATAGATCCAAAAATTAGACGTTTACTATTTGAATTAATTAGGCAATCGATGGTAATATCGCCACATATTATTAAGTGCTTGTGGTATATTGATATTGAGCATAGAAATAAGTTAAGAGAATATAGAAAAATACCAACATCTGAATTTCGAGAACGACAGATTACTAAAATAGCAATTTTCACATTATTTATATAGACACCAACTCCCGTACACTCACACATGAACTCACTTGTATATTGTTTTATGTTTTCAATGGGCTTGCAATATTTACTAATGTCATTTCGTCCACAAATAGCTGCACTACTATGAATCGCTGCATTTCTGAAGAAATAAGATGTTAGAGTATATCCAGGTAGACTAGTAACCTCTGCTTTTTGTTGAGCCATCCAATGCTCGGTGATTAGTAGAAATAAAGTATTTTGATCCTTTAATAAAATTTCCAGGTTTTCAATATTATTTGATATACCTTGAGTATTTAACTGAAAACCGCTTACAATAATTTCACCATTAATCTGAGTAACTTAATTTGGTGTTAGATTTATAATTTTCTTGGATGAGGGAGCCTCGAAATGTCTAAAATTTATTTTTGCAATATGCTCATGTTTATTTATTTGCTGGGGTAATAGCGGATCGCTTATCTGATTTTGAGTCTCGTTTGGAGTGAAAAAGAAACTTGCTAATTTTAACTCCGCGTGGCCAGTAATCAGTTTTAAATAATACATCAAGGAAATCTTGGGGAATTTCTAATTTAAAATAGGTGCGGCCTCCGAAGTAAGTTTTAAGCTTCCCACACTCAACTTTGCTCACATCTATATCATCCTTTATGTATTCCTTCACGTAGTAGTCTTATACAGTGTGTACATTTTCTGGATAATGCTTTGTCTGAACTAATGCCAATTTATGATAACATTGTTATTCTAGGTGATGTTAATATAGACTTATTCAATAATAACAACATATTATCTGAATGCTTTAACTCTTATGGGTTCTCTCAGGTCGTTAACGAGCCCACAAGAATTACTCAATACAGCTCAACGTTAATTGATCCCATATTTGTATACAGTTCTAATAAAGTTTATGAAGCTGGAACTATCAATGCTGATCATATATCTGATCACAAATTAGTCTATTGTAAATTGAATATGCCTGTTCCTAAGTATAAACAGAAATTTATTACTTATAGAGATTTTAAACATTTCGACCAGGACCTGTTTGATAGTGACTTAGATAGTTACGATTGGGACGTCATATATCACACCCACAACATCGACAGGAAAATACAAATTTTTACAGATTATACTACATCTCTATTTGACATTCATGCTCCTGTGAGAACTATACGAGTTAACAAGCCTTATTCGCCGTGGCTCACAGATAATGTTAAGCGGATCATGAAAGAACGCGACTTAGCTCTAAAATTATACGTAAGGCATAAAACTGCAGATAACTGGTATAGATACAAAAATCTTAGAAATCTCGCTCTTGCCTCGATCAGACGGGAAAAAGCTGCTTATCTTAATTATCTTGAGATGCAAAATAAACAAAAAGAACTTTGGAACGCGTTAATTGATATGAATGTAAAATCTGCCAAAAATTTAAATATACCTGACCACCTTCATAACGTTGATGAAATTAATAATTTTTTTCTGTCTGTCTATAATAAAAGCAATAGCTGCAATGAGACTACAACTTTTTACAGAAACAGAACTTTCTTACAATTTGATAACCTTTTCTCCCTGAAACCAGTTGATTCTACCAGTATTTTAGCAGCTATCTCGTCACTAAAATCAAATGCTTTTGGTAGTGATAAAATTACCCTCACCATGCTGAAATTATGCTTACCTAAAGTCCTCAATCATGTTAATCACATTATTAGCTGTTGTTTGGAAGCAGGATACTTTCCTAATGCGTGGAAAGTGGCAATAATCACACCCACACCTAAAAGTAACTCTCCCAGCCTAGTCAGCGATTTAAGACCAATAAGCCTACTACCTGTTCTTTCAAAGATACTGGAAAAAATTGTATATGCCCAAATTGAGTCTCACCTTTCACAATATTCAATCTTGCCACACCATCAATCAGGCTTTCGAAAATCATATAGTACCACTACCGCATTATTGAATCTTACTGATAATATATTTAGGGCGTATGACAATAAATTAGTAAGTGTACTGGTATCACTCGATTACTCAAAGGCATTTGATACCGTAGACCACGATCTACTCTGCGCCAAACTACATTACTACGGATTTGATAATAATTCAGTGCATTTTTTCAATTGTTACCTAAAAGATAGATACCAACAAGTGTGCATTCTTGATAAATCATCCCAGGCAAGTCCAATCGTCTCAGGTGTCCCACAGGGCTCGATACTCGGCCCCTTATTATTTTTAATTTATACCTCGGATATTTTCTCTACAATACGTTCCTCTATTCTTCAGACTTATGCAGATGATACTCAGTTACTGAAATGCTTTGACTTGCATGCAGTTGATGAAGCCTCACTTGAAATTAATCGCGATCTTAAATCAATCTACACATACTCAGTCAACCATAACCTCAAGCTTAACCCAAGTAAAACTGCAGTCATCGTCTTTTGCCCAGATAAACAACGGACTGATGTAAAAAGCAATCTAATATTTCCATTAAATGATACTCAATTATTTTTCTCTGATACGTCAAAAAATCTAGGACTATTATTAGATGAGAAGCTTCGATTTACGAGCCATGTTTCTAAACTCTTGCAAAGATCTTATATACGGTTAAAAATGTTATATGCTAATAAACATATTATGGACTCAAATCTAAGAAAGAAGCTGCGTGAGTCATTAGTTATGTCCATCTTTAGCTATTGTAATGTATATTTTCCCTGCCTTGACCAAATTACGAAAAATCGAATCCAAAAGGTACAAAACAACTGCTGTCGCTTCATATTCAATCTACGTAAATATGACCATGTGTCTCTCAAATTCCATGATTTGCATTGGTTAAGAATCGAAGATCTAGTAAAGTTCAACTTTCTTGTCTTTCTCCATAAACTATTTCTCACATCATCACCTCGATATCTCAAAGATAAACTTATTTCCCGAAAGTTTGTTCACTCGGTCAACGTCAGACATACGAATATGCTTACTATGCCTCAGCATACTACTGCTATGTTTAATAGGTCATTCACATTCAATGCTGTAAAACTATACAACAGTATTCCCAATAGCTATAAGCTTTTAAGTTGTAACCAATTTCATAAAAGTATAAAAAGATACTTGTTTGCAAAATAGTAACGGGATATTTCATTTAACCTAGTTCATATACTTTTGTCTATCTACCCTAATACTCCTTTCGCCATATTGCCTTCTGTTGCTTTCTTTTTCTTCCGTCTCTATACTTTAGATTCATTTTTAACTATTGTAAAATTTAGTATTAGATATATTGTTTATTGTTAGGTTTAGGAATTGTTCTACTTCTCTTAAATTTGCCTTAATATTTGTTACTCACTCTCCGCATGGTTAAGTGTAAGAGTAGCCTTGAGCTAAACTTCGCCATGCCCACCCAACATCATTTATATATATGTATGTACAATTATTTCTTTTTTCTTGTACCACTTTCTAAATAAATACGATTTATTATTATTATTATTTACATCAGCATCTTCGTGTTTGTATTTACATATTTTACATATGTGTAAATAAATTTTCTTCTCTACGCCAGTGAGTTTTCCGCCAGAATGGCCATTTACTAGAGTACCGGTAATAACTTTCGTGCTCTTTTTTTTATTGACATTAGTCTATTCGTCTCTTTTTAAATCATTGTGTTGTGCATTGTCTTTGTTTGATCCTTGGTCTTTGTCATTAAGGTTTTTAATTGATTGATGTGTGTTATAGTTTTTGCAGCATGGGCGTACTACATATAATTAGGGTGTGTATTTTCTCAGTTCTCATTGGATTTGTTACGCTAGTAATATTTGTTAGTAAGTTAATAAGCTGAATGTTTGATTCACGTAGCATGATTACTTCTTCCCTGATTGTTTTTAATTGATCAAGTAAAGTTGAATTTTCTTTTTCAATTATGGAATTTATAAAAAGTTTGAATTTGTTACGGGCCTACCGCGAAAAAATTATAACATCGCTCAACGATAGACAATCCATTTGTACCTCACAATGTATCTAAAACAGCATGATAAATCGTTGAACGTAGAGGGCTCTGAAATAACTTCCTTCTCTTCAATTATCCATTTGAAATTCGTCTTGGAAAACACCCGGCCGATTTGTCGTGATTGTCATATTCATCTGTAGTCATCCTCATAAGATTTGTAAATTTAGGCGGTCATCAGAAGTTTTCTCTTATTTTGAATATTGAGTTATTTTGTAGAACTAGTCTTGAAGGAAAATTGTCACTACTTAGTAGGATTTTAAGTGACAAAACTGTAGCATGCTTTCTCCATTGTTCACTATTCACCTGTTGATATGTGATTTTTGCTATTTTAGGCCGCTTCTCGCTCTCGGCACACTTCCGGATTAATTTTAGGACCACCTCACGGCCGTCACCTGTGCCAAATCATCTACGGAATCGTCGAAAACCCTGTCCTATCTTTGGGGGCTCGAAGCTGAGAATTCCAATTGGTAAATACTGTATGTAAAACCTCGTGTATACCCACCTGATTTCATATTTTATTCGCTGACAAACATTCTTGGGAAATTAATTGTTACTCATAGTTTTTTTTAACATACTTAGTTTAATTTAATCATTATTTCTGTACATCAGCGGTAGCTGCCAAACGGCAATCTATAATTTATATTTTAATATTTTTAACTCATAGTACAACATAACCTACAAATTACATCTTGTGTGTTACGTACATTGTTAAATTGAAACTTATAGTCTGTCCCATATCAGTTGTCGCAAAAATAAAGTGTTTGTATTGAGAGTCAGGTATACTTTTATTCTATTGTTACGCCAGGAAAAGGGACAACAGCTACTAATTCATCTCGTACGTATAGGGTACGGTTACGCCCGAGATTACTGAGCTAGATTACTTTTCTTTGGTCGTGAGCACTACACCACAGTTCCAGGCTAACCGCGCCATAACTGTGCTACAACACTGTGCTCTGATTATAGTTAAAACCTACCCTTCCTGTATCACTCACGTTAAGGGGAGAAATCCGTGTAGCAAATTTTTAACTGTTTACTAAATTATATGTTATATCCTCTGCGGTATCTTTTCCGTTTTTTTTTTTTGGAGCCACATTGGTTGTATTATAAAGTTGTAAGATTGACTATATATCTAACTTTAAAAAGATTTTTAGAATATACGTGTACACATTAAAATGGTTCACGCTATACCTAATATACTTATCCATAATATTAATTATATTATTATATTGTTATTATAGAAACTTATTTTATTGTCACAATTGATAGACAGTTTGCAATGTTTCTCCAAAGTGATTATTTAATTTGTTAATTGGTAACAGATATATTTCAATCAAACTTTTAACCATTTGTTAAAACAATAATTTACACTCACAAAGAGGGAAAATATGCAGATTTGAGTAAGCTTTTAAAGTCTGGTTTTGGGAAATTCATCCCTTTTAATCTTTTCAGTTGTTATGTGTTTTATTGTTTCACCCCACAATTGCACAAATAAGAATTATTAGAACTCTAAACAAATCCTTAAATCTCTTCTTTCAAAACAGAGACCCGGTTAAATAAATTTACTTAAAGATTTATAAACGTACACATAAAGTATTTTACGCAATCTGTTCTCAAAGAAGTTTTTAAAAACTACTGAAGGATAAATGTTAGGAAATGCATTAAGTACCGCACATACAGTAGACAGTAGACAGTTGTGCAGGTCAGTTGTGCGTAACATCGCTCTAGTAAAAATCCCAAAATATAAAGTAAAATCTGGATTAAAAGGGATATAATTCAAACACAATGTATCATAATCCGAAGAATCTGTAGTGGCGTTCACAAAAAAATAAAGTGAATATACAATTAATAAACAGTTAAAAATTGTGATTCAGTGCGTGCAATCTAGATCGTGTAATCAAACTTTGTGTTAGATCTGAAGCAAATTTCCCAGAAGGGCTCGGAGTAAAAACCCAAGCGGGCCACCGTAATAAAGTACCAGGCACTAAACATCTGGTACTTAAATTTACAAGAATGTCTAATATATGTCATAAATGTGAATCGGCAATTGAACGTCGAAAGACAACAGCCATAAACTGTGCGGGCTTTTGTGGTAAGGCGTTTCACTTTACCTGTGTGGGAATCCCACCAGAAATAATAAAGTATATCAAGACACCTGGATTACACTGGTACTGCGATGAATGTGAGAAAGTAAAAAATGAGTATGAAAAAGTTATGAAAAATAGTATTGAAAGTAAGCTGAACAATGTTTTAAAAGATATGGAGACACTATTTAACAATGCTAAAATTGAAATAGTTCAAATAGCAAACGATAAGCTCTCAAAAATTGCAGCGTCAACAAATATACCGGAAACAAAACCACTTTACTCACAAATTGTAAATAAACAATCTATGGTAGTTATAAAACCAAAAAATATAGAGCAAACAAACATCCAAACAAAGTCCGACATCATGGAAAAATTAAATCCTGCCGATTTAAATATACCAATGTCTAAAATAAAACACACAAGAAATGGTGGTATAATAATTGGCTGTAATAGTGAGGAAGGTGCAAATAAATTTAGAGAGATAGCAAATGATAAATTGTGTGGAAATTATGAAGTGAAAGAAGTAAAAAATACAAATCCTAAGATAAAAATTGTAGGTATGATAGAGCAATATAAAGATGAGCAACTGGTAAAATTTGTAAAATCTCAAAATGATGTCTGGACGGAGAAAAGTGTCTGCAATGTGATAAAAATATGGGCAACAAAAAACAAAAGAAATATTTTTCAAGCTATATTAGAAGTGGATGCAGAAACATTCTGTAAAATTATGAAGCAAGGTAATTTATTTGTGAACTATGACGTCTGTGCTATTTATGATGCCACCGATATCAAAATGTGCTACAAATGCAGTGGACTAAATCATGTCGCGAAGTCGTGCAGTAATAGCAAAATTGTGTGCCCAAAATGTTCCTTGGAACACCCAGTGAAAGAATGCCCTAGCACATCTTTGCCTAAATGTGTAAATTGTGTAAATGCAGGGTTAAAGGAGAGCAATCATTTCGCATGGGATAAAACAAAATGTACAGTTTATATAAAAAAATTAGAACATCACAAGTTGTCTATCTTTTCGAAGGAATAGCAATCACATATACAAAATACCAGTAACCTAAGTGAAAGTCAAAATTCTCTTGGGGCACCTGAAGAGGCGTCTAGGAGCAACCTATCAATAATTTACCAAAATGTAAGGGGCCTTAATACAAAGACTTCCACATTATTAAACAATATTAGTGCTACCATAGATGAATATGACATCATAGGAATAACAGAAAGTTGGCTGACCGAAGGTGTATATGAAAATGAAGTATTTCCCAGTGATTTTTTGGTGTTCAGAAAGGATAGATGCCGTGAAACTAGTGGAAAAACCAAGGGTGGGGGAGTAATTCTTGCTGTCAAAAACATATATAGTACAAAGCAAATACATATGGATTTTAGCGATCGATTTATTGATACGGTTTGTGTAAAAGTAAATACATCTGAGTCTAATGCACTATATGTTATCTTAGTATATATCGATCCGGCCTGTAACATCAACACTGTAAGTAATTTTTATAATTTCTTGGAAAATTTACCATTTCTCTATAACAATAATTTCCTAATCATGGGAGATTTTAATATCTCCAAACTGAATGAGTATTATAAGAGCAATACATTAAATGATCAGTATGTTAGAGAACTTATAAATTTTCAAAACTTTTTTGACTGTAAGCAGTATAACAAAATAGCAAATTATTTAGACCGTATATTAGATCTGGTAATATCGAATCAAAATTGCACAGTCCAACGTAGCCCATTTTGTTTAGTAGATGAGGATGCACATCATCCAACTTTGTATATAGAGGTCTCTTTAGTAATCAATAAATTAACGCAATTGTCGTCTCCATTAAAATCTACCTATAATTATAAAAAGGCGAATTTCAATCTATTATATGAACTATTTAGAAACACGGATTGGACTGATATTGGAAGGTTTTCTGATGTAAATGATGCTGTAGAATATTTCTATTCCATTATATACAATATATTTGATAAATGTATCCCAAAAACAAAAACTTCCAAGAAATATCCAGTTTGGTTTAGCAACCAAATCATAAAAGATCTAAGAAAAAAGGACAGAATTCGTAAAAAATATAACTTCTCTCAATCAAATGATTTAAAAAATGAATATAGTAATTTAAGAGCAAAACTAAAAAAGGATATTGATCAAGCATACAAACAGTACATAAATAAAATACAAAAGGATATTAGCGATGATTCAAGGACATTCTGGCAATTTATGAAGGACAAAAAAGGGGCAGTCTCCTTCCCAAATACTATGCACCTAGATAACCTAGAATGTAAAAGCGGGGAGGCAATTGCAGATGCATTCGCAAGTCACTTTAAAAGTGTATACAATGTAGATTTTCATGGAGATGACTCACACATAAAGCTAAATCCGCACATGGATGAAGTAGTTGTAAACTCTATTACACAAAATGAAATACGTGATGCTGTAAAGAGACTAAAGTCAAACAAAGCAGTTGGACCAGACAGGTTACCCTCTTACATCGTTAAAGGTTGTATCGACTTTCTTGTATACCCGCTTCACTACTTGTTTAACCTAAGTTTAAAAACCAAAGTATTTCCTGAAATCTGGAAAGAAGTCCGTCTTTGCCCAGTACACAAGAAAGATGATAAAACCAACATTAAGAATTATAGGCCTATTGCTATACTATCAGTCCCAGCAAAACTTTATGAATCGATTATCTATGACGATATCTATAGATCAGTCTCCAATAGCATATCCATTCACCAGCATGGTTTTATGAGACAAAGGTCAACTGCTAGTAACCTGATTAATATCACTCAGTTCATATCCCAAGAAATACACGAAGGAAATCAGGTGGATGTTGTTTATACCGACTTTCAAAAGGCGTTTGACTCGGTGTCGCATAATTTCCTACTTTGTAAACTTAAAAATGAATTTGGATTCCATGAGAATCTTATAGAACTCCTCACATCATATTTACATAATAGAAAACAGTATGTGTCTGTAAGTGGTTATACATCGAAACAGTTTCTTGCCATGTCCGGAGTCCCTCAGGGTTCCAATCTTGGACCACTGTTATTTCTCATGTTCATAAATAGTCTTACTGAAATAATTAGAGCCTCCAAATATCTGTTATTTGCAGATGATTTAAAGATTTACATTAAAGTTGAAAATAATATGGACTGCTTCCTGCTCCAAAATGACATTAATAATTTATATCAATGGACACTTCAAAATAAATTGTATCTTAACATTAATAAATGCTTCATAATGACCTATACTAGAAGAAAAACTCCAATTATATTCAATTACAAAATGAATAATACAGATTTGGCTAGAGTTGAAACCATGAGGGACCTAGGCGTAACATTTGACACCCAGCTCACATTTAGTAACCATATTTACACCATGATAAATAAGGCTAATAAAATGTATGGATTCATAGTACGCAATACGAAGATGTTTAACAATACAGGAGCTATTAGGCGGTTATATATTTCGTATGTAAGATCTCAGTTGGAATATTGCTCAATTGTCTGGAATCCATTTTATCAAATACACAAAAATAGCGTAGAAACAATACAAAATAAAGTTTTAAGGTTTTTAAATTATAAAGAGACTGGTTTATATGATTTCGATATAGATAAAGATATATTAAGGGAAAGATATAATCTCAAAACACTGGAGAATCGACGAAAATACGGGCATATTGTATACTTACATAAATTGTTACATGGCAATGTAGACGATAGTAGTTTCCTGTCCATGATAAGTTTAAGCGTCCCCCACTATCCTACTAGAACTTATAGAACTTTCCACTTAGACCTGGCAGGTACAAATTATCAAATCAATTCCCCTCTCCACAGAATATGTAGTAACTATAATACGATCCAAGCCAACTGTGATATATTTGATATCAGTATAAAAAAACTAAAAACCATGTTAAATTCATTGTTTTAAACCATTGCTTTCTAATATTATGTTAAAATTAAGCTAGTATTAAGTTAGTTTTAGGTTAATGTAAATATCAAATGTACCATATCACTCTGTAATAGGGCTTGCCTGTTGAGTGCATTACCAAATAAATAAATAAATAAATAAATAATTCAATACATTATTTGAATATCAGCATGCAGAATGACAACTACATAGAATCGGGTACTCTTTTCATAAACTGCTCGGGTATTGGAAGAATTTGAAAACCTAATTGTTTTAGAGACATAATAATTCAAACATGCAGTCAATTATTTTATACGCTTACTGAAATTACTACTACAATATATAAAAAATATATGTAATATTTAAAAAAAAATGCTCATGATAGGTTCTCGGGTTGAGCCGCATCTGAGATTGTTAATGTCTCGACGTTTCGGCTCCCGTTTTGGATACATTTTCATGAGAAAAAGGGGGTCAAGAAAAAATTGTTAAAGAAAATAATGCTAGAAGTTCGTAGAACTGGTTCGATTCCGGGTCTCAGTCTGCCTACTGCCCAGATCTCACCACGATCCGTCTCTAAGGCCTCAATCCGCCTACTCCTTAGAGCGAACTCGCTGGCAGTAACTGACAAAGTGTTATTTACACGAAAGCTGTCTATGGGTGGGAGAGTCGTGGGGGTTGAGGGTCTGTTGATGGAAGCATCAGAGCAGAACAGCTGCTATCAGGATTATGAGGTGTGGATGAAGATTTTGGGGTTAGTCAGGAGACCAATGATTTCCAAGCGACTGAAAGACGATGACCGTCATCCCTTTGACAATTAGGACGTTTTTCAATCTCAATTGCTTCGCGGATGATTCGCGGTTTCTGGAAAAATGAGGGTGCTATTATTTTGGTGTTATCGAAGTCTATATTATGGCCTGTTAGGAGGCGGTACTGGGCAAGTGATGATGTGTGATCGGATTTTCTAACTGCAAGATGATGTTCATATGTTCTATTGTTAATCCGTCTATTGGTTTGTCCAATGTAGGTTTGGGGACCGTTTGAGCAAGGTATTTCGTATACACCGTGGGAATCATTAGGTATTTGGGGGTTCTGATTAAATTGGAAATTGTTTTGTGTTTTGAATATGGTTTTTATGTTATTGGATTTCAGGACTTTTAAAATTTTGTCTAGCATAAACACCATATAACCACCAATTCTGTGGACTTGTGTACAAATTTTTATATATATTTTTGTATCAATAAACTATCTGTCTATCTACCTAGCTATCTATATTATATCACAATATAATAACATGAGAAATATCAGTTGCTAGCTAAAGTGAACTTGAAATTTACTTGGCTTTTTATCACATGAATATTCTACTAACGTATATTGCAGTTTATAGGCAACTATCACAAAATGATGTGAAGAAAACGGTTATAAATATTTAAACACTTATGAAGCTCTCTCTCAATAGAGAACTAAATCAAACGTTAAAATTATTCATTAATTTTATGGCATAGAATATTTTAATCTCTTCTATTATAAATTATAACGTTCTATTGAAGCCCGTTTGATTTTCTATTCAAAGGATTATAAATTGATAAGATTTAAATAACATATTTCTAAAATGTTTCATGCATACGCTGAACTTAAAATTCCTTATTTCACACTAACTGTATATTCTGAAAGCATATTTAAGCAGTTTCCAACAAAAGACTAAAGAACTATTAAAACGCCGGATTAGTTTTATCATGCATAAAAAGAGTTATATGCGCTTCCACAATTCAGTTGTTGAAGTTTTAGCGTTCAGCGCTTTTTAAAATGTTTTTACGACGATTAAATTGAAGGAGATTGAAAAATAGTGGAACTCAGTATGAAGTGGCATCAATTTACAATGTGTTGCAAAGTGTAAAAACCAGAGCGTGGCAAAGATTTCAGGGAACTCTAGTAGACGACATAGAGATTCACGATGTCGAGGAACAACAATGAGAGAAAATTGTTTTATTGCGTTCACTGTAAGACGAAGCCTCAATATAACTGTGTCACGGATATTAATGTGTCTTTGACTATGACTGTAGAAATGTAGTTTATGTGTCTGAGGATACGCCTATCAACTCAAGTTAAACATACCATGTAGTTCAAAGAACAATTATTGCTGAATCCCCACTCAGATATAATTCTATAACAGTCAAAATTCTGACTATCGAAGGGGTGTTCTCAAAAAGTTGAGTGAGGATGAATATATTCTTACTTTGGCAGCAAATTTCTAATAATCAACACTGCACTCATTTCAGTTACTACAGTAAACTAATGTCTTAGTCTTATAATAAATGCCGTAACTATACTTAAATTACAATAATAATAATAATTGCCAAACTCGACTGTCAATCTTTGACATGTATTGCGATTAGACTCGTGTACAAACAAATATTCTTCTTGCACATGAAATCTGATTTACTTCATATTTTCTGTTTCCTTGCATAAAACTACAACAAGAAATGCCATGGGTATTGGAAAAATTTGTTTTGAAAAAAGTTATTGCAGCTTATCCATTTTCACTTTCACACCTATTAATTATCAAGTATTGATAGTTAAACTGTTATTAGATGCAATAAAATACAATGAATATAAAGTTACTGGCGACTTCAAGTTGGTGGGGTTTTTAGGTGGAATGGCAAGGTGGATACTCTAAATACCTATCTTATATTTGCTTGTTAGACAGTTGAGCTGGCACAGTGTCTCCCAAAAGGTTGACCTGAATGGAGTTCGAAATGGGAAAATGGAATCTTAATCAAGAGTATGAAACTATGTACTTATTACTTGAGGAAGCTTAAATTTGATTCCTTGTAGGTCCTCAATAAATAAAAATTATGCAATGACAAATTTTCCGCGATTACTTAACAACCGGGCAACTCCTTGCCTTGCCAATTTTTAAAGCAGTGGTTCGTGATTTCCTATGAAAACAACAGAACTGAGGATTATAACGGGCTGATTACTGAAACGATTTCAAATTTGTAAATCATGGATTGTATGCATGTATGCATATGCATATTAGATGTTCACTTAAAAGTTTAGAGATAATATAGGACCTTATTCGGAAAAGCAAGGAGAACGATTTCATTGGATGTGATGGAGTTTGAAAATCATTATCAAGTATGATGGGGGATTACATTTGGTGCTTGATTTGAGAAAATCATGTTAAACATAAGTGAAAAAAGCAAAATGATCATTTTTAGATTTTTTTATAATTTGAACTCAATTTTCAGTCAATAAAGATATTTAAAAAATATAATATGCTACAAAAAGAAACTTTTTCTTTTTGTTATATTATTCTTATGTTCGTCTTTAAAATCAATAAAAATCAACTATACATATTCTGCATGCACAAAATTGCTATATGTTATATAGCTGGTACACTAAATTTCACTTCTAAAGTTAGGTTCATATATGTAATCATTTTCGGAGAGCACAATGCGATTCGAGCTTGCGTTCATCCCCTTTGTTAATTTTCCTCCCTTTTTGGGTGATGTGCGATATTTTCACTATTTAAAATATAACTCGAAAAATATCTTAAAAAACCGCTGCCCAAGGAATGACTACTTCCACATCCAGATCTTGTATCCTAGTTTTATACATACTAAATCCCAATGTAATATTTTACTTTCTTTAATAATAGAGTGAGGGTGGCAATGGGGGTGGTAGAGGGGGTGGCTAATGCCAAAAAAATTTAGAGGCCTTTGGTTTTCTTATACGCACCAAACTCCAATTAAATTTTTTACTCCCTTTAATAATAGGGAAAAGTATTGGACGGAGGAGATATGGCCTGCCAAATTATTTTTCGGGAGGGGGCAAAATTTTCGAAAATGACCTTTTCGACTAGGGGAACATTTAGAGGGGGACGAAAGGGATCGAAAACTCCTATAATGTTTCTTTCTCATCATGTAGTGTTGACCCGGAAAAAAAAATAAAAAGTGCAATATCGGCGCCCGCGGTATGAACAGGAGTAGAAGCTATTGTAAATTTTGGAGACACGTGACTCTAAGGGATGTACATAGGACAAATATGGGCACATACTTCGCCGGACGGAAATTTCAGCCCCAATGTCCATCCTTGGGGGCGTGGGAAATCGAAAAATATAAGGGTAAAATCGCGATGTACGGTTTCGGAGTTAAGACCGACGGAATTTTTTTATAATGAAAATTAAATTTAAGAAAATTGTCGTTTAGTTTAAATAGTCTATATTTTGCCGGAGGCGCCGCTGTTAGATTTAAAATTATGACATTTTGCCGTATAACTTTGTCATTAAATGCGATGGAAATTTTGGTCAGGTATATAATGCGACATGGTTTATATGTTCATAGTACTTCGGTCGGAGATCCATTTCCGATTTCGCCGGAAATGGTATCAACTTTGTTATTTTAAATAGACCCAATAACATGTGGTATACTAATCTGTTATGGTTTAAGAGAAAAAGATTTTTGAAAATTGTGCCTTTAATTTCCCATTGAAATAACCTATTATAATGTCATGTTTGTAAGAATGTCTTAGTGTAGTGGCAAGATTCTCAGCTCTGCACGCCACGGGTCGAAGGTTGGTTTTTAAATTTACGAGTGGTGGATGTTCATTTAAACTGTAGGAAATTTTTTGAGTTTGATAAAATAAGCAATATATATATATATATATATATATATATATATATATATTGTACTTCCACCATTTTTTCGCTTGTAAATTATTTTATTACTGTTTGGCCTGTAACTTTCTTATTATGAACTAGAATAGAAGCTATTGTAAACTTTGGAGAACTGCGACCCTAGGTGATGTACGTATGGCAAATATGGGCATATTTTAGGTGCATCAGAAATTTTGGAGGGAGGAGGGGCGGGAGTGGGGCGTACAAAATGCACAGAGGAAGTTTAAAATTTAAGAGATTCTCAAAATGTTAGTTCTTGCGGTCTGGGGAATCGAAAGTATTAAGGTAAAATCGCATCAGATGTAAGCTTCTAGGAGTTTCGGCGGACCAAAATTTTTCTTTGATAAAAACTAAACTTTGGAAAATTGCCGTTTTGACTGAAGGAATATTTTGAGACGGGGGGGGGGGGAGGAATATGTTTAATACATCTAAAAACTCAAATGAAGTTTTCTTCCAGGACGCACCGTTTTCCTGGAAAAAAAGTTTAAAAACTGTTTATTTTGCCGGAGCCGCTTCTGTTATAAAATTATGGTATTTTGCCTTATAACGAATTTATTTTCGCTCGAGTTTCTGCCCGATATACAATCCTCGCTACGCTCGTTGTGCCCTAAACCCGTGCGTGCTTTAAAGGCTTACTTATACACTTACATTATAATATACTAACTGTTGACCCTATGTTGTTTAATAGAGAGAATTCTTGTACCATTTTAATCAGCGAACCACATTTTGCTCCAGATTGGAATTCACAGGACATATTAATTCGATAGCTAAATCTGCGTTAAGATTACTGAGTTTTGTCATAAGAAATACAAGAAATTTTACTAATGCAGAAACATTAAAAACGCTATATTTTTGTTTCGTCTGTTCTAAATTGGAGTACGGCTCAGTGATATGGAATCCTATCTGTGAGATACACTCACAATCATTAGAATCTGTTCAACAAAAATTTCTAAAATACTTATCTTTCAAAATAGATCATCAGTACCCAGTACAGGGATATCCGAATAATTTAATGTTAATGAGATTTAATATGGATTCATTACAAAGCAGAAGAATTATGTCAAGCTTAATGTATATCTACAAAATTATTAATAATACAATAGACTGCCCAGAACTCCTCTCCCAAATAAATTTTAGAATTCCACGTTTAGGCTCGCGTCAAACTTCCACCTTTGCACTACCGTCAAAACGAACAAATATTCTTGGTAAATCGCCTATTTATGCTATGATGGAAATGTATAACTCTCTTGGCAACCATTGTGACATGTTTAGTCTTTCCTCAGAGAATTATTCAAGGGGCGTAAAACTATCCATTAGAAATAGGCCGTAACTCTGTATTTTGTATTTTACAATTTGTACTTTGTATTTTGTATCTCGTATTTTGTACTTTGTATTTTGTATTTTTATTGTATATTTTGCATCTTCTATTTATATTTTATATTATAATTTATATTTTATTCTTTGTATTTTGCATCTTGTACTTCTTATACTTTATAGTTTATACTTCATTTTATATCTTATATTTTGTAATTTGTATCTTCGTAAAATTGTCCTGTAACTGGAGTATTCTGTTGGGCAATAAAATCTTTATTATTATTATTATTATCAAAATTTGAAAAAATGGAACAACAACATTTTGAATTAAAAAGCAATGCGCCCTATCTTCTTTACGCCACTGGTTGACTTTCATTTTGGTTAGTATCATGAAACAAAACCCTTATTGATATTAAATAATACAAATTCTGAATAATTAAACAGAGGACAATTTTTTTAACAAGTGCTATCTTTCCAAAATTGCATTTCCTAATAAAATTGAATTGATTTGAATTGACTTCACCCAAATCCCCTAATTCTCCGAGTGCCTTTTTATTAATAATTTTTTTAACTTCTAGTAATATTTTAATAGTTTTCTCTTATGAAAATAAAAATATAGACATTTGTAAACAACCAGGGCAAATTTCAAATCAAGACGTTAATTAAATAAATTAACGAAATGATAAAACGCATTAAACGTTGTCATCTCGGAAAAACCTATTTTCTCAAATTGTTCGCTTTTTCATATACTTTTAAACCATATAAGAGCATTTTATATTAAAATTTCCTTTGCATGTCAAAATTTAATTTGTTTGTAACCAATTCTTTTGGAACGCAAAGAAAAAGTTGAAATAATGAATCTTGAAATGCTCTTAAAATGCTTAAAATTGAGCTAAAACTAGCTTTCATTCACATTTCACGATTTTGATGGCAGAATCTCAGAAGGGTGGAAAGTTTTAGCAACAATTTTCAGCTGTTTCAATACCTATTCTGATTAAAAATTTTATTTGAAAATAGTAGTTGGCAATACCTACATTTTCCGTAAACTTCAATGGAATATGCCCATTTTCTTCAATGAAACAATAATTTGTTTAAAAGCGCCAAATTTTACAATATTTTATTTTTTATAAAAAATAATAATAATCGAAGCGAATTCTTGTTAAATATTTGTTGTACATCACATAAAGGACATTTTTCATCTTATCCATTTGTCCCGCGGAAACAAACTGACCTACCACGTACAGTTCAACAAACTTACTGGGAACTTTAACCTCAAAAGGATTAAGTTACAAAACTGTCGGAATAACAAAATTTCGATCTCTCCACCCTCTGGCAACGACTTTGAAAAAGTCGAAAATCCAATTTCCTCTTAATCCTATTGAACGTGATTGGAGAAGAGATTCTGTCAATAAATAGTTATTTACCAAGATAAGTGTTCCATCACTAACGCGAAATATGGATTAAATGTAGGTTTGACGCCTCTTCAAACTTCATACACAAGTTTCAGGAGTCATTAACAAGTACCTAACATTTCCGAACACTTTGACAAATTTAATATAAACCACGACAGTGCAACAAGATATTATAAAGCTTTCAACAGCCATGTTCAAGCAATCTGTTTGAGTGACTGGTTGACACAGTAACAAAATGGAGATAAAAAAAAATATATATAATAGAGCCTTACAAAATTCCGCATACGCCAAAAAAGACTGCCGTTAAGGCTTAAGTTTAGAATGTGTAGTAAATATTAGAATAGGTATAGACCATATTATGGCTGTTATATTTTATTTTTTAAATATACTTCTTAGATATATTAAATTCAAGGTATGTACACGAATTTATTTACACAGGGTGTTCATCTTTGTAATAGGATTGTATTGGTAATTTAAAAACTTCAAGAGGCAAAAGGTAAGTTAAATTTGTACTTTCTCTTTTGTTAAATAAATATCCATTTTAACAAGTTAATCTTATTTTCAGCGCAATAATACTAAATTAAACTAAGGTGTTTCGTATACACAAATTTTGTTAATCTCGTGTGCAGTAGTCGGTTTGGATAATTTCTTAGAAAAATAAAACCTCAAATTCTCATTAAGTCGACGTTTCGACAAACTTTAATGTCTTCCTCAGAACTACAACAATATAACATAAATCAAATAACTAACAAGAAGTATATAAATTAAAATAAACATGAATAAAAACATTAACCTTTAATCACACAGTATAAGGCTTTTGTTATTCAAAATGATTTAAAAAATAAAGCGTTATATAATATATATGAAAATTTGGTAAAAAATGAGGAATAAATATAATCTTTAAACATGACAAAGTTAAAAACCTATACTACTACTAACAGTATTAGAACACATCACGCTTACCTAATGAGGTATTTGGCTCTCTGTCAACACAATCATCATCGTCAAATCAATAAATAAAAATAACGTCATTTATACCAATAGGGTTCCTGTCTTCA
The DNA here is from genome assembly GCA_963675555.1 of Leptura quadrifasciata. Classification (NCBI taxonomy): domain Eukaryota; kingdom Metazoa; phylum Arthropoda; class Insecta; order Coleoptera; family Cerambycidae; genus Leptura; species Leptura quadrifasciata. The sequence goes on from OY776678.1 coordinate 47,755,187, forward strand.
ATATTTATTCATAGGTGACGCAACAATATTTTATTATGAAAATTAGTTAATATGCGAATGCAGTGTCCAATGTAAACGTACAAACAGAAATAGATTTTTAAATTAATACGAATTTCAACACACACCAACTATATTCACTCATCATAAAAAAAACAAAGAAAGAAACCTACTAAAAAATAATATTAGCAATCACAAAAATTTTGACAACGTTAGCATTTTGGACAATGAACATAACTACAAAAAACGATTGATTATTGAAATTATATTCATTAATAAACATATTAATACTGTCAATAAAAAAACAGATACAGAAAATTTGAGCAGAATTTATAATAATATAATAACAAACTTTGTAAAATTATAGCCCCTGTATAATCATCACAATAATAGTTGTGATTCATAAATATACATAATTTTTATTAACATTTCAAATGAAAATAAGAACAATTTGGTATGTCTTTTTGTGATTGCTAATATTATTTTTTAGTAGGTTTCTATCATTGTTTTTTTTATGATGAGTGAATATAGTTGGTGTGTGTTGAAATTCGTATTAATTTAAAAATCCATTTCTGTTTGTACGTTTACATTGGACACTGCATTCGCATATTAACTAATTTTCATAATAAAATATTGTTGCGTCACCTATGAATAAATATTGAAGACAGGAACCCTATTGGTATAAATGACGTTATTTTTATTTATTGATTTGACGATGATGATTGTGTTGACAGAGAGCCAAATACCTCATTAGGTAAGCGTGATGGGTCCTAATATCGTTAGTAGTAGTATAGGTTTTGAACAGTGTCATGTTTAAAGATTATATTTATTCCTCATTTTTTACCAAATTTTCATGTATATTATATAACGCTTTATTTTTTAAATCATTTTGAATAACAAAAGCCTTATACTGTGTGATTAAAGGTTAATGTTTTTATTCATGTTTATTTTAATTTATATACTTCTTGTTAGTTATTTGATTTATGTTATATTGTTGTAGTCCTGAGGAAGACATTAAAGTTTGTCGAAACGTCGACTTAATGAGAATTTGAGGTTTTCTTTTTCTAAGAAATTACCCAAACCGACTACTGCACACGAGATTAATAATACTAAATGTCCTGAGACCTAAGCCCAATGGACTCTAGTAAATAATAAATAAATCCATAACATCGACAATCACAGCAGCGCTAGCGTACAGCCCAGTGATCGCTCCACCACAATCACATTCCATTAGATGAAATTCTCACCCATATTCCGCATATACATAAGTATATAGGATTTTCCTATACGGCTAGTTGCTCTCACCAATCTGTAGAAGGGGCTTAGGTTTAGGTTTTTAATTGTTATTTCAACCGAATCAGGTCTACTCCGCCCGGTCCTGCAACCCACCACCGCGATCAACGAGATAGTTGCATGATCGGTCCCAGGGTACGTCCTTGGGAGGTACTTTTGTATTGTTAAATTTTAATAAAGCAGTTTTGAATTGGATTAAGCATTAAAAAAAGTTGGTCAAATTGACTATTGTAATCATAAGTGTCTCATTTGGGGGTGGGGGTTTCAATGGGCTGTTTGAAACATATTTTTATTATTTTTTAACCTCACCTTGTGAGAGGTTACTAAAATTGGTTCAAAAACAAAAATTGAGATAACATCAAATTTTTACGTTTTGAGGTCCTAGGAACTCAAAAAAGTGGTTTTTGAAAAAGTCTGTGTGTGTGTATATGTATATGTGTATATGTGTGTTAGTACGATAACGCCGAAACTACTGAACGGATTTAAATGAAACTTTGCATGTGCGTTTCTTTAGTGCCCCAGAAGATCTGAAAAGGTTTTGGTTGAGATCGGATTACGTTTAGTGCTGTTTTGACGCAACAAGTTGTTTATTTTATAATTACTTTCAACTTGCAATGGAACCATTGAAAAGCAGTTAAAATTTTGATTCCAACGATAAATCACACTTCCACCCTATCGATTTGGTTTCCGTGAAAAAAATTAAAAGCAAAACAAATATGAAGCATAGATCGCATTTCGTGTGACATGATCGATGCGCGTAGCCATTATGTCGTGAAACTCGTCACATCACGTGTCAATTCACGTGTGAGGGTTTCTTCACTGCTCTAGAAGTGAGCAGGCAGTAGAAAAAGATCCACGTTTAGTGCCGTTTTTAAATATATATACAGACAAATCGAATAATTAAACTACAAGTATTCCTCTAAAATCTAGTAAAATTACTGAAATGCTAATGTTTCATTTAACAAAGACAGCGGCGAGCGATCGGATTGCAATGAGCAAATTTTGACGATTGTCATTGTCATCGCTGGTCATCCGATAACGTTGGTGTCATGTCATGTTAATAAGATTTCGGCATTTTGTAACTTTTAGTGACTGCACCATTGGATTGTCACAAACTTTAAAGGTAGATGTAACAATATCAATATCATATGCTTTCTGTACCTTCGTTGGTGAATTTATTATAGATTATCACTTTACTAATTTTTAGTTTGTTGCTTTACAAATCTGTAGTATTTAGGATAACTAGACTTTCTTATTCCGCAGGCGAATGTTGTATATTCATTAAGTTGAGGGTTTTTTTAGTGCCCCAAAAGATCTGAAAAGGTTTTGGATGAGATCGGTTTACGTTTAGTGCCGCTTTGTCACACAATTTAATGTTCTATTCGGTTTCAAAGATCCACCGAGTGGGGAGGTTCCAGCCGCTTCCAGTAGCTGCCAATTTTTTTTTTATATAACTGATGTCATATTTAAACACTTTAGAGTTATGAAGTATCAACTAAAAACGTCTGAGGAGTCTTTTATATGCATCATGGTAAAATTGTCTGCTGTAAGTCAATTTTTTGTATATTTCCGATTTTCAAAAGCGTTGCTCGATGCGCGACAACGAATATTTCACCAATTCAAGTATTTTGTGGTAGTGCCGAAAATCATGTGATTTTCTTGATCTTTCACTTTTTTCGCGCTGTTTTTAAAAGCTGATTATATGTTCATTAATTTCTCATGATTAAAGAATGTAGACACCTATACTTATATTTTATTGTCTGAAAGTTATTTGTGGCATTCTACGAATATTCTTTCCTTTTATTTGGGATTTCTACCACAAAAATATGAGTCTACGAAATAATAGAATTATTGGAGAAAAAACCTCTGTGCCTGTGACGTTTACGTCAAAGGAATAGTCAGAGGTTATTTTTTACAAATAATATAAATCGGAATAAACATAGAAATAATATATTTTGCTGACGTTTCGGAAAGTAGTCTCTTTCCGTTTTCAAAGATTTTTTCGATTAGAACTCTTATTTGTTGTGTATGATAAATGCACAGCTATAAAATTTTGTTTATGTTGTTTCCACAGATATTTACTACTTGCACAGAACTGATGATATTTTCCTTTAGATAATGTTGAGTTTGTTATGTTCTTCTTTTAACATTGGTAGCCAAGTTGTACAAATATTTACATTCGATACACATTTATCTTCATTTAATAAGATTATTGCTGATTCTTTCATTTTTCTTTTTTGTTATCTGCCTCTTTTGTAAAAATTTTTGCCGAGTCTCAGTTTATTTTATGTCCGTTTTCCCAAGCATGTTCACAAATCTTTGATTTCTGAATTTCATTCTTTCTAATGTAATTCTTGTGCTCATCCAACTTCACACTGAAAGATCTGGATGACTCACTCATATAACATTTATCACATCCACACGGGATATTGTAAATACAGTTTTTGGAATTCTGCTCCCGGTTTATCGGTTTTGTTTTTGTTAAAATGGACGTCAAAATGATTTAATTTTGAAGAGGATAATACATGTGATAGAAAACCCAATTAAAAGGAAAGATCTTATATTTTATCCTTGTAAGTGCATCAATCTTTTTCACTTATATTTTCTAGTATTCTTTCTACTTAGACTACTGCAGTTTATTATTATCCAGGCGATAGTGTTACCGATATAGGCAATAAGAGTGTCTTAACGGTTAATTATATTTTACCTTGAAGTCATTTGGCGTTCGGCAGCGCCTTTTTAGAAAGAGGTAAATTTCGTCACATCATTTTATTTTGTGATAATTTTTGTACAGACCTTTTACAGATACACGGTATAATGTAGAACGACATAGTTTTATTATATTTTAACTCTACCTACTCCATAATATATCATAATAATATGTAGTAGAAATTTTAATGGTCAATTAAAATAACGAAACAGCTTCAATGTTTACTTTTAGTTTATAAATATATATCGGACAATAAAAGCTCTAATGTAAGTTGATAAACTACAGCGAATGCAATAAATAATATAATATGAAAATAAAACATAAATGTAACTGGGTTTGGCTGTTCTCCTCTAGTTTGCTGACAAGCAATTCTGTATTATGCTCTTCTAGTGCTTATAAAATTATATTATGAATTTATTACAAAATGTGGAATGGTTCACTTAACCGTAAACCCACTGAAAATGATGATAATGCATAAACATGTACTAAATAAACGTGTTAATTATAACAGTTTTGAGTTTTATCTCGTTAATTTGCATATAACTACTATTTTTACTGTGGTTGTAGAATTTGAGTAAATTTGAGGTAAGAATATTTTTGATAAATAAATTTCATTTCATGTGAACATAGTCATGTTAGTCTGTTATTTCTTGGTTTATTTAAAATAACTATAAATCTGAAAATTATGTGATGGAAGCTGTTACTTTATGATAGTTAATCATGATGAAGCCGGGAAAACACTTTTCTCACTTTACTTCGTTTTATATCACTAATTTATTGTAACCTAAACGCTACTGCAATTTCTGCATATTAATGTGATATTTTCAAGTGCAATGATAATGCATAAATCATGCACTCGTTTTGAATAATCGTTTAAAAATGGCATGTTAATGTGCCAAAACTATAATAACAGTTATGCTACAATAAGTTATTGACATAAAACAAAATAAACTGTAAACTCTCTGTTTTATAATATTTTATTAACAATCGTTAATTATAGAAATTATGTATTAGTTTTAGTTTATTTATATTTGAAGTTAGAATATTAAAAATCATAAATGAAAATTCGACTTTTATTCCTGTAAGTGGGATTAATAGTACACGGAAATTAGCAAAAATGGAAGAAAAAAATTATAATAAGCCGATATTTTCTGAATCGGCAGTTGATAGGGGTAGAAATACAGGATCAAACAGTTTCCACCCCTAACTGGTGAGTTTCATCCCCTTTTCACCCTTATAATGTCACCGTGCTAGTTTTTCAATAATATTTTGGAAATGCGATGTTCTACGACAAAAATAGAGGTATTGAAAAATATTTAGAATTAAATTTTTTATAAAACATATCCTATAGGTCGTTTGCAGATTATTAAGGGTGTTTCCATTAATCGACGGCAAACTTAGGGGTAGGCAACAAAAACGGTTTTGGATGGAAACACAATATTTATCCAGCCCTGTAATATTCTGTTCTGTATTCGGTTTCAACAACTTTTTATAAATTATATAGAATTTAATTAAAAGGAACCAAAAACAGTCATTAGCAATGTCTAAACCAAACTCGTTTCCACACCATCCAGAAGATAGAATTTTTTTTCATGTGGTTTCCTCTTGAGGCCTAATCCACTAAAGGCTTTATTCTTGCTCAAAATCAATTTCGTCGGTCCGTTCCGCATTAAAACATGCTTGTCCGTGACAGTTCATACACATACCCGAACATTTTAAGCCAACCTTTAAACATCCGCATCGCCTTTCGCAGTCCTTTTTGCAATCATACGAAATTAGCTCTAAAATTGATAAGGGAGCTGCTGCTTCAGTAGTCAAAACAGGGATTAAACGATCACCTGATTTATTCCATCCCCATTCTTCTGGCTCTAAAACATTTCCATGCCAAGCCTGAATTTGGTGGTAAACCCGCAACGAATGTTGTTGCAAAGCTGCGAACGTCGGGGAGGGTAGCTTTGCCAAAGTAACCGTTTGACTAGAATTGCCAACCGAGGTGTTAAACAGAACATACCTCTGATAATTTATTAACGTTTCATTTTCTTGTGCTTTATATAGCGCAAGAGCAAATTTTCCCCCAGCCTCAGTAATATCCTGTTTTGTAGCATTTGGTTTGTTAAAGGTTTTAACAACTTCTTGTAAATTTGTTTTCGAATTTAATAAATTTATAGTTTGGAGTTTGCCTTTTCCAAAAAGAGCAGACCTTGTGCCAATACCTAAATGCATGAGCAAAAAGAACTGTTTTTCTTGAGTTTTTAAGGACATTTGATAATTATAAATTTTTGTATTTAATAACATAAAAGTAATAGAAATGTCGATACATTACACAGAACCTTTTTTGTAGAGAACTTTATGACAAACCTTTTTCTATACTTATGTTTTCCCCTAAGATACAGTGTCTGAAAGATATTGTAAAAAAACCAGTGAGATGTCCCTAAAGATGATGAGATAGAGATGAAGCATACCACTTAGAGTTGGGAACTTTCTTGCTATGTATTCTTACACACATAAGCTAACTATTATAGACATTTCAGCTTATTATAATTTTTTCCTTCTATTCCATATAAATTTGAGTATTATAGCAGCAGGTAGGTTTTTGTCTCAGATATAATGTTTTCACAAATATTCATTTGTCGTCAATAATTACCATACGGCACTATGAGTAAAATTAAAGTGCTAGTGAGAGATCTAGAATTTTTTAAAAAACGTTAGAAAATGCTGATATTCCTGTGTTGAATCTTTCAATCTATAACGATATTTATCTTGCTAGAAAGAATAAATAGTGACTTAAGATGCAGAGCCAAATTTTTTATTGTTTCAGGGTCGGGATTTAGGGGGATTACTTATAATAACAATATCTAGAAACTAATTTTAATTTTAGATTTTTTCAAACACTGGCTTTTTTCACCAGTGTGATTAGGGTTTAGTAGTAATTATTATTCAGGAGTAGTTTCATCTCTTTCATACCTTTCGATATCGACTAAAGGTAAAAAAAAATATTGTGCATTTTATATTAATTTCAAATGGAGTGTTTGAAAGAAACATTAGTATTTAAAATATTATAGGTATATTAATCCTACCATTTCACTCTAAATGCAATGGCATTGCCTTAAGAAATCAACCAACTCATTTAATTTACTTTATATGAAATAAGAACCTGGCAACGTCGCTACTTGTCGGTTATAATCTCTTCGATATTTTTTCGTCTTTTGTTTTAAAATCTGACGGATACGAATGAGTGCGCAAGCTAGTAATACAAAGACAGCTGTTATTAGTCTAGTCGTAATATATTTTATAAACTTCTTGATTTTTATTGATTACAAAGTGATTTTGTCAACGTATTAGACTTAGTACATTCTGTGAGTGGGATAGAACCTCGAAAAATATGAATATTTTCTAACCTAACGAGGCCAGTTTTCGGAGATGTTAAACACGATGGCGGTGGTTAAATTCCTTTCCGAGGTCACCTCATCCCCCAAACGGCCAAAAACCACCCCCGAAAGAGGTAAACCGCGTATCCGTTGTCTCCTGCCAGCCAAACCTGTTTTTCCCCCGTTTTCGAGTATGCTGAGCACAATGGTGATGTCGAGATCCTTCCTTGACCCCGCCAATCCCCCAAACTGTCAAAAACCACCCCAGAAAAGGGTAAACCGCAGATAGGCCGTCTTCTCTCGGCTAAACCCGTGTCACCCCCCGTTTTCGAGGATACTGGGCACGATGATGATGCTGAGACTCCTCTTCGACCCCCGCCAATCCCCCAAATGGCTAGGAACTACCCCCGAAAGGGGTAAATCGCGAATAGACGGTCTGTTCTCGGCTAAATCCGTGTTACCCCCGTTCTCGAGGATGCTGAGCACGATAGTGATGTCGAGACCCCTCTTCGACCCCCGCCAACCCCCCAATTGTCCAAAAACCACCCCCAAAAGGGGTAAACCGCGTACCCACTGTTTCCTACCAGTCAAACATGTGTTACCTCTGTTTTCGAGGATGCTGAGCATGACAGTGCGCGTCTCTCGGTAAAACGGGTTTAGCCGAGAGAGACGGCCTCTCCGCGGTTTACCCCTTTCGAGGGTGGTTCTTGGCCGTTTGGGGGACTGGCGGAGGTCGAGAAGAGGTCTCGTTATCACCATCGTGCGCAACATCCTCGAAAACGGAGGTAACACATGTTTGGCTGGCAGGAGACGGCGGATACGCGGCTTACTCCTTTCGGGGGTTGGTTTTGACCGTTTGAGGGGTGGGGTGATCTCAGAGAGAGATTTAACCACCGCCATCGTCAGCATCCTTGAAAATGGGGTTGAGAGATAGTCTCGTTAATTTAGGAAATATTCATATTCCTATCCGACTTACGGAATGTACTGACTGGAGCTGATTATACTGCACATAGTGATTAAAGTGAATTAGCCAGATATATTTAATAATTTTAAAGTACGTAAATTTGTGAATATTGACTGAATTATGTGTGGTTATGAGTATGAGGTAGTTATTAAAATAAAATTGGAGGGTTGCCAAATTTATTTATTATAAATTGGACACATAGATAATATTTTCCAACAAAATATATTATAAATTGAAAAGCATATTGTATATACAATATGAGCGAAAAAAAAAGAAAACCAGCTAGTTTTGGCTGCTTCTGCTTCTTTAGAAAGTTATGAAGGATCTAATATAGACTGAAAAATATGTTGCCTATATCAGGGTAGAAATGTTAAAGGACTTATTTGTCCAGCACGTAACGTAAATGTAACAAAACGAAATACCTCCCTCTGTTATGTTTGATAAAATGCCAAAAGATAATTTGAGCATCGTCTGAAAACAATGTAGATATATTTAATTTACTTGCCAACTACTCCCTGAAAAATTTTGAAAAAAGTGTAGTAACAAATGATGAAAATGTTATAAAATGTTCCAGACCCAACGAACCATTGATTAGTAACAAACATATTTTAATAGAGGAAGCTGACAGGATGTGACACGGTGTCATCTTTTGCTATGAAGGGAAATAAGGGACATGGTTGACTTGGCAAAATTATCCTCAAGTAACATCGGCATTCCTGAGAATTTCTCAGCCATTATTTTCTGTTGACACACTAAAAATTTTTTTTACGTTACTCTGTGGTGGAGACCAAACAATGAACGGGCTGAATGATGTAAGGAAAAATTTGTTCTTAAGTAAGAATAGGTGTTTCCAAAATCTACCACCAACGCAAAATGCTTTTATTTTACACGTTTACAGAGCATGTTATCAAGCAAGGCACAATTGGGGTCAGTGTTTGGATGAAATTGCCACTTTGTCATATGCGGCGGATTGGGGATGGACACTCGAAATCAATGGTGTCCCATTTGGCTAATTTGGGAAGCCCTTAGAGAACTTGTTAAATGCAATTGTAAAAAAGGATGCACAACGTCCCGATGTTCTTGTAAGAGCTCCAGTTCTATGTACTCTACTCTGCGCAAATTGTCAGGAAAATTGCTCCAATTCCAGGTTTATACTGTACATTACAGCATAGCCAAAAACATCAATTTTTTTTTCAGTACGAGTATTCTTTTCGTAGCGGAAGAAGACGAGGAACAGGATGACTGAAAATTTATTTTAGTTGTAATAATACTAAAATCGTTGTAAATGACCGCTAAAAATAAAAACAGAAATAGTTTTAAGGTTTGAATATAATTTATTTCGACATGGTGTTGTGGTGCCTCTGTGTCCCATTTAGTCGATATTAACACCTTTATTTAAAATACAAGAAAAAATAAATTACAGTAATTTTATTCCAATCCATCTAAATCGATATCAGTTTCTAATATGTAGGTCACTATAGGTTGTACTAATGACGTGTACATAGTCTATGACAACTTATTACTTATATAAAATCCATAGATACTTTAATAGTTTCTTTTTGACTCTAGACTACCAAGTTTAATTTATTGAACACAATTTTTTGTTTTCGTTGAATTACCCCGTACATTTTTCATCCGCCACGTTTATTTTTTTGGTTCTGCATTAAATTGTTCTCATGTGGCTATAGTATCTATGTACGAAGTGAAATACTTTTAACATCAAACGCCGTATCTTTCTACGTAGGCACGCTACTAAATAGGTCCAGAAGTGCGTTTCACATTTAATTATTTTTCGTTGTTTTCTTCTAGACGTTCTACGGAAGTTTTAAGTAAATAGCTTTTAGTTTTTGGTATATTATTATGCATAGGTAGGCGGACAGATAGCATATTGATGATGCTTTCGAGATGCGGATCTGAAATCATGTCTGGATCGTCAGTAGACGTATAAGAAAATTGATATAAGAAACAGTTTGTTTCAGTCTCTATTTAATTAAATCTTTTTCTACCTACGCCATTAAAATTCAATAAAAGTACTTGTGGCGTATCTCACTTTATAAAACTTGTTTGTATTTAAGTAATTATCATTGTTTTTGATCTATCAATATATTGAAATATCTGGAAAACCACAACCATTATTGGACCCATTAGCGTTGACTATAACTTTTTATGATAATTCATTGAGGTTAGTAGTTTCTTTACAATGATGATTTATAATGTTTAAGAATCGTTGATCTTTAAAATAATTTCTTAAAGTTGTATTATTCAAATTCAGGCAACCAGATTTGTCATATTTTGTTGACAACGTAACCTTGGAGTAATATTTGCCTATGTAGTACATGTAATTGGTGCCATAATATATCTCCTAAAATGCCATTTTTCTAATTGCAACTGGAATTAACATTTGGCATTGCCAACATCTAAGAACACAAAATTTTAATTGGTATTGCGGTAACCACAATAATTAGGAAACAATTCGACGCATTTCACTGTATTGATGAAATATTTCACCAAACTGTGACTTCTATGAGACCCTCAGATATTTTGGTACAGTACAATGTATCATATATTTTTAAACAAATTATATTTTCTCAAATTCAATTCCTGAAAACATATTTTAGTGGGTAGTTAACACTGAATTTTAAAACAACACAATCTCTGTTCTGCTTTCCTGAAAATAATTTTATGCATTGTTTTAATGTATTTTTAGTTTGCAAAGCTATAGAGACATTATTTGTATGCTTGTTTTCTCTACATGTGGGCTTGTCTCCATATTATTACGTTATACAGGTAGGTACCGCTATTTATGTAGTAAATAAAAATTTAGTGAACATTTTCTCACGAAAAGTTAAATAAATGTAGTAAAACATAATAAAGAAATAATTCACACTATCAAAAATTTCCCAAGGCGATATCACGGATGTACATCTTCATTTATAGCGCAATACACCTTACTGGATAAAGCTGTTACTTGAAATAAGAACCATTTGAAATACAGTGATTTACTGCAAAGCTAGACTCCGGGCCAGACTGCTTGCAATTTCAATTTAGTAAAGTATCTCTTGCGACTAAACAAACTCAACATGACTAACCAGCTCTATTGACAAATTGAAAATTCGAAATAAAGATTTGTTAAAGTAAATTGGATTACCTACTGAGCTCGGAATTACGGTCTGTAATTGATTTTAATGATATGTTATCTATATTTACTTTACATTGGAGACACTGCATGCAAGTAGGAAACGAATATTAGATAGGTACTTGTAATACCTGGTGTATTTCAAATACAAATATATATATATATATATATATATATATATATTTTTAAGGTAAAATTAGCTCGACTGGCTATTTAAGGTTAAAATTTTAAAAATTTTAAACTTGGGTATGCAGTCGTGTGGCACAAAAAATTAAAGAAAACTCTTTATTTCTGTTCTAGCTTTCGAGGCTTTATTGTCTCTTCATCAGGAACGGATATTTTGAGATTATATAGAAGTTGCACATGCGAAACAATTTTTCAAAAATATGGACCAACACTTAACACTAATAGTAGTTAACAAACTTACAAGTTAAAAATTATTTAAAACATAGTTGGATGTCAATTGATAAAATAGAATTGTTAAAAACATTAAATTTAAAAAAGCATGGTATCCTGAAGGGATCCATCTTGTATTGTCAATACAAGATGAAGGGATCCATCTTGTATTGTCAATACAAGATGGATCCCTTCAGGATACCATGCTTTTTTAAATTTAATGTTTTTAACAATTCTATTTTATCAATTGACATCCAACTATGTTTTAAATAATTTTTAACTTGTAAGTTTGTTAACTACTATTAGTGTTAAGTGTTGGTCCATATTTTTGAAAAATTGTTTCGCATGTGCAACTTCTATATAACCTCAAAATATCCGTTCCTGATGAAGAGACAATAAAGCCTCGAAAGCTAGAACAGAAATAAAGAGTTTTCTTTAATTTTTTGTGCCACACGACTGCATACCCAAGTTTAAAATTTTTAATATATATATATATATATGTGGTTTCTTAGGTTTTCGCGGGTGTTAAATGAAGTGTTGTTGTACTTCCGGGTGCTCTCCCGCGTCGATGGTCGACTCCTCCAGGAGGCACGGTTGTCTAAACGACGTTTCGACAGAATCTCATCTGCCATCTTCAACTTCTCACTCAAAGCTGCCTACTGCTGCTCCTCGTTGCTCGAACTGAACTGAAGTGACAACCGTGACTCCTGGAGGAGTCGACGAGGGAGAGCGCCCGGAAGTACAACAACACTTTATATATATATATATATATTTATTAAAACATAATATTTCAGTCGCAATCGCATCTATAAAATCCTTATTTTATTATAAGGAATGTAACCAGACTGCAACCAACAGCTGCTCTCCGGGCTAAGTGCCCCGCCGGGCGCTGAATTATAAGTTACAAGCCTGGCGCGTTAAGTGTAATAATCGCATATTACCAACAAAACGCTAATGCTTCGATTGCAATAAACACCAGCCGAAAGACTGATCCTACTTAAAGGAGCTCTCGTGCCCGTCGTCCCATACCATTTGCAGACTGCAGTTGCGAGCTGTTGGCTCTCGTTAGTGCAAGGTAGGCATGTGACGAACGGCACGAGGATCCCTTGACTATTTGGTACATCTCGGTATCTTTACGATAGCAACATGTAAAATAGTAAACAAGCGCCATCTAAATAATGCTAAGAGTTCGTGGAACTAGCATTATTTTCTTTAACAACTTTTTCTTGACCACCTTTTTTCTCTGGAAAATGTTGATTTTCCGAATTAATAGCCGTTGTTTAATTTAGAAATTCTATCGATAATGTTTTCACCAAAATCCTCCTTAATTCATCCCTTACGTATATATTCATTGCTAAAAATTCCTATCGAACTTCACACGAACAAACATCTCCAATCAATATTCTCTGATTTGCCTTAGTTCTACATAAATGTAGCATAGGCATTTATTCACTTCAATTTTCGACTATATTACAGGTTTTGTTATCCGGGCACTTCAGTTATTCGTTCAGATTCAGTTTAAGTTAATTTTTCAATTACATTCATGTGTCAGAATAGAAAAAAACCTGAAACTAATACGAAGCAATAGTTCGCTAGCTTTGCCAAAAGTTATTGTATCAGCTAATCGTAAAAATTATGTATATATAAACCTGCACAATCACGACTCAGTTTTTTAGATAGTTTTAGATAGCTTGATGAAAAACTACAACTTCCCAGAGTTTAATTGATATTTATCGTAAGAATACAGCAATATTGTGTTTATTAATAATTATGTTTTGCGCCACAGTTGCCAATTTCAGGCAAATTACTCATAAAGCTAAAAAGAGCTTTTGATCACTGTTATGTCAGTGCACTTATTATTTATTTAAGTAGGCATCAACTATAATTGCAACTAGCTATCGACTACCATTCATTACACAATTACTTTGGTATATTGTGTATTCGAAATGAGACTTGGAAGTCGCGAAATTATGATCACTTGTGCATAATTGTGCAACAAGAGTGGATATGATAGCCATATCGCACGAGAAAGAAGTTTGAACACGACGCCGTAGGCGGAGTGCCTCAATCTTTCGAGTGCGATATGGATAATCCACTCGAGTTGTACAGTATACTTTTTCTACGACCGGATTAAGAAAAAACTACAAATAATAGTTTTATTCAAATTTTAATATACAAACTTAGCTTCTGCTAAATCTTATGCTCTAGGTGCAAACATTTTATAAAAGCTTCAGTAGCCTAGCGGTTATATGCACGCTTCGTGATACTTGGTGATAGCCCGCTAACAAACAACATTACTCAAATTAGAGAGCATAATGCACCATTTCGCATAAAACACAGACTGTCATACCAAGCATTGCCCATCTTCCGGCAAGATGTATAGCCAATACTCTTTATATCTTTATTTTTACACAATTTCCCATTTTTTTCTTTCGTCCTCTTCTTCGTTTCTTTTTGTTACTTATTTTTTATTTATTTTTGTTTATTTCCAAATTCGTTTTTACTAATTACAATTTTAATTTAAAACCATCATCAATAAACGATAACTTTGTAAAGCGGTCTGAAATTCCCGCTCACTCTGGCTGAATTATTTGAAACGGGTTTTTTAGCTAACAATTTTCCCGTAATTAACAACCTTTTATACCATCAGTCATAATTATTTTTACACCATTTTATTTTATATTATATACAAATTATCTCAAGTTCCTCTTGTTTACCTGTTTTATGTTATTTACTTTTTAATTTGCTGCCTTGCAAAAGAAGATTGTATTCTATTTAAATTTCTTTCATGTCCGACCCGGTCTCGTTCCATCTAGCTTTTCAACTGTCACGGCACTTCGCGCGTGTATGATTGGCTAACATGGGCTATGAGTGCCCGGGAAGGACAAATGTATCATTCTAATTTTTAATAAATCTATGTTGTATTGTATTGTATTGTTGCACGCTTCGTAATGCAAGAGATCATAGGTTCAATCCCCACATATAGCTACTTTTTTTTGTCATAATATATCTCTAAAATTTTGTCTGTATATAATAATTTCAATAAAATTTTAGTTGGTATACCGTTTATCGATTCTTCACTTGAATCACTCATTTTAAATTATTTTCTAGCGCAAACTGCGCGAATACACACTGACAATTACTTTGACAGCTTACGCACTAACTTGAATTTTTTAAAACGAATAGTTGCCTATGTAATTAATACACGAATTGTGACTGGTCGATTTCATATCTATTCTAGAACTTATATGAAATATATCCGTTCAGTTAACTGGAATGGCCCACTTATCCATTCTACAGACTGTAAGAAAAACAGCAAATTTACATAAAGGAGTAGAAAAATTATATTAAGATACGATGAGCAAAGTGGGAAATTAATTTTATTTACTCTAAAGTTTAATACAACAAATACTATAACTCAAATTTGTTAATATTTAAAAAGTGAAAAATTAAGCTGGTAAAATAACTGACACAACAGGCTATATGCAATGAGGGAGGTATGGTAGAAATAAATGATGTAATATATAGAAATTGCATGAACTCAAATAAAATTCCGCTAGTTGTGCAATCAATGCAGTTCGTGTACATGTTCATAGTGCATTGGAATGGAGCAACTTAGTTAATCTCACAAGATTCTATAGCCAAACAATAAGAAATATCTATATCGTCAAAGCATTTCTTACATTTTCCTTCGAATATGATTTAAGGACTATGTTACTGCATCTGAACAGTTTCTTTTTATTTTTCCTTCCCAGAAATTTCTAGTGTTATCTTTCTTGTTCTATTAAAATACGTAGCCAGCGGATCACCCGAAATGCAATTATTATATATTATAAAAACAATAATTCAGAAATAAATAGCAACCGATATTATTAACTTATGTTTAAAATATGGGACATTTCCAGACCGATGAGAATTATCTAAAGCGTGTCCTGTTTTTAAGAAAAACGCGCAGCATCGGAAGTACGAAGAAGCATATATGTATGAACGTGAAAGAACCTGGGGCACAGCCGAGAGTCCAACTAATGTACAAAGCAGGAAAACCCGGTAGGCTCTAGGTGTCAACACTTGTTGATGTTGGAAGAGTATAACCAACTAACCCAGATAATTCAGCCTATTTGTCTAAGAGAAACAAATTCTATTCAAGAAATCATCTGCTGAAAGTAATCACAAAGTATTTTTTTAGTAGACTTGTTTAATATATCAACGTACTGGCTAAGTTTAGCAATAGTTATTCAACCATTTAACCAGAATATATATGCACACAGATAATTATAAAGTAACCCTTCCCTATGAGGTTGCCATCACGCATGTCCAGGGTTCGAACCCTAGTTAAGGCATGAATATTTAATGACGTTTTCAATATGTTGGCGAGATGATAGTAGTGAACTAGATGATGTTGTGTAAGAGACAACAAACGTGTATCCTTCACTATATATGGCAGAAAATGTCGTAGAGACAAGAATCTCATCCCTACATAAGAAGAGAATGGCTGTGCTTTATCACTAATCCAACCTTCGTTAATTAAATAGTGAACACGTGATGCCACTTGTGCCAGCAAGGTGGATTAGATATAGACATAACTATGATATTAGTTCAAACTTGAGATTTGCAAATGACACCACTTTAGTTGCAGCAAGTGAAGATCGATACACTTGCTCAATAATCTTCAAACAAGTAATGTAAGTGCAGTATAAATATAAATTACAACAAAATTATAATTATAATTGTAAACTAATCAAATCAAAACCATGCAAATACATCAACAGTGGGCTAATCTGGGATATAAAATAAAACGGTACAGCTTAGAGCTATTGTTAACAATATCGATAACTATGAGTGGAAAATCGACAGAGATGCAGATAGCAGAATCGGTGACTTATTAGTTGAGAAAATTAGAATGCAAGAAATTCAAGCAAGATAATACTCAAGTTTTCTTCATATTTTCTTACGCCATTGAAATATGAACCGCTAGGGAGGCAAACGGATTGCATGTTAAATTCCAGGATGAAAATATTTCATACAAATTCCTTTTAAAGGGTATTGCGCCAAGGATAAATATTGTGTGCTGCGTGCCATGAGGATCAGTCCTTGAATTAAATATTACGACAAAATACTAACTGATGATGCCTAATAGGATATGAAGATGACTTGGTCATAACAGTAGAGTCTCTCTAAATAAATAAACGATATTAAAATACTGGCCGTACTGATTAGAGAGGCGACTCTACTGGTGGGAAGGATGAAGGTGGTACAGGCAGCATTCAAATAGAAGACGCGCAGATCACTACAGTGAATACAGTCAAATATTTGAGTGTAATCTTCAGTTGCAAGGTCACGTAGTAGATCACATAACATAAATAAATTGAAAACAGTGTAACAATAGCACCAGTCATATAATGTATGATGTAAGGGAATCCTGAGTTAGGAAGAGACGTGTACTAGCCTCAGGGATCTCATTATGGTGTATGACGTACCATCATGATGGATATTTATCTCAATTAAGCAGAATAATAGTACACTAGGTAAATCTCTACTTATTAAAACAGTACCTAACAAGTCACTGATATTCTTTGCAAATAAACCTTCAATTAACCTGATTATGACAGAGATAATGCAACAGCTTGAGTGAAGAGCACACGCATTTGAGATATCAAAATGAAGATCACAGATAAGTGACAAAATTGATGAGATTAAATTGAAGTAACTCGCAGTGGACGAAAACATTGATATAGGATAGAAATAAGTTACCACCATATTGGTACATGGGGTTTTCAACAATACCTACACCAAGTCAAGATAACAGACTAGGGTAGATATTTATTTCGCAGTAGCATAAAAACTGCAGCGCATATCATTAAGTGTGTCCAAATAGAGAAAGACCAGACAGGAGATAAAACCTTAAATTAAGGTGAGCATTATACATGAGAATATTGTCCAAATAATGTCAAATGACAAAACTCATGGATCATCATTGAGTGTAACGTATTACAAAAACTTTAAGACGTCTTGAGAAGTCCATGGTAATGATTCTCCAAAGTATACCACCTTTCAATATTGTGTTCCCTAAACCTTATAACATTTTAAGTAACTTCGTCAGATAGAGGGCAACATAGAACCTTTAATGTTTCAGAAAGATGCAGATGGTAAGCGGTAAAGAGAAAATTTTCCAAAACGTTGGATTGATGTTACCGCGGAGCTAATGATGAGAAGTTTTTGAGACCATACATCTCACATATAACTGCAACAAGTATGCTAAAACAATTTATGGTTCACAAAATGTCTGTCGAGACATTGTAAATAAAAGGAATAAAAGAAAAGACGAAGAAGGCACGGATGAAAATCCTTACCACGATACATGGTCAGACAAATACCACTTTTCACTTTTTTAATCAATATTAGAGTAGAAAGTGCTTTATATCTTTTTCTTCGCAATATTTTTTTAATCTAGAACATGCAATTTTTTTATTAAACGATGTGACCTGCCTCATTTTATTTGTTTTCAAAATATTTAGACTTATATTCGGTTACTATTTGTTGATAGAAAAGGCATTAGTCGGTATTAGTAAAGTTTGTTGCTTTGGGTAATATAAAGTATGTATTTTAAGCTACTCTTATTTTTGTACAATTTACAATAATAATTTTCAAATCAAACAGCAGTTACCACTTTTTATTAAATTTAGCTGCCATTACTACTAGTTTATTACGTTACATTATAAAATCTCTACAACAGAATCATATTATAAAGCAGGACCTACGATAAATCAATAATCCACATAGCCAAAACACTCATAAGTTCAGTTGAAAGGTCAGCAGAATAACTTTGGCATACCAATGTAAACCGCAGAATAGAACCGCAATAAACCTACAAAATACGTACCTAACACTTTTACAATAATTATATTATATTGTCTATGACATTGAACATGATTGATGATAATGTCGAGAGGATTAAATAATTTTTGCATATCAATTTATATTCAACATTTGTAAACTGCTCTGCATTAAATGACAAGAAAAATATTTATGGACATTATTTTTCCAGTCATATTCGCATAGTTTATCATTGCATGCTTCATGAAAACATATATTTGGTTTTAACAAGCGTAAACTTGGGAATCGATAAAATATATACAGGTTAGGACCAAAGTTTGTATTTTGAATTGTTGATGATAAACAAGTCATTAAAATTTAATGTTTCAAAATAGTTTCTGAGAACTCCCAAATCAATGACTGATTGAACTAGATTTACAGTACCACAAGAAAGAAACTCCCAGACAAAGGATACAATTAATATAAAATAATTACAAATATTTAACGGGTCAAGTTCAAATTTAGAACATTTATTTGCAACATACAACTTACCTTTACGGCTACTCGAAATTGAGTTACATATTAAACCAGCTGCCGTAATGTCAGCGTGTATGCTCCGACTAGGCAACAGATTAGACGGGCGGAGTTCCTTTTATATATAGTCTAGTATACTTTAACTTGGCGTGTGTATGTATGAGTTAATATTTCCGTACGATTTCATTTTCTCTTGTACACAAAAATCCAGAAATATTGTCCACGTAGACAATGTTTCTGGACTATTACTTTAACTTTGTGTACAATATGGGAGAAAATGAAATCGTACGGAAATATTAACTCATACATACACACGCCAACTTAAAGTATACTAAACTCTATTGACAAATTTATATGCCCTATTGATCAAATGCACAATACCCGAAGTATTTGAGTATGTAACTCCCAAACTTACCAAATAATAATTACAATGTAATGGCAGCCAATCTAAGTATATCAAGTTTATTCTAATAAGCCAGACCATGAGCAATAATAGAGAAGGAATATATATACAACAGTTTATCGTACCAGTATAGTGTGCAGCGAACTTAAAAATACTACATACAATATGTACAAAAAAAATCAATATATCCACCAGAATGGATTCCAACTCATAAGCGTATAGAGAAAAAGAAAGGCGTAAAATATAAATCAGTTGATCGTGAACAACGTGGCGCGTAAGCTTAAGCGCAAACCCCCTTATCTGTAAGAAAATACTTTAACAAACAATTCTTCGAGAAATGTCCAACTACTGTAAACAATTTAAAATAATTAATTTGTCTATTTCTTTTAGGTGTTCCAAAGCTTAGAGTGGTTTGTGAAGAGCGAATAAATGATGCCATGATCCTACAAAGTGTGAAATATATCGCACTGTGGTGTAAATTCTATTCATGAGTAATTCGTAACTAATTTGAACTAAAAAGGTAAGGCTATTGCAATCAGACAAACTTATTTCTATAGTGAGTAATTAGAAAATCATTCCAGGCATTAAATGAAACAATCTCAAGCAGAATTAATTGCCAAGTATGTTGTTGAGTGAAGAAAAATTAAGGAAAGCAACTTCATGGAGGCGCTGCGTAGTACACGAAGTGTTTGAAATCAAACTCTAATATACAACCCTTCAACTTCAAGGTATATGAACAACACATTCCAATAAAATAACCTATATACAACCCAAAACAACATAGATTAACCAACAATATTATTTTAGGTTCAGCCACCGACAGGAGTCTTCCATGATGACCAAAACCAAACTATATACATCATATCAGTCACAAATTGAGCCATTTTATATACAATATTTTTTGGGGCAAATTTATACTGTTACACATTATTGAAGGGTATTTTTCTTGTAAAAAAACCGCCTACCATTTAGATCACTTAACTTTATTACAACCTAATTGCTAGGTAGGTAGCTAGTAGGGACTGCAATTTCAGGCTTCCAAAACACCCGGAATCTGGGATCCCACAAGAAATATTTCAAAAATCCCGAAATTGAATTCCTAAATCCCGCCAATGTCGGAGTGCAATTTAAATACATATTTTTCTCTGACACAAACTTTTTTATGTTTTGGTATTATAAAATATTTATGTAATTTGAGTAATATTCATGTAACTTCATAAAATAATGCTAGTGGACAAATAGTGACATTAATAACCGCAGCTATATCTTCAACGTAGACAAGTTTCTAAGGTTACAATTTATTTATATAAGTGCAGGATCCGAAAGATTCTGCAGTATAGCAATTCAAACTAGATATGTGACAGTGTATATTGCTTGTGAATAGCGTTTTCACGAAATAATAACCATTTCTGTTAATTTCTTGAGGTTCCACAATGCTCTTGCAATATTAAGGATTTACCAAATTTATGAACACTAATTTAAAATAGAATTATTGTATTATTATTGCCAACAAAAAAAAATAATCTGCTCACCTATATTCGAGTTTTCGTGTGCCACAGATGATAAGAATACGGATATTTTATTTTTTATGTCACTTTTTTTTAGTGTTATACTGCTGTAACTATCATTTACAGTTAAAAAACTATAATTCTGTTTCTTAATTAATATCTTTCTTGTAGTTTCCGGGTTGCTACAATTTACACGTACGTAAACAAATAAATACGTTGGATAGTAATGGTTATAAGATATTACATAAAGATACTGACTTGGGCTACTGTAGCGTAGCAGATATCGTAGGGCACAACTTAACCCGGATAAGGGATGTACGTGCCTACGATAAAATTTCACTAGCTCAGACTATCTCAGGGCGTTACGCCCAAGTTTACATAGACTATGACAAATTATTAGTTTACTTACTTAACAAATCACGGAGACTTCCATACGTAGTGGTCGCAGACGAAATAATGACACTTTCTTTAAAAATGAAATGCACTATATTACACAATTTACAGATATTGGTTCTCTAGCATGTAACCTGGCGATGTTCAAAAGATGTGGCAAATTTCTAGATTAAAAGTTACAACATTAATAAAATCCCTCGTGTAGCTACACATCGATTTACAATGAGAGGATAAATGGTCATAAATTCTGCCACAATGGGTCTGGTTTAGAGAACCTCCTTAAATAAATATAAATGCATAAAATCTTTAAATATGTATAAGTTAAAAATACAAGAGTAGATAGGAATGGATATAACCGCGCCGAACCACTGAAGGTGGTCCCCGGTAAATAAAAACAACAACACACTTATCTAGGGTGGTACGATACCGACTTTGACGTGGAAAAACCTGTAGCCCTACGGAGGTGTCTTCGGGACAAAAGAAATTGACCCAAGTATGGGGTTGATTATAGCCTCTCCAGCCCTGGAACTTTCTACTGTATGTGGATGCCCTGTCCGTGGAACTTCACTGATGTGTGTAGAAGCCCCGTCCGTGGAGCCCTAAAGATATCACGATTTAATTTGCAAAGTCGGAAATGCACGTGAAGCGTGTCTAATGTGGGCAATTCAAATCTGACATAACCTACAAAAGAAATATAATTTACCTCACTGATGAGGGAACAATCTACCAATGTTCCTCGAAAGCCACAGTTGGATGAATGTGGTCGAGTCCGCTTTTCAAGTCGACACAATACTTCCAAAGGAAAGTCTGCAAATTTGCGAATCACGTGGGCAGAGAACGGGTAAGATGGCGTGAAGAGGTTAGCTTACCTTGTATACTTAAATATCCTGCTTCCGCAGTTAAAATTTACTCACAATAACAAAATATTCCGCTAAACGGAACAACAACAGATTGAGAAAATTTCCCTGTGTTGATAGTCCCAAAATCCGCCAGGATGCCTTGGATAAACCGAGGTTGTAGGATTATCAACAATATACCACCAACAAAAATGGTTGCCTTCCGTCCCTTTGCTTTTCACGAGCCGCAAGTATCGCCCTCCCGTGGAGAATAGCGAAACGTGTTACGGACGTAGCGGTTGTTATTATGCGGCCCACAAAACGCTAAGGCGTATGGTGGGTCGCATAAGTTAGAGGTCCGCAACAGGGTACTGAATATCTAATAAACTAAAACCTATTGAACTTTAGAAAAGTAGTCTGGAAATCTTTAACTTGTACGGATTCTATTCGTATGCAAGAAGACAACCCTAAACGGATTCCTGCTCTGCCATGTGATGGGCTTTTCATGTGAGACAAATCGATATGTTTAGTATCCAGCTTTCAGTTTTGACTATCTACCAATGATATTAATATGAAAGACACATTCTCCTGTAATCCGAGAGACTTTTTGTTACTTAAAAGTATTTTGTGTACTTTCTCATAATGGGAGGATTAAGATTATTACTTTATATTAGGTTCTTTCAACTCGGATAGAAGAGATACAAAATTTATAATTCCTGTCGATTTCAAATCAACTGCAACTTTTTTAAGACGTCATTAACTGGAACTTTTCTTAAAAACTATATCGACTCCTGCGATTTTCTTCTAACAATTTTGATGAGATTACCTCCTGAAAAGGAGAACCCAGAGACACATAAAAGACGGAAATTTAGTAAATAAGTTTCTATATTATTTCTTTTAAAAATAGAAAGGTTATATAAAAAATTTAAATAAAAATATATTAAAGAAATAATAAAAAACATTGGTAGATTAAAAAATAATTCCTCATCTGGTATAGATAATATGTCAACTAAAGCATTAAAAACTATTAAGTATTATATAGCTAAGCCATTATGTCATATTTTCAATGTATGTCTTGCAAACGGAATATTCCCTGATCAACTAAAAACATCTGTAATAATGTGAACGATCCATGTTTTAGTGGAGGTCTGAAGGACGTATTTTCTGCTCGAATAACTTAGAAAAATTAAAAAAAAAATAGGAAAAAGAAAAAATTAATTTTCTTTTTCCTCAACCTTTTCTTAATTCTAAATAATAAATATTACGTTCACAAAATTTTTAGGGCTCAGCGTGACTGTTTCAGACGGAAAATAATGGATAAATCATACTTACTGTCGTTTATGCTTAACTGCTGCTCTGATGGTATCAATTGGACGACGTCGTAACACTATAAATCTAACACTGTCTGTATTACACTCTCTTAAAATTAAACCTGAAAAGGAATTTTGTTAGAAAACACAACTAAAAGACAATATGAAGTTCAAAATATATATATTAAATCTTTAAAAAATCATGTTTTTACAACAACTTTTTCAAGAGAAAATGTTAACAAACAATGGTCTGACCCGTGTACAACACATGGTGAGGAACGGGACGATTCATACGGTACCAACTACCATCCAATATGCAGTTTGATAAGCTAACGACGCACAAAAAGACTCAAGAAAAGTTTCATGTAACTGAAGTTTTGGTGGGCTTTTGCTTGCCTGTCTTATAAACGTATTTATTAATTCACATTAATTTTGGTCGCTCCTCGGAGCTTAAAATTGCTTGAAGCGTCTCTACTTCGATTGTATTTTACAATAACAACTTTTTACGTTCAGGCAAGGCGGATCCCATGCACGTGTGAGTACATGGTATAGATACTTTTTTGACTCCGAATCACTGAGGAACCGGTTTAGGGCAAACCCCGTCAAAACACACCATTTCCCCGTCAAATCCGACTGCTAGGAATTGATGGGGGTCCCATGTCGCTAAGGGCTATTTTCGCTATAACTTCCGATATACTTTGAATAGTCGTTGGACTAACTTGTCCTCATATTCAATACCTCGTAAGAGTTGCAGTGCTTGGTAACGTGGATTCGTAAAAGGGTTTTTAATCTTGAAAATTTCGAAGTTAAAGTCTAATTTCAGTACACTTTCTAAAATTAGGTGGTCGGGGCGACATTACGTCCCTGTGCAGCGACATTTGCTACACTTTCTAAATTAACGCTCCTTGAAGAGTTAGCGAAAATTTGGCATAAAAAACGCTCCGAAGAGCGAAAATATGTTTACAAGAATTAAAAACCTCTTCCACGGCATTTTTACGTGAAGCACGCTTTTCGTACGAAGTATTTCCTAAGTCGGATTTTGTTACAACGTCGAAAAGTATATCGGGGTTATAGCGTTCTTTAACAATAACACCCATATTCAAAAATGGAGACAGATCTGTAATAAGTAATTATCGACCCATATCAGCATTAAATAATATAGCAAAAATTTTAGCACGGTCCATGAAATCTAGGTTGATTAAACATTTAAGACATAATAAAATTTTATCTGATAGACAATTTGGTTTTGTGGAAGGTAAAAGTACAAGGGATGCAATTTTTGAGGTAACAAAAACTGTATACAATTCTTTTGAACATAATAAAAAAATGATAGCATTTTTTCTCGATTTGGCCAAAGCATTTGACACTGTGTCACATAGTAAGCTTTTAAATAAATTAGAACGTTATGATATTAGAGGCTTAGCTAAAAGCTTGTTTATAAGCTACCTAAGTGAGAGAAAACAATGTCTAAAAATTAACAATTCGATAAGCAAATTTGACAGTCAAATGTGGAATACCAAAGGGACCTATTTTATTTAAAATAGTAAATATTACTAAAACGAAATTCATGTGCTTTAGTATATGCATCAGAGTCCTACCTAATATTTCAACCCTAAAATTTCACAACTTTGTCTGTTAAAACATAATATTTTTAGTCGCAAACTCCTCTATAAAATCTTTATTTTTCTATAAGGATAAGGATTTTATAGAGGAGTTTGCGACTAAAAATATTATGTTTTAATATTCCGCACTCTAAAAGCTCATTTGAACTTTATCTGTTCTTCGAAAAATAATATTAACTGCAACTGCAAAAATGAACTGCATGGTGTAAAGAGTATTAAGTATCTTGGTATATGTATAGATCAAAATTTGAAATGGGATAAACACATCGAATTATTAAATAGTAATATTCGTAAATTGATTTGGAAATTCTATCAACTCAGAAACATTATGCCGTTTAAAATTTTAAAAACACTATATTATGCTCTAGCCGAATCAATTATGAGATATGGAATATCCGTTTGAGGTAGCGCATATCCCACAAACCTTAAGCATATTAGCATATCACAAAAATATCTAATAAAAGTAATTGCGTACAAAAATAAGCAGTACCCTACTGACAGTTTGTTCAGAGAAATAGACGTCTTTGATATAAACTAATTACATAAAAAATAATTACCACACTAGACAGAAAGCAAATTTAAATGTTCAGATCCCATGCCATAACCTAACAACAACTCAGAGATTCATTACTTACTATGGACCCAAGTTTTATAACCTTCTACCTCCAAACTTCAAGCAACATAATAATATAAATATATTTTCAAAAAAAAAAGTATATATATTAAGGAAAATAAATTGGTTTTTATAAATGTTCTGTCACATTAATAAATTATATGAAACAGTTAGGTGAGTATCTCTAGTTTGAATATAGTTTTCAAATGGAATTTTATATAAATTATTTTTTCTACGCCTATTACGTAATATGAGCATTATGATGTCGATTTTAAATAAGGAATGCCTTATATTCCAGTGGCTGATATGTAATATTTATTATATGCCTACATGATGTAACAAGTATAGGTGGTGCCATCCAGTAGTAGTGCAATTTGTAATACTGTTTGCGTTTCTGTTGACAGTTGACGTTTCTATTGACAGTTAACCTTTCACGTTTCACCATTGCAGTGGTAAAACAAATAGACATATAGACACAAATAAACCTAATTTATAGGCGTAGAAAAAGTATAGTCTGTAATTCGTTTGGAATGGCATATTCTGCGTTCGCGGACCGTCCCCCTCGCTTCGCTCGGATGACAAACCTCCTCTCGCGCAGAATATGCTTCATTCCAAACTTATTACAGAATATACTATTTTAGTTTCACTATCTAAATAGTAGCAGGTTTACGTACTAATTAATATTTAGTTTAAATTGTAAGTGCACACACATAGGTTCTTACTTAGGTGTGCATATTAAAATGTTTTATTTATTAAAAATAGAGTTTACAATTACATGATATATTACAAACTAAAATATTGTATACAATAAGTCTACCCTATTACATTTGTCATATATATTATGTAACTTTCAAACTATGAAATTATCTACCTATCTACTCTGTATATTTAATTTGGTGTGTATTGGTAACCTACAACTGCTAGCAGCATTCGCTTTATATCCGAGTTAAGATCTTGCTTGGTTCATTTCAGGTCTTTTTCGGTTGTTTTGGTTTTTTAGTTCAGTCATGTTTGCAACACATAGCCAAAATTTTAAATTTTCTCAAATTCTACGTACCCTGTATCACTTGCGGTATCAGGACGAATTTAATGACAATAATGTTTATCAAGTTCGGTTGAACCATATGGGTGCTACAGCCAGCGTCCCAAACAAATATATACACAGAAATTTGAAACCAATACCTCCACAATCAGGTTATTGGAGAAAATCAATTATTCGTTAATTACAAATCTGTTGTTACTTGTGGAAGATGTCTCATTCTGCAATATGGGAGATATTCTAGAGTTTTAAACTTTATGAGAGGAATACAGTTACTTATTATTAGTAACAGAAATTCAAGACCATGGACAAAACAGGAGAAAGATTTTAGGGTTTTAATAAAGACTAGCTCTAAGTCTTTCAACAAGAAAAAAATTATAACCGAACCATCATTGCTTTTAAGATATAATGGAATAACCAGTCTCCTAATTTGCAAAGATTTAGTTCCACAGTCTATTTTAGGTGTAGTCAATGCGATATTTCATGCAACGTGACAACTCTCAGCAGAGATGAAAATTATGTCTAGGTCATGACGATGTTTAATATTAATGAACTTTTAATATAAACTGTAAATAATTCCATACTCAACATTCCCTCTGATCACTTTTCCACCTTCTTGTTTCGTTCTTTTTTGAGAGTAAAATGGACAACTGGACCCTGTATAAATATTTAAGCTACTTATTTAAAAACTTTAAGGAGCAATTATTACCTCCCTCAATTATTATGTTTATTAAATAGGATAATGGGGTAGTTTATATCCTCTTCTCAGAACAAATATCATAGGTACCTAGGATTATATTTAATTTATAAACATACTTAATATTCAATACCTGTTATATATCAGAAGGATGTAAAAAGGTAAAAATAGTAGGTGCTCTAGTTCTACCATTTGGCTTGCAAGGTTTTTCGTATATCTGCATTATAATTGCAAAAGTTGTTCGCAATTTCACGTTCGCCTTGGGTAATTTTCTCACAACTATTATTCAGTTTTATTTCTCTTGTGTCCTGTTGCTTATTGGTACTGTTAGTAATGAGTTTCGCAGCATTTCACAAACGTTTGCAATTTAATTTCAATCTAACTTTTTTGTAATAATTTGTTTTATTTATTTAATTCATATTCCTAAGTAATTTGCAATTACTTTAGTGTTGTTTTAGTTCAATATTGTGAGGACATTCTTTGCAGGTTTTCTGCATTGCGTTATTTGTATTCGTAGATTTTAGTAATAAGCATTTCCGGGCGCCCTGTATGGTGATAACTTGGATTAAAAATTGTATGAAGAAGATAGGATAGGAGGAGATATTTAAAAAATATATTTTATATGTTTGACTAACTGTAACTTGTAAGCTATTATTGCTACAAAAAAAATAGTTTAAAATGGAAATTTTAGATACTTCAGTGATCTATGGGATTACTGTCAAATATTTTAACCTGTGTACGAAATAGTACACGAGAATTACTTTTTGTAA
This sequence comes from Leptura quadrifasciata, assembly GCA_963675555.1. NCBI lineage: Eukaryota > Metazoa > Arthropoda > Insecta > Coleoptera > Cerambycidae > Leptura > Leptura quadrifasciata. Next base: position 47,783,589 of record OY776678.1, read on the forward strand.
ATTTTGGAGCACTGTAAGTTGTAACTTACATTCACAGAACTAACCGTTCTATGAAAATGAGTCTGAGAAGCTAATAATATTAATGTTTTACTTATACATTTATTTAACGTCGGACTATTTCCCTTAGTGAGGTTTATCACCATTTTATCGTCTAAAATTTAATTGACAATGGACCGATAGCTTTACAACCCCTTCTAAGGATAGTTTATCCACTACGCAATTCACGCCTAAGACTACATAGCTTCTGCGCATACACAAGCCGCTAGAAGATGGGGCGACGACACTATATTTCCCAGAGACGATCACTTGGCCAAGTACTACTAATGCGCCTAACGTTGCTTTGCAACGTGGAAACAAATAGTGACAAACAAAAACGAAAAGAGGAAAGGAAAGGAATTATAAAATGACAGTTATGAAAATCCAGTGGAAGTGGTAGTTTAAGAGGAAAGTAAGTATAATAATTGTGAAATTTTGAAAAGTTGCCGAAGAATTGACAGCATTTGGTAAGGTAAACAAATTAAAAGAGGTAATAACATTAGAACATTATCTTAAAGATTAAAACTGGTAGCTGATATGGGAAAAATCTGAATTAACAAACTTACTGCGGGCTGCATCTCAGCTGCCTAGTTTATTATTTTCTGAAACTATGGACCAAATGAAGTTGTAATATTTTTTAATTTATTGACTGAGAAGATGAAGTTAAAAGAAGAATAAAATTACAAACAGATTTGAATAAAAAGAACAGAAAGGAAGAGGAGGATGGGACAGAATAAAAAAATATAAAATATGAAAATTCAGTAAAGGTGATAATTTCAGAAGAAGGTAGAGTAGGATGGTTTGGCTATAGAGGTTGCCGGAAAACGAGTCCGCTATTGCGGTAATGTGGTGGCTATGAGCGGATATAGACTCCTGGAAAGAAAGTAAACCATTCGTACAGTCTCATTGATATTTGTATTGAATGTCAGTCGTTGGTTCAGTCTTACCTCCAAGTATTTCACGCATCTTTTAATCGGAATTTGGTTTCCCGATCATGATTGGCGTTAAAACCCTATTTTCAGTTAATCAACGCATAATGACTATCTCCTCCGACTTCCAAGCGTTCACTAGGATAGTCCACCGGTCATAATCCAATGCGGTAGGGGACATGTGAGCTTTTAGCAGCATGTTAGCAGTTTGCGTATTGTGAGAATATGCATACATGGCCGTGACATCAGCATACTTGGCCAGATTAGTATTTGGAAACTCCGGGAAGTCGCAAATATATAAATTGTACAGTTTTGGCGACAAGTAAGACCTTTGTGGGACCCCTGCATGAATATCACAGTTTGTTATTCACTTACATCTGTGAGGATCTACCTGGCACAAGCGAGTGAATAAGTTTTATAATGCAAGTCCGAAAGTTGTAGTCGTGCATTTTGTTGAGTAGCCCTGGGGTCCAGATGGTGTCAAAATATGTGTATAGTAAAAATGATATCAATATATAATATAAAAAGCATTCATGATTTACTGTGAGTGAGAAACTCCTTTCTGAAACCAAATATCTCCATTAAGCACAGACAATTCCAAACTTGATTCGTGCAGTGTTTGTATTTCATTTCAACTACACGTGGTATATTTGTCAGTTTCATCATTTACAGTAAATTCGCAAATGCATCCTTATTACGAGTTAAATGACAGTAGATTATTTCCAATGGTTTAATCTTTATTCTAAATTCGACGACTATGATTTACAACTTTCAAACTTGATTCACACCCGCTAAGGCTATTGTGGCTATTTTTTGTACAATGAAGGCGCTGAGAATGTGGTTAAATATATCCCATTTGATCAATCCAAATGTTAGGGCACTATGAACCATTGCATGATATATCACAATTACAACGTCCAGATTCAACGTGTTTATTTTGACAATTTTATAGTTAAACTACAGGTGCCATTAGTTTCATGTCATAAAAAAACTGGTAATGGGGAACGACCAGACGAACAAAAAACCAATATAACTGTTTCCTCGAGGAGCACTTTGGAAAAATTGACCTAGGTCAATAATTTCAAGAGTTTCTAAGCAAAAGTTTGAGGGCCTCTGCTTTATGGGACAATCAACGATGTTTATCACTTAGTTAATAAAAAAACATAAAAGCCGAAAAAGGCTTTTGCCGCCAGTGCCGGCATTCGCGGCTTGAATTAACAAAGCAGACAAAAGGTATCGACTTCTTGGTTCTTAAAAACTACGCGAAATAAAAAATTGCACAGTGACAGGTAACAAATGATAATTACCTTACCTTACCCAACCTTACCTTACCAGTGTTTCTTATTCACATAAATTGTTAGAAATGTCCTCCATCTACATGAATACACTTTTCAGCACAAAGAAGTAAAGACATATACATTCCGTTCAACACATTGGCAAAATTAAGACAATTTTTTATGGTCTCTATGCACATTAAAACGCGTTGCTACAATTGGTATAAAATGTCAATTGGATCACGATAAACAACCGATTTGAGATGCCCCAAAAATAAAAATCCATTGTATTTAAGTCGGGTGACCTAGTAGGCCATCCAACCAGTCCACCACATCCAATCATTCTAATTACATGCTAGTTTTCATCTGACCAATAATGCATATTTTTGGAGTTTCTGGGAAAACATGACTCATCAGAGAAATACAGCACGTTTAAAAATCCTCATTTCTTGCGTGTTTTCTCAAAATCCACCTACAAAATTCAATTCGGTCTGCATAATCCTGAGGTTCTAAGGCTTGGACACGTTGATAATGGTAGGAGTGTAAACTCATATCTCGCAATGTCCTCCATACCACAAAATGGGACACCCCCACATGGTTTGCGTTATCGCGGGTATTTAAAGTTGGAGTTCCAAAACTTGAATCTCCACTTCAATTACCCTATTCTCGCGTTCTGGATCTCGTTCGCCCGCAGATCCATCGAGATGACCTGTTTCCCGAAGACGCTGGGTAATATTAACAAATGTCCGTGGACAAAGATGACGTTGTCGATTGAGGAATCTTTCAGCATAAAGTCGTTCTGCGGCAGCCACATTTCCACGACATCCTCCATACAACAAGTGCATATCCGCAAGCTTTGAATAAGTGTAATTTGCTGCCAAAAATTCACTTTTAAATACAGCGTTTTCGAAACGAAACGAAAATAAGTCAATAAAATAAATTCTAACTAGAGATACAGAAAAACGTGATCCAAAATCGAAAAAGAACAGAAGCAATGACACAAAAGAACCATGTGATTGTATGTAATCAGGTAACCGACATGAACTAAACTAAAGTAGATTTTTTCTAATAACAGTTTGGAACATTTTGTCCCTTCTACTTTTTAAAGTGTCTTTTACACCAATAAAACTTAACTGATGCTATTGGCTAAATAATTTTAATTGGAAGGTGTATCGGTGCAGTTTTTTATACGTATTCCGGCTAACTAAGTAGATAATAAAACCGCAAGAGTAAAAAATTTGCTGCCGCCGCCGCTACTTTATCGGTGACACATCTTAATCTAATGCTCACTGCTTGACTAGTGTCGTCAGATGTGTGAGATTTTCATATGGCACAGTGACGAAACTTCATGATATTTTTTTAAAAATCATTGTAGTTTTGGTACTTATACGTTATTGTGTGTATTTGATAAACTCAAAAGAGCAGTAATTCCCTTTTATTAGTTGAGTATTTAACGCAAATTAAACTTTATTCATTGAAAATAGGGTAGAAATATTTTGAAACCTAACCTAAAATTATTAAGAAAAAAAACTATTTTGTGGTTTATAATGGCTCCATACTATTCAGAATACAGATTGAATAGAGTTACGCGGCGCACCGATTCGTAAAGTACTACAAAATTTCATTTACTTTTGCTTATTTAATATGAGGTAGGGAAGGAACTGACTTTCAACCTAAATTTGACATTTTTGCCAACTTTTACTATTAATTTAATAAAAATGGTATAAAGAGGTAATAGATTCCAAACAATTAATTAAAAAAAGTGCAGGTATACAACAGGTAATAATAGTACAAATACTTTTAAAATGGTACTTGGACTGGCAACAATCCAAGGAGTTACTTACGAATATCAGAGCATACGTATGTGTCTGAATCTACCCTAGCGTTTCATAAGGGCGCCAGGCCTTTAAAGTTTTTATGCCAATTAGGGAGATGTATAGCCGGCAAAACATATAATACAGTTGAACTTGAACATGGTTGAACTTTCACTTCTATTCTGGAATACTTTGCCCACCTCAATATTCGAGAAGTTCTCAACCAATTTTATTAACAATTAATTAAATATTTAAACATGTTTTGCTTCCAAAACTATGGACTTTAGACCCTATGTTATATAAGACTTTTTTTGTTTGTCTGGTCGTTCCCCATTACCGGTTTTTATAATTACATGAAACTAATGGCACACTGTATGTGTTTGTAGAAGTCAATTCAACTTAATGTCGAGATTAAATACTATCTCTTAAGGAAACATCTATACAACATGAGAATAAGCGAAACATCACTCTGCAAAGGTTGTGAACAAGAAGACGAGACGGTCCAACATATTCTCTGTGACTGTTCTACCGTCTCATTAACCAGGGAATTTTGGGAGAACGTTGGCCTACGTTGACCGATGTAAGGGAGATGGTCCTAGACATCACCACTACCTACTTAGCAAAATTAGGTTGGTTGGAGGCCTAGGCGAGGGACTGCAAACTGGGAGGAAGGGGCCCAATGGGGCCTAAGTACTGTGGTTCAATATTTTTCTTTGACCACCCTCCCAACCAATTCCAAATTCCAAACGTAATATCCAAGATTAGGTCTAAGAATTTTACTGATGAGTGCGTCATTTTCCATGTAGAAGGACAAAATGTTCGTTTTATTAATATTTGAGTATAACTTACTGGCCTTAGACCAGTCAGAGGATGTATTTAAAATGCTATTTTTGGAACTAGTAATATTATTTCCAATATCCATATAAAAAATCATGTATGTAAAAGTGGTATCAATCCCAGCACACTACTTTGTGGAACAACATGCTGTACTGGCAGCATGTTGCGGCGTTTTATTTTTTCTATTCGATAAGTTTAAAGGTTTCAGTTAATTACAATTGAAAGCTACCCACACGTAGGTTTTCATTAAGACCATACTTTAAAATATTCAAAGTAATAACTGTCGTTATATACAACTATCTGAAATAACATGAAATATAGTGAAGCAAACTTTTAGTGTACAAAGTTATAATTAACCTACTAAAAGCAGACATGTTTGTTATACCGACTATCCCTACCTACCACTAATGAAACTCAAATTTAATTTAACACACACTATTACTATATGTTTAACCATCCGGAATTTAATAGACTTTTATTTATAGTTAATCAGTTCTAAGAGTTGTTGGAAATAAAGTACACCACATAGGTATTTAATATATGTTTTAAAAATTATTTTAATTAGAAATTCAAATTTTTATCTGTGAAAATCTTTAAATAATTTAATGTCGGCCAATATGTGCATATTATCGATTGGTTATGATCATGAATTCTAACGTAATACAACACGCACCTTCTGGCTAAGAAGCTTGCTATGAGAAACGTGAAAAAATTCCAAATCGGTTTGTATACTTTTATATACAAGTGTTGTCTCGACTTTACACATTATGTGAATATAAAGATTTCTTCTTACAACCCAAGTATGTCGGATAAATCAGTTATTGATTACTATCTTGGTACTTATTATGTGAACTACACTTTTACCTTACTATTTCATCCTTCATATTATTAGGATAATGTCCCGTTTTGCAAAATTCTGGGTTAGTATTTTTAGTTCATGATTTGTATTTGTTATATCTGAGGTATCCCTTTAAGTATTAATTAGTGAATAATACGGATAGGTTTATTTTTTGTAATGAATACATTACCTGAACGCTATAATATCAATCAAGTTTTTATTTAGGGAAGATTAAAAATGCGATGAGTTGTGAATGCATTTTTAATGAATTTCATATGATGCGAGAATTTGAGAAAACGAACATCCAGTGTCTTGGCGCTTGTATCTCAGAAATCGATGAAATTGCATTAATAGCCGGACGCAGTTTTTCTTCTTTAATCACTCGGAAGGAGATTTCTATATTTTCTGGATTTCAACCCCGTTAACCGCCATCTTAAATTGAAGGGTTTGTTTGGTTTTTATCGAAGAACTCACTTTTTCAAATTCAGAATAAAAATGGTAATAACTAAACTTGTGGAAAATTAAATTCTCTACAACTTCGGTTATTCCCATTTCTTAGGTTGAATCGATATTTGAGGGTGAAAGTGGGTAGTGAAATTGTATTATCTCGTTTAATATCATTTAAAAAAGTTTGATATATCCATCAATTACAAAAAAATATCGGTGGAACAGGAATGCTAGACGCAACTGTAGATAATCGAAATAAAAAATAGTGTAATGTATTATAAAACATCAAAAATCAATGAGTTGATACGACATTTTTCTTCTTTATTCACTTAGAAGGAAGTTTCCAGGTTTTTGGGATTCCAACCGAGTTAACTTCCATCTTGAATTGAAAGGCTTGTTTGGTTTTTATCAAATAACTCGCTTATTCTCAATTTTAAAGTAAAAATGGTAATAACTGAATTTGTAACAAATTATATTCTCTACAACTTCGGCTGTTACCTTTCTGAATCGATATTTGTGGGTGAAAGTGGGTAGTGAAATTATATTATTGCATTATCTGGTTTCATATCATTAAAAAAAGTTTAATATATCCATCAACTACAAAAAATATCGGTGGAACAGGAATACTAGACGCTACTGTAATTAAATAATATTGTATCATAAAAATGTTCATGGTTTAAATGCTAAGACTAATGGTTTGTTTAATGCCACAACTTCTTCCAATTACGAAATTAAAGCATTTACGGAGAGTTGGTTATTTATTTTTCATACAACCAATACCTGTAAACAAATTTAAATTTCCTTTAATTAGTTATTTATAATAATTCTGAGCCTCTCCAATATTATTAACAATATCTACGCGTTCTATTAAATTTAGTATATTACTATCTTCGTTCAACGTGAACGTATTATATAGGGTGGGGCTCCAGGTGGCTATTTGTAACCATTTTCGATTTATTGAGCAATAGTACAAAATTCAAAAATAAATTTAAAAAATTAGAGGTTTTTCAGATAACTGAACAGAAAAAACTATAATAAGTCCTCCACATGTTGTATATTTTGATTAAAACACATATCTATGCGTCTTTGAAACGAAGTTTCTACTGTTCTACAATCTGACAATTAGAATTTGGAATTGGTTGGGAGGGTGGTTAAAGTAAAATATTAAACCACAGAGCTAGGCCTCAATGGGCCCTTGTATTTCCTCCCTGTAGGCAGACCCTCGCCTAGGCCTCCATCCAACCTTATCTTGCGAAGTAGGTCGTGATCTTGCCTAGAGGTATCTCCCTTTTATCAGCCAAAGTAGGCCAACGTTCTCCCACAATGGGTTATCTTATTGATGAGACAGCAGAACAGTCACACAGTACATGTTGGACCGTCTCATCTTCTTGTTTACAACCTCTGCAGAGAGGTGTTTTGCTTAATCTCGTATTGTGTAGATATTTATTTAGCGGAAATGTCCAGTGCGGATTCCCGTTATAAAGCGCAGGTTCCTTTTGGACATTGCCATGTAGTCCATTGCTGTACTCTTGATGGGATATTTTAGTAGTTGCCTAGCAAACTGACAGCGTAAGAAGCTTGTTTCATTTCACAACTTTTTGAATTCGTTGTGGGTGTTCTCATTAATAACTTGTGCTATCGCCTTGATCAGTAACAGATTGGCCGGGCCTGGTCCAAATATATTTAGGCCTCCCGTCTTCTCGATCAGTCTGTCGGCTACTTTGTTAGCACTGCACTATGCATGTCCTTCCACCCAGCATACCGATATGTTATTCATGCTAGAGGCATCCACAAGTGTTTAGCGACAATCCCATATTGCTCCAGTGGCAATTTTGTAACTTCTCAGGACTAGTAATGATTGTCTACAATCTGTGTAGATTCTGATTGTTTTGCCCGTAGTTTGCTTACGGTATTGTAGTATATACTCCAATAGAAAAATTAACTCGAAAAAATTAAAATCTGTCAAATTACTCGATCTATCCGCCCGCAGTGTCAAAATCCATAAAATAGTATGCTTGTATTTTAGTTTAACAAAAAACCACAATTTTTTTCAAATTCCAGAAAATTTCAGCACATACCGACAATTCACCAAGACCAAAAAATATTGTCAAAACAATCAATTATTCATTTTTCCCATTTTGCAGCCAAAACAGTCAAAATTATCAACTTTAAAATTATTGCCCCTATATATTTTCAATCCACTCGTCACACTCTCCACAATCCCCAAATATCAAATTTTAATTTGTTTAAATAAAAATCGTACATGCATTCAGTCGCATGCTCTAAGTTTATCCGTAATTGCGTTACTACGGATAAATAACCGTTTGTTATTTACTAATAACAAACGGTTATTTATCTTTCTTCACGTCACCCCACAATATCGTATCAATATCTACTTCTGCTTCCTAAACATTCAGCGCGACAAATAAAGTATAAGACATACGTCCACCGCCGTGAATAAGTTCTGGATTGAGGATTAGTTAGTAAGGTGCTTATTGAAATTTAAAATTCCAACTTCCCACAAATTTTTAAATAACTTTCTTAATAAAAATGATACAGGGGTCACCGAAAAACCAAAATGCTTGAAATTTCAGGCTCTATTTAATGATTTTATTTTAAAATAGGATTTCAAACGAATTCGATAATGGCGCAGTTACTTATGTGCACTAAACGGCTGGGGCAAGCAACCGGTTTTAGATCGAGCCCGCACGCAGTCTGGGGGTATATCCAGACAACAAAGAAACGTTTCTGCCTAACTCAATGAGGAACGATTAAAGAAATTCCACAAGAGTATATAATCAAAAATGTCTCAAATTAAAATTATTCACAATGAAAAATTTTACTGAATAGATGCGTTAAATGCCAGCCAAATATTAAAGGCAAATATATCTTTGTTCTTCTAGAATTGAAGGTAAATAAAATAGGTGGTTTTCGTGATTAACGATAAATTTATTGAATGGTGTGTTAAAATGAATACATATGATAGGTAAAGGTGTAATCCAATGCAGGGCTGGGTATTTGCTCGCTGATTAATTGTTTCCTAGAAATCTTATATAGCAAAATGGAGTTTAATCCGCTAGGGCTAGAGATCGCCGCTCTTGGTACTTGCTTTGCAAGTCGCTATACGTCACAGAGACATCTATGATTGCCGACGGATAGTAGCATTGATCATCTAAGAGGTTTCATTTACCTCTCACCACTACTTCATTGCCTTAGTTTACCTTAGTACTAGCAGGTTAGCCACTATCATTTGTCTGTTTCATGATCTATGGTATTCTTTGGTCAGATCATAACTTGAATATGTTTCACTAATATGAAATCCCAGCTATTTGATCTATATCGACAGCTTAGAGGCAGTGAAAATTCGATTTTTTTATGTATTTATCCTTTAAGGCAGATAGTTTATATCCTCCAATTGGAATACCACAAAGACTTTTACTTGACAGTTTTTCATTACCTAGCCTGAAAGATCGCAGAATTAGACAGTCATTACCATTTCTGCATAAAATACTAAATAATAAAATAGATTGCCTTCAGGTATTTAGGTATTTGAACAAATACGCTTTCATATATCAAGAACCGAGGCTTGTAATAACGTTACCTTCTATCTTGCCAGACCGAGGACTAATTTGTTAAAACATTCACCGCTTCATTTTATGTGCGATAACTACAACAACCTGCAAGACGTAGTTGACATATTTAATTGTATTACAAATAAACTAAAGACATTGAACACTATTTCTTATATTTCTGCATAGTCTCTCTATTTTTTTTTTCTCTTCTCACACTTAAAATTATATTATGCATTATATATTGTTATATTATACATTATTCTGTTTGACTTATTAATTTGTAATTTGTCATATTTGTCCATAAACCTGTATTTTTCCATCCCTAGCCTTGTTCGAAACCGGTCGGTGTCTAGTTAGGAATTGACAAACGATAGTTGACCACAGATTTATCAGAATTTACAAGTGTAATCCAATGCAGGTCGGGGTATTTGCTAGCTGAGTAGTTGCTTCCTGCAAATCCTACCTAGAAAATGAATACTGTTACGAAAAGACGTAAATTAAAAATCTAGGGCCTTTAGAGCCAAACGTGAAGCTTAGTCAAAATTCCTATATGAAAAACAGCGTCAAAAAGAAATCAGTTGAAGTAACAATATGTACAATTATGCAGATTGGTTCTCTGAATGTGTTTTAAAAACAATACATCTGTTTCTGGTTTTCTGTCTGCGAAGAAATCGTTCTGTCTTGGACTTTATGCGATATAGTAGATTTAAAGCATTCGACGATGAAAATAAAAAGGAAAATTTAGTCAAAACTTCATGCGCTATGTTATTTTAAATTAATATGGTGGACATAAAGAAACAATTAGACAGTTCTTATCTAAGAAGTATACTAAATTATAGGTCAAAAACAGAGATATTTAAAATAAAGTAGACTATATTCAGTTTCGTGGACAGTTGCTTTCGCTTTAAGAGGATACGACAAAACAGAAGGTTCAGAACAGTTTAGAGTTTTTTTATTTACTCATCGCCGAGTGTTGGCATTGGGTACAAAAATACCCGATCTCAGTTTTCAAAGGAAAATTTTAATCAAATGGGGCCCGGTAAATATTTTAATACGATAGCATGAACTCGCGCTCAGAGATCCTGCGTGGCCATTCAATAGGGTTTGAAAGAATGTATTAATAAGATGAAAGAGCAAGTATTTTTGAAACTACCAAAAATCATACAAATAAACTATAATATTCAATATTAGCGGTGTATTTCGGTTTGTTTAATATATGGGAAAATAGGCATCTTAAATCGCATTCTAGGCTTGTATTGCTAAACTGCATACATTTTTAGAAAATTAAAACTGAACGCTATTTTGGCTCATTTTTTGATGGTGAAATTATTTCTGTCTTAATATATTCTATTGTTAAAATTTGAAGAGCGTTTGAAAATCGCTATAAACTTAAATCACTTATGGCCACATCATCCACGAGAAGCGATCCATGTATATAACTTTTTATTTCTATCATCAAGTTTTTATTTCCCTACAAGTGTAATAACGGACCGCCACTGCTTAGAAGTATTAAAATAATACGAATTTGAGTAGCCCAGCAGGTGTATGAGATGTAATTGAATCAATAGTGGAAATACATTGTGGAAATTGCGATTTTTAGTAGAATGGCCTTCTATGTACATTGTATTTTAAGATTTCATTAAAATGGTACAATTATTTCGAGGATTATGCATAGTGGAATTATTTACAACAGAGTAAGACCATAAATTCATATCCCTATAAACCGGAGCGTAACATGTCCCAGGAGAATTAACATGTCAAGGAAAGTTAAAATTGGGTGCTTGAGGTTTTTCGACTACGATCTATAACAACCAACACATTTTTGAAGAAAATGCAGAATGAAGTTACTACAAAACCAAATATTACTTTTTATTTCGAACTTCTCATTAAGTGTTTGTAAATTCAAAATATTTTATTAATGGGCTTACTCCTCCGAAGAACTTGAAAATGTTTGAAAAATAGGAATTTAGTATTTGCTCACATTTACTGGGTTGTGTGATAAAGAACGAGCTACATACTAGGAATTGTTTGAGAAAGTTTGTTGAAATTTAAAGAGACGTTTTATTTTCAGATAGTTAAAAAGTACACTTTTCCTAATTTCAGTTTAAAACGATATAAAAATAAAAACTCGGCATTCCCTAGTAAACCGACCTCAAACGCGTGCCATTCATAGGCGCGCGTAACTTACTTTTCAAGGCAATATATGCCTTTGCAATATTGTAAAAATCGTTTATTATACACGTAATACAGTTTTGCAGACTGGGGAATGAAACCCAAAGTGGTCATACACTGCCGTCATAAGACCAATGGAGCTGTGGTTTGGTGGCCTAAGAGCAAACAGACTAAGGTCAAACTCAGCCGAGTGTAGAGAGTTGCCTGCCTAAGCATAACCGGAGCTATGCAAACAACGCTAACGAGAGCTATGGAGGTAATGCTGTGTCTTCAGCCACTAGATATATATCTAGGAGAAGTGGCTCTGACAACAATGGTACGACACAAATTCGTTGGCATGCAACCAAATGTAAGCTGTGGAGAAGCCAGAAGTCGCCTGTGGAATGAGGCTGTCAGAAAGACGCCTCTTCTGCAGATGGGCATTGATGGCATTTCTCCCCGGTTTGTCTTTGACAGACCCTACATAATACTACGGATGTGCGAGCCAGCGTAGTACAAACGGAACTGGCGGGCATAATCATAGCTGCAAAAGAGATTGTCCGTAGACAAATTACGGGCAAAACAATCTATATCTACACAGATTGTAGACAATCATTACTAGCCCTGAGAAGTTACAAAATTACCACAGGGGCAGTATGGGAATGTCACCAAGCACTTGTGGGTGCCTCCGGCATCAATAACATACTGGTATGCTGGGTGAAAGGACACGCCCAGTGTAGAGGCAACAAAGTAGCCGACAGACTGGCCAAGAAGGTAGCAGGCCTAAATATCTTTGGACTAGGCCCGGCCAGTCTGTTACCGATCACGGCGATAATACAAATAAATAAACACCCACAATGAATTCAAGAAACTGTAGGATGAAACAAACAGCTGTCACCTTGCTAGGGAACTACTAATATATCCCAACAAGAGTACAGCAATGGACTACCTGGCAATGTCAAGAAGGAACCTACGTTTTATAATAGGAATCCAGACTGGACACTGTCTGTTAAGGAAATCTCCATAATGTGAGATTAAGCGAAACACCTCTCTGTAGAGGTTGTGAACAAGAAGATGAGACGGTTCAACATGTACTCTGTGACTGTTCTGCTGCGTTATCAATCAGATAATCCATTTTGGGAGAATGTTTGCCTACTTTGGTCTAAGGGAGATGCCCCTAAGCAGCATCACCACCTATTTCGCAAGATTAGCTTGGTTGGAGGTCTAGGCGAGGGTCTCTCTACAGGGAGGATGTACAAGGAGCCAATGCCCAAGTGCTGTGGTTCAATAATTTTTATTGACTACCCTCCCAACCAATTCCAGATCCCTCAAGGTTTCGATCTTTGGGTTTTTAACCTCCAACTCCCCCTCCAAACTCTCCTAGGGTCGACACGGCAATTTGCCCAAAAATTTTCCTCTTCCAAATGTCAATTTTGCACGGCCGTACCGCCCGACGCGATTTTACCCCTATACTTTTCGATTCCCCTCGGGGTTGCCCCGTTTTTCCGGTCCAATTTGCTATTTTCACTCGTCCGGGGGGGCTAAAATCGTTCTTGCATCGTCTTATGTCGATCTCCACCCCGAACGGGCCACCCGATTTTCTAATAGCAAGTCCAGTTCCCCATTAGGGCCGAAAACATTTTCTGCGTCCGAGATCTCAGAAACTGGCCGTCGCACGGAGCCACCTCCCAGCTTCCCGTTCTCGTCTCACCATCCCATTCCAGGGAAACTCGTCCATTTTTGCGATTTCCCAAAATTTTATTCCCTCCCACTTTACCTCACCGTTCCAAGTGCATGGGGGGGGGGGCTTGCCCTCCTAAGCGGTCTTAGGGCCGGTTCTGGATCTCGTCTTCAAGCAGTTTACACTCACGTTCCCCATTGGCGGGATACACAATCTAGAAAAATTATTTTTTTTCTTTATTGAGACGAAATAGAGAACAAAACACCTGACATAATTGAAAATGTATCTGATAGTTTCATTTTGGTCATCATCAAATTATTAACAATGCACATTTTAAACATTTATTGTAACAAGAAATGAAGTTTTTGCAGATTTTGTTCATTGTAACCCACCCTGACAAGCTTTCATTGTTGCAAAGCCATACACGTAATATTTCTCTAACACATCCGATAACTAAATCCAATTTGTGTGTAAACGACCTGATGATAATCGGACATGGTAGATACTGTTTTAAATTTTAATTAAAACAATTTAAAACTACAAGTGCATGTCTGGTGAACTGACGACGCCGCACTGTGCCGCAGTTTAGAACACAATGAAAAATAAACCATGTTCATGCCACTTATTTTTTACATATTATCACTTCGTATGTCACGATATCTTTGAAAATGATATAGGAGGGTTGCATGTAAATAAGCGAAAATTATACTTGTTAATTACACACTTTATCGTATCTGAAAAATATGTCGTATTTTGCTGCCTTTTTGACAATAATTGTTTCGAAACATATCAGTGTTATTTAATTTAATAAGGTGAAGGACAATATCCAGAAATATTTTTAGCATCTAATATTAATATTCATCTGTAATAAGGAAGCAATATCGTTGCATGTTTAAATATAGTTACAACATAAATAATGTAATTTATCGTAGTTGGTACTATTGTAAGACGGTTATGCTTTAAATATATTAATTTTGAAAATAATTTGAATTTATTTTGCAAATAACAACTTACGATAATATTTTTCTGGTTTTAACTGCTCATTTTTACAGTTTATCTACTAGCAAGGAAAAATATATAGCAAGATATTTAATAAAATGTATGGCGTATATTTCTAGCAAATATTATATAATATCCGACTTATACATTATATATACAGCATGCATGATAAATATATGACCTCGGGAAGAGCTCCTCGATATTGAGAAGGCCTTCGACACCATCTGGATCTCAGGTCTACACTACAAAATGCACAACTACCACTTTCCGACTTATATCACTAAACTTATTCACTCGTTCCTGACAGGTGAATAATAAACTATCAACACGGCGGGATATTCGCGCGGAAGTCCCGCAAGGATCGTGCCTATCACCAAAGTTGTACACCAAATTCCAACCAAAAGGTACGTGAAGTATTTGGGGGTAAGACTGGATCAAAGACTGACATTTAACACGCATATAAATGAGGCAATACGGACGGTCTACTCCTTGTCCAGGAGTCTGTATCCGCTCATGGTCAGGGGTAGCAGACTTAACAGATAAAATAAAAAATTATTCTACACAATGGTGATCAGGCCGGCAATCACATACGTGGCGCCGGTGTAGTGCAGCAAGTCGGCCACGACAAAACTGAAAGTGTTAGAACACAAATTTATGCGCCTCATTTCGAATTCCAACAGATACACCTCCCTCAGAGATCTCTATACACGCTGCCACGACATAACGCCAATAGCGGATTACATCCAGAATATATTTCAAAAATTCTACACCTTCAAACTGGGTGATAGTCCGCTAATCCAAAATATAACACAAATTAGACAGCATAATGCCCCCTTTCGAATAAAACATACCTTACCTTACCAGACGGTGCCCATCTTCCGAAAACCTCTTCACCAACTATAACTTCTTCTTCCCCTACCTATCTGTACTGATATTTCACAATTGTTAAATCTTTCCTATTACTCTTGGTTTATGTTGGTACATTTTTGTTTTATTTGTTCTTGTTTGTTTGTTTGTTATATAAATTTATCTCTAGTACATCGTAAAATCAAAATTATATTTAGGCCAGAAATTATAGAGTACAAAAGATTCAGCAGTAACAACCTAGGCTCGCCATTGGAAATCTTGTAACGGGATCCATCATTATAGACTTGGGTACCCGCACCAGTAGCACAAAATTAAATAAGTGATATACCATCAAATTTTATTGTGAACTGTTTTCAGCTACTTAGTAGTGTACAATTATTGTATTACTCATTTTAAATTTTATTTGTAAATAGGAGAATGAGTGTGTTGATTATGTCTTGAATACATCGCTAAATGTATTCAAGATACAATCAACAAGATTATAAATTGAACCAGCACGGCTCCGCTGGACGCTGTTACCACCAATATCACAAACAATATGCATTGGTTACAGGGTCATATGCGAGGTAGATATCTGGTTAGATATTTGTTCTATAATAATGTGAATAAAGTTGTTTTGATTGATTGATTGATAAATATACGACCAAATATATGTTATGTTTTTCTCAGAAAATATTTTAAAAAATTACTTGCTTCATGTCAATTAGATATTTTGGAACATACTTCACGCATAGACCAAGAGCTGAATGTTTTATTGAACGTCTGAGAAACTTTCTTAGATATTGTAGTGCATAGTGCTGTTTAAAGAGACAACCCTACAGTGGTTTGTAGTCCTGGAGCTGGGGGCGTTTTTATATGAGGGCAATTTTCACAAATCAATATATTTGATGTCTAGATATCGCTTTTTTAATATGCTAAAAGATTTAAACACCGTAGCCGAAAATACTATTCTATGCGAGTTTCACTAACCATGTCAGCATCAATAGGAAACTTTAGTTTTAATGATTTCCTGTTTATCCTAACTGCGCGTAGAGTACTGTATTCGAGTTTATTGTTCAAATGTTCAGGCGCTTTATAAAATTGGTTTTTAAACATCAAAGATAACACATCTTAATTAAAAATTGACAATGATAAAAAACTAGTAAAATGATTTATTTCATCAGTTACTTCTTAATTTCTACATAAACTACGAGTACGCGGCCCTTACTATTAAACTCTCTTAAGTCAAAATACAACAATTTTTTATATATCTGTGGAAATATGATTATTTCATTTGAGAAACCGTGTTGAAATAAAACTGAAAAGTGGACAAAATTAAATAAAAAAAAGTATTTCTTTGTAATTTCGGCATTGGAAGTTACTGGTTAAAACATTATAAATTTACTGTTACATTTAAACTCCACCAGGACGTAAATATAAACAAGGAATTAAAAAAAAAGTAGATGGTATCGGATGCTACGTCAAATTTTAAAACTGCAATCTGACGTACCTAGTTGGTCGTCGTCTGTTGACTAACGGTATTTGCCGGCCGATTGACAGTGGAGATGGTCGGGGTTGTAACTTCTTTGATGTATCAGGGCGCCAAGTAAATTTTTTTCTATCTAAATACCAGCTCAAGTACAATGTAACCTTAAATTTACTAAATAAATTACTTAGCGAGACGATAATGAAAAATTCAAATTCAGTTTTATCTTTTAATAACAATAAACGAAGTAGATTAACTTATATAACATTCAACAGTACAATAACGTAGGGTGTGGTATAGCAGACAAATTTAACACTAAAAAAAATTTATCTAACTGGGTATACGCGTCTTACGTAATTGCTTAAACCCCCAACAAATATCATAGATGTTTTAATTAATTAACAGAATATTTTCATAGAACGTTTAGCAAAATTTAAAATAAATATATATACATACAGTGATGAAATTTTTTAAGCAAAATATACAATATATTTAAAAAAAAATCAATATATAGATGGCGCAAGAAGGATACAAACTTGCAAGCAGCAGGGCTTCAGCTTCGGCTCAAACTTCAGGAATGGGCAACTTCCAACCTATCAATTAACCCAGAAAATGGATGGCTCCTCCACAAAAAAAGAAATTTCAGTCCAGCAAGGAGAAATAACATAAGCACGTGTAGTTCAGTGGAAAAAAAAGTTATTCGTATCAGGGGAGACAAAAAAAACGTAGAAAAAAATCTACGAAATCCTAGGCGAAACCGTAGGTGGAAAAGAAAATCTAAAAATAAATTTTTACCATTGAACAATTTACTACAAGTAAAATTTTGCTAGTTTGCATATAATAATAAAATAATTACCTCGTTTCGGAGGGTTTTCTTAGAAAAATGTTGTTGACCTTGGATGTCCTTGGCCTCGTGTAAATTTGGCAAAAATGGCTTTTACGTATAGATCCTTCCAATGAAGACAATCGAATTCCAATATCATAAAAATATGCACTCGTCCAAACATAAATGGATAATCGAAAAATGTTACGTTGCGAATATATCCCAGAATGGTGAAATTACTTGTTTCAAAAATCACAAAGAGCCAGTAAAAAATAAAAATACCAGTTAATAATTGCCAAACGTTCAAGCGAACTTACACGTGAAAAAGTGACAGAATACCGGAAGACGAAATCTAAGCCAAAACTATCGTGAAGAAATAAATCTGTGTTACCGATCGTCAGTACGGTTATAGGAATCTACCTATAAACTAATTAAAAGTTATTGGTTGCCTAGCTTATAAGAATTACAGAAATAGAAAACCTAAGTATATGCAACACGCTACACAACAAAATGCATAATGCCATGCCTACACCTAAGTGCAACAGATTCCTTACAATTGCGGGTTCATATAGACAACTAAATAATAAATATTACGCGTGACGACGGATAACACGAGTTCGTTAGACATTAAATGTAAGAGATAAAGTAATTATTTAGAGATTTTTTTATAATGACGTATATATGTTAAATTGAACTGTATCACGGACAATATTAAAATTTTATTTCAGAATGTGCTTAAAGTGATTCCTGTGTTCTCGTACACAATATCCCGCTCTTCTTAG
Organism: Leptura quadrifasciata; assembly: GCA_963675555.1. Lineage (NCBI taxonomy): Eukaryota > Metazoa > Arthropoda > Insecta > Coleoptera > Cerambycidae > Leptura > Leptura quadrifasciata. The sequence continues at coordinate 47,802,104 of OY776678.1, forward strand.
AGGTAAAAATCTCTCATTCTGAAAAACGGCAGGAATATTTCTAAATTCCTCAGCTGATTGTTAAATACTTTGTCGCAGAGGTTCAACGCTTTCTATTGAAACAGAGTAAACTTTGTCCTTCATGGCTTTCCAAAGAGGGAAGTCAATTGAATTTTAATCAGGGAACCGAGCAGGCCAACTGATTAGAGCATCAGTTCCTCGGCCTATCTAATGTCCTGGAAAAAGCCTTGGCAAACATCGCCTGAGTTGAAGGCCATAATGAGGTGGAGTACCGTCTTGTATATACCCCATGTTTTCTCTAATATCAAGGTTGACAATATCTAATTGTTCAGGCAATTCACTTTCCAGAAAATCTAGATAATCAACTCCATTTAAAAGATTTGGAAAGAAAACAGGTCCAATTAGATGGTTATCAAGAATCTCTACCTAAACATTAATCGAAAAATTACGCTGAAAATACGTTTCTATCTTTGCAGTAGAATTTTCTTCGGACCAAATGTGATAATTATGATGATTTGCAACACCATTTCTATGAAAGGTGGCCCGGTCAGTTGACAAAATGGTGTTTACAAAACTTAATTTTTTTCAAATATTACAAAAATCCACAGGAGAACCATAATCTTGGGATTCCAATGCCTGAATAGTCTGTATGTGAAATGGAAATAGAAAATTTATTATTGTACTAAAGTGACATATTTACTTAAAAGAATATAAAAGCAATTATATGATACTTTTACTTTATGTAAGACTCAAATTAAGAATTAACATAAAATAAATGATGATGAAAATCGAAAGAAATAATTTCCATCATTTCATTTTTTTATTAATAAGTATGATAAAGATTGTAGTATTTCCAGATTCATTTGAAAACAGTTGTCCAAATGAAAGAAAGTTTCAGAATTAAATTTTATATAAAATGCAATTATACCAAAAAAGCCATAGGCGTACTATTAAAAGAGGGAGTAAGAGGTAAGGGTTGTTTACCCCTAAACCAGCCTTTTAGAAAATTTGATTTTAAAAAGTTTTTAGTTTAAACTATTACCTTGTAGTATACATTTCAGTATACCGGAGTTGAAAAAATATCTACAGCCATTTGGACAATATTTTTAACCTCACCACAAATAAAATTGTGAGAGGTTACTAAAATTGGGCCAAAATCGAAAATTGGGATAACATCAAATAACATCAAATAAAATCAAACGTTTTGAGGTTGCAGGAACCCAAAAAAGTAATTTTTTAAAAATGTCTCTGTGTGTGTGTGTGTGTGTATACTTATATGTACCTATGTACGTGTGTTAGTACGATAGCGCCAAAATTAGTAAACAGATTTGGATGAATCTTTGCATGAGGGTTTATTTAGTGCTACAGAAGATCTGAAACAGTTTTGGTTGAGATCGGACTACATTTAGTGATGTGTTGGCGTAACGGTTGTTTATTTTATAATTACTTACAATTTGAGCAGTAAAAATTCCGATATCACTCTTGCACCCTTTCAATTTGGTTTCCGTGAAAAAAGAAAAAAAAAAGGCAAGTGTGAAGCATAAGATCGCTTTTCGCGTGGCACTGTCGCGCGTCGATGCACGGAGCCGTTGCGCCGTGAAACTTGTCACGTCACGTGCATTCCTGGGCTTCAAAGATCCACTTTGCACTGGCGAGAGCCAACAGCTCGAAACTGCAGTCTGCAAGTGGTGTGTGATGACTGGCACGAAAGCTCCTTTAAGTAGGATCAGTCTTTTGGTTGGTGTTTGTTGCAATCGAAACATTAGCGTTTTGTTGGTAATATGCAATTATTACACTTAACGCGCCAGGCTTGTAACTTGTAATTCAGCGCTCGGCAGGGCACATAGCCCGGAGAGTAGCTGTTGGTTGCAGTCTGGTTACGTTCCTTATAGTAAAATAAAGATTTTATAAAGGAGTTTGCGACTAAATATATTATATTTTAATATTCCGCCCTCTAAAAGCACATTTGAACTAGTTAAACTGATTGTTAATTAAATTGATTATTAATGATTGTTAAAATTTATGTTTTTTTAGATAATAATAAATAAACTCGTGATTCTATCGTCTATCATTTCACTGATTTTTTAGGTAGATGTAAAGGAATTTTACGTTCTGTAGACAAAGAATTATCATTTTGACGCTTTTCGAAAAATTATATTTTAAATATCGCATTATGCTTACTTGGTGGCAAGGTTTCTAAAACGTTTATAAGTTTCAAATTGGGAAACTAGCAGCTGTGTCATGCATTTTCAATACGCCTAAAGTATTTGCATAAGATGCAAGTCTGTGAATACTGAAAGACTAAAAATACAACCTTTTAGTCAATAATTATTGTTAAGTATGTAATTAAATGAATCAGTTTATTATCTTGATATTTTAGGAAACTTAGGAATGCCAGATGTAGCTTTGAAATAATGTTAGTTCCTCGAGCAATAATGTACAAAATATTTGATAGTGCCGTTAATTAACAATGTATACTCCAATGCAAGTTACTCAGATTTGCTCCCAATAGAATATTAAGCGACTGAAGGATACAGGGTTATCGTCGACCACTTACCAGTAAACATCAATTATAATCATATATGCATCCTAAGAGACCAGCTTTTCCACCATTCAAACTATAAACTTTGGCTAAACTCACATTACAGTCACAAAGGTGATATTTACACTTTGGTGCCATTTTCAGTAATCATAAAAATGATTTACGTACTTTTGAATTAAAGTGATATAAAATAAATATGTAGTAAATTAAATATTATAATACGTAATTCATTGCCACCCATCAAGGTACACAATGTGTGTTTCTAAAGCGATTGAGAATAATGTCCTAAAACATGAGCCATACGTAGGAGCAGCTTTAATCGGAAAACGCAAACAAAAATCTGATTGCAATAAGCCCCCTACAGACAGACTAATCCCATAGAAAGGACCATGGTGCAGAGCTGTCGTGTGTCACCAGCCGCAGACTAGTTTCGAGCTTGTTAGCTCTCATCAGTACGGCATAAGTGAACATACGACAACCTTACACCGTTCTCCACTCTATCAAATTACGAACGATAACGTCCACAATTTGTGACTGTCTCCATCTGGTGACGAGTTATCAAATAAAATAATATTAATTGAGCAACTCCTGTATGTATAAAATGTATATGTATTTTACTGATTTATTTATAAGTAAATTAAAACGACTCTAAGTTTGTGATTGATCTGGTAAACTGATCGTATATATAATTTTGTATTTATCATCGATGTAATAAGCGTTTATGACCCCCGGCAGAAGCCTCGTACTATTATCTCCTCACCGCGGGCCATAAACTACTTTAGGTCCTTGATACATAAATAACTATTATAGATTAAGCATTTTAATTCAAATTTATCCTTCTTTTAAAGTGTAAAGCACAGTTTTTCGATAAACAGGACACTTCATCTGACAATTTTTATTATTCTATAATATTTAAGTTTCTTGAATTATCTGTTGAATTTTGTTCAAAAGATAATTAAAATTTAGCTGAACCGAACACAACCTTTAATCCTTTTAGCTCGCAATTTTACTGCTTTTATTTCAAGAATGCTAAGCATAGTAATACATTGTAAATGCACAGGATTTTTTCATTTCATCAACGTTTTTTCAGACTTAACAAATAACCTGTATATTTCACATCACTAAATTGTGCTTCGTTGCTATACTTTTTATGCATAATGAGGAACCTTAACGTGTTTATTATTATAAAATATACTTCAGCTAAAGCATAAAAGATTACATACTCTCATGAACGCGCTCTGTAAAGACTGAGACGCAATTTCATTTAGGTGAAATATGAGGTGTATATTTATATACGTCTACGCTGAAATTTTATATTTAACAATTAAGGGAGAGTCCATTAAGAAATAGAACGGGTGCATAAATACATTCTTTGAACAAAAGTAAATCGATTTAGGACAATTTACCTTAATATCATTTTGTCGCTTAAAAATTTGTCTCTAAAAATATTTTTTTATATTTATTTTTGTGGCGCCTCTATCACTGCCTTCAGATCAAAATTCTGAATGTGTATGAATTTTATTCATAGTAATTGAAAAATTCATGGCGTTGTTTCAAAATTAAAAGAATAAAGAAGGGGTTGAAATTTATTAACGAAAAATGCTCTTTTTCAACAACGCAAAATGGTATAAAATAGCCTCTAAACGTACTGTTATAAAAGAAATATGTAGTTTGGGATACACATCTGTGTTCACATTTAGTATTACAATTTTTAGCATCAATTACCTCATATCACATCAATCAATGAGATTAGTTTCGTTACAATTTCTCAGTTGGCGTTAGGAAAAAGATTTTGAAATTTTGGCACACCATATTTGACACAAGAAGTTCAATTTTGCAGTTATTTACTGAAAAATATCACTTCCCGTCCAACCTGAAGTAGAAACAAAATTTGATTTTTAAACAGCACCCTGTATATATTTTTGAATATTTAGATTTCACATGAAATTCTCGTTACAACGATGTATCACAAGTAGGTACCTGTTTTCAAGATAGTGTCATAAATTCAATCCATAGACCTACATAATTTTTTTTATTTTTCACTTTCTAAAAACGAATCTCCGTCTATAGTCAACATCTAGAGCATGTAAAGTTATATGCCTGTCCAAAATTTCAAATCGATATCACCTTCTATAATAGTGAGCTTACAAACAAGTACCCCATAGTACTTCGTAAGTTCACTATGGTAGAGAGTTATTATTGCTCTGTACTTATAATTATATTATATACACAAATCACAAACAAGCAGCATAATATATTGTATATTATGTAATGCTTCGTGAGTTTTCTACGTTTATTATTCATGTATTTACAACTTTATACTCAAAATTGATATATTAAATAAACGTTATTATTATTATTATTATTATTATTATTATTATAAGGAAGTTATAGACCATAATGTAATAAATTGTATCTACTAGCGGCGCCTCCGGCAAAATATGGACTGCAAGAGCTCGAACTTCCAGAGCATTTTTTTTTCGGGTAAACGGTGAATCCCAGACGAAAACGTCATAGGGATTTTCATCCACAATCTCCCCCTTCTATATGTCCCCATGATCAGAACGACAATTTTCCAAATTTTCGATTTCATAAAAAAAATTGTTCAGCGATTTTACCCCAATACTTTTCGATTTCCCTGGCCCTCAACCAACTTCATTTGGTGTTGTTCAAAATTTCTGACGGAACTTGCGATTTTCTCATCCCCCAACATGTTCAGGGAGCCTAAAGTCATGTCTGGTACTCCTTATAATACAAACGCCAAATTTTCCTATGTTTCTATACCTAAGCTGTATAGTATTAGAATTTAATGAATTTTACTATTGTGGAATAGGGTTAAATAAATAGCACTACTTATGCGGGATATCCATTATATCACGGGATTATATTAGCAACTTCTAAACCGTATGCTATAGTAAATTTAGGATTCTACCTGAAAAGTTTTGGAGTAGTTTTCTCTCTATCTCCCTTTATATTTTATTGAGTGCTGAACACAAATTTCAAGTTTGCTGCCTCGTAAATCTCCAGCTTTAAAGTTATAAACGAAAAACCATGAAAAAAGCTGATTTTTCTTATGGCGTGTACTTGGAGTTAAGCTTTTTCGAAAGAATTATTACACTAAACTAGAGAGATTTTCCTACATGTTACATATTTCACTTTGTCCGACACACTCATTATTAACACTGCCCTCAAAAGAGCACCTAACCATGATAACGTGATAGTAATTGGTGAAGATGTAGACATTCTTGTAGTCCGCATTGAGCTTTGCAATTTTTGCGAGGTAGATTTCCTAAAAGCAGGAAAAGTAAAACTCCCCAGAGGTTTTATTCGCCATTGGGTGAAGTCCACATATTACTTGCCAAACATATCCATCCATTTTTAGCGTCTGTAAATTTAGCGAAATATTAATAAAATGTCATATATAAACCTGTACAAACAAAGCCTACAGCATGCAGTCTATTTGTAGTTGACTATAAGGCTTTGATTGGTGTATTTTTTGATCCGAGGCCCTGATTGGTTTAGGTCTAGAACGTCGTTTAGATGAAAGAAAGAGAGATAGAGAGTATGTCGGCGAGGTTCCCGTTGAAATGATAGGGTCCGCCGAGAGCAACAAGTTAGACGGGCAATTAAAGAAGTATTGGAAGTTTGGTAGTATCGTGAAGTAATGTGTAAATTTGAGTTATTACTTGTAGATTCGTTTTGATGCTCAAGCCTGGCGACATTACTTTCATAAGCTCTAGTTTAGAGAGGTTTTATTTGGTTAGTGAAAGACGCCATGTATTTCCGATGTAAACGGCAAGTCCACCATAGTTATTATGAGATTTTCATGTTCAGTTCTGTTATATTTGCGATATTAGCCCGTATACTGTATTGTATTATCAAAGGGTAAACCTTAGCAACTGTCTAAGTGAAACAAAGACTTTCTAATGCATTGATCCTTGTCTGGTGCGCGAACCCTTAGTTAATTAGAGGTTAATTTGTACATTTTCGAACAATGGGTATTTGTAAGATTATTGTCAGTGTCAAGTTATTGCCTCAAGTGACAAAGTACAACGTAAACTGTAAGCATGCTCTACTTAAGTTCCCTGAATGGTTTTCGGTTTTTTTAACAAAAAATAAAATTCGTGGCGCCCAACTTTCCTTTTTAGATTTTGAATGAAGTTAATGACGAAGTATCTAACTATTTTTTGGTATACTCCAGATTTTGTCATGCTTGTATATTGTCTATTATTACAATGAAAAATTCTAGATTTTAAATTACTTTTTGTTGTTGTAAATTTATCTGTATTAGTTTAATTATTTTTCTATGATTTGATTGCGTATTCGAATACTGTAAATCTTAAAGAACTCTTGGCTTGTTTTTGACACTGATGTATTTTTATATTCCACGGCCTCAGGGTCATATATTTTATTGTTGTAATATAGGTTTAATTTTACATTTTTTGTGTCTCATTAATCCAGTTTTCCCTCGTCCCTGATATTGAGCTAGCTAGGGCCGTTTTAAGATAAGTATTCTGACAGAAATTAAAAGTAAAAATTAAAACTGTTTCAATGTGATCGATATATTAAAAAACCCACATGCTGTTACTGACGTTATTAAACTGAGCTGCTGTTTCAGGTACACTTGTACGAATTCAGCGGGGATACGACACCTTCCCTAAACAGCTTGAGGTACAAATGGTAGAAGAAATCTAGTTTTAAGACCTTTGAAAATATTGTCTCGCTCCCCTCAACAAAAGATGCAGCACGATATCACTATCTCAGTGTTTACAACTAAGTACAGTTTTACAGTTTATAACTGTAAGAAAGCTAAGGAATAGGGCTGGAGTAAAACAAAGAGAGGCATCACCCTCATAGCGACTGTCAAACCCCCTCGTATCAAAAGCTATTCTGCGTCAAATATCCTGGAAATTCAAAACCATGTGTAGTGGAAAATGTTTATATTATAAAGCAGGTTTGTTTTGTTCGCTCCTCTGCCCGTACTGCGATCGCTGTTGTGACAAAGTTAATTCCTTCACCGCCGAAGATGATAAGGAAGCAGAGGTTGACGATCCAATACTCTGGGATACATTGAGTCAAATAGAGACACAGCCTAAGCCATAAAGCGATGAAGAAGATAATAATGAGCCTCCTGTCAAAGAATATCAATCAGGCCTTTCAAGACGACCTAAGCAACATTAATTGAAAGACAGCTGCAGTGCTTTTCTTTTCCCTGTTTACAGGATACTGTTTTAGATCTTCAGGAAGATTTGGAGGAATGTTATCCTTTACTACTCCATATAACTTCAGATAAGTCCACACTTGTTTAGGATTATTCCTAATATTATTTGTATGAAAATTGTAAAATGAATATCTTCCTTGGACAATGGCATTGTCTTATAATAATTACAAATTTCACAGAAATATAGTCTGTATACAATACTTACTCTTTTTTTTTATCTTAACCAAGCTTTTCCTTACGTTTTTTAAGCTCATAGAAAGCCTATGTAAACCATGATTCTGAACGCTTATTATATTTGAAGGTGACTCTTTTGAAAGGAGAATGGTGATTAAAAAGATTTAACAGATATACGTTGAGGAATTCAAGTTTTTCTTCCAGAGAGTTAAAATTATATATGGTATTCCAATTAATATCTGAAGCGTGCAAATTAAATAATCTAATATTAAAGTTTTTAAAGCTACGAAATTCCTTTGCTGTGGGTTTAGAATCACAACCGCTCAATTCAACATCAGAAGATGTAACATTGTGGTCAGAAAACCACACATCTAAGTCTCCTGCATTTCTGATATCCATGTCAGAGTTACTTATAATTAAGTGTAGTAATGTTTCGCTTTGAGTAGCTATTCTAGATAATTAACTACATCGGCCAGTATACAAACGTTGGTATAATGAGAATTTGGTGGTTTATGTAACACTCCTATAGCACACATTTTTTTTCTATAGTAACTTTGGCAACATATACTCGGTGTCATAGACCTTCTCCACTGGTATAAATAACGCTAGGCAAGAATTAGAAATAGATGGATTTACATAAAGAGCAACACCCACGGCCCACGCCTCTTGCTATGCAGTCGCTTTTTATTTATTTGTAGTAATGTATTTCTAACATATCATCCATTACATTAACAGACAATAAGTTTCACTGATTTCAACTGCCATATATGAGTTTTGATTAAACATTATTTAATGTCGTTAAATTTACCTATAACAAATCTGATATTAAAATGACATAGTCTATTTGACTTTAAATTAGATAATTTCTGTTCTTGATTCTGATGAGATTGAATACAATTTAGTATGTTAAACTTAAAAACAGGCAGGCAGACATTTTTTCTTTTGATAATGAATATGGAGAAAATGTCATATAAAACTCTCAAGATATAATCCTAAATTGAAATTACTAATACAGTACATGGGCAGCTACTAGTCATATAGGGAAATCTTATATACTTATGTACATGTAAAATACGGGTGAAAATGTTATCTAATGGAGTGTAATTGGGGAGGACCATTAAATGCACTGTACGCTGGCGCCGGCGCCTCTGTGATTGTCGATGTTATGGATTTATTTATCATTTACTACAGTCCATTGGACTTAGGTTATAGTAACTTTACGAAAATTAAGTATTATTACACTTAAAATAATATTAACCTGGTAATATAGACATTTATTTAACAGAAGAGATAATGCAAATAATTAGATGGTACTCATAGTACATATCATCTCGTAATTCTTCCATATGCACGTGTACATAAGTGTATAAGATTCCCTTATATGACTAGTAACCTTCCCCGTACTGTATAATCCCATTGAAATAATGGATACTCTGCATAAGTAGTGCTATTTATTTTACCCTGTTCCATAATAGCAAGATTCATTAAATTCTGACACCACACGGCATAGGTATAGAAACATTTATGAAAATATGGTGGTTATACAATCCTTTAGGGAGTAAGAATTAAAAAAAGATGTATGTAGCTGAAGAAGCATCTCTTTATTTTTCAATAAATTGTATTACATGCGAAAAATATGAGTATAAAATTATAAGCAAATAGACCGGTTGGAATATGACAAAAAAATGAGGACAGTTTAGGAGCAAAATGTCTATTTCAACCCTCTTGACAACCACACGAGGATGAAACCTTATATCATGATTCTCAACTGTGAAAGTGCAACATTTGGGCACAGTTTCCTCGTTATAATGATAGGGGCACTTTCAATGGCTTGTGCTTGAACCTATCGGAACATGCAACAGTTTGTTTATTTGTTTGGGTCAAGGTGAAATCAGTTCCATATAGATAACGTTGCAGTAAACCTTGGACATTTATACATTAATATAAATAAAAAGTAATAATAATATCGATGCGGTCATATGTCCTGAAATTATTTCAAAAGAAATAGAGAAGCGTCAATATTATTATTCAGCACTTCCTAGCAGGTAATTTAATACACACATATATGCAGCTATCGTACGATTTCAAAGAAGTACCTTCGAATGTTCGCCACAGTGAATGTGATAGATCATTAGATACGTGTGCTGTGTCGACGTATTTAAATGCAGTATTAAGATCTGGTAGGGGACAGAATTAGATTGAATATATCACAATATAGGGTTGCGCGATTTCAAAAAGAATCTATCAACTTGAAGATAAGTTGAAATGAAGGGCCTTGAGTATGTTTGCGTGAAATTACTATTTCAGCGTGACTTCTTATCGTATTCTACTAAATCTGATTCGACATTCGCACATATAGATTTTTTCAAGCTTCGATGACTAGAAACGTTCATCGTAATGAAGTTTTTTTAGACAAAAATTTGTTTACTTTAAAATTTCAATTCTCGCAAAATTCGGTTTTCCAGGTAATTCAGTTACCGTGAATGACTTAGTTAACATAAAAATGAATTTACTTAGCATATCAAAATAAGGAAAATAAAAGTATAAATTATAACAATATATTAAAACACTTTATTTTCTTTCTATCACTAACTTATTGTAACTTGAACGTGTTCTTGCAGCTTCGCTACATAACTTATGATTATCAAACAAATGACTCAAAATTAATGGTCATTTATTCGTTTGATAACGATACTTTAAGTGCCGAAACTGCAGTAACGTTCAACTTGCATAGTGATAGAAGCAATATAAATTGTTTTAATATATCGTCATGATTGACTGTCATAAAGGAGCGGCTTCCACAATAGAGTTTTAGAAGTATAAATTATAATTGATGAGATTGGCGTCAATCGGTACAACACAGCTTTGACCATTTAAGATATCATTTACCAAAAGCTTTATATTTTGAAACAAACTCGAAACAAATTCTCGGTATACTCGCAGGTATAGAGAAAATTGTATAAAGCTTTGCAATAGATGATGAACGGAAGGTCAAAAGTTGTGGTTACAGAAGCAAAGTGAAATCCATGGGTCAACCGCTGTGAAAACTTGTGTGTGCCATATTTTATATTTGGAGTATTTTTGGTTTATTGACTAACTTATGCAGTGTTTCATGTTTCTTTCCTTAATTACTTAAAATTCATTCGAGGCCACCTTTAAACTTCTTGTATGAAACATGATTTTAAATCGAAAATAAAAATTGCCAATATATTTAATACCCTACTAATAGTCCGGAGGTTAAGAGAATCCAGCTTGCATTTTATGCTCAAGCATTGAAATTTGGTACACTTGTTCGTTAGATCCTATCCTTCGATACGATAAATGTTACCACGGTCGGGGTCCCTGTTGTAGCATAGTTGCCTACCTTTAGGGGCGAATCCGCATTTTCGGTTGTTTGGGAGCTAAGAACTGTCGTGGAGGGCTGAAATTTGATACACATGCAGCATTTTGGATATTTAAATTCACAAGTAAGTGTCCTAGGGCCCACGGCCCTTTTTTCAAAATGCCGGCGAGGAAATGCACACAATAACGTTATTTTCCGAAAAAGTTTACTCTATCGCATTTTTTCGAGTAAGGTCTCATTTCATAAGTTTTTGCGGTCTCTGATTTCAAAAAAATATGTTTCTAGTACGTATGGTAGAAAATAAGGACAGTAAGAATAAATTAATATGCCACTATTCTTATAATTATGGTGGAATAACACTTTTATTTCATACCAACGCCAGTAAATAGTACCTGTGCATTGGGCATTAATCTAAGTGGCACTTCTAGAACTACTATACACTTTCAGATGTGTCCCAACTACATTTACATAAATCACAGCATTTTAAATTGTACTTGAGGCATTTTCAGCGATTTGCAATGCAGCCCTTTTTACAAATACACTTAACTAAGGCTTCGCATGCTTCCGCCTTCTTGCCTTTTCCAGAGTTTCCACTGATTTTTCAATCTTCAATTTTCAGGGCCGTGAATGCTTCTGTAGCTCTAGAATACTGTAGCCAGGCATTAATAGCCGTGAGCTTTCCAATTCCATTGAAAAAAGAATGTCGCATCCGGTAACTGCGTTAAATCATATTATGGGCTAAGATTTTTAGGATCTGGGAACAAGATTAATACATCTTACCAACCGTCTTTTAAAATGAGTAAAATATAGACTATATGTGGTGACCTTTGTAAGGTAAAACAAAGAAAAAGGGTACATTTAATTATTGTTTTAGGCATTAACCTGTCAAAAACTATAGCCAGGCGAGAGACTGAAGCCGCTTTCTTTCTGATGTAATTTAAGAACTCCGTGCTAATATAATCACTGAAACACACAGAAGTTCCAGGTTTAAGCATGTGCGCAATTACATCTCCGTTAAGTATTTTTGCCTTTACATTTGGAACTGTGTCAGCAGTGCACTCTTCAGATAAATTGGATACGTACTTGTTTAAGTCCGACTGTAACCACAGGTTTACTGTAATATACTTAAATATTATTGAACTTCTGCGTTTTACTGTTGTGTTTGTGAAAGTCTATTTTCCCTTATTGACCCACTGGAATTAACCGATTCTTCACTGAGCTGCTTAGTCTCGCTCATTCGACTTGTGGGTAGTGTTGTTCAACCACTTTAAACTTGAACTGGAACCAGAGTACTGAATAAAGCTCGAGTGCCAAAGTGACAGACTTAGTTCTCGCACTGTATGAGAAAAAGAGCGTCACAGTATTCAAGAGGAGAAAATTTAACGGGGAAATGTATTTTATTTTTATTCACAAAATTTTTCTCAATCCTGCATGGGTCGCGTACTTATCTGTGCGACTAGGTATTACGTTATTTGCAGCTATTTTTAGCATAGGGGCCGTATCGTTAGCGTGAACCTTATATTCTTCAATTATCCTTGTTTACATCTGCAGTATTGCTGCAAGGGTTAGCAAGTGAATTTCGTATGAGTTAAGTAGCAAAATGGTCTCTCTGGCCGGCGTGACCCAACATAGATACGGTCTGTAATTTTATCAAACGCTCTTGTTCATTTTCGTAACTACACGTACTAAAAGATTTCATATATATTTGTTCTCCATATATTATAAAATTCCAAATGTTACCTGATAGAAAATTATTATTATAGATCACGCACATTAGTGAAGGCTTACACGATCTAAATTAGCTGATATATCACAAATGTAAATGCTAAAAACAGTGGCACTAATATGGATCTTTGAGAAATCCCACACGTCAAATTAGATAAATCTGAAGCTCCATTTGAGGTTTCTACAAACTGAGACTTATTTGTTAAGCTACTTTTTATTAACTCAACCCCACTCTCTGAAAACCCAATAAAATTTCGATAGGTACACCCAGAGGCAACCTAGACACACTTACCACTGAGATACCGTCATGATAATTATCGTTAGTAAACACATCATGTGTGCCATGGTAATTTTTAGGCGTTTATAATGTATATTGTAAAAATGAATTTGAAAACAGAATGGTCTATCATCCGTAAATGTTTTACAGAATATTTTATATTTTGAAATACGCAATATTTTTATATTTCGTAAGTTCAGTCGTGACAAATATAAAGTAAAGGCCATAGTTGGGGGCGATCGGAGCGGTCATATGTCCTAATAAATTATAATTGAAATTTGACGTCGGATGTTTAAAGGTTTTTTTGCTGTCCATGTGATGCATGTTTTCAGATGTTCTGAAAATAACAATGTCCTTGACAACAATTTTGGTGGCCATGTCTGGCTCCCAGGTACAACTGTCGGAAATGAGTCCCGGTGCCATGATGGCACGAGAAGCTTTTTTGTCAAAAATCGAGATATTGCATAAACGTGGCTTTTATGAAGATAAGATGAAATAGACAGCAATTTTTTAGGTCGCTAGATAATATGCCAATACGTGATATTTATCAGCATCGCCATACAACTATATGCATAATGAAAACCTGAGATAAGATGAAATAGACAGCAATTTTTTGGGTCGCTAGATAAAATGCCAATACGTGTCTCGCAAGGTCGACAAAGCAAGCTGTTATTTAAAATACTTGATAGCAATTTTCCATTGTAATTAAAGCTAATTACGGTTATGAATTTCGATATTTTGAAATTTTCTTTCAGTGGAAGATTCAAAATTCGTTATTTTTGAAACTGGAAACAGTAGTTGTTTTCTAGAAAATGGCGGAGGAGCCGGTGATTATAAAATTTCCTGTTAATGCTTATTGGTCTACTTTGTGATCGTGTTGATACGGCCTCGCATTCAAATTAGACCGATCTTCTTTTGGTAAGTCAAAAACAATAGAGGAAAACGAATTTATTACAGATAATTCTAGTGATAACAAACACCATTTTCCGACAAAAGGATAAATTTAAAGGCACCTGGCGTCACCCCAGATCAGGTCACTGGCATCTACTGGACTATGTTATCGTACGTAGGAAGCATCTCAAGGACGTCCAAATTACAAAGGCGCGCATTGATAGCGAATGTTGGACCGATCATCGTCCTGTTGTCTCTAAAATGAAAATTGTTATGAGACCCAAACACCGAAGAACTCAAGTAAAACGTAGACTCCGTCTCTGTATTAGTAAATTGCGTGACCAACAAACCGTCGAACAGCTAAAGCAAAAAGTTCAAGAGAATTTGAGTGCACTAGAAGAAACCAATTCTGTAGATGTCGCTAGTACCTGGACACAAATTAAAGACAGTTTAAAAAGTGCGAGTGAGAAAATTCTTGGCACTGCAGCAAGTAAAAAACAGGAGGACTGGTTCAATGATAATGAAGCTTTTATACAAGAACTTCTTGACCGCAAACATACTGCCTTCCAAAACGCTATCAACCACCCCAACGACTCATCAAAAGCAGAAGCTTTTATCCAATCTAAGTATGAAACGCAACGCGAAATCAGAAGAATAAAGAACGAGTGGTGGGCAAGCAAGGCCAGAGAAATTCAAAGGTACGCCGATTCACACGACTACAGGAATTTCTTTCAAGAAGTAAAAGCAGTGTACGGTCCCAGTCGGAAAAATATGTGCCCTATTAAAGATTTAAATGGAAATCTCCTCAAAGAAGACCAGGAAATAAGAGCCCGATGGAAAGAACACTACTCTAACATTCTTAACCAGCAAAGTCAAGCCGATCACGATATTATAAATCTTATCCCTCAATATGACACCTTCGAAGACTTAGATAAACCACTAACAACGGAAGAGATCTTAACCGCCATTGGGCAGCTAAAAAATAACAAATCTCCCGGCGCCGACTCACTCCCAGCTGAGATCTTTAAAGCTGTGTCGTCAGAGCTCATAACCTACCTCAAAAAACTGTTTGATGTCGTGTGGGAAAGTGGTCAAGCTCCGCAGGAGTTTCGTGATACACTTTTAATCAACCTCTTCAAAAACAAAGGGAGAGCTGCGGACTGTGGAAATTACAGGGGTATAGCTCTCCTGGCTGTTGGAGGGAAGATACTCACTAAAGCGATGGCAAATAGGCTAACACCTGTTATGGAAAAGTTACTTCCTGAAACACAGAGTGGCTTTAGACCAAACCGAGGCACATCGGATTTAATCTTCACACTTAAACAGCTTCAAGAAAAAGCACTCGAACATCAAGGAGAAATTCACATGGCCTTCATTGATTTAACCAAGGCGTTTGACTCGGTGGACAGGGAAGTGCTCTGGAAAATTATGTTCCGCTTAGGTATCCCTAGAAAATTTGTGGAAGTATGTCGCAGTCTACATACAAACAACAACGCCCAGGTTATGTATAATAATGAGGCAACCGAACCTTTCCAAACCCTCACTGGAGTTAGGCAGGGATGTGTCCTGGCACCCCTACTCTTTAATTTGTTTACCACTGCTCTAACAATTATTGTTGACAACAAACTGACAGTCAGAGGAATAGGTCTCAGATACTGTTTTGATGGCGGTCTCTTTAACATAGGACGCTTTAGAGCTTTCACGAAGACACGCACACGATTCATTTGTGATCTCCAGTATGCGGATGACTGTGCACTTTTAGCCTCTACGCCGGAAGAGCTTCAAGAACTTTTAGATGTGTATGCCCAGAGCTATGATTCCTTGGGACTTAAAATCAACATTGGAAAGACTAAGATTATGTCAACTCCTCATCAAGTGAACCAAATAGACATTACACTTAACGGAAATTCTCTTGAAGTGGTGGATCAGTTCAATTACTTAGGTAACGTTGTTAATGACAAAGCAAACATGGACAGCGAGATTCGCAATAGAACTAACGCTGCATCTAGAGCACTCTGGGGACTTAGAGAGAGAGTATTTGACAACCACGACCTTGCTTTGTCAACGAAAATGGCTGTCTACAGAGCAGTTGTCATTCCAACACTGCTATATGGATGTGAAAGCTGGGTCACTTACCGTCGTCATGTGAAAGAATTAGAACGTTTTCAACAAAGACACCTCAGAAGTATGATGAAAATCCGTTGGTTCCATCACATATCAAACGTGGAAGTACTCAGGAGAGCAAACAGCCTTCCAATTGAGGTGCTTATTTCAAGAGCACGCCTAAGATGGGCAGGTCACGTTCATCGTATGCATGATAACCGCCTTCCTAAATGTACACTTTATGGTGAATTGCTAAGCGGTAGAAGAAGGCGTGGCGGTCAACGAAAGCGGTTCAAAGACGCTCTCCATGAAAATTTAAAATCCTGCGGTATTGCAGACGAGCAATGGGAACAACTTGCAGCGGACAGAACCGAATGGCGAGGGGTTGTGGCCAGCTATCAAGGAGATGTTGCTGCAAGAAGGCCGAATCCAAGACTTAACCAGGTCTATGTTTGTCCTGACTGCGGTCGACATGTGCTCTCCCGAATTGGCCTCTATAGCCATAGTCGTGTGCACCGTAGATGAATGGGAATTACAATAGACTACACCTTTTACTTGTTTTTTATTGTACACAATTTATCGACTGTAACATTTTTATACTCGGACTCGAGTAACGGCTAATAATAAAAAAGTATAAATCGTCTACTGTTTCCTGCTAGAAAAAAATTTTAATATTACTTTACAACAATTATACAAATAATAAAATTTATTAGCAGAATAATGTGTGCAAAAACTAACTTATCTTTACATAGAAAGGAGTATAGAGTTTTGAGCGTTCTCTTAATTCGATGCCTTTTTGGACAATTTTCTCTTAAAGTCTCCAAACAAGTCTTCCAACTCTCAATAGCCAAAATTACGATATTCTCCCAGATAATCAAAAATATACCAAATTGTCAGGACAGCATCGTTAAACCCAAATCGTATAGCTAAAATAGTTGCCAAAATCCAATAATACTGCCAATGATGCCGTGCCGAAGGCCTTATAATATTCTAATAATAATATAAGAACAATAATTGATTTGCCTTGGCCAGTTTCACTTAAAACATCATCTATGATATTTATCAGCACTGTCATACAACTATATCCATAAAGAAAACCTGATTGGTAAATTGGCAAGATATACTACATGTGATTTACAATAATTTTGATTGGCGTGGTGAAGAAATAGTTGTTTCTATCGAGTAATAATACTAATGTATGCTTTATTATATAAAATGGTTTCATAAAAAATAAAATAATGTATTTTCAAAAGTAAATATAACAAAACTAGTTTAGGGAACTTATTTTTTTGAATACTGAAACACTATACACATATAATAAATAGTTTCTCGTAGCAACCTGAACAAAATGTTGTGACTTTTTAAATCAAATTTGCTGCCACTTTATCTTCACTTTATGATGTAATTATGTCATACCACCTTGTATATCTGTTTCTGATCTTTCCATTTGTGTTACCTTTCTTTTCGTTGTTTCCTGTAAGTAATGTTGCTGCTCCTTATTCCTATTCGACCATTCTTGCAACTCATATCCATTTACTTCATTTAACGCCTGGAACGAGTCTATCAATTCTTCTCTGATTTTGTCAATTGCAATATTTTTTTATTCGGGTTAAGTTGTTTGTATAAAATAAAGGCATTGGGAACGGAAGAAATAGAAGTTCAACTGCAACTTTATGATGCTATCTGACGGATTTTCTTATTGGAGTACAGTAGCTTGATAGCTGGTCGGACAAGTCGATGCCAGCTTTTCCATGATTATAATGTATTAGAAATATAAGTTTCTTTATCTCTTTCTTATGTTATGACATGTTGATAGCATTAAGACATGTCGCATATCTTTCCATTAGGAAATTCTATTGTTGTAAGTACTTACTTATAATCTCCTGGGCAGTAATTAGAGCATCCTGTTGTACAATGTATAGTTAAATAAATAAAACAAGGGAATTTGCTTGCCACCATGTATAAAGAATTTGGTATAATAACTAGATTCTATCAAATGCGAAATAAATATTTTAACTCTAACAAAAGTTATCGTATAAGTTAACGGTATGCATACGTTTACACATTCGCAGATACATATACACATATTACCCTTACTTACAAACATTACGATGATTATTATAAATGTTCATCACTTTATAATTCATTAATTTATTTGTTTAAATCAAATAGGTATAACAATAGTTAACAAAGAAAATTTAAATTTGCTGTATCCTGTACCAAACATTTTACGGGATATATTTCTATGAACATATAAGATATGTTTTCGTTAAGTACCGCATGCATTTGGATAAATCGTTTTGGGGGATGATAAACGGGTTCTTCTAGAAATAACTT
This sequence comes from Leptura quadrifasciata, assembly GCA_963675555.1. Classification (NCBI taxonomy): domain Eukaryota; kingdom Metazoa; phylum Arthropoda; class Insecta; order Coleoptera; family Cerambycidae; genus Leptura; species Leptura quadrifasciata. The sequence goes on from OY776678.1 coordinate 47,820,717, forward strand.
TACTTAAATTGGGTCATGTCCATGATAAATGTATAGAACTGTAACCAATAAACATGTATGCTTATAAAATGTAGTTCGATCTATAAAATTATTCCTTAGTGCTTTGCAAATAAATTATCTCTGCATGGAACCATATGTTATGTGGCAAAGTTTTTCCTTAAACAAACTAAGACTCGAACTATTCCTTACACCACAAAATGTAGCCGTTACGTGACTCTTAAATGGCACGACTTAATGAGAATATAGATAGGAATTATATATTCAAGATATACCATATAATTTGTAAAATCCTATCTGATAAGATATAGTGTCTAATATACGTAAAATTTAACTCTTGTCGCACGACTCTAATTTAGGATAAATTTTATATACATTTTGATGTTTTAATATCACTTGCTATTTTGAAACATTAATGATATGCCATTGATATGAAAGCAAAAGTGATACTGATAATTCAAAATATGCATTATAACGAAATAAACGTTTCTCACGTATAACCTATAAGAGCAACCAGGCAAAAGTGAACAAGTTCGCCATGTCTATTTTTACAGAAGATACGAAATTTCGATAATCCAATTTCTATTACCTTTGTTAAGTCAATTACACCATGGACAATTATTGTAATAAAATCTAATTTCGCAGATATCTAATGGGAACATTTTCGAATAAACGGTTTACAAAAAAATCGTATTTTTGACATGGATTTATTTACCTTTGTTTGAACTGTTTGTGTCTGTTGAGTATTTCTTGAAATGCTATCGGAACTTGTTAAGTTTTGAATGAGTAGAATGATTGGAATTGAGACAATTTAATTTTTGAGAATACATTTTTGTAAAGTGAAATAAAATATTTAAATCAATAAAAAATTCAAACATTAAACCAATGAATAATTTTTTAAAGAAAAAAACCAATTTAAAATATGTTTTTTAAAGTGAAATATGTAACCCTATTTTTTAAATAATAAATTGATGTATGCGTCAGGGCTTCAAGACAACTATTTTCAGTCATTCTGACCGAATGACGCTAGGCATAAGCAACACTAAATTCTCAACACTTTAATTGATAACATAGTTTGTAGAGGGAGCTACTAGATAATGATAAAAAGTGTCCAATTACTTCTATTTTGATTAAAGATAACCCGCGGGAAAAGAATTTTAATGTAGAAAATAATTAACAAAAATGCTGGAAACAATATAACTCCTGTTAAACAAATAACTTATGCTAGGTAATAAATTGACAAGAGATAGCTATATTTAAAGTTCGAACATCTAACCTACGAATGGGCAAGTCTACTTATGTTTTTAAGTACTGAATTATTTCTCGAAATTGAGTGGGACTGCTATAAATTCATTTTATTTAAAATTAGTGAGGAAGTATACGGAATGGTAAAGTAGCCCTACAGTAATAATAAAAAGGGTAGTAAAATGTAGCGGCTAGGAAGTGGTTCCAGGAGAAATTATTGAAAGGCTAGATTTTTGCTGGAACCCTTGGAGAGTACAGACATTATCTAAGTTAAGAGGAACCTCAGAACATCTAAGGTTTCTTTGATAGGGCTTTGCCGATCCTCAAACTCAAGTTTTCTACCACTAAAACTAAATTAAATATATTATTTCGGTCTTTTGAGAACACGGGGCAATTGGCCCTACTCATAATTGCTGATGCTGGAAACTGGTCGCCATATTTAGTACTGGTAGAGTACCGCCAATTTTAATACCACCGAGTCGCTTGTCAATTCCATATGGTTGGTGTTAAGCTTCAGAGTAGATTAGAGGAGCCCCCAACAAGTCTACGACGACTGTAAATACTTACCTATCTAATTTGATCACCACAGCCTGGCAAAAGCCTCTAACAAGAAGTTCCCTTTTCTATTAAAGTTATAATAATTATAACTTAGATGGATGAATTATTCATCTATCTTTTTTTTAATACCTATAATCTCAAAATTTATCTGATATTATTTTGGACTAATTAATATTAATTTTTTTACGTTTTCCTGAATAATTAAAAACCTAAAATTTAAATTGCTTGTTAACTAAACAGCTGTTTGGGGATAGTTCAAAATTATTTTACAACTTTAGTGTTTCTGAATCTCTTCAAGATTAACATTATTAAGGTTCGTTAAATATTAAAATTTAAGTTATCATTCAAATGTCATTGAAGCTAAATTAAAAAGCAAAATTTTTATGCTTCACACCCTCACTTTTTTAGATTCCTTTGTAGGAATCTGATCTCCCTCCCATCTAGAAATTAACAGGCGCCCGGAAGGCTTACGATTTAACCCAATTTTCGTTTGGTAAACCATTGTTTCAGTAAAGACGTAGAAAGAACCCACGCCCAGCTTCCGAGCAAAATAGCAGCCGGTAGACAAATAATCGGAAAGCACCATGCCGATTGTTGCGCCCTCGCATCGCAAACAAAATATATAAAATAAAAAATAGGATATTAAATTCACCCATAAAGTTTTAACGAAAATTAGTTGAAAATATTCTTTGCAAAATGGAACAAAATATTATAAAAGGTAATAAAAATAGAACATTAAACTCGTGCACAAATTCTTAGCTAATAAAATTAATTAAACATATTTGAACAGGATATTCCTCTAAGCAATCGCTTTCAATTTCTTCTTCTTTATTTTCAATTTCATTCTCGTTTCTGTTAATAAAATTTTCCTACTAGGTGAAGTCAGGATCTTGCTTCCAGTCATTATTGTACTCGACTTCTAGTACCGATTTTATGTCTTCAATATTTTTTGTGGGTCAATTTTCTTCCTAAACGTTTCTGTTATTTTAATAGACTTTCCCACTTTTTCTCGAATTTGACCATTGTTCCGTTTCAGATTCAAATCTGAAGTTTATCAGGCCTCGAAAGCGAACACAACTTTCTCTTTTTTTAGTTTGCCTTTCTAGAATAGTTCTTTTCATCCATTTTGTTCCTTCAAATGTTCTATAATATTTCATATTTTGGAAAGCACTTTCGCGACATACAGATTTTTTACGAGTTAAATTCGCTGTCGATGCGCCCCGGTTGCACGACTTTTAAAACTGACCATGGTAAAATAGTTTTTAATTAGTATACTGCTCGCAAATCTATTTTCTGAATTTAAAAGTAGTTGCGACGTATATAGTTTTTTTTTACAAAGTTAAGGCAAACCCCGCACCAAACGCTAACGAAACTGGCAGACTGATGGCAGGCTATTTCTCTACATCACAAATGTGACATAGTATTAAAGAAGTAGCATTTCGAAAATGGTTGCATTTTTTTGTCGCTCACCTCTCAGGCTAGTATATACTAGGTCGACTGTAGATATTTCTGCAGATTTATCATCGATTAGTAAGGATCATACACAAAAATCTGCCTTTAACCTTAGACTAAAACTATATAACATTTTACCGCTCAACATAGAAACTTGAAGAAATTTATTAAACAGGGAATTAATATAAATAAAAAATTATTCAAAAGCATGATTGTATAAAAAATATTCTGAGTTAATAATGTAACTCGATCTCATCTATTCAGGTAAACATTGTCGTAATCGTAATCATAAATACTAATCGCTAATAATTACAATAAACCAGCCGTGTGGGCCTGAGATCCGCCCACCGCGCAGCCAAAGTGCCAAAGAAATGGGAAAACTTTCTCCGGCGTGCAGACAACAAAACGGCACTGTTGGAAAAACATTTTTTGCCACTTTGGGAAAGAATGACATTAAAAGCCCTCACAATGCTGATTGTTCCTCTCTGGCGCCATGCAACCATGAGGAGGCGGTACACGCTAATTTCTTCATCTGGTAGACACTGCGATTAAAGGCTGTGAAGAAATTATGGTAAGGGCATGCGATACTGATGTACTGGATCTTGCGGTTTTTTGTATGCAACACTTGCCTAACCTTAAGTAGCTTTGGGTGCACCTTGGCATCGGAAAGCTGCCCATGAACTTATAAGTGTGCATGATAAGTTATCACATATAGTCTATATTTTACTCATCTTAAAACACGGTTGGAAAAAATGTATTAATTTTGTTCCAAGGTCCATAATAGGTGTTCACGCAGTTACCGGATGAGGTACTGTATCTTGTTTCCGTAGAATTGGAAAGCTGGCGGCTATTAATGCCTGGCTACAGTATCCTGGAGCTACAGAAGCATTCATAGCCTTGCAGACTGAAGATGTTGAAAAAGCAATGGAAACTCTGGGAAAATTTGTCGTTTTAACGTACAGCAGGTAATTGAAATGTACCAATAAGGAGCAATTTTAAAATCTATATATTATAAATAAATAATATAAAAACTGTTTTATTTTTCCAGAACCGTATCTGTGACACTGTGAACGAATGGCGGAAGTGCTATTTACCAAAAATGATCGACTGGAACATATTTCACCAACAAGGGATGCTCTAGAATAGCATGCCAGGCGCGTTTCCCTTCAAGTCTCAAAAATAATCTGAATTGTCGTGATCTCTGTAAATGTAGTTGTGACACATCTGAAAATGTATAGTAATTCTATATGTGCCATTGGGATTAATGCCCAGTGCACAGAAACTATTTATTGTCGTTGGTATGAAACAAAAGTGTTATTCCTCCATTATTATAAGACAATCGGTATATGAATTTATTCGCCCTGTCATTATTCTCGACTTCACGTACTAAAAACATGATTTTTAGAAATCAGTGACCCCGAAAACATGTGAAACGAGACCTCACTCAAAAGAATGCGATAGAGTAAACACTTTTTCGGAAAATAATGTTAATTTGTGCATTTTGCCGCCGCCATTTTGAAAAAAGGAGTTACTTGCAGCCTTAAGCATCCAAACGACACTTTTTAGCTCCAAAACAAGCGAAAATGCGATTTGCCGCTGAAGGTAGACAATCATGCTATAAAAGGACACCTGCGGGGGCCCCGACCGTGGCAACATTTCTCATATCGAAGAGTAGAGTGTAACGAACGTGCGTACCAAATTTCAATGTTTGAGCATAAAATGCAAGAAGGATTGTCTTACCCTCCGGACTATAATAAGATAAATCTAATTGATAACGATAGAACAAAGTTTACACCAATAAAAATACGAATAACGTTAACACAGCTTTAACTACTTGATATTACCCACAGGCCTGGCAAGAAAGACTGCTTTTACTTATGAACAAAATTTAAAAACTTACAGACTATTCAGATATGAGACCAATAAATTCTGTTAAATACGTCGACAGTTCTGGGAAGGCCGATATATGATCAAATAAGTCGTTACATAAAAGTAAATTAAATTATACCTGCCAATCAACATGGCTATCGAAAGTAACCCATAATACTGCTGGAGATTTGATAAAGGGGAAGCCATTTTACTCATGTCACTTGATTAGCGTAAAGCACATTGTGAATTCTTCTAAGCCTTTTTTTCAGCTCCAAAACATGGATTTCAAAAATATGTAAAATTTAAAAAGAAGCCACGTTATGTTCATTCGTTATTACAATATGCGTTGCTTTGGACTTACTATGCTGTACTTAAGTCATTTACAGATGGTTAAGCAGGAATTATTCCAGATGAAAAGCCTAAACCGAGAAATCATACTGTAATGGTACCTTTGAAGAAGCTCCAGCTACTACAGAACGTTGGAGAAGAAATAAAGGCAAGCTTAAGCAAGAGTTAAATTTTGAACAGCTAGAGATATTTAGGATAGTCGTATCCAAAAAAGAACATATAGATGATGCAATGACGAAAAATTGACTATTTTTGGTTATACATGTTTTTATCAATCCATACAGTACGAAATAACTACAAGACTACCTGATTACATAAATTCACTGTTTTTCAATAGATTTTAATAAATCCCCGCTTACAGTATTTGGTATAATCATTAACAGTGCCATGAATAGCACCTCATTATTAGTAGAAGATAAAAAAGGAATAGAATGTTTAGTTTTATACAGGATGTAACTTAACTTACCCTAAAAATTACAACCATATATGCACCTGTAAGTAAGAAACAGATTTCTTTAAAAAAAAGCCTGACACATAAAAAGAGTTACAAATTAATGGAAATGATAAAATAAAATACTGTTTCTACAAAAACTGTTGAAAGTTCCGTCCATTGACGTTCAAGCACGCCTGGAACCGCCTAATCCAATTTTGTCGCACTAGTTGAAGTGTTCCTGCTATTCCCAAAGACGCAAATTATGGAGAGCCGAGCCGTTACGATACACTCACGTAACACATCGATATTGTCTACCTCGGTATAGTATACTTAATTTTTCATATATACCCACAAAAAGAAGTCAAGGGTATTTAGATCCGGGGACCGCGGAGGATAACCTACGAGTCCACCCCGTCCGATCTAACGCATCCCGTTTAATTGAACTAAATAATCTCGGACTACTTATCGACAATGTGGAGGTGCACCATCATGTAAAAACCACACCCGCCTTCGGACTTCCAAGGGCACATCTTCAAGTAAGCTAGGGGGATCATTACGGAGAAACTGCAGATATTGCAGACCATCCATCCGATTTCCCATCGACAATCCCTACCTACAAGTTTAAAGAGAACCGATGTTGAAAGCAATTCCGAAGTACTGCATGATGAATCTCAATGGCCCAAACGTGCTTATTATGTAGATTGGTTATCCTATTACGCGAAAAAATAGCTTCATCTGTGGCCAAGACATCGACTGTAAATCGGGCATTTCGAGAATTTTTTTGCAACCACCATTCACAAAATGTTGCCCTTAAGTGGTGGTCTGTAGGCAACAATGCTTGGATCTTCTGGACGTGGTAAGGGTACAATTGAACCTCACGTAGTATCGCCAAACTGTTTGATGCGGCACAACAGCGACCTGCCGGGCTAGCTTTCTTATGTTTATTGGCGGATTATCTTCCGCAATATCTAAAATTTCTTTTTCGACGTTTACAACGCTTTGTGGGAGAACCTGACTCCCGTTGTCCACGGTTTGGGCATATATTTCCACTTGCAAGTCCACGTAAAACCAGTGCCGTAAATGTTTCGTGATAAAGGCAGTGCCTATTGGGAAATTTTTGGACATTAAGGAGAGAACCTGCTTACGAGTTTTACCTTGCATCTCCGTACGCTAACACAATGTCCATTAACTCCTCGTGACTGTACACGTATAACATTTTAATTATAAAACATACTAGCACTTAATTACTAACAGTTAGCACACACGGTAACCCTTATTCACTCACGATAACATATACATTGGAGCTCTGATGGCAGTGGCAACATGTTCAATAAGCAAAGTGAACTTGGAACTCCATTCTCAGTTATTTTATGCAATATTTATTTTAAACCAGTCTACCAGGTAGTCCAGATACAGCAGCCCTTCAAATTGTCATTTTCAACATTTTCATTAATTTGTAATTTTAACAATTTGTACCTTTTTCTGTATTGGACTTCTATTACTTTGTTTTTAAGAAATCGACTTCTTACTTAAAGGTGCATGTATAGTTAAAATTATTCGAGTAAGTTGGGTTACATCCTGTATATTGATATTCATTTTCAGTTTATCAGGCGTGTAAGTTATGTAGTTACAAAATCCATTTGTTTATTAAAACACTCTACATTTTTCAACAATGTCTTAATATAAAACGAAATATTGGATTATGTGGTTTTGTTATATTATTCTGATATAGTTTATGTCTACACTTAGATTTAAACTCTTTCACTAATACAATAAATTTAAAATTCACTTATTAGATTTATATTTGATGTATACCGTAGATATCGAATATCCACGTCTTTCTTAGGAGTTGGACATTGATTGCTTTACCCAAACCCTTGTAAAAATACAATATTCTACATACTTTCAAATAATTTCCAGAAAACTTCAAATTTATCCTTGGAATAAAATACAAAAGGAGTTGTTTCTTGTCCACTTAGGCTGGTGCCAATATATTTCTGAAAAGAAAATAACAGGCAAAGACCAGCCGGGGAATTTAAGTTAAGGTTGTAATTAAGGAAAAAACAAAAATCAAACACGAGATAAAGTGAAATTGTGAAATGAGGGTGCTGTCAACCCGAAAATGGTTTTTCGCAATTTTCGGCGAAACGTGACCTTTTAGCGAAAAATGTGCTTTACAAAAGCTGTCAATAATAAAAAAAATCTAAAGCTTTCAAATCAGGGATTTTTAAAAAAATACTCAATTTTTTTGAGAAAACAGCGGAAAACCGATTTCTCAGTTTCTTATTTTTTTTCTCGTAAAAATAATCTCGAAAATAATTCAATTTACATCAAATTATGTGAAGGTATACCATTTTCTGCATTGAATAAGCATGATTTTTTTAGAATCTGGGAATCAAGTAGTTTCCGAGATATTTATATTTTTCGGAAAAAACCTAAATCTTCCATGGAAATTTTTATTGGTGCTTTTTACGATTCAAATATTCTATCTAGGCTCATTATAACCGTTGAAATGTCTACTTTAAAATGGTTTATATATGTTTTTTGATGAAACCGCTTAAAATTGAGAAAAACCGAAAAAATTACTTTTAGAATCACGAATTTTTCAATATTTTATATTATTCTCCATTTTTTTTTATTATTCATGTAAATGATGGATTAAATTTCAATGACATAATTTACTTCAATGTAATATTAATAAAGTTGAATGAATTTAGTTAAGAAATGTGGCGGAAACCATCCTGCAACTTTGAAATAAATAAATTAATAAAAAAATGTTTAAACTTTATAAAATTGTGAATTTGGAAATTTGGCAAAGGAACGATACTATTGAAAAAATCACAAATAACTATGTCAATTATGTTGGAAGCCATTATGCAGCTAATAGTTTTATAGTATTCGATGGGTATCCTAAAGTACACCATCTACTACTACTAAGTAAAATACCGTTTTCGCAAGAGAAATTTGTATCCAATCAAAGTAACAAAAACGACTTAATACAAACTATATCACATAAACTACAACTGGAGGTATTTTTATGCAGGCAAGCTCCTGAAGGCGCTGATGCATTAATTATAAATACTGCAATTGAACTAGCAATACACGATGATAAAACTGTCATCGTAATGGGTCAAGGTATTGATTTACCAGTACTTCTGCATCAACTAAATTCAAAGGGTCTCAGTATTTTTTTCCACAAACGAAAAATTTAGCAAGCCTAACTAGTATTGTTTTTAAAAAAAGATGCAGACCAAATAACCATTGCAGAAAATGGATCTCAACTTATAGTTGGTATTTACAAAAGTAAAAAAATGGATATGTCATTAAATCAATTAAGATCTGAGCATTACCAATTGGCAACTAATAAATTTACTTTTAAATTTGAAAAGCCCTCAACTGAAGGAGCAGCTGCACAACACACACAATTTCAAACGGCTTAGTTATTTGGGCAACGAGATCGATAACAAAAAAGTTAAGCAATGGGGCTAAAACGAACATCTAGGTAGACTTGTGCCCAAATTTATCCTAGACAGTTCAGACTTAATTCCAGAAAAATTATTAAAATGTATTAGCTGTGAAAGTGGTTGTAATAAACAAAGATGTGACGCTGAAAACATGGCTTAACATGTACGAATTTATGCAGTAATCGTCATGATAACTGGTTATATAGAGATGAAGAAATATTTGAAAGCTTAAGTGATTCGGAAGAGATTATCCATGAAGAACCAGCAAAGTGTCTCGATATTGAAATTGATCCTTCGGAATTTGAAACTTTTATTGATGAACAACCACAATGCAAAAGGTCTAAAATTCATTAGAATATTATAATTTTTCATACATTTTTTATTTTTATAAAAAATGATAAAACAATATTTTTCTGAAGAGGAGCAAGTCAAAATTTGTAGAAAAATATCAATGAATTAATTGTTTTAATAATTATTTGTTCAAGTTATTTTATTCAAATATAAAATAGATTACTCATCGTTATACCATTTATTTAGTGAAGGAATAGTAAAACGTACATTAATAAAAATGCACACTGGGCCAGTGAGTGAGTCTTAAGTCTAGCTTACGACTTTCAGTACGGTACGGTGCATTGCCATGAAAAACTTAAGTTTCAGAATGATTTCCTCACTTTCTTCAATTAAATTCATTCAATTTTAGTAATATTACATTGAATTAAATTCTGTAATTGAAATTTAATCCAACATTTATATAAATAATTAAAAAAATGGAAAATAGTAGAAAATCGTGATTCTAAAAATCATTTTTTTGGTTTCCTCAATTTTAAGCGGTTTCACGAAAATAAACGGTCAACATATATAGACCATTTTAAAGTAGACATATCAACGGTTATAATGAGCCCGGATAGAATATTTAAATCGAAAAATAACACCAATAAAGTTTTCGGTGGAAAATTTTGTTTTTTTTTCCGAAAAATATAAATATCTCGGAAACTACTTGTTTTCCAGATTCCAAAAGAATCATGCTTGTTCAATGCAAAAAAGGTATATCTTCGCATAATTTCATGTAAATTGAATTATTTTCACGAGAGCAAAAATAAAAAACCGAAAAACCAGTTTCCGCCGTTTTCTCAGAAAATTTGTGTTTTTTTGAAAAATTGCCTGACTTGAAACTTTTATATTTTTTATTATCTACACATTTGTAAAGGATATTTTTTGCTAGTAGGTTACTTTTTGCCGAAAATTGCAAACAATCACTTTCAACCCCTAAACAGCATTTCCCCCCATTTCGCAATTTCAATTTATTTCGTGTTTAATTTTTGTTTTGTCTCTTATTTATAACCTTAACTAAATTTCCCGTCTGGTCTTTGCTTATTATTATAATTTTTTTAATATTCAAAATCCGCATTTGCACCAGCCTAACTGGTCTATTTCATACGTAAATGGTGATTATTTTTTATCTATTTATGTTACTTACAATGAAAGCTGATTAATATTTGCTATTGTAGGACTTCTGTGTTTATTTAAGTCAATAAGTCTGTTATATAAATTGTCTTAGTTACATGAGAAAACAGCGAACAGAACTTCACCACGACAAAAATATAGATAAACGCAAGTTATTATTACTATGATCACAATATTTTTACTCACCGATTGGGTCACAAATCTTGTCGTGGGACAACTTTTAAATAGTTATGAATGCGTACAATATAACAACTACGATACCGAAACACTTGGCAACTATTGCACTAATATTTTAAAGATCAAAAGTACTTATTATATAGTCTGCACACTTACACTAACAATAATTAAACTAATTAACGACAATGAAAGAATCTGAGTTAATTCCTAATTACATAGCTTATAAGTAGATATATTTTAAATAAACACCAATAGTCCCCAAATTGGGAATCCTGATAAAGCCGAAACACCGCTATAATTTAATATATTACTTTTTAAAGAGAAGAGCAAACGGCGCTGCAGGATAATACGATACCGCAGGATTTGAAGCAGGAGCAACGCGAAACGCCTGCGTCTGGTGACGTTGAGGAACTGGCTCTCCGTCATCACACGAGTTTTTCTATGGTTTTATTTTCTACCGCTAGCTGGCGCGTTACGTCTCCGCTATTTAATAACTATTTTAGTTGATATATAGTAATAATTAATAACCCACTTGAATAGTTAGGCTGCTATTTCGGTATGAATCTTTTAATTTATACTTTGCATGCCGAGCGCATCCGCCACATATTTAATAGAAATATTTAATGTACGATACTAAAACAGTTTGTTGTAATACAGATTGTTCATTGAGTATAAAATAAATATATCATTGCTTCCATGACAGTAAATGGTCAATTCATTATTTTCTATGAGCCATAATTGGTTTTATTTGAAAAATTATAGAGATTATGTTACCGATTATATTTCAACTTTTATGATAAGAAATTAGTAATAATTGTAATGACTAAAGACTATCATTATAATATATTAGTGTTTTATTTATAAATTTGTCGTTATATATAGTGTGTGTGATTTAATACCGCAACACCCTGTTAATTTGGAATGCGCTGCCCAATTTAATTTTTTTTGACAGTACTATTAGACCATTTAAAAAACAAATCATTTTCATACTTTCAAGGCCTGCTAAGGACCTCTAAATATTAATAATAATAAAATACTAATAATATTTATTCACCAAATCAATGTACATATACAAAAATACAAGTTTCTTGTACTATAAAACAGAATGGTAAATAAACAGGAGATCACTCCGCAAAGGTAAATCCGTGCTTGGAGAATAGATGATAATAATAATAATTTATGAATACATACATGATAAATATATATACACAATATATACACACAATATACACTATATATATATACAAAAAAGACGATGCCTTGAACAGTAAGTTACAGTTTTCTTCAGCACACTCACGTGAATGATGTATATTCATTACATTTACAATTAAAATTGGAATACTATTTAAACATTATATTATTGAGTAAGTAATTAATTTTTGTTTTAATAGCTGCTTTAATTCCATTTACTATTATTATTTATAAGGTTTGAATTTTCATGTCTCTTATTTCGTGTATTTTTCATCTACTTTTAGTGACATCCACTTTTTATTCTACTTTTATAGAGAGTGAATGAATTTATTTGTTCTACTTCTACTGGTAACAAATTATATGATTTAGATCCCAATTAAGTGAAACATCTATGAGCGATGGCTTTATTCATTTTAGGTAATTAAGTGGAATTTATTTTATGTCTAGTGTTATATTCGTGTTCTATTTTAACCTCTCCACAATTGTGAGAGGTTACTAAAATTGGTTCAAAAACGAAAATTGAGATAACATCAAATCTTTACGTTTTGAGGTCCTAGGAACCCAAAAAAGTGGTTTCTGAAACATGTCTGTGTGTGTATGTGTGTTAGCACGATAGCGCCGAAACTACTGAACGAATTTGAATGAAACTTTGCGTGTGCGTTTCTTTAGTGCCCCAGAAGATCTGAAAAGGTTTTGGTTATTATCGGATTACGTTTAGTGTCATTTTGACGCAACAAGTTGTTTATTTTATAAATATCTTCAATTGGCAATGGAACCATTAAAAAGCAATTAAAATTATGATTTCAACGATATATCACACTCCCACCCTTTCGATTTGATTTCCGTGAGAAAAATTAAAAACAAAGCAAATATGGCATAGATCGCATTTCGCATGACATGATCGATGTGCGTAGCCGTAACGTCGTGAAACTCATCACATCACGTGTTCATTCACGTGTGAGGGTTTCTTCACTGCTCTAGAAGTAGAGCGGATTATGTTTAGTGCCGTTTTTAAATATATATACAGACAAGTCGAATAATTAAACTACAAATATTACTCTAAAATCTAGTAAAATTACTGAAATGCTAATGTTTCATTTAACAAAGACAGCCGCGAGCAATCGGATTGCAATGAGCAAATTTTGACGATTGCCATTGTCATCGTTTGTCATCCGATAACGTTGGTGTCATGTCATGTTAATAAGATTGCGGGCATATTTGTAACTTTTAGTGAATTGTCACAAACTTTAAAGGTGGATGTAACAATATCAATATCATATGCTTTCTGTACCTTCGTTGATGAATTTATTATAGATTATCACTTTACCAATTTTCAGTTTGTTGCTTTACAAATCTGTAGTATTTAGGATAACTAGACTTTCTTAGTCGTTCAAGTGATGTTAAAGTTGTTAATATCCTAATAGTATATTATTCAACGAGCGATAATGTAGGTAATAACTCGCATAGATGATTGTAAATTCATTAAGTTGTGGGTTTCTTTAGTGCCCCAGAAGATCTGAAACGGTTTTGGATGAGATCGGATTACGTTTAGTGCCTTTTGTCACACAATTTAATGCTATTTTCTACTTAAAAGATCCACCGAGTGGGGAGGTTCAGCCGCTTCCAGTAGCTGCCGATTTTTTATTAATTCATTTTTATTTTTAATTTGTAATAATAACGTTTGACAAATAGTTGACGTAGGTCAAATATTTTAGTTTCAACATTTAGATCTTCTGTTGTGTAAATAAACGGTTTATTGTATATGATTTTTATTACATGTTTTTGTGTTACTTGCAGGTTTTCTATATGATATTTTGTCGCGCCTCCCCAACAAATTAATCCATATATCAGGTGAGTTTCAATCAATACGTGATAAAGAGTTTTTAACTGACATAATTTTAATATTTTGCAAAAGTATTTCAATTGATACAGTAAAGATCTTATTTTTTTAATCACGTAATTTATGTGGATGTCCCATTTTAAGTGGCTGTCGATAAATATCCCTAAATATTTTATGCTGCTTACTGATGTTATATCTACCGTTATGCTTTTATTTGGATCTACATCTATGGTGTTTATTAAATAATGGAAGGTTTTTTTTACGAAGTGAATGCAGTATAACAAGTTTTTTTAAATTCATAGTTAAGAGTCTACTATTAAACCACTTTATAATGTTTCTGAAATTATGTTCTACTTTCTATTTAAGCTTGTCCCATATATCATCTTGATAAAATACTACCATGTCGTCAACAAAACTTATTATGTCACCTTCAGTTTTAAATTTAAATAAATCGTTCATTTAAATATTGAATAACATTGGCCCTAAAACAGTTCCTTGGGGAACTCCATATTCAACATTTTCAAAGTTACTTTGAGTATTAACACATTGTCTTCTGTTTGTAAAGTAATTGCGTATAAGCATGTGAGGAGTTGCGCGAAAACTAATATTCTCCAATATCTGGGTAAGTTCAACGTGGTTAACTCTATCAAATGCTTTTTTTAAGTCTACGAAAATAAGCCTGGTTTCTTATCACTGATGATTTTGTTAATTTTTCCTGTTAATTGAGCAATTGCGTCGCTGGTTGACGTTTTTTCTCTGAACCCGTACTGCTTATTGGATATTATTTGGTATTTCTCAAGATAGTCATTTATTCTTTCTTTAAGTAATTTTTCGAAAACTTTTGCTAAGTTCGATATTAACGATATTGAGCGATAGTTAAACAACCTATCTCCATTCTTGATAGTGGTTTGATAACAGCGACCTTGAGAGATGATGGACTCTCACCAGTGTCAAAGGCAAGATTTATGATATATGTTAAGGGCGCAGATAATTCAACAGCTACATCTTTCAAGATCTCAGACCTCAAACCACCTAGACCTGGGGCCTTATAATTTTTTAATTCGTTAATGATTTGCTCAACTTCTTCTGGATTTGTTTGAGAGAGGTAAATTGAATTAGGTAAACTTATGTATCTACTACTATCTTTTGATTTTATTTGATCAGCTAATTCCTTACCTATATTGGTGAAATAGCTACAAAATAAGTTAGATATTTCTTTTCCATTAATGGTTAGATTTCCGTGTTTTTCCCTTAATTCTTTTATCTTGATATGCTTTTTGCTATTACCAGTAAATTCTTTAATACAATCCCACAAACTGGCCGAACCAGTTCTATTTTCATCAATTTTAGTTAGAAAATAATTCTCTTTAGTTATTTTCATTAGTTCATTCAATTTGTTTCTATAGTTTTTGAAATTGTTATATTTTTCAATGATTCATTATTTTTAATTTTTGCATAAAGTATATTTTTTGATTAACAGATTTTATTAAACCATTGGTATCCAACACTTTGATTTTTATAAGTTTCGTGCATTTTTTTATTCTAGTCTTTAATATATTGATAAAGGAATTGATAAAGGAATTTGTGGCTTCCTCTACATTTGTTGCTCAGTACACTTCTAACCAATTTTCGTCTATCAATTTATGAATTAATTTATTTTTTTCCAGGTAAGTTTTTGTATGTTCATAATTTGTATTACTTTTTGTTTCAGAAAAAAATATTAGGTTGACAATTGGGTAGTGATCAGTCATAGTAGTTTTTTATAACAGCTGGAATATTTTTAGACTTGTTTTTGATATTTTTTACAAACAAATGTTCTATACAACTTTCTCCTTGTCTACGAGTAAATGCATTTATCGTTGAGATAAAACCATCCGCCAAGATGTTTAGGTAATCATTAACATAAGTAAGTTCTGCTAAAATATCGATATTTATGTCATCCACAAATATATGAACATCTATATTTTTTGGGCAACGTCTAAAATAATCAAGGAGGCCGTTTATGAAAGTATCATTCGGCATAGATGGTGGCTTATATACTGCAAAAATTAAAATAAATTTGTTATTATATTTAACTTGAACCTTTAAAATTTTTATATTATCCATATTAATAACATGAACGAAAATCAAAATGTAGGTTAGCTTTGTTTCCTTATGTCTTGCACCCATGTATACCCATATATACCTCCTTACCGTATTCTGACCTTATGTATGTGTTCTAAAAAATGTTCTGAAGGATTCCTGGACAAAAATCATGTGACCCTCGTGCATCCTTCGTTTGGTACAAATATTTACATTAGACATTTTGTTGGAGAGGTTAATATATATAATGTGATTTATTGTTTAAAATTGTGGTTGGCTATATGGTTTAGAGTCTTAATGTCATAAAAAAGTTAGTATTTCAGTGATTACTCTAATAAATTACAATAACTATATAATAATGGCTACGAGAAATAAAACAAAAACTGAAGTTCTATCAGATGAACAATCTGTGATTAAGCGTTAAGAAAACATTTTATTCCTCGACTTCGTAAATAAATGCTTATCGGGTGCAGTGACTAATAAACTTTCTTCCTTAAAAAATGATGTTAGGAATCTTACATCGCTTGTGAAAGAACAGGCTAATATTATTAATCAACAAATGGTAACCATTATTGATTTAAATGATAAACTAAATGGATAGGATAATCTGAAAAGCACATAAGATATAAAAAAAACCTAATCTCTTGTTGAATGAAAACTCCAATGTTGTGGCATTTCAGGTTCATGATAATAATTTATCCAAATTTTGATATTCACATTCTGAAGGAAAATTACCTACTGAAAAGTTTAAATACAGCTTTTCTCAATATCGTATGTTAAATTACAACACTAGGTATATAAAGTTGATTCTTTAGAAATCAAAACATAGAACTGATCTATAACAAACTGATAAATAATACCTGGATTTTAATATATAGAAAAGATATAATGGTATATAATATGTGTACATTCGTTATATTCTATTGTCATAAAATTAGAAAGAAGTAATCCACAGGATAAAATGCATTGCTGAAAGATCACATCTCAAGCTATAACTGTTTTGCTTTGAAATTAAAAATGTATTGATCTGGAAACACATTTTCCCAATCAAAAACAACCTAAAAACATGTTTTATTTAAGAATACTTCATATCGTACATACCAGAGAAGGTCCAATGACATGTATCCGCTATAAATTATATGTCGAAAAGAACCCATTTAGGCAAAATTAGAAAAAGTATGTTTTAATTTGTCAGATTTTGACATAAAGTAAGTTTTGGTATAATATAGACATTTGAACAGGTCAAAAGGTTGGAGAACAGAATTTAATATATTAACGATATAGATTCAAAGAATAATAATAATAATAAACGTCTTTATTTTGAGGGCGAAGTTTGTCTATACGACATTCTTCCATTGGAAATAAATAAAGTTATTGGCAATTTAAGAAATAATAAATTTATTTGCCAATAAGATCAAGGAAAATTCAATTGTTTATGGATTTAATATAAAAGAACAAAGAAATTTATAGAAAATCAGTTCGAAATTCTTCAGCTTACAAGTGCAATTTAATTAGAAAAACATAACCCAACAAAAATAAATGAAATAGAAGTTAGAAATTTTTAGAGGAGAGAAGAGAAGAGAAGAGAAGAGAAGAGAAGAGAAGAGAAGAGAAGAGAAATACAGTAAGAAAATTCTAACCCTATATAACCAGAAGGAAGCAAATCAAATAGAAGTTATGATACCTAGTAACAAAGGGAAATACATTGAATATAAGCTAATAGATATAAAGAGAAGGTGTAGGAGGAGATAATTTAGAGAAGACGATACAAATAACCGAAGGAAGAGTAGAAGTAGATAAGTAGCAGAGTATTAGAAATAATCTGTTCAAGAGTAAAAGGATATAATGTCTGAGTAAGAAACCGTTTGGAACTTAGGAGCCTAGGAGAAATTAAGTCTGTCAAGAGACAAGACAATAGTGCAAAGAAGGTCGTATGCTGTAGTTTTAAAAGGTTATATTCTCTGATCATGAATACATTTGAAATTAATTTTAATAACTGTCAAATATTTTTTTAACATAAAAGACAACTCAATTTTCATAATTTTCAGAAATTTTCATAATCTCAAAAGAGATTTTCCTGAAATGTTAATAGTTAAAAAGACAATTCAATTTTTATATTTTGTCAGAAATTGTTTAACCTTAAAAGGAAAATTTTAATTATTAACATTTGGAACATTTCAGTTTATATAGTTTGTGGTATTCATTATTTGTTTTGTTAAACTTTATATTAATATATAAGATTTATTACAGACTGATAAATAGTTTTCTTTTGTTATTTAAATATCATAAATCTTAAATACAAAAAATAGAGTTGAATTCACCCTGAGAAAGAGTAAGCAGATTCATTCAAATTCAATTCAACTCAAAATCACTACATTTTTGGCGCTTACCGCCCAACATGGAGCACCACAAATGTAGTGATATGAATGTACTATAGCAATCTGTGTTGCGTCTCGCAATCTTAAAGATTTCACGATGTACCAAATAGTTGAAGGATACTTGTGTCGGTCGTTACAGCTTACCTTGCGCAGATGAGAGCCAGCAGCTCGAAAATGCAGCCTGCAAGAGATGTGGAGCAACTGGCACGAGAGCTCCTAGGAGAAAGCTCCTAGGAATTGGTCTTTCGGCCGTTGTTTGTTGCAATCCAGGCATTAAGCGATCTGTTGGTAATATGTGATTATTACATTTAACGCACCAGGCTTGTAATTCGTAATTTAGCGCTCGGCGGGACACATCGCCCGGGGAATAGCTGTTGGTTGCAGTCTGGTTATGCCCCTTATATTAAAAATAAGGACTTTATATAGGAGATCGTGATTTAATATCCTGCTCTCTAGAAGCGCACTTGAATTTAAAAAAAATGATGGGATAATTTGGGTATGTACCCATCTATCTAATGAAAATAGACGGTATAATTGTCATTATGATTAAATATCTACTTACTTTCTTAACTAAGCAACCAACAGCTATTTTTGTAGGATATTAGTGGGCACAGAATTAGAGCAGGCTCTTCTAATATATATTACTGCAAAATCTATCACAGTTGCAGATTAAGACTTTATATTATCGTATTTATTATATTTCTAGAGGCATTCTTGTATAAATATATTTAACGTCGATCTATTCCCATGATTGAGGCCTATCGCTGTTGCCTAGAAACGAGGAACCTCGAAGCCGGAATTTTGCCAAACCATTTCTCTGTCGAAAGGTAAGAGATCCCTGACTTACCTAATATTTAACAGACAAAGGACCGACAACTTTACATCCCCTCCCGAGGATGGTATATCCACTGCGCAATCCTTGTCTAAGATTGCGTAACTTCTAGGTATACGCTGATATACAAGCCGCTAGAAGGTAGGGCGCTATTGCAATTGCTTTATTCTTTGTATCAAGAGAAAGAGATAGAACTAACTTTATTTTAATCATAGTAGGCAGATGTTCTCCTCAGAACCCACCTCGGGACCGATCATGCAATCACCACGCGAAGCGAGGCGACGCTTGCAGAGCCGGGCGAGGCAGGTCTGGATCAGTGAGAAACTTTTAACAAATTATAACATAACCTGAAATCCTTTTGAACAGAAAGCAAATAAAAACAGGTAATAACATTAGGAACTATCTTAAAGATTAAAAGCACGGTAAATACTAGTAACACTGCGCATTAATATATTTTGGTAGTAAATAATGGATCATACTATTGTTATTATTAATGCACTGACCTTTTTTATTGTTTCAGATTATTATTCATTTCCTTAATATCCCTATTAACCTCTAAATTCCTCACTAAGATATATAGAGTTTGTATTATATATTAATTGTAAATGTGTCGCTACATGTGACCGATTAATTTCTTCTGCAAAACTTTCAACTATATTTATATAATTATTATCACTAAAGTTAACTGCAACTCAAGAAGAACATTTATTAAATATATATCGTCAGGTTTAATATAGGTAATATTGTAGTCTTTGTTTTCATTGCAGACAATTCTGAAGACTTTTAGTAGTAAATGTACCTATTGTGATATGAATTGGAACTATTCAGATAAACATGAAAATGTATTGACGTAGCCGTAATAAAACTTTCTTAAATGTAGCGACCAAATTTGCCCAACTGAAATGAATAGATGCTGGCATTACGCGT
Source organism: Leptura quadrifasciata (assembly GCA_963675555.1). Lineage (NCBI taxonomy): Eukaryota > Metazoa > Arthropoda > Insecta > Coleoptera > Cerambycidae > Leptura > Leptura quadrifasciata. Next base: position 47,840,974 of record OY776678.1, read on the forward strand.
TTGATCGTATAGAGTTTATCGCTTGTTTCCTAATGGGTCATGGAATATAAATTGAATAGAAAAGTATTATGAGTCATTTCCCTAAATGGCACAAAATGGTATCCTCTAAATTCTTGTCATATTCCGTCATATATTTTTCTCTCCAATATATTTCCCTTTAACTTAGCTATTTCTAAACCTGTTAAAACACAATTTACAACAGGTTAAATACATTTTTAAGAATACAACTGTTTAGTATCTGAATATTCCAAATGATTTCAAATAAATAAATCTAGATTTAGTGTAATATATCAGGGTTTATGATAAGTGACTCGTTCTATGTATAAAAATAATAGTATCAATACCATGCACATAAATTTATTCAACTTGACATCTTATATATAAAAAAAATTATGACAAGTTGTATGTTGCTTTTAGAATAACAATTTCATATCTCCACTTTACGTGAGAGGGACGACAGATAAAATGGGCAAACTTAAACGTAAACATAAACAGAAATAATATTTAAAACAGGCAGAAAAATCAGCACAGCCCTCCGTAGCACAAAATAAAAAAGTATGCTAGAAAACCAAGTAGTATACGAAATCCCTTGCCAAGATTGCAGTAAGTCATACATAGGACAGACTAGTAGATGTATAAGTGTAAGAAAGGAAGAACATACGAATGCAATACGAAAAGAGGAGAAAACAACTTCGCCAGTACAGCATGCTAAATCCACAGGACATAAAATAGACTTCGACAACACCAGAACAGTATTAGGCGAGTGGTGCACCCCAAAAAAGATTAATAAAAAAGTCGCATAACCTCCCAAATAAAGTTGCCGGATTGAGACCAATTGGAGTCGATTAGTTACGTTTTAGGGGGAACAAAAAACCTCCTGAAATTGATCATCGAAGTATCGAAATTTTTTCTTGCTTCCGCAGAATAGGTGAAATACACAGGTGGCGAAGAACTGATCTGCTAATTTCTTTTCTGATATATTAAAATATTTCTAATAAGATATTCATAAAAAGCGATAGTTTAACAGATTGTACATGTTGAAGTTAAAAATTTTCATTCTTTTTCTACTTTTTTCAAAGCTGTTTAATCTAAGACAGATACGTGTTTGTTTAAAGTCAAATAGGCACCTAACTTATTATATTGCAATGAGTTTATGTTCTATGTATTCATCTATTCATATATAAATTTAGGAATTAAATAATTAATAATTTCAAAATTAAAAATTCATGTAAAATATTGTTTTCTAATTGAATTATACGAACGTAATTCAAATCACGCGCGCATCTCACGTTCCTCTTTTGTTTCAACTTGTTTGAACAAGTGAAGCAGTCTGTACTGCGAACGTTAGTACACGTGAGTTCATTTGAAGAAGCTGCAATAATTTCGTGGGTAATAGTAGTTTTATATAATTCAACTCATGTGAATTTCATGTAATATTGTCTAATCATTTCATTTTGAATGACTACAACCTCCTAACTAAATATGGCTGGATATTACAAAATAATGTATTGAGTGTTAATTACTTTGAAGGGGACTCAGCAATGGAAATTTTGAAGAAATTCATTTGTTCATGCAATGAAAAGTCACCTTGCAGTGATGAAGAAATTTGCTCTTTTTGTGAGAGAATTTTAAATGTTTTGAACTTTGCAGTTATTTAGTTAAATGTAAAAATGCAGAAATAATACATTGTGACATTGAAATATTCGACGAACGTATAATTGAAGATTAAATTGGCGATTTACTTATTATATTCTATTACAAAATAGTGTCTTATATTAACATTTTATATTTACATATCATCAAATCTGTATTGTTTAAATAAAATATTTCACTTGAAGTCATTTGTAAAAATTAGCAGATCAGTTCATGGCCACTTATGTATTTCACCTATTCTGCGCAAGCAAGAAAAAATTGCGATATTTCGCTGATAAATTTCAGGATGAAAATGAAAAGTTGCTTTATTACAAAAAATAGTATGTTTAAGTAAAAGTATTAACGATCATTTTGCGACCAAAACATTAAAAAAAGTTCAGTAGAAGACGAGATACGAGTTTTGAAGTTGTCGACTTTTGGCCATTTCCCTTCCTTAAATCGCGTATAACTCAAAAACAGTGCATTTTTTCAAAAACATTACAAGAGACAGAAATTGTTTATTTTTGTGCAGTTAACTTGGAAAATTAATTTTTTTTTTCATTCCTTTTACTATGCAATTTTATTGTTAATAACAAATTACCTGCCACTCGGACAAAAAAAAAATTATTTAGGTTTTTTGTTCCCTAAAACATAACTAATCGATTCCAATTGGTTTCAATCCGGCAACTTTATTTGGGAGGTTATGCGACTTTTTTATTCATCTTTTAGGGGTACACCGCTCGCCTATATAACAAATATCGAGCATTATATATGTGAAAAATACCATAATATTTTAGTAAACGAGATGACATGCAGATATTACCAATTTCATGGAAGCCTGCTCTTTTAGGACGATATATAACCGAAAACACATGACGACCCACGGTGGGCGAAGCAATTGTGAGGAGGCACGTTCGAATATTGACAAATTGTGAAGAGAAACATCAACCTGCTACAAGCGGACCAATCAAAAAGAAACACGACAACCTACAGCAACGATTAGACGCGAGGATGCCCGACCATCATCATCAGAAATCATGTGAAAAGTGACATTTCAGCGAGGCCACTTGTCGGGTTAGCTCAGGCTCCCGCTACGCCTCTCACAGGCAGTAGAGGACCAATAACATGCGCGCCTTAGTCCACAGCAGACATAAGGAACCGCACAACGCGCAGGATGTAAGTTTAGTTCAAGCAACAAGAAGCAGCAGAATACAGTTTCCAGCGAGAAACTGAAGATAACAGATGAGATTCTGCCGAAACGTTGTTTCGATCATCGACGCAGAAGAGCACCCAGAAGTACAACAACAGCTCATATATATATATATATATATATATATATAATATGTAGTTGAAATGTGCTTCTAAAGGGCAGAAAATCAAAACATAAATTTTCAGTCGCAAACTTCTCTATAAAATCTTTATTTTACTATAACGAACGTAACTAGACTGCAATCAACAGCTAGTCTCCGAGCTATGTGCCCCGCCGAGCGCTGAATTACAGGTTACAAGCGTTAAGTGTAATAATCGCATATTATCAACAGTTTCGAATGCAACAAACACCAGCCGAAAGACTGATTCTACTTAAAAAAGCTCTAGTTCCAGTCGATCCACACCACTTGCAGACTGCAGTTTCGAGCTGTTGGCTCTCGTCAGTGCAAGGTAGGCATGTGGCGGTCGGCACGAGGATCCTTTGGCTATTTGTTACATCTCGGTATCTTTACGATAGCGACATGCAAAATAGTCAGCAGGCGCCATCTAACGGTCCAGTGTCTGTTGTAATCGAAAAATAAATAGCCTGACTGGGCTTATCATAGTTCAAATGTGCTTCTAGAGGGCAGAAAATTAAAACATATTTTTTTAGTCGCAAACTCCTCTATAATCGAAGCATTAGCGTTCTGTTAACAATATGCGATTATTACACTTAACGCGCCAGGCTTGTAACTTGTAATCAGCGCTCGGTGGAGCACATAGCTCGGAGAGTAGCTGTTGGTTGTAGTCCGGTTACGTTCCTTATAGTAAAATAAGGATTTTATAGAGGAGTTTGCGAGTGAAAAATGAAACGAATTTTAATCTTATTTGTGTAATTTGGAAAATTTTAATAAAATTATAACAAATGAAATTCTCTTTCAAAATAAAGTTAAACTAGTAAAGTTTACCTGGGCGCCATCTGTGTTGAGACGCAGGAAATAATGAACTCAGCCAGCAGAGATAAGAACCTCTATCTAACAGGAGCAGATTCACGAGATTTGTTGTAGGGTTGTAGACTGAAATTAAAGATTCCTATAACAATTAACCTTTTATTTTGATATTTGGTCGAGCACAAACAAATGACAATTGACAGTGGTAAAGTAATTCTTAAAACTAAAATACATGAAATAAACAGTGATATCGACTTGAAGATCGATTTAAATTAAATGAAAGGATATCTTTTGGTATCAGAGCTCTTTATTGTTTGTTACGATCGTAAAGTTAGCTAACCTTATACGCCAAGCGGAGTGCGTGATCCCTTGAAATCGCCAAATCAGCTGGTCTCATTCTGGTGTAGTGGTTTTGCCTGCCTGGCAAATGAAGCGTAGCGAAGATGCACTTTATTTTAATATTCGAAGCACTTTATGTTTTATTTTCGAAGTGAAGAGACTTACGGTTAATAACAATTTGGATTTTAAACAATTTTTGGTGAGTACAGGTTTTAATACGAAAGGCACAATACCTTTATAGAGTACTTCTATAGACAACTTGTATAGACGTTTCAAAATTTTATTTTTTCTTGTATTCTATTTTGATTAGAGTTATGTATTTAAATTTTATTTACGTCACTTTGACGTTTTATGAAATGGCAACATTCTTAAGTAAAAGTGAGGTTATCCGCGGACAAATTTGGAACACGTCTCATCTTTGCAAAAGCAAATTTCCACTCCTTTGACATTATTTCCATGGTTACCATCAAAATTTTGCTATTTTTGGCCTTCTGGATTTGAAAATGTTTAAATGTCAAAATTAAATGTGGATTTTTCATGCCTTTTTGAATAAATGTCTTTAATTGTTTTTTGATTTTATTGATATAGGTTTCATGCTGGTTCTATCGATATCCTTATCTTGCCTCTAGGGTGGATATTAAGAATTTTGAAACTTTTTATACTTTTTACTTAAATTTAAATCTTGTGAACCCCAAATACCATTGAAAAGCCTCCCTTACTTACTAATACAAACACTTATTAAAACTCTTTAAAATTAACACTGTCTGACTTTTTCAGGGAACGCTATCCTCAAATTATGCACTTGTTGTGTCCCCGCACACGAATGATGTTTGTAAATTGTTTTAAAACCTTGCCTAGCGCTGTGGCTATTGACATCGAACACACATACAGTTTAACAAACTCTTGGGTTTAAACTATTAATGATTTTACCCAGTCCTTGATGAACTAAACCAAAATCATCACTTGGGCCCCCTTTTGGAACTTTAGTCCCAGAGTTATTGCATGCAAAAGTTGCACTAGGTAAGTATCCAAGTACTTGTATGGAGAAAGTTTTATTTTGAATTCAGTTATTAAAGTTCTGAACAAAAGTTTATTCTGACGCTTGAAATGTCACTATTTTTAACTGTATTTTATTACATAAAAGTTTAATTAGAGGTTTACTATGGACACAATTTACTTTACTCAGATCAGTAATCATTGTTCTTTATTAATATGTGCTGCAATACTTGTTGCAGATAGATAAATTATTAAATTTCTTATATTTTCTAGGTCACCCGCTACTGCAAAAGCTCAAAATGGACTTACGACCTCCTGCAGCCAAATGTGAGTGTAGCATGGATTCCTGACCAGCATGAGAGCTAAACTGAGCCCTTTTTTTATTATAAATGTTCTAGCAAACTTGTGATATATCATGTGATATGTTATAACAGGTATTTATATAAAATTTCTGTAAGCTAATATAAAATTTCTTAAAATTATTAGTTTTTCATAAGGTTAGGTGTTATAGTCATTCTATTTATAGTTTCTCATTGACCATGCATGCCTGAGCCATTAAATTCCCAGATACAAATTTCAGGTAACGCTCAGAGATTAAGTTATAATTTTGTATTGAGTATAACAAACCTTAACATATTTCGCAATGGTTCGATTATCATGGCATTATATATATATATATATATATATATATATATATATATATATATATATATACATTCAACAAGCTTTTTCAGCTTTTCCATATGGTTCATAGAACTTAGAGATCAAATATATTTTTGTGCACATATCTTAACAGTGAATAAATAGATTATAGCTTTATTCATAACACTCTGAAATTTAGTATAAATGTTTTTCACTTTTCACCATCCAGCGGAAACGGATTAGTACTTTTCATTTTAGCAGTTTGTTCAAAATAAAACTCCATATAAGGGTAACTTTTTGTATTCACGGCAGTAAAGCCACCGGCAAAATTTAGCTCTGGAAAACTCAATCATAAAATTGTTTGTCTGCCTACCCTTAGTCGATTATCAGGCGCGGATAAAGTTTTACATAACTTTAAAATTTTATTAAATTAAAATTTCATGTAAGCCACGTCTATGATATTCTGTATCAAAATGAAATAACGTTTTAAAAATTGTTGAGGAGACGTATAAGGTGAGTTTTCAATGAGTCATTTATATTCGTGAAACCTCTGGCTCATTAAAAATATTTGTAAGAAATTTACTTATGACTATCCTAATAGAAATAATTTACATTTTATGGCATGAGGTGCATCACTCTTTAGCAAGTCATCAGCATATAAAGGAAAATTAAAGTTCCTTACATTGTTGTTACTTTTGTTATACATCCATTACGAAGGTGCATTTATCATTTATTGTATTCACCGCAGTATAATCTTAAGGAATCTAGCACAGAGAAGTATGTTTTATGATTGTAATATTACTTATTCATTATCTGAGTCTCGTTCAAAAGTAATTTTTAATATAATATGTTGTTCGATGTATATTTAATTCAGATATAATATTAGTAAATAGTAAAATAATCCGTACTATTATATAGTTGCAGTTACATGGCATAATATCTGGATATAATGCAAATTAGAGAGAATTTTATTAAAAACTCGAGCGATTCTAAAAATCTATTTGAAACTTTAAAAAAGCGGAACTTCGAAAATTGTTCATAAATTTATAAAATTTTCATAATGGTTGATTCGTATTTCTACTTCAAAACCCAATTCCACGGGATCAATTTTTACATCGGAATGTGTTTAGTACATTACGTATAATAAAGTTTATCAATTGCCTTTTTGTTTGGGAGTGATTCCCGCACCTTCTACTGGGTGGGGAAGCAAATAAAAACTAATCTCTAGATCCGGTAAATAATCAACTTTTAAAGACAAAGATTGCAGAATTTTTTATTAAATCTGATATTTTCTAAGTTATGACAATTTGAAGACTGCTATTTTAGCCTCAAAAAATTGGTGCTTCAAGACAGCTCGTTTGTAAGCAACTGAAGAAGCATTACATTTGGAGCCCAAGAGCGAATCTTGTAAAGTAGTAAACAATTTTTTTATTATTTCTGTAGAATAAATAGTTATAGAGATTTATATATTTAAATCTCAAATATTAAGTGTAATACTCTAAAATTCCAGGTTTCTGATCCATAAAAAATCACGACTGAAAACTCATGGTAATTAGTTACGCTGTTCAACAACAGATGTCATGATTTATCATAAAAGATTTATAGTATCCAAACAATTTTAGAAAATTACGAGAGTACGCAAATATTACATGCAACAAGATGATCTCATATGAACATACATATAACCGAATATATTCACTACATACATCCCAGTAAACACTGGTAATGGACTAGTCATCTTTTCCACATCAACATTGGGGAAATAGTGTCATCATACATAGCGAAAGGCAATATCTAATCTATTACATGTTATTTTATTAACGCAATTTATACACATTTTCAGGCTTAAAATATATCTACGCAAGATATTTTAAGGTGGGCGGAAGCGTGGAAGTTATTCGACAATTTCTCCTATATCCCTTAACAGATTCAAGAAATTTTTTGATAGGCGTTTAGAGAAAACTCGATAGAATAGTACTGGACTATTTTTCTTGCATAAAAAACAAAATAGTATAGGATTTTTTTTCCATATAGAAAACAAAACAAAATATTTGTCGAGTTTTCAATGGACCAGTACCACTCTATCGAGTGTTCTCTAAACGCCTATTAACATTGTTTACGCGCAAATTTTACATTCATTATTTTCTTGCATTTGGCGGCCGGTAGGCGCTTCGTATGAGAGCGGATATGCTTATCATGCGCAATGCACAGAAATACAATTGAAGCATGGTAGATACGTGTGCATACATGGTAGTTAGTTCTCTGTGGCAAAGCAATCATTATATATATATTAATATGTGTTTAGAAAATATTCAACAGTCAGAATTATTGTTAACATTTCCATAGAAAGTGTGGTTTGCTGTTTCCATTGAAGACAAAAATAAGAATTTTTCTCTCTCTTTCCTTATTTTCCTTTACAGCAGTGCAGCCTAGTAAGAAGCTTTTCGGTAAAGTATAAAAACTACAGTCCACACGGTGAGTTGTAATATTAATTGGTTTATTTATTATCACCACATATTTTTTGGGACTTTAAAAAATTTCTAATGAAACATTTTTTAATCGCTTCAGAGATGTAGGGGAAATTGTCGAATTACGTAATCTTCTTTTATAGTCGGTGCCGCCACCCTTAACTGTACACTTTTATAAAATAGATCCACAAAATAAGCGCGCCTTCACAAATATATAAATTTTATAAAGACGATATTTATTGCTGTATATCCAGATGATGAGCATGAAGATATATATACATTATGTATACATAGCAGAATGCAGGTTTCACGGCCGTTGTCTAATGAAGTAATTTCTTTCGGGTCTTACCGTGGTCATCGAACTTGACTTGACGTTTCGCTGATTATCCTGTCAGCTTCTTCAGAAGGATACTAAAGACTGGATTATGTATACATATTTACGATGTACATAAGAGACCATGCATACATGTTGCTATTGTAAACAGTGAGTCCTAATTAATGTTATGCTAGTATGTTCCCGATAGTGTTTGACATGTAAGTAGTAACCAATTTCTTTGATTTTCTATATTTCACAATCTCTCGACAACCAGTGGAGTGCCTCGGCGATGGCCGTTTCGAGCAAGATCATGTTATCGCCTCACATCTTCCAGCGGCTTGTATATCAGTGTGTGCGCGGAAGCTACGTAATCTTAGATGATTATTGTGTAGTGGACATACCATCGTTCGGAGGGGATGTAGAGCCATCGGTCCCTTGTCTATTAGGTAGTAAAAGATCCCTACTCTACGAAAGAGAAGACAATCGGCAAAATTCCTGGTTGGGAGTAGCTCGTCTATAGGCGTCAGTGTTAGGCCTCAGTAGCGGAAATAGGCTGAAGTTAATTAAATGTAAAAAAAAATGTTAAGCTTTAAAATGATGTATCAAAACTATTTGCTTGTGTGTTAAAATAGCGTGGATAAAAACACTTAAAATTTCATGTTACTCTGGAAACGATAATTAACTGGCCCCGGCATTATTTTTCACTTTATTAAAAAATATACAAAACCGGGCTGAACAATTTCTAGTGGACCACACTCTGTAGACATATACAATATACAGACATAAACAAAATATTGGTTGTTGCTGGCACATTACGATTTATACGACCCTTTATTATATTTAGTCCTTGTAGCTCAGAACTATGAATAATATTTAATTTCAACCAAAGACTGTCTCTCTGAGATAATTAAAATAATCATCTCCAGATGATGCTAACTTGATTGGCGAAAGACGCATCGAGTGTGCTCTTTAATGTTTATAAAAAATTATGCCCGTGAAAATGTCACAAATACAAATACGGGAATTAAGTCTAATTTTTACCAGTATGTGCGAGTATTATTATTATTTTATTACTGTAGGAAATAAAGAGTTACAATTATTGGAATTTACTCTCATTTTTCAACAAATTTAACCTGCTGACAAGGCCGACAAGATTTGCCAACTCTGAAAAGCCCTCAATTTTTGTTAGGGCATGAATTTCTGTTGAATCAAATATTACACCTAATTAGACATTCAGATTATTACATTTTTATTTAATTTTAGACTTTTATACTAATACAAGTCATGCACTGTACAAACGTTGATTTTTTTAACTGGATAAATGAGAATCTTGCAAACATTGCATTTAAAATCACGGCTGGCTCTACGAACTTGCTTAATGCCTTTGCAATTCCGACATTAATAGCCTTTTAATAATTTACTGCTCTCCATTTCCTCTTCGATTTATTTTAAATTAAATTAATAGCATTTACACCTTCTATCGCTACATTTTCTTTTGTTCTTTTTGATATTTCTTACTTCTCTTATGGCTTTGAGTTTTAATTTTAAACCTTATTATTAGCTCAACTGTTTCGGCTAAATGGGTATTTTCAGTAAATGTTAATATATCAATTATCTTCTCTCGCCTTTTGCCTGAAATATTACGGCAATTCGCGAATGGGACTAATATATTTATATAAACTTTGTTTGTGAAACTAAAGAGCCCAAGGAGTATTAAGCTTTACCTATATTTTATATTAGGTGTCTAAGCTACCAAATATAGCAAATCCTGCATCAGTCGAGGATTTGCGGCCTATCAGCTTATTGCCGATTTTCTCGAAAATTCTAGAAAAAATTATTCGTGACAATATAGCTGCCTACCCATTATTACATAACTTATATCGGTTACATCAATCCGAGATTTTGTAAAGCACACAGTACCACTACTACTATATTGAACCTTAGTAACAATATCATCAGTGAGCTAGATAAACGACTGGCAGCCATTCTTGTCTCGTTATACTATTCCAGGGCATTTGACATCATTGATCATACCCTAAATAAGCTAAGCTAAATTACTATGACTATAATAGAATATCTCTACGGTTATTTAAAATCTTATAATAATTAAATCCTCAAAGAAAATTGCCAACGGTGTTAAAATCAGGTAGTCTATAGGTATACTACTCCGATAAAAAAACTTTACTTTATTAATGCTTACGGAAATCCACAGTTCATTTTATATGAGCTAACGTAAAGTTGAAATAAGAAAGTATAGAATTTAAATAAAAATATAATTAATATTAATTTGTCCAATAGCACTTAATTTATATTAGTTATAACTAGTTTGATGTGTAGTCAATTTTATTTGTAAGCATTTGAATATAATATTTAAGAGTCTGGCACTCAATAGTATATCAGTACTCCATGTTTATTTTTATATAATTGCCGTGCATTTTATAGGATACCATTTGCAATGTATTGAAAACTTCGTTCCTCTATGGTTATCATTAGTTTTCAAAATGCAGTATGTATACCCACCCCAGCTGCATGCAACCTACCCATAATGCCTGCTTGTATTAACTTTTTAAAAATGTATCATTCTCCAGTAGTATAAATATGTAAGGAATTTATAGAAAGCATGTAAGGAACAATACATAATTTACCGAACAAATTTACTGAGTAAACTATATTAGTTCAAATGCAGTAAATCATTAAATCTATTGAATTCTCGATTATTCCCATATCAGATGTTATTCTAGACATATAAAAATATAAATTCATGTTCGAGAAGGCATAGCGTATTATTTCAGGAAGTAGATAATCTGATTGGCTACCATACACCGGAATTGAAATACAACGAAAACCTCTAATACCCAATGCATTATTCTAGTCAACGGGGAATAGGAGACATTCAATTGCCTGGCTTTTATGTAAGATCTCTGCATCATATAATCCAGTTTGGTTTGAAATTCACATTATTTTAAAATAACAAGTTTTTCAGTAAGTGTCGGGAGGTCGATTCCTAAAATTATCTTTAATTTTAACAAGATGCTTAATTTTAGAGTTACATTTTTACATAACATTATATTACTACATATACTATTAGTTTTCTAAATATACTGAAATTATTGAATCAACATTATATGTCTGTTAATTTTGGTATTATGAACTGAAAATCCAGGAATCAGTTGCGGATTCTTATATTTCTAAATTATTGTTCATGATAAGCACAACGTGGTTAATAAACTACATAGGTTAGATTCAAAACGTTAATATTAATTCCAGTGTACATTTAATTTGCACTTACTATATTTCACCCATTGTTAAATTTTTCTTCTTCATTTGTTCTATTCCAGGTTAATTTCGAAATATCGATTTCATTTATCATCATTCAGTGCTTACGCGTTAGAGTTGAGATCAGATAGTCCCGGGTTTGAATCCTAGTTTTGGTATGAATATTTATTGGCGTTTTTAATGTGCTACCGAGTTGGTAACAGTTCAATAGACGGAGTAGTGAGAGTGTCTCAGCTGCGACAGATGGCAATAGTAGGAAGCGGTCGTTATGTAACTGTCTGTCCGCCAGACGGTAATCTAAAATATGTGGATAAAACAAAAAATCTTTTCCAAACAAAGAGATCCAGAATGAATGCAATAACAAATGTTCTATGAACTTTCCTTATAAAAATATTATAACGTGTTGGGTCAAAATTTTCTGACAGTTCAGTACCAGCTTTGTGGTCACTTTGATTTACGAGCCTTCAAAGCCGCCTAGTTGCCACAACTGTATACTTGTAGCGTGATTATACTATCCCTTGGTTTGCATCCAAGTACGCTAGCACTGGTTCCCTCCTGAAACTTCCTCCGTCTCTAGTCCTCGAGGTTTAGAAGATGCTTTTTATCGTATTTATTCTTAGAAAAAAATAAAATTATATCGAAGAATCAGTATGGGTCAAAAAAAAAAAAAATTAAGCACAGAAGATCCTCTCCAATTACTAACAGACATCGTCATAACAAATTTTGAAGAGAGCAAAAAAGTTATAGCTATTTTTTTAGACTTACAAAAAGCATTTGATATTGTGTCACATAGCCAGTTACTAGATAAACTAAACAAAGTGGGAATCAGGGGAAATGTCTGCAATTTACTGAAACAATACTTGTCAAATAGACCTCAGCAAGTAAAAATAGACAATGCTCTTACTGCAAAGAAAATAATAAAAACCGGATTACCCCAAGACACTGTCCTAGGACCAACTTTGTTTCTGCTATTTATAAATGATTCACTCGACAAAAACTTTGGATGCAAAATCATATCGTATGCAGACGACATCGTACTAATTTGCTCGGAAGAGAACTGGACTTCAGCAAGAGAAAAGGCAACCACTGCAATAAGTAAAGTTACGACCTGGCTGGATACAAATTTACTAAAACTGAATAGAGCAAAACTAAATTTATTAGCTTTCCACCAACAAAAGCAAGAATGCCCCAAACAATGAATCTTGTCCGGTCGATAGCCGAGTGGGTAAAGGCGCGAGGTGGCAATCGCGATTAATCACACGGACATCGTACCACCGGGTTCGAATTCTGGCTCCGGCACTGTTGGAGGAAATGGTTGTATGTCCGCGTTTTTTCAATGTGTAACCCCCTTCCGCATAAGCCCTGGCTTCTGGAATTGGGGGTTGTCTAATTTCTGTGGTGTTTATTATATTTTTTATTTTTATACATATAGGCGGTGATTACAAATGATTACATTCATAATACCACTGCTATTAAATATCTTGGCGGTATTTTTGACAGTTACCTAAAATGGGAAAACCATATTAAATATTTAAATGGGAATTTAAGGAAATTAATATACATATTCTACAACCTGAAAAGTATTCTAAACAGGAAAACACTCTTAGTGACATATAATAGCCTCGCGGAATCCATAATTAGGTATGGCATTAGTATTTGGGGCTCTGCGTATAATAAAATCCTGCAGCCTTTTCAAGTAACGCAAAATTATATATTAAGGACAATTTTCAACATGAGAAGTAGATAGCTGCAGAAATGTATTTGTAGACAACAAATTACTAAACGTAAGAAGTTTATATATGCACGCGGCTGTAATTTATACTCACAACAAGAAACATACGCTCGATTCGACTCTAAGTCACCAATAGGAAACAAGAAATAGAACTAAAAACGCATACCAAACTAAAAAATATAGCAAAACAGTATGTCAAAAATAAATCAAATACAATGGAATCAAGCTATAGAACCAACTACCTGAACAAATAAAAGCCCATGACAAAAAGGAATTCAAAAGTGAATGTAAAAAGTACCTAATAAAAAATTATACCATATGTTTCCAACTCTTAGTCTAATAAAAAAATTGTTTCCTCTAAATAATGTGTACACATAGTTACCCAAAGGCTAGTATCTTTGAACTTGACACAGGCGAGTCCTGATTGAGGGGTGCTTCAGAAAGTGCCACCATACCAAGGCTGCATATGTTATGGGGGTTTTACGAGTACGGCATACGTCCAAATAATGGTCTTTAGAATTATTTTCTACTTAGGACAGAACATATGTTTGTACATCCATAGCATTAAGCAAGCTTTCTTCGTTTAAACTCCCACGTGGTCTTTCTACGATAGTTTGGAGTCTAGTGTTACCCCAGATGCCTCACTGCACGGGAAGGCCCATAATAAAATAAAGGTGAATATTGTTTACTTTTCTTCTTTTTGTGAATAGCATTAGCTCTGTTTTGCCAGGGCTGACAGAGAGCCTATGTGCGTTGCACCAAACCAGTACTATGTTGAAAGACCTTCGTCTGCGCACTAAATTGGTCACTTCAAATTAGCTTCTTATTATGCGAGATTCGTTACGAAGAGTGATTTCAATATCGCGGGTACTCAGCATAAACGGTATTCACCTAATTATGGAACCGTCCACATTACTGAACACCTCTTCGATACCAGGAACGCTACCAAAGCCAGCTATTTCTGTTGCAGCGCTTTATCAGTCCTAACAACAATATGATTAAGCGCCATCTCTGTAAATTTTCGAGCTTCGTACGCTTGTTGGTTAGGGTGGATTAGTGATAGTTATATATCTTTCTATTAGCCTTTCCAAGATTTCGAAAAGAATGGATGTCAGATTTTATTAATATTTCGTTATCCATTTAGCAATCATATTTAATATGCCCGTAGCGTTACATTGCACGTAGAACAGAAACGTGGCGGGGGGAAGATACAGGCCATATAATATCAGCAAAATTTTTGATTGATGATCTTTCATAGAATTTAATTTAACATTAATTTTGCTTTTTCAATAATTTGACAATTTTATCATCTTTACAGTACCTATTTTTTGTGGGATTTGAGTTTTTCTAGTGTTTCATTGTAGGAAAAATTGCTAAAATCTACTTCAAAACAGTCATATTATATAAAAATAGAGGAATTTATTTTTGAGTAGTTTTTATTTGGGAAATAAAATTAGCTGGAGTGTAAAAGGTAGACGTAATTAGAAGGGGGCGGGGAGTGAAAGAGAAGAAAGGGAATTTGGCTGGAAAGGATGTTATGTGTCGGTATGTAGTCGTTACCATCTTTCCAGAAAGATCGGTAGTTTTTGGTGTATAAGTCGATATGTGAGTAAGGCTATCGTGTATCAGTACGTCTGTTATGTGTCTAGTCGGTTCCGATCGCTGAATTTTGCTCCGGAAGAATTTTTCGGAGGTCTCCACGATGAAATCCATCATCATGGGAACCCCGACTTTCCGATGCAATTAAGCTATCGAAATGTATCTATTTGAGTTTGTCAAAACTCTCAGAGTATTTTATTCTGTGTTGTCTGTAGTCTTTTGCATTGCGTGTCTGAAATAAAATTCACGACACGCAGGCATATATCAATATAGGTCGTAGTATTACTTTGTAAAGCGTCATTTTATTGTCTGTAGTCAGTTTGATTCGCCTATTTATCAATGGGTATAGGCGGCTCAGCGAAGCGTACGTCCGATTAAGTGTGTTCGTGATATGGGGCCCGAAATTCAGTCTCTTATCCAGGGTGACCCCTAGATTTTTTATCCGTTCCTCAATCACCTTGTCGTTAATTTTAAGTTTCGTTCGTAAATTTTCTGTTAAAGGTTACCGTCTCTGTCTTGTCCTCGCTAATTTCAATTTTCCAGTCGGTGTAATAGTCTAATAGTCGCGTATGATACAGTATCTTCTGGGCAGCTGTCTGAGCGTAGAAAGACTGCCCATAGATGACGGGATCATCTGCGTATTGTCAAGTAGTGATAATTATTCTGCACTATAAAATTAACCAAAATACTCTTTAGCATATTCTCTACAAAATATAATTTTCAAATATTCAATAATAAATTAAATAAGTTGCAAAACTAAATCGTTAAATAAATTTTACATTCTTTCCAAGTTAAATTTTATCATTCATATTTTATTTCTACAATATAAATTCGCTATTTAACAAGCATAAAGGATGTAAAGTTTCATATTTCAATATCAGCTTGTAACCGCGTTGAGACATAAACTTTAAGTCTACCTTTATAGGAATATTGCTGAATAAGTATTTAGGAATCATATAAATAGTCCAGGATTGATACACACAATGACTTACTTATTGGTAGTCAGTCAACGAGCACCTACCTGACACATCTCCCCCATTATGGACTGGTAAGATCTTTTTATTTTAAATTTTATTTTATTTTTTATTGTTTGAACTATTTTCCTTGTTTGTTATATTTTTACCTTCAATAAAATGTTGGTATCTTTTTGTTATACATCATTATTTTATTTATAAATTAACCTCTCGCAAGCCAAGCACCCCCGGCTCGTGACACATGGTGGAGGTGCCGCATCTCAGTTCGTGGCACATGGTGGAGGCGCCTAGCTTCATTCTTAGGGTTTTTATTCTTCCTAATAAACCCAATGTTTTTTTATTGTATTTCCATTAGCCCGTGGCAACTGGCTGGAAATATGATTGAAAATATTTTTTTTAATTGGTAGTCGTATTTTAGCCCGTGTCAACTGGCTAGTACGTAGTACTAATTTTATCCTCCAATTGTGGTATTTCTAGTGCCCGTGTAAAACTGGCTGGAAATAAAACAGTAAAACAAAAAATAAGAAATATTATCCGTATTTCAGCCGAGTGTCAGACTGGTTGGTACAGGGTAGTATTTTTCTCCCCCCGTATTGTGATATTTCTAGTGCCCGTGTAAAACTGGCTGGAAATAAAACAGTAAAACAAAAAATAAGAAATATTATTCGTATTTCAGCCGAGTGTCAGACTGGTTGGTACAGAGTAGTATTTTTTTTCTACCCCTTTACCTCGATTTAACCCCAATACCTATTTTATATATACTTTTTAATCTTGATTTAATTTTCATTTTTTTCTATTAATTTTTTAAAGTAATTTTAAAACCAGTCGAATCAATATTTACTGTTGGAAGGTTATTTTATTAGAGTTTTTTTAAATATTCCTTTAAACTTTTTCTAATGCCACAAAAAAAGCTTGGGAGGAGAGAGCGCCAGGAGAGGAGAATACTTAAATTTACCAAATTACACTAATGTCCAAGTAAGAGAATCAGGGTTACCTCTTACCCCTGGTTCAGAACAAAATAATAGTAAAAAACATTTTGTCTTTCCTGAAAGAAATAAAAACCAACAGAAACCTGTTAGCAAAGAGTTGGCAGAAAAGTTAAAACGTTTATTTGGTGAGGATGATGAATAAGATAATCCTTTTTTTTTTAAACTGATTTAGGGTATTTAAAAGACATTATTTGCGTTTACTGTGGTATTTTTAAAATAATAAATATTTTTATATGAATAAACCATAATATATACGTAAATACATTCATATAACACAAGTCTTAATGGAGGAGATGAGTCAGGGTAAATTTGCAGAAGGAGCAAGGTATTTCTCGAAGAAAAATGAGGTAAGATTTACAATATTTAAAATATTAAATGATAAGATGACAGTGAAAATAAAAATATATAAATTAGAAAAGAAAGGGAAGTATATAAGTAATAAAAGGGGACAAGAAAACTTAAATAAAATTAAAATACGTTGTAAAAAGGGAAATACCGACAGACAGAAAATAGAGATTATGGTGGCTACATACTGTCCAAACTTAATAAGAAGTAAAAATCGAATGAATAGGAACTATAGAACTAGGAAAAAGTATTACATACAGAATGATAGAGCGAATGAAATTAAGATGAAAGAGAGATTGAGTAGAAAATGTGAGACAGGGTTATATGACAAAAATAGGGACAGACTAGGGAAACATAAACTTAAAAACTTTGAAGAATATACACGAGAAATAAGTAAACATGAATGTAATTTTAAAGTAACTTATAATAACACATTTATAAGGGAATTAAATCATATCAGTAACAATGAGACTAAAACATGTAATGAAACACGTTGTAATTTAATATTCGAGAATAAAAGTTATGAGTGGGATCAGGTCACTGTGCCAGCCTTTGACATTTGATGCTTTGAGCAGAGATATTTTGTCTGAACCAAGGAAAAATTTAGTATTAAGTGCGAAATAAATATATGATGATATGAAGTATATAGAAGCGGTGAAATGATATCGAAAATGATATGAAATAATTATGAATATAAATGAATATAAATGAATAATGAATTCTTAATGTTGAAGGAGATAATGCATATGTATGGTGAGGGAACCACATATGATAAGTATTAGTTTTAAGGTATCCAAGGTTCAAACAGAATGTTCATTTTCAATATGGTCCTCACGTGCGGAGACAGTCTACTTAATTTCTAGAAGTTTTAAAATATAAAATTCAACAATTTTTTTTTATTGAAAGTATAATATAAATGTATTACAATTATTATGTCAAAGGTATGATTATGAAAATATATATCTATAAATGTTATAAGTAAATACATTCACAGGTATATAACACGCTAAATGATTAATTCAAATGGCAACTCCAAGTATTTTCCACTAGTCGTGAACCTGAAAGAAACAAAAAAAAATACGTATTTTAAACAAATAAGTATAATGGAATATTTGGGAAAGTTTAATTAAAAAGCTACATGAACTTAAATTTTGTGGTAGTGAAACCATACTTAGGAAATTTCACATAGAACTATTATTTGCATACCTGCCTGATCGAATTTGATTTTCTACACTTGCTGTATGAATGTGACATTCTTTATGGAAACTAAAAGGATGTTAGGGTAGACATTGTATCTAAGATTATTTTAAGTTTGAGGGGATTGTGCTATGATTTACAATACTAGGTAAAAGCCAACACAAAAGTTTCAGAATTAAGATTTTAAAACTAGGGTTTTGTTAAACTTTTACTCATACTTTTTAGAAATTTGGACACCAATAATGTTTTGAACTTGTGTACATTTATGTACCGTATCACAGGACACGTTCCAATTAAAGGCAGGCAAAACCATACTTGATGATAATATTAAATATAAATAATAATAGAATAAAGTTTTACTTTGATTTTGAAATATTTAGCTTGCCATATATACTAGTAAAGTGTGAATACAATCTATCGCTAGGATTATTTAGTCAAAATGATAACCAGTAACGAAAAAATTGTTCATGTAGAAATAAGCCACTAGAGAGACAAAACGTCCCAGAAAGTAATAATAAATATATAGTAGAAGTTTATCAAACCTTTCGCCAGGTACTAGCCTCAATTGTGTAATACACAATACCGAGGAAGTATGAAATTTTCTTTTTTAACACAAAGCCCCACTACGCCACAAGTATAAGTAAATATAAAAAGTAAAAGTGTGCAAATATCGCTGTTAATAGGTGCATAATGATGCAAACTGAGTAAGTATAGAGGAAGTACCAAGATAAAAATATGTATAAGGGTACTTAAAAAACGTCATTATTGAAAAAGGAATTTATTGACAATGTGTGTATAAGGTTATTGTAAGAAAAGAAGTATGTCGACAATGTGTGTATAATAATATTGTAGAAGTATATTGAAAATATATGTATAATGTTACTGTAGAAAAATTAAATATGTGAACAATGTGTATACAAGAATATTTAATGAAAAAGTTTTTCTAAGGAAAAATTATATTTGTTTTAGAATGTCCAAATAGGTACATTATTAATAGGAACTGCAGTATGGCGCCATAATTTCAAGACTGATATATCGTTGGGGTATTTAAGTTAACGTTATAAATGGGCATTAAATAAATATCTCTTCAATTATCTAACAGCTTGAAAATGTAGTTCATGTTAGAACGAAGTTATATTAAAGTTATGTATAAACAATGCAAGGAAATAAATGTAATAAAACAATACACACAGTACAGAGGGTATAATGATAAGTAAATAAATGAGATAGAAAGATTTTTTTTTTTTGTATCGAGAAATAGATTATAAATGCACACAATTTTCTTAAAATAAATCTTATTTTAAGCTGACAGATTAAAAAGGCGTAGTATATTGGGGGCTAAAAGTAGTCAAATGAAAGGTATGAAATAAGAATATCAATCTTATAATTTTTCTAGTATAAAAGCTACTAATGATCATTAACATTGGGTAATAAAACATATATACATACGATGAACTTAAAATCACTAAATATTACAGCATGCAAATATCCATTTTACTTGGTCACTTAAAAAATATCAACAAAAATGATACTATTTTATACTTATACTATTCTTTAACTTTGAGAAAGAAAAAATTAAAAAAGGGAAAAATAGTAGTTAAGAGGTCTTGAAATAAATACCTATATCATTATATTTTATAATTAAGGATAAATTGTAATGGATTAACAATTCCTTATTGTGTAATTTAAATATAGATCAGTAATATTTAAATATTAATAAGAAATGAAAAATTAAATTGTGACAAAGATATGACTTAAATAATAAATAAATAGATTAGATAAATAAAACTGTAATTATCGAAGAATGTTATAAAAGAATTATTTTTAAATATAAGGACTTACTTGGGTTCTATTCTTTGTTTCATGTTGAATGCACACGGAGCACTGACGATGGCAAATGACCCACTCCACACGAACCCCAGAATTGGCAGCTAACCCTTACACACAATGTGGCTAGATCGAGGAACTGGAAAAGGTTGAGTACACCAATACCCATATCGCAGTCCCAGGATAAGATGTTTTTTTGTCTCTCAGAAAAAATTCCGGTACGAGTTTCGTCTTCTGTTAAGCAATTAACATAAAGGGATAGCATCTTGGCATTTTTTCCAAATTTGCGCACTCCGCAAATTTCTGTCGCCATATTCTCCAAATCCCTGCATAACAGAAGTACAATTAAACAACTGAAATGGAATTAAGACAACCCTAATGGAAGCCTCCGAATTTACACTAGTTCACAAATGTTTACACTGGTTTTCGTAAACAGTAACTAGAAAAATAAGCAACAAGGGGTACATAAACATCGATTGGCCTAGCAGTTAATATGGATCATTCACCTTCTACGAGATAAGAAAATGCAACAGGTCAAGAAAGCTGACTCACTTACCTACTAATTTCCACCTGGAGATTCCCAGCTAATAACTTCAACTGATGCTGAAAATGGGTTACACCGTTCGCCACATAGTGTTAAAAAGTAAAATAAAACTACACAAACTTACAAACAATAAAACTCCGCGCGTTATCAAACCAAAGGATAACCGACTGGAAGCGCGACCCACGTAAAATGACAATTAGTGTATGCAGCGTTGCCAATATCTTGAACTAAAAATAACTAACGTGAAGTAGAGTGCGGAAAGAGACAGGACCGAACTAAGCCAGTGCTATAAAAATGTGTGCCAAAAACTTTTTATTAATTGACTCTATTAAAAGACTAAATTTTTGTTTTATTATTGTTGATTTTCCTTTATATTATTTGCCATTTTATTTTTCAGATATTGTATATTATTTGTACGACATGCGGTGTGTTCCACCACATATAATTATTATATGCTTTATATTTTCTTATTTTTAATTATTTTATAAACGTGTTGTAATTGTATTTTTATAGCATTTTAACTAATTACCGGCAGTTTAAGCTGGTGGCCAGCTATTCGGAAGGGGGAAATGTGTCAAGTAGTGATAATTATTCTGCACTATAAAATTAACCAAAATACTCTTTAGCATATTCTCTACAAAATATAATTTTCAAATATTCAATAATAAATTAAATAAGTTGCAAAACTAAATCGTTAAATAAATTTTACATTCTTTCCAAGTTAAATTTTATCATTCATATTTTATTTCTACAATATAAATTCGCTATTTAACAAGCATAAAGGATGTAAAGTTTCATATTTCAATATCAGCTTGTAACCGCGTTGAGACATAAACTTTAAGTCTACCTTTATAGGAATATTGCTGAATAAGTATTTAGGAATCATATAAATAGTCCAGGATTGATACACACAATGACTTACTTATTGGTAGTCAGTCAACGAGCACCTACCTGACACATCTCCCCCATTATGGACTGGTAAGATCTTTTTATTTTAAATTTTATTTTATTTTTTATTGTTTGAACTATTTTCCTTGTTTGTTATATTTTTACCTTCAATAAAATGTTGGTATCTTTTTGTTATACATCATTATTTTATTTATAAATTAACCTCTCGCAAGCCAAGCACCCCCGGCTCGTGACAGTATAATAAAATGTTAGTCGTTGGGTGGGAGGGGATGTCGGAGGTGTAGAAGTTGAAAAGAATGGGATAAAGGATTGCCCCTTGGGGCACACCAGCCGATAACCTTTTATGCACCGAATAGGCATTACCTATCCTCACCGTAATGTGGCGGGCGATTATGAAACTTCTGATTAGTGCAGTTACGTATTCTGTAAGTTTGCAGATGTTATGTTCTCCCACACGGTATCATACGCTCTTTTTATATCTAATAGTAGCATAATTGTACACTGTTTTTTATTGAAACTTAGCAAAATGTCCTGCACCACCTTGCACAGAGCAAGCGATGTACTGTGGCCCTTTCTGAAACCAAATTAATATTTTCCTATTAATATACACTAATTTATGGTGAGGAATAAAACATTACCGATCAGAAATTTCTAAAATCGTGTAGAGCTTATTTTAAACCTGATTTATTGTGAAATAATTTTTTTTAATACATAAAAGCAAAATATTGCAGGTTATAAATTGTTGAAATCATGTACAGTTATGTTTCAACATTGTTTTCATAACAATACAGCCGAAAATCTGAAGCTGGATTCCACAGTTGGAATCTAACACGGAACTTGTTGGAGAAAAATTTTATTTTCCAAAAGTGCGTAAATAATTGATTGCTTTACTTGAATTTCTAGTTTCCTTTACATACGGGAATACATATAGTGTAATACATGTACAGTCTAGCGCAATGATGCCCGGTACTTTTGATATCTTCCGCCCTTTTCTGTCATCCTGCTTAAATGTTCAGTTTTTAAGTTAGAAAACCCACTCGCACCTAACTTCACTATGTCTTTAAAAAGTTTTAGGTTATGTTTATACTAGTTTGTTTGTGTCTATATTCACGTTATTTATAAATCTCACTGTCACAGAATTAAATTAAGCGGTTTAACTTCCGTATTCATCTATCGACGTCAATTTCGTCTAGTACACTTTTATACCCGGAATGACAGATCTCAAAATCCAAACATCAACAGCAATGCCGTAATAAGATGACAAGTTAAAGACAGGTAATTATTTGAAAGTTGAAACGATAAACAACTCATTTCGCATGCAATTACCAATGTTAAATGATGTTTTTTTTATATAAAAAAAATATATCCAGATGGCGCAAAAAGCAATATCTTGTTGTATATGAACCATCTTATTTCGTTTTCGCATTGGAGAGAGAGAGAGAATTAGTTGTTGCTTGATATTTTTAGCTGTATATTACCATGCATTATTTTTCTTGTCTAATATTTTAACCTCACCGAAATAAAATTGTGAGAGGTTATTAAAATTGGTCCAAAAATGAAAATTGAAGTAACATCAAATCTTTACGCTTTGGTTTTAGAAAAATGTCTGTGCGTATAGGTGTGTATGTGTATGTGTATGTATATGTGTATATGTATATGTGTATATGTATATGTGTATGTATATGTGTATGGATGTGTGTTAGCACGATAGCGCCGAAACTACTAAACGGATTTGAATGAAATTTTGCATGGGAGTTTCCTTAGCGCTTTAGAAGATCTGAAAAGGTTTTTAGTTGAGATCGGACTATGTTGAGTGCCGATTTGATTCAACAAGTTGTTTATTTTATAATTACTTACAATTTGCAATCGAACCATTAAAAAGCAATTAAAATTCCGATTTCAACGATATATCATACTTGAACGAGCGAGGTAGATTCGGTAATAAAATTTTAGACCAAAATTACTATAAAAAAAACTTTAGAAATGTCTCCAAAACCTTGTAGGCTGATGTCGGTGTTGCATTTGATGCATAAATAAGATGACCTTGACTGGCATTTTGACGTACTTCATTGACAGAAATTTTAACAGCATGGTGTGAATTATTTTATAACCGCTTTTGAGAGAAATGTCGCGTTTTGGACAGGAAAATACTGAGATAATCAGAAAAGAGGTGGACAAACTATTCTAACAAATACGAAAAGATCTAAGGCAACTATTTGGAAACAATGTTTAGAATCATACAGATTTGAAGGAGAAACCTCTGTCATAGTCCTAGCTGCAATTTTGGAGGATTGGGGGTTTAATATGAAGAAAACAAACTCCGAAGATTATAAAGAATCTGTTGTGAAGGTGATAAAAATTGTTGATTATTTTAAGTACTTACCATTTAAATCTTTTTGTTAGATGGAGAGGTTAGAATTCACAGATGTAATATTATTTGAGGTTATGTGGAATTCATCCGTAAAACAACTTCAAGAAATGTGCTTCATCAAATATCAGCTCAAATTTAATCCTTTCTCAGACGCTGAGTTTGCTGCAGCAAGAGCTGCGCATGATGCGAACCGCAGAAATTCTACAAAAAGAAAAACTGGTGCTGCTGCCCTTACTAATGAAGAGTATAATAAAATTTTAAAAGTATAGGATGAAAATGAAACATTCGAAGCCTCAATCAAAACCATAGGCAAAACAAATTCACAGAAGTTGAATCAACCATACATCCGAATGTTTATAACAATTCTTATATGGTTAATATTTCCTATAATTATAAAAGTTGAAGTAGTGGTAGTAGAAGTAAAATTACGTTTTAAAATATTTAATGTGCTTATTTTTGTTACTTTGTTATTATATTATAAAAAACTATAATTATTAATTTACGTTCATTTACTTTCCCCTGGTTCTAGTAAAATAAGGTGTAATAATTATCTAAAATAAATATATTCTACTAAAAACTTTAGTTATTAATAATTTACGTTTATTATTCACGCTGAAAAGACTGGCATACTGACAGACAAATAGATTGACAGATACACAATAGTATATCAGTTCGGACATATTTGTTATTGTTCGACTTCAAGACCTACATTTTCATTACAATCCGAATTTGAATTTTTTCAATGCGCCTCCAGTATTCAAATTGGATTTGAAATCAGCAACATATTTCAGTGGTCGACTTACGTCATAATAATTTTTTTTTTCAATAATATTTGATGCGTATTGAAAACGTTTTAATTATGTGACTGTGCACCAGTAGAATATCATAAAGTTAAAGGTGTAACAATAGCAATATCAAATGCTGTCTGTTCCTACGTTGGTGAATTTATTATAGATTATCACTTTACCAATTTTCCGTTTGTTATTTTACGAATCTGTAATGTTTATAGGGTAAGTAAAATTTTTTTGATTTGGAATGCACAATTTAATGCATTTTGAGCTTCAAAGATCCACCGGGTGGGGAGGTTTCAGCCACTTCCAGTAGCTGCCGATTGTTTGTATACTTCTCTTTTTTCTTCTATTGATTTACCAAGTCTACTACACACTTTTTTGTGAACAGTGTATTACTCATATATATTTTAGATAATGTTAAATATAATAACCATAACTAGATTATAATACAGTTAAGACTGATTTAATATAACCTAATTTTAAAGTCAATTGTATTTATTAATATGTCAATGATTGATGGATGTTTAGTTAGTCACACCCTAAGTAATTTCGTCTGCATTCAAGGAGACCCTAAATTGTGTACAGTTCAAGCCAGCGGATCTTGTCGTATCTGAAGTTTCAGTTTGGTGGAAGCTAATCGCTATAAGATTCCCCTTGACCTATCTGCCCAGAATCGCCAGAGGGTTAGCGTATTGACTTACGTCTGTCTCGTCGAGTTTCGGTCTTCCCACCAACATGTCTTGGTAGTAATTATCTATGTCTTTCTTTTATACCAAAGTTTCGTTCCCTCTTTTAGTGTCAGACCATTTTATACAAAATATAAAAAAAATTGTTAAATAAATACATGTTTTACAATAAACAAACGCTTGATGCTTCTTGATTATTTTTATTCAGTCTGATTTATATTAATGTCCCGTCATTTCCTTGACTTGAAATTTATGCATTTTTGCATATTATGATCTGTACTTAAATATAAGTGATCTCTTTTTTGGGGTTATATCTCTTTTAGATTCTTTAAACGATTTTATATCAACGTCTAGATTTTCAGCAGTCTGGACAGATTTCTCCCTAGGATGATTTAAGTGTTCAACATGTTTTTTTCCAATGAGATGTTTGCAATGCATAAAGCATGTGCTGGATTAACTCCTGAAGTAACTGTACACGACAGAAGAGAAATCTAAAACTGGTTTGTGGTAAATGTCAGGCAATTTTAAATAAGCTTCAGAAATTAACGCTGGTAGTGCACATTAGACGCTGGTCAACCATAACACCTAAATATTGTATTATTTGTGCTCTTGTTAGTTCTATAAAGATAATTCGTTGGTTCATCTATCAGGCAGTTAATTTGACGTATTTTGTTCGTCAGGTTGATCAACAACTAAGATAAAAAGTTATGTAATTAGTTTATCTTATGTTAAGGCTCAATAGGATGGAGGTGAGGCCATGTCTATTTTATTTTGATAGTACAAAGATTTCTCTTCTTTTATAATTTTAACAACCTTATTTCTATTCTTTTTATGTCTCTTTGTCAGTAGTACTTTTACTTTTGTTATATATTTTGTAACTGATGTCCCTTTCTAATATTGCATTTTTACTTTATAGTTCCACCATTCCTTAAATTTTGCTTTTATAATTTTCTCGTCATCTACCTTTCTATGTACATTCAACCAGGTCACAAGTTCCTGTTAATAATTTAACTATATTGCCTGCATATAAGACAATATAAAGTTCAAAAAATTTATGTTAAATCTCTTTAAAAAATCATGCTTTACAAAAACGTTCAAGAAAATGTATTGACATACTATAGTCTAGCCCGTGTATAACACATTGTGAAGAACGGACGACTTATAATGTACCAACTACCATCCAATACGCGGTTTATAGCTAACGATTACACAAAAAAATTCAAGAAAAGTTCATTGAATATTGAACTTTTCTTGAATCTTTTGTGCAATCGTTAGCTATAAACCGCATATTGGATGGTAGTTGGTACATTATAAGTCGTCCGTTCCTCACCATGTGTTGTACACGGGCCAGACTATAGTTTGTGTTGTATTGTATGTTGTTTTTGTAAAACATGATTTTTTAAAAAAAGATTTAATATACATTTTTTGAACTTTATATTGTCTTTTTCTTGTGTTTTCAAAATTCCCCTTCAGGTTTAATTTTAAGAAAGTGTTAAGTACCTACTGTGTTAGATTTATAGTGTTACGACGTCCAATTGGTAAAATCAGTGAAGCAGTTAAGCATAAACGAACAGTAAGTATAAATTTTGTATTATTCTCCGTCTGAAACAGTCGTTTTGAACCCTTTTTGTGAACGTTTAATATTCATTTTTTGGAAAATATAAAGAAGTCCTTCAGACGCGAAAAGATGGATCGTTCACAAGAATCCTGGGGACACCTCTACGGCTGCCGTATTTTTTTTTTTCTGTGACGTGCTCGATTTTTCGGCATCATTTTCATCTTTCGAGGACAAGAAAGATGATTCTAGTGTAGTATCGAAGAATTCCATCACCGTAGCGGCATCCAAACACGAATTCGATTGGAGAATAAGAGAAACTTTCAAGGGACAGAAATATAGCGTGCAAATACGAAGGTTGCAAGAGATTCTATATATATATCTAAAAATTGAGAAAATTAACGAAAAAATTACAAAACATTAATTTTTAATTATTCATATTCTAAAAACTCTCCACATATCGAGTTTGAAGCGATTCTCAAAAGAACTTCAGCACAAAAATTTTATCTTAGCCCCCTGGCCCCTACAATCGCATCCCGATTTCTCTTAAATGTTACAGTTGACTCGTAAAAAGCCTTGAAATACCGAATTTTACAAAAGCTTTTTCCGATAATTATAACTTTTTTCCTATTGCATTACTGTTATTATTTCTCTGTCTTTCTTTTATATATTATTATGTTTATACTTTTATATGACTTTTCATACCTGTATTTCATACGGCTTATATATGAATAAATATTATTATTATTATTATTTATTTTTTAACCCCCCAAATTCAACTTAACCAGAAAATTCTTTAAAACCCACAAATTCATAAAAAATTACAATCGACTCGTAAAAGTCGCAAGACACCGAATACGTCTGTCCACAAAAAAATTAATATACATTAAAAGTAATGAAAAATAAAGATTTTTACCCAATAATAACAATATTAGAACTGTGGTTGAGAAAAGTTAATCAGAACAAAAGCAGCGGTCACAGAAATTGCTTGCTTTACTTCAGCAACATAAACGAATATGACGTCAGATGCTTGCAGGCTCGGCAGGCGCCAGATCATCTGTACGCTGCGTTAAGATTATTCCGTGTCGTTACTGTCGTTCTCATTAGAACGGAAGTAACAGTGCCTTTACTATTTAGGACATCAAATAGTGTCTGTTTATTGTTGTCAAATGTGGAGGAGGGTTTCCAGAAAGGAGATTCACATACTCTTCCGAACTTAGATGTGATTATGATACCCGATATTCTTTCAAAGCACCGCATATCTTATTGCAAGCATGTGACGTCACTCGCGCCAAGAGAACGTTTTCTAGCCTCGACGCGTTGAGGTAACTTCTATTACAAATAACACCGAAAGTAATAATAATAATAATAACAAAGGTCTTTATTATGAACAGTTCATAACGAGCGAAGTTTAGTCACAGGACTATTCTTCCACTTAACCCCAAACCCCAAATGACTACTTTTAAAAAACTTTGTAGGGGTTTATAACACCCATAAATCTATCACTTCCAATTAAAAACTAATTTTGTGGACAGACCTATTTCACACAAATATCGATTTTCAGCATTTTCCGATTATTATAACTTTTTATGTGGGTGTTTGTTGCTAATTCTGTATATATAATTTATATTATTTATTATGGACATTAGTATTAGGTTTACTGGTAGTATATGTGTTTAGTTATTATATTATTTTGTTTTTAGTATTTCTCTTCCTATTAAATATATTTAGTGTTAGTAATTTTTTTAATTGGATTCAATCCACGGTAGGTTCTTAATGAAACATATTCACTAGAATAATTATAAATATTCAAAAGAATAGTTGCAATACACACTTGGTTTATTGTTTCATGTGTTTTGTTCAGCTTTGTCTGTCATATGTTTCTTTTGAATATTTATAATTATTCTAGTAATTTTTTTTGTTTCTTTATAAGCTCTGAAGATTAACTGTAGATTGCATACAAGAATTCGTTCGCAGAAGAAGTTTATTCCACACGAGGTTCTTTGTACAGACATACGATATGTCTCATTCTTCTTTGCAATATCTTATTACATATTACATTAGGTACAAAACTTACCTTATCTACAACAAGTCTCAACTTTCTAGATTATTTATATTTATTTTTTACAACTTAAAATAAAAATTATGTATATGTAATAATTGTTAAAGCATAAATAAATTTATATTCTACTCTATTCCCATTTTCAACCCCCAAATCCAACTCAGCCAGAAAATTCTTAAAAACCCACAGATTCGTCCACATGTTGCAAAAACGCTATTCGACATTTTTTTCTTTCCTCTTAAGCGAAATTTGCTAAAAACGTATTCTACACCCCTGTGCATCATAGACTCCAAAACCGGCCCACACGATGAGCGTTGGACCATCCTCCTTCTAACTAAACCAAAAACAAATTTGGATCTTTCAAAAAGTATGGGATGTAACAGCACCGAACGCTTTCGTGTCCAAAAAAACGTTTTAACCCCAATATTTTCACCCCCGCCCCCCCAAATCTTAAATGTTCCAAACCTCTTCCAAAAGTTTGCATTTGACGAGATATTCAAAGTGACACCAAAAACATCCACCTAGCATACGTAGAACTTGCAAAAATTCGACAAAACTGCGAAATTTCCAAGCGTTACAGAAATTGCTAGCGGGCCCCCCGTATTATCGTTACACCTTCGATTTGTTTAACATTTTCAATGTTAAAATATTCTTTGACCAAGAAGTTGAAACAGATTTGTTGGAACTTTGCAGAAATAGAACGTAAACATTTTTAAAAGATCATTAATTTAGACTAGTATAAAAGTGCGAAACTAATTTCTAATATTAATGTCAAAAGTCACTCTAAATATTAATTATACACTGTAAACTCCATGACTGGCAGTTCAACGAGCAGTATTCAGTAATTTCCAAGTGACATAATTTTGAGTTGGAATACAAAGAAACAACTTGCGATGAAATCTGACGCCTATCCGGGGTAATCCCTTTGCTTAAACTGCGTGTGTTTATTTTCGAGAAACTTGTACAAAGGAGGTAGTATATTAACTTATTTATCTTTACATAACACCCTAGTGAATATAAAGCGTTAATTGTTATTTAATTTCCTATTATACCCTGCAACTTATAGTGAACGGGAATACGTTGTCTGCATGTTTTGTGTGCTTAATTTGCATGTAACCATTAGCATTAGAATACGTTAGCGTTATTGAAATCCGGTGGTATTTTATCAAAGAAATAAAGCACTTTTTATAATAATTCCTGCATACTATCTAAAATTACGTATAAGAGACAAATTATTATTACGTTATAGTTTAAAAAGTGACAAACGGAGAGGGTAGATAGATATCTTGGGAAAATAGTCATAGAGGAACTAAGAAAGGTAATGCAGTAAATATATTTCTTTTAACTTTCATCAAGAAATCTTACTAATAGTGTTAATAATATGTACTTTACTGACGTAGTTTTTGAGCCCCATTTTAAGAAATATTGTAATCGAGCATATTTACGTAATTTGTGGAACGTGATGGTAAGTGTCGTTTTATTTATGTCGCTATTAAAATGTATTCTACCAATATTTGCAATATATGGCTGCGACTGTATAGCCATTCGCACAACACCAATATATCAGAGTTACGATCCTATATAGGTTCGGTAGGTAATAATCTGTTTATAAACTTACTAACTAACAATATAACAACTAGTTTTTTGTTCTCTATTTTTCTTTTTTTTTTTATTCAATAAGAACTTACATAGAGCAAAACAGACGATTATTACAGATCTAATATTGCAATGTTTTTCTGCTTTAAATTACAATTTAAAATGTGCTCAGCGTCACCCCTATCACCGCGTTCGCAGTTTTCATTTTGAGCTAGAGTCGAGAAACATTTTTTGTTGACAGGTATATTTGATACCTAAGTTTTTGTTTGGACTAGAACTGATGAATTTATAAATTCCTTTTTCATTTGTTAGATATTCTTCCCACCATTGCACCATTTGTTGGCTTTTTACTGTAGATATTAGATATTCGGGGGTAATTATGTAGGCCGTGGATTCGCCATTATGTACCGCTTCTTTCTTTGCTGCCTTGTCTACTACTTCATTATTTTTATACCACAATGGCTTTCCACCCAAGCCAAAGTTATAATTTTTCCATCCTTGTACTGTCCTGAGCAAGAAAATAGGATAACTATTTTTTTCTAATGTAAATCTGTCTCTATTTGAATATGTAATAAGTAGCCGAAAATTACAATGACCATGTCACAAAAATTAAAGTTACATATACACTAGATTTTAGCGAAAAAACGTTATAAGACGTTACTTTTTCTTGCGCACGACAGTACAGTGAATTAATTATATAACTGTCAAAATGAAACAAAATCCTGTATATGAGAACACTGTCTCGTCTGTCAAACAACGAATTATTTCATTGGTCGTTTAATTGTTGAGAAGTTTAATAAATTTATGTATTTGGAATTTTTCAAAAATCAAACATATACAGATAATTATTGAAACATTTTGAAGGGTAGTCTTGACTGACTCGTTAATATAAAAACAGGAAAATTATTCAAGTTGTAGTCATTAGCGAAAGCTTAACAGTAACATAGAGTTTTCGTTTACTGGCCAAAAAAACCTATCACTGACTGCAACCTCAATAATGTTCCTGATAATTATTAATGTATACAAAATAGTCATATCTATGAAAATACAATTGTCAATATAGTGGAACATCAATGTAAAGTACGTTTTTATAATGTGACAGAATGGGTGACCATTCCAACGGAAACCGCGTTCTCGCCTCACACATCTTCCAGCGGCTTGTATATCAGTGTATGCGCGGAAGCTATACAACCTTAGGCGAGGGTTGCATAGGAGAGATATACCATCCTTCGGAGGGGATGTAAAGCCGTCGGTCCCTTGTCTATTAAATGTTAGGCAAGTAAAAGATCCCTACTCTTCTTAAGGGAAGAGGTTCGGCAAAATTCCTGGTTGGGGGTAGCTCGTCTACAGGCGTCGGTGTTAGGCCTCAGTAGCGGAAATAAGCCGACGTTAAATAAATGTATAAAAAAAAAAAATAATGTGACAGAGAATAATTAATGCAATCAAAATAGGATTTGAAGTGGAACTTTTTCTATAAGCAATTTTATGGTTGAATCATGTTGGGGAGGTGCTAAGGAGTACCTAGAAAATGTTTGTACTTCAAAGACCCTGTGCTTTAATTGTTATTAACAATTTAATTTTTTTAACCGCGTTTTTCAACTTAAAAATATGAATAATTCGAGATATATAGGTCCGATCGAGACAGAAAGAAAAAAAAATCTTTGTAATTAAATTATCTGCAAATCTACGTTTAGTGTAGGTCTTAGGAGAGCAACTATAACTCGTAGGAGTCCAACCATAACCTACAAAAGTGAAAAAACTGGCCGAAAATAGTTTTTTTTTCATTTTGCTGCACAGAGCCACTCTGTGGACCAATCAGCTTCAATCTTTCAGAAAATCTGCTTTTTGCTCTAAAAAAAACACCCTGAAAATTTTGTGAGTAGTGTCTTAATGACAGAGGTTCGGAGCGGAGGAGCGGAGCAGTGATCAGTGATCAGTGATCAGTTTAGGGGTGGGGGGGCAATTAGTGTGGTGGGGGTAAATATGGTGGTGGGGGGCAATTAGTGTGGTGGGGGTAATTAGAATGGTGGGGGGTAATTAGATTAGTGAGAAGTAATTAGAGTGATGGGGATGTAAGTATGGTGGTGGGAGGTAATTAGACTGATATGATGTAATTAGAGTGGTGGGAGGTAATTAAGGGGCGGGGCTTAAGGGATGGGACGTGAAGGGCAGGGGCCTATGAGAGGTGGTGGGGGGGTGATTAGAATGGTGGGTAATTAGGGTGGTAATTCGTGAAGTGATGTAATTATGGTGGTGGGGGGTAACTAGAGTGGCCTGATGTAATTGTAGTGGTGGGGGGCAATTAGTGGAATGATGGGTAATTAGAGTAATTGCATGATGGATAATTATTGTGGTGGGAGGTAATTAGAATGTTGTGATGTAATTGTAGTGGTGGGGGGCAATTAGTGGAATGATGGGTAATTAGAGTGGTGGGAGGTAATTAGAATGGTGTGATGTAATTGTAGTGGTGGGGGGTAACTAGAGTGGCCTGATGTAATTGTAGTGGTGGGGGGCAATTAGTGGAATGATGGATAATTATTGTGGTGGGAGGTAATTGTAGTGGTGGGGGGTAACTAGAGTGGCCTGATGTAATTGTAGTGGTGGGGGGGGCAATTAGTGGAATGATGGGTAATTAGAGTAATTGCATGATGGATAATTATTGTGGTGGGAGGTAATTAGAATGTTGTGATGTAATTGTGGTGGTGGGGGGCAATTAGATTAGTAAGAAGTAATTAAAGTGGTGTAATGTAATTGTAGTGGTGGGAGGTAATTAGGGTGATGTGATGTAATTGTGGTGGTGGTGGGGGGCAATTAGGATGGTAATTAGATTAGTGAGAAGTAATTAAAGTGGCGTGATGTAATTGTGGTGGTGGGAAGCAATTAGATTAGTAAGAACTAATTAAAGTGGTGTAATGTAATTGTAGTGGTGGGAGGTAATTAGGGTGATGTGATGTAATTGTAGTGGTGGGAGGTAATTAAAGTGGTGTGATGTAATTGTGGTGGTGGGGGGCAATTAGTGGATTGATGGGTAATTAGAGTAGTTGGATGATGGGTAATTATTGTGGTGGGGGTGACTCAATTAGGGTGGTGGGAGGTAATTAGACTGGTGGGAGGTAATTAGAGCGGTGTGATGTAATTGTAGTGGTGTGATGTAATTGTGGTGGTGGAGGGCAATTGCAGTGGTGGAAAGTAATTGAAGTGGCGGGGCGTTAGAGGGCGAGGCCTAGGAGTGGTGTGGTAATTAGAGTGATGGGATGTAAATAGAGTGGTGGGAGGTAAATAAAGTGCTGTGGTAATTAGAGGACAGTTACAGGTAATTTAAGTAAAAATAAAGGTAATTGTAGTAAAAATAATGGTGATTAAAGCAATTATGGTCAATCCATCCGTCTAGCCGTTCGTATGCAGACAGTTAAATAATTATCTATTATGTTGTATTGTCCTATTGCACTTTGTATTTTTTTACGATGAGATAACAAACATTCATCCTTGATTATATACCTACCACTTTATTTACCTGCCTTATCCTTATGCTGATAAACAATTGCGACCTATCTGTCTTATCTTTATGTCGATCAACAATTATTTTACCTGTCTTATCTTTAGGGACATCTGTCTTATCCTATGCTGATTTATGAGATATACATTTACGACCTGCCTGTCTTATCCACCGAGATTTTTATCAATGAATTTGTGAAAGGGAACATTTACATTGTTATTTCAGTACCTCCAGAGTACCCTCTTTATGGCTTTTGTGTACTTAACATCTTGACATCACAAGTGAGGAGAACGTGTAGCTGTTTATTTTAGTTTTTATTTTTTTAGAATTGAAACACATGATTTACATTTTCATATATTATTTATTACCTATTCTGTCACATTACTATTTTCATACTATTTATTACCTATTCTAATACATTACTAACTAATTGTCTTTTTATTTTATCTTGCACCAAAAAATCCACCTTGAACTGATCCATCCAATGCATTATAGGTCAAGTAGGCATCGTGAAGTATAAGTTCAGGAACTTTGTTTTTTGTGTCTCAAACTCTATTAGTATGTCAACTCTATGGTGTGGTAATAATTAGAATGGTGGGAGATAATTGCATTCTTCTGATCCATATTTTTTATTTATGTCTAAACAGTTAATGAATATATATTACAAATCAAAATTATCGCGTTCTGATTCAGACTCATCCAAATCAACACTATCCCATCCCGCTTCAGGCTCCTCCATGTTCAAACGTCTAGCGTATTTTAGTAAAATGTCCAACCTCTTTTCACTATTATCTTCATCAAGTCGATGATGCCCCCAAGCCAAAGTATATACATCATCGGGTATAACATACCTCTTGTCATCAGCAGACGATAGGGCTACTTTATTTTTGAGTTCAGTGTGAATGGTATGTAAATCAGATTTAAATATGGACATTTTACGGAATATTAATCCGCCATTTTCAACAACTTGAACATAATCAGAAAAATTAATTTGATGTTTTACTACACTTTTGGAAACACCTTTTGCCTTTTTCGTAATGTCGTCAGCTTTAACACAGTAGGCTTTCGCACCAGTTCCATAAAAGCATTCTATTGGTCTTCCAGCATACTCATCTTTCATTTTCCCTACTACAGATATAGTTTTAGGCATGTTATGATTGTTGTATGCACCATAATTTGAAGTGTCGAAGAAGTGAATGTTTTTCTTGATATCATCATAAACGTTTTCTGTGAATATTTCTAAAATTAAACTATCAGTGTCTGTGTATAAAACAGTCGCGTCATCTCCATACATGGGTTTAATGTAACCATATAAAAATTCGTAGATTATGGTTTTGGAAATATCTAAAATTGAAAAACCTGCATAAAGTGGTTTATCGTAAACAAGTTTTAATTTTTCCAATTGCACTGCCACTAGATTTTCATCAAATACTGAGCAAGACTTAAAATACGGCCTGGCTATTAACGCCCTGGCGCCCAAAGTACCTTTTCTGTTTTCCCAGCACGAACAGAGTTTAATATTTTGTCTTTTATCGACGTTTTCCATCGTTTTGCCGAAAATTGAATTCACCATGAGCTTAAATAGGTCCTTTTCAAACTCGTTTCGAGCGGAATTACGAAGTGTTGTATTTAAGTCAATATATGATCCAAGCCAGGCGGACTGAGAGAATTCTATTATCCTATGCACGTTCTTTAATATCAGGCCATATTTCAAACATTGTTTCAGATTTTTGTAGTGAATGATATATTTATGTTTATCTCGTAAGTTTGGAATTAATTTTGGAGCTTTACTTTTGGGAGGAATCATACTCTCTGGGCAAAACGGCAGTTCGTTATGGTCATCATGCAAGTGTAGAGGATATTCCAAGTCGACTTCTAAAACGTATCCTTTGGGTGAATCTTTTCCAATCAGGGAACAATCAAATTTTTTGATTTCCTCTCTCTCAAGCCATCTGAAGTCACTAGTCGGTAGCATTTCTTTCATAGCTGCTCCGTACAGATTTGTAGCATCAAGATAGACGATGTACGACGATTCTTTGGTGGAGTCATAGTTTGATAGATATTTGTTGTTCGCTATAGACTTTCTCTTTGAACATTGCGATACACCGCCACGAATACCTTTTCTAAAGAAGTGCACAGTATCCACATCAGTCAGAAGTTCCAGTTCGATCTGTGTATATCGCAACATGGCATCCCAGCTCAAAGAAGGTGCGGTTAAATAATGAGCAGGATCTAACTTGTAGTGCTTCAAACATACCTTTCTAAAATTTTCAAACACATCTGCTAATAAAAATATATCTGATTTCAGATAGATATCTGCGTATTCTCCCAATGTATTGCATTTAAAGACACTCCACACTTTATTGGCTCGTTCATAATCCTTATCAGAAAGAGATTCGTTGGTTAAGTAGTTGTAAAATAGGTCTTTGGACGGTAACTGGGTTTCTTCCAATTTTTCAAAAGAGCTCATATAATTGTAAGGAAAAACCCCCTTCTGTTTAATTAAATCGAATTCCTCATCGTTTTGAAAATACTTTCTAGTTTCAACACATTGATCGGATACTAAACTCTGACTCAATTTATCGAGGGACCTTGATAAAAATCAAAAAGAGTCCACAAATTTCAACCTCAGGTATGTGTGCGGTATATTGGGATTCGCAGATTTCTCTACAATGATTGACTTTGAGAACGAAATGTATTTCTCCTTGGTTTGGGCTATTACGGAAACATGCTCTTTTTGGGATGCTAACTTCTTAATGAATAAATGACTATCATAGTTTGTCAAATTGTGGAAGAACACAGGTATAAATTTCGGCACTTTATAGTTTAAATTACAAATAGAGTGTGCAGCCGCGCGGAAGCGTCCTGTTAAATGGCAGTGATCACGCACTTTTTTGTCCTCAGGCTTGAAGGGTTTTGTGCAAATATGGCAGCATACCGCATTTTCATATTCGACTTCTTCTTGGGCTGAAAGAGGGAACATCTTTTTCACATGCTTTAAATGATTCTCATACAAGTTTAGAGCCGTTTCATCCAACCTTTTAATGAACACTTCAGCGGCATCAGGTCCTCTGTATGTTACAAATTTTGAGTACTTATCATCGAAATTACATTTTACATAAAAGCCGAAAGAATAGGGTTGGTGTTCACATACTTTAACTGTGAATGACTTATCATCACAAGGTTCATTATGGTCGATGGGTTTCAGTAAACTTTCGAAATCGGCATAAATCACAAATGGCACTGGTAATTGTCTTTCAAAGTTTATAAACTTAAGAACATTTTCAGGTACTGATTCACCATATTTATTAATTTTTATGTCAGTAGATGGTAGTTTCGTATAGGTATGATTGCAGTCATTTTTTTCATGCATTTTTAGATCTTCTTTTCTAAACGGCTGCAAACACCCATCACAGATATGTAATCGACCATCGTGGTTTGATATTTGTTTTGAAACCAATTTTGATAAATTTTGTATAAGACAATAATGATTGTTACCCACATCATCCGATATAAGTAACAGATTAACGTGTTTGGCTTGGCGATGTGAAGTAAAATGTAATGGTCCCACAACTTCAGTAATAGTATTACCATCTTTGAATTCTGATTCAAGGCCAAACACATTCACGGAGATGTTATTAATTTTTTCAAACTTCGCAATGTCCTTCAATTTGACAGGAAATTCAATGTCTCTAAAACACAACATGGTATCATAATGTGGATATGAGCATGTCATCGTTGGAGCATGCTTTACAGGGGAAATGGCTGCAATTACTGACCAAGCAAAGCATGCATTGTCCCTATTTTGTATATTTAAAACAGCGCTCTTTTGTTCTATGTCTTTGGGTAGCCTGATATAAGATGACGCCGACATTGATGCAAGCTTATTTATGTTTACATCGAGGAACATTATATGTTTCAGCGTCCACCCCGAATCTTTCTCTTGGAATTCAGAGGCTTGTGTAGTCATCTCATCGCCAAACTCTTCGAAAATCTGATGTAGATCTGTAGAAATGGTGATTATTTTATTTTTGGTATTAAACGATTTGATATCGGATAACTCCTTTTCAGGTATTTCATAAAGCCCAAATATTTCAAAATTTATCTTGAGGGTCTGGTATTTCTGCAAGTATTCCTCGATTATATTCAACACTTTTTGCTCCACTTCTTTCAAAAAATCAGTATAATCGATATGGTTTCTTGGACTGTTAAAACGGTAGCTAGCTATTCTGTCTTTGAAAGCACTATGTAGTTTATCGACACCATTTCCTAAACTGTTATCAATAGGGCGGTTAATTTTTTTTCTGTTAATTAATAACGTATTTTTCTGACCGTTGCATCTATTATTAATATGACGTTTTAAGTTGAAAGATGATGAAAAGTTCTTTCTACAATATTCACAAGTTTTTGAACCACTCGGAGAATTTTGTTTTCTGTTCATTACAAACATCTCATTCGGCACGGCACATCTGTTATTATTAATATGTCGTTTTAAGTTAAAAGATGATGAAAAGTTCTTTCCACAATAATCACAAGTTTTTGAACAATTAATACCGCTTGTCGAAGGCACACTATTAAACTTTTGCTTCATGCTTGGTGGTTCACATCCAATCTCTCGCACTTTACTATCTTTTACAATGGTACAGTATTGGCGAATATGTCGAACTAAATTGCTTTTTGTTGAAAAAACTTTCTCGCAGTAACTACACTTCATTGTTGTATAAGAATTTACACGATACTGATGAATGTGTCTAATCGACCGCATTATATAGCATCCGGAGAACAGAGTGGAGGTGGTGGAGGGCAATTGCAGTGGGGGAAGGTAATTGAAGTGGCGGGACGTTAGAGGGCGGGGCCTAGGACTGGTAGTGGGGGTTAATTGAAGTGGCGGGGATAGATAGGCGTTAGTTGAATATACTAATAAGCCACACCTCCTCTACAATTGTATTAACAATAGATGAAGTATTTTATTGTATTATTTTTAGAGGACTTTATATTTCTAAACGTATATTATGTATTACTTTAGAGAATATAAGATTAAAACCAGTCACTTGT
This sequence comes from Leptura quadrifasciata, assembly GCA_963675555.1. Lineage (NCBI taxonomy): Eukaryota > Metazoa > Arthropoda > Insecta > Coleoptera > Cerambycidae > Leptura > Leptura quadrifasciata. The sequence continues at coordinate 47,880,509 of OY776678.1, forward strand.
GTTTTTATTATTTATTTCATCATACTACTCATAAACATTTAAAGCTATAAAAAAATTACACAAATTCATGAAAATATTATACTATAGAAGTTTTATCGATCCAAGTATTATGGCTATTTGGGAGTCCAAGCCATTTCACAAAAATCTTCTTTCCTCTCTTTTTAAAACCTTCCCCCCCCCAGGTACACATCCGGATACTTAGCTTTTTGCAATTCCATTCCATAAAAGCCTCCCTTTATCGGTTGACCCTGCATATCTTCGATTAAATAAGTCCTGGGGTAGGTTACATATACTTTAAAGACTTTGAACAGTTCAGTTGAAAAGTTAGGTGTATGGTTTGCTACGATAGGTTAGATTGGTTAAGTGCGCGCGCACTTAACCAATCTAACCTATCGTAGCAAACCATACACCTAACTTTTCAACTGAACTGTTCAAAGTCTTTAAAGTATATGTAACCTACCCCAGGACTTATTTAATCGAAGATATGCAGGGTCAACCGATAAAGGGAGGCTTTTATGGAATGGAATTGCAAAAAGCTAAGTATCCGGATGTGTACCTGGGGGGGGGAAGGTTTTAAAAAGAGAGGAAAGAAGATTTTTGTGAAATGGCTTGGACTCCCAAATAGCCATAATACTTGGATCGATAAAACTTCTATAGTATAATATTTTCATGAATTTGTGTAATTTTTTTATAGCTTTAAATGTTTATGAGTAGTATGATGAAATAAATAATAAAAACACAAGTGACTGGTTTTAATCTTATATTCTCTAAAGTAATACATAATATACGTTTAGAAATATAAAGTCCTCTAAAAATAATACAATAAAATACTTCATCTATTGTTAATACAATTGTAGAGGAGGTGTGGCTTATTAGTATATTCAACTAACGCCTATCTATCCCCGCCACTTCAATTAACCCCCACTACCAGTCCTAGGCCCCGCCCTCTAACGTCCCGCCACTTCAATTACCTTCCCCCACTGCAATTGCCCTCCACCACCTCCACTCTGTTCTCCGGATGCTATATAATGCGGTCGATTAGACACATTCATCAGTATCGTGTAAATTCTTATACAACAATGAAGTGTAGTTACTGCGAGAAAGTTTTTTCAACAAAAAGCAATTTAGTTCGACATATTCGCCAATACTGTACCATTGTAAAAGATAGTAAAGTGCGAGAGATTGGATGTGAACCACCAAGCATGAAGCAAAAGTTTAATAGTGTGCCTTCGACAAGCGGTATTAATTGTTCAAAAACTTGTGATTATTGTGGAAAGAACTTTTCATCATCTTTTAACTTAAAACGACATATTAATAATAACAGATGTGCCGTGCCGAATGAGATGTTTGTAATGAACAGAAAACAAAATTCTCCGAGTGGTTCAAAAACTTGTGAATATTGTAGAAAGAACTTTTCATCATCTTTCAACTTAAAACGTCATATTAATAATAGATGCAACGGTCAGAAAAATACGTTATTAATTAACAGAAAAAAAATTAACCGCCCTATTGATAACAGTTTAGGAAATGGTGTCGATAAACTACATAGTGCTTTCAAAGACAGAATAGCTAGCTACCGTTTTAACAGTCCAAGAAACCATATCGATTATACTGATTTTTTGAAAGAAGTGGAGCAAAAAGTGTTGAATATAATCGAGGAATACTTGCAGAAATACCAGACCCTCAAGATAAATTTTGAAATATTTGGGCTTTATGAAATACCTGAAAAGGAGTTATCCGATATCAAATCGTTTAATACCAAAAATAAAATAATCACCATTTCTACAGATCTACATCAGATTTTCGAAGAGTTTGGCGATGAGATGACTACACAAGCCTCTGAATTCCAAGAGAAAGATTCGGGGTGGACGCTGAAACATATAATGTTCCTCGATGTAAACATAAATAAGCTTGCATCAATGTCGGCGTCATCTTATATCAGGCTACCCAAAGACATAGAACAAAAGAGCGCTGTTTTAAATATACAAAATAGGGACAATGCATGCTTTGCTTGGTCAGTAATTGCAGCCATTTCCCCTGTAAAGCATGCTCCAACGATGACATGCTCATATCCACATTATGATACCATGTTGTGTTTTAGAGACATTGAATTTCCTGTCAAATTGAAGGACATTGCGAAGTTTGAAAAAATTAATAACATCTCCGTGAATGTGTTTGGCCTTGAATCAGAATTCAAAGATGGTAATACTATTACTGAAGTTGTGGGACCATTACATTTTACTTCACATCGCCAAGCCAAACACGTTAATCTGTTACTTATATCGGATGATGTGGGTAACAATCATTATTGTCTTATACAAAATTTATCAAAATTGGTTTCAAAACAAATATCAAACCACGATGGTCGATTACATATCTGTGATGGGTGTTTGCAGCCGTTTAGAAAAGAAGATCTAAAAATGCATGAAAAAAATGACTGCAATCATACCTATACGAAACTACCATCTACTGACATAAAAATTAATAAATATGGTGAATCAGTACCTGAAAATGTTCTTAAGTTTATAAACTTTGAAAGACAATTACCAGTGCCATTTGTGATTTATGCCGATTTCGAAAGTTTACTGAAACCCATCGACCATAATGAACCTTGTGATGATAAGTCATTCACAGTTAAAGTATGTGAACACCAACCCTATTCTTTCGGCTTTTATGTAAAATGTAATTTCGATGATAAGTACTCAAAATTTGTAACATACAGAGGACCTGATGCCGCTGAAGTGTTCATTAAAAGGTTGGATGAAACGGCTCTAAACTTGTATGAGAATCATTTAAAGCATGTGAAAAAGATGTTCCCTCTTTCAGCCCAAGAAGAAGTCGAATATGAAAATGCGGTATGCTGCCATATTTGCACAAAACCCTTCAAGCCTGAGGACAAAAAAGTGCGTGATCACTGCCATTTAACAGGACGCTTCCGCGCGGCTGCACACTCTATTTGTAATTTAAACTATAAAGTGCCGAAATTTATACCTGTGTTCTTCCACAATTTGACAAACTATGATAGTCATTTATTCATTAAGAAGTTAGCATCCCAAAAAGAGCATGTTTCCGTAATAGCCCAAACCAAGGAGAAATACATTTCGTTCTCAAAGTCAATCATTGTAGAGAAATCTGCGAATCCCAATATACCGCACACATACCTGAGGTTGAAATTTGTGGACTCTTTTTGATTTTTATCAAGGTCCCTCGATAAATTGAGTCAGAGTTTAGTATCCGATCAATGTGTTGAAACTAGAAAGTATTTTCAAAACGATGAGGAATTCGATTTAATTAAACAGAAGGGGGTTTTTCCTTACAATTATATGAGCTCTTTTGAAAAATTGGAAGAAACCCAGTTACCGTCCAAAGACCTATTTTACAACTACTTAACCAACGAATCTCTTTCTGATAAGGATTATGAACGAGCCAATAAAGTGTGGAGTGTCTTTAAATGCAATACATTGGGAGAATACGCAGATATCTATCTGAAATCAGATATATTTTTATTAGCAGATGTGTTTGAAAATTTTAGAAAGGTATGTTTGAAGCACTACAAGTTAGATCCTGCTCATTATTTAACCGCACCTTCTTTGAGCTGGGATGCCATGTTGCGATATACACAGATCGAACTGGAACTTCTGACTGATGTGGATACTGTGCACTTCTTTAGAAAAGGTATTCGTGGCGGTGTATCGCAATGTTCAAAGAGAAAGTCTATAGCGAACAACAAATATCTATCAAACTATGACTCCACCAAAGAATCGTCGTACATCGTCTATCTTGATGCTACAAATCTGTACGGAGCAGCTATGAAAGAAATGCTACCGACTAGTGACTTCAGATGGCTTGAGAGAGAGGAAATCAAAAAATTTGATTGTTCCCTGATTGGAAAAGATTCACCCAAAGGATACGTTTTAGAAGTCGACTTGGAATATCCTCTACACTTGCACGATGACCATAACGAACTGCCGTTTTGCCCAGAGAGTATGATTCCTCCCAAAAGTAAAGCTCCAAAATTAATTCCAAACTTACGAGATAAACATAAATATATCATTCACTACAAAAATCTGAAACAATGTTTGAAATATGGCCTGATATTAAAGAACGTGCATAGGATAATAGAATTCTCTCAGTCCGCCTGGCTTGGATCATATATTGACTTAAATACAACACTTCGTAATTCCGCTCGAAACGAGTTTGAAAAGGACCTATTTAAGCTCATGGTGAATTCAATTTTCGGCAAAACGATGGAAAACGTCGATAAAAGACAAAATATTAAACTCTGTTCGTGCTGGGAAAACAGAAAAGGTACTTTGGGCGCCAGGGCGTTAATAGCCAGGCCGTATTTTAAGTCTTGCTCAGTATTTGATGAAAATCTAGTGGCAGTGCAATTGGAAAAATTAAAAGTTGTTTACGATAAACCACTTTATGCAGGTTTTTCAATTTTAGATATTTCCAAAACCATAATCTACGAATTTTTATATGGTTACATTAAACCCATGTATGGAGATGACGCGACTGTTTTATACACAGACACTGATAGTTTAATTTTAGAAATATTCACAGAAAACGTTTATGATGATATCAAGAAAAACATTCACTTCTTCGACACTTCAAATTATGGTGCATACAACAATCATAACATGCCTAAAACTATATCTGTAGTAGGGAAAATGAAAGATGAGTATGCTGGAAGACCAATAGAATGCTTTTATGGAACTGGTGCGAAAGCCTACTGTGTTAAAGCTGACGACATTACGAAAAAGGCAAAAGGTGTTTCCAAAAGTGTAGTAAAACATCAAATTAATTTTTCTGATTATGTTCAAGTTGTTGAAAATGGCGGATTAATATTCCGTAAAATGTCCATATTTAAATCTGATTTACATACCATTCACACTGAACTCAAAAATAAAGTAGCCCTATCGTCTGCTGATGACAAGAGGTATGTTATACCCGATGATGTATATACTTTGGCTTGGGGGCATCATCGACTTGATGAAGATAATAGTGAAAAGAGGTTGGACATTTTACTAAAATACGCTAGACGTTTGAACATGGAGGAGCCTGAAGCGGGATGGGATAGTGTTGATTTGGATGAGTCTGAATCAGAACGCGATAATTTTGATTTGTAATATATATTCATTAACTGTTTAGACATAAATAAAAAATATGGATCAGAAGAATGCAATTATCTCCCACCATTCTAATTATTACCACACCATAGAGTTGACATACTAATAGAGTTTGAGACACAAAAAACAAAGTTCCTGAACTTATACTTCACGATGCCTACTTGACCTATAATGCATTGGATGGATCAGTTCAAGGTGGATTTTTTGGTGCAAGATAAAATAAAAAGACAATTAGTTAGTAATGTATTAGAATAGGTAATAAATAGTATGAAAATAGTAATGTGACAGAATAGGTAATAAATAATATATGAAAATGTAAATCATGTGTTTCAATTCTAAAAAAATAAAAACTAAAATAAACAGCTACACGTTCTCCTCACTTGTGATGTCAAGATGTTAAGTACACAAAAGCCATAAAGAGGGTACTCTGGAGGTACTGAAATAACAATGTAAATGTTCCCTTTCACAAATTCATTGATAAAAATCTCGGTGGATAAGACAGGCAGGTCGTAAATGTATATCTCATAAATCAGCATAGGATAAGACAGATGTCCCTAAAGATAAGACAGGTAAAATAATTGTTGATCGACATAAAGATAAGACAGATAGGTCGCAATTGTTTATCAGCATAAGGATAAGGCAGGTAAATAAAGTGGTAGGTATATAATCAAGGATGAATGTTTGTTATCTCATCGTAAAAAAATACAAAGTGCAATAGGACAATACAACATAATAGATAATTATTTAACTGTCTGCATACGAACGGCTAGACGGATGGATTGACCATAATTGCTTTAATCACCATTATTTTTACTACAATTACCTTTATTTTTACTTAAATTACCTGTAACTGTCCTCTAATTACCACAGCACTTTATTTACCTCCCACCACTCTATTTACATCCCATCACTCTAATTACCACACCACTCCTAGGCCTCGCCCTCTAACGCCCCGCCACTTCAATTACTTTCCACCACTGCAATTGCCCTCCACCACCACAATTACATCACACCACTACAATTACATCACACCGCTCTAATTACCTCCCACCAGTCTAATTACCTCCCACCACCCTAATTGAGTCACCCCCACCACAATAATTACCCATCATCCAACTACTCTAATTACCCATCAATCCACTAATTGCCCCCCACCACCACAATTACATCACACCACTTTAATTACCTCCCACCACTACAATTACATCACATCACCCTAATTACCTCCCACCACTACAATTACATTACACCACTTTAATTACTTCTTACTAATCTAATTGCCCCCCACCACCACAATTACATCACGCCACTTTAATTACTTCTCACTAATCTAATTACCATCCTAATTGCCCCCCACCACCACCACAATTACATCACATCACCCTAATTACCTCCCACCACTACAATTACATTACACCACTTTAATTACTTCTTACTAATCTAATTGCCCCCCACCACCACAATTACATCACAACATTCTAATTACCTCCCACCACAATAATTATCCATCATGCAATTACTCTAATTACCCATCATTCCACTAATTGCCCCCCCCACCACTACAATTACATCAGGCCACTCTAGTTACCCCCCACCACTACAATTACCTCCCACCACAATAATTATCCATCATTCCACTAATTGCCCCCCACCACTACAATTACATCACACCATTCTAATTACCTCCCACCACTCTAATTACCCATCATTCCACTAATTGCCCCCCACCACTACAATTACATCACAACATTCTAATTACCTCCCACCACAATAATTATCCATCATGCAATTACTCTAATTACCCATCATTCCACTAATTGCCCCCCACCACTACAATTACATCAGGCCACTCTAGTTACCCCCCACCACCATAATTACATCACTTCACGAATTACCACCCTAATTACCCACCATTCTAATCACCCCCCCACCACCTCTCATAGGCCCCTGCCCTTCACGTCCCATCCCTTAAGCCCCGCCCCTTAATTACCTCCCACCACTCTAATTACATCATATCAGTCTAATTACCTCCCACCACCATACTTACATCCCCATCACTCTAATTACTTCTCACTAATCTAATTACCCCCCACCATTCTAATTACCCCCACCACACTAATTGCCCCCCACCACCATATTTACCCCCACCACACTAATTGCCCCCCCACCCCTAAACTGATCACTGATCACTGATCACTGCTCCGCTCCTCCGCTCCGAACCTCTGTCATTAAGACACTACTTTTGTTTAAAAATATTAAATCCAGTGTGCGCAATTGAATTTGTTATTTAAAATTTCGAAGGTAACGAAGCATCTTTCGTTACCGAAATCTGCATAAGACTTATATTTAACTGAACTCTATATAATATTTTTTGTTAAGCTAAAATCTATATTGTACCGCCTTAAGCACACGATAGTATATTAGCAGGCAATAGAGATATTTACTTAAAATCGGACTATTTGTAAACAGAATTATTGTTTATTCTTTGAAGTAATTAATTCAATAATTAGTTATCTATGGCCGATTAAATCCATTTCTTTTTCTCAGTTGGTTAGGATAATTATTTTAAACCGATTTTATGCATTACAAAATTAAGAATACTTTGTTTATACTAACCGACGCTCGTAATAATAATTCTTCTCTTGTAGTCAATACATTGGTCCATGCGCCATTCTAAAGCAAGTGGGGATCCTCGCGATACCCTAAGTGGGAACGTGGCTTTAAAATCGACCGTAATGGCCTGTAAAATCAGAACTTGTTCCAATACTTGAAGCCACCAGTCGACTACCAACTTCCCAGGGTCCACCGCTGAAATTGTAAAGAGTAAGAAAACTTTGATATATTTGGCTAGTGCATTTATTATTTCGTATTTACTGATTGATAATTTTATACTTAGTTACCGAAATACTGTCTGTATTCTGATTTAAATTTTTACCCTGTCTGAATATTCTTAATATTTATTTCATATTTACCGAATGAAATTTTTATACTTAGCTTATTAAATTTCATTGTTTATTTTCTGATTGAAAAATTAAGCACTAGCCAAGTTTCCGGTCTGTTTCATATGTTGCTTTTAACACTGTAAATAATTCTGCTTGCTTCGCATTTTCTGGTATCCCTACACTGTCTGCTTAACAACAATTTTATCATAAACTCGCTGATTTTACCGTTTATACGCTTTTGCCGCTAATATTGCTTTATTGCTTGCTACTCTCCCTCTACTGCTTATACATATGTATATAAACTTGTGATTGCTTAGGGTTGTTATCAATAGGATTACAGTAATATACTTAAATATTATTGAATGTCTGCGTTTTATTGTTATGTTTGTGAAAGTCTAATTTCCCTTATTGACCCACTGGAATCGACCGATTCTTCACTGAGCTGCTTAGTCTCGCTTATCGACTTTTGGGTAGTGTTGTTCAATCATTGCCAACTTGAACCGGCGCCTGAGTAACAAATAAGAAAGCTCGAGTGTCAAAGTGACAGCCTTATTTCTCACACTGAACGAGAAAAAGAGCGTCACAGGAATGGCCGCCATTTTATGCCATTAGGTCCAAAACGGATCATTTTTCGTTCAAAAGTTAGGCCTCGATGCCAGCTTTTTGATGCCGTAAATTTTTTTTTTAAACCTATTTTTGGCCATTTTTTGCATTTGTTTAAACCCCAGTTAACAACAAATTAATTTTAACAGCCATTTTGAAAATGATTTTGACCAAAATGATAGTTATTTAAGATACAAGTGTGTCTTACAACGTCTTGTCTTCGATCGTTCCAATTATTATAAAAAATGGGCAATTATTCATGAATATTTGTAAAACTATATCAACTTTTTGTGAATGTCACTTTGACGGTTGGTATTATTCGAGTTGTAGTTGAAGTCTCTATTCTGTGATGATAGTATCTAAAGAAACGATAAATAAACTGGCGTAGTTTTTTAATTTTTTAGAAATCGCGCAATAAAAGCGTGCAATAAAAGCGCGCAATAAAAATTTTTATTGCACAGTTTCTTATCAAAGGCCACTTTTTACACTGAAAATGATATAAAAAAACTGTTACTTTTTACACGATAGTAAATAAACTCTTTTTATTTTATTAAAATAAAGGTATTAAAATTTTCTTTCTGATCTGATAAAAAATGTTTCAAATTTTTTTTCAAAATGGCCGATAATATTCATTTTTGTTAATTAGGTTTTTAACAAATGCAAAAGATGGTCAAAATCGGTTTAAACAATATTTTTACGGCATCAAGAAACTGGCGTCGAAACCTAACTTTTGAAAAAAAAATTATTCGTTTTGGACTTAATGTCATAAAATGGCGACCAACTCAAATTTTGAATAATAAATTCAATTGCGCGCACTGAATTTAATATTTTTGCACCAAATTCTCAGTGTGTTTTTTTAGAGCAAAAGGCAGATTATCCTGAAAGTTTGAAGCGGGTCGGTTCACCCAGCGGCTCTGGGCAGCAAAATGAAGAAAAACTACTCTTGGCTAGTTCTTCCACTTTTGTAGGTTATGGTTGCGCTCCTAAGACCTACATGAGACGTAGATTTGTAGACAATTTAATTACAAAAATTTTGGTGTTTTTTTTGTCCCGATCGGACCTATATATCTCGAGTTATTCACATTTTTAGGTTGAACAACGCTTTTAAAACAGTTAAACTGTTAATAACAATTGGAGCACAAGTTCTTTGAAGAAGTACAAAAAAAAATTTTGGATACTCCTGAGCACCTCCCCAACAGGATTCAACCATAAAATTACTTGTAGAAAAAGTTCCGTTATTTTGATTTTCTGCGCTATTTTTACTGCACTAAGTATATTATTTTGTACATCGTACATAAATATCTTTTACTCACAGTTTTATTGACTACGTTATGTGAGGTCACCGTATGTCAAGTAGTGTCTAGGTAGCTTACTCAAGAACTCTCAGTCTTTTCTTTGTTAGGGGGAATGAATAAAATATCAATTTCGAATATCTCAATTAAACCAATAATTAACAGTAACATTTGAGATATTTCGTAAACTACGTTAAATAAATATCCAACCCTAAAATTTTCGGTTGGCTTACTGGTTCAAATCGAACGTTCTAGTTTACATTTATATATCCATTTATTTTACACTGCAGGCAATCTCAAGGATGACTTCCCAAGTAAGACCAAGCGTACATATAAAAAGGACGTAAAACCGTTCGCTTTTGAAAATGAATGTGGGGTCAAATATTCAGACAGATATTTATTGACCATGATGCTAGTTCCAAGTTACTGCTTATAATAATTGCAAGGACACTGAGAATACATTTTGCTTAAATTCTAACTTCAGAATCCGAATATGTTAGTTTAAAACTGAAATTACGTGTAGAACTCCTTTTTACCTTTAAATAAAAAGATATATGGGTATGTTCACGAGGTTTAACCGTAATTAGTTTTTCTACAAAATCCATTAAAGCTATGCCATTTCTAATATTTTAAGATAAAAATTTGAAACATTCACAGTTTACTTTTATAGTAACAAATAAAGAGGTCTACGACGTGAAAATAATATTTAAAAAAATATTTTTTAATGTACAGAACTTGAAAAATTAAAAAAAGTACAAAATATTAATTTTTATGACTAATTCCAACGATGTATTACTTCAGTTTAAAATATTTTATTAAAACTTTAAAGGTGCGTTTTTTAAAACGCTTTGAGTTGTTATATCTCAAACACTGATTTAGGCTCTCTTAAAAAAAAATTATTTTCCAAAATTATTGAATATTGAGTTAAGATATACCTTTATAATTGCCATAAAAAATATTCTATCTATCCATCTTGAAAGAATTAAATTCTGTGTAATTTTTTTCAATATATAAACATACACTTTTCACGGAAAATCGTAAAAATCCAAAAAATTATTTTCCTGTCTTAAATAGTAGAAACATAGTCAAAATATTGTCTCCGTATATAACCATCAGTCGGTGAATATATTCGAAAGAAATATATTATAAAAGAAGATCTGCGTAGCTGTAGGGTTGCCGCATGTTGCTGTGTGTGCGTGTATACAGATATGAGATAATTTTAAAGTAGTGGGCCACGTTTTCATAGATTGTCTTGTAATGACAAGTATTACAACATGAACTTAACTTCTTGCTTCGTTTTTCATTTTAATATTATTTTGTTTAAATAATTAGAACAGTGATAATTGTTGACTGACGTGATAGTACATCAGGTTTTTTCGGGAAAAGCAAAGTAAAGTTTGCGAAATTGTGCGAGACAAAAAAGTATTTAAAAGATGCTATTGATGTTTTTTTAGTAACAATCCAAGACTGTGCTGCTATATTTAATGCTGAAATGACGTACTTTCTTGTATTATTTGGTGCTACGAAACCAATAAAATCTTTGAACGAGTTTCGTTTCAAATACTCTGTTAAAGAAACCACAAAGCGAAGCAAACTAAATTTAGCGGCTCTTCCACCAACAGAAGATGCAACTGACACGCATTTTGAAACAGTTTATTTTCAAGTGCAGACTTGGTTAAGCAATAATTTACAAGCGAAAGACTGGGGTTGGCCCTAAACGAATCGCTTCAAATGATTTTTTGTGGATACAAAACAGGTTGTAGGAAAGTTGAATTATTCTGTAGCCTGCTCGACTTGTTTCGGCTCTGATTGTCAGCAATTTTTTGATGAAATTAACCAAGAAAATAATATTTAAAAATGTTATATTGTCAAATTTTCAATGAAATGTTTTGAATACTTATATTGCTATATAGCATTTTAAAGAGGTCTTAGGAATGTACTATATGTTCAATCGAACGAAATTTATTTAAAATTCTTTGAACTACGTAATTTTGTATGAAATATTGTACCCAAAGTCATCCATATTGAATTCAACCATTTTGAATTTTTATTTTCCAACATTATATTATCTTTCAGTGACCTCGGAAACTCTTAGAATAACAATTTGAATACAATAAATTCATTGTGTTATTATAATTTTACATAAAAAACGGTTTTTTAATAATTAATAAATAATTAACGGACAAATATAACATTATACGTTTTTATTTTAAGCTATTTAGTGTCTATTAAAAAGTTTCACGAAAATCCAAGCTTCCCGAAATATAGCGCATTGCTGAGCTAATTTGACTCCACTATATATTTCTATCTAAAGTCACTGTGACAGTACCTTTGTCCGCTGACAATATTTTTATATTTTTCTCCCTTATACGCTCTATAGGTATTCGGACGGTATTTCAAACGGGAAACATTTTGTGATCTACTTTAAACGAAACCTTTAACCGAAAATTAAACCAGGAACAAAACTTGAAAAATCATATTTATAGTATCCCGTTCTAGTGTAACACACATTGTATAGGTGAGCCGTCGAGACATTTCAGTGTAAGATTGAATTGACACAAGAATTACATTAGATAAATTAAAATTGAAAAATCGAAGATTTGCGTACATGTTTGGGAATCAACACCGTCGTGAGAAGCGTAACGTAAGGAAAAATGTAAAAATATGGTGCTGAACAATTATCAGCTAGTTCTAAAATGATTAATAATGAAAACTAATAGTTAATGTTTGAGTTAACATTGACATTTAAGCAATCTCTTTACCTTTTTGGCAGATTTGACATGTTTATAAATTATTTTTCATTTCATTTAATACCTATTTACTTTTCTATACTCTTTATAGACTGTTTAGGTATGGTATTAGAGGCTATAGAGAATATACCTTCAGGAACGCACACAAAAAGTTGAATTGCCAAATGGCAAAATTAACTCAGCTTGCGGACGTGTTAGCTGGTGTATCTCAGGGCTCAATATTGGACTCCATACTTTTTGTAATTTTTGCAAATGACCTATACTTTCATTTAAGTAAGTTATCCCCAACAGTTATACAATATGCTGATGGCACGAACATCTTGATTACAGCTGAAAGTGTAGAAATTCTTACGGTGCCCTCTTGTAGAGCATATGACATAGTCATAACATGGACTTATTATTTACTGATAAACCAAGACAAAATACAGTGTGTACTATTCAAATCACAAAGATTCATATACACTTTGAACAATAATTTCCCTTTGCAAACTGAATGTTAAGTTGCTAGGTATCACCTTAGATTGTCATTTGCATTGGAATTCACACATTTAAATTCTTTGTGGAAAATTGAGTAGAATCTGTTATGCTCTACGTTTCCTTAAAAACTTCTGTAGCATCCATATTCTCAAAACCCTGTATTTTGCTTCTTTTCACTCTCATTTTTAAGACGCAGTATTATAAACTGGGGAAGCAGCTCGCAGAACCAACGGTTTTTCATTTTACAGTAAGTTGCCGTTAGGATATTAGCAGATTTAAGTTATCACGATTCCTGTAGAGATGTTGCTTTTGGCCATCTTCAAATTTTAATTGTTGCTGGCACTTACATTAATGAGGTATGTTGCTTTGTTTTTAAAAACAGATCTCCATTTACACAGAATGCAGCCTGTCACGATCATAACTCTCGTGATAAATAAGAACTTCGACCTGACCCTCATGTGACATCTGTATACCAAAAAAGTGTTCAATATAATGGCTGCAATGTATTTTAATCACTTACCACAATAAATTAAAGAATCACCTAACCAGTATATCTTCAAAAGGAAACTTAAAAAAATTGTTATGGAAATCTTGTCGTACGTTGAATTCATCCTTTTTTTCTGTATAGTAGTGTTGGCTTTGTTACCCATTTTATATTCACTTTTGTTTTGGATTTTAAAAAAATTCTATATTGACATATTTCTTCAAATGTATGTATATGTTCGCTTTCTGATGTAGGCATGTTATATAGTATTTGAGCCACAGTATAAAAAGCGATACGTGACTTTTCAGTTTATTTCAAATTATCCCATAGTATCATATTTCGGCTACGTGCAGATAACAAATTTCCCGTTATCATTTGGTGCTCAAAAAAGAGGTTACCTGGAAAGTTTTCCAGGAGTTCTGAAAGTTGGTGATTTTATAGATTTCGATATGCTCTTTCCAAATTTCTACTTTGCCACCTCAAGTCTTTACCGTTCGCGCCGCCATATTTGAGAAAAGGCGCCTAAAATCAGTTTTTTGACAATATCTCCTTTCCGATTCATTTCACGATAAGAACAGTTATATAATTAAACTAGGGAAAATTTCCTATAATTTATCTAATAACCTTTTTTTGTAAAATAGTTTTAGCGTACGAGCGCCGCAAAGCATACGAGGACGATGAAATATCTTGGAGGCCTTACTCATGGACGAAGAGTCAATGACAGCGTGCTCTTTAGAAATGGTATTCCTACACAATGTTTGTGACGAACTTGAAAAGTTTTGCAATGTAACTTTTTCCAGTTCCGAGCAGCATGTCGAAATTAGAAATTCGCGGATTAATTGACGATGACGATGTAAAAAAAAACTGATGGATTAGTTGTGCCAACATTCACCTTTTCCAGAAGTAAAGTAACTCATATCAATAAGCACTGAGGTTCTCGGAGATGAAAAGATAAACTGTCACATGTCTCAAGAAGTTGGAAGTGCTTTTCTAAAATCATCGGCAGCGATTTCTATACCGTAAAATTCAAACGGAATGACAGAATAAAAGTACTTGGTGTTATGAATGCAGGCATTCGGATAGAAGACGACATTGTCCCAATTAATCCTTTATTAATTTTCCAAAGAATATGCATTGCAAAAGAATCTGAAAAGGAACTTGAAAAGTTGATTACGTACGAACTTGCTCCGGTTCCGTTATCCCTTTTCAATTACGAAGGCATGCGCAAATGCGTTAAATCTTCTACGGATAAGGCATTTGAGCAACATTCTGGAGATATAAATTTTGAAAACACGATGTATGTCATCGACGGAGGATACTTATTACACCGAGTCATTTGGCATCGCGGTGAATCGTTTTCATTCATTTGCAATAAATACGCTACATTCGTTCGATCGAAGTATACATCCAATGACATTGTCGTATTTGACGGATATCCGGAAGACATAGCAAATCGTAGTAATAAATATGCGGAGTGATCCAGACGATCACAAAAAACTACTTTAGTAGACATTCTTCTTGACGAGACAATGATCTCAACTAAGTCACAAGATAAATTTCTGAGCAACGATGCAAACAAGAAACGCCTGATTGGAATATTGAAGACAAAATTTAAAGCTGCGAACTTCATGGTCAAACAAGCCACGGAAGGTGCGGATACACTAATAATCAATATCGCAATCAGCATTTAATCGACATTTGATTCCGTAATAGTTGTCGGTAAAAATGTATATCTTCTTATTCTTTTGACGGCTCTATCTACGCGTTTAAACATATATATTCCTAAACCAGGAAAAGGAAAAATTTTGCAACAAATGTATTCAACCAAAAGTATCATAGATAAAACAGCCGCAAATCATATATTATTCTTGCACGGCTTCAGTGGATCTGATACAACATCAGTACTCTTCTAAACAATCACGTCCATTAAAGGTAATACTGAAAGACGTAGATAATGTACACAGTATTATTAAACAAGCAAAAAATCTGAAAGGCATGGAACAATATCGTAACATTAATATATCACTGGATCGCACTCCAAAACAAATTGCGCTTTTTAAAAAGGTCAAGGCAGAATATGATAGAAGGGTCAACGAAGGTGAGGATAACATAAGAATTAAATATGTGAGAGGTGTTCCAAAAATAGTTAATTCTGATTTAAACTAATTTTGCCCAATGTATACTCCGAGGATAACAATGAGGTCTTATGTTATTTTCAAAATGCGAGAGAGTTAAGAACCAAGGTTGATGAACTATTTGCTTCAGTTAGTGATTGTGAGTATGATTTAGTGGCACTAGTGGAAACCTGGCTATCAATCGATGTACTCAGTTCTGAATACTTTCCAGGAAACTATACAGTGGTACGTTGTGATCGTAATTTTGAACTTACTAAACTCTCTACTGGCGCAGGCGCATTAATAGCTATAAAAAGTGAGTTGTTTCTAGAAACCATTGACTTATCTCATATCACAAATATCACTTCTTTTATAGATATCGTTGGTTGCAAATGCATATTCAATAATTGTTTTACCCTCTCTGTTTATGTTGTATATATACCACCTCACATATCTCTTGCCGAATTCGAACTATTTCTTAATATATGTGAGCAGAGTTTAAGTAATAGTAATAATACACTAATTTTAGGAGACTTCAATGTACCAACCTATAATAATGGCATAGTTGATAGAAAGGGCCAAATGATGCAATCCTTTGTAGAATTTGTAAACATGTCACAATTAAACAACATTGTAAACTCAAATAGGCGACTATTAGACCTAGTGATATCTGATCTGGTAAATTGTAATATTTCGCATGATGACATTCCTCTAGTAAGAGAAGATGCTTTTCATCCAGCTCTAAAAATATCCATCTTACCAAAAATTATAAACCATGCTAAATTCCCTATTAATGTCAATAATAAAAGTTATAACTTCAAGAAAGCCAATTATATAATTCACTACTTAATACTGATTGGAACTTTCTAAGTAACTTTACGGACGTCAATGTGGCTTGTGAACATTTATATGATAAGCTTTATTCAATATTCGACCTGCATGTACCCATTTTTACAAACAAAAGACGCAAATTCCTTATATGGTACACACCTGAAATAATAAGAAATATAAAATTGAAAAACAAATATCACAAAAAGTATAAGAAATCCCATAGAGATAATGACTTTGAAGATTTTAAGCGCATTCGAGCATTGGTAAAAACACAAATTTTAGATGCATATGAATCATCCACACGTAATGTAGAAGTAAACGTAACGGACGATCCTAAACAATTTTGGTCCTATATACACAATAAGAAAGGCGAAACGAGAATACCGGGTAAAATGCATTGTAACGGCATAATATATGACAATCCTCAAAACATTGTCGGAGGATTCGGTAGCTATTTTAACAGTGTATATTCAAAACCGTCCAACGAACTATTAACCTTCAACAATATAGCCAATTATCCGTGCATTAATCTTGTACAGCTTTCTGAACTCGATATATCTGAAGCCATTAAAAAATTGAAAAATAAAATGACTTCTGGCCATGACCAGATTCCTAGCTTCGTAGTAAAGGACTGTTCTAATGTACTTATTACTCCGCTGTTAATTTTATTTAATCTCTCACTTCGAACATCTACATTTCCTGAATGCTGGAAACTGGCTAGAGTCTGTCCTATTCATAAGAATGGTGACATAAATGATATACTTAACTACAGGGGTATTTCTATTCTACCCAATTTTGCAAAGGTTTTCGAGGTGTCAGTGTACAACGTAATATATCCGGCTATAAAAAATTTAATTTCCACCTGTCAGCATGGTTTTATGGAAAAACGCTCTAAAATATCAAACTTAACGTGTTTAACCTAATTTATTTCTAACACTATGGACAAACGGGGGCAAGTGGATATGGTGCACACCGACTTCTCAAAGGCCTTTGATCGTATTGATCATAGAATTTTAATTAATAAACTGAACAACTTGGGTTTCAGTGATATACTTGTTAATTTCTTTCAATCTTACGTACAAGACAGATTACAATATGTTCAGTATAATGGTTTTAAGTCAAACACGTATGTTGCAACATCTGGCGTACCTCAGGGATCGAATTTAGGTCCCCTCTTATTTTCTGTATTTATCAACGATTTATGCGATACACTGAATTGCAACAAACTTCTCTTTGCGGATGATCTGAAATTATTTAACGAAATTAATACCATAGAGGATTGTGCGAGATTACAATAACAAATAAATATCATTGAGGATTGGTGCCTAGTGAATAATTTAACGATGAACATTTCAAAATGTAAAGTTATGACATATACACGAAAGGTTAGTCCAATTGAGTATTCGTATAGTTTTAACAGCATCACTTTATCACGCTGTGAAAATATTAAAGATTTGGGTATACTGTTCGACTCCAGATTGGAATTCACAGGACATATTAATTCGATAGCTAAATCTGCGTTAAGATTACTGGGTTTTGTCATAAGAAATACAAGAAATTTTACTAATGCAGAAGCATTAAAAACGCTATATTTTTGTTTCGTCCGTTCTAAATTGGAGTACGGCTCAGTGATATGGAATCCTATCTATGAGATACACTCACAATCATTAGAATCTGTTCAACGGAAATTTCTAAAATACTTATCTTTCAAAATAGATCGTCAGTACCCAGTACAGGGATATCCGAATAATTTAATGTTAATGAGATTTAATATGGATTCATTACAAAGCAGAAGAATTATGTCAAGCTTAATGTATATCTACAAAATTATTAATAATACAATAGACTGCCCAGAACTCCTCTCCCAAATAAATTTTAGAATTCCACGTTTAGGCTCGCGTCAAACTTCCACCTTTGCACTACTGTCAAAACGAACAAATATTCTTGGTAAATCGCCTATTTATGCTATGATGGAAATGTATAACTCTCTTGGCAACCATTGTGACATGTTTAGTCTTTCCTCAGAGAATTATTCAAGAGGCGCAAAACTACCCATTAGAAATAGGCCGTAACTCTGTATTTTGTATTTTTATTGTATATTTTGCATTTTCTATTTATATTTTATGTTATAATTTATATTTTATATTTTATACTTTGTATTTTGTATCTTGTACTACTTATACTTTATAGTTTATACTTCATTTTATATCTTATATTTTGTAATTTGTATCTTCGTAAAATTGTCCTGTAACTGGAGCATTCTGTTGGGCAATAAATTCTTTATTATTATTATTATTGTTATTAATCAATGAAAAATAAAATGTATTAGTGTACTCCGAAAAACCCCAGATTTAAACGAAGTTATCAAGTTACTCAAAAACCCAAATGCTGTTCCAGAGATCATTGCTAAAGCTGGAGAACGCTTACTTCTTGCATTGTACGGTTACAGTGGTGTGAAAAGTATGTCGTTAAACAACTATAGATATGTATGCTTCACAAAATCAGCATTTAAAAAAAAATTTAATATTGTATCGCTACCACCAACAGAAGCAGCAGCACGACAACCCTCGTTCCGAAGCTATCACCAAGCACCAGGTTCAGCAGTGGTATGGGAATGAACAAAATGCAGAGCAATGGGGATGGAAAAGAAACAAGAATGGGCTAATTCCTGTCACGACACTCGAGCCCCCAGCTCCGGAAACCTTGTTAAAACTAATTTCTTGCAAATGCAAGAAGGGATGTGAAAGAGATTGTGGATGCAGAAAGGCTGGATTAAAGTACTCCGTTATATGCACGAATTGTAGTTGTGCCTGTGATAACTCGCAAGTTCCATCACAAGATAGTGATGAAGAGGAAGAAATGAAGACTGTTCTCGAGAAAACGTATGATGAAATCGAGGACGAAGAAGATTGTAATGAAACTGATAATCCCATCGCGGATGATGTGGAAGAAATTTCTATCTGTAACGTTTCGATCGGTGCTGAAGACGATGAACTCGCAACACCTGATCCATCTAGAATAGTGAAGCGAAGGAGGATTCGCTAAATTTTGGAATAGTGCATTGTATGCGGATTAGGCCTACTGTGGTTACCACGATAAAAAAATCACGCCACTTGCTCTACCTCATGGTAGTGTGGAAATGAGTTTTTTGGCCAAAACACATGTTGGAGTAGACATTGCAGCGGCCGTAAGCTAAAACTATGCATTTTACAAAAAAAAAGGTTATTATAGAAATTATAGGAAATTTTCTCTAGTTTAATTTATTATACTGTTCTTATCGTAAATGAGTCGGAAAGGGGATATTGCCAAAAAACTGCTTTTAGGCGCCATTGCTCCAATATGACGACGCGAGCGGCAAAGATACCAGGTGGAGAAGTAGAAATTCGGAAAGAGCACATCGAAATCTATGATTTCACCAATTTTTCAAACTCTCGAAAAACTTTCCAGGTAAAAATACTAAATGATTGTACTATTATTGCTTATGAAATATCTCATCATATCATATTACATTTTAGCTTCCCATAATTATGTTGAGTAATAGAATTGTTTTTCTTTGTTCCACATTTAGTTGACACTGTATCAAAATATTATAAATACAACTTTACGCTTTAATACTGTATTATTTCTAAGAGTCAACGTTGACTCTCTACAAATAAATAAATTGTTTTTAAAAACTCAATTATGAAATGCATGTTATAACATATATGTATGAGTTGACATAAAGCTATCTATCTATCTACCTGTCTATAAACAACCGCTCAACCCGCCAATCATAGCTCTGTACATATTTCTCATACCTCTGAAATAAACTGTAGGCGAAGTTATAGAGCAACAGTAATAGTAGCGAAATTATTCCCATTTAAGTATTAGCTGTGCAATACCGTAAGAATAGAAAAGGTAGACAATTATTAAGCATCCCTCTATGCCTTTAGGTGCTTTTTATGTTAAACTACCTTCTCGTACGTTATAAAAAGTTTCCTGATATGGCATAATAAATATCCGTCTACCTAACACTTAACATTTCGCTTTCCTTTTTGTAATTTTAAAAATATTGCTTTTTGCTGGGAATGTTGCTACAATCAATGCCTGGCGCCTGTGGCATGCAAATCTCTTTCACATGTAAAAAGGTTGATTTAATACTGCGTTTAGGATTAGGGGTTAAAGTTGTAATGTAACAGGTGGACAAGGGAAACAATATGAGTGCTGACCTCAACACTGACCTGACAAAAATTACTCGCTCTCAGCGGTACGCGTTTTATAACATATTTTCTCCATATAAATTAGAGGCAACAATAAACTGCACTCGCAGCATTATAAAATGCATATGGTATAATACGTGATATATTTTCCATACACACGATACTGAGTTGCATTGTCAGGATGATACAAATTTAAATCAGCCACATCATTCCGAGAAGATGGCACATCGAAGAAACAAATTACATTCCTTTAGACGTTAATCTAAGTTGTAATTAAATCAGTCTATAAATAATATGCTTCATTTCATACTCTAGATGAGGATCCTTTGATAATTTTATATTTTTAATCGACTTCCGAAAAAGGAAAAGGTTCTTTATTCCACTCGCATACTTTTATATTTGAATCATTACTACTACTAATACTATAATAATTTAGGAGCGGAATAACTTCGAATGTTTTCATAATAAATCACTATTTTTTATTGTTAAAGTAAAAATTCAATAAAAAAAAAATTAAACTGAAAATAATAAATAAAAAATACCATTTTGACGAAGTTGTGACAGAAACATTACACAGCCACACACACAAAAAAATCTGATCTGGGGGTCTGACTATGTTTACCACATGTTTTTGGGGTCGCTGAATCCAAATCCGATACCTGCTTAACCTCATCAGTAGATATACTATGAGACTTCTGGCTCAAAATCCCATGTTATTTCTTATGGAGGCTCATTCTGGTTTTCCAAGGTCATTCGTGTAAAGAGGCGGTTGAAGATGACAAGGTTATTCAAGGTCAAGAGTCTTCACATAACAAC
Organism: Leptura quadrifasciata; assembly: GCA_963675555.1. NCBI lineage: Eukaryota > Metazoa > Arthropoda > Insecta > Coleoptera > Cerambycidae > Leptura > Leptura quadrifasciata. The sequence continues at coordinate 47,902,149 of OY776678.1, forward strand.
CCATCGGTTCCTGTAGGTGGAATCACGTCGTTCACTAGGCGGGAAATTCAAATCAGCCAGAAATTCAAATTTAGGTAGGAAATTCTACTACCGCACGTATATCAGATAAATAAGATTATTAATTTAGTGACCTTGAGTAACCTTTGAAGAGTTTACATTATTTTATAGTATTAGGAGATGGTATATATAATTACCTATTAATAACATGTCGCCGCCTAACCACCAATCCTCAAACTCTTAATATATTTATTTTGTAATTATTAATATATTATGACGTCATTTGATCACGTGACAATATTTTTTTTATATAATTAGTATTAAATGGGGCCCTCGTGCTGTCAAAAATGCTCACGGAATATTTGGTAATTGGCCCACCCCGAAATGTGTTTGCAATCATCTTTGGCTACGGGTCTGTACCCTATAAAACAGTAAAAAAGTCGTACCTGCACCGTACAGACCAGTAAAAAATTCGTACCTGCAGCATGCAGACCAGTAAAAAAACCATACTTGCACCACGAAGACCAGTAAAAAACCCGTACCTGCACCGTTCAGACCAGTAGCTCTCTGAGTGCCAAAAATATTTCGGGGGTGGACCAATTGCCAAATATTCCGTGAGCATTTTTGACAGCGCGAGGGTCCATTTAATGGTATTTATGTAAAAAAATTAATGATTACAAAATTAACATATTAAAAGTTTGAGGATTGGTGGTTAAGCGGCGCCATGTTATTAATAATTATATATGCCATCTCCTAATACTATAAAATAATGTAAAGTCTTCAAAGGTTACTCAAGGCCACTAAATTAATAATCTTATTTGTTTGATGTACGTGCAGTAGTAGAATTTCCTACCTAAATTTGATTTTTCTAAACTATTCGAATTTCTGGCTGATTTGAATTTCCCGCCTAGTGAACAGGTGACGTGACGTGATGACACCTATAGGAACGGATGGGTTGCTATATGGAGAGCACGACTCTTGACCTTGAATGACCTGCGCGCGCAGCCGGCCCTTTACACGAATGACCTTAGAAAACCAGAATGAACCTCCATAAGAAATAATATGGGATTTTGAGCCCAAAGTCCCCCATAACCCATAATTTCAGCTATTAAACAGATAATCCTAAGAATTAAGTTGTAAACTAAAAACCCAAGTCCTTTAACCCTATAATAAAGGGTTCTTAAATAGTGAATTTCAAGTATATTTCGATATAATTTAAATTTACCCAACATGCATATAAGTTTTTTTATTATATTATTTAATGATTCCAGTTTAGGTGATTGTCGATAAATATTCCTAAATATTTTGTTTTATTTGATGTTCTTATTTCTCTTGTGTTATTATTAATTTTGAAAAGTAATGTATTGTAAGCAGGAAGGTTAATATAGTATAGTATTTGTTATTAAGGAAATTTATTTTATTTGCAAAATCTAGCTCTACCTTCTACATATGGGAGTGTAAACAAGTCATTAATATAAATGTTAAACAGTATAGGGTCCAATACTGTACCTTGTGGCACTCCATATTTAACTTCTCCTTTCTGAACTAAAACCTTATTTTCCTTTACACGTTGTACTCTACCTTTTAAATGACTCGTCACTAACTCACTGGCACATCTCTAAAATCGATATTTTCAAGCGTTTTTAAATGTTTTGTGTGACAAACAGTATCGAAGACCTCAACGAAATCAATAAAGATGTAAAGCAATTTGTTACTAACATCCAGTGATTTACATATTTCAGAAGTCAAGTCAGCCATTGCATCTTCAGTTGACAGTTGCCTCCCGAAAACCATATTGTTTCTCCGACAAGACGTTGTAGTCATTGACGCAATTTATCATTATTTTCTTTAGATTTTTTTCATAGATTTACTTAATATGGAGATTGACCTGTAATTTGAAGTGTCTAACTACGAATGTATATTTTTAGGCTTACAACAGTACAGATTATAAGTACTCTATGATATTGTTCACATTTGGCTGTTGTTATACAATTTATGGTATGGGCGATACTTATCGAAAGTTCCACGTCCAATTAAACATTTAAGTCGACTATTCATATATGAGAAATTATTACCTGTTGTTGAAGAAAGTAGTGACAATGATTAAAATAATAATGACAGTATTTTCTGGATAGGTTGATTAAAAATAACTGTCAATAAATATGTAAATTATTTAAGTATTATTTTAATGGTTCGATATTAAACCAATTCTTGTAGCCACTGCCGTTTCTCCGCCTACATAAAACATTTTAATTTGTTTAGTAACCCTTTTAGAAATTTTAAAAAAATATATGTTGTAGAACATAAAAAGAGGAAACTGAGACAAATTTTATTATGTTATTTCATTTAGTGGGAAAACATTTTTTTTTTTAATTTTTAATTTGATTTCTATGGTTTTGTACTCATTGAAAATACTTCATAAATTTTGTTATAAGACTACTTTAGTAACCCAAGATCATATATCACACTCATTAAAATTGATACACGTATTGAGGAGAAAGAAATATTTTAAAAAATTCGAATAATGAATTTTCTAAGAAAACTACGGCGCTTATTTGCCTGTAAATTAGCAGAATAGTTAGATATTGTTAGATAAGTGATATTATAATAAAAATATCACACCCAAATTCCCTTGAGGTAATCAGCCCATGGCAATCATGCTTAGACTATTTCAGCTGCACAATTTTTAGTATATTCGAATATATGCCGGATGCGCCGGTGATAAACAAATATTTATGGTGCCACTAAAAGGGGAAACATTATTTTTTAAAAAATCGGCAGCTACTGGAAGCGGCTGGAACCTCCCCACTCGGCGGGTCTTTGAAGCCGAGGAGAGCACTAGATTGGTTCTAATTCAAGAACATTTGAAATTAAATGTTACGGTAAAGCTGTATAGTTGTTGAATAGGAATGCACGTGACGTGATGAGTTTCACGGCGCAACGGCTCCGCACATCAACGTGCCATGCGAAAAGTGATCTTATGCTTCACATTTTCTTTGTTTTTTCACGGATACCATATCGAAAGGGTGCAAGTGTGATATATAGTTGAAATCGGAATTTTAACTGTTTTTGAATGGTTCAATTGCAAATTGTAAGTAATTATAAAATAAACAACTTGTTGTGCCAAAACGGAACTAAACGTCGAATTTCAACCAAAACCTTATCAGATCTTCTGGAGTACTAAAGAAACACTCGTGCAAAGTTTCATCCAAATCCGTTCAGTAGTTTCGGGGCTATCTTGCTAATATTCATGCACACATACACCCACGCAGACTTTTTCAACAATTACTTTTTTAGGTTCCTGGTACCTCAAAATTTAAAGATTTCATGTTATCTCCATTTTCGATTTTGTATCAATTTTAATAACCTCACAATTTTGTTATTATTAGGTTAAAAAATTTATTATGACTAAGTCGACGACTTGTGTTACTGGTTTAAAATTGAATTTGAATACTGCAGGTTTTGGCGCCTTGGAAAAATAAAATTCGGATTACAATGAAAATGTACGTTTTGAATTCGGACAATAACAAATACATCCGACCTAACATACCGTTGTGTGTCTGTCAATCTATTTATCTGTCAGTATGTCAGTCTTTTCGGTCTGAATAATAAACGTAAATTAGTCAATAAAGTTTTATAATATATTTGTTTTAGACAATTATTTACATCTTATTTTACTAGAACGCGGGGAAAGTAAATGAACGTAAATTAATAATTAAAATTATTTATAATATAATAACAAAGTAATAATTAGATTAAATTTGTTAAGACGTAATTTTACTTAATAAATAGATATTACCTTAACTCTTATAATTATTGAAAATATTAAATACACAATTGTTACAAACATTATTCGGGTATATTGTTGATTCTTGGCGTTGTTCAACTTCCGAGAATCTGCTTTGCATATGGGTTTGACCGAGGCTTCGACTGTTTAATTCTCATTTCATATTTTTAAAATTTTATTACACTCTTCATTAGTAAGAGCAGCAAACATGAGTTTTTCTTTTTGTGGGATCTCTTTGCAATTGCCGGCGTTTGGCATCACGCGCAGCACTTGCTGCATCAAACGCAACATATGAGAAAGGATTAAATTTAAGCTAATATTTGATGAAGCACATTTCTGGAAGTTGTTTTGAGTATGAATTCCACATAACCTAAAATAATATTACATTTGTGAATACTAACCTCTCTATCTAACAAAAATATTTTAATGTACATATCTATTTAAAATAATCAACAATTTTTGTCACATTCACAACAGATTCTTTATAATCTTCGGAGTTTGTTTTCTTCATATTAAACCCCCAGTCCTCAAAAATTGCAGCCTGGGCTATGACAGAGTAGATGTTCTTTCTTCAACTGTATATGATTCTAAAAATTGCTTCCATATAATTGCCTTTTTTTTTTTCGTATCGTATCGTGCTCACACTCATACAGACACACACAGATATTTTTCAAAAACTACTTTTTTGGGTTCCTGGGACCTCAAAACGTAAAGATTTTAGATTTTGGACCAATTTTAGTAACCTCTCACAATTTTATTGTGGTGAGGTTAATGAACTACCTTCATATAAAAATATCATTAACACAAGTACGAAATTTTCTTTTTTAAAAAATTACACCTTTTTCAAAAAAGGATTAATAGAAATTATAAATTAAGGGTCCACATAGTCATCCGATTAATTAGATCTTGGTATCTAATTGCAAGAAATGTTAATTTCTAATTAGTTCGTTCGTGTTAAAAATTTTCGTTAAATTCCATTATTATACTTCTAATACTCAAAAATCACATAAAAATTTAATAAAATAAAATTCTGCTCATTTCGTTATGTAACACAAAGATATACTGTATCGTTGTGACCTGTTCATTCCATTAGAAAATAAGTGTTAATTGACCTAGAATACGAAAATTGTACCAATGACACGACAAACGCAGACGCCGTGAATTCAGGCGCCGCACAGTGGACTAGAATTCCAAAATCCTGGCCAAAAATCGGAAAAGGTCGATAATTTGTCGAACTACGATGAATTTATGATCTAGTTTAAAATTTGTACTTTGAATTTCAAAGAATAAAATGGCGGACCGAAAGTAATCATTTTTTTAAAGTTACTTTTCTTTAAATTATATAATTCTGCAAATGAACGGAAAATTGTAGAAGTTGATAAAAAAGGCAGCAATGAAAACTCCGAAGAAAATATATTCATCCCAATAGTCACAGAAGTTTTTAACCCATTTTCATTTTTATATAAAAATTAGTTCGTTATTCCGTGATTCTTGCAATTTTTGTTTCATGTACGATAGTAATTTTTTTAATCGATTTTTTTGTACTCTCAGTCAAACAGAAATAAGCTGACGTTTGGTTTTTAATATGCTCTTTTGTCAGCAGCTCGTTTAGATCTAAACTTAATTTCTCCTTTAGCACATCGAAAAAATCCTGTAAGTACATATATATTTCGTGATACATGACCCTGAAAAACAAAACAAAAACTTGTGAACAAATTGCTAAAAAACGGTTTCAGTAGTATAAAATAAAAAATATATATATTTCACGAAAAATGTATTCCCCTTCCACTGGCCGATAGCGTATACCAGGGCGCGCCTTTCTATTTTTACATATTTCAGTGAAATAAGCAGTTTCTACCGCCCAATTTTTATGAAGTTTTTATTCCAGAAACATTTCCCACATGCTAAATTTTGAATTAGAGTTAGATCTCTGTAGAAACAAACTATTTTCATATTTTTGTTTCGCGTCCTCAACACGCGCGCTTGTACTACAAGCGTATTGCTAATATTTATTTTCCATAATAAAAAATAGAAAGAATTATATTTCAATGCATAGATAATATTTTACATACCCTCAGGAGTAGTCTCCATTTTTTTCCGTCAAAAACACGCCCTATGATAGCAAAAATTCATAACAAATTTCGGGACCGATTCTCGTACCGTTACACACCCGAAGTTGATCAAGTTTCGAGTGAGGTGGAATGGCAGGTATAACACCTAACTTACTGCCGTTTCAGTATTACACGCAGGAAATCCTGCTTTAGGATACTATGTTAATTAAAACAGAATATAACTAACTTGATTTTCGATTTTTGACCAGGATCTTGGGATTCTAGCCCACTGTGTGCTGGTAGTTTCATCCGTGAGGGTATTCTGTGTTTTCATCTGCGATTTTCGCAAAAACTGCTAATTCTAGAAAAAAGTTTCAACTAGAAAAATTACTTCTATCATTTATATTTGTTTCCTGTTAATATACTAGGCAAATAATAAAATTGCACTAATACATTTTGTTAGGAAATATGTTCGAAACCGTTTAATTTTGCCATGTTTGAGTTAGAACCAGTTAAACAAGACTACAATAATAATTATCTAACTTTTTCACTTTTTCTTCATTGCATCATTTGTAGGGACGAACCAAAAGAGACATAATTTTAAATTTTGTTGTGCCCAAAAAAAAAAAAAAATTGTATGCTCCCTAGAGCGGCTTAACCGCTTCACTATAATTGCTGTATTTTGAATAAAACAACAAACATCATTATTTGCCATTCCTGAAATGAGTAGTTTTATTTAAATCGTTTCATAGGAAATAGTTAACTATTAAACAAAACTGCGCAGATATAGATATATTATGGAAATAATATTTTAGTTTTGATATTATTTTTTCTCGTTTAATGTCACTGATATGGATTACAGTACCTTTCTGTCCTGTCTGTTCCATTTGAAGGTTTCAGATATTCGTGTTTTATTTAAAAATTCAAGCCCATTTAAACTGCCAAGTTTCACGCAACATCTTTTTATGCTTTTATTGTATTAAGACCGCACAGTTTTTGTGACTATAAAATGATTTTCCACTCAAACGAGATTCTTCATAAATATTGTTTGATACTATTACTAGGCGCATTTTATTTTAGTGCTAAAAATATATATCCAGAGCTATAAGGTGATTCCTTTTTCGTTTCCCATTCTCGAATGACTTTTTCCTTTTTGTCGATGTACTGGTGTGTATAGATAGAAGCTTTCTAAATTCTGAAGTATTTCCCATCTTTGTAACTAAAGCAGAGTACCTAACACAGAAAATGATTTAAGTACAAAGTGACGTCGTTACGCGGATTCAGATTATATCCTTTTCTCTAACTGTAGTATCTTAATTGTAAATTGATAAATCAAATCTATATTTACGTTTACCTAAAATAGGAACAAATTTACGTTTTCTAAAAAAATTCTTTATAATTTAGAAGCGAAATTATTTCAATATAGGTGCTTTAAACGATTCAAACGATTGTACTTAGATGTAATGTTAGTTCATTTAACGAGGTTCCAAAAAGGTCGAAACATCCAAAGTGTGTAAGAATATTTTGCAATATATCCCCCCCCCCCTCTATTTTCGATAGTGAGAAAAATGATGATGATGGTTGTGAGTTCTGAAACCTTTGCGTACTACCCCTATCAAGGAAAAGCCACCCCAATTTCCGAATTCTCGGTCTTAGTCCCGCGCGGGCCAGTCGGATCGGTTTTTCTTTGGGGAATAATAATAAATTCAATTAATTTGCACTAAAATACCCGAGACCGACCCCCGGGGGTTGAATATAGCCCCGCCCGTAATAACAATATCTCCAAAAATAGTAAAAATACGAACTCGACAAGATTTTTTATGGATTTTCGAGGGCAGGCATCACGATGGTGGTGTTAAATTTCACCGTACCCGCTCGCAACTATCCCCAACGTATAATAGCCACACTTTCGGTGCAGGCATGCGGGGATTCGTGGGATCGGGGATTCTATGGAAATATCAGAGAAACTAACCATTACTAAACCACAGTTGACCTAAGCAACCCCCCGGGGATTGAAACTACCCTATCGAAATCACTCTAAAAATAGGAAAACAAGCTCGGAACGGTCTTATAATGGATTTTTGAAATCACGATGGTGGTGTTTTTTCACCATACCCTCATTAACAGTGCCAAACGCTTTGGTTAAATCTATAAAAAGCGATTATTAATTTTTTTTTATTGAGGGTATTTTCTATTCTACATAGCTACTAGTTGATGTTTGATGTATAGACATATTTTATCTAATAGAGCGTGCAGGGTTTTGTAATAAATTGTTTTTTTTTTAAGTAAAAACACATTATTAAAAAACGTTTTAATATTGGTTATTTATGCCTCTTATAAGCATTATTCATAATTTAATAAATTTAAATAAAATAAAAATTATAAAAAAATTGGTACACACTTGATCGATCGAAATATATCGCCATTGTTTTCTCAAATTATTCCAAATTGTTAACCTGACTTATTTCCTCTAATGGAAACAGTTATTATGTTTTATTATCTTCGAACTTATATAAGTTAAAACTATCTACATATAGTATTACATATTAATTCAGTTTTATAATATATATTAATTCAATTTCATAATAAATGAGTAAACGTTCAACCGATCCTTGGTGGTTTCAGTAGGCATACTCTCATTTATTTACTTTCCAAATATATAACTAACTAATTTGGATTAATTTTGAATATTTAGAACTTAGAATTTCTTTAAACTTGAGATTTATTTACTTTATGTGAAAGGTTTGTGTTCCAACTTTTATATTTGGAAATTAATACTTTACATCTCGCTAGAAGAAATTTTCAGATCAGTAATAACCTTCTTCAGAAATTCGAGCGATTTGTGGATAACAGTGTTTATGAAATATATTTTTCACACATTACAATAATCGAAACTATTTGTGAATTGTTACCTGAACGATCCAAAAATGTACAGATATTTTAAGTAAGATACTTTTTACTAACGAGGCTACCTTCACACGACAAGACATCTTTAAGTCTCAGAATATGCATTTATGGGCTGAGGAAAATGCTAATGCATTAATACAAACCCATTTTCAACATAAATTCAAAATAAATGTATGGGCAGCAACTCTAAAGAATCTGTTAGTTGGACACCATATATTTCCTGGAAATTTAAATGGCGATATATATTATGATTTGTTGGAACACACTGTATGAAATATTAAGTAATGTTTCATTACGAAGAAGAATGAGTATGTTCTCTATGCATGAAGGTGCAACACCGCACTGTACCAGAACATGTAGAACATGGTTATAAAATCACTATCCTAATAGATGAATTGGCTGGGGTGCAGATACACCGATCAAGTGGCCTGCTCGATCTGCTGACCTAACTCCTCTTTTAACACTATGTGGAGTTATCTAAAATCACGAGTTTATAATACTCAAATTGACATGATTGAACAGTTGAGAGATAAAATCGATCAAGAGTTTACAATGCTACAGAATGATGAAGGAATTTTACAGGGTATTCAATGTTCCTTAAAAATAAGACTTAGGTCGTGCATAAGGAAAAACGGACATTCGAACAATTTTTTGTAATTGATAGTTAGCCATTTTCTATGTTTAATTATAGCATTTTTTATGTGTAAAATAATTTATTATTAAAATCTTGTAAATGCACGTTGTTTTCTAAACATACGTTACTCGAGAACGCCTTTGTTTTTCGAAATAAAATAAGGACACCTTTTTTATTTCTAATGATCTAAGAATTAATTTTTATAATAATATTTAGAAATATGAAAAAATTGAAAAGTTATGAAGAAAATACTTACAATAACCAAAATTACCCCTTAAGCAGAACATAGGGTTTGACTGATGCCATGTAAACTAGTGTCCATATGGCCTACGATTAAGTTTAAAATATGAATTTGATATTTTAAAGGATTCGGAAGATGTTACAGAAAAACTGAAATTTATTATCCCCTTTTAATAGACTAGGAACAGAAATCCAATTTCGAGCTGCGAGAAGAATTTCGTACAACAATTTGGCAACCGGTGCTTTTAGGGGTCTTCGACTCGGAACTCCGTTATTCAAGATGGCATCCAAGATGGCAGCGGTTTTTTAAATATTGCTAATATGAACATATAAAAGGAACCCAGTGCGTATCTGGGGGTGTGTCGACATCGTTAAATCCAAATTTATTAATACCATAGTCATATGGCTCACCGGTAGTCCATAATTACAGATGGTGGTCAATATGACGGCTATTTTTAAAATGTTGCAAATATGTACTTATAGATGGATTCCAAGAGTATCGAGGGTTTTCGACACCGCTGATAGTAAGTAAATATGATAGTTCCACTGCGAGTCAATAATTCATAATTGTGGTCAGTATCAAATGTTTAAATGCTATAAAATAAAAATATTTTTTCACCTCCGACGTGAGCGTCTTCCAATTATCATTTTTATTTAGTAAGCCTATAGGAAAAGTATTACGTTACTAAATGTTTGTAGACCTGAATACAAACTAATAGACTTTTGCCAGGGATGTCAAATGCATTTTGTTTTGCGAAACAGATGTGTTCTAACCCGCACAGAGCGGGTGATTTCAGTCTGCCCAAAACCTTCATGCAAGTATAAACTTGCATTAGTTAAAAGTCGAGGATGATGTCATAAAGTTCTGGAACACGTCACAGCAAAAGTGATCGGAAAGATTGGATTCCGAGCATATCTAGCACTTAATACACACATTAATTACATTTTTCACTTGCAGTGCTGAGTTTGAAAAAATGCCCACTTGCCAGACCCTCCCTTACCGGGCCTTGGGGAAATGACATGGAAAGCTGTAGATGGAAATTTTATTCCGGTTTTCACGACATTGAAATCACTTCCAAAAGCCTACAAGGATATCCTAACTTATGGGTGCAAGACGGGATGCACCACCCGGAACTGTAGTTGCCGGAAAAGTAATTTGCCTTGTCTAAAGTCATACACCTGCAGTGCCTCCAACGTGCGATGCGTAAACAGCATTGAATGGTACTAGTCTCAAATATTTTAGATATTGTACCTGTACTGTATCTTAAGAGCTACTTGATTAGAGACGTGCAATTAGTCTTAGAATGTTTAACGCTTCAATGTTATTTCTAACGTACCATAAACATGACAATGTGATCAGTTATTTAGTTTATAACAGTTTAAACTGATACATTTTTTGCTCTCTTTATTCCTAGATAAGTAATAAATCTGTTAATTTTTCCTGAACGTGTTGACTTTTTTCTCCTGAGCGCAAACTTCTCCACTAGCATACACATAACAATCCTATAAGAATAGCCGCTATCTTAAATTACGAATTTTCGGTTGGCTATATGAGCAGTATATTATTGAATTTGGCTTTAACGGTGTCGAAAACCCCCGATACACCCTGGATTCTCTTTACGTGTTAATATTCGCCATATTACAAACATATCCGCCATATCAGTCGCCGTTAATTAAAGACTTTCTGTTGGAAATGTGGCTAGCAAATGATTAAATTTGGTTTTAGCAGTATCGACAACCCCCCTGATATTCTTTCCATTCATATTAGAAATTTTAAAAATAGTTTCCATCTTGGACGCCATCTTGAATAACGGGCTTCCGGTCTATTTTTTGATCTGGCAACAGGCAATTTCGGATTCAGCGGGGCTAAAAATCCCTAAAAGCGCTGTTTGCCAAATTGTTATATAAAATGCTTCTCGTAAGATTAAAAACGCTTTTACTCAAAAATGTTCCTAGTCTATAAGGGGTATATCACCCTTATCGTTCATTTTCGGAAATAAGTTTATATATAGTAACTATCATTATTTATGGATGTAATGTCAGCCGCAGAAATATCGGGATACAATTTTGGATCACCTTGTATATTTACTGAAATTGGTTCATAGAATTAAGATTATGATATGAGAAAATAAAAACTAACCATATACGTTAGTTTGATTTGAATTACATTTTCCTCTCATAACATACAGCTGCAGTATTTAAATTTTTCGATATATTTTTAACAAATGTACAAATTCTGTTTGGAAGATCATAAACTAGACGAATTTGCCGTTGCCTAATACCTTCTATCTTGGACGGTGGTCTCCAAGGGATCTGTTGAAATTGTCGGCTTGACCGAGAATTTGATGAGCAAGATTTCAGTCGGAGATGTTGCAGGCAAGCGAACCTAATATAGAACACTGCCGGGAATAAACATAAAAGAATGAACTTTGGTAGATTTACTGTTTTTCGAAGTTCGTAGACTCAATATCTTACTTTCCAAATAACTCTGTTTACTCTAAGTTTTCTAATATCCGCTTCTGGATACCTGTGAAATAAATACAACAAAATAAATTGATTTCACCGGCCTTTTTTACAGCCGATATATAACTAAAAGTTTATTTACCAAATATAGAATGGTGGAGTTAGTATTGTTTTAGTGTACCGACTTAAGATTCAAACACTTATTCCGAAAAATATGTCCTCATGTAATATATCCAATATTTTTCTTATCTGCACCATTTAGTACCATAAAATGTACATTTTACAACCAAATAAAAAGCGCTATTATTAAATTCAAAATGAGCGTGCTTTAGCTAGTTTTACAAAATTTCTTTTTTTTATTCAAAGAACAATAAAAAATCGGCAGCTACTGAAAGCGGCTGATATCTTATCTCTGGGCTTCAGCATAGTTTCAACTGAGTCCATTTTGTAAATTATTTTAAATGAAATTTTAATCAGATTTTATTAATATGTGTAATTAAACTTAAGTTAAATGTTTTATTAATAACAATAGCAGTGTAACTATGTGTGTGGAATCGACCACTAGTAACGTTTTAAGTAATTTTCCTGCCATGTGTTTCGACGCAGGTTTATCAAATTAACCTCAAGTTAATGTCTTGAGAAAGCTAATAAGCATTAGCGAAAGCTTGACAATAACAAAGAGTTTTCTTTTTATTGGCCAAAATACCTTATCAGTGACTGCAACCTCAATAAATTATATGTTTGTACCTTAACTAGTCACTCAATATATATATATATAATTTTTGTGTTTTATTATTATTATTATATATATATATATATATATATTAAAATAAAATATTATTATAATATTATTTTACAATAAGGAATGTAACCAGACTGCAACCAATAGCTACTCTCCGGGCTATGTGCCCCGCCGAGCGCTGAGTTACAAGCCTGGCGCGTAATAATCGCTTATTACCAACAAAACGCTAATGCTTCAATTGCAACAAACACCAGCCGAAAGACTGATAATACTTAAAGGAGCTCTCATGCCGGTTGTCCCATACCATTTGCAGACTGCAGTTTTGTTGGCTCTCGTCAGTGCAAGATAGGCATGGATGAACGACACGAGGATCCCTTGACTATTTGGTACATCTCGGTATCTTTACGATAGCGACGAGAGATAAATAGAGGAGCAATACTGTGTTAATATAATGACCCCAATTGACTACTGCGCAGGACATTCGTGAGCATGCGCATTACGTTCATAATAATTTAAATCTTGTGGATTTTGGCCCCAATGTGAAAAATGAATGAGAAAACTATGAAAATATCTATATCTTGTAAAGGAATAAACTTGCAAAGTTCATTGACACCCTCTAAAATTTTTCTGGATTTTTTATTGTATTGCAATTCATTCTGTAGAAGGATATCTTTAACATTTCCAACAATGAACGGATTATCCAATAGAAGTCAATGCTTGTTTTTACAGCCCTCATCTACTACCGTACTTATCCATTATTGGAGGTTTTGTCAGGCAACTTTTCCTCAAAATAAATATAACTGCAATAATAAAGAATTCGGGCAGAGGGGGATTACTTGCTTTTCTTTAACTCATAATGTGTGTACAATATTTGCATTCAAATCTTGCGTCCTTTATTAAACACACTTTCTGACATAATCAATTGATCCAATTTTGTACAATTGATCATAGTAACTGTATGATTGTACGCATGATTGCATGGAAGGGGTGGAATCGTTGTATATATAGTGCCTTCAGTCATCCGTACACAGAGATAATATATATACTTATATTATAAAGTGCGCATGCCTTGCTTTTCTTGCATTCGTAAATTAGTATTTTTTTAGTTTTTAGTATTTAGTACAACTTTTTACAGAAAAGCAAGTTTAAAAAAAAGTATCCAATAGAAGTCAATGCTTGACTTGGCAGCCCTCATCTACCACCGTATTTAACCATTATTGAAGATTTTGTGAGGCAACTTCTACATAAAAGAGTGAAGTGCATTTTAACATTTGGAATTATGCAATAGCTGTAATTCTTTTGTTATATTATTCATTTTACGTAGGCAAACAACAAGTACACACACACAATGTAAAGGACACAAAAATAGCAATTCAACTGACTACAAATTTGTATAATATTTTATTGGCTTTAATTTGACACAAAGCAGTTCATTATTACATAGAAATAAAGGAAGCTATGGTCGTAAATGTTGTAGACTTTTCATCCTCATCGTACCCCTCCCCCGTCCACCGAGGCGACAGCAAGTGTTTTTGTGCGCCTTGTGGAATTAATTAGTAAACAAACAAAATGTTATACAGGGTGTTGCATCATGAGAGGGACATAGCTTAATAGGAGGTAGAGAACATCAGTGGTAACCGGAACCTCCCATAGAAATGTCTCATTGGGCCTTCACTACGAAGTTACAGGGCGTTTTATAATTTTTGGCCAAACCTGTTTTTTGTCATAACTTTGACAGGGAATGAAATAACGGATTCATATTTGGTACGGCTAATGTACTAACGAGCCCCAAGAGGTACATGTATAAAAAAAATATATTTAGGTCCGGACTCACTACAATTTATGTTTCTTCTTTGCATCAATAAAACATCACCCTGTATATATTTTTTTGAAATTTTGATACGATATTCGAAAAGAGCAAGAAAAAACAAACAAAATGGCCTATTTCATTTTTTTGTTACACCTTCGTGGTTATTTAAATACGTTGTTAAATGTGCAAGAAAATGGATTACAGAACCCTATTAAATGAGAGGCACGTGAAATAAATAGTTTTATAACTAAAATTTGCAAAAATTCTATTGAGCCTAGGTGGTCTGGGTGAATCATAATTCCGGCACGTTTTAAAGGTCTATTTTGGTAAAAAACTGTGGTCCTAATAAGTAATCGGGTATGAAATAACAAAATTTTTAATCAATCACAGTAGGCTTGTTCAAAGTGACAGATAATAAAAAGAAATCTCCTAAACAGTTGAATAATTGTTTGCTAGTAATTTAATGTGTCAATAATCCGCATTTAGTTAGTGAAAACTTGTGAAAATATTTTAACTATGCCAGTAAAATTTACAAACGTGGAATATGCTGACATAAGTAGTGAGGAGTAGAGCATTGAACACCACCCACCCCCCACTCCGAAGGAGTGGGGGGTGGGTGGTTTTCAATTCACAGCCCTTGACGCTGACCTCGACACATCGTTGTCCTTGTACGACGTTGACCTTGATGTGTCGACGCAAGCTAACCTTGACACTACATACTGAACACACTGTAGAGGATGGCTATCTAGGTACTGAGACATTAATAGTAAATCAATTACCTTTACATACTTAATATATAATGTGAGACGCCAATTAATTCCGTAATTATATTTAAATGCTACGTACACTACAAACACTGAACACACTGTAGAGGATGGCTATCTAGGTACTGAGACATTAATAGTAAATCAATTACCTTTACATACTTAATATATAATGTGAGACGCCAATTAATTCCGTAATTATATTTAAATGCTACGTACACTACAAACGAATTGAACACCCGGTATACGTACACTACAGCGTACATCACGTCGAGGCTTTGGGGATGCTTCCTACGTGAGGACGGCTATCTAGGTACTCAGACGCTAAATCGATTAATTACCTTACATACTAATATCAATCTAACACGCCAATTTGTCGCTCAATTAATTCCGTAATTATATACCATCTCAAGGGTAGAACCGTGTATTTGACTATGGTACTACTTCGACACTCCGTCGCTGACATAGCCCGATGTCTACCTCAGTAGGTGATGCTTAACCGTCAAGGTGAGTATAGCACTAAGGACACCGAAGGTTGACTAGGTACTGAGACATTAATAGTAAATCAATATGGTACTAAAGACAGCTCTACGAGGATGGCTAGCTACTTCGTCACTCCGGCGCTGACATAGCTCGATGTCTACCTACACGTGAGGACGGCTATCTAGGGATTAAATCTTGAAAATGTACAGACAAGGTTTCAAATAATTTTAGTTATAATTATTGAATTGTACATAATATTCATAGAAACAAATAAGAACGCATTTCGAGCTAAATATTCATATTTGAGATAACTATTAATTGCAGTATAAATCTTGCGTGTATGCGGAGTGGAAAATTTAGAAGATAATAAGCTAGGACGTTCCTATATGGATATCAACTGAGTAACGACGCTACCTCGATATATCGATGGCCTTGTACGATGACTAACCTTGAAGATAGCGCTGATGTGACGATGGTATCTAACCTTGAACACACCCAAACTTAGTGATCTTAAAGTATACGTAGACCACATCGAAGATGCTTAACCTTGAAGGTGACCATGGTAAAACTTCTATAAATAGATACCCCGTGTATCAAGTTGGAGTTAAAATTTTTTTAGTTAGCACATCATTCAAGTTTATTGAGACGTTAAAGTTATGGATAGGCTAGAAGAAGTGAGTGTGAGTAGCGATTCAGATACGGAGTCAGATGTTGATGAACAGGACGACAGCGGTATAGAAGACGACCAACGACCTGATAATAATCACCAGGATATGAATAATTATAGTGTTGTGCGAATGAATTCCCAAGTGTTCGCTCAGAATTTACACGAACTTATGTTTTGCGTGAACACTGCGTATGTGTTAGGACTTCTTCGAAACCAATTATATCGATTGTGTTATAGTTGTTATGCTGGTGGTGAAGCGGGTCATAAAATACATGTTAATTACCATTATAAAACGATTAGAGCAAATTGTCATAATCGTGATATAAAATGTCTAAGTTGTGGACAGAAGTTATATATCATTTGTTTGACAAGTACTTGTATAAACTGCAAAAAACAACAACAATAATATTAGGATTTTAGATTATCCTGTAAGTGTAAATATTTAGTTACCAAATACATTTCAGCACATTTGCTATTATAATTTAATTAACGCTACTTTACTTTGTCTGAATTGAAATATGAGAATTACTTTGTCTGAATTGAAATATGAGAATTACGATTTTTACTTACTTGTTCTAGTCTATCCATAATTTTTAAAACCCTAAAAAAAATATTGCAACTTTTAGTTACTGTATGAAATAAAACATGTTCTGAAAAAATTATTATATGTATATTTTTTGAGTAGTGTATTTGGTGAGAGGGAAGTGTATATAGTATTAATATGAAATTGTATTAGTAGTGCTGTGAAAGTTGTTGAAAATAAATTTTCAATAGATATTATTTTATTTTTATTTTTTTTTTTTTTGGAAACTAGTCAACACTACCCAAATTAATGAAATATTCAAGCTCGATTCAATTACTGGGTATGTACTTGGCATCAAATTAAAGCTCGGCATGTGCAGAAAATTCTATTGTCCTCTGATGTGCAGCTTTGGAAATAAACATTGGCGAACAAACCAGCATGATACCTAAGAGGAAAGTAAATTTCAGGTAGACAACTTCGACCTAAACTTGTTAAAGTATTTTATTGCACCAATTTTAATATTTCAGCTAGAGACCTTACCTGTTCAAAACTTATCGTCCAGTTTCAATTTACTCGGCGCGTGCAAAACAGTGTTTGCAAATCGATGTGATCGGGTTCCAAAAAATTTCTTTTTTAATGCCCCAAAAATTTTTTCTATATCTTCTTGTGCTCATTCGTTATTTTATAAATTCATTGTGCTAATTTAATTCTAGTTTTAAATCAGAATTACACTTTTTTTTGAATATGAAACTCCAAAAAACCACGTGTGTGTGTGTGTGTGTGTGTGTGTGAATCGACGCTTTCGCATTTATGGATTACAGCGAGGGATTTTATTCTTGGTAAGTCATTTTACTGACTTTATAATGAGTAATGTTTAGTGCCCCCAGGATTAATCTAATCCGTTATAGTTTCCCCCCACATTAATTATTTTTCTTCATTTACTAGGCTCATTCATTACAGTTTAATTCACATCTCTAGAACGTTCCACCTAGTTTATGTTAAAATTATGCAATCTGTGAGCTAAATTACCTCACATCGATCAGTACAATTTTTAAAATTAAAATTCGTAATTTTCAGTTAGCATCATTTCGGCCATTTTTATTCGGTCACTAGCTCACCACACCCCCCAGTCAACTTAGTATTCGCGTCAAATGGTAATTCAAGACCTTAAACAGTATCATATACATAAACTTTCAACGTGATTCATTCATTAGATGTTATTTTAGACGTTTGGTGCCCCCTTACATGCTAGTTTGAATTCATTTTCGAATTTTCAATTAAATTATTGCTATTTTCAAACATCATAGTTCGTAGTTCAAGTAACTTGGCGCTGTAAGCATTTCTACATTGAAAAATCGCACAAGCCCCGCCTTTCCAATAATTGTTAAATTTGGGGTCCACCATTATGGCTTTTAAAATTGTAATCAATAATTAAATCGATAGCCATTTATAGGATGACCCAAGCTCATTATTATTTTATATGTATTGAGATTTTTTTTTTTATTCATTACTTACAATTACATACTTTATCTATATGAATTATTTCTATGAATATTATGAACAATTGAATAAGGATAACTGAAATTATTTGAAATCGTACGCACTCATTTGCATATCATTAGCAATTGTAGGACCTACACTCGTGTTAAATTCATGTGTAAAATTATGCAATCTGTGAGTGTTAAATTGCCAGACATCGTCTCAGTGTAATTTTTAAAATTAAAATTATAATTTTCAGTTGGCGTCACTTCACCCATTTTATTCACCATTAAACGACAAGTTTACCTACCTCGTTAACTTGGTACCTATAATTAGAATTTATTTTCGAATTTTCATTTAAATCATAGGATGCTTTGGTCGGCCATTATTGGTGATAGTTCAAGCAGTGTAGCGCTGTAAGCGTAATCCTGCGTGGTTTTTAAACTGATGTATATGATGGTCCTAGCTTATTGTTTGCAATTAATTTTTTATTTAAATAATTATCCATAATTATTTTTAATAATTTCCCACTCTACATATAAGTCGAATTACTAGTTAACTTATATTTCATTTTCCTGTCGTGACACCGCCATTTTGCACGTACGTGTCAGACATATAATACACTAGAGTTTTTTACCCATTACGTACAATTACATATATATATGAATATTTACCCCAAAATGCTTTCTTATTTATTGATTTATTAAAGAATTATATTTTCTTCTATGAATATTATTATTATTATTATGCACAACTAAATAATTACAATATAAAAAATATAACTACGCTTTCTTATTTATTTATTGATTTATTAAAGAATTATATTTATTTCCACGAATAAATTACAACATAAAAATATAACTACAATGATTTATTTCTATAAATGTCTACAATTAAATAATTACAGTTTAAAAAAAATAACTAAAACTAAATTATAACTAATCGCAATCTGCAAAATAAGAAATACTTAGTATTTAGAAATAAATAGTATATATATATTGTTCTTACCACTACCAGCCCCCCTTTCCTCATCATCCATGTCATCATCTGACAGCTCCAGCTCTCCTTCACTATGGGAGACATCTTCACCGTCAGCGGAAACATGTACCATTATGTCCCCTGTAGAATTTGAGAAAACATGTATGATTAAAAGAAAATTCCAAAGTATAATCAATTATTCTTACCATTCAATAAATCGGGCCCTGTGGTTGAGTCCGGCTCCACATCATCGTCTTCATCGCTATTATCGTACCACGGCACGGTGTCGATGCTCCAGGCCGATGGGCTATCAACACGCACCGGCGATGTCGATGGCGACGTCGTCGAATCCGCAGCCACTATTTCTACCGTATTCATTGTTCGCAAACAATTCACAGTGCGAGGAAACAGTTAAAGTTGTCTAAGCGTCCGCGATACATGACCTTGAAAAAAAAATGTTGGGACTGATCATGCGCCAGTGACTGACCTCGAGAAGTTGAATATACCCCAGCCTCCAGCCCTTACCAGTCATTCTTGTTTACAGATCTCACTTTAAACAAAACATGAATTCTAATTCTAATTCTTGTGTATGTATTGATTGTGAGCAAGAACGGTGGCTTTGTCAATATTGCAAAAAGTGTCGTCAGTTAGGTGTAGGTTGTGCAAATAAAAATATTAAAATGTGTAATGCGCCCTCCCAAACGAAGCGTAATGTAAGTAAATCTGATAATCTTAAGTTGAAAACTGTTTTATCGTGTCCAGATTCACAGTGTAGTCGTTGTGTTGGCAAGGAAAACTTAGACGCCATTTGTATCGCAGACAATGTTAATGTACCTAGAACAAGTAGTGTTAACATACTTGGATTAAGTCATGTAAACTTGCATGAACCGAGTAATATTAACTTACCTGTTCCAAGGTATTTTAATAATATCACTACATTACCCTCTCAATCCAATAGTACTGGCGTAATTATTCATAATAATACAATATTAAAACCCGCGAATAGAATCACTACCACAGCAATTGTTCATGTCGACCCTCTTCCTATAATAGAACCCACTAATAGTATTTTATTTGCTGCTTTAACGAAAAAAAACTTAGATATGGTTCCTGAAAATATTGAATTGCACAGTTCTTCAACGTTCTGTGCTGATTTTACGGCTGAAAACAGTAGTATTAGATTGAGTGGTAACTCGTCGTTTGTGGAGGGCCAGAAATTAAATTTTTCCGATAATCAAAATTTTAATTTTAGTGATAATTCATTTGAGGAGGGTCAGAGATTTGTTTTTCCCAATAGTGAAAGAATAAATTCTGATTTAGGCGAATTATCTTTTAGATCCGAATATTTAAATACTCCCCTTGATTTTCAAATATTTAGTCCTCCGGTGGAATCTACCAATATAAATACTGGCAAC
The DNA here is from genome assembly GCA_963675555.1 of Leptura quadrifasciata. Taxonomy (NCBI): domain Eukaryota; kingdom Metazoa; phylum Arthropoda; class Insecta; order Coleoptera; family Cerambycidae; genus Leptura; species Leptura quadrifasciata. The sequence continues at coordinate 47,923,089 of OY776678.1, forward strand.
ACTTTAAACATACTGTCACCACCACCGGAATTTATGTCGAATTCTTCAAGTTCGGCGCAAGCTGAGACTGATTTATCGCGTGATTTACTTGGTGATTGTGCGGTCGACATTGATTTTTTTGAAAGTCATAAAAAATCATTAGCAAATTTCAGTAATGTTATAGATGATTTGCCGGTTTGGGATGATGACTTCGTTGGTAAGCTAATTGTTGCTGAAGCCTCAGCTGCTGGTGTGCAAACCGACAAACACGTTATACCAAATACTCAAAGTACTGACATGCTTTCTGATTGGGATGATGAGTTTGTTGGAAAAGTTGTGGCAGCTGAGGCTTTTGCCACAGTATCTGAGAATATCACAGATCGTGAGCAATCCGTCGAATATATGGAAGACAGACTAAATTTTTTAATGATGCGGTATGAAATTTCGAAAAAATCAGTGTTACACGCTAGAGATATGGTTAGAAAAGGTTCCAACGAAGTCCGTAAATTTTACGAAAATGACAAAAAATGCCTTGAAAATGCCATCGCTGAGCTAAATCAACGGTTAAGTCATGCTCGGTCTGCACAGGCAATGGAAATTCAATAAAATAAATGCTCTCACTAACATTCTACACCAACTAATCAGATAACCACGCCCCCCATCACTTCCAGGCAAGGTATCGACTGACACCTCCACGCGGTCCTTGCTGGGTTCAAAGCGAAGAACGGTCGTTAAACTGAGAGCTCCTACATATATTGTTATTTGTGTTTTTAAACTTTGTGTGTGTGTTTTTTTTTTTTAATTTTAATTGACTCGTTAATTCGACATGTCTTTGAAGTGTCCGATTTGTGATGTAACATTCTCGCGCAAAGATGCATTAATTAGACATATACGCAATGGCTGTACAACAACTCAAGCTGCAAAGCGTAGAAAAATGGACATACTTGCGACTACAGGTATAGTTTATATTTTTAATAGAAAAAAAAGCTAACTTCATTAAAACATTTTTTTTCCTTTACAGCAGCAACATCGGGCACAGACAGAACGAAATTGCCGCTTGCTAAATCAGCATTGATTTGTAAGTATATTTTTCATAATTAAATGAATTAAAACTAATGTAAGAATTTGGTTTATAGCATCTACATCCAGCAGACCAGAACGTTCAATGGATATCAGTGTTGGAAAAAATGTTATATGTGAGTAACTTTTTTTTTTAAATGATTGAATTTAATATAATATTTAAAACATTTTAGCATCGACTTCTACGTGTGCTGGGAACCAGTTTATGGATTCTCCGAGTACATCTGGCGAGCATAGTAGAGGTAATTTTGTATGTTTGTATAATATTACAGTTCTATCCCGAATTTTGTTTTTCAGATGATCAAGTTTACTGTGAGGTTTGTGACGTACATGTGCCCAAAGCTTTAGTTGGTGGTCACATGCGAAGCATTCGTCACAAAGCCAAAACGTGGTCCCCCATTGACGCCAACATATGCGTTGTCAATAGCGCATTTAAAAGTCGCATCATAAGTTATAAAATTAGCAGCGATAATCATCATATAAATGTAATTAATTTTTTGGCAGAAATTAAGCGCAAAGTGTTACCACTCATAGAAAATGAGGTGCAAAAACACACCTCAGTTAAATTAAATTTCGAATTATTTTGCACGTATTATTTGAACTCTAAGGAAAATCATGAAATTAAATCTTTCAATACGCGGAATGAAATTGTATCGATGTCTAGCGATATGAGTCATTTGTATGATGATTTTGTTGCTAAACTGGATGCGAAGATGGACATATTCGCGGAACGTGATTCAGGTAATTTGTAAATTAGACTTTTTGTAATGCAACCTAATAAATATTTTTTTTTTACAGGATGGGCCTTGGAAAAGATTTTATTCTTAGAAGTAAATATAAACAAGCATAATCCTTTGCGAGCCTCATCTTATATCCCGCTTCCGAAGCAAATACAATTGAAAAAAGCCGTTATTAACATTAAAAACAATGATGAATGCTGTTTTGGGTGGTGTTTAGTAGCTGCAGTTTCCCCGTCGTCTCAAAATCATGGCAATCGAGTAAGCTCCTATCCTCATTTTACTACAGCATTTAATTTTGATGGCGTAGAATTTCCAATGAAATTAAAAAATATTTCGAAATTTGAGGACACCAATAATGTGTCTATAAATCTTTATGGGCTTGATTCTATTTTTAAAGACGGTAATATACAGTATGAAGTTGTGGGACCATTGCATTATACTCGTCAAAAAAAAAATGTTCATATAAATTTACTATTGCTTAGCGATGATGAGGATAATAACCACTACTGTTTAATTACGAACTTATCAAGATTGGTTTCGAGACAGATAACTAAGCACAATGGCGCGAAACATTTCTGTGATGGGTGTTTGCAATATTTTTTTAATGAATTCGATTTACAGAGACATTGTAAGAATGATTGCAAATATGTTTATTCAGTAGTACCGAGTACCAAACCAAAAATATATAAAAATGGAGAGATACTACCAGAAAATATATTAAAATTTCAAAACTTTGAAAATCAGTTAGAGACACCTTTTGTCATTTATGCAGATTTTGAATGTCTGCTAAAACCCATTGCAAACGTGAATGTGCCCAGCCTCGATGAATCATTTACGATTAAAACACTTGAACACGAACCTTACTCTTTCGCGTATTACATAAAATGTTCTTTCAATGACTCTTTATCTAAGCTCGAATTATATCGCGGACCTAATTGTGCTAGGATTTTTATGAATCGTTTAGAAAATGATGTTAAGCGTATTTATTCCAATCATTTAAAGAACATTAAAACAATGACGCCGCTAACAGATAATGAAATAAATCAATTTAGAACAGTAGCTTCTTGTCATATTTGTGGGAATTTGTTTGAGCAAAATCAGGAAAAGGTTCGCGATCATTGTCATCTTACCGGTCGCTATCGAGGAGCAGCACATACCGCTTGCAATTTAAATTATAAACTTCCAAATTTTATACCTATTTTCTTTCATAATTTGACCGGGTATGATAGTCATTTGTTCATTAAACAGTTGGCGTTAAATAAAGAAAGAATCGATGTTATTGCACAAAATAAGGAAAAATATATTTCTTTTAGTAAATATATTTTGGTTGACCAAATTATGAACGGTAATAAATTACAAAAGGTATTTCTAAAACTTCGATTTCTAGACTCCTTTCGATTCCTTTCCTCTTCACTGGAAACTATATCTAAAACTCTCAACGACAATCAATGTTTAGAGATTAGGAAATATTTTCCAGATGATGCTAAGTTCAATGTAATGAGACAAAAGGGTATTTTTCCATATTCATATATTGATTCTTCAATAAAATTAGATGAAGTCAGTTTGCCACCCATTTCAGGCTTTTATGACTCATTACGCGACGAACATTTAGACCCGAATGATTACCAGCGGGCCCTATCCGCTTGGACATTATTTAACTGTAAAACAATTGGTGAATATTCTGATCTTTATTTAACCTCAGATGTGTTACTTTTGGCAGATATTTTTGAAAATTTTAGAAAGTTTTGTTTAGAACACTACAAGTTAGACCCAACTAAATATTTCACAGCACCTAGTCTTTTTTGGGATGCTATGCTAAAATTTACAAAAGTCGAGCTCGAACTACTAACCGACATAGACATGCTACATTTTTTTAAAAACGGGATTAGAGGTGGGGTGAGCACTTGTACAACAAGGAAATCAGTGGCCAATAATAAATTTCTTCATAATTATGATTCATCCAAACCCACATCATTTATTATGTATCTCGATTCTACAAACATGTATGGGTATAGTATGAAAAAATCACTCCCTGAAAAAAACTTTAATTGGCTAACTGATGAAGAAATTAACGCTTTAGATCTTACAAATGTTTCGGAAACTTCTCCGATAGGTTACGTATTAGAAGTTGATTTGGAATATCCCGAAGATTTGCACATTCACCATAATGATCTACCATTTTGTCCAGAAAATTTAATTCCCCCCGGGGGGAAGTATTCCAAATTAATCCCAAATCTATTAAATAAATCTAACTATATAATTCACTACGTTAATTTAAAACAATGTTTGAAACATGGTTTAAAATTAACAACAATTCATCGAGTTTTAAAATTTACCCAGTCACCGTGGCTTGCAGGATATATTGATTTAAATACGAGGTTACGAAACGCAGCTACTACTAAATTTGATAAAGATCAATGCAAATTGGCTAATAATAGTGTATTTGGGAAAACTATGGAAAACGTGGAAAATCGGGTAGATATAATGTTGGTGAGTGAATGGGAAAAAAACGCACAGAAAAACGGAGCTGAAAATTTAATAGCTAAACCAAATTTTAAAAATGTTAGCATATTTTCGGAAAACTTTGTTGCGATTCAAATGGATCGAGTAAAAATTGTATATAATAAACCTATTTATATCGGATTTACAGTTTTAGAGTTATCAAAAACCGTAATGTATGACTTCTATTATGAATATCTGAAACCTTTGTACGGTCATAATGTTTCCTTGTTGTATACAGATACAGATAGTTTTATTTTGGAAATATTTACAGAAAATTTTTATAACGACATGAAACTAAATTTAGATAAATTTGATACATCAAATTATACAGACACAAATATACACAACATGCCTCGAAACCAATCCGTGGTTGGAAAATTTAAAGATGAGTATTCCGGTAGCCCCATTCACAGCTTCTACGGAACTGGAGCTAAAGCATATTGTGTAAATTTGGGAGATAAACTTGTCAAAAAAGCTAAAGGTGTCAAAAAACACGCCATCGACAAACAATTGGACCTAATTCATTACAAAAATGCTATTGATCAAAATTCTAAAATTTATTGTCAGATGTACGTTTTTAAATCCTATTTGCACAATATGTTTACAGAGTTAAAAAACAAAGTAGCTCTATCGTGCCATGACGATAAGCGTTTTATTATACCCAATTCCAATAAAACTTTGGCGTGGGGCCATCAGCATATTCATTATCATAATTGGTTGATTGCTGATTTAAAATTAATTGATTTAGAAAAACGTCACCAAAGATCGAATGGTAATGTTGAATACGTAGATCGATCTACAAGAAATTTGGATGTACTTGTTAGACTATTAAAACAAGAAGTTGAAACTATGGCTGCAGATGATTGTTTTAATGATAATTTAGATACCTCGTTAGCTACAGAAGCGGAAAATTTGGAACAGTCTCTAATAACTACATCTGACTTATTTGATGATGGTCTCGACTCATTTTTATCGTCATTGTGCGACAAAATTGACGGTTTTTGAATCTGTAGTAGTTATTATCGCAATGTTATTGTCCTTGAAATTGGAAATTTTACGTTTTAAATGTTAGCAGCGGTTTTTTTTAATGTATTGACTGAGTGGGGGATTCAGTATAAAGTAGGCCATATATGGCGATTAGTATTAGTGATTAGTTTTCTACAATGGTGGAGTTATGTGAGCCTGGTGAAAGTACGGATGGTTTAAAGTTTACCCATCACGTAAGAGGATCTTTAAGAAATTTTGAGGAAAGATTGCTAACTTTCAAAAATTGGAATGGATGTATAGCAGCTACAGAATTGGCTAAGGCTGGATTCTTCTACACACAAATTGGAGACTTCTGTAGGTGTGTGTATTGCTATGTGGAAATATATAAATGGGAAAGAGATGATTGCCCCGTCTCTGATCATGCAAAATATTCACCAAATTGCATATTCGCAAAAGTGTTGTTTGATTCTATTACTCATGTATTGAGAAAAGAAAAGACATTTGCATCAGAAACACTCAAACAATATCTAATGCAGGAAATATCGAAACCTATTGTAACTCGTGAAAAGCGTGACGTGTACAAAAAGTCAATATTTCTATCTTATGTTATTATATTTTTATTATTTGTAGAATTCTGTTGGAAATTTATATAAATTTGAGATTAGCATCAAGTGGCAACAGGCATACATTTGACATTATTATGATGGTCGTTACGGTGGTTAGCTTTGTATTACTACTGTTTTTCTTTTTTTGTATCTTTGTAAATCTATATTAACTTTATGATTTTTTTTTACCGATAATAAAGTTGTACATGTTGGCAGGGAAGTTATGACATAAATTTGTAATTGTTTTGTGTACATTGTATCAAATTTTAAATGCATAGTTGTAAATCTACATTAACTTGTATGTTCTTTTTTTTTTTTTTTGTCAATAATAAAGCTGTACATCTTGTTAGAGAAGTTGTGTGAATAAATTTTGTTGAAAACATGTGTCAATATGATGTATAATTATTGTAATACTATTTTTTTTATTAATTGTTTTATTTTCATTGTATTAAATTTTTAAATGCATAGTTGTTGTGTTTTTTTTTTGTTAATACTAAAACTGCGCATATGGGCATCAATTTTAAATAATTCATTAGACCAATTAGGAGTGTAACCTGTTTTCAAAAAGCTTCTCGATATTTAATAACTGAAAGCTTTACTCCCACTTTTCAATTCAAAAACATTATAAGATTGTAAAAAAAAACAGACGTTATTTAGTTGAATGGGTTGATTCATACTTTTTTCAAATAAAACAATTATACTTATGCATTATATATTTATTATCTACCATACCACATTATAATGTTAAGGATTAACATAAAAAATTACTGCTAGCGCTTGACATTGACAAAATCATGCATAACGACATCCCTATGATAATGTAACATTTCTAAAGTGGAATTTAAATTTTCATGAAATACTGGATTATTTTCGTAGGGCTTCTTATAATATGGATTTTGTTCATTCGTCACCTCATTAAGTAAATTTGTAAGCATTTCTCCATCCATCCATGAAACTCTCGTTAACATTGCAGAATAAAAATGTAGGAAGTTCTGGGCCTTCAAAACTTTCATTCTATATTTCACTATATCCATCATTTCACCAAGATTGCATAACGTATCAAGCGCAAAATATATTTCTTCATTATTCTTGTAACCACTTATTCTAATAATTTTTTCCCCATTTATTACTTCAAAGTTTACTGACCAATATGAAGTTATTATGGGATCCCAAAAAGAGTTCGTGTAAAAGTAGTTCATTATTATTCCTTGATATTCGCTTAATTTCATCCATGCCATTTCGTTAAATACAACTAGCCCCTTTCTACCATATAGTTTAACTGCTGGCTCATAATTGTACCTTGCAGCTAATCCAATCGACAACCATTTACTTTCTGATTTATTTAATGGATATTTTTTCTCATTGATCATGATTTTATATTTCAACTCTTTGTATTTATTAATGCTAGCAGTTTGCAGCTCATTGATAGGTGGTTGCTGCTGTAGTTCTTCATAATAATTAGGTTGTTGATTATAACTTGGTTGCTCGAAATTTTGTTTCTCTTTAACCGTCACTTCACCAAAAGCATATTCACTAACTTTATCACCTAGACTTAACTTTGGGTTATACATTTTTCGTGCTATAATTATTTGAAACTAGTATTGTCGAGACAACCATCACATATTTATAAGAGCTTTTAACATTGGTGGGGATAATTTCAAGGTTAGTTTACAATTCTTTGATATCAGTTATCTTCAACCTTAGTACTATAGTCACCTTCAAGGTTAGGCCTCACCTACCGAGGTAGCTAGCCATCCTCGAAGAGATGTCCTTAGTAAGCTAGCCATCCTCGAAGAGCTGTCCTTAGTACCATAGTCAAAATCACGGTTAAGCGTCACCTACTGGTGTAGCCACCCTTGAGATGGTGTACGTATATGATTAGGTTACGGTCTGTTCAAGGTTAGCGATGTCTAACCTATGTCAGCGATAGATCTAGCTCAACGCTGCTGTAGCTAGCCATCCTCGAAGAGCTGCTCTTAGTAAGCTAGCCATCCTCGAAGAGCTGTCCTTAGTACCATAGTCAAATAAAGGTAATTAACCGATTTAGCGTCTGAGTACCTAGATAGCCGTCCTCACGTAGGAAGCATCCCCAGTGTACCGTGTGTTCAATTCGGATGTGGTTAGGTACGGTCTCTGTTCAAGGCTAGATCTAGCTCAACGCTACTGTGGCTAGGAAGCATGACCTAGGCAGCCATCCTCGATGTGATGTACGCTGTAGTGTACGTATACGTACGTATACCGGGTGTTCAATTCGTATGTAGTGTGCGTAGCATCCGGGTGTTCAATTCGTATGTAGTGTACGTAGCATTTAAATATAATTACGGAATTAATTGGCGTCTCACATTATATATTAAGTATGTAAAGGTAATTGATTTACTATTAATGTCTCAGTACCTAGATAGCCATCCTCTACAGTGTGTTCAGTATGTAGTGTCAAGGTTAGCTTGCGTCGACACATCAAGGTCAACGTCGTACAAGGACAACGATGTGTCGAGGTCAGCGTCAAGGGCTGTGAATTGAAAACAACCCACCCCCCACTCCTTCGGAGTGGGGGGTGGGTGGTGTTCAATGCTCTACTCCTCACTACTGACATAATATTCATCTATGGTTTCTGTGATGGAAATGGTAGGTCGGCAGAAAGAGAATATCAGCCGCGTTTTCCTGGTCGTCGATGCCCTAATCATAAAACCTTTAGTACGGTGTTCCAGTATGCAAGACAACACGGAAAGTTTCCTAATTCTGCAGTTGTGGAGCGTGTTTTACAACAAGGTGTGCAGGAACAAAACAATATTATAAACGTAGTTCAAGAAAACCCAAATATGAGCACTAGACGAATCAGTTTGGCAACTGGTATTCCTCATTGGCGAGTATGGAGAACCCTAAAAAGAGAACGTTACCATCCATATCATATCCAGCAGGTACAGCGTCTTCAACAAGGCGACGATATCCCCCGCCTGGCATTTTGTCATTGGTTGTCTAACCATCGCCCAGTCATTTACAGAACCTTATTTACGGATGAGGCACAATTTACAAGGGATGGAGTAAACAATTCACGAAATAATCATAAATGGGCACAGGAAAACCCACATGCGGTACGCCAACGCCGTTCGCAACACAGGTTTTCTGTAAATGTTTGGGTCGGACTTGTGAATAGACATTTGATAGGGCCACATTTTTTTGAAGAAAGATTGAATGGTGAAATTTACTTTGATTTTCTTCAAAACATTTTACCGAATATGTTAGAAAATATCGGTATAAGAGGCATGTTGTTTCAGCATGATGGGGCCCCACCACATTTTAACCTTCAAGTAAGAGAACACTTAAACAATGTGTATCCTAATAGATGGATTGGACGCGGGGGTCCACATGAATGGCCACCAAGATCTCCTGATTGTAACCCTTGTGATTACTTTTAATGGGGCCACTTAAAAAATGAGGTTTATAGCATTGAAATTGAAAGTAGACAACATTTAATCCATCGCATCGTTACAACCTGCGATGAAATACGGAATAATCCAGAAATGATACGTCGAGCAATTGGTGACCTTTCTAAACGCGCAAGAAAATGCACAGAATGTGGGGGAGGACATTTTGAAAATTTACTTTAGTGTCAATTACGTTTTATTTTTAAACACATTTAGTTATTGTTTTGTTATTTATTGTTAATTGAATGGAAAATATTTTATTTATTTAGATTTTAGTTTGTTCTCTTTTCCAATTTTTATTAAGTATAAAATGATGATGATTTTCTTGATCAAAGTAACTGGTTGCTTAGGCCTAAATGGTTTAAATTATCTGTCACTTTTATTCTTTGAACAAGCCTACTATGATTAATTAAAAATTTTGTTATTTCATACCCGATTACTTATTAGGACCACAGTTTTTTACCAAAATGGACCTTTAAAACGTGCCGGAATTAGGATTCACCCAGACCACCTAGGCTCAATAGAATTTTTGCAAATTTTAGTTATAAAACTATTTATTTCACGTGCCTCTCATTTAATAGGGTTCTGTAATCCATTTTCTTGCACATTTAACAACGTATTTAAATAACCACGAAGGTGTAACAAAAAAATGAAATAGACCATTTTGTTTGTTTTTTCTTGCTCTTTTCGAATATCGTATCGAAATTTCAAAAAAATATATACAGGGTGATGTTCTATTGATGCAAAGAAGAAACATAAATTATAGTGAGTCCGGACCTGGATATATTTTTTTTTATACATGTACCTCTTGGGGCTCGTTAGTACATTAGCCGTACCAAATATGAATCCGTTATTTCATTCTCTGTCAAAGTTATGACAAAAAACAGGTTTGGCCAAAAATTATAAAACGCCCTGTAACTTCGTAGTGAAGGCTCAATGAGACATTCCTATGGAAGGTTCCGGTTACCACTGATGTTCTCTACCTCCTATTAAGCTATGTCCCTCTCATGATGCAACACCCTGTATAATATTATAAAGTTAGTCTCGAAAAATTTAAAATCAAGCCTAATTTTCCCATATAAAATGTTTGATGTTTGTTTGGCTTTGATTTACTTCAAAGTTTATTTTATTTAATAATGTAATGATTTAACAAATTATAGTGTTTTTAATTACACAATTTATGAAATGAAATGAAAATACATGGTTAGTTAATAAGCTTTGTAAAAATATAAACACCTATTAAATTTTCAAAAGCTGTATTAAATGTAATCAAAAGTATAATTAATTATAAACGGAGTATACATAAATAAATATTCGTATAAATCATTCATTGTAATGAATTCAATACTCAAAAATTATTTATATCCATATTAATCGTTTATTACTTTTTGTGAGAAATTAATGAGATCAAATTATTTTATGTGAAAATAATTATTCATGAGCTTAAGTAATAATAATCAGCTACATCAATTATCATGAAAATAGTGGTAGCCCACTAAAATAATACGTTTGCAAACAATCCTGTGGGGATCTCAGATTTTTTTATTTAAATGGCAGTATTACAGTTATTTATTAATAAAACAAATATCTTTGTTGGCTTACCCTCAAATTCACCCCCAAAGGTACAAAACAAAAATGTGCGTCATATTTTTCTCGGATCCTGCTAATTTCTGCAAAAATTATCAAATACAACAGTCAACAGTGCCAATGTTAAAGAACACGCTATAACCCCGATATACTTTTCGACGTTGTAACAAAATCCGACTTAGGAAATACTTCGTACGAAAAGCGTGCTTCACGTAAAAACGCCGTGGAAGAGGTTTTTAATACTTGTAAACATATTTTCGCTCTTCGGAGCGTTTTTTATGCAAAATTTTCGCTAACTCTTCAAGGAGCGTTAATTTAGAAAGTGTAGCAAATGTCGCTGCACAGGGACTTAATGTCGCCCCGACCACCTAAATTTAGAAAGTGTATTAAAATTTTCAAGATTAAAAACCCTTTTACGAATCCACGTTGTCAAGCACTGCAACTCTTACGAGGTATTGAATATGAGGACAAGTTAATCCAATGACTATTCAAAGTATATCGGAAGTTATAGCGAAAATAGCCCTTAGCGGCATGGGACCCCCATCATTTCCTAGCAGTCGGTTTTGACGGGGAAATGATGAGTTTTGACGGGGTTTGCCCTAAACCGGTTCCTCAGTGATTCGGAGTCAAAAAAGTATCTATACCATGTACTTATACGTGCATGGGATCCGCCTTGCCTGAACGTAAAAAGTTGTTATTGTAGAATACAATCGAAGTAGTAGCGCTTCAAGCAATTTTAAGCTCCGAGGAGCGACCAAAATTCATGTGAATTATATAATACGTTTATAAGACAGGCAAGCAAAAGCCCACCAAAATTTCAGTTACATTGAACTTTTCTTGAATCTTTTTGTGCATTGTTAGCTTATAAAACCGCATATTGGATGGTAGTTGGTACATTATAAATCGTTCCGTTCCTCACCATGTGTTGTACACGGGCCAGACTAGTGTCTGTTAAACATTTCTCTTGAAATAAAAGTTTTTGTAAAAACATAAATTTTTAAAGATTTAATATATATATTTTTGAACTTTATATTGTCCTTTAGTTGTGTTTTCTAACAAAATTCCCTTTCAGGTATAATTTTAAGAAAGTGTGGTACAGACAGTGTTAGATTTATAGTGTTACGACGTCCAATTGATACCATCAAAGCAGCAGTTAAGCATAAACGACAGTAAGTATGATTTTTTATATTATTCTCCGTCTGAAACAGTCGTGTTGAACCCTAAAATTTTGTGAACGTAATATTTATTTATTTAGAGATAAGGAAAGAGTTGAGGAAAAAGAAAATTCATTTTTTCTTTTTCCTATTTTTTTTTAATTTTTCTAAGTTTTTCAAAGCAGAAAAGACGTCCTTCAGACACCATAAAGATGGATCGTTCACACCAACAATAAAAGGTGTACGAAAACTTGCATATCTACATGTCTCCCGTGTGGACTTGGTACAAGATTTATTAAAAATTGCCTTCCCCCAAGCACAGTATGAATCAATACAGCGCAATACTGGAATACGGCTCTGCTGTGCGGACACCTAAACTTGTGCGTGATCGGAACCTTATTGAAGGTGTTCAACGTGCGGCTACCAGTTTCCTTTTGATTCTACTTGGCAGTCTTATGAAGAAAGACTTCACATTTTCAATATTCATGAATAGACTTAAACGTGGTGACCTGATAACTGCATATCGAGTTTTACACGGCACGTACTCCGTTGACTTAAAGCACCTTTTTAATAGAAATTCTTATGTTCGACTTCGTGGCCATGGTTTCAAATTGTGCCATGAATTTTATCACTGCACTGCTAAGGAAATTTTTTTATGTAACCGTGTTTTTGACTGTTGGAATTTTCTACCTGATTTTGTAGTGTGTTCTCTTCTTCGACTACTTCGTTTAAAAACAATATTGACTCTTTGCTTTTCAGTTTTTAATGATACCTTTGTTATTTCTTTTTTTCCATAATATCACTGTATTTTTGACTTTTTTTCTAATTATGTTATTAAATATTTTAGACTATAGTTTATAATTTTAATCCATAATAATTGATATCTATTTTTTGCTGTGTTAAAGTATTATTCTAATTTATGTATTTATATATATTTCTTTATATTGAGTTTATAGGTTTTTCAATCTCAACTCCTATTTATGTAATAATAATAATCCTAATCTCTATTTGTCTTGTAAAATCGATATTTTTGAGGAAAACTTTAATAAAGCTATGAATCCGAATACCTGGCCTGATAGGGCGTGCATCAGCAGAGGACTACTCTGCCACCAGTTAAAATGTAAACGAACTTAATTGAAACCGATAAAAACTAAAAGCTGGCAAAAACAGTCGGCATCTCTTTATTGTACATGGGCGGAGGCAAATAGAAATGCTTGTCATAAGAAAATAATAAGATTTTCGGGCGTTATTATATTATCCTCTGTTTCAAATGGTCTCCAGAAAGCCATGGTAAATTAGTAAATAATTAAAATATTTTACCTTTTATATAGTAGTAAATATTTATAAATATGAACAATAACTAACTAAACTCCTACGCTTGATATTATAACAGATATTTACGCACTGCACTGGCATATTAACAGCACAGCAGAAGTCCACCGTTGACTACTGGAGAAACGATTTACGAGTTTTTTTTATGCTAGTAGGCCTGTCCGTTTTATTATCTTTAAACCAGTGCAGTCGTAGATGGTTCATTCAGGCTAATTACATTGCCAGTCTCGGACTCGCCTGCACAGTTTTAACTACCATTCGAATCTCGATACCATTGCTAAATATATAGGACAAAATAACAAGTTCAGTGCGAACGATCCTGTGCTTTAACACTGACCAGTTCCAATTATCCTCGTATAAAGAATACATAAGCCGAAGTTTAAGAATGCATGATGATACTATCGGTACAAGAGGAGATAGGTATATTTCATGTAAACACTCAGTGTACACTGAATCCTATTTTAATAAAAGTGATGGGCTGGTAATGTACTTCAGAGACACAATCTCTGTAACGATAGAAAATATAATATTTAGTGATACAGAACTAATGAACTGTAGATTTGAAATAAAAAATGTCAAAATGAATATAAGTTCATTATACAAACCACCTTCTCTAAACATAAATACGTTTTTAAACGATTTTGATGAATATATAATGAAATTAAATATGGCTGACATAAATATTATCATAGGAGACATTAATATTAATATTATAGATACAAAAGAGCCGAATGTTCATAACTATTTGAGTTTGTTAGCAAAAAAAAGTTTTATACCATACGTGAACAAACCTACTAGGGTAACAGAACACACAATGAGTATTATAGATCAAGTTTTTGTTAACTCTAATATTCAAACAGACAAAAGAGATATTGATATAAAATCTAATGTAATTCAAACAGCTATCACAGACCATTACATGGTATTACTATCCATCAATTTTAATGGGTTCAATAATAATAATAAAAAATATGATACAAACAACAAGAAAACTATTGAAACTATAAATTACAAAAAACTGCATCAGGTACTAGCAAAAGACGAATGGAAAGGAGAGATACAGTGTAATGATACTGAATAAGCATACACGGCATTTATAAATAAACTTAAACATTTGTAAATATACCAACAAAAAAAAAATACGCCAAAAAATAAGTTAAAAAAGATTAAACCGTGGATTACACTTGAACTAATAAACTCTATAAGACATTGAGATCAGATGAAAAAAAAATATGTTAAGGACTGGAACAGAGGAAGCCATCAAACAGTACAAACAATATAGAAATAAACTGAATATTTTACTACAGCAGTCAAAAATAATTACTATAAAACAAAAATTGAACAAACTAATAACAATTATAAACATATATAGAAGATTGCTGATGAGGATACAAATGGTAAAAGTAATAATAAAAAAATAAATACTATTAAGCAAAATGATATTCTTATAACGGATAATACGGAAACAGCAAATGCTTTTAATAACTTCTTTATAAAAATAGGTAAGGAAATGGCACAAAAATTCATACTGGATAAGAAAACTTTCCGTCAAAAAATATTATCTAGCAAGTCAATGTATCTAAGCCCGATCACAGAGAATGAGCTTATTTTATGCATTGCATCTTTAAAAGAAATCTCTGCACCGGGTCCTGATGGAATTTCTGCTACCTTAATAAAAAATATTCATTGTCATATCCTAAAACCATTATTAGCCGTTACTCGAGTCGAGTATAAAAATGTTACAGTCGATAAATTGTGTACAATAAAAAACAAGCAAAAGGTGTAGTCTACTGTAATTCCCATTCATCTACGGTGCACACGACTATGGCTATAGAGGCCAATTCGGGAGAGCACATGTCGACCGCAGTCAGGACAAACATAGACCTGGTTAGGTCTTGGATTCGGCCTTCTTGCAGCAACATTTCCTTGATAGTTGGCCACAACCCCTCGCCATTCGGTTCTGTCCGCTGCAAGTTGTTCCCATTGCTCGTCTGCAATACCGCAGGATTTTAGATTTTCATGGAGAGCGTCTTTGAACCTCTTTCGTTGACCGCCACGCCTTCTTCTACCGCTTAGCAATTCACCATAAAGTGTACATTTAGGAAGGCGGTTATCGTGCATACGATGAACGTGACCTGCCCATCTTAGGCGTGCTCTTGAAATAAGCACCTCAATTGGAAGGCTGTTTGCTCTCCTGAGTACTTCCACGTTTGATATGTGATGGAACCAACGGATTTTCATCATACTTCTGAGGTGTCTTTGCTGAAAACGTTCTAATTCTTTCACATGACGACGGTAAGTGACCCAGCTTTCACACCCATATAGCAGTGTTGGAATGACAACTGCTCTGTAGACAGCCATTTTCGTTGACAAAGCAAGGTCGTGGTTGTCAAATACTCTCCCTCTAAGTCCCCAGAGTGCTCTAGATGCAGCGTTAATTCTATTGCGAATCTCGCTGTCCATGTTTGCTTTGTCATTAACAACGTTACCTAAGTAATTGAACTGATCCACCACTTCAAGGGAATTTCCGTTAAGTGTAATGTCTATTTGGTTCACTTGATGAGGAGTTGACATAATCTTAGTCTTTCCAATGTTGATTTTAAGTCCCAAGGAATCATAACTCTGGGCATACACATCTAAAAGTTCTTGAAGCTCTTCCGGCGTAGAGGCTAAAAGTGCACAGTCATCCGCATACTGGAGATCACAAATGAATCGTGTGCGTGTCTTCGTGAAAGCTCTAAAGCGCCCTATGTTAAAGAGACCGCCATCAAAACGGTATCTGAGACCTATTCCTCTGACTGTCAGTTTGTTGTCAACAATAATTGTTAGAGCAGTGGTAAACAAATTAAAGAGTAGGGGTGCCAGGACACATCCCTGTCTAACTCCAGTGAGGGTTTGGAAAGGTTCGGTTGCCTCATTATTATACATAACCTGGGCGTTGTTGTTTGTATGTAGACTGCGACATACTTCTACAAATTTTCTAGGGATACCTAAGCGGAACATAATTTTCCAGAGCACTTCCCTGTCCACCGAGTCAAACGCCTTGGTTAAATCAATGAAGGCCATGTGAATTTCTCCTTGATGTTCGAGTGCTTTTTCTTGAAGCTGTTTAAGTGTGAAGATTAAATCCGATGTGCCTCGGTTTGGTCTAAAGCCACTCTGTGTTTCAGGAAGTAACTTTTCTATAACAGGTGTTAGCCTATTTGCCATCGCTTTAGTGAGTATCTTCCCTCCAACAGCCAGGAGAGCTATACCCCTGTAATTTCCACAGTCCGCAGCGCTCCCTTTGTTTTTGAAGAGGTTGATTAAAAGTGTATCACGAAACTCCTGCGGAGCTTGACCACTTTCCCACACGACATCAAACAGTTTTTTGAGGTAGGGTATGAGCTCTGACGACACAGCTTTAAAGACCTCAGCTGGGAGTGAGTCGGCGCCGGGAGATTTGTTATTTTTTAGCTGCCCAATGGCGGTTAAGATCTCTTCCGTTGTTAGTGGTTTATCTAAGTCTTCGAAGGTGTCATATTGAGGGATAAGATTTATAATATCGTGATCGGCTTGACTTTGCTGGTTAAGAATGTTAGAGTAGTGTTCTTTCCATCGGGCTCTTATTTCCTGGTCTTCTTTGAGGAGATTTCCATTTAAATCTTTAATAGGGCACATATTTTTCCGACTGGGGCCGTACACTGCTTTTACTCCTTGAAAGAAATTCCTGTAGTCGTGTGAATCGGCGTACCTTTGAATTTCTCTGGCCTTGCTTGCCCACCATTCGTTCTTTATTCTTCTGATTTCGCGTTGCGTTTCATACTTAGATTGGGTAAAAGCTTCTGCTTTTGATGAGTCGTTGGGGTGGTTGATAGCGTTTTGGAAGGCAGTATGTTTGCGGTCAAGAAGTTCTTGTATAAAAGCTTCATTATCATTGAACCAGTCCTCCTGTTTTTTACTTGCTGCAGTGCCAAGAATTTCCTCACTCGCACTTTTTAGACTGTCTTTAATTTGTGTCCAGGTAGCAGTGACATCTACAGAATTGGTTTCTTCTAGTGCACTCAAATTCTCTTGAACTTTTTGCTTTAGTTGTTCGACGGTTTCTTGGTCACGCAATTTACTAATACAGAGACGGGGTCTACGTTTTACTTGAGTTCTTCGGTGTTTGGGTCTCATAACAATTTTCATTTTAGAGACAACAGGACGATGATCGGTCCAACATTCGCTATCAATGCGCGCCTTTGTAATTTGGACGTCCTTGAGATGCTTCCTACGTACGATAACATAGTCCAGTAGATGCCAGTGACCTGATCTGGGGTGACGCCAGGTGCCTTTAAATTTATCCTTTTGTCGGAAAATGGTGTTTGTTATAACTAGATCATGTTCGGCGCATTTAGTTAGGAGTAGTTGACCGTTAGCGTTCATGTTGCCCAAACCGTTCTTGCCTATGATGCCTGGCCAGGTGTCTGCATCTCTCCCTACTCTAGCGTTAAAATCGCCAAGAATAACGAGTCGTTCCGTTTTAGGTATTCTACAGAGGGTTTCTTCCAGCTGTTGATAGAAGCTTTCCTTGGTTTCGTGACTTGCATCCAGAGTGGGAGCGTAGGCGCTTATTAGATTTACCGCGTTGCCATCTGATAGCTCATAGCGTAGCAGCATTAGACGCTCGGATAGGCCTTGTGGTACTTGTGTTAAGTTGGATACAAGTTGATTCCGAACGGCAAATCCTACTCCATGTTGTCTTCTTGAATTGGTGGGAAGACCTTTCCAATAGAAGGTGTAGTACTTTTCTGTGAGAGAGCCTTCCTCCAAAAATCGAGTTTCGCTGAGAGCTGCAACGTCAACATTGAGTCGGTGAAGTTCTCTATCTATTAGAGCAGTTCTTCTTTCAGGCCTATCGGTGCGAGTGCTGTCGTTCAAAGTACGAACATTCCAAGCGCCGTAGATGAAAGAATTAGTTTTGTTGGATTTAACTTGACGGTGTTTTTTCGACATTCGATGAGGTGTCCCTGTGGGCACCCTCCCCCGGAGATCCGATCGGGAGGGTATTTTACCTCCGGATGATTTTGTCCCACTTGAACGCTCCATCATTTTTTTAAAGCCTTAATCGACTGAAAACGAAGCTGCATTTGAAGTTTTAGCTGGAGCAGGTATGCAACTGACCAGCTCGTTTGCGGAAGACGAGTGGTGTGGTCCCATGGCACAGAAGGAGACTGCGACGATGGGGTAACCAAACGATTCCAAAAGCAACCTTTGTGTGCGGTGGGTTATTTTTACCGCACTCTTCGTGAGAAGGTGGATGTGCTCACGGCAAAAGGTAAGGGTTATTCCGCCCTTACTCGGTCGTTAGAGCCTCGTTAGTGAAAACAGGGTGCACCAAGTTCAAATTGAACTCATCGCGAAGGTGAGGTTAACAATTGAGTAGGAGAGGCTATAACTTGCGCTTCACTACCCCATTACACCATTATTAGATATCATTAACTTAATTTTTACAACCTCTATAATACCTACAGAATTTAAAGTTTCAGCTGTTACGCCTGTATATAAAAACAGCGACCCTCAAAACTTAACTAATTACAGGCCAATCTTGGTAATATACAACTTCGCTAAGATCTTCGAAAAATGTTTGAAAAAAAAGGCTTACGGATATTCTTCTTTTAAAAAATCTATTTTACAACAAGCAATATGGTTTAAAGGTAAAAAATGTACTGAGGATGCCATTTATGATCTAACTACTAAAGTAATAAATAATCTAAATAAGAATAAAAAGAGTCTTGTAGTATATATAGACTTGGCAAAGGCGTTTGACACAGTATGCCATAGATCATTATTTGATAGACTGAAAAATATTCGAGTTAGAGAAGACACATTGCGATTGTTTGAGAATCGTTTAACTGACAGAAAGCAAGAGATAAAAATGGAGGAAACTTTCAGTAACTTTCAGGCAGTCTGAATGGGCGTACCGCAGGGTACTGTGTTGGGACCAATGCTATTTCTTGTATATATTAACGAAATTGGAAACATACCGAATAACGGAACTGTAATCTCATATGCAGATGAAACCGCTATTTTATTTACAGGAGAAAATTGGACAGAGGTATACGAGAAAGCTGAAGCAGGTCTCCAGTCGATACAAAATTGGCTATATTTTAGTTAATTAAGTTTAAGTATCAAAAAAACAACATTTATAGCTTTTTCCACCTCAGCTGCTGAGCAACCTGTTCAAAATACACTAATAATCCACAAAAATACCACAATATCAATTGCAACTGCCCTGAAATAAAAAAGTAAAATCTACTAAATATTTAGGAGTTATTATTGATCACCATGTGAGATGGAACGACCATAGTAATTTTATAGCAACAAACATTCGTAAACTATTTCATAAATTCTATCAATTAAGATCCGTCGTAAATAATAAATTGTCAATGGTTTTATACAACGCCTTAGTTGAGTCTATATTAAAATACTGCATTCTAATTTGGGATGGATTTTACAACAACTCATTACATAATCTTGCTGTGTGTCAAAATACTATAATAAAAATAATTTTAAAGAAACATAGAATGTACTCAACTAACGACTATATAAGAATACCAATATAATGAATATTAGAAGTCTCTATGTTTATAGTTGTTTAAATTTTACAGTTAGAAATCAACATTTATACCAATCTGTCATCCATAATTATAAAACTAGACACACTCAAAGGTATATAACCCCTCAAATTAGACTGATTGCAACCAAAAGAAACAAATTTAAAGTAGAATGCAAAAATTGTATAAAAACCAATTACCACCTTTTCATAACCCTATTCTAATTATTGTTGTATAATAAAAAAAAAAGGAAGGTATGCTGCCAAGTTATGATATTCTCCTTTATAATTAAATTCATTTTAATTGTTTCTAACTAGAAGATATATTTTAATAATTTATACAAATAGTACAGTAAGTATATGTCAAAACATTATTTTAGAGGATAGGTTAGATTAAGAAGTATATATAATGATAAATATCGTGGCTGAATGGAGACAACCAAAGCCAGAAGACGAAAAAAAAAAAAAAAATTTTAGAGGACCATGCACAACACAAAGATGTTCTCTGATTCTAGTTAGGGGCATATTTAGAGTGCACGACCCTTGGCATTTATTTATTTATTAATATAATGTAAGTATTAACTTTATCTACTACACAATATTTGCATCTTTGTAAAACTTGTTATATGATAACGTGAATAAAGTATTGATTGATCTCTAATAAGCTGGAAGAGCTGTCTCTGTTTTTTTGACAAAAATAATTATGATATTGTGTGCCTTTCTGAACATTGGCTTGATAAAACCACCATAAATTCTATCAATATTCCGCATTTTACAATTGTTACCGCTTTTTGTAGTTAATTCAATGCTGAATTTTGTGCCATTGATATTTTTCAATAAATGATATCCCCACTGGGGATATCCATATTTTTCTTGATTTATTAGAATAGCTGTTAATATACTGCTCAGCAAAAACAGCAATCTCGTATGATTAGAGATTTTAACATTAATTTTAGAGGTATTTCTCCCTCTTTATCAGAACTTGTCTGCCCGACTTTATCTTTTAGTCTAGAAATTACAATAGAAGACTATATTATGATTATATCATGTACAGACTTGCATCGATAATATTCTTGCAGAGGATAACTATTAAACTAGGGTTAGCGATCCCTGTCTATCTAATAATTTTTTTCAAGAGATTACTATAAAAGAATACAAAACACATAGAAGCAACTTAGTCAGAAGATATATTAATGCCAAGGGCATTGGTAAGCTAAGAGCTTCATTAAATAATATTGACTGGAGCTTATTTGAAAACTTCAACTATAATGCAAATTTTTTATCAGAGTTTTTGGTTTTTACTTATTCATCCCTCATTAATAAACATTTTCAATTAAAAACATGTAAAATTAACAGCAACCCAGCTGTTCAGTGGTTCGATGATTCACTCAAAGAAATGAGAGATACGTTGTTTTGTATAAAAACTATTTCTAACTGCACGAAGAACTTTAAAGACTAAAATCAAAAAGCTGCTTATGATCGTTTTATTGTCTGATAATAAGGCTCGAGATAGTTGGAAGTTAATTAATTTAGAGCGCAACAAAAAAACGTTGAATGCCCTTGAACACAATATCTCACCCGACAATTTTAATAATTATTTCGCCACTACAGCTGATCACTTTATTAACCTGCTGCCTACATGGATTACTGCCGGAACAGATTACTTAAAAAATTTACCGAGTTTTAGTTTCTTCTTTTCCCTTCAACCAGTGACTATAGACGAAGTTGCTGAGGGGGTAAAAACTTTAAAAAATTCTAATTGTACAGATATATACGGCTTAAATAATCGGATTTTAAAAGAAGCCACTGACATAATTTTAATCCCACTCACACTGCTGATCAATGCGTTAGTGAAGGTCATTTCCCAGATGTCATAAAAGTAGCCAAATTACTACACATTTTAAAAAGAGGAGATATCAACGTCATTGATAAATATAGACCTATATCTATTATTCCAATTTTTTCAGACATTTTTGAAATCATCCTAAAAAAGGCTCGTTAATTATTTAGATACAAATAATATATTAAACTGTTGTCAGTTTGGCTACAGAAATAAATGCTCCACCACTGGGGCTCTCATGAAAATTGTGAGCGACATAGTCGAGAGCCTTGAAATTGGTAAGCATGTGGCGATTAGCCTATGCGATCTCTCCAATGCCTTTGACTGTGTCTCTCAAGAGATTCTTGTGGAGAAACTTAACTATTATACCATCAGTGGTTTATCACTGAATCTATTTTATTCTTATCTTAACAACATTAAACAATGTATATTTATTGGCAACACTTTCTCTGAAACACGGAGTGCCTCAAGGCTCCGTCCTGGGGCTCGTATTATTTATTTTATACTTGAATGATTATTTCCATTTCATATCGCCTACAAAATGTATTGCCTATGCCGATGATACCTCCATACTCGAGTTTAATTTTAGCTATAACAATTTAAATTCCGTAAATAATAGCGTAAAAATTCTGGGCGTCATGTTGGATAACACTCTAAGTGGAGGAGGAATTATCCAATAAATTATCAAGTATAATTTTTCTTTTACGTAGGCTAAAAACGTTTCTTTGTTTTAATACTTTAAAAAAGTGCCATTTCGCCATATTCCATTCCCATACTGTTTATGCAATTCTTCCATGTGGTGGTGCATCTCAGTCAATAAAAATTTTTGATTACAAAAAAAGCAACCAGATTAATTGATAATGCTGGCTGGAGAGATCACTATCAACCAATTTTTTAAAGATTAGGTAAAATGCCAGTTTCTTCTTTGTACATGTATAGGAGCTAGTAGAAATACATAAAAATAAAAGGACATTTCCAACTAATTCTGATTTTCACAAGTATAATATAAGATCTGAATAGCAACTCAGACAGCCTTGTCTTAGATTAACAAAATCAATAAAAAAAACACTTTAAACCTTCAACTATATAATCATATTCCTCATGACATAAAATCTCTCAATTTCAGTTGCTTCAAATGAGATGAAAAGGCAATAAATTATTGCTTTTATTCTGATGAAGAATTCTTTAACACTGTATTTTAAATTTTTGTTGTCGTTTATTGAAATCTCATTGTCCTCGTCTGTACACTCTATCCCACTTTTTGAGACGCACTGTAAAGCACTTCATGGTATATAGCATCGTATGTTTAGTAATTTATTTGCGCTGCCATGATTGTTGTAATTGTATAATATCTAATTAGAATATAATATACTACTATTCATTGTTGTTGTTCTTATATAACTTATTACGTTAATAATTGACGACACTGTATTTTTGTATTGTGAATATTCATGTTCTTGTCATTTTTTACACTCAAATTTTATTTGTGTTTAAATTGTCTACATTTAATGTCACACTTTTGTACTGACTTGCCAAAAACAGATTTTTGTAACTCGGTTAAATAAATATTTCTATTTCTAACAATTTTTAGTACTTTAAAACACTTTAAGGCCTCATCCATTAAACTATGTATTTTTGCCTTCTACCATGGTACTGTGGTACAATAGAACAGCAAAAAAGTTCGGGCAACTATCTTTGGGCATTTACTCTCAAATTCACCCCCAAAGGAAAACATTACCCGATTTCAATGTTATGAAAACGATTTAAATTCGTCAAAAATTAACTACACAAAATCAGAAGAGAGAATATTTTTGATTTGTCGATAATAATAATAGTTACATACAGTTCTTTATATTCGGCAAATATGATTTGAGACCCACGAAGGAATCAAATAAAATAAATAGCTTATATTATTTTACAAGAAAACAATAAAATGCCGACGAATAAAATAAGTTTATAGTGTAAAAAAATGTCCGCTAGTATAAAACGTAAAATTTTAGTTAGAGTTCAATTTGAATATTTAACCCAGTTAAATGTTTCAGTGACACTGTGGAACTTAATAAAATTAAGCACACAGACATTATCTGACAGACAGTTCCTCTGCATAAACATCAGTTTCTTAATATTTTATGTAAACCAGTTCCTGAAATGAAATTGTTCTCTATTCGAGCATACGAATAGGCGACACTAAGGCGGCTGGCGTTTTTAGAGCTTTCATTGTTCATATTTCAATACACTTATATTTTACATGGTTCAATCAGCATTTATATTAAAGCTGGTGCCAGTTTGAAATAAAAAAACACAAATTCGCATTGCATGATTTTATTAAATATGCGATGAACAACGCCAGAATGTATAAAATATATTATTATTTATTAACATATTTTATAACTTTACAACCCGTCCCAAAAGTTGTAAATTGAAATTATTCGCTATTTCTAGGGAAATATATTATTTAGTAATTATCCAAGTAAAACTTTCACACTGATAAGAAACTACCTAATTATTTATATTTATACTGATTTTTTTCTTCTGAACATGCCATATAAAGGTAAGAAGTGTAAACAATCATTATTAAGAAATACGCTGATAAGAAATTACTGAAATTTGCTGCATTTATATTGTTATGTGCAGGGTCGGAGGCGCCGCGAATAACTGGCTGGATCATTCTAGAGAGTTCGAGTACAATCGACGCGGGTATGTATAGAGTGGAACCAAACGCACTGAGGACAATTTTATATTAGTCGAGCAAGTGATAAGATAGAGATATAGTGAGACCATAGTAGAATAAACTTGTAATTAGTGTATATTAACGTGTACTTATAAGGACTAGTTATTGTAATTAACTGATAAATAATCACTGGTTTGTGAAGATTCTTGTTGTAACTTATTGTCACGCAGTAATTGTTATTTAGTTTATTATTCATTTGAAACGCCCAGTATGTTACTTTATTCTTGCGTAGAAATTAATATCTATAAATCATAATATAATATTTCAAAATGTTCAAGTAGAATGCCGAGTCAGCTCTGGTGCGTTTAACTATGCCATCCAGTAACTAGACCACTGGATGGAATTGCTGACTCGCGAAAATCTGCTAGCAAGACTAAAGTAACAGCTGGGAGAACTTTGAAAAAATAATTTAGTTGGATCTTTTAAATGTAATAAGGAAGTTGAATTTTGAAATGTAAAAGAAGAAGGTAATTTTTTGGGTGTATGATGCGTACCCCAACTCCCTTCTGCTAGGGGTGGCTCCCAGAGGGTTACAATGTAAGTACTTCATTTGTTTTATAATTAGTTATGTAGTTGAATATACTTGTACCTTGTTGTTTTTTACCACCTTGTTATAATTACCAAGTATTCACCCCGCAACGCGACATATGGTGGAGGTAAATTAGTCACTAACGCAACGTTATTGAACCTACATACAGGGTGTTTACTGGAGATTGTAAACACGTAACAATATGACCATCCTTACTTCTGAATGTATCAACATATGACGCATTAGTCAAAATATTATTAAACATTCTAAGAAACTAACTATTGTAGAATATATAAAATCAACTACCTTATGCTAATTCACATTAGGAGAAATCGACTTCTATATTAGCATTCATTGCATTTTGAAGCAAAAAGAATGTCTAAACTTACCAGGAGTTTCCCATTCCAGTCAGAAATTAAATCAACAACAACGAAAAGTAAGTTTTCTAAATTTTAATTTTAATATTCTTGCATCAAAAAGTGATGAATTCTATTATATCCTATTTCTTCAACAAGAGCGCCGGATTTGAATTTGCCGCCATTTGGTTTATGTGATTAGTTCCGTGTTCATTTGTTGACAGTTGTCACGTACAAACCACACGATTAGAAGTCATGCAGCACTATTCAAACGAGCAAGGTTTAATTATTATGAAAACTCACTACAAAATAATCCGGTCAATTTAGACCAAAAAATGAGAGTGAAGGTGCATAAAGTCTCAACAAGCTGAAAATCAGTAAAATTGTTCAAAACATAATTATAAATAAAATTTAAGTTCCCCATCATTCCCGTGTATGGAAAAAATTTTACTCGAGGTCAAAGGTCCAAAAATTAGTTTTTCGCGATTTTCAGCAAAACAGTAAGTTTTATCATAAAAGTACCTCAGACAAAAATTGTAGATCATAAAATTATCTGTAAAAAATGTACCAATACTTTTTTTACTACGAGCCACCGTTTCTGAGATATAACGATTCAAAAAGTTATAAAAGTTGTTATCGTCATAATATGCATGAGTACGCCACGTATATACATCTCTAGAGTTGTTATATATGTTGAAATATTTTTCTATCAGTCATTGTAACTTATACTTAAGATATAAAATATACATAAGTTATAACTATAAAAATATCAGGTAAAATGAAACCCAGTCCCTTAATTTATACGCCAGTGTAACTTCGAGACATCTGTCTCTTGTTCTATTGTGTGCGTGGCTAGGGTCTTACAAATACTCACTACAAGTCTCGAATCACTTCAATGTTGAAAGAAAAGTTTACTGCTGAAAATATATTGGTAAAACAAGCTAATAATGATGCTGATGTATTGATTATTGAAACAGCAATAGAGCAATTCAATTTGACAAATACAACTATTGTTGTTGGTGAAGATGTAGACTTACTCGTATTACTCACTGCTCGAACGCCAACTGAAAAAACTATTTTCTTCTTAAAACCAGGAAAAGCTCAACATCAATCGGATATATATTCATCGAAAATTTTATCTACTTTTGTAAAGTGTCAAAATCATGTACTATTTTTACACCCAATAACTGGCTGTGATACGACATCTGCATTTTACAGGAGGGGTAAAACAGCAGTTTTCAAAATGTTTGAAAAACAAGATTTAATTCAATGTGCTGAAGTTTTTAAAAAGAGTAATTCAACTCAACAAGAAGTTATCGCCAACGGCATCCGCTTTCTTCTTTCTATGCACGGAGCTCCTAAAAAAACTATCTGTTTAGATAAGCATCGATATGCATGTTTCGTTAAAAATACTAAAAATAAAAAACAAGTTCAATTAGCTTGTCTTCCTCCAACCTGAGTTGCTGCTCATCAACATCTTTTTCGGGTATATTACCAAGTTCAAGTGTAGCTTGGTTATCAGCTAGACCCTACAGACTGGGGTTGGAAGTTGGTAAACAATATATTAGAGCCACTTCAAACTTTACTCCCACCTGCGCCGGAAAAACTGCTGAACACAATTTTTTGCAACTGCAAAAAGGAATGCAGTGCTAAATGTGGTTGCAAAAAAGTCGGACTGTTTTGTTCTCTGGCATGCACAAATTGTCAAGGCCGGTCGTGCTCTAATGTTGAATCACCAACAGTGGAGGATTCGTTTGATTCCGACGAAGTGTCATACGATACATCGCTATTGACGCAATTTGCTTGCATCCTAAATGAAGATGAAGAAGAAGCAGGAGAAGAAGAAGAAGAAGAACAAGAAGAATTTGAAAGTTACGAATCAGACGAATGAACTTCACCGCTTTTTTTAAATTTACATCGCTTTTATCTTTTCCAATCTTTGAAATTTTCCGTTATTTTGCAATAGTTTCAAATTAAACAGGATCACAACTGACCCGTGGAGTAGGCCTACTGGGTAAACCACGTTAAAAAAAACGCGCTAAGTACACTACCTCATAGGTGGCGTGGAAACGTATGCATATTATGACGATAACAACTTTTACAACTTTTTGAGTCATTATATCTCAGAAACGTTGGCTCGTAGGAAAAAAAGTATTGGTACATTTCTTATAGATAATTTTATGATCTACGATTTTTGTCTGGAGTACTTTTATGATAAAACTTACCGTTTTGCTGAAAATCGCGATAAACTCATTTTTTTGACCTTTGACCTCGAGTAAAATTTTTTTCCATACACGGGAATGATGGGGAACTTTTAAATTTTATTTATAATTATGTTTTAAACAATTTTACTGATTTTCAGCTTGTTGGGACTTTATGCACCTTCGAATGTCTAAATTGACCGGATTAAAAGTGGTGAAGGTTTTGTGGAAACAGTTAGCACATTACGTGCAATTTTCGATCGCAACAATGCACCAAATGAGTCGACAGTTCGCCGTTTAATTAACGTAATTGAGACAAAATTCACGTTGATGGATGAGGAGGCCATTGTTCGTCGCCGTCCTTGTCGGTCGCTCTGAGAGAAAGTGTGGCCGGGAATCCAGACACTTCCATTTGGCATCGTGGTCAAGAATGGAGCATTACCAGACTTACTCTGCAACGAATTTTAACAAACAATCTTCATTTGCACTCATATAAGATTCAATTGACGCAAGAAATCAAGCCAAGGGACCATGCGCAGCGACGTGGATTCGTTGAATGGGTGCTGAAGCACCATGAAATTGATGCGGATTTCTCTAAGAAAATCATTTTCTCCGATGAGGCACATTTTCAATTAAAAGGCTATGTAATAAGCAGAACTGCCGAATTTGGAGTGCAGAAAATCCTCGTATAATATTGGAGAAACCAATGCATCCACCGCGCATTTAGGGCTGACGGAGTGATTGGACCGTATTTCTTAAAAAATGCGGCTAACTGTCAATGGTGTGCGGTATCGCGAAATAACCGAGTTTTTGTGGCCCGAATTGGA
This sequence comes from Leptura quadrifasciata, assembly GCA_963675555.1. NCBI lineage: Eukaryota > Metazoa > Arthropoda > Insecta > Coleoptera > Cerambycidae > Leptura > Leptura quadrifasciata. The sequence goes on from OY776678.1 coordinate 47,951,541, forward strand.
TCGAATTGATGTAGATGATATGTTTTTCCAACAAGATGGTGCGACTTGCCACACAGCTTACGAGACAATGACGTTACTGCGGACCAGGTTTCCACACCGTGTCATTTCTCGGTTTGGCGATCAACATTGGCCATCAAGGTCGTGCGATTTATCACCGATGGACTACTTTCTTTGGGGTTATCTGAAGGACAAGGTGTATGAGAATAAGCCACAAATAATTGAGCGCCTTAAAGAAGAGATACAGAACGTTATTGCGGAAATAACGCCACAGGTATGAGAAAAAGTTATCCAGAATTTTATGAAGAGAATGACAGATGTCTCGTGGTGACCATTTGCCGGATGTCGTGTTTCATGTTTAATCGCAACTGTTCCCCTTCACGTTGAAATATAAATATTCGCATAATTTAAAAAAATATATTTTTTTAACATTAAATCCGGCGCTCTTACTGAGAAACCATAACTTTCCACTTAGGCTTGTATACTATTTTATTCACAATCATCCTCCTTAAATATCAAAGAGTCAATAAACAATGGCCTCATTCAATGAATTTTAATTGATAGCTGTCACTTCATGTAGTAAAAGTAATACTTAAAATTAGGCGGTACTGCAAATTTCAGCGCAATCCGATACGCAGTTTTCGAAATAAGTTTCTTTTAATGAGTTTTTTTGTGGTGATTAAGAAATGTATGAAGTGAATTGGTATTTTTCCAGATTTATCCAAATCATTCGATACTGTATCACATAATAAACTCCTGCACAAATTGGAACTTTATGGTATAAAAAGCATATTTAACTGTTTACTTACAATTTACCTTCCTGAGAGAAAGCAGTGTGTAAACATTAACAAATCAGGAATTAAATTTGACATAGTCACTTGTGAAATACCCCAAGGGACTTTGCTGGGACCTACCCTATTTAACATCTATTTAAATGAATTATTACATATGAATACTTCTGAAAAGGTCACAGCATATGCTGGTGACACTGTTCTTTTGGTTGAAGAAAGTAGGCAAACAGTTGTCAATAAACTTCAAATCGAATTTTCAAAAATTCTCCAACGGTTTTTCGAAAATTCACTATCCGTGAATATTACAAAAATACAATGCATATGTTTCAGTATATATGGACAGGATCTACCTAACATTAAAACTTTATAATTTCATAATTTTATCTGTTTATCGGAAAATAAAATTAAATCCGAATTAGCAATGTTAAAAATATTAAGCACCTCGGCGTAAATATAAATCAGAATCTAAAGTCGACAAAATACACTGAATTGCTAAACAATAACATTCGTAAATTGATTTGGAAATTTTACCTACCAACTTAAAAGTTTCATAACTTTCAATATCTTAAAAATATTATATCGTACTTTGGCTGAATCGGTTCTGAAACGGAATATCCATTTGGGGCAGTGCATATACTACAAATCTTAAAAAATTTGTACTTCACAAAAATACCTCTTAAAAGTTATTGCGCACAAAGATAAGCTATACCCCACAGAAAATCTATTCAAAGAATTGGATATATATAATACAAACGAAAATCACTGCTTGATTTTGACATTAAAACAGGAATACAGCTAATTTAAATGTTCAAATTCCATATTACTGCCTAACAACAACCCAGCGTTTCATTATAGCCCAATAAAATAGGACAAAATTTGTCGATTTGGATCAAATAATTCAGAACGGGCTGAAATTTTGGAAACGGGCTTATTTGTGGTACTTTTTAACATAGCAAAAGTCCCCACCCGTAGACGCTGGCGGAGGGCGGGGGGGGGGGGAAATAGTTTTAAAAAATCGGTTTTTCGCAAAAACCTCGAAAAGTATCAATTTTAGTGTAAACTATGTACATGTGAAACTTATAGGTAATAAAAATACGCACAATTTCGTTTTTTAAAAAACTTCGTACGGCCTATTGGAGCCGTGGTAGGTTTTCTGGCATTTTGACAGTTTTGCGACGCAACGGAAACGCGCGCGTTCTTCTCTAATATCTCAAAAATGGTCGTTTGGATCGCAAAATATTTCAAATGAAAGTTGTACAGAATTCGATTACGAGCAATTTCTTTTTATTTTTCATTTCCATTCGATCAATATTGGCAGCGATATGAATTTTTAAATATCTTTATAGCGCGCTATCAAAACACTTGTTTCATCATAAAATCGATAGAAACTCGAAAACGACAGATCGTATCGTACAATGTATCTAATGAAATTTAAAGGGAATCAAATTTTGAATATATTGGTGTATGAACAAAATCGTTTTGATAAGAGTGAATGGAGATAAAAGGGAAAAACTTGAAAAATTGTTATTTTCAAGTGCATTTTGACAAATAGCTATTTTTTGATTGGCTACAATTAACAAATGTAACATACAATATAAAAATCAAATACCTAAAACTTTGGAAAATTTTGTTAAGTTACATGAACCATAAATTTTTAGCACGGCTTTTTATTTTTTCTCGTAAATTCGACTATTTTAAGTATTTTTAAAAGTATTTATCGTCGTTCTCTCTTAGACATTTAAAATTACTTGAAAATAGTTATGTTATAAAGTGATATTTTTTATGCAACTTATTATTTATAGTTCGTTTATGTCATAGTAGTAGAAGTATTTATTATTAATTATAATTTGATTGTTTTTAAAAGCGATTTGGCCAGAATTTTTACTTCCTGGTTGAATGGGGAGCAGCAAAATTCCTTCTTAGGTTGTTGAGGGGCGGACAGTGTTGATCCCCAGGAACGGAGATTTGTCCAACCCAAAGAACTACAGATCGATAACCTGTCTAAACGCATGTTACAAGGTATTTACATACATTTTATATACATGCGGGTACTCCACGCAGTTGAACCGGTTTACGAACGAATATATGAGCAACGAGGGTCGAAGAGAGGTGTCGCTGGCTGCAATGAGAACCTGCTGATCGACAGATGTGTCACGCAGGACTCCATGCAGTATAAGCGGAACCTCTCTATGGCCTGGATCGACTACCGCAAGGCATTTGACATGACATCGCATGAGCTCATTGTTCACTTGCTCCGATGTCTTGTAGTACCCGGTCCCGTAGTGAGATGTATTGAGGAACTGATGCCGCTCTGGAGGACTCGCTTTACAATAACATCGGGTAACGATAGAGTCCAAACAGAGTCGGTAACTTTCAGGAGAGGAGTATTTCAGGGAAATTTCTTCAGCCCTCTTCTGTTTTGCATCTCACTACTGCCGTTATCCGTCTCGCTCTGGAAAGCCCGTGGCTACAACTGCGGTACCCCCGGCGACAGGAGGCATAAGGTCACCTATCTATATTATATGGATGACCTTAAACTATATGCCTCTGGAGGGAGGGATCTCCAACTGTCCCTTAGGTACAGGAGTTCACGCGGCTGTCGGTATGTAGTTCGGGTTGGACAAATGCGCACTGATCCATCTCAAGAGAGGACGATGCGGTGACTATGGAGAGGACGCGCAGCTCGTGGATGGAAGCATCTTACACCATCTAGATGCCGGAGAGTCGTACATTTACTTGAGCTGCGTCAACCGATGTAGTAACCCACAAGAAGATGCATCTCAATAGGAGCTTGCATCCTAAATCGTCCGTTCCACGGTTATATCTCCCACGACATCGGGGAGGCCGTGGACTCTTGAGCTTGAAGGGTCTCCATAGCAGGATGGTTCTGGATGGAACATGTAAGGTCATTAGGAGTTCGGATTCCCTCCTCTGCATGGTCCGAGACCATGAAAATGCAGAGGTATTAGCTTTTCTCTTTAGGGCAGCACGGAGAGCTGCCGATGAACTTGGTCTCATCTTCGACGTCGAGCGGGTAAACCTCGGCTCTGTCACCGAGTTGAATAGCAAGCTGGCAAGCAAGTTTTATAACTATGCTAAATTTGTAGTTCCTAAGAAACTAGCATATAATAATGATAATGAAGATAGATAGGAATAATAGATCTGTTTTGCATCTTTTAATGTAAGGAACCCTATATAATAAACAAAAAATAAAATTTTCTCTAATCAAAATTTAATATCTGCATTGCACCCTGTATGGAAAAAATGAAAAAAGAGATAAAAAATACTAATATCAATATTTATAAAATATATTGGTTTAAATTTTTTAAATCGGTATTTGCGTAGAACTTCCTCGCACCTCTTAATTGACCACTCTGTATACTGTCATTAAAAGTGTATCAAGTTTTCTTACTTGCCAGTAGTTTTTCGATATTTTTGCCATACCGTCAACTACATGGCAAATATTGTTTTCTCCAAATATTTTTTAAGATATAGTGCCAACTGACAGATAGACTGATTGAACTGAAAGACCTCAATTTTTGTAATCTACATATCCTGAAACGTGAAAATCCGAAAAGTAATTATTTCACGATTACAATATTTCCCTTCGGGTAGCGGAGGAAATAAAAATGCAGTCAGAAAGTAATAAATAATTCAACATAGATATTTACATTGAAGTGGTCTTCTATCTATTTTCATTTATTTACAGTCTCTATATTTTTTAGATCACAATTTGTAGTGATTTAATTATAATTTAATAACGATAGCATTTCTAAAGGACAAGTAAGTAAACAATAAAGAATTATTGGAAGAAAAGTTTCGCTGCCACAAAAGGCCATTGAAACCAAATAAAAACTTTATCGCCTTCCTACGTTCCTCTCCAAATAGGTTTGTATTTTGGGTTAGCGCTCGATCTATTACAGCTGTCCGACTTTGCACTATCGCGTTTAAGTGATCAAAGCAGACTTTGGGCTCTTGAAGACAAATGACTGCTGTCGCTTGAACAGGTGTAGAAAGTGACAAACGCATTGTTCTGGTGTTCTAGTTATAGACGGAATCTTTATTGCAAATTCTCTTCATATCTTTGTCATATTGTTTGTGTCGTGTGCCGTACGTACTTAAGATGAGTGATTTGTATTCAATGGGACATATATTCTAGCAGTGTCAAAGTTTTAAGTAATTAAATCTGCCACCTGCGTGAATATATCTTACTGCTATGGATATTTAATTACAAAATAGGATTGTACGCTACACTGGATGTAATTCTAATGAGATTAATTTCGTTTGTATGGTTATATTACATCAAAGCATATATAAAACATGGATAATCCCGCTAATTTGAACATAAATATAATTTAACATTAAGGTAGTTACACGGAAATAACGTGTATGAAACAATAATTATTATGTTGTCCTACAAACTTTTTGAAATTCGTCTAAATATTTTGAAAATTAGAAATGGATTGTTTGGTAAATAGAAATCTTAAGGGTCATTTTCTTTAGGAACTGTTTTACATTAATTAATGATAGATTAAACGGTGTACCATCATAAAATATTAGTAAATATCTAATAGTAAATAACATCGAAAAATTACAGTATAAAGTAGAGCAATTTTTTATGCTAAGAGGAAGTGAATTACATAATCTTGTAGCTGAAAGCTAAACAGACGTTGAAATAGGGCAGACCTATGCTTGGAAACAGTAAATTGAGTAGAATGACATGTAAAATGCTTAGGAGTGTCGGAACCTTTCTTCAATTTAAGAAGTAAATAACTAGGTGACCCACATTTAATTATTTTGAACTTAGCCATTTCAATTGTTTGAAATGATCAAACTTGCGTAAGTTATATGAAAATCTTATACAAGAATTTTGAATCCTTTGAAGAGATTCCTTATCGCGATTTAAAATAGCTGACCAGTATACAGTATCACAGTAAGAAATAGACGATAATATTAGTGAATCAGTTAATCTCAGCTTTACCTCTGTAATGAGAATGTCCTTATGAATATACAAAAGTTTAAGTTTACTAATGGATTTTTTTATTAGAGTACTAACATGTTTTACAAATCTTAAATTTGTGTCAAAACAAACACCAAGATTCTTACAAGCATTGACTGGACTTGAGAGTTGATTATTTAAATCTATTTTGAAATTAGGATTACTAGTAATTTGCCCCGTGTTTACTAAACACTAATAATTCAGTTTTAACCTCATTTAAAACCAAACCATGATCAACCGAAAACTTAGATATCTTATCTAGATGAGAGTTAATGTTTAATATAGCAATATCTAAATCAAATATAAAGAAAGAAAAGTATAACTGTGTATCGTCGGCATACTGATTTGACGTGCAAAACTGCAGACATTTGCGAAGATCAGCTGTGTAGATAGAAAATAACAAAGGTCCCAATACAAAACCCTGCGGCAGCCCCCTGGAAATATTAAGTGTATTAGAGGTATTATCATGTAATATCACTTTTTGATGACGATTATGAAGATTATGAAGATAATCAGACCCCACGGCTTTAAATCTAATTTAGTATAATTTTTTTTCAAATTTTTCACAGGAAATTTGAGAGAATTCAAAAGGGACACCATCACGTAGAAATTTAGAACTTGCATACTTAGTAACCATTGTGGTACATCATTCGACTGACGATAGGTATTAGAGAAATACTCGTTGAATTCATTTTCATCTGCTATACTAGAGACAGAAATATTCATGTCAGATCTGACATTCAACCACTTTAGTACGTTCCAAAATTCTTTAGAGTCACTTTTGAATTTTTGTGATAAATAAGCTTTTTCCGCTTTGACAGCTTTATTATCTCTGGTCTGGTCGATAGCCGCGTGGGTTAAGGTGCGAGGTGGCAATCACACGGATCTCGCGCCACCGAGTTCGAATCCTGGCTCCAGCACTGACACTGTAGGAGAAAATGATTGTGTCTCCATTTTTCAATGTGTAACCCCTTTCCGCACAAGCCTTCTGGAATTGGGGATTGTCTAATTTCTGTGGTGGTTATTTATTATTTATTTATTGTGAAGATTACGACGTTCCCTATACTCGCCATGATATATCAGTATTAACTTTCATGTATTTTTGAAACGCCTTGTCCCTAAGTTTCATCATAAGCTTAAGATCGGTCAACCATCGTGCAGGAGGCTTAGAAATTCTTAGTCTTCAAAGGTGCGTGCACATTAAAAACTTTCATACGATTAGTATATTATTAAGTAATATATATATATATATATATATATATAGAAAATATTACATTAAGAATTATATAAAATTTATAATATATGATTAGCAGGAAACAACTACTCAGCGGGCAAATACCCCGACCTGCATTGAATTACACCTTACAAATCATTAAAGAATGGTAACCAATATCATGTGTCAACTCCCTGACCAGAGATAGATCGGTTTCGAACTTATTAGTTCTCATCAGTATGCCATACGTCATGGAGCAGACAAATGATAGTGGCCAACCTGCTAGTTTTATACAAACTATAGTAAATTGAGTAGTGGTGAGAGGTAAGTGAAACCTCTCAAATGGTCATTTGCTACTATATTGGTTACCATTCTTTAATGATTTGTAAGGTGTAATTCAATGCAGATCGGGGTATTTGCCCGCTGATTAGTTGTTTCCTGCAAATCATATATTATAACAGTAGGTTAAGTCCACCTAGGACTGAAAGGTCGCCGCTCTCAGGTACTTGCAGAATCGCAAATCGCTATACGCCCATAGAGACATCTATGGTGTATAGTAGGAATTGACCATTTGAGAGGTTTCACTTACCTCTCACCACTACTCAATTTACTATAGTTTGTATAAAACTAGCAGGTTGGCCACTATCATTTGTCTGCTCCATGACCTATGGCATACTGATGAGAATTAATAAGTTCGAAACCGGTCTATGTCTGGTCAGGGAGTTGACAAATGATATTGGTTACCATTCTTTAATGATTTGTAAGGTGTAATTCAATGCATGTCGGGGTATTTGCCCGCTGAGTAGTTGTTTCCTGCAAATCATATATTATAACAGTAGGTTAATTCCACCTAGGACTGAAAGGACGCCGCTCTCAGGTACTTGCAGAATCGCAAGTCGCTATACGCCCATAGAGACATCTATGGTGTATAGTAGCAATTGACCATTTGAGAGGTTTCACTTACCTCTCACCACTACTCAATTTACTATAGTTTGTATAAAACTAGCAGGTTGGCCACTATCATTTGTCTGCTCCATGACCTATGGCATACTGATGAGAACTAATAAGTTCGAAACCGGTCTATGTCTGGTCAGGGAGTTGACAAATGATATTGGTTACCATTCTTTAATGAATTGTAAGGTGTAATTCAATGCAGGTCGGGGTATTTGCCCGCTGAGTAGTTGTTTCCTGCAAATCATATATTATAACAGTAGGTTAAGTCCACCTAAGACTGAAAGGTCACCGCTCTCAGGTACTTGCAGAATCGCAAGTCGCTATACGCCCATAGAGACATCTATGGTGTATAGTAGCAATTGACCATTTGAGAGGTTTCACTTACCTCTCACCACTACTATATAAAATTTGTTCGAGTTATTTTAAAAATAGATATAATCTTAATAGTTAGACAAAATAAGATCTTTAAAAAAATGAAATAATCTTCCCTTAATGCAGTTAAGAGTTTTGTACTGGAAAAGTTGCCTCGGTACATTTTATGTAAGCCCGTGTAATATTTTGCTGGCAGCTCAAATAATACATTCAATAATTCCAACATTATAATATGTTTAACTAGGGTGTAAAGATTTTTTCATAAGATAACTTGCATTCGAAGCATATTATTTATTCCTTTTTAAAACTTTGTAACCTTAAAGTTCTTTGAAATTATAAATTTTATACTAATTACGCTCTTAAGAAGTTTTCTAATTTTTTTCACCGTTTTATTTGTGTCCCATGGACAAACGATCAAATTTAATCCAAATCAAAGCGAGTTGAATTTTTAACTTTATTTTTCATGCCCCAAGGGACACCTTTTGAAAATTTTCACAAAGTACTTTTTATTAGTACTGCATGAACATAATCTATACCAAGTGGACGCAAATTGATTTCTCAACCCACTCTTTACAACCTTAGGGGTTTTTATAAATTATATTTTATTAGTGCCTGATAAGCAACAACTGTCTCAAATTTCATCCAAATCGGAAGAAGTTGAATTTTTAACCCCTTTAGTTTTCATGTTCCTAGGAATATTTTTCATAGAACTCTCCACAAGCAAAAATGTTTACTCTAATCGGAGCACGGTTTTAGTTTTTCAACATACTTTGAAAGATTTTCAAGAAGCTGAAAAGCTAATCTACGTTCTATAATGTATCGGTACATACTGATAAATTTGTTTAATGCGTTATATTATTTATTTGCATTTTTTTAACATAGCAATGATTTTAATGTTTTCGTTCAACATTCGACGTTCAATCAAATCTCCAAATAATAGTACATTTTGCTAGAGCAACTTAAAATTGTTACATGTTTATACCCTTTAGTAAACTTACTAATCGTGAATTCAATAATTACAACACGAATGGCGCTAGCCATTGATTTATTTAACACTCAATTAACTTACAAAAACTGGTCCTCATAATGACGACACTAAACTACTTTTAATCAGTATAAATCACTACTTATCACTGTGCTTTTTGCTAGTCTGATTACTTTGTCTTTCTTTTGATCACTTTACTCTTCAAACTAGAACTACTCCAGCGCCTTGGTGTGTTCCCCATGACTTTTATCCTAGATTTATCTCTAGTATTCTAATCCGTGGTTCTAGACAGGCTGCGAACTATCTAGTACAAAATTACTTAATGTTAGTAGCGGCATCTCTGGGTCGACTGTCGAACTACCATTCTGTTGCTAGCCTCTTTCTAATAAGGAGACTACCAACATAGGCCTCTGACTCTAAGTGAAAATACACAACACTAACCTCCCCCACTGAAGTCTGAACGTCCCCGTCGCCAGTCTGGCCAGGTGCACGACTTTCATCTTCGATCCGATCCGATAAACAACGTCGTTGATCAGGGTGATCTAGGCTGTAAAACTAAGCCAAATCTCCCACCTTGAATTCTGCTGAATTGACTTTGCGATCATAACGAGCCTTCATTCGACCACCTCTGGTCGCCGCTTCCGCAGAAACCTCCTTGCATTTGTGACACGAAGCCTCCACATCATGACGGTTGTGTCTTCAGTAAAATCGTTCTCGTACTCTAGTCAAGGTCTTATTTGTGTCATAATATTCTCTGGACATTCGATCATACACTTCCTGAAATACTTTTTGTGCCGATAATGCGGAATCACTAGATGCCCAATTTGTTCCCATCTGGGATCTCCCACGCTCTCTTCAATAGCCTATGTTCGAGCCTAAGTGGATCCCACTGTGTCCATAAATCGTTTAGCCCAACACTTATATCTAAAACGTCCTTCCATTCTAGGCGGATTCCATTCTCTTTCGTCCTCCGTGGCATTGTCGTTCAGTTGCTCTTTTGTTTGACCAATCATTCGGAACATCTACCTTAGCCGTCTTCTCTGTTGCGACATCCTACTGTTTTTTCACATTCACGGCATTTACGCTCTTAGGGGTCCTCTGTTAACAATGCCTCTTGACATGCCCTAATTTGCCCCGATTTTAACAGAAAATATCTCTGGTCACTATTTCACTGCTTTGTTGCTGGTTCGGCTCCAGTACTTGAGTGACCATTTTATATACCTATGTCGTTAGTATAGAGATCAGTTTTGTCTTGTCTGGTCTTTGCAGTGTTTGTCTCCTCAGGGCTCCGCTGTTGACAGTCTCGTATAATATGCCCCAATTTGCTGCACCTGCTTCGCTTTCCACCTCTTTGTCATTTTTCCTGTTTCCCTGGAAAATATGATTTGATAATTAATCGAGTGAACATCTCCTATATGTCCTTCATTTTGATATCCAGAATCGTTTCTTCTGACTGGACATCCTCTATGGAGACAATAGGTGCCAAAGGTGACTTCAACCTCCAGGGCATAGATCAAAGCTTCGCTACTACTTTTATGCCGAGATAATCTGTCCATCCTGATGTTCTCGTCCCTTATACCATCAATAAAGCTTCCAGTTTCCGATTACTCCTGGAATTCTTTTGGTGCATCAGTGTAAGCCAAGTGTGCCAGACTCTCCACAGTAGTTCTAAATCCTTGTAAGTTTTCCCTAGCTTTTGTGTACGTAATTTCTCAGCTGAGTTCAATATACATACTTAGCGAGGTGAGTGTCGCTATATCTCAAGTCTCCCAAATCTAATTCAGCTCGCAAAACTTTAAAATACTGTTGCTGCGCCACTGGGATCGTTTGAAGCAATTCACTTAATGTTGGAACTAATATCATAGCCTTGTCCTCATTGTTCCAGTTGTTAGCACACGCAGCTGTTTCCAACTATCTTTATAGACTGATTAGGAAGTTTGACCATCAAAGGAGGGCGGTTGTAACCGAGGAATCGATGATACTATTAGCTGACCTCCTTATTCTCTCAGCGGTCGTTTAAGCCGTTCTACTTCTCGCCAATGTTCGTTCAAAGTCGCTCACTTTTCCTTTGACTTAACTTATTACTTCTTCTTCGACCTTATTTACTTTTCCATTGATTTCACTTTTGATTTTTTTCTGTGGCTGAAGATGTAGCGTCCTTTTGTACCTATATAATTTTTCTTCATTTTTCCTGGTGTGACATTTCTTCCTTTCTTAATTCTTTCTGGCGTGTCCTTTCTGTTCGTTATTCCTCATGAAGTCTTATTTCCAGGTCTACTATTATTTTTCTTAATTTTTCCTGATGCCGCCGTTCTTATTCCTCTTAATGTTCTTGATGTCGTTGACCATGCTACACTCTTCTTTTCTTCTTGACGCCGCCGCCGTCTTTGTTGCTCTTCTTTTTCTTGTTCGCATTTCCTTTCTTTTCTTCTTAACCCCTTTCTTATTCCTCACTTTCTTCTTGACGTGTCTTGTTTCTCTTCTTGATGTTCCTTTTCTTGGTTTAACATTATTCTTCTAACATATCCTGTAGCAGCTATGCTTATTCTCTTTATTAGGAAATTCTCGAAATAGCACTAACAAACCTCTTTTAATAATAATAACAAATAACACGGCCTCTAGGGGCGAGCGTAGGTGCGTCTTTACTATGTACATACTTCGGTATGCGATGTAAAGCAACGACAGGCGCGGTTAGTACTTGGATTGGTGACCATTCCAACGGAAACCGCGTTCTCGCCTCACACATCTTCCAGCGGCTTGTATATCAGTGTATGCGCGGAAGCTATACAACCTTAGGCGAGGGTTGTATAGGAGATATACCATCCTTCGGAGGGGATGTAAAGCCGTCGGTCCCTTGTCTATTAAATGTTAGGCAAGTAAAAGATCCCTACTCTTCTTAAGGGAAGAGGTTCGGCAAAATTTCTGGTTGGGGATAGCTCGTCTACAGGCGTCGGTGTTAGGCCGACGTTAAGTAAATGTATAAAAAAAAAAAAAAAACACGGCCTCAAAATTTCTACAAGTCATAGATATGTTTTATTTAATATCTATAATTCTTTCCAGTTGAAATAAACACTTTATTATTCAATAATGAACTGCTCTGTGTACCTCATTCGCACTCTTTTATACCTGTGGATAGCCACCTCTAGGTTTCTGGAATGTTCCCTCGATCTTACTTCACACATCAATTGTTCTCAGGATCAGTGACTCCATTTTGCGGTTCATTACTCAATCACTATTATAGGGTAGCTACTTGGACCGACTTCTTCCTACTAGTTGGGACTATCTACAAGGACTTCTATCTGTAAAGGAGTGGAACATAACAATAATGATAGTTATCAGCTCTTACTAAAATTAAGAAACTCATATTCCCAACATCCTGTATATATCACTGAAATTTAAATTAACTTATCACTTAACGTTAACTTTGATTTAATTTTTGAATACATTTTAGGATATCTATATTTTTAATTTAATAAATTCCCAGTTAGTGTAATCATGAAAACATTCGGAGACTTGGGTAAGTCAAAGTAACGAATTTATAGTTTAACTCTCATAAACAGCCCTTTGTTAACCATGTTGAATGAACATTTGTGTTGGCTTGCTGAAATAACGCCCTAGGGATTTCTTTGACGAGGGAGACTAGAACAGGTTCCAGAATTCTCTATATATCGAGCGGTGGTAAAAGAACCATGAAAAATTTATAGCAACCTGCCAGTGAGATTTATAACATTCCATTCTAGGGCAAGGTTGCCCTAGTAGGTACTTTACTGTCATTATCCTGTCCATTTCCATATTATAAGGATCAAAGAAGAATATTTGGATCAATATCAAACCTCAAAATTCTCGTCCTTTCCTCCTGACAATTCTTAGTGTATTTCTACCAGCAACAGCACAGTAAGCTCTGATATTCGTTTGAGCCAATTCACAGATATCTTAAGGCAATACAAAAAATTGACTAGTATCTATATTTTCAATGTTGTTTGTATGTTAAAATTGAGGTAATATAGATCAAAACAGTTTTTTCATATCAGTCAACGATATTCCATTGAGCATAATAATAATCATATATTTCCGTATAGTTTTCCAATAGATAGAATTTCGTCAAGAGTTCGGGAAAGAAAGTGTAAAAAATATAAATACGAATATTTAAAAAATAGACGAGTTGGGTTAGATAAAGAGGTGGAACTAGCTTCCACAAAAATGCTTTTTGCTTTAAAGTGAATGCAACGCACTTCCATTAAACATATTAAAAATATACATTGATAATATTGGGCAAAAAATATAAGTTTTCATATTTGCTATAAATATCTTATGTGAAATTCATGCTAATTTTTGTATTTTGTTAATTCTTGGTGGGTGTGATTCATATCTGATTACTTTTAAAGTGTAATCTTCAAAATTAATAATATAATAAAATGTTTACTTATTTAGGCAGAAAAATTACACATTTTTTACCATTCAAACATGAATGAAGTTATAGAATAATCATTAGAAAGTAATAAAATATTTATAATTTCAATTACAGGAATTATCAAAAATTATAAGATATCCAGATTTGCGTAAGATGAATCTTGTTTGCAAACCGGGATCCCCTATTGAATTATTAAACTAGCAAACTAATAACGAGAAGTGTAGAGAATTAAAATGCTAAAAATGCTACAAAGGGAGTTTTAGATACTTAAAAAAAAATACAGAATAAGGATTAACCACATAAAATCATTATTCGTTGGAGCTATAAATAAAAAAGAAACATCTGATTACCTACAATAGAACAGTAATCTGATTATGAATTAACCAATGCGAAATTGTATTTTTAAAACTTTTTAATTGTACTTTATTTTTTAATGCTTGAAGTAAGATATTAAAAACTTTTAGACCCACATATTTAAAATATAGTTGCCCGAGAATTTTCTGAGCTTGGGGTTTCTATGTGATCACAGTGTTTATATCGTGTATGATGGTCGTGCCGAATATTGGATGATAATAAATTGTTTTTGCCAAGTAGATCAGAGTGGTTTTGTAATATAAATGTCTCATATTTAATAAATTATAACTTTTATAGACTAATTCAGAAGGATGTCGTATGTTTAATTTGTATATTATTCTTATAATACATTTTTGGGATACTTCCAACGGCTTCATATTTGCATAGGCACCGCCCCGTCCGACTATTCTATATACTAACAATGACTGGACTAAAGCTTAGTAGATCGAACGTAGGTCCTCTGCCTCAGCTATTGCGTCATTTGTTTAAACATATACATTAATGTTCTTATTTCTTTTGTTAGCACTTGTATATGGAGGTCTCATTTTAGCCTGCTATCTATTTCTATTTCAAGATATTGGAATTTGGAATATATTGGATATGGGATGGTCACTACTTTCTATTGTCCACCAGTTATTTCTAAACGGTAAGTGTATTTTGATTTATTTTGTTGCAAAAGGTAAGTATTTGGTTTTATCAAGTTTTATTGTTAGCAAATTGGTGTGAAACAATGTTATAATCATTTGTAGATCTGATTCAATCGATCGCTCCACCTCTTTCCACGAATTTCCTCCATATAGAACACTGTCGTCTGCAAACGAGATTATGCTTTCGGAGCAATTTAAGGCAAGCAATTGATTTAAATATATGAAAAACAAAATAGGTCCTACAACTGTCCCTTGGGGTATTCCGAGGGTAAGTTCCCTTTATGTGCTAAGAAAATTGTTAATTTGATCTATTTGTTTCCTATTTTCTAGGTAGCTTTCTATGAGCGCGTGTGCTGGACCACGAATTCCTAGATAGCGAAGTTTAAATAGGCGGAAATACGGCTGACCGCATCAAAAACTTTCGCTAAGTCGATGAAAACTCCTGCACAGGCTTTGCCATTATCCAAACTATTGTAAATTTTACTTATCAACAAAGGAATAGCGTCATTCGTGGATTTATTGTTTCTAAAACCAAATTGTAAGCTAGACAATAAATTATTTTTCATTAAAAACCTTTCAATCCTATTTTTTACAGCTTTCTCAAATGTTTTTGCTACATTAGATACGAGACTGATTGGCCTGTAGTTTCCAACATTATTACGGTCTCCCTTTTTGAAAATTGGCTATATTATTGCTATTTTGAAGTGAGAAGGGTATATAGCTTTTGTAAATATTAAATTTATAATATGGCAAAGAGGTTTCGCTATTTCAATGGATATAGTTTTTAGTATTTCAGTAGTTATATTATCAATACCTGGTGACCTTTTATTTTTTAAAGTATCTATTATATATTTAATTTCGATTTCGTCAACTGGATTTAGAAAGATGGAATTTAATTTATTAGGCGGCAGGTCGTTGCGTTCATTCATTGCATTATTGTAGTTTAAAATATTATGCACCATTTTTTCGCCGATAGTAGCGTAATGGTTATTAAAGATGTCAACAATTACTTTATTATTTTCTATAAGTACGTCATTCTCATCCATAATGTCTTTCATGTTGCTGGATGTCTTTGTTTTATTATTATTCGAGTACTCGTATACTGATTGTCAGATTTCTTGCTATTATTTCTGTTTTGAGCGATTATGTTTTTATAGTATTTTTGTTTCAATTCACTTATTAAATTATTTTTTTTGTATACATTTTATACCGAAGAAATATATTTTCATTGGCAGTTTTTTATATTTTTTGTACAATTTATCTCTGATATTCATTGATTTTAATAGACCTTCAGTTATCAATTTTTTGCAATTAATATATTTTTTTGCATTGATTGTAGTTTTAGTTGTATCCGGTATGCTAATAAGTTATATTTAAGTATGGTAGGGTAGTGTTCCGTAATTTTTGAATGAATGATCAAGAAAATTGTTTTCTGTCTTCGAACAACTTCTGTGAGAATGATACCTGTGTGACAGTTACTACCAAAGGCTTGTCGGGCATTATCAACGCCAGCAAACAACGAGAAGATAAAATCTATGAAATCTTAAATCTTGTTCCTAATCATCAAGTCAAGGTTCATATTGGACGTCGACATGTGTATATAAATCCACTTAAAATCATAAGTTATCTAAAACTAAAAACATTACAAGAATCTATTCCTTCAATCAGCTCAAGAGTGTTACGTGGAAACATAGAATCATTTAGCTTTAAATACGATTGTTTATTTTGTGGTCATTTCGTTGATATGCACAATATATACATCCGAATTTCAAAAAACTGACAAGTATTGTCAAATGCATTTTATACGCCGATGACACCCAACTGTACTTCTCTTTCAATCCACAGCAATAAAACAAATTCAAGTCCATTGGAACAGTGTATTGTGAGAACAATAAAATACGATACACATAAAAGATGATCCCTATCTAGCTAAAAATGCGTATGGTGGCCAAAAACAGAAAAAAAAATAGCACAGGGAAAGTTGCAGAAACTGCAACGCCTTGCCTGTATAGAGATTACAGGAGCAATGCACTTGTGTCCCACAGCAGCTATGGAGGACATGCTTGACCTACTTCCCTTGCAGTTGCATGTAAGGAAGGAGGCAGCACTCAGTGCCTTACGATTGCACCAGGCACATAAATTTAAACCTGGCGATCTGGTTGGCCACTTAAGGATTCTGGAGTTAATCCATTTGAAATCCATGACCAAACCCACTGACTCAATGCCAATCAAACAAGACTTTGACTGCCCGTTTGACGTGCTAATTGTAAGCCGTCAGACGAGCAAGATAGAGGCATTGCGATTGAAACAAGGATCACTCATCTGGTATACAGACGGATCTAAGAAGGCTGAAGGGGTAGGAGTGGACGTAGCAGGGCCTAAGTATAGGCTATCCAAAGCCCTCGGTAACACCCCAACCATCTTCCTGGCAGAAATTTACGCTATAGATCTGTGTACCCAGGAATGCCTAAATAACCTAAAAAGGGCATCCGGAGTGCAAAGATCTATATATTATCGATAGCCAGGCAGTACTAAAAGCTCTAAGGTCTTGGTACTTGGTACTTTGAGTCTAAAGTTGCTTGGGAATGTAGACAATCCCTGAAGCAACTGGCCAACAACAACAAGGTTACCTTGATGTGGGTACCAGGGCATGAGTGAGTATAAGGAAATGAACTTGCTGACAGCCTTGCAAAAAAAGGATCTAAAGCACCATTCATTGGACCCGAACCGTTCTGTGGCCTAGGCAAGGGACTCATAGCGGAGGTGACCTAAGAATGGGAAAAGGACCAGAAAAAGTCCTACCGGAGGAATACTCCAGGCCAAAGACAAGCGAAAAAGTTTATAACTTATTCGACAAAGAATGCCACAAGGCTTCTCGAACTTGAAGAGCCCGAATTAAGGCTAACCACAGGCCTTCTAACTGGCCACTGCCCCTTGAGACATCATCTCAAGAACATGGGCAAGGCAGTAGACGACAAATGCAGATACTGTGACACTGCAACTGAAACTGAGAAAGATATACTTTGTGAATGCAAGGTGTTAGTCCGCACTAGGCTACAATTCCTAGAACAGGCAGAATTAACTCCTGAAGACATAGAGAAATTAGCCCCCAGGAAAATCACAAGCTTTGTAAAAAGTCTTGGAATCCTGGGCAACAACTAGATGTAGGGTAAATCACAAAAGATCTTTTAGGTCGAAGTGAAGTAAGGCTGTTCGAATCCAAACGACCTCATAAAACAATCTACAATCTAGCTAAAATATAAATACGATACTAAAATAAAATAATTTGGATAATTATTGTTTAAAATCAAATTTGTTAATAAAAAAATAGAATTAATGATCGAAATTTTCAATTTAAAATATAGTCAATTATTTCCCAAACTATAAAAAGATTTTAGTTTAAATGTGCTTTTAGTGGGCGGAATATTAAAACATAATATTTTTAGCAGCAAACTCCTCTATAAAATCCTTATTTTACTAAAAGTAACGTAACCAGACTGCAACCAACAGCTACTCTCCGGGCTATGTGCCCCGCCGAGCGCTGAATTACAAGTTACAAGCCTGGCGCGTTAAGTGTAATAATTGCATATTACTATCAAAACGCTAATGCTTCGATTGCAACAAACACCAGTCGAAAGACTGATCCTACTTAAAGGAGCTCTCGTGCCAGTCGTCACACACCACTTGCAGACTGCAGTTTTGAGCTGTTGGCTCTCGTCAGTGCAAGGTAGACATGTGACGACCGACACGAGGATCACTTGACCATTTAGTACATTTCGGTATCATTGGGATAGCGATATGTAAAATAGTCAGCAGGCCCCATCTAGCGATCCAGTGTTTGTTGCAATCGAAAAATAAATAGCTTGACTGGGCTTAGCATAGTTCAAATGTGCTTTTAGAGGGCGGAATATTAAAACATAATATTTTTTATCGCAAACTCCTCTATAAAATCCTTATTTTACTATTAAAAGCATCCATATGAAACTTTGAGTAGTTAGTAAACTACAAAAGACCATTACCACCGAATAAATTTTTGCTAATTTTTTGATTGCTCTGGAACATATATCTGCTCCATTATTATGGCAAATATTTAAATATTTATGCACTCGATACAGAACTGTTTCCATATAAACTGGCACATACCAAGCAAGCGGCTCACACGAATGGCGTTAGTGATGTCAAACCCGATCAGCCCGAGCAGACAGCTAAAATATTATTGCTAGGTTTCAATGCCGCCGCTAATAGTTATCGATTCGACTTAATTTAGAAGCTCTTGTAATTGTAAAAATTATGTGTATCGTTTATTATACAAAATTCACTATTTAAAAAAATTGTCTAAGCCTATGACCAAAGCGCTAAAAAGTATATGTTTGAAAAAATTAATTTGATGAAGATTTTTCTTTAAATCACGTGTTCAGAATACATGTTTTCAAAAAACTTCTTATAGCTTATATTAAATAATCCTTTGTTAAGACTCTTTTTAAACTATTATATCGACCATTAATACCGCCATAATACTAAACAAGCTTAGTTAATTACTTTAGTTTTAAGATTCCTTCTTAATGGTCGACAGGCAGAAATATGCCAGATAAATCTAAGTTAATTTTGTAAAACTGCGTTTACCTTTCTTAACTTTATTAGGAAAATAATGTTAATCAAATGTTTGACATCAGACCTTAGTAGACTAATGGAAAATAAATAGCCGTAAATTTTATCAATAATTTTTGCTTCAATTGTATAGCAATTTAGTTCCTAAATAAATTACATTTATCACCCCTCGATCTATCAGCTCTGAAACAGACTTTATTGGTATATAATAACGACGGGCTTGTGCAGTTACATTGAATATTCAGTAGTTAACTGTAGAACACAGAGTATATATTGCTGCTAAACATGAAAGTTAACTTTTCCATTGAGCACTAAGTATGGCACAGATGCTGAGAGACCAGAACAATATTAGTAACTTACAACTTCCAAGTAATACTTCAGCTAGTACAATTAATTCTGGGTACCAATCAGTCCGTATGTAAATATATGAAAGTTACGAACATGCTCGACATTTTATAGATCAATAACTATACGTTTCAAAGTTCGAAAGTAAATAAGGGCTGTGGAATAGGCGCTTAAAAGTTTAATTTTTCTTAAAATGCAGAAAAAGTTTATAGTTCAGGCATTAGAGGCCATATAGGATTCTTACCTGGAAAAATTTGTGGTAGTTCTGGAAATAGGACGTTTTTGGAGCATTGAATCTGAATTTTTAACTTCCCCCAAAAATTCCCCGTGCATCCTCCTCAAAAATTTGGAAAGTAAATCTAAAAAATCGTTTTTTTTTAATATTTTTTTCTTCGATACCTAAAAAATTCGAAAAGTAGACAAAATTTGCAACAAAAAAGGTTGGATTTTTTTCTTAAAATTTGAGGAGGTTGCTAGGGGAATTTTTGGTGGGAAGTTAAAAATTTAGATTCAGCGAGCTAAAAGCATAAAGATATACCATGAATTTTTTCCAGGTAAAATTCCCTAATGCCTAGAGATTATTAGCATTAACTTTATTTGAATTTTTACCAGTTATACAGGGTGGACCATTAATAATAGGCCATAGTTCAGGGGTAGATTCGTTTGGCCAAAATATGAGGATATAACCAAATATATTTTAGTAAAATGTTCCTGTGGAAAAAGATACAGGGTGTCAAAGTTCAAATAATTTTTTCGTTTTTTTCCAATAACTCAACAGCCCCTTGAATGGTCTTCTCCAAATTTGCTAGAGGAACTATTTTTATGCTAAGAAACAATAATTTATATATTACATCACGTTAGATCATAGAGGGCGCCGCAGGACCTGTATCTGATGATGAATTTTTTTCAATTTTTATTTTGACGAAATGTTGTGGTACTTCTGACCAGAAAGTCTGATGAGGGCATCATTTCCACGTATAAAAGGTACACTTGGTAGAACTTGATTACTTTAACCGTTTTCGAGGAAAGTGCCGTTAAACATTTCAATAATTTTTTTAAAGAAATTCAAATTTATTGGGTGTGTAAATGTATTTATTGAAAAAAGTACAAAACGTAAGGGAAAACAAAATCGTAATAACAGCATAAACTCTTTCTTATGAACTAATGGATTATTTTTATGGTGTTGAGATAAATACACAAATCAAAAGATGGTCTAAAGTAAGGATCTAATCTTATTAGAATACAAAAAAATAACGTAAAAGTTGACTTAATGACATTATAAACTTTCCCTCCCCAAAAACCCCATTGCTGAAACTTATAGTAAATGTTCGATATGGTCTTCACCTACTTCTATACCTTTTCTAATTCTACTCATAAAAAATTTTCTTACATTGAAAAATACATTTCCTGTCCTCTAATAAAATTCTTCTCTTGCGTTGATAGTATTTGCATAGACTAAGGATATAATAATCCAAAGGATTATAATCAGGACTCCTTGGTGGCCAAGCAAACTTACTTCCTTGAACGGTCCATCTGCGTGGGCAAGTCTCATCAAGATAATTCCTTACTTCAATGGAGAAATGAGGGGGAGCTCCATCTTACATGAACCACATTCTGTTCCATATGACCAGCATGAAAGCATGTAATATATCAGCAAGAGTATTTTGAAGAAAAAACAGATAAGACTGTCCATTTTTTGGAGTACGGACAAATGGTCCCAATAATTGATCGCCGATGATACCACACCAAACGTTAATCTTATTTTTTTGCTGAAAATGCCTTTCTTTAACGGCATGAGGATTTTCCACTTCCCAGTAATGGGTATTTCTCCAGCTAAAAACGTCTCGGCGAGTAAAAGTTGCTTCGTCGGTAAATAAAGTGTTCTTAACAAAATTTCGATCTCTGTTGTGTTTATTTAGAACAAATTGACAAAATTGTAGCCTTTGTGGAACATCCCTTCGAAGTAAGTTTTGTACAGGAGTGCAATGATATGGATAAAAGCGTTCTTTACGTAAGACTCTTAGGACATATTGTTTACTCACCCCTGCTAAACGACTTGAGCTGACTTGAGGATCTTCATCCACATAAACTAATATTTCTCGTTCTCGATCTGAAGTAATTTGTTTCGATCATCCTATGTCGTTTTTATCGAGAAATGAACCCGTTTCGAAACGATCTTTGAAAATCTTATGGTCTGGCTGTATTCTATTTGGATATTGCAATGAGTATCTGCTCGCTATAGCACGTCCGCTAAAATCATTTTGTGCGTAAACACATGTCATGTCCCACATTACCCTATTTGAAAAATTATTATGTCTAGGCATTGTAAATAAAGAAGTTAAAGAAATTAGCTCGAGGGACACAAGAACAAAATAAAAGAATTAAATGAAGCAAATGACAGAACTAAAACGTAACCAAAGCACACTTTTCAATAAATACACTTTGTCTCATTAAATTTGAATTTGTCTTTCAAAAATTATTGAGATGTTTAACGGCACTTTCCTCGAAAACGGTTGGAGTTATCAAGTTCTACCAAGTGTATCTTTTATACGTGGAAATGACACCCTCATAAGATTTTCTGGCCAGAAGTACCACAACATTTCGTAAAAAAAATATGAAAAAAATTTATCATCAGATACAGGTCCTGCGGCGCCCTCTATGTTCTAACGTGGTGTAATACATAAATTATTGTTTCCTAGAATAAAAGAAGTTCCTCTAGCAAATTTGGTGAAAATCAGTCAAGAGACTGTTGAGTTATTACAAGAAAAAACGAAAAAATGATTTGAAGTTTATCACCCTGTATCTTTTTCCACAGCAACATTTTACTAAAGCATGTTTGGTTATATAACCAAAATATTAGGATATCCTCATATTTTGGCCCAAAAATCTACCCCTGAACTATGGCCTATTATTAATGGTCCACCCTGTATATTATTTACTTTTGAGTTATACTTTTACAGTGTCAGTTATGATTGACTTATTACGACTCGGCTCTTCAACCTCTGTAAATAAGCCAATGTGTATTTTTGTAATTTCTTTTATTTATTTGTTTATTTATTTATTATTCACTCCCTACACGAACGATGTTCCCAATTGCAGAGCTGTATTTTTATCACATACACATAGACAATTTTACAACGACCATTCCTTACGACATTACCATCTGCCGCAACTGAGACTCGAACTCAGGAGTGGTACAGCGACTAGCCGTGTTATCTCTCACACAACTTCGTCTAAATCCACTGCTACCAACTCGGTAACACATGAAAAACGCCACTAGACATTCATACCCTAACCAAGATTTGAACCCGGAACTTCTTGGTTTCAAACCTAACACGTAAGCATTGAGTCACTCAGTCGAATTTTTCTTACAATTTTCGACATTTTCATGTTTGTTTAAAGATATTGAAGCTAGCATATATATTTTCATTTTTTTTTTCTTTTTCTGTCTGACTGTATATTTGTTCCACTATAATTCGAAAACGGCTCAACATGTTTTGATAAAAATTTGTGCGCATGTAGAAACCTTTCTGACTTGCAAAATGGATTGGATGGATGGATGGATTAGTAGTGGGTGAAAAGAGATGCTGAGGCAGGGTGCATAGGGATCGGAAGACGGGAAAAAGTGACGGAAAAAGATGGAAGGTGAGGCAAAGTGAAACAATTTTCTCTCACCAAGTATTATAAATAAAGATAACTTAGCTTCTTATTCTAAGGACGTTAGTCAAGTAGTCAAGATGGTGCATCTGTTTTTGCCGGCTTTTAGTTTTTATTCGATTTCAATTCTGGTATACCAACGTATCACTGAATTGAAAAACTACTTGTAAAAGGATTATAATTGTTATTAAAGAATACGCTGAATATAGTAGATACCAGTTTAACTTTTAAGGGATATAGGCAATTTTATGACGTTAGGTACCGCAAAAGGATAAAAATTTAACAAAAAAATTATCTCGCGTAATTGCATAATTTTGTAGTTGTCAAATAAAACCCTCAGCTAAAATTCTAGAATACCCACATAATCTTATTGGTACCGTTGAACGGTTAATGATTTACAAGCTCTTATCTCTTCAAAAATTTCTGAGATTTTTGTTATTTACTCATTCCTTCGTTCGTTCGGTCGGTCGGTTGTGTTCGTTCATTTATTCATTTTCCCCATTTTTTTTCGAACTCAACATCATCAAACTAATTGCAGCCAAACACAAATAAATGAAAACGATGTCGGTAATTCTCTGACGCTGTTGTAGTATATATTACGTATCATTAAAAAATTGACAAAAAATTATCAAAATATTTCAGCTCGCCATGTCAAAATAGAAAAAAGAGTATTCTCATCAATCAAATTATTAAAAATCTGCATTTTCCAAAAATATTTTCTGAAAATTTCACTACACTTCGATAATTCCTAAATATGCCCAAAATATTGTCAAGCCCTGTATAACGTTCAATATGCCAATTTTAGGACTTTAACTTTACGAAATAATAACATTAAAATTGCAGCCCCCATATATTACCAAATAACTTCTAAAACACTTTTCATAACCCTGGTATAATATTCAAATTCGTATTAATAAAATTTTCACAAATCATTATTCGTTCAATTTAATTACATATATTTGTTATGGCTTCTTACATAATAAATTACTAATTTTTATATACAACATTCCACAGCTCCTCGATTACCCCATTAATATCAATATTTATTTCCTTCAGCATATGCGTATATGCACAAATCCATTTAAAGCCCGCAGCACAGTTCAAACATGTCATCAAAACTTACTTCCATTAGTTCATCACGGACCAAACAGCTAAGTGCTGTTTGGTCCGTGATGACCGCGGCCAACGGTAAGTGTACACCTGTGCAAACATTTTACGAGGGCGAATCGGAAATTAGTAAGCCATATTTGGACGAATTTACTAAATAATTTCAAAAGTAGAATCGACTGGAACTTCATCCAAATACCAAAAAATTTCTAATGTTTGGTCGAAACGATGATATAACTTTCAATTCTTAATTCAATCAATTTCACTGATATGATGCAATATTGCGCAATCCTTGCCTGCACGTCATTTCCAGCTCACAAAACAACGAACGTGCGAGACTCGCGGTGCACGAAAAACAAAACATATAAAAGGCCGCGCGCGGCGAATCTCCGGCAAGTCAGTTTCCGGTGTACCTCAAGATAGTTAAATCAAGTGACCGCGCTACTTCCTTGGCCGCAATGAATAATAATTTTCATTTAAATCTTAATATTTTCCATAAAAAAAAACACAATTCTATTCTATCCTAGCGCATTCGCCAAAAAGTGAACTTTTTCAGAATTTCAAAACTAATTATAATTTTTTATTTTTAAGACTGAATTTTCGTTGTTGGAAAGTTACCTTTTCACAACCCTGTTAAATAATAAACATTTACGTTAATTTTAAGTTTATCGAACTCTGTTAAGTATTTTAAATAAATATTATTTCGTTCTAAATCTGAGTGTGTTATTTCAAGAAACAATATACAACGTGATATCAAATTACCCTGTCACAGACAATTAAAAGTGTTTTTCGAACTCTTACTGAAACTAAATACTACAACCATAAATATACAAGGTGAAGCCATTGAATCTAGTGCAAAAAATAAAAAATTCTAAATAATTTAATCCGACATCTCCTACTCAAGAACAAGTGCACGGACGCCTCAAAGAGTCTCATAAGCCCCAATTTATTTTATTTTCAAGTCGAGGGTTTGTTCGTGTTCAACGCCAGTTTTACCTTTATTAGTGTAATCTAACTTCTTAATTCACATCCATCATTGAATGAGTTTGAATATGCTGTCATTATGTGATGAAAGCCAGTCTTTTTAGTTATGCATTTATTTATAATTTAGTTTTGTTTTAGTGTATATTCTCTGCATTATACATTTTACTAATAAATATTATGTACTATCAGATATGGTAATACAGTGATATAAAGATAGGAAATGGGACATCACTGTATCAGCTGCCAAATAAAATAATACTTTAGTGCCTATCTGATTCTTACAAAAAAAAAATATGGGACTCGTCATAGCAATATTAAATACTAAATCATAATAAGATAGTTTCATAATTAAAACATTTATCGCAATCATAATATTTGGATATGTTACACAATTTATAAAATAATGGGAAATTAATAGAAAATTGGATGAAATTTTAAAATCTACTGATCATTACGAAGTAAATAAACTCCTGAACATTATATATTATACACTGTAATAAATCTCCCTCTTATTATTGTTTTAAAAACATTAATATTTTCACTTATTTTAATTTGGTGAGGTAAATAAAGTTGTACAGTCTAAATTCATGAAAAAGTGGTGAGTTATGTGAGAGATTAAGCCACGTTGTATTGCAGCTGTGAAATTCAGTAGAAAGATGTTAAATTCACTTTCGTTTAAAACAATAACTTTGGGTCAACCTACGTAAAGTAGGTTGGTAAAATAAATTAGTCCTTTGCAGCCGTTGGCTTTACTGTTCAAGAAGTTTTCGTTGTACTAAGAACAATCCAAACTTCATTCTATCTTCTGTATTGCCATTACAAAATCGTATACTCTATACTCTGATTAACGAGACAATCAATCATATACCCAAGAGGTAACTCTGATATATATTATTATTCTGACCAGTTTTATCACTCGTAATTCCATAATATTTTTGTAAAACCCTTGTGTTTTTCTCTTTGAATTTTGGAGCACACGTTAGTGATTGCTTTTTCCCTCTGAAAACGATATAGTTCTACCAGCTAATCAATTTAATCATATAATTTTTGATCAGTTATTCAGTTTATCACCTAATCAACTATTTAGGAATTGTTTTTATTTTCAAAATTATAATTGGTTTAATTGTTTAACTATTAAAATATAGATGAGAATTAAAACAGAGTAGAGGTACGTGCACTGCCTGATTTGTTTCTACCTAGTATGATGCTCAAAGGAACTAATACTGTACAGATATACAGAAGTAACTGAATTATAGATATGGATATCGACGTCATTAGATATGCATTAAATTCAATTATTAATTAGAGAACTAATAAACCTATACCATTACGATAATTAATACAAGTCTTACAAAGTTTATGTTATTTTCTATCTATATAAAGAGGCACTTACATTGTAATATTGGGTATTAAACTGATTTTTATCAGAAAATTTAGGCTAGTAGCATTAAACATCCAATTCGGGAATAATTCCTACAAAAAGTTTTTTAGTTTTAATGGCTTCATTTGTGACCCAATGTAACTATCCTAGGTTCTCCCCCTTGGCCGAGTTGTGGAGAAGGGTTGGGGGTATAAATGTACGGGGTGTTTTTGCAGTTTTTCGCTTATATCTCCTAAAGTAATTACAATTTTGAGTGTTCGAAATAAAAGTTGTAGAGCATTAAATTCTGCGCCGAATGAGACCAACAGCGAATTTTTTGGACCACCCGTTACCAAACTACAGCAGGTGAAAATTCGATCAATTGTCAACATCAACGAAAAGTTGATTTCAATTTCATATTTTAGAAAATATCTTCAAAATTGATAAATGGACCAATTGGACCAAGTGCCAACATCAATTAAAATGGTTGTTTCAACTTCAGGTATACGTACAGTGGGCCAGAAATAAAATAACAATAATATATGATTCAAAATTAATATATTTATATTAACATGAAAAATTTCCACTTAATACAAAAATCACATGGGTAAATGTAAGTATTATTATTACAGGATAGATAGATATTATTACAGGATAGATGTGGTGAAACTAAATTAAATCGTTCGGCGTTTTCTGCCGTTGGGCCACTTGGCTCGTTGTATTGTCCGATATCGGACTCTTTAACAGTGTCTGTCATAATGTCGAGATCTCCGTCTACATCTTCTTCGGCATCTTCAAATAATTCGTCCAGTTGAAGGGCGTTTGTGCAGGAGGTCTCCTTGCAACTGGTACAAATTATCGAATATTTTAAACCTCTCTTCCTGCAGTCACAAGCACCTGCACACCCTTTGGTGCACTTGCAGGAAATTTTCGTTAGAGGAGACTGCGGAGCTGATTTCTTGGAGGTAGGAACATGGGCATCCCCAGTGGAGCGGATCTATCTAGTTCCCTAACCACATTTGAACTTGGAGGTAGGTTCTGAAACACTGTTGGCGAGCTGCTTCCGTGGTTGGTGGTAGGGAGGCCAAATTGAATTTTGATTTGATAAGAGATTTGGCAAACAGGTAAAACCGCAGCTTGTCCAGATTGTTCCCTGCTCTACCTTCATAGAGGGTGGTTAAAAATCATTACCCAGCTTCCGCAATTGCCTCAGGTTGTGTATTGCGATCAATTGTTTGGTATCCTTCAAAAAGTTCTCATTCTTAGTCACAAGTTTTACTATTTTCTTCTTGCCCAGCATGTAAAGTGCAGAAGTAGTGCCACAACCACTTATGGCGTGGAAAAAGATGAGGACGTCTTTGAGGTCACCAGCGAGTGTATAGCTGTATTGGGCGAATATTTTTGGTGGTGTTTTCCTCTTCCTGGTTTAAGGAAATAAACGAAAGGTTTAAATTACAACCCATTCTCACCGAGTAAAGACTGAAAATCATTTAGCAAAGGCTGTGGTAAATAAAAATCAGTTAACAACAATAACAGACCATGCAAATGTCAAGTCAATAAAATCATATTTGTAACTCGATAAAGAGTTGCATAAGGAAATGGTGAATAAAATTAGAAAGAGTAGAAATTTTTCTGTGTCTCTTTCATTTTAACCTCTGCTTTAAGTATTATACTTCTGGTCAACAGAAAGCTTCAATTGATCCAGTAATAATTTCATTAATTGTCTTTGCAAAATTTAAATAGCATTGGCACACAAAAAAAAATTTCAGATTCAAAGAAGAGATCCCACTGCCCCCATGTATTTTGATGCACTGAAACCGAGTTTGACAATGAAATTAGTGAATTTTCCACTAGCACCCCCTTTTAACCCAAGTTGAAATTGCAATTTAAAACTGCACTATCTTTACGTATTTTCATGCACTGAAACCGAATTCGACAATAATTTTTTGAAACTAGTAAACTTTCAGCTAGCACCCCTTTTAACTCCTTTTTGGTGTTGAAATTACACTTTCTTTATAATTTAAAATTTTGCAAATACATGAATATTTTGATTTGCTGAAACCGAATTTAATAATAAAAGGAAAGAAAAAAATTAAAATTCTCGCTAGAAAACTGACTTGTTTTTTTACACACTTTATATTCGCTTCACCTATATGTTTGTATGTAAACTATTTCAATTTTTGAACGTGATTCTCACTCACGTCACGTCAAAACTTCAGATTATAGTGAAACTTTGCACACTTATCAAGGACCGATGACAATACAATAATTTCACAACTTTGTCCTAATGTCCTTACCAGGATCATCACGATATGATAGAATAAGAAAAAATGACTAATCTATTGTCAACATTTTCGCGGAGGCGCCGCAGTTAATGATATAAGCCCTTGTTAAACGCTAGTTCCAACTTTAATACATACAATATGATGTAATATTAATTATGTACTACTAGCGGATACTGAGCGGTATCGAAAAGCAGGATGAATTACGTGACTAAAAAAAATAGCAAAACGAACTAAAAAGTAAAACATAATGTATACATATTTTTAAAAGGTACGCCGATTCACACGACTACAGGAATTTCTTTCAAGGAGTAAAAGCAGTGTACGGCCCCAGTCGGAAAAATATGTGCCCTATTAAAGATTTAAATGGAAATCTCCTCAAAGAAGACCAGGAAATAAGAGCCCGATGGAAAGAACACTACTCGGACATTCTTAACCAGCAAAGTCAAGCCGATCACGATATTATAAATATTATCCCTCAATATGACACGTTCGAAGACTTAGATAAACCACTAACAACGGAAGAGATCTTAACCGCCATTGGGCAGCTAAAAAATAACAAATCTCCCGGCACCGACTCACTCCCAGCTGAGATCTTTAAAGCTGTGTCGTCAGAGCTCATACCCTACCTCAAAAAACTGTTTGATGTCGTGTGGGAAAGTGGTCAAGCTCCGCAGGAGTTTCGTGATACACTTTTAATCAACCTCTTCAAAAACAAAGGGAGCGCTGCGGACTGCGGAAATTACAGGGGTATAGCTCTCCTGGCTGTTGGAGGGAAGATAATCACTAAAGCGATGGCAAATAGGCTAACACCTGTTATGGAAAAGCTACTTCCTGAAACACAGAGTGGCTTTAGACCAAACCGAGGCACATCGGATTTAATCTTCACACTTAAACAGCTTCAAGAAAAAGCACTCGAACATCAAGGAGAAATTCTCATGGCCTTCATTGATTTAACCAAGGCGTTTGACTCGGTGGACAGGGAAGTGCTCTGGAAAATTATGTTCCGCTTAGGTATCCCTAAAAAATTTGTGGAAGTATGTCGCAGTCTACATACAAACAACAACGCCCAGGTTATGTATAATAATGAGGCAACCGAACCTTTCCAAACCCTCACTGGAGTTAGGCAGGGATGTGTCCTGGCACCCCTACTCTTTAATTTGTTTACTACTGCTCTAACAATTATTGTTGACAACAAACTGACAGTCAGAGGAATAGGTCTCAGATACCGTTTTGATGGCGGTCTCTTTAATATAGGGCGCTTTAGAGCTTTCACGAAGACACGCACACGATTCATTTGTGATCTCCAGTATGCGGATGACTGTGCACTTTTAGCCTCTACGCCGGAAGAGCTTCAAGAACTTTTAGATGTGTATGCCCAGAGCTATGATTCCTTGGGGCTTAAAATCCAAATTGGAAAAACTAAGATTATGTCAACTCCTCATCAAGTGAACCAAATAGACATTACACTTAACGGAAATTCTCTTGAAGTGGTGGATCAGTTCAATTACTTAGGCAACGTTGTTAATGACAAAGCAAACATGGACAGCGAGATTCGCAATAGAATTAACGCTGCATCTAGAGCACTCTGGGGACTTAGAGAGAGAGTATTTGACAACCACGACCTTGCATTGTCAACGAAAATGGCTGTCTACAGAGCAGTTGTCATTCCAACACTGCTATATGGATGTGAAAGCTGGGTCACTTACAGTCGTCATGTGAAAGAATTAGAACGTTTTCAGCAAAGACACCTCAGAAGTATGATGAAAATCCGTTGGTTCCATCACATATCAAACGTGGAAGTACTCAGGAGAGCAAACAGCCTTCCAATTGAGGTGGTTATTTCAAGAGCACGCCTAAGATGGGCAGGTCACGTTCATCGTATGCATGATAACCGCCTTCCTAAATGTACACTTTATGGTGAATTGCTAAGCGGTAGAAGAAGGCGTGGCGGTCAACGAAAGAGGTTCAAAGACGCTCTCCATGAAAATCTAAAATCCTGCGGTATTGCAGACGAGCAATGGGAACAACTTGCAGCGGACAGAACTGAATGGCGAGGGGTTGTGGCCAGCTATCAAGGAAATGTTGCTGCAAGAAGGCCGAATCCAAGACCTAACCAGGTCTATGTTTGTCCTGACTGCGGTCGGCATGTGCTCTCTCGAATTGGCCTCTATAGCCATAGTCGTGTGCACCGTAGATGAATGGGAATTACAATAGACTACACCTTTTACTTGTTTTTTATTGAACACAATTTATCGACTGTAACATTTTTATACTCGGACTCGAGTAACGGCTAATAATAATAATATATTAAATATTTTATTGTAAAAAGCGTGAGGTGTGAGGAGTAGAAAGCATCCCACGCTTTTTACAATAAAATATTTAAAATACGTTAACATTATTTTTTACTTTTTAGTTCGTTTTGCTATTAAAGGGTGTTTTTTATTTTTTTGTTATTGACAACAAACTCCACATATTCTTTGGGTCTGATTTTTTTGTGTATGCCTGCATAATTAAGTTTAATTATGTGGTTAATTTAATTGCAATGTTTAATGAATAAATAACCGTTTAAAATTGTGCTTTTATATATTTTTTTAAATCCGATAATTACGCCAGTGCAAATAATCGTGTAATTTGACGCTCATTAGTCGAAAAATTTGCAATAGAGATTGACTGGTTATCATTCAAGTTTAATAGAGGATTAAATTTTTTGTATGTAACACCCAATAATTGCGTAAAACGGTTTCTATGAAATTACAGCATCTGTCTTTTGATTATTAATTGTCAACTGATTAAAATACACATGTTATATTTAGTTCTAAAAAATCTGCCAATGCAATACTCCGCGATGAGGTGTAGAACTCGTAAAATACGTGTATATTTGAGATACAGTTACATTATTCAGTTGTTGAATAGCTAAGATAAAGTGACAATATGCCATTTAAAAAATGAACAAAAATAACTTTGAATTTGGATAAAATTGAGATGAAAAGTAGATCAAAGGCCCTAGAAAAACGTAAAAATTTATTAAAAGAATTTGTATTTATTAATTTCACTCTGACTCATCGCCCTGTATAAAATTCACACAAATTGTGATTATTACGATATTTCAATATGTGAGTTGAAATATCACAAAGCTTTACAATATACAAAAATCGTATTAAAATTACTCATGTAATTTGAATTCATGTTATTTCGGAACTTAATTATAGTATTATTTATCTGAAATATTAAATATTCTCTCAATTCTCGTTTGCCTTGAGAATTTATATGATAAATACGTTAATAAATTTTAGATATAAAATTATTATCAACTTTCAGAATATATATTTCAATAGGTAAAAGTTTAAAACCGAGTACTATATTTCAAGTCGTGTTTCTTGAAGGAATGATGAATTACGCTCCCTACGTATTGGTTTTTTTCTCACGGGTAAATGTGTACGCAAATCTCAAGTTCTCTTACCACACACTTCAAACCGAGTAGGTAAGTAGTTTAAGAGGAAATGATGAAGACTTTCTCCCTCCTCTTTCCTGTTACTAAGTCTGCATATATTAACATATTCAGCTATGGAATAATCCCAAACGCGTTTTTGCCCGTACAGGAATAGCTAAAAGTCTCTCCCATTTTTGTTTCATTAATTTTAAACCCATCGACATGATATATTTAAGGCTATGTGTGAATATTAACAAAAAAATATTGATTCTCCCTGAGTGAGGGGTGTGAGGTCGAAGAAACAGTGTAGGTTTATATAAAGCCGGTATACTGCCTAGACAATTTAAAGTGTCCCTATTTACAAATTTAGCAATCCTAAAATAATTAGTAATTATCGACCAATAAGCCTAATCAATAGTATCAAAGTATTTGAAAAATATCTTAACGAACAGCTAGTTAACTTTGTTTAAATTAAAATAACTTTAAATTGAGAATACGAATGTCCTCCAAGAATATTAATGGAGCGAGCATCAGATTCTCAAATTAACTCCTACAGTTTATGAAAGTTCATGAAACCGTAAGAGTGGGTGCAGGACTATTTAAGCCACAACTTAAGCTCCACACTTGTTTTCAAGTGGGTAGGTTGTTAAGTCGATGACACAGGAATAACTCTTAAGATTGTGAACCAGCGCTGTTCCGATTGATCTCCTAGTTTCTAATTTCACAAAATTAAATTCGTTTAGCAATATTTCGCACTATATATCAAAGCAGTAAATATCATATTTTTTGTAGTACGAGTATCTACGAAACTTTCTTTGTACTTTCTCAATTAAATTTTTATGTACTTCGTATTTGTCGGTGTACAGGAAACGGCGCCCTACAGTTTATAGTGGATCTCGAACCCACTTTACTATGTATGCTCAAAGACAAAGCTAGGTACGCTGACCACTGAGCTACCAGTTAATGATACAGATTTATTGATATGGTATTTGTATGTTCAATTTTTACTGGAAATATCAGATTTAGCAAGACCTGAATCTGTACCACACGTGTCAGAATAGTTTACTATTTTATTGTTTTTTACATCAAGTATAATATTCATGGCTCTTTTTCCAAGAGAATTCTCTACTATGGGCATATTTTTATAGCACCAACTTGAGTAGTCCTGCTTACAAGTAGTGTTAAATGTCAGAAATAATATGTCTGTTTTAATTGCATCGACCATTAACTCAAGTAATCACTTGAATAAACGTAGCGGACAAACGGAAGGTTTCTAAATTAGGTGTATAAGGTTAAGTAATTTGTTCTACCTCATTCTTCGTCTTCGTCTTCGAAAAAATCGGATTGTATCTATTCTGTAGCCTAAACTTCCGCCTGATTTTTTTTTCAAAGTGATTGATTATATTTAATAGGTGGATTATATTATACACGGGAGTGAGGCCCTAGCCCGCAAGTAGATGTCTAATGGGAGAGGGTTCATGATCAGGATCATGATCAGTGATCAGATTAGAGGTGAAGGTAATGAAATTGCTGGGAGGTAATCATGGGGCGGGACTTAGGGTACGGGACGTAAGTGGACGTGGCTTAGGAGTGGTGGTGGGGGCAATTGTAGTGATCGGAGGTAATTATAGTTGTGTGAGGCAATTAGAATGGTCGGGTAATTAGCGTGGTGAGGACACTAGAGAGTAATTAAGGTAATTTAGACACAAATAAGTTTAATTAAAGATAATTTAGGTCAAAATAATGGATAATAAGTTCAAAATAAAGATAATTATACTAATTAAATAGTATTTCATAGTAGTCATTTAAATACCAGTAAGAGTAATTAAGGCAATTATGGTTCATCAGTCTGTCCGTCCGTCCACCTACCTAACCATCCATCCACCCGTTGGCCTATCCTGTTGTATACAAAGAGTTAAATAATTCTTTATTATGTTGTATTTATTATTAGATATTGTCCTATTGCGTAATTATAGTATCTTTGTATATATACTTAAAGCTACCTTTGCCTGCGGGTTATTTTACCTACATTATCCTTATGTTGATGAATAATTGCGATAAAAATTATTTTTATACTAATTTATGAGATGAACAATTGCGATAAAAATGATTTAACCTACCTTATCTTTATGCTGATTTATAATTTGTATATTTGCGATAATAATTATTTTGCCTGCCTGTCTTATCTACTGAGATTTTTATGGTTTTTAGTTTATTGCTTGTATTATGAAAAGGAGCATTTACATTGTTATTTTTTAGTGAAATATTTCAGTGCAAAGTCGGTACAGAAACATCCTGTCGTCTTAAATGAGGCGAATGTGAAATGCTATAAACCCTACTGCTTGTATTTTTTATATTATGATGGGGTTAGAAATAAAATAAAGATTAGTATAATACATTCATTTTATTACCTATTCTTGATTACATAACTAAAGACATTTACATTCAAATCTACAGTACATTTGTATAGAAAACGAATATTTATAGAGCACAATAACAATTATTATACTTAATTAATTGGATGGAGTCTGCGGTAGGTTCTTGAAGAAACATATTCAATAGAATAATTATAAATATTCAAAAGAATAGTTATAATACGCACTTGGTTTATTGTTTCATTAGTTTTTTCAGAATTTCTCTGACATATGTTTCGGCCTTGCAACCATTATCAAAGAGTCTTAAAAACTGACCTGAAAGTGGTGGTTCACAGTATATATCTTACAAATCCTCACCCACCTAGAGGGAGATAATAACTTGATTTGCTATTTCTTAAAATTTAACAATACAGGCCGGAACTACGAACTTAATTTTATTACTGTGTCTAGTACAGGATTGTTTATAAATTCTGTTTGTGTATTTGCCACGTTTTTATGGTTTCTTAGGGCCTTCTTAATTTCTAAAATTTCAAGCATGTCTAGGATTTTACCTTTGTTAGCGTTATGCAAAAGTTTAACACTACTACCGTTAAAAACGTGATTTTGCTCAATACAATGTTCGGCGAAACTAGTTGATTTTTTATTATATAAAATAGACTGTTTGTGTTCTCTTAACCTCACATCTATGCTACGGCCACTCTGACCTATATATATGGCATCACAGTCATCACACTTTATTTCATATACCCCCGATTTTTTAATGTCTTCTGTCTTGTGCGTATTATGACTATTCTTTTGAATATTTATAATTATTCTATCAATTATTATACTGGTAATGTTCCAGACATTCTGGTATAGTCAATGATTTAAGGCTAGGTAGAAGCGGTGAACAGTCATCATGATCTATAACTTTATTTCACTGTAGATATTGTAGCAGGAAATTCTTCTTCAACACACCTTTGTATAGTATTATAACATTGTTAAATGGTAAATGATAGTTGTTAACAGCATTTTGACAAAGTTGCTCAAAGGTTAGTGGCAATTCTCTCAATTGAATGTGTCTATGATTCCATTTTATGCCATTAAAATTCTTCTCGGACCATTGATATTGTCAGTGTCTTTTCACCATTTGTTAATGATGAGAATGGATATGGTGGTTTGAAAAAATAATGTGATTGTTTAGTGTTACAGCAGAGAGCAGCCAAATCTCTCACTATAAACTCATTGTCGGTATATTGAAAACCTTGTAAGTCAATGACCAAAGTAATAAATGCATTACCATCAACCACCAACTTTTGAACAACCTTGTCAGAATGCTGTTAACAACTATCAACATCATTTACCATTAAACGATGTTATAATACTATGCATCTTTAGTTATGTAATCAAGAATAGGTAATAAAATGAATGTATTATACTAATCTTTATTTTAACCTCATCATAATATAAAAAATACAAGCAGTAGGCTTTATAGCATTTCACATTCGCCTCATTTAAGACATAGCTTTTTTAAGTACATAAAGCCCTTAAATAGGGTACGTTCAAGCCAAAAGAGACTTTGTAGTAGATAATAGGGTACTACTGAAATGCACTGCAATATTTCACTAAAAAATAACAATGTAAATGCTCCTTTTCATAATACAAGCAATAAAATAAAAACCATACTAATCTCAGTAGATAAAACAGGTAGGTAAAATAATTATTATCGCAAATATTCGTCTCATAAATCAGTATAAAGATAAGGCAGGTTAAATAATTTTTCTCGCAATTGTCCATCTCATAAATCAGTATAAAAATAATTTTTATCGCAATTATTCATCAGCAAAAGGATAAGGTAGGTAAAATAACTCGCAGGCAAATGTAGCTTTAGATATATATACAAAGATACTAGAATTGCAGAATAGGACAATATCTAATAGTAAATACAACATAATAAAGAATTATTAAACTGTATGTATACAAGTGAACAAGTGTGGGCAAGTGAACGGACGGACAGACTGATGAACCACATTTGCCTTAATTATCCTTACTGGAATCTAAATGACCCTTAATTGCTATAATTATCTTTATTTTGAACTTAATTTTCATTATTTTCACCTAAATTATCCTTAACTACCCTAATTTGTGCCTAAATTACCTTAATTATTTTCTAGTGTCCCCACCACGCTAATTATCCCGCCATTCCAATTACCCCACACCACTATAATTACCTCCCACCACTACAATTGCCCCCACCACCACTCCTAAGCCCTGCCTGCCGTCTTACGTTTCGCACCCTATTTACCTCCCACCAATCTCATTACCCCCACCCTTAATCTGATCACTGATCATGATCCTGATCCTGAACCGACCCTCTCTCACTAGACATCTACTCCCGCAGAAGATATATAGTATTTACGGGCAAACACAAACAGATCTGGAAAGCATTGAAACTCGTCCATTCTCAGACCTGTATCACCTCATCAGTGACACAGGATTATTAAAATGGGCAGTGTAGTTGAGAACAGGGAGTGCACAATAAGCCAAAGAGGCTGCAGTGCCTTCAGAGTGTCCACAGACGACCCTGTGAGGAGAGGTTTTAGTCAGTAAGATTCTGACACTTCCCAACTCAGGTCGCCTCTTCCTCCTCAAAAGAAAAAAAGTACGTTAGATAGTCTCCCATCCTCTCTATGCGTATTCAGTTGCCGACATATGGTAAAGTTTTCTCTGTAACCTGCATTATTTTATTTTTCCGTCGACCGTGTATTACCGAGTTTGATTAATGTATACAAAATCGTTTATTAATGACCCCTATTAATGAATGATTTTACTATTAATAAACGATTTTAGTATAAACATACATAAAATCAGGTATCCAAATTAAGACGGCATGTCATCAATATATATGTCACTGTCAAGCTTATAATTCCTGAAATCTGTGTTATAATATAACTAGTTACAAAAACAAATCAGATAGTACTAATTAATGAATAATTGAATTTTATTTGGTTCAATCAAAAAATTTAAAATAAAGAATGATTTCACTATTAATAACGATTTTAGTAAAAACGCCCAAAGATATATAAAGTGAAATATCATCAGTATTTGTCATTATCTTTAATGGATAATTGAATTTGTATATGATTAAAAATTTAAAATCATATTTTCTTCATTCTGTCAAAAATACAGTGGACAAAAAAAATTTGTAACTAACTCGTATATTAAAACGCGATTAATAATCTGAACCATTAACGCTCTCGCTACACTCGCACGTTAAAACATCTCGATTATTAATCGCCGTTATTAATACACTTGTTCGTTAAATAACTATAAATATTTCTTTCTCAATGGCAACTGAATTTTGTTCGCATTTTTCTGGGACAGTTTGAGACTCTCTTCTATGGAACTTAATGTAACATTGTATACTTTTCATTTTTAAATTGCAAGTTTACAAATAATAACGATAGTTTCTTTATACTCCTCGATTTTCTTTACGTTTTAAGTTCTCCAGAAGTCGTATCTTTTTGGAGATAATACTTTTCTCAGCAAAAACCTTATTGGTCGATTGTTTTTATTTGAAAATTTACATTGTAATTGGTTAATACTGGGATCAAGCCTCGGCTCCGGCACTGGCACTGTCGGAGGATATGGTTGAAGTCGTCTTCCTCAATGTCTGCACAGATCTCTGGTTTCTGGAATTGGGGGTTGTTTAATTTCTCTGGTGTTTATTTATTATATTTATTATTATTGTTATCATTATTATTATGTAAGTATGCAAGCTTAACACTAGTAGATAATGACTTTCATGTTCACAAGAGGAGAATATAACTGTAGCAAGCCATTATTTAAAAGAAAATTGCATTACTATGCAGATAATAAACGCAATAATTTATAACAATGGGTAGAGTAAATAGACCATAATCCAAGGTATTTTATTTCCAAAATAAATTTATGCAGCGCCTGGCTAGCTGCGAAATGGGAAGTCCCGGTCGCGTACCATGCTTATTGTGTTGTTTGAAATTTGAAGAAAAGTCAGGTAATAAAGACGACAGTGCCGTGCTACAGTGAAATTAAAATTGGTAAAACTTTTCCAATTAACCCAATCCCCACAAGAAATTAAAGTGACACCAACGTGGTGGTCGTGGTAATTTGATTTGGCGCTGTTAGCACGCGTGATAAACGTGTGAATTCGGGATAGTGGCGGACGACTGGGGATTGTATAGACTGACTGAAACTAAATAATTATACTTTTAATGAACATTCCAACTATCTGAAACTTATTTATCCGTGGTACTTCGTCAGTTTTATTGGTCTATTATTTATTTGAAACACATATCCAACAGGTAGAAGTCCAATTTTAGGATACGGTGCTATATTTAAATTAAAAAGAACAATATAATGATAACAATGAAATGATGTAAAAGCAATGGTAATAATAAAAAAATGGAGGAACAGAAACAAAGCATAAACATCCACACTAATATTGCTAATATTGGATGGCAATAATAGATCCGCAGAAATTATAAGAGAGAAAAAAATTATTGCATACAACTATGCATACATTTACGTAAGTACTTATAATAATAACTAACAGGCCACAAGTTGCTTAATTGTACAAAAGAATATCTCTAATAGTGCAGTCAGACAAGCAAAACATAAAGAATTGTTCCCAGTGTAAATTTTTTTTAACATGTTAGTTACATCGAATACTATACGAAATGGACATTTTCTACCTCTAGCAACCGCCGCTACGCAAGTTATCGGCCGCTTTGTGATAAGTTAACCATTTTGGTCATTCTTTCTAAATATAGATGATTATATCTCGGTATGTGTAGGTCCAAAAATAGCGAAAAAAATTAAGGCTGTTCATTATGATATATAGGCTATCAACGGTTACAATACGAAATTTTTATCTGCACACATAACCTCAAAAAAACTGAAAAAAAAATTATATTTTGGTTTTTTGGTTATAACTTCGGACGTTTTAAGTGAAATTTGATAAAATGTTCAGAAATTATACCTCATATTGTGAAAAATAACTGGTTAAAATTTCAATTCAAAATATCTAATGTGAGTCTCAAAAATTGACTTCAAATTTTAAAATTCATTGGCCAATAACTTTTGTGTATCGTATTGCATAAGGTTCTTTTTTGTAAAAAAATGTAGGTTTTTTATGCACTTTATGATGATGATCTAATTTCTCGAAAGAGCATTAAAAAATATAAAAAATAAATTAATTATAAAAAATTATACATATACATATTTATATTTGGGTATAGCTCAATAAAATCACTATTTGTTGTGCAAATGTATATTTATTGTATTTAAATACTGTATAAAAAAAATTTAAACATTTTACTGGAAATTGAAAAAAAATATACGTGAGCACTCATTTTAATCGCTTTGGTCTTGTCTCACGTGATAAAGAATCATCAGACTGAGTTTCAGTATCGTTTGAAGCATAATTATAAAATGCATCACCATGTCTATCAATTTTAAGCAATATCTCGATTTTTTACAAAAAAGTTTCTCGCATCTCATCTCCCATTCTCGCTTTTCCCATCAAAATTGCTGTTAATGGTATTTTTGAAATTTTCAGGGCATGTGAAAACATGTATTACATGAACTAAAAATAAACAACAAGGAAATTGGGAAGAGAAACTCGGCATAACCCTAGAAAAGAGAGTCTTGGTCCCCATAAAACAAATATTTTCAACAGGACGTACGCGACCAGGAACAGATTATAACCGCTAATATACAGACGAAGTAAATTGACGATAGACAATAAACTGCAATTCTACAAATTTTCAGACTAATACTAACGTACACCAGCGTGTCCTGGGATTTTATTTTAGACACGCAGTGAAAAAGCCTACAAGCTACACAAAACAAATTACTTAGACTGTTACCAACTCGGACATATATATTCCGATTGCTGAACTGCAGAGGAAGGCTGGAGTTAATATGATGAAAGATTTCATATTAGAGACCTCTCAGAAATATTTTCAGAAAAAGATTCAGCAATCGGCATTGACGAAACATCTAATAGACATACGGATACATGAGAACCCTACACACACTAAGCCTAAGACTACCCATTTACTATGAAATCCCCCTCCCGCCCATTTTCCTTTCGAAAAACCAAAAACTCTAACAAAATAAATAAAACATCTTAAAAAAAATGCTTTGAATAAAACAGTAAACCGATTTGTTAAATGAAAATCGCATAAAATTAGACAAAAATAGAAAAATTTTCCTCATCTATCCATTGGCAATCCATCTGCCCCGCCGTGTTTATATGTAATAGACATAATTAACGCGACGGAGTATCAATTTTGTCACATGATATAAATGAGATATCTTAAGAAAATATACTGTTAACATAAAATAACTTGTTAAATGATTTTAATGGTTAATGGTAATGTTGACTAACTGCACTGTGTGCATATTAGATCTTTATTATACATGCCTATGTGATAAACGAGTATCCCTTTCAGGATACAATGTCCTATTAGGACATCCGTAATTATGCATAAAGTATCCGGACAATCCCACACATTTTTCGGACAACGGTACAATGCCAACTACAATTGACATAGTGATCAATAAAGGCGTGAGAAACTCCACATCACCTGTGGCGTTGGAGGAGCTCAAGTCTGACCACAACCCGATTCTCATATAGATGAAGGATATGCCAAGGGAAGACATTACACGAAAAATCACATCTTATAGAGGAGCGACTGGCATCTCTATAAGACACATATTAACACTAACCTTACACTCGATAACACTATCATCTCTCCCGTCGATTTGGAAAATGTAATGAATGAGTTTACCGGATTGCTGCAGGATGCCAAACAGACTGTTGGCAATACTATAACAATTAATCCATACAAAAACCGACTTGACGAAGCGGTCATATGAAACATTCATGAGAAAAATACACTGAGACGGCTATGGCAGCGAAATTGCGATGTCAACGCCAAGATTGAGATGAACAGGCTGTAAAGGCAGATCAGAACCTCCATCAACACTGCAAAAAACCAGAAATGGGAGGACAAATTGGAAGCACTGAATCCGCAAGACAACTCGCTGTGGAAGTTGACCCGAGCTTTACGAAGTAGACAAAAATCCATTCCTGCGCTGACAAACGCCCACAGAACAGCAATGACGGACTCGCAAAAAGCGAGTGTCTTAGCTGACCATTTTGAATAGATACACAATAACAATATACCGAAAAATCCGCATGGAAAACGACATTAACCAAATCATTGACAATGACACAGAATTGACGCAACGTGAGTTTCTGAATGTCATGATCAAACCCTCGGAAATAGCAGAAATTGTCAAGACTTTACCTAACAATAAAGCTCCGGGTAAAGACGACGTTGAATATAAACTACTCAAATATGTCTCGAAGAAAGATATTGTGCAGTTAACGTATATCGTTAATGCAATCCTGCTGCTACAGCACTGGCCTAGCCAGTGGATATGTGCCGTGGTTATTCCCATCCTGAAGCCAAACAAGAATGCGAAGTTCGCCAGCAGCTACAGGCCCATCTCGTTGCTGTCGGCGATCTCTAAGTTGGTGGAGAAGGTCGTCCTGGTCAGGCTCGATACTGTTCAGGAGGAGCTTCACATCGATGATGAGTCACAATTTGGCTTCAGATGGGGCAGGAGCACGGTGCAGCATGTTGTTAGGATAGTTAACGATGTAAAAGTGCAATACAACCTCGGGAAGAGCACCACCATGGTGCTCCTCGATATTGAGAAGGTCTTCAATACCGTCTTGATCCCAGGTCTACTCTACAAAATGCACGACTACCACTTTCCGACTTATATCATTAAACTTATTTACTCGTTCCTGACACGTAGATCCCTGCAAATCCGAGTGAATAATAAACTATCAACACGGCTGGATATTCGCGTGGGAGAATATGCTGCTGAAGGCGCATGTGGCTCGTGCTACGGCCTATTACGGTCAGTGGAATATTCGGATAAACGTCGAAAAGTCAGAGGCGATAGTTTTCACGCTCCGGTTCACTGAGAACAAAATTGTGATGCCAATTTCGATCAGGGGACAACAAATTCCAACCAAACGGTGCGTGAAGTATTTGGGGGTAACACTGGACCAAAAACTGACGTTTAACACGCATATAAATGAGACAATACGGACGGTCTACTCCTTGTCCAGGAGTCTATATCCGCTCATCCGCTCATGGTCAGGGGTAGCAGACTTAACAGACAAAATAAAAAATTAATGTACACAATTCTGATCAGGCCGGCAATCACATACACGGCGTCGTTGTGGTGCAGCACGTCGGCCACGACAATGAACAAACTGAAAATGTTAGAACACAAATTTATGCGCCTCATTTCGAATTCCAACAGTTACATCTCCCTCAGAGATCCCTATGCACGCTGCCGCGACATAAAGCCAATAGAGGATTACATCCAGAATATATTTCAAAGATTCTACACCTTCAAACTGGGTGATAGTCCGCTAACCCAAAATATAACACAAATTAGACAGCATAATGCCCTCTTTCGAATAAAATACACCTTACCTTACCAGACGCTGCCCATCTCCCAGCAACCTCTATAAACCTTCACCAATTATAACTTCTTCCCCTACCTATCTGTACTGATATTTCATAACTGTTAAATTCTTGCTATTAATCTTGGCTTTAGGTATAGGATATTTTCCCATACTGTTTGGTATCATTATCAATCAAGTATATTTAATAAACTAATTTAACCTTATGTGACTCTCAATTAGATATTTCGTGGCTGGCAGTATGGTCTTCGACCGAAAGCCAAAAAAAAAATCTGCTAGCCATTGGAAATCTTGCAACGGGATCCGTCATTATAGACTTGAGTACCCGCACCAGTAGCACAAAATTAAATAAGTGATATACTATCAAATTTTATTGTTAACTATTTGCAGCTACTTAGTAGTGTACAATTATTGTATTGCTCATTTTAAATTTTATTTGTAAATAGGAGAAGGAGTGTGGTGATTGTGTCTTGAATGCATCCCTAAAAGTATTTAAGATACAATCAACAAGACTGTAAATTGAACCAGCACTGCTCCGCTGGACCCTGTTACCACCAACGTGACAAACAATATACGTTGGTTACAGGGTCAAATGCGAGGTAGATATCTGGTTAGATATTTATATTATTATATGAATAAAGTTGTTTTGATTGATTCATAAAAAAACCTACATTAAAAAAAATAACCTCATACGATGCGATGCACAAAAGTTATTGGCGAATCCATTTTAAAATTTGAAGTCAATTTTTCACACTTTTATTAAATATTACGACTTGGAATTTAAAAAATCAGTTATTGCTCACATTATAAAGTATAATTTCTAAAAATTTCATCAAATTTCACTTGAAACATCCGAAGTTATAACCAAAAAACCAAAAATTTAGCAATTTTTATTTTTTATTTTTTTGAGGTTATGTGTGCAGATAAAAATTTCATATTATAACAACTGATAGCCTATGTCATAACGAACAGCCTCAATTTTTTTTGCTTTTTTTGGACCTACATAATTACACATACCGAGATATACTCATCTATATTTAGAAAGAACGACCAAAATGGTCGATTTCTCACAAAATGGCCGATAACTTACGTAGCGGCGGTTGCTAGAGGTAGAAAATGTCCATTTTGTATAGTATTCGATGTAACTAACATGTAAGAAAAAATTGTTTACACTGGAAACAATTAATTTTTCACTAAAATTTG
The DNA here is from genome assembly GCA_963675555.1 of Leptura quadrifasciata. NCBI lineage: Eukaryota > Metazoa > Arthropoda > Insecta > Coleoptera > Cerambycidae > Leptura > Leptura quadrifasciata. The sequence continues at coordinate 47,996,154 of OY776678.1, forward strand.
ATGTTTGTCTGACTCCACTATAACCTGTCCTCAACGTTACAGTAGTTAGATCATCTGTTTTGATATAGTGGAGGTATCTTAATTACATTAGTATTCGCTATAGAAGGATTAAAAATGTTGGTGTCGCTTTGAGATCCTCGACACTCCCGAATAAAATGCGGTACATGGCAATCGGTTTAATAAGTTTATTGGATTTATTTAATTTTATTCTAAGCTATCTATTTTGAGATAGAGGGTTTTTATCTGTTTTAGTTGGAAAATAGGCACGGCTATGGAAAGTTGGAATAAAGATATCATAGAAACGATGTGTAACTCATTATTTATCAAAACTGGATTTATTCGGTTTAGCACGAAAGGTTCTCATTTATTCCAATTGTGTTTTATACATCAACCCATATACCGTCAGGCATAGGATATTGCTTGTCCAATTTGATAATTCTGTGCTACTACCGGAAGTATTAAAGGTCCCTTGACAAACCGACACCGGTCACTCAGAATGCTTATTGAGTTGGACGGAAGCCGGGTTTCATATTATTATTGAAGTGTAGTCCTTGGATCATATGCCAAACTAAATCTACCCTTGATAACGATGCATGTTAAGTTTGTACGTTAATTTAAACCAATATCCAAGATTGAATTTATATTGGGATATAATTAACAAAGTTGCTAATTGAATTTGCTACAAAAATCAGAAATTAATTAAGATTTCAATAAAATGTGTGGATAATAACGTAAACGAAATGATATAAATTACATAATGTACAAAACAAAACAAAATATACGGGGTGTTAAATTTATGATGGTCACTATATCTGATATCGTCTTAATGAGTGGTATAAGTATATATTTCTAACAATTCTTAATCAACCTGAAAAGAAATGTTGCTAAAGTCGAGGCAAGAATTCAAACGATGCACGTCACGAGTGATCTCATTAAAGAAATTTTAATACTAACATAATTTTTAATCATTGATTACGTTAAAAAGAGTAATTCTTGACACACAATTATTAAGTTTTTTTCAGACATAGGTACAGTTTAATAGGGCTTCATGATTCTTCGATCTGTGACGTGCATCGCTTGAATTCTTGCCTCGACTATAGTAATAATCCAGTAAGATACAATGAAAGAGGATAGGATTCAAAGTTATGTACTGGTCTTTTGGAAAATATTTGTTAGTTAATAATTTATGTATATGAAGTGGTATAAGGTAACAAGAGTGTCGATCCATACCACATATGGTGAGGATTAGAACGACTAATATCCAATGGTTTACGTTAAAGCAATCGACCGACACAAAAAAGATTCAACTAAAAATTTAATTTGTGATCGTGTAGCTTGCCTGTCGTATAATATTGGTGAAATATCATAGATAATTTCGGACACTCTGTTATCGAGTTAAAAGATGCTTGAATCGTAACAGATTAGAATATTATCTTATATTCATACGTTGAGGCAAGGCGGTCCCATGCACTATGTACATGGTAATAGAATGACATGTGTTCGGAATCACTAAAGAACCACTGTAGGCAAATACGACGGAAAAAATATAAGTTCACCGCCAAAAACAACTGCTAAGTTTAAATAATAGTGTTTAAAGAATTTATCGCCAACGAGAAATCTCCCTTCAAAGACTTTATTGCGGAACTATTAACTCGTCCTCATAATCCAGACACATCCGTTTTCGAGACAGTTGCTAAAATTGTCGCTTTTTATATTATATCTTGGGCTTCACGTCCCGTCGCGTCGTAGGAAATTTCGTTGCAGTTACACAATTTACTCCCCGTGCGACTTCTTTCGTTATAGTTACAAGAATTACATACTGTGGCACATATTTTGTTGTAGTTACAAAATCGTGTCCTGTGGGATATCATTCATTACAGTTGCAAGAATTACGCTCCGGGGGACGTTTCTTGTTGTAGTCCCGAAAAATTAATTTTCATTATAGTTTCCAAAAATTTCATTTTGCACTTATGTCTCGAGTACTTTCAGAAATATCTTCCGCGGCATTTCTACGTATCGCACGCGATTCATGCAAAATACTAAATTAATATATAAGTCGGTTGCAATTCCGCAGAATTCCTTGAAAGGAGATTTTTGCTGATATTAAGCAAGATGATCTTTGATACGTTTAGATAGGTTCTTCGAAATGCCATTTACGGACTTTTATGCAAGATGCTATGTCCAACGTATTCCCTATATTTCCATTTCCTTTTCTGTTGATGGCTTTACTTAAATAATTTTACCTGGATAATGACAATCGGATGAAAATGAATAAACCAAAACAAGTACGGCCAATAGAATTCTGGATTGCTATGGGGGAAAGAGGGGGTCACATGTACTAAAGCCTCGAAAGTGGGCTCTTTGTGCTGTCCCTGTGAACGATCCATGCTTTAATGGATGTCTGAAGGACGTATTTTCTGCTCGAAAAACTTAGAAAAATTTAAAAAAATAGGAAAAAGAAAAAATTAATTTTCTTTTTCCTCAACCTTTTCTTAATTCTAAATAATAAATATTACGTTCACAAAATTTTTAGGGTTCAACACGACTGTTTCAAACGGAGAATAATGTAATAAATCATACTTACTGTCGTTTATGCTTAACTGCTGCTCTGATGGTATCAATTGGAAGACGTCGTAACACTATAAATCTAACACTGTCTGTATCACACTCTCTTAAAATTATACCTGAAAAGGAATTTTGTTAGAAAACACAACTAAAAGACAATATAAAGTTCAAAATGTATATATTAAATCTTTAAAAAAAAATATGTTTTTACAACAACTTCTTTCAAGAGAAAATGTTAACAAACAATGGTCTGACCCGTGTACAACACATGGTGAGGAACGGGACGATTCATACGGTACCAACTACCATCCAATATGCAGTTTGATAAGCTAACGATGCACAAAAAGATTCAAGAAAAGTTTCATGTAACTGAAATTTTGGTGGGCTTTTGCTTGCCTGTCTTATAAACGTATTTATTAATTCACATAACTTTTGGTCGCTCCTCGGAGCTTAAAATGGCTTGAAGCGTCTTTACTTCGTTTGTATTATGCAATAACAACTTTTTACGTTCAGGCAAGGCAGATCCCATGCACGTGTGAGCACATGGTATAGATACTTTTTTGGCTCCGAATCACTGAGGAACCGGTTTAGGGCAAACCCCGTCAAAACACATCATTTCCCCGTCAAATCCGACTGCTAGGAAATGATGGGGGTCCCATGTCGCTAAGGGCTATTTTCGCTATAACTTCCGATATACTTTGAATAGTCGTTGGACTAACTTGTCCTCATATTCAATACCTCATAAGAGTTGCAGTGCTTGACAACGTGGATTCGTAAAAGGGTTTTTAATCTTGGAAATTTTGAAGTTCAAGTCCAATTTTAGTATACTTTCTAAAATTGGGTGGTCGGGGCGACATTACGTCCCTGTGCAGCGACATTTACTACACTTTCTAAATTAACGCTCCTTGAAGAGTTAGCGAAAATTTGGCATAAAAAATGCTCCGAAGAGCAAAAATATGTTTCCAAGAATTAAAAACTTCTTCCACGGCGTTTTTACGTGAAGCACGCTTTTCTTACGAAGTATTTCCTAAGTCGGATTTTGTTACAACGTCGAAAAGTATATCGGGGTTATAGCGTTCTTTAACATCCCCACAGGTAGTAGTATGCCCACATGGCCCCTCATTCCTCAAGCTAACCAGCGCTTGTGACAAACTTGAGAAGGAGGTCCGGCGGGATGCCGCCTATAGTAGCTACACTGGGCCAGAAATCCCACAGTATGGATCCTCTTTTTGTTAAGAGAGCAGGACAGTGACATAACACATGCTCGGCAATCTCATCTACTAGATTACACCCTGTTCAATTGGGGTAGTCTACAACTCAAAGTATATGAAGGTACTTACTTAGTCTGCAGTGTCTTGCTAGTAATCATACATACACATGCAGCTTCCTGGACGTCTGGAGACAGTATTTGCCTAATAGGCCAGTCATTACGGACTTCGATAATGGATAGTTCGGCAATAATTTCAAAAGTTTTTAAATTTTGAGACAACATTGGAGAAGGTTAAAAAATAACAAATCAGGTTTTGCATCCTTTTCCACCTCCGGAACATTGTTAAATTAACAAAAAACGTGAATTTGTAATAAATTTTTGAAAAAAATTCCGAAGTTTATGCAATCCTTGGAGAACATTTTAATGATTATTAGATATCTTCTATCAAGTTTGCACCCTGCTACGATGACCAGAACATTGCAAATAATTGTTATATACTTTGTTATATTTTGTCGAAATAAAAAATTGCGAAATTTATGCAAATGATTGTTTATACGGCAGAATAGGATCACATACCCGGTTGTAGTTTTTCATAACTTTTCTATCCCGGAAGATTTTTTTCACGTAATTTTTATCTGCCACGGCCGTCATATTGTGTGTTGGGATTTTTTGGTGCAAGTAAAAAAAAGTAATTTAAAAAAATTGAATAAAATCCATTTTCTTTTTATCTTTTTCCGAAATTAAGGTGATACATCAAATTCAAGGCCTACTGGGTAAATTTTTTCAGAACACAGTCTTGCAAACTTAGCTTTTTCACTTTTTCGAATGTATGACGCCATTTTGAAAGAAATTACCTAGTTGTGATACATTGTTGTAATGAGAATGCCATGTGGAATCTAAATATGCAAAAATATATATCGGTTGCTATTTAAAAATAAAAAATTGTTGCTACTTCCGGTTGGACCGGAAGTGATATTTTTCACTTAGTAAGTGCAAAATGTGGCTTTTTATGTCACAAATGATATGCAAAAATTTCAAAATCGCATTCCTAAAATCAACCTAGAAATTGGAACGGGACTAATTTCGTTATCACCCGGTATATAAAGTCGGGTGTATATTTACTGGGCAAACGCAACAAAAACTTTACGACCTCATTAAAATATCGTAACTCTTTGTACTATCTCACCTGCAAATTGAATCACTTAACTTATACGATTATACACACATCTATCGCTTATATAATATATAAAACAAATACAGATGAAAACAGGCTCAATCGATTGAGGTGTATTCACACAAAAATTCTTGTGCACCATAAAAGCACTTTTCTGTTTAAGTGTGTAGTTGTGATCCGAGTCTGAGAGAGCTATTGTAGGTTCTAGACCACACAAGATGCCATCAGGGTCCCAGAGCTATCGTGTACTTTTACCCATCAGAGCTGAATGCTGTTTGTTTTGTGCGAGAACAATAAAAATAAGAGTATCTTTGCATTTAACTTTTTGAAAACTTTTGATAACAGTCACAGAATAGATATCGATTAAGGTTACTCAGAAATATAAAAAAAGCTCTAAAGCTTAGACATTGTAAAATGTAGAAATACTGTACCTATATAGTGACAAGAGGACTATCCCAAACAACTCGCTTTATCGGCTAATAGTTGGGTTTGTCGAACCCAACTAGAATTTAGATAGGGCTAGAGATAACCAAATTGGTTGAAGTCATTAAACCATGATATTAGTTTGGTATCAATATACATTTTTAGGTTTACTTTAATTAGTTTAATTATTTTCCTATAATGTGACGCGTTTTTTCCACCCCAAACGGTGACGTGGAAAAAAAGGGCCACACTTTGACACTCGAGCACCGGAAACGAGTTTTCGCTTTGCTCGGGCGCCAGTGTTAGTTTAAGTGATAGGACACATTATCCTCAATCCGAGTACGTGAGACTGAGTAATTCAAGTGGAGAATGTATACTCCAGTGGATCAGTTTGGAAAATTAGACGTTCACACACAAACAGTAAAACTCAGAATTTTCAATAATATCAGTATATTCAATTAAACTTACTATATACAAATCTATGGGCTAACTAATTGATTATATCAACCAAACTTCACAGGTTCCGAATACCTGGATGAGGCCAAGCAATGCAACGAAACGAGGTAGTGCCAGATTACACAGACAGGGATAGCAACTTACTTCCTGTGATTACGGTTAGGCACGTCTGCTGCGGTGGGGTGATAGGGATGGAATCCAATTGCACGGCTCCTCAGGTCCTTTTCTGCAAATGAATACACTTACTATCAGAGTTAGAGTAAACGTCAGATGGATGCGCTGCTGGTCTATGACGTAGTACGAAATTTACCAACATTGTGCAGCCTCGCGATAAAATATAATGTCTAAGGTACCTGAGCTCATATCTCGGAGTGGACAACGTCTGCTGTCGATGAGTCGCTCTGGCTGACTGCCAACACGAGACGAAATTAATTATTTTCTTCAAATACATATAAGCGGGTGTAGGCACCAGACGTAGTATAGACTTTTCTAAAATTATGCTACTCTGAAATATATAACGCTAACGATACCTGGGTTCGGTTCTCGGAGTGGACACGTCTGCTGCCGGTGAGTCGCTCTGGCTCACTGCCAACAAGGGACGAATTCAATTACTTCCAATATTTACAAGTAGGAAAAACAGCGGAAAACAGATGTGCGATGAATTGACGTGACCTGAAACGGACTATTTCGCGACTTAGTAAAATGATTCAGTTACCTGAATATTTTCTTCGTAGACCAGAGCAAGCAGCAGGACACGTGTTTCGCGTGTGAAGGTAGCCTGGGAACTGAACTATCGGATATTTTAATTATTTCCTTGTACCGAAAGATTGACGTCGCATGGGTGACGTCAAATCGATTTAGGAATATTTTATTACCTTGCTTTGCCAGTTGAAAATATTTAACGGTTGATTTACACAGGATAGCAGCCACTCACGTCTAGCTCCCGGAACTGCTGGTTGTCGACTGAAATATTTACTGCAGGTTTGTAAGGTTATACACGTTCTTCACGTTGTTCCCCCACTACCCGAGTGCATCTTTACTTACAACTGGTATGTTTATTTGGTACTACTGCAAATTAATATAAATTTTAAGGCATAAAACAGTACAGTAATAAATATAAAACGGTTATTTATATATGGGGTATAAATAAATAGGGATCCTGGACATATTTTAATAACGAAAAATAGCTTCGTTACAATAATGTTTATATGATTGCCGAAATGCGTCGCCACTTTCAGAGCAACGTAATTATTCTCTTAAGAAATACATAAAATTAAATAAATAAAGAAAAAGCACACATCAACGGAACGAAAAAAGAATGAAATAAAAGAAGACCGTTCCTAGACCCGACTTTATGCTTCTGGTTGAGCTTAATTTTGCCTAATGCCGTAAAATGATTAAAATTGTATAATGCACCAAAGTTTGTCACTGCAGGACAAAAAGTTCCTAGAATATTAAGGAAATACTACCACCACATTCAAAGGACCCCAGCTTCCTTCCAAAACATTTCCAGATACATGTTATTTCTGGACAACTTGTACTCTAAAGTGATGCTGTTACTGTTCAGTTTTACTGTTTTTTAATTATATCTTCTAAAATACTTGTTTTCTTTGAAACCTGAAGCAATATTTTTGTAGAAAATTTGGTTATTGTTACATTTTTGTTGAAAATTACATTTGAAGGTATTAGCAAGAATCTGAAATTTTCGAAAAACACAGTATGTGGCGTTAATTTTTCGACATAGTGCCCAACTTAGGCTAAGCAATCTAAGGGCCTTGAGTTTAGTTATTTTCAGTACACATATATCCGTTTATTCTCAATGACGCGAGGTTTTTCACTCATCTCTTTCTAACGCAAAGCCATTTGAAATGCCGCTCATTGCACTCCACATTGGACGTATAGTTGAGTACACATTTACTGGGCTCTCATAAAACGCAACAAAAGCTTTACGTTCTCATTATTATCGCCGTTGGACATGCGTACCTGGGCGCAGTTACTTGTGCAACTAGTTTAACGGTATTTTAATGAGGTCGTAAAGTTTTTGTTGCGTTTTTTGAGTGGCCAGTAAATGTGTACTCGACTATACCTGTACGTTGAGTTACCTAGTAGTCAGTGTAGAGCATGTTGCTAGTTCTAATGTGACGTGACGATAACGTTATAAGCAAAATAAAGCCGGGCAAAAAAATCATTCAATGAATAACTACAATAGAATATAATATGTTTTTGCATAACACAGATATATATATATATATATATATATATATATATATATATATATATATATACAGAAGTTCACTGCACAAATATACCTACAATGAAGCCCGCCACTGCATTGAGGTATTGTACCGTTCTCCAATCTAAACTGTACACTAGGGACATTTGACTCTACTTACATCTAATCATGCCAACTTCCGAAGCTATTATAATGACGGGTGATTTAAATATTGATCTTATGTGTAAGGATTCTCGTCGGTTCTCCCGGTTTAAGTAATATTTGAAATGTTGGAAAAGGATACAACGCTCTGGATTGACATTGAAGTGCATTCCATCAATTTACATTTGATTGTCACTTACAGGCTGACTCATTCCACCATCTAAAATAGCGCGCTGATTGTTTTAAAAAAATTTCCTCCATAGACAACATTAATACTGGGTGACTTTAACCTACTGTGGTGGGTTTTTCGTGTATGAACTGATCACTCGCAAAAAATAATTGTAGGAATATTGCTGAGCGTCTATTCTTACATATGCAGTATCGGATCTGGAAATTTCTTGAGGGGGCAAGATAGGATTTTGCCCCCCTCCTAGTCCAAGAAACAAAATGTTCCGAAAAAAAAATTGTATGCTTTAAAAAATAAAAAGCTGGAGAGGAAATCATTATATATTGTATTGTTCTGATTATCGTCTCTGTTAAAAACATGAAAAGCGGCAAGGGGAAAGTCCGAAAAAGTCCGCAAATTGGACTATTGACTGTTAAAGAACACGATAAAACCCTCGGTATACTTTTCGACGTTGTAAAACAAAATCCGACTTAGGAAATATTTCGCACGAAAAGCGTGCTTCACGTAAAAATATCGTGGAAAAGGTTTTTAATATTTTTAATCATATATTCGCCCTACGGAGCGATTTTTATGCAAAAATTTCCATAACTCCTCAAGGAGCGTCATTTTAGAAAGTGTAGTAAATGTCGCTGCACAGGGACGTAATGTCGCCACGACCACTAAAATTTAGAAAGTATAACAAAATTTGACATGCGAGGTCTTAAATATGAGGACAAGTTAATCCAGCTTCTATTCAAAGTATATCGTGAGTTTTAGCGAAAATAGCCCTTAGCGACATGAGACCCCCATCATTTCCTAGCAGTCGATTTTGACAGGGAAATGATGAGTTTTAACGGGATTTGCCCTAAACCGATTCCTCAGTAATTCGGTGTCAGAAAAGTATCTTTACCATGTACTCATATGTGCATGGGACCGCCTTGCCTGAACGTATTGAAATTGTAATTGCCCAAATATAATTCAAAGTCGTTGCGATTCAAGCATTTTCAAGCTCCGAGGAGCGACCAAAATTGATATTGAAATACAAATACGTGAATAGACAGGCAAGCAAAAGTCCACCAAATTTTAGAAACATTGAACTTTTTTTGAATCTTTTTATGTAATCGTTAGCTTACAAAACTGCATATTGAATGGTAGTTGGTACATTATAAATCGTTCCGTTCCTCACCATGTGTTGTACACAGGCCAGACTATTGTTTGTCAAACATTTTTCTTAAAAGTTGTTGTAAAACATAAATTTTTGAAGAGATTTAATATATATTTTTGAACTTTATATTGTCTTTTAATTGTGTTTTTTTAACAAAATTCCCTTTCAGGTATAATTTTAAGAAAGTGTTATAGTACTTCCAGTGTTAGGATTATAGTGTTACGACGTCCAATAGATACCATCAGAGCAGCAGTTAAGCAAAAACGAACAGTAAGTATAAATTTTCATATTATTCTCCGTCTGAAACAATCGTTTTGAACCCTTATTTTGTGAAAGTTAACATTCATTTTTGAAATATATAAAAAGTCCTTCAGACTCCAAAAGATGAATCGTTCACATGACCACCGATTAACAACATCGTTGCTTTATCATTTTCAATAAAGTTTGACAATATCTCTTAAGTCATCGTTTCCTTTCCTTTTTTCCTCATTTGCCGCTCTCAACGTGCTGCCCAGGATGCTTTGCTCTTTTGGCCCCCCTAGATCCAGCCCTGTGCATATTTTTTTTCATTATTTTTTATTTTACCGCCTTATTTATATTAACGTCCTGGCGGAGTTTAGCTACAGCTATTCTAACACTCAACCAGGAAGACGAAATGAGATACTGGTCACTAAGTACGGAAAAGCCTCGCAGGTTGTTGAAAATAAAAAAGTTTGAGCTGAGATTGAAGTTTTAGAGCTTAAGAGGGACTCTTAAGGCTTTTCGTGCATTTAATTTTATTTTTTAAAAGGTTCGGGGGTGTCGGACAGGGTCCAATGCTACACTCTGTATACATTCCATGTGTTGGTTTCACTTGTGTTTGAGTATCTGAGTCTGTTTTAGCTCTTTATTTGTGAAAGAGTTTAAAGCTTCACCCTGTATATCATTTCTTGAAATAACACACTTGGTTTTAAAACGAAATTAAATCATTTATTTAAAGTAAATGAGCAGAATTCGGTAAACTTTTTAAACGTAAAATATTAATTCTAAAAACAGTTGGGAAAAGATAACTTCTCGACAACAGAAATTCCGACTCAAGAAAAAATTTCTTTTAAGTAAATGATTTAAAATGTCGGAAAAAATTCACTTTGTTTATTATATGCAAAGGCAGGTGGTCGAAGATTTGATTAAATTAGATTTATTTCTAAGAGGCGCGGTAGCCGAAGGCTTATTTTAAAGTAAATTTATTTTATGGGGAGCGGTGGCCGAAAATTTATTTAGCTATTTTACTTGGTGCACTTGGGGTAAAATAAAAACTGATTTAAGAACAGATTTAGAACAGATACACGCACAGAAATTGACTTACTTTGATACCGAAAACTAACTTAACCTGTGCTCGTGGTGCTGGGCTTTTTCTATGGTCCGTCGAGGACGGTGCGTACGCGGATCTGGAAATGTCTCCGGCCATTTCGTGCGGGCACGACTGCACAATATTTTATAATATTGCATCATCCAATGTAAAAATGAAAATTTCTGACACGAAAATTATAAGGCCGTCTCGGTATTGAAATAGGGAATTTTTTGATATAAGAATGAAGATCGAATCGAATTTATTTCGGAAGTTATTAATGAAAATAAGTTGAATTAATTAAATTTGATATGACCCGTAAAGTCGTTCCGAAGGTTCTGCACTTAGAGTTGAATATATGAAATTTTGCCGATACGTCTACGGTGAATGAAAGGAAGTAAGTTTTGATAACAAAAGGGGACCGGTTGCAAGTAAGAATTGATAATAATGGGGATGGTAGTACCGGTACTTTGTTGAACACGAAGGAACCTCAGGAGTTTCTGAAAATAAGAAAGTTTGGGTTGGAGAGCTTAAGTTGAGACTCAGGATTCCTTCCGTGCACTTCATTTTGTTTGATTCGAAGTTGCTTCGCCCTGTATATGTTTCAGAGCTAATTTTCACTTGAAATCATTTATTTCAGTTTAAATAGCACTTTTATGAAATTTATTTCCGTTGGCAGGGTCAATGGCTACACCCTGTATATTCTTTTTGCACTAGTTTGATATTAAACGCTTTGGTTTAAACGAAAATTAAAAATTATTTATTAAGAGTAATGAACAGAGTGTGGATATGTATTTCACTTAATGAGCGACGGTGGTTTGATTAGATTGACATTTTTACTTGCGTTGCACAAGGAAGCAGAATGGCCACTCGATTTGTTGAATTAAACGAACCGGGAAAGAATTAAACACTGGGGCTTAGAGACTTTGCTCGCGGAACTCAGAAACTAACTTGAGGTACACCGAAACTCACTTGCTGGGGGCTTGGCGTGCTTCCTTATTTATACAGATGATGGGGATTGGGCTCGCAGAGATCTGGAAAAGAGCTGGAACTTTCCAGTCCGTCTAAGGAGCTCAAAGTGATGAAATATTGCGCAATCTTGTTGAAAAATTAAAATTTGGAACTGAAAAATATATCAATAAAACGGCGATGAAATATGGGATTTTTTGATGCATAAATAAAAGCCGAATCTAATTTAGTTTTAGAAATATAAGCGATAACTGTCTGAATAGTGTTAAAATTGACCTGGTCCCGTAAAGTAATGTTGGAAATCGTAATTTAATCCATATTGAAGCCATATTAATGTCATATTGAGGATGTTCCATCGCCGGCGTTGAACGGAGTGGAAGTAAGTTTTGGGGGTATTGAAGTGAAGATAGCGGCGAGTTGCTAGCAACTCGTGGGGAACATGTAAATTGGACTTATGTTCGGACGAATGTTTTGGGGTCTGATTGGAAAGATGAATGAAGGATGTTTCGAGCCGTGAATAGAAGATCGGTTTAAAAGTTAATTTGAAGGAAAATTTGTTTATAAAAGTTTTCAGAAGTGAATAAAAATATTTCGACTTGGGGTTTGGAGAGTGGTTTAGAAGTGAATCAAGCTAGTGAGGGTGCTGTATTTTTTAGGGCAGTTATTTATAAGAGTTTAGCTTTAATTTGACGAATTTTGATGTTTGAATGATATTGTGAGTGACTTAATGACTTTTTTGGGTTTTGATCTGGTGACCTTGAAGATTGATCTATTTTGAAAATTTTAGTAATTTTGACCTTGATCATATTGTTAATATGGGGAACATACTGTAACGTAACAACTATAACATTACCTATCCAATGTCCTGTAATTGAAATCAAATGTAATCAATCCGTTGCTCTTTGAGTCGAAATATTATCCACACCGAAGAAGCTATTGGAAAACAAACTACAATAAATATAAAAGATATATTGAAAATATGAATCTAACGAAATTATCATTGGGAATCCTTATAGGAGGAAGGCTGAGAATATTTCTGAATACTACTACTTATTAACGATCCAAAGTTCACAAAATTACTTGAGGTCCTAAGTCAAACTAATCCTAGCAGTGAGTAAAAAAAATAAAGGAAAACAGTTTAAAGAAAATAGAATGTATTGCAAATAATAAATTTGCACGCAATAAAATATAAAATCGAATCTAAGGAAAAATATTAATTTCTAACAATTATGCAAATAAGAATAATGAATACAGAAACGGATTAACTTAGCTGTTAAACAAAATTTTCAAATCTCGGCTGCGAAAATAGTGATAGGACCTTTCTCAGGTACTCAAAATTATAATGGATATACAGGGTGACTCCGTTAAACCAAAAATTTATCAAAATAGTAGCTAAAATCCAAAGTCCAAAATATATATCCAAAACCAGCAAAAGAATTATATTAATAAATTGGTGCTGCTTTTAACACCCTGTAAAATCGTCTACAATAAAATTATCAAAATTAATATCAAACCTAATCTCTAAGGTAATCAAGCTTACCCGATTTTAATGGACGATATAACTTGCTATTTAATCCGAAAAAGCATATAAAAAGGGCAAAATAAAACAGACAGTATTAAATTTATAAACAGATAATCGAGATTAAACAATTCTTGATTTCATATTTTGGAGTTTTAGGTCAGTTTCAAATTCCCCAGGGTAGAAATACAATTGCCTATTAGAAAACTAATAATTTTGCTGTTAAATTTAAGAATATATTTCATATCCTCATATCTTGCAGGGAATAAATTATAGAAAGTAGATCCAGCGGTATTGGGAGATTTTTTATACTAGCTGTAGGGTCTGCCATAACTGAGACTCGAACTCAGAAGTGGTACGACTAGCCGAGCTGCCTCTCACACAACCCCATCTGGTTCACTGCCACCAACTCAATAACACATTGAAAACGCTGATAAAATCTATACCCTAGCCAGGATTTGAGCCTTCACTTTACCTTTACCTCTTTAATTAATCATTTCAAAAAAAATACGTGTTATAGATACAATTCCAGCGCATTAAGTAAAAAATTGGAATTAGAATTTCATATTGAGAAAAAAATATTTGAACATCATACACCTCTAGGACCTGTACTGTTTTTGAAAATATTATGTTTAGGTGCTAATCTACAATACTTATGTATTTTTGTTAAGTCGATGATATAATTATTTCTGAAAAGTTTTGATTAAGATTTTTTTTACTTAGATTTTATCTTTATAAATAGCTCAAGTATTTGTTTTTAAAAGTATTTTACAGGTATAATTATTTAATCGTTAATATGTTTTTTCTGTTACTGCGCCTATTGCATTGCAACTTTAAATATTTTCTAGTTAATATTACACCCTTTCTTATATAACTAAATTTCTAACTGAATATTTTTTATGTAGAAAATAATACTAATTGTCAAGAAATAATAGTGCTTAGAGATCGTTATTGATCTATTGTGGCTATCAGGGTCGTAAAGCATCAAACATGGTTCTTTAAAAATTTAAATTATCTAAACATAAAATACGATTTTCAACAGAGCAGTAAGGAAAACAATCAAATATAATGGGACCATGTTGGAATATTCTGAAATACTTTTACAGTTTTTGATATTCACATGATAGTCACTTAGATGAAAATGAAATGGCCACTAAAATGGAGAATGGCTAGGGTATTCTCTGTGTGTTTTATTTTTGTTTTATTGAACTCGATTTTGAGACAGTGTAGTAAAAGGCTCCCTTTCCATTTATGAGGGTCAATGTACTTAGAAAATATTTAAACCTCTTTATGGCTAAAAATGTTAAAAGTATTACTTTAAGCAAACATTACATTTTAATCGTCAACAATTATTTTTAAAAATAACAAAAATAGCTTCACGAGAATCTCAGAAGAAATAATACTCAAAATCGTTTATTTTATTATAGACGTGCATTAAAAAATATTTGGTTAATGTCAAGAATACAGAGTGTAAAAATATTTTCTAAAACCTCACATTGAGGTTTAGGCAAGTCATTTAAAACATCATAGGTCGCAAAAATTGCGCTGTTCTGATTTTTTAGGTTATTGTTAGGATAGATACCAATAGTGTAAAACCAAGTTTTCAGTTTCGAAAGACCTGTCCTAACTGCGTGGTGCTCGAAAAACCTTGAAATTTTCGGGTTTATTTCGGTTTTTGGCTTATAACTTCGAAAAGGTGCATCCTACGGAGAAAGTCGCAGTGTATACTTTTAAATCTATTTCTTGAAAAATTCGATTTAGTTATTTCTAGATAACAGGGGAACTATTGGCCCTATAGAGTTCCGCTTATTAATAAACTAAAGCAAAATAACTGCTCTACAACTTCATTTCTTATGACTTTCCTCGTAAGATGAGTGTTTCAGCCGATATCCTGCTCGGAAGCCAGCTAAAACTACAGTTTTGAACTTTTTGGAAAAAGTGGCCCATTTTTGAAGTGGTGTATCTCGGGACCTATTGGACCTACGGAGTTGCGGTTGAGCTCATATTCTAGCAAATTTAATCTACTTTAAAAGTGCAGAGGATAACTTTTTCCACTGTCTAGTGTTAAAAATGTCTATATCATATGCAATAATTTCGCAGTTACGACATATAGAATATAGTGGTGAAAATATTAAAACATTTGTGTGTGTATTAGAGAAGTAGAACAAAGATGCAGATCTGGTGGACTTACGGAGCTGCGGTTGCGCTCATATTCTACCAAATTTTGTCTACTTTAAAAGTGCACAGGATAACACTTTCCATAGTCTAGTGTCATATCATATACAATAACTTCGTAGTTACAACAGATAAAATATAGTTAGATAGATAGATAGATACTTTATTCATCATATTAAGTTTAATACTACAAATGTAAAAAACTTATCAGACTAGTCGACTGTTACATCTCATACAACCACGCATACAAATTACAGACATAACGCACATTCACTCACAATTATCCTTTCATCCTATATGACATAATTGACTTACATGTAAAAGTTTAAAATAAATCTATCGTTTATCGTTTTAGAACAAATATTACATATACTACATATTACAAATTATTATATGATTTTAAAAATTCCCCATCGTATAAAATGCATTATCCTTCAAATATTGAAACAATACTGATTTAAAGGTTCTGTAGCTTTCTATATTACCAAATATTGTTACAGAGTGATTATAACAGATGATCCTTTGATATAACGGTGCATTCTGGCCGACCGTTAATCGTGAAAAAGGTAATCGTTGTTAATACGTGTGTGATAATTGTGTATGTCATTATTTCTGATGTACTCTGAGTAATGTTTTTTATATCTAATGTAATTAAGTATATGTAGTGACATGGTAGAGTTAGGATGGATAAGTTAATGAATGTTTATTTACAGGACTCTAGCGGGCTTGCTCCCACCATACATATTAATATCTTTTTCTGCATTACAATTACTTTATGCATATGAGCCGAATTTCCCCAAAATATTAGGCCATATGTAAGTACTGAGTGTACAAGATCATAGTAGGCCATTTTTAAAACATCTGTGGAGACTGTTTGCCTTAGCTAACAGATACTGCTAAGTTTAGAAATGAGGTTTTCTGCATGTCCCATGTTAATTTTTGATCAGTGATTACACCTAAGAATTTTATTTCATGAACTTGTTTTATTGATTTATGATAAATTTTGATCAATGGGCTATAATTATATCTGACATTTTTTTGTTGAAATACCATAAAAAACGTTTAATCGATGTTAAGTAACAATCCGTTGTTAGTGCACGTCATGCAATTCGTTTGCACAATGATTTGCAGTAATTATTGAGCTTGCAAGGTCTTTTTTGGATACAATTTGGTTTGTGTCGTCAGCATAAAGAATCATTGTATCTGGAGATAAGTACGAGTATGTGATATCACTCATAAATATTAAAAACAATAGAGGAGCCAGAATTGACCCTTGCGGTACACCAGTCGTAATTAGAGCCGGACGTGATTTGACGTCGTCGATAGCTACAATCTGAGTTCTATTCTTTAGATAAGAGGACGCCCAGTCATGAGCAACACGCCGAATACCATTTCGATATAGTAGGTCATGATCGACTGTGTCGAATGCTCTTACCAATAATTGTGGCAGATAGTTTTCCAAAAAATGAAGATAAATAGCTCCAGTCAATGTACCATGCAACAAATGTGGCCCTATTACATGTTCTCCAATAATTCCTCCCCAAACGTTTATAGACCATCTGTGTTGGTTATCAACTTGCATAAAAAAGTGAGGATTTCCCGAAGCATAATAATGAAAATTGTGCCTATTAACAAATCCATTTTTATAAAAAGTTGCCTCATCACTGAATAAAACAGTATTGAAAAAGTTGACATCATGTTGAATTTCACCTCAGGCCCAATTACAAAATTGTAGGTGCTTTTGAAAATCATCATCAGATAATTCCTAATGCATTTGAATACGATATATATGCGACTTATTTGTTTTTAAGATTTGACCCACAGATAGTCTAGGTACTTATTTCTACTAATGCGCTCACTTCTCCTTGATTAACATGGGGATCCTCAACCGTTGCCAGCAGCACAAAAAACTTATTTTCTTCGTTCACAACACGTTTTATTATTTCACTTTTTTTTTCGGAAGCTGCTAACATCAAAAATCATTCTTTCAGGATAACGTTGGTGATAAATTCTATTGGCAAGTAAACAATTTCTGTCTGACTCGCCCAAAACAAAAGTCGTGTCTACAAATTCCGCTTTATTAAACTTCATATTGTAAAATTCCAAATATTTTAAATTAAATACAAATTGTAACGACCAATAAGTGTGATAAATGCTCCTTTGTACACGACCATTTATACCAAACTGAGGTTTTATTGCTTGTCGAATAACGAAAACAGCAAAAAATGTATAAAAAAACATTACAGTAAAGGACCGGTTAAATACTATTTACTCATTTCAATGGATTAGAAGAAATGGTCCCACTAAATGGCCTCATTTCAAAATTGCATAAAGACGTGCGTCAATCAAAATGGGCAACACGTCGAACACCTATTATAATTTTTTCTAACGAATTATTTGAGGGAAGTTTATTCTTGAATTTGACACTCATTTATTTATAATAATATAATTTTAGGGTGTTCCATTTGAAAAAATTGAGAAAATTCAATTTAAAATGTTCTTAATTGAAAAATAATTTTTAGCCACCCTGTATATTTTTGAAAATGATTCAAAAACATTAATTAGATGTCTTGTAACTGGTTTTTCTTAAAACCCATAATTGTAATTTTTTAAATATCCATCTGCAGATAGTATTATTTCAACAAAAAAAATCATTACATCCAAGTGGTTGGGAGATATTCCATGCTAATATAGGAATGAATAGAGACTAGAAAGAGGCTTCAAAACATATACTGATATACATAGCATTCCATTTTAAAAAAAAAGGCACTTGGTCCTGTAATTTCGTCTTCACTCGCCCTAAATGTTCGAAAATAATTTTCAGTTATAGACTTTTTTACCTAGTTTATTTGCAATTTTTTAACAACATTTCTAGCTATCGTAGAACTCGAGATATCGAGGTCCGACGCACTATTGCCCCACCCTGTATATAAAATATGAATGTGATATATTAGTGAGTGAGCCGGAAGATATTGCAGAAGCACTGAAATTTATTATCACCCTTTTAAGGGGTATACCTCCCTTATTATTCATTCCATTTCATGTTCACTGATATATTCAAGTTGTTTCAAGATATTTACTAAAAGACCTTACTATTATAATCCTGGATTGAAAGTTGATCAATAAGTGAATTTTCTTCAATTAAATTTAAGTCATTTATTTATTTTTTAAATATTTTTAACAACTTTGTAGATTATAATAATTCTTGTAAATATATTATTTGAACACCAGGATAAACTCGGTAAATTTCCATGAACTTTGTGTCGTTATAACACATTACGCATACATCATGAATAACTAAATTTGATTCATGTAAACAACTGTAACTTTGTAACTCAAGAAAACAAACAAGCCATCACGTCTACCTAGGTGTCTCTTGAGGGTAGATATTTTATAGCGTGGTTACCCATGTGGTCATGATATTGACCTCTATATGGTTTCCAATACTAATACCTACAAGACTCACAAGAAAGTTATAGCATTACAACTCCACGGGGCATTGTGCTTAACACGTTCCTATATAAGTAGATTTCAATGTACTCTTGTGGATATCAATGGTAATTGTTCTCTGTTCGAATCCGCTATGAAATATCCGTACAAAGAAGTAAACCAATTCAACTAATACAAAAATTACATCACCTAGACTTGTAGTTTATTTTTCCATCACCTAATTAATATTTAAGAAGGGTTACTATGGTTTTATACCAGTCTTTTTGAAATAAATACATTAGTTTCACATATTTCTGATAATTTGCAGTCAATATTTAGGAAGCCTTATTTATAAATATTGCATCATGAACGTTTCTTCGGATAAATTGTTGCCATTTTTTTTATACATTTATTTAACGTCGGCCTATTTGCGCTACTGAGGCCTAACACCGACGCCTGTAGACGAGCTACCCCCAACCAGGAATTTTGCCGAACCTCTTCCCTTAAGAAGAGTAGGGATCTTTTATTGTTGCTATTATTTTTTTTAATTCCAATTGGCAAAAGGTATTGAAAAAAGAAAGATACAATTTTAGCATTAGCATTTTTACTGTTTCAAAATAAATATACTTTAGTTATCAGGTACTTTTGGAAATTATTCAGGAATTAATTATTCTTCTACTTAACGCTTTTACTCATGTACCCAGAGATATAGAATTTGCGAATTCTAACTGGGTCTGAATTCAGAATTATTTTTTAAAAAACATGCAAAAATCTTGTATTATTCGGCTTCATTTAATTTAACATTAACTGCAGTTCAAAGAGAAAAAATCGGTACCACACGACAAGGACAAACTTCTTCATTTAGTAGTAGGTTGAAGCAATGTATAATAATCTTGGCATTTCAAATTTTTTACTACAAATTGTTTTAAATCTGTCTAACTAACATGCCTTATTCCCACACAGTATCCCTCCTTGCATTTTATAGGAGAAGCTACTCTTGTGATATCATACTGGTAGTATGAGAGCATGTGTTTTAAATTAACATCGCTAGAGCCGCTTTACGGGAAAATTATTGTTACTGTGGGAGGTTATGTTTAGACTCCTTCCCTATACAGGGTGTAGCGCAATTTACCCGAAAAATTTTAATCATACATGCACCTTCGATAATAAATATATTTCTTAAAACAAATTTTAATAAAAGGCCAACACAGAAAAAGATACAAGTTGTTAAAATTACAAATTAATGGAAATGTTAAAATAACATACTATTTCTATAAAAACTGTTCAAAGTTTTGTCTATTGATGTTCAAGCACGCCTGAGCCCGTCTAATCTTATTTTGTCGTACTAGCTGAAGTATTCTCCCTTCCTACTGTTCCCGAAGACGCAGATTATGGACAGCCGTTGTGATGCGTTCACGTAATACTTTAGACTTTATTTTTTAAATATCCCCTCCAAAAGAAGTCAAGAGGATTTAGATCCGGAGGCCACGGAGGCTAAGCTAAGGGTCCACCCCGTCCGATCCAACGTATCCCGGTTAATTGGATCAAATAATCTCGGATTACTAAACGATAATGGCGCACCATCATGTAAAAACCACATCTGATTCGGACCCCCAAGGGCACATTGACAATCCCTGTCCATACGTTTAAAGAGCCGAAAGTGATTCCGAGCTGCTGCATGAGAATTCTCAATGGCCCAAACGTACGTATTGTAGATTGGTTATACCATTACGCGTAAAAATAGCTTCATCAGTGACCAAGATATCGGATGTAAATCAGGTATTTTGAGAATTTTTTGCAACAACTACTCACAAAATATTGTCCTTAAGGGATGGTCTGTAGGCAATAATGTTTGGACCTTCTGGACGTGATAAGGGTACAATTGGGCCTCACATAGTAATACCTGCGGGGCTAGCTGCCTTGTGCCTATTCGCGGATTATCTTCCACCATCTCTAAAATATCTTGTTCGACGTTTACAATGCATTGTGAGCTAACCCAACCCCCTCTTGCCCACGGTTTGGCCGTAAGTTCCACTTGCACGTCCACGTAAAACCACTACCGTAAACGTTTCGTGATGAGGGCACTGCCTATTGGGAAATCGCTGCGCATAAAGGAGAGAAGCTGCTAACGAGGTTTGCCCTGCTTCTGCATACGCTAACACAATGTCCATCGTTACTGTACACATGTACCACTTTTATTATAAAATATACTATCGCTTAATTACTAACAATTAGCACACAAACGACTGTTATCCACTCACGATAAAATCTATACTGGAGCTCTGATGACAGTGACAACATGTTCAATAAGCACAGTGAACTTGGATCTTTTTTGTTAATTGTTTTATGCAGTGTTTATTTTATACCAGCTTACCAGATAGTCCAGATACAACAGTGCTTCAATTAAGTAGAGGTCGAAATTACGATTGTCAAAATGTTTATTAATTTGTAACTTAACAATTTGTATCTTTTTCTGTGTTGGACTTTTATTAATTTTTTTATTAAGAAATCGACTTCTCACTTAAAGGTGCATGTATGGTTAACATTTTCCAGTTAAGTTACGTTACACCCTGTATATTCTAGGACCAACTAATCACTACTAAGGTAGTATCCACATGCCAATTTAGATCTAAACCATTAGATCTGTTTTGGTGAAAAAAATTATTTAATTCTCTAAACCATACCTCCTCCTTGCATTCTCTAGGAGTATATAATCATGGCGACACGGGAAGAGATGAAAAATCAGTTATAAGATTTAAATCCAAACAGATTTCAGAGTTAAATCAGATTATTATTAAAATTTACTTTAGAAACTGAAATTAAATCATTTTCAAATTCTAAATCATTCTTAATATAACCACCGCATCGGGAAACACTTGTATAAAAGTGAATTAACCTAAGGTGAGTATGAGTGAGTATGAGTGGTATTAAGCTAATAGAGGTGGAGTTTTCAGTGGTTTTAATTAAAACTTGTGTAATTGGTTGTAATATAATCCTTTAATATTTTCCTAAATTTATTTAGCTTATTTATATTTTTTATGACATGGTATGTGGTTATAGTAAATTGGACCAAGGTAACCTATAAAGTTTTGTTGCTTAGTTCTGTGTATTTGGGAATCACTATACTTTTATTTGAAATTGACCTTGTTTTATGTGTATGAGTAGATGTATTAAATTTTATTAGGTTTTTCTTAATGAATATTGAACATTCAAGTATATCTAATAGTTTTAAATTCAGACAGTTACATTCTCTAAAAAGTTGGTTACTTAGATCTGTAGGTTCTTTATTTAGTATTATCTTGAGTATCTGTTTTTGCACAACTTTCACCTGATTTAGAGCGTTATCATAGGCATCTCCCCAAATAATTAGCCCGTATCTTAAGATAGATTCTACCAGTGCATTGTAGACGTTCAGAATAGTATTTTTATTTAAAATGTCTCTAAGCTGGTAGAATTTATACGATAGTTTCCTAATTTTGCTATTTATATAGGTCGTGTGCTCTAGCCATCCCAAGCTCTTATCTATCATTACACCTAAATATTTTAATGTATTTGTGGAGTGAATTTTTTTAGAACTATCTAGAATGGTTATCTCACTAAAATTAGACAAGTTCGCATTATATGTCGAAAAGGCAATGTATTGAGTTTTTGATACATTCTGATCTAGCCAACATTTAATTGTTCTCATATCCTGTGAAACTTGCCTCCTAACGTCGGCCCAGCTTGCCCCATTACAAATGATTGCCGTATCATCAGCATATGAAAATTATTTGTCCTGTTAAGGGTAGCTTACATAAATTATTGATATAAATTAAGAATAAAATTGGTGCCAGAACTGTGCCCTGTGGTACGCCTATCGTTATAATGTTTTCCTCACTAATTTTATCCCCAATTTTTACAAACTGCTTTCTGTTTGTTAGATAGCTGGCAAAGACTTCCCGAGTGGTGCCTCTAATTCCAATGTTTTCTAACGTTTTCAATATTTTTTATGAGACACCGTGTCGATAGCCTTCAGGTCAAGAAACACAGCAATACATTTCTTATTTTCTTGCATATTTGTATTTATGGTGTTAACTAGATTGTAAATTGCATCTGTTGTGCAGGATGCATTCCGGAAGCCATATTGAGCACAAGAGATAATTTTATTATTTTCAAGAAATTCTTCAACCCGGTTTTTTAGTGCCTTTTCGAATATTTTTGAAATTTTCGATGACAGAAATAGGCCTATAATTCGTTTTTTCAGATCTGTTGCCATTTTTGTATATAGGTGTAACGATTGATATTTTAAAGAGGTCAGGAATACATCCTGAGATAAATATTGTGTTTATAATATGAGCCAATGGTTTTATTATGGCATCTTTTTATTAGTTTTACTGGGAATTTATCCATATCTGTGGCACTATCATTTTTTAAGGATTTAATATATGTTATTATCTCTCTATCATTAATAGGTCGCAGAAATAGACTGTTAATTGGTTAATGTTAATCGTCTTGTTTGCGGCTCAATGTATTCCACATTAGGAGGCCGTATTGAGCTGGTGATTTCATTACCAATGTTCCAAAAAAAAAGAATTGGATTCGTTTGCTTTTAGTTCATTAGAGGTGATTATACTACCATTGTCATCTACTATATTTATTTTATTATTCATTTTATTCTTTTGTGTGTTAGTGGCTTCATTTATTAATTTCCAGGTCTGACTTAAATTTTTGTTACAAGATTCAATGTCTTTTGTATAATAGTTATTTTTAGTGTTTTTAATAATGCTAGTTAATTTATTTTTGTAGGCTTTAGTTGTCGTATAATTGTATATTGTGCTTATTTTTCATTGCTTGTTTTTTCAATTTATCCCTGTTTTTTATAGATTGAATAATACCGTTGGTTATCCACGGTTTTATTTTTCTTTTGAAATTTTTTGTTATGGTAGTATTTATATGATTTTTTACAGTATTAATGAAGTTATTAGTACAAATGTTGCTATCATGGGAGTTGTATACATTTTCAAAACTTTCGAAGCTTAGAAGTTGATTTACTTTATCATAATCCGTTTTGATTATTTTGCTGTCGATATAACTTGGTTTGATGGTTCCAATAGGGATGTTTGTAAAAATTGGGTAATGATCTGTAATGTCGGATTCGATGATATGAGGACGATAGAGAATTTCAGGGTAATTTACGTTTGATTCAATAAAGATATGATCTATACAACTTTTTGTATCCATGGTTACTCTAGTCGGTTTATTTATATAAGATATATAACCATGCTTCGCCATGATGTTTAGGTATATGCTTATCTAGTATATTTATGTTCATATCCCAGGTAAAGATTTCTATGTTATTATTATTATGTAATTTCATATAAGTATCTAGCTGCTCTAAAAAGAGTCTATGTCTGATGATGGAGACCGATAAGCAAAACTAATACCTATTGTTTTGTTATCCAGATTTATTAATGCTTTAATTATATGTATTTCCTTTAGTATGTTTATTTTAATTGTATGTGGTAAACTGTTATTGATATAAATTATAACTCCGTCATTCTGATTAAATTGTGATTCATTATGATAACATAAGTAACCAGGGATATGATACCTACTTAGTGAAGATACTGTCCAAGTTTCTGATAGTACAATTATGTCATATTTTACTAACCTATCCAAGTTAGGTTTTCCAAATTGATGTGTCCTTCAATATCCTCAATATGTTCGATGAGTTTTGTATCCACTTCAAGATATTCCTCCAAGTCCTTAAGGAAATTACGCTCGTCAATTATGATGTCATTCCGGCGCCGACAAAAGGAGTTAAATTTTTAATATTTAAAATCATCCTATAAATTTTTAATGCATTACCTATATATTTTTAGTATTTAAGCAGATACAGGAAGAGAAAAGGAATTAATATAAATAAGTAAATAATGAAGATAATTTTTACAATATGTAGGTTTGATGTATGTTATTAACAATGACAATGAATATAATATGGATATGTAATTAGAGAATTAGCTTATAGTAAGTGTTTTATGTAAGCGATAGATTACTTTGTCGATGAGCTTTCGAATTGGTCCATTGTTATTGCGGAATGTCTTGTTCAATTAATAATCCATTTAATTCTGCCATCTTGCTTCCAAACATTATTCTTCCCATATTTTTCAAGAGCCATATTAATAATTTTCATTCGTTCATGAGTTAAGTCTTCTCGAATTGTTATCTTGGTCCCTTTAAGATTATTTTTCTTATTATAAACTTCGTTTTTTGTATTGTACGATGTAAATTTTACAAATATCGCTTTTGTGGTGTCTTGTTTATTTTGGTTAACCCTGTATGTCATCTCGATGTCTTCCTCTTTTATGGTATATTTAACTTTGTTTTTATTAACTGGATTATAAGCTGGTTTGTGGTTTCATTATTTACTTCAGGGATACCAGAATCTTAAGTCGTTTCGTCGAGTAAATTGTTCGAGCCTATCCACTTTTTTAGTTAAGGTTGATATATCATTTCAATTTTTTTCCGTTTCAGACTTTAACTTCCGAAAATCGCTGCTTACTTTATCGAATATTTCATTTAAGTCTGCCACGCCTTGATTTGTTTTTTCTATTTGAGCCAGAATCATACTTATTTTATCGTTTAGCGACAGTTGTTTGGCTGTCTCGTTCGACCCGGATTTACTAGCGTTTTTTGTCATATCGTCCTTTTTTTGTATATTATCACCACTTTTTACAAGAGAACGTTTTTTAATTCTATTTGGATCAATGTCCATAAGTATTGGTTTTAATTAGATTAAATATGAGGACACTGTTACAAACTTATGAAAAGAAAGAACTTTCTACTGTTAATATGCATTTATATGATTGCGTCAATACGTTAGATCTCACTACACAATCACTTTATATTGATAACTATACTTGAAACATGAGAAATTTGTATTTTTGTCTAGGCCGAACACTACTCGACTGCTAGCGCCATGATCTACTATAAGCTTTCAATAAATATAATGAATATTATAACAATTTAAGAGATAACGAATTTAAAAACTACCTTTTTTATTACTATTTATATGTTTTTAGCTAAATAAATTAATAAAACCATTTTTACAAACTGAATTCGGTTCGAAAAAATACAACAGAGATATTCAACAAAAAACGTGGTTAAAAAAATAAATCTTTAAAGAAAGGCCAGCATTGGAAACAAATTTTTCACAACTTCTCGTACCCGAACTATTGATTCCATTAATAAAATTCACCTCACCTTTCCAAACAATTCCATATACGGCAATAATTTTGGACTCCACTTCTTTACACATGTAGTTCTGATGAGTTGATTAGCAGCGATCAGCGAAATAATTTATTTGCCATCGAATTCTTCACAATATATGCGGATTTGTAATGCATCACAAAATATCTTTGCTCCATCAGTCGCTGTTTTTACTACTGACATATGTTTGTTACACTGTCGATGGTTCTCTGAAGCATCAGTAGTACAAAATAAAACAAATTCGATAGCCGGTTTCCTCAGGGAAGTATAATATTGTGTCCCTCTAATGTATTCGTGATGTCCTCTTAAAGCGATAATAAATGGAAAGCCCATTTTCAGATGGCGTCTCTACTGGTGATGTAAACAACGCTCAACTGAATAGTCTAGAAAGTGGCATATAAAAGATGTCATGTAGTGCTAACCAAACGTTTACTGATTTATGTAATTCATACATAATGTTGAACAACCCTATATTATGATTTTCACAGCATTTATTTATTTACACTTTTTTTTCAAACACATAAACATGGCGATTGTGGCAAAATGCTAATGCTTCGATTGCAACGATGGTAATATGCAATTATTACACTTAACGCGCCAGGCTTGTAATTTGTAATTCAGCGCTCGGCGAGGCACACAGCCCGGAGAGTAACTGTTGGTTGCAGTCTGGTTATGTTCCTTATAGTAAAATAAGGATTTCATAGAGGAGTTTGCGACTAAAAATATTATGTTTTAATATTCCACCCCCTAAAGCACAGTTGAACTATGCTAAGCCCAGCCAGGCTATTTATTTTTCGATTGCAATAGACACTGGACCGCTAGATGGCGCCTGCTGACTATTTTACATGTGGCTATCCCAAAGATACCGAAATGTACTAAATAGTCAAGTGATCCTCGTGTCGGTTGTCACATGACTACCTTGCACTGACGAGAACCAACAGCTCGAAACTGCAGTCTGCAAGTGGTGTGCGACGACTGGCACGAGAGCTCCTTTAAG
This sequence comes from Leptura quadrifasciata, assembly GCA_963675555.1. Lineage (NCBI taxonomy): Eukaryota > Metazoa > Arthropoda > Insecta > Coleoptera > Cerambycidae > Leptura > Leptura quadrifasciata. The sequence continues at coordinate 48,023,351 of OY776678.1, forward strand.
TAGGATCAGTCTTTCGGCTGGTGTTTATTGCAATCGAAGCATTAGCGTTTTGATGGTAATATGCAATTATTACACTTAACGCGCCAGACTTGTAACTTGTAATTCAGCGCTCGGCGGGGCACATAGCCCGGAAAGTAACTATTGGTTGCAATCTGGTTACGTTCCTTATAGTTAAATAAGGATTTTATAGAGGAGCTTGCGACTAAAATTATTATGTTTTAATATTCCGCCCTCTAAAGCACATTTGTCAAACCTTAACGTATATAATTTTATGAGTTTCTATGAGACATTTTTAGCAGGGTGGATATGTCCCTTTTATTGCAAATTTTTAAAGAATTTGAAATCATGAATTCAAGAGTATGTTACACTCGATAATTTCACTACGTTTTGTCAGAAATATTGTCACGACCTCCCTTTGGGAGAGCCGCGACTGACGGCCACTTGGCTTGTGTGAGTGGGAGATTGGGTAGTCAAAGTAGAAGACGAGTTTAAAACATATATAATTTATTAACAAAATAGCAACAAACAGTGCCACAGTACAAACAGGCACAACAATAATAGTTACAAATTGGGGGCTCTTACCAATATCACTGATGTGGGGAAATGCGTCAGGATAAGGAGTCGCACATCTTAGCACATTAGGGACTGTCTTAAGAATTCGACTGCCGCCCGCGTTAATAAAATTCGTATTTATAATTTTACTATATGCTTATTTAGCAGGTTACCTATTGAGCACAAGTTCGTATTTATTGTTTGTTATTAATAATTTAATGTCAGGTCTTGTTCTCAATATTTGTTTAATATTATTGCAAAGTATATCAATTTAGAATTTGGAAAAATAATTTGTATCAATATGTAACCTACTAAAGCTGTTTTATATTTTTCTAAAATATGAATACTCCTTACGTAACACATTTCCCCCTTTTAGATAGAGCTAGCCCTTAGCTCTAGAAAATACATTTCCCAACATAGAAAAAAACAGAGTTTTCAACCTACACTAAAAAAAATGCTAGGTTAATGATGCACCTAATTTATTTTTTGTATGTCAGCAATGAAATAAAATAGTTTTAAAAGGAACTCTAGATATTTTAATAAAAAATAACTAATATACAATCTCAAGGTCAAAACAAGAAATTATTAAATTAATTATCCTCTGGGAACCTCTTAGAATGCCAAAAATTATATCCCATAGAGGAAAAAATGAAAAATTGAAAATTAAATTCATTTGCTGAAAACAAGACCTCGTACTTTACGCACAATAAACGAAATAAAAACAAAACGCGATTATTGACTTAGAAAACTTTATATTGTAAATTCGGGCCTACTATGACAACCAAATCATCCCTTGTACAAAGCCGAAGCCGGCGCCTCCACCATATGTCACGACCTCCCTTTGGGAGAGCCGCGACTGACGGCCACTTGGCTTGTGAGAGTGGGAGATTGGGTAGTCAAAGTAGAAGACGAGTTTAAAACATATATAATTTATTAACAAAATAACAACAAACAGTGTCACAGTACAAACAGGCACAACAATAATAGTTACAAATTGGGGGCTCTTACCAATATCACTGATGTGGGGAAATGCGTCAGGATAAGGAGTCGCACATCTTAACACATTAAGAGTAGGACTGTCTTAAGAATTCGACTGCCGCCCGCGTTAATAAAATTCGTATTTATAATTTTACTATATGCTTATTTAGCAGGTTACCTATTGAGTACAAGTTGCTATGATCTAGTTATAACAAACACCATTTTCCGACAAAAGGGTAAATTTAAAGGCACCTGGCGTCACCCCAGATCAGGTCACTGGCATCTACTGGACTATGTTATCGTACGTAGGAAGCATCTCAAGGACGTCCAAATTACAAAGGCGCGCATTGATAGCGAATGTTGGACCGATCATCGTCCTGTTGTCTCTAAAATGAAAATTGTTATGAGACCCAAACACCGAAGAACTCAAGTAAAATGTAGACTCCGTCTCTGTATTAGTAAATTGCGTGACCAACAAACCGTCGAACAGCTAAAGCAAAAAGTTCAAGAGAATTTGAGTGCACTAGAAGAAACTAATTCTGTAGATGTCGCTGCTACCTGGACACAAATTAAAGACAGTTTAAAAAGTGCGAGTGAGGAAATTCTTGGCACTGCAGCAAGTAAAAAACAGGAGGACTGGTTCAATGATAATGAAGCTTTTATACAAGAACTTCTTGACCGCAAACATACTGCCTTCCAAAACGCTATCAACCACCCCAACGACTCATCAAAAGCAGAAGCTTTTACCCAATCTAAGTATGAAACGCAACGCGAAATCAGAAGAATAAAGAACGAGTGGTGGGCAAGCAAGGCTAGAGAAATTCAAAGGTACGCCGATTCACACGACTACAGGAATTTCTTTCAAGGAGTAAAAGCAGTGTACGGCCCGAGTCGGAAAAATATGTGCCCTATTAAAGATTTAAATGGAAATCTCCTCAAAGAAGACCAGGAAATAAGAGCCCGATGGAAAGAACACTACTCTAACATTCTTAACCAGCAAAGTCAAGCCGATCATGATATTATAAATCTTATCCCTCAATATGACACCTTCGAAGACTTAGATAAACCACTAACAACGGAAGAGATCTTAACCGCCATTGGGCAGCTAAAAAATAACAAATCTCCCGGCGCCGACTCACTCCCAGCTGAGATCTTTAAAGCTGTGTCGTCAGAGCTCATATCCTACCTCAAAAAACTGTTTGATGTCGTGTGGGAAAGTGGTCAAGCTCCGCAGGAGTTTCGTGATACACTTTTAATCAACCTTTTCAAAAACAAAGGGAGCGCTGCGGACTGTGGAAATTACAGGGGTATAGCTCTCCTGGCTGTTGGAGGGAAGATACTCACTAAAGCGATGGCAAATAGGCTAACACCTGTTATGGAAAAGTTACTTCCTGAAACACAGAGTGACTTTAGACCAAACCGAGGCACATCGGATTTAATCTTCACACTTAAACAGCTTCAAGAAAAAGCACTCGAACATCAAGGAGAAATTCACATGGCCTTCATTGATTTAACCAAGGCGTTTGACTCGGTGGACAGGGAAGTGCTCTGGAAAATTATATTCCGCTTAGGTATCCCTAGAAAATTTGTGGAAGTATGTCGCAGTCTACATACAAACAATAACGCCCAGGTTATGTATAATAATGAGGCAACCGAACCTTTCCAAACCCTCACTGGAGTTAGGCAGGGATGTGTCCTGGCACCCCTACTCTTTAATTTGTTTACCACTGCTCTAACAATTATTGTTGACAACAAACTGACAGTCAGAGGAATAGGTCTCAGATACCGTTTTGATGGCGGTCTCTTTAACATAGGGCGCTTTAGAGCTTTCACGAAGACACGCACACGATTCATTTGTGATCTCCAGTATGCGGATGACTGTGCACTTTTAGCCTCTACGCCGGAAGAGCTTCAAGAACTTTTAGATGTGTATGCCCAGAGCTATGATTCCTTGGGACTTAAAATCAACATTGGCAAGACTAAGATTATGTCAACTCCTCATCAAGTGAACCAAATAGACATTACACTTAACGGAAATTCTCTTGAAGTGGTGGATCAGTTCAATTACTTAGGCAACGTTGTTAATGACAAAGCAAACATGGATAGCGAGATTCGCAATAGAATTAACGCTGCATCTAGAGCACTCTGGGGACTTAGAGAGAGAGTATTTGACAACCACGACCTTGCTTTGCCAACGAAAATGGCTGTCTACAGAGCAGTTGTCATTCCAACACTGCTATATGGATGTGAAAGCTGGGTCACTTACCGTCGTCATGTGAAAGAATTAGAACGTTTTCAGCAAAGACACCTCAGAAGTATGATGAAAATCCGTTGGTTCCATCACATATCAAACGTGGAAGTACTCAGGAGAGCAAACAGCCTTCCAATTGAGGTGCTTATTTCAAGAGCACGCCTAAGATGGGCAGGTCACGTTCATCGTATGCATGATAACCGCCTTCCTAAATGTACACTTTATGGTGAATTGCTAAGCGGTAGAAGAAGGCGTGGCGGTCAACGAAAGAGGTTCAAAGATGCTCTCCATGAAAATCTAAAATCCTGCGGTATTGCAGACGAGCAATGGGAACAACTTGCAGCGGACAGAACCGAATGGCGAGGGGTTGTGGCCAGCTATCAAGGAAATGTTGCTGCAAGAAGGCCGAATCCAAGACCTAACCAGGTCTATGTTTGTCCTGACTGCGGTCGACATGTGCTCTCCCGAATTGGCCTCTATAGCCATAGTCGTGTGCACCGTAGATGAATGGGAATTACAATAGACTACACCTTTTACTTGTTTCTTATTGTACAAAATTTATCGACTGTAACATTTTTATACCCGGACTCGAGTAACGGCTAATAATACAAGTTCGTATTTATTGTTTGTTATTAATAATTTAATGTCAGGTCTTGTTCTCAATATTTGTTTAATATTATTGCAAAGTATATCAATTTAGAATTTGGAAAAATAATTTGTATCAATATGTAACCTACTAAAGCTGTTTTATATTTTTCTAAAATATGAATACTCCTTATGTACCAATATAATTAGCATTAATTCTATTCGGATCGAAAAAAAAAAATTCTATCAATCAATTCAAATTTTAACTAATCATTTAAAATCTTCTACGAACTCTCAAATGCAAACTAATGTGGCTAGATCTTAGCTGCTGCTAACTCAATATTATTTTTCAGAGCGAGCACCAAATAAAAAGTCTATTTCAACTTGTCAATTGTAAGTCTTTAAATAACGAATAAATTTATGGGGAAGAATAATTTGGTAATAAAACAAGTAAATTCACAGAAATTGTTCAAAATGTCCATCATTTTTCTGAATCCAAATGCGCTTTCTCTTAAATGTCTGTTTAGTAACTTTGGATGAATTTGGTTGATAGCTTCAACAATTCTATTGCGTAATTCATTGAGATTTGAGACCTCGTTGTAGTGTATTTTGTTTTTGCAAATCCTCACACAAAATAATCTAAAGGATTTTCACATGGCGAGTGAGACGGCTACCTTAAAAGTCGATTATTTTCTAAGGCACCCTAGAAGAAAAGGAACAATCAAATGTTTTAAATGTTGTGTTGTTTAATGACGAACCTGGATTTACTCGTGACGGGGTTTTTAATGTGCAAAATACACACATTCGGAGTGACAAAATCCCCACGCTATAGTCGAACGTAGATACCAAAAAAAGTGTTTGATAAACGTTTGGGCAGGAATCATCGGCGATAATCTAGTTGGACCTTATTTGTTACCTAACAGACTTATTGGACCGGATTATCTAAATTTTTTATACAATGTGTTACCTGATTTTATAGACGAAGTAGTGTGCTTAGGTACGTGGAGACAAATGTAGTATCCACACGATGGGGCACCACCACATTATTCCATGGAAGTTGCCAATTTTCTTAACCGGACTTACCCTAATCGATAGATTGGAAGAAATGGACCCATACGCTGGCCTGCCAGATCTCAGGATTTAAACTCCTGTGACTTTTATTTATGGGGTCATATGAAACAAAAAGTGTACAGTGAGCCAGTGAACTCTGTTGAAGAATTGACACAACGTGTCCACGTGGTTGCTGCACAAATTTGTGAAGATCCGACTGTCTTTGAAAAAGTACGTAATTCAATCCGCTGTAGATCTTAACTATGAACAGGGCACAGTGTTGTATCATTGTCGTGGCACGGTAATCTAGCTCAGTAATCTCTGGGAGTATCTGTATCCTATACTTACGGGATTAATTAGTGGTTTCTGTCTCTTTTCCTGGCGTGATAATAAGTACTTGACGCTCCATACAAACACTTTATTGCTGCGGCAACTGACACGGGACAGACTATAAGTTTATTTAACAATGCACGTGGCACACAAGGTGTAATTTATAGGTTATGTTGTAGTATGAGATAAAAATATTAACATAGAAATTATACGTTATCGTTTGGTAACTACAGCTGACGTACAGAAATAATGATTAAATTAAATTAAGTATGTTAAAAAAATATATGAGTAGCATTTAATTTCCGTCAGGTGTATTTTCAATGTAGAAATCAACGAATATAATATGAAATCTGGTGGGTATAAATGAAGTTTTGCATACAGTATTTACCAACTGGAATCCTCGGCTTCGAGCTCCCAAAAATAGGACAGTGTTTTCGACGATTTCGTAAGCCCCTCGATGACGTTATGATCTGGCCCAGGTGAAGGCCGTGGCGTGGTCCTAACGACGACGAAGGCGCTCTTCGAATCGTATCCTGAAGGATATAAGGAAATAAACCAGAAGTGATATTCGGTAACAACGTAGAAAAAAATTCATCGTCAGATACAGGTCTTGCGTCGCCCTCTATGATCTAACATGATGTAATACATAAATTTTTGTTTCTCAGAATAAAGAAGTTCCTCTAGCAAATTTAGTGAAGATCAGTCAAGAGGCTGTTGAGTTAGTGCAAAAAAACGAAAAAATAATTTGAACTTTGACACCTTGTATCCTTTTCCACTGTAACATTTTACTAAAGCATATTTGGTTATATGCTCATATTTTGGCCCAAAGAATCTACCCCTGAACTATGGTCTCTTATTAATGGTCTACAATATCTATATATTGTGAACCATTAACAATAGACCATAGTTCAGGGGCATTATAGTTTAAATTTATGCCTATAGCTACTGCATGTATGATTTTGTTTGTATTTAACATTCTTTCTTTTGGAATTGAAATTGTGACTTTGTTCTCTTTTTCCCGTAATTGGGCACTGCACCTGATAGATATAGTAATTAAAATAAATCAATTAAAAATAATATTAATAGTGATAATAATTTGATACCACCAAATTTACATCAAACACGTGAGCACCGTATTTATTTTTTTCTTATTTCCCTCATTTGCCCAAAGTAATTCTAAAACTCAGGCTGACTTATTTGAAAAAGTTAACCCGGTACAGGCTGATATATCTGTGTCCAGAATAAAAAATGTTGGTAAAGGTGGAATCGTGATAAATTGCACCTCAAATGAAGATTCAAAAAAGCTTAAAGAAATGGGCGCAACCAATTTATCTGAACAATATACTATAAAGGAAGTTAAAGGACCTCACCCAAGGCTTAGAGTTGCAGGATTTCAAGAGAAACATGAACCCGACGTTCTAATTAACTTGATTTGTGGTCAAAATAAATGCATTTTTAGTGATAAGTCTGAAATCGAATGTTTAAGTATTAACAATGTCAAAAATAAGAGCGGTGTGTATTATGCTGTCTTGCAGGTTGATCATGAGATATATAAGAGAGTCATTAATAATGGATACTTATTTATCGGCTACAAGGCATGTCCTGTCTATGATGCAATTGACGTAATGCGTTGTTACAAATGCTGTGGTTTTCAACATGTCTCAAATAATTGTCAAAATTTATTAGCATGTCCAAGATGTACTGGTCCCCATCAAGTCAAAGATTGTAATGCCGAAAATTTGCAATGTATTAACTGTAAGAACCACAAAGATGGAAATATTAAGGCACTATCAAATCATGCATCTTGGGATAAAAGCTGCCCCATATACATCCGTAAATTAAACGAATTTAAAAACGATGTCATTGGGCTAATATAGCCATTACCTGATGATAGCAATGCCTGTGCAAACACAGTCTTTACAAAGGCAGTAAATGAGGTTTATGATGCCAGCCCTGTGATCCCCATAACCAATAAAACTAATAATGCCTGTGTAAACAATAACTTCACAAAAGCAGTAAGTGAGGTCTATAATGCCAACCCTGTAATTCCTACAGCTAATAAAACATCAAAACAATCTGTTATTCATATATATTATCAAAATACCAGGGGTCTAAATAGTAAAACACGAGAACAATATAACAATGCATTATTATTACATGATTCATACGACATATTTGCACTAAGTGAAACTTGGTTGACATCAGGTGTTTTAGATGGTGAACTCCTTGATCAAAATTACACAGTCCTTCGCTCTTATCGTAACTTTACTGCTATGGATGTATGCAAGGGAGGTGGAGTACTCCTCGCTTGTAAAAACTCACTAATGATTACAAGAGTTCCTACTGAAAAGAACGAATTTTTTAGTCAATTACCCATGATAGACGTGATAATTGCAAAAATCGGAAAAGGCAACAAATTTTGGTACATTATTTTAGTGTATATCCCCCCTAAAGTCACTTCTGAATATCTAAATTTAATTTTTGAAGGTATTATTTCATTAGAATTTTTATATGGCCCTGATATAGTTCTGTTAGGAGATTTCAATGTACCAGAATTTAGTCTGAACATTGTTAACCCTTCTGTCACTTACTTAAAAGATTTAGTCAACTTTTTTTCATTCACGCAATACAATAATATCTATAATAGTAGAGATCGTATGCTTGATTTGGTCTTCAGCACAATAGCTTGCTCGATTGCTAAACCATCGTTATATGTTGTTCAAGAGGATATACAACATCCACCCTTGGATATATCAATAATATTGGAGTATGATAATCAAAATGCTTTCGCGGCTAGTAATATTAAAAGTTATAATTTTAAAAAAGCTAATTTCATCCTATTATACAATGAAATCTTAAATATTGATTGGTCGATTTTGAATGAATATAGTGATGTCAATGAGGCGTGTAAATGTTTATATGATTTATTATATAGCGTGTTCGACCGATATGTACCAGTTACGTCACCTAAGAATAATAAATGTAAATATCCCCCGTGGTTTAGCAGAGAAATTATTCGTGATGTTAAGCAAAAACAAAAACTGTTAAAGCTATATAAAAGGTCTAATAACGACCCCGCAATTTATACATCTTTTAGTGAACTCAGATCGAAACTAAAAACCGATATATTTACTGCACACAAAAATTTTATAATATCTACTGAGGAAAACATCAAGAATGAACCTAAGAAATTCTGGTCCTATTTATCAAATATCCGTAAAAATAAGCCTACCCCAGCCAGTATGATGCTAAATGATGAAATATTAGATAATGGCGACTTAGTCGTTGAGGGCATTGCGAAGTTTTTCAAGACTTCATATACATCAACCATCGATGATATCGACGCTCCTAATGAGGCATTTCTGAGTGATAGTATAAACGGCACTCTTAATACTAACACCCCTACAGATGAGGACGTTATGAAATGTATAAAAAGACTCAAGTCGAATATGACTATGGGCCCAGATAAAATTTCAGCTTTTCTAATTCGCGACTGCGCTCCCCTATTAGTAGAACCTCTGAAAATTATTTTCACGTTAATTATATCTTCAAATACAATACCTGAAATCTGGAAGGTATCGCGCATCTGTCCCGTCTTTAAAAATGGAAATCTAAATGATATAGGGAACTATCGGCCTATAACAATAATCTGTAATTTTGTAAAAGTATTTGAATTCTTTATCCATGACATTTTATACAGTCACGTGAATAACTGTATTAGTGTAAGCCAACATGGTTTTATGAAGGGTCGCTCGACAACAACAAACCTAACGTGCGTAACTCAGTTTATACCGGAGGTATTGGACGATCAAGGACAGGTAGATGTAGTTTACACCGATTTCTCCAAGGCCTTTGATAGACTCCATCATAAGATTTTGCTCCGTGATCTAGATAAATACGGTCTATCATTAAATGCACTAAGTCTTTTTACATCATATCTAACTGGGCGTCTCCAATACGTATCTCACAAAGGTTTTAACTCAAATAAATTTCACGTCCTATCTGGAGTCCCTCAGGGATCGGCCTTGGGACCGTTATTGTTCAATATCTTTATTAATAATGCTGTTAGCTGCCTAAATATCCCTCATCTCCTATATGTAGACGATATGAAAATCTATATAAGAATAAATAGTGATGAGGATTGCATTGTACTTCAAGAAAATCTTAATAGACTTCATTTGTGGTGTATAAAAAATAAACTACCTCTTAATATAGCTAAATGCAATGTTCTCTCATATACACGCAAAAAAGATGTCTTAAATTTCCCGTACAATATTGATGATGTATTACTTAATAGACCGGAATACGTCAAAGATCTAGGAGTATATTTCGATGCGAAGTTAACTTTTACTCACCATATCGAATATGTAACCTCATCCGCCACAAAAAGCCTAGGATTTGTTATGCGTAATTCCCGGGAGTTCTGCAACCCATCTACAATTAAACTATTATATAACTCATTTGTTAGATCCCGACTGAAACATAACTCTATCATCTGGTGTCCAAGTTATGTAAAATATATCGAGGTATTAGAAAGGGTGCAACGCAGGTTCCTAAAGTTTTTGCCATATAAAGAGAATAAAGTGTATCCTCCAATTGGCTACCCGCATGATTTATTACTTGAAACGTACGACTATCAATCCCTATTGGTTCGTCGTAATATGCACTCCGTAATTTTTCTATTTAACGTGATTAGCTCTGTTTTCGATGCCCCCGAAATATTGGGTAAAATCAACTTCTATGCACCCCCATACACGAGGCGCCACAATGACACTTTTTACTTAAAGACTGCGAATACCAACATACTGCATTACTCCCCATTATATATGATGTGCCGTAACTACTCCAGCGTGCAAGACAGCATTGATATTCACAACTCTAGCGTTGCGCGTATAAAGAATGCTTTTTATCGTAACTCTATTAATTAGTATGTTCTCTGTTTGTTTTAAGTTTTAAGTTGCCTAACCTGTCCTAATATCTGTATGCTTTCTCTATCTTGTTTTCAATGTTATCCACTTATTTATGTTTGTAGTATTGTGTAAGTATTAGTTTGTAGTTTACTTGTATTTTATATTTACTTTTAATTTTATGTTTTGTTCCTATCCTGTGATTGGGATTTAATCCCGTTGGATAGTGTATGTAAATAAATAAATTACATTACTTAAAAAAGTTGAAATCAATATTTTTTTCCTTGTTAGTTTTGTCCAGAGGGATTTCGAAGGAAGTTTAAAAAAAACAAAAATTGTTATCACATGAAATGACGAATGATTTCAATATTCATAAATTGTAATATATTCATGAAAGCTCCTGTAGTAAATGTATGTTTTAAAGAAAAAAATTATCGATATATTTGCTGACTTGAAAATTCAACGAAAATTCATTAAATTGAAAACCTAATACAGTGAATATTCAAATCAAATATGGCTCAATGGTAGGGTCAGTACTAAGTCAAGCTCTATACCTATTAAACTGAATAAACATTCAAGGAATAAGTCGACAATAATGAAATTTCTCTCGGTACATGTTTAAGTACACCAATACACTCAAGCGGCTAAATAAACATTCCAGCCGAATAACCACTGATGCATCAATATTTACACAGTTTATTGAAAAAACCTCTCGAAACTAATATGAGAATTTATTTACCAATGTTGGTCTAGTATTCGTAACACGTACACGCTGACATTCTGTTCTACAATGCCGTTTCTCTCTTATAAATCTGCCTGCAGTGAGTTGTAGTGAGCGAGTGAGCGACCGAGAGGCCACGCTTCTTCGGTGTTAATTCAAGGCTTGCTTGAGTTTAACGTATGGCCCTCGATCCTTGTGAATATAAACTAGATTGTGGTCTAGAGTCCAGCGCTAATACACTCACTATATTTACTTGCTCCGCAGAAATTATTTACCCTGGACTGACTAACGCTTCCTCAGTGATAAGAGTCTATGTTCCTTGGTTATAATCGCCAGTGAATTTTATACAGTTCGTGCAATAAATTCATTAAAACTGAATATTGTTGGAAGAATTACATTATTCTTTGGATTTGGTTATTCTCACATTATACCTCAAAGTTTATGAAAACTATTAAGCATTTCTGTAGAATTCTCCTTTTATTGGGCAATAATTACTTGATTAACAAAAAACATAAATGATCGTCCAATGACTAGCAGCATGTTAACTATAAGCTAACATATTTTTCCATTAATTTGCTTTAACACTTTACCTTGTTAATTTATTATGTTAACATTTGTGAAAGTACCATTCGATCGTGTAATATTTTCAAGTGTATCCTTGGTAGAGGCTTTGCCATCATATCCGCAACTTCAGTTGAATTCCCAATTCTCCTTCCTTTCTATCGAGTGAAAAATGTTTGATTGCAATGTGTTTTGTTCTGCGATGACTCCACGGTTTTTTCAAATATTCTGCTCAGTTACATGACCTCTTTGACCCCTCATTTGGCGCTACGACTTCCGTCTCTATTGTAGAAGTAGCTGCCATTGGCTGTCTCTGACCCAGCACCGAAATAGCTCCGCCTGCGTAGGTGACAATTACCCTCAAAGTCGATCGACTAGATATTGTGCATCCTCTGATGTCTGCATCACTGAAGTACTGTAAGATGCCTATATTCGCATTTCGACGATAAACTATCACCAAATCAGTACTGCCTGAAATATACCGAAATACTCTTTTGACTAGTGCGTCAGCTTCTGTAGATGAAGTCTCGAATGAACCTGACAAGAATCCCACACTATAAGCAAGATTTGGTTTCATATCATCATAGCATCAAGTACGTCAACGTACTGACTGTTTGTCGTTATGGAAAGTTATGCTTCTTGACGTCATCTTTCTCTGTTTTTGAGATTACAGGGCCTTACAAACTTCGAAGTATTGTGGATTAGTGGCCTCAACTAACTCACTCATTATCTACAATCTACATACGAACTTAATATGAGCTTTTTGCCATTTCACTTTCGAGTAAATAAACATGGATCAGTTTCACTCGCTATGAATCACAATTTTAAAATAAAACTTCCAAGACCTTTGTCCTAGGGGTCTATGAGGTTTCGCCGCCGCCAATTCACCGCAGCCGTTTTGACGAGGTAGTTTCACTACCAGCCGTTTCGCCACTGATCCATTTCGCCACCAGTTATATCAAAGAAATATCTTAAGCTAGTCTCACATAAATTCATCCATTTTAAAGTAATCTAACCTCATATGAAAAGTTCAACCCTAAGACAAGGGGAAAAACCATCATTAGAAAACTTTTCACAGCCACGCTTACTTAAAAATCAGAATTTCTTTGCTTCGCAACTGATGATAAAATGGCCTATTAATTGAATATGATCGCAATTGAGACATGCTGCCCGTCGCAACAAAAAAATAATTTTCAAGATAACAATAAGATGATTTATACAATATACAATGATTGATAATTCTGCGCTATTGCACGCAAATACTGTAACATGTAGTCCATTTAACGAGGTCCCGAACATCAATAGTTTGTAGGATGTTTTGCAATACATTTCCCTCTCTGCTTTCGAGGGTGAGAAAGACGATGGTGATGGCTTCGAGTTCTGAAATCCTTGCGTAGTGCCCCTATCAAGGAAAAACCACCGCAATTTCCGGCTTCTATTTCTTTGGCTTGCGAGGGATCGTCGGATCGGGTTTTTTGGGAATAATAATAAATTCAGTTAATTTACATTAGAGTACCCCGGACCAAACCCAGGGGTTGAACCTGCCCCGCTCGTAATAAGAAAATACGGACAAGGTTTTTATGAGTTTTTTGGAGGGCAGGGATCATGTTGAAGGTGCTATTTTCACCCTACCCTCCCGCAACTACCCACAATGTGTCCCCTCTTCCATGCTGTCGGCCCTAGACATGTGTGAATGTGAATTCGTCGGACCGGTGGTTTTATGCATTTATCAGGGAAACCAACCATTACTCAACGACAATTGACCTAAGCAAACCCCGGGGACTACACATATAGTTTAGAGAAAAAGGGGTATTTTTATACATTGGGGGTAGTTGCGGGGGGGGTAAGCCAAATTGATCAAAATATTCCTATGTTGCTTGCACATCGTGTACTATTCCATAGCATAATGTACTATGAATTGTACTGTGGGGCGGCTCTACAAATACTGTAAAAATTTTAAAACTGCAAAATAATGTAATTATGAATGCAAATTATAAGAAGGCTGTAGAGCCTTGTTTAAAAGGTAGAGTATTCTGGTTTGTACTAATTAGTATATTTTAGAGTGTATTCTTTTTGCTAGAAATCGCCTGTCACGTTACCAAATTCAAAATTTGTACAAGAAATGAATCAATCATAGCTTCTGTTCTCCGTCTGACAACAAACGTATATTCGTTTTGTAAATAAGATACTACAGCATACTGCCAAATGATTGGAAAACACTTAATAATTTAGAATTTGCTAAAAAAGCCAAACATTTTCTAAAAGAAAATGTCTTTTATGGAATTAACGAATTTACAATGTAATGAAATTAATTGTCTATGCTGTTAATTTTATTTGTTTTTATTGAATGTAATTATATTTTCATTTCATTTAATAATTGTTACGTATATCTCTACATTATATGGCACTGTATTTTTCTCATTTTATTTAAATGAATGCTTTACATTACTATTGTTGTACCTGGCGGTGTAAACAATATTGTATTTGTCACCCATAATAAATAAACTACTAAGGGAAGTTGCAATTGGAATAACTTGTGGATGTTATATATTCTAAATGACATATTCAACATGTTAAACTTAGAATCAAGAAATAAATGGTCTGGTTTATGGAAACAACTCTGTTTCACAAATCCTTCGAGATACATTTCCATTCATACCAACATCCCGACAAAATTTGTTCACGATGAACTTCCTGCCCCAAGAAAATATATTATTATTATTATTAGCCTTTACTCGAGTCCGAGTATAAAAAAAATGTTGCAGTCGATAGATTGTGTGTAATAAAAAGCAAGTAAAAGGTGTAGTCTATTATAATTCCCATTCATCTACGGTGCACACGACTATGGCTATAGAGGCCAATTCGGGAGAGCACATGTCGACCGCAGTCAGGACAAACATAGACCTGGTTAGGTCTTGGATTCCGCCTTCTTGCAGCAACATTTCCTTGATAGCTGGCCACAACCCCTCGCCATTCGGTTCTGTCCGCTGCAAGTTGTTCTCATTGCTCGTCTGGAATACCGCAGGATTTTAGATTTGCATGGAGAACGTCTTTGAACCTCTTTCGTTGACCGCCACGCCTTCTTCTACCGCTTAGCAATTCACCATAAAGTGTACATTTAGGAAGGCGGTTATCATGCATACGATGAACGTGACCTGCCCATCTTAGGCGTGCTCTTGAAATAAGCACCTCAATTGGAAGGTTGTTTGCTCTCCTGAGTACTTCCACGTTTGATATGTAATGGAACCAACGGATTTTCATCATACTTCTGAGGTGTCTTTGCTGAAAACGTTCTAATTCTTTCACATGACGACGGTAAGTGACCCAGCTTTCACATCCATATAGCAGTGTTGGAATGACAACTGCTTTGTAGACAGCCACTTTCGTTGACAAAGCAAGGTCGTGGTTGTCAAACACTCTCTCTCTAAGTCCCCAGAGTGCTCTAGATGCAGCGTTAATTCTATTGCGAATCTCGCTGTCTATGTTTGCTTTGTCATTAACAACGTTGCCTAAGTAATTGAACTGATCCACCACTTCAAGAGAATTTCCGTTAAGTGTAATGTCTATTTGGTTCACTTGATGAGGAGTTGACATAATCTTAGTCTTTCCAATGTTGATTTTAAGTCCCAAGGAATCATAGCTCTGGGCATACACATCTAAAAGTTCTTGAAGCTCTTCCGGCGTAGAGGCTAAAAGTGCACAGTCATCCGCCATCCGCATACTGGAGATCACAATTGAATCGTGTGCGTGTCTTCGTGAAAGCTCTAAAGCGCCCTATGTTAAAGAGACCGCCATCAAAACGGTATCTGAGACCTATTCCTCTGACTGTTAGTTTGTTGTCAACAATAATTGTTAGAGCAGTGGTAAAAAAATTAAAGAGTAGGGGTGCCAGGACACATCCCTGCCTAACTCCAGTGAGGGTTTGGAAATGTTCGGTTGCCTCATTATTATACATAACCTGGGCGTTGTTGTTTGTATGTAGACTGCGACATACTTCCACAAATTTTCTAGGGATACCTAAGCGGAACATAATTTTCCAGAGCACTCCCCTGTCCACCGAGTCAAACGCCTTGGTTAAATCAATGAAGGCCATGTGAATTTCTCCTTGATGTTCGAGTGCTTTCTCTTGAAGCTGTTTAAGTGTGAAGATTAAATCCGATGTGCCTCGGTTTGGTCTAAAGCCACTCTGTGTTTCAGGAAGTAACTTTTCCATAACAGGTGTTAGCCTATTTGCTATCGCTTTAGTGAGAATCTTCCCTCCAACAGCCAGGAGAGCTATACCCCTGTAATTTCCACAGTCCGCAGCGCTCCCTTTGTTTTTGAAGAGGTTGATTAAAAGTGTATCACGAAACTCCTGCGGAGCTTGACCACTTTCCCACACAACATCAAACAGTTTTTTGAGGTAGGGTATGAGCTCTGACGACACAGTTTTAAAGATCTCAGCTGGGAGTGAGTCGGCGCCGGGAGATTTGTTATTTGTTAGCTGCCCAATGGCGGTTAAGATCTCTTCCGTTATTAGTGGTTTATCTAAGTCTTCGAAGGTATCATATTGAGGGATAAAATTTATAATATCGTGATCGGCTTGACTTTGGTGGTTAAGAATGTTAGAGTAGTGTTCTTTCCATCTGGCTCTTATTACCTGGTCTTCTTTGAGGAGATTTCCATTTAAATCTTTAATAGGGCACATATTTTTCCGACTGGGGCCGTACACTGCTTTTACTCCTTGAAAGAAATTCCTGTAGTCGTGTGAATCGGCGTACCTTTGAATTTCTCTGGCATTGCTTGCCCACCACTCGTTCTTTATTCTTCTGATTTCGCGTTGCGTTTCATACTTAGATTGGGTAAAAGCTACTGCTTTTGATGAGTCATTGGGGTGGTTGATAGCGTTTTGGAAGGCAATATGTTTGCGGTCAAGAAGTTCTTGTATAAAAGCTTCATTATCATTGAACCAGTCCTCCTGTTTTTTACTTGCTGCAGTGCCAAGAATTTCCTCACTCGCACTTTTTAAACTGCCTTTAATTTGTGTCCAGATAGCAGCGACATCTACAGAATTGGTTTCTTCTAGTGCACTCAAATTCTCTTGAACTTTTTGCTTTAGCTGTTCGACGGTTTGTTGGTCACGCAATTTACTAATACAGAGACGGAGTCTACGTTTTACTTGAGTTCTTCGGTGTTTGGGTCTCATAACAATTTTCATTTTAGAGACAACAGGACGATGATCGGTCCAACATTCGCTATCAATGCGCGCCTTTGTAATTTGGACGTCCTTGAGATGCTTCCTACGTACGATAACATAGTCCAGTAGATGCCAGTGACCTGATCTGGGGTGACGCCAAGTGCCTTTAAATTTATCCTTTTGTCGGAAAATGGTGTTTGTTATAACTAGATCATGTTCGGCGCATTTAGTTAGGAGTAGTTGGCCATTAGCGTTCATGTTGCCCAAACCGTTCTTGCCTATGATGCCTGGCCAGGTGTCTGCATCTCTCCCTACTCTAGCGTTAAAATCGCCAAGAATAACGAGTCGTTCCGTTTTAGGTATTCTACAGAGGGTTTCTTCCAGCTGTTGATAGAAGCTTTCCTTGGTTTCGTGACTTGCATCCAGAGTGGGAGCGTAGGCGCTTATTAGATTTACCGCATTGCCATCTGATAGTTTATAGCGTAGCTATATATATAACTACACTGATACGCTTAAAGTTTGGCCACGCTTGCTACCCTGCACGTTTATTTAAAATTAGAGTTATTATTTCAGGGAAATGCGACAACTGTAATGTCATAGACCTAGATCACGTGTTTTTTGGCTGTGTTAATTATAAAGATGCATCTACGAAATTTGTCCAAAATATTATTAAAAATTGTGATATCATGGCTCCATTTAATTTACTTAGCCAGTTGGTGATAGGTTCAGATACAATATACCACTGCATTGTAACTTTATAAAAGAAACCAAAATTAATTTATAGGTTATTTTCGTCCACCCTACGTTTTTCCCTGTGTTGGTTGTCCCTACTTTCCGAGGTCTACCCAGTCTTGAAATAGTGAGCACATCTATTTTTTATTACTCTCTATGATTTGTAAATAGATTATAGAGCTTTTGAACAAGCAAAAAATATAACTTTCGCAAACATTGTACACATATAACTGTTCAGCGGCAGACTGGAACATATTTTCGATTCAGATAAACTGAAATTAATTGAAACAATCTCCGAAAGATGAAACAGTTCGATAGTCACAGATGAACTCTGAGAGGGGATACAGTTAAGAAGGTCAAAGACAAAATAAATGAAGGATGACAAGATAGCTCAAGAAGGAGAAAAAGTTTTCATTAATGTCAGCCCTAATAGATAACTCAAATCGCGTTCGCAGCTCCGGAAGGAGGATCGAGAACACATCAACGGGGTTTTTGGAAAAAGAAGGAATAAGTCTCCGTAAGAATAAATTTCAGTGGTGGTTCTAAGGGTCTGTTCCAGGAGATATATACAATATACAGTAATGTAACTTTTTTTATTTAATGCAATTAATGCGATTTCAACTACGTACATGTAAATTGACTGAATAACCATTTTTATATCTTGTTTGCCTTCTATCTATGTAAATACTTGGAAGCGAATAGAAATTCTAATACATAAAACCTCCTTTACAAATATTCTAACGTAAGTATACATTCATTCAGTATTCTACGTCTTGCTAATATCTTTAAAGAATGGTTTTCATATGCAAACATCTTCGCAGGAATGCAGAGTCATTTCTCTTAGAAAATGTTATAAATATGAATAGTAAGTTTGCTGAGGTTTGTAAGCTTCCAGCAATAAATTCCGCAAAGGAATAAAAAGAATATTAAACATGGATACTTTAATCCTTTATATAGCGTTTTTATTTCTATTTTTAATTTTATAATCAACCCTCAATGTCAAGTTGCTCTTTGCTCTAAATATTTTTAAGACTGTAGTCATTAACGATTTTTATGCCAAATTATGGTTAAAGATTTTATGGTAGTTTCCAGAGATAATTTTACAAAATTAGAATATCACAAAAATATACAGAGAGTTCTACATAATATTACTATTATATTATATTATTATATATAACTGGGTCAAACTGCGTATATACAAAGTGTTATTATAACTCCGGGTGGTCTCCCGCGTCGATGATCGGCTCCTCCGTTAGCCACGGTTGCCTAAACTACGTTTCGGCAGAATTTCATCTGCCACCTTCAGGTTCTCGCTGAAAACTTCTACTGCCGCTCCTCGTTACTCGAACTGAATTTGAGTGACTGAGGAATTTTTAATGAAAACCTGTAGCATCAGAAACGTCAAACTACTGCGTGAATAGAACTTCTGAATGATTTGATGGCATCAGTATTAGCGACAGCAAACTCAGCTATCTTCTAAATGAGAGGAGAGTTTCGGTGAAATTAACAGCGATCTTTCAGGGAAATAGTGATTAGAAGACTTCAGTGCGATGGAAAAGACAAATGGGGGAATACTAATCCGGCCACCTGAACAAGACTTAAAACATTAGAGTTTCAAAAGCTAAATCGTGGGAAGGTAATACATGGGGATAAAGAACAGAAGATTGTAGAAGGAGCAGCGATTAAGGAACGATAGAATTATTGTGAAGATAGTAAGAAGACTTCACATATACCAATACGAGAAACTTGACCTATTTCTGGATTCATATTTCCTGAGTAATGTAACCACTTCTCAAAAGAAGAGCGGTTTAACGAAAGACATACGAAAATGGTGTCGAAGGAGGACTGGAAACTTGCTGACATTATAATAAATATTAGAATTTTATTCCTTCGAATCATACAAGCCAAAGTATGATTATTTGTTTGGAAAAGTTCCATCCTTCCTTGAACAGGAAATTAACGTACTTGCAAGAACTCTATGTACATGATTCACGATTGATTTAACACCAGAGTATATTTCATCTGGCTGGCGGTTGGCAAATATGGTATTTATACAAAAACCAGAGCATGATAGCTATTGCAGAAGTCTTTAGTTTTAAAAGAAGAAGTGGAAAACTAAAACACTTAAAAACTACATTTGAATATGTACTCACGTTTCGCAAATTAAGTTGCCGGCATCTAGAGATCAGAGTTCAATGAATTCAAACAATCCGATTATTCCTACTCCTTTCTAGGTCCTAGTTGGGTTCTACCAACCATAGGTTATTAACAAATAAAACGTATTATTTGGAATAAGTATTTTGTCAGTATACATACTACTATCACATTTTGCAATTTCTAAGCTTTTAACAATTTTCTCTTATTTGATGCATTGCTGCTTATTTTTAAGTTATTAGTATTATATGATTGTAATCAGGAGCATGTTGGGTAACCCTAAATTTCTCAGTTCTTTCTTATTTCTGTGCTTTTTGAGCCTAGCTATAATTGCACGCTTCATTTGTCCAGTATACTTCAAATTATAATCTTCGCAATTGGCTTCGTAAAACCTATAGTTTAAGTCAATCTTATTATTTGACTTGGAGCAAGAACATTAGGGCCATATAGATAATGACAACCTGGCTACAGGAGACGCAAGAGCTCCAGACCCACCTCAGGTTTATCTCTTTAAACAGGACTACGAACTATACAAGTTGAGGGAGGCTATCAGACAAATGTTCAAGACGTCAGTAGCTTTGTGTGTAGATTCTGTTTGGTTCGCAAATAAATAAAATTTAATCAGTTGTTTCCCTAAAATTCTGCAATAGCAATTACGTAATTCTTTAATAAAGGCATTACTACAAATAGTAATATTTTGATTTATTTTATTCCATATTAGATCAATATTGACACAACATTTTAAAAACACAATTTTTTTTTATTCAGAATGCTGTAATTCGTTTTTACCTGAAAATATGTTGAAAATGCCATTCATCATAGATGCATTTAAAGCCAATACGGTTCACCATCATTCTATTCCTTACGATGGTTTCATGGGCGTATTTCTACTCGTATTTGTTATTTCCAATATACACACGTATAGAAAGGAATCCTATAAAGAGCTGAAAGATTTTTAGTGCTACATTTTTCGAGCCCGACGGCGACAAAATAAATGGCGTCATCATCAAAAGCCGGCGAATCACAATTTCAAAAGTTGAATTGGCGCTTAACACCACAAACCTCTTAGTTTTACTTAAGAGCACATTATACTTTAATATCTATTCAACGTGCCGTATGATTCCTAATCGATATTCCATCGCAACCACTTCTAACTTAACGCTCCAGAAGTACATTACCACTCTTATAAGCAAATTGTCAAATTCTCCCCAAGAGACAATTTCGTACCATGAATGTATTTAAATACCTTTAGAATTATCCAGTCGTGGAGTTAAGAAAGTTAATGAAGAACTATTATCATTTAATTTTCCACAAAGAATGTATTTTTGCTTAAATTAATTGAATAATACAATTTTTCATTCATTAGAGGTAATCATGATTTTGCCTACACAAAGTATAATATTTTTCAGCTTAAAATTAATGTTAATTAAATATATAACGAAATATATAAGCCAACACAAAGTGGATAAATTATTACAAAAAGAATAAATATGTAGTGAAATAAAAATACTTACTACTAAAGTCCAGTATTCTACTATTTCCTAAGAAAGGAAATCGATTCATTGCTACCAATCGAGGTGCATAGGAAATAGTGGAATACTGGACTTTAATAGTAGGATATTTTTACTTTACTGCATATTTATTTTTTTGTAAATTAAATATAGTTCGGCAATAAGAAAGATTAAAAGAGAAATACAAAAGAGTAAGTTCACTTGAGGTCTGCAGCAAAAGGCCATCGAAATGGTTCGTCCTTAAACTATTTTTATTAAATCTCTTAAGGTTATCGAAATTCCCTTTCATAGTGACTGATCATAACATTATGTGACGCATAGCGGTTGCCTTTACCTTTATCTTATGTTTTCCTTAAATATCTTGATTTATTAATGCTAAATAATTACTATTACCTAATTGTGGAACTTTATTTATAATTTTTATTAATTCATGTATGTATTATAATGGGAAGGGTAGCCCAGTGGGCTGTGCATTTAGCATACAAACTCAGGCAGCTAGCGAAGCGGGTTCGAGGCCTGCTTATTGAGAAATAATTTTATTTATAAAATTACCTACTGGTTCGGACTCCAATATAAACTGTAGGACCTCTTTTCTCTCTATCTAGCACAAAGTTCAAAATACTGAATTTTCAAAGAGTTACCTGAGAGGTGATTAAGAAGAACATGTACTATTTTTAGGACATAGGTACTGCTGTTTTGTATATTTTCTAGATATTTCATTGATAGCAGAGTGAATATTATACCCGATATCAGTATAGAGATTTGATTAAAAACCATTAGACCTTGAATTTTTACGAAATTTATTTATATTTAGTACGCATACTGGAATACAAGACCTCTGCTGAGAATTCTCTTAATTGCTGAAGTTGACTTTTCCTAATTTTCTTTAATCATTTGTTAAGAAACTGTAAACTTTTTAAAAGTATATTTTTCATTATACTGTTAAATTTTAACTTGTGACCATTATTGTATCCTGTACTACATTAAAAAAATAAAACACATTTGCGTTAATATTTAGTGTTATATTAGAGGGATTACTGGAATAGAAAGGTTATGTATTTCTAGTATAAAATACTCAGGCACCCCTTCTTCGTGTGACAGATTATACAAATTTTATATCCACCCCACCGCAGAGCTAACCGAAGATACTTTAATCGGTTGATACCAACAACGCATTGAGAACGTTGTCTTACAATAATTGTTTATAGAAAGCTTTCTTTAATTAATAGTTATTTAAGATACAAGTGTAAAATGCCATTCTTTATTGCACAAATGGTTGAATTAAAAATACGAGCGAAGCGAGTGTATATAAAATCCATCAGTGCAATAAAAAGGCTTTTTACAAGTGTGTCTTATAACGTTTTATCTTCGATCGTTCCAATTATTGTAAGAAATGGGCAATTTTTCATGAATATTTGTGAAACTGTATCAACTTTTTGTGAATGTCACTTTGACGGTTAGTATAATTCGAGTTGTAGTTGAAGTTTCCATTCTAGTTATGTTACTTCATGGTCGTGACTGAAAATCTGTCATGATAGTAACTAAGGAAACGATATTATAAATAAACTCGCGTAGTTTTTTAATTTTTTAGAAATCGTGCAATAAAAGCGTGCATTAAAAATTTTTATTGCACAGTTTCTTATAAAAGGTCACTTTTTACACTGGAAATGATGTAAGGACCTG
The DNA here is from genome assembly GCA_963675555.1 of Leptura quadrifasciata. Classification (NCBI taxonomy): domain Eukaryota; kingdom Metazoa; phylum Arthropoda; class Insecta; order Coleoptera; family Cerambycidae; genus Leptura; species Leptura quadrifasciata. The sequence continues at coordinate 48,046,542 of OY776678.1, forward strand.
TTATTTTTTACACGATCGTAGACAAAATAATATAATCACATTTAATCTAAATGACATGGTGCTGGATTATAAGGCGCCCCTTGGCCAAAATATAGTTTTCTGCAATATTGCGCGATATACAGCGTGTCCCATTTTGCTTGGAACCACCCTTATAAAAAGTTTATTTAATGCCCGAACAGATAAATTTTTTTAAATATAGATTTTTGAAAAGTGCATCATTGTATTATATTAAATTTTACAAAACATAATAGTGTGGCCTACTATGATTTTCTTTCAGGTTAGAAAATGATGAAATCTTATTAGCGATGTTTTAATTTCAAATCTGAATACGCCACTGGATTCAGCAGTCCCCCAAATATAATTGGACCAAATTTCACTGAAAGAGATGTATATTTGGATTTTTCTTGAGGGAAATGAAAATGTCCCATTTTGCTTGGAATCACCCTTGTAAAGCGCATTTTTGTGATATATTAAATTTTACAAAACATGATAGTGTGAACTACTATGATTTTTTTTTTCGGGTCAGAAAATGGTGAAATCTTAATAGCGACTTTTTTAATTTCAAATTTCATTGAAAGATACGTATTTTTTGATTTTTCCTGAGAGAAATGAAAATGTACCATTTTGCTTGGAACCACCCCTATAAAAAGTTTATTTAATGTCCGACTTAGATAATTTTGTTTAAATAAAATCTTTGAAAAACGCTTCTTTCTGTTATATTAAGTTTTACAAAACATAATAGCGTGGCCTATATGATTTTTTTTCGGATCAGAAAATGGTGAAATCTTGTTGGCGATTTTTTTATTTCAAATATGAGTGCTCTACTGGATTCGAAAACCCCTCAAATGTGTTTGTACCAAATTTCGTTGAAAAAGTCGTATTTTTTTATTTTTCCTGAGAGAAATAAACATTCGGAAATTGCCGAAGAAATTTAACTGTTCCATGGGATTGTTGTTTTATAAAAAGAGTGCCTTGACTGAGATAACTGTCAAATGAATGATTCATTGTTGATGAGTAGATCATGTAGATATTGCTTATTTATATTCCTGCTTATTATCATAATTATACGCGCGCAAAGGTTAACTTTTCAAGAAATAAAAAAATTTTAAAAACTTTTTTTCTGTAAAATCGTACTAAAAAGTAAAAAATACTAATGTACGAATGCAACACAAGCAAGACGTGTGCACTTATGATTGTACGCATGATTGTATGAAAGGGATGGAATCATTGTGTACATAGTGCCTTCAGTCATGCGTACGTAAAGATGATACATATTATACTTATATATAAAGTGCGCACGCTCTGCTTTTCTTGCTTTCATACATTAATAATTTTTTTATTTTTTACTTTTTAGTACGACTTTACAGAAAAGCAAGTTTTCAATTGTTTTTAATACTTTTTAGTCATATTTTTTGGGGGTTTTCCCCCCAGAGATCGCTTACTCAATAAAAATTCGTCTCTTAACGATTAGTTTTAATTTCCCGCTCCTTCGCTTTCTCGCTCCTTCGTTTTGCAGATTTTTCAATTTTCATCCTAGCGCCCCCTATGTGCGAATATTCGCAAAAGTAACGGTAGAATACTGTATTGTCATCGGATCTTAGTAACTGTTTAAAATGCCATCAATTGATTATGTTAGGAAGTGTGTTAAATAAAAGACCCAGGATTTGAACATAAACATTGTGAGAAAAAAAATCAAATAAAAATAGATATTGTTAAAATTGTTGGTGATGATGTGAGATCGTCAAGAGAAGCTGCCCGAGAATTTAATAGAAGAAATCCAAATCGACGGATGCTACTTAACAACAACGTTCGAAAAGTAATAAAATGTTTTAGTGATACCGGTAGTGTTTCATAAACAAATTTCAGAGAATCTAACCGTCACTGGCAGCTTAATGATCTCGCTATTTTGGCATATTTGTATAACTGCTAAATCATTTCATACTGTCTTATGTACATATTTTTATATCTTAGGAACTCAGTTATATTTTTTTACACTATTATGTATTTCCGTTCTATTGCAGCATCTTAGGAAACCATTGTCGATTGTCTACAAAACATTTATTTACATTCAGATACCTATATTTCAATTTGTATATTTTTGTTTACTATGTAAGTACATGTGGTTATTTTTCTTACCTTTAATTTCTAATTATCCCGTTAAATAGTATATCCTATAAGATGTAATATATTTTCTGAATCCTCATAAGACGGTTTTACGTTTTACTATTTACTGCGGCAGTTTATATTTTTGGTTATGTGTAGAATATAAATTATAAATTGTTGCAATCTAAGTCAGCTGTGGTATGTGAAATTATAGATTCCTTTTATCGATTCTGTAATTTGTTTGAGTACGGGAATTTATATAAGGCAGGTTGTTGCGCTTAATTCAACAATTGACAGATGGCCATACCTACGTTTTACAGCTTTCAATTTAATCAGTGGAAATAGATTTTCAAGTTTGTGTGGTGGCATTATTTTGCAGTAAGTGGGACAAATAAAATTTATCTTATTAGTAAAATTCACCAACAAATTATTTGCTTGCAGCTTTTGTACTTATTCGGAAGTATATAAATTTTAACTGTGGACTTCAGTAATTGATATTACATTTTTATATCCGCGTTAACAAGTGTTTAACATCCAGATCAATTTCATTTATTAGTGATTTAAAATTTAATTAATCTTCAATTTTTGTCAGATGCAATTTCAATTATTTTAAAAATAAATTTAAATTCAAATTCAATTCTTTTTCATTTAATAAGTAGTTAAAATAATATATGTACCACATGGTTTTAAAATATTTTTTGTCTTTCTTTTTCATTTTTTGGCAATTTATAGTTTACTAAATCAGCTTATATATTTCTACTTATATTTATATACCTATATATTTATATTCATTTCTGTATACATTTCTGCATAGCTTTTGAACAGCTTATGCATAGCTTATCTTTCTGCATATAGATAGTTTAAAAATTTTCTACATATTGAAAATTTTGACTTCCTTCTTATTTTATGCTTATTCATTAACTTTTCAACAACCACATAGTTGGATAATTTTATCACAATTTTCAAACTCCATTTTATTAAGAGACGTAAACTAAATTGACAAGGAAACCTTTAGACTCCATTTTTGCAAGACAATTGTGGGCCTGGATTGCTGTTCCAGAACCAGTTACCTCAACAATACTCAATGCCGGAATCTAGGATCCTGGTATAAATTTGTTATATATTTTCTTTTAAATTTTAATTGGTCTTTGTTAGCCGATATTACTAAGTAACCAAAATTTTCCCTTTATACAAACCGATTTATCTATTCATGTAATATATTTTATCATTCATTCATTATTTTTTTATTTCTCTTACCAACAATTTCAGCCTGATCTATAGTAGACTGGTTATTCGAGAAAAAGAGACCACTACTTATTATCACTATAGATGGTGCCCAATTTAACATCAATTTTTCTTTGTCTCCTTTTCTTGAAATAAACAGAAATCTATCATATATGCTGTACATTTCAAAAAGGATAAGTTTCTCCACTCTTATGAATACTCCGGATCCACGGCTCTTTGCTCCGACTTAAACCAGCTAGTCGTCCGCATATGTTTCCTCAATTCTTTCCCAAAAATAAATAAGGGAAAGGAGGTAACAACAGTAATTGTCAGGACGTGGCTCAACCAAAATTTTCCCGGTAGCTGGACGTAGTAATCCATTGAGAGCCTGGCTGCCAAGATCGCCGGACTTCACATCCCTTGATTTTTATTTGTGGGGTACTCTTAAAAGCAAAATTTATAAATCTCGACCACAAAATAGGCAGAAACTATGTGACAGAATTACACTAGCTTGTCAAGAAATCTCGAGGGAAGAACTTAGAAATGCATTCGTAATTATCGAAACGATAGATAAATATATAGAAGTTGAAGGTGGCTTAGTAGAGATAACCTACATTTGATTGTTCTATTTATTTATTTATTTATTTTGTAATATTTTTAGGTAAACTTTTTGTCACTTCTTTTTAATTATTTCATTATAGTGTGAAAGAAAAAAAGTTGTTTGATAATTAAAAATTTCTAAATTGAGCATCACTGTCTTCTTAACAATGAATCATTCAATTGAAAGTTATTTCAGTCAAGGCACTCTTTTCATAAATACACAATCAATCCTATGCAACAGTTAAATTTCTTTGGAATTTTCTGAATTTTTATTTCTCTCAGGAAAAATTCAAAAATATGATTTCTTTATCGAAATTTGGTACAAATACATTTGGGGGATTGCTGAATCCAGTGGCGTACTCAGATTTGAATTTAAAAAATCATCAATAAAATTTCACCATTTTCTGCCTCGAAAAAAAAATCATAGTGGGCCACACTATAATATTTTATAAAATTTAACATAACACATAAAGATGCGCTTTTCAAAGATCTATTTTTAAAAACAAAATATGTAAATCAGGGGTGGTTCCAAGCAAAACGAGACACGAGGTATATAAAATTTCGTAATTTGTAAATCTTGAAACATCGATACATAATTTAGTTGCAATATATATCTGGTTCCATAAGACGCCTCGATATAATGTGGGTGCTCAGTTGAAATAGATGTACACAAGATGGCCGATGGGATATAAGCAAATCATTTATTTATATTGATGTTTGTTAATTTGGAAAAAAGTTTTTTGAGTATTTCTTGATACTTATACACAAAAACTATCTTCGATAAATAATATGTACCCAAGTTATCGAACAGGCAATCAATTAAGTTATATAATGCTATAAATTTTCCTCCTATTAATAATATGGATTAGTAACTTAATGTCACATTCATTCACGTGAATTTTATGTGATTACAATGAGTCAATCTAGGTTTTGATTTATTTCGAAAATTTTTATTAATAATTATTAATTTTTTAAAATGCTTTCTATAATTTGTGCATGTAAGGGTCACATAAAAAAAATTATCCAATGAGTGCATGGCTCAAGAATTATATTTGGTGTATGATATTACTAGTTTATTAAATATTTGTTATATGTTGTAGGACTAACCAACTCAATCCTCTGTTTATCCTCTTTACACTTTCACTTAATTCGGGAGTATTCCCCAAACTCTGGAAAAACAGTTTTGTTACCCCAATTTATAAGAATGGTGAAAAAGCAAACATTATGAACTATAGACCAATATGCATTCTTAATGCAATTCCAAAAATATTTGAGAACATCATAACCGATCAGATTAAGGAGAGTTTAACGATGGATGAGCAGTATGGCTTTTGTAAGGGTTATTGTTCGCTGAGTTTGTTTTGAACGCCTTGGAGGATCGAAGCCAAGTTGATGTAGTTTATACAGATTTCACAAAGGCATTTGACACAGTGAATCACTATTCTTTGTGGGAAGTTAAAAGCTTTTGTTTTTGGGGCACTCTATTAAATTAGATCACCAGTTATTTGTATGATTGAACTCAATCAGTCAGAGTAAAAGGCTTTATTTCTGAGGAAATAACTGTGATGTCGGGTGTACCACAGGGGAGTCATCTTGGGCCTTTTTTATTTAATATGTTTTTTAAATGATATTAAACCTGTTTTCAAAAATAATTATTTTCTCCTATTTGCGGACGATCTTAAATTACTTAACATTGTTAAGTTCAAGGAAGATTGTGAAAGACCTGGATCTCGGTGGTGTACTCTCAACCTCTTAGACCTTAATATAAAGAAATGTCAATTAACGTCTTTTTACAGATCTCATAATAGGTTAGAATATACTTATAGTATCAATGGCTCATCGTTAGATAAAGTTAATACGATTAGAGATTTGGGTATTATTATAGACTCTAAGATAGATTTTGCAGTTATTATGATCATATGACTAATAATGCTTTAAAAATGTTAAAGTTTATTTGTCGAATACCTAAAGACTTTTCTAACATTTCATCACTAATTTACTTATATAATTCACTGATACAGTCTAATCTTGAGTATGCTTCCACTATCTGGTTCCCCACATATGCATCACATGTTTATGGTTTAGAAAATGTCCAAAATAAATTTTTATATTCTATTGCATACAAGCTCATTTTGTCACCAACTTATTACTTAATGAAATTAGATCTATGACTGAATTACCAGAACTTCAAACTCGGCGAAATATTTCAGATATAATTATTTTATATAAAATTTTGTACTTTTATATTGACTGTCCGAGCTTACTTTTCCAAATTGGTATCTATGTTCCTCCCAGAGAGTCTCATTTGCCTTAGTTTATCATAGATGTAACTATGGTATGAATTCATCTATTTCTAGAATTGTTTATACAGGTAACAATATTGATATTGACTTTTTAACTTCTCTCTGTATAGCCTTAAACACAGTTTGAAATAGTTAAGCTCGATCAGTTGATTGCTTATGATTTTACATTATTTAAGCCACTTTAAGTTGTTCTATTTTATTATTGTTGCTATTATTTGTTCTAATTATGTTACTATTTAGCTTTATGTTTTTCTTTTTTGTAAAATGCTCATCTTGTAATTAAGAGTGTTAATGAATAAATAAATAAATAAATAAATTAGTAAGAAATGATACAATTTAAATATTCCTTTTTATTAAATAGATAAAATTGAGTTACCTGTTCAAAATGTAATTAAAACTACCTACTCTAAAATGTCGCATTTTTATTTGGTGAAAACTTGGAGCCATTCGGTAAGTAATAAAAATTAATGAAGCTCTTGTAATTTCAGTTTTACATTAAACTTAAGATCGCGGTCGGAACAATTTTAATTTCGTCATTTATTAAATATTTTAAAAGAATGTTGCAATTCTGATTTTAAACGGATATAAACGAAGTTTACAATTTAGAAATTAAAAGATCGCGGTAATTTATAGAGCGATTTTGATGAATTCTTAAGTTTTTCAAGATCGCCTGTGTAAAGGGGAATACAACCTGCTGGGCGTAATCCGCTATCAATTTATGTCGTTGCAAAGGTTGCGAACCAATAACCCCAGAAGAGGTCCGTAGAGCTCTTGAGGTCTCTAAGAACTTTGCTGCTCCAGGTCCCGATGGGAAAGTAACTTTTGGTGGAAAAAGTTATCGAGCACCCACCACCATTTGGCCAGAATTTTTAATTCCTGGTTGAATGGGGAGCAGCAAATTCCTTCTTGGGTTGTTGAGGGGCGGACAGTGCTGATCCCTAAGAACGGAGATTTGTCCAACCCAAAGAACTACAGACCGATAACCTGTCTAAACGCACGTTACAAGGTGTTTACACGCATTTTGTACATGCGGGTGCTCCACGCAGTTGAACCGGTTTACGAACGGATATATGAGCAACGAGGGTCGAAGAGAGGTGTCGCTGGCTGTAAGGAGAACCTGCTGATCGACAGATGTATCACGCAGGACTCCATGTAGTATAAGCGGAAACTCTCTGGAACCTGGATCGACCACCGCAACGCATTTGACATGACATCGCATGAGCTCATTGTTTACTTGCTCCGATGTCTTGTGGTACCCGGTCCCTTAGTGAGATGTATTGAAGAACTGATGATTCTCTCAGCCCCTTCTGTTTTGCATCTTACTACTGCCATTACCCGTCTCGCTCCGGAAAACCCGTGGCTACAACTGCGGTACCCCCGGCGACAGGAGGCATAAGGTCACCTATCTATTTTATATGGATGACCTTAAACTTTATGCCTCTGGAGAGAGAGATCTCCAACAGTCCCTTAAGGTGGTACAGGAGTACGCGCAGGCTGTCGGTATGCAGTTTGGGTTGGATAAATGCGCACTGATCTATCTCAAGAGAGGACGATGCGGTGACTACGGAGAGGACGCGCAGCTCGTGGACGGAAGCATCTTACACCATCTAGATGCCGGAGAGTCGTACACTTACTTGGGTGTCGAGCAACGCTCCACCCAAGTAGTGAGTATAGTGAAAAACGCTCAGCACCTACTCCGACAGATCTGGTCTTCAGAACTGGGTGGGAAGAACAAGGTGTCTGCTACAAATATGCTTGCCGTTCCGATCCTTCTCTACTCTTTCGGAGTAGTGAAATGGACTAGAGAAGAGCTGCGTCAACTCGATGTAGTAACCCGCAAGAAGATGCATCTCAATAGGAGCTTGCATCCTAAATCGTCCGTTCCACGGTTAAATCTCCAACGACATCGGGGAGGCCGTGGGCTCTTGAGCTTGGAGAGTCTCCATAGCAGGATGGAGCATGTAAGGTCATCAGGAGTTCGGATCCCCTCCTCTGCATGGTCCGAGACCATGAAAATGCAGAGGTAGGAGCTTTTCTCTTTAAGGCAGCACGGAGAGCAGCCGATGAACTTGGTCTCATCTTCGACGTCGAGCGGGTAAACCCCGACTCTATCACCGAGTTGGATCCCATTCGACTAAAAGCCCACATTAGAGCTGCAGAACACAACATCCTTCTGCAGCTCCATAACGATAAGCCATTGCACGGAGTCTTCTATAAAAATATAGAAGACCTCGGCTTATCCGAAAGGCTGACCTTCGCCTTTTTAAGGTCAGCCGGTCTATCGGCGTCGTGTCATGGGTATGGAGGTCAGCTGCAAGGCCTACCGTAGGGCGCCGGAGACTGTAATGCACTTACATTACGAGTGCTTTACTATCATCTAAGGCACTCGTATGGGATAGACGAAACACCAGCGCTGCCTTATGCTCCGGGAGTCCGTTGTGGGGAATGAGAAGTGTCCAATTTATTAGAACTACTCGTTTCCCACCGTCAGGCAAATACAAGCCAACAAGCCTGACAGAGTACTCCTCGACCACCAACTCAAGACAATGTATGTCGTGGAATTCTCAGCTCCCGCTGAGAGCAATATTGTCTTAAAAGAGGAGGAAAAACGGATAAAATATCGATATTTGCTCTTCGAACTCCTCAGTCTTTATCCAGGCCATTATGTTTAAATAGTGGTACTGATTATAGGAGCCCTCGGTGGAATGAGACAGACGCTGCTTTCGGAACTAAAGATGATACTGACATGCCGAGATTCGGCAGAGATCTTGGCCGGCAGAATGCAGAAGGCTGTCAATCCTCGGTTCATTGCGTCTACTCAGGGCACACGATTCGCGGATCCGGTAGTCACTTACCCCACGGGCGTGGGGAGTGGCTATCGGTATTTATTACCAGCTGCCCTCTGTGAGGGTCGGAGCCACAGAGTAGGGTGACTGGTTTTTTGTAAAAAAAAATTGAATTGATTCCTAGTGTGTATTATTACAGCTCATAATAGATATTTCTCCTTTTTACGTCTGTCTCCTAGAACGTGTGTATCTTGAGATATTTTTAAATAACCAATGGAAAGACACTAAAAATATAGTTGTTTAAATAAACAATAAGCCAACCTCGCCGAAACTGCAAAGCTGAATTGTGAACTCTATTTAACCCCTTGAACATGTTAAAATAAAAGAATCATATTTTTCATGTCCTAATATAATTTCACTAACTAAAGTTCAAAAATATGCTCTTTTTCTTTCAAATAACATACATTGGTAATTAATGTAACTATTTAAACTTAAATTAGCTTACTTAGGAGGAGATCATTTAATCGTAAAAGATATACGGTTAAACAACCCAAGCAAACTTTATCGATGCTACCGAGAAAGAGCCGGACATGGCTGACAAAGAAGTTACTCTAGAAGTTTGTCTAGGGTTGCGTGTTAACGGTGTATCGGGTATGCCGTTGTCGGAACTGCAGGCCTAATTAGGTATCAGTGCGCTGTCTAACATCACGCGAAATTAAATGCCTGAGAGATAGAAGCGGTGGGAATGAAGTACATCCCCAATTAGCATTTTGGGAAGCGTTTATCGCAGCCTACTTGATTACATTTAATTACTTTAAATCCATATTGAGTAAGGGGATTTTTTTTAATAGCCAAAGGATTTGCCGCCTTTTTTGATACTTATTTAGAATGAACTTCAACCCTTTATGAAAACATGCTAATAGTAAAGAATAATTAAAGAGAATCGCCAGACAAGACAGTTTTTTGTGATGTAAAAATTAATATATTATGGCGAGTAAGTAAAAATTATTAAAAGAACCTGTGGAAATAGTAAATATCAAAATTGTTTGCTACTATTGGCTATTTTAAGTTTTTATCCATCAATTATGAAACTTGAACTAATAAGCAATACCTGGTAGGAATGATTTTTTGAAAGTACAGGGTGTTCCAGTTAACACTTTATATTCTGGATAGCTCGAGATAAATTTCAAAAAATTAAAATGGTGGATTTTTGTATTTTCTTAATTGACTGTTGCGCGCGAGCTCGTCAATATCCTTGGCTGTGGTGATGGTCTCAGATGACTCTTGCTCTTTACCCCAGATCGTGGCCAATGTAAGGGAGATGCCCCTAGGCAGCATCACCACCTATTTCATAACATTAGGTTGGATCGGCCCAAAGGGAGGAAGTACGTACAAGTGGCCCAATGGGGCCTAAGTGCTGTGGTTCAATAATGTTCATTGAAATTTTTCACTTGTCGCCTCACGACAATTTTGGTTTTGCAAGTACCATAACTTGGCACCCCCTAAGAGTCTTCAATTCTGAATTTTAACTAGTATATGCTATAATATACTGTAGTTTTTAAATTGTCTTTTGTTTTAAAAGTTTAGTAAGTGTCTTAATGCATATGATATACTAAGAATGTTTTGAACCTTGTGCGTTGTCTAAAATTTTGCACCACCCTTCTGGTGTTTTATTTTTTCTTTGTCGCTTCACGACAAGTTTAACATTCTAGATTTAGTAAATTTTTGTTTGGTGCAGCTTCACTGTAAACTTTCACTGTAACATTTTACTTGCATTCTTATACAGGGTGGTCCATTAATAACAGGTCATAGTTCAAGGGTAGATTCTTTGGGCCAAAATATGAGGATATATCCAAATAAGCTTTAGTAAAATGTGGCTGTGGAAAAAGATACAAGGTGTCAAAGTTCAAATTATTTTTTCGTTTTTTTTTTTCGATAACTCAACAGCCTCTTGACTGATCTCCACCAAATTTGCTAGAGGAACTTCTTTTATTCTAAGAAACAATAATTTATGTATTACATCACGTTAGATCATAGAGGGCTTCGCAGGACCTGTATCTGATGATGAATTTTTTTCATATTTTTTTGACGAAACGAAATGACGAAATGTGTTTACGCACAAAATAATTTTAGCTGACGTGCTGCAGCGAGGAGACACTCATTGCAATATCCAAATAAAATACAGCCAGACCATAAGATTTTCAAAGATCTGTTTCGTCGCTTATGCGAAACGGGTTCATTTCGCCATAAAAACGATGTAGAACAACCGAAACGAATTACTCCAGATCAAGAACTAGAAATTTTAGTTCGTGTGGATGAAGATCCTCATGTCGGCTAAAGTCGTTTAGCAGCGGCAACAGGGGTGAGTAAACAATCTATCCTAAGAGCCTTACGTAAAGAACGCTTCTACCCATATCACCTCACTCCTGTACAAAACTTACTTCGAAGGGATCTTCCACAAAGGCTACAATTTTGTCAATTTGTTCTAAATAAATACAACAGGAATGGAAATTTTGTTAAGAACACTTTATTTACCGACGAAGCAACTTTTACTCGCCGATGCGTTTTTAACTGGAGAAATACCCATTACTGGGAAGTAGAAAATCCTCATGTCGTTAAAGGAAGACATTTTCAGCAAGAATTTAAGATTAACGTTTGTGTGGTATCATCGGCGATCAATTAGGACCATTTGTCCTTCCTGCAAATTTAAATGGACAGTCTGTTTTTTCTTCAAAATACTCTTGCCTTCATACCAGACATACGGAACAGAATGCAAGATGGAGCTCCCCACATTTCTCCATTGAAGTCAAGAATTATCTTGATGAGGCTTTTTTTTTATACATTTATTTAACGTCGGCCTATTTCCGCTACTGAGGCCTAACACCGACGCCTGTAGACGAGCTACCCCCAACCAGGAATTTTGCCGTACCTCTTCCCTTAAGAAGAGTAGGGATCTTTTACTTGCCTAACATTTAATAGACAAGGGACCGACGGCTTTACATCCCCTCCGAAGGATGGTATATCTCCTATACAACCCTCGCCTAAGGTTGTATAGCTTCCGCGCATACACTGAAATACAAGCCGCTGGAAGATGTGTGAGGCGAGAACGCGGTTTCCGTTGGAATGGTCACCCATCCAAGTACTAACTGCGCCTGTCGTTGCTTTACATCGCATACCGCAGTATGTACATAGTAAAGACGCACCTACGCTCGCCCCTGATTAGACTTTTACAGCAGATGAATCCGTCAAGGGAGTGAGTTTGCTTGGGCACCAAGGAGTCCTGATTATAATCCTTTTGATTATTATATGTGGGGACATATGAAGTCCTTAGTCCATGCAAATACTATCAACGCAAGAGAAGAACTGTGGGATAAAATACAAAACGCAGCGAATTTTATTAGAGGACAGGACAATTAAAAATAAAAAAATTAAAATGTATTTTTTAATGTAAGAAAATCTTTTATGAATATAATTTGAAAAGGGATAGAAGTAGGAAGTAAGTTGAAGTCGAACATTTACTCTAAGTTGCAGCATTGGGGTTTCTGCATGGGGGGGGGGCGAGTTTATAATATCAGTAAACTTTTACGTTATATTTTGGTCTTCTAATAAGATTAGATCCTTACTTTAGACAATCTTTTGGTTTATGTATTTATCTCAATACCATGAACATAATACATTAGTTCATAAGAAAGTGAGAAAGTGTTTACGCTGTTATTACGATTTTGTTTTCCCTTACGTTTTGTACTTCTTTCAGTAAATACACTTTGTTCCATTAAATTTGAATTTGAATTATTGAAATGTTTAACGGCACTTTCCTCGAAAACGGTAATCAAGTTCTATCAAGTGTACCTTTTATACATGGAAATGACGCCCTCATCAGATTTTCTGGTCAGCAGTACCACAACGTTTCGTAAAAAAAATATGAAAAAAATTAATCATCAGATACAGATCAGATCTAACGTGATGTAATATATAAATTACCGTTTCTTAGAATAAAAAAAGTTCCTCTAGCAAATTTGGCGAAGATCAGTAAAGAGGCTGATGAGTTGTTGCAAAGAAACGAGAAAATAGTTTGAACTTTGATACCCTGTATCTTTTTCCACAGCAACATTTTACTAAAGCATATTTGGTTATATCCCCAATTTTGACCCAAAGAATCTACCCCTGAACTATGGCCTATTATTAATGGTCCACCCTGTACAGATATTTTAATTTGTCACACTAAAATCAGGTTTTTTTAAAAAAATTTCTCCTCCTTAAACAAGAATTTCTTGAAATATTCACTCATTTTGGGGTTGTTATACTAAAATTTGAGATCTGTTTTGCTTGTCACCAGCCAGTACTAATAAAAACTTTTTATTCTTGACTCAATTTTTGTACATTAATTATTTTTTTATTCTTGGAAAACATTTTTGGTAATTTGTATATTTAGATTTTTTGTTTTTCTCTTTTAGTAAAAGTTTATTGGTATAGGTACTTATATTTAAATGACTGAGAATTTTCTTTTTATTATTATTTGGTACGATGGAGTTGTGATATGCCATCTTTCGCTGGTTCCTACAAATTACTAATACCAGATCTTAGTCGACCAATTCCCCCATCTATAGTAATAAATTACACATCCAGTGATAGATGTCACCATGCTCTAATTACCACCGAAATTTTAATTAGTGCATAAAAGTTGTATATAAACTAATGGTATAAAGATAGTAGTAATGATCGAAAAAGTCCATAACAATCGATTTAGTTTTAAAATTTCTTCTAGTTGGTACTCTAACTGTCGATTGTCGGACTGACAGTTAAGTCATTTCCTATTATGTATTTGTGACTTAAAATGGTTATAAATATTACAACAGTACCGTCAAACCTCCTTTTTTTATCAAGAAATTAAGCTGAAAACTTTGGTAAGTGATTAATTTAGTTAGAAAGACACGTGGTTGCTACTCGGTTAGGTACCGGATCAAAAACTAAATTTCACATATTTTCAATTAATATTTTGGTTTGTTTAATTGAAATTTCGATTTATTCGGAATAATTAGCAGGTTTATCGCCCAGAAGTATTATTCTGGGTAAGTGTTAATTTCTTAGATGTATTATAGACACGTGCTTACGTCAGAGGTTCATTTTGAGACTAATTTTGTAACTTTAATTATAGATGATTTTGTTAAGGCCAGAGTTCGATTTTGGTACGTCAAGATTTTTGAACACAGTTAAAACTTGCCAATTTTGAATTATTTGGATTTTCGACTTTTTGATCATTTACTATTCTTTGGTATACGATTTTTGGTATATGATTTTGCTCTTTACGATAGAGAAACGTATTTAGTTGTAATTGAAAATCTCCCATCTGAATAACGCTGAGATTTGTGAAAAAGGACCTCGATCAACAAAGAAACCTTCAAGTCTAGAGCGCCTGGAAAAACCTCCAATTTTGTAAAAGTGAAGTAATTACTGTATATAATTTTTCTTATAAAATTGCTTAAATTAATAATTCTTTTTCCTAGCGTTAGCTGAGAAAAATCCTAGACCTTGCTATATTCTTAATATTTCTTTTATTGTAAGATTTTTACCTTTCTTGTTTTTATTGTACTTTGAATATTATTATTTTAAAGTGTATTCCTTTTACTTGTTCTTTTCATTGTACTCTCAGTATAAGGATTCGTAAGATCTGGGACCTCGTTTGATTGACCTGACTTTAGGTCGTAATATACCACCCTCTCAATCAATTCCAAACTCTTCGGCCTTCGGTGAAAGGCATGGACAATGTTGGGAGACCTCCCATGATCCTGACCGATGGGCCCTGCCGGCTGGGCCGTTTCTTCTGGCGCTCTTCTGTCTTGCATTCCTTCTTCGCCAGCATATCGGCTTCTGGGAGCGTCATCGTCGCGAACGAGGCCGACTGTTGGGATGTTTTGGATGGGGATGACTGCCGATACACGAGGCGCCAAGTAGCGTCTTATCGTCCGGATCGTCGGTATGGTAAGTAGAGTTGTGTAGCTTGGGAGGTGCACCGCCTAAACTCTTGCGTAGCACTTTCGGCCTGCACGAGGCTTAAGGAAAACCGATGGTGAAACTTAGGCGTCTCATCGTCAGCTGGGTAAGGATTGGAGTAGGGTTTTGTGACGTCTGTCTCTTCTTGTGTGAAAAACAGATGAACTTATACTCACCCATTGTCCAGGACCAGGAGTTTCGGCAACTTGTGCGGAAATTTAATCAGATTTACTAGAATTACCAAATAAATGATATTCTCCTAAATAGGCCGGAAACTGTGAAAGACCTAGGGGTTACGTTGAATCTCAAATTGGATTTTAATATTCATATTCAAATTATTGTTTCATCTCCCACTCAAATGTTAAAATTTATCTTTAGGAACTGTAATGGGGTCAAGAGTAAAGAGGTTTCAAAAGTTTTATATTTCTCATTAGTAAAAAGCAAGCTTGAATATGCGTCTATAATATGGTCTCCTTATTATAGGAAAAATATAAATCCTATTGGACATGCGTAAAGCGTCTTTTTAAAGTATCTCTCTTTTAAGTAGGATTGTGAGTATCCTCCTCAAGACATTGATGAACAAGTTCTATTAACGAATTAAATGAGATGTCTCTATATGACAGGAGGTTAATAAATATGTGTATTTTTGTGTACAATTTAATTAATAATAGAATTAGATGCTCTGTGCTGTTGCCAACTAAACTTTTTGGTATCTCGGTTAGCAAGTAGAAATAGTCCATATTTTTACTTAGGTCAAGAAAACACTATTGTACACTACCCCTATTCATAAAATGTTTTCTGCCTACAATTCAGTTTGTCAGGACGATGATCTTAGCTTCTCATTTAATAGGTTTTGTTAAGTCATCATTTATATAAATTTTGCAGCGTTGATTACTAGTATTCATTATATCATATTTATACTCTATACTTAAGTATCATTAAAAAATTACACATTATCTCGAAAATTGAGAACCGTTGATCAGTGAAACTTCTTGCTGCCCGTATAATACAATTTATTAAATTATGCAGATTTTTGGAGAAGTGTAATTTTCCTGATGAATAAATATTTCAATCCCACAATGATAGTCATATCCGGATGTTAATGAAAATTACATTGCGTCCAATGATAGATCTGAAAGATTTTTAACATTTGGACGTGGATGCCATGGGAAGGTTTAGTAGTTCGCTGAAACATCAATGGGAGCAAATTCTAGAAAATATTTGGAAATTTTGGATAATATAATGTTGCCATCAGTTAGACAACGTTTTCCTAATGAACATTTTATTTTCCAGCAAGATAAGTGCTCAGTGCACATCGTCATTTTTGTAGGAAATTATTTTGTGTTCTTCCTTGGGCTGCTAAAAGTCCCGACATGAATCATTTAGAAAATATTTGGGAAATAATGGCTAAGAAACTACTTGTATAAAAATCATTTATGGTCGCTCATTGACGAAACCTGGGAAAGTCTGGCAGAAAGTCATAAACTTACCACAAATTTAATTCAATACCCAGAAGATTGCTAGAAATAATAAATAATAATGGGTCCATGATTGGATATCGAATTCTAATATTTTCATGTTTGTTTTATACGTATATCATTATTTATTGCTTTGGATATTTTTAATAAACTACTGTCTAATTCAATCTAATCTAATTTTGAAAATAATTAATTTAGAAAATATGTTAGAGTTGGTTGGCACCGCCGCACAAATATACGAAGATCGATTTACATAACTAAAAAATACAATGTACAAAAGCTGTCCTACTTTTAGATTAGAAAGATACACGCACAAATAAATAATTAGAATTCTGCACTTACATTATTAGCTATAGCTATATGTCTTCTTGTTACGTAAAAATTGTTGTGATAAAATAACTATACCAGGTTTAACCAAAAACGGAAACTTGTCTATTTTCTCCATTTTTTATAGTGTTTGTACCAAAAATAACTAAGACAACGATGTTCTATATCTCAATGACTATAATAAAAAAATTCATGGTACATACTTATTAACCTAATGAACAATTTATTCAGAGAGCCAACAAAAAATATATAATTAAATTTGATATACAAAAATGGTTTCATATAATATTTAAAATTTTTGGTATGAATGTGAACAAGCTCTTTTTATAAGGGCAATAAATTTACAGTACATATTTTCACTATCTTGTCCATGCCACCGTATACAGATAAAATATATGTACAGTGAACATTTAAATTAAAGTATTTGTTTACTTAATTAACTTAGTTCGTTTAAAGTGCAGAATCTATTGAAAATTTGATATTCAGTTCAGCAGAACGTAAGTGCTCCTTGATATAAATGAAGTTAATTAGAAGGTAAGTACGAATAGTCGCAGAAAAGCTCAGATACTAATTATCATGGACTGGCAGGTTTCTCTATTTTATAATAAAATGATTTGAAGAAAAGAAAATATTTTTATTTCAGTGAAACCGTTGCATAAATTATTCAAAATTATCAAATAGTACGTATAAAATTCAATATAACGAACAAACATAAATATACATAAAACATAATATTTTTAGTCTCAAACTCCTCTATAAAATCCTTATTTTACTATAAGAAATGTAACCAGATTGCAACCAACAGCTACTCTTCGGGCTATATGCCCCGCCCTGGCGCGTTAAGTGTAATAATTGCCGAAAGACTGATCCTACTTAAAGGATCTCTCGTGCCAGTCGTCCCACACCACACGCAGACTGCAGTTTCGAGCTGTTGGCTCTCGCCAGTGCAAGGTAGGCACGTGACGACCGACACGAGGTTCCTTGGACTATTTGCTACATCTCGGTATCCTTAAGATAGCGACATGCAAAACAATCAGCAGGCTCTTAACGCGCCAGGCTTGTAACTTGTAATTCAGCGCTCGGCGGGGCACATAGCCCGGAGAGTGGCTGTTGGTTGCAATCTGGTTACGTTCCTTACAGAAAAATTAGGATTTTATAGAGTAGTTTGCGACTAAAAATATCATGTTTTAATATTCTGCCTTCTAAAAGCACATTTGAACTATAAATATACATGTTACGAAAAAAATAACATATTGAAATTTTGAAAATTATTACTTGTTTTAAGTCACTATCTAAAAATATTCAGAAAGTATAACTGGGAATTGGAAACTGCATGTCCCCAGTTTGCTCAGACTTAGTAAGGTCACAACTAGAGGAGGTATGTCTCAATAAACTGTCGTATCAAGTTCCAATTTTTAAAAGTTATACCTGTAAACATAGAGATAGAACTATTAAAAGTGTTTAACGGTTTTCATGAAAAGTTGAAATTTACTATTGAGATAGAAAATAATAAGAAAATAGCGTTTCTAGATACATACATTATAAGAACATCTAAAAATAAATTACTCATTCACTGATATCGCAAACCTACCTTCTCAGAAATATTTTTAAATTCTAACTCACATCACTTTATGAAAACTAAATTAAACATAATTAATAACGCAGTTATCTAGTCCAGAATTTAAAGAAAAAACTTACAACTTATAAGAAAATATCTCAACAAAAATAATTACCCAATTTCGCTAATTAATAGAGTATTATAAATAAGTAATAATAATAAATTACACCACAGGTAATTGCGACCCCCTTTATCCCGGAAGGCTCTAGAAAAGCCTTGTGTGGGAGGGGCTACACATTTAGAGACAAGGGACATACACCCAATATCTGTGTATAGTGGAAAAATCCCTCTCACAGTATCTTCCACTGCCACGACCGAGAATTGAACCCGGAACTATTGGGTGGGAGGCAAGTGTACTCACCTCTCGACCACCAGTTTTACCAGTATTACACATTAATAATAATAATAACCTACTAGCTAGACCACTAAGATCTGAGCAAACTTATTATTATAAAATTCCGTATGTGAGACATCTTTCCAAAGAAATTTAAAAAAACACTGATATCTGAGAACATTAATATTGCTTATAAAAGTGAAAATACAACTAAAACAAAAATTCACAAAATTAAAATCAAAAATCTATAGATTTGCAGTCAAATGTAATCTATCAAATACCATGTAAGTATTGTGATAAAAGTTATGTAGGTCAAGCTAGTAGATACTTAAATACTAAAAAAAAAAATAACACATTAGATGATAAGAATAAAAATAAAATAAATATCACGTATCTAGTAGAACATTGCAAAAATTTTGACCATGAATTTAATTTCGAGGAAACTAAACCAATAGGTAGACAAAATAATTTAGAAGAAAGAAAATTTCAAGAAATGATGAATATATAAAAATCAAAGTCGGTAAATTCGAGGAAATATATTGAGAATTTAAACTATTGTTATTTTAATCTAATTAATAAAAAAACAATCTGTGATATAAATATCTAGGAAGATAGTTATAAAAGCATTTTTCAATTATTGAAGTACTGTATTTGTACTATTCCTATTCATCATACAATATTTTTCGTACCTTCCCTGTTTTATATTTATGGTTTAAAGAAATAATAACATTCGTGTCACTGCTATCCTCGCAAGAATAAATAATTTCAGTTATATACTGTATGTTTATTAAACCTTCCGTATCTCTTATGTTCCAGTACATTATTTATTTATTTTTATGCTATATACGGAAAACTAAGTTTTAATGAAAGTATTAACTTAATGTTTATTATAATTTTAATTAATTATAATTGTTTTATATACATAAAACAATTTTATAATATATATTTTATTTATCTAATAACTATATTTTCTGAATATTTTTAGATATTGACCTAAAACAAGTACTAATTTTTAAAATGTTATTTTTTTTCCTTAATATGTATATTTATGTTTCTTTGTTATATTGAATAGTTGTATACGTACTATTTGATGATTTTATATCTTTCAGTGCCCTGAGGATGCTATTAAATAATATCGAAACGTCGGCTAATTAATAAAGTAGTTTTCTTTAATACATTTGCTACAGCTAACCCCAAAATATTTTCACCATTGTAAATACCATTCTAAATTGAATTTTGATAAAATTGTAATGACACATAATACAAAATTATACATTTCGATGAACATAGATTATATCAAGAAAGAACACTCAATATTTGTTCATTGAGTCATCATCGCTCTATGCAGATCTGAATGAAATTGAAAAAAAAATTATCGTCTTATTAAAAATTTTATTGTTAGATATTATCATTTCTGCTTACTTTTCTTTAACACACAATGTAGTATTTTTTATGTTTATCAAGATCTTATATCCTTTATATAACACATTTCCTGACACAATCAATCGATGAAATTTTGCACAGTTACTAAGATCAGATGACAATACAGTGTTCCACCGTTACCTTTGTAAGAATCCGGACATAGGGGACGCGGGGGTGACAATTGATAAAATGTACTATCCAACCGGCACCTCCGGCAAAACGTATAATACAAAAAAATTCCACCTGATTAGAGACTTCTAAAGGGGGGGCACAATATCCACGTCTGATGATAATTTAATTAAAGTATGACCAAAAAGTAGATAGTATGATGATGATAATTGTATGAAAGGAGAAATACAAGTGCAGTCGTACATGAAAAAGTATTTTTTACTTTTTAGTACGACTTTTCATTAGAGATAGTAACTATGCTTATTTTCTTGCATTTCATGTTATATTATTCTAATCAAACTAGCTGTTTTGAAAGGAAAATAATTATCTTTTGCTCCTATGTAATTTTATTTAAATCAACACTTCGATCTTAGATAACAAGTATTGTATTTTTTCTCTCTCTTTCTCTCCCTCCCTCTCTCTCTCTTTCCCATGCGAAAACGAAACAAAACCGTTCATATATAGCAAGATATTGCTTTCTGCGCCACCTGGATATCTCTTTTCTTTTATAAAAAAAAAACCATAATCATTTAACATTGGTAATTACATGCGAAATGAGTTGTTTGTCGTTTCATCTTTCAAATAAATACATGTCTTTAACTTGTCATCTTATTACGACATTGCTATTGATGTTTGAATTTTGAGATCTGTCATTTCGGTTATAAAAGTCTAGTAGACGGAAGTGACGTCGGTCGACGATTACGGAAGCTATGCCAGTTAATTTAATCTGTGACAGTGGCATTTATAAATAACGGGAATATAGACACAAACTAATATAAATGTAACCTAAAAAATTTTAAAGACAGTCGGGTGTACATAACCTGAAAGATGTTTAGAACAATTTTTAGAGAAAGACGGTCGGTGTCCTCCCAGTATAGGCTGGGACGTTATCTACGGAGAGTGTTGTGATAAAGCAGGCTAGGATGTTATCCACGGAAAGTGTTGCGCAAAAACAGTCCAGGATGTTGTCGCTCGCGGAGGGTGTTACGCATCGCGAAAAGGACGCAAAAAACAAACATGCAGGAAAGTTACACGAGCGTGTCGGGGGGGTTCTTGTGCCACCTCCGGCCAACCAAGTACTAAACTACTAAAGAAATGAGCCAACATGACGCAGGGAGGTGAACTTGTCATCTTATTACAGCATTGCTATTAATGCTTTAATTTTAACATCTGTCATTCCGGTTGACGTCGATGGATATCGCTTAACTCAAACAGTGAATAAGTTTGTGGATAAATAAATCTACACAGGACATTCAATTTGTGTGCAGAGAATTAACAGATGTCAAAATTATTAAAGAATGCCAGTGGATCGAAGATTCTCACTTTTTTTCCGTACATTTTACGCATAAATTCTCATTACGAAATACAAATTATGTGGAAAATTACAATGCCATTCAACCTATCCCACCTGGAAAAAGACCATATACCATATACGAAAAATTTTTCTATTACAGACGGAATGTGTTTTGTGCTGCTGCTTTTCTTGCATAATTCAATGGGTGTCCCAGCCAGTAAAAAAGGTATCCTACTACGGTAGTACTACTAGAAGTAACGACAAAATATAAATTCAAATAAAGTAACCAATTATTTACCTACGTTTGGAAAATAAAGTTTTTCCAATAAGTCCCGTGTTAGATTCCAATTGTGGAATACAGCTTCAGATGTTTGGCTGTATTGTTATGAACATAATGTTGAAACATTAACTGTACATGATTTTAATAATTTGTTACCTGCAATATTTTGCTTTTGGCTATCATTATGTATTTAAAAAATGTATTTCACATTAAATCAGATTTAAAATATGCAACACGATTTTAGAAATTTCTTATTGGTAATATTTTATTCCTACCACCAATCAGTGTATATAATAAGAAAAATAGAAAAGAAACCTAGTCTGCTAAAATGAATAAGGGTAAAATTCAGCGCTACACGATTTCATAAATTTCTAATCTGTATTTTTGTTTTAGTCTCTTAAAATAAAATAAATAAGGGTAAATATGGGCTTTACATGACTTCATGAATTTTTAAGTCAAAAAGATGGATGGTCAGGGGGTGCGGGGAAGCCACATAGAAAATTAGCTTGTAGTATACATTGGCAGTGTTGGGGGCTATGTCGTTTAGCTATTATACAAAAAATCAATATGAAACAGTGTGTCCATAACAGAACAACATATCTTTTATTAACATTTAATCTAGTAACTCAGCTTTTACTTTCGCAGGTAAAATTGTATTACTTGGGATGTGCACTGTTCATATTAGGCCCATAGTACAACATTAATTGAATAGTTGCTTCTAGTGCATATATTCATTAGTTTTTATTTTGGCTGAAAAAAGCAGTTGCTGAGGGTTGTTACAAAAAAATAATAAAATATGAGTGTACAGATTGTTGAAGAATGAATGACTACGTCTGGAAAAATATTACAGTTAATATAGAGGACATAATATAAATATTAACATAAATTCAAGTTAATAACAGATATTTCAACAAATATAGTTAGGTTGATATTGTAACGGCCCAATATAGATTTAGCTATATCAAAAGTTAATTCATAATAAAATGTTACGTTTGTACCTCCTGGATCTTCAATTGCCAGATAGAATGTTTGGATGGTTTTTCGGTGATTAGTGCGTTTAACGTTACCTCTGAGCAAACCTAGCGAAATGGGTTCGAACTCCACCTACAAAAAAGTAATTTTTAGTTACAAATTATCCACAAGAAGTGGCTCGGATCACATTATAAATAGTGGGGCCCCGACTCTTCTGCTTAGACAAATATCGATCTCCTAGACTTAATAGAATAATTATAAATATTCAAAAGGATAGTTACAATACGCACTTGGTTTATTGCTTCATTATTCAAAAAGTTTTTAAAAAACTTTTTTTTTAAGACTTTTTGATAATGGTCGCAAGGCCGAAACATGTCAGAGTAATATGAACAAAACTAATGAAACAATAAACCAAGTGCGTATTGTAACTATTCTTTTGAATATTTATAATTATTTTATTGAATATGTTTCATCAAGAACTTACCGCAGATTCCATCCAATTAACCCTAGACTTAAGAGACTCATTCAAGTTACCTTTAAAATGGTTCAAAACTTTTACGGACAGACAAACAAACAATGTATATAGATAAATTAGTTTACATTATTATACAGATTCTATAACGAGGGAACGAAATTTTATTCAGTTAATTGTTCAATGTATACAGAAATTGTTACTATATTCCAATGAAGAGTTTACACCAACAATATGCAAACTGCCCTCCTGATGTATTTGATCTTAAAAATTGACTTTGATCTTAGTACAGTATGTTACTGCCCTTCAAGTTTTCCCTTTGTAAGAAGTACAAAATTTGGACAATCTTATTTAAATTACTTTTATAATGAATAAGTAAAAAAATACGCATAAACAAAGCAGTATCAAATTACTTTCTAAACCGTGTGATTCTCTGGGCGAATTTAATTTCGATTTTCCATGTTTACATTCAAAAATAATTAACCTACGCCTACTGAAACTAAAACAAAATCTTTTCTTCCTCCCAGGTATTATTTAAATTAAACGGGGAAGCTTGAAAGCTCGAGGCGCAAAAGAGAGCTTTCTAAGCTTTCAAGGTTTATAATAGAGACTAGTGTGAGACAGAAGGCACGTGTGTTGGCCTGGATAGATGCGTTTTTGAGGTAGACGCTGGCAATGCGCGATATCCCATACTGCAAAAGGAAAACGTTAATTGACCCTAGATACAAGAGATTGTCTCACATGTTTGCATTGATGAATTAACTTAATAGAATTTTATTACTGTTATAAAAACTGTATAATAATACAAAGCAATTTATCTATAGACAATGTTTATTTGTCTGTCTGAAAAGATTTTAACCACTTTCCAGGTCACTTGAATGATTCCCTTAACTCTAGGAGACCTAGATTTGTCTAAGCAGAGGAGTCGCAGCCCCACAGGAATTATAGGGTGTAGATGAAGGTAGTGGGGCTAGTCCAGAGATCAATGACTTCCAAGCCACCGAAAGACGAAGGCAGTCATCCCTTTTATTCAGACAATTGCGACGTTTTTCGATCTCAATTCGCGTTTTCTGAAAAGTTGAGGGTGCTATGGTTTTGGTGTTGTCGTCTATATTGTGGACTATTATCGTGTTATAATATATATGTCTTTTATCATAATTGTTTTGTAGAAGTGCTTGTTATAATATTTGTAGTTCGGATTGCCTGTTGTGATTGTCTATTAGTCTAGGGGACTTGGTTACAATGGTGTTGACAACGGAATTTATTTGTGATGGATGGTGATGTGATTTTGAATTAAGGTAACGGTTGGTGTGGGTTGTACACAAAATAGGAGAATCGATTTTCGTGTTGTTTTGTACTAAGAACGTCTAGGAAAAGGAGGTAACAATTGTTGTCGATTTCCACAGTGAACTTAATCTGGGGGTGTATATGATTAATGTGGGAGAGGGAGGTGTTTAGAGTATCTCCATGTGGTCAGATTACGAAGATGTCATCCACGTACCTTAGCCAGCAGGTAGGTTTCAGTTCGGATGATTTCTGGACTTGAGTTTCGAAGTCCTCCATGTAGATAGAGAAATAGAATAGTTTTGAAGAAGAAATGAAACGGGTAGAGTTTTTGACATAAGAAGGGGCTGGTTCAGATGTGATGTTGGTTGTAGGGTTCTTTATTCACATCTTAACCACATCGCCACTGTCCTGGCGAAACAATTCTTGTGAATTTTTGTATTTGAAAATATATACATAAAAAAACAATTTTTATGAAAATGATAAAAGATGTTTAAGATTTATTTTGTTCAACGTTAACATGGACTTTTCTCAAGTAAATGTCGAATCAATCAACTAATAAAAACAATTGCACTAACATATGAAAGGGATAAAAGATATTAATAATTAACTTAAAGTAAAAATTAAATGATTGAAATGCCAGATAAAAGCAAATTCATCAATTGCTTCCATAAACCCATCGCATATTTCAGTGTACTTCTCAATTTATACCTTTTTCTTTTATTAACTATAACTTGACTTATAAGTATAAGTGGCGTCAAATTCCAAAATTGCTGTGGCTAGTTAATAAAGGGACCAATTTACTGTTCTTCGAAATTGTCATCCAACTACTCTTACCACCATTATGTGGGGAACATCCATGTCACTCAAATTTTAATAAGCTTGAATTGGTAAGTCATATAGTGCGTCCATTTCTCATTTCTTAGTTTAATAACAAATGTTTGTTCAAATCGCTATTAAGAAAATATTACACATAAATTCATAATTATAATGTAACTTTCAATTTGACGATATAATTGTTAGGCACAATATTTCTGGAAAAGTTAGTTCAGACTCATTTCAGATGATACCTAATCCAATGGTGTATTCAGTCGTGAATGGGAGTGTCTATGTTTCAAGTAGATCTTTCAAAAAATTAAAGTATCTTATACTTTTATAATTACTAATATAAAATGGGTAAACTAAATTTCTAACCAGAGCAATTGACGATATCCTGTTTTATTTCAAGTAGACGTACTACCGGATGCCAATGTTTGCCCGGAGGAAACACACGCGACCTGAGATCCTTCTCTTTAATGGCTATTATAATAATAGCACTTTTGATTAAGTCGTACGGCAACTGGCATCATTTATCTCTTTAAGAGTTTGTATATTCCCTCTTGAAAATTAAAAGTCAGAATATTAAGGGAGAGCCAAATAAAATATCGATTTATGTCCTAAAAATAATTTTTTCTTTATGATAAAGTTTCAAAGCTTAATGGTTTAGAGCACGATTTCAATGGACACGGTTCAAAAAATCAGATAGCGTAGACTGTTTAATAAATCGTTGGAACGTATGTTTTTCTCAGTTTCATATTTTATGAATGATATTTAAAATCCCAAATTAAATTTAAGGCAAAGATTCATTGTTAATGTTTATGTGCAATGAATTTAAATCTCAACACAATATCTACATTCTGTTAATGGCTTATGTGCAAAGTCCGTTTATACAAGGTGGTCCAAAATTGTTTCCAGTTTTAGATAATCTTATTTCCAAAAATGGATAAGAAGTGGGATTTTTATCGTGATGGTGGACAACGCGGATGTTGACGATCCGGACGCGCCGAAAAAGGCATTTAAGTGCTGCAAAACAAAAAGTACAACAATAGTAGTATATGTGAACTGTGGCAATGTATATCACAGGTCATGTATAAAAAAAGATTTTCCGGAAATAATCAATATAAAAGAAGATGTAAGAATTGAATGCTGCAAGTCAAAAGCAGGAAGATTAGAAGGAGATATAAATAAATTGAGATTTGAAAAAGAAATGTTGGAAAAGCTACTCAAAGAAGGTGAAGAAAAACACAATTTACTATGGCAAAATAATAAATTATTAAAAGATAACAATACATTATTAATTAAAAATAATCAACTGCTTGAGGAAAAAATAGAAACCATACAAAAAGATGTTCATAAAAGGGAAGATAAAAACGCAAACAAAGCATACAGTGAGGTAGTGAAACAAAAAATTAATCCAAGTGACACAGATAAGCCGGAAACATCAAATGTCAATACAGGGTGGACCAAAAAAACAGAGAATACAGGAACTTACAGAGAAATTGCAGAATTTCGGAGGAATAGAATGAATGATATAATCAATCTAACGAAGGATGTTCATAAAAAGGAAGATAAAAACACAAACAAAGCATACAGTGAGGTAATAAAACAAAAAATTAATCCAAGTGACACAGATAAGCCGGAAACATCAAATGTCAATACAGGGTGCACCAAAAAACCAGACAATAAAGGAACTTACAGAGAAATTGCAGAATTTCAGAGGAATAAAATAATCAAAGACGCCAACGAAAGCCATTTAATAAACGAATTGGTGCAGCAATGGTAAATGACAATAATAAAGGTTTCGTAGGTGAAGAAAGAAAGGCGTGGCTATACATATACAGGGAAAAACCTCATGTAAATGCAGACTTGATAAATAAATTTATAATCAAGAGATCATGTTATGAGAATCTTCCTATTGAAATAAAGGAACTTCCCAGTATGACAAATATATTGAAATGTTTTGTGGTAACAGCACCATTATTAAGAAAGGATGAAATGTATAACCCAGACTTTTGGCCTGCGGGAGTAGGTATAAAAAAGTGGTTAAATAATTCGGAAGGTGCTTAATATATATCATAAAAAGCAGAAACCCATAGACAGAATCTTGAGGTACTCGTGTATGACGTGATAATTATGGCAAAAAAAGTTATTTGTTATGGGATATATATTTATTTTATTTAGTTGGAAGCATCATATTTCAAAAAAAATTTGCATGTTTATTTTTTCTTTATACATCGTATCGTCCACGAGTAATAATTAAGTAATCATTGAAATGTTATGAACAGCGTTAGCAGAGAATCTAAGATTATTTTGCTCCATCCTTCGGAGAACATCTGTAAAAGCTTTAACTAATAAAACGTGCTGCAATTCATGAAAGAATTAATCGGAGGGTTAAATCGAGGGGGCCAAGAACTGGCGCGCCATCGTGACAATATATTATTCGACTTCTAAAATTCGAAGGAACGTTTTTGAGGAGAATTTAAAGTGTTCAATTCAAGATTTGATCAATAAACCACACCGCGATGGCAAAATATGGGGTACGATTAGATAGTAATCAACAATTCCATCCTAGACATCAATAGAAAAATGCTGCTGTTATATGAGCATGAGCATTGGTATAGTTCCAGATATGGGACTATGATATCTCTAGGAAAACAAGGTTCATCTGAAAACATCATATTTGAGCAAAAATACAGCGCGCCATCATATTGAAGTACAAAATTCATGTCGACTTACAAAATCCTCAAATGCTCAACATTGGTTCTTTTGGATGTGGTGCAGATAACGTTGTACTGTTTACTCCATCATTTTGCTTGGAAGCTAGGTATTTTACTTTATCTAATTCTACCAATAAGCGCAGGTTCCTATAGAGACCCAATGTGTCATAAACGGAAGTGCATAATGAACTTAAAATTTCAGTTACTTCAAATTAATTACTTTAAGAGAATTGGTTCCGGCCAGCGTATTTCCAAAGCGACAAAGGATCAACAATGTGACCTCGTAATTCGGTATGCAAGAAAATATCAAAATCAAGCTATTTAAAACTACTAAAGAAATAACTGCGAAAGGTAAACTGAATGAACGTAAACTTTTGTATCTTACTACAAAAAATATATTGAAAGGTAAACTAAATAAATATTAGGCGCTACCAGCTTTATAATATTTGCAGCTCCGGGAAATCTGAAAAATCGGAGCGAGGGGAGCGATAAAGTTAAGGTAAAAGAAACAAATACCGTAGCAACAAATAGCAACAATATTACAAAAAAAAATACAAATTAATAGATAGACTTAAATTAAGATAACTAAATAATTAACAGGCCTGATATTAAATCCAAATTCATATGTACTATCAGTCTGAGAATACGGAAAGGGTATCTAACTAAATTTCTATTGCAAAACCGCATAGTTCAAACACTAACGTACCTCTCTGAACATACGTAAAATCCATCGATATAAAACTTATTTAAAAGGTAGAGAGCTAGCTACATGTCAATTGCAAAACCGCAAAGTTCTAACACAAGATATAACTCCAAAAATACTTTAAAAAATCGCTGCCCAAGAAATCACTACTTCCACATCCAGATTTTGTATCCAAGTCTTATGCATACTAAATCCCAAAGTAATATTTTATTCCCTTTAATAATAGAGTGGGGGTGATAGAGAGGGTGGCCAATGTAAAAGAAAAATTAAAGGCCCTTGGTTCTCGTACACACACTAAATCACATTTTAATTTTTTTACCCTAATAGGGTGGGGGTGGAATGGGGTGGTAGAGGGGATAGCTAACACCAAAAATTATTATTATTATTTCGTTCTTGTATACACACTAAATTAGATTTTAATTTTTTTACTACCTTTAATAATAGGGTGGGGGTGGCAATGGGGTTGGTAGAGGTGGTAGATAACGCTAAAAAAATTATTAGACGTATTGTTTATATATATATATATATAGATATATATTGTGCTGTTCTACTTTTTACTGTACTTAATAATTTGCAGCACTAATCAAACCTTAACTTGCTTATTTCCAATAGATAAAAAAAAAACTTTAAAACCAAAAGATCAAATTAAAATCTCTTACCTTTTGATCCGAAAGTATGTCAAAATATTTAATGGGCCGGCTAGCTTATCTTTCCCTTCAGGAGCAGGTTCAAATTCAGTTCCTATTTAAAATTAAATTTTTATTAAAGTAAAATTTTTAATCTGATATAAACAATTTATTTTCTTTGATATTTAGATAATTTAGCTTTATAACAGGTTCGAAAGTCTAATAAGTACACTATTTAAATTTTAATA
This sequence comes from Leptura quadrifasciata, assembly GCA_963675555.1. NCBI lineage: Eukaryota > Metazoa > Arthropoda > Insecta > Coleoptera > Cerambycidae > Leptura > Leptura quadrifasciata. Next base: position 48,076,311 of record OY776678.1, read on the forward strand.
TACGACCTTGTCCAAAATTAAACACACAAAAAACTTCCTTCTTCGTAGCTACACACTTCTCTTTCCAAATCCAACAATTCTCCTTTCATTAATTCTTCACCTTATCCCGTCCTTATCTCCTCTGCAACTCCAAACCACAATAACACCTCTACCTTCTTATTTACAGTCTATTTTTCTCTTCTTCGCTGATCTCCGCAATTTCTGACTTTCAATTCAATTTCAAAATTCTTAATCCTTGTTTATTATTTTTCTTCTTCACTCCCTAATTTTCACTTGTTCTTTTTTTTTAAATTTGTTTTTCCAATTTTACAACCTCTCTTTTATCTGTTGTTTATTGTTCTATCTCACTAAATATCAAAGTATCCAAAATAAACAAAACAAAACACCATATGAATTTTGATTAATTCATGCCAAATATAACCTAACTTAAACCTCCTTGTCTTTCTCCAGGAAAAGGTTTACCAACTATAAAATAAAATTTCCTACTTAAAAGAAATGTCATAATGACTTAAATGTCAGAAATTATTTCAACAACAACTTAATAACTCAGGAAAACATTTACCAACTGTAAAAATAAAATTTCCTACTTAAAAGAAATGTCATAATGACTTAAATGTCAGAAATTATTTCAACAACAACTTAATAACTACTAACATAGATGTCAGTATCAAACTTACTGTTGACATCAAATAAAAACTTTAAAACTATTATAACAACTCTAAACAAGTATTAACATTCTAAAACACATACCTTTCGGATCTTTAGCTAATTTAAATAAATTTTGAAAACCATCTAAAGGAAATAAACAAATCCAAACCTTGATTCGATTCAGCAAATAACACAAACATGCAATCTTCGTAATCGTCCAATATGCAAATACATAGCAATATATATATACTTATATATATATATATACTTATATATATATATATATATACTTATATATATATATATACTTATATATATATATATATATATATATATATATATATGTTCCGAGAAGCTTCCGCGGTCGTTGGTATGAAAAATACTAGGTTCTCGGGTTGAACCGCGTCTGAGATTGTTAATGTCTCGACGTTTCGGCTCCCGTTTTGGAGCCATTTTCAAGAGAAAAAGTGAGTCAAGTAAAAATTGTCAAAGAAAATAATGCTAGGAGTTCGTGGAACTGGTTCGATTCCGGGTCTCAATCTGCCTACTCCCCAGATCTCACCGCGATCCGTCTCTAAGGCCTCAACCTGTACCCTTCTAGAATGTACCCTTCTAGAACATTGTCTATCCAACACCTATTTTCTCTTTCAAGGCAACTATTACAAACAAGTGAGAGGAGCTCCAATGGGATCACCTCTGTCCCCTGTCATAGCCAACATCTACATGGACAACTTCGAAACCCAAGCCCTGAATTCATCCGAACTGAAGCCTACTTGCTGGCTAAGATACGTAGATGACATCTTCGTTATCTGGCCACATGGTAGAGATTCTCTAAACAACTTTCTGTCTCACATTAATCATATACACCCTCAGATCCAGTTCACTATTGAAATCGAAAACAATTGTTCTCTCCCTTTCCTAGACGTCCTCATTACAAAACAAAACAACAATCAACTCTCCTACTCTGTGTATAGAAAACCAACCCACACCAACCGTTTCCTTAACTCAAAATCACACCACCATCCATCACAAATAAATTCCGTTGTCAACACTCTTGTAACCAGATCCCTCAGACTAACAGACAATCACAACAGACAATCCGAACTACAAACATTACAAGAAGCACTTCTACAAAACGGTTACGACAAAGGACATATAACGCGATCCATACACAAAGCACAAAATCCTTCCCAAACTGATCAGACAGAAATTCCTCCTCAGCAAAAAGCTTTCCTACCTTACATCAAAGGTGTCACAGACAAAATTTCAAAAATCCTGAAATCCAATAACATAAAAACCATATTCACAACACACCAAACAATTTCCAATTTAATCAGAACCCCAAAAGACCAAATACCTAATGATTCCCACGGTGTATACGAAATACCTTGCTCAAACTGTCCCCAAACCTACATTGGACAAACCAACAGACGGATTAACAATAGAATATATGAACATCGTCTTGCAGTTAGAAAATCCGATCCCACATCATCACTTGCCCAACACCGCCTTCTAACAGGCCATAATATAGACTTCGATAACACCAAAACCATAGCACCATCATTTTTCCAAAAACCGCGAATCATCCGCGAAGCAATTGAGATTGAAAAACGTCCCAATTGTCTAAACAAAAGGGATGACGGTCATCGTCTTCCAGTCGCTTGGAAATCATTGATCTCCAGGCTAGCCCCACAATATTCATCCACACCTCATAATCCTGATAGCAGCCGTTCTGCTCTGATGCCTCCATCAACAGACCCTCAACTCCCCACCACTCTCCCACCCACAGACAGCTTTCGTATAAATAACACTTCGTCCGATACTGCCAGTGAGTTCGCTCTAAGGAGTAGGCAGGTTGAGGCCTTAGAGACGGATCGTGGTGAGATCTGGGGAGTAGGCAGATTGAGACCCCGGAATCGAACCAGTTCCACGAACTCCTAGCATTATTTTCTTTGACAATTTTTACTTGACTCACTTTTTCTCTTGAAAATGGCTCCAAAACGGGAGCCGAAACGTCGAGACATTAACAATCTCAGACGCGGTTCAACCCGAGAACCTAGTATTTTTCATATATATATATATATATATATATATAGTTATATATATACACACACACTAAATCGCAAATTTAATCTTTCTACTCCCATTAATAATAGTGCAGGGGTGGTATTGGGGATGATAGTGGGGGGGGTGGGGGTGGTGAAGTAATAAGGAATTTACTTAAAAAGGTAAAGATATGCAAGGTACAAAAGAAGTTCGTAAAATTCGTGTCTGATGATGTGAAGCAAAGTTTGTTCATGAAACCGGTCACATAATAAAGAATTTTGTGCGATTTGATCTTTTTCCCCCTCAAAATGAATTATTACTCGCATGGGATTAATCTATCTACGTGAAAAATGTCAAGTTGGGATTTATGAATCAGAACAAAAATTCATATAAATCCACCCTAACGCCGACGCCACTGATTAGTGTTTTATAAAAATAAGTAACTATGTAAGCAGTTTTTCCTGTCAACTTTGTATTTGTTGATGTTGTGTATACTCTTTTATAGATAGAGGCCTCTGTAAGTAGTCCTGTTAGTAGAAGGAAGCTAGCAACAGAATGATGGTTCGCCAGTCGAACCAGGGATTGCGCTACCAGTAATTTTATAGTAGATATTCCGGAGCCTGTCCAGAATGACGAACTAAATTAATAGACAAAGATCTGGAATAAGAGTCATGAAGTAAGAAAGAAGCGAACCAAGGAGTTAGAGTAAGTAACTGTAGTTCACATTAGCAAAGTGATCAGATCAAAAGAAAGATAGATAACTTTCGAGATAATGGCAAAAAAATAAAATTTATCACCCTTTCTTCCCCTAAAAAAGCCATTGGTCAAATTAAGGATAGTTTCCAGGATTTCATTACAATATCAACATCTCCAAGAAAATCCAACCTGGTCACAATTTTTATGAAGTCAAAGTCTAATTTTACTGGAATATAATTTGGCGAGAGGATTCACCCGCCGAGGTTTATTTATTAAAACACCCGGTGTAGAATAACTATTTCTGTTTTAATTAATTTTACTATGTGGCTTATATCGTATTACTTCGTGTTATTCTTTAAAAATAATGAAACTTCCATTTTATTTTTGAGCCTTATGATACTAATAATTGAAAACAAATATTGTATTCAAAATTACTGTGTATGAGAAAATGTATTTTCGTAAATTTATTTTAACAAGGTTATAATATCATTGTATTTTAACGCTGTTAATTTACAAAGATCAAACAATAATCTTCCAAATATGAGAAAAGTTGGTCTAAATATTCTTCAAAAACTGTAATCAATTAAGTTCGAGTCAAGGCTAGATGCTCGTCAGTTGATCAATAATATCAATCATTTTTCTCCGTATAATTTATCATCTAAGTATGATGAATCGAGCGGAATATTTACATGATATATAATATTACAAATTAATTATTCAAAAATCTCCTCGGAAAAAACTTCAAGCTTGCTCCGAATCTCTTTAATATCCAATAAACTTTATCACGTGTCAAAAATTTAATAAAAACAAAATAAATTGTATCCGTACTGAAGCTTAATTTCCTAAAACAAGCTGATGTATATTTCAATGACACACTAAATAAAGAAATTATGCTGAAATGAAATATTTCAAGTATTTAATTTAACAATGGTTTTATTTCACAAACTCTGTTTAATCAACGTTTATTATATATGGTTGCCTGATTGAGAGGCAAGTATATCTCCGATTCTCGCCCAGGAGTAAAGGTGAAAAGATGATAAATCTTATTTCCACTTTTGTATTTTTATATTTAATATAAAATACATTCTTAAAATAACAAAATAATTTTGAAACGAAAAATAAAGAATTTTAATAAGTGTTCAAATAGGCTCCCTTCCTGAATTGAACAATAACCTAATGGATCATGATAACTTCTTCTGACATTTAACAACATATTCGGACTAATTTATTTTATTTATTTTTAACCGCAACTTCTCGAAATTATTAGCCCTGTTCACCTGCAAGCCATAAATATTATATTTTATGTGCCCTATAAAAAAAATCATTTGGAGCCAGATTAGGAGATCTAGAGCTAGCTCTCCACAAAGTGGTTCCCCGTCCACTTAATAAACAACCTGGAAATATAATATTCAAAAAATCCTGAACTGCCGCACATCTAAAGGACGACAACCATCTTGTTAAATCTTCATTCTGCTAGCCGTCTAATTTCCAGAACAATGTGCTGTTGCAATAGATTTAAGTACTTAAGGAGTCCTTTCTCCTAATCGATATAGTTTTAAGGAAGGTATGACTACTGAGGATGATATGTGGTAGAATTTAAGTTTAACGTTTGGTGTGGTACCATCGGCGATCAATTAATGGGACCACTTGTCCTTCCTCCAAATTTAAATAGACAGTCTTATCTGTTTTTCCTTCAAAATACTCTTGCTGATGTATTACATGCTTTCATGTTAGACATACGGAACAGAAAGTGGTTCATGCAAGATGGAATTCCTCCTCATTTCTCCATTGAAGTCAGAAATTATCTTGATGAGACTTTTCCACGCAGATGGATCGGTCGAAGAAGTGAGTTTGCTTGGCCACCAAAGAGTCCATTATAACTCTTTGGATTAGTATGTGTGAGGACAAATGGAGTCCTTAGTCTATGCAAATACTATCAACTCAAGAGAAGAACTGTGGGATAAAATACAAAACACAGCGAGGAAAATGTATTTTTCAATGTAAGAAAATCTTTTATGAATATAATTAGAAAAGGCATAGAAGTAGGTGGAGACCATAACGAACATTTACTCTAAGTTGCAGCAATGGGGTTTTTGCATGGGGGAAAAGTTTATAATGTCATTAAGTCAACTTTTACGTTATTTTTTGGTCCTATTGTTTCTTAGAATAATAAAAGTTCCTCTAGCAAATTTGGCGAAGATCAGTCAAGAGGCTGTTGAATTATTGCAAAAAATCTAAAAAATAATTTGAACTTTGACACCCTGTATTTTTCGGCAGCAACATTTTACTAAAGCATATTTGGTTATATCTTTATATTTTGTCCCAAAGAATCTATCCCTGAACTATGGCCTATAATGGTCCACCCTGTATATCGGCACAGTATGCCACTCAGGTTCACAAAGACTCAACACATAAAAACCTGTATGGCCAACTGGAATGTTGTCATATGCTCCAACCACGAATCGTATTCCAAATTATGATTCGAGTCAGAAACCCAGATAATGTTAAAGAACACGCCAAAACCCTCAATAAACTTTTCGAAACTGTAACAAAATCCATTTCGCATGAAAAGCGTGCTTCACGTAAAAATACCCTTGGAAGAGGTTTTTATATTTTAAATCATATTTTCGCTCTACGGAGCGTTTTTTATGCAAAAATTTCAGAAACTTATCAAGGAGTGTAATTTTAGAAAGTGTAGTAAATGTCGCTGCACGAGGACGTAATGTCGCCCCGACCACCAAAATTGAGAAAGTGTAACAAAATGCGTTGTGTTAAATGTGAGAACAAGTTAATCCAGTCTCTATTCAAAGTATATCGAGAGTTTTAGCAAAAATAGCCTTTAGAGTCAAGGGTCCCTATCATTTCCTAACAATCGATTTTGACGGGAAAATGATGGGTTTTAACGGGATTTGCCCTAAACCGGTTCCTCAGTGATTCGGTGTCAGAAGAGTATAGTTACCATGTACTCATATGTGCATGGGACCGCCTTGCCTGAACGTATGAAATTGTAATTGCAAAATATAATTCGATTCAAGGATTTTTAAGCTCCGACGAGTGATCAAAATTGATATTGAACTGAAAGTACGTAAATAGACAGGCAAGCAAAATCCCACCAAAAATTTATAAACATTGAACTTTTCTTGAATCTTTTTGTGTAATCGTTAGCTCAAAAACCGCATATTGGATGGTAGTTGGTACATTATAAGTCGTTCCGTTCCTCACCATGCGTTATACATGAGCCAGACTATAGTTTGTCAAGAACATTTTTCTCGAAGTTGTAAAACATGAATTTTTTAAAGAGATTTAATATATATTTTTGAACTTTATATTATCTTTTTCTTGTGTTTTCAAAATTCCCTTTCAGGTTTAATTTTAAGAAAGTGTTAGTACTTACTGTGTTAGATTTATAGTGTTACGACGTCCAATTGATACCATCAGTGAAGCAGTTAAGCATAAACGAAGAGTAAGTATAAATTTTGTATTATTCTCTGTCTGAAACAGTCATTTTCAACCCTTCTTTGTGAACGTTAACATTCATTTTTGGAAAGTATAGTAGAAGTCCTTCAGACTCAAAAAGATGGATCTTTCACAATAACTCCTGCATGGAAATGGTTAGTGCCAGGCATACATAAATGGAGTGAAATTCGTAAAACTTCGTAGGAATCCAAAATTAATTCGAAAACTAAAAAAAACAGAAGAAAAGGAAAGAATAGAAAAGTCCTGAAAACACAATTATTACATAGTATACAAAGAAATAAATGTGAACCTTATTTCTTACTCAAGGGTGAGGGGCGGCTTAAATCAGCGATCCAAGATCGAAACTTGGAAGTAAATCTTTTCTACAATACCAGGAAAAAGAAAATATGTTAAAATGATATGTGCATCATATAGGTAAAAAAATCTTATAATTTTTAATAATCCGCCAAACTCGAATATGATGTGACATCCAAAAATAACAATTTTGCACACACAAAACAGTGAATTTCTCAATATCCCATAAATAAATTAAATGGAAAACCTAGAATCCGTAATTAAACAAAAAATTTCACAACGAAAATTGAAAGCACCCTAGCACTTGTTAGCCATTTCCAAAGAGAGTCGTTACCTGTCACGACCCTGTGCATTCACCGTCAATATTAACGATCTAAAATTCTCCAGTAACCGCGGCAACCCCATATACATCTTGTTACATGGCTTATGTCCATTTAACAGTTTTATATAAAAACTAGTATTTTTGTTTATATTTAGCACGATCTGTATAACATTTTGATTCAGTTTTTGTAAGTGATTCTGTTTTCAACTAGCAGAATTTTACTTGTATAAACTGCTAAATCATTTCACACTGTTTTATGTACATATTTTTATATTTTAGGATTTCAGTCATGTTTTTTTACACTATTATGTATCTCTGTTCTAGTTCTATTACAGCATCTAAGGAAACAATTGTCTAAAAACATTTATTTACATCAGATACCTATATTTTAATTTTTATATTTTTGTTTACTATGTAAGTACATATGGTTATTTTTCTTACATTTCTCATTATAATATATAGTATATCCTATAAGATTTAATACATTTACTGAGTTCTCACAATACGTTTTACTATTTATTACGGCAGTTCATATTTTTGGTTATGTATAAAATAGAAATTACAAATTTTTCAATCTACTTTTATCGATTCTGTAATTTGTTTGAGTACGGGAATCTACATAAGGCAGGTTTATAATTTTACTTAACCCAACAATTGACAGATGGCCATACCTGTACCATTTCTACGTTTTATAGCTTTCTATATAATTAAGGAAAATAGATTTTTCAAGTTTATTTGGTAGTATTATTTTGCAGTAAGTGGGACAAATAAAGTTTACCTTATTAGCAAAACTCACCAGGAAATCATTTGCTTGCAGCTTTTGTACTGACTCGAACTTATATATTTATACATTTCTGCATAGCTTCTGCATTTCTGCATAGCTTTTGTACAGCTTATGCATAGCTTATCTTTCTGCATATAGATAAAATTTTCTTCATATTGAAAATTTTGACTTCCTTTGTATTTTATGCTTATTCATTAACTTTTCAAAAACCACATAGTTGGCTAATTTTCCTACAATTTTCAAACTCCATTTCATTAAGAGACGTAAACTAAATTATCAAGGAAAAATCTTTTTATTTCTCTTACCAACAATTTCAGTCTGATCTATAGTAGACTGGTTATTCGAGAAAAAGAGACAATTCTACTTATTTTCACTATACAGGGTGTTGCATCATGAGAGGGACATAGCTTAATAGGAGGTAGAGAACATCAGTGGTAACCGGAACCTCCCATCGAAATGTCTCATTGGGCCTTCATTACGAAGTTACAGGGTGTTAAATAATTTTTGGCCAAACCTGTTTTTTGTCATAACTTTGACAGGGAATGAAATAACGGATTCATATTTGGTACGGCTAATGTACTAACGAGTCCCAAGAAGTACATGTATAAAAAGAAATATATCCAGGTCCGGACTCACTATAATTTATGTTTCTTCTTTGCATCAATAAAACATCACCCTGTATATATTTTTTTGAAATTTCGATACGATATTCGAAAAGAGCAAGAAAAAACAAACAAAATGGCCTATTTCATTTTTTTGTTACACCTTCGTGGTTATTTAAATACGTTGTTAAATGTGCAAGAAAATGGATTACAGAACCCTATTAAATGAGAGGCACGTGAAATAAATAGTTTTATAACTAAAATTTGCAAAAATTCTATTGAGCCTAGGTGGTCTGGGTGAATCCTAATTCCGGCACGTTTTAAAGGTCCATTTTGGTAAAAAACTGTGGTCCTAATAAGTAATCGGGTATGAAATAACAAAATTTTTAATCAATCACAGTAGGCTTGTTCAAAGTGACAGATAATAAAAAGAAATCTCCTAAACAGTTGAATAATTGTTTGTTAGTAATTTAATGTGTCAATAATCCGCATTTAATTAGTGAAAACTTGTGAAAATATTTTAACTATGCCAGTAAAATTTACAAACGTGGAATATGCTGACATAATATTCATCTATGGTTTCTGTAATGGAAATGGTAGGTCGGCGGAAAGAGAATATCGGCTGCGTTTTCCTGGTCGTCGATGCCCTAATCATAAAACCTTTAGTACGGTGTTCCAGTATGCAAGACAACACGGAAAGTTTCCTACTTCTGCAGTTGTGGAGCGTGTTTTACAACAAGGTGTGCAGGAACAAAACAATATTATAAACGTAGTTCAAGAAAACCCAAATATGAGCACGAGACGAATCAGTTTGGCAACTGGTATTCCTCATTGGCGAGTATGGAGAACCCTAAAAAGAGAACGTTACCATCCATATCATATCCAGCAGGTACAGCGTCTTCAACAAGGCGACGATATCCCCCGCCTGGCATTTTGTCATTGGTTGTCTAACCATCGCCCAGTCATTTACAGAACCTTATTTACGGATGAGGCACAATTTACAAGGGATGGAGTAAACAATTCACGAAATAATCATAAATGGGCACAGGAAAACCCACATGTGGTACGCCAACGCCGTTCGCAATACAGGTTTTCTGTAAATGTTTGGGTCGGACTTGTGAATAGACATTTGATAGGGCCACATTTTTTTGAAGAAAGATTGAATGGTGAAATTTACTTTGATTTTGTTCAAAACATTTTACCGAATATGTTAGAAAATATCGGTATAAGAGGCATGTTGTTTCAGCATGATGGGGCCCCGCCACATTTTAACCTTCAAGTAAGAGAACACTTAAATAATGTGTATCCTAATAGATGGATTGGACGCGGGGGTCCACATGAATGGCCACCAAGATCTCCTGATTGTAACCCTTGTGATTACTTTTTATGGGGCCACTTAAAAAACGAGGTTTATAGAATTGAAATTGAAAGTAGACAACATTTAATCCAGCGCATCGTTACAATCTGCGACGAAATACGGAATAATCCAGAAATGATACGTCGAGCAATTGGTGACCTTTCTAAACGCGCAAGAAAATGCATAGAATGTGGGGGGAGGACATTTTGAAAATTTACTTTAGTGTCAATTACGTTTTATTTTTAAACACATTTAGTTATTGTTTTGTTATTTATTGTTAATTGAATGGAAAATATTTTATTTATTTAGATTTTAGTTTGTTCTCTTTTCCAATTTTTATTAAGTATAAAATGTTGATGATTTTCTTGATCAAAGTAACTGGTTGCTTAGGCCTAAATGGTTTAAATTATCTGTCACTTTTATTCTTTGAACAAGCCTACTGTGATTGATTAAAAATTTTGTTATTTCATACCCGATTACTTATTAGGACCACAGTTTTTTACCAAAATGGACCTTTAAAACATGCCGGAATTAGGATTCACCCAGACCACCTAGGCTCAATAGAATTTTTGCAAATTTTAGTTATAAAACTATTTATTTCACGAGCCTCTCATTTAATAGGGTTCTGTAATTCATTTTCTTGCACATTTAACAACGTATTTAAATAACCACGAAGGTGTAACAAATAAATGAAATAGGCCATTTTGTTTGTTTTTTCTTGCTCTTTTCGAATATCGTATCGAAATTTCAAAAAAATATATACAGGGTGATGTTTTATTGATGCAAAGAAGAAACATAAATTATAGTGAGTCCGGACCTGGATATATTTTTTTTATACATGTACCTCTTGTGGCTCGTTAGTACATTAGCCGTACCAAATATGAATCCGTTATTTCATTCCCTGTCAAAGTTATGACAAAAAACAGGTTTGGCCAAAAATTATTTAACACCCTGTAACTTCGTAATGAAGGCCCAATGAGACATTTCTATGGCAGGTTCCGGTTACCACTGATGTTCTCTACCTCCTATTAAGCTATGTCCCTCTCATGATGCAACACCCTGTAGATGGTGCCCAATTTAACATCAATTTTCCTTTGTCTCCTTTCCTCGAAATAAACAGAAACCTGTCGTTTATGCTGTACATTTTGAAAAAGGGTAAGTTTCTCCACTCTTACGAATACTCTGGATCCACGGCTCTTTGCTCCGACTTAAACCAGCTAGTCGTCCACATTTGTTGCCTCAATTCTTTCCCAAAAATAAATAATAAGGGATAGGAGGTAACAACCTGTGTGTAATACCAAATTGTAATGTAAGTGTAATACTTGACATCAATATTCCAACCGTAAATAAAATATAAATAAACGCGCCAAGAGTTTGTCAACCTAAAATTGATGAGCAAATTTTTAACATGTAACAATATATATGTAACTATTATCTAAATTATCAATAATATTTGGCTACCAACTATCTATAGTTACCTATAATAATGAATAAAGTCACTATTGTCTAAGTCAATACCTTTTCAAAGTACAATTAATATCTGTTTTTAAAAAACCTGTGAAGTTTTTCCCCCAGTGTAAAGGAGAATTGTAAACCGACTGCACTTTAAACGCCTGTATTTTGTTCAAAGTTTGTAACAATATATCAAGCCGGAATAAAATACCTTGTTTACTAGCGACAGCGAGAATATAGTTCTGGGAGGTCAACGGAATAAGGAAAAGTGTAAATAGTGATATATTGGACAAGGAATTTAAAATGAACCGAAGAAACACGTTTAACGTTTCACAAGATATATGATTCCAATATACGTAGCTGAACCCAGACAACTTTTGCACTTTTCCTAATGGTAGTTTCGTTTTTCTTAGGAAATTGAATGGGCCCTGATTATTAAAACTGAATTAAACTTAAATTAAATAGTTCTTTAACTGTCAGTAACTTATAAAGCATTTCACAAGTTGTTGATTTCTTCACTCTATCCTAAAGGAAACCGATAAATGGTTGACCGTTTAATACTCCTAATTTATTAATTTAAGGGATCGGAATGCACATTTTTGTTTAAATTTTTATAAATTTGAAAATTATATAACATAGAAAATTAATGTGAACTATGAATTTTCGAACGCACGTTAGATTATTATAACTGTGTTCTTTTGTCAAACTGAAATATCAGGTGCTTGTAAGGGTTTCATTTATTTCATTTAATTATTTAAAATGTTTAAACCTCATGTCCTTTGTTATCCATTAGACACTGAAATATCGTAGGATTTCCATTTATATTTCTTATTCCCATTCCTATGCTTCTACCAAACGAGTCCGTTTCATAATTTAAGTGTTTATTGTTATTTATTTATTTATTGCTACACTGTCCAATAGAAAAACCAATTACAGGATAGGGATATAAATATGTATATAAATATGTACATACGTAGATACACGTATATACGAATACAAAGCATCAAGAAACCCGGTCGGGTTTCGCAGTTAATTTTCTCTCTCTTCCATGAAAAAGCAAAACGAGACCGTGCGTCATATACAGTAAGATATTGTTTTCTACGCCATCTGGATATTTCTTTTCTTTTATAAAAAAAACATAATTATTTAACATTGACAATTACATGCGAAATGAGTTTTATCGTTTCATCTTTCAAATAAATAACTGTCTTTAACTTGTCGTCTTATTACGGCAAGTATTAATCACATTCGTGCAGTTTTGATTTCGGATTTTTGGCTCAATCAAACACCAAAATACGAATTGTGTTAAAACTTAAAACTTTAAAATAACAAATTTGTAATTATCTGATGTAAAAAATGGAAATGTTTAATCGCAAAAACACATCGAGTGTCGTGTCGGATTACGTACCGGATAGGTTGCAAAATAGATATTTTCTAAGTATTACACATATTGTTTTACAGATTTTTAGAGGACCGTCGATAGAGTTTACGTTTGCCCCGGACATTTACGTAAGTGTAAAGGTTCAGTTCTTTTTACATTCGGATTTCTTTTTCATTGTCAATAATGATAAAGAATTTGTGTGCATAGAATTAACGAAAACAGATGTCAAAATTATCAAAGAATGTCAGTGGCTCAAAGATTCTCGCTTTTCTTTATTCGTACATTTTACGCATAAAGGCTCATTACGAAATACGAATTACAAATTATGTGGAAAATTATAATGCGATTCAACCTATCCCATCTGGAAAGGACTATATACAACTTTTACATCGTCTAAATCATTGGACATGTAGTTATTATGGTGATTGCAGTATTTATATTTATGATTCCTTACATAATAAAAGCAGCTGCAAAATTTCTAAAGTTCCAGAATCAATTTCAGTTGATCGTATGACATATAGAGTATTGAGTGCAATATTTCACAACGACGAATATGTGCATAATATACACAACTTTAATTCGAGATGGAAAAGCGGGTTGGCAATGTATAAAACACCAAAAGGTAACTAAAGTAAAATGGTCAAAAAATGCAAAAATATTTATATTGCATTTATACAGGGTGTCTGGAAATAAAGTAGAAAAAATTTAACTGTAAATTCCTTAGCCCAAATTAATTGGGGTTCATCATATAACATTTTTAAAAATACCCCTTCATTTTCAATTTATAGCCCCTTTAAAGGGGTCCTTTAAAAACCGTCTTAATTTTTTTACTCAAAAAAGAAAATTCCAAAAAACAAAATATTTAGCGTATCTACGGCACTTATTGAAAGGCATCAAGTGAATTTTTTTCATCCCCTTGAGTGCTTCACCAAAGGGTGGAATTGGCAACCCCTTATATATTTTTAAAAATATTTTTAAAATCCATTCATTTTACATGTCAGAATAAAATATTTTTGATTCCCTTGTTAATTCTAAAACTTCTTCTTTTCTTTAAAAAATGTTGTGTTACCAACCCTTTTTGTGATAAAAAATAAAATTTACGTTCATGCAATTGAGTTCATTGCAATCGTTACTAAACGATAATGTTTTTAAAGTTTTAGTAGGCTGCTATAATTGAATAATCTAAATATTCAGTAACAACTTCTATGCAATAATAAACATATATTTTTTTTTAATCAAATTGACAAATATTATATTTATTAGTGAAATAATTTATTAAATACAAATAATAATATTAAAGAAGTGAAAAAATTTAAAAATTTAATAGGACTTGCCCATTCCACCGCTTGGTGAAACACTCAAGTGGATGAAAAAAACTCACAGGATGCCTTTCAATAAGTGTAGTAGATATGCTAAATATTTTGTTTTTTGGAATTTTATTTTTTGAATAAAAAAATGAAAATAGTTTTAACTTACCCCTTTAAAGGGGCTATAACTTGAAATCAGAGGGGTATTTTAAAAAATGTTATATCAAGAACCCCAATTAATTTGGGTTAAGGAATCTTCAGGTATTTTTTTTCTACCTTGTTTCCGGATACCCTGTATATAGAGATAAATAAAACACGTTCTGAAAAGTGTAATTTAAAAATACAAACACAATATTTTTTTACTATATGTATTTGTCAAACTAATTGATATTATCACTCCGAAATTTAAATGACTTGTTGTACATGTGTAAAAATGAAGTACTAATATTGTTTATTATACGAAGAAAAAATATACCAGTCAGAAAGACATGGCTGACAGTCCTAAGTTTGCAAATGGGAAGAGAATATACTTTCTTCTTATCTAATCCAAGTAGTGAAGATGAAGAGCATTGCTTGAAGCAATTGGCAGAAATATTCTATTGCATCGTACTTTACTGCTACTTGCAGTGCTTTTCTTCTTCGCTTGTTAGAAATAAATTTATAAGCATGTATATATTCAAATTTCGGTTATTTTACATAACCTATCTTAATAGCTAATTGTAAAACTACGTAATGTTTCATAATAAAAAATAAATGAAATTACCTCACCGCCCCCCTAACACTACCGATGTATACTACAAGCTAATTTTCTATGTGGCTTGCCCGCACCCCCTGTCCATCCATCATGTTTATCTTTTTGACTATATACTTAAGACTGTAAGACAGTAACAATAAGCGCTTACCGTTTATCGTAGTCCCGTGCACCTTCTGACCAGCTTTACTTTCTGATACAGATTAAAAATTCATGAAATCGTGTAAAGATCATTTTTGCTTTTATTTGTTTTATTTCAGATTAAAATTTCTGCTATTAATGTGCATTGATGGTAGGTGTTAAATATTATTTAAGTTTGAATACATATTCTTTATTAGTACACCACTGTACAGACTTTGACTGAAATAGCGCACTTGCGCAAAAAGACAGATCCAAGATGTCGAATAACGTACGTTGAACAACATGTAACCTTCCTGGAGTTGTTATTGAAAATAAATGTGTTGTGTAACTACAATGTTAGTTTTAGTTCCAAACAAAATAAGTGAAACATAATATACAGTCCACTGCAATCTTAACATAATATTTGTGGTCCTTAGAGCAGGATACTTTGTGAAAAGACGTTGTGTTTTAAAACATTGTGCAATTCAAATTGGTATGTGGAAGAACCTAGCACGTGTGTAACAAGCAATTTACTTGTTAACGAAAATCTCAATTTGTGTGTGATTAACAAATAATCCATTTTGTTAATAAAAACCCTGATTTGTGTGTGCATTAATAAGTAAGCTACTTATTAGTAAAACGAGAACTATTTTCTGTGAACTGTGTTAAGAGACGATAGACAAAACTTCAAAACTATCATTTGTGACTATTATTAAACTCAAATAATACAAAATTGTGTGTTTAAACTTTGAGAAATTGAATAAAAACAATCAATCAAACAAAAACGAGTGTGTGGTGCGTAAGAGGGGTTCACGTGGAGACAGACGGCAGAACTTCCAGCAACAAGTGTTTCAAGCTAGGTCCAAAACGCGCAACGCATCGAAACCAAGCAATTCCACCGGCAAGTTACAACGTGGTGCCGGCTACCTAGAGCAGCAGCTTCACAGAATACAGAGCCGACAGTGGCGTAACGTGAGTTCGTTCCTTATTATTTTATTTTGTGTTAGCACTGAATAGTAAATAATTTTAGTTAGTCAAAAATGGCTGATGAGGAATTAAAAAAGTTAATCAGAAAACGTGGCAATTATAAAGCCCGTCTTACTTTATTTGAAAAATATGTAAACACTCTGTTAAATGAGATTTCTGAGTCTAGTGATAAAAAAGTCAACAGAGCTACTTTAATTGAATTAGAGAGTAGGGTTGACAGACAGGAAACTTTATTATCCGAATTTAATGAAATTCAAAATTCTATAGAAGAGTTACATGAAAATATCGAGGAGCAACTTCTTGAGAGAGAGTCTTTTGAAAAAATCCATTTTAAGTTAGTTTCGGTTGCGAAAAATTTAATTTATGAGCAAACAATTACTGTAAAAAATGAGGGAGAGAGTGAACAATCTCATAACTCGGGGAGGCAACTACCACACATAACTTTACCTCAAATAAAATTACCCATATTCAAAGGTTCATATGAGACGTGGCTTGAGTTCCGGGATACATTTTTGTCTTTAGTGCACAAAAGGCCCGATTTAGATAACGTGGAAAAATTTCATTATGTGCGTTCTCATTTAGATGGGGAGGCCAAGCAGGTTATAAGTTCTATTGAATTTTCTGCCGAAAATTATACAGTGGCGTGGGATCTCTTGTGTGAGAGATACAATAATAAACGATTATTGATTCAGAATCATATTAAATCACTTTTAGACATTCCTTCATTAAGCAAGGAATCCGCAGTAAATTTAAGAAATATGATAGATAACGTTTCCAAACATTTGCGTGCCTTAAATACATTGTCTATAAAAACCGAGGAGTGGGACGTGTTACTAATTTACCTTTTTAGTTCAAAATTGGACAAAAAAACAGAACGTGAGTGGGAGGAGTTTAAATTAGCGGGTGATTTGCCGACTTTAGAGGAGTTCAAAACGTTCCTTAAGCGAAAGGCAGATATTTTAGAAAAATTAGATATAAATCATGGGGTAGATTCAAGGGTAGATTTGAAACAAGCCAAATTCAAACCAAATAAATCATTTGTTGCCTCAGTACAGAATTCTTGTGGATATTGTAAGAAAGAACATTACATTACGAATTGCGTTGAATTCCTTAAATTATCAGCATATAATCGAAGCGAACGTGCCAGACATTTGAAACTCTGTCTGAATTGTTTAAGATCGAACCATGTTAGTAAAGATTGTAGGGCGAGTACTTGCAAAAGGTGTAATGGTAAGCATCATACGTTACTACATTTTGAGAGGCAAGCAACTACGACCTCGGAGGCACCTGGTGCAATGAATAACACAAAAAATGAGGTAAGTGAGGGTTCGTCGGGTTCAAATTCAAATGCTTCTACGGCTGTGTCAAGTTGCAATTTAGTTCAAAGTACTAATGTTCTGTTGTCTACGGCTTTAGTTCATGTTATGGGATCTTCCGGTGAAAGCCATACATGTCGTGTTTTGTTGGATAACGGTTCACAAAGCAATTTCATCTCGGCGAGTTTGTGTTCACGATTAGGCGTGGAAAAATGTAGTGTTAACATTTCGATTGTGGGTATTAATCGTTTTGTGTCAAATATTAAATATCGTTGTGAAATTCATATACAATCATTGCAAAATGCATTTGAGATATCCATTTCCTGTTTGATTTTACCGAAAATATGTGGAAACATTCCGAGTCCAGGAGTATCAGTGGCGGAGTTGAATATTCCGAAACATTTAAGGCTTGCAGATCCTAGTTTTTATGAACCCGGAGAAATTGACATCCTTTTAGGTGCTGATGTATTTTACAATCTTCTATGTAATGGTCAAATTCGTTTGGGTACTAAACAGCCTATTTTACAAAAAACTGTATTTGGTTGGGTTGTCTCAAGGCCAGTTTCGTCTGTTTACCAGAAAACGGAATATTGTAATCTAAGTACAGTTGATGTGCAAACCCAGCTTGCCAAATTTTGGGAGTTGGAAGAAGTTAGTGCTGACAACACTCTGTTGTTGTCAGAGGATGAAAAAGCATGTGAAAATATATTTGCGACTACTACTAGGCGCGACAGCGATGGTAGATTTATTGTAAAGATTCCGTTCAAGGAATCAACATCGAAACTTGGTGACTCAAGGCAATCAGCCTTGAAACGATTCTATGCATTAGAGCACAAATTTCGGAAAAACTCAAAGTTTAAACTGATGTATAGCCAATTCATGGAAGAATACATTGACCTAGGGCATATGTCAAGGGTTAGTGAAAGGTCGAGTGGTGGAGCCTCATTCTACTACCTTCCACATCACGGGGTTATGAACGAAGAGAGTACCACTACAAAATTACGTGTGGTGTTTGATGCATCCTGTGTGTCTGATTCAGGTGTATCACGAAATGACATACAGTATGTTGGGGCAACGATACAAAACGACCTAATGTCGATCATTCTCAGGTTTAGGTTACACCGAGTTGTGGTGTGTGCGGATGTAGCTAAAATGTACCGAATGGTGTTAGTCGATCCAAGTCATAGAGTGTTTCAGCTCATCTTTTGGAGGCCAGATGAAAAGGATGAGTTATCAGTGTATCAGTTGAACACCGTCACATATGGGACAGCTTCTGCCCCATTTCTCGCAGTGCGTTGTCTAAAGCAATTGGCGGATGAGAATGCTGATAGGTTTCCTAAGGCATGCACCTCAATTTCGGATGATTTTTATGTGGATGACTTCATCTCCGGTGCAGAAACTGTTGAGGAAGCAGTTCAACTTTGTGCCGAAGTATCTTCTATCTTAAAATCTGGTTGTTTCACGTTGAGAAAATGGACTTCTAATAGTGTCGATGTGCTCAATTCTATTCAGAGATCTGATGTTTCATCAGGAATTATGCAATTTGGTGATAAAACAAATACCAAGATGTTGGGGTTATATTGGTCCTGCCAATCTGATATTTTGATGTATAAAATCAAGGAAGTGTCACCTTGTAAATCAATAACAAAGCGGTCTATTCTATCAGATATAGCACAAATCTTTGACCCGTTGGGACTTATAAGCCCATGTATAGTGAAGGCTAAAATTCTTCTGCAAAAACTATGGTCATTAAAGCTTTCATGGGACGAAGCCGTTCCGTCAGACTTACACTTCTATTGGAAACAATACAGAGAACAGCTCTCAGAGTTAAATCAGCTAGAAATTCCTCGCCGTGTGGTATGTGAGAATTTTGTCAAGTTAGAAATTCATGGATTTGCAGATGCGAGTCAAGAGTGTTACGGAGCATGCGTATATCTTCGTAGCATGGATGTGAATAACAAAATACAAGTGTCTTTATTGTGTTCGAAATCAAAGGTGGCTCCTTTGAAGTTAGTTACTATTCCTCGTCTGGAATTATGTGCGGCATTAATTTTAGCTCAACTTGTCAGCAAGGTACAGCAATCATTGAAACAAAAAATAGACTCGACTTTTCTGTGGTCAGATTCAACTGTGGCACTTGGTTGGATAAAAACTTCTTCGCATCTATTACAAACATTTGTGGCTAATCGAGTGTCACAAATTCAAACGCTCTCTGACATGAATAATTGGCATTATGTGAATACTAAAAGCAATCCTGCAGATTTGTTGTCTCGTGGTGTAAATCCGGGCATATTAGGGGAATCAATTCTGTGGTGGCGCGGCCCTGAATGGTTATCTATGATGGAAAATTGTTGGCCGAGGTCTAGGGCTACTATGGTTGATGAACTTCCCGAGATGAAGCGAGAAATTAATTCATTTCCAGTTACTCATGGTGAATCGTTTCCTTTTCAAAATTTTTCAGATCTCGTACGAATGAAGCGTGTTGTTGCATATTGTTTAAGGTTTTTATCAAGGTGCCGGCATAAACCCAGTCAAAGTGGTTCTTTAACCTCACAAGAGTTAGAGACCGCTCTCATGCGTCTTGTGAAATTATCACAAAGTGAATCTTTTCCAAATGAACTCAATGTTCTTCGTGACGGGGGAGAGATAAAGTCCAAAGGTGGTCTTCCTAGTCTAAATCCGTTTATTGATCCCAATGGGCTACTTAGAGTGGGTGGTCGACTGGAATTGTCAGACTTCAAATATGACAAGAAACATCCGATTCTTTTATCGTCCAAGCATCCATTGACAAAGCTTTTATTTGTACATGAACATAAAAGGCTTTTTCATGCCGGTCCCAATTTACTCTTAGCATCCGTCCGTGAGAGGTTCTGGCCAATTTCAGGTAGAAATCTTGCCAAGCGTGTAGTTCATGATTGCATTAAGTGCTACCGAGCTAAACCTTCTCAAATACACCCAGTGATGGGAATGTTACCAAAAAATCGCGTGCAGCCTATGCCTCCATTTAATGTAACTGGCATCGATTATGCTGGACCCTTCCTTCTCAAGGACAGAAAGGGTCGTGGTGCTAGACTCTCAAAGTGTTATGTATCTCTATTTATTTGCTTTACGACACGGGCAATTCACCTAGAGTTAGTGTCTGGTTTAACATCGGAATCGTTTATAGCGGCCTTCAGAGGATTTGTGTCTCGGCGCGGCAAGCCCGCTCATGTGTATTCAGACAATGGAAAAAACTTTGTGGGGGCCAACTCTGAGTTAAGGGAGTTGGGAAAATTTTTGGAGAACGAGGAAAAATCGTTAACTGATTCCTTGCATAATGAGGGAGTGGATTGGCATTTTATCCCTGTTCACTCACCCCATTTCGGCGGCCTATGGGAGGCCGGCGTGAAGGCAACGAAATTTCATTTAAAGAGAGTGTTAGCCAATGCCTCGTTAACATTTGAAGACTTCGGTACAGTGTTGGCTCAAATCGAGGCAATCCTCAATTCCCGTCCTCTCACGCCACTGTCTTCTGACCCAAACGACATGGAGATATTAACGCCCTCTCATTTTTTAATTGGGAAAAGTTTGACGTCACTACCAGATCCGAACGTTATAGATCTGCCACTAAATAGACTGTCTAGGTTTCAATTCTTGCAAAACCTCCAACAGCATTTTTGGGCCAGGTGGGCTAAAGAATATATTTGTGAACTTCAGAAAAGGGTCAAATGGAAAACTTCTCAAGGAGAACTTACGGCAGGTACAATGGTTCTAATTCGGGATGATAAACTTCCTCCATTAAAGTGGAATTTAGGTCGCATCATCGCAGTCCACCCAGGAAAGGATGGTGTTGCACGTGTGGCCACAATAAAGACAAAGTGCGGTGAAATCAAACGATCTTTCGCAAAAATATGTCCATTACCGATTGATGTGTTAGATGATTGAAGTGTTATAATCATTGATGTATTGTAGTATTTGATAAATTATGTTAATTTTGTTTTGAAAGAGGTCCCTTTACCCTTTCAAGGTGGGGGCATGTTAAATATTATTTAAGTTTGAATACATATTCTTTATTAGTACACCACTGTACAGACTTTGACTGAAATAGCGCACTTGCGCAAAAAGACAGATCCAAGATGTCGAATAACGTACGTTGAACAACATGTAACCTTCCTGGAGTTGTTATTGAAAATAAATGTGTTGTGTAACTACAATGTTAGTTTTAGTTCCAAACAAAATAAGTGAAACATAATATACAGTCCACTGCAATCTTAACAGTAGGGAATAAAATATAACAAAAATCGCTTTACTATTACCATAACAGAATACAGATTTAAAATATATGAAATCATGTAGAGCTAATTTTTACCCTTATTAATTTTAACAAACTAAGTTTTTTCTATTTTTCCTATTTAATATGTACTGATTGATGGTAAGGAATAAAATATTACCTATCAAAAATTTCGAAAATCGTATAGGGCTTATTTTAAACCTGGATTATTTTGAAATATATTTTTTAATACATATTGATAGCTAAAAGCAAATTATTACAGGTTATAAATTGTTGAAATCGTGTACAGTTAATGTTTCAACATTGTTTTCATAACAATACAACCAAAAATCTGAATGAATTTTCAAAACTAATGAGTATCTTTGAAATAATTGAAAATGCTAATGTAATACTTGATTATCTACACGAAGCGTGGTGGCTGTTGCAAGATCGGGCAAAATAGATCTGGATTGGCGAAAAAGGTAATAAAATTTAAAAATGCCAATAAAGCTTACAACAGTTCAAATTTGAAAAAATATCAACAAACAATCCTGCCCGTAGCAACTGATACAGGTCTGCATTCTGGCAGTCTAATTTATATAGTTATTGGAAGTACTCTATTATGTAATATATAAATAACTGTCAATGCTAAATAAAACTCTTAATAACATTATTCTAATTAATGTTTAGTATATTAAGCTGCAAGTTGTATATTTATGTATCGTTCACTAATATATTATCATAAACAACAACTAAATACAAAGCCGCAGGCCACCCAATGATATATGTGTTTGTTCACTCTATCCATATAACCAATATAACCAAACTATATTGAATTCTGTAATTAATTAATTCAAACACCACTGGAATTACGAACCTTCCTGGATGGTTACTGAAGGCACATGACACCCAAACAAATGTTCCTAAAAATTAGTATTATTCTCATAAATATTAGCAGTGATAAACTAGATAATTTGGTATTGCCACTGCAGAATTTTAAAGATTTTACGAAAATCTAAAGTAACATTTCATTTTCTATATGAAATGTGATATTATATGAGTGACATGATCCTCAAGCATAATATTATAGATCCCTCTTACTTACAGAATGTGGACATAAGTTTTATAACCTCTAATGTTGTGTTATTTGCACACCCACTCTCTCTTACAAAGAGAGGTCTATTCAGAGTCAGCAGAGTGAAGGGAGGCCTGCCTAATTAGCTACCAGTAAGACGGCGCTATCTCTGGGCCAACTGGTGAACTACCATTACCACGGATTGATTATAAAACGGTAAAAATATCTACAATAATAGATTAGAAGGATCGAGAAGTTATCCAGAACGATCGGGAGGGAAGTGGACGGATCGAGAATAAAGCGCCACGAATATATAAGAAGCGGATCCAACGCACGGAGGGCAGTTATATATTAGATGATCAAGTGATCAGTTGAGATAAAGAACAGTAACAAGTAGTGAATTTATAGTAGTTAGAAGTCAAAGTTAGTGTGTAATTATAAGAACTTATTATTGTAATTTATTGGTTAATCATTCAGTGCGAGTAATAGTTGCAATTTATTGAACCTACATTTGGAAGTGTTTACTGGAGGGTGTAAGCACGTAACAGTTGTATGGTACGTTTCACAACAGCACAACGTATGTCGAGATTACTTGCTGGACTTGTAACGTTAGCAACCTTTCGTTGGTCGCCCTCTTAGCTACTTAACCAACCCTGGTTTGACAATTGATCCATTTGTATTTCCCTTCACCGATTATATGGCAAAGAAATTTCTGGATGCGAGTCAGGGTCTAGGAGTATAAGTCGGTTACCCATGAGTTTGGATCTAGCGTCTTATTAATAAAATAATACAGGTAGTCATTCTATTTGTTAATAAGCAAAAAAACACCCACCTTTTAAACGGACTTTTTAATAATTTTTTGAACCAATAGTTTTTTTTTTCAACTTACCTTGTAGTTTTAAACATTTCATAAATCTATTCCACTTCGTTAAACATCTCTAAATCCATTACCTTGCTTACGACGATTGTTTAATCAGACGCTCTCTGGGACAAACAAATGCAATTATTCATAAACTATCAAACCGATCTGGTTGAAAATTCCAAACTTATAAAGAGCCATAATGGCATCGTCACCACTATGTTATGTGTCACGTACTGCTATTATTGCAAAAGTTATTAACATTTATAAAATAGTGCAAAAAAGAGGGTTTCTCGCCATTATATCGATAATTTATTTATTGATTTTAACTCATAAAAAATGAAATTAAAGGTATTTGTAACACCTACAACTTTTGCTAATACAAGTTTTCTCTAAAACGTAACTGGAAAATTCTATGGTCCGAAAGCTGAGTTTTCCGACTTTGGTTGTTGTTTATAAAAAAATATGGCAAATCTGGTTTTACGTCTATACGTATTTACCAATTAATATCTCCTCCTATGATTTACAACCTTCAGATACCTATAATAAATTAAATCAACTGAGGTAATCTATGTTTCCAATCCTATACTACCGTACCACTCCCCATGTACCTCTCGTTGTTGAAGTGGCAGTAATGCTTATTTTATTGGTATATCAGGTGAAATCAAAATTAAGCAACTAAAAACGTTTCCGTAAAATTTGCACTACAGAATATTTTTCCAGTGAGATATTGGAGGAGCAATAAATATTACAGTCTTATCTTGCATATTATATGAAAACAACCATTTGTATTTGACATTGATCTGATTGACATTTATAATGAATAAAAGTTAATTGTGAATAAATAAGTTTTAAAAAAACTGGATTAGCGACTTGTTCCAAGCTACTATTAGCAATGGCATTCATTAAATACAATAAGGCAGAAAGTGCAACAATAACATATTTTTTATTCTATGCTAGTCCAGACTCAATTAGAAAGGTTCACAGCATCTTGAATACTTCATTAGAACTCGCATAAATTGTTAATGCCCTAGAGCGGGACAATAGACGGTCGTACAACTCGCTGGAGCTTTGTTTCGTGGAGGCTGTGCACTGTGCCTTGCATTATTAATCGTTATTAGGACAAAAGAAACACTTCTTGGATCTACACTAGTTATCTACGAAATAAGTATTGTGAAAATAGCAAGCCGTGTAATGGCAGACATTAGAGATGTTTTGAATGCACTAACAAGACGTTGTAGCAATTACTTGCCTTTCTCTAGTGTTACCTTATGCATGGCAATTTTGGTGTAATTGTCTCATTTTACTTTGCATATAAGTATACTAAATAAAAATAAAACACAAAATGTTTTTAATACGTATGGCACGCGGAGGTGTTCCGCGTTTATATACTATGGCAACTAAAGCATTATCTTCTTTTTTTTACATTTTAGAGCAGACAGATTGTCGCTTCCTGGAGCTATGTTGTTCTTAAATTTGTATATTTAGGATATGTGATCAGCTAACGATCCAACACCAAAAAACGTTATAAACAATTTATCAAATAAATTTTCGCAAAAAATTACATTAGAGATAATTCAAACAAAAACTGAAGTTGCATAATTATTAAAGAGAGATTTTAAAAATTCTTATAATACAGCATATTTTGAGTATCTTATATCACAAAAGGAGTGGGAACAATTTGACATTTTTGATGATGGATCCTCCTGATGGTCCTCGCCTCACACATCTTTCAGCGGCTTGTATATCAGTGTATGCGCGAAAGCTATACAACCTTAGGCGAGGGTTGTATAGGGGATATACCATCCTTCGGAGGGGATGTAAAGCCGTCGGTCCTTTGTCTATTAAATGTTAGGCAAGTAAAAGATCCCTACTCTTCTTAAGGGAAGAGGTTCGGCAAAATTTCTGGTTGGGGGTAGCTCGTCTACAGGCGTCGGTGATAGGCATCAGTAGCGGAAATAGGCCGACGTTAAATAAATGTATAAAAACGAAAATTAGACGCTTTCTGGAGCCGCACCTGACGCTCTGGCGAGACGTTTAAAAAGTAACTTTCCGATACAGTTTTTGATTTGACAATTCTACAGTATTACAATAATTCCCCATAATAAAAGATATTTTAAACACTTTTCGAAATTCGGGAAAAAAATTGCTCTCCTAGTACCGTCCCTGGTGCACCGATTCCACCAATATTCAATATCGTTCTACCTCAGATCTCTCAGGTTTGACTAAAATTTCAAATGTTTATGTTGACCCAACTTTAAAAACATACCACCCACAGAGATACTGACGGACTGGTAAACTGAGATATTGACAGACATACAGACGGCATGCCAGTTCGGATATATTTGCTATTTTCTGACTTCAAAATGTCCATTATGACAATGGATACAATGGACACATAATCAATGTTTATTATTAATTTATTCAACGTCGGCCTACTATCAACACGACGCCTGGAAATGACCTACTCCTAACCTAGATTTTTTTAGAAGCTCTTTTCTGCCGAAAAGTAGGAATATTTTGCCTATTTAATATTTGATAGTCAAGGGACCGACTGCTTCACTTCCAATCCTAAAGGTGATATGTCGACTACAACATCCTCGCCTATGACTGAATAACTTCTACGTATACGCTAACATAGAAGCCACTAGAAGGTGCAGCGAGGTCGCTGTATTTCCTTGGCCATCACCCGTCAAATTAGTCTATGCGATTAGCTCTTGCTTCACTTTTGGTAACGACTGAACGAATTTTAAAAAAATTATTTTTAACACCAATATTACCTGATGACATATTGTTAATGGTTATATATATTTTAAATTGCCAGGTATGATAATATTCCTAGTTCACTACTATTACAGCGACGGATATTATTAAATATTTCAGCCCAGACTTGAAAGTCCGACTAAAGGAAACTGAAGAAATAGAAACAGTTACACAAGCATTTATAAGCAAAATACAACAAGCCGCACAACAGTCTTCACCTGAACTTCCCCCAAGGAAAATAAATCAGGATGTATCATTACAAATTAACAAATTAATATCAGAAAAAAGAAGTGCCAGCGCAAAATGGCAACGCACTCATACACCAACTGACAGACAAGTTTGTAAATGAATGAACCAAAGATTAAATATAAAGCTCAAAGAAGTATAAAAGAAGAATTTGAGCAATATATATCAAAATTAACTATGACTGCTGATAATTATATCTAGAAACCAGGTGGAAATTCAAAAACCCCAAAACTTCTGCACCTCCTATAAGAAAAACTAGCAATGAACCTTGAGCAAAAAGTGGAATTGATCTTTTAACAGCTAAAATGATGAAATAAATGTATGTAAAGTATGACTGATGGTTGAGAGATGAGCGCACTTGCCTCTCACCGAAAGGTTCCGGATTCGATCCCCGGCCATGGCAGTGGAAAATACTGTGAGAGGGATTTTTTCACTATATACGTTGTGTCCCTTGTCTCTAAATGTGTAGCCCCCTCCCCCACACGAGTCTCTTCTAGAGCCTTCCGGGAGAAAGGGGGTCGTAATTACCTGTGGTGTTATTATTATTTTTTTTTTTTTTTTACAAAAAAACCAGTCACCTTACTCTGTGGCTCCGACCCTCACAGAGGGGAGCTGGTAATACCAGTAGCCACTCCCCACGCCCGTGGGGTGAGTGACTACCGGGTCCGTGAATCGTGTGCCCTGAGTAGACGTAATGAACCGAGGATGACAGCCTTCTGCATTCTGCCGGCTAAGATCTCTGCCGAATCTCGGCATGCCGGTATGATCTTTAATTCTGAAAGCAGCGTCTGCCTCATTCCACCGAGGGCTCCTATAATCAGTACCACTATTTTAACAGAATGGCCTGGATAAAGCCTGCGGAGTTCGAAGAGCAAATCTCGATATTTTGTCCGTTTTTCCTCCTCTTTCAAGACAATGTTGCTCTCAGCGGGAGCTGAGAATTCCACGACATACATTGTCTTGAGTTGGTGGTCGAGGAGTACTATGTCAGGCTTGTTGGCTTGTATTTGCCTGGCGGTGGGAAACGAGTAGTTCCAATAAATTAGGCACTTCTCATTCCCCACAACGGACTCAATATCCCCCGGAACGTAAGGCAGCACTGGTGTTTCGTCTATCCCATACGAGTGCCTTAGATGATAGTAAAGCACTCGTAATGCTGCGTTGTGTCTATGAATATAGGCCGAGACTGCGTATGTCGGGCAAGCCGGCAGTAAGTGCATTACAGTCTCCGGCGCCCTGCGGCAGGCCCTGCGGCTGATATCAGGGACCTCCATACCCATGACACGACGTCGATAGACGAGAGTGTTAAATACACCATCCTGGCAAGCCATTATGAATCCCTCGGTCTCAGACTTCAGCCCAGCTGACCTTAAGAAGGCGAAGGTCAGCCTTTCGGATAAGCCGAGGTCTCCTATATTTTTATAGAAGACCCCGTGCAATGGCTTATCCTTATGGAGCTGCAGAAGGATGTTGTGTTCTGCAGCTCTAATGTGGGCTTTTAGTCGAACGGGTTCCAACTCGGTGACAGAGTCGGGGTTTACCCGCTCGACGTCGAAGATGAGACCAAGTTCATCGGCTGCTCTCCGTGCTGCCTTAAAGAGAAAAGCTCCTACCTCTGATGACCTTACATGCTCCATCCAGAACCATCCTGCTATGGAGACTCTCCAAGCTCAAGAGTCCACGGCCTCCCCGATGTCGTGGGAGATATAACCGTGGAACGGACGATTTAGGATGCAAGCTCCTATTGAGATGCATCTTCTTGCGGGTTACTACATCGAGTTGACGCAGCTCTTCTCTAGTCCACTTCACTACTCCGAAAGAGTAGAGAAGGATCGGAACGGCAAGCATATTTGTAGCAGACACCTTGTTCTTCCCCGACAGTTCTGTAGACCAGATCTGTCGGAGTAGGTGCTGATACTTGCCGCGGAGAGCGTTTTTCACTACATTCACTTCTTGGGTGGAGCGTTGCTCGACACCCAAGTAAGTGTACGACTCTCCGGCATCTAGATGGTGTAAGATGCTTCCGTCCACGAGCTGCGCGTCCTCTCCATAGTCACCGCATCGTCCTCTCTTGAGATGGATCAGTGCGCATTTGTCCAACCCGAACTGCATACCGACAGCCTGCGTGTACTCCTGTACCACCCTAAGGGACTGTTGGAGATCCCTCTCTCCAGAGGCATAAAGTTTAAGGTCATCCATATACAATAGATGGGTGACCTTATGCCTCCTGTCGCCGGGGGTACCGCAGTTGTAGCCACGGATTTTCCGGAGCGCGACGGATAATGGCAGTAGTGAGATGCAAAACAGAAGGGGGCTGAGGGAATCTCCCTGAAATACCTCTCTTCTGAATGTCACCGACTCTGTTTGGACTCTATCGTTACCCGATGTTATGGTAAAGCGAGTCCTCCAGAGCGGCATCAGTTCTTCAATACATCTCACTACGGGACCGGGTACCACAAGACATCGGAGCAAGTGAACAATGAGCTCATGTGATGTCATGTCAAATGCCTTGCGGTAGTCGATCCAGGCCATAGAGAGGTTCCGCTTATACTGCATGGAGTCCTGCGTGATACATCTATCGATCAGCAGGTTCTCCTTGCAGCCAGCGACACCTCTCTTCGACCCTCGTTGCTCATATATCCGTTCGTAAACCGGTTCGACTGCGCGGAGCACCCGCATGTACAAAATGCGTGTAAACACCTTGTAACATGCGTTTAGACAGGTTATCGGTCTGTAGTTCTTTGGGTTGGACAAATCTCCGTTCTTGGGGATCAGCACTGTCCGCCCCTCAACAATCCAAGAAGGGATTTGCTGCTCCCCATTTAGCCAGGAATTAAAAATTCTGGCCAAATGGTGGTGGGTGCTCGATAACTTTTTCCACCAAAAGTTATTTATCCCATCGGGACCTGGAGCAGCAAGTTCTTAGAGCCCTCAAGAGCCCTACGAACCTCTTCTGGGGTTATTGGTTCGCACACTTCCTGTGGTTGCTGAAGCCTTTGACAAAAGGCTTCAAAGTGTGCAAGGGCAGGAGAATCTCGGTTGAGTGGAAGCCTCTCCTCGTATAGCGTTTTCCAGAAGCTCTCCACCTGATCTGCAGTCGGCGGATTGTCTACAACACGCGGAGGCGGTTGGAAAAGGCGCGAGGGCTTCTAGCGGAACAGTTTATTTTCCGCAAGCTCTCTCGCCCGCCTCACTAGTGATTTTTTACAAGTCACTAGCATCCGTATCCTGTCGAGACAGTGCTGTTTGGTGGTTCGCAGCACTGCCTCATTGAGTGTGTGATGGACGCGGCTTAGGTTGGCGGCTAATCGACGCACTTTAGGCGTGAACGGCCTGTTGGCCGCCATATAGTCCATCACACATTGGATACGGGATGCGTGCTGCCTCGCCGACCGGATCTTGGCTTCCATCTTTTGTATGCGCCGCTGCGCTCTCTCCTGTGGGGAAGAGGTATATCGCCTCTCCACCTGAGAAGAGCGTTGAGCAGCGGCATACACGGCACAATTTATGTGCCAGATGTCAGCCTCTTCTGGTAGCGCTGTACGAAGCTCAGCGTCCACTCTGGCCAGGTCTTGTGGGATACATAGTCACGCAGATTTTGTGGCGTGAAGGCGCTATGCTCTGGTAGCCTCTCACACCACAGAGCATGCATCCGCGCCATGTATCCCCTCCGCGCGGGCTCACTGCTTTCATACAAATGCAGAAGTTATTATTATTACTATTTTTTTTTTTTTTTAAGTAAAACCAGTCGTCCTTCTCCCTGCCTCCGATACCAGAGAGGGTACGCTGGGAGCGCCAGTAACCACTCTCTACATCGTAGAGTCAGTGATCACTGGTTCCGTGACTCGTGTGCCCTGAGCAGACGCAATGAACCAAGAATGACAGCCTTCTGCATTCTCCCGGCTAGGACTTCTGCCGATTGTCGGCATGCCGGTATGATGTTCAATTCTGAAAGCAGCGTGTGTCTCGTTCCATCGAGAGCTCCTATAATCAGTACCACCAGCTTGACAGTATGGTCTGGATACAGTCTGCGGAGTTCGAAGAGTAGGTCTCGATATTTTGTCCGCTTTTCTTCCTCCTTCAAGACAATGTTGTTCTCCGCGGGAGCCGAGAACTCTATGACGAACATTGTCTTGACTTGGTGGTCTATGAGGACTATGTCAGGCTTGTTTGCCTGTATTTGCCTGACCGTGGGAAACGAGTAGTTCCAATAAATTAGACACCTCTCATTCCCCACAACGGACTCAATATCCCCCGGAGCATAAGGCAGCACTGGTGTCTCGTCTATCTCATACGAGTGCCTCAGATGGTAGTAAAGCACTCGTAGTGCTCCGTCGTGCCTTTGGATATAGGCGGAGACTGCATATGTCGGGCAGGCCGACAACAAGTGCATAAGCGTCTCCGGCGCTCTGCGGCAGGCCCTGCAGCTGACGTCAGCGACCTCCACACCCATGACACGACTTCGATAGACGAGGGTGTTGAATACACCGTCCTGGCAAGCCAATATAAATCCCTCGGTCTCAGACTTCAGCCCGGCTGACCTTAAGAAGGCGAAGGTCAGCCTTTCGAATAAGCCAAGTTCTTCTATATTTCTATAGAAGACACCATGCAGTGGCTTATCCGAATGGAACTGCAGAAAGATGGTTTGTTCCGCAGCTTTTATTTGGGCTTTCCGCCGAGCGGGTTCCAACTCGGTGACAGAGTCGGGATTATCCCGCTCAACGTCGAAGATGAGACCGAGTTCATCGGCTGCTCTGCGTGCTGCCTTAAACAGAAAAGCTCCTACCCCTGCATTTTCATGGTCTCGGACGACCTTACAGGCTCCATCCAGCACCATCCTGCTGTGTAGACTCTCCAAGCTCAAGAGTCCACGGCCTCCCCGATGTCGTGGGAGATATAACCGTGGAACGGACGATTTAGGATGCAGGCTCCTATTGAGGTGCATCTTTCTCCGGGTTCCTACATCGAGTTGACGCAGCTCCTCTCGAGTCCACTTCACTACTCCAAAGGAGTAGAGAAGGATCGGAACGGCAAGCATATTAGTCGCAGACATCTTGTTCTTCCCCGACAGTTCTGAAGACCAGATCTGTCGGAGTCGGTGCTGATACTTGCCGCGGAGAGCGTTTTTCACTACACCCACTTCTTGGGTGGAGCGTTGCTCGACACCCAAGTAAGTGTACGACTCTCCGGCATCTAGGTGGTGTAGGATGCTTCCGTCTACGAGCTGCACGTCCTCGCCGTAGTCCCCACATCGTCCTCTCTTGAGATGGACCAGTGCACATTTGTCCAATCCGAACTGCATACCGACAGCCTGCGTGTACTCCTGTACCACCCTAAGGGATTGTTGGAGATCCCTTTCTCCGGATGCATAAAGTTTAAGGTCATCCATATAAAACAAATGGGTGACCTTATGCCTCCTGTCGCCGGGGGTACCACAGTTGTAACCGCGGGTTTTTCGGAGCGAGACGGATAATGGCAGTAGCGAGATGCAAAACAAAAGGGGGCTGAGGGAATCTCCCTGAAATACTCCCCTTTTGAACGTTACCGGCTCTGTTTGGACTCTATCATTACCAGATGTTATGGTAAAGCGAGTCCTCCAGAGCGGCATCAGATCTTCAATGCATCTCACTACGGGACCGGCGACCGCAAGACATCGGAGCAAGTGTACAATAAGCTCATGAGATGTCATGTCAAATGCCTTGCGGTAATCGATCCAGGCCATGGAGAGGTTCCGCTTATACTGCACGGAGTCCTGCGTGACACATCTGTCAATCAACAGGTTCTCCTTGCAGCCAGCGACATCTCTCTTCGACCCTCGTTGCTCATATATCCGTTCGTAAACTGGGTTAACTGCTTGGAGTACCCGCATGACCAAGATGCGTGTGAACACCTTGTAACATGCGTTTAAACAGGTTATCGGCCTATAGTTCTTTGGGTTGGACAAATCTCCGTT
Source organism: Leptura quadrifasciata (assembly GCA_963675555.1). Taxonomy (NCBI): domain Eukaryota; kingdom Metazoa; phylum Arthropoda; class Insecta; order Coleoptera; family Cerambycidae; genus Leptura; species Leptura quadrifasciata. The sequence continues at coordinate 48,108,996 of OY776678.1, forward strand.
CTTGGGGATCAGCACTGTCCGCCCCTCAACAACCCAAGAAGGAATTTGCTGCTCCCCATTTAGCCAAGAATTAAAAATTCTGGCCAAATGGTGGTGGGTACTGGTTAACTTTTTCCACCAAAAGTTATTAATCCCATCGGGACCTGGAGCAGCAAAATTCTTAGAGCCTTCAAGAGCTCTTCGAACCTCTTCTGGGGTTATTGGTTGGCACACCTCCTGTTGTAGATGAAGCCTTTGGCAAAAGGCTTCAAAGTGTGCCAGGGCCGGAGAGTCTCTGTTGAGCGGAAGCCTGTGTTCGTACAACGTTTTCCAGAAAGTTTCCACCTGATCGACGGTCGGTGGATTGTCGGCAACACGCTGAGGCGGTTCGAATAGGCGCGAAGGCTTTTGGCGAAAAAGGTTATTTTCCGCCATCCCCCTCGCCCGCCTCACTAGTGACTTTTTGCAAGCCACTAGCATCCGTATCCTATCGAGGCAGTGCTGTTTGGTGGTTTGTAGCACTGCCCCGTTGAGTGTGTGATGGGCGCGTCTTAAATTGGCGGCTATACGTCGAACTTTAAGCGTGAAAGGCCTATTGGCCGCCATGTAGTCCATCACACATTGAACACGGGATGCGTGTTGTCTCGCCGACCGGATTTTGGCCTCCATCTTTTGTATGCGCCGCTGCGCTCTCTCCTGTGGGGAAGAGGTATTTCGCCTCTCCACCTGAGACGAGCGTTGAGCAGCGGCATACACGGCACAATTTATGTGCCAGATGTCAGCCTCTTCCGGTAGCGCTGTACGAAGTTCAGCGTCCACTCTGGCCAGGTCTTGTGGCCCGGGGGTTTTCAGATGGTGTAACCCCCTTCTGGTACTGAGGCCCTCTGGTATTGGCGGAACGAGGAGAGCTACGTCCTCAACCGGTGAATGTGGCGGCTCTTCCGCCACCTCATTCACCGATCCAGGAGCAGCCCTCACGTAGCCCCTACTACGAAGGTGGGATACATAGTCACGCAGATTTTGTGGCGTGAAGGCGCTATGCTCTGGAAGCCTCTCACACCACAGAGCATGCATCCGCGCCATGTACCCCCTTCGCGCGGGCTCACTGCTTTCATAACACTGCAGAAGCTCATCCCTCAGTTCATCCGTCCACTCAAAGCGTCCATGAACATTGCGTAAGTCGTCAACGGGCGGTCTCTCCGGTTGGGCCCCACCACCTTGCCCTTGACCCCTATCCGAACGGGGTCGATCGTGGGGGCCCTCTCTTCGGCCTGCCGGAACCAAAGGTTAGAGCCTGTGGGTGGTTAGCCCAGCAGGCCCACGACCGACACCAGAGGGGAAAATGCTTTCCCCTCCCGGGTGCACTAGGGCTGCCGGTTCGGTTTTGCACCCCTAGCTGGAGTAAGTGGTGGCGCTACTCACCAAAGGCTTAATAGATGAAAGTTAGCCCCTCCTGCTTATTTATTTATTTATTATTATTATTAGTTTTTTTTTTTTTTTTTTTTTACAAAAAACCAGTCACCCTACTCTGTGGCTCCGACCCTCACAGAGGGGAGCTGGTAATACCAATAGCCACTCCCCACGCCCGTGGGGTGAGTGACTACCGGGTCCGCGAATCGTGTGCCCTGAGTAGACGTAATGAACCGAGGATGACAGCCTTCTGCATTCTGCCGGCTAAGATCTCTGCCGAATCTCGGCATGCCGGTATGATCTTTAGTTCTGAAAGCAGCGTCTGTGTCATTCCACCGAGGGCTCCTATAATCAGTACCACTATTTTAACAGAATGGCCTGGATAAAGCCTGCGGAGTTCGAAGAGCAAATCTCGATATTTTGTCCGTTTTTCCTCCTCTTTCAAGACAATGTTGCTCTCAGCGGGAGCTGAGAATTCCACGACATACATTGTCTTGAGTTGGTGGTCGAGGAGTACTATGTCAGGCTTGTTGGCTTGTATTTGCCTGACGGTGGGAAACGAGTAGTTCCAATAAATTAGGCACTTCTCATTCCCCACAACGGACTCAATATCTCCCGGAACGTAAGGCAGCACTGGTGTTTCGTCTATCCCATACGAGTGCCTTAGATGATAGTAAAGCACTCGTAATGCTGCGTTGTGTCTATGAATATAGGCCGAGACTGCGTAAGTCGGGCAAGCCGACAGTAAGTGCATTACAGTCTCCGGCGCCCTGCGGCAGGCCCTGCAGCTGACATCAGGGACCTCCATACCCATGACACGACGTCGATAGACGAGAGTGTTAAATACACCATCCTGGCAAGCCATTATGAATCCCTCGGTCTCAGACTTCAGCCCAGCTGACCTTAAGAAGGCGAAGGTCAGCCTTTCGGATAAGCCGAGGTCTTCTATATTTTTATAGAAGATCCCGTGCAATGGCTTATCCTTATGGAGCTGCAGAAGGATGTTGTGTTATTATTTTTTTTTTTTTTTTTTTTTTTTTTAAGTAAAACCAGTCGTCCTTCTCCCTGCCTCCGATACCAGAGAGGGTACGCTGGGAGCGCCAGTAACCACTCTCTATACCGTAGAGTCAGTGATCACTGGTTCCGTGACTCGTGTGCCCTGAGCAGACGCAATGAACCAAGAATGACAGCCTTCTGCATTCTCCCGGCTAGGACTTCTGCCGATTGTCGGCATGCCGGTATGATGTTCAATTCTGAAAGCAGCGTGTGTCTCGTTCCACCGAGAGCTCCTATAATCAGTACCACCAGCTTGACAGTATGGTCTGGATACAGTCTGCGGAGTTCGAAGAGTAGGTCTCGATATTTTGTCCGCTTTTCTTCCTCCTTCAAGACAATGTTGTTCTCCGCGGGAGCCGAGAACTCTATGACGAACATTGTCTTGAGTTGGTGGTCTATGAGGACTATGTCAGGCTTGTTTGCCTGTATTTGCCTGACCGTGGGAAACGAGTAGTTCCAATAAATTAGACACCTCTCATTCCCCACAACGGACTCAATATCCCCCGGAGCATAAGGCAGCACTGGTGTCTCGTCTATCTCATACGAGTGCCTCAGATGGTAGTAAAGCACTCGTAGTGCTCCGTTGTGCCTTTGGATATAGGCGGAGACTGCATATGTCGGGCAGGCCGACAACAAGTGCAAAAGCGTCTCCGGCGCTCTGCGGCAGGCCCTGCAGCTGACGTCAGCGACCTCCACACCCATGACACGACTTCGATAGACGAGGGTGTTGAATACACCGTCCTGGCAAGCCAATATAAATCCCTCGGTCTCAGACTTCAGCCCGGCTGACCTTAAGAAGGCGAAGGTCAGCCTTTCGGATAAGCCAAGTTCTTCTATATTTCTATAGAAGACACCATGCAGTGGCTTATCCGAATGGAGCTGCAGAAAGATGGTTTGTTCTGCAGCTTTCATTTGGGCTTTCCGCCGAGCGGGTTCCAACTCGGTGACAGAGTCGGGATTATCCCGCTCAACGTCGAAGATGAGACCGAGTTCATCGGCTGCTCTGCGTGCTGCCTTAAACAGAAAAGCTCCTACCCCTGCATTTTCATGGTCTCGGACCATGCAGAGGAGGGGATCCGAACTCCTGACGACCTTACAGGCTCCATCCAGCACCATCCTGCTGTGTAGACTCTCCAAGCTCAAGAGTCCACGGCCTCCCCGATGGCGTGGGAGATATAACCGTGGAACGGACGATTTAGGATGCAGGCTCCTATTGAGGTGCATCTTTCTCCGGGTTCCTACATCGAGTTGACGCAGCTCCTCTCGAGTCCACTTCACTACTCCAAAGGAGTAGAGAAGGATCGGAACGGCAAGCATATTAGTAGCAGACACCTTGTTCTTCCCCGACAGTTCTGAAGACCAGATCTCTCGGAGTCGGTGCTGATACTTGCCGCGGAGAGCGTTTTTCACTACACCCACTTCTTGGGTGGAGCGTTGCTCGACACCCAAGTAAGTGTACGACTCTCCGGCACCTAGGTGGTGTAGGATGCTTCCGTCTACGAGCTGCGCGTCCTCGCCGTAGTCCCCACATCGTCCTCTCTTGAGATGGACCAGTGCACATTTGTCCAATCCGAACTGCATACCGACAGCCTGCGTGTACTCCTGTACCACCCTAAGGGATTGTTGGAGATCCCTTTCTCCGGAGGCATAAAGTTTAAGGTCATCCATATAAAACAAATGGGTGACCTTATGCCTCCTGTCGCCGGGGGTACCACAGTTGTAACCGCGGGTTTTCCGGAGCGAGACGGATAATGGCAGTAGCGAGATGCAAAACAAAAGGGGGCTGAGGGAATCTCCCTGAAATACTCCCCTTTTGAACGTTACCGGCTCTGTTTGGACTCTATCATTACCAGATGATATGGTAAAGCGAGTCCTCCAGAGCGGCATCAGATCTTCAATTCATCTCACTACGGGACCGGCGACCGCAAGACATCGGAGCAAGTGTACAATAAGCTCATGAGATGTCATGTCAAATGCCTTGCGGTAATCGATCCAGGCCATGGAGAGATTCCGCTTATACTGCACGGAGTCCTGCGTGACACATCTGTCAATCAACAGGTTCTCCTTGCAGCCAGCGACATCTCTCTTCGACCCTCGTTGCTCATATATCCGTTCGTAAACTGGGTTAACTGCTTGGAGTACCCGCATGTACAAGATGCGTGTGAACACCTTGTAACATGCGTTTAAACAGGTTATCGGCCTATAGTTCTTTGGGTTGGACAAATCTCCGTTCTTGGGGATCAGCACTGTCCGCCCCTCAATAACCCAAGAAGGAATTTGCTGCTCCCCATTTAGCCAAGAATTAAAAATTCTGGCCAAATGGTGGTGGGTACTGGTTAACTTTTTCCACCAAAAGTTATTAATCCCATCGGGACCTGGAGCAGCAAAATTCTTAGAGCCTTCAAGAGCTCTTCGAACCTCTTCTAGGGTTATTGGTTGGCACACCTCCTGTTGTAGATGAAGCCTTTGGCAAAAGGCTTCAAAGTGTGCCAGGGCCGGAGAGTCTCTGTTGAGCGGAAGCCTCTGTTCGTACAACGTTTTCCAGAAAGTTTCCACCTGATCGACGGTCGGTGGATTGTCGGCAACACGCTGAGGCGGTTCGAATAGGCGCGAAGGCTTTTGGCGAAAAAGGTTATTTTCCGCCAGCCCCCTCGCCCGCCTCACTAGTGACTTTTTGCAAGCCACTAGCATCCGTATCCTATCGAGGCAGTGCTGTTTGGTGGTTTGTAGCACTGCCCCGTTGAGTGTGTGATGGGCGCGTCTTAAATTGGCGGCTATACGTCGAACTTTAGGCGTGAAAGGCCTATTGGCCGCCATGTAGTCCATCACACATTGGACACGGGATGCGTGTTGTCTCGCCGACCGGATTTTGGCCTCCATCTTTTGTATGCGCCGCTGCGCTCTCTCCTGTGGGGAAGAGGTATTTCGCCTCTCCACCTGAGACGAGCGTTGAGCAGCGGCATACACGGCACAATTTATGTGCCAGATGTCAGCCTCTTCTGGTAGCGCTGTACGAAGTTCAGCGTCCACTCTGGCCAGGTCTTGTGGCCCGGGGGTTTTCAGATGGTGTAACCCCCTTCTGGTACTGAGGCCCTCTGGTATTGGCGGAACAAGGAGAGCTACGTCCTCAGCCGGTGAATGTGGCGGCTCTTCCGCCACCTCATTCACCGGCCCAGGAGCAGCCCTCACGTAGCCCCTACTACGAAGGTGGGATACATAGTCACGCAGATTTTGTGGCGTGAAGGCGCTATGCTCTGGAAGCCTCTCACACCACAGAGCATGCATCCGCGCCATGTACCCCCTTCGCGCGGGCTCACTGCTTTCATAACACTGCAGAAGCTCATCCCTCAGTTCATCCGTCCACTCAAAGCGTCCATGAACATTGCGTAAGTCGTCAACGGGCGGTCTATCCGGTTGGGCCCCACCACCTTGCCCTTGACCCCTATCCGAACGGGGTCGATCGTGGGGGCCCTCTCTTCGGCCTGCCGGAACCAAAAGTTAGAGCCTGTGGGTGGTTAGCCCAGCAGGCCCACGACCGACACCAGAGGGGAAAATGCTTTCCCCTCCCGGGTGCACTAGGGCTGCCGGATCGGTTTTGCACCCCTAGCTGGAATAAGTGGTGGCGCTACTCACCAAAGGCTTATTATTATTTTTTTTTTTTTTTTTTTTTTTTTTTTTTTTTTTTTTTTTTTACAAAAAACCAGTCACCCTACTCTGTGGCTCCGACCCTCACAGAGGGGAGCTGGTAATACCAATAGCCACTCCCCACGCCCGTGGGGTGAGTGACTACCGGGTCCGCGAATCGTGTGCCCTGAGTAGACGTAATGAACCGAGGATGACAGCCTTCTGCATTCTGCCGGCTAAGATCTCTGCCGAATCTCGGCATGCCGGTATGATCTTTAGTTCTGAAAGCAGCGTCTGTCTCATTCCACCGAGGGCTCCTATAATCAGTACCACTATTTTAACAGAATGGCCTGGATAAAGCCTGCGGAGTTCGAAGAGCAAATCTCGATATTTTGTCCGTTTTTCCTCCTCTTTCAAGACAATGTTGCTCTCAGCGGGAGCTGAGAATTCCACGACATGCATTGTCTTGAGTTGGTGGTCGAGGAGTACTATGTCAGGCTTGTTGGCTTGTATTTGCCTGACGGTGGGAAACGAGTAGTTCCAATAAATTAGGCACTTCTCATTCCCCACAACGGACTCAATATCCCCCGGAACGTAAGGCAGCACTGGTGTTTCGTCTATCCCATACGAGTGCCTTAGATGATAGTAAAGCACTCGTAATGCTGCGTTGTGTCTATGAATATAGGCCGAGACTGCGTAAGTCGGGCAAGCCGACAGTAAGTGCATTACAGTCTCCGGCGCCCTGCGGCAGGCCCTGCAGCTGACATCAGGGACCTCCATACCCATGACACGACGTCGATAGACGAGAGTGTTAAATACACCAACCTGGCAAGCCATTATGAATCCCTCGGTCTCAGACTTCAGCCCAGCTGACCTTAAGAAGGCGAAGGTCAGCCTTTCGGATAAGCCGAGGTCTTCTATATTTTTATAGAAGATCCCGTGCAATGGCTTATCCTTATGGAGCTGCAGAAGGATGTTGTGTTCTGCAGCTCTAATGTGGGCTTTTAGTCGAACGGGTTCCAACTCGGTGACAGAGTCGGGGTTTACCCGCTCGACGTCGAAGATGAGACCAAGTTCATCGGCTGCTCTGCGTGCTGCCTTAAAGAGAAAAGCTCCTACCTCTGCATTTTCATGGTCTCGGACCATGCAGAGGAGGGGATCCGAACTCCTGATGACCTTACATGCTCCCTCCAGAACCATCCTGCTATGGAGATTCTCCAAGCTCAAGAGTCCACGGCCTCCCCGATGTCGTGGGAGATATAACCGTGGAACGGACGATTTAGGATGCAAGCTCCTATTGAGATGCATCTTCTTGCGGGTTACTACATCGAGTTGACGCAGCTCTTCTCTAGTCCACTTCACTACTCCGAAAGAGTAGAGAAGGATCGGAACGGCAAGCATATTTGTAGCAGACACCTTGTTCTTCCCCGACAGTTCTGAAGACCAGATCTGTCGGAGTAGGTGCTGATACTTGCCGCGGAGAGCGTTTTTCACTACACTCACTTCTTGGGTGGAGCGTTGCTCGACACCCAAGTAAGTGTACGACTCTCCGGCATCTAGATGGTGTAAGATGCTTCCGTCCACGAGCTGCGCGTCCTCTCCATAGTCACCGCATCGTCCTCTCTTGAGATGGATCAGTGCGCATTTGTCCAACCCGAACTGCATACCGACAGCCTGCGTATACTCCTGTACCACCCTAAGGGACTGATGGAGATCCCTCTCTCCAGAGGCATAAAGTTTAAGGTCATCCATATAAAATAGATGGGTGACCTTATGCCTCCTGTCGCCGGGGGTACCGCAGTTGTAGCCACGGGTTTTCCGGAGCGAGACGGATAATGGCAGTAGTGAGATGCAAAACAGAAGGGGGCTGAGGGAATCTCCCTGAAATACTCCTCTTCTGAATGTTACCGACTCTGTTTGGACTCTATCGTTACCCGATGTTATGGTAAAGCGAGTCCTCCAGAGCGGCATCAGTTCTTCAATACATCTCACTACGGGACCGGGTACCACAAGACATCGGAGCAAGTGAACAATGAGCTCATGCGATGTCATGTCGAATGCCTTGCGGTAGTCGATCCAGGCCATAGAGAGGTTCCGCTTATACTGCATGGAGTCCTGCGTGACACATCTGTCAATCAACAGGTTCTCCTTGCAGCCAGCGACACCTCTCTTCGACCCTCGTTGCTCATATATCCGTTCGTAAACCGGTTCAACTGCGTGGAGCACCCGCATGTACAAAATGCGTGTAAACACCTTGTAACATGCGTTTAGACAGGTTATCGGTCTGTAATTATTTGGGTTGGACAAATCTCCGTTCTTGGGGATCAGCACTGTCCGCCCCTCAACAACCCAAGAAGGGATTTGCTGCTCCCCATTTAACCAGGAATTAAATATTCTGGCCAAATGGTGGTGGGTGCTCGATAACTTTTTCCACCAAAAGTTATTTATCCCATCGGGACCTGGAGCAGCAAAGTTCTTAGAGCCATCAAGAGCCCTACGAACCTCTTCTGGGGTTATTGGTTCGCACACTTCCTGTGGTTGCTGAAGCCTTTGACAAAAGGCTTGAAAGTGTGCAAGGGCAGGAGAATCTCGGTTGAGTGGAGGCCTCTCCTCGTACAGCGTTTTCCAGAAGTTCTCCACCTGATCTGCAGTCGGCGGATTGTCTACAACACGCGGAGGCGGTTGGAAAAGGCGCGAGGGCTTCTCGCGGAACAGTTTATTTTCCGCAAGCCCCCTCGCCCGCCTCACTAATGACTTTTTGCAAGTCACTAGCATCCGTATCCTGTCGAGGCAGTGCTGTTTGGTGGTTCGCAGCACTGCCTCATTGAGTGTGTGATGGACGCGTCTTAAGTTGGCGGCTAATCGACGCACTTTAGGCGTGAACGGCCTGTTGGCCGCCATATAGTCCATCACACATTGGATACGGGATGCGTGTTGCCTCGCCGACTGGATCTTGGCTTCCATCTTTTGTATGCGCCGCTGCGCTCTCTCCTGTGGGGAAGAGGTATTTCGCCTCTCCACCTGAGACGAGCGTTGAGCAGCGGCATACACGGCACAATTTATGTGCCAGATGTCAGCCTCTTCTGGTAGCGCTGTACGAAGTTCAGCGTCCACTCTGGCCAGGTCTTGTGGCCCGGGGGTTTTCAGACGGTGTAACCCCCTTCTGGTACTGAGGCCCTCTGGTATTGGCGGAACGAGGAGAGCCACGTCCTCAACCGGTGAATGTGGCGGCTCTTCGGCCACCTCATTCATCGGCCCAGGAGCAGCCCTCACGTAGCCCCTACTACGAAGGTGGGATACATAGTCACGCAGATTTTGTGGCGTGAAGGCGCTATGCTCTGGTAGCCTCTCACACCACAGAGCATGCATCCGCGCCATGTACCCCCTCCGCGCGGGCTCACTGCTTTCATAACAATGCAGAAGCTCATCCCTCAGTTCATCTGTCCACTCAAAGCGTCCTTGTTCATTGCGTACGTCGTCAACGGGCGGTCTATCCGGTTGGGCTCCACCACCTTGCCCTTGACCCCTATCCGAACGGGGTCGATCGTGGGGGCCCAGTCTTCGGCCTGCTGGAACCAAAGGTTAGAGCCTGTGGGTGGTTAGCCCAGCAGGCCCACGACCGACACCAGAGGGGAAGATGCTTTCCCCTCCCGGGTGCACTAGGGCTGCCGGTTCGGTTTTGCACCCCTAGCTGGAGTAAGTGGTGGCGCTACTCACCAAAGGCTTAACAGATGGAAGTTAGCCCCTCCTGCTTATTTATTATTATTATTATTATTATTTTTTTTTTTATTTTACAAAAAACCAGTCACCCTACTCTGTGGCTCCGACCCTCACAGAGGGGAGCTGGTAATACCAATAGCCACTCCCCACGCCCGTGGGGTGAGTGACTACCGGGTCCGCGAATCGTGTGCCCTGAGTAGACGTAATGAACCGAGGATGACAGCCTTCTGCATTCTGCCGGCTAAGATCTCTGCCGAATCTCGGCATGCCGGTATGATCTTTAGTTCTGAAAGCAGCGTCTGTCTCATTCCACCGAGGGCTCCTATAATCAGTACCACTATTTTAACAGAATGGCCTGGATAAAGCCTGCGGAGTTCGAAGAGCAAATCTCGATATTTTGTCCGTTTTTCCTCCTCTTTCAAGACAATGTTGCTCTCAGCGGGAGCTGAGAATTCCACGACATACATTGTCTTGAGTTGGTGGTCGAGGAGTACTATGTCAGGCTTGTTGGCTTGTATTTGCCTGACGGTGGGAAACGAGTAGTTCCAATAAATTAGGCACTTCTCATTCCCCACAACGGACTCAATATCCCCCGGAACGTAAGGCAGCACTGGTGTTTCGTCTATCCCATACGAGTGCCTTAGATGATAGTAAAGCACTCGTAATGCTGCGTTGTGTCTATGAATATAGGCCGAGACTGCGTAAGTCGGGCAAGCCGACAGTAAGTGCATTACAGTCTCCGGCGCCCTGCGGCAGGCCCTGCAGCTGACATCAGGGACCTCCATACCCATGACACGACGTCGATAGACGAGAGTGTTAAATACACCATCCTGGCAAGCCATTATGAATCCCTCGGTCTCAGACTTCAGCCCAGCTGACCTTAAGAAGGCGAAGGTCAGCCTTTCGGATAAGCCGAGGTCTTCTATATTTTTATAGAAGATCCCGTGCAATGGCTTATCCTTATGGAGCTGCAGAAGGATGTTGTGTTCTGCAGCTCTAATGTGGGCTTTTAGTCGAACGGGTTCCAACTCGGTGACAGAGTCGGGGTTTACCCGCTCGACGTCGAAGATGAGACCAAGTTCATCGGCTGCTCTGCGTGCTGCCTTAAAGAGAAAAGCTCCTACCTCTGCATTTTCATGGTCTCGGACCATGCAGAGGAGGGGATCCGAACTCCTGATGACCTTACATGCTCCATCCAGAACCATCCTGCTATGGAGACTCTCCAAGCTCAAGAGTCCACGGCCTCCCCGATGTCGTGGGAGATATAACCGTGGAACGGACGATTTAGGATGCAAGCTCCTATTGAGATGCATCTTCTTGCGGGTTACTACATCGAGTTGACGCAGCTCTTCTCTAGTCCACTTCACTACTCCGAAAGAGTAGAGAAGGATCGGAACGGCAAGCATATTTGTAGCAGACACCTTGTTCTTCCCCGACAGTTCTGAAGACCAGATCTGTCGGAGTAGGTGCTGATACTTGCCGCGGAGAGCGTTTTTCACTACACTCACTTCTTGGGTGGAGCGTTGCTCGACACCCAAGTAAGTGTACGACTTTACGACTATTATTATTATTATTATTATTATTATTATTATTATTATTATTATTATTATTATTATTATTATAAATGTCAAAAAAGGGATGAATTATAATGATTGGTAAACCAGGAAAAGAACTAACAGACGTTTGCTCTTACAGACACAAAAGTTTGTTATCAGTAATTTCAAAATTAGATCTCGTAGACTAAAAGTAGACCTACCACCAGAAAACTGAATACCAAATCATCAGCTTGGATTCCGTCAGAAGCATTCTACAGTGCAACAGGTTCACCGAATAGCACAAATAGAAAATAAACAATACTGCAGTGAAATCTATCTTGACATTAGTCAGGCATTTGATAAAGTCTTGCAATCAAGATTAATTTACAAAGTCAAATATACCCTTCCGTTAACTTACTTTAATCTACTAAACTCATACTTGACTGAAAGAACTTTTCAAACTAAGGTAAATGCAGAGAAATCCAATTACTTCCCAATTAGTTCAGGAGTGCCACAAAGCAGCGTTCTTGGACCACTTCTCTATGTATTGTACACGTCAGACTTACCGATGGCGAAAAATACGAAAACAGGCACGTTTTCCGATAACACCGCTATTCTCTCCTGCTGCGAAGGTCCTAAAATAGTCTTAGACTTCACTCAAAACCATCTAAACAACCTTCAACAGTGGATGAAGAAGTGAAAGATAAAAGTTAATGAGAGCAAATCTGCTCACATTACATTCACCTTTCTAAAAAATATGGCCTACAGTTACAATAAACAATATGCAAATATCACAAATACAAATTTTAAAATACTTATAGCCGAGGCCAGGAGTCGAGATTTTTGGGGATTTTTACTTTTTTTGCAATAGCGTCAATCTAGAAACCTCCCCCCCGTTTTCGAGGTCGCTGAACAGGATGGTGGGGGTCCCGCAATTTTTTTCCTCGGCAACTCCCTCAAATTGGTCAAAAATCACCCCCAAAGTGCCCTTTTCTGTGAACCCGTTTATTTTCCCTAGTTCTTCGACTAACTGTTATTCCCTCGAGTAAAACGGAAAGTCCCTCGAGGGATTTGACCTCAGCCACCCCTACACCAGGCTTCCACCCCTCTAGGGTGTTGGAAAAGAATTTTTTTTTGTAGAAAAAAAATTGACATTTTACAGGAGGTGAGAAAGGTGGCAGGTGACCACGGTTGTGTAACCATCCCCTTCAAAGAGGTGGAAATTTTTTTTTTGGAAAAAATAATATTTTGTAGGAGGCGTTTCTTTGAGGAATGTGGTAGAATACCAGGACTGTGTAACCACCACCGGGGGTTATTTTCACCCTTCAAAGGGGTGGATATTTGATTTTTTTTTAAAGAAATTATTATTTTGTAGGAGGTGTTTCTTTAAGGAAGGTGGAAGGGAGTTGTTTTCATCCTTCGAAGGGGTGGAAAAGAAATAATATTTTGTAGTAGGCGTACCACCTTCCTCAATGAAACGCCTCCTACAAAATACTATACAAAATACTATTTTTTTCCCAAAAAAAAAAAATTTTTCTTCCACCCCTTTGAAGAGTAAAAACAACCCCCGGGGATGGTTACTCAACCCTGGTCACCTGCCACATTCCTTACAGAAACACCTCCTGTAAAATATCAATTTTTTTTTCATAAAGAAAATATCAATTTTAGAACCCCCTAGAGGGGTGGAAGCCTGGTGCAGGGATGGCTGAAGTCAAATCCCTCGAGGGGCCTTCCGTTCTACTCGAGGGAATAACAGATAGTCGAAAAACTAGGGAAAATAAACGGCTTCACGGATAAGGGGTTTTTGGCCAATTTGAAGGGGTTGCCGAGAAAAAAAAATTGTGGGACCCCACCATCGTGTTCAGCATCCTCGGGGCGGGACTCTAGATTGGCGCTCTGGTAAAAAAGTACCCATTTCGACTCCTGCCCTCGACTATTAGGACTACACTCAGATAACAAACTGACGTGGAAACAACATATCACGAGAAAGAGAATACAAGTATAAATCAAGACAAGAGAACTACAGTGGTTGATAGGAAGAAAATCACGAGTATCCATAGAGAATAAAATTTTAATATAAAAATCTGTCATCAAACCCATCTGGGCATATGGATTAGAACCAAATCAAATATAGAAATAACTCAAAAATACCAGTCAAAGATACTTCGTCAAATCGTAGATGGCCCCCTGTTATGTAACAAGCCACACACTACATGTAGATTTCCATGTTACAACAGTAAAAGAAGTTACCCAAGAAAAACCCACCACACACAGTTATAGAAATCCACCCAAACCCATTAATGGAAGAAGTTCTGGAACCAATTATCAACAAGGGGCTTAAAAAAATATGGCTAATTTTAAGTTTATACAGGTGATATCGCTGGATATCAACCTGATCATGTTATTTAGTCACTAGTACACCTAGTGATCGTTACCTCTTTAGCTTATAGAATAATGTATAAATCTGATTGCTAAATAAAGTAAGTATATATAAAAAAAATGATCTCACCTGTGCTCTCGATACAACGAAACACAAATTAAAGTATCTCAAGTATTGTAGTAGAGTAGTACCAAATGGGGCTCCACATGGCAGAAGTCTTGATCCAATATTATTTTTAATATTTATTAACGATATTGATGTTAGCAACCGAATTGACACCTCCAATGTTATTTTTGTATCATGGTGGATATTTTGATTGTCTGGGAACATACTTGGGAACAGTTTTATCAAAAATTTCAGTCAACTTTACGTAAAATTCAGAACATGTATTGTTAACATCTTTTAGTTCATTTAAGAAGGATCAGTCTGTTTTGAATAAAATCTCGTACAGTTGAGAAAAATCTGCTTTTTTTAAATTGTAGCTTTCTGTTGAGTTTTCATCTTCAGTCAGTAAACACTCTAGAGATCTCGTAACAAGGCAGTCTTTCTTTGACAATACTAGATCTAGTGTAACGTTATTGACATTTGTATCAGTGTTAAATTGCGTAATGTCAAGAAATTGGGAAAACTGCCGCAGAGAGTTTGCACGTATGCTTGAAACAATGTTAGCGTTATTGTATTCTGGAATATTAAAATCTCCTATAAAATAAACGTCACCATCATTTAAATAATTAAGTGATTCAAACATCTCCAACAGTACTGCATATAAATCGCTGGATATATTTGGTGGTATATTAATAACTAAAATAAAAAGAGTTTGGAAGTTAATTGATATTTTAATACCAACTATATCAACTTGAGGAAGAGGGTCACGAATAAGTTTGAGATCAAGTTCAACATATGTATATTTTTTATGTAACGCAATTAGTACGCCGCCGCCTTTACTTTTATTCGTGTTTACAAAGTTACGATCACACCATACGATATAATATTTAAAAAATAATTTTTTAAAACTTTTGTTTAATTTTAGATTAAAAATTTACCCAGTAATAAAAGCAACTCAATTTAAATTGGATACCTTATTCTATCGGACCCATTATTCATTTTTTTCACCATGTATATGCAACAGTACATAAATGCTTGTATTGATCAGAAATATTTGTGAATCTATTTGTAAATTAGTTTTTCAATATTCTAAGTCTATTGAATATGAACATTAATCGGGCTTAAGAAAACAAAGGAAGATAATTGTTTTCTTCTTCTCATAATTGAATCAAATTTCTTTGGAACTTAAATACCATCATTAAAAATTTCAGAGTGTGGAATATTTGTAGGAATACAATGTTTTCATAAATTCTAACAAAACATTATAACTTAATTTATTCGATTATGATTACTTAATGATCAAGCCATTATGAGTATCCAACCTGACAGATTTGAAGATAATAAATGAGATAGAGAAAATTGCAAAAAGCAATACCGAAAAGAATTAATTAATTAGGTAAATTGAATCTGGTGGTTGGAACGTCCCGAATTAAAATCATTTATCATGTGACATTAGGGAGGGTGTTATGTAATGGTCAGGGTCGAGTTATATAGTGGAAGCGAAGGCGTTATTCTCATTTCATGACAGCGCATGAATAATGTTTGAGTCATGTTAACTAATAGAACTATCAGAATAGCACCATAGAGCCACTAATCGACATATCGTACGGAAGAGAAATTTGTTGGGCAGTAACCAATTACGCTGGCATTTAAAAAGTTCAGATTAATAAATCTTTTTAAAAATACGATGATCATTATAAATGATTACAATAAGAGATAACCAAGATGTCGGGCGGTGTAAACGCAAGTGTACGAAGTTCCACTTTAAATAGCTATAAGTGCTGTAAAAGCAAACATTTTATACATTTCATCTGTGTGAAGTGTTTAAGTGTTTTTCATAAAAGCTGTCTGCCTAGATTTAGAAATCAGATAAGTTTTGTTAAAGACAATAAAATTATATGTTGTGAATCTGACGACCGGTCAGTTATCTGTGACTCGGATGATGCAAAAAGTATTCTTGAAAAAACTATAAATGAACTTACTGA
Organism: Leptura quadrifasciata; assembly: GCA_963675555.1. Taxonomy (NCBI): domain Eukaryota; kingdom Metazoa; phylum Arthropoda; class Insecta; order Coleoptera; family Cerambycidae; genus Leptura; species Leptura quadrifasciata. The sequence continues at coordinate 48,124,790 of OY776678.1, forward strand.
GGACAGTGTTGTTAAAGATAAACATATTTCTAAATTGAAGCGAGATAAAGAACTGTTTATGCAAGAGGCATTAAAAGCAGAAGAAGACATGTATAACTTAATACAACAGCAAGAAAAACAAATATCTGAGTTAAAAGAACACCTTCAAAAATTACAAGTAAAAAATTCAGAAAAAGTAAATTCAACAAAAAGTATAAGTACTCAAACCACTAATCTAAAAATCTGTAAAAACGTGTCAACATCCACAAATTCATTCGACACATCAAAGAAGCACAGTTCCAGTCAAACACAAACTGCAAATATGGAAGGCAAAGTTATACAAGCTGAAGCAAAAACTATTGTAAATACACAAATAGAAAAACATGCCATTAACATTAGCAAAAACTCAGTTGATATGGATACCAATAAAAATAAAATTTTACTTCTTACTGATGACTTGGGTCTAGGTTTAAATTGGAAATTACGCAGTAGCCTACCTAATTACCAAATAACATCATTCATTAAACCTAATGCACCTTTATCAGCAGTTTTGGAAAATATGAGTAATTTGTCGGAAAAAATGACAAAAAAAGATACTGTTATTATAATAGCGGGTAAGAATGATTTATATAAAAATAAATTTCCATCTTTTAAATATATATGCCAAAATCTAAAGAGATGCAGTCATACTAATATTATAGTCTCGTCTGTGCCATTAACCAGAGATAAGATTCGAAACATTCGAATTTGTAAATATAATGATAAGCTTCGTGACTTCATTATAAGATTAAATAATGTAACAGAGGGTAACATGAAGTTTTATGAAATAAATGACCGAAGTTATAATATAAGGAGACATACTATCAGCAACAACTTAAAAAAATTAATTGTAAATAATAGCTACATATCTAAAACTCTGGTATTTGTTCCTACAAGTGAATATGGTACGAGTTCAAATATGCCACAACCAGATGTAGTGCATGACAGGCAAGTTTCCCTATGCTGTAATGACTATTTGACTAGTGTTAACATACGTCGACATAATACTGACTGTATAGTAGTGAAGGACCGTGACGGCAGTGTTATTTTGGAGGCTCAAGTGACCAAAAATTCTGTCTCAAATAATACACAGGATTTTTTATACCCAAAGCTATCCCAGTTATCATTCATGACATAAATTCTGTAAATAATAATTTTCCTGACATCACCACAGATATTATTCAAGAAACCGTGGTCAATTGTAATTCAGTCGATTTAGACAACAATTATTTTAAACAAACTCAGCTTAAAAATGTTAATGTTAGTACATTTTGTCATGTAAACGTGCAAGGGTTTTTTAATAACCTTAATCAAATTGAAATGTTTTTGTGTTCAGAAAAAATTGATGTGCTATGTGTATCTGAACATTGGATATGCAAAAATGACATTGTTAATTTTTATTATCCCGGATACAAGCTAGGTTCAAATTTTTCTAGAGTGAATCATATTCGGGGAGGATCACTTATTTTAGTAAAATGTAATCTTGAAACAACTGATATTTTAGCTATAAGTGAGTTGTCCGTAGAATGTCATATTGAGATGTGTGCAGTAGGTATTAGCATAAAGAGTAATAAAATTATTAACATAACAGTAGACCGCCAAATGGAGATACAAACATATTTTTGTCAATTCTGTCTAGAGCACTAAACATTGCCTCAAAAAAATATAATTTTATTGTATTGTCTGGAGATTTTAATACAGATTTTAATAGAAAGTGCATTTTGACAAGGTCATTTGAGGATTTGTTAAATTGTTATGAACTTATGATAACATTGACGGAGAATACCAGGATATTTACTTATAGAGATGGGCATACCAGTTCAACTTGCATCGATTATATGATTACTAACATGCCAACAAATATGTTTGATTGTCGGCTAATAAATCCAAATATTGCAGACCACCTAGCGCATTTGTTATGTATACATGCTACCACCGTTAGCAATGCAGAGGTATGCATACAAAAGGTAAAAGTTAAAAAACGTGCCATTTCAACTAGTAGCATACAGCAATTATATACGTTAATGGGTAAGGTTGACTGGTGTTACATATTTTATTTAAACGTAAATAATGGATTTCGATTCTTAGTTGATACGATTGTGTGGTATTTTAATGTTTGTTGTCCAGTTAAGTATACAGAGCAAAATTGTATAAAAAGTAAAATAAGCGATAAAAAGTGGATAACCGAAGAATTAATTAAAGAAAGTAAGGTACTAAAAAATATGTTTTGGCTTATGAACTCTGCAAATAATAATCAAATTAAAATTGACTATCAAAGTAGAAAAAAGGAGTACAAAAAAAAAATTGAAAGTAGCCAAGCAAAAGTATTTTAATGATAAAATAGAATATTCCTCAAATAAAACCAGGGAAACTTGGAATATTATAAATAGCAAGCTCGGTAGGAATAAAGAAAGAAATAAAAATATAATTCTTAATTACAACGGTGAATATGTATCTGAACCGTATGAAGTGTGTGAATTGTTTGCTTCTTATTTTTCCACTGTAGCAGAATATAAAGTTGCGGAGCATTTCGGCCAAAATTTGTCATTACCACCTATTTTGATTACAGAGTATAATAATTTTGAATTTCTTATTATACCTACCGCTGAAGAAGAAATAGTGAATATAATTAGCAGTTTGAAAAATGAAAATTCTTGTGGCGTTGATGATATATCCCTTTTTATACTGAAGCATATTAGTGACCATGTTGTTCGTTCACTAGTATACCTAATAAATCAATCATTTTGCCAGGGCTGCTTTCCCGACGTTTTTAAAATTGCACGTGTTATTCCACTTTTTAAAAAAGGCTGTCCAGAAAACATTGACAACTATAGACAGATATCTGTACTTAGCACTTTATCGAAAGTAGTAGAAAAAGCTTTTCATGTCCGTCTTGTTCATTTTGTAGAAAAAAATAATATTTTGACACCATCACAACACGAATTTAGATCGGGTAGATCAATTGAAACGGCTTCTTGTCATTTGCTGAATTATATATATGCTTGTTTAGATGCCGGCAAATACGTTGTATCAATGTTTTTTGATTTATCAAAAGCTTTCGATACTATTGACTGCGAAATACTGTTATCTAAATTGTATAATCTAGGAATAAGAAATACTGCCCTGAGCTGGATCAAATCATATATGGAAGAAAGATCATTAATAGTTAATCACAATCATATTAACTCAGGGACCCATAAAGTTAAACTTGGAGTTCCGCAGGGCTCAGTCCTAGGGCCCTTATTATTTATGTTATTTGTAAATGACCTTCCAGCTTATATAGGAAATGAGGGGTATGTTACTATGTTTGCAGACGACACTACCATTTCAACAACGGCTACTAGTGTGGATGAAATTCGAATACAGACTGAAAATATTATTAATATTTTAAGAGCTTGGTGTGATAGTAATAAATTAATATTGAATACTGCAAAAACTGTAATAATTAATTTTCATATAAGGCGATCTTTACCCGCAAATTTTAAAATTTTAGACAACTGGAAGATGAAACAAAATATCTTGGTACTGTGCTAGATTCTAAGTTATCATGGGATAACCATATTGACACTATATGTAAGAAATTAAATAAGGCTTATTTTGGTATCCTACAAATGAAATACATTTTGGATGAAAACGGCCTACTAAATATTTATTATGCTTTAGCCTACTCAGACATTTCATTAAACATTATGTGTTGGGGATGTGGCAGAGAAATGAGTAGAGTATTTATATTACAGAAAAGATTAATTCGATTGATATTTAATTTAAAACCTAGAGAAAGTTGTAGAACGGTCTTTAAAGAAAAAAAAATTTTAACTTTACCGTGTGTGTACATATTTAAATGTTTAATGTACACTAAACAAAATCTTAATATGTTCATTAAAATATCCGATACACATTCACATCATACTAGACATGGAGAACTCATTATCATCCCAACTCATAAGACTACCACTTATAAAAATTCTCCGTGGTACAATTGTATCAGTTTGTATAATGTTCTACCGGCAACAATAAGAGAAATGAGTAGCACTAATTCATTTAAACATAAATTGAAATCATTCCTTGTGGAAGGTGGTTTCTATAGCGTTCACGAGTTTGTATCTGGGGTATCTTATGTGTTATTTTTTCAAATTTTGTTATTTATTTGTTTATTTATTTTATAATTGTAATTTTATATATTTTATATATATATATATATATATATTTGTTATCTATATTGTAATGTTATTTATTGTTTGTTATATTTTCGTGTTTTTTTTTTTTTAACTTGACGTACCATATGTACCATGAGTACCTCTATGTGGTTAATAATAAAAAAAAAAAATATTTATGTTAATATTATTTGTGATACTGATTGTGTTTTGTTTGTCTTATTATGTAATATTATGTTCTATACAAATTATTTTTATTGCTGACTTGCCATATGTACTATTTTGTATCGACATGGTTAATAAATTATTATTATTATTATTATTAAAAAAATTTCAATGAATTGATGAATAAAACAATCAACACACTTCAATAATAGGTGGGAAAATAAACAAGGGGTTAGGTCCCACAAAAATAACCTTGCGAGTGGGACAAGGAAGCAGGAAAAGAAAAGATTGAGAGATTTAGAGTTTAACCGAAGTAAGGCAAGGAAATACAAGAAAAAAGAAAGAAAAGAGCGGGAGAAGGCGAAAATTACTACTAAAATTACTACTACTAAAGTTACTACTAAGTAAAAATATACACATCAAATATTAAGTGAATTTACATAAAAGAAATATACCTAACCAATACAATGAATGCAGGAATACACATTTCTTGAGGACTTTTCAATGGCATATTATTTCATACTTCATAAGTATTTTTTCTGTTGAATACTACATGTACTTTTAATCGAGGTGTTTACTTTTCAGCAGTTCCATGGAGTTTATTTGCTTAATGGAGTTAGGAATTTTAGAGAGTATAATGGGGCTCAGATAAGTGAAACATAGTTGACCAATTACTTTCTCAGCTTTAGGGACTACAACAGATCTACTTTTATACCTTGTGTCGTGTCGGTGTGGAATTTTATTTAAATGTTGCATATACTTAAATTGTCGAAAGACTAGATTTTGAAAAAATAGTTGTCGGGTATCCAATATTTGTGTTTCTTTGGAAAGTAAATCAGTTGGGTATGTGAAATCTTTCCTGTAGATGATTTTTAAAATCCACTTTTGTATGCATTCGAGCTTGCTTAAATAATTTTTGTTACTCCATCCCAAACCGTTATCCCGTAACTAATATGAAATTGTACAAGGGCATAATAAAGGGCTTTTAAATAGTGGATTTCAAGTATATATCGGTACAATTTAATTTACCCAATATGCATATAAGTCTTTATTATAAAATAAATTTGATGACATTTTAGGTGATAACAATGAATATTTTGTTTTATCTGATGCTTGTCTTTCTATTGTTTTCTTTTTTATTAATTTTGAAGAGTAATGCATTATAGGTAGGAAGATTATCATTACAGCAACTGAATGGCAAAAATATGTTCTTATAAAATTTATGGTTAAGTATTTGTTATTAAGAAAATTTATTACATTTGCAAAATCTAGCTCTACTATTCGTATTAATAACATCCAACTTGTGGCCTTGTAAAACACTGCAGTATCGTCCGCGAAATTAATAATCTTACCTACAGATGGGAGCGTAAACAAGACATTAAAGTAAATGTTATACAGTACAGGGCCCAATACTGTCCTCCGTATTTAACTTCTCTTTCTGAATTTAAAACATTATTTACCTTTACGCGTTATCTATTAAATAACTGTCACTAATTTCAGTGGCACATTCTAAAACCGATAGTTTAAGTATTTTTTAAAAGTTTTGTGCGACAAACAGTATCGAAGGCATTAGCTAAGTCGTAATTTGATTTGATTTTACAGAATTAATATATTTTTCGAAATACCTTAAATTGGAAATATTCAAAATTAAGAAATAGAAATCAATTCTATAGACATCAGGTCAATTTCAAAGTTGTCACGTACCGAATAATTGAATTTGTAACATATATTTTAAATATTGTTTCCCCTTTCGGGGTTAGGTCCAAGTGTATTAAAGAAAACTACTTTATTAATTAGTCGCCGTTTCGATACTTTTAATATCATCCTCAGGGATCTGAAAGATATAAAATCATAAAATACTACGTATACAACCATTCAATATAACAAATAAACATAAATATACATATTAAGAAAAAATATATATTGAAATATTCAGAAGGGGCGAGCGTGGGTGCGTCTTTACTATGTACATACTTCGATATGCGATGTAAAGCAACGTAAGGCGCGGTTATTAGTTAGATGGGTGACCGTTCCAACGAAAACCGCGTCCTCGCCCCACACATCTTCCAGCGGCTTGTATATCAGTGTATGCGCGGAAGCTATACAACCTTAGGCGAGGGTTGTATAGGGGTTATACCATCCTTCGGAGGGGATGTAAAGCCGTCGGTCCCTTGTCTATTAAATGTTAGGCAAGTAAAAGATCTATACTCTTCTTAAGGGAAGAGGTTCGGCAAAATTCCTGGTTTTGGGTAGCTCGTCTACAGGCGTCGGTGTTAGGCCTCAGCAGCGGAAATAGGCCGACGTTAAATAAATGTATAAAAAAAAGAAATATTCAGAAAATATAGTTATAAAATAAATAAAATACATGTATTATGAAATTGTTTATGTATATAAAAATAATAATTAATTAAAATTATATAAGCAAACAAAAATTATCTAAAATAATAAGCATTAAGATAATATACACATTAAAACTTAGTTTTCCGTGTATAGTATGAAAATAAATAAATAGTGTACTGGAATATAACTGATGCGAATGGTTTAATAAACATACAGTATATAACTAAAATTACATATTCTTGAGAAGATAGCATAAGTTATTATTTTCAAAATTACATATTTTATATATTCAAGGTACAAGATTCCAAAAGAACGGGCACAGAAACAGATGATTTATATGAACCGACACTCTGGTACTACGATTTGCTACTGTTTACATTACAATCAGAATGCGGCAGAAAAGGCAGAGCGATTGACGAAGATGTAGATGATGAATTGAAAAGAAATAAAACAGTAAGTAGATTTTAACTTTATTAGATTAGTTAATTTTAGGATAAGCATAAGTATTCATATACGGCATTACCTGAAATTTTGGCTGCAGTTTTCTCCAGATTTAGTGAACTAGTAGTTTGTCTCCATTCCCCCGGCACAACAACACCGTTGGTTGCGTTTTCCAAATCTACAGATACTTTTGTTATATAGCTTTTCTTCGATACTCTTCTTAAAAAGTTCACAGCACACAAGAACGATGCCATCTACTGTTTCAACACTTATAGCAATAGGTTGTAAAAAAAACTCTAAATCGTAATGCTATGATGCCAAACACGTTCTCGACAACACGATGAGCTCTGCAAAGGCGATAGTTGAAAATTTTTTCAGCAGGAGTTATTCCTCTCTGAGGGTATAGCTTCATTATATTCTCCGTTAGATGAAATGCCTCATCCGCAAAAATAAACATAAGGCACTGAGTCATTAATGCCAGAAAGTTTAGTTTTTTTTCGGTATATTTAACTTCTTTGCCATCAAACGTTTGTAAATTCCTGTTTGCCTCCATATTCCTCCATATGATGATACCCGTCCATTGGTACCCGTGTGAATATATAAAAACTCGTAATTTGCATTGACCATTGCAAATAACAACGCTAAAAGTACCTTTGTAGTTATAATAAAATGAGCCACCTGTTGCTGGTTTTTTAATATCGATATGCTTTCCGTCCATTGCTTCCAAACAGTTGTCAAATTGCCACATGTTTTAAAATCATCTGCAACTTGTTCATTCGATGAGACATAAAATAGATACATATATCTGCATAAACTTATATTTTGTATTTCTTTTCTTTTTTTTTTTTAGATATATGCTAATAATATAGTGAATGTGAAATACGATTTTTGAATCACCGTCGCTTTTATCCTCTCTTCATGATTTGGAGAGTCAGGGAATTTCGGTAGAGTATAGGACTCCCCCAATACCACTATCTAGTACAACTTCATCCTGCACAATCACTGCCGAATCTCAAAATAAAAAAGTTCCTAAGAAGATCAATGGGTATGAAGGGGAAAAAACCTGTGTTGGATTTAGCGCATACTGTCTTGAATAATGATGAAAATGAAAATGAATATGCAATTGTAGGAAAACGAATAGGTTACCAATTGTAAGGAGTGGAATAACGTCAAAGAATTATGGCCGAAAAACTAATATCTGATGTGATGTTTTATGCGAGGATAGGGAAACTCACAGAAGATGCTACTGTTTATTGCAGTAACTCATCTACTCAAAACACTAGCAATAGTTCCTCCTTATGTCAATTTCCATCATATTCTTTGACACAACATAACAATATAAATTCATGTCGATATATAGCCCAACAGTCTCAAAGTACTACTACAATCCCACAGGAATACACTTCAGGTCCAAGATCATACATTTAACAAACATTCTAATACAACGTCAGATATCAGAAACTATATTAATAATTACGAACCCAATGACTTGAATGAATGACAATTTATTTATTTTCACACATATTTTTTTTGTTTCATGTAAATTTGGTTTTTAGCAAAAGAATACAAAGTTAAATTTTTTCCTGTTTAAGTATTTTGATAAAATGTTATTAGAGTTTCATATTATAAATATAAATGTTATGTTTTCGAACTTTGTCATTACTTTACCTACCTTCAAATATTCTTTCTTTAGTATTTCATAAATGGCTCGGCAGGTTTCACGAACGATTTGACCTATGGACTGAGGACATATAGCTGTACTGTACTGAATTTAAGCTCTTTATAGAAATTTCCAGTAGCCAAATATCTTAAAGTAACTGTTAATCACTCTTCCACACTAATTGCTTCTCTCATTTATTTTGTTTCGTAATTGTATTGAATGAATCGTCGTCCATTCGTAAATAATTCTTAAAAACTATTGGTTCTGTGCTGCGTAGTTCGTTAAGTAAATTCATATGTGAATAAATATGTCTTTACAGTAATCATTTTTTACACCACACCTTTTTTCACTTTATTACTAGTATCATCCGAAAACAACGCGATTACTACAGCAGTTATTGCCTTTTTTGAAACAGTTGGTGCCATGGTGAACAATACACTAAACTAGTTGTACTACCGATCGCTTGGAATTTTCTCACGTATGTGTTCTACGATCGGCCTACACGATATACAGTGCAACCTATTGTACGATCGGCAGTACAACAAATTGCATCGCCTGTGGGGCTTTTATTAGCACGATTGTATCCATTTGTTTGTTGGGGGCTGTATTCGCTTTTTATCGCGGCTCTTTTTATGGATTCGTAGGAGGTGCTATCATCCTCTTTATATATGAAAACTGACGTAGCCACTTCCTTTGCCGTAACTGGCTTTTCAATGCCTTTGAGCAAACCATGCAGAGCATTTATTGTTGATTTTCCAGGTTGATGGGTAAATTATTTTGAATTAAGCGGTGTCCCTGTAAGAGTTTCGCTTTATATATATTGATTCAGTATTTTATCCATTGTCTTTAGGAGAAATGAGGTTAAACTAATAGCGTGATATGATTTACACTCGTCTGGTGAACGCCTGCCTATTTGGAATAAGCACCATCTTGACTTCCATCCAAGCTTGGGAAATATACCCAAGAGTTCAAGCTTGCTATGAATATACTTTTCAAGTTTGAGATAAGTTCCTCAATTCCTAAATGTTATCTCTGCTTGATGATTTAAAGGGCTTGAAAGTAGATATTTAATTCTGTTAGGAGTAAATATTTTCCAGTTAGCTCTTTCCTTCTCTGGTAGGACGGTGTGCATCTTCATCCAGATAGGCATGTGGAAATTTACCTTTAATTATGCGGGAGATTGGGCTTTTTTACTAACCATATTCCATTTGAGAAGTATTTTGCAAGAACTTTTTGTAGACATGGCTGAAGCTAATAACAATAAGCCTAGAGAGACACTATTACTGTAACAAAGTAAAAATACCTGATAATATTGTCAAATAATTTGAATTTCTAAATTTTAAAAATTTTTAGTAAGCCGAATTTGAGACCAAAAAATTCTGAAAAAAGTTTCTGTTATATAACCTTGGGTCTTGAAATTAAATAAAAACTGAAAATAACGTTTTCTTCTTTAACAACTCCAACAGTAGGGGTGCGAACTTAAAACTCGGGAAGAATTGTTAGCTAATAGAGAGCTAACAAACCATGTACACTAAATCCAATTTCGCTATGGGGTATTTTTCACTATGCTTATCCGGCAATACCCTGTATTCGTTTTATTCGAAAGAACAATGACGTGTTTAAAAATAGTTAATTTTGCAATATTTCATTTTATTAAAAGAGTATTAATCATCATTCTAGTGTATATTTTTTTGTACAACACAACGAATTCCATTTTTGCAAGTTATAGTAGAAATTCTAGATCGCAATATATTAAAAAAAAATATTGGAAAATACACTTTGAAATTTTCATTGTTTAAATAAATAATATGCTGACCTCGCCAAAACTGAATTACTGAACATTGAACCTGTACCACCTGAGCCCCTTAATACGTTAAAGCAAAAGAACCATCCTAATTTGACTGTAGTAATACATATTAAAACTGACTTTATTTTCATGTGATATAACTCCAAAATAATGATACATGAACTGTAACTAAACAATGATTATTGTAGGTAATATCAACTCCATATGCTATTACTGTGACGTACTTTGAGTGCACCATATTTAAATTTTCTCCGGTATAAACTAGGTTAAGTTTTCCTTCGCTGGCTATTAAAATGAATATTGCATTTTGTGCATGGATTACATTTGCAAGTAGACGTAACTGAATTTCACATGTGGCTGAATTAACAGAGGCCAATTTCATTACTAATGCTTTGTTGTGGACTACACTTCTAGCTCACTAGTGCACAGATAATAGATCTTTCGGAGGTACTAGATTAGTTGAATTTAATTGGAAACGTAGAAATTTACTGAAAGCCAATAAAGTCGTGTCTTTATTGTGTTAATTGGGTGAATACAATTGTTACAACATAGAGGCTTGTTATTATTTATTCGATATATACTGAGTCTCCCTTATATTTACTGTAGTACATGCTAATTAGAATGGATGCAGGGGGTTTAACTTCGATGATCAGATTTCGTTATTTCTTTAGTATTCTGGGAACATAATGTTCAGATATCCTCCATTCACTAAAGATGTATTTAACATAAATTATATACTAACTGAAAGTATGTGGAGTGAAATTTGTAATAAATTATATAATAATAAATATTAATTTTCATTGCAATATCGCACAATTAAACTAAACACATCAATTTACATATTACACTAAATAATTTAATTAATTTAATATTTACATGCAAATATCAAGTGTGTATTTTCAGTGCAAAAATGAGTTATAATGCATTTACTATGTACCGAGTCCCATAGGCTTTATTGTCTGTCATTCCATATAAAATTATGTCTATAGAGCTTCCACAAATTATTGAACAGATATTGCATATGAATAATTTAAAGAGAAACTTCGAAGTTTTCGTATGCATTAACATTAACATCAATTTTTCCATATTATTCTGCTTATTGCACTAGTTGAAATAAATACAAAAGGTTGCATCTTATCTAAAAGGAACCAGATGCTCAAATAAGTTATTAGAAGCAAACTACTTGTATATTTATTTGCTATATTGTATATTTATTTACTATGTTTGATTAAATTTCTAAAAGGAACCAACAATCATGGAGCGGTCTATGAGCCAAAGAACCAAGTACTAAACTTCGGAAAATAGAATTCCTATTTAGCTAAATGGATCCTAGCGACAGGTGCCAATTGGATTAAAAAAAATTGTTTTTAGGTAAATTTTTCAAACTAATGGAAAAGTTTAAATCACGTATATTTTTCTAAATAGATGCACTTTATCGAGCTTCAATAAGTGTAATTTTTGTTTGTAAAACTAAATTGCACTTCAGGCATAATGGAAGACAATATCCAAAACCTAACCTCAAAAATTTATGGCTCAAAGTGCCATAGAAATGTAATGTAACTAGCGCCCTCTATAAAATGTGGCATCGCTAATACCACCATTACAATTAAAGATCTGAAAAACATACCCTTATCTTTGAAGTCAATACATAAAATATTACTTTCCGGGCTATGTGCCCCGCCGAGCGCTGAAATACAAGTTACAAATCTGGCGTGTTAAGTGTAATAATCGCATATTACCAACAAAACGCTAATTCTTCGATTGCAACAAACACCAGCCGAAAGACTGATCCTATTTAAAGGAGCTCTCGTGCCAGTCGTTCCATACCACTTGTAGACTGCAGATTCGAGCTGTTGGCTCTCGTCACTGCAAGGTAGGCATGTGACGAATGACATGAGGATCCCTTGACTATTTAGTTCATCTCGATATCTTTACGTTAGCGACATGTAAAATAGTAAGCAGGCGCCATCTAGCGATCCAGTGTCTGTTGCAACCGAAAAATAAATAGCCAACACTGGGCTTAGCGTAGTTCAAGTGTGCTTCTAGAGGGCAGAAATATTAAATCATAATATTTCAGCCGCAAGCTCCTCTATAAAATCCTTATTTTAATATAGGGAATGTAACCAGACTGCAACCAACAGCTACTCTCTGGGCTATGTGCCCCGCCGAGAGCTGAATTAGAAGTTACAAGCTTGGCACGTTAAGTGTAATAATCGCATATTACCAATAACACCACCGAAATACTGATCCTACTTAAAGGAGCTCTCGTGCCAGTCGTCCCATACCACTTGCAGACTGCAGTTTCGTGCTATTGACTCTCATCAGTGCAAGGTAGGCATGTAAAGATAACGAGATACCTACCTTTAATGTCGATCTCGTTTATAGAAGACCGGTTTTGCAGGAAAAGAGACAAATCAACCAATAATTAACTATATATTGTGCCCAAATAACATCAATTTTTCATAGTCTCCTTTTCCCGAATAAAACAGAAATTCGTCTTTTATGTCGCATATTCAAAGAGGGCAAGTTTCACATCTCTTACAAGTTCTCCGAATCCACGACTTCTTGCTCCGACTAAAGCCAGCTAGCCGTCCGCATATGTTGCCTCAATTATATCCTAAAAATATACAATAAGGGAAAGTAGGTAACACGATTTAATCGAATTTCATGCTTAAAACAGAATTAAAATTCTTTGAAGCTCGTATACAAGAAAATCAAGCTATCAGGTCACAAATATTTTAAAAGTATAGTATTTGTGCGAAAAGCGTAAGCCAATTAAATATTTAAATGAATCCTTAGAATATCAACCTAATTAGCAATTTAAGGGCTTTCGTCATCAGAAACGATTTATATCCAAACTTTCAATGATGTTATCGGAAAGTTTGAGTCTTTGAAAGTTCTGAAATCTGACTCTAACGTGATTAGTGAAATATGCAAATTCCCAAGAATGTCAAGTGGATAACAATACTCAAGGCACACTAAGCCAGAAAGCTCTCGTAACCGGAAATGTCGTAGCCACAAGAAGATCCTGGCAATCCGAAGAGCATGAGTAATTGTGGAGGTGTTGACCGCGTCGCTATTGTAATGTAAACGACTATTAATATTAAATGCACTTGGATCCTACTAACTTGTTGAAATTAATTTCTGTCGTCTTGTAACACAAGAATATCTTGTTCTCTTGTCAAAGAGATTTCAGTTCTCATCAGGGGTGACCTGAAAATGTTAAGCATTCATTTAAAGTTTAAAATTTCTCATTAAGTTTTTTACAGTACCGGCACCGGTTAGTGAGGAGTAAAACGTGGTACTTATAAAATAGAAATTAACAGTTGTGGCTTATAATAGTCATTAGTAATAAATAAATAATACCACAGGTAATTACGACCCCCTTTATCTCGGAAGGCTCTAGAAGAGCCTTGTGTGGGAGGGAGCTACACATTTAGAGACACACACACCCAATATCCGTGTATAGTGAAAAAATCTCTCTCACAGTATTTTCCACTGCCACGACCGGGGATTGAACCCGGGACTTTTGGATGAGAGGCAAGTGCGCTTACCTTTCGACTTATATCAATTTGGAATATTCGTAAAGGAAATTTTACGAAAATTATAATTTGTTTGCTATATTAATTTTATTCAAGCATGTCGATCTAGAAATGATGCAATCAACTTATAATGATATAAGCATACGGGGTGTTTCAGAACTTCAGGGCATAAATTAACGGGAGAGTAAGTATTTGGGTGAAAATAATGCCCGTACTTCATTTTTTTTTTTTCTACAGACCTTCTTTATTAAGTTCCCGACCGCTAAATAGAGTGATAAAAATTATTTTCTATTTATAACTTATCATTGCAAGCGTAATGAACTTTTAGTGGTTTACAAAATAAATGAATGTACTTAATTTGTCTCTAGAAGTAAGTCTGCGCACTTTCTAGAAAATCAGGAACTGGTTACGTCCAAGGATTGACAATTTTTACGTGGATGACATTTTTAAATGATAAATATCGTATGTAGATACCTAAAAGAAGTTACATTTGTTTCTATTTGATAAAATTAACGGTTTAAGAGGGACCATACGGTGTATTTTATAGAATAGGTAAACTGTGAAAACTTAAAGATTTCCTATACCAGAAAACGAAAAAGTAAATAGACACTTTATGAAACTTTTCACAGACCAAAAAATACTCATAGCAAGTGTTTATGTTTAGATGATATATTAATGATTGATTTAAAAAATGCTAATAATATATCTATTAGATACAATAAAAATGCATAGTCTGATCAACGGATTCAGAGCAATAATACTTTTATTTGAAATTTTAAAAAATGCGTAAATTTTAAACGAGGGAATTACTACAATAAATGTTCAACTTCTAACTTCTAACGCATTTTCTAAGCCTACGAAAGGAGAAATATATTTGTAGCTAAAATAGCATGTCTGAATTATTTCTGGCGGCTTCACTTCTCTAATAATTCTTCCCTCTTTTGAGTAGGCGTCACACAAATCAATCTCTTCATATGACCCCAAACAAAAATCAAATGGATTTAAAACAAGTTGGCCATGAAAATGGGTTTCCTCTTTTAATCCTGTGTGGAAAAGTGTTATTTAAATGATCGCATAGAATAACGTGAAAACGAGAGGGAGCCTCAAAATGCACGAAAAACATATATAGCCAGGTCTGTAGAGGAACGCTATCTAAAAGCATCAGAGACATGGTTCTGAGAAAAGTCCAAGTACACGTCTCCATTTGAACGGTTGATAAAATCAAATATTCCAATTAGCTGATTGCTTGTTTTTCCTATCAAAATATTTATAGAAAAATCTATGCTAATTTCTAGTTTGGACAATCCATATTCCATACGTGCAAATTTTGGATATAAATAATATCTTCTCTAGTATAAACCGTTTCATCCATGGAAATTATTTTGCCAATGAAGCTCTGATCCACTTGTTCCTCTAAAAACTATTTGCATGCTAAAGTCGTACTGGTTGCCTTCTCGTGTCATAGCATAAATTTTCCTGCATATACCTGTCACCTGTAATCTTAGATCAATCCACTCAAAAGCTTTTCTGTCTGGTAATAATCGATTAAGAAACTTTTCAAATAAAGTTTTTAGATTTTGCAGCGTTACCAACTGCTTTTCCGTACATATCCATTAAAAATGTTATAACTTTAAAAATTCCATCCAAATAAAAAATTTGAAAGTAAAACCTACCTCAACTCTAAGGTGGTGACAGCAGTCTTCTCGGTGAAATATATTTTCAGTTGTATTTAAGAAGATCCGATTTTTTGTTTTTGTTGCCATTTTGTTGCCAAATCACAAAAATGTCACATATTTGATTTTCATAAATTTTGACAACTTAAAAAAGTGGGACTTTAATTGAAGCCAGTCAAATGACATTATATAATAAGGTAATAAAAGGAATAGTCCCAAAAAAATAAAACAGATCGCTTCTGTCGGTTTCATAATTTGAGTGACCAACGCCGCTGTAAAATAAAAGCGCGTGAAATTAAATAGTGTACTTTTAAACTTATGTATAATAGAGATGTATCATTTTTCAAAACTCATAAAATAAATAAAACTGCGCGACTAAGGAGATAAATGAATACGTTTATTTTTACTTTCTCATAATGTCCCTCTCTGGAAATCTTAAGGACGCGTGGGAAATTTTTAAGTTTTAGATGAACAAAATTCTACAAATTTGTGAATGAACAGAAAATATTCGCTAGAAAAGTAGAAAAATATTGAAAAAATTGTAGACACTAAGGGGTAGTTTTTGAGGGGTTTAAAAAATAAATTTAGTTTTAAAATGTGAAACTTTGTAGATACGATCATATTGTAGCCCTGAATACGACAAAAATAGTAAAAAAAATCTAAGGATCAAAGAGATGGCTGGTTGAAAATTAAATATTATTTAAAAATTACATAACTTATTGAGTAAGATTTGTGAATTTACGAAAAAAATGTAAAGTAAATGTAGTAAAATAAATGTAATGTCCTAAGGGATGGTTTTTGAGGGGGTGCAGCGGCGATATAAATATAACAATACATAAATTATCCAGGCCAGAATTATTTCAATTATTTTTTTCTGTTTTTGATGCAAAAAGGTTTACTTTATAATTTTAATTTGTTTATGAAATAATATTAAGATTTGTAATTTGTATTTAAAATTAATTGCTCTATATACAAACACATATTATATCTATAAATCAGTCAGTATCACTATCAGTTTCACTCTTATAGGAACTGTCAGCAGCTTCACGGTCACTTTCAAGGTCATCTTACTGTCCATCTCCACAGAAGTCTGCTTAAGCAGAAATAATATTCCGGATGAAAGATTTCTCTGTGGTATAGTGTAAGTAACTAAAAAGTAGGATCATGAAAAAAGTAGCAGATGGTAGCAGCTTTTTTTATATAATTATAAAGTAATAATAGTTAATTATAGTTCTTAAAACGACAAAACATGAATCAACATGAATAAAAATATGCAGCTGTAACAATTTGTAAATATTCAGAAAATGACAATTCTCGTTTGATTAAAAATTACACCCCTATAAAAAGTACTAAAAACTAAATGTTGGTGATTTTCTTCAAGAATAAGAAAGTACATATCTGGTTGTACATTCTTCATGATACAGAATAACTTCAACACAATACCACTTTTTAAACACCTAATGTCTAATCATAAACTGAATATTACTTGACCCGTACCAGTCCGTAATCGCGTATGAAACGGTCTTCATAAAAATATGAGGGAAGGAATAAGTACGATAAAATTCTCAGAACTATTTAGTTTAGGGTATATGCTATTAAGATATGTTAATAATTTTTTCATTGGAATGGGTTCGAAATTTGGATTAAGTCCACCTAAAACTTGAAAATTTCGGTACACAGTACCTGATGACGGAGTAGTAGTCTAAGAGCTCGTGAGCCCTCTATATAACGTATTTCTTTTAAGGCTAGAAATTTGTAGTGCATGAAAACCATGACGTGGCAGACATCAGCCCTGCACATCATCAGCTCTTATATTTTTGAAAGTGTCAAAAAAAAATCAAAAATAAACTTGCCGCTGTAAGTTTGAACTGTTAACATGATTTAGTTTATCTACTGATAAGTATAAAAAGAATTGACAGGCGATTTTGATGAGCGAAAGCGCCATATAGGTGAGTCCAAAGGTATATATAATTGGGCATGACAAGCTGTTAAAAGAATATTTTTAGGAACTAAGTTTACTAACGACAAATATATTTTTCGATAATTTAGACGATACTTTATCAATTTGACAAGCAAGGTCATATTAGGATCCAAATGTATACATAAAAATTTTACCATTTCTGGGTTAACAAGGTTGTACATGGGTCTACGAGTGAAGAACATCCTTACAGTTTTATTTTAATTGAGACATAATTTATTGGTTGCAATTTTCAATCAATCTCACGCCTTTGACTATATATCATTCATATGTATCTTAATATCTTAATATAAATTAAAAACAGTGCCGGACCGAGGACAGACCCTTGCGGGAATTTCCGAGGAGAAGACTTTATAATAATACAATGTTTTCGTTTATCAAGATACGACGATATCAGTCGTATGCTTACGTTTCAAAAGTTGTAATGTTTTAATTTGTCTAAGGGCACACCATGCGATACACAGTCGAATGCTCTTCGTAAGTCACAAAAAGTAACACCCACAAATTCACCTTTTTCTTGTCCTTCTACAATAGAGGTTAAAAGATGTATATAATAGCATCTGTAGTTGAAATACTAGTACGAAAACCAAATTGATGGGTGGTGATATTATTAGATTCAAAATGTTGTCCTATTTGATATTTTAAGACCGATTAAAAAATGTTAGATATTACCGGCACAAGCGATATGGGGCGAATATTATTTAACAAGATTAACCCTAACTTATGTCTAGGAGGTACAATGCGGCATACTTTTTAAGCCTCGGGATATTCTCCTAAATTTATACAGGTGTTAATTAGTTTAGTAAGGGGAATTACATTGTTTATATGTTTTATCACAGTAACATGTTGTAATGATCTACTTTTTTCTTGTTGTTTAAGTTTTCAATTAAGTCTCTAAGATTGTTTAAACTAATTTCCGTAAACTGAAAGTGAGGAAGGGATATATTATTTAAGTGGTCAAAAAAATTAGCAATATTCGTACGAGTTCCAGGTGAATTATTAGTTATAACAGCAAGAGTATCAACAAAGTGATTATTCGATTCGTTAACCTCCACATCTGCCACCGTATGGATTTGTTTAGTGTTTCTATGGGAATTTATTATATCCCAATAGCATTTGCACGTGTTATCTGAATTTCTTATATGATCAGTATAATGCTTTGCTTTGCAGAGTTCATTTTTATAACATATTTTTAAGTTTTTAATGTAATCCTTTAGATACTGATCAGGTTGAATTTGGGAAAGTTCGCAGAGAAAGCATACATTTTCTCTCATCTGGTATAGCCGTGGAGTATATAATTTTTTATAAGTAATTCGGTAAAAGGGCCAAAGTAACAAAGTGTCTGGATCATATTTTATTTCAAATTGAGTCTCTCTATTGAAAAGTGGTTATGAACTACTGATCGTCAGTCGTTGAAAGTTTCATCAAAGCCGATTGTTTTTAAATAGATAGCAAATTTGTACAAACGTCGATCGTTTTCTAAAAAATGGCGGAGGAGCCGGTGTTTTTCAAAATGTTCTTTATGATTCCTAATTTTCTTTCATGCTTAATCTGCTTAAAAAAATGAACTCTGCAAAGCAAAGCATGATAGTAATTATATAAGAAATTCAGATAACACGTCCAAATGCTATTGGGATATAATACATTCCCATAGAAACACTAAACAAAGCCATACGGTGGCAGATGTGGAGGTTAACGAATCGAATAACCACTTTGCCAATACTCCTGCTGTTATAACTAGTAATTCACCTGAAACTCGTGCGAATATTACTGATTTTTTTGTTGACCACTTAAATAATATATCCCTTCCTCACTTTCAGTTTACGGAAATTAGTTTTAACAATCTTAGAGACCTAATTGATAACTTAAACGACAAGAAAATCGTAGATCATTACAACATGTTACTATGGTAAAACATATAAAAAATATAATTCCCCTTACTAAACTAATTAACACCTGTATAAATTTATGATAATATCCCGAGGTTTTAAAATTATGTCGCGTTGTATCTCCTAGCCATAAGTTAATCTTGTTAAATAATGTTCGCCCCATATCACTTGTGCCGTTAATATCTAACATTTTTTTGTCAGTCTTAAAATATCAAATATGACAACATTTTGAATCTAATAATATCTTTTACACCAATGAATTTGGTCTTCGTACTAGTATTTCAACTACAGATGTTATTGTACATCTTTTAAACTCTATTGTAGAAGGACAAGAAAAAGGTGAATTTGTGAGCGTTACTTTTTGTGACTTACGAAGAGCATTCGACTGTGTATCGCATGGTGTGCCCTTGTACAAATTAAAACTTTATAATTTTTGAAACGTAAGTATACGACTGATATCATCGTTCTTGATAAACGAAAACATTGTATCATTATAAAGTCTTCTCCTCAGAAATTGCTGCAGTAAGCAGTGGCGTCCCGCAAGGGTCTGTCCTCGGTCCGGCACTGTTTTTAATTTATATTAAGATATTAAGACACATATGAATGATAGATAGTCGAAGGCGCAAAATTGATTGAAAATTGCAACCAATAAATTATCTCAATTAAAATAAAACTGTAAGAATGTTCTTCACTCATAGACCCATGTACAACTTTGTTAACCCAGAAATGGTCAAATTTTTATGTATACATATGGATCCTAAATATAATCTTGCTTGTCAAATTGATAAATTATCATCTAAGTTACCGAGAAATATTTTTGTTATTAGGTCATTAGTAAATTAAGTTCCTAAAAATATTCTTTTAACAGCCTGTTATGCCCTATTTCTATCTCATATGTCTTATGGTTTCATATGCTGGGGTCATTCATCTTATAGTACAGGATCCCGCTGTAGGTCCCATTCAGGTATTGATTTCCTCGATGAAACCTACATAACGTGAAAGCTTGGAGCTAAGGGAACTCATAAATGCAAAGGTTGGCGGGAAAATGTTTGCACATTTTTAGTGGGGGCGCATTTTGGAGTGTTATATAACGAAATTTGGGAACACTCTAGAGGGCGCAATACAATTTTTTTACTTTGCAGCAAAATGCATATTAATGTTGCTACAATTGAAAAATTGAACAGATGATGGAATGTTAACATGATTAGAACTACTATTTGCAAAAGTAATATTTTTATCATCAATTATAGTAGAGTTCAATGTGGAGGGTTCGATATTGTACACTTCCTTGAAATAGTGTCAGCTGTGATCAACTTATTTTTTAGAGATAGGCGTTTTACGCCTATTATATCGCCACCCCCGGCGATGTACAATGTAGCCGAAGATCTTTGATAACAGTGGCCTGTATATCTATCAGGATTTGGTAATTTCAAATAAATTGCTATTTGTCTTCCTATGATGGCAAATTTATTTTTACCAATTCATTGTAGAGTGCATTTAGATTTTCGTAATTAAAAAAAAAAAGAATATATTACTACACCAGATGGGCGAAGATTCATATACTTTTTCACAATATTATAAAAATGATCATTAATGGTAAAATTTCTTATAACTTTAGTTTTATTTTAGGTTTAGTTATTAATAACGTACTACCGAGATCTTTCACATCCTCTATTTGCATTTTGTAGAGTTCATTAGAGCGACAGGCACCCATAATTCCGATAATCATTATAACCTATGACAAATTGTAATGTTAGGTTAGAAATCTTGTAATTTACGATAATTATTACTTTATGTAAAAGATAAACTTCATCAGGTGCTTCTGATATAAATTTCTTAATTTTTCAGAAGTTGGTGTTTCAGATTTCTTTGCTTGGTAGTCTTATGATTTTTCTGTCAAATTTTTCCATATTAAGTTTGCGCTTTATTAAAACAGTTTTCAACATTGAGTAATATGACCACAATGAAGAAGATTTATATTTTTCTCGTAATTCGGCAAAATAGGCCAGTAATGCGTTTTCCGTAAATGAAGTTGTATTTTTTTGAATACGCCAGTCCCTGAAGCTTCTGTACATTTTGTCGTAAAAACGTGTTGGCTTTTCTGGCAGTAATGTAGATGTTGTTGCTTCTGCTTTTTGAAGAATATCTGGTGGTGTACAAGAAAATGCTTCTTCGGTATCACTATCCACTACGTTTTCCACACTTTCCATCTTGAAATCGCACATAAACATGAGCCACTTTTGACAATTATTTATTTATATTGTCATTTTGTTTCAAGATGGTCTCCATGGCTGTTTTAATTTTCAAAGACATTATAATTTAAGTACTATTTTTTTATTGTTCTACGAAAGAGAATAATGATCCATTATTTCTTTATCATTAATCCCTGCAGGCATGTATGTGGCATTATATAGCAAAATTGACACATGTAAAACGTATATATCAGTATATATATTAGTCGTAGATAAAGCTACATTAAAGGTAACTGCATATAGTCTGTATAGCCACAGATTTTCTATAACAAGTTTAATTGATCTGTGATATATAATAATAATAGAGTACTATTGAGCCTTAGGTAATTCAAGCACATTTATAGTATATCTATCATCTGGTTTAATTATTGTTTGAGTCCTCTCAGATAAATAACACACTACTGGAGTGGTACAATCGTTGTAAAACCATAATAGATTTTAAAATTATACGTTTATGATTTGTGACATCGAAAGGCTTATGTTATTGTATACTTAAATATAAAAATGAATCAAATGTAGCCTTCAGCATGACAGTTATATTAACACATAACCACGTATACATTATACGCGTCTTTTTCTCCTAAATAGGTTTACACTCACTCGAGGCTTCTATAAAGACTTGCTACTTCTCTTTCGATCGCACCCTTCACTTCTGGCTGAGAGATAAACGAATTTGCATTTTAATCACGTCGCTCAGTAGTATAAATCATCATTATTGAAATCCGAACAAATATTTTTATCTGAGTGATATGGGGCAACTTGATCTTTCTCAAATACGATGTTAGTTTCTAAAAGTTGCAACAAGAGTTTATATTAAGTTTCTACCTAAATACGATACTGAATTTGAAGATATAGATGGATAATATCACAAGAAATTCCCGAAGAACAATTATGTTGCAAACAAATTTCAATAAAAATACTATTATTAATTGTTGTGGATTCAAGAAGCTTGCAATGTAAAATAAATTTCTTGCAAAAAAACGCTTTCTAAAATAAGTAATGAATGGGTGGCATTTTATTGAACAATACGTATACTGAGCTAATGAGTAATGGCAATGAATTAATTTAAACCATAATGACGAAATGTCGTATAAACACTGCAATATACTTAATAGACCAAGAACTACTGAAGTATTCAAAGGTTATCTGGGAATCTCTCAGATTGAAAAATAAACATAAATAAATAACATTTAAACACACTATAGTTGTTTGTAATAAGGATAATCATAAAATCAGCGACGAGATGAAGACTGAAATGAATGGAAATGTAT
This sequence comes from Leptura quadrifasciata, assembly GCA_963675555.1. NCBI lineage: Eukaryota > Metazoa > Arthropoda > Insecta > Coleoptera > Cerambycidae > Leptura > Leptura quadrifasciata. Next base: position 48,147,980 of record OY776678.1, read on the forward strand.
TGTTAACCACAACAGTCATAGACGTAGATTGTAGATTATTCAAAGGGCCGCTTGGCTCAGAGTGAGCTTTGCTACTCCTGGATTCCAAGACTTTTATAAAGCTTGAGATTTTCCTAGAAGCTAGATTTCCTATGTCTTCAGGCGTTAATTTTGCCTGATCCAGGAACTTCAGCCTAGTGCAGATTAATACCTTGCTTTCACAAATTATATGTTCCGTAGTCTCAATTGCAGCATCGCAGTATCTGCATTAATAAATGCAAGTAGGTAATACCTACTGCCTTGCCCGTGTTCTTGGGATGGTATCCCAAGGGGCAATGGCCTGTCAGAATGCTTGTAATCAGCATTAATCCGGACTTTTCGCGGTCGAGAAGCCTTGAGGCATTCTTCGCAGAATAAGTTATAAACTTTTTCGCTTGTCTTTAGTCTGGAGTATTCCTCCAGGAGAGATTCTTCGGTTCCATTCCCCATTTATTTATTTCCTCCGTTATGTGTCAGTGGCTAGTATATGCTATGTAGTAGTGTCCTAGCCAATTGTCCCTTGGATAAGCCACAAAATGGTTCTGGTCCAGAATATGGCGCTTCAGCTCCATTTTTGAAAGGCTGTCAACTAATTTATTCCGTCATACCCTGGCACCCACATCAAGGTAAAATTGTTGTTATTTGGCAGTTGCTTTAGAGATTGTCTACATTTCCAGGCAATTTTAAACTCGAAGGTATAGGACCTTAGAGCTTTGAGTGCTGCCTGGCTATCTGAAAGTATATAGATCTTCGTCCTTCGAATGTCTTTGTTTAAACATTCCTGGATACACAGTTCTATAGCATAAATTTCTGTCTGGGAGATGGCTGGGGTGTTGCCAAGGGTTCTAGATAACCTGCATTTAGCTTTAAAAATAATAGTATATTGCTTTATACGAAGTAAAAGTAACGGTTTTGTATCGAGAATATGCAGGAGCAGCCAAGACATAAAAATCACTCCACTCCACATACAACATGCTATTTTTTCTTCAAACGCCATATGCGAATTAAATAAATACAGATATTTTTTCTTCAAATACTTTTTTTAGTGTTGCTCGTGAGCAATTGAAGTGGCAGAGAAACGGCAATTTAAGTTCACGTCTGTCATAAAAGTCATGTTCTTTTGACATTTTAAGAAAATGGTATCGTGTTTTATATGGAGTTCAAGTGACATTTTTTGTGTCAAAAATTAACTTGACGGACGCGCGAAACGAGCACGACAAGAACATCCGAGACACAAAAAATCACTTTACACTTTACTCCACATATAACATGCTATTTATTATTCAATCGTCGAATATAAATTATATAAATATTGCTATATTTCATCAAATATATTAGCGAAACTCCTTAGCGAAAAGACTTTTACTGCCGCGCAGAGCTCGTGAGCTACAGTAAAAGACTAAGTTAAGCCTCTCAGATGAAATATCAGAGAAATTACAATTTAAGTTCACAAAACTTTTCATAAAAGTCATATTTTTTTAACATTTGAAAAAAAAATTATTTAATCAATTTATTTATTTCCTATGGATAATCCGATATTAAAGCTAAATTAGTTATAACTGATATTTGTTCCGTAGAGCCATGTAAATAAGTGAAAAGTAACCGTTTTTGGATGGATAGGTGTGGTTGTTTAAAGATGTCTCAAACATTTTCACGAAATTAAGCAAGATTGTAATGGGTCTATAGTTAGCTATAGTCTGACCGAAAAGAGTAAATAGTAGAGCCAGGGGTGTGCGGATTTACGAATTTCGTACATTACATAATTCCATAAAATTTAGAAAAAATTAAAGCCCTCGAATTGTGTTAATTATGCATGGCCTACCATGCCTTGTATTAAAATATTATGGATTCACTACACAGTAAAAAAAATTTGAATAATGAAATATGAACAATATAATTATTTTATATATATATCTATATAAATATATATGTGGCGCCACTGGATGACGAACTACCCGACCGATTTGACCTTCGTCTATAAAGCTGCGCCTGTTTCACAGCAATCAACAAATTATTAAGTATAAATGCGGCACGTTCACACATTCAACCTATTTGTTCGACTATGGTAATTACACAGAATGTCCCAGTCGTGGTTTTCATTTCTAGTAGGAGGCAGAAACGGACAAAATTTAATGTATTTCTATGGTAGAACTAGGTGCCGCTTCAGTATTAAATAACAGCTAAATCCGTTGACGAGAATATATCAAAATTTTTGCTCTAGGACATTTCTTCTTTCTTCTTCTATATGCCAACGATAAAAATATTATTAAATCAATTATTATGTCTAGATGCATCATGTCTGGTCGATAGCCGCCTGGGTTAAGGCACGAGTTGGTAATCGCGATTAATCTCACGGGTATCGCACCACCGGGTTCGAATCCTGGCTCCGGCACTGGCACTGTCGGAGGAAATGGTTGTATGTCCGCGTTTTTCAATGTGTAACACCCTTCCGCACAAGCCTCTGGCTTTTGGAATTGAGGGTTGTCTAGTTTATGTGGTGTTTTGTTATTTATTTATTTATTTATCATTATCCTGTACATGGACACTAATAAAATAGTTTGCAAATCCATTTACAACATTTGTAGGTGTATTGCATAGTGTCATTGTTGAAGTGTTGAGGTTAATTTGTTTTAATCCATCCCCCAATTATGTTAGCATAATAATTAGTAATAAGTAATTTGCGTCGAGTAGTATATTCTAGTGTAGTGTTCCAACGTTGTGGTGTGACGCCAAATCTTCTTGCTCCCTTAAAGAGTAAAAGGTACAGTATTACAAATTTCAGAGCTAAGAAATCAAGAACTCCAGGACTATGTAGTGAGTCTTTGTTGTCTAAGTTAACGATACTGTTCCCCAGTTGTTCTTAAACAGACTTCAGTTTTCAATTTTCTATATTGACTGATTCTGCTAACTTGGAATTATTTTGGACTCTTAAAATTAAATATTAATTCGTCACTTACCCAAAATTTATTCAAATATTCTTCTATAATAATAAATTTGAATTTTATTGTTAAATTGTGCGATGTTTAGTTCCAATAATTATCAAAATTTTGCTACTATGTAGAGGTAATTTAAAAATGCATATATTTATTTTCTAGCAGTTTTTAAATTATATTTCCTTTGATAAGGGACGTAAAATATTTACGTTATCGATAAGCATATTATTCTATTACGATGTAGGGCGTTATGTGTCAGTACTACGATAAAGATGTTTTCCAAGGCCATTTCGTCACTATGGATTAGATTATTTAAAGTCTATAGTTTATTGCGCCAACGGTCAATTGAAATATATGAGTTAATACTTATTTTTAAATACAACTTTCCAAATTGAGGAGAATTGAAAACAAATACGATGCGGATTATAACGAAGCTTTTTTTATTACCAAAATGTGCGCAGGACCTGTATTTATGCAATTATCCTTTTATACTTGTTAATGTGTCGTTTTACGCTTTAAAATTTATATTAATTTGCAGCAGCATCGAATAAATATACTAGTTGTAAGTACAGATGTACTCAGATGGTGAGGAAACAACGTGAGGAACGTGTATAACCTTACAAGCCCATAGTAAATATTTTCCCCACCGTAAAATATTTTCAAGTGGCAAAGAAAGGTAATAAAATATTTCTAAGTCAATTTGTCGTCACCCGTGCGACGTCATTCTTTCGGTACAAGGGAGTAATTAAAATATCCGATGGGACAGTTCCCTGACTGCCTTTACACGCGAAACACGTGTCCTGCTACTTGCTCCGGTCTAGAAAGATATTCAGGTAATTGAATTCCGTTTTGATGTCACACTTATCCACCGCGCATCTGTTACCGTTGTTTCTCCCACTTTTCAGTATTCGAAGGAAATAATTAAACTCACACCGTGTTGGCAGTAGCCAGAACGACTCACTGGCAGCAGACGTGTCCACTCCGAGGACCGAACCAAGGTATTGTTAGCGTTATATATTTCAGAGCAGCAGAATTTTGACAAAGTAGGTACTACGTCATCGATCAGCCGCTCACCCATCTGACGCCTACCCAAGCTTGTAAGTATTTGAAGGAAATGATTGAATTCGTCCCTTGTTGATAGTCAGTCTGAGTGACTCATCGGCAGCACGTGTCCATTTGGAGATCCGATGTGCCATCCAATATATACAATATATATTCGAGCATTAGAATTTTGGCCAAGTTCATACAACATCATCGATCAGCAACGCATCCGTCTGGCGTCTACTTCTATTCCGATAGTAAATTGATCCATTTTACAGAAAAACGATCTGAGGAGCCGTGAAATTGGATTCATTCTGCCCTCTCGCCCATCGACAACAGACATGCCCATATCCAACAGCAAGGCCATAGAAGAAGGGTAAACTGAAGGGTAAATTTGGCTAGTGCAACACCGCTAACTACTTCCACAAGACCAAGTCCAGTCCACTCACGAGGGTCTCTAGGCCACTCCTGTTCCAGCCGGCATTATATATATTTATAATCATACCTTACTTTTCAGCAGCAGTTCCATTACACGACTGTTACATTTAAATATGGGCCATATTATATTCATGTGGGTTAAAGCACACATTGGTATTCGTTTTAATGAAAAAGTGGACACAATCGCTAAGCAAAGCGTCTTAACAGGTTTAGAAACTACAAAGCAACTAAGTTACGATGATACTGTAAATATCTGTAAACATGTATTGAAAAAATCGTGGTCAAACATGTGGCATGAATTTGTTTTCACCAATCCCACAAGATATACTAAAATAAACTCGGAAATACCATCCAAATTATGGCACGATGATTTTAACTTACCTAGAAAATATATTACCATCATTAATAGGATGAAATTTGGACATGGTTGTTACCCCGCACATCTATATAGAATTGGAATTTCTCCTACGAATGAGTGCGAGATATGTAACGTTGAGAGTGACTTAGATCATATTTTCTTTAACTGTATCAAATACACAGATGCAACAAATGAATTGTATAACAGCATGTTAAAATTAAATATAGATACACCTTTCAATATATTATCTCTGCTCTGCCTAAATAAAACGGAGATTCTACATTGCTTAATATCATTCCTATATAAAAGTGGCATAAAAATTTAGGTTTAGAGTTGTAAATCCTTTGTTTAACCTCATGTAATCGATCCGTGGCCTTACCTGTGATGTTTTTTTTTAAATGCCTTGACAGGCCCCTAGGCGAGAAGTGTGTGTCTTGTTATTCCTTATCGTTTTCATTTAGTTATTATTCACGTTAGAATTAGGGTTAGATCTTTAGCCGCTTCTAAATTTAACTGTATATCTGGCTGTATGGACTGTGTCCTAATGCCAAAAAAAAAAAAAAAAAAAAAGCAGTTCCCTTTCCAGCAGGCATACAACTCGAAGCTGTCCTTCCGTAGTAAGTAAACCTCCATGAGGGGCGCCAGAGGGGCACTGTAGAGTTTTTAATTGTTTTGCTAATCATATCTTACATTTTCGGTTTCTGTTCCGGTAGACGTTCTAACTCGAAGGTGTACTTCCGCAGTAAACCTCCATGTGAGGCGCCAGAGGGACACTGAGGAGGTTTTGCCTTGCATTTCCATCCCAGCCGGCATTATATGTGTTTCTAGCAGTAGTTTCCATTTGAAGGTATCCTTCTGTAGTAAATCTCCATGAGAGGTGCCGGAGGGGCACTGTAGAGTTTTAAAATTATTAGTTTTCTAACCATATTTTGATTTTTCAGGTTTCACTAATGCACCTAAGTTTCAGATCCATAAGTAGTAACAGCACATGCACTAGCCAAGTATTTATATGTTATATTATTCTATATAATTTTGCACTATATTTTTTTTTATAATTGTGGTCTTGTTTCTTCCGCTTAGTATCCGTATTTAGTCTGCACCGTCTTAATCGGTTTAGTAATTGCCATATGCCATCGCTTACTTCGTGCTAACGCTTACCTCTTATTCTGTGCTGCCATTTAGTGCTTGCTATCCCTGTCTCCTGAATCAGCTGGTACTGCTATTTTGCTTGCTCCTCCTGGTAATCAATCATATATAGATTTTTGGTAGACAATCACTAGTTAGAAAAGTAGAATTGTAAATAGTAGGCTTATGAATAAACTGTGATTATTGAAAATTCTTAGTTCTACTGTTTGTGTATGAACGTCTAATTTCCCAAACTGACTAACTGGAGTATACTTTCTCTACATGAGCTACTCAGCCTCGCGTATTCGGCTTGAGGGTAGTGTGTTCTATCACTTAAACTAGGACTGGCGCCCGAGCAAACCCAAAACTCGTTTTTGGAACTTGAGTGTCAAGGAGTTTTCTCCACATAACCGTTCGAGTTGGAGAACAACGCGTCACATAATTTGAACTAAATTTAATAGTTTCAAAGACACTCTTGACTTAGACGATACTTATCTTCTTGCAGAATGTTGAACGTAAACCGCATATGTTTTGTTGGCCTCCTTAAGTTTATATTACATCCCATATTCGCCTCCTTTTTTTCTATTTAGCTACTGAATCATTAACTTAAACAAATTTAAAGTAAGAAGCTTTAAGAGAAAACGTCTTTTAGGTCGAGGAAAGGTCAGTATTTATTGACATATTTTATCATTTATAGGGGAAACTTGAGCAAATTATAATTTGAAAGAAATTTATCAGAATTGTAAAAGTTATTAAATTTTTTGAGTTAAAATGTATGACATTCATTTGTACCAAAAATAATTAAATTAACCCGATCAAATTTTTTTGTCACAAAACTTACGAAATATCAGTAGCCGTGGAAAGGTCGTAGATAATACAGTTCAAAATTTATATAGCCCCATAATCTCCCTTAATCTCTACTATATTTAAAATATATATATATAGTTTCCCTAAATATAACAACACCTTGTAGGATATTAGATACAGATACGAGTGAGTGAGTGAGTGAGTGTAAATATTGCACAATTGGTATCTTTATAGGTCTCGTTAAAACGTAAATGTAAACCAGTTTCTAGCACATCACCAGGGTTTTTAAAACGGTTTTTTTTAAATATTTTGAATTACTATTTTACTTTATTATTGCCAATTATTAAATTTTTTAAATTTGTATTAATGTGAATTGCTATTGACCTCATATATAATTTATTATGTTTTATCACACTCTCTCTGCCTATGTGTGACTTTAATACAACTTCAAGTTTTCGTAAGTACACGTATATCTACAAGCTAATTTGCAATTGACAGAATAAGTTTAGCAGTGCAAAATATTTGGAAATCACAAAACTAAAGGAGCATATAATTCAACGCAATGCAACCACATGTTATTTGCAACTGCCTTAAACTTTACGTGAAAGAATAAGCCAATAAGGCTTTCATAGATGCAATTAACCAAACATAACAGCACATGAGTATTACTTTAAAGATTAAAGAAGCTAAATCAATTTCTATTTTAGTCTAATGGTTTAATAATTATTATATTATACAGTCTAGAGTTTTCGATCTTATACCAATTCTCTGTGCTGCGCCTTCCTCAGAATGTGGATAATGAGTACTATCTTCATATGGATTTGTCCATTTAAAAATTATATGGGCGCCGAATAACATCTAAAATTATTATTTTTGTATAAATACCACAATAGTCAAATTAACTACATTTAATATTTACTTTTTTGAAAATATTGTTTTGTTATTTTTTTCAGAGATTTTAAATTATTTTAAGGATGAAAATTTTACTTCAAGATTTATGTTTAGTTTTCTAATACTTAGAAAAACTAATGATTTTTAAAATATATCATGTAATTGAATCACGAGTATGATAAATACATTAATTTGTTATCAAATATTTCTTCAGTTCCAGAAAATGTAAAATTTAAATCCATATGGGTTGTACATGTAACTTCGAAAGAACCTTGAATTTCTCTATAACTTGGAGACTTGTTTTACTTAAAAATTTAAATGTTCTTAACGTATTTAAACGTACACTCTATACGTTATATAAGTGGAACGTCGGCCTGGGGCATCAAAAGGTTAGTGTAGAGTTAGTGGTAGTTTAAGGTATATCGCTTATATCTCATTTTCCTGCCGGATACACGGGGCATACGATAGCGATAAACATGGTACGATCGACGTAGGTAGATATCTCAAAGTGTCAGCGTTGTTCCACCTGTGGTCTATATTTCTGATTAAAATTCTCGAGATTAAATAATTTAATAATATATATAATAAAAGAATAAGTCGCATTTTATTCTGATTAGAGAGTTGCATGCGTGTTTTCCGTTTTCTTTTATTTGTTCTCTGATAAAATATCAAAGTATTTTATAGAACACCGATATTTTCTATAAATACATGCAATTTTTATATTTCAGCCATTAAAAGCAGATAGAGATGTTTACAACATAATTTAATGGTAAATTCAATCAGTTATTTTATTTAAATGCACTTAATTATTTTTATACTAATTATTAAAATGTTTAAAACATTTCGAACTGTTTACGCATTTAATATGTTCAGGTAAATATAAGATTTTTAATTAGTATGTGCGAGAAACTGATAAAAGTGAAAAACAGCTCAATATCACGTGATGAGAACCAATTCGTTTTGTTAAGTTTGTATCACGAAAGGAGACTGTGGAAAAATTTAAAATTGGAGGTTGCTAACTGTTGCGTAGTTATTAAGTATTTTTATATTCAAATGTTTGCAAACCATATATTAATCTAGGAATAGTGGTTGCCTATCCAATTCATTTCTAAACATATATTTAATTCTTATCAGTTTTTCATAGTTTTTATATTTTCGCGTTTTATTTAAGTGGCATAAACGAATTTTCGAAGACGTTAAGAAGATTCACTTGATCATCGCAAAAATTTATATTATTATCGCAATTACTTTATTTAAAATTACTCGCAATTGTTTTGTTTAAAAATTTGTGTGTATAAGTCGTGCCTCTAGGAAGGAAGAGCCGGCCATCAGAACCGGGAGCATCCAACATCGGAGGTGAGTATTATGCCACTCGCTTTAAAAAACATCCATTATATATTTATTTTATTGTTTATATATCATTTAGGTTATTTATAACCAAAGCACGGTTACAACCATACACTAGGGGATATGAAAGAATAAAAAGAAAATTGTGAAAATTACAGGGGTGAAAAATTTTGGAGAAAGTAAAATATTGCAGTAAAATAGAGAAAATAGACTAATGTTGGTTGAATTGAAAGTAAGAAGAAGGAGGACGATTAATTAAAGAATTTGGAATAAAGAATTAGAAAATCGACTTCTTCAAGATTTTGACAAGTAGGAGATGGAGAATAAATTAATTTGTAAGGTATGATGTCGCCATTCTTAAGGTTTTATATTTTTTAATTTTGATCATCTCCCGGTGATGTCATCTTGGTTAGCGAAAGTATGAGTGTACTATGTAGTGGTCTCGTTTTTGTAGAAATTTCTTCAAGGTCGCAAACGTCTTCATCCAGATAGCACACGACGTCCCAGAGACGTCCAATTTTGGTCTTAATTTGGTCTGAACGTCTTAGGACCTAAAATGGACGTCCTTTATATTGTGTTTTGAAAAATAATACATTCATATCCAAATCAATAATTCTTTGCGTGAAATAAGAATTTCGTCGTAGATGTACAACTTGGAAATTCTAAAAAATAGCAAATTAACAACTTTTAAGTTTTGAATTTACCGCGCTTTTCCAGCGATAAATGTCATTCCGGCACGACCGCATTCGTTTGACTTCGTCATGTTTTCGGGTTGGCCTTATGTCTGACAGTTGAGTTGATCATTTCATTTCAACTCCTTTGTTTTGCAGTGTTTTATGTATAGTTGGCCAATATTGTTCTGACTTAATAATTAAGGTAATTTATTTCGATTATATCATGCATTTTCTGGCACAAAATTAAAATTTAGAAGAACAAAATTTTGTTTTATTTCCCAGTACCAACAGTATTGTTATTCCATACTTGATTTAATTTTGAATATAAAGGACTAAAAACAGTGAAAATTGTGTAAAATTTTGAGTCGCGGCGGTATTCTTGGGTATAGAATTTGCCTCTAATTCAACCTTTCTAGTCTCTGTGGTGTAACTGGTGTATACAAATTGACCACTAATATGGCAGACAGGCAGGCAGTTTACAATAAACAGAGGAAAGGCCGATTCATCGCACAATGCTGCATTCGTCTTATTGGCAGCCAAGCTGAATATAATTAGGTAAAGTATATTTTAATGTGTGGATGGGTTGATAATATGCGTACGATTTCGTATGTGTTGCACACAAAGTTATCGCAATAGCAGAGAAATTCAGTAGACTTATGCGACAATAATTTTTAGCTATTACAGAGTGTGCCACACGTGTAATCGCATGCTTATAATATCAACTCATTCACATGCCAAATTAGACTTTACCTGACTATATCGCTGCTAATAAAGATGACATTTTTTCACCTACTTGTGAATATCTCAATAATATCCCGTGAAGGTCTTTTTTGGGACTAGAATGGACCAGAATAAGATGTCTTAACAACGTCTCCGTAATGTCATATAAATGCCTTTTTTAGGCCTAAAATGGACTAAAATAAGACGTCTTAAAGACGTTTTGATTAGTAACAATGGACATCCCCAAGACGTCTTCTGTACGACTTACGTCTTAAAGTGGACGTTTTTAAGACGTCTCGAATGTCCCATGCAGACGTCCCTAAGACGTCTTTGGTATGTCTTAGTGCTATCTGGGCATGAACATTTTTTTAATCGGCTGATTTAGATTAACGTCCTGGTAAAGTTTAACATTAGCTGTTCCACCACTCAACCAGGACACATACAAAGAAAATTAGATAACGACCATTCCCTACGGCATTGCCATCTGCTGCAGCTCAGACTCGAAATCAGGAGTGGTACAGCAACCTATCTAATCCACCTTTATTACGAAGGATCTATAATTCAGGTGTCTGAGGGACGTTTTGTTACACTTCCTAAATGAACTGTTAGGATGTTCATCTGATGGATTCAACTCGACCTAATCAGACGTAAAATTTATACTTACTTTAATTTTTGCTTAATTGTATTCGCCAAATGATATCAATTGGAACGTCGCTGCACTTTAATTTGTAACACTTCTTAATTAACCTGAAAGGGAACCTTCTTAGTATGGATTCAGTAAGACACAATGATTAAAGATAGGATTCAGGTAAAATTATATATTGGTCTTTTGGAAAATTGTTAGTTACAATTTATGTATATTGGTATAAGGTTAACAAAAGTGTTGGTTCATACCACACATAGTGAGGATTAGGCCGAGTTGGACAATGCAGTCTTCAACTACCATCCAACGGTTTACGTTAAAGTAATCGACTGATACCAAAAAGATTCAACTGAAACTGTAATGTTTGCGACTTTGTGAGATTCTAGTTTCCCTGTCTTTATACGTATTTGTAAAATATCATAGGTAACCTCGTGTGCAGTAGTCGGTTTGGATAATTTCTTAGAAAAAGAAAACCTCACATTCTCATTAAGTCGACGTTTCGACAAACTTTATTGTCTTCCTCAGGACTACAACAATATAACATAAATCAAGTAACTAACAAGAAGTATATAAATTAAAATAAACATGAATAAAAAAACATTCACCTTTAATCACACAGTATAAGGCTTTTGTTATTCAAAATGATTTAAAAAATAAAGCGTTATATAATATATATGAAAATTTGGTAAAAAATGAGGAATAAATATAATCTTTAAACATGACACTGTTAAAAACCTATACTACTACTAACAATATTAGGGCAAATCTCGCTTACCTAATGAGGTATTTGGCTCTCTGTCAACACAATCATCATCGTCAAAACAATAAATAAAAATAAAAATAACGTCACTTATACCAATAGGGTCCTGTCTTCAATATTTATTCATAGGTGACACAACAATTTTTTTTTTTTTTTGAAAATTAGTTAATATGCGAAAGCACACTGCATTGTAAACGTACAAACAGAAATGGATCTTTAAATTAATACGAATTTCAACACACACCAACTATATTCACTCATCATAAAATACAAAGAAAGAAACCTACTAAAAAATAATATTAGCAATCACAAAAAGACATACCAAATTGTTCTTATTTTCATTTGAAATGTTAATAAAAATTATGTATATTTATGAATCACAACTATTATTGTGATAATTATACAGGGGCTATAATTTTACAAAGTTTGTTATTATATTATTTTTTAGTAGGTTTCTTTCTTTGTTTTTTATGATGAGTGAATATAGTTGGTGTGTGTTGAGATTCGTATTAATTCAAAGATCCATTTCTGTTTGTACGTTTACATTGGACACTGCACTGAAGTTTGTCGAAACGTCGACTTAATGAGAATGTGAGGTTTTCTTTTTCTAAGAAATTATCCAAACTGACTACTGCACACGAGATTAACAAAATTTGTGGATACTAAACACATTAGTTTAAATCATAGGTAATGTCGGACATTCTGTTATCGAGTTTAAAAACGCTTGAATCGCAATAAATTAGAATATTATTTTATATCGGTAGGTTCAGGCAAGGCGGTGACCATGCACTATGTACAATAATGTACATGGTTATAGAGCTACATGGATTCCGAATTTAGTCAAATATGACGGAAAATATATAAGGTTACCGCAAAAAACGACTGCTAACTTCGAAAAAATTGTGTGAGAGAAATTTATCGCTTGCGAAAAATATATGAGAAGCAGGGCTAAAATTGTCGCTTTGTGCAAATTTCGTAGCAGATACGCAATTTACGTCCCGTGCGATGTTTTTCGTTAAAGTTACAAAAATTACCTCTCGTGTGAGGTTTTTTGTTATAATTGCAAAAATCGCACCCCGTGGGACGTCGTTAATTGCAGTTGTAAGAATTACGTCCTGTGTGACGTTTTCTGCGGTAGTCACGAAAAATTAAATTTTCGTGGTCGTTTCCAAAATCTCATTTTGCACTCATGTCTCGAACATTTTCATAGTAGTATTTTCAAACAATGATCCACTGAGCTGGATTTCTTGATTAAAAGTTCATAATTTTTAAATTTATTGATAATGGAAAAAATAAAGCAAAAATACACTATCTTTCAACAGTTTCTTGCAAATAGTTGCTGTCAATTGACTGTATTTCAAAAAACAAAGAGGGTCTTTAATTTTCTTTTTGCTATCTGTCTCTTAAAAGAAAATTATTGCCGTGTATTAATTTATTGGGTGTCAAAGCCTACTCACAAAACAGGCCTAGATTAAAGCTTTTTAATCCAGAAAATATTTAAAACAATTTTGTATTTACGTACTTTTAGTTGATTTCTCTTTAAAAATATTTAAATCTTATTTTTTCTTAAGATATTTCAGAGATACTTCCTAAAAAGATTTAAATTATAAATTAAAAGTAATTATTGGAAAAAATATTTTAATCACAAAAATGTTCCTTTAAATAAAACAAAAGCGCTGAACATAGAACACCATTTTATTTTCATATATAGTAGTACTTTTATATAAATCATTTCCATACGGTTTTTTTAAGTATATAATTCTCTCCAAAATTCCCTTCTTATTTAATTTCATGGAGAATTGAATATAGTTTTCAAATTGATTGTGGAAATACCACAAAGTTTAGTAATGCTGTCCATTGTTTTCCAAAGAAGGAATTTAGTTCGGGTAAAATATTTGAGGTTTGGCACCTTTCCAATAAGTCCAGAAATACCTTATGGCAACAAAATACCATCTTGTCACATCTAAGACAGCTAAGAAAGGAAAGCTCACTAATACTCAACATTCTTGTCTTCTACCGTTCACTTCTAATATAGGGTGGTACAGTGGTTATTGTTATCGTTCCTCCGTTTAATCATCTTGTTTATATACAAGGTGGTCCAAAATTGTCTCCCAACATTCCTACATCCAAAAATAATGGTAGTCTTTTATACAAAATTATTTCCGAATATGATTAAAGGAGATATACTCCTTAAAAGGGGATGATATATTTTCATTTTTCTGCTATATCTTCCGACTCCCTTAAAATATCAAATTCATATTTCAAACTTAGTCATAGGCCATCTGGACACTAATTTATATGGTATCAGCCAAACCGTCTCTTCTACTTAAGGGGTAGTTTTAGGGGTGACTGTCAGTATTTTCCTTGTAACTTTATTTTTTTTTTCATATTTCAAAATGCTCATAGGAACACGAAGAAGATTATCAAATTAAAATAAGGAAAATTATCGCATTGCACTAAAGAAAATTACCTAATTACTGTAGTGAAAATGATCAAGAAAGCACAACAGCATAACTAAACTTACTTGAAGTTGTTGAATGGTTTGATAGTGGTCTCCCGGAACAGAGACAAATCTTTTCGCACTCTGTCAAAACAATTTATGTGCGCGAAACGAGATCTTCGAATCCGGCTACCTGTTTTCAGAACAAAATACAGAAAACACTAAGTATTACTGCTGGAGTGTTACCCAAAATCGGGTCAGAATATATATCAATCAAAAAGACGTAACGCCTGACTCCTCCCTTTTAGTACTACTAAACCTCATCCCTGAGTTTCTTTTTTCCCCTTTTTTTGTAGGTTTTGTAGGCCTAACCGAAAAACCTTATCGGTCACATTCCAACCAACAATACGGCCGTCGACGGTCTTAACTTGGTGTTTATATATTAAAACATAATATTTTAGTCGCAAGTTCCTCTGTAAAATTCTTATTTTACTATAAGGAACGTAACCAGACTGCAACCAACAGCTAATCTCCTGGCTATGTGCCCCGCCGAGCGCTGAATTACAAGTTCCAAGCCTGGCGCGTTAAGTGCAATAATTGTATATTACCAAGAGAACGCTAATACTTCGATTGCAACAAACATCAGCCGAAAGACCCTACTTAAAGGGGCTCTCGTGCCAGTCGTCCCACACTACTTTCCGACTGCAGTTTCGAGCTGTTAGCTGTCGTCAGTGTAAGGTAGGCATGTGACAACCGACACGAGGATCCTTGGACTATTTGGTGCATCTCGGTATCCATAGGATAGCGACATGCAAAACAATCAGCAGGCGCCATCTAGCAGTCCAGTGTCTATTGCATTCGAAAAATAAATAGCCTGACTGGACTTAGCGTATTTCAAATGTTACGTTCCTTATAATAAATAAGGATTTTATAGAGGAGTTTGCGACTAAAAATATTATGTTTTAATATTCCGCCCTCTAAAAGCACATTTGAACTATGCTAAGCCCAGTCAGGCTCTTTATTTTTCGATTGTAACAGACACTGGACTGCTAGATGGGGCCTGCCGATTATCTTGCATGTCGCCATCCTATAGATACCGAGATGTACCAAATAGTCCAAGCATCATCGTGTCGGTCGTCACATGCCTACCTTACACTAACGAGAACCAACAGCTTGCAACTGCAATCTGCAAGTGGCGTGGGACGACTGGTACGAGAGCTCCTTTAAGTAAGATCAGTCTTTCGGCTGACATTTTTTTGTCGTTTTATAATAGGTCTTGGGGGCTCTTTTTGGGAGAGTGATTTATACACTCTTACGTAATTTTATGCTGTTTGTCTGTATAAATATCATATACTTACCTGTATGCACAACAAGACACAAAAGGCAATTATTAGTATGTTCATCAGTGTAGTCGTACAGTATATTATGTAATTATCTGTGTATTTTTTTTAATAGAGCGCGAATGCAATATGCTCTGTGATATTGCAGGAGCGAACTTCGCCCTTTCATCACTGGAAATAAATGCACTCTATTTGTAAATTATAAGTTTAATGTGATGAATAAAGACGTTATTATTATTATTATTTTTTTTTTTTTTTTTTTTAAGTAAAACCAGTCGTCCTCCTCCCTGCCTCCGATACCAGAGAGGGTACGCTGGGAGCGCCAGTAACCACTCTCTACACCGTAGAGTCAGTGATCACTGGTTCCGTGACTCGTGTGCCCTGAGCAGACGCAATGAACCAAGAATGACAGCCTTCTGCATTCTCCCGGCTAGGACTTCTGCCGATTGTCGGCATGCCGGTATGATGTTCAATTCTGAAAGCAGCGTGTGTCTCGTTCCACCGAGAGCTCCTATAATCAGTACCACTAGCTTGACAGTATGGTCTGGATACAGTCTGCGGAGTTCGAAGAGTAGGTCTCGATATTTTGTCCGCTTTTCTTCCTCCTTCAAGACAATGTTGTTCTCCGCGGGAGCCGAGAACTCTATGACGAACATTGTCTTGAGTTGGTGGTCTATGAGGACTACGTCAGGCTTGTTTGCCTGTATTTACCTGACCGTGGGAAACGAGTAGTTCCAATAAATGAGACACCTCTCATTCCCCACAACGGACTCAATATCCCCCGGAGCATAAGGCAGCACTGGTGTCTCGTCTATCTCATACGAGTGCCTCAGATGGTAGTAAAGCACTCGTAGTGCTCCGTCGTGCCTTTGGATATAGGCGGAGACTGCATATGTCAGGCAGGCCGACAACAAGTGCATAAGCGTCTCCGGCGCTCTGCGGCAGGCCCTGCAGCTGACGTCAGCGACCTCCATACCCATGACACGACTTCGATAGACGAGGGTGTTGAATACACCGCCCTGGCAAGCCAATATAAATCCCTCGGTCTCAGACTTCAGCCCGGCTGACCTTAAGAAGGCGAAGGTCAGCCTTTCGGATAAGCCAAGTTCTTCTATATTTCTATAGAAAACACCATGCAGTGGCTTATCCGAATGGAGCTGCAGAAAGATGGTTTGTTCTGCAGCTTTTATTTGGGCTTTCCGCCGAGCGGGTTCCAACTCGGTGACAGAGTCGGGATTATCCCGCTCAACGTCGAAGATGAGACCGAGTTCATCGGCTGCTCTGCGTGCTGCCTTAAACAGAAAAGCTCCTACCCCTGCATTTTCATGGTCTCGGATCATGCAGAGGAGGGGATCCGAACTCCTGACGACCTTACAGGCTCCATCCAGCACCATCCTGCTGTGTAGACTCTCCAAGCTCAAGAGTCCACGGCCTCCCCGATGTCGTGGGAGATATAACCGTGGAACGGACGATTTAGGATGCAGGCTCCTATTGAGGTGCATCTTTCTCCGGGTTCCTACATCGAGTTGACGCAGCTCCTCTCGAGTCCACTTCACTACTCCAAAGGAGTAGAGAAGGATCGGAACGGCAAGCATATTAGTAGCAGACACCTTGTTCTTCCCCGACAGTTCTGAAGACCAGATCTGTCGGAGTCGGTGCTGATACTTGCCGCGGAGAGCGTTTTTCACTACATCCACTTCTTGGGTGGAGCGTTGCTCGACACCCAAGTAAGTGTACGACTCTCCGGCATCTAGGTGGTGTAGGATGCTTCCGTCTACGAGCTGCGCGTCCTCTCCGTAGTCCCCACATCGTCCTCTCTTGAGATGGACCAGTGCACATTTGTCCAATCCGAACTGCATACCGACAGCCTGCATGTACTCCTGTACCACCCTAAGGGATTGTTGGAGATCCCTTTCTCCGGAGGCATAAAGTTTAAGGTCATCCATATAAAACAAATGGGTGACCTTATGCCTCCTGTCGCCGGGGGTACCACAGTTGTAACCGCGGGTTTTCCGGAGCGAGACGAATAATGGCAGTAGCGAGATGCAAAACAAAAGGGGGCTGAGGGAATCTCCGTGAAATACTCCCCTTTTGAACGTTACCGGCTCTGTTTGGACTCTATCATTACCAGATGTTATGGTAAAGCGAGTCCTCCAGAGCGGCATCAGATCTTCAATGCATCTCACTACGGGACCGGCGACCGCAAGACATCGGAGCAAGTGTACAATAAGCTCATGAGATGTCATGTCAAATGCCTTGCGGTAATCGATCCAGGCCATGGAGAGATTCCGCTTATACTGCACGGAGTCCTGCGTGACACATCTGTCAATCAACAGGTTCTCCTTGCAGCCAGCGACATCTCTCTTCGACCCTCGTTGCTCATATATCCGTTCGTAAACTGGGTTAACTGCTTGGAGTACCCGCATGTACAAGATGCGTGTGAACACCTTGTAACATGCGTTTAAACAGGTTATCGGTCTATAGTTCTTTGGGTTGGACAAATCTCCGTTCTTGGGGATCAGCACTGTCCGCCCCTCAACAACCCAAGAAGGAATTTGCTGCTCCCCATTTAGCCAAGAATTAAAAATTCTGGCCAAATGGTGGTGGGTGCTGGTTAACTTTTTCCACCAAAAGTTATTAATCCCATCGGGACCTGGAGCAGCAAAATTCTTAGAGCCTTCAAGAGCTCTTCGAACCTCTTCTGGGGTTATTGGTTGGCACACCTCCTGTTGTAGATGAAGCCTTTGGCAAAATGCTTCAAAGTGTGCCAGGGCCGGAGAGTCTCTGTTGAGCGGAAGCCTCTGTTCGTACAACGTTTTCCAGAAAGTTTCCACCTGATCGACGGTCGGTGGATTGTCGGCAACACGCTGAGGCGGTTCGAATAGGCGCGAAGGCTTTTGGCGAAAAAGGTTATTTTCCGCCATCCCCCTCGCCCGCCTCACTAGTGACTTTTTGCAAGCCACTAGCATCCGTATCCTATCGAGGCAGTGCTGTTTGGTGGTTTGTAGCACTGCCCCGTTGAGTGTGTGATGGGCGCGTCTTAAATTGGCGGCTATACGTCGAACTTTAGGCGTGAAAGGCCTATTGGCCGCCATGTAGTCCATCACACATTGGACACGGGATGCGTGTTGTCTCGCCGACCGGATTTTGGCCTCCATCTTTTGTATGCGCCGCTGCGCTCTCTCCTGTGGGGAAGAGGTATTTCGCCTCTCCACCTGAGACGAGCGTTGAGCAGCGGCATACACGGTACAATTTATGTGCCAGATG
This sequence comes from Leptura quadrifasciata, assembly GCA_963675555.1. Classification (NCBI taxonomy): domain Eukaryota; kingdom Metazoa; phylum Arthropoda; class Insecta; order Coleoptera; family Cerambycidae; genus Leptura; species Leptura quadrifasciata. The sequence goes on from OY776678.1 coordinate 48,166,782, forward strand.
TCAGCCTCTTCCGGTAGCGCTGTACGAAGTTCAGCGTCCACTCTGGCCAGGTCTTGTGGCCCGGGGGTTTTCAGATGGTGTAACCCCCTTCTGGTACTGAGGCCCTCTGGTATTGGCGGAACGAGGAGAGCTACGTCCTCAACCGGTGAATGTGGCGGCTCTTCCGCCACCTCATTCACCGGTCCAGGAGCAGCCCTCACGTAGCCCCTACTACGAAGGTGGGATACATGGTCACGCAGATTTTGTGGCATGAAGGCGCTATGCTCTGGAAGCCTCTCACACCACAGAGCATGCATCCGCGCCATGTACCCCCTTCGCGCGGGCTCACTGCTTTCATAACACTGCAGAAGCTCATCCCTCAGTTCATCCGTCCACTCAAAGCATCCATGAACATTGCGTAAGTCGTCAACGGGCGGTCTATCCGGTTGGGCCCCACCACCTTGCCCTTGACCCCTATCCGAACGGGGTCGATCGTGGGGGCCCTCTCTTCGGCCTGCCGGAACCAAAGGTTAGAGCCTGTGGGTGGTTAGCCCAGCAGACCCACGACCGACACCAGAGGGGAAAATGCTTTCCCCTCCCGGGTGCACTAGGGCTGCCGGTTCGGTTTTGCACCCCTAGCTGGAGTAAGTGGTGGCGCTACTCACCAAAGGCTTAATAGATGAAAGTTAGCCCCTCCTGCTTTATTATTATTATTATTATTATTTTTTTTTTTTTTTTTCGCTGAGCGATGCTAGACAGTTCTGCCGTGTCTCCGACATTCTCACGACAGAAGCGCCAACGAATTATCTACAGCCACTCCCCACAACCCGCAGGGTTAGTGACCGTAGATTCCCAAATCATGTACCCTAAGCAGCCTAAGGGACCCCAGAATGACTGCTTTCTGCATTTGACCTGCCAACCATTCGGCTGACTTTTGGCAGGCCGGTATGGTCTTCAATTCTGAGAGCAGTGTAAGCCTCATCCCTCCGAGTACACCGATTATCAGGACGACCATCTTAACAGAGTAGTCAGGGTACAGCGCATGGAGCTCATACCGGAGATTTCGGTATTTAGTCCGTTTTTCCTCCTCCTTCAAGGCGATGTTTTTCTCAGCAGGCGCCGAGAACTCGATGACATACATCATCTTGGTTTGGTGGTCGAGGAGTACTATGTCAGGCTTGTTGGCTTGAATTAGCCTGACGGTCGGAAACGAGAAGTTCCAATAAATTCGGCATTTCTCGTTCTCGACAACGGACTCGATCTCTCCGGGTACATAAGGCAGCACTGGTGTTTGGTCTACTTCATACGAGTGCCGTAGATGGTAGTATAGCACTCGTAAAGCCGCGTTATGCCTATGGATGTAGGCCGAAGTCGCATAAATGGTACATGCAGATAGTAAGTGCATGAGCGACTCCGGCGCCTGACGACAAGTCCTGCAGTTAGTGTCAGGAACTTCCACTTTCATAACGCGACTACGGTAGATCAAAGTGTTAATAACACCATCTTGGCAGGCCACAATGAATCCTTCAGTCTCCGACTTTAGCCCTGCTGACCGTAGAAAAGCGAAGGTCAGCTTTGTCGATAAACCTAGTGTCTCTATGTTGTTATAGAACACACCATGCATAGATTTATCGACATGCTGTCTGAGCAGATTTCTCTGCTCAGCAGCTTTAATTTGGGCTGTCAGACGATTTGGCGGAAGCTCAGTTACTGACTGTACGTCAGCACCTCGCCGGCCTCCTCGCCTGAAGTCGAACACGAGACCGAGATCATCTGCGGCCCTTCGTGCTGCCTTAAATAAGAATGCGCCAACTCCCACGGTTTCATGATCTCTCACAAACCGTAGGAGTGGGTCCGAGCTCCTTAGTATGTTACACGACATACTTAGCGCTACTCTGCTATGCATACACTCCAGGCTCAAGAGTCCTCGACCCCCCCGTTGACGTGGGAGGTATATTCGAGGAACGGACGATCTAGGATGAATGCTCCTATTGATACGCATCATCTTACGGGTATCCCTGTCCAATTGGCGCAGCTCGTCTAGTGTCCATTTGACTACCCCGAAGGAGTAGAGCAGAATCGGAACGGCAAGCATATTAGTAGCAGACACCTTGTTTTTCCCCGAAAGCTCAGAAGACCAAATCTTTCGGAGGCGGCGTCTGTACTTTCCGCGGAGAGTATCCTTAACTTGTTGCACGTCCTGGATATGGTGCTGTTGCACCCCTAGGTACGTGTAGGTCTCTCCGGCATCCAGATGTCGTAGGATGCTTCCGTCTGCTAGCTGCGCATCTTCAAAGAATTCCCCGCATCGTCCTCTCTCAGCGTGTACTCTTGGACCACCCTGAGAGAGTTTTGTAGTTCGCACTCTCCGGAGGCGTAAAGTTTTAGGTCATCCATATAGAATAGATGGGTGACCTTATGCCTCCGGTTGCTGGGTGGACCACATTGGTATCCGCGGGTTCGGCGCAATGCGACAGATAACGGCAGCAGTGAGATGCAGAATAGGAGGGGACTCAGGGAGTCACCCTGGAAAACTCCTCTCCTAAATGTTACCAACTCTGTCGAAACCCGCTGAGCACCAGATGTTATGGTGAAGCGGGTCCTCCAGAGCGGCATCAGGTGTTCGATGCATCTCACTAGTGGGGCAGGTATCGCAAGGCACTGCAACAAGTGCATCAATAGTGCATGCGATGTTGTATCGAATGCCTTGCGGTAATCGATCCACCCCATTGATAGATTACGCTTGTATTGTACAGAATCCTGCGTAATACAACGGTCTATCAATAGGTTTTCTTTGCAGCCTGCCACACGTTTCTTACCACCACGCTGCTCGTGTATCTGGTTAAAGACCGGTTCTACCGACCTCAAAGTCCTAGCATACAAGATACGGGTAAATAGCTTGTAGCAGGAATTGAGGCAAGTAATCGGCCTGTAGTTTTTCGGATTGGACAGATCTCCCTTTTTAGGGATTAGTACAGTTCGCCCCTCGGCAAACCAGTGCGGGATCTGCTGCCCCTCGTTCAACCAAGAGTTGAAAACTCGGGCCAGACGACGGTGAGTGGAAGGGAATTTCTTCCACCACCAGTTGTTTATGCCGTCTGGACCCGGGGCAGCGAAGTTCTTAGTGCCAACAAGTGCTTGTTGGACTTCTTCCACACTGATCTCCGGACACACTTCGTCTTGACCCTCTAAAAGCCTGTGACAGAGGATCTCGAAGTGTGCTATCGCTGGAGTGTCGTTATCGAATGGACTCGCAGTCTCATAGATTCCTTTTCAGAAGGCTTCGACATTCTCAACAGACGGCGGATTTTCGACAACACGCTGTGGCTCTTGGAACAGACGAGATGGGCATGTTTGGAACAGATGGTTTTGCTCCATGCTCCGTACTCGCCTGACCAATGTTTTCTTAATGGCCATAAGTGCTCGAATCCTATCTAGACAATGCTGCTTGATGGTCTGCAGCACTGTCCGATTTAGAGTGTGGTGTTGTCGCCTGAGTCTAGCAACTATACGCTTTTATTATTATTATTATGCCGTGCACTTTCTCGGCCGAAGCCGGAAAAAATTCACCGACCCCTCGCGCGCGCCGTTGGGGATCGGCTCGGTTAACGGGGATGAAATTCATCACGTCCCATTAATCCGGTGGATATTTCGATTTTCTATCCTTCATCGTTCAAAAACTTTCTGGTGATATGGCATATCTGAAGAATCACCGTCCTCTGGATAATCTTCGCGAGGCCTTTAGGTAGATTAAGTTGCTCCAAATAATTCAAGAACTTCTTCGTCACCACGCCTGTAGCCGATATTATGATCGGGATAATTCGAACCTCCTCTAATCTCCACACGTGTTTAAGTTCTATAGCCAAGTTCTGATATTTGTTTCTCTTTTCCATCTCCGTTTTATGCAGGTTGTTGGTTAGGGGGCATCCAATATCAATAATAGTGGCCTTCTTGTCTTTCTTTTTGATCACCAGGATGTCAGGGCGGTTGTGATCCAAGGTTCTATCAGACTGTATTGGTCTATCCCAGTACAACAATGTTTCCTCGTCTTCTAAAACAGCTTGAGGTGTGTATTTATAGAAGGGCGGTGGATTAGTAATGAGTCCTAAGTTAAGTGCCAATTCTCTATGGATGATTTTCGCCACCTCGTTGTGCCTTCCCAGATACATTCCCGTAGCCAAAGCGGGGCAGCCTCCAGTGACATGTTCGATAGTTTCACCCACTGCCTTACACTTTCTACACACATCGTTCACGCCGGGGACTTTAAGAATGTACTTCTCATAATTTCTAGTACGGATAATGCTATCCTGAATGGCTGTTATGAATCCCTCAGTTTCTGGGTGTAACATTCCTTCCTTAAGCCATAGGAGCGAGGTCTCCTTGTCGATCTCTGGATTGTTTAAGGCATTGGGATACTTTCCATGGAGTACCTTGTCCTGCCATGCTGTTTGAATATCCTCGTTCGTTCGGATCACTATTTCGTGTTGTCGATCTTTGAGGTTTAACGGTGTGTATCTATTGTCACTTTCCACTATTTTCCGAATGAGGACCCTGTCTGAATTGTAGAAATAGAGGCGCATGTTCTTCTCTTGCGTTCGGCACATCTTCTGAACGCTGCTTAATCCTCTGCCTCCTTGTGTTCTTGGCATGTACAGTCTTTCAACTGCGCTCTTTGGGTGATGCGTTCGAAACTTTGTAAGTGTAGTTCTCGTCATTCTGTCTAGGTCTTCCAGGTCTGTATCCGAGTACTTTAGTATTCCGAATGAGTATGCCAGACTAGGGACAGCATATGTATTGATCGCTGTAATCATGTTCCTAGCGTTGAGTTTAGTATTCAGGAGCTTATTTAGACGTTGTTTGTATTTTTCCCTAAACTCCTTCTTTAGCTGGGTGTGGTCTATCCTTCTATTCTGCAGAATTCCAAGGTACTTGTAAGTTTCTTCTGGCAGCATTTGCTCAAAGTCACGGATATTCTCCGGTTGCTGCGTTAATTTTCCCTTTGTGACATGTACTTCGGCACACTTCTCCAGACCAAACTCCATTCTGATATCATCGCTGAAGGTTTTGACATTGGCTACTAGCGCCTTCAATTGTCTTGGATTCTCAGCGTAGAGCTTGATGTCATCCATAAATAGTAAATGACTGAGCCTCGAGCTTGGTTGCTTGGGATCTATTCGGAAACCGTAGGTGGTGTCATTCAATATTGCTGAGAGGGGATTGAGAGCAAGGCAAAACCATAATGGACTCAGCGAATCCCCCTGGTATATACCTCTTCTAATCTTGATGTTCGAGATAGTGCTTCCTCCAATTATTGTCTGAGTTTCCCAAGTCGCCATTGCATATGTTAGTAGCCGAACGATGGTTGGGCTAACTTTGTATACTTCTAGCACTTTTATTAGCCAGTCATGAGGTACAGAGTCGAATGCCTTTTTGTAGTCTATGTAGGCCATACTGATGTTTCGGCGCTTTACTTCAGCTTGTTTGATGGTTACTGCATCTATTGTTAGCTGCTCCTTGCATCCAAGTGATCTCTTTACGCATCCCCGCCGTTCTGGGCCAATTATATTGTTCATCTCACAGTGTTCATTGATTTGCCTATGTATCAATGACGTGAGAAGTTTGTAGATCGCAGACAAGCAGGTGATTGGCCTGTAGTTTTTCGGGTCTTTCAGATCTCCTTTTTTGGGCAGAAGGTAAGTTACTCCTCGACCTAAAAATTCAGGAAATCTTGTTGGATCTTCAAGGATTTTGTTGAATGCTCGGGCAAACTGTGGAATTAGCGCTGGGAATGATTTCAACCAGAAGTTCTGTATATTGTCTGGTCCAGGTGCTTTCCAGCTTGAAGTGTTTTTTATGCACTCTTCGACATCTGCAGGAGTAATATTAGTATCTGGCATATCTGGAAGATCATTTGCATTGCGCTCTGCTGTTTGGAGCCATGTAGCTGCTTGATTGAATCTCGCAGGGTTTGACCATATCCCCTGCCAGAATTGACCGAAGCGATTGTGGTCAATTTTCTCGGGTTCTGTATTGCCTTGGTTGTTGCTTTCCAGATTGCGATAGAAGATCTTCTGGTTGCTAGAGAATAAATTATTTTGCTCTTTGCGCTTCGCAGTCTCGTTGTATCGCCGCAGTCTCGCTCCTTTAACTTTACTTTTCTGTCTAGCATCATCGTAGTAATTCGTGAGGGTTTCGTTGGACTGTGGATGGTTTAAGTCTATTTGTTGTTTCCGGCATATTTTACGAATTTTGCTCTTAACTTTATTGCTCTTTATACTCTTTGATAATGTTTGCCTCAGTTCTTAGCAGATCTATTTGCCTTTCGAGTCGCATCTTCCAAGCCGGCTTTCCTTGTTTCTGGATATTCCTATTTTGTTTATAGATTTGAAGTTTCTGGCCATTCAATTCTATGACAGTGGCAGCTCCAGCATACAGAGCTGTATGTATAAAAGTTAAATCAGGATCCAGTTGTTCCTCCAGCCTCAACTTCAATTCAGTATCCACATATTTTATGTACCGTTGTGTATCTTTATTGATTTTTATTATTTTTTTTTTTTTTTTTTTTTTTTTTTTAAGTAAAACCAGTCGTCCTTCTCCCTGCCTCCGATACCAGAGAGGGTACGCTGGGAGCGCCAGTGACCACTCTCTACACCGTAGAGTCAGTGATCACTGGTTCCGTGACTCGTGTGCCCTGAGCAGACGCAATGAACCAAGAATGACAGCCTTCTGCATTCTCCCGGCTAGGACTTCTGCCGATTGTCGGCATGCCGGTATGATGTTCAATTCTGAAAGCAGCGTGTGTCTCGTTCCACCGAGAGCTCCTATAATCAGTACCACCAGCTTGACAGTATGGTCTGGATACAGTCTGCGGAGTTCGAAGAGTAGGTCTCGATATTTTGTCCGCTTTTCTTCCTCCTTCACGACAATGTTGTTCTCCGCGGGAGCCGAGAACTCTATGACGAACATTGTCTTGAGTTGGTGGTCTATGAGGACTATGTCAGGCTTGTTTGCCTGTATTTGCCTGACCGTGGGAAACGAGTAGTTCCAATAAATTAGACACCTCTCATTCCTCACAACGGACTCAATATCCCCCGGAGCATAAGGCAGCACTGGTGTCTCGTCTATTTCATACGAGTGCCTCAGATGGTAGTAAAGCACTCGTAGTGCTCCGTCGTGCCTTTGGATATAGGCGGAGACTGCATATGTCGGGCAGGCCGACAACAAGTGCATAAGCGTCTCCGGCGCTCTGCGGCAGGCCCTGCAGCTGACGTCAGCGACCTCCACACCCATGACACGACTTCGATAGACGAGGGTGTTGAATACACCGTCCTGGCAAGCCAATATAAATCCCTCGGTCTCAGACTTCAGCCCGGCTGACCTTAAGAAGGCGAAGGTCAGCCTTTCGGATAAGCCAAGTTCTTCTATATTTCTATAGAAGACACCATGCAGTGGCTTATCCGAATGGAGCTGCAGAAAGATGGTTTGTTCCGCAGCTTTTATTTGGGCTTTCCGCCGAGCGGGTTCCAACTCGGTGACAGAGTCGGGATTATCCCGCTCAACGTCGAAGATGAGACCGAGTTCATCGGCTGCTCTGCGTGCTGCCTTAAACAGAAAAGCTCCTACCTCTGCATTTTCATGGTCTCGGACCATGCAGAGGAGGGGATCCGAACTCCTGACGACCTTACAGGCCCCATCCAGCACCATCCTGCTGTGTAAACTCTCCAAGCTCAAGAGTCCACGGCCTCCCCGATGGCGTGGGAGATATAACCGTGGAACGGACGATTTAGGATGCAGGCTCCTATTGAGGTGCATCTTTCTCCGGGTTCCTACATCGAGTTGACGCAGCTCCTCTCGAGTCCACTTCACTACTCCAAAGGAGTAGAGAAGGATCGGAACGGCAAGCATATTAGTAGCAGACACCTTGTTCTTCCCCGACAGTTCTGAAGACCAGATCTGTCGGAGTCGGTGCTGATACTTGCCGCGGAGAGCGTTTTTCACTACACCCACTTCTTGGGTGGAGCGTTGCTCGACACCCAAGTAAGTGTACGACTCTCCGGCATCTAGGTGGTGTAGAATGCTTCCGTCTACGAGCTGCGCGTCCTCGCCGTAGTCCCCACATCGTCCTCTCTTGAGATGGACCAGTGCACATTTGTCCAATCCGAACTGCATACCGACAGCCTGCGTGTACTCCTGTACCACCCTAAGGGATTGTTGGAGATCCCTTTCTCCGGAGGCATAAAGTTTAAGGTCATCCATATAAAACAAATGGGTGACCTTATGCCTCCTGTCGCCGGGGGTACCACAGTTGTAACCGCGGGTTTTCCGGAGCGAGACGAATAATGGCAGTAGCGAGATGCAAAACAAAAGGGGGCTGAGGGAATCTCCGTGAAATACTCCCCTTTTGAACGTTACCGGCTCTGTTTGGACTCTATCATTACCAGATGTTATGGTAAAGCGAGTCCTCCAGAGCGGCATCAGATCTTCAATGCATCTCACTACGGGACCGGCGACCGCAAGACATCGGAGCAAGTGTACAATAAGCTCATGAGATGTCATGTCAAATGCCTTGCGGTAATCGATCCAGGCCATGGAGAGATTCCGCTTATACTGCACGGAGTCCTGCGTGACACATCTGTCAATCAACAAGTTCTCCTTGCAGCCAGCGACATCTCTCTTCGACCCTCGTTGCTCATATATCCGTTCGTAAACTGGGTTAACTGCTTGGAGTACCCGCATGTACAAGATGCGTGTGAACACCTTGTAACATGCGCTTAAACAGGTTATCGGCCTATAGTTCTTTGGGTTGGACAAATCTCCGTTCTTGGGGATCAGCACTGTCCGCCCCTCAACAACCCAAGAAGGAATTTGCTGCTCCCCATTTAGCCAAGAATTAAAAATTCTGGCCAAATGGTGGTGGGTACTGGTTAACTTTTTCCACCAAAAGTTATTAATCCCATCGGGACCTGGAGCAGCAAAATTCTTAGAGCCTTCAAGAGCTCTTCGAACCTCTTCTGGGGTTATTGGTTGGCACACCTCCTGTTGTAGATGAAGCCTTTGGCAAAAGGCTTCAAAGTGTGCCAGGGCCGGAGAGTCTCTGTTGAGCGGAAGCCTCTGTTCGTACAACGTTTTCCAGAAAATTTCCACCTGATCGACGGTCGGTGGATTGTCGGCAACACGCTGAGGCGGTTCGAATAGGCGCGAAGGCTTTTGGCGAAAAAGGTTATTTTCCGCCAGCCCCCTCGCCCGCCTCACTAGTGACTTTTTGCAAGCCACTAGCATCCGTATCCTATCGAGGCAGTGCTGTTTGGTGGTTTGTAGCACTGCCCCGTTGAGTGTGTGATGAGCGCGTCTTAAATTGGCGGCTATACGTCGAACTTTAGGCGTGAAAGGTCTATTGGCCGCCATGTAGTCCATCACACATTGGACACGGGATGCGTGTTGTCTCGCCGACCGGATTTTTGCCTCCATCTTTTGTATGCGCCGCTGCGCTCTCTCCTGTGGGGAAGAGGTATTTCGCCTCTCCACCTGAGACGAGCGTTGAGCAGCGGCATACACGGCACAATTTATGTGCCAGATGTCAGCATCTTCCGGTAGCGCTGTACGAAGTTCAGCGTCCACTCTGGCCAGGTCTTGTGGCCCGGGGGTTTTCAGATGGTGTAACCCCCTTCTGGTACTGAGGCCCTCTGGTATTGGCGGAACGAGGAGAGCTACGTCCTCAACCGGTGAATGTGGCGGCTCTTCCGCCGCCTCATTTACCGGTCCAGGAGCAGCCCTCACGTAGCCCCTACTACGAAGGTGGGATACATAGTCACGCAGATTTTGTGGCGTCAAGGCGCTATGCTCTGGAAGCCTCTCACACCACAGAGCATGCATCCGCGCCATGTACCCCCTTCGCGCGGGCTCACTGCTTTCATAACACTGCAGAAGCTCATCCCTCAGTTCATCCGTCCACTCAAAGCGTCCATGAACATTGCGTAAGTCGTCAACGGGCGGTCTATCCGGTTGGGCCCCACCACCTTGCCCTTGACCCCTATCCGAACGGGGTCGATCGTGGGGGCCCTCTCTTCGGCCTGCCGGAACCAAAGGTTAGAGCCTGTGGGTGGTTAGCCCAGCAGGCCCACGACCGACACCAGAGGGGAAAATGCTTTCCCCTCCCGGGTGCACTAGGGCTGCCGGTTCGGTTTTGCACCCCTAGCTGGAGTAAGTGGTGGCGCTACTCACCAAAGGCTTAATAGATGAAAGTTAGCCCCTCCTGCTTATGTATAAAAGTTAAATCAGGATCCAGTTGTTCCTCCAGCCTCAACTTCAATTCAGTATCCACATATTTTATGTACCGTTGTGTATCTTTATTGATTTTTATTATTATTATTATTATTATTATTATTATTATTATTTTTATTATTTTTTTTTTTTTAAGTTCACAGGTATTCCTGGTCCGTCTACTGTGATCGGGTACGTGGTACCAAGATGATAGTATTGACTATTGCTCATTTCCAAGAAACGATCTCACAGTTCCAGTTGTGTGGATAAGTACTGCTTTCTGCATCATCACGCAGGCCTTATTATCGATACCAATCGTCTTAAGCGATATTCCCAAGCTTTCTGGTATCACTCCGAGAGCAGATAGAATTACGGGAACTATTGTGACCTTCCTCATGTTCCACATGTCCAGAATCTCGTTCTTTAACTCATTGTAATGTGTCACTTTTTCCTCATACTTCTCTGCCATATTCCTTGTGTTCGGAATCGAAATGTCAATAATCAGCGTCTCCAGTCGTTGCTTGTCTATGATGGTTATGTCTGGGCGATTGTGGGCAACTGTAACGTCTGTAATTATCGTTCTGTCCCAATAAACCTTGTATCGTTCATTTTCCTCAACGGGATTTGGGTTGTACTTGTAGTAGGGAGTCTCAGAATCATAATGAATTTCGCACATCTTTAAAATTTCTAAATATACAATCACGGCTGCGGCATTATGTCGTGCTAAATATCGTGTTGGTGCGAGTTTTCCACATCCAGAAATTATATGTTCTATAGTCTCGGCCTGTGCGTTACACTTTCGACACTTATCTGACACTTATTATTATTATTATTATGGACTTAAGCCGTGCACTTTCTCGGCCGAAGCCGGAAAAAATTCACCGACCCCTCGCGCGCGCCGTTGGGGTTCGGCTCTGTGGGGACCCGGGCCTGTCCCGGGCCCATTGCTGTTGGGGATCGGCTCGGTTAACGGGGATGAAATTCATCACGTCCCATTAATCCGGTGGATATTTCGGTTTTCTATCCTTCATCGTTCAAAAACTTTCTGGTAATATGGCATGTCTGGAGAATCACCGTCCTCTGGATAATCTTCACGAGGCCTTTAGGTAGATTAAGTTGCTCCAAATAACTCAAGAACTTCTTCGTCACCACGCCTGTAGCCGAAATTATGACCGGGATAATTCGAACCTCCTCTAATCTCCACACGTGTTTAAGTTCTATGGCCAAATTCTGATATTTGTTTCTCTTTTCCATCTCCGTTTTCTGCAGGTTGTTGGTTAGGGGGCATCCAATATCAATTATAGTGGCCTTCTTGTCTTTCTTTTTGATCACCAGGATGTCAGGGCGGTTGTGATCCAAGGTTCTATCAGACTGTATTGGTCTATCCCAGTACAGCAATGTTTCCTCGTTTTCTAAAACAGCTTGAGGTGTGTATTTATAGAAGGGCGGTGGATTAGTAATGAGTCCTAAGTTAAGTGCCAATTCTCTATGGATGATTTTCGCCACATCGTTGTGCCTTCCCAAATACATTCCCGTAGCCAAAGCAGGGCAGCCTCCAGTGACATGTTCGATAGTTTCACCCGCTGCCTTACACTTTCTACACACATCGTTCACACCGGGGACTTTAAGAATGTACTTCTCATAATTTCTAGTACGGATAATGCTATCCTGAATGGCTGTTATGAATCCCTCAGTTTCTGGGTGTAACATTCCTTCCTTAAGCCATAGGAGCGATGTTTCCTTGTCGATCTCCGGATTGTTTAAGGCATTGGGATACTTTCCGTGGAGTACCTTGTCCTGCCATGCTGTTTGAATATCCTCGTTCGTTCGGATCATTATCTCGTGTTGTCGATCTTTGAGGTTTAACGGTGTATATCTGTTATCACTTTCCACTATTTTCCGAATGAGGACCCTGTCTGAATTGTAGAAATAGAGGCGCATGTTCTTCTCTTGCGTTCGGCACATCTTCTGAACGCTGCTTAATCCCCTGCCGCCTTGTGTTCTTGGCATGTATAGTCTTTCAACTGCGCTCTTTGGGTGATGCATTCGAAACTTTGTAAGTGTAGTTCTCGTCATTCTATCTAGGTCTTCCAGGTCTGTATCCGAGTACTTTAGTATTCCGAATGAGTATGCCAAACTAGGGACAGCATATGTATTGATCGCTGTTATCATGCTTCTAGCGTTGAGTTTAGTATTCAGGAGCTTATTTAAACGTTGTTTGTATTTTTCCCTGAACTCCTTCTTTAGCTGGGTGTGGTCTATCCTTCTATTCTGCAGAATTCCAAGGTACTTGTAAGTTTCTTCTGGCAGCATTTGCTCAAAGTCACGGGTATTCTCCGGCTGCTGCGTTAATTTTCCCTTTGTGACATGTATTTCGGCACACTTCTCCAGACCAAACTCCATACTGATATCATCGCTGAAGGTTTTGACATTGGCTACTAGCGCCTTCAACTGTCTTGGATTCTCAGCATATAGCTTGATGTCATCCATAAATAGTAAATGGCTGAGCCTCGAGCTTGGTTGTTTGGGATCTATTCGGAAACCGTAGGTGGTGTCATACAATATTGCTGAGAGCGGATTGAGAGCGAGGCAAAACCATAATGGACTCAGTGAATCACCCTGGTATATACCTCTTCTAATCTTGATGTTCGAGATAGTGCTTCCTCCAATTCTTGTCTGGGTTTCCCAAGTCGTCATTGCATAAGTTAGTAGCCGAATGATGGTGGGGCTAACTTTGTATACTTCTAGCACTTTTATAAGCCAGTCGTGAGGTACCGAGTCGAATGCCTTTTTGTAGTCTATGTAGGCCATACTGATGTTTCGGCGTTTTACTTCAGCTTGTTTGATGGTTATCGCATCTATAGTTAGCTGCTCTTTGCATCCAAGTGATCTCTTTACACATCCCCGCTGTTCTGGGCCTATTATGTTGTTTATCTCACAGTGTTCATTGATTTGCCTATGTATCAATGACGTGAGAAGTTTGTAGATCGCAGACAAGCAGGTAATTGGCCTGTAGTTTTTCGGGTCTTTCAGATCTTCTTTTTTTGGAAGAAGGTAAGTTACTCCTCGACCTAAAAATTCAGGAAATCTTGTTGGATCTTCAAGGATTTTGTTGAATGCCCGAGCAAACTGTGGAAATAGGGCTGGGAATGACTTCAGCCAAAAGTTCTGTATGTTGTCTGGTCCAGGCGCTTTCCAGCTTGAAGTATTTTTTATGCACTCTTCGACATCCGCAGGTGTAATATTAGTATCTGGCATATCTGGAAGATCACTCGCAATGCGTTCTGCTGTTTGGAGCCACGTAGCTGCTTGGTTGAATCTCGCAGGGTTTGACCATATCCCCTGCCAGAATTGCCCGAAGCGATTGTGATCAATTTTCTCGGGTTCTGTATTGCCTTGGTTGTTACTTTCCAGATTGCGATAGAAGATCTTCTGGTTACTAGAGAATAAATAATTTTGCTGCTTGCGCTTCGTAGCCTCATTGTATCGCCGCAGTCTCGCTCCCTTAACTTTACTTTTCTGTCTAGCATCGTCGTAGTAGTTCGTGAGGGTTTCGTTGACCTGTGGATCGTTTAAGTCTATTTGTCGTTTTCGGCATATTTTACGAATTTTGCTTTTGACTTTATTGCTGTTATTGCCATCTAAGTGCTCTCTGATAATGTTCGCTTCAGTTCTTAGTAGATCTATTTGCGTTTCGAGTCGTATCTTCCAGGCCGGCTTTCTTTGTTTCTGGATATTCCTATTTTGTTTCTGAATTTGAAGTTTCTGGCCATTCAGTTCTATGACAGTAGCAGCTCCTGCATATAAAGCTGTATGTACAGAAGTTAGTTCAGGATCCAGTTGTTCCTCCATCCTCAACTTCAATTCGGCATCTACTGATTTTATGTATCGTTGTGTATCTTTGTTGACTTTTAGCCTCGGTATTATTGGTCTGATGAGAGGGTTCGAGTCGCGAAATAGCAGTAAATTGCTCAGTAGCTTCTGGCGTATCCTTCCTGCTTCTTCTTCGTTATTTTCTTCCTCATGAGGTGTATTGCCATCCACTGATCTCCTTTGTGGTATGTCTTCATTTTGTTGGCGTATTTCTTCGTTGTGTATTTGGGCCCCTGCCTCTCTACGCAGGGCATCTATTTCAAGCTGTGTTAGGTATTTTCTTTTAATAATTATGTTCTTTCTATCGGCCAGATTTTGTTCGGAGATGTTCATTTCAGGGTGAGTTCTTGAATATTCGGCGAATAGTTTTTGTCTCCATCCAGGCAAAGGATCGTCTCTGCATTCATTAACGAGCAAGTATGTGCGTATGACATCCTTATTCATTTCATTGCTCCATTTTATTCTCCCGGCTATTTCATTCCTCCTGGGAGCAGCCCGTTCGGTTCTACGACCTGGGCGCTGTCCAAGTGGTGGGTTTGGCTGTCCTACTATGCCTGGTGGTGGTAATTCTCCATCTTCGTTCTGTTCGTTGTTGTTATTGTTGTTGTCATGGGCTGTAGCTTGTTGATTGACAGGTGCCCGCCTCCTCAGCACTCTGCCACCGGCGTCCCGCATGCTGTCACGTCCAGCGCCAGCTCCAGACGTGCCCTGGCGCTCCCCAGGCAGCGGCTCTATGACATTTCTTGTATTTCTCTCCATTTTAATGGGTGTACCAGTTTTTGTTCCACGAGGAGTTTCCTCCTTACCCATTGACCCTGCGACGGGTCGCCGAGTATCCCTTATTCGCAAAGGGCCGCGCCCGATAGAAGAACTGGCAAACTCCCACGGGATTATTATTATTATTAATATGTATATTACCTATACTCTTTGTTACATTTTCATTGTTAGTAATTGATCATATTATATTTAATTTGTTCGATCTGTGTTCGTGTTAAAGAACACGATAAAACCCTCGGTGTACTTTTCGAAACTGTAACAAAATCCGAAATATTTCGCATGAAAAGCGTGCTTCACGTAAAAATATCGTGGAAGGGGTTTTTAATATTTTTAATCATATTTTCGCTGTTATGCAAAATTTTCAATAACTCATCAAGGAGCGTAATTTTAGAAAGTGTAGTAAATGTCGCTGCACAGGGACGTAATGTCGCCCCGACCACCAAAATTTAGAAACAGTAACAAAATTTTACTTCAATTTCGGATATTTCAAAATGAAAAACCCTTTTATGAATCCACGTTGTTAAGCACTGCAACTCATGCGTTGTGCTAAATATGAGGACAAGTTAATCCAGCTTCTATTCAAAGTATATCGTGAGTTTTAGCGAAAATGGCCTTTAGCGACATGGGACCCCCATTATTTCCTGGCAGTCGATTTTGACGGGAAAATGATGAGTTTTAACGGGATTTGCCCTAAACCGGTTCTTCAGTGATTCGGTGTCAGAAAAATATCTTTACCATGTACTCATATGTGCATGGGACCGCCTTGCCTAAGCGTATGAAATTGTAGTTGCAAAATATAATTCAAAGTAGTTGCGATTCAAGCATTTTTAAGCTCCAAGGAGCGACCAAAATTGATATTGAACTGAAAATACGTAAATAGTCAAGCAAAAGCCCACCAAAAATTTATAAACATTGAACTTTTCTTGAATCTTTTTGTGTAATCGTTAGCTCAAAAACCGCATATTGGATGGTAGTTGGTACATTATAAGTCATTCCGTTCCTCACCATGTGTTGTACACGGGCCAGGCTATAGTTTGTCAAAACATTTTTCTTGAAGTTGTTGTAAAACATGAATTTTTAAAGAGATTTAATATATATTTTTGAACTTTATATTGTCTTTTACTTGTGTTTTCAAAATTCCCTTTCAGATATAATTTCAAGAAAGTGTTAGTACTTACTGTGTTAGATTTATAGTGTTACGACGTCCAATTGATGCCATCAGAGAAGCAGTTAAGCATAAACGTACAGTAAGTATACATTTTGTATTATTCTCCGTCTGAAACAGCCGTTTTGAACCCTTATTTTGTGAACGTTAACATTCATTTTTGATAAATATAGTACAAGTCCTTCAGACGCAAAAGATGAATCCTTCACATTCGCAGCGGACTGTATTTTTATTGTGATATATCTTTTTTTGATCAGCCTTTTCCTCGCTCCAGAGCTAAACATATTTTCACCGCACTTATTGCAAATTTTCCACCAACTAAATTAAGTATTACACTTTTTTATATCTTTATAGCCGGCATAATTACCACAGTAGGTAAAAATATGTCGTTGCGTCTCGTGATTACGAATCGTACAGCGAATTTCCTCAATTCGTTGCGAAATAAAAATAAAATAGTCAATGTTTTGGTCATATTGCAAGTAGAATATAATTTTTATTTAATAATAAATTGGTGTAAAGTACTGCGTACTGCGAGTTGGCACACTATAAAAAATATTTTGTGACTGACTACAGTACGGGGTAAGTAACTTAGGTCCTGATTCTCTATACCGATGGAATTTTAGATCGAGCCAGAATCGTCGGGTTACAAACACACGTAGATCTTTAAATAAACTACGTAGATAAGTAAGATGTTTTCTCAAAATTAAAATCCAGCAATTTGTAATAGTTAAATCAGTTTCTGTAATGTTTTTTCATTCCACATATCACCTATATAAAAAATATTTTGTCTGAGATTTCGAAGGAAAATAATTCCATTTAATAAAGTGAAATTAGTAGGGGACCAAGTACCGTGCCCTGTAGTACGTTAAAGTCTATTGATTAAACAACTTTTAAACAAATCTAGACTTCTATATCCTCAAGTGTCGATAAGAGTAAATTTATATTTATTTTTGTAAATTTCTGACCAAATGTTATTTTTACTTATGGCAATTATAAATTTTGATCTAGACTGCTGTGAAATAAAATCTAGCTCCGACTGAAAAAATTTTGGGTTCATTCAAATTTCAGTTTATGCTTTAATTATTATTATGAAGTATTTTGAAGATATAAGTATTTCACTTTATTTTTTTATGTTAGCTAATTATATTTTTTCGCATTTTGACTGATAATAAGCTATTTTACTAAATTCAAAATTATTTAATAAAGTGGCACTTTACCACACCGAACTGTCACTTTACTATATAGTAATGTCAGTGTTAATAAAACCGAAAATTGTTTATTTAAATATTGGAAACATTGTTATATCATTGTTATACATATTAAAAGTACAATTATTTAAATTTGAAAGTTAACCACACGATATTTATTCAATTCCTCTTGTTCTTCCTGAAAACTATTATGATTCTCTATCTGTATTCTTGAATGATAAACACAAGCGGGTAAATAGAGCATCTCGTGCCTTGTCACATCACTCATAAATGGCAAGGGCAAGAGAAATTATCTATCATAAGCAACTATACTAAATATTAACATATTATTTAACTTAACGAACTAACCTAAAGAAATACTCGTATTACGTATTTTAGTTATTAACAAAATGTAGTAAAAAAAAACCGTAACAAAAGGATTCACGGTACGAGATGCTCTATTTACCCGCTTTTTGATGAAAAAAGCTGTGTCAGTTACTAGGTTACGGAAACCCTACACAAGTACCTACTATGAAATTTTTTAAATTTCAAACTTTGCAATGTTTCCATATCTATCACTATTTGCTTATAATTACTTACTAACACAAAATGCGAAAAAATAGTATAAACAAATCTCGTAAGAAAAGCAGTTTTACTAAACTCATATAGTTTTTAAGTTACTCGCTGGCTGCGCTCGCTCGTACTCAAACACTATACTCATTTAGTAAAACATTGCTTTTCTAAAGTTGTTGTTTAATGTACTATTAGTATTTATCGACAAAATAATATGTGTTTACAAATTAAACCACTTGATTTAGTAAAAGTGTATTGTTAGATTTAGTAAATAAGAAACTTGATGTTCTTGAAATGTTTTCGCAACCGCCTCTCAAGTTACCGAAGTAACCCCCTAGAAGATCTCAATGATCTGAAGATCTCAAGGATTTGCCTAAGTATTTATGTTTACGTATTGCACCTATACTGTTTAAAATAATGTATTCATTTCTTCTGCTGCTATTTAAATAATAAACTATTTAGAATCAAATAAAAAATAAATTGAGTTGGATTAGGGATTTCTTTTTACACATTGCAATGACGATAATAAGTCCATGAAAGGGATGAACCCAAACTAGGAACAGAATATCGATTTTGTTGGACACCTTAAATAGGCTTTCTCCCATACAATTTTTCAAAGAAATTCAATTAATTTTTGTGGTAGAAATATTTAATCGACTTCTAGTGCCTCTAATTTAGTTAATTTACCAGTTTAAAATTTGGATGCAGAGTCACTGTTGCTGAAATTAGCTTTTAGAAACTCTGAAGTTTCCTTAACACACGTGATTTAACAGACATTTTGCAAAGCACGTAGCCAACATATCAGCATGCGAGAGCTGCACTCCCCCGCAAGGATACTGATAGTACTCGCGAGAGCATATTCTTTCCGGTTTGAGCTTTTTATATGCTGTTGCGGGGCAACGTAAGTACACATAAAATCGCTGGAAAAGTTATTACATACACCTTTGTCATACACTAACTAAGAGAAATAAAAATGAGAACAAAGAAAATAAATCAAGTTACTGGGGCATTTACTTTACTTTTGCTCATTTGCAAATTTAGGCACGAATTGCTTTTACGGCTTTTGTGATCACGACTTTGTAATACCGTGTCTTAAACCTTAAAAAAACGAGTAGATTCTATCTCCACGTCAAAGCAAGCACATTAGAAATAAACTTAATTTGGTTATATTTTAATTTTAATCAAGGTTATTATGGTGCATCCTTTGTTATTCCTTATTTTCAATTTATTGAAAAATAGGCAATAACAGAGTGTAAAAATGTATTTGGTATAATAATAGTAATAATAATATATCTTATTGCCCAACAAATATTTTAATTGCAGGACATCGGACATAACAATAATAATAGTAATTGTAAATAGATTGAATTAATTTGCATTAAAGTTACGATCGGTGCATAAATTTCAACCATAAAAATTTAGGTAATTGAGGCTTTTATTAAGATACAATTAATATAAGTTACAGTGGAAAGTGAAAACACATCGAAAATAATAAAATTTTATTTTTCTTCAAACATCAGAAATTCATGACATTCTTTACTCATTTCATGACATTAAAATTTACCGTTTCAGACGACTGTGCGTTGCTATTGTTAAAGAATACGGTAAAACCCTCGATATACCTTTCGATGTTGTAACAAAATCCAACTTAGGAAATATTTCGCATGAAAAGCGTGCTTCACGTAAAAATATCGTGAAAGAGGTTTTTAATATTCTTAATCATATTTTCGCTCTACGGAGCGATTTTTATGCAAAAATTTCAATAACTCTCAAAGAGCGTCATTTTAGAAAGTGTAGTAAATGTCGCTGCACAGGGACGTAATGTCGCCCCGACCACTAAATTTAGAAAGTATAATAAAATTTGACTTCAATTTCGGAAATTTCAAAATTAAAAACCCTTTTACGGATCCACGTTGTTAAGCACTGCAACTCATGCGAGGTCTTAAATATGAGGACAAGTTAATCCAGCTTCTACTCAAAGTATATCGTGAGTTTTAGCGAAAATAGCCTTTAGCGACATGGGACCCCCATCATTTCCTAGCAGTCGATTTTGACGGGGAAATGATGAGTTTTAACGGGATTTGCCCTAAACCGGTTCCTCAGTGATTCGGTGTCAGAAAAGTGTCTTTACCATGTACTCATATGTGCATGGGACCGCCTTGCCTGAACGTATTGAAATTATAATTGCCCAAATATAACTCAAATTCGTTGCGATTCAAGCATTTTCAAGCTCCGAGGAGCGACCAAAATCGATATTGAAATAAAAATACGTGAATAGACAGGCAAGCAAAAGCCCACCAAATTTTAGAAACATTGAACTTTTCTTGAATCTTTTTGTGTAATCGTTAGCTCAAAAACTGCATATTGGATGGTAGTTGGTACATTATAAATCGTTCCGTTCCTCACCATGTGTTGTACACGGGCCAGACTATTGTTTGTCAAACATATTTCTTAAAAGTAGTTGTAAAACATAAATTTTTTTAAGAGATTCAATATATATATATATATATTTGAACTTTATATTGTCTTTTAATTGTATTTTTTTAACAAAATTCCCTTTCAGGTATAATTTTAAGAAAGTGTTATAGTACTTCCAGCGTCAGGTTTATAGTGTTACGACGTCCAATAGATACCATCAGAGCAGCAGTTAAGCAAAAACGAACAGTAAGTATAGATTTTATATATTGTTCTCCGTCTGAAACAGTGGTTTTGAACCTTTATTTTGTGAACGTTAACATTCATTTTTGAAAAATATTATAAGTCCTTCAGACTCCAAAAGATGAATCGTTCACACTATAAGCAACGGAAGTAAAAGTACTTTTTCTTATGTTCGAGTGGTCTTTTCTTCCGTTGCTAATAGTAACACATAGCTAAATTTCTTATCTTTATTTTTTTTTTATAGCTAACGACGTTTGAAGAAAGAATAATATGTCTTATTCGGAGTAAAAGCCAATTTTGTGAATCGTCTTTAATTTCCGGACTCACTTCTTTCGTGTCCGGCAATCCTATAGATAGATAGAAGTATTACTTTTACTTCTAATAAAACAATATACTATTTTTCTTCAAACGTCAAAAAACATCACTTTTATGATAAATTTTTGAACTTAAACTGTCACTTCCATCACACTCCATCTAACCCTAACCGCCCTACTTAGTCTCTTATTGCCACTAACAAGTTCTGAACGGCAGTAAAAGTATTTTACTGCAGCTCACGAATGACACTAAAAGTATTTGAAGAAAAATAGTATATTGTTTAGGACTGAAAGGATACTTTTGTGACGAGTCTGTAGGTTAGGTTACAGGAGAGTCACAAAAGTGGCTTTTACTCCGAATAAGACATGTTATTTTTTTTCAAACGTTGATTAGCTATAAAGAAATGAAGACAACAAATTTAGTTGCCATTAGCAACGGAAGTAAAAGTCCGCTTGGGCGGAAGAAGAAGTACTTTAACTTCCGTTGCTAATGGCAACGTACAGTGAAATGTCAAACATTAATGTTATGGAATGAGTAAGAAGTGTCATGATTTTCTGATGTTTGAAGAAAATAACATGTTGTAAGTGGTGTAAGTGATTTCTGTGTCTCAACTATTCTTACCGGACTCGCTTTACTCGTGAGTCAAGTGCATCCTCGACACAAAAAATATCGCTTTTACCCCATGTATAATAGTACATTATTTTCTTCAAAAGTCAAAAGAACAAGACTTTAATGACAAGTTTTATGAACTTAAACTGTCATTTCTCTGACACCTCACGTGAGAGGAAGTGGAAGAATTTTACTTCCGCTCTCATCATTCTGAGCGACAGTAAAGTCTTTTACTGCCGGCCACCAGCGGCACTAAAAGTATTTCAAGAAAAAATAGCAGTATTTATTTAATTCATATTCGACGTTTGAAAAAATAGCGTATTTTATGAATTGTAAACCGATTTTTTGTGTCTCAGCTGTTCTTGTCGGACTCGCTTCGCTCGTCAGTCCAGTAGTTTTAATAATTTAATTTTAATTATTTAAGCAGTAATGGAATATTTTACATGGATCACTTAAGGTGTTATGTTCTCTACGTTATATTTTGTAACTTTTATTTCCTATCTGTTGAATACGCCTACATCACCATTCAATTTTATAAATCTGTTATTGTAAAGATATATAATTATTACCAATGTTATAAATTTCACGAAATATCTTGAGATCACCAACAAAAAGCAGTTTCTCACAGTTTCAAATGATCGTATAGGTCGTTTATAAAATGAATAAAGGTGGTCCCTTTTGGGATCCTTGAGGTGTCCCTGACATATATAAGAATTTGACATAAAACCCCCATAATAGACGTATTATAATCGATTTTTCAAGTACGATATATTTAATAATGAATTACTAAAACGAACCTAATTTAATTTATTAATTGAGAATTTATGAACTAGCTACAAGGGCTTTTGAGAAATGAGTACATACTACGTTAACTTGATTTCTCTTATCCAATAAAGATAATCAATCTGACGTTTTTCCATAAAACTATATTAAGAAGTAGAAATAGAATTTTTGATAAAAGAACAAATTATAGTATACGCTCATGCCTCAAATACCTTTACAAATTTAGGTAAAATTAATATACCTCTATAATCTATTATTTCCCCTGCATAGCCAATTTTGTAAACAAAGCAAGCTTTTATTAATTTTTAACTTTCCAAAATGGAGGTTCGTAATGCCATACTATTTAAAATTAAGAGTGGAGTATTAAACAGGTTATAACAATCTGACTAAAAAAACAGTATGTAATTTTAGTCTTTAGTCTATTGATGGCATTAACATCTAATTTTGATAATCAATAGATATGAACACCGTTTGAAAACCGTAATTAAACACTATTTAAATAAGGACTAGAAATAATGACTAACACTGTTAACAATTGTTATAATACAGTTGCCCGGTATTACAATAGGATTCTTATTGTGTTAATTCTTTTTTTATTATTTCAAGCGTATGCCATATCAGAAAATTTTTATTATTGTTTTTATATATCAATAATTAGCTTTTTAAAATTAGTTTTACTAGTTAGGTTAATGGGAAATACAACAGTTAGTTATTTTCGATATAAGAGTGTGTAAGATGTAAATGTCCTAACTCCACTCCACATGATTAAAAGTGGAGTTAGGCCATTTGATTCTTAGGTTAGTGATATATGGACTATGTGGTATCGATTATCGGATTGCGACTAAGTTTAACATACTTTTAAATTAATATTTTGGTTATTTAATTGAAAAATGATTTGATATTGGCTTTAATGAGCAAGTCATTCTAATAATTAGTTCTTTGATAAATAATACACACGTTCTTGTGTTCGAGGTTACAATTTTACTAATAACTTAGTTTAGTAGACAATTATACAGCATAAGACCTAACAGTTTATTTTGAGCCTCTGCTGTTAATTCCCTAATGAATTTAATACACCTTTAATTAAATTTGAAAGACTCTAGATTTAAATGAAAAGATTTAAAAGAATTATGTGATTTTAAGTAGTGGTTCGGAATGTTTTTCACCCACAGAGAAGACGCTAAGGAAGTCCCTTACCTGTGAGAATTAATGTTGAAGTCTGAAACTGCTTAATTCCGGTTAAGTTTATCTGAAGCAAAATAAAATAGTCATATTATATTATAATGATTGTATCTGTTGTATGATGAATTGTTAACAAATCAGATCAATTTCTAATATAGAAGGTGATCTATGAAGATAAAGAATAATACGACAATAAACGCAGTAATCGGCTCTAGTAAGAAACTGGGAATTACAACGAATGTTACTCAGCATGGTTACCTAAAGACAAGAATACACAGCCAGTCGATAAAAGCTAGGAAACGGGTTGCCGTAGGTACTTAACCATAATTCACCAAAATATACAATCACTACGTACTAGATATGAAGAAATCAAATTAGAAGAGAACCTTAAAAATACCTAAAAATAAACATATTGATGTACTATGCATATCAGAACACAGGTTGTGCGAAAATGAAAGACAGTTCATACAAGTCAGACTTTAAGCTAATTTCAGTAGAAAACAATTTGAGCAAAGTGATGTCCTAATGTTTGTCAAGCGTAGTACAAAGCTTTCCTGTTGAAAAAGATTTTGAATATCCGCTTGCACTGTCTAAAGCATTAAATATTGTTATTATGTTTATATGGGGCTGCCTTTGGTAAGCTTGATATATTTTTCAATATATTTTGATTTAATGAACGAACTACATAGAATGTATGAAAATTTCAACTTCGCTATTTGTGGAGACTTTAATGTTAATTTTAATACTCAGAATAAAAACCCTGAGGTTCCCTCCTGGAACCCGTCATATATATAGTGTGTTAGATTAAAATTATTAAAAAAGTTATTAAGAAGACAATGCATACAAACAGATTAAAAACTGGAACTAGGCTGTGGTGTTATACATTGTTAGGCGAACAAGCATGGTGGTTTCATTATTTTGGAGGCACACATCATAACGTCAGTGAGACTATCAAGCCCTGGGAAGGTTTATATAAAGTAAACGAAACGTAGGCAAGATAGCGGTGTATTAATGTCTATCTTGTTTCAGATAATCCAAATTGCATAATTATTTACTTAGTTATAGCTTGGTTTATGTTTACTTAGAAATAATATATAACTATTTATCTGTTATTAGCTTATTAGGCACAAAATTCAATCAATACACCTTTAAGTAGATTTATTTCTTATTAAATTGTAAATTGAGTTTATCACTTATTGTATTTTATAGCCTAACATGCAAAAAACCACCAATTGTACAGTCGTTTGCAGTTTTACCGTGCAGATAAAAAACGCAATAAAAACTTTACGGCCTCATTAAAATACCCTTGCTCTCTGTTTTATTTCGCCCGCAAATTGATTCACTTGCTATTATAGTTTTTGTACGCCGGCTTGTTCGATAACACCATACCGAATGGTTCACCAGCATTAATAATGAGCTCGTACAGATTTTATTGTATTTTTACATCTCACAGCTTAATAAGTGCGTGGCCTCGCCAATCGCTTTAAATTGCAGGCCGCGTGGATACAGTCTATTGTTATTTTAGACAATATCAAAAAATACCGATGAGTTCTCGCTTTCAGGTAATTCATTCCTCTCATAATTGTATTCAAGAGACTTGGATAAGGAACGGAGAGTGAGCGCGCCTGTGGGTAGCCATAGAAATGTCTGAATCAAGAAAATTCTTTGCGGTATTTTAGTTTATTTATGTTTCTACATTGCATATGCTTTAAACGTAACTCGAGTACATGACGTAACATTGTTGCATTATACTCGCAACTTTCAGCGAGCTCTACGAGTCTCTTGAAACATTATATATCGAGGTTCTACGCTGCTGAAAACTGTTAAGCATCAGCTCAGATATGCTCTTGATTTATTATTGTTTATGGTTATCAATTCAAATATTCACATTTCTTTTATTTTAGCGTAACAGACATACATAGTTCATGTCACAAAATAAAATAAGATAAATAATTCTAAAATGACACTGATTCTTCCCGTATTATCATGTCAGATCAGATCGTAACCTCGAGGCTACAGGAAAGAAAAGAGGCGGAGAAATTCTTATTGCATTAAACAATGAAACTAACTGCAATTCCACTTAATCTACTCAAAATATCTCCAAGCAATGACATTATTGGTGTAAAAATAAACTTCCGTTCCCATAACATGTTGTAGCTTTATATATTCCTCCAAATCAAAACATCAACATTTATGAAGAATTACTTGATATAATATCCGATATTAATTTTGAATATAGTAACGACGATTTACTTATACTTGCAGATATTAATATTCCTGAATAAATTATGTATTAATGATTCATCGATCGCAAGCACTCTCCTGGAACCTGGAATTGGTTGGGAGGGTGAGTCAATGAAAATTATTGAACCATAGCACTTAGGCCCCATTGGGCCTCAAGTACTTCCTCCCGGTAGGCAGACCCTCGCCTAGGCCTCCAACCAACCTAATCTTGCGAAATAGGTGGTGATGCTGCCTAGGGCCATCTCCCTTACACACACTTCCTTACATCTGTTTGTTACATCCCACAACTTCTTGAATTCATTGTGGGTGTTCTCTTTAATTATTTGTGTTATCGCCGTGATCAGTAACAGACTGGCCGGGCCTGGTCCAAAGATACTTAGGCCTGCTGCCTTCTTGGCTAGTCTGTCGGCTACTTTGTTGCCACTACACTGTGCATGGCATTTCACCCAGCGAACCAGTATGCTATTCATGCTGGAGGCACCCACAAGTACTTGGTGACATTCCCATACTGCTCCTGTGGTAATTTTGTAACTTCTAAGGGCTAGTAATGGTTACAATCTGTGTAGATCGTGTCTATTGCAGCTATGGTTATGCCCACTAGTTCCGTTCGTACTATAGTGAAGTAGATCTGGCGGAGAAAAGGGGGTCAAATGCAAATGTTTTTTTTTAATTTTTCCCATCTTACAGAGGACGACTTCCCCCACTTCCCATAGTTGAACATATGTAAAATCGGTTTTTACCAGTTTTCGTGCGATCGGGGAACCGGACAAAAAAATGTTTCGAATAAAAAAGAAAGGTCTCCTCGAGGTGCGTAAACTTGGTTTTTTAAAATCGGCCAATTAGGGCCGGAGATATAGCCGCTTGAAGGGATTGAGTTTCAGGGTAGGAAAAGGGATCAGACAGAGGTGTTTAAAAGATAAGAAATGGGGTTAGGAGGATAATTTTTTTTCTGTTGTGGGTGGTCATAGGGAAGAGGTCGAAGCCGCGGGGGGAGCTCTCTAGGGCAATTACGGAAGGGATGGGAAGGGGAACGTTCAAAACGGGAAAACGGCCATATCTCCGGATCTACTCGTGCGATTTAAAAAAATCAAATCCGGATTTCTTTGTCTTTATGGCAGCTACAACTACCATTTAGTCCGAATTGATTTTTGGTAAACATTCAAAAATGGAAAGCAAAAGAAAAATGACATTTTTTTCACTGAAGGGGGGGGGAGGAGAGGGGATGAAATGCTCCTCAAAAGACGGGGAATTTCATCCCCTTCGAAATGAAAAAAAAAATCAAATTGCTTCATTTGGAGAGCCAGGACGTCAGCTTTTAGTTTAAGCCCTATAGAAGGGCAAGGAAAATCCTACGCCCTTCTGTCGGGGCTCATTTTCAAGAGAACAAATTTCTCTTTTTGTAAAAAAAATTAACTAGATCGGACGGTAACTTGCACTACGCGCGGGAGTTACATTTATAAATTTATTTCTTTTCAATCAGCAGCTGCGGCGGCGCGAGAGTAGGCCTGGCCTCTATCGTCTCTACTCTCTCGCCGCTCTCACTCACACAAAGAGAAATTCTTTGTGTCCGTCTGAGCCGTCGCCCGCGACGTTTTCAAATATTTAAACTCCCTCAATTCTCAACCGTTTTTAATGATGTTAGTTTGATTAATTTTTTAAAATCATATCTAAATAAAAGGCGTCAATTTGTCATCTATAGAGGTTTTAAGTTCAACGTAATTCATGCAAAATCTGGTGTACCTCAAGGTTCGGTGTTTGGGCCTTTACTTTTTAATATACTTGTAAACTTAATTGCAATTCATTGTTGTTTGCCGATGACATGAAAACTTTTACTAGTATTAATAACGAGGATGACACCATGAAATTACAAAATGGCTTAGTTAACTTTCACTCATGGTGTGACGAAAACGAGCTACCTGTAAATATAGAAAAATGCTACGCTATGACTTTTAGTAGCAAACATAATCATCAATATGTTATCAATAATACGAAAATACAGACATGCAACAAAGTGAATGACCTTGGCGTTACTTTTGACACTAATTTCACATTTAATGATTATATCTCTGAAATAACAGCTGGTGCACATAAATAATTAGGTTTCATTATAAGAAATCCTTACGGTTTTGAGAACTGCAACACCTTATTTCTCCTATTTAATGCCTTTGTAAGATCTAAATTGGAATACGCCTTCAAATTTTAGAAATGATTGGGTTTCATATACCAACTTTCCAGACCCGGATAATTTATTTTACTTAAGCACACCTCGAACAAATTTACTCAAACACTCTCCCCTACATATAATGTTTAAGTCTCTACCCTGTAATATTGACATATTCAAATGTAGAATTAAGGATCTTAAGCAAGCAATTCTAAATAATTGAAATTTATGTTATTACTACTACTATTACTAAGTATATATTCTTTTTTATTTTTACTATTGCATTGAATTATATGTTACGTATATTATTGTATTAATGCTCTGTATTCGTATATATAATATGTGTATTTACGTACGAATATATAAATTTAATTGTATTTCCCTAACCTGTAATTGGTTCTTCTGTTGGGCAGTGTAGCAATAAATAAATATAGCTAATGTAGATAAACTAGTATAATACAATATTTCTGAGAAATCGCTTACTATTATCAAAAACTGGGAGATGGTACAAACTTGTATGAACAAAATAACTGCCAATTTTCAAAATGGTGGCTACTTTCCTTTCCGGCTAATCTTACCATTCAACATATTAACAAGCCTTAAGTATTAATGATGAAAATCTTTTGAGTAATAGTTCTGCGGAGGAATAGACGAAGGAACAAAATTTTCGTGCAAGTAGAATATCTCAGCACAGCTTCTGATCCCCTTTATGTAACCTACTCGAAGGAAATTACGGTGTGTTACGCGGCAGTTCTCGTGTCGAAGGCTTTGGGGTAGATGAGAGCTGCTATATGATAAAACACTTATCAGCAGTCAATGATGACAAGGGGTGGCACTTAATCTCGCTAAAACTAAAATTACGAAAAATTCCTACACAAGCTTAAGGTGAAATTATAAATCCAACTGTGAAATAAAAATGGGTAATAGATTTTCAAATCTATGTTGATCAAAATGTTATACTTATTACAATCAATAACTTTGTGTTACAGTTAAGATGAAATGAAGTGGATAAAGTGATGCGAAAATACCTTACCAAAATTCTGTTGCATAAAATGTTGCAAGAGTCTGAGTACGCTACAAATAGTATTATTTTTTGTTAATACTTGCGTGTTAATTATCTATAATATGTAATATATTTGCTATAAAATTATGATTTAAAACACCACCGTAAAACTTAGGTCCCAGATCTTACGAATTCTTATAGAAAAAGAGCTACTGAATTTTTGTATGAGCGTCTAAGAACCTTATTCGACTTTTATGGTGCGTAGTTCTGTTTACGAGGACACTCATACACTGGCTTCGGGTACTCGTCAGAAGCATCCCCGCTTCTGAAGGAGGGCTATTTTATACAAATCAATATCTTTGGTGTCTAAAAACCTCTTTTACAAAACTCGAAGACGTTTGAACACTAAACTCGAATACGTTGCACGATGCGCATTTCGCTAACCCTGGTAGCATCATCAGGAGATTACTAAAATAGAAAACAACGTATTTAATGATTAGTTTATAAATGAAGTAGAAGTTATATAACTGCTTGTGTTAAAACTAAATTGATTACCTTGGGTCGACTAATTTAACAAATTATTGTGAAATATAATTCACAACGTAAAACTCAAATTATATCTCTTTCTTTTCGCAAAAGTGTACGTTTAATATATGCGATTAATATACGGCATATTATTGTTAAGGTTATATACCAAAAAATTGACAGACATTATAATATTTATAATGTAGTAAAAATAGAGCTCTTTGGGTAGTATGGCTGAAAGCTTTATACTTTGAGAGAAATCGAGAACATAATTCGTATAAACAACTAATATAGCAAAGTATCTATGTCTTTTTGCAAATATTTCTGGTATTGATTGTATTTTACCCCCTTTCAAAGTAATGTTTTTATTGAAATTAATCAATTAATTCATTGTTTAAATGCAGTTTTAATCATATACAAATTTGTATCAGTTTATGAAGTATATTTAAATCTTACCTCGTAACTCTATCTTTTTAAATAGTTACTTTTCAACTTTTGATTTACGTTTTCCTGTAGCCAACTTTAATCAATATTCTCAAGTAGTTGTAGACACTGTTTATTTTGAATAAAACTTTTAGTCGCTTCATTTTATTGGCAATCTTCTCTTTCAACTTTTAGAGTCAACAAGTTTTACATCGTCTTTTATAATATACAATACATAATCAATTTGATGGTTACTTGTTATGAAATATCCGCAGTTCCATCTACGACATTTATCTCATGCTTTTATGCTCGACTTTAATGAATTGCCTTGTAAAGTTTAGTACATGTATTGAAATTGATATTGCATTTCTTAAAAATACCAGGATAATTAGATGAAATGTTTTGTAAATAATAAGCAAATTGAACTTTTATAAGTTCAGTGTAAATAGCAGTAATTTAATAAAATCGTATCTTACTAATAGAATATATGTCGGTACGTCATATCAAAATAATAAATCAAGTGTGCTAAGTGTACCTCAGGGCGCCATACTGAGGCCAATTTTGTACCTAATATACATAAACGACCTTACTGATATGACTTCGTCTAAATTCGTCCTGTTTACAGACGATACCACAATCATTCAGTAACATAAGAATCATGACAACCTACTTGCTACCATAAATTATACACAGGCTAAACTCAGAACTGGCTAACTTAGTACAAATAACTTAGTACAAATAAGTCCAAAATGGAGACAATGGTGTTTAGCCTAGAAAACGTAGCTGAAAATGACAAAAGTAGCATTAAATTTCTTGGAGTGTATCTTGATAGCAAACTAACATGGGCCCAGTACATAACCACGTTTGCAATAAAGGATCCACAAATATATATCTACTAAAAAACGTTGCAAGTAATATCTCAACAGTTATCATTGCTTATTATGGTCTCATTCGCTCCCATCTATCTTATGATATCTTCGTTTGAGGACACATATCACAGAATCCATGCTTTCCCTCTACAAAAAAAAAGCCATACGGATTTTATATGGCTTAAAACATCGAGACGACTACAGGCTTGCATTAAGAGAACTAAATATATTAATTTTACCCAGCACGTATATATTGCAATATCTATTATACGTTAAAGTAAATTAATCAAAGTACAATCCTCACAGTCAAATTCATGGATGCTCAAGTGTCTCAGTGGCTCAATGCTTACGTGTTAGACTTCCAATAATGGATCCCGGGTTCGAATTCTGGCTAGGATATGAATGTTTAGTGGCGTTACCGAGTTGGTAACAGTGGACTAGATGAGGTTGTGTGAGAGACAACACGTCTAGTCACTGTACCACTCCTGAGTTCGAGTGTCAGCTGCGACAGAAGGCAATGCCGTGGAGAATGTTCGTTGTATAATTGTCTATGTGTATACAACTCTGTAATTGGGAATATCGTTCCTGTAGAGTAGTGATTAACAAATAAATAAATAAATAAATAAAGAAACCCAGACAATATTTTTCTAGATTCTTTACGACTTCTAAAATCACGTAAAGGCACAACATTTAATACCATAAAATTCTTTAATTATATTCCTTTGACCATTCCGTTTAAAAATACAATGAAGTCATTTTTAGGAGCCAATGCTATTTATACATTCGAGAAATATTTTTCTTCAAATTTTAATAACTTCAAGTCTGCATCTTCTACACACACAAAATGGCCCCCGGTGAAACGCGCTGGAATTGACATATGTTATTCCTCTCGAGCTCCTGATCAAAAGTCCTCGAGGTCACAAGGTCGGAAAATGTACACTTGTATGTAGCATGTAAATGTAGCACTTGATAGTTGGCAGCTGTCGGTGACACTATCAACTCGCCTTATTTTTCACAAAAGGTTTATCAGTATATATACAAGGGGTTTTTTGGGTCACTGATTTCAAATCCGATGTCGAAGGTGGCATTTGACAGTTGACAGCTGCCAGTGACACTGTCAACTCCCCTTATTTTCCGGAAAATGTTTATCAGAATATATACAAGGGGTTTTTTGGGTCGCTGATTTCAAATCCGATGTCGAAGGTGGCATTTGACAATTGACAGCTGCCAGAATCAGTATTAGCTGCATTATCCGGAAATGATTTATCACAGTATTCCCGGGCCACGCTAAAAGTAGATGCTGGCAATCTAATTAATATGTATATTTGAGCAATTTTATAGTATGTTACTCAACACGCCGCGCCAGTACGAGGTGAAATTCTTTTTGTTGATTGCTGATCGAATTATAACGTGATTTTACATTTGACGCATTTACCAGTACTGGTCAGTGAAGAAGTATATAAATAAATCTTTTCCGGATAATACAGCTAGCACTGCTACTGGCAGCTGCCAACTGTCAAATGCCACTTTCGACATCGGACTTGAAATCAGCGAGCAGAAAAACCACCATAGAACACTAGCGAAGTCGCATTGAAAGGACCATGGCTCCATACTATTAGTGAAAAAATTCCGAAAAATCGACTTTCCTCCATAACTGGAAAACTGCATTTTCCGACCTTGTGGCCATGAGGACTTTTGATCAGGAATTCAAGAGGAATAACATACATATATCGATTCCAGCGAGTTTCACCGGGGGTCACTTCCCATAAGAAATGTACGGGGTCCTTTCGACATTTTACAATTTTTGTATTGTGGTGTTATTATTACTTGCTTTTCTTTAACTCACAATGTATTTTATTTTTCATGTTTGTGTTCAAATCTTGCATACTTTATTTATCACACTCCCTGGCATAATCAATTGATGAAATTTTGTACAGTTACTAAGATCAGTTGACAATACAGTATTACACCGTTACTTTTGAAAATAACCGCACGTAGGGGGATCGGGGGTCAAAATTGATTAAAAATACTATCCAACCGGTACCTCGTTCAAAACGTAGAAAACAAAAGATTTCTCGCTTGATCAGATACTTCTACGTCTATTTTTTCCCGTACAAATGGCACGATATTAATTCCTTAACATAATGGAATGCCGTTAGGTTTATACCTCGGAACCCACCACCAATGAATGAATTTATAAATAATAAAGTATAACTAAAGAGTAGAAAATAAAAAACATATTTTTTTAAGTTGCTTTTCTTAAAGTTTTACTAAAAAGTAAAAAATAATTGCAAAAAAGCAAGGCGTGCACATTATGCGTACAATCATACAAAATGCTCACACATTCCTTTTCTTGTAATTATTTCTTACTTTTTAGTATGACTTTAGGAAAAACAAGTTTAAAAAAATATATTTTTTTAAATTCTTATTATTGTATACATTATTATTTATGTATTTACACATACAAGGTAACTACTGTGTATTACATGCTATGTAACTTCTATTTATTGACATGTGCCAGATACGCTTGTATTATTGGTACTAATGAAAAACTATTATTATTACTATTATTATTAAATAAACTATTCTTACTATCTCATGGAACTGATAGATATTCAATTCAGTAAAGATTACTTATAAAACTCGACCTTAATGATTAGGCATAACGAACAGGAATTTTTTACTTGTCCATAATTCTTATCACATTTTGACATATTTATTCTATATTCAAACGGTATACTAGACACTATATTACGAGCCTACGATGAACTAGCTAGATTCTGTGGAAATATAATACCACTCGACCGTAGGCAACCCACTGCACTCTATAAAGTATATAAAATCACTTAATACATAAAATCGCATAGGCATTGCTCCACCCTCTGAAAGAAATTCCGCCTCGGCCATGATTAATTCATTATACACCTCGTAGAGCACGCGGCCGCCTTCTTGACGATTGCTAAGTTTATGTGCACATATCCCCGTGGGATTTGTAAATTTATGTAATCTGTTGCAGTTTTCCCATATTTTAGTTGTTGTTTTATTTGGTGTAACTAGTTTCGAGGGAAACTATCACTACTAAGTACGTAAACTTAGCAATCGTCAACAAGCGGCCGCGTACTCTACGAAACGTATGATGAATGAATCATGGCCGAGGCTAAAGTTCTTTCAGAACCCTCTAGGCTGGAGCGATGTATATACGATTTTATATATTAGGTGATTTCATACATTTTATACAGTGCTACGGTCGAGCAGTATTATATTCTCACAGAACGTAGCGAGCTCGTCGTAAGCTCGTAACAAGTATCAAAATAACTAAATACTTCAGTCAATCATCTTAAAACTATGGATGGCATCATCAGACTATAACGGGATGACAACAGAACAGGATTTATAATGTCCGAATCTTAACTTAAAGATTTGTTGTACTAATTACAAGTGTCATACGTCTGACCAACTAAGATTTTGATGTAGATCGCACTAAATAATGCCCTAAATCGTCTTCACCAACGTTGCATGATAAGCCTCAAAACATAAAGTCGCTGTTTATTGAGTGTATAGTTCAATTGGTCTGTAAACGGCATTCAGTTTTCAAGGTCAATTATAAATAATCAAGAGTATGTTTGCAAACCTCTCGTACGTAATTTTCAGGTACTTTGTAATAATTTATATATGGATCTAATTGAAGTAAATACTTATATTTTCGCATTTTCGGATATTACTAAGAGCAATAAATATTATACCTGCATTGGCGCATATTTTCATAAAGGTGAATATTGCGTGGCGTCAGCAACCAAAATTAAGATCATATTTCACATTACATTAAACAATCTCTAATTTTATTTATCTTGCTCTCAAGATAGGTATTAGCAGTCCACTGGGACACCGATATTCGTCCCGATATGCCGGTGGACCAGTCCGTCCTCAACAATAAATTGTAAGTAGCGCTCTAGAAATGCTTTTCAATATTTCTTATTAATAACATGTTATAGATGCCAAATTAATCCACCATAATCAAGTTCAAAGCAACCAATATTATATGTCTCTATATCGAATAGAAGGTAGCTTCCAGTCAAAAATTATACATGGCGAGAGGGATTTACTGAATTAATAAAAATGTTGCCCGGATGGAGAGTGTGCATCTAATTTACTGGCACGATAGCTCAGTCGGCTAGAGCGAATTATGTGGCAAATTTACTTTAGTCAGACTCTGTTGTGTTCTGGGTTCGACCTTCGGCATGACACTGTTGGTGGGAATGGATATTAACTGAGTTTTTTTTAAATGTGCAACCCCCTACCAGATATGAATTTGGGAGTTGTCTTCTATATGAGATGTGTTTATGTTAATTCGCCGTGGTTTACTCTTCTAGTGGTGGCGGCTTGCAGCAATGAACTACGTCGGCGACTGTCGTGCCGTGACGATCCTCAGGAAGCTCTATTTTTACAACGCTTTCTTTTATAAGCTTCTTTTTTATCAAGTCTTTTCTCATTTGCGTTAAGGGAGTGGTAAATGAGACGAAAATAACCCCCAGTACAGAAAGGATTAGGACTGTGGATTATAGGGTAGGTAAGAGAGAGGATCGGATTTGTATTTAAGAGAGCTAGAGAAAAGAGCCAGGTCTCTGATTAAGGTATATGGGATACCATATTTTTTTTATCGAAGTCACTCTACACTATGGCCGTGACGTCGCTACTCATCAAGAAACAATTAAAATTAATTTGATCCCCCCCGTATAAAATTACTATTATTAATAGCATCTTTAGATTATTCTCATACTTTTTTTAACACAATAGGTTAACTGGCCGAAGACATTTAGATGTGAACTTTACCTCTATTCATTAATTTATTTGGTATAAATATTTATTTTGTCATACCGCTGCGGAACATGGAGACTTTATTATTATTATTAATTTTGTTATTATCAATTACTATTTACTAATATAAATGAAAATTGATCAACCCTATATAAAAGTGTTTAAATATTAACATATGAGAATAAGACGTAATATATTCTGCATAATCTTGTTTCATTTCTCCTGACACTCGGATTGAGGAAGTTTTTTAGCACAATAATAGTATATTACACAGGGTGGGACAATAGTGCGTCGAACCTCGATATCTCGAGTTCTACGATAGCTACAAATTTTTTAAAGAATTGCAAGTAAACTAGATAAAAAGTCTATACCAAGTGCCTTTTTTGTACAAAAAACATTACAGTAAAGGACCGGTTAAATACTGTTTACTCATTTCAATGGATTGGAAGAAATCATCCCACTAAATCTCTTCATTTCAAAATTGCATAAAGACGTGTGTCAATCAAAATGCGCAACACGTCGAACACCTATTATAAATTTTTTTAATGAATTGTTTGAGGAAACCTTTTTTTTAAGTTTATGCTTGAATTTGACACTTATTTATTTATAGAACCAAAATGGTTGCAATTAGCCATAGTGAAGTACTTACAAAAAATGTGCGTTTTTCATTTCTACATCACATCGTCGAAAAATATACAGGGTGTTCCATTTTAAAAATTGAGAAAATTTAATTTAAAATGTTCTTAGGGGGCGAGCGTAGGTGCGTCTTTACTATGTACATATTTCGATATGCGATGTAAAGCAACGAAGACTGCGTCCTCGCCTCACACATCTTCCAGCGGCTTGTATATCAGTGTATGCGCGGAAGCTATACAACTTTAGGCGAGGGTTGTATAGGGGGTATACCATCCTTCGGAGGGGATGTAAAGCCATCGGTCCCTTGTCTATTAAATGTTAGGCAAGTAAAGGATCCATACTCTTCTTAAGGGAATAGGTTCGGCAAAATTCCTGGTTGGGGGTAGCTCGTCTACAGGCGTCGGTGTTAGGCCTAAGTAGCGGAAATAGGCCGACGTTAAATAAATGTATAAAAAAAAAATTTTCTTAATTGAAAAATAAATTTTGGCCACCCTGTACATTTTTAGGATATGAAAATGATTCAAAAACATTAATTAGATGTCTTGTAACTGGTATTCGCATTAAGTTTTTCTTAAAACCCATAATTGTGACTGTGGTGATTTTTTAATATCCATCTGCAGATTGCATTATTTCAACAAAAAAATTCATTACATTCAAGTGGTAGGAATATATTCAATGGTAATGTAGAAATGAATAAAATCTAGAAAGAGGCTTCAAAAAATGTACTGATATACATAGCATTTCATTTTAAAAAAAAGCCACTTGATTCTGTAATTTCGTCTTGGCTCGCCCTGTATATTCAAAAATAATTTCCAGCTATATACTTTTTATCTAGTCGAGAAGGTTATGTAGTTTACCGATACGCGAAGCATCGAGATTAACTTTATTTCCCCACTAGACTCCACTGGCACAGTTAAGATTTCTAAGATAGTTTAACTAATTTTTCGTATAGAATTAGCTACTAAAGTAAGAGATGAAAATTTGTATACACTATACAAATCATACCTTTTTGTAACAGCATTAAATGAAACAACAGTGAGTCGATTAGTTTAAAATTGTTTTGTAAAATATCATATACATGTTTGTAATGTTCCGAAATGTCGCATAACGTCGTCTAGGTCAGAAATTCTCATCTCATTACATTAATCACATCCACAAAAGACGCCATTATGTAATCTCTTACTCATTATGAATTTGATTTAGGGCCTTAATTGTATCAATTCTAATAGTAATATTATAATAAGGGATTATAATCATGTTAGTATTAATTTAGCTACAATACAACGAATTTAAAAGGAATATTCTGGGGAATCTTTAAATCAATCAAAAAATTTTACAACCTTATTTATGGAATAAAATCAAATTAAAATTTTTGTGGGTCTCATATTATAGTTAGTAATTATTAAAAAGTGCAAGATTTACAGCTGACTTATTTTAGTCCTTGGTATGTCTAGGTACATACCAGTGGCGGTTCGTGAAATTTTGGTCCTCTATAAGTTAGTAATGGAGCATTCGTATGCCAAAGGGATGAGTACCAAGAACCAAACGAAAAGTTTTTTGGAAAAATATGTTTTATTGAAATTTGTGAAATTGGTTTTCAAAAAGTGCTTTGCCCACCCTAGGAAGTAGGAAAGTACTTCTAAAATATTTTTTTGCCAATAAATAGAGTTGGGTCCCCCCAACATTCCAACACATTTGTGCCGCGGATGTCAAAGGGGAAGAGGGGAAAACGTGTGACGTGCCATCTTTCGCTGGTTTCCGCAAGTTAATAATAGTATATCAATTA
Organism: Leptura quadrifasciata; assembly: GCA_963675555.1. Classification (NCBI taxonomy): domain Eukaryota; kingdom Metazoa; phylum Arthropoda; class Insecta; order Coleoptera; family Cerambycidae; genus Leptura; species Leptura quadrifasciata. The sequence goes on from OY776678.1 coordinate 48,204,605, forward strand.
ACCAATCTATATTAATAAATTACCCACTTAGCGATAGATGTCACCACGCTCTAATTTTGTATCCAAATTACCACCTTTAAGTTTTGCGCCTACAGATGGCTTACTAGGTAAAGTTTTACCAAGTTATAAAACTAATTGTTTATACTAAGGAAATCTAAAATATAAACTATCGACAAAATGATAGCGTAAAGATAGTTAATGATCGAAAAAGTCCGTAAGAGTGGATTTAGTTTTAACATTAGTTGGTAGAAATGAGCAAATTTTGTTTCCAACCTCATCGACGTCATTGATTCGCGAAATGATATCACGAATCCAAGGTGCAAAAATTAAAGAAAACTTAATTCATTCTTTGTCATGGAGTGGAGTTGAGGACTCAATTTTCTTTTTAGTAGAAGGGTATTGACAGGTATTTTGTTGGGCCGGAGGCTGGGGGCGGTGGAATAATTAGGAGGGGAAGGAGAGGGGAAAATAAACATACTTCACATGGTGATAACTCTCCCTGTAATTGACCCATCACGATCAGACCGACGTACATTTTTTTATTTGCTACACGATAGCAATCGCTTAAAATGGTTTTTGTTTCGCAAACAAACGCTCGGTGAGCGAAATAAAATTGCACGTTTTTTCAAACAGTTTTCTTGGCACGAAGAGAAAGGGTGGAGGAAGAATCCTTTTTTCCACTTGATAGCTTCTTTATTAACATTAATTTCCGTCCCGCCAGATGGCGATAAATTGATTAGGAAGGGAGATGGATGACGGCAAAGTATTTGCTGTATAGCGGGAGAACGGAGAGAAGTGGGGGGGGGGGGGGCTCGGTCTGGGAACCGGGAAAACATTTTTCTTTTTATTTCGCCGTGTCGAGAGTCCGTGGCATCAATACATTCCTCGCGCATGCGAGTTAAGAAAGAGAAAATGGAATGAAAACAGGCGAACGAGTCAGTTGGGCGGCCGAAGTTGGAACTTACTCTCTCCAGCTCTCTCTCTCTCTTTTGAGAACAAATTGCTCCCTCGGTTTTCATACGGCGTGGCGGGTGGTCGATATTTAATACATCGTGATCATCATTGATCTGATTATCAATCCTGAGTTGCGCTCTTACAGCTCGGCTGCCACTTATCTCTACTTCCTCGAGATGCCGCACCAGCCGGCGTGTGTCTGTAAAAACAGTGGCAGGTAAGAGAATTTCGGAGAGGCCAGGCGGAAATTAAACGTTAATAAAAAAGCCATCGACTGGCGAAAATGATTTTCCCTCCACCCTTTCCCTTCGTGCCAAAACTGTTTGAAGAAACGTACAATTTTTATTTTGTGCACCAAGCGTTTGTTTGCAAAAAAAATCATTTCATGTGAGTGCTATCTTGTAGCAAATAAAATAATAAAAACATATACGTCGGTCTGATCGCGATAGTTCAATTACACGGATAGTTATCAGCATGTGAAATATTTTTGTTTTCCCCCTCTCTCTTTCCCAATTATCCCACCGGCTCTCTCAGTAGGAAGCATTGTCGGCTTAGGAATTTTTCAGCAAGATCTTTTCCAACATCGCAAAGAAGTTATTACAATTTTAAATAAAAAATGTAAGATAGCCTAAAAATATCTCGATAAAAAATATATTCTTAAATTTTTATTTACAACTAAAGATGGGTAACGTTATTAATTAATAGAAATGTCATCAAATTTCAAAGTTTTAGGTGTCATGACGCTCATGCGCTAATACGCCAAAAATGATATTTCTAACTGTTTGTATTAAATAAGATGCCAATCAAGTTTCTCACCAAAAGGGATAGGCGTCCATAAGAAAGACAAAGGCTGGGCGTCTCAACACCTAGTGTCGGAAGCGTCGAGTTATTAACAAAAAATAGAAATGACGACTATCTTCAGGATATACCCGAAACTAATGAAAATTTCTGAAATCTGTGAGGAACTTAGCAAATTTTAAAATGCACAATTTTTCTCTAATGTAACCGATCTTCAGATAATAATTACGTTTATAAGTTACCATTAAATTTCCACGGATAAAGTGGTTATACTATACTATACTTGTTATTTATTTTGACATGTTCCACTACAGCGAAATAAATGAAATTCAAATACGACATACCTTAGCTAGAGACACATATTTTATGGAAACATGGTGATTGTAACACAAAGGATAAAAATCCTTCAGGGAATGAGAAATTTTAAAAAATTAGTACTTGAAACATGAGTACAGTGCTCTTGAATCTTTAGTCAATTGTATTAAATACAAAAAAAATATATATAACGTGACTTCCCCCTGTAGAATACAAAATTTGAGCACAGCTTTACTGGTATCACTGCGAGGGCACTTTTCAATGACTTGCCTTGTAATGGCCTTTTACTTACCGTTTCCCTAAGCACATCTTTTTTATTAATTGCATTCAAAATATTCATTCATTCAAATTAATTCCTATTTGTTTTACAAGGTAACCCTACAGAAAATCAGCTACAGCGATTTCTTCTTCAAGAAAAGTAAATTAAACTTAAACCATATTCAATAATAAAAATAAATTATAGAAATAATTAAATTTCACCCTGCTATTGTATGATAAGAGAATATAAAAATTCTCTTACCTTTATCATGAATTAATAAAGCCTGCAAATGCACAACCGAACGGAAATTGGACATGATAGATCTTTGAATTTTAATAGCAAAATTGAATGTTACTTTAGTTTATCTCTAAATCGTACAGATGTTACAAAATTTATTACTCCGGAACAGCAAGTGGCGTCTTCTTTGTCACCAGCAGAGTGCAGGTTCAAATAAAATGGAGTTTATTTTCATTAACGACAAAGAGAAAAACGATCTCAGTAAAAGGTAAAACTAGAATATTAATTAAATTTTTAATAACTGTAATGGATTTTATTTTTTTTGAGAGATGAAATTTTGCTACATTAGAGGCTTCATTAATTTTACGTACAATCATGAATAAAAGTGGGATGTAAACGTACCTGTAAAGTGCACAAGGATGCGAAACAGAAATATATTTTATGGCGAGCTTAATTAATATTCAGGATTTTAAAAGAAAGATAATGTTTAATGACCTACTTATTAGTCCAAAATATAACTTACATCGGTCGTCAACAATATCAGGCGTTATGCTGATATATGTGTAATCCAAGAGCCTTCCTAAAATCTGGTATAAAAGTTATTTCATCCATAAGTCTGGTCGATAGCCGAGTGGGTTAAGGCGCAAAGTGGCAATCGCGGTTAATCACACGGACATCGCACCACCGGGTTCGAATCCTGGCTCCCGCACTGACCCTGTCGGAGGAAGTGGTTATCTGTCCGCGTTTTTTCAATGTGTAACCCCCTACCGCACGCGGGGTTCGGGTAATTAGAATGGTGGGAGGTAATTAGAGTGGTGTAGGGTAATTAGAGTAGTGGGAGATAATTAGGGTGGTGGAGGGCAATTAGTACGGTGATGGGTAATTAGAGTGGTGGGGATAACTAGACTGGTTTTTCAAATTCTATTCTAATGTCGACAGTGGATGATTTGATTGCATCAGGTTGACAAGAGCAATCAATAACAAACAATGAATTTTTTCTGAATTCTTCAAGAGCCATCATAGGCTTACCCATATTTTTATCATAGTAACTACGCTGGAAGTTTTCAAGGGCAGAGTAAGCTGCAGAGTCAAGTTTCTATGTGAAATATAAATTCCAATGTTCATATGGAAATACTTCAGCATTCAGATATAGCCGAATATTACTAATCTGCTTGAATAAACTTTGTAGCATCTTTGGCTCTATTATTGGAAATGTCATTGTTATGAAATTCGATAATGATATATCGAGGTTTCTCAAGACTGGTAGAGGCTTTAATAGTCCATATGTCTGTAGCAGTATCACGTAATATAGGTAGCTCATATAAATCCCACACACGATAAGCCATCTGAATTCTAACATTATTACTGCTCTTATTGATTCTGTTTAATATTTTAAGCCATTGTCGATCATCAGGAACAATATATCTAATATTATACTCAATTTTGCTAATTTCTAGCTCTACATCAACTTCACCAATATAACAATCTTTGAAGGATTGAGTTATGATCGGAATTAATTCTTGCTTTGCATTTAAAATACCTTTGGTGTAATCTTCTGCAAAACCCATGAGGTATTTAAGAGTAAGTCTACTTACTACTGGTAGTATCTAAAATATCCTGCTTTTGTTGAGTGAGACCCCAACCTGTAGTAACTAGTGATCGGAGATGTGTTTCTCCATATAATACAATACTTTTCATTGTGGAAGTAATTCCAGGCTTTCTCACGATGGACACTTGCTGTCCACCCATTTCATATCTTATCTCGTCAAATAGAAAAACTTATGCATTATTAGATAAATAACACCGGTTGGTAACATTCTGAGGTGTAAATTTTCATTCTATATAAATGTAGCTCTCTGCAATGTCTAGTATGAGATCTTGAAAATTGATAGGAATGTGTATTCCTATAATATCCATATGGCTTAAATGTGTGCTCATATAAGCGAATAATTGACTGGTGAAACGATACATTAATTAAGTAAAATAGGGATCAACCATTTCTTTAACAATATTTCTAATAATATGTGCAGTTAGTTCATCAGAAAAGGGATTTATTTTTGAAAATCTAATAACACATTTTCAGTAACTTATTACACCTATAGTCGGGATAAGCAAACGAGGTCCCAGATCTTACAAATCCTTGTAGTGGGGGTGAACAAGTAAAAACAAATACAATTTCGAGTTGTACAGTATACTTTTTCTACGACCGGATTAAGAAAAAACTACAAATAATAGTTTTAATCAAATTTTAATATACAAACTTAGCTACTGCTTAATCATATGCTCTAGGTGAAAACATTTTATAAAAGCGGCAGTAGCCTAGTGGTTATATCTACGCTTCGAAAAGCAAGAGATCATAGGTTCAATCCCCCACATACAAGAACTGCTCGGTCATGACATCCAACTGACGAGACAACAATTCCTTAAAGTCATGACCAAGCCCTCGGAGGTGGCAGACATTATCAGGGACTTACCAAACAATAAAGCACCCGGAGCGGACTGTATCGAATACAGGCTACTCAAATATCTCCCGAGGAAAGGTATTGTGCAGTTGACGTACATCATTAACGCAATCCTGCGACTGCAGCAATGGCCTAGCCAGTGGAAGGGCGCCGTGGTCGTTTCCATCCTAAAGCCGAAGAGGAACGCACGGTTCGTCGGCAGCTACAGGCCCATCTCGTTGCTGTTGGCGATCTCCAAGTTGGTGGAGAAGATCATCCTGATTAGACTCGATGCTGATCAGGATGAGCTCCGCATCGACGACGAGTCCCAATTCGGCTTCAGGAAGAGCAGGAGCACAGTCCAGCAGGTCGTTAGGGTGGTTAACGATGTGAAGGTACAATACAACCTCGGGAAGAGCACCGCCATGGTGCTCCTTGATATTGAGAAGGCCTTCGATACCGTCTGGATCCCGGGCCTACTCTACAAAATGCACAACTACAGCTTTCCGACGCATATCACCAAACTCATCCACTCGTACCTGACGGGCAGAACCCTACAGGTTCGGGTGAATAACAAGCTATCAACTCGGCGGGACATTCGTGCGGGCATCCCGCAAGGATCGTGCCTGTCACCAAAATTGTACAACGTGTACGTGTCCAACTTCCCAGAGTTCTCGAATACCAAGCTGGCCAAGTACGCCGATGACACGGCCATGTACGCGTATTCGCACAACGCACAGGCGGCAAACATGCTGCTGAAGGCACACATGGCTCGTGCCACGGCTTATTACTACCAGTGGAAGATTCGGGTCAACGCTAAGAAATCGGAGGCGATATGCTTTACGCCTCGATTCACTGAGAATCGTATTCTCACACCAATTTCGATCAGGGGCAACCAAATTCCAATCAAGGGATGAGTGAACTATCTGGAGGTGAGACTGGACAAAAGACTGACGTTTAATACGCACATAAATGAAACCATACGGACGGTCTACTCCCTGTCCCGGAGTCTGTATCCGCTCATGGTCAGGAGTAGCCGACTAAACAGAGAAAATAAGAAATTGCTGTAAACCACGGTGGTCAGGCCGTCTATCACATACGCGGCGCCGGTGTGGTGCAGCACTTCGGCCAAGACAATGAATAAACTGAAAGTACTGGAACATAAGTACATGCGCCTCATTTCAAATTCTGGAAGGTACACCTCCCTCACAGACCTGTACGAACGCTGCAACGACATAACCCCGATAGCCGACTACGCCCAGCACATCTCTCAAAACTTCTATTCATTCAAGCTGGGCGATAGTCCACTAACAAGACACATTACGCAAATTAGACAGCATAATACCCCATTTCGGATTAAACACCCTTTACCTTACCAGACGTTGCCAATCTTCCGGCAGCCACTCTAGCCAAACTTTCACCTACTATACCTTCTCTAATACTATCCACCTTTCACTCATATTTCATACCTTTCATTGATTTTAATTCTTTCCTGACCCCCTCTTCTTTTGTTTTTGTGTATTTTTGTGTCGCGTTTGTTGCTCCTTCATTTCTGTTTGTACATTTTTGTCTGTAAATTCATTCTTCCGTCACTAATATTGTAACAGAATTCAAATTTTATCTTAGAACAATCAAAATTTTTAGATTCACAGTTTAGGCCTGCCTTGCGCAACCCGTAGTTGAAGCAATTCGCGGATGGCACTTCGTGGAAGTTATGGTGTCAGCGTCAGTGCCAAAATTAAAAACAGTGAAAGTGCGCATAAACGGCGAAAGCCAAAGTGTTCGTAGTTCCATTTTTAATGTTAAGCTTTCTTTTTTAAACAATGTTTTGTCAGATTACCTATTTTTATTTTAGTATTGTTAAAAAGGAGTTTAGGTGTTTTTTAGTTCGTTCTAATTTTTATACAATTGTTGCCAACGCCAAACCCGTCCCGTCTCGGCCCGGCCTTGCGACGCACCGCTGCGTTATCGCGGCGGTCGCAGGGTCGGTCCCGGGATGGGTGCCGGGGAGGCAGCTTATATATTTTTACATGTTTACCCCTTTAATTTGAATAAATTTGTTATGAATTGAATTGGTTCAATCCCCCCATATAGCTACTTTTTTTTGTCATAATATATCTCTAAAATTTTGTCTGTATATAATAGTTTCAATAAAATTTTAGGTGGTATACCGTTTATCGATTATTCACTGGAATCACTCATTTTAAATTATTTTCTAGCCCAAACTGCACGAATATACACACTGACAACTTGACAGCTTACGCACCAACTTGCATTTTTTAAAGCGAATAGTTGCCTATGTAATTAATACACGAACTGTGATTGGTCGATTTCATATCCATCCTAGAACGTATATGAAATATATCCGTTCAGTTAACTGGAATGGCCCACTTATCCATTCTACAGACTGTACGGAAAACAGCAAATTTACATAAGGGAGTAGAAAAACAATTTTACAGTAAAGAGGAAATGCTGTAGATTACTTAGCTTTTACAATGAAAATGGGAGAGTTTTCCAGGAGCTCCAGACTTGAAGGTTGTTGATTGAGGTAGAAATCTTCACAGCACAAATTAATAGGGTTTATAAAAATCTTCACAACGGTTAGATAAAGTTCCGCTCAATCGTAATGTATAAATCAAAAAATTAGGCAAATTCGTATTCCAAAATTCGTGTACCAAAGAATAGCGTATGATCCAAAGTCCAGAAATCCAATAATCCAAAAAAAAACAGGACAGTAGGCAAGTTCTGAACTCAAAATCTGGCCTTCCCAAAATCGTCTATAATTAAAGTTACAAAATTATTCTCAAGAATAACCTCTAACGTGAGCACGTGTCTATTGTAAATCAAAGAAATTCAAATTTACCTAAAATACACTTCTAAACGATAACTTGCTTATTAATCCGAATAATTCGAAATTTCAATTAAACAAACCAAAAATTAATTGAAATATTAGGTTAAATCTAGTTTTTGATCCGGTATTAAACCGACTAGCAACCACGTGCCTTTTAACTAATTTAATCCCTAGCGAAGTTTTCAGCTCAATTTCTTGATTTAAAAAAGGAAGTTTTAAGCAATTTCAGTGATTTTATAACCTTCAGCAACGAGAAATGACTTAAGCTGACAGTTCTACTGTCGGGGTACCAACATGTGAAATGTTAAAAACTAAATCGGTTTTTATGGACTTTCGATCATTAACCATCTTTACACTATCATTTTGTAGACAATTTTATACGTTAATTATAATAATAATTTATTTTAGAGTTCCTAAAATATACACATCTATTTAATAAATTGATATATTTTCCTAACGAGAGCGATCTGTTGGCGAAAGGCTTATAAGATGGTAATTCAAAATGGCATGCCATCTAGAGGTAAAAGTGCAATTCTATACCATAGAGTGGTGAATTGTTCTACTTATTAACTTGCGGACATCAGCGAAAGATGGAATGTCACAAACTGATGAAATAATATTGACTGCTCGTGTGCAAATCAGTGCGACTTATTATAACCAAAGTATTTGTTTATTTTCCCATTGGCAACACAAGTGAAATGTATTGCAATGTAGTCAGCTACAGTATTTCCTATTACTACATTATTATTTATATTTAGTGTTAATATTCTAATTATTTTTATTCCTACCTAAAATTATTATTAACGATTTTACAGACTTTTTTATCATCTTCAATTAAATACAAAACTAACAGAGACGGAACATCTTCATCGTGTACTAACTTCTTCTTCTTCAAACTCATTATGGTACTAGATTTTTTATTTTATTTTTATCAACATCATCACGGAGAATATTAACACCACAGAACTTTTCGTAAAATTCTTCTTTTATATAGTGGTTTCTTTAATCTTCCTACCCATAAAAGTTTTGTATTAATAGTGTATTTCATCAGGAGTTCAGAAAATCAGCTTTTCCCGTGCGCCCGTGACAAATTTATTTAATCCCTTACAAGCACGGCACGGGAAAAGCATTTATGGATATGTAATGAACGCTATTTTTTATTATACCTCTCTGAAAACAAAAGCAAAGCAATACGTTTAGAAACTTTATTTTTAATCATGGACGACCAGGAACTTGTATCTTTAATTTTACTAAATGAAATATTTATGTTAGAATTTGTGTTATTGTAAATATGCAATGCCTATTTCATTTTGTAGAATAATTTTTGATGAAGTCGAAGAAACATTAGAAATTATTTGTTGGTCTTCCCCAATTACAATATTTTCTGGTGTTGATGTTGCGTTTCCTATTCTTGAATAACTGAACAATTTACGAGAAACTTTAATCTTTCTGCTTACCGATTCTTCGATGTGTGCTGAAGATCGTTCCCGTACAGTATATTTTTCAGGATTTCTTAGGTTTAGATATTCAGTAATATATTTTGTTGTACTACTTATAGTATGGTAACATACTTGTAGCGCATAACATCTACCACTGCGATACGTAATAAGTAATCTTCTTCTATCTACATTTATAAGACTTAGATTATTATAATTACGATAAAAACTGCATGAATCAAAAGGAAATTCTTCCTTTGTAATGGTGAAACTTCTTGACTTATGATTTTTGCCATCTCGAAGGAATACCACCTTATCTTTCACGATTTCCAAAGTTAAAGGAATAATGTAATTTCTTCGGCTCGCACCGAAAATACCATTAATATTAAAATTACTTTAGTTAATACCCACCTCTCATCGGGTGCTTCAAGCATGAATTTGGTGACTTGGCCTACAGTTAACACTTTGGATTTTTTCGGTGCGTAACCAACGTTCTGTCATCTGAGATATGCAGCAATGTTTGGCAAATTACTAACATTCACATTTTCCTTTACTGACAGACAGCTTTATAACATTGAATATTGACTCCATAAACAAATAATAGGACACATAATCGAAAAGTATTATCACTTACTGGGCTAATTTTTTGTGCTAGATACCATGAAGTTGATATAATGACCCAGCTTCCAGTCTCTAGATTCTAAGAAACTGAAAGTTTTTACATGGAACATGGAAGATTTTCAGGAATCTACAAAAGTACCACAGGTAGAATCATTAAAAGAGTTATAAAAGCTGAAGATCGTGGAGAAAGAAGAAGAATCCAAACAGACTTTACAACTTGGCAAGCTTTTCCAGAGTACTGGGTGCTATTGATTATACGCATATAAAAAATACAATCACCATGTGAGATATTAATTATAATGTAAAGTTTGTGTGTGAAAAACATAGCTATTATTTAAAGCGGAGATAATGCACAGGTGTTTAGAAAGAAAAATGGCTTTTTTGCTAATTGTTAAGCAATACGCAATAGCAGAAATTTGTTAATGGATATTGTGGTATGATGGCCGGGATCTTGCCATGACAGCCACATTTTCCAAAATTCAACCAGTGGAACAAGATTTGAGGCTGGTGAATTTGGAGATGCCGTTCTAGTAGGACACAGTGGTTACGTTTTATACGATTACCTTATGATCCCTTTAGGCGACGCCCAAACAAGAGCAGAAGAAATTAAAATATGTTTTTTACATCGTCAACATTTTGACAAAAATGCCACTCTTCTAAGTTATTTCTGACATTATATTATTATTTGTCAATTTCAGGCAAAAGCCCGCTCTAAAAGTTCATAACAGTGCTATAATTACGAGAAAAATAATGAAGTTAAGAAAAATGATTTTGTGAATGCATTGTATTAATATTCAAGTTTTAATTACAGATTTGTCCATCGTAAATTAAGTAAAACTTTTTATTCCTTGCATTTTTCTTTGTAAAATTAACAATGAAAAATATTTCAATTTTGCAAACTTCATCCAGGAACATACTGTATGTCGCACTCAACCCCATTTGCCCATATGACGATATTCCTTTATTCCATTTTCAATTTTAAGAACAATCTGTATTAATACTAAATTATAGGTTCTTCCATTTAAAATCAAGCAAAAATTTTTTATTCATTTCCCATTTATTTAAAAAAAATATGTTTTCTGTTTTCCAATTTTGATAAGGCACTGTATCAATATTGTATATCGTATTCTTTTTATTCGTCAGTATGACGGTATAAGGTGTTTCAGAGATTTCTTCTGGATGCCATTTCATGGGGCTTGTGACGCTAAACGTTTTTAAGTTTTTTTCAATAAATATACCTAATTCACATACCTGATAATGGCGTCAGACAACTTCTACAAAAGTTATATTTAACCCACCAAGATAGAAACTCAAAAAAGCAAGTGAGAATGATATAAACAGCTTCAATGAATTTTAAATGAATAAACAAAGCTCTGAACCTTCCTTAATTATTTATTATTCCCTTTATGATTCTTAATTTCACTGTTAAAATGAGGTTTGAAATGCGCATGATATGGCGTTAATACTTTTCACGGATTATATTTCCCGTTAGATTAAACTCAACAGTAGACTTATCCAGTCGTAAAAAATTCAAAGGAGCAAACTTTCCCTTTTAAAAGAGTTAATATAATGTAAGCATTTCCAAATTAAATAAAACTCAATTTTCCCCAATTAGCAAAATCTCCAAGCAGCGCCTAACAAATCTATTATATTTTCAGCTGCGAATACTAAAAGGAAAGTGAATAAAACGAGGAAAACAACAATAATGAGTTATAAACTTAATATAATAAAATACGTTTTCAAAATTTAAAAGCTACTTAAGTTACCATGCACTGAAATTTAGTTTCATTGTTAAAATAAATATCTTTCTGTTCAGTTGCTGCAAATGAAGAAATTATACTAGAAAATTACAGTAAATAAATTACTATGGAAACCGATACGAACTTTTTAAATAGCCGATTTTTAAAAAAGATTGTCAAAAATTAGTAAGGTAAATATAACGATCTTTTATACATTTACTTATGTTTTTCGAATATTTTTGGTAATGCACATTTTTAAAGATCTCATTGATTGAACGGACTATTTTAATTTCTTATCTTTTAATTTTTTTCATCTTTTTAATAGTCCTCTGTCTTTTACATGAGAAAATGTTAATTTGTTAAATGTGTAATCTCTTATGTTGAAGGCTAACCGGGGTGTTAAGCTCTTCAGAATGTTCCCTTTTGCAAATTTTGGAATAACACAATTGTTGTGTCCCACACTAGTCAAGTGACTACCTAACGACCTTTGCAGCATTGTAGAACTTCATTTATTTCCAAATTTACGCACCTCAACTCCAATAAGGATGCCTCCTTCAGAGACATCTATGTACGTTGTCACGATGTTACCCCAGTAATGGACTACATCCAGAAAATTGACAATAATTTTATGCCATCAAACTGGGTAATAATAGCCTTCTAACCAGGAACACAACACAAATCAGACGGCATAATGCCCTCTTCAGAAAAAAAGACTCCACTCTTCCGACAACCTCGCTAGGCAATCTTTCACCAGACTATATGTTCCTCTTAAAACACCTATTACTTTAAATTTTCAAATCTTTTGTTCCTTAAATATTTCCTGTCCACCTCTTCATCTGTGTTTGTTTTTTTTGTTTTTGTTGTTTTCTGTTCAGTTAAATTTATTTTTTCAAACAATACATTCGTGAATATTAAAGCTTCCTTTAGGCCAAAATATTTGAAAACAACATAATAGGCAGTCGGGACGCAGCTCGTGGTTGTTGCTTCGAACGATTCTTTCGTTTAGGTTTTTTCCGTACCAGCTGTCAAATTTTATTAGTGTGCATCTTCCATGGTGTTAGTGTTTTAGTGTTCAATGTTTTTAGATATTTTTTACACAATTAAATTTTATTACTTGCTTTAATTTGTTCTTTGTCAAAGGGAGTTCATGTGGTTTTTATAGTTATTAATTTTCTTTTTTGCCAAACCAATCCTGCAATCGCCACCACGCTTCGCGTGGTTCACAGCCGGTTCCAAGGTGGATTTTGGGGAGGACTTGCATGTATATATAATTTTATTAAATCTATCCATCACATAAACAGCGCCGATGTGGTGCAGCACGTCGGCCACGACAATGAGAAAACTAAAAGTGCTCGAACAGAAATTTATGCGCCTCATCTCTATCTATCATTCTGGAAGATACACCACCCTCAGAAACCTATACGTATTTTGCCACGACATAATCTCAATAGCGGACTACGTCCAGGACATCTCTCAAAAATTCTATTCTTTCAAGCTTGGCCATAGCCCGCTAACAAGAACCATACAACAAATTAGCATAATGCTCCATTAAAATATAACACCCTATAAAACACACCCTGCCATACCAGACGTTACCGTTCTTCCTGTAACCTTTGTAGTCAAACTTCACCAACTATAACTTCCGCTTACTCTATCCACCTTTGCTGATATTTCATACCTGTTGTATCTTTAAATCTTCCCTGTTTCTTCCTTCTCTTTGTAATATTTTTGTCGCGTTTGTTTCTTGTTTTTTTTTTTTGTAAATTTTTGTCTCTAAATTCATTTTCATTGAAATTTTTCAAAAATCAAAATTTTACGAAATCAAAATTTTTAAAACCACAATTTAGTCTAGTAGACCGGAGGAATGGAAACTTGACAAGAATTATGTACAAGCGGTTAAAAGCGATTTCTCTTTTCTGTCATGTCAGTAGGGACCTAAGAACCATATTCAGAACGGGAGCCCAACGGATCAGTCACTTTTAACTTCTGTACAGTCGCGCAAAGTACAGTTTGGGACCTAATGTCATTTTGGACTACTAATTCCGTTTCAGTCGTCGTAGCGAGATCATTTTTGGTGTAGATCTATGTTTTTGGGGGCAGGAAACCTGTTTATAACTGTCTCGAGGCACTGAGGCCCATAGTACTCCCGTTTAGGTACCTAGGGTTTGAACGGGTATGTACTGAAGGTGTACCACAGGTACCTGAGGACTATTGTGATCAGTTTCTTTGCCTTTAACCATGAGTTGACGTTTATGGGACTCAAAAATGTTAAAAAACTATTCTTTAAACGAAGCTTTTATTCATTTTTCTGATATGAATTGCATAGTTAGAACAGAGAACACACAAATAACATTGAAGATTGTGTTCATTCGAAGATGTGTCCGCTGCGGGCTTTTCTGACCTCTGCATTAATTGCAGGTTACGCCAATTCCTTTTTGTTCCGAGCACCTGGAGGAATAAAAAGAGTATTACAATAATTATTATCATCATCGGGGTGTCAAATTGTATGTTGTGAACCCTGAGGTTTTTGTTTTTACCTTTATTGAACTTATATACTCTTGCTTACAACTGCATTTGCACAAGCTGGTGCATGGCAGTTGGGATTTTCCGCAGCCACACCGTTTTCCACATGGGGTTTTGCAGGAAGAGGAGATGACCTCGCGACACGTCCTTTCTACCGGAGGCAGGGAAGTCCACTTCGCCTGGAGGAAGCAAAATACTATTTAACGAGCGATACGACCAGAGTCCTTGTCTTTGCGAATTCGCATTCGAACACGTATATGCTTGCCCATGCAATTTGTATTGGAAAACGTATACGTATACGAATGCGAATGGTCAAGGATACCATTGTACATTGATTTGTATATACCATATAATATATGACATTAACTTTACCTTCCATTCTCCTTGTGGTGTCTTGGTCTACCCATACAATGCAGGGTCGGGAAGAACGAAATCTTTCGTCAGACTCTGTCCCCATATATACCCCGCCTAATAGGCGGCTCTCTAGGTACGCAGATGGAGAGCATCTTGAGTAGGGGGGATATTTTCTATGTCTCTACCCTTGCAGAATAGGTGAAGACGGGCGGTATTGACTTCTTCATCTTCTGAACATCTGTCATACATTATAACGACATACCTTTCCAGTACGGGTAGGGCCTGCTCAATTTCATCCAAGGAAGGAGCTTTGAACAAGCACTCAAAGATAGGATTTACTACATGAAAATCTTTCCACACCGCCAGAGATGTTCTTTTTCCTTTGCCTCTTAACGCAGAAGTAGTGTCGCTACCTGTGAAGGCATGGAGAAGAGAAGACCCAAACGCCTTTCTGCCCCAAGACTATGAATAATAGAGGAGACATCCAGCAAGCGGTAGGACTTGCCGGCACCCAAGGTGATCCATATATTTTCACAGCCAGGTAGAGCTTGCAAAAAGGCAACAAACACAACAATACAACTGCAGCGAACTTAGCCAACTAAGTTTTCCAATTCGTCTTCGATGCTCGCGCACGTGGTCGATTCGTTTGGCAGTGCTCGGGTTTGTTGCATGTGCTTAACTTTCAAGAGAATTATTTCCAACAGTGTGTAATGTAGTGAAACGTACTGCATTTATGAATACCTTCTCTTGTACTATCCACCTTTCGCTAATATTTCATACCTTTCACTCATCTTTAATCCTTTCCTGTCCCCCTCCTCTTTCTGTTTGTGTATTTTTGTCGTGTTTGTATTTTCTTCGTTTCTCTTTGTATATTTTTTTCTCTAAATTCACTTTCCAACATTAACCTTGAAACCGAACCAAAACTATTTTTAAATCAAAATTTTTAAACTCAAAGTTTAGGCCAGCCCTGCGCGGCCCCTTATTGGAATATCTCGCAGAAGGCACCTTGTTCAAGTTATGATGCCTTCCAGGCCTTCCCCGCCCGATCCTGCAATCCGCCACAGCGTCAACGTGGTAGTTGCACGATCGGCTCCGAGACGGGTCCTGGGAGATTGTATATTTTAATATTAATAAATTTATTTTGAATTGAATTGCGCTTATGAATCGGGTGAGCCGGGTTCGATCCTTTTTCATTTTTTTTTAGGTTTATTTCTTAGGATGTTTAGAATTGTTTTTTTTTTAAGTTAGTTGAAAAAAAAAGAGAGTTGAAGTTTGGTTTGGCTACGAGATTAGTTTTTCCGATTTTATTTTCTTTAAGGTTATGTACTATGTACCATGGCCTATGTACAATGGGCCTCAGGGCCTCGAGACAATTATAATCAGGTTTTTCGCCCCCAAAAACATAGATCTACACCCAAAAATGATCTCGACTGAAACGGAATTAATAGTCCAAAATGACATTAGGCCCCAAACTGTACTTTGCGTGACTGTACAGAAGTTAAAAGGGACTGATCTGATGGACTCCCATTCTGAATATGGTCCATAGGTCCCTATTGACATGACAGAAGAGAGAAATCGCCTTTAATCGCTTGTACATAATTCTTACAGCAATTCGCTGGACTATAGCCTAGCTCAGACCGGCGTTTCCACACCAGGTTGAGGTGTCTGCGCCAGTAACAAAATTTAAGAAGTGTTTAGTACAAAAGTTTCTTAAAAATGTGTAGTTTGTAAGTTTAGTTAGGTCTGTTTTTAGATATGTTCTATTTTATGGCCTAATTTTATCCATCTGCGATGGAAGGTGTTTAGGTTAAGCAGTTTTTAATTGTCTTTTAGCCGAACCAATCTCATTCCGCCCGACACTGCAATCCGCCATCACGAGCAACGCGTTGGTTGCACAGTCGGTCCCGGGGTGGATTCTGAGGAGGCGGATGTAAATATTAATTTTTAATATTCTATGGATTGATTGATTGAATGGAAAAGCAGAACTTTAAATATTAAGCACACATATATGAAGTTTGTAGTTTTTGTGGTGAATGGCTTTGATGATGATCGTTTTACCGCAAGATTTATCATGAATGAGAAATACACCTTACTCTCGTATTAATTTTACGAAACAAGTAAAACAAACAACATTTTATAGACTTTGATGTTCTGCAAAAATTGTATTAAATATTTTTTACAGAATTTTCACTAAAAGCAAGATATTTCAAAGAAACTGAATACAGCCATTCTTTCAAGATGGTGGCGTTTCCACATACAAAGGATTTTCGGAGACCTGAATTTACACTCGCGGTAGACTCCTTATAACTCCCCAAATCTGCAGAAAACCTACAAATTCTCTATACGGACACTACGATAATATGATATTTTCTGAAACAAAGAGATATTCTCTCAAATTGTTGTCAGTGTTTGACGAAATATTTTTTTCACGGTACGTTTAAATTATTTTCATTTATTCGTGAATAGTATCTCACATTGAGGGAAATCCTTTAATGAATGAACAAACTGTGTGCTCGTTAAAAAATATTTTCTGCATATGATAGCTGTTTACGTCCAATCAATAAAATGAAGTCGCGATGATTCAGCTTTCCGAGTAGCTTCAATTCAAACTTAACAATTGAAACAAATCAAATCAGAAAAAGTTAAAAAGCAAACTAATTTGAACTTCATATATTATTGGTTGAACAGAGCTGAAAGAAGACAGGAAACAAGATAACCTGACAGTAACACGTCCAACCAAGAACGTAATTGGGACGGGTGTTGAAAATGTAGAAATCAGTGAAGCGCGCAAACCATTCGCCGCTATACTATCCAATCCGGAAGTGATAAATTCATCCGGATTTGTTTCTTTAATATGTATTTTTTCCAGAAAACAACCGCTTGCAGGGTTTTCGTTTACTAAATGTTATTGTTACAATTTTTCGAGAAAAACGTGAGTTTATGAATTTTAGCAATTCAGTGGGAATAACGTAATCTTGTCGGTATATCGTTATTTATTTACTGATGACATTTAGAAAGATTTCTGTTTCAAAAGTGCCGGAAACAGCTTATATGCCTTTTTTATTTCATTTAAATGTATAACTTTAAACAACTTTTTCAGAATTTAAAAGAAAAAATCATTGTTTATATTTTAAAAATACCACTTCTAATAAACCCAGATCGTCGAAATGTCGAAATTAACTCAGATCCAGATAACTTTTAGTCCTATGTCAGAAAAAGTTTCACTGTATCCTCATGTATGAAATGAATTAACGAATGAATTAATTAACTTATAATCTTTTTTAATATGTAATTAATCAAAATAATTTTTTTGTCCCCCTCTCCCCCTCGCAACAACTATAGTTCATGAAACTGGTGTAAGAACGCACTAGTTGCGCTAAGTTATTCACTTATTTCGAATATTGGCTTGTTTTTTTACTTACTACATAATGATTTTTTTTTATACATTTATTTAACGTCGACCTATTTTCGCTACTGAGGCCCAACACCGACGCCTGTATACGAGCTACCCCCAACCAGGAATTTTGCCGAACATCTTCCCTTAAGAAGAGTAGGGACCTTTTACTTGCCTAGCATTTAATAGACAAGGGACCCACGGCATTACATCCCCTCCGAAGGATGCATTGGCGTCACATTCAAAAATTTATGCCACAATGGAAGTAATACTTTGTGTCAAAATGCAGATAATATTGTTGACGAAGCTGTGGTTGATGAAGAGCCTGAGCAATCAGAAATTAGTCCTGATATTTATAATATTGAAGAATTCGAAGAAGTTGATAATTATGAGGAAGATGTTTGTAATTCAGAGAATATCTCAGATGTATACGATTTTAGCGATGATGAGAGTGAAGAAACATTTCAAACTCCAGTTACTGATTAGGAAGTAGACACTTTTTACAGTAGCACATCTAGTACAACTACTAAAAAAAGACAACATGAGTAAAACAAAATAATAATAATAATAATAATAATGTTTATTCGTTTAGTAGCATTACAATTTTTTACATTTTACGTACATAATTACTAATTTTTATTCACAAATAAACTAAAACCACAAAGCCTAGGGCTGACCGTGGTGTAGCATAACAATTTATCAATAAACTTAATAATAATGTAATACGTATAGCTGTAATGAACTTAGAAAAGTGAGTGTTTAATATAAAATATATAACAACTTAATTACTGTGTTATAGCTAGATAGAGTAAGTAATATAAGTATATCTCAGCACTGAGTTCAGATATAAAAAGATATAAATAGGTATAAAACAGATGTAATTAGATATAACATGATAGATATAATTATGCATAAATAGGTGTAAATAATAGATGTGAGGCATCTATAATTTAGGTATATAGTAGGTAGATATAAAATATAATTATAATGTGGACATAAATTATAACCAATACACATAATAGACACTAATTCCACTTGTGGGTACATACAAATGAGGGACATATTTTCAACTATATTTGGAGTACCAATTTTATTGTAGTAAGGCTTCACAGGATGTTCAATAGTTTTCGTTTCTATTAGATCACGAATTCTTATTCTATTTGAATTGGAGATGAAGGATCTGGAGTGTTTTTAAAAATTAAAATAATTTTGGTGCGAGAAATATAAAACTTCTTTTCCTATTTCCTATTTTAATCTCTGTCTGGCTGCATGGGAGTGGTATGGTTGAATTAAGGTATCCTTATTATTGAACTGGTACAAAGTAAGTTCGTTAGCCTGACTAAGAATTCATTCTCGTTGGTGGAAGGAGGCCTGTACACAGCAGTTATAATAAAATATTTTTGCCTATATAAAAATTTTATTTGAATTGCCTTACTACGATGTATTGGCACAATTTTTACAGAGTAGTTGATTGCATTTTTTATAAACAAAACAACCCTGTCGTTCCTGTTGATATATCCCTCATTGTATATAAGATCATAACCTTTAATTTTAAAAAGAGATAGGTCTGGTATACAATATGTCTCCGACAGCACTATGCAGTCGAATTCGGTATCTAGATGTTCTAATAATAAAGTAAGTTCATCAAAATTTTTACTTACACTACGAATATTTGTGTGGAATAGACTTAAATTAATATTATCTTTATTATTAAAGTCGTTGGCTATATTTTCTGAATAAGTTTCCTTGGTTTCAAATGGCGTATATTTGATGTCTCTTATATATTGATTCATGTTTCAATGAGGTAAGTTTAAATATAATATAGATGAAGATATGTTAATTAAATGTTAATACTTATTAAGTTATTATGATACTACAATAATAATTTGATAAGTAGATAATCAATAATTGACCTAACTAGAACTTCGTTTTATATTCCCCTGTTGAGTATTGGAAGTACTTAATTAAACTATTAACTATAATTAAAATTATACTTAAAAATATTATTTTTTTATCTTATTGTACCTTGTTTTGTAAGTTTTCGATGGTTCTGGCTTTTTATATGTTTCTTCTTGATGCTTTGTTGTATGCAAATAATTCGTCTCCTTGCGGATGTTGCCGTTTGTAATTAGTTTCCGTTGTGCTTGGTCCAGGAGTTGCCCTCTCGGTTTCTATATATGGTTCGCTTTCTTCGTCTCCTCTTATATTCAATAGCTGTTCATAAGTATGTTCTTTTCCATTTATATACAATTTACCGTTCTTTATAGCAGCAGGGAGTTGTTGTTCTCTGGCTTTCTTTTTATGCAGGTTTAGAAGTTCATATATTTTCCTTTCCTTCTCGCTTAATTCAGAAGCTATATACCTGCGTACCTTTAAATTTATGTGCGTTTTTGAGTTTTGAACTTCCAATTTCTTCATAAAGCTTATAAATTCTACTCTAATATGTTTTATTTCACCTTTTCCAAAATAATGTATATTGTTATCTCTGGCGTTCAAGTCGATTTGCATTTGATTTTTTAATATTAATATAATATTATTTAGCAGATCATCATCTCTCGGCTCTATCCCAAAAATAACAATATTGTTTTTTCTGTTCTTTTTCTCCAGGAGGTTAATTTTATCTTGTAATGTTTGATTTTCTTTTTCTAAATAATTAGTTTTTGCATCAGGTGCAATTTGCGCATTTTTTAAATCTGCAATAACCTGTTGTAAGTGATCTTGATTCTATAGATATTAGTTTTTTATAAATATCAGCATTTGTTATATTGCTCAGGTCTGATGTCATATTTATCGTAATTTTTAGATTAAATATGTAAAACTGCGTATATTTCTATGTCCGTAATGTTAACTGAATTATGCTGGTAGAAAATTTGCCAGATGTTGACCAGATGTTAACAGTCCAAATATTGCACAGACACTTCACACTTAAAAAGGCCTTAAGTCACAGTCCCTGACACAACCACCCTCGCTCATGGCTATACTACTATAATAATCAATATTTTTTGTAAAAGTTTAATAAAAATGTGAATTTTCGAAAAAAAAAATCGTATCTTAATTTCGTTTTTTTTTCTATCTAAACTCACAATCACTTGTTATTATTGACATTGAAATTTTACGTATGCTTCTGCGCTCATACGTATAATACCGAAAATGACGGGAAACTACCGCGCGCATATATATACCAAAATGAAAAAATCGGCTAAATTAAAAAAAAAAAAATTATTACATCACGTGAATGTACATAAAAAAAATTTCATTTTGGAAAAAAATTTATACGGCCGTTTGGACAAATTGAGGAACGCTTTGAAAATTTTGTGGAATTTGGGCTAAAAATGGAATTGCGGCCAAAGTATTGGATATTTTTTGCTAAAATTTAGCAGGTTATTTCTTGGTTATAAAGGTTACTTTCATCTGAAACTTCATCAAATTCAGTTTAATTTTGGTCAAGTTAGCCGTAATTAAATTTATAATGTTTTTTTCAGTATAAATATATCGTGGGAGGCGGTAAACCGATTTTTACGAAATTTGAACTGAAAGTTCCTTGAACATCTACAATAAAAGGGTACCATTGTCGTTTCTTAACTATTATTTTAAAGGGTCCAAAATAAATTAAAACTGAAAAGCCACCCTTAAAAATGGCCAATTTACCTCTCTTACGCGAAAAAAGGGTTACCCCACCTACTTGATGTAGAAAACTCAGGTTATTCTTAGTTTTACCAAAACGAACTTATTTTTCCATCGCGTTGCTCGATCTGAAATTTTCTCTATCGCCTAATTTTTGGCTAATTTTTACTCCACTAAACCGGTTTTGAGAAATTTGAAATTAAAATATGTAATATTAATTAAATTTAGTGATCCAAATTTTTTATTGTTTGACGAGTTTAGTGGGTGTTGGGATCAACCTTTTGTCAAAAAACACAATTTTTAATTTGTTTACGTTTCGTTTATTATTATAAACATCCTCAAGACAATTTAATTTGTGTTTTGATGTCATATAAAATACATAACTTCTGGGACATCGGCTCCGGCACTGTCGGAGGAAATGCTTGCATGTCCACTTTTTCAATGAGTATCCCCCCTCCGCACAAGTCTCTGACTTCTGGAATTGGGGGTTGTCTAATTTCTGTGGTGTTTATATTTATATTAATTACTATGTATTATGTACATTTTATTTTACAGAATCACTTTAGCCTATGTATCAATGTCCTAGGCTTATACACATTTAAAAATACTAAAATATTGACTAAATGAATTTCCTTAAAACTAGTACATAAATTAAAAAAAACTAAAGTTTTCCCATGTTATATGTTTATCAGCGAATTATTTATATTTTGAAAGCTAGGCACACATGTTAACATACTTCGCTGAGACATATGCCCTAGATAACGTTGTTTATTAAAGTTAAATTCTTGATATCGTATGGTTTCATTTTTATAATATGACAACATTTTCTATATTTTATGGTTTTATATATTTCTTCTACTATAGGTAGAGTATAATGGTATGGGTGATCATGACATTATATTTATATGGAAGACGTTTTCTTGAGAGACCAAGGTCTGATCGAAAAAATTTCGTTAGTTTATGTGCCAATTAAGATAATCATGGAAGTTTTACAAAACAGAAACACTTAGAAGAAAGAGAGCTATATCAGATGAAAATACAGCGTTCGTGTTAGAAACAATTGAAAATAATCCCCTCATATCGTTACGTAAGTTAAATGGGCAAATTAATATTTCTGTAACTTCGTGTAGAAGATTTCTAAAAAATAATAAACTTAATCTATATAAAATTCATTTGGTGCACCACTTAAGACAAGAGTAGATTTTAGGCATACTATTCTATTCTATTAGCGTAGGGGAAAATCCTAATTTGCTAAATAAAATTATGTGAACTGATGAATCTAAATTCCACAACAACGGAGTAACGACCAGACATAACTGTCGATACTGATCTAAAGAAAATCCTAAATGGATGGGACAAACCGGATTCCAGACAAGACTTGGGCTAAATGTTTGGTGTGGCATTATGAATGAATACATTGTTGGTCCATATCTTTATCATGAAAATTTAAATGGTGAACGTTATTTATACTTCTTGCAAAATGATTTACCTGTGCTATTGAATAATTTACCAATTCAATTAGATACTATGTGGTTTCACCAAGACTGGCACACATTATAGCAATATTGTGGTAAATTATTTAGACCAAACATATCCAGAAAGATGGATTGGCTCATGCGACCAGCTAGATCTCCTGATATAACCCCATTAGATTTCTATTTGTGGGGTTGTCTGAAAAGTGACGTTTATAGAGAACCAATCATAGACATGGCTGGCCTGTATAATAAAATTTATGCAAATATTGGAGCCATCAACAGGAATACATTACCTAAGGTTTGTGGAGTTGAGCTATTGAATAGATTCCCCATTGTACAAACGAAAATGGTAATAATTTCGAACACCTTCAAATCCAATTGAAATTAAATTCTCTTTAACATAGATAAAACATTTATAAGTTTATGTCATCTAAAATATTATTTGTAGTGGAACGCCATCTACCCCTTAGCATGGTAAGAAACTATCTGTATTCAAAACTAAAGCCATTTATATTTTCTAGCAATGCGCTTTTACAAAACTCAAATATATCTAGTAATTTTCGAAGCATTTCACCTGGAAGCTTTTATTGGCACACTCTATCAACTAGACACGTGATAATTTCTCTAATTATTAATAAACTTGACAGGACTGGAACCATCAACCTTAAGATTACGAAACAGTGAAATATAATGAAAACAACTTTATTAACATTCAGATGAATATAAATTCTCCCCAAAAACTATTTCGGGATCGATCGTGCAACCAACACGCGAAACGTGAGGGCCGTTATAGGATCATGAGGAGTAGGCCTGATTTGGCTAAAAATAAGTAAAATCCTAGCCCAATTCCCTTTATTACAAAAATAAATTAAAAGAGGTAATAAATTTAAAATGCCAATAAAACTTAAGGTAATTAAAATTTAATATCTAATAAATGGAAGCGCGCACAGAATTTAATTTTGGTTACTAATACAAGAAAAACAGCAAAGACACCTGTTAGAATTAACTAACATAGGACTGCGTCCCGGCAGCCTAGCATATAATTATTAGAAGGTTGTAGAAACTTAATTTCGTCTTTTATAAATATTTTATCGTTGATGTAGCAGAAAACTTAATTGAACTTTATTTTTAGAATACAAAGAGACAAGTATTGAAAAATATCTTATCGTTTGGTTTAACTATTTCGAAATTACGAGTCAATAATCATTTGCAAGCAGTGAGCACTTCCACCCCTTTTCCCTGCACCTCTGAAATATATTTTTTTGGGTACTACTTTTTACGTTTGCTAAGGGTGTTTCACGAGAAAACTGACATGTTTTAATGGGAGACAGATGCCACCGAAAGTAATCAGAATCACTCATAGAAAAAGCTGGTTGGGCACCATTGATGAAATATAGGGTGTTTTATGTATTTTTCCAAAATTTCTTTTGGTCATTACTTTGCAATGGAATGGAATAATTAGTTCATATTTGTCTCATGTAATGCGCTAGTGATGCTGAATAAATACATATATGGCAAAGAAAATATCCAGGTCCAGACTTGACAAAAAGGTGTTCTTGTTATTTTTCAAAGAAACAGCACCCTGTATATATTTTCTTCCAAATTTCGATATATAATTCTAATAGTACATAAAAAACTGAGCAAAATGGTTTCATCGATTTTTTTTCCACACTTTCATCGTTCTCGAAATACAATATGCGACTTATCAAAATATCGATGAATGATACTTGCTAAAAATGCTTCCACAATTGAAATAATTCATTTACTTTTTTTTCAACAGTAAATATTACGTTGTAGTTAACATTTTTTAACGTCGAACACTTGTGTGATATTAGGGAGGGGGAGAAATAAATAAAGACATAAATGTTACAGACCATCGAGCAAATCATCTATTCTATTACGCTCATGTATTGAAAACTAGTAAAACAACAACATAATATATCTATCAACTACAACAATTATGGTAGCAACAAAATAACATATCAATAATTCACATAATAACTTAATAATAACAAACTATGTGCGAATCAATATGTATGTAAAACAAAAATGCAAATATCAAAATAAAACATATTTACGATTAATTAAATTTTATTTTCAAAATATATTCACTCGGCCCGAAATATTGTGAAACTTGATGGAAATGGTAGAGCAGTAGGGAGGGAATATCGAAGACGGTTTTCTAATAGACGAACGACAATCTGACCATAAAACTTTCGGGTTCGTATGCCAGTATTCCAGAGAACATGGAAAATTTCCCACTAGTGCAGTTGTTATACTTAACGCGCCAGGCTTGTAACTTGTAATTCAGCGCTCGGCGGGGCACATAGCCCGGAGAATAGCTATTGGTTGCAGTCTGATTACGTTCCTTATAGTAAAATAAGGATTTTATACAGGAGTTTGTGACTAAAAATATTATGTTTTAAATACTAATATTGTTTTTTTCATCAATTACAATATTTTCAAGCTTATATGACCAAAAATAAAAATGCACCAAAAATAAAAGCATGGGGCACTCACAAAACATTGTAATTATTTCTTCCTTTTTAATGCATTTTTAATATACATTTTAATATTTTCTTATATAACCACGAAAAGAATGAAATTATTCTTTGAATTAATTATCACAAAATAAACAGATATATGCTCACATGGCGCATCTTTAGAACTTAATATTAACATGAATTAAGAATCAGCGGATTCATATAGCTTTATTATTGCGAACGATGTGTGCGAGACCATTAATTTTTGCTATATCGTGTTGTGGCATCATTAGTGGAAAAGTGTTTGAAGTTTGACGTGGAACACGAGAGTCAAGAAATGATAATTGATAGAAAAAATAAAAGTTAATCGTTTGTGACAACACTTAAAGCCGTAGAGCAATTCACACATGTCCTCTTTGTCCATAAAACTCCCCATTCAGTTTTCCCGATAAAATATTAGACGGTCCAAAAGCTATCAATTCTTCGACATTGATAACATCATCCATCACAGCAATAACAAACGTCATGGCACATAACTCTCTGAAAATACCAAAATCATTCAGACAGTCTTCCTCACTCTTTAATACACATCAAGAGATATTTTTTTATTGAAAGTCGCAACATCGAAACACCATTTGCGGAACTTCACAGCAAATAATCCATTAGTACGCGTCAAAGAAAATCGACACTAACAAATAGAATAAAATAAAATAAAAAATCGTTTGATATCCCCGGGGATAAAAATACTTTACGGCAATGCATTCACTTAACTCTATAGCGTGTGATGTAAAATTCGTCGCTTTTTTTAATATACATTTTTAATATATCATGCCTAGAGGATTTAATGTAGTGCGTTGTGTTCGGGGGTTTGCAATTTATTCCACAGATCAATACATCTTAATATTATGCATAGTGCTAAGCTTGACAATAAATCCATCCGTATTATCTATACGAGAGTTTATACAAAACCCACCTTATATCTAAATATACCAAAATCCCTCCTATAAACAAGAAGGAAATTAAAAACTAATGAACGTGGTTGCCTCCGAACGAATTAGGCTTAAGTCGAACAAATAAATAATAATATCTAGGCCCCACGTTCACTAGTTTCTAATTTACAGTAGTTACACACAGTATACTGTGTATAACTACTGTACGTATATAGTACTTATAAACATATACATACAGTGCTTTAATAAACTAATAAATAAATTCGCAAAGTTGTAAATTTCTGTTCGGGAAAAAAGGTTCCTATTAAATGTAATATTTTCACAGGCTCTAAAGTAGTCACTACAACTATAAAAACACTACATTCGAATACACTTGGCGCACGTTTTGCTAACTTTTCGATAGTTTCATCGGGAGATGATTAAAACTAAATAAACCTAGCATTGTGTTCCAAATTTATTAATGTCTAACTATTCTATGACTGTTATCAAAGGCACGTCGGGCAACATTAGATTTTTATGTTCCACTGTATCTGAGATTTGAATTTAGTAAAGTTCGCAGATAAAGCATACATTTTCTCTTATCAGAGTATACCATTTATTATAAGTAGTTCGGTAATAAGGCCAAATTAACAAAGTGACTGGATCAAATTTTATTTGAAACTAACTGACCCGACAGAGGTTGTCCTGTCACAAAAAGCACTTTCAGTTTTTCCAGAATTTTCCAATTTTCCGGGCAACCCCTTCAATTTTTCTTTCCCTAAAAACCTTCTTCAGATTATTATTAACAGCCCTGTCACTCGAACTATTTCAACATTTCTGTCACAAAAAGCACTTTCAGTTTGTCCAGAATTTTCCAATTTTCCGGGCATCTTTTTCAATTTTTCTTTCCCTAAAAACCTTCTTCTGATTATTAAGAACAGCCCTGTCGCTCGAACTATTTCAACATCCCTGTCACAAAAAGCACTTTCAGTTTTTCAAGAGTTTTCCAATTTTCCAGGCAACTTTTTCAATTTTTCTTTCCCTAAAAATCTTGAGATTATTGTTAACAGCCCTGTCACTCGAGCGATTTCAACATTCCTGTCACAAAAAGCACTTTCAGTTTTTCCAGAGTTTTCCAATTTTCCGAGCAACTTTTTCAATTTTTTTTCCTTAAAAGCCTTCTTCGGATTATTATTAACAGCCCTGTCGCTCGAACTATTTGAACATTCCTATCACAAAGAGGCTTTCAGTTTTTCCAGAGTTTTCCAATTTTCCGGGCAAATTTCTCAATTTTTCTTTCCCTAAAAACCTTCTTCGGATCATTAAGAACAGCCCTGTCGCTCGGACTATTTCAACATCTCTGTCACAAAAAGCACTTTCAGTTTTTCCAGAATTTTCCAATTTTCCGGGCAACTCCTTCAATTTTTCTTTCCCTAAAAACCTTCTTCGGATTATTATTAACAGCCCTGTCACTCGAACTATTTCAACATCCTTGTCACAAAAAGCGCTATCAGTTTTTCCAGAGGTTTCCAATTTTCCGGGCAACTTTCTCAATGTTTCTTTCCCTAAAAACCTTCTTCGGATTATTCAGAATGGCCCTGTCGCTCGGACTATTTCAACATCCCTGTCACAAAAAGCACATTCAGTTTTTCCAGAGTTTTCCAATTTTCCGGGCAACTTTTTCAATTTTTCTTTCCCTAAAAACCTTCTTCGGATTATTATTAACAGTCCTGTCACAAAGAGCACTTTCAGTGTTCCAGAATTTTCCAATTTTCCGGGCAACTTTTCCAATTTTTCTTTCCCTAAAAACCTTATTCGCACTATTACGAACATTTAAAAAAATATATCCAAATCTGTCCAGCCGTTCTCAAGTGATGCGATTACCAACGAACAGCATTTCATTTTTATTTATGTAGATTAAGTCTTTCTATTAAAAAATGAATGAAAACTATTGACCACCCATCGGTGAAAGTTTCATCAAAGCCGATTATTTTTTAAATGGATATAGTGGAGTAAAAATAGCAAAACATAAGGCAATAGAGAAAATTTTACATGGGGCAACGCGACATAGAAAAATAAGTTTGTTTTGGTGAAACTAAGAATACCCTGAGTTTTCTACTTCGAGTAGGTAGAGGAACCCTTTTTGCGGAAAAGGGGTAAATTCGTCATTTTTATGGGTGGTTTTCAGTTTTAATTTATTTTGGACTCCTTAAAATGCTAGTTAAGAAACAAGAATGGTACCCTTTTATATTTTACGTTCAAGGAACCTTCAGTTCAAATTTCGTGAAAATCAGTACACCACCTCCCACGATATGTATATACGTATACATACTGAAAAAACGCCAAAAATCGAATTGCGGCTAACTTCGCCAAAATTAAACCGAATTTGATGAAATTTTAGATGAAAGTAACCTGTATGGCCGAAAAATAGTTTGCCGAATTTTAGCAAAAAATATACAATAGTTTAGCCGCAATTCTAGTCCAAATTTCACAAAATTTCCCCAATCTGTCTAAATGGTGACGTGATTTATGAGCAAATAAAATTCACCAAAATTGTTTTTGTGAAAAATCTAAATATTTTCAGATGGAACCATACGGTTCCATTTGCAAAAATTTAGTTTTGTCCCAAAAAAATTTTGGCGAATTTTATTTGCTTATAAATCACGTAATTTAGTGTTTTTAAGGGGATTTCGATTTTTGTAGCATTACACGGGTCATTTAGAATAAATCGGAACCGTCATGGCACACTTAAATGGAAAACTAAAAATTGCATTATAAAAAAAATGATATTTGAAATGTCACTTATTTGGCATTTTTGGATTCAGAAAACTACGCAGAATTAAAAAATGCAATAATATACAGGGTGGACCATTTAGAAATCGAAAGTTAATGTCACTTCCGGCGAAACTAGAAGTGAAAAAAACCAATTGTGTGTCAATAGTGCCGCTTATTATGTATATAGTATATCCTAAATTTCAATCAATTATCTTCAAAACTAAAGGAGAAAAGGGGGTATACCATGATCCTGTTACACCCGGTATATCGTGGGAGGCTTTCACGAAACTTGAACCGAAGGTTCCTTGACCATCGACGATAAAAGAATACCATTCTCGTTTCTTAGCTAGCATTTTAAAGGGTACAAAATACATTAAAACTGAAAAATCACACTTAAAAATGACCAATTTAAAGCTTTTCCGCGAAAAAAAGGTTTCCCCTACCTGCTTGAAGTAGAAAACTCAGGGTATTCTTAGTTTTACCAAAACAAACTTACTTTGCTATGTCGCGTTGTTCCATGTAAAATTAAATTTTCTCTACAAATCTGCATTTATTCCACTAATAGCGTAGCGTATTTGCTTAAACGCCGTTTTCTAGGAAATGGCGGAGGAGCCGGTGATATTCAAAACGTCCATTCCTAATTTTTCTTCATGCTTATTTCTCTACTTTGTAGCTGTGTTGACTGTTGATATATCTTATTATATTTTTCAACTATAATTGTCACATTGGTGAAATTTACATTGAAATCGGACCGGTAGCTTTGAAATTATGAGACATCATGCATCCAAATAGACTCACTGACGTATACTTTCATAGAATTATTGATACCAAGGTAAATGGAGTCCTAGTTTATTTGGCGATTACTGCAGACAATAATAATAATAATAATAGATGTAGAATAACTTTCAAATATTAGAAATTCTTGGGAGACAGCTTTATTATTTTTCAAAAAAGTTAATACTGTTTTTGCTTTTTTTTTAAATGTTGATGTATCGCAACTAAACAAAACTAAAAAGCACCTCTTTTCACTAAATTTGCCATAGGTCAAACATGAATTGTATGCACAACTAAGCTCACGACTAATATGTAATTCCAACTTAATTTTCCAAGGGCGAAATATCAAATTTCCTGGTTATTCCTGGAAAATTACGTTACGTTTAATCAACAAGAATTTAAAAAAAGTAACATTCTCTACAGAACGGGGAATATTATGTCCCTGATTTTTTCTATATTTCAAGGCATATAGTAACCCTAACTCTTCTTTGATTAAAAACTATATGCATATTAATCGATTGGAAATTTAGGTCTCTATAAAATGATCTCTAGTATACTTTTGGTTAAATATCAAAGGCTTCTGAGAAACTTTGAAGACACTGAAAAATTGTACCTCTGGTGGTGGATCTGTAGTTAGGCCACATTAGCTCAAACTTTTCTTTGAATCCGGATCATATCGATGTTAGTTAATTGTAAACATAATGCTCTATAAAAAAATCTGTAGTATATTCGTAAAAAGAAAAGTAGATAAAATAAAACATTAAATGCAAGGTTTCTGAGAGAAATTCCAAAATATTGAAAAATTTAACTTTTTTGGGATAGTTGGTCCATTAGAATTATAAAGGAGTTTTAGTCAGTTAAAAAGGACCAATTTCGGAGGATATAATCGTTAATCTTGGTAAAAATGTCAACATTTTATGGTAAAATTTGTATGTTACGTTCTACCTTATCTGAGATCGGTCATATGTTCCTTGAATTGGATATTTCATTTATTTGTCCTACATACCTGAAATTACAGATTAACATATAAACTTAACCTAATTTTCTTTGATATAAAACAAATTAAAAAAATAATAAGATTTTATACAGCCAAAAGGGCCTGACAGCAATTAAAATTTGAAGCTAGTAAATGATGGCACGCAAAGATATTTATCACGTAAATAAATTTGAACCTAATGTATATATAATGCAGGTAAAAAAATACGTACCGAAAATAGTTTATTATTAACAATTCCGGAGATAGGAAGTTAAGTTATTACTCAATTATAAATTATATTATTGGCCACTGGGTATCTCAAAATTTACATAAATGTGCCGTAAATATTTTAGATTTTCATTGATTGGATGGAATTTGCGGTAGGTACTTGATGAAACATATTCAATAGAATAATTGTAAATATTCAAAAGAATAGTTACAACACGCACTTGATTTATTTTATTTATTAGTTTATTCAGATTTCTCTGACATATGTTTCGGCCTTGCGACCATTATCAAAGAGTCTTAAAAGTTTTTTGAAGTCCAGCCAGTTCATTTATTATTATTTCGAAAATAAACTCAAGAAACACCTTATGTGTTATAGATTTGATAAACTTTAGGCTTTGACCATAAAACATCTCACATTTTCAACATCGCGAGAAGATCATAAGACAGTACTAAAAGTAATTACAGCTTTATAAATAAATCTCCAGTACTTCGTTAAAATTTGAATTAGAAATATGAGATAAAAGTCAAATGAAAGCTAACTTTGTGCTGTAAAACTTTGATTTGAATTATTTTTTTTTGAAGACGCCTCAAATTCTTAAAACTTTAAATTTCGTTATTTTTAAATTTAAATATTGCTATAGTTAAACTCATCAAAAACATGTAATTATACTTTCTGTAGAAATACGAAATGAGGTATAGAACAAGAAAATTGCGTAGTAATGGTTACTGAGATAGTTGATTTCAAGAAATACGGTAACTCCTTTGAATGACGGTATTAGCTTACATGGGATTTATTGACATTTTTATGTACTTATCCTACCTACATTAACAGTTTACTCACTTTGCGCTGAGATTTACCTCAACTATTGGTACGTTTTTTAAAATCAATAATGAGTTCATAGTACTGGCCATATTTTTTTTATTTTCGCACCGAAATATAGTTACCTAATCTAAATTATAAAAAAAAGGTACTTTTTGTCATCATAATACCAACAGAATTATTTTACAAAAAAATACCTCATTAATTAACTAACATATCCCGTTAAATATTAGCCATATGATTCTAAAGAGTTTTCAAATACTAATTATATTCATTAATGTTAATATGTTTTACGATTAATCCGCTTAAAGTCAAATAATGATTTTAATTATATTCTATGTTAGGAATACTTTTCTATAAGCTGAATTTTATATAAAATTTTAGCTGAATCACAATTTATATAGAAATAAGTATAAAAAATGTCAGTTTCAAATAATCCCTTTTCGCTGTGCGCTCTAAATATGAAAATTTAATATTACAAAGGTGTATCATTTGTTATCGTTAGAATTTATTAAAAGATAAATTTATAAATAGTGAATGCAAGCGCTCGAGAATAGGTGTCACTTTTAGAAAGATTTATATATCTTAAGAGTACCTTTTCTTACCTATTTATATATTGAAATTACAGCACAATGGCCGTTTCTTCTCATATTATATAAATAGGATTAATTATGAAGGCGGGCCGGAAGAAACTAGCAATAATATCCTTTAGAGCGGTACGCACGCCACATTTACAGTTGCATTAAAAGTAATGATCAACAAAAGTATCATATAAAGGTTGTCCTGTGAAACAATTTTATTGCAAATGTGAATATTTTACTATTAGAGTTTAAACATAGAAACAATAAATAGATACAGATTCATTAGAATTAATCAATAGAGGGTCTTCCTTAGAGCCTGGCCCGGAGCCAAGCAGTTACCCACGGTTCTCCGCGCCCTTATGGATGAAGAGCTTGTCGTGATAGAGTCTGTTCAACGAAAAGTAAACAATATACATACAACAATATATAAATAAAATTTATCTTGCAATGAATAAAATAAGCAAATACTATTTAAGATAAAGACAATTAAAACTTAAAAGCTATTAAAAGTAAACGGGTAGTAGATGTGAGAAAAGCTCAATGAAGAAATCTGTTCGAAATAACTACCGCGGTAACAGCATTCGAACCTTCATGTCAAGTCATTTTATAGAGTTTGAATTTAGACTGGAATTTGGTTTTTAGGAAAAAAGATTTTAGAAATCAAAAAAATAGACAAATAGAACGAAAGTAAGGAAAGAGTTAAATATTTAATATTCTATAAAGAGCAAAAATAAGCCGCGATAAAGTTATAGTAGGTAAAATATTGGTGAAAGAGCTTATCGGAAGATGGGTAAGGCCTGGTAAGGTAGGGTGTATTTTATTTTAAAAGGGGCATTATTCTCTATATTTTCTGTTATATTGTTGCATAACGGGCTATCACATAATTTGAAACTATAAAATTTCTACAAGATTTCTTCGATGTAGTCCGCTATTGGGGTAATTTCGTGGCAAGGTGTATGAAGATCTCTAAGGGAAGTGTATCTGCCAGAATTTGATATGAAGTACAAAAAATTATGTTCCAAGATTCTTTGTTTTTTTATTGTCGTCGCCGATGTGCTGTACGACACCAATCCAATCCAAAAC
Organism: Leptura quadrifasciata; assembly: GCA_963675555.1. Lineage (NCBI taxonomy): Eukaryota > Metazoa > Arthropoda > Insecta > Coleoptera > Cerambycidae > Leptura > Leptura quadrifasciata. The sequence goes on from OY776678.1 coordinate 48,238,275, forward strand.
TTCCGGAACCGATCATGCAACCATCGCGTTGATTGCGATGGCTGGTTGCAGGATCGGACGGAGTGCGCCTGGTTCGGTTAAAACAACAATTAAAATCTGAAACCTAAACACCTTCTGCTAAAAATAGATTTAAAAAGGTGGTGTCATTAAAATGTACCTAAAAAACAGACTTAACAAAACTAAAAATTACATACTAAATTAAAAACTCGCGCACTAATCGCTTTTGAATTTCGTATCTGATGCTAGCACCTCAATTTGAACGAAGCGCCTTCCGCGAAATACTTCAATACTGGGCTGCGTATGGCTGGCCTAAACTTTGATTTTAAATTTTTTTATTGTATAATGTTTTAACTTTCTAAAAATTTATGAAACGAAGTGAATTTATAGACAAAAATGTACAAAAAGAAACCAAGAAAAAACAAACGCGAGAAAAAGGATACAAATAGAAAGGAAGAGGGGGACACGAAAGATAAAAGATACGAAAGGTATGAAATATTAGTAAAGGTGGACAGGGAAAGGGAAGTTATAGTTGGTGAAGTTTGGCTACAGGGGTTGCCGGAAAATCGGGCTGTACCACACCGTTGTAGTGTAAGTAATGGCCAGTCTGACCACCGTGGTGTAAATGAACTTTAACGCGCTTTTATTAACTTCACCTGTATATTTGTTTGTAACGGAATTTTTGAACGATATTCTCACCCACTTCAAAACGTTAGATTAAACTGAAACTTTGCACAGTTATCAAGGACCGACGACAATACAATAATTTGACAACTTTGTCCTAAAGTCCTCACCAGGATCATTAGGATAATTTTTTTTAAATAATCTATTGTCAAGATTTTGCCGGAGGCGCCGCTGTTATTAGTACATATACGTAACTTCGGAGTGTCTGTAACGTATTTGCCGTTGTATAAGCCCTTGTTAGATGCTAGTTCCGACTTTAATACATACATTATGACGTAATGTTAATTATGTACTGCTAGCAGATACTCGGCGGTTTCAAAAAGAAGGCGGGTATTAACTGGTCTATATATATATATATATATATATATTGGTGTTCATGATGCTAATTCTAAAATTCACCTAATCCAATATATTCGTGAGAAACGTGCCGAGGCATGAATGGCAAGAGGGTGACTAAAAATGTCATGTCGCTAGCGTCAACCTCAGGGAACCGGGCACACCCTGTTGTATAAGAGCCTTCCCCTTCTATCGGACGGACCTCTGGGAGGGTTGACCGTTTAATTGTCCATTACTCGTGGGAACAACAATAAAAAATGAAACTACAATACAAAAAATTATAGTTTAAAAAAACTAAAAAACACGCTTTAATAGCAAACTGAACTAAAAAGTAAAAAATAATGTTTAAATATTAAGATTTTGTTCAACAGCGATAGAAAGTCCAAAAAATTCATTTTATCGTAAAAAGCGTGGGGTGCTATCTTACTATATTTTTATAATTCTACTTTTATCAATAGCTACAAATAAAATATTTATAACAATTGATATCAAGCACCCCACGCTTTTTACAATAAAATAAATTTTTTGGACTTTCTATCGCTGTTGAACAAAATTAATATTTAAACATTACTTTTTACTTTTTAGTTCGGTTTGCTATTAAAGCTTGTTTTTTTTATTTTGAAACTATAATTTTTGTCTTGAGTTTACTTCCCCTTACTTCATGCATCTACTAATGGGAATTTGGCTATTCTGATCAACATTGGCGTTAAAACCCTATTCACCATGGAGAGGCGGCGTTTAGTAATAATATTGGTGATAAGCACGGCCCTTGGAGAACTCCCGCGCGAATGATCATCCGTATTGATAGTGAATTTTCGAAAAAAAGATTATATCTTACCTTCGAGAGTTTTTCTTTAACTAAATATTCAAAACCTGCTCACAATCACTTTTTATTATTAATATTGAAAATTTTATAATGAATAATTACACGTATACTTGTGCGCGCATAGGCATAACACCGAAAATGACGGGAAATCGCCGCGCGTATGTATATATCAAAAATGGCTAAATTAAGAAAAGTTATATTTTAGTTACATCACGTGAAATCGCATAAGAATCCTTTCATTTTGGTAAAAAAAAAATTTCGTTCGACCATTTGGGCAAATTGGGGAATGTTTTGAAAGCTTTGTGGAATTTGGACTAAAAATGGAATTGCGCCCAAACTGACAGACATTTTTTGCTAAAATTTGGCGGACTATTTCTTGATTATATAGGTTACTTTGTTCTAAAATTTCATCAAATTCGGTTTAATTTTGACCAAGTTAGCGGTAATTCAATTTTTTTTATAGTTTTAATAGTTTTGCTCACCTAAGATATATTCGCTACGCTGATGAGGAGCAATAACTCCGAAACACGTGTCCCTAGCTGCATTGTTGGTTTTTTTTAGGAATAAGGCACTAACTCACTTTCTTTAATTATTTGACCTCATAAGCCCTCCATCTTTTATTCTTCAATTTTTTACGTTGTTTCAGTATATTTATATACATATCGTGGGAGGTGGTGAACCGATTCTCACGAAATTTGAACTGAAGGTTCCTTGAACATCTACAATAAAAGAGTACCATTCTAGCTTCTTAATTAGGATTTTAGAGGGTCCAAAATAAATTAAAACTATAAAACCACCCTTAAAAATGACCACTTTACCTCTTTTCCACGAAAAAAAGGTTCCCCCACTTACTCGAAGTAGAAAACTTAAGAGTATTGTTAGTTTTACCAAAACAAACTTATTTTACTATGCCACGTTGCTCCATGTAAAATTTTCTCTATCGCCTTATTTTGGGCTATTTTTACTCCACTAACAAGAAGTTTTAGAAACTTAAAAATATATTCAAGATATGGGATGATGAGAAGATACTGACGAGGTGGATCAACTCAAGACTGAGTTCTCCTGTTCACAATAGGCACGCTTGATTCATAGCCACCTCATAACGTAATATTGCAATGAGTCTCGTTAAGCCTCTTAGGCAATCTATTAAAGCTAGTGCAGCAAATAGGATCCCTGATGCTTGCCATACACATATAGCGTAAATTGAATGTGAAACCTAGGCAGTGCCTCGTTTCTCCCGGAACATTGTGGTTGTAACTCCCGCAACACAATTGTATTTATGATGAAATAAAATATTACACCATGGCATGGCAATATAATTTATAGTTCTAAAAGTTATAAGAGTTATCATATCCTGTTTACTTTCTGGTACCTTGCAAAAATAACTCGAACCCCATATATCAGAATTAACTTCTGTATATAAGTTATCCTCCAGAAGTAGGATTCTACTATATACTGTAAGACCTAATCACTTGGCCATTGAAATGTTCAGCAAGGTGATTAAAAATATTTTCAAATATTTTACTTCAGTGAGTTCTTAATATCAAAAATCAATATTTGTCAAGAACTGTCGAATATTGAAGTTCTTCAATTTTCGCTGCACAGGCAGATTAATATTTTAATGAGACCGTTAATAAAAGTATTTAATTATTTATTTTACAAAACGCTACCCAACAAAGCATTTGAAAATAATAAATGTATTCAAGAACTGCACTACTAACGGATAAAAATTAAAATGAAAAACAGAGTAAAATTTTAATGTACGCAGTTAACCAGTACGGTAGCTCAGTCGGCTAGAATGCTTGGTCAAACTGTCTATCATGTTCTGGGCTCAATCCCTAGCCCGGACACTGACAATATCGGCGAGCATTCCTTCAGATTTTTTTTTTATTATTATTTTGGTAGAATGGAGTTTGACATGCCATCTTTCGCTGCTGCCCACAAGTTAATAAGTAGATCAATTCACCAATCTATAGTAATAAATTTCACTTTTATCGATAGCTGACACGCCACTTGAGTTGCCACCTTATAAGCTTTTCGTTAACAGATGGCTCCCGTTAGGAAAATATTTATTAAATAGATGTGTATATCTTAGGAAATCTACAGTATATACGATTATTATAATTAGCGTATAGAATTGTCTACAAAATGATAGTGTAAAGATAGTTAATGATCGAAAGTCCATAAAAATCTATTTAGTTTTTAACACTTCACAAATTGGTACCCTGACGGCCGAACTGTCAGTTTAAGTCATTTCCCCTTGTTTCTGTGAGTTACCAAAGGTTATAAAATCACTCAAATTGCTTCAAACTTCAAACTTTTTAAATCAAGAAATTGAGCCGAAAATTTGCTACAGATTAATGTAGTTAAAAAGGCATGTGGTTGCTAGTCGGTTTGTTACCGGATCAAAAACTAGATTTAATTTTCAATTAATATTTTGATTTGTTTAATTGAAATTTCGATTTGTTAGGATTAATAAGCAAGTTATCGTCTAGAAGTAGTATTCTAGGTAAGTTTGAATTTCTTTGATTTATTATAGATACGTGCTCACATTACAGGTTAATTTTGAGAATAATTTTGTAACTTCAATTATAGACGATTTTAGTAAGGCCAGATTTTGAGTACAGAACTTGCCTACTGTTCTATTTTTGGATTATTTGGATTTTGGACTTTTGGATCATATGCTATTCTTTGGTACACGAATTTTCATATACGAATTTGTCCTGATTTATGCATTACGATTGAGAGAAACCTTATCTAATCATTGTGGAGATTTCTAAACCCTATTTAATTGTGTTGTGAAGATTTCTACAACCTGCAAGGATCTCGATCAACAACCTTCAAGTTTGAAGCGCCTGGAAACTCCAAATAATTCTAAAAACTAAATAATTACGATATATATATAATTTTCATTGTCAAATTGTTTAAATTAATAATTCCTTTCCCATGGCGTTAGCTTTAAACCCTAGACTTGGCTGTATTCTTGGTATTTATTGTATTGTAAATTTTTTTCAATTATTGTCTGATCGATAGCCGAGTGGGTTAAGGCGCGAGGTGGCAATCGCGATTAATCACACGAACATCGCACCACCTGGTTCGAATCCTGGCCCCGACACTGGCACTGTCGTAGGAAATGGTTGTATGTCCGCGTTTGTTCAATGTGTAACCCCCTTCCGCACAAGCCCCTGGCTTCTGGAATTGGGGGTTGTCTAATTTATGTGGTGTTTATTTATTATACTGCACTTGCTGATTTTTATAATAAATTGCATTTGTTTTTACTTGTGCCTTCCAGAATTTGAAATGAGGCGCATAAATATGTGCTCAAGCACTCAAAGTTTTTTCATTGTCATGACCGGTATACAACCGCTAGGCCACTGCCGCCTTTATAAAATATTTTTACCTAGAGCATAAGATTAAGCAGACGCTAAGTTTATATATTAACACTTGTTTAAAATTACTTATTTGTAGTTTCTTCTTAATTCGGTCGTAGAAAAAGTATACTGTAAGGTCGTGAGCAAAAAAAAATAGGACAAGTCTTATAACGGTATTTTGCTGAAATCTAGTTGTGTATATCCAACTTTAATTTTTGTGACATTGTCACTTAGTTGTCATAATTTATAGCAAGTATGCAAAAAAGTAATATGCCTCGTATAGTTAACTCTGGAGTTATTGCTAAAGCAGAAGATGGATGGTCAATAAGACAAATTGCACTGCGTTATAATATTGACAAAAATTCGGTGTGTAACATTTTAAAAAAGTGAAAAACAAAAGGTACGATTAGTAGAAATCCTGGATCAAGGCGACGAAGGATATCAACTCAACAACAAGATTTGCAATTGGTAATTGCTTTAGTAGAAAATCCATTTTAGTCAGTTATTCAGGCTACTGAAGAAACGAATTTTACCGGATCGAGTAGTACTGGTCGCCGGCGAGTAAGAGAATTGGAGCTACACTGTCATGCAGCAGCACAAAAATACTTACTTAAAGCTAAACATAAGAAGCTCGAGTAGGATTTGCGCTTGAATTTTTAGCGCATTGTAATCTTTACAGACGAAAAAACCTTCCAGTCAACACATAGCGCTCGTATTCGTGTTTACCGCCCTCCGAATATTCGATTCGATGAGGTCTAACAGTGATAAAAGTGGTAGATTTTCCGCCAATATGTGAGCTTGGATATCGGCACGTGATCCTGATGTTTTGTGGCATATTGAAGAACGATTTAATAGTGAAACGTATATTAGCATTTTAGACAATATTATGCTCCCTTCTGTGTCACAATTATTTCTTAATAATGAGTTCATATTTCAACAAGACAATTGTTTCGTTCATACTGCTCATACCGTAACTAACCGGTTTCAAGATAACAACATCAATGTTCTCAACTGGCCCAGTCATAGTCCAGATCTTAACCCCGTGGAAGAAGTATGGGGACGACTCGTAAGAAGTATCCAAAAACGAAATGTGAGACCACGGAATGCCGAAGAATTACTAAAAATAGTAAATGATACATGGGAAAATATTATTACTAATGATTATTGTAAAAGGTTATTTAATTCTATGCCAAACAGACTTATAGAAGTTATAAATAGAAATGGTGCAATAAGAAATATTAATAGTTAGTTTCTTGTTAAGTAGGATATCCTTTGTCCTTTGATCCAGGATTTCTACTAATCGTACCGTTTATTCTCCACTTTTTTAAAACGTTACACACCAAATTTTTGTTATTGTTATAACGCAGTGCAATTTGTCTCATTAACCATCCATCATTTACTATAGCAATAACTACAGCATTAAAATAAAAAATAAATTAAAAGTGATATCTGTTTTATTTCGGCTACTCATTACATATTCAAATAGAGACAGATTTACATTAGAAAAAATAGTCCTATTTTTTTCTGTTCACGACAGCACAATTCGAGTGAACTATTCATATCGCTATCGAAAGATTCTTTCTCGTGCATACGGTTAGCATACGCATTTTTGTTGCACAAACTACTGTAATTCCCATTTAAGATTTTATGTTATATGAAGTTTCTGTTTTAAATTAACAATTTTAGAATTTATGTAAGCATGTCAGATACAACCTGTATCTACTGTATTTTCATAATTTACAAACAACATCCCAAATATCAGTAAATTGAACTAAATTTTATTCATTCAATTTGATAAATAAATTATTTAAAAATGTGAATATATGTGTTATATTTCATTACACTGAAAGGTACTTAATCAGAAATTAAACAAATATTTTAACATGATTATGTAATTAATGGTTTTAATTTCAGTAAAATGCATATATTGTCAAATTTGAATTGTGGTTTCACAAATTAACATGTATTAAATTGAAGTACAATATATTATATAATATATTATATATTACCTGCTGTAATTGATTTGTGAAAAATAGATTATTCATGGAACAGAAGTGATCTTTACTTTTAATTTCCCGCAGCTAACAAATTTTTTTCTTCTGGGTTGCTTCAACTCTTGTACCAACTATTTTTAGTATTTTTCACTTCAGTTTTATTTTCGCTTCTATCAGTGGGCAAGAAGTTAAAAATCTAGCTCTTAAAGAACGCCCAAATATCATCAGACCTAAAAACTGACAAATCCAAATTATATCTTATATTATTTTATGAGAGAGGTATTTTAAGATCAACATTTAAATTTTTCACTAAATAACTATCAGCGCCCTTAGAAGGGAAAATGCTACGGTGCCGATGGAACTATAATATTGTTTTCTAAAAATTGTTCAAATTTTTCTGAAACTAGCTACCTTCTATTATCCGACACAATTAGTTTCGGAAAACCAAAGCGAGCAAACAAACTTCTTAATGCTTGCTTGTCAGAATGAAACTCACCGACTACGATTAAAAATGTTTTATTCGAATGCATACAAAAATTGTTATGTAGCCTTTCCCAAGGCTCATATAGTCATTTTCAAGGAGCAAACTGTACTTATTGTGGTCGGTTTCTATATAGTTTACAGTCTTTACGCGTTCTGACTGTAGATTTAATGTTGAAATCAAAACTAGACCTCGCCACCTTGCCCATGTAAGTAGAGAATAATTGAAATAAAATTTCGTTGCGCAAGTTAAATGGCAATGCTGTAAATCCAAAAAAGACAATTCTTGTGAATGTGAAATATGTGTTTTCTTGAAAGATACAACTTGACTTTAGAGTTCTTACAATTTGCAACGAAATTCTATCGTAACTCTTGGTCTGTTTTATGCTTTCAAAATGTATTCTCAATTTTTACAATTTTGCAATTCTAATAATCAATATCGGTATCATTGTTTAACAATTGGTTATCCTCTGCTGGCAGTCTCAATAACCAGTCTATTTTGTTTTTGGTGGAGCTAACGTAAGAACACCGTGACAAAATTACTTAATCGGTTCGATAAGAATTGCGAACTATGTTATGTTTTCAAAAAAATTGAAACAATATGTCATGATCCATTATTATTTTAAACTTCCTAGCATATACGGGTTGGTTGAATTTAGTTAGCCTGTATATAGTAAATAATCTTCCTAGATCAATTTATCGATAAACTCACTCTGCTTATGACAATATTGGGAAAAGAAAAACAATTCACTTTAAAAAACCCGAAGAAAGAAAATAGTTCAATATGGCTCCGATATCCATCGGCGACGCATCAACTGTCAATCTTAATTATCAATCTGGGTCAAAATGCACTGAAATACCCACATAGTGCAGAATCCTTTTAGAACAACATTACTTTCAAATGATCAGATACAAAAGTAGGTGGACGCTTTGGTAACAAAAATGTAACAAACGGTTTTTTATACAGGATGTAATGCAACTTATCCGAAAAATTTTAACCTTACATGCACCTTTAAATAAGAAGTCGGTTTCTTGAAAAAAAATAAAAATAAAAGCCCAACACTGAAAAAGATACAGATTGTTAAAGTTGCAAATTAATGAAAATTTGTCGATGTCTTCGTCACTGATGAAGCTACTTTTACGCGTAATGGTATAACCAATCTACATAATATATACGTTTAGACCATTAAGAATCCTCATCAAGTAGTTCGGAATCACTTTGAACATCGATGAACGCCTAATTGGTCCGTTCATATTGCCAAATCAGATGGACGGTCAGCAATATCTGCAGTTTCTCCGTAATTGTTTTCCTGGACTTCTTGAAGATGTGTCCTTGGAGGTCCGAAGATGGTTTTTACATGATGGTGCACCCCCAAATTATCGTTTAGTAGTCCGAGGTTACTTGACCCAATTAAACGGAATACATTGGATCGGACGGGGTGGACCTGTAGTTTGGCTTCCGTTGTCCCCGGATCTAAATCCTCTTGACTTCCTTTTGTGAGGATATTTAAAAAATGAAGTCTACCAAACCGAAGTTGACAATATCGATGTATTACGTGAACGTACCACAACAACTGTCTATAATCTGCGTCTGCGGGAACAGCAGGAAGGGAGAACACTTCAGCTAGTGTGACAAAATTGGATTAGACGGGTTCCGGTGTGCTTGAATATCAATGGACAGAACAGTATTTATAGAAATAATACGTTATTTTAACATTTTCATTAATTTGTAATTTTAACAATTTGTATCTTTTTTGTGTTGGACTTTTATTATTTTTTTTTTTAAGAAATCGACTTCTTATTTAAAGGTGCATGTATGGTTAAAATTTTTCGGGTAAGTTGCGTTACACCCTGTATATTTTAGTTTTTTGAGAAAATAATAATTAGGTATCGGGGGCATTGTGAACAGATTTTACTTTTGGACTATAACTTTTTTCAGTACCACCTAAAGAATGTTGTAACTGTTTATTTTAAATGTATAATAATAACCCTAATAAATATAGAGAATTGAAATGACTTCGGAAAATGGAGCATTTTAAGGTCGGCAAATGAAGCAACTCCTGCTCCAGTAATGCGTGCTGGTAATGGACATAGGACTATAGTAATTAATAGCGAACTGCATAATATACTTTTAATTAATTTGAATATCATCTGTTAACAATATTCAAGGTTCTTAACGGCTTGTGTTTTGGACGTCATTTATTTATATTAGTTTGGAACATTTCAAATTTTGTGAATGACAGTTTTTAACTATAATAACTAGAACTAAAAGATATACTCGTTTTAGATATTCTGAAGAAAGTTATAATGTAGAGAACTTGTGATTCGAAATAATTGTTACATAAACTTGCTAATTATAATTATAATAATAATAACTTTATTTTTAACCCAATTTTACAATATTATTTTTACAGTAGTTATTCTGTATTGTATAAATGCACCTGATTTCACAATCGTTTTGCGTCTTAATATTTCACTAAGATATTATTATTAACAATATCAATGTACATATCGTATTCGTTACCAACTAACAACTAAAAACTAAAACTAACAAATAAAAGACTAATAATGAATTATTAATAATTATTATAAAATTATGGAGATTAAGTGCAATAATTGAATTAGAAGTTATAAGAATATTTGTTCAAATAAATGTAAATTATGCATGATAAATATTAACAACTTTTTACAGAATAATTTGTAATTATTTATTGCTATTATGTATTCGGAAATAATATTATATATCTTTGGACCCGTGACGCCAAGAGATTTTTTCTACAAATTAGAATTTGGTCTAGGTGTAAAAAGCGCATTGCGTTCATTTTGCCTTGTATTGTGTATGTGGTTTGTTGGTACTCTTAGTTCCCTATTTCTGTAGTGTTCTGTAGTGTAATGGGGTAGTGAAGCGCAAGTTATAGCCTCTCCTACTCAATTGTTAACCTCACCTTCGCGATGAGTTCAATTCGAACTTGGTGCACCCTGTTTTCACTAACGAGGCTCTAACGACCGAGTAAGGGCGGAATAACCCTTACCTTTTGCCGTGAGCACATTCACCTTCTCACGAAGAGTGCGGTAAAAATAACCCACCGCACACAAAGGTTGCTTTTGGAATCGTTTGGTTACCCCATCGTCGCAGTCTCCTTCTGTGCCATGGGATCACACCATTCGCCTTCCGCAACCGAGCTGGTCAGTTGCATACCTGCTCCAGCTAAAACTTCAAATGCAGCTTCGTTTTCAGTCGATTAAGGCTTTAAAAAAATGATGGAGCGTTCAAGTGAGACAAAATCATCCGGAGGTAAAATACCCTCCCGATCGAATCTCCGGGGGAGGGTGCCCACAGGGACACCTCATCGAATATCGAAAAAACACCGACAAGTTAAATCCAACAAAACTAATTCTTTCATCTACGGCGCTTGGAATGCTCGTACTTTGAACGACAGCACTCGCACCGATCGGCCTGAAAGAAGAACTGCTCTAATAGATAGAGAACTTCACCGACTCAATGTTGACGTTGCAGCTCTCAGCGAAACTCGATTTTTGGAGGAAGGCTCTCTCACAGAAAAGTACTACACCTTCTATTGGAAAGGTCTTCCCACCAATTCAAGAAGACAACATGGAGTAGGATTTGCCGTTCGGAATCAACTTGTATCCAACTTAACACAAGTACCACAAGGTCTATCCGAGCGTCTAATGCTGCTACGCTATGAGCTATCAGATGGCAACGCGGTAAATCTAATAAGCGCCTACGCTCCCACTCTGGATGCAAGTCACGAAACCAAGGAAAGCTTCTATCAACAGCTGGAAGAAACCCTCTGTAGAATACCTAAAACGGGACGACTCGTTATTCTTGGCGATTTTAACGCTAGAGTAGGGAGAGATGCAGACACCTGGCCAGGCATCATAGGCAAGAACGGTTTGGGCAACATGAATGCTAACGGACAACTACTCCTAACTAAATGCGCCGAACATGATCTAGTTATAACAAACACCATTTTCCTACAAAAGGATAAATTTAAAGGCACCTGGCGTCACCCCAGATCAGGTCACTGGCATCTACTGGACTATGTTATCGTACGTAGGAAGCATCTCAAGGACGTCCAAATTACAAAGGCGCGCATTGATAGCGAATGTTGGATCGATCATCGTCCTGTTGTCTCTAAAATGAAAATTGTTAGAGACCCAAACACCGAAGAACTCAAGTAAAACGTAGACTCCGTCTCTACATTAGTAAATCGCGTGACCAACAAACCGTCGAACAGCTAAAGCAAAAAGTTCAAGAGAATTTGAGTGCACTAGAAGAAACCAATTCTGTAGATGTCGCTGCTACCTGGACACAAATTAAAGACAATTTAAAAAGTGCGAGTGAGGAAATTCTTGGCACTGCAGCAAGTAAAAAACAGGAGGACTGGTTCAATGATAATGAAGCTTTTATACAAGAACTTCTTGACCGCAAACATACTGCCTTCCAAAACGATATCAACCACCCCAACGACTCATCAGGAGCAGAAGCTTTTACCTAATCTAAGTATGAAACGCAACGCGAAATTAGAAGAATAAAGAACGAGTGGTGGGCAAGCAAGGCCAGAGAAATTCAAAGGTACGCCGATTCACACGACTACAGGAATTTCTTTCAAGCAGTAAAAGCAGTGTACGGCCCCAGTGGGAAAAATATGTGCCCTATTAAAGATTTAAATGGAAATCTCCTCAAAGAAGACCAGGAAATAAGAGCCCGATGGAAAGAACACTACTCCAACATTCTTAACCAGCAAAGTCAAGCCGATCACGATATTATAAATCTTATCCCTCAATATGACACCTTCGAAGACTTAGATAAACCACTAACAACGGAAGAGATCTTAACCGCCATTGAGCAGCTAAAAAATAACAAATCTCCCGGCGCCGACTCACTCCCAGCCGAGATCTTTAAAGCTGTGTCGTCAGAGCTCATACCCTACCTCAAAAAACTGTTTGATGTCGTGTGGGAAAGTGGTCAAGCTCCGCAGGAGTTTCGTGATACACTTTTAATCAACCTCTTCAAAAACAAAGGGAGCGCTGCGAACTGTGGAAATTACAGGGGTATAGCTCTCCTGGCTGTTGGAGGGAAGATACTCACTACAGCGATGGCAAATAGGCTAACACCTGTTAGGAAAAGTTACTTCCTGAAACACAGAGTGGCTTTAGACCAAACCGAGGCACATCGGATTTAATCTTCACACTTAAACAGCTTCAAGAGAAAGCACTCGAACATCAAGGAGAAATTCACATGGCCTTCATTGATTTAACCAAGGCGTTTGACTCGGTGGACAGGGAAGTGCTCTGGAAAATTATGTTCCGCTTAGGTATCCCTAGAAAATTTGTGGAAGTATGTCGCAGTCTACATACAAACAACAACGCCCAGGTTATGTATAATAATGAGGCAACCGAACCTTTCCAAATCCTCACTGGAGTTAGGCAGGGATGTGTCCTGGCACCCCTACTCTTTAATTTGTTTACCACTGCTCTAACAATTATTGTTGACAACAAACTGACAGTCAGAGGAATAGGTCTCAGATACCGTTTTGATGGCGGTCTCTTTAACATAGGGCGCTTTAGAGCTTTCACGAAGACACGCACATGATTCATTTGTGATCTCCAGTATGCGGATGACTGTACACTTTTAGCCTCTACGCCGGAAGAGCTTCAAGAACTTTTAGATGTGTATGCCCAGAGCTATGATTCCTTGGGACTTAAAATCTACATTGGAAAGACTAAGATTATGTCAACTCCTCATCAAGTGAACCAAATAGACATTACACTTAACGGAAATTCTCTTGAAGTGGTGGATCAGTTCAATTACTTAGGCAACGTTGTTAATGACAAAGCAGACATGGACAGCGAGATTCGCAATAGAATTAACGCTGCATCTAAAGCACTCTGGGGACTTAGAGAGAGAGAGTATTTGACAACCACGACCTTGCTTTGTCAACGAAAATGGCTGTCTACAGAGCAGTTGTCATTCCAACACTGCTATATGGATGTGAAAGCTGGGTCACTTACCGTCGTCATGTGAAAGAATTAGAACGTTTTCAGCAAAGACACCTCAGAAGTATGATAAAAATCCGTTGGTTCCGTCACATATCAAACGTGGAAGTACTCAGGAGAGCAAACAGCCTTCCAATTGAGGTGCTTATTTCAAGAGCACGCCTAAGATGGGCAGGTCACGTTCATCGTATGCATGACAACCGCCTTCCTAAATGTACACTTTATGGTGAATTGCTAAGCAGTAGAAGAAGGCGTGGCGGTCAACGAAAGAGGTTCAAAGACGCTCTCCATGAAAATCTAAAATCCTTCGGTATTGCAGACGAGCAATGGGAACAACTTGCAGCGGACAGAACCGAATGGCGAGGGGTTGTGGCCAGCTATCAAGGAAATGTTGCTGCGAGAAGGCCGAATCCAAGACCTAACCAGGTCTATATTTGTCCTGACTGCGGTCGACATGTGCTCTCCCGAATTGGCCTCTATAGCCATAGTCGTGTGCATCGTAGATGAATGGGAATTACAATAGACTACACCTTTTACTTGTTTTTTATTGTACACAATTTATCGACTGTAACATTTTTATACTCGGACTCGAGTAACGGCTAATAATTTCTGTAGATAAATTTTGCTACATTAAGGACATATAATCCATTTAAATTGAAGACATTACTACCTAGAAAAAGTTGTTGTGTAAAATATCTTCGATTTCTCCACTGCATTACTTTAAGTATCCATTTTTGAGTTATTTCTATATTTTTCAATTGGCTGTTATATGTCCTACCCCATATTATAATGCCGTAGGTAAGTATGGATTCTACCAACGATTTATATGTCATTTTTAAAATTAATTGGAAGAATGTTGCGAAGCTTATAGAATACAGTTTTCTTAGTCTTGTATTAAGATATTTGGTATGGTCATTCCATTTCATTGTCTCATTTATTATAAGACCCAGATATTTAATGTTTGTAGTGTTCCCAATTACATTCTCGCAAGTGCAGTTTATTAAGTCATATTTTTTGTGGAATTTTAAATAGCCAATTTTCGGTTGTAGTCTTGAACTATTGCTGAAAGTAGTGAACTTTGTTTTTGCATTATTGAGACTTAACAAATTATTGTCCATCCAGCATTTAATTTTATACAGTCCCTTTTCGCTTTTTTTGGTGACCTCAGACCAGTCTGTACCGTGGAATGTTAGAGCAGTATCATCAGCATATGCGATGATATTGTCGGAACTGCCTCGTTATAAAACTACCCGTTTTACACTAAGCACATGGTTCGGTTTTTAATAATAAAGGCCCAAGATCCAGAATAAACCTTTATTCACTAAAAGGCAAAGTTATTAGTCGATTTGGTACACATATATGGTGTAATAGACTCTATATCAAATTAATTGCAAAAGACAACTTCCCTAATTATTTTCTTGGCATTGACACTGACATTATTTTTCTTCCTGCCTTGATTCATACTGAACTATTTACACAAAAATGTAAACATTCCTCAAATGGTAAGATCTTGTTGAGAATTATCAATTCCCAATTAAACAACGTTCTTTAATAAGTAGTATGATAAAAATGGGGTTCTGACATCCTCCCACCTGAGGCATGTTTAGAACAAATAAGCATGGCTCATCAACTTTCCAGAGCCAAGAAGACAATCAGTAAAATTAGACGACTAGAACAACAAGTAAAAACATTAACTTAAATATAGAATAAAAGTAAAACATGAACATCTATACATGTAGGTATTTGTCTAATGCTACAGAGAGTCAGAATATCTAACCGGAGTCTTTACTTTACGCCCACTTCGCGTAATTCTCACTTCCGATTCGGGTACTCTGCTTTTTGACACTCCCGTTTCCGCACTTGCACTTTCATTTCTTGAAGGCGGCTTTGATCCCATGCGGGAGTCCGAATTTCCATCGTTCTCCATCTGAGAGGGGTCGGTTGCACATTCCAATGGATACAGCCGCTGTACAGGTCTCACAAATTGACCCCTTTCTGTAAGGACCTTGACTAGTCGAACCCGACCATCATTTCCAGGCAGGAGCTCGATTACCCGACCGAGAGACCAATTTACTCGTTTATCTTTATCGTTGCCCACAAATACTACTTCTCCCACCTTGACTTGGCTTTCTTTACTCCTTTTGGACCACCATTTTAATTGGCCCAAATATTCGTTTCGGAACCTCTTCCGAAGATCTTCCAACAACTTTTGTCTGTGTAACACCTTCTTAGATAGCGACTGTTTATCAACGACATCACAATCTGAAACGTCACCTGGTACCTGGTCTCTAAGGAACATCGCTGGCGTTAGAGGTATCAATTCATTAGCATCTGAAGACGGGCAGGTAAGTGGCCTTGAATTTATGACTGATTCACAATCACAGAGGACAGTTGCTAGACTTTCATATTCCAGCGAAGCACGCCCTAACATTTTTCTTAAGAGTTGTTTCAAGACGCCCACAAGTCTTTCCCAAAATCCACCCCACCACGCAGCTGTCGGTGGGTTAAACCGCCATCGTATGCGTTCCGCACTACTATGCTCGGCAATTTTCTGAAAGTCTACTAGCGATAAAGCGTTTTCGGTACCGACAAAGTTTGTCCCATTATCACTATATATGGTTTTTGGACGACCTCGTCTGGCAATAAACCTTCGCAGCGCTTGCATAAAATCCGCTGCTGATAACGAACTACATAGTTCTAGATGCACTGCTCGATACACGGCACAGGTAAAAAGGCACACCCATACCTTTTCTCCAGTCTTGAGGTACAAAGGACCCGCGAAGTCTACACCCGTTATTTCAAAAGCTGCTGCGTCTCGAACCCGATCCATCGGTAACGGCGGGGAACTTGCGTCAAACGGCTTAGCATTGTATCTTTTGCAGACGACACAACCAGAAATCGCTGATTTTATCGCCCGTCGACCGCCTAGAATCCAATATCTCTCTCGTAAAATACTCATCAGCCCTTGGGCACCAACATGACATAACTTAACATGTTCCCCAAATACCAACCGATTTACCACTGAGTGTTTGGCAGGCAAAACGATCGGATACCGAAAATTTTCATGATCGTCTCGATTACTAATACGAGTTTTCAATCGAATGAAACCGTTATTGTCTTTAAAGGCATTCAGACCACGTAGTTTTTCATCATTTTCGTTCGCAAACGATTCTTGTTGTATTAGTTTGAGCACCAAAATTTCTGATTTGTCACATTCTTCAGCACTCAGGTCTCCGTTATGCTTGTCATATTTATTTCTAGCATTATATATAAATCGAAGTATCCACGCGCACATTCTTAGAGTTTTGGGGTATTGGGAAAAATAGTATATATGCCAGTCATCTGACGTCATTATCTTACTCCCACTGTTAAACAATACAGTAACCAATTTTTTCCTCTTTTCTTTATTAATCTCCTCTTCATTATAATGGAGGTTATCCCGAGGCCAATGCAAAGAGTCTTGATATAACCATGACGGGCCCTCCCACCATCTTGATTCGAGCAATTGTTTAGCAGAACAACGTCGAGATGGGAGGTCAGCCGGATTCAGCATACCAGGAACATGACGCCAATTTTTGTCTAACGATGCTATCCGAATTTCCTTCACCCGATTCCAAACAAATGTTGACCATTCTTCTGGTCTCTTAATCCAACTGAGTACCGTTGAAAAAGGTTTGGAATCAGTTTCCTTCAACATCTTGGACAAATGATACTCTATTGTGGCCCCTAAGAGAAACGGACTGCTATTGATTCCGAACACCACACGACGATGGCGATACACTACTTGCCTACCTTCATTGTCAGACCATAAAAAACGAAGGAAGTCTCTTTCAGCTTCATGTATGCTAATCTGTAAAAAGGCTTTTCTAATGTCTGACACTACACCAATTTTCTGTCGCCTAAATCTTAGCAAGATATCAGGAATCAATTCAATTAAGTTTAGCCCCTTATCGAGACACTGATTCAAAGAGGGGCTGTCTCTTTCTCTGGCTGAGGCGTCAAAAACAGGTCTTATTTTTGTGGTCACGCTGCTGGGTTTAATTACCGGCCTATGTGGTAAGTAGTGAGCCTCCTTTGTAGGTTGTGTCTCGAAAACTTCTTCGATGATATTTTCGTTCAGCCAATCTTTAAATACTTGGTCATAGGCTTCGAAATATCCGTCATTAATAACTTTTTTAACAGTACTCTCCAATCTCTTCTTAGCCTGCTGATAGTTGCTTGGTAACGCCGGATGTCCTTCCAACCACGGCAGTCTAACTTCATACCGACCATCTACGTCAGTTGTGACGGTTTCCAGGAAAAGTTCCTTGGCTGCTAACGCTGTCTCTTTACGAGTCATTCTTTCAGCAGGATCCTTTATACCTAAAACATCTAGTTCCCAAAGATTAGTAATCGAGGCATTGTGGACGAAAAGGGAGATAGAAGTCATGGACAAGCTTTGAGGTTTCTCCAGGGGTATCTTACCCATCAAAGTCCAACCTAGTAGCGTTTCGATGGCCACCAGCCCGCATTTCAAAATATATCTTTTTCCCGTGTACAGCTTTCCTGCAATATCGGAGCCTATTAAAAGTTCTATAGGGGTGTCGTCTCGTGAATCCGATATCTGGATATTTAACAAGCGAAGTTCCTCCGTCCAGACACCATGAAATACAGCAGAAACTTCGTTGCAAATTACGGGTTGATCCAAAGCTTCAAAAGTACAACTATATTTATCGCTGCTCGCTGTGACGTCGTAACAATCGTGCTTCTGAGATAACTCACTTCCGCCAAACAACCCATGAATAATGCTAATCTGTCGTTTAGATCTGTATCTCAAAAATTCAGCTGTGGACTTTAAAATATATGACTTTTGAGATCCAGTATCTATCAACGCGCGCACGTATCGTTTTCTCCCAGAGTGTTCCATTTTTACGCAGAGCGTTTGCATAAAAATATGTTGATTTGTACTATTCGCAAGTGCCTGATGGGTTTGATGGGTTCCCGTCAAGACTTCTTGCTTAACGTCCTTTTGATCGGATTTTCCGTTTTTCTGTCGATTCGCTGAGAGCTCCCGACACATCAGAGCTACGTGAGATTTGCCACAAATGATACATTTCAATCGCCCTCGACAGAGACGAGACTGATGCCCAATTTTTAGGCAGCGAAAACAGGCCCCATTTTCCGTCAAAATATCCTTTTTTTGATCATAACTCAGTTTCTGAGCTTTAAAACATTTTGCACTCTCATGCAAATTCTGACAAAAAAGACATTTATTCGTGACCGCGGAATTAGTTAAGCCCGTTGCAGTATAAAGTTTGGGAGAATCTTCTTCGTGTCTTTTTGTTTTATTTTCACGTCTAAAATCCTTATTTTTCCTATTGCTTAAATCGAAACTCTCGACTGCTAAATTAATATGCTGTTCATTGTCGACTTCATTTTTTAAAAACTTCATGAGGCTTCTGATACGATTTTCTATTGTAGAAACACCTGCAGTGTCCTGTCACGCGGTGCCTATCGAAAGAGGGCTGTCCGGTAAACGTTGCCAAACTCTTAGTAAATCTGACGGTAGACAGGACTCGACCAAAGGAAATAGCATGGCTGCATATTTATCTGATGTAATACCGAGTGTCTCTAACGCCCGTAATTGCGACTCTAATTTATCATACAAGAAAGACAAGTCTATTTTATGGCCAGATGAAGTGTTATTTATAACTAATTTGAGCAATTCCCGGACATAAACTTCGATTTGCAAGTCCTCACGACCGAACCGAGAGAGAAGACAGTCAATCATTTTACTATAGTTACTTCCCATAGCGGGAAAACTGTCAACGAGTTGCCTAGCTCTACTACCAAGCACCATAGCTTGAATCAAATACTCAAGTTTATCGTTCAAGTCTATATCCGGATCATCATGCACTTTTTGAAACTGAGACCAGAAGGGTAACCAATCTTTAATATTCCCATCAAACTTCTTGAATTCTAACATGGGCAACTTAAATTTACGCCTACCTGTTCTGCTGTTAACAGTTTCATCAGATATTACAGAAGATACCTCATTCTCCACGGCGCCTGTCCATTTGGGCTGCACACATTCTTCGCAGCGACTATTCAGATCCGTAAACTTCTTGATATAACTGTCACTGGCCTCCATCTCTGCTAACAAATCTCCTTCGTTTGCATCACCATCTAATAGAAGATTGTAGATTTCGTTATCAACTTGTTTTAAATCTTCGATTTTTTGTCGCAGAATATCTAGTGATATCTTAATGAGTCGTAATTCGCCTTCCGGCGTCGATAATAGCTCATCTAATTCTTTTGCTGACTTAGTAAAAGTGGTGCGAAGCATTTTCCGATGTCTCTTCTTTTGCTCCATTTTTCACTGCAAACTTCGTCAAACCACACGATTACCAAAACTTTTAAAAACGGTAGAAGTTTGTTCAGTGATCGTCTATACACTTCTATAACACCCGGTGCATCCACAAAACGACTTACTTTTTTACTTAAAAACTCCGATGTCCTGTCACGGTCGCCAAAAATGTCGGAACTGCCTCGTTATAAAACGCACATGGTTCGGTTGTTAATAATAAAGGCCCAAGATCCAGAATAAACCTTTATTCACTAAAAGGCGGAGTTATTAGTCGATTTGGTACACATATATGGTGTAATAGACTCTATATCAAATTAATTGCAAAAGACAACTTCCCTAATTATTTTCTTGACATTGACACTGACATTATTTTTCTTCCTGCCTTGATTCATACTGAACTATTTACACAAAAATGTAAACATTCCTCAAATGGTAAGATCTTGTTGAGAATTATCAATTCCCAATTAAACAACGTTCTTTAATAAGTAGTATGATAAAAATGGGGTTCTGACAGATATTTCCACTTATATTTAATTTCAGCATGTCATTTATGTAAAAAAGGAATAATTGCGGACCTAAAACTGTTCCTTGTGGAACACCATATGTAACATTTTCTTGACTACTTAATGTTTTATGAATTTTTACTAAGGCTTTTCTATTTGATAAATAGCTTTTTAACCAATCTAATGCTACTCCTCTAATTCCGTATTTCTTCATTTTTTCCAACAATAGTTCGTGTGATATACTATCGAAAGCTTTAGCTAGATCTAAAAATATGGCAATGGTTTTTTCATTTTGTTTGTAAAATGAAATAAGGCGTTTTTCGTGGAGCAGTTTTGTCTAAATCCGAATTGCTTTGGCGATATTATGTTGTGAGAAGTGAGTGGCTATGAAGTCGAGAGACCATGCATTTTTCAAATATTTTGGCTTCCATTAGCTAGCTTCATAGCTTCAAATATGTTACTAACTACCGATATTGGTCTATAGTTGTTTGTAACAAGTTTATCGCCACCTTTAAATATAGGTGTAATAATAGGTTTTAGTGAATCTGGAAATTGTCCATTCTGGAATGAGAAGTTAATCAGATGTACTAGGATATTAAGAATATTAGATTTAATATTTTTAAGTGTTTTTATGGTTATTTGATCTATTCCGCGAGATGAGTTTAATTTCAAATGATCAATTATGGTTACTATTTCATTTGTAGTGACCGGTTTTAGAAATATAGAGTTTTCAATATTTGCGATTTTGGATATATTTGGTATTTCTGACGGTGAATTTGATTTTATTTTGTTAGCTAAATTTTCACCAACATTAGAAAAGTATTTAATATAAATTTCAGATACTAGTTTTGCGCTTGTTTCAACTTTATTATTTTGATCATATAATCACTATTGCTATTATTTTCTGTCACTGAATTTTTTATTATTTGCCACACTTTCTTTGTGTTTTTGTTTGCTTCATTTAGTTTTTTATGTAATAGTCTTTTCTAGACTTTTGTAATAATTTAGTTAATTGAGATGTTAATTGAGATGTTAATTTCTTTAATTTTTACTAAGCTAATATATAACATGCTTCTATGTAATGTAAATATATGTTCACATTTTAGTATGCATTTTTTTAATGTTTAATTTTGTTTACTTAACTATTTACAGACGAATGTTTATAAAATTGCCCAATTGTCCTTATGGACAAATATTTTTTCTACGACTAATGCAATATTTTTTCATCACGCTCCTTTCCGGCAAGTCAATTCAAACAACAAATTGCTTGGAAACTGAAGTAATCCTCTAAGGAGTCTTTTTAGAAATTAATACGATGCCCACAAAACTTTTCTATCATTGAAACTTTGTTAACGTCTAACATATAGAACCAAACTTGTTTTGATCATCTTAACAGCTTTTACGGGGTGGTCTCATTAAGGCCACACGTTTATATTCAGAAGAAACACAACATTTTCTTGTAGGATGTTAATTCAAATCTTGTGGGTTTCAAATTTACCATTACCCACGGTAACAAGGACCATTCTTAGGAGAGAAACACTACGCAAATGTATTTAGTGCAAACAAATGCTAATTTAATGTCTGAAATATAACCTACATATATTTTAAGGGAGAAATAATGATACAACGTTCAAAATAGCAATAGAAATAATGCAAAAATGTTTGATACCAGCGTTAATGAGTAAGTAATACTGATGCATTCCTCCAAAATATAAATAGATTTTGTCTGAAAGTTATTCGTGGCATTCTACGAATATTCTTTCCCGTTATTTAGGTTTTCTACCACATGTTCTACCCTCTTCAAAAACAAATCACCGAATCTACAAAATAATAGAATTATTGAAAAAAAGCCTCCACGCCTGTGACGTTTACGTCAAAAGAACAGTCAGAGATTATGTTTTACAAATAATATAAATCAGAATAAACACAGAAATAATGTATTTTGCTGACAAATACACAGCTTTAAGATTCTGTTTATGCTATTTCCATAGATTGTTACTACTTACACAGAACTGATGTTATGTTCTTTTAGACAATGTTAAGTTTGTTAATTTCTTCTTTTAACATTGGTAGCCAGGTTGTACAAATATCTACAGACCAAATCGATACGCACTTATCTCCATTTAATAATATTATTGCTGATTCTTTAATTTTTCTTTTTTTTTGTTATCTGCCTCTTTTGTTAAAATTTTTGCCGAGTCCCAGTTTATTCCATATCCGTTTTCCCAAGCATGTTCACAAATCTTTAATTTCTGAATTTCATTCTTTCTAATGTAATTCTTGTGCTCATCCAACCTCACACTGAAAGGTCTGGATGACTCACCCACATAACATTTATCACATTCGCACGGAATAGTGTAAATACAGTTTTTTGAATTCTGCACCCTGTTTATCGGTTTTGTTTTTGTTAAAATAGATATTAAAGTGTTCTCCATTTGAAATACTCTACACGTGATGAGAACCAGACTTGGTACCGGCGATTTTATTATTTGCGGAAAATATAAGGGAGAGTGTGGAAAAATTGTAAAATTAGTAAGGGATGAACAATAAATAAGAAGAAAATTATAGAAAATTGCAGGGGTTGGAAATTTTAGAGAAAGTAAATAATTAAAAGATACGAGAGAAAATAGACTGTTGTTGGTGAAAGTAAAGTATAGTAAGAACAACCAATTAACACATTTGAGACAAAGAAAAGAAAAGAGTTGGAGAGAGAAGATAACTATAAATTATTTTAAGGTGCAGAGAACGAGTCCTAGTGGAACAGAGATATCACTTGAATTGTGTAGGAGTTTGGCAGAGTGCAGGTGCACTTAAATTAGAAATTATTTATTGTGATATTTTTTAAACGCCGTCAGCGGATCATGCACACATGCCCTTATTGAAAATTTCTAATTGACTAATTGGCAAGAATGCCATTTCATCATAAAATATAGTAAGGTAGTACAAAACCGATTATTATTTAATATTCAATTTGTCGCAGAATAAAGTATAAACAGAGGTAATTAGCAATGAGCTGTAAATTTCGTATATATGTGTTATATGCTATCTGCATATTACCTTTGATGCCATTACAACAAATATACTTGTATATTTCTTAAGGCGCAATATACAATATTTTATTCATTAATATGAGTTAAGTATACTAAATTGTTGTACTATGTTGTAAACGAATAAACGTTATTATTATAAAGTAATATTTGCATGTCGGGCAACTCCATTCTCAATATATGAGCCCATTCTATGTGCATTGATACATTTAATTTCTTTGGCATATACACCGGGAAAATGACTTATGATATTGTCTGGAAAATCTACAGGTAGTTTTGAAACGATAATCAATAATTACACATACACAGTCCTGTATAAGTTTGTTAAACAAATATCGTTAATGGAACCAAGTCGAACATGTTACGTAAATATATTATGGTGTCCTTTTCTAAATTGAGGGTCTAGTAATTAGATTTTATTGGAATAACACGACAATAGATCTCAATTTATTAACTGCACTGTTCAAAATAACCGTCACGTCTGTTTTCGTGCTCACTCAAATCAGGATTCGTTCAGTTTTACTGATTGTAAAATATTTAAGCACCACGTAATGTAGTACAGGTATTATTCGAGAATTGCACAGTATTCTAAGCGTTAACACAATAAAAGGGCGAGGATTGTGAGCAAAAAATAATTCTATTTTTCTCATTGGCTTGTAAATAAGGTAATCCTGAGCTACGTGGATGACCTAGTCATCCTACCTCAGGGCAAATTCCATAACACAGTAAAGAAGCTTAGGCAGCGGGCTTTAAATGTTGTAACAAAATGGACAGATGAGAACGGACTAAATATCAGTCCTTTCAAGTTGACAGTAATAGCATTCACAAGGAGGAAAAAACTAGAATGGCTTGAATCACAAATACTCAAAGGTGAACAAATACAACTGTCGGGAGAGGTAAAATATCTGGTAACAATACTAGATTCTAGACTTACCTGGAACCAACAGCTTCAAAGAACCAACGAGAAAGCGGAAACAATGCTTATGTTGGCTAGACGCACTAACGGAATCGTGGAGATTGAAGCCGAGCATGACGTATTGGATGTACATCATGATGGTTAGACCCATGATCACATAATATGCATCAGCAACAGCGTGTCGCTGTTGCTGAACTAAGCAGTGTATAAAGACTTGCTAGTTTAGGGATGATGAGGTATGAGAATAACACCAACAGCAGCAATGGGTGTCTTGCTGGACCTCCCTGGAGGTGGAGTCAAGGATGGGATACTTCAAACTGCAAAAAAACCAGGTGGCATTTATACTGGATTGGGGCATAATCAAGTTATGAACTAAGTGGGGGTTAACATACCTGATATAAGAACGGGTCATATGATTCCTATGCACACTTTCAACAGAAACGTCGAGGTAAAAATTGTGGATTGAAGCGAATGGACAGAGGGAGGCTACAGTAATAGGTCTGGGGCATTTACCTGGTTTACAGACGGATAAAAGACAACAAGGTACTGGAGTTGACATATAGTTATATGAGAAACATATCACTTTAAGAATATACTTCTGTTTTTCATGCAGAGATATATGCGATATTGTATTGTGCAAATAATCTGAGGGATTATAGAAACAGGATTATAGGCAGATCATATACACAGACAGTTAAGCGTCCCTAAAGGCACTATCAAACCCGAAAGTGACGTCTAAACTGGTATGGGAATGCCGAGAAGAACTAAGAGTCCTCGCAGACCACAAAAAGGTAACTCTATTATAGGTTCCAGGACACTCTGTTATCGAAGGCAGCGAAGAAGCTGACGAGCTAGCAAGAAAAGAATTATCAGCTCCATAAATTGGCCCAGGACTGGCTCTGGAAGTGCCTTAGACCACTATACGTGGCCAAATAAGGGAATGGGTCAAAAACCAACTGGGCACCAACACGACAAAACCATTATCAAAGGAATGTCTCGAAAGAAGACAGAAAAACCGCTGCTACTGAGCAGTAATCAGTTACGCGCAATTACAAGTCTCCTGATAGGGCATTGTTCCTGAAAGGACATCTGTATAGAACAATGTGCATCCAGTATATCATTTTTGGCTTTAACTGCCTTTTGGTCCTGATATTGTCATGGGTACACGTAAACCTTGAAGAAGCTAAATGGCGGACAGTTGATGCCATTTTAATCGAGGTTAAAAACCCTAAAATTGTTGAAATTTGTTAAGTGATATCAAATTAGAGAACCCGAAAAGAGTATTGAAAATATATGTTTGTAGTCCCATACATAATAGGCAGTGAACACTTACAAGAAGACTGTTAGTCAGAGTCAGGTCATTAATTTTCGACCACGATGTGAATCATTGTAAAGTTGAAAATAAAATAATTAAAATAAGAAAAAACGAAGAAAAGACTCAACTGCGAAAAAGGAAATTCGATTAAAAAACCAAACATATTACTGCTAATATAAAAAATTGAACGTTAATGGCAGCCATGATTACGTCTAGCCAACATAAATGTTGTTTCCGCTCCCTTTTTGATTATTTGGGGCTGCTGGTTCCAGGTAAGTCTAGAATCTAGTATTACTCCTAGATAGTTTACCTCTCCCGACAGTGTACTTGTTCACCTTTAAGTATTAGTGATCCAAGCCCCTCTAATGTTTTACTTTTGGTGAATGCTATTACGGTCGACTTTGAAGAACTGATATTTAATCCCTCCTCATCTGTCCATTTTATTACAACATTTAAAGCCCGCCGCGTACGCTCCTTTACTATGTTGTTGAATTTGCCCTGAGCTAGTATGACTAGGCCATCAGCATGACCCAGAATTTCATGTCCGTCCCTGTTCAGTAACCTTAGTAGCTCGTCCATAACTACGTTCCACAGAAGAGGCGATAAAACACCTCCTTACGGACATTCCTGTCCAACACGAGCCACCAATGTCTCCTCTATTACAGACGTATATAGAATCTAACCTTAAGCATACATTCTATTCATCTGCAGCTAATTTCTCTCTCACTCGTGCTTTGGTAATAGATCTTTGGGAGGTGTTATGAAACGCTCCCTCAACGTTCAAAAAGGCACATAATAGTACCTCTTTGTTTTCGAAAGCAAACTCTGCTTTGACAGGAAGCTCATGTAATGCTGTTTCTGTTGACATCCCTGCCCTATAGGCATATTGGACTTGTAGTAGTCATTTCCAATACATCATCCCTGATATGTCTGTCAAATAGTTTTTCCAAAGTCTTTAGTTCAAACGGCATCAGATATATTGGTTTTAAAGACTTTGCACCTTCCTGTTCAATTTTGCTATGTTTAGGTATAAAGTGTACGCTAATTAGCCTCCAAGTTTTGGATATGTATCCAAGTACTGAGCTGCTCCTGAGTATCATACATAATCTTTGTAATAGGTCTGTCCCTTTCTGTAAGTTTATTGGATAAATGCCGCCTGGCCCCGGTGACTTATATGATTCTAATGAGTTTATGGCCCATTTTATTTTATCAACGAATATCAGCTTCTTTGCTATCTGCCAGTTCTCTCTGGATGCCCATGTTGGAGATTCCAGATCTGTGTTTTGACATTCCTCCGGTTACAGGTTGATAATTTTACATTCGGTAAAGCGTGTCCTAAGGGGTTCCCTTATGGTTTCCTTCCCTGTTGTAGTATATGTTCCACCTTCTATTTTGAGGATGTACATTGAGCTTTGAGGATCCTTGGGCAATATTTTATGTAGTCTGGAACATTCTGAAGTTCCTTCAATGTCCTCACAGTACCTCCTCGGATTGTTTAACTAATATCTAATATAGAAATGTTAACCTATTAAAAATAGCCACTATTACTTGGGGGGAGGGGGGTGTTCGCATCTCTTTTAAAGGGTGGACACAAAATAGAAAACTAACCGCTAAACCCGATAGATAATAAAATTTGAAGACAAAAATTTTTTAGTAAGGAATTTTTAATGTAAATGGGGTATAGCTCATAAAGTGGCAAATATTTTGTTCATTTTTACTTTCCATATCAATAGTAGTTTTAATGATATTGTATAGTGGCTTTACGATGATGCTCTAATATTTGTAAATCGAGATATATAATATATATCTCAAAATGATGGTCTTAACATTCCTTTTAATATGTTTGTATTCTTGTTCCTAGACTTTTAAAAATATTAAAGTTATGTAAAATAATGTGTGCCTTCTAGTTTCTAAAAGCAAAAAAAGATTTTCCTGCTACCGTTGACCGTAGAATGAAAATTTAAAAAATTCGTATTATTTTAGGCAACATGTAATATCACTCAATTCAAATTTTTGGCCCTTTTTAAAACACTTATTTTATCAAATGTTATACTTTGATTTAAAGCAAAATTTGACTATTTTGTTGGTAAAATTCTTTTTTTGCAAATAACTCAGAAACTAATGCATTAAACGAAAAAATTATATGATATTAAAATAAACATTAGGAAAGAATACATAATTTTTCACCATGATACTCTCCCTCCCTATATTTTATAAGAAGACGTATTACATAAAGGACCTCCTTAATATTCTCTAAATATTATGCGGGTGTACCTTCGTTTGAAAATACTCCGTATATACCCAACAAAGTCATTGCTGCCTTTACTTATCAACAAAGCTGTAATGCTATACAAAATTATTTTAAAATCCTCAGCATTACGTAACGACTACCAACTTGGCCAACATTTGGCAGGATTAGCATTTATGGCTTGATAACATTAGATCCAAGCGCAGTTAAATGCATTCTGCACTGGTGTATCATAATACTTGGAATGGATGATATTATTAACAAATTGTTGGCCTTATCTGATGCAGCTTGAGAGTTGAACTAACGTAATAATAACCATATTACATTTATAGGGGTAACAATTTATACCACCAAATGCATATTCAAAACTTTCAAAATTAGCTATATCAAATATGTCTGGAATAATTCCCATAAACAAACTTTTATTACAGCATATGCAGTACATGTTTTCAGTATTCAGGTCACCGTTTACAATACATATTGTACATTCTAATTTACCCAAAGTAAATAATGTTTCGAAATGAAAAGGTTTGAAAACATTACTAACCTCCCAGGTCACCGAATGATCTTAAGTCTAGGAGTCTGGGTAAAGAAGATGTAACCTTACAGTTTACACTGGAATTCTAACATCATTAGGATAACTTGTAATTGAAAATTACATCACAGTAGATGGACGTTGGACCCACTTCGATAGCTATGCTCAGAGAAACCCAAACGCACTAACCTATGGTTAATATTTATATTATCCTATTTAAATTAAACTACATATATATCATAAGTAAAATGACTTATACAGAGTATTCATATATAGCCATAGGAAACGTGAATTATCAGTTTCTTTTGAGATTTTAGTTTTTTAGCCTTACACAATAAAAATATTTAAAACGGTGAAAGATTAGCTGGTAATGAACCAGTTAGTTTAAAGAAAATAACTGTTTAAATGGTCAACGTTTTACCATACAATATAAAATTTTACGTGCGGGTCACCTAGCTAGTACTGAAAGGAACTATCATCGAATTTTTCAGCAATATTTTCACGAGCATAAAACAAATCTATAATTTGTACTGTTAAGGAGGGAAGAGTATCATTTTATAATGTTTTAACAATGTAAAATATTTGATATTAACTGGTTTATTTTGAAAGATCATTCAAAGTTTATTTTTGTAATTCAAATTCCACCTCTTAAGCAAGAGAGAAAACACAAAAAACCGCTGTAAAATACCTTGGACTCCTCCTAGATAGTAAACTAGATTGGAAAGAACATAACCAAAAAGAGAAAACAAATTGATTTAAAAGCCAAACAAATATATTGGCTTATCGGACTTAAATCAAAGCTATTCCTAATATATAAAACTATTATTAGACCTATCTAGACCGATGGAGTAGAACTTTGGGGCGCAATCGATATTACATAACATAAGACTGAGGAGATGCTGGCCATTAGACTTAAATAGATACTAAGGTGACTTCGTTAGATTTTTACCTCTTCATGTAATCAGTGCAAGCAACCACAAACACATTAGCTAAACCACAGCGCATTAGCTAAAAAATTTATCTGATTACTAATAAATAAAGTTAAAAAAAAATTTAGATTCATTACAGTATAATTCATTTGTAAATAGCTATATCCTTTCCTGCTATAATCACAACACCTACAATTTTAAAGTGCATGATAGGGCAAGACATACTTCATTTGAAAGATTTTGTTTCCTTGGTGTAACGTAACCAGACTCGAATTTTAGGAAGGCACTCAAGAAATAAATATATGTAGAATGTGGTAGCATATAATAATATTGTTCACTTGCTTCACTCAATTATCTATGGAAACTGATGGGATAGCACATGTCCCTGTCAACGAACCTATCATCTATCACAAATGGCCTATCCATTCATATGTCATGAAAATCTTCCTCCGAGAGATTTTCCAAAATGTACATAGAATTGTGGCGGAAATGTATCATGCTCTATGTCTCAACGGCCCATATGTGTTCCTCACTGATTCGGCGTCCACTTCTCCTTAAATACCATGTACTACGTACAAGGGACTCATATTTGCCTGGCTGTAAATTATAATTAGTTGCGGTTCAAGCATTTCAAGGCCTATCCACGGACTAACCCAAATCTATCATAATCAATAGGAATAGACAAGCAAATTTTGAATACAAAATTTTTAACTGAATCTTTTTGTATCCGTCAATTGCTCAAAAAACACAACATATTGTATGGTAGTTGGCAAAGATGCTTCACGAAAACTACAAGAAGATTCCAGAAGCGCTACAGTTTTTACAAAATGTTGTGAAATGCTCCAGTTAACACCCTGTACAAGAGATGCAGTTGAACTAAAATTGGGAGTGATTTCTTATTCATATTTATTAAAGCATTTTAATTTGTCTTTTAAAATTTGAATTGGACTCCATTTTATGTCATTAAGCCCAAAATTGATCATTTTTTTCCCAAAAATTAGGTCTCGGTGCCAGATTTTTGATGCCGTAAAAAATCTTTTTAAACCTATTTTGGCTATTTTTTGCATTTGTTTAAAACCCAATGAAGAAAAAATGAATTTTTCTGCCATATTGAAAAAATTTTTAATAAAGTTTTCATCACATCAGGAAGAAAATTTTAATACCTTTATTTTAATAAAAAAAAGAGTTTTTTTGGAAAAAAATTGTCTCTTTTGGAGTTAATGGCATAAAATGGCGGAAAATTCAAATTTTAAAAAACAAATTCAATTGCGCACATTGGGTTTAATATTTTTGCACCAAATTTTCAGGGTGTTTTTGTTAGAGCAAAAGCCAAATTTTCTAAAAGTTGAAGCTGATCGTTCCACTCAGCGGCTCTGGGAAGCAAAATGAGAAAAAACGATTTTCGACCAGTTTTTTCACTTTTGTAGGTTATGGTTGCGCTCCTAAGACCAACACTTAGATTTGTAGACAATTTAATTACAAAGATTTTGTTTTTTTTTGTACCGATAGGACCTACATATTTCGAGTTATTCACATTTTTAGGTTGAAAACGCTGTTAATAAAATTAAATTGTTAATAACAATTGAAGCACAGGGTCTTTGAAGTACAAACATTTTTTAGGTATTCCTTAGCACATCCCCAGGAAGATTCAACCATAAAATTGCTTATGGAAAAAGTTCCACGTTAAATCCAATTTTGACTGCATTATATGCATATATGTTTATTGTTACCAGAGAGTTTGGGAGTGTACACAAATCAACTGCCTCTTGTATAATTACAAGCAATTCTTTGTTAAAATTATCCCGTATTCAGTAAAATTGTCATTGTTCTATTTCCCTCCATTTTAATAAAAATAATTTGAAAGTTCATGTCAAAATGTTAGAATCAAACTACGTGAAGTTGCAATTCCTGCTCCCATTCTGTTAAATGGATTTCGTTCACTTAATGGCCACATAGATAAAGTCGAGTTAAATATGGAGATGTGCTCGAAAATACCATAGTCCAGGAAATATCCTGTTCAATGACCCCCTAACTGCTAGTGCAAGATATAGCTGAACTTTGTCAGAATGAATTTTGTAGGAATGAAATTTATAACGTTTTAAATTCTAGGAATAGTGGTTAGTAACTGTAACCATTTACTCCATGCCAAAGTTGGCTTTGCAAAAATTTCTTTTAAAATACATACTCATCAGCTTAATTTCTTAAGGGATGTTCATGCTCAGGGTCCCGCTTCTTGTTGACCCACTGCTCTAATTTCCCAAAACTTTGCCATTAACTTATTTTCACTCACATATTGAACAATTTTGCTACACGATTGCCGCACTCATTATTTTTTTAAAAAAGAGTGATTATTTTTACTTTTCTGAAATTTTGTAAATCATTGCTAAGAATTAAATTTCTGAACAGAATGTAGATCTAGCTGATACTGTCGTTTTAGCTTAACTGAAGACAAGAACATTGCTTTCATTAGAAATAATTTTAATATAATGATCATTTGAAAAAAACAAAGAATTATGTTTGATAGAACAACCGATGTACTGAAAACATCCTTCTGACAATACATCATGAATGCTACGAAAATAATTATCTGGACATTTTTAACCGAATAAAAAGTAGTGAATTTGCAAATTAATTCTGAATAACTTGAAACCGAATCGACATAAGTTGTTGTTTTTCGGTACTCTGAGGAAGAAGTACTTTAAAATGAGGTATCACTTGCCTTATCATGCCATTTAAAATGGTTGTCATTTGAGTTGGTGTGCTTACAGCGCGAAATAACGTAACGATTTGCAATTGACTCATATTGAGAAAGTTGTTCCCTCTGGAGATGAAGTTGACATGTTTAAATGTTTTTAAAAAATCATTTCAAACTACCTGAAAAGGCATATGTTACGTTTACAATGGTCCACTATGTATAACACAATAATGCATTTATGACAATTACTGGATTTTTTAATATTCAATTACCACTAAAATACAACTGAACCTTATTATCTAATATTGATGTTGAGGTTTCATTATTTGCTTATTTTTATTTCGATCTCAATATCGATATTAGATAATAATGAATAATCGGGCTACTCGTCAATTTTTATATTCATTCGGTTATATTCAATAAATTTTTGTATCTCTTTTAGTGACTTCTTGTTTAAGCATCAACGCCAAAGCAACATTATTCTAATATCTGGCGAATGCGACGGTGTCAATTTAGTTAAAAATCATGCAATAAATCCCATGTTAGCATAATAACACAGATACACACAAAAACTGGCTTGGAATAGTGAGCAGACCACAGTACTCTTATGTATGCTAATGTGTTGAAACCGACCCCGGCATCAGATTTACCGATTCCCATGAGGATTTTTTTGTAAATTTATAAAATACTTAGAAATAGCTTTTTTTTTAATTAAGACTGTATGAATGCAATGTAATGCAATGAAACAAAAGGTAACTATCCCAAAATCGATGAACTCAGAGCTACTCTGCGTGAAATGAAAAATAATATAACAGCCGGCAATGAGATATTGAAATAGAAGCAGTAAAACAAGGAGGATTTGCTTTACACCAAATACTGTGCAAGCTTTACAACGCATGCTTAATAAGAGGAACAACACCCTCTCAATGAAACCGAGCTGTAATAATAATTTTACACAAAAAGCGAGATATAGCAAACTTAAAAAACTATCGTCCGATTATACCATACCTATATACAAACTTTTATGCGAATAATCACAAAACGAATAACCAACAAATTAGATGACTACCAACTACACAAGCAGTTTTTAAATCCGGATTCGGAACAAATGACCACCTCCAAGTGGTAAAAACTGTTATCGAGAAGTGTATAGAATATAACAAGCCCCTGGTTTTAATGTTCGTCGGTTACGAAAAAGTTTTCGACATTGTAAATCAACAAAAAATGCTCTATGCTTTAACAGAATGCCGTGTTGACAGATATATAAACATAATTAAAAACCTGTATGGGAAAGCAAAAGTTTGCGTAAAAATACACGACTATACCGAAGACTTTCGTATAGAAAGAGGAGTGAGACAGGGTGACGTTATATCCCCAAAACTTTTTACGACGCTTTTAGAATACATGTTCAAGAAAATTGATTTTGAAGGCATCGGTAAACATCAATGGCGAGAGATTAAACCACCTACGATTCGCGCACGACATTGTCATAATAGCCGACCGTATTCACCAAGCAATAGAAATATTAAAGAGACTACACAGGGCATCTGAAACAGTGGGTTTAAAGATTAATACCAGCAAAACTAAATATAGCATAAATTTGGTAATAAGCTAACAAATATTTCTGGGTGATGACCACGTAGAATAAATAGGTTTACTCGTATAAATATTTGAGACACGAGATTCGCATAGGAAGAGACAACCAGACTTGTGAAATAGGGCGCAGAATTGGTTTAACTTGGACAGCGTTCGGGAAGCTTAGCAGCACTCTAAAGTCGAACCTTCCAACTTGTTTAAAGAAGAAAGTCTTTAACCAATGTGTACTTCCTGTGCTCACTTATGGAGCAGAAACGCTCACATTAACAAAGAAGACTGTTAACAAAATACGTGTTGCACAAAGAGCTATGGAAAGGTCAATGTTAGGTATTTCCCTTAGGGATAGAGTCGTTCAGTAGTGGACGCAATTGGACTGATTGATGATGATGATGATGACTGTATTGTCAACTGAAAATGTTCACCATATTCTAATGTATTACATATGCTAACTAGCTGAATTACTATTTTTTTATACATAACTAAACCTACCAGGGAAGCCGAAAATACAACTAGTTTAATTGGCCATATCTTCATTACTTTTTTTGTACTTTCTTGATCTGTAATTGGGTGATTACCTGTTGAACAGTGTATTATAAATAAACTTAAAAAATAAGTAAATTAGGGTGTATAATAAAAATTTATTAAATCAAATTTTACTTTCACATTTCACTCAATGTGTCATATTTAAAACAAACAGATAACTGATCACTATACAATTATTACTGTCAGTTAATCTATAAACAATTGCAATAAAGACTAAATAGAATGTTATTGAATGAAAATTGGGACGATGTTTTGCAAATAAACGAGCCAGATACAGCATACAATACATTTATTAGTAAACATATTCTAATTACATTAATTTAAATTCTAAAAATATCCTGCACTTAAATGAGAAAACAATCAAACTTAAGCCGTGGATAACACAAAGACTCGATAAGACATAAAGATTCCCTAAAAATCAGGTTAAAAAAATTACTCGATAACTTTAAAATCTCGATATAAACAGTACCGAAATTTCCTTAGCAATTTAATTTAAAAAAAAACTAAAAATGAATGATAAACAAACAAAATTATATCTGCACTAAAATATTATAAGAAAATTTGGCAAGTAATTTGACAAATAACAATAAACCCTAAAATAGCAAACAGTAATGATATACCAATAATAAACGTCAAAATAAAAGCTGATTTTTTAACAATCACTTTTCTGATGTTGGAAAGAATATGACAAGTTTAATTAACAAAAATGCATCCATACCAGAAACAAATTGCCAGTTGTAAATGATTCCGTCTTTTTGTATCCTGTAACAAAAAACGAAATCATTATTTTCATATCCAGCTTTAAAAAATGACGTTTAAAAAATCTTCTGTACCAAATAGAATTACATCGAGGGCCATAAAAACATCCATGAACATATAGGTAACCCGCTAATTTACATAAAAAAATTATGTTTCATAATAGGATATATTCCAAAAAAAAAAAAATTAAGGAGTCCGTTACCACCCCTATATTATAAATCAGGCGACAAAAAATGGTAACCTATTATAGACCAATAACTGTGATAAATAGTTTCGCGAAAATCTTCGAAAAATGTAAGAGAAGAAGACAAAATTTCTTAGAAAAACACAATATTTTAACAATGAGCTAGTTTGGTTTCAGAGAAAAGATATCAACAGAAGACGCAGTCGTTAAAATCATAAATTACATTGTAAAGGGCTTGAACGATAATAAAAGATGATATTTCTAGATTTAGCCTAAAAATTGGATACAGTGAATTATAAAATACTTTTGAAGCGGTTAGATAAAGTACGTATAAGAGGTTCTGCATGGAATATATTTCACGGTTATCTAACAGGCAGAATTCAAATGATTAAAATTAATGACTCACTCAGTGAATCTTTACCCTTCACTCGTGTCCCACAAGGTACAGTGCTTGGTCCAATTTTATTCCTAGTATTCATTAATAACATATCGCAATTAAAAAAACACAAAAGATCATATAATCTCATCCGTAGACGACAGAGTCATACAGAACTGATTGAATAACGGCCATCTGAGTCTGAATGTTAATAAATCGAAATTCATGACTTTTTTCATTTATGCAACTGTAGCTGCCCTAAATTTAGTAAAACATCAATGGTGGAAAAACCATGTAGACCAGGTAAACTCAGAAGGCCACTATTTAAATTTTATCAGATTAGAGATATTCTTAGTGAAAAAAAAATTACTTATCGTATACGATGCTTTGGCTGAATAAATAATAAGGTATCATATTTATTATATGGGGAGGATTCCATTTAAATTTTATATAACTATAGCAGTCTACTTAATATTAGAAAATTATTTACCAATATCTTGCCTTTATTTAGTTTATTATACAGTGCTTGTTTTTAGGACGAAATTCACAATACAAGCTACTCAGTTTAGGTGATTCATCCTCAAATATTTGGTGATTGAAATGTATGTCACAAATCAGCTTACCTGAATAAATTTCATTTTCATTTACATTTATCGTTTTCATTTTGATGCTTTCAAACCGAATTCTGAATCAGAATTGCTCCATCATATCATGATTTTTCCTAATTTAAAGAAATACCTTAAAAGTG
Source organism: Leptura quadrifasciata (assembly GCA_963675555.1). Taxonomy (NCBI): domain Eukaryota; kingdom Metazoa; phylum Arthropoda; class Insecta; order Coleoptera; family Cerambycidae; genus Leptura; species Leptura quadrifasciata. The sequence continues at coordinate 48,274,724 of OY776678.1, forward strand.
CATTATTTATGATATGATTGTATATAATTGAATGCCACTGGATTCTTATGTATTTTGACGTGTTGGAACGAATCCAGAATTAAATTTGCTCCATCAGGTTAGATTTTTTTCCTTACCTTAAACAATACCTTCAGAGTATATATCTTTTTAGAGGTACAATTGCGTTGGAAATCACATAGAGATGTCAAATCAGTATTTTAAAGTAATATCAAAAATTTGCCTAAAAACTTAACAAATCTCGTTATTTGTTTACATTTAGAACCATGCAAAAATTCATTTTTGTTTAAAATATACAAAGACGGAGGTATACAGCTTAAATTGAGAACCTTTTTTACAATCGGTTAATAAATACCAAATGTAACCGTTGATAATTCATTATTTTATTTTGGAACTTACAAACAAATTTTATACTTACATACAGTTTTTGAATATATTCTGTAGTTTAGTTTGATCTATAATTAACTGGACTTCCGCGAAGGGCGTTAAAAAGAAATGTGGACACGTTAATGAACGTGATTATCTAGAATCTGCAATTTTCATAATTGAATCACGTCCGTCAATTATGTCTAGATAAAGTTACTTCATTATAACAATTTATTATATATTATAATAATAGTGTTTGAGTATTATACCAAGACAATCTCTAATCCTCGTACAGGTAATATCGCATACGTACCTAATTTTACTAAGTTCATTAATGGTTAGTCTAAGTTATGTAAATACGTTTAATATTACAAGGGATAATCTAAAATTTCCGGATACTGCTGTTATTAATTGAGTTTATAATCATGAAACTAGCTGAAGACGACAAGTATTATATTTTAATGGATAATTATTAGCATTGGCATGCATATTATTCTTATTAGCTAAAAATATTATTCAACAGCGTTATTACTTTATTGTTCAAATCAGTAAGTTCCAATAGAGCTACTGAAGAGCCTCTCAACAAATCACCATAATAGGCTAAATTAACTAATATTAATTAAGGGTACAGAATAGATATTGTTATTTTTTGGTCCTATGCAACTTTTGGGCACTCTTGTAAAATAGATTTATATTAATTCAAATGTGCTTCTAGAGGGCAGAATATTAAAACATAATATTTCAGTCGCAAACTTCTCTATAAAATCCTTATTTTACTATAAGGAACGTAACCAGACTGCAACCAACAGCTACTCTCCGGGCTATGTGCCCCGCCGAGCTCTGAATTACAAGTTACAAGCCTGGTGCGTTAAGTGTAATAATTGCTTATTAACAAACAGAACGCTAATGCTTCGATTGCAACAAACACCAGCCGAAAGACTGATCCTACTTAAAGGAGCTCTCGTGCCAGTCGTCCCACACCACTTACACACTGCAGTTTCGAGCTGTTGGCTCTCGTCAGTGCAAGGTAGGCATGTGACGACAGACACGTGGAACCTTTGACTATTTGGTATATCTCGGTATCCTTAGGATAGATGACTATTTTGCATGTCGCTATCCTATCTTAAGAATTATATACGGGGTGTTGGTAAATCAACTGACAAAAGAATTAAATTCAGTTTGAAGTAAATTTAACTTCAGAAATCAACAAATTACATTAGAAACAATCAGAAGGGGCTTATACAGGGTGAGCCATTTATCCTGTTCCAACATTTTTAAGTACAACCTTCCCGAATTTCACTCATTTCAGAGGTGAAAAAGAAAATCTTTTTGTTACTTTGTCAAGCTTTCGGAAATTATTTAATCGATATATAGAAAACACATTCAGGTCAACTTGATTTACTACTACTTATTTATAAAGAGTTGCATACATGTTTTCTGTTTTCATTTATTTGTTCTGTTTGAAAATACCAAAGTATTTTATAGAAGACAGATATTTTCAATAGTAATATGCAATTTTTATATTTCAGCCATTAAAAACAGTTACAGATATTTATACCATAACTTAATGATGATTAGAATCAGTTATGTTATTTTAATTCACTTAGTTTTAATTTGTGTGGGAGAGTGATAAAACTGTGAAAAAAGCTCAATACCACGTGATGAGAACCATTTCGTTTCATCAAGTTGACGTCAAGAAAGGATTCAATTTAGTATCGGCGATTTTATTTGTTTGCGAAAAATATAATGCGAGTGTGGAAAAATGGAAATTAGAGGTTGCTAGAGGACATTAAAAATAAGAAGAAAATTACAAAAATCGTTTGATTTGAAAATTGTTAGAGAAAGTAAATATTAGAAGATACAAGAGAAAATAAACTGTTGTTGGTGAAAGTAAAGTATAGTAAGAAGAAGGAAGGCCAGAACCAGTTCACGAATTTAAAGCAAAAGAAAAGGAAATCATTTTTTTCAAAATTGTGACAAGTTGGAGAAAGAAGATAGTCATAAATTATTTTAAGGTACAGAAAACGATTCCTAGTGGAACCAATGTATCACTTGAATTATGTAGGCTTGGCAGATTGCAGCTGAACATCGAAATAAGTGATACTGTGCGGCTGGAGGTTTTATTTGAGCTACGCAGACAAAAAGGTTGTAATAAACTCCATATAAATTTCTTGTATATTTTTTTATAATTTGGAAAATAATTGAAATTATTTTAAATTGGAAATTTCGATCATAAATTTTATTGTTTTCAACAAATTTTATTTTTAAAAAATCATCAACCAAATTATTTTATTTTTAGTATCGTATTTATATTTTAGCTAGGTAGGGAATTTTATTTATTTTTATGTGTATCGTACATTATTGTTCTTACAATACACTGTTCATTTTGACTTGAATTTGTTTTATTTCTGTGTTACTAGAATTGTGTCTTAATAAATAACACCACAGGTTACGACCCCCTTTATCCTGGAAGGCTCTAGAAGAGCCTTGTGTGGGAGGGAGCTACACATTTGGAGACAAGGGGCACACACTCAATATCCGTGTATAGTGAAAAAATCCCTCTCACAGTATTTTCCACTCCCACGACCGGGGATCGAACCCGGAACTTTTGGATGAGAGGCAAGTGCGCTCACCTCTCGACCACCAGTCATACCACTTTTAATGATTCCGAACTTACGACTTTGAGATCTGAATTAGAAATTTTTATTGTGTGATATTCCAACCGACTTTCTGCCGGAAATTATAGCAATATTTATATGTATATTAATAATATATATTAATAATATATGTAAATCCATATCAATGCATCAATGTTGTGACTTTTTCAACGTGCAGAAAAAAAAAATTGCACATCATCGATAAAATACAATTTTTTGTCGGAAAGGATAGTTTTATCCCCTCCGCCCGGCACCGCGACTTCTCACCCGGGTTTCTGGACTGGTATGCATCATTTTCAGAATATTTCTGGGAAAAAACTAAAAAGAGACGAGTCCCGCATCGCAAATAGCGGAAAACGAATTCCGGGGATGGTTTTTGGCCAGCAGGGGTGAAACTAGAGGGTTAGGGGAGCTGGGATTCGCAATCGATTCAGCGTGAAAAATTACGTAGGGGAACATATATCGTGTTACTGTATCAGATTTTCCGCTTCTGCACCTGGTCTAAACTAAAAAACTCGTGTAAGCTTATCAGAGAAATGCATTTAACATTTAAAGCTCCGCCCACTTTTTGAAGAAAATATTTTTTTCCTAAACAGAAGGTCAAAATCGTCAATAAAATTTCCCCTGGTAAGTTGACACCGAAAACAAATCATTCACATCAATTCTACTGTGCTAATAATAGTACACGTAAATTAAACATAAAAGCATAGAATAGGAGAAATAATTTATAAAGTTTTTATATTACGTATATATATTCCTAATAGTGTTAGGAACAAGACCCAAAAAATTTTCCATCTAACCAGTGTCCGCAATATCCCTTATTTTGGTAAAAACCTCCCCTGGGTGGTACATTCTAGCGATTTTCCTTAATTTTCTAGTAAACCGTTGTTCAAAAGCAAAAAATGTTTAAGACCAAAACTATTGCCCATTAAATTCTACACAATAACTGTTATATCAACATTTTTAGCTATTCCTTACTCAATTCTGGCAAATAGCGGTCAAAATTAAGGGTAGTGTTTAGCAAACTGTTTATAGATAGATAGATAGATAGATAGATAGATAGATCTTTATTCAGTTGTAAACAATAAATTGTTATAACCATGTCAGGCAATGTAGTAATAATATAATAAAAATAAAATAATAACATATACGGTACTATTAATAACACATATATCTAAAAATACACTGAATATATACATACAATTATATAAAAAACAAGCATAATGAAATATTATATACAAATATAAACAAATGAACATATATATACACACATATATACACACACACATACACACAAAACATATATATGCATAAAAGACATTTAGTAACCAGGGAATGTAAAGTTGACTTCACTATAAACTGAAATACACCCATAATGAGACATAAATATATTTTGATATTAGTTGTCAATTTCTCCAAAATCAATGTCAAGATATTCATTGAAACTATAAAATGCTTTTTTTGTTAGGAAACTTATCATGATTGACTTGAATTTTTTCAACTCTAAATTTTTAATATGTTGGGGAAGCTCATTATAAAATAGTGGACTATAATAGTTGCAAGCATTTCCACTGTGCAATAGTCTTGTACAATCAATACGTATATTGTTCCTTTGCCTAGTAGGATAGTTGCCTGTTTCTTTGCACATGATATTTCTTTCCTGTATATTGCCCGTAAGTTTTTTATATATTGCTTTAATTCATCTGATGGATTCATTTTATTTAAATCTATAAAGAACTCTAATGTTTCTTTAATGTTTCTTGAATTTTCTGTAAACCAGGTAATTATAGCCTCCTTCTCTCTTTTTTAAGGTGGAAAAGCTATGTTAGCATTTTTTATTAGGATGTCCATGAATACTTCGCATTTTTTATTAATACTATAGTCCATATTGTTAATAAAAGTGAAATCACATTTTTCTATTAGATTATAAAATTTACAGAGACCAGCTTCACTGATAGGCCTAGTATAACTATAGAATATTTTTTTGATGTTCTTATCAGTAAATTTTAGATCAATAATTACTGCCTTGTGGTCTGATAATTTAGGATCGATTACATATGATTTATACAAAACATCCGCACAGTCCGAAATGTTTACAAATATATTGTCAAGACAATTTGTGTTTCTAGTATTTTCCCATATCGTCTTTTCCATGTTAAAGGAGAGGAAAGTGTCACAGACTATGTTAGAATTTGTTTCATTATAATTGAATCTAACATTGAAATCTCCATTGAAAATTATCTTTTTCTTTGTTTTATTTAATATTTCCAATGTTTTATTCAAACACTGAGCATATATATTTATGTCACCTTGTGGCGATCTATATGGACTAACAATTACTAAATCAAAGTCTACTAATTCAACAGCTGCTAGTTCACAATGAAGTTCAAGGAAATTTATCACTATGTCATCTCTAGATTTATATTTAACATCGTTTTTCACAAGAATAACTACGCCACCATGTTGTAGCTTTGTTCTACAGTACCATGAGGCAGTTGTGAAATTATTTATATTTAAGTATGTTATTTCAGCATCAGTTAAAAAATATTCATAAAATAGTCATATTTTTTATTACAAAGATGTAAGTATGATTCTATTTCTAAAGTTTTATTTCTAATAGATTGAGTATTTAAATGAAAAATGGATACATCGTAGGGTTCATTTACTACCTTTAGGTTTCCTGAAATTGGGACAGTCGTGGATATAAAAAATCTTGTCCTACAATTGAATCTGTTCCATTATTACACTTACAATCACTTTCACTTTTGCCGTCCTTATGAGTGGATTCATCTATTGAGGTACTCAAAGATTTAGCCCTCTCCGTCATTGCATCCGGTTGACCCATAGTAACTGCAAATGCAACAGTCGTTTCTGCAACTGTATTTTGTGCCACGTTGTGAACCATACGAATAAACTTTAGATTTTTGACTTGATTTTTAATCAGAGGTATAGCATTTGCTAACATTGAAGCGATTGAAACACTACTAAATTTTTTTGTGGTTCTAGAATTGATTTCTATGTAATTTACATGGCCTTCCGTACAGTTATTAAACTTACATAAAAATGTATTTAACTTTGAGTTGTACTTAAAGATATGCTTATTTTTAATTGGGATATGGTACGGCACAGATGTAAATATGATATTCGTATGTGTACAAAGTTTCAGCTTATTACACATGAATTTGAAAGAAGGTGTTTAATTAACATTTAAATCGTTAGATCCACCAATTATCACCACAAAATCTTCTAAAGTATAATCCTTAGTCAGTGTCTTAATATTTTCTATTATTTGATGTAATTTTGCACCAGATTTAATAAATGACATTTTATTATAAGAAGCCAACTCAACATGGTTGCTCATTAATTTATTGATGTTCGTTCCAAGTTCCAATTTCCAATCTTACGAACATATACATACTCAGGCGATAAATAATAAGTATATCAAACAAAAGAAAGGATTTGGAAGACATTATTCATATTTTCAACAACCCCAAATATAAACGCTGCCCCTAACTTTGAATGCTATTTGCGAGAATTGAGTAAGGAATAGCTAAAATGTTGATATAACTGTTTTTGTGAGAATTTAATGGGAAACATTTTTGGTCCTATACATTTTTTACATTTGAACAACGGTTTACAAGAAAATTAAGAAAAGGCGCCCGAATGTATCTCCGGGGGGAGGTTTTTTACCAAAATAAGGGATGTTCCGGACACTGGCTAGATGGGAACTTTTTTGGGTCTTATTCCTAACACTATTATTAATATATATACGTAATATAAAAACTTCATAACTTATTTCTTCTAAAAAGTACTATTTGCGTGTACTGTAAGGAAATAACAAAAATAAACCACTAAATAGTTATTTAAACAAAAAGTAATTAAATTTACTGGTTGAATGATTCGGAGAATTTTATCCTCTGTATCAGTTCACGGAGATGATTGGCGTGTAAAGGAGAATAGGTTAAGAAGACACTCTTTAAGAAAGCTGAATAAGAGTCTTTTGCCTGATAAAATAGGCATTGAAAGATAATATCTGATTACATCGACTGAATCGAATCTCTTAATTTCCTTTAAAGAAAAGGTTTTATCTGAGAGACAACCTTCTCAGTAATACTCATTTTAGGGTATTAATGTCTGTGCGTAAGATCGCATATTTAAGATAAGATGAAAGAATTTAATTAATTCCATTCTTTGTTTGCCTTTGACAAACTTTCTTTGGCGGAACGGTAACCAATTAAAGTAAGTAAGAACTTTAGTCTTAGTTTTTTATTTGAGAGACTTCGAGGAGCATCAGTATTAAGTTTATAAAGGTAAATCACCGATTGTTGATAAAGGTAACTGAATGTTGGAAGTTGGCAGAATACTTAATTAATTGAATAGCCTCAGTAAGGTTCATATTATATTTGCTTGATTTTTATGTACTTACCATTAATCCTTTGTTATTTATGGACTGTTGCTAGAATTTATGTTTGGTATTTCAAATCGTCGAGAATAATAAAAACACATTGAACTTTTTCCGGTAGGAAGAAACTAATTATATTTTTTCAAACGTGGCTAAAAGACAGTTCATAAACAAATTAATAATATTACAATAGATAGTTTAGCTGGAAGTTGCGGGAAAGACTCCTCCGAGTTATATTTCCAGAAATACTAGATATGGCAGTACATCAACAAGTTTATCATTTACATGAGGATTATCTCATTCTTATGAATCCTTAGAATATCTGGGAATTTGTCGTGGTAATGCTTAAAAAGTTGGACAAAAATCTACAAGGACGCATGTTTATCCTTATTAGCAGCATAAACATAACGCAGGATGTTTGTATTTGCAGTAATGTTGAATATCTACTTTGTATTATTCAGTGTATTGTAGAAATCTGTTAAAATGTTCGAGAAGTTTTGTTTTATTTAACTATCTTTCTAAAACACTAAAATAATTGTCACAAAATAAACAAAAGCTCTAAAGCAAACGCGATAATCGTGTTGGAGTAATCTGGAAATGATAATAGTGATGGTTACTTCGTTGGCAAAACGCTCGTCTAGTATATTAACTTAAAAAAATATTTTCTTAACCGCCTCTCAAGTTACCGAAGTAACCCACTAGATCTCAAGGATCTTGTGCTAGGTAAAGAGAGACGATGCCCTACAGTTTAATGTGGACTCCGAACCACTCTTGTGGCAATTTTTTTTAATGAAAAATTGTTTCGCCTTGCGGGAATCGAACCCACTTCGCTAGGCAACTCAGTTTGCTAGCCAGACGCTTTAACACACTGAGCTACCGTCCCCTCTCTTAGTGTATATATTATGTATCTAGATTTTTTAGCTTTGGAAATATACATGGCACTTAAAATTCAAAATTATTTTTCGGGACGAACTGAATTTAAAAAATCGTTCACGAAATCGATAATAATAATAATAATAGTAACAATAATGATAAAGCCATTATTAAAATGAGAAAGAACAGAGATTTGTCCAACCCAGAGAACTACAGACCGATAACCTGTCTAAACTGCTACAAGGTGTTTACACGCATTTTGTACATGCGGGTGCTCCACACGGTTGAACAGGTTTACGAACGGATATATGAGCAACGAGGGTCGAAGAGAGGTGTCGCTGGCTGCAAGGAAAACCTGCTGATCGACAGATGTGTCACGCAGGAGTCCATGCAGTATAAGCGGAACCTCTCTATGGCCTGGATCGACTACCGCAAGGCATTTGACGTGGCATTTGACGTGACATGACATCGCATGAGCTCATTGTTCACTTGCTCCGATGTCTTGTGGTACCAGGCCCCGTAGTGAGATGCATTGAAGAACTGATGCCGCTCTGGAGGACTCGCTTTACCATTACATCGGGTAACGATAGAGTCCAAACAGAGTCGGTAACATTCAGAAGAGGAGTATTTCAGGGAGATTCCCTCAGCCCCCTTCTCTTTTGCATCTCACTACTGCCATTATCCGTCTCGCTCCGGAAAGCCCGTGGCTACAACTGCGGTACCCCCGCTGACAGGAGGCATAAGGTCACCCATCTATTTTATATGGATGACCTTAAACTTTATTCCTCTGGAGAGAGGGATCTTCAGCAGTCCCTTAGGGTGGTACAGGAGTATTCCGAGAGATCTGGTCTTCAGAACTGTCGGGAGACCATGAAAATGCAGAGGTGGGAGCTTTTCTCTTTAAGGCAGCACGGAGAGCAGCCGATGAACTTGGTCTCACCTTCGACGTCGAGCGAGTAAACCCCGACTCTGTCACCGAGTTAGAACCCGCTCGACTAAAAGCCCACATTAGAGCTGCAGAACACAACATCCTTCTGCAGCTTCATAAGGATAAGCCATTGCACGGAGTCTTCTATAAAAATATAGAAGACCTCGGCTTATCCGAAAGGCTGACCTTCGCCTTCTTAAGGTCAGCGGGGCTGAAGTCTGAGGCCGAGGGATTCATAATGGCTTGCCAAGATGGTGTATTTAACACCCTCGTCTATCGACGTCGTGTTATGGGTATGGAGGTCCCTGATGTCAGCTGCAGGGCCTGCCGCAGGGCGCCGGAGACTGTAATGCACTTACTGTCGGCTTGCCCGACATACGCAATCTCGGCCTATATTCACAGACACGACGCAGCATTACGAGTGCTTTACTATCATCTAAGGCACTCGTATGGGATAGACGAGACACCAGTGCTGCTTTACGCTCCAGGGGATATTGAGTCCGTTGTGGGGAATGAGAAGTGCCTAATTTATTGGAACTACTCGTTTCCCACCGTCAGGCAAATACAAGCCAACAAGCCTGATATAGTACTCCTTGACCACCAACTCAAGACAATGTATGTCGTGGAATTCTCAACTCCCGCTGAGAGCAACATTGTCTTGAAAGAGGAGGAAAAACGGACAAAATATCGAGATTTACTCTTCGAACTCCGCAGGCTTTATCCAGGCTATTCTGTTAAAATAGTGGTACTGATTATAGGAGCCCTCGGTGGAATGAGACAGACGCTGCTTTCAGAGCTAAAGATCATACCGGCATGCCGAGATTCGGCAGAGATCTTAGCCGGCAGAATGCAGAAGGCTGTCGTCCTCGGTACATTGCGTCTACTCAGGGCACACGATTCTCGGACCCAGTAGTCACTTACCTCACGGGCGTGGGGAGTGGCTATTGGTATTACCAGCTCCCCTCTGTGAGGGTCGGAGCCACAGAGTAGGGTGACTGGTTTTTTGTAAAAAAAAAAAAAGCCATTATTAAAATGAGAAAAGACATTATAAATTTTGTAATAATGTGACTATCCTTTCGTGCCTCAAAGAATGAAGTCACATTACTATGATATTTATATGGTATTTATAATATACAGCGGTCATTTAAATTTTCCGTAGTTGTACAATTAAAACCAAAGTGTAGTCGCGGATAGTATTCTTCCCTTTATCCAAAGCACGTACAACCCTACATGCACACAAAATATTAAGATATATAATATTTAGTGATATAATTTGGTGTGGTAGTGGCTTCTCGAATTTCCTAAATAAAAAAATTAAAATTGTATTGTGAATGTAGGTTTATGTGTATAAACTAATTAATTGGATATAATGCAGTCAAAATATGATTTGAAGTGGAACTTTTTCCATAAGCAATTTTATGATTGAATCCTGTTGAGGAGGTGCTAAGGAGTACCCAAAAAATGTTTGTACTTCAAAGACCCTGTGCTTCGATTGTTATTAACAGTTTAATTTTTTTAACCGCGTTTTTCAACATAAAAATGTCAATAACTCGAGGTATATAGGTCCGATCGGGACAACAGAGAAGAAACAAAATCTTTATAATTAAATTTTCTACAAATCTACGGTTAGTGTAAGTCTTAAGAGCGCAACCATAACCTACAAAAGTTAAAAAAACTGTCAAAAAATCGTTTTTCTTCATTTTGTTACCCAGAGCCGCTGGGTGACCCGATCAGTTTCAATCTTTCAAAAAATCTTCCATTTACTATAAAAAAAATACCCTGAAAATTTAGTGCAAAAATATTAAACCTAATGTGCGCAATTAGATTTGTTATTTAAAATTTGAATTGGCCGCCATTTTATGCCATTAAGTCCAAAACGGAAACGGTGCATATACCAACACATTCAAAATTTGATTGCTTTTAACTTTCATTAGATACACTATATGCGTACGATCTATCGTTTTCGAGTTTTTATCGATTTTATCATGAAACAAGTGTTCTGATAGCGCGCTATAGAGATGTTTGAAAATTCATATCTCTACCAACATTGATCGAATGGAAATGAAAAATAAATGGAAATTGCTCGTAATCAAATTCTCTACAACTTTCATTTGAAACATTTTGCGATCTGAACACCCATTTTTCAAATTGTAACGATCAACGCGCGCGTTTCCCTTGCGTCGCAAAACTGTCAAAATGTCAAGAAAACCCATCTCGGCTCCAATATGTCGTATGAAGTATTTAATAAAACGAAATTGTCCGGATTTTTATTACCTATAATTTTCACGCGTACATATTTTTACAGTAAAATTTATACTTTCCGAGTTATTGCGAAAAATAGATTTCTCTTACCTATTTTCAATTATCGTCAGGTAGGACAGCATACTGCGTCAGACCGGAAGTTATATTACCTCTTATAATACAACAATAATCATCTGGTGCAATCGCACTATAATATCTGGAGAGTGTCACGGTTAGTTTCAATATGCAGCCACAATCACTCCAGGAATGGCGTAGAATGATTGGAAAATATTAGCCCACCAAAATTTTTGATCAGAAAAACTTTGTAAGAGGAGAGAACAATTTTTGATTTGAGACTCGGTGAAAGAAAGGAAAGAAAGTAGCAGAATGAATTAATTTCAGTAACTTTCGATTTCGATTTTGCATATACCAGCTTTTAGTACTTACTCTACTAGTATAGAAAATAAAAATACTTGTTTAGTTATACTGTTTTGTACGCAAATATCTAATCTATAATGTTTAACTAGGTTTACGAGTTTTATGAGACATAAAAAGTTTAATTCGGATTTTATAAATCGTATTATTTAGAATTTTTATGCCATATTTTATGACCATTCTCGACTAATTTCATAGAAACTTTTTTATAGGTTTACACGTAACCGTATCATGTTGTTAAAGTTTATTATTCACTTAATTAAATTAGGGCTATAGAGCTTGGAGTTAATAAGGTAAATGTAATTTTATTATTTGACCTTTTAGTAAATAGTATATTATTTTATATGGAGCAAAGCTAACATTTTTTGTATCGAGGATTTACTTGACGGAAAAGCGAAGCGCGTCCGGCAAGAACAGCCGAGACACAAAATAGTTATTTATGTATTTTTCTTCAACCGTCAAATAACTTGCCTCTTTATGCAACTGTCACAAAGAATGACGTTTATCAGATCTGACAGCATTCCTAAAGTGTCATTTCTTTATACTCATTTGTCAATCTTAATTTTTTCGGTCGCTTCTTAGTACAGTAAAATGTACCAAAAATTACCATGACCTGTAAAAAATTGCACACTCGAATTTGTCATGCTCAATGTTCTTTCCTATTATTTGGGTTTTCTACCACATGTATTGTTATCCTCTTCAAAACAAATCACCGAATCTACAAAATAATAGAATTATTGGAAAAAAGCCTCTGCGCCCGTGACGTTTACGCCAAAGGAAAAGTCAGAGGTTATGTTTTGCAAATAATATAAATCGGAATAAACACAGAAATAATGTGTTTTGCTGACGTTTCGGAAAGTAATCTCTTTCCGTTTTCAAAGCTTTTTTTGGAAGAACTCTTATTTTGCTGTGTATGTCATATACACAGCTTTAAGATTCTGTTTATGTTATTTCTATAGATACTTACTACTTACACAGAACATAGAACTGATGATATCTTCTTTTAGAAAATTTTGAGTTTGTTAAGTTCTTTTTTTAACATTGGTAGCCAGGTTGTACAAATATTTACAGAACAATTCGATACGCACTTATCTTCATTTAATAAGATTATTGCTGATTCTTTAATTTTTCTTTTTTTGGTATCTGTTTCTTTTGTTAAAATTTTTTTCAATGTTATTGTGAACGATCCATCTTTTCGCGTCTGAAGAACTTTTATTATATTTTCCAAAGTGGATATTAAACGTTCACAAAGAAGGGTTCAAATCGACTGTTTCAGACGGAGAATAATACACTTACTGTTCGTTTTTGCTTAACTGTGCTTCACTGATGGTACCAATTGGACGTCGCAACACTATAAATCTAACACAGTAAATACTAACACTTTCTTAAATTTAAACTTGAAAAAGAATTTTAAAACACAAGAAAAAGGCAATATAAAGTTCAAAAATATATATTAAATCTTTCAAAAAATTATGTTTTTACAAAACGTTCAAGAAAAATGTATTGACAAAAACTATAGTCTGGCCCGTGTACAACACATAGTGAGGAACGGAACAGAAAAAGATTCAGTAAAAAGTTCAATATTTATAATTTTTTTGTGGGCTTTTCCTTGCCTGTCTATTGACGTATTTTCAGTTCAATATCAATTTTGGTCGCTCCCCGAAGTTTAAAAATGCTTGAATCGCAACGACTTATACTTATACACTTATATTGTATATATATTTTAAATGTTAATAAAATGCAAAAAAATGGAAAATGGCCTCTCACCCAAGAGTTCCAGGTTCGATCCCCGGTCGTGGCAGTGGAAAATATTGGAAGCGGGAGTTTTCCACTATACACGGATATTGGATGTGTGTCCCTTGTCTCTAAATGTGTAGCCTCCTCCCACACAAAGCTCTTCTAGAGCTTTCCGGGTCGTAATTAAATGTGGTGTTACTTATTTATTTTAGATTCGTACGTTCAGGCAAGGGTGGAAGGAGGTTAAGATAAGGGTACTTATAATACGAAAATATAGTTTATAAAAATGTTAAATGCTAGACAATTGTTTACAAAATTTCTATTTCGTTCGTTTATTAAAAATAGAGTTTACAAGTACGTGATATATTACAAACTAAAAAATTGTATACAGTAAGTCTACCCTATTACACTTAATTGTCATATATATTATGTAACATTCAAACTATGAATAAATTATCTATCTATCTGTTATTGTATTAATAAATTATAAATTCTGAAAAAGGCAGATTATACTGCAGAAACTAGTTGTCTAAAAAAATATGTTTGTCTTTTGTTTGCCTAACTATCTACGAAAACTTAAAGTTAATTTCGCTTCATTGCAGTGATGATAATTTATCTACCTATGTGACTACTTTGAATAATAACTGATGATTTATGACTTCACTTTTTACGAACATATAAAATTGTACACTGTGATTACCGTTTCTTTAAAAAGAATCGCATAACTTTCTGTCAAAGAGAGCATCAGCAGTCATAAATCACTTTAAGTTATGTTTCCGTTAAAGAGCTATCAGATCTGCCTGTATTAGCAGTATTTTATTCTTTTTAAATTTTGTCTTTTCTTTTTATTCGCTGGCTTCAAGAGAAGTTAAATTAGTATAAAATATGCATAATATTTCCACCTATTTCATTTTTATCTTTGAACTTTTTATAAACTCTAATTTTATTAACAGAAAGTCTGAAAGTATTGCTTTCAGGATATCCTTCCTTCTGTAATTTTAAATAAAGTGTCATGTAAATTAGGAGTTCAAAAAGCCATCGAGCACCAAGTTTTGTTTTTGTTATATTAATTACCGCCCTCAATTGAATTAAAGATAAAAAATTTACTCCATAATTTTATCTTTCTTGAGATAAAAGGAATTTGATTTTAAAAATATCTTATTGTAATTGAAAGGATACACATGAAAAGCATTCTGGCTCTAAAAAACAAATATTTTAATTGAATTGAATCTGCGGTACGTTCTTGATGAAACATATTCAATAGAGTAATAATTATGATACACATTTGGTATACTGTTTCATTAAATTTATTCAGTTTTACTTGACATATGTTTCAGTCCTGCGACCATTATTAAGGAGTCAGTGTTTAAGACTCTTTGATAATGATCGCAAGACCGAAACATATGTCCCGTAAAACTGAATATAACCCAGGATACAGTAAATCAAGTGTGTATTATACTTACTGTAATAAATATTTTATTTATTAATAATGTTATAATAAGAAAAATCATTATATGTTCTTAATACTGTATGGAATTCACTAGTAATTATTATTACACCGAAATTATGTTGTAATAACCAAAATGTTATAGCCACTGGTAGGTACATGAATTTATAAAGTAATCGAGATCGTGTCAACCAAAAGCGAACTTATTGTCCCATTTCGCAGTAAACATAAACGATCCATCACCTTTGGTTAAACACGTTGAATATCGATGAAGTTTTCCTGAATCCGCAATTAATGTTATTGGAACTGGATAACAAAGATGTTTACGTATTCAGGTAAATAATAAAATGTATACGATGTACTTTTCATAGCAGTTTTGCTTAGAAATTACTATGTATAATCTTATTCAATTTTATGATTCGTAACTATTTTATTTACAGAAACGTAATCATTTTTTCCTGCCATGAATCACGAAATTTTTAATTTTGACTTAAAATTTCTTTAAGAATATTTCTACTTAATACGGCCCTAGCTAGCTCAATATCAGGGGTGAGGGAAAATTAGATTAATGAGACACAAACAATGTAAAATTAATCCTATATTACAACAATAAAATATATACCTTGAAGCCATGGAACATAAAAATACATCAATGTCAAAAACAAATCAAGAGTTCTACGGTATTCGAATCCGCAATCAAGTTATAGAAAAATAACTAACTAATATATGGAATTTTATAGCAATAAATGGTAATTTACAAATATGAACAAAATCCGGAATTTTCATAGTAACTAAAGGTAATACACAACCATGAACAAAATCTGGAGTATACCAGACATTAACACACAATTATAATTCTTAAAGTCAAAATCTCGAAAGGAAAGTTGGGCGCTACGGATTTTATTTGTTGGTAAAAAGCCGAAAACCATTGAGTGAGCTTAACAAAAACGTACTTAACAGTTTATGTTACACTTTGTCACTTGTTGTAATAGTTAGGCACTGACTAAAATCTTCCAAATACCTACCTGGAGGGCATATTGTTCGAAAATATACTATTTAACCCCTAATTCATCAAGGCTTGCACGCACTAAACAAGGACCTGGTCCCCACGGAAATCTTTATTTCACTAAGAGTTTACACTTTGATAAAACATTACAGTAAGTATACGGACTAATACCGTAAGTCAGAACTGAACGTGAAGATCTCGTAATATAGCCGACTTGCCGTTTACATTGTAAATACATGGCGTCTTTCACTAACGAAATAAAACTTCTCTCTATACTGAAACTTATGAAGGTAATATCACCAGACCTTAATATCAAGACGAATCTACAAATAACTAACACAACTTTACATATTAGTTCACGGTAATATCGTACTTGCAATCCCTCTTTTTAAACATTTTTTATTGCCGGTCCGCCTTGCTGCTGTCGGCGGAACCCATGACATCAACCCTCATCTAAACGACGTTCTACACCTAAACCAATTAGGGCCTCGGATCCAAAAATGCACTAATCAGAGCCTTAGTGTAAAATTAAATAGATCGCGCGGCTATGGGCTTTGTTTTTACTGATTTATAGATGACATATTTCGCTAAATTTAGACTGTATAAAATGTACCGTTACAATCATTATAACAAAGTAAATTTAAAATTCATCTTTTTTATGATTCTAGGACATTTTTTCACTTTATTCTTTCAAATTTGTTTAAACATTTAGGCTACGGTTCTATGAAAAAAAGTGCTTGTAACACGAAGATCTATGAAGGAGAATTTTATCAAAACATAACGAGCATGGAAAGTGAAACTTAACACACGAGTAGGAATGATTTCCATATTACTTAACAATGACGTTCCTCATTGGAAGCATGTATGTTTTTTGAAGAAAATTCTGAGGTGTCAGGATGTTTACCGGCTCGGTAGCTCAATTTGTCAGGGCGCATTGCATGGGGATACTGGCAATGTCGGTGGGCAATGGATGTTGTCTGCATTTTTTCAAATGTGTAACACACTTCCGGACAGCGTTTGGCTATGAATGTGTTGGTTGTCTATTATACTAACGGTTGTTATAGTATGTTCCCCATATTAACAAAATGTCCGATGCCAAAATTACTAAAATTTTACAAATAATTCAATCGTTAAGGTCACTTGTCAGACCCCATAAAAAAAAGTCATTAAGACACTTGTAAAACTCAAGAATCACAATTTTCAAAAAATAATTCTAAAATTCACGCAGCATCGATAATTCACAAACAATCCGAATATATCAACAAAATCATTCTGATATCAAAATGCACCAAAATACACTCAAAACCTTGCAACAGACTGCCCTAAAAAATACAGCCCCCCATCATCTCGAATCACTTCTAATTTACTCACCAGAGATCAAATTAAAATATTTTATTTTACTTCCTAAATTTTTCTACAAGCCCATTTCTCTTCAATTTTAACTTAACTTTCTATTAACATATCAAAACATGTTTCATTCTCCTTTCCAGCCAGCCCATAACATATTCGTCCCAAAATTAGTTCAGTTTATATGTTCCCCATCGAGTGCTAGCAACTCGCCGCTATCTTCATTATGTTTACCCTAAAATTGACTTTCACTCCGTTCAACGCCGGCGATGCAATTCCCCCAACATAACTTTAATATAACATCAAATATAGATTCAAGTACATCTCTCAACATTACTTCACGGGACCAGTTCGATTTAACATGTTATTCAGACAGTTATCGTCTATATTTCTAAAAAGAAATAGACTCCACTGACATTTTTATATCAAAATGTTCCATTTTCTATCATTGATATAATTTTCGCCTCGAAATTCCAAAATTTCTGCATTTATTGCGCAGTATTTCACCATTCGATCCCCATAGAGCAGCTGGGGACCGATCCGGCTCTCATCCAAACTTCCGCAAACCAAATTACCATCGTCAGTATAAATAAGGGAGCACGCCAAGGCCCCGGCAAGTTGTGTTTTTCGGAGTATTTCGTGACATATAAATCAAGTGTCCGTGTTACCTCTTCGGTTGCCCCAGCGCATAAATCCAAGCTGTGTTTTCCCGGTGTATCTCGCGAATTTTAATACAGTGCCCGTGCAGTGCAAAGAATTAATTACTTAAAATCGCCCCAGTGCATAAATTCTGTAAAATCAAATCGCCATCGCGCATTAAAATAAAGTGAATTTTTTCAGTTTTAAAAAAATATTTAACAAAACAAATAGAACCCCGACTTAGGCAAAATTTCCAGTGTCGATAGGTTAAACCATTTTTCGTGTAAATAAATTTTAATTTTAATTAACCAAATACTCAACTCTGTGCTTTAAGCATAAATAAATATCTTGTTATTTTCGTTCTAAATCAAAGTGTTTAATTTAAATTAGTGCTATAAATACTATACAGGATGTATCTTTTGACCCTGCCAGTTGAATTAGAAATCATAAAAGTGCAAAATAAATTCAATAAAATGAATTTCAAGTGAAAATCAGCTCTGAAAGTATACAGGGCGAAGCATTTGGCCCGTTCCAGCCTTTTAAGAGCTAACCACCCCAACTTCGAATTTTATAAAATAAAGTGCACGCAAGGCCTCTAGAGTCTCACTTAAAGCTCTCCAGCCAAAAATATTTTATTTTTTCAAAACCAGAGGTCCCGTTCGTGTTCACGGGACACCCCCATTTTTCCTTTAGTTTTGAAGATAAACGATTGAAATTTGGAACATTCTATATACTTAATAAATGTCACTTTTTAACATATAAAATATGTTTTCCATTACCGGTTTCACCGGAAGGTTTTGTAATTTTTTACTTCATAAAAGAAATATTCAAAAAAAGTTTTAGAGAATACAAATGGCTTTCATTTATTATTACTTGCTTTTCTTTCACTCACAATGTTTTCATGCACAATGTTTATGATCAAATTTTGCATCCTTTATTTAACACACTTCCTTACATAATAAACTGATGAAATCTTGCACAGTTACTAAGACCGGATGGCAATATACTGTATTGTCCACAGTTACTTTTGCAAATATCCGCATGTAGAAGCGCGGGGTGAAAATTGTCTTCAAATCTTGCATCCTTATAACACTTCCTGACATAATCAATTGATGAAATTTTGCGCAGTTACTAAGATTGGATGACAATACAGTATTCCTTCCTTACTTTTTCAAATATCCGCACGTAGGGTTCGCGGCTGTGAAAATTGTCTTCAAATCTTGCATGCTTTATTAAACACACTTCCTGACATAATCAACTGATGAAATTTTGCACAGTTACTAAGATCGGATGACAATATATAGTATTCCATCGTTACTTTTGCAAATATCCGCACGCAAGGGGCGCGAAAAACGAAGGAGCGAGAAAGCAAAGGGGCGAGAAAGCAAAGGGGCGAGAAAGCAAAGGGGCGAGGAATCGAAACAAATCGTTAAGAGACGAATTTTTATTGAGCGATCTCTGGGGGGGTAAACCTCCCAAATGATATGACTAAAATGTAGAAAATAAAATAATGTATATTTTTTTAAAACTTGTTTTTCTGCAAAAAGTCATATAAAAAGTGAAAAATAAAAAAGTACTAATGTACGAATGCAATAAAAGCAAGACGTGCGCACTTTGTATATAAGTATACGTATCATCTTTATATACGCATGACTGAAGGCACTTTATATACCACGATTTCAACCCTTTCATACAATCATGCGTACAATCATATAAAGTGCACACGCCTTACTTTTCTGGCATTCGTATATTAGTATTTTTTTATTTTTTACTTGTTAGTACGACTTCTTACAGAAAACAAGTTTACAAAAAAAATTTACTTTTGTTACCATTTCGAAAATAAACCTCAAAATACACCTTACCTATCACAGATTTAGCTAATTTTAGTCCCACCTCTTTGGCCATAAAAAAATCATATATTCAACATTGTGGAAAGATCATAAGACTAATATTACTAGAAGTGATTACAATTTTGTATATAAACACCCAATACTTCTTTAATATTTGCGTTCGAAACATGAAACAAAAACAGATGATGATGACTTGTATGTAATTATCCTATATTAATAGAGCAGCCTATTACGATAAACAAATAACTTTCCTGAAGTACTTCACACCGACCCCATTTTGCGCTTGCGTTGAAATGGACGGTTCCTCCATTTTATAACATTAATATAGATTTTACCATTTAATCCACGTTACCTTAAATTAAATTCTAAGTCTACTTGTTTGTATTAATTTTGACTGAATTTAATGAATCATCAGTCGCCATTACAATACAAGCAATATTGGCTCTAGTGCATTAAGGAATAGAGCACTTTACCATGAAATTTTTTCTGAAAAGTCCATCGTCAAGGAAGTAACGGGTTCTTTTTTCGAAACGATGTGCTGTTGCCAAAATCTATATTTTATAGCATGTAGGCTTGCGCTAAAATTTGATTACCCACAATTTTTCCAAAGCGTAGTTAATTAGTAATATAAGTAACGAGAGCAGATCTGAAGATCCACTCAGATCCATTGCGACATATGAGATGTCCTAGAAAAAAAAACAACAAAGGATAATAGTCTCTTTCAGGGTAGATCTCGTAGTTCCCCGGCTGCTTCTTCGTTGCCCTACTGGCTGTCGCTGCATATGTAAGTATGCTTATTAACGAAACTTCTACTGAGACTTTCGCTTGCACACGGTATGGTTGCATATACCTCTACTTGGAATAGGCGAGCAGCGGTTCCCTCTGCATACCATTCCAGGCCCTCGGAACTTATTGTGTGTAAGCTGTTAATATCTGATTAAATCTTGAGCACTTAAGATCCCGGAATTTAATCTTTGATAGTAATCTGTCCAATTTACATGAATTATATTACTCTTGGTAACGAAGCTTAAGAAAAAATTGTACATAAAATTTTAAAACATGAGTGGTGTTTTGGGAGAATATTTCGTGAAATGAAAGACTGAATATATTTCTGTACATTAAGTAAGTAAATTATGAAAATCACTGACAACACTCGCCAAATTAATTCACGTTTATTTGCTTTAGCATTATTCAGACCACTGTTTTGTAGCAATATATTTGAGTCTTGAAATTTACGAAAAAACTATCAGTGAAGCTTTAGATAAAGAGTAATTGGTTGTGTGGTTCAGACTGAATTATATACATATATCTGACATGATGTAACATGGAGCGAAAATACTCATACTCTCTTAAAGACTTTTAAGAAAATTATTTCTTGTGAAATATGAGCTGATTATCTACTCTCTTCGAAATTGAACATAGCCGCGGTATTAATACGGATTTCTTGGCGCCAACCGATATTCACCCATTTGAATTGAATTTATGTGAGTCATTGTTCTCCTTAATACGATAACTGGGTTAAGCAGCTGACAGATATCTAAAATAACAGAATCATAGCAGTTCTATAAATATATCACTGAAACCGGATTTGCAGTTGGACGTTGTCGACTACAATGTTTAGATGTACAGTATTTTACCTAATTGTCAAACATTTAGCACTAGGGGGATGGTAGTACAATGATTATCACGTCTAACTTTCACTCTGAGCATACCTAGCGAAGTGGGTTCGAGCCCCACCTACTGCAAAGTAATTTTCAATTATTTACCCTCTAAGGAGTGGTTCGGATCCCACTATAAAGTGTAGGGCCCTCCTGTCTCCTTTACGCACACAAATCTAGGCTTATGAGGGTTATTTACTTGATCTGGAAGGAGTTTAAAATATTTAAAACTTACATAGTTAGTAGTGTGTGGCACATTTACAAAATAAGGAGTGGTACAAATGTGTAATGGTATGTATAATTTAACACCTATTTTTATAGATATTATTATTTAGTAATTTATGTGTTTTAATTAAGTTATTAGTTTTGTTAATTTATTTATAATTATATTAATGTTATTGTTATGCTAATGTGTTGTAATGTGTTGCAAGAGTAGGTTGCAAACTTACCATTATTGTAAATTAAAATCAGAGTAGAAGTTATATATGAAGAGACAAGTGGTTTTTTAAATCCAAATAAAGACCATATATTTACAAGGCGATCCTGCCGGTCCGACCAGTATTGAACTGAGCATATTATGTATATACAATAATATACATATTTATTTTTTCTTGGAAAATAAAAAAAATTAAAAAAATTTAAAAACTTGCTTTACTGTAAAAGATCGTACTAAAAAGTAAGAAATAAAAAAATATTAATGTACGAGTGCAAGAAAAGCAAGGCATGCGCACTTTGTATATAAGTACATGTACCATCTTTATGTACGCATGATTGAAGACAATATGTGGACAACGATTCCACCCCTTTCATACAATCATACAAAATGCGCATGCCTTGCTTTTCTTGCAGTCGTACATATGATTTTACCTTTTTATTACGACTTTTTACAGAAAAGCAAATTAAAAAAAATTATTCTTTTACTTTCTACTTTTTAGTCGTAGTTTAATTAAATTTATATCATACATTGCCTAAGTTGATTTGTTTTGATTTCACGCTCCCTCGCTTTCTCACTCCTTCCTTTTGCAAATTTTTCAATTTTCACCCCCTCGCCCCCTACGTGCGGATATTTGCAAAAGTAACGGTGGAATACTGTATTGTCATCCGATCTTAGTAACTGTGCAAAATTTCATCAATTGATTATGTCAGGAAGTGTGTTAAATATGGGATACAAAATTTGAAGACAAACATTCTGAATGAAAAATAATAAAACACTACATTGTGAGTTAAAGAAAACTAAATAATAAGACCTATTTACGACTTCTTATGGAGATTTTCAGAATATCCTATTTAGAAACTAGTCAAATTAACTAAATTTTAAGTAGACACTCAAAGAGACTTATTAGTGCTGTTTCGAGAACTATGTAATGGAAACAAGAAGTGTGGCTGCTGCAAAACAAATGTAGAACATGTTAACCGAACTGAGACAAATTATGTTAGATCAGGAAGAGAGATATCAAGAAGAAAAACGAGCAAAAAAGGACACGTCAAGAAGAAAAAGGAGTACAAAAGGGACGAGAAGATCGAGAAGAATTGATTAAAATGATGGGAAGGCCC
This sequence comes from Leptura quadrifasciata, assembly GCA_963675555.1. Classification (NCBI taxonomy): domain Eukaryota; kingdom Metazoa; phylum Arthropoda; class Insecta; order Coleoptera; family Cerambycidae; genus Leptura; species Leptura quadrifasciata. Next base: position 48,297,861 of record OY776678.1, read on the forward strand.
GAAAATAAGATGTCATGAGGAAATACAAGAAGAGAGAATATGCTAGGAAGAATTCAGGGAAATTATGCAGATGCAACAGGACGCTATCGTTTCAGCTACTGAAGAAATAAAAACGAAACCAAGGAGGATATAGCCATTAAAAAGCTGAAATTAATGGAGTTAAGGAAAATACAGATAGGGTCGATAAAGAAGTCAATGACGTAAAAAAGAAAGCAGATAAAATTGAAGGAAAGTTAGATAGTGCAGTCAAAGGACAAGTAGAATGGTTTAACCAGCAGTTGAGGGGAAAAGGAGACCAGCTAGTAGTATCATTAGTATCCCGATTACAACCTCCCTCCTTTGATGATCAAATTTCATGGTTAACATATAAGAAACAGTTTGAGGCACTAGTTCTAGTACTAAGAGGCCAAGCATCAGAGTTCAGTCCAGACGATCCCAATGGCGCAGCAACAGGGTTTTAAGGTTGTAGAAGGACTGTGAATTTTTTGTGTTTATCAGCTTCGGCTACGGTAATCTTATAACTATATCTTTTCAACCGTTACCTAAAGCCATTTTGAATCGCGGAAACGCTTTTGTACTAGATCCAAATCCCAGGAGGTTCAGGCAAATTCAAAAATGTACTTTCATTCGTTATCTGAACACCTACGGCCATTCGAACGCATTAAAATATTTTATATTGTGTGCTTATCAAAGTGTTGCCGTTTAAACAATTCCTAAACATTTGATTCATAAAACATATTTTTTTTCCCTTTTTACTGCATCAGTTCATTTATCCCTCTGGGCCTTTTTATCTTATATTGTATTGGGGTTTTCAAACAGTTAACATGCTGTCAACGGCAAATAAATGACAAAAGTTTCATTACTACTTCACCTCAAGCGGTCACACTTTTCGTAACCACGCCCTCTAGCGCATATAGTCTATTGGATAAACATTTTATCATGAATTTTATAATCTCATAAAATATACAAATCGCTTGCTTTATTTTTTTTCGCAGCCTGTATAATTGAATAAAATTTCCTGCCGTTTAGTAAATTGCATCATTAATTTTCATTTAATTCATAAACAAATTCACAGATTAAAATTTATTTTAAAAAATATCCAAAGAAAATGTTAATTAAAACATCTAAAAGAAAATGGGTTAATGCAAAAATTATTTTCCTTAACTTTAAATATCGTTAACCATTCTACAGCACAGTATAATCAATATATAACCGGAAATATAAGAAAATAATTCTTTAAATTATAAGTAAATCACATCCATTCATACTAATATTAAGAGTTGATATCAACTGACTGAAAATCCTTATTTAAAAATGCCTGCACCGAGTAGTGAGTAAGCGATATATAAAATAGAGAGTCGCCAAAGAGAAGGGAGTGTAAAGCTCTATTGAGAAGATTATTCAAGCGTATTATAGCACAATCAGTTGAATTAATGTATTGTATTACAGGTTGAATGCCTGTTTGATGTGTTTTGTATCCGCGAATCTTTTATTCAACACATGATTCAGAACTGTTTGCTAAAGGATTCTGTTCTGCTTTGCACTCTATATTTAAGCCCCGACTTTGTAAATATGTTTGAGAGGAAATAAGACACAAATCGGCTGCGGGCTTTATTTAATATGGGAACAACGTAAACTAGAAGATTTCATACACGAAATCAATAAGTGTATAATAGTTATTATACAAAATATTTTAGTAGCAGTCTATTGCACTTCACATAAACTATTTGTTATATATTCTGGTATTGCAAAAAAAAATAGTTTAGTAGCTTTGTAAACTTCAAAATCATTATAATCTTTTGTGGAGTTGCAGATTATTTTAAAATATGATAAAGTATTCCTCTTTTGAAGTCCAGTCCAGTGAATTGGAACTCATACTTTAAAATTTTGAAACTACATTGTATCGGTGGGCAAATACATAAACAATGCAACACCCGGAAACCTAATAAATAAGTCATATTTGATGTATAAAGGATCCCTGCCTTGAAATGATCAAATGGATGCAAAACTGGATACGTACACTTGAATACTTATAATAATAATACACTTGATTGTAATGATATAAAATAGCTATAATTGCTTGGATTTAATTTTATTAAACGACCTCTTCATTTAATATATTATTTATAGAGCTTTATAGCTAATATAGTTAGAAGGAAGGTTGTTTGTCATTCAGAAAGTTACAGATAAGTATTATAGAAATTTATACAACTGAGAAATTGTATCCATTAATTCGGTAATTGAATATATTCTATATTATAGAATTTAAATAAAATTAGTTTAATCAATTCAAAAACATTTCTGCATTCATATTTCATATTCATATTGTACGATTCCGGTATAACCCTGTACACAAAGAAAAATACCCTGCGAAGGTAATAAATGTAGTTTGTTTTAGTTAACTTAATAAATTTGGTAATAAATTTACTCCGAATTATTATAAAATTGCTGTAAAGAAGCTAAAACCTAAGGGATAGGTTAGAACTCATAAGATAGCGCCTTATGTAATCAAAAGGTGCAAAGTTTGGCTAAAGACACTACTACTTTTTATTTTCAATTTAGCGTTAAAATCAAATGCGTTTCCTGATATATGGAAGGACACCTCCTTACGTATAGTGTAACACCAATCCATAAGTTTGGAAGCGTATACGAAGTAGAAAATGATAGACCAATAGCAGTGCTGTCTGTAATCCATTTATTCAAAATTATAGATCGATGCACGATCAAACATATGTGAGGAACAACGTGGATATATTTTTAAAAACCAACAGTAAGGAATTTACTGGTTTACTCATCTGACGTTATGGAGAACTTGAAGCAAAAAATGAAGTAGATATCATTTGCGGTGATTTTAGATAAATATTCGATCAGGTGGAGCATGATGTCACTTTGAGGAAGCTTTGCAAATAAACGATAAAGTCGTCCGCCATCTTGAAGTCGCCGCATTGAACTAGCTTTTTACTAGAAATTCGTAATCGGCGAACCCGAAACCCCCAGATATCGATTTTGGTCGATTTGGACCGTAAATGACAAAAGTCGTCCGCCATATTGGCGCCGCCATTTTGAATTTCTAAATTATGTCCAAGAATTCATAATTGGCGATCTCGAAAACCCCCAAATATCGATTTTGAGTCGAATCGGATAATAAACGATAAAGTCGTCCGCCTTCTTGAAGCCGCCATCTTGTTTTTTCTTATATGAAAATGTTAAAGTGTATTGTCACCGGACTTATAGATGTGCAAATTTAAAAGCTCTAGCTTAATTAGAACTAATCGTAATTTTTATTGCAAGATTTGACCTAAACAATACTAACAAACTAATTAACGAACTAACTATCATTGCAAGTTTAAGGAGAAAACGTGGTTTTATTTTTCATTCAAATAAGCCATCCAATTTTAGCCTGCTCTTGTCGTATTTTATTACAACAATAACATCCTCTTTTACGCCACAAATTGATTATTATTGTAAATATTAACTTTGTAATTAAATGTGGAAATATATACACTATATGCATCATTATCCATTAACTTCAGTATCTTATGTATTATTATATAAAAGGGCCAGTGAGACTCTGCACATGCATTAAGCCTTATTACAAAGTACTGAAGAGTTTTATAGACTAACTAGAAAGCTATTTTCCTTCATTTCACATGTTCATTTTCAGGCAGTAAGAAACCCGTAAGTGTCTATTTCTTTTATTTTTCTGGAGAAGTGTCATATTCATTATAATTTAAAATATCGTAACTTCATTTGTGTCTAGGTATGTCAACGTATGTATATGATTATGCTTTTTCCTTTTTACCTATTTTGAATGTCTCACTGACACTCGCTTTTCGGTTTTATTTCTCGTAAAATAATAAGCATAGAAAAGTGGAACAGAAACTACGTGGAAACTACTAAAGTGGACAATATTTGACACTTACTCTACTTTCTCTAGTCTTCAATATAATAGTAATAATCATCATAAAAGAAATTAATTACATTCACAAGGTTGCTATCGAGTGACCACTTCCAAAAAAATGTTTTAAATAATTGTATATGTACTGTCTTATCGCCTAAAGTTTCAATTAAATTCGAGTGGTACAATACTTTTTAAAAAAGTCACATAAACAATAATTATCATCAACCCCTAGTATTATAATTTCATAATTATCACTAAATTTGGTAACTCTTCTTCACTCTCACATCAGTTAAGACAAACAAACAATAATATTCTTTGAATAAAATATTTTTTAAGCTTTTTTCTGGTCTATACATTCTACAAAGGTATCTCGCACGTGAGAAATTTTGACAATTTTATTACACAATCACAGCAATAGCAATAAATACTTATATGATATGAACCATTGAGAAGGTAGTCAACATAGCAGCGGTATATTTTGCTATTAATGTGGCATGATTTTACTACGATCTTCGATAAATTCGGTGTTTATTTAACATTTCTAATTTTCGGAGTATTGCCGTCTTCAATTATTTCTGTCAAAAATAATACGGTTGGTAAGTACCAATAAATAACACAATTTTATTACGCGTAGTTAGTTGAGAAAAATCTATTATTATATATCAGAAACCAACAATTTTCCTAAATGCCAATGCTGATTCCAACTTTTAATAGCAAATTTTTCGCTCAGAATATCTATCCTGCTATTTATTACGTCAATAATTTCGTCACTTAATTCTCTATCGGAAGATTGATTCGGAACAAATGTGTTTTGTTGAAAGCCAAATATGCTTCAAAGTAATTTAATATCAGGAAGCGTTTTGTAAGGCAGAGTGTGGGGTAAAGTTTATATTTTTGAGGTATCGCCCAATGAATAGCTTCAAGAACCCATCTTACTTTTGTAAACTTTCTACAATAATTGGCTTCTTTTGTTGTCAGCTGAGGTTGATTACATTTAAAAGGTAACATTAATGTAATTCATTATTAAGGCATCATTTTTGTAGCATAAACAGAGCCAGTAAAGTAAACTATTTGAAATATTTACACAAAACACTTTTTTTGCCAGAATAGAATTTTCGCCGACACTCATTCCGACTTTTAGTATGTAAGTTCATTCAAAGTCGTCTGTGGTGTAGTGGTTGTGTTTCCCGATTGACATTAACCAAATCATTGACTATGACATATAGAACTGACCCAACGTAAATTTCTGAAGGTCATGATCAAACCCTCGGAAACAGCAGAAATTGTCAAAACTTTACCTAACAATAAAGTCCCGGGTAAAGACGGCGTTGAATACAAGCTACTCAAATATCTCCCAAGGAAATGCATTGTGCAGTTGACGTATATCGTTAGCGCGATCCTGCGGCTACAGCACTGGCCTAGCCAGTGAAAATGCGCCGTGGTTGTTCCCATCCTGAAACCAAACAAGAATGCGAAGTTGCTGTCGGCGATCTCCAAGTTGGTGGAGAAGGTCGTCCTGGTCAGGCTCGATAGTGTTCAGGAGGAGCTTCACATCGACGATGAGTCACAATTTGGCTTGAAGAGGGGCAGGACCACGGTGCAGCAGGTCATTAGGATAGTTAACGATGTCAAAGTGCAATACAACCTCGGGAAGAGCACCGCCATGGTGCTCTTCAATATTGAGAAGGCCTTCGACACTGTCTGTATCCTAGGTCTACTCTACAACTACCACTTTCCGACTTATATCATTAAACTTATTCACTTGTTGCTGACAGGTAGATCCCTGCAAGTCCGGGTGAATAGTAAACTATCAAAACGGTGGGATACTTGCGCCGGAGTCCCGCAAGGATCCATCCTATCACGAAAGTTGTACAATATTTACGTCTCCGATTTTCCGAAATACTAAGCTGGCCAAGTATGCCGATGACACAGCCATGTATGTGCATTCGCACAACGCACAGGTGGCTAATATGCTGCTGAAGGCGCACATGGCTCATGCCACAGGTTATTATGGTCGGTGAAGGATTTGGGTAAACGTCGAAAAGTCGGACGCGATAGTTTTCACGCGCCGTTTCACTGAGAACAAAATTCTGATGCCAATTTCGATCAGGGAACACCAAATTCCAACCAAACGGTGCGTGAAGTATTTGGGGGGTCAGACTCGACCAAAGGCTGACGTTTAGTATGCATGTTAATGAGACAATACGTCCGTAGACCGACGGTCTACTCCTTGTCCAGGAGTCTGTATCCGCTCATGATCAGGGGTATCAGACTTAACGGACAAAATAAAAAATTATTGTACACAATGGTGATCAGGTCGGCAATCACATACGCGGCACCGGTGTGGTGTAGCACATGGGTAGGGTTTAGATCTTACATATGCAAAAAAGTACACAACGGCAGCGGACTGAATATTCGAGTAAACAAAATCCAACCTCTCATCCCTCGCATTCTTTGTGGCTCAGTGTACGTCAGGCCGGTACACAAATCTATCGCGTGTCACTCTCCTTAGCGTTCACGGTCCCCATATAAAGGGATTGTAGAAGTCTTTTCTATACTAATATTATATTTTCATAACATAACTTTTTCGTTTCAGAGTATATTCACCTGAAATTATGGAAAATCGTCAGAGATTCGGTGAATGCTTTAGATACAATATTACCGTATTCAAAGTAACAGGAATATGGATTGACTTGAAAAACCTCAGACATACTTCATGGCTTACTATTTGCTATAGTTTAGTTGTTAATACTCTCTTTATTCTGGCTCCACAAGTATGTCATGTCATTTACATGTATAAAGCTAGGAATAATATTAAGGACTTTGCTGATGAATTTTATGTATCGTTGTCTTCTCTTATCGTGGTGTTCAAGTCGTATTCACTTGTTACCCATTTTGAGATTATTAACAAACTTATTAATTCCATGGATAACGACATATTTCAAGCAAGAAATGTACGTCAGGTTAATGAAACAAAGATGGTTAGTATAATTTTCAAATAGACAAAGAAATATTTTAATCTCCAAATAATAATATTTACCAATAATTCTATATTAAACAACAAACCAGATATAGCTAGATAGATAGAAATTAAAATGTTCAAAAACATGCACGGAATGGTGCTCATCTTATTAAAGAGCCATAAAGATAACAGAATCTCATTTTACAACGTTTTTTTTTGTGATACTGACAGTCTAAGATCTGTGTATTTCTTTTCTGTATGAAATCTTTAAAAAACTGTTTTTTTCTGTCGTTAATGCGTGTACGGGCCTGATAGTTTTATTTTAATAGAATAATTATTAAGGAACAAAGAATTATTTATGAAGTTAATAAAACCCAATAAATACTCTATTTGTCTAAGTGGCTCTACAATATTTGTATTTAAGCATACTTCATTTTTTTAAGATATCGATTTTAGTTTTCTTGTCATATGCAGCTGAATTGATTTTATTATCATATTTTCTCAACAGAATATAGTCGCGTTTGGAAAATAAAATTTCTAGAACCATTTGTATGCAACTCTGCAACTAATTTAATCTGATTATTGCACATGCAAGAGATCGCCATTTATGTGGCACAACAACACTTTGAAAGAGCAGCGACGTACTCCATATCTACGTTACATTATTCCTCAAAGTACGATAAAATTAAATAAAATGCTCCGTAACTTCTTAATAAGCATCATTGTTAAGTCTGTGGTTGAATCTGTAACATAATCGGTGTGATTTTTAATCCGCAGTGTTCACTAAAATTATAACAGATAATGATTTTTATAATCATAGGTTAAACTGTTTTAAGGCTACCTATATGCACCGTTATTCTGTTCTTAATTGTTATCTAATAATTATTATTTATAGAGCAATCTCAATCTTAACTAACGGAGAGCGGTACAATTGAGAGCCTGATTTCAAATAGAAAAATAGATGCTTATTTTTAAAATTTAAAGTTTAGATTTAATAATTAAAATAGAGACAATACTCTATATACAGGAAAGTGAATATAAATGTACAAAATTAATTTAAAACTCTACGTCATATATGACGAAAAATTCTAGAATTACAGGAATTCTCGACGCATCAGAGAAAACTGATGATAATCTCTGGACTAAAATTAAATCTGCTACGAATTTTTTTGAATCAGCATTTCTCGCGAGAAAAAAATACAACACGGACGTATGAACCTTCTGTCAAGTTTCATTGTATTAGCTGCGATCGTGCAACAAATTAGTTGTTAATTTACTTTACAAATTATTAAGAAAATAGCAAGCAAGCTGTATTTATCAGTAAAATATCGTAAAAAGATATTCTAGTACTTTTAACATTCTCCAATAAGAAGGTCACACATTTTTATAATTTCAGAAATATCTGGTACCTTTTAAGGCTCCTTATTATTCGGAATAGTGTGAGGGGTGCTGAAATGAGATTATAAATTGAATTACTTAGAAATAAAGTATATTTTGTCAAAATAATTTTTCTAGTTGCTTTTATTTCGGACTATCACCTTCGATACTAAATAGTTTGCTTTTGTTTTGATTATTTCTCGAGCTATTTAAATATAATTAAATAGGTACAGTTGAAGACGATAGTATATACCTGGTATTGTACATTGTATAGCCAAAAAATGTATATATTATTATTTGATAAATTCAAATCCATTTTCAATATTTTTTATTATTTTAGATAAAGAATTTTAACAAAGATTGACCTTTACTAAAATTTTCTATATTCGCAGGCTATTGGTAGATGGAAAAAGATTTATTGGCTTTATGCCTACCTAGCAATCTCATTCTGTTTTATGCAACTATTGGGTCCACTCATCGATAGCTTGATAAACGGAACTCACATATTACCTTTGGTTGACTGTTATCATTTCGATATTTTTACGTCTCCTATATACGAAGTCATGTTTATTTATCAATCAGGCGTATTATTCTGTCTTGTAATTCAAAATTTTAATCTGGATACCTTAATTACCGGACTACTTGCATTCGCAACGCTAGAATGTCGTATATTATGTGATAATTTAGAGAATTTAAAATATGAATTATTGGAAGAAACTGTCAAAAGTGAAGATAAAGTGAAAACTATGGATGGAAAGCTAAAACAATGTATAAAGCATCACCAGGAAATTTCTAGGTAATTGAAGATAATATACTTTATCAGCATATCTTTTTGCTAATCATAGATTTCTGAAATATCTGAATATAACTTATTTTGTACTTAGAACTTTGAAGCAACCTATCCCCCGTGTATAAATTAATAATAAAAATCCTCGATTGTGATGCAATCAAGCACACATTTAATCCCACCCAGTAATTATTTATCGCAATATTATATCAAAATAAAAAAGCAAATTGGCCATTTATGTGATCGTCTAGTTCTACAAAGTTAGGAGACAAATTACGTTGTGGTTGTAGTAACCTATGTAAAGTTTAATATTACGGTTAACTATCCGATACTATTTACCTGAGAAAATTAATCACCATTTAAATTTAAATGCTTCGTGAATATAACACACTGTTTATTAATTGAGAAAACTAGTTAATCATTTATTTTATTTATCTTCTATTTTGTTACTCAAAATTGCACTGTAAATTCTATAGTTACAGTTTGTTGTCAGATTTTATTTGATTGAAATTAAATGATTATCATTTATTTAGTTGGTATTTTCAGAAAGTTAAAGTTGAAAGAAAAGGCAGTAATGGTTTTAATACATATATTATCGTTGGGACAATAGTCACAAAAAAAACATTTTATTTTATAATAACAATCCAAATATTTAAGACCATTGTCTAAATATTATATACGAAAGTTTACGCTGCTGCAGCAATGACATACTGTATGTGTTTCACAGTTGGTTAAGCACTAACAAGAACCATATCATTTTTTTAACTTTACATTCGTATTTTCGTGCCATTTTGATTGAAATTAAAGTTGTGGCAAAAAGACTGTAGAAGAATTGTTATTGTTAAATTAAAGTTGGAGTAATCGCTCATATAATATTAATTGTGCTGTGGATGAGAGTTTACATTCACGTAAAATCTTTTAGAATGCTGGGAAAATCTCCCTATAATAATGAAATAGAAGATCAATCAGAAGGTTGAATATAATTGTCAACCATACGAAGACGCGAGTCCGCGAAGGTAGAAAGTTGCGATGCATCACCCTTCATTCGAACAGGTGACCAGACATTAGTCTGAAATATTAAACATCCCACGTTGTAACTTACCTCAATTGAGAACCGAACAGCCAATAGATCGTTGTCATTGTTTGAAATCTTTGTTAGCGCGTGATACGTCGAATTCTTGTAATTGTAATATTTTATTGTAGATCAAATTGGCAACAATCACAAACAAGCTTGTGGTTACTGTAGGAAAATCTTCCTAGTGTACTTTGAACATAAAATATTCTTGCAAAACCTTACGTGAGATGTGATGAACACGAAGGCCACCTATTTGTTTTAGAAAACTGCATAATAATGATTGACGTGAAGTTTGACTGGTCTCTGATAAAGTATCTTGTCCTTGCATAACCCTAAATATAGTCATTTAGTGATAGTAAATCGTAGTTCAACAAACGTAAACTTCCCCAATAAAGTATTTAGAATGTGAACTGTTATCTAGTCTCATTATTATTATTGAAATTAATAACTGAGTAAATTGTAACATAACTTTATCCTACTTGCTTGTTAAAAATCAAAACTAATATTTCCCACCCGAACCAGAATGTAAATTCAATTTTTTATATAATAACGCAGTGTCCGAACAAATTTACCTGATGCAATAAAAACCCCTATGTCGTTCTCCGGGACTCTATCTGCGCCCTCGTAGATGCTTGCGTACGTTGTCATAGTGTAGAGCACGGTAGCGTCGACTCGAATATCGAAATAAAGTCGAAGTAAATACGTGTGTTGTAGAAGATTTGGATGATAATAATATGCCGGACGATCGCCTGTAACACCCGAACTAGTTATATTACTCCCAGTAGGTACAGAGATTCGTTATGCCGACATAACAGATAGCAAGTAGTTTGGTAATTTGTCCGGAGAGGACCGCTCTAATCGACAACCAATTAGCTTCCTCCTCGTAATACCACCTGCCCGAGCTTTTACATCATTCTCGGACTAGAAAGAATGCCAAGGATGTCAGAATTTCGTCCCTATACTACGCTGTACACGATGCGTGCGCTTGTTTATATTATTGAGACACTCATTGTGGCTACGACGAACCAATCCTCTTTCTCAGTCCTTCATGTGTTTTCTAATGATGTTTTATTCACTTTGTTTTAGTTTTCTCACAGCGTGGTTTGTATACAACGTAGCGACCATCCCTATTTTAACAATATTGAGTTCGTCTATTTACGTTAACATACTTTAGATAAGAGCTAACACCATTTACAGAGGTGATATTTAAACGTTGCTTAAACTCGGTATTTGTCTAAATTTCTGACTGAATACTGAATGTTTTAAAATATTCGGAAAGGTGTTGTAATTTTGTATTGAATTTAATTTCTTGTGAGGCGAGCGTAGGTACGTCTTTACTATGTACATACTTCGGTATGCGATGTAAAGCAACGACAGGTGCAGTTAGTACTTGGATGGGTGACCATTCCAACGGAAACCGCGTTCTCGCCTCACACATCTTCCAGCGGCTTGTATATCAGTGTATGCGCGGAAGCTATACAACCATAGGCGAGGGTTGTATAGGAGATATACCATCCTTCGGAGGGGATGTAAAACCGTCGGTCCCTTGTCCGTTAAATGTTAGGCAAGTAAAAGATCCCTACTCTTCTTAAGGGAAGAGGTTCGGCAAAATTCCTGGTTGGGGGTAGCTCGTCTACAGGCGTCGGTGTTAGGCCTCAGTAGCGGAAATAGACCGACGTTTAAAAAAAAAAAAATTTCTTGTAGGATGTAATAATAATTACGGTTTAATTTTTTTTTAATTCAGCGCAGAAATATTGAAATTCACCACTTTCGACATAATGCTCGGCTATAATCGCTCAAAATGCTTGTTCGAGTTATGACCGTTGAAGTCTTTACTGATGATAGTATTATTTGACACTACATTATTATTTGCGAGTTGAAGCCTCCCATAAATAATTTTGTGCCTCATGTCGTTTTCCGGATAAGAATGCTGAAAATATGAAAAAAAGAAAAATTAATTCTGCATAAGATATTGCAGTATTTTTGTCAGTTATTGTGTTTGTGTTATCTTCAACACTATCAATAATGCGCAAAATTTTGTTTATATCACCTGACTATCTTACAATTATATCTAAAAAAAATTTCTTGAACGTGTCGCACTCTCACAAAACATTCTATTTAACACTTTCTCATTCAATTCTAGCCATGTCTTAATTACACTAGACAGTAGGTATGCTGTATTTGAAGTTCACTATTTAAATTTTTAAAAACAAATTTATTTGTTAAAGTTACAAGAGCTACTACGCTATTATTTCCACTATAATATTCACATACATTATTAAATTTGTGTAAGGGTGTATAAGCTTATAGGACTATCGAAGTTACATAGAATAACTTAGTTTGAAAAAATAAAAATACTGTGAATCGTTTGCACAAGAAACACCGAATTTAACGGTAATATATTAACTGAGTGGCGTATGCCATTTATAACTAATTATAATATTAGTTTTGATGCCAAACCAGCATTAATTTATTATTGTCTGTATTTCGCACAGTAACTCAAACCTGCACGTGCTTTTAAATAGTGAAAGTATCGATTACCAAGATAACAATAATGAATACGATATTAATTTTTAAGTTTATTGGTGACAATATTGGATTACTTATTATGTGAATTTACTGATTATGGAATTAAACTATACACATGGTAAAATATACCCTACTATTTAGTAAAATCTAATGGCACATAGCGATTGAACATTTTCTCTTCTGTGTTTAAATTACATTATTGAGATGAGTGCCGGATCACTAGAATAGTGGGTACCAAAACTATTAATTTTAATAATGTTTTTGTTTTAGGTTTCTCAAAGACATGGAATATTGCTTTTCTCTAAATCTTTTCGAGCAATTCGCCTGCAGCATCATAACATATTGTACGACAATGTTTAAATTTTCTATGGTAAATATCCAAAAGTATTATTAAATATTAGCTACAAATGCAACAAACAAGTTTTCGTGCAAATTTTAAATAGTATGTATGTATACAGGATGTTCGGTAAATAATGGATAATCCTGAAAAACCTACCAGTATATCACAACTTCACCTTAGTGAAAACCCTACGGTTTTCGAGATATGGGCACGTTTTTGAAATTTTGACAATTTCTACTCTAGGATAGTATATTGCACACTACTGCCATGAAGTAAGAATGTTTTCATTCTGTTTCTTTTGTGAGTATTCTAGAACAGTTGTGCTATTAAACGTGTATAGGAGTTTTTGGATAACGGCGACAGTATTCTTTAAAAAATAAGTTTTAAATTTCGATTCCGCGAAGATTCCGTCTGCTGACTTTGACCTCTTATGGTCTAAAAGAAAGTGCCAAGCGATACTTGTCACTATTCCTAAAAACTTGTCCACTTATTATTAAATTGTAAAATAGTATAAAAATTCTGAGTTGTCCTGTTAGAAAAAAGATACAGCTGTTTGAATGGTGGATGATCTAAATTTATCAGTTGAAATTTTTAACAAGCCTCGTTTTAAATTATATTGCTTGGTCAAAGCATTCGCCGATATTCTCGTATGTGACACGTGTCATGTCATTTTGTACGTCTGGTGTCATTCTTGTCATTCTTTTGAAATTATTTAAATTGTTTGAAATCTGGCTGTAACGTTTACATAAACTTTGTGCTCTGGACTTGAACTCTATTTAGTTACCGATGTACACACAACGTAAATATGCTAATATGTATTCAATTTACTGCGAATGTCAAGGCAACGCCAGTGCATCCGCTGTGCGTTACCGAGAAAGTTACCCGAACGTACGTCACCCTGACTATCGTATGTAAACGGTACCAACTCCACTACCCAGAGATGATCTCTTTAGGGTGGAATTTTGCGGCAAATGCTGCGAATGGTACGAGTGGCTCCAGATTTTTTAAATAATATTTTGTGGTCTGACAAATCTTCGTACAGAAAAGATGGCTTTGTAAATTTACATAATCTGCATAGCTGGCAGTTGGAAAATCTCCACTTGATCAGGGAAGATCGGTCACAATACCAATTTAAAGTAAATTTGTGGACAGGCAACCTAAATAGTCAAGTGGTAGGCACATTCGAATTACCACCAACATTAACGTCCGACAATTATTTGAAATTCCTTCAAGACGACCTATCGGTCTTACTAGATGACTTTCTTTTATCCCTCAGGTGAACAATGTGGTTACAGAACGACGGATGCCTTGCACATTATGGATGAGAGGTGAGAGCATACAAAAATTTGACATGTCCGGGAAGATGGATCGGTCGCTTAGCTCTGTGGCCACCCAAGTCACCAGACCTAAATCCTTCAGATTTTTTTACTGGGGATGGATACAGGAAAAGGTGTACTTCCGACCTGTTTAATTCCTAAATGAATTGCATGAGCGCATCGGAGTAGCCACTGAAGAAATCAGCCCTTCCGGATATTTACGCAATTTAAAACGTTCCTTTATAACAGGTGCAGAGCCTTTAGCAAGTTGCAATAAGTCCAAACAAATGCCAAGTCGTTATTATCGACAAAAAACAAAGCCTGAATGGTTAACCAAATAGAGTCCAAGTCCATGGCACAAAGTTTATGTAAACATTACAGCCAGATCTCAAACAATTTAAATAATTTCAGAAGAATGGCAAGTAGCTACTAACGCCAGGCGTACAAAACGACATGTGTCACATACGAGAAGTCAATATATAACAGAACTAAATCCAATCATGGGGGTACACTAATATTGTTAAATAATACCATGATGAATTCCTTATCCTTTGTTGGAATAAATAAATTTGATGATGCCTTAGTAGAGAAACTGTTTGAGCTTTCAATTATATATTGTAGGATGATTAATAAGTATATAGTATGAATTTATAGATATTTATTAACAGATGTTAATCTATTCTTAGATTAGCTTAAAACACTTTTATTCAATCTACCAACTAAATCAACTATTGTATTAGCTGGAGATTTTAACATTAATTTTAGTGACAAAGAGTCAACCGACACAATAACTGTAACAAATATCTTAACTTGCTACAATCTCAATATGCATGTTAAATCTTATACTCGCATCTCTCAGCACTCGTATAGTACAATTGATTATCTCTGTAGTAATTTAGAGAACCAAAATGTTTCCTGATCAGTGATTTCATCTGGCTTGTCTGATCATGAAGCTGTCTACTGTTCTCTAACGATAGACTCAAATATCTCTAAATGTAAAGAAAAATTTGGACGATTGTACAGTAGGATAAATTATAATAGGTTTTTTAAATACTGCCTACAGTCTGATTGGAGAAGAGTCTTTATTAGAGATGAACCTTTTACGCGTTTTATGAGTGTTTAATGCATGCTTTCAGTAGGGCTTTGCCCATTCAAAAGATTAAAATAAAAAACAAAAAACCTTGGATAACTAAAGGCATAAAAACCTCTGCAAAAATATACGAATTTTACACTACATACGAAAATACACAAATGAGGGATTCTTCTTTAACTATTATGCAAAATACCGTAATATCTACAAAAATGTAATTAAAGCGGCAAAGCAAAACTATTACAATAATAGAATGGAACAAGCATATAATAAGCTCAAAGACAGTTGTGCAATTATAAACGAGCTTAGAGGTAAAAATTACCGTTCAATAAAAACAACTATATATTCGAATGACCTGAATAGCTGTTATTGTTCAATTGCAGATAAATTAACTGAAAATATAATCCCTTTAAAAGATATTCTGAGTTATGTGGTGGGAATAAGTAATAACCAAATACTACATTTGTACGATACTAATAT
Organism: Leptura quadrifasciata; assembly: GCA_963675555.1. NCBI lineage: Eukaryota > Metazoa > Arthropoda > Insecta > Coleoptera > Cerambycidae > Leptura > Leptura quadrifasciata. The sequence continues at coordinate 48,313,718 of OY776678.1, forward strand.
AGGTGAATTGAGAGAAGTTATTAAGGACATAAAAAAATGCTCCGGTCAGGAGTTTTCCCATCTTTTTTAAAAACTTCTCTAGTTATCCCACTATATAAAGGTGGAGATGTAGAAAACTCATCTAACTACCGGCCCATATAATTAATTTCCACGCTAACTAAAATTATAGAAAAAACTAATAAAAAAAGGGTTACTGAGTTTTTGTTATCTGTCAATCTGCTTAGTGACAATCAATTCGGCTTTCAACGCAATAAAAGCACTAACGACGCAATGTTCTCCTTGTACTGTTTATACAAAACTAAATGAAGGGGAGATCGCTGCTGCCATATTCTGCGATCTGTCAAAAGACTTTGACTGTGTTTAACATGGAATATTGTTGCAAAAATTGGAGCGCTATGGTTTCAGAGGCATTACTCTCGAATGGTTTAACTCATATCTGTCAGGCCGTAAGCAAATTGTTAAAAATCCAAATAGGTCTGACGAACTTACATAAACTGTGGGGTACCTCAAGGTTCTGTTCTTGGTTAAATTCTATTTTTACTGTATATTAAAGACATAACTACTATTAATATCACAAGAAAGTTTACCCTATTCGCCGAGATACTACAATATTATGGCATAGCAAGTAAAAAAATATTCTGCATGAAAGCATATGCAACGACGTTAAGAAAATCAAAGATTGGTGTGATTCGAACTTACTGTCGTTCAATATAGGAAAAACAAACATAATAACTTTCAACTGTGATTTGCCAGATATACCCCTAGGGAATCATGTACTTGAAAACAAAACATGCTTGAAATTTTTTGGATTAAATATTGACTGCAAATTAAAGTTTAGAGAACATATTATTGGTTTAAATAGTAAACTAGCATCTGGATGCTATGCAGTCAGGGTGGTTTCAAATGAATTAGAATACTCAGCTACCAGAGCTATATATTTTTCATTAATCGAATCACACCTGAGTTATGGGATTGCGTTTTGGGGCGTATGTAGTAAATTTCTCTTGCAACAAATACTTGTGTAATAAAAGCGTGCCATTAGATATCTGTGTAAGGCTAGGGCTCGCGACTCTTGCAAGGAACTATTTGTAGCCAACAGAATTCTGACTGTGATATCTATTTTCATATTAAATACAGTAGTCTTAATTCATAAGTACAAAAATAATGTTTATACGACCTCAACATATAGCACTCGACAAGTAGGTAATATTACACTGCCAACCCTAAGAACTACACTTGTCCCGGATTCTGTTATTTACAATGGTCCTAAAATGTATAATTACTTACCGAGTCATATTAGGGACATCGTCTCCAATCAGGGTTTCAAAAACGCAGTGAAAAATCTACTTATTGATAAACCATATTATGAAATAAAGGAATATTTAGACGATACATTCTGATGTTATGTGATTATATGTTTTTAATGTTTGACTGAAAAATGTGAATACAATAATATTAATAGGCCTTTCATTAAAGGTGTTCTAAAGCATTTAAGTAGAACTAGTAACTTTAGGAAAATTATTTAAAATAACTTTGCAGGCAGAACCTATGAGTCAAGAATTTTTCTCAATCATAATTTATCAAACCGCATGTTTCCTAGAATTGTTTGTCTTCTGTTGGACTGGCAACGAATTAACAGTTCAGGTAAAATTATTTATTATTAAAAATATTATAAGGCACACCTCCCTCAGAGATCTCTGCGAACGCTGCAACGACATAACCCCGATAGCAGACTACATCCAGCACATCTCTCAAATCTTCTATTCGTTCAAGCTGGGCGATAGTCCGCTAACAAGACCCATAACGCAAATTAGACAACATAATGCCCCATTTCAGATCAAACACCCCTTACCGCGCCAATATCCATTGGCTTGATGACGGTCTCGATAACTAGGGCCGAGTTGGACTACTACTCTTTGCTCCTAGATTATCTCTGTAGACCTGGACCGGCCTTCGTGATAGGTGGGCCCGCTTACTTCTACCAGACCCAGCCCGCAAATGCGAGATGTGTCGTGGTATTTTCTGCGGACCTCCCCTGGTCCTGGCTCTTCAACCTCGCTGGCAGAGGTCTCTTCTGGCGCTCTTCTTGTCTTGATATTTTCTTTCTTCGCCAGCTTGTCACCCCCGTGGGTAGTCATCGGTCTAGTTGGGTTTTAGGAAGTTTTGACTGGGATTGACTGCCGGTACGTAGGACACAGTAAAGGTGTGTCCTACCCCGGATCATCGGAAAGGTAAGGATATGAGCTGTGTAGCTCGGGAGTGTGGAGACCCTAAGTGCTTTTTTAGCACTTTCGGACTCCACGGAGCAGGTAGGACAACGGGCGTTGGACGGTATGTTGTCCGACGCCCGCAAGGAGGTTGGGTTTGGGTAGAAAAACGTCATGTCTCTGGTAGTGGTGGTCTGTCCTGGGATATCTGAAACAGAACGGTTAGCGGGAAATATAAGTTATACTCACCCGTTGTCCAGAAGCTGTACCCTCGGCCGTTTGTGCCTCGGGGCGTCGGCAAGGTCGTAATCAGTGGCCTGTCTGATTAGCGGGTTCCCGTGCTCCTCTGCTTGGGCGTACAGCTTCTTCGCTCGTTCCCGGATGACTTCAGTGACCGTGGTGTACTCCAGGTCTCTGACGATGTCTGCGTTTCTCACGTACCATGGTGCGTCGACCGCCGTCCTGAGGGCGATGTTTTCCACTGCCTGGATTTTCTTCATGTAGGACTTTGCCTGGTAACCCCACGCTACCGAGGCGTACGTCAGCTGCGGCCTGATGAGGGTTTTGATAAGCGTGAGCTTATTCCTCAGGTTGAGACGGCTACCGTTTCCCATCATCGGGTAGATGAGGGCTCTTGTGCGCCGCGCCTTGGCTGTAATAGCGTCCGTGTTCTGTCTCCACGTTAGGCTTTTGTCCATGACCACACCAAGGTATTTGACGGTGTCGTGCCATTGGATGTCCTCGCCGTTCATGGAGACGTGTCCTGTGGGAATTTCTTTCCGCACTCGTCTGAAGAGTATGGCTTGGCTTTTGTCGGCGTTGACGGCGACTTTCCACTTCGTGCACCATTCTTCCAGGAGTGTGGCCATTTCCTGGAGTTTTCTGGTTGCGTCCCTGGCTTTCCAGGATCTGGCAATTATTGCTGTGTCGTCTGCATACAGGGCCAGGGCTGTGTGGTCGGTCCTGGGGAGGTCTGAGGTGTAGATAGCGAACAGGTGCGGTGACAGCACCGAACCTTGCGGGACTCCCGCCTCCACGGTCCTGTAAGTGGAGAGTTGGTCCGAGATTTTGACCCTTAGCTGTCTGCGGTGCAGGTAGGACCTCACTAGTTTGACGAGTTCGATGGGGTAACCCATACTCATCATTTTAGCTAGGAGGCCGTCGTGCCAGACCCTGTCGAACGCTTTGGCAACATCTAGGAACAGCGCCGCGGTGACTTGCCGCTGGTTGAACCCCTTAGTAATCTCCTCGGTGAGGCGAAGTACTTGGAGTTCGGTGGAATGTCCTGTTCGGTACGCGAACTGTTCATCCGGGATGATATTCAGCTCTTCTGTCTTTTCTCTGAGCCTCTTCAAGATGACCCGTTCTGCAACCTTGCTCATGGCTGGGAGGAGGCTGATGGGCCTGTAAGAATACGGGAAAATTAGTTCTTTCCCTGGTTTAGGGATCATAATGACGTCGGCCTTTTTCCACCTGGCTGGAAAATGCCGTAACCTTAACATCGCGTTTACGATGTTGACTAGCGCCGCTACTCCTTTCCTGGGTAGCTTTTTGAGAGCGATGTTTCCTATCTTGTCACATCCCGGAGCCTTTCTCGGCTTTAGGCTCCTAAGGATTTCCTTGACTTCCTCGGGGGTAGTCGGGCGGATGTGGTCGTCATCAGGCAGGCGGTGGATCCTACGTACTCTGCGCTCGACATCGTCCACCCAGTCCTCGTCATCGAGCTCGTTCTCTCTACACTGCAGTTCTAAGCTGTCGGCAAACGCCTCGGCTTTTTCCTGGTTAGTGTAGACGATCCTCCCTCGCTCTCCGTGAATCGGGGGTATAGGTTTCCTCCGGTTTCGCAGGGCACGTTGGGTATTCCACATACTTCTGTCCTGTGGATCGAGTGACTCAAGGTGGCGTTGCCACCCCTCCTGACGGTGTTCTTGGAGGGCGGCTTTCACTCTTCGGCTGAGGACGTTATACTCCCTTCTGTCGGCGGGGAGTCTCGTCCTCTGAGCCCGTCTCTTGGCGCTTCTTCTATCCCTTATCAGCTGCCTGGTGACCTCTGGTAGGTTCGCCATCGGTGCTGGGTGTCTTCTTACTTCTGTTTCTGTCGTGCTGGCCCTTATTGCTCCCAGGATCTGCTCCTCTAGGGTAATGACGGCCCTCTCAACGTCCCCCACGGTATCTAGCCTGGGAATTTGTGCAATGTACTGCTGCAGGTGCAGCCGGTACGATTCCCAGTCCGTTCGTCGCTTCGTGAAGGTAGCGTTGTCGTCACCCGCCTGTCCTCCTAGAGTTAGGAAGATCGGGTTGTGCTCGGTAGATCCCTCCGTTCTGGTGGAGATCTCCGCTTCGAGGGTCATCTCCTTTAGGATGGCTATGTCCAGTACGTCTGGCCTGTTTCTACCGTTGTCAAAGGTGGGCTGGACTGGTCCTACCACCACCAGTTCGCCGGCGTGCTGTCCCAGGAACCGCAGCAGTTCTCGTCCTCGAGTGTTGGTTACGCCGCTGTTCCATTGCTGGGATTTGGCGTTAAAATCGCCAATTGCGACGACCTGTGTCCTAGCGGGTAGAATTGCGTCCAGATCCCCCTCGGTTAGCGTGCTGTGGGGTGGCTGGTAACATGAAACCACTTGGACGTCGCCGTTTCGTGCTGTGGACACTACTACGGCGGTGGCATTCATATTTTCTAGCTCAGGTAGTACCGTCGGATGGTGGGCTATGGTCTTTTTAACGAGTAGAGCCACTCCTCTTGCGGGTCGCCGAGGTATGTTTACCCAGTCCATCCTGTACGTGTGGTATCCTGGGAAGTTGATCTCCTTGGCAGGGGTCATCTTGGTTTCCTGCAGTGCCATGACGTCTATATCGTACCTGGTCAGGAGCTCTTCGACTTCAAGTCTCCTTTGTTGCAGGCCGTTTACATTCCAGGCCGCCATCTGCAGGAATTCCGGTTTAATCTGTAAAGGCATTACGGATTAGTAAAGTTTGGCATTTGAGCAAAAAATGCACTCATCGCTGAGCACATTTGTTGCATCTGTGCTAGCACCGCTGTGAGGTTTTTGGCCTCTGGCGATGCTTGTTGTTTTGAGGCAGGGACAGTGTTCTGTCCTGCCTTGCTCTGGGCTACTTTTGCGTAGCTAGTGCCTGGCGCTACGCCGCCCTTCTTTGTTGAGGTCGTCGTCGGCCTCTGTACCGGCCTTTGAGTGGCGCTGGCTGATTGCTTGGGGTATTTTGGACACCCCTTGTAGCTGGCCGGGTGGGCCCCTTGGCAGTTCGCACACTTGGCCGGTTCGTCTGCCTTCTTCTTGCAGTCAGTCGTCCGGTGTGCCTCGCCGCACTTCACGCATTTCGGCTGCGCGGTACACCTGGATTGTCCGTGGCCGAAGCGCTGGCAGCGGTGGCATTGGGATGCCGCTACCTTGGCTCTCTGTCTCTCTGTCCTTACGACTAGAGAGCAGCACCTCGTGACTTGGAGTATCTTGTCCTGGTCCTGTGGGACTAGGACAAGTACGAGTGGCACCTCCTGTTTCGTCCGTCTGGACGTCATCCGTTGCACTGCGGTAGGTGCGAAACCCTGGTCTTGGAGGTCTTCTGCCACCTCTGTACAAGTAACGCCGCTCGGGATCCCCCTGATGACTACACGTAGCAGCCGTTCCTCTGGCAGGGTGTACGTGTGGTACTCCCTTTTCTCGTTTGCGAACATCCTAGTCATCTTGCGATAATCTTCGGATGTCGCGGGCTCGATGGAGATTCCCTCCGCGGTAACTTTAGCCTTGCTAAAGTTAATGCCGGTTTCGGTTAGACGACGGCTCACCGTTGTCCATGTCTCCTTGTTCCTCAGCACTACCGGCGGTATGCGCTGGCTTCTTGTTTTTGTTTGAGGGGCCTCAGTCTCCTCTGTCCTGGCGTTTTGTCTGGGGACGTTAGCCTCCTGCTGGGGAGCTCTAGATCCCGATCTGCTTCGTCTGGATGGCTCTGGGGGGCACTTGAGGGGCTCTTCAGCCACCTTCTTTGCCGCCTTAGGGGCCTCTTCGTCGGAGTCCGTATTAGTGGCGGGTGGGTTTTTCCGCTTCCGCGTTTGCGATTCTCCTCGAATCGCACGCAGAAGTTCTTCGTGCTGGGACTTTTGCTCCCTCTGCATTAGCTCCAACCTCTCGGTGAGCTCCTCTATTTTCTTTCTGAGGGTTTCGTTTTCCTCTGTGAGACGTTTTATCGTCTCTTTATCGTCCCTTCTGTCATCCCTTGGGGTTGGGGTATCCCCTCGGGAGCTACCGCACTGGGACGTTTCGTCTTCACTGTAATCCATGCTACCGTCCTCCACGGTAACGGCGCTGTGGGTGTCCTGCAAGGGAATACCTATAATATTATTGGGAAAAGTTATGGTTAGTAACAGTAAAAATGGTGTCTCCAAGTGAGGGAGACTTTATTTATGCCACTTCACTGTGCACTTTCTTGGCTCGGTACGTCTGCACTCGGTCACCTCTCGATGCACACACCCCTTACCGTACCAGACGTTGTCAGTTTTCTGGCAACCACTATAGCCAAGTTTCAACAACTATACCTTCCCTTGTACTATCCACCTTGTTACGGACCTCTAGCGTATGCGACCCACCATACGCTTTAGCGTTTTGTGGGCCGCATTATAACAACTGCTACACGTCTGTAACACATTTCGCTATTCTCCATGGGAGGGCGACACATTTGTGACACGTGATCAACGGAAGCAGACATTTTTGGTTGGCTTGGCTTGGCTTGTTGGTTAGTTGTTATTCTGTGAATCTTGATTTTATTCAAGGCATCCGCATGGATTTTAGAATAACCAACTCAAGAAAATTTCCTCAATCCGTTGTTGTTCCGTTTAGCGGAATATTTTGTGTTTGTGAGTAAATTTTATCTGCGGAAGCAGGATATTAAATTACACAAGGTAAGCTAACCTCTTCACGCCATCTTGCCCGTTCTCTACCCACGTGTTTCGCAAATTTGCAGGCTTTCCTGTGGAAATACAGTGTCAACTTTAAAAGGCGACTCAACCCCATTTATCCGACTGTGGCTTCCAGGAGTTTTGGTGGATTGTTCCCTCATCAGTGAGGTAAATTATGTTTCATTTGTAGGTTATGTCAGAATTTCTCACATTAAGCACGCTTCACGTGCATTTCTGACTGTGAATTAAATCGTGATATCTTTAGGGTTCCACGGACGGGGCTTCTACGCACGTCAGTGAAGTTCCACGGACGGGGCATCCACAAACAGTGGAAGGTTCCAGGGCTGGTGAGGCCACGATCAACCCCATCCTTGGGTCCATTTCTTGTGTCTCGAAGGCATCTCTGCAGGGCTTCAGTTCTTCCACCGGACTCGGTATCGTACCACCCTAAATAAGTGTGTGTTTATTATTTTTACTTACCGGGGACCACCTTCAGTGGTTCCGCTGGACATCATTTTATACTTTTTGGCATTTTAACCTGTACATTTTTAAATATTTTATGCATATATTTACATATATTTAAGGAGGTTCTTTAAATCAAACCTTTGTGGCAGAATTTATGACAATTCATGATAATATTGTAAACCGATGTGTAGCTACACGAGGCATTTTATGAATGATATAACTGATTAATCGTGAAATATTGGCCACAACTGTGAACATCGCCAGGTTATATTCTAGAGAGCCAATTTTGTAAATTGTTCAATATAGTGCATTTCATTTTTAAAGAAAGTGTCATTATTTCGTCTGCGACCACTACATATGGAAAAACTCAGTGATTTGTTAAGTAAGTAAACTAATAATTTATCATAGTTTGTGTAAGCTTGGGCTTAACGCCCTGAGATAGTCTGAGCTAGAGAAATTTTATCGTAGGCACGTACATCACTTTCCGGGTCAAGTTTGCTTACGATATCTGCTACGCCACGGTAGCCCAAGTGATTTCGTTACGTAATATGTGATAATCATTAAGATCCAACGTATCTATTTGTTTATGTACGTTCAACTCGTAGCAGTGGCGCCCAACTTAAATAGTACAGTTATTTCAAGGCGATAGCAGTGGCGCCCAACTTAAATAGTGAAGTTATCTCAAGGGGATAGTAGTATCGTCCCTAATTAAGTTTTTTTTTGGTGATAAATTGAGTGTTCCATTTGTTGGTGGTTTGCATATGAAATAATAGCCAGACACATAGTAACGTACGTGACACACATCAAAAGGGGGTTACTTTGCCTCAGCGTAATCGCTTCGCTTATTTTTGGTAGGGGGGTGACTTCGTTTTCTTTTGTCTTACTATTTCATGAGCGGATTAGTAAACAATAGTTGTTGCGTATAAACCATTGGAAAGATTCCTAAGTGCAGCCAACAGTTTTTTTTGTTGTTGATACGTACCGACGCCCAGCGTCGTTTTGCTAATTTACCCGATATTGTCATTTTTACACATTACTAGGTACTTACTAGTGTTAGTAAACTTTTTCTGCGTCCATACAGGTACCGACGCCCAGCGTCGTTTTGCTAATTTTCTAGATTTTGTCGTTTTTATACATTATTAAGTACTTATTAGTGTTTGTAAATTTTTTTTGCGTACCGACGCCCAGCGTCGTTTTGTTAATTTACCTGATTTTGTCGTTTTTTTGTGTTTGATTGAAAATTCAATATGGCCAGTTCACAAATTAAGTTAGATATCAATAGGTTAGTTAGGGATGAGCTTGTTTATGAATTACAAGTACGTGGCTTAGGAGATTGTAGTGATCTTACTGTGGCAGAGTTGCGCACTGTTTTAAGAGAAGCCATACATTTAGAGAAAACTACTTTGGCTATTAAAAGTCCTCCATACCCGTACCAGTTCACTGTCGATTCTGAAGCCCTATCGGCATCCCTAGCTGCTATTCAAAAACATATTGATGAATTTGTAGGTAGTGAGCACGATAGTAAATATAAGGGGATTGTTTCCAAGATAGCTCATGCGTTGGGTCGTGTTAACAGGTCCATGCCCACTAATGAAGAGCAAAAAGGTGTGAAGTCCAATACTCGGCTCAAATTATTGTTAACTTTTGATAAACTTAAGGATAAGGCCCGCGGGGATCGTAAGTGTAAAGAGTCAGCCATCCTCGATATGTCGGTGTTGCATAATGCCATGGCTCAGGTTCAGCCTGATGCGCATAGCTCTGCAATAGCTGCTGATTTTAGTTCAGATGAGGAGGAGGCTGCGAAACCTAAACCCGTACCGGTTAGAGACTGGGGCTTGAAATTTACTGGCCGAAAGGGCGACATGTCTTTTTCAACTTTCTTAGAACGCGTCGAGGAGAAACGGAGGTCTCGTGGTATTTCACGCGCACGGTTATTTAAAGATGCAGTAGAACAATATTGATATAGGCATTTTAGCCTGTTACAGGCCCCCATCAACAAACACTCAATTATATATAAATGAACTATATGAACTGTTGAAAAATATTAATAAAAATAAAATTGAAATCTATCTGGGAGACATAAACATAAATATAGAAAATAATAGTAATAATGAAGTAAATCATTATTTAAATATACTCGCTGAGAATGGTTATATTTCCTATATAAACAAAGCCACTAGGGTAACAGAAACTACATCAACCATAATAGACCACATTTTTGTAAACAAAAAAGATAATAATACAGATACAAATATTAGTATAAAACCAATGATCTTTGAAACGAACCTCTCTGATCATTACGCAACTTGTTTAAGTTTAAAAGTTGGCGAAAATGGACAAAAAAGTCATACTCCTAATGTAGTCTGTAACAAAATAAATCTAGAAAAACTAAAAAATCTCTTAGAACGAGAAAACTGGGATGACGTTGTAAATTGCAATAATATACAAAACAGTTATGACACTTTCATTAATAAAATAAAATCCTACATAAATGAGTCCACCACAAGTATAATTTTAAAAAATAATAAAATCAATAAAATAAAACCGTGGATAACACTTGGACTAATAAATTCTATTCGCAAAAGGGATAATATGAAAAAACAATTATTAAGAAATTTTACACAGGAACTAAAAACGCAATATAATCAATATAGAAACACACTATATAATTTAATAAGGAAAACAAAAAATGATTTTTATACTAATGAAATAAAAGATGCAAATGGAAATTACAAAAAAATTTGGGAAACAATAAACAAAGCAACAAACAGTAAAACTAAAACTTCAAATAATAATAATAATAATATAAACGATGCAAATGGAAAACAAATAAATAATAATATCGCTAAAGCAAATTATATAAACGAATATTTCATAAACATCGGTGATAAAATGGCAACAAAAATCGAAAAAAATAACGAAAGCCCGGAAACTATCTTTGACGATAAAAAAGTAGACTCAAATTTATTTCTCCACCCTACCACAAAAAATGAAATTATATTAATTATCGCAAATCTAAAAAATAAATCTGCTGCAGGTCCAGATGGCATATCGAGCAAAGTAATAAAAAATATACACCAGTATATAATAAACCCCTTGATTCATCTAGTAAATCTCGCATTCACAACAGGTATATTACCATACCAATGGAAAGAGTCGGTAGTTACACCAATCTACAAATCAGGTGATAAAACAGATGTAAGCAACTACAGACCGATATCAGTTATAAACAATTTCACGAAAATCTTTGAACAGTGCTTGAAAAATAGATTAACTAGTTTTTTTGATAGGCATCATGTGATTACGAATAGGCAATTCGGTTTTCAAAAAAACAAGAGCACAGAACATGCAGTTCTAGATATAATTTACAAAACAGTCTCTAATTTAGATGCAAATAAGAAATGTCTGGCAGTTTTTCTAGATCTAGCTAAAGCCTTTGATACCGTATCACATCGTATCCTATTAAGGAGACTAGAAAATATTGGTGTACGAGGCGTTGCTTATGATCTTCTAAAGAACTATCTCACAAACCGAACACAGAAAGTAAAAATCGATAATTCCCTGAGTGAAACACAGACCATCACCATGGGCGTACCACAGGGAACAGTGTTGGGTCCAATTCTGTTCCTTGTATACGTTAACAACATAGCTAGTCTAATAAATTTCCGAGGTTATATAACATCATACGCTGACGACACAGCTATGATTTTTGTGGATGAATCATGGGAAAATGTTTATTCTATAGCCGAAAGCAGCCTAAATATAGTCTACCAATATCTAAATATTAACATGCTCAGCCTAAATGTGGATAAGAGCAAATTTTTAACCTTCACCCTCTCAGCGGATGACCAACCAGTAAAGGGATTCCTCACTGTTCATAAAAGAAATTGCCAAAATAAAAATGAATGTGGATGCCCTGAAATAAAAAAAACTAACAAAGTAAAATACCTCGGAGTAATGGTTGACCATCATCTAAGATGGAATGAACATATTGAATATATCACAAAAAAAATTAGAATACTTATACACAAATTCTACCAATTAAAAGGCATACTAAACAGAAAAAATTTATTCATTGTTTATGACTCTTTAGTTGCATCGATTATTAGCTACTGTATTGAAGCATGGGGAGGATTGTTTAAAAACTCTCTAAGCAATTTGCAAGTTACACAAAACAGTATATTAAAAATAATACTGAACAGAAACAGATTACATAATACCACCCTGCTATACGAGGAGGCAAAAGTCTTTAATGTAAAAAATGCTTACGCTTATCATTGTTTATTGTGGTATTATAAAGCACGGGATTCCGTATATATATCCCACGATTACCCAACAAGATCATTAAGAAATAAAAATCTTGTTATACCATTATATAAAAAAACGCATACACAACGATTTATATTCTATTATGGTCCAAAATTGTATAACATACTACCCCTTAATATTAAAAATATACAAAAGTTAAATAAATATAAAATAGAATTAAAAAAATTTATACTTGATAACCAAGATAAGATCGATATTATTTTGAATCAACAGTTTATATAAAAATATTTGCTCCAACCACTATAGTTATAGCCTTGTCTTGATAGTTAGATCAAAATATTATATGCCATCTCTACGATTTCCTTATTTTATGATTCAGTATAAACACCTACCACTACCTTCTAAATTTAAATTTAAGTTTCAGGCTGTCCCAACCAACAAAGAAAAGGAAAAAAGAGAAAAGAAAAAAAAAGACAATATGATGATAACTATATGTAATATATTATGTCTATATAGATAATACACCTATCCTGTGTTGAAACTCTGCAAAACAAGCCACAGCATGCTTAGGCGACTGTATCATTACAGGATGGTGTCAGAATATGTAGAAAACTGTCTTTGATATTTTTTCTCTTTTTTAGTTGTAAATTTTTTACCTGTCTCTGATTAATGTATGTATATATGTATGTATGTATAAGACATACGAGAATGTATACATTAAATTCTTTTGGTCTTAATTAAGTATATATGTACTAGGAATTATATATTAATAAAGTTAAAGTTAAAAGTTAAAGTTAATAATAATAATAATAATAATAATAAAAAACTTATTCGAGGGAGATGCCTACAATTGGTATAATCTGGTGAAAGACTGGGCCACCGATTGGCCATCCTTAGTGGAGGCAATGAGAGAACAGTTCATGCCAGAGTCTTTTGACCGCGACTTGTTTGAGGAGATTAAGCGACGTACTCAAGGTAGTCAGGAAAGTATAGGATTGTACATCGCTAGTATGATTGGGTTGTTTAAGAAGATGCACACTCCAATACCTATGGGAACCCAGCTCGAAATCATTTTGGAGCGCATAGATCCATATTATCATCCTTTTCTTGCTTTTGAAAATATAACTTCCATCACGCAACTCCTGCAATGTTGTCGTATGCTTGATTCCAAACGGCAATTGGCTAAGTCGTATGTTCCTCCTCCACCTAAGAGTAAATCTCTTATACCAGAGTTGGCTTATGCATCCACTAGTTCTACTACTTCTCGTTCAACCTCTCGTTCTAGTCTCGTCTTGGATGAAGTCCAACATTCTGGAATCAAATGTTTTAATTGTGGTCAAGTAGGTCATGGGCATCGGGAGTGTCAGGCTCCTAGGAAGAAGTTCTGCTATAAATGTGGTAAAGCAGAGGTTACGATTAGGTCCTGTCCTAAGTGTTCGCGTTCGGAAAACTGTCCAGGGAGACGCTAATTGGTCGAACAGTTTCTCCCGGTGTATGTGAGTCGACCAGCAATGTTGTTGACTTAAAGCAACAAATTTTTCTCGATTATGTCATTTCTCATGTGGTTGGTGATCAGCGTCCTTACTTACAACTTTCAGTGTTAGGTTTTCCTATGATGGGTTTGTTGGATTCAGGTGCTACCAGGACAATGGTAGGATCATCTGGTTTTGAGGTCTTCCAGCAGATTGGTTTAAGTTTGAAGCCTTCTGTCACTGAGTGCAGAGTGGCTAACGGGCAAGTCTGTTCCGTTATAGGTTATGTATCTGTTCCTTTCTGCTTGGGTGACAAAGTTCATGTAATAGATGTCCTAGTAGTTCCGGAAATACCGCATAAGTTAATTCTAGGGATAGATTTTTGGGTGGCGATGAATATTATACCAGATTTACGACAAGATGTTTGGCATTTTTCTGAGCAGGAACCACTCGTTGAGGTTAACAGTGTCCTTGACGAAACTTCTTTAAGTGTATCACAGAAACTAGCTCTGGATAGTTTGGTGGACGAAAACCGGAAACTGATGGGTACTTCCCTTGGTCGTACACATCTCGTTTCTCATGAGATCGAGTTACTCCCAGATACCAAACCTATCAAACAGAGATACTACCCTGTTTCGCCTGCCAGACAAAAACTGATTGATGATGAAATTAAGAAAATGGTAGAGTTAAATATCATCGAACCGTGTAAAAGTCCTTGGTCTTCCCCAATATGTTTAGTTCAGAAAAAGGATCAAACTCTGCGTTTTTGTGTAGATTACCGGCGCCTTAACGCCGTTACTAAAAAGGATGCCTATCCTCTGCCGCTGATTTCCTCCATATTAGATCAGTTGAGGGATGCCAAATATTTAAGTTCATTAGATATTAAGAGTGCATATTGGCAAGTTCCGATTGCTGAATCTTCTAAAGACTATACCGCTTTCACTGTACCTAATGGCTTGTATAGGTTTCGAGTTATGCCTTTTGGGTTGTCAAATGCGCCTGCGACTTGGCAGCGTCTTATTGATACCGTGCTTGGAGCTGATTTGCAGCCTTCGGTTTTGGTTTATTTGGATGACATCGTGGTAGTGTCGAAGGATTTCGAATCTCACCTAGAGACGTTGCAGAAGGTTTTTGATCGCTTGCATTCTGCTGGGCTGATAGTTAGTTTTGACAAGTGTCAATTTTGCCGTCCTGAGCTTAAGTACTTGGGATATGTTGTTGATAAGTATGGTTTACGTCCTGACCCAGCGAAAGTAGAGTCGATTTTGAGTGTACCTTCTCCGAAAAACGTTAGGGAAATTCGTAGATTTATAGGCACAGCATCTTGGTATCGAAGGTTTGTACCGCAGTTTTCTACAATAGTGGCTCCTTTGTCGAACCTCACTAAGAAGAATGTTAGTTGGTGTTGGTCGCCTGAGTGCGAGAAATCTTTTAAACTTCTTAAGGAGTGTTTGGTTACTGCACCTATTTTGACCTGTCCTGATTTTGAGCGTACCTTTTATGTGCAGACAGATTCGTCGGCATTCGGTGTCGGTGCCGTGCTCACGCAGCAATTTGATGATGGCGAAAAGGTAATTTGCTATTTGTCCCGTTCTTTGACTAGCCAGGAGCGCAAATATAGCTCGGTCGAAAGAGAATGCATCGGCGTAATTTGGGCAGTGGAGAAGCTACGTCATTATCTTGAAGGTTTCCACTTCAAAATCATAACGGATTGTCATTCTTTGCTATGGTTGCAGCAGCTGAAAGATCCCCAAGGTCGATTGGCCAGATGGGCACTTCGTCTGCAACCTTATGATTTTGAACTGATTCATCGCAAGGGCTCTGAACATACCGTCCCTGATTTTCTGTCTCGTTCAGTACCAGTAACGGTGGAATCCATCGAAGTATTCTCGGTCACGGACCATGCTGATTCTCCCACCGATAAATGGTATTTGAGAATGTTAGAGCGAGTCGAAAGGTCTCCTATGCGTTATCCCTTATGGCGTATACAGAATGGCCAGTTGTACAAGTATGTACGTTTGCGTTATCCCGAGTTAGCAGATCCTGCCGACACCTGGAGACTGGTTTTACCCAAAGAGAAACGCCTAGAAGTAATTAGGTCGTTGCATTGTGATGCGAGTTGTGGACACGCAGGGGTCCATAAGACTGTGGCTCGAGTGGGAAATAGGTATTATTGGCCGAAATTAAAGGCCGATGTGGCTAAGTTCGTTAGGCAATGTGAGATTTGCATAAGTACTAAACCCGAACAGAAGTCACTTAGGGGAAATTTGTTGAGTAAGACACCTACCGTTGGAAAACCTTGGCAATTAGTTAGTGCCGATCTGATGGGTCCATTACCCAGGACGGCTAAGGGTTATCAGTTTATTCTTGTCGTGTGTGACAATTTTAGTAAGTTTGCCATGGTGTTTCCGTTGAGGTCAGCTACCGCTAATAGCATATCGCAGGTCATCGAGGATAATGTCATTCTCTTATTTGGCGCTCCGAAGACTATAGTGGTAGACAATGGTCGTCAGTTTCAGAGTAACCGTTTCCAAAATCTTGCGAAAACTTACAACATCGAAATAGCGTACACCGCAAATTATCACCCTCAATGCAACCTGACTGAAAGGGTAAATCGTGTTGTTAAGACTATGTTATCTGCATATGTAAAGGATAATCACAGGGCTTGGGATCAATTTTTACCGAAAATAGGTTTCGCCATTAGATCGTCGAAACATGAGGTTACAGGCCTAACGCCTAATTTTGTCAATTTTGGTCGTGAAATTTCGTTAGATGGCAACAGTGATAAGTACGTACCTTCTGAGTCTGAGTATCCAGTTGTAAACCCTGAAAACCGTAAGCTTGCTTTCGCTAAGATTTATAAGGATGTTCAGAGTAGAATATTAAAGGCCCATAAATCCAGTAAGAAACAGTATAACTTAAGACGCAGACCCGATAAGTTTGTTTTGAAGCAAAAGGTCTGGAGACGTTCTCACGCCCAGTCTGATGCCTCTAAATATTTCACGGCAAAGTTAGCACCTAAATTTGTGGGTCCTTTCACGATTAGAAAAATTCTCTCACCATGGACTTACGAGCTCGAAGGTTCTGACGGTAAACGTTCGGTGTGGCACATAAAAGATCTGAAAGCACACCCTCCGGATGACAACTAGTTGTGGTCTGTTAGTTCCGTTGACGTACTTAGGCATCCGAATAGGCAATGACGAATTCGTTTTTTTTGTGTAGGTTACTTCTTTCGTTAATTTGGTAGTAACATTTGTTTTTCTGGTTCATTGGTCTTGCTCAGGTGGCTGAAACCCACTGAGTAAGTTTTCACCTCTTTCCGCCTCACGGGAGGAAGTGTCTTTGGTTGGATCTCTGTGATGGGGGATGCACGAATACCATCACCGTGGTTATACCTGCGAGGGGTAAAAGTCCCCAAAAATGGTCTTGTGTGGCGCTTGCGTCTTGAGGGACTCCGTCTCGTTGGGGGCGCTCACATTGCTGGCAGCTGCCTTTAAAGGTATCCGTTGGAGGGGCTCGAGCTTGGGAGGTGCTGCTTGGAGGTAGCCTGGTCTAGGCCTGGTTATCATTACCCGGGTAGGCACTACTGGGCTTCAGACTAACCTCGTTGTCTAGCAAGGGTGGTCGTCGTGGTGTGACGGGGAACACTCCCGTACCTTATTGTTTTGCTGGTGGAGTAGCCTTGGGGCGAGCTACTTCCTAGCTGTTAAGTCCTTATGCGTTTTTGTTCTTTTTTTCCCTTCTCTTTTTTCTCTATGTATTTTTTTTTGAGTTGTGTTGTTATGCCTGATGGTAACTTGGGAGACGAGTTAGCCATCCCCGTGCATTTAAGTCTCCTTATTTTTTGACATTATTTTTGTTATGCCTGATGATAACTTGGGAGACGAGTTAGTCATCCTCGTGCATTTAAGTCTCATTATTTTCATTGTTATGCCTGATGGTAACTTGGGAGGCGGATTAGCCATCCCCGTGCATATTAAGTCTCCCCACCAATTATCCATCCTCTGGTGAGAAGTTAGTAAGAAAAAAAATCTTCGATTTTTTTTTCCTGCGAGTAAAGGGGGAGTTGTTACGGACCTCTAGCGTATGCGACCCACCATACGCTTTAGCGTTTTGTGGGCCGCATTATAACAACTGCTACACGTCTGTAACACATTTCGCTATTCTCCATGGGAGGGCGACACATTTGTGACACGTGATCAACGGAAGCAGACATTTTTGGTTGGCTTGGCTTGGCTTGTTGGTTAGTTGTTATTCTGTGAATCTTGATTTTATTCAAGGCATCCGCATGGATTTTAGAATAACCAACTCAAGAAAATTTCCTCAATCCGTTGTTGTTCCGTTTAGCGGAATATTTTGTGTTTGTGAGTAAATTTTATCTGCGGAAGCAGGATATTAAATTACACAAGGTAAGCTAACCTCTTCACGCCATCTTGCCCGTTCTCTACCCACGTGTTTCGCAAATTTGCAGGCTTTCCTGTGGAAATACAGTGTCAACTTTAAAAGGCGACTCAACCCCATTTATCCGACTGTGGCTTCCAGGAGTTTTGGTGGATTGTTCCCTCATCAGTGAGGTAAATTATGTTTCATTTGTAGGTTATGTCAGAATTTCTCACATTAAGCACGCTTCACGTGCATTTCTGACTGTGAATTAAATCGTGATATCTTTAGGGTTCCACGGACGGGGCTTCTACGCACGTCAGTGAAGTTCCACGGACGGGGCATCCACAAACAGTGGAAGGTTCCAGGGCTGGTGAGGCCACGATCAACCCCATCCTTGGGTCCATTTCTTGTGTCCCGAAGGCATCTCTGCAGGGCTTCAGTTCTTCCACCGGACTCGGTATCGTACCACCCTAAATAAGTGTGTGTTTATTATTTTTACTTACCGGGGACCACCTTCAGTGGTTCCGCTGGACATCATTTTATACTTTTTGGCATTTTAACCTGTACATTTTTAAATATTTTATGCATATATTTACATATATTTAAGGAGGTTCTTTAAATCAAACCTTTGTGGCAGAATTTATGACAATTCATGATAATATTGTAAACCGATGTGTAGCTACACGAGGCATTTTATGAATGATATAACTGATTAATCGTGAAATATTGGCCACAACTGTGAACATCGCCAGGTTATATTCTAGAGAGCCAATTTTGTAAATTGTTCAATATAGTGCATTTCATTTTTAAAGAAAGTGTCATTATTTCGTCTGCGACCACTACATATGGAAAAACTCAGTGATTTGTTAAGTAAGTAAACTAATAATTTATCATAGTTTGTGTAAGCTTGGGCTTAACGCCCTGAGATAGTCTGAGCTAGAGAAATTTTATCGTAGGCACGTACATCACTTTCCGGTTCAAGTTTGCTTACGATATCTGCTACGCCACGGTAGCCCAAGTGATTTCGTTACGTAATATGTGATAATCATTAAGATCCAACGTATCTATTTGTTTATGTACGTTCAACTCGTAGCAACCTTTCGCTAATATTTCATACCTTTCACTCATCTTTAATCTTTTCCTGTCCCTCTCTTCTTTCGTTTGTGTATTTTTGTCTCATTTGTTTTTTCTTCGTTTCTTTTTGTACATTTTTATCTCTAAATTAATTTTCCAGCATTGGCCTTAACAATACCATAATTATTTACAACCAAAATTCTCGCGGAAGATACCTTGTTCGAGTTGTGGTGCTAGCGTCCAAAACCAAAATTAAAATTATTGAAGTTCGCGAGTGTTTTAAAAACTGCGTATTTGTCGATTTTATTTAAGTTTTTTTATAAAACAGCTTCAATAGTATTACCTATTTTAAATTTGTTAAAAAATGAGTTTCGGTTTTTAGGCATTGCTTGAATTGAATTGAAATTGTTTTCGCCGAACCGGGCATACCCTGCCCGATCCTGCAATCCGTCTCCGCGTTACACGATCAGTCTCGGAGCGGGTTCTGGAGTGGCAACTATTCGTATTTGTTAATTGAAATGAAGTTATTTTGAATTAAATTGAATTGAGTAGTGGTGAGAGGTAAGTGAATCCTCTCGTATGGTCAATTGCTACTATACACATAGATGTCTCCATGGCGTATAGCGACTTGTGATTCTGCAAGTACTTGAGAGCGACGACCTTTCAGTCCTAGGTGGACTTAATTTACTGTTATAATATATAATTTGCAGGAAACAACTACTCAGCGGTCAAATACCCCGACCTGCATTGAATTTTACCTTACAAAGCATGAAAGAATGGTAACCAATATCATTTGTCAATTCCCTGACAGGACATAGGCCGGTTTCGAACTTATTAGTTCTCAATCAGTGTGCCATAGGTCCATGACCTGTGGCATATACGAATCTAATATCATTATTGCAAAAAATGGGATGTATGTGGTGTAAAATCGTATTTTTGGTGAAAAAAGAAAAGCGCGATATCTCTGACAGTTTTAATTATTTCATTTTGAAATTTTAAGCATTTATTTCTCAAAGTATAAGCTTAAAAATAAGACTTGTCCGAAATTCCCGTGACATTTATTTATTTTGTGACGAATTTTCAAAGTTGCACTGCCAGGGTTTGTAAATTTTTACAAACCATCGCAAAAGTTAAGTGAGGAAGTTTCGAATTTTAAATAACTAATTATCCAACATTAAAATATAATACATCATGATGTTTTGTGAATAGTGTCAGTCTTTTATATTTAAATTTAAAAAAAGATATGCGCGTTAAAAGTTCAGCGTTGAGTCCGACGCGCGCGCTTGCTCGGACATTTCTCCAATATTTTGAGAATGAACCTCACCTGTGATTTTTTACAGGAAAAATTATCCTGCGTACTGATCTGAGAAGGTATATTCCTATACATGTAATGTCAAATAATTTAGGTAATAGTATGTGCTCATCTATATTAGCTGCGAATGCTTTGACCGGTTGTGATACAACATCAGCATTATTTTATATTGACAAAAAGACTGTTTATGCAGCTACAAAAAGCATGTCTAACGAAGATTTATTAGATTTAGTTCGAAAAAATGATTTACCAATCGATATTGTCATAGAAATCATTAGTCTTTTTGTAACGAATTTATACGATCCTAAAAAAGAAATCAAAAGCAATGCGTACTGATGTTAAGTGCTTGCGTTGTAATTTTCCAGTCGAAAGAAATCAAAATATCGCTGAACTTCCGCCATCTAAACCAGCTATGTAAGTACATTTTGCGAGCTCTTTGGGAAGTAAATGAATGGAAACAAGCTACTGAATCAATAGCTGTTTCCGAAGATGTGATAAAGCTTGGATGGTCGATAGAAGGCGAAAAATTAAATTTTGATTACTACGAAAGATCCACTGCAATAGAAATTTTACAAAAATATTCCTGTTCTTGCAGTGGGAAATATACTTGCTCAAATGTGAGTTGTCCTTGCGTTGTGTCTCATTTGAAATGCTATGTGTTTGTAGTTGGATTGTTGTAGTAATATTAACGAAATAAATAAATAATTTTGGCAATAAATAGTTTTATTCATTTGGATAAAATTCAATATTTATGCACTCGATACATTTTATAAACATAAAAAAAATTATTTATACTATCTATGTGATTTATAATGTAAAATAGTTAAAGCCAATCCCCGCCGAAGCAATCAGCGCGTGTTGATTGCGCGCGCTCGGACTCGACGCTAAATTTTAAACGCGCATATATTTTTTTTTTTATTTAAATATGAAAGACTGAAATTTTCCACAAAACTTCTTAATGCATTATATTTTAATGTTAGATAATTATTTATTTGAAATTCGAAACTTCCTCACTCAACTTTTGCGAGGGTATTTAAAACTTTGCAGAACCTGGCAGTGCTAGTTTGAAAATTTGTCACAAAATGAATAAAAGTCGAGGGAATTTCAGACAGGTATTATTTTCAAGCTCATACTTTGAGGAATAAGTGCATCAAATTTCAAAATGAAACAATTAAAACTGACGGAGATATAACGAGTTAAATGCGAAAAGGCATGAATTTTTTTTTCATTTTTCACAAAAACATGATTTTATAAACGGGCGCCCCACTTTTTTGCAAAACTAACTTTAGATTCGTAATAAGAGACGTCGAAAACATAAGAAAAACTGGATTCGGCCATTAGGACTGCCATGGTCACTATGGGCTCATTTTAGGGGTGCTTCCCGCTTGCCTAGAACGGTTTAAGGGTGCATGTGATCTCTTAATTAATTTTCATAATTTGATTGTGATAAATAGATTAACATTTTCGAAAATTGAGAATTTTATCAAGAACTGTTCTTTCCCCTTTAAGTTAGAAAGTATCAAAGAAGTTGGCCTCCAAGATATTCAATCCTTTTTTTCGCTAGTCTTTCCAGGTTCTAACTCTCAAAATTATAGATTTCCCATGCCTACTTCTTTTTGCTGTTTTTTATTTCATAAACTTGTATAGCATCCCATTATGTTTTTTATGGCATCCTTGTACATTCTAAATCTTTAGATGTATATTGTCTATGCACTGACTGAAGCCATTAATGTCCTAATTCTAATGAATCTTGCATCCATATATTGTTCCCAACATATCATGGTTAATTTAATCTAATCATCTTGATATTCATTGATACTGATTATAGTTCACGCTTTACAACTGATTTGGTTAAACCCTCCAATTTTAAATGTCAATCTTCTGTTTGAAAATTAATTTTCCTAGAATGTTTTATTACTTAATCACTTTATCACCGCTGTGTTCACGTGTTCACTTTAGGGTTTTTGGGCAGTTTCTTCAACAGTGTCACACTAAAGATTCTAGAGCAGGTTGAAAGTTGATCTTCAGTTATTAGTGAACATATGCCATACATAGCGGGAAAATCATTTGATGAAAATTATCAAATTACTGTTAGCTAATCTTTCTAACAATATATGCCAAAGCAGAGTAAATGGTGTATCGTATAATTGCGTCCTATTTTCTGCTTCGGTAGTAATCATTTTACTTAATTCTATTGTATTAGTAAATTTGGGTATTCCAAAATGATATTAATAAATGTATTCTATTGTTATTATAGAGTGAAAGAATACAGTCAGCTGCCTACGAATGTGATTGGGTTGTCAGTTCAAAAGCATTGAAATCTAATTTATTAATTTTTCTACAGAATTGTCAAAAACCCTTTGTAATTAGGGCTATACTTATTCCAGTCTCTCATGAGACGTTTCTGCAGGTATGTATGTTCATAGAAGAATATGCGTAAGGTAATGAACACTATTTTTTTTGTCACCAATTCTTTAAAATATTATGATCTTTTTGTGTGCACTACACAAGTATAAAAGGAATTTATTTTAAAACTACTCTTTTTTAGATTCTCAAGAGTTCTTTTTCATATTACACAGTTCTCGCTACATTGGCTGAAAAATGAAACAACTTATTTCTAAATAAATTCACTCACTGCAATAAGTGCTTCAATACTTCAACTATAGGACATATAGCTTCATCGGATATTTAAGTAACAAATATTTTAGTTGTTATATACAATGAAATCTTCTACAGTCAAACAGAGCCTTTGTGAAGGTATTAGCTTTCTAAAAATTATTTATGGATATTAGTATTACCACGTAGTTTTGCAGCTTTAACAATAATTATTGTCAATAACTGAAATTTGCTATATTAAATATTGCTTTGGATTTACGTTTTTTTAAATTTTAGCGACTATTCTGCCGTTAACGGAAGCAGAAAAATGAATATATCTGCCAAAACAGAATGATCTTTAAGCTTCTTCATTTGAATTTCTGTTCGCCACGCAATAATATTTTAATCAATTTTCAAACGTTTCATTTAAGTTGCTGCATAATTTAGTAGAATGCAGACTTTCACGGTCGTTGT
Source organism: Leptura quadrifasciata (assembly GCA_963675555.1). Taxonomy (NCBI): domain Eukaryota; kingdom Metazoa; phylum Arthropoda; class Insecta; order Coleoptera; family Cerambycidae; genus Leptura; species Leptura quadrifasciata. The sequence continues at coordinate 48,336,878 of OY776678.1, forward strand.
CCAATGAAGTAGTTTCCTCCGGGTTTTGTCGTGGTAGTCGGATCTGATTTTTCGTTGATTGTTTTGTCACCTTTTCTAAATACTGTAATTTGTGACGTTCCGCTCCTCGTTATATTAGCTCCGCTTTCCGTTGTTCTTCAATCGTCATGTCATTTTCTGTGACTGTTTAAACGATTGATACTTGGCAAAGCTAGCCATTTGTTACTTAATCGATACCCATTCTTTCTGTTGAAACTGTTCTTAATTTCAAAGTGTCTAATGATTCTTTAATAATTCTTGAGTATATTAATACTTCTGTCCAGTATTGTGACATTATCGTGGTTGAATTTATGATTCTTATTGTGATGAACATGTTCTACCACTGCCGACTTACTTGTTTATCTGAGTTTACTATTTCTGCGGTGTTCTTATGTGGGAAGAGTTACATTGGACAAATAGAGCGGAGTATCCAATGAAGAATCAAGAAACGTAGAGATTGGCTTTGCCAAGTATCGATTAGTTAAATGGTCACGTTCAATACATGACGTATGAGCAACGAAGTGAAGCAGTGCCAAGGTATATAGCGAGGAGCAGAACACAGCAACTTTAATCTTTGGAATTCTTCTATAGAAATTGACAGTATACTCTGCGAAACGTCAAGCCATATTCGACGACCATAGCAACACCCGGAAAATATTTCCTTGCTATAAAAACTGGTCTGGATCCCTATGAAAAACTAATAATGAATTTTAAACTTCTACTTTAAATAAATTTTACTTCTTTCTACACATTACTGGTTAGAAAGTAGACAAAATACTCAAGCCTACATACCCGTACCCAAACAGTTCCCACCCCATTCAGAAACGGAAAGACGCTTTAAGAAGGTGAAACTGTGCGTATTGAAAGAGGCTTTGTGAAGTTAATAGCCGTTAGCATAGCTCGATAAGACGATAAATATAAACATCTTCAAAATATTACGGCTATACATATATCAAAATCAATCTTGGCGTGGAGAAATGTTGGAACCAACGGAATGTAGTTGAAAGAAAGTGGGCAAAAGAAAGTGCGTCAACATCCGCTAGACATGCATCTTATAAAGAAAATTCCGCTCTATAAATTCATTCTTGGGCATTTTTCTTGTTAAATCATCCGGTTTTGAGATATTCGCTGTGAAACTTCGCGTAAGATCGATTTTTACCTCTGCGCTCCCTACTACCTCTCAGTTTGGACACCGTTACTGCGAAATAGGTGGGGATAAGCTACAACATCAATAAGACATTTTTATACAGAATTTAACGACAAATTTTAATTTTAGCGTTAAGTCCCAGTTAGGGATGTTTTTTTTTTAAGGGACTTTCCGATCGTGAATGAGGTGGAAACTTTTGGAGTATCTATTCCTTACCCTATCGAGAGTATGCTTCTCAAATATTATTTCTTTATAAGTTGTTTCTTCTAAAATATCTAATTTGCGTGGACTATAGACGGGGTGATCATTTTTACACCTTTACAGCATCAAATACTTATCCCGACTGCACCACCCAAAATAATTGCGCCGCACCTTGTATCGTTCTGCTTTTCACCGACCACTTCTTTTTGAATGTTTACAAAAAGTTCAAAATGTTTCTTCCGTCTCCTCTTCTACTTTTCTTTTGGTTTCATTCACACTGTACGTACAATGGATAAGTTTACCAAATGAAAAATATTCAAATGATCTCAAAAGGTAACCCAGATGTTGTTGGTTCTACAGGTTCGAAATTTCCAAAGTAGTCCAAGTATTCAGATTCAACTGAAGTGTAAGAATAACTTCAAACCCGCATAATAATTTGACTATTTTTAAGGATCTACACTCAGGACATAAATTAATAAAAATTTTGTGATATTGAGATTTATAGAACCAGCCCTATCATTTCGTATAACTTCAATGACTACCATTAGCATAGGATGAGAGGACAAGAGATAGGGAGAGGTTATTATTAGGATTAGTTCATTCAGCGGAAATAAATCGAGTACTAGTAAATTACTAGAGTTAAATAATTTACACCTGATCACTTGATCGTAGTATAGGCCCTTGTATATAGATAGATATAAGTGTGGGATCTTTCTGGTTGGCCTTTACCACTGATGTAGCTGTCTGCCCTTAGTTTTTCTCTCCAAGTAATTGAAATCTCAGCCTCACTAGACTTAGAAGACTTACATTTATCCTAATGGCCTATCTGTTCTGGTTTAGCAGGTCTTTGGTAAATTTGACCGATCGTACTTTAATGAACTCTTCGGCCAATCTCTGTCTTGGGACATTCCTCCATCAATCCAGAGTTTTATTTTGACTGATTAACAGTACCTTGCCTTATGATCTCCATTGTACAACTAACAGTGTGTAGCGGTCACTTCAGCCTGAAATACTGTTTCATATTTTCATGGACTTATTGGGATACTGGCTTTTGGCCTTGTAATTATTATTGTAAACTAACTACAATCATGGCGGTCTTTCATTTGACGTCTAAAAACAGAATAATTATAAATATTCAAAAGAATAGTTACAATACGCACTTGGTTTATTTATTATTTATTTATCAAAGATAATGGTCGCAAGACCGAAACATATGTCAGACAAAACTGAACAAAACTCATGAAACAATAAACCAAGTGCGTATTGTAACTATTCTTTTGGATATTTATAATTATTCTATTGAATATGTTTTATCAAGAACCTACCGCAGATTCAATCCAATTAATAAAATTTAAGTTTCGAATTTTTTAAAAAGCAATTTAGTCCACTATATTCAATCCATCATTCTTAACTTTATTGATATCCATGCACCAGGTATCGTGTAAATATCTAGAGATTTGGGAACTATAATAATTGCCATATTTTGAATTTTAAAATTTGAAGTAGTGCAAATACGTAAGCGTTTAATAAATTATGTTCGCCCTACTAAAATTTTTTTTATTTCAAATTCAAAATCGATGATCCCAAAACCGCTTTTGTACCAAGATATTTTGTAAATTTCCTTGTATTTCTCTGAAGATAACATTTTACACAATATATCACTTACAAATTGGAAATGTTAATACTCTGTCAGGAGCTCATCATGGTTCATTACCATTTATTCATATAAATGGTCTGTTTCTCACAACAATTCTTCTTAATATGCTACCGATTCTGTTATTCCAAACATTTACATTTGGGCAAGGTTTCTATGAAAAAACATATATTTCTTATGGCGTATATTTTACTTCATTCAAGTAATTTTTAAAATTGTTGGAAATACATCGGACGCAACCTCAATAATTCGTTTTTTTAAGTAGATTGTACAGGATAAGGGTTACTTCAGATTAATAGACAAAGCAAGAAGGATCGAATTGAAGTAGGAAATTAAATTAGTGTCAAGGCGATGTATCTCAGCATGGCTAACGGTAGAAAGTTGGAAAATGTGACTTTTCTACACTTGACAAGTATTGTATTTCAGTATCCTTAACAAATTGCCTAAAGAAAACAAATTAGAGCTCTCTGAGAGGCGATGAAGAATCCATTTAATTCATTTTATTAAATGTTCACGTATTTTATAATTTGTCAATCTTTTATCTAATATTTAAACTTCCAAGCATATTACAGCCACAAAATTGCTACCTACTCTTAAAATTGTTTATTGTGTCATATGATACATGAATATTAGCAATATCGTTATAAGGTTTTAGAAAAAGTTGATGTACATTGCCCTCTCCCACCACAAACTTGGAACATACCATTTAAAAAACTTTGTTATGAGGTTCACTTAAATTATCTAATACAAAAAACTCAACGTCAAATAATAAAACCTTCCTTAATATCCATAAATCCAAAGAAACACCTTACCTTAGCTGGCCGCTAAAATGAGACAGAACTCTTATTATTGCTAGCGCCATTGTCTAGTTTTCAAAAGCTTGTTCTGCTACAAATCGCTTATATAATAAGTTTAACCAGTCCAAGATTTATTGCTATATAAACCTTATCATCGGTATGCGTATTCGATATTTTTTGTTGTTTCCAATGCACAGCGATATTAGTTATATTAGCTACAAGTGGCGCCATTTAAGCTTTTAACTGCCACATATCAGTCTTTATTTTGAGTACAAGCAATAATATTCTTCTAATTTTCACACTTATAGTATTTACTATCCCTGAGAAAAACTTCGCATTTAATGGTACTACTTTGATTTATGTCCATGTAAGTTCATTTTCTATTTCAGTGCTGCAAATGATATTCAAGAAAACTTATGTAGTGAATAGTTAACACTTTCTTACTCCCTCTTTTATTGTGAGTGTAAAATATTTTTGACGTCGTTTAGAAGTCGATAAACCTTCATCAGTTGCATGTATTAGTATCATTGAATCAGTAATAAATTGTAAATGGTTCTGCTCTACCGCACTAACGATTATAACGCTCTAGTATCAGTATTGTTGGACTAATAATCCAGTCTGTGTATAGAAAATTGATAGATTTCATGCAAAAAAATGATACAGATATCTGAAGGTTGTAGGTAACAGGGGGATGGGTGGGGGGAGGTAGTAAATGATAAATACATACGTATAAACGCGTATGGCCAGATTTTTATAAACAACGACCAAAGTCGGAAAATTCAGTTTTCAGGCCGTAGAATTTTCCAATTACGTTTTAGAGAAAAGTTGTATTAGTAAAAGTTGTAGGTATTAAAAAGACCTTTAATTTCATTTTTTATGCGTTAAAATAAAAAATAAAAAATATCGAGATAATAGCGAAAAAACGTGTTTTTGCAGTATTTTATAAATGTTAATAACTTTTGCAATAATGGTAGTAAGTGACATTCAATCTCTTGGTGACAAGGCCATTATGGGTCTTTATAAGTGTGCAAAATTTCAGCCAGATCGGTTCGATGATTTATGAATAATTGCATTTGGTTTTCCCAGAGAGTGTCTGTATAAACAATCGTCATAAGCAATATCTTGCTGAAACCACATCCTATTTCGAATTATTTCAGGGAGATTTACTAGTAATTGTGGCAGATAGTTTTCCAAAAAAAGAAAATAAATAGCTCCAAGTGAGGATTTTCCGAAGCATAATAATAAAAATTTTGCCTATTAACAAATCCATTTTTATGAAAAGTTGCCTCATCACTGAATAAAACAGTATTGAAAAAGTTGACATAATGTTGCATTTTACCTCGGGCCCAATTACAAAATTGAAGGCGCTTTTGAAAATCGTCATCAGATAATTCCTGGTGCATTTGAATATGATATGCATGCAACATATTTGTTTTTAAGATTCGACCCACAAACCGTCTACTTATTCCTACTAATGAGCTCACTTCTCGTTGGCTAACATGGGGATTCTCAACAGTTGCCAGCACTACAGAAAACTTATTTTCTTTATTCACAACACGTTTTATTCTTTCACTTTTTTTATATTCGAGATTTCCAGCTTCCAGAAATCTATCGAGAAGGTTTTGGAAGCTGCTAACATCAGGAATCTTTCTTTCAAGATAACGGTGATAAATTCTAATGGAAAGCAAACAATTTCTGTCTGACTCGCCTAAAACAAAAGTCATGTCTACAAGTTCCGCTTTATTAAAATTCATATTGTAAAAATATTTTAAATTCAATACAAATTGTAATGACCGATAAGTGTGATAAATGCTCCTTTGTACACGACAATTTATACCAAACTGAGGTTTTATTGCTTGTCGAATAACGAAAACAGCAAAAATATGTACAAAAAAACATTACAGTAATGGACCGGTTAAATACTATTTACTCATTTCAATGGATTGGAAGAAATGGTCCCACTAAATGGCCTCATTTTAAAATTACATAAAGACGTGTGTCAGTCAAAATGGGCAACACGTCGAACACCTATTATAAATTTTTCTAATGAATTATTTGACGAAACCTCTTTTTTTAAGTTTATTATTGAATTTGACATTTATTTATAAAACGAAAATGGCTGTAACTAGCGATAGGGAAGTACTTACAAAAAATGTCTGTTTTTCATTTCTATATCACATCGTCGAAAAATATACAGGATATTCATTACATCCGAGTGGTTGGGTGATATTCAATGCTAATATGGCAATGAATAGAGCCTAGAAAGAGGGTTCAAAAATGTACTGATGTGCATAGCATTCTATTTTAAAAAAGGCACTTGGTCCTGTAATTTCGTCTTGGCTCGCCCTGTATGTTCGAAAATAATTTCCATTAAGAGTTGAAATTTTCACAGATTTTCAGTGAAGACCTATATTTTGATAAGTATACAATTTATGTAATGGGTATGAAGTCCTAGCCATTGAAAGTGAAGGTACTCTTGCAAGATCGCCGTGGTGAAGCGTGTGAGGAGAGCAGCCCGAGCTCCATTATCAAGCGGCGACTTTTTGAGTTCGAAATTTCAAATTGGAGCGCGCATCAAAATTTTGCAGTATCTCGGCTTCTAGACAATGCAGAACCTTCATTTTTTTTTAATTTGGGGTAACTCCGACGAAATATTAATAACTGGCTAATTGTCATTGCCCTGGAAAATTGGGAAATGCCGGAAAAATCTACATGTTTTATTACCCATACTTTATTTTTAACGTGAATGCTAAAATTTTGCAATAAATCTTTTACTTTTGCTTCAATTTTGTTCCAAACTATTTATTTTTTATAATATAAATATTTGATAAATTAATGAAGAAGCCATTTGTTTGTGCGTAATAAAACATTTTCAAATTAAATATAAAAATGACTGATTTTTTCCTGTGCAGTATATTTATTCTCTTTATATATTTATTTTATTCGCATCAAATTATTATTACATAATAATATTGTTAATAAAAATTATTAGTAATAAGTATATTACTAAAAAAATCTACATAATTTTTAAATTAAATATAAAAATAGTTTATCTTTTTTGTTCTTCGATTTATATGGATTTTCTTTGCATTAAATTTGTTATAAATGATATTAGTTATTATTATTCTTAATGTAATAGTTTTTAAATTGTTACAATTATCTTAAAAATTAATCGTATGATAAATGTATTTGAAAAAAGAAAAGGAAAAATTTTGCATTTTCATTTAAAATAACAGTACACGCATGCTGGAAACAAAGCCCAGTTTCCAGCATGTGTGTGTATGTAATAATATAAAAAAGGCAGGACTTTCTCTAGTCGAGCAATAGCTGCCGTACCCATGAATACTTCTTCCAAAATATTTCAGTTGTTGAAGTGTTCGACTAGATAAAGTCCCGCCTGTTTTGTATTATTACATACACACACACATACTGGAAACTAGCTTTGTTTCCAGCATGTGTGTACTGTTATTTTTAAATGAAAATACAAAATTTTTCCTTTCTTTTTCAATTACATTTATCATACGATTGATTTGTTATTGCAAAGAAAATCCATACAAATGGAGGAATAAAAAAGATGAATCATTTTTATATTTCATTCAAAAATTATGTGGAGTTATTTTGTGATACATTTTATTAGTAACAATTTTTATTAACAATATTATTGATAATAATTTGATGCGAATAAAATTAATATATAGTAGTTTTTATATCTAATTCGAAGATATTTTATTAAGTACAAATGGTTGCTTCATTAATTTATAAAATAATTAGATCATAAAAAATAAATAGTTTAGAACAAAATTGAAGATAAAGTAAAATATTTATTGCAAAATTTTAGCATTTATGTTGAAAATAAAGTATGGGTAATAAAACATGTAGATTTATCCAGCATTTCCCAATTTTCCAGGGCAATGACAATTAGTCGTCGAGATACCTCAGATTGAAAAAAAAATGAAGGTTCTACATCGTCTAGAAGCCGAGATATTGTAAAATTTTCATGCTCGCTCCAATTTGAACTTTTGACCTCAAAAAGTCCCGGCCGCCTGAAAACGGAGCTCAGGCTACTCTCCCCACCTCTTACCACGGCGCTTTTGCAAGAGTACCTTTACTTTCAAGGGCTAAAACTTCATACTCACTGAATAAATTGTATACTTATCAATTGAATCATAAAATATAGGTCTTCATTGAAAATCTGTGAAAATTTCAACTTTCAATATGTATAAATAATACAGATATGATTTTAAAAAAAAGTTACTATCTGGACTGGTCGTAGAGAGTTCATTTTTTTTAAATATGTGTTTTTCAAACGGCTTTTCAATCCCCCTAATTACAAGCGTTTATTATAAAAAAAAACAAAGTTATTCTATTTGTTTATAAGCGGACATCTGGCGTATGCGACCCACCATACGCCTTAGCGTTTTATGGGCCGCATAATAACAACCACTACGTCCGTAGCAAAGTTTCGCTATTGTCCACGGGAGGCGCGATATAATTCCAGCGGGTGACAAGGGGACACATTTTTTTGTTGGCGGTATATGGTTGATAATCTCACAAAACTCGTTTTATCCGAGGCATCCTGGTGGATTTTGGGATTGTCAACACAGGAAAATTTTCTCTGTCTGTTGTTGTTCCGTTTAGTGGAATATTTTGTTGTTGTGAGTAAATTTTAACTGCGGAAGCAGGATATTTAAGTAGTAAGATAACCTCTTCACGCCATATTACTTGTTCTCTACCCACGTGTTTCACAAATTTACAGCCTTTCCTTTGGAAGTATCGTGTCGACTTGAAAGACGGACTCGACCCCATTCATCCAAATGTGACTTTCTAGGAACATTGGTGGATTGTTCCCTCATCAGTGAGGTAAATTATATTTCTTTTGTGGGTTATGTCAGATTTAAATTGCTCTCATGAGGCACGTTCCACGTGCATTTTCGACCATGCAAATTAAATCAGGAAATCTTTAGGGTTCCACGGACGGGGCTTCCACACACAGTAGTGAAGTTCCACGGACGGGGCATCCACACAGAGTAGAAAGTTCCAGGGCGGGAGAGGCTATAATCAACCCCATCCTCGGGTCAATTTCTTTCGTCCCGAAGACACCTCCGTAGAGCTACAGGTTCTCCAACGTCGAAGTCGGTATCGTACCACCCTAGATAAGTGTGTTGTTTTTATTTACTGGGGACCACCTTCAGTGGTTCTGCGCGGTTATATTCCATTCATACTTACTTTTGTATTGCAACTTGTACATATTTAAAGATTTTATGTATTTATATTTATTTAAGGACGTTCTCTAAATCAGACCCATTGTGGCCGAATGTATAACCATTTATCCTCACGTTTAAACCGATGTGTAGCTACACGAGGCATTTTATTAATGTTATAATTTATTAATCAAGAAATTTGCCACACCTTTTGAACATCGCCAGGTTACATGCTAGAGAACCAATATTTGTAAATTCTGTAATATAGTACACTTCATGTTTAAAGAAAGTGTCATTATTTCGTCTGCGACCACTACGTATGGAACCCTCAGTGATTTGTGTAAATAAGTAAACTAATAATTTGTCATACTTTATGTAAACTTGGGCTTAACGGCCTGAGATAGTCTGAGCTAGTGAAATTTTATCGTGGGCGCGTTACATCACTTATCCGGGGTAAGTTGTGTCTGCGATAGTAGCCCAAGTGAGTTTTTTATGTAATATCTTAAAACCATTAATATCCAACGTATTTATTTGTTTATGTACGTGTAAATCGTAGCAAACGCCCAACTTATAAACGGACTTTCTAACAACAATTTTTTGGACAAATAGTTTATTTTTTCAACTTATCTTGTAGCTCAATCTTTCAAGAATCCGTTCCGCTTTGTTAAACATCTCTAGATCCATTATCTTGCTTATGACGATTGTTTAAACAGACGCTCTCTGGGATAAACAAATACAATTATTCATAAACTATCAAACCGATCTGGCTGAAATTTCGTACACCTATAAAAATCCATAATGGCCTCGTCACTAAGGTGTTATATGTCACTTACTGCCATTATTGCAAAAGTTATTAACATTTCGGTCTGGTCGATAGCCGAGTGGGTTAAGGCGCGAGGTGGCAATCGCGATTAATCTTACGGACATCGCGCCACCGGGTTCAAATCCTGGCTCCGGCACTGGTACTGTCGGAGGAAATGGTTGTATGTTTTTTCAATGTGTAACCCCCTTCCGCACAAGCCCTGGCTTCTGAAATTGGGGGTTGTCTAATTTCTGTGGTGTTTATTATTATTATTATTATTATTATTATTTATAAAATAGTGCAAAAAGGGGGTTTTCGTCATTATCTCGATAATTTATTTATCGATTTTAACTCATAAAAAATACAATAAAAGATCTTTTTAATCCCTACAACTTTTTCTAATACAACTTTTCTCTAAAACGTAATTAGAAAATTCTACGGTCCAAAGAGTTTTCCGACTTTGGCCGTTGTTTATAAAAAAAATAGGGCAAATTTGGCTGTACCTCTATACATATTTATCATGTAATAAAGTAAATCAACTGTTTTTTTTATATATATACAGACTGGGGTATGCCTTCATAGCAAGTGACAATCGCGCCTTTCCTTCTACAGTAAAACACTTCTTCTGAATATTTTCTAGATAAGTGAAGAATGACATGTTGTAGTATTATTAATAACATACTTACCGATTTAGGAAATATAAACAAAATTATTTCAGTTCAGTTCAAACAACGAGAATCACTAAACTGCTACAACAAGAAGCGACTATTAGAAGAACCTGAGGGTGGCAGATGAGATTCTGTCAAAACGTCGTTTAGACAACTAGGACTGCTGTAGGAGGCCATCAACTGCGCGAGAGTGTAACAATTTAATAGATTTTCCCGACTTATTTATCAAATTTATTCAAAATTATTTGGAACATCGTGAGTTACATTCACGATACATTAGTAATGTCAACGTAATTAAAACATCCTGTATAGATTACGGTCGATCTTTAACGTCAGAGGAATCCACAATCTCCGGATGGCCCTTAACTGTACCGCAGTTCCCGGCTGCAAAGGATAGTTGTGGCACATCAGTGGCGAGATAACGTACCTAATGATACTGTTCCCCCTTCTTCTTATGATAACCATCAGTAATCAAGGCGCCCGCTTGCTGACATGTAATTTGTTGATAATGGCGGATTACTAATAGGCCTTGCATTTTCAGATTGCCAGATTTGATAACCCTAGACCGGCTGTGGTGGCATAAATAAGATAAATATAATTTTCACTAGACGTTAGCGGCATGGAACAGCTGACGTGAATATCTGTTGTGCAGCAGATCGGGTCTTATTGGCATATTTTAACGGAAAACACTTTCGATATCGAAGAAAGACAGTGACAGAACTATTTTATAGGAATCATTAGTATTAGTAAATATTGCCTTCTACTGTCTCAGAATTTTAAATCATTTAAAAATCTGTACACAAGTTTTCTTCATTCTCATCCGAAAATCTCAGAATAGTACATAGATTATTCGAAATAAAAATTACTATTTTTATAAAACAATCTGAAAAATTGTACATCAAAAACAACACTGACATTGACATTATAATATTCAGTCTATTTGACAGCGGTATAAAGAAACAAATAAATACTTCAATAATAAGCTCCATAGTTTCATGGAGATGGTAGCCATGCATGCGACTAATAATTCACTGAATTTAGTGAAAATTGAGTCGAATTTTCAGACCAATTCATACAAAAGCAAATGATGGTTTTCCAGGTACGTTGTGGTGTCCTGAATAAGGTATCAAAAGTCCCCGAAGTGGGGGAGATATCTCGGTTTTCATTATCTCTACGACAAAAATACGTCAGACCAAAAAAAGCTATGGAAATTCTCTATAAAAAGATAGCGGGCATTTTTTTGATATACGCAATAGTTTTCTTGAAAAAATCGGGTAATAGTCGTACCTAAAATCAAAAAGATTTATTTGTGGCAATTTTAATTGCACGGAGGGTTAAAACATATAAAAAAAACAACGTGTGAATCTCTAAGCGCGAGCTAGAAGTGGAACTTCTTTACCGTTCCTTTCTTTTATTTTTCACCTTCACTGATTTAGTTTGACAAAGATGCACAGTCCTTCGCAAAGATGCAATGCGGTGGATTACCGGCGAGATCCGCGTCGAATGTTCGAATGGCAGATGGTTGGAACTGTAGGCCAAGAGAAGCTCCTTTCCAATAATAAAACTATATTGATTTCGACGTTGACAGAAAAGTTTCAGGCAAATAATTGTATTGTTAGACATGCTGAAGATGATGCTGACATTTTGATAACCGAAACAGCGCTTGAGGAATCATGTAAAAATACTACGGTTGTGGTTGTGGATCTTCTTATAATTTTAACTGCTCCTACACCTATTGATAAATAAATTTTTTTCCTCAAACCAGGCAAAGGGAAGGTCGAACGAAAAATGTATTCTTCACGAAGCTTTGATCACCATAAAGATATTCGAGATCACATATTATTTCTGCACGCATTCTCTGGGTGTGACACTACATCTGTCCTGTTCGTAAGACTTCTCCTGACGTAGTTACTTCGAATGGGATGAAATTTTTCCCCGCAATCTATAGCGCTTCCATCGATAACTATGGGTATTATTGCTTTATTAAAGCTATGAGCAAAAGCACACCAGTGAAATTGAATTCATTACCACCCACTCATGACGGAGCTCAATAGCATATATTTCTTATTTATTTTCAAGTACATAAATGGTTGGGTAATGTATTGAATCCTAAACAGTGGGGGTGGATGTTAAGAGATACCATATTGTGGCCAAAAATAGCATCCCAATTTCCTGCACCTGATTGCCTTATGAAGATGATTTTCAGCAACTGTACGAAAGGCTGTAGACCATTGTGTGGCTGTCGGAGGTTGGGACTTAATTGTTCACCTGTTTGCGGCAACTGCCATGGACAATCTTGCTTGAATACGAAACCGATTGAAGACTAGAAATAGAAGCCGTCACTGAAGCAGAAACTCAAAGTTCTCAGATTGGCCCGGATTTCCTCGAACAATAAATCGATGAATATATAGGAGAAACATATATAAGTATGACAGTCGTGGATTAGGCCTGCCGGGAAAACCACTTAAAAAAATGCACCTAGTACTCAACCTCAAGGCCGGTGTGGAGTAGAGTATTTAAATTATTCATAATATCACATAACTTCAAATTCAATGCAAGATTTTGAAAAAAATATTGCGTATACGAAAAAAGACCTTCTATCTTTTTTATAGAGAATTTCTATAGCTTTCTTACGTACATGTACATGTCATTTATATAAATGTCTACCATATCAAACTTACCAAAATTTTATATAAAAATATTATTTCAGTGCTATATAATTGCTGCGTATTTAAATAAAGTTAAAAAGTTCAAAGAAGTTTTAATAATAAGTTTAAAGTTTTTATTTTATGTATACCAGATATAACTAGTTTATGTTAATATATTCTTCCAATTTTATATCACTGCTACGTAAATATCACAAAAATGGAGAAGTGTCCATTAAATTATGAATAACATATTACTATTAAGTATTTAAGATTGCGAGAAAAATTTTCTGTTGTATTTTGGGTTCCTGCAATTATCGTTTTACATGAATCATTAATCAGCTCATAGTAATTTTTTTCTGATCCACCATTTTAATGTGATGGAGCTTTCTGCATAGCGTAGAAAGAAAGATTAGATTTCTTTTAGTTTTAGTTGTATGCCCTACTATTTCATTTCAGATTTTTATTTTATTTTCTCTATCCTCTTTGTGTTCTGTCTATGATAGGTCAATCTAAGCAACCTTACTTGCCTTATTAGTCGGTGTGATTAGTCTGAAGATCAAAAATTTTACAAGCGACTGGAAATCGAAGACCGTCATCCTTCTTTTTTAGATAATTGGAACGTTTTTAGATCTCGATTACTTCGTGGATTATTCGCGTTTGGGTGCTATAGTTTTGGTGTTATATTTTGACTTATTAGTAGGCGGTATTGGGTAAGTGATGATGTCGGATTAGGTTTTCTAACTGCAAGACGATGTTCACTTGTTATTATTTTTTTAATTGTCTTATTTAGAAAAGAAAGGAACGTAAAAATTGTTAGATAACGAAGATCTCACCCACGTATCTTAACCAGCAGGTAGGTTTCAGTTTTGACGGTGGTGGAGGGATAGTACGGGGGCGCGACTTGTGTCTGAAACATGAAGTCAGAAGCAGAGGACGCGCAATCTAGTGATAGATCTAGTAGCTATATGGGTTAAATTAGGTAATGAAACATAACTGATTTATTGCCGGTACGTATCCATCTGCACTTCCGAAAATTAACTACTAACATTTAATGTTTGTTCATGATTAATAACCACACTAAACCTCTTTAATCGCTTATCAAAGTCTAACTAACATTTTTAAATACACGAGAGTATACCTACTTTATTCAGCCAACGTTGGTAGGTTACCTAAAAATTGGCCAGTCTTATTTAGTCACTTACCAACGCCTTAACAACGTTGGGGACAGCTTAATAACACACCATACCTAATTAGGGTACTTCCTAACAACAAATCAAACGTTGAAAAATGTTGTATATAGTCGAGGCAAGAATTCAAGCGATGCACGTTACAGATCGATTCATTAAATAAGGCAATACTACTAAGAATCGTGAAGCCCCATTAAACTGTACCTATTTCTGAAAAAAGCTTAATAACTGGGTGTCAAGATTAATGATTAAAAATTATGTCAGTATTAAAATTTCTTTGATGAGTTCACTCGTGACGTGCATCGCTTGAATTCTTCCCTTGACTTTATCAAAGTAGTATGCTAGCAAGGTCCATGCAATATTGTTTCGACGTTGATTCACAGCTATGGACATTAAGTTACTATCCGACTACTATTTGCACTAATTCTGACGTTAGAATTAATGAAGAAAGTAGTTGGTAGTTCGAGAAATGTTGGTTGGGTTAATGAGATTTTTGTTTTATTTTCCAAGTATGTGATGAGATTACGCAGAATGCGCTTGTAGTCAGGGGTAATGAAAACATCGTTTACTCTTCTTAAGTAATCGGAGGTGTTTAGTATGGCGGCTAAGTTGCCTTTATCGGCTGGAACGGTAGTAATACAGTTGTTATTGGTTGTTATATGGGATCTTTTAATAACTTTCTCTCTAATGCCACAGTGTTTAGTTTAAAAATTACGTACTCCGACATATAAGGTCGTTTAATGCAAGCATACTTCTTTTAATTATACAGCTTATGATATTGATATATTAAATTTAAGATAGTTTTCGATGATGAAAAATATTGCTCAAATTTAAATAAGTATATTGGAACATAGACTGATTCTTCTTGGAAACTATGTAAAGATTCCTACACAAAACAGATTATATATTGAGCGATGCATTAAATCAAGTATTTTTGCTTTTTTGATATGTTGTTTGTGATGGAAAGGCAATGTTAAATCCAAGTTTTCGACCTCGGCAGACGACCGGGTCATTGTCAAAAATCAAGAAAATCTCGAAATTTTTCACCTTTGTTCAGTTTTTGTTGATTTTGACCCGGAAGGACTGGCTTTTCATCAAAGACCGTTATAATCATTTTTTAAGTAGATTAAATTTGCAACAATTTGAGACTGGTTTAGCGATTATTGCAGGTCTAATAGTTCGGAGATATAGCTTTTCAAAATTAGGCCAATTTTTCAAAGTTACACGGTTTTTAGCAAAATTTCATCATTTTCAGTACCATTCAAATTTTTGAAGACCTAGTATATTATTTGAAAACCCTCTCCCACCCTCTCAGTGGACTCTCCTGGGGTCCAGGGGTCTCCAAAGTGACCCTCCCCCCCCCTCAATCACTTGAGCAAATAATGAGATATTTATAATTTTTATTTACAGGCGTGGGTATATGAAAAAGTCAGAGCATTGACAATTACTTACGATGTCTTTTAATTTTCTTTTTTCTTGATCATTATCACTATTATTATATTAAAAAAAATGCATGTGTAACATATCGATGAAAAATATCTGAAAATCTGACATCAATTTTGAGGATGTATATTTTAATACAATTTTGCCCTCTTTGATGGAACTGGTTGGTCCAAGACGTCATCTTCTGAAATCTCAGGAGGGTTAATTTTTCGTTTAGTTTATCTTCGTCAGGCAAGTCATCTGTGGATTAGTAATACAGTCTTAATGCGAGCTCAGGGACGTTATCACATCAGACTTTGAATTATTTATTATGCAAATTGCAGTAGAATAGGATATTATCTAGGCTTATTCTACCTAAACTAACTCAACGAATTAGCAGATATTATAAATAAAGCTTCAGAAACATAAACACTTCTGAAAATTATGAAATTTTGCTAAAAATTATGTAACTTGAAAAATTGGTCAAATTTTGAAAAGCTGTATCTCCGAAACTATTGGACCTACAATTGTTCAGATCTCAAATTGTTGCAAATTTAATTCAAAAATGATTATAACGATCTTTTATGAAAAGCCAGTCCTTCCGGGTCAAAATCGACAAAAACTGAAAAAAGGTAAAAAATTTTGAGATTTTCTTGATTTTTGACAATGACCCGGTCGTCTGCCGAGGTCGAAAACTGGGATTTAACATTGCCTTTCCATTATAAACAACATACCAAAAAAGCAAATTTGATGCAGCGTTCGCCACCTTTTCATGTTTAATTTAACTGAATTAATAGAACTCTGTTTCACAGCGCCTCTTCTAGAGAAATATGAATCAAAGTCAAAAAATAATAATCACAAAATATAACCATTATAATATGCTTTATGAATAATGATGAATGATGATCAATGTTACAGTTGGAAACAGATTTCCTACTTATAATTTATTCCAGTTAGTCCAGTGCAATTAGTCATTATAAATGAAAAATGACTGAACCCAGGTATAACGATTGGATTTGAATTATTATTATTTTTTTATTTTTAATATCAAACTAAAAAGTTTACCCATTGTACATTACCGCAATTTCAAAAATCCATAAATTCAGTAAATTTTCAGAAGCTCGTAGTTGGTTCATTGTAACTGGTACTAGTGTATCTTTTTTCTATCCCCATTCTTTTCGCAACTTACCATATCCCATCCACAACTGGACTTGTAAATAAACTTTTTTTATATGTTCTGAACTAGCATCGAGTGCAGGTGTCAATGAAGCATTTTTACTTGCAGCTTTAAGAAATTATTGGTATCGAAAATTATTTATATTTTCTTGATCTTTAGGAGCACCATATAATGCTAAAGTGCATAAATACCCGACTGCAAGATTAGTGACGTCACCATTTTCATCAGCAAAGTTAATAGCAGCATCTTGTAAATCTGTACGACTTTCGAATAATTTAGCAAATTTATTTGTACCCTTTTTGTAAAACGCTGAAAATGTATCACATCCAGTTAATGCATGTAAAAACAAAATATAATTCTTACACACTGATAATGTTTGTTCAAGGCTTTTAATAGAATATTTTTTGCGGATGCTCCGTGCCTTTTGGTGGCTTGAGAAAATATGTTTCTCTATGAGGAGGTGTTAAAACTGTTAATAAAACTAACACATCGTGTCTTCAGCAACAACAACATTTCCGATTCAATAGTAATTTGTATGATTAATATATCAGCATCACCTTCTGCTTGATACGAGAAAATATTGTTATCAGCTAGTTTCTTGGCGAATTTTTAAAGGCATATTTTCATCAAAAATTAAATCTGTTGAGGCATTTTTCAATGATCGACGATATCTTTCAGCTGATTTAGTGCAGTTGATGTTGCGATATCCATCAAAAAGGATAACATTGTTTCCATAATTATTTCTTAAATATCGTATGTAATGACTGATTGTCTCGAAATTTTCATCCAATTGCCATTTGCAACGACTTAGTAACATTCCTCCATCAGTAACATACGAGAATGAATTGTTAATATTTGCACTAATATTGAACTGCGTAAATAAATCAATCACAAAAAATTGGTTTAGTTGTATATAGCATTAAATCTTGATCGAACGAAGTTACAGGATATGGGGCTAACTCAAAATTCGTGTATGTTTGAAGTTCTTCTTCTGATTTTTTAAAAACACAAATACATTGGAAGAGCAACAATTCATTTATTGGAATGACTTCATCATAAACTTAGATTTTGTTGTTAACAGCCAGTAACGATAAGACCTTATCTTTTCTTGTTAAGTTTAAATCTTTAAAGTTTAGTTCATTCATTTTCTTCATGACTTTTACACCTATATTAAAAGCATCGTAGCAATTTACTTTTTATCGCCAGTTAATCCAGTTGCAATCGACATAATAGCATCGACGTCGGTAAAAGGATTATGCTGTGTGAAGAATTCTTCACTTTTTTTACATCAATATTATCACGCTTGATTCGAGCATCTGAACATTCCACGTACTGATTACTTTTTTTAAAAGATATTTTACAAAAATTTTCAATTCCTTCAATGACGTCTTTGGTATAGACGACTCCTTTTGTCCATTTACAAACAATGCTTTCTGTAATACCACGCTTGAAAAGCCCTCTTTCGACATTCATCAACTTGATTAATGTTTGTTCGATGGTTTGATCAGAGGGATACCACTAAAAAAATGATCTGAACGTCGAGCTGTGAAATATCCTTCAGCTGTAAACTTTTTGTCCCCCACTATCCCTGCTTCCCCACCCTACTCGCTTGTCTATACCTACAATGCCTACTTTTCAATGACGTTTGCTACCTTTTTGTATACTTTATATAGAAATTAAATAATTTTAGAAAGAAAATGAATATAGCTGTAAAAGGGATATACTATACTAGAAGTAACGTCATTTTCATTTCAAAATCATTAGCGGAAAATTTCAAAGGGTAAACTTTTTATTTTTCACTATAAGAAATTGAAAAACCCGGAAACATTCAAATTCATTCATTATAGCAGGATCCTGAGGTATAAACCTAATAGCACTGGACTAAGCAATGAATATTGGAGGATAGTCAACGACTGTTCGCAAAGGTGAGAAATAATTACAAAGTAACGATTGATGAAATCAAACAATTATTTTAAATTGACTAAATCTTCAAAAGATAGAAGTATCCAATATAAAAATATTTCAAAAGGAAAATCACCACCAGCAACACTTAACCAAAAATTATGCCACGAGCAACATTCAGGTGAATTTTTCTCCATATTATGCTATCCTACAATCAAATACATAATAAAGCGACGATAAAGATAAAGAAAAGGGGAGTCAAGGTCACTCTGATAACTGCCATTTTAGATTTCACATATTTAAAAAAATTAATTTAATCATAACCATATTCGGTTATTTTTCAAATAGTTTTGCCCATTGTGGATATCAATAGTATTCTGTATGTGTCCAACCAATTATATACACTTAAGGTATCCATGCATAGGGCTCCATAGCGTCATTACATTGTTCCAAGTCAGCTCATTGCATGTAATAGAATTGTATTTATAAATATTGCAGATAACCACTTCCAACTGGAAATTAATTAAAAAATAGTGGAACCAATTGTTTTAATTTCCAATACATTGCATCTACCGCTTACGGTCTGACAACTGTGAAATTGCAGTATATTTCATAAACCTGGTGTGAATTATTTCCACCAGTGACTTTCAGTGTTGCTGAAAGGGGTTTTCATACGTCCGTGAAATAAATAAATCAGGATTTTAGAGACTTCTCCGCAGCAAAATGATATTTATTGCAAATGGCGAACAGAACATAAATGATAAATATTTAAAACAATCACCACACCTAACTGTCACACTTCAAGTTATATTAAGACGTGGAAAATAATTAATTTAATTTTCAGTTAGCTATCGATTGAATCTAAGCAATAGGAAAAGTGAAGGTAGTCTTGTCTTGACGACTGCGACGGAGAATACTTATTCGCATAATAAAAATAAAAAGGTATTTACTTATGTCTTTATTTATTTATTGGTTACTAAAATACATATAATAGATTAAAAAGTCAATAGTAGAGTCACATTAGGACTTTTTTTTAATACATTTATTTAACGTCGGCCTATTTTCGCTACTGAGGCCTATCACCGACGCCTGTAGACGGGCTACCCCCAACCAGGAATTTTGCCGAACCTCTTCCCTTAAGAAGAGTAGGGATCTTTTACTTGCCTAACATTTAATAGACAAGGGACCGACGGCTTTACATCCCCTCCGAGGGATGGTATATCCTCTATACAACCCTCGCCTAAGGTTGTATAGCTTCCGCGCATACACTGATATACAAGCCGCTGGAAGATGTATGAGGCGAGGACGCGGTCTTCGTTGTGAACACGCACAGTCCTCTGGTTGTTGGGAAAATAAAAAATTTGGGCTGGCTAGCTTCGTCTGAGACTCCCAGAGGCCGCTGGTGCACTTAATTTCTTTAAAAATGTCGGGGTGGTATGTCCTTAAACGGAAGGTTTCGGCCAATAGGTACACCCTGTATAAGTTCAGAGCGTAAAACTGCTTTTTAATTATTTGTAAGGGCCTAAAGCTTCACCTTGTATAAGCTTTTTGTAGTTAATTCACTTTTGGTTTCTTGGGTAGGGCCTACTTGAGTACCCTGTAGATATTTTTCATTAATAATAACACTGTATTTAAACACGAAATTATAATCTTTTATTTATGCGAAAAGCACAGAGTTGAATATTTATACTATTTAAAATTAACAAATTTCTTTTTAGGTAACGTATCGACACTTAGAATTTTGCCTTAGACGGTGCGGGTTTCGTTATGGTTTAATCAGATCTGAGATAATTCACTTACAAACTAAAGTCACGAAGACGATTTATTTTTATTAAAAACTAGGGCCGTGTGGGCTGTAAAAAAAACGTAGCACTTTGGCTGAACAAAAATATAAAACACCGATTTTTTACTAGGGGCGGCCTAGGAAGAGGACGCGGGTACACTTTCGGTTTCGTTAGCTAAGCCGGAAAACACTACTTTGGATTTAGGCTCTGTGACGACCAAAGGGTAACGCGGATAGTAAGAACTTATTCGTAGATACACCGGGAACACAACTTTGGGTTTGGCACGCTTCTGCTTTTATACAATTGACGGGGCACGACGTAGCCGAGAGCTGGATGAGAATTAAAAAGGGTACCGGACATTCATTTGGGCTATTATTGTGAAATGTTGTGCAATAGTTATTTAAATTTTTGAATTCATAATTGAAAATTATACGGCTAAATCGGCTATGAAAAATGTAACATTCTGATGTGAAAATGTCAGCGGAATCTAATTTACTTTTGGAAATGTTTAAGATAACTGCGGATATGACCGATGTCTGGAAATATCCCCGTAAAGTAGCGTTGAGGGTTCGACTTTAATCCATATTTTTTTTTTAAATTAGCGGCCCAAACTGCTAGGGTCATCTGCCGCATATCCGTGAGTATATCATATCCTTTGATATAGTCCTATATGCTTAATGAACTTTACAATATTGATTATCGATTCGCCGGTATTAGATAACGTGAGTCTTAATGTATTTTGTATTTTGAAAATTTGACGGGAGTTGTTGTATTGAGGGCATGCTTGCAGAATGTGTTCTATAGTAAGTGCTGAGTTACATTGCTGACATAGTGGTGCTTCGTTTCCCAAAAGAAGATGTAATGATGTGATGTTACTGTGACCTATTCTCAATCTTGTCAGAACCACTTGGTCTCTTCGACTTAATTTTATTGGGCATTTCCAGGGTTTTACACTTTGTTTAATAGATTTTAGTTTTGAACTATTTCGATCCCATTGTTCTTGCCAGTTGTCTATAACTTTAATTTTAATGTATGATATAGCATCATCCAATCGGATTGATTGAAAGTCGATGGGAGTGTCTTTATTTGCAGCTTCCTTTGCAGCTAAATCGGCAGCCTCGTTTCCTGGTATTCCAATATGACTTGGGGTCCAGATAAAAACAATACTTTTATTTAGTTCTGCTAAATTATAGAGGGCAGCGTGAATTATTTGTACCAAGGGGTCAGTATTGAACGGGTTGTTTAAGCTTTGGATAGAGCTAAGTGAATCTGTACAGATAGTGAATTTTCGGTGCATGGAGATGCTACTAAACTTCAAGGCATGTAGTATCGCGTATAGTTCAGCGGAGTATACTGATGCAGTCGTGGATAATTTCCATGAGTGGGATTCATTTGATATTACAAATGCGCTACCTACTCCATTCAGAGTTTTTGAACCATCTGTATATATATTAATAGCGTCTGAATATTCCGCAATGATATTAAAAAATTTCTTTCGGAGTATAATAGGAAGAGTTTCTTTCTTCTCAGAGGTTAGATCAAGCCTGGTGTAAATATTCGGTACTGTCCAGGGTGGTATCTCACCGAAGGAGGTAGGTAGGATTACTGGGATGTCTAGTTGTAGACTCTCACTGATTTCTGCCGCACGGGCTCCAGCGGGGCGTGTTATGCTTTGACGTGAACTATATGGATTATTTCGCTGATAGGAGAGAAATTTTCTATGGTTAATATTGTTAGGGTTTGTCGAAACCTTAGTGGAATAGGTTAACAATAATTGGTTCCTTCTGATGTTCAGTGGAGGGATTCCTGATTCACAGCATAGGCTTGGAATGGGGCTTGTCCTGAAAGCTCCACTAGAGTACCTTATCCCTGCGTAATGAATTGGGTCTAAAGTCTTTAAAAGGGATAGTCTGGCTGATGAATATACAATGGATGCATAATCCATTTTTGACAACACCAGGGCTTTATATATGCCGGGCAGAGTTTCTCTGTCTGCTCCCCATTTTAAATGACTGATACATTTAATGACGTTTAGGGCTTTCTTTAAGTTTTCAATGTGCGTCTTCCAATTTAATTTCTTATCAAGGAGAACTCCCAATAACTTAATCTGGTCAACGTTGTGGATTGGTGCGTCTTTTATTAATAGGCTGGGTTCTCTGTGCGGTTTTCGCAGGCGACAAAAATCTATACAAGATGTTTTGCTTTCCGAAAATTTAAATCCTCTTTGTTCAGCTTCGGCGACAATGCTGTTAATATTATTTTGTAGTTTCCGGTTTATTGTGTTCATCGAGTTTCCTGACATGTAGATGGTAAGGTCGTCTACATAGAGGCATTTACCAGTGGGTCTTATTACATTGACAATAAGATCATTAATAGCGATGAGGAATAGAGTGACACTAATTGTGGAACCTTGGGGGACACCATTTTCTAGAAAATGTGATGGTGATATTGTGTTGCCTATTCTGACCTTGAAGGAACGATAATTTAAAAAGGAGCTAATAAAAGTAGGAAGATTGCCCCGTAGTCCCCACTCATGGAGTTTTTCTAGGATACCATGTCGCCATGTCATATCGAATGCCTTTTCTATATCAAAAGACACAGCTACTAAGTGCTGTTTTGCCGAAATGCCTCTTGAATTGCATCCTCAATTTGGACTAAGTAGTCTATTGTAGAACGATTTTTCCGGAAACCGCATTGTTCCACGGCTAGGAGATCATTAGTTTCTAGAAACCATATAAGACGGGTGTTGATCATTTTTTCAAGGATTTTGCTTAGGCAACATGTTAAGGATATTGGCCTGTAACTTTCTGGATTGGTTTTGTCTTTATTAGCCTTTAGAAGTGGGATTACAATTGCCTCCTGCCACAATAACGGGTAGTTTCCATTTTCCCAGATGTAGTTGAATATATTGAGCAATATTTCTTTGGCGCTTGGTGGTAGTTGCCGTATCATCTCGTACGTAATTTCATCTGGGCCTGGAGAGGTGTTACTTGCAGTATTTAGTGCGTTTTCTAGCTCTTGCATAGTGAAAGGAGTATTGTATGTCAAGTCCAAGTCAGTGGAGAAATCTAAAGATTGTTCAGAGTTTAATTTTAATGCAAGAAATTCATCGCTGTAGTTGGAATTGTTACTAACCGAGGAAAATTGATTGGCGAGAGTTTCTGCCACTTCATAGGGATCAAAAATTTGGTGTGAGTTAACTTCCAATAATGGCGATACATTTGGAAATCTTTTCCCGGAAATAGATCTAACTTTGTGCCAAACCTGAGTTGAAGAAGTCGAATACGTTATCGTTGAAACGAAATTTTGCCAAGCTTTATTCTTATTTATGTTGATGGTTCGTCTGGCTCTAGCACGCATTCTTTTAAAATTGATAAAATTAGTTTGTGTTGGATATCGTCTAAAGAGTCTATATGCGGCATGTTTCGCTTTGATTGCGGCTTTAACTTCGTCATTCCATCAGGGAACTGGTGGTTTATTCAAGACGCCCTTTGTTTTTGGGATGGATTCAGTTGCAGCTGTGTGAATTATTTCACTGAAACTTTCGATGGTGTGGTCTTGTCTGAGATTACAGTCGCGAGATATGATTTCTTTAAATTTGTTCCAGTCTGCCTTTTTACCACACCATTTTCTTGTGACATGTATGGAAATTCTAGGTTGTATTGTTTTAATTGTGATCGGGAAGTGGTCACTTCCGTAGGTCTCTTCTACAACCGCCCATTCGAGGTTTGGTGCCATGTAAGGAGAACAGAGGGTCAGGTCGATAGCTGATAATGAGCCATCTCTTGCATTGAGGTAAGTGCCATCTCCAGTGTTAAGAAATATGGTGTCTGTGGTATCTAAAAGGTCTTCTAAGATTTTACCACGGGCATCCCTATTGCGAGATCTCCAAAGGGGATTGTGGGCATTAAAATCGCCAAGAAATATGAAAGGAGGGGGGAGTTGGTTGATTATATTATTAATATCTTGGAGTTGCCAATCAAACTCGGGTAAGTAGATATTACAAATTGTGACCTGAATAGGCTTTAACAGGCGTATCGCAAGCATTTGACGGTTTGACGTTAAATTAATTTTCTTAAGTGGTATATTTTCAGAAACGAGAAAAGCAACTCCTCCTCGGGCACGTACGGTAGGTTGAACATCATACCTTATGATGTCATATCCTCTAAGTGATAAATTTGTCTCCGGTCTTTGATGTGTTTCCTGAAGACATAAGCAGAAAGGTTGGTATCTTGAGATTAAGATTTTTAGCTCAGGAAGATGGGTTATCATACCATTACAATTCCACTGTATAATGTTTTCGAATTCACTCATGGTTGAGATAGAATAAATGAATAGGGAGACTCTAAAGAGGCAGTATACATATAGATTAGAGCTAAAATATCACAGATAAAAACTGTAAATAGAGTGTGGAAGGAGATATGTGTAATACATATATACAAATTCTAGCTAAACTATGGTAAATTAAGAGAAAATTTAAATCATTGAGAAAATGTCTGCTTAGGTCGTCCTCTCTTCGACCTTGTTTTTTTGATCCTTGAACGACTTGACAAGTTAGTAACAGAAAGACTTCTACTAGCTTCAGAAGCGTCTTCGTCACACGAAGATTGCGATGGCGAAATACTTTGTGAACTGGCTTTCCTTTTATCCATGGTCTCAGCAGTTGAGATGGAACTGTCTGAGAGATTCGCGTTGATTGTTGTTTTCTGAATTGTGCTCCGTGATTGAGAGGTTGATTGTGGAGCGGGCATACGATCAGGTGATAAAGTAGGTGATTTTGACACTGAAGGTATATTGGATTTCTTTAATGTATCTTTTATGATCTCTTGCATACGTGGTATTAACTGATTTAAGATCTGTTGAGCAGTTGCATTCGTAGCTTGGGCTGCATTTGCGTAAGAGATACCAGCAGATGGGGTTGGTATTACCACCTTTTTCTTCGCTTCAAAGTAACTAATATTTTCAGTTACTTTAATTTTTTGTATGGTAGCTTCCGTAATATATTTCGGGCATGACTTAGCTCTTGCTGAATGTGGTCCTTCACAGTGAATACATTTTATGGGAGTATCACAAGGGGAACCCTCATGGAGAGGTTTACCACATATACATATCGGGGTGGCATTGCAATTTGTAGCTACGTGTCCAAATAACTGGCATCTGAAACATCGAACGGGTGGTGGTATGTAAGGACGGACTGGTAGTCTATACATGGCCGCTTTTACAAATTTGGGTAAAACTGGAGTGTTAAACGTAAGAATATGATTCGCCGTGTCGTACAGTGAACCATTTCGTCTTGTTTTAATGCGTGTTACTCTTATTACTCCTTCTTCTTTTAAACCATCGAGAATCTCTTCTAGTGAACAATTCAAAAGATCCTTGCAGAAAATGACGCCCTTACTAGTATTCAATCTTTCATGTGGCGTAACATGAACCGAGAAATCGGCAAGGCGGGTGATCTGCAGTAATCGCTTAGATTGTGCATTGGATGTTGTTTCAACTAACAATCCCTCTTTAGTCTTTCTCACATTCTTTGCTTCTCCTATTAATCCATAAAGCGTTCTTGAAATTAAAAATGGGCTAACATTAGAAAAATCTCCTTCATCTTTTTTAATAAGCAGGAACCGAGGAATGGCTTCCGTCGTCTGCCTGCCTATTTCAGGGAGTAATCCCTGTGCAGTAGCGGTAGTCCTACGTGGTGCAGTGCCGCTCTCCCCACTACCTTCCACGGTGTGCTGTCGCATTACTACAGCTGACCCAGCAACGCAGCTCGCTGTAGAGGCTTTTTTACCTGGAATGCCCAACCAGGTTTCCGAGGCCGCCGTGTTTGACATATCCCCATATTTTCCCCTTTTTCGCAGGGGACACACGCCTCTGTAACGCAGAGGTGCGGTTTTTTTAGCGAGGTTTACTCCCCGGGAGGAGGAGAGATAGGATATTCAGGATAAGGCAGGTAGGAAGGACGTAAGTTAGGATAGGTCACCGTTAGGGACTCACTGACGTAGAGCCATCCATCTCTTCGGCACGGTACGTTTAACACCTTGAGATTACGGTTTTTTTTTTAAGAAGTTTTCTCCTCGGATAGAAAGGAAAATAGGTATGAGGTAAGATTGGGATAGGTGAGAGGTATGGTAGGAAGTAGGGTAGCAGGACAGGTGCTCCAATTAGTCGCCTCTTACGACAGGCAGGAGATTCCCTGGGTCTATTCTAACCCCGATCCCAGAGGGGGATTAATCCATATTAATGTTACATTTAATGTTACACGGGATGCTAGGTTTGGTCATGATAAATTTATTTAGGTCACGCTAAATCCTATTTAGGGTAATGGAGTGAATTTGGCAACGAGTTGCCAGCATACAAAAGAGAACTAGTAAATTGGACATAGGTTTTTTGATTAAGAGAACGAAGCTGAATGTGGGATAACTAATTGAAGATAGGGACGAGTGGCCAGCAACTCATGGGGAGCACGTAGACTCGTCTTGATTTTAAGAAGGTTGCTTTATGGGCGGCTCGGAGATATAATTAAAAGATGTTTGAAGATATTTTATGGAAGTTGTATTTGACGCGAAAATTAAGATACGGAGGCTGTATTTTTAAGGGGTGTCGTTTGTAAAATTTTGTTGTTAATTTCACAGAATTTGGTGTTTTGGCTAATTTAATGATAGAATTTGAATGTCGGTGAATTATCGAGGACACTTAAATTTTTCCAGATTTTTTAGTTATAAAGTATAGTTTTTTTGGTATGGTAGGTGTCTTAAGGACTTCTTTTATGGTGTTTGCCAGGTTGACCTTGACAAACGATTTATTTGTCAAATTTTGGTTATTTCTTGGTCGGCCATTTTGGTAATATGGGGAACATACTACAACAGTTGGAACGGTCACCCATCCAACTACTAACTGCGCCTGACGTTGCTTTACATCGCATATCAAAGTATGTACATTGTAAAGACGCACCTACGCTCGCCCCCACATTAGGACTTAGAAAATACGAAATATGCCTTGCCCGGTTAGGGCTGTCTTTAGATAGATTTCTCATCTACCTATTGCAGAGTGCAGAATGTCACGACTTCGGGAAATTTTCACTATATAACGAAATTTCTTAACACTCTACAGGGCGTATTTCTTAACGGATCAAAACGAAATTTGACAAGCATATACTTTGTATCCATATCTCAAATAAGTTCGAAGCTGGGTCAAACCGCCTTCTTTGTTTCAAAATGGCGGCGGTTCAACATTTTTAAAAAGTTCTCCAAATTGTTTTCCGAGTCGAATATGTACATGGGATACATCGTTGGATAGTGCTCACCAAGCCCTACAACTTTAAATGGCGGTGGTTCAAAGTTTCAAAATTATTCTGAAAATTTTATTTCGAATCAAATATGTACATACGATACATCGTCGGATAGTACTCATCTAGACCTACAACATTTGCCTAAAACACTTTTTGCTAAAACACAGAAAAAAAATTTAAAAAGCGGGGTTTATTTATATTTTGAAAATAATAGTTCATAAATCGATGACAATAAATTAAAGTTGGGCAGATCTAATAAAGATATACTTACTTAATGACTTATTTACTAAGACAATAGAGACCTGAAGCAGTGCAAAATAATATAGGATGAAATCTACCTTTCAGATTGGCCCCTGCTATCGGGATTTTTTATTTTAACTTGTTCAGGAGGGGGGCAAGGTGAGTTCAATTTTGCAGTTTCGGCGAGATCGGCGTATTGTATATTTAAAGAATAATTTTTTTTTTGAGCCTGTCTTCCGTCGGTTTTTTAAAAATATCTAGAGATTTATAAGTTCTACGAGACAAGCGGATAAGATGAAAAATATCCGCCATATAATTTTTTCTTGAACCTCCACATATATTAAAGTCGTAAAAATTTTCTTGAGAATAAGATTCTTGTGCCAGTAAAAGAAATAAATATTAACGTTTGGGCTAGGGGCCCTTAGGTTTCATCAGAATATCTATTAATTAACTACAAAACAAAATTTTTTGGTTAGGGTTTTCATGTGG
This sequence comes from Leptura quadrifasciata, assembly GCA_963675555.1. NCBI lineage: Eukaryota > Metazoa > Arthropoda > Insecta > Coleoptera > Cerambycidae > Leptura > Leptura quadrifasciata. The sequence continues at coordinate 48,365,503 of OY776678.1, forward strand.
GGAAATTATTTAAAATTGAAAAAGGGAGGAACTTACCTAAAGCTAATTTATTTGGGTAATTATTGTTACTATCTGAATTTACCGTCTAAGAGTTTTATTGCTCTATCTAAAAGTCTCTCAGACAGTAAATTCAGACCAGATGCCATAATAAAAGCAAAAAATGTGCTAATTAACCATAATTACCCAAATAAATTAATATTGTTTTTAATGATAGAATTGTAAAGTTCTGCAACACTAACAATCAAAAATTAAATAATAATTGTAACATTTACATCTCTATCCCATACCAAACAGGTCTTTCTGAATAATTAAAACAAGCTTTAAAAAAATTCAACATCAATATTTGTCACGAAAGTATTAATTTATTAAATTCAAATTTTCCCAAAATAAAAGGCCAAATTCCAAAAAATCAAACAACCCATATAGTTTACCAAATTCCAGGTAAAGATTGCAATAAAGCATAAATTGGATAAAGTACACAGTACCTCGACAACCAGTTAAAAGCATACAAATATGCAAAAAAACTATAATACTGCTTTAAATAAACACAAAAGATTAGAAAAACATAATTTCGATTACAATACAAAAATTTTAACCGTAGAATCCAACAATAATAAAAGATAAATTTTGGAAATGATCCATATCCAAAAAAATCGATCTGCTGTTAATGACAAAACTGAAATAAGCCACCTTAGCAAAATTTACTATAATTTATTGTAGCATTTATAGGGCTGAAGACACAAACTCTGTGCCTGCAAGCGTTTATTGATGCAATATAGTAAATTTTTGCAATAATTTTGCCATCTTAAATATCCCGCGCATAAAACTAACCGTAAAGTAGAAAGCAACTCTACAACCCAAACAGCACAGCTAACTATAATTTGGGGATGTTGATGTTTTCATAACTATTGAAGTTATTTGACTATAACGACCTTACATAATCTGGCGTTAAAGACCTTTTGAAAACATTGTCACTATCAAAATGTGGAATAATGCTTAGGTAACAAAACCGTCGTTGTAGATAAAGACTTGATACATATTTTAGTCTAGCCGATAGCCGCGTTGATTAAGGCGCGAGGTGTCAATTGCGATTAATTGAACGGGTATAGCACTACCGGATTCGAGCCCTACGACTTATATAATAAACATTATATACACACGTTGTTTCATTACACTGACATAAAATTTACACAATGTTAAAATACATTTGAGCAGTGTACAAAATTGTATTAAAAACATTTCAATTTTATATATAAACACAAGGAAAAACAAATATTTTGCATCACTTGTCACTTTTTAATGATATTATGTCATTACTTTTCATTGTTAATATCCAAATTTCAACGTTACTTACCTATATATGTGAAATAGGCAGTATATTTTTTAAGTGGTAAGATGATTTAATACAATAAATTGTTCTTTCCACCCGCACAAGATCCTGAAAATATATAAACCATCCACGAAGGAGATTAGATGCTTTCTATTTAATGGGAGCCATTGTCATATAATAAGTGGCCATAAAGTCGGGAATGAGATTTTCTGCGAATTTAAATATAATACATTTTTATATAAATGACAAATATACGTCATTATTATTTCTAAGCTTTATGTTCAGAGAATTATTAGGATAATACATACTCGAGTAGATATAAAAAAGCTTTATTTGCTAACAAAATTTTCAAGTTCTACGAAATATGATAAATGCAGCCCATTATCTTATTTTGTGTGTGTGTTTATTCATATAAGATAAATAAACTGTAAGTGATATGGTTTCGCTGGTCCATGGCGTATGTTAATTTAACAATAGTAGAATGCAGGTTTTCACGGCCGTTGTCTAATGAAGTAGTTTCTTCCGGGTCTTGCCATGGTCGTCGAACTTGACTTGGCGTTTCGCTGATCATTCTGTCAGCTTCTTCAGAAGGATTATAAAGACTGAATTTTTTGTGATACACTCCTCGTTATATACCTGTATGCCGCTTCGCTTCGCTGGTCATTCGTCGTGCTTGATTCGCTTCGCTGCTCATTCGTCGTGTTTGGTTGACCGTGACTTACTACGGTGCTGGTACATGGCAATACCAGTCTCCACGTGTTACTAAGTGATACCCATCCTATCTGTTACAGTTGTTCACATTTTTCATAGTTTCCAGTGATTCCCTAATGATTCGCGGATAATAGCGCGTATTTCTGTCTAATATATTGACATCCTCGCAGTCCATTTTATGGTTCGCGTTATTATGGATATGCTCTGCTATCGCCGACCTATCCTTGTATCCAAATCTGGTATTCCTTCAACTTCAACTAGTAAACACCTTTTGATAACAGTTTGGGGACAGGGTCTTTGATTGAGAGAAGCATCTGCTGTATTTTCTTCACTGTTCGAAACCGTACACCTACTTTTTTTTGAATAAAATCTTCTTCAGCCTATCTGTGATTCCCGCGACGCAGGGTAGGCATGTATGTTGGTTGTTGCTGTTTCTCTGTTGATCTCCTTTTTCATTCACCTGTTATATAGTATATCCTATATAATGTAATGTGTTTACTGGATCTTCACAAAACAGTTGTAAACAATTTAATATTTATTAGGGCAGTTCCCTCTTAGGTTATATGCAATAACTGCCATTTGTCAAGCTTTTATGTAGATATTATAGATTCCCTTTATCGATTCTATAAGTCGGTTCTGTAATTTACTTGAATAAGGAAACCTAACTAGAAAAGAAACCAGGTCGTGTCGCCCTTCAACAGATGGCAATACTCGTACGATTTTACAGCTTTCAATTTTATTGGGAAAATATATTTTTCAAGTTTGTATATTGGTACCATATTTTAGATTGTAATATAAAAAGTCTACCTTATTAGTTAAAATCACGAAGTGATTATTTCCCTGCCGAATTTGATCTGATTTACACTACAAACGTTTAACTGTGAGATCCTCAGTAATTTATATTACGTTCATATCCACGTGTCCTTGTGATTAACACTATAGGGTAAATTTTATTTATTAGTCATTTAAATTTCAATTATTTTCAGTCATGTCTTTAATGCAATTTAATTTTTTTAAATAAAATTAAATTAAATTTTTTAAAATTCAATAAGTAATTAAATGTTACCATATGGTAATAAAATATTCTTTTCTGTCTCATTTTTGATATTTTATAGTTTGAAAATCAGCATTTACTTTTACGTTATTTTGCATTTACGTTTGCGATTATTACTACATTTTAAAGGCGATGTTTATGGATTTAAAATCAAAAATAAAATCGAATCCAAGCCACATGGTTTGATGATATTTCTCTGCTTTTGTTAAGTCGTTTAGGCCTTCGATTTTGTATTAATTATACGAACTAAATAGATTAGAAACTATTCTACATATAAAATTCCTTTGAATTCGTGCAAAAATAAATTGCCAAAAATATTTAGATTGGATACTCTATGAGACAATTGGGGTCTGAACTGCACTACTAGAACTTTCCCACCTTCAACCATACTCAGTCTGTAAATCTAGGAGATTGGTATCATATTCACTATTTTTTTTTATATTAAATTATTCTTTTTCTCTGATACAATTTTATTAACATAAAATTCCACCTAAAATTATGTTTCAATAAACATACATATTCTCTTAAGGATTTACTGTTGAAATTCAATTTTACAATTTCATATATAACTTCATATTATTTATTTATTCATGTAATATATTTATCATTCATCTTATTAACTATTTATTTTCCTTACCATTAATTTCGGTCTCGTCTATAGGAGACTGGTTTTATGGGAAAAAGAGACAAATCAACTTATCATTCACCATTCGCTATTTATGGTGCCCAATCAACATCAATTTTTCATTGTACCCTTTTCCCAAATAAAACAAAATTTATCTTATATGCCACACACACAAAAGGGTAAGTTTCACATCTCTTGGAAGTTCTCAGAATCCATAACTCTTTTTTTAAAAAGCTTTTATTAAACTTGCAATGTTTGTTAGTTTGTAAGTTAGTTAGTTGTTTAGGTCAAATTTGCAATCAAAATTGCGATTAGTTATAATTAAGATAGAGCTTTGAAATTTTGTACATGTGTATATGTCCATCAAATAAGAAAAAAACAAGATGGCGGCTTCAAGATGACGGACGACTTTACCGTTTATGATCCGATTCGACCCAAAGTCGATATCTGACGGTTTTCGAGATCACCAATTATGAATTCTTGGTCAAAATTTAGAAATTGAAAATGGCAGCGCCAATATGGTGAACGGCTTTTATCATTTATGGTCCAAATCGATCAAAATCGATATCTGTAGGTTTTCGAGTTCGCCGATTACATATTTCCAGTAAAAAATTTAGTTAAGGATGGCAACTTCAAGATGGCGGACCTTACCGTTTAAGATCCGATTCAACTCAAAATCGATATCTGGAGGTTTTCTAGGTCGCGAATTATGAATTTTTAGTCAAAATTCAGAAATTCATAATGGCGGCGACCATATTGCTGACGACTTTTGTCATTTAAATGGATTACGAATTTCTAGTCAAAAATTTAGTTCAAGATGGCAGACGACTTTACCGTTTATGGTCCGATTCGTTTAAAAATCGATATCTGGGGATTATAACATATCAAAAGACGAAAAAGTAAAGAATAGAATTGTATAAAAAAATGTTTTAAAAAAGCTTTTATTTAAATGCTCTAAAAAGTAGAAAATAAACTTTGAAGCAAATCAAACTTATCATTTTGTTACATTATATAATTTTTTTATGATATAAAAGCTTGTCGCGAGCAATCTCCTTTACGCAGGAAAATCTCGCGACAAGCTTTTATACCATAACAAAATTATATAATGTAACAGAATGATGGGTTTGATTTACTTCAAAGTTTATTTTCTACTTTTTAGAGCATTTAAATAAAAACTTTTTTGAAAAATATTTTTTATATAATTTTTTTGGGTTTATGCCACTAACTTTGCTTTTTCTTATGGATGCCATATTGGACTATTTCATAGTTCAATAATGTTATAAATTGTCTTTTTAACGATGTACAAAATGTCAGTAAAAATAACTAGACATGTAAAATTATATATATAGAATATACAGGGTGTTCCACTTAAAACTCCCAACGCTAATTACTCGAAAACTGAAAGAAGTAGTAAATTTCTGTAAATGGTAGATAATTGGTGTGATTGTGAACGATCCATCTTTTGCGTCTGAAGGACTTTTACTATATTTATCAAAAATGAATGTTAACGTTCACAAAATAAGAGTTCAAAACGACTGTTTCAGACGGAGAATAATACAAAATTTATACTTACTGTTCGTTTTTGCTTAACTGCTTCTCTGATGGTATCTATTGGACGTCGTAACACTATAAGTCTAACACAGTAAGTACTAACACTTTCTTAAAATTATACCTGAAAGGGAATTTTGAAAACACAAGTAAAAGACAAGATATAGTTCAAAAATATATATTAAATCTCTTCAAAATTTTATGTTTTACAACAACTTCAAGAAATGTGTTTTTACAAACTATAGTCTGGCCCGTGTACAACACATGGTGCGGAACGGAACGACTTATAATGTACCAACTACCATTCAATATGCATGCGGTTTTTGAGCTAACGATTCCACAAAAAGATTCGAGAAAAGTTCAATGTTTATAAATTTTTGGTGGGCTTTTGCTTGCCTGTCTATTAACGTATTTTTAGTTCAATACCAATTTTGGTCGCTCCTCGGAGCTTAAAAATGCTTGAATCGCAACGACTTTGAATTATATTTTGCAATTACAATTTCATACGTTCAGGCAAGGCGGTCCCATGCACATATGAGTACATGGTAAAGATACTTTTCTGACACCGAATCACTGAGGAACCGGTTTAGGACAAATCCCTTTAAAACCCATCATTTTCCCGTCAAAATCGACTGCTAGGAAATGATGGGGGTCCCATGTCGCTAAGGGCTATTTTCGCTAAAACTCACGATATACTTTGAATAGAAGCTGTCCTCATATTTAATACCACGCATGAGTTGCAGTGCTTAACAACGTGGATTCGTAAAAGTCAAATTTTGTTACTGTTTTTGGTGGTCGGGGCGACATTACGTCCCTGTGCAGCGACATTTACTACACTTTCTAAAATTACGCTCCTTGAAGAGTTATTGAAATGTTTGCATAAAAATCGCTCCGTAGAGCGAAAATGTGATTAAGAATATAAAAACCTCTTCCACGATATTTTTACGTGAAGCACGCTTTTCATGCGAAATAGTCGGATTTTGTTACAGTTTCGAAAAGTACATCGAGGGTTTCATCGTGTTCTTTAACATGATCAAGTGCTATATTTTGACTGATAATATATGCCGGCGCCTTTGACGGTTTAGGCGTCGCGACGCCCGGAACAAAATTTTCGGTAGCAGGAGTTTGGAAAACAAAAGATACCAATAGTACTTTTAATTTTGAAGTTTTTTTATTATTAGAATTATTTTTATTTTTTCGTTCGTTTCGGAGTTATTTGACTTTGAAAGTGTAAATATGCTTTATTAAAATTTGCCAATTTAATGAATTGTCTGCATCTAATAGGCTGTGACTATTCTGTTAACCTTAATTTTAACTGTCAAAACAGTGTCAGTAGTTGAAAACAGTGTTAATTTTTTATTTTGGTGCTTGTTTTCAAGTAGTTTTTTAATATCTGATTAACTTTTTGGGGAAAAGTGTTTACGCACAGCGTTATCCTGATAGAAGAAAGCCAGATCATAAAACAATTTTGAATTTATGTAGAAATTTAGTGAATTTCGGTGCATTTGAAAAGCCAAAATGGGAACGATCAAAACCAGCAACAAATGATTTTAATGTTGCATTGGTTCTCCAGATTAATGATAATCCGAAGATGTCTTTGAGAGAAATTAATATCTCAATAAATTCTACAAGAAGAATTCTTAAGCAAAATAAGTACCATCCTTACAAAATGAAACTTGTACATAAGTTAGAGCCAGGTGGCCCCGAAAGGCGTATTAATTTTCTAGCAATATTTGATTATTTATTTTACCGTGATGAAAATATCTTTAAAAAATTACTTTGGGGCGATGAAAGTAGATTTCACAACAATGGAGTTATGAATAGACATAATTGCCATTACTGGGCACAAAACAATCCCCGTGGATTACTGAAAGAGGTAACCAGCGCGTTATTGGTATAAATGTATGGTGTGGCATACTCAATGGTTATTTAGTAGGACATCACTTTTACGAAGGTACTTTAAATGGTGATCGTTATCGGAGTTTTCTTCAAAGAATATTACCTCAACTGTTAGAAGATGTCCCGATTGAAACTAGGAGGAACATAATTTTTCAACAAGATGGGGCCCCACCTCACATTACCCAAATTGTAACAGATTATTTGAATGTACTGTACCTCAATCGTTGGACTGAGACATACGGTCCACTACAATGGCCAGCACGGTCACCGGATTTGGCCCCTCTCGACTTGTTCTTTGGGGGTCAGTTGAAAGACACTGTATATGCAGAACCTATTGAGGATATGACAGATCTCCAAAATAAAATAATTGCATCTTGTGCTGCTATAAATAGAAGAATTCTGTTAAGAACTGCAGAATTTGAGTTAAGACGCCGGTATGACTGCTGCGTTCCGGCAAGTGGAGAAAGTTTTGAACAATTGCTATACAATATTTTATTTACTTTAGATTTTAGATAAAAAAATGACTGTGTTTAAAAAACTTATATGTAAATAAAACTACCTGTCTTTTAATTTGTCTGTTTTGATAGTTAAAATTTAGGTTAACAGAATAGTATCAACCTATTAGATGCAGACAAATTATTAAAAGTTTTTATAAAGGGTATTTACACTTTCCATGTCAAATAACTAAGAAACGAACAAAAAAATAAAAGAATTTCTAATAATAAAAAAACTTCAGAATTAAAAGTACTACTGGTACGCTAATGCTTCGATTGCAATTGTTGGTAATATGCGATTATTACACTTAACGCGCCAGGCTTGTGACTTGTAATTTAGCGCTCGGCGGGGTACATAGCCCGGAGAGTAGCTGTTGGTTGCAGTCTGGTTACATTCCTTATAGAAAATAAGGATTCTATAGAGGAGCTTACGACTGAAATATTATGTTTTAATATTTCTGCCCTCTAGAAGCACACTTGAACTATGATATATATATATATACACACAGGCTGTTCATTTTATCATTGACCTCGAGAATATTTCACTTAATATCGGTCGCGCAAAAAAATTGTTTTTACGAAAATTGTGCCGATTTTTATAAGCTAAAAAATGGTTTAAAGACATTTGAAGTCCATGGCCTACTTTAAGAATTACGACGGAAAATATCGAAATTGCTGAATAAGCCTAAGCCAATTATCTCCGTTATTGGAAGACGAAATTTCTAAGGCGACAATTTTTTGCAAAACAGAGTATTTCAACGAGATTATCTAAATATTTTCAAAATATATCACATGACATATTTATTCATAATTATAAAAAGAATTTTTTAAACCTATATTTTTTTTAACCACACCATACTTGGATATGATTATATAAAACGATTAAAAAATTCAACAAGTTCTTCAAATCTTTACTATAACAAAACATTAACACTATTAAAAAGAATAAAGTAAATTCAGCTAATAAAGAAAAATTAATAATAAAAATGAGTATAGCACACAGAACATTAATTAATATTTATCTAATCTTCAAAATAATTTTTAAAATCGCGATTTCTCATGCACAATCAATAGCGCCGAGGCAATGCATTAAAAACATTACTTATCATTTCGGGAGTAACTGTATTACATGCCTGTTGAATTCTAGCTTTTAGATCATCTACATTTTGCGGTGTCATCGAAAACACCTTATCTTTAATATACCTCCACAGAAAAAAATTCATTAGGGTTATATCTGGAGTACGAGGAGGTCATCGAATAAATTCATTGGTACCTACCTAACTAATGTTGAGGCAAAATTTCGTCTAAATAATCTAAGCAAATATGGGAATTGTGGGCAGGAGCTCCATCTTGTTGAAAATATTGAAAGTTATGTCGATTCTCCAAAGGAAGGTAATCTAATACTTCATTAAATTCGTTTCTCAAAAAGCTTAGGTACCTTTGGCGACTGAGGTGACCTTGATAAAAATAAGGACCTTTTAAATTGGTGCCTAAAATACCTAACCAGACATACCGGATGTCAACGGATCATTTTTCCTTATTTTTAAGAATATCGGAATCAAACTTGGTAGATGCATTATATGCCCAAGAAGACACTTTGTGGCATAACTATCATTTTTTCCCACTTCCGGTTTCATCGGAAATGACCCTAACTTTTGATTTTTAAATGGAACACCCTGTATATTATTATATTTTTGGAATCCTTGAAAAATTCTGAATACGGTGATAAGTGACATTTCGACTCCATGAAAAAAATTTGACTTAATTAAAAAAGAAAAATTTGCTTTTGTTCACATCCACCGATTCCTTAGAACATCCGCTCTTTTATGGTAGTACTCTACCATTATGGTTCCATTTGAAAAAATTAACTTTTGGTAAAAAAAACTATTCTAGCCAAATTTGATGGTCCACAAAATACACATTCTCAAACTTTTATGCTCGATTTGATTTTTCTGACATCACACCGGTCCATTACAAGCAATTTTTTCTGGTCATGGCGGTCTAGATGTACTAACAAATTTCGAGATAAATTTTTTTCATGCAGTCCAAATTTTACTTATGGGGCATCACCGTACTCAGAAATCCAAAAATATAATAATATATAGGGTGTTCCATTTAAAAATCTAAAGTTGGAGTTATTTCCGTTGAAACCGGAAGTGGGGAAAAATTGCAGTTATGCCACAAAGTGTCTTCTTGGTCATATAATACATTTACCGAGTTCCATTCTGATATTCTTAAAAATAAGGAAAAAAGTTAGGTCTACCATGATCCGTCGACACCCGGTATATTGAAAAACGATTTTAAAACCCAGTCGGTCTGTGCCAGTGTGTATTTTCAGAAGTCCATTTGTAATGAACATTACGATTAAAAAATCCATTATTGGTAAAATTTGCGACGTAGGCACAAAGTATTTTACTACATATTAATGGATCGGCACGCTTTTTTCCAGCAGCCACCTACAAAAAATCGCCTTCCTTGGTTTGTCCCCCTTTTTAAAATTGTGAACTTTTTTATTTCTATAATACCGGTAACCATATTTCTTTTAAAAAATGTTAACACTACTTTTATTTATACAACTGATTTGAATTTCTCTTAATGATGTTTCCAAGTGGTCTGCGTTTTTGCTTCTTATGTAAGTAATAACTCGGTTTACCTTATTCTTCGTATTATCAGTAACACTATTCATCCTTGCCTTCTTCTTTAAAAATGAACCATTACTTTTTGGTTTCGAAGCAAATTTTCTGAGTGGAGTATTAATCGGCTGCAGTGCTTGTGGAAATATGTTTCTATATTCCACTGCAGCTAATCCAGAGTTAAAATTGCATTGGCAATATTGTAACGAACATATTATCGATCAATGTGCGTGAAAATCATTTTTATAAATTCTAAATTAAGGGGCGAGCGTAGGTACGTCTTTACTATGTACATACTTCGGTATGCGATGTAAAGCAACGACAGGCGCAGTTGTTACTTGGATGGGTGACCATTCCAACAGAAACCGCGTCCTCGCCTCACACATCTTCCAGCGGCTTGTATATCAGTGTATGCGCGGAAGCTATACAACCTTAGGCGAGGGTTGTATAGGAGATATACCATCCTTCGGAGGGGATGTAAAGCCGTCGGTCCCTTGTCTATTAAATGTTAGGCAAGTAAAAGATCCCTACTCTTCTTAGGGGAAGAGGTTCGGCAAAATTCCTGATTGGGGGTAGCTCGTCTACAGGCGTCGGTGTTAGGCGTCAGTAGCGGAAATAGGCCGACGTTAAATAAATGTATAAAAAAAAAATTCTAAATTCTTAAAAAAGTGTGAGTGATTGAGGCTTAACTATTAACTGAGATGATCGGTCAAAAAATTAAATTGTCAACTTTTTCCATAACCAACTATTTTAAAATAATTGAAATAATAGTGCAATCATTTTAGTAGATAACATGAAATACAAACAAATGGATATTGTACTTAAATCGATTGACAAAATATTTTAACTTTCTGAGCAAGGAATGGCTTTTTTATGAATATGACTTCTATGTATTGGCATAACTTTGAATGCTCTTCCCATAATTACTCCATGTTGCTTTCCTGATTATTAATTTTTTTTTATTAGTTGAATTTATTTTACTCTTTTACTTTCAATTATGTTAATGTTTTAGTACAGTGAAGATTTGAAGAACTTATTGAATTTTTTTATTCGTTTTATTTAAGCATGCTTCACCACTTCAAGTATGATGCTGGTAAAAAAAATTATTGGTTTAAAAAATTGTTTTTATAATTACTTGTCTAGTTCCAATGAATAAATACGACATGTGATATATCGTTGAAAAGGGAGACAAATTTTTATTTAATGCCACCATTTCTCGACCATTCAAAAAAAAATGTTCACACCTTCAAGAGAAAATCTCAAAATACAGCGATTTTGAAAACATTTAGATAAAACTTTGTTGAAATACTCTGTTTCGCAAAAAATTTTCGTTGTATCTCTTCAAATAATGGAGATATTTGACATGTACAACATTTTCGATATTTTCCGCCATAACTCTTAGAGTACGCGACGGATTTCAAATAACTATCATCTTGTAGCTTATAGAAATCGGCACAATATTCTCGAGGACGCTTATAAAATGGACAGCCTGAATATGTAATGTGTTTCATGAGGAATTGTACAGACTTCCAGGGGCGGTAGAGGACCACTGGCGTATTCATGAACGGTCATTGAAATTTTCCTGTCGCTCTTAATTTCTGAGATATAGGGTGATAAACTGATTTTGGTCTAAATTTATTTTGGGCAGAACGTCCTTACTATTGATCGAATTTTGTTTAAATTTTAGACACTTTATACACTTATCACAGTTGATATATTGCTATTATAATTTTTTTATAAAAAATTCCAGAGCCGGACTTTTTAGTTAGTTTTTTCCGATTCCTGTAAGGAGATCACCCTGTATATATTTTTTTAACATTCAGTTGCCAATTATAAAAGCCCGTCCATTACTAAACAAAACCGTTTAATTAGATTTTTAGTCGCAATTTTATTGATTTTTTACAAGCGATTGAATTTGGCAAAATGAGGAATTTGAAGAAAAACAGCTTCATTTGCTTACATTAATTGTCCAAATAAATAAAAATGGTCAATTTGAAGTCAGTAAATAATGTTCAATATGGAAAAAATTTTTATACCTAAGTTTTTTTTATTACTTACAAAGAAAGTGTAGCGTATAAATAAGTAGATACATTTTAAAATACGAATCATTAAACAGTTTTCTTTGTATTACAATTATGGTGGGCCTAGATAGTTTGGCATTTCTATGTTTGTTGTCATAAACATTAGAACTAGTGTACCTACTTATTTTGGTTAACTTAGTCTGCAAATAATCATGCCTTATAATTTTACAAATCAGAAAAACCAAACAGCAATGCATCAACTTTGATAAGTGTATAAAGTGTATAAAATTTAAACAAAATCCGATCAATAATAAGGACGTTCTGACCAAAATCAGTTTATCACCCTGGTATCTCAGAAATTAAGAGCGACAGGAAAATTGCAATGACCGTTCCTGAATACCCAAGTGGTCCTCTACCGCGCCTGGAAGTATGTACAGTTTATCATGAAACATGAAGTGTTGTTATACTTCTGGGTGCTCTCCCGCGTCGACGATCGACTCTTCCCGAAGTCACGGTTGTCTAAATGACGTTTCGGCATAATCCCATCTGCTATCTTTAGGTTCTCGTTGAAAGCTGTCTACTGCTGCTCTTCGTTCTCGAACTGAACTGTAGCTCCTCCACATTTACCAAAAACAATGTTGATCTGAGTTTCATACAAATGTCTGCATTTATTCAATGATCTTTGCTGAATATTTTCTGTTATACCTACCCAAAAATAAATTGAAAAGAAAATCACATTATTTTACCGGTTTTGAAGAACTATGAAAATATTGCTCGGTGAAGTTTTCGAACTCTAAATTAATTTTAACGCAAATTTAAATATAGTCCTATAGAGTTAGAGTTAGTTCTTGTAAAGTTACATTCTCAATATACTACACCGATACTATCCATAGGAATCTACTTTAATTCCTCACATGTCTATCTTTGCGTATGTCCATTTCATAAAATACCAAAACTTGAATTGTCTATAATAGTGTTATTAGTACCAGTGAAACAAAAATATATCGTAACATAATCGAGGATATTAATAAGATTACGAATTTATAATTTGTAGCTTTATTAATGTATCTTAAATCTATATATAATATATTTATTAATGTGTCTTAAATCTATATATATATATATATATATATTTATCAATGTATCTTAAATCTATATATTTTTAGGAAATAGAAAAACCCTAATGTCCATATTCCTCTCATCATCCTGATTAAGCTTTAATTGATCCCTCGGAACAGTAAAATTATCCTCAACTTTAAGGCCTTTTTCTCCAATACATTTGATTAAAGCACAACATTTCAGATTCACGTCGGTTTTGTCACATATGTTCAACGTAAATATGTAGTTCTCATTAATTTCTTGGCAACTTATTCTAACAAATAAATCATAGGGAATAATATAATAATGCCATTCCTGATTATGAGCAACGTTCTTTAATACATATACCGCATTTTCCTTGTTCCAATAATCGTACATTTTTATATTTTTAAAAGAATGATCTTTTTGATAATGCTTAAAAATCTCTCGCAATGTACCCTGATGTTCACAAGAGGACACAGGACATTTTTGTGTCGCTTGTTTTTCGCAGCTAACTTCGTGGTGGTTAAGAAAAGAAAATCTGTCACTCACAGCACATTTCCACTTGCATAAAAATTTCTGTTTCTTTAGTAAATGTTCTTCCATAGTTGCCGCACAAAACATCTTTCCTTCTTCACATTTCTCAATGTCAAAATATCGACAAGCACTGCAAATAAAGTGCTTTTTGGTTTCACACATAAAAATACCTTTGTCATAAAACGGCACCTTACATAAGCCACAAAAAGATGGGATGTTTCCATTGGGACGCATAATTGCAGTGTTACAACCACTCAACTCCAAATCTCTATCGAATTTTGCTATTTTAGAATAAATGTGTCCTATATTATGTCGTACAATATAGTCGGGTGAAAACAACTCTCCATCTAAGGAGATCATAAATTTCAACATAATACGTCGACATTTCTGCACATTTGAATAAGGAATTTTAAAGATTCTCAATGTGTTATGGTTAACTAATGGGTCCAAATTTATTTCAGTTACGGGTTCCTCGGAGTATACCTTAATTTTAGTCGTTATTTCACTGAAATCCATCCCTGATGTAAGAATAGGTTTTATTTTAATTTCAAAGTAATTTGACGCTGCAGATATACCAGTGTCAATTGCAAAAATAAATTCATCGGTGTAATATATAAAACGATTCGATCTCTCTCGAGTGGACAATATTATAGTTAACTTTGGTTTGGCTAAAATAGAAGCCGCATGTTCGGCTTTTAAATGATGCAATAGCAACAGCGACGTATATGTCTCTTCTTTTATTGGACATAGAGGGCAATAGTTGATCTGAGGTACGCAACTTTTCTCATGCTCTGCCACGTCCCAGTGGTTCAAAAGGCTTTTGCAACCGTCATAATGATTTATGCACCTAAAACAAATAACATTCATTAGTATCAATACCTGCACTAAAATGTAACATTAATTAGATAATATTGAGGCATACATGCATATAACAAGCCAACATTCATTACATCTAGTGAAAATATGTCTCTTACTACACTAAAATATCGTGCCAAATTTGAGATCAAAATATTTGCTTAAAAACCTTATAACAAATTATAGACTTGAAAATTCGAATGTTAATTCTGTGGGTGGGTGTCTGTAAATAGAGCATAATTATGAACTAGATCCTAATTAACACTGCACCATTTTTCAAAATTTTATATCATGTTTTGCTTTTCATTTTAGTCAAAGGGCCAAAGAGTAATGTTAATTTGATTATAATGAAAAAAATTGAAATTAAAAAAATGCGTTTTGTTTTAAAACATTGTTTTTGCATTATTATCAACAAATATAAACTAGAATTGCAGATCAAAAATTTTCAAATTTATAATTCATTAGAAGGCTTTAGGCAACAACATTTACTTCTGGCACGATATTTTCGTTTAGCGAAAGGCATGTTTTCACTAGATATAACGAATATTTAGTGGAATAAAAATAGCCAAAAGTAAGGTGATAGAGAAAATTTTACATAGAGCAACGCGACATAAAAAAATAAGTTGTTTTGGAGAAACTAAGAATAATCTGAATTTTGTGTATTGAGTGAGAAGGTAGGGGAACCCTTTTTTCATGAAAAAGGGGTAAATTTGTCATTTTTATGGGTGGTTTTTCTGTTTTAATTTATCTTGAACCCTTTAAAATGCTAGTTAAGGAAAGGGAGTGATATCCTTTTATTGTAGATGTTCACAAAGAACCTTCAGTTCAAATTTCGTGAAAATCGGTTCACCGCGATATATATATATTATATATATAATTTTATTTATTTGTAGAAAGTCAACGTTGACTTTTAGAAAAATACAGTAATAAAATGTAAAGTATTTAATTTGAAGTGAATATGATAACTGGTTACAGAAATGTTTCGTGGTTCTATTTATGACATTTAGATGCAGTGTCATCTAAATGGTGAGCAAGAAAGCAATTCAGCATAATCGTGAGAAGTTAAAATGTAATATAATATAATATGATACTTTATAAGCGATAAAAGATAGCGGGGAATTTGTTATCTGCACGTAGCTGAAATATGATATTATGGAATAATTTGAAATGAAGCAAAAGTCACGTATCGTCTTGTATACAGTGGCTCAAATACTATATAACAACTTCCCCCTTAACAAACAGTTGCTGTTATACAGGAACTTTTTGAAATTGAAAAGATAATAAAATAGTGAGTGAATACAATACAAAATAATAAAAATAAAGGTAAAAATATACAAAGGTTAAGTTAATAATGTGAATGATAAATCACAAGTGAAAGTCGATGTTAACTCGATGTCATCTCCTTCTTGGGGTCTGATAACGGGTCGCTTTCTTGGAGGGATAAAACCGGGAAGTTTCATAAATGGTTTGCTTCGTCCTGGAGAGGGTGAAGGGGCGTCATCTGTAGATTGTTGGATTTTCAGCATTCCACGTCGTCTTTTCCTACACTTACAGAATATGTAAAGTAGAATTAGGGAAACAATGAATGTGATTGTAAAATACGTGAACCAAGATACACGTTTGTTCACGAATGGTCCGTTTATAAGATCATCCAGGTCTTTCGAATATTGTTCCAATTTGGTTTTGGCGATGTCCAAATCTTCTACGTTTAGATTGTTTAATTTGAGAGGTTTTAATTTTGGTAATTTAATTTTGTCGGGCATTTGATTGCAGCACTTATAAGAAATTTGGACGGGATGAGAATTGTCTTTAATGTCTGAAAAGTCTTTGGCACTAGCTTGTATTCTGGTCATTCCTACAAAGGCGTAACATCCGGGTTGTAGTTAGACGATTGAATTTTTGTTGACTAATTCTGTTGTTGAATCTCTTTTTGGGCAATTGATGGTGATGTGGAGTGGTTCGGAGTTTATTATTAACCACGTGTTGTCTTCAAGTTCTGGAACGTTGTATTCTTGACCAATGATGAAGGATGTGTGGCAATTTTCGGGAAGCTTAGTCAACTGTTTTAGGATTCTGGCTTCACATATGGCATTTTGATCGATAGGGTATCCAACAGGTTTGGGCATAGTTTCGTTCCAAAGTATAGTGGTTTGCATTCATTTAAATTTGAAATCGGTATGTACATCAAAAAATCATCGTCTCTCGCGATAAATTTTTGTGAAATAGATAGAATGTGCAGAAGGCCAGTTCTGTTATCAAGAATTGGGATCGGGTATAGGCGGAAGGTATTGTAATTTTGAGGTTCGACAAGAGGTATTTTTAGAACGAATACTAGGTTAGAATCTACTTGAAAAGCTTGTAACTCAATAATGTCTAAATACTGAGCGACTGCTGATAATTTAATAGGTAGACGCAAATTGTTCCTTTGTAAACTCTGAGAAATCTCTTGTAATGCTGTTACTAAATGGTCAGGAGTTATTATTGACGAATGTATAATTTTTAGTCTAGCGAATGTTATGGCATTCAAAATATCGTTTAAATTGTCTTCAATGAATAAATAACTTGCCATGAGTTGTTCGGAAATTTCTAAAAATCTTAATTTTGTGTGGATATTTTCGATATCCTTAGTCATATCTAGAATTGAGGTTTCGATTTCTTTGATATCCTTATTGAAAGTTTCTTCGTCGATTTGTAGTTTTTGAATAGTTGAATTAAAATTTTTCATGACTGAAGTCGTGACAGATATTTGATTTTTGATTAAATTTTCGAGTTGGTGTTCGTCATTATTTAGCTTGTTGGTGCAATCAAAATAGTGCTGACCATCTTCTGCGTCCAGATTCCCAGTTATTGATTTGAAAATCGTTCCGATATCGTTTAGTATTCCTCGCTTGTATCGTTTTATGTCAAGGTAAACTTCATTAAATTTTGATTGTATCGATTGAGAAATTTGCGTTAATAAACTGAAATGTGTTTTTACATCGCCGAAAAAGACATTCATGTAATGGTATGTTGGGTCGAGTGTGTTGTAGAGGGTTTGTAAGATTTTGTCGTTTTTGTCAAACGCTGTTTTAAGAGTGGATATATTTTTATGTACAAGTAGAGTCCATTTCTCGTTAGAGATTACTATGTCTGTGTCTCGGTGGTAGCACACTCCGATCGTGTTGTTGATCGATGTTATTTTATTCTGCGCAAGTGCTGATCCGAGCAGCAGCAGAAACCTGAAAATAATTTTAATTTTTAGTATATGATTTCATTCGGTCAAAGTTTACTTTAGTCGTTTGGTTCGTTTCGAGATTTAGTAGCGTAGCGGAATTTTGAAAAATTTCCTTAATTTCGAACGGACCGTTGAATTTATCTTGTAATTTGTTCTTCATTTGTGATTCCTTAACGTATACTTTGTCGCCAACATTATATGTGGGGCGATTTTCGGGAACGTTTTTATCAAACCGAACTTTGGCTTTTTGTTTTTGAGTTTCAGTTCGACTTCGAGCTATTTTATAATAGTGAGAAATGCGATTGTTTAAATCTCGGACATATTTAGTGATTAACTCTTTTTGATTGTATAATGTTTCCGGTGGACGAACAGATGTATGACCAAAAACTAATTCGTATGTGGTAAATCCGTGAGTTTTATTTACAGAGTTATTATAACAGATTACTGCATACGGCAAAATGGTAAATGGGTGTTCGTTTGGGTTTTCCGTTTTGTTAGCTCTTATCATTTCGGCCAAGGTGGTGTGAAATCGTTCAATTGAACCATTTGGCTGGGGATGTCCTACATTTGAAAAAGTTAATTTTATATCATATAATCTACACAAATCTCTTAATAAATTGTTATAGAATTCTCCTCCATAGTCGCAATGTATTCTTAATGGGGTACCATAATGTTGAAAATAAAGCAGTAGCGTATTTACTACAGATTTGGCGGATTTATCGGGGACTGTGTAAGCTTGTGTAAATTTAGTCAATTCGTCGCGAATAGCCAGGGCATAATTGCGCGTAGGGAATTCAAATAAGTCAATGTTAATTCTTTCGAACGGTGTCTTTGGTGTTTCTGTAATTACCAGTGGACTACTTAAAATTTTTCGTCAAACTTTCGTTTTTTGACATGTTTCGCAGTTTTTGATAAAATATTTCGTTAGCCCTTGCCAATTATACTTGTTTTTGATTCTGCGTATTGTGTCGTTTTTTCCGCGGTGCAAATAATTTTTTCCAGTGTGATTTTGATCGAGGATTATCGGGCGTTGGTCTTCGTCGGGGCAGTGCACTATATTTTGACAAATGATTAATTTTAGGTCCTTTTCTGCAAAAATGAATGAGAGAATTTCGAGTATTGGGAGATTCAAATTATTTTCGATACAGTAGGTCTTTGAAAGATCTAGTTTATTTTGATTTTTATACAACGTTAAAAATAAGTGTTCTATTACAGATTCGGGATCGAAAGGTACAGCGATAATATAATAATTTCTATGTCGGGTTGATTTACTAGAGACAATATTGATTGTACTATTGTCGAATTCGGGATTTTCTTCGAAAATATCTTCTATAATTTGGTGATGGAGGTCTGTTAGGTTATTTTGCCGAAAGAACGTAATTATGTTTTGGTTTTCTCGATCTAATAATTGTTTGTTTGTAATTTCGATTTTCGAGTAATCTATTAGGGTTTTTGTCTTGTATAGTCTAGAGAATGTGTCAAATTCCTGATCGATATGTTCGTTAGTTATTTCATTTTCGTCATTTAGGCTTTCGTCATCGTCTGTGTCCTCGTTAGCTGCTAAAATTTTAGAATAGAATTTGGAACAATCGTTAAAGTGGTTTACTTTGATTCTGGACAAGGCGTCTGCGTTTTTGTTTATTTTTCCGGGTTTGTATATGACCTCGTAGTCATACTCTTCGAGTTTGAGGCGCCAACGGGCTAATCTGCTACCCGGGTCCTTTATCGAAAATAACCAGGTAAGTGGTCTGTGATCGGTGATTGGTTTGAACTTTCTGCCAAACAGGTATGGTATAAAATGCTTTACTGACCACACGATAGCTAAGAGCTCTCTTTCTGTCGTGGAGTACTTAGTTTCGGCATTTCATAAAATTCGGGAGGCATAAGCGATAGGTAAATCTTTACCGATGGGGCCCTGCGAAAGCACGGAGCCAATGGCGAATGCACTCGCGTCTGTGGTTAATAGGAAAGGCTCGTCGAAGTTCGGGTAAATTAGTATCGGAGTTGTTGTCAAGGTTTGTTTTAAGTTTTTGAATGAATTGGTAGTCATTGTCGAAATTAAAGGATATGTCTTTTTGTAGTAATTTGGTCAGAGGTTCTGATATTTTAGAGAAATTGGGGATAAAACGTCTATAATAGCCTGCTAGACCCAGGAAAGATTTAATTTCCTTTTGGTTTTTGGGTTGAGGAAAGTTTAGGATTGCTTCAACCTTAGCAGGGTTAGTCTTTACACCGTTCTTGGTGATGAGGTGTCCTAGGTAAGCAACTTCTTTCCTAAGAAACTCACACTTGTCGGGCTGTATTTTAAGGTTAGCTTTCCTTAAACGTTGGAATATTTCGGTTAGTCGGGTAATATTTTCATGAATCGTTGGGGAATAAATGATGATGTCGTCCATATAGACGAGGCAACGTTCATTTTGGATACCTAGTAGGATATTGTCCATAACCCTTTGGAAAGTGGATGGGGCATTTTTAAGACCGAATGGCATGCGAAGAAATTCATTGTGGCCATTCTCTACAGAGAAGGCAGTCTTTTGGACGTCTTCGGGATTAATTTCTATCTGGTGGAATCCAGAGGCCAAATCTAGGGTTGTGAAGTATTGGCATTTTCCTAGTTGGTCAAGAAGGTCAGATATGTTCGGAAGGGGAAATTTGTCGTCAATAGTCAGTTAGTTAAATTTTCTGTAGTCGACTACAACTCGCCATTTTTGTTTGCCAGAGGCGTCAAGTTTTTTTGGGACTACCCAACTGGGGAGGACCAGGGAGAAATCGAAGGCTGGATTATGCCTTGGTCTAACATTTTTGAAACCTGTGTCTTTACCTCTTGCTTATGAATTTGGGGGTAACGATAAGATTTTGTGAATATCGGTTTGGCATTGTTGGTGTCAATAGAATGTTTAATTTCATTTGTGAATGACAAGTTATCTCCTTCTAGATAGAATATGTCCGAAAAATTTAGACAGAGTTGTGTTATTAATTGGTTTTCTTCTTCGTTCAAATGGTCTAAGCGTAATAGATTTTTAATTTCGAAATTCCTGTCTATTTGTTGTTGGTAGTTTGAGTTCTGACAATTTAAATTAAAGATTGCCCTAGATTTTTCTATTGGTTCGAGTTTAAGGTTCGACAAATCTACAGTTTTTGGAATAGCGTTTGCGTTTGTTACAGATGTTAAAAATTCTCCGTTGTTGTCTATTTTGACGATAGCGTTGGGTAAGCGTACTTTTTTTTCGTTTTCTTGGGCTACTAGTATAGCCTCGGTATTTCGTAGGTCACATTTTAATTTGAATATTTTTTCCATGCGCGGTTCAATGGAAATTAAGTTTAGATTTTTTGTGGTGTTTAAACCGCGGGTTACGGTTGGTTGCGATGATAAAATATCAGTAACTTTGAATATCGGTACGGTTTTAAAATTCGTGACTAATTGTTTATTCTTAAAATCTACTCTGCATTCGTAATGTTCGAAAAATATTTTGCAAATATACGTACAGCCGTTAAGTACCATGAAGATTCTTGTGTCAACAAGGCAAATTAGTGGTGGCTCAGTGTATAGAGAACATCCATCCGCCTCTCATCCAGAGAATTTGGGTTCAAATTTCACATAGGGTTTTCTTATTTTTGGAAAAGTTTTCAATTTTTTAAAAATTGGTTTTGACCTATCTTTATTAGTTATATATATATATATATATATATATATATATATGAAAGTAATACAATAGCAGAAATCGTTCGCAAGGTATATTTTCTTTTAAAAAAAAAGTTCTTGAAATCCGTTTTTGGTCAGAGAAATTGAACCAATATTATTTTTTAATTCCCTTTTTTTGTATATATCATCGTTTCTTTTGACTTTACGAAAAAATTCACTTTTTGAAGTATCAGAAGTTGTACTGTGAGTATTTTTTTCATACTGGGCGCATATTTTTTTAAAAATTATTATGCATAGTTCTTGCAGGAAAATCTTAATTTATAATAAAAAAGAAATTTTTGCTCATAGCTTTAAACAGTTTAACTCGTGAACCACTAATCGTATGAAGGTCACTTGGAGCTCATTTTACAGATAATTAATTCTCTTCAAAAAACATTTAGTGCCATTATTGCCTAAAGCTAATCAAATAATAGCTATTTGTCTAAATGCACTTGAAAATGATATTTTTCATATATTTCCCTTTTATCTCCATTCACTCGTTATCAAAATGATTACATACACCAACATATTCAAAATTTGATTCTTTATTCTTTCTTTATTTATCTATCGATTTTATCATGAAACAAGTGTTCTGATAGCGCGCTGTAAAGATGTTTAAAAATTCATATCTCTGACAATATTGATCAAATGGAAATGAAAAATAAAAGAAAACTGTTCGTAATCGAATTCTCTACAACTTTTATTTGAAACATTTTGCGATCCACCATTTTTGAGATTATTTTAGCGAAGAACGCGGGCGTTTCCGTTGCGTTGCAAAACTGTCAAAATGTCAAAAAATCTATCTCGGTCTTAATAAGGCGTACGAAGTTAAAAAAAAAAAGAAATTGTGCTGACTTTTATTGCCTATAATTTTCATGTGCATTATTTTAAAAGCAGCTCGCAAAAAATGTCATTTGATCCACATTAACTCGTTATTACGACAATTTTCAGGTCAATAAACCCCAGCAAATTTATTTTTATTTCATTACATGACCTAAGTATACGAGTGGAAACAAAAAATACTTTAAGTAGATGATTAATTTAGGTTTAGATGAATTTTATATGTAAAATATACTATCGGTGAGCCGATGCAATAGTAAATACACGGGAAACAGAAGAAAGCTACCGTTGACCTCTGTTAACTAATAGTCCGTGCGAACTCAGTCATAGACCGGGAACATTTATTCGGATGGAATATTTTTGTACCATCTTATTTAAAATGTCTTCCTCTATAAAGAAAGTAGAGTTTGCCAGATGGGAATGTGGTCAGGAGTTGTTTAAACAAAATTTTTTGAAACAAATTAGAAAAATTTACTTTTTCGTTTCGGAATTTTTTTTTTCGTATTTTTCACACTAAGCTTGAACATCTTGAAATTTGAAAAAAACGCTAAATTTGCAGGGCTCAAAAACTAGAATGGATGATTAATGTAAGAAAAATTTGTATCTATTCTGTGAAGCTTATATCACAATATACTGTAGATACAGTGCTGGCAAGTACAAAACTTGGGTCGAGAAATATGCAGGATAGAAGAGAAATAAATATAAAATAATACGCTGAAAAGAAACAGATATAAACTGCGCCGCGCTGCGCCGTTGTCATTTCTCTCTTCGGCGGGCTAAATTATAACATGCTTGCTGAGCTACTGGCGTCAACGTTAATATATCGCTCTCTTTCGCCTGCATTACTTTCTATTTATATTTCACTCTATCTTATTATACGACCGATCCAAGATTTCTTTATGCCACTACTCTATATTTTGTTATTCTTTCGCTTAAGTGCTTGTTTTAATTGTTAAGAGGTAAGAGCAGAATCAAAAATATCAATGTATTTTCTTACCTTTTCAAAAACTTCACTAATAATGTCATGTGAACAATTCGGGTGTCTTTTTTGTTGATTCGATAAATCTTTATGAATATAATAATACTGTTTCAAGCATGCATCAACAACAATCAAACATCATTCAACAGTATCGCTCATATAAATTCTCGTAATAACTTCCTTCATCCGTTTTCAAACGACTAGTAGCAGTATTATAGTTTGATAATAGGCAAGCCTTAGAACATTTATTATTAACTTGTTTATTGCAAATAACATAAGTTTGATTGTCACCACTATTTGGCACACAAAATCATGTAGTTGCTTATTAACCTGATCATGGTATCTGCGTATGAATTAAAGAAAAAATATTGTAAAAGTTTTTAAAACAAAAATCAACCTTCTGCGGCAAGTAGTTTTGTAATTATTAATATTCGCCCGCGCGATATGCTTGTCGGTAGCGAGATAAAGCACACCTAGCGTATCATATACTAGTGGACAGAATATGTCCTCTGCTTGTCAAATGAGTAACAATATAAACGAAAATGTTCCCTCTTGTTCTAAAACAAGAAATAGTGACACTGTTTTTGATATGCGAAGAATATGTTTAATTTGCAATTCGTCTGGAGTGAGAAAAAGGCAGAACTTAACTTCTATTCAAACTTCTATTAAAGCATCTGTAAATCCAGTAGGCCTCTCTGTTGCTGTAAATAGTATTAAAAAAGCAAACAATAGTGTAATTATAAACTGTGGAAATTCTGATTCACTAAATAAATTGAAAGATAAACTAGAATCTCAATTAGGCGGAAGTTATGATGTTGCTGAGTCCAAAAATATAAGTCCGAAGATTATAATTTTCGGCACAGAAAAACCTGAAATTGATGTGGATGACCGTATTTTTGAGCAAAATATCTTGAAATTAAACAATATAAACACTGAATCAAGTAATTTTCAGTTCAAAATAGTGAGAAAAATAAATTATAAAGGACTCATTAATATAATTGTAGCGGTTGATCCGAGAACAAGAAAGGCGGTAATTGATAAGGGCTATCTTTATGTAGAATGGAAAAAATGTAATGTTGCAGACTCCTATCATATTAAAAGGTGCTATAATTGTTCAGGTTTTGGGCATCTCAACACAGAATGCACAAAAAAATTTCCGGTATGTTCCTTATGTGCTGAAGGTCATGAAACTCGACTCTGTACGTCCAGTAGCCAGAAATGTGCGAACTGCACTGTCTCAAACAAAGTGTATAAAACCAATTTAGATATAAACCACTGTGCAAAAGATAAAACTTGTCCAACCTACCTAAATAAATTGAATCAAATAAAGGAAAAAACTTTGGCATGTCTCTCACATTCTTCTGAATAGCAATCAAAATTTATCATATCCAAAGAGCACATATGTGTTGTGCATCAGAATTTGCAGAGTATAAAAAACAAGCTTGATGAAATAGACGTACTCTTATCAACAGAACAAATAGACATTCTTTGTGTTTCGGAATCCCATATTAAACCAGAAGAAATAGATCGTATTGTTTTAAATGGTTATAAAATAGCTAGTTTATATTGCAGAAAGTCTTTTTTAAACGGTGGTGTAATAATACTAACAAAAAAATCATTAATTACTAGTGAAATCTCTAATTTAGTGTCTTTAAGTCAAGATAAGTTTTTTGAGTGCTCTGCTATACAATTTTCAGTAAATAGTAAGCAATTTTATATTTTATGTTTGTATAGATCACCAGATTCAGATGTGCATATTTTTCTGTCAAAATTTGAAGAATGTCTTAATTTAATTTTTAATAAGAACAAATGTTGCAATGTAATTATATGCGGCGACCTTAATATAGATTTATTTGATAAATCAAAAGACACCACAGAATTATTAGATCTTGTAAAGTCATATTGTTTATCTACTGTATTCGAGGAAACAACAAGAATTCACTATAATAAAACTGAAACCGCTATTGACTATATTCTTACAAATTTTGATAGTCATATAAAAGTAAAAACAATGCTTAGGAATGGACTATCGGACCACTTTGGCCAACAAATAGTTTTTTCTGGAACTATTATAGAAAATAATATGTATACTTTTAGATCTTTCTCTAAGAAAAATACTAGTGTGTGCGAAAATTTTTTGAGGGCTGAAAATTGGCAAGATGTTTTCAACGCCAATTCAGTTGATGAAAAATTTCAGACGTTTATAAACATTTTGCAATATTATTATGAAATAAGCTTCAAAATAGTGACTAAAGATATACAAAATTCAAATTCCAACAAGGGATGGATAACTTTAGGTATAAAAAAATCTAGCATACGTTTAAAAGAGCTATACAATTTAGAGCAAGTCGGGATAATTTCTAAAGAATATTATAAAAAATATAAATCTATTTATAATAAAGTATTGAAACATGCCAAGAAAATGTATTTCGACAATATCATTTTAAACTCCGCGAATAAATCCAGTACTGTTTGGAAAATTATAAATAATACAGTAATAACAAGAACAGACCATTTTAATCAAGATTGTATGTTAATTAATGATAAAATCTCGTCAGACAAAATAGAAATTGCAAATGCATTCAACTCATATTTCGTTAACCTTCCTAGATCATTATTACAGAATCATAATATTACCAGTGTCAATAGTACAAATACTTACCCTCTAGATCTGCCATACTTGAACCCTACAAATGATCCAAATTTTAAATTTATTTTTAATCCTGTAACAGAATCTGAAATAGTTGATGTTATAAACAGTTTAAAAAACTCGAACTCGGTTGGTCCTGATTTATTTTCAACAAAAATTATAAAAAAATTTGCTCACCTATTAGCTGCACCATTATGCCACTTAATAAATGAATGTTTTTTACAAGAATGTTTTCCTGATATACTTAAACTCTCTAAGGTTATTCCACTTTTTAAAAAAGGTGACGTTATGCAGCTTTGTAACTATAGACCAATTTCATTGTTGTCCATTTTTTCAAAAATTTTCGAAAAATTGTTAGCAAATAGAATAGTTCATTTCCTTGAAAGTTATAATATCTTTTCTAAAAATCAACACGGTTTTCATAGAAATCGTTCTTGCGAGTATTTTAAATTACATTTATAAAAATTTGGATCAAGGAAACAAAGTGATGGCAGTATTTGATTGTGTATTTTATTTAAAAAAATAGAGCGCTATGGTTTACATAATGAACTTGCTGACAGCCTTGCAAAAAAAGGATCTAAAGCACCATTCATTGGACCCGAACCGTTTTGTGGCCTGGCCAAGGGACATATAGCGGAGGAGATCCAAGAATGGGAAAAGGGCCAGAAGAAGTCCTACTGGAGGAATACTCCAGGTCAAAGACAAGCGAAAAAGTTTATAACTTATTCGACAAAGAATGCCACAAGGCTTCTCGAACTTGAAAAGTCCGAATTAAGGCTAATCACAGGCCTCCTAACTGGCCACTGCCCCTTGAGATATCATCTCAAGAATATGGGCAAGGCAGTAGACAACAAATGCAGATATTGCAATACTGCAACTGAAACTGCGGAACATATACTTTGTGAATGCAAGGTGTTAGTCCGCATTAGGCTAAAATTCCTAGAACAGGCGGAATTAACGCCTGAAGACATAGGGAAATTAGCCCCCAGGAAAATCACAAGCTTTGTAAAAAGTCTTGGAATCCTGGGCAACAACTAGATGTAGGGTAAATCACAAAAGATCTTTTAGGTCGAAGTGAAGTAAGGCTGTTCGAAGCCAAACGACCCCATAAAACAATCTACAATCTACATGGTTTACATGGTCAATGCCAAAAAATTCTCAAATCCTATCTGAATAGTAGAAACCAATTTGTTGATTTTTGCAATGTTAAATCAAATGAGCTTTCGGTTGATATAGGAGTCCCTCAAGGGAGTGTATTAGGGCCATTATTATTTTTGCTGTATATAAATGATATAGAAAGTATATTCTCCACATTTTACAGTGCATTTGCAGATGACATTTCTATTATTGTTAGTGCCAGAAATGAGCACGAAGCCATTAACAAACTAAATGAAAATCTATCTGCTGCTGCAAATTATTTTCGGAAAAATAAACTTGTTCTTAATCAAGATAAAACATTCTCATTGCAATTTCACCCCATCGCATCGAACTATTTGTCTAGCGTTTTATTAAAACTAAATGGTAAAAGTATACATCAAGTACAGCAATTTAAATTATTAGGAATATATTTTTGGAAAAGTTTTCAATTTTTTAAAAATTGGTTTTGACCTATCTTTATTAGTTATATATATATATATATATATATATATATATATGAAAGTAATACAATAGCAGAAATCGTTCGCAAGGTATATTTTCTTTTAAAAAAAAAGTTCTTGAAATCCGTTTTTGGTCAGAGAAATTGAACCAATATTATTTTTTAATTCCCTTTTTTTGTATATATCATCGTTTCTTTTGACTTTACGAAAAAATTCACTTTTTGAAGTATCAGAAGTTGTACTGTGAGTATTTTTTTCATACTGGGCGCATATTTTTTTAAAAATTATTATGCATAGTTCTTGCAGGAAAATCTTAATTTATAATAAAAAAGAAATTTTTGCTCATAGCTTTAAACAGTTTAACTCGTGAACCACTAATCGTATGAAGGTCACTTGGAGCTCATTTTACAGATAATTAATTCTCTTCAAAAAACATTTAGTGCCATTATTGCCTAAAGCTAATCAAATAATAGCTATTTGTCTAAATGCACTTGAAAATGATATTTTTCATATATTTCCCTTTTATCTCCATTCACTCGTTATCAAAATGATTACATACACCAACATATTCAAAATTTGATTCTTTATTCTTTCTTTATTTATCTATCGATTTTATCATGAAACAAGTGTTCTGATAGCGCGCTGTAAAGATGTTTAAAAATTCATATCTCTGACAATATTGATCAAATGGAAATGAAAAATAAAAGAAAACTGTTCGTAATCGAATTCTCTACAACTTTTATTTGAAACATTTTGCGATCCACCATTTTTGAGATTATTTTAGCGAAGAACGCGGGCGTTTCCGTTGCGTTGCAAAACTGTCAAAATGTCAAAAAATCTATCTCGGTCTTAATAAGGCGTACGAAGTTAAAAAAAAAAAGAAATTGTGCTGACTTTTATTGCCTATAATTTTCATGTGCATTATTTTAAAAGCAGCTCGCAAAAAATGTCATTTGATCCACATTAACTCGTTATTACGACAATTTTCAGGTCAATAAACCCCAGCAAATTTATTTTTATTTCATTACATGACCTAAGTATACGAGTGGAAACAAAAAATACTTTAAGTAGATGATTAATTTAGGTTTAGATGAATTTTATATGTAAAATATACTATCGGTGAGCCGATGCAATAGTAAATACACGGGAAACAGAAGAAAGCTACCGTTGACCTCTGTTAACTAATAGTCCGTGCGAACTCAGTCATAGACCGGGAACATTTATTCGGATGGAATATTTTTGTACCATCTTATTTAAAATGTCTTCCTCTATAAAGAAAGTAGAGTTTGCCAGATGGGAATGTGGTCAGGAGTTGTTTAAACAAAATTTTTTGAAACAAATTAGAAAAATTTACTTTTTCGTTTCGGAATTTTTTTTTTCGTATTTTTCACACTAAGCTTGAACATCTTGAAATTTGAAAAAAACGCTAAATTTGCAGGGCTCAAAAACTAGAATGGATGATTAATGTAAGAAAAATTTGTATCTATTCTGTGAAGCTTATATCACAATATACTGTAGATACAGTGCTGGCAAGTACAAAACTTGGGTCGAGAAATATGCAGGATAGAAGAGAAATAAATATAAAATAATACGCTGAAAAGAAACAGATATAAACTGCGCCGCGCTGCGCCGTTGTCATTTCTCTCTTCGGCGGGCTAAATTATAACATGCTTGCTGAGCTACTGGCGTCAACGTTAATATATCGCTCTCTTTCGCCTGCATTACTTTCTATTTATATTTCACTCTATCTTATTATACGACCGATCCAAGATTTCTTTATGCCACTACTCTATATTTTGTTATTCTTTCGCTTAAGTGCTTGTTTTAATTGTTAAGAGGTAAGAGCAGAATCAAAAATATCAATGTATTTTCTTACCTTTTCAAAAACTTCACTAATAATGTCATGTGAACAATTCGGGTGTCTTTTTTGTTGATTCGATAAATCTTTATGAATATAATAATACTGTTTCAAGCATGCATCAACAACAATCAAACATCATTCAACAGTATCGCTCATATAAATTCTCGTAATAACTTCCTTCATCCGTTTTCAAACGACTAGTAGCAGTATTATAGTTTGATAATAGGCAAGCCTTAGAACATTTATTATTAACTTGTTTATTGCAAATAACATAAGTTTGATTGTCACCACTATTTGGCACACAAAATCATGTAGTTGCTTATTAACCTGATCATGGTATCTGCGTATGAATTAAAGAAAAAATATTGTAAAAGTTTTTAAAACAAAAATCAACCTTCTGCGGCAAGTAGTTTTGTAATTATTAATATTCGCCCGCGCGATATGCTTGTCGGTAGCGAGATAAAGCACACCTAGCGTATCATATACTAGTGGACAGAATATGTCCTCTGCTTGTCAAATGAGTAACAATATAAACGAAAATGTTCCCTCTTGTTCTAAAACAAGAAATAGTGACACTGTTTTTGATATGCGAAGAATATGTTTAATTTGCAATTCGTCTGGAGTGAGAAAAAGGCAGAACTTAACTTCTATTCAAACTTCTATTAAAGCACAATGCTATACAATTTTCAGTAAATAGTAAGCAATTTTATATTTTATGTTTGTATAGATCACCAGATTCAGATGTGCATATTTTTCTGTCAAAATTTGAAGAATGTCTTAATTTAATTTTTAATAAGAACAAATGTTGCAATGTAATTATATGCGGCGACCTTAATATAGATTTATTTGATAAATCAAAAGACACCACAGAATTATTAGATCTTGTAAAGTCATATTGTTTATCTACTGTATTCGAGGAAACAACAAGAATTCACTATAATAAAACTGAAACCGCTATTGACTATATTCTTACAAATTTTGATAGTCATATAAAAGTAAAAACAATGCTTAGGAATGGACTATCGGACCACTTTGGCCAACAAATAGTTTTTTCTGGAACTATTATAGAAAATAATATGTATACTTTTAGATCTTTCTCTAAGAAAAATACTAGTGTGTGCGAAAATTTTTTGAGGGCTGAAAATTGGCAAGATGTTTTCAACGCCAATTCAGTTGATGAAAAATTTCAGACGTTTATAAACATTTTGCAATATTATTATGAAATAAGCTTCAAAATAGTGACTAAAGATATACAAAATTCAAATTCCAACAAGGGATGGATAACTTTAGGTATAAAAAAATCTAGCATACGTTTAAAAGAGCTATACAATTTAGAGCAAGTCGGGATAATTTCTAAAGAATATTATAAAAAATATAAATCTATTTATAATAAAGTATTGAAACATGCCAAGAAAATGTATTTCGACAATATCATTTTAAACTCCGCGAATAAATCCAGTACTGTTTGGAAAATTATAAATAATACAGTAATAACAAGAACAGACCATTTTAATCAAGATTGTATGTTAATTAATGATAAAATCTCGTCAGACAAAATAGAAATTGCAAATGCATTCAACTCATATTTCGTTAACCTTCCTAGATCATTATTACAGAATCATAATATTACCAGTGTCAATAGTACAAATACTTACCCTCTAGATCTGCCATACTTGAACCCTACAAATGATCCAAATTTTAAATTTATTTTTAATCCTGTAACAGAATCTGAAATAGTTGATGTTATAAACAGTTTAAAAAACTCGAACTCGGTTGGTCCTGATTTATTTTCAACAAAAATTATAAAAAAATTTGCTCACCTATTAGCTGCACCATTATGCCACTTAATAAATGAATGTTTTTTACAAGAATGTTTTCCTGATATACTTAAACTCTCTAAGGTTATTCCACTTTTTAAAAAAGGTGACGTTATGCAGCTTTGTAACTATAGACCAATTTCATTGTTGTCCATTTTTTCAAAAATTTTCGAAAAATTGTTAGCAAATAGAATAGTTCATTTCCTTGAAAGTTATAATATCTTTTCTAAAAATCAACACGGTTTTCATAGAAATCGTTCTTGCGAGTATTTTAAATTACATTTATAAAAATTTGGATCAAGGAAACAAAGTGATGGCAGTATTTGATTGTGTATTTTATTTAAAAAAATAGAGCGCTATGGTTTACATAATGAACTTGCTGACAGCCTTGCAAAAAAAGGATCTAAAGCACCATTCATTGGACCCGAACCGTTTTGTGGCCTGGCCAAGGGACATATAGCGGAGGAGATCCAAGAATGGGAAAAGGGCCAGAAGAAGTCCTACTGGAGGAATACTCCAGGTCAAAGACAAGCGAAAAAGTTTATAACTTATTCGACAAAGAATGCCACAAGGCTTCTCGAACTTGAAAAGTCCGAATTAAGGCTAATCACAGGCCTCCTAACTGGCCACTGCCCCTTGAGATATCATCTCAAGAATATGGGCAAGGCAGTAGACAACAAATGCAGATATTGCAATACTGCAACTGAAACTGCGGAACATATACTTTGTGAATGCAAGGTGTTAGTCCGCATTAGGCTAAAATTCCTAGAACAGGCGGAATTAACGCCTGAAGACATAGGGAAATTAGCCCCCAGGAAAATCACAAGCTTTGTAAAAAGTCTTGGAATCCTGGGCAACAACTAGATGTAGGGTAAATCACAAAAGATCTTTTAGGTCGAAGTGAAGTAAGGCTGTTCGAAGCCAAACGACCCCATAAAACAATCTACAATCTACATGGTTTACATGGTCAATGCCAAAAAATTCTCAAATCCTATCTGAATAGTAGAAACCAATTTGTTGATTTTTGCAATGTTAAATCAAATGAGCTTTCGGTTGATATAGGAGTCCCTCAAGGGAGTGTATTAGGGCCATTATTATTTTTGCTGTATATAAATGATATAGAAAGTATATTCTCCACATTTTACAGTGCATTTGCAGATGACATTTCTATTATTGTTAGTGCCAGAAATGAGCACGAAGCCATTAACAAACTAAATGAAAATCTATCTGCTGCTGCAAATTATTTTCGGAAAAATAAACTTGTTCTTAATCAAGATAAAACATTCTCATTGCAATTTCACCCCATCGCATCGAACTATTTGTCTAGCGTTTTATTAAAACTAAATGGTAAAAGTATACATCAAGTACAGCAATTTAAATTATTAGGAATATATATTGATCTTTCCCTTGATTGGAAATTCCACGTCAATTCACATTGTAGTAAATGTGCTAGTAACTGTTTTGCGTTGAAAAGGTTGTGTCAAATATCCAGTACTTATGTTGTAAAAAACTTCTATTATTCTAACTTTGAGTCACGTTTAAGATACGGTGTTATTTTTTGGGGAAATTCCACAATGTCTGATCGTGTTTTTATACTGCAAAAAAGGGCCATACGCGCTATGTTTGGACTTGGATATCGAGAATCGTGCAAACCTTTATTTATTAAGCACAAAATCTTAACTCTGCCATCTTTGTACATGTTAGAGATACTAACATTTGTCAAAAAAAATCTTTCCGATTTTACCTTCCAAAACGTTTCTCATGAATATTCTACACGTCACGGTTTTGATTTGCAGTATAATATACACCGGCTGGAACTGTACACAGCAAATCCCTATTATATTGGTGCCATACTGTACAATAAATTAGATAACGTTACTAAAAATATACTTAGTGTGAAAAAATTTATATCTACTATTAAAAATATGTTACTTAAAGAAGCTTATTATTCTGTGAGGGAATTTGTATTGTCATAAATTCTCCTCTTTTTTCATTTTTCTCTTGTTTTTGACTTGTCCCATATCATTTTGTATGATCTCTTGGACTAATAAAGAATTATTATTATAGGTTGTTTATTTAATTTCCTATTTTTTTTCAAAATTCCTTTCTTTGGGATTTTCATTCATCTGTCAAAATAAAGGTTTCAACAGTGAAATGACAAGTTTTAATTATTGATTTAAACCAATCAGAGCAAGATTACGTGATAATCATGCACTAATTAGTCTCATTAATGCGATTATCGGACATTATAGTGCATGATATTATTGAATATGTTAAAAATGACTTATTTAGGAAAGCTGCTCTTTTGTACCTTTTCTTTAACATTTGCGACGCAATTTAAAAGCAAACATCATTTTTATTTGCAAAAATGTATAAAAATACTTATTTTTATTTCTCAGATAACTTTAAAATTTGATTCTTGAATTTGCGCTTATGCATTATAAACTAAAAAGCATTTTTATTGCACTTATTACATTACTACTGATAATATGGTTTAGTTCTTTATAATTTTTTAACAAAGGCAATCACATCAAAATACAATTTATTTTAAAATTATATTGATCGACACTTAATTATTGTTTTAATACGGCCTTTGCTTCTTTTATCGTAACATTTCTTTTTCGGGTACCGGTATGAATACACACGAAAAAACAATTAAAGCTGCCAAAAAAGAGAGAACATTTCTATGAATTCCAAGCTATATACTTATGAGCGTCGATCGTGCAGTAGAAGCTTTGCACTCAGACAATGAGAACTCAGATCAAATTATACTGAAACAAATTCTGATGTGAACTTAAATTATGTTTTTGAAAATGAAATACAAGTTTTGCATTGAACTGCAGGAATCTTTATAAAAAAGACATGTGCAAGAATTTGAGTATAGAGCAAACCTAGCAAACCCAAGAATGCTTTCCAAACACGTTGAGAGCGCGGCGCACGGTGCGATATTTGATGGCGTCTCCGACAAGCACATCGCGCGCGCGAATATTAATAATTTTCAATAAATACGATAACGATAAATACAAAACTATTTACTGCAGAAGGTTGATTTTTGTTTTAAAAACTTTTCCAATATTTTTTCTTTAATTCATACGCAGATACCATGACAAAATTCCTTTAAATAAAAAGTTTTTCAATTCATGAAAAAGTCATTACCATGTAAACGAATCTATCAGACTGTCTTTTATTTTTTCCTAATAAATTTTTATAAATACAATTCTTAGGCTGTCACCTGCGCTTATGTCTCTGAAGATATGATGAAGTGAGTAATAAAAAGTAGGTTTTTTTAATTTTCACAAATTTTACACATTTGCGATTTTAAAAAAAATTGATACCGCTAAAAAAAGTCGTAAATAATCTTTTCGGATGTCCAGTGACCTATCTAATAATGTCATGAATTTTTCATCTGGTTATACCTCAAAAAAAATGTTTGATACAATTTTATATCGTTTTCGCTTCACTATTAACGGAAGGAAATGAAATGACTGTTCTGTTAAAAGTTAGAGATTCATATCTCGAATAGAGAAATATCAAAACAAACTAACATAAGGACCGTCGTGCAGAGAATTTTGAAACAAATTCCATCCATACCATATACAATTAATGCAAGAGTTGTTAGAGGAGGATTTCGACAAACGGGTAACATTTTCTGAATGGGCTCAGCAACAAATTGTTCGAGATAAGAATTTTTTAAATAATGTATTATTCGTTGATGAAGCAACATTTCATAAAAATGAGTTTGTCAATACACATAATTGTCATTATTATGCAACTGAAAATCCACATTGTATGCTAAGTGTAAGTCAAACAAAGTAGTTATTAAACGTATGCGGCGGCATAATAGGAAACTATGTCATTGGGCCTTATTGTTTTTAAAGGAAGGGTTGGCGGCCTGATTTAACTAAATTTTCTGGAGTATCAGTTGCCGCAGTTAATATTTCATTTAGCCATTCCACTCAGAGAATCTGGTATTTACACGACGGAGCACCAGTCCACCACACGGTAACTATCCACACACATTTAAATAATGAATATCGTGGAAGATCGTCTCGAAAATTATGATAAAAATATTATTTAAAATGATTTGCTCTTAGTTTTTATTCTTAGTTTTAAAAGCTATAGTTACGTAATGGCAAAGTCATAGCTTATTTGTGTAAAATCGCAATTATCTTGAGTTATCGATTAAATTGGAAATATCTCAAAAACTAGCAATTTATCACGATAACTAATTTATAGGGATATAATAGTTGTACAATATGGTGGAATAGTATACTGGGTGTTCCATTTGAAAAAACGAAGTTGTAGATGTTTGAAGATTGACAAGTTGATGCCTCTGTATAAAATCTCCTATACATAAAAATAAATGTTTGCTCCTCTCGGACATTTGATCTGACCCCTATCTTTGCACGTACTAAATAACTGATCTTAACTGTCATTCACAAATATTTGTTATGTCATTTGTAATGCACTGTTTTTCCGTGAATATTCATAATTGTCGCAATATCTTGGCAACGATGCAGTGTTTTCAAATAAAAAATTAGTACTGAACGTAGAATTTTACGCTGAAATCAATGGTGTAAAAATATATGGAGTGTGTCATTTAAAAAATCGACCTTGAACCTCTCCCACATTATAGGAACACCCTGTTTTCAAAGTAGTTTACAAATAGGCAACTGTGTATGCCTTATAGCTTTTATTTAAAACATGTTTTCATATTTCTTATAATAAGCCAGGTATTGGACTAATGGGCCACCCTGTATACGCTGAATAGCGCGCGCGCGTCCACACTAAGCAGTCAAGCTAAAGAATAACAAATATATCTTCATTATATTGTGGTATAAGCTTCAAATAATGACACACAATTTTCTTATATTAAAAAACATTAATTTTCATATAGTTTAGCCCTGAATATCACAAATTTCACGTTTTTTGAGATTTCAAGAATTTTTTACTTAAAATCTATCAACTGTAGCGAAAAATATCTAAGAACATTTCTTGCTTACTTTGTTGTGCAAATACGAAAATATTTTTTTCGAAACGAAACAGTAAATTTTTCTAATTTGTTTAAAAAAAACTCATTTAAACAATTCCTGACCACATCTCCATCTGGAAAATTGTACTTTCTTATAATATCCAGGCGATATCTGCTTAAAATCAACTATGTTTGGATAAATCGGGTAATATGGCAGATTTTTTGCTCAATCGCTCCTAAAAATCAAAAGAAATGATAATTTCACTATGCGCTAGTTTGAAAACATGGAAGTAATTTTTTATTAAACAAAATATGAAAAAATTTCTAAAAATTCCGATTTCTTTTTCCTATTTTTCATATATCTCAGTAATTATCGCTTTTAGAGAAAATTTATATAAATAAAAAAGTTTTGTAATTATATTTTCAATAAGATGCAGTTGGTTGCGAATCCATTTTTACTATTGCAAAAATAGTAAAAATCGCAAAAAAAAATTTGAAATAGCAATATCTTTGTGGATTTTTTTTCAAATACTTATATTATACGTAGGACTTTCATACTTGGCTAAAGAAAACTTTTTAATATCAAGATCGGACTTTTAGTTTTCGCATAATAATTTTTCAATCTAAACTTCATTTTCAAAATTTGCATATTTTCAAAATGTTGCTGAGACTAAACTAAAGCATTTAGAAAATTTTTGGACATATAAAAGAGCACTCAAGTTTTCAAATCCATTTTGAAATATTAAAATCCATTAATTAGGAGCTCCTAGGGAATTGTTTAAAAATTTGGCAAATTTTTATATATTTTGAAAGTACTCGGAAAAACACTTCTTTAAAAAAACCTTGATTCGTTTATTAGAACTGGTGTTATGATAGACCAAAGTTGAACCCAATTTATTTCGTCCTATATTGTTTTATACTGCTTTAGGTCGCTGATATATATTTTTTATTTTTTCTATGTGTTTTAACAAAAAATGTTTTAGACAAAAGTTGTAGGTCTAGATGAGTACTATGTATCACATGCACATATTTGATTCAAAATAAAATTCTGAATTTTTTTTATAGAATCAAATATATACATGCGATACCTCGTTGGATAGTGCTCATCTAGCCCTACAACTTTTGTCTAAACCATTTTTTGCTGGAACGCATAAGAAAAATTTTAAGAAATGGCGGCCGTTCAAAGACTTCAAAAAATTCTCAAAATTTTATTTGGAATCAAAGATGTACATGCGATACATCGTTGGATAGCACTCATCTAGACCTACAAGTTTTGTCTAAAACATTTTTTGCTAAAA
Source organism: Leptura quadrifasciata (assembly GCA_963675555.1). NCBI lineage: Eukaryota > Metazoa > Arthropoda > Insecta > Coleoptera > Cerambycidae > Leptura > Leptura quadrifasciata. Next base: position 48,403,198 of record OY776678.1, read on the forward strand.
CACATAGAAAAAGTTAAAAAAATATATTGGAGACCTAAAGCAGTACAAGAGCGAAATAAATTGTGTTTAACTTTGGTCTATCATAACACCGGTTCTAATAAACGAATCATCGTGCTTTTTTTAAAAAGCAACGTCTTTCCGAGTAATTTCAAGGTATATTTTTAAAATAATAATCCGTTATTGCATTTGTTTATAAGCAAAAATTTTGCTAAATTTTTAAACAACTCCCTAGGCTCTCCTAATTAACGGATCTTAACATCTCAAAATGGATTTGAAAATTTAAGTGCTCTTTTATATGTTCAAAAATTGTCAACTTTCTAAATACTTTAGTTTAGCCTCAGCAACATTTTGAAAACTTGCAAATTTTCAAAACGAAGTTTAGATTGCAAAATTGTTATGCAAAACTAAAAGCCCTATCTTGCTGAACTTTGGTGGGAAGATTTATTATATTAAAAAGTTTTCTTTAGCCAAGTATAAAGGTCCTACGTATAATATAAGTATTTGAAAAAAATTCACAAATAACTTGCTATTTCAAATTTTTTTTTGCGATTTTTACTATTTTTGCAATAGTAAACATGAATTTTTGGATTCGCAACCAACTGCATCTTATTTAAAATTTAATTACAAAACTTTCTCACTTCCATAACTTTTCTCCAAAAGCGATAGTTACTGAGATATATGAAAAAATAGAAAGAAAAAAACGGAATTTTTAGGAATTTTTTTACATTTTGTTTAATAAAAAATTAAGCCCACATTTTCAAACTAGCGCATAGTGATATTATCATTTCTAACGATTTTTAGGAGCGATTAAGCCAAAAATCTGCCATACTACCCGATTCACTCAACCCAAAACAAATACCGCCTGGGCTATAAAGTAGCATATTATGAATAAGATGACATAAAAATATTCCATCCGAATAAATTTTCCCGGTCGATAACTGATTTCGCCCGAACTATAAACTTTTCACGTTCTAGTTCTGAAGCCCTGATATTGTTAATTTATCCTAAAGCAGAAAGGAAGGTGGAAAAAAGCCCCCATTTTCGGAAGGGCAATCGTGAGCGAAAAATAAAATTTTATTGTAGCATTTTTGCGACGCACATCATCGAAGATGAGAGGCGCCACGCCGGGCGGGGTCGGGCGGAAATCCGCACCGCACCGGTACTCCAGCACCGCTAGCAGCATGCAATTAGAAAAGACGCCATATATCCAAAAATTAAATACTTATTAATAGTAATTTTATTTATGTTGAAGAAGCAGAAGAATATGAAAATTTAAATCTAATAAAAGTGTTGATTTATAAAAATCTTTGTATCCTATTATTTAACAGAAACTTAATTATAATTGATTCGAAGGTGTCAACCAAAGGGCGCCCAAATACAATCTCGCTCTACCCGGATAAAGAGATAGGGCCACCGCTGAGTCCATGACGAAAAAAATGCTGTATACAATTTTTGTTTTTACCTAGGTACGAGTTATTTTCTTAATTATTTAAATAATAGTAATGTTAACTTAAACAGTAAAAAAATATATCACAATTTATACTCACCGAAATAAAGTATCGTCCGAAATATTAGTAAACCAAACCGCCTCACCGCCATCATTTGATAAAGCACAGCGACCACATTTAATTTCGCCACTTGGGTACTGATGTACAGGTTTTACTGATAAATAATTCTTGCAAGAATCGCAAGACTTATTCATATATGCGTGTGCTAGAGACATTTTTCCAGATGGATCTTGAAAGTAAATACCACAATTATTCAAGCGCGACTGACTTGATTGAGATAATCAACAATAATGAACTAGTGGAAGTTGATGTGATTTGAATATAGTTTCTGAGACTTAAGCGCCGATCGATCAGCGAAGTTAAGCAACGTTGGTCGAGTCGTGTCGATTTGGCGGAGGGGTGAACGGTATCGCATTTCGCCGTCCTGTTTGAGTAGTAGAATAGCGTAAATATAAATAATAAGGCATTAAAATAAAAATAAGGAAGTAAACTTATTGGTAATTAAAACAAGTTCAAGGTCGGCTAATGCCAAAATAAATTTTAAAGGCCCTTGGTTTTTGTACACGCACTAAATCCCAATTTAATTTTTTACTCCTTTTAATAATAGGATGGGGGTGGCAGTGGGGGTGGTAGAGGGTGTTGCTAGTGCCAAAATTTTTTTTTTAAGATGTTTCGTTCTTGTATACACACTAAATCACATTTTAATTTTTTTTACTCCCTTTGATAATAGTGTGGGGGTGGTCTGAAAGTTATTTGTGGCATTCTACGAATATTCTTTCCTATTATTTGGGTTTTCTACCACATGTATTATTATCCTCTTCGAAACAAATCATCGAATCTACAAAATAATAGAATTATTGGAAAAAAGCCTCTGCGCCCGTGACGTTTACGCCAAAGGAAAAGTCAGAGGTTATGTTTTGCAAATAATATAAATCGAAATAAACACAGAAATAATGTATTTTGCTGACGTTTCGGAAAGTAATCTCTTTCCGTTTTCAAAGCTTTTTTTGAAAGAACTCTTATTTAGCTGTGTATATCAAATACGCAGCTTTAAGATTCCATTATTTCCATAGATACTTACTACTTACACAGAACATAGAACTGATGATATTTTCTTTTAGATAATGTTGAGTTTGTTAAGTTCTTCTTTTAACATTGGTAGCCAGGTTGTACAAATATCTACAGAACAATTCGATACGCACTTATCTTCATTTAATAAGATTATTGCTGATTCTTTAATTTTTCTTTTTTTTTGGTATCTGTTTCTTTTTGTTAGGGGTGGTATTGGGGGTGGTACTGGGGGTGATAGTGGGGGGTGGCTGATACCAAAAGAAATTTTGAGACCTTGACTTTCCGTACATGCTCCATATTGTAATTTTATAAACTTTTACCTGCTTGCTTTGCCTATTTACCCTTATGTACCCCATTTACCCCCGAACCCTTCAGCGGAATTAAATCAAAATATAATTTAATTGACTTTCCGTACATGCCCTACATTGTAATTTTATAAACTTTTACCTGCTTGCTTTGCCTATTTACCTTTATGTACCCCATTTACCCCCGAACCCTTCAGCGGAATTAAATCAAAATATAATCTAATTCCAGATCTCGTTATAATACATAAGTGTATCAAATTTCAAGTCAATATCATAAACGGTTCCAGAGTAAACGTGCGCACAAAGAAATTACAGACAGACCGACATACAGACAGACATTTTTTTTCCTTTAAATTTAAAATTTCGACGTTTCATGATATTTGAAACCTATTTCAACAAAAAAAAATATATATTTTTTGCGTTACTATACTTCCACTGGAAGTTATTATATTTTGATCTAAATCCGTTGAAGGGTTCGGGGGTAAATGGGGTAAATAAGGGTAAAAAGGCAAAGCAAGCAGGTAAGAGTCCATAAAATTGCAATTTAGGGCATGTACGAAAAGTCAAGATTTCAAAATTTACCTCCCCCCCCCCACTATCACCTCCAATTAAAATGTGATTTAGTGTGTATACAAGAACGAAACTTTTTTGGGGTTACCAACCCCATTGCCACCCCCACCCTATTATGAAAGGGACTAAAAATTTAAATTGGGATTTAGTGTGTGTGTACGAGAACCAAAGGCCTCTAAAATTTATTTTGGCATTAGTTACCCCCTCTACCACCCCCATTGCCACCCCCACCCTATTGTTTAAGGGAATAAAAAATTAAATTGGGATTTAGTGTGTATACGAGAACTAAGGGCTTATAAATTTTTTTTTACATTAGCCACCCCCTCTACCACCCCCACTCTATTATTAAAGGCAATAAAATATTATATTGGGATTTAGTGTGTATAAGACTTAGATACAAAATCTGGATGTGGAAGTAGTGATTCCTTGGGCAGCGGTTTTTAAATATTAGATTCCTATATTTTGTACATATTAGTTACACACATATTTAATATATTCCTTGTAAAATACCTACGCGTTTTCGTCTGGAACTAGGCACTATAAAAATAAATAATTATTGTCTGACAAAATATCATACAATTCATTCGACATTTTTTGTATCTGTGAAACTTGGTTGCACAGTGATATAGATGATACTTTAATTAATATTGATGGGTTTAAACTGTATAGGCATGATCGAGGAACCAGAGGTGGTGGGGTGTGCAATACGCCAATAATTCCCTGAATACATCATTAATTTACAAAAATAATGATATTGAGCAACTCTGGATATCTTTGAAGAAAAAAAGGGAAAACATTGCAATTGACGTCAGCTATAGGCCACCATCTCAAGATGTCGAATATTTTTTGTCTCAGTTTGAGGACGCTCTGGGTATTATATCATGTAATGCTACTAATATTATATGTACTGGAGACTTTAATATAAACTTATACAATTTAAATAATGTACATGTTGAAAATTTTTATTCGATTCTAGATGAATTCAGTCTTTCTCAAATAGTCGATTCTCCGACGAGGATTACCAATACGTCCGCTACGCTAATTGACCTTATACTTGTTTTAAATGCAGAAAATATTTTTGAAAGTGGTGTCACGGATAGTGAAGTATCGGATCATCAATTGGTATATTGCAAGGTAAAGGTATATGGTAAACATAATGAGCCCAAAATGGTTACGTACAGAAACTTTAAAAAATTTAACTACAATAATTTTGAACTAGATTTATTTGCTATTCCTTTTTACACAATTTTTGACTTCAATGATATAGATTCAAAAGTTAACTTCCTTGTAGACAATTTAATGCAATTGTTTGACCATCACGCTCCACTAGTAACATCAAAATGTACAAAACAATATGCACCTTGGCTTACCGACGTACTAAAGATAATGATAAAGTTAAGAGACCGGGCATTAAGTAAATATAAACGTACTAAAAATAACGAACACTGGTTATTTTACAAACAGTTACGTAATTATACAACTCAAGCAGTACGTAGGGAGAAGAAAGCATATTTCAATTTTAATATTAACAATGTGAACGCCAAACAGTCTTGGAAAATTTTAAAATCAAATAATATTATTCCTACTTGCAAAAATAGTAACATTCCAGATCACTTAAACGATGCTGGTCAAATTAATAACTTTTTTGTTAACTCTCTACCCGCCACATCAATATCAAACGTTGTTCTAGACAAATATAAAAATGATACATTAATTGATCCCACTTTTAAATTCCAACAAGTAGATGAATTTACTGTACTAAAACTCATTAGTGAAATAAAAACTAATGCTACAGGGTGTGATGGATTAAATATAAAAATGATTAGTCTCTGCTGCCCACATATCATTCCTTACTTAACACACATAGTAAACGTTTGTTTGCTTGATAGCGTTTTCCCGACTGTGTGGAAAAATGCCATGGTAACCGCATTGCCCAAGAGGCCAAATCCATTGGAACTAAAAGATCTTCGGGCCATCAGTATACTTCCTACCTTGTGAAAAATTGTTGAAAAGGTTATGGATATTCAAATTAGGGAGTATATTTGTGAAATATCTGTACTGCCTCTAACTCAGTCTGGATTTAGGCCAGGACATAGCTGCACCACGGCACTTCTTCATATCGTCGATGACATCATGAGAGCGACAGATCAAGGTTTATGTACAATCTTGATCTTACTGGACTTTAGTAGGGCTTTCGATACTTTGAATTTTGAAATTTTATTATCAATATTAAAATATATAGGGTTAACAGATAGTGCACTTAAATTAATTCAAAATTATATTGAAAACAAACAACAGAAAGTTGCAATTCAAAATAAAGAATCAAATTATCTAACCTTAAAGTCTGGTGTACCACAGGGTTCCATTCTGGGCCCTCTGTTGTTTACCGTATACACCAGCCAATTAATTAAATGCCTTCGTTACTGTATACACCATTTATATGCTGATGACACTCAGCTTTATATTTCATTTAAGTCTGCTGATGTAGATAGAGCTTGCTACCAAATTAATCAAGACCTCAATATGTTTGTTGCTTTAGCCAGGGATCACTGCTTGATCATAAATCCAACTAAAACTAATATTGTTACATTTGGTCCAAAAAATATGCGTCATAATCTAAAGCAACATATCAATATAACTATAGACCAAAATAAAATCCATATAGTAGAAGAAGCAAAAAACCCAGGAGTTGTGATTGATAGTGATCTCAGGTTTAACAGTCATTAGCAAACTTATGCAAAAATAAAGTTAATTTATGGCAGCAGGCACTATCTCGCAAGGCAAACTAAAGTTATGTTATGTGAAAGCTTAGTGCTGTCATTATTAAATTTTGCAGACTCTATATATGGACCTAACTTAACCTCTGTGTTTAAACACAAAATACAAAAAATTCAAAACTCATGCCTGCGTCTAATCTACGGTATTCGTAGGCATGAGAGAATAACTTATAAGCTGACTCACACAGGGTGGTTAAACATGGAGCGTCGGATAATGTTACACTCAGCGTGTCTATACCATACAATTATTATACGTAAAATACCTCATTATTTATATAATAAGATACAGTTTAGAACAGATGTTCATACTATTAATATAAGATTCAAAGGTTTATTAACACCACCTACTCATCAGCATGAATATTTTAAACGGTCCTTCAGTTACCAAATATGCAATGTTTATAACAAACTTCCAAATTGTTTGGAAGAAATGAGCCTGAGTCAGTTTAAATCAAATTATAAAAAAAATTTATTTAAAGAACAATGTGAACAAAATTAGCCCTTTAATATTTCTTTTCATCTATATGATTTCTTAATTTTTTTCTTAATTTTTTAAGTATACTATTTGAGCACTAAAAAAAATTATCAATACTGTAGCATGCGGTGCAATTTATGTTAAGTGGTAGAACAAATCTATAATTGTATTATAGATATTGAACTTCGCCTTTTATGCCAAATATATTACATTAATCTGTAAATTTATTGTACAACCAAAGTTGGCTAATAAAGACGTGTATTATTATTATTATTATATTAACAAAATCAGTACTATGCTTCTAAAATTATTAATCATTGACAGAAATTTTCATACTGGCTTACGTAATCTGAAATTAATTGGCAAAAACATAGCCTTATAGCACAATCAAGATAGCACAGAAATAAATAGAAAGAACTTTTTCCATAAGCAATTTTGTGGTTGGATCCTGTTGGGGGTTGGCTTGGTGGTGTGGTGGACAGTGGCGCGTCCTCCCACGCAGACGGCCCGGGTTCAAAACCGGGTCACAGTAAGTCGATATAGTTGGTGAGCGGATCTGCTCGCGTCACCATCTTTCGAAAGAGATGTTCCGTGTATCTACGATATGAGCAGGTTAAAGGTCCCTACCCCACGACAAACTGTGGGGGGTTCGGCGAAATTTTCAGGTAGGGGTCCCAGTGCCTACACAGACACTGATGAGCTTATCCCCTGGCGTCGGTTATTGGCCTTGGTAGCGGAAATAGGCCGATGTTAAATAAATGATATTAAAAAAATCCCGTTGGAGAGGTGCTCAGGAGTACCCAAACATTTGTTGTACTTCAAAGACCTTGTACCCCGATTGTTATTAACAATTTAATTTTTTTAACCGCAATTTTCAACCTAAAAATGTGAATAACTCGAGATATATAGGTCCAATCGGGGCAAAAAAACCATAATGTTTGTAATTAAATGTTCTACAAATCTGTTTAGTGTATGTCCTAAGAGCGCAACTATAACCTACAAAACTTACAAAAGCGAAAAACTGGCCAAAAATCGCTTGATTTTTTTCTCATTCTACTACCCAGAGCAGAGCAGGGCAAACCAATCAGCTTCAAACTTTCAGAAAATCTCCCTTTGCTCTAACAAAAACGCCCTGAAAATTTGGTATTAAACCCAGTGTGCGCGATTGAATTTAATTAGAATTTGAATTGGCCGCCATCTTATGCCAATAAGTCTAAAACGGATCTTTTTTTCAAAAGTCAGATCTCGACGCCAGTTTTTTAATGCCGTAAAAAGAAATTACCTATTTTGGCAATTTCTTTTGCATTTGTTTAAAACTCAATTAACAAAAAATGAAATTTTTCGGTCATTTTGAAAATTTGTTTATCAGATCAAAAAGAAAATTTTCATACTTTTATTTTAATTAAAAAGTTTATTTTGGTCAAACTAGACTCAAGATATTCAACTTTTTGCATTTTAACCAATTGTCAATTAACAAATGCATATTTTTGGCCAAAATTTGAACTGCTTCATTTTGAAAGATATTCAGTTCATACCAATATATTAAAAAAAAAATTTTTCATAAAAAGAAATTTGCATACATTTAAATGTAATTGTTAATTTACCTGAAAAGAACATTTTTCATTTATTTATCGATTAACTTCCTTGCTTTTGAACCATTTTAGGACTTTTTTTGTTATATGTTATTTTTTCTCAAGTAATGTAATGAAAAACTTACTTTTTTGTTATGACCCATCATTTAATTTTTAAATATATTATTTATGAATTTACTTTTTTATCTAGCTTACTTGTAAAATGCAATAATTCTCTTGTTTTTAAACCTTTTCAGGACCCATTTTTTTCAAATATTTTAAGTAACCAATAATAACCTATATTTTAACAACAAAGCTTTAATAAATTAAATACTTAAGTTCCTTTTTTAAATTAAATTGGCCGCCCTAGATGTCGGTAAGTTTAATCTCTAATATAATTTTTAATCGTACCTAATATTTTATAGCTGGCTTGCTACTACATGCATATTTGAAGACTCAAAAAGTGAAGAATCTATGTCCGAAATAATTGAACAACCACGCAAGAAATTGAAGCGTCAATAAAATACAACGCATTCAAGAATTTTAAACTTTTTTGCTTTAAAAAAAATTATATTAACAATAATTGCATTTATTTGCTTTTAGCCCCCTTTCTTTATCTGTTTGCACTGGGGTGGCATCATCCTATATATTTGTGCAAATTAAACAAATATTTACCACTTGACATTTTCAATAAAGAACAGAAAAAATCAATTATTATAAAATACACGAGACACGAGCTATTATTAAACTGTTCAATAACATTGCAGTACGTCGGCGTGCGCTATAATTCTTGAGAAGCGGGTAAATTGAGCATCTCGCACCGTGACGTCACTTATCATGTGACATCATCAATTATCTATCATGCAACTATTATACTACATCAAATAATATTAACATATTTAACCTAACGAACTAACCTAAAGAAATATTCGTATTACGTATTTTAATTATTAACAAAATGTGATAAAAGAACTGTAATTTTAGTTGTTAAAAAAGAACTGTAACAAATCGATTCGAACCCTCGACTTGTGAAAATCGGGCAATCTACCCACTACACGACACACTGCTGATGAAAAACCTACATACTTCCTACTATATCAATCGCGCAGTGTCAGAAGATGTCACATGAATGAATGACGTCACGGCACGACATGCTCAATTTATCCGCTTCTTAATTGTACTATAAAATAAAAGATAAAAACAGATAATAATTGATTTTTCGCATTTTGACTGACAATAAGCTCTTTTACTAAATTCAAAATCGTTTAATAAAATGGCACTTTACCACATTAAAGTGTCACTTTACTATACAGTAAGTCAGTGTTAATAAAAGCAGTTTAACAGAAATATTGGAAACATTGACATTGTTATATATATTAAAAGTACAATTATTCAAATTTAATCAATTCGACTCACAGAAATTATAGCTAACAGTTATTATACAAATAAATAAACAAAGCCGTGTCACTCACTAGGTTACGGAAATTCTACACAAGTACCTACCATGAAATTTTTTAAATTTCAAAATTTATAATGTTTTCATATCTATCATTATTTGCTTATAATTACCTACTAACACAAAACGAAAAAATAGTAAAAACAAATCCCGTAAGAAAGGCTGTTTTACTAAGCTCATATAGTTTTTGAGTTACTCATTGTTCACTCGTACCAAACACTATGTTCGTTTAGTAAAACTTTGCTATTCTAAACTTGTTATTTAATGTACTATTATTTAATCCATCTGTGTAATTTAAAAATATTATCATAATTTGTTATTTTTTGTTATTCTAGTTACCGAAAAATATAGAATTTTTAGTTGGTTTAGTGGCTAGCATACGTTAGGTAGGCGTGTACGCCACATGCGCGCTCAATTTCGGCATGTGGAGCAAGCCCCAGCTGTAAAATATTAAAGCAGGTACGGTCGTGAGCAAAAAAAAATAGGACAAATCTTATAACGGTATTTTGCTAAAATCTAGTTATGTACATCTAACTTTAATTTTTGTGACATTATCAGTTAGTTGTCATAATTTATTGCAAGTGTGCAAAAAACTAATGTGCCTCATATAAGTGATTTATTTAAATCTGGAGTTATTGCTAAAGCAGAAGATGGATGGTCAATGAAACAAATTGCACTGCGTTATAATATTGACAAAAATTCGGTGTGTAATATTTTAAGAAAGTGGAGAATAAACGGTACGATTAGTAGAAATCCTGGATCAGGGCGACGAAGGATATCAACTCAACAACAAGATTTGCAATTGGTAAATGCTTTAGTAGAAAATCCATTTTACTCAGTTATTCAGGCTGCTGAAGAAACGAATTTTCCTAGAACGAGTAGTACTGGTCGCCGGCGAGTAAGAGAATCGGAGCTATGCTGTCATGCAGCAGCACAGAAATACCTACTTAAAGCTGAATATAAAGAAGCTCGAGTAAGATTTGCGCTTGAATTTTTAGCGCATAATGTAAATTTTTGGAACAATATAATCTTTACAGACGAAAAACCTTTCCAGTCAACACACAACGGTCGTATTCGTGTTTACCGCCTTCCGAATACTCGACTCGATGAGAAATACATATTTACCAATGATAAAAGTGATAGATATTCCATCAATATGTGGGCTTGGATATCGGTACGTGGTCCTGGTGTTTTGTGGCATATTGAGGAACGATTTAATAGTGAAACGTATATTAGGATTTTAGACTATTATGCTCCCTTCTGTGTCACAATTATTTCCTAATAATGAGTTCATATTTTAAGAAGACAATTGTTCCGTTCATACTGCTCATACAGTAACTAACTGGTTTCAAGATAACAACATCAATGTTCTTAACTGGCCCAGTCATAGTCCAGATCTTAACTCTGTGGAAGAAGTATGGGGACTACTCGTAAGAAGTATCCAAAAACGAAATGTCAGACCACGGAATGCCGAAGAATTACTGGAAATAGTAAATAATGCATGGGAAAATATTATTACTAATGATTATTGTATAAGGTTATTTAATTATATGCTAAACAGACTTATAGAAGTTATAAATAGAAATGGTGCAATAACGAAATATTAATAATTAGTTTCTTGTTAAGTAGGATATCCTTTGTCCTTTGATCCAGGATTTCTACTAATCGTACCATTTATTCTCCACTTTCTTAAAATGTTACACACCAAATTTTTGTTAATGTTATAACGCAGTGCAATTTGTCTGATTAACCATACATCATTTACTATAGTAATAACTACAGCATTAAAATAAAAAATAAATTAAAAGTGATCTGTTTTATTTGGGCTACTCATTACACATTCAAATAGAGACAGATTTACATAAAAAAAAAAGTTGTCCTATTTTTTCTGCTCACGGCAGTACGAATAAAATTATTGTAGAGATTAATCTTACCCACATCCAGGACGGCAAATTTGTTTTCAAAAAAGAACTTAAGTACTTAACTTATTAAAGCTCATTGCATTGCTTGAGAGCAAATAACATATTTAAAAAAAAATCGTAAAATGGTTCAAAAACAAAGAAATTATTACATTTTTCAACTAAGATCAATAAATAAATGAAAAAAAGCCGATTTTCTATCGCATTTTCTATTTAATATATTGAGTGTCGGAAAACAGCGAAAATATTTTATAATATTATTTATGGGAAAAAACTTTTTCGCTCACAAACAATTATCCTTAGTGGTTTTCGAAAAACGTAATAATTAGAGATTTTAATTAAACATAAAAATAAAATTTGGAACAAACACAAAAAAAACTAAAGCGCCATATTGAATGAAGAACACTCGGGCAAACTTTCCCGTTTATGAATAAATAAATTTTGATATTAAAAATTTTATTTCAAGTTATTGTAAATCTGCCGAAAATGCATGTTGTTGCCTTATTCCTGTATAAATTTTTATTTCGTCAATCTCCGTTAGTTTTTAATCAATCTTAAACATACAATTTTAAAATGCACCAAATTGAATTTCTGCATCCACTATCATTTTTTCTATTAATTTTTAACTAACTTTTACTAATTTTTTAAGTCCATCTTTCACAGATTCTCTTCCTGTATTTTCTAAAAGGAAGTAGGAGAAATTAATGATGTCATTTCTTAGTGATACCGGTGGAATATGTATGTGAATCATATTTCTCCTCACGGCTCCTCACTGCATTTTTTTAAAGGAAAAATTATATAATTCTTTAAATGAAACCCCCTGCAGCATTTCTCCCTGAATCAACTAGGCTATCTTATGTGGTACTAAGGAAGCTTTCATGTGGCATATTTGATCAAAATTGTTAGAACCGTTTCAGAAAGAAAAATATTATTTTAAAATTATCCCCCGTCCCTGCATTTGGTAAGGATAACAGCCCATATCGTTTCATATTGGTACCAAAAAAGTATAAATGTGTTAAATTTGATCAATTTTAGATGGGAAAATTATTTAATTCTTTTAACCGCACCTACTGAAACTTCTCTTCTGATATTCCCTCAAGCAATTAGTCTTGCAATCTTATACAGGTAAAATCGTTAAAACCGTTTTAGAAAAAGGATTATTTAAGTCTTTTAAATCTTGCCCCACAGCCTCCGTCCCTGCATTTTTTTAGGGAAACGGGTCAGATCATCTCGTAGTAGTTTAGGGTCATATCAATTTGTCAAATATGATCAAAATCTAGAACCGAACAGAAAAATAATTTAAATCGTTAAATCACATTACCTGCAATATCCCATCCCGAATTTTGTAAAAGCAACTAGTCTTGCCATCTTATACTGATACTAATGAAGTATCCATGTGTTAAATTTGATCAAATCGTTAAAACCCCTTGGAGAAAAAGCAATTTCATTTTTCAACTTTATCCCCTCCGTTTCTGCATTTTTCGGTGTAAAGTGTTAGTTAGTCATTTCATACTAATGCTCAGTATCCCTATGATAAATTTAATCAAAATCGGTGGAGCCGTTTTTGAGAAATAATTACTTTTCTATCGTTTTTTAGAGGTTAACTCCCCCACATTTGAGGCAGGAAAGATTTTACGTTTTCGCCTCGAGGTGTATTCATCCTGAATATGTATACAATTGAGGAAATTCGATCGAGTAACTTGGGCTCTAGGTGCGACCAGATACGGCAGACAACAAATGAGAAACGGCAGATTACAGACGGCAAACAGACATTTTTTAAAAACCATTGTTTTGCTTCAGAAGACCTAAAAACGCATAAATTTACCAAAAACTGAAAATCAATTTTTGCGATCATTTCACTCATCTTTACAACTAAGCATAGCCTCATTTGTTTTTTTAAAAAATTGGTTAAAAAAAGTTAATAGACTTATTATCGAAATTAGGACTTTGTTCTTCTTATAATGATGTTAAAACATTAGAAACATCGAGAATAATGGCACCTTCAGAAGGAATTGATCCTACATCGTCGGTTTAATTTGTTTTTGATAAGAATTGTGATTTTAACATAAATACTAAGAATAATTAATGTTCCTCCAGATGACTTTTTTATATTTTAATCAATTATTAATGTTTTTTATATAATATAAGTATATAATAAAGGTTAACTAATTTTCATGTGTAAGCATTTTATTTGATGATAAAGTATAAACTTTAATGATATAGTGTTAAATTTCATTTTGACCCACTTTTCCCACTAGCCTCTAAAGCAGGTCCCATTTGACTCGGGACTCATCAGTTTTTTAAAAAGTAAGTATTTCTAAGCATGTCTAAAAAGTCTTCATTAATATTTGAATTTTGTTTCTTTCCAAACCTAATTTTACTGTATTAATAACTCAATAACAAAGACCGGCAGAAAAAAAATATAATATACAGGGTTACTGGTAATTCGATACATTCCTTTGGAGATGTGACGGGGCATGAGCTAAGGAGTAAATCTAGCCCTAACATACATTATGCAAAACTCAATAGTTTTTGAAATATTTCAATTTTTTGGTTTTTCTCAAAAAAGTAGATCTTAATGTCTTAAAAGTTAATTTCCGAAAAATCTGCTTGACATTTTTAAATTTTTTTTTACTGAATTACTTGTCCAATATTATAGATATCCGTTTGGAATGAAAAATATCCGGAAACATTTCGATCATGTGAACATTTAAAATAAAAACTTGTATTTTTTTTTAAATCAGTTATGAAATTTACCTATTAGTTTTTTTCAAAAAAATATTAATGTAGCACGCGTACAAATTATTATAAAAACTTCCTTATGTCAATAGCTATCTAACTAGGTAGAAATGTTTAATGTACCCTTGATAGTTCTAATAAAAAATTAGTAAAGATAATGCTGGTGGCGGAATTTATTAAACGACATCGTTCATTTTCAGTTAAGTCAGTCAGTCCTTGACTTTGACGTTTGTGCATATATGTCATTAACTGACATTCTTATCTCCGTGTCCCTTAAGTTTGTTGGTCTTGTTAAACTAGTTATCGAAGATTTTGATTTTGCTCGTAGTTGTTGTTATTAGTTGTTGTTATTGTATTTTCTGTGCCATGGCCGCGTATGCCAACGCAGAATACGCTGATATCTTGTTTGTCTATGGATACTGTGGCGGCAACGCTGCTGAAGCTCACCGAGCATATGGTCTTTGGTACCCTATCCGCCGCTTACCAAATGCACGTGTATTCAGTACGGCATATCGAAATATCGCTGAAACTGGCTCCGTGAAATGTAGAAGAAGTGACGCTGGTGCTCCTCACGTTTCTGAACCAGATGATGAGGAAGAAATATTGAGGTATTTTGAGGAAGACCCAACTATTTCAACTATTAAAGTCGCAAGACTAACCGGAACGTCACAATGGAAAGTTTGGTCTACGATACGTAGAGTTGGATGTC
Source organism: Leptura quadrifasciata (assembly GCA_963675555.1). Classification (NCBI taxonomy): domain Eukaryota; kingdom Metazoa; phylum Arthropoda; class Insecta; order Coleoptera; family Cerambycidae; genus Leptura; species Leptura quadrifasciata. The sequence continues at coordinate 48,418,298 of OY776678.1, forward strand.
ATCCTTACCACTTTACCCCTGTCCAAGGCTTGGAGGAAGGTGATCCTGGAAGGAGAGTGGAATTCTGCCGCTTTATGTTAAATTCAGATGCAGAAAGTGCACATTTCTTAACAAGTATTTTATGGACGGATGAGTCGAAATTTAATCGCGAGAGTATAACAAATTTCCACAACCTACATTATTGGGCAGAGGAAAATCCCAAGTTAACACGTGAAACTAGTTTCCAAATGAAGTTTTCTATTAATGTGTGGATGGGAGTCATTGGCCACTATTTAATAGGGCCACACTTTCTTCCTCAAAATTTAAACGGGAAAATCTATGAAAATTTTTTAAGAAATGATCTGGCGGTGATTTTAGAAGATGTTCCTCTCGCCGTTAGACAGCGAATGATGTTTCAGAACGACGGTTACCCAGCACATTATTAGTTGATCAACGTTTCCCTAACCGTTGGATTGGAAGAGCGGGCCCAATACCTTGGCCAGCGCGAAGCCCTGACTTAACACCCCTTGATTATTACGTATGGGGTCATATGAAGGAGATGGTCTATGCCACACCAGTCAATACTATAGAAAATCTTAGACAAAGGATAATCGATGCTGCCCACATAAGGCATAATCTGACAACCAGAGTAACAAGGACGGAAATAAGAAGACGCTGCCGTGTCTGTATACAGAATAGGGGCTCCCATTTTGAGCAAGACATATAAAAAATAAAGTACAACTTTGAAATTAATGAAGAATTAAACTCTACTTTTAAAATGTTTTTTACTGTTTATCTAAAAATAAAATTCGTACTACTTGTGTTATTTTTACTAGTATTTTCTTAGAACTATTAAAGGTACATTGAGCATTTGTATCTTGTTAGATAGCTATTGAAATAAGGCAGTTTTTATAATAATTTATACGCGTGTTACGTTAATATTTTTTTGAAAAACCTAATAGGTAAATTTCATAGCTGATTTAAAAAAAAAATTTTAATGTTTTTATTTCAGATGTTCACATGATCGAAATGTTTCCAGATATTTTTCATTCCAAACGGATATCTATAATATTGGACAAGTAATCCAGTAAAAAAAAAATTAAAAATGTCAAATAGATTTTTCGAAAATTAACTTTCAGGTCATTAAGATCTACTTTTTGAAAAAAACAAAAAAATTTAAATATCTCAAAAACTATTGGGTTTTGCATAATATATGTTAGGGCTAGATTTACTCCTTAGATCATGCCCCATGACATCTCCAAAGGAATGTATCGAATTACCAGTAACCCTGTATATATTAAAATGCACAAATTCAGTTTTTGTTGTATTCCTCTTGAAATCTAACCATTTTGTTAGGATGTGCGCTCTGAATGGTATTTTAGTAACCAATTATTAGAAACGCAATAAAGTATTTACAGCAGATACCGACGGCTTTACATCCCCTCCGAACGATGGTATATCTCCTATACAATCCTCGCCTAAGGTTGTATAGCTTCCGCGCATACACTGATATACAAGCCGCTGGAAGATGTGTGAGGCGAGAACGCGGTTTCCGTTGGAATGGTCACCAATCCAAGTACTAACTGCGCCTGTCGTTGCTTTACATCGCATACCGAAGTATGTACATAGTAAAGACGCACCTACGCTCGCCCCAATGATAGATATTAAAATGCACAAAAATGCAGTTTTCGTCGCATTTCTATTGAAATCTAACCATTTTGTTAGGATGTGCGCTCTGAATGGTATTTTAGTTACCAATTACTAGAAACGCAATAAAGTGTTTACAGCGGAGACCCGTGAAGGTACCCATTATTGAAACAGAGGAGTTTCGCCGCATCGGCAGTGACCAGAGTCAACTGTACACCGGTTTCGAGATTTTATCTCTCATCAGTGCAGAGCAGACCAATATACAATCGACGATATCCACCTTGTGGTGCTTGCCGCGGTTAGATACCATAGATGCTGCGGTCTCCTGATGTTATACACCGCAAGTAACACCGTATCGGCGACTTGCGAATAGTACAAATGTGTCCCTCCACATTTTATTTGGATATCCTGAAAATTTTGTTGACAAGATTTGTGTTAATTTATTACACGAATTTGTATATTTAAGTACCTAAATATTACTCTTTAAATTACCCGATAAATAAATCACCCAACGAATTGAAATTAAATCGGCTCCGTTCGAAAGGGGAAAAACTTTTCAAGTGGGTCCAAGTATGCTACGATGCTGGAGAAGCTTTAAAAGCAGATAAGGAAAATGCAGAAAAATTAAAAAACTTTAAAATTCGTTATAACACATTTTCTACCACCGTTTTAGAGTATACAGATCTTATAGAGGAAATTATTATCCCAAAACAATAAATAAAACCCGATGAAAATCCATTTTGTAGTATTCTTGAAGCATTTGAGGTTCTAACTGACCATATTGAGTATATGGCAGATCAATTTATTAAACCTTATGTTGTACTGCAACCGTCTTCTTCTTCTTCTTCTTCTTCTTAGCGGTGCAATCATAAATCGCGGCACTCAGGCCTAGTGGCCCATTGTGCATCCGCTAACTGATCAGTGGATGTCCCCATCCAGGCCGGACTCCAGACCGAAGGCCAGAATCCTTCCCAGCGGGGCATTCCTTACCTCCTTCGGCATAGGGAAGCCTATACCGAAGTGCTTGTGTCTCAAATTCATGAGACAGGGGCATGAGGTTAGGAGGTGGATGGAAGTTTCCTCCTCCTCTCCACAAAACCTACACTCGGGGTTGTCAACCACTCCGATGTTGTGCAGGTGTTTCCTGAAAGGGCCGTGTCCAGTCAGGAGACTAACCACGATCCTAACTTGTTTTCTGCCTAAATGCAGTATGCAAGGGTCCTGGGATGAGGAGCTTCGCTTGCCGAAGTCCTGGGCGGGAGTTCCAGAGGTCCACAAACTGGGAGTGAGACCAGTCTTCTATTGACCTATTGGCGTTTGCTTTAGGGTAAGCCAGTGCTGGCTCCGGGCCCCTCAAGGGCTGTTGAGAACTCTCTCTGGCCAGAGCATCTGCCTGCTCATTACCCTCAATGTTACTGTGCCCAGGCACCCAGAGAAGCCTGACCCAATTGGATGAGCCAAGTTCGCAGAGCGCCTTTTTACAGTCCTGAACCAAAGAAGATTTGGTTTTAACTGATGCCAGGGCCTTGAGAACCGCTTGGCTGTCACTACATATATATATGTGTTTGTTAGAATATTCCCTGCGGATATTCTCCTGTACGCAAACCAAAATAGCGAATATCTCGGTCTGGAATACCGTTGCGAATTTACCCAGAGCATAGGTGAATTTTGCCCTGGGTTTCTCGCCATATATACCCGCTCCGGAACCACCCTCAGATCTAGATCCGTCCGTAAACCAGAAGATATCGGCAGATCCAAGTATATTTCCGATTGAGTACCAATCCTCCCTTTTCGGAATCATGACCTTAAAGGCTACTGAGAAGGAGAACACGGGAGTTATACAATCACTCCTGGCGTCCAGAAGTGAGTGAGTCCTCACCACGTCGGATAGGGCCCTAGTGTGCCCTAGCCGTTCTCCCTCTTCTTTCCATTGACCACCGCACTTCAGCCTGTAGGCCGCTTTCCGAGCCTCGGCCTCGATCAGCACATGAAGGGGCACAAGATTCAGAAGGGTCTCCAGTGCTGCCGTGGGAGTAGTACGAATAACTCCTGTGACTCCCAAGCAGGCAAGACTTTGGAGATGCTCAAGTTTCCGTTGAATGTGTAGTCTAGCAACTGCCGGCCACCAGACAACGGAAGCATATGTTACCATGGGTCTCACTATAACAGTGTAGTACCACATTGCTACTCTGGGGTTCAAATCCCAAGTTTTTCCAAAGGTCCTTCTACATACCCAGAGGGTATTGGTGGCCCTTTGCATTTGTCTCTCTATGTGACAGCTTGGAGTCCAGGATGACGCTTAGATACTTCACCGTCCTGGAGACCCTCAGAGTGGTGTCATAAAGAACAGGCTCGACAAAACCGTCCAGCACACGTTTTCTGGTAAAAACGACCAGTTCTGCCTTAGAGGGATTTACTCGAAGGCCCTGGTCGTCACACCATTGCTGTACGATTCACAGGCCCCTTTGCATGAGCCCGCTGACCGTATTAGGGAATTTTCCCGATATGACAATGGCTAAGTCGTCGGCGTAGCCTTGCGTGTAAAGACCTTCGTCCTCAAGTGCCTTGAGTAGGCCATTAAGGACGAGGCACCATAACAGAGGAGAAAGAATGCCTCCTTGTGGGCAGCCCTTCCTTACTGCTACCTTCACTGCCGTGTCTCCACTGGCAGCGATAATTTGCCTGTCCACCAACATGGCTCTTATCCATCTAATGATGGTGTCCTCAAAGCCATGATAGGCGGCCGCGGCACAAATGGAGTCGAAGGAGGTGTTATCAAACGCTCCTTCAATGTCCATAAAAGCTCCGGCTGCGAGTTCTTTGCGGTGTAGCGCCTTCTCGATCCTGGAAACAATCGGATGAAGGGGCGTCTCCGCCGACTTCCCAGCCTGGTAAGCATGTTGTGATGGATGCAAAGGTTTCAAGGCCAATGCTCCGTCTTTAACGTACCTTTCGACCAACCTCTCTAACGTTTTGAGCAGGAAGGATGTAAGGCTGATTGCTCTGTAGGATTTGGCAGTGTCGTAAGAAATGCGTCCTGCTTTTGGGATGAAAACCACTCTGACCGTTCTCCAGGGTCCATGGGGACATACCCTAGGATCAGACAAGTTCTCAACAGGTGATAAATAGGACGCATGAGTATCTCCAGGCCCTCCTGAAGAAGTGCCGGGTAGATACCATCCGTCCCTGGACTTTTATAAGGATCGAAAGTGGAGATGGCCCATTTGACTCTCTCCACTGTCACTACCCTAGAGGCCGTCCTCCAGTCCGCTGTCGTGACGACCGCGCGGGACGGCCGTGGGGTTGGATTTTCCTCTGTCTCCACCACAGATTCGGGGAAATGAGTTTCCAGCACGTGTTTGAGGTACTCTGCAGTGGTGGCCGTAAAACTACCAGAGTGGAGCCTCAAATATTCTATTCGCATTGGACTGTCTTTTTTGAGAGTTTTACAAAGCCTTGCGGCTTGCGGGAGGTCTTCTATGCTCTCACAGAAGTCGTTCCAAGCAGTCCTTTTGCTGTCTCGAATGCGACTTTTATAGAGGCGTTGGGACCTCTTGTGATTTTTCCAATCCTCAGGAAGCTGAGAACGCATTGCCCTATTGAAGAGCCTGCGTGTTTCTCTGCGTAAGTTTTGCAGTTCTCTGTTCCACCAGGGAATGTTGCTCTTTTCTTTCCTCCTCCTGAGAGGACAGCTGCTCTCGTATGAGGCAGTAATCGCTCCAAGATGAAGTTTGGTGGAGATTTCTATATCCTCTGTGTTCCTGGGTTGAATTACCCTGGTTATTTTACCTGAGAGAGTCCGTCTGTAGGCGTCCCAATCAGTATGTCTGGGATTTCTGTACCAGCTATCCTCTAACTGGGGAGTTAGGTCCAGTTTAAATCTGATGTGGCGGTGATCCGAAAGCGAAGGTTCCGTAGACACCAACCAGTTTTTAACCGGTGAGATCACCGACGGGGATCCCAGCGTGATATCAATTACCTCTTGCCTTCGTTGAGTAACGAAGGTGGGCGAGTTGCCCCGATTTAGTTGCTATACAGATACTGTAGCAAGTTGTGGCCTCTCGGATTGACTCCAGTGCTACCCCAGCAAGTGTGGTGTGCATTGACGTCACATCCTACGATGAGAGGCAGCTTTTCGTTGCTACAGAATTGAACCAACTCCTCAAACTCCGTTGAAGGTGGTGGTGTTGGAGAGTCTTAGGGGAGATAGACAGAACCGAAGACGAGTTCTATCTTATCTCTTCCCTTCCTAAGACTCACTTTGATCGCAACTGCATCCCTAGAGCAAAGCTCAGGGATTGCCGTTGCTTGTATATCCTCAGAGGTATAAATGCATGCCCTGGGGATGCTATGTGTGGAAGAGTATATATTCCCCTTCCTTTTATCTAAACCCTGAATGGAGCCATGGCGAACCCAAGGCTCCTGAATCAGTGCTGTGTACCTGTCCCACAGCGGCCTGCCGACTTATGATAGCCGAGGGCGGCGCACTGTATTGCAGGTTGATTTGGAGTATATTCATTTTTTTTATTTTATTTTATTTATTTTTTTTTTTCCTACTTGTCCGTAACAGACAGCTCCTCCAAGGTCGTGGCTGCCATGTCCTGCTCGGTTTCGCCGCTGGGGTGGTCGGTCTCCTCTCGGGACTGTTTAGGGTCCCAGAAGACGACCTTCACCATTCCGGCTTGGGCGCGGTAACCCAGGCTCTCCAACTTCGCCGCGGAGGCCTCGTCAACCCCCAGAATAAGCCGAAGCCCTCAAGCCTCTAGCACCTGGGTGTCGCGAACCCTCCACAACTCGGTACGGAGCTCTGGGTTATGTCGCTTTAGTCTTTTGAAGATGGTGGCCTGATCCACTGGTTTTCCCGGGACCGTTGCCACCATCTTCCTGTATTTGGGGAGAGTATCCCCTTCTAGGAGCTTGAGCTCTATGCCATCTATGAGAGAGACGCCACCCATGGCCTCCTTCAGCCAATTTAGGGACATCTCGTTCCCACAGAACAGCTGCACGACCCCCTGCTCCGTTAGCTTGAAGCCATCGAACTCTGGCAAGGGCATCCCATCAGGGAGCCCATCCATTTTCGAGTCGAGGGCCTCTTTGCAGTTTTTCTGTTAGGCTAGCCGTCAGCTGCGTGGTTGGAAAACCCGCCGCAGCCACCGTTACCCTAACCCCTTTGCCAGCGACCTGACTGTTAAGTCATATCAGGTCTGGCTCTTTTGGAATGCTTTGAGGCGCTAGGGGGGGGGGGTGTCTCTCCCTCAGGGCGGCCCCTACTGCAACAGTCAAACGCAGCTAGCAGTGCTACAAGTAATCAAGCTCGAATTCGGATACCTAAAATTGAACTCGTAAAATTTGACGGATCTGATATTATGTTGTGGCCATTATTTTATCAAAATTTTAAACAACTAGTGCATACACGCACGGACTTTTCTAATACAGAAAAATTGCTTTATTTGTTAGGCAGCATTACAGGTAAAGCACTAAAAGTTTGTAGTAATGTCGAAATGATTTCAGATAATTACCCAATTATATGGAATACTTTAGAAAAAACCTAGGAAGATAAAAAAAATTTATCAAGTGTGTATTTGGATCGAATATTGAATTGTCGTGGTGTACCTAATCATAATCCTAGTAGTTGGCAAAGTTTTTTAGAAAAATTTGATCCCAATGTCAATGCTTTGAAAAATTTGAATATTCCTAATTTAGACGACTTTATGTTATATCATATTGTCTTATCGAAATTATCGCAAGAGACCATAAATCCTTTCGAGTTGATTCGTAAAGATTCGAAAATCCCAACATACCAAGAATTAATAGATTTTGTTCGTCAACAGTGTAAAATAATTTCTAAAAATGAAAGGTTACGATTTAGTAATGTCAACCAGAGCAGCAGTACCAACCAACACATTTCAAAAAATAACAAAACTTTCTTTGTAAACAATTCGAATAGTATAAATTGCATCGCCTGTAATAGGGGTGTTCATTTATTAAAAGAATGTCATGTATTTAAAAATGATTTTGTGAAAGAGCGTTTTCGAAAAATTAAGGCCGACCATTTATGTATTAATTGTTTCTCAATAAAACATATGGTTTCGAATTGTCCATCCCAATTTTGTTGTACAATTTGTAAAATGAAACATCACACTTTATTACGTCGGCCTAATAATGATGTTAATAAAAATAGTGAACCTACAGTTTCAACGATACCTACCAACAATGTTAGTACCAATAATAGTTCGTCGGATAATTCACCGGAATCACATGCTAGTGTTTTTGTATCTCAAAATAGTTCGAAAACAGTTTTATTAAGTACTGCTCTGGTCAAAGTAATTGATAAATGGAATAAAGACCAAACAATTCGAGTCATTGTAAATAATGGACCCATGTCAAATTCTTTAACCCTTGACTGTTGCAATAAATTAGGTTTGAAATATATTAAATTAAATAGCCATGCTATTACAATAGGATAACTTGAAAAACCAATTAAAGGCCGCACCAATGTCACTATTTTTTTGAATTTGAACCCAAATTTTAAATATTCTTTCGAGGCCTTGATTATTAACAAAATTAGTGGGAAGTTACCCCACTCCCCCTTGGATATGGATTCTTTTATCCATTTAAAAAATCTGCCTTTGGCAGACCCTACTTGCAATATTCCCGGTAATATTGACGGGCTTATTGGAGCTTCGTTGTTTGCAGATATATTAGGTACTCATAAAGTACCTGGAATAAAAAATAATCCAACCGCCATACAAACTACCCTTGGATATTTAATTTTAGGTCCTGCTGGCTGTAGTAACATCGCTGAATTTAGTCAATCTGCACCCTTTTAAATTTAGATTCTTTAGTAGAAAAAATATTTGAAATCGAAAATTATACCCCCACCTACCCGAAAAGCTGAACATAATATTTGTGAAGAATTATTCGTGGCATCCGTTAGCCGTGATAGCAATGGAAGATTTACCGTCCCGTTACCATTTAAATTAGACTCATCTAACTTAGGTAATTCATATTCGTTAGCCGAAAAAAGATTACTCGTCCTAGAAAGACAGTTAGAAAAATTTCCCGATCGTAGACAAGATTATAGCGCGATACTTAGAGACTACCTAGACCAGGGACATATGTCGTTAGTTCCAAAACAGCAAATTTATAATTCGCCTTCGTACTTTATCCCACACCATTGTGTATATAAACCGGACAGTACGTCCACTCCTTGTCGTGTAGTATTCGATGGGAGTATGAAAACCACAAGTGGCTTATCGTTAAATGACATCCTTTATACCGGTCCAAAATTGTAGAACAATGTCTTTACTATCCTATTAAATTTTCGTTTGCACCCCGTAGCAGTAAATATCGATATCAAACAATGTTATAGACAGTTTAAAGTAGTAGATTGTCATAGAATGTCAAAGAATATTCTGGAAATTTAATGTTAATGACCCGATTTCTGTTTACGAGTTGAACACTGTCACGCTTGGTGTCCGTTCTAGCCCTTATTTATATCTAAGAACAATAAAGTTTTTAACCGGATCTGAATTAAATTTGTATCCAATCACTGCCGAATGTGTAGAACCAGATATGTATGTAGATGACGTTATTTGCGCCGGACATTGAAAGTGCGTATGAATTGCATAATCAATTATGTAATCTATTACAATCCAGTGGCTTTCCTTTGTTAAAGTGGCTTTCAAATTCCCAACAATTATTGGAGAAAATACCCCATAATCTGAAATCATCAAAATTGATAGAATTCGACAAAACTAACCTAAAAATACTTGGTCTTCAGTGGAACTCGTGCCGTGATATATTTACTTTTAAATTGAATTTCCAAATAACTCATTATAGTAAACGAAATTTATTATCATGTCTCGCTCTTTTTATCAAATTATTAATAAAAAATTTATGGAAACTGAATTTAGATTGGGACCAAGTAGCTCCTGTAGAAATAATCAAAATTTGGACTAAATTTCAAAATGAATCGTATTGTTTAAACGAACTAGAAATACCACTTTACGTATTTATATTTGAAAAGGTTTCACTTAATTTAATCGGTTTTCCGATGTCAGTTTATATGATTATTCCGTCGTTGTCTACGTGCGTGCAATAGACGACGCGGGTAATGTAAAAGTAAATTTACTTTGCTCGCAGTCTAAAGTTAGGAATTCTGTGCAGCCACTTTATTAGCCCAGCTTTTGGCTCATATTCAAAACACCTATAATTTTCGTAAACCAGTCGAAGAAATATTTGCATTTTGTGATTCTATGATAACCCTCCATTGGATACATTCTACTACTCGAAAATGGAAACCATTCGTTTCGAATCGAATATCTAAAATTAAGAAATTTTTATCTAAATCCCTTTGGCAGTGGAATTTTGTACCTACCCACGAAAATGTCGCCGATTGCGCATCTAGAGGACTTACTCCTCTAGATTAATAAACCATTCGACAAGTGGTTAATATTACCCCCCTCGGACGCGCCTATTAAATCTTTGAGCGGTAATCAAACCGCCGATCAGCACGACATATCTGAAGATGAATCTGTCTTATTATCTATCGCAAAACCGGATATGTCATCTTTGTGTACTTTAATTAATTTTTTGTCATCTTAGACAAAATTACTCCACTCTACGATTTATGTTTTGAGATTTACTAAAATGTTACCTTATAGAAAAAGACTACTAAAAACCGATTATAACACAACTGAAATAATATTAATTCGGGCTGTCCAAAAACGGCATTTTGGTAGTTATTATAAAAATATATTAGAAAATAAACCATTATCACCTCATTCGCAAAGACTTAATCCGTTTATTCATGAAGATATCATTAGAATAGGAGGAAGATTAGCTAATAGTACCTTTTGTTTTGACAAAAAATATCCTATTTTATTGCCTAAGGCTGATCCCTTCGTGACTACTTGTAGACTATAATCATAAACTGTTCTCCCACACAGGACCGCATTTAATGCACTCATTATTAAGACAAAATTGCCTCACTGAAAGGGTTAGTCAAGCTAAAGCTTTCTTGTCCACCGGGGTGGATTATACTGGAAGTTTACGTTTGCTTATTTATTTGCCTTGCGACCAAAGCAGTACATTTGGAGCTCGCCTCTGATCTTTCCACCGAATCGTTTTTAGCCGCTTTTAAGCTTTTTATGTCCAGACGTGGTAATTGTGCCACTTTATTCTCCGACAATGGTACTAGCTTTGTTGGGGGTAAGAGAAAATTTGGATGAAATTTTCGAATTAACTAATTCTCGCGATTATAAGGATGCTTTTCAACGAGAACTACTTACTCATAAAATAGAATGGAAATTCAACCCCCCTTCCTCACCCCATTTCGGAGGAATTTGAGAGGCAAATATGAAAAGTGTAAAAACACATTCAACTAGAGTTATTAATACCCAAATTTTGACATACGAAGAGTTCAATACCGTCCTTGCAAAAATTGAAGTCCTCCTGAACTCTCGACCTTTATGTATTTTAAGCAGCGATCCGAACGATCCGTCTGCGCTTACTCCGGCGCATTTTATCTACGGATCACCACTGAATTAATTTCCATCTGAGGACCATTCTTTAGAACCACTTAATCGTCTGACTAGATACAAACTTTTGGATGCTATCGTGCAACACTATTGGAAAAGATGGCACTTGGAGTATTTACATACTCTTCAGACACATTTAAAATGGAACACTAATTCTAACCCTGTAGAGGTAGGTAACTTAGTGGTTGTCAGGCAAGATAATATTCCGCCATTAGCCATTATCTAAAAAGTGCTTCCCAGTAAAGACGGCATTGTACGTGTTGCATCTACCAAGACCAAGAATGGTACGTACATTAGGCATATTATCAAACTGTCCTTTGCCTACTCAGTAACTTCAACCTAGTTTTTATTTTTGTTTTGTTTGTTAAGAATATAATTTTTTTTCCTTCCAATATTAAATTCAGTTAATATTAATTAATATAAATTCCTTTATTTTTCTTAACTTAATAAAGCTTTAACCCCTTTAAGTATATGTATCTATTGAATTTAGAAATTCAATCCACGCCCCCTGGATGTTTACGCGCCACGCGCATTATTTTAAATTTATTCCGAAAGAGGGCGCCACCCTATCAGGACCCCATTGGCCCTTGGAAAAGGAGCGGGTTTCCCCAAGTCTATATCTAATTAAAATGATTAAAGCATGAAGTTGTATGCTAGATTGCATATATATATGTTGTTTTTTAGATTTTCGCGGGTGTTAAATGAAGTGTTATTGTACTTCCGGGTGCTCTCCTGCGTCGATGGTCAACTCCTCCAGAAGTCACGGTTGTCTGAACGACGTTTCGGCAGAATCTCATCTGCCATCTTCAGGTTCTCACTGAAAGCTGCCTAATGCTGCTCCTCGTTGCTCGAACTGAACTGACGTTCTCCACTGACGTACTCCTTGGTTTTCTAGGGTAGTTTTTGATTTTGGATTACGGAGAACTGCAATGATTTTTCGGTCTATTTTAAATATTGTTTCTATGTTATGTTTACGTAGAAGTTTGCCAATTTTATCTGTCGTCCCTTTGACATAAGGTAGATATGCTTTTGCCAGTGGTTTCTCGGCGTCCTCCTGGGTTTCTTTGTCTGTATGACCCCTGCGACTTCTGTATTGTGTACCTCGAAAATCCATTTTTCATTAGTAGTTTCTGAAATGGCGACATCTCTTCGTTGATATGGTCGACGTCTGCCAACCTCTGATAACGTGTCACTAGAGTCTTTATTACTGAATTTAATTGTACTGGATGGTGTGGAAAAGTGTACGAAATCTCGTGCCAAGATTGCAATAAATCATACATAGGACAGATCAATGGACGTACTAGTGTAAGAAAGGAAGAACATATGAATGCAGTACGAAAATAGGAGAATACATCGGCCCTAGCACAGCATGTAATATCCACAGGACAACGCCAAAACAGTACCTAATCGAGCATTATAGGTCAAGAATTACCAGAGAGGCCACAGAGATCGAAAAAAGACCATAAAATCTTAATAGACGAAATGATATGCAGAGATTATCCAGTTCTTGGAAGCCCGCTCTTGTAGGAAGATACGTAACAGAAAACACACGACGATCCACCGTGGAGCTGTGGTTTGATGGCCTAAGAGCAAACAGACAACAGCCAAGGTCAAGTTCAGCCAAGTACAGAGAGTTGCCTGCCTAAGCATAACCCGAGCTATGCGAACAACGCCAACGAGAGCTATGGAGGTAATGCTGTGTCTGCCACCACTAGATATATATCCAGGAGAGGTGGCTATGGCAACAATGGTACGCCTCAAATCCGTTGGCATACAACCAAATGTAGGCTGTGGAGAGACCAGAAGTCGCCTGTGGAATGAGGCTGTCAGAAAGACGCCTCTTCTGCAGGCGTGCATTGATGGAATTTCTCCCCGGTTTGTCTTTGACAGACCCTACGTAATACAAACGAATAGTGAGAATGAGGCTGCTGGCGAAGGTGTGATCAACATCTTCACAGACGGATTAAAAAAGAAGGATGGGGCAGGATGTGGAATATACTCCAGAAGTCTGCAAATCCAATATAAATGGGCTATGGATGTGTGAGCCAGCGTAGTACAAACGGAACTGGCGGGCATAACCATAGCTGCAAAAGAAATTGCCCGTAGACAAATTACGGGCAAAACAATCAGGATCTACACATATTGTAGACAATCATTACTAGTCCTGAGAAGTTACAAAATTACCGCATGAGCAGTATAAAAATGTCACCAAGCACTTGTGGATGCCTCCAGCATGAATAACATACTGGTATACCGGGTGAAAGGACACGCACAGTGTAGTGGCAACAAAGTAGCCGACAGACTGGTAAGAAGGCACTAGGCCTAAGTGTCTTTGGACCAGGCCCGGAGAGTCTGTTACCGATCACGGCGATAATACAAATAATTAAAGAGAACACCCACAATGAATTCAAGAAACTGTGGGATGAAACAAACAGCTGTCAGCTTACTAGGGAACTACTAAAATATCCCAACAAGAGTACGTCAATGGACTACCTGGAAATGTCCAGAAGGAACCTACGTTTTATAAAGGGAATCCAGACTGGACACTGTCTGTTAAGGAAACATCTTCATAATATGAGATTAAGCAAAACACCTCTCTGTAAAGGTTGTGAACAAGAAAATGAGACAGTTCAACATGTACTCTGTGACTGTTCTGCGACCTCATCAATCAGAGAATCCATTTTGGGAGAACGTTGGCCTACTTTGGCCGATGTAAGGGAGATGCCCCTAGGAAGCATCACCGCCTATTTCGCAAGATTAGGTTGGCTGGGGGCCTAGGCGAGGGTCTGCCTACAAGGAGGATATACAAAGGGCCCAATGGGGCCTAAGTGCTGCGGTTCAATAATTTTTAATGACCACCCTCCCAACCAGTTCCAGATTCCACCGTGGACGAACCAATCACGAGGAGGTACGTTCAAGTATTGACAAATAGCGAAGAAACACAGCAACCTGCTCGAAATGGACCTATCACGAGGAGTCAGAGCCGAGCGCTGACCAATCAAAGAGAACCACGGCATTCTACGGCAACGATTAGACATAAAGATACCCAACCACCAACGAGAAATCACCTGGAGCGTGACGTTTCAGCGAGGCCACTTGTCGGGTTGGCTCAGGAGCCTGCTACGCCTCCCACAAGTAGTAGGGGATAAGTGATACGTAGCCAGTCGCGCCCTAGACCACAGCATATATAAGGAGCCGCACAACGCGGAGAACATCAGTTCAGTTCGAGCAACGAGGAGCAGCAGTAGGCAGCTTTCAATGAGAACCTGAAGATGGCAGACGTCGTTTAGACAACCGTGACTCCTAGAGGAGTCGACCATCAACGCGGAAGAGCACCATTTAACACCCGCGAAAACCTAAAACAATACATAACCTAAAAACTATATATATATATATATATATATATTTCTTGAATTCTTGTCAATAAGTTCTGGGACACTCTGTGTGTACTAGAAATTAATATAGAAATAAAGAACATACAGAGGATATAGGTTCTGATATCTAAGTAAAATAAATCAAAGAATTTCACAGAAGAAATGTAATAAAGTTTATTATGGTCAATTATTAAACTACAAACTACACTGTTCATAGCAGACAACATAAGAAAAAAGAAATATATGAAATATAAAAAATGATAGAAAATCTTCAGCTCCGATAATTATTTGTGTATTTGTTTGTAACTCTAAATTAATTTTAACAAAATTTAAGTATGATCTTATAGAGTTAACAGAAAACTTGCAATGTATTAGAAGACAAGAATGACACAGATATAATATCGGTACTGGTACGATAAGAGATTTACAATTGATCCTAGTAAAGTTGCATTTTCAAGAAACGGCACTAACCATATTAATCTACTTTAATTCGTCACATGTACTACCTATTTTTGTGTGAATATCCATTTCATAAAATTATCCATAACAATATTACTAGTACTAGTGAATCAAAAATATATCGTAACATAAACGGAGATATTAATTTTTAAGATTAAAAATTTATAATGTTTAACTTTATTAATGTATCTTAAATCTATACATTTTTAGGAGATAGAAAGACCTTAATGTCCATATTCCTCTCACCATTCTGATTAAGCTTTAATTGATCCCTCGGAACAGTAAAATTGTCTTCAACTTTACGGCCTCTTTCTCCATTACATTTGATTAAAGCACAACATTTCAGATTCATGTCGCTTTTGTCACATATGTCCAATGTAAATATGTAGTTCTCATTAATTTCTTGACACCTTATTCTAACAAATAAATCATAGGGAATAATATAATAATGCCATTCCTGATCATGAGCAACGTTCTTCAATATATATACCGCATTTTCCTCGTTCCAATAATCGTACATTTTTATATTTTCAAAAGAATGTTCGTCCTGATAATGCGTAAAAATCTCCCGTAGTGTACCGTGATGATTACAAGAGGATACAGGACATTTTTGCGTCGCTTGTTTATTGCAGTTAATTTCGTGGTGGTTAAGAAAGGTAAATCTGTCGCTCACAGCACATTTCCACTTGCATAAAAATTTCTGTTCCTTCAGTAAATGTTCTTCCGTAGTTGCCTCAAAAAACATATCCCCTTCTTCACATTTCTCAATGTCAAAATATCGACAAGCACTGCAAATAAAGTGCTTTTTGGTTTCGCACTTATAAATACCTTTATTATAAAATGGCACCTTACATAAGCCACAAAAAGATGGGATGTACCCATTGGGATGCATAATTGCAGTTTTACAACCACTTAACTCCATATCTGTATCAAATTTCGCTATTTTGGAATAAATGTGTCCTAAATGCTGTTGTACAGTATAATCGGGTGAAAACAACTCTGTATCTACGGAGAACATAAATTTCAATGTAATACGTCGACATTTCTGCACGTCTGAATAAGACATTTTAAATCTTCTTAACTTGTTATTGTTAATTAATGGGTCCAAATTTATTTCAGTTATGGGTTCCTCAGAGTATACCTTAATTTTAGTCGTTATATCACTGAAATGCATCCCTGATGTAAGAATAGGTTCTATTGTAATTTCAAAATGATTTGACGCTGCAGATACAACAATGTCAATTACAAAAATAAATTCCTCAGTGTAATATATAAAACGAGTTTTTCTCTCTCGAGCGGACAATATTAGCTTTAATTTTGGTTTGGCTAAAATAGAAGCCGCATGTTCGGCTTTTAAATGATGAAGTAGCAACAGCGACGTGTATGTCTTTTCTTTCATTGGACATAGAGGGCAAGGGAAGTGGAATTGAGGAATGCAACTTTTCTCATGCGCTGCCACGTCCCAGTGATTCAAAAGGCTTCTGCAACCATCAAAATGATTAATGCACCTAAAACAAATAACATTCCTTAGTATCAAGTAACTGCACTAAAATGTAACATTAGCTAGATAACATTGATGCATACATGTGTATAACAATCCAATACCAATACAAATATATTTATTTGCTGTTTAAAATAATACAATGTATTGCCAGGCCCCGGCCCAGAGCCAATCCGCGGTGCGAAGCGCCGCGGTAAATGACGGGTTGGATGGGGCGGGGCTGGTTCAACTTAAAACTGTGAACAAAAGTGCCTAAATCTAAACGTATAATCTAAAATGCCCTAATAGACCCAGACACTAAAATAAACATCCATCACGTTTCACACAAAAATAATGAATAAAATGGATGAATAACATTTAAAATTCCAAAAAGACTGAAAAAAACAATTAAAACTTAAAACTAAAACTCGCGGGCTTCACTGATTCGATTTTGATTGTTGAAACGTGTAAATACAGACAAACGACAAATACCCGTTTGAAACAATGCAAATGAGGGCAGCATCCCAGCCACTCAAAATGTGATTAAAAATGTAAATTTTTTTTAAATTTTTGGTAATTTTGGTGATTTTATAGGAGGGGGTTTGAAAAGAATTTAGAAGAAAACAACAAAAAATAAAAATAACAAACAGAAACGAAGAGAGGGATAGGAAAAGAATTAAAAATTTAAAGTTGACAGTAAAAGAAGCTAAGAGTGCAAAAAGAAGTTATGGGAAGAGGAAGGTTGGCTAAAGGGGTTGCCGGAAGATAGGCAACTCCTGGTAGGGTAGATTGTGTTTGATTCGGAAAGGGGCATTATGCGCTCTGATTTGTGTAATGTTTCTAGTAAGCGGACTATCATCCAGCTTGGTGCTATAAAATTTTTGAGAAATTTCTCTGACGCAGTATGAGCATTATGTCGTTACAACGTGCATACAAATCTCTGAGGGAGGTGTACCTGTCAGAATTTGATATGAGGCGCATGAACTTATGTTCCAAGACTTTAAGTTTTTTTCATTGTCGTCACTGACATGCTGCACCACACCGGCGTTGCGTATGTCATTATATCTAGTGAAAACGCGAATCTTGCTAAATTAAATATCGTGTCAAATTTAAGGTTAAAATATTTGCTCAAAAACCTTATAACCAATTATAAACTTGAAAATTCGATTGTTAATCCTGTAGGTAGGTTTGACAATAGAGACGTTTTACTGGCCTTAGATCCTAGGTTTTCAAGAATATTTTTCGATAATAATGAGTATTTTTTTTTAAACAAAAGCGACATTTTCCTTCAATTCCAAATTTTTCCGCTATAAACAAATTGACGTTACTCTTTGACTTTTTGAATAAAATGAAAAGAAAACCATGATTTAATAGTACTCTAAAAATTCTACAATTAAAAAAAGTTACTAAAAGTTAATTTGGAACGAAAACATGGAACTTTTGATATTTTAATCTTTATAAATAAACAAACAAATTGATATTTTAAATTACAATTGCAATAGTTTCACAGATCTTGTAAGTATTAATATAAAAATCATAAAGAAAAGTGCTATTCCTTTTAGTATCCATTTACATTAAACAAAGTAGCACTACTGACGCAATTCACGCGTGGAGGAGAAAACTTTATCACTCTAACACTTAATTGAAGAACATTTTCGTTCCATTAAAATAATGGATTTTTCTTCCCTTTTCAATTCTTTTTTGAAATTTTACTCCAAAACAATCACAACATATTATATACTAACAAAAATTTTATCCGAGGCAAACAATCCCAATTTTTACCACCTATTAGTCTTTTCGACGAATTATTGTAGACTACATGGAGGACGGCAAAATTTTTGACTCCAGGAATGGGTTTGGGGTAGTTAGAGAAAAGTCCCCAACCTTAGGAGTTGAGTCTTGTTGGGGAGGGCTTCCTGAAGGCCCTAAATTTTGACTTTTTTTTATTTCTCGCTAATAAATCGAAAACTATTGGTCCTAGAGGAAAAATTATTCTTACCTTTTTGAAAGCTGACAAAATTTTCTACCTTTTTTAGTTTCAACAAAAAGTTTCTATCTTCAACCATTATCGACTTACCCACTCCTGAAAATCGCCGGTATCTGAAAAACGCTGTTCCGGATTACATTTTTCTTCATACTCTACTCCTAACACCTCAAATCTTCTTTGTAAAATAAAATACAACCAAATCAAGTGAAGATGATTAAATTGACTTAAAAGTTATATATTCTACATATAATTAATGGCTGAGATGATTTTTTTTTTTTTTTTTTTTAAATCATTTATTTAACGTCGGCCTATTTCCGCTACCAAGGCCAATCACCGACGCCAGGGGATAAGCTCATCAGTGTCTGTGTAGGCACTGGGACCCCTAACCTGGAAATTTTGCCGAACCCCCACACTTTGTCGTGGGGTAGGGATCTTTAACGTGCTCACATCGTAGATACACGGAACCCACAGTTTTACATCCCTTTCGAAAGATGGTGACGCGAGCAAGTTCGCTCATCCACTAAACTTCATCGACTTGCTGTGGCCCGGTTTTGAACCCGGGCCGTCTGCGTGGAAGGATGCGCCACTGTCCATCACGCCACCAAGCCGACATGGCTGAGATGATGGATTTCAAGATTATTTGCTGTAATGTGATAGGGTTATTGCTTGAAATTATACCTACATTTTATTGCATCCATTTTGTTTTTTTTGAAATGTATTTATTGTTGTAAGTTTGTTGCAATTGGTATAGTAATGAGTAGCTACAATCCAACAATGGGAAAAGGTAGGTAGATACCTCTATAAGAAAACAACACAGTGTTATGGTTTGAACTACTGTTATTTACATATAACAGCTACTTTTATTTATATATAACTGACTAATTGCTAATTAGCTAATGTTTTTTTAAAGAAAGAAAAAACCGATCAATTTTCGGACGGGGGAATAATTTATGGCATCACCACGCCAGCAGAAGAGACCTCCAAAAAATCTATTATGTCATCAAATTCTTCATCCCCATCCTCTGTTATGCGGACTCCATTGTGGCAATTGAGGCATGCTGGCGAACAATTTAATGGTACTTTTCTGCATCCTCATCTTCCAGAGTCACCATCTTTTTTGCAACGACAGAATATAACCTGCAAAATTTAGTCGGAGACAGCATTTTTGTCTGTTAGTTTGAACCATCTCCCCATTTCTCTCCTCCCAGCCAGGAATTCCTAAAACTCACACATGTGAGGGCAGTATGGTTCCCATCCACTGCTGGATTTGGTAGTACACCCTGCAGGAATGCTACTTCGTGGCCCCCTCAGTTGGTGAGAGAATGGAAATGTCTGGCTTGATCAAAGCAACTGATTTTAGAAATGACTGCAGGACATAATTGCATCCTTCGATGGTACGGTGCTCCATCTAAGGAGATATTCTTAGATGGAGCACCATACCATCTAAGGATGCCATTATGTCCTGCTCTTTCGACCTCATATGGTGTCGATGAAGGGCTGGTAAATACCTCAGCTGCTTCTTTGACCGATTTGTCTTTCTTGTATAATTTTGCAAACCTAAATTTGCTCTTTCTGAAGGCTGCAGAAGTGGTATTACAGCCTGTGAAAGCATGTACAAACAGAATGTGCTCCAGCTTCAGCTACTGCAGCCTTTGTAAAGAATATGTTGCTGTGCATAGATTTAAAAAACCAAGTGAATGCAATAAAACGTAGGCATGATTTCAAGCAATAACCCCATCACATTACAGCAAATAATCTTGAAATCCATAATCTCAGCCATTAATTATATGTAGAGTATATAATTTTTAAGTCAATTTAATCCTCTTCCCTTGATTTGGCTGCATTTTATTTTACAAAGAAGATTTGAGGTGTTAGGAGCAGAGTATGACGAAAATTGTGATCCGAAACAGCGTTTTCCAGATATTGGCGATTTTCAGAAGCGGGTAACTCGATAAGGGTTGAAGATAGAAACTTCTTGTTAAAATTAAACAGTGTAGAAAATTTTGTCAGCTTTCAAAAGGTAAGAATAATTTTTCCTCTAGAACCAACAGTCTTCAAGTTATTAGGGAGAAACCAAAGAAAGTCAAAATTTAGAGCCTTGCGGAAGCCCTCCCCCGCAAGACTCACCTCCTAGGATGTTTACCTCCCAACTACCCCAAACCCATCCCTGAAGTCAAAAATTCTGCCGCCCTCCATGTAGTCTACACCCCCATATTGAAAATTCGTTGACTGGACTATATAAAATTATCTGAAAAGGTAAATTTTATTAACAATAGAAGAAGAAATTTGATCAGTAAAGGCGGTTTCTATAATTTATTATACTGGAAAAATATATAAACAAAGAAAAAATAGAAAATATTATAAATCTGTCATATCTTAAATTTTTGTAGGCCAATATTCATTAAATATAGTGAAAACACGTCTCTTACAGTACGGGAAATGAACGCATTTCGGTCTTAATCGTTACTACTTCAATGTAAAGATACAGATAACTACCAGATACAGATACTGCACTTCTTTGATCTATCAGAAATGCCGCTCATAACGTTGGGATGCACACAAAGTTGCCAGATTGTGCAATAATACTTGCAATTTCAGAAGGGAGATGTTACCAATTTATAACTTACTAAGTATCGTTGAAATCATGAATGTTTTCCATTACATCATCATTCTTTAATTTACGAAACAAATCAGCTCAAGGACACACAGAATGGCACGCATGGGCGTATCGATGTTTTCAAAATACAAATATTTTGTAATGAAAATATATGAACAGTAACAGCATGTGATAAAATGAATTTTAACATCCGTTGCCGCATATAATATTACATTTCACCTTATGAATTTCTTGTAAAGGTAAAAGGGAACATCCGTTACGTTTCCCTGACTGAAGTACTCATTTAATCTCACCACCATGTCTTTGGCTACTGCATTCAGTCTTTTATACGTGCTACTGAATTGACAGTGAACTGACAGAATGCTGAACGTTGATTGCGGATACGACTAACGCTTGTAATATTCATTTGTCGTAGCCTATGCAGACGTGACTATCTGTTATTCACATCCTATGCGATTTGTATTTGCAAAGGTAGAAAAATCGTATGTCATTAATAAGTACATAAATTGATAACGTGAACGAAAATATTCGTGATTTCAACTATACTTCGGCAGAAATCTCTAGTCAGTAGAGCCAGGGGCGTGCGGATTTACAAGTTTTGTAATTTCCCTAATATAATATGTTTACGCTATTACCTATTTATTTTCCTTAAGTTTGGAGAATTTTGACGAATAACATCAATTTCGAAGGAATAAAAGTTCTCGAATTGAGTTAACTATGCATGAACTACCATATCTTAAATTTAAAATATTATGATTAAATCTGGTAACATTCTCCATGTATTCAACGATGCTTGATGCGTTAAACCGTTATAACTTAGTTTAAAATCAGTGTACACATAGAGTGCGGTCGTTTATCAGTTGCGCGGTATTAATTTGTTTATAAATTACGTATTTGTGGTATCATACTGCCTTAAAATTTTATTTCGTGTGAAATATTTATAGTGTGAATTGTTTATGAATTGGGCGGCATTAATTTTTGTTTATAAATTACGTACTTGTTGTATCACAGTGCCTCAAAGTTTTATTTTGTTAGTGCTTTAGTGAAAATAGTGTAATTGTGGGATATCGTAATATTTTTAAATGTGCAAAAATGGAAGCGGTTCCCGGTTGTTCGAAAGAAGTGGTAAAAGTTCATACCCCTAGAAAGTCTCCATTAAGCTTCAAGGAGAAGAAAATTATTTTGAATGTATATCATGCATTGAAGAAAGATCATCCCATGGTACAGAAATCAGGATCAACAGGTTTAGTTAACACGACTTCAAGGTATACCGGCGTGAGTGAGCGGACCATTTACAGAATTTTAAGACAAGAAAAAATGGGATGTTCAGAAACCTAAAGCGAAGACAAATTCCAGAAAAATGGAATTCGACGTAAAGTTCATAAATTCCTCTATAATAATGAAATCACTACTGTTAAGAAAATTTTACAGTCCCTGAATGATGATGAACATATACCCAAAATGGTCAAAAAGAAAATGTTTGCATGATATGAACTTTATATTTGCAAAAGGAAAGAGAAATAGCCTCCTACTTGAGAGAAATGATATTATTTGTTGGCGAAGGAATTATATTCGGGCAATTAGACCTAACCGTGAAAGAGGAAGAAAATGCTATTATTTAGATGAGACGTGGTTAAATGAAGGACATATTGTAATGCAATTTTGGCAAGATAGAAATGTAGGTATTCGTCAAGGCCGTATGAAAGATTGGCCAACAGGATTAAAAATGCCACCAAGAAAAGGAAAACGATTAACAATAACGCACATAGGAAGTGATTCAGGATTCGTGGAAGATGGACTTCTATCGTTCGTGTCGAAAAAATGGCGATTATCATGAGGACATGACATGAACGGATGTTTTCGAGGAATGGTTTGCAAAAATTCTCGTTAAGATTGAACCCGGATCTGTCGTTATTATGGATAGCGCCCCGTACCACAGTCGATTACTGGAAAAATTACCAACCAATGCATGGCGAAAAGCGCAAATTCATGAATGGTTAGATGGTAAAGACATCCTATTCGATCGTGCTTCGCTGAAACCCGAATTGCTAACCCTAACGAAACAGCATTCGCCGATATATAAGAAATATATTGTGGATGAAATGGCTAAAGCTAGATGTAGTGAGGTATTACGGCTACCGCCTTACCACTGTGAACTCAATCCCATTGAGCTTATTTGGGCTGAAGTAAAGGGGAATGTTGTAAGAAAAAATAGAACTTTTAAATTAGGATATGTAAAAGACCTTCTATCCAGTGCATTAAAAAGAGTTAGAACTGATTATTGGCAAAAATGTATAAGGCACGTTAAAAAAGTTGAAGAAAAATATGGAATGCGGATATTCGGATTGACGCAGTGATTGAGCCAATAATAATAAATGTAGGAGTCAGCAGTGATAGTGACAGTGACAGTGGTGAGTGAGTGATAATCTGTGATAGTGACAGTGGCGAATGAGTGATGTTAGTGTCATGTAGTGATGTGATATTATGAATTATTTATTGTGGAAAATTATTGTTGGTAAGTTTTGTTTTTTATTATATTATTTTAATAAGAACGTTTATTTATGATATAGAACAGTTATTTATTTTTAACTTTGGTATGTCTTGTTTTTAATTATTCTATTTTAATAAGAAAGTTTATTTACGTTGTTAAAACAGTTATTTATTTTTAAGTTGTAAGTCTATTTATATATTTTCTTTTTTAACCTGTTACTCCCTAACTAACAATCCTGTCACCATTTTTTCCCGACAAGGAATATGCTCATGCCTCCACGTTGATCCTTGCTGGGCAATAAGAACAACTGGCATGGTTAAAATTGTTATAAACCTCAACCATTCTACAGTTTTAATGTCGGATTACGTAAGTATTCCACTCCTAATAAAATTATGCCTGCCATTAAAAATTTTCTTAAAAGAATTCCAATTTTTTTTTTTTTGGTTGAGCATGAAAACAAATTTAATTATATTTATTTTTTATTCTATGAAATATTATTATTTTATATATACCTACATAAATACGTATGTGGCGCCACTGAGTGCCCGGGATATACGATTTATTTCTTTCTTACCAAGTTGGTTTACGACTGAATAGTTAGTCGAGCAAATTATTAGGTATAAAGGCGGCACGTTAAATTATTTACTCTATGCGGTCAACTAGGTCATTAAAATTGTTTGTTGTAGTCGTGGTTTCCATTTCACGTAGGCGGATAAAACTTAATATATTTCTCGCGATTTAATGGGATTATATGGTAGAACGAGGTGCCGCTTTAGTATCAAATAAGAGCTACTATTCTTTGATGAGAGTGCCGCTTATTTTTTGCGTTACTGCCTCGACTTTTCGGCCGAAGTATATATGTGTATTAATAAACAATTTTTTTAAACAAGAAAAAATATGACCAAAATGTGCACAAACAAATAATATATTACAATATCTTTTTGCTTAAATCGATTTCTTTATACATGAAACATCGAGAAACGTTGAAAATGTAATAAAAAAACCCAAAAAAAAAACACGTTTTCCATTGAAGATTTTGAAGAAATATTTTTTACAATCCCTTATTTTCTTTTAAATATATCTTATATATTAATTTTAAGAAGGGATAGAAGAGTATATAAGAAGGTACTGCCGATCGATCGAGACAGTTAATTTGTTATTTTCAATGACAGTTCAATATTGAAAATTGACATAACTATAACACGTTTTATGTTAAGATTGCCTATCCTCGGCGTGCCTCGGTTAATCTCCTCGGATAAGCCGCACGGCGATAAAAAAATTTTAAATTTTTTTTATAATAGTTTGATAATTTTGCACTAATAAAGTTGAAATAACCAAAAAAATAACTCTAATCGTTTCAACCCTTTATAATGCAGTCACTTAATCCAAAAAAGAGGGTCAATCTCGAAATGAGAGATAATAAGCTGTAAACTTGTATAAACCTTTATTTTGGCATTCTAAAAGTTGTCTCAAAAGTTTCATAAAATCTCGTGTCCGCATCTTAACGTGTTCAAGGTCAAAGGTCACAAAAAACTCGCTTCCTATGGTTTTAATGATATTTGCATCCGTTATGAAAATTGTAGAGCATAAAATTCTCTACAAATTTTGTCCCAAACATTTTTTTATATGCTAAATCGTTTTTGAGATAGAGCGCGCAGCGCTTAGCCACATACCACATAATGTAAGGTCAACCATGAGTCCCGGCAAATAAAGCGTCGTTTATAGGTAATTAATCACTGAAAAATCCATAATTGTGAATAATTTGCATTATTTATTTATGAATACATTATATTTAATAATATTTTTCATTTATGAAATATATTCGTTTAATAATACTTACCTACTTCGTGTAATTAAAAAATTGTTAAGTGAAATACTTTAAGTATTTCTGGTCGATAGCCGAGTAGGTTAAGGCGCGAGGTGGCAATCGCGATTAATCACACGGACATTGTACCACTGGGTTCGAATCCTGGCTCCGGCAATGGCACTGTCGCAGGAAATGGTTGTATGTCCGCGTTTTTTCAATGTGTAACCCCCTTCCGCACAAGCCCTGGCTTCTGGAATTGGAGGTTGTCTAATTTCTGTGGTGTTTATTTATTTATTATTATTAAGTATATTTTAATTATATTCTAATACAAGTATCTTAATTATATTTTAAGTAGAAAAAGAATTAAGTATTTTTTCTTTAAAATGTGTAAACTCTTAAATATTTATATTACTAATAAGAAAAGGAAAACATTTTGAATTTCTTTAAGATCGTATGGCAGAACACAAATATACTCCTCCAAAAGTTTCGATAAATATCCCCATTATAAAAAACACATGTTATTTTTGCATTCATTTCGTGGTTATGACACGACACCAGCGCTGTTTAAAAAAGGGGAAAAAACTTTCATTAGAACATTATAGAAACTTCCCAATTTCGATCAAATGGCTCAAGTATTTCAAGAAGAAAACTGCCCTGTACAAATATTTTATGAGAATGGAGTACTCATCTTGTTAACAATACAGGGTGTTGCATCATGAGAGGGACATAGCTTAATAGGAGGTAGAGAACATCAGTGGTAACCGGAACCTCCCATAGAAATGTCTCATTGGGCCTTCATTACGAAGTTACAGGGTGTTAAATAATTTTTGGCCAAACCTGTTTTTTGTCATAACTTTGACAGGGAATGAAATAACGGATTCATATTTGGTACGGCTAATGTACTAACGAGCCCCAAGAGGTACATGTATAAAAAAAATATATCCAGGTCCGGACTCACTATAATTTATGTTTCTTCTTTGCATCAATAAAACATCACCCTGTATATATTTTTTTGAAATTTCGATACGATATTCGAAAAGAGCAAGAAAAAACAAACAAAATGGCCTATTTCATTTTTTTGTTACACCTTCGTGGTTATTTAAATACGTTGTTAAATGTGCAAGAAAATGGATTACAGAACCCTATTAAATGAGAGGCACGTGAAATAAATAGTTTTATAACTAAAATTTGAAAAAATTCTATTGAGCCTAGGTGGTCTGGGTGAATCCTAATTCCGGCACGTTTTAAAGGTCCATTTTGGTAAAAAACTGTGGTCCTAATAAGTAATCGGGTATGAAATAACAAAATTTTTAATCAATCACAGTAGGCTTGTTCAAAGAATAAAAGTGACAGATAATTTAAACCATTTAGGCCTAAGCAACCAGTTACTTTGATCAAGAAAATCATCAACATTTTATACTTAATAAAAATTGGAAAAGAGAACAAACTAAAATCTAAATAAATAAAATATTTTCCATTCAATTAACAATAAATAACAAAACAATAACTAAATGTGTTTAAAAATAAAACGTAATTGACACTAAAGTAAATTTTCAAAATGTCCTCCCCCACATTCTGTGCATTTTCTTGCGCGTTTAGAAAGGTCACCAATTGCTCGACATATCATTTCTGGATTATTCCGTATTTCGTCGCAGGTTGTAACGATGCGCTGGATTAAATGTTGTCTACTTTCAATTTCAATGCTATAAACCTCGTTTTTTAAGTGGCCCCATAAAAAGTAATCACAAGGGTTACAATCAGGAGATCTTGGTGGCCATTCATGTGGACCCCCGCGTCCAATCCATCTATTAGGATACACATTGTTTAAGTGTTCTCTTACTTGAAGGTTAAAATGTGGTGGGGCCCCATCATGCTGAAACAACATGCCTCTTATACCGATATTTTCTAACATATTCGGTAAAATGTTTTGAAGAAAATCAAAGTAAATTTCACCATTCAATCTTTCTTCAAAAAAATGTGGCCCTATCAAATGTCTATTTACAAGTCCGACCCAAACATTTACAGAAAACCTGTGTTGCGAACGGCGTTGGCGTACCGCATGTGGGTTTTCCTGTGCCCATTTATGATTATTTCGTGAATTGTTTACTCCATCCCTTGTAAATTGTGCCTCATCCGTAAATAAGGTTCTGTAAATGACTGGGCGATGGTTAGACAACCAATGACAAAATGCCAGGCGGGGGATATCGTCGCCTTGTTGAAGACGCTGTACCTGCTGGATATGATATGGATGGTAACGTTCTCTTTTTAGGGTTTTCCATACTCGCCAATGAGGAATACCATTTGCCAAACTGATTCGTCTAGTGCTCATATTTGGGTTTTCTTGAACTACGTTTATAATATTGTTTTGTTCCTGCACACCTTGTTATAAAACACGCTCCACAACTGCAGAAGTAGGAAACTTTCCGTGTTGTCTTGCATACTGGAACACCGTACTAAAGGTTTTATGATTAGGGCATCGACGACCAGGAAAACGCAGCCGATATTCTCTTTCCGCCGACCTACCATTTCCATTACAGAAACCATAGATGAATATTATGTCAGCATATTCCACGTTTGTAAATTTTACTGGCATAGTTAAAATATTTTCACAAGTTTTCACTAACTAAATGCGGATTATTGACACATTAAATTACTAACAAACAATTATTCAACTGTTTAGGAGATTTCTTTTTATTATCTGTCACTTTGAACAAGCCTACTGTGATTGATTAAAAATTTTGTTATTTCATACCCGATTACTTATTAGGACCACAGTTTTTTACCAAAATGGACCTTTAAAACGTGCCGGAATTAGGATTCACCCAGACCACCTAGGCTCAATAGAATTTTTGCAAATTTTAGTTATAAAACTATTTATTTCACGTGCCTCTCATTTAATAGGGTTCTGTAATCCATTTTCTTGCACATTTAACAACGTATTTAAATAACCACGAAGGTGTAACAAAAAAATGAAATAGGCCATTTTGTTTGTTTTTTCTTGCTCTTTTCGAATATCGTATCGAAATTTCAAAAAAATATATACAGGGTGATGTTTTATTGATGCAAAGAAGAAACATAAATTATAGTGAGTCCGGACCTGGATATATTTTTTTTTATACATGTACCTCTTGGGGCTCGTTAGTACATTAGCCGTACCAAATATGAATCCGTTATTTCATTCCCTGTCAAAGTTATGACAAAAAACAGGTTTGGCCAAAAATTATTTAACACCCTGTAACTTCGTAATGAAGGCCCAATGAGACATTTCTATGGGAGGTTCCGGTTACCACTGATGTTCTCTACCTCCTATTAAGCTATGTCCCTCTCATGATGCAACACCCTGTATATAATGCTCCAAAATCTGAGGACAATATCGATCATCTTCGCACACGCAATTCGTCAAGTCAATAAAGCTTAATAAATCTGTGCAGCTATCCAATCTTCCACCAACAAGCGCAGCGGCTCATCATATCAATCGTATATACTATCAAATTCAGACTTGGTTAGTGAATGGTTTAGAACCCCAGGAATGGGGTTGGGCCCTGCAAAATGAACTGTTGGAACATATAACGACAATATTACCACCAGCTCCAGATGAACTACTGAACACAATATTTTGTAACTGCGAGAATGGTTGTGGTAGTTCATGCTGCGGATGCAGGAAATCGGGGTTGCAATGTTCTTTAGCTTGTGGCCAGTGTAATGTGACCAAAATGCCTCATCGTATCAAAGCGATCTCGATGAAGAAAGTGCAGTTGACCCCGAAATACTTGATAATTTAGAAACAAATATCCTTGACAACGGAGATGATGGAAATTATCCTGAAGACGATGATGATGAAGAAGAAAATTGAGACTCGTCCTTCCAATTATTAAAGTTTACGTAAATCCTCCTCACATTTGAACATCAATTATAGTAAATGTATGATACATATTTGCTAAATAAATATATAATTAACATTTATTCCATTCCTTTACTCTTTCTACTCTACTTAGATTAAAGTATACTTAAAGTATTTCACTTAACAATTTTTTAATTACACGAAGTAGGTAAGTATTATTAAACGAATATATTTGATAAATGAAAAATATTATTAAATATAATGTGTTAATTAATAAATAACGTAAATTATTCATAATTATGGATTTTTTAGTGATCAATTAACTTTAAACGACGTTTAAGCCCTGCGCGCTCTTTTCAAAGGTGGTTAAGCATATAAAAAAATGTTTCGCACAAAATTTGTAGAGAATTGTATGCTCTACGATTTTCATAATAAATGCTAATATCATTAAAACCATAGGAAGCGAGATATTTGCGAAAAACCGATTTTTGTGACCTTTGACCTTGAATATGTTAAGACGCGGACACAAGATTTTATGAAACTTTTCAGATAACTTTTAGAATGCCAAAATAAATGTTTATACAAGTTTACAGCAGGTGAAACCCCTTATGTGGCTGGATTGGGGGTGAACATAGAGTGACCTCCCAAAAAATACCATTTTCCTTAAATTTTTATTTCAAACTGATGAGGGAAAATATAGATATATCACTAATAATGTCTATTTTTATCAAATTATCAGTAATAATGGATATACACCCTTAAAAATAGTTTAAATCATGTTTAAAGGGCGGAAAAGTGCATAATTTCAATTTAAAAAAAATGTTTTTTGGCTTCCAAACGAGTGAGAATCATTTTTTAGGCCCGTAGACTTTATATGTATGTTCTGTATGGTTGTTGAAGATGTCAGGGAATTTTCAATATTTTATTTCAGTTTTGGTCAATTTTGTTGAAGGATTAAATGTGTCCTCATAAAAGGTTTTTTAGAGCAAAACATATTTCTATTACTTTTTAAGAAAAATTTGATGATTTAAAAAAAAAATTTTAGAATACGTTTTTGCATAAGAGTACATAATTCTACATAAGAATACAAAATCTTCAGATAAAAAGTTATATTAGCTTACGCTTTATTTTGGTTTGTACTTTGTAGCCTGCTTTCTCAAGTTAAATCTATTACCACTCGATGCTTCATAGAAAGGAGAAAGTCAACCCCTCATAAATTATAATTGTGTCCTGACCCACTTAAAAAGGTACTCAGGTAAAATATTTTACATAATGATTATGTGGATGAATGCCACAAGTTTATTTTAGCTCCAATCTTTGATGTGATCGAATGGTTGCTGCGTTCACCCTTTAGTCTCTACTTAGTGACCTTGGTGCCTTTGATTTTTAATGTTTGTGACCGGAACTTGCTGCTTTTTACTTTTAGGTAGGTAAAGACAGTTTAGTTCTATTAAATTCTCGTGTTCTCGTACCTTAAGATAATTTTACTGTAGAACATGAGGATAATACTGAACCTATTCGCAAACGCAAGGCCGTAGCCAGAAAAATATTTCGGAGGCGGATTTGTAGAATCAAAATCTCATAATCTTTTTTAGTTTCGTTTTCAACTAAATTAACACAGAAAAAATTACTGAATGCTAACATCATTTTGAATTGAATATTTCAACATTTATATGAATATTATTTTTTTTGATAAAAATATTCAAATATTTTTTTTACTAGTAAATATTTAAAACAAAACAAGGAAATATTTCTGACAGGAAAAAAATAATAATAGCAAGTTTATGTCAGTTTAAGCAGCCTATTCAATACGTGTCCCGTTCATACAACTTCTCTCCGATCTAGTCTACAATCTGTAACAAAAAGCAGTAATTTAAAAGAGCACGAGATTTGACAGTATGTGGAATTAAGATTTTGTAAGTGGGAAACTGAAGTCAGCGCGAAATTCGAATTCGAATTAGATTTTTTTCCTTTTTAAGTGAACAAAAGTTATTCCATGCCTGGGTTCAGTTTTTAAACTAATTTTTATTGTTAATGGCGTATATTTCAATATCGTGGTCATTCTCATCTCAAGAAAAATTTTTGAGGGAGGAGGGGTAAAACCCTGGTTACAACCTTGCTGAGTCTCACAGCTGATAGGTTTATTCCTCTTTGTAGTACTTTAGAAAAGTGAGTAAACGTGCTGGACACAAGACATTAGACTTCTTTCTTACTAAGAAAATTACGAAAAATGATGAGATCTCTGAAAATCCAAATCAACTCAACCCAGTCCATAAATCTGAGTATGGACATGTAATTCTGAATCTAGTCTAAGCGAGGGCAGTGACGCTCAAAAAATTTCCAAAGGTATAATTCAGATTCCATGCAAGTTAGGAATAAAGCCAAATCCTGCAAAATATTCTCATGACGTAGACATAAGATATTACATAAATAAAAAAAACTAGCCTTACTAATATGGAAAAATTTAACATTTTACCAAATGCGTTTGTTCCACCCGCAGTATAATTTTCCATATTCGGTTGTAAAAACCAAAAAGGTGTAAAATGTTTTTTATTTAAAAGACATTTTAACATTTTGATTAATTTCTTATCATAAATGACAATAAAGTTCTATTATTTATTTTCAAATATAATTTGAAATCTATTTTTTTTTTTAATTTTTCGAATTCCCCCGCACTCCATGGGCCTTAGTTCAGGGGTAGATTCTTTGGACCAAAATATGAGGATATAACCAAATATCCTTTAATAAAATGTTGATGTGGAAAAAGATACAGGGTGTCAAAGTTCAAATTATTTTTTCGTTCTTTTGCAATAACTCAACAGCCTGATCTTCGTCAAATTTGCTAGAGGAATTTTTTTTATTCTAAGAAACAATAATTTATATATTACGTAATGTTGGATCATAGAGGGCGCCGCAGGACCTGCATCTGATGATGAATTTTTTTCATATTTTTTTTGACGAAACGTTGTAGTACTTCTGACCAGAAAATCTGATGAGGGCGCCATAAAAGGTACACTTGGTAGAACTTGAATACTCCAACCGTTTTCGAGGAAAATGCGGTTAAACATTTCAATAATTTTTTGAAAGACAAATTCAAATTTAATGAAACAAAGTGTATTTATTGAAAAAGTACAAAACCTAAGGGAAAACAAAATCTCTTTCTCACTTTCTTATGAACCAATGGATTATTGTCAAGGTATTGAGATAAATACATAAATCAAAAGATTGTCTAAAATAAGGATCTAATCTTATTAGAAGACCAAAAAATAACTCAAAAGTTGACTGAATGACATAAACTTTCCCCCATGCAAAAACCCCATTGCTGCAACTTAGAGTAAATGTTCGATATGGTCTCCACCTACTTCTATGCCTTTTCTAATTCTATTCATAAAAAAATTTCTTACATTGGAAAATACACTTTCCTGTCCTCTAATAAAATTCGCTGCGTTTTGTATTTTGTCCCACAGTTCTTCTCTTGAGTTGATAGTATTTGCATAGACTAAGGACTTCATATGTCCCCACACATAATAATCCAAAGGATTATAATCAGGGCTTCTTGGTGGCCAAGCAAACTCACTTCCTCGACCGATCCATCTACGTGGGAAAGTGTCATCAAGATAATTCCTGACTTCAATGGAGAAATGAGGGGGAGTTCCATCATCTTGCATTCTGTTCCATATGTCTAGCATGAAAGCGTGTAATATATCAGCAAGAGTATATTGAAGAAAAACAGATAAGACTGTCCATTTAAATTTGGAGAAAGGACAAATGGTCCCAATAATTGATCGCCGATGATACGACACCAAATGTTAATCTTAAATTCTTGCTGAAAATGCCTTTCTTTAACGGCATGAAGATTTTCTACTTCCCAATAATGGGTATTTCTCCAGTTAAAAACGCCTCGGTGAGTAAAAGTTGCTTCGTCGGTAAATAAAGTGTTCTTAACAAAATTTCGATCCCTGTGTTGTGTTTATTTAGACAAAATTGTAGCCTTTGTGGAAGATCCCTTCGAAGTAAGTTTTATACAGGAGTGAGATGATATGGGTAGATGCGTTCTTTACGTAAGACTCTTAGAAGAGATTGTTTACTCACCCCCGTTGCCGCTGGTAAACGACTTAAGGTGACTTAAGGATCTTCACCCACACGAACTAAAATTTCTATTTCTTGATCTGGAGTAATTCGTTTCGGTCGTCATACATTGTTTTTATGGCGAAACGAACCCGTTTCTCCCAAACGACGAAACAGATCTTTGAAAATCTTATGGTCTGACTGTATTCTATTATTTGGATATTGCAACACATATCATATCTCTCATTTCCCTATTTGAAAAATTATAATGTCTAGGCATTGTAAATAAAGTTAAAGAAATTAGCTCGAGGAACACAAGAACAAAATAAAATGATTGAATGACGTAAATGACAGAACTAAAACGTAACCAAAGCACACTTTTCAATAAATACACTTTGTTTTACTAAATTTGAATTTGTCTTGAATTTAACGGCACTTTCCTCGAAAATGGTTGGAGTTCAAATTATTGTTTCTTAGAATTAAAAAAGTTCCTCTAGCAAATTTGGCGAAGGTCAGTCAATAGGCTGTTGAGTTATTGCAAAAAAACGAAAAAATAATTTGAACTTTGACACCCTGTATCTTTTTCTACAGCAACACTTTACTAAAGCATATTTGGTTATATCCTTATATTTTGGCCCAAAGAATCTACCCCTGAATTATGGCCTATTATTAATGGTACACCCTGTATAACTGTCTGCCTGTAAGGCTAGAAAATTATATAGTGATGAATTAAAATACACTAAGCAGGCATCAGCCCTGCACATCCTTCTTATATTTTTGAAGATATCAAGAAATAAAAATAAAAAAATAAACTTGTCGCTGTAAGTTTGAAATTTTAATATGAATTAATTTATCCATAGTTAAGTGTGAAAAAAAAATGACAGGCGATTTCGATGAGCAGAAGCAAATTTTACAGGCGAGCAAAAAGGTGCGCGTTGACGTATTCATTAGATCGTATTGACATAGCCTAAGGTATGTGGTTTCTTAACAGCCTTCCGTGGTGTAGTGGTCAGATTATCTGTTTTCACGCGTGAGGTCGAGGGTTCGCATTAACTTATTTCAGTATTTTTGTTTTAATGTGTTTTGTACGAGATGTACTTCGACTCGATTAGCAAGTAACATGTAATACGAATATTTTAAGGTAGGTTGGATTGATTTGAAAACTTACAGCGACAAGTTTATTTTTTTTATTTTTTTGACACTTTCAAAAATATAACGACTGATGATGTGCAGGGCTAATGCTTGCCAGGTCATGATTTTCATGCTTAATCTATTTTAATTCATCACTACACAAATTTCTAACCTTACAGGATGACCGTTATATAAAAGCTTCACGAGCTCTCCATCTATAGCGTTAATTTGTTTATAATGAAAAAAAATTGGAATTAAAAAAATGCATTTTGTTAAAAAAAATGTTTTTCAATATTATAGAAAAATATAATCTAGAATTCAATATAAAAAAAATGTGTCTACAGTCAGACTTATCTACAGGTGAATTTTCAAATTTATAATTTCTTATAAGGCTTTAAGCAACAACTTTTACTTCAAATTTGGTACGATATTTGGGTTTAGTAAAAGACATGTTACCACTAGATATAATGAATGTTGACTTGTAACAATTTAAGCAATTCAAGATATAATAAATTTTAAATATTAGCTACTTTTTCTTTTTTTTTTTTTAAGAAATCGTGCCTAAGTGTTTTCTATGGAGGGTTTCTACCTATAGAAAAAGTATCAAGTGTGTATGACAAAGAGTGACTTCATAGTTTGCATTACTTTATCTTTTTAATGCGCAAATAGTTGGAGATCAGACCCTTATCGGTAAAAGAGTCTGCATGACAAGTAATAAAAAAATAACATGCGGTATTATAGTGTATACGAGCAGAATTGAAACCGTATAAAACTAAAAGCCGGAAAAACAGTCGGCATCTCTTTATTGTTTTTCTTATGACAAGCATTTCCATTTACTTCTGCAAGACATGCCATGCCAACTGTTTTTGCCGGCTTTTAGTTTTTATACGGTTTCAATTATGCTCGTATACACTATACAGTTCATCGACATTATACACTAACTAGTTAATTGTTGAATATATTTGAATAATATACGGAATTATTATGAAACAATAAGCTATGAGAGAAATTGGCCTTGACATAATTAAAAACACTATAGTCGTTGTTCAGCATTTAATCAGATGCACGCTCACTAAAGCTTATATCAATAACTTTTATGCAAAATAAGTAACTGTGAATATGCATCAGAAATGTTTATCTTAGCGCACGATTTTTATTTTAATGTGCTACGATTTAATTAAGACATAATCACTTCTTGTAGCAGTCTGCGGTCATTGAC
The DNA here is from genome assembly GCA_963675555.1 of Leptura quadrifasciata. Lineage (NCBI taxonomy): Eukaryota > Metazoa > Arthropoda > Insecta > Coleoptera > Cerambycidae > Leptura > Leptura quadrifasciata. The sequence goes on from OY776678.1 coordinate 48,453,940, forward strand.
ATTGATTTTCCTGTGTAAAGGAGATTGCTCGCGACAAGTTTTTATATCATAAAAAAAATTATATAATGTAACAAAATGATGGGTTTGATTTACTTCAAAGTTTATTTTCTACTTTTTAGAGCATTTAAATAAAAGCTTTTTTTAAAATATTTTTTATATAATTTTATTTTTTACTTTTTAGTCTCTTAATATGCTATAATCCCCTGATATCGATTTTAAGACGAATCGGATCATAAATGGTAAAGTCGTCCGCCATCTTGAACTAAATTTTTTGCTAGAAATTCGTAATCTGCGACCCCAAAAACCTCCAGATATATTGATTTTGATGGATCTAAATGACAAAAGTCGTCAGCCATATTGGCGCCGCCGTTTTGAATTTTTAAATTTTGACCAAGAATTCATAATTGGCGATATCGAAAACCCCCAGATCGATTTTGAGTCGAATCGGATCATAAACGGCAAAGTCGTCCGCCATCTTAAAGCCGCCAACCTGTTTTTTCTTTTATGAAAATGTTAAAGTGTATTGTCACCGAACTTATACATATATGCAAAATTTCAAAGTTTTAGCTTAATTAGAACTAATCAAAATTTTGATTGCAAGATTTGACCTAAACAAACTAACAAATGCTGCAAGTTTAATAAAAGCTTTTAATTAAATAAAAGCAAGTCGATTTAATTGAACTTGTTATGTTCATTAGTTTCTGTTTTTAATTTCATTCTATTTTCTTTTTTAATTTAACAACCCTTGGTATTAAAGAGAAAACATAATCGCTGATGGAAAAAGGAAGGAAAAATTACTTACAGGAAAAATCATGGCGTTTATATAACCATAAAAATGGCTGCTAAGAGTAAAAAAACATAGTGTTTTTTAAACAACTTGCGGTCTTGGATTTCAAAGATAGATAAACTGTCTAGAAGAGTATTTTAACTAAATTTTCGTTTTGGCACTGCAAACTGGATTTTACAATTTGATATATATCGATAAAATGTGATAAAATTAATTTGACTATAAAGTTAAATAAATGTATGTCTTATTTCTTCCCCGTCTTATTTAAAACGTCTGGCCAAACATGCATTGTTTTGGTCCAGGAAACTTTTCTTTGCTGTATGTCACATCAGATTTCGTCATTTGGCACGGTTACCTGTTTTAAGCACAAGGCCTCAAGAAAACCATTTCCACTGTTTCGTTGATAATTATTAATTTTTAGTATAAACCTATTAAATGTGTATTTAATAGATGTTTTAATTAGTCGAGTGAGGTTTTTACCTCGGAACCCGTCTATAGTGAGTAGATTTTCATGAAACTTTTTCCGCCGAGTTTCTAATCGGAAAAGGTTTAATCTTTTATGTTAAAAATATTGCTAATCTTATTTAATTTAAAAATTTTGGTTCAAATTTCACATAAGGTTTTCTTATTTTTGGAAAAATTTCTCTTCGCATTATCAATTAATTTATTTGGATAATCAGGTATTTCCGTTCATATTTTCAATTATTCCAAAAGAACTTATATTATTATTTGAAAAATTGACCATATAATTTAATGATAAATTTTTATTCATTATTTCCGAGTATTTAATATATTATGAAAAATTAATAATTAATTTTAATATTAATTTATTAATTAAATGGTTATTGGAATTTATAAACAAAACAATGTTCAGGCGTGTGAAGCTGAAAAATGAAAATCTTCCTACATGCCAGCGTGTTAAAGAGGCAATAAAGTGGTGTTCCCTTCCCGCTGCTAGTTGCCGCGAAACATATATCATTTCGGGAGAAGAAAATAATTATCCGTCGATGAGGAAGCTCTCTCCGAATAAGTTATCAAACTAATTGCTGTACAAGTTATTCCCACATAACGAATATCTGCACCGACTGGAAATAATCTACCAAGTCCAAATCTTAGAAGCGATCCTCTGGCGTATCATAATACGATCATAATCGTATTTGACTTCAACAACATTCCTATATATCTCAGACGACGCTGCAGTCAACTCGAACAATAAAATCCTAGCGGTAAACACTTATATTTCAAATGTGCTTTTAGAGGGCGGAATATTAAAACATAATATTTCTAGTCGCAAACTCCTCTATAAAATCCAGACTGCAACCAACAGCTACTCTCTGGGCTATGTGCACCGCCGAGCGCTGAATTACAAGTTACAAGCCTGGCGCGTTAAGTGTAATAATTGCATATTACCATCAAGGTGCTAATGGTTCAATTGCAACAAACACCAGCCTAAAGACTGATCCCACTTAAAGGAACTCTCGTGCCAGTCGTCCCACACCACTTGCAGATTGCAGTTTCAAGCAATTGGCTCTCGTCAGTGCAAGGGAGCCATGTGACGACCGGCACGAGGATCCCTTGACTATTAGTACATTTCGGTATCTTTAGGATAGCGACATGTAAAATAGTCAGCAGGCGCCATCTAGCCGTCCAGTGTCTTTGCAATCGTAAAATGAATAGCCTGACTGGGCTCAGCATAGTTCAAATGTGCTTTTAGAGGGCGGAATATTAAAACATAATATTTTTTGTCGCAAATTCCTCCATAAAATCCTTATTTTACTATAAGGAACGTAACCAGACTGCAACCAACAGCTACTCTCCAGGCTATGTGCCCCTCCGAGTGCTGAATTACAAGTTACAAGCCTGGCGCGTTAAGTGTAATAATTACATATTATTTTTCCCACCATTACTGTTTTTTCTTTCAAGTTTACCTTCCTAACCATACAAATAATTAACTAAATAAATGGTTTCATTTCAATCAAATAAAATAGCAAACAAATTTCAACTATTTTACAATACAAGCTTGAGTAATAAAATCTGAACTAAATAATATAACTGAAAACCGCTGCCCAAGGAATCACTACTTCCACAATCAGATTTTGTATCCAAGTCTTATACACGCTAAATCCCAATGTAATATTTTATTCCCTTTAATAATAGAGTGCGGGTGGTAGAGGGGGTGACTAATATAAAAAATTTTTTAAAAGCCCTTGGTTCTCGTATACACACTAAATCACAATTTAATTTTATATTCCCATAAACAATACGGTGAGGGTGGCAATGGGGGTGGTAGAGGGGGTAACTAATGCCAAAATAAATTTTAGAGGCCCTTGGCTCTTGTACACATACTAAATCCCCATTTAATTTTTTACTCCATTTAATAATAGGGTGGGGGTGGTAAAGAAGGTGGCTAATGCCAAAAATATTTTAGAGTCAATTGGTTCTCGTATACACACTAAACCCCAATTTAATTTTTTACTCCTTTCGTAATAGGGTGGGGGTAGTAGAAGGGGTATCTAACACCAAAAAATTTTTTTGGGACGTTTCATTCTTGTATACACAATAAATCACATTTTAATATTTTTTTCTCCTTTTCATAATGGTGTGGGGGTGGTACTGGGGGTGATAGCGGGAGGGGGGGGGAGTGTACATGCTTACTTTGCCTATTTACCCTTATTTACCCCATTTACCCCCGAACCCTTCAACGGAATTAGATCAAAAGTTCCAGATCTCGTTACAATACACAAGTGTACCAAATTTCAAGTCAATATCATAAACGATTCCAGAGTAAACGTGCGCACAAAAAAAAACTTACAGACAGACAGACTGACCGACAGGCAGGGACATGAATTATTTTTCGTTCAAATTTAAAATCCCGACGTTTCATGACATTTTAAGCATATTTCAACACAAATATACATATATTTTTTTTGCGTTACTATACTTCCACTGGACGTGAAAGAAATAACTGGGTTTCTCAAAAAATGCCGTTTGGTCCACATTAGCTTGTTATTATGACGATTTTCAGGTCAAAAAAACCCAGTAAACTTATTTGTATTTCATTACATGGTTTAATAATTACTAGTGGAAACAAAAAAATATTTTAAGTAGACAATTAATTTAGGTTTAAATGAATTTTATTCTTTGAAAACTATACTGTATGACTGATGGTCGAGAGGTGAGCGCACTTGCCTCTCACCCAAAAGTTCCGGGTTCGATCCCCGGTCGTGGCAGTGGAAAATACTGTGAGAGGGATTTTTTCACTATACACGAATATTGGGTGTGTGTCCCTTGTCTCTAAATGTGTAGCCCCCTCCCACACAAGGCTCTTCTAGAGCCTTCCGGGATAAAGGGGGTCGTCATTACCTGTGGTGTATTATTATATTATTATTATTATTATACTACCGATGAGCCGATATAATAGCAAATACGCGGCAAACCGAAGAAAGCTATCTGCTGATAACGGAATTTTCCACGTTCCAGTTCTGAACCTCTTGATATTATTAATTTAGCCTAAAGCATAAGCAATTTTTTCCTTTTACTGGTGAAACTAAACCCGTGACTTATTTTCTGAATTATTTCAGAAATAATAATACTAACTTAAACACTAAAAAATATACTAACCGAAATAATGTGTCGTCCGAAATATTAGTAAACCAAACTGCCTCACCGCCATCATTTGATAAAGCACAACGTCCACATTTAATTTCACCATTTGGGTACTGATGCACCGGTTTTACTGATAAATATTTCTTGCAAGAGTCGCAAAACTTATTCATATATGCGTGAGCTAGAGACATGTTTTCAGGTAATCTTGAAAGTAAGCTGCACAACTAACTGCTCAAAAGCGACTGAGCTGACTCGCTGACTGAGCTATTGAACAATAATGAATGAGTGAAAAGTGAAAGTTGAAGTGACTTGAATATAATACAATGCGCAGTCAGATATGGCGGGAATCGTTAACTAAGTTATTAATAATTAACAGTGTAAAAATAAAAATATTGCTAGTTAAGAGGTTTAAACAAGTTCAAGGTCGTAAAGTGCATTAACTTTTGACGTGATTGGCTGTGGTTAGTGACAAGCAATTCGATTAGAATAACAACACGACCTCGCACGACAGAAAATAGTAATAACTTTAAAAGTGTTGATATTAGATAATTTTAAATAGTAGATTACTATATTTTGTATATATTACACAAATATTTAATATATTCCTTGTAAAATATGCATTTTGGTCTGGAACTAGGCACAATAAAAATAAATGTAATTGTCTGTTCGTTAACAAGTATGATGCTTCTAAAATTACTAACAATTGACGGAGATTTTCATGCTGGCTTACCTAACCCGAACTTAATTGGCATTGGCAAAAGCATATCGCTAGGGGATATATCATTGGCTTAAATAATATTACCATAAACAAATCTCAAAACCTAACTTTCCTCTTTTTGTACATCCCTTTTATAAAAAATTTGAAAGCTTCACGGAACACCGTTGGGACAATTAATAAATTTATATGCTATTTATGGGAATAACACTAATAATAGGTGATTTTAACAAAGCTAATTGTTTTAAAAGTTTAATTTCAAGAGAAAATTCACCCACATTGCAAATGTTGCAGATAACCTTCTTATGTAATTTTCTAATCTTAAAGCTGTAAAATTTTACATTATAAATAATAATGGAGACTACTACTTAAAAACATATATTTTTTAATCACAAATTCACAAAGTTATGAACTAATTGAGGATTCACACCACCAAGCATTCGACATAGTATATGATTTGAATATAGTTGAATTATTTTTCTCCAAAAACCAAATTCCAAGTTTTAATTTTTAAGAAGCCGATTTTTCATCACTATTAGTACAGTCATCCAACGTTAAAAAGGTTCCAAATCTCCGAAATCTGAAGTACAGATCCGATCTTCTTGAAAATTTAGAATTAAGTTCATCTTACCCTCCTCTTCAAACCTGACTTGGTCGCAAAGTGTGCTTTTTGTTTTTAAGGGGTGAAAACTACCACTTACTCCAATAAATTGAAAACTAATAAATTAACGCAGTGATGGAGGCGAGCGTAGGTGCGTCTTTACTATGTACATACTTTGGTATGCGATGTAAAGCAACGACAGGCGCGGTTAGTACTTGGATTGGTGACCATTCCAACGGAAACCGCGTTCTCGCCTCACACATCTTCCAGCGGCTTGTATATCAGTGTATGCGCGGAAGCTATACAACCTTAGGCGAGGGTTGTATAGGAGATATACCATCCTTCGGAGGGGATGTAAAGCCGTCGGTCCCTTGTCTATTAAATGTTAGGCAAGTAAAAGATAACTACTCTTCTTAAGGGAAGAGGTTCGGCAAAATTCCTGGTTGGGGGTAGCTCGTCTACAGGCGTCGGTGTTAGGCCTCAGTAGCGGAAATAGGCCGACGTTAAATAAATGTATATAAAAAAAAAAAAACGCAGTGATGGGCTATAATTATGTGTTCAAATATGTTAAATATCAATTGTTTTTAATCATGGATCTAATATTTCAATATTTTACTATTTAACTACCCTTAAGAACAACCCTCACACGAAAATTAATAAAAAACTGTTTTTAAAAAGCATGGACCCTTTTTATTTTGTATCGTAATAGGAGAATTTTTCCCTTTAAGTATAAGAAATCTGATACTTCATTTTTTTAATGATGCAACCCCCAAAAGTCACCCCTAATAATAAAACTTAGGAAAAATTGAAAACTAATAGATGGAAGCAGTGATAGGTTATCATTATGTTCAAATATGTTAAATATTTGTTGTTTTTTATAATGTAACTAATATTTTGATATTTTACTACCCCTCACGCAATTATTAAAAAGACGGTTTAAAAAGCATAAAATCTTTTTATTTTGGATCTTGAATAGAAAAAATATATTCTTTAAGTGTAAGCGACCTGATATATCATTTTCAATATGATTCAACTCCTAAAAACCACCCCTTAACAATAAAAATTAGGGAAAAATCCTTTTGAAAGCTCCAAGTAGTGGAATGCGTAAAAAAATGAAAATAAATTACTAAACAATTGAAGCGCACCTTTCCTTTTCTATCTTTTACTCATATTATCTATATAACATCTTTTTATGCATGTGTTTATACATGTGGGAATCCAGGTATGTATGTATCAAGAAGACACAGCATGTACAAAAGAATAAATGCTCCAAAACGTTCAAAATTTAGGCGCTCCGTAATTTTCCTACGTTATCTCTAGAAAAATGTATTTAGTTTTTTAACGATAACTCGGCTTCCTTTTAAGCTTTTTGCATTCGCCTACACATCATTTTATAGGGAATTTCATAAGCTATAAAGTCATGATGATTGCAATATTTCTACACCCTTTCGTTCAGAGAATTTTAAGGTTGAATGGCTAAAAAGAGGTTTTCTTCGCGTAGAAATCAAAGCTTTCAATGCCCATATCTCGCTTAATTTTTAAGCTACGTGAATTTAAAAAAAAGCAAAATTTTCAGTAAAAAGAAAGCTAAATTTTTGTTGAGAATACTTTTTTTCGTAAAACCATTATTTTTTGAGTTATATTGAAAATGCAACGTATTTTTTGAAAAATTTAAAAAAAATTACTTAAAACAACTTTTTTCAAAATGTACATTCTCTAAACCATTCAAACTTTTGGAACGTGTTATTGGGACATAAATAAAGTTAATTTTTCATGGGCTACGATTAATTTTAATTTTGCCGCTCATGGCGCCAATTTTATTGTCAATTTTTTTTCAAAAATTCTAGAGACTTAACTTATTTTCGTCATAACTTCCTTAATTTTATGCTAGAGGCTTTTATAAAAGCTTATTTTAAAGGTCTAATAAAGCACTTTAAAAAAAGTTATGAACATTTTCTCTGAAAAATTATTCATTTTTCCGTTATTTGAGTTTAAATCTTTAGATAAATTTACGACAAACAAAAATTCGTCTTCAATGACTCATAAGTCGCTTAATATGACCTAAAACATTAAAGAAAAACCAACGAATCGCTTTGTTTTTTTATAAGCTTCAATTTTGATAACAATAGTTTTTTCCAGAAAACGTTTAATTTTCGAGTTATTCACGAAAAACATGTTTTATATTGGAATTTTCAATCGCGAATAACTCAGAAATTATTAGGTTGTAAAAAAATTTTTATACTACATACTCTTCTTAAAATTTGATCCTCTATCGATTCCGGGTGTCATCTTGAATTTTTCAATTTCCACCCCCGAGAAAGGGTGGCATTCACCCCCGGGGTGGAAGCACATATGGCAAGTCAGGTTTGTTATTTGCATCATTTTTGAGCTACTGTCAAAATTTCAAACAAATCGTTGAGTTGATCAGATTTCGGAGGTGAACCAATTCAATTCAAATTCAATTCAACAAAGATTTATTACAATTAAAACATACAAACAGTTGCCTAACCAGAGCCTGCCCCGGGACCGACCATGTAACTACCGCGCTCACGCGGTCGCGAATTGCAGGCCGGCCGGAACAGATCTGGGTCGGCGAAAACATAAATGAATAACTAACCTAAGCACCTTTTGCAACAAGCAAATAAAATTAGGTAATACTATTTCAACATAAAACAATAAAGATTTACTTAAACTACACATAAAACTACACATATTTTTAATAACTGACTCACTGTAACACTTTTTTTAAAATTTTGTAGTTGACGCAGATACATTAATCTAAACGAGGCACCTTCTGCGAAATTCATGAACGCCGAGCTGCACATGGCTGGCCTAAACTTTTGGCTTTAATAATTTTGATTTTCAGAATGTTTAATTTATTTGATATTCGTGATGAGAAGTGAATTTTGAAAAACAAAAATGTACAAACAGAAAACAAGAAAAACAACAAACAAAAGGGACACAAACAGAAAGGAAGAGGGGGACAGGAAAGATTTAAAGATAGTCAAAAGGTATGAAATATTAGTAAAGGTGGATAGGGTAAGCGGAAGTTATAGTTGGTGAAGCTTGGCTACAGAGGTTGCCGGAAAATCGGTAACGTCTGGTATGGTAAGGGGTGTTTAATCCGAAATGGGGCATTATGCTGTCTAATTTGTGTTATGTGTCTTGTTAGCGGACTATCGCCCAGCTTGAATGAATAGAAGTTTTGAGAGATGCATTGGACGTAGTCCGCTATCGGGGTTATGTCGTTGCAACGCGCATAGAGATCTCTGAGGGAGGTGTACCTTCCAGAATTTGAAATGAGGCGCATAAATTTGTGTTCGAACACTTGAAGTTTTTTCATTGTCGTGGCAGGTATGCTGCACCACACCGGCGCCGCGTATGTGATGGACGGCCTAATCACCATCGTGTATAACAATTTTTTATTTTGTCGGTTAAGTCTGCTACCCCTGACCATGAGTGGATACAGATTCCTGGACAGGGAGTAGACCGTCCGTATTGTCTCATTTATATGGGTATTGAACGTCAGTCTCTCGTCGAGTCTTACCCCCAGGTACTTCACGCATCTCCTGGTTGGAATTTTGTTTCCCCTGATCGAAATTGGTGTTAAAATTTTGTTCTCAGTAAAACGACGCGTGAAGACTATCGCCTCCGACTTCTCAGCGTTCACCCGAATCTTCCACTGGTCGTAATAAGCCGTGGCACGAGACATGTGCGCCTTCAGCAGCATGTTCGCCGCTTGCGCGTTGTGAGAATGCGCGTACATGGCTGTGTCATCGGCGTACTTGGCCAGCTTCGTATTCGGGAACTCTGGGAAGTCGGAGACGTACAAGTTGTACAGCTTTGGAGAGAGGCATGATCCTTGTGGGACTCCCGCGCGAATGTCCCGCCGTGTTGACAGTGTATTATTCACTCGAACCTGCAGGGATCTGCCCGTCAGGAATGAATGAATGAGTTTAGTGAAGTAAGTCGGAAAGTTGTAGTGGTGTAGTTTGTAGAGTAACCCCGGGATCCAGACGGTGTCGAACGCCTTCTCAATATCGAGGAGCACCATGGTGGTGTTCTTCCCGAGGTTGTATTGTACCTTGACGTCGTTAACTATTCTAACAACCTGTTGCACCGTGCTCCTACCCTTTCTGAAACCAAATTGAGACTCGTCGTCGATGTGGAGCTCCTCCTGAACAGTATTTAGTCTGATCAGGACGAGCTTCTCCACCAACTTGGAGATCGCCGACAACAACGAGATAGGTCTGTAGCTGCCGACGAACTTCGCGTTCTTGTTTGGCTTCAGGATGGGAATGACCACGGCACACTTCCACTGACTGGGCCAGTGCTGTAGCCGCAGAATCGCATTAACGATATACGTCAACTGCACAATACCTTTCCTCGGGAGATATTTGAGCAGCTTGTACTCGATGCCGTCTTTTCCAGGGGCTTTATTGTTTGGTAGGTCCTTGATAAATTGTGTTATCTCCGAGGGCTTGGTCATGACCTTCAGAAATTCACGTCGTGTCATTTGTACGTCAGGACCAATGATTTCGTTAATGTTGTTCTCGATGCGGTCGTGCTCTAAATTATTTGGTATGTTGTTATTGTGAATATTTTCGAAATGAGTAGCTAAGTCGCTCACTTTTTGAGCGTCTGTCATCGACGTCCGTCCGTTCGCGCCCGTCAACGCGGGTATAGCCTCCCGTGTACTTTTTAAGGCCCTCGTCAACTTCCACAGCGAGTTGTCTTGAGGATTCAGCGCTGCCAGTTTGTCCCCCCATTTCTGGTTCCTTGCAGTGTTTATAGAGGTTCTAATCTGCCCCTGCAGCCTGATCATCTCAACCTTAGCGTTGACATCGCGATTTCGCTGCCAAAGCCGTCTCAGTCTATTTTTCTCTCGTATGTTTCGTATGACCGCTTCGTCGAGTCGGTCTCTGTTCTCGTTCACAGTGATAGTGGTGGCAACAGTCTGCTTGGCATCCTGCAGCACTCTCGTAAACTCCTCCACCGCATTTTCTAACTCGGCGGGTGTACTGATTGTGTTGTTTAGTGTTAAATTTGTGTTAATATGTTCTTTATAGAGGCGCCAATTGGCGCCTCTATATGATGTGACCTTACGTGTAATGTTCTCCCTTGACATACCGTCTAACTCGAGATAAATAGGGTTGTGATCGGACGTGAGTTCCTCCAGGGCCACGGGGGCCGTGGAATTCCTCACGCCCTTGTTGACCACTATGTCAAGGGTTCGCGTTGTTGCGATGGCAGTTCCAGATGCGATGCCTAGCGTTAAGGTCGCCTATGAGCAAACAGCGCGGGCTCACGTTCATCAAATTCTCCAGACAACCCGCCGTGAAGCCGTTCGTTGGTCTGTTGTAAGCAGCGACAATACTCATGCCGCCCTCCAGCGTCACACACACATTCTCCACAGATGCGTTCCGTACAGAATGATGTGTGTGCGCAATATCTGACTTTATGAGTATGGCTACCCCGCCACCCCTGTTAATGTCGGCCCTATCTTCATTGATTGTACTATACCGGTTCATTGATTGTACTATATATAGTTATAATGTATTATACAGGGTTACTGGTAATTCGATACATTCCTTTGGAGATGTGATGGGGCATGATCTAAGAAGTTAATTTAGCCCTAACATATATTATGCAAAACTCAATAGTTTTTGAGATATTTAATTTTTTTTGTTTTTCTCAAAAAGTAGATCTTAATGTACTAAAAGTTAATTTTCGAAAAATCCATTTGACATTTTTAAATTTTTTTTTACTGGATTACTTGTTCAATATTATAAATATCCGTTTGGAATGAAAAATATCTGGAAACATTTCGATCATGTGAACATCTGAAATAAAAACTTTAAAAAAAAATTTTTTTTAAAACAGCGATGAATTTTACCTATTAGGTTTTTCAAAAAAATATTAACATAACACGCGTATAAATTATTATAAAAACTTCCTTATTTCAATAGCTATCTAACAAGGTACAAATGTTCAATGTACCCTTAATAGTTCTAAGAAAATACTAGTAAAAATAACACAAGTAGTACGAATTTTATTTTTAGATAAACAGTAAAAAACATTTTAAAAGTAGAGTTTAATTCTTCATTAATTTCAAAGTTGTACTTTGTTTTTCATATGTCTTGCTCAAAATGGGAGCCCCTATTCCGTATACGCAGACACGGCAGCGTCTTCTTATTTCCGTCCTTGTTACTCTGGTTGTCAGATTATGCCTTATGTGTTGGGCAGCATCGACTATCCTTTGTCTAAGGTTTTCTATAGTATTGACTGGTGTGGCATAGACCATCTCCTTCATATGACCCCATACGTAATAATCAAGGGGTGGTAAGTCATTGCTTTGCGCTGGCCAAGGTATTGGGCCCGCTCTTCCAATCCAACGGTTAGGGAAACGTTGACCAAGTAACTGTCGTACTGTCAGCCGATAATGTGCTGGACAACCGTCGTTCTGAAACATCATTCGCCGTCTGACGGCGAGAGGAACATCTTCTAAAATCACCGCCAAATCATTTCTTAAAAAAATTTCATAGATTTCCCCGTTTAAATTTTGAGGAAGAAAGTGTGGCCCTATTAAATAGTGGCCAATGACTCCCATCCACACATTAATAGAAAACTTCATTTGGAAACTAGTTTCACGTGTTAACTTGGGATTTTCCTCTGCCCAATAATGTAGGTTGTGGAAATTTGTTATACCCTGGCGATGAAATTTCGACTCGTCCGTCCATAAAATACTTGTTAAAAAATTTGCACTTTCTGCATCTGAATTTAACAAAAAGCGGCAGAATTCCACTCTCCTTCCAGGATCACCTTCCTCTAAGCCTTGGACAGGGGTATAGTGGTAAGGATGACATCCAACTCTACGTATCGTAGACCAAACTTTCCATTGTGACGCTCCGGTTAGTCTTGCGACTTTATTAGTTGAAATAGTTGGGTCTTCTTCAAAATACCTCAATATTTCTTTCTCATCATCTGGTTCATAAACGGGAGGAGCACCAGCGTCACTTCTTCTACATTTCACGGAGCCAGTTTCAGCGATATTTCGATATGCCGTACTAAATACACGTGCATTTGTTAAGCGGCGGTTAGGGTACCAAAGACCATATTCTCGGCGAGCTTCAGCAGCGTTGCCGCCACAGTATCCATAGACAAACAAGATATCAGCGTATTCTGCGTTGGCATACGCGGCCATGACACAGAAAATACAATAACAACAACTACGAGCAAAATCAAAATCTTCGATAACTAATTTAACAAGACCAACAAACTTAAGGGACACGGAGATAAGAATGTCAGTTAATGACATAAATGTCAAAGTCAAGGACTGACTGACTTAAATGAAAATGAACGATTAGTCGTTTAATAAATTCCGCCACCAGCATTATCTTTACTAATTTTTTATTAGAACTATCAAGGGTACATTAAACATTTCTACCTAGTTAGATAGCTATTGAAATAAGGAAGTTTTTATAATAATTTGTACGCGTGCTACATTAATATTTTTTTGAAAAAACCTAATAAAGGTAAATTAGGTAAATTTCATAACTGATTTAAAAAAAAAAAGTTTTTATTTTAAATGTTCACATGATCGAAATGTTTCCGGATATTTTTCATTCCAAACGGATATCTATAATATTGGACAAGTAATCCAGTAAAAAAAATTTTAAAATGTCAAGTAGATTTTTCGGAAATTAACTTTTAAGACATTAAGATCTACTTTTTTGAGAAAAACAAAAAAATTTAAATATTTCAAAAACTATTGAGTTTTGCATAATGTATGTTAGGGCTACATTTACTCCTTAGCTCATGCCCCATCACATCTCCAAAGAAATGTATCGAATTACCAGTAACCCTGTATAATAATGTGTGTCACACTGACTGGCATTTCTTATTTAATGTATTGAGTATACAATGCCATTAAGTCAACTTTTACGTTATTTTTTGGTCTTCTAATAAGATTAGATCCTTATTTTAGACAATCTTTTGATTTATGTATTTATCTCAATACCATGAAAATAATCAATTAGTTCAAAAGAAAGTGAGAAAGAGTTTATGATGTCATTACGATTTTCTTTTCCTTTACGTTTTGTGCTTTTTTCAATAAATACACTTTGTTTCATTCAATTTGAGTTTGTCTTTCAAAAAATTATTGAAATGTTTAACGGCACTTTGCTCGAAAACGGTTGGAGTTATCAAGTTCTACCAAGTGTACCTTTTATACGTGGAAATGACGCCCTCATCAAATTTTCTGGTCGGAAATACCACAACGTTTCGTCAAAAAAAATATGAAAAAAAATTCATCATCAGATACAGGTCCTGCGGCGCCCTCTATGATCTAACGTGATGTAATACATAAATTATTGTTTCTTAGAATAAAAAAAGTTCCTCTAGCAAATTTGGCCAAGATCAGTCAAGAGGCTGTTCAGTTATTGCAAGAAAACGAAAAAACAATTTGAACTTTAACACCCTGTATCTTTTTCCACAGTAACATTTTACTAAAGCATATTTGATTACATCCTCTTATTTTGACCCAAAGAATGTACCCCTGAACTATGGCCTATTATTAATGGTCCACCCTGCATGTTTCTAAAACTTTGTCGCTGACAAACAAATATTCTTAGTGGTTTTCGAAAAACATAATTGGAGATCTTAATTAAACATAAAAATAAAATCACATATATACACAAATAAAAATAAAGCGTCATATTGTATGAAGAACACTCGAACAAATTTTCGCATTTAGGAATAAATAAATTTTGATATTAAAAATGTTATTTCAATATGTTGTAAATCTGCCGAATATGCATTTTGTTGCCCGGTTCTCATAATAAATTTTTATATTATTATAAACGTCCTTTATTTTTTAACCAATCTTGATAAAATATTAAAAACACAATTTTAAAATGCACCAAAACGAGTTTTTGCGTCCACTATACCTAACTTTTTCTATTAATTTTACTTTTACTAATTTTTTAAGTCCTTCCCTCACAGATTCTCTCCCTACATTTTCTAAAAGGAACTAAGACAAATTAATCATATCTTTTCTTAGTAATACTCATGGAGTATATAATATGTATTATGTTTAATAAAAATTGTTATTGTTATCTGCTCCTTACGGCCCCTCACTGCATTTTTTAAAGGAAAAAATTATGTTATTCTTTAAATGACACCCCCTGCAACAGAATTGACCTTGCCATCTTATACAGGTAAAATCGTTAGAACCGTTTTAGAAAAAGAAGGATTATTTAGGTCGTTTATACCTTACCCAACAGCCTCTATCTCTGCATTCTTTTTAGGGAAGCGGGTCATATCATCTCACACTATTTATTACTAATGGACTACGGTAATCGAAGTGTTATACAATTTTTCGTAGAGATTCCAAACTTTGGGTAGTTATTAGTTGTCTTAAAAATAAGATATTCCTAGAATATCTACCTTCTACGAGTGTCGTCTTCCAGAACGTTGTTTTAAACTCGAAAAAGGGGTAAATTAGCCCTCTTTTGGGGAAATTTTCGATTTTTTTTGAACCCCTTAAACTGTGAATTAACCAATGAAAATGTGGTCCTTTTATTGTCAATGTTCAGGGAATCTGCACTTAAATTTTCGTGATGTTTTTTTTTAACAAAAATTGATTTTGGGACAAGTTGGGCAAATCTTGAAGGTGGCTCATAATACCTACAAATAACCTGCCATATTTCAAATCAAGAACTCCATTAGTTTGGCTACAATGCAATTTTTTCGAGAATTTTTCGAAATTTTTAAAACGCTGTAACTTTATGGCCGTTTATCGTACGATAATTTTCTCCCCGTCAAAATGTTGTTTCTTTAATGTACTTTTGGGTGATATGACTCAATAAATCTTTAATATAAAAATTCGATCCATTTTCGGCCATTTATTTCATACATGTACATATAACTATATAGATGTTTGTATATGAAAATATAACTCGTGTGCTCTACAAAATGTTCGAAAAATTGCACAAAAGGATATCTGATTTTACGGAGGAATGGTAGAAATGGTAAAACACACAAATCACATTTTATTTACATTGAAAATATTAGATTAGATTTACTTATCTACATGTAAAAATGTTTTAAGCTGATTTCTTTTTTTACAGACTTTGATGCTACTTGTATTGGTCGCTTTCCTGTACTCCTTGTGCTGGATGTACTCGAAATACTACTGTGAGAGCTACCCGCTTCTGAGTCCGTTACAGTATTGAAAATTTCGTCGGTTTCACTGTCGCTAAAATAATATAAATCGCTCTCAGCTTCACCCATCATATCGTTCACTTTGTCGTCCTCGTTTTCGTAGTCGGAATTATAATCGTCATCATCATCGGTAAATCTTGTATTCCCATCTGGCATGTCATCAGTAAGTTCATCGATTGATGACCCACTGATCTCTTCAGAATTTTGGCAGGTTGTATTCCGGCCAAAATGGCATATACTGCAACATTTTAAATTTAATTTTTTGCATGAACAAGATTTTGTTTTGCACCCAGCTTTAAAATCACAGGCAATGATGTTTAACAAATCTTCTGGAACTAGTGGTTTGTCTATAGTTTTTGGCATCAGTCCATTTTCCATTTTACACCAGCCGAAATCAACTGCATCCTTAGTTCTTTCACAATACAATCGACGAATTTGATAAAATGTTCTTAAGCTGTGTAGGTGTGGTAGAAAGGACAGTTTAACATCGATTCCAATTTTTTTTTTCTCAGTTTTTCGAAATTTCATACCTTAGTAAACCTAATATTTTCTTATTTTTGATGGAGCAACCATAAAGAGCGGCTATTATTCTCTGCCCACAAGATTTTATGCTCTCGACATATGCGTTCTCATTATAGAAATTATGAAGGACGTACTGGATGAGCTCTGGATACTTGACAAATATGTTTTAATGTTTTATAGGGCACACGAGTTATATTTACTTATATAAATAGTTATATGTACCTTGTGCAACAGAAAATTACTGGGCGCTAGTACATGTATGCCGTAAATGGCCGACAATGGATCGAATTTTTATATTAAAGATTTTTTGAGTCATCACCCAAAAGTACATAAAAAAATCTACATTTTAATGGGGGGAAAATTGTCATAAGATAAACGGCAATAAAGTTACAGCGTTTTAAAAGTTAAGTAAAATTTTCGAAAAAATGGCATTGTAGACAAACTAGTGGAGCTTTTGACTTGAAATTTGGCAGGCTATTTGTAGGTATTATGAGCCTCTTCAACCAAAATTTCATCTGATTTGGGCAAGATTTGCCCAAGTTATCCCAAAATCAATTTTTAGTAGAAAACCAATGGATTACAGGAGGGGGGGACGTAACATCACGAAAATTTACGTGGAGGTTCCTTGAGCATTGATAATAAAAGGACCATATATTCGTTTAATTTACAGTTTAAGGGGTCCAAAAAAAATTAAAATCGAAAATTGCCCCAAAAGAACGTTAATTTAACCCTTTTTCGAGTTTAAAACAACGTTCCGACACTTGCAGAAGGTAAATATTCCAGGAATATCTTATTTTTAAGACAGCTAACAACTACCCAAAGTTTGGAGTCTCTACGCAAAATTGTATTATTCTCCGCTATTTTCAGTTTACCATACTCCACTATATAAGGGCTGTGGCAATTTGTCAAATATGATCAAAATCGGGAACCGAGCCAAAAAATAATTTAAATCTTTGAATCACATTATCTGCAATGTCCCTTCCTGAATTGTGTAGAAGCAACTAGTCTCGCCATCTTATACTGACACTAATCTAATCTAACTGAGGTGGTGGCTGAAGAGTTCTTGTGCTAGCGGCCGGCAATGACCAGAGGGTGATGGCTGAAGGGTTCTTGTGAGGGTGGTGAAGACGAAACTCTAGTTATTGTCGTCGGCAGATCTGAAGAGCTGAAGATTTTTTGCGGCAATGGAGAGTTCATCATGAAGGGGTGATGTCACCGAAATTTATTCCTAGCGCTCTCCCACTGTGGGTTATTTTGAGCACTCTTATTTCAAATTATCATAGACATATAGCAAAACGAAGTATGCGTAAATATGAGATTTTATAAATCCATGAATTACAAATATATTTCGCCACATTCAACACAGCACATCTGGTCTTATTTCTAGCGCTCTCCCACCGGGCATATTGAACGCTGGTTGTTTTAGCATTCTTATTTTAAATTATTATAGGCAGGTAGCAAAACTAACTATGGGTATAAATGAAAGAAATTTTATGGTCATTAATTTTATTTAGATTAAATAGTTATATATTTCGGTACATTATTCAATTCTTAACAGCTTTTTAAAAGTTAAACTTTCATGAATGCCTTTAATCATTCCTTTTAACCTTCCTATTAACAAAGAGGAACGGATTATTATGTAATATAGTAAAGCTGATACTGATTGGAAATTTGCTGCGGCATTGTAGGACATGAGGCAATATCATTCAACTTTTTCCAATCCGTATCGTCTACAGAACCATCTTGAAAACATATTCGTAACTTATATTGAATTGTACTATTCAACACAAGTGCTATAAAAATAGTTCAAGATGAAGGCCAGGTTTCAGTTCTTTTTCCAGTCCTTTCAGCAGAATCGAAACATACAAATGCCTCTTGAGAATTATGTGGGAGATGTATACACAAAATATTTTGAAGTATTGCTTGTAAAATTATGAAATGTGAAGTTAACAGCGTTATCTTTGATAATAAGCTAAGATTTGTATTCTTCGAATGATAATGATGTATATTTAAATCCTTAAGAGTGTGGAGTGGGGGAAATATGACGGCGGTTACCCCCTTCTTAAATACATTTAGTGGTCTTAGTAAAAATATATATGTCAGAACTCGGTTTCGAACCAGGGTCCTTCAGCTTTTCAGCCGAACGCTCTCCCAACTGAGCTATCCAGACAAGTAAATAAAACAATCATTACGAACTTAAAATTTAATATGATGGGGGTTTATAAGGCTAAATAATTAAATAAAGAAATAAGTTATTGTCTTATATCTGAAGAGAAACAACAATGCATCTACGGACACGTGTTTCGGAATTATTGCTCCTCATCAACGTAGCGTAGCTTAGCAAATATATCTTATAAATCGAGCAAAACCAACAAAGGTCGGAAGTACAGTGCACAGTACTCGATTTGTACTTTCATACTTCATGTGCCACATTTAGGGCCTCAAATGAGAGCAATCAGTACGACAAGCTCTACGTGTACTGCTCTATTTCCACCTGGCAAACATTAAGTAAAAGATGATGGGGGTTTATGAGGCTAAATAATTAAATAAAGAAATAAGTTATTACCTTATACATCAAAAGAAATAACAATGCAGCTGCGGACACGTGTTTCAGAGTTATTGCTCCTCATCAGCGTAGCGTAACTTAGTGAATATCGTATAATCGAGCAAAACCAACAAAGATAGAAAAGCACAGTGCACAGTACTCCATTTGTACTCTCATACTTCTTGTGCCATATTTAGGGTCTCAAATGAGAACAATCAGTACGAGGAACTCTATGTGTACTGCTCTATTTCCACCTGGCAAACACAAGGTAAAAGTAAAGAAATAAATTATTGCCTTATACCTCAAAGAGAAACAACAATGCAGCTACGGACACGTATATGAAAGTACAAATCGAGTACTGTGCACTGTACTTTCCGACCTTTGTTGGTTTTGCTCGATTTATAAGATATATTTGCTAAGCTACGCTACGCTGATGAGGAGCAATAACTCCGAAACACGTGTCCGTAGCTGCATTGCTGTTTCTCTTGAGGTATAAGGCAATAACTTGTTTCTTTATTTAAAATTTAATCTTGACTTTAAATATAATATTTTACAATAAATTCGTTCAGTATGACATTTCAATAAAGAATAACATAAGAAAGAAACCTTCTGAAACCATTTCTTTTAATAACACATCGAGAGCAATGGATCTTCGCAAAAAATGGATACATAATTCTTCGGCTTGGCCATATGTTTTAGGTGTGTACTCTAGATGTTCAAAACGAACTAAAGTATCAGTTCTATGATCTCTAACACGATACGTAATATTAGGAGATTTATTGAGCAATGACGATGTAGGTGGGGTTGGAGTGGTCGAAGAGTTCTTGCGCGACGAAGAAGAAGTGTCCAGACTACTGACGACAAAAAACTAGAGGCTGGTGGAAGGGGAAGAAGTAGATAGTAGCGCACAAGGGGTGGGGGTGGCAATTTTGCAATATGCAAGCCAGATGCACGTAGGCTGAAGAGCATGTGGTCATTGGATTTCAATGAACCTGACGATGATTACTGAATTGACGAAATAAATCAGTTCCATGAAAACACTAGTATTTCAATTTCATGAAAGTGTTGTACGCCAGTGTTTTAAAAACTGTGTAATTTTTCGTTTTCGTTTTTCGTTCAGCTTATTTTCAAGTAATTTTAATCTTATTACCTATTTTTATTTTTATACAAAAAGGAGTTTACGTTTACTTGTTTTATTATAGGGCCTGTCCCACCCGATCCTGCATTCAGCCATCGCGTCAACGCGATGGTGCACGATCGGTTCCGGAGCAGGTCTTTGAGGCAACCGTTTGTATCGTTTAATTTTAATAAATACTTTTTGAATTGAATTGATACGAATTGATGTCTGATCGAAGTGAAATTTGGAATTTTACACAGTAGTAAAATAGTGAGCGCCTTTGCCCCAGAACTATTAAACAGTTACGAGATGGAAGTGTAATCATGGTATACATAAAACATTAATTCCATTTTAGACCAAAATAGATCTTTAAGATTATTAATGTGACAATAAGGAGAACAGAGATAACAGAATGGTGTCAGAATGAGCTCAATGATTTCTTATATACAGTAAAAACCGAAGATATAGAAAAAAAAAGATGCTACTTATATAATAAATAGAGCCAGAAAAGCGTATGCAGTTAAATTCCTTAGCCTTCTGGTCGTTAGTTGGTCTCATCATATATAAAAGTTCTTTCTTGTTCATAGATTTAGTAGGATAATGATTTACCTACATTTTTATTCTGTGCCAATAATTGACATTTGAGTATATTTCGATTTAAAATGTAAAGCCTTGTTGGCTAAATCAACATACAGCGAATTGACACTAAAATAACCACTTCCCGTTTCTGCGTCCGGTCTCCCAAAATATGTAATGATGGGTATCAAATTAATCGTCTTTATGTATAGAATGATGTACCAGATTTTCATTTGAAGGTTGAGAATGGCATTTGTAGTAGGATATTTCAATTGATACTGTAAAACCCTGCTCACCAGATCAAATTACACTATAATCGATAATAAAACAACTTTCTGTTTACCAAAATATATGATGTTGAGTGTCAAATTAATCGTCTCAATGTTTGGGATCGAGAAATGGGATTTGGAGTAAAGTATTTCAATTTAAAGTGTAAAGCCTTATTCTCCAGATCAAAATACACGAGAATGAACAATAAAAGTATCTTGCATCATATTGTGCAATATTATATCATAGTCTGCATTTTTGAACAAGTGTGCATCATCAATTTTATTGTCTATCATTGATCACGTGTAAGGCATGTTTCATATAGGTTATCAATAAAACTGCGAATTATGATAAGTTTGGACATAAAAGGGATAAAACAATGAACTAAATAATCATCCAAATTAATCTACTTGGAACAATTCCTGCTGCTCTGCTTTTTTACAGATCTATTTTTAACAGGTCTCTTTACAACTTTAAGGGTAAAAATAAGGATAAATTAGGACAACCAAAATTAAACAAGGAAAAGCTACTGCTGATCTATCAAACTGAAATATTTAAGACTAGAAGAAGTATTTGTATTGTATAATAAATATTTTCCTCAGTGAACCTGAATATGTCAAAATCCAAAACTGTTTCCGATCGCTTAAAGTTATTTAATAATAATTGTATAAACAATTACAGTTACTGGATTAATAACCATATTAACGAAAGTATAGACATTAAACTGCACTATTCTTAATATGATCCAGTTAGGTGATCGGTGATCAATATTAAGTACGCGACCTTGAGGGCCTCAAGCTACAGTACATAAACAGACATATATAACAATATCTCACTTAATATCGGTCGTACAAAAAAAATTATTTTTACGAAAATTATGCCGATTTATATAACCTACAAAATGGTTTAAAGACATTTGAAATCCATTGCCTACTCTAAAAGCTATGGCGGAAAATATCGAAAATGTGGATAACGTCTAGGCCAAATATCTCCGTTATTTGAAGATACGAGAAAAATTCTAAGGCAAAAATTTTTTGCAAAACAGGGTTTTTTAACGAGGTTTTATCTACTCTTCAGGGTGTTAAAAAAATTATTTTGAAACGGGCGGGAAATGGCGCCATTAACTAGATTATTTTCCTCCCTTTTCAACGATATATCACATGCCATATTTATTCATTGGTGCTACGTTAGTAATTATACAAACATTTTTTTTAAAACCAATCAATTTTTTTTAACAAGCATTATACTTGCCATGGAGAAGTATGATTAAATAAAACGATAAAGTAATTTAATAAGTTGTTCAAATCTTTGCTATAATAAAACATTAACACAATTAAGAAGAATAAAGTGATTTCAGGTAACAAAAACAAATTAATAATAAAAAGAATATAGCACACAGAACATTAATATTTATCTAATCCTCAAAATAATTTTTAAGATATCATATCAAGTGTTCAAAGTGTCCACCGCGATTTCTTATGCACAATCGAGCGCGGCAAGGCACTGCATTAAAAACATTACTCAGCATTTCGGGGGTAACTGTAATACATGCCTGTTAAATTCGAGCTTTTAGGTCCTCTACATTTTGCGGTGTCGTCGAAAACACCTTATCTTTAATATACCCCCATAGAAAAAAATTCATTGGGGTTATATCTGTAGAACGAGTAGGCCATCGAATAAATCCATTGGTACCTATCCAATGTTGAGGCAAAATTTCGTCTAAATAATCTAGGCAAATCTGGGAATTGTGGGGAGGAGCTCCATCTTGTTGAAAATATTGAAAGTTGTGTCGATTCTCTAAAGGTAGGTCATCTAAGAATTCATTAAATTCATTTCTCAAAAAGTTTAGGTACCTTTGACCACTGAGGTGACCATCATAAAAATAAGGACCTATTAAATCAAATTTATTGAAAAACGATTTGGAAACCCAGTCGGTATATGCCAGTGTGTATTTTCAGAAGTCCATTTGTAATGAATATTACGAATAAAAAATTCATTATTGGAAAAATTTGCCTCGTCGGACCAAAGTATTTTACTACATATTAATGGATCGGCACGCTTCTTTTCCAACAGCCACCTACAACCTCCTTGGTTTGTCCCCCGCTCGTAAATTGTGAACTTTTTGGCTTTATAACACCGGTAACCATTTTTCTTTAAAATTTTTCTAGCACTTGTTTTATTTATATGACAAACAATTTGAATTTCTCTTAATGATATTCCCAAATATTCTGTATTTTTATTTCTTACATAATTAATAACTCGGTTTACCTTATTTACATTATCAGCAATACTGTTCAAACTTGTCTTCTTCTTTAAAAATGAACAATTATTTTTCAGTTTCGTAGCTAATTTTCTGAACAGAGTTTTATTCGGCTGTAGTGCTTGTGAAAATCTGTTTCTATATTCTATTTAAGCTAATCCAGAGTTAAAATTGCATTGGCAATATGTAACGAACATATTATAACGATCAATGTGAGTGAAAATCATTTTTGAAAATTCTAAATTCTTAAACGAATGTGATTGAGTGAGAGTAAGTATTAACTGAGATGATCTGTCAAAAAATTAAATTGTCAAGTTTGTTCATAGCCAACTATTTTAAAATAATTGAAATAATAGTGAAATCATGAAATACAAACAAATGGATATTATACTTAAATTAATTGGTAAGACATTTTAACTTTCTGGGCAAGGAGTGACGCTTTTATAGAGGAGCTCTATACATCTGCATAACTGCGAATACTCTTTCCATAATAGCTCCATATTGCTTTCTTGATTATTATTTTGTTTTTGTTATCTGAATTTACTTTATTCTTCTTAATTGTGTTAATGTTTTATTATAGCAAAGATTTGAACAACTTATTGAATTGTTTTATCGTTTTATTTAATCATACTTCTCCACGGCAAGTATAATGCTTGTTAAAGAAAATTTATTGGTTTAAAAAAAAATGTTTTTATAATTACTAATGTAGTACCAATGAATAAATATGTCATGTGATATATCGTTGAAAAGGGAGGAAAATACTCTATTTAATGGCGCCATTTTCCGCCCGTTTCAAAATAATTTTTTTAATAGCCTGAAGAGTAAATCCCAAAATACAGCGGTTTTGAAAAAATTTAGATAAAACCTCGTTGAAACATTCTGTTTTGCAAAAAATTTTCGCCTTAGAATTTTTCTCGTATCTCTTCAAATAACGATGATATTTGGCATAGACGTTTTCCGCATTTTCGATATTTTCCGCCATAACTCTTAAAGTAGGCCATGGATTTCAAATGTCTTTATACCATTTTATAGGTTATATAAATCGGCATAATTTTCGTAAAAATATTTTTTTTTGTACGACCGATATTAACTGAGATATTCTCGAGTGCCCTGATAAAATGGGCAGCCTGTATAATTAAAAAAATATATTTTATAATCTATGGAGGACGTCACATCTTCTATTTTTTTCTTATCTGTAAAAGGTTTTCTAGTTAACGGTCTACACTAGTCTACAGTTGTTGTGTATTCTGATACAAGAAACTTTTTATCAGTTTTTGTTTGGCCTTAAATTATGATGAATTAACTATCACTTGCCTATCATTTACTCCGACAGACCGACACATACGCAGTACAAACTTTAAATGAGATAAATAGGCATAAATTAATATGACTAAATTAATATAATCAATTATAAATAAGGATGATGTACTGCTTATTAGTCATTTGAGCGCATACAATAAAAAAATAAACATGTATACATGTAATATTTGTAGCGAAACATTCTTTTGGTCTAGCGATCTAGTCGTCATACTAATATCCATAAGAATTAGAAAATGGGAATCAATATATCACTGAAAATTCACTTTTTACATTCCCATCTTGACTTCTTTCCTGAAAATTTAGGTTTAATGAGCGATGGACATAGTGAACGTTTTCATCAAGATCTGAAAATTTTCAAGCAACGTTTTCAAGATTTTTGAGACGAAAATATGCTGGGGGACTACTGTTGGTCTATTGTAAGCGAAACTGACAACTGTTATAAAATGAAGAGTAAACTAAGTAATTTTTAGCTTTCCCGTGCCGTAATTTCTTATTGTAACATATTTCCATTAAACCGTTCAAAAACGTTGCGTGATATTTGTTACTGGCTACAGATTCGAATTTAGTGAAGTGAAATCTCATAAATTTAATTATTTTCATCTTTGGATATAAACCTTGTAAACTAGTGTTATCTATCAACTTCGGAGAGAATGGAAGACGTATTCGAACGGAATACTAATATTGGCATTAATAACTTAGTCGGAGCAATAAGAATTGACAATCATCTAGGCATGAAATATAACGTGTATATAAATATTTTACAAGATACGGGAACTATCAATTTTTTAAAATGTTTTGAATGTTTTATTTACCACCAGTGATGTCACTATAACTCTAACTCTTCATTTGCTTTATCTCTCTTATCTGTCTAAAGTTTACCCTCTATCAATCTCATTTTACCTTTATGTGTTAATTTTACCCTAATTTGTCCTTATTTTACCTTTAAAGCCTCATGAGTCATCAATTATATTGTTTATTTTTTAAACAAGTTTTAGCAAGTTAATCAATTTTTAACACGTGTATGTTGAATCATCAATCCCATTGTTCATTGTTCACACAAACGCAAATACACGTGCATGCTGTATCATCAATCCTATTATTTATTGTTTAAACAAAGGTATCCTTTGTATAATAAATAATAATTCATTTAATACTGTATTATATTTGTATTTCACATTTTCCTTCAGTGTTAAAATATATACAATCATTTACATTACAAGATAAATTTTAATAAACTGGGAAATGTGAAACTTCAGGCATTTAGTTTAAAATAGAAGAACAAATTGTACAGAAATTCCATTTATTTTCAGATACATCAGATACAGATTTTATCTTAAAATAGTATATTACTCTAAAGCTTAATAAGTCCTTGCTTACAGTGATGTTTTTATTATTGTTTTGGCTTTCGTTCGAATTTCCTAGATTAAACATGCAGCTAACAATGCAAATTGTGTATTTAATAGTTCAATTAGTTGCAAGACAGACGAAATTAAATAGTTATTAACTTTAGCTCTGTACTGACAAATGAATATCTTGTAGTTTTTTGATAGACGCGCTTCGTAATATGCAATTCTGACAACGCCTCGCAGCAGAGAATTTCATTACAAAGAACATTTAAGAACTTCATTTACATGGATCTCAACAGACGTTTTCTTTCTATACAGTTCAAATTTTGTTGGAATTAACAAGACCATCGGAAATAAAACAAGGTTGATGCATCGAATGACTATTTAAATATTTCTATTACGCTCTTAAACTTACTTTATTCTTATTAAAAAGAGCAATAGGGTTAATAATTCTTGTTACTATCGTTGACGCCAACTATTCTCTGGAATGTTTTGCTCAAGCATCGACGCGGTAATAGTTAGAAAAAAAAATTAGAAATTATTTTTTTGTAAACGATTTAATGAATTAAAACATAATATTTCAGTCGCAAGCTCCTCTATAAAATCCTTATTTTACTATAAGGAACGTAACCAGACTGCAACCAACAGTTACTCTTCGGGCTATGTGCTCCGCCGAGCTCTGAATTACTACAAGCCTGGCGCACATTGTGCACCTTGATTGGTGGCAATGAATCGATTTCCATTCATGGGAAATAGTGGAATACTGCTGCCATAGTAGGTATATTTTTAATTTAGTTACAGTTTTATTATTTTTGTGAAATGTAGAGTGTTAGGAAATGTCTATCTTCAATTTTGGATAAAGATGGTACTTGTCAAAATATTTTAAAGAATCTCTATAGGGATGTGTAACACTGTATATCTCATATGAAGTTGCTCCGCCTGGGTCGCGCAATACCCCGCGCGCCTCATTGTTATTGTTTGTTTAACATTTAAAAATATTTTAATAGTTTTCTCTTACGTGTATGAAAATATAGAGATTTGTAAGCAATCAGGGCAAGTTTGAAGGCAATAAGTTGATTTGTTTATGGTAATGGTAAAATGCAAAGTCTTGGCAAACACACGCAGAAAAAACTTAATTTTTTAAAATTATTCGCCTTTTCATATCCGTTTAAATAGTATAAGAAAATTTTATATTTGAATTATTTTTGCATGCCAAAATGTAACTTGTTTATGATCAATTTTTTTCAAACACAAAAAAATTGTCAAAAGTTGAAATAAAAATTTGTTTCTTTTAGTTATCTTAAAGCACTCTTAATATGCTACGATTTGAGCTATCACACTTAGGATTTCACAAGGGTATAAATTTTGGCAACAATTAGGTACGGTTTTCATCCGTTTCAATGCCTATTCTGATTTGAAAATTTAATTGAAACTTAAAAATGAATGGCAATAATTGGAAACTCAAAAAAAAATATCTTTGGGCAATTTAAAAAAATATCTGCCCAAATTGAATATTGATGGAACTTTCAGGGATGGCAGTTTTTGACCTGTCTGTAAATGATCGTAAAATAAGCACAGATGCCAATATGAGAATAATGGGCGCTAGGAGTAATTGGCTCTTTGTTCCGGGAGTGGGGGTTGAAATTAATTTTTCCATCATAATATACAAACAAGGCTTGAATAAATGTCTTTTCATTGAGTCTGCCTAATCCTCACTTCTCAGATGGAATAGAACAACAGAAAAATATGTTAGACTATTGTACATTGTGTTTACTTTTAAGTTGCCTTAAGAGCGCTCCGGATATAAGCCGGAAAGACGGATCAATTTACTCTCATATAAATCATTATTTTAAAAAACGGCTTTCACTAAAAGAGATTAAAAACATGTTACAATGTGGGACGATGAGAGAAAAAAAGTATATATAAAAAAAAAATTTCTTCTATTTTCGATTTGCAAAAATAATTCTTATCATCGCACATAGGTATTATTAAAATAAACATTTTCCCTTTTGTAGAACTAAAATAAAATTAGCCCTAATGTCCTCAAATGCACCGAGAAATTTAAAGATTAGGTATAATAAATTTGTCCAATGTCATATTCTATTACATCTCTATCACTCTCTTTCCAAGCACACCGTACATTAGGCTTCGTCATTTTATTGACGTGAAGTCATTTACAATTAAAATTGGAAACATGGATGACTAATACACTCCGAACAACTCTTAAGTTTTATATATTGTTTACTTATATCCTTTTTTGTAAATTCATATATTATAAATAAAATGAGCATTAAGCATACATCTTTTGTGTAGTTACTGTACCTTTCATACATCATAATATGTCATATGATATATACGATATTAAATATATTACTAGTTTGGGCTCCAAACATGAATTATTCTTTTGAAAATTATACTTTCAAAAACTTCACCGCTATGATTGATATTAATATGTTTAATGTGTTACTGTTATATTACGGATTAATAATTTGAATAATATTTATTTGATATTAGTACTGCTTTGAAGAAAGTACTTACTAGTATAAAGTATACTGGAAGTAATTTAAAATATGTAAATCACTGAGGTTACTGCTAAAAGTAAAATATAAAGTTTATAAAAGTATAAAATGCTGTAATTATTTAAAATATTGAAAATACTTGCAGAGTATTTTACTTAACACTGCTACTGCAAATGTTTAATTTTAAGTACATTACTCAATGCTTCAAGTACTTTTGAAAAATACCGCTTACTGATTACTGCCAGTACTTTCATTGAGTACTGGTCACAGCTCTGCAACTCATTAATTAGAAAATTGCGATGAAAATTCAATAAAGATAACGTTGATAAAAAATATTTCAACTTTTAGAAATTTATTTCAACATCGGAGATGCCGTTTTGAAACCTGTATAAAAAGACAAAAAATAGCGTTTTTACAAAAAAATTAATGGTACATTTTGACATGTTTTAATTTTTCACCGATCGAGGATTATATTTTCCAATAACATTCAGTTTAAGGGGGGTGGGGGGGATGTGAGCTCGATTTCAATTTCAAAAAATTTTCCAACCGGAATTATATTATCTATTGGGCGATGTTAATAATAATAATAATAATCGTCTTTATTAGAAAAAAAGAAACTACACAAATAGAGGGGATGTTTAGTTTGACAAGCTATTCTTACACATAACCTATACAATGTAACAAAATTTGTAACTATATTAGGCATACAAAAATATGAAATATCCATGTATACCTTAATATAACATGAACAGCGTCGGAATCTCCAACAGTCCATCCAGTCGATGCCCCCATGTGCGCGTCGCCTAGTGCTGTAACCCGTAGACGGGGACATCGACCAGCGACCCAAAGAAGAACCAGCCACTCTTATAACCTAAACAAAGAAAAATAAAAAGAAAAACACCCGTTCTCGATACCCACGCTATTATGTGAATGTCACTATCATTTAAACTGTCAAAAATGATTGTATGTAATAATGCTTTAATTTACGTTTGAAGGCAGCACAACTGAAGCTTTTAAATTTTGTATTGATTTGGTTGTATTTTTTAACAGAATTATAGGAGAATGATCGGCGAAAGGTGGACGTAAGATATCTTGGCATATTCAAAGCACGGTTAGACCTAACATTAATGGGGTGTAAGTCGAACCGATATGATATTTTTGAGCGAAGGTAAGAGGGATTGCCTCGGAGTATTGAACGATGAACGAAGTTTAATAGGTGTAGCTCCCAAATTTGGCTCATAGGCAGCCAATTAAGAATCTTTAAATTCGCAGATATTCTATCATATTTTCTTAATCCAAAAACCAAACGACAACATGTGTCTTGAACTTTTTTATTGCGATATCGGTTAATTGAATCGACACAAGGACCATAAACAAAATCAGCATAATTAAATAAAGGCAGCACAAGAGACTCACACAAGGTCTTCCTTAAGTTAAAGTTTAAAATATGTTTGTTAGCATAAAGCAATTTAAGAGCGCAATATGATTTACTTATCAAACTGCTAACGTGTGCCTCAAATCTTAAATGCGGATCAAAAATGATACCCAGATTTTTATGTTTAGTAGTATAAGGCAACAAATCATTATTTATTTTAATTTCAATATTGGGCAAAATCATTTCAATATGTTTACTATTACCGAATAGCATGTTAAATGTTTTATTTGCATTCAGTTTTAAATTATGTGAAACAGAGAAGTCAAATACTGCTTTTAGATCGGAATTGATGCGGTTACACGCTTCATGTCTATTAATGTCGAAGCTGCGATAAATTTGTGTGTCGTCTGCATATCCCTATATCTTACAATGTTGAACATCACGAACCAAATCAGTGGTGTAAATAGTGAAAAGCAAAGGCTCCAATATACTACCTTGTGGAACACCTGTAGTGATATTAGATACAGAGGACGAATGGCCATTGATGATGACTTTCTGCTTACGGTTACTAAAGTAAGAGGTAAATAAATTGACAACAAAATTATCACAACCTATATATTTTAATTTAGCTATCATGAGACGATGATCCACCGTATCGAAGGCTTTAGAAAAATCCAACAGTACTAAAGCTGTTATTTGTTTTTTATCCAGTGCCTGACAGTGCCAGTAACATTTAACAAAGCAGAAGTAGTACTGTGAGACTTCCTAAAACCTGACTGACATGCAGGAAGCATATTATTGAGCATTACAAAGTCATTTAATTGTATATGAATGATTCTTTGACAATATAGGGAGTATACTTATAGGTCTTAAATCAGTAATAGTAGTCGGACAACTTATTTTCGGAATTGGTTGCACTAACGCCATTTTCCAATCATTAGGGAAATAACCCTTCTCCAAGCAACAGTTGATTATTGTGTGGCATAAGGAGCGATGCAAGAGAAACAATATTGTAACATTTTTAGTGAAATACCATCATTACTAAATGCATTTGATGTGAAATTAAAAACAATATCTTTTATCTCGGTGAAACTAGTTTGAGACGGAAAATTTTGTTAGCGGGGTGACGGTGTGTGTTATAAAAATTAGTTTTTTCCGTACAGTCATTGTTACGGTTGCTATTTACGAATGAAGCAAAAAAATTGTTAAGTTCCTCAAGGTCAAGTAGATGAGTAGGTAAATCGGTATTTTTATTAGCCCGTACTCCCAAAGTTTTTAAATCTTTCCATCGCACTTTAGCATTGCCATCTCTAAATAGAGCTCTTAAGGTAAGCCTTTTTCTCTCGCCGCACATACGCTAAAGTGTAATTTCGTAATGTTTTATAATAATTCCAATGCTCATCACTGTTAGTTTCCTTGTATTTACTTAATGCCTTGTCACGCTCTTTCATCATAACTTTGAGTGTTTCAGTAAGCCATGGTGCTTTAGGTTTACTTACCCTCACAATTTTGAATTTGTAACTTTTAACGTTGGTATGGCGAATGACGGCCTTTGGAATTTCTGCATATTATTGTAATGAAAATTTATTACATCGAAAAACTGACTTCCTGTTACATTAAAAGCACCTTGTACTGTTTTAGACGTTGTTATATCCTTGCAGTAATACTAATCACATTAATTTAATTTAATCCTCGGGAAAAAAATGTTTTTATGTTACATGAACGTTACTTTGCCTTACGGCATAATAATACAGCAAGCAATTACCCACATGAACAAAATGCTTTCTCGCTAAAGTTAGTTTTTCCTGAAATATATTCTAATAAATAACCTCAAGTCCCCTTGAGTACGCTAGGGTGATGTTGCGACGTCGCATGCGTTCCGTTACATCGTAATCTTACAACTGTGCGACTGTAGTAAAGACCGAGATTGAAGGGATAGGAAGAAAATCCTTAATAAAATAAACATTGCTATGTTTATAACGTCGTAGGTTTGAGAGTTTCAAGATCAGATCGTGTGCCCAATCTTTCATTTATATGTACTAATATTTCTGTTTTGAAGAAAATTGAAGGCACTCAATTCATAAACATAGTATTTTGCTAATTCGGGGTAACGTATTTGTACCAATTATTCATATTTAGTACATTTTTCCATTATGATATGGTACAATGATATTGATTTCATAAAGATTTGACCCCTTTTTTAAATTTTACATATGTAATACAGAGTATATACAGGGTTACTGGTAGTTCGATACATTCCTTTGGAGATGTGATGGGGCATGATCTAAGAAGTAAATTTAGCCTAACATATATTATGCAAAACTCAATAGTTTTTGAGATATTTAATTTTTTTTGTTTTTCTCAAAAAGTAGATCTTAATGTCCTAAAAGTTAATTTTCGAAAAATCTATTTGACATTTTTACATTTTTTTTTACTGGATTAAGTACTTGTCCAATATTATAGATATCCGTTTGGAATGAAAAATATCTGGAAACATTTCGATCATGTGAACATCTGAAATAAAAACTTTAAAATTTTTTTTTTTTTAAATCAGCTATGAAATTTACCTATTAGGTTTTTTCAAAAAAATATTAACGTAACACGCGTATAAATTATTATAAAAACTGCCTTATTTCAATAGCTATCTAACAAGGTACAAATGTTCAATGTACCCTTAATAATTCTAAGAAAATACTAGTAAAAATAACACAAGTAGTACGAATTTTATTTTTAGATAAACAGTAAAAAAACATTTTAAAAGTAGAGTTTAATTCTTCATTAATTTCAAAGTTGTACTTTATTTTTTACATGTCTTGCTCAAAATGGGAGCCCCTATTCCGTATATAGACACGGCAGCCTCTTCTTATTTCCATCCTTGTTACTCTGGTTGTCAGATTATGCCTTATGTGTTAGGCAGCATCGACTATCCTTTGTCTAAGGTTTTCTATAGTATTGACTGGTGTGGCATAGACCATCTCCTTCATATGACCCCATACGTAATAATCAAGGGGTGTTAAGTCTGGGCTTCGCGCTGGCCAAGGTATTGGGCCCGCTCTTCCAATCCAACGGTTAGGGAAACGTTGATCAAGTAACTGTCGTACTGTCAGCCGACAATGTGCTGGACAACCGTCGTTCTGAAACATCATTCGCTGTCTGACGGCGAGAGGAACATCTTCTAAAATCACCACCAGATCATTTCTTAAAAAAATTTCATAGATTGCCCGTTTAAATTTTGAGGAAGAAAGTGTGGCCCTATTAAATAGTGGCCAATGACTCCCATCCACACATTAATAGAAAACTTCATTTGGAAACTAGTTTCACGTGTTAACTTGGGATTTTCCTCTGCCCAATAATGTTGTGGAAATTTGTTATACCCTCGCGATTAAATTTCGACTCGTCCGTCCATAAAATACTTGTTAAAAAATTGGCACTTTCTGCATCTGAATTTAACATAAAGCGGCAGATTTCCACTCTCCTTCCAGGATCACCTTCTTCCAAGCCTTGGACAGGGGTATAGTGGTAAGGATGACATCCAACTCTACGTATCTTAGACCAAACTTTCCATTGTGACGCTCCGGTTAGTCTTGCGACTTTATTAGTTGAAATAGTTGGGTCTTCCTCAAAATACCTCAATATTTCTTCCTCATCATCTGGTTCATAAACGGGAGGAGCACCAGCGTCACTTCTTCTACATTTCACGGAGCCAGTTTCAGCGATATTTCGATATGCCGTAGTGAATACACGTGCATTTGGTAAGCGGCGGTTAGGGTACCAAAGACCATATTCTCGGCGAGCTTCAGCAGCGTTGCCGCCACAGTATCCATAGACAAACAAGATATCAGCGTATTCTGCGTTGGCATACGCGGCCATGGCACAGAAAATACAATAACAACAACTAGGAGCAAAATCAAAATCTTCGATAACTAATTTAACAAGACCAACAAACTTAACGGACACGGAGATAAGAATGGCAGTTAATGACATATATGCACAAACGTCAAAGTCAAGGACTGACTGACTTAAATGAAAATGAATTTCGTTTAATAAATTCCGCCACCAGCATTATCTTTACTAATTTTATATTAGAACTATCAAGGGTACATTAAACATTTCTACCTAGTTAGATAGCTATTGAAACAAGGAAGTTTTTATAATAATTTGTACGCGTGCTACATTAATATTTTTTTGAAAAAACCTAATAGGTAAATTTCATAACTGATTTAAAAAAAAAATGTTTACAATTTTTATTTTAAATGTTCACATGATCGAAATGTTTCCGGATATTTTTCATTCCAAACGGATATCTATAATGTTGGACAAGTAATCCAGTAAAAAAAATTTAAAAATGTCAAGTAGATTTTTCGGAAATTAACTTTTAAGACATTAAGATCTACTTTTTTGAGAAAAACAAAAAAATTGAAATATCTCAAAAACTATTGAGTTTTGCATAATGTATGTTAGGGCTAGATTTACTCCTTAGTTCATGCCCCATCACATCTCCAAAGGAATGTATCGAATTACCAGTAACCCTGTATAGTGCTTTCGTAAAGTAGTGTGTAAATTCAATCAGTATATTCTTGTTTTATTGACCTAACAAAAGGCCGTATTACAAAACGCCATCGATAAATTTTAAAGAGTAGTTAAAACTCTTCTAACGATGAAACTCAAATACCTTATTACCATTCTAGTAGATAACGACATCTTTATAGAAACCTTATTACGAATTTGTCCTGCGGATATAATAGCAAATTTTATCAACCAGCGGTGTCAGTTATTTGCTGAATACAATCGACACCTATTTTAGTGCCGATAGAAAATTTTCATTATTGATTATTTGACAAATGGCGGTCGAACGTCTTGTCAATCATATGGTTCAAGAAGAAATTGAGGAGTTATTACAGACGTAAACAGTAGCAAACGTAACGTAACTAATAACGATAACATTTAATTTCGTTATTAATAATAATAATAATAATAATAATAACACCACAGGTAATTACGACCCCCTTTATCCGGGAAGGCTCTAGAAGAGCCTTGTGTGGGAGGGGGCTACACATTTAGAGACAAGGGACACACACCTAATATCCGTCTCACAGTATTTTCCACTGCCACGACCGGGGATCGAACCCGGAACTTTTGGGTGAGAGGCAAGTACACTCACCTCTCGACCACCAGTCATACATATTGTCTTTAGGCATTAATTAACTTTAGTGAAACAAAGGATCAGAGTGAATAGCGTGATAGACATTCATAAAGAAGAACATATAGGAAATGTTTTTGTACTGTACTATACTTTACAATATTTTCTTAAGTTAGTTAATAAAAAATGGTTTTATTAATATTAATTTCATTTTTCAGATAATATGCAACACAGAATAGGTGTTTTGTTTTTCGAAGGTCAATGAGTCAATGTGAGTTAAAAATAATGTTATTCAATTGCTGCACAGTATAGTCTCGGTAATTCGAGCTTTCTATAATTCGAGGTATCTTTAGTCCCAGTTAGCTCAAATTACTAAGGCTCAACTGTGAACTGTATTTCATTTAATAAACATTTAAATAAACAGACCTTAATAGGAGTACCACAAGGAACAGTATTAGGTCCAATACTGTTCTTTGTGTATATGAACAATATCAAAAAAATTAATAACTTCACTGGTCATCTCATATGTTACGCCGATGATACTGCTATAATATTCACAGGAAAAAATGGGAAGATATTATACTCACTGCTGAATCCGGCTTACA
The DNA here is from genome assembly GCA_963675555.1 of Leptura quadrifasciata. Classification (NCBI taxonomy): domain Eukaryota; kingdom Metazoa; phylum Arthropoda; class Insecta; order Coleoptera; family Cerambycidae; genus Leptura; species Leptura quadrifasciata. The sequence continues at coordinate 48,489,465 of OY776678.1, forward strand.
AATGTTAAATTCATGGTTAAATTACAACATGCTTACGCTAAATATCAAAAAACGAAATTCATCACTTTTAGCCCTACAATTGTTAACCAACCTACTAATTGTACCACAAAATTGCATTTTTCGAATTGTCAAAAAAATATCTGTAAATGTCCTGCAATAGAAAAAGTATCTTCAATAAAGTATTTAAGAATTATTCTAGATCAATATATACGCTGGTCAGAACTTATTATTCACGTTAGTAAACGATGCATAAGTTCTATGTGCTAAGAGAAATTCTCTCTAGAAAAAATTTAATTATGCTTTACAATTCATTAGCTGAATCAATCATAAGGTACTGTATTGTAGCATGGGATGGTGCCTTAAATACAAGAATTAACATCTTACAAACTGCCCAAAATGCTATTCTGAAAATTATTTTCAGAAAAGAGGGACTTCTTTCCACTAAAAAGTTATATGACGAAACAAAAATTTTTAACGTTAAATTACTCTTCATTTACCAATGTATAATAAGAATATATATTTCTCCTGAAAAGTTGTGAGTTGTGGGCATAAAAACACTCGTGTAACTCGCGCCACTGTCAACATGAGCCTTACAGTGCAATTTTTCAAAAAAACAGTTACTCAAAGATCTCTATTTTTTTGGCCCCAAGTTTCTTAATTTAATCCCAGTACACTCAAACAATTACCTAAGTTAAAGAAATTTAAAAAAGAAGTTAGAGATTATATAATGGACCACCAAAATAAATTTTACGAGGTAATGACCTAACTGCCGCAGTATAAAATAAACTATGAATCCTTTGTCTACCGGTTCCTGTATGCATAGTTTGTATCGTACATCCTCTGTCTATTCTTTTTTAATTACAATGTTATAATCTGTGAACCTGACAAAACTGCTTTCCTTTTGTACTTTACAAAATGCTCAGAGCGAATACATAGCAAGACAGGCAACTCTGCCTATACTATGGATTTATGGATCTATATTCTATCCTATTCTATTCTATTCGACTCTATTCTACATAATTAAACAACAAAATTTTCTGGATCCTTTTCTGGATTTGAGACAATTGTCTAAATATTATAATAGGAAAATTTACGTTTAGTAATGACCATACATACAGAGTGTTTTGGTGCAATAACAAGGATTGAGTTTTATACAAAAGTATTCCGTGTTATTTTAATAATAATTAGAGTTGTTAGCAACCGCTAGATAATAACGGTTTATAATCAAAGTTGTTAGCAATCGCTGAGTAATAATAATTTACAATTAGAGTTGTTAGCAATAGCTAAATAAATTGAATGCAAAACAGAGGACAAGAATCCTTTCATGTTTATACATTATGAAAATTAAGTTAAGAAATGAACATTAAATACTCATGTAAAATATCATAGAGTATTGAGGAAATATCCTTTGATTAAAATTGCACAAGCGGCAACTTTCAAATTTTGTATGACTTCAGAATTCGAACAAGTTTACGGGCTAATCAACCCAGTACTGACTGATGGCCTGTAAAGTTTGTAGTGCGCCAGATAATTAAGTGGACGGATCGTTATTAAACAATCATAAAAAGCAAATAGTCGCTGATGAGAAATCTCAGACAATCATTTGAAAGGCAATCATTCTTGTGACATTTAACATGTCAAAATTAGGCACATGGTAGCCTTAATAGTGCACCAAATGAAAAATGCTGGAAGTAAAAGTTTCTTGTTATTGCATAAACGCTGAAAATATATAGTTTTTGAATATAAATTTGTTATTTTGCAAACGCAAATTTCCCTAGGAAAATACTTAGCAAGTCAAATTTAATTAAATAAACTGAATGAAATAATAACTGAGTAAATGGTAATAGAATCTAATAGAATCTTATCCACAAAAAATATTTATTTATTTATTTTAAGATACGTATTTGGTAAAAAAAAATAGAGATGTGATTTATTTGATGAAATTAAAACATAAACATATAAGACAGCCAGCAAATTGCAATATTTTAATTATGATCGTATCTATGCAATGTAGAACTCTATGTATATTATCAGTAGAAATATAACATTGCAGTTTAAAAGAAAATTATGTATCCTACTAATTCGTCCAATCAATAAGTCGAGTAGTAGTCAGAGTGCAGTGTGTGTTTTTTAAATCGTTATTGTTTGTGAATAAATAGAAATTTTTTAAATCCAATTTTTATACCTACCAATAGAGTGTATAGTACATTTGCTTTACTAATAACGATCAGCGCTCACCAAGGTATCTTTTAAGTGCATAAATTGGTCTGATTGCAATAACATTCTTATCCTTACAATTTCTCTAATACCTCTCTTCTGTGTTCTTATATTATTTTTTGTGGCTAATGCTTTATTAGTTGTGCTTCTTATAGCCTGATTAGGATAAAACTTTGTCACATTTCCAGTGCAGTGGACTGAAATTATTGCTAAAGAATATTTTTCTTTGGTATTGATCAGTTAATATTAATCCATAACAGCGACATTAGCTTCTCTATTGAACTGTTAGTTCATTGTTTATTTTTATTATGCCAGCCTCTACGATAATATGTACTTGTTGCAATATATCGTACGATGCCATTTGTATGGTTAAGTGTTCCAAATGTCAAAAACTGTTTAAAAACACGTGCGTAGATATTACTGTGAATGAAATCCGTGTGCTTAATGCGAACAAAGACGTCTTAGAAGCCGTCAATTTGGAAATGAGATTGAGGATCTAAAAGCGCTTATCCTAAATTTACAAGCTGATATCCAAACTTTAAAAGTCGAAAATAATGTAAGTAAAACTGTGTTATTCGGTACTTTTTTTGAAGAAATCAATGAACGCAATAAACGTCAACGGAACCTTGCGATTTTTGGAGTAACTGAACCCAATTTAAAATTTATCTACTCAAGCACGTAAGAATAGTGATAAATATTAATTCTCTGATATACTACATGCAGTTATTCCTGAGATGAATACTAATGACATTAAGCCCATAAGATTCGGGCGATTTACTGCCGATAAGACTCGTCCAATTAAAATGTGGTTAGATAGTTAAATTGATGTTCTTAAAGTAATTTGCCACTTCAATGTGTTAAAAAACGGCAGATTTAACAATAAAGTCTTTATTTCCATAGATCGTACCACAAGACAGCTCGAATACTTCAAGATGATAAGAAATGAATTGAGTCGGAGAAAAAATGCTGGAGAAAACAGTGTTAAAATCAAATATGTCAATGCAATTCCTAAGATAACATCGTTAAACTAGCTAAGCCCACTGGAACTGTGAACAATCCATCTTTTGAGGTCTGAGGGACTTCTACTATATTTTCCAAAAATGAATATTAACGTTCACAAATAAGGGTTCAAAACGACTGTTTCTGACGGAGAATAATACAAAATTTATACTTACTGTTCGTTTATGCTTAACTGCTTCACTGATGGTACCAATTGGACGTCGTAACATTATAAATCTAACACAGTAAGTACTAACACTTTCTTAAAATTAAACCTGAAAGGGAGTTTTGAAAACACAAGAAAAAGACAATATAAAGTTCAAAAAATGTATAGTAAATCTCTTTTAAAAAATCATGTTTTACAAAAACTTCAAGAAAAACACATGGTGAGGAATGGACGACTTATAATGTACCAACTACCATTCAATATGCGGTTTATAACTAACGATTGAACAAAAAGATTCAAGAAAAGTTCAATGATTAAAAATTCTTGGTGGGCTTTTGCTTGCCTATCTATTGACGTATTTTCAGTTCAATATCAATTTTGATCGCTCCTCGGAGCTTAAAAATACTTGAATCGCGCAAAGACTTTGAATTATATTTTGCAATTACAATTTCATACGCCCAGGTAAGGTGGTCCCATGCACATATGAGTATATGGTAACTATACCGAATCACTGAGGAACCGGTTTACGGTAAATCCCGTTAAAACCCATCATTTTCGCGTCAAAATCGACTGCTAGGAAATGATAGGGGACCCTTGTCGCTAAAAGATATTTTCGCTAAAACTCTCGATATATTTAACACAACGCATGAGTTGCAGTGCTTAACAACGTGGATTCGTAAAAGGGTTTTTAATTTTGAAATCTCCGAAATTTAAATTTTTGCTACACTTTCTAAATTTTGGTGGTCGGGGCGACATTACGTCCCCGTGCAGCGACATTTACTACACTTTCTAAAATTGCACTCCTTGACGAGTCGGATTTTGTTACAGTTTCGAAAAGTTTATCAAGGGTTTTGGCGTGTTCTTTAACAGAGCCACTGATATATGTTATTGTTATCAAAATGTGGGTGGACTTAATTCCAAGGTTCAGACTTTTTTTGCGGTTGAAGAATTCGTCATTGTGGTATTAACCGAAACGTAGCTGCCTGAAGATGTTTTAAGTAGTTAACTGTTTTCGAGTGAGTACGAAGTCTACCGAAAGGATCGGAGTTTCACCTTGACTGATCAAACAACTGGGGTCGGTGTATTATTGGATATAAAAAATTCTGTACAATCTGAAGCTTTTGATCTTACATTTTTCAATATTAACTTTCCTTCAATTCACATACTAGCATGTAAATGTATTGTATCATATAATATATTTTATGCTCTGCCACTTTATATTCCACCTTCAACTTCATTTGAGGAATTTGGGTTGTTTTTTAAGAATCTTGAACGAGTTGATTTTTTGCAAACGAAAAGTATTATAGTTGTTGGAGACTTTAATGTTCCTAATTTCATTAATCAAGATAATATTGACAGAAAAACATTTGTAATTAATAGTTTTATAAATCTTCTTGACTTTCGACAATTTAATAACATACCAAATGTTTCTCACAGATTACTTGATTTGCTGTTGTCTAATATTAAATGTGAAGTCTTACATGATAATGCACCACTTGTACAAGAGGATTTGTATCATCCAGCGTTAATAATAAATATAACTAATATATCTGTGAAAGAATCTGAAATGCTACCTAATAGAGATGCTAAATTCTATAATTTTAAAAAATGTTTTTGTTGAATTTGAATGATACTGATGTAGCATTCATGAGTTTTACACCAGGCTTACGCGATTTTTGATGCTCACGTACCTTTGTACAAATCATTCAAACATAAGTATCCTTATTGGTACAACTCTCAAATTTTAAATAATATTAAGAAAAAAGCTATATTATTTAAAAAGTATAAAAAACAGGCATTAATTCATATCTAGAAGAGTTTAAGAGACTAAGAAGCGTTATTAATGAAGAAACAAGAATCGCTTATGAAAATTATGTTGATGAAGTGCGATCGACGATTCCGTATAACATTAGGCAATTTTGGTCCTTCGTTCACAAAAGCAAGACTAGTAGAATACCTAAAACATAATATTTTTAGTCGCAAACTCCCGTATAAAATCCTTATTTTACTATAAGGAACGTAACTAGACTGCAACCAAAAGCTACTCCCCGGGCTATGTGCCCCGCCGAGCGCTGAATTACAAGTTACAAGCCTGGCGCGTTAAGTGTAATAATTGCATATTACCACCAAAACGCTAATGCTTCGATTGCAACAAACACCAGCCGAAAGACTGATCCTACTTAAAGGGGCTCTCGTGCCAATCATAGATCAAAGACTTATATAGGAAAGTGCCAGTCGTCACATACCACTTGAGCACTGCAGTTTCGAGCTGTTGGCTCTCGTCTCTTCGTTTATTGTAAAAGGTTGTACACGTGTATTGGTTGTTCCGCTTTGATTTTTATTTAACTTAGCTATAAAATGTAAAACTTTTCCGGAACTATGGAAAACTGTTAGTTTGCGCAATATTTAAAAATGATGATAAAACCTTAATTAGCAATTACAGGCCGATTTCTGTCCTGTCGAACTATGCAAAATTGTTAGAAATCGTTTTATATAACCGTATATACTGGTCCGTATGGAATCAAATGTCACCATTCCAGTACGGTTTTTTAAATAATAGATCAGTTGACCGATTTAACAACACTCACTCAATTTATATGTGAAATTCTAGATATTCAGGGACAGGTGGATGTAATGTACATGGACTTTGCAAAATCGTTTGACAAGATTGACCATTGTGTTCTTTTAAATAAACTAGGCAGCTTTGGTTTTACTGTTTCAGCGCAAACATTTCTTATTTCGTATTTAAGTCAAAGGAAGCAATATGTCTCATATAATGGCTATAACTCTATCATATATACATCAATATCTGCAGTACCGCAAGGGTCTAATCTTGGACCGTTGCTATTTCTCCTTTTTATTAATGCTTTAAGTGAAATTATTTGTGTCATAAACTCTTCTTTGCTGATGACTTAAAACTATTTACTGACATTAACTGTACTGAGTATTGCGTTGCCTTACAATCTGATCTTGATCGTTTAGAATTTGGTGTACTGCAAATAAATTGCATTTAAATACGTATAAATGTAAGATTATCTCTTTTAACAGGAAAAGATCAATGTACCGCTATGATTATAAAATTGGTAATACAATTCTTGTTCGTTCTGATACCTCTAAAGACTTTGGTATTCTTTTTGATTATAAACTTCTTTTACGCAACATATTTCTCTAAAAACTGATGCAGCAAATAGAACGTATGGTTTTATGGTTTTATTGTCAATTGTTTACTAACATTAACGCATTAAGAACTTTATACTTTTCTTATGTTCGGTCGCAACTTGAGTATGGCTCTATAATTTGGCATCCATATTATAGCAGTTAGAAAATAATAGTCGAGAGGGTGCAACGAAAGTTTTTAAAGTTCTTATCATATAAAGTTGATTGTTGATTGCGTTTACCCTGTGAGATGTGTACCTTACTTCTCAATTCAATTCAAATTCAATTTGCGTAGTTTAGACATAAGAAGATAATAGGCAAGCACCCTTACTTTTCTCTTCCAACCAATTCAATTCAATTCAAAAATATGTATAAGTATAAGCTGCGTCCCCAGAACCTGCCCCGGGACCGACCCTGCGACCACCGCGTTGACGCGATGGTGCATCGCAAAGTCGGGCCGAGACAGGCCTGGTTCAGCGTAAGCAACAATTGTATAAAAGTAAAAAACTTAAACCTAAACTCCTTTTTAACAATGTATAAAATAAAATTAGGTGGTATGATAAAAATGCTTGAAAAAGAAAGCTTAACATAGAACTGTGTGAAATTAAAACAAACTGGTAAAAACCGTTCGCGCACTACACTTTTTTAAATTTTGACACGGACGCTGGCACCACAACTTGCCCTCCGCGAGTTACTCCAACGAGGGACTGCGCTAGGCTGGCCTAAACTGTGGCTTTAAAAATTTTGATTCAATTAAAATAAATTTGGTTCTGTTGAGCTTACAAACAAAAATGTACAAACAGAAATGAAGAGTACACAAAAACACAAAAGAAGAGAGGGACAGGAAAGAATTAAAGGCGATGCAAGGTATGAAATGTCAGCAAAAGGTGGATAGGGTTGGAGAAAAGTATAGTTGGTGAAAATTTGGCTAGAGTGGCTGCCGGAAGATTGGCAACGTCTGGTAAGGTAAGGGGGGTTTAATCCGAAATGGGCATTATGCTGTCTAATTTGTGTAATGTGTCTTGTTAGCGGACTATCGCCCAGGTTGAACGAATAGAAGTTTTGAGAGACGTGCTGGACGTAGTCGGCTATCGGGGTTATGTCGTTGCAGCGTTCGTAGAGGTCTCTGAGGGAGGTGTATCTTCCAGAATTTGAGATGAGGCCCATATATTTGTGTCCTAACACTTGGAGTTTTTTCATTGTCGTGGCCGGTATGCTGCACCACGCCGGCGCCGCGTATGTGATGAACGGCCTAACCACCATCGTGTACAACAATCTTTTATTTAGTCTGTTAAGTCTGCTACCCTTGACCATGAGCGGATACAGACTCCTGGGCAGGGAGTAGACCGTCCGTATCGTCTCGTTAATATGCGTATTGAACGTCAATCGTTGGTCTAGTCGAACTCCCAAATACTTCAAGCATCTTTTTGTCGGAATTTGGTTGCCCCTGATCGAAGTTGGAGTGATAATGCGGTTCCACGTGAAGCGACGCGTGAAGCATATCGCCTCCGACTTCTCAGCGTTTACCCGAATCTTTCACTGGCCGTAATAGGCCGTGGCACGGGCCATGTGCGCCTTCAGCAGCGTGTTTGCCGCCTGTGCGTTGTGCGATTGCGCGTACATGGCCGTGCCATCGGCATACTTGGCCAGCTTGATATTCGGGAACTCTGGGAAGTCGGAGACGTATAGATTGTACAACTTCGGTGACAGGCACGATCCTTGTGGGACGCCCGCGCGAATGTCCCGCTGAGTTGAAAGTTTATTATTTACTCGAACCTGCAGGGTTCTTACACAACCAAATTGATTCACCTGAACTGTTATTTCAGTTAAATTTTTCCGTGCCAAGATTATTTAATAGGCACATTGTAACATTTTACCTTGTAAAAGGTACAGGAAAGTGAACATTTAGCAGGATTTTTCAATTAGGCATATAATTGAAACTTGTCAGTTTTCGATCTTGAGGGGCTCGCGCCGCCATATTGTTTAGTAGGGGCGTAAAATTATTTTTTTGTTATTATTTCAATACTGATGGGAGATACGCCTATCCAAGTTATTACAAAAAATGTAAAGCATGCGTTTCTCTACATTTTATTGTTCATTTTTTTTCTCAAATTAATAGTTTCTTGGCTACAGCGCGCAGAAATCGAGTATTTATTCGAATAGGTCCGGAGTATTACTTGTCCGTATACGCGCATATGGGCCCTAATGCGTATAGCAGGTAGAAAAATATTCAATACTGGTTTCTCTGCAAGAAACTTTGACAGTGACCTTGAAGAGATTTTCTGCCTCTTTCTTGTCAATAGTCAAACACCCGCCGCCGCCTACTGTTTACTACGGTTCAAAATAACATTTATTACGTTAAGACTTTACAAAAGTATAACGCGTGCGCAATGGCTGCTCAAAATATTTGCTTTATTTGTGAGTGCACTAAATATTCTCTTTCCAAAGTTTTCTCGCCTATTTCCCATACCATTGAAAGTAGTAACAGTATACTGGGTGTTTCTGAAATACAGGCATATATTTAAATTCGTCAATCGTTATATTTTGAAAAATCGCAAAATAATATTTATTTACCCAAAAGTGAACAAGAAAATAAAGTTTGAATATTGGGAATAACTATAGATTATTATCAAGTTACGCTATTGATCAGCTTCCATATGGTAATTGACCGTGAACTCGTTGCTTATTTTTGGTGCGCCGTCAGCAAGTAGTAGGTAAATTTAGCGGCAGTCATCGCTATCGATAGTTTGATGAAAGTTTATGTTTAAGTATTTTTAATGATGGAAAATTCTACAAACATTGAGGCGAAATGCCTGTCCAGCTCACAAAACAGAATGATATCCCCGTAACCGCGTTCCCCATGTGTCTTTTGTGTCAGCTGTTCAACATTTAAGGATCATGATCATTTTCAACCTGTTACTAATGGTAGGGGTCGTACACGGTTTCAAAGGACACTGGTTACGGAACCACTAATTTTAGATACTGTCGAAGGAAATCCTGGAGTACATAATTATTCGCAGGCTTCCTGCACAAATTGGAGTGTCCGAATTTCTAGTGTGGCGTACTTTGGACGAACAAGGCCTGCATCTTTATCACATGCAGAAAGTGCAAGGCCTATAACCTGGAGATGGGCTTCGACGGCAATAGTAACTAAATATATATGTGTTCGTTGTCAATTTTGTGCAGATTTGGCTACACTGTAAACTTGGCTATATGAGAGTGGATAATTTAGATTGTGCATGTCGGAATTGGGGTGGATAAAGGTGAATCTAAATATTGTTTTTGCTTTGAATTTTTAAATTCACCAAATGATATTAATCTTTTCATCGGGAGGGAGTCACAGGAAAAATATAAGCATGTATTTAAAAACATCCTGCACATGTTGTGGATGTAGTTATCTGCTTCGTTGAGTCGTTTACATCAATCTGCACCAATTATTTATGCAATCAAAATTGGATTTGAAGTGAAACTTTTCCATGAGCAATATTATGATTGGGTCTTGTTGGGGAGGTGCTAAGGAGTACCCAAAAAAAATTTGTACTTCAAAGACCCTGTGCTTCAATTGTTATTAACAGTTTAATTTTTTTAGCCGCGTTTTTAAACCTAAAAATGTGAATAACTCGACATATATAGGTCCGATCGGGACAACATAAAAGAAGCAAAATCTTTGTAATTAAATTTTCTACAAATCTACGTTTAGTGTAGACCTTAGGAGCGCAACTATAACCTACAAAAGTGAAAAAAACTGACCAAAAATCGTTTTTCTTCATTTTGTTGCTCAGAGTCGCTGGGTGAACCGATCAGCTTCTAACTTTCAGAAAACCTGTCTGTCTAGCAAAACCACCCTGAATTTCATGCAAAAATATTAAACCCAATGTGCGCAATTGAATTTGTTATTTAAAATTTGAATTTGCCGCCATTTTATGCCATTAGGTCCATCATTTTTATTTTTTCAAAAGTTCTCGAAAAGGTCGACGTTTTTGATGCCGTAAGATAACATTTTTTTAAAACCTATTTTGGCCATTTTTTGCATTTGTTTATAAACCCAATTAACAAAAAATGAATTTTATCGGCCAATTTGAAAAATATTTTGACCAAAATAAACTCTTTTTTTATTATATATTTCGTATCCTTAGGTTTTTTTAATTGAATTTTCCTCGTCGGTGTAGGACAATAAACACAGAAATTTTACACTATGTCGACGTTTCGATTTATTTTTAAAATCTTCTTCAGGACTGAAAAGTACAGATAATGAGTAAGTAAATAAATTCATTCAGTTTTAAAAATATAACAAATACTGATTTTTAACATACAGAACTATTAAAATATAAATATAAAACTATAAAAATGTTGTAAATGTCTCGATATATAGCTCTAAATTAAAATTAAGATATAACAAAAATTACGGACAGAGACAAAACGGAAAAAAAAAAAAAAAAAAAAAAACATACACGTGAGCATCCTTACCTAGTGTAAAATATTCTTATCAAAAGACATGGTCCTTATCGTTAAATATATATAAATAAACATGAAAAATATATAAGACATACGTTGCCGTTTCGGAAAATAATAGTTAATTGAATATATAGCGGTACCTTATCAATACAAAACAGGGACTCGGACAAGACACACTTCCACATTTACATCTAAAAACTAATGAAATTTTTTTATTATATGATTATAAATAATACTTAAATTATCAGTGTCTGTTTTTTTATTGACTGCAATTGCCTTATGTGCTTGTATGCATATCATTTCACTGATAAGTCTTTTGTTATAATTAGTTTCTTTATCCAAAATAGATACCTCGTCAAAGTTAAAATTATGATTTTCAGTGAAATGATGTGCAGCTAGAGCAGTTTTTTCTTTTTTGTTTTTATGCTTTTCATTGCATGAATATCCATGTTCGTATACGCGGGCTTTCAAATTTTGTTTTGTTTGGCCGATATACACCAAACCGCATTCACAAGGAATTTTGTAAACCACTTCAGAATTGTAATTTATGTCCAATTTATCTTTCATTGTGTTATAAAGATTACCCACCGTTTCTCTCACTTAAAAACGGTGGGTAATCTTTGGTTTTACTCAACATATTAATTAATTAATACTTTCAGGGTTAGTGCGGGTTTATAATAGAAATGTCCATTTAAGATAAAAGCAATTCCTTGCTGTCCGTAAGGGCCTTCGGGTTCTTCACACCACCTCCAGTTTTCTTCACATTTCATGTCGAAGCCTATTCTTCTTTTTCCCAGTTTACTTCGGTCAGGATATACAGGATTACTGGTAATTCGATACATTCCTTTGGAGATGTGATGGGGCATGAGCTAAGGAGTAAATCTAGCCCTAACATACATTATGCAAAACTCAATAGTTTTTGAGATATTTCAATTTTTTTGTTTTTCTCAAAAAAGTAGATCTTAATGTCTTAAAAGTTAATTTCCGAAAAATCTACTTGACATTTTTAAATTTTTTTTTACTGGATTACTTGTCCAATATTATAGATATCCGTTTGGAATGAAAAATATCCGGAAACATTTCGATCATGTGAACATTTAAAATAAAAACTTGTAAGAATTTTTTTTTTTAATCAGTTATGAAATTTACCTATTAGGTTTTTTCAAAAAAATATTAATGTAGCACGCGTACAAATTATTATAAAAACTTCCTTATTTCAATAGTTATCTAACTAGGTAGAAATGTTTAATGTACCCTTGATAATTCTAATAAAAAATTAGTAAAGATAATGCTGGTGGCGGAATTTATTAAACGACTAATAGTTCATTTTCATTTAAGTCAGTCAGTCCTTGACTTTAACGTTTGTGCATATATGTCATTAACTGACATTCTTATCTCCGGGTCCCTTAAGTTTGTTGGCCTTGATAAATTAGTTATCGAAGATTTTGATTTTGTTCGTAGTTGTTGTTGTTAGTTGTTATTATTGTATTTTCTGTGCCATGGCCGCGTATGCCAACGCAGAATACGCTGATATCTTGTATGTCTATGGATACTGTGGCGGCAACGCTGCTGAAGCTCGCCGAGAATATGGTCTTTGGTACCCTAACCGCCGCTTACCAAATGCACGTGTATTCAGTACGGCATATCGAGATATCGCTGAAACTGGCTCCGTGAAATGTAGAAGAAGTGACGCTGGTGCTCCTCCCGTTTATGAACCAGATGATGAGGAAGAAATATTGAGGTATTTTGAGGAAGACCCAACTATTTCAACTAATAAAGTCGCAAGACTAACCGGAGCGTCACAATGGAAAGTTTGGTCTACGATACGTAGAGTTGGATGTCATCCTTACCACTATACCCCTGTCCAAGGCTTGGAAGAAGGTGATCCTGGAAGGAGAGTGGAATTCTGCCGCTTTATGTTAAATTCAGATGCAGAAAGAGCAAATTTTTTAACAAGTATTTTATGGACGGGCGAGTCGAAATTTAATCGCGAGGGTATAACAAATTTCCACAACCCACATTATTGGGCCACACTTTCTTCCTCAAAATTTAAACGGGGAAATCTATGAACATTTTTTAAGAAATGATCTGGCGGTGATTTTAGAAGATGTTCCCCTCGCCGTCAGACAGCGAATGATGTTTCAGAACGACGGTTGTCCAGCACATTATCGGCTGACAGTACGACAGTTACTTGATCAACGTTTCCCTAACCGTTGGATTGGAAGTGCGGGCCCAATACCTTGGCCAGCGCGAAGCCCTGACTTAACACCCCTTGATTATTACGTATGGGGTCATATGAAGGAGATGGTCTATGCCACACCAGTCAATACTATAGAAAACCTTAGACAAAGGATAGTCGATGCTGCCCAACACATAAGGCATAATCTGACAACCAGAGTAACAAGGACGGAAATAAGAAGATGCTGCCGTGTCTGTATACGGAATAGGGGCTCCCATTTTGAGCAAGACATAAAAAATAAAGTACAACTTTGAAATTAATGAAGAATTAAACTCTACTTTTAAAATGTTTTTTACTGTTTATCTAAAAATAAAATTCGCACTACTTGTGTTATTTTTACTAGTATTTTCTTAGAACTATTAAGGGTACATTGAACATTTGTACCTTGTTAGATAGCTATTGAAATAAGGCAGTTTTTATAATAATTTATACGCGTGTTACGTTAATATTTTTTTGAAAACCTAATAGGTAAATTTCATAGCTGATTTAAAAAAAAAATTTTAAAGTTTTTATTTCAGATGTTCACATGATCGAAATGTTTCCAGATATTTTTCATTCCAAACGGATATCTATAATATTGGACAAGTAATCCAGTAAAGAAAAATTTAAAAATGTCAAATAGATTTTTCGAAAATTAACTTTTAGGACATTAAGATCTACTTTTTGAGAAAAACAAAAAAAATTAAATATCTCAAAAACTATTGAGTTTTGCATAATATATGTTAGGGCTAAATTTACTTCTTAGATCATGCCCCATCACATCTCCAAAGGAATGTATCGAATTACCAGTAACCCTGTATGAAATAGAAGCAGCTGTATTACATTCTTCACATAACGTTTCAGGAGAAACGCTGTGAACGCTTCAGAAACAGAAAAATATGTACTGGGTCACGGCCATTTGGTTAGTTAAGAAATAATACAAATATTTTTAATACTCTTTATTAATGAAGCTAGGAATAATATTATACCAATGATTAAAAGGTATTACTAGAACAATTCATTTTTCTTGTAAGTATTCTACTTCTTCATTCTCCTTCACTTGCCGCCGGTTTATCATTTGCATTCACATTTATTTCTTGATCAATCCAGGTTCTGTAGCTACTAATTCTAACAAAAACAACAGGAAAATTAGGCAAGCATATCTCAAATTTTGTTGAAACTAAACCAACTAAAATATCTTTCTTTCCACTACTAACGACAAGTGGGCTTCCTGAGACAGTGATACAGCCTAGCCGAAAGTTCATTAGGTCTCCGCTGGCGCACAACTTCTTACTATTTATTAGATGAAACGGCCTAAAACTTGTAAGTTTATACACATTAAACTAGTTAGGTACTAAAATGTGTATATGGAATAATACTAATACTAATAGATAAAATAAATAAACATTTGTTGAAAAGATCATTACGAGATATATACAAATTTCAATAAAGATGTCAGCAAGCATTGAAGCATTGGCCAACTTATGGTAAAGTTGTGGCAATGATGTTACATGCTAGCTGGGGCATAGCGATGTTACCCTGATAAGTTCAATGTAAGTGTCTCAATACATTGACGGTACAGTACATGCTTCCAGCATTGGTTAAACGTTTAAATTTCATGCATATTAAATTTTTGTTTCTTACAATGAATCAGTTTCTAAAATAACTTTTATCTACGGTCGTGTCCCGAGGGCAACAAATACATCGAGGGAAAAATGGCGGTCTCTCCCGAGGTGTATATACTATTTTTCCACGATCGGGAGTAGAAACAATTGGAGCGAAATTACAATATTTAGAAACCTTAGGGATATTTCCATTCAACGTATCATGGCAACGGATATTTGTTTACAAATACATTTGTCAAGTGCAAAAGTTGAAATGAAATAAAAATTCCCCTAGGGAAATTATTGTCTTATTTCGTCCCTAGGGAGTAAAATGCTTTACTTCTGTCACAATTTTGCTGCCATGGAAATCGATTTCTACTCCCGGTCGAGGAATTTTTTTTTTATAACATAATTAGAATGGATACTTCAACTACAACTCGAATAATACTAACTGTCAAAGTGACATTCACAAAAAGTTTACAGTTTTACAAATATTCATAAAAAATTGCCCATTTCTTACAATAATTGGAACGATCGAATGTAAAACATTGTAAGATACACTTGTAAAAAGCCTCTTTATTGCACGTATGGCTAGATTAAAAATACGAGCGATACGAGTGTTTTTAAAAGCCATGGCTTTACTTGTAACTTAAATAACTATAATTTACATTTAAAATAGTTTCCCTGACAAGGGAATTATAATAAGAAAAATGTAATGTTTGAAATATGGGCACATTTTCAATTATTAAGTTTTTTCCGATATTGTGGTCGATATTGTACATCCTGAAACCGATATATGCATGTGCAATACAGTCAAGCAATTAAGACGTATAGATTAATATTACATATCAGTTAGAGATCCGGTTGTTGTTTTAATAAATTTAATTGTAATAAATTTCCTAAACAAATCTATAATTTGTAAACAATACATTGTTCGATACATTTGACAACTTAGTTGTGTTGTGGCGTTTTTGGAAGTTCTTTGTAACCAAATTACAAATTCAAATTTAGATCACTTTAGAATTTGATAAATAAAGTTCTTAGAAGGATATAAAAACCATGAGTTTATATGAGTGCAAATGGCTAAGTAAAAGTACCAATTATATATTCTAAATCTTGAAATACTTAGGTTGTTTAATGACCGGTCCACAAAAGCAAGTATTACTCTTTTTGAGTTAGAGCGGGTTAAACGAAACCATTATAAAACAATTATTTTAATTAGTCTCCAGTTTTTGCGCATTTTTGAACCTATCTTACATCTCAACCAACCAAAAAATTCGTAACTTTTTATTCCATAGACGGATCGTCTTCTGAACACTTCTGTTGAACTGACATTGCTTTATACCTCAAAAAAAATTATGCCTCCTTGGTTAACCCCTCCATTATAGATATTTGCCGCAATTTTTTAATTGGCTTATAACAAGAAAATTATAAGTTGCAAAATAAATAAGCTATTAATGTTAGAAAAACCTAATCTTTTGCAAATATGTTGTATTTGATGAAACCCATCTATTACTATAGCGAAAATCGGAATCCAATTCAATTCAATACAGTTTTGTTCAAAATAAAATTTACATCTGCCTCTCCAGAACCCACCCAGGAACCAACCGTGCAACCACCTCGGTGGCGGATTGCAGGGTCGGGCGGAAAGAGGCTAAGACTGAGGTGAACTTCCATCGCAGATGGATTAAAAGGGGTAATGAGATTTAAAAAATATGTAAAAACAGGTTTAATAAAACTTACAGACTACACATTATTTAAAAAGCTCGCGCATTGTCACTGATAAATTTTGGCTCTGACGCAAGTGCCTCAACTTGAACGAGGCGCCCTCCGCGAGGTATGCTGGGCAGTGCGTGGCTGGCCTAAACTTTGATTTTAAGAATTTTGATTTTACAAAATTTTAATTTGATGAAAATTTTAGTGTAGAATGAATTTAGAGACAAAAATTTAAAGAAGGCAAGAATACAAAACGCGACAAAAGGTTACAAACAGCAAGGAAGACGGAGACAGGAAAGATTTAAAAATACGAAAGGTGTGAAATATCAGTAAAGGTGGATAGGGTGAGCAGTGAAGGGTAAGCGGAAGTTATAGTTGGTGAAGTTTGCCTGCAGTTCTTGATAGCAGACTATTGCCCTGTTCGATGGAGTAGAATTTTTGAGAGATTTCTTGGTCGCAATCTGCTATTGGGGTTATGTCGTGATAAAGTACGTATATGTCACTGAGGAAGGTGTACCTTCCAGAATTCAATATGAGGTGCATAAATATTGTGCTCGAGCACTTTTAATTTCTTCATTGTCGTTGCCAGTATGCTGCACCTCATCGGCGGCGCGAAAACCGGAATCCAGTGATATTACGATAACAGAGCGAGGGTCAAAGTTCAGCCATTTATTATCAACAAACTTAAAAAGCTTAAGTAATATCGACACAAAATTTTTATCATAGGATTGCAGCTACTAATTGCAGATTTTGAATCGAAAAGAAAGTTCTTATATTCGTTTTTAAGTACCAAAATTAATTAAATTATACCTCTAAATTTAATTATTTATAACCTTTGAAGGGGTGATCGTACGAAAAATTTCAGAGTTAAAAGTTGTGTAATTCTATCATTCATCATTAAAAAATGTACTAAGCCTGATTCATTTGCAGCTAAGCTTCAAGTTTTTATTCTGAATAAACCACGTTTTCAGTTGTGTAAATAATAATGAATAAAATGCGCCTCCTTTAAGTATGAAAACCCAGACTATTACTATTCAAGGGACCCCCTGAATAAGATAAAATAAAATTAGGGGTAAATCGATAGTACACGTTCACGCATGATCATTTCTGAGATCTTCAGTGACTAACTATTCCGAAATACTTGACGCCGAACCCATCTTTCTCTGGGATTTGTCTGATTCAGCAGGGAAGTAGATAAAACAATCTGCATTTTTCAAAATTACTTGAAATGCCTACAGATACCAGAATAATTGAACGATTAGACTACATTGAATATTTTAAAATGTTAAATGAATTAAAAATATGCTAAAAAATATATATTTACCTCTTGCATTTTCCGTTACTTATGACAACCAGTTCACTTTGACTTGGTGTATTAGAATATTTAAATAATTTTCGGTTCCAACCAGTCAATGTTGCCGTCTCTCCAAAAAATGAATCACTGTCAGCATCAGGCAGATCTATTGTTTTTATATATTCGCCGATTTCTACCTTCTCGGGCAATTTAATCAATGCTATATCATTTTCTTTCCATGTAGGATCGTAATCAGGATGTATTATTATATTTTTCTGTGAAATATTATAATGAACTTGCTCCCATTCATCTTCCTTAATATCATACGCTCCCAAGATAACTTTCACGGCATAGCTAAAAATGTATCATAAAAATTTACACAATTTTTCTTGCTTTGCAGAGACGTACAAGATGTTTCGAAAAGAATTTACTATATTTCTGAATTTGAGAGCCCACGTAGCATATGACATCCTATGTATATGCATAACATGTACATGATGTTCTAGAATATACCTTTTGCATTCTTGAAGATCTCATATATATGAATGTATATACCGGAGATAGACGATACATCCATGCATATACTCACCATATTCTTTGACACATGTAAGCGGAATATTCATGCATGGACACACCTGTGACATACATAACTGTACATCCGCACATTATATTTTTTTACTTATTATAAATGAAATTATGCAACTGGTACTACAATATGATTTATATCTGCAAACCGCATATACTTAGTGATTAGGTAACACAAAATCAGTGGATTTAATAACAGGCAGCTAAGTTAAAAAAGAATACCGTCAGTCTTATTATTAGTTTAGCTAAAAAGAGACAGATGGAAAGATAGGTCTCGTACGCATGAAATCACGACTTCTAACAGATCTTAGAGGTGAAAGAGTTTAAATGGCGACTGAAATTGAATCAACTTTTCATAGTGTTTTTGTGGATTTCACGTCATACAAAATGAGGAGTTTTTGCTGTGTTAATTGTAAATGTGTGATATCCGAAATTTTACAGATTTGACAAAGTACCCTCGATACTGTCAACAAACATTATTTATTTTGAATTTAGAAAAAATTCACATAACTTAGATAATTTACAAATAGTCTGAATTCATCAACAACACCATTCAAACATTCATATTTAACCGAATTACAGCTCAAAAGTTACAAACTACGACCCTAAAAAATACAGCCCCCTCACTTCTCGATTCACATCACAACCACTTTCCACACCCCCGGCCACATTGTTATGCTTCACTTCTATAAATTTTATTAATCATCTTTCTCTCCATTTCAATTTCCATTCAAGTTTCAATTCATAAAAATACACCATCATTCGTGCTGCCATTCCGCCATGTCGTAAGGGGCATCGTAGAGGGGTATTTCCAGTATCAAAATTGTAGAGAATTTCTTTCTCTACAACGTGATATATATTTTTTAATTATTAGAAGTATTTTACGGCCGTCGTACCGCATTAAAATCGAGCAAGGCCAATTTGTTGATAGTTTTTATTTATTTACAAAATTGCTAGAACACCCAAGTCTTAAACATTTCAATATGTTATTGCTGATATTTTTCCCCATCGATTGATCATTGAATTATCCTCTGAGAGGTAAAATCCAAACAATAGATTAATTTTATTGTATTATAATTGGTTTAACGTCGGCCTATTTCCACTACTGAGGCCTATCACCAACGCCTCAAGACGAGCTACCCCCAACCAGGAATTTCGCCGGACCTTTGGAAAGCAAGGGATCTTTTACTAGCCAAACATTTAATAGGCAATGGAACAACGTTACATCCCCATCGAAGGATGGTATATCCACTACGCAATCCTCGCCTAAGACTGCTAAGCTTCTTCGCATTCACTGATACTCAAGCTGCTAGAATATGTGGGGCAAGGACACGTGTTCGCTTGTGAACACCAACAAACCTTCCTTGATTGGATAATAAAAAAGTTTGGTGCGGAGAGCTTCGATTGAGACCCTAGAGGGCGTTGATGTACTTAATTTGTAGATTTGAGAAGCCGGGGAGGGTTGCACTTGAAGATGTTGGACAGGGCCAAAAGTTACGCCCTGTATATATAACTTTGATGATTTCGATGCATTGACTCTATATTTAAAGTTTTGATCGATCACTGTATTATTAAAATGTGTCCGGGTGGAAAACAACACCCTGTATATTAAGCGTTTTGAGTTTGAGCTTTAGTTACTTTAAAGTTGGTGAAGTAGCACTGTTTTGAATGTCCAAATTGGTTTCTAATTCACTGTACTTATGTTAGATAAAATTTTATATTTTTAGGACTTTTTGTAGATACTTCTTGATCACCCTGTATGTGGTAACTGGATGAGTGGCACTTGGGTTTACCGGTAATGACTGATTTGATTTAGAAAAAATGAAAATGTTCGACGGATCTATTATAACGAATTTATTTTGATTTCGATACAGTTTCTAAAAAGATAACTCTTCGACAATAATAATTCTGGCTAAGAAAGATTTTACTAGGGTTCTTAGTCTGGTTTTAAAAATTACTTTTTGTTAGTGCGCGGATGCAGAATAGATTTTAAAAAAGAGAGACGTTTTTTACTTGGTGACTCCAAGAAATAATTAAAATTAGGCGGCACTAGATGCAAAAATAGAGAGGTTTTTTACTTGGTGACACCAAGGAAGTTGTTCCGAACTTTTCCGGCAATAAAATAAAGCACGAGAAATAGGAAGTTAACTAGCCGTCGAAAACCGAAAAAAGTTATTTCAGAAATCTCCGGAGATCACTAATTACAATTCTTAAACACTAATTTGTTCAAAAAGAAACTATTTCAGTAGCGATAGTTTCCTACACTTGAATCACTTCCGGAACAGAACTTGCATTCGCTTGATACGAAGGGACTTTTATAAGATTGAGAACGGCTGCATTTTTCGCGCCCCGTGAGTCTCGCATCCCGTTTTAAGGTCTAGAAAAGGCTGGATATCGCTCCGTGTGGGGGAGGATGACTCGTGAATTGAGTAATATTGCGCAGTATTGTGCAATATTGTGAAAAAGTTGAAATTTTGGTAGGGCATAAGAAGACGAATTTTTTGATATAAGACGTATGTTGCAATCGATTTAGAGTAAAAAGTTATTGAAGGGTTTTATGTCTATAAGTTGGAGAACATATCGGATTACCCCGTAATTCAGGGTTAAAGGCACGCACGTATTATTAAAGTGGATACAATTTGCGTACCCGTGCCGGCAGGCGGAAAAAAACGAACGGGAACTATGTTTTAAGAAATAGAAGAAATGTTACAGATGTTGTATACGGGGGGCGATGAGAAAGTAAGGACAATGAAAATTAACTGCAAATGTTGTATACAGGGTGATGAGAAAGTACGGAAAAAACATTAACTAAGGATTGAGAAAGGCGGCGAATGTCGTATAAGGGGGGCGATGAGAAAGTATTGTTTATGAAAATGAAGCGGGGAATGTTATATGCGAGGAGTGATGAGAAAGTAATAATTTTCTGAAAGAAATTAAAAATATTTTGACCGGCTGTTTGGAGAGTATATTGAAGGTGATCTTAAGTATATGGGGGCGGTAATTTTAAAGTGATTATTGTATAATGTCGTGGCTGTAAAATTAATGTTTGAAATTTTTTGGTGAATTTGCTGACAGATTATGGTTATTTGAGAATTATCGAGTAACTGTAAATTTTTCCAGAATTTGTTTTTGAAAATTATGGTGTTTTGATAAAACAAAAATCATTATTACTTTTTTCATAATTTGACTGTGTGGAGTGAAAGATTAGATCAGAAAGTGATTATTGGGATTTTTTAAAGTTTATTTTCTTATAGTACAAGGAATGTACTATAACACGGTCACCCATGCTAAATTCTTAAATGTCCTTAGAGGTCACATATTATCTTTGCTAATCTGCACCACTTCAATGACCTGATCTGCACCAAGAAAGCTCTTATCGCCTTATTTAGATTACCGTCCTGGCAGAGTTTAGCATTAGTTATTCCATCACTCAAACAGGATATATGTACACAGAATATTGCACAACGACCATTCCCTACGGCATTGCCATCTGCGGCAGCTGAGAGACGAAATCCGGAGTGGCACAGCGACTACTCCTATTGTCTCTCATACAACCCCGTATAGTCCAATGCTACGGACTCGGTAACACATGAAAATTACCACTGAACATTCACATTTATACCCTAGCCAGGATTTGAACCCAGGACTAGTTACTCTTAAACCCAAAGCGTAAGTGTTGAGCCACTGAGCCGGACAAGTTCAGATTTAAAATAAATTTTGATTCCTATATTGTTAAATAATTATAAAACTCTAATGTATTAACGAATAAAACATTTACACCGCAGTTCTATGAAAATAAAATATATTTTGTTCTTTTTGTGAATTAACAGGTTGGGACACATTTGGAAATATATAAGGTTTCGCAAAGAAAAAGAAAAATACACATTAACAATTTGCAAGTATTTGTAATATTTTGGTTGTGCATAGGGTAGTCCCCTACTGGCAGAAAAGTATTTATCGAGTTGCATGCGTGTGGCAGGTGTAATTAATATTTAATATCAATCGCCAAGCGCCGGCTTATTCTGCGTTACTTGCGCGGAATTAATAGCGATCAATAAAAATCGTTTCTGCTGAGGAGTTTCTATTGAAACGGAAAAAAGAGGATTTTGGTTCCCGTCGCCATACAGAACGAGTCATTTATACAATCCTAAATAATACTATCTGTGCAAATAAGGCCATTCCTAACTGAAGGTATGTTAGAAATTATTTAGATAGATTCTTTATTAACTTCAAATGTCAAAATTAAATGTTTTCGGGATACTTATACAAAATTACATAAAATTTAATTTCAGAGTAGACGGCATTATTTTCGCCGACAAAAGACGGAAAACTACTAGATCCAAATGTTACATTTTCTATTATTTTTCCATGAGTTTAGAATATGCAATTGTTCTTAATGGATTCGTTTAAATACTATAGACTTAGTTTTGAGATGTAGCGAAGAAACCATCCAAAGTACGTTCTCAGTCTCCTCCTAAGCGAGCAACGGTCTATTGAACTCAAAAAATGATATTACAGACACACAAAAATGTACAATATCATATTATATACATGATATACCTACCTCTTACATATTTGGGTTGGTAATAATACATTGCTTTCTACTAAATGAATTTAAAATGGATCAGTTATACTCTCAACTTATGTTTGATAAACACAGACATATACACACAACAAACAACTATGAATTTCTGACTTTTTTCTCAAGGTATGATCGAAGAAGACAATGGTGGCTCGTGAAATGTTGGTAAATTATAACTTACAAACTTTAAGGGATGACTACCAAGACCAATCATAGACGTTTTGAGAAAAGAAATATTTAATTCGAATTTGTGAAATTTGTTTTCAAAAATTGCGCTGCCCACACTGTGATGTAGGAAAGCGCTTGTAAAATATTTGCGACGTATTTTTTCCAGAACGGGGAAGAAGACATATGGATAGTTTTCAATTTTATTAAACAATCTTTATTTCTTATAAAGTGGCATCATTTTGAAATTTTATAAATTAAAAATCAGTGTTACATAAAATTTCAAAATAGTGTAATTTTATAAGAATCAAGATTATTTAAAAGTTTAAAATTTATCCTTATATTTTCTTCCTTGATTTGAAAATAATACTTTCCTATATTCCAGGGTAGGAGTGCAGTTTTTTAAAATAAAATTCGACACAAACAAATAGATAAGTACATGCCCCGTCGATATTTTGTGCCTATTATAAAAGAAATTCAAAACGCGTTTGAATATTTTAACCTCTCCACAATAAAATTATGAGAGGTTACTAAAATTGGTTCAAAAACGAAAATTGAGATAACATCAAATCTTTACGTTTTGAGGTCCTAGGAACCCAAAAAAGTGGTTTTTGAAAAATGTCTGTGTGTGTGTGTATGTGTGTATGTGTGTTAGCATGATAGCGCCGACACTACTGAACGGATTTGAATGAAACTTTGCGTGTGCGTTTCTTTAGTGTCCCAGAAGATCTGAAAAGGTTTTGGTTGAGATCGGATTACGTTTAGTGCCATTTTGACGCAACAAGTTGTTTATTTTATATTTACTTTCAATTTGCAATAGAACCATTGAGAAGCAGTTAAAATTCTGATTTCAACGATATATCACACTTCCACCCTTTCGATTTGGTTTCCGTGAAAAAAATTAAAAACAAAGCAAATATGGCATAGATCGCATTTCACATGACATGATCGATGCGCGTAGCGGTTACATCGTGAAACTCATCACATCACGTGTCAATTCACGTGTGAGGGTTTCTTCACTGCTCTAGAAGTAGAGCGGATTACGTTTAGTGCCGTTTTTAAATATATATATATATAGACAAATCAAAGAATTAAACTACAAATATTCCTCTAAAATCTAGTAAAATTACTGAAATGCTAATGTTTGATTTAACAAAGACAGCCGCGAGCGATTGGATTGCAATGAGCAAATTTTGATGATTGTCATTGTCATCGTTTGTCATCCGATAACGTTGGTGTCATGTCATGTTAATAAGATTTCGGCACATTTGTACCTTTTAGTGGATTGTCACAAACTTTAAAGGTAGATGTAACAGTATCAATATCATATGCTTTCTGTACCTTCGTTGGTGAATTTATTATAGATTATCACTTTACCAATTTTCAGTTTGTCGCTTTACAAATCTGTAGTATTTAGGATAACTAGACTTTCTTAGTCGTTCAAGTGATGTTAAAGTTGTTAATATCCTAATAGTATATTATTCAGCGAGCGATAATGTAGCATAGATGATTGTAAATTCATTAAGTTGAGGGTTTTTTAGTGCCCCCAGAAGATCTGAAAAGGTTTTGGATGAGATCGGATTACGTTTAGTGCCGTTTTGTTACACAATTTAATGCTCTTTTCGGCTTCAAAGATCCACCGAGTGGGGAGGTTCCAGCCGCTTCCAGTAGCTGCCGATTTTTTTAACACCCAAATTGTTCAACTGTATGAAGGCCGCACCTTTAAAATATTTTGTCCATGACTGTTTTATAATATACCAATTACACTTGCATTTCTTTAATTATAATAATATACATTATCCACTACTAGCAGTGATTAATCATTAATCACTACTAGCAGTTTTTACTAGAATTTATGGCCAGTTTCCTAAATGTTACATTTAGTTATTCGTTAACTGTCATAGCTGCAACTGTGGGAACAATTTCTACCGAAGAGTATTATCTTAAGAATATGAAACTGAACTACTTTCAGCAACATGTAGAACGTAAACAATGTTAAATTTAATTTTTGAGAATCCGCTCTTTTGACACATAACGGCCTTCTTAATAAAATTTAAAATGAAATTGTGTGAAAAAGAACCTGTTTCTGAAACGTTAAATAAAGTTATCTATTGATAAATTCCATAGTAACAATAAAAATGTTTAATAATCGTGGACAAAATATAGTATTTTACTCCCATGTACTCTCAGGCTCGCCTCTACGGCTCGTGTCGTAAACCTCACCCTCGTGAATAATAGCTATCATTATATGCTTGTCGAATAATGTACTATTTATTTTTCGCTTAAGATCTTGTTTTTTTATTAGTACAGTATTTGTTAATCTCAATATACTCACCCATCCACACATTGAGCAGCTGTTAAAGCGAAATTTTCAGAAATGAGTGCTGCACCACAACGACTATTTAAATCAAAATCCTTTATAACGGCCACCATATACGGAATAGCGGAACATTCGTAGTCATATTCACCGCTGCTGTGGCCTGTAGTAATGACACAACCCTAAAATTTTGATTTAGGTTAAAATGTGTAACTATTCAAATGTGCGGAGACTAATGATATATTTTCATTTTAAAATATTCATTGTATTGTAACATAAATTAAATAATAATGCTTTAATATAAACAATATAATATAATTAAGTTGGTAGAATAGACTTGTATTGTAAGGTTGGTAGTGTTGCCAAATATATTGAATGTGAGCTGGTGTGCAGCCCTCTTTTTAATCCTGCTGTACGTTGAAACAAGTTGTAATAAAGTCCTCGCTAAGAAAACTGCTCTTTACTTTTCACCACGTGCCCGAACGTTACATGGTGTCAGGTGTATATCAAATTGAAAATAATATAAAATAATATAAAGAATTATAAGAATAATGGCAATGGATAATTTGCGAGTTCCTCCCGAAATGCATTTTACGGGTAATGTTGCAAGAAATTGGACCACGTGGCTGCAGAAATTTAATATTTATTTAATGGCATCTGGACAAAATGAAGCTGCTGATAATATTAAAGTTGCAATATTTTTAAATATTATTGGCGATGAAGGAATTCAAATATTTAACACATTTAAAATGAAAGAAAAACCCAAACTGGAAGATGTTATAAAAAAATTCGACAAATACTGTGAACCGAAAAAAAACATAATCTACGAGCGATACAAGTTTTTGCAATGCACGCAGAAACAAAATCAATCACTACTGCAGTACGTAACCGAGCTGAAATCGCTATCCTCGACGTGTGAGTATCAAGAGTCTGAAAACATGGTCCGAGACAAGGTGGTTATGGGCATCCTGGATAATACGCTGCGTGAGAAACTGCTACAAAATGATAGTCTGACCCTCGCCAAGGTGGAAGAAATGTGTCAAATATATGAACAAAATAAAAAGCATACCGCTGAAATGGAAAATACTGGAATAAACCCTGAGCATGCTGTGGACACCGTAGGAAGAGCTCCTGCCTATAAAAAGCTAAGTAAAAATTACAATAATAATTTTAGTATGTCTGTCTTCAGCTAGTAAAAAATTTGAGCATGACAAAAAACGTTGTAAAAATAAAAATGAATATTCTAACATTTTATATAATTGTTTTAAGTGTAACACAAGGCATGCTGCTGGAAATTGTCCTGCATTTGGTAAGATTTGTCGATTTTGTAATAAACCCAATCATTTTGAGTCAGGTTGTTTAATAAAAAATTCGAATAAAAATAATAAATTTAAAAAAAATTATAAAAGAAATGTAAATAATATTGATATGGAAAGTTCTGGTGATGATTTTTTTATAGATTGTTTATTCCTGAATAACAGTAAAACTGATGGCACTAAAACGAATTACAGGGTGTGTGATTTAAACACCAAAAAATTAGAAATAATAGAAAACATTTATATTAATAAAAAATTTATATGTTTTAAGGTGGATACTGGAGCAGAATGCAACATTCTTCCTGCCAAGATTTTCGAAGAAGTGGCTCCTAACACAGAAATAATGGAGGTAGATGTTAATCTGACAGCCTATGGGGGAAGTACGATTGAGGTGCAAGGATCTGCAGTATTAAATTGTAAAATACGTGGTGAGAACTGTTTAATAGAATTTATAATTGTTAAAGCTGATGGTAAGCCGATATTAGGCCTGGAAACATGTTTAAAATTTAATTTAATAAAGAAAGTTAATTCCATTGATAATAACAATGTAAATAATCATAATGATAATAATGTATGTTTCAATTCTAAAAATGAAATTTTAATAAAATATGACAAAGTTTTTTCGGGATTAGGTAGGTTTCCAGGGGATCCTTATAAGTTTTCTTTAAAGAATGATGTCAAATCTTGTGTATATCCTGCTAGAAGGATTCCTAAAACCCTATTACCTCAATTTGAATTTTGCTTAAAAGAAATGGAAAATGCAGGGGTAATTTGTAAACAAACCGAGCCAACTGACTGGGTTAATAATATAGTAATTGCTGAAAAACCTAATAAAAAATTAAGAATTTGTCTTGACCCTTCTGTCCTAAATCAGTATATAAAAAGAGAACATTTTCAAATACCTTCTCCTGAAGAAATTATGTCAGATTTAGCTGGTAAAAAATATTTTTCAATATTAGACTTAAAAGACTCATTTTATCAAATAGAATTAGATGAAACGTCTTCAAAATTATGTACTTTTGCTACTCCACTAGGTAGATATAGATTTTTAAGAATGCCATTTGGCATTAATACAGCAGCAGAGGTATTTCAAAGAAAAAATACAAAAATTTTTGGAGGGATACTTGGCAATAAAGTTTACATTGATGATTTAATTATTTCGGGCAATGATGAAATAGAACACGATAAAATATTAAAACAGGTGTTGGATACAGCTAAACAACATGGCATCACTTTTAACAAGGAAAAGTTCCAATATAAAAAAAAAAGAAATTAAAATGCTTGGTTTTAAAGTGTCTAAAAAAGGTATTGAAATTGATAGTGATAGAGTTCAAGCAATTTTAAAAATGGAAAATCCAAAAAATAAAAAAGAACTTTTAAGATTCTTGGGGTTAGTTAAATATTTGGGCAAATTTATTCCAAATTTATCAAAAATCTCAGCCCCATTACGAGAGTTAACGCATAATAATGTGGTATGGATCTGGGAAAAAAGTCACACTGAGAGTATAAATACATTAAAAAGTATTTTAACATCACCACCCGTACTAGCACATTATGATGTTAGTAAACCTTTAGTTATACAGTGTGATTCTTCTTCTGAAGGGATGGGAGCTTGTTTATTGCAAAATAATAAACCCATAGCATTTGCATCTAGGGCTTTAACTGACTGTGAAAAAAGATATGCCACAATCGAGCGTGAAATGGGTGCCATCTTGTTTGCTGCAGAACGTTTTAATTATTTCATTTACGGAAAAAATGTACAAGTCCACACGGATCATAAACCTCTGGTAAATATTTTTAAAAAGGAAATTAATAAAGTTCCTAGTAGATTACAAAGAATGCTTTTTAGACTAATGAAATATGACCTCTCAGTTTCTTATTTACCTGGTAAAAAAATGTATATTGCAGATTTACTGTCAAGAGCAAGTTTAAAAATAACTGATCGTGTTCTTGACAATAATATTATAATTTATGATATTTCAAAAAATTTACCTCTATCCGAAGCTCGAAAACAAGAATTAATAACCGAAACACAAAATGATCCGATATTGTCGATGTTAAAAAAATATATTAACGATAGTTGGCCAAAAAAATCAAAAAAATTGCATCCCGAATTATTGAAATACTTTAATATTAGAGATGAATTGTGTATATGTAACGATTTAATTTTTTACACAGACAGAGTAATAATTCCAAACAAACTTAAACAATTTATGTTACAATCGTTACACAAAGGCCATCTAGGTATAAACAAATGTAGAGCTAGGGCAAAGGAGAGTATTTTTTGGCCAAATATTAATGATGATATAAAAAAATTCATTTCAAATTGTGAGGTTTGTGCTAGATTTAGGAACAACAATGCTAAACTGCCTATAATTCAGCCTGATATACCTAGTAGATCTTGGGAAAAGCTAGGTATGGATATTTTAGAATTAAACGGACGTTCATTTTTGGTTATAATGGATTATTTTAGTAAATGGATTGAGTTAAAAAGTATTAAGTTTAAAAATGCAAAGGAAATTATAAAAACTTTGGATGGTGTGTTTTCTTTTCATGGGTATCCCGATTGCATCATCTCAGACAATAATCCTTTCAACTCGTTTGAATTTAAAAATTATTTAGACGGAGTTGATGTGAAATTAATAACATCCAGCCCAAACTACCCAAGAAGTAATGGCCTAGCTGAAAAAGCAGTAAATATCTGCAAGAACATGCTTAAAAAATGTTATTATGAAAATGGAAATATTGATATGTATCTTTTAAAATATCGTAACACCCCCATTCCTGATATAGGTTTATCACCAGCTCAAATGTTATTTAATAGAAGGTTAAAAGACAATTTACCTACTGTTGATTCCTTGCTCAAACCTTGTCTAAATAATCAAAATCAATTAAGAAAATCTTTAAAAAATAGGCAATTAAAACAAAAACGTAATTATAATAAAAATACGAAGAACTTGGCAGGGGGAATGGCTAAAGACAAAATATATTTTAAACATAAAAATGTGTGGGAAAAAGGAGAAATAATAAAGAAATGTAAAGAACCAAGATCATATATAGTTAAAAATAATTATAATAAATTGTATAGGAGGAATAGGCAACAAATTGTTGTAAAGAAAGAAAATGATAAGAATAATAACAGGGAACCATACTACTTACGTAGTAGAACTAAGCTTTAATTGTATATATTGTATATTATGTAATTTTAGATTTGTTAGAACTAAGCTTTAATTGTATATATTGTATATTATGTAATTTTAGATTTAAAATGAACGTTAAGGTATCTTAAATTTATAAATTGTAGTTTTCTTTTTAATTAAAATGTGGTTAGTTATTTAAACTTATAAGAGGGGATGCTTATAAGAGGGGATGTAACATAAATTAAATAATAATGCTTTAATATAAACAATATAATATAATTAAGTTGGTAAAATAGACTTGTATTGTAAGGTTGGTAGTGTTGCCAAATATATTGAATGTGAGCTGGTGTGCAGCCCTCTTTTTAATCCTGCTGTACGTTGAAACAAGTTGTAATAAAGTCCTCGCTAAGAAAACTGCTCTTTACTTTTCACCACGTGCCCGAACGTTACAGTATAACAGGCTCCTAATCCAGAGCTGCTTCTTCTTTATTCTTTTAGGTAAAATTTTCAACCTCTACGCATTGCCATATACTTATCAACAGTCACATTTTATTATAATCGTTTCAATTTATTTGAGGGTTCAATGTTCAATCCAGAGGAGAACCTGATACTGACGGCGCTAATCAACAAGTCATTAAACGAAACCCATTCGATTACGAAAATTAAATGACACTGTGCACGTTCAAGAAATGAGAGACCTGATCTCTTGAAATACCTCGGACGTTAGCGCAGCAGCCTCTTTCTAAAAGCAAATATTCCGTATGCTCCTTAGCGATACACATTTGCTCTAGACGCAAAGTGGATATATTAGAAAATCCTTATTAGTGGTAGCATTGAACGATACCTTGGTACCAAGTCGGTTCTATTTAAAAAAGTTAATTTTATCCAAAATATAATAACTCTTACAATTTAATATTTTCGACATGATTTCGATTTCTCTAGTATTACATGTAGGCCAGTAGTCAAGAGGGAGCAATACTTTCAGTTTAAACTGTCCCCCTATCCGCTTTCATTTTTTGATGAAGATGGAATGCGGGAAACAAAAAAAATCGAGTTTTTATGATTTATTTTCTCCAATCATTGATAAAATTAATTTTGGCAATAGAATCCATGTCCATAGATGGTGGGTTCTTGCTTCATCGAATTGTATGGCATCAACAAGAGACATTCACTTCTATATTCAGAAATATTATAGAGCTAATAACATCAGTGTCTTTGACTGGTAGGAGGTACCCTACCGATGCATCTGATAAAAACACAAAATCTACTGAGCGTCAACAATGAGCTCAAAGAAATGTTTCTGCAACAGTAAATTTTTACGAGTCTATGACGCAATAATGCAACAGAAGAAGTTACTATCAAACGATCAAATAAAAATCGGCTTATCTCACTGTTACGTAAAAAGCTTAACACTGCAGGTTTCGTTGTTAAGCAAGCTGCTGAAAATGCTGATTATCTTATCATTAACTCAGCGATAGATATATCACCTTATTACGATTCGGTAATTATAGTTGGTGAAGACGTCAACCTTTTAATCCTTATGACAGGATTATCCGAACTTTGTTCAAACGTGTATTTTATGAAACCAAGCATGAATTTATTCTCCGAACTCTTTTAAATACTCATATTATTCCTCCACGTATTCAGTGGATGTGACACAATTTCTGGATTTTTTAGGCAAGGCAAAGCAAAATTCGCTAAGTTATTACAAAAATCTGCAGGATTACAAAAATACGTGGAATATCCTTAAATTTCACCCTGATGTTAAGATACAGCAGGCCAAAAAGTTATCTTAGCCCTTTACGGAACAGAACCCGAACAGCATTCTTTGAATGAATTCTACAAATGCTTTATTAAGTTAGTGGCAAAAAGTATATGTAACCTTGT
This sequence comes from Leptura quadrifasciata, assembly GCA_963675555.1. NCBI lineage: Eukaryota > Metazoa > Arthropoda > Insecta > Coleoptera > Cerambycidae > Leptura > Leptura quadrifasciata. The sequence goes on from OY776678.1 coordinate 48,521,282, forward strand.
ATCGTTACCTCCAACTGAGTCTGCTGCACGCCAACACTGTTTAAGAACATACTATCAAATTCAGCAGTGGTATGGCAATACCAAAAGTTCTCAAGATTGGGGTTGGATGAAAAAAAATGGTATGTTTCCTATTACCACCAAAAACGAAGCTGCTCCACAAGAATTTTTGAAAACAATAAGCTGCAAGTGTACAAAAGGCTGCAAAGCCGCATGTACTTGTAGAAAAGCTGGACTAAGATGTTCGATAATTTGTTCTGGATGCCAAGGACAAACATGTACAAATGTCGAAATATATGTAGACGACTTAGATCAAGCCGAAGAAACCGAAGATAAGGTATTAGCTTTTTTGGAACGGGATAAACAAGAAAAGGCTGAATTTGACAAAGATGATGCAGACGATAATGAAACCGACACTCGCAGTTTTATTGAAGCAAGGGAACGTTTTGGACCTTCAACTTCAAACAAATTCAAACTAATGTAATGTATTGGCAGTAGAGAATAAAAGAATTAGAAGTAAGTTAATCAAATAAACAAAAACTGGATTAGGCGCATTTTGACTGATAATAAGCTATTTTATTAAATTCAAAATCGTTTAATAAAGTGGCATTTTACCACGTAGAACTGTCACTTTACTATATAGTAATGTCAATGTTAAGAAAAACAGAAAATTGTTTATTTAAATATTGGAAAATTGTTATATCATTGATATATATATTAAAAGTACAATTTTTTTTAATCTGTAAAGTTAACCACATAATATTTATTCAATTCCACTTGTTCTTCTTGAAAACTATTTTGATTCTCTATCTGTATTCTTGAATGATAAACAGAAGCGGGTAAATAGAGTATCTCGTGCCGTGACACGTCACTAATAAATAATGACAAGTGTAAGGGAAATTATCTATCATAAGTAACTATACTACATCAAATAATATTAACATATTTAACTTAACGAACTAACCTAAAGAAATATTCATATTACGTATTTTAGTTTTTAACACAATGTAGTAAAAAGAACCTGTAATAAAAGGATTCAAACCCTCATCACGGTACGAGATGCTGCATTTACCCGATTTTTGATAAACAAGCCGTGTCAGTTACTAGGTTACGGAAATCCTACACAAGTACCTACTATGAAATTTTTTAAATTTCAAACTTTGTAATGCTTCCATATATATCACTATTTGCTTATAATTACTTACTAACACAAAATGCGAAAAAATAGTATAAACAAATTCTCGTAAGAAAAGCAGTTTTACTAAACTCATATAGTATTTGAGTTACTCTCGCTCGCTCGTACTCAAACACCATGTTCATTTAGTAAAACTTTGCTTTTCTAAACTTGTTGTTTAATGTATTATTATTGCACGCTTTTATTACACGATTTCTAAAAAATTTAAAAACTACGGCAGTTTATTTATTATAATATCTTTCCTTAGTTACTATCATCACAGATTTTCAGTCACGACCATGAAGTAACGTATAATTAGAATGGAGACTTCAACTACAACTCGAATAATACTAACCGTCAAAGTGACACTCACAAAAAGTTGACACAGTTTTACAAATATTCATGAAAAATTGCCCATTTCTTACAATAATTGGAACGATCGAAAATAAAATATTGTAAGACACACTTGTAAAAAGCGTCTTTATTGCACTCATGGCTTTTAATAACACTCACTTCGCTCGTATTTTTAATCTAGCCATTCGTGCAATAACTAATAGCTTTTTATACTTGTATCTTAAATAACTATACTTAAACTTCAAAAGTGACAATTAAACGTAATAGCAACTAGAATGCGTGGAAGTGTATATAGGAAAGTGTCGATATACAGAGTAAATGCGATACGGTGCTTGACTATTCCCGCCTATAACTCCAAGAATATTAATACTACGTAAAAATGTATCTGTAGCATTTCGATAGAGAATTTATTTATTGTTAACTTTGATAACCATCTTTTTCTTCTCATTTCTTTTCATAGGATCATTCATAACCGAGATATTTGCAAAAAAATGATTTTTAAGCGATATTGCCCCAAAATTGGGGGTGTTTCGGGGGGCGAGCGAGGGGGAAAATTAGTATGTCTAAAAGAGACCTGTAATGAGCTGGTTACAATAGTAAAATCTTGTGTCCGATTTAAAACGATGTCAATCTACCTGACGACTGACCTAATGGGTTAATTAGAATAAATCGGAAGTCATGGTACAATTAAACTAAAAAATTAAAATTGAATTACAAACAGTGTGGCACTTGAAGTGTCACTAATGTGATATCATAGTCTTCAAGATCATGTAGAATCTAAAAATGAAATAGTATGTGGGGTGTTCCGTTTAAAAATCAAAAGTTGGTACCACTTCCTCTGGACTGAAAGTAAAAAAGAAAATTATTTATGTTTCAAAAAGTGACATTTTTTAATATAAGTACATTTATAAGTACATTTCAATGTACCAAGTTTCGATCATTTATCTTTAAAAAATTGGGAGTGTATCGTGTTACAGCCGGCATATATAGAAAGTGCTCGGATAAAAATGCTAGAATCAGAGCCAGCATCCAAAGCAGGGTCTAACTATAATAATATGTAAATATGCAAACTTATTTTTAAAAAATGTGTATTAGGTACAGTCACGTCATCATCCTTTAATTTCTTAATCAAATCGTTTCAAGATCACACATATTGGCACGCATGGGCGTATCAACCTATGCAGCAGACACGTATTTTGTGATGAAAATATCAGGACAATAGTAGCATGCGATATAATGAATTTTAACATACACTGCAGCATTTAATTTTACAATTCACCTCATGGATTTCTTGCAAAGGTAAAAGGAAACATCCATTACGTTTTTACTGAACAAATCAATCGTTTAATTTCACCACCATGTCTCATGTTATTGCATTCAATCTTTTATCCACCGCAAGCCACTGAGTTGACAGAAAACTGACAGAATGCCCAACTTTGGTTGCAGCTACAACTAATGCTTGTAATATTCATTTGTAAAACGAATCGTTACGCTCGGAACTTCTGTCGTAGCCTCAGCAGACGTGACTTCTGTTATTCACATCCTATGTGCTTTATATTTGCAAAGATAAAAAAACCGCATGTCGTTGATAAGTACATAAATTGATGACGTGAATGACAACATTCGTGATTTCAACTATAGGTAGGTAATTTTTTATAATTATCACAGGCATACACAAAAAAAGTGTCATATCCAGCAAACAAGACAACCCATTGTATTTTGATGCCCTCAATGAAAATTTGAAGTCGGATTGGTTCCATTATATATCAATGCATTTTCTAACCTCTAGAATAGGTAAAAGTCCTCAAATGGTGCAAATCTGATATCATATTCGAAATCAGGGCATCTAAATACATATGGGTGTAGTCTGCCGAACATGACAATATCTTTTAAAGTTAAAACAAAAAGTGAAAAGATTATTTGTTAGTATAAACTTTACACTATCGTCACAGAATATTTTACTGGTAGTTGTTCTAGAAGCAGTTTCAGACGGAATATTAAAAACCAAAGACTGTGTTTTAATTAAAGAAATTAGTAATTATTTATAAGCTGTTGTTTTTGGCTATACAATGTAAAACTGTTTCTAAGAAAAATACAATGCAAACGTAACTGGCTATTACTAATTTGATGAACTCATAATCACGAATCATTCTATCAGATTTCAAAACCATATTATTTCTTTGATAGTGTTGTTAGGTTCATTTCAGTTATTTTTCTTTCTGATTGGATCAGTCGAAAAATGAAATTAACTGAAGTGATCTAAGTTATGCCATCCTCTTTATCCTTCTTTTACCACTATATGTATACCAATAAGAGAGTAATAATTGAAATCTCGAAGGGAAAGAGCTCAATAATACGCATCTCAGTGAAAATAAGGAAAACCTATATTAAGTATCCTTTATATTTACAAAGAATACATTCGGTATATGTTATCTCACTTCATTATCAGATTACTATCTCATCCTGCTTGATGGGCTGGGATGTCATTTTCATAGATTTGTCTGATGCGTTTCGTTCTTGTTATAATATTAATGAATGAAAGTCGAAATTAAACTTTGAAAATAGGTACCACAATACTTATGACGAAATTTATGATTTTTGAAGCATTTCACCCTGTTAGACGAGCTGTAAAATTATTTTCAATAGATTTTTCTAATGTATTTAGTTGTTCTTAATGAAGCGACGCCGACGTTGAAATTAAACTTTGACTATAATCATTACAATACTTATCATGAGATTTATGGTATTTAACTAATATTTTTATATTCATTTTTTTATATTCCATATATGTTTAGCATTTTGAGGTGCAAGTAAATCATTCCCTCCGGCTCCTTCTCTTGCACCCTTTGGATAATTATGGGAGCTCCTATGACTACGAATTTGAAGTAAATTCAACTACATATACTGGGCGATTGAGTTTGATATTCGCGCCCCTGTATCTTCTTTATTTCAATAATAAACTACAACAAATCATATATTAGGGTGGACCGTTAATTAGACCGTAGATTCTTTGAGCCAAAATATGAGGATATAACCAAATATGTTTTAGTAAAATGTTGCTGTGGAAAAAGATATAGGGTGTTAAAGTTAAAATTATTTTTTCGTTCTTTTGCAATAACTCAGCAGCCTCTTGACTGAACTTCTCCAAATTTGCTAGAGGAACTTTTTTTATTTTAAGAAACAATAATTTATGTATTACATCACTTTAGATCATAGAGGGCGCCGCAGGACCTGTATCTGATGATGAATTTTGTCATATTTTTTTTTAAGAAACGTTGCGATACTTCGGATCATAAAATCTGATGAGGGAGTCATTTTCACGTATGAAAGGTACACGTTTTCGAAGAAAGTGCCGTTAAACATTTCAATAATTTTTTGAAAGACAAATTCAAATTTAATCAATCAAAAATAATTTTAACTTTGACACCCTGTATCTAGCAACATTTTACTAAACCATATATTGTTCAAATGTGCTTTTAGAGGGCGGAATATTAAACATAATATTTTTAGTCGCAAACTCCTCTATAAATCCTTATTTTACTATAAGGAAAGTAACCAGACTGCAACCAAAGTTACAAATCTGGCGCGTTAAGTGTAATAATTGCATATTACCATCAAAACGCTAATGCTTCGATTGCAGCAAACACCAGCCGAAAGTCAAAGGATTCTCATGTCGGTCGTCGCATACCTACCTTGCACTGACGAGAGCCAACAGCTCGAAACTGCAGTCTGCAAGTGGTGTGTAACGACTGGCAAGGGAGCTCCTTTAAGTAGGATCAGTCTTTCGGCTGGTGTTTGTTGCAATCGAAGCATTAGCGTTTTGATGGTAATATGCAATTATTACACTTAACGCGCCAGATTTGTAACTTTGGTTGCAGTCTGGTTACTTTCCTTATAGTAAAATAAGGATTTGTAGAGGAGTTTGCGACTAAAAATATTATGTTTAAACATATATGGTTATATCCTCATATTTTGGCCCAAAGAATCTACCCCTGAACTATGGCCTCTTATTAATAGTCCACCCTATATAAATAACTCAAATTCCAGATTTACCTAATAATTAGAATTCAATATACTTACAACTGATCACAGTTTCAGAAATGGTTGATACTATAAATAATTTAAAAGATTCAAATTCGTTAAGCCCTGACGATATATCTACTAAAATAATAAAACTCTGTGCCCATCAGATAGCTGAACCACTGACTCATATATTATCAACCAATGCTTTAAGGAGGGTACCTACCCCAGCTTATTAAAATTATCTAAAGTTATTCCCCTATAAAAAGGCGACCGCAAAAAAAAATTGTAATTATTGACCGATAGCAATAGTATCAGTATTCTTTAAGATATTCAATAAGTCCTAGAATCTGGCAACATTTTATCTCCAAATCAGCATGGTTTTAAAGAGCATCGGTCAACAATAACATCATTATTAAGCATTTTGGACTTCATATACAGAGTTACTGGTAATTCGATACATTCCTTTGGAGATGTGATGGGGCATGATCTAAGAAGTAAATTTAGCCCTAACATATATTATGCAAAACTCAATAGTTTTTGAGATATTTAATTTTTTTTGTTTTTCTCAAAAAGTAGATCTTAATGTCCTAAAAGTTAATTTTCGAAAAATCTATGACATTTTTAATTTTTTTTTTACTGGATTACTTGTCCAATATTATAGATATCCGTTTGGAATGAAAAATATCTGGAAACATTTAGATCATGTGAACAACTGAAATAAAAACTTTAAAAATTTTTTTTTTTTTAAATTGGCTATGAAATTTACCTATTAGGCTTTTTCAAAAAAATATTAACGTAACACGCGTATAAATTATTATAAAAACTGCCTTATTTCAATAGCTATCTGACAAGGCACAAATGTTCAATGTACCCTTAATAGTTCTAAGAAAATACTAGTAAAAATAACACAAGTAGTACGAATTTTATTTTTAGACAAACAGTAAAAAACATTTTAAAAGTAGAGTTTAATTCTTCATTAATTTCAAAGTTGTACTTTATTTTTTATATGTCTTGCTCAAAATGGGAGCCTTATTCCGTATACAGATACGGCAGCGTCTTCTTATTTCCGTCCTTGTTACTCTGGTTGTCAGATTATGCCTTATGTGTTGGGCAGAATCGACTATCCTTTGTCTAAGGTTTTCTATAGTATTGACTGGTGTGGCATAGACCATCTCCTTCATATGACCCCATACGTAATAATCCAGGGGTGTTAAGTCAGGGCTTCGCGCTGGCCAAGGTATTGGGCCCGCTCTTCCAATCCAACGGTTAGGGAAACGTTGATCAAGTAACTGTCGTACTGTCAGCCGATAATGTGCTGGACAACCGTCGTTCTGAAACATCATTCGCTGTCTGACGGCGAGAGGAACATCTTCTAAAATCACCGCCAGATCATTTCTTAAAAAATTTTCATAGATTTCCCCGTTTAAATTTTGAGGAAGAAAGTGTGGCCCTATTAAATAGTGGCCAATGACTCCCATCCACACATTAATAGAAAACTTCATTTGGAAACTAGTTTCACGTGTTAACTTGGGATTTTCCTCTGCCCAATAATGTAGGTTGTGGAAATGTGTTATACCCTCGCGATTAAATTTCGACTCGTCCGTCCATAAAATACTTGTTAAAAAATTTGCACTTTCTGCATCTGAATTTAACATAAAGCGGCAGAATTCCATTCTTCTTCCAGGATCACCTTCCTCCAAGCCTTAGACAGGGGTATAGTGGTAAGGATGACATTCAACTCTACGTATCGTAGACCAAACTTTCCATTGTGACGCTCCGATTAGTCTTGCGACTTTATTAGTTGAAATAGTTGGGTCTTCCTCAAAATACCTCAATATTTCTTCCTTATCATCTGGTTCATAAACGGGAGGAGCACCAGCGTCACTTCTTCTACATTTCACGGAGCCAGTTTCAGCGATATTTCGATATGCCCTACTGAATACACGTGCATTTGGTAAGCGGCGGTTAGGGTACCAAAGACCATATTCTCGGCGAGCTTCAGCAGCGTTGCCGCCACAGTATCCATAGACAAACAAGATATCAGCGTATTCTGTGTTGGCATACGGCGGCCATGGCACAGAAAATACAATAACAACAACTAATAACAACAACTACGAGCAAAATCAAAATCTTCGATAACTAATTTAACAAGACCAACAAACTTAAGGGACACGGAGATAAGAATGTCAGTTAATGACATATATGCACAAACGTCAAAGTCAAGGACTGACTGACTTAAATGAAAATGAACGATTAGTCGTTTAATAAATTCTGCCACCAGCATTATCTTTACTAATTTTTTATTAGAACTATCAAGGGTACATTAAACATTTCTACCTAGTTAGATAGCTATTGAAATAAGGAAGTTTTTATAATAATTTGTACGCGTGCTACATTAATATTTTTTTGAAAAAACCTAATAGGTAAATTTCATAACTAATTTAAAAAAAAAAATTTTACAAGTTTTTATTTTAAATGTTCGAAATGTTTCCGAATATTTTTCATTCCAAACGGATATCTATAATATTGGACAAGTAATCCAGTAAAAAAATTTTAAAATGTCAAGTAGATTTTTCGGAAATTAACTTTTAAGACATTAAGATCTACTTTTTTGAGAAAAACAAAAAAATTGAAATATCTCAAAAACTATTGAGTTTTGCATAATGTATGTTAGGGCTAGATTTACTCCTTAGCTCATGCCCCATCACATCTCCAAAGGAATGTATCGAATTACCACTAACCCTGTATAAATCTTAGATCAAGGACATAAGGTAATCGCATTATCGGTATACGAGGCTTATGTAATAAAATCTTGAGATCATACTTGAACAACAGGAAACAGTATGTAGATTTTCTCGGAGCTAAATCTGAGGAGTTGCCGGTCGAAGTAGTCGTACCACAGGGTAGTGTTTTGGGACCACTGTTGATTATTCTTTACACAAATGATTTATAAAACTATTTGTCAACATTCAATGGTGCTTTTGCTGACGATATTAGAAATTAAACTCAAATCTTCTTGCGATTCCAATTATCTCGAAAACTAGTAATGAATCAAGATAAAACTCGTATTATGGCAGTTGCATCCTATTGATAAAAAAATATACATCGAGTGTACTAATTAAGAACAGTAAAAATCAATTCAACAAGTAACATCACATAAAGTTTTAGGAATTAATATAGATCTGTCCTTAGATTGGAACACACATATTATGTTTATAAGCAAAAATTGTGCAAGTATTTGTTTTGCATTAAAACTATTGCGTCACATTACCAGCTTAGGAACGTACTATTTTTGTAGTTTTGAATCACGAATTCGATACGGTATTATTTTTTGGGGTTATTCAGCATCCGCGATCAGAGTATTTATTTTACCAAAAAAAAGAGCCATAAGTTCTATGTTTAGAATGAATATAAGAGAATCTTGCAGAATGGCATTTGCCCGGAATAAGATTTTAACATTGCCTAGTCAGTATATTTTAGAAGTACTAAAATTTGTAAAGAAAAATATGGATAAATTTAATACACAACATATTATGTTTCACGATTATTCTACACGTCATGGCTCCGATCTGTAATATAATAGGCATAGATTAGAGTTATATAAATCCCATCCATACTATATGAGATCTGTGTATAAAAAATTAAGTGCAAATATACGAAATATTGTAAATGTAAGAAAAAATCTGTCAACTTTAAAATCATTCCTTGTAGCAAATACATTTCATTCTGTGGAACATTTTTTAAATTATAGGTAGCAACTAATGTCTATTATTTGTAACATTTGCTAGTGAATAATACAAATAACAATTATTTGATATTAACTACTTTTGATAGTTTAGTGAATGTGTGTGAGAGGCTGTATATATAAGTAAATAGTTTAATGTAAAATAATTATTTACTATTGTGTTTAATTGACTAATCCTATGCCATAATTTGTGATGAATTGGATTAATAAATGTATTCTATTCTGTTCCGTTCCATTCTATTTATTATATTCTATATCTGTAAATCGCTTGTCAAATTCTATCATATAACGTCCTTGAATCACCTCTGTGAGCACATATGCCAAAGTAGCGGTAATTAACTTTTTTCCAAATGGTATGCCATACTTTTTTGCCGATTATTGTAGAGATTTTATTTCTGCATGCAACTGTGTAAAAAAGTATACACTTCCATAAAAAAAAAACTTCAAGAAAATTATTAAAATATGACAAAACTACATTCAAAGGTCTTGTTTCTGAATCAACCAAGGCCAAAAATTTTTTTGAGATGTTTTGTTCTTATATACACAGTAAATCACATTTTATTTTTTTTTTATTCCTTTTCATAATATTGTGGGGGTGGTATTGGGAGTGATAATGGGGCGTGACTGATATCAAAAAAAAATTTGAAACCTTGGGTTTTCGTACATGTCCTAAATTGCAATTTTATGGTCTCTTGCCTACTTGCTTTGACTATTTACCCTTATTTATCTCATTTACCCCTGAACCCTTTAACGGAATTAGATCAAAATATAATCTAGTTCCAGATCTCATAAAACATAAGTATATCAAATTTCAAGACAATATCATAAACGGTTCCAGAGTAAACGTGCGCAGAAAAAAGTTACAGACCGACAGACAGAAAACTTTTTTCGCTCAAATTTAAAATCTATGACATCTTAGGTGTATTTCAATAAAAAAAAAAATTTTGCGTTGCTATACTTCCACTGGACGTGGAAGTAATAAATAACAATTACCAATAAAAAACTACTAATACTTGGGAAAACTAACAACTAACAATTAAAAAATAAAAACATTATTTATTACTTCATATGTTCGAAGTAACCTCCGTTAACTTCTAAACATAATTGTCCTCTGCTTATCGCGCCCTGGATACATACATGTTGAAGAACTTCAACATTTAATCTGCGACATTCAACTCGTATTCTATTTTTAAGATCTTCGACATCATTTAGAGGTGTAAAACAAATTCTTTCTTTTACATAGGGCCAAAAGAAAAAATCCAACGGTGTAAGATGTCTGGGAGAACACTTAACTCCCTCACTATAACTTTCGATCCATCTACATAGATAAGCTGTATTCAAATAATTTGTTACAATTATAGCTATGTGGCGGTGCCCCATCTTGCTGTAATATCTTGTTATGCCTAATATGTAATGAAACGTCTTCTATGAAATTTAACAATTGTTCTCTTAAAAACTGTAGATATCTTTCTTCTCCAGTAAGCGTGCATTCGTAAAATTTGGGTAATAGAATTTGTCCATACCATACATTAATTCTCCAGATATTTTGGAAATTAGTTTCTCTAAACCAGTGAGGTTTATCCTGAGACCAATAATGGCGATTGACTATGCCATTAATATGGAAATGGGATTCATGGCCACATGATGCGATCTAAGATAGTCATTTCTTGAGCAACTGCGAACCATGCTACAAAATTTAGACGTCTCTTCTAATCTCCAGGAATCAAACCCTGATGTAAATGTTTTTTATATGGTCACAGTTTATTGTCTTTCAGAATTATTTCAATGGAAGAATATGAAATATCAGTTTCTGTCGCTAATTGACGAATAGAAATATGCTGGTCTACAAAAACATGAGCTAGAACTGCAAAGTTCCTCATCTCGTACTGTTCTGGGTTTAAAAACGTTTCATTTTTTCTCAAAACTTCCACTTTCGCCCATTCTGTCTGATGGCGTTGGTCTATTTCGAAAGCGTTCACAATATAAACGTTTGGCTGCTTTACTGTTCTTTCCATACTCTCTATATAATATCATGCCCAATTTGTCTTCATTAGTGTAAGATACCATTGTATAAATTTATTTAGAAGTATAGCATAAAACAAAAATGGATAACACAATTACTAATGAACAGCATTTCCATGGCTAACTATGCTGATACAGAAACAAAACCTTTGAATGTGGTTTTATCATATTTTATTAATTTTCTCGAAATTTTTCTTATGAAAGTGTATACTTTTTACACAGTTGCATGTAGAAATAAAATCTCTATAATAATCGGCAGAAAAATATAACATACCATTTCAAAAAAAAAAATATGACTATCGCTACTCTGGTATATTATGTGATCACAGAGATGACGTCACTTGATAGAGCTTGACAATCTATTTACAAATATATATGGTATGTTGTAGTTTATTGTTGAAATAAAAAGATACAGGGGCGCGAATACCAAACTAAATCTCCCAGTATAATTATGTCAATTTATTTCACGTTTCAGAGCCAGCCAAATAAAACAAAGATCACTATTTGCTTGTAAACACTAAGCAGCATGTATCTAATTGTCATAAGGTCATAGACAAAAATAGTGAGTGGTAGCACAATAATCCTACTCTAGGTGGAGGTTTCCAGAGCCTACAGACAGTTTAGAAAAAAGGGTGAAATAGTGATCGCGAAAATCATCGCCATATATCGTCAGTGAAGGAACTAATGCCAATGCTTATGGGCAAGTGTAAATTTATAAAACTCTATGTTGAATGCAAATTATTTGTAAATTGGATCTTAGTTACCAAAATGAAAGTGGAAAAGGGTTACTATCGACCGTTGAAATATAAAATATACCAACAGTTATACTGTCGAGGTAAATAGCTTCACCCCTTTTGAGGTGACCGTACTAGACGGATCAAGTTATCTTCTGGACTCCTGGAGGCCGTGATTGGTCTTTGTGACATGCCATCTTTCGCTCGTTTCTACAAAGTAATAAGTAATAACAGACTTTAGTCAATTCACCAATCCATAGTAATAACATGTAAGAATAGGATTTTGGTTGATTAATTCACCCATTCAGCGATAGATGTCACCACGCTATAATATTCTATCCAAATTACCACTTTAGGCTTTCCGCCAACATTCGCCTCCCACTAGGAAAATATACCAATTTATTTTTTTTTTTATATATATATTTATTTAACTTCGGCCTATTTCCGCTACTGAGGCTTAACACCGACGCCTGTAGACGAGCTACCCCCAACCAGGAATTTTGCCGAAACTCTTCTCTTAAGAAGAGTAGGGATCTTTTACTTGCCTAACATTTAATAGACAAGGGACCGACGGCTTTACATCCCCTCCGAAGGATGGTATATCTCCTATACAACCCTCGCCTAAGGTTGTATAGCTTCCGCGCATACACTGATATACAAGCCGCTGGAAGATGTGTGAGGCGAGAACGCGGTTTCCGTTGGAATGGTCACCAATCCAAGTACTAACTGCGCCTGTCATTGCTTTACATCGCATACCGAAGTATGTACATAGTAAAGACGCACCTACGCTCGCCCCCACCAATTTATTAAATAGATGTGTATATCATAGGAAATCTAAAATATAAACTATTACTATTATTAGCGTATAAAAATTGTCTACAGAATGATAACATAAAGATAGTTAATGGTCAAAAGTCCTAAATAATCGATTTACTTTTTAAAATTTTACAAGTTGCTACTCTGACAGCCGAATTGTCAGTTGAAGTCATATCCTCTTGTTTTTGTGAGTTAAAATGGTCATAAATATCAGCCAAGTTCCTTCAAACTTCCTTTTTAAATCAAGAAATTGAGTCGAAAACTTTGCTAGGGATTAATTTAGCTAAAAGGCACATGGTTGCTAGTCGGTTTGATACCGGATCAAAAGCTATATTTAACCTAATCTTCAATTAATATTTTGGTTTGTTTAATTGAAATTTCGATTTATTCGGATTAATTAGTAGGTTTATTGTTCAGAAGTAGTAATCTGGGTAAGTAATTTCTTTGATTTATTTTAGAGACGTACTCACGTTAGAGGTTAATTTTGAGAATAATTTTGTAACTTTAATTATAGACGATTTTGTTAAAGCCAGATTTTGATCTTGGTACAACTATTCTGTTTTTAGATTATTTGGATTTTGGACTTTTGGATCATTTGCTATTCATTGGTACACGAATTTTGGTACACGAATTAGCTCTGATTTACACTTTACGATTGAGAAAACCCTATTCAATTGTGTTGTGAAGATTTCTACAACCTGCAAGGACCTCGATCAACAGCCTTCAAGTCTGGAGCGCCTGAAAACTCTCCAAATTTTGTGAAAGCCAAGTAATTACTATATATATAAAATTTTCATTGTAAAATTGTTTCAAATGAATAATTATTTTCCCTAGCGTAAGCTGAGAAAAACCCTAGACCTTGCTATATTCATGATATATGTTTTATTGTGAGATTTTTACTTTTTCAATTTTTTTGTAGTGTACTTTGCTGATTTTTATAATAAATTGTATTCTTTTTACTTATTCTTTTTATTGTTCCAACTAAAATGTAAGGCCATTATACTCGAAAACTGCTTGGTATTATCGAAATTCAACATGAATAATACCTTTTATATTTTTAATGATCTGAAAATTAGTTTTTCAGAATAATTTTTAGAAATGTGAAAAAAATTAAAATGTTATGCGGCGAATACTAAGAGTCGCCCCCTAAAACTACCCCTTAAGCAGAAGAGAGAATTTGACTGATAACATGTGAACTAGTATCCGGATGGCCTATGACTAAAATATAAGTTTGATATTTTCGAGTCGAGTCGAAAAATATTGCAGAAAGACTGAAACCTATTATCCCCCTTTTAAGCGGCTATCTCCCTTATCCGTTCCATTCTCTCCATTTCTCCATTTTTGGAAATAAGTTCATATAGAAGACTACCAGTGTTTTTGGATGTACTGTCACCGCCAGAATTATCGGGAGATAATGTAAATAATAGTTGATGAAAAGAAATACAAAAATATATTCATAAATAGATAAATTACCTTATACAAAAGAATAAGCAAAATCACAAATAACTGTTTAGTAAAGACCATGTTAGTATAGTTAAAAGAACTGCAATATCTCTTTTGTAACACTTATTTATATATGCATAAAAACTACATATTTTTTATGGTGTATTATATTCACGTTTATTTAATATCTTTATAACATATTCGTGAAATATAAAACACACTTATTGTTTACGTATCGACTTCGTGCCATTGGCAGTATTTAAAATTACTTTTTCGAATATTTTGACGACGTATTATATTTGAATTATTTCACTAGTTACCTAGTTTATTCTAATAAAAAAATTTAATACATCGAGGAAATACCATTATGAAAATCTAGTTTCTTTTTGCTACCGCTATGATATCGGCTTCTAAGATACCGACTTAAGGCCAGTAAGTTCAGAATCATGCGCCTTTTCCATTTGCAAAATTATTAATCTTCAACTATCATTATATGTTTTAATTAACATTGCATTAAAGTTGATATTAATATTAAAATAAAATTTAATTATAACTTAACACTTATAGACTTAACTTTATAGGTATATAATAAAATAATCAGGTCGTACAATTATCCCAGTAAAATAATACTTTTCGCATCAAAATCAACGCATCAGTAAAAATTAGCCACAATTTGAAAATTGTTTTTCTCGCGATCCGTCGAACCAGTTTTGGTTATTATTATATATATTTTTTAAATTCAAGTTTATTCCTCGTTATCGACGCCTTTGCAAAAATTTTCATTCAAATTTACATTTTGAGTATATATAGGGTGTAAGAGTTATAAGTTATCTCTTCAAAATTTGAAACATTCTGTGGGTTACACCAGCTATAACAGCAGGTGTCTATTACAATCAAACTGTAGCCCCATCTTTCCTGAACAATTTGTTGTTTTATTCACATCATTATCTCTGTTTTCAAATGAGATACACAGTTAAAGATTAAAAACCTCAACTGAATGTGAAAAATTAAGATCTTAATTTATGTAGGTCATGGAAAAATAAATAACAGATGCGTCAAAGTCACAAAGTGTCATTTTCGTTTAATTTGGTCAAGGGTACAGTGACGCCCCGTCATAGATGGTAAAGTAGGCAGTGCCCAAGGATTATACACAGAAAAGGATTGCCTACATGGGCAGAGCTGTAAGCTTCAAGGCCGACAGATGTGACGTCACCACTGGAGTGAACTCTAAGGAGTAGGCAGATTGAGGCCTTAGAGACAGATCGTGGTGAGATCTGGGGAGTAGGCAGATTGAGATCCCGGAATCGAACTTTTTTCTCTTGAAAATGGCTCTAAAACGGGAGCCGAAACGTCGAGATATTAACAATGTCAGACGCGGTTGTATTTAATAATAGCTCTGATGACATTAAGCTATTTATTTAACAGACTACGTGCATTCACATGACACTACTAACATTGCTTGGTGACAACTGTCACTTTTATTCCTTAACTTACAAAAACTACCAACCTACTGTTGGGTACGTTCATAATCTATGTTACGTTCAAAACATTTCTCCCCTTCTTAGAGATCAAGTTTACAAATTGATTTTATGACCTACAATAGCGGGATACTATGGGAGTTTTACTACTTGAATCCACTTTAGGACTTTCAAGTTTTGGAAGAACTTTAGGGCTTTTTATTTTTGATAAACTATCACTCGAAGGGTTTGGTACCAATTCCGAAGGACCCGAGGGAGTAATATTGTGAGGCAACTCAAATGGCACAGGTAATGGTGAAATACTAGTTTGATCAGTGGTACCGCTTGGTGCACTAATATTTTCACTTGATACTATACTTATAGTGTGCGTTGAATCGCTCACACTCAAATCAGATCGTAATGAATTTGCATGAACAAATTTGATAATAGATTCCATTTGTACCAAATATGTACTAAAACTTAAAATCTTTACAATGTTTCCTTTCTGCCATAGTCTGGTTTATTTATTCTTCACATAAACAGCTTCATTAAGTTTAAACAACTTTTTAACACGAGTTGCGTTATCAGAACTATTTTTTACATATTTACTATGGGTGGAAGGTTTTAACAAGTCGAATCTGGTTCTGGGTCTGAGCTTTAATATACTTTCAGCTGGAGAAATACCTGTACTGGTAGTGGGAGTGTTTCGATAAGAAAATAAGAAACGACAATTTTAACAAAATTTGTTGTTTTGTAATATTTTCTTTTTCTAGCAACAATGCTTTTTTAGATCTTTCTTTACTGTTTGTACTCCCCTTTCAGCGAACCCATTGCTGGGCGGGTGCCACGGTGGAGATTTAATTGGTATTATACCATTGGCTTGACAGAAAGAAACAAATTCGAGTGAGTTAAAGGGTGGACCTCCATCGGATACTAATTCTACAGGCAGACCAAAAATTTAAAATATCTCCTTCAATTTAGCAATAGTTTCAGAAGCTACGGTACCATTATTCATTAATTTAACTTCGAGCCATTTCGATTTTTGGTCATAAACAAGCAAAAATGTATAATTAAATATCTTAAAAAAGTTTATAAAAATCCTGTAAAAATTATGAGGAGCCTCTGGCCATGACAATAGAGGATTGATATTGGTAAAGTTTTGACATTGTTGACAAGATTCAGATGAGGCAATAAATTTTTCTGCATCATTATTAATATTTGGCCACCAGCAATATGACCAAATTAGCATCTTAGTGTGAACCATTCCAGTATGCTGTTCATAAAAAAGTTTAAGAACTTCTGATCTTAAGGCAGCTGGAATAACCACTTAAATACGCAAAAATATCTTCCGGAAGTGGCAAAACACAGTGATTCAAAGTTTTTTTTAAATCTACGCAAATACTGTTATCTGCGGAATTTCTCTTCGGGACCACCACTACAGGACTCGTCCAATTATTAAAATTTTATTTTTTTAACATACCTACTTCACACATTTTTTGAATTTAAGTTTCTACTTTACTTTTTAAAGCATAAAGCATATCATAGGCTCGATGAAATATTGGTTGTGTCTTTTCTTTCAACTTTAACTCAACCTTTAAATTTTTTATACACGACTCGGTTTTTTCATCAGAAACACTTTTAAATTTCACCTTGATAGAAGAAATCAAATTCAGTATGTCTGACTCATTTTTCAAGGACTCGGATGTACTTTGTAGATGCTTGAATTGATTATTTTCTACCTTTTGCTGATGAGAATCACTCGAAGAACAAGACTCTGACATAGGCTGACACGTATTATTTATGTATGACTCAGATTTACAACTTTTTTTTTATTCATTTTGACTATTAAATGACAATTTTTGACGCCAATCTAAGTTTGACACGTTTAACCAGTTTCGACCAAATATGATTATGATTACTTTCTAAGACTACTAAGGGTAAATTCACTGTTTGATTGTTATTTTTGATAAAAACAACAGTTTCACCCAAAATTTTCACACCAGCACCTATTAACACTCACAGGTCATACTTGACATTAAACAGGTTCAACTCTGACAAGTATTTCTAGTAGTCTCGTGCATTACGGTACAGCATGCACTACTATCGATTTCAAAGTTTATACTCTTACCTTCCAGTTCCAAGCTCACCTGAGCCGGTTTTTCTTTACGAGTGTCTTGAATTGATGACAAAAATCCAAGCACTAGGTCGTCCAATGAAGAAGCATCTGAACTTACTGGATCTTCGACAGCTTGCTCATCAAGGGCGTTGACTCTATCTCGTTTACACACACGACTCGTATGGCCCTTTCGCTTACTTTTAAAACATTCCCACTCCTTTGCGGGGCATAACTCAGGATCATGCTTTCGGACACCACACCGGTAACACAACTTTGCTGAATTTCCTTGATTCGATTTATGACTTGACTCATGAGACTGGTTTTTACTATTACTTACACTTTTTACCTTTCTTTGTTTTTTTATTGCAATCTTGTCAATACTTTCCGACGACATATGCACAGTGTTGTTCGTATTCCTAGAAAGCACTTGACCTTCAACTAATTCCATTGATAAAGCTTCCGTATAAGCCGTGCCAAACGTTAAGTTATCCATGGACAACAGTTTGCGCTTTATAGCTTGAGACTTTATGCCACAAACCAACTTATCACGCCAAGCCTCTTGCAAAAAGCACCAAAACCGCAATGTAGCGACAGATTTTTTAATTTCTTAGCAAAAGTTTTGATATCTTCCCCTGGCTTTTGTACTGCTATCCAAAACTTATACCTTTCAGCTATCTGTAACCTTTTAGGACTGTAATGTTCTATTAACTTCCAGACTTCATATGATTTTTCACTTGGAAAATGCGGGGTTAAAATGTCTTTAAGTGTTGAATAAGCTTCACTCTAACAACGTCAGCAACATAGACACTTGCTTTTGTTGTTCGACAGCATTGCAGACAAATAATTGCTCTAGCCTTTCCATATAGGTCGTTATGTCTCCTGACCTGGAGTTAAATTGTTCAATATCACCAATCAAGTTCGCCATTTTTACAATAGACTTTGACTAACTCCTGATACTTTCACGACTAAAAGAACTCGTTTGTTAAGACTTTTCTCACAATATTTTTTGTGCGCGGCTTCGACATGGCTCGTCGCCAAATTCTGTTATGTATTCAATAATAACTCTGAAGACTTTAAGCTATTTATTTAACAGACTACGTGCATTCACATGACACTACTAACATTGCTTGGTGACAACTGTCGCTTTTATTCCTTAACTTACAAAATCTACCAACCTACTGTTGGGTACGTTCATAATCTATGTTGCGTTCACAACATTTTTGAATACCAATACTAGGATATATATATATATGTATTCCCCGACCAGACATAGACCGGTTTCGAACTTATTAGTTCTCATCAGTATGCCATAGGTCGTGGAACAGACAAATGACAGTGGCCAACCTGCTAGTCTTATACAGACTAATGTAAATGGTGTAGTGGTGAGAGGTAAGTGAATCCTCTCATGTGGTCTAATGCTACTATACACCAGACATCATAGATGTCTCCATGATGTATAGCGACTTGCCATTTTGCAAGTACCGAGAGCGGTGACCTTCAGCCCTTGGTGGACTTAACCTATATACTGTTATTATAAATGATTTGCAGGAAACAACTACTCAGCGGGCAAATACCCCGACCTGCATTGAACTATACCTACAAATCATTTGGTAGCCAATGTCATTTGTCAATTCCCCGACCAGACATAGACCGGTTTCGAACTTATTAGTTCTCATCAGTATGCCATAGGTCGTGGAACAGACAAATGACAGTGGCCAACCTGCTAGTCTTATACAGACTAATGTAAATGGTGTAGTGGTGAGAGGTAAGTGAATCCTCTCATGTGGTCTAATGCTACTATACACCAGACATCATAGATGTCTCCATGATGTATAGCGACTTGCCATTTTGCAAGTACCGAGAGCGGTGACCTTCAGCCCTTGGTGGACTTAACCTATATACTGTTATTATAAATGATTTGCAGGAAACAACTACTCAGCGGGCAAATACCCCGACCTGCATTGAATTATACCTACAAATCATTTGGTAGCCAATTGGCTACATTGGCTACATTGGCTACATTGGCTACCAAATGATTTGTAGGTATAATTCAATGCAGGTCGGGGTATTTGCCCGCTGAGTAGTTGTTTCCTGCAAATCATTTATAATAACAGTATATAGGTTAAGTCCACCAAGGGCTGAAGGTCACCGCTCTCGGTACTTGCAAAATGGCAAGTCGCTATACATCATGGAGACATCTATGATGTCTGGTGTATAGTAGCATTAGACCACATGAGAGGATTCACTTACCTCTCACCACTACACCATATATGTATATATATATATATATATATATATATATGTATATATATATATATATATATATATATATATATTGTTATTATACATGATTTGCAGGAAACAACTACTCAGCGGGCAAATACCCCGACCTGCATTGAATTATACCTTACAAATCATGAAAGATTGGTAGCCAATGTCATTTGTTAATTCCCTGACCAGACATAGACCGGTTTCGAACTTATTAGTTCTCATCGGTATGCCATAGGTCGTGGAACAGACAAATGACAGTGGCCAACCTGCTAGTCTTATACAGACTAATGTAAATGGTGTAGTGGTGAGAGGTAAGTGAATCCTCTCATGTGGTCTAATGCTACTATACACCAGACATCATAGATGTCTCCATGATGTATAGCGACTTGCCATTTTGCAAGTACCGAGAGCGGTGACCTTCAGCCCTTGGTGGACTTAACCTATATACTGTTATTATAAATGATTTGCAGGAAACAACTACTCAGCGGGCAAATACCCCGACCTGCATTGAATTATACCTACAAATCATTTGGTAGCCAATTGGCTACATTGGCTACATTGGCTACATTGGCTACCAAATGATTTGTAGGTATAATTCAATGCAGGTCGGGGTATTTGCCCGCTGAGTAGTTGTTTCCTGCAAATCATTTATAATAACAGTATATAGGTTAAGTCCACCAAGGGCTGAAGGTCACCGCTCTCGGTACTTGCAAAATGGCAAGTCGCTATACATCATGGAGACATCTATGATGTCTGGTGTATAGTAGCATTAGACCACATGAGAGGATTCACTTACCTCTCACCACTACACCATATATGTATATATATATATATATATATATATATATATATATATATATATATATGTATATATATATATATATATGTATATATATATATATATATATATATATTGTTATTATACATGATTTGCAGGAAACAACTACTCAGCGGGCAAATACCCCGACCTGCATTGAATTATACCTTACAAATCATGAAAGATTGGTAGCCAATGTCATTTGTTAATTCCCTGACCAGACATAGACCGGTTTCGAACTTATTAGTTCTCATCGGTATGCCATAGGTCATGGAACAGACAAATGACAGTGGCCAACCTGCTAGTCTTATACAGACTAATGTAAATGGTATAGTGATGAGAGGTAAGTGAATCCTCTCATATGGTCTAATGCTACTATACACCAGACATCACAGATGTCTCCATGGTATATAGCGACTTGCCATTTTGCAAGTACTGAGAGCGGTGACCTTTAGCCCTTGGTGGACTTAACCTATATACTGTTATTATACATGATTTGCAGGAAACAACTACTCAGCGGGCAAATACCCCGACCTGCATTGAATTATACCTTACAAATCATGAAAGATTGGTAGCCAATGTCATTTGTTAATTCCCTGACCAGACATAGACCGGTTTCGAACTTATTAGTTCTCATCGGTATGCCATAGGTCATGGAACAGACAAATGACAGTGGCCAACCTGCTAGTCTTATACAGACTAATGTAAATGGTATAGTGATGAGAGGTAAGTGAATCCTCTCATATGGTCTAATGCTACTATACACCAGACATCACAGATGTCTCCATGGTATATAGCGACTTGCCATTTTGCAAGTACTGAGAGCGGTGACCTTTAGCCCTTGGTGGACTTAACCTATATACTGTTATTATACATGATTTGCAGGAAACAACTACTCAGCGGGCAAATACCCCGACCTGCATTGAATTCAATGCAGGTCGGGGTATTTGCCCGCTGAGTAGTTGTTTCCTGCAAATCATGTATAATAACAGTATATAGGTTAAGTCCACCAAGGGCTAAAGGTCACCGCTCTCAGTACTTGCAAAATGGCAAGTCGCTATATACCATGGAGACATCTGTGATGTCTGGTGTATAGTAGCATTAGACCATATGAGAACAATATATATATATATATATATATATATATATATATATATATATATAGTTGTGATATCCACATCCAACAAACAGCAGCACAGGTTGGTGAGCTGCCAAAATGAATAGAAACTATTGTACAATAAATTAACTGAACATAACTTGAACTCAGTGTGAGCTGTTAACATGTTTTGTAGAATATACTTAATGTTTAGTAACCATAATCAAAATTTTAATAATCAAATTTACAAGGACAAATAAAATCCCAACAATTAAAATATATTAGTATACTTTATAGTAAACAAATGAGAAACATATACGTATATGAAAGATAAACATGAACAATTTATTTCTCTAGAACTAGCATCGAGGAGTCATAACTAGAACCCTCAAAGAGAACGTACGAAGTGTTAAGTAGCAAGAACTACCAAAATAGTAATTTTAACTAGTGCATAAATATGAACAAATATTAGTTAATCAAAGGTGATCAATTTAAGGATACTTACCTAAAGATTATTCGTAGTGGCGATGATTCTAGTTGAGAGGTGTATTTGGTTCTCACAAACATTAATAGTGCATAGGACATGACAAATAAATGATGCTCTTGCCATAACTTCACATTGAATGTTAATCTTCAAGTTAATTTAGCCATGATGAAACATAATACACCGCAAAACATGTTTAATGGCATTGCAAATAATTTTATGTTTTTGAAGTTGGATTACAAACCAATGTTACGGTGCACCACTTCCTAAAGGTTTCAATAAATACTGTATTAGTTTAAGTCGTTAAATTGTTTGATAAATATTATAGATAGTAAGTATGGAGGTCCATGAAGGTTTTGAATAGAATTTAGTTCATAGGATATAGTTTTAATAACAAATTTTTATAAAAATTCAAATAGTTTCAAGTTTAAAATTTATTGGCATAAATCTTAACAAATAGCATAGCAATAGAAAGGTGAGAACATGGTAAACCCAATTTCAAAATTATAATTTACATACAAAAAGCATTTTCAAATTATATCAATAATACGAATTGTAAAATAAAAATTGTAAAAATCAATATAGTAAAAGGTGTCATCCTGACATTTTTAATAAAAAATTTGCGATCAAGAAATCAGTTTTTCCTCGGTTCTGAAGGGAGGTGCATCTGTGTCAAATAAATTTGAACATTGCCTTAATTTTCAATAAAATTTAAAGAGGAATGAAAAACAAATCACTATAATAAAATGTGAGAACTGAGAGACAAAAAGTAAGCGTTGGAAGAATAATTTCCTGATAAATATTTTAAATAAGTTTTGAGCATTAAAAGGTTCAAGGTACCTACGTGTACAAAAATTTCGTACTTTTTACTAATAAAAGTTGCTGAAAATTTTAAATTTGAAAGCTATTTTTCGTAATTCATAAAGGACAAAGATGTACTTACTTGTAAATCATGTAATATGTAATCCAGTATTAAAAAGAAAAAAGTGCATCGAACAAAATTATCGCAATAAATCTACACTAGCCGTCATCATTCGTTATATTTCGTATGGAATTGATTGGGAGAACTGAAGACCAACATATGAAGCAGGGACATCTATACGATCTCCGGTAAGCTGATCGATTAGTTCGGTAAATTTGAATTTCATTTTTAATTCTTTAAAAGTACTTAATAATTTATAAAACTTTCCATCAGAAAGAGGCCATATTCATGAATTTCGATATAATTATCGATTTCAAAATAAATATTTAGCATAAGTTATTTAGCATAAGTTTTCTTTACCATAAATTTACCATTTGTGTCAAATGTTTAAGGGAAAATCAATACTCATTCATTACCTTCAAACCGTTTGTTAATATATCTAAAATTGTCATAAATGTTGGTATTTTATTTCACTTGAAATATAATATAAAATGTAATTCCACATGGGTATTTTAAATGAGCAATTTAGGAACCGGCACCCTGGGAGAGAGATAGACTGCACGGGTAGTCATGACTCATGCTGATTTTAAAGTTTGTTTATATTGGTGCAAGAAACTCATATACCATCAAGTAATAATATATTCATTTTGGTAGTCAACTAGGCTACCTGGCGCCCACATTTATCTCATATAAAATTCAATTTATCACAACTGGGTTTATTTATTTTGTGTGCCGATATATAAATAACAATATATTATATATATATATATATATATATATATATATATAATATATATTGTTATTTATATATCGGCACACAAAATAATAACTGTGAGAACTGAGAGACAAAAAGTAAGCGTTGGAAGAATAATTTCCTGATAAATATTTTAAATAAGTTTTGAGCATTGAAAGGTTCAAGGTACGTGTACAAAAATTTCGTACTTTTTACTGATAAAAGTTGCTGAAAATTTTAAATTTGAAAGCTATTTTTCGTAATTCATAAAGAACAAAGTTGTACTTACTTGTAAATCATGTAATATGTAATCCAGTATTAAAAAGAAAAAAGTGCATCGAACAAAATTATTGCAATAAATCTACACTAGCCGTCATCATTCGTCATATTTCGTATGGAATTGATTGGGAGAACTGAAGACCAACATATGAAGCAGGGACATCTATACGATCTCCGGTAAGCTGATCGATCAGTTCGGTAAATTTGAATTTCATTTTTAATTCTTTAAAAGTACTTAATAATTTATAAAACTTTCCATCAGAAAGAGGCCATATTCATGAATTTCGATATAATTATCTAAAATTGTCATAAATGTTGGTATTTTATTTCACTTGAAATATAATACAAAATGTAATTCCACATGGGTATTTTAAATGAGCCGGAACCGGCACCCTGGGAGAGAGATAGACTGCACGGGTAGTCATGACTCATGCTGATTTTAAAGTTTGTTTATATTGGTGCAAGAAACTCATATACCATCAAGTAATAATATATTCATTTTGGTAGTCAACTAGGCTACCTGGCGCCCACATTTATCTCATATAAAATTCAATTTATCACAACTGGGTTTATTTATTATATATATATATATATTATATATATATATATTATATATATATATATATATATATATATATATATATATATATATATAATATATATTGTTATTTATATATCGGCACACAAAATAAATAAACCCAGTTGTGATAAATTGAATTTTATATATATATATATATATGTTCCGAGAAGCTTCCGCGGTCGTTGGTATGAAAAATACTAGGTTCTAGGGTTGAACCGCGTCTGAGATTGTTAATATCTCGACGTTTCGACGTTTCATTGATCTCCAGGCTAGCCCCACAATATTCATCCACACCTCATAATCCTGATAGCAGCCGTTCTGCTCTGATGCCTCCATCAACAGACCCTCAAACCCCCACCACTCTCCCACCCACAGACAGCTTTCGTATAAATAACACTTCGTCCGATACCGCCAGTGAGTTCTCTCTAAGGAGTAGGCAGATTGAGGCCTTAGAGACGGATCGTGGTGAGATCTGGGGATTAGGCAGATTGAGACCCCGGAATCGAACCAGTTCCACGAACTCCTAGCATCATTTTCTTTGACAATTTTTACTTGAAAATGGCTCCAAAACGGGAGCCGAAACGTCGAGACATTAACAATCTCAGACGCGGTTCAACCCGAGAACCTAGTATTTTTTAAACTAGCAGGCTGGCCACTGTCATTTGTCTGTTCCATGACCTATGGCATACTGATGAGAACTAATAAGTTCGAAACCGGTCTATGTCTGGTCAGGAAATTGACAAATGACATTGGCTACCAAATGATTTGTAAGGTATAATTCAATGCAGGTCGGGGTATTTGCCCGCTGAGTAGTTGTTTCCTGCAAATCATTTATAATAACAGTATATAGGTTAAGTCCACCAAGGGCTGAAGGTCACCGCTCACGGTACTTGCAAAATGGCAAGTCGCTATACACTATGGAGACATCTATGATGTCTGGTGTATAGTAGCATTAGACCACATGAGAGGATTCACTTACCTCTCACCACTACACCATTTACATTAGTTTGTATAAAACTAGCAGGTTGACCACTGTCATTTGTCTGTTCCATGACCTATGGCATACTGATGAGAACTAATAAGTTCGAAACCGGTCTATGTCTGGTCAGGGAATTGACAAATGACATTGGCTACCAAATGATTTGTAAGGTATATTCAATGCAGGTCGGGATATTTGCCCGCTGAGTAGTTGTTTCCTGCAAATCATTTATAATAACTATATATATATATATATATATATATAATATATATATGATGGGAAAGTTTGTCCGAATTGGGTCAGACCGATTTTTTAGAGGTAAGGAGTCATGTGGTCTCATACTAGTTATGTCTTCTCAATCAAGTGATGAGGACTATCCATGTGTTAAATTTGATTAAAATTATTAGAGCCGTTTTTGAGAAAAAATTGTTTTACATTTTCTTATCGTTTTTTACGAGTTAACTCTTCCTACGTTTGAGCTACTGCCGATTTTGAGATATCGGTCCCACTTGTGACCGTCTTGAATATGCATTCAAAATTTGAGCAAAATGATGCAGTAGTTTGTAGTAGTAGTTTTGTTTGCAGTAGTTCTAAGTGCCAACCACAGACGGCACAGAGTAGACAGCAGACTGCAGTTGGCAGATAAACCACTTTTTTGGCATTATATTACCTGAAACTATGTAAATTCACCAAGAATTCAAAATCGGTTTTTGCACGATCCTACCTTCCCATATATTCCATATATGGGAAAGTAGAATCCAAATATTTTCTTTTTCAATTTTTTTCCTGTCTATTTTGTCCCCTCTATATATTGTCTTTGGTTTACACATTTGCGTTTTCCATTTATGAACTCTTATGGATCTCTTTCTGTATGTGTACCTATACATGCGTTAGTCAAGCAAGAGACAACGGGTACCTTTAAAATATGTCAATAACATGAGGTTTTGAACGTAGTGGTTGTGTACGGTATGAAGTGGACAGATGTGTCAAGTTTTATGTTAAAATGCTGAACGCATAAGGATACGACCGACATATTTATTTTTAAGAAAATTGTCTACTCCAATCTTATTTAGGGTGGCTAGTTTTATTAGGATAAACAGTACACTTCAGAAATTATTCGCCAGTCAATTTAACTGTGAGAAGTAGATTTCCATAGTTAAAACTAAACAACGTTCAACATGTGCAAAGTCTTGAGATGATTTGATTTACTTTAAGCAACGAGCTTAAACTTCACATTCTATGTAGATCATCCTGTCGTATCAAACTGCATGAAAGTTTTCCAGCTAAGATAAGATACAGGATAAGATATTTCATAGTTTATCAAGAATTTAAAACTAGACTAAGAACTACCACTCAGGTAAGCACATTAATCAAAATTCGCTGTAGCATTATTCGAAGTACATCGTTCTAGAAAGTACGTGCTAAACATTTTAAAGTTGTAAACTCGCTCTAATAATTCTCATTGAGCTGCTATGTCGTAATAAAGATTACGTGCTGAGGACTCCTGAATTATTTTTATACGGTTTTTATGCTAACACGTACACACAATTTATAAAGCAGTCTACCTGCAAATTTGAAATAATTTCTCCATTATATCGCACTTACGCTATTATATACAAATTCAAGCTTCGTTCACGTTCGGTGCGCTTAAATTAGAGAGAGTAAAATACGCAAAATAATTTACATAGAATTTTACGCAACATATAACATTATTTAATATTTATTTTTACGTCAATAGCATTTTCATTTTACAACCATTGTGCCGATTTGATACATATATAGTAGCTAATGCATGTAAATAAATCAAAAGACAAAACTTAGTTACTTTTGTAGTGTGATTGTGAACGATCCATCCACATCTTGTCTGAAGGGCTTGACTCCTAAAATTTATTTCTGGTGAGTTTGTCGCACCTTAGGAAACAGATATGAGTTGTTTCCATTTCCAAGGAGATCCTGTCAGTGTGCTACGAGTTTCACGTACATGAACAAATAGATACGTTGGATCTAAATGATTATCAGATATTACGTAACGAAATCACTTGGGCTACTGTGGCGTAGCAGATATCGTAGGCAAACTTGACCCGGAAAGTGATGTACGTGCCTACGATAAAATTTCTCTAGCTCAGACTATCTCAGGGCGTTAAGCCCAAGCTTACACAAACTATGATAAATTATTAGTTTACTTACTTAACAAATCACTGAGTTTTTCCATATGTAGTGGTCGCAGACGAAATAATGACACTTTCTTTAAAAATGAAATGCACTATATTAAGCAATTTACAAAATTGGTTCTCTAGAATATAACCTGGCGATGTTCACAGTTGTGGCCAATATTTCACGATTAATAAGTTATAACATTCATAAAATGCCTCGTGTAGCTACACATCGGTTTACAATATGTGCATAAAATTGTCATAGATTCTGCCACAAAGGTTTGATTTAAAGAACCTCCTTAAGTATATGTAAATATATGCATAAAATCTCTAAATATGTACAGGTTAAAAATGCAAATTATGAATTGACATCCAGCCGAACCACTGAAGCTGGTCCCCGGTAAGTAAAACTAATAAACACACAACACTTATTCAGGGAGGTACGATACCGAGTCCGGATGTGGAGGAACTGTAGCCCTACGGAGTTGTCTTCGGGACACAAGAAATGGACCCAAGGATAACAAGTGTAAAAAACATTAGTAGATGATAATACAAAATTTATACTTACTGTCGATGCTGCCAACTACATTCTCTGGAATGCTGCTCTTGAACAGTACGGATTTTATATGAAATTTCTTAGATCCACTATCGCCTCATGCAATTTTTTTCTTTGTACTTCTAGCCGCTTAGATATTTCCTGTATTCATCAGACCCTCGATTATTAAACCATTGTGCCTTACCCACTTTGGGGAACTAAAAACTAGTTCCCCATATTTTGGGAAGACCTATCACACTCACAGTATCAACCAAGTTAAAGTTCCTTAAAACAAAGATAGAAATAATTGAATAGGTATGTGTGATAAAATTTGTATATTGAGTTCTTCTCAAAAAAGTAATGTATAAAAATTCTTCGACTTTAAGCAATCGACGGTACAGAAGGATTCAGTATGAGCCTTCATTGTTGCATTTTCCATTACCTAGACTTGTGCCCTTGTGTGTTCATTTTGAACGCATTATTTACTGGCTTCTAAAAGTCGCTAAGAGCGAATTTAGAATTATATTAAATTTATTCTCTAGAACTGAGGTATCTGAAACTTTCTGCGACTCAACGCGTCAGGCTTTAACACCCAGACTGCATGTAATATGTGGCATATGGTTCTTTTGCGGTGAAGCTTATAAGTGATATGAAAAGATTTTTGGCCCACGGGTCATCGGGTCATCTTAAAACGGGCATTGGGCAAACGTGACCTATGACCTTCACTTTTTTGACAGAATTTAACTGTAAGAATTTTGCCCTACCGGAGGTTTTCGCGTCGCGAGTCGTTGGCAAATTCTCTCCAGAAATCCCAAAATTCACCCCTTCGTTCAATCTCGGTCCACCATCTCGTTCGACTTAATAAATCCTTCGCATAGAATTGCCATTCAAAAATGCCTTCGTATGACAGTTTTAACTTCAGTTGATAATTATAGGGCTTTCGAACGAAGACGCATTTCCGATTAATTCTTTGCGTTGAAATTGGATTCCATACGCCCAACGACTCGACAGAGACATATTAATCGCTTGGATAAATAATTTCATCCGAGAAAGGAAATTTTCAGTTTTATCATAATAACGAAGTTAGATTTCGTTGCAATTTCGAAAAACATTTCTTCGGCTATTTCTCGACGTCGGCGTTGTCGCGACAATTCTCATGTCTCAAGTCAACTTCCTTGACTCTCAAACCATCCTAGTAGGGGTGTCTTTACGTCCTATCGCATAATTTCATTCTGTAGTCAATTTTCGTTGTAGTTTCCAAAACATTTCTTCAGAAGTTTTTGACGCCGCGCGTCGTTGTAAAATTCCTGTTTGGTTGATTCTCCATTCAGTTTTACTTTGAAACGTCCAAGGTGTATTTTTAAACCTCATGGTGAAATTTTATACTGCATGTCAATTTTTAGCATACTTTTAACTTTCAAAGACGTTATTCGACGCTGCACGCGATTTTCTGCCAATGAAACTTTGTGGTAGTTCCGAGGCGTTCCGTTTAGGTGTTCTTCTTGATCCTTTGCCCCCGACGGTTTTAGAGGCCATTTATAGATTCAGTAACATGATTGGGTTAGTCACTCAATTTATTTCTATTTATTTCAGCACTTGAATGAAAGACAACTAAATTCATGTAGGAATTAGAAATGTCAATTTAATTTAGTAAAATATATTAGTAGAAGGAAGTTGATTGTTATAAATAAAATAGCCTCTGACAGGTTATATAACTGTTTCTTGTGGCCAGATATAATAGTTACTTTTGCAATTTCAGCAGGAATAGCATATTTCACGAGAAGAGCGTAGGTGCCTCTTTACTGCAAATATTTGTCGATATGTAACGTAAACCAACTTCAAGTTCATTTAGTACTTGGACAAATAAATTACGCACTGGTTTTTCTTGTTTCACGAATTTATGCAGTTTCTTATATATACGTGGCACCACAGTCATTACATTTAATTTCATATACCTCAGATTTTTTTACATTTTTTATTTTTTCCTTATTGTTGGCCAACAAGCGACCTACATTATTTTTATTAAATGAAATTGTGTTAATGTCTAATTTCCTAATCTATTACATATAGAATTACTAACACTTTCTGCATGAATAAATTGTGCCAGTTTTAATTTTCTATTGGATTGGGTGATATGAAATTACTTTAATAACAGTTTTTTTCTGCTTATTCCAGTTTGTCTATAATTCTTGTTTCATAACAATTATTTTCGGCAATTATTTTGAGCTTCTCACTTCCTTTTCAAAATTGGCTTTGTTTCATTTTCATATTGCATATTTCATGATTGTATTGCATCTTGAAGTTCAGGACTAATATTTGTTCCAGGAGTTTATTCTTTGGGAATTCTCGTAGAACTTCTACATTCCTCTGCATGAGAATTAGTCATTTTCTTTGGCAATACAAATTAAAGCCCATGGTCTTTCTTCAAATCAACCTTTTCCTAATCTACACACTTTTTTATAATAACCATTCTGAACGAATAACAGGTCATTTTACTGTACTTGTATAAATTAAATTAATGAAATATTTTCTAATGTTATCAGTTATTAACATAAAGCGTTGTTTTCATCACGAAATCGCGAAAAGATGAGATAAAAAAAACTATTTGACACTACCACTTAATGTGAGAAAGAAGTACCTAATAGAGATCTGCAGACAGTAGCAATTAAACATGTTTGATGATACATTACCTTTATTGGTTGATTGACTAACCATTTCACGCATCATCAAACAAGTTTGTCAATGTCATTTTCATCTGCCGCAGCTGAGACTGCTGAGGCTCGAATTCAGGAGTGATACAACAGCTAAGCGTGTTGTCCCTCACACAACCTCATCTAAATTACTGCCACCATCTCGGCAACACATTAAGCACGCCACTAAACATCCAAACTTTAACCGGAATTCGAACCCGGAACCTTGGTTTCAAGCCTTAATTCAACGCAACAACATTTTATTCAAAATTAATATTAATTGCCTCTCCAGCACCACTTTGGGATCGATCGTGCAACCACAGAGCAAAGCGTAGTGACGATCACAGAATCAGACAAAGTATGTCTGGTTCGGCTATAGTAAATAAAAACTTGACCTAATTCACTTAATTAACAAACAAATTAAAATAAGTAGTAAAATTTAAAATACCAAACGCACTGAATCCGTGAGTACTGTGCAACTGAAACATTCTGTAGCACCTTTATGTAATATTTCAAATATTTTTAGATTAATAGCTGGTATTAATAATCAATTCTTCAGCTTCCCGATCAGCTACAATATCACGGAAACTACGATAGTGGATGAATATATTATCTAGTTTATCAAGTTGCCCACTGTATTCGAATCCTCTAATATTCGCTTCATTACCATAGTGTCATTTTGGTTTGCTATGTATAGACCTAGCATATCAACAATGTAACCATTAGTAGTGCATATCGTAAAAGGCTTACACAAAGGCAGTTTTCCTGACCAGAATAGGATTCGTTGATACTCGTTATTTGTAATATTGATGTCTTGCATGACTGCAGTCGCAAATCAAAATTACCCCTATAAAACTTGAATTCTTTGTATATTTGTATAATTATCTGGTTATGAAACCCCTTACGGTGTTTGCGATAACGTTCTAATCTTCATTCAGAGCAGAAAACAATGCCTTCAATAAACAAAAACATAATTTATATTCAAAAATTAATAATTTCTTAATATTTAATACATTAATATACATAATCAAATACATTTATATAAAAAAGTGTATTTATCACAGAGAAACTTCCTAATTAGTTAGATAATATCATCATTTGCATAAGACCTCGTTTAATTCTCTCTACTTCGCTGCAAACTTCTAATAAAATTAAAAGCATTTTCATAAGGATTTGCACCCAAATATACGTTGAGGTTCTTATAATTTTCCTCGCTATCTCAATTAATTAGTTATGCCTTTACATATGTATTAATTAATCAATCCATATTATTTTTCAAAGACTAATTTGGCCAGGCCTCTCATACTTATTCCTATATTTATTTATTTTTCAAATATCATGAACCAAACACTAGATAGAAAAATCTAAATTACAAATTACTGCTAAGTGTCGATATTAATTATTTTAATGAAAAAAGCAAAATATAATAGGTACGGCAATTGTATTGGACAAAAATAAAAGATAAATAAGTAACTTTTAAGTAGGGCTACGGTTTCCTGTCTTAATTCTTATGATATCGTGGGTTGTTTAGAGATTTAAAAATCCCGATGGCAGGGGCCAGTCTGAAAGGTAGATTTAGTAGTATATTGTTTTGTGCTGCTTCGGGTCTCTTATTATTTTAGTAAGTAAGTGATTAAGTAAGTATATCTTTATTAGAACTGCCCAACTTTATTTATTGTCATCGATTTATGAACTATTATTACGAAGTTAGTCTTCAAGATATCAATAAACCCCGGGGCGAGCGTAGATGCGTCTTTACTATGTACATACTTCGATATGCGATGTAAAGCAACGTTAGGCGCGGTTAGTACTTGGATGGGCCACCGTTTCAAAGAAGACCGTGTCCTCGCCTCACATATGTTCCAGTGGCTTGTATATCAGTGTATTCGCAGAAGCTATGCAGCCTTAGGCGAGGGTTGTGTAGGTGATAAACCATCCTTTGGAGGGGATGTAAAGCCGTCGGTCCCTTGTCTATTAAATGTTAGACAAGTAAAAGATTCCTACTCTTCTTGAGGGAAGAGGTTCGGCAAAATTCCTGGTTGGGGGTAGCTCGTCTACAGGCTTCGGTGATAGGCCTCAGTAGCCGAAATAGACCGACGTTAAATAAATGTAAAAAAAATCAATAAATCCCGCTTTTTTAAAATTTTTTCTGTGTTTTAGCAAAAAATGTTTTAGACAAAAGTTGTAGGTCTAGTTGGGTACTATCCAACGATGTATCGTATGTACATATTTGATTCGAAATAAATCGCCGCCATTTTGAAACGAAGAGGGCAATTTGGCCCATCTTCGAACTTAAACGAGATATGCACCCAAAGTATTTGCTTGCTATATTTAACAGTTAACAACTTTCGTTATATAGCATATATATACTAACTATAGTTAAATTTTCCCGAAGTCGTGACATACTGCACTCTGCAATAGGTAGATGAGAAATCTACCTAAAAAAAAAAAAATCTAGTTAGTCTGTTCAGCTACTGGTTGTGCCCAAAAAAATATGAGGCACAAAGTTACGTACCAGAGATCTTTCGATATCATGGCACACTAAGCATCAATATATGCAAAGTTTCATATCATGGCATGACCTAGACTTAATACAATGAAACGGCTAATATCTGTCATTTTAAAAACAAATGTCATGTTGCGATACATGGTTGAAAAGAGAAATTAAAGACGAACTATATAGGTAACAAGAATATATAGGGTACCTTTTAAAATAACAAAGTTTGAGTCATTTCCGCTTAAACCGGAAGTTGAGGAAAGTTTTTGATATTCTCAAAATAAGGACAATTATGTATTATACAACTCTCCCAAAATTTAAAAATTTAACTTCCCAAATAGCAAAGTTATATGTCTCCTGTGTCACCCGGTATATAGGTATGAGTGTTTTTTGACAGATATCGTACCAATTCGGTTTCGAGAAAAGTCTGGCACAGTACATTTGTTATGATCATTAACAACACCAAGGTGCAATACAAACTTGAGAAGAATACCTCCTCGATATTGAGAAGGCCTTCGATACCGCCTGAATTCCGGGCTACATCGCCAAACTTAGCTACTCTTTCTAACGGACAAGTCGCTGCAAGTTCGGGTGAATAATAAACTATCAGCATGGCGAGATATTTTATCGGGAGTTCCTCAAAAGTCGTGCATGTCACCCAAAGTGTACAACTTAAGGTGCGTACGGACTTGACGGGACGCGCGCGCGACACGCACGCGACGCGCTGGCCCCGCGCCTGCTACGCGCACGCGACTGCCGCGGTTCTCTAGCGCGCCTGCTGCGAGCCATGTAGAGAGACGCGCCCGCTACACGATCAGCAAGTTGGATCAGTGTAGGTGTAAAAGGCCTAGAAAACATATCGAACAAGGAGAAAGCTGCAGCATGTTTATTGTTATGCGGTGGTGCGATGTTCATTGCATCTCATTTAATATTTTTTAAAAAACCTAGATGGTGGCGTAGTGAACTGTACAAAAGAAGCGCCGGTCAGGAGTTAATGAATGATTGCCCAATATCCATCCACGCGTCTCATTTTTTGTTTTTTAAAAATAATCGTTATTTCTAGGATCCCACAAAACTTGTTTTAATTTATATAAGTCGATAAGCTCTAACTGAACTTCTTCGCTCCACTCCATCTCAACAACTGATTTCTAGCGCGATTGCTACGCTCCTACATTGTGTCCGTCCACACTGCGCCATGCTCTTTCTTTGATCTGCCGTCGAAAAACTGACAATAGATGGATAGCAGCGCGCCTCGGACAGGCGGCGCTAGCGCCGCTCGCTCTCCCCGTCCACACTTAGGAATTTTGGAATGTCGCGTGCGTGTCGCGCGCGCGTTCTGTTAAGTCCGTACGCACCTCTATGTCCCCGACTTCTCGAATTCCCGAATATATCAAGTATGCCGATGATACGACTATGTATGCGCATTCACATGCACAATGTGCAAGCTCACATTTCTCGCTCCACGACATTACGATCAGTGAATGATTCAGGTAAATGCCGGCAAGTCGGAGGCAAAAGTCCACCAAATTTCATCCAAAAACTGCGTGAGTTAGGAGTTGTTAGATTAGACCAAAGATTGATATTCAGCACGTACATCAGTGAGATGGTACGGACAGGAGTCCGTATCTGCTCCTGGCAAGAAATAGCAGATTCTGTCGACAAAATAAGAAATTAATATATACGGTTGTGGTCAGGCTGGCCATGACATATGTGACCCGGTTTCGTGCAGAACGTTGGTGACGACTATAAAAAACTGAAGGTATCGGAACATATGTTCATGAGCTTTATTTCAAATTCTAACAGATATACCTCTCTCAGAGACCTCCTGCACGTTATCACAAAATTATTCCACTGGCTGATTCATTCAGTAAATCATGCAGAAGTTTTATATCTTCGAAATAGGCAATAGTCAAACACCATATCGGGCATTGCCCATTTTTCGGCAAACTCTCTATCCATCTTACCTCTTACCTTAACCTTTCTTCTATACTACGTACTTTCTTTAAAAACTGTCTACATTTAACTCGTTCCTGACCCCCTCTTTGTGTTTATTTCATTTTGTTGTTTTCATTCTTCTTAACCAACTATCTTTATTAAAGTCATAACACAAAATCGGACCCGCCCTGTCCAACATGTCAACTGCCACTGCGCTGATGTTTAACTCATTTTGGGTTAGGCCCTGGAGCTATGTGTTATTATTATTATTATTATTATTACTTTCTTTGTTGTTGTTGTTGTTGACAGATATCGTAAACATGCTTATCGCGAGTTATTTATGGACAAACAATTTGTAACAATTTTTGAGACCTACATACATCCCATACAGTGTTTAGTACCGCATAGAGATTTCTGTGTATTCACATCAATTTTTCTCCTACTTCTCCTCATTTGTGGCCATTGGGCAACCGCTAAAGATACAGCATAAACTTTTATAGACCGATACCTTCCTTCAGTAGTAAACCATGTAATTGCGAAATCTTTATTAAAGTTGGTTCAGTGCTAATTAGTACATTGATACAGACTTATGTAGGTACAGTGCCTTCTATACCATATATTGAGGAAATAGATCAATAAAATATATTCTAATCTCTCTATCATATTTTAATTTATAAAAAATAAAATAATTTATTATAATATTAATCAGCAAAGATTTTCTTTTCTTAATCAATCTTTTGTTTATTTTGAATTTTATTATAAACCCATTTTATAATCATAGCATTTTCACAAGAAGATAAAAATATATCTAACATAAAATCATTAAACATTTAATTTTATTCTACTGTTTCCACTTCTGAATGGCTGAACGAATTTTGTAATTTCTCTGTCAGTCTCACATCTTCGCCATCCCCATAATATATATCATTACTAAAACTTTCTGTTTCATCCACGTTCCTTGTTATTCCACACAGTCCTTTGTACTTTACGTTTTGTTTAAAACCTTTTGGGCATTTTGAACACGGTTTACCTATTTTGTACACTGGTCGACTCACATAGTTGCCTCCTGGTCCATAATTACACACAAATACAATTTGATACCACTTTCTATTTGTGTCTATGGTTGTATAGTATGTAATAGCACATCCTATTTCGACAGTTTCAGCCCAAACAAGTTGAGTGTAATGTCCTACTTTCACCCCTCTGAAAAATTAAAGGAATATTGAAATACCTATGAAATACCTATGAAATATTAAACTATTTGTTTTGAAAGTTATGGATTTGTCTCAAAAGTATAAGATACATCCACAAATATGAAATATAGAATTATACGTCCCAATCATTGTCTCGTAAAGATTCTTCAATTTTAATTATAAATATATATTTTGTATATTAACACAGATACACTTGTGTAGACATTATATGTAACTCTCTGAAGATATTAATCCAATGTGAATATACAAAAATTACATAAGAAAATGAGGTTTTCAAAAGATTTGTTATGAATTCCTTGGACAGGCCTTGATAATAGGTAAATTCCCCAGGAAGCCTTAACAACGTGTTGACGGACCTTTTGAGATTACGCATAATTCTTGTTGAAACATGATACGATGTCGTAATCTCCCGCATTATTATTTTTTTACCGTGGTAAGGTAAAGTCAAATGTTAAATGGCAAAACAGTAGACTTCTTTCCAAGAAGTTTATGTGAAATAATTTTTTAGAGGCCGTACGACCAACACACAACTATGGTACAAGATTTTTACACGGAGAAGAGCTCTGGAAGGCCTAAGCCGATAAGGCTCAACGGAGTGGAAATTCCATTTGCCTGTAAGTCTGTAAGGAGTTATTTTTGACTAAAAATTAACATTTAACTCCCACATCCAAAAAGTCATACAGAAAGCAATAATCGCCCTGGGAAGGTGTAACCAAATGTGTGGAAAAAACTGGAAGCTAAATCCTATAATGAACCTGTGGTTATACACCAGGGTAGCGAGACCCATGACAACCTATGCATCAGTGGTATGGTGAACTAAGACAGTGCAGTCGGGAGCAATAAGGCTGTTAAGTGGCGTACAAAGGCTTGCTTGCCTGTGCGCCACGGGAGCCATAAAAACTGCTCCTTTGGCTGCACTTGCGGTTCTATTGGACCTGTCGCCATTACACATATTCATACAAGTCGTAGCTCAGTCAGTGGTGCACAGGTTTATGCAATGCCAAACGCCAATTAGTCGGCAACACAGGACGGAGTACCAGAAGTTATACTCGGAGATGAGAACAGATCCCATCCTAGACATGCCCACGGACGTAATGGTCCCAAGGTATAACTTCA
Source organism: Leptura quadrifasciata (assembly GCA_963675555.1). Classification (NCBI taxonomy): domain Eukaryota; kingdom Metazoa; phylum Arthropoda; class Insecta; order Coleoptera; family Cerambycidae; genus Leptura; species Leptura quadrifasciata. The sequence continues at coordinate 48,559,464 of OY776678.1, forward strand.
ATAAGAACTTTCAGACTGTAGTACCAGACAGAGATGACTGGAAAAACGGTCCTCCCATAACAGCACAAACAGTCTGGTACACTGACGGCTCCAAGACAGAACAAGGATTCGAAGGCTATCAGAGTAATGGTAGGCCTTCTAACTGGACACTCCCAGCTCAAGACATACATGAATCTAATGGGCCTAGCAGAGGACGCAACATACAGGTTCTGCCAAGAGGAAGAGGAAACCCCAGTTTACGTATTGTGCCACTGTGAAGGCCTGGCGAGACTGAGATTTCAAGTATTCGGAGAAGAAAAACCAAAGGCCGACAGCTATACTAACGGGCCTTTATCAAAGCTGTGGAGTCTAGGACAAAGCTGGATGAGGTACTATAAGGAATGTATTTTAGGAGCACCACAATGGACCTGAAAAGGTCGCGGTGGTAAAGGCTAAATAACCAGCTCCTCTGTCTATCTCTCTATCTATCTATGGTACATGATGCGGTGCTGTCTGACGTACCATACAGCAAATCGAGGTTAACTAGAATAATGCAATAATGCAATCTCAAAATGGCCGTTAGGCTCTTGGTAATAAGAAGATCATTCTATCAGCAAATTTTTAATAAAGTTTAATTGGTGATAATTTAAGTGATTGTTGCTAATTCGGATGTATTAATAGTTATTTAAGATACAAGTGCAGAAAGCCATTCTTTATTGCACAAATGGCTAGATTAAAAATACGAGCGAAGCAAGTGTTTTTAAAAGCCATGAATGCAATAAAGAGGCTTTTTACAAGTGTGTCTTACAACGTTTTATCTTCGATCGTTCCAGTTATTGTAAGAAATGGGCAATTTTTCGTGAATATTTGTAAAACTGTATCAACTTTGTCACTTTGACGGTTAGTATTATTCGAGTTGTAGTTGAAGTCTCCATTCTAATTATGTTACATCATAGTCGTGACTGAAAATCTGTGATGATAGTAAATAAGGCAACGATATTATAAACAAACTGGCGTAATTTTTTAGAAATCGTGCATGCAATAAAAAAATTTATTGCACAGTTTCTTATAATAGGCCACTTTTTACACTGGAAATGATGTAAAAAACTGTTGCTTTTTACATGGTCGTAGATAAATTATTTTTTTATTTGTCACTTTATGTTACTAAAAACGTTTCTTGCCTTAAATTGGTTCCTTGGGTTGCCATTGAAGAATCCTTAATTTATTCCACTCGAACGAGACCCGGAATCTTCCCTCCCATCATGGGAGGTTAAAATCACGAGAATATGATTTTTCACGATTCACGGCTTTCCCGTTGAATTTACGACAAAAAGGCCCAATACAATTCTATCGCCACATGCATATGTCTACTAGTAATTAGCATCTAAAGTTGAATTAAGTTGTGTGATCTTCATATTTTCCAAGAATCGTTCGGGAATTAAGTTAAATAATAAATTGAGGTTGTAATTTATAAAAATAAAAAGTAATATTTACTTAAACAGGTCAGGATTATTTTTCTAATAAATAGACCAGATTATATTTATTTATTTATATATTATATATGTTTTATTGAATCAAATCGTCACGTTATACGATGTTCTGGACATGATTCATTTGAAGTTATCGGTTGATTATGTATATTTCCGGTGTTATCTTCTACATCTGTTCCTTCAATATTTACAACTCCAAGTCTGTTATCATCATTATCATTATCACCATCATCATCGTCATGATCAGTATTGAAGTTTAGTTTCAATTGGCTTGTCATAGGCAAGCGTATCCACATCTTCAATAATAATATCAGTATGTTATCCTCCAAAATTTTTACAGATTATTGAGTAGTAAGGTACAGATTTTCGACAACTGCAAACTTTTTGACAACTTTTTGTGCATTTACGGGAAATTTGGAGTAAAGGTTCTTTTGGAACAGGATCATTTAATGTTATTACCCCACACTAAGAACTAGTTTCCCAACCCACTTCAATTGATTTTTGACGTCACCACCCATTCTTGAACCTGATGGTAGGGTCGTAAGCAATGTTTATACGCTGCTACTTCAATTGGCAAGAGAGATGCGAGATCGAAAAGTTTGCTCTTCAAATATCTACCCTGCTATAATTAAGTGAATTGTTTCGATGCCGCTCCATACATAGCTTTCACGAAAGATATTGGTGCTGCAGACATTAAGATTGATCATGTATTTGGATTTTTAAAAGTTTTAACTATTCCTTGCAACGTTACATTATCTGCAGGGTGTTCAAGGACAATTCCCAATTTATTAATTTATCTGCTTCGATGATTTCCTTGATCAAGGTGAACATGCAAAAGTATTACACTCAGAGTTTAGCAATTGGTTTCAAATCGGTGTATTAGTAAAGGACAATGTTAATAATGGCCATCTTTCTGCCCCGAAGGTGAAACGATCAAAACGCAGTGAAATACTTTGCAAGAGGTGTCAAAATTATCGGCAGTAACTCTAGAATACTCGGGGAGGCGGAGAAATGTTTTACAACGCCTTAGAGAGATAAACAACACCTTCAAACCGGCCAAAAACCTTAAATATTTATTTCAAACTAGAACAAGAGTGAAGGCCAACAATTTAAGTGGGAACAACAGGTACACACTCTATAACACTCGGGGAGGCGGGGAACTTCCTCAAGGGATAAACAATCCCTTCATACCGCCTTAAATATTTATTTTAATATAAAAACAAGTTTGTAGGCCAACAGTTATGTAAATTTTTACTTATATATATAAAAATAAACTTGTACTAATGTATGTCTGTTATTTAACAAACATACATTCTAGAACATCCGGGGAGGCAGAAAAAGGTCTCTGCAGCCCGCTGGACGGGTAAAAAAATTTACATTAGGACGATATTTAAACGAGGAACACTTTTAGATCTATTTTAATAAAAACAAAACCGATAAACAGGGAGCAGGATTCAAAAAACTGTATTTACAATATCCCGTGCAAATGTGATAAATGTTATGTAGGTGAGTCATCCAGACCTTTCAGTGTGAGGTTGGATGAGTACAAGAATTACATTAGAAAGAATGAAATTCAGAAATCCAAGATTTGTGAACATGCTTGGGAAAACGGACATAGAATAAACTGGGACTCGGTAAAAATTTTAACAAAAGAAGCAGATACCAAAAAAAGAAAAATTAAAGAATCAGCAATAATCTTATTAAATGAAGATAAGTGCGTATCAAATTGTTCTGTAGATATTTGTACAACCTGGCTACCAATGTTAAAAGAAGAACTTAACAAACTCAACATTATCTAAAAGAAAACATCATCAGTTATGTGTTCTGCATAAGTAGTAAGTATCTATGGAAATAACATAAACAGAATCTTAAAACTGTGTATTTGACATACACAGCAAAATAAGTGTTCTTCAAAAAAAAGAAACGCTTTGAGAACGGAAAGAGACTACTTTCCGAAACGTCAGCAAAATACATTATTTCTGTGTTTATTCCGATTTATATTATTTTCAAAACATAACCTCTGACTATTCCTTTGATTTATACTTTATTTTACAGCTTATTCCCACGTTTCCACCTCCACAGTAGGGGAGATTTTTAAGAAATGCTTGTCAGAGGGGTCGCCAAATGATAATTAGCAATACTTATAAAACATTTTGCATTCAAAACAGGTTTTTACTTTATTTTGCATGTTGCCCTGTTGTTTCTACAGACCCCCACCCCCGAAGGTGGTTGTTCAAAAATAATTTCTAATGAGTTATGTGGTGCAGTTAGCAGTTGATTATTATTGTGATTCAACTATTTTCACTTTGGGTTGATTTTAAGGGGGTATTCAGACCTCAAAAAGGTGGTAGAAATAATTCCCCGCCACCCCAATTATTCTAGAATATATGCCTGTTGTTCTCAATTATATTATTGGCCTACAACCTTCTTTTATATTAAAATAACTATTTAAGGTAACTTGAAGGGGTTGCTTATCTCGTCAGGTGGTTGTAAAAAGATTTCCCCGCCTTTCTAACTATTCAAATCAAATTTATTTCCCCAGAAAATAAACATGCATACATGTGTAAGGAAAGTACATATATTGCATCTGATTTCTTGTAAAATTTAAATAATATATATAATATATAATACACAATCACAGTAAATAATATTCATTTACACCTACATACATTTATACTATTCTCATTGTTACTCATTATTCATGGGACTAAACGCGCGTGTAGTATTCTTCTAGATTATAAAAAAACATTGTTTAATAGAAAGTGTTTCAGTTTACGCTTGAAGCTATTTAGACTATTAATCAGTTTTAGTTCTGCTGGCAAGTGATTGAATATTTTAATGCCATTATAGAGTGTGCCTTTTCTTGTGACGTTATAATTATACATCGGTAGGAGTTATAGATTATTTTGACGAGTGCCATATTTGTGAATATCCGAATGTTTCGTTAACTTTTCTTTATTTCGAAATATATATATAGTTATTCGGAATATGTAAAGGTTCACCAGGGTCATTATTCGTAAATTTTTGAAATGTTCCCTACATGATTCTGTTTGTCTTAGACCATAAATTGCTCTTATAGCCTTTTTTTTGTGTCTTGAATACAGTATCCGCTCCGATCGAATCTCCCCAGAATTCAATCCCATATTGTAGTATGCTTTGAAAATATGCGTAGTATACTATAGTCGATGTTTGCAATCCGATATTTTTTCTTATCATAAATATAGCATACACAGCACTGGCTAGCCTCCTGTTGAGTTCAAGCACGTGACATCTCCATTTGAGACTTTCATCCAAATAAATCCCTAAGAACTTAATGCTCTCTACAGGTGAAATAGCATCATGTTGTAAATCAATGTTTTGTTGAGTGTAATTATAACCCGAATGAAACCTGATGTTAAATGTTTTAGTTAGGTTTAGTAATAACTTATTTGCAATCAGCCAATCATTTATATTATTCAGTATTTCTGTACGCTCTGGTAGTGAACATTTGATGCTAATACTGGTATCATCCGCGAATAAGAAAAACTGCACCGTTTTGAAATTATCAACCAAATCGTTGATATATATTAAGAAAAGTACCGAGCCAAGAATTGAGCCCTGTGGCACACCACATTTAATCTGTTTTTGATTGGATTTTATTGGTACTACCTTGTTGTCAGAAATATCTTTTAGTTCCACATACATTTTGCGGTTATATAGGTATGATTTGAACCAGCTGCAAGATATACCTCTAAAACCATAATATTCCAGTTTATCTAGTAGGTACTGATGATCCACACAGTCGAATGCTTTGGTTAGGTCAGAAAACACACAAAGTGGATAGCATTTTGCTTCGAGACAGTTGTTTATATTGTTAATTAATGAATATATTGCGTCACTTGTGTTGCGACCTTCCCTAAATCCAAACTGTGCGTCTGTCAGTATTTATTTCGAATCGATATAGGTTATCATCTGCTCTTTGACTGCTAGTTCAATAATTTTTGCAGGTGAGGGGAGAACTGATATTGGCCTATAGTTTGATCTGTCTGTTTTTTCTCCCTTTTTGAAAATCGGTACAATTTTTGCAATTTTCAGGCTATCCGGAAAAATTCCGGTCGAGAGTGAAAGATTAATTATAAATGTCAGTGGTGTTTTCAATAAGTCAATATTTTCTTTAAATCGTGTATTAGGTATATCGTCGAGCCCCACGGCCTCTTTTTTCTTTAGTTTATTAACTATCCTCACAGTGTCCTGTTCTACTACTGGATGAAAATTAAATGAATTCAGTGAACAGAAGGCATAATTTTTTAAATATTCTATAGGGTTTTTTGTTGGGTTTAGGTTATTAGTAAGTTTTATTGGTTCCTCTATAAAATATTCCTGAAAACTATGGGCTACCATGCCGATGTCCTTGATTGTAGTGTTATTCCAGAGTATATGCCTATTATTTTGACACGATCTACAAAGCACTTCATTGCGTTTTGGCCGTTCCACCTTGGGGACAGAAAAATGGGTATTTTTACATTGTCCTTTATTTTTCATATCTTCTTCAATTCGACTCAAAAATGAAATATCATTTAAATATCTCTTGCGTATTCTAGCTCCGAAAATATTACTTTAGTCAGAGCAAAATGAGCAGAGGATGGCTCTCAATTTTCTGGAGTAAGCATGTCCAATCAATCAAAATAAATTTATCAAAATTATAACAGCATACAGAAATCACCCCAGGACCAGCCGTACAATCACCATACTAACCGCTTAATGTCTCAAGGAAAATGTAAATAATTTATCGTAACCGACAGGAATAAAAACCAAAATTAGGTTAATCTGAGAGAGAGTAGCGATTCACCGCACTAATAATAATTTTAGTATCACAGTATATGTTTGACATAACGTCTTTCATTGCTTAGACAAAATGTAACGCGCCGGTAGAATAATATCTTGTGAAATGAAATAAATACGATACAGTGAATGAGATAAATAAAATACTAAAAAATGATATGTAAATATAAGTCAATAAAGAAATTTTTAATGGTTAATGGTGGCGGATTGCAAGGCCGAGTGGACCGGGTCTGGCTTGATTAAAAACAATTATTTAGCCTTAAACCTAAACACCTTTTAGCAATATAAATAAAAGTAGGTAATAACATAAAAATATCCAAACAGAAAATATTCTGAAAAACTTAAACTGCGCATGTGTTTAAATAAGTTTCACTATAACACTTTTTTAAAATTTTGCAGTTGACGCAAATACCTCAATCTAAACGAGGTACCTTGTACGAAACGCATGGACGCTGGGCTGTGCAGGGCTGGCCTAAACTTATGGCATTAATAATTTTGAATTCAGAAAATTTCGATTTTAATAGAGATACGTGACGAAGAATTAATTTATGAACAAAAAGTACAAAAAGAAAACAAACACGAGGGGGCGAGCGTAGGTGCGTCTTTACTATGTACATACTTCGGTATGAGATGTAAAGCAACGTAAGGCGCGGTTAGTAGTTGGATGGGTGACCGTTCCAACGGAGACCGCGTTCTCGCCTCACACATCTTCCAGCGGCTTGTATATCAGTGTATGCGCGGAAGCTATACAACCTTAGGCAAGGGTTGTATAGGCGATATACCATCCTTCGGAGGGGATGTAAAGCCGTCGGTCCCTTGTCTATTAAATGTTAGGCAAGTAAAAGATCCCTACTCTTCTTAAGGGAAGAGGTTCGGCAAAATTCCTGGTTGGGGGTAGCTCGTCTACAGGCGTTGGTGTTAGGCCTCAGTAGCGGAAATAGGCCGACGTTAAATAAATGTATAAAAAAAACACAACAAAAAGGATACAAACATTACAAACAAAAAGGAAGAGGGCAGGAAAGATTTAAGGATGGAAAAAGGTATGAAATATCAGTAATGGTGGATAGAGTAAGCGGAAGTTATAGTTGGTTGGTTATAGTTGGTTGCCGGAAAATCGATAACGTCTGGGATGGTAAAAGGTGTTTAATCTGAAATGCGGCATTATGCTGTCTAATTTGCGTCATGTGTCTTGTTAGCGGACTATATCGCCCAGTTTGAACGAATAGAAGTTTGGAGAGATGCGCTAGACGTAATCCGTTTTCGGGGTTATGTCGTTACAACGTGCGTATAGGTCCTGTTAATATGTTCTCAGTTGATTCCCCTGCATATACAACATGAAAAAGATCTGCCAATTCACTCTTCTCCATTGTATAGCCGATTAATTCCATGGATGACACCAAAAGATAAAATTGACCAAGTTTAATTGTAACTATAATATACTTAATTTAAACTTTTATTCAGCAGAAGCTATGGTATCACTTGCCTTTATATACAATGTCTGATCAAGTACTATAAAATACCTTTATTGTTCCGTGAATTTTGTTTTGTCAATAGCTTTCAAAGCAGTTGTGTATATAGTATCGTAATTAGTTGGAGGTAAGTCGATAAACCTGGAAAATTAGACTTACTCTTCATCTTACACCACATCAAAAAAAATACTTGATGAGAGAATTATCTCCTTTAAAATAGGATGCATAAAACTTGAGGTCTTTGATACTTATGGTTGAGAATACAACGTTACTGACTTCAACAAGTTACACAAGGTCACGCATTTATGAAGCGAAACTGATGGGAACTTCTATTATTATAAAGACATGTGTTTTATTACTACCACAAGCAGGTATATGAATAGCGACTAACGTATTCTTATTGTAATAGAAATCAACGACTTACAGTATACCTGATTAGAAATAAACTTACATAGTAAATTGAGAATTTAAGGGCAATGCAACTTAGTTTAACATTGAATGCTAATTACTGATAGAAATATGCATACGGCGATAAAATTGTATACGATTTTTTTGTAGAGAACTTATAAGCTTTAAATTTATAAATAAACATTTTTGTCGTAAATTCAAAAAGCCAAAAATCGCTAAAAAGAATATTTTTATGGCATTCGCCCCTAGAAGAGGGATTCTGGGCCTTGCTCGAGTGGGATAGATTAAGAACTATTCACTGACAAACAGATGAACCAATTTACTCTATGAAATCTATTGTTTGATTTATTTCTGCTATTCTGCCTGGCCTAATACTATTATTAGATAAGTTTCATTACGAAGCGCCGACTAGGAAAAGGACTACGGCTTTTTGATATAGATTAAATTGGATTATGCCCAGCTTACCTATCTCTAGTGTCATTTATCCAAGTGGTATTAAATATGTTGACTTCATCATACCACAGCAGGATTAGCTCTTTTATTGATTTTACAATATCAATTTCTGGGATGGAACTATTGGTAAATCCTAAATTTTGTCCAACGTGTCCATATTCCTCTAAAACAATTATAAATAAAATAGATTTCTCATATAAACATTTGAAACGGGTGATGCAATACTGACATTGTTATTACCATAAATAAATTACGATAAACTGTTTAAAATTTTAAACAACCCTGCCTTCCCACAACTTTTTTAGTAGTGCGCCTATGGCTGTTTTGGTATATTGTATTTCACATAAAATTTAATTGTAATTCTTATAATTTTGTTTTTAATTTGCTTCATTATTTGTTGTTTTGCTTCCAATATTATTTTAATTTACTTTGTTGCTTTATGGACTACTGTTTTAGTTTATGATCGTTGAGTATGTTATTAAAAAAAATCCGTTTCAACATTTTTTTTTATTTTACAATAATAGTGATGCAAATCTTTTATAATGCCTTAACCAGTAACTTAAAATGCCAAAATTACAAAATAGTACTTTTATATCTCAACTTTTCAATTGTATTTCAACACGATTTTTCAAATGAAATAAATCATATTTCCTTACACATATCCAAAATTGTTGCATTTTGACTTAAGAGACTCTATTTACAATATCCCGTGCGAATGTTATGTTGTGAGTCATCCAGACCTTTCAGTGTGAGGTTGGATGAGCAGAATAATTACATTAGAAATAATTAAATTCAGAAATCAAAGATTTGTGTACATGCTTGGGAAAGCGGACATTGAATAAACTGGGACTCGGCAAAAATTTTAACAAAAGTGGCAGATAACAAAAAAAGAAAAATTAAAGAATCAGCAATAATTTAATTAAATTAAGATAAATGCGTATCGAATTGTTCTGTAGATATTTGTACAACCTGGCTACCAATGTTAAAAGAAGAACTTAACAAACTCAACATTATCTAAAAGAAAATATCATCAGTTCTATGTTCTGTGTAAGTAGTAAGTATCTATGGAAATAACATAAACAGAATCTTAAAGCAGCGTATTTGACATACATAGTAAATAAGAGTTCTTCAAAAAAAGCTTTGAAAACGGAAAGAGACTACTTTCCGAAACGTCAGCAAAATACATTATTTCTGTGTTTATTCCGATTTATATTATTTGTAAAACATAACCTGTGACTGTTCCTTTGACATAAACGTCACAGGCGCAGAAGCTTTTTTCCAATAATTCTATTATTTTGTATATTCGGTGATTTGTTCTTGAAGAGGATAATACACGTGATAGAAAACTCAAATAAAAGGAAGGAATAAATTGAATTATTTCACTCGATTTTCATCATTTCACTTTTCAATTAACAGGCATGACAATGGTTTACTCAAACAAAAAAAGAACAGGATAAAAAAAGTTGTACTATTAAATTTTAGATAAAATGCAATATACCAGAAAGCCATAAGCGTACCACTAAAAATGGGGTAGGAAGGAAGGGATATTTACCCCCAAATCAGCCCTTTAGAAAACTTAATTTTAAAAAATTTTACTTTAAACTGTTACTTTTTGACATACATTTCACTGTACCAGAATTGAAAAAAATATCTGCAGCCATTTGCACAACATTAAAAAAAGAAATATTTCTAATTCCAACTTTAGAGGGCTGTATCTTCATAGGGGTGTGATTTTGGATAGAGGTAAATTAGGTTCAATCAACTTTTTTGATATTCTGAGTCCGTGGTTAAGTGATTGACATACTTTTTAAAAACGTCCTTTATAGTATCGCAGTAATAAAAAATAGGAAATACCAGGGACTCGCAGAGTTTTTCCTAATTATAAAATGAGGATATGTCTATTTGAGTATAGCAGCGTTAGAGTTATATACGACTTTTTAATTAAATTGTTCACATGCGGTATAAATTTGAAATTTTATAAAAAAGAATGATAGATTTTTTCGCATAATTTTGTATAACTTCATTTTTGATTTTAAGTACTACCGAGGTTTTTATATCATTATAACGGTTTCTAGAACAAAAAAGAACTATCTGTGATTTAAGGGGATTAATTTTTAACGCGTGACTTTTGCAATATTGCATTGCAATATGAGTGTTTATTTGATAATATTGAATCACTATATGACCTGTATGGATCCGACATTCTCATTATTGGCGACTTTAACATCCCTGAATATTTTTCAAAAACTCCCAGTCGGAAATACAATTCCCTGCTGCATTTTATGAACTTTTTTAATCTAAAGCAACAAAATAATATACTCAACGCTAATAACAGACTATTAGATCTCATTTTAAGTAATATGTCTTGTAACGTCCAAAAATCAACTTCAGTTTTGTTAGCGGAAGATCTTCATCATCCTGCTCTTTGTATTAATGTGTGTGTACAAAATCTTACGACTAATAAGTTTCCACTATTTAGTCATGAGTCGTTTAATTTTAAAAAAGCTAATTACCCCGCACTCTACAATGAGCTAGCTCTAGTTGACTGGAGTTTTATTTCTAATCTGGCAGTAAACGAAGCTGTGTTTGAATTTTATGACAAAATATATTCTGTTTTTAAGAAACACGTCCCTAAAAAAACACCATCACACAAACAGTATCCCCCCTGGTTTAATTCCAATGCAATTAGACTGCTTAAACAGAAGAACAGGGCACGTAATACATACAGAAGGACTAAAAACCAGGATGATCTAATAATATTCAATGAATTAAGAGCTTTGCTAAAAATGACTATAAAAGATGCTTATGCTGCATACATACGGGATGCCGAGAATGCCATAAAATCTAACCCAAATAAGTTCTGGGGTTATATTAATTCAAAAAATAATGCCACATCTATTCCTAGTACTATGAACTACAACAATGCCACTCTTGAAAGCCCCCAAGATATAGTTAACTCCTTTGCTGATTTTTTCTCTAATGCGTATATTAATTCTAGTGACTATTTGCCTGGTGACAGTGTATATAATAACAATGTTATGCGTATTCGAATATTCACTGAGAGCGAAGTCCTAAACTCAATTAAAAAACTCAAGGCAAACATGACTACAGGACCTGATGAAATACCCGCGTTTATTATAAGAGATTGCGCTAATGTTTTTTACAAACCTCTCTGTATTATATTTAATTTAATCTTAAGCACAGAAACATTCCCTGATAAGTGGAAACTATCCAGAATTTGTCCAGTGTTTAAAAAGGGCAGTAAAAATGAAATAGAGAACCATCGTCCCATCGCAATTTTATGCAATTTTTCTAAAATTTTTGAATTCTTATTGCATGATTACGTATCCTTCCATACTAAAAGTTCAACAATTGAAGAACAACATGGCTTTATGGGCGGTCGGTCAACTGTTACAAACCTGGTATGTATCACCCAATTTATTTCTGAAGTCATAGATCGTAAGGGTCAGGTTGATGTAATTTATACCGACTTCTCTAAAGCATTCGACAGATTAGACCATGGCATTTTATTGACTAAATTAGAAAGCTTTGGAATCAGTACTTCGCTACTAAATTTATTTATGTCTTATTTGTCCTATCGGTCTCAATATGTTCAGTATCGTGGTTATCGGTCTGATCATTACAGCCAATCATCTGGAGTACCACAGGGCTCGGTACTTGGACCATTGCTTTTTGTACTGTTTATCAATGACATTGTTGATGACTTGGATGTTCACTATTTGCTTTATGCTGATGACCTAAAAATATACTTTCCTATAAATTCCGACTATGACTGCCTGAGGGTTCAGCGTAACCTGGATCTTCTTAATACCTGGTGCATTAATAACCGTCTTCCTCTTAATGCTGCTAAATGTAATGTCATGTCTTTCACACGTAAAGTAAATAAAATTTCATTTAACTATAAATTAAACGACTGTACTCTAAATAGACCTGAGTTTATAAAAGATCTTGGCGTTGTTTTTGATACTATATTAACTTTTTCTAAACATATCGAGGAAAGCACCAGTAGTGCATTTAGAAATTTAGGTTTTGTTTTGAGAAACAGCAAAGATTTTACTGAATTATCTACTCTACGTATGTTATTTGTTACATTTGTCAGATCCAAACTGGAATATGCGTCCATTGTTTGGAGTCCTAGTTACAACATTCACATAGCGTCCTTGGAAAAAGTACAACGAAGATTTTTTAAGTCCACAACTTTTATTCTGGAGGGCACATATCCAATGAGAGGGACACAACAAGAATTTTTTTTTAAATAAATTTAGTATGAGTAGCTTAATAAGGAGACGTGTAATGCATTCAATAATGTTCTTACACAAAATTATCAATAATAAAATTAGCTGCACCTGCCTCACCTCACTTCTTAGGTATCGAATTCCGAGATTAAATTCTCGAACAAATAATGTACTCATGCTTCCTACTCCACGCACTAATATATTAGAATCATCTCCCCTACATCAAATGTGTTTAAATTATAATAGTATTGAGGCTAGCCTGGATATATTTAACTGTAATATTGCTGACATAAAGAACATTTACTTAAACCCCATTTAAACACGCTCTTGTCTATATTTCTGTGTTACACTTGTGATATATATATATGTATGTGTGTATGTGTATATATGTATATGTATGTATGTATATATGTGTATGTGTGTATATATGTGTGTATGTATATATGTGTATATATATGTGTATATATATATGTGTGTATATATATGTATGTATGTATATATATATATATATTTATTTTACTAGAGTATATATTTTGATTGTAGTTGTTACATTTTATATTTGTGTCATTTGTGTACCTTTTACTTACACCATATTGTTCTATTTATCGATATTTTATTTAAATCTGTTGTTATTTGTCCTGTAATTGGGTTTCACCCGTTGGATGAATTATATAAATAAATAAATAAATAAATAAATAAATAAATATTTGCTAATGTCCGCGGGTCCTGATTAATATTACTAACAGCATGCTGACAGATATTAGGACTGAAGCTATATTTTAATTTGGTGTCATCCGCATACGATTGCATCTCAGAGAACTGTACACACTTGTAAATGTCAATTGTATAAATTTAAAAAAACAACGGCCCCAAAGCAGAGCCTCGTGGGACACCAGACCAGATGTCATTAATTTATTTGATGAAATACCAAGCCTAGTAGGTACATTTTGCGTGCGTCCATTTAAGTAATTTTGAAAGAATAACACCGCAATATTATCAAGGCCTTAATATCCTAATTTTGCACAGAGTAAGACACAGTCCACGGAGTCAAATGCTTTAAAGAAATTCAAGTACACTAACACCGGGGCCAGTTTCTTATCCTGTGCACTCAATATGTTGTCAGACATATTTACCAAGGCAGTGACAGTACTACGTCCTGGCCTGAACCCTGACCGATGTAGAGATAATAAATGTTTCTCGGTGAAGTATTTATGCAACTGTATAGAAATGATTTTTCTAAAATTTTACCAAATACCGGCAGTAAACTAATTGGCCGTAGATCGTTATATTGAGTAGGGTTATTTACCTTAGGTACAGGACATACCACTGCCTGCTTCCAAGCTACAGGAATATACCCATTTTCTAAGCAGCAGTTAATCACATGCGTTATGTAGGGTAATAGTAACGATAAACAGAGCTTAACCATTTGCAATGATATACCGTCAACACCACTTGCATTGGATTTAAGGCTAGAAATAACTTCAAAAATTTGCATCTTCCCGTTATCTTGGACTGCACCTAAAATCCTCTTCTCCTTCCAAAAGCATTTTTGTACATACTTCGTATTGAATGAATGAAATGAAATTTAATGGATTCTAACTAGGCAATTCTCATGTCAATACAAAATATTTGCCGCATTAGATCCGCACGTGGAAGTCGAAGTAACAATTTTTGTTCTCTTAAATATTTACAAAGGTACTATAAAACAATGCCAAGTTAGAGGAAAATATTTTAAATTAACAAGTTTTATCGTTAATTCTTATATCTCCATTGTATACCAGTAGTGTTGTGCTTCGTTGTATTATATCGCAATAATTACAAAAGACGCTAGGAAAATATTCACAATGAATGTCATTGAGGGCTTCATTAAATTAGGAAAGCTATGCGTGGGTAGGTATAGTCAATCAATCACGAACCACTTTCGATTTTCTTGACTCTCATCAACGTCAAGTAGACGAATCAACCCTGCGAGGATTCTATGTGCCTTATTGAGGTAGTACTAAGGCAGCAACTTGTAAATAAAGTAGCTAGCTCCATCTACCCCAGAAAATTTTAAATTAACAATTTTATCAACTTTATTACTTCAACTATTTTTCTAAACTGATTTAGCAAACACTAGACCAATGCAAACATAAAATAAACTTGTAACATAAAAATAAAAAAGCAAACTCTAAAGTCGATAAAATATCACAGATAATTAATACAATCCCCTTTTGTTCTGAAGATTTTAAAGAGACTAGTGTTACATATTTAGCAACAAGAGACATACACACATTCAATATTATATTAGTGTCTTCTTCAGAAAAAAAACTAGTGCCTGACCGAGATTTGAACCTGGAACTCCTACGCGAGATGCGATTAATTAATTACCAATTAAAAAGTGTTTATTGCCTATTTTAATATAATGTTAACTTGTGTGTGTGTGTTTAAGTTTCATGGCACTGGTCAAAGCCAATTAGCCAGACTTTTTGTCTATCAGATTTAGTTCCATTTATTTATAATTTACTTTCGATACCTTCCTGTATTAGCATTTACAACTACGCTAATACAATTTTACATGATCGTATATACTACTTACAATTAACTATTATTATATATATATACATACAATTTTAACTATTATATATCCATTTTGTTTTAATTATTATTATTATTATTTTTTTAATTATTATTATTATTATGTTGTACTTATATATATATATATATATATATATATATTTTATTATTATTTTTATCTTATTTTATTTTTATTTTTTTTTATTTTTTTCCGTTTTATATATCTACAAATTTAACTGCTATATGTTTTTTGTGTTTTTTTTGTTTTTTTTTTGTTTTTCTTTTTTCGAACCACACTTATATTACATTTAACTACGTGAGCGTGGGGTGAATGGTGATAACCATTATCAATAATCGTCTTAGTTTCTAGGCTTAATCTGTACCTATGAGTTATTGTCATTTTATTATAATTACATTACCCTATTTTATTGACCCTGCTAAATAGAATTTTGATATCACTATAAGATTTTACGCACTGCTTAATGTTTTTACAATTTGATATTAATATTTTTTATGTATCTATACAATGCTGAGTACACTTCAATACTTTTTGTGTGTAGTAAAGTGGAAATACTTGTAGGAAAAAGAATTTTTTCCTGAGCTAATTCGTTGTAAAGAATATCAATGTTTGTTGCATCCAGTACACATTCTAACATTATGTGTTGCAGATCAGCAATTTCTTCACAAATACAATATGGGGAGTCCGGCAATCCAAGCCTCTCTTTATACTGAGGAAACAAAGCGTGGTTACTTCTCAATCTGCAGATAGTTTTTATAAAGTTCCTATTAGTGACGTTTCTGAACCAAGGCGCCAAAGATACTTGGGGCTGTATATTTTTGTAAAATGTTCCTATCACAGAATTTTCATATTGTAGTTGCCAGCTTGATTTCATTTTTGATTTAAATATAGGAAATAAATCTTCTTTGGGTATTTTAAATAAAGGGTAGTTCTCTCCATCTTCTGTAGCATCTTTGGCTAATCGATCAACTATTTCATTATTTTTAATGCCTGCGTGACCCTTTACCCAGACTATATAAATGGATTTGGATCGTTTTACTGCTTCGTTGTAGAGGTGGAGGATTTCTGCTATTAAGTTGTTAATATTTGTAGTCGGAGTTGATGATTTTATCTTATATATGGCGCTTCGACAGTCTGAAAAAATGACAAAATCGTGTTTTTCCAGCTTTAGGCAGATGAGTATTGCTTCTTTTATTGCAAGGAGTTCGGCAGTATATATCGAGGCATTATTCGGTAGTTTATATTTTAGCTGAATGTTTTCTCTGGGATACCATATCGCACTCCCTACGGCTTCATTAATTTTAGAACCATCGGTGAATATGTGGTCATAATTATTCCATTTGGTTTTTACGTGGTTATCAAATAAACTGTTGCGGATTGGTTCTGGGACTTTTGTATAATCTTCAAGTACACTAGTTTTCACCGATTGTTATGCTTCGTATTTTATAGAGAAGTTGGGTTGAGTGCTTCCTTGATGTATTAAATTTGTGTACTCAGAAGCGTCGACAAAGCTTTCTACAAGGAGTGGAATTTTCTTGCTGTTCCAATATTTGTGTGTTAGGCAAAAAGTAGTAAGCTGGCGAATTTTTGGTAAAATATTGCTATTTTTTGCTTGCAGTTTTGTGATAAATTTGTCACTGAGATATTTTCTTCTTAGGTTTAAGGGTGGTTCTCCGGCTTCGGTTTCTAACACTAAAATCGGTGTGCTTGGTAAATATCCTATACTCATTCTAATACATTTATTTTTGATTACCTCTATCTTATTCAGGTGTACGTCAGCAGCGGATCCATAAAATATGCTTCCCTAATCTAATACAGATTTAACGAGGCTGTTATAAAACAATAGAGCAATATTGGGGTCTGCACCCCACCTTTGATGGCAGAATGTTTTCATGATATTGAGTGCACTTTCGGTCCTTTTGATTAGATATTGTATGTGTTCTTTCCAGTTTAGTTTTTTGTCTAGAATGACTCCGAGAAATTTTGTTGACGTTTTATATGCCAAAGTATAGTCGTGTAACTGAATATTGTTTGGGGGCTGAAACCGTTTTCTGGTGAAAGTGACTACTACCGATTTATTTTCTGATATTGTGAGTCCATTTGTTGTTGTCCAATTGTGTACTTTTGCCATCGCCTCACTTAATTTCGGGTTGCAGGAATTTATATCTTTTGTCACTGCGTATATGCAAATGTCGTCAGCGAATTGTAAGACCTTCACGTCGTTGTCGAATATGAGTTCGAGGTCGTAAGAATATATTATGTAAAGGAGGGGACTCAAAATGCTGCCTTGAGGTAATCCTAAGGACGTTTGACGAGGCTCTACCATCTGATCGAATAGTCTGATATATATAATACGATTTTGGTAAAGAGAATATATATTTTTAATTATAGGGACCGGAATTCCAATATTTTTCATTTTTTCAGACAATATATTTAAATTGACGTTATCGTATGCACCTTTGATGTCGATAAATGCTGCGAAAACTGCATAGTTTTTTGTAAACGTAAGTTGAACGTCGGTGATCAGATTCCCTATACTTTCTTGTGTAGACGTTCCTTTACGGAAACCAAATTGACTTGATGGTAATAGTTTGTTCAATTCTAACCAGTGCTCTAATCGATTCTTAATCATTCTCTCGTAAGTTTTGAGTACACAAGATGCCAATGCGATTGGTCGGTATGATTCCGCTTGATTCTGAGGTTTTCCTGGTTTTAAAATAGGTATAATGATGTATGTGTTTGACTGACTGTTTATTTTGTTCATTTTTATTTTTATTATTTACGCTTTCATTAGTGTTAATATCACTTGAGTCCATTTCAGAGGAATAATTTATATTATTTAAATTACCGCCCTCTAAAGAACCTGGGTCTATATCGGGGGGCCTGCCCCCGTTTTGTCCACTAATCACTTGTAAACTATCACTTATTACCACTAAAACTACACTACACTAATACACACTAGCCTAACCACCTTTATCTTGTCGAGTAATTAAAACTAGTTTTTGCGCACGTCCGATCCGCTTCGCATCTATCATGCAACTGATAATGTTAACTTAACTAATACTTCATTTATTTCATTTATGATATTTAACATTTATGTTTTTGCACCGCCCTAACGAATATAAAACAATGTTTATATCCCATGTTTCCTCAACGCGCAGTATCCACGGGATCCGTCGATGTTATGACGGTACCATGAAACAGTTAAGTTTTAATCTATCTTCTTAAATTGCCGCTCTCCGAGAAGATCGAGAAGCTTTATCTGTTTTTCTGTTAAGCAGTTTTAAAATGAAAGTCAAAATTTTTAACTGGGTGAATGATTTTATCTGCATACACACAGGAAACGGAAAAACCTGTTCAAGAATTGAATTCTTCGAAACTAAAGGGTATTCTGTTCAGTAAAAACTATATACAATTGTGAAAATCTTTTGGGGTTAGGTCTAAATGTATTAAAGAAAACTATTTTATTAATTTGCCGACGTTTCGATATTTTTTAATATCATCCTCAGGGCAATTAATATTTAGTGCAATTAATGTTTAGTTGCTCTGAAGATGATATTAAAAAATATCGAAACGTCAGCAAATTAATAAAGTAATTTTCTTTAATACATTTGGATCTAACCCCAAAAGATTTTCACAATCTATTATAAGTGATCTATAAACTTTCTATTAAATTAAGAACTATATACAATATTTACATATTTACAACAAGATAAATCAAATTTAAATTCTGAATTGTTATGTGTGTTTACTGTATGAGAGTAAAAAAAAGTGAAGCAGGGAAACTCCTGCTTGGCAAAATAAAGTTTTTGTATAAATACAGAAGGCAACAGCCTGTTTAAAATTAAATTTTTCGATATATTCTGTTTAAATAAAAACTAAAAAATATTCTGATAAAACTATTTACGTTATTTACAATACGTTAAAGAAATTAAAAATAATTCTGTTAATAAACTAAGGATTTGTTTAATTAATTTAATACTGATAGGGGCCTTATGGGAAGGAAGGGAAAGGTAAGTCTAAGTATAGTTATGTGTAGTAAAAGTTTTGTGTATTTGTCCTTCGTTAGTCTCTGTCGTCATAAATTGGGAGTCTTTGGTTTAGGAGACGGTGGGCGTGGGGAGGATCGTTATGTCTGCGTCTTCTAGTTAAGTCTCTTGTCAGCTCCGATCGCTGTATTTTACGTGTGCTTGTCACTCAACCAAGCAATCATTAAATGTAAGTCTTAAAATAGTAAAAAAGACGAATTATGAAGGATAAGTTCGAAATTAATTCCTCCGTTTTAAACACACAATTAGACACGGTAAAAACAGTTATTTGATAGCATTTCCAAATGCAAATATAGACAATGTTAAAAATTGGATGAATATCAACAGTTGTATAAAATAGAGCGGCCCCACCAATCCTTCTAAATCCGCCACTATACATAATTGCCAAGCATGCACCACTCCACCTCCGATTACATGTGGTGAAATGAGAAAATAAGACATAAAGCGCCATCTACTGATATACTGGTGAGATTCCAACCGATTCAAAGCTACCAAAAGAAGAATTCGTTTAGAATGAAACACTTGAGCAAGTGATACTGCTTAAAGATGTCACTTCTTTCAGAAAATCTATAAATTTAGCTACAAATTATTTCTCGGCATGTGTGTACGATCTATTTTTATGTATTTACCGTATTTATTAAAAAGATAATATCTAAAAATCTCCAAACAATGACATTGGAAACAAACGTATCATACTAATGGGCTATACACTAGGTAGTTCTGCAAAATTATTAGTTTAAATACAAAAATTTCCCAGATTGCTACCTATTGAGAGAGTTATGTTTAAATATCGGTACATTACAATAATGTGGTTATAGTAGTGCACGTGCTAATCTATCCGGTTTTAAAATCCCTATTGAGTTAATCAAGTAGTGATAAATAAAAGGTAAGTGCATCATTAATTAAATAAACCGTAGCTAATAATTTTCATTAATAGCTACATTAACTAAATAGATTTTTATTAACTACATTAAAAAAATAAAAGGTAACTCATAAAGTATCTAAATATCTTTAAACATATTCATTCTAAACAAGCTGAAATTGAAAAACAAGACGTCTAAAACTACAACTAGTTTTTGTTATTTACATTTATAGTATTTATGTAAAGGTCAGCAGAATCATGGAAGGTGTAATTAAGTGAACACAATTTAATTTACCGTTAATTAAATAAAATATAATACTAATGTATTTGAATAAAGTCTGCAGTCTGCAAATTAACATGATTATAGATATAGATATGTTGTCACAAATTCAACAAGTATATCAAAATATTTATGATTCGCATTTTTTAGGGCAGGTAATAATAAAAGCAGAATCTATCTGAATTGGAATCTGCATGCTCGTTATAAACATACATAGAGAAAATATTTTTATACCACTCGTACCTATTTACAATTAGTTGTTGGTACAATTATGATTTTATAAATATTCGCAAAAAAAAATGAGTTATAATTTTGGTATTATTTTTATTCTACGATAGTAGTTTAAGCCTAATTTTATCAATTACCGTCACCAATAATTTAATGACAATATTTACTGTTTACAAATGGTTCGGTGACATTATTTTAGGAGTATGCACAATTGTCTCAAATAAACATAATAATCTGATTATCATCGGATCAATCGGAACATTCAAAAGTATTTGCAGCGAATAAAGGCAGATGGAACTATCGACTGGATTATCAAGTTGCTACCTTAAAGCTAGCCAGGTAGAATGAATGGAGACCGTATCGGCTTTCTAATAATATACACATCATATTCGGTCCAAGCATTGAAAGCAAACGGTCGGATGGTGTTTGACTCGCCTTAACTGTCGAAGACGTTACGTACTATTGAGACACCGAATGCACCACACACAGACATACAACCTATATACACACTCACAATTCCGCGGAAAAAGAGCCGTAAGAAACCGCCAGATACAACACAGGCAACATCGCAACAACTGAAATCCGGAAAAAAAACTCATACACATAAAAACTTATCGGGTGAGATAAAAACAATAAATACACTTACTAACCTACATTTTCAAACAGAAACTAACACTCTAATACATGATGTATCTAACCATAGCCCTTTATCTTCCACACACGATTTTAACATATCTCCACAACCATCCCCTCAGGATCTGGCTTTTCAAACAGCCCTTCGCAGTAATTTTCTCTCTTCAGATTCATGCCCACCATCACTAACCACATTCATTAATTCAATAATCACAACCATTACATCTACACCTACAACCACCCCCACAGTATCACACTCAACCCCAAAAACTTTACCTCAACCTGATTTCTTGTCATTACACTTCGACACGGCGTTCAGAGGCAACACAGATGTAGAATTCGATCATTCTAATCGATCAAGTCATCACGTCTTCAAACTATAGAATCCGCCCCCTCGCCAGACAAGCGTCCTAAAAAAAGAATTAAACGCAAAAGGAGACCGCAAATTCAAATAATACATAATTCTAAACTACAAACTATAGCCCCCACTGCTACTCAGATTACTAGACTACACTGCAACAACCATAAGTCCAATCTCTGCATCCATCTATACATATGTACACGGAGAAGCGTAAAGACAATATTATTCTAATAAATAGACACGCAAATTCACACTAGTTTTAAATACAACAACACTTCTTTGATCTGTTATCCCAAAGGCCCTAGAGACCATTCAAGTATTACAAAAATTCTTGCTCAACAAAAAATCGAATTTTATTCCTACGATGCTTCAAATCAACGCCCTGTAAAAGTGGTGGTCAAGTATATACCACTCGACACGCCAACAGAAGACATTCGCAACGATTTATTAATCAAAAACCTCCCTTTTTCAAATTTAGTTAGAGTCATTACCACTCGTGGCGGCAGACGACTGCCAACGAGTATTTTACTCATAACCATCCCCAAACAAGCTGCTAACGATTATTACTCTCTGACAGAGCTTTGTTATTACAGAGTTACTGCCAGTGAATACATTCGTATGGACATCCCCCAGTGTCACAGGTGTCAACAATTTGGGCACACCTCTATTATATGCAACTGTACCGAGCGATACATTCGCTGTGGAAAAACACATCCAGGGATACAATGTCCAAATTGATTTGGAGCAAAGATACATTTTTTTTCTTAAAAAAATCGTAGGTCCCATGTTTATTTACATGAAGCTAAGAAATTTAATTGTGTTTGAAATAACACATAACCATTCTTTTAATAAATTTGGGATCACTTCGTTGAGCTACCCCGTGAAAAGGCGTAGATCTTCATTTTACAGTGAATTTTGTAATTTCTTTTTGATAAATTTGGAGTAGGCTCGTCGATTTGCAAATCAAAAAAAAATCATCGAAATCGGATGATTAAAAGCCGAAATATCGACGATTCATGCAATGAGAAGCAGTTGGAACAAATTTTGAGTGAGCGCGAGCCCAGGAGCACGTCTATCCCCTCTCCTGCTCCTCTCCAGTGAAGTGCATCAACGCTATACTTTCCCTTGCATTATTAATAATATATTTATTCGAGGAAATTGAAAATACGTGAAACGAAAGTACGATACGAATCTTTGAAAACAGTCGTATTGCCCATCACTAGTTGGAAATGTTCTCTTTGTGTAACTCTGTTTATATTGTAGGAGAAGATATAGTTCTGCTTGTTCTCCTAACAGCTCTCGGGCGCAATTATGGAAACATTTATTTCCGAAAACCAGGAAAAGGAAAAGTCTCCCAGAAAATATACACCTCACGCAGCTTACAATACGATGAAATTGTAGTAGACAATATTCTGTTTCTTCAGGCATTCAGTGGTTGTGATACCACACTGTCTATCTACAATCACGAAAAAGTGAAAACACTCGGAAACTCTCTGTCTCTCAGTGACATTATTGGAATTTTCAAAAATCGTGACACTGAACCCGCCAGCATAGCTACGGCTGGTGAAATTTTTTTTACATAACTACCTTTTTTTAGATGTAGAGAAGCAAGATGGAAGGTACGTTTTGCAGCACACTTGGCAAAAAGGTTATACCGAAGTGAGTTAAGGGTGGAATTGGATTCGAAATTTTTCGCGTATAATTCAATAAAAAAAAATTCACCAGCCGTGGCTATGTTGGTGGGATTCAGCATCACGATTATTGAAAATTCCAATAATGTCACTGAGAGACCGAAAGTTTCCGAGTGTTTTAAGAAATTTCACTTTTCCCTGTAGATAGACGATATGGTATCGCAACCACTGAATGCGTGAAGAAACAGAATATTGTTTACTACAGTTTCATCGTATTGTAAGCTGCGTGAGGTGTATATTTTCTGGTGTATATTTTGGGGTGTAATGGGGTAGTGAAGCGCAAGTTATAGCCTCTCCTACTCAATTGTTAACCTCACCTTCGCGATGAGTTCAATTTGAACGAGGCTCTAACGACCGAGTAAGGGCGGAATAACCCTTACCTTTTGCCGTGAGCACATCCACCTTCTCACGAAGAGTGCGGTAAAAATAACCCACCGCACACAAAGGTTGCTTTTGGAATCGTTTGGTTACCCCATCGTCGCAGTCTCCTTCTGTGCCATGGGACCACACCACTCGCCTTCCGCAACCGAGCTGGTCAGTTGCATACCTGCTCCAGCTAAAACTTCAAATGCAGCTTCGTTTTCAGTCGATTAAGGCTTTAAAAAAATATTTTCTGGGAAACTTTTCCTGGTTTTCGGAAATAAATGTTGCCGTAATTGCGCCCGAGAGCTGTTAGGAGGACAAGCAGATCTGTATCTTCTGTTACAATATAAACGAAGTTACACAAAGAGGACATTTCTAACGCTGTAGTGACAATAAGGCTGCCTGCATCTTCTGTGACCTGCTTTACCTGAAAATGAGCCTCCTTGAATTTTACCTTAAGCATGGCGATTAAACGAGCTTTATTTAACTCATTCGATAAGAAACGCTTTTGAGACGAAGGAACCTTCATGGTTTCATCAAAAACTATTTCAAGAGACTTGTGGATCCGTGAACGCCGTAATCGCTCGGCGGTTTTGGTGCTATTAACCATCTCTGCAGCCGGATATCCATCAAAAACTATGATTGTGTTTGAGCCGTAATGGTTTTCAACATACTGGAGGTATTTGCTACAGATGGACACGAAATGGTCATTGATATGCTAACGGACTTTATGGAGGAGATGTCCTCCATCGACGACATGAATATTTGATTTGGAAAGAGTGTGCTTAATGGGCTTAAAGACAGCATACAACGAGGATTTTATTCCCTTTCGCCGAGCCTTTCGCGTACCTTGTTCCGTGGATAATGACAAAGGAAATGGTGCCAGTTCGTAATGAAGGTATTCTTGCTACTGTTGTTCGTTAAGACAAACTTTATTTTGTTTCCGAATTTGAGAAGCTATATCTCTGTAGATATTGATCGTACGCCGTGGTCATTAAGGACCTTAAGATCTAGGTATGTGCCAAGTTTCAAAACTTCCCGACCTTTTGCAAACAAACCCTGTTTTTATGTATTCATTGACTGGATTAAACATCAGCAAGCAATCAGCAATACTCGGGTTTTCAGCAAATAGCCCTTCGAAACGTTCGTAAAAATCATTCCGTGTTCCAAAATATTGAGGCAGAAATTTTTGTACGACTTGAATTTATAGGGATGGAAGTGCAAATCTTTCAGAATGCGGCGACAAATACGGCACGAAATATTGAGTACTAATGCTTGTCGTTTTGTAGATCGTTTAGCAGTTCGTAGCACAGCTGCTCTTACCCGTTCAGCATTTTCAAGCGTGGATACAGAACAAGTTCTTTCTTTTGGTTTTCTCTGTCACATGAAGCAGTACTGCGAAACTTGTGTACCCACTTTTTAAGTGTTATTCGATTGGGTACTGAATCTCGTGGATTTAAATGAAAGTAACGACGAAATAAACGCTGATTGATTATAACAAAATAGTTATTTTTTAAATGAGCTTCAATAACAAAAGAACGTTGACTATTTGATCAACGCTCCACATTCACGGCTAAACTGATATTTCTCGCAAACGGTTTAACAACTGTCTCGAATTTTCATTTATCGCGAAAGCATGGCGATTTGATTTGAATTTATATCTCATTATATTATGACATAAATTAATTTTGAAAATGGACACTTCATTTATTAATTATATAACACAATGAGAATGTACAATTTACATATGGATAACCTATTGGCCAACTATCTTATAGGAAAAGCCCATAAACGTGGAAGAAGATAACCTAAAGTAATCTATTTAATGGCAATATAAAAAAAAACATAAACGAAAAGTAAGTTATAAAAAATAGATAAATAAGAAATAAAAATTAATAATAATAAAAATAACAACATTCAAATATTCATACATATTTTCGTATGCTATACTCTGAAATATGTTATATAAATTTAACGAAATTATAATTCTTATGCTGGTCAGGTACACCATTATACAATTTATAGTTATTAAATTTAATACTTCGTTTAAATAAAGCATATGGAAGAGGAATAATAGAGCCTCTTCTTCTAATCTTAATGTTGTGAACATCATTCCGAAAATGGCTTTCGCCATAGATATGGCGAAATAATATTTTTGTTTATTATTTTCTTGTAGAAACAAATAAATGTCGTTAATTGATATTGTTGCTTCCGTATTTTTCACATTTTGCCAAGCATTTTGTTATGTGCATATGCAAGAACCAATTTAGTGACGTGCGGCGGATTTGATCGATAAAACATCCGATGTGTGATAGGACAGATCGTTGCAGGTTCAGTCCTGTCCATACACCTACACGCAGATATCAGTTCCGTTCGAATAGTAAAGGTGTCAATGAAACGGAATGGACAAAAAAGTTATTGACCGATTTTATAGATTTATATAGGGAAAAGCGTATTTGTGGAAAATTAAAGACGGTTTCGTACGTAAATTAAAATATGAAAGGAGAATCTTATGACAATTTGGTTAATTTTTTGAAAAACTTGGCCTGGCATTCGTAAATAATTTTTGTAAATCATCCAGCTCATTCGCCCTTAGTTCTCGGATTAAACGCATATGTCCATTTTTTTTCCCTTGGATCCACGTTTTCATTCCACTTTCATTTACACAAATTTGCCAGACACATAGACCCATAAGTGCAATTTTTCCTTTTCTTTAAATCCTGCTCATTGTTACTGACACAACAAATAATAAATATAATATAAATATATAATCAATAGCTGAAAGGTCATTCAGTCCCCTCAGTTGTTTCGGATTTTAAAGAGGATTTACCATTAACTGAACTGCCCGTCCCTTCAACGACTAGACATTATTTGACGAAAATAAACGATGCGATCTTTAAAGGTGCGTATTGCCTTGAGCATTTTACTCCGAGCGAACCGAACGAACTCTGCGCGCACAAGCGAAGCGAACAAACACTTTGTGGGAGACGCTCGCGATATTCGTAGTGTGCTTGCACTATTTGTTGTATTCCCATGTTCACCAGTTTTATTTTGTTCTCGTCGAGTATGGATGCGGAAAATGCAGCGGAAAATGTAATTAAGACTGCTGGCGCTTTTTTCCTCATACAAGTCATGACTACAAATTAAAAAAAACAAGAAAAATGAGGACGAGGCGCCTGTTTTTACGGCGTAAAAATGCGGCACTGCTAAGGTATATGGACAATAATCATTTAAAAAATTTCACTTGAATGTCTGCAGAAGACCGAAAAATCAATGAAACTTGTGGGTCCTAGAATTGCTAGAAAAGATACAAAATTTCGAAAAGCTATACCTATTAAAGATCGCTTAGCTATTACTTTACGTTTTTTAGCTACTGCCGACTCATATAGCGCACTTGTGGGTCCTAGAATTGCTAGGAAAGATACAAAATTTCGAAAAGCTATACCTGTTAAAGATCGCTTAGCTATTACTTTATGTTTTTTAGCTACTGGCGACTCATATAGCAGTTTATAACATTTATTTAAGGTTTCAAAACAACGCATCGGTATCATCATTATAGAAACGTGCAGCGCTCTGCTTCAGGAGCTGAAGGATCAAATAAAGCTAAAATTTGTTTGCCTCTTTTTATTTTTTAGAAAATATTATAAAACATATTACAAACAGAAATATCATTTTTTACCAAGCGTTAAAATCTGTTGACTCTACCTGATTTTCTGAAGAAAAAGTACAAAATCCATTTTTGACTATAGAAAACACACACAAATTGGCGCGAACGTTCAAACGGGACGAATATCAGTACTCACTGAGCACCAACGAGCAATTAAATCCCTTAAATATATATATATATATATATATATATATATATATATATTTTCTTTAATTTTCTCTTTTTTAAATTATTTAAATGATCTGAAGTACTATTGTCTACTTACCTTTATTATATCTTTTTTTTACATTAAGCACGTAAGTCTCCTTTCGTAAATAAACATTATTATTATTATAATCAGATTTACCGACAACCAACCGATAAAGTTTGGCGCGCTCGCTTCGGCTTAGTTCGGCTCGGCGAAACGTATTGGCTAGGCGAATTCAACTGTACGCGCTCAGCTCCTTCGATTCGTTCGGAGTAAAATGCTCAAGTCAATTACTCATCTTCTACGTGAGTAATCACAGGGTTTCTGTCCGTGGACGGGATTTCCCGGGAATGATGTAACATTTTATCGTTCTCGTTCCCGGGAACTAACAGTCGGGATTTCCCGAACCCGCGGAAATAAAAATGAAGTTTGAAAAATATTAAATCGACTCTGCAACGAGAGAATCACCGATTCACCGGAGACGGGGAAGTGCGGCAATTTTTGTTTCCCGATTTTCGGGAATGAAAAAAAGTCGGGAAATCAGAAACCCTTGTGTATGGAGACCAAAATATCTGTACCCTGAGAGACCAAGTCGGCACATGCGATCAGGCAGATCTGGACGGCAGGATAAATCGTTTAAAGTTCCCTTCTGTGTATGGGGGCCTATTTACTTTTGAAGTCTTTGAGGAATTTTGTGAGAAATAAAATGTAATGTGGCGCACTTGCATTTCTTTGCATGTAGTTAGGAATGAGCAGCTTTTAGAGATGTTGGTAGGATTCGAATTGTTGCAAAAGCTTTGTCTTCTGTAAGCTGACATCCATATTTCAAAATCTAATGGGTTCTAAATTGGCTACAATGAATTTAACAAGATAATGAATTGGTAGTTGGTCATTGAACAATATATCGGGAGACGAATAAGACTGGTTACCAGTATTAACGATGATAACATGCGTAAAATGCATATTGAGTAGTGTATTCGAGTGTAGTGTTCAAAAGTATTGGAATTTTGTAAAAATAGTTTTCATACATCAAAGATATTGATTTGTGGAAAATAGCCCTCATACGAAAACGCCCCCACCGCAATGACCCGTACCCAACATAGTGTTAAACATGACTGGGACTGTAAAAGTTGAAAGACGCACCACAGTAGCTCTTGGTCTACAAGTTATACATGAAAATATATTTTCCCTCGATGTACTTATAATTCACACACGCATTTTTGTCTTAATGTATATACCTACATACCATGGTATATAGGCCCCAACCATACAAAATTTCGCACTTAAAAATGCCAGGCCTCAATGATTATTATTAGCATCAAAATTACTTATCGTACCTCGATTGAGAACTTTCAATCAATGAAAGTACCAGTACTACCATCCCCATTATTATCAATACTTATTTCCAACCGGTCCCTTTCATCATCAAAACTCACTTCCTTTTATGCATCGCAGACCCATCGGCACAATCTTATATCATATTCAACTCTAAGTGCCGAACCTTTGGGACGACTTTACAGGGTAATTCCAATTTTATCCAATTTCTTCAACATATTTTCGTTAATAACTTCCAAACCAAGGTCGTTTCGAACTTTATTCTTGTACCAAAGAATTTCCCTTTTCAAGACCGAAACGGTCATATACTTTTCATTTCAAAATTTCCAATTTTTACATTTGATGATGCAATATTGTGAAATGTTGTGCAATATTGCGCAATCAAGCCCGCACGGAATGTGGGGGGGACATTTTTCAGAGATTTCCAGATATTTCCAGCCCTCCACACGAACGTCCCCATCGGAGCAAATAAAAGGCGGAGCGCTACGAGCTCTGGCTAAGTGCGTTCTAGTTCGGTATTTCCAAAGTTAGTTCTTTCATCTTATCAAAAGTTTTAGTAGTGAAATAGAACTGCATATACTAGTAACTCTTTCGGCCTCTAAAATAATTAAAATTTAGTGACGTCTGTCTAGTCCAAGCTTAACACTCTAACTCAACGATACATCCCTTGCAACTACGCCGTCGTGACCTCTTCCCTGGCAGTCCCAAGTAAAAAAGCTAAATTAATCTTCGGCCACCGCGCCCCATAATTAAATTTAAGTTATACCAAACCATCTGCCTTCGCGCAAATTAAAATAAAATGAATTTTTTTAGAAAAGTTAGACCATTTACAATTAAAGAAATTTTTTCTTAAGTCGAAATTTCCGCTGTCGAACAATAATTACCATTTTTAACTGTTTTTTAGTATTAATATTTTAAGTTTTAAAAATTAAACGAACTCTGTCCATTTAAATTAAATAAATATTTTAATTTCGTTTAAAACGGCGTGTGTTATTTTAAAAAAATGATATACAGAGTGAAGCATTAGACCCTTCCACAGACATTAAAAATTAAATTTTAAATAAAGTGCAAAAAATAGACTCAGACTTTAAAATACAAGTGAAATCAACCACTGGGATTTATACAGGGCATAGCATTGGACCCTGTCCAACATCTTAGGAGCAACCCCCCGAATCATAAAAAATAAAATTAAGTGCACGAAAAGCCCTAAGAGTCTCCCTTACGCTCTAAAGCGTCAGTCTCAGCTCAATCATACGCTATGGTGGCTAGCGAGGAGTATATAGAAAATTTCACGGTAAATAAAAAGAAAAAATCGAATTTTAGACACTGCCGAAATAAATAGAAATGGAGCTTGTATCTTATTTCAATGATCAAACATTGAACATGATCACGAAAAAATAGTATGTTTCTTCTTCATTAGGAATTTACTTTAATGACTATAACTAATGTTTTATTAATATTTATAGTAAATGAGATATTTATGTTATATAATATTCTATTGTTGTATTTAATTCCAATAAATTTTGTCGCATTTTGCTGTCGACATTTATTTATAAAAACCAATGAGATAAAAAGTACTATACGGTAAATAGCTTTTAATCTCAATGAAAATCAGTGAGATAAGACGCTCTTACCTCATGGGCATAGATAATATCGGTAAAGTACTACCTACCACACTCAAAATCAACCAATAAAAGTCACACGTAGTACGGTAAAGTACTTACCGCATTCAAAATCATGTGATAAACTCCAAATTACCGCACGGTTGTGAATAAATTACTGTAACGCTCGTTTACATGTTTTGTACTTACATAAATTTGATCACAAAACTGACAATGTAATTTTATAAAATGCACTCCAAAATTTTTATAAGAGATGGTATCGCTAGTATTTTTTTATTGATTTTTCATAATACATATTTGACATAAATTAACAATACAGTTTTAAGCAGCAGTGAAACAAATAAATTGAGAGTATTTGTGTTTTTTTAATTTATTAAATCACAGTTTTCAACAAAAAATTCAATGTATTTATTAAATTTATTTTGATACTTACAAATTACATAAATAAAATCATGTGCGAAATTCATGTAATGCAAGGTGTCATTGTTGTTTCGAATATCCGCATCAGTTTACTCTCTAGGGCGAAGATGGGGCATATTGTACCCTTAATACACAATCTATATTGTAATCC
This sequence comes from Leptura quadrifasciata, assembly GCA_963675555.1. Taxonomy (NCBI): domain Eukaryota; kingdom Metazoa; phylum Arthropoda; class Insecta; order Coleoptera; family Cerambycidae; genus Leptura; species Leptura quadrifasciata. Next base: position 48,590,764 of record OY776678.1, read on the forward strand.
AATACTATTTAAAGTGTTGACAGTATAATATATAACCAATATTTTAAAGGATATTTGAGACTTACTTTTTACTTGTGTAGTTGACTTTAGATCACAGCAATAAGTACACATTTAATCTGTATCAACCTCACCAAATTTTTTACAGTTCTGTTCGTTAAATTTAAATCAGTAATTTTCATTTGTAAATATCTTAATGGATCATGTATTATTATTAACGTACATACATACCCGTTCTCCTGCAGTTATCGTGTATTAGCGGATTTCCGTTGCATGTATTAGCCCAACATTGAGATATAAATTCCAGTTCCCTATTGTACCTCTGGAAACAATAAAATAATTAACTAATCATCAATGTGATATGCAATGGTTATAAACAAATAAAATTAAATACAAGGACGTTGAATTTTCAATAAAATATGTTGATATATCATCATAATAAAAATGATAGAAAACAATGAACCAGTAAAGAATCGTATCCTGTGCTAAGGGATATTAAATCTCATGCAGTTATATAAAAACTAATGTTTTTGTTCGGAAAGTATAAAATTACTTTGGAATTTCGCGCACTTACAATTTTTCTTTTTATGAATAAATTTTACTATATGGATATTTCTTTTTCCACCTAAAACACCAAATATCAAAAAACGAGCATAGTTTTCATAAAAACCGATCTATAGTTACCATCACCCGCTGGCGGCGAAATGCAGATGAATTTCCCATTATAGGCTGAAAACAATCAGCATTGAATCTTGAACATGTCACACAATTTCCAGGAATCCACTTTAAAAAGTTACGTCCAGAAATAGTCCAATTTTTTTCACTAAGATGGGATAATAACGGTTGTTTGTGACCTTGTATGTAGACTGTACATTGTAAATTGTTTTACGGGGTCGTTTGGCTTCGAACAGCCTTACTTCACTTCGACCTAAAAGATCTTTTGTGATTTACCCTACATCTAGTTGTTGCCCAGGATTCCAAGACTTTTTCCTGGGGGTTAATTTCCCTGTATCTTCAGGCGCTAATTGCGCCTCTTCTAGGAACTTTAACCTAGTGCGGACTAACACCTTGCATTCACAAAGTATGTATTCCGCAGTTTCAGTTACAGTATCGCAATATCTGCATTTGTTGCCTTGCCCATATTCTTGAGATGATATTCCAAGGGGCAGTGGCTAGTTAGAAGGCCTGTAATTAACCTTAATCTGGACTTTTCAAGTTCGAGAAGCCTTGTGGCATTCTTGGCATGTAAGAGACGTTTATGCTCAAATTCAAAAATTAATTTAGTAAGTAATGCAATGCTTACAAGACAATAGAATCGGATATTTTTTGTTGAAGGAAAATTTGAGTTCATTAACTTCTCCTACACGAATTGTGCCATCTGTATCTATAAATGAATTTAAACTTAGAAGACTGTTGTTACCAGTTTTAATAAACGAGCCTCTAATAGACAAATCACCGTATTGCTTAAAAGATTCCCATTGGATTAGAAAATTAAGTGATTTGTTAATTTCAACAACAGTTAAACTTCCACGTTCACGTGATTTATTCGATATTTTATAATTTTCTATAAATCTTATAGCATATACAAAAGCTCGTTTTAACTTTGTCAAATTCGAAAACTTGTTAAACGAAAATAATTCTGTGTTTTGAACAACTGTCAAGTATTGATTTCTGCTTTCATTTCCGGTAAATCACTGCAATTACAAGTTAAATTTGGCCAATTGCTTTTTTCTTCAAGGAAAAAATTTGAACCGACCCACCACACTAATTTTTTTAAAATAACCTTTGAATCTAAACCCCTGGAAACTAGGTAGGCCTGATTATCCTTGATTGGTACATGTCCCCAAATATACGAATTTATGAGTACGTAACCAACCTAATACAACAGTAGAATCCGACCACAGGATAAATTTTTCAAATTGTATTTGAATGGTATTTACCACTTTACTATAACCATTGTAGCTAGTATTAAGGCAGCTAAAAGTTCTAGTCTTGGAATAATACTCATCAGCTGCAACGACGCAATGTTTGATTTTGCAAATAAAAATGAACAAAGCTATCGTTTTATTATTTATGGATTTTATATAAATAGAAGAACTACAGGCATGATTCACCCCATCACTAAAGCCATGCAATTCTATTTTCATAGCATTATCTGATGCAATTTTTCGGTATATCTTTAAATCATTTAAAACTAGTAACTCATTTTTAAATTTTCGTCAACTTGCATTTGAATCGCTAGACAAAGATTCGTCGTAACTTAGTTTCTCGGCCCATAATTTTTGTAATAAAAATTTTGCTTGAATAATACAAGTACTGATTAACCCAAGCGTATCAAAAACTTGTGCTATGCAAGATTTGATCTTTTCTTAACCTGCTCTTGATTATTTATATTAATTGCATATGTTAAATCTAATTCATAATACCAAAGCAAACCTAACTTACTATTAGTAGTATCCTTACTTAAGAAAAACTGTAAATATTCATTAGGATTAAAGTTGATTGTATTTGACATTAAAACTTATACTTGTAGCATTTGCCGAGGGCAGTTACTGTTTTTCTTTGATAAACGTTTGTCACAATTACTCGTATTGGCTTCTCTCGACTATAATAAGTCTGCTCTTTTCTTTAAAAAATCTCTCAGATTCTGTAATGTTGGTAAATCGTTGTCAGATCGAAATTATTCCCACTCGCGAAACTTGTTAGAAACAATAAAAATAATAATCAATGTGTCCCAGTGATCGGTTTGTTGATTTAGTTGCTCTAAAACGTAAAGATGTTTTAAGTAATCAATCAAATTTCTTATTTTAGCAGATGATTCTTCGTATACTCTTTAGATTAAAAATCGCCTTAATAAGGTTTTGTACTAATAATATGTTTTTGTTATATCTATCCTATAATAGGTCCCAGGTAATTTCATAATTAGCCGCCGTAAACTCTAGTGATTTGATAACTTACACCACACCTCCAAAGGCTACTTTTAAGTAATGGAACTTTTGTATATTGTTTATTTGCTTATTTCCATGAATTAACGATTTAAAAATGTCCTTAAATTCTAGCCAAACCTCGTGCGATCCAGAAATTTAGGCAGCTGTATCGTAGGCAATTTTATGCCTTCACACGTACCATCGACAACTGATCGGCTACTAGAATGCACGCGAGTTGATACATTGTTAAAATTCGGCTCGAAAGACCAATGTAAATACTTCAGTAGATTGGAACAATAACTTCTGAGAAAATATTAACTCATACTAGTAACAAAACGTATTTATTTTTAAATCAATTTACATATTCATTTCATTTTCCGGTTAACTTAAAAACTAATCAAATTATATAAACTAGAAACAACTATTCAATTAAACTTGTACAGTCTTATTGTTTTATTGCTTTTAGCGAATTTGTTATTTACTATTATAATAAATGGGCTCGTCTTTAAGGTTAATAACAAGTTAATTTTCATTATATTTTATTTATGTTTTTTTACAATAACTTGCACCATATGTTTAATGCATTTCATAATAATTAGAATCGTTTTGAATGCAGTTTTTGACACTTTTCTTGATTATGTAATGATTCTGCACTGTATCGAATGTATCAATATATATTATTACTACATATTAGATCTATTGAAGTTTTACGAATTTCAGATGTCCAACAAGATTCTAATTTGAAACCACGATACCATTAATGTGGGATGGAGCCCCACTTTTTTTAAATGTTCGTTTTGAAATTTTCTATCAATATGTTGAACCATATTTTTGATTTTTAGCTATAGTTTTTTATAATTTTAATCTAAAGTTTCATTATTCCTAAAAAAATACTCTTTTTTTCAATATAAATCAGTCTACAGACCACAATTATATAAAGATACACACAATTTTAGTTTTAAATTCTGTTTACTATAAATACATAACCGATGTGCCAAAGTAAATTTTTTATTTCCTTTTTGTTATTCTTGACAGCTGCCACAAGTGAAAATTTTTTTTCAATATCAACTATGGAACTAGAAGGTTTTAAAACACTATTTTCTATTCTCTTATATAAATTTGCTGTTTTCTATATAATCTGCAGACTGGATAAGTGGGCAATTCCAGTTAACTGAACGGATATATTTCTTTCATATATTATCTAGGATGGATATGAAATCGACCAATCACAGTTCGTGTATTAAGTACATAGTATTCGCTTTAAAAAAATCAAGTGAGCGCATAAATTCAGTTCAAATGTGCCTCTAGAGGGCAGAATATTAAAACATAATTTTTTAGTCACAAACTCATCTATAAAATCCTTATTTTACTATAAGGAACGTAACCAGACAGCAACCAACAGCTACTCTCCGGGCTATGTGCCCCGCCGAGCGCTGAATTACAAATTACAAGCCTGGCGCGTTAAGTGTAATAATTGCACATTACCAACAGAACGCTAATGCTTCGATTATAACAAACACCAGCCGAAAGACTGATCCTACTTAAAGGAGCTCTCGTGCCAGTCGTCCCACACCACTTGCAGACTGTAGATTCGAGCTGTTGGCTCTCATCAGTGCAAGGTAGTCATGTGACGACTGACACGAGAATCCTTTGACTATTTGGTACATCTCGGTATCTTTAGTATAGCGACATGCAAAATAGTCAGAAGGCGCCATCTAACTGTCCAGTGTCTGTTCCAATCGAAAAATAAATAGTCTGACTGGGCTTAGCATAGTTCAAAGGGGCTTTTAGAAGGAAGAATATTATAACATAATTTTTCAGTCGCAAACTCCTCTATAAAATCCTTATTTTACTATAAGGAACGTAACCAGACTGCAACCAACAGTTACTCTCTAAAGAAATACGATGTACCCGATTTAGCGAGAGGAACTTACATACTTAATTTATTTAGGGCCCTTATTTTGTGTGAGTACCACAACATTTCAGACAATATCAAGAAGATAGAAATGATTCTTATATATAATTATTTCGTTTTGAGATAAGCGAAAACTGGTTTATTCACTTTCGTAACATATGTGGAGGATTATTGCTACGTATTTCAATAAATTCGAAATAAACACGATACTAGCTGTACACCTATAATAGTGCATCCCTACAATTACTGTTTAATGTACCCTTTCGTATTAAATTGTGTAGTTCCGTTGCCAATATAACGTGAAAATATCAAGGCATTTGTTGGAAAATATCAAGGCATTATAGGTTCACAGAGTCATACATATTTTTATGATCACTGTTATTCCATTCAAAACTCCACTACTAACCGGGAGGTCGGGTTCAGTAAACAATAATTAATGATGAAAATTACCATTTAGCGTACTTATTTTCAACCAGTTTTATTAAAATGTTAATTGGCAATTAAATAAATGAATAAGTAGATATATATATATATATATTATTTAGAAGATACAATCGGACGTTGCTGACTAATACACTCGAAGGCAAAATTAATGCCACTCTGTTGTGTTGATTGTGGGACTAATATCCATGCAATGAAAAATTGACCTATACAATATATAAGTAGTTGCATATATTTAGGTTATTGCTGAATCATTATACTCTGTCTGAAAAAGAGAGAGCAATAAATCATTCACACTGTCTGTCTGTCTGTTTAGATTATGGTGACTTAAGTTCTATACCTTTTGAAATAATTTTTGACATGAATGACGTTAATAAGATCTCATTTTTAAATGATAACATTCTATTTCTTTTTAAGTACCATGCACCGCTAAAAATCACTAAGAGCTATTCCCCGTGGATAACGGACAACATAAGATTACTTATATCGCTCAGAAATAAAGCTCGCAACAAATGGCGCCGAACGAAAAGTGAAGCCCATTATAATTATTATAAAACTTTGCGAAATTATACCACTCTGGCCTGTAAAAATGAAAAAAGCATACTTTGAAAACAGATTGAGGCTAACCGGCATCAATAAACTCTGGAAACATCTAGATGTGTTAAACATTAAACACCGGGGAAAAAATATACCAAATGCTTTGAAAAATGTTGACGCAATTAATAGTTACTTCATCAATAGTATTCCTAATATGCCGCCCAATCAAAATGTAATTGAACAATATAATAATACTGTTAGAGATTGTATTATTAACACCTTTGAATTTCATCCCCTATCTGAATACAAGGTGCAAAAAATTATATACAATATTAAGTCAAACTCGCAAGGCTCAGATGGGCTTAACATTAAATTGCTATTAATGTGTTGTCCTTTTATCTTACCATTTGTCACACGTATTATTAACTTCTGCTTACTGAATGGTGTATTTCCGGAAATTTGGAAGCAAGCTATAGTAAAACCGATTCCTAAAAAATCGAATGAATTTAGAGATTTGTGTCCCATTAATATACTGCTAGTTTTGTCGAAGGTACTGGAAAGAGAGGTAAACTCACAACTCCGTCAGCATGTATCAAAATTCCACATTTCGCCTGAGGTACAATCAGGTTATCGTCCGCTCCATAGCTGTGAAACCGCCCTGCTGAACATCACTGATGACATACTGAGGGGGACTGATAAAAAAATGACTACAGTGTTAGTGCTTTTCGACTTTTCGAAAGCATCCGACAGTATTAATTATGAAATACTTTTAGCTATATTGAAATCGATCCGTTTAAATAACAATGTTATCAGTTTCTTTCGCAGTTTCCTATCCAAACGAACACAAGGAGTCAAAATTGACAATAATGTGTCTGCTCCTGTCAATGTGTCGTCGGGAGTTCCGCAGGGATCTATCTTGGGTCCACTGCTGTATACTTTATATACTTCAGATTTTATAAAAATACTTAAACACTGTCAGGTTCATTTTTATGCTGACAATATGCAGTTATACCTCTCTTTTGATCCCACTAAGCATGTCGAGGCATCGACTATTATCAATCTAGATATTGCAGCTCTAGTAGAGACATCTAAAAATCATGCCTTGAATGTTAATGCCGATAAAACTGCCATGCTTATTTTTGGGCCTCAAAATGTAAGGTCAGTTCTAGCAGAACAACTTAATGTAAACGGTCACCATATATTGCCCTCTGAATCCGCAAGGGCCTAACCTTTGACACAATGTTGAGATTCAAACCTCACATTAACAAACTGTATTCGCACAGCATATATGAATTTAAAAATGATTTTTAATAATCGCCAGTTCTTAAATAAAAAGGTTAAAACAATACTATGCGAATCTTTTGTTTTATCAAAATTTAACTTTGCTGGCTCGATATATGGTTCATGTTTAGATTCTGAGGACTCCTGTAGAATACAGGTTATGCAGAACTCCTGTTTAAGGTTAATCTTCGGTGTACGGCGCCGGCAGAGTATTCCGCATAAACTTAATGAAATTGGATGGCTTACCACAGTTAAACGTCGTTTCTTACACTCGGCGTGCTTATTTCACAAAATCATTATAAATAAAATTCCAAATTATCTATTTTATATCGTAAAAAAATTATATAATGTAACAAAGTTTATTTTCTACTTTTTAGAACATTTAAATAAAAACTTTTTTAAAGACATTTTTTTATATAATTTTATTTTTTACTTTTTAGTCTTTTGATATGCTGTAATCCCCATATATCGATTTTGAGACGAATCGGATCATAAACGGTAAAGTCGTCCGCCATCTTGAACTAAATTTTTGACTAGAAATTCATAATCCGTGACCCCAAAAACCCCCGGATATCGATTTTGATCTAAATGACAAAAGTCGTCAGTCATATTGGCGCCGCCATTAAGAATTCATAATTGGCGATCTCGAAAACCCTTTTTGAGTCGAATGGGATCATAAACGATAAAGTCGTCCGCCATCTTATTTTTTTCTTATATGAAAATGTTAAAGTGTATTGTCACCGGACTTATACACATGTGCAAAATTTCAAAGCTCTAGCTTAATTAGAACTAATCGAAATTTTGATTGATTGACTAATCGAAGATTTGACCTAAACAAACAAACATTGCAAGTTTAATAAAAGCTTTTAAAAAGGACAGGAAATCCAGATAAAGTACTATGCAGTTTATTGGAATTTCCCTATTCACAAGTCATTTGAATATATAAAATTTCATGTGGTTTCACTAAAAATAGGAAATGGTTATCATGAAATCTTTTGAGAATGTATGCTGAAAAAATTATGGAATTAGCTGGTATTTATGAGACTTAATGTGGTCTCAAAATGATACGTACGAGGATATATCTGAAAACCCAAGCAGAAATATTTAACCTGTATGTCAGGTACACTACATCACCAAAGTCACCTTGAGGCCTTTGTTAGTATAGACTATAGATGAGTATCACCAAACAAGTGAATTTCTCCTATATCATTATTGAATCACATTCGAACAAAGGTTTCTAAATTGGAGTACATTTGTACAAGCATATTGCTAGGAGAACCACCTACTGCAACTTATTGCGATCAGACTCAGCATGATGATGATCTGTAGCTATGCAATTGTTAATAAGTTCCCTTTATGGGTATATATAAAATACTATGAGAATGTATGTGAAACCACAATGGAATATATGAGATTAGATATGGTTCCAAAATGGTGTGTATGAGGTTCTGTCCGGGAATTGAAACCTGAATGATCTGTATCCATGCAATTGGACTAGTTCCCTTTATGAGTATATATAAGGTACTGTAAGAATGTACGTGAAATCTCAATGGAATATATGAGGCTTGATGTGGTTCCAAAATGATACGTAATCTGGGAATTGAAACCTGAATGATCTACATCTACGCAATTGCACAAGTTCCCTTTATTAATATATATATAAGACACACTATAAGAATGTACGTGAAATCACAATGGAATATATAAGGCTTAATGTGATTCCAAAATAGTATGTATGAAGATCTGTCTGTGAATTGAAACCTAAATAATCCCTCCTAAACCCTTGAGTACTTTTCCAAACAGAAACTCAAAGAATATAATGAGAACTTTAACTGCATTGACATATAAGAATGTCAATTATTTCCTGTCAGATAAAAACTCTTGCGACATGATAAACACTGAAGCTCTGTTTTCTAATAAAAACTAATAAATCTTCAAGCACGTTTTATCTCTTGAACAACTCATAGAATACGATAAAAGATAGAATTAACTGTATTATCTTACAAAATCACGAAATATAACAAAAATTTCATATCTGTTAAAAATTTGTAGGATTCGATAAAATATTAATACTCTTATACTCTTCAAAACTCATAAATCCCTCGCAAACCTCTAGACTGGTGGAGAACTGGTAGGAAATGATATAAGTTGGAATTGCAGTATTTTTACTGAATAATTACTCATAGATAACTATCCGAATTTAATCTGCGTTGTCTTAATAAAACTCATATATCCATCATAATTCCCTGTCTAACGAACGCTAATAGAATACATTAACAATTCAAACTGTATTATCTTATTATAACCGGTAAACTTTCAAACATTTCTCGTCTTGCAAAAACTCATAGAGAACAAAAAAAATAGAATTGTATTGTTAATGCAAAAATTCAATTTGCCAAAGCTTGACGGAGTACTTACTGTTTATTACAATCTCGTTCGGCTTACTGACAGACAATAATTCTGAAAATACATTTTCTCGGTTTAATATCATTAAGCAAACCTAAGAATATCGAAAATTCTAAATAAGTTATAGATGTATTTATATGTATTGTATAGAAAAAAAGGAAAGCAAGGCAATAATATTGCCAAATGAAATAAATCTAATGTAATAGACCAAAAGATTCATGTAGTAGACCAAAAGATTCAAAGTTTTAATTATTATTTAGCTTCTTGAATAATAATTAAGATCCAACTGAATAAATTGTAATATAAATAACAACAACGTTGCTAATATTAATAAAATAATTATTTAAACCTTTATAATAAATAACTAAGCACTTCCATTAGAATATTGTGTAATATACTAAAGGTAATTAAAGTATTTAATAAACATATCAATTCGCTAATCTGAACCTAATTTTACTTGTACATACACACATGGCCTTGGATCATTAATACTACAAAGTAGTTTTTTAATGAGGCTATGATTATATACAGATATTATAGGGAGTTTTTATGTAATGATTTATATTACCTAATTATTAAATCAGAAATCCATAACCGTCATTAACCAAAGAAACCTTGTAGTTTTTAAAATAAAAATATATTTCTTCTTAAACTGATGATTTCACGATATAGAGTGACTCATCTTAGTATAGTCATATGGGCAAGATTACAGATATAGTATAAAGATAGACGGCACATACCATGCCTCAGTGCTACATCGTGACTATAGGAGTTGAAAACTTATTTCAGAGGAATCTTTTCTCACTTAATCCATCCATCTAATCTTCTCTATCATGCTACGCCATATAATGTACACAAAGTTCTCCGAAAATATTATTTATCTTCCTAATTGCACAGTTTAGCCTTACTGGCTCTATCGGCAATATTCTTAAAAATTACAAACTAAATATGAATGAGACTTCCTAAAATTATGATTATTTATCAAAATGTAAGGTAGTGGTGAGAGGTAAGTGAAACCTCTCAAATGGTGAATTGCTACTATACACCATAGATGTCTCCATGGGCGTATAGCGACTTGCGATTCTGCAAGTACCTGAGAGCGGCGACCTTTCAGTCCTAGGTGGACTTAACCTACTGTTATAATATATGATTCGCAGGAAACAACTACTCAGTGGGCAAATACCCCAACCTGCATTGAATTACACCTTACAAATCTTGAAAGAATGGTAACCAATATCATTTGTCAATTCCCTGACCAGACATAGACCGGTTTCGAACTTATTAGTTCTCATCAGTATGCCATAGGTCATGGAACAGACAAATGATAGTGGCCAACCTCCTAGTTTTATACAAACTATAGTAAATTGAGTAGTGGTGAGAGGTAAGTGAAACCTCTCAAATGGTCAATTATCAAATGGTCATATATAATGGTCAATATATTGAAATGTAAGATGTTTCTTATTTATCAATTAAAATTTAGGAAGATTTATATAAATGATATGTTCCTATTGATACATATCGGACCATAGGAAAACATTTAAGGGAAACTGACTATCATCGATATAACAGTCCAATCAAATTAGATTTCAGCTTGGAAAATAATATCGATAAGTAAAATTTCTGTGTACAGATTTACTTTGATGTTATAAGCAGTATCTCAAAAATTCATATCGACACCACTCTTGCGATTAATTTTATAAAAGGTAAAATGGGGTGAAATTCAGTTTCTCCGATTATCTCGAAAACAAATTGGAGATCGTAAAATTTGCTACATGTCATGGGCACTCCACTATAGCATTATATAGGTGATTATACGGAAGATGGAAGTGATACTGTGAGTCGGATGGAACCTCGAAGAATATGATTTTTTTTAGCCTAACGAGACTATGTACCTCCCCCCCGTTTTCAAGGATGCTGAACACTATGATGGTGGTTAAATCTCTCTCCGAGGTCACCCGTCCCCCAAACGGCCAAAAACGACCCCCGAAAGGACCAAACCGCGTATCCGCCGTCTCATACCAGCCAAACCTGTGTTACCCCCGTTTTTTAGGATGCTGAGCATAATGGTGATATCGAGAACCCTCCTCGATCCCCACTTAGTCCTCAAATGGCCATAAACCGTTCCCGAAAGGGGTGTAACGCGGATAGCTCTCGTCTTCTCTCGCCTAAACATGAAAAAAATATCGCGACCTCTCCTCGCTCAGCAAACGGACAAAAATATCACTGCATTTTTACTGAACGAGCAAAATTATCATTATACTCGTACTTTTTTTGATTTTTTTACGAAAGAATTTAATTCAAAAGTTTCCTATCTAAAACGTAGACACAAAGTATACACCCATTTTTTTTTTCAGCTTAACAGTCAATCAAGATACCTCTAATCAGCATTCGCTACGTATTCAATGATCTGTGAACTTACTCACTTATTTCATAAAACCGCGTATCAATAAAGGGGTAGTTTTTGTTTGTTTGAGGGGTCGGTTCGCCTCATGGATAAGATCCGACATCATCATCGTGGTTAGCATTCTCGAAAACGGGGGAAACACAGATTTGGCTGGTAGGAGATGGCGGCTACGCGGTTTACCCCTTTCGGGGGTGGTTTTTGGCCGTTTGGGTGGTGGGGTGACCTTGGAGAGAGATTTAACCACGACCATCGTGTTCAGCATCCTCGAAAACGGGAGGGGACACAGTCTCGTTGGGCTAAGAAAAATTCATATTGCTGTCCGGCTTACAGAATGCACTAGTATACGTAAAGGATTTTAAAAGTGCTTACTTACAGACAACATAGAAGGATGTACTATTCTCTGTAAAATTTAAGCCATAAATGTGTTCGGTCATCATACGATTTTCAATGATAGATACGTTTTTTATGAAAATTGGTACGAAATTCTATGTTGGCATCCAAATATGAACTAGCCTAAGACTAACGGAACGCAATACATGAGTCTGAAAATGGTTTTCTTACCATGACCATCATATTTGAAGCCGTTGGTTGACCACCTCTTTTTTCCAAACCCAGTGCTACTTTATTTCTTAGATAATTGTGAATATCTAGGATATACTGGCGGTCATCATCGGTTAGTTCAATCATCTTAAAATCTGGACCGCAAGCGGTAGCTGCTCCACATTTCTGAAAAATATATATAACTATAACTTTCGGTTAAACCGGAAATTACATTTATTAGTTATTCCAATTTTAAAGCGCCCGCCCATGTACTTTATTATACAATATCGAATAAAAATATGTTGCGTGCATTTTTCCAGTGCAACCATAGTAGCAATAAAGGAAATATTAACGTGGGCCAAAAAATACATTTTATGTTGATTACATTCAAATAAAAAGACTTAATACACAAAATGCAATCATAGGTGTCTTTTGAATTCTTTATAAACAATACTGTCAATATCGACATTGCTTTAAACATTGTTTTAGTTTTTAATTGTCAAATGATGTGTCGGTCGGTCGAAATCGTTTAGCGGAATGGTAAAATACACATTTCGACCGATCAGCTGAGTGGGCAAAACGGTCAGAGTTTGAAACGCGACTACGGCGATCATAATCGTTTAGTGTTTAGTCAGACCGACTAGATCGTCAGATTCATGATTGAATAATACTTATTTATTGTATAAGGGTTTTAGATAGCGTTTTATCCACGCAAGAAAGTTTAAATTCGAGAACAAAGTTCGAGAGTTTAATTTTCTTGACTGGATAAAACGCGACTAAAACACTTATACAATTAATACAACGTTTTATCCACAATCACGGTAATTTAGAAGCAGATTTCATCAAAAAATGATTTGACATTTCGCTCTGTCAGCGGCTGTAACGCCAAAAATTATTGAAATTAATTTTAAAAAACTTGGAAGGTGTTGAAACTTCGACAAGCACTATGCGTTCTGAAACCGATGACAACTACAAGCTTGGTATTAATGGAAACGAAGTGAAATATAATAAAACAAATAAGGAAATGTCTATTGATATAAATGTTAATCTTAATATTAATAAAAAATAAATAAAATGTAATTGATTTAAAATTGTATTTTTCATTATTCTACTAGTGGATAAAGTGGTACTTTATATGCTTCATAAGTGTGGATAAAACTCCAATTATAATGTGATTGTAGATAAAGTGTATTTATAACCTTATAGCCCATAACGACTATAGTTTGATAAGACAATTTTGTGAATTTGCAGTAAATAAAGCATGGAAATGCAAAAAATAGAAATAGTGTACGACAGTGGGGTAAAATTTAATGTGTTTCTTTCAAATTATGAGGCGTTTTCTACAAATGATTATAACAAGTTAATACAGCCTGAATGATCCAATACAAAATAGGCTTTACCTTTAATTAAATTAAGCAAATCAAAATTACTCTTAGTAATAGTGTGTACCAATGATATAATTACTTCATCTATATCACTTTCTTCCACAACAAATAACTGACAAGTAGCTGCAATAGCTACATTGTTTTTAGAACTCATATTTCAGCTAATATAATCAATCAACGTACAAATTTAATACAACCAAACGATATAACTTTATCTATCCAGTATGCTCCGAACAGCTGATTTATGTCAACGAACAATACCCTACCATGATTTACCTATCATATCAGTCGGTTAAAACGGACGTCTGCCCATGCTAGTTCCACCAAGACGGTCGAACCAGGTTAAACATGGTTTCAATTTATGGGTAATGCCGTCAAAATTCTTCTGCAGCTGTGGTTTTATTAGGAAGAAGTTTTCCTGAGAGACCAAATTTCTTAGTAAATAAATAAATCGGAAAGAATACGACATAGCGTACGTATAATTTTTAGAAATCAATATCCAAATGTTTTAAATAAAGCACGTTAAACACTTAAATACCTACAATTTTAGGGATTAAGGAAATTGTGCAGGCCTTATTTTGACAATTGCGCAAGATATACCTTACATTAAATCTAATCTAATATGAGACCTTTCATATCGTTATTAAAATAGAGCAAAGGTATTTACTTTTTATTAGTAATTTTTGCTTTAGAAAATTTTTCAAATCATGGATATTTCTGATAATAGCCGTTCCAAATTGTCTAATTTTTATTATCTCTTTGTATGTATTCTTCATTATTCGTTAATTCACTTCTAGGAGTGATAACTTAATCATCAATGATGATAATGTCCAATTGGACATTCGCTAAAGAGAACAATGTGTTGTTACTAAAAGAAAGCCATCTAAATAACTTTTGATGTAGTGGTCAATCCTAATAGATTATAATTTTGAGACAAATTTATTACATGTCTTTTAATGTTCATCGTTCTTAACTGTAACTTATAAAAGATGTTAGAGCGATTTAATTATTTTATTCGATGAAACTCGTTCAAATCATTATTTTTAATTGCAAAAATACGGTGAAGGGAATTATAAACAAATAAGTATTTACGTGTCAATACAAGATATCATTTATTTATTTATTATTATATTACTACCATTAATTACCTAATGTTTTGCAGACGATATAAATAACTAGATAAGGGTTTTAAAAATGTATAAACATTGCTCTGCTTCATTATCAACAAATTGTCGTGATTATTTAATGAGAGATTGTTTAAATATTTGATTTTAAAAATTGTTGAAATATTATTGGAGTATGTATAAATATTGTCTGAACGATCATTTAGATTTTTTAGTAGGTCAATCAATATATATACAAAATTTCGCCGAATAAAAACATTTGTTGTGGTAGTAACCAGTTTTTGATGATTTATAAATATGGCGTCTCTTATCAGGAATTCGATGAGTTCCCTTCAGAAGGAGGTCGGGAGTCGGGACAAGCCGCCAATTTAGTTTTTAAGAAGTTGCAAACTCTTCAAACATTTCCGCTTGATTTTTTGTTAAAAATAATGATTACCAATTTTATAAAGAAGAAAATAATGTAAAAGATTTGTCTAGAACTTTTTTCGTGCTTCCGAGTTATAGCGGCGTTCTTTATTGTCATAATCGCCGTCTACTTCAATGTCTTCTTATATTTCACTCATCACTAATTGGCAAAATATTGAAGCACCAATGTATCTCTGAATTGGTTCATCATCTCCTTAATTGTTACCATCTCGAAAGTTTGTCCACTGCAATGCTGGCAGATTATTGTCAATTTCAAGCTTACTTTTCTCCAGCCACAAGCTACTTCTGATTTTATTTTGCAGTTGTGGAAGATTAACTGAAGTAGTGCAGACAGAGTTTGATCTTGACTGTTTCTGATTGCAACAAATCAATTTTTACTCCTTTGCCAACCTGAATAGTTGAATGATTCTTTTCAATTCCACACCAAGCCTTAACTTGATATGGTAAGTGTGCAATGAATACTCCCGAGCACCTTCTTTGGTTGGAGAAAGTGATATATGATTAAATTTGACCTTGGCAACAAATGGTATAAATCGGAGATAGTCTAAAGATTATAGAGCGTCCCTCGACACGTCACCCGATGTAAATGAATCAAGAAACGTTCTCTAACTAAAGCAACTTCGTCTAGGTCTGCGTTTTGTCTTTGGAAAAATATACTGCATCATTTAATTGTTCGTTGTTTTGATGTGTTGACAAATTATACTTTCTCAGTTTCGAAAATAGCGGTATAAAGAAAATATATTTAAACAAAATATTATTTACTGCTGCATCTTTGTGCTTGAAACTTTGAGACGAACTAATTTTTAGAAGAAAATTGTGAATAGTCTTGTTCTCTGAAAATTTGATAATTTGCACTTTTAGAGAAAAGTCAAGAGGAAGTAAAATATTGCTCCTCCTAAAATCGAAATGGCTGCCGGTCCTAATCTAATTTGGTTTGGCAGCGATTTTCAACAATATTTCTTAAATCATTCCCTAACAATATTATTGATTTATAGTTAAACGCGCCCCTATCCAGAGGATGAATTATAGTTCAAGTAGTCAAGTTCCCGATACATAAAAACGCAACAACACTTTACAACCTCATTAAAATACTATTACTCTTTGTGCTACCTCGACCCCAAATCATCTCGCTTAACTTTATAGGTTTTTAATGTGCGTCGAGTCGTTTGATGCAGGCATGCCGCCGTGGCCCGTGGCGATAATAATTATGTCGTAAAGTTTTTGTTTCGTTTTTTATGTCTCGGGAAGTCCTTTATGGACTGTACTTCTTTGTCTGAAAAATAATTTTTTTCCTACATTCAAATACCGGATGCCAACGGATCATGGTAGACCTGCTCTTTTTTATTAAAAGCTTTTATTAAACTTGCAATGTTTGTTTGTTTGTTTGTTAGTTAGTTGGATTGTTTAAGTCAAATCTTGCAGTCAAAATTTCGATTAGTTCTAATTAAGCTAGAACTTTGAAATTTTGCACATGTGTATAAGTCCGGTGGCAATATACTTTAACATTTTCATATAAGAAAAAGAGAAGATGGCGGCCTCAAGATGGCGGACAATCTTATCATTTATGATGCGATTTGACTCAAAATCGACATCTGGCGGTTTTCGAGATAGCTAATTATGAATTCTTGGTCAAAATTTAGATATTCAAAATGGCGGCGCCAATATGGCGGACGACTTTTGTCATTTATGGTCCAAATCGATCAATATCGATATCTGGGAGTTTTCGAGATCGCCAGTTATGAATTCTCGGTCCAAATTCAGAAATTCAAAATGGCGGCGCCAACATGGCTGACGACTTTTGTCATTTAGATTCATATCGATCAAAATCGATATCTGAGGGTTTTCAGGGTTGCGGATTACGAATTTCGAGACAAAAATTTAGTTCGGGATGGCGGCTTCATGATAACGAACGATTTTATCGTTTATGATCCGATTCGACACAAAATTGATATCTGGGGGTTTTCGAGATGGCCAATTATGAATTATTGGTCAAAATTCACAAATTCAAAATGGCGGGGCCAATATGGCTGACGACTTTTGTCATTTAGATCCAAATCGATCAATATCTATATCTGAGGGTTTTCGGGTTCGCGGATTACGAATTTCTAGTCAAAAATTTAGTTCAAGATGGCGAACGACTTTACCGTTTTCTGTCTCAAAATCTATATCTGGGGATTACAGCATATCAAAAGGCTAAAAAGTAAAAAATTAAATTATATAAAAAAATATTTTAAAAAAAGCTTTTATTTAAATGCTCTAAAAAGTAGAAAATAAACTTTGAAGTAAATCAAACCCATCATTTTGTTACATTATATAATTTTTTTATGATATAAAAGCTTGTCGCGAGCAATTTCCTTTACACAGGAAAGTATCGCGACAAGCTTGTATACCATGAAGAAAATTATGTAATGTTACAAAGTGATGGGTTTGATTTACTTCAAAGTTTATTTTCTACTTTTTAGAACATTTAAATAAGAGCTTTTTTAAAAACTTTTTTTTATATAATTTTTTCCTTATTTTTTAGAATATCAGAATGAAACTTGTTAGATGTATTATATGACCAAGATGACACTTTATGGCATAACTGTCATTTTTGATCCCCTGACCCCAACTTTTCATTTCTAAATGAATCGCCCTGGAATTCTTGAAGAATTCTGAGTACGGTGATACCCACATAAATGACATTTCGACTCCATGAAAAAAATTGGACTCGAAATGCGTTGGTGTATCTAGTGCCATGATCAGAAAATTTAACAAAACTTAATATCTATCTAAGAGGCGAGTCCACCAATAATAATATTAATAATTAGTGGAGCGCACCCTTACATAAAACATAGAATACTGATTATTCTATTTACTAGGAGTTCATATCTAAGAAAGGGTACGTGACACAGGAAAAAACAATTTTTAAAACAAACAAATTATTTTCTTTAACTTATACGCATTTTACGCCAAACATTAATAATACTGAATTAATATTATTGATGTTATTTATAATCATAAAGATTAACGTGGCTTGGAAAATTAATTTTTAACACATTTAACAAAAAAAATGTTTTTTTTAATTACCCGTGTTTCATCTCTTGTTTAGGGCGCACTTCAACAAATATTCGCGGATGCTATTCGCGGATGTTACGGATGCAAACCATATTAAACCATGAACCTTCGTCATATAATTTTTAAAAAATGAATTTTTTGAGGAAGATCCGTAATTCACATCTTAATGGAGTGTTTCACGAAATGTTTGCAATATGAAAATGGAAATGTTTAAGAGGTGTCCTTGATCACTAATACTAGTATAGCAATTTTAAAAACATAAAATTGATTTTTGAGACATATCCTTATTCCACCCTTCAGACAGGTGCAAATTTTTCCAAAATTTAATGGTACTCTTAGGGGATTGTACAGCAAAAGTACTTAATCACGAAATATTGATAATGGATGGTTTAACAAGAGTTATTCTATCTGAAAAATTACAGATTTTGCGATTTGTAATTTTAAATGTGACAAAGAATCAAAAGTTCAAAATGTAATTATCATATTCTTAATCAAGGATTAGCAAAAAGAATCAGTGATCCTTTAAAATGGAATCTATTATTAATATTTTAAAAACATTTACAGTCGATTTAAAATTGAATATCGTATGGACTTTGCCTGAAAAAAAGACCAAATTGGTACACTGTGCATCGTCTGGAAGTAGCCTATACAGCCAATTTTATTTAGTGCATAGACATATCCGAATGTTTTAAATTTCATCCTCCTTAAGTTATCTAGATTATCGACAAAATCGAATTTATGCAACATAAATAAATTGCTTTTGTTACATGAGATTTTTATATAGAATTTTTAACCTTATTTCTTAAAACGTTTCGAACAAATTTTAAGAATAAAATTTTTGAAAAAATATAGTTTTATCCCTTTATGACCATTCAACAGTGCGCCTATTAAGACATTTTTGTAACTGCCGCCTATATTAATTAGAGTAAACATATAACATATACTTACTTCGAACTCTCTGTCGCAAACAGTGTGCGTGACAGTCAAATTAACAAAATCGCAGGGTAACTGGCAATATTTATTCCGAAATGCAATCACACATGAAACAATAACACACATTAACAAATAATAAGCATTAATTGTTCTTAGGAACATGTTGTTTTGATGAACACTTGTGTTAATCTAAAACTATAATTAAATAATACGAGAGGTGTATAGTTGAAATAATTATCCTTTACTGTAAAAAATATATAAAACGAGACGTGTATTTATAAAAAAAAGTGAACTCCTCTTCCGTGATTTCATCGTCAGATATACACGTGAAGAAATTAATAAACACGGGACGGCGTTAACTCGGCTTATTATAAAGTAATTTTTTGCTATATGCTGGAACGCATTTCGCATATTTGATACAACACGTTTACGCAAAAGGACGTACCTGCTTTATATTTTCATTTAGTAAAATCCTTCACTATCATAAAATTTTATATTATATACATAAGGAGAATTTGGTATTCATGTTTCTGGTACAGAAATATGACATATTATCAGTTATATAGGTAATATCCATTATCCATATTAGGTTATTTACAGAATTATCCTTGGAACTTTTTTCCGGTTAGGGCAAAGAATACCGGCGGAAACTTGAAGTCTCCAAAGCCAGGATTTCAGGTCTTATTATAAATTATATTCTTTTTTCTTTATAACTTTACAGTTGTGTCTTTTGTATTTCGTTGATGTTTCTGAGAGTGGTAGAATTTTAGAAAATAATTTTTTAAACAGTTTTGAATTTGTAGAAACTAATATGGACCAATTTTCAAGGCTGTATTATGTAGAATTCTGCAGGCTAACCGCTTGGTGCTTTCTTGTTTTCTATATTAATAATTATTTTCACACAATATAAATTTGGTTAAAAATAGTGGAGAGATGATTTTAAACGTAAACGTTGCTTTAGCAGAACATCATACACTTCTGTTGTGCTCCAATGAAATCATCAAAAATATTATTCAATCGGAAGTTTTGGATGTTTCTTTCTTTGATTTGAATTTTCCATCAATCGATGCTGGCTGTTAAATGTTATTTAAATTACAAGCCATTTTATTTTATAGTTCTATACAAACCTCTTTCGGCAATTATTGAAGGCTTTGAATTATTCTTTGACTCGCTTGAATATTTTGAGTCTATGCAAAAAATAATGTTGATAACAACATTGCCAACTATAAAGTTAGCAATCTTAATGTTCCTAATTTTGTAAACTTAGATAATAATGATAGAAAAACTGGCTGCATCATAAATTTTCTTTCTTTTTGACATTATACTATGCAATAATATACTGAACAACATGGGGAGGCTTCTCGATTTGGTCATATCTAATATAACTTGTGATTAGAGGCGAGCGTAGGTGCGCCTTTACTATGTACATACTTCGGTATGCGATGTAAAGCAACGACAGGCGCGGTTAGTACTTGGATTGGTGACCATTCCAACGGAAACCGCGTTCTCGCCTCACACATCTTCCAGCGGCTTGTATATCAGTGTATGCGCGGAAGCTATACAACCTTAGGCGAGGGTTATATAGGAGATATACCATCCTTCGGAAAGGATGTAAAGCCGTCGGTCCCTTGTCTATTAAATGTTAGGCAAGTATACTACTACTCTTCTTAAGGGAAGAGGTTCGGCAAAATTCCTGGTTGGGGGTAGCTCGTCTACAGGCGTCGGTGTTAGGACTCAGTAGCGGAAATAGGCCGACGTTAAATAAATGTATAAAAAAAAAACTAGTGATTATTATGAAAATATTGCTTTCATTACCAAGCCATTGAATTTCTTAAATCCTACTACAGCAATATGTTGCGTACAAAGGTTTCGAATCCTTTCATTATGTTGTTACCTCTGGTGTTCCGCATGGGTCCAACCTGGACCCTCTATTATTTATCAATGACTTAGATGATGTAATTGATTGCTGTAAACTTTTCTATGCTGATAATTTAAAGATATTTTCTGCTATAACTTGCATTGATGAATATAGGAAGTTGCAAAATGAAATGGATCGTATTCAATGCTGGTGTATAGAAAATAAATTACATCTTAATATCTCGAAATGCAAAACCTTCCGCTTCACATGGAAACCAGTGACTTATGAATAATAATAATACCAATATTGTAATACTTACAATATCGATAATAAAACATTATCCAGATGTAATTCCTATAAAGACCTAGATGTATATTTGATTCTAAGCTTCCTTTTAATGACCATATGACTTTAAAAATGTCTGAAGCTGTAAAATGCTATGGTTTCATTACAAGAAACTGTAAGAAGTTCACTGATATTGAGGCGTTAAAGATCTTGTACTTCACGTATATCCCGTCCAGGCTTGAATATGCTGCTCTAATATAGTATCCGTATTACAATGGCCAAAAGGTGGTAATGGAACAAGTGCAAAGAAGATTCTTAAAATATTTAGCATTTAAAACAGACGGTATTTACCCCGAAAGAGGAATTAGGAATAATCTACTTAACGGATAGATTTAATATCATCAGCCTAGATCAAAGAAGGACTTGTATGTCTCTAATATTTCTACATAAGCTATTACATAATATGATTGATTGCTCGGATTTACTTCGTGATACTAATTTCAATATATACCTAGAATTAACATGAGGCATAGTCTAACATTTAGATGTAAAACACCTAGAATGAATATCCTATCTAAATCACATCTGCATGTTGTGTCAAAACATTAATAATATATGTCACATATGCGATATTCATAACAGTTCATTGAATAGAAGCTGCTAAGCAGCATCTCGATGTTAGACATGTCCAAAATGCCTTGTACGCTCTAAAATGTAAAATGCAAATTACTTTATATTTATGCAGACTGTACAATCTTAGATTTATTTTTAGCTCTTTGATGACAATTTCACTGCAATGCATTATCCTGTAAATGGGTTTCTCTGTTGGACAATAAAACCATTATTTATTTATTTATCAGTTACATTGTTAATTGCAGACGACGGATCGAGTCTGAGTTTATAATCAGAATGGGAAATGTTTTAAAGTTTGGTTTGTGTTCCATGCCTCGGTATTGAGTTATGTCATGCCTGACCGAAATTTCACCAGCCGGAGCTGTTTTGACGAATTTTCCACATTGTGGTCCTGAAGTTAACTATTTGGGGGCACCTACCTCCCGCGTTTTATCCTATTGGTAATTTGCAACAGCAAATACAATTGATATTTGCTAGTAAAAAATTCAAGATTTTTTTAAGTATATTAAAAAAAGCACATCTGTTCAATACAAGGAGTACTTACAACTCATACATATTAAAAGAACTATTGATTTCTGTTTGGTCTTAAAATATTCATGATGTCAGATAACTATTATAATCAATAAAAAATGTTCATATATCAGGAGCGTTCAATATTCCATCAGCCGCACCGCATAAAACTTAATGGCATATTAGATAATTAAAAGGAAACTCTAAGATAATATTGTTCTAGAAATTCATGTGGAACTAGATAAATATACAATCAACAACAAATGGAGTATTACAGATTGAAGGAAGCTACAAATTTAGCTCGCCCAAGCAGAGAGGTGACTGACTAAGGTAGGGTATTTAATTTGTAATCATTTAATGAGTAAGAAGGCTCGGCTCAGTTGAACACGCATTTTGGTGTGTTGCAATATGACGCTCTACAATTTTTCTTCTAGCAGTTGAGCCGACTCAAGAAAGCAAGTAGACGCAGTAGACTGTGTTAGGGACGCAGCCGTTGTTATTTACGCAGAATACATCTTGTGTTAAGCGTTTCCGGTTACGCGGGCGGATAAATAAAATGACAATTGCGTAACGAATGTTTACTGAAGTTACTTAGTAAGTGTGATTAACATAGAACTTTTTCGAATTCAGACTTTCTTCTAAAACACGCTTTTACCAACTCTGGTGACTTTGCTCATACACGTCAACACGCCTAATCTTTCGAAATGTTATTCGATCTTAGCTATTATGAAAATATCTAGATGGGTCAGAACTATGGACACTTATTACGACATGTAGTTCGTGCAAGACGCGCCGTAGAAGTATTGACGTATTTGACCCTTATTTCATGCTCCCCAATCCGCGGGTCCGCATCGCCCGCACGCATCGTATAGACTTTGATTGAATCATTCATTCTTACTGTTTCCAACGGGACATTAGTTGTTTAGATATTTACACAGTCAGCCTAAGCGGCAACTCATATGGTGAAATATGTATTTTACATCAAAAGAATTTCGTAGGTAGTAAATAAAATTACATAATTAATTATCTTACGTAAAATTCCTAAGAGAGGGCTGGGATGGCACAGCACCTAGGTGCCTTGAAACTTCAGCTTCACGGTAAATCCGCCACTGAAAAAGATTTTAACGTCCTTTAGATATGATCCATTTAACGATCTCTGAAACATGTAGCTTGTTTTTAAAGTAATTGTCATCACTGTCTTATCGTGTCTTGTTGATTTCCCAAATATTTAGTAGGTATTATTGATATTATATACCACTGACCTTAATGTCATTCTTGGCAAATCCGTCATGTAAATATTCCTACTACATAATGAAGGATTTTTGAAATATATTTTACATAATATATACACTTCCGATACCTATTCTACATCTATTTAAAAATTTGCATGATCATTATTTTGTATTCTAATGGTGTACAGATTTGCATGTAGTATACACATACATATTTTAAATGCGTTTTTAAATATTGGGGAAAACTGACCATAATTCAGAACTTGCGTTTAGTGGAGGCAATGAAGCCATAAAAACGGAAATATTTCGAAATTTTTATTCAGTGAATAAATGTACAAAAAAATCTCCAAAAATAAATATCTTTTAAAATCCATGTAGAATGATGTTAAGAATCAAAGAATATCTGCTTTTGCCTCAAGTTGTTGAAGCTACCCAGAAATGCAAGAATCTCCAAAAAAATGTGCATGTTAGTAATATCGTATATAAGCAAAAGCCAATGTGAAGTTTTTTATTTTCATTATACGGCCAATTATAGTAGAAAAACCCTAAATATTTAGCAAAAAGATTTACAAAACGCTCAGTGTTTGACGTATAACTTCATTATATTTTATTGTTAACATATTTTAAGCATTTATATCTCAACTTATAAACATTCGAGCGCCATCTATAAACTTTCATATCTCTATTTATAGTGCAAAAATAAAACAGTGATATATTTATGATATTATTAACTTAATTTTTTTATACTACGCCACTTTTTCGTTAAACGAAACAAATTTTGAAATATTTACGAGAAAGCAGTGTTAAGTCATAATTTTGAAACGTTATGACTCGTAAAATATCAATTTTCAAGATAAAATTTATAATTTCTTCAAATTCTATACTCAAACGAACACACTGGTCTTTTATTTTTATTTATATTAATTGTAAAGACGAGTTTATACAAATTTATTTAGTTCAACTATGTAATTGGTTGCTTCAAGATAAATATAGTATCTTCCCACCATCAAACTCATATTTTTATTTATTATAAAGTTTAAAGAACTTAACAACAGTCACCACCATCCGCACTTTGCCATTTTATAAAGCCATACGAAATGCCTACATATCAACACTTACAGTTACACACAGTTTACAATGTTTTCTTTTTCTTTTTTTTTACATTTATTTAACACCGGCCTATTTCCGCTGCTGAGTCCTAACACCGACACCTGTTGTATACGAGCTACCCCCAACCAAAAAGTTTGCCGAACCTCTTTTCTTTCTATGAGTAGGGATCTTTTACTTGTCTAATATTTAAGAGAGAAAGGACCGCCGGCTTTACGCTCCCTCCGAAGGATGGTATATCCTTGCATAGCTTAAGCGCATTCACTGATATACAAGCCGCTCGAAGATGTGAGGCGAGGACACAGTCTTCCTTCCTTCCTTGGTAAATTGTATAATTAGAAAATGTTTAAATATTGTAGGTTAGACACAAAATTTCAGCAATCAGCAAAACAGGTTTATTATTAAGTATAATGAAAATAATAGTTTGAATATTACATAGACTCACTTTTATAAATGTGGCCGAACCAAAGCTCAGTTGAACTTGATTCAAAATTCTTAGATACTATTATTGTAGTAATTAGAACTTTGAACTTTAAGCCATTTTCCACTGAACTTTGGCCAATTCACTTTTATACGAATGGAAGTTAATGCAGTTTAGTGTTCTTTCGCCTAAACGCTCGAGTTAGACAAATTAGATTTGATATCACGACTCCATCTCTGATAGAGACACAGTTCAGAAATCCCTAAGAAATCAATGTGGGTTATATTTAGAGTCCCCCAGAGGGTATTTGCAGAGAAGAGCAAAAGCCTGTGGGACGTAGGGA
Organism: Leptura quadrifasciata; assembly: GCA_963675555.1. Taxonomy (NCBI): domain Eukaryota; kingdom Metazoa; phylum Arthropoda; class Insecta; order Coleoptera; family Cerambycidae; genus Leptura; species Leptura quadrifasciata. The sequence goes on from OY776678.1 coordinate 48,616,526, forward strand.
GACTTGAAATGGCAGTGGAATAGGTAGGCGGCGCAATAACATCTAAAAGAAATATCCGGAGAAAATAAGATAAACTAGAGCTACAAGAATCTAATATAACAAACATCTAGAAAGTCTGTCTGAACCAAATCCAATCAAAATTACTATACCTACAAAATAAAGTTCACGCAGGACAACAAGGAACTCCGCAAGACAAAGAAAGATAAATATATGAAGTTCTATAAGGAGGTTAGCGATAACCCCGCAGTTTCTGCAATCCATAGTTCTAACTGAGGATAGTTGTACTGCAAATGAGCTTTGTCAGAAGGTAAAAATCATCTACCTACCAAAAATTTCGAACCTGACGCCCACGTTCCATATAATTTGAGCATTAGATCTACACTTTTCCTACTCAAGACATTGCAAAGTGTTTCAATTAGAACAAGCTAGCTGGTCGGAAGACATCAACGAATTTCTAGAAAGTGCTTTTTAAATGTAACAAACAATATTCCCAGTGTTGCAATTCCAAGAATTGTTCTGAACACAAATAAACTTATGTTGGGTTATTAAGGATATTTGAGGAAAAGGATAGTGCATATGTAATTATCTGCAATATTGCTAATCGTGCGATGACATGCTGTGCTTTCATTAATGTGCATAATATACATATTTTAATGATGGATCTTGAAGCCAAATGTGAGTACTTTTCTATTTTTCTAAAAATATAAATAGAGTACTACTAGTAATTTAGAAAAACACCGTAAATTTCATATTCACTGATTGTTTATCGATTTTAACTCTTCTAAGTCCAGAGACTACATTCTCCCGTCTGCTCCGAGCTACAATTTATTTATGTAATAGCTGCTACCTCTACTTTTAACCTATGAAAACTTTTGTTGCACATTTTTTTACAACTATTTTTTTTTTTAATTCCAGATTATGTCTACTTGGAAAATACAATTCTGACATATGGCTTAAACAAACGAATGAAGACCGGAACAGCATGCATACTACTGCACAGAGATGCTGCTAAGATGATCAGAGATATTAGTAAAAGTCCTAAAATAGGTAGTGAACTTAAAAAAATGCGATCCGCAGATAATAATCGATCCTTGACAAGTGATATAGCATTAGCATATTATATAGATTCGATATCAACTAACTATTGTTTGTCTACACTGCATGCTGATTAGAACGCATGTTGCTAGCTATTGTCTTAATGTTAAGAAATGCCAAGTTAAAGGCGAAGATGATAAAGTTAATGTGAAACAACGTACAACTGAAATTATGAACAGGTTCAAGAACGAAATGGGAGTTCTTGTAGACAGACCAGAACTAGAATATGGTTCGACAGATGATAGAAATACGCTTGTTGACTTTTTGGAAGCCCCGATTTGACTGCGGATATTACAGGGCTAGTCGTTACATTCATAAAATACTTAAGGTATATATATATATATATATATATATATATATATATATAAGTACAGAGACGCTCGGCGGGGCACATAGCCCGGAGAGTAGCTGTTGGTCGCAATCTGGTTACATTCCTTATAGTAAAATAAGGATTTTATAGAGGAGCTTGCGACTGAAATATTATGTTTTAATATTTCTGCCCTCTAGAAGCACACTTGAGATATATATATAAGAATACCTTCATTTTGGTAAAAATAATTTTATTCGACCATTTGGGAAAATTGGGGCAAGTTTTGAAAAAGTTGTGGAATTTGGACCAAGAATGGAATTGTGGCCAAATTGATGAATATTTTTTGCTAAAATTTGGCAGGCTATTTCTTGATTATATAATAATAATAATAAATCGTCTTTCCGGCGACAGGAGGCATAAGATCACCCATCTATTTTATATGGATGACCTTAAACTTTATGCCTCTGGAGAGAGGGATCTCCAACAGTCCCTTAGGGTGGTACAGGAGTACACGCAGGCTGTCGGTATGCGCACTGATCCATCTCAAGAGAGGACGATGCGCTGACTACGGAAAGGACGCACAGCTCGTGGACGGAAGCATCTTACACCATCTAGATGCCGGAGAGTCGTACACTTACTTGGGTGTCGAGCAACGCTCCACCCAAGAAGTGAGTATAGTGAAAAACGGTCTCCGCGGCAAGTATCAGCTCCCACTTCGACAGATCTGGTGCTCAGAATTGTCGGGGAAGAACAAGGTGTCTGCTACAAATATGCCTGCCGTTCCGGCCCTCTTCTACTCTTTCGGAGTAGTGAAATGGACTAGAGACGAGCTGCGTCAACTCGACGTAGTAACCCGCAAGAAGATGCATATCAATAGGAGCTTGTATCCTAAATCGTCCGCTCCATGTTATATCGCCCACGACATCGGGGAGGCCGTGGACTCTTGAGCTTGGAGAGTCTCCATAGCAGGAAGGTTCTGGATGGAGCATGTAAGGTCATCAGGAGATCGGATCCCCTCCTCTGCATGGTATGGTCCGAGATCATGAAAATGCAGAGGTAGGAGCTTTTCTCTTTAAGGCAGCACGGAGAGCAGCCGATGAACTTCGTTTCATCTTCGACGTCGAGCGGGTACACACCGAGTTGGAACCCATTCGACTAAAAGCCCACATTAGAGCTGCAGAACACAACAACCTTCTGCAGCTCTATAAGGATAAACCAGTACACGGAGTCTTCTATAAAAATATAGAACACCTCGGCTTATCCAAAAGGCTGACCTTCGTCTTTTTAAGATCAGCCGGGACCGAGGGATTCATAATGGCTTGCCAGGATGGTGTATTTAACACCCTCGTCTATCGACGTCGTGTCATGGGTATGGAGGTCCCTGATGTCAGTTGCGAGGCCTGCCGCAGAGCGCCGGAGACTGTAATGCACTTACTGTCGGCTTTCCCGACATACGCAGTCTCGGCTTATATTCACAGACACGACGCAGCATTACGAGTGCTTTACTATCATCTAAGGCATTCGTATGGAACAGACGAAACACTAGCGCTGCCTTACGCTCCGGGGATATTGAGTTCGTTGTGGGTAATGAGAAGGGTCTAATTCATTGGAACTACTCGTTTCCCACCGTCAGGCAAATACAAGCCAACAAGCCTGACATAGTACTTCTAGACAACCAACTCAAGACCGTCGTGGAATTCTCAGCACTCGCTGAAAGCAACATTGTCTTGAAAGAGGAGGAAAAACGGACAAAATACCGAGATTTGCTCTTCGAACTCCGCAGGCTTTATCCAGGCCATTCTGTTGAAATAGTGGTACTAATTATAGGAGCCCTCGGTGGAATGAGACAGGTGCTGCTTTCAAAACTAAAGATCATACCGGCATGTCGAGATTCGGCAGAGATCTTAGCTGTAGAAGGTTAATGCTTCGATGGTAATATGCAATTATTACACTTAACGCGCCAGACTTGTAACTTGTAATTTAGCGCTCGGCGGGGCACATAGCCCGGAGAGTAGCTGTTGGTTGCAGTCTGGTTACGTTCCTTATAGTAAAATGAGGATTTTATAGAGGAGTTTGTGACTAAAAATATTATGTATTAATATTCCGCCCTCTAAAAGCACATTTGAACTAGTTTAATAGTAGTTAATGCCAAAAAATTTTTTTGAGACGTATCTTGCTTGTACACATAATAAGTCACATTTTAATTTTTTTTACTCCCTTTCATAATAGTGTGGGGGTGGTATTGAGGGTGATAGTGGGGCGGTGGCTGATGCCTTGACTTTTCGTACATGCCCTAAATTACAATGTTATGGACTCTTACCTTGCTTGCTTTGCCCATTTACCCCTTGTATGGGTTTTAACCGTTATTCGGTTGTAAATATCCCAAATGAATAATAGAATAAATAATGGACTGTATTTCATAAAATCGAGTGGCATAAAACTCACCTCTGAGATTTCTGGTGCTCCCGGTTCTGCCGGCCGGCTCTTCCTTCTTCGATGCACAAATTATACAACACATAAATTTTAGACACAACAAAGTTAGAACAATTATTATTGAGCGAATAATATACAAAATTTTGCGATGAACAAGTGACTTTTTCGTCTTATTCGAAGTTCGTTCTATACCACATTGCAAAAACGCGAAATGTAAAAAACTCTGAAAAAACTTAAATGATAGGACTTAAATATATATATGTAGGAATGAATTGGATAGACAACCAATATTACAAGGCTAATATATATGGTTTGCAAACACTTAAATATAAAAATAATTAATAACTACGTAACATACCGCCCGCCAAAAAGGCGTAAGCGTTTTTTAGTCCGAAGACGCGGGAAGGGGGCACAGCTTGACCAATGGACGCTTGAAGGTGCCATTCTTGGTATGCACTGTGGCCACTCATATTACCCCGTCCGCACCAGGAAAAACCTCAACGATGCGACCTAGATGCCATTCCAAAGGAGGTGCTTGATCATTTTTTAACACCACCATATCACCTGGTTTTATTGAAGCATTATTGGAAGTCCATTTGGATCTCTGAGTTAATGTGTGGAGATATTCTTTATGCCAACGTGACCAGAGGTCCTGATGCAGGCGTTGCAATAACTGCCAGCGAGATAGTCGATTTATGGGTACATCTTTCAAATTTTTGTCAGGGAGACAAGATAAAGGCTGTAAATTTAAAAAATGTGCGGGAGTCAAAGCCGAGAGATCATGCGGATCTAAGCTTAATGGCGTAAGAGGGCGAGAGTTAAGTATTGCTTCGGTTTGTGTCATCACTGTATAAAATTTTTCATAGGTTAAGAGCTGTTGACCTATAATGCGTGATAAGTGAGATTTGACAGATTTAATGCCAGCCTCCCAAAGACCGCCAAAATGGGGGGCATGTGGAGGATTGAAGTGCCACTCTAGGGATTCTGTCGGCGCAGCGGATTGCATTAAAGATCGAAGCTGCTTATCAGCGCTTACAAAATTTGAACCACAGTCACTATAAATATGACTGGGACGACCACGTCGTGCGATGAATCGACGTAGGGCTGCCAAAAAAGCTTCTGCGGTTAAGTCTGATGCTAATTCTAAATGCAGTGCTTTAGTACTCATGCAGACAAACAGACATAGGTAAGCCTTGAAGGTTTTCGCACCTCTCAATCTACCCATGGTGATATAGAAAGGACCGCCGTAATCCACACCTACATGGGAGAAAACAGGCAATTGTGAGACTCTAAAGTGAGGTAAGTCGCCCATAGCAGGCTGATAAGGCTGAGGACGTCGACGCCAACAAGTGTGGCACTTAGAAATTGCTGTCCGTACTGCCCTACGAGCGGATAGAATCCAAAAATTTTGCGCTAATATGAATTGAATGGTTTGACAACCGGCGTGTAAATATTTTAAATGACACCATTCGATCAATAATGTGGTAAGTCGACTACAGCGTGGAAGCAAATATGGATGTTTCTTATCATAGGAAAGCGTAGAATGGCGTAGGCGACCTCCAACGCGAAGCAAACCAAATTCATCACGGAAAGTACCTAGCTTACGCAGGGATTTGGATATTTTCAAACCTTTTTGGAGCCGATCAAAATCGGTAGAAAAAGCAGTGCGTTGCGTATGCTTAATTAACAGACATAAAGTATGATTTAATTCTACTTGCGTTAAATGACCACGTTTCTTAGAAGTGGGAGATCTACAATTATGAATAAACCTGAGAAAATAAGATAAGATGCGTTGAAGTTTGAAGAAAGAAGAAAAGCGATTGAGAAAGGTATCGAACAGATCTTCTGTTACTAAGACATGTAAAGTAACTTTTCTTTCTTCAGATAAAGCTTCAGAAGACAGTATTTCTGAGGGTATAGATGTGGACCATGAAGAACTAGGCGCATGTAAGAAAGAAGGTCCTTTCCACCAAAACGCGTTATCTATAATTTCTGAAGGAAAGGCTCCACGAGAGCCGATGTCTGCCGGGTTGTCGGACGATCGGACATGTCTCCAGCAACTAGGAGCAACCCGATTTTGAATATAACTTACACGATTACTGACAAAAGTTTGCCACCTATGTGCAGAGGATTTAATCCAAGATAAAGCAATGGTAGAGTCTGACCAGGCATAAATCTCGCTGAAATTAACCTTATCACGATAAGTTTTAATGACAAATGACATCAAATCAGATAAAATTACAGCTGCGCATAGCTCCAAACGTGGTATTGAGATACGCCGCAATGGAGCGACACGAGAATTAATAGAAATTACTTCGTCGCCATTGTATTCGAGAAGGTACACTACACTACAATATCCATGCATGGACGCATCACAAAATCCGTGTAGCTGATAGGAAGACTTAATGTCGCTGAGAATGCGACGCGGTACCTGGACACGTGACAGGAGGGACAGCTCATCTAAGAACCGTGTCCATATCTGGCAAACATCGTCCGGTGGCGGGTCATCCCAGTTGAGCCCAATATACCACAGACGTTGAAGGATTCGTTTCGTTAGAAACGTAATAGGCGTTAAAAAACCCAAAGGATCAAATATTCTCGCTAGTTGAGATAGAATTTGACGTTTTGTACAAGTTTTTTCTGTAGGCGCTACTCGATATGAAAACTTATCCGAAGAGGGTTGCCAGTATAAACCTAAAACTTTCAATCCGTTTCCTTCATCCCAAACATGCGGGTCATTAGCTAAATACGAAGGAGGTAAATTAGTGAGTAATTTTGCTTCATTACTCGCCCATTTGCGCAACTCAAAACCTCCCTGTGCTAGAAGACCAATTAATTCTGTTTGTAAATTTTGTGCATGCTGTAGGGACGGACTACCTGTTACGACATCATCTACATAGATATCAGAGCGTAAAATGGAGGCGGCGTTAGGAAAATGAAATTCTGCATCATCAGCCAATTTCAAGAGGGTTCGTAAAGCTAAATAAGGAGCCGAAGAAATTCCGTAAGTAATGGTTTTTAATCGATAATCTTGTACAGGATCTTCTGGTGAAAATCGCTATAAAATTCTTTGGTAATCTGTCTGCGCAGGATTAACCCATATTTGTCGGTACATTTGCTTAATATCCGCGGTAAAAACGATTTTATGTAAGCGAAAATTAAGCAGTATTGTCACAATATCTTTTTGAAGTTTGGGCCCTATATAAATAGTATTATTCAGCGTGGGCCCGGAAGGCAACTTAACTGATGCGTTAAACACTACGCGTAATTTTGTTGAAATTGATTCTGGTTTAAGAACACAAGAATGTGGCAAATAAAAATTGGTATTGGAATTAGGAGAAGCAGATACAAGTTCCATATGACCCAGATCTAAGTACTCTTTCATGAAAGAAGCATATTGTTTGTATAAATCCGGATTTTTTAATAAACGTCGCTCTAACGCATATAAAAACTGTAGGGCGATGGCGCGTGAATTTTTAAATTTAGGTGCAGGCTCGCGAAATGGTAAGTTAACAATGAACCGACCGTCTTTATCACGAGTAGTTGTATTACGAAACAATTTCTCACAAAAATCATCATCCTTTGAAATAGCGTTGTCATTAGGTATATTTTCTAGCTCCCAAAATCTTTTTAAGACAAGATCTAGCGGTTCAAGGTCAGTGGTACAAAAAAATGAAGTTATTTGTGGCGACAAATTGGCTTTGACTTTGCCCGTTAAGACATACCCAAAAATTGTGTTAAGTCCCATAGGCTCATCCATATTTCCAGTAATGTGACCATTTAATAGAATTTGCGGAACAACATCCGCACCCAAGAGTACATCTATATCCCCTGGTTTATAAAAAGTGGGATCAGCTAGCGTTAAATTGGAAATATGTGTCCAAGAGTACTCTTGAAGTTCAGTAGTGGGCAATGCATCGCAAATTTTAGGTAAGATTACAGCTATCACCTGTACTTGTGGCGTACATTTGCCTACAGGACGACAAGTAGTGCTAATAGTACTGGAATCTATGGAGGTTTGCATAAGTCCGAGACCCCTTACTGATAAGGACATTTTAGAGCGAAACAGCCCTAATTTTTTACTACACTTTTGTGAAATAAATGTTGTTTGCGATCCTGAATCTATTAAGGCCCTAAACACGTGGAAATTACCCACACTGTCGGAAAGTTCTATTAAAGCAGTGGACAATAAAACTCCGGTATTATGCGAATTCAAACCCGTTAAAGGATGGGCCGTAGCAGTGGGAAGCGTGAGCGCAGAATTTATGACAACTTCAGAATTCGAAGTAGATGAGTCACCCTGTACAGAACCACCCTGTATCGCACTACCTTGCATGGCAGGCGATAACGGAGTTCTATTTTCAAAGTGCAGCAATGTATGATGACGTTTGTTGCATTTTCTACAAACTGAACTTGACCTACATGTCCGTGTAGTGTGCACCGAGCTTAAGCAATTTGAACATAAATTTTTATTTTTAGCGAATTGATATCTCTCGTTGGGCGATTTTTTTATGAAATCAGCGCATTTGTATAGTGGATGAGTCTGACTGCACAACGAACAAGAAGGCACAGATTCTGAATTTGCAAAAAATACAGAACTATTATGGCGGTCAACATTGGCAAGATTAGTGCGCGTTGAACTACCTTCAGGCCTTTTAAATTTAGCAGATGAACTGGAAAAAGAAATATTCTCCAAAGCGCGACATTGATGATCTACAAAATCAGTAAGAGCTTTATAAGTTGGAATTTCTGTTCCCTTGAATGACAGTTCAAACGCCGCCACTGTATCGTTGTCCAATTTATCTAGCATTTTATTTAATAACATAAAACCCCACTTATCTACAGGCAACTTAAGGTTTTCAAGAGCGTTTAAATTTTCTCGAAAAACGTCTAAAAGGCGTCGAAGAGACGATGCTGTGCGCGAAGAGATTTTTTTAAAGTTCTCTATTTCCCGCCAATGCGAAGTAGCTAATAACCGTTTATTGGTATAGCGAGCTACTAAATTGTCATAGACTATTTGATAATTATCATTTGAAAGCGGTAAACTTTTAGCTATTGTTAAAGGAGGTCCACTTAAACACGAAATTAGATAATTAAATTTTTCTATATTACTCAAACATTTATTACTATGAACTAAGGCATCGAACATATCTTTAAAAGCAGTAAAAGCACGTAAATCACCCTTAAAGGTCAAAAGCTCAATATTAGGAAGATTAACATTAGATTTAACAAAAGAAGAGGGAGATTGGGCAGCTTTAATCTCAAATAATTCCTCAAAAATGACTTTAATTGCATAGTACTCTTGATTAAAATTCTCCCTGACCTTTTGCACACTAGCCATGTCTGCACCTTCGACCCCCGAGAGCACACTTATTAAATTTGCGTGATGTTGTTTAAACTCAGAACTGATTTCCGAGATATCCTGATACCTAATTTTGAACTGTGGCCTAGAGGCTTCATTGTCAATCGCCGCTTGGGCAGAGTTATATAACTCATGTAATATTTCAATGGCTTCCTGACGTAATATTCGAATTTTCTTAATATTTTTTTCCATGTTAAAAATAAACTAAAATATGAATGAAACGGTAGACTTGTAAATAGACACTCACGCCTTTTGAGACTGAGTATTTTTAAACAAATTATATTAAAAAGATTATAGCGATTATGCGAGCAAAGAATAAATTTATTTGTAAATTTTTGTATTAAAATGTTTGCAAAAAAAATACAAATGACATAAATATGCGTTATTTTCAAAAACTAATACCTATCCAATCCACCCTGTAACATGTATTTAAGTATAAAATTTCTAATTATTACTGCCGTTTAATCAGGCTCGAAGTGAACCAAAAAATGTATGGGTTTTAACCGTTATTCGGTTGTAAATATCCCAAATGAATAATAGAATAAATAATGGACTGTATTTCATAAAATCGAGTGGCATAAAACTCACCTCTGAGATTTCTGGTGCTCCCGGTTCTGCCGGCCGGCTCTTCCTTCTTCGATGCACAAATTATACAACACATAAATTTTAGACACAACAAAGTTAGAACAATTATTATTGAGCAAATAATATACAAAATTTTGCGATGAACAAGTGACTTTTTCGTCTTATTCGAAGTTCGTTCTATACCACATTGCAAAAACGCGAAATGTAAAAAACTCTGAAAAAACTTAAATGATAGGACTTAAATATATATATGTAGGAATGAATTGGATAGACAACCAATATTACAAAGCTAATATATATGGTTTGCAAACACTTAAATATAAAAATAATTAATAACTACGTAACACCCCTATTCACCCCATTTACCCCCAAACCCTTCAACAGAATTTTATTAAAACATAATCCGGTTCCAGATCTCATAAGTGTACCAAATTTCAAGTCAGTATCATAAGCGGTTCCAGAGTAATCGTGCGCACAAAAAAGTTACAGGCCGACAGACAGAATTTTTTTCCGCTCAAATTTAAGATCTCGACGTTTCATGACATTTTAAGCCTATTTAAAAAAAAAAAAAATTTGCCTTACTATACTTCCACTGAACGTGGGAGTAATAACTTCTATATCAAAAGGATCAAAATCAGGATGGTTTTTGGTTTGTTGTTAAATATTACAATATATTTTACTTAATTTAAAATGAAATTGTTAAATCAAATATGTTTTATAAAATGTAGAATGAATATCAGGTTGATGTTTTTGAAAAATAATTTTATATCATAATCCGTTATGACAATTAAACGGACAATATGAAATGTGACACGTGCAATAAACTACTGTACTTGCTACAATGTATTAATTCTCATACAATGTTGCAAACATTAAGAGCTGTAAATGGTTTGATTTATTATTTCTTATTGAATAGTAATTATGTATAATACTGAATATGAGTAATATGCACACAATAATTACTTAAATATGCATGTTAAAAAAATGTTATTACTAAATTTGAAGATAGGAAAGAAGTTCCCATTGGACTACTTTGTTTCCAAAGTACAAAGTGGTAATAAAAATGCATATTTTTCAAGATATCTTGGATACCCCTAAGTTTTGTTGAAATATTTCTCTTACATCAATATTTTAAACGTTAAACGGAGCTTAATTCCTACTAACAAATCTTAGTAAGCAATAATTTTCATAAAAATTTTTGAATAATGAAAAATATTGTTCAATATGGAATTGGGATAACAATTGAAAATTAATTTGTTAAATACCGGGACTGATCTCTTTGAGTAGACGTAGGGAATGCCATTATAATATTTTCGCTTCAACTTCATTATTTTCTCTTATTCAAGTTATTAATTTTTAAACATTATTATTTTCAGAAACAACTATAAATAATTCATTTGACATTTTCCTCTAACCCTGCCCACGTAATAGTAATAATGCTAGTTTTCCTTTTTGCCGATACCTTAAAACTTTTTACAGTATGAAAAATGTATTTTATTAAATTAGATTCTTCTTTTCGACGAAAATTTTCTTAATATCCATTTCTACCTTATACGTGAGCGTTCATAGCCATTTTCCTTACAACGTTTTAGTTACAGACAGAAAGATGTCGAGCTTCATGTTATATTTACAAAGTCGAAATCCAAAGCCAAAGACTGACCGAAAGGGAGTTATACATTTGAAAAAAACACAAACATCTATTACCCACCGACATTGCCGGTGTCGGTGCCGGGAACCATTCCCTACGAACTTAGGAATAGTACAGCGACTAGCCGTGTTGCCTCTCAGACAACCCCATCTAGTCCACTGTTACTAGGTCGGTAAAACATTAAAACCACTACCAAACATCCATGCCCTAGCTAGGATTCGAACCCGGGACTCCATGAAGTAAACGATACCAACACCAAATATTTCTTTAAAATTGGGACTCTTTGAAATAAATGCTAGGTCGTTTCGGATATCTCCATTACAGGCGAGAAAAAGGCTATTTTGAATGAATTCCAAATTCTGATATGTGCGAAAAATCTGAAATGTACCATTGATTAAGTAACCAGGTACTTCATACTAACTACGCAACTAAAAATAGAAACATTCTAAATTATACTCACTAAGAATAAAAACTCTCCAGCTGTGCCGAATTCTATTTATGTTTTCATTTTTGACAATAAATTTTGTAATAAATTTTGCAAACGCGGGTCTCTTTTATTTTTATATTTATATACATAAATTTATAATCCACCAATAAAGCTAACCGAATAAACCGTTGTTTAAATTAAAAGTCGCGCTGGTATAAATATCATCAGTGTCACATGGGGTTATTTCTAATTTCTATCCTCAGTCTCAACTAACTGTCTAGTAAGAGCAGTAACAATATATTTTTTTAAATCAGATAATTTTAAATTTCTCACACTACATATTTCGTAAAAATTGTACTCGGTTTTCAAAAATTTGTCGTTTGTAATATTTTGAATACTTCAAGTAGGTATTACATTTTGTTTTACCAAAATTACAAGTGCCATAAGTGAAGTCAAGTATTCTGTACAAGTATTGATTGTATTTGAGGTAAGATAGCTTCAAAGTTTACTTTTAAGAAATAATCCAAAAATTAGAATATCAAATATAAGTATTGGTTTTTGTTTGCATTTGTCATTTATCAGTTCAAGTGCGTGACTATATTCATATTTTATTTATTTAATTAAATCCTATTAATTATAAGTGAAACCATAAATTATCATTATTACATGGACTTTTACCTTCTCGGTTGCCTTTTTAGAACATAAGGGAACTTTTCAATAAAATTAGGTAAATTATGAACATCTTTATAATAAACCAAAATTTTATGCAGTATCTTAAACATGAGAATAACTAATGCTTTACCCTTTACTCCATATTAATTTTAATATTCCTAAATTAGGTTAAAGTTTGAGATTATTCTTGAAAATGTTAAAAGCTATTAGTCACGTTTCAAAAATTAAAACGTCTCACACTGAAATGTTTTTAAACTCAATATCTGAAAAATTCTATCTACGGCCTTATTGCCTCTGCTTCTACTCATGTTTCTAAGCATTTTTATTGCTTTGGAATTTGAGATTTCAACATTATTTCTCAACTTTAAATGTTCGAGCACAATCTTTAAACTATCATATCTTTAGATATATCTGGCCGATAGCCGAGTGGGTTAAGGCGCGTGGTGGCAATCGCGAAATATAATGTACTTATAATATTGAATAAAAACATTTTAATTGGTAATTGGTAATTGGTAATTGGTGGCAATCGCGATTAATCACATGGACATCGTACCACCGGGTTCGATTCCTGGCTCCGGCACTGGCACTGTCCGCGTTTTTTTAATGTGTAACCCCTTCCGCACAAGCCCTGGCTTCTGGAATTGGGGGTTGTCTAATTTCTGTGGTGTTTATTTATATTATTATTTATTTATTTAGAACTATTCATAGTACATAAGTAAATTACAAGATATTTGTCATTTTAGAGCGTCTTTTGTTTACTATGCTACTTTTTCATTATATGTAATACTTTTTGAGTTATTTATTATTCCCTTGAATTACCAATTCTTCGATGCTAAAATCGAAATTTTCAAATGTTATAAAATATTGATTTTCATAAGAAATCGTATGCCATACTTTTTCCTTAAAAAACCTTTTCATTTTTGTATCACCGATCAATTTGAACGAAACCTAGACAGAGTTGACAGATCTCAGCTTTCTCAGATCTCTCGCAAACGACAAGAGAGGATCCGTTCTCCTCGGTATATTACACACTCTGCCATGTGTATAAACCAGTCTGTTCTCGATCTCCCCGTTGACGTCAGAACAGACGTCCCATTAATCAGAGAATCCATTTTGGGAAAACGTTGGCCTACTTTGGCCGATGTAAGGGAGATGCCCCTAGGCAGCATCACCACCTACTTCGCAAGATTAGGTTAGTTGGAGCCTTGGCGAGGGTCTGCCTACAGGGAGGATGTACAAGGGGCCCAATGGAGCCTAAGTGCTGTGGTTCAATAATTTTTATTGACCGCCCTGCCAACCAATTCCAGATTCCCCCGTTGACGTGGAAAGTATATTCGAGTAGCAGAAGATCTGGGATGAATGCTCCTCCTTACACAACCCTATCTAGTTCACTGCTATCAACTCAGTAGCACATTAAAACACCACTACACATCTATACCTCAGCCAGGATTCAAAATCGGGACTCCTTGATCTCAAGCCCAACAATTGAATTCAATACAACTTTATACATATTATACATCATCACAGAGTCCGTCCCAGGACAGGCCCTGCTACCGCAATGCGAAGATTTGCGGCCCTTGCAGGTCCGGGCGAGGCGGATCTGGTTCGACGACATAAAATTAACTTACACCTAACTCCTTTTTATATAAAACAAATTAAAAACAAGCAATAGAGTTGAAAAAAACATTAAAAAACAATCACTAGTTGCGCAATTCACTGGCTTTGATTTAGAAGTTGGTGCGGGCACCTCAATCTAAACGAGAGAACCCGTCAACGAAATGCTGCGCTACTCAAAGTGCTGCCTAATCTGTGATACATTGAAAATGTTTATTTGTTAAAATTTTGGCGTTTAATGATAAATAATGATGAAAAAATTAATTTCAAAACAAAAAGAACTGGAATACGAAAACAAAAAATTACAAACAGAGTAGAAGGGGGGAGGGGTACAGAAAAAGGGTTTAAGCGTTTATAGATACGATATTTAGGAAAGGTGGATAGGGCAAGCAGAAATTATATAGGTTTAGGTATAGGTTTATTAAGGTAAGGTGTGTCCAATTCGAAATGGAGCATTATGCTGTCTTGTTTGTCTTATGTTTCTAGTTAGAGAGCTATTGTCTAGTTTGAAAGAGTAGAAATTTTCGGATATATCCCGGACGTAGTCTGTTATTGGAACTACCCACAAGTAAAAAGCGACATTTTTTAAATGATATACTTTGTTATATATAATGTACGAAATACATTGTTAAAGCTTTCGTATCTATTCATTCAATAAGACAAAAATAGCTGTTTATATTTAACCAACATTATTACTTTTACCTTTTAAAAGTAAATATTTTTCGTTTGTTTCTCATTAGTCATTCCTAACGCTCTTTCAGTTATTATTTCTTGTTTAATATCAACTGGTTTGAAAATAATCATTCATATAGGAGATGAGCCATGTTCCTTTTAAAAATAAATATGTTTAATTTGTTTCGTATTAGTCATTTCGAACAAACAATTATATCGTGTTTAAAAAAACTGGTTTTAAAATATCGAATCTGAGTGAGGGTAATATATTTAGTAAAATAGTTATATACACAAGAAGCATGCATAAGGGGAGCATAAACAATGATATATTTAATTATAGCAGAACGTTTAAAATTATTTCATTGTTTAATTTTTATTTAGGATAGCATATTTTGCATTTTAATTGCATTGTCTTCTTTCAATTAAACTCAGTAATTGATGTTCTATTGCTAACTAGAATTGAATATGTATACATTCATTACACCTTATTGTAGGACTCAGGTAATCTAATAAAAGTTTGGACGTATGTAAAAAAGTTTCCTCTGTTTTGAAAATCCACATTGACTAGTTGTTTGCCATTTCTATGTTTATTAGTAACTTTTCGCTATATTCTTCTAAACTGAAGTTTATAAAATTAAAGTAAGAGATTTGTTATTTTGTTCTTTGTCATTTGTAGACTATAGAATATATTTGGCATTTCAAATACTGGCTGATGGTTTCCAACCTAGGCCAAAAAATTGGGGGAAAAAAATTGGAGATATTTCAAATAATTAATTATTTTAATTACATGTACAAAAACCGGATCTAATACTTGTTTTGTAACGGAAGATACCACGAATATTGACACAAATGAAATAAGTAAAACCAAAATTAATGAATTAGGCTAATGAACTGGTAGTATAGTTATGATAAACATAATGATATGTGCGTCGCTAAGGGTGTTTAGAATAATAACATTTTGAGTTCCTTCACTGAGGTGTTCCTTCATCAATTTATTTGGGATACCCCTGAAACCAATACCTTCTAGGATTTTCAGCTGATGAACAACATAATCAACAGTAACAAAGGCCCCTTTTAAGTCAACAAAGTTATAGCAGATGGACTTAGCGTTCAATGTATCATAAATATTTTTTGTGATATCTTCTATGGCGTGCTATGTCGATTTTCCTCTTTAAATCCAAATTGCCTTACCGATATTATGTTGTGTTTATTTAGAAAATTAGTTATTGTGTCTTTCAGAAAGTCCTCTTTTATAAACGTTGGTTATTTCGGTTATTAGGGAGATAGGTCTATAGTTGGTCACACTCAATTTGTCGCCTCTTTTTAAAAAAATACCTATTTTAAATGACTTATTTATTAGGTAGGTATATGTTTATCTATTATTTCTTCCCAGCATATATTTTGGAAAAACTATTATAAATACTTACCGAACAAAAATTACACTTTCTGCAAATTTCTCATAGGTCAAATTCAAAGTGTTGACTTTAAATGAACTTGTGTCTGACGATAGCTCCAACCCCTATTTTAACCTCGAATTCTCTTTTTAGTGTGTCAGTTCAGTTTAGTTTCGGACTGGGGCACCGGGTAACTGGACAAACTTCCGGTAGGCCCTCTGAAAGCTCAAAATATGGCCTCCAGTCCTGTGTATTTTTCGCGATAATTATCTAATTTTACCTAAGATCAAAATTCAGACATATTTATTTTGTTAACCAACAGTGCTTCTTCATATTTTTAGTTTTGTTGCGTATTAGACATTATTTATTTATTGTCTTGATCGTGTTATGTACATAATAGACCAAGAACTACTGAAGTTTTTGAAAACTGTCTGAGAATCTCTTGCAATCTATATGTTTCTTCTGTGTAAAAAAGACAACTCAACGCGTCTGAGTTCGGACAGTGAAAGCGTTCTGATTTTTTTCTAATTTCATAACCAATCAATTTACTTCAAATTTTGCACAAATATGACTTGCAGCTAATACAATTAATTAAAAAATCAAGAGCTCTGTACGCTTGTTTCAACTCGTGAAAAAAAATTATGGTACATTCAATATACCTCTATAAAATATATCTGTCCTAAGCTATATCGGAATTGTATGTGTCAAATTTACTATCGTGACACTCAGAGCCAATGTTGTAATTCATATGAAGCTAATTTAAAAGGATTTAAAAATTAATTTCAACCCTAATACGCAATATTTTCAAAATATCCATTGATAATAATTTAACATAAAAGAAATCAATTTCTATATATATATAATATATTTCGTGTAAGATGGTAAGTAAGAAAAAATCATTTCGTATCATTCACTGGTTTGTCTGAGAACCACTTAAAATTCCTTTCATTAACTTTATTTGATTCAAAAAGAGGAAGAAATTAGGTTTACAGGATTTTTTATGGGTCCGAAATAAATTATACTCTACACTAGAAAACTATATATTATGTATATGGCCCGTCATGTAATTTATCCAATATCTCTTGGTCCTACTCCAACACGGTGCTTTTACATATCAAAAGCAATATCTACTCCAAATTTTATACTTCTAGTTTCTTCAGTTTAAACTGCGTACATTAATGAGAAAAAGAAGAACCATACTTTTGTATACAGATATACTCTACCATTGTAGATAAGTTTTCCAAATTCATTTGTACTATTTATTAATGCCTCTAATTACTGAAAATATCTACATGTTTGCATTCCCTTTCGAGAGGCCAATAAAAATGTCTTTGAATAAACAAGTTGTTTGGCATAATCTTGCATGAAATGTTGATTTATATACAATTAAATAATTAAAATTGAAAAAACATGATGTAGCAATTATTTCAATTTATCTTAAACGGTTTTAAATAACGTAACCTTGTTTAGCTTATTGTTTACTACTCCTTTCACTACAAAAATAAGTTATTAAAAATGTATCTTTTTATACATAATATTAAGTATAGATAATAAAAGCTCACATACAGATCTAATGCAGAAATCTGTTTAATTGAAGTAATACATAATATATAATTTGGTACCATACATTATTTATTCGCTCGGGCTGAAAATATCTTGCTACCAAGTATGCCAGAAAATATTTATCGTAAATAAAAGTGAAAACATTAAATTATGTGGTTATTGCTCCTCTAAATCTAGTGTTTATTTTTAAATCTAGATAAATATAGGTATCATTCTATTTTTATCAAACTTCCTTGTTGACATCTAAATCGCTATTATAATAATTACACTGGACTGGACTGTTATATCACAACGACATATTTAAATTAACCGAAGTTTATTTGCTCTAAAAAAACAGTATCTTTAGATATTTTTCAAATACTTAATTTAAAAATGTCAAAGAAATCGAAATGCCATTTTGCATATTTTTCGGAAGATTGTGAGTATCTTATTTTTCATCGTCTTGTTGATAAGTTGATTTTCCCCATTAATCCACTGCATTTTGGATTTTTCTACAGATCAATTCATACAAAAGCAAATTATGGTTTTCCATGTAGGTTGTGATGTCCTGAATAAGGTCTCAAAAGTTTTCGAAGTGGGAGTGTAAAATTAAAATTTGTCAACGCTGTAAATGGCTAAAATCTTGCTCTGAAACGAATTTTTCGACATATCACGGTCTTCATTGCCTCTATGACAAAAATACATCAGGCCAAGAAGAAAGCTTTGGAAATTCGCTATAAAAAAGATAGAGGGTCTTTTTTTCATATACGCAATATTTGATTTGAGCTTATTTGATATTATGAATAATTTAAGTACTCTATTCCACACCCGAGTACTAGGTGCGTTTTCTTATATGGTTTCCCCGGCAAGCTTAATCCACGACTGTCGCACTTATTAAGATGTTGTCAAGTTTCTTGTCCGTTTTCTCCTTCTATAAATTCATCGATTCATTGCAGGAAGTTGGGATGTTGCTTTTGGCCACAACTGTTTAGGATTCAATACCTTACCCAACCATTTCTGTACTTGAAAATAAACACTAAATAGATGCTGTTGAGCTGTATCATGAGTGGGTGGTAATGAATTTAATTTCACTGGTTTGCTTTTGCTCGCAGCTTTAATAAAGCAAAAATATCGATATTTATCGATGGAAACTTCTTTGACTGGAGTGTTATAGATTGCGAGGGAAATTTTTTATTCCATTCGAAGTAACTATGTCAGGAGAAGTACCAGTCTTACTGAAAACTTCGGCTATAAGTTTCAAGTCCTGCCGTTTTGTTATCACTTTCAAAGTTGCAGTCTTGCCTTTATTGAACAGGGCGGATGTAGTGTTGCACCCAGAGAATGCGTGCAGAAATAATATGTGATCTCTAATATCTTTATGCTGACCAAAACTTGGTGAAGAATATATTTTTCGTTCGATCTTCCCTCTGCCTGGTTTGAGGAGAAAGAGTTCTATATGAATAGGCGTACGAGCAGTTAAAATTATAAGAAGATCCACATCTTCCCCAACCACAACCGTAGTATTTTTACATGATTCCTCAAGCGCCGTTTCGACTATTAAAATGTCAGCATCATCTTCAGCATGTCTAACAATATGATTATTTGCCTGAAACTTTTCTGTCAACATCAAAACCAATCTAGTTTTATTTTTATTATTGGAAAGTAGCTTCTATTGGCTTATAATTGCAACCATCTGCTCATCAAAGTAAATGTCAAAAGATGAAGCTTTGAGGACCGGCGAAGCTGCTTCATAGCTTTCACACTAATATTTTCATAACCATCAAAAACAATAATGGAGATATCTCCATCAACGACATAAGTGGTATTTTGGAGATCTGGTTCAGAGTCAGATGGCCGGAAATTATTAAAGAAAACTGACTTGTTAGTCTTACGCATACCAGCTTCGTCAAAGGGTGGCACCAGATACGGAGCCAATTCATACTCCAACTAGGTGCGAAGCTCTTAATTTGTTCTCTTCATGACAGTAATCCATTGAAACAACAATGATGGATCAATGGGCATTATGGTACCATGGACTGTAACATTGCTATTGACAGTTAATAGTGGAAGCACTCTATCTGCACGGGAGAAATTAATATCATAGAAATTGTTGCCAATTCTTTTCTCTATAGCAACAGTTCCAATCCTATGGGATCATGAATATCACCAGTTACCTTTGTTGCAATCGACATAATTTTTGGCACAATTGGGAAAGGATTATGAGAATTGAACCAATCTGCCCCAAATAATTTTTTTTTATTTTAGGTATGACTTTTACTCGAATTTTTCAAGAAAATTATTGCGTATAGGAAAAAAGACCCTGTATCTTTTTTATAGAGAATTTCCAAAGATTTCTTTTTGGCCTGACGTAATTTTGTCATAGAAGCAATGAATACCGAGATATCTCGAAAAATTCGTTTCATAGCAAATTTTATTCTGACACTCCCACTTCGGGGACTTTTGAGACTGTAATCAGGACACCACAATCTACCTGGAAAACCGTAATTTGCTTTTGTATGAATTGGTCTGAAGATTCGGCCCATTTTTCACTAAATACGGTGGATTATATGTACTAACTTGTTTTCATAGAAACAACAAATTGGTAGTGCTGTTATGATTCATAACGATAGACTAAAACTCCCCAGATTGATTACTGGAAACTAAAAGCGACAATCGATTCATTAAAATCCAGTGAATCTTGAGGACATCCATATTAGGTCGTCGGACGTTCAGACCAAATAAAGGCCTAAACTGGACGGTAAATTTAGAATTTTTTTTTATGGGGATAAGTCAGAGACTTATGGAAATTCATTTTCTAATATAGTCGACGTTTAGATTTATTTTAAATAATTCTCAGGACAACAATAATACATAGTTGATGTAACATATGGTCCATACATATTAAAAATCTATCTAAGTCCACCGACATTTTATTAAAATTATTGTAAAAAAAGAAACATTTAAGCAGATATGTTATATTTAAAATTAGAATTCAAAGGAAAAGTGGCTAACCACAGTCGATAATTAATTAATTATTGATTGTGAATCAATTAATTAATTAATTATTGATTGTGTTAACCACTTTTAGTGTAAATTCTAATTTTAAATACAGCTTTGCTGTTTAAATGTTCCTTTTGGCTTGGCTAAACACAGTCTATAATTAATTAATTATTGATTGTAAATAAGTTAAATAATTAATTATTGATTGTGTTAGCCATTTTTAGTATAAATGCTAATTTTAAATACAGCTTTGCTGTTTAAATGTTTCTTTTGGCTAAATACAGTCGATAATTAATTAATTATTTATTGTGAACCAATAAATAATTAATTATTGATTGTGTTAGCCACTTTTAGTATAAATACTAATTTTAAATATGCTTTGCTGTTTAAATGTTTCTTTTTTATTTGCTTTTCTTTAACTCACAATGAGTGCACAATGTTTATTTTCAAATCTCGCATCCTTTATTTAACGCACTTCCTGACATAATCAATTGATGAAATTTTGTACGGTTTCTAAGATCGGTTGACAATATAGTATTCCTCCGTTACTTTTGCAAATATCAGCGCGTAGGGGGCGCGGGTGTGAAAATTGTCTTCAAATATTGCACCTATTATTTAACACACTTCCTGAAGTAATCAATTGATGAAATTCTGCACAGTTACTAAGATCGGTTGACAATGCAGTATTCCACTATTACTTATTCTATCCGCACTTAGGGGGCGCGGGGGTGAAAATTCAAAAATCTGAAAAACAAACTAGCGAGAAATCAAAACAAATCGTTAAGAGACGAATTTTTATTGAGCGCTCTCTTTTTAGTACGACTTGTTACAGAAAAGCAAGCTTTCAATTTTTTTTATTTTTTACTTGCTTTTCTTTATTTCACAATGTTTTTTTGTCAGTTTTCATGCACAATGTTTGTCTTCAAATCTTGCATCCTTTATTTAATATACTTCCTGACATAATCAATTGATGTTTTGCACAATTATTAAGATCGGATGACAATGTGGATCGACAATGGAGATAGATAGATTGTTTCTGCTGCAAAAGCGCATCGTCCGTTTAATCGACAACGCTGAATATCGGCAACACTGTAAGCCTATTTTTTTAAAAATATAAAATAATGACAGTCTATGCGCTCTACTTCTTTAATTTACTTATTTTCACAAAGAAAAATATTTTGAACTTTGAAAGAAATTCTAATGTTAATAAAAGTATACAAACAAGGTACGGTAACCAATTGAGCATACCGATAAATAAAACAAGTGTGTATGAACGCAGTCCATAATATATGGGAATAAAGGCGTATAATAATTTGCCCGAACACAAAAAATATCTCTAATCCAAAAAGTTTCAAAAACGAATTAAAAAATATCTTGACAGAAAGTGTTTTGTATAGTCACAGTGACTACTTTAATATGTTTTAGACATTTAGAATTCACATAAATTTTTAATTCAAGTATTAAAATGTTTCTTTTATTTATATTGTATCTTGTTTATTTTATTTCTGTTAGTTTGTAAGGCTACTTGTGACACATCCAATGTTCTTCGGAATCTTATGGGAATAAAGATTATTATTATTATTAATACAGTATTCCATCGTTACTTTTGCAAATATCCGCACGTAGGGGGCGCGGGGCTGAAAATTTATTAAATATACTATCCAACCGGCACCTCCGGCAAAAAGTAGAATACAAAAGTTTTTCGCCTGATCAGAGACTTCTACGTTCGGGACAACGGAATGCCGTTAGGTTTATACCTCGGGACCCAGCTCCAATGAATGGATTTTTTTTAAATTGGTTCTATACACTATAAACAATTAAACTGTGACTAAAAAGTAAAAAATAATATACGACTCCGACAAAAGCAAGCCGTGCGCACTTTGTAGGATTGTACGCATGGTTGTATGAAAGGGGTGGAATCGTTGTACACATATTACCTTGAATCAAGCGTACATAGGATGATAATTTTTTTTTAATTCTTTTTTTAGATAGATAATATGGTTTAAAACAGATAACGTAAAATGCCTCAAAAGGAATTTTTCACTACACCTATAAAATCTATAGCATATAGTTTTATTAATTATATCCCAAAATACAGCGGCAAAAATAAAACATTAAATTATTTATTTATTTCTACGATAAGTGTGAATAAAACGAACCTAGGGAGAATTTTGATAAATAAGAAAGAAAGAATAAATTAAATAAACTTAATAAATCCGGTGTATATGAAACCAAATGTAAAGACTGTATGCTGTCTATATTGGTCAAAGTGGTAGAAGTATTGAAAACAGGTAAAGAAACACGAGAAATCGATTTTTTGATTCATGATTGTACCCAATTGTTTTATCTCTGGATAAATCGATTTTCGTTCTATTCAGAATTAGAGCTGTTAATGGAGACTTCCTTCTCTCAGCGAATGGTGCTATGACTGTTTTGTTTGAATTGACTCTTAATCCTTTCTCCAAGCACTAGTTTTAAGATCTTTTGTCTCTCATTAAAAATACTAGAATTTAGGAAGACATTACTAACAACTTCCAAACTTATGGAATATTTTCAAAACCAATCCAAACTCCACGGATAATGTTCTTTTACCCTAATTAAATTACATTTAATCTGTTACATTGTTCAGGATATTTAAAAGTTTTAGGCCACAAATAAAATGGTCTTTGTAGTATTTAAACACGTCAAAAGTATTAATTGATTGTAAGACTGATTATAATTTTTCACAATAGAAATATCCGCATTTTTATCTTAAATCCAGTTTAAGACAGAATGATTTACAAATCCATTCACAGTGCAATTGAACATTATTTACTAAACTTTAATTTTGCAGCTAATATGAGACGTCAAAACATGTAAAGCAAAAATGCAGAATTTGGAACATGTATCACAATATGTAAATATTAATAAACTATACAGAAGTCGTGCTACGTCAGAACACTATACCAAACTTTGATTTTATTTGATTTACCAGCGTAGGGTAGGCATTACTGCTAGTCCCGGAAAGCACAGGGCCAGATCGGCTACGTCTACGCTAGGCTGGACCGAGATCGCTCTTGTTGCAAGGGCTAAGACTTCATAATCATTGCATAAATTGTATACTTATCAAGTGAATCATAAAATATAGGTCTTCATAGAAAATCTGTGAAAATTTCAACTATTAATGTTTATAAATAATACAGATATGTTTTTTTAAGTTGCTATCTTGACTGCTATTGGTCGTAGAGGGTTTATTTTTTTTAATACGTGTTTTTCAAACGGCTTTTCAATGCGCCTAATTACAAGCATTTATCATAAAAAATAACAAGGTTATTCTATTTATTTATAAGCAAAAAAAACACCCACCTTTTAAACGGACTTTTTAACAACAAATTTTTTTAAGAAATAGTTTATTTTTTTAACTTACCTTGTAGTTGAACCTTTCAAGAATCTATTCCACTTTGTTGAACATATTTAGATCCATTATCTTGCTTATGACGATTGTTTAAACAGATGCTCTCTGGGATAAACAAATGCAATTATTTATAAATTGTCAAACCGACCTGGCTGAAATTTCGCACACTCATAAAGACCCATAGTGGCCACGTCACCAATATGTTATGTGTCACTTAAATTTCATTTTTATTACTAAGATCAGTGGATAATCAATGCACATCTTTCCACATTTTTTGAAAAAAATTATAATTTGCGTAACCAAATTATGTATAGCAACGAATCGTGGTGTGAAAATAACGGTAATGTCATAGTCTAAGGATATATTAAGTCGGCTCACTTTCTTTCATCTTGCTGGAAATGCCGGCGTTTTTTGTAGTCAGTCGTAAATTAATGTCAACACGCTCTGAATTGCTGTATACGAGGGTCAAATTATAGCGATAACTAATTGGTGCTTCTACGGGAGTCGATCATTAAGATTGCTGTGTAAAACATAAATTTATATTGGCATTTTTCATTAAACAGTTAAAATTTGAAATTGTATACAATATACAACATCGACTTATTCGATACCTACATTATAAATCTAAGTATTCAGATATCTAATAAAAATACAAAAACATCTTAAGTCTATTTCAATAAAATGTATAAAAATTACAAACATAAATTTTTAAAATTTTTAATTTTGGATTTTCTTTTTTACAAGAAATATGTGATTTTATTTCTCTATTTGCAAATTTTAGCGTATAATAAATTCCAACTCTTGTATATAAGGAGAATAAATATTTATATGGTAAACTTGGACATGGGTGTGTAAATAATGTAAACTTACAGAATTCTTTCATCATGATATTTCCTACGCCATCCTCAATAGAAATACTATTAAAATTTGATATTATAGTTATTTGTTTAACTAGGCAGCAAAATAGTAGATTGACTGCCGCGGCTGATAAGGCTGCCAAGTCAGTCAATCTATTTTGCTGCTGAGTTGAACATATAATTTTTTCGCCGATGGTTTAAATATATTTTAAAATAATTAAATTATTACAAATCTCAATCACTTTATTTTTGTTGTAATAAATTCAATAAAAATTCATTAAAAATCGCAGTTGTTACAAGTTGCTTACCATGGAAACTAAGTGTCACTTTCCTGCCTAGGCAGGGAAAGCGCCACTTTGTTGATTCACATTAGTCAGCAAAGTTAATACTTTGCTGTCAATCGGCGAAAAAAACATTTTCTAAAGATATTACATATTCAATAGAACTTTTTGGAGGACTGGCAATCCACCAAATGATCCGTGACTGCCTTCGTAGGCTTTTAACTCACAAAATATTGTGGATTTGTCTGAATGGGTTATATTGCAATAATGTAAACAAATGTCACATGAATTTTTTTACAAGACATTTGCGTAAAAAGTATCCACCAACATAGACAAATGCATTGCCTTCCTCGGTTATTAAACTTATATAATCACTTGCATAATGTATAATGTTTTTTCATGTTTTTTCTTGAAGAAATTCACTTTTTTTAAGTAAATCTGGTGTTAATGTGGCAAGTAAAATGTCACTAGCATCTTCCAAACAACTGCTACCTTCATTATCAACATCAACAGATTTTAAAGCAAATAAATTGTTGAATGCTCTACTAAACTGGATAGCAGTGGGATTTCTTGCATTATTTGGCGCACCTAGTACAACTCTATGCGAGGACACTGTGTTCAATACTGTAGAGAAGGGCTGCTTGCTCAGCAAGCGAATCTCTGCAGTAATAATTTTTTTATAAATCAATTTTACACTATACTATATCAACACTAATATTCTAGTTAATATACTACAGAAAGAAATAACTAATGTGCAGGTGATTTTAAAATTGTTTTAATGCGGTAATTAAAAGATTGACAGTACCGGTATGCGGTTAAGTGGTGAAACGGATGACACACAAACCAGTTCGTGATACCGGAAATGGAAGCAAAACTACAGCTTAGTAAGAAGTAAGTACAGTGCAAGAGTACAAACTTGTAGATAAATAACTTATCTAATATTTAATGTAAAGAATATCCTATGTAAATTTAAAAACCTGAAAAGGAAAATCTGATTAGTATCAACATACGTTCTAAACCAATCAGCAGGAAAGCAGACACTGAACAAACCAAGGACGTAAGTCGCAGTTCATACACGGGAAGGCAAACATGTTCTTTGATAGACTTTTTAAGCTAAATCGGACCTACTTGGTCCAGCCTCCAGCCTTCCACGACACTTCGCGTCATGGATGTTTGACTGGTTTCGGTCCTGGTCTCGGGCAGTATTGTTGTATTCTTTGAATTATTAATAAAGTTGTTCTTGATTTAATTTTGCTGAGACCTCAACCAGCGAAGTTAAGCAGCGTTACTTGGATGGTTAATCGGTATCACATTTCGCCGTCCTGGCTGGGTAGACTAACTGTAGCTAATCTCCGCCAGAACGTAACAAACCAAAATCTCGAAAAACCAAAATTTTTAAAATCAAAGTTTAAGCCAGCCACGCGCAGCCCAGCATTGACATATTTCGCGGAAAGAGCCTTGTATAAGTTGAGATTGTGTCAGAATCAAAATTAGTTAGTGAAAGTCCGTGAGGTTTAAAAATGTGTAGTCGTAAGTTTTATAAAATCTGTTTTCCTAGATGTAGTTAATTATATCACCTATTTTAATCTGTTTTTGCTAGAGAAGATGTATAGGTTTAAGATTTTTAATTGTCGTTCTAACCGAACGAGACCTATTTCACCCCATCCTGCAATCCGCCACGCGGTGGTTGGACGATCAGTCCCGAGATAGGTCCTGAGGAGGTACCTGTTGTATTTTAATTTAAATAAAGTAGTTTTGAATTGAGTTGAGGACGTAAATATAAATAAGGCCTTAAAATAAATTAAAAAATATCCAGGAAGATGGATTGCAATGATTGAGGTACCGACACACTAGTCTGTTAGATTTTTATTTGGGGGTTTACTTAAAAGATGAGGTTTATAAAGAACCATTAAAAGACATGGCCAACCTTTGTAATAACAATTACGCTAGTATTGAGGCTACCAGCTGGAATACACTACTTAAAGTATGTAGAGTTAAACTTTTGATAGATTTTTTTTATGTACATAATAATAATTGATAATTTTGAACATCTCTCAGAAATTCATTTTTAAATTAGTTTGTTTTTTGTTTTCATAAAATGTTATGTTTTTCTCAGCCTCTGTGTGGATACCAGTTGCAGAACGATACTTGGGCACCAGTTCTAGTTTTAAGTCTTGGCACAACCTACCCTGCGACCCAGTTAAGCAGGATTTAGGTTACTCAAGTGGAGAAACGGTACTGCCCTGTGGATCAATAAGATAAATTAAAACTTCACAGGCACAGCAGTGCTGAATTCCCAATTCGGAAAATGATAAAATTGCTCAACCAATCAAAAGTAGATGACTGTAAGATAAATGCTCTTTTATTTGAAATAATATCTTCATTATCTGTATTTTGCCATTTCTTTTTTTTTTTTGGACCCATGTGAGCAAACGCGCGCGCTCAGACTCGACGCTGAACTTTGAACGCGCATATATGAAAGACTGAAACTTTCCACAAAACAGCATGATGTATTAAATTTTATATATTAATGTTGGATAATTAGTTATTTAAAATTCGAAACTTCCTTACTCAACCTTTGCGATGGCTTGTAATAATTTGCAAACCCTGGTAGTGCAATTTTGAAAATTCGTCGCAAAATAAATAAATGTCGCGGGAATTTCGGACAAGTCTTATTTTTAAGCTTATACTTTGAGACATAAATGCTTAAAATTTCAAAATGAAATAATTTAAACTGTCGGAGATATCGTGAGATGAATGTGAAAAAGTATAATTTTTTTTTTTCATTCGCAAAAATACGATTTTGTACATAGACGCCCCATTTTTTTGAAAAAATAATTTTAGATTTGTATTCAGCGACTTCGAAAACATGAAAAAAGATGGATTCAACCATTAGAACTGCGTGGTCACTTACTCCTGTTTTTAAACGATTTTCTGGGGGTGTCTCGCTCGCGCCTACTCAACTCTAAAGCCAAGACAGTCCGGAGGGGTTATGCTTATAAAAAACATAGACACATACCCATTACCCGCCAATCAATGCTGCCAGTGCCGGAGCTGGTGATCGAGCCCAGTATTCCTCAAACAGTTGACCACTGAGCTGTTATGCGCGGAGATAAACGATATGGAACCAAAATATTATTCTTTATTTTAGGTATATGATTTTTTTATCTTGAAAGTTACTGATCTTTTTTGGGAGGGTAGGTAATGCGTGGGTTCCAAATTATATTTGTTGCCTACGAGACCACTTCGGCACTGCACTCTATATATTGGTTACCGAAAATTGATTGTTTTTCATCTAGCCTTCATCGCTCCGCTTGTCATTAATCTTCACCGCTGCTGTCTTTCTACCTTTAAAAAATAAAAATATCTCCGCCTGTGACGCTGATATCTCTTATCGTCTGCCATGGTCGTACTGATTTAAAAAATGTATTCTTAAGCTAAACTTACATTTTAATTTCCAGTACCTTATTTACCTGTACTGAAAATTTTAAAGGTAACATTACTTAACTACTTTAGTTTAAGACTTATGTGTTATTGTTTTGCGATAATGAAATCGGTATATCGAACCTATATAATTATCGTGTGTAATATATTTGTTTGTTATTATTTGCATTTCAGTTGTTTCCAATAAATAGCGATTAAATTCCTTTATACGCATGTCTACAACATACTGATATTATTTATTCTGTTTGATGTTTATTTTAATAGCCGCGTTTGTGTAGAGAAGCTGTAATTATAAAATTTTTCAAATCACATGAAATAGATTTCCACTGATTTGTCTCTAGGCGATGGAACACAAATCAACTCATTATTAATAGCATTTATACACGCAAATTTTAACAATAGTTGCAGTGACTTGTTAGAATTATGAGTGATGATTAGAGTCTACAACAAAAAGATAAGGTAAATTATTTTTTATTCTTTTAAGAAATTTATAAACATCAGTAGATTAGGTACGAGTACTTATTATATTTTAGACATTATATATTATTTTACAACTATGGCAAAATTTTCAAAATAGAAGCTGTAGGTATTGCATTCATACAAATTAAACCCTAACAAGTGATGGTAAATTTTCAAATCAATTTTCACAGAATGTTTAGTTAAAATAAGAAACGTCAAATAAACGAACGTTTTATAATAATCCGATGAGACTAGGGATAATACAGATTGTCTAACTCCCTCAAATATTGAGTAAAATCAAAGCAATTTTTCAAAAACAATTTACAGATAGGTTTAGGTTTATACTTAAATAACAACGTCAGAAGCAAAAAAAATAATAGATCTTCTATATAACATGGCATTTTCGTGTTCTTACAATGATGTAAGAAGTATGATAACAGTTTTGGCTAAATACAGGTTGAGCACTGAGAAAGACATTTATATCCCATATTGACTAGAATCAATTAACGAAAATGAAGCAAATTATATAAACGCCAGTATTAGCAATTATATGCAATTTTAATTCGATTGACAATCGTACAGGCATCGCGTTAGGAATAATAATTATAGCAGCACTACAAATTTTGTTTTCTATGGAAACGAACGACCAATGCGGAATATTCAACTTACAAGGCATTTCAACAGTATAGCGGTAAGTAATAATAATAAAATACATTCAATCTTGCGAAAATACTATTGCATTCTCCGTCGTGCCACAGGCAGGTTGTTCGTACAGGCGACTCTGAGCCCGAGAATCTGAACGCAAATGACACTATGAAAATGAGGTGTATTAAAAATTCGATTTCTCGAAAATTATGAGACCTAGCAAGCTGAATCTTTTTTAAAAATCTTTTCTACAGTTTTGTCTACATTTGACTTCATATATACATGTTATATTAGAAATATACTATGATATATAATATCACTGAGACAGGTTTAACCTTCTCAAACATATCATGTTACAGATTGCGTAACAGCTCTTCTCTAATAACCGCTCACGTTGTCTGAGCTTAATGTTTCTTTCTTAGTAATCTTTTATCATGCTGAATTGCCAATCCGATGTTCTTTGTTCTCTAATGTTATAAATATAACCAACAGACATTTGTACCCTCAGTCTTATACTCACTTTCAAATAAAACTCATCAAAATTATTATTGTATTTTCTTAAAGAGTCAACGTTAACTCCAGTGTAACAAATAAAGTTCTTCTTTTTTAAAAAGTCGTTTAAACAATCCAAAATCTAACATTGGCGCAGTCGTGGCGGATTTGAAGAACACGCACAGTTCGGGAGCCTAACCAGTGGAAAACATATCGGAAGGAACAAGGAGTTGATCTGAAAAAGGTGCCTAACCTGAAGAAAAGAGCCTCTGGAAAGAGGAGAAATTCCTTAGCTGGTGTGGTGGATCCCAATCCATTACGCATAAGAACCTACATTCACAAACAATTACAAGAAACTATGATAATAATCCAACAAGCAACATAACAACCAATCAACAAATTAGCAAGTAAGTAAGAATTCATCCCAGTCAAGAAGTTGGTGTCTTCGGCAGTGTAGGAGACCTCTGTGGAAGGAACACCTGGTGACGCCCCTGGCAGAGAAGACCGCACTGTAACAAGGTTCACAGAGCAGCATTTAACTTCAGTCCAGACTTGTGGAATGAAAATTTTAATGTTTTTCCTTCTGTTCGGATCAGCACTTGCTCAATTTAAAATAACACCAATTAGCAATGCGATCGGAGTATATTATCACCAAGAAACGGACATTGTGATTTCTCCCAAAAAATGGACCCTACTTGTATACAAGAACATTTCCACTTTTAAGACAGCTTTCGACAAAAATGACAAAATTCTTCAGGCGCTCTACAACACACTCGACCCAACATACCATTACATGAACGTCTTTCTAGGCGAAGTAAGAACTCACCTCAGTTTATTGACACAAATTTCTCAATCAATACAATCGAAATTTGACGAAATTTACCGTGAACCTATTCAGTATTTTAATTGTATCCTATCCCTATTTTGGATAATAGAACTGGCTTATATCATATCTTGTCAACCTCTCAAAAATATATCGCGAGAGATGATGATTCTTTAATGTACTTAACCATCCCTGATCTTAGAGAATGCAAACCACTCTACTTCAACACTAAATTATGTCCAAATTTATTTTCATATCCCATTGATGATAATGCCATATGTGATGCCCGTCTCTTCAAGAATCTCAAAACTCTGCCAGGAAGCTGCCAGACGTCGTTCACCATCGGCCAAGGCTAGAACGTCCAAAAGATAGACGAAAATACATGGTTAGTTATCAACGCAGAACGCTTTCAAACAACCTCAACACAGAAGATCTCGAAATTGACAAACATAAGTTGGACCAATACTCCCGAGATCTGGACGATTTGATCAACGAACTCTTCATAAAAAAACATATATCCTGGTTCACCTACTTTAGCATTGTGCTAATACTTGGACTATTATTTCTGTACCTATTTTGTAAGTGCAGAATAAAAAGACGAAGACTAGCCATCGATGTCTCTGCATCACCCCCATCTCCACCGAGGCCTAGCCAACCCTACAGGACATTGCTAACCTATTCCCTTCACGAAGACGACCTACCTTAAGGAGAGAAGACAACGAAGCCGAAGACATAGAACCTACCTGAAGACAAACTGTTTTGTGCCTTTTTACTGACTTTTAGTGCTGGACTTTTCAGTGAACCATATTTTATTCATTTAATAATTATATTTCATTATTTTTCTTATCCTTTGTTAATTTTAATTGTATTAACATTTTTACGCCATTTTCATTCAAATGTATCATGCTTATATTTTATGCTTTCACAGTAAAGCTGTATTTTAACCTTGGGAATATTTTATCCCATTTTACAATTCAAACTTAGTATGTTTGTATCTTACGCTTTCTTACTAAAGCTATATTTTAACTTTTAACATTTTTATGTTATTTTATGATATGAATCAAGCTTATTGTGCTTGCATTTCATATTTTAGACGCTAAGGTTATATTTTGTATTTTAACCCTTACATTTTGTACTCTTTTACATTGTTCAAATTGCATTATTACCTTTTATTACATTTTATATTTATTTCAAAAGTTGCTGCATCAAACATCACCTTTTTTTATAAGGGGGAAGCTATTATATTACAAATATACTATGATATATAATATCACTGAGACAGGTTTAACCTTCTCAAACATATCATGTTACAGATTGCGTAACAGCTCTTCTCTAATAACCGCTCACGTTGTCTGAGCTTAATGTTTCTTTCTTAGTAATCTTTTATCATACTGAATTGCCAATCCAATGTTCTTTGTTCTCTAATGTTATAAATATAACCAACAGACATTTGTACCCTCAGTCTTATACTCACTTTCGGATAAACCTCATCAAAATTATTACTGTATTTTCTTAAAGAGTCAACGTTGACTCTAGTGCAACAAATTTAGTTCTTTTTTGAAAAGTAATTTAAACAATCCAAAACCTAACATACATACATACATTTTGAATAATTAACATACTTGATCATTTGGTAAAGTTTTTAATGCGCGGATTCGCTAGTGCCGACTTTGGGGCTTATTTTCTCGAAAAGGTCTTACATATTGAAAATTTGAAGAGTTGCGTTAGAAGCGCTACAGTTTTTTGAGTAAGTTCGCAAAAATTAATATTCGTAGCTCAAACTGTTGATTTAATAGCGCGATGTATATTTTAAAAAATACATTTTTCAAATTATATTTCAGGTATGAAAAATTTGGTTTTGCGAAATTCGGCCCTACTAAAAAAAATTATAATATTCCATTTCGGATGACCAAAATTATGTTCTGCAAGATGGTGAAGGTCCCATTTAATTATACTTTAATTTAAAAGAACGTCATAATTACGAGCCGATTTTACTCCATTAATATACCTAGTTTTGTGTCACTCTCCAGACAAGAGTTAATAATTTTTATTTCTATTCAAAGTATCATTGGAATATTATTTTGGCCAAAATTAATAATTTTTGGCATTCTGTGCTTAGATTTTTATGAAATCCGTAAAATCATTTAATTACATTTTGCATTACTGTAAGTACAACGAACATAGAAATTTAATTAAGATTTGGTGAGTTCAATATTATTTATTATTTATTTACCAGAAATTCCAAATATGGGGAAAGTACTACGTTATTACTGATAATTATTTTGATTATCACTCTTTGAGGAAGTTATAAAATTCCATAGTATATAAGTGGAAATTGTTTTTGAAAAATGCACATGCAAACTATTTAACTGTTTGGTTTCCTATGGGAAGACCCAATGTAAAATTTAAAATTAACGAAGTTTTTTAGTCCGATACTAAATATTTTCCCTTTCTTTTACATATTATTTTAATTATAAGAAAGACATAATAATTTTCCTATAAAATACACGATTGAATTAATCTCGGATATTACATTGACGTAATCTGGGATAAACCTCATGATATGGTTTACTGTTAATTTACAACAACATTATAGCATTAAATAATATTTTAAATATCTCATTACTAATAATTAGTTAAAATATTGAAATTTTATTACATTATGATATTTGTACTCAGTGGGTAAGTGTGTTGGATTTTATCAACTACAAAAATAATTATCAAATTTCGGAGAAAATGAATAAAAATGCGGAACAGAACCAGCTATATGTACTCGTCAAAATATTTACCTAGAATATCTCAAGAAAACTACAAATTTAATATAGTAAATAAGTCCAGTAAGGTTGAAATAAACAAATTAAGTTCAAAGTAACATAACGAATTACTCAAGTTACGCGGTGCGAAAGATAATTACTATTAAGATTTACGGACAAATGAGCTGATGAATGATTGACTAAATTATTGTTGCATGTTTACACCCTCCAGTAAACACTCCGGACATAGGTTCAGTAATTGCAACACGGATTGTCACTAACCAATAATTTATTTATCACTAAATTTCTTACAATAATTCGATCTTATGATAACACACTAATTATAACTTTTATCTACTATAGATTCACTACTATAATTTACAACTTGTTACTGTTCTTTTTCTTATCTGATCACTTGGCTCATCTCAGAGCTGTACTGAGCTCACCGTGCGGTCCGCTGGTCCTGGTTCTTATATATTCTCGATTTGTCCATTTCACTCTTGGCTGTTCCGTACAAATTATCCTCCCTTCCAGTACATTCTATGAGGGAGCGCCATCTCTGGTCGGACTGTAACCATCATCCCATGCCTAGCTTCTTCCTATTACGAGATTAACCCTCTCTTCGAAAGAGGGCGTGGGCGTGCACATAACATTATTTACAGATGAAAATTAATTAACTTGTCTTTTACTGTATAAATTACAGTAGAATTTTGTATTCAATATTAATTAGCCGATCTATTGGTGTAGCTCACATAAAGGCAACGTCCCCAGTGAGTATTATTCCAAGAGAAAAATTTCATATAAAAATAACTCATTATGACTCACAACAATAATTGTTTACAATCTCTAGCGTTATTTACCATAAGCCACTATTTATAATAGTTTTTAACATTTGGACTGGTTGTTAAATAATTAAATATTTATATTCACGATTATAAATTACTTTCTCGAACATGGTTTAATTGTTATAAATATAAATTAAAATGATTTAAAATCGTATTTAAATAACTTGAAGTTCAATAACCTCGGACTTCTATTATTTATAAACATGGATTATTTCTAATCAGAATGAATGCTTTCTGAGGTTAAAAGTTTTAACTGAAAAAAAGTAATGTGAGCTTCCGCTCTCGTAAAATTTGTCAAGAGAAAAAATTTAGGCCGTCCTTTACAGTATCAACTGCAAGGCCGTACTCAGACCGGTTTTGTCGGGTCATTTGCCCAAGGCACTATAAGGGGCCCGGGCCTACAAGAAAATAAAAAATTGTAACGGGGACCGTCAGGATTTTTATTTATTTTTAGGACGTTTATTTTCTGTGTAATAAATTTTAATAATTGTTATGTTCATTATCGTGTTTTTTACTAAATGTCTCGTATTTTATCAAAATTATCATATTTTTATACGATAACATGCTTTCAGTCGTTTATCGTGTAGCAGTTGAATTTATCGTATAAAAGCGATAATTATCGTGTTATTTCCAACACTGCTGAGATGACGTAACCTCTGTCTTGCCGTCTTGCGCCATGCATGTAGTGCCATGACTGTCATGTGCGCCCAACTTCCTTACGCACAGTTGCAGGTCGCTACTTGCTTCAGTCTTGAGTCTACTGTGACCGTGTTGTGGTGTTTTAACCCAGAAATTAATGAGGACCGCTTGGTTATTGTCACTGTCATATCGGATTCAGTAATGACAGAGTTCGTAGCGATTTATTTTTATATCCGGCCGTGAGTTTATTGTCTTATTTAAGTGAAGATATTAGCGAAATATAAAATCCTCTTTTGAATGAGCATTTGCGAAATGTGCGATATTCCCAGGAAAAAATCTGGAGTGAAGCTGCAATCGTTGCTGAAAACATTGGTTGGCCAGACAAATTGAATGTTCAATCAAAGAGAATGAGAAAACGAAAGAGAATGTTAGACGAGGAAGGCAGAGCAGAGAATTTACAAGAAACAATTGATTCACAACTTCTTTTCAAAAGGAATGTGTTTTACGTCATTTTGGATGAAGTAATTGCAAATATAAGCAGAAGATTTGAATCAGTGAAAAATATTATTAATTTTTTCTCAGTCCTTTGGAAGTTTAAATGTATGCCAGAAGATGAGGTTAAATCAAAATCTAGAGATCTGGTTTTGAAATATAACAAAAATTTGCAAGAAGATTTAGTAGATGAGCTACAAAGTTTTAAGAAAGTTTATACTACTAACTTTGGACATGAACAACTAAACCCCTTAGAATTGCTGAATCACTTGCACAAAATCAAACTTGCCAACATGCTCCCTAATTTATGTATTGCATTACGCATCTTTTTGACTATCCCTGCAACTGTTGCGAGTGCGGAATGATGTTTTTCAACTTTGAAGAGAGTGAAAAATGTGCTACAGTCAGCAATGACACAACAGAAACTCTCAAACCTAGGTGTTCCAGCAGTTAGGTTCAACTGGCAAAGACGATTGACATGGTTGAGGCCATTGATGACTTCGCAGCGAGAAAGGCTAGAAGAAAAACCCTAGGCTAGGACTATATCTAACCATCTGATATGATTTCTTTGTGTTAATAGAAGGTAGCAACGCAATTTAGTCCTTTCCATTTTTTTAAGTCCTTTCCAAAATAAGAAGATTTACTTTGCCCGGGGCCCGCGAAAGCTGAGTACTGCCCTGATCAACTGGACACTAATTTGACCAATAATGCCACAAGCTCCCTTGCTATTATTATTTATAGGAGTAAGTAGAAATTCTAAATTTTGGAAATTTAAATTGTTGATGAATTGCTACGAACCGTTTTTATTTTTTTTATTTTGTGTAAACATTCATTTAAATTGTAATTGAAAAATTAAATAAGGCATAATTGATTTTTTTTTTGTATTTAGCAGATGATATCTATTCTAATTGCATATGATTTTCTTATTTTATATAATGCTTTTAAAAAATTTATATAAAGTAATTTTATAGCAGATTAGATAAATTGTTTATCTGATAATAATGTAACTTAAACCTAATTACTTATTATACTTACGAGATAAAGTCAAGCATGTAATCGTACTTAAATGTACAAAAACCGAACAAATTCATTTTATAAACAGTAAGCGGCAAGCAACTGCGTATGTCGGGCCGCATTTACATGCGAGTGGACCAGATTCAAGGGCCGCTCCAGACGGTGGGCATAGTGAGTGGGCGGCCGTCCAGGGCGCTGGAATTATAAGGGCGGCATTTTCTACGTAGCGATACGAATATTTTGAAAATCGCAATCGTCAAGACAAAACTGAATGTCACTGGAAACCTAATTTCAAAATCTCATTAGCCGCGAAATGCGCAAAAGGCGGAGCTTGTTGTGCGGTATAAGTACATTGCTTATAGTGCAAAATGCCATTTCGCCTAGGGCGGCAGAAGAGCTAGAGCGGCCCCTGATCAGATTAGAGTGACGTGTAGCCCCTGAAAGTAGGCAATCTTATATTGCATAGAGCCATAGCACATTCAATGAAAATCCGTCATGTAACATTGTGAACTTTATGTGCATTACACATAAGGACCAATATTATATCGCATATACAGTCGCCCCATATTTCCTATAAATTCACATTTATATTTAATATTTAAAGTTTTTTACTCACATATGATGAATTTTACATATGTTTACAACATTATGAGGGGCGAGCGTAGGTGCGTCTTTACTATGTACATACTTCGGTATGCGATGTAAAGCAACGACAGACGCAGTTAGTACTTGGATGGGTGACCATTCCAACG
Source organism: Leptura quadrifasciata (assembly GCA_963675555.1). NCBI lineage: Eukaryota > Metazoa > Arthropoda > Insecta > Coleoptera > Cerambycidae > Leptura > Leptura quadrifasciata. The sequence goes on from OY776678.1 coordinate 48,654,170, forward strand.
GAAACTGCGTTCTCGCCTCACACATCTTCCAGCGGCTTGTATATCAGTGTATGTGCGGAAGTTATACAACCTTAGGCGAGGGTTGTATAGGAGATATACCATCCTTCGGAGGGGATGTAAAGCTGTCGGTCCATTGTCTATTAAATGTTAGGCAAGTAAAAGATCCCTACTCTTCTTAAGGGAAAAGGTTCGGCAAAATTCCTGGTTGGGGGTAGCTCGTCTACAGGCGTCGGTGTTAGGCCTCAGTAGCGGAAATAGGCCGACGTTAAATAAATGTATAAAAAAAAATAAAACATGTAGTACATAAAAGTAGTTTGTGTAAGTTCGAATTTCAATAAAATGTAGAGTTATAATTTTATAGTCGTAAAGTCGACTTAAACTACACGCGTCATAAGGTTCAATTTGTTATTACTTTCCACCGCAGTATACATTCCCGACTCGCGCTGTAGTATGTGACTGCATACATTCGGACGCTTTTAACTATTCTTGACGTCACCACTAAACAAGTCCATTAAATGGGCAACCCACTTGCAGCCCATACAGATGTATTCCCAGTGTTCATGGATATTTATTAATCACTAGTTTGTTCGAAAGCGTTTGCGATTTTCAGCCGCAACTCCTCGAGATTACTATCCCTGTTCTCCTCGAAGCCATACAATTGAAATTTTATGTGGCCCCATTGAAAAAGTCATTTGGAGCCAGATCATGAAATCTAACTGGCCACAAGATGGTTCCCCGTCCACTCAATAAACGACCTGGAAATGTAATGTTCAGAAAATCCTGAACTGCAGCACAAACATGAGGACGACAACCATCTTGTTGGTTATCTCGTTATATCTTCGCCCTACTCTACTTTTCAGAATAATATGCTGCTGTAATAGATTTAAGTAATGTACTGATCACATAGTCCCTAGCATACCACCACTTACAATTAATTTCTGAGGATACTGAGTCGGTATGTTAAAAATCGATGCAGATTTTTCCGAAACCAATAACGAAAGATTGACGAATTATGTCGACCATGTAATGTAAAAGATGAATCATCAGTGAAAACGATATTTTTTATGAAATTTTCATCACGGTTTTTCTTGCTTTGTATGGTCGGTAACCATTTCTCTTGAGAATCCTTATTACTGCCCTGTCATTTGAATCTACCGCCTCAGCAATTGCTTTCGCAGAAACTGTGGGATTTTCATTAACGGTGGCGAAAACTATTATTTCTCTCATTTCATTATAATTATTGTGTTACAGGATTGATTCTCTTTTATGTCTTTCAGGAGAAACGCACTCATGTTTTTTATGCTTCGGCTGATTGTGTCTACTGCAGGAGAAGAGCTATTTGGATATGTAGTTTGAAATATTTCTTTAAGAGTACGCATTGAACGGCCACCATAATACCACTTAATTATTTGGGCTCTTTGGTAACCTAATAACCATCTATTTTATTAAGTTAACAATGTAAGATATTCTATAAAACAAATGTTTATACGCTTCTGCTTAAAGTGGAATAAATGTAAATACTTTCGCATAGCATGCGATAAGATATAGCAATCGGAAATTTAATGGTCATTCCAGGTTCGTACTAGGTGGTAGTGTAAAAAGAGCGTAGAATTAAAAATATTTATTGTGTTACGTGTTAAATGCTGTTTTCTGCTTTTTAGGTAGACAGTAAGTAATTATTGCCGCGCTGTCAAATTTTGTACCTGAGACAATTCAATTTCAATCCTTTAGCTATACAGTAGGCATCTCGTAAGTGTATTAGGGGTTGCGTCGTTTTGTCGGCTTGTAAGGTCACGAGATGAAGGAAGGAGTTGAGTTTGGAGACGGGTGGCCATTAGGCGTTCTTTGTGAATTTTCCTTTTAATTCCCGTTAATGGGGCTTTTCATTTGATGTTTTCATGGGATATTGGAAATTCATGGTTGGTTGTATACGTTATGGTTGTTTAGAACGACACACCTTACTCGACTAGTTCGGATTTTGAATTATAAGTACGTTATATTTTTTTGTGAAGTAAGCACATGTCCCCCTAACGCATTTTCTGTGGTAATTGTAGATAGCCGTCCCACGAGGAATTACTTCCAAGTATGATCTCTTGGATCGCCGATTTTAAGCCGCCCTACACCTTTGAGTAAGGAATAAAGATCTTTTTCATTTTTTTTATATACTTACGAATTTTTTTTTTTTTTGGGGCTTCTTCTTTTATTTTATTCAACTTTTTTTGTGTTTACGTTACTTTTTGTTTTCGTAATATTCAATCCCAAATCTTACGAATTCCCCCCACCGATACCCATCCCCGGAGCAAGAGAGGCCGGTTCAAATATATTTATTGTTTATGAATAAATATATATATATATATATATATATATATATATATATATATATATATATATATATATATCTACTCCAGGTGAATACTCTTTTACTGAATAAATTTGATATCCAAATTCTGACTTTACATACTGGTTTTCTTTTAAATTCATACCTCGAATAAATATAGTGTAGCGTTTGGGTACCCTTGGAAATTTTGGAAGCCTTCTAGCTAGGTTGCAGTCATTTTATTAGCTAGTGGCGCCCTTTATGCATATACATGAGTAACTAATGTGTATATGCTTTATTATTTTTTTTTATGTATGAACCTTAACCTACCCCCTCACCGACTAGAGCTGAGCTAGCCCTCGGCACACCTGTTGCGAGCCTCTGCGACTCGTACGCTACTGTTTATATTCACTTCATTTCTTTTTATTATACAAATATTACTTTTTGTTTAGTGACTAAATAGGCTAGTCGTATATTTTTGGCACCCAACATGTCATAATTGATCGGCATACATTATTTTTACACTTGTTGGATGAAATATATTTTAATAATAAACTATCTCTTGATATGAAAAATAATGTAATAATGTTTCCAAATTTTCATTTTCAACCTGTTCTGCATATAGAGAATGAACTGTCTTTCACAATCAACTATCGTCAAGGTAATTGACTCGTCAGGTATATCTTGTTCCACACAGTAAATGGCGATTATTTAGTTTTGACCAAGTATGTTTCCACATATCATTATAAGCGTCAAATTAAAACAAAAATTTGTTTGTGGTATGGCACCACTCTATTATGCGATGATGAGGTTACATGTTTCTTGATATCAAATTTGAAATCTGTATTTAATGTCATATTACAACATCGCAAATTAACGCTACACCATCGTACTTTAGTTCAAGGTAAGGTAATATTCATGAGCTTATAGAGGCCCTTGTAGATCTCGGAGCTATTGTTCCTCAAAAGCCTCAGTGTAATATGTAAATTCACAATCATGAAGTAAAAGAAATACTGAAAGGTGCTCCTCAACAATAGTACTAGAAGATTGGTAAAAATTTCAGGTTTAAATTTTTGCTGAAAATAATATTTGCTCTGAAGACTATGCGGTATCAGTAGGTTATTTATAAAAGTAGATGAAGTAAGCGGTGAAGACGCAGGCGCTTCCTAGTTTGGTAAAATAAAAAAGTTTCGGTAGAGCGTTGAGCTTTAAAGTTTGATAGAGACCCTGGGAGCCCTTTGTGCACTTAATTTTTGAAATTGAGGAATGTGGGGGGTCACTCGTAAAACGTCAGATAAGGTTAAATGCTACACCCTGTATACACGATTTTTATAAAGTCTGAAAAAATTCACTTTTATGTTAGATGCGCGAGGGCAAATATAATTGAGTTAAAAACACTTTTTTACTTGGTTATGGCCAAGGAAGCAGCTGTAGTGGCTCGTTCACGGTACATGTATCGAACTTGACCACGAGGGCACGATTGCGCAATATTGCATCAGCAAATGTAAAGATGGAGAATTCGGATATGAAAATTATACGACCGTCTCGGCATTAAAATGGGAAATTTATTGATATATGAATGGAGTTCGAATCGATTTGATTTCAGAAGTTATTGACGAGAATTAGTTGAAAAGATTTATCAAATTTGAAACGACCCCGTAAGGTCGTCCTGAAGGTCCTTCACTTAGAGTTGAAATGATATGAAATTGTGCCGATAAGTCTACGGTGAACGAATGGAAGTTTTGATAACAAATGGGGAACGGTAGTACCGGTACTCTATTGGACATTATGAATAGAGATTGATTGTATGTTGATATTTAAGGTGCAAAATCGAATGAATGGTGGAATCGAAAGGAAGAATAATTTATAAAAAGTTTGTGTAATTGAAATAAAATATGTTGAATGCGGGTATGGAAAGTAGTTTTAATGTATTGTAAGCCCATGTGGGGGGTATTTTTTAGGATGTTAATTTGTAACAATTTGGCTGTAAAATGATTTGTTTGAAAGATTGAATTTTTTTATTGATGAAATTGGATTGTTTGGGAATTATCGTTAGTATGTGAATTTTTTTTAGATTTTTTGTAAAAATTTGTAGTTTTTCATGAAACTAAGAGTCTATTATAGTTTGACTAGAGCTGAAATAATTGATTTTTTGACAAATTTTGAGACCTGCAATTTTTTATATCTCTTGCTTACGGAGTATACTATAGCAGCGGTCACTACATTGAAACTCCAAGCCCAAAAAATATCCAAATAGCGTACTGTAAAAAATATCAAAAACACTGTCATAATGAAGAGGCCAATAGTTAACCTCGAATATTCGAGAAAGAGTTAAATTAATCCTTCAATAAATGAGTGCAAGTAACATAGATCCACACAATACATGCTTCTATTTCCTACCGCTATCGCGCCCAAGGTTAAGGCCTAGTTCACATGGTTTTGAAATGCGAATTTTTCGTCCGGAATTCCGGTGAATCTGGTTTAAAAATATTTGTGATAGGAGACCTTATAACTTTATTTGTGTATCTTAAAACGCTTACAAATAGACTTTCATTATCAATTTTCATGAAAAACTTTGTATCGATTTTTTCTCTTAAAATTTGATTTTATGTCAGGCCCAGTGGCTAATTAACTTGTGTTAATATTTTGTTTTCTTTTACAGATGGAGCGACAGAATATTTTAGATTTTGATGATATGCTAGAAGAACTTGGTGAACTGGGAACATTTCAAATTTATACATATATACTTGTCTGCCTTCCAGTACTTTTTGGCGCAGCTAATAGTTTAAGTTATGTTTTTACAGCCGGTGTTCCGAATTATAGGTATGTTAGTAATAAATTTATGTTATATGTTACATGAAAGTTAACAACATATTTTACATCGAAAATAATTTAGATACAAATAGAATTTAGATTTTCCATGCAACCAGATGATAAACTGATCCAAAAGACATTTGAACGTAGATTGGTGGGCATCAGATCTCAGATGTGTTTGATATTATTAAAATCTGATGATGTCTGTGAAATCGTAGTTATATAATCCCAAAATTGTCCAATTCATCAAAAACTATCTGTGCACGGGGGTTAACTAACGATAGTTATGTTCTTAAGACTGACTGATAATGTTGTTTATTACATACTATAACGTAACTGTAACGTAAATCTGTCTCTGTTTGAATATGTAATGAGTAGCCGAAAATGACGATGTCACAAAAATTAAAGTTAGATGTGCATAACTAGATTTTAGCAAAAATACGTTATAAGACTTGTCCCATTTTTTGCGCACGGCAGTACTGAATATATACTGATGGAGACTAGATCTTACTGTCGACAAAAATGATCAGACAATTTACGCCTAGTCACTACATATTTGAATTATTGCTAATATGGCCTATTTTCTCGAATCAGGTCACGAGATCAAGGTCAGAGAGTCAAGTGGAGGAGGGCAATTAGAGAGTAACTTAGGTACAAATAAGGGTACTTACTGATAATTTAGGTTAAAATAGGGGTAATTAAGTTAAATATTAGGGTAATTAAGGGTAGCCTAGGTAAAAAATCAGGGTAATTAATTGTAATGTAGATGAAAATAAGGGTAATAAAAGTTGTAACAAATAGGGGTAATAAAGATCAAAATAAGGGTAATTGAGTTAAAAATAAGGATAATTAAGCGTAATTAAGTCAATTATTGTGTTGTCCTATTTGTATTTTTATATTGTTAGAATATTGCCCGTCTACCTGTTCGTCTGTCTGCCCTCTGCAACTGTCTGTCAGTCTGTATGTCTACCTGTCCGTCCGTATATAGGCAGATTGCATTGTCCTATTGCACAATTATAGTATATTTGGTAATAAATATTCATTTTATTACCCATTCTTGATTATATACATAAAGTTACTCTTTAGATAAAAATTATTTTACCTGCCTTATCTTTATGAATATTTTATGCTGATAAATATTTACAACCTGCCTGCGTTGATCACCGAATTTATGAAAGGGAGAGTTAAATTGTTATTTCTAGTGAAATATTGCAATGCATTTAAGTACCTTTTTCATTATTTGTCTTATGACAAGATTATCTGCTTAAAGGGTTTGATTTATATTATGAGCACACCCTCTTTAACGGCTTTAGGTATAGATGCATCCTGACGCCACAAGTGAGGTGGGTGTGAAATGCTACAAAGCCTACTGTCCTTTGACTTGGTGTTATATTGCGCAATATTACATCACATACATAATTGACCTAAATTTCCATTCTAATTAGGTGTATTAAGGTGTATTTCTTAGTTAATGTAATCAAGAATAGGTAATAAAATGAATGTGTTTTTTCACATGAAATATTCATGTCATTGTATTTTTGACAAGTGTATGACGTTATTTCCAATAGAATATATTCTAAGCACAAATATCAGCAGAAAAAACATGTTTCTTGTGACTATTTAGTATCCTTTATACTAATTACTTCCAAGAATATGTGTCATAACTCTATGCGATTTCATTGGTTTGATTTACAAGTAGTGACATAAATGCCTACTGCGTTTCTGTCACTACTGGAAAAGATCGGCTACGTTTACGCTGGGATAGACTGAGGTCATGTTTCTTGTCAGCAGTGAGAATTACATTACACATTTTGTGGAATATTGGATGGGATATATAGGTATTTGTGATATGCGTTGCCGTATTGTGTCATGATACGGAGTGTCCATGCTCCTCTTTTTGTGTTTTTGCTTGTAGAGTTGTTCTTTTGAGTCTTCTGTTTCCTTCGTTTCTGATTCTGGCAACGTATATCATTATAGTTACATTACCGTAATCTTTTCTTATCGTTCGTCTCCGGTGTGCTTTATCCTTTCCAAGGTCCTCTCGATTGTTGCTATCCACATGTGACATAGCCTCCCTATTTCTATTTATTGTCCCTATGTTACTGTCACACAAATGCCCCTCCCATTTATCGGGTTCCTATAAGATTATCTCAAATATTGAAATGAATGTTAAATCACTGAAGAAATTTTAACATTCATCTCTTTTGATAATATCTTTAAGATTCTTAAAAATAGCTATTTACTTTTTTATATTATACTGAACCAATTTTGTCTCATTATATTTAGGTGTTTTATTCCGGAATGCGAGAACCCTTTTGACACATCCTACGACACGCCGTGGTTAGAATGGGCCATACCTTCCGACACAAGTTCAGATCAAGTAATTGGTGTCAAAGCTGAGGGTTGTGATAGATACGCATTGAACCAATCAATTATCAATGCAACATGTAATAAAAATATATTTACAGATACCATTGAACAATGTTCCGAATGGATATTTGATGACACTGAAAGGACAATCGTAAATGATGTGAGTAGAATTTTAAATTTGTCGCAAGCTACATAGGTATATAAATAGATTATATTAATTTTAATAAAGGTGCAATTGTTAGCTAGTATCCAGACATGGGTCGTATTCAACATCATAGTAATTGAGATGACTTAAGCTAAGGATACACGTAGACACTTAAATGTCGGCACTTGTGTTTAGATTACTCTACAGTGTATTCACATTGCGAAATTAATTTTTACATAGAGAGATATCTAGACTAGTCTAGAGTAACTGAGTACACTGGTGTTCCTAGACTTATCTACGATTGTATCCACACGATGTTTATTTTGTATAGTGTACATTGGACACTTTATATCACAGTTGTTAACTATGTTAAGAAGGAGACGTCATTTTGCTGCAGCAGTGATTGTTAACTATTTTATTAAAAAAATGAAAAAGAAGAAAATCGAGAACGTGCTGGGTTAAAGAGTGGGTTGCAAACAGAAATAAGTTAGACTCATGTCTTCAATTGCTAATTGAGCTTAGGTTGCAAGTTGCAAGACGCAGAATATTATAAAAAAATTTCTTCGAATTGGTCTCTTCTTTTGTCCAGTAAGCCGACTGGGCCATTTTGTTTTTAATATTATTGCAACTGGTAACTTCTTTTATACTTACTAAAGTAAATTGTAGAAAAAAAACGTCGACCTATATATGTATATATACTTCAACTATATTTATCTACTGTTCTAACAATATATTTCCATTCTGCCGGTACACCTAGATCGTGTCTCGACACGCCTAAATACATGTGTTTAGACTAGTCTGTGAACTTGCTAGAGCACTGTCGTGACAAAAATTGTGCGATCTAGCGACACTGCTCTAGATAGAAGGCGGTAAATTGATCATGTGCCATGATGTTATTCGCCGTGACGCCCATGCGCGAATGACGTATTGATATACTAAGAAGTATGTAGGTTTGTCATCAGCAGTCCGTGGTGTAGTAGATAGGATGCCCGATTCTCGAGCTCGATGGTTCGAATCCATTTGTTACAATTTTTTTTTACTACATTTTGCTAACAACTAAAATACATAATACGAGTATTTCTTTAGGTTAGCTCGTTAGGGTAAATATGTTAATATTATTTGATGTATAGATAATTTCCTTTGCCCTTGACATTTATGTTGTTTACTACATTTTGTTAACAACTAAAATACGTTATACGAGTATTTCTTTAGGTAAGTTCGTTAAGTTAAATATGTTAATGATGGATAACTGCCCTTGCCCTTGTCATTTATGAGTGACGTCACGGCACGAGATGCTCAATTTACTGCCTACTAGATGGTGTATAGACGGCAACATTCGATCTAGACATCTGATCTAGACACTTAAATGTCTGCGTGGATCCTTACCTTTAGGACTAACGTATCAGTAAATCTAATTTTAAGAGATTGTGATTGTTTTAAGTGATTGTGTACGGACCCTGCTTAGATGGTGATAACGGTAGAATTCGCAAAATTTTATATGAATTGCGAAGACATGTTTCCCAAAAAGAATTTAAACTGCTTTCTTTCTACGGAGAACCGAAGCATATTACATTTATGTTATACGCATTCTATATTACACTTTACTGTCACCCTAAACTTGACAATAGAAAATATTTTTTTAATCATCAATGAAAAGTAACTAGCGTTTAAACTGTGTCGGTCTCCCCATTGAGTCAGTTGCACGAATTTCTTTAAGTACTTGATAGAGTTTACTGGGTACGTACTTTTACATCCGCTAAAAAATAATGTCCTTATTGTGTTTATTTTTGGGATATGAGCGAAAAATTAAAAAGATGCATTTCTTTCAAATTTTATTTTTATATAATCGAAATAATTTGTTGACGTTAAGATTAAATCTTATATTGAAAAAGGCATTAATTAGCTTTGAAAATTTTTTTCTTTTTATAATTTGACGTAGTGGATAAAATCAACTAACAGATAAAATAACTAACCATCCCAAGTCCGAAAATATAGTTGCCATGGTAACTTTTTGGGTTTGAGTCCGGAAAAGACTCATTTTACGGACTCAAATGAGTCGCTAAAATAGTTATTTTATTGACCAGATACAAAAGATACTTTATTATTATTAATCTTGTTGCATAATATATTTAGTTATGTTTTTAAACTGCAAAATTGTATCTATTTTGACACCAAGAATGTTTGCTACGTAAGTATATATTAAACTAGTCTGGCGTATTAACTGTAACCCTTATATTTACTTCCTCCTGATCTTTGTATTGGCCAAAAAATAAGAACAGATAACTCCATTAGATTTATAGAAAATGTATGACGTACAGATTCTTCGACTAGTCTTTGCAAATCAGTAGGCTAATAATATTAATATTATTAGCCCGGTTCAAACCGTTATGAAAATATGAATTATTTATTAAGTGTCGTCTGCGTATAAATATTTTTCGTAATCATTACAAGTTTAATGTCTTGTCTAATTTCTGTGGTGTTTATTTATTATTATTTATTTATTTAAATAACGAACAGCAGAGGTCAAAGTATTGACCATTATGACAATATTCAAATGTATAAATAGGTAGATGAAAAATTTTTTTTTTCTTTTGGAAGAAACGATTTGTTTATATATTAAACTAATTTCAAATCCATGTTCTACCATTCGAGACTAGGGCACCCTGAAAAGTTTTCGCGAAAGTTCGACAATAGTTGGTATCAATTAAACTACTTTAACTCAGCTCGATTCTCACACAAGTGCTGCTATATTTATTCACACACTATACTAACATGGACAATAACAATTTATATTTGATTTATTTGCACGGATTGTATTGCATTGGAATTAAACTTTATTTTGCTTTTAGTGGAACATAACTTGTGTAGAAAATCAATGGAAATTATCTCTGGTTGGTACAACACATTTTGCCGGAATAGTGGTGGGATCATGTGTGTTCGGAATCCTAGCTGATTGGTGAGACCGACCTGGACAGTTTTCAAAATAATCTAATAGTCTATAATATGAATTTTAATTTTAGGTATGGTAGAAAAATTATTTTTATTATTTGCATTCTTCTTATGAGCGTTTCAGGAGCAGCACAAGTTGTATCGCCAGAATATATTACATTTATTGCATTGGTTTTCATCAACGCTTTAGGAACGGCAGGAGTATATCCATTAGCATTTATAATAGGTAAGAGAAGGAATATCTAAAATCCCCTTATTTAATAGATTATTTGACATAATTCTTAAGATTTTTTGGTAACCAGCTCAAACAAAATGGGGAGACATTTATGGAGTATGTGTCTTTATTACACATAAAATACTGGTAATTACTAAATGAGATGCTGGTCATTGTGTCACCAGTAAATTAATTACTATTTATTTATCTGAAGGACAAATAAATAATTTGCGTGATAGTCAAGTTTTGCAAAGTTGAGACCCAAATTTCGTTGTGTGTGTAGTAACCCTTTTTAATTACCCAGGTTCTTTTATATAAAGTTTAATATTACTTCAACTTGAAAGTAAACCCTTCATTAATTACAAAAAGCTTACGGGCTAATTAACCCAGTGCTAACCGATGGCTTGTACAGTTTGTAGTGCGCAAGATAATTAGGTGGATGGATCGTTATTAAACAATTATAGAAAACCAAACAGTCGCTGGTGTGAAATCTCACACAATCATTTGAAAGGCATACATTCCTGCGACATTTTACATGTCAAATTTAGGCACACGATAGCCTTAATACTACAACAAATGAAAAATAATGGAGGTGAAAGTTTCTTGTGATTGCATAAACGCTGAAAATATTCAGCAGAATGAAATCATAACTGAGTAGATTGTAATATAATATTATCATGTTTTCTTCTTAAAAATCAAAGCTAATATTTCATTTTAAAAAACTAATATTCTTTTAGTACCACAATTGCGCAATTAAAACCCTTTTTCCCGTCAGTAACCACAATGCAGATTCAATAATAAGCTGAGAATTAATCAAGTAAAAATACTTAGCAAATTATGTTGGCGTTGTGTAAATGACGTGGTAAACAGTCAGATAAGCTTGTGTAGACGTAGAGTGAATTTTGTGTTGGCATTACTTGGCAAAATAACCACAACATAATCTAGTGAGTCCGGCGAACAATCTAAAGTTCTGTAGCATAACTCAACTCTCCCCCAGCTCAAGTGTGGTTAACATCCTCATAGGGTATGGTTGAGCCCTTAAAATTGCACTGCATAAAGAATTCTTTAAGCTTGGAACTTTACTTTGGCAAGTGGTGTCTGTGGCTGTGATGGATTTGTTAAAAAAAATATGTAGTTCGAAATATCGTTTGGCTCGTAATTTAGATGGCTGATTTCGTGAAAATAACCACAAAATGATTGCTTAAGCTTGGCGAATAAAACAAAGGGTCTCGACGAAGTGTAGAATATTTTAAAGGCAAGTATAGGAGTTTCGGCGAACTACAACATTTCGCGACGTACTCTATGGTGTTTTTCCAATTTTATTTCCAAAGCTTCGGCGAACTATAAAAGATCACGACGTAGCTTAAAGGGTTCTGCCTTCAGGTGCCGTCTATCTTCCAATCCCCCTGTTATGTAGCGTTGTCTTCTTTTATATTGTAAATGACGTCACAGTCTTCCCGGAAGATTCCGGATTCTATGTGTACGATATCCCACGCTTTGGATTGTTTACATTAACAAAAATTTCAATGCCTACGTGCGCCGTAGTTTTGTAACTTTCTTGACTCAAAACTTTTATCTTTCCGTCCTTTGTATACTTAAGATAGAAAAGGGCAAGCGATTTCACACTTCGCAGAGCTCAGATCCACTTGACACTTATCGCCCATATGGTAAACAAACCAGACTTGATTTTCGGTGAATTCCTTCGTAAAAATGTAGCGTTTATGTTGCTTTAAAAGATGTAAATTAAAATGCATTTCTGGTAACTTTACTGTGTTCGATATTAAATGACTAAATAATAATAACAAATAAACACCACAGAAATTAGACAATCCCCCAATTCCAGAAGTCAGGGCTTATGTCAGAGAAACATATGTCAGAGAAATCTGAACAAAACTAATGAAACAATAAATCAAGTGCGTATTGTAACTATTCTTTTAAATATTTATAATTAATCTATTGAATATGTTTCATCAAGAACTTACCGCAGATTCAATCGAATTAATCACAAATAAGATTTTCAAATGTCTCTAACTCGAAACTTACGACCTCTAGGCCCTATGTAGTATTAGAGGTCTTTGAAATCATCTTTCCATAGAGACTCTAAATAGTTATTTGTGTAATTAGTGGTAAAAGTGTGTTTGTTGCACAAAGCATGAAGTTTGCAATCATGCTAAGTGCAACAAGTATACTTTTTGCACATGTTGCACACAATGTTTTTTCTACGATCGAATTAAATAGATTTTTTTTATTGAACAGTATATTACATATTAACACAAAAAATATTACTAACCTTAAAACAGTTCTAATAACAAATATGAAAAACTGAAACCAACGATCAAAATTAGAGTAAAAAATTGTAATTAAATAATACCTACATGTTTTTGTAATATCAAACAATAAAATTTAGCGGAATATATAATAGTATAGTTACTTACCATGTTCATACGTGTACTCAAATTAGAAGATAAAATGTTACATTTCAGGTCAAATTCGTAATCAATAGAATATCAAAGTACTTTTTGCAAAAACTTTTGGCCCTGTAAATAGTGCTAAAAGTATTAACTTTTTGCACCATCGTAGAAAAAATAAAAAATATAGAAGTTGTTCCATTTAAAAAAGTAGATGAGGTCATGACGTCAGGTCAGGATCTTGCCAAAATAATTTTGTATTCGGAAATAATGATTTTATTTTATACTTTATGTACACCTTGTATATAGGCAGATAGCAAATACAGAGAAAAATTTCGTGTACAGATTTTGTATTTTTTTAAAGAGAATTTAAAAACTTAATTTCACTTTGGGTGTCCACTATCAATTAAAAATTCTGAAACGAGTGTTCCAATCAATTATACATACATTTTTTGTTTTAGGTGTCGAAATGGTAGGGAAAAAGAAAAGGGAAGTAACTGGTATTGTATTAAATTATTTTTACGCAATAGGAGAGGCTCTAGTTGCTCTTATAGCATGGTACACCAAAGACTGGATACATCTACAATTAATAGTATCTCTTCCAGCTGTATTATTCATTGGATATTACTGGTAAATGTTTACGTTCACTAACTAATAACTTTCCAAAAGTTATTCAACATCGAAACCATGCGGTAAATCGGTTTTTCGGCTTTTCGTGATACTAAGAGAACAATTCCCAGGCATTGATATCTTCGTAAGCCTGTTAAAATTTTATACAGCCGTTGGGTCATTCGCACCAAATCTAATACCGGCCGAGATATCGAATGCTTCAGAATTGTTGTATTTATATTTTTTTCAAACACACTCAGTTCCGCGTACTTTATATATTATTCCACAATAAGTTAGAAGCAAACTAATTTTTACTATAAAATAGCCGTTAAGGATTAAAAAATGGTAATCTCAATAACGATATTTTTAAGTTTTTGAAATAAATTTAAAAATCAACTTGATTGTCGTTTCGTAGCCTTAGAAAGTATAACAAAGCACCAAATCATTACAGAAATATTTATACCATCATGGATTGTGATAATTAACAGAGAACCAGGAACCAAAAAATTATAGTCATATAGTTAATAGAGCTTCAGGAAGTGTACATATCTTCATATCTATCATGTAAAAAGTGTTATTTAAAAAATATCATTTGCTCCTTGTTCATTTACATTATCCTCATGGTATTTAGTTTAGCATGGTACACATTTATAAAAGTTATCTGTATATTTTTGATATTAATGCAGTTATAATCACATGAATGCAAGTTTCTTTATTTAACCAGTGGCTGATTATTGATATGACCCGCAAAATACAACATCGAAAATTACAAATCATATTCTAGATATAAAGACCTGGATAAAGGCAACTTAAGGCTATATACAGACAGGCTTTACAGAGGCTTTTAACTTAGATATTGAAAAAATTATTATTTATTTCATATTGAAAGTTACATTACGATATAGTAGGAATTTTTTTTGTCAGATGCAGAAGTCATATTTCCTTTAGTTTTTATTATGTGCAATAAATATATATTTCTTTGATAATTTGACAATAGAAATATATTGCATAGAAAGGTCATGCATGCAGTATTAGAAAGGGTAAATAAGGTGCGCTCCTTTCAAAAAAAAAAATGGCTTACAGCTCTGATTACTTTACTTTGATATATAAGCATCTCCTATATCAAAAAATAACATTAATAATGAAAAAAACGCCTGTCTACCTTAGCTACAATAAACGCAACACTAGCCTGCTAGTGCTAATTTCGGAACGCCATTGATGTTACAGAAATTCATGCCATTTCATGATATAAGTAACTATAGAGTAACTATACTCCTGTAGAGAAAATGTAGCCGGTAGAGCATATGGTATTCACATATAGTTTAGATCTTGATCCTCGATTGTTTAGTCATACTACCTTTACGAGTACAGATTGCCATATGTAACATACAGTTTGCCACAGCAGTTTAGTCGGTATAAAAGATCACTCAAAACCACCAATCGCACCGCCTGCCGTTTAATAAGTACGTGGCCCACTTATCAGTTCAAATGACATGCCGCGTGGACGCGGTCGTCATTGGTGGTAGTTTTACAATTGTTTTGTGACCCTATTAAAATATCATACGAGCAGACGAGCTACAGGACTACAGAATTGGTTCCGTTGCGTATAATATATAGCGAATTACGAAGAAATGATATGATTACTGTTAGTCAGGAAACGTTAAGAAAGTTGTTAAAACTATGGCCAGCTTTGCCTCTCCTTCTCTATCTCTAACTGACTAGCAGACGCGGCATCATTGAAGGCTTTTTGCGTGTTTTTTATACCGAGTAAACTGCTGTATAAAACATTATACAGGAAAAAATGTATAGGGCGAGCCAAGACGAAACTACAGGACCAAGTGCTTTTTTTTTAATGGAGCGCTATGTATATCAGTACATTTTTTGAAGACACTTTCTAGGCTCTATTCACTCCTATATTAGCATTGAATATCTCCCAACCACTTGGATGTAATGAATTTTTTTGTTGAAATAATCCAATCTGCAGATGGATATTTAAAAAATCACCACAGTCACAATTATGGGTTTTAAGAAAAACTTATGTAAATACCAGTTACGAGACATCTAGTTAATGTTTTTGAATTATTTTTATTTCCTAAAAATGTACAGGGTGAACAAAAATTATTTTTCAATTAAGAACATTTTAAATTGAATTTTCTCAAATTTTTCAAATGGAACACCCTGTATATTTTTCGACGATGTGATGTAGAAATGAAAAACGAACATTTTTTGTAAGTACTTCCCTATGGCTAATTGCAACCATTTTCGTTTTATAAATAAATAAGTGTCAAATTCAAGAATAAACTTAAAAAAAGATGTTCCCTCAAATAATTCATTAGAAAAATTTATAATAGGTGTTCGACGTGTTGTGATTGACATACGTCTTTATGCAATTTTGAAATGAGACCATTTAGTGGGACCATTTCTTCCAATCCATTGAAATGAGTAAATAATATTTAACCGGTCCTTTACTGTAATGTTTTTTGTACATTTTTTTGCTGTTTTCATTATTCGACAAGCAATAAAACCTCAGTTTGGTATAGATTGTCGTGTACAAAGGAGCATTTATCACACTTATCGGTCGTTACAATTTGTATTGAATTTAAAATATTTGTAATTTTACAATATAAATTTTAATAAAGCGGAACTTGTAGACATGACTTTTGTTTCGGGCGAGTCAGGCAGAAATTGTTTACTTGCCAATAGAATTTATCACCAACGTTATTCTCAAAGAAGGATTCCTGATGTTAGCAGCTTCCAAAACCTTCTCGATAGATTTCTGGAAACTGGAAATGTCGAATATAAAAAAAGTGAAAGAATAAAACGTGTTGTGAACGAAGAAAATGAGTTTTCTGTGGTGCTGGCAACGTTTGAGAATCACCATGTTAGTCAAAGAGAAGTGAGCTCATTAGTAGGAATACGTAAACGGTCTGCTGGTCGAATCTTAAAAACAAATAAGTTGCATGCATATCATATTCAAATGCACCAGGAATTATCTGATGATGATTTTCAAAAGCGCCAGAGGTAAAATGCAACATGATGTAAACTTCTTCAATACTATTTTATTCAGTGATTAGGCAACTTTTCATAAAAATGGATTTGTTAATAGGCACAATTTCCATTATTGTGCTTCGGAAAATCCTCACTTTTTTATGCAAGTTGATAACCAACACAGATGGTCTATAAACGTTTGGGGATGAATTATTGAAGAGCATGTAATAGGGCCACATTTCTTTGATGGTACATTGACTGGAGCTGTTTATCTTCATTTTGTGGAAAACTATCTGCCACAATTATTGGTAAATCTCCCTGAAAGAATTCGAAATAGGATGTGGTTTCAGCAAAATGATGCTCCACCACATTATTTAAATGCAGTTAGAGACCATCTACCTCATCAATGGATTGAAAGAAATGGACCCACTAAGTGGCCTGCTAGATCCCCAAATCTTGCAAAAATGGATTTATTTTTATGGGGATACGTGAAGGAAATTGTTTATAGAGACACACCAACAACAGTACAAAATATGAAGAAAAGACTAGTAACTGCCTTTACATCTATCACACCGACAGTTTTAGGAACAGTGGGAACCTCATTTCAAAAGTGCATAGAGATATGTGTCAATATGTGGAACATTTGTTATAATTTTGTCTACTGGGTTATTTGGAGAAACCTCTTTTTTTAAGTTTATTTTTAAATTTGGTAATTATTGCTCAATAAAACGAAATTGGTTGCAAGTAGCCCTAGAGAAGTACTTACAAAAAATGTTCGTATTTCATGTCTACATCACGTCGTCGAAGAATACACAGGGTGTTCCATTTGAAAAAATTGAGAAAATTCAATTTAAAAAGTTTTTAATTGAAGAATAAACGCTTATTTAATTATAAATCGAAAATGATTGCAATTAGCCATAGGGAAGTACTTACAAAAAATGTTAGTTTTCCATTTCTATATCACATCGTCGAAAAATATATAGGGTGTTCCATTTGAAAAAATTGAAAAAATTCAATTTAAAATGCTCTTAATTGAAAAATTATTTTTGGCCACCCTGTACATTTTGAGGAAATGAAAATGATTCAAAAACATTAATTAGATGTCTCGTAACTGGTATTCACATAAGTTTTTCTTAAAACCCATAATTGTGACTGTGGTGATTTTTTTTATAATCATCTGCAGATTGCATTATTTCGATAAAAAAATTCATTACATCCGAATGGTTGGGAGATATGCAATGCTAATATAGGAATGAATAGAGCCTAGAAAGAGGCCAAATAATGTACTGATATACAAAGCATTCCATTTAAGAAAGGCACTTGGTCCTGTAATTTCGTCTTGGCTCGCCCTGTATGTTCGAAAATAGTTTCCAGTTATAGACTTTTTATTTAGTTTACTTGCAATTTTTTAAAAAATTTCTAGCTGTCGTAGAACTCGAGATATCGAGGTCCGACGCACTATTGCCCCACCCTGTATATGTATTTGCCTTGCAGTTGCTCTCAGAAGGCATGCGTGAATCCTTTTTTAAATTAAGTTAAATATATTTTAGGCTTATTCCAGAGTCTGTAAGATGGCTTCTAGCAAATGAGAAGAACGACAGAGCCAAAAAAATAGTTTTTAGAGTTGCCAAAGTAAATAAGGTGATATTATCTGACGAACTATTGGGTTCCTTTAAAGAAGAGACACCTCTAACAGTAAGTTTCTCATACAAAATTACTACTAATTGTAAATTGTTTTATGTATGATTAAAAGGGTTTGATTTTACTCAAAAGTGAAAATATCAAACACCTAAGTAGTTGCCACTTTTTCTTGTAAACACAATTGGTCATTAAAGAAAATGTTAACATAATTATTATAAATTTTTGTTGTTCTATTTACTAACACATTGAATTATTAAGGATATTTTTTTCTATAAACATTTAATGATACCTAGTGGGTTATTAGTGGGTAACTACATGTTAGATTTTAACACACCTTAAAATTTTAATGCGTCAAAGAAGCAACTGTAACCTGTAACATATTAACATATTTATTTAAATTTTAACATCCATTTTATTTCCACATCCAGTGGAAGTATAGTAACGCAAAAAAATATTTTTTCGTTGAAATAGGCTTAAAATGTCATGTCGAGATTTTAAATTTGAGCGAAAAAAAAAATCTGTCTGTCTGTAACTTTTTTGTGCGCACATTTATGATATTGACTTGAAATTTGGTACACTTATATATTATAACGCGATCTGGAACTAATTATATTTTGATCTAATTTCGTTGAAGGGTTCTGGGGTAAATGGGATAAATCAGGGTAAATAGGCGAAGCAAGCAGGTAAGAGTTCAGAAAATTTCAATTTAGGGCATGTACGAAAATTCAAGATCTCAAATTTTTTTTTGGCATTAGCCATCCCTCACTGTCACCCCCAATACCACACCCACACTATTATAAAAGGGAGTAAAAAAAATTTTTATGTGATTTAATGTGTATACAAGAACGAAACGTCTCAAAAAATTTTTTTGGCCACCCCCTCTACCACCCCCATTGCCACCCCACCCTATTATTAAAGGGCGTAAAAAATTAAATTTGGATTTAGTGTGTATACGAGAACCAAGGAACTCTCACATTTTTTGGCATTAGCCACTCCTCTACCACCCCCATTGCCACCTCCGCCCTATTATTAAACGGAGTAAAAAATTAAATTGGGATTTAGTGTGTATACGAGAACCAAGGAGCTTTAAAATTTTTGACAGTAGCCACCCCCTCTACTATTCCCATTGCTACTCCCACCCTATTATTAAAGGGAGTCAAATATTACATTGGGATTTAGTGTGTATAAGACTGGGGTACAAAATCTGGATGTAGAAGCAGTGATTCCTTGGGCAGCGGTTTTATTTCAACATTTATTTTTCAAGTAAATCGTTTTAATTACATTATACAACCAATTTTTATGCTACAATTTTAACATATCATATTAATTTTATTGCAATATTCAAATATTTAAAAGTTATTTTTAAAGCGCTATAGAACTAACATTCTTTAAAACATTGAAGTGTGTTAAAATTTACCACATAGTTATAGAATACTCATTATTGGTTGTCATTTGAATTGTTAAATGACGAACTTTTACGCATTAGTGTCTAAAAGTGACGCTTTTAAGTACTAGTGCCTAAAAGTGAAAATAAGTAATGAAAATTATTAAACATAACATAATTATGTAAAACCAGACGCGACAGTTCTTGGCAATGGGTTAAAATGATATAATAACAATGTAAGCATTAGACTTGTAGTCCAACTTAAGTTTATCTTGTAGGACAATTTTCATATCACATATCACATATTTAAAACACATGCCTTTACAACTTGTTGCATAAATAGCTATTAAATAACTTATCCTTAATTCTAGGGTAAAGGTCCAATAGAAACAAAAGACAAAGAAAAAATATTTCCAGTAATAAAACATATGCTTTCCTCAAGAAAACTGGTACTTAGATTCCTAATAATGTATTTTATATGGGCTGTAAATGCATTTATATATTACGGACTTTCAATCAACTCAACAAGTCTAGGAGGAGATAAATACGTAAATTTTGCTCTAGTCAGTCTAATAGAAATACCAGGTTATACACTAGCTTGGGTTTGCATCCAAAAATTGGGTAGAAGAATATCTCTCGTGGGATCACTCATATTGTGTGGAGTGACATGTACATTAACCATTTTTACAGCTAGTAGTAATTGGGCTGTAATAACACTATTTCTGCTTGGAAAATTGGCAGTGACTTCATCTTTTGGCATCGTCTATGTGTATACTGCTGAAATGCTGCCTACAATTATTAGAAGCGGAGGTGTAGGAACTGCTTCAACTGTGGCTCGAATTGGAGCACTGTTGGCACCATTTGTTCCCTTGCTGGTATAGTATTTATTACTTTTGCATACACTTAAATTGAACAAACAGTGACATGACAGTATTATGTGTTATACCTGGAGTTTTTTTTTTTTTTTATACATTTATTTAACGTCGGCCTATTTCCGCTACTGAGGCCTAACACCGACGCCTGTAGATGAGCTACCCCCAACCAGGAATTTTGCCGAACCTCTTCCCTTAAGAAGAGTAGGGATCTTTTACTTGCCTAACATTTAATAGACAAGGGACCGACGGCTTTACATCCCCTCCGAAGGATGGTATATCTCCTATACAACCCTCGCCTAAGGTTGTATAGCTTCCGCGCATACACTGATATACAAGCCGCTGGAAGATGGGTGAGGCGAGGACGTGGTCTTCGTTGTGAACACGGTTTCGACCTCTGTTCTTTGAAAAATAAAAAATATGGTAGTGGGGGGTTGAGAGCTGAGACCCCAGAGGCTTCCGTGCACTTATTTTCGAGTTGGGTTGAGTCTCAGGGTTGGTTTAGTAAGTGCTGTTGCGGGTTGAATGCTACACCCTGTATCTCGTAGTTGGCACTGGCTGCTATCACTTTATTTAGTTTTGCACTTAATTTATTATTAAATAGCTATTGTAGGGTCAACGGTTACACCCTAGCTGTAGTAGGTTTTTTATTTAAGAAAAAATAATGAGACGACGAATTAAAAGAGAATACAAAATATTTATTGAAGGGATAATGAACAAAGTTTGAATAGGTTATTTTATTTTACAAGTTTCTTTTAAATGTAGAAACTATTCGACACGTAAATTCTGTCTGTGGTTATCATATAAAGATGTATTTTTTTTAAAAGTTAATAAATCTGAGAAAATATCCGGAAGAATGTCCTTTCAACGTAGCCTGGTCGGTAAAAAATTAGTGTGTCACTTTGGACGGGAATCGAAATTTAAATACTTAAAAACTAGCTCTTTTTAACCAGGTTTCGGCCTGGGAAGCTAGAATGGAACAGCTCGTCACGA
Organism: Leptura quadrifasciata; assembly: GCA_963675555.1. Lineage (NCBI taxonomy): Eukaryota > Metazoa > Arthropoda > Insecta > Coleoptera > Cerambycidae > Leptura > Leptura quadrifasciata. Next base: position 48,675,874 of record OY776678.1, read on the forward strand.
ATAAATTGCGAGGAATAGGGAGTAAGAAAACCTAGCCGAGCGGGTATCTACAACATAAAATTAAATAGGAACCGGACCCAGCGTCAACAGCTATTATACAAAGCTAACTTTGAAACTTAATTTCCACTAAAACACTACGCGAACTTTACACTTGATTCACTGCCAAAACTGAACTTGTCTTCGGCTTTCGATGCACCGGTATTTATACTGAATTGAAAAAGTTTCGTTTTTCTCGCCCCGTGTAGTCTCGCGGAGAGCTGGAAAGGCTTGGAATCGCTCAGTGCGGGCAAGGATGAGTCATCGATTGCATCATGTTGCGCAATACTCGAAAATTTTGGAATTTTGAAATAATTTTTATATGGGCAGATCGGCGATGTGAAGGGGAATTTACTAAAATTTGTATGAAAGCTGAATCTATTTTTGTTTGGAAGTTATGAGAAGTTTTATGGGCAAAATCTGGCTCGACCCCGTAATGTATTACAAAGGTCCGCGGTTAACAATCTGTAACTCCGTTAAGAAGTTTCCAGTTAGTGCGTTAGATAAAAAGATAAGATATTAACAAGGTACAATACGGGTATGAATCGAGCTGAATGGAGATATAGTATGGGTGTCTGCTATTATACAGGGGTAATCGAAAAATGGGGAAAGAGTATAATAGCAATTTGATGGGAAAATTCGGTGAAAAGATATGGGGGACTTTTGAGACTCGAGGCACTGAACGTGATTTGATGTATACAGGGGTTGATCGGAAAGTAAGAATAGAAAAATTGCGAAATCGTTTTAAGAACGTGGGGAAATGGACTCGACGGTTAATTTTAAGGGGGTTACGTATACGAGGGGTGGTCAAGAAGTTCGAATATTTTTAAAAGGAAAATTGCTTATAAAATTGAGACGCGTTGAAGTAAAATTATGAGAATTTGGATTTGAATGGGGAATTTGACTAGTTTGATGAATATACGGGGGCTGTATTTTTAAGTGACGTTTTTTGGGATGAATTGGTTACGGATGAGTGTAAATGAATGTTTGACTTTAGATTTGGGTGAATTTAGGTTAATTGTGAATTATCGGTGATCGGCTTAATTTCTCAGACTTTTTTGAATTGAACTGTGGCTTTTTGGTGCTAACGGTGTCTGATGGACTTTTTTTATCTAGTTTGCCAAGTGGCATGAGATTATTGAATTTTTTGATTATTTTTAGAATTTTTTGTTTTTGTATTTTGACTTGTAGGGGACATACCCTACAACACCCCCCTTCTTTCGGAGGCGGAATTTATGGTGTCGATATAGTTGTACAATGTACTTATGAACTAAATATTTACAAAGATTGGAACCTGGGCTCGGCTGGAACTCAAAACTGGTTATACAATGGCCAAATTACCCTTGGTTCTTCTGAAACATAAGATTAATTATAATAAAGCTTAAAACTAATGGTTAATATACATACGCATACATGCTGTTACCAGAAAAAATTTTGGCGTGGATTTGCCACTGATCTTAATAAATTTCAAATTTTTGTTTGTTGTTTTATTTATTTTTTTTTTTTTTCACTGTTTTATTTTTTATTTATTTATTTTATTATTTATCTTTTATAAAAATAAAAAGATTTACTTTATTTTTTTAACAACATAACATGTATACATATATATAAAAAGAATGTAAAAAGAAAAACATAATATTCAGTGGGCAGGTCTCCTTCTCCTGAAAAACATAAAAAAGGCATAAAATAAAATTCTCTCCTAAGGGCAGTCTTCCTCCTTAGTTCTGAAAATAAATAAAATAAAAATCGATGCTTCTTAAAAAATTCTCCGGCATTCTTGAATTTCACTTCTCATCCGGGTCGTGTAGTTGCACTATCTGTCCTTTAATCAACATATATCCGCTGCTTAAATCCATTACTGCTTGATTTCTTTTTAGAAATTCCATTCCTAATATCATTGAATTAATTAAGTTGGGCACTATTATAAAAGTAGCAGGAAGTTCCATGGTGGCTACTCCTAACATGACTTCTACAATTCCCTCCGTATAAACTTCTATGTTCTTACAGGCAGTCTTCATTAACAGTTTTTCTTTGGATACCACAGGTAAGTGTAATTCGTCCACTAATCGCGAGCTAATTATGTTGGCTGTTGCCCCTGTGTCGACTATGGTCCAAATTAAATGTCCATTTATCCAGGTAGCGATTTCGGGTGCAGGCTTGAAATTATATATGTCGTTGTTGGCTTCCATAATCTTGTTTGGCGGTCTTGAGATATTTTCTGTTGCAGGATCGCAAGCGGTGTGATGTCTAATTTGAATTTTATTCGGTGGTCTTGAGATATTTTCTGTAGCAGGGTCGCAAGTTGAGTGATGTCTAACTTGAATTTTGTTCGGTGGTCTTGAGACGTTCTCGGTGGCAGGGTCGTAAGCAGAGTGATGCGTAATTCGTTGTACCTGCGTATTTTTATGTAATTTCAACGGGTCGGCGGGGAGACTGGACGTCGTGGATTCCTTCTGCGTACAATCATTTGTGTCTACCCTGTAGGTATTTATTGTCTTTTTTGGGCTTTCCCTTTGAGTTTCGGGAATTATTTCTTCACAGTCTGGTAGAATAGAAAGAGTTCTGATTACTACATTTTTTGTGGAATTTTCCTCTGAGGGGATTTCGTCTGATTCGGTGTTGGTTTCTGAAATTATGGTAAAATCTGACTTTACCTGGTGTATTTCGGTGATTTTTTCTATGTCCTCGTCGGTATTTTCGTCCTTTTCAGTAACTAAATTAATGTAAGGGTCCTTGCCTTGGTCCTGTCTTGGGTAGTTGTTAGTTTTATAGGGATGTTGAGGGCAATTTCGCTCCCAATGGTTTCCATCGCAGAAACGGCATGGTCGCGTTGGCTCGTTACTTTGTTGAGGGTAATTATTTGCATTTGCTCGAGCGACAGGCGGTCTCGCGGTGATTTCTGCTCGCATCGCAGGTTGGGACGTCGTCGCTGTGGCATTCACGTTGAGCGGTCTATTAGATATATTAGGTGGGTTGGACGGTTTAAACGTTGTTGCTGGTGCAGTGTATTGTCTTTGTACGGACTCCGTTTGTCGCGGTGCCCTGTTTGTTGTCTGTGTATTTACTGTAGACGGTCTATATTCTGTTTGAATGCGTTGTGGTGTTCTGTACGTCGTTTCTTGGGTATTCAGATTTGGTGGTAGATTTGTACGTCGCTGTGGCTGGAATGTCGTGGGTGGAGGTTTATATGTATTTTGTCGTTGTCCTGGGGAATAAGTGAGGGTTTCCTCGATTTCTATTGCAATTTCTAGTAGTTCGTCGGTGTTGGTAAAATCTCGGTATCTGATTTTGTCTCTTATCTCTGGTAGAAGCTGTCTATAAATGAGGCGAGCCTTTTCAAGGGGCGGCCGGAGTGGATCGACCCTATTAAAAAGTCCTATTTTTGTAGAAATGAATAAATCTACGGGCTCTCCTTTCTCTTGCATTGAAGTATGTAGTAATGTTTCTGCGGCAGCTTTTTTAGTAGTAGATTCGTAATTTTGCCGGAGGCGGTGTTTAAACATTGTGTAATTAAAAGTCAGGGTTTTATATGGTTCCCACCAAGCTTGCGCTTGTCCACGTAGCTGTGAGGTACAAAATATTAATTTGTCCGTATCTTCAGTGATTCCTCTCCTCATGAAATATTGTTCCATGTTTAATATGAATTCTTCGACACTCTCATGGATGAGTCCACTAAAAATATGGCGGGGTGAATTTGTTATGTCCGGGATTACGATTGGTTCGAAATTTTGAATTTGACTTCTTGGAGGCGGCGGGGGCGGTGTCGTAACCGAATGTGTAGCACTCTGTATTGCCTCTCTGATGCCTTGGGTAAGTTTATGGATGACATCGTTCATGTCGAATTGGGGGGCGGCTGGAGGCGGCGTCGAATTTCCACGTCCTGGGGTGGCGGGATTTCGGGGACTTGACATAGATGGTTCTAATATCGGGTTTCGAGGTTGTCTTTCTCTCTGAGTGTTATAAAAAATTTCTCTTTGACTTTCAAAAGAGTCCTCTAGGATTGGGTCCATTTTGTCGGGTTTTTCAGCCGTGCGTAATATACTCTTATCGTCGCTTTCCCTACTCGATCCGAGATCGCTAAGACAATCGTAGTATTACGTCTTGTTCGGCGTGCTTAATCTTTAACGTTGAGAGTAATTAAAAATTGACTTACTTGTGAGTCCGACGGCACTATAACTGTTCGAAATTTTCTTCACAGATTACAGGCCACCTAGTTGGGCGCCATGAACACGGTTTCGACCTCTGTTCTTTGAAAAATAAAAAATATGGTAGTGGGGGGTTGAGAGCTGAGACCCCAGAGGCTTCCGTGCACTTATTTTCGAGTTGGGTTGAGTCTCAGGGTTGGTTTAGTAAGTGCTGTTGCGGGTTGAATGCTACACCCTGTATCTCGTAGTTGGCACTGGCTGCTATCACTTTATTTAGTTTTGCACTTAATTTATTATTAAATAGCTATTGTAGGGTCAACGGTTACACCCTAGCTGTAGTAGGTTTTTTATTTAAGAAAAAATAATGAGACGACGAATTAAAAGAGAATACAAAATATTTATTGAAGGGATAATGAACAAAGTTTGAATAGGTTATTTTATTTTACAAGTTTCTTTTAAATGTAGAAACTATTCGACACGTAAATTCTGTCTGTGGTTATCATATAAAGATGTATTTTTTTTAAAAGTTAATAAATCTGAGAAAATATCCGGAAGAATGTCCTTTCAACGTAGCCTGGTCGGTAAAAAATTAGTGTGTCACTTTGGACGGGAATCGAAATTTAAATACTTAAAAACTAGCTCTTTTTAACCAGGTTTCGGCCTGGGAAGCTAGAATGGAACAGCTCGTCACGAATAAATTGCGAGGAATAGGGAGTAAGAAAACCTAGCCGAGCGGGTATCTACAACATAAAATTAAATAGGAACCGGACCCAGCGTCAACAGCTATTATACAAAGCTAACTTTGAAACTTAATTTCCACTAAAACACTACGCGAACTTTACACTTGATTCACTGCCAAAACTGAACTTGTCTTCGGCTTTCGATGCACCGGTATTTATACTGAATTGAAAAAGTTTCGTTTTTCTCGCCCAGTGTAGAGCTGGAAAGGCTTGGAATCGCTCAGTGCGGGCAAGGATGAGTCATCGATTGCATCATGTTGCGCAATACTCGAAAATTTTGGAATTTTGAAATAATTTTTATATGGGCAGATCGGCGATGTGAAGGGGAATTTACTAAAATTTGTATGAAAGCTGAATCTATTTTTGTTTGGAAGTTATGAGAAGTTTTATGGGCAAAATCTGGCTCGACCCCGTAATGTATTACAAAGGTCCGCGGTTAACAATCTGTAACTCCGTTAAGAAGTTTCCAGTTAGTGCGTTAGATAAAAAGATAAGATATTAACAAGGTACAATACGGGTATGAATCGAGCTGAATGGAGATATAGTATGGGTGTCTGCTATTATACAGGGGTAATCGAAAAATGGGGAAAGAGTATAATAGCAATTTGATGGGAAAATTCGGTGAAAAGATATGGGGGACTTTTGAGACTCGAGGCACTGAACGTGATTTGATGTATACAGGGGTTGATCGGAAAGTAAGAATAGAAAAATTGCGAAATCGTTTTAAGAACGTGGGGAAATGGACTCGATGGTTAATTTTAAGGGGGTTACGTATACGAGGGGTGGTCAAGAAGTTCGAATATTTTTAAAAGGAAAATTGCTTATAAAATTGAGACGCGTTGAAGTAAAATTATGAGAATTTGGATTTGAATGGGGAATTTGACTAGTTTGATGAATATACGGGGGCTGTATTTTTAAGTGACGTTTTTTGGGATGAATTGGTTACGGATGAGTGTAAATGAATGTTTGACTTTAGATTTGGGTGAATTTAGGTTAATTGTGAATTATCGGTGATCGGCTTAATTTCTCAGACTTTTTTGAATTGAACTGTGGTTTTTTGGTGCTAACGGTGTCTGATGGACTTTTTTTATCTAGTTTGCCAAGTGGCATGAGATTATTGAATTTTTTGATTATTTTTAGAATTTTTTGTTTTTGTATTTTGACTTGTAGGGGACATACCCTACAACAGTTGGAGCGGTCACCAATCCAACTACTAACCACGCCTAACGTTGCTTTACATCGCATATCGAAGTATGTACATAGTAAAGACGCACCCACGCTCGCCCCATACCTGGAGTTCTTAATCTTGGAATCCTGGAACCTTTGATCTGGCATTGCCTATAAAGCTGGGTACAAACTGGGAGTAATGCAACATGTAATGCAACCTATGTGGACACGAGTTGCATGTTGCAGGTCACGTTTCATTGCATGAGTGGTAATGATCTATCAGTTGTCGGTTTTTGTCGCAAACACAAAAGAATATTCAGTTGCAGATACGATTCGAAACGACTGCAAGCGGAGGTGCACAAAAATGCATCCATACTACATTGCATATTACATTACGCGTTCCATTGCAAGTTGCAGCTGTAGTCTGTACCCGGCTTCAGATAGTTTTTACAGACACTTGAGCATTGCATACATATTTCTACTCAACACGCGTCTCAACAAGCATATTGATGGAAATAAGTTTATACAAACATGTTGGCATCATCTGGAGAGGAGTTTTCATTCCCAGTGAAGTTCCAATGACCTTTTGATAATGACAACATAGTTGGCTAAATGCGCGAATCTAGCATTCAAGTGTTTATGAAAACTACAGCACATTGCGTGGTGTATATATTTTTTCTTATTTAACATATACAGCTTGATCTGAGGTAGACACAATTTTTTGAAAAAAATCCATCAATTTAGTTATCGATATTTTTCACCCCTTTACCCCCAGCTCTGCAACTTTGAAGAGCACTCCCTATCTTGTAACACATCATTTTAACACATCTTTTACCATTGTTGGGTTAGAGCGACATAAAGTAATCTCGCATTAGTTATACAAACATCAGTTTACTTAAAATGATGTTTTACCATATGTACATCTCTTTTATTTTTAAAATAGTTTGTTGTGTTCTTCATACTAATTTGCGGCACAGAATTTTAAAATTCAAAATTTTTCTTAATCATTGATGAATGTAACTATAGTTTAAAAATTGAACAAAAGTCACTGCAAAAGGAAGTTCTTGTGCAAATTTATTGTTGCATAAATGCACAATCATTAGTTTGGCTTGTGGTATAAGTTGAAAAAGTTCGTGACTTTTTTTGATTTACGGCAAAAATAAATTTTATTGCTTTTTGGGCAACTTTCAATTATATGTCCTACATTATTAATCCAATGTTGTTCAAAATATTATAACCGGTTTGTCGCAATTAACAGGGTTTTAAACTTTTGAAATAAGTACCCCCATATGCGGAAAGATTATTTGCAATATTTTAACATCTGAATTTACGTATCATCAGTTCAATTTTTGTAGCCCCACGTTGGGTGCCATATATTCAGGATTGCTGATCGTTGATTGGTGACGTTGGCATCCATCGGGGAGATACGTAATTATAACAAGTGCATAAGGGAAGTTGATCTCCATGACAAATGCGAGGCAAATTACAGAATAAGAACAAGGAGCCAGAAGTTGTGGTAGTTAATGTTTCAAAATATTATAGATATTACCGTTGCCAATGCCTGAAACCTGCACGGATACATTCCGGTGCTAAAATACCTAATAATATATCACAAATAAATTTCTGACCCAAATTGGTAAGGTGTATGCCTTGATTTGAATGAAAACACCCGAAAGATTTATAAAAGTTTTAGAATTATGTTCTAATTTTACTTTTCGACATCAGGATTTCTAAATCTAAACCATTTTTCGCGAGAGGGGTACAAATCAAAATCTCGTTCCTGCATACATCCTCAGAAACGCGCTCTCTAAGCTATTCAAACGGTGAATTACAAGTTAGTAATTAAATCCGAATGTGTGTTATATAATTTTTCTCGAATAATAAAATTAATTACGAACGATTTTAGAATTCTTGTTATTATAAGAATAATTTGATAATACGCATACGGTACGACATTAAATCAACAAGAATTTCTGATCTCCATGTCGGCACCGAAAGTTGAATGAATATTAGCAGAAGGCTCGCGAAGAATTGTTGATCTATAATTTTACTGCATAGGAGATATAGAAACCCAATAATATATTATCCTATTAGGTACTTAGGTATATGTTTAAACTAACACTAGAAAAATAGTGATATATGTGTCGTGATAATTATTAAATAACGATAACTAATTGTAAATACAAGGGCGTTATCAAAAATTTTCGCAGGTGGGGCACTTAAATTACCTTAGATCGCCTTACAAAAAATCTCATTCTCATTCCGTTTCTGCTTTGTTGAGTAATTCTTTAAAACAGCGAAATTTTTTCGCGACACACCTTTTTGAGGTAGTAGAACACGAATCTAAAATTAATTTTGTGTGCATGCGAACCATTTTTAAGTTAGTTAAATATCCCACCTCACTTGATATGATAAGCAGCTTTTATTAACATAAACACTGATAACACTCTGAATTTCATTTACTTCCACTGTTGTGATCTCACTATAAGGACTTTGTAGAACAGTGCACCTTTTACATAAATTAAAAAAACAAATTAAACCACAAAATTATTTGTCAAAATGACATAAAGCATCTGTACCCAACGTCACATTTTGCAAAGTCGCTACTCGGAGAGAAAACAACCAACACATACTTTAGTCCTTGTAAATATCATCCCTTAAATAGTTCTTGTTTAATAATAATTTAGTGAAAATTGAGAATTATATTTTATTTTATTAACTAAACATTTTGAGGTTATGATCATTGATATTTCTTGATTTTTTTTAACATTTATTTAACGTCGGGCCTATTTCCTCTACTGAAAAATAACAATGACGCCTGTAGAAGAACTATCCCCAATCAGGAATTTTGCTGAACCTCTTCTCTGCGGACAAGAACCGACGACTTTACATCCCCTCCGAAGGATGGTATATCCTTTACACAAATCTCGCCTAAAATTGCACAGCTTCCGCGCATACACTGATATAAAACCCGCTGGAAGGTGTGAGGCGAGGACGCAGTCTTCTTTAAAACGATTGGTTACTCTTAATTTGTTTTACCTCCAAGCAAATTGTCAGGCACATGAAATCACGTGCCACGCATGCTCTATCAATTAGTCCATCATCTTGCCAAGTAGACAGTTTTTCTCATGGGTTGCAATTTATTTTAGAAGATGTTTGAATTTCAAGGTAGAACTAGTTAATTTTTCTTTTCATAAGCCTATCAGTGCGAAATTAACAGTATTATACTATGTACTTAACCTAAGCCCCTTGCGTGATTTAAAACCATCGATAAAAATTACCGAAGACGTATTGTTGCATTTTCATTTGACCAAAATTGTACCAAGTACAGTCGAACTAAAAAACATGATCACGAAAAGAGAATAAGGCGATGTCAAATGTTTATAGTATATTTAACTAGGTGTAAGAATAGTACGCGTCAAAACAGAAAAATTCAATCTGTTTTTGTTGAATAAAACATTTCGTATGTAACCAAATTTCGTGTTCTACGACAAAAGTAGGACGTTATGAAAAATTTCACGAAAATTCGAAATTATCGCTATACTAATGCGTTTTCGTAGTCTATTGTCTATTTTTGAAAATCCAGGAAGAAATATGCCCAATTTGCCGCCCTCCTGCTAAACCCCTTGTGTAAACATATGTAGGTACATATCTACAACATCAAACTGTCCAGAAGAGGTTAAGCTTATAAAAAACTCAGACACTCATCCATTACCCACTGTTTTTACACTTGTCGGAGCCGGAGATCGAACCCCAGTACATGTTAGATAGTGGACCAAGCATGTCTACCACCAACACGTCCCAACCCATTGCTTCCGTGTGGCACATGTATCTACAAATAGTTAAATCCACTATAAACCTTTATATTTTCAGTCATCGATATTAGATGACAAATTTCCATTATTGTCCATCGCATACTTATTTGTTGATACAGCTGCACACAAAACGTAAAATGCATTGTAAAGAAACTGTTACTTTTAATAATATAAGGTCCTATATTTGTTTCTATTTTTAGGGATTATACTACAACCCTTTACCAATGATATTATTTGGAAGTATAGCAACATTTGCTGGATTATTAGCTATAAAACTGCCTGAAACTTTTGGAGTAAAATTACCTGAGACAGTTGAAGAAGCCGAAAGTATTTAAATTTTTTACCTGCATAATTTAGGATTTAGTATGAAAATTGACTTGAATTAAAATGTATTCTTTATTTTTTATAGATATTTTTACAATAAAACATATTTATAGAAATAAAATATTTATTATTTCTTTAAAGATCATGCCACTTCTACATTACTCGAGACACATACCCAAGGTTGGTAAACATATATAGTAGATGTCTTTTAAAAACTTTTTTAAATATGGCAGCCACTATTTTTCTACTTATTACTAACTTTTTGCTAAAGCTATAAAATTAGGTTAAGCAAAAAACCATCGGGAGAAAATGCACATATGGTGTTACCTTAATACCATAAAAGTGCAGTGTATACAGCCCAAAAATGCATATATATATAAATAATTATGCAAAATCTAAGAATTTTTTTTTACTTCTACCTATATTAACAATTCCAAGTGCAATTGCCGATCGGGCCAGTCCGACCCTGCCATTAAACTGGAATAACGTAGTGAGTGGAATATGCGCATCGAGATAGAATGGTAGGGAGATGCTATGAGCATGGCTTTTCACAGACCCAAAACAGTATCGGGGGGCGTGGTTAAGTGTAGCATCAATATGGCGATTTCTCCAGGACCGGATTACACAGAATCATAACAAGGAAGGTTTTAAAACCAAGTGATTACTCTTTACGTTGGTTGGTACTAAAGTAGCTTCAATATATGAATTGCGGATCTTATAAATATTGTACCCTGTTAATATTCAAGTTATCAACCATAAAATAATTGATTTAAGTTCGTCTTAATCTCAATTTACCAAATACGGTCCTGCGCATGTTACTAACCTATGAAATGTAATTCCGGATGACTTATTTTTATCGACGCCGTTTCTGCTGGTACAACTACGTTGAGCACATGAAACCATGCTTTTTAGATATCTACATCCCTGTTAAACATGCATAAATACACAAAATTATGGCAAAAAAGCACTTTTAAAGATGATCATCTGTTTGACATACCTGTCGCATCAATATGGCGGTACATAACCACTTTAGACCCACGTGATAACGTCTCCCTACCATTCTATCTCAATGAATATGCGTAAATTCGGCCATGTGGTTAGAACTTGACCAAGGTTTATTACAACACTAGGGTTTACGAAATTTCACTCGAAACAACTAAAAAATATCATTTTCATGTTCTAAAACTATGAAAATAACAAAGACTGAGATAATGAGTCAATTTTTGTAAACCGCGACTATTTCCGCCTAAAAAGATATAATTGGGATTTTCTATCTCTCATATAAGAATAGTTTTCGCGAATGTAATTCCAGTCAATTAGAGCATAGCGGCAAACTGAATGGACTAAGATAATAACCCATGAAAATAATATCCATATAGGCACTTTATTCTCAAAATTTAACGTTACAGATACAAATAATTCTGTCTCCTATCAATATCAGGATAACCCGAGGCGTAACCATATATTTTTTAGCGAATCTACTGCTTAATCGGCAGAAAATCTACTAAACTAATTAGAAAAATATATTTACTGAAAATTTATGTCGTGAGCGCGATTAGTAGAAATCCTGGATCAGGGCGACGAAGGTATCAACTCAAAAACAAGATTTGCAATTGGTAAATGCTTTAGTAGAAAATCCATTTTACTCAGTTATTCATGCTACTGAAGAAACGAATTTTTCTGAATCGAGTAGTACTGGTCGCCGGCGAGTAAGAGAATCGGAGGTACGCTGTCATGCAGCAGCACAGAAATACTTACTTAAAGCTGAACGTAAAGAAACTCGAGTAGGATTTGCGCTTGAATTTTTAGCGCATGATGTAAATTTTTGGAACAATGCAATCTTTACAGACGAAAAAACTTTCCAGTCAACACACAGCGGTCGTATTCGTGCTTACCGCCCTCCGAATACTTGATTCGATAAGACATATATATCTAACAATGATAAAAGTGGTAGATTTTCCGTCAATATGTGGGCTTGGATATCGGCACGTGGTCCTGGTGTTTTGTGGCATATTGAGGAACGATTTAATAGTGAAACGTATATTAGGATTTTAAACAATATTATGCTCCCTTCTGTGTCACAATTATTTCCTGATAATGAGTTCATATTTCAACAAAACAATTGTTCCGTTCATACTGTTCATACCGCTCATACCGTAACTAACTGGTTTCAAGATAACAACATCATGTTCTTAACTGGACCAGTCATAGTCCAGATCTTAACCCTGTGGAAGAAGTATGGGGACTACTCGTAAGAAGTATCCAAAAAACGAAATGTGAGGACACGGAATGCCGAAGAATTACTGGAAATAGTAAATAATGCATGGGGAAATATTATTACTAATGATTATTGTATAAGGTTATTTAATTCTATGCCAAACAGACTTATAGAAGTTATAAATAGAAATTGTGCAATAACGGAATATTAATAGTTAGTTGCTTGTTAAGTAGGATATCCTTTGTCCTTTGATTTAGAATTTCTACTAATCATACCGTTTATTCTCCACTTTCTTAAAATGTTACACGCCAAATTTTTGTTAATGTTATAACGCGGTGCAATTTGTCTCATTAACCGTCCATCATTTACTATAGCAATAACTAAACTACAGCATTAAAATAAAAAATAAATTAAAAGTGATATCTGTTTTATTTCGGCTACTCATTACATATTCAAATAGAGACAAATTTACATTAGAAAAAAAAAGCTGTCGTATTTTTTTCTGCTCACGACAATACATCAAAGGGATCTCTTATGAATATACATTTTTGTCCGTACTTTTTCTCTTTCTGAGTAGTTCCCACGAAGCTCAGCATGGACCATAAATGGATGGCTAATATACCTACATTGTATGCAAGTATATACACGAGAGAATGAGAATGCAAATATCATATGTAACAAAGCGATTTCATATGCATATAACTGAATATATTTATTACATATATCCCAGTAAACACTAGTAATGGGCCTATCATTGCTTTCACTTCATCATTGGCAGAATATTATCATCATATAGTCGAAGGATACATATACATAGCAAATGATGATATCTAAATTATTACACATTTTATTAACGTAACTAGCTGACCCGACAGACGTTTTGTCCTGTCACAAAAAGGACTTTCAGTTTTTCCATAATTTTCCAACTTTCCAGGCAACTTTTTTTATTTTTCTTTTCCTAAAAACCTTCTTCGAGCTATTACAAACATCCCTGTCACAAAAAGCACATTCAATTTTTCCAGAATTTTCCAATTTTCCAGGCAACTTTTCAATTTTTCTTTCTCTAAAAACCTTTAAAATTACGAAGATTAAAAAAAAATTAGTCAAACCGGTTCAGCCGTTCTCAAGCGATGCGATTACCAACGAACAGCATTTCATTTTCATTTTTATTTATATAGATTTATAAACACATTCACAGGCTTAGAATATGCTTTCACAAGCAGCTGTACTGTAAGCTTTTATAAAATAGCCCCACAATATAAGCGCGCCTTCACAAATATGTAAATTTTGTAAAAAATATGGGTGATATTACAAGATCTACTTTTCACGCGATCTAATAGAATATGGTCACTTATATCATAGTTAGCCTAAACCGCCTAGATGGCGCCAAATGTATATACAGGGTGAACCATTAATAATAGGCCATAGTTCAGGGGTAGATTCTTTGGGCCAAAATATGAGGATATAACCAAATATGCTTTAGTAAAATGTTGCTGTGGAAAAAGATACAGGGTGTCAAAGTTCAAATTATTTTTTCGTCTTTTTGCAATAACTCAACCGCCTCTTGACTGATCTTCGCCAAATTTGCTAAAGGAACTTTTTTATTCTAAGAAACAATAATTTATGTATTACAACATGTTAGATCATAGAGGGCGCCGCAGGACCTGTATCTGATGATGAATTTTTTTCATTTTTTTTACGAAACGTTGTGGTACTTCTGACCAAAAAATCTGACGAGGGCGTCATTTTCACGTATAAAAGGTATTCTTGGTAGAATTTGATAACGCCAACCGTTTTCGAAGAAAATGCCGTTAAGCATTTCAATAATTTTTTGAAAGATGAATTTAGTGAAACAAAGTGTAAATATTTATTGAAAAGTGTGCTTTGGTTAAGCTTTAGATGTCATTTACGTCATTTAATCATTTTATTTTGTTGTTGTTTTCCTCGAGCTAATCTTTTACTTTATTTACAATGCCTAGACATAATAATTTTTCAAATAGGGAAATGAGGGATATGATATGTGTTTACGCATGCACAAAATAATTTTAGCGGACGTGCTGCAGCGAGGAGATACTCATTGCAATATCCAAATAGAATACAGCCAGACCACAAGATTTTCAAAGATCTGTTTCGTCGTTTGGGAGAAACGGGTTCATTTCACCATAAAAACTATGTAGGACGACCGAAACGAATTACTCCAGATCAAGAACTAGAAATTTTAGTTCGTGTGGATGAAGATCCTCAAGTCAACTCAAGTTGTTTAGCAGCGGCAGCAGGGGTGAGTAAAAAATCTGTCCTAAGAGTCTTACGTAAAGAACGCTTCTACCCATAACATCTTATTGCTGTACAAAACTTACTTCGAAGGGATCTTCCACAAAGGCTACAATTTTGTCAATTTGTTCTAAATAAACACAACAGCTATCGAAATTTTGTTAAGAACACTTTATTTACCGACGAAGCAACTTTTACTCGTCGAGGCGTTTTTAACTGCAGAAATAACCATTACTGGAAAGTGGAAAATTCTCAAGCTGTTAAAGAAAGGCATTTTCAGCAAGAATTTAAGATTAACGTTTGGTGTGGTATCATCGGCGATCAATTGTTGGGACCATTTGTTCTTCTTCCAAATTTAAATGGACAGTCTTATCTGTTTTTTCTTCAAAATACTCTTGCTGATATATTACATGCTTTCATGCTAGACATACGGAAGAGAATGTTGCTCATGCAAGATGGAGCTCCCCCTCATTTCTCCATTGAAGTCAGGAATTATCTTGATGAGACTCTCGCACGCAGATGGATCGGTCGAGGAAGTGAGTTTGCTGAGTGAGTGAGAGTCCTGATTATAATCATTTGGATTATTATGTGTGGGGACATATGAAGTCATTAGTCTCTGCAAATACTATCAAAGAGAATAACTGTGGGACAAAATACAAAACGCAGTGAATTTTATTAGAGGACAGGAAAATGTACTTTTCGATGTAAGAAAATCTTTTATGAATAGAATTAGAAAAGGCATAGAAGTAGGTGGAGACCATATCGAACATTTACTCCTGAGTTGCAGCAATGGGATTTTTGCATGGGGGGAAGTTTATAATGTCATTAGTCAACTTTTACATTATTTTTTGGTTATCTAATAAGATTAGATCCTTATTTTAGACAATCTTTTGATTTATGTATTTACCTCAATACCATGAAAATAATCCATTAGCTCATAAGAAAGCGAAACAGAGTTTACTCTATTACGATTATTTTGTTTTCCCTTAGGTTTTGTACTTTTTTTAATAAATATACTTTGTTTCAGTAAATTTGAATTTGTCTTTCAAAAAATTATTGAAATGTTTAGCGGCACTTTCCTCGAAAATCTACCAAGTGTACCTTTTATACGTGGAAATGGCGACCTCATCGGCTTTTCTGATTAGAAGTACCACAACGCTTCGCCAAAAAAAAATTAAAGAAAAAATTCAACATCAGATACAGATCTTGCGGCGCCCTCTATGATCTAGCGTGATGTAATACTTAAATTATTGTTTCTTAGAATAAAAAAGTTTCTCTGGCCAATTTGGCAAAGATCAGTCAAAAGGCTGTTGAGTTATTGCAAAAAAACAAAAAAATAATTTGAACTTTGACACCCTGTGTCTTTTTCCATAGCAACATTTTACTAAAGCATATTCTGTTATATCCTCATATTTTGGCCCAAAGAAACTACCCCTACACTATGTCCCACTATGGTCCACCCTGTATAGTTTAAGAGTAATAAATAAATAAATATATAAATATTTATAAACGTTTTATAAAAATTGTGAAGACCTATTGCGATGGATATTCATTTCCGTGTATTCACATGATGTACACGGAAACATCCATATATTTACTACATACATCTTAAATTATAAGAGATGGAAAATCTCTATATATCTCTTTTCATGCGGAAATAGTATGTCGTCATAAACTTTGGTCCAGTCCTAACCACGTTGCCGAATTTACGTATATTCCTCAATTGATGATTGACATTCACATTTTAATGAAATTTGGATGAATAATCTGCAGTTTTTTACAGACCTATAGATTGCAAGTGGAAAAGAATTGGGGGATGATAGAATAGAATGTTGACAATCATTTTAACAATATCGAAATGACATGTTATAGAATGTCTCTAAAAGAAACGAAATGTTTTTGTTCTTGGCATCAATATTATTGTAACCTCAATTTACGGTCGGTTACGATTGAAGCTAAGAAATCGTCATATGATATTTTCAACATGTTGATGTATTTCGTTTAATAGTAAATTAATTTATATTTATTTTCTATGGTGTATTGTAAACATAATTAGTACGAGAGTCTATTGTGTACTGCGCTCTGTATTTTAAATTGGACACAAACCCGGTATGGCATTTCCGTAAGAAAAAAGGAACAACTAATATCGTGGTGTTTCGTCTAATGTTATAATATTTTCAGCACATTTGAAGGTATAAAAATGAGCAGTCCATTAGATCGTAATCCCTGGGGCGAAAGATGGAATGTGCTGGACTGACGGGAAAGATCTCGAGTCACGGACTGGAAAGGTCGAGAATAAAGCGCCACGGATATATAAGGAATAGATCTTGCGACGAAGCACAGTTTATATTAGATGAACAAGTGAACAGATAAAATAAGAACAGTAATAAGTTGTGAATTATATTACTGTCTATAATAGTTGTAATGAGTGTGTTATATGATAACGACTAATTATTGTAATTGTATTCAATAAAGTAGCAGTTAGTGAAAATTTTTGTTGCAATTATTTGAACCTAAGCTTGGAAGTGTTTACTGGAGATTGTAAACATGTAACAATATGCATATTTACTGCATACATGTACAAACATAATATGATGTATATACGAGATTACTAGGTAAGATTTATCAATGCAGGGTTAACTCGTAACTAGAGGATCAATGTGTGAAACAAAACAATAAACACTTATTGTTTCATTTGACATTTATCCTGTAGTTAAGAGTTAAACCTGTACTGATAAACCGGACCTAAGGCGTATTAGGAGTATATATAGTAGTACTTATAGATAAACGAGATATGCATTATACATTTGGTGAGAATATCCATACCTAGGAATATCCATACCTAGTACAGAAAGAACATTGTTTTCACATTATTGATCTACATGGGACGTCGAATGCTTCGTGAAAATGAACTTTATATTAACATGTATTTTTGAAAAATAGAATTTTCAGAGAGGATTCCTGAACTTCTGTAGGTTTGGGACGTCTGCGAAATCTGAAAATTTTATATTACACTCTCACTTATTGACTGAGTAGCAAAATTAACAAAGATTATTTTGAGTACCAAGATAATAAAACAATCTTCTACGTATCCGTGACTGTATAAGACAAATTGAAGTTGGTCGGTTAAGTTCGCTGTTGCCTGAGATACACATCTGGATGCGCCTTTATGCTTTCTGTTCGAGAATGGACGGCAGAAGTAGAAGAAGAAAAGAATTTTAAGTTATTTTGGGGTTATGATATGTAAAGTGCCAAGTTGAAAATTTATTATTGTCTTGAATCTATTTAAATTTTTTTAATGGCTTCAAAGGTATTGATATTATTATCACTAGCAAATAAACTGCCTATTTATTTAACGCGTGTCATTGTTACAGTCCTTGAGAACACTAGGTGTCTTTCAAAAGCAAACAATTTTCGAGAAGGGATTAGGAGCTCTACTTCCAGAAGCTTATAAGAAATTTTATAAAGAATGGAAATTAACAGAACCTACTGCGGTGCATTATGTTCCAGAAGCTGGAAAATGGAAAAGAGATGATGTAACTGGTGAAGTGTATGTATTTCGCATTGCTTTATCTTTAATGTGAGCTTTAATATTGTAAAAACCGATGAAAACTATTGAATTTCTAAATATTTTGTTCTTTTCTAGACAAGAATCCCACTTATTTGTACACTTACATAATATTTTTAACTTTTGATGACTGTTTGCCCCTAAATTCCCATAAATATAAAAGAAACAAATTATCATTCTTTCATGTGCGTGCTATGTTAGCTTGGTATATAGTATATTGAACAGAAAACATGATATGCCTCTGACGTAGTTTCCACAAACCCCAAAATACTTTGTTTTGGTATATTTGTAAAAATGAAATGGCTAAATATATACAAAAATTTATCAAGACCTTTCCTCAGTATCTTTTTAAAAATTCGTGATTTTTTTAGTCTTCCAATTCAAAATGTTCCTATACCAGTCATGTATCCAAAAGAACACAATCTGCATATTTGGGGTGGTGAAGGTGTAGTCCAAGGATTCCAAATTCGTAATAAATGTCGAAGACGAGTACCTCACTTTTGGGTTCCTGTTTTGAAGCGTTCTGTTGTTTATAGTGAAATTTTGGACAAATATATTTCGGTGATTGTTACGGATAGAACAATTAGTTTAATAAATGCTAATTATGGATTTGATCATTATTTATTAAAGGTATTTTTTTTGCATTTAATATTTTGAATGCTTCAATTGTTGAAGTAGTACCTATAGTTTATATGACTAATATAAAACTCTATTTTAGACCCCAGCCTGTGACCTAAAGTCACTTCTGCCATTAGGTATTAAAAGGAAAATTTTACAAGAATTAGAAAAGGGCTGTCCAGCTTATGTAGATCAGCCAGAAAAACAAAGTGAAATTTTACAGAAGTACAAAAATTATTTATCTGCAGTAAGTTTATTTTTTGGTCGCCTTCTAACTTATTGTAATTAACTTATGCTATTTAAATTTTTAGTACACAAGTGAAGAAATAAAATGGTATGGATATTCCTTCACAGAGGCCTGCAGATTGGTACAACAACAAATAGACGCAGAAAATAAAGTTATTCCTTTGAAGCATATCTATAGGACACAGCTGATAGAAAAATTCAAAGCAGCCAATTTAGAGGAGTCTTCTGAAAATGATGTTTCTAAAATAGGGTATGATAATTGTTTGTTTTAAAGCAACGTAAGGCGCGGTTAGTAGTTGGATGGGTGACCGTTCCAAACGAAGACTGCGTCGAAGACCGCGTCCTCGCCTCACACATCTTCCAGCGGCTTGTATATCAGTGTATGCGCGGAAGCTATACAACCTTAGGCGAGGGTTGTATAGGGGATATACCATCATTTGGAGGGGACGTAAAGCCGTCGGTCCCTTGTCTATTAAATGTTAGGCTAGTAAAAGATCCCTACCCTTCTTAAGGGAAGAGGTTCGGCAAAATTCCTGGTTGGGGGTAGCTCGTCTACAGGCATCGGTGTTAGGCCTCAGTAGCGGAAATAGGCCGACGTTAAATAAGTATAAAAAAAATAGTTTGGTTGAAAATATAGTTGAGATATTTGTGTACATTAAAAAGAAACAAAAATGTGTTGAACCATCAAGTCTCATAAATCATATTTACATATTAGAGTAAAATCATGAAGTAGAAATCTGTTTGGACTTTTTCACTGTTTGAATTATCTTTTTGACATATTTAATACAACTGCATATTTGTAAGAAAAAGTTGTATAACATACACAAGGAAATAGAGCCTGCGGCATGGTTTTGACCCTCAACTTGGCAGTTTATCAGATCTGGCACAGTGGGTGTGGTGTTTTTTTTTTTTTTCAACTATAACGCCTGTTTTTATGCAGTGTCTCACACTTAAGACTGTAGCCTTCTTATAACTTTCTTATTTTTTTACGATTTTTTACTCAAATATAGAACGTATTAGGATTTACTTATGGTTTGTACTTTACGACTTGTTTGAATTTAAATTTACCGTCATGTTGGTGGGTAAAGTAGAGTCCTTGCGAGTCAGTTGAGTTGAGAGATGCCAAGTTGCGGTTTTTACATTGTACGAATTGTTCAGTTAATAGTTAATGGCGAATTTGCAAATTTATGTATCAGTTTTGTTAATAAACGTGGCTGTTTTACAACTTATTTTTTCTATTTACGAAGCTTCCGAGGCGCCCTATAGGGGGCGGGGGTAACGTTTTCTAACCTATAGGTTAGAGAACGTTTGCCCGCATACAAATACAAAGTCATCTACAATAAAATTCGAAAACATGACTTTTTGTGTTTAGAAGTGCTGTGACAATTTTATCTGAAATAAAAAGCAAGCTGTCAGGTAGTCGTCAAGTAACTTGTTAGTTATTTAGTTGCTTTTTGAGTGTTCTCCATCTTTTAGTTTAGTAGCAGTAGTAGTTTATTAACAACTAGGAATCGCCTAATATACAAATTACTTTCTAATTACGATATACAGGCATCAGAAATACATACGTAGTATGGTAAACAAACATACATAAACTTATGAAAGAATCCTCAAACAAATATGCATACATATATTTATGTCATTCTTCTATCATGAATTACTTTAAGCAGGTGTCTCTTGTTGAACACATATGAAGTGTTACTATTTTTTATAAAAGATTATTAAATTCATTTAAACCCTTAAAAAATATAGAGTTTGTTGCTTGCTTGTTAATAAATACAATCTATCGTCTACATATAGCCAATTCAATGTGTCATGCATAATTCTGGTTGCTGTAAACCTATTACATTTTAATATAATTCTTAGCCCTCTATTTTGAAGTTTCTGGAGAGATTGTGTCCTGTTTTTGTCAAAAAAGGTACTGTTGCCCCAGTTATACTTATACCATATCGTAAATGTGAGTGAATATTTACATAAACAAGCTCAAGTATATTGCGGTGTATAGCTTAAGATGTAACAGTTGCTTCGTAATTTTCTATATGGATTATCTATGTGATTTCCCCAGGCCAAATATAAATCTCAAATGTTATGCTTAGTATTTAGATAAAATTCATCAACAACGGATATACTATCATGTATGCAGATGACACCACAGTAATGGTAGCAGCAAACTGTATAATAAAGTTCATAGTGCTTCTGATTAAATGATCACTTGGTGTCATCGGAATAAACTAATACTGAATGAGAACAAGGCTGTTTATAAATTTTAACTTAAGGCGTCCTGTTGTTTTGCCCGACATTAAGTTATGTGATTCTGCAAAGTTCTTGGGCTTATTTGTTGATAGTATTGTTACGTGCTTACAGTTTTCAGTAAACACTCCGTGGATTCGAATAACTTGCAACAAGAATTTTCACAAACCACTGATTTATTTAATCACTAAAATTACACTAGTAAATACTTAAAACTCACACAACTAATAATAACTTAATCTAACATGAATTCACTACTTTTAAAACACTATGTACTTTTCTTCCTATACACTTGTCAACTTTTGTCTAACCTAAAAACTATCTGTCTATTTACTTCACTGAACTGAACTGTATTGCCTACTTCACTCAACTGAACTCTTCTTCTACAAACTGCCTCTGTAACCAGAACCACAGATTACCCAGAACTGTACTGGATACTAAACTGAACTGTTCCTTATACTTCACTAAACTGTACCCCCATCTGCTGGATTCACCTCTTTATATACCCACTTGGAATGTCCAGAATATCATTGTAGAACTTTCCAGAAGATACTGGAATTCTCTATAATTTTCTTAGGCACTACTAAATGGTAGTTCGCCAGTTGGCCCACAGATGGCGCCACCCTTCTGGCCAGGGAGTAATTACAACTCTCCTCTCTGTTAGAGGGCAGCACATAACACTGCCCCCTCCTTAAGCCTGAACGTCCCGGTCGGGCATTTCAGATACCCCAGTATACTTTGCCAACCTGTCCAGGTGCACGATCTTCATCTTGGACTTCTTTCTACGTTGAATCCTATAAACAACGTCGTTGATCCGAGTGATGACAGAATACGGTCCTTCCCAAGGTGAGCGAGGCTTCGAGAATCCTTCTTCACTCCGCTGTGGGTTATACAGCCAAACCGAGTCCCCCACCTTGAATCCTGCTGAACTGGCATTGCGGTCATATCTAGCCTTCATTCGATCACCACTCCCTGTAGTTGACCTCTTGGCAGCCACATTCGCACAAACCTTGCAACTGCGACACCAAGCCTCTACATCCTGACAGCTATTTACCCAGTAAAATCCCTCCCGTACTCTAGCCAAAGTCTTATTTCTGCTAAAGTGCTCTCTGGATATTCCCTCGTGCACTTCCCGAAGTACTTTTGGTACTCGGCACCTGGGTATCAGCAACCGCAACTTCTTTCCCATCCGGGCTCTCCCATGCTCTCCGTAATAGCCCATCTATAACCCTAAGTGAATCCCATTGCGCCCATAAAGCCTTCAGTCCAACACTTTTACTGGAAACGTCCTTCCATTCCGGGCGGATTCCTTTTTCTTTCGCCTTCAACATTGGTCCAATTTCAACGTCGTTCAGTTGTTCCTCTCTTAGAACTTTCTTTGACCAGTCCTTCGGAACCTCCATCTTAACTGCCTTCACTTCTGCTATATCCTGCTGCTTCTTTACATTCTCGGCATTCACTTCCTTAGGGCTCCTCTGGCGACAGTACCTCTTGACATGTCCCAATTTGCCGCAATTATAACAGCGGATTACTTTTGTCGGACCTCCAGCACTTCGCTGCTGCTTCGGCTCCTGTTTCGGCGGTTGCGGTTGCTGTTTCAGCTCCGGTCGCGAACTTAATTCCTTTAGTACTTGTGCGACCATTTTCTGTATGTCTGTTAACATAACAATCAATCTCATCTTATCAGAGCGGACTTCCTCTTTCTTTGCAGTGTTTACTTCCCCAGGATTCCGTTCTCGACACTGCCGCATCATATGTCCTGGTTTGCTGCACTGATAACACCGAATCACCTTCCTTGGCTGTCCATCGCTCTGTTCTCTTTCCTGCTTCCTTGGAGCATCTGGTTTGGTCATCAACTGGCTTATCATTTTGTGCAGGTCAGCCATCAAAGATTCCATATTTGATATTTCTAAATGGTTCCCTTCTTCTACTTTCATGGCTCGTACTCTCGGATGTAGAGTCTCTTCATAAGTGGCTTCAACTTCGAGGGCATGGATCAAGGCTTCGCTACCAGTCTTAGCTCGAGATAATCTAAGGACTCGCCTGATCTCCTCGTCTCTTATGCCATCAATGAAAATATCAACTGTTAATTGTTCCTGGAATTCTTTGGGTGCATCTGGGTAAGCCAGGTATGTGAGTCGCTCAACAGCTGCTTCAAAATCTTGTAAACTTTCCCCAGCCTTTTGTGTGCGTGATTTGAGCTGAGTTTGGTATACTTGGGCGAGGTGTTGGTCGCCATATCTTAGATC
Organism: Leptura quadrifasciata; assembly: GCA_963675555.1. NCBI lineage: Eukaryota > Metazoa > Arthropoda > Insecta > Coleoptera > Cerambycidae > Leptura > Leptura quadrifasciata. The sequence goes on from OY776678.1 coordinate 48,699,521, forward strand.
TAGTGCAGCTTCCAAAACTTTAAAATCCCGTTGCTGCGTCACTGGGATACTCTGAAGCAACTCTGAGGCTTGGCCCCTTAATGCTAGCACCAATGCCATAGCTTTGTCTTCATTACTCCAATTGTTTGCGCACGCCGCTGCCTCAAATTGTCTTTTGTAGGTTGACCAAGAAGTTTGACCATCGAAGGATGGCGGTTGTAATCGAGGACCTGACGATGATAATACTAGCTGGCCTCCTTGCATTCTTAACTGTCGCTTAAGTTGTTCTACCTCTCCCTTAACTACCTGAAATTTTCCTTCTATATCGGTAACTTTCCCTTCGACGCCAGTAACTTTTTCTTCGACACCAGTAACTTTTTCTTCGACGCCAGTAACTTTTCCTTTGACTTCAGCTTCCTCTTCAACCTTATTTATTTTTCCTTTGACATCACATATTTCAGTCTTTATGTTGCCAATATCCTCTTTAATTTCACTTTTGAGGTCTTCAGTTGCCGAAAGGATAACATCTTGTTGCCCCTGTATAATTTTCCTTAATTATTCTTCACGTTTTTCTTGTTCTTCTTTTTCTTTTTGACGTCGTCTTTCTTTTTCTTCTTGACGTCTCTCTTGTTCTTCTTTTTCTTCTTGGCGTCGTTTCTCTTGCTCTTCCTTTTCTTCTTGACGTTTCCTTTCTTTTTCTTCTTCGCGTCTCTCTTGTTCTTCTTTTTGGTCTAGCATCATTTTTCTAAATTGCTCGAACATGTCTTGCATTTGTTTTTCAGCAGCCATGCTCCTTGTTTCCATTCAAAAACTAACAAACAACACTAACAAGTCTTATTTAAAGTCTATATCGCTTCTCAGTTGAAAGCAATTAAAAACTACACTAATTTCTAAACAGAATGTCCCAGAAATTTCCTCACACTAGCACAAATAAATCTTGTCTAATGTCTATATCACTTTCCAGTTCAACTCACTTCACTATCTCCAGTGGTTTCCAAATAGAACACTATGGAACTTCGTCGAATTCTTCAGAAATTATGTTGCAATTCCACTTCTGACACCAATTGTTACGTGCTTACAGTTTTCAGTAAACACTCCGTGGATTCGAATAACTTGCAACAAGAATTTTCACAAACCAGTGATTTATTTAATCACTAAAATTACACTAGTAAATACTTAAAACTCACACAACTAATAATAACTTAATCTAACATGAATTCACTACTTTTAAAACACTATGTACTTTTCTTCCTATACACTTGTCAACTTTTGTCTAACCTAAAAACTATCTGTCTATTTACTTCACTGAACTGAACTGTATTGCCTACTTCACTCAACTGAACTCTTCTTCTACAAACTGTCTCTGTAACCAGAACCACAGATTACCCAGAACTGTACTGGATACTAAACTGAACTGTTCCTTATACTTCACTAAACTGTACCGCCATCTGCTGGATTCACCTCTTTATATACCCACTTGGAATGTCCAGAATATCATTGTAGAACTTTCCAGAAGATACTGGAATTTTCTATAATTTTCTTAGGCACTACTAAATGGTGGTTCGCCAGTTGGCCCACAGATGGCGCCACCCTTCTGGCCAGGGAGTAATTACAACTCTCCTCTCTGTTAGAGGGCAGCACATAACAGTATGTTGTCATGGGATAAGCATGTTGATCACGTATGTAGTAAGTTAAATCAAGCTTATTTTGCCCTGTTACAACTCAAACAAAGCTTAAGTGTAGAGGGACTTATGAATGTCTACTATGCACTGCCTTATTCTTATGTGTCACTAAACATTTTTAATTGGAGTCGATCCTTCTATATTAACAGGGTATTTGTTTTGCAAAAGAGGCTACTGAGATTAATATTTAATTTAGATTTTAGACAAAACTGTAAAACTACATTCATAAATAATAAAATCCTTACAGTGCCTAGTATTTATATCTATAAATGTCTGATATATCTCAAAAATAACTTAGATTTATTTGAAGGCCTCTCGGTCATTACCTATACAATACTCTTAACAAAAATACCTTATCAATTCCCTTACACAAGACCTCAACATAAGAGACACTTTATTATAATTGCATATTATTTTATAATAAGTTACCGAGTAATACAAAGAATATGACTATACTGAGATTCAAAAATGCTATAAAAAATATACTCTTGGAAAAAGTGTACTACAGTATAAATGAATACTTCGATCAAGAATTTATAGGGTAAATTACTTTATATTACTTAAGTGTTTTTTGTCTAAATACTTGTTTTGTGTTTTATTTGTTATCTACACCTGCCTGTATAAGTTTATTGTACTTTACATTCCTAATGACTTACCATAATATACTGAATTGTATCATTTTAATGGTGAATAAATTTTATTATTATTATTATTATTTTAACTGATTTACAGTATATAACATCTGTTATTTGCGTTTAGAATGGGCATATCTAGGTTTCTGTGCAGAGTAAACGGCAGTATATTCGTTTTATTTAAGTTGCCCTTGTTTTTCTCAGACCGAAGAACTTCCTGTGTATACATAAATTCTGCGTTACTTTTTTATAACATTTAAATCATTGTCAATAATTAAAGTATTTGCGCCATCTGCATAACACAGTGAATATTTGGCATTTTACTTAAATACAACATTTGCAAACATGTAAAACAGAGGACCCCAAACAGATCCCCAAGAAACTCTGTGTGTAATCTGGTATACAGCACTGATTATACAGTACGGGGATTTTGATTAGGCGTATAGGGAAATCCTATACACTTATGTACATGTGCAATATGGGTTAGAATCATCAGCTGATATGAAATGGATTCAGTGTGATTGGGACTCTAGTTAATAATAAATAAATCCATAACATTGATAATCACAGCAGCGCCAATGTATGGCACATTAGATCGGCCAACCCCAACACACTCCATGAGATGACATTCTCACCTGTATTGCACATGTACATAAGTGTATTGGATTTCCCTATAGGCCTAATAGTGATCTCCATACTGTATCATAATTTAGTATAACAATCTGTGTTCTATTGGTTAGGTGTGAAGGAAAACAGTTTAAAATTTAGAGCATTCAATGTGCCGCTTATGCAATTTCGTATACCTTCCAATGTGCTGAAAATATTCCAACATATGGACGAAGCACACGATGTTAGTTCTTTCATTTCTACTATACCGAGTTTGCTCCTGAATTCGATAACGTTATTAGGACCTATCACGACATACTTTTCTGACTAAAAAGAGATAGTAGGGATGTTTCTTTCTCTATAACATAAGAATAGTTTTCACTAATGTAATGGCAGTCCATTAGAGCGATTCTGTAAAATAATGTTATACAAATAGATTATGTGTATAATTTACAAAAATATTTAGCCTTCGCACCCATCAATGAATTTTTTTTTCACAAATGTTGATCTCAATAATTTTTCCACAAAATTTCATGTCATCTTAGTTAGTAGCAATGCCTTAAAATATGGTTTGCACCCGTGCTGCAATATAGGTCACACAAATTTAATTGACTGCCTGTTTCTGTTAATGTTTGGTGTTCCATAATGAAAAAAATCATGTTTAACAATTTTTTTGGTTTTAGGGATACTGGAACTGCTGCTTCTTGGTTACGAAAAATTATCCCATTCGGAAAGAAGCACGAGACTTGAAGATAAATTTATCTAAGTAATAGTTGTTAGTTTTGCTGAAATAAAATATCAATAAACAATTGTCTTTTTATATACCTCCCAAAAATTGCCTAAAGAAATTATTTGTTGTATAGTACCACTTATACCATAGCAACATTTGATTTGATTTGATTTATCAAAATACGGTAGGCATTGCTACCTCTTCCAGAAAACATACCATCCGTCTACGTCAGGTTAGACTGAAGTCATGTTGCCAGCAGAGAGTACCGCATGGACCATGGTACAGAAGTGGGCGAGGCTTTTGTAATTATATCAGCAACATTTGTTACAAAATCGAAACGGGGAAATACAACCTTGTGCCTTGTTTTTTCATGGTGCAATAGATTACAAATTTAAAAGCAGCCAAATGACAGATAACACCCAAAACTTCTGTATTAAGAAGGTTTAAAAATGCAAGGTATATGCAAGTCGTCACCGTCCTTGGGTATGTGGTATTCTTTATTTTTACTTCACGCAAATTGCAGAGTGTGCAGTTAAAAAGAAATCTGTATTCTTTCATACTATTTGTGGAAAATATGGTGTACTCTACCGTAACCTGATAAATATATAAGCGAACATTTGCGTCTTCTGTAAAGTTTTATTATAAAAATTTTAAGCTGTTATTTTTCTTTCCCAAAATACCAAATAAGAGGAGGTGAGTGGCTTCATAAACCGAACGATTTTGAACAAATATAAAGTTTCCAAACTATTAAATAGACTGATGAGATATAATTAGGAGAATAATATGAGTATTCAATTTTTTAACTAGCAGTATATGCATTTATTCATGCCCAAATTTTTTATTTACAAATTGTTCTATTCCTATAGGTAGGTAATAAGTTGTTCTATTTGGTATTGTGATGACACTTCTGTTATAGGTTTCTTTAATAATTATTAGCGATTATTACCTAAATTAAATTAAAAGATTTCGAGCATGAAGTAACTTCCTGGTTAACGATACCTTTTGTGTATGTCTATCTGATTTGTGTTGTTGAATTTTTGTCTAAAAAACTTTTTTCATGATACTCCAGGTCATTTCAGAGATATAAGAAAAAAATATGAAAAGAAAAATACAGATATAAGGAACGTCATATATCGCCTGCATCAGTAGTTTTGAAAGTCTTTGTATAGATTGGTAATACTAAACAGTTGTGCAAAGAAGAAGTAAAGCGGAATCCATTTAGTTTTAAGATTTCATATATCTGAACTGAACTATAAGAAAATTTCTATCATACAGGTATGACCTTGGGGCGGTATGACGCATGACAGCGTAACTGTAACTGTGATTGGCAGATGCAGACCTAACCTAAAATATACGCAAATTAGTGTGGTGCAATATCAAGATAAAAACCACATTTTTGTTTTTAAAACAAGTTTTTAAGAATGTCAACAGAAGAAAAAATTACTTTATTTAAGTGTTTAACGTGCAGTGTAGGTTTCAAAGATGCTGAATTACATAGGCTACACTACAAAACAGATTGGCATCGTTACAATTTAAAAAGGAAAGTGGCAGAATTGCCCCCTGTTACTGCAGAAGAATTTCAACGAAGAGTATTCACTCAAAGAAATGCTGACGAAGTTTTGAACCAAGACAAAAATGTTTATTGTGCAGCTTGTCACAAATCATTTGGAAACCAGAATGCTTTTGATAACCATTTGAATTCAAAGAAACATAAAGATAATGAGCGGACTAATAAAAATGCAGAAGGTATTGATAAAATTTTAGTAATAACTAGTCTTTAATATGGAATTTTAACATTTCAGGAGATATTCCCAAAGTGGAAAAGAAATCGAGCAAATTGGAGATAATTGAAGATGATCAGTCAGACATAGAAGAGGTTGACTCTGATGAATGGGATGACACAGAAAATCCAATAGATAATAATGATTGTCTGTTCTGTTTACATCATAGTCGTAATTTCATACGAAATTTAGAACATATGACCATTGTTCATTCTTTTTTCATACCTGATATTGAATATTGTACAGACCTAAATGGACTTTTGCGATATTTAGGAGAAAAAATATCTGATGGTAAGCTATACTGTGCCGTTTTAAAAAATTACTTAATATTTATTTTGTTAGTGATAAATTAAACACAGATCCTTATCAATTTATTACTGGTGTGAAACTGATGTTTTGTCCATTTTTAGGGTTTGTATGCCTTTGGTGCAACGAAAAAGGTAAAACTTTTCATTCTGCTGACTCTGTGAGAAAACATATGTTGGATAAAGGACACTGTAAAATGATACATGAGGGTGTTGCGTTAGCAGAATATGCAGATTATTATGATTATTCCTCGTCTTATCCTGATGCAGAAAACGATGACAATAATGTTGACGAAGAAGTAAGTTCCTCCATTGTATTTAACATTTTTATATTTCATTTCTTGGATGTTATCTCATATTTTGTGATAATTTTGGGAATCACACATCAAACAATATATCTGCTTTACCACCCAAATGCAACAGCTGCCACTTTGAAAGATCACCATATTTGGTCTTATAAATGCCCACATAGACCAAAATCTCCAATACAAATATTCCGGTTAAACCCCTAAAGAAAGTCACATGAAATTTCATACAAAAAGAAAAAAGCAAGATGCACCAGCTTTTCGTCATGCCACTATATGATTCTGATCTGTAACTAGACAAATCTGATTCTAAACACATACATTCATTCGCACAGTAACAATCATCTGTCTCACTTTCACATAAGCGATGTAAGGGATGGACTAGGTGGCACGATGTAAACTCCGCCTGTTTTACCGCAAACGCATTCTACAATAATGATTTCCTCGACTATAGTAAATCAGTTTTCAGTGTGAACTTGTTGCACATTAATATAGTTTACTCAGATATAAACAGTTACACACGAGGAAATATCTAATTTATAATTATATAAAAAATAGCAATATTAGTAGTGTAATGTTTGTAGAGTCCAAAATTAAAGAAGATAGCAACACAGCCTATCAAACAATATAATGGGTACCAATTACAAAATCATACTAGAAGTACTAACTTAGTTCAAATGCAACCAGAATTAAAGGATAGGGAAAAGCTAATGCTCTAATAATTAATAATAATGATCCTTCATTTGCTCAAATAAGTTAGGTACATGTATTGTCTTAGTGTTGTCACAAAGGGAATGAAACCATACTAACCTTAAGTTAATTTAAAATAGTTTCTTAATATAATAGCCTTATTCATATAAAACTACGATATAATTACACAAATAATTGAATATATGAATTTTCACGTACAAATTTAAATTGAAACCAACATACTCTTCTTAGTCAACATAACAAGTTTCAAAATATTTCTGGAATGTGTAAAGCCCTAATTTTAAAAGTAGTTTTTTACATTCAAACTTAAACTTATTAGATGGTAGACTTCATATTTTTAGGGGACGGTGGTTAAATAACCTCACCCTCATATTTAAGAAAATTTTTCTTGTTGTAATTCTTACCCATATTCTCCATATTTTCTTAATATCTGTAAAGTACTTGCATCTATTGACATAAACTGTATGTTGACAGCATTTTAAATATTACCGTGTAATTGCAACGTTGCCAAGTCACGAACTCCTGCTCACCAACTTATCTGAAGCAAGCCGAGAACGACTGAAAGTCACGAATTTTCAACATATTTTACAGAAAAATGAATACCGCTTGCAGTAATTTTTTTTAGAGAAAAATATTCCTCTCCTTCTTCTAATAGCTTTCAGATTTTGAAGAGCATTGTAAGAAAATTACCATTGTAATTAAATAAAATGTAAGTGAATATGGGATTTATAAGACATTAGCACGTTAAAATATGAATTTTAAGTGCTAATATTTACAAATTTAGTACCACAACAGCTACTCAAATTTATACAGAACGTTAATAAAAATATATATTGCATTTTCAATCGTAAGAAAACTTTTTTTGTTGGGAACATCCTTAAATTATCAATAATTAACTTTATAAAATTTGATTACATATTAATTTTTATATATAATTGTGTATTCATTTTTAATTATACTCATTTTTTCTGTCAGATTCAGGCAAATACAAACAATAATGAAACAATTTTTAAAATTATTTGAAAACTGATATAAAATAGCAACATGCAATTCAATCATCCACAGAGCTCTTTTGTTACCTTTATCTGAAATAAATCTGAAAGAAAAGTTACACATAATCCCATTTAACACCAATAGCAAATCAGCTCCTTATTATACGAACCTTTGCTTTGACAGAAATCAAGATTTTAAAATTTTTTATTTTTTAGGTTGACCTTCCAGAAATCGATGGCTCTGATTATCAGCTGGTGCTTCCTTCTGGTGTAACGGTGGGCCATCGCAGCCTTATGAAATATTATAAGCAAAGTATTGATCCTAACAGAACAGTGGTTGTATCTTCACACAGCAACAGAAAACTCCATAAAGTTTTAGCACAGTATAGATCATTGGGATGGACTGTGACTCAACAGGCAGCTGCAGCCAAGTAATAATTTATTATTTTTATAGCAGTTACTACAGTAATCTATTTTTTGTTTGGTTTACTTACATTAGTAAAATGGTAAATTTGTAACGTGAATAACCATGCACGACGCAGGTATTTAATTAATGTGGTTATAAACAAGTGATTTTCCATTAATATTTGAGTGCTGTTCTACTTTCAACATTTTTTCATGTCAGCAGCGATGGATTTGGGTTTTTGTGCCGCCCAAGGCATAGTTAATTTGCCACTCCTGAAGAGTCGATACTACCAATAAAATAAAACTGTTTTGCTTATAAAAAACTTTTTGATAAAAACACTGTTATATATCATTTCTCGTAACCTCCTGCTCTAATCATTACAATTATGTCAGGTGGCTTGCTTAACATAATGCTCCATAGGAATAAAGTGGCTTGAGAGGCTGGCTATTGGTAAACTTGGTTCATGTAACTCAGCTGAATTCTACAATCCTCTTCCACAAATGAACAAACATAATAATATATAAAACTATTGCTATAGTTGTATTTTGGAATATGTATGATTGAAGAGGTTGAATTTTTTATTTGATTTGATTCGATTTACCAACGTCCTGGAAAACACGCCGGTGCGCCAGGCTGGCTACTTCTACGGTGGGTTGGATGGTCATGCTTATTGCCAGCAACTAGAACCGCATGGATTAAAAGTTACGTCTAGATCTTTCGTAGCTATAGGTGAATTTACACGCTTAAAGTAGCTAATGCAAGTTACTAAATCAAGTGAATAGAACCGCTTTCTATTTACTTGACCAAGTGGCTTCCCCCACTCTATTTACCAGTAACTTAGACGGCAAATATGATGATGTTATTTTCAATATTATTCTATATTTATTGCTTATACCACCTTTGCTATAACAGAATGTAATTCTTTGTTAATTGTAAAAAAAAAAATTGATCTACTTAATAAATTGAATTGAATTTTATTCTAGCTGGAATAGCCGTTCTCATTATTGTATCGGATCTGATAATTTTAGGGGAAATTTGTGCCAGCAATGCAATTTTTATGTTTTGGTAAATCTTCATTTGCAAGTTCTCTTAAGAGGGCAAGCGTAGATGCGTCTTTACTATGTACATACTTCGATATACTTTGTAAAGCAATGTTAGGTGCGGTTAGTACTTGGATGGGCGACCGTTTCAAAGAAGACCGTATCCTCGCCTCACAAATCTTCCAGCGGCTTGTATATCAGTGTATGCGCGGAAGCTATGCAACCTTAGGGGAGGGTTGTGTAGGTGATATACCATCCTTCGGAGGGAATGTAAAGCCATCGGTCTCTTGTCTATTAAATATTAGGCAAGTAAAAGATCCCTACTCTTAAGGGAAAAGGTTGGGCAAAATTCCTGGTTAGGGGTAGCTCATATACATGCGTCGGTGATAGGCCTCAGCAGCAGAAATAGGCCGACATTAAATAAATGTTAAAAAAAAAAAAGGTCTCTTAAAATAATGTAGCAGAAGTACCATAACTTTCTCTTCGAGACAACCATTTTCTTACCCAACAATGCTTTCCTTTGTTTATTTCATCCAAAATTATTTCTGCTAACTCACCATATATATTTAATATGCATTTCTGTATTGATGTACAAACAACTGTATTTGCCGCCATGTTTAAAAAGCAACACTTCAGTGTTGGAATTAACTTTTAGTATTCTTGTTAATGTAGACCTGCACTAAACACTTAAGAACTTTCGTTTAGTGACTTGCTTTAGTAACTTGCTTTAGCTATTTTACACATGTAAATTCGTCTTAACTGTTGCGTTTATATGTAAATTTTAAGCAACTAAGCATCTTGTTTTTTTCTAAAGATTTCGTTAACTTAAAAGTGGGTGGTGGTCATGAAGATGCCTGAGCATAATTCTGGTCCCAGTTCGCCCTTGCTTATAAAAGTAAAAATGCTTATACCACATTGAATTTGACAATTTTATGTCGAGCTTCACGGTTCTCACCACCTGTCAGCTTTTCGATATCATAAAGCCCTCCAGCTTATGTATAATCATTTTAATATTGCATAATTTCGCTTCCCAAACCAAATTTAATTTTATCATGTGTAAAGGGTCTTGAGGAAAAGTGGAATGGCAGGTATTTCTGTTTTTGTTGCCACCATTCTAGAATGTAATACCTACCGATCCATTGACTAAAAATGTGCAAGAGAGCTTGGGAAAAAGTGACTTTTATTTAATGTTAAGGTTTAATTAAAATGCTGAAGTGATTTTAGCTAAAATTACTTTTAGAATTTAGACAATGGTCATAAGACTTCTAATCTGAAACTAGGAAATATCCTGGATCAAATGTGTATCAATAATTTTTAATCTCTACAAACTGTATGGTACTACCGTACTTTTTGTTGCATCAAACATCCCTACTCCGGTCTACATATTTGACAGGTTCTTCCTTCTGCCCCACTGTACTGAGGTATTGTTTAAAGGGCAGTGTCCTGTATTAGATCTATTATATCCTTCATTTGTTTGAACCTAAGCAGCCACATTGTGATGAAGTCGGTTGTATTAGTTTCATTTAATACCAAAAATGTCTTGTTCTTTGATTCTTATATTAAGTACAAGAATCGTAGTTATTAAATTATATTGTATATGATTAATATTGATTGTTTTATATTGGGAAATATTTGCTAAATTTGAATAAATGAAAATGATGAGATAAAGCCAAATTGAATTTCAGTTGAAAAACACTAAACAAATATAATTTATTTTTCTGATTAGACAGTATCCCCAAAATAAAACAATAAAAATCAATTTTTCACCAGATATAAATAAGCAATACATATATTTATTTTAATATTTTTTAGGAAAGCCAGGGATATCCATTTCCTGAAGAGGATGCAGGCAAAATATAATATGAAAATGGGAATGAAAAACAATAAACTACTTCAAAAACACTTCAGGCAACAAGTACAATTTTAATTGTATTCTTATCATGTGTAAAACTCTTAATATTGGGCTACTAAAGGAACATTGTTTAACATTGTTAAAAATCTGGTTAATAAACGTTATACAATGTTATTTGTGAATGTGATTTACAGCACATGCTTAAGTTAACTCTTAACATTGTTCTTATACATGAATAAAAAAAAACAAATGTTAATAACATTCAGAAATATTGATATACAGACAATAATGAATACTAAACTATAGCTCAAACCATGAATGTTGTCATATACGTCATCATTTAATTTCCAAATCAAATCATCTCAAGGTCACACAGAATGTAACACATTATATCATGTATCAACGTATTCCAGAGACAGGTATTTTGTAATGGAAATACAATGGATTTTAACATCCGCTGTCTACATTTTGAGGATAGTTTCTTCACAAACAATAAAACTATTTACCTAATTACAGGAAACTTAAAAATATCACAGTAAGAAAACATTAAAAAATTGTAAAAAATGTAAAGAAATATGTAATCAATATATTTGATATATGTAATAATAATCTTTTTTTTTTTTGGAAATAGGAACTCCTAATTAACAAAATATTGCAATAAAAAACATTAAACATGAAAAAATAAATAAATATTTGTACATTTACACATATCCAACGATAAATATTAATAAGGGATTTATTTTGAAAATACAGTAATCCAAAAATAAACAAGTATTATCCTACATAAAATTAAAATATTAATTGTCTCCCAAAGAATGTATAAGAAACATACAACCATAAAAGTTTGAAATAAAATAGTAAGAAAATATAGAATATCATTTTCAAATTCAAAATTTCAAGCTTAATTTTTATACATATTTAATGTAGGTTATAACACCCTTTGAAACACTTTTAGCGATGAACTAGTTTTAATCTGATTTGCGACACTTTTAAAAAACGAAGAATTCATAGTGTTCTTATAATTAGTCCTAGTAATGTATATGTTCCCACACTTACAAGTATGATGATCATGTATATCTGCATGAAAAACAATATATTTGTGAAAATAAGAAGATGCCGTATAGCTTATAATCGTATATACCAAAATCATGGTGAAGTAAAACAATATTTGAGTGACAGAAAACCATGGCAGTGAATCTAACATTATATTGGAGTATATTGATTTGCTTTCAAAATAATCCTCATGCTACGGTTTTGAAGTTTTTGTAACTCTGCAAGTTTGTTTAAGCTGAATTGGTAAGATACAGATGAACAATAATCAAAATTAGGCTGGACAACAGATTGATAAACAGTAATCTTGATGTCAGTTGATAAATTATTAGCAATTCTAGAGAAAAAATACAGTTTTTTGAAATCTTATACATATATTCAAAGTGAGCATCAAATGCTAGAATATTGCCCAATTGAAATCCAAGATGCTTCACCGATATAACTATTTCAATTTATTCATTATAAATTGAAAGATTTATATTATTCACATTTGCATTCCTGTATTTATATTTAGTACTTATGACTAAAGCTTTAGTTTTTTAAATTTATTTTCTGCACAGCTAACTGCACTCTACTTAGTTGCAGAGAACTGATGGAATCCTGAACATTGGCTGTGGCTACAACTAGCGATTGTATTATTCATTTGCAAAACGCATCGTTATTTACATCCTATGTGCTTTGTATTTACAAAAATAGAAAATTCCATGTCATTGATAAGTACATAAATTGATGACGTGAATGACAACATTCGTGATGTCAACTATAAACAATACACTTTTACAAGAGCAAAGAAGACTTGTTTGCTCTATTTTAGTATTGAAAGTGCTTTTGGGCGTGTATATATGAGAGCTGTCTTTTAAAAAACGTTGCTAATATTTCATGACCTGTGACATGCTCGCTAGGATGTATTGTGGATTTGCATATGTTGCAAGGTTTGGATTGTTGGTTCAGCTGTCGGCAAGGTCACAGAATACCGGGGATAAAGTTATTTACAGGATGACTAGTAACCAGTGCTATTTATGACTTATGGTCGGAGAGACTGAGATATTAAATGCTGACTGTGAAATAAAATAAAATTAGGTGCGTGTTTGTTGCAAACAATATTCGAATAAACAGTTGCTAAATATAGAGTAATATACTGAGTGATGCTTAAGTCATATAACTAATTATAAAGTTATGTCTGTTATTTTCAATACGCCTAAGATGCTTGCGTAGGATGCAATATCTGTGAATTTTTAATGTACACTTGATTTAAAAAAGTAGTAGAACTAACTTAACTTAATAATGGGAATATAGATGTCAGTCAGTGGGGAATGGTAACTCAGTGTGTTAAAATGACTGGCTAGCAAACTGAGTTGCCTAGCCAAGTGGGTTCAATTCCCGCAAGGCGAAACAATTTTTCATTAAAAAAATTGCCCCAAGAGTGGTTTGGAGTCCATATTAAACTGTAGGGTCTCGTCTCTCTTTGCCTAGCACAAGATCCTTGAGATCTTCCGGGGGGGTTACTTCGGTAACTTGAGAGGCAGTTAAGAAAACATTTTCTTTAAGTTGCAATTACGTAAGTGTTACTGATATGTTGGTAAAAATTTAACAATAAGCTCAATGACATTAAACGAACATTAGATGAGATGATAAATTTAGCAGTAATATTGGTTGCGTTATATTAAGTAATAACTATATAAATAAACAGTCTTATTTTTTAAATATAACATTTTGAATAAATATTCAAAACAAATTGCAACATCAATCATAGTAATTAATAATGTAATGATTAGACAACTAACAGACACTCACAAGATTAGTATTGTTGCCAAATTAGAAAATAGATTGTCTATAAGAGCAACTGCTTCTGAATATAACAGAAATAGATGCAGTGTAATGAGAGTTAAGAGAACATGGGAAAATTTAAAATAAACAGTCTTATTACTTTAAATAGAACAATATTGCAAATATAAGATTTTGCCAAAAATTTTAGGACAAATAAGCAAATCGCAACATAACAGTCAATATTTAGTCATATATAGTTTCACCCACATCTAAAATTGCTTGTATAGGCATTGATAAAACTATTTTCTGTAATTTGTATATCACATAAATTTTCCCATTCACCTTCAATCATGGGACGAAGTTTTCAGCATTTTGAGAATAATAATTTAATTTCTGTTATGCTTCACCATGATTCCCCAAACATTCTCAACGGAATTAATGGCGGGACTTTTAGAAGGCCATGATAGTCCCTCCACATTATTATTCCAGAGCCGTTATTTTTTATTACGTGCAGTATGTATGGAGCAATTATCCCGTTGGAAGAGGAAATTATGATCTGGATAGTGTTCCCTTACTAATGATAACATAAATTACATTTTCAAGTATCTCAAAATATTTGCTGAGATTTAAGATGACCATCAATAAACCAATACATTCCCATTCCTCTTTGACTAATCCTGGCCTAGATATTAACAGAAAAACATCTCGATTTAATTGGATCGAATGTAAAATTTTCATTGTGTCTTTATCATTACACGATTGGATTGGAAAATATTTTTATCACAAAATATATGCCCTTTGACCAAAATTCTTCATTGTTCAACATATGATTAAGTGGAAAAATCATCCATCCTTGCCTTTTCTTCCATTAATTTATATTTTTTAGCATAGAATGCCATTTTTAATTCTTCAGGCAGGAAAATTTATTTCCAAAACTGCATTAACTGTGGTCTCAAATGGATTTTTCTGAACGTAATTTATAAGGGCATTGCCCTGCTCTCTCAACAAAAAGAGGATCCATGTTGGGAGAATTCTGGCCCAGTGTGCCAGTATAGGTCATTCTGCCGGATCTCATTCTCAAGTTCATCACAAGTGATGGTTCGTGTGAAGAATAAGGGACCCAACAGGAATGTCATAAACAAAGTGACAATCCCCCATTGGGACTTGATCCATGATTGTCTAGGAATAGTAAAAGCATAACACACTGAGCTATTTATCGCTTAAGTAAATTAGAACTTAATGTGTATATGATGTAATAGTAGTAGTAAGTTATTGATCATATAACATATATCTCATCACGTAGGATAGCCTACGATCGCCTCTCGGAGTATTATGAGCGTGTGGACTAAAATAAAATTTCCTTTGTAATTACGGTTGTTTGAGATTATTTCCCAAATACTGCTAAAATAATATGTTGAAAACCTATCTGGAACATTTCATGATCGGTCCATAATTCTTTTAGGTGTTCCCTGGTAAAAATAAGTGCGTTAAAACACTACTGCCAGCTAAAAACCAGATACGTCTAATTTTGGCTAATTTAAGGTAAGTAGATGTTGACAATGTAAATCGACATCTATCTTTTGGTAAAAACCAAATAAGTATATTTATGCTCTAAGTACAAAAAACTTCATGTAGTGCAGTCAAAATAGCATAAAACATCAATATAAAGGAACTTTTTCCATAAGCGATTTTATGGTTGGATCCTGTTGGGAGGTGCTCAAGAGTACCCAAAAAATGTTTGTACTTCAAAGATTTTGTGTTTCAATTGTTATTAACGATTTAATTTTTTAACCGCGCTTTTCAACCTAAAAATGTGAATAACTCGAGATATATAGGTCCGATCGTGTCACAAAAAAACCAAAATCTTTGTAATTACATTTTCTACAAATCAACGTTTAACGTAGGTCTTAAAAGGGCATCCATACCTACAAAAATGAAAAAACTGGCCAAAAATATATATTTTTTCATTTTGCTGCCCAGAACCGCTAGATGAACCGATCAGCTTCAAACTTTCAGAAAATCTATCTTTTGCTCTAACAAAAACACCCTGAAAGTTTGGTGCAAAAATATTAAACCCAGTGTGTGCAATTGATTTTGTTATTTAAAATTTGAATTGGCCGCCATCCGTCCAAAGCGGATCATTTTTTTTCAAAAGTTAGGCCTCGGCGCCAGCTTTTTGATGCCTTAAATTTTTTTTTTTTTAATCTCGGTCCTTTTTTTTGCATTTGTTTAAAACCCAATAAACAAAGAATGAATTTTTTCGGCTATTTTGAAATTTTTTTTATGATATAAAGAAAATTTTAATACCATTATTTTAATTTAAGAAAATAGTTCATTTTGGTCGAAATTTTTTCAAAATTGCTGACAAAAATATTTTTTTGTTAATTGGGTTTTAAACAAATGCAAAAAATGGCCAAAATAGATTAAAAAAAAAAATTATGGCATCAAAACGCTGACGTCGAAAACCACTCCTCACAAGAGTGTTTTGTTTTATAGGTATAAAGAAATTGTATTTATTTGTGAATATATGAATTTTTTATTTTATTTTAACGACTGGCGGAGTTTTTAGCATTAGCTATTCCACCACTCAACCGGGACACATACACATAGACAATTTACAAAACAGCCATTCGCTACGACATTGCCATCTGCCGCAGCCGAGACTCAAACTCAGGAGTGGTATAGCAACTAGCCGTTTGTCTCTCACACAGTCCCGTCTAGTCCACTGCTACCAATTCGGCAATACATGACGAACACCACCACTAAACATCCATACCGTAGCTAGGATTCGAACCGGCACTCTTTGGTTGCAAGCGTCACTGAGCTTAATTCTTAAGGTGGGCATATCCAAGGGAGACAGAGAGAGAGATACGATAAGGAAATATCTATTATTTTTGGCCATAACTTTTTTTTAATACATATATCGATAAAATAAAGTATAAGCCTACCTAAGTGGAACTATGACAGGTGCAGTGATATGAATTTTCACTCAATAATATCAGTTGTTTGCAAGATCAGTAAATTTAAATTAAAAGTTTGTGTCAATCTTCATAATTTGTAGTTTTAAATGAACTAATTTTGCAAATGACTGAAGTTATTGAGTGGAGATTCATATCATTACACCTGTCATAGTTCTACTTAGGTAGGCTTATACTTTTTAAACAATATATGTATTAAAAAAAAATTATGGCCAAAAATAAGAAATATTTCCTTATCGGACCTCTCTCTCTTGGACATGCCCACCTTAATTCAAACAATTATTTTTAGATGTGCGGTTTTATTACACACACACATTAATTTTGAAATCTATTGTAAGCATAGTTACATATTTATTAACAAAATTGAGCAATTCATATCACTTATTCCCATTTCTGATTGGTTTAGGAAGTTAATATAAACTTTCCCAACCAATCAAAAATAAGAAGTAACTGAAATGAACTAATCGATTTTACAAATGAAATTTTTTCTCTATTTATAGATGATAAAATAAAAAGGTCTTATTTGTAAATATAGATAAATCTAATGTATTTTATTTCCCTGTTTGCAAATTCAACAGAAGGGGTTTCTAAACAGTAAACTACTGCCATCTCGTGCCCAGTAGTCGAGCTGCAAGGATTAATTAGAAATAAAATTATAATATGACAAATTTATAAATTGTTTTAAAAGTTTTCTTGCAACCGTTTTCCAATCTGCCCAAAAGATGACGACAAATTTTCCACCCGCATTTGTTTATTTTTATCCTCAAAATTTCAATACCATTTAATGAGTAAATAAAAAGTCTCCCTTATTTGTAAATATAGATAAATCGAATATACTTTATTTCCCTGTTCACAAATTCAACAGAAGGGATCTCTAAACAGATAAACCACTGCCATCTCGTGTCCAGTAGTCGAGCTGCTAGGATTAATATCCTAGAAATAAAACTATATGACTAATTTATAAATTGTTTTAAAAGTTTTCTTGCAATCGTTTTACCAATCTGCCCAAAAGATGGTGATAAATTTTCCACCCGCATTTGTTTATTTTTACCCTCAAAATTTCAATACCCTTTAAAGCTGTCAAATCTGTATCAGCTGTACAAGATAATGGAAAGAGAAACAATTATATAAATGAAACCAGTATAAGACGTATATAGAAATTAATTTAAGAATCTTTAAAAATGTCTAGTATTATTTGTGAGGAAATATTTGATGATACAATAAGTCATCCCTCTGAGGAAGGTTTGTGTCTATTAATTTGTAATTAGGACATTGTATTAATATTTTTATTTTAATTTTCCATTACAATTATTAATATTGACTTTAACACCTTATTATAATTTGAAATGTTTTGTACTAAAAAAAATCTCTTAACTATGTACTTTTACAATATTTTTATATTTAATTTATATTTTTTTCTTTTAGAAATAAGAGATTATGCTTCAAAAATTGGTATAGATCCTGATTCGGAACCTCAGTTGCTTCCATTAGCTGCAGAAGGGCTTATGAAAGCGTTACCTCCGGGTTGGAAACCTTGGTAAAGTTTAAAACTAATTCAATAGTATTTTTTCAGAAATTGTGTTTTTATAGATATATTGCAAAATAAGAAGCGTGTAGTATCAAAAAAATATATATATAAAAGTGATTCGATATTCAAAATATTTAATAAAAATGTTTCAATACAAACAAATATTGACCTTTACCCTTTAGTAATATAAATATTGGAGAATAATATTATTAATATTTTAATGCATTAACATTGGCTTTTTTCAGCAATCTAGCAAACACAATTCTTTCATTGCGCATGTAATACATTACTTGCTACTTGTGCTAGTCTTGGACATTAACACTGCATTTGTCTTGCCTCATTTAATAGGGCTTCATGCCAAAATTTAACTTGAGAAACACATTTGTCGGTATTGATTCAGAATCACTTCAAACATTTGTTTCTATTAGAAATAATTATTATAAAATTATTATTACATATTATAATTGTAACCCTCTGAAGGAGAAAAAATTTCACTAATTTAAACAGGCATACAGAAACTCTTGATTTTTTAGCTAGTAGTTAAATGTAAGCTGTATTTGTCTCGGTATTTGTGCCAAATTTAAAGTAAATTGGGAGAAAGTGGGAAAAAAATTAGAACAACTTAGGGGTAAAATAACCATTGCAACTCTATTAGCAGAAAATATTGAATTCGGTAAAATGGGTCTGATACGAAAATGCCTCCACAATCCCTGTGTGGCGTATCTCTTTATACAGGAGAAACATATGTAAGTTGCAAAGGATTCTCAGAGAGTTTTTCAAAATTGCAGTAGCTCTTGGTACATTATTAGGTACATAACACGATCAAGACAACCAATAAATACCTAATATCTGACCCACAAAACAAAAAAATGTGAAGAAGTACTCTTAGAGAACAAAATAAATAAATATAAGTTGTGACCTTAGGTAAAATTAATCAATCATCATTAAAGAATACATGAGATGGGCCCACATTTTCAGGATTCGGGGAGGGCCCATCTGGTATTTGCCTGATTGTCCGTCTCACCTGTCCAACAATGAACTGTTTGCCACAATACCAAAAATAACTTATTAATCCAGTATTTTCCAGTTTATTAAATATTTTATGTTTTATAATGAAGTATAATACATTTTCATTGTATATTCATATGTTTAGGCTCAGCTTGCTTCATTATGGCGACTTAAATATGATATATAAATTAATAATTAATAAATTAAATTAATTAAATAAATAATTTTACTAAAAATATCTATTTTTATGTAAAAGAATTTTGTTTTTGAATTTACTATAGAATCATACGCATACTCAAACTCATAATAAGAGTTTAGCACACATTACTTTATCTAATAACACTTATTAAATTTTATTTTCATTATCCATTTTAACTATGTTTGGATCTAACAAATTTGACAAGACAGTAATAGTGAAACAATTATTTAAAAACTGATTTTAATTATATAAAAAATATAATTCTTTGCAAAAAATATAATATATATTAAAAAACACAGTACATGTCCAGACAGTGTTTTTTGTTCAATATGTTCTCAATTTCCTTCACAATCCTCCAAAACACAGTATCTACATAGTCTTTATAACATAATATGAAATACACAATTTTTGTGCAGATTTAGTGTTGCTTGATATCAATTGTTATAAATATTTTATTGGTAGCTATTGATAAAAGTAGAATTATAAAAATGCAAAAAGCACCCCACGCTTTTTACAATAAACTAAACTTTTTTTGTCAGTCACTTCATTCTTATTTTAAACTTATTAAAAATCATTTAATTATATAGAGTTAATGGACTTTCTATCGCTGTTGAACAAAATCTTAATATTTAAACATTATTTTTTACTTTTTAGTTCGGTTTGCTATTAAAGTGTGTTTTTTTAGTTTTTTAAACTATAATTTTTTTAAACTTATTAAAAATCATTTAATTATATTGAGTTGGTGGACTTTCTATCACTGTTGAACAAAACCTTAATATTTAAACATTATTTTTTACTTTTCAGTTCGGTTTGCTATTAAAGCATGTTTTTTTAGCTTTTTTAAACTATAATTTTTCATTGTTGTTCCCACGAGTAATGGACAATTAAACGACAACCCTCCTAGAGGTCCGATAGAATTGTAAGGCTCTTATACAACGGGGTGTGCCCGGTTCCCTGAGGTTGATGCTAGCGACATGACATTTTTAGTCACCCTCTTGCCATTCATCCCTGGGCACGTTTCTCACCAATATATTGAATTGGGTGAATTTTAAAATTAACATCATGAACACCGATACATATAGAAATCAGCTGATACCCGCCTGCTTTTCGAAACCGCTGAGTATCCGCTAGTGCTACATAATTACTATTACATCATAATGTATGTATTAAAGTTGGAACTAGCGTTCAACAAGGGCTTATACAACGGCAAATACGTTACAGACAATTCCGAAGTTACGTATATATGTACTCTGGTATGCAATGATCACAAGCTGTACCGCGATTGCTTAACTTTCGTCAAGCGCTGAGTGTTGATGCTTATACAGTAGAAACCACACCACTACAAACACGACAAGCAACATGCACAGTTTACTATCGCCCGGCTGTTACTAGTATGGCGACGGGGCAATCGCAGCGCGAATGCTGATGCAATTATTTTGCTTCTGACCAGACTTCAGAAGACAGAAACAACTGGTGAGTTCTAAAACATAAATTAATACTCTTGTAGAATTAATAATGGAGGTATACCAACTTGATGAAAAAAAAAACAAATTATTAAATGGCATCACCAAAATAATACGGTGAGACGAATACAAGAATTATTTGCAACAACATTTGAAGGCAGGCTGACGCCTTCTTTATCGGCGATACACAGAATTATTCAGAACTGTGAGTAGCATGGTTGTCACATCATATCATATCACGTTTTTGTGATATGTGGGACTTAGTCTAATTTTATCCTGATGATGCTGGTGAGGACATTAGGACAAAGTTGTCAAATTATTGTATTGTCATCGGTCTTTGATAAGTGTGCAAAGTTTCAGTTTAATCTGATGTTTGAAAGTGGGCGAGAATCACGTTCAAAGATTCAAGTGAAGCTAATAAAAGCGAGTAAAAAAACACAGTATGTGTCCAGACAGTCTTTTTTTGTTCTATATGTTCTCAATTTCTTTCACAATCCTCCAAAACACAGTATCTACATATTCTTTATAACATAATGTGAAATACAAAATTTTTGTGCAGATTTAGTGTTACTGCATTTTATATCTTCATGAGCTTTGGAGATAAAACCACGCTGTGCAACACAGTATCTACATGTGAGTGAAAATCGCAATTTTGAAAGAAATGTTGGCTGTTGTGTTCTCTTGGAACAACCACATATTCCTCATGTTCAATACTTGTCTAATCCCCAAGTTAGATTTTGAAAAATTATGCAAGAACAGTTATGTTATCTATAGTTACAGGAATATTTTACTTTATACAGGTAGTTGGCTGCAGGGACGGATTTAAGGCAAACATTTTGGGGGGGCGTAACAATGAAAAAATCCGACTGTCACGTAATATGCCGATTTTGCTAACACAAAATAAATAATAAATCAATTGGAAAGGTGTTTTAAATATATATTATAGTAATATAAAAATTCATGTTCGTAAAAGAAAAGAAGTCTTACTAAATAAACTTATTTTGTTTTTAGTATAATTACACAAGAATCCTTCGGTCTTTTAACAAGCACCGACGGTTAATAACCTTTTCATAGTCAACACTACTCAACAAATCTTTTTCGGAAGCAAGTAAAAGAAGGGAGTTAAGGCGATCGTCTGCAATTTTTGTTCAGAGGCGATTGGCAATAAGATTTAGCTTACTAAAGCTTCTCTCACTGGAAGCAACAGAAACTGGGGCGCTTAAAATGTATTCAAATAATAAATTTGTCAAGGACAAGCTATTTTTTAATTCCCGCAGTTTCTCACTTATCTGATCCATTACGGTTACACTTTCACTTCTATTACCTTCTTCCTTCATTTTCGGACCTTTTTTAATATATGACAAAAAATGTCTAAAGTGAGGCAAGAATTCAAGCTATGCACGTCACGAGTGATCTCATTAAAGAAATTTTAATACTAACATAATTTTTAATCATTAATTACGTTAAAAAGAGTAATTCTTGACACCCAGTTATTAAGCTTTTTTCAAAAATAGGTACAGTTTAATGGGGCTTCATGATTCTTAGCAGTATTGTCTTATTTATAAAATCGATCTGTGACGTGCATCGCTTGAATTCTTGCCTCGACTATAGTTCTGCTTTTAGTGCATCACTGTCTACTTTTTTTGGCATTAATTGCACCAGCTTTTCGGCTAAATCATTATTTATGAGATCCTCCGATTTATGTAATATGATTAGACAGTAGATAAAGGGCTCTCCGGGGGAGGGTGCCCACAGGGACACCTCATCGAATGTCGAAAAAACACCGACAAGTTAAATCCAAGAAAACTAATTCTTTCATCTACGGCGCTTGGAATGTTCGTACTTTGAACGACAGCACTCGCACCGATCGGCCTGAAAGAAGAACTGCTCTAATAGATAGAGAACTTCACCGACTCAATGTTGACTTGCAGCTCTCAGCGAAACTCGATTTTTGGAGGAAGGCTCTCTCACAGAAAAGTACTACACCTTCTATTGGAAAGGTCTTCCTACCAATTCAAGAAGACAACATGGAGTAGGATTTGCCGTTCGGAATCAACTTGTATCCAACTTAACACAAGTACCACAAGGCTTATCCGAACGTCTAATGCTGCTACGCTATGAGCTATCAGATGGCAACGCGGTAAATCTAATAAGCGCCTACGCTCCCACTCTGGATGCAAGTCACGAAACCAAGGAAAGCTTCTATCAACAGCTGGAAGAAACCCTCTGTAGAATACCTAAAACGGAACGACTCGTTATTCTTGGCGATTTTAACGCTAGAGTAGGGAGAGATGCAGACACCTGGCCAGGCATCATAGGCAAGAACGGTTTGGGCAACATGAACGCTAACGGTCAACTACTCCTAACTAAATGTGCCGAACATGATCTAGTTATAACAAACACCATTTTCCGACAAAAGGATAAATTTAAAGGCACCTGGCGTCACCCCAGATCAGGTCACTGGCATCTACTGGACTATGTTATCGTACGTAGGAAGCATCTCAAGGACGTCCAAATTACAAAGGCGCGCATTGATAGCGAATGTTGGACTGATCATCGTCCTCTTGTCTCTAAAATGAAAATTGTTATGAGACCCAAGCACCGAAGAACTCAAGTAAAACGTAGACTCCGTCTCTGTATTAGTAAATTGCGTGACCAACAAACCGTCGAACAGCTAAAGCAAAAAGTTCAAGAGAATTTGAGTGCACTAGAAGAAGCCAATTCTGTAGATGTCGCTGCTACCTGGACACAAATTAAAGGCAGTTTAAAAAGTGCGAGTGAGGAAATTCTTGGCACTGCAGCAAGTAAAAAACAGGAGGACTGGTTCAATGATAATGAAGCTTTTATACAAGAACTTCTTGACCGCAAACATATTGCCTTCCAAAACGCTATCAACCACCCCAACGACTCATCAAAAGCAGAAGCTTTTACACAATCTAAGTATGAAACGCAACGCGAAATCAGAAGAATAAAGAACGAGTGGTGGGCAAGCAAGGCCAGAGAAATTCAAAGGTACGCCGATTCACACGACTACAGGAATTTCTTTCAAGGAGTAAAAGCAGTGTACGGCCCCAGTCGGAAAAATATGTGCCCTATTAAAGATTTAAATGGAAATCTCCTCAAAGAAGACCAGGAAATAAGAGCCCGATGGAAAGAACACTACTCTAACATTCTTAACCAGCAAAGTCAAGCCGATCACGATATTATAAATCTTATCCCTCAATATGACACCTTCGAAGACTTAGATAAACCACTAACAACGGAAGAGATCTTAACCGCCATTGGACAGCTAAGAAATAACAAATCTCCCGGCACCGACTCACTCCCAGCTGAGATCTTTAAAGCTGTGTCGTCAGAGCTCATACCCTACCTCAAAAAACTGTTTGATATCGTGTGGGAAAGTGGTGGTCAAGCTCCGCAGGAGTTTCGTGATACACTTTTAATCAACCTCTTCAAAAACAAAGGGAGCGCTGCGGACTGTGGAAATTACAGGGGTATAGCTCTCCTGGCTGTTGGAGGGAAGATACTCACTAAAGCGATGGCAAATAGGCTAACACCTGTTATGGAAAAGTTACTTCCTGAAACACAGAGTGGCTTTAGACCAAACCGAGGAACATCGGATCTAATCTTCACACTTAAACAGCTTCAAGAAAAAGCACTCGAACATCAAGGAGAAATTCACATGGCCTTCATTGATTTAATCAAGACGTTTGACTCGGTGGACAGGGAAGTGCTCTGGAAAATTATGCTCCGCTTAGGTATCCCTAGAAAATTTGTGGAAGTATGTCGCAGTCTACATACAAACAACAACGCCCAGGTTATGTATAATAATGAGGCAACCGAACTTTTCCAAACCCTCACTGGAGTTAGGCAGGGATGTGTCCTGGCACCCCTACTTTTTAATTTGTTTACCACTGCTCTAACAATTATTGTTGACAACAAACTGACAGTCAGAGGAATAGGTCTCAGATATCGTTCTGATGGCGGTCTCTTTAACATAGGGCGCTTTAGAGCTTTCACGAAGACACGCACACGATTCATTTGTGATCTCCAGTATGCGGATGACTGTGCACTTTTAGCCTCTACGCCGGAAGAGCTTCAAGAACTTTTAGATGTGTATGCCCAGAGCTATGATTCCTTGGGACTTAAAATCAACATTGGAAAGACTAAGATTATGTCAACTCCTCATCAAGTGAACCAAATAGACATTACACTTAACGGAAATTCTCTTGAAGTGGTGGATCAGTTCAATTACTTAGGCAACGTTGTTAATGACAAAGCAAACATGGACAGCGAGATTCGCAATAGAATTAACACTGCATCTAGAGCACTCTGGGGACTTAGAGAGAGAGTATTTGACAACCACGACCTTGCTTTGTCAACGAAAATGACTGTCTACAGAGCAGTTGTCATTCCAACACTGCTATATGGATGTGAAAGCTGGGTCACTTACCGTCGTCATGTGAAAGAATTAGAACGTTTTCAGCAAAGACACCTCAGAATTATGATGAAAATCTGTTGGTTCCATCACATATCAAACGTGGAAGTACTCAGGAGAGCAAACAGCCTTCCAATTGAGGTGCTTATTTTAAGAGCACGCCTAAGATGGGCAGGCCACGTTCATCGTATGCATGATAACCGCCTTCCTAAATGTACACTTTATGGTGAATTGCTAAGTGGTAGAAGAAGGCATGGCGGTCAATGAAAGAGGTTCAAAGACGCTCTCCATGAAAATCTAAAATCCTGCGGTATTGCAGACGAGCAATGGGAACAACTTGCAGCGGACAGAACCGAATGGCGAGGGGTTGTGGCCAGCTATCAAGGAAATGTTGCTGCAAGAAGGCCGAATCCAAGACCTAACCAGGTCTATATTTGTCCTGACTGCGGTCGACATGTGCTCTCCCGAATTGGCCTTTATAGCCATAGTCGTGTGCACCGTAGATGAATGGGAATTACAATAGACTACACCTTTTACTTGTTCTTTATTGTACACAATCTATCGACTGTAACATTTTTATACTCGGACTCGAGTAACGGCTATTAATAATAGGTAAAGGGCTGCAGGATTTACAACGAGGATTTTAAAAAATCGCCAATAAGGCTAATTAATGTGTCTGTCACACATTTAAATTCCTTTCTATAAAATATTTCTCAACTGATCTCAGCAGCATTTTCTCTATTTTCATAAATTTTTTTAGGAGCAAGTCTCCGTCTGTGATGCCTAGCATAATCTTCTAATGGGTCAATATTCAAACTCTTAGAAGATTTAGCTCCTTCAATTAAATCTGAAATGGCGTTATCATTCATCATAATAATTAGCGATTTTTCAGTTCCTTCTATAATTGAAACAGCGTCCAAAACATTGAATTCTTTTTCTTCCATTTTTTCCGTAAGAGATTTTAGTTTGTACATAATATTCTTCATGAACATTATGCAGCAAATGAAATCGAAACATTTCATTTTTTTTATTAGCCCAAGAGCTTCGCTTCTATTTTTAGGAGGATGCTCTTTTGAAACTGAAATCTCTTCCAGGTCATCTATAATGGCATCATAAGACATCCATACAGCTTTAACAGTTTTTGATCGGGCCGTCCACCTTGTTTTTGACAGATTGCGAAGTTTTAAAGCTCCGTCGATTGCGGCTAGTTTATTTTCTAGAGATGTGCATCTTTTGGTGCTCGAAGTAAAGAAAACATATAAAGCTTCGAACGTATTAAACAAGTCACTCACAATGACACTGGCGTCAATGCAGTGTTCTAAAAATGTATTAAGCCTATGCGCCATACAAGGAAAATATGGAACGGGGTGTTCAACTAAGTCACTAAGTTCTTTTGAACTCCATTCAGAGGACCACTCATCGTGGCTGCACAATCGTAACTTTGAAATGCTAATTTTTCGGTAGGAAGTTCATTTTCAAGGAGGACTTTATGAATCTCTTCGGCCAGATCTTTTCCCGTTTTGCCGTGAGCTTTTACCATTGCCACCAATCTTTCATGGGGACGAAAATCTTTCACATAACGTACAACAACTGATAATCGGTCATGATGAGTTCTATCTGGAGTTGTATCGGCAATCACAGAAAAGAAAATTGCTTCTTGAATGTCAGTTTTAATTTTAGTGCAAATTTCTGATGCCAATAAAGAAATTAACTTATTTTGGGAACTCGACTCCATATAAGTTACATGATAAGGTCTAAAGCTCACGTTGTCTAGCCGGACTGGACGCATATCGCATATGAATTGTAATGCAGAATGTAAGAGAAATTAATAATAAGGGAAAAGATTAATATATTTCCCGAATCCCGAATATGACTTTTATTTTTTTTGCTCGTCCCTGGTTGGCTGTCAGTAAATAAAGGAAGCAGATTAGATGAATATTCCTTACTATTATGTATAATTATAATGAAAGATGCGTGAATTTGAATTTAAAACAATGATTATATCTATATTTACTTATCAATTTTCTTTAAAACCTATAAAGTTCTTGAAATCGTATTGTCTAAAAAGGCTTATTAGGTGTCGAGATTAATATTTTTAAGAAATTGTACTTACTTCTTCTATTTTACTTCAGCAATATTTTACTTTAAATTTATCTGACTGATAAAACTGCTAGGTTGTCAGCTGGCCGTTTTAAGTACTTTTAGCCTCTAACTCGATGGATGAAAACAGCCCTTTAGAATTCATCCTCATATTTGGATGAACAGTTCATATTTGGATGAACAGTGATACTAGTGATACTTTCTGAGACACAAGCTGGAATAATAGATTCTTCAGGTTTCATTAATCGATTACTACTCAACAGACAAAGTTTCATTAATTAACTACATAGAATAAAAGCCGAGACTGAAAAAAAGTAAATTTCCTTTCCACCCTCATAACGCTCCAAGATATGCCACAGCTGATATTTTATCTACTGATTGTCAACTACTTCTACAAAGCAAAATAGTCTTATAACTAGATGACACAGCTACCGGCCATAAATCTCAAAAAGAAACAACAATGCAGATGCAGCCCTATGATTCAAAATAAAGTATTTATAACACCATTTGTCCATTTGAGGTTTTACATCTTTCTGATTTTGTTCAGAATGAAGTGTTTTCAAATCAGTTAAAGTTATTGAACAAGATGGCACAGTTGTGCCGTTCATGGGAACATATAATACTACGGCAGCCCGTAACCAAAATTAACTGTTATAACCTAATGTGAATTTCGATGACCAGGCTATAGTTTATTAGATACAAAACCAATTTTCCTCTGACAAAAACTCCCATTACGCTGCAGTAGCCGGTAAAACGATTTTCCATCTGTTAAAAAAGAGACGTTATTTTTTTTATCCTCTAATGTCTGTTCTCGATGAATTCTTGATATAGATGTCGAATACAACAAGAATCAATACAGAATGGAAATTTTATGTCGCATAATTTCAATAATAAAAATTGAAATTGTATTAAAAAATAGTATAAAAAAGTATCTAATGGCTGAAACCTTGTTTAAATTATAAAATATTGTTTAAATAATCGAAATAAAAAAGTGAACGGACATTTTCTATGCTGTACAGCTGCACTATCAAAAGTTCCCTTCACCAACCGATGACACCCCTATTCGCAAAAAAGTTTATGAATACGAATACGAATTGGTTTCTTTTTAGTTGAGAAAATGATTCCGCATTCTATACTAACATCGAAAAATCAGTTTATATTTCGACATTAATGAAACTCTTGTCTCGGGGTCGCTTTTTTGCCCGTAGGAGTTCATCCGGTGGGTGGGGGAGTGCAGAGACTACTCGCATTCGATTAAGTGCCCCAAAAAACATAGGGAGAGAGGGTCTACTCAGCTGTATGGACAAATTAAATTTTGCGCTCTTATTCCTGAATTGAGATGGAAAATAATAACTTATCAAATTGAAAATTGTCCGTTCATATTTTTTATACATGTTTTTTGATATAAAACATTTCCATTAGAGAAGGGACATTTGGGCGTAACAAAACTAGCCTAAAAAAATATGCACAATTGAAATGCAAGTACTGGGATATGCAACGATTAAAACGTCCGTTTTTATTTTTTTGTTATAGAAAAACTTTAGAAATAGGCGAGAATTGTTGGAACGGACATTAAGCAACAACAGGAATTTTCACCTGTTCCCAGTTTTCAGTATTTAACCCTTTACATCTTGACGCAGCACTTTTTAGTAAATGAAAACGGAAGTTTTTACTTCCGTTTTAATTTTTTCCTCAAACTATGCATATTTATCAACACTAAGAAATAGTAAACGGACATTAGGTGATTACTCAGATGGCCTGTTATTTTTTACATGATGAAGGATACATTTCAACCCTTTTCAACGCTAAAAATTAGGGGATGTCGAAAATTTTTGTTTTGGGCTGCCGTACTATAAAATAAGTTGCTAATTATATATGTTCTGTCAATCTCTTCAAAAGTTAGTGGTTGGGAAAGATTCTACGATAACTGGTAATTCCTCTATTGTGTCATTTTGTCAATGTCAATACCCTTACCCACAGGAAAGCAGTATGTGTAGTTGTGTATGACTGCACCGTATGAATTTTAATATTAAATATTTTAAATTTTTAACTGATGTATACTTTAGGAAGTAAAAATTGGAAATGTTTGGCAAATGTTCATATAAACACCATCAATTATACTTTCAGAATGATCACATTTTATAATAAAGATACATTTTGATGTACTCCTAAGTATAAAACTTGTATGAATACATGTTGCGCATTTTACAGTTTTCTATATTACTGTAGGAAAAAAATAGAAGTTTCAAGAGTGACTTGATAAGAAAACTAAAAATATTATCAGACAAAAAATAAATCATAAATATACGAATATGAAACAGGTTTGTGATTCATTGTTTAAAAATTTAAGGGTGTTTTCTGTTATATTTTATATTTCTTTTTTTTAAAGAAAACTGTATTATGCTCGATATTATTTGTTTAAAATTTAATGGTAAGAGGATATAAATTTTTAATAAACATATTCATATTTCATATATAAACATATAACATTATAATAAAATTAAAATGACGAGTATAAATCATGTAAAATAAGTATTTTATTTGTTAATAATTTGAGTCTCATTCTTATCATTACATAACTCTTTACATAATTCTGGTTTATCCTCATCTTGTCTATCATCATCATCACCAATCTCGTCATCTTCATCGCTTTCATTACCTTCCTGTTCTAAATAAGAATGCCTAGACAGCTTATTTTTTAGCCAATAAACCATTTCCTCTTGTTCTATTTCAGTGTTAATTATTGTAGGGTAAATGTATTTTTCTTTAAATTCGTTGATATCATTTTCGACTTCTTCCCAAGTTAATTTCTGGTGCATGCCATCTTCACCATATCGATTATTATACCTAAAAATCATTTAATTGTTTATCACTGCGAAAGTAGTTAATAAAAGGGATTCTCACCTATCATAATGAACATAATCTAAAATTAGACCAAGCCCGGGTGCTCTAGGAATATTAATTTTCTCTGATTTGAAGGAATCATTTAAAGTTTCTACTGTTGCAAGGCCTCTTACCACAGCTAATAACAACCCTACCATTTTTCTTATTTGGTGTAGCATAAAACTTTGCCCTTGTACTTTTAATACGGCAAATTCTACGTCATTTCTTACAAAAGGCTTTTCACAAATAAACGATTTAATGTACCGAGTGGCGCTAGGATCATTCGATTTCTTCTTTGATGTATAGTTGTGGAAATTTTTGGTGCCAACAAAGTTTTGTAAAAGTTGATTTACTTTGTTAAATGTTTCATCGTTCAGCCGGTATCCTTTTTGGCTAACCTCTTGATTATGTTCTGCAAAGGTTATTGTTGGTAACATGTACATGTATGTTCGACTGTCACACTGGCTTTTACTATTAAAACCTTTTGTTACCCTTTTATATGCGAATACCCTTATCGCCTCAGGCAATTCAGCATTTATTTTTGATATATCAATATTTTCTGCGAGTTTCATAGAAACTATTTGGCGAGCAGCAGAGACACCTATAAAAATAAAAGCACTCAGACACTTGTTAAGCTGGATTTATTAATTTTGTATTAAATTGTTGGTGACTCAAAAGTAATAATCTAAATTCTAGGGGAAGATGAAGTGTCCTCAAAATGAAAGAAAGTGCTAAGATTCGATATTCTCTTCCAAATTTCATCTAGAATGATCTGCCTTAACTATGGCATTGAACTATGATAGAAAATATGCAAATGCAGAATGTATACAAAAACACAATTTTGTAAAACTTCATTGATTTTAAAATTAGGTATAAAAGAAACAAATGCAATTGGGTCAAAATACATTTCTAGATATGTTTAAACACACTGCTGCCAATTCTTTCCTAAACAAAAACTAATTGTGGATATTGCAAAGTGAAACTATTATATAAAAAAATCATATTTAAGTCTCGTCAAATATTATTTGTTGCTAAAAATTGTTTAAGATAAAAATTACCATTTTTTACAAAAACAAATGACTTATTACAAGAAATGTGCAAGTAATTATGGGTGTGCTATATAGTACTGCCATCTGCAAAGAAATATATCATACAGCATAAACTCCCAGCATGACAATTTAAATTATGTGCCATTACACTTGCACTAAATAGAATATTAAATCACTCATTAACCATTATTCATCCTCTGATCCTGTCTTTTATCGATCGATTTCTATATACGGTCTGGTCTGTGTTTGTGTGATTATTATTGTAAAATTTATACTTTTCTGAAAGATTACTTTCATAGTTAGTATGTACCTATATAAGTAACTAAAATATCCAAAATTTAAAACCACCAATGTATATACAGTACGGGGATCACTACTAGGCATATAGGGAAATCCTGTACACTTATGTACATGTGCAATATGGATGAGAATGTCATCTAATTAAGGGTGTGGGGGATAATTTATTAATTGCAGTAGAGGAAAATCGACCCACTCCCGCTTATTTTGAGAAAGATACTTTTGTTTATTTTGGTTATTTGTTGACCACCATAATTAATTTTAACAAATTAATATTTTCAGAATACTCGTAGTAATTCATAAATTCCTTATTTGACGACCGGTCACCTACACCTTCCACTCCAAATACATTTACATTACTAACTGCCAATTGCAGCGGATCGACCAGCTATCATGCCCTATGCTCCACCATCCATTTCATATCAGCTCTTGATTCTAACCCATATTGCACATGTACATAAGTTTATAGGATTTCCCTATATGTCTAGCAGAGATCCCCATACTGTATCATATAGTTTAGTGACCAAGACTAAATGATAGGTGACTTCATCAGAGAATGGTTATGAAAGAATCATTTGATTAGGTATAAATATTAGTGAATTTAAAATACGTCATGCTGCCAATTCATGTATGTTGGCACCATCTGAAAATGATATATTTTTTTACAAATGGTAACATTACGTTGCATTCACAATTACATGCATATGGTCAATTACATACAGTACTGGCAGGTACAAAGCCTAAATCGATCCTTATAACAAAATAGAAGGAAATATAAGTAGCAAAATAATCTATATAGGCATTGATTCAATATTTTTATCTGCTAATACCGTATAGTGAAGCCCGGGATATGTTATTACCCTAATGACAATACAAATGTAAGTAGCGACAATATGTTTAGAAAATTAGTGAAATTTCCACAAATAACCAATAACTTCACTTTTATTAACTTTAGTAGTAGTGATAGTAATATTGGAGAATAAGAAAAACACAATTTATGTACCTTTATCGGTGCGTGCTGCTCGTTGGAATTGCATATTCTGAACTTGATTAAAACAGTCTTCATTAATTAATCCGATTTTTAATAGAGCTGTAAATAAGTCTTCCTCGATTGTTTTAGTATTAGGATTTCGTTGCATACCATAGTACTCCGAACCTGAATAACCCAATAAAAGACAAAACTTTCTTCGTTTCACCTTATCTATAGTTTCTCCATTGCTTTTATTGTCGTCATTTTTAGTTTTCTTTGGATTGTCTTTGAAACTTTCACCCTTATCTGATCTTCGTTCCTCCCATTGACGTTTCTTAGTACGACCATCATATCTTACCTTTTTAAACACTTTTGTATCACTCATTTTAAAAGTGTAATTTAGAGATGAATCGAACTTTAAAGGCTTAATATTAAAGGTGCTTGCAAAGAGAAAGACCTTTTTAGTAAATATTTTCAACATAACCTAAATACCTCTAAGGTCCTATTTCCCAATTAAATGTGCACCCTAAGAAATTTTCATTATAACGCCTAATAATTCAGTACATATTATACTAATTCTTGAAAATAATTCATTTAAAGCATTTAAACTTTCAATGATGATTGTTGAATGCTGAGTGCATCATTTCATTTTTCAGGTTAAGTATTCTTCTTCTCTTCTGCTTTTGCATTCGTCTGCGAATTCCATTTTCCATTTGTCATGTTGCCAACATTAAACGTTTTTGCGAGAAATGATATACAGTGTGATCCACTAAAAATTTGGATTCCTTAAAATTTTTTGTTATCAAAAACTCTACCTTTGGACAAAGCGGTATATTTTATTTATAACAGTCAAGTAGATTCTTATCGCGACACGTGGTCAAGGGATAGAGAAGGCATTCCAGTTCATTTACTTTTACTTTATTTGGCCAATCAATTTTTATGCAAGGGGCAAGGTGGTGGTCAATTTTTTTCTCTAATCACAGTGGAGCATTGAGCATTATTTTAATGCGGCTAATGAATAAATAATATTGTTACTGATGCATAATTGATTAATAAAATTAATGTAAATATATATTATTAGAAAAGAGTGCTCGTAAAATAAATTAAATTCAAAAAACGAAATAAATGCCTTTTGTAGATTTTTAAATTATCCACAATTTACCCATGCTCATGATTTCTTAAGTGTGAACTTTTAATTTAAGATTACCCTTGCACTTTTTTACGAAGTAAATGGGTCTTAATTTTCACGAAGAAAGGTGCACCAGTTGTATTCGTTATATTAGAACACTACAATTTCATTCAGACTTACTGCACAATTCCCGAATTAATATGTGAATAATATATTAAATCGTGGAAGGAATTAAGGTTATAATTTATGCATGATTGTCGATTTTAGTGAAACTGATATCTGCAAAATAGTTCTAATTTTGTTCACACATTTTCAGTGACTATCTGTTGGTGACACTGCTATTAAATATTACTTTCAAATAAAAGGTTTATTAGAAAATACCATTACTATACATAGTATACTATAATTATGCCAAGGGACTAGGTGCATTTTTTATCACTGGGTGTGAAGAATCAATTACAGGAGGAATTAAAAAGCACTTTCGCTTTGTGGTATATTGATGCAAACTATTTAATTTTTTGCACTTCACAGTTTAACAGTGCACTAATGCTATTGTAATAATCATTTTCAAGGAGTAAAATACAGATCTCTTTTACTCATCAAAGGATATAACCCACATTCTTGACTTTAGTCCTTGAATATGACTCTTAGATCACAGAATACTGAAACATTGTTTTTGAGATGGGAAATGCTCAGATTTTTTTTCATTTAAGTATTACACAAACATGAATAAAGTCTGTGCATTTCCTGGTGTTCTAAATACCTACGTATTTATTATTCAAACTATACTTAAATCATAGGTAAATAAATATGTTATGTATTCCTGATAGCTAAATTCGGTGATTTACTAATATTTCATCTTTTATGCCAACTAAATACGCGCAACCCACAATACTTCAAGATGTTCTGTGTGTCACCAAGGTTTTGTTTGTAACTGGTACATATAAACATAAAATCGCCTCACGATTACAGTTCGTACGGTCCTGTACGCCGCCTAGACTAGTGTTGCTTCTATGTTATCGACAGGACGATCTAATTCGATTACTTACAAATTTACTTGCGATTGACTGGTGCGTGCAAACGCACTCTTAAATGATTGCTGTACTGAAAGAAAACAGATTGTTCGTGTTAGAAATTTTCTATCAAAATTTTAGTTATTTCTGGTATCGCTGAAGGGTCACATTTGGGACGATTGTGGTTTAACTTATTTATTAATAATATCCATCATTCTTTTAGAAAAATTCGTCTATTTGCAGATGTGCAAAGTGTTTGCTATAATTAAATCTGAAAAGAATGCCTTGCATTTGCAAGCTAATTTAGATATTCTCAATAACTAGTGTGTGGCAAATGCGTATGACGTTAAATATTAATAAAGGTCATATAATGAGATTCCACTGCAACAGACTTTTTATTATGTTTAAATATCAGATTAATGGTTATTCACTGGTTGATGTACAAGAAACTAAAGTACCAGGTGTCTTATTAGATTCATCTCATAGTTTTCAACCTCATATATCTGCTATAATCAATAAAAGTTTCAAATTACTAGAATTTGTTAAACGTCCAACTTCTGATTCTCCCAGTATTGATACTCCCAACAATCGCTCATTTTTGTGAGACCACACTTAGAGTATTGAGGAACAATACTGGTCTCCATATTATAATATTTACATACAAAAGATTGAGTCAGTCCAACATAAATGTTTGAGATATTTAGCCTTTGGATTAAACATCTTCGTTGATGACTACTCTGTTCTCAAATCATTTTCAAATGTAAACTTCCTTGCTGATAACGTCAACATAAATATTTAACATTACTTTTTAATATAATTAATTTTAACTGTAACTCCTCATAATATAAGACCAATTAGTACTTATTTTGTGTCCTTCTGCAGAATAAATTAGATATATAATTCTGTTTACCGCGTATGCTTCATTTAGCAAACTAGTTTTAAAAATGTAGATTTCTTTAGTACAAATGTTAAAACTTTTAAACATCGACTTTATCAAACTGTAACAAGCTAGTAATTACATTCCCATGAATTTTTATCTTGTTTAGATCTATCATTTTCATGTTTTTTGCTTACAGTCTCTGTCTTTATTAAAACTTTGTTTATATGTAAATGAATAAATATGACTAGAGGCTTATTAGAGGATGCCAGTCATTATGACCTCTCTAATTGAAAGTTATCTCCTTTTTTTTTCAATTAGTACTTTTAACACTTATTATTGCTATTAAAATTTGAGTGCCCTAAAATTAGCTTTGTTTTACACAGTCAGCAATAAATGGTTTCTAAACCGTTAGGAGTTTGCGTACAATGATTTTACAACAACAAAATTTATTGTGCTCAACTTTCTCATGATTTAAAAGCCTTTGCTGACTGTGAAAGCAAACCTATTTATGTTTTTACTTCATGAAAAATATTTAATGTCTATTAATTTGCTAAATATGATTTCCATAAAGCACACCATATTTTTAGTATGCAAAGGTCTCCTGATTAAAATTTTGATTGTTTCGTTTAGGCTTTAACTAAAAGTATACAAATGATGTCCCCAAATGAGGGAAGAACTTTACACAAGAATACGCTAGGGGTGCATGTACAAAAGTTATATATCCAAATAATAAAATATGACAAAAAAACATATTAAAACGTTATAAATCGAAAATGTATTTAAATAAAAGGGGATTAATGTTAGCATCAAAAATTTAAGTTGTATGCTTTGTATATATTGTTACGTGTTTACAGTCTTCAGTAAACACTTTGTGGATTCAAATAACTTGCAACAAGAATTTTCCCTAACCACTATTTTATTAACCACTAAAATTACACTAGTAAATACTTAAAAATCACAAAACTAATAATAAGTTAATCTATTATAAATTCACTACTTTTAAAACACTATTTACTTTTCTTCTTAAACTTGTCAACTCTTGTCTAACCTAAAAACTCTCTGTCTGTATACTAGAACTGTACTGTATACTTCACTGAACTGAACTGTTCTCTATACTTCACTAAACTGGACTGTTCTCTATACTTCACTAAACTGAACTGTTCCCCCATCTGCTGGATTCACCTCTTTATATACACACTTGAAATGTACCAGAACCCTATTCCATAATATTCTGGTATCCTCCATAGTTTTCTACTATGTACTAGATGATTGTTCGTCAATTGTCTCATAGACGGCGCCACCCTACTAGTCAGGGAGTAACAGAATAACAGGTTTCCCTTCACCTTGAACAGGGACTTAATCACATCTTTCCCCGTTAGAGAGCAGCACATAACAATATTATTATTATTTATTTATTAAATATTGCTATTATTATTAATGACATTCATGTTTTTAATTATTTCATAACTTTACTTATGGTATTGCATGAATGATAAAAATAATTTGAGTAGACATTGTATGAAATTTAATATTTATAACATCCGAGGTTGACCAAGCTAAATAACAACATCTATGACTCGTGTACTTGTCGTTTATTGTCTATTTTTATGACAGCCTTGATTATAGGCATATATATCACAGGGAATATAGCACGATGGGGATACATGCAGCTGACTCTCTTGTTCATTACCGACTGACTATCATGGCTTCTCCTGGAGGGTTGTAACCTGTTTCCGCTTCTGTGTAGTATGTATGCTTCCTGATGCTCGTGCATATAACAATATTCAACTAAAACTTGATATCAAACCCTTTAAAGGGATCCTAAATTTAGTGGCACAAAACTTTTACATAAAAGCCACTAAATAATTTTTTGACATCCAACCCTGAAGAAGAAACATTAGGCCTTAACTTTTATAAATTAAATTTATACTAAGATATAGTTTGATGCTAAGTAATCCAAATTGGACGATAAAATAAATTATTTGAGGTTGTCTAGAGGTTCTTTGTGGATTCCATTGTATAACTAAAGCAGGCAGCCCTTCCTTCAGTCAACAGTCACCTCAGAAGTTACATTACATAACAGAAAATGCAATTCATATTCTGAAATTTTATAAGCTGAAATGTTTCCTACCCTTATGTCTAACATAATTATTTCTTTTAGCTATGATGATAATTCGAAATCTTATTATTATTACAATAATATCACGAAGAAAACTCAATGGGAACATCCCTTAGATGAC
This sequence comes from Leptura quadrifasciata, assembly GCA_963675555.1. Lineage (NCBI taxonomy): Eukaryota > Metazoa > Arthropoda > Insecta > Coleoptera > Cerambycidae > Leptura > Leptura quadrifasciata. The sequence goes on from OY776678.1 coordinate 48,737,534, forward strand.
ATATACAGGGGTTTGGTAAAAAAGGCAAGAGCTGAAAGTCAGTCGTTTAGTTTACATGATAACAGAGAAGATGCCACCTATGTAACAGATGACATCCTTAGCCTTGAAGAACCTCTAAATTTGCCTCCGAAGAAATTAGATCCGCTGCCACTAGGTGCGAGGAAGAAAGATTTCAAATTATCCCCAGTAAAACTTAGTCCCAGCGCAAGCCCTAAACGAGACTTAAAATTGTTCAAGCAAAAGTCTGAGGATTTTTCTTTGGGAAATAAAAAACTTTCATTAGGATTCAGTAGCTTTGATGAAGAAAAAGATGGAATATTCGACAAACATCCAAGAAGTATGGATAAATCATCGGAGCTTAAAATTGCGGGAGGAGGAAGTATGTTCCTCAAATCTAATACTAAGAAACAAAGTGAAATTAATCTTAGTCCTGCTAATCAAGGAAAAGTGGATTCACTTCAAGGTACTTATTTTATTATAGTGTATTAAACGAACCACTGTGAGGTACCTTACAGAGTTATAAGTAATTGTAATATATGTTTAAATACTTCTATACAATATTGGCAGGTAAAAATATTGAATCGATGCCTGATGTGTAAGATAGTAGAGAAGAAAAACGGTCAAAGAATATGCTGGAAAAGAAAACAGATTTAAACTACACTGTTGCCATTTTTCTTTTTAGGAAGCAAAACTCTGGCATACTTACTGAACTGTTAGCATCACTGTTAATATATCATTTTCATTCACGTACATTATTTTGCTATTTATGTTTCCTTCTATCTTATTTGCCATTCAAGTTTTGTACCTGCCAGTACTGTAAAGAAATTTTAAAATTCAGTAAATCACAATTAAATAGAACTTCGACATACCTATAAGTTAACCACTTAACTAACTGAAGTGCTACTCTAAATAGCAGCCTCAAATCAATAATTTTATTAAGTACTTATAGTGCGTGCACTTATGTAGTTCACTGTGCCAGTTAATGATTAAGTATAAAGAGTGATATCAGTGTGTTTAGAGAGATCTGTGGAACGCGAAAAGTGTTGGTGGCCACCAGCCGGACGTGTCTGTTGTTTTCCTGGTGGGGGAGGGGAGTTCAGTAAGTTAAAATCTAAAGATTAGCTGATAACTCCTAAACCGTCAGCTTTACAGAAAAAAGTTAGGATCAAAATGAAAGATAATAAATTTTTCTAAAATAAAGTTGTCCTATGCGCATATGCGCTACGAGCAAGCATTCGTGAGATAAAGTAAAATGCACTAGTTATATTTCCAAAAGAGTATTATTATTTTACAATACATGGGAAAGGTAGCTCAGTATGCTAAAGCGTCTGGCTAGCTAACTGAGTTGCCTAGCGAAGTGGGTTCGATTCCCGCAAGGCGAAACAATTTTTCATTAAAAAAATTACCTAAGAGTGGTTCAGAGTCCACAACTGTAGGGCCTCCTCTCTCTTCACCTAGCACAAGATCCTTGAGATCTTCCAGGGGATTACTTCGGTAACTTGAGAGGCAGTTAAGAAAACAAAACAAAAAAACCTTGCTCATAGTAATTTAATTGTTTTAACTGAATGTCAAGCTTAATTCACTATGCGAACTAACTAAAATAAACACCTTTTATTACAGGTAGGTAGTACAGTAAACCCCACGGCGGTTGGCGAGCAGTGGAGACTATAGGGGAATATAACCATCCTATCGGAAAACGACACACACCACTGGCACTATTTAAAATTTATACTACACCAATTAGGATAGCGATGCATACGCTAGGTCTATACTACTCTCTACATACAGATTCTCCTTTGCTCGCCATCACTCGTGGCGTTTACAGTAACTGCATGGTTATTCTAAAGGATTAGCATCATCACAATGCAGGCTGTTACCAAAGTTGATACATCGGCAAGTAAGACGAGAAAGAAGGTTGACCCATTCACATGCTTCAATTGTCAATCGTCAACAAGAGAAAAGTTTGTTATGAATCATTGTGAAATGTCTTACCAAGTATTATCTTAAAAAGTTGTCACTTTATCTTCGTGGAATGATCCTGAGTGCAAAACTATTTTAAAATCAGTTGGTGGTGATGCATCAGTGACGAATTTAAAGGGATTGGATGCTGAATGGCATTTATGATGCTACAAGAAAATAACTCATAAGAAGAAACGAAACACTGTGGCCAAGAAATTCCAATACCAGGATGTGCAAGACCAACAAGAAAGCACCATTGACAGTGAAGTTGATGCAAGTACCAGTTACGCAGTGCCATTCACAAAGCGCCAAACTTCTGCATATGACAAGTAGTTATGCTTCTTTTGTGATGGAAAAGAAACAAAAACATATCCTTTACATCATGTTTCATATGATACTGGCAAACGGATCTTAAAGAAAGCTGTTGAAGTGAGTGAGAACAATACATGGAAAGTTAGGCTTACTGAGTACTTAAGTGAAACTGATGCACATGCTATTGATATTCTTTATCACCGCAAGTGTCACACCAACAAATGATGCTACAATAAAAAAAGTGCAAGAAGTACAAACTTAAATAACTGTTGCAATAATTGATGGTATGGCTGAGCTACAGTTTCTAAAATTAAAGCAAGCAGCTACTTGTTCAGATTTGGCTGATCAGTTTTGTGATAAAAATATTTACAAAGTACAGAACTTTTTAGAATTACATGTTGTTTTCGATACTTACATGGACAATTCACTGAAAGCAGTTGAAAGATTACTTTGTCAAAGAGGCATTATCCATGCTATTGATGCTACAAAGAGAGGAGCTATATTTTTCCACTGGATACAGATGTTCTTGGCTTGGCTGTACACAATTATCCACAGTTCCCGAAAGACAGCCGTAAGATTTTTTTGGAAGCAAAACAGGCGCGAGATTGTTTTGGGTAAGGCAATGCGATGCTCTAATAGAAATGCATGCTATTTCTGGTGCAAATGTCACATAGTCGTTTAATGGCAATGCAAAAACTTCCTTTTGGAAAAGATATTTAGATGCAAATGATGATGTGTTGGAAGCGTTGGCAGCGCTAGTTGGTTCAGTTATACAGGATGAAACACACACGAGCATAGAATAATATGTATGCAATGTGTACTTATGACCAACACAAAAACTTCAAATTTATACACTGGTAGAGTTAAGATGCTGGTTTTTTACACAAAAGTAAGTCCTAACGGCGAATATGCCACCAACAAAAGCAGCATTACAACCTGCAATACGTAGGGCAAATTACCAGGCTATGGAGTGGCAACGCTGTGTTGTATCACATCCATGTCTTTCCTCAGCTGTAGAATTTGGATGGAACATTGAAAATTAAACTTTAGTACCAGAGCTTTGCGACCTCCCGTGCGGCCCAAAAGAACTCATTTCGCTAACAAAATGTCCCTGCAGTCGTGGAAGATGTGCACTGCCCTGTAAATGTATTATGAGCCAGCTTACATGTTCAGAGATGTGTGCTTGCCTTGGACGAGAAGAAACTTGCGACAATGAGCACAATGTAATAATGGAAATTCAGTGACGAAGATGAAGAGTTCAAGTGTGATGATTCTATTAGTAATAAATAACTCTGTAGCAGACAGATGTGCCTTATTTATGTATTTGCATACAGGAGAACACATAATCTCATGAAAGCTTGTTCGTAGCACATATAGGAAATAATCGTAGGAAAGTATATTATCTTTAATTTTGGCCCTATAACTGTTTTAGTTCACAAAGTGTTATTGACCATTTAAACTTGACATTCAGTAAAACAATTAAATTACTATGAGCAATGGTATTGTAAAATAATAATACTCTTTCGGCAACATAATTAGTTTGTTTTACTTTATCTCACGAACTATTTTAGAAAAATCTTTCATGTTGGTCCTATAACTTTTTTTCGTAAAGCTGATGGTTTAGGAGTTATCAACTGATCTTTAGATTTTGACTTACCAAACTCCCCTCCCCCATCAAGAAAATGACAAACACCGACGCTTTTTGTGTTCCACACGTCTCTCTGAACACACTGATACCACTCTCTTAATCATTAATCTGCACACGAAATGCCTTTTTTTAACACAGCACACCCCACTATTACTTATTTTTTATTAATTTTATTGTATTTGTTAAAATTCTGTCCAATTACAGATTTACAACCTAGGAGTATCCTTAGAGAAAAAAGTGCAATAGAACATTCGAAGAGTATGGATTTTGATAAATTATCAATTTTTGATAAGTCGGAGAAAGATGACGAAGATAAAAAGAGTGTTAGGTTCAACTTAGATAACAATACAGACATAGGTATCACGTTTTCTGATAAAAGTTCAAGTGAAGAAGAGTTAATAAATAGTGACAAAAATAATAAGGTAGAAGACATTATAAATGTCAAACTAACACCAAATAAGAGCCGTTTCACTATATCCCCTGTTTTGGAGTCTCTGGCCAAAGGTGCTGGTGCTTTAAAGTTAATAAAACCAAACCCAGCCGATTTCATTAAGCCAAAATTAACAATTAATAAAAGTTCGGATTCAGATGAAGATACAAAAAGTATTGAGAAAGTGGCGATAAATAATGTAGAAACGTTTTTCGATAGTGATAATTCCGTTTCTAGTCTCAGTGAGAAAATAATTGAAAAATCTAAGAAGTTAGAAGACAAAGCTGAAAAGAAAATAACTCTATTAAAACAGACAATTTGGGAAGAAAAGAATGAAGAGATAATTAAGTTTAAATCTGACTTAGATAATTCACATAAAACTGAACTAGAGAGGATCTTAATTGAAGAAAAATCAAAACACGAAGAACATATTAAGACTGAGTTAGAAAATTTGAGAACAGAAATGGACACTAGGACTACGGGAACTTTGCAAGAAGAGAGATTGAAATTGGAAGAAAGTTTGGAAAAACTGAAAACGGAACTTCAAGACGGTTTGAAAATTGAAGAAGAAAAGTTAAAAGAGCATTTTGAAGTGAGAAAGGAAGAACTTGAAAAATATTATGAGGAAAAATTAGCTGAAATTGAGAAAGATTTAGCAGAAAGGGTTGAGAAGAGTAGAGACGAATTCATATTTTCTCACAACGCTAACATTGAACAGCTCAAACAAAACCACTCGATAATTATTGAGGAACTAAAAAGAGAGTTTACATCTGAGGTAAGTAATATTCAAATTCTCTCAGGTGGGACCTTTGGTGTGACACTGACATACTGGCGATAACTTGGTTTTCGAATAGCGGAGTGAGTCGGACGAACTTGTAAATATTTTGCTATGCAATGAGTACCTCCCTCTCCTGTTTTGGAGGATGCTGAACACGATGGAGCTGGTAGAATTTATCTTTGGAGTTGCGCAACCCCCCAAACGGCCAAGAACCGCCCCCAAAAGGGGTTAAACGCTTATCACATCTTTTCCACCGGTGAACACGGTGATGCTCGATATTTTTTCTGACCCCCTCCAGCCCCTCTTACGGCTAATAAATACCCCCGAAAGGGATGAAAATCGTATTTTTTTTTATATATCACTGGCAAAATGTATGTAACGCCTGTTTTCGAGGATGCTAAGCATGGTTTGTGATGGTCAACATTTCTTCCGACCCCCTCCAACCCCTCTAACGGCTAACAAACGCCTGAGCAAGGGATGAAAATCATTTTTTTTTATATCACCGGCAAAATGTATATACCGCCCGTTTTCGAATATGCTGAGCACGGGGAAAATAATTAGGCTTCTCATCTTCGTGATTATAATTGTCTTTCTTTACCCTGTAGCTGAAAAAGATAATGGAGTACTTACAAAAACTGGTCTATTGAACCATTGATTCAGTTTGCCATGCTTCGCATATTCCATTGTTTAGAGATATTGTTTTTTCATGGAATTCTGATGCTGGATAATGAAAAAGGGGAATCATTCCGAGAAATAATTTGAATTGAATGGAATTCAGTACAATATTAATGTTACTCTTATCACATTTATGAGAATACCGAGTTTACAACTTGAGATTTCAATTCGTTTGGTACTTACGTTGTCAACTAGAAAAGCTAGAGTTCTGGTAAAGAGCCCAGAGCCTACTTGACAAAGTTAAGTAATGCACGTCCAGCGTTACTGATGCACATGGAGAAGCTAGAGTAAAAGCAGAAGCCCATTTGCCGCTACTCCACTTCTTGGTGCGAACAGATGCATGGAAGCTGTGTGGGATGCTGTACTTTGAATGTACTCTCGTCAGATAAACATTCATCATCACCACCGTGCTCAGCATTCTCGAAACTTGTGGTACATGAATTTTGCCGCTGATATTTTACAAAAAATATTTTCACTCCTTTCGGGGATGTTTATTAACCATTAGCGAGGTTAATCACCTGATTAATGCCTTCAAAAATAAAGCTCAAGTTGACAGCGTATACACAGATTTCTTTAAGGCATTCGTTCAGGTAAATCATCAACTGTTGATTAGTAAGCTTAATAATGCACTGGGCTTTGGTGAATTAGTGATTAATTGGATCCATTAGCTATCTATCTGACCATTCTCAATGTGTTCGAATAAACAACTATTTGTCATATGAATTTGCAGTACCCTCAGGTGCACCTCAGGGTTCTCACTGTGGACCACTTTTTTATAACTTATTTGTTAACGATATTGACCAGTTTATTGCTAATTCCAACTTTTTAATGTTCACGGATGACTTAAAAATTTTTCATGTTGTTAAAAACGACTTTGATGTCTTGCTCTTGCAAAATGTTGTTGATAATTTGTTTATATGGCCTTCCATTAATGGCTTTAGTTTAAACACAAAAAATGCTTCACAATTACATTTACTAAATCCCGGTTACCTCAGCATCACACATATCATATCAATAATAATCAACTTGTACGTGTCACTGAAATCCATGTTCTTGGTGTGACCCTTGATTCTCATTTAGACTTCAGGACTCATTTCAATAACATAACAGCTAACAGTTATAAACTACTTGGATTTATCACACGGCAAAGTAAAGACTTTTTTTTCTCCTGATATAATCAAACTATTATTCACTTCTTTATTAGATCGAGTCTTGACTACACATGGTATGGTCATTACATTATCAAGTTCATATTGATTTAAATGAACGAGTACAAAAAAGGTTTATAAAAACCTACACTTTTAAGCTTGGCCTAGACTATGAAAATAAACGTTACGCGGTTTCACTAAAGAACTCAACTTTTTATCGCTGGAAAAGCGTGGATTTAACATTGACATCGTATTTTTGTTCGAACTAATCAATGGACTTGCTGACTTATCTCACCTTTTAGGCTTACTTGATTTCAATTGTCTCAACAAAATGAGGGCCAAATCAACTTTTGCCATTTCTTTTCATAACACTAATTATGGCACTAACAACCCAGTCAACAGAATTCAGCATAATTATAATATATACTGCGATAGTAATGACTTATTTCGTTTAACATTGAACAAGTTTAAGTGTTTCCTATAAGGGCAATAGCTAGTTAGTGTTAATTTTTATGAAATGTTATGTACTATTTTTGTTTGTTTGTATATTGTCAGTTTTCTTTTATTATTGTACACTATCTTATCACTTTTTATTGTCATTTTATCATGTTCTGCTGTCTTAGTAATCATGACTATGTATTCCTTTACATTCAAATGGAGTATTCCGTATATAAATAAATAAATAAGCACTCGACTTAAGAAATGTGGATTGGTATTACATCGTTCCATCATGGTTTCGTAAAATTCTACTGTGCGATCGAAATCATCTCCGTTAAGCTCTTGAACCAAATTCACTTTATATGGATGCCATTTATTCTTTTTCAGATATTTTAAAGCAGTCTGACTGACTAATTGACTGCTCTGCAGTTTGTGACGAATGTCCTCCATTGTCAGTAAAACATCTAACTGTTTATTTTCTGAAATTGCAAGACAATCTCTCGTGAAATTATCTCTTACATGACCACAATCTTGAAACTTCTTTTCTATTTTGCAACAGTTGGTCATGTAATAGGTGGATCAGGGAATTTACCATTAAATTCTGTATAAAAAAAAACAAAATATTAAAATGGGTTACATAAAGTAAAATGTATTGTATAAACTTATTATTTTTATTTAGGAGCAAGTTCTAAGAAAAGGCCACCAAGCGCAAATGACAGAGTTGAGGAACAAGCTGCAGACTGAATTGGAACATGATAAAAACAAATCTGTATGTGATGAAAGAATGTACGAGAAGTTAAGATGTGAAAAAAGGTTATTGGAAGATAAATATAGATGCTTAAAGGACAAATATTTAAGACTGAAAACTGATGTGATATTGACAATTGAAAAAAGGCATAAGAGGAAAGAACAAAGTACAGCAACAAATACGACTGGCTCGGAAACAGAAAAAAGCAATTCAAATAATAAGGAAAGGTAGCTAGTAGTTTAGATAAATTATTTAAGTAAAAACCGTTTTGGTATTTATTTGTTATCCCTATTTTAGATGTTTCATCAATTCTTATTGATTATTTTATGCAACAATAAAACTACTCAATGACATTTGAAAATAAATTTTTATGTGTAACAAATTTTCATTTTGGCTTCATATCTTTTGGACTGGACGAAGGAACAATAAATGCATACACATCTAATTTTCTTTCAATATTATGAACTTTATACACATCATATTTATGAAGTCAGTATAACAAAGATTTAATACTTTATAATTTCATTCTCTAAAGTTTGTTCAATTTTTAAAAATTTGTTGTATATTCAATATACAATTATTTCAGTCATAAAATTATCAACTAAACTTATGCAATCGAAACAACCTGTCTTACCTTTGTAACACAGAAGTCGAAGAACAAGTAGGTAGGAAAATAATTGATCATTGGCCAAATTTAATAGTTGGTCAGTGTTTTAGTGATATGCCATTAGTAAGTAGTGAGTAGTAGAAGCTAACACATTTTCTTTTAATTTAGGCAGCTATAGGGAAATTAAAATGAAATGAGTTTTGTTAATATTACAATTGAGCACGTAGTTGAGAGCCCTATATTGTTAGTAATGAAATTTATGGGAAAATAATTATTGAAAATAATGAATGGTTATTCATGTGTCTTGAATAAAGTACTTTTTTTTGTTGAAATTTGTAAAAAGCGAAAGATGTCTAGAGAAAAATTTTGAAGTAAATCTGCTTGGAAGATATTTATTTAAATAAGTTCATTTTAAAAGCAGAATTCTTTGACGAAATATATTTGCATCTGTAGCTCGTATTACAATAAAAGCAAAAGATTGTATATTTTGAAATTGCAAAGAAAACTTTAAGTCAAAACAAAAAAGACAATTATAAAATCAAAATCTGATTTGGCAACATTTAAGTGTATCAAGTATAGCGAATTGGAAATAAAAAACAGTACATTGTGAGCTGCTTGAATACAATCTGAACTAGGTGGGGCTATGGCGCTTTTACTCTGTATACTTTGGAAACTTTTCAAAAATGACTAGTTATAAATTCTATTTCTGAACTGCCCAAATCACTTTGTTCATCACCACTTTCTAATAGCAACAACAGTTCTAATTCTTTATTTGAAAGGTTCAATTCAATACAGTTTATTTATGCAAGAGATCATTTACATGATATAGGACATGTCAGATAAAATATAATAATACACAATAAATAAACAAACAGATATAAAATATACAACATAGGTACATACAGGTACATACAGTTGGTATATAAATTTAGTTTTACCAAATACATTACTTACAAACTATTATTTAGGTACTAATTAATGGTATAATATTTATCATTATAATTCCTCAGTTACATTTTCAGTGGTTGTCAAGCTTCATCTAAGTATTAATCCATGATAAATATATACATACAAAGAGTCAAACTAGTGCACAATGAATATAAGGACAAACAAAATTTTTTATTTAATATATATATATGTGACTAACTATACACAAAATGTAAAAATATAAGAAACACATCTACAAACATTACAAAACTGTATGGGTCAGGTTTATTTAAAAAAATCAATGAATTCATTTATTTTGTCAAATGCATTTTCAATAAATATTTCTTTTATCCTCTTTTTAAATTTTGTAACAAGTAAGTCTTTTAAGTATTGCGGAAGAATATTGATTTATTGATTGTTGTGATCTGACTAATCGATGGTAGGGAATGCTAAAATCATTTTTGGTTCTTGTGTTATATGTGTGATATACTGAATTTTTTAGGTAGTGCTTACTCTCTTTCATATATATTAAACACTGATAAATAAATATGCAGGTCAATGTTAAAATTTTTAGGTTCTTATAGAACGGTTTACAATGTTCTCTGTTCAAAGGTATTACAGATCTTTCTTTTTTTGTACACACAGGTATAAATATACGCTTTATTACATAAACTGCACAACGTACATTGCGTTGGAAATATATCTGTATTAGCATTTAAATAAATGAAGGCAAGTGAATATACACATCCATGGCAATTAAAGGGTTAAAAGAGAATAATAGCATAAACGAGGAATATTCAAGGTTCAATGATTATTTTCTCAAAATTTTTCTTATGCAAGTCTATACTTGTCTACACATAATATGGTTTTGGAATAAGAAAAATATTCCCTCTCAGTAAATATAAAACTTACCTCAGTTGCAATTATAATATAGATTGACCATCAGCTACCTACCTTTTATCAGTACTGTGCCAATGCCAAAGTGAGTTGAAGCTTCTTTGTTTCATCTAACACCTGTACCAGACTGTTAGTTAGCACCACATAATATGTAAAATTAATATATGAACTTGTGCAAACGAAAATTTATGACTTGTGTACATTTTGTAATTACTATATATCACATATACTATACACTGATTGCAAATCATACTTTGATATTTATAATTTAAAAATGACAGTAGAAAAATTAGTGTGGTCATTACAAACAGTGGCGTTAAAGAATGCTGGATCATTATATTAGAGCTTATATTCCATGATCTACGTAAAATATACTATGCCCAAGTTCTGAATAAAAAGATAATGATAACTTTTTAGAAATAATTGAGTAAAGTGAAATCCTATGTAAAATTTGACCCCAGAGTTGGTGAAAGCATTTTAAAAATAATTTTGTCATTTATGTTGCAATATAATAATTATAATTCATATACTTATTACAAAATATAATTTTTTTTTAATTTTCGGAAGCATGAATGCATGAATGAAGAAAATATACATTCCAAACTCTTTAGTAAAATAATGAGGTATAAGCTTTAATCTTTAAATTATATTGGTTTACTAATAACCAGCATTTATTAGGACACCTCTAAATTCCCCATCCCGAAAATTTCTTGAAAAACCACCCACTCCGAAACACAGCCGGAGCCAAGATGTTACCCGCGTAAGACCAGAGCACAAAAATGTGAAACAAGTTATAATACAAGACTTGGACACATCTGTTAGTGACAACTGCTACCAAAGTGATGACAAAGCAAATCAAAATGATAAAGACAGCTCAGACAGTACAAACCCTGGTCGGAGTCGCAAGAAACTTTTCTCCAGGTTAGTCATAGTAACATAGTGATTTAAATAAGATGTTTTTATAATAAAAACAATTTTCGTATTCGTGTTAAATAATATTAGGTAGGTATTAAAGAATATAGGTTTTGCAACTATGCTTACTTTTCCTGACTTCAAGTGTTGCCAATGCTGTAGAACAAATTTCCTTGTCTATATGATCTTGTGTGTTCTTTTTGTGAATGAGTGTTACTTTTCCACTTTCAGGCAGTCTGGTAACATTTCGCGGAAGTTTTCAAAATATCTTTATTATATTGGTTGATAGATTGTCTGCTCTGATACTCGATTTATTTTTAATTTTAAAAAAATTCACTGATTCCTTCTTTGAGGTATCATTACATTGCTAGTAAGACAGTATAATGATGAGCACTTACTAATGTTATATATTGTACCACGTCACAGATTTTGAAGTGTTAAAGTGAAAAAATGCTACTACTTTTTGTTTAAGTTTATTCAGTCTCTGATGTAATTTTGTTGATATTGTGTAGGTTTTAGATTGTTTCTTTAGATTACTTTATCTTCTAGATTATGTCTGTTTTATAATGAAATCATATTTTTTTTTTCTCTAATGAAACTTCTCAATATATTTTCAGCTATATGTCTGTCCACAAATTTGTAGATTGTTTTATGAGGTCGTTTGGCTTTGAACAGTCTTACTTCACTTCGACCTAAAAGATCTTTTGTGATTTGCCCTACATCTAGTTGTTGCCCCGGATTTCAAGACTTTTTACAAAGAGCTTGTGATTTTCCTAGGGGCTAATTTCCCTATGTCTTCAGGCATTAATTCTGCCTGTTCTAGGAATTTTAGCCTAGTGCGGACTAACATCTTGCATTCACAAAGTGTATGTTCCGCAGTTGCAGTTTCAGTTGCAATATCGCAATATCTGCATTTGTTGTCTACTACCTTGCCCATATTCTTGAGATGAAATCTCAAGAGGGCAGTGGAAGGTTAGAAGGAATTAGCCTTAATTTGGACTTTTCAAATTCGAGAAGCCTTGTGGAATTCTTTGTCGAATAAGTTATAAACGTTTTCGCTTGACTTTGGCTTGGAGTATTCCTCCAGTAGGACTTTTTCTGGTCCTTTTCCAATTTTTTGATCTCCTCTGCTATATGTCCCTTAGCCAGGCCACAAAACGGTTCAGGTCCAATGAATGATGCTTCAACTTCTTTTTTGCATGGCTGTCAGTAAGTTCATTTCCTTGTAATCCCTCATGCCCTGGCACCCACATCAAGGTATAATTCAAGTAGGAAAATCCTGAGACATAAGAAACCCAACAAAAATTTTATGACCTCATTAACATACCAGTACTCTTTTTTGTGCTGTTCGCAAATTGACTAGTTTACCTTTATAGGTACGTCGGGAATGTTTCATGTCAGGCTTGGCGCCATGGCCCGCAGCAATATAATTATGTTGTAAAGTTTTTGTTTGCATTTTTTATTTACTGGGATCTATTTACTTCAACTTAGTGCCATGGCCTGTGGCGATAATAATTATGCCGTAAAGTTTTTGTTTCGTTTTTTATTGTCTCAGTTTATTCCTACTTGAACTATAATCTTGTTGTTATTCACCAGTTGCTTCAAGGATTGTCTACATTCCCAGGCAATTTTAGAGCCTTTAGTGCTGCCTGGCTATCTAATAGTATATAGATCTTTGCCCTTCAGATGCCTTTATTTAGGCATTCCTGGGCACACAGATCTATAGCGTAAATTTCTGCCTGAAAGCCATCTTAGATCGATCTCTATACCAGATGAGTGAGCCTTGTTCCAATCGCAGCGCCTTTATCTTGCTCGCCTGACGACTTTCAATTAGCACGTCAAACGGGCAGTCAAAGTCTTGTTTAATTGGCATTGAGTCAGTGGGTTTCATCGTGGACTTCAAATGGATTAACTCCAGAATCCCTAAGTGACCAACTAGATCGCCTGGTTTAAATTTATGTGCCTGGTGCAGTCGTAAGGCACTGAGTGCTGCCTCCTTCCTTACATGTAAGTGCAAGGGAAGTAGGTCAAGCATAGCCTTTATAGCTAATGTTCCTGAAAGTTCCTTATTAACGAATGTTTCTATTCCATAAATGAGTTTGTGTCTAAGCAAGATTTTACATGGTATTGTTACGCTTAAGCAGGTATTTAAATTGATTGGTTTTATTGGTTGTTTTTAATGTGTTTCTTTTATTTATTATTATCACCCATTTGTATCCAATTTATTATATATGTCCACCTATCTGTTTATATTTACATATTTGTCTACTGTTTATATTTATTTCATTTTAATATTTGATTCGTTGCATTTGTTGACTTGCCAGTTGTACTTTATGTATGTTTTTCTTTGATCAATAAATTATCTATATATCTATCTATCTATATGTCTATCTATTTATACTTCTCAGGGGATAAGGTCCTCAATTCCGTGTTGAAGTAGGGCAGAGAAGATGCCATCTCTGCCCGGTGATTTAAAGGGTTTAAGGGTAAATACCGCCCATTTAATTTTGTTGGGAGTGAATATTTTTCTAGCCAGGCGTCTTCCTTCTGTAGTAGGACGATGAGCATCCTCATCCAGATAATCCTGTGGAAATTCATCCTGAATTATGCGAGAGCCTGAGAAATCAGTACCTAAAGCACTCTTATGTTTTCCTGCTGATTGTGTATTCGACATCGGGCTTTTTGAGTAGCCCTATTCCATTTGAGTGGTCTTTTGCAAGAACTTTTTGTAGGTGGACTGCTAGGGCCAATTCGTCTATCCCTTCGCAGAACCGTCTCCATGAGTTTCTTTTAGAACTTCTCAATTCTCTATTGTACTCCGTAAGGGCTTTTTTGTAAGTCTCCCAGTTTCCAGAGTTTTTGGCTCTATTAAAAGTTTTCCTAGTCTCAGCCCTGAGACGGCTGAGATCCCTATTCCACCAGGGCACATCTCTCTGGACTGTCGTTTATTTAATGAGATAGCTTTTTTCATAACATGATGTCGTGTTATTTTGTAGTTGATATAAAGCTATATCTAGTTCCTCTACTGTGTTGATGTAATGTGTTACATCTTCGACCTCCATCCTCATGTGTTCTTTATAAACACTCCAGTCCGTCAGTCTAGGTATCCTACATTCCTCGAAGCTTGTTACAGCTGCTTCCAGTCGAATCATATGTGTCGATGATCCGACATGGAAGGCTCATCTGAAACATGCCAATTTTTTATTAAGTCTGTTATGAGTGGGCCAGCAAGGGTTACGTCAAGAACCTCTTTTCTAATCGCATTCATAAAGGTGGGTTCATTGCCCTTATTGATAATGTCGATATTATTTGCCAACAAATATTCAGACAGGCACTCATCTCTAGTGTTTGTATCAGTACTTCGCCACCTATTATGTAGGGTCTTTTTTTTCCTCTTCCACCGGCTAATAAGGTTTCTTACCTCTTCTGGGGGTGGATTTCCTTCTTCACCGGTGAAGTAGGCGGAGGTCACTATGACCTGCCCCTTTCTATAGGCACTTCTGCTGCTGCAACTAAGTCCCTCGTTATGAACTCTGAAACGAGTACAAAGTTAGTATCCTTATCGAGCTACAGAACTGTTCTAAGATAGTCATGCAAAGTAGAATAAACTAACTTACATATTTGTGTAGTGAATCCTTTGATACGTCGTCCAAGTGCCCAGGGCTCTTGGATTAGCCCTATATTTAATTTCCTCCTAATAAATTCCCTGCCGAGCACACTCGAGGCTGCTTTTGCATGGTGGAAATTTATTTGGAGGCACTTCAGATTATTTAGGGCCATTATGATGGCATGGGGCCACTTTTGCAGTCCTTTTAGCTGTCTTTTTGCCCATGCTATTGGTAATTAAATTAGGCATCATGTAAGTGTTTATACCACATCCATAAATCTATCATTTCCAATTAAAAACTAAATTTTATGGACAGACCTATTCTGGATAGTCGTTACAGGTTGAATTTTCTTTTGGATTAGATATTTTTAATAATTTTAAAAAATACAGCACAGATAATTGATATGTTCCATCAATAATTGTATAATCTATTTTTTGCATACAATTTCGGTACAAAATATTACCAGAGCAAATGCAAACTAAAAGTTTAGTTGGTTCTTTTTAAAACACTAAAAAAGTTTTTTTATGGAGAACCTCTCTCACGTATTCATTATCGTAAATTCTATCCATCAAAAAGTATTAATGCTATGTGTCTGTACTATATATCTAAAATATTAATAATGTTTTGCAATTATCTTGTTGTTCAGATTAAAAAGTTCTTCCACATCAAGAATAAACAACAATTCAAAAACGAGAAAACCCCAAAGATCCTGTTCTCCTGTAGAAAATTTGCGAAGGCAACTACAAAAATTGGAAGACTTGGAAGATCAGTTTCCTGAAAATGCCCAGTCAGATACCTACCACCTTAGGTATCCCTTTTCTGATGGACAAAAATTTGAGGGCAGTTCTGAGCTAGAATTCTTTCGGCATAGGATTCATTTGGAAAGGGATTCTATTAAAAGAGCTAAGGAAAGTCTACGAAATCAAAAGTCTTTGTTTCAGCAAAGGCAAAAGGAATTAAAATTGAAGCATGGGACTATGGCTAGGCACACTTTACAACAACTTTGTCAGGTATTTTTTTGTTTATTTTATTTCAATATTTAGTAAATTATCTGTTTACCTTTCCTTTGAATATATTTTATTATTAGGAAGAAAAAGAGTTAACAGACATGGAAGTGAATCTCCATAGAACTAGGAGTTTGCTCGGTGAAAAGGTGATAAGACTGCGTCATTTGGAACAATCTCTACAAAGAGCAAATGTTCAGAATGACCAAAAGCATGAAGATGCAACACTAAGTGACATTTCTTCTCATAGCGCTAGTTCTGGTATAAGTTCTACAGAATTTGCAACTGCTGACAACTATGCAAAAGGACTATTAAGTAGTGAGAAATTTCAGGAGCCTTCGGAGATTATACAGAGTCTGGAAAACTTGAATTCAGAAATTAGAGAAATTTGGGATGTCTTACGTACACAACAGCAGCAGACCAATATTGCACAAGGTAACTTACTATTCATGATGTGGTGGTGTGAATTTGACTAAATTTGATATCATATGTCTTTTACTGCCAGCGGAGAACTGGCTTGTGTGGCGGGATGTTGATTGTCAGTTGTGACACAACCAACAAATATATAATTGCCTTGGAACTGGCCCTAAATGCTATCTATGCAGACAACAATCAATATACAGATAAATATAGAGCATAGTATGAACAGTGTAGAATGATAATGGTTTGTAGAGAGGGACTAAGGCTATAATTTTAATATGTAAAATCTGTAAACATTCATGAATTTGGTATTGTTTACTTCAAAAGGTATTAGTGGAATAAAGATATTTTTTGAGAAAAAAATTTACATAGAGCAACGTAACATAGAAACATAAGGTGAAACTAAGAATTACCTGAGTTTTCTACATTGAGTAGGTGGGGGAATCCTTTTTTTTTCCGTGAAAAGGGTAAATTGGTCATTTTTATGAGTAGTTTTTCAGTTTTAATTTATTTTGGACCTTTTTAAAATGCTAGTTAAGAAACGCGAATGGTACCCTATTATTGTAGATCTTCAAGGAACCTTCAGTTCAAATTTCGTGAAAATCGGTTCACCGCCCTCCACGAAAAATTCGTACGACCATTTGGACAAATTCAGGAACATTTTGTGGAATTTGAACTAAAAATGAAATTGCGGCCAAACTATTGGATATTTTTTGCTAAAATTTGGCAGGCTATTTTTTGGTTATATAGGTTACTTTCATCTACTATTTCATCAAATTTGATTGAATTTTGGCCAAGTTAGCCGTAATTCAATTTTTTACGTTTTTTTAGTATATATGTATACTTATCGTGGGGGGCGGTGAACTGATATTCACGAAATTTGAACTGAAGGTTCTTTCAACATCTACAATAAAAGGGTACCATTCTCGTTTCATAACTAGCATTTTAAAGGTTCCAAAATAAATTAAAACTGAAAAACGACCCATAAAAAAATATTTTTAAAAAAACTTATTTAAATGCTCTAAAAAGTAGAAAATAAACTTTAAAGTAAATCAAATCCATCATTTTGTTACATTATATAATTTTTTTTATGATATAAAAGCTTGTCGCGAGATTTTCCTGTGTAAAGGAGATTGCTCACGACAATGGCATATTCTGCGCTCCCGGACCGTCCCCCTCGCTTCACTCGGGTGACAAACTTCCGCTCGCGTAGAATATGCTTCATTCCAAACTTATATACAGAATATACTATTTTCTAACTCACAATTGAAATGTCGTACTTTTCAACTGTCATTTTAGTGTGAAAAACGTCACTTTAACGCACCAGTGGACCAGTGCGAAAACAACTGTCACTTTTCACACTCAGTACAAAAAGAACTGTCACTTTTCGCACTGGTATAAAGAGAAATTAATAACATAAACAATCAAATCAAAATTTATTATTATTTTGTAAAAATTTATTGGAATTTTACATTAAGAACATTAACATTAAGAATTTATTTGTTATATATATTTAGGACGCATTTCGTGCAGTTGTTGAAAGTTATCCCCGACGACAGCTGATGGGAGGAAATTGTCCTTTCCATCAGAATTACATCTTCAACTTCCTCTGGTAGCTGTTCGGCTATATTATCTCGAACTTGGAGACCAATTATTTCTTTTCCTCCCAATATTTTAACAGCTATCTTCCTCTTATTTTCCGCAGAGTTTTCTATGTATCCTTCTGCAACGTTGGCCGATTTCCAAGCTTCGTGACGCTTGAGCGTTAAAATATCGGCTCCGAAATCTGCCAACAGTGATGCAGAACAGTGTTCTGTGTATTCTGAAGAATCAGATAATCCTAGAAATAAAGCTATCTTCTTAGGCATAGCACCAAACGTGTTAATCCCAATGGGTTGCTTTGTACATTTACCATTTCTGTAACCAATGATAGATCGAGCATGTGGAGTTAGTGAAGGACGTAAATGTGCATATTTGCAGATCATTTCAACTAAGTTCACTCCCTGAATATTCCCACAAGTAATTATGAATTCCCCAGGACATTTCGTCTTAGTACTGGGGATGATGATTTGGTAAACATCTCCTTGATCTTCGATGTCTTCAACTTGCATGAGGCTTAGTTCGTCTCTCCTGCATCCCCCTGCGATTCCAATAATTAACATAACCTTAAAAGAAATCAGTTTACAAATAAACTATATTTATTCTACAAGATATACCTTCATCAAAAAATTTTGATCATCAGCTCTCATTAAAAAATTTTGGATATTTTCTTTACTCAATACTTTGGATTTCTTCGGTTTATAGCCCTCAGATTGCCTTTTTAAAAATGATATTAGGTTATTATATCTACTTATGTCAATATTTTTATTTTTGAATATCATCATCCTCAACATTGAGTAATGGCTCCAAAGTGACGATGGCTTTTGTATTTTTGATTTTTGCTGGAAATATGCTAACAATACAGTTTCCGTGGGGTGCCTCGTTCTCTTCTCATTGCACCATTTTTCAAAAACGCCGTCTCGTATTGAGATTTGGACTTAGCAGGTAATAGTGCATCAATTGCCATTCTTGCAGACTCCTCTATGTCGGACGCAACACTGTCACTATTCTCGGTATCTAAATCACTCATAGTTGCTTTGTAGTAATAAAATCACAATAAATAAAGATTGTTTAAACTTTGCGAGGTTCGAGCATCGCTTGTAAACAATAATTAATAAAAACAAACTTTTATTACCTTAGAAACGGTAGTACGGTAATTTTTTAGATGGATTTAGATGGTTAGACGAATTTAAAATATCGTACTGTGACATTTGATAGAATTGATTATTCAAAATGCAAATTCAAAATATTTTGACATTTTGAACGTCGTTTTAATATTTGTACCTTTGTAGAGAAAAAATCTTGTATGATACTCATCATGTGAAAATGCGTTAAGGCACTTGTATGAGTTACACAACTCATTTTTCACACTCGTATCATAAATAGCTATTAAAAATGACCAATTTACAGCTTTTTCGCGAAAAAAAAAAGGGTTCTCCCACCTAGTTGATGTAGAAAACTCAGGTTATTCTTAGTTTTACCAAAACAAATTTGTTTTTCCATGTCGCATTGCTCTATGTAAAATATGGAGTCTCTTTATTTTTAATATTTCAATAATTTTGACAAATAATGTCTCCTTCTATAAGTGATATCTATGAGGAGAGTTCATTCAAAACGAGACGTGTTAATTTCTCATGAAACTATTTAATATGATTTTTACTCAATGCATACATGATATGAGTTAAAACATTATACAGGGTGTAATTAGTTTTATATTATTTTAAAAAGGCTGGTAATAGAGGGAATGGTCAAATAAACAAAAAACCTATACAGAGTATCCAGAAATTCTCCTTATTATTATTATAATAATTATAGACATGACTTTATGTCGATTTGACGTAAATCATGTCGTCAAAAAATGTTTCCTAATGGAATTACGGCCCTTTAAAGATGAAACCTTGTCATAAATTTTTTTTAAATGTTTTCAAAACGTTTTTGTCTAAAAAAATTAACCTAAAAATAACCCGTCTTTTACTGTAAATTTAATTTTCTATTGCAGTCATAAGTATCTCATTTGGATGGGCCAATGAACAATTTGAATCATACTTGTTTTAACACAGTTCTATTTTTTTATTTTTAAGTATTTGATACCCTATATAGTAACTTGAAAAATGACCACTACTGTTAATTCTATAGTAGTACAGAGACAATAGAAAAACAACCAATGATGACTCGCAAAGGAATAAGATAACACGAAATTCATTGGAAGAGCCTTATAGAATAGAATTTTATTAGAAAATTCTCAAAGAAAGGTAGGACGATATTGAAGAGGGGGCCGTAAATCACAGAGAAACGAAATGTGACTGCGTGGATGATGATTTGGAAATACCACTTAACTTCTATGTATTTTTTTGTTTTTTAATACTGAAACCATAGGAGTACTATGTAATGAGTTTTTATGATTTAACCCAGTCGAGCATGACTGTATGACTGATGGTCGAGAGGTGAGCGCACTTGCCTCTCACCCAAAAGTTCCGGGTTAGATCCCCGGTCGTGGCAGTGGAAAATACTGTGAGAGGGATTTTTCCACTATACACGGATATTGGGTGTGTGTCCCTTGTCTCTAAATGTGTAGCCCCCTCCCACACAAGGCTCTTCTAGAGCCTTCCGGGATAAAGGGGGTCGTCATTACCTGTGGTGTATTTATTATTATTTATTTATTTATTATGACTCATCTGAAGTGTGGCAAAACTGGATATACTGTCTATCATGTTCATGCAAGATCAGACATGTAAATTTTTATTTTTATTTTTTGTTGTCAAAAAAGTCGTTAAAAAATTATTTTCGGGAATTCCGCTAAAATCTACCCAATAATGCAGTAAGAAAAGTATGGAGAGTTTAAATCTTTAAGGGTCTGAAAAGGGCACTTTTAAAATTTTTATCGAAATTGATGTATTCGGACATGTCTCGTTTTGAATGAACACTTCTCATTTATAGACGACTCCTGAACTTAAAAAAGTACTTGAAATAAAAGACCTGTAGTGTACATATAGGGTGAATTTGAACACAAGTGAATATTTGGATCCGTTGACTTTTATCATGCCTTCGCAATTCCAAAATATTCTTAAAAATAGTCATGTAAAATATGTCAAAAATGAATAAGAAGGGTATCATTTTTTGACCTAAAATATTCAATCTTAGAATTGGATAACTGAAAATAATTGTAACATAAAAGACCCAATTCACAGATTATCCACAAATCCTCTACATTAACTATGAAGGGACGTTAGAATTTTATCTTTCCACTACATGTTAATTTCTTCTGTTTATACCTGTGTGTACTAAAAATGAATTTACATGTAAATGATGCTTCATATATATTTTAAAGTAGATTGTTCGTATTTATCTCTTCAGAAGGAGTAGGAAATGTATGGTGTAATCAGTTCTTGTTTTTGTTATTTATATAACTATTTTCACTACGGAACTACTATGTTGGACTGATTCTGTTAGAAGAATTAACCTATGGTATTTGAAGATGGGTTTTTGTATAAAAACTACTTCAAAGTATGAAGTTGATAAAGGCGCAATTAAATAAAGATTTAAACCGCCTAATATATATATAGAAATGAGCAATCTATTTTTTTGGGGGAAATTAGCACACAGTCTCATGTAGTATGTAATCTTTGAGATTGACAATTTTCAAGTGATAGCCCTCTCGGGCAAAATTCAAACAAAGTTAAAAACATCAAACAATTGCGCGAGAATTGCAGCAGATTGTAAGGATTTGTTTTATTATTATTAGCCGTTACTCGAGTCCGAGTATAAAAATGTTACAGTCGATAAATTGTGTACAATAAAAAACAAGTAAAAGGTGTAGTCTATTGTAATTCCCATTCATCTATGGTGCACACGACTATGGCTATAGAGGCCAATTCGGGAGAGCACATGTCGACCGCAGTCAGGACAAACATAGACCTGGTTAGGTCTTGGATTCGGCCTTCTTGCAGCAACATTTCCTTGATAGCTGGCTACAACCCCTCGCCATTCGGTTCTGTCCGCTGCAAGTTGTTCCCATTGCTCGTCTGGAATACCGCATGATTTTAGATTTTCATGGAGAACGTCTTTGAACCTCTTTCGTTGACCGCCACGCCTTCTTCTACCGCTTAGCAATTCACCATAAAGTGTACATTTAGGAAGGCGGTTATCATGCATACGATGAACGTGACCTGCCCATCTTAGGCGTGCTCTTGAAATAAGCACCTCAATTGGAAGGCTGTTTGCTCTCCTAAGTACTTCCACGTTTGATATGTGATGGAACCAACGGATTTTCATCATACTTCTGAGGTGTCTCTGCTGAAAATGTTCTAATTCTTTCACATGACGACGGTAAGTGACCCAGCTTTCACAACCATATAGCAGTGTTGGAATGACAACTGCTCTGTAGACAGCCATTTTCGTTGACAAAGCAAGGTCGTGGTTGTCAAATACTCTCTCCCTAAGTCCCCAGAGTGCTCTAGATGCAGCGTTAATTCTATTGCGAATCTCGCTGTCCATGTTTGCTTTGTCATTAACAACGTTGCCTAAGTAATTGAACTGATCCACCACTTCAACAGAATTTCCGTTAAGTGTAATGTCTATTTGGTTCACTTAATGAGGAGTTGACATAATCTTAGTCTTTCCAATGTTGATTTTAAGTCCCAAGGAATCATAGCTCTGGGCATACACATCTAAAAGTTCTTGAAGCTCTTCCGGCGTAGAGGCTAAAAGTGCACAGTCATCCGCATACTGGAGATCACAAATGAATCATGTGCGTGTCTTCGTGAAAGCTCTAAAGCGCCGTATGTTAAAGAGACCGCCATCAGAACGGTATCTGAGACCTATTCCTCTGACTGTCAATTTGTTGTCAACAATAATTGTTAGAGCAGTGGTAAACAAATTAAAAAGTAGGGGTGCCAGGACACATCCCTGCCTAACTCCAGTGAGGGTTTGGAAAGGTTCGGTTGCCTCATTATTATACATAACCTAGGCGTTGTTGTTTGTCTGTAGGCTGCGACATATTTCCACAAATTTTCTAGGGATACCTAAGCGGAGCATAATTTTCCAGAGCACTTCCCTGTCCACCGAGTCAAACGCCTTGGTTAAATCAATGAAGGCCATGTGAATTTCTCCTTGATGTTCGAGTGCTTTTTCTTGAAGCTGTTTAAGTGTGAAGATTAGATCCGATGTACCTCGGTTTGATCTAAAGCCACTCTGTGTTTCAGGAAGTAACTTTTCCATAACAGGTGTTAGCCTATTTGCCATCGCTTTAGTGAGTATCTTTCCTCCAACAGCCAGGAGAGCTATACCCCTGTAATTTCCACAGTCCGCAGCGCTCCCTTTGTTTTTGAAGAGGTTGATTAAAAGTGTATCACGAAACTCCTGCGGAGCTTGACCACTTTCCCACACGACATCAAACAGTTTTTTGAGGTAGGGTATGAGCTCTGACGACACAGCTTTAAAGATCTCAGCTGGGAGTGAGTCGGCGCCGGGAGATTTGTTATTTTTTAGCTGCCCAATGGCGGTTAAGATCTCGTCCATTGTTAGGTTAGGTTAGGTTGAAATGTGAGTGGGTCTATACCAGACCCTCCACCGCGACCAATCAGGTCTATTGTAGCTCACTCCTAATTTATATTTCACCCAATAGGTTCAGCCTTTTAATAAAGCTGATAACTTTGTTGGGTGAGAGATTGTCCAAGTCCTCAGGCAAAAGCTGTCCTTTGCCAAATAATGAGAACCGGGTTCTTTCTGCAGCAGGACAAGTGCACAGGACATGCCTTGCCGTTTCATCTTCCTCTAGACACAGACGGCATTCGGTGTTTTCCACCAGTCCAAGTCTGTGTAAGTGATGATTTAATCTGCAGTGCCCAGTATATAGGCCGATTAGAGTGCTTAGGTGTAACCTATTCAACTCTAGCAGTTTTTTAGCTCTTGATTTCGAAGGATTTGTAATGAACTCCTTCGAATGAGCTAATCCTGGTAGTTCCTGCCAGTGGTAGAGAGTCTTGCTCTCAGCCCAGTCTAGGATATTTGTTTTGGCAGTGTTTGAAGATATGCCAAGAACTGGTTCTGGTCCTATAAATTTTGATGCCGCACCCTCTCTAGCTAGACAGTCGGCAATTTCATTGCCCTCCAGCCCAGAGTGGCCAGGCACCCAGACCAGAGTCAGTTTGTTGTTCTTACCCAATTGGGTTAGAGCTTTTTGGCAGTTCCACACTGCTTTAGAATTACAGCGATAGGATCCAAGAGCTTTAAGGGCTGCTTGGCTGTCTGAGAAAATTTTTATTGATCTGTGTCTAGGGTGGGTTGATTCCAGCCTCCGTACACACAGTTCAATGGCATATATTTCAGCCTGAAAAATTGTCGCGATATCACCCAGGCTCGAAGTTATTCTTACCTTTGGGCAGCGACTGTAAACTCCAGCTCCTGTTCCTTCAGGAGTTTTGGAACCATCTGTATACCAACAACTGTCTGCCTTCTGTAGGTCGGTTTTATTCCGATCCCACTCATCTCTTTCAGGAAATAGGATGTTGAAAGGCAGCTCATGGTTGGTTCTGATAGGCATCACATCAGAAGGCATACCTAGGATGCTGTGACTATTTAGGTCATCAATCAATCCGTTGCGTTCCATGATGATAGCCTGCGGCATATTAATTGCCGATTGTTGGAGTCTATATGTTGCCCACCTAGCTTCTCTCTCCAAGTAAATATGGAGAGGTGGTAAGTCTAGGAGGAATTCCAAAGCAGCTGACGGTGTGGTGCTTATAGCACCAGTTATTGCCAGGCATGCTAGTCTCTGTAAACCAGAGAGTTTGGCTTTGGCCGATTGTTGTAGCCCTTTCGACCACCAAGCTATGGAGCCATACGTTATCATTGGTCTAATGACCGTAACGTATATCCAATATATTTGTTGGGGGCCCATACCCCAGGATTTTCCACAAATTCTACGGCATGTCCACAGGGACAACCTTGCTTTATGGATTATCTTTCCCAGGTGGGAATTCCAGTTGAGTGATCTATCCAGCGTAATGCCTAGATATTTCACCTCATCCGAAAATGGAATGGTTTCACCTAGTAAGGAAGGCGGTTCTAATTTATCCAGCTTCCTTTTCCTGGTGAAGGGTACTATCACAGTTTTGCGGGGATTGACAGACATCTGTTCCCTCTCACACCAGATGTGCACTGTATCTAGTACCTCTTGAAGGGTATGAGAGAGTACCTCTTCAGATTTACCTTTAACCAAGATGACTAGATCATCTGCATATGCCAGAATCTCGGCTTCCCACAGAGATAAAATGGCCAGCAGGTCATCCACAAGTAGTGACCACAGAAGGGGGGAAAGAACCCCACCTTGTGGGCACCCTCTCGCGGCCCTGAAGCTGACCGTTTCCCCCTGTAAAGTTGTCGTTATGATTCTGTTTTCCAGCATAGCTCGGATCCAGTCAGTTATGGTTAGCTCGATTCCTCTAGCAGCAGCCGCTGTGTATAAGGAATCCGGCAGTGCATTATTGAATGCTCCTTCAATGTCGAGAAAAGCAGCCACTGCAATCTCCTTTTCCTGGAGGGATTGAGTGATTTTCCCGACTAGGTTATTAAGCGCTAGTTCTGTTGATTTGCCTGGCTGGTAAGCATACTGGTGGGCATTAAGGGGATGAATGCTCAGGATGTTCCCCCTAATGTATCCATCCAGCACTTTTTCCAGGCCTTTCAACAGAAATGATGTCAGGCTAATGGGTCTTAGCGATTTAGGGTCCGGTTCTGTCCGCCCCATTTTTGGTATATATACCACTTTAACCGCCGCCCAACTGGATGGTATATGATTCCACACCAGACTAGCTCTGTAAAGTCTGATGAGGAATGGTAGTAGTATCTCCAGTCCGTTTTGCAACAGCGCTGGAAAAATACCGTCCTCACCAGGCGATTTGAATGGTTGGAAAGATTTAATAGCCCACTCAATCGTTGTTGCTGTGATAACTTTTTTAGCTACCAACCAATCATTTTTACAGGGTCGTTTATACCGGCTCCTCGATAGTGGCAGCTGTTGGTTATCCGGCAGAATCGAACTTCCTGGGAAGTGGTTCTGTGCTAGAAGCTCTAGGGTTTCCTTTCCAGATTCGATGAACGAGCCATCTGTTCGTTTTACCGTTCCAAACTCCCGTACCGGTTCTCTGGAAATAATCTTGTGGATTCTAGTACTGCAAGGTGCATCAGTGATGTTCTCGCAGAACCTCCTCCAAGATTCCCTTTTTGCTTTCCTAATTTCTTTGTTATAGTCTGTTAAAGCAGATCTATAGTGTTCCCAGTTGCCCGAAGCTTTAGCTCGATTGAAGAGGCGTCGAACTTCTTTTCTCATTTTATCTAATGTTTTGTTCCACCAAGATGCCCCTCTGTTGTCTTTTTTAGACTTTAGTGGAGAATTTTCATGATATGCTGAAATGATTGCGCTGCGGATCTGTTCCGTTGCGATTTCCATTTCATCATGATTCCTGATTGTGGTGAGAGCGGACTCCAGATGCGACTGGAGAGATTGTTTATACCCTTCCCAGTCTGTGCATCTAGGATCTCGGTACGTCACCACAGGTCTTGGACCAACTTCTATATTAAATAGAATATGTCTGTGATCTGAACATGAAGGTTCAGAGGATACCTGCCAGTCAGTTATCTTATTGCTCACAAAAGTTGAGCTGATTGTTAAATCTAGTACCTCTTTCCTATTTCTAGTAATAAAGGTTGGTTCGGCTCCAATGTTATTCACAATTAGTTCCTCACCTAAAATATAATCAAAAAGTGATTCACCTCTATGGTTGATATCTGTGCTTCCCCACGCTGTATGGTGGGAGTTTGCATCACATCCAATTACGAGGTGAATGTTGTTCCTCTTGCTGTAGGTGACTAATGACCTGACTACTGCCGGAGGAGGTTGATCCGCACCCCTATCACCCGGGAAGTAAGCTGAGCAGATTATTATGGCCAATCTGCCCCCCTCCACTGGTACTGATATATGGATGGCTACAACATCCTGGGTGCAGTAACCTGAAAGCATAAAATATTCAATGTTATTTCTGACCAGGATACAGGCTCTAGGTCTTTCTCCAGAGCCAATAGATATTACCTTGCCAGAGGTATTGCCTAGTCCGTTTACTCGGCCTGAGGTGGTTGTCCAAGGTTCCTGAATAAGAGCAATATCGATTTGCTCTTCCTTGAATCTTTTGCCAAGGATGTATGTAGCGCCCTTGGCATGTTGTAAGTTCGCTTGAAGGCACCTGATGTTGGTGATCATCAGGCGGGAATGGGGATTTAGGATAAAGTGGGAAAGGAGCTGGTGAAGTTAAGGAGTAAAGGGAAAGGGTTAGTTGGTTGGTTGGGTTAGGAGGTTTGTGAAGGGGTCGGGGCGAGTTGTTTTTTCCCTTTGGAAGGTGGTTTTGATCCACTCTTCTTCAGGGAAGGTTTGTTCGGGAGGATTCTTTCCTTCCCGATTGATCGGGGCTTAGCACCCTCTTTGGGGAGTGGTTTGGGTCCGCTCCCCTCAGCTGGTGCTTGCGCCGCCGATGTTTGAGGGGTGGATGTTTTCCCCACCCTGACTTTTGGTCGGAATTGTACCTGACCAAAGCCAAAGTAGGGTCTGTACCCCATCCCCTTCAGTGCAGACATAGACATCTCATCTACTGAGAATGTCCACGTCTGCCCAGAACCTGTTGGTTCCCGGTGTAGTATTACCCACTCCCGGGTATTTAGGCCATGGTTCATTTTCCTCAGCCTAGTTAGTACTATCTCGGATGACAGCTGGCTTCCAGCATCATCCGGGATATAAGCCACACAGATGTGTGGCTTGGGAAGGTCCTGCCCCTGCACGAACTTCAAGCGAGCTCCATCCCATGGTCGAAGAGACTTTGTCGTCACCTCCAACCATGAGACGCTCGCCTGGTCTGCACAGGTTATTAGGAGATATCCAGGCCGTTGTGAGCAGTTCTGGAATCTCACCTGAGGACCGCCTTCTGGGATTTGTTCTACAGCTCTCAAGATTGATTGCTGCAGAACGCCCAGTTGGGTGTTATCAAAGGCCGCCTCAGGGTAATCAGAGTGGATAATGCCCGCTCTGATACCCTGTGTGACGGCCTTGAAAGAAGGTTTAACAGTTTTGCCTTCCCGTGGCTTTTTTGCCAGGTGGGGGGGCGAGCTGCCATCTGATCGAGGGCGTTTCCCCGTTTCAGCACGCGCAGAGGTGGTTTGTTGTCCTTCCTCTGGCGGTTGGTTGGTTTCACAGCCCTCGGTTATAGATTTCAAGGCGGATTGGTAGGATACCCCGCTCTTGAGTAAGCGTTTGAGGCGCCTTTGTTTAGAACCTGGCAAACGCTTACGTTTCAGGGAGAGATTGCCCAAAGCCTTGGACGCCTCTTCTCCTTCGTCCATTGTTAGTGGTTTATCTAAGTCTTCGAAGGTGTCATATTGAGGGATAAGATTTATAATATCGTGATCGGCTTGACTTTGCTGGTTAAGAATGTTAGAGTAGTGTTCTTTCCATCGGGCTCTTATTTCTTGGTCTTCTTTGAGGAGATTTCCATTTAAATCTTTAATAGGGCACATATTTTTCCGACTGGGGCCGTACACTGCTTTTACTCCTTGAAAGAAATTCCTGTAGTCATGTGAATCGGCGTACCTTTGAATTTCTCTGGCCTTGCTTGCCCACCACTCGTTCTTTATTCTTCTGATTTCGCGTTGCGTTTCATACTTAGATTGGGTAAAAGCTTCTGCTTTTGATGAGTCGTTGGGGTGGTTGATAACGTTTTGGAAGGCGGTATGTTTGCGGTCAAGAAGTTCTTGTATAAAAGCTTCATTATCATTGAACCAGTCCTCCTGTTTTTTACTTGCTGCAGTGCCAAGAATTTCCTCACTCGCACTTTTTAAACTGTCTTTAATTTGTGTCCAGGTAGCAGCGACATCTACAGAATTGGTTGCTTCTAGTGCACTCAAATTCTCTTGAACTTTTTGCTTTAGCTGTTCGACGGTTTGTTGGTCACGCAATTTACTAATACATAGACGGAGTCTACGTTTTACTTGAGTTCTTCGGTGTTTGGGTTTCATAACAATTTTCATTTTAGAGACAACAGGACGATGATCGGTCCAACATTCGCTATCAATGCGCGCCTTTGTAATTTGGACGTCCTTGAGATGCTTCCTACGTACGATAACATAGTCCAGTAGATGCCAGTGACCTGATCTGGGGTGACGCCAGGTGCCTTTAAATTTATCCTTTTGTCGGAAAATGGTGTTTGTTATAACTAGATCATGTTCGGCACATTTAGTTAGGAGTAGTTGACCGTTAGCGTTCATGTTGCCCAAACCGTTCTTGCCTATGATGCCTGGCCAGGTGTCTGCATCTCTCCCTACTCTAGCGTTAAAATCGCCAAGAATAACGAGTCGTTCCGTTTTAGGTATTCTACAGAGGGTTTCTTCCAGCTGTTGATAGAAGCTTTCCTTGGTTTCGTGACTTGCATCCAGAGTGGGAGCGTAGGCGCTTATTAGATTTACCGCGTTGCCATCTGATAGCTCATAGCGTAGCAGCATTAGACGCTCGGATAGGCCTTGTGGTACTTGTGTTAAATTGGATACAAGTTGATTCCGAACAGCAAATCCTACTCCATGTTGTCTTCTTGAATTGGTGGGAAGACCTTTCCAATAGAAGGTGTAATACTTTTCTGTGAGAGAGCCTTCCTCCAAAAATCGAGTTTCGCTGAGAGCTGCAACGTCAACATTGAGTCGGTGAAGTTCTCTATCTATTAGAGCAGTTCTTCTTTCAGGCCGATCAGTGCGAGTGCTGTCGTTCAAAGTACGAACATTCCAAGCGCCGTAGATGAAAGAATTAGTTTTGTTGGATTTAACTTGTCGGTGTTTTTTCGACATTCGATGAGGTGTCCCTGTGGGCACCCTCCCCCGGAGATCCGATCGGGAGGGTATTTTACCTCCGGATGATTTTGTCCCACTTGAACGCTCCATCATTTTTTTAAAGCCTTAATCGACTGAAAACGAAGCTGCATTTGAAATTTTAGCTGGAGCAGGTATGCAACTGACCAGCTCGGTTGCGGAAGGCGAGTGGTGTGGTCCCATGGCACAGAAGGAGACGGCGACGATGGGGTAACCAAACGATTCCAAAAGCAACCTTTGTGTGCGGTGGGTTATTTTTACCGCACTCTTCGTGAGAAGGTGGATGTGCTCACGGCAAAAGGTAAGGGTTATTCCGCCCTTACTCGGTCGTTAGAGCCTCGTTAGTGAAAACAGGGTGCACCAAGTTCAAATTGAACTCATCGCGAAGGTGAGGTTAACGATTGAGTAGGAGAGGCTATA
Organism: Leptura quadrifasciata; assembly: GCA_963675555.1. Lineage (NCBI taxonomy): Eukaryota > Metazoa > Arthropoda > Insecta > Coleoptera > Cerambycidae > Leptura > Leptura quadrifasciata. Next base: position 48,767,962 of record OY776678.1, read on the forward strand.
ACTTGCGCTTCACTACCCCATTACACCCAAAATTTGTTTACAGCATAACTTATTAAATTTCTTTGCACTCATGCTCCCACATATGCAAAAGTGAAAGAAGACAATGGTGAGTTGTAAATTTGTGGTGACAAGTTGACAACCCAGTAAAATGTTTCGAATTCTAAATGTGCTCTTTTTCTGAAGTTTTAGAATTAAAGTCAAGGCACTTGGAAACGGATTCAAAAATGTTTTATCATATATGTCATGTAGTAAAATGTAATATGATGATATTATTATTCTGAGTACCGATCCAGATGCTTTCATCTTAGGAATTCATTTCTGGCAAAACCTTGCCAAAATAGTTCAAGGTTTATGGTTCAACCGATCTCAAAAAGCGTGTTCTAGGTTGTCATTTGGCAGCTCAGTCCCTTGACGAACATGTTTTATAATTTCTTGCTAGCATTGCATTGTTAACTGATTGCGACACAACTAGTCGACTAGGCAATGAAAAACAATGCCTATAAAAGCTGCATTGCTGGAAGTTGTTCAGGACACACTTGCACCTTTGGGAAATTCTTTAGGATTCCTAGATCCTAAATAATTTCCTGGCCTGGAAAAATGTGTACCTACTAGGGGGAGGGAGTGTAAAAAATAATGCACTCTTAAATTATCTGGCAACATAAAAAATATTAAACTTTAGAACCTCCACAACTTATATTCGGTGGCAGATGCGGTCTTCATATTTTGCAAACTTACTTCCTTTCAGACCGTCTATCATCTCTGCAGCTCATGTTTATTAAAATCTGAAAACAGGCATTCGAAAATATATAACTGTATAAGAAAATCACAAGCCTCTGGACAAATTAAGAAAGTTAAGGAATGTGTACATAAAACAAATTAATCAAGATCTGCATACATTTTTTAAGTAAATCGAAAAGCTCTGGACAGATCCTCCTTAAAAATCAAGTAAAAAGTGTGAATATAAGGTAGATGAGTCAAGATTTTCCCAAGAATATTCAGCATCGGCGAATCCATTGCAAATAACACTTTACGTATTGTACTAGGCATTGGGAATCATGAGATAATGAGATGTGAGGGAGCTTTACATTGAATGAAGTCCTAATTGTAACATGGCAGTATCCTATGTTGGTGTTGGTTATAAAGAAAATTAAATAAATTAATTAACCAAGAAGTGAGGGGTTAAAATATTCACTTGTTCTTTAAATCCACTCTTTATGGTTACACACATATATATCATATATTCGTTCTCAATTATGTATGTCAATTCGTTTATTTACTATTTATTATACCCTCACAAACAGTATTTTTAAATCAATACATTATGCTTTTTATGTTTCCTACACCATTTGAGGGCATTCAATTATTCGATAGCTATATTCATAATTGCATTTAATTTACAGTAATACCACCATTAGTCTATCCAGACTTAGGTTGGCCAATTTTAGCTGGATCAGCCAGTATGCCAGCTCCACCCTCGATCCCTACTCTGGCCGATAGGTTACACAATTATCGACAACACGTTGTACTGGCCAATGCGCAAAGCACGGTAGTGACCCATGCGAATCAAGGTGCAACCACAACTTTGGTAGAGAGAACCCGGAATTTGAGGCATTGGCTACGACAAACTGGTATTGACGTTGGAAATGAAACGAGCCCTCCACAAACTACGCTTTAAAGAATTTAAGGATATAGACAGAAATATTATAGATGTATGGATAAGTCTATCATGCAGTATTGATGATTATACTCTTATTTGTTAATGTAAACACATTCTTTACTCAACATAAGTCAAAAATGTTCACGTAATTATAGATGTCTTAAAAGTTTTCTACTTTAATTTATCCTGGATTTGTGAACTGGACTTGCCCAGGTAAAATATGTTTAAGTTTTAAAAATTTTATCAAATGTGTGTTTTTGGCCAATGATCAAAAATTCTCAATGTTTGAGCACAAGCTACCTCATAATATTTATTTGAAACTGAAGCACATAATTTATACAAATCTATATAACTTTAAAAGAAATCATTCAAAGTATGTCTTAATGTTATGTTAATGCTATTATGACCAAACTAAATATTAATTTACTTTGTGTGTATTATTATTATTGTTAAGAGATTTTTAAGCAATAGATAACAGGGTTAATGTTGAAAATAAAATAATGTAACTTAAGTCGTAATGGCTTAAATTATTATCAGCCTAAGCTTAGAAACTCTTAATACAATAAGGTGTTGTGTTTGATTGTTTCACAAATCACAATGCTAATAAATATTTGTCAGCTTTCGAATATGACTACTTCGACCAATCAGCCAGTTGGTGCAAGCTGATTACTCAAAAATTAATGCAAGGATAAATAATGGGTTTAAAAAATAAATGACTTGTTCTCTGTGTCACAGAAATATATTGTTAAATTTGTTAGTTAATGTCAATTTTATACATAAATAATAATAATAATATTGAAATTTCTTATCAGTACTTTATCCTATCTGGTGTAACACGAGACACTAGTATTCACTAAAATATTAGGAACATATAAGAAGTTCAAATCATGTTTACAGTCTTTATTTTGCACGTGCAGTTAAAAAAAATAAAAACATGTTAGTAGAAGTTGAGCATCAGAATGATTACATTACTTATTGTGAAACAAGTTTAAAAATGCAATGGCAATGCAGTACCTAGCTGTAGTGAGAGTAATTGTCGAAATTTAATTTTTATATGAATAAAACTGACCAAATTTTAGGCTGTACGATAGTAAAAATTTATACTATGGAACAACTGGCGATATAGAGAAGGTAAGGTTTCGCAACTATAATGTATACTGTTCCATCACTCTGTAAAATTGATTTCTTCATAACTTTAAAAGTACTGCTTACATGCATATTTGATTTTTAATAATTTAAATTAATATTTTAATACACTAAAATACAGTCAGTCAGGGCCGTGCGGTGTAATTTTTTGAGGTATAGCGAGTTACAAATTTGCCATTTTTTTTAAATAGTAATTTTAGGCATTTTATAATTTTCCTTATTTCAAAATAAAAACATTAATTTCACTGTCTCATCTATAGACAGAAAAAGTATTAGCATTATGAAAAAATCTAAAATCTAGATTATGATGAAAGTGGGCGTTTTGAGGCCAGCAAATAGCAAATTTACAGTAAACACCACGAGTGTTGGATAACTGTGGGGACTGTAGGGGAACACAGTCGACCTATCGGAGAACAACACGATCACGTGCTATAATAATTTATCAATGACTACACCAATTATAATAGCGATGCGTACGCTTACCACTATCTATATACAGATTTGCCTGCCCTCGCCAACACTCATGGCATTTGCAGTACTCTATCTGTCAACCAGCCTGCCCATGGGTAATATGTTTTCTTGAATACAGTTGAACATAGAAAGCTGAAATTTTAGACATAAATTCTGGTCCAAGGAAGAACCTTATTAGTCGAGGAAATAAAGCACTAAAAACGGCTCAACCTCCGAAATTTCCGCAGCAAGACGGATTTTAATGCGGTTTTTTGCATTCGATTCGTGAGAGCATCAGGAAATTTTGTGAACTAATCTGATGAATAGCAAATGAAAAATTGCATATATGCATTGTAAAAATACATTGCTCAAAGTGCATTTAGAATAATTGATTTGCAACTCGGTAAAAATTGATTGAAATGAGTCCAAATTCGTTACTCGGGGGGGTTTTCGGGATCGCTGAACACGAATATCATGGCGGCAACGGCCTCCGAGGTACCTGGAGCCCAGGGTGGACCTCATCTCCTGGAACTTCTTGTAAATTTGTAATACACTTAGTTGAAATTCGTTACTCGGGGGTTTTCGGGGTTGCTGAACATTAATATCACGGCGGCAACGTTCTCCGAGGTATCTGGAGCCCAGGGTGGACCTCATCTCCTGTAACTTATTGTAAATTTGTAATATACTTAGTTGAAATTCGTTACTCGGGGGTTTTCAGGGTCGCTGAACACGAATATCACGGCGGCAACGACCTCCGAGGTACCTGGAGCCCAGGGTGGGCACTATCTACCTCATCTTCTGGAATTATCTTGAGTATAGCATCATTTTTAAACGAATTTGCATGTTACTCTAAATTATTTATTTAAATATTATAATACTACCAACTTTGTCTACTGGAGCCTGAATTTTTTTTTTTGAGTTTGGCGCACTTAGTGTTGGTAGCATCGATACCTCGATCGATACGATGAGAATTCAGGTAAGGCGTCAGCGTCTCATTCTAGTTCCACACGTGGCGTCAGTTGGCCGAATTATACAGTGCTACAGAGTTGTTTAAGTTAATACTCTTAAAGTGATTGTTTACACAATTGCAACAGAGGATTGAAAGAATCGTTATTAAAAGCTTTTTGAAAAATATTGTTTGAATCTACATCTTCATTATAATATATAAATAAATAATTTTGAGTAATATATGCAAATTCATATAAAAATGATGCTATACTCAAGGTAATTCCAGGAGAATGAGGTCCACCTTGGGCTCCAGGTACATCGGAGGCTGTTGCCGCCGTGATATTCGTGTTCAGCAACCCCGAAAACCCCAGAGTAACGAATTTCAACTAAATATATTAAAATTCACAAGAAGTTCCAGGAGATGAGGTCCACTCTGGGCTCCAGGTACCTCGGAGGTCGTTGAAACCGTGATATTCGTGTTCAGCGACCCCGAAAACTCCCGAGTAATGAGTTTCAACTAAATATATTACAAATTCACATGAAATTCCAGGAGATGAGGTAGATAGTATCCACCCTGGGCTCCAGGTACCTCGGAGGTCGTTGCCGCCATGATATTCGTGTTCAGCGACCCCGAAAACCCCCGAGTAACAAATTTGGACTCATTTCAATCAATTTTTACCGAGTTGCAAATTAATTACTCTAAATGCACTTTGAACAATGCATTTTTACAATGCAAATATGCAATATTTAATTTACTATTCATCAGATTAGTTCACAATATGTCCTGATGCTCTCACGAATCGAATGCAAAAAACCGCATTAAAATCCGTCTGGCTGTGGAAATTTCGGAGGTTCAGTGCTTTATTTCCTCGACTATATTGAATATTGATCAAATTGGTGTACCAGGGGCGGCTCTAGGCGGAGTAAAAAATAATTTAAACTAAAAATGTTTCAAATTGAAATTATTTTGGAAGAAAAATTGTATCAATGTGGCCCTTTGTCTTCTCGTTAGGAGGACAGGAAGGACCGAATAACAAGTTTATAATAAATCAAGAAATTCTATGAAAACAAATTTTCAGGAATGAAAATTGTTTAGATTAGTCTTTCACATTTCTCGTATAATAGTAGGGATGGTTCTAGGGAGGCCCAAAGACAAATTTTTATTTAATCACATCATGTTTGAAATTAAAATTGTTTACAATAGAAAATTGTATAGAAAAAGGTTTTAATAAGTGACAGTTCCAGGGAGGACCCAAATAACTGCCAAAGAAATAAAATCATTTAGAATGGGAAACTGTATTGAAAAAGTTTTTGGCAAATTTCTCATCAGAGTACCTGAGACGGCTCCAAAAATTGGTTAGAGTGGAAAATTTTAACAAAAAGTTTTTTGCAAGTTTTCTTCCAGAGCACCCAGGGGCGGGTCTAATAAGTCTTTTTTTGTCAAATCAGAAACTGATTCAAGTAAAGATTATTTATCATGAAAAATTGCACCAAGATGTTTTTTCAAATTATTTGCCAGAACACCAGAGGCGGCTCCAGGGCCTACAAATTTTTTTTCTCGAATTTTCTCCCCAACCCAAAAAAACTTAAAAAGATTCAAATACAAATTTTTATAACATGTCCTCTGCAAATTTCTCGTCAGATCAACTGTTTCCACGAAAAAATGCGTTCTCTGGCTTACTTTAAGTTTTACCAAATTGTTCTAAAAAGTTAAAAATATATTTAAAATATGAGATAATGAGAAAGTACTGTCGAGGTGCACCTATGTGAGACCGATTTTTTTATTAAACTATCAGAAATAAAATTTAAAACAAATTCGAAACCAATGATAAAACACAACATAACGAGTTTACAACAAAGAAATATGTTAAGCTTAAGGATAATTTTTTTAAAATCACAAAATTACTGCATATATAGTAGCGGAAAACTTTAATCGAGAAGGGAGGTGCGAGGTGAGACACTACGAGCATGACCTTCTCTCTCATTTTATTACACGCGACATAAAAGACGTAAGACGCGATGTGATAATAATAACAATAATAGCCTTTATTCAATAATACCATGTAAAACAGTGTAGAACAAGTCAAAAGAACATTGTTAGTAAGTAGAAATAAAATATAGAAGTTTAAAATATAGTACATTCATTTTATTTAAAAAATAGTAAATTTACATAAAAATAAACATTACTTTGCTTTACAGATAGAAACAGCTAAGTTTTGCTGCCCCTAAAGGTTTGCACCCTAAAGCGGCTGCTGCTTCGCTTCACCCCACCGCACGGCATTAGTCAGAGTAAGAAGTTAAAACTGTATTTGAAATAAAGAATCTTGCATATTTTTTATAGAAATTGGGTTTCAGTGAAATTCGCTGTACTTTTGATATGTTGTCTAGTTTCTAATGCTGATTCAAATATCTCTATGGGCATGACCCCCATTTTGCTTTACACCCGAATAAGGACAAAAATGGATAGATATACTATTTATGGAAATTGTGTTTCAATGAAATTGGCTGAAATTTTGATATGTTGTCCAATTTCCGATGCTGATGAAGTCTCCATGGACACGACCCCCCAAGTGCCCACCTTTTGGCTCTACAGCTCGAAAAAGAGCAAAAGCCATGAAAAATAAATGTACCTACCTTTTAGTTGCAAAAGATCTGCATAGTTTCATATATAAATAAAATAAAATAGTAAAGTAAAATGAAATAAAGTAAACTGAAATAAACGGAAATAAAATTAACCAAAACAAAATTTTATTTATTTTATTTATATATGAAACTATATGCAGATCTTTTGTAACTATACGGTACATCTATTTTTCAGGGTTTTTGCCCTTTTACGGGCCATACAGCCAAATGGTGGGCATTTAGGGCGTCGTGTCCATAGAGACTTCGCCAGCATCAGAAACTGGACAACATATCAAAATTTCAGACAATTTCATCGAAACCCAATTTCCATAAAAAATGGTATATCCATTTTTGTCCTTATTCGGGTCGTAAAGCAAAATGGGGGGTCGTGCCCATGGAAACTTTTAATCAGCATTAGAAAACTGGACAACATACTAAAATTTCAGCAAATTTCACCGAAACCCAATTTCCATAAGAAAGAGCAGAGAGCAAAATTTTGGATGGTATGAGGGAAAGAAGGCAAAGTTCCAAATAGGTAGTGGAAGAGTGATAAATACACTCAAACCGTGAAAGGAGGATACTAATAGATGCAAGTGATCAGCGCATACAACAAAGCTTATTGGCGCTTGCATTTGGCGGGGGTATAATTCAAAGTAAAATAAAAAAATGCAAATGCTTAAATTGATCACCATATTACATGTGCCACGTGATGGATAAGTAATTTTGTAGATTAGAGCACTCTCATTTGTATCAACACAACTGTGGAATATTAATAATTCTTCTTTTTTTCTACCTACTTATTTTTCAACAAATTACAGTTTTTTTTTACAAATTATGGAGCAAGAACCATCAAAGAAACATGTAAAACATTCTCCTTTCCATTGAGAGAAGCAATGAGCCATCATGAATATGATGAACTATTTTAAAACTAATCAGCAGAGTATTCACGGTTATTATACGTACGGTTGGATTATGCCCGCCCCTACCAATCACAAAACGTTTAGTGCATTGACGTCAAAGTAGACCTCGTTTACGCTCGCATATAATGCTGTCTCGTTCTCCCTCATTAATAGTCTCTTAAGTCGTTATTGCTTCCACTTATATATCTTGCAATTATTATTTTATTTTAATACAAAAAAACAGGCATTATTTATTTTATACAAATTTGATTTAATAAGAAAGGGACGCACTAGAATCGGACAAAAAAAATTTTAAGTTACTGCACAAGAAGTCTGTATTTCTTATTTTAACAGCACAAAACCGTGTAAGCTATCGTCCTATCTGCTTATCATAATTTAAAGTCAATATTTTAATAATCTCTCGTCTGCCATGACTATTCAATGTGGTATATGTGACCTAGCGGTATCTAGGAAACAACCTTGTATTCTTTGTGCCGGACCGTGCAAAAAACAAGTTCATACTTCTTGTGTCTATAGTGGGTCAGCTGATCTAAACAATATTATAAACAAAGTGCCGGTGCTCACATGGAAATGTCCTGAATGCACCCATGACTGTGTGCTAATAAATGAGGAGAAATTAAATAATATCATTGAAAATAAACTTGCTCGTGCAATATCATCGCTCGTCTCCGAATTTGAATCCTTTAAAGCTGACTTTCTGAAAGTCTCTTCAAAAAAATGTGCAGCAAATTCCGTAGAATACAGTTCCATTGAGCCTCCAAAATACGCAGATATTCTGAAAAATAAGGCAATGCCTGCTGTCATAATTCAACCAAGAAATCTGGAGCAAGATAATTCTCAAACCAAATCCGATATACTGCTAAACATAAACCCTGCAGACGAAGGCATCCAGTTATCTAAAATAAAAAATGTAAAGAACGGAGGTATTCTAATAGGCTGTAATAGTAGAGAAGAAAATAGCAGGTTCAAGAGGATAGCGGCTGACAAGCTAAGTGATGATAAATACGAAATAAAGGAGGTACGGGGAATTAATCCAAGGGTTCGAGTCGTTGGGGTAACTGAAAACTTTAGTGAGGATGTCCTGTTAACGCATATTACGAAACTTAACAGTCAACTTATTAGCGTTCCCTCGGATTGCAAGCTAATTAAATTCTACCCAACTAGAAAAAACAAGAAAATCTTTCAAGCAATTTTACAGTTAGATCAGGTCTCATATGAAAAAGTTCTCAAGGCAGGTAATCTATTTATTGGCTATGACAGCTGCAGTGTTTTTGATGCAATAGAAATTTTTCGGTGTTATAAATGTAATGAGTTTAACCACTCCTCTAAGTTCTGTAATAAGCCGTGTTCTTGTCCTAGATGTGGGGAAAACCATGTTGTCAAAGACTGTAAGTCGGACATTCTCAGCTGTATTAATTGTACTGCACTTAAAAATAAAGAGAACTCAAATATTTCTATTTGTCATGCTGCATGGGATACCAACAATTGTACTGCATACACGTTAGCTAGGGATAAACTACGGTCTAATCTTCTAACTATGCACTCTGTTCAGTAGCAATCACAGCCACACCTTAAGTCATTCCCTCCTTCTGCGTGCACTAATACTGCGCATAGAGCTCATGATATACTGATTTATTATCAGAACGTCAGGGGTCTTAAAACGAAGACGGTCGACCTGTGCAACTCTGTAGCTTGTTCTAATTGGCCTATTATAGCACTAACTGAGACCTGGCTTGACTCGACTGTCTTTGATTGTGAACTAATAAATAGTAATTATAGTATTTTTCGCAAGGATAGAGACTTCGCTGCTGTCAATCGTAGTAGAGGTGGAGGTGTTCTGCTAGCAATAAGAAATGAGTTTAATGCGGTTAGGCTTGACCTGAGCCAGGCTAACTTTCAAAATTTACCAAATGTTGATATCCTTGGAGTTAGAATCATGATCAATCACCGTTTTACTTATATCTTTGTTATATATATACCACCAGTTGTAAATGCTGTAGACTACGAATCAATTTTTGAATCTATTGAGTCATTAAATAGTATTCATGATAACGACATATTAATAGTAGGTGATTTTAATATTCCCTCCTACTCTTTATCTATTTTAAATGGCATTAACACTGCCGAAGTTACAACATTTTTGAATTTTATAAACTTCCTAGACCTCTCTCAACATAATTTTGTGTACAACAATAATAATAGATTACTCGACTTGGTTTTGTCTAACGTCGGCTGTACAGTTGAGAAAGCTTTAGAAGTATTAGTTAAAGAAGATAGTCATCATCCCGGACTTGCAATCTCTCTACACGTTGAATATGAAAACCTTAATAATAAATTTCCAATTAATTATACAAATACTTTTAACTTCCGGAAAGCTAATTTTCACTTACTCTATCAGGAACTGCTTGAGATAGACTGGTCTTTTTTAAATTACTATACCGAAATTAACTCCGCGTGTCAACATTTTTATGAGAAATTAACTGAGGTTTTCACAGCCTGCGTACCCAAATATGTATACGTAAAAAAGAATAATAGACAATTTCCACCTTGGTTCAATGCTGAAATTATCATAGATATAAGAAATAAGGAAAGGCACTTAAAACTTTACAAGCGAACTGGAGATGATATTGCTTACAATGAATTTATGAGACTCCGGTCCAAAATTAAACTAAACATTAAAACTGCTTTCCGAAACTATATACATCTGGCTGAAAGTAATATTAACAACGACCCTAACAAGTTTTGGGCTTACATTAATAGCAAAAAAGGAGGGACTAACATCAGTAATAATATGGTTTATAAGGGGGAGCATTTGAATGACCCTAATAATATTGTAAATGCCTATGCCGACTATTTCGAGCAATCATTCTCTACTTTAGAGCCAGAAAACATCTTGTTAGATGATTTCTGTGACAATAATGTCAATAGTATTAATATAGTCTCATTTTCAGAAAATGAAGTGTTATTGGCACTAAAAAAGATAAAACCTAAGCTTACCATGGGTCCCGATGGGATCCCCGCATTTCTGCTGAGAGACTGTGCTGCTATCTTTGCTCACCCGCTCATGATACTTTTTAATTTATCTATTAAATGCTGCTGTTTTCCTGATATTTGGAAATACTCCAAAGTCTGCCCGGTGTATAAAAAGGGAAATAAGAACGAAATAATTAACTTCCGCCCAATAACTATAATCTGTAACTTTGGCAAAGCCTTTGAACTATTATTACATGACTGTATTTACCCTAATGTTAAAAATATCATTTCCAGTCAGCAACACGGATTTATGAAAGGTCGCTCTACTACTACCAACCTTATATGTGCTACGCAATTCATATCTGAGTCCATTGACATGCAGTTGCAAACGGACGTAATATACTTTGATTTTACGAAAGCCTTTGATAGGCTTAATCATAATATATTGATTGCAAAACTTTCCACCTTTGGTATATCGGACTCGCTCATAGCTTTCTTTAGATCTTATCTAACTGATAGACTTCAATATGTCGCGTATAATGGGTTTAAGTCCTATGATTATGGCTCATCCTCAGGTGTTCCCCAGGGCTCTGTTATAGGGCCACTGCTTTTCAATATATTTATTAATGACATAGGCGATACTTTAGATGTGCATTTCTTAATGTATGCTGATGACATAAAACTTCTACACAGAATCTCTGGTTTAAACGATTGCATTATAATGCAAAATAATATCTCTAATCTGAGTTCCTGGTGTGTTAAAAACAATCTTTCGTTAAACGTACAAAAGTGCAATATAATGTCATTTACAACTAGAGATTCTGAGTATATCTATGGGTACACGTTGAACGACGAACAGCTAACGCGACCGTCTACGTTTAAAGACCTTGGTGTAACTTTTGATAAAAAACTGACCTTTGTCGATCATATCGATACGTCTGTATGTGACGTAAACAAAACTTTAGGTTTTATCATTCGTAATGGTCGTGATTTCACTAATAATTCAACCTTAAAATTATTATACTTTTCATTTCTGAGATCTAAGCTAGAGTATGCATCTCTTGTATGGCAGCCCTGCTATAATACCCATATCACTAAATTAGAAAACGTGCAGCGTCACTTTCTTAAATATCTCTACTTCAAATCTCTAAATTCATATCCGCCTATTGGTTTTCCTCATTCAAATCTGCTTGACATGTTTTCTATGTGCAGCTTAAGTGATAGACGTAATAATTTTGCTATCAACTTTTTGAAGAAATTAATTCACCATGAAATTGACTGCAGCGAGATACTTCATAAATTGGACTTTTATATACCTAGAGTTAATTCACGTCATAGTCAAACTTTTTATCTGCCTAGAGCTCGGACTAATGTCCTAAAATTCTCACCTGTATATAATATTTGTTCCTGTTACAATAACAATCCGAATATTGATATTTTTCAATAATGGGGCTTCCTGCATTTGTTCTATCAATTTTCCTCACTATTTTTTTATTTTTATATTTTTATTTATATATTCCTTATGTACAGCAATCTTGTTAATTTTTCCATACACTATACAGTTTTTCTTTAGCTGTCTTTTATATCTTTTTTGTTTCTCTTATATTAGTCAGTTTAGATTTTAGATTTGGATTTTTTTTTTTTTTTCTTTTTCTCTCTCCTACTTTTATTATATATACTTAAGCTACTCACTATGTGTACTGTATATTAAATATGTGTTGTTTCCCATCTTGTAAATGGTCTTTGTACTGTTAGATGGTGTATAAATAAATAAATAAATAAATAAATAATTTTAAAGCAAAATATATGTTACCGTTACCCCAAGGTTTTAGGTATTAGCATAGCACACAAAAATACGAAGAAGTATAAGGAAAATGTTATATACAGTATGATCACGTACGAACGAACTTTATATTAGGTGATATATTAAATTTATTTAAAGATATTTTTAATTAAGACTATTATAGGAAATGAGTGAAAATTTGGTAATCGAACGTTGCTGACTGCGAATATCTATCTGAGCATTATGTAAAATTAAATAAAATAGTAATAATAAGTCTTTATTGAAACATCATATAGTTTGTCATCTTTTGGAAATTTATGATAAGAAACAGCCAAATTTCCTTGCTTAGTCTTTTGTAAACTATTGTTCCATATAGCCACGGCACACCTTGTTCCAGGCATAACTGTTAAAAAAAACAATATTTACCTACACAATAATAATAAAAAATTAACCAACAAATATAGAATGAACCAACAATACTTGTACTTACTTTTTATTAGGGCAAGTCGACTTCCCAAAACAAAACCACAATACTTCCTTATAATAGTATTTTTAAAGCTCTTTAAAATACACCGAATACACAAAAGTAAAGAAACAAGTTCACAATGCACAACCAAATCACAGAGTATCTGATAAACCGTGTCTGTGACCAAACAAACGATACAAATATGGCGCTTTCCAAGGTCTACTGTAACGTCACAGTCCCCGCCCATTAATCCAACCGTATCTATACTAACCGTGTTAGAGTATTAATAAGGTTTGCTTAGTGGAACTGATCTCAATAGCAACAGGTTCTTTATTATATATTTTCCTTATTAATATTTTGTGCTGTTTTAACACATTTTTGACATTTTATTGACAAGTTATAACACACTACACCGTTCATAGGTATTTCCATACAAGTCTCTATAGAAGGTTCAGGGAACACACGGAAAAGGGTATTTATAAATGTATGTAATTACATGAATTTATAATATATAAAAAAAAACAGTAGCTCGTCGCTTTGACATGCCATGGGAACTCTCTGCCATAGAGATGCATTCGCTCTGTGATATTTTTTGGGTTATTATAGGGTGACCTATCTGCAATACAAATTCCCTCTACACAGAGACTGTTTGTGAATGTAATATTTTTAGCAATCCGAAACATTCCTACAATAACACGCTCACCAATGTCATCACTATCCTCCTTTAACGGATTGAGTATATAGTTATTTTATTAGGGATCAACATTTTCGATTTTATTTTGGCATTACAAAACGAATCTACACCCATAATTTCATAAATAAATTGGGTTGAGAGACCATTTCTTCAAATTCTATTCGAAAATTTCAGTAACAGTTGTTCTTCTGCAAAACTTCTTCATTTAACCTTGGTAGTCTTGGCTTGGGTCAAGTGCTCTAATCCTCTGATCTGGCTAACCTACATTTCATGACTATACTGTCATTTCAAAACTCAAGTTGCAATAATAATAGAGAATAAATAGAGTGATGAACAATTTTTTTTTTGTCAAGTTATAATTTTGGGTATTAGTTTCAAGTTAAAATGCCTAGAGAAATGTCCATGGTATATGAATATGAAATACCAATATATATTAATAAAAGTAATACAATAATGTAGTACTTTGAAATGTTCAGTGACATAAACACTGTACTGCAACGATAGCGACAGATCAGTTAAGCCTATGCTGATCAAGAATTCCGAGTTACCTTGAGGGGAATTCAAAATTATTGATCCGCTTTGGCTTAAGTGAAATGGTCTGTTGCTCGTCATAGAAGACGGTCCTTTAAAATTGGGCCTTTCCCAGAACTAGCATGAAAACAGTGTGGTTGTGGACAGAGCAGCAGTTGGTGGGCCTTGTATTATTGACAGCTGATACAGCAGCAGTTATGCCCCTGAAGATGTTATGACTATAAATTATTTATTTGCACCAAAATTTAAAAATGAAAATTTATATTGCAGTTTTATCTCCATCGTTGTTACTATAATTAATTAAATATTAAATTTCTTATACTGACTAAATACCCTTGCCTTATATGTGATGTTAGAGGTTTGACTGAAAATTCTTGATGTGATATTACTTTTTCAATGTAGAATTTCAATGTTTATTTTTATCTTTTATCCTAATATAAAAAAATGTCTACATGAAATGGTATAAATAGAATGAAGCATGGATTGTTATTAAATATTACTTTTATGTGAAAATAATTATATGCAAAATATAAAACTATGTTTATGCTATTAAGATACTATTTAAATGCTTCATTCTAGATCTAAAATTTATTATAGGTCTGCTCAAAAATGACTAGAGTATGGTAACATTTTTAGATAGTTTTGTCAAACCTAAAATGTACAGGCAACAATGTTGAAAAAGTTTTTACAGACACCTAATAATGAATATGATGCTTGAAGTACGCTTTATTAAGCTTTAATTGTATCCAGTGTATTAGCATAGTTCACGTGCCAAGAGCTCAAATTCACGATTTTAGTATAAGGCAGGAGGACATCTGATAAATGTAGATATTAAACATGGCAGACGTTTAGGATGCCGCCCTCATGTTCTCAGAAAATTGCTCATAACTTTTGAACTATTTGGGTCATCTTGAGATCATTTGTTTTATTTGAAAGCCTATTAAATGTAGATTCACATTATTTGTCCAACTTCATATAGTATCGGTTAATAAATAAAGTCTCATAAAATATTTCTGAACCTGTACATTTTATAAAAGAGTTGCCCTTATCAGAAAGAGAGTCCATTAAACAAGCTTTCCATTGACCTGTAATAATATCACATTATAGTAACTATTGTTCAGAAACAATGGAAGTAATAAGGATCTTTTGCTTGTGAAAAACTTGGTAACATCTTAAGACTAAATTATATGTGCCATTGTAAGGAACATTTTGGGGTGTGACTTGCGCCCAGTTATGTTGATGAAGGAAAAGTAAAAAGCCATAAATCTCTTGAAACAGATGACTTTTTGAACACATTCACTTCTCATAGTCGCAAGTGGGTAGTGATGGAGGTGAATTTAAAAGTGACTGAAAGATTAATGTGTGCTCTATATTCAAGTAAAATTAAATTACAAAGTGTAAATGAACCACGTTATAACGTTTTCCAGAAAAATAGGAAATGTGTGATTTGGGCTATATCCTCCCTTGTTTCGGATTACCTCACTCAACATAAGCAAATTATCAATTTGGAAACAATCTCTAGAAAACTTCCCCTTCACTCTAATTCCAACTGATTGATCTTGGACAAGCGGGGCTGTTAGATATGCTGTGAATGACTGACCAATCTGCACCTGATACAAGATACAATACTAAAAATCTACTGTGTTCTTTGTGTCCATGAAACTTGTTGACTACCTGATTGTCTTACATTCAACACATACTTGGGTGTCCAATAAGAATTAACAATGCAGCAATATGCCCTGAAGCTGATGACAGTCATGATGAAGAGGAGTAAGTGCGGAATGATTTTTTAAACGATATTTTAGAAAAGGTAATTTTTTCGATTAAATGAGACACTTTATAAAGCTGTATTTAGATGTTTTACTTTAGTATTAAGTATAATGGCTCCAAGGACACATATTATGCAGTTGTAATTAATCACATCAGGTACATCAAACTTACGAGTATATGCTGAATGTGTACTATACATATAATTAGCGAAATGTGGGGTAATATTTAATTTTATCACTAGTTTACTTCCCCTCTTAGTGATTAGGGTATAAATGAATAGAAATCTTGTTTAATGTATTTTGTTTATTATGACAGGGTCAATGTTTTTGTAAAATGGATGGTTTCAGAGATTTTTACAAAAATCCTAATGCTAGACTAAATTTAATTCAATTATTTGTTTCTGAAGTTTGTGTTAGCTGAGACTAGATTAAATTGAACATAGCGATGGTCTAGCACACGTGTTGTAAGTGTAAAAATTACGTTTTCGAGAAAACGTGATGTAAAGTTTACACCAAATCAAATTATCACCATCCAATCAACGAATTTTACAATTAGTGCAGTCATTGAAGCGAAAAATAGGGTCTTACCTCCGAAATATTTTACTACGAACCGATTTACATTGAATTTTGGAATTAGGCTTTCTTACCCTTAACCTCAAAAGTGATATTGACCCGACCTCCGTTTTTATTTGTAAGAGGTGAAAACGACCCCTTAATGAAAAAATTTACATTGAGCCATTTTATCGCTAGAAAACGTATTTAATAATAAGGAGTGAAATCGTAAAAATTATCTCATGTTTAACCCATTTTCAACCTCTAAGAAACTTTACAACCCCTGCAAACGACCCCTAAATTGAAGAAAATTACAAAAAGTACTTTTGTATAACTTAAAAAGATTTAAATATAGAGTAAATATTGTTTTACGTTCTCTACCTTAATTATCATATTTTTAACCCCTTTTCAACCCTTAAAAACAACCCTTCAATTAAAAATTGTATAAAAAAATTTCTTTTGATGAACTCAAAATGATTTAAATGTTGTTCCACGTTCTCGAAAATGGCTATCATATGTTTAGCTTTTCAACCCTTAAAACTACCCCTAAATTAAAACATTGAAAATATATGTTTATACAATTAAAAATAATTTAATTATAGAGTAAGTAATCAGACACTTTTTATTGAATAAAATATAAACTTACAAGTTATCTGGAAATGTACTAGATTAAATTAGTAATTAATTATAAAAAATTCTGCAACAAGAGCATTACAATACATAAAAAAACTATTACACCAATCGTTCATGACTCAATATCGGAGTTGCTGTCGTAGTCAAGATCTTCTTCTGGGTCAATTGGAGGGCTATTCTGGCAGTTATCTCCACTGCATGTTCCACTAGTTACATTGCAAAACAGCCCGACTCTTCGGCATCCGCAAGTGGCTCCGCAACCTTTTTTGCAGTTGCAAAAAATCATTTTAAGTAAATCTTGCGGTGCAGGTGGATCTGCAGTTTTTATTGGATTGGATTTTATTGGATATACATATATGAATGTTTGTATGTATTCGTGCGTATGTTTCCGATATATATATATGCCATATATGGATATATATATATATATATATATATATATATATATATATGACAATAGTTTTGAATTCATATTATTCTTTACTTTCACTCTCCTCCAAATTTTTGTGCTCCGAAATTTTCATTTTACTAAATAGAAAAAAAAAAACGTTTAGTTTTTGGACCATAACTCCTTCAATTTTAAAGCTATCACAACGTTAAAAAAAAACATTTTAAAGGTAATTGAAAGAGCTACAACTTTTTTCATTATGATATGTAGTGTAAAACCCTTCATTTTGAAACGGTGAAGGGTCAAAAGGCTCGAGAGAGACTGTGATTGCGCTACCGCGCGCTCTTTAAACAGTCATATCTCCGTCAATTTTGGTCTGACAGAAAAAAAAAACAAAATTTTTGTCAAAAAAAGACCTACATTTTTTATCATTACAGTTTTTTACGTATCTTTCATTATTTTTGAAATATTATGAACAAAAGGTTTTTTTTTAAAAATGAAAACAAATTTTTTTCTTAAAATCGTGATTTCATTCCAAAGCAGCCAAACGGCTGGAATCCAATAAACTCTTCATATTAAAGTTAAATCTAGACGGAATACGATTAATTTTAATTTTGGTGGAAATGGCACTTATGAAACACATCGATTTAAAAAAAAATATATTAGATGTCCCTCCTTTTTTCATTACAACTCACTCACTTTACGTGCAAAAGACTTTTAACACTGCTCATTTTAAAGATTGTTTTAAGCACTATAAAAAAGTTTCTTATTGTCATATAGATAAAATGTATCCGTTGTCCGCTAGATGGCATTGAATACATCGATTCAAGTTCAGACAAAAAAAAAACGGCTTTTATCTTCAATATCTCCCTTAATATTGCACTTAGAACACTCTTTAAAATTTGTTCATTTTCTTACCTTCTACAATTTTGTTTATTATAAAATTATCGTTAAAACGCATATTTTTTGAGATATTTGCAAAAAACCGTTGAAAAACGTGGAAAAATTCCGAGTTTTCAATCGCCAATAACTTGAAAAGTATTGAGTTTTTGAAAAAATTTTATAGAACACTTTTTGCTTAGAATTGGGTCTTCTATCGATCCCCGAGGTTATTTTGACCAAAAAAATTTCCACTAACGAGAAGGGGTGGCAACCACCCCCAGGGTAAGAACGGAGGTCGGGTCAATATCACTTTTGAAGTTAAGGGTAAGATAAGCCTAATTCAAAAATTTCATGTAAATCGGTTCGTAGTAAAATATTTCTGAGGTATAAAGCTTCAATGACTGGACTAAATAAGTTTTTAATGATAATATAGTCTTCTTTGGTGTGTTTTTATTTCTTTACTTTTACTTTATTTTTAGCCACTGGACCTTTACTTCATTTGTGTTTAGCGTAGTGTTAGAGATCATAGTATCAGCAATTTTTTGGAGATCGTAAAAATCGTTGAAATTCAATATAGGCATTCATAGAGTCTGCCTCCATGTATGAATGTCCAGACTCCATGAACTTCAAATCAATGACTTTTAAATGGTTTATTTTATTCACTGCATACAGCATTGCAGCTGCTACATATTTATTCCTATTCTGCCCTCCACATCTATCACTAAATGTAGAGACATGTGTTACAGTTTCTGGTAACCCATGAAGGTATTTTAGAAGACAGGTTCCGATTTCTGTGCTACCTTTCTTTCCATATGTCTCACCAAATACACAGCAATGACTCTCTGCATTTGAGTGATCAGAAATAGTTAAACTGTAAACATGAAGAAATTTTGGTTACATCTAGCGCAATTTACAGGTAAAGGTTTTTTTTCTGGAACTTCTTTTCCGCTTCTATTTACGTATTTCATTCCACAAAGTCTTTGCTTCTTCACTACCGATCTTTTCCATGCAGTTTTGTCAGCTTTCTTCTTTCTTTTTAATGATAATAAACGGCTTTTATTGAGATAATAAATATCTACAATATAGGGCGAAGTTTAGATAATATTATCAATTCTTACACTTAACCCTAGTTAATCTTTTCTCTTTCGGTCTTTCAGAATCCTCTCTAGCCATTTGTTCATCCTCGGAGCTCAATTTTGAAGTCGAAGGTATGTAAGACTCACTGGAATGTGTGAATGACTCCTCGGAATCATTTCCGTCACTGCTGGAGTATATCTCCTCATTGTGTCTCAGTATAATAGGTAGCTCCTGATGTATTCGAATTTTATTTTAAAAGTCCGGACGTGCTAGGTACAGATATAGGTTCAACATCATCCGATTGTCTTTTTTCCTCAACAATGCAAGATTCTAAAAAACACCACGAAATGAGTAGGAATTTACCAATATATCAATATACATGACTAATTTACCCTACTCATATTTATTTATTTACTTACCAGCTATTGCTCTGGTCGCCAATGCAACAATTTTTTCACCCCTGGATGCCACGTCAATTTTTAATTCCTCACAAGTACAATGCACCAGAAGATAAACAAAAATATAACCTAACAATTTAACAACACAAATGTGCTAAGTGTACACTTAACTCATTCTGTTCAAAAAATATATAAAACACAAATGTGGTAACTGATTATACAACAAGTGTGCATGAATATTCCGAAATTGATGTACTTACAACAAAAGGTGGATGACGCCACTAGCCATAAATCTGAATAAA
The DNA here is from genome assembly GCA_963675555.1 of Leptura quadrifasciata. Lineage (NCBI taxonomy): Eukaryota > Metazoa > Arthropoda > Insecta > Coleoptera > Cerambycidae > Leptura > Leptura quadrifasciata. The sequence continues at coordinate 48,788,153 of OY776678.1, forward strand.
CAGTTATCATGTGTACACATTGAATTATTACCTACAAATATCACTTCCTATGTACTCAACTCAATTTCACTCAATTTGTGCGCTACACCATCGAATATGAATTTCTATTAAATAAAAAATTCGAATGAAAAAAAAAAATCAAAATAGTCCAAATATTTCAAGTTACAAGAAATTTTATAAGAACATGTGGGCGCCTTCTTTAAACCATCCGATATGTTTAATAACTGCCCTTGCCTTATGTCGACTTTGCTTTTTTGGGATGTGAGAATATACCCTGAAAGCAGCTTTTAGTCCTCTTGACATATCAAAGTGTGCTCTGGTACATGGACTAATGAAGTTTAGAGCACTTCAGACGAATTTGTAGGAGAGTATATTGCTAGTTTGCAATATTTGAAATTTATAAATTAGCAAATGTTTTTAATATTTTAACAAATGATAATAAATTCAGAAATATTAATGGAAATGAAAAAATTTAATAAGCTTGGATTACATGCCCTTAGATACAGTTTTATAATTGCTATTAGCACCCATACGAATGTTTGAATATAATATATTGCTTAAATATGTTGCAAGCATATGGTCAAAATTAATTTTAGAGAGGATTATATATTAGATTTCAAGAGATATTTGTGAAGACATATTTAACAAAACTATTTAAAAATACTTAAGTGCATTTTTGGGTAGTAGCATATGTATATTTTTAATTATATAAGAGGTTTAAAGATATTTCAAAAATTTTCATAATATATCAAAATTAAATATTTATTAAAATAGAATTATTATCTATATCATCGATTTAAATAAAAAATTACAGAACTATATTACTTAATAGAATTTGCCAACTAATTTAGTACAACATAGTGCCAAATGTTAATGCACATTATATATAGACAGTCAATACATACTTTGGTTGTATTCCAATTAAATGTATTGACATTTGTAAAATGTAGATTCTTAAGTTAACATTGTGCAAGACAGTTTTATTTGTTTAAAAATTATTTCAGCCCGAAGAAATTATGTTTTTATAAAACTATTGTTACATTATGTTATCTCGAGGTTGACTGCGAATTTTGTGTGTAATTTCGAATGTTGGGACGCCGGTAGGACTCAGGGGCCTAGTAAACTTTGTGTAGATGACGGTCGAGTTTTCAGGGTCGATTTAATTTTGATACAACGTAGGAACACTGTGCCTCAATGAAGTACAGGAAGCTGGACAAGACGCGAGGCTTGTCGAGATAGTGTCATGAACACGTGGTCACACAGGGGTCATCTGGTCGGGTCATTAACGACGAATATTCTTTATAAAAACACGTGAATCACGTGATAAGACACAAAGAGGTGTAACTGGAAAGGCAGCTGTGCCTTATTAGTAGCCAGTCCACGTTTGTGACGAAAGTTATTACTGGGAGGTGGCTTTACCTAATTACTAACAGCAATGCTAACGCCAAAAAAATTTTTTGAGACGTTTCATTCTTGTATACACACTAAATCCCATTTTAATTTTTTTTACTCCCTTTCATAATAGTGTGGGGGTGATAGTGGCGGGGTGGCTGATGCCAAAAGACATTGCAATTTTATGGACTCTTACCTGCTTGCTTGCCTATTTACCCCCTAACCCTTCAATGGAAATTAGATCAAAATCTAGTTCCAGATCTCATTATAATTCATAAGTGTACCAAATTTTAAGTCAATATCATGAACGGTTCTAGAGTAAACGTGCTCACAAAAAAAGTTACGACCGACAGACAATTTTTTTTTACTCAAGTTTAAAATCTCGACGTTTCATGACATTTTAAGCCTATTTCCACAATTTTTTTTTTTTGCGTTACTATACTTGCACTAGATGTGGAAGTAAAAATGTCATCAAAATCAGACTGGTGTTTCTGAGAAAATCAATTTTGGAATTGCAGACAATTTTTAGTGGCATGTTAATTACTTCTCATTCCTGGGAAGAGTATAATAATATCGATATAGAGTATAATGATTTTATCAACTTGATATAACATTCTCACAAGATTGATTATACTATTTATTTACCAATGAGTTAATTCTACTGTAAAATAAATAATACTGTCTCACACAATATAATTCTTAAAAGATTTGTATGTACTATAAAGCTAAAATTATATTTTTGTCTATAATTTCTAGTCAAATTGTCTACTTATTTGCACAATCATGTAATATACAGAACAATACATGTAAACCTACAATAAAAAATTACAAAATGTTTTTCTTCTTTTCTGGCTACCACCTTTTTGATGTTTCCTTTATGTTGCAAACCTTTGATCCTATTAGTCTAAGAAAAATTCTGAAATTGTGACTTCTGTCTGCAAATCATATATTTTGTCTATACACACCAAAAAACCGGGTGCTCAAAAAAAACATTTCAAGGGACGGCGAAGACGAGGTGGAAATGCTCACTGGTTGCAGATGATTATTGATTCGTATCTTGAAACGGCTATAAATAGACCAAACTATATGATTTTTTTTAATGCTTGTTTTTTCTTTAAAATAAAATTCAATTAATTTTCCCCTACAGCCAACAGTTTCCTTGATATTCTTAGTTCTCTCATTAAATTTTTTTCTGGTCCAATAATATTTCCTTTTAGTTATCAAATTTTCTACATATTTCAATTTCTTTTTTGTCATGTACTCCAGTCAATGAGTGCTCAAAAGAGGGGTGTAGAGTAGTACATGGAATATGCGAGACTTTTTGACTTCAGAACTTTGTTACTAGGTAAACATACTAAAAGTCCCCGTCCCTGAGAGGTGAGCTTACGTTGAGAGGGGAGGTCTCATTTTTGGGTTTTTCTATTATATCTCGGAAACGGTGGACTCTAGAAAAAATACGTTCTAAATAAAAATTTTGTTTCTATACATATTTGTCGAATTTCCAGCGGATTTCGGCATATACGTTATTGAAAATCGATAATTTTCGAAAAAATCATTTTTACCTAACTCTCTTTTGTCAAACATTTGCTTCTAGTACCTCGAACGATCGTTTCTCAGTCAGAAAAATTGTCAGAAACGAAGTTGTACAGCATTAAATTTCCTTTAATTTAATATAAACTATTGCTACTTTATCTTCAACCAATCAAAACTTATAGAATTTCTAACATGTACGCTCATTTTCAAAAGATGAAAGCTAATTCAATTTCCTATAGAATTGTCTCCATACATATCTCTGGAATTCCCAACGGTTTTCGAGGTATTTAGGTATTTAACGAAAGTGGAATGAGGAAGTGCAGAAAGTCACACACGCTGTTTAAGGAAATTGATAAGGACGCTGATTTAACTACCTTTGAATTTGTTGTTGATGCGGGATTCCTAGTCGAGACAACTGTATCAACCACTTGTGATGGTTATGCTAAATTTCTGAAGACCTATTATAATGGGAGAGGTTGTACGGTGGTGTTTGATGGGTACACTGACACGTCAGAGAACACAAAAGCAGCTGAACAGAGTCGACGATATCGGCTCAGGAGATGTGTGGACATCAATATCAGTTTGGAAAGTGAAATGAAATTCAAACGAGGATTTCCTTTCCAACTTTCATAATAAGAGTCAGCTAATGACGCAGCTGCAGAAAAATGGAATAAATACGCTTCAAGCTTCAGGTGATGCTGACATTGATATTGTGAAGACGGCTATAAACAGATCGCAATATTCCTCGGTAGCTGTTATTGGAAAGGACGTCGGTTTCGCTATTCTCTTGGTAGCCAAAACCCCAACTGATTGTGACATTCTGCTAGTAAAACCTGGAAGAGGAAAGGTCAGGACTATTGTCACAACAGCTGCAGCAGGAGTTGAAAATGAAGGACAATGACCATTTGTTATTCTTACATGCATTCACAGGCTGTGACTCTACATCCGCAGCGTCTCGCAAGAGTAAAGTGGGTTTTGTCAAAATGTACCAGAAGTTCAAAATCATATAAAGTGCAGCTGAGGTATTTGTCAGCGGTTCTTCTTCCCTTGATTCCATTGAAACAGCTGGGATCATGAGTACTCTCTCATGGTATGGCGCTCCAGCACAGAAAAATCCCTCAACGAGTTCCCCTACAAATCATTTGTCAAAGCAGCTGCAAACATGAAGCCTGATCTCTCAACTGTCCCTCCAACTGAAGGAGCTGTTAAGCAGCATGCATTCTGGACGTACCACCAAGTACACCTGTGGTTAAGGGAGGAACCTAATTGTGGGACACCGAATTGGGGTTGGGAGAAGAGGAATGACTAACTAGTTCCGAAACTGTCATAGTTGGATGCTGCTCCTGACGAAACCTTGAAGATGATTTTTTGCCAATGCACGAAAGGATGTGACAGTGACAGGTGTGGTTGTAGAAAAGTATTGTTAAACTGCTCTGTCGCACGTCCAAATTGCAATGGCAGTTGCAACAATGGAGTCGAAATATTAATTCGGGAAGAAGGCGACAACAACGATACACTACCAATCTCTTTGGACAACGTCTCTACTGCCTCGACTCTTCCGCCTCAAAAAAACCAAGATACCACCTTGAATGCTTATTTTTTCATTTTCTAACTACTACCAGTCCATGTAAATACTTTCATTATATGATAAAGTAGCAAAAGTAAAGGAAACTACGATTTCGTTTCTGACTGAGAAATGATCGCGGGAGGCAGTATGTTTGACAAAAAGAGTTAGGTAAAAATGATTTTTTCGAAAATCATCGATTTTTAATAACGTATATTGCGAAAACCGTTGGAAACTCGACAAACATGTATGGAAACAATTTTATCGGAAATTTATTTATTTTTATTTTATTTTAATGCCTTGTTTATATTTACGTCCTGGCGGAGTTTAGCTACAGCTACTCTTCCACCCAAGTAGGACGGCGAAATGAGATGCCGTTCACCCATTCAAGTGATTATTTGACTTTTCAGGATAGTACATTATAAAAGAATCATTTTCGATATTTTTCATATGTGTGAATGGACATATTAGTGTGACGTATAAAGCAATCTTATAGTATATGGAGTCATAGCGCATTCAATGAAAATTTGTCATGTATTATTGTGAACTTTAGTCATACATGTTCAATTTGGTTTTAGTTTTCATCCCAATGCACATTCACAACTCGCTGTGGTGTGAGACTGCATACATTCGGGCGATTTTAACTAGTTCTAACCTCACCACTAAACAGGTCCACCAAAAGAAGTGGTAAGAATTAGGATATAAGCAGTTTTTCGCTCAAAAATCCTATACATGTTCATATTTTCACGATTTTCCCAAATTTTGGAAAAGTCGGTATAAAATTTGACTTTGTTACAGCTGTATTTTACAGAAAGAAATTTCTGATGATTTTAATATTACTGTTCGACTTTTCTCGCCTTCTATCTTAAATTTTCACGATATTCCAGAATTCTGGAAAACCAGTGCAGAGTGTATGATTTTACAATAATTATGCATTGCAACATCAAATAATACTGTGACATTTCTTATTAGTGTGACAATGGGGAACATTCTCTTTTATTTTATCCACCAGAGTGCACCAGCTGTACTCGGTTGTTTGTCCATCAATGTCAATACGAAAAAATATGTCTTTGTATAAACAAAGTTACCAACTACCGTAATCCTTTTTATCAATTTGGCTCATTTCAGTTATTTCTACGAATAAGAGACTGGCAAACTCTCGGAAATCAGGAAATTTAAACTATTTAAAAATTATATATGATACAAGTTGAGAATGACATTAAACCGAGTACGCATGGCGTCATCTATTGAGTATATTAGGAACAGGCTTGGATTGTTCCTCATTATTTTTATCAATTTGGCTCATTTCTACTAATAAGAGATTGGGAAACTCTCAGAAATCGGGAAATTTAAAAGTTATAATATAACTTTTAAATAGTTGTTTAATGTCATTCTCAATTTGTATCATATATTATTTGATACAAATTGAGTGGCATTAAACCGAGTACGCATGGCGTCATCTATTGGGTATATTAGGAACTGGCTTGGATTGTTCCCCATTCGAAAATGAACAATAGAAGCTCATTTTCATTAAAAAATGACCACCAAAAAATAGCAAGAAAATGTAATTATGATTTTTTAATTTATTTTAAAAGACATAATAATATACTTACCACTTTTTCACAGAAAAATTGCACTCAGAAAAAAAAATTAGGAAAAATTATTCTATAATAGTGGGTTTCGCCCCTCATCTTTTGAGACAATAATTGTTATTTACACTTTGCGACTTATTACACTATGTTCCATTTTATCAAGAACAATTAATTAATTTTCACTCACGCCTAACTTCGCCCATAAATCAGATTTAAAAGTACCTTCAGCTAACAATGAGTGAAAACGGAGATGTTCAATTGTTCAACAATTCAACATGAATTTCTTGGACTTACGGCTCTTCACACAAAAACTTAGTTTTTTCAATAAAAAAAATCTGTTTATAAATATTTCTAATGGTTTAAAATAATTTGTTTTTAAACATTTAGCCTTATATTCAATAAAGAAAATATGTAAGTTGTTCCTTGAACTGTGATCTATCTTTATTTGTAAATTTTTTTCAAAATTCCATTAACTTTGAAGGCAATGCGCAACCGGAAGATGTTAATGGATTTAAATAATACTTAAACAATATTCTCTGTGGTTGTAATACATAAGAATTACATTCGGGAAGTGGCTAATTTAAAAATGTTAAAAATTATCGTAAGGATGTGAATTTTTCCGAATTTCGGTAAACTTTAGAGCACATGCGCGATATGAACTGATTTTATTTCTTTTTTTTCCCCTTTTTAGTCTCCCCAATTAGCAACTTTTCCGCGGTACGACTTGAAAACACATTTTTTAATTTTTTCGGCCTACCCTAGTAAGGTCTATAGTACGAAAAATACACATTTTTATAAGTTTAATTTTAAACTATTAATTGTTTTTTAAGTAATGACGTCAATTGTTTTAAATGGCAACATATTGTTTTTCTCTTGGTTTTAATCACGGTGTATATTACACCGTGGTTTTGATGGACCATTTAATTATCAAAACGACAGCATTTTGACACAAAGCTCTTGAACAAAATGATTGGAAATCAAACTAGACTTTATTAACAAGTCAAGCAAAAACTCTTATACTAACAAAATTATTAGTTGATTTTTCGAAATTCAATTCAATTCGATTTATTTATCCAAGAGATCATTTACATGATATAGGACATGTCAGATAAAATATAATAATACACAATAAAACAAACACATACATAAAATATACAACCTATAGGTAGATACAGTTGGTATATTATTATTATTATTATTATTATTATGGTATTATTAAATTAAGAGCACTTTTTAAAATCGGTGTTTAGTGCTTCGAGCACTTCACCCAAGGGGCTTAGTGCTTAGTAATCGTGCAGTGTTTTTATTTATTTATTAGTATCTTATTTTAAGAGGCGGAGGCGTTCTTCGATATACTGGCAGTTCAACTTACATTGGCTAACTAATAATTTAAAAGCTTTTTTTTTTAATAAAATTTCACCATTTTTATTTTTACTCGCAAACTTTTATGAGGCCTTTGTAGTCCAATCAAATTACTTTTTCAGGTGCCAAAAAATAGTTCAGTAATTGAAAATATGTAAAAATCAGGAAAAATTCCGTAGAACTCAATGAACTACTTTACCCCACCTGAATTTTTGGGATTCATTTTCAAAATGGCGTCCAAAGTTCGAAAAAAAACAAGTTTTTTTCATTTATAAAAAAACTAAACATTATAGAAAAAAATGTTTCAAACAGAAGTTGTAGGAATTGAATCGATAAGCCCAAACCGGTTTTGATCGATAAATAAATTAATTAGTTATTGCAAAAAAACCGCTACAAATTCGCAATTTTTTCAAATAGCTATCTCTTTCAAAAATAGATATTTTTTTATGAGACTTGGTGAGCAAAATAACATAATTTTTTCAAAATCGAATAATATTTTATAGTTTTTGCAAAATCGAGTTTTTCGAGAAAAAGAAAACGTTTTTGTAAAATCCCCATAATTCATAGGCCGCCACATCTTTAGGAATGGGGTTGGGCTTAAAATTTTCTTTAATAATTACACTATTTTGTGCAAATATTGCGCGAGCCTCAAATCTATTTCAAATATCGCAAAAAACGTTCGAAAAATCGTTTTTTTTTTTCGAGCCATATAACTTTGATTAAACTTTTGATTTCAATTCGTATCAAAATGTCGATACTGCCATTCGAAAATTGACATTTTTTCACGAACTTAAAAAAAAAGTCTGTCTTACGATCAACAGAGGGTGAGAAAATATATATATATATTTTTTTTTTTTTCGAAAAATCGCCATGACCTCATTTATTAATATTAAATAGGAATAAAAACATGAAAAGAAATTTGCATGGTAAAATCACTAAATGTCTCGGAAATGTTCCTGAAAGTATTCTTCAAAGCTATAGAAGGCTGTTTGATTATATGTTTGAACTTTAAAAAATCTAAATTTCTGATCCTGTCAGGTAACTTATTATAAAATTTTATGCAGTAATAGCCTGCGCCGTTTCTGGTTTTTGCTAGTCTAAGAAAATTATGCTTTATGTTACTTCCAAGTCGAGTAGGATAAGTGTGTAAATCACCCTGGCTATCAAGTTTGTGCAAATTACGTTTAATGTACAGGAGGCATTCGAGTATGTAAGCCGACGGCATAGTAAGTATGTTAAAATTTTTAAAACTTTCTCTACAATCATCTCTGTAGTTTAAACCTGCTATAATTCTCAGACATTTACGTTGCAGGCTAAAAATCTTTTTACTATGAGTTGAGTGTCCCCAGTTCAAAATAGAATAGGTCATGGTAGAGTGAAAAGTGCCATGGTAAGCAGTAACAAGAACTTGATTTGAAACGGTATTGGTCAAATTTCGTAGTAAAAACATTTTCTTTGATAATGTTTTAGATAAATTTATAACATGTTTATCCCAGCAGACTGTTGGGTCGATGTACACTCCCAGGAATTTCACTACATTATCACTGGTGTTCTGGTTTACATTTGTATGACGAAGAGTAAATGTCATAGTTTGTGTTTTGTCTTGATTTAGTGTCAAATTATTGGCTAGGAACCACTGTCTAATGTTCGATTGTGTACTCGTAACACTCTCGGTAAGTTGATTAGAGTCACTGTCAAAATTAAGAGCTGTGGTGTCATCAGCAAATAAAATAAATGAAGTATTATCACCACAATTTGCCAAATCATTTATAAATATGATAAACAGTAGTGGACCAAGAACTGAACCCTGCGGAACACCATGCTTTAACTTGGTTAGCTGCGAATCATTATTATTGTAAGACACATATTGGCATCTGTCTGTTAGATAAGATTGAATCAGTGATATACTACTGTGGTCAAAATTATAGTGATATAGCTTATCCAAGAGAATGTTGTGAGATACACAATCGAAAACTTTAGTTAGGTCATAAAAGGTTCCAGTAGTTATGTTACGTAATTCAAAATTTTGCATGATAATCTGTGTCAAATTACTTATCGCCAATGTTGTTGAGAGCTTGTTTCTATAGCCAAATTGACTGCAATGAAATAAATTGTTTTCCTCGAAAAAGTACGTCATTTGATTTTTCAAGACCGTTTCAAATTAAGGGTTGAAATTTACACGTTATAGTTGAATATTTATACTTCAATATAAAAAATAGTCCGCAACGATTGGTTTCATTAAACTTCATTTTTGTGGGCCCCGTATATTGCTTGCTCGGCTTGACACGTTGATAAGATTAAAAAAATTGCATGTAGATGCGAAAGCGGTGATTGCAAAACTAATGCGTGTAGCTGCCGAAAACATGGATTAAAATGTTCTAATTTATGTTTGAAGTGCGTAGATTACAATTGCTCTAATATCGAAGAAAAACTATAGTTATTGAAAATATCGAGGAAGACATAGACGAGTCATGTTTAGCAGAAATTGAAATCGAATCAGACGAAGAAAACTTTGACGGTGGTGATGAACAAGAAATCATGTTAAACAGTAGTAGCGAAGAAGATAGGAGGCCTAAGAAACATTCAAAAATAAATTAATATAATTTTCATACAATCAATAACTGATTGTATACTAGTTTTTATACTTTTATTTACATGTTCAATAAATTAAGAATTTTTCTACTTTCCGCCTTTTTATTTCTTCAACTAACCGACATTATTTTTATTATTTCAATAAGATACGTACCATTATGTAAATACAAATTCATAACTGATAAAAAAGCTTTATAAATGTACATGAAAAGAAAAAATACATGTAGTTCGTTCCATAGGATCGACATATACAATAGCAGTATTAGTCTTCTCCTCCTTACCGCACGCATCGTGTCGAGCCGAGCAAGCAATATACGGGACCCATAAAAATGAAGTTTAATGAAAGAAAATGGGACCAATCATTGCGGACTATTCTTTATATTGAAGTATAAATATTCAACTATAACATGTGTAAATTTCAGCCCTTAATATTAATAAATGAGGCCATGGCGATTTTCGAAAAAAAAAAAAAAAAAATTCTCGGACCCTGTTGGTCGTAAGACAGACTTTTTTTTTAAAATTCGTGAAAAAATGTCAATTTTCGAATGGCAGTATCGACATTTTGATACAAATTGAAATCAAAAAGTTAATCAAAGTTTTATGGCCAAAAAAAACCGATTTTTTAATTGTTTTTTGCGATATTTGAAATCGATTTTGAGGCTCGCACAATATTTGTATATAATAGTGTAATTATTAAAGAAAATTTTAAGCCTAATCCAGTTCCTAAAGATGTGGCGGCCTATGAATTATGGGGATTTTACAAAAACTTTTTTTTTTTTCGAAAAAACACGATTTTTGCAAAAACTATAAAATATTTTTCACTTATGAAAAAATCATTTTATTTTGCTCACCAAGATCTATCCTTTCACCAACTTTCATAAAAATGAATTTATTTTTTAAGAGATACAGCTATTTGAAAAAATTGCGAATTTTTAGCAGTTTTTTGCAATAACTAATTAATTTATTTATCAATCAAAACCGGTTTGGACTTATTCGATCCGTATTAAAAATTCCTACAACTTTTGTTTGAAACATTTTTTTCTAAAATGTTTAGTTTTTTTATAAATGAAACAGGTGGGGTAAAGTAATTCATTGAATTCTACGGAATTTTTTCTAATTTTTGCATATTTTCAATTACTGAATTACTTTTTGGCAAAAAAATAAGTTATTTTCGACAATTTTATGGGCCTATTGTAACTATAGATTTCAGGGAATCACCAAAAATTTAAAAAAATATATAATACATTCGGCAAATTGCGACGCTCTTTTCCTACATCGCCATTTTTGTTAGCCCTTATCCTTTTTTTTTTAAATAACACTTAAATTCAATAAACGTCTAGCCTCAATAGACACTCTTTATTATTTAAATTTGTAACGTGTTTAATACTCGTGAATTTTAAGCATTTTTTCAGAGTACTTAGTAATTGCGAGTACTTTACTATTAAAGAACAAAAGCACTTTTCTGAGTCCTTAGTGCTCACGAGCACTTTTTGTCAATGTTAGGCACAGCTCTGATACCTAAATATTATTCAAAGTATTGATTTTACAACTCTCTTGAAATTCAAAAATCTTCATGCTGTCATTTTGACGATTAAAAGATCTATCCACATGAAAAAATACGTTACCATTACCATTACCAAAAATCGATAACGTCGTTACTCTTAAGCAAATTATCAAAAATTAAGTTTGATAAAGAATGTGTATTTTTATAAAATAAAATCAAAGTCGAGAGGTTTTTTCTACATAATTTTCTTTTCAGTTTTAATGAATGCGTTGGATACTTTACCTGCAAAGTGTATTCTAGAGAAAGCTTTGAAAACGACTGACATAACTTCCTATTATTATGTTTGCCTTACTTTTTATTTTATTTAAGGCAACCTTTACATTCTCTTTGTTTGTACTTGTTCTACATATGTTGCACAAAAGAAAAATGTGTAATATGACTGATTTACAAATTGACTTGAGGAAACAAAAATAAGAAAATTATATTAAACATTTTATTAAACTTCTAATACATTTACAGAGCAAGAACTGCGGAAGCCTTAAGAGCCTTGCGTTCCTTTGCTTTAACTTGTGCTGCAATACGGTCAAGATCTCTCCTACCTTGTTGAGTAAGTTTTCTACCACCATCTGCAGATTTTTCGATAAGTTTAAGAGCTTCTAAACTTTGTAAAGCTTTACGGGCTATGCTTCCAGCTGAACGACAGAAGTGGGATGGTTTGGTTCCATTGCGCTTGCGGGTACCAAATATTTTGGTAACGGAACCTACTCCCACAGGAGAACGAATGTAAATATGTCTAACAACTGAAGCACATCTTACATAATACCAATCAGGATCATAAGGTGCTAATTCTTTAGCACGGGAAGTTTTTACAAGGTCGATCCATTCTGGTACACGCAGTTTTCCCGTTCTGAAAAAAGAAAAAAAGACATGAGATCGTCGATTCATAAATTTTAAACTTTTATATTGAAATGCTGGTGTACATATTTGTAATTTATTCGACAGTCGAGTTATTTAGTTCTATTTTTTTTAGTTTAACATATCACTCCTTTATATGTCGAGGTTAGATCTTCTTACTTACTAAACCATGGGAATATTCACATGACATGACATTCATATACAGTAGTAAAAGCCACTTTACAGTTTGCAATTTATTACCGGCAATAAATACTCTTGCGAGTTTGCGCACTACTACGTGTTCTGATCAGCTGTGGCAATGTTCCTTGCATTGCAGAAATTAGAACCTGTCCTAATTTTATTGTATTGCGGTTGCAATTCTGGTGATATTTTTTGTGATTTTTATGATGCCAACGGAATAGAAATTACTGTGATTATTCGCATTTGTATTTTTTGTTTTATATTACATAAATAAAATTACCTATTTATATCATAACGAAAATTTAAATCGTATTATCCTCACATGGAACACTACCATAGTCATTTACATATCCCCTTATTTGGATGGCTTCATTTTTTGGTCTATTACCTATCTGTCTATTTAAGCCATAAATAAATCTAAACCTCCTGTCTATATTTAACTAGGATTTTATCCAACAGCACTAATTAACAAAGCACATGAAGCAGCTGCAATTTTAACCTGTTTACTCGTCATCAACTAATCCTTTAAAAAGGTAAATAATAACGATTATCTCAAAACATTACATAAATCATCTGATTCATCTATGACAGTATACATGTTTCTTGAGCAAGGAAAATTGCCAAGTGTAAAGTGAGCTGCACGATTATCAAAGTCCGCAATGCCTTGCCAGCAATAAATTGCAAACTGTAAAGCGGTTTTTACAGTCTGCAATTTTCTTGCAAGCAAGGTGTTGCAGCGGCAATTTCTTGCAGGCAATGTTTCTTGACGGTGCAGCACTTTACAGCTGTAATAGCAAATAATAATATTGCGCAACTCTTTAAACATAAATTGTACTGTGTCAAAACAAACTAATTAATAATACATTAACCTAACTTATTCTGCTCGTTTTAGTTGCCGAGAATATTCATATGAATACGCTTTCATCTACTTTTATTGTCTATAACGACAGCCTCCTACAGTTAGGAGGCTGTGCTATAACCTCTCAATCAGGTCACGTGACATGAATATTTCTAGTAGGGAGTGTCTACAGCTCCGGGTAAATCCGTATGATTAATTTTTATTATTCCTCCGTCCAGGCAATTCACGCCGCACATGCGCGATGACGTTCAAACATATTGATATAGTAAGAATTATAAGGTTACCCATCAGCAGTCTGTGGTGTAATACCTCACCACACGTGAGGTCGAGGGTTCGAATCCGCTTGCTACAGTTTTTTTTTTACCACATTTTGTTAACTAAAATACGTAATACGAATATTTCTTTAGGTTAGTTCGTTGGGTTAAATATGTTAATATTTTTTGATGTAGTATAGTTGCTTATGATAGATAATGTCCCTTGCCCTCGACGGCAGCCAATCATGCGCATGCCCGGTTTTAGACGGAGGAATAATAAAAATTAATCATACGGATTTACCCGGAGCTGTAGACATTGCCTTTCTAGTACTTCTAGTAACATTTTGTCTGTATTGGTAACTCTAAATTATTCACCACACTTGCACCTAAGTTGCAAGAAAAATCAAGAAGAACTGATTATCTGCAAGATGTTGAAATGTGCAAGTAAATTGTCAAACGTGATTAGCTAGGTCTCAAGTGTGCATGCCTTTGATCAAGATTTCTTGCATTTGCAAGAAAATTGCAGACTGTAAAGCTGTTTCAATTATTTAAAAGAATGTACAAAAATTATGCAGTGATAAACTACAGGCTAATTAATATACATTGAGAAAATATGCGAATATGAATTCAAAAATATAACATGGCTAATAGATGTGCATTGTCAAATCACATTTTCTCATTCGTGATTCCAACAATAAAAAGCAGTTGAAGAATATATATTCGATATCATTCTAACTGATCATGGTAACATTAATTAATTATAGCGTCATTGCATTTTTGTTCTTTTTATTGTTGTAAATATAGATTGTAAATCATTCCTTGAAATAAAGAAGTATTATTATTATTGTCATTAAATGTATAAATTTATTAGTAAAATTTGTGACTATTGATGAATATAAACAAATAATCACCATTGAATATTCAATACTATGGACAATCAAGTATGGTATTTAGAACTTATAGAATGAACATTCTGATTATTCAAATGATTCAACCAGTAGTTCTCTCATCAAATGTATTTCTTAAACTCTGCCGAATATGTCCATCACTACTAAATGAATCAAACAAATTAACCCTTCATTTTATCCTACACCCTCTTCATCGCAGTTACATTTTCTATTGTGCTGTGTATCACTTAAAATATTTGACATTTCCGAACTCTTTTTTCTGCAAACAATGGATTTAAAATAATCATATGTTATTAAAAGTAACTGCAAGATCATGCTCAACTGAATTGTCAGTAAGTAAATGTAGAATATAAAATAAAAATTAAAATCCACTTATCTTAAACATACCTTTATCGTAGAGGACAATTAAAGGTATATTCATTTCTGAAAACCCAACTTGGCTCTTAAAATTGGGATTACTGGGAACTATTGTTGAAAATATCAAAACATGGGTAATCAGAGAATTTAACATTTTTTTTTCGATTGATCATTGTCATATCATTCGTTTCCACACGAATGTTCAAGCTGTTTAGCTCATCGAAGCAGTTATAACCTAAATATGTAAACAAAATTTCCTACTTACTTTTTTAAAAAAGAAGCAAAGGCTTTAACGAACTTGTGTTGGTCAACATCTTTAAGCGTCACAGACGGCATTTTCTGAAAATAAATAAGAATTTTGTAAAAATATAACCAGGAACATGTGGAAATAAATGGCCGCCATACCACGAGGAGGTTATTTTTTAAATTTGACTAGTATTTTGAATATTTATATCTAAACATATATTACACGGCGTAGATAAGGCATTAAACACAAAATTCTAACAAATACCTTTCAATTTAATAATTCTTTCACATAAAATATACCGAAGTACTTCACTGACTGAATGTTGTCATTCGGTGACCAGCGGAAAAGGAAGAATGTTTGATTTTGACGTTCGAATTTGACAGTATTTTTGTCTTAGGCGGGAAGTTTAAAAACGGTGTTAGAGTGTGATTTTTAGGAGAAAGCCCCACTTAAACAAATAGCAACAAAGTAAAATTTATTTATCCTATTGCATTTTTTATTTGTTGTATATTTGAAGCTGAGAAGTAATTAGAGATAATAACATTTGTCCCTGCTTAGGTATTTAAAGTTTTTTATTTGGATTCACAAATCGGCCACCGAGGGCACGAATATCTATTTAATAAGAAACCCTAAAAAGTAGAGGACCACTCGAGTGGGAGGCACTGATTGGTCAGCCCTTGCTGATTGGTGCGTATAAAAAGTGGATGCATAATGGCGGCGGAGCTGCTTTTATTTTGACGGGCATAGTGTCATAGGATAGGTTAAAATTAAAGTAACTGTAAAGACTAATTTGGTCACGAAACAATTAATGATAACATATGTTTGCACTTTGTCAAAACAAATACTGCAACCTGCCTTTGACACTAGCGTTACGTTGTAAACGCTGATGCCACGACCACCTAGATACTGGTGGAGTTGCTGATGCGAACGCTCTAGAATCCTATACAAGTGCACACTGAAACCATCGCCGCCATGATGCATCCAATTGGGTAGAGAATAGAGTTCCTGTAAAGTAGAGTCTGGTCATACGAGGTCGAAGCATTGCTTGAAATGTGGATACATCCTGGCGGCGGCGCCAATAGGATACGTTGTAAACCTCAGGAGTTGTGAACACGCTGATGCACACGCGCACACTGAAACCATCACCATTTGAGTGGAGTGGGGGCCGAGTGGCCAGGGACCTGGGACCCGATTCTCAAATGATGATCAAAATTGTCACTTGTGACAAATTGTCGATCACTGATGTCGAGTAACTTGTGATAAACGTATTCTCGAGAGCTCTGCGACAACAAATCTTAGTAGACAATTGTTTCTCGATGATTAGCAGGTGGCAACATCGCATTCGGATAATTTTACCACATTTTTGTGTCGATTCCGAGTGTGCCCGAGTCCCGACGCTTACATAAATCTGTGGGGAATGTATTTAATTTTTTCCTTGATGTTGGGCCTTTCCATTCTTTCAAATATATATAATAAAAAATTGTCCTACTGCGCACAACAGCAAAAGAACATGATAGATTTATTGAAAAAATAAAAAAAAAATGGGAAGAAATAGAAGTGATCCTGAATTCAATACGTTGATCGAAAAAAAATTGGAAACAATGGAGAAAACTAAAAAGCCAAATCTTGAAATGTAATTAATTTCACAGAAAATTGTTTTCTTAGAATCGGCAAGATAGCCGTTCTCATATATACATGGGTTTTCTCTGATTTTGTAGTGCAGCTTCATTATTTTCCACATTTAAAATTTCTATGTCTTCATTCATCAATTGGTAGAAAATAATGAATAATTAAACAGCGAAAACCAAAAAAATCTCTGTGCTGAGTTAAACATAACCACACAAACACAGATGTAGAAACGTTTTTCACTTCTCTCCCTAGCGCAGTAGAATTATCCTTTCTTATCTATGGTGTCGATCACGACATTCGATTGTCGACGGGTTATACCCACTCTACATTATGTCTATTAAGAATTGTCTACTACGACATTAGAGAATAACGAAATGTTCATTTCAATAGACAACTGGTATTTGTCGTCCACGACATCGGTGTGGTGACATTTGAGAATCGAGTCCCAGGGGGTCGATTCACCACACCGATGTCGTGGACGACAAATACCTTTTGTCTATTGAAATGAACATTTCATTATTCTCTAATGTCGTAGTAGACAATTCTTAATAGACATAATGTAGAGTGGGTATAACCCGTCGACAATCGAATGTCGTGATCGACACCATAGATAAGAAAGGATAATAATTGACGTGTTCTCTCTACTGCGCTAGGGGGAGAAGTGAAAAACGTTTCTACATCTGTGTTTGTGTGGTTATGTTTAACTCAGCACAGAGATTTTTTTGATTTTCGATGTTTAATTATTTATTATTTTCTACCAGTTGATGAATGAAGACATAGAAATTTTAAATGTGGAAAATAATGAAGCTGCACTACAAAATCAGAGAAAACCCATGTATATATGAGAACGGCTATCTTGCCGATTCTAACAAAACAATTTTCTGTGAAATTAATTACATTTCAAGATTTGGCTTTTTAGTTTTCTCCATTGTTTCCAATCTTATTTCGATCAAGGTATTGAATTCAGGATCACTTCTATTTCTTCCCATTTTTTTAGCGTCTTTAAATGAAAAATTTGTGGAGAATTTCCCCGAAATTAGAATCTCATATTCTCGAGTTTTCAATAAATCTATCATGTTCTTTTGCTGTTGTAAGCAGTAGGACAATTTTTTATTATCTATATTTGAAAGAATGGAAAGGCCTAACCTCAAGGAAAAAATTAAATACATTCCCCACAGATTTATGTAAACGTCGGGACTCGGGCACACTCGGAATCGACACAAAAATGTGGTAAAATTATCCGAATGCAATGTTGCCACCTGCTAATCATCGAGAAACAATTGTCTACTAAGATTTGTTGTCGCAGAGCTCTCGAGAATACGTTCATCACAAGTTACTCGACATCAGTGATCGACAATTTGTCACAAGACTCACAAGTGACAATTTTGATCGTCATTTGAGAATCGGGTCCCAGATTCTCAAATGACGATCAAAATTGTCACTTGTGACAAATTGTCGATCACTCATGTCGAGTAACTTGTAAGGAACGTATTCTCGAGAGCTCTGCGACAACAAATTTTAGTAGACAATTGCTTCTCGATAATTAGTAGGTGGCAACATCGCATTTGGATAATTTTATCACATTTTTGTGTCGATTCCGAGTGTGCCCGAGTCCCGGCGATTACATAAATATGTGGGGAATATATTTAATTTTTCCTTGAGGTTAGGCCTTTCCATTCTTTCAAATATAGATAATAAAAAATTGTCCTACTGCTCACAACAGCAAAAGAACATGGTAGATTTATTGAAAAGTCGAGAATATGAGATTCTAATTTTGGTGAAATTCTCCACAAATTTTTCATTTAAAGACATTTTACAAATGGGAAGAAATAGCAGTGATCCTGAATTCAATACCGTGATCGAAAAAAGATTGGAAACAATG
This sequence comes from Leptura quadrifasciata, assembly GCA_963675555.1. Classification (NCBI taxonomy): domain Eukaryota; kingdom Metazoa; phylum Arthropoda; class Insecta; order Coleoptera; family Cerambycidae; genus Leptura; species Leptura quadrifasciata. Next base: position 48,806,923 of record OY776678.1, read on the forward strand.
GAGAAAACTAAGAAGCCAAATCTTGAAATGTAATTAATTTCACAGAAAATTGTTTTGTTAGAAATAGCCGTCCTCTCATATACACATGGGTTTTCTCTGATTTTGTAGTGCAGCTTCATTATTTTCCACATGTTCGTCTACATTTAAAATTTCTATGTCTTTATTTATCATATTTGTAGAAAATAATGAATAATTAAACAGCGAAAACCAAAAAAATCTCCTGTGCTGTGCCGAGTTATACATAACCACACAAACACAGACGTGGAAACGCTTTTGACCCCTCTCCCTAGCGCAGTAGAGAGAGCACGTCAATTATTATCCTTTTTTATCTGGTGTCGATCACGACATTTGATTGTCGACGAGTTATACCCATATATAAATTCTTTGGTTATACCCACTCTCCTTTATGTCTATTAAAAATTGTCTACTACGACATTAGAGAATAACGAAATGTTAATTTCATTCGACAATTTGTCGTCCACGACATCGGTGTGGTGACATTTGAGAATCGACCCAGACTCTACTTTATTACAAATCATAACAGATCATCATAAACAGTCGATAATATGAGACTTTCGTGATTTTATCGTTAATCGATCATTGATAATATGAGGAAATGCACATAGAAAATTTTATAGAGAATTTGTGTAGGTATTAATTTATTGAAAAATGTAAACGAATACTAATATTTATTATTCACGAAAAGAAAAATTTATGGAACGCCTAAGTAGTTCCATTACATTCATAATTATGTTTGTGCATTTTTGTTATTAATATGCCAATATTTTACAAATTAAAGATTGAATAATTCATTATTATTCAATGGGGAACAATAATCCAAGCCAGTTCCTAATATATTCCATAGATAGCGCCATACGTACTCGGTTTAATGTTAAAATATCCGATACCAACAGTTTTCCAATCTCCTATTCGTAGAGATGGGCGAAATTGATAAGAAGGATTATGGTAGTTGGTTATTAAATCATTTAAAAGCGGAGCTGGCATACTTTTTCGTATTAACATTGACGGCGCAACCACAGACCAATACAGACGCGCCAATATCCATTGGCTGGATGTCGGTCTCGATAACTAGGGCCGAGTAGGACTATTACTCTTTGCACCTAGATTATCTCTGTAGACCTGGACCGGCCTTCGTGATAGGTGGGCCCGCGTACTTCTACCAGACCCAGCTCACAAATGTGAGATGTGTCGTGGTATTTTCTGCGGACCTCCCCTGGTCCTGGCTGTTGAACCTCGCTGGCTGAGGTCTCTTCTGGCGCTCTTCTTGTCTTGATGTTTTCTTTCTTCGCCAGCTTGTCACCCCCGGGGGTAGTCATCGGTCGAGTTGGGTTTAGGAAGTTTTGGCTGGGACTAACTGCCGGTACGTAGGACATCAATTGATATCCTACCCCGGATCGTCGGAAAGGTAAGGATGAGCTGTGTAGCTCGGGAGTGTGGAGACCTAAGTGCTTATTTTAGCATTTTCGGTCTCCACGGAGCAGGTAGGACAACGGGCGTCGGACGGTATGTTGTCCGACGCCCGCAAGGAGGTTGGGTTAGGGTTGAAAACGTCATGTCTCTGGTAGTGGTGATCCGTCCTGGCGTATCTGAAACAGATCTGTTAGCGGGAAATAAAGGTTATACTTACCCGTTGTCCAGTAGCTGAACCCTCGGTCGCTTGTGCCTCGGGGCGTCGGCGGGGTCGTAATTAGTGGCCTGTCTGATCAGCGGGTTCCCATGCTCCTCGGCTTGGGCGTACAGCTTCTTCGCTCGTTCCCGGATGACTTCAGTGACCGTGGTGTACTCCAGGTCTCTAACGATGTCTGCGGTTCTCACGTACCATGGGGCGTCAACTACCGTCCTGAGGGCGATGTTCTCCACTGCCTGGATTCTCTTCATGTAGGACTTCGTCTGGTAGCCCCACGCTACCGAGGCGTACGTCAGCTGCGGCCTGATGAGGGTCTTGATAAGCGTGAGCTTGTTCCTCAAGTTAAGTCGGCTCCCATTTCCCGTCATTGGGTAGATGAGGGCTCTCGTACGTCGGGCCTTGGCTGTGATGGCGTCCGTGTTTTGTCTCCATGTTAGGCTTCTGTCCATGACCACGCCAAGGTATTTGACGGTGTCGTGCCATTGGATGTCCTCGCTGTTCATGGAGACGTGTCCTGTGGGAATTTCTTTCCGCACTCGTCTGAAGAGGATGGCTTCACTGAGAAAATTCGACCTATTAAAGTATCTTGCTAAAAAGTTCTTAATAAACATGATTAAAAATATTGTAACCATTATAATAACTTTAATACTTACAATGTTTCAAAGTACTAAGAGCTATTAAAGTCATTTTCCTAAAACAGTCTTATTATGGTTATCAGTTCTCTAGCTAGGGTAACTAACATTCTTTATTGGAGTAAATCGGTATTTTTTAATAAAACGAAGTTGCTGCTAATATTCCGTTACTTTAATAATCTTTATTACGCATCTAACAACCTTTATATTAAAGTTGAAGTTGATGTTATTAAAGGGGGCTAACAAAATATTTCTTAATTAATGTTATTAGTCCACTACCTATAATAATTGGGAATACTACGTGTACCAAATAAGCATCTAATTAATTTTTTATTCTCGATAATATTCGGTACTGATCGTATAAACAATCATACGTAGCGATATTGCGCGCAGACAGGTCTCGACTCTCGCGAGTTGCGACCATCACATCACATCATCATTATCGTATTTCATGTCCGTTCTTGTATCTCCAGTGTTCACAGGATAAGGGAGTTAAAGTTATTAGTGATGGCTTACAAATTATTTTTATTGCAGTGGGGTCTAGATGCATATGTAGATGCATTCGAAGATATAGTGGTCTTCAATTTTACCGGGCAGATAAAAGTGCAACAAAAGCTTTACGAGCACATCATTACGCTGGAGTACCAGTCGGTATGGTGTAATCAAACAAGTCGACGTACCTATAAAAGTAAGTGATTCAATTTGCCGGCGGAGTACCAGAGAGTATTGGTATTTTAATAAGGTCGTAAAGCTTTTGTTGCGTTTTTTATTTACTGGGAAGCTTTGGACGATACTATACCTATCCTATAAGCTCACTATCTCAGCAATTATTTCGTGTAACTGCTATTAAGTTAACAAAATATAAGCCAACGAGAGTGAATTAATTATTACAAAAATAAATGTGTTGTAAAAAACATACTACGAAACACCAAATATTTCACTGTTTCCTATAAACGGAAATAAATTCATTGCCACCCATCAACGTGCTATTAAATTGTTTAATATCTGTAGTTCTGTTAATTTAACCAAACCAATGAAGCTATCTAATACTGACTAAAAGTTCATTTTGTAGTGCTTATAAGAAACTGTAATAAATTCAGCATAATAATGATAATAATGACCAGTTGTTCAATTTGCAGTAGTAGGTGAAGCATTTAATAACCATAACAAAATAAAAAAACTGATGGTAATACAAATGTTTTTATAGAGATTTCTATGGTCTTTAATAACCGTTAGTAAATGTTTTTAGGAAAATGACTTTAATAACCATAGAAAACGACTCTGCCTGTCACCTATTTAATTGAAGTTTTATACAAACATTATTAAAAATTTAATAACGGCTAATAAATTTTTCTCTCAGTGTTGGCTCTTGTCGGCGTTGACTGCGACTTTCCACTTCGTGCACCATTCTTCCAGGAGTGTGGCCGCTTCCTGGAGTTTTCTGGTTGCGTCTCTGGCCTTCCAGGATCTGGCAATCAGGGCGGTGTCGTCTGCATACAGGGCTAGGGCTGTATGGTCGGTCCGGGGGAGGTCCGAGGTATAGATGGCGAACAGGTGCGGTAACAGCACCGATCCCTGTGGAACTCCCGCTTCCACGGTCCTGTAGGTGGAGAGTTGGTCCGAGATTTTCACCCTTAGCTGTCTGCAGTGTAGGTAGGATCTCACTAGTTTGACGAGTTCGATGGGGTAACCCATACTCATCATTTTAGCTAAGAGACCGTCGTGCCAGACCGTGTCGAATGCTTTGGCGACGTCTAGGAACAGCGCCGCGGTGATTTGACGCTGGTTGAACCCCTTGGTGATCTCCTCGGTGAGGCGAAGCACTTGGAGTTCCGTGGAATGTCCTGTTCGGTATGCGAACTGTTCATCCGGGATGATGTTCAGCTCTTCTGTCTTCTCTGTTAGCCTCTTCAAGATGACCCGTTCTGCAACCTTGCTCATGGCTGGGAGGAGGCTGATAGGCCTGTAAGAAGACGGGAAAATTAGTTCTTTCCCTGGTTTAGGGATCATAATGACGTCGGCCTTTTTCCACCTGGCTGGAAAGTGCCGTAACCTTAACATCGCGTTTACGATGTTGACTAGCGCCGCTACTCCTTTCCTGGGCAGCTTTTTGAGAGCGATGTTTCCTATCTTGTCACATCCCGGAGCTTTTCTCGGCTTTAGGCTCCTCAGGATTTCCTTGACTTCCTCGGGGGTAGTCGGACGGATGTGGTCGTCATCTGGCAGGCGGCAGATCCTTCGTACTCTGCGTTCGACGTCGTCCACCCAGTCCTCGTCCTCGTCATCGAGCTCGTTCTCTCTGCACTGCAGTTCTAAGCTGTCGGCGAACGCCTCGGCTTTTTCCTGGTTAGTGTAGACGATCCCTCGCTCTCCGTGAATCGGGCGCATAGGCTTCCTTCGGTTTCGCAGGGCACGTTGTGTGTTCCACATGCTTCTGTCCTGTGGATCCAGTGACTCAAGGTGGCGTTGCCACCCCTCCTGACGGTGTTCCTGGAGGGCGGCTTTCACTCTTCGGCTGAGGACATTGTACTCCCTTCTATCGGCGGGGAGCCTGGTCCTCTGAGCCCGTCTCTTGGCGCTCCTTCTGTCCCTTATCAGCTGCCTGGTGACCTCTGGGAGGTTTGCCATCGGTGCTGGGTGCCTTCTTACTTCTATTTCCGTCGTGCTGGCCCTTATCGCTTCCAGGATCTGCTCCTCTAGGGAAATGGTGGCCCTCTCAACGTCCTCCACGGTTTCTAGCCTGGGAATTTGTGCGATGTACTGCTGCAGGTGCTGCCGGTACAATTCCCAGTCCGTTCGTCTCTTTGTGAAGGTGGCGTTGTCCTCACTCGCCTGTCCTCCTAGGGTTAGGAAGATCGGGTTGTGCTCGGTAGATCCCTCCGTTCTGGTGGTGATCTCTGCCTCGAAGGTCATCTACTTTAGGATCGCGATGTCCAGTACGTCTGGCCTATGTCTGCCGTTGTCGAAGGTGGGCTGGTCCGGTCCTACCACCATCAGTTCGCCGGCGTGCTGTCCCAGGAACCTCAGCAGCTCTCGTCCTCGAGTGTTGGTTATGCCGCTGTTCCATTCCTGGGATTTGGCGTTGAAATCGCCAATTGCGACGACCTGTGTCCTGGCGGGCAAGATTGCGTCCAGATCCCCCTCGGTAAGCGTGCTGCGGGGTGGCTGGTAGCATGAGACCACTTGTATGTCGCCATTTCGCGCTGTGGACACTACTACGGCGGTGGCGTTCATGTTTTCTAGCTCAGGCAGTACTGTCGGATGGTGGGCTATGGTTTTCTTCACCAATAGGGCCACTCCTCTCGCGGGTCGCTGAGGGTTGTTTACCCAGTCCATCCTGTAGGTGTGGTATCCTGGGAAGTTGATCTCCTTGGCCGGGGTCATCTTGGTTTCCTGCACTGCCATGACGTCTATGTCGTACCTGGTCAGGAGCTCTTCGACTTCAAGTCTCCTTTCTCGCAGGCCGTTGACATTCCAGGCCGCCATCTGCAGGACTTCCGGTTTAACCTGTAAAGGCATTACAGATTAGTTAAATTTGGCATTTGTGCAAAAAATGCGCTCATCGCTGAGCACATTTGTTGCATCTGTGCGAGCACCGCTGTGAGGTTTTTGGCCTCTGGTGATGCTTGTTGTTTTGCGGCAGGGACGGTGTTCTGTCCTGTCTTGCCCTGGGCTACTCTGGCGTAGCTTGTGCCTGGCGCTACGCCGCCCTTCTGTGTTGAGGTCATCGTTGGCCTCTGTACCGGCCTTTGGGTGGCGCTGGCTGATTGTTTGGGGTACTTTGGACACCCCCTGTAGCTGGCCGGGTGGGCTCCCTGGCAGTTCGCGCACTTGGCCGGTTCGTCTGCCTTCTTTTTGCACTCCGTCGTCCGGTGTGCCTCGCCGCACTTCACGCATTTCGGCTGCGCGGTGCACCTGGATTGGCCGTGGCCGAAACGCTGGCAGCGGTGGCATTGGGATGCCGCTACCTTGGCTCGCTGTCTCTCAGTCCTTACAACTAGAGAACAGCACCTCGTTACTTGGAGTATCTTGTCCTGGTCCTGTGGGACTAGGACAAGCATGAGGGGCACCTCCTGTTTTGTCCGTCTTGACATCATTCGCTGGACCGCGGTAGGTGCGAATCCTTGGTCCTGGAGGTCTTCTGCCACCTCTTTGCAGGTAACGCCGCTCGGGATCCCTCGAATGACCACACGTAGCTGCCGTTCCTCTGGCAGGGCATACGTGTGGTACTCCCTCTTTTCATTTGCGAACATCCTTGTCATCCTCCGATAGTCCTCGGACGTCGCGGGCTCGATGGAGATTCCCTCCCCGGTAACTTTGGCCTTGTTGAAGTTTATACCGGTTTCGGTTAAACGACGGCTCACCGTTGTCCACGTCTCTTTGTTTCGCAGCATTACCGGGGGTACACGCTGGCTTCTTGTCCTTGTTTGAGGGGCCTCGGTCTCCTCTTTCCGGGTTTCTTGTTGGGGGACGCTAGCCTCCTGCTGGGGGGCTCTGGATCCCGATTTGCTCTGTCTAGGTGACTCGGCCTCGGGGGGGGCACTTGAGGGGCTCTTCAGCCACCTTCTTTGCCGCCTTAGGGGCCTCTTCGTCCGAGTCCGTGTTGGCAGCGGGCGGATTTTTTCTTTTTCGTGTTTGCGATTCTCCCCGAATCGCACGCAGAAGCTCTTCATGCTGGGACTTCTGTTCCCTCTGCATCTGCTCCAACCTTTCGGTGAGCTCGTCTATTTTCTTCTTGAGAGCATTGTTCTCCTCTGTGAGACGTTTTATCGTCTCCTTGTCGTCCCTTGGGGTTGGGGGGCCCCCTCGGGAGCTACCGCTCTGGGACGTTTCGTCTTCACTGTACTCCATGTTACCGTCCTCCACGGTAACGTCGTTGTCGGTTTCCTGTAAGGGAATACCTATATTATTATGGGAAAAAGTTATGATTAATAACAGAAAGTGGTGTCTTGAAAAAGACGTGTGAACTTCCTCTTCAACACTATCGACGTCACTGTCTGTGGGGCTTCCACTTCACTATGCACTCTGATGGCTCGGTGTACGTCCGTACGCTTTCACTTCTCGATGCACACTGCCAATACAGACGTCCAACTGTCGGGACGCTTTGAAGTTATTCTTACAGATATTTTGTCGTTATTTAATGCACCAAGTGGGGGCGAGCGTAGGTGCGTCTTTACTATGTACATACTTCAGTATGCGATGTAAAGCAACGACAGGCGCAGTTATAGTACTTGGATGGTGACCATTCCAACGGAAACCGCGTTCTCGCCTCACACATCTTCCAGCGGCTTGTATATCAGTGTATGCGCGGAAGCTATACAACCTTAGGCGAGGGTTGTATAGGAGATATACCATCCTTCGGTGGGGATGTAAAGCCGTCGGTCCCTTGTCTATTAAATGTTAGGCAAGTAAAAGATGCCTACTCTTCTTAAGGGAAGAGGTTCGGCAAAATTCCTGGTTGGGGGTAGCTCGTCTACAGGCGTCGGTGTTAGGCCTCAGTAGCGGAAATAGGCCGACGTTAAATAAATGTATATATATATAAAAAAAAAAAAAAATGCACCAAATGGTATGACTTAGTTCTCAGTTTTGATGCGCCTACGCCTGTATTGGCCAATCCAAATAATCCAAGCAACTTATGCGCGAATGCAGCATAAAAAAAAAAATAAAACCTAATAGATGAAAATTCTAAGAATTGGACGTCTGTAAGTATTAGCCTGTGGCGAAACAACCGAGTACAGCTGGTGCTCTTTGGCGGATAAAATAAGAGAATGTTCCCCATTATTGATGGCTTCAATCTTCAAATTATCCCTGCGTATTGTTAACAGATACTTTTTCATATGAGCTGTATCACAGAGAACTTTATGATAACCCACTTTTGTTGATGACCAATGTGGAACCGAACAACACTAAAATATTTTTTTTATAGGCAAAAGTAAATACTAAAAATGTATGGAGAACGGTGGCTTACTAATTATAGCTTACTCTCTGGACTTACATACTTAACTAAGTGGGTTATTCGAACCCCACTGAATGCGAAATAATTTTCAATTATGAATTATCCTCATGATGTGGTTCGGATTCCACAATAAAATGTAGGGCCCCGTCTCTCCCTTACTCAAACAAATCTAGATCTTCTGGACTAAGAGGGTCATTCTGGAAGGTTATAAACACATTTACACTTTATAAAATAGGTAATTGACCAATAATATACCGATAACCTCCAAACATTAGGGAGTACAGAGAGTTTTTGCCAACCAACGCTATACCTCCGTTACCTTTAACGTAGAAGGAAAGAGATAATTGCGGATGTGCACAAATAACGTTCACATAATTCAAATTGCATGTCACCTTATTTCGCTGCGGATAAGGGACGTTCGGTTACCCACTTCTGATTGGTCAGAATCCTCTAGTATATTTTGGTTTTAAGTTTGTGGAAGCTATGCGGTGGTCACACTGGTCACGTAGTTGGTTTTGTTCTTGCTTATGATTGCTTTTGTTTGATGTTGAGAATCAAAGCCAAACCTGTGAAGGGGGGTTGCTGGTCGAGGAGGATTTGGTATAAATAAAGTCTGTATCAGCGCATCTTCTACTAGAAGACACTACATAATTGAATATATGGAGCTGCGGGGCGACGGCGGAACTATTTTCCTACTTCTTGTGGCATACTATCGATGCGGTTGTTTCAAGTAGGTAAATTTGTCTCGGGGCCAGTTGTCACACCCACTTTCATTTTTACTCTATTCTATTCAAAGTTAAATTTTTGCGATCTCGCGGCTTACACTAATGCCTTTAAGCGCCTTGAAGCGTGACGTCATTTGCTAGCGTACTCCTGAAGCCGCGCGATACCGCTGCAAGTGGCTTTAAGCGTGACGTCATGACTGAGTTCTAATTCCAACTTTCTGAGACGAAGGACCAGTGCGACCATCGCATAATTACCACAAATCAAAATATACTAGATTTCTGACCAATCAGAAGCGTTACGGTCCATCCCTTATCCGCAGCGAAATAAGGTGATAGGCAATTAGAATGTGAACGCTATTTATGCACAAGCGCAAGTATCTCTTTCCTTCTACGTTAGCGGTAACGGAGGTGTATAGCGTTAGTTGGCAAGAACTCTCTCTATTATTTAATAAATGCGTTACTTACCAGTATAACGCCATCTGGCGAGAACTAAAATGGTAGCCCCACTAGTCTGTGATATAATGGTTTGCTTCCAACACGACTAGGTGGCGTTGTTTGGTTCACGCTTGACAGGAATGACAGGTTGCTTTACATTTTTACTTTACACCAAATACAAAGAGGTTATATTTATATGTTGGAAAATTCACGTGTTTAATTGTTTTTATAATAAATGTGAGACAGTTTTCAAGTAAGTTGATATATTTTTCGTACATAGATTTGACCCCATTTTTTATTTAGCAGTTGCAAAATTGGTTGAAATGATGACTGTTTGTAAACCACTCATTTCAATAATATTTATCTAGAAAAGAACACACCAAAAATGATTTTTCTTGTCAAATTATTTGACAAAAAACCTTTCCTTTCCTACAATTATATTTACCACAGAAATGTATATAACGAAATTTTACCCTGTGCAAAAACTAAAATATTCTTACCGAACCCTAATAAAAAGAGAATTTTTGTTAAAAAACCTACACCCTCTACGCCTTGTGTGGAAAAAGTGTTTGGGCCACGTACAAATAAGATAAACATACAGATGCTCTCAAAGGCTATCTACGATCAAGTTTTTATTGAAGGATATAAAGATACTAGTAAAACCGATGTTCTGCAACAGTGCAAAAGAGAATTACTAAAACATGATATGCATGTTAATGAAGGTGATTTTCAAAAAGATGTTGACTTTAAGATACCACCTTTATGTGGCAAAAACATCGAGGAACATTTTGAAATAATCGGAGAACGGCAGTTGAAGCCTTATCGAAACTTAGTATTATCATTGTTGGAGAATATTCCAAAAGCTCCCAACACTTGGATTATGCAAACAGGTTGGACACGATATGAGCCAGGTTGCAAACCTCAAAAAGTGGCTTATCCTCTTGAGGAAGCTTTGGTTTTTGATGTTGAAGTAAGTTTAAGTTTTAAATATTTTTCTAATATGTAATGTTTATTTTAATTTTATTTTTAACACTCTTTGAATTTTGTTATGATAGCCACGAAATTTTATGATTCCAAACCAAATGTTTACTTCCTATATAAGAAGTTTTATGTTACTAGGTATGCATGATGGCTGGCAAAGCTCCTACTCTCGCTACTGCTGTAAGCAATAGAGCTTGGTATGCTTGGGTTAGTCCTTCTGTCATAGATGGCACAAATAAGCCTGTAACAACTCACCAATATCCTATGGGCTCACTAATTCCTTTGGAAAGTAATACAGACGATGATGGTTTGAACTTAAATGAATATCAGCTTAAGCCGAAAGTTATAATTGGTCATAATGTTTCTTTTGATCGTGCAAAAATCAAAGAGCAATACTGGCTTACGAAAACAGGTACAAGGTTTATCGATACAATGAGTCTACATGTATGTGTAGGTGGTCTTACAAGTTATCAACGAGCAGTGTTGAAATCTGAAAAGTTTGTGGAAGAGGATGAATCTTGGAAAAATTGTAGCTCTCTGAATAATTTGGTTGATGTTTATAAGTTATATTGTGGAAAAACAATAAAAAAGGAAACTAGAGATATTTTCGTTGAAGGCACTATGTCAGATATAAAGGAGAATTTTCAAAAAGTTATGAAATATTGTTGCAATGATGTTATTGCTACTTATGAGGTATTAAAGGAGTTGTTTCCTATGTTCTTGGAACGGTTTCCACATCCAGTAACACTAGCAGGTATAATCAGTTGCTTTAGGTAATATTCTTCCTTCAAATAACTTGCTGTTAGTTTATATAACCACTTGCATTCATATATTAAAAGTACGGGTGTCTTCAATACAAAGCTACACTTGTGCTCTGACAGTTTTAGAGAATAGGATAATTTCACTGAATTCTTCAATTTCAATGCTGTCGATATCTGTTGAGCTATAAGAATATTCATAAAACTGATAGAACCCAAGAGAAGGACAGTTGGGAGGCAAGTTTGAAAGTATATTTTAATTTTAAGTTTGATGTTTTGCCAGGTATGTTTTTCATAATTGATGTAAAGTAAAATCAAATTGCGAAGGTAAACTAAGTCATATGCCTAACAAATTGTCTATAAAATATTTAGGAAGTAGGATAAGCACAAGTTTTTTCATGTCGCTTCCAATTATCTACTTTTTCACAATTTTATTTTCTGGCCTTTCCAAATGGTCTTTTAGCTATAATTTACCCAAAGATAGATTTTTTTAGAAGAATCCTTAAATTTTTTATTTTCTGTTGGAAAAATAATGTGCCTGGCTGAATTGTCACATTGTGGTACAGTTGATTTAAAAAAAAAAACCTGTACACTTTCTTTTAGCTATGTAAATCATTCGTTCTTTGATTGATATTAATAATCTTATAAATGTCACTTTGACGTTAATCAGTGGCTTCATTATTAAAAATGGTTCGACATCTAACAGATATTCAAAAACTTCGAATTGTTTCTAAAATGGAAGATGGTTGGTCCATAAGAAGACTTACTGCTGAATGCAATGTGAGTAAAACCACGATAATGAGTGTTAAAAAACTATGGGAAACTAACCAAACGGTATCCCGTAAAGTTGGTTCCGGTAGGCCCAGAAAGAGCAACAATCAAGAAGATGAAAATCTTATAAATTACCTAAGAAAAAACCCTTTTCAGACTGCAGTAAATGCAATTTCAGAGACAAATTTCCCTGCTTCGGTACTTACTGCTTGCAGAAGAATAAAACTAGAAAGCGAATTGAAGAGTTGTTCAGCAGCTAAAAAATACAAACTTTCAGAAGAAAAGAAGCAGGGTAGGATTATTTTTGCACTGAACTATATAATTAATGATGAAAACTTCTGGGGACAAGTTGTCTTTTCTGACGAAAAGGTTTTTAAATCCTGTAACGATGGACATGTTCGCGTATATAGGCCTCCTTCCACTAGATACGACGAAAAATATATTTTCGATCCGAAAATATCAGGAAGGTTGTCAGTCAATGTCTGGGCTTGGATGAGCCTAAATGGGTTAGGTGTGTGTTGGAACAGTGGTGGTCATCTCAATTCCATTAAATATATTGAAATATTAGACAATATTATGTTGCCGTCAGTAATAGAGGTGTTTCCAGAAAATAATTTTATTTTCCAACAAGACAACTGCTGCATACATATGGCCCATCGTGTCAGGCAATGGTTTCTTAATAAAAACATAGAGTTGATACCGTGGCCATCTAAAAGTCCGGATTTAAATCCATTTGAAAATGTTTGGGGACTAATGGTGAAACATATAAGAAAATTAAATAACCATCCAAATAATGCCCAAGAATTGGAAGGGATAATTGAAGACGCTTGGGAGAACTTGTTGCAAGAAGTTGACCTTGCACGAAATCTGATTTTGCCCATAGTCCATGCCTGCAAGACTTCAGGCAGCTTTTGACGCTAATGGAGCAATGACAAAATATTACTTAATTCTGTATTACGTAGTTGGAAGTTCATTTATTTTATTTTTTTATTGTATTTTTATGTTCAGTTTGCATTGTTTACATTTCTTTTAATCTCAAGTGGTATTTTTGTGTTCTTATTTTAAAAATAGAATTATCATTATAGATTAATAAGTTTAAAAATACTAAAGAAACCGGTCTCCTCCAAAAAACCCAGGTCCGGGGTAAATCACCTCTTCTCCACCCCTCTCTCGACATGCCTGGCCAGCCCTATTTACAGACATATGCACACAACTAAACTATTAAGATTTTCGATTACAAGAGTTGTACCAATTTTTTTTGAAATTAACTGTACTATTCTGCTGATTTTGATTTTCAGCTGTATCTATCTCTTAAAAATGAAAAGGTTATTATTTGTCAAAGACACTGCACCCGATGGACAAAACAAAACAGTTCAATCTGGCCATTGTGTTCAGAAAAACATTTTGCATTACATTTTTTATTATATTAATTTTTGAATATATTTTATTCATTTAGTCCATTACAAACAGTGTTATCTGAAGGAAGAATACGTGTTGATGTTATCCAAAATGAATCTATTTGAACTATTATTTTCTATGATAAAAATTTTTAAGTCATCATAAATAGTATTTATGATTATTGCTAATAATGGATATTGCTTAAAGAGAACGAGGGTTGGATATTGTGAGAAGACTTATGAAATTAAAAGAAAAAGAAATAGAATAAAACATTATTTTAAAGTTGATGTCACTCCAGCTTGCTTTTTTATCTTATTTTTATGTATTATGGTATAAGTATATCCAGTTTGCAATACACCAATGTACATTTTTCCATATACTGCTCAAAATTCTGAAATTATAATTATAGTTGTTTGCAATTTTACTCTGCAGATAAAAAAGGCAACAAAAATTTTACGACCTCATTAAAATACCGTTACTTTCTTTACTATTTCGTCCGCAAATCAAATCACTTTTATAGGTTTTTAATACGTCGGCTTGTTTGATAACACCATCCCGAATGGTTCAATGGCATTAATAATGAGCTCGTAAAGTTTTTGGTGCCTTTTTTATCTGCAGAGTAAAATTGCAGACAGTTATCATGTTTAATATTCATGACAAATTGCTGACGATGTTAATTATCGGAAATAAATAATTTTTTTTTTGACAGAAATTAACTTAGTTGAAACTTTCATACATATTTCATAAATAGGCTAAGTATTGTTTGTTCAGCTCTTATGTGCATGTCTAAATGAATATGATTTTGTTGTATTACTGATGATCATATTAACAAAATTTTTTCATTTACTTACATCAACTATCTGTTTTAAATTGCTGTGCTGTAAATTCGTTAATACATTTTAAAATCATGAAAGATCGGTATAATTCAGAGTTGTGCTCAATGCACAAAACGTTGTATATGACCCTCTTCCTTTGAATGATCTCCATATTTAACAGAAAAATGGTTCAAATATATAAATGTAAATATAACGAAGACAAATAAAATGAAAATGAGTTTTGTTGGCTAGGTATGTTAGAATTAAGTACTGCATATTTACCAGTAAACTCAAACTGGCCGAGATATATAACAGAATCCGAACAAGCTTACGAAGATTTAGAGAGCGAGGGAAAAATTTTGCTTGCTCGACGAGCAGATCATGCTTGCCAACTCCTACACGATGATAAATATAAAGAAGACTTGTGGATGTGGGATCAGGATTGGATTGTCAAAAATATTAAAACAAAGGTTGTTGTAGCGAGGAAAAAAAATAAAAAACAAATAGATGAGCCTGTTATTAAGAAGGAAGAAGATGATGAAGAAATCGATCCGTTAGAAGAAAAGTTTAGATATTTGTGGGAAACTAAAGAAAATTTGTCGAGTGTTAAAACATTATTACCAGGTTATCCCAACTGGTATAGAAAACTTTGTACAAAACCTGATTCGTCTCCAATATGGATCCCTGGGCCTAGTCTAATAAGTACCTCGATGCAAATTACGCCTAAATTACTTTCGCTTACTTGGGAAGGTTACCCTTTGCACTATATACGAGAAAAAGGTTGGGGGTTTTTGGTACCATTTTCAGACGAAATCGACATACAGAGAAAGCTTCCTCTCAAACAACTCTTAGAAAAGTGTCCCCTGCTAGTAAACAAAGAAGGCGGTGACAGCTTAGAAGCATTGCAAAATATTTCAAAGTCTGTTCAGGAACATCTGATGAAAAAGGAATATTATGCCAGGTTAAAACAAGATAAAACTGGTGGGGCGTATAAAGGGGCTGGAATTTGGTGTAATACTGAAATTGAAAACTGCTGTTGGTTTTTCAAGTTACCGCACAAAGATGGCGCCTCTTACAACGTGGGCAATCCACTGGCAAAGGATTTTTTAAATAAGTTTTCAGAAAATGTGTTAGCTGGCGATACGGAAAGTGCTGAAAAAGTTTTGTCCATAGCTAGGAAGCTCTCATATTGGAGAAACAATAGAGATCGGATATTGGATCAAATGGTGGTTTGGTTAAGTGAAGAAAATCTGCCAAGGGAACTACAAGAGAAAGGTTAGACTTTTCTTGTGATAAAATATGTAGAGTATGTATTCTTTTATCCAAATGGATGTTACCTATTTTTAGTACCTATGTTACTTATAACTTTTAGTGATAGCACTTTAAGTTGTGGTTAAATTAGAAGAAAACAAGCTTCAGGAATAAATACAATTAAATCACTTCCTATTACTTTTTAAAATTACTCAGAAAAAAGGGAAAAACTAAATAAAATAATTAAAAAAAAATTTGATATGAAAATTTTCTGAAATATAATTAGTGAAATCAAATCATGTTAGATTTAGCAATTTTTAGTAAATTGCAAACCGTAAAGTATTTTTTTAAAAAAAGAAGTTTTCTTTTTCATCTTCCTTTTTCTGTTTTTTTGTTTTTCAAGATAGGAAGTAGCTGCTTTAACAAATTTTTAACCAAATGTTAAACTAAGTACTAAATATCATCGATTATAATCTTTATTATTAAGGCGTATCTTATTAGTAGTACATTGTAAAATAATTCCTACAGCTTTTTATCTTTTAAGATTTATTTAAGGCCTGTTTTTATTTTTTATTTAAATTAATATAAATAAGTCCACCCATCTAACTAATATTTTCTTTAAAGGTGATACTTATGGTGCAATTCTACCACAATTGGTGGTTTGTGGTACTTTAACCCGTAGAGCAGTAGAATCTACATGGATGACTGCTTCTAATGCTCACAAAGAGAGAATCGGTTCCGAACTGCGGGCTATGGTGCAGGCTCCACCTGGCTTCAATATTGTGGGAGCTGATGTAGATTCCCAGGAACTTTGGATTGCGTCTGTCCTGGGAGATGCTCATCATGCAAAAATGCACGGAGCCACCCCCTTCGGATGGATGACTTTAAGTGGAAATAAATCCGCCGGTACTGATATGCACAGTGTTACAGCTAAAGCAGTTGGAATAAGCCGAGATCATGCCAAGGTTATTAACTATGCAAGGATATATGGTGCTGGGCAGAACTTTGCTGAACGTTTACTAAAACAATTTAATCCAAGTATGAGTGAAGCCGAAGCTAGAAGTAAGGCTCAAAAAATGTTTGCACTGACAAAGGGGAAAAAGATTTATTACTTGAAATCAGAATATCTTTTAGATTTTGCCGATCAGCCATACACGAAGTGGCAAGCATTTGAAATAGCAAAGGCTTGTGGGAAAACCATAGAACATATATTCCACAAGCCCAAATGGGTGGGAGGTACGGAATCGGCTATGTTCAATCGATTGGAAGAAATAGCTAACAATGAAACTCCACGTACGCCGTTTCTGAATGGGCGACTTAGTAGAGCGTTGGAGCCAAAGTCAATGTCAGATGATCGATATTTACCAACCAGAGTAAACTGGGTCGTGCAGAGTGGTGCAGCAGACTTCTTACATCTAATGCTGGTCTGCATGCGATGGATTTTACATGACAAAGTTAGATTTTGTCTTAGCTTTCACGATGAGGTTCGTTATTTAGTGCCAGAACAATATAAATATCGAGCAGCTTTAGCATTACATGTTACTAATCTTCTGACAAGATCATTTTGTTCATACCGATTAGGTTTGAACGATTTGCCACAGTCAGTTGCATTTTTTTCTTCAGTGGAAGTTGATAAAGTATTAAGAAAAGAGTCAAAGCAAGATTGCGTGACACCATCGAACCCTCATGGCTTGAGTAGAGGGTATGGTATCATGAATGGAGAGGCACTAGATATTTACGAGGCAATAGAAAAAGCTGGAGGAACGTATACTAGCTGGTATGGAAGTCGTTTTGAGACTAAAAGGTGATTATTTTGGTGTGTTCTTTTTAGTTTTGGAATTGGCATTCATTTTTGTAAGTTTAGAATTAACGGAATAATTCTTGATTTACTTTTTTTTTTTTGATTGATAGATAGATAAGATATCTTGTAAAGGTGTATGTAAATTTTAGTCATTTAAATGTATTTATCCCTGCTGTACTCATCTAATCTACATAAAATGTTACATGCCACTTTACATCAGCAAATCACCATTCTCGATAATACAATTGATATATTTATCTATCTATGATATGATTGATGGTCGAAAGGTAAGCGCACTTGGCTCTCATCCAAAAGTTCCTGGTTCGATTCCCGGTCATGACAGTGGAAAATAGTTTGAGAGTGATTTTTCCACTATATACTGATATTGGGTGTGTCCCTTGTCTCTTAATGTATAGCCCCCTCCCACACAAGGCTCTTCTAGAGCCTTCCGGGATGAAGGGGATCATAATTACCTGTTATTTATCTGTGGAAAAGAGTGTGTTTATTTTCATTTTTGTTTTTTTTACACTAAGAAATTCTTAAGAAACCAACAAATGCAATTAGGATAATTTGCGAAATCTAACATAAATAGCAAACCTTTGTGCCAAATGGAGTCGAATATAAATTCATTGTAGGCCAGTGAATAGGGAAAAAAATTTATATGAATTCTAACATTTTTAAAACTTTGTCGTCAGTTGAAGTATACCAACCAAAAGGAAACTATAAAATATTGCAACTCGATTCTAGGTCGGCAACATTGTTAATATCGCGAAAAGTTAATTTAAGCAATATCTCGATGAACACTGCTGCAAATTTACCTTTATACTTTGAATACTGTAATAGAAATTGTATCAAATTTGCAGCAGTGGTACTTTTTATTTGTCAAGATATTGCTTAATTTAACTTTTCGCTATTTTAACGATGTTGCCGACCTTGAATTGAGTTGCAAAATTTTGAAGTTTTGTTTGGGTTGCTACTTCATCACATGACATAGTTTCAAAAATGTCAGAATTAATGTTAAATTTTTTAGTTTTCACGTCTCTATTCACTGGCCTATTGCTTTTACAAAGACATGTATAAAACAAACCAAAAAATCTTGCTGTTTGTTGGTACCAAATTTATTGGTCTGTAATTTTGTGGACGAGAATGATCTTGATTAGGTTTTGGAATTGTAAATATTACTCTAGTTGTGCATTCTATTGAAAAGTAATGATTTTTTTATACAGCAATTGCATATATAAATTATTTCTGTATGTATATTTTGTTCAAGTTTCTTAAGGCCAATATACTAATATGACCAGATGGTGTTTCTCTAAACACATTGGAGTTTTTGACATTATTTTTTAAATTTTTGTGTTTTTTTGGTAACGTCATATATTTTGATATTTAAAGTGTTTAATGACTGTCACTTTTCTCTATATCGTCAACTGTAGCTAATTTTAAAACGTGAGGCAAAACATTTAACCAAAATTTAGTTACATTTTTGTTTATTACCAGTTGTGCTTCTTATATTTTTTATAATACAAAAATAGGACATTTACAATTATTGACCTAATTCACTTAAGTGACGTTTTTGGTAGTTCTTTAATATGTGGTCATGTTAAAGACCCGGCTGCCCAGTGTCAAAAACGAAGTTGTAGAGCATTAAATTCCTTTAATTTGATATCACTTTTGCCATTTTATTTTCAACCAATGTTTACCTACTAACTACTCCTAACAAAATTCTAGTCAAAAAGTCTCGCATATTCCATGCACTCTACAAATATATTCATTGACGGGACTATAAACATATTATAGTCAATAAATAAATAATCTATTGTACGTTTATTTGAGTAAATAAGATATATTATATTATAGCCCTGGAGGATATTCAAATCTCTTGGCTTAAATAATCTGTCCCTTGTTCTCAGAAGACTCTCTTAACACCAGTTCCTCATTAGTTGACGATGTTTGTGGTGGGAATGAGATAACTTTGCCTACTATATAAGTTTATAACTTTAGGGATAGCTTATTCTGCGTAACAGCCTTGCCTAGTGTCAATCTCTGAAAAAGTGTATGAATTTTATGTGGTGTATAGTCAGTTTGTTTTTTGCTGTTTACTGAAAAGTTTCTATTGACAGTATTCATGTTATTACCTATTTGGTAAAAATTTACTTTTATTCTGTTTCATTGACATTGAAATTTCTGATTATTTCTCCTTTCTCATAGAGTAATTCTGTTTATTTTAATTGATTTATATTATTGAAAAATATTAAGTTTAGTTAGAGCAAATATTTTATTTTTGTTCTAAAACCAGAAGTTTATAAACTACAGTTCAAATCATGAATGTTGTTGTTCACGTTATCATCCTTTAATTTCCGAATCAAATCATATCAAGCTCACACAGAATGACACACATGGGCGTATCAACATATGCAAAAGACAAGTATTTTGTGATTAAAATATCTGGATAATAATAGCATGCAATACAATGAATTTTGACATCCGTTGCCGCATTTAATTTTACAATTCACCTCGTGGATTTTTTGCAAATGTAAAAGGGAACATTCGTTATGTTTTTCCTGATTAAAGTACCCGTTTAATTTCACCACCATGTCTCTGGCTATTACATTCAGTCTTTATCCACCACATGCTACTGAGTTGACAGAGAACTGACATAACGCTCAACGTTGGTTGTGGCTACGACTAATGCTTGTAATATTCATTTGTAAAACGAATCGTTACGCTCGAAACTTCTGTCGTAGCCTCAGCAGACTTGACTTTCTATTATTCACATCCTGTGCGCTTTGTATTTGCAAAGATAGAAAAATCGCATGTCGTTGATAAGTGCATAAATTGATGACGTGAACGACAACATTCGTGATTTCAACTATAGTATGTCCGGGTTGTAATGGCTTCTATATAAGTCAGACTAGTCATTCATTTGAAATCAGGTACAAAGAACACACGTGTGCTCCTTTAGACTTCAAAAAACAGTCTAAATATATTACATATGAAAGAAATATGTTTTAAATTAAATTTATTAGAGGCAATAGAAATTCAATAAAAGTGCCGACAGTAGTCTTCTAAATGACCATATACACCTATGTCAATCTATCATTTTCCAATGTATTAATTTTATTTCCTTTTTTTTGTGGCACTATGGATCTAGTCCAGTCAGCCAAAAATTTATTAAATTTCTGTGAAACTAATTTACATAACTGTTTCAATTTTGGTAATGTTTACTTAGAATTTAGTTACATACCACATCCCTTTGTAAATTCTAAATTCATTCATTTGATACGAATATTTTAATAAAAATATTAAACATCTGTATTTAAATTAAGAATTAATAAATGAACGGGGAAACATATAGTTTCAAATTTCAATGACCACTCAGTGCGTAGGAGTGTCACATTTTTTTGTAGAAAAAACTTGTCCTCGGTAAGTTAGAATTGATACGGGAGAATTAGCGTTCTACCATTTGACTAGTTTGTGTGCCCTGTGACTTTAAACTAATTATTGTTGTTACTTTCCCGTTGAAAATGGATAAAAGTTTAAGTCACCGTAAATTTGTACGATTGATTGTTGTTATGTACAAATGAATTTACGTCTTAAAACGACTAGTTATGTATTTTCTTGGGACACGTGGAATTTAAAAACGTCTCGGCAATAAGGTTTCTTTGTATCCTTCTTGGAATTTGAACCTTTGCTCCACCCTTTTCGATTTCATATGGACTTATTTACTGTTTTACCGCACTGGAGAGTTGCCGTTGATATAATTGTTTCATAGTGGCCCTTACTTCATCAAGAAATTAGTAAATCTTTCAAGGGGATCTCAACTCTTGATGAGTGCACCGGCAAAGTGACACCCTTCGCTGGACAGGATTGAGTACCCCTTAGTGGGATTTTTTTTTAAATATTTATTATTCGTCTAATGTTATATTGTTCTGTTATTACATAAAGTGACGCTAAAGCCCAGCATATTTTACATAACACTTACTATAGATATTGAGTTGCCTAACTATTATTTGAAATAAGCCCTATTGAAAAACTAATTTTTGCCTCGAGGCTAATCACTTTAATGCCAACAAATAATGATAGAGTTTGTTCTTTTAGCTAACTTCGTGTTATTTAATTGCATATTTATACTTTGTTAAGTAAATTGAATAATTAACAGAAAATATGTCTCTCTCTCTCTCTCTTTTTTTACATTATTTGGCTAATATCTCCAAAAGGGGAGACAATTTAGTAATTTTGCGTCTCGATAGACGTAATGTATAGGGTTCATAAATTACTTGGTGCCCCTAAAAACTGAAACTACTTCCCACACAACCGCTGAGCGAACCAAGGATTTATACATATAATTTTTAATTGTTATTCGTATTTTAGCCAAATGCAACTAACACATTTAATTTCTGAAAACTAATTTACATAATTTTAATGTTAATCTTGATAACGTTTACTCTCAAAATTTAAATACCTTGCATCCCTTTGTAAATACAATTATTTTGAGTCATTCGTTTGATAATGGTACGTTCATGTACCAAAACTGTAGTAACGTTCAACTTACAATAAATTAGTGGTAGAAACAAAGTAAAATGTTTTAATATATTATCAAGATAAGACTTATTGAAGTGAAGAAAATTACAGAAGTATTTCATAATGGTTTATATCTTCTCACTAAAAATAAAATATTAATATGACTTTTATGAGGGGTATTCAAATCTCTTGACCTGGATTAGCTTAAATGATCTGTCCCTAATTCTCAGAAGACTCCCTTAACACCACCAGCTCCTCATTGGTTGATGTTTATGGTGGGAATGAGACAACCTTGCCTATTATATATGTTTACCAACTTTAGGGATAGCTTATTCTACGTGACATCCTCGCCTAGTGTCAGTCTCTGAAAAAGTGTTAATTTTGTGTGGTGTATGTTCAGTTTGTTTTTTGCTGTTTAGTGAAAAGTTTTTATTACGACAGTATTAATATTATTACCTTTTTGGTAAGAATCTACTTTTATTTTGTTTCATTAACATTGCAATTTTTGATTATTTCTCCTTTCTCATTGAGTAATTCTGTTTTTTTTTTTTTAATTGATTTATATTATTGAAATATTAAGTTTAGTTAGAGCAAATATTTTATTTTTGTTATTTTATTATATTTTAATTTAATTTCTCTTAATATTTGCAACATTTTGTTTGATCTCTCGTTATATAAATATTACTATTGGTTAAATAGGGCAACTGAAATATTTCAACTTTTTAGACCAATTTTTCTTGTCTATATTGGATGATTCAGAAGTTATCCGTAAAAATTTAAGGGGATGTGCAATGGACCCATACAAATAAGATAGCGCAAAGCAAAATTGAAAAATTCAACTTCCAAAATCGTTTAAAAATATGTGCTTGTACGCCACTGGTATTTATTTGGTTGACTATACTTTAATAAAATCGTATAAAAAGTGGTAGGGATACAATTGAGCATCGTGCAATATGCACCACACTGTTGATTGCAGTCGTCCAAGTAAATAGTGTTTATAATACCATAACTTTCATATTTTTTTGCGGCCGTTCTGTTCGACATTCGGCCGTACGGACAAAAATTCAAATGTCGTTACACACGCGACATTCGTACTTCGAAGGTTAAAGCATTTTAAATTTAAACATTAAAAGTTTATTAGGTGCTTATGTTACAATTAAATTGTAAACTTTACGAGAATATTACAAAAAGTATGATTTCCAAGAATAATGGCAAAAATTAAATTTCGGAATTCCATGATAATGTTAATTTCATTAAAATATAGTGTAACGTTTCAGTTCAAGTTTATGCAGAAGTTTAATTTTTGGTGGTCTTGCAGGTTATGGTCTGCAGTACACTTTTGGTCCGAGTGTACAACGATTTACCCCCGGAGGGTACCTGGTGTAAGGTACATAAGTTGGATCAAAATTTTGAAAACTTATAAATAATACCACATATATTGTATGAAATGAAAGGTGAAATTCATCTGAAGTTCAATATGACATTTGATTTCTAAAAACACAAATTTTGGGGAACTAGGGAGTTAAAAAGGGTAAAATTTTTAAAAAAACACAAAATTGTGTGTGGGTTATC
The DNA here is from genome assembly GCA_963675555.1 of Leptura quadrifasciata. Lineage (NCBI taxonomy): Eukaryota > Metazoa > Arthropoda > Insecta > Coleoptera > Cerambycidae > Leptura > Leptura quadrifasciata. The sequence goes on from OY776678.1 coordinate 48,830,187, forward strand.
AAATGAAAGGTAAAATTGATCCAATTTTTAATATAATATATTTCTTGAAACACCAGCTTTAGGGGACCTAAAAAGGGGGTAAAATTTTGAATACTTTTTGTTTGTAGAGTTAAATATTAGAAAGGTATAAACTGTAACCATCTAGATTGGGTGTACATGGACCTGCTCATGACTGGATCGACTCCTATCTCGCTAATAGAAAGCAATCACTTTAAATCAGATTTCAGGCATGTGACAACCGGTGTGCCACAGCTCTATTCTAGGTCCTTTGCTTTTTTAAATCTTTATAAATGATATGCCACATTCTTGTATAGTGCGAGAATCCTATAATTGAGAAGGGGGTGCGAGGTGAGACGCTAAGAAGGCAGACCACATGGTCCATCTCTCTCATTTTAATGCACGCAACATAAAAAACGTAAAGCTTTTATCAAGAAGGGAGGTGCCAGATGAGACGCTAGGAAGACAAACTGCCAAACCTTCTCTCTCATTTTAATGCACGCGACATAAAAGACGTAAGACGTGATGATGCATCGGAACTACCCACCACTATTCCCACTACGTCTGTGATTGTTTTCGTTTATCGTTTTCCTCTACAATATGACACCCAATGCAGCAATTATCTATGCAGACGATACAAACTTTTTGATTTGTAATAACTTTTCTGAGACCACAGTCACTAAAGCTATATAATATATCTGTAAGGGAGTTTTCCAAATGGTGTTCAAACAATGGTCTCGTACTGAATGCTGACAAAACCGTTTTCATGTCATTTTTGCCAAAGAACTATGTTCATAGTTCAAGCATTTTAATCAAGGCAGATAATAAATCAATTGTGCATACAGAAGTGACAAAATTCCTGGGAGTAACTTTAGATTTTAAACTGACGTGGGGAAGTCTCATACTGAAAATTTATTGAAGAAATTGAGTAAATCATGTTTTGTTATTAGATACCTGAAACCTTCCGTCTCCCTTAATATGTTAAGATTAGCATACTTTAGATTAGTTCAATCTATTTTGTCCTACTGTTTAATTTTTTGGGGAAACTCGTCACACACTTACAAAGTATTTATTGCACAAAAGAAAATCATTCGTCTTATGGTCGGTCTTTCTTCTCAGGCATACTGTAAAGAGACATTTATTGCACTATCTATCTTAACTCTACCTTCACTTTATATATATCTAATTGTTACAAATATAAAAAAGCAAAAAAATCTGTTTTTAAAAACAATGATGTTCACAATTACCTCAATGCAGCCACACTGAACTTAGGATGCCCTTTTCTATATTAAGTGTGGGCCAAAATTCACATATTTTTCAGGGAATCTACTGCTTTAATAAATTTACCCGACGTTTTGGTCATTTTAACAATTTTAAGATTTTAAAAATTCTTTGTTAAAGTACTTACTTAACAATGCCTGTTATTCCTTAGACGAGTATCTACAATCTTAGTATATAAGATTTTATTATTAGTATTATTATTCTAAGATATTCACTACTCTTTTTAACCATATTTATTTGTTTATATTGTTTATAAGTTTCACTATTGTGTAACTGAACACGATGAATAAAGAACTTACTTACTACATAAAATCATAAAAAAACATACAAAAGCTTATTTAATACTAATAACTGGAACAAAAATGAAACATGAATACTGAATATATGGATCTTGTAGCTTAATGTAAGTCAACTTTGTAAGAATATTTCAGTTCTGCATTTTTATTTATCTAATTAATTTCACTTTCCACGTTTGCACTGACACATTCTAGTGCATTTTAAGTTTGCTTTCATGCACTTACATGATACACATTTTCTTGTGCATGTGCATTTTATATCTAGGTTAAAAACCTCCTCAGCAAGAGGCAACGTTATCCATTTAGGAACAAGCTTGCCATCTTTTTCCACCCGCCATGACTCCTTGGGTCTGTGACAGGTGCCATCGGCTCATGAGCTGTAGTCCAAACACTTGCTTGATACATGCTTCTTTTCAGATGCTGATCAAATGTACCACTCGTGGGGGTATTCTCTCAACATCCCTAGTCTTTTGACAGAACAGTTGCATTCGAATGTGGTCAATGTTGTAGTTTTCTGTAATTGGTTGTTGTATAAAGACTACAGGTGAACTGCATAGCTACATCTCTCAACTTTGGTGATATACAATATGGGGTGCTTGTAGAAATTGTAAATTCTTCCATAAGGGATGGGATTCTATCCTTTCTCTTGAAACAATTCTTTTTCCCCTTGAATTTAAAAGAAGAAGTGCTGTCTGATCCAGTATATGCGTTGAAAAGTGCCATCTCTTTACATGTTGTCTCGCCTAAGCTTGTTGCTACAAAATAGAGGTAGATCACTTTTGTTGTTTTCCCTGCTTTAAGATAAATTTACATCCAGTATGTGATGAAAATTACTCAAGAGTATTACAACAACATCTGTATGCCCAATATATACTACAGCAAGCGCGGTATCATGGAGGGCGTGAAGAAGATGAACTAGTACAGGAGTGTCTGCCTCTTCATGATTGCATGGTCCCATAGGAGGACCCTATCCTGCAGAAAGAACTTGATCATCTGATGTGATATAGACTAACTTTCCACCTGTTAAGCTGACTTGCATAAGTTCTGTTGATAAGAATAAAGGTAGTAACACAGGGAGAGCTATACCATAATATTTATTATATCTCATATATTACAAAAATACAGCTCAGTAAAATTTTAAATTAAGCAAAACGTACCGAATGGTACTATATATTTCTAGTAGAGCAATATATTTGTACATAGGTTGGCATATCGGTTGCCTATGCGATATTTTATTAATGGTATGTCTTGCACCCTCTTACGTCTCATTGCACTCTCATATACATTTGTTCTACTGAAGAACTTTTGTATTTTTTTCATTATGTCATCTTATTTATTAATTCATAAAACCTACGTATATCCATTCGAAAGCAATTACGAAATTTTTCATCATCTACCTCATTATAAGGTGCAATTCACCACATTCTTTTCTCATAAAATATATTATAGTATAGCTCTCCGTGTGTTACTACATTAAGAATAGGTCCTTCTTATTATTTTCATATGCAATTTTGTAATTTTTTAAAAGTTTTACTCCCTTTTTTAGTTTCCTAAAATTTGTGTTTTTGAAAAACAAATATCATACTGAAGTTCAGATGAACCCACACGTATTGTTTATGTGTTTTCCAAATTTTGACCACCCTTATTATAATCTCCCTCTTACTCCAGGTACCCCATGTGCATAAATCGTTGTACACACAAAAATGTAATACAGACCCTAACCTGATGACACTAAAAATTAAACCTTTGTAAATTGATTCATTTTGATGGTACATTAATGTACCGAAACTGCATTAATGTTCAAGTTACAATAAATTAGTGATATAAACAAAGTAAAGTGTTTTAATATAATGTCAAGATAAGATTTAGTGAAATAAAGGAAATTACAAGTATTTCATACTGGTTTATATCCTCTCATTAAAAATAAAATACAAATAACTTATAATACTTATACTGCAACTTTAATAATATTACCGCAAGAGAAAGAAACGAGAAATGGGAGATCACTAAAACTAAAATTATCTGTAGGAAAATTCCACTACATTTATAACATTATATAATAAGAATATTAATTCTCCTAGTTATGCCAAGTGCAAGGCATCAACAAGATGATATAATTTATCTATGTTTTTTTAAGATACAATTTAAGTTTCTTAGAATTAAGTTTTTTAGCATAATCAGGAAGTTTATAATACAAAATTACCTCTTTTACATAGGTGGAAGTGCTGGCGAGTTTTGCGAAAACTTGGATAACATTTATGTGGTCTTTTATCATTGTATTATATTTGCCTCTGCTAAATTTAAACACAGAATTAGAATGTCGATTTTTATGCACAATTTGATGTATATGCCAACAGATTTTAAAATAATAATTATAATTTTTTTTTTCTAGGGATGTCCAGAGCAACAAAAAGAAAGCACGTTCTTCTGGAAGCTCTTCAGGATGACTTTTCACTACCTACAGAAAACCAGAAAATTGTCCGAGTCCTTAATAGTAGAGGTAACAACTTACACGAAGTTATGTCCTCGGATAAATCTGTTTTTCTGGCATCAATGCCTACAAAATTTCGTAAAAATATTTGGGTGAAAAGGGGAGATTATGTGTTAGTTGAACCCATTGATGAAGGTAATAAGGTTAAAGCAGAAATGGTCAGAATTTTAACCAATGTACATATCAAGTATTTTAAAAAGGACAATGTTTGGCCAAAAGAGTTTGACGAAAAAAGGCAAGAAGTAACTGAGGAAGATGATCTTGTTGAGAATACAAACAGAACGAGGAGTGCTAGTAGTAATTCAGATTCTTCAGATGACACTGATAGGGACACAAATTCTGAGGATGAAGAACATTAATGTTTTATTGTAAAGTTATTTTTTACGTTAGATAATAAAATCTAACATTTAATTTCATTGAAAATTTATTTTTTTATTTTATTTATTTTACATACAGAATCATTTTCTATTTTATGGAGTAGTTTCATGTATCAAAATTAACATGTTAACTGTCATGTGTAAACAGGCTAGTTAGATCTAATACACCATGTGTATCATTTTATTTACACACATAATAATGTTTCTACCACGACCACGTGTATGTGAAAAGATCATATGCTTAATATGAGCTTTATATGGTAACTTGGTTGGCCAAACATGAAATTATATGGCTTCTAACTTGGCCGAAATTCAAAAAAATATGTCAAAGACAAAGACCTTGCAGATTTGATATACCAAATAAATAATCGTAAATGAAAGCTGTACTTTGTTTTATTTTTAAGGATTATTTTTCTGTTGAGAATTCATTTTTGCAATTGCTTATGCATTTTATTTGATTTAGCAGGGGAGCAAACATATTTGTTTAATATCACTAAATTGTCTAACCTAAAAACTCTTTGTCTGTATACTTCACTGAACTGAACTGTTCCCCCATCTGCTGGATTCACCTCTTTATATCCTCCCATAGAATGTACGAGAATCCTATTCCATGACATTCTAGAATCCTACAGAGTTTTCTACTATGTGCTAGATGACTGTTCGTCAATTGGCTCCTAGATGGCGCCATCCCACCTACTGGCCATCAACAGAATAACAGGTTTCCCCTCACTTTGACCAGGGACTTAATCACATCTTTCCCTGTTAAATGGCAGCACATAACAGTATTAAAAAATTTCAGAGAGAACCCAATACCAGGGCTTAACTACTATCAGCTGTATCAATGATACAGCTGATTTTTTTTAATGCAGCGATCTTTCTGGCAATGTTTGATAAAGAGTTCACTCAGTATTAGTTATGCCGTTATTCGATACCAAACCTGTGCGTGGCCTTTTGCTATAGTTGAAGTAGTATATTGCCAGATATCAAGGAAACAATTTTAATTTTTTAAAACACAACTCTTAATCATGTCTTGGAAATCTAAAGATAAGAATCAAACTAATTAGTAGAAAGGATTATTTCGTTGTTTAGTATAAGTTTTTGGAAACATAGATTTAATTTTAATTAATTTGGGACCATTACATTTCTACTTAGGTATATGTGATCATTTAAGTGCAAATTGCGCTTAATTTTTCTATGATCGAAGACCAGTTGTATTGTCTATAATTGAGCAGCATCAAGTATTCTGCAAATCACATGAGGTTTGTGCTTGGTTGTATTAATGCATTAAAAAAATGAAAGAAGTTTTTATTAGCATATACTTCTGCACTTATTGAGAATAAAGTAGTGGCTATCTATTGACAAGAGAAAGTTGTAGGATGGATTTCTGACATATTTTATTGCTGTGGAGGTCACATTAATGTAAAATTAAAAAATAAGTATTAATAGCAAATTTCACAAAAGCATCCATCAAAAGGCTCTAGGTCATTGACTCGTGAACAAATGTTATAATCCAATGCTGAAAGTGATTTAAACGCCCTTTAAATAAAGTCGTTTATTGTTATCATTATTATTATTCAATGATTGGTTAACGTATTCATTTATTCAGAGATGGGCACTAAAAAAATTGTTTTTGCATTAGAACTGTATAAATATGTAATAATAAATAAATCATCTGATTTCTACCAATAAATTAAACAAACAGAATTAGTAAGATGGCAAAAATTATAAAATGATTAACACGTTGAGCTCCCCTATCGACATAGCTATTCGTCACTGTACGGCTAGTGTTGACCTGGGATTGATATATTTAGATGGATCCCCTACTAGATCGACTATTAGAATACATTCTTATTACAATTTTCCGATAATAAATTTTAAAAAATTTTTAATCTCTTGTTTTTTTATATTTCTGCTAATATGGTCTCCATCACCGATGCCTAACGTTCGCATACGTACTAACGACCATATCCCCTGGTGTTGGTGACTGATGTCATGGTAGTAGAAATTTAAAAAAAAATAAGACGATGTGTTTTGGTCACAGGTCGACACCATGGTATGCCGTACAGGCTAGCCCTCGGACTCATGCAATAGGGAAGTGGAGCTCAACATGTTAAGACATTTAAACTATTGTTATGTGCTGCCCTCTAACAGAGAGGAGAGTTGTAATTACTCCCTGGCCAGAAGGGTGGCGCCATCTGTGGGCCAACTGGCGAACCACCATTTAGTAGGGCCTAAGAAAATTCTAGAGAATTCCAGTATATTTGTGGAAAGTTCTACAATGATATTCTGGACATTCCAAGTGGGTATATAAAGAGGTGAAGCCAGCAGATGGGGGAACAGTACAGTACAGTTTAGTGAAGGATAAACAGTTCAGTTTAGCATCCAGTACAGTTCTGGGTAATCTGTGCTTCTGGTTACAGAAACAGTTTGTAGAAGAAGAGTTCAGTTGAGTGAAGTATGCAGTTTAGTGAAGTAAACAGACAAGAGAGTTTTTAGGTTAGACAAGAGTTGACAAGTTTAAGAAGAAAAGTAAAGTGCTTAGTGTTTTAAAAGTAGTGAAATTATATTAGATTAAGTTATTATTAGTTGTGTGATTTTTAAGTATTTGCTAGTGTAATTTTAGTGATTAAATAAATCAGTGGTTTGTGAAAATTCTTGTTGCAAGTTATTTGGAATCCACAAAGTGTTTACTGAAAATTGTAAGAACGTAACAATTGGTGTCAGAAGCGGAATTGCAACAGAATTTCTGAAGAATTCGACGAAGTTCCATAGTGTTCTATTTGGAAACCACTGGAGATAGTGAAGTGAGTCGAACTGGAAAGTGATATAGACATTAGACAAGTGCTAGTGTGAGAAAATTTATAGAACATTCTATTCTGAATTTTGTGGACATATTTGACGTATACCAGATATAGACTTTAAATAAGACTTGTTAGTGTTGTTTGTTAGTTTTTGAATGGAAACAAGAAGCATGGCCGCTGAAAAGCAAATGCAAGACATGTTAGCTGCATTTAGCAAAATGATGCTAGAAGAACAAGAAAGACGTCAAGAAGAACAAGAACGACGACGTCAGAAAGAAAAATTAGAAGAAAAAGAAGAACAAGAAAGACGACGTCTGGAAGAAAAAGAAGAACAGGAAAGACGACGTCTGGAAGAAAAAGAACAACAAGAAAAACGACGTCTAGAAGAGAAAGAAGAATTAAGGAAAATTATACAAGGGCAACAAGATGCTATCCTGTCAGCCACTAATGAGGTCAAGGAAAAAGTAGATAAAGTTGAACAAAAAGTGACTGGCGTCGAAGGAAAAGTGACTGCTGTCGAAGAAGAAGTGAGTGATGTCAAAGGAAAAGTAAATAAGGTTGAAGAGGAAGTAACTGAAGTTAAAGGAAAAGTTACTGGCGTCGAAGGGAAAGTTACCGATATAGAAGGAAAATTTCGTGCAGTTGAAGGAGAGGTAGAGCGACTTAAGCGACTCTTAAGAGAACAAGGAGGCCAGCTGGTATTATCATCATCAGGTCCTCGATTACAACCGCCTTCCTTTGATGGTCAAACTTCTTGGTCAACTTACAAGAGACAATTTGAGGCAGCGGCATACGCAAACAATTGGAGTAATGAAGACAAAGCTATGGCATTGGTGCTAGCATTAAGGGGCCAAGCCTCAGAATTGCTTCAGACTATCCCAGTGACGCAGCAAAGGGATTTTAAAGTTTTGGAGGCTGTGTTAGATCTAAGATATGGCGACCAACACCTCGCCCAAGTATACCGGACTCAGCTCAAATCACGCACACAAAAGGCTGGGGAAAGTTTACAAGATTTTGAAGCAGCTGTTGAGCGACTGACATACCTGGCTTACCCGGATGCACCCAAAGAATTCCAGGAACAGTTAACAGTTGATACTTTCATTGATGGCATAAGAGACGAGGAGATCAGGCGAGTCCTTATATTATCTCGAGCTAAGACTGGTAGCGAAGCCTTGATCCATGCCCTCGAAGTTGAAGCCGCTTATAAAGAGACTCCATGTCCGAGAGTACGAGCCATGAAGGTAGAAGAGGACCATTCAGAAAAATCAAATATGGAATCTTTGATGGCTGACATACACAAAATGATAAGCCAGTTGATGACCAAACCAGATGCTCCAAGGAAGCAGGAAAGAGAGCAGAACGACGAACAGCCAAGGAAGGTGATTCGGTGTTATCAGTGCAGCAAACCAGGACATATGATGCGGCAGTGTCGAGAACGGAATCCTGGGGAAGTAAACACTGCAAAGAAAGAGGAAGTTCGCTCTGATAAGATGAGATTGATTGTTATGTTAACAGACATACAGAAAATGGTCGCACAATTACTAAACGAATTAAGTTCGCGACCGGAGCTGAAACAGGAACCACAACCGCCGAAACAGGAGCCGAAGCAGCAACGAAGTGCTGGGGGTCCGACAAAAGTAATCCGCTGTTATAATTGCGGCAAATTGGGGCATGTCAAGAGGTACTGTCGCCAGAGGAGCCCTAAGGAAGTGAATGCCGAGAATGTAAAAACGCAGCAGGATATAGCAGAAGTGAAGGCAGTTAAGATAGAGGTTCCGAAGGACTGGTCAAAGAAAGTTCTAAGAGAGGAACAACTGAACGACGATGAAATTGGACCAATGCTGAAGGCGAAAGAAAAAGGAATCCGCCCGGAATGGAAGGACGTTTCCAGTAAAAGTGTTGGACTGAAGGCTTTATGGGCGCAATGGGATTCACTTAGGGTTATAGATGGACTATTACGGAGAGCATGGGAGAGCCCGGATGGGAAAGAAGTTACCATGCGGTTGCTGATACCCTGGTGCCGAGTACCAAAAGTACTTCGGGAAGTGCACGAGGGAATATCCAGAGAGCACTTTAGCAGAAATAAGACTTTGGCTAGAGTACGGGAGCGATTTTACTGGGTAAATAGCTGTCAGGATGTAGAGGCTTGGTGTCGCAGTTGCAAGGTTTGTGCGAATGTGGCTGCCAAGAGGTCACCTACAGGGAGTGGTGATCGAATGAAGGCTAGATATGACCGCAATGCCAGTTCAGCAGGATTCAAGGTGGGGGACTCGGTTTGGCTGTATAACCCACAGCGAAGTGAAGAAGGATTCTCGAAGCCTCGCTCACCTTGGGAAGGACCGTATTCTGTCATCACTAGGATCAACGACGTTGTTTATAGGATTCAACGTAGAAAGAAGTCCAAGATGAAGATCGTGCACCTGGACAGGTTGGCAAAGTATACTGGGGTATCTGAAATGCCTGACCGGGACGTTCAGGCTTAAGGAGGGGGCAGTGTTATGTGCTGCCCTCTAACAGAGAGGAGAGTTGTAATTACTCCCTGGCCAGAAGGGTGGCGCCATCTGTGGGCCAACTGGCGAACCACCATTTAGTAGGGCCTAAGAAAATTCTAGAGAATTCCAGTATATTTGTGGAAAGTTCTACAATGATATTCTGGACATTCCAAGTGGGTATATAAAGAGGTGAAGCCAGCAGATGGGGGAACAGTACAGTACAGTTTAGTGAAGGATAAACAGTTCAGTTTAGCATCCAGTACAGTTCTGGGTAATCTGTGCTTCTGGTTACAGAAACAGTTTGTAGAAGAAGAGTTCAGTTGAGTGAAGTATGCAGTTTAGTGAAGTAAACAGACAAGAGAGTTTTTAGGTTAGACAAGAGTTGACAAGTTTAAGAAGAAAAGTAAAGTGCTTAGTGTTTTAAAAGTAGTGAAATTATATTAGATTAAGTTATTATTAGTTGTGTGATTTTTAAGTATTTGCTAGTGTAATTTTAGTGATTAAATAAATCAGTGGTTTGTGAAAATTCTTGTTGCAAGTTATTTGGAATCCACAAAGTGTTTACTGAAAATTGTAAGAACGTAACACTATTAAAGATGTACAGGTGGCAAGTTGTTAGCAAATCAACATTTTAAAATCTTTCCTCTTTTCTCAAAAAAATTAAAAAACACGACAGCATGATGCTTCAAGCAGTACTGTATATATAGGAAAGCCGCGTCGTGCATGATATAGGATTATAGAATGAGAGTAGTTGTAAAATGCATATTTTACCGTGTTATAGTTTGTATTGCTGTTCATTTCCAATGTGCTTGGCCCTTTCGCAGTTCTTTTGTGATGCTCTCAATTGTTATCCATGTATAGCATGGACTTTCTATCTTGTTTGTTGCTGTTTAGTATTAACACTTTTTTTTATTAGGTGTTAGTTTTTTTTTTTTAACATGTCCCCAGTAGTTCAGAACATACCTTTCTACCCTTTTATAAGTTTTCTCCCCTTATTATTGCTAATGTCTACTGTAGTTTCTTTATTTACTTCATGTTTTTTAAGTTCAAAATACTCTGCCTTTTCTCCGTGACAATTAGAAGATCATCGGTGTATCAAATACTTCTGCTGGTGTGCTGAGATGTTCATCCATACAATTATATATGATGCAGAAATACGTTTTTGCAACCCCCACGCTGCCTGTATATTACAATCAGACAAGGAAAAACATTATGTGACCTAGAGGCCGTTCATTAGCTATGTGCACATGTTTGGGGAGGGAGGAAATAATGGTTGCGCTCATCACGGTGAGCGATAAGGTAGCACTCACTGATCACATGCTTAAACTACGCTTCTTGCGCTGTCCTCATTGGCTTCTTGCATAATGATATGTGATCGCTCAGTTAGCGCTACCACGTGATGAACGCCAATGCTTAGTAATACAAAGTGTGAGAACAAGGAGGAAGAGACGGGTCAAAAAATGTGTAACGTTGGTACATATTACCAAAGAGAATATATTTTACATGAAAATAGAAACTAGTTTTAGTGTTTAATGAGAATTAAGCCTGTACATGGTATTATGGTGTATTAACAGCGAGAGAGTATAAATTAAAAGAGGGTGCCAAAAATGACCATGGTAGTTAACGTGTTAAATAAATAAGGTATGATATTTTGATACAACAATAAGGGTAGGAAGCAAATTATAAATGTATAAAAATTTATACTATATAAATTATATTATTACTGTTTAAAATAAATCATTTTATAAAAATTTGCTCATTTTTCTATCGATTTATTTCTTTTTTACCCCAGTAAAATAATAAAAGAAGGTATAGTAAATTCCAACAAAATATGCCCATAGTTTTTTAAATCGAAAAGTAAAATTTACTTATTAAAGGTACTTATTACGTAAAATTGTCTAGAAGAAGATACCTCCGATTTAAATTTATCGAATGGTTCTAATTTATATTTAAATTTACGTAAATTATACCAAGAAATCTACCTCATATACAAATCTACTTAAAAGTAACTTTAACCAAATCAGAAAGGAAAAACTACTAAAAAAAATTACCAAAAATTACCCCAAGGGTTAATTTATTCAGGTTATTTTAACAATTGGGTTGTTTAGTTATTGTCTTCGTCATTATTCTTGAGAATTTCGGCCATTTTAAAAAACTATTAACAGTCGTAAACTGGATTCACTCGTGGTGTAGATAGAGAAATAAGTGCGAAAAACAATAAATCGTATAAATATATTTATCTCTTACAAAAGCTCCTCCTCTATACCACTTTCGACTCACTATTCACTCTAATTCACTTATCAACACACGTCAAATAAAAATTTACACTTAATAGCTGAAATTTACCAATAGGTAGCATTTTCAATAATAGGGTAACCTAAATATGTTATATTTACCTATGGGTAAATTTTTGATGAAACTTACAAGTTAACAATTCTTTAAACAAGTAAAGTTAACTAACATGTCGTAAGCTTTAAGGTAATTGAACTTAATAAAAAGCTACCTGTAAAGTACCTAGAATTCCATAGTCATATTAACTTTTAGGTCGAATTAGCACAACACGCCATATTTTCTTATCATAATTAGAGTATGATTCCGAAATTCAAATTTACAAAATGAACTTATTTAGAACAAAGGGATGGAAATGCCAAAAAAAACAAATATTTTTAAAGTCATGTACAACAAATGTAACACAGTTTTGGCTCAGAATATTATTATAATGTTTTTACACGTAATAGGAACTTTTTTATTAAAGATTATTTTAGAGGGGCACTATTTTTTCTTCAAAGTAGAAGTGTTAACATGCATGACAAAATTTCCTTTGCACTAATTTCAACAAGGGTGAACTGTAGATATGTCACAATTACATTACATATATTTTTGTCACTGACATTTACTCATTTTGAATCTTTGTTATGAATTAGGTATATATTTTAGTTGTGTTGGTGCCTTCCAACAATATTTCTACTGGTTATAGATAAAAATATCAAATAAGTATAAAATTCTTCTTTTTGTACACTTGGAGTCATACGTCATCTGCAAATATGTTCGTAGTTTCTGTCTAAAGCTAGTTAATTCAACGTTGAATTGATGTTAGTCGTCAGATTTCCCTAGACAAGTGTTATTAACCAAACGTACTGGGCTACTACAATGTGGATTAGATGTAATTCTACCTATTTTGTTCAATATAACCAAATTTCGACGAAGTCTTATTATCCACTTATGTCGAATCCACGTCGCGTCAACGTATACTTTACTGAAATATGGTTAAATTTAATTTTGCGACTAAATTTATTATATATAATTTAGGTAGTCTAGATATTAAATTAAACCAAAATATTTGCTGGGAAGGTGCATGGATGGGTAGCACCATTCATAAGTGAGTTGTCTCATAAATTTACATGCAGCTCGATAACATCATTGGAAGTGAGCTGACACAGCAGCAACAGCGAAATTTTGACATTTTGCTATGTTAACATGTTTTTTGTCATTTAGTAAGGAGTACCTTGTATTTATATTTCAGTAGGATGCACACAGAAAGACTACACAGCAACAATTGCCAGCTGAGACCCAAATTCAATAGCGATACAGTGACCGTTGCCGCTCATACAACCCAGTCTATACACTGTTACTGTCTTAGTAACACATTAAAAATGTCACTAAACATTCACCCCCTTGCCAGAATTCAAACCTGGAAATCTCTGGTCCCAAGACTAACACTGCTACTGAGTCTTTTGCAGAGGAGAATATTATTGGATGTATTTTTGATTTACATTATATTGTTAATCGAAAATTACTTTATTCTGTGCTTTATGTATTATTATATGCATAATAGACCAAGAGCTACTAAATTTTTCAATGAGCGTCTGAGAACCTCCTTCAACTTTTATGGTACGTAGTCCTGTTTAAGGAGAGAACCCTACGCTGGTTCCAAGTCCTGGTGCCGGGGGCGTTTTTGCATAAGGGCTATTTTTTACAAATCAATATCTTTGGTGGCTGTCTAAAAACCACTTTTTTGTATTTGGTTCCTAAAATAGCTATTTTAGGGACTCATTTGAATCAGTAAAATGAGTCTTTTCCGGACTCAATCTCAAAAAGTTGCCATGGTAAAATATTAATTAAACAATTAGTGTGAAACTCAGCCCATGAATAATAAAATTTCAAACTTCGTTATTTTTACATATTGGGGGCAGAGAACTTGGTGGCCCAATTCATCGTTTTTGTAAGAAAAGCGCAGCTCCCTGTTTTTTTACACTAACGGGCTGATTTTTACACTATTGTTTGATTAATATTTTTGAAATCGAATGGTCAAATTGTTCTACAAATTTTCTGGCAGGTTTTCCAGTCCTACTCCATGAAAGTGTCAGTTCCATGATCAACATGTTTAGGGGCTGTGTAGAACTACTTTGCATACCTCTACCAAGAATTTTCGCAGAAACAAAAATTGAAAGAGTTCAAAACGAAGCCACTCCAGGCGTCGCCTGGACCAAAAAGGGTACTATGAAGAATCATATTGAAGCTTGCTTCTAACATATCAAAAATGTAGAATTTGTAGACATTTTACTTCAGAAAAATTTCTGGTATTTCGAATAATAAATTCTAGAGTAGAGTAGGCTGTTTTAGTAATGGTAGTAATATGGTCGATGAAAGTTATTTTGGTGTCAAAAATAATACCCAGATCTTTAGTGGAATAGAGATTTGTTAGCGTAACATCATTTAATCGGTAGTCGAACATTGTTGGCTGCATTTTTCTACTATAAGACATTAAGTTGCTATATTAAGATATAATTTGTTTTTTGTATACCAAAAATTCTAAATAATGAATCTACTCCTGGAGTGACTTACAATCAGCATATGAGTTTATTTTTGAGAATAATTTCAAATCGTCAGGATATAACAACTTTTCACATGAAATATTATCACATAAGTCATTTATATAGCAAGAACAGTAAATGCTCCAAATTTGAACCCTGGAGTACTGTTATGTTGCAATTTGTATTATTAGATTTATAACCATTACAGATTACATATTGCACTCTAGTCAGATATGAGGTGAAGAATACTGCTGGAGAATCTAAACATTCAATATTTATTAATTTCTCAATGATGACTGAATGGTCTAATTTATCAAAAACCATCTAAAACTCCCTGTATAGTACATCAACGGGGCTCATTTAAAGACTTCGAGACAAACTGAGTAAAACATGTATGAACTTTGTTATAGTAGACTGATTTTCTGTAAAACCATGTTGATAAGGATATAAATGGATATTTTAAAGACCTTCGATGGCGACAGGTCTGTAATTACTTAAAATTGATGGATCACCAGATTTCAAAATGGGGCATCTTGCTATTTTCTATTTATTTGGAAATGTAGGTTTAAGGGACAGATTAAATAAAATAGATAGTGGTTTGACCAAGGCATATGTATATTCTTCCCAAGTAGCACATACTGGTTATATAACGGTTTGTTATATGTTAAAGAAACTTTTCTTAAAACTTTGTAACTTTTACTAAAATTGTAATAAAACCAAAATATAGCTAAGTTGACGTTATATAAACGTTTATATCAACAAAGTGGGGAATCTATAAGACTGTTATGAAACGTTGCATAGTGGTTTTAATAACTCTTTGTAACACCACTAAACAACTTACATTAAATCGTCTTATTTTTATTTAAAATAGCGTCTCAACAACCTACGTATAAAAATGTGTAAAGACTTCAATACAACTCATTTATTTAAGTCAATATAATTCACTCATATAATGTATATAGAAAGAAACATCCACCACCTCTTGAATAACTTTTTACTACTTTCTGTTACAATTTTTCTTTATTTATAACTTGTCTAGTTGTAACGTGAACGTACGCAACTATATGATAACTTTTGACATGATCCTTATATTTTATAGCGTCCATGCATACTTAGACATAAGAGGTGTATAATAATAAATATAATAGGCTAATATGAATTATTTGATATTGAAAATCAGGTGCAAACAAATATTGCTCATGAATATAATTGTTGTACCTCGATAAAAAACGATGGGCTTCGCAAATAAACCAAAATGAAAAATAATAAATTATTTTTTAAAATACACCCACATTTATATTTAACATTATGTGGTTCTTAAACTATTGTAAAATTTAAGCATATACCAAAATAAGAAAATATGTGGTAGTATTACTTGTTTACTTCTATAAACTATTAATAAAATTAATTAAAAAATTAAGCTTTCTACATTTACAAGATGGATGCTGGATTTCTTACAATTACAAAAAGAAAAAATGGCTTCTGAAATTTTCCAACCTCAAAGTTTTAATAACTACTATTATACTACTACTATACTATTATTATTATTATTAGCCGTTACTCGAGTCCGAGTATAAAAATGTTACAGTCGATAAATTGTGCAATAAAAAACAAGTAAAAGGTGTAGTCTATTGTAATTCCCATTCATCTACGGTGCACACGACTATGGCTATAGAGGCCAATTCGGGAGAGCACATGTCGACCGCAGTCAGGACAAACATAGACCTGGTTAGGTCTTGGATTTGGCCTTCTTGCAGCAACATTTCCTTGATAGCTGGCCACAACCCCTCGCCATTCGGTTCTGTCCGCTGCAAGTTGTTCCCATTGCTCGTCTGCAACACCGCAATACACTATTTATATGACCAAAATTTATAATGTTGGTATTAAGTATTTTAAGAGTCGTTACAACTACATTTCAACTTTTAAGATTATTAAATTAATAAATGTAAAGTTGTATTACAGTGTCATAACAGTTAGTAAAACTACAATGAAATTTTATACAACTGAGTTTTGTAAAGTTATAATATAGTGGTATAAGAGTTCTTAAAACTGAATTAAAACTGTTCTACAACTAATAATGTGTAGGTATAAAGCATAGTTGTACAGTAGTTAATAAAACAATATTACAACTTGCAAAAAAGTTTTAGTAATAGTATAGTTTAGTAGAATTTTTATAATAATCAGTAGTATATCTGTAGGGTTTAGAAATATGTTGATTGTGTACTCGAGGCATATTCTATCTGTTAGAAAATAACACACTTTATGTTACGAAGCAGGTTTTTACTGAGGTTATGTTCGACATGTGTGATATATCTTTAATACAACTATTTAAATATTCTAAAATATCACACTTCACACGTTGGTGAAACTATTCTAAAACTCCAATTGAAAACTACAAAACAACTTATTTATTATGGCATCTATAAACGTTTAAGCATCTTATAAATGCAGTTACATAATAAACATCTTGTACAACGTTACATACACTTTAGAACAACTTCATATCGAACTAATAAATAACTTTTATAAAACACGTGGTATAAACTGCAATACAACTCCAAGCAAGAACTATAAAACAACTCGCTTATATAACGTTAATAAAGCTTTAATATAACTCAAAACATTGTCCTCACAAAAACTTTATTAAGCGATGTTTAAACACCGTCTACAAAACTTAAAATAGTTGTATAATCGTCGTTAACTTTATAGTTTTATAATTTCAAATAATATAAGTTGTACAAACGTTTTCCATAGTGATAAAAACTTCCTTATGACTATGTGCTACTTGGGTTTTACTAGGATACTAGGTACTTGGTTTTTTAGATAACCTGAATTATTTCGTCATCACTAATATGTTTTACCTCAAGTTTGAAAAATTGCTGTAACTGTGTTTAAACATAAATTGAGATTTTCACTGAATCCGAGAGGGACCCAGTTGTCCTAAGTGGTAGGATTTAATTACCTCGTAAAGCAAATATGGACTAGAAATATACACTTTACTTTCCTTTAAACTTCAGAATCAGCGTTTCAAAAAAAAAACGACAACTTAAAAAATTTAAACAATGTTAACTGGCAAAATTTACAGATATTATAAAATCATCATGTACCTCGCTATTACACATTAAAATTGCAATAGTTTGGTAAGTTTTGAATAGATGACACCACTCTCAATAATGAATAACAGAAATAAACCAAACTAGGCATACTATAGAAGTGGTAATGGGTTGGCCCACTTCCCAGAGATCTGCTTGTCCGCCTTATAGGCCGGTCCTCGGGTAGATTAACGTCATTTTAAATTGGACAAAAGATTTTACTATTGGAACCAGTTCATTATAGGCTTCTTTTAGACATATTGATTTTTCCCCCTCGCCCGCCCCTAGGAACACCTTAACAATAATTTTTTCGAAAAAATCTCGGTTCTGAATAGTCCTACGAAAAATAGATAGTTATCAAAGTTAACAATAAGTAAATTCTCTATAGAAATGGTTCAGACACATTTTTGCGTAATATTAATAATAATAATAATGTTTATTTACGGAACAACATTTAGAACTACATGGCATTGCATTACATTTACATACAATATAAATTATAAGGAAAATATAAATAAACAGAACAGATGAAATGTAGACAAATAATAGAGTATATAATACAAAACGTAAATAAACAATAATCACCGAAGTAATAGCAGCAGTACTGCTTGTTTGTGGTATATTTATTTCATTCAAAGACTTCGTTTACATACACATATAATAATACAAAATTTCCATCCAGACAGACATGCTCTGGTTGCCAATTAAAACTATGGATTTATATTATTCCTTTTTCCATAGAAAACTACATTTTTTTTTCTTAAAAACATTTTAAATTAACCAAGTCATTGAATCGACTTCTTTCAGTTTCAAGGACCTATTTATTTTTAGTTTATATATATTAAAGCTGTTCACACTTCTAATACTTTCAGGTAAGTTACTATATAGTTTGTGTCCGAGGTAACTACAGCTATGTTGACCTATAATTTTCTCGCATATAGGTATGGTAACGTTTCTCTCTTTATTTCTAGTCTCATATTTGTGGTTAACTGGATCTAATTGAATATTTATTAATAATTAAGACAAAATAACTGTCGAAAATCATACAGCTGACTTTCTTTATATAATGCGTCGCTGGAATATCTAATATTTTTGTTGTAAATTATTCTGATTATCCATTTTTGTATCGTATTTAAATGTTTTAGGTGACATTCACTTACTCCTCCCCAGTCTAGAATGCTATAATAAAGTTGAGATTGAACAAGTGCGTAGTATAGTACTTAAGGTGAGATATATTTTATTTTTTTTTTATTTTCGAATCGGCTTCTGGAATTTGCGTTAAAGTGTCAATATTTAATGGGCCCATAACAGGTAAGTTATTTATATATGAGGTAAAAGGTAAGTACTTAGTTTTGTCGCAATTTAATGTTACTTTGTTATCTTGGAACCATTTAGTTATAGTTCGAAAATCAATTTCTGCGCTTCTTTTTAGAATCTCCCAAGAATTTGCCTGATAGAGAATTGCTGTATCGTCAGCAAAACCCGCTGTTTTTAGAGTCAGCAAACTATTTATGTAAATTGTAAATAATAACGATCCTAATACTGTACCCTGGGGAACACCGTACGTGTAATAGTTCTTGGATCACTTGTGACGTTATCAATATTGCTGGCTATCTGACAGATAGTTTCTTAAAATGCCGTGTATTTTCCCCCTCGATCCATAGCATTCTAATAATATTTTATGACTAACAGTGTCAAATGCCTTTGAGAGATCAACAAAGATGCAAATTGTTGGATATATATATATATATATATATATATATATATTGCATCTACAGTTGATCTCCCTTCCCTAAATCCGTATTGTTGTTCTGAGATTATCTTATATTTATTTAAAAAACTAACTATCCTCACTTTTAAGATTTTTTCTATAATTTTAGCTATATTTGATGTGAGGGAGATAGGCCCATAATTAATAAACTGGACCTTGTCCCCTCTTTTATAAAGAGGTTTTATGATGCCTATTTTTAAGGACTTTCTGAAACACTCTGTATCATAACACTAAATACTAAATAAGCCAGTGGAGCAGCTATTTTATTGGAAATTTCTTTTAATGTTTCTGCTCGTATGTTATCATTTCTTGGCGACTTTTTTTACTTTCGATTGTTTTATTATGCTTTGGATTTCGGTTTCATTAGTATGATATAAATTATATAGTGTTTTCCAAAGTTTCAACAGTTTCAGTGAAGTCTTCTGGTGTCGTTATTTTACTGGCATATTGTTCACTTAAGTTACTGTAGTGGTTATTGAAGATATTTTAAATTTCAAATCTATCAGTTATTACCTCGCCATTTTCTAATTTCATTTCATTTATTTTTGTTGTAGGGGTGGTTTACTGCAGATGTCATTTACACATTCCCACAGACATTTAGACGAATTTTTGTTGATAACAGTTTTAAAATGGTCTTTTTTTGATTTTTTGTATTAATCGGATTAACATGTTTTTATACTTTTTGTAGTTTTCTTTTAATAATATATCATTAGGATTGTTTATTACTTTTTTATATAGATCATTTTTTTTTAATTTACAGATTTTAATAAGGCAGATGTTTATCCATGGTTTTTTAATTAAAGGTCGTTGTTAATTTTTCTCTTGTTGTATTTTTATCAATATAAAATTGTAAACGATTAATAAATGTTTCTGCAATGAAATCGGAATTTTTCTCATTATATTTACAGTACCAGTGTTCTTTTTTTAAATCGTTTTTTAAGTTATTGTAGTTAATATAATTTTTATACCTGAGTTGATTTGGAATATTTTCTTCATTTTTTGTAATACTATCAAACACAATAGCTATCGGATAATGATCAGTAATATCGTAACAAAGATTATATGATTTTATGTCCTCATTCTTGCCACGGATATTATTCTTTACAAAAAAGTAATCTAAACATGTCTTACTTATGGAATGTGTATAATTATTTATATAGGATGTAAATCCATATGAATATAAAATGTTTTTATATTCTTCTATATAATCCGTATGGTCCAAAAGATCTATATTAATGTGTCCTATTATTATATGTATATCAGCTTTCTCTTGTTTATCTATGTATTTAAGTAATTCGACATAAACATTTTCGATTATATTAGTATTTACGGGTTGATTCTAATATTCAGGTATATATCGATCCATTTCCTGCTTTTTTATTTTATTTTTGTATTATAGTTATAGGCGGGAAGTCGTATCACATTCACTCTGTATATCGACACTTCCCTATACACTTCCCACGCTTTCTACTTGCTATTACGTTTAATTGTCACTTTTGAAGTTTAAGTAAATATATTTATTATCAATTTAGAAATTACAAATATCTACAACGATCAGTGGTTACTAAGATTATGCGCTCGTTTCCACACCACCTTTCGGTAAAGCATTTGGTGCGTTCCCTTGCTTCAATAAAACTGACATCCGGAACAAATAAGGGAAAATCTTATTCCAGTTTTTCTACAAGTACATGCGGCTTTGCACCCTTTTGTACACTTGCAGCTTACTGTTTCCTAAAGTTCTTGTGGAGCCGCAGCTTCGTTTTTGGTAATAATAGGAAAGAGATCTTTTTTTTTCATTTAACCCCAATCTTGAGAACTTTTGGTATTGCCGTACAACTGTTGAATTCGATAGTATGTTCTAAAAAAGTGTTGGCAGGCAGCAGACTCAGTTGGAGGTAACGATGCAAGATTATATGTACTTTTTGCCACTAACTTAATAAAGCATTTGTATCTGAATTCATTCAAAGAATGCTGTTTGGGTTTTGCTCCGTAAAGGGCTAAGATAACTTTTTAGCCTGCTGTATCTATAACATCTGGGTGAATTGGGGTCTTTAAAACATTCCATGTATGTTTGTAATCCTGCAGATTTTTGTAATAGTTTAACAAATTTTACTGTGCCTTGCCTATAAAAATGCAGAAGTTGTGCCACATCCACTGAATACTTGGAGGAATAATATATGTTATTTGCAACTTCTTTTGAGTATTTAATAGAGTTCGAAGAATAAATTCCTTCGTCCGTTTTCCCCTTGCTTGGCTTCATAAAGTACATGTTTGAATAACGTGCAGATAATCCTGTCATAAAGATTAAAAGGTCAACATCTTCACCAACTATAATTACCAATTCGTAATGCGGTGATATATCTATCGCTGAGTTAATAGTAAGAGAATCAGCATCTTCGGTAGTCTGCTCAACAACGAAACATGCAGTGGTAAGCTTTTTACGTAACAGTAAGATAAGTCAATTTTTATTTTGATTGTTTGATAGAAACTTTTCCTGTTGCATTCTTGCTGTCATAGACTAGTTAAAGTTTGCGGTTACAGAAACATTTCTTTGAGCTCGTCATTGAGACTCAGCAGATTTTGTGCTCTTATCAGATGCATCGTTAGGGTACGCGTCGAAGACAATGATGCTATTAGCTCTATAATACTTCTGAATATACTCTAGATACCTAGTTAGGATAGAAGTGAATGACTCGTGTTGATGCCACACAACTCGATGAAATAAAAACCCACCATCTACGACGTGTATTTTATTGCCAAAATAAATTTTATCAGTGATTGGAAAAAATAAATCATATCATTTTTTTCCACATTCCACCTTCATCAAAAAGTGAAAGCTGAAAGTATTGCTGTAAATCTTTATAAGATTTTTTTGGAAGAGTAGCGTTGAGTTAACCAGAATGACATCATCTGGTATTCTAATCATTAGGTGCATGAAGGGGGGTAACACTTTTTTGTGCTGAAACTTCACAGCATTGAAGTTTTGTATATAAAGAGTGAATGAGATATGGTGCTTGATTTCCCCCACCTATAACTCCAAGTATATACATAAAAATGTGTCTGAACCATTTCGATAGAGAATTTACTTAGTTTTAACTTTGATAACCATCTTTTTTTTTCGAAGGGCCATTCAGAATAGAGATATTTGCAAAAAAAAAGATTTTTAAGCGATATTGTCCCAAAATTGGGCATGTTCCAGGGGGGAGGAAAGTTAGCTTGTCTAAAAGAGGCCTACAATGAACTGGTTCAAACAGGAAAAAATTTTGTCCGATTTATATCATATTTTTCAAATACTTTTACCCAGAATTTCAGTTCAGTATTCTTTTATATTTTGTCATACCGATGTTTCATTTATTAAATTGTCTTCTTCTTTATTATTATTATTATCATGACTACACATATTGCTATCGATCATCCAAACTAAATCGACTCTAATCTTACCCCAACAACTAAATAACCAAAACATAAACTTGTCTATAAAAATACTTCTTTATTCATCTATGTCTGTTCGTTCATTATCAGTGGTATGTTGCCTTAACACTCTAGTAATATTTTCACCCTGATTAATCTCTTGAAAAAGCGCCGAGTGGTCAAAGTTTCTGTATGATTCTGGAATATCACCAAGTAAAACCTGTGCTGGTACAGTCTCTTTTCCAACCCAGATTAGGCCATCTTTAAAAAAATTTTGAAGAAAATTAGTAATTTCTTCCATGCATTTATTCCATGAATAAAACCAAAGTGTATGAGTATTGTGTAATTTTAATAATTCAATTTGTACTTTGGTTACACTGGGGACTATTTTCTTTTTAAATTTTTCTAAAAACTCAATTACTTTGGTATGGTTTATCCAGTCAAAAATGTCTACACTTTCACTAATGAGTCCCAAATGATATGTATATATTGATGAATTATTTGCAATTCGAAATTTCTTTATTATTCCAATTTGTTGTATTATTGGCTCAATAAATATATTCTGCTCTTGTTCGTGAATAGGTTTCTTGTATCTCTGAGTAACATCCAACAAATTTATTTCCAGTAAAAATAGATTCTCCACAAATTTACTTTGTTCATCGATAATACCCCCAATTTTTTCCGATTCTCTTAAATATTGATTAAATGAACCTTTGTAAATATTTTTGAATGATTCCAAAATACTCATAATTTTGACACTGACGCTGATAATTTGCAAAAAAAAAAATTACTAAGTAGTTAAATTTTCTACCCCTTCTTTTAATAATTGAAAACTATCCAATCCAGTGTTATGCCTTTTTAAGAGATGTTAGGTAATTAGATAAGTAAGGCCCTGTGAAAGTGCGTAATGAGCTGGCGCAGACTTGGACATGTATGGAGTAGGAAATAAAATTGTCAGCCATTATTATTGTCAATCAATCAATCAAACTTTATTTCTTATTTTAATATAAAATAGTACTTCTCCAGGACCCACACCGGGTCCGACCGTGCAACCACCGCGCTAATGTGGGGGCAGATTGCATGGCCGGGCGGAGTGGGGTTGGTTCGATTAAAAAGAAAATTAAAACAACTAAACCTAGGCTCCTTCCGTCGCAGACGGATTATAAAAGGTGTTAAAATTAGGAACATGTTTAAAGAACAAAACTGAATAAAAACTACATACTAAATTAAAACACTTGCGCACTGATCACTTTTAATTTAGTATTTGACACTAGCACCTCAATTTGAACGAGGCACGTTCCGCGAGATAAGTCGATGCTGGACTGTGCATGGCTGGCCTAAACTTTGATTTTAAAAAATTTGGGTTGTATATGTTTTGATTTTCTGAAAATTGTGAAGCGAAATGAATTTAGAGACAAAAATGTACAAAAAGAAAAAACAAACGCAATAAAAAGGTTACAAACAGAAAGGAAGAGGGGGACAGGAAAGATTTAAAGGTGTCTGGTATGGTAAAGGGTGTTTGATCCGAAATGGGGCATTATGCTGCCTAATTTGTGTTATGTGTCTTGTTAGCAGGCTATTTTTATTGTCAAAGAAAGCCAACACGAGAGCATCATTCCTACCCGGTCCTGAAAATGAAACAAGAGAGAGAGAGAGAGAGAGAGAAGAAAAATGCACCTATTAATTCTTGTCGGAGGGGTGGGGTGAAGGAGCATATTTGAAAATTAAAACAGCAATAAAAAGCAAACAAGAAAATATTGAAATATTATATATTATAAATTATAACACTAATTGTTTCATTCCAATGTTTAAACCGCTTCTCCCATTTTTATAACAATTTTCTTCTGTACACTGTTTGTTATATTTCTGTCCACATTTGTGAGGGCTTGATTTTCTTCTCATTGAAAGCTGAAAATAGAATAAATATTATTATATTTTGGTTAATTATTATACTTTTCTTTTTTGAATACCACCAAGTAAAACCAATGCTGGTACATTCTCTTTTTCGACTCAGATTAGGCCATCTTGAAAAAATTTTTGAAGAAAATAGGTGATTTCTTCCACGCATTGATTCCATGAATACAACAAAAATGTTACGAGTCTCCTCTAATCCTAATAATTCAGTATATACTTTGGTTACAATGGGGACTATTTTCTTTTTAAGTTTTTCTAAAAACAGTTACTTCAGTATGGTTTATCCAGTAAAAAATGCCAATACTTTCACTAACGAGTCCCAAATGATATGTATATATTGATAAATTATTTGCAATTCGAATTTTTTTTATTCTTCCAAATTGTTTTATTGGCTCAATAAATATATTCTGCTCTTGTACGTGAATAGATTTCTTGTATCTCTGAGTAACATCCAACAAATTTATTTCCAGCAGAAATGGATTCTCCACCAATTTACTTTGTTCGTCAATAATACCCCCAATTTTTCCTGATTCTCTTAACCTCTATAAATATTTTTGAATGTTTCCACAATACTCATAATTTTGACACTGATAATTTGAAAAAAAAATTAAATTGTGAAATTTTCTCTCTCTTCTTTTAATAAGGTATCCTATTGAAACTATCCAATCCAGTTTTATGCCTTTTTAAGAGAGAAAGAAGAACAATGCCTACACCTATTAAATTCTTATCAGAGGGGAGGGGTGAAGGAGTATATTTGAAAATTAAAACAACAATGAAAAGCAAATAAAAATATATTGAAATATTATATATTATAAATTATAACACTAATTGTTTAATATAAATAATTTTTAAACCGTTTGTTATATTTCTGTCCATATTTGTGAGGGCTTGACTTCTTCTCATTGAAAGCTGAAAATAAAATAAATATTATTATATTTGGTTAATTATTCTACTTTTCTTTTTTGAATACCATCAAGTAAAACCCATGTTGGTACATTATCTTTTCCAACCCAGATTAGGCCATCTTTAAAAAAATGTTGAAGAAAATAGGTCATTTCTTCCACGCATCGATTCCATGAATACAACCAAAATGTATGAGTTGTCTCTAATCCTAATAATTCAGTTCGTACTTTGGTTATACTGGGGACTATTTTCTTTTTAAATTTTTCTAAAAACTCAGTTACTTCGGTATAGTTTATCCAGTAAAAAATGTCTATACTTTCACTAATGAGTCCCAAATGATATGGATATATTGATGAATTATTTGCAAGTCGAAATTTCTTTATTTTTTCAATTTGTTTTATTATTGGCTCAATAAATACATTCTGGTCTTGTTCGTAAATAGGTTTCTTGTATCTCTGAGTAACACCCAACAAATTTATTTCCAGTAGAAATAGAATTTCCACCAATTTACTTTGTTCGTCGATAATACCCCCAATTTTTCCCGATTCTCTTAAATATTGATTAAAAGAACCTTTGTAAATATTGTTGAATGAATCCACAACACTCATAATTTTGACAGTGACAAGTTGACAATTTGCAAAAACAGTAAATTTAAATTTTCTACCATTTCTTTTAATAAGGTGGCATGTATACAAGGTATCCAACTGAAAACTATCCAATCCAGTTTTATGCCTTTTTTTAAGAGAGAGAAAGAAGAAAAATGCCAGGCATAGCCTGCACTTCTATTATAGGGGGGTGCTGGAGGTAGCAAGGAGCATATTATTTGAAAATTAAAACAGCAATGAGAAGCAAACAAAAGAATATTGAAATATTATATATTGTAATTTTTTTCTGGCAACTCATTGGGTGCCTGTAGGCCTATCTTTAAAAAGCATCACATCCTACCGCTTCCCTTTGTATTCATTTATGTAGCACTAATTTTCAATAAAACAAATCGAGGAAAGTTCCCACAAAATAATTCAGTGCATGCTCACTAAGTATTCACATTCAAACTTTAACTTGTCAATGTATAAAAAGAGTCCTTATTGTTTCTGTAGTCATATTATTAATCATTTACCCAACTCTTTGAAGAATATCAATCCAATAAGTTAATTCAAAATCCACATCAAGTACTACTACCTTCTAAAAAACTGTTTTTACTCTTTCCAAGAATATTACAATTGTAATTAATTTTAGCTAAATGCCTTATTCGCATATTTTAAGTTGTGTAATTTGTCTTCAAATTTTTTGTGTGATTCACTATTGTTTTTTATTTTACTCTATGTGCATAATTTAATTACAAGTAATCAATCGACATATTGACAATGTCGATTGATTACTTATAAGATCTTACGACAATAAAGTTATTATAATGTTTTATTATTATTATAACATTACTTGTTTAATATAAATAATTTTTAAGCCGCTTCTCTCATTTTCCTAACAATTTTCTTTTGTACGATGTTTGTTATATTTCCATCCACATTTGTGAGGGCTTGATTTCTTCTTATTGCAAGCTGAAAAGAGAATAAATATTATTATTTGTGAAGGAAAAAGAATCGGATCTCACAAAATTCTTTTATTATGTGACCTTGTTTCATGGACAAAAGAATTTTAATAAATATTATTTTAATACAATACACAAGCAAATCATGAAACCGTTTACATAATAAAAGAATTTTGTGACATCCGATTCTGTTTTTCCTTCAAAAATGAATGATTATATTTTGTTAATTACACACAGCCCAGTTGCTTTATAAATATTGTGACATTGTACAAAAGACTAATAGCTACCGATTTTGTTATAGGAACGTTCCCAACACTCTTTTACAGCCGCTATGAATATAAAGTAGACAGTCTTATAAAACAACTTATGCTGTCTAATTGCTGTATAGTGAGTTTATAAAGCTCATATCTGACAAACTTGCCGATTCATATACTTTGTTGTTACAGCCAGCTTCGCGCCATGGTTATCTGGCAGGTTCTAGGAAGGAGTTTGCTGAATAATTAATGTTAAAAAGGTTCTATTCATGTATTCATGTATTGTAGATACAATAAATAAAGCAACATTAACCGCAGCGAGTACTTGGATGTGTGGCTGCCAAGGAAACTCCCCCTAGCTTATAGTGGCTTGTATATTAAGTGTATATGCAGAAGTTATGCAATCTTAGGTGAAGATTGCATAGTGAATATACCATCCACAAAAAGGATGTAAAGCAGTCAGTTTCTTGTCTAGTACATGTTAGGCAAGTAAAAGATTCCTACTCTTCGATAGAGAAAATGTTCGACAAAGTTCTTAACCCCTTTGCAGGTATCAGTGATAGGCCTCAGTCACGGAAATAGGCTGACACTACATAAATTAATTTAAAAAATAATAAACGCGCTTCATTTTGCAGTTGTTTCTTTTTTTTAAATTATTTAGCGTTGGCCTATTTCCGCTATTGGGGCCTAACACCTGTAGATGAGCTACCCTCAACCAGGAATTTTGCCGAACCTCTTCTCAGAAGAGTAGGGATCTTTTACTTGCCTAACATTCAATAGACAAGGAACTGATGGCTTTACATCCCCTCTGAAGGATGGTATATCCCCTACACAATCCTCGCCTAAGATTGCACAGTTTCTGTGCATACACTGATATACAAGCCGCTGGAAGATGTGAGGCGAGGAGGCGGTCTTCCTTGAAACGGTCACTCATCTTAGTACTTACCGCATCTGACATTGCTATACATCGCATATCGAAATATGTACATAATAAGACGCACCTATCCTCGCTCCTCATTTTGCAGCTGTGAATGGAGAACACTTAAGTGATCAAACACTTATGTTGTACTGTGAGAAAGTGTGAGTTAGCTAATTAATTTATTTTTTTAATATTGTGTTTGCACGCACCAGTCAATCGCGTAATCGAATTATATCGTCCTGTCGTTAACACAGAAGCCACATTAGTCTAAGCAGCGTACAGGACCATATGAACTGTAATAGCAAAGCGATTTTTGTGTTTATATGTACTAGTTACAAACAAAACCTCGGGGACACACAGAACATCTTGCAGTATTGTGGGTTGTGCGTATTTAGTTGACATAAAAGGCAAAACTAATCAACGAATTTAGCTATCAGGGACACATACGTGCTGTGGTATAATTTGATATGTCGTGAACAAAAAAAAAATAGGACAAGTCTTATAACGGTATTTTGCTAAAATCTAGTTGTGTACATCTAACTTTAATTTTTGTGACATTGTCAGTTAGTTGTCATAATTTATTGCAAGTGTGCAAAAACTAATATGCCTCATATAAGCAATTTAGTTAAATCTAGAGTTATTGCTAAAGTAGAAGATGAATGGTCAATGAGACAAATTGCATATAATATTGGCAAAAATTCGGTGTGTAACATTTTAAGAAAGTGGAGAATAAACGGTACGATTAGTAGAAATCCTGGATCAGGACGACGAAGGATATCAACTGAACAACAAGATTTGCAATTGGTAAATGCTTTAGTAGAAAATCCATTTTACTAAGTTATTCAGGCTGCTGAAGAAATGAATTTTCCTGGATCGAGTAGTACTGGTCGCCAGCGAGTAAGTGAATCGGAGCTACTCTGTCATGCAGCAGCACAGAAATATGTACTTAAACCTGAACATAAAGAAGCTCGAGTAGGATTTGTGCTTGAATTTTTAGCGCATGATGTAAATTTTTGGAACTATGTAATCTTTACAGACGAAGAACTTTCCAGTCAACACACAGCGGTCGTATTCGTGTTTACCGCCCTCAGAATACTCGATTCGATGAGAAATATATATCTAACAATGATAAAAGTGGTAGATTTTCCGTCAATATGTGGGCTTGGATATCGGCACGTGGTCCTGGTGTTTTGTGGCATATTGAGGAACGATTTAATAGTGAAAAGTATATTAGGATTTTAGACAATATTATGCTCCTTTCTGTGTCACAATTATTTCTTAATAATGAGTTCATATTTCAATAAGACAATTGTTCCGTTTATACTGCTCATACCGTAACTAACTGGTTTCAAGATAACAACATCAATGTTATTAACTAGCCCAGTCATAGTTCTGATCTTAACCCTGTGGAAGAAGTATGAGGACTACTCATAAGAAGTATCCAAAAATGAAATGTGAGACCACGGAATGCCAACGAATTACTGGAAATAGTAAGTAATGCATGGGAAAATATTATTACTAATGATTATCATATAAGGTTATTTAATTCTATGCCAAATAGACTTATAGAAGTTATAAATAGAAATGGTGTAATAACGAAATATTAATAGTTAGTTTCTTGTTAAGTAGGATATCCTTTGTCCTTTGATCCAGGATTTCTACTTATCATACCAAATTTTTGTTAATGTTATAACACAATGCAATTTGTTTCATTAACCATCCATCATTTACTATAGCAATAACTACAGCGTAAATATAAATTAAAAGTAATATCTGTTTTATTTCGGCTACTCATTACATATTCAAATAGAGACAGATTTACATTAGAAAAAAAAATTGTCCTATTTTTTTCTGCTCACGACAGTACAACTGTTTATTACAAAGTAATATTTAATAGCAGTGTCACCAACAGATAGTTACTGAAAATGTGTGAAAAAAAATAAATGTATCTACTTACAATATAATTTATGTTTATAGAGCACCTATTTTTGCAAAATGACTGTTGTGATCTGCTTGTAGTTATATATTAAATAACACTTACTTACAACTGGTGCATCTTTTGCAATTTTTTTGTTATAAAATGTTTTAATCCTAAAAAAACATATCAACTACCTACTTTTCTTCAGAGAAACAGGGAACAAATAAAAAGGACATATTACTTCATTTGGACAGATTTTTTCATATTATGGTAGAGATCAAAGTACTGTCAATCTTAATAAATAAAAAGTAATTAATCCCAAAAATATATAATCGGCAATACTTTTAATGGCAATGTCATTTCTTAACATAAATATGAGCAAATAATTAAACCAAGTTTTAAGCGCTATTTCAAACCACTAAAAATGAAAAATTATGAGCCCGACCCTGCTTTGACACACGTCTAGCAATGTCATTGCTATGATGCTGCCTCTAATAGCAAAACGGCCAACTATTTTACATGAAATTTAACAAATTCGTATTCAACATTAAACTTTAATAGGAGCAAATAGTATGCATATTTTTCACTTTTTTTCGTGTTATTTTATTTTATACTACATCATATTATATTTTATTTGAATAGTTAAGTCCCTTTGAAGAACATAAAACAATTTATGGCAATTTGGGATGAATGACAGGTATGTTCACCTTGAATAATTAATGACGAGAAAATTTCGGAAATTTAATTTTACCTAGGACTACAATATAAAATATAATAGTTTGCTAGTTTACATAATGAAATCAATTCCGAATTCTGTTGGCTCGTTTTTAAGAAGAGTGTAAAATAAGAATGAAATACAAAATAGTGTACAGATAGTGACTGATATATAGGTAACAATTTTTGCATGCATCTTTAACGACAAAAGAGAATTTATTGGACCAAGAACTGTCCCATGAGACACCCCTATTTTCACAGTTAAGAGTATCGTTTAATTTCGAAATTTGTATTCTACTTAATAAATAACTATTCCAGAACATACAGGTTATCCAAGTATTTCTTGATTATTTATAGAATTGCTATACCGTACACTTACCTCAATTTGTTGAACTAATCTAATCTCTTCTGGTCCTGATATAAAATTTGTAGCTTTACATAATTCTGGACTACCTAATCTCCCCACTCTTCCAATTCTATGCAAATAATCTGCTGCGTACAATGGAAAATCATAGTTTAAAACATGTTTAACCTGGATTGTATTTAGTCCTCTGCTGCCTACGTCTGTGGCTGCCAATATTTTATTTTCACCTCGAACAAATTGATTCCACTGTTCAATTCTAATTGCATAGTTCATGTCACCATTAATGTTTGAGCAAGATACCCCATTTTCTCTTAAAAATAAGGCTAACCAATTACAAGTTTGATTTTTATTGGTAAATATAAGCATGGGCTCTTTGTTATTCTTGACTATTTGTAATAAATTTCCTGGTTTTCCTGATCTAGTTAACCTTAGGAATTTCTGTGTTATATTAAGTAGGGGTTTATGTATTTTTGGAGACACTACATGTTTCAAAGTTGGTTCTAGAGAACTTAAAATATCGGGTAATTGTCTGGGAAGGGTAGCAGAAACTAATATTATTTGTGATTGAGATACCCTTTTTATTATACTATTCATTCTTTCGATGAAACTGTCATCTATTAGAGTATCAGCTTCATCCAGAACTGTGTGCTGCACCTAAAAATGATTTTGATATCATTTTGTTGATTCACGAAAGCGATTGTAAGCTAACCTCATTTAACTTATACACTCCAACTGTAGATAATTTCCCCAATGCTCCCGGTGTAGCAACTAAAATATCGATACTCTCAAAATCTGGATTCAACATCATTTTTTTTGTCCTTCCTCCAACAATGATTTTTGACTTTACCCCAACAGATTCCGAGAGAATTTGAGCAATTTCTCCTACCTGATAGGCCAATTCCCTATTTGGTACAATAACAACTGCTTTAGGACTATTTAAATTTTCGGACTTATTTTGAACTAGATTTTGTATGATCGGTAGAAGATATGATATAGTTTTCCCACATCCAGTTTCGGCAGCCAACAATATATGGTTACCTGTAAAAATATATTATTAAAATATTGTACGAGGTTCAGTAAATTATTTGCAGGAAGTATTTCTAAACTAATTTTTCAAATCTCTACGTTTCCATAGACATCTAAAATTATATTGCCATGCAATTAAATCATATTATAACTCTTAAACATTTCTTCAGTATTATTCAAACACATAATCCATGCAAATTAGACATTTTAGAAGACATAATTTATAAAGAAATAATATTTGAGATGTACTCTCGATAGGGTCAGAAATAGATATCCGAAAAGTTCCTACCCCATTCAGGAACGGAAAGTTCCTATTTTTGCAAAAAACGACTTCCAAATGGGGACTCAAAGCTGGTATTTCACTTTTATCTTGTAAACCGCACGTTGGAAGAGAAAAAGTATAGAAAATAAATATTTGCCGTTAAATTCTGTTTAAAAAATGTCCTATTGACCTTGTAGCTTACCCCACCTATTTTGCAGTAACAGCATCCAAACTGAGGGGTAGTTTGGAGTGCACAGGAAAAACCAATCTTACACGAAGTTTCACAGCAAATATCTCAAAACCGGTTACTTTAATGAGAAAAATGCCCAAGAATGAATTTATAGAGGGAAATTTTCTTTATGAGATGCATATCTAGCAGATTTTGACATAAGTAATTTTTATATATTTTCCTCTTTTTTCCACAGAAATGCGTTTTTTAAAATTTAAGTTCGTTTCTACACCACCCTTGAGGTAGAACTCTCGGTGGATTTTTTTAAAAGTGGTTTCCCCTGTAGACCTATTCCACTAAAATTCTCTCCAATTTTACTTATTAAAGGGTTTTTCATCGACGAACAGTTCTTCAAATTCGGAATTTAAACATCCTTGCCTATGACAATTAGAGCACATTGTTGAGTAGCGCAATCCAACATTAACACAGCTGTATCGTTTTCCGCAACGCTTTTTGTAGCTGCAAGATACTAGCTGAAGTGTGGAAATTGGTGCTGGTAACTCGGTGGTGTAAATAGGCGCTAAGACATTGCCCACTTTGGTCAAACCCCATTCAGTTGGTTCCAAGTTATCTCCTCGCCAAGATTGAATTTGATATATATAGCCGTAATATTTTGAAGCTGTTTATATACAGGGTGATTTATGTAAACATGCGGAAAATAAAATGGTACTAGTCTTTTATGTGGGAAAGCCTCTGTAAAATTTTAAAGCGATCCGAGGTAATTTATTATATTTTTTTGCATTAAAACCTGCAAAGATACGCTTCTGAACGGGGGAGTTATGCTATCTCGACGCGTTCATACAAATGCCGCTTGTTTGTTTTCCAGGTACCTAATCAGCTGTTTTAGTTGTCTATGGTCAGTGCGTCACGCGTTCAGTGTTCAGTTCAGTGACTCTTTGACTTCCATTTAGAGCATTTCCCATTTTTGTTAAATTTTAAACTGTATTCGCAAATATCGATTATGCCAGAGTTCACATCCCAAGAGTACTGCGACATAATATTAACCTATGGTGCAATGAATGAAAGTCTTGCAGGGGCTGTACGAAAATACGGGAGAAAATTTCTCCATAGGCGCAAACCTAATGAGAAAAATTTTAAGTGCAGTGCAATGAGTTCGTGACACCGGGTTTTGTTTACCAGGCCACAAAGAACGTGTAGTAAATCGTCGTGTTGAAGTAGACGAAGGAGTTCTAGAATTACTAGAACAAGACCCTCCAATAAGTACCCTATACGCGAAAATCGTTTTTACCCATACCACTTAAGAGAGGAAGTGATTTCGTTGCACCGTATTACGTCAGATTGGTTAGTCATAGGCGGCGCACTTCTACAAAAAAAAATAAAGTAATTTTTTTCCAAATTTTTTTTTCTTAATTTTTTTTAACTCCTTTTGGTGGGGACAACCCACTGAATAATTTTCCGCATGTTTAGGTAAATCACCCTGTAAATCGACTTGTCGAGCTTTGGTAACGGCTATTAAATTCACCGAGTCTGGTTCAACAAGCATAGTTTCATCTTCTTGAAGCGTCTTTTCAGAAATGAAACAATCACCTATTGTCTCCATATCTACAGAAACACTATCACGCACATTTAAGTCTATGTAGTAATAACATATCTGCATATATTTTTATATTTTTTCAGTCTATCTTTATCGTATTTCATAAACGTTTTCTATTGTACTATTACACGCACGTTTATTCCACAACTGAAGCTTTGAGATACAAGGCACTCTCAGACTTAACAAAGAGTCTATTCTAACCTTCCCTTTTCCTTCTCCTACATATCACAATGCTTCAAACATCTGCTCCGAAGGTTGTCTAGAATGAATGGTTTACATAAATTAGTGAGGTACATATAAATATAAAACGCATCGTTGTGGAAAAAAGGGGATAAATGACTTCATTTCATAAACGTTTTCTATTGTACTATTACACGCACGTTTATTCCACAACTGAAGCTTTGAGATACAAGGCACTCTCAGACTTAACAAAGAGTCTATTCTAACCTTCCCTTTTCCTTCTCCTACATATCACAATGCTTCAAACATCTGCTCCGAAGGTTGTCTAGAATGAATGGTTTACATAAATTAGTGAGGTACATATAAATATAAAACGCATCGTTGTGGAAAAAAGGGGATAAATGACTTGTCATATATTTATTTACCTGTCATATATTATTTATTTACCTGTCATATATTTATTTACCTGTTATATATTTAAGCTTTGTTCGTAAATGTAAATTTAGCTAAAGCTATTAATAAAGATATTATTGTTATTAGAAGCTACAAGGTCAAGAACATTTTTTTTACAGAATTTAACGAATTTTTTTTTATTCCCTATACTTTCTTCTCTTCCAACGAACGGTTTATAACACAAGATAAAAATGAAAAACCTGCGTTAAATCCTCGTTAGGGGTGGTTTTTTTTGCAAAAAAGGGGCTTTCCGTTCCTGAATGTGGTGGGAACTTTTCGAATATCTATTTTTAACATTATCGAGGGTACCTACACATCTCAAATATTATTTCTTCTATTCACTGTTTTTTAATCTAATTTGCGTGTACTAATATGCCAATTGTTTGTGTAACTTTTAGTTACACTGTGTAGAAAACGTCTATATATGCAACATACTGAAATACCTCGCAGTTTTTTATGCTTATTTGGTTAATCGATGCTAGGTAAGCCTTTTCAAATGTCCACATACTTAATTTTTGAGATATATATCTCAAAAATTAAGTATGTGGATAATGTATGGGATAATTGCGCCGGGCATATACTTTTTTTCAAAAAATAAAAATTAATAGTTTTCACTAAAAAACATTTATCTTTGAGCAAATTATAACTAAAAGACCGTTAAGAAAGACAAAACATAAAATTATAAAAAAGCTGATAACTGGAACAACGGCATCAAAAAACCGCGTACTTTACGTAATAACGATATGTGATGATTGTATAATGGATGCACCATCCTTTGGACAGGATGTATAGCAGTTGTAATTGGAGATAGCTGGTCTCCAGGCATTGATGATTGATGTTAGTTGTGAAATAGGCCAATGTCAAATAAATTGATAAGAAAAAAATTTGTGGTGCAGAGGCTTTTTAAAATACTTGTGTCCTTACATGACTTGGTCGATGCCCTTATTATGCAATCCTTTACCTATACCTATTTTTTTACTTAAGAATAATAAATTATATATATACATGTAAGTATTTCAATACCTACCTGATTGTATTGCCGGAATTGCTCTAAATTGAAACTCTGTTGCTTTCTTTATGCCTTCGTTTTTGAGAATTTCAATTAAGTCACTATGTAATCCAAGTTCCCTAAAGGAATGCAAGTCTTCCATAACGGTGTCCGTAATTGGATGTACAGTGAAATAATCTCCTTTTGCTTTGGAATGGTTCCAACCTTTCGAAGCTAAAGGTACTTCATCTAATTTATCGTAATATGTCGAAATGTAGTGATCTAATTTTTTTCGTTTACAGCTAATAAGGAGGTGCTTGCTATTATTCTCCTTTATGCTTGGAATAGTTGAAAAGTATTTTACGCATTCTTTATTAACTTTTGCGAAACGTTTGCAAAAACTGCCGATCCGCACAGACATATTCGAAAATAATAGAACATAAATAAAGTTAAAATTAAAATCAATTTCGGAGGTTAGAAATAATAACCCCACTTATTGAACGGTAGTTTCATATCAGTAGTTCCAATGTACCTATATATTGATAAAACTTTGTAGGGATCACTCAATGGAACTATTTTTCAGTATGGCATTAAGAATAGACGTTTTACTTAATTTCTAAGTTTTAAATCCTATCTTGGGAATTTTAATGTTACAGTTTTTATCTTTATCATATTTGTTTCTCGCCGAAATGAATCCGCCCCATCCTGCCCTTCATTCACTGTGACGATTTGCCCCATGGTTGTCTAGCTATGGCTCCGGGTGGAAACTTTACAACCATTTTCCCGAAAATCTCAAGTCAATTGTCACCTATAACAATTTTAAGAATGAAACCAAACAGCTTGAATGAATTTTTTGCTAGTGATCTGTATTAAATTGTATTTATTTTTTTATATGTATAGTTTTTTATTTTATTACTTATTTATGGCTTGACAGACCTATTTCCAGCGGCATGTTGCCGCCTGCCGCGCCGCAGCTGAGATTCTAACTCAGAAGAGGTAACAGCGACTAGCCATGTTGTCTCTTATACAACCGCTGTCTAGAGACCACGGCTCTACACTGTCTTGGCAACACATGAAAAATACCACTAAACATATCTATCTGAACCTGACCAGGATTCGAATTTTTTAGACCTCGCGACTACAAGCCCAATGCTTAAACATTGAACCACAGAAGACCTATACTTTTCTGTGATTGAACTATAAAAATATATATAACTACAACATTCACACAGCATATATTTTAGATCATCAATAACATCAGTCAGCACACAGACACCTGTGTACTTATAATACCATACAGGGCCGGATTAATATGGACGGAGGCCTGTTGGCAAAATTGTGGTGGAGGCTTCTGCTTCATTAGGACTTTTTTTTTTTTAGATGTCGATGATAATGCTCCAAGCAGGCAAGCAGGTGCGGGGGCCCCAAGGCAATGCCTCATTGCCTTGGGGTTAATCCAGCACTGATACCATAGCTTGCAATGCTATAATGCAAACGAATGAAACGAGTATGGTTCTTTTGCATACTTATTTAGAGCAGACTGCTCTCAACACCACATTGGGGTATATGGCAATGAGTTCTGTTTTATTATTGGACCCTGCTAATTCTATCATAGTTCTAACAGGCCTAAAATGTATTATGACCATTACTTTCAAAGTATAGTCGGGTGCAATTTTACTGGGCGCCTAAAAAACGCAACAAACACTTTACGACCTCATTAAAATATTGTTACTCTCTATACTATCTCGCCTCCAAATTGAATCACTTCGTCATATCAAAGGAGGTGAGGGGGAAACGACATATTAAATGTATGGACAAATAGTTTTTTAGAAAATAACTCGGCGGCTTTTGATCTGACGAAAAAAATCTTCAGGCAAAAAATGAAGAGCTCATGGAAGTAGCAAATTTTGTTCCTAACATCATCGACGTCAGACCATTGATTCGTCAGATATCGCTAATCCAAAATTATGCAAAAATTAAAAAAATTTAATTCATTTTTTTATCATGAAGGAGTGGTTGAGGACTCCATTTTTTAATAGAAGCCGGGTATTGGCAGTTATTTTGTTGGGCTGGGGGCGGTAGGATAATTGGAGAGGGGAAAAACCATTTTCTTATATATTTAATGTGTCGTTACCTCATCTCCCCTTTGACATCCGCGGCACAAATGTGTCGGAATATTGGGGGTACCCAACATTCATTGGCAAAAAAAAGGAATTACAATCGGACGTTTCCTTATTCCAAAGCCAGATCTGCTTCACTACAAACATGTTTTCTTTAAAATATAATAAATACCAATTTCCTTTAATGTTTCTATTTTAAATTCTGCAATAAATACTTTTTGAATAAAACACACAGTATATAACAATTCCTTAGCTTGGCATCAAAATTGTGGTTTCCAACTACTCTCTTTATACATATGGAATATGTCCCTATGATCGCTAAATATTTCTTGTAAACATATAAAGTTACTGACGATTCTGAAACCGGCAGTAGGGAGGCAAGATAAAGTTCCTTTCTTTCAGTTTCAACAGCATGTGAAGTTAGTAACATATGATGTTAGTAAGACAAGATATAAGCATTTCAATATAGCTTTTTGATTTCGTTTGATTAACCAGGAAGTTACGGTTTAGAAAAATTTCTGACAAATCCTTCATAGATGTTTATTTACAGTACAATACAATTGGTACACTAAATGTAAATATATAAGGTATAAGCATAAAATTTGTTCTACAAAATAATAAAAAGTTACTCATCATTTTCATAATCAGCAGGATTCTTTAGCATTAATCTATGATGTTCCTTTTCAACTTGATCAAAGACAAGGTAGCCAATAGCCAGTGCTAAAAATAAAATTGTTTAACTATTAGTGTTTATACGTCACATGAAATTATTAAAATATTTAAACTTAAATAACAGCTCATAGAACGATTCATTCGAAGTATAATATTTCTAAAGATCTATTCTCAAACGTTTTATTTCCAAGATGGGTCAAAATTTTACCTCACCAATCTTGAACGTTAATAATAAATCTTAAACACCGTTTGTTTACATAATAATACTATGTCAAAAATAGGTTATTTTTCCTCCACGGTAGGCCGGTCACCTATACGCCTAGTTCTCATAGCTGCGGATTGCGAATTTCCGCTTGCGGACTTTTTTTTTTTATTCGACATGCGTTTCATGAGAAGTTAATTTGCTAATTTAACTTCTAGTTAAAAGTGAACGAATTGTCTTACGAACATTTCGCTACACCTGCAAGAAAATTAGACTGTTTTAGAATAAATTTTATAAAAATCCGCAGAAAAAAATTCGCATTCCGCAACTACCTGACGGGGTCTCAACGACCTGTCAAATGTGGCGGCGCAGGGCAACAAATATGTCATTTGCAGGCATTAAAGTAAGGTTATATCTCGTTTTCCCTCCAAGCAATGACCTTGAAACCGTGACGTCACGTGCAGATGCTCTGTTATTCACTGGAAGTGGTAGGATAATAGATGCTTTCTTTCTACTGGTGATACAGCATATGAAACAAGAAACAACCAGTATAGTCTAGTATACTTTAACTTGACGTGTGTATGTATGAGTTAATATTTCCGTACGATTTCATTTTCTCCCATATTGTACACAAAGTTAAAGTAATAGTCCAGAAACATTGCCTACGTGGACAATATTTCTGGATCTTTGTGTACAAGAGAAAATGAAATCGTACGGAAATATTAACTCATACATACACACCCAAGTTAAAGTATACTAGACTATAGTATATCTCATTCTTGTAAAATCGCCAACCAAGGTTTGTAAAGTAAGATAGGTAGCATGGTAACTTTCGACCAATCAGAGATCACTATTTAAAATGCGGGAACGCGTCACTCTGCCTGCTCATTCGAATTTCTGGCATTCAAACCATTAGAAGTATAGAAGTATAATTAGTTATGAATTTGAATTCCGTATTTTGTATTTTTTAATGTACAAGCACAAATTAATAAATTAACTTTTTTGATTAACGATTATTAACATCGATAATATTTTCCTTGGAATTTAAAATTGACATTACTATATATCAAATTTATAACTAACTAATGTATGCAGTTAAAGAAGTACATTTTATATCAAGGGACTGAAGTAGGTTCTTTTTCTTGTGTGCAATTTCTTGCCCGAGACTTCAGTCTTGATTATTTCAGTGCTTTATATAATTCTTAGCGAATTTAATAAGTTATAAGATAGATAAAGAAACATACATGATACTAATTTTTGCCCTAACGAAAAGAGTTACTTAGAAAAGTTTCTTATTTTATGACGTACTGAGTAGAAATTTTTCCCCAGGCCAACCTTTACAATTATGTAGTATTAAAAATTTTTAATGCAAATTTTTTATTAGAATTAGATGTGCATACAATAATTTATTAATAAAATTTAACAAGAGGGCCATTAAATTTTATCATGTCATATTAGACACAGCAATTAATAAGAAAAAATCACTCATTGGTTTTTTCTAATATTTCTTTGTATCATATGAAAATAAATTTTATTTCTTGAATTAAGTAATTTATTTCTAAAAATATTACAAAACATTATTTATATATACATATTTACTACTATT
Organism: Leptura quadrifasciata; assembly: GCA_963675555.1. Lineage (NCBI taxonomy): Eukaryota > Metazoa > Arthropoda > Insecta > Coleoptera > Cerambycidae > Leptura > Leptura quadrifasciata. The sequence goes on from OY776678.1 coordinate 48,870,835, forward strand.
TTTACAACAAGTCATCTAATAATTGTATGTAACATTGTTATTTGTTACTATTATGAACGGAAAATAATAAAAACTATTTACCTTAAAATTATTTCTGTAAATACACAGGTTACAAACTTCTATATACTATGAGTCTTTTCTCTTTAACAGTAATTGTCAATTAGATTATCCACTAAATAACTATAACTGCACGATTATAAACACAAAAACAACAAATATTTCGAAATAACTCAAATACGTCTCAAAAAATGCATACATACAATTAAGTTTCAGCAGGCACGATGACGCGCAAGATGGCCGCCTTCATCGTAACCCCTCAATTCCGTTCAAGTTACCATGCTACCTATCTTACTTTACAAACCTTGATCGCCAACGACATCAGTGACTTTGCAGCCATTTTGCGGGCATAGCAGTCAGGGATGTATTAAGGAAAAATGATGCTACAAAGGAGTGTGGGTAAAAACGGTCGATTTCTGCCCTCGTGTGTAAAGTGAATGAATGTTTAAAACTAAATTTTTGGGTTTCAACATGACTGGAAGAAACGTTTCTATTGCTTAGGAATAATGGGAACATTGCTATAATGGCCTAAATAGTTAGTACAGTCGTGGCCAGTGAATATGAGGCAGCTCTTGAATCCGATTTTTATGATATTTTAGTGTTGTAATAGGAGCTGTACTTTGGCGGCATGCAGCGTTGACGCCAGGTTGACGTTAATAAAAGCCCACTTTAAATTGTACAAATTTTAGTGCCTCATATTCACTGGCCACAACCGTACTGACTTGCAGTAAAATTAATAAAAAATAGTAAAAAGAGCACTTTTAAAGTCCAAATATTACTGACCAAAATTTATTAATAAATAAATAAGGAAACCATGGGGCGCAATAGTGAAAAATGACCTTGAGACATAGAGGTTGTGGCCAAGGACTGTTAACTACAAAGGATTGCTCATCTCCATAAGAGTAACGTTGCCCATCCCCCACTACAACAGTTGGACCGTTTGTGATGTATTAAACGGTACTGGTTCATTTCTCGGTGTGACGGTAGTTGATAGCGCTACGGGCCCTTGATAATTATGTTATAAAAAACCTAGGAATTTTTAGTTTACTGTTCACAAAATATCGAGATCTATTTAGATAAAAAAAAAATTAATAAATGCATAAAACAGCATACCAGAAAATGTATCTATTTTAAAAAGGACCGCTGGTGCAAGCCACTAGCAGAACGGGACCATTGTCTACGTCACAACTGGCTAATCGCCACAGATTATCATCTGTGTAATCGCGTACGACCCTGGGGGAATAAATCGGTATAGATAAGCTATCCTTTGCAGTTAATAATCCTTGTATTGTGGCTTGATACCTTTTAGTTATTAATTAAAACCACAGATCTGATCTGTGATTAATATTATCAAATCTGATTTGAACGCTTACCAGGCAACACCCTATGCAAGTTGCAGTATTTAAAATTGATAAATCATCGCTGAATAAGCAATTTTAAAGCAGAAGGAAATTTTATAAAATATAGCAATTATAATATTCTAACCTATGTGCAAGTGCCTTATATAAATAAGAACTCAACAAATTAAACCAAAACAGCTATTCCCCCTTACGTGGTAAAATATGCCGAATTTTGTCTTAGCACAATGACTTGGAATGCTCCAATGCTATGAGGCCTCCTTCATCTCAGGATGTCACTAACTGCAGACTAGTTTCGACTTATTTTTGCAGTGCAAGTGAGCAAGCAAACCTTCGATACCCAGAGTTTGCATCTCATAGACAGTTTAAGTTCCACCGCAATAGAGCGTAACTAGCGCCATCTCTCAGTAGTCTCGAAACAATCCAAATCGAAAATAAAATTAATAATCATCACTGAATAGACAATTTTAAAGCAGAAGAAAATACAGAAATTATAATATTCCAACCTATCTGCCAGTGCCTTATCTATAAGGACTCAACAAATTAAACCAAAACAGCTATTCCCTCTTACGAGCGCTGAATTTGGTTTAATTTGTTGAGTCCTTATTTATATAAGTAAGGACTAATATAAATAAGGATTTATATGAGGCACTTGCAGATAGGTTGGAATATTATAATTCCTATATTTTGTATCTAAAGTTGCCTACCTAATGAATTAAACCCCTCTGAATCTGTGAAATAAACACCTTTTTTGTAACTTTCTTTTTGCTATTACTTGCTTTATAAAAAGATAAGTCCAGAGTTTTTTCCTCTGATTGAGATGAACATTCTATAAAGCTCTTCACCTAGTAAGATATTACTTTTGAATTATAACCACCTAATTTTTAATAAGAAGTCACTGATGAGTGAATGCTTTAGATTGTCAGCAAAAAAATATTTGCTTTGTCGGTTCTGATCATTTTTTAAATTATGGTCCAGTATTATATACTTATATATGTAATATTCTTTTAGTGCTTTTCTTAATTAAATCGCTACCTGAAATTATCAATTTTAATATATTACATCAGCTAACCCAGACTCCAGATTTCTGCTACAACACAAGATTATGTCTTAAAAAAATTAATATGACATTATTTATAGCGCAGGTACTAAACGTTTGAAAAATAGCAGAAAAAAATTAAATACTTGACTGGATGCCTAACCAGAAACATGTTTCTGCTATTAATATCTGAAATTTTAGACATTTCAGAGGCGAATTTAAATTTTCAAACTTAATGAATGTATGCAACCTGTTTACGAGATATTGATGATAAATGTTCATATTTTCTGAAATCTTAGAGGTATAGGCTTGTGTTACGAAAACAAACCATTTCATATCATTATATACGTTCACATAAAATTACTATGTCTATAAAAAATGTACATTCAACATATGGAATGCCCTATAGCTATATTTAAAAAAATGAGAAATGCTAAATAATTGCTGTTTAGTAATAAAACAATTTCTAAACACTATACAGGTAGGCAGGACCATGCTAAGTAAACAATACCATATTTTAATCAATATGAATAAAACGTGCAATAAAATAAAAATTGTAAATCTGTATACTTACTTCAGAAAAAAATTTTGATCATGTGGAAGAGCGGGTGTATACATCTCTTACAACTGAACTTAGCCCTATCATTTATGGGTGTTGTTTTTTATGTAATCTATTTGTATTTTTGATATAAATGAATAAAGATATTTATTATTATTATTATTTTTATTAAAAAAACAAAATGACCTGATATTTTTAAAAGACAAGAGCAGTCACAATAATTTTTCAAATAATCATTGATAATGAAAGAAAATCTTAAAATATATTTAACATCTTTTCAAAAAGACCTAAAACTACAAAGATATTTTCATTTTAAGGGTAGGTATCAATCTCTTAACTATATATTTCTCATTTAGCTGGCTTCGTGAGTGAGATAAGTAGGTACTACATATATAATTTTTAAACATTTTTGATTGCTTAATTGATATGGTAATAAGTAATGTTCATCTGACAAATTACTATACTTACGTGGAACAATATATAAAACGCTTTCACCTATCCTTCTGATGGTATTCGGTACTCCATGGGAAATTATCCCAGCAAATGGTTTCAGTTCAAAGGGGGATAATCTGTAAGTGATGATGCCCCTAAGTTTGTATAAGTTCCCAAAGCCGTGACCCATTATCCTAAAATTATACCTATATTGTTCAATTACATAATCCAGGACTAATCTAAACACAAAATGTACTATCATTTATTTCATTATTACTTTATTTTCTCTATAAATGAGTACATACTGTTTTGTTTAACTTCTTAATAAATCGAGCACACCCCTCTATCAAAATACCTTGGCCAAAGACAAAAGACTCAAAAGACAACAGACGATCAATCAACAATAACCACAGCAAATAAAAGAACTTTAAAATGGAGCACACACAGTGTTGCCACAGCTCACAGTTTTTCCTGCGATTTCGGTATAATAGGTCGGGATTTTTCGGTAGATTACGTAAATTTTCGTTAGATATTAAGGTACGTTTAACCACGGTTTATATACATACGGTTGGATTATGCCCGCCCCTACCAATTAGAAAACGTTTAGTGCATTGACGTCAAAGTAGACCTCGTTTACGCTCGCATATAATGCTGTCTCGTTCTCCTTCATTAATAGTCTCTTAAGTCGTTATTGCTGCCACTTATATATCTTGCAATTATTATTTTATTTTAATACAAAAAACAGGCATTATTTATTTTACACAAATTTGATTTAATAAGAAAGGGACGCACTAGAATCGGACAAAAAAATTTTAAGTTACTGCACAAAAAGTCTGTATTTCTTATTTTAACATCGCCCAAAAGCGTGTAAGCTATCGTCCTATCTTATCATAATTTTAAAGCAAAATATATGTTACCCCAAGGTTTTAGGTATTAGCATAGCACACAAAAATACGAACAAGTATAAGGAAAATGTTATATACAGTATTCTCACGTACGAACGAACTTTATATTAGGTGATATATTAAATTTATTTAAAGATATTTTTAGTTAAAAAAAACAATATTTACCTACACAATAATAATAAAAAATTAATCAACAAATATAGAATGAACCAACAATACTTACTTACTTTTTATTAGGGCAAGTCGACTTCCCAAAACAAAACCACAATACTTCCTAATAATAGTCTTTTTAAAGCGTCTTTAAAATCACCGAATACACAAAAGTAAAGAAACAAGTTCACAATGCACAACCAAACCACAGAGTATCTGATAAACCGTGTCTGTGACCAAACAAACGATACAAATATAGAGCGTTCCAAGGTCTACTGTAACGTCACAGTCCCCGCCCATTAATCCAACCATATCTATACTAACCGTGACGTTTAACAACATAGTTACTTGTTTAATACAAAATGTCAAAGAAATAAATAATGTTAATAAGGAATAACGATGATCTTAGATTGTTTAGGATGTTTTCTCATGTTAAATCTACAGTTAACAGACATATTCAATATTTCATGTATAGATGGCAGCACTATAAAGCGTTGGCAAAATTACGTGCTATGGTCATTTTGGGGCTCTTTATTTTTAAAATTTAAAACAAGGTTTTCAAAAATATATGAATGTATATATGACAATGGAAAAAAGTGTGAAACGAGGTAAATGAATCCATAGACCTAAGAGTTATCGGAACTTGTTCAAATTTATATCGAATTTCTATAACTATTTAATGTCATAATCAAATAGCTCCACTTGAAATACTGCCAGAGTGTAGAAAACTTGATGATGTTACCATGATTAGCAAGTAGCTAGTCACTGTTGTATGTATGTTCGAGTGTAGATTCATAAAATTTTTGGCATTTTTTAAAAGAGGTTTTTATACACCAAAAATATTGATTTGGGAAAAATAGTCCCACCCCTCAATATCAAAACACCACCACCCCCAGAATCCAGACCCAGCGTAGGGTCGCCTCCTTAAATGGGACTACACACAATAAAAGTTGAAGGATTTCAGGCACTCACTGAAAAATTCAGTAGCTCTTGATCTATAAAACTGCATTTTGATTTATTTACACATAAAACGTCTGGTTTGTGCTAGTCTGCCCCGTAAATGTGACATATGGGTGTTCTGTAGAGAGTTGGAATAGACTAGAGCAATAAACTATCTGATCTGTGGACTAGAGATATAATCCGTATATGCCGCTATTTGAATTGTTTGGTATACTACATAAATTGAATATATGGAGCTGCGGGGCGACGGCGGAACTATTTTCCTACTTCTTGTCGCATACTATCGATGCGGTTGTTTCAAGTAGGTAAATAAATTTGTCTTGGGGCCAGTTGTCACGCCCACTGTATTACTCTATTTTATTCCAACTCTCTGGTGTTCAGTGACATGGTAAACATAGAAGAAGAAGAAGAGGATGGAGGATGTAACCTAAAATTTTTGGTAGATATGGTACACTTAACGTTAACATACCCATGCCTTTTATTTGAGATGTTAGTGGAAGTGAACACAATTTAAGCTTTAAATCTGGTCTATGCATGCCACTTAGGCTTATAGTAATTAATAAATCAAGCCTCAAAAAGAAAAGTTACAATGCCTATTGCTCAGGTTAGTTTCGTTTTTAATAGTTAAAACTTTTAACTATTTAAAATTTAATTTCAGCTGGCAGAAAATGAAGTTCCAATTAATTCCTCGAAGACAAAAACTTTTGTTTTCAAAGATGAGGGCCATACCTTGGGAAACGCTTTAAGAGGCGTTATTTCGAGTTAGTAAGTACATTTGATATTAAATCTACAGATTTGTTTGCTATGAGGGCATGGAAAGGCCACTTCTGATATTATTATTTACACTAAACTGAAAATTATCACTAATTTACAGTTTGAAAAGGTAGTTATGGGTAATATCAGGCTTAGACTTGTAGTTAATTTACAATTTCACATTATACATAAATCTCAGTTTAAAGTTTAAATTATAAAATAAAGTAGACCATGGCTTTTCTAGATACACCGTCGTAGTACAGTGAAGTGATACAGTTTTATTAATATTTAATCAATCCCCTTTTCTAGCCCCGATGTACAGTTTTGTGGTTATACCGTACCACACCCCGCAGAAGCAAAGATGCATTTTCGAATTCAAATGCACAAGGGCAGGGCAGTTGACGCTTTAAAACGTGGTCTTGAAGATTTAGTAAATATATGTGACTTGACCTCAGAAAAATTTGAAGAAGGACTTAAAAATTCTAGAAGCAATTAGTTTGTCAGTTAAGTTTTACATTTACATTTTGTATTACGTTTTAATAAATATTTTATGTTCATAGTATGCTCCATTTGTACAATATTTTTAAAGAAGATGTAGATTATGCTACTGTTTCGCTAATCAACTAGGGTTCAGACTGACCCATTGTGCCTAGGGATCTACAGTTTAGCGTGGACTCCGACGATCCTCGATTTTTGAGAATAATTAGAGTATCAGTCAAATTTGCACTATGGATACTGCCATTTAATTATCTATCATTATAATTTTTTCAGCATAGTACTCGGCATAGTACCAATTTTAAACTGATGCAATATCTATTCTGTAAGACTATAACATGCCTGTACATAGAAAACGTAGTCCCAGTAATACTTCAAGTTATACAAAGTAAAATTTAGGTTTATTTAAATTTCATTTACCTATTAATCAGTCTTTATGACAGTTGTAGTACTACCACCAAACTTTACACTTTCTTGTATATTAGCTTTTAGTACTTTAATCTCTTCAATTGCGCTCTGTGTTTTGTCATTGTTCTGTTTATTACCTATGCTATTTAAATAGGTCCTACGTTCAACTTGAGCCTGGGCTAATGCCGATTCTTCAGCAGGGCTTAGTTTTATTAATCGGGAATCCATGGCTAACCATTCAGACGATAATATTTGATCAACCCTCCAACGTTTTGTAATATCCGGTTCAAGTAAATGAGTTACTAAACTTTTTACTTGTTCACTTAGCTGGTCAACAACTTTTGATCGAAATTTCCAGCGTTTATTTAATTGCTGTTCATGTAATCGCTTTACATTAGTGTCATCAAAAGGCATAGCCTTATTAATCATAATATAAAGAATTACTCCCAATGACCAGAGGTCTGCAATCTTGGGATGGTATGGCATACCTCGAAGTACCTCTGGTGCTGCATAAGATAAGGATCCACAGTATGTTGTACTTGGCACTTTCCGGCCATTAGCGTCAGTTACAAATCGAGAGAATCCAAAATCAGCTAGTTTAAGATTGTAATTACTAGTAATCAAGGCATTTTCACATTTTAAATCGCGATGTGCAATATCCATGTCATGTAAATATTGCACAGCCAAGGAAATTTGTCGTAACCACACTCGACCTTGCGCTTCAGATATAGGTCCTTTCTTTAAAACAAATTCTAACAAGTCTCCATTTTCTGCGTGCCTCATAAAAATGAAATACTTTGATTTCCTCTGGAAAATGCTGTGTATATGAATGATATGTGGATGGTTAACTCGAACTAATATATCCAATTCTCTTGGTAAAAATTTTTTGACGAAGTCTTTTGGAGCTTTACTCACATCAATTACTTTACAAGCAAGTGGCTTACTGTTTTTATCTTTTTCGTCATTAGGTCCAATAACCTCAGCTAGGAATACGGAAGCATATGAACCTTCACCTAATTTGTTTAATAAACGATATCCTCTTGATGACAACGTTGCTTCTTCTGATGGAGTAAGAGAGAGATCCTTTACCATATTTGTATGTTATGTGCATGTTTGTAAGTTTTTACTAGAATTTTGGATGTTTTTTCAGTTTCATGACTATCAAATGATCGTCAATGTCATCTTTCAAATCAAAAATTAAAATGAAGTTGTTTTATGATACTTGATATATTTTCTCTTAATATGTACTATATTGCCTTCATATATACCACAATTAATGGAACACCTGTTAAAATAAATAAACATTTATTTTGTTTTCAGTGTTCCGCCAAAAATTGTAAATAAATGATATGGCAATATAAAACTTTATAAGGGGAATATTGGTATATTATAACCAGCTTACTATGAACAAAGTTTTACAGATTACACATAGATGACAATTTAGTTAGTAGTTTTTCCTCACAGTGTTGGTACTGCTTGACGAGTAACTACAGACAGTTGAAAAATAGATTGTATTATTCCATTGATTCAGAACTGAATCTTGTTATGAGCAGAAAGCTGGTAGAAAATCTAGATTTTAAATAAAGATTTTAAAATTTTTGTGTTGTAAATTGAGCTGTCTTATAAAAGACAGCTCCAGTTATAAAACTGGATTAAAGGTTATGTGCCTGACATCCGTGGAATGGAAAAAATGATTACTAAAAATAAATTATATATGACACCTCGGTACCAATATGGCTCCATTTGAAAAACTGATTTTCATCCAAGAAACCATTTTCACGATTTTTGTTTATTCATAAATCACATACTTTAGTATGTTCAACATCATTTCCATTTTCTAGCATTACATGGGTTGATTGGAATAAATCGGAACTGTCATGGCACACTTTAACAAATAAACATTGAATGTTTTAAAAAAATGACATGCACTTTTTAAACCATAATAACATTGTAGTACTGGGTGATTTTAATGTCAACCTTTTAGCTCACTCTCGGGAGCCGTTATATCTTTCTACATTATTTGATGACCTACTTAGCCAAATTATTAAGGACCCTACTAGGGTTACTCATGACTCACAATCTCTTATTGATTTAATAATTGTAAATAATGACTTATTGAAGATTCAGGCATCCTGGATTGTAGTTTATCTGATCATAACTTTGTTTACTGTACCATACAGTGTTCAATTATAAAAAAAAAACTAATTTTCAAGGTAATCAGAGATTTCACTTTCTTTAATGAGTATTTTAATCAAGATGCTTTGCAACTGGATTGGAATGCCATATACGCAATGGGTGATATTAATAACAAATTTAATTGTTTTAATTCATATCTGGAGTATCTTTTCAATATTCATGCCTCTCTCAAAACAATCTCAATAAGTTCCAACAAAAAGAAATAACCGTGGTTTACTGAAACTAATATTAGGAGATTAAAGCGTAGTGCTTGGAATCGATTTAAAGGACCAGGCTACCAGTACGTAGGCAATATTTCTGTGATATTAGAAATTACTACAATACTGCTTTAAAAATGGAGATGCAGGCTTTTTTTAGAAACTCTCTGCTGAGATACTCTAATGATAGTAAGGCTCTGCTCTCTGGACACATTTAAGAAGATGGGCACCAATTAACTCGAATGGTTTTGCGGAAATTCCACGTAGTATGTATAGTACAGATCTTTAACAGCTACTTTATCGACTCTGTCTCTGCCCGTAGTCCTGATTTAAATACTGTTAATTACTACAATGAAAATCATTTCAATCCAGCTGCAAATTTCACTTATCGACCACCTGTAAGTACAGCAGAAATCAGAGATTTATTATCTAAACAAAAGCCTCATTGTATGGGAGCTGACCAAATTCCTGGAAAAGTGCTACAACTCTCACTTCAGTTTTGTGTTGTACCCTTAACCCATATAATAAATTATTCCTTTGAAATCGGTATTCTTCCAGATCAATGGAAAATTTGCCTAAGTAAGCCTATCCCGAAAAAATCCTCACCTACCTCATATTCTGACTTTAGAAATATAAGTTTATTATGTGTTGCTTCTAAAATAGCGGAAACAGCACTTCATGGGCAGCTAATCGATTATCTTAATGATAACAATACCCTGCCCGAAAATCATTCCGGCTTTCATAAGCACAATGACAGCCCTTTTAACAGCCACCGATGATATTCTCAAAGCCCAAGATAATGGCAAAATAGCAGTACTTACATTGCTTGATATGTCAAAAGGTTTTGACTGTGTTGACTTAGACTGTCTTATTGCAAAATTAAGATTTTATGGCATCTCTGAAAGTTTAATACAATGGTTCAGCACATATTTATTTCACCATAAGCAAATTGTTATTTTGGACCAAAATAATATTTCGCTACCACAAAATATCAAATCTGGCGTACCTCAAGGCTCTGTTCTGGGACCGACATTGTTTAGCCTCTTTATTGTAGATTTTCAAAATTTACTTCTGCACTCAAAAGTTCACGTATATGCTGATGAAATGTATACTCATATGAACTTTAGATGAGGCACCTGTAATGGTGAAATCTGTGAACCGCGATCTGAAAGTTTTGTCTGATTGGTCAAGAAGTATCTCATTGGTACTGAATCCGGAGAAATGTACCTTTCTGTATGTTGAAACTCCCTATCGTGTACATAGCATTAAGAACCTGAATCTTAAGTTAAGCTTGGTAATACGGTACTTCAGAATGTCATTCATGTAAAAACGCGGGCGGGATCATATCACACCTTATATCAGATCGAAATGTAAGCCTTCTTTAGTTTTCTATCTAAGTTAAACTTTCATGTTAGTTTGGCATCAAAGGTTATCATAAGGTATTTCACTTTTGATGCGAAACTTAGTATTGTATCCAAGAGGGCAGGTGCTTTCAGTGCTCCTAGTTTCCTTTTCCTTGCGAAGAGAACCATCTCCGTTGTACATGCTCAGACCACCCAAACCCTCACTGGAGTTAGGCAGGGATGTGTCCTGGCACCCCTACTTTTTAATTTGCTTACCACTGCTCTAACAATTATTGTTGACAACAAACTGACAGTCAGAGGAATAGGTCTCAGATACCGTTCTGATGGCGGTCTCTTTAACATAGGGCGCTTTAGAGCTTTCACGAAGACACGCACACAATTCATTTGTGATCTCCAGTATGCGGAAGACTGTGCACTTTTAGCCTCTACGCCGGAAGAGCCTCAAGAACTTTTAGATGTGTATGCCCAGAGCTATGATTCCTTGGGACTTAAAATCAACAATGGAAAGACTAAGATTATGTCAACTCCTCATCAAGTGAACCAAATAGACATTACACTTAACGGAAATTCTCTTGAAGTGGTGGATCAGTTCAATTACTTAGGCAACGTTGTTAATGACAAAGCAAACATGGACAGCGAGATTCGCAATAGAATTAACGCTGCATCTAGAGCACTCTGGGGACTTAGAGAGAGAGTATTTGACAACCACGACCTTGCTTTGTCAACGAAAATGGCTGTCTACAGAGCAGTTGTCATTCCAACACTGCTATATGGATGTGAAAGCTGGGTCACTTACCGTCGTCATGTGAAAGAATTAGAACGTTTTCAGCAAAGACACCTAAGAAGTATGATGAAAATCCGTTGGTTCCATCACATATCAAACGTGGAAGTACTTAGGAGAGCAAACAGCCTTCCAATTGAGGTGCTTATTTCAAGAGCACGCCTAAGATGGGCAGGTCACGTTTATCGTATGCATGATAACCGCCTTCCTAAATGTACACTTTATGGTGAATTGCTAAGCGGTAGAAGGCGTGGCGGTCAACGAAAGAGGTTCAAAGACGCTCTCCATGAAAATCTAAAATCCTGCGGTATTCCAGACGAGCTATGGGAACAACTTGCAGCGGACAGAACCGAATGGCGAGGGGTTGTGGCCAGCTATCAAGGAAATGTTGCTGCAAGAAGGCCGAATCCAAGACCTAACCAGGTCTATGTTTGTCCTGACTGTGGTCGACATGTGCTCTCCCGAATTGGCCTCTATAGCCATAGTCGTGTGCACCGTAGATGAATGGGAATTACAATAGACTACACCTTTTACTTGTTTTTTATTACACACAATCTATCGAGTGTAACATTTTTTTTTATACTCGGACTCGAGTAAAGGCTAATAATAATAATAATAATAATAACATGCTCAGAATTGGTTGAGTGTCATATTGTTCTGGACATAATCTTGGTTGTCCATATAGTCCTGTGCTATTCTTAATATCAATGACATGCCAGATGCTTTTGAAAATTTCTCTGGCTTATTTTCGGCTGATGACACGACTCTGTGAATGTCTCATTGCAATCTAGAACAACTAGAAATTCAGTACAGAGAAGCACAGTCAACTGTTAAAACATGGTTTGGTTCAAACGAGCTTACCTTGAATGAAACAAAAACAATAAAACTGATTTCATCCACACGGGATATTAGTAACATTGACAACCCAGTGCCAAATTCTTAGGTGTTCATCTAGACCCCACTTTGAAATGGGATGCTCATATTAACTATGTCTCTGATAATCTATTAAAAAGGTATTTATGCTTTGAGACAACTTTCCTTTTGTGTATCATACACCACGGTACCGATTTGGTTCCATTTGAAAAAATTGAGTTTTGCCCCAAAAACAATTTTGGTGAAATTTATTTGTTCATAAATCACATAATTTAGTGTTTTTAACGCGATTTCGATTTTTGTAGCATTACACGGGTCATTTAGAATAAATCAGAACCGTCATGGCACACTTTAATGGAAAACTAAAAATTGTATTCTAAAAAAAATTGATGCTTGAAATGTCACTTATTTGGCATCGTTGGATTCAGAAAATTATGCAGAATTCAAGAATGCAATAATATACAAGGCGCTCCATTTAAAAATCGAAAGTTAGTGTCACTTCCGGCGAAATCGGAAGTGAAAAAAAAATCAAGTGTATGTTAAAAAGGGCCGCTTATTATGTATGTAGTATATCCTTAATTTCAATCAATTATCTTCAAAACTAAAGGAGAGAAGGGGTATACCGTGATCCATTCACTTTGATCCACAATTTTTACCTTGAAGTTTCTGTTGAAATTATGCTTAGAAATCATGTAGTCCGTTCTCATATCAGATATACTAACCCGCATCATTTCCTGATTCAGTTACGCCTCAATCCTGCATAAATGCTACTTGGCCCTTTTTGTAGTCTGTGATATCCTACCCATGCCGGTCTTCACATTACATAAGGGTAGATTAAAATGTAGGGTGTAATTAGATTTATAGTCATTAAAAAAACTGATAATGGGGAATGACCAACAAAAAACTAAAACTTTTTCCTCTAGGACCTTTCTCAATAACTTTCAATAAATACGACTAATTTGGGAACCTCTGCCTGTGGGTCAGTGGATGTGTAGTTGTGAAGGAATAAGTGAATATTGCTTTGCTGTTTGATTATGACAAATTTTATAGCCCAGCTGTCCACAAAACATCAAAGCGATAATTTCATACATTGATCGACTCCACATTAAAATTAAAACAGAAGCCGGTGATCTTTACGCTTTTTTTATAAGAAAATAATAAACTCTGATTCATAGAAAAACGGTGGCAGTATTCAAATAGTTCGGGTGATATTTATCTGGCGCTCTTTTTCATTGTTTATGTTTTATCTTCGATGCAAAGACTACTAAAGAAAGGGATATGTAGGTTGTACAGACCTTGAAATTGGTTCGGTTCGACAGTTGTTACTGACCTCATAAATATTATATGTACACTCTGGCTAAAGTTCTAAGCAAATTTTTTAAAATTTATTTTTATTTACATTCTTGAAAGAGTTATAGACTCCATGTTATTTAATTTTTTTTATTTGGCTAAACATTCTCTATTACCTTTTTTTTTTAACGACAGGAAACTTTTACACCCTGCATACCTAAGTCTCTGTTGTAAGTAATAAAACACCATATTACTTATAATTAATGTGTATAATATAATAAAAATACTTCACAAAATATCAATTACATATAAATTGATAATAAAAAATGCAACAGATATACAGTTGTTTTCATGTGTAAAAAATTGTTTGCAGCGTTTTAAATATTCAATAAATGTACTTTAGCAATTATTTCATTTTTCACAAAACTACATATTTAGTAGATTTACACATGCAACATATACAGTTGTTTCCCTGTGTAAAATTGTACCAAATATTTTTAATATCCAAGACAGAAAAGATGTTTTCCATTTAAGAAAGTAAATTTTGTAAATTTACACATGTAACCAACAAGATAGTACTTAAATGTATTTTAGAATATGAATAAAATTACTTACAAATTATACATGTGATGTTCACTTATCAAGAAATAACTGACACCATCATAAATGATAATTTGTTATAACAATTATTTTACATTTAGCTTATTAGTACTTATTTATTATGAATAAATAATTTTTTGGTCAAGTTTGTAAATTTCTCTAAAATCTATCTACAATGGTGGTAACGATTATTATTAGTAATAATAGTATAAGTACTGTATAGATAAATATTTAGTATACAAAAACTACAACTCACAAAAAGTTATTTTTCAGCCAACTTTCCCATATAAATTTTAATTCCTAAAAATAACGTTTAGAAACTTTTTTCTATAACTTTCAATTGCTTCGTTTATAAGTGTTTTGTAGTTACTAAAAAATGTGTTCTTTTTTCAAATAGAAATGACAAGATAAACCTGTTTCTCATCTCAGTCTCTATTGTTTCTATGCCATAAGTTGAATATTTGCATTGATCTTTAGGACTTAATAATTTCTATAGGATTGTTTTTTTGGCACAATTTACAGTCATTATGATTTAATTTTATATTTAGAATTCACCTTAAATTGTAAGCAAATAATACAAAATCAAATAAAGGTGATATACGAAAATATAAGAATTAAACATAAAATTTAGAAAAGTGATCACACATTTAAACAAAAAATTGTGTACACCCGAGGAAAAATTCAGAGGACTGGAGGGTAGTTCAAAAAAAGTATACAGTGGGTGTTGATGTATCAAATTCCTTCTACTTGCAAATTTTTCTGCAGAAATCTCACCGGGTTATTTATGTTGCTACTAAATTTAAGAAAATGCAGTAGGCTGTTTTATATAATATTGTCAAGAATTATCAAATAGTAAAAACCTACTAAAACACTGAACAGTTTTTCATTTGGTATGTATTTATAAAGATTTTCGGTTAAGTTGCCAATTATGTTGACATAAAAAATCTTGGAGATTTCAAGTATAAGGTCTTAAGAAAATGCTCATCTTTAAATAAAATATAAAAAGTGTTTCTAATGTAAATAACACATTGTAAATAATTTTCATGATTTCCTTTTATGTAGGACGATGGAAAGTGGTTTTGAAGGATTTTAAATTTTCAAAATACATGTACATGTCATTCTCTACAAATGATTATTAATGGGTCGATCTGGGTCTGGAAACGGACTCGTTTTTTTGAATGTTTTGATGTTATAAACTCAGACCCCCTCTATAAACCGGAAAATTTTCCCGTTGAACTTTTCACGAGGGGGGGAAATTTATATGTAAATATAGGGAAAATCAGTTTTTCGGGCATGACTCACTGATACAGATTGAAAAAGTGTATAGGGATAAAATGAAGGGCTCGCGAATGCGCGTAAACTGAATTTTGACTGGTCGAAATCGGTCCAGCGGTTCCTGAGATATTGCGATTTGGAGGTACGGACTTGCATACGGATTTTTCGATGCAGCAGGAACGTACCGAGAGCCATTTTCGCGTTTTTTTCAGGGAAGAAAGTGAGTTGGCGGTTTTTTTTTTTCGCCCATAGACACTCAGGGCCTAAGTACTGTGTCCAAATTTCAAGTCGCCAAGATGTTTAGGGGGGGGGGGGGGGGGGGACGAGCGGAGTGGGACGTGTATTTGAAGGCAGAGAAGTGAGGTGCGAGCGCTAGGCTCCTTCCCCGGCATCTCGCTGCAAGGCTGCAATTCCGTCGCGCTCGTTTTTATAAATGTAACGCGCGTTCGTGCAGGCCCTAATGAAGAGCTTCGTGGTAAACAAATCTTAAAGTCCCTAACATTTTCCCTTGCCCTTCTACAGGGCAAAAACTTTGCGGGTCCCCCTCTCCCCTCCTAATTATCCGATCTCAATCTGGCCGGTTTCAAATCAAAAAGAAAAAATTCCACATTCAATGGCGAAGTAAAAAATCACCCCCACCCCTTTCCTTCCTGGCAAAAAATGACTTTCTAAAAATAATAACAACAATAAATTGGTTATTTCGCAACCATTTGTTTATTTATGGCAAAAATTGAAAATGCATGAGCATAACTCAAAGTAGGCACAACAGTACACAATCTCACATTTGCTGCGCGATGTGCGGAAAAAAAATGCGGAAGTTACAGCAGTTTTAATTTCGTTTACCCTTCCCCCTCCCCCCTAATCAACCTAACGACTTGAAATTAGGACACAGTGCTTAGGTCCTGAGTGTCTATCGAGGGAAAAAAAAAGTCGCCAAGTCAGTTTCTTCCCCGAAAAAAACGCAAAAACGGCTCTCAGTACATTCCCACTGCAGCGAAAAATTCGTACAAATCCATACTTTCAAATCGCAATATCTCGGGAACCGCTGGGTCGATTTCGACGAGTCAAAATTCAGTTTACGCGCATTCGCGAGCCCTTAATTTTTCGATCCGAATCAAACTAAGTGAGTTATGTCCGAAAAACTGATTTTCCCTATCTTTACATGTAAAAAAAATCGAAAAAACGAGCCCGTCTCAAGCCATTTTTAATGCCAGTTCGACCCCATTACATACTGTAATTCGAATTTTAAGTAAAACATATTAATTTGTTAATGTTTCACTCAAAATTCAAAAATTACGATGACTCCAGAAAAATCTTTAATTTTCTGCATTTTCTAAAATTCAATGGAGGAATTGTATTTAAAACTAATTTTGAATTAAACTTATATATCGTCAACTTAAGATGCAAATGACTTAACTTCATTTAAAAAGTGGAGTTAGAACATTTGTATCTGAGGGTGACGACATTTTAATTTACAATGAAAAACATTACTCTAGGCGTAAACTTTGATACCGGTTACTGATTTTAGTGTTGTATAAAAAAAATAATAAAATTTGACATTTACTATATGCAACTTGCAAACATACTGAACAACATAAGATTATTTAGACATTCAGATATTTTTGATGAATAATTTTGCCAAAAGTCATAATGGGTAGTGTTGATTGAGAGCACTCGTCAGTAACAATGGCATTTTTACAATGAAATTCTGAGCAAATAATGTTGATCGGGTAATGCAATATCCAGAGCTAATTTGAATTACAATTAAGAATTTATGGCCAAAAATTATTTAATTTTTATTTATGAAATATGTCGAAAATAAGTGATATAATGATTGAATGTTTATATAAAATATCTACACACCCTCAGGTACTTAAATATTTTTTCTGTAGTTGATTCCTTATAGGTATGCATTTTCTTTGGCAGTCTACATGTGAGGAATTCTAGAAAGAAGGGAAACTGACCCAATATATAAGAGCTGGCATTAATATGGCAACGTAGTGAGCCCTCGTCTTTCGCTTGGTACCTAAAAGTATAGGTAAAATAAACACTTTTTTATTAGGCCCTTAGTCCTACGGGCAGAGGGCCACAGACAAGTGGCGCCCGAGAGGTTAAAACTAATTTTGTAAGGTAGTAAGCTATCGTCTTCCCCTCCATAGCTTGAAAGTATAGGCAAAATAAACATTTTTTTATTAGGCCCTTAGCTCTACCAGCAGAGGGTCATGGGATAGAGTAGAGGGCAACATTTTTAACGAACTCCCGACCTCTCGACTGAAATGCCCAGTAGCACTTACTATACGTATTTGACGTAATTCTTTTAAAGAAACTGGTGATAAATTGTGCAAATATATGATTGAATTGTTGCACATATACCAGCTAATTATGGCTTCCCCTTTGGAATATGTGTTAACATTAACGTATTCATGAAAATTGGCGGTTAATTGTTCTTAACTCTCTTTTTGTTAGTTTTCCATTTTCATGGAACAAAGATTGGCTTGGTGCAACGACAGTATAAATAAAATTGGATTTCCGTAAATATAACCTCATGAAAATGGGATTCTGTATGTTAAGTATGCATATTATTTATGATTTTAGCAAAATGTTTAATCGCAATTCATCTCATTTTAAAGAGAAATTAAACCAAACCAATCTTTGTTCCATGAACATTTTTCCTAAAACTAACCAAAAGAGAGTTACGAACAATTAACCAACAATTTTCAAGAATACGTTAATGTTAACGCATATTCCAAAGGGGAAGCCATATTTAGTTGGTATGTGTGCAACAATTCAATAATATATTTAAATCATACAATTTTTCGCCAGTTTCTTTAAAAAAAATTACGTCAAATACGTATAGTAAGTGCTACTGAGCATTTCGGTTGGGACTTCATTAAAAATGTTGCCCTCTGCTCTACCCCATGACCCTCTGCTAATAGAGCTAAGGGCTAATAAAGAAACGTTTATTTTGCCTATACTTTCAAGCTATGGAGGGGAAGACGGGAGCTTACTACCTTACGACATTAATGCCACCTCTTAGAATACAATCCGTCTTGACTGCGAATACCTGTAGAGACATGATGGGGTTACTAGATTTATTATGCAATCCTGGAATTGTATTGCTACTCTGGGATTGCAAATCCTAATGTGTGTTTATGTTTTAATTTAAATTTTTACGAAAGTCTTTTTTTAGAATTTGTTTATGAGAAATATATTCTTTCAAAAATACTGCGAGTTGACATTAGAGACTTTTTAAGCCAACAAAAATAACGTCAGTTTTAAGCAATGTTATGGTTATATTTATTAACGATAACGATTACCACGACTATTAAAAAGAGAGGTTTTAGACCGCTTTTTAGAAATAAGATTTAACAGTTGACAGTTTGGTAACATAACCTCGACTAATTTGGCTAGGAGCTAGTTACTTGATGCCAGATAATGCCAGAGGAAAACACAATTGGTTCTTTGCCTTAACGTTAAAACGTTTAGAAGTTTACTACCCCTTACAAATTATTTTTTTATAAAAAAGGACTTCCTAATAAGCTTCAAGTAGCGGAAATGAAAGATTTAAAAAAAAATTATTGTGTAAAAATACCATTGAAAACTTACTTGCAAGGTGTTAAATGTTCTAAAATCTGCTTCGTGGTTAATCGTGGCAACGCTGTCATTGGAAAAATAACCATAAGCATAATACGTCCTGCGGTATTTCTCCGTAAGTAACGGAATCCGTTATCGTTAATAAAGTTCAGCAGTTGACATTTTAGTATTGCGTATGCTCAGAATAACGATAACGATAAATGCATGACGAAATAAGGGGTTTAAAAAGTCTCTAATTTCAGTTACAATCTTGTGTTTATTCCTTCATTTTGTTACCAAAATCGATAAATTTTGACTTTTGGAGCAAACCCAGATAAGTCCTACATTTTTTTTTAAACAAACATTAACAATTGAAGTGTTACAATGACACGTGGTCATCATTGTCGCAAAACACAAATAGATTGATATGCATGAAAAGATCATAGTTGAATAAGTTACTTTCTTTGAAATACATTTATTGTGCTTTCTTACAATTTTTTGAATTTATTGGATTTCGTACGGGAACGCTCCACAATTATGCAAACTAGGTACAAAAGGTGGGTTGTCCGATAACCTATTTTCTATCCACTTTATGTCCAAAATGGTGGTATACACAACTCAAGGTTATAATGAAATTCTCTATAAAAAATGTCCCATGCATGTTTCTCCTCCAACCAATATATTCCAAACAGTGGCCATGCAAAGTTATCAACACTATACACGTCATAGGAAAAATTTTATGGAAACTGAGAAAGAGGCAAACAACTGTTTCGCCATCAACTAGGGATAACGAGACTGCACCTGCCTTGTCGAGTCTCGGCCGTGACGTCACTCAATAGTAACCCGCCAGCTGAAGTGGCTGGTTACAGAGCGTTATTACTGTTTCACAATATTACAAATCGTTAACCCAAGCAGCGTGTATTAAAACTTATGCGTGGTGAAGAATTTCAGATTATCAAGGATTTGCACCGATTTATATTAACAATGTATAGTAGTGACAGTAAAAGGAATTATAAATATTGAATTGTTCCTGAGTGTCAAAGCACCACGGTGAACACCTACTTAAACATTTATTACCGTTCCTAGAGATTTAAAAATGAGAAGGAAATGGCAAGAAAGTATGAAAAAAGAGAAAACCGTTTCGTTTGCTATTGTGTAACGTCATGATGTTAGTTACACCGGGCTTCAAATATGCCCTTTGAAAGTCGTATATTTCGAGAACCACTTATCGGATTCATCTGAAATTTTCAATATCGCCTAATTTTAAGTAACACTTTATCTACAAGAAGTAACAACTACTAAATAAAACTCATTAAATGAGCCCATTTTTCCACTTTGAATTACTACTGCATTGAAAATATTAGCCTGAGGAAAAACATGAACTGACATATTAACACATAGGGAAATGCGAAATAATGCAATTAGAGCAATGGAGCTCACAAATTAACTTTATATTTTGTCACATAGAAAGGCTCTTCCAAATTTAGGACATGTTTACTACAAATAAACTAACAAGTAATATTGAACCAATTTTGTTCATAAGCGAATTCTCATATTGTTTTTGCCTGATATTCAATGTTTTAGCTCCATAAGAACTCTAAAAAGTAAAAGGATATGGGCCCCAAGAGCATATTGTCAATAAAGTTTTTACTTTCACTGTTACTTCCCATAATAATAGGTTATTATCTGTTATTATTGGAAATCGAACTTTTCATAAATGTCTAAATGTTAATCTCACACCACTTTATATTGACATTGTTTCCATTTTTAAATACAGATTTATAGATGCCACTTTCATATTTAATCATTAGATTTTTGTTTAAAAAATCAGAAAAATATGAGTTGTCCATTTAGCCTATCAGATTTTAAATGCAATATAGGGTATACACAGTAATAGAACATTCGAAATGGGGAAAATTATTCATAATTTATTTTTTTATTTATATAAGTAAATGAAATAAAAACCAGATATGATCAAAGATAAGGTCAGGTTACAGTTGATAAATTTTCTTCATATTTCTTAATTTATTATTTAACAATTTAATAAAGATCCATAAGGTCACTGGTTAATTGTCATTGAATTTGTACAATTAAAAAATAATAAGTAAATTTAAGTGTGCAGTGCCACCGCATCAAAGTTTAATATGTAATATATTTTCATATGGTCCTTTATATAGTATGCACATGCAGTTTATCTTAATTATAATGTCCCTAGCAAATAACATTTCATGCACTGTATATGATTGCGCTTGTAGCAGTGATACTGCAATGTAAAATTGTTTGATTTCTTCTTGACTGGTTATAGAAATTGAAATCTCATGATTATTATCAAAATTTCAAATACTTGACAGTAACCTGACAAATGTAAAGGAGTTCTATGCAATTCTCTAAGGCAAATTTGGGGAAGACATTTTATAAATACTAGGTATAACGTATAATACTATTGAATATGTTTCGATTAGTACTTATATTTAATTATTATCAAACGTGTCTTTGTGGAACTGGAGAATTTCCCACGGAGGCTGGTAAAGATCTTGCAGACTTATGCTCAACGTGATGAGAGACATCCTCTGCCTCGAGGCTTTCCATCCTCATCATCTGCTAGGACACAAAAATTGCATTAATGTTTAGTGTAGAATTGTATCAGTATCAGCTGGGCGAAATGAGCATGTTTAGAAATGAAGTTATTATCAACCAAATGTAATATATGCAAGTGTGGATTTATCACTAGGCTCCCTGTCCTCTTGAGCAGCAAAATTGAAAGATTCATGTCGAACTAATTTTTGCAATATATTTATTTTTACTTCCATCTCAAAAAAGTGTATTATTATAACATAAATTCGATATAAAATCAGGTCAATGTAACATACGTTTCTATATAATCAGTAATATATACATATAAGTTAATTGCCATTTACGTTATGTCTAATTCTAATTGTGGTCAATATCAAAATAGGTGAGGCGCACATGACGTCAGATTCATACCTTGGAGGTTAAACAAATACTAACCTTATAATTTTTTGGGCATGTTTACATGTTTGTTTGTAGATTCGTGATAACCGTGATATTTTAATAAAATATTAAGGTAATAGTGTAATAATTATATATTTATACAAAAATTAAAATATTCTAACAATTGATTGCAGAAACATGGACATGAGTAGTTTGATAAAATTCATCAAGATATATTTAAAAAATATCTTTGTTGGGTATAGATCCATACACACTTCATTTAGAACACTGGTTTGCGGATATAGAAGACTTTCCCAAAATATTATATCCTGGTAGAGTAATGTATCTTGTATATTCTAAAAGTGCTTTTACGATGGAGAAATGAAAGCATACAAAAGTCTTGAGTCAAGCATTATGTGATTGGATGAAAAAAAAAATTACGTAAGCAGTTTGATTCAAACGTTTTAGTTTTGGGGAAAAATAAGTATTGTACCCTTACACTATTCGATGTGCCACTAAGCATAAGCGGCACATTGAATGGTCTAAGATTGTACCTAACTTTTTATTTATAATGCATTTAACAATTACCCTATGTGTATTTAATAAAATATTTTTTATAAAGTTTTGTTTCATTTAAACATTTACTCCTATCTTATCACAAGTTAAATCTGAGTATGGAGAAAATAATATTATTTTATTAAGATCATATTTTTGTAAATTAGTTATTAAAGTTATTAGTAACAATGTGTTTGGAAGAGTAATAATTGGGTGTTTTCACTATATGCAAATTTGCTTTTTTGATATCATTACAATGAAGTACTTACTATATTAAAACACTTCCCAACACTTAAACATCATTTCATCATGTACTAGATTAAAATTTCAACAAACAAAAAACATAAAATTTGAATAATAAAAAGGGTAGGCAGAAAGCCCTGCGATTGGTGTGACGTCATAGCTTGGATTAATGGCAGAAGTGTTATCTAAATTAGTGGTAAATACAACATTATTTATGGTTTATGTGCGATTATATAAAGAAATGACTAATACAGAATTTGTAAAAGATACTAAAATCATTGGATGAAGGATACCTTGCTCTTGGCATTTTTTTGGATCTCTCTAGGGCTTTTGACTGTGTGAATCATGACATACTTTTAAATAAGCCGGAAAAAATAGGTATACGAGGACAAGCGCATGACTGGTTTAATACCTACCTCAAAGGACGTTTTCAAAAAGTAAACATTAAAGACAATGGTATTGACTATTATTCAGATTTAAAAGGCATAACTATGGGAGTTCCACAGGGTAGTGTACTGGGCCCGATTTTATCCATACTATATGTAAACGACCTATCGACGGTAATTACAGATGACACAATTAGGCTAACGAAATACACAGATGATACAAATGTTTTAATTTGTGAAAAACTTTTGCCATAATAGAAGACAAGACACTGACAAGTATGTCACTAATCTCAAATTGGTTTTATAATAATTCGTTATTGTTAAATATGAGCAAAACCAATTGTATACTTTTCAGGCACAGTAGAAATGACAACACCTATCCGGCACAAATTATAATTAATGATGTAGACGTCGCTTTCACAAAGTCAACTAAATTCTTGGGGGTCGCTATTGATCAGAATATGAATTGGTCAGACCATGTGCAGATGCTCTGTGGAAAACTCAGCAAGGTCTGCTACTCTATTAAGGAATTAAAAAAAGTTGTAGACGAGAGTACCCTATTAACAGCTTATGGTAATTTCTATTCCATAATGACCTATGGAATACTCTTTTGGTGTGACTCACACAGTCAGGAGGTTTTTAAGCTCTAGAAAAGAGTAATCAGGATAATGACAGGAAGCAGAATAAGCGATTCATGTCGTGGTCTATTCAGAACACTTAATGTATTAACTTTGTCCGGGGTATATGAATATAAAAGTCTGTGTTTTGTCTATATCAACACAGACATCTTTAAAGATGCCCTTATAGAACATCAACATCACACAAGGTATAAAGATAATTTCTGCTACCCAGTCCATAAGAGTACCTTACTTGAAAAGGGCTGTTATTATAAATGTCTGCCAATGGTATAACTGTTTACCCAGACACATAAAAGAAATAAAAAGTCTACACCTATTCAAAAAAACAGTCAAGAAAGTATTAATTCAGTTAGAACCATATAGTATGGATGAGGTAAATGTCACTGCCTTCCTGTGAGGGGTTCGGTGATCCTGGGGTGCGAAGAAATTCTGTGCTAATATAATTCTTTGATTTTAATGTGTTTTTTATCTTTCATATTTCACATTAATGTAATATCAAGGCTCTTTTAATTCGATGTTGTTCTTTTATACTATTTTACTTTTCTATTTTTTTTTACTATATTTTTACTATAATTTGTAAACGTGGGCTTCTGCTGAACACCAAAGCTCACATTCACTGACCTGTACAATACGATGTATGTTGTCCCTAGTACAAAAATAAATCTATCTATCTACTTCTGGATATTTACCAGCTGTGGATGTATTCATGATTGCAGAATTTATGAAAAAAGACGGCCGTTTCAACATAGCCGAGGTGAGAAGATCTAAAGCTGCAACGTAAGTTCCTACCTATTTAATATCATTTGCATTCATGTACTATCATTTTAAGGCAGTAAGTTAATTCCTATAATATGTATATTGTATATAATTATGTTTGTAATTACTTGATGTGCTTAATATCTATCATAGTTTGTGAATGTAAATAGTAAATATATATAAATGTGGCTCATAGACTTGTAATGTAAACAAATATTTGTCGGGAAAATACACATTAGATTTAAACAGTAAATTTTTTGCACACCAAGTTTAAGTAGGTACCTTTATTAAATGGGACATTTTTTGACTTTATTTAATAATTTCAGAGCTTCAAGAGAGAGTTACAGAGGCAGTGCTATTGATCATGTGGAATTAAAGCGTAAAGGCTCCGTATGCACAGTTAAATGCCAAATATGCTCAGAACATAGAGTAAGAAGTAAAGCTTATTTTGCAGTTTTAAATAAGGAAATAACTCACTTTAAAATGATTTTCGCAGCAGTAAAATACTGATGCTGTTGTAGGTGGACCACGTCTGTCAGCTTTAAACCACTTTATTTTACATTGTTTTTGTTTTGCTAGTCACAAAAACTTTCCAAGGTGCGTTCTTGGATATATTGTTGCATCCTGGCACAAAACACCACTTGTTTTCCATTATAAAACATTAAGATTTTGTAAAACAACATTCATTTATAACAAAATCAAAGGAGTTTATTTACAGACCCCGATCGATGAAGTCATCAGGGCAGGCGCTAACGTGACGTAGTGTTTTGGCGGTTAAATTTCAATTCAAATTTCAAAATGCTTATTTATGGGTATGTAATCGATTGGTAGTGTAGTTTCAAGTGGTTTTTAACTATAATTAAGTATTATCTTTCCAGTCAAAAATATTTTAAAATTTGTGAAAACACCGAATTGATTGAATAAGGCATTCGCTATATTTTGTTTCTAAATGCCTAGATTCAAATTTTACAGAACCAAAACAGAGTTAAAGCAACACAATAAGGCGAAAGTTCGGTCTATTAAAGAAAGATGATATATTAGGAATGATATATTTAGAAATTACTCTATAACATGTATCTTATATTTACAATGATGATAGAAATCATTGGAACTTCTCATGCTCCTGTTTGTGCTATAATCTGGAGATATATCGTATTCACATTCATATCATATTATTTATTTAGGAGTAATTTAAAATAAATGCTAAAAAAATCGATTATTATCGAAAAATTTACTCCTACATCTCATGCTGCAATGCTACCATAGTTAACAACAACACAAAAAGACGGTATATTATTACTTATTAATTATATTTCATCAATAATTATCTCCAGGGTAGGCCAGCTGTCAAATTGTGCGCTTCATCTGTACTACAATACTATTATTAAAGCTTTGAGATTCATTACAGATATATTGAGGATTGGAAAATCAATTAGTAAATTTATATGTGCGTGTATGTGCACTCGTGTGTGAGTGTTTGCAAGCAGCATTTCTTAGAGGAGTTCATGTCACATAAATTAATAATATGGCGACAAAATTTTCATGAACTGGGACCGTTGAAAATCGGAAGAAAATGAAGACGATGCGGCAACAGTTTTGGGTTTGGGCAACATCAGAGAGCAAATGGCAAAATATCATTAAGACCAAACGACAAAGGAAAACGATTGGACTTTTGTTTATGGATTGGAGAGAAGTCTCATGAACAGAATTTTTGAAAATAGCATTTTCAGATGGGACAACATAATTATTATCAGCAAGATGGTTGCAGCCCACACTTAATTTTTTTGATAAAGAATTATTTGAACAATACATTTAGGAAAAAATCAACTGATAGATTTTGGCCATGGAATTATTGTTCTGTGCTCAAAGTGTAATTATACCCGATGTATTAAGATCTAGAATAAAAATTGTTGGAGTTATTAGATAAAGATGAAGTAACTGATAGCATTATTAAGCAAAATAAGAATATTAATGTGGTAAAGGATGATTTTCAAGTTATATGTATCAATCAGATGAAAAAACGGTATATGTCAATTGCTGAGCTGAATTTGGGCAAATAATGGAAGATAAAATTTTGAACAAAGGATGGGACGCATATGTATATGAATATTTTAGTATCGGAAGACGCTTTAAATGTGGTAGATACAATCATAAAATTGCAGATTGCAAAAACAGGGAGATATTAAAACATAATATTTAAAGGTTAATAAAAAAAAACTAAATGGATGCCTATTGGAACAGGTATTGGCTCAGATGTGATAAGTAGAGAACAAACAATTCATGTTGGTACCGATGAAATTGTGAGAGTTGAAAAAATAAAATATCTTGGGGTAATGATAGATAAACAATTATCATTTAAAGATCATGCTAACTATATTTATAAAATTATAGGTTTTAAAATAAACTTTTTAAGTAGATGTAGTGGGTATTTGAGTCACTGGGCCAGACTTATGGTATATAATAATAATAATAATAATAATTTATTGATCTCAAGAAAATATAAAATTTTATAGACAAGTCACAAGCACAAATGTCACATAAATTAAAAGAGTAAAATTAGAAATCAAAATAACGTTTTCACTACAAGGCAATACATTACAACACATTAAAAATTTATTTATTTTTGCAATAACTAGTCAATTTCTAAAAACGTGTAATAACTACAATAATCTTGTAATAACAGACAAATTTACATATATTAGATAATTTATCACATAATATATTTTTACGATCCAGAAACGTTTCAGTCATCAAAATCAATATAGAAAAATTCATTTAGACTATATAATGGATTTTTATTTAAGACATCTTTTATTTTATTTTTAAATATTTTCAACGGCAACCTGCGCCAATTCACTGGTAGGGAGTTGTAAAATTTAATACCAATGTTCTCCGTTTTTTTTAATCTAGTCATTGGGGGGACAAGATTCATTTTATTACGTGTGTTATGTTGATGAACATCCGTGTGAGTACAATAATCATTTAGATTTTTATGAACATTTAATAGGGATTGATATACTATTGCTGAGAACACAGTCATTATTTTCAAAGATGCAAAAAATGGCCTACAACTTTCTTCATAATTAGCTCCTACTATACTTCTCACAGCTGATTTTTGAATTACTAATATTTTATGTATAAGAGTATAGGATGCATTACACCATGTAATTAAGGCATAAAACATAACTGAATGAAAAAGTGAATGATAAGCAGTTAGAGCTGCATTTTGATTAACAGTCATCTTTATTCTTCTAATTGCATATACGATCTTACTTAATTTACCTCGGAGGTTTTCAATTTGTTCAGTCCAAATTAGATTGGCATCAATTTGAACCCCTAAAAATTTGACACTTTACCCTGTCTCGTTATTTTTTTTTGTTTCAAAAATTAACGATAAAGTTTTACTCTCGTTTAGTAGTAGTTGATTTGGTGTAAACCAGGATTTAGCTTTATGTAGTATTTCAGTTAGAATATGTTGAGGATTTTCTTCTTTGCCAATCTTTTTGCTTAGTGTTGTATCATCTGCAAACATTGTTGTTTTGATATTTTGAGAGCTGAACATGTGTGGTAAATCGTTTATATAAACAAGAAAGAGCAACGGACCCAGTACCGAGCCTTGGGGTATGCCTCTGAAGATTTGCAATTTATTACTTCTGACATGGCAACTTTCGACAACTTGATACCTATTTTCTAAGTAAGAACGTATAATATCTAGACATAAACCTCTTACACCATAAAAGTGTAACTTACTAATAAGGATTTGATGATTAACGCAATCAAAAGCCGCCGTTAGATCAGTAAAGACACCAATATATTTATCATTATTTTCAAAAGCATCCTTTATATACCTAGTAAGACTATATATAGCGTCTGATGTCGATAGATTATTTCTAAAACCAAATTGATGCACACTTAAAATATTGTTCAGTTCAAGATAATTTGTTAACTGTTCGTAAATTATCATTTCCAGAAGCTTGGAAAATGTTGGCAAGATAGATATTTGCCGAAAATTACTTGGATCTGTAGTGTCTCCATTTTTGTATATTGGGAGAATTTTGGCAATTTTCAATTCATTTGGGAAATGTCCTTCAATTAAACAGGAATTGATTATATCTGTTAATGGCTCAATTAAATAATTTGCACATTTTTTAACAACAAAGGTGTTTACTCCATTTATATCTTCAGTTTTTTTATTTTTTAATTTATTTATCATTATTCTTATATCATCTGGGACTACAGGCCTGATAAACATAGAGGAATCATTATTGTGTTTATTGACCATAAGATCTATGGCACTTATTTGAGACGGAGGAAGATTTTTAAGTCTGTCATTCATGTTGTTAATAAAAAAATTATTCAACTGATTTGCTGTTATATTTTCTGGATAAGAGGGATATTTATTAACTCGACCTGACTCAGTGTTAATAATGTTCCAAACTGTTTTACTGTAGTTATCCGTATTATTTAGCAGTTTATGATAATAATTTTGTTTGGCTACCTCTAGCTTATTATTGTAGTCTTTTTTGAAGTCGTTGTAAATTTTTTTATTTTGGTCAGTAGGATTTTGTTTTTGGAACTCATATAGAAACATTAGATTATTTTTAGCAGTAGTTACTTCAGATGTTATCCATTTTGCTTTATTTAATTTTCTTGTTTTAACTTTCAATAATGGGAGACATATATCATAGTAGTACATAAATAAGTTTTGAAATATACTATATTTTTCCTCCGAAGTTTGTGCCAAGTGTACATCATCCCAATTACGTGCATACTGCCCCATTTCAACTATTGTTCCTCAATTATATACCTTTTAAATAAAAATGAGTTAGATAGACTTCAAAAGCTATAAAATAGGAGTATGAGGATAATTTTGGAATGTTCTAGACAGACTCCTATTCGGGACATGCTGAGTACGTTAAAGTGGCTTTCGGTAAAAAAATATGTTACATTCTTCACACTGGTCTTTATATATAAAATTAAGAATAACTTAGCCCCCAAATATCTGCAGAATATGTTAGTTTATAATATAAACGTACATAATCATAATACTCGAACTAATCTAGACTTTCATTTACAAACATATAGAAAAAAATAAACTCAAAACAGTTTATTTTTTAAGGGATTAGGTGAGTATAATGACTTACATGAGAATATTAAAAACAGTACCACTTTAAATATATTCAAATGTAGGCTTAAAAAGTATTTATTGGATGAGTAGACATTTGTATTCTCTGTTGAAAGTGTCCAGCCTAAATTTAATTCTAAGACCTGTTTTTAAAAGTCATGTAATATTGATTCTTGTATGTTCACTGCCTATTTAATTTATTTGAGTGAAATTTTATAATGTGACAATTTTGCTTGTGTGTTAATGTTATTTTACTATACTTGTTTGCTACATACAATATTTTGTTTTTATATTGTATTTATCAAGTCGTCTCACATGTTATTATATCTATTATTTATATGTATTTATCTGTATTAGTCTTTTGGCTAAATAAATAAATAAATATATAAATAAATAAACACCACAGAAATTAGATAATCCCCAATTCCAGAAGCCAAGGGCTTGTGCGGAAGGGGGTTACACATTGAAAAAACGCGGACATACAACCATTTCCTCCGACAGTGCAACTAACAGCCACTCTCCAGGCTGAGCGCTGAATTACAAGTTGCAAGCCTGGTGCGTTAAGTGTATTAATTGCTTATTACCAACAGAACGCTAATGCTTCAACACCAGCCGAAAGACTGATCCTACTTAAAGGAGCTCTTGTGCCAGTTGTCCCACACCACTTGCAGACTGCAGTTTCGTGCTGTTGGCTCTTGTCAGTGCAAGGTAGGCATGTGACGACCGACACGAGGATCCTTGGACTATTTGGTACATCTCGGTATCCTTCGGATAGCGACATGCAAAACAATCAGCAGGTGCCATATAGCAATCCAGTGTCTGTTGCAATCACTGGACTGGATTATATTATGAAGAAATGATTGACAGAAATAAAATGGATAATAAGAAAAAGTGGAAAACCTTTAAAAATGTAGTGTATTGAACGATAAACCTAAAACTTATACCTAAAACGATAGAATTTCCTGATAGCAGTATTATGAATGATAAAGAAAAGGCTAGAATGTTTAATGAATATTACGTAGAGAGCATTAAAGAAACTAATGAGAGAGATGAGGGTTATAATATGAACAGAAATATAATAAGCTATACAGAAGTACAGAACATAAATTAGATAAGTTTCATATGTTAACTACGAACGAGTTACGTGAAATAATAAATGAGCTTAAATATACTAGTTGTGCTGATGAATATTTAAATATAAATATTTTAAAAAATATTTCAGATGTGTGTGGACATGTAATACTGAAGTTATTTGTGGCATTCTACGAATATTCTTTCCTATTATTTGGGTTTTCTACCACATGTATTATTATCCTCTTCAAAAACAAATCACCGAATCTACAAAATAATAGAATTATTGGAAAAAAGCCTCTGCACCCGTGATGTTTATGTCATAGTCAGAGGTTATGTTTTGCAAATAATATAAATCGGAATAAACACAGAAATAATGTATTTTGCTGACGTTTCGGAAAGTAGTCTCTTTCCGTTTTCAAGGAAGAACTCTTATTTTGCTGTGTATGTCAAATACACAGCTTTAAGATTCTTTGTCTATTGTTTTTACCTGTGAATTAATCTTTATTGTACATACAGTTTGATTTTTATTTAATTAAAATTGCCTATTTAGCTCTACTGAATATTTTATTTTATCGTCACATTAACAAAAATTAGCTTACAGATCGGGAACCACATTAAAGCATCATATTAGGGACCACTAGTTAGCATCAAAAACAGGCAGGATATTTTTGAACGACTAAAAAATCACTGCTTTGAGGAAGCATATTAAAACAGTACCAATCTGAAAGGGATAATAAATAAATTGCTATTTTATGATTTGACCAACTTCATTTTTAAACCTGCTCATCGATTATATGAGTATGAATCGTCCCATACCAAAATGTGTACGTGTGTATAACAAGTCCAACATAGTGACTATTTGCTAAACAATGCAGTGGTTTAGGTGTATATTTGACTCTGGTACATGTCTTTCATTACACTGTTTAGAAAATAATGATACTACTTAGGATTATACGTTCGTGAGAATAGAATTTTTTAGTAGCAGCAGCCAAAAACTGTATTATCGTGTAACCATTACCATTATTTGTGTAAGTAATGAAAAATAATCAATAAATCGATAAGCATGAACTAATATCTCTAGGGCTAGTATAGCAACTAATGCATTATCTACAAACATAACAAAACTATTCTACAATGTAGGTGTCATGGTACTGTACATAGGAAGTTGTATAAGATATATTTTTGAGACTTTTCGATAAATTAAATAATTTAATTTTAAATTTTCAAACTTCTACCATTCAGATAAGAACCATTTAATTAAATGAATACAAAACTGATAAAGCATGAATGTAAACAGATCCACTAAAATTATGTTTTGTCAATTTAACCATTTCTTTGAGATAAGTTTTAATGATTACCATCACATTCCCCAAGTTGAATTTCTTTACAATGTTAGCGATTTTATTTATTGTACAAAGTGGAAAACTTCTTGTGCAACTACCTATATAAAATACCTTTGCAGAGTTATTTACCAAGACACACCTAATTAGGCCTTTATTTAATTTAACACAAATCAACAGTGTATTATTAAAATTTCCGGAATCTAACATCCATGGAGGCATGAAAGAGAATTAGTAAGTTTAAAAACCAACACCACAGAAATATACTACACATACTTAATAATATGTTATTACAATATGTAATTTTTGTATCAAATATTATTGCTATCAGAAATGAGGATTGTGCTTCTATATCATAATTATTTTTTGTGTTTCTTAAGAACTACATTGACTGCTAAATTGTTAACAATTACTGTATTGAAATGACTAGTTGAATTTCATACTGTTTTATAAAAATTAATGTGCTTTAAATACTATAGGAGCAAAATCCTAGATGTGTTAGAAAGTTAGTAACTTACACCCATAGAGCTGTTAAGAGCAGAACCTGTCAGTTCACCTGTCTTATCCGGATTCATCGGGCAAACTAAATCACCATAGTCAGCTTCTCCTTTCGATTTTTTCCTCTTCAATGAAAATTGTGACTTTTTGGCAACCTACACATTGTAACATAAGTTTTCTCATAGAATTTATAAATAGTAATTATGTACCTTCAATTTAGAGGATGGTGTAAGAGGTATATAGCCCATTGTTGATTCAATTTCTCTCTTCTCCTGAATGATATCCTTTCCCAGTAATTCTTTAAAATGTGTATTGAGATGTCGGCGCAACAACGTCTTGCCGGGAGGTATCGACAATAAAGATGCAAGTAGTTCTGCATTGAATTTAGGTTCAAGTACCATCAAACCACCATGAACTCCTGCACCTCGTAGATTTGGTGCATATTCTGCTAAGTCAACTGCTCGCAGCCATTCCATTACCCTATTAAAATTTATTATAGCATGTAATATATCAGGTCACACAGAATGGCAAGTATGGACATAACAATGTTTGCATAAGAGAAATATTTTGTAATGAAAATATATGGGCAATAATAGCATACTGTTACGTGCTTACAATTTTCAGTAAACACTTTGTGGATTCGAATAACTTGATGGGATAGTAAAATGTAAACATTCGTTGAGTGTGTTCTTGATTCTGGGAGGGTTTACTTTTCCCATGTTGCAACAAGAATTTTCACAAACCACTGATTTATTTAATCACTAAAATTACACTAGTAAATACTTAAAAATCACACAACTAATAATAACTTAATCTAATATCAATTCACTACTTTTAAAACATTATGTACTTTTCTTTTCTTCTTAAACTTGTCAACTCTTGTCTAACCTAAAAACTCTGTCTGTTTACTTCACTGAACTGAACTGTAGTCTTCTACACTCAACTGAACTGTTCTGTTCCTTATACTTCACTAAACTGTACTATTCCCCCATCTGCTGGATTCACCTCTTTATATACCCACTTGGAATGTCCAGAATATCATTGTAGAACCTTCCAGAAAATACTGGAATTCTCTACAATTTACTTAGGCACTACTAAATGGTGGTTCGCCAATTGGCTCACAGATGGCGCCACCCTTCTGGCCAGGGAGAAATTACAACTCTCCTCTCTGTTAGAGGGCAGCACATAACACTGCCCCCTCCTTAAGCCTGAACGTCCCGGTCAGGCATTTCAGATACCCCAGTATACTTTGCCAACCTGTCCAGGTGCACGATCTTCATCTTGGACTTCTTTCTACGTTGAATCCTATAAACAACGTCGTTGATCCTAGTGATGACAGAATACGGTCCTTCCCAAGATGAGCGAGGCTTCGAGAATCCTTCTTCACTCCGCTGTGGGTTATACAGCCAAACCGAGTCCCCCACCTTGAATCCTGCTGAACTGGCATTGCGGTCATATCTAGCCTTCATTCGATCACCACTCCCTGTAGGTGACCTCTTGGCAGCCACATTCGCACAAACCTTGCAACTGCGACACCAAGCCTCTACATCCTGACAGCTATTTACCCAGTAAAATCGCTCCCGTACTCTAGCCAAAGTCTTATTTCTGCTAAAGTGCTCTCTGGAGATTCCCTTGTGCACTTCCCGAAGTACTTTTGGTACTCGGCACCTGGGTATCAGCAACCGCATGGTAACTTCTTTCCCATCCGGGCTCTCCCATGCTCTCCGTAATAGTCCATCTATAACCCTAAGGGAATCCCATTGCGCCCATAAAGCCTTCAGTCCAACACTTTTACTGGAAACATCCTTCCATTCAGGGCGGATTCCTTTTTCTTTCGCCTTCAACATTGGTCCAATTTCATCGTCATTCAGTTGTTCCTCTCTTAGAACTTCCTTTGTCCAATCCTTCGGAACCTCTATCTTAACTGCCTTCACTTCTGCTATATCCTGCTGCGTTTTTACATTCTCGGCATTCACTTCCTTAGGGCTCCTCTGGCGACAGTACCTCTTGACATGCCTCAATTTGCCGCAATTATAACAGCGGATTACTTTTGTCGGACCTCCAGCACTTCGCTGCTGCTTCGGCTCCTGTTTTGGCGGTTGCGGTTCCTGTTTCTGCTCCGGTCGCGAACTTAATTCGTTTAGTAATTGTGCGACCATTTTCTGTATGTCTGTTAACATAACAATCAATCTCATCTTATCAGAGCGAACTTCCTCTTTCTTTGCAGTGTTTACTTCCCCAGGATTCCGTTCTCGACACTGCCGCATCATATGTCCTGGTTTGCTGCACTGATAACACCGAATCACCTTCCTTGGCTGTCCTTCGCTCTGTTCTCTTTCCTGCTTCCTTGGAGCATCTGGTTTGGTCATCAACTGGCTTATCATTTTGTGCATGTCAGCCATCAAAGATTCCATATTTGATATTTCTAAATGGTTCCCTTCTTCTACTTTCATGGCTCGTACTCTCGGATGTAGAGTCTCTTCATAAGCGGCTTCAACTTCGAGGGCATGGACCAAGGCTTCGCTACCAGTCTTAGCTCGAGATAATCTAAGGACTCGCCTGATCTCCTCGTCTCTTATGCCATCAATGAAAGTATCAACTGTTAACTGTTCCTGGAATTCTTTGGGTGCATCCGGGTAAGCCAGGTATGTCAGTCGCTCAACAGCTGCTTCAAAATCTTGTAAACTTTCCCCAGCCTTTTGTGTGCGTGACTTGAGCTGAGTCCGGTATACTTGGGCGAGGTGTTGGTCGCCATATCTTAGATCTAGCACAGCCTCCAAAACTTTAAAATTCCGTTGCTGCGTTACTGGGATAGTCTGAAGCAACTCTGAGGCTTGGCCCCTTAATGCTAGCACCAATGCCATAGCTTTGTCTTCATTACTCCAATTATTTGCGTATGCCGCTGCCTCAAATTGTCTTTTATAGGTTGACCAAGAAGTTTGACCATCAAAGGAAGGCGGTTGTAATCGAGGACCTGACGATGATAATACCAACTGGCCTCCTTGTTCTCTTAACAGTCGCTTAAGTCGCTCTACCTCTCCTTCAACTGCACGAAATTTTCCTTCTATATCGGTAACTTTCCCTTCGACGCCAGTAACTTTCCCCTCGACACCAGTAACTTTTCCTTTGACTTCGCTTACTCCTTCTTCAAGTGTAGTCACTTTTCCTTCGACGCCAGTCACTTTTTGTTCAACTTTATCTACTTTTTCCTTGACTTCATTAGTGGCTGACAGGATAGCATCTTGTTGCACCTGTATAATTTTTCTCAATTCTTCTTCACGTCGCTCTTCCTGATCTAGCATCATTTTTCTTAGTTCATCTTTTTCTTCCTGACGTTTTCTTTCTTTTTCTTCTTCACGTCTCTCCTGTTCTTCTTTCTCTTCTAGACGTCGTTTTTCTTGTTCTTCTTTTTCTTTCAGACGTCGTCTTTCTTGTTCTTCTTTTTCCTCCTGACGGCGTCTTTCTTGTTCTTCTTTTTCTTCTAGTTTTTCTTTCTGGCGTCGTCTTTCTTGTTCTTCTTGACGTCTTTCTTGTTCTTCTAGCATCATTTTGCTAAATGCAGCTAACATGTCTTGCATTTGTTTTTCAGCGGCCATGCTTCTTGTTTCCATTCAAAAACTAACAAACAACACTAACAAGTTTTATTTACATTCTATGCCAGGTACAAGTAGAATGTTCTATAAATTTTCTCACACTATATGGCACAAATTAGTCTTGTCTAATGTCTATATTACTTTCCAGTTCGACTCACTTCACTATCTCCAGTGGTTTCCAAATAGAACACTATGGAACTTCGTCGAATTCTTCAGAAATTCTGTTGCAATTCCGCTTCTGACACCAGTTGTTACGTGCTTACAATTTTCAGTAAACACTTTGTGGATTCGAATAACTTGCAACAAGAATTTTCACAAACCACTGATTTATTTAATCACTAAAATTACACTAGTAAATACTTAAAAATCACACAACTAATAATAACTTAATCTAATATGAATTCACTACTTTTAAAACACTATGTACTTTTCTTTTCTTCTTAAACTTGTCAACTCTTGTCTAACCTAAAAACTCTGTCTGTTTACTTCACTGAACTGAACTGTAGTCTTCTACACTCAACTGAACTGTTCTGTTCCTTAAGGTGAATTTATAAACTAGCCGCAGCGGTTACAGTTACAGTTGCCGCACCTGTAGTGTTTATGAAGAATACGAAACGAATGTTTCCATTTATAAAGTCCGCTGCCGCTGCGGTTGCAGTTCATATTCCGCAGGTAGATAACCAACTTTTATCTTGAACGGCAACCGCTGCGGAATTACCAGCGGATAGCCAATGAAATTGTAGTTTTCAACCCGTTCGACGTCAACAGCAGCAAGAGTTTATAAATGACGAATTTTCGTGAACTGCAACTGATACTGCTGCGGCAACTCCAACTGCAACCGCAACTGCAGCGGAATAGTTTATAAATCGAACTTTATACTTCACTAAACTGTACTATTCCCCCATCTGCTGGATTCACCTCTTTATATACCCACTTGGAATGTCCAGAATATCATTGTAGAACCTTCCAGAAAATACTGGAATTCTCTACAATTTACTTAGGCACTACTAAATGGTGGTTCGCCAATTGGCTCACAGATGGCGCCACCCTTCTGGCCAGGGAGAAATTACAACTCTCCTCTCTGAGGGCAGCACATAACAATACGATAGCCATGAATTTTAACATCCGCTGCCGCATTTAATTTTACAATTCACCCCATGTACTGCTTGTAAAAATAAAAGGGGACAGCTGTTACGTGTTTCCTCCTGCTTGAAGTGCTCAACTAACTTCACCACTATGTCTCTGGCTACTTCATTCAGTCTTTTGCCAGATATTTTGAGGTTAGATCTTTTACAAACAGTAAAACTAAAGCACTCGCAATCTATTTACATAATTACAAGAAACTTAAAATACCACAATAAGAAATACTAGAAACTTATAAAAAGCAAAAAGAAATAGATAATCAATAAATTTGAAATATGATGCGTCCACTGCACGCTACTGAATTGACAGAGGACTGACAGAATGTTGAACGTTAATTGCAGCTACAACTGCCGGCTGTACAATTCATTTGTAAAATGCATCTTTACGCTTGAAACTTCTGTTGTAGCCTCAGCTGATGTGACTTTGTGTTATTTACATCCTATGCTCTTTGTATTCATAAAGATAAAAAATTATAATATCGTTGATAAGTACATAAATTGGTGACGTGAGCAAAAACATTTAGTGATTTGAACTCTAAATGTTTCTTTTGAATCTATAAATCTGTAGAAAATTACCACCGATGCTATAGATTTTTTATCCAAATTTCATTGAAATATAAATTTCCACTGTTAGTGAAGAAATATGCGTAAATTTGGCAACGTGGTTAGGACTCGACTAAAGCTTATCATGATAAACGCATACTGGCATACTCTCATTTCTGGATAAAAAGAAGTCAGTCCGTTCTATCTCATAATATAATAATAATTTTCGCAAACACTATTACTAGTTCATTAGAGAGAAGCAACACGACTAAATGGTTCAACAAACTCTAGAAGCGATTCAATTCAACAATGGCGGCTGCTCCTAAGTGGCACAGGAGCACGTGCCCCCCAAAGCTAATTCAGCCAGCTAGTTAATTTCTATTTATTTTATCCATTTTAACATTTTTTTCAACATAATAAACCCCAAAACTAATTTCTGACGCTATCTCTACGTTACAACTTGAGTTTGCCAATATCGACTTCCCAAAATGCACCACATTGGTTGTGTACAGAGATCGTGTCATGTTTCTGCATCTGGCTAAATTTTGTTTAAGACGTTGCTATGACAACGACACGCGCCTTATGCTCTAATGTGGGCACAGCTCACTTGTGTACACTTCACTGTTATATGCTTAATCAGCTGATATTTATGTTTGCCTGCTTTCGGTGCTTGAATCGCGAGTTCTGTGCTTTGTTATTTGTTTATTTCGTTTCGTTAAGGCACACATAAGACATTTCAAAATGAATTCATTGTTTTATATTTTAAGTAACAGACCGCTGAGCTACTAGGGTAAAGTTAACGAAACATGCGAAGAGTGCAACTCATTTATATAATATAGTGGACTATGAAGTTTTAGGTAAAAGTGACATTCATAAACAATTAGTGCTTATCTCGAAAATATACGAGCTCATAACGAAAAGGTCAATAAAAAACAGAGACTGTAGAAGCTTATAATGCTTTAATAGACGAAGAGAAATTAAAAACTGAATTGAAAGTTATTCATTTCAGGGATGATATGCGCTGCTACGGTGTTTTACCTCCTGACATTTATTAATAAGAATAATTTGGAGGAAGGATTATCTGAGATGTATTAAATTTTAAGTATTATATGTACTACACCTATGACGACGTGCAAATGTGAAAGAGGTTTTTCTACGTTAAAGAGAATATAATGTGTTCTAAGGAACACTATGGGCAAAGAAAGACTTAATGCACTTTCGATGTTATCAGTTGAAAAAAATATGATTCGGTTAATTCCTGACTTTGACAATAAAGTGATAGACATTTTCGCAGCTAGTAAGGAATGTAGAATGGATTTTATGTATAAATAAAATGTTTTTGTTTGTGTGTGTATATGTATGTACTAAATTTTAAAGTGGGAGGACACATTTGCAATTTCTGGCTTATTTTTTATGCAGCACACGATTTTGAGAACAAAGAATATGGTGAATGGTTCTCTGGTAAGTTAATTTTAATATACTATTTCACAAAGTCAAATGTGTGCCCCTCTATAAAATTAATCACGAGCCGCCACTGATAATTCAAGCACCATGATTTCCTTTAATCTGTACATCCAGGAAATTAGGAACACCAGGACGGGCAAAAATTTCAAATGGAAAATTTAAAAAACGGCATTTAATACATTTATTTATAAATACAGAAGGTATTGGTGCTGATTAATTAATTGACCAGTGTACGGTAGGCATTATTGCCACGCCCAGAAAACACACTACCAGGCTGGATATGTCTCCACTCAGTAGATTGTCATGCTTGCTGCCAGCAGCAAGAGGCGTATATGGACCATAATAGAGGAGTAGAGGATGGGAAGTGTAGATGTTTGTGAAATGTATTGTTATGTGCTGCCCTCTAACAGAGAGGAGAGTTGTAATTACTCCCTGGCCAGAAGGGCGGTGCCATCTGTGGGCCAACTGGCGAACCACCATTTAGTAGTGCCTAAGAAAATTATAGAGAATTCCAGTATATTTCTGGAAAGTTCTACAATAATATTCTGGACATTCCAAGTGGGTATATAAAGAGGTGAAGCCAGCAGAGAACAGTACAGTACAGTTTAGTGAAGGATAAGGAACAGTTCAGTTTAGTATCCAGTACAGTTCTGGGTAATCTGTGGTTCTGGTTACAGAAACAGTTTGTAGAAGAAGAGTTCAGTTGAGTGAAGTAAACAGACAAGAGAGTTTTTAGGTTAGACAAGAGTTGACAAGTTTAAGAAGAAAAGTAAAGTGCTTAGTGTTTTAAAAGTAGTGAAATTATATTAGATTAAGTTATTATTAGTTGTGTGATTTTTAAGTATTTGCTAGTGTAATTTTAGTGATTAAATAAATCAGTGGTTTGTGAAAATTCTTGTTGCAAGTTATTTGGAATCCACGGAGTGTTTACTGAAAAACTGTAAGCACGTAACAATTGGTGTCGGAAGCGGAATTGCAACAGAATTTCTGAAGAATTCGACGAAGTTCCATAGTGTTCTATTTGGAAACCACTGGAGATAGTGAAGTGAGTTGAACTGGAAAGTGATATAGACATTAGACAAGATTTATTTGTGCTAGTGTGAGGAAATTTCTGGGACATTCTGTTTAGAAATTAGTGTAGTTTTTAAGTGCTTTCAACTGAGAAGCGATATAGACTTTAAATAAATAAGACTTGTTAGTGTTGTTTGTTAATTTTTGAATGGAAACAAGAAGCATGGCCGCTGAAAAACAAATGCAAGACATGTTTGCCGCATTTAGAAAAATGATGCTAGAGGAAAAAGAAGAACAAGAGAAACGACGTCAAGAAGAAAAGGAAGAGCAAGAGAAACGACGCCAAGAAGAAAAAGAAGAACAAGAGAGACGTCAAGAAGAAAAAGAAGAACAAGAAAAACGACGTCTAGAAGAAAAAGAAGAACAAGAGAGACGTGAAGAAGAAAAAGAAAGAAAACGTCAAGAAGAAAAGGAAGAATTGAGAAAAATTATACAGGTGCAACAAGATGCTATCCTGTCAGCCACTAATGAGGTCAAGGAAAAAGTAGATAAAGTTGAACAAAAAGTTGGTAACGTTGAAGGAGAAATTAGTGACATTAAGGGAAAAGTTACCGACGTAGAAGGAAAAGTGACTACAGTCGAAGAAAAAGTTACTGGCGTCGAAGAAAAAGTTACTGGCGTTGAAGAAAAAGTTACAGGTGTCGAACAAAAAGTTACGGGCGTTGAAGGGAAAGTTACCGATATAGAAGGAAAATTTCGTGCAGTTGAAGGAGAAGTAGAGCGACTTAAGCGACTGTTAAGAGAACAAGGAGGCCAGCTGGTATTATCATCGTCAGGTCCTCGATTACAACCGCCTTCCTTTGATGGTCAAACTTCTTGGTCAACCTATAAAAGACAATTTGAGGCAGCGGCGTACGCAAACAATTGGAGTAACGAAGACAAAGCTATGGCATTGGTTCTAGCACTAAGAGGTCAAGCCTCAGAGTTGCTTCAGACTATCCCAGTGACGCAGCAACGGGATTTTAAAGTTTTAGAGGCTGCACTAGATCTAAGATATGGCGACCAACACCTTGCCCAAGTATATAGGACTCAGCTCAAATCACGCACACAAAAGGCTGGGGAAAGTTTACAAGATTTTGAAGCAGCTGTTGAGCGACTGACGTACCTGGCTTACCCGGATGCACCCAAAGAATTCCAGGAACAGTTAACAGTTGATACTTTCATTGATGGCATAAGAGACGAGGAGATCAGGCGAGTCCTTAGATTATCTCGAGCTAAGACTGGTAGCGAAGCCTTGATCCATGCCCTCGAAGTTGAAGCCGCTTATGAAGAGACTCTACATCCGAGAGTACGAGCCATGAAAGTAGAAGAAGAGAACCATTTAGAAAAGTCAAATATGGAATCTTGGATGGCTGACCTGCACAAAATGATAAGCCAGTTGATGAACAAACCAGATGCTCCAAGGAAGCAGGAAAGAGAACAGAGCGATGGACAGCCAAGGAAGGTGATTCGGTGTTATCAGTGCAGCAAACCAGGACATATGATGCGGCAGTGTCGAGAACGGAATCCTGGGGAAGTAAACACTGCAAAGAAAGAGGAAGTTCGCTCTGATAAGATGAGATTGATTGTTATGTTAACAGACATACAGAAAATGGTCGCACAATTACTAAACGAATTAAGTTCGCGACCGGAGCTGAAACAGGAACCGCAACCGCCGAAACAGAAGCCGAAGCAGCAGCGAAGTGCTGGAGGTCCGACAAAAGTAATCCGCTGTTATAATTGCGGCAAATTGGGGCATGTCAAGAGGTACTGTCGCCAGAGGAGTCCGAAGGAAGTGAATGCCGGGAATGTAAAGAAGCAGCAGGATATAGCAGAAGTGAAGGCAGTTAAGATAGAGGTTCCGAAGGACTGGTCAAAGGAAATTCTAAGAGAGGAACAACTGAACGACGATGAAATTGGACCAATGTTGAAGGCGAAAGAAAAAGGAATCCACCCGGAATGGAAGGACGTTTCCAGTAAAAGTGTTGGACTGAAGGCTTTATGGGCGCAATGGGATTCACTTAGGGTTATAGATGGCCTATTACGGAGAGCATGGGAGAGCCCGGATGGGAAAGAAGTTACCATGCGGTTGCTGATACCCAGGTGCCGAGTACCAAAGGTACTTCGGGAAGTGCACAAGGGAATCTCCAGAGAGCACTTT
Source organism: Leptura quadrifasciata (assembly GCA_963675555.1). Lineage (NCBI taxonomy): Eukaryota > Metazoa > Arthropoda > Insecta > Coleoptera > Cerambycidae > Leptura > Leptura quadrifasciata. The sequence goes on from OY776678.1 coordinate 48,913,620, forward strand.
AGCAGAAATAAGACTTTGGCTAGAGTACGGGAGCGATTTTACTGGGTAAATAGCTGTCAGGATGTAGAGGCTTGGTGTCGCAGTTGCAAGGTTTGTGCGAATGTGGCTGCCAAGAGGTCGCCTACAGGGAGTGGTGATCGAATGAAGGCTAGATATGACCGCAATGCCAGTTCAGCAGGATTCAAGGTGGGGGACTCGGTTTGGCTGTATAACCCACAGCGGAGTGAAGAAGGATTCTCGAAGCCTCGTTCACCTTGGGAAGGACCGTATTCTGTCATCACTCGGATCAACGACGTTGTTTATAGGATTCAACGTAGAAAGAAGTCCAAGATGAAGATCGTGCACCTGGACAGGTTGGCAAAGTATGCTGGGGTATCTGAATTGCCTGACCGGGACGTTCAGGCTTAAGGAGGGGGCAGTGTTATGTGCTGCCCTCTAACAGAGAGGAGAGTTGTAATTACTCCCTGGCCAGAAGGGCGGTGCCATCTGTGGGCCAACTGGCGAACCACCATTTAGTAGTGCCTAAGAAAATTATAGAGAATTCCAGTATATTTCTGGAAAGTTCTACAATAATATTCTGGACATTCCAAGTGGGTATATAAAGAGGTGAAGCCAGCAGAGAACAGTACAGTACAGTTTAGTGAAGGATAAGGAACAGTTCAGTTTAGTATCCAGTACAGTTCTGGGTAATCTGTGGTTCTGGTTACAGAAACAGTTTGTAGAAGAAGAGTTCAGTTGAGTGAAGTAAACAGACAAGAGAGTTTTTAGGTTAGACAAGAGTTGACAAGTTTAAGAAGAAAAGTAAAGTGCTTAGTGTTTTAAAAGTAGTGAAATTATATTAGATTAAGTTATTATTAGTTGTGTGATTTTTAAGTATTTGCTAGTGTAATTTTAGTGATTAAATAAATCAGTGGTTTGTGAAAATTCTTGTTGCAAGTTATTTGGAATCCACGGAGTGTTTACTGAAAAACTGTAAGCACGTAACAGTATTGTCGTGACATGGTGTTTATGTTCTTTTTATGTGTGCTTTTGAGTGTTCTGTTTCCTCCATTTCTGATTCAGGCGGCGTATACACCATTATGGTCTCTTTATACATTCCTTTATTTTTATTGCAGTTTGTTCCTAGTGTACTTAGTCCTTCCTGGTCTACTCATAATCCTCTCAATTGTTGCGATCCATAGTATGGTCTCTTTATTTCTAGTTTGTTGCTATTCAATATTAGCGTTTTCTTCATTAGATGTGTTGGTCCTTTTTTCCATTAGTCCCCAGTTCTTCATTGCACGCATTTGTAGTATACCTTTTTTTTAAATTGTTTTTCGTCCTATAATGTTCATATTTGCTGTGATCCTTTTAGTCTTATTGTTTTTGGAAGTAGTTGAGGTGTTTGCGAGGTTATATTATATTCCATAGGTAGAAGTGCGATTCCATTTCTGGTCATATTTTCAACGGTTTGCTCCTTTGGCTTTCCATTTATTTCTTATATATTTGTCTATCCGAGCGAGGTACAGTTCCGTCTCTAACCATTAACAATTTCGATGGTGGCTTGTCTAAGGGCCAGTACTTTATTTCTCATATTTATTCTGTTTTTTCTTTTTTTGAGTTCTCGTTTTTGTCCATTTTCTTGGTTCAATATTGTGGTTCTGTATATCTTCTTCTGAGTACATTGCTGTTTCTTTCTATACCAATATTATATACAAACATATATGCATGTATATAATACCTGAATATACCTGGGCACTGCCGGCTCAATAAACACATGAGTCTAATGAGCCTGGCAGAGGACGCCACATGCAGGTTCTGTCAAGAAGAGGAGGAAACCTCAGTTCATGTATTGTGCCACTGTGAAGGCCTGGCGAGACTGAGATTCCAAGTACTCGGAGAAGAAAGACCAGAGGCGGACAGCTGTACAAAAGGGCCTTGGATGAGGTACTATAAGGAATGTACTCTAGGAGCACCACAATAGACCTATATTACAACCGAAATTGTGGTTGGCCTAATAATGTGAAGACAAATTTTATATATATTGTTATGTGCTGCCCTCTAACGAGGAAAGATGTGATTAAGGTCCCTGTTCAAGGTGAAAGGAAACCTGTATTCTGTTACTCCCTGACTAGTAGGGTGACGCCGTCTATGAGCCAATTGACGAACAGTCATCTATCACATGGTAGAAAACTCTGTAGGATTCCAGAAAATTCTGGAATACTGTTCTGGTACATTTCTATGGGTGTATATAAGGAGGTGAATCCAGCAGATGGGGGAACAGTACAGTTAGTGAAGTATAAGGAACAGAAGAGTTCAGTTCAGTGAAAGTTGTTAGGTTAGACAAGAGTTGACAAGTTTAAGAAGAAAAGTAAAGTACATAGTGTTTAAAAGTAGTGAATTTATATTAGATTAAGTTATTATTAGTTGTGTGATTTTTAGGTATTTACTAGTGTAATTTTAGTAATTAAATAAATCAGTGGTTTGTGAAAATTTCTGTTGCAAGTTATTTGAATCCACAAAGTGTTTACTGAAAACTGTAACCACGTAACAATTGGTGTCAGAAGCGGAATTGCAACAGAATTTCTGAAGAATTCGACGAAGTTCCATAGTGTTCTATTTGGAAACCACTGGAGATAGTGAAGTGAGTTGAACTGGAAAGTGATATAGACATTAGACAAGATTTATTTGAGCTAGTGTGAGGACATTTCTGGGACATTCTGTTTAGAAATTAGTGTAGTTTTCAACTGAGAAGAGATATAGACTTTAAATAAGACTTGTTAGTGTTGTTTGTCAGTGTTGTTTGTTAGTTTTTGAATGGAAACAAGAAGCATGCCTGCTGAAAAACAAATGCAAGACATGTTCAAGCAATTTAGAAAAATGATGCTAGACCAAAAAGAAGAACAAGAGAGACGCGAAGAAGAAAAAGAAAGGAAACGTCAAGAAGAAAAAGAAAGACGACGTCAGAAAGAAAAAGAAGAACAAGAAAGACGACGTCAGGAAGAAAAAGAAGAACAAGAGAAACGTGAAGAAGAATTAAGAAAAATTATACAGGGGCAACAAGATGTTATCCTTTCAGCAACTGAAGACCTCAAAAGTGAAATTAAAGAGGATATGGGCAACGTAAAGACTGAAATATGTGATGTCAAAGGAAAAGTAAATAAGGTTGAAGAGGAAGTATCTGAAGTCAAAGGAAAAGTTACTGGCGTCGAAGAAAAAGTTACTGGCGTCGAAGAAAAAGTTACTGGTGTCGAACAAAAAGTTACAGGCGTCGAAGGGAAAGTTACCGATATAGAAGGAAAATTTCAGGTAGTTAAGGGGAAGGTAGAACAACTTAAGCGACAGTTAAGAGCGCAAGGAGGCCAGCTAGTATTATCGTCAGGTCCTCGATTACAATCGCCTTCCTTTGATGGTCAAACTTCTTGGTCAACCTATAAAAGACAATTTGAGGCAGCGGCATACGCAAACAATTGGAGTAATGAAGACAAAGCTATGGCATTGGTGCTAGCATTAAGGGGCCAAGCCTCAGAGTTGCTTCAGACTATCCCAGTGACGCAGCAACGGGATTTTAAAGTTTTGGAAGCTGCACTAGATCTAAGATATGGTGACCAACACCTCGCCCAAGTATACCGGACTCAGCTCAAATCACGCACACAAAAGGCTGGGGAAAGTTTACAAGATTTTGAAGCAGCTGTTGAGCGACTGACATACCTGGCTTACCCGGATGCGCCCAAAGAATTCCAGGAACAATTAACGGTTGGTACTTTCATTGATGGCATAAGAGACGAGGAGATCAGGCGAGTCCTTAGATTATCTCGAGATAAGACTGGTAGTGAAGCCTTGATCCATGCCCTCGAGGTTGAAGCCGCTTACAAAGAGACTGCCCGTCCGAGAGTATGAGCCATGAAAGTAGAAGAAGAGGACCATTGGGAGAAATCAAATATGGAATCTTTGATGGCTGACATGCACAAAATGATAAGCCAGTTGATGACCAAACCAGATGCTCCAAGGAAGCAGGAAAGAGAGCAGAACGATGAACAGCCAAGGAAGGTAATTCGTTGTTATAAGTGCGGCAAACCAGGACATATTAAGCGAAACTGTCGGCAGCGGAGCCCTGAGCGAGTAAATGCCGCAATGACTGAAGAGCCGCAGGAAAACTAAAGATAGCCAGCACTTTGGGGGCTGTGCTGGCTGGTGAACACGGTGCCCCCAGAGAGATACGGGTTTCCCAGATTAGAAGAGTCCCGAGTAGTCTGCTGTTGGATGGTTATGTAAACAAACGGGGATGTATCTTCACTATCGACACAGGTGCCACGTCATCAATAGTGCGACCCGGATTTTTATCAGGAATAAAAGTTGATAAAAGCCAAAATGGATTGGTCGTTCGAACAGCCACAGGAGATAGGGTAAGGGTTCATGGAGAAGTTGACCTAGATCTGCAGTTTGGACGCCTGTGCTTTAGTCATAGGGTTATTGTGGCTGACATCACTGATGATTTCATTTTAGGGCTGGATGTTATGGGAGTACAAGATCAATTTATACTCGACGTGGTAGAACGAGTTCTAAAGATTGGAAATGAAGAATTTATTTTGTCAACAGCACATGATCGATTTCAAAAAGTGAGGCTACTGACGGCTCAGACAATCAAGATTCCTGCCCATTCGGAACAAATAATCGAGGCCATTCTGGAAGGAAACTCTGGTGGATACCGTGTTGGCCTTGTTAAAAAAGATGGTTCAATTAAGACAGAAAACGTAATCTTAGCAAGAACTCTGACCCGGACAAAAGACAAAATTCCAATTAGAGTGGCTAATTTAAATTCCCACTCGGTAACTTTCAAGGAAGGCGAGGCAATAGGATCCTACGAACCAGTCCAGTGGATAGCAAGGTGTAAGGAACAAGGAGAGGAAAAAGTAATCGAGTATTTCAGTAAGGTACTGTCCAAACCGGAGAGGAATTATTGTGTAACAAGGAAGGAACTATTGGCCATTGTTAAATCCGTGGACCATTTTCATAAGTACCTCTATGGCCAACATTTCAAAATCAGGACCGACCATGCTGCATTAAAATGGCTATTGCAGCTGAAAACCCCAGAAGGTCAACTGGCTCGCTGGATAGAAAGACTGCAGCAATATGACCTCACAATCGAACACCGACCTGGAAAATCCCATAAAAATGCAGATGCTCTGTCAAGAAGACCGTGCAAAGATGACTGCAAGCACTGCTATCGGGTTGAAAAAGCACAGGACACGGTAATAGTAAACACAGTTCAGGTAGATGTTCCAGACGATTGGACAAAGGAAGTTCTAAGACGAGAACAAATGGATGACAGCGTAATTGGTCCTATATTAAGGGCAAAAGAAAAAGGAACGCGACCGGAATGGAAGGATTTTCGGACAAAAGTGTGGAGCTGAAGGCATTGTGGGCACAATGGGACTCCCTTAAGGTTATAGATGGGTTATTAAAGAGAGCATGGGAAAGTCCAGATGGGAAGGAAGTGACCATGCGTCTGGTGATACCCAGCTGTCGGATCCCAAAAGTACTTCAGGAAATACATGATGGAGTATCTGGGGGACATTTTGGTATGAACAAGACATTGGCTAAAGTACGGGAACGATTTTATTGGATAAATAGCCGTCAAGATGTGGAGGCTTGGTGCCGCAAATGCAAGGCTTGTGCAGCTACCAAAGGGCCACAGACGAAGAGCAGGGGCCAAATGAAGCAATATAACGTCGGAGCTCCTTTTGAGAGGATTGCTATAGATGTAGCGGGCCCATTCCCAGTGACAGATGATGGGAATAAATACATTCTGGTCGCTATGGACTATTTTAGTAAATGGCCGGAAGCCTATGCCATTCCGAATCAGGAAGCAGTTACTGCTGCTCGAGTTCTGACGGATAACCTTGTATGCCGATTTGGTGTACCCCTGGAGCTACATTCCGATCAAGGGAGAAACTTTGAGTCGGGGGGGGGGGGGGGTATTTCAGAAAATTTGTGAGTTGCTGGGCATTCACAAGACTCGGACAACCCCTCTTCATCCACAGTCAGATGGAATGGTGGAACGACATAATAAAACCATGAAGGAACATCTTTCTAAGGTAGTTCACAAGAACCAGCGAGATTGGGATCGACATATACCATTTTTTTAATGGCATACAGGGCTGCCATTCATGAGACTACTAAACAGACACCGGCTCGTGTAATATTTGGGCACGAGATCAGACTGCCATGTGATTTGATGTTTGGTACACCGGATAAGAAGCCACTGTCCGTGGATGACTATGCAGACGAAGTCAGTCAACAGCTGAGGAATGTCCACGAGTTGGTTCGAAACCAAGTTAGCATAGCTAGTGACAGAATGAAGGCTCGCTATGACCGGAAGGGAACGTCAGCAGGATTCAAGGAGGGCGATCTGGTTTGGCTATATAACCCACAGCAAAAGAAGGGAAGATCTCCGAAGCTTCACCCACCCTGGGAAGGACCGTATTCAGTCATCACTCAGATCAATGACGTTGTTTACCGAATTCAACGTAGTAAGAAGTCCAAGATGAAGATCGTGCACTTGGATAGGTTGGCGAAGTATGAAGTATGTTGGGGAATCTGAATTGCCTGACTGGGACGTTCAGGCTTCAGGAGGGGGCAGTGTTATGTGCTGCCCTCTAACGAGGAAAGATGTGATTAAGGTCCCTGTTCAAGGTGAAAGGAAACCTGTATTCTGTTACTCCCTGACTAGTAGGGTGGCGCCGTCTATGAGCCAATTGACGAACAGTCATCTATCACATGGTAGAAAACTCTGTAGGATTCCAGAAAATTGTGGAATACGGTTCTGGTACATTTCTATGGGTGTATATAAGGAGGTGAATCCAGCAGATGGGGGAACAGTACAGTTAGTGAAGTATAAGGAACAGAAGAGTTTAGTTCAGTGAAAGTTTTTAGGTTAGACAAGAGTTGACAAGTTTAAGAAGAAAAGTAAAGTACATAATGCTTAAAAGTAGTGAATTTATATTAGATTAAGTTATTATTAGTTGTGTGATTTTTAGGTATTTACTAGTGTAATTTTAGTGATTAAATAAATCAGTGGTTTGTGAAAATTTCTGTTGCAAGTTATTTGAATCCACAAAGTGTTTACTAAAAACTGTAAGCACGTAACAATATCATGAAACTGTATGCTTATGAAATAAAAAAATAGTGAGAAATAGACACTCTTTCATTTAAATAATTGTTTTTTATGTATTTGCTATCCATGAATAAAAAACTACTCTTCTAGGTAATACTAAGAAGTACATTGAATTACAGAATAGAATTTTTAGTAGTTAAAGCAACAATATTTCTAACCCTACTGATGAGAATTAAGCTAGTCAAAAACATTATTTGAATATTTTTGACAATATTATTTCAAAGTAGATAGCAATGGACTGGTATATATATATGTGTTAATTCAGGGTTCACGTCAATAAAGGTAGTGATATACTCACCTATGTGTCGTCCATAAAGATATCTGCTTCGAAGTCGGTTGTAGTGGATCATCTGGTAGTGATCTCCTCTGCAAGCATCCTGGTTCATAATCATTTTCTCTAAGCACTTGTATGCCCCTCTTTATGCTAGCAACATGTAACATTGAAGTTACATGAAGTAATGCCAAGTCGTCTACCGTCAGTCTATGCAGTACTCGTCCATCTACTCTGTTAATCAAAAAGTTTTCTTTGTGCTGTGGTAGTCCCGTGTCGTCTAGCCACCGTAAAACCCATGCCGTATCTAGTTTACCCGCTTTGGTTAAATATGGATCACTGGATCCATTTTCTTGAGTATCGATAAGGGCAAGCTGAAATTTTTTACGATGCAAAGGATTTTTAATGTTAAGTTCTTTTTCTATTTCATTTATCGATGCCTCTTGAAGTTGCTGGCCACTTTTGATCCATCGCTTTGCATCCATTATGTAATTGTCTAACCCTAGATCTTGAAGCCAGTCACATATATTTTCGGTATCCCACTCGGCAAAAGGTTTATCGGGCCTAAATAGTAAAAATAATAATTAAACGAAATCTTGTTAACCTGCTTGTAGAAATAATTCTTACTTGGGCATAATCTGCGGTTCACTCCATCCTAACCTTGCAGCTGCAGTGGCCCTGACTCCACCCCTTTGAAATTCACCAAGTCCTGGAAGATCTTCCAAATTTCCAGAACCGGATCGTTTCATTCTTCCAAATATTTTTTTGATTCCTTTTGTTTTGTTAAATGATAAACTAGGCGATCCAGGAGACTCATTCGGTCCTTCCTCTATCATAATCTTCTCTGTTTCAGCTAATTAAAATAAAGCATTCTTAGATAACAAGAAGGTATTTTAAATAAATAAAGAAGGAATAAGTAGTAAGCATGGAGAAAGCAGTGAATTTTTTTTTACTTTCTGGATTTTATTTTGTATTGACTACACATAATTTAGGCCAGAAGTGTCTTCAACACTGAATATTCACGGTTTCAGTTTGAATTAATATGCTTTAAGGCTAATATTAATTTAGAATATACTTCGGCCGAAATTTCTAGTCAGTAGAGCCAGGGGCGTGCGGATTTACGAGTTTTGTAAATTCCCCAATATAATATGTTTATGCTGTTACCTATTTGTTTTCCTTAAGTTTGGAGAATTTTGACGAATAACATCAATTTCGAAGGAATGAAAGTCCTCGGATTGAGTTAACTATGCATGAACCACCATATCGTAAATTAAAAATATTATGCTTAAATCTGGCAACATTCTCCATGTATTAAACGGTGTTTGGTGCGTTAAATCGTCATAACTCAGTTTAAAATCAGTGTACACATAGAGCGCGGTCGTTTATCAGTTGGGCGGTATTAATTTATTGTTTATAAATTACGTATTTGTGGTATCATAGTGCCTTAAAATTGTATTTCGTGTGAAATATTTATAGTGTAAATTGTTTATGAATTGGGCGTTGTATCACAGTGCCTTAAAATTTTATTTTGTTAGTGCTTTAGTGAAAATAAGTGTAATTGTGGGATATCGTAATATTTTTAAATGTGCAAAAATGGAAGCGGTTCCCGGTTGTTCAAAAGAAGTGATAAAAGTTCATACCCTTAGAAAGTCTCCATTAAACTTCAAGGAGAAGAACATTATTTTGAATGTATATCATGCATTGGAGAAAGATCATCCCATGGTACAGAAATCAGGATCAACAGTTTTAGTTAACATGATTTCAAGGTATACCGGTGTGAGTGAGCGGACCATTTACAGAATTTTAAGAGAAGAAAAAAATGAAGGGGATGTTCAGAAACCTAAAACGAAGTCTGGAAGAAAAAAAATATTGGACAAATTCGAAATTCCAGAAAAAATGGAATTCAACGTAAAGTTCATAAATTCTTCTATAATAATGAAATACCTGAAATTTTACAGTCCCTGAATGATGATGAACATATACCCAAAATGGGCAAATGGATGTTAAAAAAATGTTTGTATTTGCAAAAGGAAAGAGAAATAGCCTCCTACTTGAGAGAAATGATATTATTTGTAGGCGAAGGAATTATATTCGGGCAATTAAAGCTGCCCGTGAAAGAGGAAGAAAATGCTATCATTTAGATGAGACGTGGTTAAATGAAGCACATACTGTAACACAATTTTGGCAAGATAGACATGTAAAAAGTGTCCGTCAAGGCCATATGGAAGATTGGTGAACAGGATTAAAATTGCCAACAGGAAAACGCTTAATAATAACGCACATAGGAAGTGATTCAGGATTCATGGAAGATGGACTTCTATCGCTCGTGTAGAAAAAAGTGGCGATTGTCATGAGGACATGAATGCGAATTTTTCGAGGAATGGTTTGCAAAAAATTCTCACTAAGATTAAACACGGATCTGTCGTTATTATTGATAAGGCCCCATATCACATCGGTTATTGGAAAAATTACCAACCAGTGCATGGCGAAAAGCGCAAATTCAAGAATGGTTAGATGGTAAAGGTATTCTATTCCATCGTGCTTCGCTGAAAGCCGAATTGCTAACCCTAGCGAAACAGCATTCGCCGATATATTGTGGAAAATTATTATTGTCGGTAAGTTTTGTTTTTCATTATATTATTTTAACAAGAACATTTATTTATGCTGTTATAGAACAGTTATTTATTTTTAACTTTGATATGTCTTGTTTGTAATTATTTTATTTTAACAAGAAAGTTTATTTATGCTGTTAGAACAGTTATTTATTTTTATGTTCACATTCCTTGATTGATTCAAGATGGCGGAGAGTGAGAAAAGTAGTGAAGAGCTCTCTGAGAAAACCTTTAAATGTTGTGTTAAAAAAATAACAAAAGTTGCAGTTTGTATACACTGTGGTAATGTTTTCCACAGAAGCTGTTTAGAAAGAAAAATTTTTACAATTATAGATGAAACACGTATTATTTGCTGCACTGAGAATGTCAATGGTGATAGCATGTTATCAAACTCAAAAGATAGTAAAATTAATAAAGAAACGCACGAGTGGATTAAAAATGAGAATGAACTGCTGAGAAAACTCCTTAAAGAGAAAGACGAAAAATATATGATTTTAATGGAAAATAAACAACTACTTGAAGAAAAAATAAAATATTTAACAGAGGTAGGCAAAAAACCAATTATCTCTCACTATGATAAATATGAAGATAAGAACCAAGTCAAAAAAAGGAATGAACTATCTAATGATTCAAAGCAAATAACAAACCTGAACAAAGCCACAAATAACAATATAAATAAGGAGGCTTCTTCCTCTTCAATGTGTGAAATGGAAGCCATAAACTCAAACACTGTTGAAATCGGATACATGAGTTCACAAATACCACAATCAAACAAGCAGGATAATAACGATGACTTCACAATAGTAGAAAGGAAAAAAAGGTACAGAAATAAACACAGAGAACCCAACAAAAAATCACTTGGTATTGCTGAAGCAGCCAATAATGAGGAATTTACAGGGATTAAGCCAAAAGTATGGATCTACCTATACAGAGTGAAACTGCATGTTAAAGCAGGACATATTGAAAAATACATAAGGAAAAAACTAGGGATGGCTGAAGATGACGATGAGGAAATAGTAGTGAATGAACTTAATTCTGAAAATAAACGTCTCAACTGCTTCATGGTAGGTGCTGCCTATGATTATAAAGAAAACTTATATAGTGTAAGCTTCTGGCCTGCAGGTGTTGGGTTTAGGAGGTTTGATTTTAGGCGTTATCACGACTACAATAGAAAAGCTGAAAATGTAAACGAACATTTTTTATAAGCACACCTATACCAAATAATTCAGTGACCAATAATAAAACAATCAACCATGCGGTCACTCTAAATATGTCAAGTTGTACAAATATAAAAAACTCTCACTTAACTGTAAATGAAAACATTTTCACTTCTGGAAAAACTTTCAATTCTAGATATAAAACCATAGATGTTAATATTCTACATTTAAATATACAAAGCATTCGCAATAAAGTTAATGAGGTAGAAGCATTCATTGAACATAAATGTGTGCTCTTTGACTTTCTTTTAATTAATGAACATTGGTGTACCCAAGATGAAATTAAGTCAGTAAGCTTAAATAATTATAATCTCGTCTCTGAATTTTCCCGATCTATCTGCGCACATGGAGGTGTAGCAATATATGCTTTAACCAAGCATAAATGTTCAAAAATGACCCAGGTAAATACACTTTCCAATAAGCTAAACTGCGAACTAGCAGCAATCGATACTGAAACCACTCGAATAATGACTGTTTATAGATCCCCAAATAGTAATTTTGATATATTCTTTGAAAAAATCTCATTTGCTTTAGAAATGCTTGTAAAAGGCAACAAAGTGTTATTTGTCTCTGGTGACTTCAATATCCAATTTCAAAATAAAAATGACCGTCATGCTCAAATGCTAATAAACATATTTAGATCTTTTGGTCTTTCACCTACAACTCATGCAATCACAAGAAAAAATCACTGTCTTGATAATATGTTTACAAATGTTCATTCTAACTAATTACGAAGTGAATATAATTGATACTTTATTATCAGACCACTTAGGCATTCACTTAAAAGCTAATATCATGAAAGTGACTAACATTTTACGAGTGACCTATCGATCCTTAAATGATGAAGGGTTATCCTACCTGAACAATTATCTGCTCCTCCAAAATTGGAGCTTTGTATATAACCCTCACTTAAACTTAAATAAAAGATTTGAAATGTTTATTGGTGTTATTTCAGATGCAATTAATGAAACCTTTCCCCTAAAATCTAAATTAATAAAGACAGAAAATCATCATCAGATCAAATGGTTTAATAATGAATTGCGCGAATTGAGAAACCGACTTGAATTCTTACAAGAATTTACTAAAACTAACCCTACTCCGGATAATATATCAACTCTCAAAAGATTTAGATCTTACTATTCTATGGAATTAAGAAGACATAAAATACAAGCACATGACCAATATATAGCATCACATAGCAGTCAGCAACAAGCTATGTGGAAACTCATTAATAGAAGTAAAAGTAGTTCTCACCAAATTACTGATAAGATCACATCAAATGATTTTAATAATTATTTTGTTAATGTAGCTGAAAATATAGTAAATGAATTGCCACCAAGCAATAACACCTATGCGGACTTTCTTGAAAATTTTGTACCTCCAAATACATTTAATTTCTCTGTAGTTTCCACTGAGTCCTTACTTTCGACTATAAATAACCTCAAAAATAAAGAATGTAAAGATGTCTATGATATGAGCACGAGAATAATCAAGTCAATCAAACATTCCATATTGTTACCATTAACGGCATTAATAAACTTAAGCATTATTAACAAGGTATTTCCCGATTGCTTGAAAATAGCAAAAGTTGTTCCAATCTATAAAAAGAAAAATAACATAGATGATCCCACCAACCATAGGCCTATTTCTGTCATACCAACTTTAGGTAAAATATACGAGCTTGTCTTAAAATTGCAATTAATTAATCACTTTGAGAGTCGAAACTTATTTAATCCTAATCAATTTGGATTCAGAAACAACTTATCTACTACACTAGCAATAGACAAATTAACCACTATAATCAACTCAGGTTACGAGCATAAACAGTACATTTGCTCTAAGTTTTTAGATCTCACTAAAGCGTTTGATTGCGTATCGCATCAAATCTTGTTAGACAAACTAAAGCTTTATGGCGTCACATATGACAGCGTCTTGCTAATCGAATCTTATCTCGAAAATAGGCAACAATATGTTATATACAACAACATTAAATCAAACAGACTTAGCGTGAATACCGGCGTCCCCCAAGGATCAGTTTTGGGACCAGTTCTGTTTCTAATCTACATAAACGATCTGCCACTATCGTTAGATGGTTCAACTTCTACCATTTTATTTGCTGACGATACAAGTATCACTGAATGTAATATGAACCTAGATACGCTATTAGAAACAATGTTAGAAACCGAATCAAAGATATATAGCTGGTTTGTGGCAAACAAACTGAGTCTGAATACCGCTAAAACTGAGACGATGGTTTTTAGTCTCAGAAATATCAATGAATTAGATAACCAAGATCAAATTAAATTTCTTGGCGTGTATATAGACTACAAACTATCTTGGGAGAGTCATACCGATTATGTCAATAAAAAAATTGCTAAAAACATATTTCTACTTCGCAGCTTGGCGCATCGGGTGTCATCAACAACTCTCATCACTGCCTACCATAGCCTCATCCACTCTGTGATATCCTATGCTCTACTAGTGTGGGGACATGCTAGTTCCATGTCTAATGTGTTCGCCATGCAAAGACGAGCAATACGAGTAATAGCAGGTCTGAAATTCAGAGATGTAGAATTAAAAATATTAACTGTTCCTTGCACATATATTCTACAATGTTTGCTGTATATAAAAAATAACTTAAGCACACTTCAAACTCGTGACGAAATTCATTCATATGAAACTCGACACTGCAATCACTTGTCTACAAACTACTTAAGGCTATCAAAAACTAGAGATGGTACTGCATACTGGGGCATCAAGTGTTATAATGCCCTACCTCAAGAGATTAAACAACTTACTTATAAATCCTTTAAATATAAGGTAAAACGGTTTCTTTTGCGTAATGCTTTTTATAACATGCAGGAATTTTTAAACAGTAATTTGTCCGCAATATAATGCATGAAACCGAAGTTGAAAATGTTTCATATTTCATATATATATATAACTTATGTGTTATTAATTTTATTTATTTAAATTTTAAATGTCTTATTTTTTACACTGTGAAATATTTTGTGATTTCTAATGTTCAACTATATATTTTTCAATGTTTGACTTGTGTAAATACGGATGTATATTAGCACCAATAAATTGTCATTGTCATTTTAAGTTGCAAGCCTATTTATTTATTTTCATTTTTAATCTGTTACTCTATAATTAATAATCCTGTCACCATCCTTTCCTGGCAAGGAATATGCTCATGCCTCCACGTTGGTCCTTGCTGGGCAATAAGAACAACTGGCATGGTTAAAATTTTTATAAACATCAACCATTCTACAGTTTTAATATCGGATTACGTAAGTATTCCACTCCTAATAAAATTATGCCCGCCATTAAAAATTTTTTTAAAAGAACTCCAGTTTTTCTTTTTGGTTGAGTTGAGCGTGAAAACAAATTTAGTTATATTCATTTTTTATTTTATGAAATATTATTATTTTTTATATACCTACATAATACGCATGTTTACAACTGAATAGTTAGTCGAGCAAATTATTAGGCATAAAGGCGGCACGGCACTTTCAATCATTTACTCTATGCGGTTGACTAGGTCATTAAAATTGTTTGTTGTAGTCGTGGTTTTCATTTCTCGATTCAATGGGATTATATGGTAGAATGAGGTGCCGCTTTAATATCAAATAAGAGCTACTATCCTTTGACGAGTGTGCCGTTTATTTTTTGCGTTACTGCCTCGACTTTTCGGCCGAAGTATAGGTCATTTTGGTATTTATATCGTATATTTTTATGTGTTTAAAATATCATAACTTTAAACTACTACATCTGAAGGAAATGTCATCACAGGGGAGCAAACGTAACTCTATTTTAAAGGGGAAGAATATCACTATATAAAGCTGTTAGTTATTCCTGCCTTCTCCAAAAATAAAGCAATAGTAATTAATAAAACAAATATTCTGCACATTGACTGTATTCAATATTAATTTCATTAAAAGCAAATGAAACAATAAGTAGATAGCTCAAGTCACATTTTTAAATTATGTTCTTGCTACGGTATTTAACCCTACTGTGTATCTCATTAACTAACAAAATTGTTTCGATTATATTAGTATATAATAAACTGTCAGGTTGCAAAACATGCGGTTTTAGAGGACAAAGTATATCAGATGACTAAACAAGTCATTTTCGCCCATCTTATTTGTTAACAATCTTATATATGGGGATAGGGTGTGTATATCTAGCTAAAAATATGCTCTAATATGAATTAATTTCAGACCAACACAAGATGTCCTTTTTTATTAATGCAAGAAAGTTGAAATTATCAGACATCACACACTGAAGAGAGTTTTTAAAGAGAGATCAGGCTTCAAGCATTATTAAAGTTTACTAACATAAAGTTGGAATCTAAAAGATATATTATTTTGTAACTTACATGCACTTACTCTTCTATGAAATCTACATGAAATTATATATTTTTAAAATATTAGTTTTTTTTAAATTTGTTGGGAAACATATCGTTTGTTGGGTCCACTTTAATGATAATAATTTATAGATACTTTACAATATATTAGAATTAAAATGCTACTTAGCCAAGAAACACAAAAGTTAGTCATTACAAAGTTCAAAATTAGAAGGGAAGCATACGATAAAGTCAGATGTCAATTCTGGAAGAATGGTATTGCGGTGAAACAAATATGTCAAAATCTATTAAGACTTAGCTATTGTCAGCACTGAGAGTGAGGTCGTACATTTAGAATTGTTGTGTTGTCATTACCGCCACTCTCGAACAATATATACTGTCAGACTGGCTACGTCTACGTTAGGGAATTAGAAGTGTAGGTGTTTTGAAATATGTTGCCGCATTGCTCCGGGATATGGAGGGCTTATGCTCCTCTTTTTGTGTTTTTCATGAACAAAATTTCATATAACAATATTTTTCAACAAACGTTAAATTTTGAAAAAGTAAAATGCTACTTTAACTACTGTTAAAAATTTTCATTTTAATTAAATAACTAAAAACTAAAATAACTATATCAAAGCAGGGTTAAACATAGCACATGGTGCACATATAATGAAAGCATAAGCCTAGTAGACCATAAATGTTAGTATCTTATGGCTCATGGGCATGCCTAAACACCGGAGCTATCACCTAGATTAGGAACCGAGAAGCCCCTGTGTCTGCCCCCCACCAGAGAGGAAAATCCCCTACCAAAGGCAACCCCTTTTTTGCTTCCATTTGCTGGATTCGCGTTGCTGTCCACTCCGTTGCTCCCATTCGCTATGAACTGCTGTCTGGGTAGACTGCCATACTGAATGTCAATTTGTCTTTTGTAGTTCGATGGAGGAGTCTGGAAAGATAACAGAAATCATTATAAAGAGGCTATTGCTGACTAAGTCTTTAATTTGTCTATTTACATGCACTTTTTAACATTAAAAGACCCTGTATCAGCTTATTGAATTTTATGGAGAATAAGTTTCTGTCCATTAAATTGAAAATTCACAATGGTGCAGATCTTGACTTTCCGATCGAAAGCCTCTCATGGGCCCAATTTTACAATTTCAGTTTTTCTACTATACACCAGAATAAAAAAATAAAAAAAAACATACTTTCGTTCATCTGACAAAAATGTACTTTAGTTTCACAACAACAAAGACATATTTCTACTCTGTATGCATCTATCTGGTACTTGCCAGTTTTGTAATTCCTAATATTATAAAAAAAATTTTTTTTAAACAGTGCCTACCAAAATTGTATACTTATTAGTATATGGAAACAATAATAATGTTTCATTCATTATACTATTAAAAATTAAGATTCATAAATATTAGAAATTTTAATGTACAGGATGCAACCAATCCATTGGAAAAACTCATGGACGAATTTTCCCCACCTATAGTTTATACATATGTTATACATACCAAAATGTGATGTAAACTTACTTTTGGTGCTTGAACTTCTTGTTGTACCAGTGTCGATGATTCCACCCTTCTTGGGCTATTAGCTGCAACCGTGACTGGACTAGGTGATGGAGACATTCGCAGATTCAATACCTATATGTAAAATGGCAATAATTAACTTGCATCTATTATTAACCCATCATCGTTCATCATCTGATATATGATATCCACTTGAATGAATCAATTAACATAAACTCTTTATTAATCCTACACATATTAGTAAACATCACATATTCACTAAACAACTTACTGTGAAGGCGTGACTAAGCATAGTTTGCAATATAAGAACATTTTAATACCCAAGTAGCACTCAAAGTTACGGGAACTGCGTTACATAATTGTCACTATTTATGACTCTATTTTAAATTCACCTTATGGTATACTCGTGGAGTAACAATTAAGTAGATGCTACTGAATTCTGGCACTGTATAGTTGTCACACTTTCAAGCAAGTGCTGCAGTATGTGCAACGTCACTGATACTACTCGAAATTACTTTGAAGCATCCTCAACTTTAAGGTGAAGTTTGGTAGTAATGCCGACTGCACCACATTACCAAAGAATCACTTCATAGTAATGATAATTGCAAGTGTTCCATTTAAAGTTCCTGTGAATTTGTTGGGACATTTTCTGAAACCTTAAAGTTTTGTAACTTATTAGTGACATCTTGAGTAAAAATAATGTTAATTTTGGTTTTTGTCACTCCTATTAAGTAACAAATACGTTGTTGACATAAATACTTCTATAAAGTGACTCGAATTAAAATCACCATTTTTTCTGATATTGTACAAAGATGCCATGCCATTTTGGCATAAATATAATTTTATAAAACATTATTTTTTGAATTATAGTTATTTGCAAACATGCTTTATAAATAGATCACGTTATTACTTTATAATACATGGAATAAAAAAAATATTTTTGACAAAAGAATGTATAATTTCAGTTTTACAGATAATCTTTGCAATTTTCTTTTTCCCAAAAATAATTTTCTAGAGGGCGCGTATTTTCTATCGAAGTATCTTGGTAACATTTTGCAAAATACAAGTGGTAGTTTTAATTTTGACACTCGGAGCAAACCTAAAACATCAAGGTTTGTATTACCCACATTTAATACAATCAATGTAACTTGGACATATTGTAACTCACTAAGTCCACTTGCAATATACATTGTACTATTATATTTGTTTGTTTGTTATTTGTTATTTGAATGAGAGAGAGCAAAATATACCACTGTTCATCATTAGAGCTGTTGCTTGCAGATCACCGAAGTTAGTAATTTTTACTACTTGATCACATTCCGATTACGTAATAACCGAGTCGTCAACACGTAACAGCAGAAGTTGCGGAATAGTAATTTTTACGTAATACCTATTCCCTATTTTGGTGGTAAAATTATCGTTCCCAATACGTAACAGTTGTTGTGGAAACCTTTACAGTCCCCCTGATAGTAGCCACCACGTAGAGAATACTTTAAGTGCTGCTTGGAATAAACGTCATTCTGTTGGGATATTTTTGGCAGATGCTTCTTTTAAAACCTGACAATTTAGTTAAAATGTTCTTTCTGTCATTTCGACTTGCCTCCTGCATATTGCGAGATTTCTTCAAAATCAGATGTGTAGTTTCAGCTTATTTAAATAAAAAAATGTACAGAGTGGTCATAATAAAACGAAATAATACCGAAACTTAAAAAAAATCCAGTGGTCGCAAAATAAATTTACAAAATAAATTAATTTTAATAACTCATTGCAGGCCCATAAAGGCTACTGCTTTCTGCAAAAGAAAGACAACTTCTAAAGTTGGTAGACTTAAATATAGTAAGTTCCTATTATTATCAACCTTGACCAGTACCAACTCTGTTTTAAATTCTAGAATCCTTCAAGTTACTTTACCAGTATGTAAAATTGGTTTATTCTGGGAAAGAAGAGTGTACGTAAAGGAATTAAACAATGCATAGGTAAGTTTTATAATTTCAATTTTTTTTATAAGTATTTATAGTTTTTGTTGATGAAACTACATTTACTCTCTTTTAAGCATCATTTTTATTTTCAACTATATAAACTTAATTTTTATTTCGCTCCAAAGAAGTAAAGGATATCCTCTAACGTGACAATTTCTGTATACAGGGTGGACCATTAATAATAGGACATAGTTCAAGAGTAGATTATCTGGGCCAAAATATGAGGATATAAGCAAATATGCTTTAGTAAAATGTTGCTGTGGAAAAAGATACAGGGTACCAAAGTTCAAATTATTTTTTCGTTTTTTTGCAATAACTCAACAGCCTCTTGACTGATCTTTGCCAAATTTGGTAGAGAAACTTTTTTTATTCAAAGAAACAATAATTTATGTATTACATCATATTAGATCATAGAGGGCGCCGCAGGACTTGTATCTGATGATGAATTTTTTTCATATTTTTTTTTTATGAAATGTTGTGGTACTTCTGACCGGAAAATCTGATGAGGGCGTCATTTCCACATATAAAAGGTACACTTGGTAGAACTTGATCACTACAACCGTTTTCAAGGAAAGTGTCGTTAAATATTTCAATAATTTTTTGAGACAAATTCAAATTTAATGAAACAAAGTGTGAAAAAAGTACAAAACGTAAGGGAAAACAAAATCGTAATGACAGCGTAAACTCTTTGTCACTTTCTTATGAACTAATGGATTAGTTTCATTGGTATTGAGATAAATACATAAAGCAAAAGATTGTCTAAAAATAACGTAAAAGTTGACTTAATGACATTATAAACTTTCCCCACATGCAAAACCCCACTGCTGCAACTTAGAGTAAATGTTCGATATGGTCTCCACCTACTTCTATGCCCTAAGACTGTCCATTTAAATTTGGAGGAAGGACAAATGGTCCCAATAATTGATCGCCGATCATACCACACCAAACGTTAATCTTAAATTCTTGCTGAAATGCCTTTCTTTAACGGCATGAAGATTTCCTATTTCTCAGTAATGGGTATTTATCCAGTTAAAAACGCTTCGGCGAGTAAAAGTTGCTTCGTCGATAAATAAAGTGTTCTTAACAAAATTGCGATTCCTGTTGTGTTTATTTAGAACAAATTGACAAAACTGTAGCCTTTGTGGAAGATTACTTCGAAGTAAGTTTTGTACATGAGTGAGATGATATGGGTAGATGCGTTCTTTAGGTAAAACTCCTTGGAGAGATTGTTTATTCACCCCTGTTGCCGTTGCCAAACGACTTGAGCTGACTTGAGGATCTTCATCCATACGAACTAAAATTTGTAGTTCTTGATCAGGAGTAATTTGTTTCGATCGTCCTACATCGTTTTTATGGCGAAATGAACCCGTTTCTCTCAAACAACGAAACTGATCTTTGAAAATCTTATGGTCTGGCTGTATTCTATTTGGATATTGCAATGAGTATTTCATCGCTGCAGCACGTCCGCTAAAATTATTTTGTGCGTAACATTGTCGGACTGGCCAGGCCCGCTGACTCGCGATCGCGAGGGGCCCAATACGCCAAGGGGCCCGTTCTGAAGGGTTTCTCTACAGACTCTACATTAAATTTACTTTGTGGTCCAAATAAAAATCCGTACGTGACGTTTTAGATTTAGCGCATGGTGCAATTGGTGCATGAATTGCTTGCAAAGCACCTTATAGAGTTAGCCCTATCACGCACCGAGATCACGAATATTTTCGAATATTACCAAATTTTCGTTCACGCGATTTGCTGTGCACTATCAACTGAGTTGCTTCTCTTGATAAGCAATGGCTCTGGATCTGGGAAGTACCTAGTGCGTATATGACATGACTAATACCCTTTTACATATAGGATAATACTAATAATTAGAGTGCATAAGCCATTACCAAGTTTTTAAGCTTTCAATGTGAAAATGAGTGATACGTGGCAACAGAACCCAGTAAAAAAATCTCAGTGTCGAAAAATTATTTGGTTTAGTACAACAAGGTGCTGTATTTTTAAGCGATTCTTACAAAAGAATGAGCGTTTGGCAGAATTTGACTCAAACGACAAAAAAAGGGCATGAAAAAATGTATCAGTTAAACAAAATCGGTGCCACGCGATGGTGGAGCAAAGACCAAGCTCTTTCATTTGTTTCTGAATTGCCAGAGAAAATTGAACATATTGAAAACTGTAGGTTTGTTACTTTTTTATATTTTCTTTTAAGTATAATTAACGGTCGATATGATGCAAAAAGTAAATTCACTGCCAAAGTTTGTTAGAAAATTGGATCAAGTTTGAAACCATTTTTACTGCGGTAATCATTTTAGATCTGTATTCTGTTACTACTCCTATATCAACTTTTTTGCAGTCAAAATGTCTTGACGATTTTAAAGCGTGGTGGGTAGTTGAAAAATTAACAGAGCAGATAAAGTCCAAGAGATGTGACGCTCATTTTATAAAACTGTATGAGAAAAGTAAAAAATTAGCTATAGTCTTTAATGAAGTTTTTAGGAATGATCCTTTAATAGAAAATGATTTCAAAAAACAAAGTCAGTGTAAGAAAAAAAATACCTGGTGAAATCGCTTCAGATGAATCTGGTAATTTTACGCCAGAGCAAAATTTCAAAGTAAATAACTTTTTTAGTATATTTGATAGTGCTTTAACCAGCATTGAAGAGAGATTTGTACCTAATAAAGACCTGTATAAGGATTGTGCATGGTTAAATCCAGAAACAATTTAAGGATATTTCCAATATCTCTGATATTACAGAGTATCCGGAAAACACTTTTATTAAGCTTAGTGAACTAACGGGTGTTAATAGAGTCAATATATTAGTAGAATTAAAACAATTTGTTGACCAATACGATGCTTTGACAGCTGAATGCAGGAAAAAGTTCGGAAAAATGCAGCGAAGAACGGTAGATTCCGTGGCTGACAATGAAGAAAGAGATGAATTTTTTGATTGGGTGAAAAATAATATTAATCAAAATGGATATAACTGCACCCAGTGCTAATCCTGTGTTTTTCAGGTTCTAGTAAATTTGACCCTCTCAGTCAGGTTTATTTAATACCCTTTATGTTGTGTATAAATATGTCCTAACTTTACCCTGCACGCAAGTTATACATGCGAAAGAGTTTTTTCCAAATTAAAAAAAATAAAGAAGCCTGAAAGAAGTGGGCTTTCTGAAAATATATTAAGCCCTTTGTTACTAATGTATGTTGAAAATGATATACTACACCTGATAGATAAAAATAAAATAACTGACGAAATAGCGTGTTCGTCGGCAGAGTTAAAACGAATACTAATTAGTTATTAGAGTGCATATGAAACATTTGTAACTATTTCGTAATTAATTTTATCTTTGGTCAACAAGTTCTTTCAGTTTTTTGTATGTAAGTGTTTCGCGATATTAATTTGGTTTTTTTGATATGAGTTAAATATTTTTTTTGTTTGTTGTTAGTTTTGTTATATTGAAATGTTGTTTTGTTTTTTGTTGCAGTATAGTTTGGATTTTACGTAATGTTAAAATGCAATAAAATATGTTTTTCTTGATTTTAGTTCCCTTCAATACCTTAAAAGGGGGCCCTCTGCGGAATTTAGCGAGGAGCCCTAAACATAGCCAGTCCGACACTGGTGCGTAAGCACATATATCCCTCATTTCCGTATTTGAAAAATTATTATGTCTAGGCATTGTAAATAAAGAAGTTAAAGAAATTAGTTCGAAGAACACAAGTACAAAATAAAATGATTAAATTACGTAAATGACAGAACTAAAACGTAACCAAAGCACACTGTTCAACAGATACACTTTGTTTCATTAAATTTGAATTTGTCTTTAAAAAAATTATTGAAATGTTTAACGGCACTTTCCTTGAAAATGGTTGGAGTTATCAAGTTCTACCAAGTGTACCTTTTATACATAGAAATGACGCCCTCATCAGATTTTCTGATTTTCTTTCATCAAAAAAAACATGAAAAAAATTCATCATTAGATACAGGTTCTGCGGCGCCCTCTATGATCTAACGTGATGTAATACATAAATTGTTTCTTAGAATAAAAAAAGTCAAGAGGCTGTTGAATTATTGCAAAAAGACGAAAAAATAATTTGAACTTTGATACCCTGTACATTTTCCACAGCATTTTACTAAAGCATATTTGGTTATATCCTCATATTTTGGCCCAAAGAATCTACCCCTGAACTATGGCCCATTATTAATGGTCCACCCTGTATAGGTAAAAGGTATTCAAATAAAATATATTTTTACTGATACTGAATAAAATTAAATAAACGTAACAACTCACTTGATTACTAGAATGTTGAACAGGTGTTGAGGTAAGTTGAGGTTGGGATGACATTCTGGGCATAATTGGAGGCTTCTTTACATCAGAATTGTTGTTATATTGGCTATTCCTCAGTTCTAAATTTTCTCTTTCCAGAGCTGCTTGTTGCAGTTTCAATTCACTCATTATGGACATTAGTTCTAATTTTTGGGTTTCTAACGAAGATCTAGATAAAACTTCCTGGAATATAACATTTTATATTTTAACAATTTAATTGTCAATTAAATTAATTTATTGTAATCATTTTCTATTATACAATTACAGTTAGTGAATTGTTAATTGTTCTCACAATTAACAATTATTACATCTTTAAATACAGGTAGATTTGTAGAGTAAATACGAGTTAATAGTTACACATATTAATCGCTTTGAACAAAATAAAAATTTAATCCATAACATCCACTTAATATTTAAAAAAATCCAAAACCTTAGAAAATGCTTTTTTAAAATGATATGGTAAGTTATAGGGTCAACTAACATATCTTTTGAGTATAATGGCTGAAGTGTCGCATGACATATATTCCTACGCCACTGGATTGTTAGAGTGAACTTTAAATTAGCCCGATTACTGCTGTTAATTGTCAAGTAAATGTTCCATATTCGTGGCTTGACTAAAAGCCATTAAAAAAACGTGTAAAAATTTTACAGCTGCCAATTTTACAAGTTAGTAGTATTGATATCAAAAAAATATATTTTATAAACTTAAAACCACACGTTTGCGGCTTTTTCTAAAATAGCTTCTGGTACATTCATATCAGTACAATTTAATAACGATAAGCTTTGCAACAGTAGTAGGTACTATCGTGGACAAAAAAATGGGACAGCTATTTTTTTCCACTGTAAATCTGTCTATTTGAATGTGTAACGAATCTTTATACTTAAACGGCCCTAGCTAGCTCAACAGAAGGTGTGAGGCAAAACTGGATTAATAAGACACAAACAATGTAAAATTAATCCTATATTACAATAAAATATATGACCCTGAGGCCGTGGAACATAAAAATACATCAATGTCAAAAGCAAATCAAGAGTTCTTTAAAATCTACGGTACCTATTCGAATACGCAATCAAGTCATAGAAAAAATAACTAAATTAGTACATCAAATTTTACAGCAATAAAAGGTAATTCACAGATATGAACAAAATCTAGAATTTTCATGGTAACAAAAGGTAATATACAAACATGACGAAATCCGGAGTGTACCAAAAGTCAAAACTCAGTTAGATACTCCGACACTGACACACAATTATAAATCTCGAAAGGAAATTTGGGTGCCACGGACTTTACTTTTTGGTAAAAATCCGAAAACCATTCAGGGAACTTAACTAGAACGTACTTACAATTTACGATGCACTTTGTCACATGAAGCATTAGTGGCAGTGACGGAAATCTTCCAAATAGCTACTTGGAGGGCGTATTATTCGAAAATGTACAATTTAACCCCTAATTCACTAAGGTTTGCACGCTCTAAACAAAGGTCTAGGCCCCAGGGAAGTCTTTATTTCACTAAAGTTTACACTTTGATAAA
Source organism: Leptura quadrifasciata (assembly GCA_963675555.1). Lineage (NCBI taxonomy): Eukaryota > Metazoa > Arthropoda > Insecta > Coleoptera > Cerambycidae > Leptura > Leptura quadrifasciata. The sequence goes on from OY776678.1 coordinate 48,938,599, forward strand.
ACAGTACGGTAAGTATACGGACTAATACTGAAAATATAACAGAACTGAACGTGAAAATCTCGTAATATGACCGACTTGCCGTTTATATCGTAAATATATAGCCTCTTTCACTAACCAAATAAAACTTATCTCTATGCTGGAACTTATAAAGGTAATATCGCCAGACTTTAACATCAAACGAATCTACAATTAACTAACACAACTTTACAATTTACTTGACGGTAATACAACACTTGCAATCTTTCTTTTTAACCAATCCTCGCCCAAGATAGCTTCCGCGCATACACTGAAATACAAGCCGCTGGGAGATGTGAGGCGAGGACGTAGTCTCCCTTGAAACTGTCACCCATCTAAGTACTAATCGCGCCTGATAGGATTTGGTTATATTTTATTAAAAAAATATATGTACAAATGAATAACAAATAAAATATTGTACATCACACGCAATGCAACAATTTTTACTGGCTCTAGGAGGTCACAGCCTGACGGTTCGTCAGTGACTTTCTCCTTTCACCAGTACAAACTGTTTTACCTTGTTTGCAATGTAATGATTTTTTGTGTTTCGGCCCGTTCTTACCGTGCTTGCTTAGCTCGTCCGTCAAGTACATTCTCGTCAAAAAAATGCCACTTTTACTCAAACAATAGTTGGTTTACTCCCTCAAAAGATATTTGAGCGGTTCGCCAGTCGACTCGGAACCTGGATTTTTTGAAGAAATATTTCAGGTTTTTTTCTAAGATTTTCTTATTTTCTTGACTTTATTAGGTACTTATACGTTTTATAATTCATGGTACTTGATTTAGATCTAAATATCTTTAAAATTTCTACTTTGGCAATAGAGGTAACTAGCTTTGGACAACCTCATTATCTATTAAAAGTCAGACTAGGAAAGGGTGGATTTATTTATAAATTCTTACCCTTTGAAGTTTTTCCTCGGCTTCCGATAAAAGTTGTTTCTTTTCTTGCAAGACCTTCTCCAGATCGGATATTTTATCAGACTGAGCTTCGATTTGTTCAGTAAGAACTTGGACCTGTAGTTGAAGGTTGTCCCTTTCATACTGCATTTTTCGGAATTTCTCATCTTGCTCCCCTGGCTGTAAAAACAAGGATATTAACAAAAAAGCATAGGTTTCCTTAATACATATCACCAATCAGTTAATTGAGAATTTTATTCGACTATTATAAAAATATGTACTAAGCCCAAAAAATCCGAATATTTTATTTAAAAAGATTGACCAAATATATTAATAGGATGAAACAAATAAGACTGATATTTTTAAGATATTTCGCTGCTCAGAATCTACTTTTTATCACAGTTTATAAAAGATACCAGTTGCTTCAGTGTTGCCAAATCTTTTATCGGTACTTGTCAATATTACCATTTTGCATTTCGGGGAAACCCACCTGATGACAAATTCAGCACTTCGCCCATTGTTGCTGGTGAATTTCCCAATCGGGGCAAGGGGACGGTAGATTTCAGTCCAGCGACGGAGTGAATCAAGTTATATGAAATTCCGTAAACTTTGCCCTTACTCACTGCCTATGATCCACTTGTATAATTGTGGATCAACCGAAGTTCAATTGAATCTGATTCAAAATCCGAAGATATTATTATTGCAGTAATTATAACCTTGGATTTTAAACCAAGTTCAACAAAACTTTGGTTACTTTTATACAGATGCTTTTTATACGAGAAAGCTGCCAAACTTGGAGAAAGCTTTTCTCAAGATTGAAACTTTGTACACAACTTTTACATACCATTCAGAATATATAATTACAACCTTCTTTCATTTTATACGTCAGTTTATCAACAGAAAGCATGGAATATGCTTTTCTGGAGCAACAGCAGTAAGCTGGAACGAAGTAGGATTTTGAACCTCTATGGCGAAGCTACACGCTCAATATTTATCGCGATATTTGAATCACGATATTGGATCGTGATATTTATTGATTGTGTAGAGTGGAAAAATGATGGATATTGATCTCAGGATTTCTAGAAATCTTGAAATCCGCTGTCACTTGTCGCTTTAAAGAAAATGCCAGTAAAACAGCTACACACGTTTTAATTTCATTTTCTCTCTCCATTTTTACGAATTAGAACTGGCTAGCGCAAAAATGATAAAAATACCGACACAATAAATACTGTGCGTCTAGTGTCACTCGTGATTCCTCGTGATCCATACATATTGTGACATCGTAATCCAAATATCGCGATAAATATTGAGTGTGTAGCCTTCGTCTTAAGAAGTAGCTTGATCGGTCGGATAATCTCTCTAAGATCAACGTCAAATCTCCCGCCACCAATAAGGGATTTGTTACAAGTATATAAACCTAATGCTGTATGAAGAAGAAAAGTTGGAAGTGTTCTGCGAAATACTAGAAAACTATTTTCACATTATTACAAAGGTATTCTAGTATGGTTTCAACGCTAAAATTAGTTCTGCACTGGAGATGGAGAGACGATCATTTCTATGTTAATTGCAGTAAATGAAGATGATGAGCTCAGACACTTTATCTACATACAAACAATACGTACGGTTTAAGTATAAATTATCATACATCAAAAAATATGATTGACTACCGAACAAATAAAAACCATCTAAACACATTGAGCACTTATGATTTCGGCACAATTTGGCGTAATAGAAATACCACGAAACGCATAAGGATGAGGTTTGCTAACGCCATAATTTCTTCCATCATTCTTTATGCTTCTAAGGGCGGGTTGTACAAACGTGGTTCAACTTTGAACAAAGTTCAAAATCCAAGGTTACAATTGTAGCAACAATGGTAGTCAAGGATTTTGAACCGAGTTTAGGTTGAAGTGGAACTGAACTTTGTTTGTACAATTCGCCCTAAGACACAAACTGTCAGAGAGGTTGATAGATGGCACATCGATCAAGTTGGTACCAGTTTTCTTCAACTAAGATAAATCCATATAGTGAAGAAAATTTAGATTTTCAGAGAAAATTTTACATCGAGCAATGCGACATAAAAAAATAAATTTGTTTTAGTGAAACTAAGAATGCCCTGAGTTTTCCGCTTCGAGTAAGTGAGGAAACCCTTTTTTTCGCGAAAGGGATAAATTCGTAATTTTTAAGGGTGGTTTTCAGTTTTAATTTATTTTGGACCCTTTAAAATGCTAGTTAAGAAACAAGAATGGTGCCCTTTTATTGTCGATGATCAAAGAACTTTCAGTTCAAATTTCGTAAAAATCGGTTCACCGCCTCCCACCATATGTATGTAAATATACTGAAAAAACGTCAAAAACTGAATTACGGCTAACTTGGCCAAAATTAAACCGGATTTAATGAAATTTTAGACGACAGTAACCAGTAACCTATATATCCAAGAAACAGCCCGCCAAATTTTAGCAGAAAATATTCTCAGTACGTTTAGAAACCCCACACATTTACAAATCTTTTAAATACCAGTTGCACCAGCACTTGTATGAAAATAATCACGAACGTAGGATGGACTATTCCAATTTGAATTTACAGAACAACGTGTAACCATACAAAGATTTATTAGGAAGGATTTTATTTTCGGATGAGTCTAGATGACAAACTTGGGGTTATTTAATCGACAAAATACGATATTGCTCACAGGAAAATCAAATTTTATTAAGGGAGGGTAATTATAAAGATCGATTAGGTTTCAATGTTTGGTTTGGAATAATCGGTAGTACAATCATTGATCAGATAATATTTGAGGGACCCTTGATTGATGCCAGATATTTGAAATTCTAGCAAAATGAGACTGAGGATGTTTTAGATGAATTACGTTTGGATTTAGAACATCAGGAAACGTATTTCCTCCTCATAGTTCACGAATAGTGACTGATTACCTTCAACAGAGAATCGGAATCATTTCGACGAATGGTCCTGTCAGGTGGCCTCCAAGGCCACCTGATTTGGTTCGCTTAGAATTTTTGTTTGGAGTCATTTAAAACTTATCGCAATCGCCGTTACAACACGTGAAAACCTGAAGCTACGAGTAAGATGTGCCCCATAACGGCCCAGCAATAGGCGAATGTTTTTGAAATATAGCTACGCGAGCTCAGAAATGCATTGAAGTTAATGAAAAGCACTTTAAACAACTGTTGTAATATTTTGTGTTCCTTTTTGTATTCTAAAGCCACACTTAAATGAAAAACTAAAATTTTAATTAAAAAAAAAAGTTAAAAAAAGTTTTTATTTAAATGCTCTAAAAAGTAGAAAATAAACTTTGAAGTAAATCAAACCCATCATTTTGTTACATTATATAATTTTTTATGATATAAAATCTTGTCGCAAGATTTTCCTGTGTAAAGGAGATTGCTCACAACAAGCTTTTATATCATAAAAAAAATTATATAATGTAACGAAATGATGGGTTTGATTTACTTCGAAGTTTATTTTCTACTTTTTAGAGCATTTAGCTTTTTTAAAAAAATTTTTTATATAATTTTATTTTTTACTTTTCAGTCTTTTGATATGCTGTAATCCACAGATATCGATTTTGAGACGAATCGGATCATAAACGGTAAAGTTGTCTGCCATCTTGAACCAAATTTTTGACTAGAAATTCGTAATCCCTGACCCCGAAAACCCCAGACATCGATTTTGATCGATTTGGATCTAAATGACAAAAGTGGTTAGCCATTTTGAATTTCAAAATTTTTACTAGAAATTTATAATCCGCGACCTAGAAAACCCCCAGATATTGATTTTGAGTTGAATCGGATCTTAAACGGTAAAGTCATTCACCAACTAAATTTTTGGCTATATATTCATAATCGGCGAACCCGAAAACCCCCAGATATCGATTTTGATCGATTTGGACCATAAATGACAAAAGTCATCCGCCAATTGGCGCCGCCATTTTGAATTTCTAAATTTTGACCAAGAATTCATAATTGGCGATCTCGAAAACCCCCAGATATCGATTGTGAGTCGAATCGGATCATAAACGGTAAAGTCGTCCGCCATATTGTTTTTTTCTTATATGAAAACGTTAAAATGTATTGTCACCGGGTTTATACACATGTGCAAAGTCTCAAAGCTCAAGCGAGTTTAATAAAAGCTTTTAAAAAATATTGCCGCTTGAAATGCCGCCCGTGTGGTACCATCAGAAAATTATACAGAATTCAAAAATGCAATATTATACTGGGTGTTTCACTTGAGAATCAAAAGTTAGGGTCACTTCCGGTGAAACCAGATCCCTAAAATTATAATAGTAAAAAAGAGTATCTATTGTACTTCTTGCTATCAGTAAGAATATAGTAATCACCAATTAAGATCAAGTTGAGCGAAAGACGACATCTAGTCGTAGCCCTCCTAAACATATAGAATCAGAAATTCCAGCATACGTGAGCGGTAGCGCATAGACGTCCATATCAATAATATCACGGCTCTCTGCGTCAGGCGGCTTCTTCATAATTGACGTTTAAAAATATGAATTAATCGTATGTTCTATTACAACTACAAAACTCAACTCAAATACTGATAATTGCGACTTTCAAGGAGTAACAGCAAAGAGAGTGTTGATGCATGCGAATTTTAGAACAAAAGGTTGTATCTGCACGTGTTACTTAAAAAAGTCACATCTACACAAAATCTCTGTATATACAACTTTGTTTGCTATTGCTAGTTACGACTTTTCACTTTAACATAGTGGCTCTATTTAGAGATATGCCCAAACAATTTCATTGATGCTAAATACATAAGGATCGTCTTTCATTCTTTACGAAAAGACTGGAAATTCTGTTCCATTACTAAGTTTCAACTATAAGTAATCGGTAATATGAATGAGAGTATAGATAGATTATTCAGCTCCTTTTAATCCTATATCCTCTATGTTCAGAGTTTCCTGACGGGAGTGGCAACATTTGATGGATTGAAAGGATAATTTAAAACTTTTCTCTAATATCTACACATTCAATGCATATGATGAAAGTGTGAATAGTATTCGTATGTATGTTTTTAAAAAAGTACCAATCGCTGTGGCTATATGTATACGTTTACATTTATTGTTAATTTAGATCTCCTACAAAACTGCTTTTTTTAATTTCTGGGCGAGTGGGCAAACGTTCAGCGACATACTTTCGTATTTCTGTTACTTGCAGGAACACATAAAGATAACCAATTTAGGTGACGGTAAAGTTGGTCTTATCAGAATACATAACTTACCTTACCATTACATTTATAAATTTTACATATAAAGTTGTTCAAGTTATGAAAAAAAACCGTCGTTGTCTGGTTTTTAATATGGTATCGTATTGACAAAAGAGTTTTAATATTAAATAATTCTAATGTTCTTTTTATTCACCGCCTCTAGGTTTGGATACTTTATATTACAGTTTAATGAATTTGAACTTTAATTAATTTTATTTGTTGCTCGTGGATCTAGTCTTAATAGAAAACAATCAAAGCTTTCCTACAAGAAAAAAGTCTTATTTTTTATTATTCCTATTTGTACAAAATAGGAATGATTTTTGTGGTTAGCTTAGCTACCACTGCTGTTGTCTTAAGTTACGAAAATAAATTTTGTTAAATGAAATTATAGATGGACAAAAATTTCATTTATAATATATCCATTGTCATTCATTAATCATAATCACAGGAATTGATCGCACAGGTAAGAATCTCTGATAAAATTGATACGATGTTCTGAATGTTGTAATAAAAGTGTTACCCAGTGTTAAGGCTGTTGGCGGAATTTACTGTCCTATATATTCTCCAGTATGTATCTTTATTTAATAGCTATTTATAAAAAGTCTCTAGCATTAACCTTAAGCTTTCTATTGACAGCGTGCGATTTTTTTACGAATATCTACTTTCCTGACTAAAATTTATCTATACAAATTGAAAGACCAGAAGATTCTATAGAAAAAAATATCTCGGAATTTTCAGTAGTTTTCGCGATCCACTCGATTAAATTTTGGCATTGCCTCGGGACTTCGACTGCATCTCCGATTCTTTGCATGTCTTTTATATCAATTTTATCTTATACAGGGTGTCCCATAAATAATGGTACACAAAGCAATGGCAGAATCCTTACGTAAAAATATCACAATTTAACTAAACATGCCTGTTGATATCGACAGAGATACAGGGTGTCAAAGTTAAATGTTTGTTTTGTTAAAAGCTTTTATTTAACTTGCAATGCGTGACGATTTTTGTCATTTATGGTCCAAATCGATCAAAATCGATATCTGGGGGTTTTCGGGTTCGCCGATTACGAATTTTTAGTCAAAAATTTAGTTCAGAATGGCGACTTCAAGACGGTGGACGACTTTATCGTTCATGATCCGATTCTACTCAAAATCGATATCTGGAGGTTTTCGAGATGGACAATTATGAATTCTTCATCGAAATTCAGGAATTCAAAATGGCGGCGCCAATATGGCTGACGACTTTTGTCATTTAGATCAAAATCGATATCTGGGGGTTTTCGGGGTCGCGGATTGCGTAAAAAATGTAGTTCAAGATGGCGGACGACTTTACCGTTTATGATCAGATTCGTCTTAAAATTGATATCTGGGGATTACAGCATATCAAAAGACTAAAAAGTAAAAAATAAAATTATATAAAAAATATAAAAAAAAAACTTTTATTTAAATGCTCTAAAAAGTAGAAAATATACTTTGAAGTAAATCAAACCCATCATTTTGTTACATTATATAATTTTTTTATGATATAAAAGCTTGTCGCGAGCAATCTCCTTTACACATCTCGCGAAAGCTTTTATATCATAAAAAATTATATAATGTAACAAAATGATGGGTTTGATTTACTTCAAAGTTTATCATCTACTTTTTAGAGCATTTAAAGAAAAGCTTTTTTAAATTTTATTTCAAATAATTTCTTTAAAAATTGAAATATTTTAACAAAATTTGGTGATAGGGGGTTTATTGAGGTAAGGGATTCAAATCTATTCATAATTTTGTTATTTGTAGAGGGTGCCACCTACGCTAGTTTGCGTGCTGTTTGTACGTCATATATTTTTGGCGAATTTTTTAAAAAAAATTTCTAAATTAAAAATCTCTGTTTTTCTGTTTTTATTACGTAAAAAAGGTATATCTTCTAAATGTCGCTACGAGTAACCGTTATAGAGATATTCGGTTTTAAAGTATTGAATCCAACTAATTTAAATAAAATACAATATCCATTATTGTTTGATTTACAGAATAGTTGATAGTGAAGCGAACAGTACAAAATTAAATTCTCTTTTTTAGATTTTTTAAATTTATTACATTTCAACACTAGCAAAAAATACGAATAAGAATGATTTTCAAATAAATAAAGTTAAAATTTGAGAAACAGTTTTTATTTAAATACGTTCGTTTTGAAATGATACGATTGCATTTCTAATAGTGTAGGTAGTCATTTTAGCCCAAAATTTCACAATCAGTTTAAAAGATTCTTACAAGCAAGAGATTTGGTATACATATAGTATTTAGCCACCCGACTAAGGTACTAAAAGTCCCCGAAAAATAAAGTTGTGCTACGGCCGCCATCTTGGAAAACCCATTTTTCACACGTAGCTCGAAAACTATTCATGTTATAAAAAAATGTTTCAAATGAAAAATGTTTACCATAAAATTGTCTATGCTTTTTGTTGTTAGCATTTATTTATATAACTTGCCGTTTAGCCAGAAATTTAATTTTTTACTGTTGAAAAATAGTCAACACCATATGCTACTTTCTTTATCTGTCTAAATATCATAAATCTCTGACATAAAAATATAGAGGAGCAAAATGAAAAACCATAAACTTTTAAGCAACTATCAACCATCACTAGATTTTTCGATTTTGAAACAATTGCAAAAAATTAAAGACATTACATAATGTAAAAGAAATTTGGAAGCCCTTGGTTCTCGTAGTTACACTAAATCCCAATTTAATTTTTTATTCCCTTAAACAGTAGGGTGAGGGGTGGCAATGGGTGTTGTAGAGTGGGTAACTAATGCCAAAATAAATTTTAGAGGCCCTTGGTTCTCGTATACACACTAAATTTAATTTTTTACTCCCTTTAATAATAGGGTGGGGCTGGCAATGGGGGTGGTAAAGGTGGTAGCTAATGACAAAAAAAGAGAGGTTTCGTTCTTGTATACACACTAAATCACATTTAATTTTTTTTACTCTCTTTCATAATAGTGTGGGGGGTGATAGTGAGGGAGGGTGGCTGAGCCAAAAAAAAATTTGAGACCTTCACTTTCGTACATGCCCTAAATTGCAATTTTATTGACTATTACCTGCTTGCTTTGCCTATTTACCCCCGAACCCTTCAACGGAATTAGACCAAAATAATCTAATAATAAATAATCTAGTTCCAGATCTCGTTATGATACATAAGCGTACCAAATTTCAAGTTAATATCATAAACGATTCCAGAGTAAACGTACGCACAAAAAGTTACAGACAGACAGACATTTTTTTCCTCAAATTTAAAATCTCAACGTTTCATGACATTTTAAGCCTATTTCAACAAAAAAAATTTACGTGGAAGTAATTATGCACAGGCCCTAGTCAAGTAAATTATCTTCTTCATCATCAAACAGAATTTCAATACCTTCTGCCTTGACACTCTCGACACATGGCAGTGCATTTTAATCCAGATCTCCTACATTCACATCTGTTGGTACAGGTAGATTTACAAGTGCACGAAATGAGTATTAACAACTCTGGCGGTGCAGGGTTTCTCGTCATACACAGTGGTGTTAAGGTGTGTCCGTTTCGTATCCATCCCCAGTCAGTCGGGTTAATCTCATTACCTTTCCATTGCTGAACCTGTAATCTGTACCACCGTAAATCATCTAAGGTAGTGCTTCTTGATCGTCCATAAAAGCGAAGTAAAAATTCATCTCCTGCAGCAGCTACCTCTTCCTTGGTTGAAGGATTGTTAAACACTTCCATGCCTTCCCTCAGGGCACTGTCTTTTAGTAGTAACATCAATCCGTTTAGTTTATCTTTCTTGAACATGGCAGAGGTGGTGTTACAGACACTCACAGCATGTGCAAACAGAAGCATCTCCCTACTTTCTCCTAGCATGTTTTGCTGTCGAGTTATATCAAACACGGTTTTTTGTGTGGGCGCAGGAGTAGAACCTTGTCAGTTTCGGAAGCAAACGAAGTTAGCACAAGCAAATCTGTGTCTTGGCCAACAGCAACGACTGTGGTACCGCTATGTGCCTTCTCTAATGCTGTTAAAATAATTAGTGCAGTGCCTTGCAAGTAACTCTATAAAAGTTTTTCTATGTCGGAGCTCTCATTTATGATATTTAGACAGATAAAGAAAGACGCACATGGTGTTGACCTATTTTTCAATAGTCAAAAATTAAATTTCTGGCTAAACGGCAAGTTATATAAAAAAATGCTTACAACGAAAAGTGTAGCCAATTTTATGACAAACATTTTTCATTTGAAACATTTTTTTATAAGATGAATAGTTTCCAAGATAGTGTGAAAAATAAGTTTTCGGCCGACATCTTCCAAGATGGCGGCCGTAGCACAACTTTACTTTTCGGGGACTTTTAGTACCTAAGTTGGGTGACTAAATATTATAGGTATACCAAATCTCTTGCTTGTAAGAGTTTTTTTTACCTAATTTTCATAAAATGACTACACTATAATTCTCTGCAATAATTCTTCTTGATTATCTATTGCATCTAATCACAAAATAGATTTAATGTACTGCCATACGCAAAATCCAACGGATTAAAATCGGGACTCTGCGCAGGCCAAGGAATATTGCTCCCACGACCTATCCAGCTACCAGGAAAATTTGTATTTAGATAGTTTCTCACCGGTATAAAAAAAACTTCCATAGAAAACATACACTAATTGCGGATTTTCTATGTCCCACACATGTTTCTTTCTACAGTTAAATACACCTCTACGTATAAAGGTGGCTTCCTCCGTAAACAACACATTATTTATATAATTTATATTTATATATATTTATTAAAAACAATGGATCTTTGTTTTGCTGGATACGACAGAAACGAGCAAACTGTAACCTGGTTGGAAGATCGGCCTCCGGCAGATTTTGAACAGGCGTAAAATGATACGGATAAAGCTTTTCTGTATGAAAAATCCTTGAAATCGATGACTTACTTACTATAATAGCAGCCATACGCTTCGTACATATTTCTGGGTTTTCCGCAACACGGACCAAGATTTCCTCTTCCTGTTCCACAGTAATATTTTTTGAGTGTCCCACGATATCTCGTTTGGGACAAAAGGAGGCAGTTTCCTCCAATCAATTGTAAGTATTGCGAAATAACTTAAAATCGGGCTGCCTCCTATTCGGATAAATTTCTAAATATCGACGATGAGCTATGCGTCCATTAAAATTTTCTTGCGTGTATACGCAAACCATATCGCGCATCTCTTGGTTTGAAAATAAATTATGCCGTGGCATTTTAAACTTAATTTTATTAGATATTTTTTAACACACAAAATTCTGACAAAAAGATGTAGGTTTGACAGATATTAATTTTGAAAGCGTCTCTTATTGTTTTTGTCTTAATCAAAGCCTACCTCGAAACATTGTACATCCCTAAATCATAATTCGAATTGGTTGTATTGAATACTTTAAAACCGAATATCTCGAAAACGGTTATTCATAGCGATATTTAGAACTTTTCTACGTAAAAAAGACAGAAAGACAAGAATTTTTAATTAAAAAAAAAATTCACCAAAAATATATGACGTATAAACGGCACGCAAACTACTGTGGGTGGCGCCCTCTACAAATAACAACAAAACTATGAACATAATTTGAAGTCTTTTATTACTCTACACCAGTTGGCCCGTTCCCAATGAAACGCCCTGTATATGTGTATGCGTTTAGTAGTATTAAAGTTAATAGGAAACAGGATATCCGTGAAAACTGAGAACGGCCATTTTGTTGCTAAAAAAATTGCTCAATTTCAATCAATGAGGACTCTTGACACATACCTATAACTCTAAACGAAAATACAATCAAAATTCAGCTCACATGGACTTTGTCCGACGTGAAATTCTAATGTTTCTGGAGTATATATAAATCAGGGTCTTAGATGTCCTACACCCACGACTTTCCAAAACTAGAAGGTAGCGTTTTAGAATGTTTATTTACCTATATAAAAATAATTATTTAACTTAAAAATAAACCGACAAGATTAAAACTGATCTCTGTACCTGTGGTGCGATTTAAAATTTGAATACTAACAATATTACGAATTTCTTGGGCTATTTGGCAGTTACAAACATCATTAATGAACATGGGCAAACAGTAAAAATAAAAAAATATACATACTAACTTAAATTTACTTGCAACTAATTGGTCGTTGACACGAAATAAAAAATGTTCAACTATTCTACTGAAAATTATTAATGTTATCAAATACGTTCTAAATATTAGTAGAAATCACTATTAGGATCCTCTAAAATAGAAGCAAGTATTAAAAATTGTTGTTCATCATATTTTCTACCTTAGGATAAGGAGGCGGTGTCCAGTGATAGTTCCTGTCCCCATAATAGCAACATGGCGGCGGTGTCATATGGTAAGAACAACACTGCATCTCGTGCCTAAACCGACCACAGTCCCCGTAAATATCAGGATGACTTCCCCTGTCCATAAATCGTTGATGCTGGTGTTGTTCCAACATAGGATTACTTCCATACCTTTGGGGGTCCAGTCTTTCATGTCTCCGCTGGAAATTTTCAAAGCAGAACTCGTGAGGGTTACAGCACCAATTTTGACATGGTATGAAATCCTCAATCCTAGGAGGGCTCTTTGGTACATGAGTTGAACGAGATTTTTGGTCTCTTTCTTGGCGATTTTGGTGATGTCTTCTACGATCTAAGCTGCCGGGAGCAGTCTTTTCTCTTCGAGGGGTCTTGTCTCGATTGGAGCGGTTAAGGGGAGGTTTGCTTAGGGGGACTTGTTCGAGCTCTTCCATTTTTGGAGAGGCAGCTTTTGGGGGTTCTTTACGAATCCATTGGAAATCGCTGCAACGCGTGGAACTATCTATTTAAGAAATTAATTATGCCGGTTATAACATTAATATTCTGTTCATGTTTCCCCACCGTATTTACAAAAAACCGTCAGAAAAGCTGACGCAACAATTGTACTATGAGCAAATCTTAATTAGAACATCCCACACATATTTATATAATCAAAACAATACTCCTATGTAGAGAGATTATTCCGTGAGACATATCAATGGGATAATTTCTAAAAATGATATACTTGACCTTCTATCATCGAAAAAATTGATAAAATAATATCTGAACAGGTGCACAAGGTTTGAACCTTAATTATTTATTATGCAAATAGAGATCCCGATTAAGTCTATCTGGAGAAGATTGTATTTCTTTTCAAGTCCAGAAAACTTTAATTGAGGGGATACGCCAAGGCGAAAACATATTATATGCATCTACATATCAATTTTTGGGATATTGTTTTGATTAAATATCTATTTATATATGAAGGTGGACGTGGGTCTGATTATAAAAGATCTGTAGCGAAAAAAGCTTTGTAATAAACTATAAGCGGATTTTCTATTTTAATATTTGGGGCTCCACCTGGCCTTTATGAACAAAATTTAAGAAATTAAGTATGCTTGTAAAATGCCAACGTTTGAAACCAAATAGGAATATACATATGACCCAGAAAGTATCCAAGCCGGCACTTTTATCGGAAATTGCCACAACTTTCTTATTTTAAATAACACCCTGTATATTTAAGTCACTTTTCTCATAAAGCTGTAATTTCTCTTTACAATGCTTTTTTCAGATTTAAAATCTGATGAAATATAACCTTGGAAATGGCATTTATTTGCTATTTCTAGTTGGCTTAGAATTTAGGAACAAATATAAAAAATTTCGAAGTAGACTTTGAATTTGAATAAAAGGTTATTTCTCAACAAATTAAATGTAATATTGGCCCATTTTGTTCATTTGCTTGGATATAGAAATGTTTTTTCCATTTCATGGAAATTCAATTTGTCATAACTCCAATTTTTCAAATAGTACTCTCTATGTTTTATTTTTTTATCAGATAGAGAGGTAAATTTGTTTCAGACTGATCCATAGTTAGGTTTCCGGGTTTTCTTCCGCGTTGATAGTTTTGATTACTTGACGCTTCGACCATCTTGTCGTGGTCTTCTTCTGAAGCTTCAGAAGAAGACCACGACAAGATGGTCGAAACGTCAAGTATTCAAAACTATCAACGCCAAACCTAACTATGGATCATCATCAGCTCCGCGAAAGCCTTAGAACCAAAATATTGTTTCAGATTGGTTTTTTCCGATTAAAAATGGAATATAAATTAGAATAAATATTAAGCTTTTTGTAGAAGCGTTTCTGTTAAAGCGGTTAAAATAAAAGTGTAATTAGATATTAAGAATAATCTGTATATAATGGAAAAAAAGAAAAAAATATATATATAAAAAAATAAAAAGAAACAAAATATATAAATAAGATAAATATATTTAAAAAAGAAAGAAAGAAGAAAAAAAAATAAATAAAAAAAATTAAAAGAAGAAAATAAATAAGAAAAAATGATAATAATAATCAAGGTTTTGTATATATATTAGATTTGTAAGGGGAATATTATATTTAATTAAAATGAACACATAAAAGAAACAACGTAGTCTAGCTAATAGACTTTGTTTCTAAGGCCAAGAGCACCTAATTAAAAAAAAAATGTAGAAGCGTTTCGAATTATGTGTCCATATTCCATAGTAAGCTATGAAAAACAAATGAGTTATTTGTAATTAGAGAACATTTATTTTGATAAATATACCAAAAAATTTGATGAATCATTAGCAAAAAAACAAAACAAAAATTCACACAAACAAAACCAATTTATAAGTTATGATACCTATCTGGACAGCAACTTACTAAATTTATAAATATTATAATTAGAACAATACAACACAACTAAATACCAAAATGGCGCCCACCCATTTCAGAACACTTGTTCACTCTTCGAATGGTTTCTCTCATAACACTTTGTAACATGACCGGAGTTATGCATTCAAAGGCATTTAAAATATTATTTTAGAGTTCTTCTACTGTTGCAGACGGCGTTGAGTATACTTTGTCCTTCAGATAACCCCAAAGAAAAAATCAAGTGGAGTTAGGTCTGGTGACCTAGTAGGTCAACGTATAGTTCCATTAGTAGATATTACCCGGTTGGCAAACTTTGCACTAAGGTAATTTCCCACAAAACGAGCATTATGCGGCGGTGCCTCATCTTGTTCAAAGCACATATTTGTGAAATCTTCCAAGGAAAGTTTATTCAGTTCGTTTTCTATTTCATTTTGCAAAAAGCTTAAGTGGTTCTGGAAATAGTATGGTATGGGATCAATAATTTTTGTACCGAATATTCCAGTCCACACATTCACTTCAAATCTATCCCGATAGTTACCATTTCGTGTAAATTTTCTTTCGACCAAGAAAAATAAGACTCATTAAATAAAATTCTATTGTTTAAGTATATGTGTTGAGTAAATCAATTACAAAAGATCAATCTTCTGTTTCCGTCGTTTTCATATAATTCTTGATGCAATTGGTATTTGCAGCATTTAAAACCATGTTTTTTAATATACGTCTTACTGTCTCACGACCAATATCTATCTCTTTTGCCAACTCTCTTGTAGAAATATATGGGTACACATGTGTGTTAAGCCAATACATT
The DNA here is from genome assembly GCA_963675555.1 of Leptura quadrifasciata. Lineage (NCBI taxonomy): Eukaryota > Metazoa > Arthropoda > Insecta > Coleoptera > Cerambycidae > Leptura > Leptura quadrifasciata. The sequence continues at coordinate 48,954,271 of OY776678.1, forward strand.
TGTCTCAATTTCTTTGCTTACTATAAATCTGTCCTCTACCACCTCAATACTTTCTGCATTTCGGAATGACTATTCTAGAATTTTAAAATATTGCCGGTATGGCTGACGACAATCGGAATATCTTTCATAATATAAACGTGCGGCCGCATGGGCATTTTTCTCACATTCGCCATAAATTAAAAGTAAATCTACTTTTTTATTTTGTGTATATTGCATCGTAAATCGTATCTTATTTTGAATAAAGCACCTAATTATAAATTTACAATAATAAATACGCCTCTATTTCACCCAACAATGACGTTTTGAGAGATGCTGTGTGCAATTTTACATATGTTTTTCATGGCTTGCTGCAAGATATGGACACATAATTCGAAATGCTTCTACAAAAGGCTTAATATTTATTTTAATTTATATTCAATTTTTAATCGGGAAAAAAATGACAAATTGAATTTCTATGAAACGCAAAAATATAAAAACATTTCTAAATCCAAGCAAATGAACAAAATAGGCCAATTTTACATTTAATTTGTTCAAATGCAGTCTACTTTTATAAATTTGTTCCTGAATTTCAAAGTTAACTAGAAACGGCAAATAAATGCCATTTCCAAGGTTATTATTCATCCGATTTTAAATATGAAAAAAGCGTTGTAAAGAGAAATTGCAGTTTTATGAGAAAAGCGACCCTAAATATTTTTTGTCCAATACATAACTTTTCATACTACAGACCTTTTGAAACAAAAGAAATTAAAAAGTGACACATTCTAGAACATATAGTTTGCCAAGACTATAAATATTTTATTTTAAAAAATACGATGGGGCATTTATTTCAAATTAGAATTATATTTAATATTATATTACGTTGTAATTCCGTTAAATATTCATATATTTCATTCAGAAAAACTACCACTTTAACGACTGAAAATGTAATGAAAGAGAAAACACATTCATTTAAATTACCAATTACACATTGTTTTAGTCTGAATATATAAATATGAGAACTAACAATTGCTTCAAAAAATCAATAGAAAATATTATACTTTCCCTTTACTGACTAATGACTGTCGATTAGTTTCTAATTATGTAATCAAAACAATGAAAGTCCATTAGCGAATTATTTATTCATTATCAATAAAATATAGAAACACACTATTTTATACAAACACAGTACACAACTCTGACATATTTACTTAAAAAACATCTATTTATTTACCGAATCTTAGTACTTATTTTCGAAAAACTCCCAAGTATATGATTTTTCACCTCTTAGATTTAATGGTCGGTCCGATGAAGTTGTTGATAAGTCTGATGTTGAACCCTGGTTTGATAAACTTCCCGACCATGCTTGATTTTGACCTTTTAAGGTTGAATCATCTTCCAGACTAGAATCGTCATCAGGCCCTGACAAAATACATACGTTTGATAGGTATTTAAATACATTTATACTATTATTGTTGATAATAGAGTCTTTGCGGCTACCAAATTAGTGACTAATATGAAAGGCTTGTACCCAAATTGGCATCGGGATATGTGAAAATCCAAAATTTCTTTAAATTTCATTTAAACTCCCGCTGAACCGTGATATTACGTGGTCAATTACAACTGTTAGGTAACCGATAGGATAAAATCGAAATAAACGGCAGTTTGAGGATAAACGAAATTGACATTAAGGATTGTAATTTAAAGAATGCAAGATGTTAATTCTAACAATGTATTGGAAGCATATGTGCTGTCTTAGATGACGATGGATCCGTAAATCTATTATTGTTTGTGATGAATTGTACCATAGTCAATAACAACCTATAATGTTGTGGATTGTATGCCACATGTTGCAAATATTGGATAATTTGATAATCAGGAAAATTTGATATAGCCCAGGCGGTATCTGCTTAAAATCACTTATGTTTGGGTAAATCGGGTAGTATGGCAGAGTTTCGGCTTAATCGCTCCTAAAAATCATAAGAAATGATAATTTCACTATGCGTTAGTTTGATAACGTGGGCGTAATTTTTTATTAAACAAAATGTGAAAAAGTTCCTAAAAAGTCCGTTTTCTTCTTCCTATTTTTTCACATATCTCAGTAACTATTGCTTTTAGAGAAAAGTTATAGAAATGAAAAAGTTTTGTAATCAAATTAAACAAGATGCAGTTGGTTGCGAATCCAAAAATTTATTTTTACTACCTACTGCAAAAGTAGTAAAGATCGTAAAAAAAAATTGAAATAGCAAGTTATTTTAGATTTTTTTTTTAATTACTTATATTATACGTAGGACCTTCGCAAAAAAAAATTACAAATTTTAAAAATGTTGCTGAGGCAAAACTAAATCATTTAAAAAGTTGAACATTTTTGGACATATAAAAGAGCACTCAAATTTTCAAATTCATTTTGAGATATTAAAATCCGTTAATTAGGAGAGCCCAAGAAATTGTTTAAAAATTTCGCAATTTTTATGTCCCAAAGAGGACGCGTTAGGTTATGTCGAAACGGGGCCCACTGGTGAGGTTAGAACAGTTTGCATTTCCTGCGTTGCCAAAACTGTATCGGCCGGCCAGTGGCCCTAGGCGGGAGCAAGCAGACCAAGGGGGCACACAGGGCCCCTTGACAGCACGGGGGCCGCGGAACTCTAGGGAGGCCATTTTTGACAGCCGAGGGCCCGGGGCGGAACCCTAACGTGGGAGGGCCTGTAGTCCTAAGAGGGCTCATTCTGAGGGCGGAGTTTCGGCTCAACTGGGGTCATTTCTACTTTTTGTTAACCAAATTTTTAAACAAATCCCTAGGCTCTCCTAATTAACGGATTTTAACATCTCAAAATGGATTTGAAAATTTGAGTGTTCTTTTATATGTCAAAAATTTTTCAACTTTCTAAATGCTTTAGTTTAGCTTCAGCAACATTTCGAAAATTTGCAAATTTTTGGGAAATTTAGATTGCAAAATTATTATGCAAAACAAAAGTCCGATTTTGATGAAATTTGGTGGGAAGATTTATTATATTAAAAAGTATGAAGGTCCTACGTATAATATTTTATATTAAAAAAAGCAGCTAATATAATCGTAATACCTCTAGAAAACATAATCAATACATCTTTTACAGCTGGTGAATTTCCCTCTAAGTTAAAGGTAGCCAGAATTGTACCAATTTTTAAGAAAGGTGATCGTTCAGACATAAAAAAATACAACCAGTTTCAAATTCATCTGTGTTTTCTAAGATATTTGAAAAGCTTATGTATGAATGTATTATAGATTATTTTAATAAATTCAAACTGTTGTCAAAAACACAGCACGAATTCTTGAAAGGAAAATACACCGAAACTGCCCTTGTAGAATCCATTAATTTGAACAAATGTACGATAAAAAACTATTCACCGTAGGGATTTTCTTTGACCTCACGAAAGCCTTTGATGATGTGATGTTTGATGATTAATAAATCGGTGTTAGCACATAAATTAAAATGTTATGGCTCGTGTTATGGTATCACAGGTCCACCTATAAAATGGTTAATTTCTTATGTGTCCGATAGATCACAGCACCTTCAAATAACAGCCGAGTCAAATAACATCGCAAGTTTCAAATTTTCTTCTGAAATATGTCCAATAAAATACGGCGTACCGCAAGGCGGAATATTATTACCACTTTTATTCCTAATTTTCTCAAACGATCTTAATAACAGTGTATCAAATGAGTCTAGTTTTCTGATGTGTCAGTTTGCTGGTGACATCTCGACTATTATCAGTAGTAAAAATTTGGAAAACGCGCAGGAAAGAGCCAATACAATTTCTAATGAAATAACCGAGTGGTGTAAAAATAATGCTCTTAATCATGCAGAAGACGGTCATGACATTCAAAAATACTCGAGTGCTAGAGAAAAAACCAAGATCATTATTAGTTAGATCAGAGCAAAAGTCGTTATGTAATGCGCCAACAACTAAATTCTTAGGAATTCACCTAAATGAACGATTAGCATGGGACAATCACATTGCCTCCGTTGCCACTAAATTGTGTAGCGCATATTTTTCCATTGGTAATTTAAAAACCTCCCTAAATATATAAACTATACTGCTATTCTACAACGCTTACGTATACAGTAGACTGGCATATGGGATTATTGTCTGGGGATCGACAATGGAGATAGATATAGATTGTTTCTGCTGCAGAAATGCATCGTCCGTTTAATCGACAACGCTGAATATCGGTAGCACTGTAAGCCTATTTTTAAAAAATATAAAATAATGACAGTCTATGCGCTCTTCTTCTTTAATTTAATTATTTTCACAAAGAAAAAATCGGCAGCTACTGGAAGCAGCTGGAACCTCCCCACCCGGTGGATCTTTGAAGTCAAAAAGAGCATTAGATTGTGTGCCAAGACGGCACTAAACGTAATCCGATCTCATCCAAAACCTTTTCAGCATCACTTGAACGACTAAGAAAGTCTAGTCATCCTAGATACTACAGATTTGTAAAGCAACAAACTGAAAATTGGTAAAGTGATAATTTATAATAAATTCACCAACGAAGGTACAGAAAGCATATGATATTGACATTGTTACATCTACCTTTAAAGTTTGTGACAATCCACTGGTGCAGTCACTAAAAGTTACAAATATGCCGAAATCTTATTAACATGACATGACACTAACGTTATCGCATGACAAACGATGACAATAACAATCGTCAAAATTTGCTCATTGCAATCCGATCGCTCGCGGCTGTCTTTGTTAAATGAAACATTAGCATTTCAGTAATTTTACTAGATTTTAGAGGAATATTTGTAGTTTAATTCTTCGATTTGTCTGTATATATATATTTAAAGACGGTACTAAACGTAATCCCCTCTACTTCTAAAGCAGTGAAGAAAACCTCACACGTGAATTGAAACGAGATGTGATGAGTTTCACGACGTAACGGCTCGATCATCTCACGCGAAATGCGATCTACGCTTCATATTTGCTTTGTTTTTAATTTTTTTCACGGAAACCAAATCGAAAGGGTGGAAGTGTGATATATCGTTGAAATCAGATTTTTAACTGCTTTTCAATGGTTCCATTGCAAATTGAGAGTAATTATAAAATAAACAACTTGTTGCGTCAAAACGGCACTAAACGTAATCCGATCTCAACCAAAACCTTTTCAGATCTTCTGGGGCACTAAAGAAACGCACATGCAAAGTTTAATTCAAATCCATTCAGTAGTTTCGGCGCTATCGTGCTAAAACACATACACACATACACACACACAGACATTTTTCAAAAACCACTTTTTTGGGTTCCTAGGACCTCAAAACGTAAAGATTTGATGTTATCTCAATTTTCTTTTTGAACCAATTTTAGTAACCTCACACAATTTTATTGTGGTGAGGTTAAAATATTCTGGACTTCGAAAGAAATTCTGATGTTAATAGAAGTATACAAACAAGGTACGGTAACCAATTGAGCATACCGATACATAAAACAAGTATGTATGAACGCAGTCCACAATACATGGGAATAAACAATTTGCCTGAACACATAAAAAATATCTCTAATCCAAAAAGTTTTAAAAAATAATTAAAAAATATCTTGACAGAAAGTGTTTTGTATAGTCACAGTGACTACTTTAATATGCTTTAGACATTTAGAATTCACATAAAGTTTTAATACAAGTTTTAAAATATTCCTTTTATTTATATTGTATCCTGTTGTTTATTTTATTTCTGTTAGTTTGTGAGGCTACTTGTGACACATACAATGTTCTTCGGAATCTTATGGGAATAAAGATTATTATTATTAATATAAGTATTTGAAAAAAAAATCGACAAATAACTTACTATTTCAAAAATTTTTTTGCTATTTTTACTATTATTGCAATAATAAAAATGAATTTTTAGATTCGCAAGCAACTTCATCTTATTTAAAATTTAATTACAAAACTTTTTAATTTCTATAGCTTTTCTCTAAAAGTAATAGTTACTCAGATATATGAAAAAATAGGAAGAAAAAACGGAATTTTTCACATTTTGTTTAATAAAAAAATACGCCCACGTTTTCAACCTAGGCATAGTGAAATTATCATTTCTTATGATTTTTAGGAGCGATTAAGCAAAAAATCTGCCATACTACCCGATTCACCCAACCCAAAACAAATACCGCATGGGCTAATAATAATAAACAAAATGAAATGGTGAATATAATGACAAAAAGTCTTTTAAAAAGTAAATCTATCTGTTGGTCAGTACATTACAGTCCTACGAAATGTGAAATAGTTGTACATATTTTGTCATAGTTCAATTTTAACTTTTTATCACCCCCAGATGCCAACTTGGTGGACAAGCCCCGCGTTGAGTAGTTCAATATTAGTGTCACATCAAGGGTGCCAATCTTAAACTATGTTATGTTAAAATTACACTAATCAATAATTCAGCGAGGCTATTTTTCTCGCCAATATGATTATACTGATAATTTCTGCTGCAGTATACGGTTACAACCACAAATAAGAAATATTGTTAGGTTGTATTATTAAAGTGTATAATCTCAATCTTCTGATCACAAATTCTACAAAAATAACAATATTGATTAACTGATAACTTTGTTATTTTTGTAGAATTTGTGATTAGAAGATATATATGGTAGAAAAACCCTATAGACAAACATGTATAGTCTTAACTAAAAATGTAAATTAATTAAAAAATAATTTTTTAATAGTTACAAAAAATTTGTTGTACAAGTTAGATCTGGGTGAATCAGTCCGGCGAAGAGCCTCAATATTTATATTTTTATCCCAGTATGATATCTATTATTAATATTACGTAAATCACTGCAACAAGTATTGTACATTATTTGTAAGTGTCATTTCAACAAAACAATTAATGTTATTTTACTATACAGGGTGTTTCAAATCGCCCTTCCTTACTAAAATACGGATGTTTTATTGATCTTGGACAAATCTTTTTTTGGTCATAACTATTGAACCACCCTGTATAATCGGTTCATACTTGGAATATATGTTTCACTTATTTTACTTGATAGAACTTTATAATAAACCAAAGCAGAAATCCAGGTCTGAGTTAATAAAAAACTGATAATATATTTTATGTCAAAATCAACATGACAAAATTTTGTAGATCTGTTACGATATTCGAAAAGAGCAGAAGAAATTTAATAGAGTAGCTCACTTAATTTGTTTGCGCATTAAATTCATCAACCTTGACTACTTGCCGTAAATCCTATTTCAATAAAATGGCCGAGACAGTTGGAATATTTATTTCAGGGTTTAATTAACAAAAAATTTAACTTGCAGCAGTGACAATTCTTATACTTTATACGGGCAAAATTGAAACTGGTTAGTGTTAAAGCACAGGACCGTGCGCACTGAACTTGATATTTTGTCCTATATATTTAGCAATGATATCGAGATTCGAGTGGTAGTTGAAATTGTGCAGGCGAGTCCGAGACTGGCAATGTAATCAGCCTGAATGAACCATCTACGACTGCACTGGTTTAAAGATAATAAAACGGACAGGTCTACTAGCATAAAAAACTCGTAAATCGTTTCTCAGAACTCGATGAGGTGTGCTGTCAATGTGTCAGTGCAGTGCATAAATACCTATTATAATATCAAGCGTAGGAGTTTAGTTAGTTAGTGTTCATATTTATAAATATTTACTACTATATAAAAAGTGAAATATTTTAATTATTTACTAATTTACCATGGCTTTCTGGAGACCAGTTGAAACAGAGGATAATATAATAACGCCCGAAAATCTTATCATTTTCTTATGACAAGCATTTCTATTTATCACCGCCCGTGTACAATAAAGAGATGCCGACTGTTTTTGTCGGCCTTTAGTTCTTATACGGTTTCAATTAAGTTTGTATACACTTTACACTTCTAGACTAGGTAAGTGAACTATTGTGAAATAATTTTAAAAACAAGGTAGCTCACCTGATAATCTATCAGGGAGGATATGTGGCCCAATCAAATGATTGTTGAAAACGCCGCACCGTTTTCGAAGAATTCTTAACAGATGTCGTTTACAGATGAGGCACAATTTACAAGAGATGGTGTTTATAATTTAAGAAATTCACATGTTTGGACAGAAGAGAATCCAAATGCTGTAAGACAGAATAAATCCCAACACCGATTTTCTGTTAATATTTGTGGTGTTTTCAACAATCATTTGATTGGGCCATATATCCTCCCTGGTAGATTATCAGGTGAACTTTATTTAGACTTTTTGCAACATTTTTTTCCCATGTCATTGGAAAATGAAAATATTGCGGGAATGTATTACCAGCATGACGGCGCTCCACCCCATTTTGGGAATATTGCGAGAAATTTTCTAAATGACAATATTCCAAAAATGTGGATAAGTCGAAATGGACCTCATCATTGGCCCTCGAGGTCAGCGGATTTCAGTCTTGTTGATTATTCTCTTTGGGGGCACTTAAAAGCAAAGGTATAGTCGCAAACTCCTCTATAAAATCCTTATTTTGCTATAAGGAACGTAAGCAGACTGCAACCAACAACTACTCTCCGGGATATATGCCCCGCCGAGCGCTGAATTACAAGTTACAAGCTGGGCGCTTTAAGCGTAACAATCATATTACCAACAGAACGCTAATGCTTCGATTGCAACAAACACCAGCCGAAACACTGATCTTACTTAAAGGAGCTCTCGTGCCAGTCATCTCACACCACTTGCAGTTTCGAGCTGTTGGCTCTCGTCAGTGCAAGGTAGGTATGTGACAACCGACACGAGGATCCTTCGACTATTTGGCAATCGAAGCATTAGGGTTCTGTTGGTAATATGCAATTATTACACTTAACGCGTCAGGCTTGTAACTTGTAATTCAGCGCTTGGCGGGGGACATAGCCCGGAGAGTAGTTGTTGGTTGCAGTCTGGTTATGTTCCTTATGGTAAAATAAGGATTTTATAGAGAAGATTGCGACTGAAATATGTTTAAATATTCCACCCTCCAGAAGCACATTTGAATTATTTTACAATAGTTCACTTACCTAGTTTAGAAGTGTAAGAATTGTCACTGCTGCAAGTTACATTTAATTAATTAAATCCTGTAATAAATATTCAAGTTCCAACTTTCTCGACCATTTTAATGAAATTGGATTTACGGCAAGTAATCAAGGTTGATGAATGAAATACGCAAACAAATTAAGTGAGCTACTCTATTAATTTTTTCCGCTCCTTTCGAATATCGAAACAGATCTACAATATTTTGTCATACAGGGTATTGATTTTGACATATAACATATTGTCAGTTTCTTATTAAGCCGGACCTGGGTTTCTATTTTAGTTTATTATGAAGTTCTATTAAGTAAAATAAGTGAAACATATTCTAAGTATGAACCGATTATACGAGCTGGTTCAATAATTATAACCAAAGAAAGATTTGGCCAAAACCAATAAAATATCCTCTATCTCAGTAAGAAAGGACGAAGGATGCATTAATACCGAGTAATTTAGAACTGCCAAAGTGCCCTCTATCCACAAGTAACGTATGAACTTTGAAATACCCTGTATATAATATAAATGCCTATCAACATTTAGGAATAATATTATTTTGTAGTAGACATTTGTTTAAAAAACTAAAAATAAATCTATACTTTTTCTCTGGTATTAGAGAGCAATACTAGTTTGAAATATATTTATTTTATTTACATTGTCTATTAAAGATCCATTTACAACATTTAACCACAAAACCAACCATTGTTCAATTGTTTATGCCGTGCAAGCGTCTATTCCTGATTTATGTCGTTTTTTGTTTTGGATAGACAAAATATTTGTTGCTCTTTAAAGTAGGTAAGGATTACTAAAGCGCCACATGTTGATCCCGAGGTTGATCATATCTAATCTTTAAAAGAAGCTGAGGAAGTCCTCTCTTCCTAATTGTTAAGGTAGAAAGTGTGTTTGTTCTTCGACTTTAACAAGGATATATTTAATTTACCACGATTACAGTAGTATTTTGTAGACGAGTAAATTCAGAAAAATGTTATACTGGAGAATGACTGTTTACAAAATATTGTTTATTTTTTATTTTATTATATACTGATGAGGTTCTTCGCTGTCGATTTCATTTAGTGACAAGTGCATTATGTTTTCCAACTATGAGATAAAAAGGCTTAAAATATTTTTATAGAAAAGTTTCTTTATTATAACTAAGGATTGTTATTTTTTTTTTTAATAAGCCATTATTTTCAGGTATCATTTACATTCTCAGTCCCCCATGCATCTAGTAGTTAGTCAGTCCGGTGTTTTTATTTCGGAATACTCAGAATAGTTCAATAAATCGTGAAAAAGAGGCAAGAGAGCTTATTGAAAATGTGTCAAATAGCATTATTTCCAAAGCAAATTTTGATCAAACAAGTAATGTCTTTAATAAAACGTTCAATAACTTTCGACAAATTATTTACGTAAACATACATCCACATAGAGTATAGATAAAGAGTGTTAAACTTGTAATGTTCTAATAATATTTCAATTCTGGATTATGTATGGCAAACAATTCAATATAGGTATATACATACACTATTCATAGAAACTGATATTTATTTTTAAGCACAATGTTACTGAGATAACTTTTGCTAGCCATTATATTGTACGCCACTATACTGAATTATAGGAAGACAATTAACAGAATTAACACAATTTAGGTAGTTTTTGTTATGTTCCTTTTACGATAGAACAAATTAGCTCTACACGAGACTGTCAGAGAATACAGAAAACGCATGGGAGATGTATTGTATCAGGGAATTGCTATTTCTGTGTTCTCCAAAGTATCGTGCCGATAATGTATTTAATTTATAAGTTAATTAAATAAGAATAGAATAGAGAAACGCCAAGAAACAGATTATTTAATTCAGATTGCAACAGATATAGTAAATAATAAACTCTTTTATATTTAAAACCATGATGATATTTTCTGTACCATTGGTTTTTTTTCTTATATAGGGTGTTTTTGAAATACATTAGTATAGACTTAGATTCAACACTGCCTGTGATTTTTTAAATTTTGTTTTTCATTGTATCAAAAGTCTTTATTTTGACATGTCTTATATCTCTGTACATACTTTGTACTTGATTTCTTTTTTGGACGATAAATTCTATTCTATTCTATATTTTAATATGTCAGTTTTTGTGTAATGTGAGGAATAATACCATTTTCAAATTTAAAAATTGAAAACAAAAATTAACATTCACCATATAATCTCAACGTCTGCAATATAACTTATTAGCATTTATTACAGCCATTGGCGAGTCTGCACAAAGTGATCAAATTACACATAAAATTGAAAATAAACACCCATAAAGTTACTTAGTTAGTTTAAGTAGTTGCTCGAAGTGCAATCCACCATTATAAATATATGCTTGAGCTATTTTTAGCGTGGAATCATGAACTTTTGAAAACACATTAGGCCAGTCCTGGATCTGCCTCGCCGCATTTAAATATGCAGCCTTAATTGTTCTTGGGTATTTATCGCCACACCGCTTGTATAATAACAAAGTACACTTCGAAGATACTATACACTTAAATGGGTGACCGTTTAAGACCGCGTACTCGCATCACATCTTCCAACGGCTTGTATATCAGTGTTTGCGCGGAAGCTATGCAATCTTAGGCGAGGATTGTCTAGGAGATATACCATCCTTCGAAGGGGATGTAAAGCCGTCGGTCCCTTGTCTATTAAATGTTAGGCAAATAAAAGATCCCTACTTCTCGAAAGAGAAGATGTTCGGCAAAATTCTTGATTGCGGGTAGCTCGTTTACAGACGTCGGTGTTAGACCTCAGTAACGGAAATAGACCGACGTTAAATAAATGTTTTAAAAAATACTATACTAATTTCTTTTTACGCCTGGCAAGCGCGCAGAATAAGATCAAGGACAGAAACATAAAAATCTTTAGAATAATAATTATTATTATTTTCAAAATTTATTCTGTGCTATTTTTGGGCATACAGCCGGATACACTGAAATATGATACTTTTTTAAATATGGATTTTTACATTTATTCCTGAAATCTTGAGTGAACATTTTATTTTGTCTTTAAATCAATGATGTTTCATTTGCTACTAAAGTACCTCTCTTTCAAAGTTTATTGTAAAATACTTTACTTTACTTCGTTGGAGCATGTTTTTATATTTTCGAAAAAAAAAAAAAATTGTTGGAACTTATATTAATAATGGTTCCAAAGAAAATACACACTAGTAACAATCTCCTTCAATTTTTACATACACTGGATTCGATATCATAGTAAAAACGTTTCCAAAAAGTGACAAATTACTTTATAATATGCAATTTTTAGTAATTAACAAATTCTTTATGTTCAAGATTAAACAAAAATATGTATTTTTTAAAAACACGTATGTGCTAAAAAATAGAAAATATTTTTTCAGCTATCGCAGCATTTTAAGGTTTAAGAATTTTTCATTTTCCCGACTCTTCCAAGTTATCCATGAAATGTTTGACATTTTTTCTAGGTCTGACAAAGAGATACTTTTGTAGTTGCAATGCTCAAAGTTAGAAATCATTTTTAGTCGCGGAAAAATTGGCTCCAATTCACGATCTGACCGACTGACAGCGCGAAATTGTAAATTATATAAGCATACGAATATTCGATAAATTAAATATTGAAACTTATAATTTACACTTTTATATTGAGAATTACAAATTTATACGATTTTTTATAAAGAATTATTAAAATTCTACGTTTTTATTAATAAATTTTCCAAATTTGCTGAATTTTCCCTGAGTTTTGTAAATAACTTCGAATTTCCTGATTTTATTAGTTCGCAAGAACCCGCACTTTTAGGCCTATTTGATTAAAAATAAAAACATGAAGTGTTCATCATAAAATATCACTTTTTATATGAGAAAATATTGCCGCCATCGTAATTCTCGCTCTCGAAAACGGGATATACCAATTTCTGTTTTTCAAGCTTTTTGAAGTATCTCGGTTTTTGGGGTGTGGTTTCAACCCTTGAGATCGAGCGGGGTGGCTTACAGTCGATAGTTGCTCATTTCTGACAAGCCCTCGCACGGCCAGACCCGAAAAACCTTAAATGGATGCGGTTTTTTGCATAAAGGGGTTGTTTGCGCCAAATTGTGGTGTAAACCATTGTCTCTATCGTATTCTTCACTCTCGAAATTAGGAGGTTGTTCATTTTATTGAAATTGAGCAAAAAAACCCGATCCGACAAGCCCACGCACGTCCAGACCCGAAAATCCGAAAATGGGGGGTGGTTTTGCATAAAGGAGTGGTTTGCGCTAAACTGAGGTGTAAATCATTGTCTCCATCGTATTCCTCACTCTCGAAAAAGGAGAGATGTCTTTTGCGGTGTTAACAGTACTTTAACGGTCTTTGCATTTCCACAGGGGGATATTATACGAAGCCTGTTACATTAAAGATAGTACTAAATCAGTGACACTAGCGTTCAATCTTCCGTCCGACTCAGTTTGGCCGATGTAAATGAAAAATAATCAATTCTAATACATTTCTTGCAATTGTTATCGAAATACGTCGTTGGACCAAATTTCAAAGATGTATATGAAAACACAATTACAAGACAAGCAAGCAAATAGAAAAGAAATAATAAAAGTGCGCAAAAGTATGCTGGCTACAGAATTCCCTATTTCTATTGCTAATCCACATTATATATTTCTCTATCATTTATCAATAATATATTGTGGTCACAACATGCTCAACACTATCAAGTAGTACTGTTTTATGTAAAAAAAAATCCTGCTATGGCCTTTATTATTTCGCCGTTTTTTTTTAAATTTGCAACTTAAAATTACCCAGAATTCTTTTTAAAGGAACAATGTCGTATTTTATTCCCACATGGGTAGTATAAAGTCGGTGGAAATCAGGAAAATAGCCCAAAAATTGTAATTTGAAATTTATATCGTTAATATTAATATGCGCCGTAAGCGGAAAAGTAGTTACTGCAACTAAGAATGTCTTTACAGTTGTTAGAATAACTTCACTATACACTATACATAACATGGTACAATAATCAGTACTGCTAACAGAGTGGGGTAAAGTACACTGGTAAAGTGCTTTAATTACCAAGCATGAAGCTAGAATGCTTCAAAGTAACAAGTATCACATATTTCTATTTACAAAAGTACTTTAATTCCCAAGTTCGGTATGTGAAAAGTAAAGCATCAAGTACCAAACCATCAGAAACATAAACGCCTAATACTGAGTGTTATTTACACAGTACTTGAATGCCTTAAAGTCCTTCAAGCACTATTAAAAGGGCAAGTATTTACAAAGCAACTCTATCAATCAGCCATAATATAAGATTAAAACAAAACCAATATTATTGTTATATTTTTATAAATTTCACAATACAGAACGATAATGAAATTTGCCACTTGCAATCTATGAATAACTAAAACTGAATGGCTTTTTTATTCTATTAGTTCCTGAATTTTCCTGAGTTGTCTAGAAGAAATTTGAAAAGGAGTTTACAAGAAATTTAGAAGTTCTTCAACCACATCTTAAAAATTTGAGTTACTTTCTAAAATAATTGCATTAAAAAAGGACTACAATTACTTTAAAATTAATTGAAGCAATTCGAAGGTAACCGAAGCAGCCTGAAACGGCTTTGAAGTCCCAAATATTTGCATCACCATAGTTCCTGAATTTTCTTGTTCCGAACAAATTTGAAAAGGAGCTTGAAGAAGTTTAGAAGTTCTTCAAGTACTTATAAAATATTTAAGTTACTTAAATTGAAGTACTTCAATTACTTTTACTGAAGCACCTTGAAAGTAACTGAACTAGTCTGAAAGGGCTTTGAGGCCCCAAGTACTTACGCAAAGTAATTCATCGAATACTAAAAACCTCCTCTTAAAAATAAGTGGAGCGCTTTTTGCTCGTGCCCTAAAGGTGCTTCACCCAGTCCTGATCGTTAATGTGTTTTATTCATCTCTAGATGATGCCAATACAGTTGGCGAAATGCACGATAGTTCCAAATCGAAAGATTCCTCCTCTTCAAAACATACCAAAATACATTTAGATAATGAAAATAAACACGTAAGTTTAAACATAATCCAGAATTAGAAAAAAGCGCCTCCTTGAACCATACACTATATTTTACATAAATAAATAAAATGATTCACATGTTTAACATTTATTTTATACTACTCAAAACGATAAAACACAGTGCTCTAGCGTTTCAAAATGCTGTAAATTCGACTAGACTATCTGGCCATGTGCCAATGTTTAAATCGCCTACACTATTTCAGTTTTAGTATATGCGTTATATCCCATTAGCGTCTAATAAAAAGAGTTGGCTCTTTACGAGTTCCATTTTTTATTGTCTGAATTTTAAGTAGGCACTAGAAGAAAGATTTAGGGGCCCGCGTTTGCTTACGTACTGATATAAAAAAAAAACGCTAACGAAATGATATAGCTATTTATTTATAATTTCATTTAATAGTGGTTTAATGCAGGAAGTTTTAAAGATGCAACAAAATAATTCTGAAATAGATCACGCCAAAATAAGGATGAAAATTTATTAACATGGGTCGCACACTCATCAAACCCTATATCATTGTAATTGATGAAAAAGTGTCTATCTGAAAATGTAAAATTATACAGGGTCATCCACTTAAAAAACTACCGATGACGTCATATCTTGAAAAATATGGTAGCTGTTGGAAATCAAAATACGTCACTGAATACTACAAAAACTTTTGTTAAGGGTATTTTTTATTCGAAATTATAGTTTAGCGAGAAATCAGGTGTTTCCACACGTTTACCCAACCCCCCTATACATGCACATAAGGACGCGCTCGTATTCGCGACAGGAGTTTCAACAAAAATTTAGTTAATAATAATAATAAGCCACCTTTAAATAATGAAATTAAGGGATCACAGACATTGCGTTAATCATCGAATTCTGAACGACTCTCAAAATGCCTGTTTTTCGTCGATCCTCCGTTCATTTGTTTGTCGATTCACCTGTGCATCCGTTCACGAGATGAGGATCCTCACAATATTTTTCTTGGGTGCCTAAGAATATCTATGCCTTTGTTGAGAATCGATTGATTTCTGGTGCTGTACGGGTTTATAAGCGTGGTGGAGGGGACTCCTACCCTATTTTCTCTATGGTGTCAAAGACATTTATGCCAAATTTGGTATAGAAGCCTTTACCCAACGAACATTCATACATAAAAACGGACATGCACACATTGTCTGCCTTTTATATTTATCGACAGGGGATTTTTGATGGTGCTGAACACAAATCTAGAATCAACATTTCTATAAAAAATCGCTAATATATTTATTTTTAAACTGGCTCTTATTTTTCGCACTACGCACGGTCGCATGTCAACGGAGTGATATCCAAATTGATCGCGTTAAAATAATCACTTTTGAATCTATATTTACCATCCAAAGAAATTAATCTGCTTTCTAATACGTGAGCTTGATTACAGTAATCTCGATCACCCATATATGAATCATTAACAAAAAATCAATAACCATGTTTCATTGCAGTTCCGAAAAGATAAGTTTTCATTGTAATTTCGAAAATCTAAGTTTTTGTTGCAGTCTTCAAAATCATAAATTTTCGGTTTCGAAAATAGACCGTTTCAAATTCTGCTTGCGTTAATCATACAAAACTCAACTTGTGTTACTCGGATTCCTGTGGAGAGCTCGGAGGGAAGATTCATGTGAAATTTGGGCGCCAGCAGTCTACAGGGAATCACCAATGAAACTTTTGAACGGATGTTGTCTCAGGGTCGATTTTAAACGATTTGTGATCTATTCAAGAAAAGCTTTTGATTTTAATGATTTAATGTCCCGTAGAAAAGTTACGGATAACAATTTTGAAATCTCAGAATTTCTGCTTTTAGAAGGACTATAGGCTGACGGAACAAAAAGTTTAGAATAGGCTTTTTTCTTTTCAGTCATTTTTAAGCCTTTTATTAAAAGGGCTATATAAAGTCAGCCGAGAGATACAGAAGGTTGCTCATGGCGTGGATCGGAGGAGGTGGGAGCAGCTGTGACATGTGGTGATTCCTGACCTTGGATTCGGTCTGAGGACGGCTCCAGTGATGTGTGAAATGTTAAAAAAGTGCACTTTTTTGTCAGGCTATTGGGACGTTGCACTAAGTTTTCCTGGCTTCCTTGGCGGCAAGAGAGCTGCGTATTAACCGATTACACCCCGAGCATCTTGGAGAAAATTATCACTTTGAAAGTATTTTTAACCGCCTTCCAAGTCATCTCAATGCCGCTCTTTAAGTCTAGGAGATATATATTTGTCTGAGTAAAGGAGACCGGCCCTACAGTGTATACTGAGGTCTAAATCGCTTCTTGGGGGTAATTATATAATTGAAAATTATTTCGCAGTAGGTGGGTCTCGAACCCACTTCGCTAGGTATGCTCAGAGAAAAAGCTAGACGTGCTAACCACTGAACTATCGTCCCGCTTAAGCAAAGTTCCATTCTATTGGGTTGTGGATTATTACTACAGAAGTAAAAGCTTGTATTTGGATATAAATGCGATGAAAACAACTCTATCTTACAAGTTATGGGTACCATCATGATAGTTATTCGTTATACAATATACTATAGTTCGCCGTTTATCCTATATTTTTATTTTCCTCTAATCTTAGCCATAAATTAATGTTTGAACAACTGATTCTTCAGACAAATTTGCTAAATTATTTATCATTTAGGATTGAAGCCAATTCTACATGTAGAGGAAATGTGCGTTTAAGGAGAAATGCTTTCAGCCTCGGTTTATATTCATAATGTTTAATGAACCAAAAGGTTCATAGACCGATTCTTTGCTCTTTGCTTTGCTTCAAAATTAACCTGGAATTACAACTCGGTAATGAGCGAACTTAAATACAGATCAACGACATCAACGTTTGTCCTTATTGGACTCAATTTAGTTAAATATGGCTCATTAATGTGAGTTGCCCCGTAGATACAGGTAATTTATTTTTGAGATCAGCAGTCTACTTGAGTAAGAATACGACATTTATTTTGGTAACAATTCACATATCATTGTTAAATTATTTTCATTTTTAGTTGTGACCTTTGGGACCTAGTTTATTGTAATATATATTAAAATAGATTCTGAGTGTTTAAAGACATTAGAATTAGAACATGCTATTTGCGACATATAGAAAGTTAACGACATACAGGAATGGCCTATCGTCATAGGACAGTTAAAATAAGTGGACGAATGAGTAAAGCTGTAGATTTTCCTAGAGATTCTTTCGAAGATACTGTATTCAAATACGAGTATACTAAGCACATAAGAAATAAAAACCTGAGAAAGAAATATTTAATTGAATTTGTTACGTATGAGGCCTCTTAAAAACATTCTTTTTCTATCAATCTCAGATGCAGATGAAAATTATATAACAAGATGGCAAGAAAAACTCCTACAAACTTGTGTTTGGAAATATTCCCTAATGGAGCTACGATCCTCTGAGGATAGTGCTTAAATTGGATTTTGTTGATTATCTCGGGAATACTTTGGGTGAACTTTATGAGATTCGGTTCATAATCTTACAATATTAAGACTTACTATTTCACACTATTAACCGAAATGAATGTTATCCACAGGATGAAAAAAAAATGATGGTTGGGCACCTTTTGCTTCAACATACTTCTCTTTTATATTTTAAGTTGTTTAATATTTATTTATGATTCATTGCCATATTACATAAACATATAATTACCATTTAAACAATCAACAGTTACAAACATAAGGTACAATTAAGAATCTTGTTGTTATCTTTGACAGAAGCTTAAGTTTTAATAAACATGCAAATTTAGTTGTGTCTTCAGCATTAAAAAGCTTAGGATTCGTAATTATGAATGTTAAGGGTTTTAATAATGAAATTGTTATATTTTTCCTTTGTGCGGTCAAAATTAGAATATTGGTCACTATATATAGTATGGTCCCTGGGATATGCTACACACATAAACAATATTGAAGACATTCAGCGCCATTTTGTAAGTACTTGTGTTTTACCGAAGATGGCAATTTTCAAAACAGAAGAATAGCACACTCTATAGTATTCCTAGATAAAATTATTCTCAATACCTTCGATTGCCTGCATATTTTGGGGCAAGTATGTTTTCGTATACCTCGTATAGAAAGTAGAAATCTTGCTATTCCCAAGACTAATTTATGAAAAATTTCACCTATACATTTTACGTGTAAACATTATAACTCACTGCAAAATTAGCTTGATATATTTAATTGTAGTATGCCTCAATTAAACATTTTTTATCTGCATGTGGTCTACTACACATTTGATACATATTTGTACTTTTAATGTATTATTAAAGTAATTCCCCCACTGGTTACCCATTGAGTGGTTGTATCTAAATAAATAAGTAAATAAATAAATAAATTCGGGGTCCAAGTTTCTTAGCCTCTATCACATATGGATCAGTGGACGTGTTTTTTACCTTGGAAGACACGATGATTTTCCTAGATCGACTTCAAAAGCTGAAGGGATAATTAGTAAACACGACTGTTTGGGCGTTATTCTCAGAGGACCGTAGGTAGCTCCCTTACGAAGCTTTCAGATACTTGTTTATAAGTCTTCTTCGTAATATTTTCGCGCGGAGACTTAGCAACGAAACGGTCGCGCGGCAATTTAAAGACGCCCTGTGTATATTTTCATATACACTCTTCAAAGCTATGAGAAAACATATTTATAGTAAAATGATTCAGTAACTAAATAATAAATAAAATTTATCTTAAATCTCTAACTGACTTAGGTATAAGTAATTTCTTATCTGAGATCAACTGTTAGACAATACGATTAAACAAACTAATTCACATTTAGTGGAGTGAGTCGGACGAACTTCTAAATATCTTGTTATGCAACGAGAGTCCCTCTTCACCGTTTTCGAGGATGCTGAACACGATGGTGTTGGTGGAATTTTTCTTTCGAGTTGCGCAACCCCCCAAACGGTTAAAAACCACCCCCAAAAGAGGTTAAACGTTTATCACATCTTATCCACCGGTGAAACTTAACGTACATCGCTTTCGAGGATGCTGGACGCGGTGGTGATGCTCAATATTTTTTATGACCTCCTCCAATACTCTAACGGCTAATAAAAAAACACCCGAAAGGGGTGAAAGTCGTTTTTTTATATATCACCGGCAAAATGTATGTAACGCCCGTTTTCGAGGAACCTGGGCACGGTGGTAATGGTTAACATTTCTCCGGCCCCTTTCACCCCTATAACGGCTAACGAGCACCCCCGAAAGGGGTGAAAATCATTTTTTATTGCAGAGTGCAACATGACAAGACTTCGTGAAAATTTCACTATAGTTTCTTCGATTATGGTTCCCAGACCCCAAAAATGCCCCCGTTCAAAAGTTATATAACGAAATTTGTAAACACTCTAGAGGGCGTATTTCTCAACGGATCAAAATGAAATTTGGCGAGCATATACTTTGGGTCCATATCTCGGTTAAGTTAGAAGATAGGCCAAATCATCTTTTTCGTTTCAAAATGGCGGCAGTTCAAACTTTTAAAAAAATTCTCAAAATTTTAGTTCGAATCAAATATGTATATATGATACACCGTTGGATAGTATAACTTTTGTCCAAAAATGTTTTTGCTAAAACGCATAGAAAAAAATTAAAAAATGGAGGCGGTTCAAAATCTTTAAAAAATCCTCAAGATTTTATTTCGAATCAAATATGTACATGTGGTACATCCTTGAATAGTGCTCATCTAGCCTTACAACTTTGGTCTAAATCATTTTTGCTAAAGCGCATAGGAAAAATGAAAAAAAATGGCGGCGTTTCAATCTTCAATGTTGGAGAACGTTCTAGAGTAAACTAGTACATTCGACGCGGGTATATATACAGTGGATCTAAACGTACTGCAGACAGTTTTTAGTTAGACAAGCAAGTGATAAGATGAAATAAGAAACAGTAGCAAGTTGTAAATTAAAGTTGTTACGTGCGGATTTATGCCTTTTAGGTAGACAGTAGGTAGTTATAGAGAGGTGTATCCAGGGTTGCCGCGCTAGTAAATCTTGTAGCTGAGATTAGAATCCTTTAGCTATACAGTAGGCATCTCACAGGTGTATTAGGGGTTGCGTCTTTTGTCGGCTTGTAAGGTCACGAGAGGAAGGTGAGAAGTGGAGTTTGGAGACGGTAGCCATTAGGTACAGTGCGCCTGGCGTTCTTCGTGAATTTTTCCTTTTAATTGCCGTTAATGGGGCTTTCCATTTGATGTTTTCATGGGATATTGGAAATTCAAGGTTGGTTGTGTACGTTTTGGTTGTTTAGAACGACACACCTTACTCGACTAGTCGGATTTTGAATTGTAAGTAGATTATATTTTTTTTGTGAAGCAAGCATATGTCTCCCTAACGCATTTTCTGTGGTAATTGTAGAAAGCCGTCCCACGAGGAATTACTTCCAAGTTTGATCTCTTGGATCGCCGATTTTAAGCCGCCCTACACCTTTGAGTAAGGAATAAAGATCTTTTTAATTTTTTTAGTATACTTATGAAATTATTTTTTTTTAGGGCTTCTTATTATTTTTCTTCTTCTTCTTCTTTTCTGTTTTATTCAACTTTTTGTTGTTTTCGTAATGTTCAATCCCGAATTTTACGAATTCCCCCCACATAATTATTGAGTCTGGCGTTACCCATCTCCTGAGCAAGAGAGGCCTGGGTTTCTGTCACCTACTCTTGTTCTCCACTTGTGGACCCCTAATTGGAACTTTATAGACAACCCTTTGCTATCACTTTGGACAACAATTCGGGGTTTTGGAGAACAGGTATGGAACTGAATTGACAACTGCAGGCTTCGACATAGGACAATGATTCGTGGTCTGGATCATTTTGATGGATGGGAATTGACAACGACAACTTATGCGACCAATTTGGACAATGGTTCGTGGTATTTCTTGGGAGGCAGCTACTCAGCTCGCCATACAGGTTTTTATACTTAGCGTATGAGTTCGGGATACATAATTTGTGATTTCACTTTTGACTATTTGAAAATTTTAAGTATTCGAGCACAGTTTTCTTTTATATGTAGTGTATCAATTGTAAATATATTATGCCTGTATTTTGGTAAATAATTAATTTTTTTTTGGCTATTCAAAATTTTAAGTATTTGGATGATTCCTTTTTTTTATGTTAAATGTAAATAAGTAATGTCGGGTAATTCAATTCAAACCTTTTATCATTTGGGGAGGTATATTATATAAGTTATGATATATAAGTATAAATAAGTTCATATGCACGTCTTTTATCATCTCGTGTGAACCCTTCGTGATATCACGCACGGTAAGATCAAATTATATAACCAAGGACCGGTTCAAATATATTTATTGTTTATGAATATATATATCTACTCCAGGTGAATACCCTTTTACTGAATAAATTTGATATCCAAATTCTATCTTTACATACTGGTTTTCTTTTAAATTCATACCTCAAAAAATATAGTGTAGCGTTTGGGTACCCTTGTAAATTTTGGGAGCCTTCTAGCTAGGTTGCAGTCATTTTATTAGCTAGTGGCGCCAATTTATACATATACAGGAGTAACTAATGTGTATATGCTTTATTATTTATTATTTTTTTTTTGGTGTATGAACCTTAACCTACCCCCTCACCGACTAGAGCTGAGCTAGCCCTCGGCACACCTTTTGCGAGCCTCTGCGACTCGAACGCTACTGTTTATTTTCACTTCATTTCTTTTTGTCATATCAATATTACTGTTTGTTTAGAGACTAAATAGGCTCGTCATATATTTTTGGCACCCAACGTGTCATAAAGTAGTGAATTTATAATATAATTAGCGTGTTTTAGTATAAGGAATAATTATTGTAATAAAGTTATTAATAAATCAGTGGTTTGTGAAGATTCTTGTTGTAATAATTGAACCTATATATATAGGGTGTTTACTGTTTATTGGAGATTTTAAACATATAACAATATTTTGAAAACTACCTACCTACATGCTAATAGTTCATAAATCGATGACAATAAATTGAAGTTGGGCAGTTCTAATAAAGATATTATTACTTACTTAATCACTTATTTACTAAAATAATAGAGACCTAAAGCAATGCAAAACAATATAGGACGAAATATACCTTTCCGACTGGCCCCTGCCATCGGATTTTTTATATATCACCGGCAAAATGTATATAGGTGCCGCCCGGTGAGCACGGCAAAATTAATCATACTTCTCTTCGCGATTATATCTTTCTTTACCCTTCAGCTGAAAAAAGTAATCGAGTACATATAAAAACAGGTCTATTGAATCATTGATACGTACAATTTATTTTATTACGTAAAAAATGATAGAAAAATTTATATTGTCTGAAAGTTATTTGTGGCATTCTACGAATATTCTTTCCTATTATTTGGGTTTTCTACCACATGTACTATTATCCTCTTCAAAACAAATCACCGAATCTACAAAATAATAGAATTATTGGAAAAAAGGCCTCTGCGCCCGTGACGTTTACGCCAAAGGAAAAGTCAGAGGTTATGTTTTGCAAATAATATAAATCGGAATAAACACAAAAATAATATATTTTGCTGACGTTTCGGAAAGTAATCTCTTTCCGTTTTCAAAGCTATTTTTTGAAGAACTCTTATTTTGCTGTGTATGTCAAATACACAGCTTTAAGATTCTGTTTATGTTATTTCCATAGATACTTACTACTTACACAGAACATAGAACTGATGATATTTTTTTTTTTTTTTTTTAGATAATGTTGAGTTTGTTAAGTTCTTCTTTTAACATTGGTAGCCAGGTTGTACAAATATCTACAGAACAATTCGATACGCACTTATCTTCATTTAATAAGATTATTGCTGATTCTTTAATTTTTCTTTTTTTGGTATCTGTTTCTTTTGTTAAAATTTTTGCCGAGTCCCAGTTTATTCTATGTCCGTTTTCCCAAGCATGTTCACAAATCTTTGATTTCTGAATTTCATTCTTTCTAATGTAATTCTTGTGCTCATCCAACCTCACACTGAAAGGTCTGGATGACTCACCCACATAACATTTATCACATTCGCACGGGATATTGTAAATACAGTTTTTTGAATTCTGCTCCCTGTTTATCGGTTTTGTTTTTGTTAAAATAGATCTTAAAGTGTTCCCCTTTTGAAATATCGTCCTAACATCAAATTTGTCACCTATACGGCGTAGCTTTTCCGATAGTCCGTATACATAAGGAATTATTGCTGTATAATGACGTTCAGGTTTTTGTCGTACCTGATTGTCCCTATTTTCAACATTTATGAAAACTCTATCAACAAAGGTTTCAGGATATTGATTTTGTACTAGAACCTCTTTGATAAATTTTTTCTCGTTATTTAATATTTCATCATTAGATAAAATTATTTTGGCCCTATCGTATAAACATTTTACAACACCCCTTTTAACATTTATTGACTGATTTGAGTTAAAATTTAGATATCTATTAGTATGTGTTGGTTTTCTATAAACGCTTGTTTCAATTGTATTATTTATCCTTCTAATTAAAACATCTAAAAACGGTAGTTCATTCCTACTTTCTACTTCTAATGTGAATTTAATAGACGGTTCCTTACTATTTATATTTTCTAAAAAACTATCTAGTAAATCAACACCATGAGGCCAAATTGCAAAGATGTCGTCAACATATCTCCACCAGACAACCGGTTTGTTTATACAATTTTGAACATGTGTGTTCTCAAAGTTCTCCATAAATATGTTGCTTAAAATTGGTGATAATGCACACCCCATAGCCATACCAAAATCCTGCTGATAGAACTCATTGTCCAATTGAAAATAGGTTGTTTTTATACACAGTGTTAAGAGTTCCATTATGCTATTTACACTTAATTTAGTTCTAGTTTCCAAATTATTATCATTTAGCAACCTGTCTTTAACTATTTTTAATGTTTCATCTACCGGAACATTGGTAAAGAGGCTAATTACATCAAAACTAACCATCAGGTGTGATTCATGAATATCGATTTCATAAATTTTTTCTATGAAATGTTTACTATTTTTAATATATGAATCGGTATTTCCAGATAATGGATCAATAATTTTAAGTAAAAATTTTGCCAAATTATGACATGGTGAATTAATAGAACTAACAATTGGTCTTAAAGGAATATTTTGTTTATGTGTCTTTGGTAAGCCATAAAAATGAGGGGGCTTACTATGATGTGGTGTAAGTTTCCTTCGTTCAAAATCATTAAATTCATGTTTGTATTTAAACAAAGTTCTGTAAATTTTGCTCTCTATTGATTTTGTTGGATCTTTGTTTAGTTTTGAGTAGGGTCCCTCATTTACAAGAGTCATGATTTTTGTGTTATATATATCTTTATCTATAATGACTGTGGCATTACCTTTGTCTGCTGGCAATATTTTTATGCTTACATCGCGTTTTAAAGAATCCAATATCCTGAAGCCTTTGTTGATAGAGTTTTCATAAATGTTGAAAATAGGGACAATCAGGTACGACAAAAACCTGAACGTCATTATACAGCAATAATTCCTTATGTATACGGACTATCGGAAAAGCTACGCCGTATAGGTGACAAATTTGATGTTAGGACGATATTTCAAAAGGGGAACACTTTAAGATCTATTTTAACAAAAACAAAACCGATAAACAGGGAGCAGAATTAAAAAAACTGTATTTACAATATCCCGTGCGAATGTGATAAATGTTATGTGGGTGAGTCATCCAGACCTTTCAGTGTGAGGTTGGATGAGCACAAGAATTACATTAGAAAGAATGAAATTCAGAAATCAAAGATTTGTGAACATGCTTGGGAAAACGGACATAGAATAAACTGGGACTCGGTAAAAATTTTAACAAAAGAAACAGATACCAAAAAAAGAAAAATTAAAGAATCAGCAATAATCTTATTAAATGAAGATAAGTGCGTATCGAATTGTTCTGTAGATATTTGTACAACCTGGCTACCAATGTTAAAAGAAGAACTTAACAAACTCAACATTATCTAAAAAAAAAAAAAAAAAAAAAAAATATCATCAGTTCTATGTTCTGTGTAAGTAGTAAGTATCTATGGAAATAACATAAACAGAATCTTAAAGCTGTGTATTTGACATACACAGCAAAATAAGAGTTCTTCAAAAAATAGCTTTGAAAACGGAAAGAGATTACTTTCCGAAACGTCAGCAAAATATATTATTTTTGTGTTTATTCCGATTTATATTATTTGCAAAACATAACCTCTGACTTTTCCTTTGGCGTAAACGTCACGGGCGCAGAGGCCTTTTTTCCAATAATTCTATTATTTTGTAGATTCGGTGATTTGTTTTGAAGAGGATAATAGTACATGTGGTAGAAAACCCAAATAATAGAAAAGAAGAAAAATTTATATTGACGCATACGAATGAGCTTAATTAATTGAATGTACTCTAGTCAGAAAAACATTCATTATCACTCGCAGACGGGCGGTACATGAATTTTATCGGATATTTTACAAAAAAAAGATTTTACACCCCACGGGGATGTTTATTATCCGTTAGCGGGGTTGGAGGGGGTAAAAATAAAATTCGGCATCACCACCGTGTTCAAAATCCTCGAAAACGGAGGTTACGCTAAGTTTCACCGTTGGAAAAGATGTGATAAGCGTTTTAACCCCTTTTGGGGGTGATTTTTGGCCGTTTGGGGGGTTGCGCCACTCCAATGAGAAATTTTACCAGCACCATCGTCCTCAGCATCCTTGAAAACGGAGAGAGTAGGTACTCTTATTGCATAGCAAATACTTACAATTTTAGGCTTTTTTTCGACTCACTTCACTAATTACTATTTTGTTATTATCAATATTACATAAAAACCCCTTAGATAATTAGCCAGTCGCACAATTAAACGGTCCGATTCCGGCAACAAAAGTTTTGCCGAGGCGCCTATGTTTATCACTCGCTGCCTCAGAAAATGAAAATTCTTCTAACGCTATACAGATTTCTTGTTTATTTTCAATAAAATAAATTTTTTTATAATAGTTAAAAAGTATGTACAAAAGAATAAAGACTTACGTTACAAATGTCAAAAACAAAAAATATTTAATAATTTTATTTAATAATCGCGTTTGCTAAAGGTTTTAATTTAAATGATCTTGGTGACTTCAACGATAAGTTAGAAATGAAAACTGTCTTCATTTGTAAAGAAAAATATGCCTATAATCTCGGGTATCAATCTATTTGCTGCATATTAACATCTATTTAGTAAGAAGTTATTTTAACTTGGTCAATGTACCTTAAGAGGTTATCATGTAAAACCTTTAACGGTCTATCTTCCTTTTTGCGGAACATTGTGACAATCCTAAAAAGATACTAATGGCACACTGAGGGGCGTTCCGTTGGTCTTAACAGGCCCGACAGATTTATAATCGCTTTCAATATAGCTTTTTTCATAGAATTGATTGGCGTAGGTCCCAAAGGTGGTCTAATTTCGAGTTATTCACGAGAAAGTGTTAAAACTGGTATTTTTCACATTTTCCTTTGAGGTTCATAGGAATATTAATATATTAATACGTATTTTAATACGTCCGATCGATTGATATAGGAGCATGATCCCAAAAACAGACCAATTTAGAGTTAATCACAACAAAGTGTCCTTTATTGCCGCTCACGAGAGGCACTAAAAGTATTTGAAGAAAGAAATAACAATATTAATTCAATTGGATGGAGTCTGCGGTAGGTTCTTGATGAAACATATTCAATAGACTAATTATAAATACTCAAAAGAATAGTTACAATACGCACTTGGTTTATTGTTTCATTAGCTTTTTCTCAGATTTCTCTGACATATGTCTCAGCCTTGCGACCACTAACAAAGAGTCTTAAATTTTTTTTTTAAGACTCTTTGATAATGGTCGCAAGGCCGAAACATATGTCAGAGAAATCTGAGAAAAAACTAATGAAACAATAAACCAAGTGCGTATTGTAACTATTCTTTTGAATATTTATAATTATAATATTAATTCATATTCGACGTTTGAAGAAAAAATTGCATGTTTTATGTGGAGTAAAGTGATTCTTTGTGTCTCGCCTGTTCTTGTGAAGCACATCACCGACATAAAAAATGTCACTTTTAACTCCATGTAAAATAATATACCATTTTTTAAAATTTCTTTTGAAATAACGAGAAAAACTAATGTTCTTGTGTTATTTCTTATGAATTTTTATACGGCGCTTTTTTTGAGGCATCCATAAATATTGATGTCAGCGCTATTTCTTACTCCTGTTTAATTTGTTTATTGGAGCTCTTGATATAATTTCTGTATTTACCGAACTTAATTTTGCTTTTGACAATGTTGTACCCATTTTATTTTTAAAAAGTAAGACTTGGCGTTAGGACGACTTTCGGCGACATGATAAAAATATATTTCCAGATTTTTACTTTACTAGAAGAGGCCGCTTTAGAAGGGAGAATGAGTCATACTTCAATTAATTAACTTAGGTAATAAGTTCAAAGCCTGAATAATTACTAATTTTAAATATCGATTTACTGCATTGTAGAATTGTAGCCCCACGGCTCCATCTAGTTTTCCAAAAAATAATGCCTTTATTTGTCTTCAAAAAATTACTAAAATAAAGTGTTTTTTAAGTATTTATCAGATAACTTTCGTATACACTCAATATTAGTATTTATTACGAAAATCCTTTGTATATGCAGTTGATCTAATTCCGATCAGGCTTGTAAACTAATAGAACTAAATCAATGAAGAGATTACGTAAAGAAATTAGAAAAGTCAATAACAATATAATAATATAATATTTTTTATTTATTTACTGTACATCACACTGTTTTATACAATTATCAATATTTCTACTGATCTGTGAACAACACATTATACACAAAATTTTGATGGAATATATGATGCCATAGCAAACAAATAAAGCTTGCTCTCTCACAAAAATACAAAGTACTGTGAGTGGGCTTAACAATCTGAATTAATGTTTAACTAATGGGTATAAATGAGTTTAATTAATACTACATAATATTAGTGAAGTAAAATTAGCTTTTCAGAGAAAATTTTACATGGGGCAACGCGACATAAAAAAAAAGTTTGTTTTGGTGAAACTAAGAATACCCTGAGTTTTCCGCTTCGAGTAGTTGGGGAACCCTTTTTTTTCGCGAAAAAGGGGTAATTGGTCATTTTTAAGGGTGGTTTTTCAGTTTTAATTCATTTTGGACCCTTTAAAATGCTAGTTGAGAAACTAGAACGATACCCTTTTATTGTAGATGTTCAAGGAACGTTCAATTCAAATTTCGTGAGAATCGGTTCACCGCCATCCACGATATGTATATAAACATACTGAAGGAACGTGGAAAATTGAATTACGGCTAACTTGGCCAAAATTAAATCGAATTTAATGAAATTTTAGACGAAACTAACCTATATAGCCAAGAAATAGTCGGACAAATTTTAGTAAAAAATATGCAACAGTTTGGCCTCAATTCCATTTTTAGTCCAAATTCTACAAAATTTTCAAAAGCTTCCCCAATTTGCCCAAATTGAAAAATGAATTTCTTTTTTACCAAAATGAAGGTATTCTTATGTATTTTCACGTGAAAAATTTCAATATAAGTAATAAAAAGTGATTGTAAACAGATTTTAAATATTTAGATAAACAATTCTCGAGGGCGAGATATAATTTATATATATAATAATATAATTGTAGCATAAATTGCTGTATGTGACGTCAATGGTTTTGCATGAGCAACGTTTAGTTTTGCAACTGATCTTACAATCATAAGCAATTATATTGAGTAATTGATTAGGAAGAGGAGCTTTATCAGTCCTTATCGGCATCAGTTCATTATCTGTTGTTTGCTGCCATCCAAAATCCTGTCAATTTTGGTACTTCAGAGAATATCTCAGATGTATACGACTTTAACGATGACAAGGGTGAAGAAATATTCCATTAGCACAACTAGTACAACTACTAGAAAAAGAGAACATGAATAAAATAAAATAATAATCAATATATGTAAAAAGTTTAATAAAAATCAAGTGAATTTTCGAAAAAAAAAATATATCTTACTTTCGAGAGTTTTTTTTCATCTACATATTTAAAACCTGCTCACAGTCA
The DNA here is from genome assembly GCA_963675555.1 of Leptura quadrifasciata. Classification (NCBI taxonomy): domain Eukaryota; kingdom Metazoa; phylum Arthropoda; class Insecta; order Coleoptera; family Cerambycidae; genus Leptura; species Leptura quadrifasciata. The sequence goes on from OY776678.1 coordinate 48,984,358, forward strand.
CATTTTATTATTAATATTGAAATTTTTATAATGAATAATTACACATATACTTGTGCGCGCATACGTATAATACCGAAAATGATGGAAAATCGCCGCGTGCATGTATAAACCAAAAATGACAAAAAATCGGCAAAATTAAAAAAACTATTTGTTAGTTATATCACGTGAAAGTACATAAGAATACCTTCATTCATTCCCCAAATTGGGGAAAGTTCTAAAATGTGGAACTTGGACTAAAAACGGAATTACGGTCAAACTGTTGGATATTTTTTGCTAAAATTTGGCAGACTATTTCTTGGTTATATAGGTTACTTTCATCTAAAATTTCATCAAATTCGGTTTAATTTTTTCAGTATATTTATATACATTCTTGGGAGGCGGGGGACCAATTTTCACGAAATTTGAACTGAAGGTTCCTTGACCATCGATAATGAAAAGGTACCATTTTTGGTTCTTAACTAGCATTTTAGAGGGTCCAAAATAAATGAGAACTGAAAAACCACCCTTAAAAATGACCAATTTACACCCCTTATTCGCGAAAAGAGGGTTCCCCTACCTACTCGAAATGGAAAACTCGTAGTTTCACTAAAACAAACTTATTTTTCTATGTCGCGCGTTGCTCCATGTAAAATTTTCTCTATATCCTTATTTTGGGGTATTTTTACTCCATTATAACTATGTACATTTTTAGATAAATAGGCAATCTGATGTAAACTTTACATATACTTCTGAAATACTTGCAAATACAAAAAAAATGTAGTAAAACTTTAAAAACAGCAGTTTTTATTTCGAATAATCTATGTACCATTCTGAGAATTTCAGACGAGAATGAAAAAACGTAGAACTTTTTAAATAGTTTCAGTTTTTCGAGAGTAGAAGGGAATATTTATTTCTTAGACATGAGATAAAAGAAATCTGATACATATTATTTTCATGTTTGTTTTATTTAATAACTATTAATTCTATCAAATGTTTTCTAGACAATAAAATTATACTAGCGTGATAAAAATTGTACCAACGGTATTCAAGTAAGTTGATTTCTTTTTATTCACATTAAATATTACATGTTTAGTGTGTGAAAGTTTTACTTTATTTTTTTTGAGATTATTATTGATTTCTCACAAGGGGGATGGTCTTTACATAATCTTTAACTGATTTAGTATATGAAAGCTTTACCATATTTTTTGAGATTATTATTGATTTCTCGTAGGGGATGTCTTTATATAATATTTCCATTGATTTAATTTTATTAGTATGCTAATGTGGTCGGAATTAGATCAAGTCTATGACTATCAAGATCAAGACTATCATATTAAATATTGGACACCTATATAAATGAACTTTGTTTTCTTATGTCTTACACCTATGTGTAATATATATCTTTCCTACCACAGTCCGATTTTATGTGTTTTGAAAAATGTCCTAAAATACTCCTGGAGAAGATGCTTGCCACCCTCGTACACCTTTCGTTTCGTTTTGTATAAGCATTTATATTAGATATGTTGTTGGATAGGTAAATATATATGTAATTTTTTGTTTTAAATTCTAGTGGGCTGCATGAATTTGAGTCTTGATGCTTAAAAATATATATATATATATTGTATATTAGGCGTATGAAAGTTATCTGGTAAATACACAAAAAAACACTGTCTTCAAGAAAAGACGTTAGCATTGATAAGAAAACCTTTCTTGTAATAAATAATTAATGAATAACTGTGCTTCCAAACCAAATTAGGACAGATCAATCAGATTAATTTAATCATTGGTAAAAAAAGTAGATACTAAACCTATTTCTTTATTGTTCAGGTAAAATAATAGAATTCTCATAATTGTGGTGTAAGTTTTCAACAGTAAATTAAAATCAAATCAATTCTAATGTGTTATTTAAATATCAGTTACATTTAGTGTTCAAAGACTTTTTAAATTTGGAATGCATCTCGCTGTGTATTTATATATTTTGTTAATAAATATTTCATACTTATTAAATTGTTTCGTTTTATCTTAAAATTTTAAAATAAACACAAGGTTTAGTAATTTCGAATCAATGTGTCAGACGAATGCTCGAATCTGGTGAAATATTAACTGAAATTACTTGTCACCTAACTTTTTTTTTTGGCAAAATCCAAGATCGATACAAATAGATCGGGAGATGGTGACAGTTGATTGTCTCCGACTTCTTACAGCATGCCTTTTGGAGGAGTGAAACTGTACCTTGTGACAACACAGAAAAGCGGGTACTAGTCCGCTGCATGCTTTCCCGTCACATGGAAAATTGTATTTCCACTAATACGAAATTTTAGTATTTTTCTCTGATATTAAAACACTTGCCCTTTCACGTTTCGACGACCGTTTTGTTGTCTACTTCAGGCAACCTATTTTATTTGTAATATTCAAATTAATTATTATATACATATTATACATATTACATTATATATACAAGTTTAATACAAAGATAAAACTTAAAACAACTTGCAATTTCAATATAATTTCATCTCGTATCTTAGAATACGATAAAATTGTGTGTAGATATAATAATAGCGAGATATACTAGTAATGTGTTGTTATTAATAATGGATAAGAAATTGTTATTACTATATCAATACACATACACAATTTTATGGTATTCTAAGATATGAGATGAAATTATATTGAAATTGTTAGTTGTTTTAGGTTTATGTTTGTACTGAAATTGTATATAAATAATTTAAATTTTACAATAAAAACAGGTGTCCCGAAAAAAACAACAAAACAGTTGGTGAAACGTTGCCTAAAGATATTTGAATTGACTTGGAAAACTAGTAATTATATTTCTATCCGTTGTATTTATTCTCTAGTGTTAAAAGGCAAATATTATTGCACATTTTTGCCCAATCTTACATTTTTGTTCAATTTCTGCAGCTCCAGAAGATAATCCTGATGAGGATGAAGAACAAATAGACACAAAATTTTCCGACAATGAAGACGTTGACGACGAAGACGAATCTGACGATAATGATAGCGATTCTAATTCCATCACTACAGATGAGGAATCTGATGGCTCGAATTATAATAATAAAGATGTTGGCGAAACATGATCCTTAATTGATTTATTATTTATTGCATAAAGTGTAATTTTTACTTTAAAATAATAAAATAAATATTTTTTAACTACGCTATTTTGCTAATAGCAATATCACATATAATTTTCCTACTTTATTTTTGGGCACTTTTCAAGTTTTTCCAACGTTGGAATCTAAAATTTTTTATTTTAGCTAAGGATAGGTACTATTTTTGTGGGAAAAGTAATTAAAAATGGAAAAGTAATTAAAACATTGGGGCATTGCAGATCTAATTTGATTTTTTCCAAAGTATGCACTTCTTTAAAATTATTCTCAATGTTAGGTATAGCGATCGACATGCCATTTTCTGGTTGAGCTCAAAAAAATATTATATTATTAAATAAAAAATGGCATGCTGAATGATATCACGTAACCTTTGTGGTAATTTTTATTACCAACTTCATTAATTTTTGGATACTTTTTCACAATTTTTTCAATGTTGGGTTCCAGCAATATGCATGCCATTTTTTATTAGAGCTTAAAACAACATTATCTTGCGAAATGCAAAACGGCATGCAAAATAAAATCACAAAAAATTTTGATTTTTTTTTCAACTTTTTCGATGCATCCGCCTGTTTTCGGACTTCCTAATCTGCATGTCACTTTTTTTTACAGCAATGCATTATAACAATGGCCCACAGTTAAGATGGCATGCAATATGAAATGACGCCCAAATTGTTTGAAATTTTCGCAGGACTTTTCAGAACTTTTCCACTTTTGGGCCATGTCAATTTTTTTATAAGAATTTTACGACACAAAATTCTTTTCATCGGCATGCAGAACGAGGACGCGAAAAATAATATTTTTACATGCGAATCGCATGGCCATAATTACCAAGATATTAAGTTTGTTTTAACTTTCTTTTCATAAAAGGCCAAGCGTTTTAATATCAGAGAAAAACACTAAAATTTCGTTTTAGTGGAAATGCAATTTTCCATATGACCGGAAAGCGTGCAGCGAACTATCTTCCTTATTGTCGCAGGGTACCCTTTCACTTATCCATAAGGCATGCTGTAAGAAAGGAGACAGTGAACTGCCACCATCCCCTAGTCTAAAGTAACCGAATTTCACCACTAAGATCCGCTGCTTGAGCTAGCTAACTTTGTAGATTCAATAGCACTTTCATATTTGGGCCTATTTGACAGTTATTTTGTTGTATTTTCGTTATAACCCGTAACAAACTTGTATCACAATCAATAGTGGTATTCATTAAATACAGGATCTATTTCAAAAAATTTCGTATAATGGTTGTGCATCGGTAATTGTAATTATTTAACGGATGTATGTGTTCATTTTTGACCAAACTGAATAGCGCTAATCAGTATAATAATAATTGATATTACAATACATTCATCCCAAGGCACTTGATGATATAATATCCTACCTACGTACCAATGTTCGAGCTTTATAAATATTAAAACAAAGTAATGGCGTCAACTATCGGTTCATTTTGTTTATCAAATATCGCTTTGTGATTGGTTGAAAATTGGCAGTTCCGAACATTAACAATTTTAATGTTATCTCAGTATAACTTATATATTTTAAAAATAACTATGAATTTAGTTTAGCTTTAAAAAATCAGTAACAGTTACGATGTGACTCATTGACTGCTTCATCACAGTGATATTAAAACGTTAAACAAATAGGAAACAGTTCATATTCACCCTTCTTGGGAACTAACTTTCCTCTGACCTACTTTCCCAAAATAAACAACCACCCTAAGGCGAATCACTAAACTGATACACAGCACTCTTCCACAAGACGCAACCTAAAATCCCTACCAAATTTTTCTGTTCGAGAACCGACACTTTCACCATTTAGACTAGAGTCTGAACTGCCATTCATACTTGAGAAATACGCAGGAGTGTACAAATAGTAATTTCGGATGATAACAACTGAAAGCATTCCTCTTGGATGCCAGAACAAGCATATCGTAGTAGGCTTATGGTGCTATTTTAGAACTGTAGTGTGTATTATTGGCCGCTGGCCAACTGATCAGAGGTACCAAAACTAATTAATTCAATACGTCGGAATAGTACGTGAAAAGTAAATGTGGGAAACTGTCAAATATGACATAAATATCTATTAATTTATTAGTTCAGTACTAGAACTGAAATACCTCACTGGTGTATAGGTATATATCATTCCAAGTCGTTATGAACTAACATCCAAATATGAAATTTATATATTTAGTTTTATGATAGGCTCTCTCTAAAATTTATATATGTATTGAGTAATTGCAGTTATATTATTTCTGGTCATATTCTGAAATACTGACATTTATAACACTGTAAATTTAAATTAATACCTATTTCATATACAAGGTGGTCCAAAATTGTCTCCCGATATTTCTGCGATTGATAGTACATCCAAAAATAATAGACGTTTATATAAATTTATTTCCGAAAATGAATAATAAGGGAGATATACCCTTAAATGAGGATAATAAATTTCAGTCTCTCTGCAATATCTTCCGATCGTTAAGAAGTCAACACATTTAATCCCACCCAGTATTTTTTTTTATACATTTATTTAACGTCGGCCTATTTCCGCTACTGAGGCCTAACACCGACGCCTGTAGACGAGCTACCCCCAACCAGGAATTTTGCCGAACCTCTTCCCTTAAGAAGAGTAGGGATCTTTTACTTGCCTAACATTTAATAGACAAGGGGCCGACGGCTTTACATCCCCTCCGAAGGATAGTATATCCCCATATACAACCCTCGCCTATGGTTGTATAGCTTCCGCGCATACACTGATATACAAGCCGCTGGAAGATGTGTGAGATGAGGACACGGTCTTCGTTCGAACGGTCACCCATCCAACTATTAACCGCACCTGACGTTGCTTTACATCGCATATCGAAGTATGTAAATAGTAAAGACGCACCTACGCTCGCCCCAGTAACTATTTAACTCAATTTTATGTCAAACTAAATAAACAAATTGACCATTTACGTGATCGTCTAGTTTTACAAAGTTAGGACCCATATTACGTTGTGTTGGTAGTAATCTTTTATATTTATTTACTCAAGTTCTTTATGTAACGTTTAATATTACAGTTTACTATCTGATACTATTTACCTGAGAAAATTAATCACTCTTTAAATTTAAATGGCTCGTGAATGTTAACACACTGTTTATTAATTGAGAAAACCAATTAACCATTTATTTTATTTATCTTCTATTTTGTTACTCAAGATTGCACTGTGAATTCTTTTTGTTTATACATTTATTTAACGTTCGCCTATTTCCGCTACTGAGGCCTAATACCGACGCCTGTAGACGAGCTACACCCCCCCCCAGGAATTTTGCCGAACCTCTTCCCTTAAGAAGAGTAGGGATCTTTTACTTGTCTAACAATTAATAGACAAGGGACCGACGGCTTTACATCCCCTCCGAAAGATGGTATATCCCCTATACAACCCTCGCCTAAGGTTGTATAGCTGCCCGCGCCTGATGTTACTTTACATCGCATATCGAAGTATGTACATAGTAAAGAGGCACCTACGCTCGTCCCACTGTGAATTTTATAGTTAATGTTTGTTGACAAATTTTATTTGATTGAAATTAAATCATTATCATTTATTTAGTTGGTATTTCCAGAAAGTTAGAGTTGAAAGAAAAGGCAGAAATTGTTTTAATACATATATTAGCGTTGGGATAATAGTCACAAAAACCCATTTTATTTTATAAAAACAATCCAAATATTTAAGACAATTGTCTAAATATTATATAGGAAAGTTTACGCTGCTACAGTAATGATATACTGTATATGTTTCAGAGTTGATTATGCAATAACAAAAACCATGTCATACCATAGTATTTTCGTGTCATTTTTACTGAAATTAAAATTGTGACAGAACATCTATAGAAGAATTGTTAGCAATCACTCATATAATAATATTTAATGGAGAACCTTCCTACTATAATTAAATAGGAGGGTAACGAGAAGGTTGTGTATAATTATCAACCATACGAAGACGCGAATCTGCGAAGGTCGAAAGTTGTGCTGCATCACCCTCTAATCGAACAAGTGACCAGATAATTATAACATCCCACGTTGTAACGGACCTCAACTGAAAACCGAAGAGCCAATAGATCGTTGCCAATGTTTCAAACCATTGTTAGCGCATGATAAGTCGAATTCATGTAATTATAATATTTTATTGTAGGTAAAATCGGCAACAATCAAACAACCTTATGGTTACAGTAGGAAAATCTTCCTAATGTACTTTGAGTATAAAGTAATCTTGCAAAACCGTACGTGTGACGTGGTGGACGCGAGGGTCACATATTTGTTGCTGCAGAATTATGATTGACATGAAGTTTGACTGGTCTCTGATAAAATTGTCTTTGCATAACTCTAAATATATTCATTTAGTAATAGTAAATTGTAATTCAGCAAACGTAAACTTCCCCAATAAAGTATTTAAAATGTGAACTTTTACCAAGTCTAATTATTATCATTGAAATTAATAACTGAGTAACTTATAAAATAATCTTATCCACTTGCTTGTTAAAAATCAAAACTAATATTTCATAAAATCCAATGTTTCTTTAGTATCACAACACTCGAAATACTCGTTTCCTACCCGAACCAGAATGTAAATTCAATTTTTTTAGATAATAACGCAGAGTCCGAAACAAATTTACCTCAGGTAATATAAATCTCTACGTCGTTCTCCGGGACTCTATCGGCACCTTCGTCGATGCTTGCGTACGTTGTCGTTGTGCAGTGCACAGTAGCGTTGGCTTGAATATCGAAATAACGTCAAAGTAAATAAAACTATCCCCATTTCTCAGCCCTACATGTGTTTTCTAGTTATGGTTTATTCACTATGTTTTAGTTTTCTCACGGCGTGGTTCGTATATAACGTAGCGGTCATCCCTATTTTAACAATATTAAGTTCGTCGTTTATGTTAACATACTTTAGATAAGAGCTAACACCATGTACTAAGGCGTTCTTTAAACGTTACTTAAACTTGGCATTTATCTAAATTTCTAATTGGATGTTTTAGAATATTCGAAAGGCTGTTGTAATTTTGTTTTGAATTCAATTTCTTGTAAGATGTAATCATTTTTATTCTTTAATCGTTGTCATACAAACAATGTTTACTTAAATTTGAAATAAAAATGGGATTTATTTTTAAATAGAACGCACATTAATACTATTTCAAAAAATTATTATAAAAAATTAATTTTTAGATCATTAGAAATAAAAATGGTATCTTTATTGCATTTTGATAAACCAAGCCGTGCATTTACAACATTAATAAATTCTTTTACACAAAAAATGCTCTTTTCCTCTCAACCGTTCAATCGTGCCAATTTGAGTATTATAAACTTGTGATTTTTTATAACTCCACAAAGTGACATCAAGACGAGTTAGGTCAGGACACCGAGCAGGCCACTTGATCGGTGCATCTGCACCTCGGCCAATCGATCTATTAGGATAGTGGTTCTGTAACCATGTTCTATATGTTCTGGTAAATGTGGTATTGCGTCATCATGCATAAAAAACATATTTCTGCTCCTTGGCAATGAAATATGACCGCCATTTTAGTTTTGTTTTACTAAGATGCCAAAAAATACAAAAAATTATATTTGTACTTTAGAACTTCTAGCCATGCCAAAAAATGTTCGCGCCTCTCCTGCCACGTTATGTATGAAATCGACCCTTATCATCTTCATATGATATGTGACGCTTTAGTGATCCCTCCAAAATGCGTCACAAATTTCATGGACAGACTCTACGTGAGTTCAAACGTAAACCAAAAGCATCAAAATTTGCTAAAGTCGATGCAATGGATGTTATCGGTCATCGACAATACATTTACAATTAAGGGGTAACATTGTTGATACAGAAAGAAAATATTTGATATTATCTTAAAATTACTTATGGATTTTTGTGATGCCAGGTATAGTATACCTTTTAAACGGCAGAGAAGGCAATATCACAAACAGTACAGTGACATTCTTATTGGACCTTCGAACATGTATTGGCTTTATGCACTATTATAGTAACTACGGAAACATATCCCTTGGCAATATGGTAAGCCTTGTCATTGTCCATAATCAACTTGATAAATATTGAAGCACTGTTGCATTTGGCTTAACTTGATATTTTCATGAATACATACTTGACAAGACTATGGTGACTTGTCTTTTAGAGATAATTTAAGCCACATTTTTCAATGAGATGAATGAGACCAAATATTTACTAGCTTACTTAACATGTTTTCTTAACATGTTTTCTTAACCACCTCTCAAGTTACCGAAGTAACCCCCTGGAAGATCTCAAGGATCTTGTGCTAGGCAAAGAGAGACGAGGCCCTACAGTTTAATATGGACTCCGAACCACTCTTGGGGCAATTTTTTTAATGAAAAATTGTTTCGCTTTGCGGGAGATAGAACTTTAATATTTCTTCCAAGGGAAGGCACCATTTCTAAAATTAACGCACCCTGAGCCAACAAAATTTCTATTTTCAGTCATTTCATAAGAAGAAAAATTATTTCTAAAGTAACTGGCTACTCAGAAATTGTTATTGTAGTAAACTGACTACTTTTCACGTTCAGCATACATATACCTATAGACAGTTAGAAAATAAAGCGCTTTTACTCTTCGAAAACCTAAATAATTCTTCACAAATCACAACAATCGAAAAGAAATCAATACTAAAAACATATTCGCGATATAATATTGACGTAGATATTCTCGACTTAATTTTCCTTATGAGAACGGCATTGGCATTTAGGGCTACTCCACACATAACTATTAAATATGTAATTGATTTCTTGCTCCTTCCAATCTGGTATGTTGACTGATAACAACATATTTTATTCTGACTTGAGAGTTTTATTTTAAGTCTTGAATATCTGGTTCTAATGATAATGGAATTTTCACGTTATGTGAAAATAATCGCAAACTAATATAAGTAAATAAGTATGTTATATTCTTTAGGATGGTTTAATATAAAATTGTATTATTGTATTAATATAATATATAGACGGTTTAAAAAATATTATTTAGATATCAAGTAATGTTAACTAAAGAATTCATAATAAGTTTAAAGGAAGGTCAATAAATAAATGGTATTACTCATCCTTTAGAAACGTGCAAAATGCATATACCTGCGTACACGATATTATAAAAAGACTAATAAACATTTGAACACCACATCTTAGCTAATTTAATCACTTTAAATTTTTATGGTCCTGATGAAAATGTAAACATGATTTTAGAAATCAGCAAAGCTCCAGATTTAGTAAAACGTTAACGATTTTTAATACATTGCAACAATTAATTATAACCTTTCTAACTCAAAATTTCTATTCAAATGTCCACTACCACACTTACATCAAAATGTAGTCGCGCGTGGTAACTAACTATCCACGGTTTGTGCTAACTATCCACGTTGTTCCTGTGTCACATAAAGCCAAGTTTTCCTAGCGACGCATATTTTACGCCACGCAAAACGCTCGGCGTAAAACTACCGACGCAATTAAAGAACTGCTCCGCTAAAGCTAAGTTTTCCTAGCGACGCACATTTCACGCTACCCAAGACGCAATTATATCTAGCATAACGTAATGTGTAACGCACTGCGTAACAGTGTTTTCCTTGAATTCGTTAGTTGTCTGCCAATACTGCGTTATGTTATACCTAGACGTGTTATTAACAAAAATAAAGCTATTATTATTATTTATCCTGTATATAAAAATGTTGTTTTATCTAATAATTAATACGAACTTATTACCTGGTTTCTGCAACATATTGTCTATTCCATTCCAGATTTTATCCTTTTCAAAAGCTTTTATTAAACTTTCAATGCTTGTTTGTTAGTTAGTTTGTTTAGGTCAAATCTTGCAATCAAAATTTCGATTAGTTCTAATAAACTAGAGCTTTGAAATGTATGTCCGGTGACAACACACTTTTAAATTTTCATATAAAAAAACAAGATGGCGGCTTCAACATGGCGGACGACTTTATCGTTCGGGGTTTTCGAGATGGCCAATTACGAATTCTTGGTCAAAATTTAGAAATTCAAAATGGTGGCGCCAATATGGCGGACGACTTTTGTCATTTATGGTCCAAATCGATCAAAATCGGTATCTGGGGGTTTTCGGGTTCGCCGATTACAAATTTCTAGTCAAAAATTTGGTTCAGGACGGCGACTTCAAGATGGCGGACGACTTTATCGTTTATGATCCGATTCGATTCAAAATCGATATCTGGGGGTTTTCGAGATCGCCAATTATCAACTTGGTCAAAATTTAGAAATTCAAAGTCGTCTCAAAGTCGATATCTGGGGATTACGGCATATCAAAAGACTAAAGACTAAAAAGTAAAAAATAAAATTATATAAAAAATATTTAAAACAAAGCTTTTATTTAAATGCTCTAAAAAGTAGAAAATAAACTTCGAAGAAAATCAAACCCATCATTTTGTTACATTATATAATTTTTTTTATAATATAAAAGCTTGTCGCGATCAATCTCCTTTATTGAGGAAAATCTCGCGACAAGCTTTTATATCTTAAAAAAATTATATAATGTAACAAAATGATAAGTTTGATTTATTTCAAAGTTTATTTTCTACTTTTACAGAATTTAAATAAAAGCTTTTTTAAAAATATTTTTTAATATAATTTTTTACAATATTTTTCAACTCTGCTAACTTCATGTCCCTCAGAATAGAGTGACCACTCACCTCTTCAATTAATTGTTCGTCTTCGGAAGCAGTAAATTGCTTTTGTTGCTTTTTGGGACCCATTTTAAACAATAAAATGTAATAACACATAGTAAAATACGCACCGCACAACGTACTAGACTGCCCACGGAGTAGTTCTTTAATTGCGTCGGTCGTATTAAGTTGAAGTTTCAGAACCTTTTACACTGTCTAGGAAAACGCTTTCATTTGATTATCACTGAACAAATCTACTGCGTTTTACGCCGAGCGTATTGCGTCTTGCGCAGCGTAAAATGTGCGTCGTTAGGAAAACTTGGCTTTAACGATAATGTTACACGTTTCCACTCTCCAGTTAACACCCTGTAGTAGGTTCAATAAATTGCAACAAGATCTTCACAAACCACTGATTCTTTAACCACTTAAATGACAACAATTAATCCTTAAAAATAACACAACTAATATCAACTTTAATCTAACATAAATTCATTACTTTAAATCACAACTTGTTACTGTTCTTTATTTTTATCTGATCACTTACTAATCATATATCATACTCTATTCTGTGCGTAGGTTCGCGTCTTTATATATCTCTCGCATACGTTCTCGATCACTCCATACTATTCGGACTTCTCGATTCTTCGGCTCAACCGTTCTCGAACAATCTCCATCCTTCGGGTTTGGTAGCAATGGCCGTTCGCGTACATTCTATGGGGTAGTGACGTAGGCGCGTACATAACAATAAGTATAATCTGGCTATATTTTGCATTGACATCGATAGAATATCCAACTGATCGGTAACAATAAAGTTTCCAATCTAGTTAAAAAGCAAATATAAAATCTATTTTATTGTATTCATTTAGTTTAACCAATAAATTAATTGTTACTTTAACATTGAGATATTACAGAACTGATACTAACTGCTAGAGAACTGCTGCTGCTTTGGCATCAGTGTCACCACAATACCAATACATTTAAAAAGAAAAAAAAATGGGGCCTTCGCTTGCCTTTGTTGAGATATCAATCATGTTTTATAGAAAGTACTTTAGATAACTATTAATGAGAAACAAGTTAGAGCATCGCGAGCCGTAGACTCGTTTCGAGCTTGTTAGCTCTCATCAGTACGACATAGGCGAATGCACAACACCACTTCACTGTTCCTGTAGTCATCAAATTACAAACAAGAGGTGTCCGCAACTTGCGAATAGCTCCATCTGATGGCGACTTATTGCAATCAAAGTTGGTGAAAAACTCGGACTAAGTTATATTTAACAACAACCCTGCACTGTAGTCCTTTATTCAGGAATGATTCGTATGCTGGGGGCTTATTGCAATCAGACTTTATATTGCGTTTTCCGATTGAAGACGGAGTATGTTGCAAATTATAGGATATTATTTTCAATTGATTTGGAAACGTACATTGTGCACCTTGATCGGTGGCAATGAATCGATTCATTTTCATAGGAAACAGTGGAATACCGTCGTAGGCATTTTTACGCGATACCCGGTCGATTGATCGCGATTGCGACCTCGCGTTTTAACCAACGCGGCTATCGGTTAGACAAAATGACAAATGCCGTCTCATATTAATACTAAGGAATTATCCATATGTTAAGTTTGATCAATCGTTAGAACTGTTTAGAAAAACTATATTGCTTACTCTTTTATCGGATTTTTTTGGGCTAAGCCGATTTTGTGATCATGTACGCAAATTTGAGCAAAATCGATCCAGTCGCTTGGGCTCTTGGTTCGACCACAGACGAATATTTATTTAAAATAATTTTTTTGGGGGGCTCAAGGGACTTGACTCTAAATATGAGAAATTAAAACCGAAAAGTAATAGTATATTTTGTCAATTTGGATTTTGGATATTGTCATAATTTTGAAATAGATTTTAAAAAAGGATAAGGTTCACTAGTCGGCTCGTACCTATATATGTAATTCTTTACAGTTTTAAACCATAATTTCCTAATATGTAGACCAATTTGGACGATTCTTTTCTTGTACAAAAGAGGAACCTTCGCTGTTAGTTTCTTGCAAATTTCTTCTAGATAACTTAAGTGAAAGCTACGAAAACACTAAACATACAAGCTGTCCATTTTATCAGGGTCCTCGAGAATATCTCACTTAATATAGGTCGTACAAAAAAAAATATTTTTACGAAAATTGTGCCGGTTTATATAACCTACAAAATGGTTTAAAGATATTTCAAATTCATGGCCTAATTTAAGAGTTATGGCGGAAAACATCGAAAATGCGGAAAACGTCTAGGCCAAATATCTCCGTTATTTGAAGAGATACGAGAAACATTCTAAGACGAACATTTTTTGCAAAACAGTAATTTTTTTCAAAACCGTTGTATTTTGAGATTTACTCTTCAGGCGGTTAAAAAAATTATTTTGAAACGGGCGGGAAATGGCGCCATTAAATAGAGTATTTTCCTCCCTTTTCAACGATATATCACATGCCATCTTTATTCATTGGTACTACGTTAGTAACTATAAAAACATTTTTTTAAAACCAATATATTTTTTTAACAAGCATTATACTTGTCGTGGAGAAGTATGAATAAATAAAACGATAAAATAATTCAATAAGTTTAAATCTTTGCTATAATAAAACATTAACACAATTAAGAAGAATAAAGTAAATTCAAGTAACAAAAGCAAATTAATAATAAAAAGAATATAGCACACAGAACATTAATATTTATCTAATCCTCAAAATAATTTTTAAGATATCATATCAAATGTTCAAAGTGTCCACCGCGACGATTTCTTATGCACAATCGAGCGCGGCGAGGCACTGCATTTAAAACATTATTCAGTATTTTGGGGGTAACTGTAATACATGCCTGTTGAATTCGAGCTTTTAGGTCCTCTACATTTTGCGGTGTCGTTGAAAACACCTTACCTTTAATATACCCCCATAGAAAAAAATCTATTGGGGTTATATCTGGAGAACGAGGGGGCCATCGAATAAATCCATTGATACCTATCCAATGTTGAGGAAAAATTTCCTCTAAATAATCTAGGCAAATCTGGAAATTGTGGGGAGGAGTTCCATCTTGTTGAAAATATTGAAAGTTGTGCCGATTCTCTAAAGGTAGGTCATCTAAGAATTCATTAAATTCATTTCTTAAAAAGTTAGGTACCTTTGACCACTGAGGTGACCATCATAAAAATAAAAACCTATTAAATTGATGCCTAAAATACCTCTCAACACATTTATTGAAAAACAATTTTGAAACCCAGCCGGTCTATGCCAGTGTGTATTTTCAGAAGTCCATTTGTAATGAATATTGCGATTAAAATACATATTATTGGATCGGCACGCTTCTTTTCCAACAGCCACCTACAAAGAGTCGTCCTCCTTGGTTTGTTCCCCGCTTGTAAATTGTGAACTTTTTGGATTTATAACACCGGTAACCATTTTTCTTTAAAATTTTTCTAGCACTTGTTTTATTTATATGACAAGCAATTTGAATTTCTCTTAATGATGTTTCCAAATTTTCTGTATTTTTATTTCTTACATAATTAATAACCTGGTTTACCTTATTTACATTATCAGTAACACTGTTCAACCTTGTCTTCTTCTTTAAAAATGAACCATTATTTTACAGTTTCTTAGCTAATTTTCTGAACAGAGTTTTATTCAGCTGTAGTGCTTGTGGAAATCTGTTTCTATATTATACTTGAGCTAATCCAGAGTGAAAATTGCATTGGCAATATGTAACGAACATATTATAACGATCAATGTGAGTGCAAATCATTTTTGAAAATTCGAAATTCTTAAACGAGCGTGATTGAGTGAGAGTTTAAGTATTAACTGAGATGATCTGTCAAAAAATTAAATTGTCAAGTTTGTTCATAGCCAACTATTTTAAAATAATTGAAATAATAGTGAAATCATGAAATACAAACATTATACTTAAATTAATTGGTATAGACATTTTAACTTTCTGAACAAGGAATGACGCTTTTATGGAGGACCTCTATACATTGGCATAACTGCGAATACTCTTTCCATAATTGCTCCATGTTGCTTTCTTGATTATTATTTTGTTTTTGTTACCTGAATTTACTGTACTCTTCTTAATTGTGTTAATGTTTTATTACAGCAAAGATTTGAACAACTTATTGAATTATTTTATCGTTTTATTTAATTATATTTCTCCACGACAAGTATAATACTTGTTAAAAAAAAATTTATTGGTTTTAAAAAAATGTTTTTATAATATTGGTAGTACCAATGAATAAATATGGCATGTGATATATCATTGAAAAGGAAGAAAAATACTCTATTTAATGGCGTCATTTCCCGACTGTTTCAAAATAATTTTTTTAACCGCCTGAAGAGTAAATCTCAAAATACAACGGTTTTGAAAAAAATTAGATAAAACCTCGTTGAAACAGTCTATTTTGCAAAAAATTTTCGCCTTAGAATTTTTCTCGTATCTCTTCAAATAACGGAGATAGTTGGCGTAGGCGTTTTTCGCAATTTCCGATATATTCCGCCATAACTCTTAAAGTAGGCCATGGATTTCAAATGTCTTTAAACCATCCTGTAGGTTATATAAATCGGCACAATTTTCGTAAAAATAATTTTTTTTGTACGACCGATATTAAGTGAGATATTCTCGAGTGCCCTGATAAAATGGACAGCCTGTAGATTAGAAAAATTTATATTCGAATAATGGGCGAAGGTGCTGGTGTCAACTCGCAGTTTATGATTTATAATAAAACTATAGGGTATCACTGCAGTTTTTATCTATTTATAAGATAAATAACAGGCTACTAAAAAGGACTAAATTTCTCTTTTTTCAGAGAATTGCAGCATTCTTCAAAAAATGTCAATAAAAAACCGGCTCAGTGGCTCACCGCTAACGTGTTAGGCTTGCAACCAAGGAGTCCTGGCTAGGATATGGATGTTTAGTGGTGTTTTTCATGTGTTACCGAGTTGGTAGCAATGGACTAGATGAGGATATGTCTTGACAGACCACCCGGTTGCTGTACCACTCTTGAATTCGATTCTCAGCTGCAATGTCATAGGGAATAATCGTTGTATAATTAATTGTCTACGGGTATGTGTCCTGGTTGAGCGGTGGAATAGCTAATGATAAACTCCACCAGGACGTTAATCTAAATAAGGCATAAAATAAAAATTCAACTGCCTCCAAAAATTCTTTAAAAATTATGAAATAAAATCTCTCATCCAGTTAATATTGCAGTCGAATAAAAAGAACAAATAATAACACCAAATTCATTTTAATCGATTAGGTAACAAAAGGCTCAATTAACCTGACAATTGTGTGAAGTTCTGTTTCATAATTTTACTGTTCTAAGACGGTTCAATTTTTTTGAACAATTTTTTTCAAACAAAACTTGTGGATGATTTATGAATAAAAACAGGAAAATTCATAATTATCAAAACTTCAATAGATATAGGTAATACATGAACTTGCGTATGTTGAGAATAAAATCAATAATAACAAAGTCACCCCTTCCTTCGTTTCACTCATCTCCCGATAACAGATATTTCCCATTAACGGAACGGTTCCTGCTTTCAGTGGTGACATGCCAATGTCAACTGTACATACAATTCTGAAAAGAACAAATTTCACCCTCATCATCTCACGGATGCGATGCAAATCTATAAAAATGATTTGATTTCGATTTGAATATAATCAAACTGATCCAGTGGAATGCAATTTTATTTTAGTGATTAAGAAACATAAATTGGAAATATTTAAATAAGTACATAGGAAAATGTTTCAAACATGTTGATGAAATGTGAAGTTAAATGGCGCGTTGTGTAAAGAAAATAAAGGAAATTTTGAAAAGAACTTGAGGCCACATTTCATTTTAAATCCCTTAGTTAATGACCTTGGTAATATAATATTTAGAAATGATATTCGTTTCGCTTATGTACATACCATGCTGCAGGAAAATTTATATTTTATATTTATATTATATATTTATAATACAATCAATAATTTCAAAAAGTTAATAGGTACGATTCGAAATGCTGAGGTAGTCGAGAAACACCTTCTTCATATAATTAGTGAAGCGGTCGGATCGGGCTACGATGTTTATTCAAGGAGACAAATTTTTTTGCGACCTTAACAGAAATGATGAAGGATTTGTCTCTCGACAGGACTCGAAACAGGCAAAATGTGAAAACGTTATAATATCTTTGATTAAAAAGCAGAAAACTTTCAAATTGTCAAACTTTTACCATGTCTCTACTACATATTTCTTAATAAAATATTAATAAATCAAATTTTAATTAGTGTGGAAAATATGAATTGTTTCTAAAGCTATTGTTATGTGCTGCCCTTTCACGGAGAGAGGCGTAATTAGGCTCTGGTACAGAGTAAAGGGGGACCTGTTCAGCTGACGGCCGGTAGGGTGGTGCCATCTCTGGGCTAACTGGCGAAGTGCAAAAGCCCAGAATATACGAGAAAGGGCCAGAAACGCAGCGAACAACGATGGATGATTCTAGAGAATTCAAGTACTTTGTCACGGTATATATGAGGTGAATCCGGCGCAGGCGGACAGTTCAGTACAATTTTGATAGAGAGTTCAGTACAGTTTTGATAGAGAGTTCAGTTCAGTTCTGATATGGGAGATTAGTGATCAGATGAAATAAAGAACAGTAACAAGTTGTGAATTATTATAGTAGTGAGACTTAGTAGATGAAACTTGTATTTAGTGTATACTGATGTGTAATTAATTGTAAGGACTTATTATTTTAAGTAAGTGATTAATAAATCAGTGGTTTGTGAAGATTCTTGTTGAAATTTATTGAACCTACGTACAGGGTGTTTACTGGAGAGTGAAAACATATAACACTATGATTTGATTCACCACCATAAGTGTAAGTAGATGGTAGATTGTTTCAGGGGTCGCTCGGGTCTGGGTAGCCTTACTTCACTTCAACCTAAAAGATCTTTTGTCAATTACCCCACAACTAATTGCTGCCCAGGATTCAAACACTTTTTACAAAGCTTGTGATTTCCCTGGGGGTTAGTTTCCTTATGTCTTCAGGCGTTAATTCCGCCTGCTCCAGGTACTTTAGTCTAACGCGGATTAACACCTTGCACCTTGCAAGTATATGATCCGCAGTTTCAGTTGCAGCATCGCAATATCTGCATTTATCGTCTACTGCCTTGTCCATGTTTTTGAGATATCTCACGGAGCAGTGGCCTCTTAGAAGGCCTGTAATTTAAGGAATTTTCTCTGCACATGCTCCAAACTGTCATTACCTATACTTCTTATATACAGGTGACCAAGTAATACAAGCATATTCTAATCTGCTTCTTACTAAGGTAAAATATAAGAGTTAGGGCATTGATATTTTCAAAGACTTTAAAATTACGTATAATAAATTCCATCAAACGGAAGGTAGCAGCAGTTATTTTTGCAATATGGTAAGAGAAAGATAGTTTTGGATCCAACATTACCCCCCAGATCTTTCACTGTTTTTGTTCTCGTGAGTATACTCTCACCTAAGAAATAATTGTATTCAAAAAAGTTTTGCTTATGGGTAAATGTCATGGATTTGCATTTACCGACATTCAGATTGAGATCGTTTTCTAGCCACCACTGACAAATTCTTACAATATTCTCTTATAAGTTGGCACAGTCTGATTCATGGTTAATAATAGAGTACAATTTTAAACCATTTGCAAACAGTTGTTTTTCAACATTAATTACGTTGGTTATATCATTAATAAATATTAGAAATAAAAGAGGTCCTAGATGAACTCAGGCGATTTAAAATCATTGTACTGTATATATTGATGTCGGCCTCTTAAGTATGAACTGAAAAAAATCAATCAAATCGATGGTAAAACCAAATCCATGGATTTTTGAAAGAACCAGCGAATGATTAATCTTATCAAATGCTTTGGCGAAATCTGTAAAGATCACATTCACTTGCCCTCTAACATCTAATGTGTTAGATACCTAGTCCAGAGAACAACATAAGTTCGTAGAAGTAGATCGCTTATTCACAAAACCATGCTGGAAGGCTGAGAGTAAGTGCTTGATGCCTGAGTAGACATAGTCATATAGAAGCATTCAAATTATTTTGAAAAATCACAGATTAAAGATATTGGTCGATAGTTGGTGATATCATTTATATTACCATTCTTTAAAAATTGAGCAAATTTTAGACATTTTCTAACAATAAGGAAAAGTTTATAAGTATCATTGATTAGTTCCAATTGAATTTAGGTTCCAAGCTTGTCGAAATTATGTCGATGATGTCAGAAATCAATGAAGAAAATATAGACAAGTGTGTTTACACTTCGTCATGGTGTAAAAGTTGAAAAATTTATAGTCTTATACTTACTTTCTGGCCATAATTCATGGCTTTTATCAGAGTTCATAGCAATTTTTCGAAATTAAAAATAGATTCCATGGCTTTCAAGGTTATTCGGGACTGTTTCAAATTTTTTTTTCCAGGTCTGATAAAGGGACACTACTGTAGCCGCAATGCTCAAAGCTAGTTGTCACTTCCAGTCCCGAGGAAATTGAAACCAATTCGGGATTCACTCAGCGCGTAATCCGAAATTATATAGATATATGAAAATACGACAAATTAAATGCTATAGAACTTACAATTACTTGCCTTAAATTTTGAGCTTTAAATATGTTCACATACTTTCTTTATAAACTGTTACAATCATTACTCAAATTTTTCAAATTTCCTGACTTCACTAATTTTTTTAAACAACTTTATGCTCCCTGACTTTACCAGGTGTTTCGCTAGGAAACCTGTCTATAACAGTTTTACAGCAAATCTTATTTCGTAATGTACGGGTATGTCTAAGCACGTGTGAGTTTATCTTCAAGAGATCTGTTAAGCACTTTTCCTACTGACGTTAATAATAGATAATGTTTTATTAACAGTAAAAGCGATACTTTTGTGATGAGTTTTTAGGTTTGCTGGACGAACGAAGTGAGTCCGGTAATTACAGACAAGTCACAAAAATGGTTTTTACTCCGAATAAGACATGTTATTTTTTCTTCAAACGTCGATTAGCTATAACAAAATAAAGATAAAAAAACTTAGCTGTGTGTTGCCATTAGCAACGCGTCTGAAACGTCAAACTTTAATGTCACGAAATGAGTAAGATGTGCCATGACTTCCTGACGTTTGAAGAAAAATATATAAATATTCCGATATATGGTACCAAAACTATTACATGCACTATAACAAATGATCTCTTTTCAATAATGCAGATAAAAGTTTAAAAACCTATCCCATGGGCTGCCATGAACTAGCTTCTTCTTTTTCTCATTACAAAATGCTTAATACAACAAGTACTGCAAAGAGCAATATTTGTTACGTGAGAGGCAACAAGACTAGTCGCTGTATCACTCCTGAGTTCGAGCCTCAGGCGGCAGATGACAATGTCGTAGGGAATGGTCGTTATATACTTGTGTGTATGTGTCCTGATTGAGTGGTGGAATAGCTAATGCTAAACTCCGGCAGGCCGGTAATCTAAATAAGTCGGAAAAACTTTTATTGGTAACGACTTGGGCAAATTATTTTTTATAAACAACATATTCTACTAATTTTTTTGATGGGATTATAAATGAGTTACTTAACACTGACTGTTCATGAATATATTATTAATTGTTTACACCCTCCAGTGAACACCCCGAATGTAGGTTCAATAAATTGCAAGGAAAATTCTCACTGACTACTGTTTTATTAATCATCATATTACAATAATTAGTCCGTATAATAACACACTAGTTATACTATATCTACTTATATTCTCACTACTATAATTCGCAACTTATTACTGTTTTTTATCTTATCCGATTACTTAATTCATTCAGAACTGTACTGAACTGACTCTACCGCGTTGGTTGTGCTACTTGTATATCCGTGGCGCTTATTCTCGATTAATCTAGCCTGTAATTCTAGACATTTCTACTCCTTCCAGTGTGTTCTAATAGGCAGCACCACCCTGGCCCAACTGGTGAACTATTGTTTTATTGGTTGCCCATTAAGCAGGGTTCCTTTTACTATGTCTACTACTAGGGATTAAATCTCTCCGTAAGAGGACGAGGGTGTGCACATAACAGTATTTCTTTGGACTGAATAAGCTTTCATTCTTATTTAGAGTATTTTTAGGTTAGGCGCTTTTTTGTGTACACTGCGAAAATAAGCTAAAGATTTGATTTCTTGAAAGGTTTGTAAAACGGCCACAACTTCAAAACGGTGTATTTTTTAATTGAAAATAGATAAATAAAAGGAACTCCCAGAAATTTTAAAAAGACTAGTTTCCTCTCTTAAAAATGTTTATCTCCGATTCTGACGTAGACTCACTGGCTCACGAAAAAGTAAATAAAAATTAATATCTACGAGCAAAGTTGGGGCCTTTTTTACTGTACTAGTTTATTGCTAATTAAAATACAACTGCACATTACAGCCGTCTCAAGAATTTAAAATTTCAATCGCACATCTGCTCACGTTATTCTCTCTCTTTTATTTTACTTTGTAGCTATTTATTTTCTTTCATTTAATGGCTAATTTCAAAACATAAACGCGGAATAAAGTCATAAAATGTATATTAATTTCCTGCCAAAACACGCGTTTATTTTTAAACGGAGATACAGCAATCTCAGTAGCTTTAAAGCTTTATTATTTTCGGCAACAGCGTCACTTTGAACTTATAATCTAACAATTTTATTACTACCACAAAGTTTAAGATACGAATAATTATAACTTGGTATACAACAAACAGTGAAGTTTGAAAATACCGAGAACTTATATAAGTAAACAAATTAATTAACTTTAACTTTTAACTAATTTATTTCTTAAGAAGGACCCACAACAACTCAATAGTTGATTTACTTTTTTTTCTATTACTATTTAAAAAAAATGTGTTATTTCACTATTTTATGTGCGTGAAGCAACTTTTTGAATATTATTTATATTTAAAAAGTTATAAAATGTCAGTTTTCATCACTGACGATGAATTGAACGTAGTTATAATAGTATTTGATATAAATATTTCAAAACTAACAGCCCTATTAATAGTACAGTAGTTATTTCTTCCACAAAGCTACTAAGATCACACTAATATACGTTTTTAATAGTGCGCCAACGTAGCAATTCATTAATGAAACAACTTATTTTTAGCATTACAAAGCAGAAAACATAATATACATTTATCACCATGACATAGCAAATGTAAGAATAAAATTTAGTTTCCTGGTTCAATATTGCAGTTGTGTGTATCTTCTCAAATGCCCATTGATGTTTCTTCTACATATACATATACACACAGACATACTTTTTCAAATGTATGATTAGTCTCTGTCCCGCTGTTTCTCTTTTTTCTTCCAATACTTCTATCAGCCCTTCGTTTATATTCTACTTCCATTTCTGTTTATCTTTTGCTGTTCATATTTACTATTCGTTTCATGCTTAATTTGTGTTTCGTAGATAATTTCCATCACTATCTAGTTTTTACACTAGTAGTAGTACAATCAAACAGTAATTTGACTTGGAAAAATTGCACAATCGAATTTGTCAGGCTCAACGTTATAAGGTCTAAAACCAAAAAGGTGACCCCTCCTCCCATTTGCTTTAGCCGCCATCTTGTAAAATGTTTGAATCGTTTTATCTTGTGATCTACTGGTCGCACGTAGGGCATGCAATACCGGACTGAATTTTCAATCCCGGGATGTCGGTATTAAAAAAAATGTTTCGGGATCCCGGTATTCAATACCGGAAGTACCGAATTTCGGGAGATTTTAGGCAATTCAATTTTAATAAAAAAGAACTAGGACGTAGTCCGACGGCCCGCTTCCCCCCGTCCCCCTCCCGACCCCGGGCTCTGTCCCAAACCGGAAAATATGCGCCAGTAAAACCGCAAAGTGCGAGGGGCACCACGCACCTCTACAATTTTAATATATTAATATAAATACGGGCAATTTATTTTTCAAATACACTAATCGCAGTAAAACAGAAATAAGCCAAAAATAAATACATGACATAATTAATTTTTATTTATGAGGTTGCATCCTAAACAAACATTCATAACGTAACTACTAAAATAATGGTCACTGGCACTAGGCAATGAGCACTGTCACTGAAAAAACTTAATATGTAACCAGAAAGTATAGTCAATACAATTAATAGTTAATGCTTATATTTTACACTATTCTACTTTTTATGAAAATATGATCTTAATAATAACAGTGCATCAAGGGTTACTATCTGCTAGGCTCGATCGAATTTTGGAACATAATATACCGCTGGCAGAGAAAGCGCGTTCCGATTCCACGCTTGTTGGGGGAATTGAGAGCAAGTATTCATAAACCAGCTTAAGGTTATGTCCCCGGAAACCTTGTTTTTCAAACAATTCGATTTCCTGATTTAGAGCTGCGTTTAAATCTAACAGAATCTGTTGAAGTCTGGGTCGAAACGCAATCATATTCTCTTTAATAGTCTTGTGCAGAGCAACTTGAAGGGATGTCTAGGGTGTCTTCAATTGCGGTGCCGGAATAGCAGTAGTTAAATTTTTTCTTTGCAATTCTGCAATCGGTATATTATCATCATCCTCATTTTCCAACTACGCAACACCCGAACCACTTATTCTCTCAATCAGTTTTCTAATTGTGTCTGACTATTCCTACTAGGATTAGGTAAAGCAAAAATACCGTCTTGAAGTTTTTTATCATCATATGTGTGCGGTTTCGGATTGTGGAGATAGAACAGAACACCGGATAAAATAGTCCGACGTTGCTAAATGCTGCGTTGGGAATCAATCTCGAAAATACCGAAAAATACCGAATATTTCGGTATTATAAGGCCTACTATCATTAGTCTCGAAAATACCGATATTGAAAAGTAAATACCGGGTATCAAATACCAGAGAAAAAGTTCAGGATCCGGGATCCCGAAATTTCGTGATCCCGGGATTGGATGTCCTAGTCGCACGGAAATAGTTATTGAACAAAAAATGTTGTAAATAGAATTCTATATATTTTCGGTAATTCCCGCGATGCCGAGAAGTTAATATTTCGAGCAGTAGAGGGCGTCGAAGTTACCAAAAAACAGTTTGAACAGTTTTAAATTTAATTGGAAATTTAAAATCAAGGGAAAATATGTAGAATTTTATTTGCAACATTTTTTGTTCAATAACTTTTTCCGTACGACCAATAGAACACGAGATAAAACGATTCAAAAAATTTTCAAGATAGCGGCTGAAGCAAAAGAGGGGGGAGGTCACCTTTTTGGTTTTAGACCTTCTAAGTGGTCCTGATAACATGACAAATTCGAATATGTAATTTTCTCCAGGTCATAGGACTTTTTGGTATATTTTTACTGTACTATCTCTTTAGTAACTCCTAAAGTTAGTTGACTTGTAGTAAGGTTGCAAATATTTCAATTTCAATATATGATTATTCCCTAAATCCAACAGTGCCAATCGATGACAGCGACAATTGATTGGTTGAAAGGCAAGCACAATAGACAGCATAATGCTCCTTTCAGAATAAAACATACCCTACCGTAACAAACGCTGCCCATTTTCCGGAAACTGCTTCAACCAACGCTTCACTTACCACAACTTTCTTTTACTTTACTTTTTCCCACAAAAAGCTTTATTTTTTTAATTCGTTCCTGTCACTGTCCTCTTAATTTCCCTTTTTAATCTTTGTTATTTTTCTAAATTTTCTCCTCACAATCAACTCCACCTTATATTGGAGTCAAAATCGATTTCGGATCAGCGAACGTTAGAATACTATAGGTCAGACAGCCAAGATGCTATTGCCGTGGTATAGTTAGTTGTCTTGATGCCACACATCAGCTATTCATCAATCAATCAATTTATTTAACGTATGTTCATCAGTTTTTAAGTTTTAATTATTTTCATCTTCTGTTTAGAATTTTTAACGTCATTACATTTTTAATTTGTCGCTTTGACAAAAGGAGCTGGGTTCTTAGATAAGCACATAGAGAACGGGATCACATATCGTCAGGTTCAGGTGCCGCTGGACGTATATTGCCTGGTTGTAGCAACTGAAAAGCTTAAGAAGTGACAGCATCTGGTCATTGTCGTTAGAGCATAAGAAAAAGTATATTTGAACATTGGATGCATTCCTCGTCTCTGAATGTGTCACTCTTTCCGCCATAAGTCTTTTCCAAACCCTTCGCGAAAATATATTTAATTATTATTACCTATAGTGTTTATTAAAAAGTGACGTTTAACACACGAGTTGATACAGGACTACGGAATCTCACCGAAATAGAAGACATTTTACAGCAAATTGTGTGCAATATTTTTCTCACGATGAATACAAAAATATCCTCTTTTATTTAACGATTTATTCATTATTTATGAATGGAAAAATTTATCGCAGTGTTATTAATAATATGTAAAATAATTGTTGTCAATAAAATACATATTTATCGCAACAGGCCATGGATAGAAGGGACTGTCAAAGCTGCTTTTATACACCGTAATAAACAATCTTATAAATTGTTAATGGAAGATTTAATTTGATTAATGGAGTCTGATACGAAAAATACACGAATATCAACTAAATATGAGTTATGGGATGTATCCGTTGGAGGTGAACAAAATTCTGAAGCGCGTAGGTATTCTACTTAAGAAAATAAATCGAAAGCAAATGCGACATTACCTATCAAAACACTTCGTAAAGGGATTACAGTCATTTAAAGACGGGTCTCTTAATGTACCCTTTTCATAATATATTGTTAAAAGTAAATCGTTTTTTAAGTTTGGTAAATTACGCTTAATACCTAGAGCTTGAAATTTATATTAATTAGACACAGAGTATAATTTTATAAGGCTAAAGGCCAGTTCTCCTCGTCCATCCCTGACTGTATGGGACACAATTATTGAAGAAAAATAATCCGCAGCAGATATTTTCCGCATTCTACGGCCAGTTTACTGAAACCTTTTGAACTGGCGATATAGCAAAGTTTCAGTTCGAGAGTTTTTTGTCACCAAAAAGGTCAGTAGCTCTATAACTCTCAATGAAATCGGTGTATATTTTCTTAGATCAATTTAAAAGCAGGTAGGATAAATTATTTTTTCCTTTTACTTCATTAAAAAACATTCATGATATTATTGGGACTGGGAGAACTCGAGTAACATGTTGAGATCCACTGAAGTAAAGCAAGCGGTATTACTAAAACAGATGTCTGACACGTGGTCTAAAATTAGGACAACAATTGTATGTAAATCAATGCAAATAAATATCTCTACATTTTGTTCGTTTCCGATGAAATTTAAAGTACAGACTCCAAGATTCACTGTAAGAACTGTTTATAACAGAACAGCTGAATAATATAAACAGAAGCAATACTTGGTGGAGGTGATTTATTTTCTCGGTTTTCTAGTTCATTTAACTACTACAGTCCATTGGTACTTTGTATTTCGGCTTTCTTGTTATTTCCTCATTTCCTTAGGTGATGTTTGTTATATAAATAAATCAAGTTACATTTCATTTTGGTTGCTAACAACATTCGACAATTATTTACTTTATGAAGAAATCATAAAATCGACCAAAAATTCAAATTTGACACAGGGCCGGCTATGGCGATATGGTATCCTGGGGAAAGAGTGTATTTTGACGACCCTATGTTTATGTACAGTAGAGTGGGCCGAAAAAATTCAAAAAATTTTTTTCAAGTCGTAATACCGCCGAAAAGTTACTAATTGGGGAGACTAAAAAGGGATAAAAAGAGAAACAAAATCGGTTCATATCTTCCGATAGCGCATGTGTTCTAAAGTCCGCCGAAATATGGAAAAATTCACATTCTTACGATAATTTTTAACATTTTTAAATTAGCCTCTTCTCGAATGTACGGCCGTGAGCAAAAAAAATAGGACAAGTCTTATAACGATATTTTGCTAAAATCTAAGTTGTGTACATCTAAATTTAATTTTTGTGACATTGTTAGTTAGTTGTCATAATTTATTGCAAGTGTGTAAAAAACTAATAAGCTTCATATAAGCGATTTAGTTAAATCTGGATTTATTGCTAAAGCAGAAGATGGATGGTCAATGAGAGAAATTGCACTGCAATATAATATTGACAAAAATTCGGTGTATAACATTTTAAGAAAGTGGAGAATAAACGGTACGATTAGTAGAAATCCTGGATCAGGGAGACGCAGGATATCAACTCAACAACAAGATTTGCAGTTGGTAAATGTTTTAGTATAAAATCCATTTTATTCAGTTATTCAGGCTGCTCAAGAAACGAATTTTCCTGGATCGAGTAGTACTGGTCGCCGGCGAGTAAGAGAATCGGAGCTACACTGTCATGCAGAAGCACATAAATACTTACTTAAAGCTGAACATAAAGAAGCTCGAGTAGGATTTGCGTTTGAATTTTTAGCGCATGATGTAAATTTTTGGAACAATGTAATCTTTACAGACGAAAAAACTTTCCAGTCAACACACAGCGATCGTATTCGTGTTTACCGCCCTCCGAATACTCGATTCAATGAGAAATATATATCTAACAATGATAAAAGTGGTAGATTTTCCGTCAATATGTGGGCTTGGATATCGGCATGTGGTCCTGGTGTTTTGTGGCATATTGAGGAAGATTTAATAGTGAAACGTATATTAGAATTTTAGACAATATTATGCTCCCTTCTGTGTCACAATTATTTCCTAATAATGAGTTCATATTTCAACAAGACAATTGTTCCGTTCATACTGCTCATACCGTAACTAACTGGTTTCAAGATAACAACATCAATGTTCTTAACTGGCCCAGTCATAGTCCAGATTTTAACCCTGAGGAAGAAGTATGGGGACTACTCGTAAGAAGTATCCAAAAACGAAATGTGAGACCAGGAATGCCGAAGATTTACTGGAAATAGTAAATAATGCATGGAAAAGTATTATTACTAATGAATATTGTATAAGGTTATTTAATTCTATGCCAAACAGACTTATAGAAGTTATAAATAGAAATGGTGCAATAACGAAATATTAATAGTTAGTTTCTTGTTAAGTAAGATATCCTTTGTCCTTTGATCCAGGATTTCTACTAATCGTACCGTTTATTCTCCACTTTCTTAACATGTTACACACCAAATTTTTGTTAATGTTATAACGCAGTGCAATTTGTCTCATTAACCATCCAGCATTTACTATAGTAAAAACTACAGCATTAAAATAAAAAATAAATTAAAAGTGATATCTGTTTTATTTCGGCTACTCATTGCATATTCAAATAGAGACAGATTTACATTAGAAACAAAAAGTACTATTTTTTTTGCTCACGACAGTAGTAGCTCAAATCTTTATGTATTATAACCACAGAAAATAATATTTAAATCTTATTTGAATCCATCAACATTTCGCGCGTTACCTTCAAAGTTAATGAAATTTTGAAAAAATATCACAAATAAAGGTAGATCACAGTTTAAGGAAAAAAAATATTAACAACTTACATATTTTCTTTATTTAGTTTTCTTTATTGAATACAAGGTTAAATGTTTAAAAACAGATTGTTTTAACCCTAATGGGCTAATATTTAAAAACAGATTTTTTTAATTGAAAAACTAAGTTGTGTGAAGTGTCGTAAGTCCAAGAAATTCATGTTGAATTGTTGAACAATTGAACAGTGGCTGAGTCTCTAATTGGGATATAACATTCAAGACATTCGCATTCCCAGTTCACACAGGCAGTTGGACGATGTGTGAAACTCGTGATAGACGCCTCAGGAAAAGTTTGCGGAGCTGAGTCTTAGGGATGGTTTTATCAGAACGAGTCTGCTGTTAAGGTCAACCATGCCTAACTTCGCCCATAAATCAGATTTCAAGGTACCTTCCTACAGCTAAGACTGAAATGAATGAGTGAAAACGAAGATGTTCACTTAAGCTAAAGAATAACAAAATATATCCAAAGTATATTGTGGTATAAGCTTCAAAGAATATCATTTTACTTACATTATATGATATTAATTTTCATTTAGTTTTTGAGCCCTGAAAAGCGTAAATTTCACGTTTTTTTAAATTTTAAGAATTTTTTTCTCGAAATCTATCAACTTTAGAGAAAAATGTCTAAGAACATTTTTTGTTTGTTTTGGTGTGAAAAATACGAAAATATTTTTTCCAAAAGTAAAAAGTCAATTTTTCTAATTTGTTTAAAAAAGCTTTGTTTAAACAATTTCTAACCACATTTCCATCTGGCAAACTGTACTTTCTTATAAAGGAGCACGTTTTGAACAAGATGGCACAAAAGTATTCCATCCGAAATAATTTTCCCGGCCGATGACTGATTTCGCCCGGACTATCTGATGTTATAATGTCCTCTATTGCTTCACTGTAATGTTTCCACCCTGTAATTGGTTACCTGTTGGGTGGTTGTATATAAATAAATAAATAAATAAATAAATAAATAAATAAATAAATAAATAAATAAAAAGCACCAAAAAAAGGATCTTATAGCTGGAGCGGGGTCACCGATTTCAATTTTTTTTTTTATTTCTTTAGTGAAACTAGAGCATACATAAAGAATGTCTTGCTCCGTTTGTCAGAATGGACCTTTGTTTTTGACTTGTTAAATTTTGAGAGTATAAGAAGTACACCAAGGAGAATTTTGTGGCAACAAGGAAGATTAGTGGTTCAGTGTATAGAGCATCCGCAATCCACCGATAGAATTGGGGTTCAAATACCGCAGGCTTTTTTTTTGAAAATTTTTTCTTTTCATTACCAATTAATCTATTTATTTGAATAATCAAATATATATGTTAATATTTTTAATTATTCCAAAGAAACTCATTATCTACTGAAAATTTAGCCACATTTTAATAGGTATCGAGTATTTAATGTATTATGAAACATTAATAAATACTTTTAACATTAAAAAAAGTTTTGATCATATTTAATGTTAAAATTAGGTATTTATTATTTCTTCATAATACATCAATTAACCGAAAATAATTAAGAAGAAAATTCATAATTAAAAGCTGTGCTGATTTTAAAAAAAATAATTGAGGTATTTATGTCTGGTCGATAGCCGAGTGGGTTAAGGCGCGAGGTGACAATCGCGATTAATCACACGGACATCGCACCACCGAATTCGAATCCTGGCTCCGGCACTCTCGGAGGAAATGGTTGTATGTCCGCGTTTTTTCAATGTGTGACCCCCTTCCGCACGCCCTGGCTTCTGGAATTGGGTGTTGTCTAATTTCTGTGGTGTTTATTTATAATTGAATTAATTAAAAATATTAACACTTATTAATTACTTATATAAAAAGACTTAATTATTTAAACAAAAAGATTAATTGACATTTGACAATGAAAAAAGAAAGAGAAATAGTTCATTTAACATTAAAAAATACATATCCTCCCCAAGACCCACTTCGGGACTGACCATGCAACCACCACGCAAAGCAAGATCGGCATAAGTAGGTCTAGTTCGGCGAAAAATTTGAAACAATAAATAACACCTCGATTTCTTTTGACAATCAAATAGTGGAAGTAATGAAAAGAGGAATTTTTCAAAAAAAAAAACTCGAATTTATGATCTATCTACTATCTATTAACCAACCTTGATAAAACAAACTTATTCATGGTACTTAACACTACAGTTGAACGTGCATTTTCAAAATTCAACTCCAAAATAAAGGCCTATTCGAATAAAGGGAGCAAAACGTTTTTTTATTTATACTGTAGCTATTCAGCTTTATATAATTTGTTAATGTTTTCATCAAACATGCTTTGCCATCGATTCATTCAAAATAACTTCTTTTAAGCGTAATACATCAAAAGTATAGCCCCGATGAGAGATAGACAGGTGGGAGGGGTCGTCTTGGCTGTAGGACGCAGAAGGCATTTTTCAATTTTCGCTTTGCTCCTTCGCCTCTTATGAGAAAAATGAATATTAGAGACGCCCCTTGTACGAAATTTAATGTATTTTCATGTGGTATAAGTGTTCTTGTTGATAACATGTATATTTATCGAGTTGTAGGGGGTGGAAGTGGTCTTTTTTATGTCTTCGCAGAAGGGCAAAAAAATCGCTGTTTTCAGCTCGTTCTAGCCCCGAAACCGCTCGCCATAAAATCAAGGTTGATTTGTGTATTTTGTAGGAAATTTTGTCTACTTTAATTTTGTACGGAATAGTCATCTTCGAAAAACGTATAGTTTTCGAGATACAAGCGAAAATCTGAAAAGAGTGGGAACATTTTGAGGTTTTTACGTTTTTCGCTGTGAAGCCGGCCTCCAACAAGGAAGCAAACTTGAAATCCGGATTCAGCATCCCAAAGAACATATAGAACCGTTAAGAAAAGACTTTTGCAACTTTGTTACGGGAAAACTACCATTTGATTGGACTAAATAATTATGTGAAAATGATCCAAATCGAAAGATAAAACATGTGTGCAGTGCTTTAATAAAGACATTTTATTTTGGGATGAGTCTTCCTGAGCCTAAATGAATTGAGTGGCGAGGTAAAGCTAATGATGCAAAGGAAAATCTTTATTGTATGCAAGATCGTTACACCCAATATTTTCTATAAATGATTGACTAGACCAAGATCTCTTCAATGAATTTTTAAATAGCTCTCATGTATTGAACTCTGACTTTACCTACGAATAAACGCGGAAGTGAATTAAATTGAAAAAATTGCATGTTCATTCTCAATACAGCGTAGGGTGTCCCACGACGAACAGCGGTGATCGATATCTCGAAAAGTAAATATTGGAAAATTTTGAAAATTTGATAGTAAACTAATGTCGATGGGGGAAACTCAAGACGGTGGCACTTCCGGTTATAACGGAAGTAGATGTCAACTTGCTTATTTTAAATGGGACACCCTATATATTATTACATTTTTGAATTGTACGCGAAATTCTAGGCTGATTTTGTGTATCATGTCTTATACATAAGTCTCTCCATTTTTGACATATTTCAATTTTTATTTCAGAAATGACGTTTGCAGGCCCTAAAAGAACCATCAATTCTTCCTATAAGGAAGCCTTTATTATCTAATTTGGGTTGGATTCTTTGTTGCCGCAGTTCGTCGTGGCACCCTGTGTATTGTTAACTGCTTACTGGAATTTTAATAACTTACGTTGAATAGTTTTGAACATCTACTGAGCATGTTAAAAATGTATCAAATTTTAACGACACTAGCGGCAACTAAATAGGCCCATCAGCCTCCTCCCAGCCATGAGCAAGGTTGCAGAACGGGTCATCTTGAAGAGGCTTACAGAAAAGACATCCCGGATGAACAGTTCGCGTACCGAACAGGACATTCCACCGAACTCCAAGTACTTCGCCTCACCGAGGAGATTACTAAGGGGTTCAACCAGCGGCAAGTCACCGCGGCGCTGTTCCTAGACGTTGCCAAAGCGTTCGACAGGGTCTGGCACGACGGCCTACTAGCTAAAATGATGAGTATGGGTTACCCCATCGAACTCGTCAAACTAGTGAGGTCCTACCTGCACCGCAGACAGCTAAGGGTGAAAATCTCGGACCAACTCTCCACTTACAGGACCGTGGAGGCGGGAGTCCCGCAAGGTTCGGTGCTGTCACCGCACCTGTTCGCTATCTACACCTCAGACCTCCCCAGGACCGACCACACAGCTCTGGGCCTGTATGCAGACGACACAGCAATAATTGCCAGATCCTGGAAAGCCAGGAACGCAACCATAAAACTCCAGGAAACGGCCACACTCCTGGAAGAATGGTGCACGAAGTGGAAAGTCGCCGTCAACGCCGACAAAAGCCAAGCCATTCTCTTCAGACGGGTGTGGAAAGAAATTCCCACAGGACACGTCTCCATGAACGGCGAGGACATCCAATGGCACGACACCGTCAAGTACCTTGGCGTGGTCATGGACAGAAGCCTAACGTGGAGACAGAACACGGACGCTATCACAGCCAAGGCCCGGCGCACGAGAGCCCTCATCTACCCGATGATGGGAAACGGGAGCCGTCTCAACTTGAGGAATAAGCTCACGCTTATCAAGACCCTCATCAGGCCGCAGCTGACGTACGCCTCGGTAGCGTGGGGCTACCAGGCAAAGTCCTACATGAAGAAAATCCAGGCAGTGGAAAACATCGCCCTCAGGACGGCAGTCGACGCCCCATGGTACGTGAGAACCGCAGATATCGTCAGAGACCTGGAGTACACCACGGTCACTGAAGTCATCCGGGAACGAGCGAAGAAGCTGTACGCCCAAGCCGAGGAGCATGGGAACCCGCTGATCAGACAGGCCACTGATTATGACCCTGCCGACGCCCCGAGGCATAAACGGCCGAGGGTACAGCTACTGGACAACGGGTGAGTATAACTTATATTTCCCGCTAACCGATCTGTTTCAGATATCCCAGGACGGACCACTACTACCAGAGATATGACGTTTTTCTACCCTAACCCAACCTCCTTGCGGGCGTCGGACAACATACCGTCCAACGCCCGTTGTCTTACCTGCTCCGTGGAGTCCGAAAGTGCTAAAATAAGCACTTAGGGTCTCCACACTCCCGAGCTACACAGCTCATATCCTTACCTTTCCGATGATCCGGGGTAGGATATCAATTGATGTCCTACGTACCGGCAGTCAGTCCCAGCCAAAACCTCCTAAACCCAACTCGACTGATGACTACCCCCGGGGGTGACAAGCTGGCGAAGAAAGAAAATATCAAGACAAGAAGAGCGCCAGAAGAGACCTCAGCCAGCGAGGTTCAACAGCCAGGACCAGGGAAGGTCCGCAGAAAATACCACGACACATCTCGCATTTGCGAGCTGGGTCTGGTAGAAGTAAGCGGGCCCACCTATCACGAAGGCCGGTCCAGGTCTACAGAGATAATCTAGGAGCAAAGAGTAGTAGTCCTACTCGGCCCTAGTTATTGAGACCGACATCCAGCCAATGGATATTGGCGCGCGCGGCAACTAAATGGTCAATTTACATAAAATTTTGAAAACTTATGAAGTACGCCGTTTATACGTGGTAATTTTTTTTTCTTTTTTGTATAAATTATATTATTGACTGCAACCACTATTTAATTATCTTTGAAAATAGGGTGAAGATGGAGAGATTTTTAATACAACTCCGCAGATATTCAAAACTGTTCAAGATGTTAATTTCAGTGGAGTTATGTACATACAATTAATACATAAATTTTTAATTCTCTTCCCTCCCCTGCGTTTTTAAGATGTTCATAATTAAAATAAGACTAGTAAGAGCGTTAGTAGAACCAACACAACGATCGGATATAGACAAAAAAACAAACATATAGAAAATTAACTTATGGAATAGAATAAATATACAGGTTTCTCGAAAATTAAACCAAATAATAATAGTTATGGATTATTTCTTAGGTGCAAAGTTTATAAAACAAATAACCTCACAGAGACTAAATAAAAACTAAAACATGAAAAGATTAGTATACAGGGTTACTGGTAATTCGACACATTCCTTTGGAGATGTGATGGGGCATGAGCTAAGGAGTAAATCTAGCCCTAACATACATTATGCAAAACTCAATAGTTTTCGAGATATTTCAATTTTTTTGTTTTTGTCAAAAAAGTAGAGCTTAATGTCTTAAAAGTTAATTTCAGAAAAATCTACTTGACATTTTTAATTTTTTTTTACTGGATTACTTGTCCAATATTATAGATATCCGTTTGGAATGACAAATATCCGGAAACATTTCGATCATGTGAACATTTAAAATAAAATCTTGTAAAATTTTTTTTCTTTAAAATCAGTTATGAAATTTACCTATTAGGTTTTTTCAAAAAAATATTAATGTAGCACGCGTACAAATTATTATAAAAACTTCCTTATTTCAATAGCTATCTAACTAGGTAGAAATGTTTAATGTACCCTTGATAGTTCTAATAAAAAATTAGTAAAGATAATGCTGGTGACGGAATTTATTAAACGACTAATCGTTCATTTTCATTTGTCAGTCAGTCCTTGACTTCGACGTTTGTGCATATATGTCATTAACTGACATTCTTATCTCCGTGTCCCTTAAGTTTGTTGGTCTTGTTAAATTAGTTATCGAAGATTTTGATTTTGCTCGTAGTTGTTGTTATTAGTTGTTGTTATGGTATTTTCTGTGCCATGGCCGCGTATGCTAACGCAGAATACGCTGATATCTTGTTTGTCTATGGATACTGTGGCGGCAACGCTGCTGAAGCTCGCCGAGAATATGGTCTTTGGTACCCTAACCGCCGCTTACCAAATGCACGTGTATTCAGTACGGCATATCGAAATATCGCTGAAACTGGCTCCGTGAAATGTAGAAGTGACGCTGGTGCTCCTCCCGTTTATGAACCAGATGATGAGGAAGAAATATTGAGGTATTTTGAGGAAGACCCAACTATTTCAACTAATAAAGTCGCAAGACTAACCGGAGCGTCACAATGGAAAGTTTGGTCTACGATACGTAGAGTTGGATGTCATTCTTACCACTATACCCCTGTCCAAGGCTTGGAGGAAGGTGATCCTGGAAGGAGAGTGGAATTCTGCCGCTTTATGTTAAATTCAGATGCAGAAAGTGCAAATTTTTTTAACAAGTATTTTATGGACGGACGAGTCGAAATTTAATAGCGAAGGTTTAAAAAATTTCCACAACCTACATTATTGGGCAGAGGAAAATCCCAAGTTAATACGTGAAACTAGTTTCCAAATGAAGTTTTCTATTAATGTGTGGATGGGAGTCATTGGCCACTATTTAATAGGGCCACACTTTCTTCCTCAAAATTTAAACGGGGAAATCTATGAAATTTTTTTAAGAAATTCAGACAGCGAATGATGTTTCAGAACGACGGTTGTCCAGCACATTATCGGCTGACAGTACGACAGTTGCTTGATCAACGTTTCCCTAACCGTTGGATTGGAAGAGCGGGCCCAATACCTTGGCCAGCGCGAAGCCCTGACTTAACACCCCTTGATTATTACGTTTGGGGTCATATGAAGGAGATGGTCTATGCCACACCAGTCAATACTATAGAAAACCTTAGACAAAGGATAGTCGATGCTGCCCAACACATAAGGCATAATCTGACAACCAGAGCAACAAGGACGGAAATAAGAAGACGCTGCCGTGTCTGTATACGGAATAGGGGCTCCCATTTTGAGCAAGACATATAAAAAATAAAGTACAACTTTGAAATTAATGAAGAATTAAACTCTACTTTTAAAATGTTTTTTACTGTTTATCTAAAAATAAAATTCGTACTACTTGTTACTTTTCGTACTACGTGTTATTTTTACTAGTATTTTCTTAGAACTATTAAGGGTACATTGAACATTTGTACCTTGTTAGATAGCTATTGAAATAAGGCAGTTTTTATAATAATTTATACGCGTGTTACGTTAATATTTTTTTGAAAAAACCTAATAGGTAAATTTCATAGCTGATTTAAAAAAAAAATTTTAAAGTTTTTATTTCAGATGTTCACATGATCGAAATGTTTCCAGATATTTTTCATTCAAACGGATATCTATAAAATTGGATAAGTAATCCAGTAAAAAAAAATTGAAAAATGTCAAATAGATTTTTCGAAAATTAACTTTTAGGACATTAAGATCTACTTTTTGAGAAAAACAAAAAAAATTGAATATCTCAAAAACTATTGAGTTTTGCATAATATATGTTAGGGCCAAATTTACTTCATAGATCATGCCCCATCACATCTCCAAAGGAATGTATCGAATTACCAGTAACCCTGTATATTAAAACATATTAAATCCACATTTCAATAACATTTGTAATACTTTCATTGTCAAGGTGTTTTCATTATTTTGAATAAAAGTGTTTTAAACTATAATTAGAAATTATATTAAAAATAAAACATTGAAATGAACTACAGAGGCGTTACCTTTACCTGGTCATCTTCTTCTATTGCAGCAGGGATTATTCCAGGTAAATATCTGAGTTTCTTATATTTCGATAAACTGAACTGCCACTGAGACCCGATACGTTGAAAAAATACATCAAGGCAATGAAGAACAGAGCGGAGTACATACAAGATGTAACTGACTAAAAATTTAAAAATATTCCCGTTAGAAATTTTCAGAAAAATAAACACGTTCACTTTTTAATGACTTGTGATTAATAATGAAGTGTTAAAAGATTATAACGACCCATTAATTTCTGATTGTACGAATGGTTCTTCTTACTATTTTTATACCACTACACAATTCTAAAAATATTATCCTAAAAAAAGGAGTTGGAAGTTTAGATTTATATACAACCGTTTATTTTATCCCATACAAAACAGCTAACATTTATGTAAATTATCGCACTTAGAGTTAAAATAGTTACTTTTTCAATGTCCATTAAATTACCGAGAACAATTAAACAATTTACAAGTAGGTATTATTGTACAGGTACATGCACGTAATGCTGTAAAAATAGCAATAGTTTCCGAACGGAGCATTATTGTTATTTAAATATTAATGGACCCAGTGTTTTCATATTTATTTATTTACACAACTCAACAGGACAATGTCCCAGTTATACAGTCGGGATACTGACAGTAATGATTCTACAATAACAAAGGTATTATATAATATTATGTTCATAATATATCGACTTTAAATCCTTAATTTTACAGTAAAAAATATCAATGTTATCCTGTATTTGATTGTAATTCCGGCATATGATGTTAATTGGTGAATACATTAATAAATTGGCACGAGAAACTTTGATATGAAATGTTTGGTGAAGTCGAGATGATTTAGAAGGTACATGCAATTCAATGAGTTTTAATAGGTCAGCACAGTCAAGTTTATTATTTAATATTTTAAATAAAGTTATTACTCCATGTAATTCACGACGAGTTTGAAGTGAGTTAAATGAAAATCTGTTTTGTAAAACATCATTGTTAATCCCTTCATGTGGATAAATTGTCATCGGTGTAACTTCACTATTTAAGAAATTTCCTTTGAATATTTTCCAGTTGACTGATATGAGTGGTATAGTGTGGGTTCCAAACTACATCAGCATACTCCAGTTTATTTCTGACAAACGTATTAAATAGAAGTTTTTTAATATTTCAATGTTCCTTAAATTTTTAGAGTTTCTTATTACAAATCCTAATGATTTGTAGGCTGAAGATACATGTTGTTTATGTGATAAATAAAAGACAGTTTAGTATCAAAAGTAACACACAGATCCTTAAAACTATCAACCCTTTGTACGCTATCATTTATTTTGTACTCATTAATAAGAATATTATGTCGACGTGAGTAAGTGACGACATTACATTTTTCAATTATTTGTGGGTAATTTATTTTTATTACACCAGTTATAAATACTTTCCAAACTTGAGCAATTCCATATCATCAATGCAGTTAATGTTATAATATATTTTTAAGTCATCGGCATAAAGCAGTGTGGACACTGCAAGTTTATAACTGTCTTATTGATAAAGACATTGAACAAAAGCGGCCCAAGAACTGAGCCTTGAGAGACTCCCGATTCGGCGTGAAATTCAACAGACTTTTGTCCATGGTCCATGGTCTATTGCCCAAGTATGAAATAAAAAAGAAACAAACTCGTACGATAATCCAAAATTTGTTAATTTATTTAGTAAGATACCATGGTCAAGCCTGTACAAGTAATGTCAACTTTACCGCTTCTATCTGATGCTTCGCAAAGATATTGAGTTTAGCATAGTAAAGGTGTGGTTGTAGACGTACCCGACATGAATCCATGTTGGTTAGTTGATATTTTGTTTTCTATATTAGGAAAGATATAGTCATACAGAACAAATTCGAATAGTTTTGAGAAATTATTAATTATAGTGATTGGTCGGTAATTTTTTATATCTTCCTTAGAAATTTATACACAGGGCATAGCTTAGATACTTTCCATAGGGTGGGAGAAACATCTTTATTTAAGGATAAATCAATGATATACCATAAGGGACGGGCTAATACTGAAACGCCGTCTTTGAGAAAGCAGGTAAGAAAGCATATCGATAATACTAGAATATTAAAGTTAAAAACCAATCAAGAATTTAGGAGACATGGCTAATATTTAATTAATTTTAATTAAGAATCTCGTTGGAATGGGTACGATAAACGATGGTACAAGTTTTGCGTACCTGCCAAAAATTATTACGAATGGCGTTGAAATAGCGTAGGTGATTGAAAATAGATTAATTGTGGACGTTTACTTTTCAAATTCAAGTTTATTTATACCCGACTACGAGGGTAATGTGTTTCACAGTGTGTATGCACATACCTTTGTTATTTGTTAGGCGTTAAGTGACTGGCTCGATATCCATGAACTTAAACTTCAAAAGAGCGTATGAAAACCTCAGAAAACCACAATGGCGGACAGTGGGTGCCATCTTGTCGAAATCAAACACTCCAAAGTTTTTGAGACCTATCAAGTGGGGAAACAAATAAGTGGATTTGAAAGCTGCATGAAGAGATAATCAGTTGTTATACTATAGAAAATACTTAAATCATTTATTTAAGTATTTTCAACATCTTTTTTTGATTTAAAATGCTAGGAATCCTATCTTGTAATTCAATACTCAGTATTAGCTAGAATACTAGAACAGTAGTTGTTTTGATTGGTTCTCCAATAATGGATGTTTTAAGATACTTACCTGACTAGCATATAGAGTGATCAGATTAGGGCAACAATATACAGAAAGTAGGTCATTCCATAATATATAAGAAAGTGTGTACGTTGGGATTTGCTTATAGTACGGCAAGCCGTTACCAAAATTCCGTGTTATCACATGCCCAAATCGATAAGTAATTGTTAGATTATAAAAAAAAAATCCTGAGCGAACAGGTCCCACAACGTTGTGCTTACCCGGTAGAGTAATTTCAGTCTGTAGAGAAATTATTTTTCAGCAATGTCCCTTCTCACTGGAATCTCGTTTAAAATGTAAAAGACAACTTGAATTCATCAAGAAATGATGTTTTGTGTATTGCAAAATTTCAATATTTTAAATTAAATTTGTAAGGTAATGTGGTGCAAAAAAGGACAAGCGCCAGGGTTGAAATTTATTGCAAACTGTCGAGAATAGCATACAAAACCGTAAATCTGCTTGAAGTGACATTTTCCGTGTTGCGCAGCTGCAGAGAATGAACAGGAGTCGTATCCTTGAGCTCCGTGCCCGAGGGGCTGCGCGTGTATAAGACGGGATGCTGTGTGGGACTGTTATACAAACTCCACATCGCGGGCTTTCCGACGCGTATCATTAAGATGATACAGTCCTATATTTCATCCCGACAATTCAGAGTAGCAGTCAATCAAGGGTGCTCACCCCCATCCCCTATCCTAGCCGGCATCCCTCAGGGTTCATCCCTAGGACCAATACTGTTTAACCTATACATTAACGATATACCACCCCCGACGGACCATCGAACCACCCTTTGTTTATACGCCGACGACACGGCAATATTGACCACTTCCAAAAGACCGCACACAATGACGGACATCCTACAAAGACAGACGGACCTAACGATTCAATACTACGAAGACTGGGGACTGCACGTAAACACCACTAAAACACAAGTAATATGCTTTAATAAGACCAAACAAAAAATAAACACAAAACTTAAGATAAAAGACAGAGAATTTGAGTGGGAATTAAAAATAAAATACCTCGGGCTTGAGCTTGACAGTAAACTATTATTCAAATACCAGGTGGACGAAATCAAAAACAGGTGTTGGAAACGATGTGCCTCACTATATCCAATAATTAAAAATGCCCCCACAGACATAGGAACAAAGATATACAAAATGTACATTAGACCAATAATAGTTTACGCCGCACCAATATGGTACCCCTTGACAGCACAGACGCACCAAAATACAGTACAGAAAATACAAAATAAGATGCTAAAAATAATTCTAAAACTCCCGCACACTTCGCCCGAAGACTTAATTCACAACCTAACAGGAACCCCACCTCTCAAGGATTTCATCTTAAAAAAAACTAATTCCAAACTTTGCACAGTCCCTAATCACGTCAACTAACCCCATCCTAATTAACCCCTTGACAACCAAATTCCCTTACGCCCCTACTCATCCCTCTCTTAACTATATATATACCCCCTAAATAATTTGTAAAATGTTATTGTAAAAAACTTTGAAAAGATCCATAGGACACCAAAAAAAAGAAATAAAAAAGAGCCAAAAATACAAAAAAAAAATACCAAAAAACAAAAGAGCAAAAAAAAAAAAAATACAAAAACCTAAAAAAAAACAAAAAAAAAATCATCTGCTATAAAATTATTTCAATAAGTCACAAAGTTCGAAAAGAGCCATAGAAAATGCAAATAAAAAGAGCCACACGGTGCACGCACCAATATAAATTAACCTATACTAATATCATAAACAAAACTAACATAAAACAACCGAAGCACAACAACATAGAACAAAAATCAACCATTAAAATAGACAGCCGCAGAGCAAAGCAGTTTAAACTAATACAACCCAGGGTAAGCGTCGAGATTGACGGAGAACCCCAGGCATTGACCGCACACTTCACAGATCTATTGCACAGACTAACCCAGACTTGCAACTTAAATATTAAAAGTCCGTGAATGAGGTAAACAACACTGTTCTCTCTCTCTAGATGATATAAAATGGTTGCAAATGGCGCCCAAGCCGCGAAATTCAAACCGATTTATGAATGATTATACATGCACACAAAAAGAAAGTGTCATGACCGGCAGACTAGAACACCGTACTCTTATTTATTTTGATGTCCTAAATTCGAATCTGACGTCAAATTTTTTCCATCGGTTCACCTTTCATTTTAAAAACACTGTGAGTCAACGTAGCAAATCTGGCATCAGGTTCGAATTCAGGGCATCAAAATACATAAGAATATGATGGTCTAATCTGCCGGACTTGATACTTTTTTTTGTGTGCCTGTATGCTGTATGTTATTAGCTGCTCACGTTCAGTACAAAATATTCAGTATGATTATTAAATTCCAAGTCCACGAGGGGTGGGGGGTTGTGATATATCAAATGTAGAATATGGGATTCAATTTTTGTATTCGCCTATAAACATGTGAAATGGAAAGAGTTTGTATTTAATACAAACTGGTATAATTTTTTATTGTAATGATTATGTTGGCAATAAAAAATTAGACATGTTTGGTTCGAATCGCATGCCAGGTTCGAGAGGTAAAAATGTTGATTATAGACATATGAGCTACTAACTGTTCGGATCAGCCAAGCGGGCATCCCGTTTTTCTGTTCTCAAATCGAAAGGGCTCTGGGGGTCGATTCTCAAATGTCACCACACCGATGTCGTGGACGACAAATACCAGTTGTCTAATGAAATGAACATTTCGTTATTCTCTAATGTCGTAGTAGACTATTTTTAATAGACATAAAGGAGAGTGGGTATAACCCGTCGACAATCAAATGTCGTGATCGACACCAGATAAAAAAGGATAATAATTGACGTGCTCTCTCTACTGCACTAGGGAGAGGGGTCAAAACAAAAAGCGTTTCTACGTTTGTATTTGTGTGGTTATGTTTAACTCGGCACAGCACAGAGATTTTTTTGGTTTTCGCTGTTTAATTATTCATTATTTTCTACAAATATGATGAATGAAGACATAGAAAATTTAAATGTAGACGAAAAGGTGGAAAATAATGAAGCTGCACTACAAAATCAGAGAAACCCATGTGTATATGAGAACGGCTATTTCTAACAAAACAATTTTCTGTGAAATTAATTTCATTTCAAGATTTGGCTTCTTAGTTTTCTCCATTGTTTCCAATCTTTTTTCGATCATGGTATTGAATTCAGGATCACTGCTATTTCTTCCCATTTTTAAAATGTCTTGAAATGAAAAATTTGTGGAGAATCTCACCGAAATTAGAATCTCATATTCTCGATTTTTCAATAAATCTACCATGTTCTTTTGCTGTTGTGAGCAGTAGAACAATTTTTTACTATCTATATTTGAAAGAATAGAAAGGCCTAACCTCAAGGAAAAATTAAATATATTCCCCACAGATTTATGTAACCGTCGGGACTCGGGCACACTCGGAATCGACACATAGATGTGATAAAATTATTCGAATGCGATGTCGCCACCTGCTAATTATCGAGAAACAATTGTCTACTAAAATTTGTTGTCGCAGAGCTCTCGAGAATACGTCCCTTACAAGTTACTCGACATGAGTGATCGACAATTTGTCACAAGTCGTCATTTGAGAATCGGGTCCCTGTTCACCAAATGGTATGAGCAACTTCTTTTCACCTTCCAAAACTCTCAGGTACAATTTGGTTCGAATATTACGCCCGGTTCTAAAAGTAAAAAATATTGATAATGGTATGAGCTACTGTTTGGATGAGCCATGCGGACAGCTCGCTTTTCTGCTCTCAAATCGAAAGTTCAGAGGCTAGATTCACCAAATCGTAGGAGGAACTTATTCTCATTTCCCAAAACTCTCAGGTACAATTTGATTCGAATTGTACTCCCGGTTGGGGAGTTAAAAAATGTTTATCATGAATGGGCGATTATAGGGCCGGGGCATGCGCGTAATGCTTATTATGTTGATAAATTTTTTGCGACTCCGGAGACTTAGAACATTTTTTAAATATTTGTTCTAATTATGCTATCACTTTTTGTGACCCCAAAAGTGCCAATTATGATTAATTTTTGAGATCCAATGTCGCTCCACCGCCCCTGTAGCCTTCCTATAAACACGTTCCATGTTAAACAGAAAAAATATTTGTTGCTCGAGTTAAATAAATTCTTTACTGCCAATAGAAGCATTTCTCGCCAAAAACCCCAAAAGTAAAAATCACAAATCAGTCAAAAGATCACAATCCCATTCTTTGCACGACACGA
Source organism: Leptura quadrifasciata (assembly GCA_963675555.1). Lineage (NCBI taxonomy): Eukaryota > Metazoa > Arthropoda > Insecta > Coleoptera > Cerambycidae > Leptura > Leptura quadrifasciata. Next base: position 49,028,985 of record OY776678.1, read on the forward strand.
ATAGTTAAAAACGTATTTAAGGGTGGTAATTTTTAGCCAAACGGAAAGGGGTGAAAAATTTGGAACCTGGCACAATATATAAAAAAATATGTAGGTGGATTTGCATATCTTTTCTGGATCAAAAAACTAATTTTCCACAAATATTTTTTAAATTCATTAATTCCCCGAGAACTGAAAACGAGTTTAGTAAAAAATCCATTGACATAAATGTCAGTTACTACTTTTCTCTCATTTTCCACGCTACAATATATGATTTCCACCAGAAAACTGACGTGGCGTGATAACTTTATCGTCGCTAAAAAATTTATATCATTGGGATTCAACGCCTCCTTTACGACGCGATGAAAATGTCAGTTCATATTTTTTTTCTTATAATAAACTCTTCAAAATATTATATGATCAGTGAAACTGACATTGCGGGCTGATCGGAATGTTCACCTGTGGGCAAATTTCCATTTTCTAATCATAATAATTATCGACAGCACGGAAAATGTCACTTTCTATTTTTTTTTAAATTATATGCATCCCTCTCGATAACCCAAGACAGAAAACTGACATGTCGGGATAACAAAATTTTTCGACCACTTCGCAACGTTACATCGTCAGCCCATTTGACTTTTGTTATAAATAAACTCATCGAGAACTAACAAAAAAATTCAAAAATCACTGGAGCGTAATAAGTCGAGAATCCTTGTAATGGGCTGCCGTACTATTAATACCTAAATAATATTATATAAACATGATCAAAGCAAATAAATAAAAAATAATTATAAAAATTGCATAGCTTCCGCGCATACACTGATATACAAGCCGCAATCTGGTTTTTGGCATATTTAATTATCAAAATATTTTTTATCTTTAGCAGAGAATATTTACATTTTATTTTTCAATGACATCAAATTAACCTTTTTTTTCATGCGTATTGAAAATAAAATAAAGCAAATATCACAATTGATTTTTTTTGGTTAGGAATGCCACTAAAATAGATTAAATTAATCATTGCATTAAAGCAATTGTAAACATTCTACATCAATAATTTAACAAATGAGCATATTAACAATTATATATAATGAATTCCATGTTTGATTAAATTATTTTACAGAACAAACATAAACAGAAACAAATCTCGATAATGCTGCTATTTTCCACATTTTTAATTCATACACCGCATTCAACGTGGAATTAATTTCAGTTATTAAAATATTTGAAGAGGCAGTTATCTGATGCTTTTAACTGGGTCAAAGCAGATAGCAATATTAAATATAATGTGATGCCTTCGTAAGGGTTGTTTAATTTCCCTCTGTGGATTACTTTAAAAACTTTTTACCTCTCGCCTCTTTTTTAAAGGAAATAACCTAATAAACCTCATTCGAAAAAAATATTACAATAAAAAGATTTAATATGTGTTAAAAATAAAGTACTACGAAAACAAATTTTCCGTTTGACTTTTCACTAGCAACTATACAGGTGAACTTCAAATCATTCGAAAATAGTATTTGTTAGTCTTAGAATGATTATATATAGACGTTAATTAAATCTAAAAACAACATGGCATCAAAAATTAGACAAAGGAAATGTTGATTCTATTCCGACACAATTAAATCCCAAACTAGTTTTAGTCATCCCCAGATGAAGCTAACTTGGTGGAAGAAATGTGCGTTGAACATAGCGTTCAGTGATTTAGTGGGTGGAGAAACTACAAGTGCTAAAATAATTAAAGTGTTGGTTGGCTTGTAAGACATACAGGCCCCATATTCTAATACTAAGTTAGGCATTTATAAAGAGTTCCTCGGAAAAAACCTGGTTACGGACCATTGAGGAGTCTGTGTATGCTCCTACGAAAGTATAGCACTTCTTGTTTCTATATATGCCTTTGGTGCCATTTTCAAAACCATGTCGTTTCAAAATGGCGGTAATTTTACTTTTTTGATTGGCAGTTTTTTATATTTTCTACTTTTTATCATTACTGACTTCCTATATAGTGGAATCCCAATAAATATTAATGAATTTTGGTCCTTTCCAAATGGGTACATACGTTTAAAAAACGTTAAAGAAAAATTGTATACCGCACGCTGCGATTTCTAAAAATGCGATTATTCGATGAGAAAATGTGTTTAAACGTCTTTTAAACGTTATATATAAATGTTAACTAACATCGTACTGAATTATTAAAAAACGACAAATAATAGTTCGCTCTCAACGTTTAAGAAATGGAAGTAAACGTTGTAATTAAACGTTATTTCAATACGAATTACATTATACATAAAACTGACATTTTATAATTTCAATAAACCGAAGACAACGTAGAACGTAAACGTTCTATTTAAGGTTTAGATAAAATTACATAATCAATAAATATAAACGTTAATTAAATGTTTTATTTTAAGTTGAGAAATATTCAATAATTATCAGTTATTAAACGAAGTTATACACAAAACAGAAATTTTTCATGTTATAAATATTATTTCCCGGTTATAAACACTCATGAGCTGTTTTCTGGTCATTTACATTCATCAAAATGGAACGAGCAAACCTATTTTCATCACAATGCATCAAGTTACTCAAAGAAACTTAGAATAGCTATAAGTTAGTGACTTGTAAGTGGACTCCACTACTGCACTTGTATGCAATCAAAACTGGATAGAACTCGCTCCGCCTTGACCCCTGCAGAAGAAAAACATTAACGTTTCTCAGTCTAGATTCTATATATTTTTTTTCTTTTATAACTCTGGGTCAAATACCATGCAGCCAGCGTCTAGATTCTATAATCATTATTTAAACGATGCAAACACGTTTTTCATTCAAACATTGGAACTGCTAATTTGAATCTAATCGTTTACTTTTACGGTTATATTTGGTAAGTGGTTGAAATTCCTTACATTATAAACGTGTATTACACCCTAATATATCAGTGGAAGAAACATTTCGACTCCAGTTTCATTACAGTGTTACCTTCTACACTACTGGTTGAAAATGCGTCTTGTAGTACATTTCATTTGAATGAAAAGTTTTGCAGCATATTTTATCCGCTGATACAGGTTAATAGAAAAACGTCAAAGAAACGTCGTCTTACTTCATTTGTGGATTTAGGCTCCCCGTGCATTTTAAGAAGTCGAGAACACAAATTAGTGATAATGATAAACATGATAATAATAATATAATGAAAGAGGAAGCATTTGCAGAAGTGAAGACATGTTTAAAAACAAGATCTGCTAGCAAACAAAGCACGATAGTATCGATCATGTTATCAAAATACAATCTATAAATGACATATGGATAGAGCGCATAGAAAGTAAAGTTGTTTGAATGTTTATCACAATTAGGAATGCAAGATGATCTTGATATGAGCAACAGTAATAGCTACTACGTGTGCGGTATATCGGGTGACCACGAGGTCAGGTACACATCCATTTTTTTCTGTAGTTTGCAAGATAAGAATTTGATATTTACAGGGCGCCATTTTAAAAAAGTTACTTTCGGGATGTTCATTATTTATAAGCTAGTTATTTAAAAAAAATAAAAACAAAAAATTATTAAATTGTCTAAACAGCCATTGTTTTCGGTGAAAAAAATTTAAAAATAACTTTCGATTAAATGCTGTGAGTATTTACTAAGTACCCTAAATTTGAGGATTATTATCATGACCACTGAGTAATTACAGTTTGCTATAGCAGCTTAGTCGGTATAAAAAAATCACGCAAAAAACCACCTATCGCCTACCGATTTTGCGTACAATATATAGCGAATTACGAACAAATGTTATGATTACTGTTAGTCAGGAAACATTAGGAAGGTTAATATAAACTAAAACCTATCTCTGACAAGCGAATGCGGCATCAAGATTTTCTGCGTGATTTGTTATACCGACTAAATTGCTATGGCAAACTTTACATGCAATTTCAGTTTTCAAGGTAATTTCTGATTCAATTTTGCTTTAAAAAAACATTCTAAAGAAAAATTAAACCTCTATCAGATAAGATTAAAAATATACAGGGTGTTATTGAAAATAAGAAAGTTAATAGTATTTCCGGTTAAACTTGAAATGCATTTCTAGGTTTGGTTAGATCAAAAAATGTATCTTTATGCCAAATATCACACATCTAAATTTCTAATTTTTATTTTCAGAAATAAAGAAAAATGGGGGTGTACTGGTCTCGTGGACACCTGGTATATTCTACAAGTGGTGATTTTTGAAATTTAAATTAGCTTATAGTATTGCCCAAACTATATACTTTAAGGCATGAATGCTACGATCAGTACAAACAGTGTTGCGAAAATAAAAATTGCATTTGAAATTTTCGAAACAATAAAAAAAGAATCGACATCCAGTTTTTTGTCAAAATATATGTGTAATAATATTGGCAAACTATTTTTTTTTTTAGAATAAGGAGAAACATATCGACAGATTTTAGAATTATCAGAGGACAAGGCTTTTCTGTTGAAAAGTCTGCTGGTAGCTAGTAGGAGAAAATATTCCTCTCACAAGGTCATCGCTAAGACTATATATAAAAAGATATCACTTTCAAACCACAGAATACATGTTTTAGAACATACATAAAAATCCTAGAAAAAATAGTTTTTAATAAATAGAATAAAAAGAAAGAAATAAAATCTTTTTAACAGACAGAAAACTAAAAGTAAAAATTGGTGATGTAATATCGGAAGAGTATATGGTCAATATGGGTGTACCCCAAGATTCGGTCTTGGGTCCACTTATATTCGTGCTCTTTATAAACGATCTTCCCAAAAATATACCCAAACAACAGTAACGATGTTTGGGGACATGTTTTGCATTGAACCAGCTCAAATCTACTGTCATTTATTAAATGTTTATTTTTCGTTAGGTTACTGCCATCTAGCCCATAACATTATATTTATGGGACCAGATGTCGACGTTCAAAGGGAGTTTATTTTGCAAAAAAGAATGCTCAGAATTATTTTTAAAATCGGTCCAAGGGATAGCTGCAAGCAATATTTTGTTAACAACAAATTACTGACAGTAGCATCTATTTATATATTTTCTGTATTAAAATTCATTAAGTTAAACCTAAAAAATTTTGAACTAAATGGAGACTATCACTCTCACAACACAATATGCCGAAACATACTAAGGCATCCATATCATTTAGCAGCTCTCTACGAGAAATCGGCACATTATAACGGAGTTGTTCTCTATAACAAATTTCCGGATATTAAAAATGTCAATTCATCACAGTTTAACATTTTTTAATTGAAAATTGCTTTTATAGTGTAAATAAGTTTCTTATTTTCTAATTTATTGTTCCTATTCTTATATAATTTTTTGTTCTTATGTTTTAATATTCTAATATGTACATGTTTTTTAAAGTGCAATTTTAAAGATTTTAGCCATGATACATATTTTTTAAAATTGTAAATAATATATCTATGTTTTAAAGCACAAACTGTACATTTTTTGTACCTGTTCTTGATAATCACAACTATTATTGTAAAACTGCATTGATTAAATAAATTATTATTATTATAGTATATTTAAATGGCGTCATTCTGAAAGTGGTATCGTAATCGGGGGTGGATAGAAACACATTTTTAACTTTGCGGCTTTGGTGCAGAAAAAATATTCAGCTTTCTTAAAATGGAAAATATGGAAAACTCTGGTCCCTACTAATTGATGCATAGGAATATATTGCTTTTTCAAAAATTTTACCAGTTTGACTGCAAAAAAATAAAAGGCATATGTTTCTATTCACCCCGCAATGTGGGGTGCACAGAAACACTAACTTATTTTACATAATTGCCATTACATTACTTTTTTAGCTCCGTTTCAAGCTGGTCAAAGTAACCATTGATACTTCCTGGGGGTAACCTCGGCTCTTGATCGTATGGTATTTTTTCAGCAAGATATCAAGTTACTTACTTATATTTTCTTGTAGAAAAAAAGTTTTGCAGCCTATAAATTAACCCCATATAACAGCTGTTTATTGACAACACTGTTTCAAGCAGAAATGCTAACATTAAATGCTGAAATGCACCAGGTATACGTAAGGGGCCTACTGATAGATAATTTAACAGACAACTAAAACCACCAATTTTAAATTCCCCACTTTTGTTTCTATTCACCCAGCAGTTTTGATCCACCCCCTTTTACCGGTATTAGGGCATTTCGGTATCTTAATATATAAATAAATAAAATAATAATAATAAAAAAACTCCTCGTACTCTCACGAAAAAGCACACAGGACAAAACTTTTGAACCTATGGCACCGGACTATGAACAATAATAACATTCTATTTAAAAACAGAGCTAATTATTATGCTGTACAGAATAAATATAAACATCGGAATGTTTTTTGATTATTTACTCAGCCGCAAGGAAATTGATTAATGTCCTGAAATGGCTCAATTATTGCAAAAGAAACCATCATATCCCTCATTTTTTACTTATTTTAAGAGGCTAATTCCCTTTTCAAATTAAAGTAGGATCTCTATAAAAAGATAGGCAATCCAAATGTTACATTCAATGTCTACACAAAAAAATATTACTCATAACTATTAGCTAAAAAATATCTAAAAGAAACAGTACCTTGATACGACTGCGCACTGCTCAGTTCCTCCGTAATAGTCGCCAAACCTTCACTTATCACGTGTTCCCTTTCTTCGTCACTGTCAGACGAATCACTTTCACTACTATCATCACTACCGGTGCTATCGCTACTCGAATTTTCTTGCCGGTTCAACTCATCGTGATTGAATGACCCGTTGATTTCCACATCGTGGAAATTGCACTGACTTTGAATATCCGTTTTGGCGTTATCACGGCCCCTCTTCAGTGAATCAGTTGCACAGATTTTCTGTACGTCTTCCGCCACGCTATTGAAATCTTTCACCGCCGATTCGAAGCTAATCTGGTCATCTAAACAATGGCTATTTTTAGAATCAGAAGTGGAGCAAGTCGTTTTATTTTCATCTAGCATGCTGTGCTCTGTTTGCGACGAAGGGTCCTGTTTCCCAAGCGGAAGGGTCTTACTTGTAGTGGAAAATTGTCTTGTTCCGTTTAGATTTTGTTTTTCCAGCACTGCCACCACTGAAGCGACCACGGCGCCGCCTTTACAGTCCTCTCGCATCGCGTGGTTATTTTTAAAACTCTTCCGTGCGCGTTCGATGACTGCTTTCTTGTAGATATGTTACTAAAACGGAGATGCTATTAAGTTTCCTGGAGAAATTTCTAAACTTAAATGTTTATAAAAGATAGTGTGAACAATAAAACACTTGTGGAATTGTATGTATACAGGGTGTCCATCGGTTAGTATCGGCAAAAATTTATTTATAACTAAAAAATATTCAGTTTTCTACCCAAGAAATTTATATATTTTTTATTAAAACTATATTTTACTTTAGAAAAATATCATTTTATTTACAATTTAATTAAATGCAAGTATCATATTTGGATTCAGTAATATGTAGCATTTTGATATATCAATTCGAGGGGCAAACCGCTGGGGAAATCAGGTGTACAAATCGGGGGAAATCAGAAAAAATCAGGAGGAAACCAGGTGATCGGCGACATGCCATGTGTTTTAACCGGACCGGCGTTCCTCCGGAACATCGAAAACCATACCGTACGGTTTTAGTACGCTTATTAGCCTACTAATGTGGCTGTAGGGTACGATAATATAAGGTTTTCGATTTTCTAAATTTCAAATTGGTATATTCCTGTTATGGAGCGTTGAGTAGAGGATCGTAATTTTTGCTCAAGTTCACGTTCTGGGATTTTAGTGTATTCTTACGTTTCAAATGACGTAGATTAGAAAATTAAGGATTATTCAATTTCGTCGGTATGTCTATCTACTAAAAAAACTATTCTATATAATAATATCTGGAATCTTGTCTGGCATACAGTTGATGGTATTGCCAAGGAAGAAATCCAATGTACATATACAGGGTGTCTCACCGGGAACTGAATCGATCGATATAGAGAAAAGTACGCATCAGAAAATTTTGAAAATTTAGATAATTACTAATGTCGGTGTGGCCAATCCAACTAAAATAATTACAAGCAGCTGACACATCCGCTTATACTGGAAGTCGTTACCAACTTGCTTAGTTCAAATGGAACACCCCTCGGAACACCCTATATATTTTAGGGTTTTCGAAAAGAGCATAAAATTCTGAGTAAAAAATATGTAGAATATCCTATACCTAAACGTAGCCGTTTCAGAGATATTTGACATTTTATAGAAAATTTGACAGGTGCAACGGTTTGCAAGAACCGTTATAACTTTCTTCGTGTAAAAGATCCTTGTTTGCTTCTTGTCACATAAAAAGAACACAAGAAGAACTACGTTCTACAACTGAAATAAATTCAATAATATCATACCAAGTGTTCCGTTTTTCGCGTTACATTTTGTCAATTTCAAACCGCGAAAACTTGTTTAGGTCAAATGGAACACCCTGTATTTTTTACGTCAAGTTGTATAAAATTGAATTCCCTTTTTTCTGATATTAGCATTGTGGGGGTTAAAGTTATAGCTTTTTGAAATATTTGCGATTTTATTAGAAATTCATGAATTGTTGTAATCATTTCATCAAAATAGCCATGATTAGAAACAATCAGTCATTATCTTTGTCAAAAAATGCCAGCACGTTTCAATTATACCCACGAAGACTTTTTAAATTTGTTTATTATTTATGGAGAATGTGATAAAGTAATATCAAGAACTTGCAGTACATTTGCTACTCGATATCCACAAAAACGCAAAATAACACTAACACTGTAACATGCGTATTAATCGAATTGAAGATAAGGCATGAACTAAAATAGCAGAGATAAGATCAATTTAAAATACGATTTCATTTGAATTTAATAATTGCTAAAAATTCCGACCTCTTCTAATTGAACCCTGTGATATGTTTTGAAATGCATTTCTTACTCTTTGCATACAACCTTCAATGGTTGTTAATGGGCTCTCAAAATTAAGGATTATTCAATTTCGTAGGTATGTCTATCTACTAAAATCTACTATTCCATATAATAATATCTGGAATCTTGTCTGGCATACAGTTGATGCTATTGCCAAGGAAGAAATCGAATGTACATACATTGTAACCCACTTTCAATGGAAACATTGCTGTAAAAAATGTGTCTATTAACCGATATTAACGTTTTTTTAGGATTCTGTAGCCAAATGGCAAAAATCTGAACCTTTATAATTTGGTCATGTCCGTCCGTCCGTATGTTACTGCCTTATAACTCCGCCATCTTTCCATCGATTCTGATGAAATTTTACAGACAAGTGTCTATGTGAATCTCCACACAATTATATAATGAAATTACAAAAAAAAAATAATTTAGGGTTAGCTTTCCATGCATAAAACTGAGGGATGAACATATTTATTTTACCCGGGGTATCATTGGACAGGTCTTTAAAAATGTAATAAAATTTCTAAAGTGACTTTTTCCTTACGTGAAAATTTCGCGAGATATAAGCTCCTAAAATCGTTAATAATGTGTCCCCCTTTAACTTTCCAACCATGCGATTAAAAAATCTGAAAAAAATCAAGATAGTAGCACTATGTAAATACTTCCAACGATACGAAAAGATACTCGACAAGATATGTTAACAAATTTTTTGGATATCCGCCATTTTTAGTTTTCAATAGCAGCACTACGGAACCCTTACTTGATGCGTGTACTAATTACACTCACTGTGCAGGTTTTTGAAAAATCATCAAAACCTTTACCCTCTGACAAAAATTTAGACATGATTCAATTTTCAAGACCCATTACGATCTTTTTCAATGTCAAAAATTAACAAATTTTATTCGCGATTTTTTTGTTGAAATTCTAATTAGAACATTAGATTCCCAAGTTTCATGAAGAAATATTGAATATTGGCAGACTTAAAACAAAATGAATATAGGCAGTTATCTTATACAGTGTGTTCCAAAATAAATGAATAAAATTCATAATTGTTCTTCTGTTTTGTGTTCAAAAAAATATAAAAACACGTCAATTAATAATATCAGATTGAGATTTACTCATTTGAGAGGTTACTGAATTCACTGGTGTAGTTAATATTTCAATAAAAAAAATCGTTAACGAAATTTGTTAATTTTTGACACTAAAAGAAAAGTCATAACGAATTAAAAGAATGATTATCATAGAATGTAACTTCAAAGTCTAGTATTAACCACTGAACTCTATTACAGTAAATGGAACGCCATTATAGGCATATGCGCGTAAACAAAATGTGATAATCATGCGATTTAAAATGCACAGACAAGCGCCGACGCAGTAGGAAATCTAAGGTTAAAAATATGTCGGAGCTTGACTCAAACAGTTGTATACGGAAGTTATGCGCTGACGCAAGTTTGTGTTTTATTTGTTTCTAAAGCGTAGGTCTTAAATTGAATGCGAATTACAGAGTCGGTCTTCGTGATTTTATCCTTTCGTTTGCGAAAAGTTGTGAGATATATTGGTTATTTTGTATATAATTTTGTGACTTATAAACAGTGTGTATCTTAATTAAGACAATAGGTGCGCACTTGTATGGTACTGTTTTGTAAGAAGCGGGACGAAATCCCGAGTTTGTTATATTTTAAGTAAGTATACCTACTCAACTTTTGTCTGTTGTATTAAAATAAGCTACCATGTAAATATTGGCAAGACAGTCCGATTTTGGATTTTTTTTTCTTTTAAAATGAGTACTTTTCCCTACTTAAACACGAATTTTTATTAAAAATAGGCTGTACATACTTCCCGAGATATCAGGATGCAAAATATTGTAACCTCACATTTTTTCATTGCTGCGATTTTTAAGTTTATTATTTGTGAATTGTTAAGTACCTAAATAGTATTAATATAAATACGTATCCAACATATTTTGGATAATAATACTGATTCCAAGATCTTTTTGAAAACACATAACGTTATCATACTTTTTGTAAATTAATATTACAATTTTATGAAACAAGCAAGTTCAAACTGTGAAATATGAGTCCAGTCAGCCAACGTGGTAAAGTTGACAGTAGGAACAGTCAAGTATATTACTAGTAAGTTAATAGAGTGCGGCAGCAAGGCATCTCAATTATTTGTGTATTATGCAAAATAAATAAGGAACACATTACCCTCCTTTGCTTAGCGCAGTCGGTTAAAAATAATGCAAATATATGCCAAATGTTTATGGAAATACAAACAGAATGACAATGTTTGACATATAACAAAGCGTTTTGTGAATAAAAAGAGAATTTTCTGAAATTTTATAACTAATTTATATTTTTAATTATGTAATAATTTATTCAAAAATTTTATTTTAATTTATATATTTTACTAGCGAGACATTTTGTAATATTCAAAAAACAAGTTCTGCTATTTTTAAGCAGAAGTTTCATTTATTAAAATTTTTAAATATTTTTTGCACACCATGGCAAGATACCACAGAAATCTATTATAACAGAACAGTTAAGGACGAGCACAGCTCTGCCTTTATGGCATTGTACTGCGATACTAAATATAAAGCAAGAAGAGCTGCAGTTAGTGCTTGAATGGGCGACTTTCAGAGAAACGCAGCAATCTTGACTCACCTTCTAGCTGCTTGTATTTCAGTGTATTAACAAATGCTATTTAATTCTAGATGGGGATAGTGTAGTGGATATACCATCTTTGGGAGGGTATGTAAAACAGTTAATCTCCTGTCCATTAAATACTAGGCAAGCAAAGAAAATTCCTACTCTTTGATAGAGGTTTGGCAAAATTTCCAGTTTGAGGGTAGCTTGTCTCCTGGTATTGGTTCTTGCCCTTGGTAGCGGAAATAGACCAATGTTAAAAAAATCAAGGAAAATAAAGCAATAGAGTTCAGTGCAAAATATTTAATAAAAAGTAAGAAAATTGTTGCTTCCCTTGGTTCATGTTTACATTGTATTTGTCAAAAGTACAGTACAAGATTTTATCAGATTTTCCACGTTTCAGACGAAGTATATTACGAATTTTAGTTATTCAGTTACTTTGTCAGAAAAATTATTTAATGTAGCAAGTAAACATTTGGTATATGTACGCTACTACCGGGGATGAAACCACATACTTTTAGTCAAAATATAAATGGACATTATACTTTAATTTTCTCTTGCAAATAGAGAAGGAAGTTTTACGTAAACACCTTTACATATTCTTTTACAATTCATTGTCTCATGAGTATGTCATATTTTTATAAACAAACGAGTAAAACAATCTATCACTTATATATCAAGGCATTTGATCTTAAACAAAAAAGCTAAGTTATCTTGAAATTCAAATAATAATACCACACCAAGTATTTGAAAATAGTTAATTATTACCTTTTCTTCATTTCATTTGTCAATTCAAACATATTTGTGAATATAAAATGCATGATTTTAGTTTTCAATAAAAATTCACTAGTACCTACTCATTCATATATTTACTGATTGATCGTAGAAAAAAAGTATAGGTTTTTTTCAGGCCTCAATTTTAGCTTTTATTAATTTTGAAATCATATTTCGACCCCAGAGATAGAAAATATATGACTGTTTTTTGTGAACTATATATTGAACTTATGATCATACATATTCGACATTTGCTACAAGAAATTGAAAATAAAATGATTGTTTTGGGAATAACGGTAACTTTGATTTTTTTTATAACTCTCAAGGCAAATAAATTGTTATATTTATTTATGTGATTTTTAAAAAAAGTTAAAAATATGAAACACGCAATAAAAATAAGGCCGGCCCTGACGTATTTCATAGTGCGATTGCGCGCTACTATGTGGCCGCCATACTTGCGCGATGTTCAATTGTACGTAGAAATTTTTGTGGGCATTGGCATTCCATTTACTGTAATAGAGTTCAGTGGTATTAACGTAGAAAAAATCAAAGAAAATTAGAAGAAATCATAAGAAATCAGGGGGAGATCATGGGAAAATCAGAGAAAATCAGGAGAAATCATACAAGATTCCCCAAAAAGGGACTTAAGGTGTAAAAATTGGGCCTAGCGGTTTATCCCTCGTTTCAATTCAAACATGTTATGCTATGTATATGGTATTATTATAATGTAAAAATAAACTACTAGAAATGAAAAACATGTTTTTTTTACAAAACCCGTTCTTTATTTGCTACTGGCTTCGTGAATCAAAATTATTTCCGGTCAGCAGATAACAAGACTGTAAATAAATAGGCAGTGGTGGTCCCAGAATTTTAGATAACAAAAAAAAAATAACTATGTTGTTTCGTGTATTTGGCAAATGCTTCTTCAATGCTTTATAGTTATAATGCAACATCTGTAGGCACAACAATTTAAATAATCTAGTTGCTGTAATAGTGATGCTACTGAATATTAACAAAAAAGTCTAGAGAAAAGAAGAGTGTGTAAAAATTAGCTCGACACAACTTAAAATTTGTAAATTTGCCGGAACTAACATGCCCTGCTCTCCGTCGTCGTCAAATCTCCGTTATTTGAAGCCATAGAAGGCATAAATTATTTATTTATTTATTTGCATACATACATGTATTTGTTCATATAAACATAGTAATTAACAAATATATTTTAATTTATCTACATTTTTTTTCTTTCTTATGTGCCTAAGTGAGTTAACACTTGTATTGTACATATAAAACTAATTTAACTAAAAGTAACACAGTAAATTTTACTCTGTTTACAAATACTCATAGTAATCTTTGGTTAATACTTTTGTGACTAGAAGGAACTATAATAATATGCTTGCTGGATACTTTACGGGTTATGTACTGATTGCAACATAGTTTTTTAAATGGTCATTTTTAAAGGTATATACACATAAGGAGTGGGCATATAAGGTACGAATATCACAAACTTCGTTATACTCAAGTATAGCATGCAGGTTGGGTATAGCTTATTTATTTTATAGATTATTCTCGAAATATTATTTTGAATAACATTGAGCTGTTTTAGGGCACTGGAGTACAGACCATCCCAGACTACAATGCCATATTTAAATAGACTCCACTAGAGATTTATAAAACAGTTAAGTGTATAAAAGAATGTTTGCAATAAAATTTGTAAATAATTGTATGCTCTACAATTTTCATAATAGATGCAAATATCATTAAAACCATAGGAAGCGAGATATTTGCGAAAAAACAATTTTTGTGACCTTTGACCTTGAATATCTTAAGACCCGGACACAAGATTTTATTAAACTTTTGAGACAACTTTTAGAATGCCAAAAAGGTTTATACAAGTTTACAGCATATTATCTCTCATTCCAAGGTGAAACCCCTAATATGACTGGATCATAATCATAACAGCTCAAGACAGAAAATGGTTTTTATTAAGCGTTGAAAAGACGAACATTATCCTATTCAGTACATTGCAAACACAGATAGAAACTCCTAAAACCGCAAATATTTTACAAATTAAATATTCACTCGAATATTCATGAAAATACGTAATTCTTGGGTGTATATTTAAATGAACATTTAGACTAGTCATCACACATAAAATATTTGTGTAAAAAATTAAATACGATATGTTACAGTTTTTGGAATATATTATTATGTAGATATTTAAATGAAAAATAGTTACGAATGATATCTTTTGCAAATTTTGAATGAAGTGCAAGGTTTAGAATCATTTTTGGGAAAGTAATAATATGAATTATTCTTTGTAAAAAAACATGATAATGTATAACTTCAAATATAATGCTGCATGAGCGTTTTATAAAAACAGAATTTTAACTATTTTTGCGTTGTATTTAAAAAATCACTAACTTTAATATATTTTATGCTTACGAAACGGGTTCTAACATAAACTATCAAGCACATGGTTAACGGTAACAAAAAAATCCACATTACATGATGAACAGAAAAAAAATGAAAAAGTGTCCTAATTTAAAAAAGAAATAAAGAATTTACTGATAAATTTAGAACCCTATTCTTTCGAAGATTTTATTCTAGCTATATTTTCTCTGAAATATATAAATAAATATTATTATTATTATTATTATTACCTTGATTGTGTATTTTTCCAACTGTAAATAAATTGGAAATATTTTAGTCAATCACTACATTCTTTTATTTGATTTGTTGTACTAGTTCGACTGTTGTTCCTTTCTAAATTGACCATTTATTTTCATGATATGACGTTTCTCAGTATATGTATGAAATAGAAAAGGAACGTTAAATGTTTACAGATATGAGACAGATGGAATGCCATGTATTAATAATCTGTCATAAGTTATATGCTAGTCATACGGTTATTTTTATTTTTCTAGCACTTTATAATAACAACCCATGCTCATCGGAATGATTTATATTCTTTCTTAAAACGATAATTCAGAGTGAAAATATATATCATAAAATGCGTGTGTATTCTTCCAAAGCCTAAAGAAAAAGATAAAACATTAGATGTACATGAATCAGGGACAAAAATAGAAAAATTAATTTTAGATATACATGGTGTCCCAAAATAGTCTCAAATAGTTACTAATTGAGAAATAAAATGTAGTATTGAGAACAAAATAAACATTGTCCTACTATTTTTAGTTACTGAATATAATTAAATAGCCGTAATATAATATAAAAAAGGCTTCTTTATGCACACTTTTATTAAAAATGTACTTAAGGGTATAACATAATTTTATTAATACAAATTTTAGCCTAAAATGTTCGAAAGTTAGACTATATTTATAATAAAGAAATACGTTGTTGCCTTATACCTCAAAGAGAAACAACAATGCAGCTATGGACACGTGCTTCGGAGTTATTGCTCCTCATCAGCGTAGCGTAGCTTAGTAAATATCTGATAATCGAGCAAAACCAACAAAGGTAGGAAAGTACAGTGCACAGTACACATAGAGCTCCTCGTACTGATTGCTCTCATTTGAGGCCCTAAATGTGGCACATGGAATATGAAAATATAAATGGAGTACTGTGCACTGTACTTCCTACCTTTGTTGGTTTTGCTCGATTATAAGATTTTCACTAAGCTACACTACGCTGATGAGGAGCAATAACTCCGAAGCACGTGTCCATAGCTGCATTGTTGTTTCTCTTTGAGGTATAAGGCAATACCTTATCTCTTTATTTAATTATCTAGCCTCATAAACCCCTATCATCTTATATTTATAATTTTAAAGAAATTGATATGAGTGAGATAGAAATAAGTTAGTGTATAGAAATTATGTATGATCAATTTTTCAGGAAGGGGATTTAAATTTATATTATTCTAGTGTATACACTTTCTGGTGTTTATGCTCAGGACTACATGTCTCTTATATGGCATTAGAGTCATTACATTTTATGTACTCTGGCAACATATTAATAGTTGGGGAATATAATATGCCCGATTTTGGTGAAAGTAATAATAGTATAATATGCGACACATAAAAATGTCATCGGAAGATATTTTTTAGAAATACAATGAAATGTGCCATATGACATTTTGGGAATTGCAACCAAAAAATTATTTTTAGAAACCAACAAAAATTTCATTTTTGAAAACTAGAAATAAGAAGAAATAAGTAGCAATTAATTCCCCAGACGGTGCTTGATATGAAAAATACAGCGCATAAACAGAATAACAGGGTATAAATTAGATGTATTTTACCCACTGGAATCTGTGGCTTCGAGCCCTCAAATGATAGGACAGAATTCTGACAGCGTACCATAAACGAATCATAAGCATACCATAAAAGCGTACCCTGAACGTGTCGGAAGTAGCCTAAAATAGTCAAAATCACATGTCAACAGGTGAAAGGGTGACCATGGAGAACATGCTTACCGTTTATCCACTAAAATCCTAGTTAGTAGTGATAGTTTTCCCTCGAAACTAGTTCCACAAAATAAAGCAATATCCAAAATAAGGGAAAACTGCAGCTGATTGCCTAAATTTACAAATCCCACGAGGATGGCTACAGATAAACTGGCAATCGTCAACAAAGCAGCCGCATGCTCTACGAGACGTATATTGAATGAATCATGGCCGAAGAAGGCTCGTAGGCTCGTAACAAAGTGTTAGAAATTAAGAGTGTTAGATATAAGACAGTGCAGCAACGTTCCGATTAATATCATTTGGTTAAAGTAGTTAAGCAAAAATCGAGAGTAAGTATAAAGTTTGCATTTTATGTCTGAATAAGTCACATCGAATCCTTCAGGTGAACCTCCTACTAGTCAATTTAGGAAGTGAATCAAAACGTCCCATCAGACACCTAAAGCATGCAATGCATTTTTTTACAGCAATACCCCCCCATATCGCGAGAAACAGTCACAATCTTCAAGTATTGTGGTACTCAATGATCGAAAAAAGATTTTTTTGTTAATGCCGGCGCCACTAAGCAGTAGTGTCATTTTGTCTTCCTCCATCAATGAAGTTTTATGGGACTCAAAGCTCTTGTACTAGAAATATTTATTTCATCTGATACATGCTGACTTACGTCGTAGTTGATGGCGGAAAATGAGCCAGAAACTATAGAAGGTCTACGACTGGTGTATCATCAGTCACGTCATAATTTTCTACCGAACTTATTGCAACTAACTGTATTGGCATTATTGAAGCAATATGCATTAATTGAATGTATTTTGAGATAATGCACTATTACTTAAGTGCTCTTAAAAACAGCCGTAGTTACTTAAATTCCTTATTTTTTAAAGAATAGTCTGAGGATATAGAAAACAATATTTTGTATACATATGTGCATCCCTCTACAAATATTTAGCAACTTTGTGTTAAATGAAATAGAAATAAATAGATAAAAGAACTGATTTAAGTAAAACGAAAATTGTTATTGTTAGCATTCCTTAGAAATGACAATGGAATATATTCTATTAACAACTACGTTATAATATTTTTCATTGTCACCTACCATCATATCGACAAATTTGTCATCGCATTCTAAAAAACAAAATGGTTAATTGCATGGTAACAGATGCTAATAACCACACAATATATCAAACAGTTTTCTAAGCGATAAACAACCCCAACAGAATAAATTCATTCACACCTCATAAGACTACCTTTCTATTTCGAGCACGATCTTTAATGAAAGATAAGAAAAGCTTCCCTATACAACCGACACGTTATTAGAAAGGCCTTTAATAATCGAGTGATGATTGATAATCAACACGATCTCCCCTTCAACGTTGAAAGAAAAACATGTGCACTTGAAAGTAAAATAAATGCCTGCAACTACACCGCACACGATATATAAATATGTACAGAATGAGTTAAAAAAGTACTGTTCCATGTTACGTTTTATAATTTACAATAATTGTGAATTTTGGAAACGGCTCCAGCAACTGAATATTCGATTTAAACGTGATAATACAGTAAGCCCCAATTCATAGAATGCTGCAGATATTAATGGTTTCTTTCTTAGTGTCTTCTGTAGGAATAATAATTGCAATAGAACAATAAATGTCTGTGCTAACACAAAATTTGGGGGCAAACCTTGTAATGCACTGATGAGTATAAAGTCGAATACTACCGAAAAAGATAAAATAGCATTGATGAACATATTAAAACTGTGGATACGAAAAGTTTCAAGACGTACATATGTAGAGATGCAATTATTTGCCCTGTACCAAAAATAGGAAATTCTGGATCCATGAAGAATCTGTGATATATCAAATAGTTCACGATCAAATTGACGCATATCTATTCTTGTGTCTTATATTCTTCACCACAATCGTGATTTCGTAAAGCACATTACAAACAACACTACTACTGCTTTTTTGAACCGTAGTGACAATCCAATCAGTGTATTTGGTAAACGGATTGCATCTGTCCATTGATAGCATTGATTACACGCAACTTGGTGTAGAACTCAATTGTTATGGCTTTGATAGGATATCTCTGCGGTTTTTAATTCTAATTTGAATGAACGTGATCAATGTCTATCAATTGCAGAAAAAATATTTGATATTAAAATAACAACGTCAATGGTTCATCCTCGGTACCCTTTAATTTCCTATATATATCATAGAAAAAGAAATACAGTTCGCATCCGCAAGTTTAGGAGATCATATCCAACTTCTTAATTGCTTTAGAAACTTCCACTTATTTCATCAACCAAATAAAAAAAAATCTATTAATATTTATATCAACATGACCTTAAAATAAATCCAATCAAGTCGGTTGTTATTCTATTCTGCTCAAGAAATAAATGGTATTTAAAATAGTAATTTACGTTACAAGACCGGAAAGTAGTGTTTTGCAAGTTGAGTTTTATAGATTCCAGGGCGAAACGTACCTCTATCTGTAGATGTATAATTATTATATCGGAGTAAAAATTCCTTAAATATTCCATTTAAAGACGAATTTAATTAAAATATGGAGCGACTGTTCACCCGAATTTAATTTAATCCATATAATATAATGTCCATAGAAGTCACAATAGGACATGACTAATTTCGACACTAATTGCATCACACCCAGCGGCAAACATTGATGAATGGATGGATTGGAGAGCATCGATTTCAAAATATTATTACTTCACTGACTCCTCTAAAAGGGAGCATGTACGTTACTGTTTGCCCGAAGGTTTAAGTTGAGATAGGCTTCAGGCGAACCTCTAAGCCTTATCACTCCACTAACGCTCAAGATTTGACCACAACATTTGGTATAGGTTCAGCTTATTGAATGAGTTAGTGCAGCATGAATAAATATTTAATTTTGATTGAGTCATCCTGTTACTGTCTAAAAAACGGAAAATGTTCGCGGATAAAAAGTTGCTTGAAAAATACTCTCATATTTCTGTTAAGCGAATTAACGGACTATCTATCTACTTGTGAATGGATGATATAATATGTAGAATTAATTAATTTAGTAAACCCTTTGGAAATTCAAAAATAGTATATCTATTGCTGCAAGGTTTACTTATCATATCATATAAACAAATTATACTATTCAATAAATTCGTCAAATCAAGACTAATTACTTTCGTATATATGAAGTACTGATGTAATGGACATCAAATTTTCAGATTATAAAGAAAATGGACGTTATAAAACCTGAAAATAACAATATTCCGAGCAATATTCCAATCGGTATGCCGTCTGTGTAATGTGTCTGTCTGTGGTTAATGCATTTCTTTCGAACACAGCACACAATGCTATATAATGTGTTATTAGTAATACATACACCAGCAGTGATTCTAAGGAGGACTCCAAAAACAAATCGAAACACTTCATATAAAAATTATTTAGAATGGAGAACTGCATTGTAACTGTATTTTTCAAATTCCTCTTTGGAGCACTAGCGCGGCTCCAGGCTATACTAAAAAATTGTTCAATATAAGGGATTGTATCGAAAAGGTCTTTTGCAAATTGTTCATTAAATTAGAAATGTTGCCGGAAAAATTGCATTCAGGTTAATTTTCCGTTGTACAAACACAGTTTTAGAAAGTTAATTTTTTTTTCAAAATTTAACACGATGTGAACAGAACAAAAATTTATTTGTACCGTTGTGATCAGACCGGCCATCACACATGCGGCATCAACGTGGTGTAGGCACGACAAATTTATGCGCCCCATCAAATTTTAACGGATACACTACTCTCAGAGATCTCTATGGACGACATTACCCAATAGCGGCCAACATCCAAGAAATATCTCAGAAATTTTATATTTTCAAATTGAATGATAGCCCGTGGCATTGCACAATTTAGACAGTATACTAGCCCTTTTACGATAAAACACACTCTACATTACCAGACCAGACGATGGTCGTATCTTGTCCGGCAATCACTCTAGTCAACCTTTCATTTACTACACCTTCCTTTTACCATATGTTCCTTCTCTCAAAACTTTCTATCCTTAAATCCCCTTCCTGTTCTTAGTTTCTGCTTGTTCACTTCTGCTACTTTTTTGCTAATTTGCTAATTTTTTTAAAGGTTTTTCCCTTATTAGCTATCAAAATTGATTCGGCGTTTGCTTATAAATATATAATAATAATATAATGCTTATAATAATAGTCCTAAGTTTGAATTATTCTTACCCTATTTTGGGAATATTAATGATGGTGCCTTTTTTAATTCGTCGCATAGACGAAACGGATTGGGTTGTTATATTTATATTTGTTCTTTCATTGAACCCGACCTTTATCATTCAGTTCTTCAACTGCAACTGTTTGCCTGGTCCTAGTACAGATCACGAGGAGGGCATGTATTATCTTTAATATTATGCTGGTTTTCCTGCATATTTGCGTTTAGATTGCGCTAGGGATATCTAGTGAAGTGGGTTCGAGCCCAGCTTACCGCAAAATAATTTTAATTAAGTATAAAATTATTCCCAAGAAGTGATTCGAACTTCACTATAAACCATAGGGCCTCGTTTCTTTTTATCTAGCACAAAATTCAAAACTCCGGATTCTGAAGGAAGGACAATGTATTTTTGAAATGTGTATACTGATGATGATTTTTTTTTCAATTAAAACTAATTTCAAACTCGGGTTCTAGATTCAAAATTAGCACGACCTGAAAAAAGTTCGCGAATGTTCTAATCTTCCATGAACATTCAATATTATCCAAAAATAATTCCTTTAAAGCTCCAATTATCAATAACAATGCTCTTTTGAATAGCGGTAAGTTACGAGAAATCACAGGTGTAGCGGGGTAAGAGGCAATTGTCCTGTTCAGGTTATTTCCTAGCTACTAATTATTATATTTAAATTTTAGGGCTAATATATATAAGAAGGATTAAACAAATTAAACTAATACAGCTATTCTCCCACCTGCATGCCGACGACGAGAGCTGAATTAAATGGTGAAATTTGCCGTATTTTATTCAACACAGTTAGCACTAAAATACAATAACTTGGATTGCTCGAATGCTACGAGGAAGACGCGAAGCCTCCTCCATCTCAGGATGTCACTAACTGCAGACTGGTTTCGACCTATTTTTGGGACTCGTCAGTGCAGTGGAAGTGGGCATACCTTCGATAAACCTGGATGGCATCTCATAGACACTTAAGTTCCACAGCAGTAGAGCGTAACTAGCGCCATCTCTCGGTAGTGTCGAAACAATCCAAATCGAAAATAAAATTAATCATCATCACTTAATAAGCAATTTTACAGCAGAAGAAAATTTTATCAAAAAAATTATAATATAAAAAACTAAAAAAATACGCTATAATAGCAAACCGAACTAAAAAGTAAAAATAAATTTAAAATTCATTTTATTGTAAAAAGCGTGGGGTGCTTGATATCAACTGTTATAAATATTTTATTGGTAGCTATTGATAAAAGTAGAATTATACATATAGTAAAAAGCATCCCACGTTTTTTACAATAAAATGAATTTTAAACTTATTTTTTACTTTTTAGTTCGGTTTGCTATTAAAGCGTGTTTTTTAAACTAAGTATATATATATTTTTTTAAAACTATAATTTATTTTTGCTTTTTTATAATCTAAACGAATTTAAATTTCATAGCAACTTGAAGGCTCAACTTTTTGGTATATAATATGTAACAACGGATTATCAGGCTGTTTTACGAATTATCTCCTAATCTGATCATTTCATCTAATGCATCACCATTACATGGAACTCTCTGATGTTATTAATAACAGCGGCGCCTCCGGCAAAATCTCGACAAATTAGTCATTTTTTTTTTTTTTAATTTATTTTATCCTGATGATTCTGGTAAGGATATTAGGACAAATGTGTCAAATTATTGGATTGTCATCGGTCTTCGATAAGTGCGCAAAGTTTCAGTTTGATCTGACGTGTTGAAGTGGGTGAGAATCACGTTCAAAGATTCCGTTATATACATACAGGTGAAGCTGGAATATTATAATTCCTATTTTTATATTATTTCCTTCTGCTGTAAAATTGCTTATTCGCCGATAAAAAAATTTGTCCCTGCGGCGGACTCAAGATTAATTTCTGGCTACACTGCTGTAGCCAATCACTTCATTTTCGCCATAAAAACATACAGTTCTTTTTCAGATATTTTTTGGATATACCCAGTAGAATTTTAGAGAAATGCTAGTTGCTGCCTAGCATCTAAATCATCACTCATTTAATATATGAATTAAGGCTTGCCTTACTGTATTAAATGGGTCTTTATTAACCAGAAGCTAATTGCTTTTGAACTAAAACAGTTTTACTATATGAACTAAAGCTAACTACCAATGAACAATCAGCACGTTAATGCTCGGCAGTAAAACGATGCTATAAATTTCTCAATAATAAACTTCGTCAGTAATCGTAAAAGTATTCATTCCCCTTACTGTTTTTTCTTTATTAAACTTAACGTATAGAGATGGGTGAATCTGTTAATTTTTCAATTTCATTCATAAGGCTTAGTAATATAGTGGACATACATGCTAGCGCAGGAAGTATTTTTGAATTTACGTACATAAAACACAGCTTCTCGAATACCATTACGCTGTTTTATGAGCGATTGCTTCTAGCGGTGTACACATTAGATTATACTCCAATTAGGGAGTCATAATAGATTTTTCACTTCGGAAAAATTCCTCTCTCAGTGATTCCTTTTGGAGCGTGTTCGAAAAAGTGTGTGGAATAGCATATCAAAATGTCTCTTCAAGAAAGTGGGTGCTAAATTGTTTATTTAACAATATACATGCAAAAATGCTGTTTTTCGCCAACAACTTTTTTAGTTCAATTTTCATAAAAAAACTGATAGAGCCTTTCGAAAGAACGGAAAATTTTACACAAGAAATATTTATAATACATGTTTTTTCAACAAAAATAGAAGTGTTAAGTAACGTTGCCATTCGCGCTACGCCAGCAGCATGCTACTCTGGAAGAAGGTCAGCGCGAAGGCGCGTGCAGCACAAAAATAGCTGTAACTTTTAGTTGACAGAAGCAAACGACATGAAACCAATTAGATATTGAAAAGGATCATTTTTTTGAAGTATTACGTGTATTGAAAGATTTTTTTTATGTTTCAAATATTTTTTATATCTGCTTGGAGGTGGTAGCTTGTACTGTCGTGAGCAGAAAAAAATAGGACAACTTTTTTTCTAATGTAAATCTGTCTCTATTTGAATATGTAATGAGTAGCAGAAAACAGATAGATAGACAAATAGCACTGCGTTATAACAACAGAAATTTGGTGTGTAACATTTTAAGAAAGTGGAGAATAAACGGTACGATTAGTAGAAATCCTGGATCAAAGGACAAAGGATATCCTACTTAACAAGAAACTAACTATTAATATTTTGTTATTGCACCATTTCTATTTATAACTTCTATAAGTCTGTTTGGCATAGAATTAAATAACCTTATACAATAACCATTAGTAATAATATTTTCCCATGCATTATTTACTATTTCTAGTAATTCCTCGGCATTCCGTGGTCTCACATTTCGTTTTTGGATACATCTTACGAGTAGTCCCCATACTTGTTCCACAGGGTTAAGATCTGAACTATGACTGGGCCAGTTAAGAACATTGATGTTGTTATCTTGATCTTATCTTATCTTGTTAGTTCCGGTATGAGCAGTATGAACGAAACAATTGTCTTGTTGAAATATGAACTCATTATTAGGAAATAATTGTGACACAGAAGAGAGCATAATATTGTCTAAAATCCTAACATACGTTTCACTATCAAATCGTTCCTCAATATGCCACAAAGCATCAGGACCACGTGCCGATATCCAAGCTCACATATTGACGGAAAATCTATCACTTTTATCATTGTTAGATATATATTTCTCATCGAATCGAGCATTCGGAGGGCGGTAAACACGAATACGACCGCTGTGTGTTGACTGGAAAGTTTTTTCGTCTGTAAAGATTACATTGTACCAAAATTTACATCATGCGCTAAAAATTCAAGCGCAAACCCTACCCGAGCTTCTTTATGTTCAGCTTTAAGTAAGTTTTTCTGTGCTGCTGCATGACACCGTAGCTCCGATTCTCTTACTCGCCGGCGACGAGTACTACTCAATCCAGGAAAATTCGTTTCTTCAGCAGCCTGAATAACTGAGTAAAATGGATTTTCTAGCATTTACCAATTGCAAATCTTGTTGTTGAATTGATATTCTTCGTCGCCCTGATCCAGGATTTCTACTAATCGTACCGTTTATTCTCCACTTTCTTAAAATGTTACACACCGAATTTTTGTCAATATTATAACGCAGTGCAAGTTGTCTCATTGACCATCCATCTTCTGCTTTAGCAATAACTCCAGATTTAACTAAATCGCTTATATGAGGCATATTAGTTTTTTGCACACTTGTAATAAATTATGACAACTAACTGACAATGTCACAAAAATTAAAGTTAGATGTACACAACTAGATTTTAGCAAAATACCGTTATAAGACTTGTCCTATTTTTTTTGTTGACGACCGACATAAATCTTAAAGTATTCACATTATTATAATTTTTTTTTATGTAATAACATTGGGAAAATGAAAAACAGGTAAATACTTAAAATGTACAGGTTTTCAGTACGTTTACAACAAACACAGATTTTACGTGGGAATTAGAAGTTGTAGTAACTTCAGATGTACATTCTAAGAAGGAAGAAAGCATAGAGATATAAGTATAGTGTGCGCTAGAGCTACAGCTGGCTTGTAAACAGGGAAAAGCGACAAAGAATGAGAGAGATAGGCGAAAAGTGCCAGAACTCTTATGGTATATTTCGCCTGTTTCTTGCGTTCTAACTAGAGCGCTACAATCGCAAGACTAATATCTCTATAGAAGAACGCCATCTATGAAGTTTCTTCGATAAATGGTCGGAGGTCGAGAGCCTTATGATTCAGTAGGAAAACGTACCTTAGTTTTTCGGCACGTGGCCGCGTAATATAACGTTGTATTATTGATTTTTGTATTTGATCGATTTACATTCGAGATATTTCATTTTACAACTAATTTGGCGCTTATTTGTTGTTAATAAACAAATGAAGAATTAGCACCCTTTTTTAAGAAGACATATTTTATTGACACTATTTACAAGTAAATGCAAAACATTTCATAAAAAAAATATGGAAAGAGAAATTATTCCGAAGTTGAAGCTTTATTTTGTCTAATATGAATGAGTATGAAAATGAGGTGATTTTGACAAGAGATATTTCTAGGTATAAGCCGAATCCAGGATGTTTAGAATAATGGTAGGAATGTTCTTAGGCTTCAATTTTTTGCATGGCAAATTTTTTATTGAGCAATTAAGGTGTGAGAAAATGGTTTTTCGAGTTTTAGGAAAAACTGTTGATTTTAGAAAAAAAAATTTCTTAAAAGTTGTGTGTCCTGAAAAAACATACAAAATGAGACCTATTTCATTATTATTTGTTTATGAGTCACTGCAAAAAAAACATGCTAAAATGGCTGTTTTTTCAATTGTTAATAATAGGAAAAACATGTTTCATATACCACAGGAAAAGAATGCTCTTGTAGCATAGAAAAGGCACGCGAAATCGGGAGGCATATGGTCGAATAGTTCTTGCACAATCAATTTCTTAACAACATTTTGACTTTTTTAAAACGCTTATTTTCAGCGATATGGCGGTTTCACAGCAATCTGTGGGTGCCAAAATTAAAGTTCATGATTTATACTATCAATATCAAGGAAGAACCAAATGAAGTATTGGTTTTAAATTGTTGAAAACGATTATCAAAGTTAGCATTATTTTTTCGTTATAAACAAATAGAATATCTCTTTGGCGATGCATGGTATCGAAATGCTGATAAATTCATCTGATAGCTGACATTGTTTCACGAATTTAAAAAAGTCTTTACGACCAATAGAAGCTGAGATAATTTTTTTTAATCGTTGTAATATTAAGGAATGATTTTAGCTGGAATCTATAGGGGAATATTTAAAGAATCCTATGCAAAAATTTTCGACTCAATTATTCAAAAATTGATGATGTGGCAATTGCTTAAAGTTGCCGTTGCTCCGATAGTCAGTGTCGGAGCGATGGTGCGGGAAGTCAGCCACGCACGGCCGAAAACGAGTCTCGGGCGCTTCAAATTGGTTTCGCCGGAAAAAATTGCATTTTTTCGGCAAATATTGAACCTAGAACCACAATTTTTTTTAATGGGGTATCTCGACGAAATATGAATATATTTTCTTTGAGAAATTATTTTTACACTTAGTAATTCAACGAAAATTCGCATTTTTGTATATTTCATAAATAATCAATAATTAAGCTGTGGAACGATATTTTTAATATACTCAGTGAAACAATGTCAGCTATCAGATGCTTTTGCCAGCATTTCGATACCATGCATCGGCGAAGAGATATTCTATTTGTTTATAACGAAAAAATTAGTGCTAACTTTGATAATTGCTTTCAACAATTTAAAACGCAGGTTGCTGTGAAACCGCCATATCGCTGAAAATAAGCGTTTAAAAAAAGTCAAAATGTTATTAAGAAATTGATTGTGCAAGAACTATTCGACCATATGCCTCCCGATTTCGCGTGCCATTTTTATCCCACAAGAGCCTCCTTTTCCTGTGGTAAGAACTATATGAAATACGTTTTCTGTTATTTATTAACAATTGAAATATTTTTTTTAAACTTGCTTTTCTGTAAAAAGTCGTACTAAGAAATAAAAAAATACTAATGTACTACTGCAAAAAAAGCAAGGCGTGCGCACTTTGTATGATTGTACGCATAATTATATGAAATGGGTGGAATCGTTGTACACATCAATCATGCGTACATAAAGATGTTACATATACTTATATACAAAGTGCACACGCCTTGCTTTTCTTGCATTAGTATTTTTTTATTTCTTAGTACTTTTTACATAAAAACAAGTTTTTTAAATTTTTTTATTTTCTATTTTTTAGTCATACTTTTGGGGGTTTACCCTCCAGAGAGCGCTCAATAAAAAATCATCTCCTAACGATTCGTTTTGATTTCGCTCTTTCGTTTTGCAGATTTTTCAATTTTCACCCCCGCGCCCCCTATGTGTGGATATTTGCAAAGTAACGGTGGAATACTGTATTGTCATCCGATCTTAGTAACTGTACAAAATTTCATCAATTAATTATGTCAGGAAGTGCGTTAAATAAAGGATGCAAGATTTGAACATAACATTGTGCACGCATTGTGAGTTAAATAAAAGCAAGTAAAAAACAACCATTTTAGCATGTTCTTTTGCAATGACTCATAAACCAATTAACCGATTTTGATAATATATATTTTGTAGGTTTTCTCAAGGTGCACAACTTTTAAGAAACACTATCTTTTTCTAAAATCAATAGTTTTCTCTAAAACTCGAAAGAACCATTTTCTCACACCTTAATTGTTCAATAAAAAATTTTGCCACGCAAAAAAATTGAAGCTTAAGAAACCCTACATTCCTACCATCATTCTGAACATCCTGGATTCCGCTTATACCTAAACATTTTTTGTCAAAATCACCCCATTTTCATACTAATTCGACTACAGTAATACTCATGTGAATCTTTTCTCCTGTTATATGACATCACGTTACATTTCTCTACATTAAAGGGGAGACAATTTGCATCGCAAAAACATTTTTATAATATCTAAGACACAAAAAAAAAATAGTTTAATAAGGCGTTCATTAGGTATATGAATACTTAAATTAACATCGGACTCAATTAGAGACTTTATACAGCTCATGTGTTTGCGTGTTTTTCTTCCAATTAGCAACGTCTGTGGTATGTATTACCGTCTAATTAATATTCAACCAGTGTGTATGTCAGGTGCATACATTTTTTAATAGTCATAAAGTTTGTGCATCTCATAAATTATTTGATTAATTTTCGCAAAGTTTTCTGCATTTAAATTTGACTTGAAATTTTAATGTAGATATGTTTGCTTTATAATTTATCACAAACTTGCGATAATGTTTGAAAGTAAATAAAAAATGAATCGAAACTTTCAATAGAATATGAAGCGGGCTACATTATACGATATTGACGTTTATAACAAAATGTATGAAACAAACATACTACCGATTCATTAGTATGTTAATACCAGATAAATATAATATATAAAGAGGTAAAGAGAAGAGAGCAAATTTAATTGATTTTAAGAGCTCTCCGAAGTGTATTACTCATCCATGCTTCCAATTTTAATTGTAAATGACTTCACGTCAATAAAATGACGCAGCCGAATGTACGGTGTGCTTGGAAAGAGATAGATAGAAATGTAATAGAATATATTTATTATACCTAATCTTTAAATCTGTTTATTCCTGAGGACATTAGGGCTAATCTTATTTTAGTTCTACCAAAAGGAAAATATTTATTTTAATAATACCTATGTGGGATGATAAAAATTGTTTTTGCAAATCGAAAATAGAAGAAAAAAATTACAATATTTTATATATACTTTTTTTCTCTCATCATCCCACATTTAACATTTTTTTAATTTCTTTTAGTGAAAGCCGTTTTTTAAAATAATGATATATATGAGAGTATATCGAAGCGTCTTGCCGGCTTATATCCGTTCTTAAACTGACTAATTTAGGCCGATTTAGAGCGATGACAAGGGAATGTCGATTATATGATTGTAATTAAAATTAAATTATTTTTATTCGTAAAACAAGCCACTTCGTGGGATATCTACTTACTTTAATACCGATTCAAACTATACGGATCACCACCATTACGACAAAATATTATTCGATATCTACGTTACCGAAAATGCTCTATCATTGCCATGGATTAAAGTAAAATGTAATCATTCACATGATCGGTCACCGTCCATTACAGTCAACGGTACCTACATAATAATTTGTTGAATTAAATAGTACTGAAGAAAATAGACTGGACGGAAGATCAAATTGAGTGTGAAATTACATAAGCACAGAAGTTGGTTGAATGTTGCAAGGGCAACTGGTATCACGACGGGCATTGAATTGTCAGAGTATCTCAAAGCGCGCGAATGCAACATAGACAAACATGTATGGGCACCCGAAGGTAGCAACATAAAGGACAATGAAGGGTCAAAACTCCATTCTCTGGCTCTGGACCCATTTTTTGCTTGCGATGACGTCTGATTCCATCAGAGCTATGGTACAATTGAACAACTATTGAATTCGGAAAGAAGTAGTCAACATCCCTTATCAAGGGAACTTCAACTGACTGGTAAAGTGGTTGCTTAGGTTAAACAGAGGATTGCTTAGTTTAAATTTTACTTTTAATCTGGAGCCAACTTGGTGGGTGAAACTGTTTCATCATCAGTATCAAATCAAAGGATCCAAGCCTCTGCAGGTTTCCAGGGAGAGTAGGCTAGCGACATTTCCTTATCTGGAAATAGTTCGGCATCAGAACGCTAGTGATGCATATATATTTACAAATAGTCGTTAATATCATGTGTATAGCGGACATCTATTTAAAATAAGCAACTGAAACTGCAATAGAAGACTTCTAGACATAATTCAATCAAATACGGTAATGTTTGAGCCGTAATATTTACGTTAATTTGAAGATATTTTACAATACATACCTAACCCATTTAGGTTTATCCAAGCCCAGCCATTGACCGAAAACCTTCCTGATATTTGTGGATCGAAACTATAATTTTACTGCAGTCTGAAAAGGTTTTTCTCTTAGGTAATTTATAATTATCAAAGTAATTGAGTTGGGAGTATATTTTGGATATAGGTCAGATATATAAGGTGGGGCAATAGTGCGTCGGACCTCGATATCTCGAGTTCTACGATAGCTAAAAATGATTGCCGAACATACAGGGCGAGCCAAGCCGAAATTACAGGACTGAGTGTCTTTTTTTTAAATGGAATGGAACGGTATATAAGTACATTCTTTGAAGCCTCTTTCTAGGCTCTATTCATTCTTATATTAGCATTGAATATCAACATTTTTTGCAAGTACTTCCCTATGGCTAATTGCAAGCATTTTCGTTTTATAAATGAATAAGTGTCAAATTCAAGAATAAACTTAAAAAAACAGGTTCCCTCAAATAACTCATTAGAAAAATTTATAATAGGTGTTCAACGTATTGCCCATTTTGATTGACACACGTATTTATGCAATTTTGAAATGAGGCCATTTAGTAGAACCATTTCTTCCAATCCATTTAAATGAGTAAATAGTATTTAACCGGTCCATTACTGTAATGTTTTCTTGTACATTTTTTTGCTGTTTTCGATTCGACAAGCAATAAAACCTCAGTTTGGTATAAATTGTCGTGTATAAAGGAGGATTTATCACACTTATCGGTCGTTACAATTTGTATTGAATTTAAGATATTTGGAATTTTACAATATGAATTTTAATAAAGCGGAACTTGTAGACATGACTTTTGTTTTGGGCGAGTCAGACAGAAACTGTTTACTTGCCAATAGAGTTTGTCACCAAGGTTATCCTGAAAGAAGGATTCCTGATGTTAGCAACTTCCAAAACCTTCTCGATAGATTTCTGGAAACTGGAAATGTCGAATATAAAAAAAGTGAATGAATAAAACGTGTTGTGAACGAAGAAAATGAGTTTTCTGTAGTGCTGGCAACGGTTGAGAATCCCCACGTTAGTCAAAGAGAAGTGAGCTCATTAGTAGGAATAAGTAGACGGTCTGTGGGTCGAATCTTAAAAAGAAATAAGTTGCATGCATATCATATTCAAATGTACCAGGAATTACTTGATGACGATTTTCAAAAGCGCCTACAATTTTGTAATTGGGTCAGAGGTGAAATGCAACATGACTTCTTCAATACTGTTTTACTAAGTAATGCGGCAACTTTTCATAAAAATTGAATTGTTAATAGGCACAATTTCCATTATTATGCTTCGGAAAATCCTCACTTTTTTATGCAAATTGATAACCAACACAAATTGTCTAAAAACGTTTGGGGAGGAATTATTGAAGAACATGTAATAGGGCCACATTTCTTGGATGGTACATTGGCCTGAGCTATTTATTTTAATTTTTTGGAAAACTATCTACCACAATTATTGGTAAGTCTCCTTGAAAGAATTCGAAATAGGATGTGGTTTCAGCAAGATGGTACTACACCACATTATTTAAATGCAGTTAGAGACCACTTAAATAATACCTACCCTAATCAATGGATTGGAAGAAATGGACCAACTAAATGGCCTACTAGATCCCCAGATCCTACAAAAATGGATTTCTTTTTATAGGGATACGTCAAGAAAATTGTTTATAGAGACACACCAACAACAGTACAAAATATGAAGGAAAGAATAATAACTGTCTTTACATCTGCCACACCGGCAGCTTTAGGAACAGTGGGAACCTCATTTCAAAAGCGCATTGAGATTTGTGTCAATCAAAATGGGCAACATGCGGAACAATTATTATAATTTTTTCTACTGAGTTATTTGAGCTTTTTAGTTTAGTTAAGTTAAGTTTATTTTTGAATTTTGTAAAAATATACAGGATATTCCATTTGAAAAAATGGAGAAAATTCAATTTAAAATGTTCTTAACTGAAACATAATTTTTGGACACCCTGTACATTTTTAGGAAATGAAAATAATTCAAAAACATTAATTAGATGTCTCGTAACTGGTATTCACATAAGTTTTCTCTTAAAACCCATAATTGTGACTGTGGTGATTTTTTCAATATCCATCTGCAGATTGCATTATTTGAACAAAAAAATTCATTACTTCCAAGTGGTTGTGAGATATTCTATGTTAATATAGGAATGAATAGAGCCTAGAAAGAGGCTTCAAAAAATGTACTGATATACATAGCATTCCATTTAAGAAAAAGGCACTTGGTCCTGTAATTTCGTCATGGCTCGCCCTGTATGTTCGAAATGTAACGGTTTGTTTTAATTTACATCTATTACACTACAGTCGCCACTTTATTACACAATGAAAATAATCAATTTAACATTAATCTAGCCAGTTTGAAGAGTCAAATCTAACTGCCTAACTCACCATATTCATTTTTATATCAATGCTTTATTATGTTTTCTTATCCTCAGCACACACCTAGCCATAATATAAATATTTCTCCGTAATTTGACCGGGGCTTACTCAGTATGCTGTTTCAGAAAATAATTTCAGTTATAGACTTTTTTATCTAGTTTACTTGCAATTTTTTAAAAAATTTCTAGCTATCGTAGAACTCGAGATATCGAGGTCCGACGCACTATTACCCCACCCTGTATAACAAACAATTTTTAACAGCATAATAGTTGCTTTTATTACATAGTAAATGGATGAGTAAATGTATTCAACAGTCAGAAGCAGTTATAGATAAGTAGGTATACATGCAAGATAAAGTCCGGTAGAACGTAGAATGATTAGCACCAGCGAGCTACTACAATACGAGTACACATCATTCAGATAATGTTGTAGACCATGAAACGCATTGTGTCAGTTGTATTATGATGTCAGCGTGGGTGTAAATTACAATATTACGCAAAAGTAATCTACGATCATGTTGCATACACAAAAACATTTCTTAAAAATAGATAGTAGGTAGTTATTTCTTTACAACCTTTTACAAAATAATGGAATGATTGGACCTGGTGATGTAAACGGTCGATTTCAGTAACAAGTTCAAATTATACAACCGTTCTGTTTAAATAAACATCTTTATGCTTTTTCTTACTTTATGTAGGTATAATAAATATAGTGTGTCCCACACAAGAGAGTAACGCCCTCATAACTTTTTTGTTCTTATACGACTTCAAAGATTTGCTCAAAGAGAACACACTATGATCTATTTATTGTTAAAAAACCATTAACCCTCTTCAAATGTTCAAACTTTGATCAAATTTGTAAATACTGAAATGCGGTTATTATTTTTTTTCCATCTTTAGTCAGACAATATAATTTTAATGGGTTTTAAGTTTAATAAATAATACAAAATTACTAATTCATATTGAAGTTAATTTTAATTTTTTGGAACAATTTAGCCCTTACGCATGTTTTGATTCGTTCTTTGTGTTTGTTCAAAACGCTTCGGACGGTTGGAAGCGTAATTTCAGCGAAAGATTGCCTTATTCTGTTTTTCAGGTTTTGTGTATTACAAGGCTGCGTTTTGTAGACTCAGTTTATTAGACTCCAAAATAGTGCAAAGAGGTAAGTAAGGTCAGGAGTGTTCATATTTTAAAAGACAACAAGTTATTTATATTTAGGTTTTTCATAGCCTACTTTTACATACTGAAACAATATTTGTACTACAACCGACCTGAATATTACCCTATAAAGAACACAAATGACACTACAGATACATACATACATACAGTATACATACCTATGATATACTCGTGCGTTGTCAGTTTTTTAACTGATTTGTTTAAAACTTTTAGAAAACCACTCTACCAACAACTGCACCAACGTTAACAAACAAATTTTATGATTACGGAGTGAATTAAATTTCTACAGTAATTATACGTTAACTTTGCGGCGAAGTATAGTTTAGCTCATACCTCATAGAAAATTTTGATATTTTACTCGGACTTAAACCTTCACGAATCCGTTCAAATGAAAAACTAAATAAATGCCACTGATTGGATCTGTCCTTTCTATTATTTTATTTAAATCGCGATGAAGTTTTCAATGGTACCGGAAATTAATCTATTGTATCATTTCAACGCTATGTAAATGTAAACATGGATACCACTGTCCCAGACATAAACATAACGTAGTATCACACAAATTTCCAGGGGCACTATAAGAAATGGTTCGCTTATTATAGAAAGTTTTTTAGAAATATAACGAATGGCAATCCCAACGACGAAAATACAACTGCTGCGAAACAG
The DNA here is from genome assembly GCA_963675555.1 of Leptura quadrifasciata. Lineage (NCBI taxonomy): Eukaryota > Metazoa > Arthropoda > Insecta > Coleoptera > Cerambycidae > Leptura > Leptura quadrifasciata. The sequence goes on from OY776678.1 coordinate 49,063,616, forward strand.
GAGTTGCATTTTCCTAAGATTGGGATTGCCACGAGTTTATATTAAACTTTTTGAAGCTGGTATCATCATCAAAAGTGTTACTTTACACAAGATGACGTTTTTGGATTATCTGTCTAATGCCAAAATAAATTTTAGAGGTCCTTGGTTCTCATACGGACACTAAATCCCAATTTTTTATTTCCTTTAATAATAGGGTGGGGGTGATAATGAAGGTGGTAGAGGGGGTAGCTAATGCCAAAATAAATTTTAGAGGGCCTTGGTTCTCGTACACACACTAAATCCCAATTTAATTTATAGGGCGGGAGTGGAAAAGTGAGTGGTAAAGAGGGTTGCTAACGCCAAAAGGTTTTTGAGACGTTTCCTTCTTATATACACACTAAATCACATTTTAATTTTTTACTCCCTTTCATAATAGTGTGGGGTGGCTGATGCCAAAAAAAATGTTCAGACCTTGACCTTTGGTACGTACATGCCCTAAATTGCAATTTTATGGATTTTTACCTGCTTGCTGTGCCTATTTACCCTTATTTACCCCATTTACCCCCCGAACCCTTCAACGGAATTAGATCAAAATATTATCTAGTTCCAGATCTCGTTATAATACATAAGTGTATCAAATTTCAAGTCAATAGCACAAAAAAAAGTTACAGACCGACAGACATAATTTATTTTCGTTCAAATTTAAAATCTCGACGTTTCATGACATTTAAAGCCTATTTCAACAACATATATATATGTATATATATATATATATATATATATATATATATATATATATATATATATATATATATGTTATATCAGCTTTCCACATTGTAAATATCTTATTAGTATTAAGTCCATTATCAGTAACATTCTCACAAAGTAATTCAATACCAGTATAGATAAATTCATAAAATTATATCATATTCCTTTTTATTATCGTTGTAACCTAATACGTCTGCTGTTTTAAAACACATACAGTCTGGAATTACTTCGTGAAATGCGAATATAGCAATCTGATGCTAATTCAGCATTTATTGTAAATATTATAAATACACGTAAAAGACATATGCCAGGCAGTTGGCAAAATATAGTTAAACTCAGTGTTTCTCATTCGAGATCCACATTTTAATAATTTCTGTATTCAAAGTATCAATTTTATAAGCTTGTACGCTCTGCTACCAAGCATAAATATTCAAGTGAATATTGCGAAATTCTCCATAATAATAATAATTGTAAATATTTTAAATAAATTGTTTTTAAAAAATCAATCAAGGAAGTTCAAATCTAACAATTGGCGCAGTCGGTAGGATCCGCAAAACATTATCAGAACACGAGTATTCCAACTGGTAATGGTGGATTTCATCCTTCAACGGAAAAGGAACCGTAATTCCTACAACAAATCGAAGAATAATCATTCACTCAAGAAAACAAGCAACAAGAAACAAGCAACTTCTACGCACGAATCAACTGGTACCATACTATGGAACAATCCTGTAAGTACATTTTAACATTGAATCATTTTTAAGTGCTTCGAATTTATTTTATTTATTTTTCGTACTTTTTGTCGCGTTAAGACAAAGTCCGATTATCTAATATAAATCTTTCCTATAAACCCAAACGAAATAAACTTTTAAAAATGGCAAACTAACAAGTACAACAAGTACAAGAAGTACAAGAAATAGAACCGTACAGACTTTCTGAAATTTTTTCGATCATTCCCGAATTTGAGGGCGACCAAATCTTTCTGAATACCTATTTGAATGCTTGTGACCATGCCCACCACATGGCCATTAACGATCAACAGATCCTATTAACTTTACACATAAAAAATAAGCTCCGTGGTCGAGCAGCCCAGCTAATTAACTCTAGAAACCCAGCCACTTGGGCTGAAATCAAACAACTGCTGTCAGTTCATTTCGGAGATTCACAGGACCTGACGTCTCTAATCCAAGACCTGCAACGAATCAAACAACTTCCCAATGAATCACCTTTAACATTCTTCTCCCGCTTGCAAACTCACAATGCCAAGATGCACGCATCAATTCAAAAGACTAATTTGACGCCTGAACAAAAAGACGCTTAGTCTCAACTTATCGAGACAATGACTCTAAATACCCTCCTTACTGGTCTAGAACCAAACATAGGCAAAATAATAAGAGCAGGAAACCCCCCGAGTATGCTTGAAGCATCTCAACGCATCGGGCGAGAGCTTCAACTCTCCTATTTCGAAAACCAAAAATTCAATAAACCGAATAACTCTCGTGATATTCAAGCCCCTATCAAAAAACCGAATGTTCAATCCTTTACGAAAATATGTTCTTACTGCAAGAGAACAGGGTACGTCATTAACGAATGCCGAGCTCGTCAACAACCTTCTCAATCACATAATTACCCAAATTTCACCCCACAAAATAACATTCCGAATTTTCAAAGGCAATATGCCGCTCCACAACAACAACAGCAGAGGCCATTTCCCCAACAAATATTCTCAAATCAGAACCAGAGACCCAATCAACCTTTCAACAGACCCAGCCAATTTCAACCCCGACCGTCTGTAATTCAACCAAACCCGAATTTCAGTCGAAATAATAACCAACCACGAACGCATCACATAAATTACCCAATACAAAACCATTCCAATGATGATTACCAAGGAGACGCAAATACTGAACTCCAAGAATTCCCATATGAGCACCAAGAGTATTTTTCAGAAGAACAATACCAATATCCTAATTCTCAGGATTTTCAATTAGGTTCCCAAGCTTTTCAAGACCCCCCCAGATTACCAGACCCAGTACTCCGAACTTTTCCCCCAGGAAAACCCCGTTATGTTCCCAGAGACGACCCCGGACAATTACAATGCGATTTCAGACCTAACATCTCAAGTCCAATCAATGAACTTAGACGATTTCAATCCGCACCTAAACTTCCCAGAACAAGGGTTCATGTAAACACATTGTCCAAATCGCTATTAACCGTAAAATCAAAAAACCTGTACTACATCAAAGATATCACCAACACATTTAACCTGTTGATCGATACCGGCGCAGGAATTTCAATTTTCAAAGAAAAAAACTGCTGAAAAAATTTTGAACACATTTCCTGAAAATGCCGTTATTCAAGGAATAACTAGTGAAAAAATTTTAATAACCGAATCAAAACTTATTCCATTTAATTAAGCGACCCTCACAAAGTTTACATCTACAACCTCGACATAGAATTTGACGGACTTCACGGAGCGGACTTTTTAGAACATTATGATTGTATAATAAACATAAAGAAAAGGGAACTTACTACAAACTTTAAAACAGTTCCCCTGTATAAAGCAGGTGATGAATCTAACGAAACCACAGTTGTCAGTAATAACGCAAATTATAATCTAAATTTTAAAAAGAAAAACATAATATCTATTCAACCTCGCACAGAACAAGTTTTCAAACTAAATTGTAATTTAATAAGTACTGATGCTATACTGCTAGCACAGGAAAAGGAAAAAGTTAGACTACCTAATGCACTAGTCAAAATTAATGAAAAAGGCGAATTTTTAACTTCCGTAATTAACCCTAACGCAATACCCAAAATTATCGACTTTTCTGACTTAAAACTAGAACCGATAACACAGTTCGAACTAGCTTGTAACATGAACTTTTCTAATACCAACTCAGATCAACTTCAAAATGACGTTACGGATAGACTTAATGAAATTCAAAATCAGTTACGATTAGACCATCTTAACGACGAGGAAAGAGAATCAATTACTGATTTATGTCTTAAATTTTCTGATATCTTCTACCTAGAAGGCGATTCGCTAACTTTTACAAACGAAATAAAACACGCGATAGACACTAATAACGCCAAGCCCGTCTTTACTAAATCGTACAGATACCCTCAAGTCCATAAGGAAGAAGTAAAACACCAAATTATCGAAATGCTTAATCAAGGTATAATCCATCTCACCCTGGTCCTCTCCAGTGTGGGTTGTGCCGAGGAAGCTCGACGCTTCGGGCAAGCAAAAATGGAGAGTCGTCATCGACTATCGGAAACTGAATGAGTTAACCGTTGACGACAAGTACCCTCTGCCTAACATCTCAGACCTCCTCGACCAGCTAGGAAAGTGTGAATACTTCACCACTTTAGATCTCGCGTCTGGGTTTCACCAGATCGAAATTGATAAAAAAGACATCCAAAAGACAGCATTTTCTGTAGAAAATGGCCATTACGAATTCGTTCGTATGCCATTTGGTCTAAAAAACGCACCCTCCACCTTCCAGCGCGTTATGGACAACATTCTTTTAGGCATTCAAAACGAGCGCTGTCTCGTTTATATGGATGACATAATTATATATTCACCCACCATTCATGAGCATGTTTCCAGACTCACAGATGTCTTTAAAAGATTAAGGAAAGCTAATCTCAAAATCCAGCCGGATAAATGCGAATTCCTCAGGAAGGAAGTAGCTTATCTAGGCCACCTCATCACCCAAGATGGAGTCAAACCAAACCCTTCAAAAATTGAATGTATCCAAAACTTTCCGGAACCAAAAACCCAAAAAGACATCAAATCCTTCTTAGGACTCGCCGGATACCACAGGCGTTTCATCCCTAACTTTGCCAAAATTTCTAAACCCCTTACTAAATTATTGCAAAAAGACATCTCATTTAATTTCGATCCAACTTGTAAAAATTCTTTTGATGAACTCAAACACGCATTGACTTCTACCCCCATTTTAATATACCCAAATTTCGACGAAACCTTTCTCCTAACAACAGATGCTAGCGCGTACGCTATTGGCGCTGTACTTTCCCAAGGACCCGTAGGCAAAGACCTCCCTATTGCTTATGCATGGCGAACACTTTGTAGTGCAGAAACGAAGTACTCCACGATTGAAAGAGAGCTTCTAGCGATCGTGTGGGCGGTAAAACAGTACAGACCATACCTTTTCCGAAGAAAATTTACACTTATCACTGACCATCAACCATTAACGTGGCTATTCTCGATTAAAGATCCCGGTAGCAGGCTCGCACGTTGGCGCCTCAAGCTAGAGGAATATGATTACGAGATCATACATAAGCCAGGAAAAATTAACAAGAACGCAGGCGCTTTATCCCGTATTAAAGTAAATCATATACAAAAATGTATAGCGTTCCCAGGAAAAATTAACAAGAACGCAGGCGCTTTATCCCGTATTAAAGTAAATCATATACAAAAATGTATAGCGTTCCATAACAATATCCAAAATTTAGATGACTCATCTAACACAGATGATAACCCTGAAGAAATTTCACCAGAACAAATAACCCAAGAATACGACGCTTTCGAAAAATTGTATCAGACAACCTCTCTCATTGGGTATACAAAAATAACATTTTCAAACAACCAATTACTTGACAAAGACCACAAAAACATAATAACGTTCTTTCAACAAGACAGTCTACAAGATTTCCACTATAGTATTATAGAAGACATTTTTGAAGAAAACCCTGACTTTACCAACAATAAAATTAACGTTCTTTCCAGCAAAACTGTAAAGAAACGATCGTATTATATCGTACCTTTACCTTTCGATCCCGGTTCAGCTATATTGCAACTCTTCGTTACAATATATAAAAACAAAAACGACATTGACCCATCTAAGACCTATTACGTCGAAAATAACCTTAATTTACCCATTCTTGAAATTTTATCATTTATTTTCAGTGACAAAGACATAAAACTAGTTATATGTCAAGACATTGTAAGAACCCCTGACGAAGACCAAATTCCCATAATACTCAACCAATTTCACGCCGGTAAAAACAATCTTCACCGTGGCATAAACGAAACTATTCGTAGAATAAAAACGGATTAACTAAAGACGTAGAAAAATTTGTAAAAGCTTGCGAAATTTGTCAGAAAACAAAAATTTTAAGGAAAAATCTCGATAATCCTTTGGTTATCACCGAAACACCAAAAACCCCTTTCGAACGAATCAACATCGATATCATCCAAGTTCCCACTAAATATTACGCCCTAAGTATTAGAGACGAACTCACCAAGTTCACACAGGCTTATGCCATACCAGACAAAACCGCAAAATCTATTGTCAACACACTCTTACTCTATTTCCAACATTTCGGAACACCCCTTCGCTTACATTGTGATTGCGGCAACGAATTTGATAACATGCTTCTTAAAGATCTTTGCACCCTTTATAACATCAAATTAACCTTCTCTAGTGTGCATCACCCCCAATCGAACGGTTCAATCGAAAGATTTCACGCGACCCTTATGGAAATGATTAGAGCTAACAAACTAGAAAACCCCAGCGAACACCCACTGACAGTCTTACCCTATGCAATCATTTGCTATAACAATTCTGTTAATAAGACACACGGCTTTACCACATATGAGTTGGTATTCGGGCATACTTCTAGCCGCCCCCCTGAAACACTTTACAATCAGCAAGAACTAATATCTAAGTATATACGAGATTTAAATAACAGAATCTCACACTACTACAAAATAGCTCGTACAAAAACGGAACTACAAAAACAAAAGTACAAAGTACGATTTGACAAACACGTAACAGATAACTACGAATTCAATGTAGGCGACCAAGTCTACGTAAAAGAGAGTCAAATAAAAAATAAATTAGGAAATAAATTTAATGGACCATTTATTATTAGGGAAATTTTAAGAAATTCTGCTATTCTTTATAACCCTGAAACTGAACAAAGTACAAAAATCAACTTTGACAGAATGAAGCCATACTTTGAAAATTAATTTATTTTCAGGTTTCTTCTGCTGCTTAAAGCAGTATTACCCCAATACTCGATAGAGACTATCAACAATACCCTAGGAATTTACTATCACGAAGAAGACCGTATCGAAATATCAAACGACAAATGGACGCTTTTAGTTTACAAAGACATGATAACGACATTTGAAACCGACAACCCCCGTATGACATCATTTCGATCAGAAATCCAAACACACATTAGCCTTTTAACCCAAATCTAACAATCTTTAGAATTAAAGGTTGAAGAAATATTCGCGGACACAAAACGCTATAAACGCGGCATTTTAAATGGAATAGGGACAGTATGGAAAGCTATCACAGGTAATTTAGACGCCTCTGATGGTGAATACTACACCAATTGTATTAACAAACTAATGAGCGACGAACACCAATTAGAAAATTTATTAAAAAACCAAATTTCGGTAACAACTTCAGTAATAAGAAGTTTTAATTCAACCGTCCAGAAATTAAAAATAGACGAGGAAACCTTTAATAAAGACATAAAGGAAATCGAAAATTCAATCTACGACATATCAAACGATTTAGCGTACATTGAATCGAAATTACGAGTACTTGAGTTATGTGAATCTTTGATGGAAAGTTACATGTTTTTAGAAAATAATTTAGATAACATCTTAAATTCAATTACGTTTGCAAGATTAAAAATCTTACATAGTTCGATAATCACTCCGAAAGATCTGGTCACTTCTCTTCAAGAAATATCTCAGTCTTTACACAAAAACAACTTGCCAATAACTCCACAAATTTCAAAAATAGCTCAATATTTTGACATAATAGAACTCCAAGCTTTTCAAGCTGGAACTAGAGTAATATCTGTTTTAAAAATTCCGTTAACAGAACCAGAAAGATATACCCTCTACCACCTTTATCCCATTCCTATATTAGATAATCGAACAGGACTTCATCATATCCTGTCAACTATGCATAAATATATAGCCAAAGACGATGATTCTTTGTTATTTGTACCTCTCCCAGATGTCGACAACTGCAGAACGCTAAACCCAAGTACAAGACTTTGTTCGAATGTGCTTCCATACCCCATAGACAGTGATGCGATATGTGAAGCCCAAATCCTAAGACAATTAAGTGTAGTGCCCCGGACTTGTCAGTCAAACCTGCTGTTTGCTAAAGATTATAACATACAAAAACTCAAAAACAATAAGTGGCTAATATCAATCTCAGACAATTTACCGGTTACAGTGAAGTGCAACAATAGAGACGTTACGACGAAAATAATAAATATGAACTCTATCTTAACCCTACAACCAGAATGCAGCGCTTTCATAGGCAGCACCAGAGTACATGCATCCTCATATCAACAGGACAACGTCAGTTACAGCAACCACGCAGTGCGGATACCGTACGATTGTTGTAACCATTTACCGGAGAAACACAAACTTCCAACGTTAAAACCACTAAAATTGAGTAATCTTAATACAGACCAATTAGATTAGATCAATACTCTGACGATTTAGATAAGCTAATCAACGAACCATTTGTAACCAAAAATATTTCATGGTTCACCTATTTAACCATAGCTTTAGTTATTACGCTTATTATTTTGTATATAACCTGCAAATGTAAAAGAAGAAGGGACGTAAAAATTGGCATCATCTCATCAAACGATCAACCACCGCAACCCCCACGGCCAAAATCAAGGCTACTACAGGGATACGGACACCTACTACCGAAAAGAAGACCCAGTGTAAATATCAGAGAACCTATCGAAGATATCGAATTAAATTCCAGTTTCAGTAAAGATTACGCTTAAAAGTTGATCCACAGCATCAACTTTTTTAGAAAGGGAGCTGTTATATCAGCTTTCCACATTGTAAATATCTTATTAGTATTAAGTCCATTATCAGTAACATTCTCACAAAGTAATTCAATACCAGTATAGATAAATTCATAAAATTATATCATATTCCTTTTTATTATCTTTGTAACCTAATACGTCTGCTGTTTTAAAACACATACAGTCTGGAATTACTCTGTGAAATGCGAATATAGCAATCTGATGCTAATTCAGCATTTATTGTAAATATTATAAATACACGTAAAAGACATATGCCAGGCAGTTAGCAAAATATAGTTAAACTCAGTGTTTCTCATTCGAGATCCACATTTTAATAATTTCTGTATTCAAAGTATCAATTTTATAAGCTTGTACGCTCTGCTACCAAGCATAAATATTCAAGTGAATATTGTGAAAATCTCCATAATAATAATAATTGTAAATATTTTAAATAAATTGTTTTTAAAAAATCAATCAAGGAAGTTCAAATCTAACATATATATATATATATATATATATATATATATATATATATATACATATATATTCTGCGTTACTATATTTCTACTGGACGTGGAAGTAAAATGAGTATTTTTAGTAGAAAAAAATAGTTACTGCGTTGCCATTAACTTCACGCTAGAAATACTGCGGAATTTTTCTAGTGGATGAACACCAATAATTTGGTTTTAAAACTAATTAGTTATCCAAGGTTAAAGATAAAAATAGAATAAATTATGAAAATAAAAAAGATTACAAAAGAATCATTAACAAATCGAAACAAAAAGGTTTCATATACAAATTAAAAAAGGGTATGGTACAGTCATGGTCACAATAAGATTTTCAACTAGAACAGTTTAAGTGATAATTTTTAGTGCTTAACTTCCACCCGGTCATATTGGCCAGCAGGTGTTTTTTTTTCTTTCGACCGACATCTCCGTTTTTGTTCTGTGAAGAAGCGTGCGCCTACTGTCGATTTTCCTATGATTGGGCACCTAGTTTTTCTATTTGCTATTTCCTATACCAGCAAACTAGATGCAGATGTTTTACTCCTATACCTAGCCAAGATACAATAAAACATTTATATATTAATTGCATCATGCCATTTATAGTATTAGGTAGATCTTGTAATTTTCCTCCCACAATCTTTCATTTTTTGATTAATGGTCTCAAAAAACCTAGCCGAGTACCTGGCATTTCTTCTGTTCTTCTACTAGACCAATAGCAATACGTTGAGAGAAAACAAAGTGCGATAATGATTAATATCTATCGTAATAAAACCTAATGGTCGTACAAATGTAGATAAATTTTGTATTTTGTAATCAAGTAAAAGGGTCATTTTTTTGTTTAAATAAACTATTTTTTTATGACGAAGAATAAATGGAAATAGCGCTTTCCTAGAAATAGATACATTCTCTATTAATTTTAATAGTCAATTAGCTAGGAGAGAAAGTCTGTAATAGAATTTTATATAATAATATATGGCCTTTAAAATATAAATTAATGCAAATGCGTTTTTTTGTGATCATAAAACTTTTGCAAAAACCACAAGGTGCATTCACCTCTGCTAGTAGACGGAGTAAAAATAAATTATGAAAAGAACCCCGATACAAGTAAAAAAATATTTGCAACAGCTGCTGCTGTTTTATTGTGATTATAACTGTCCTTTTTTCAATAATCTAATATTTCGGGAACCAAAATCACTAAACAAATTAAATTCAGATTACCACAAATGTGTTACAAACTTTATTGATATACATAGAATTGCAAATATTGCACATTATCGAATCGAAACAAAAAACAGGTAGGTAGAATAAAGGGTACGTACGTACACAAAATTATCAGTAATCAACTATTACATAGACCAAAATCAAACAAATAAAACTACATTATAACCTGGCTATATACTAGATGAGTTTGTAATACCGAATAACATAAAAAATGAAAACTTAATAGAAAATATCAATTTTTAACCAATATTATTGTGTTAATAGCATCTAACTAAAACTGGCATACTAAATGATACAATCTAATCGATTTTTTATTATATTTGATTCTATAGAGGCATAATAAAAGAAATATTTAGTAGCATTCGCTTTATTATGTTTATCACATAAATAAATATTTAGCTTGATATTTAGCAAATATATTTTTATAAAACGAAGAATTCCTAGAATATAACGAATGCCGCCTACTATTAATTATGGCGTATTTAATGACGACTATCATTATTAATTTTTGTATAAATGATATTAGTATACAGTAACATAAGTCGGTTTTGTAAATTCAGTTTAATTCGAGTTTAATCACAATTCGACATTTTTAAATTTATAAATCCAGGCAGTTGATTGCTTAATACCCGTAATTAAACATAGTCCATAAAACCGGTCCATAATTAATATGGTTTACAGATAGACACTTTGGGACGACCAGAACTTTTTTATTCTATACAACTAGCTAACTATGATATAATTCAGATTAAACACCAGTATATATTTAGGAGATACTAATTATTAAAGCGTCACATTCATATTCTTAATGTACATATGTTAAGGCGAACCAATAATGTGTGTGTTGTGTATATATTTAACTTTAACGCAAATAATTACCGAATCATTAAAAGTCAAAGATATGATAATTTTTACAGCCCTAAATAACATTCACTTTTTTTCATACAAAATAAATCCGTATATTTCAGAATCAAACAAAATGCAATCTGGTAGAGACGTAACATTTGCATGGGTCAAAGCCCATATAGGGTTAAAACACAATGAGCATTGAGCATGTCGATACCTTGGCTAAGAAGGCTGTTACTGGTATGGAAGTAAAACATGACATCTGCCTCACTGACTATTACCATTTATTTAAAGCAAAAGCAAGAAATAATTGGGAAGCCTGCTGGCAAAGATATCTGGCAAACAGTAGCTCCAAATCTTTTAAGATCCAATCTTTTACCCCAATACGTTTTTGGCATCATAATCTTAATATACCCAGAAAATATATTACAAGTACTAACCGAATTAGATTTGGACATGCTTGTTATCCAGCCCACTTATATATAAAATCGGAGTACTACCATCCCAATTATGTGAACAGAACAGTGCGATAGTATTTGTGACCTTGATCACATTTTCTTGGATGCATAAAATATAAGAATGCTACCGATAATTTGATCTTAAACTGCAATATCATGGCACCTTTTAATATTTTTAACCTACTATCTCTTAATCATATCAAATTTACGAAGCTACGTTAACTGCTATTTTTCGTGTAGTCAAATTTGTCTTTCAGGTACAATGCGCTTTTTGGACTTCTGGCGTTATTATTAAAATAGTTGTTTTGACATTATGAAGAAGCATAGAAATATTCCATAGTTAAAACGTGTAAAGTGACGGTTAGCCTCTCCTCGACTTGCTGCTGTCTTATTTTGTATCAATTCTTTTGCTATTACGCCCATTCATATTAATGAGAACTTCAGTCGCCTACTGATATACGAAGAAGTTTATTTCCTCATTAAATCCTAATGTGTCTAGTAATTTCCCGCCAACATTCTGTCTTTTATGAAATTTTCTGTATCAATAAATTCGTCCTATTTAATCTCTTCCTGTGGATTAGGTAATGCGATAATTATTATTAAATATGGACATTTTCTTTTTCTAAAATATCTGACATGGGTACAAAATTTTCATTAAAATAAATATTACTGATATCATAAACAGAGATAGCAACAAATTCTATGTTACCGTACCAATCGAATCAACGAATCGAATTTGGATCACCAACGACAGCGTGGACGAAAATAATTGTATTTGTTTATGCTCAGTCAATTGCCTTCATCTATCCAAATTTCGGACAACTTATGTTCATATAACGCACTATGGAAAAAATATATCGACATAGACGCGCTTCTACAAATATTTGAATATATTTCCATTTAGCATGGAGAAGGAAATGACCGAATTCAGATGTATATTTTCTACATTACGATCCACCATTTTGAAATATTTATTTGCCCGACTGATACTAATTTGTTAGTTATGTCAAGTGGATGACATTTGGCACTGGAAAAACACCGCGATATGGTCTAGTTCATTTTCTCTTACTATAGAGTGAAGATATATGTCCATTTAGTGTCCTAATATGCTTACCAGTCACTCACTTACTAAAGTTTGTCGATACCACAAAATAACCTGCTATACAATGGGTCTGAGTCTTGTGCTGCAGATTTATTATCTAACTTTACTACATTTAAATGCAGATATTAAGTCAATAACATTAAAAGTGAATTTAGACCCGAACCTAAAACAAATTTGAGACAAGCTGATTTTAGCGGAACTGGATTCCTAAATGAGTCCTTCTGACAGAACTAAAAATGACCTAATAACCTAATTTAATGGCCTAACTACCTCAAAACCATCCTAAGAGTTACAATTTTTCAGTATTTTAGAATTTCTCAGAAACTCTCATTTTTTGGCAAATATACTAAGTATAGAAAATTTCCAGTGGATGTTATAGTACATTCCATTCCCTATAAGTAAAGACAAAACAAAAAATGTTAAAATTAGCCAAAAAATTCAATCTTTCGGTCCAAAAGGACAAACCCCGATAAAAAAGTAACCTTCATTTTCATTGCAAGTAAAAACCACAAATACGTCACTAAAAATGTGAAAAAATTCACGAAACGTCGATAATTCCAAAATATCCTAAAACAATAAAAAATACGTTACAATATTCCATTCATCAATTTTACAACATAAACTTTCCAAATAACTCACCTAAAAAGTACAACCCCCAAATAATAGCATTCGACACCTAACACATTTTCCGTACCTCCGGTATAAATTTTAAATTCATATTCACAAACTTTTTACAACACGTTTTCTATTCAATTTTAACCTTCACTCGAATTGCGCCCTAACTATTTTATCTATTTCATTTCAGTTCACATTTCCAAATTAATGTCACAACTTATTCTCGTTCCAACGCACTAGCACACTTTCATTTCATTTCAGCTCCATATTTACCCCCTTCAAACATCGTTACGCGAGACAACCCAAAATCCATATTACGTGCGTGCGTAAAATATGACTATACGAGGACGGTTCAATATATTCAACTTCTCTTTCATGCAATATCTTATTAAACCAAAACAGATTCGAGTGTTATTCAATTATCAAACAATTTCTCGTTAAATTACCCAAACATCATATAATTTTCATTTCCAAATTTTAACTTTTTGTAAAGATGATGCAATATTATGCAGCCCTCGCCCGCACGGAATGTCGGGATCCAACTTTCCTACCTAATTTTAAGTGAATATTTGACATTTTTAAACTAATTTTAAATCGAATCAAATCTTCCAAGCCGGAATTTATTCGTTATCGAAAAGTTACAAACCAGTAACTGTAAAAAGAATAATAATTTAATTTTATTTAAAACTGTGTTCGTTAAAATAATAAATATTTTAATTCGTTCTAAAACAGTGTTTTAATCTACAATGAATGCATACAGGGTGCTCCAAAATACTTGGACATCTTAATAAAATTCTTATTTTTCAATTTAATAAAAGTGCTTCAGCTTAAATCTTACACACAGAAGTATTATACTCTGAGAAGCATATACAGGGTGTTGACAAATCACCTGCCACAATATTTAGTTTAAAGTAAATTGAACTTCAGAAATCAACAGAATACATAGGCACAATTAGCAGGGGCTTATACAGGGCGAGCAATCTATCTTGTTCCAACCTTTGAAACTTCATTGTTTTATAAATTTAGTGCACGCAACGCCTCAAGGCTCTCAACTAAACTCATAGTTCCTATTAGGGTGCGTGTTCATAGCACTCAATCTAGAGTTATAGGCTTCGAAAAATGGAAAATAAAGTATTTTAACGTAAAATAACAGATATAATATCCCTCATTCTATACAATATGTTAATTTTCTACAACAACTTTTTAAAAAATAACGCAACTTCAATTAAAAACCAAAAATATCGAACTTCTCAAGCTCAGCTACTTCGGCAGAAACAGGAGAAAATGTTCTACTAAAATGACAGTATGACAGTAACACAGGCCAAAATTTTAATAAATCTAGGCATTTTAAATACAACTAATTGTATGTTAACATATATTTCACAATATCGAATTAGCAACTTTGCTCCGCTCACGTAAAGCCGCTGAATTTCAAGTAAAGACCATAACACAGCTGTACTTTCAGGATGGGCAAAGAATTGAACCCAGAAAATTGGAGTTGGATGAAAAACGACTGTGTTCTAGAGCCACAAAAGGAGGAAAGGAAATTGTCACAGATTTTATTTTGGAATTTATATTTTGTTCATGTAAATCACGTTATTAAAAATCTTGTAGCGCTGAACTGTGAATTGTATTGTGTAGTACATTATATAACAATGCTTCAGATGAGGCGCTGGCTGAAAGTGAACTTGGTTAATTTTTTTATCATTCGATATTTATTTATTTATATAGATAGCATGTTTTCGTTTTATTTGCAATTCAATTAAATATATTTCGAGGTCTGTTAGTATCCTTTCAACACAAACTATAAGAATATCGATTGAATATTTTATGCTCCTAGGATCCCTAGCATATCTGTTGAGAAATTCAAAGTTATTGAGAATATATAAAAAAAATCGAAAAATTTTACATAATGGGATGGTTTTAGGTAATTCGTCCAATTGGATCATTTGGGATATATTTACGCCACCAAAATTGTCATAGGTCAAACATTGCCTTTATCGTACTAATATGTAAATCGATGTGATCTCGCTTACTTTCTGCATTTGAGTAATATGGTGAAAATAAATGTTAACATAAATATAAATAAATAAGTGTTAGTGGATTATTTGCATGCTTGATTTTCCGTATAATAAAGACAATAAATAAACTGCTTGGACATTTTTATATTAAAATTACTCTTTAGTGGCTAAATCACTTTACCTCACTACTTTAACTCATTAGTGACTTATGAGCCGGCCCGGCTTATACCTTTAAAATCTCATCAATAAAGATCACTTTATATCAAAGTGTTGGATAATAGTCATTTATTAGGCTGGTGAGTTATGTTACATATAAGTCACGCAAGAGAAGTTAGCCTGCAAGCCCGAAGAGCGAGTGACCTAATTTTCTTAAGTGACTTATATGTAATAACTCACGTGACTAATACAGCAAATGTCAAAGTCAACAGTGTTTCTCCAAAAATATAAAATGTTTAAGAGCGCTCCGGATATAAGCCGAAAAGACGGTTCAATTTACTCTCATATATATCATTATTTTAAAAAACGGCTTTCACTAAAAGACATGTTATACATGTTACAATGTGGGATGACGAGAGAAAAATAAGTATATATAAAAAAATATTTTTTTCTTCTATTTTCGATTTGCAAAAATAATTCTTATCATCCCACATAGGTATTATTAAAATAAACATTTTCCCTTTTGTAGAACTAAAATAAAATTAGCCCTAATGTCCTCAAGTGTACCGAGAAATTTAAAGATTAGGTATAATAAATTTGTCCAATGTCATATTCTATTACATCTCTATCTCTCTCTTTCCAAGCACACCGTACATTCGGCTACGTTATTTTATTGACGTGAAGTCATTTACAATTAAAATTGGAAGCATTGATGACTAATACACTCCGAACAACTCTTAAGGCTTTTCCAGACAGAGCGCAATCTGATCGCGCGATCTAAATGCTTGCGATATCTAGATCACAAACATTCGTTCGTTCCAAAAGATTACCAGTGGGACGCGAACGCAGATCGCGCTCTACGTGGAGGGGATATACTGAGTACAAATGTCATATCTAGATCTATAGATCGCAAGCGTTCGGATCGCGCCCTGTCTGGAAGAGTCCTTACTGTTAAAGTAGATTCTGAATGGATGTATCGAGAAAGCTGTGGTTGTTATCTATTTTGTTTGTGACCAGGAGTTTGTCTAATAAACATTGTGTAATTAGCATCAAAATGGAAAATTGTCAAAGATATAAAATGGAAATTCCGACCGATATTTTGCAAGAAGAAAAAGAAGCTACAGCCAATTTAATTCCAGAAAAGTCCAAAGTAACCTATTTTAAAGAATATATTTTTTTATATTAAAATTACTCTTCAGTGACTAAATCACTTTACCTCACTAGTAACCTGCAGTATACTTTAGCTCACTACTTTAACTCACTAGTGACTTATGGGCCACTTCATACCTTTAAAATCTCATCAATAAAGATCACATTATATATGAAAGTGTTGGATAAAATAATAAATATCATAGAAAAACCACGTTGTCATTCATTTTCTAAATATCTTTTCGAAAATTTGAGTTCACAGTAATCGTATTATACATAAAAAATTATAGTTTAAAAAAACACGTTTTAATAGCAAACCGAACTAAAAAGTAAAAAATAATGTTTACATATTTTATTGTAAAAAAGCGTGGGCTGCTTTTTACTATATTTTTATTGTACCCCACACTTCTTACAATAAAATATTTAAACATTATTTTTGACTTTTTAGTTCGTTTGCTATTGAAGCGTGTTTTTTAGTTTTTTAAACTATAATTTTTTTTCGCCAATCTCCTCTTTTTTGTTTTTGTGTTGTAGTTTAATTTTTCATTGTTGTTTCCACGAGTAATGGACAATTAAACGGTCAACCCTCCGATACCCTCCAGCAAAATGTCGACAGTAATTAGTCATATATTTTTTTTAATTTCTATTTTATCCTGATGATCCTGGTGAGGACATTAGACAAAGTTGTCAAATTATTGTATTGTTGTCGGTCCTTGATAAGTGTGCAAAGTTTCAGTTTAATCTGACGTTTTGAAGTGGTGAGAATCACGTTCACAGATTCAAAAAATTTACATACATCGTAATACAAACAAACGTACACCAAAACTTAAAATCTGTGATATTTACAAAGGAAAAAGGTTAATTCTTAGAGCGTAATTTTTTTCAATATTTTGTGATAAAACACAGTGTCCCATTTAAAAGTTAAAATAATTTTTGGTTAAACCGAAAGTTGTAAATTTTGTGTCATTGTGGCATTAACTTTTCATGAAGAAAGTTTCCAGTGACCTATTGCCTAAAATTTATTTTAAAATAGTTATTTAGTTTTCAAAAAATTACAACCTTTAAACACAAATATCTTGAAAACGATTGGATTGCTAAAATATTATATAACAAAATTTGATTAAAAATTAAAGCCTCTTTAAATGCCCTTCATTTCCAAAAAAAACTTCTTTGCAACACAGCCATCTACATCCAAACCGAGATATAAACATATTAAAAAGAAATTAGTATCCAAAACTGAACTTTTTTGTTACATTTTCTATTTCTACTGCATTTTAGGTGTACTATACGTATATGTATAATTTCATGATTTTCCAAAGCAAAATATGACTGTTGTATCTTATAGAAAAAAACACTCTTTTAATCGTATTGTTTTGTAAAGTAAGTGCTTGAAACGAATTAATACACAGATTTTTGTTTTAAAATCGTGAACAAATATCTGAATCTTAGCGATTTTTCGAAGTTTTGGAAAAACTAATCGAGCGAACTCTGCAATACTTGAAATTGTAAAAAAAATCATTTCTCATCACAATTCCCATCAGATAAAATAAAAATAAATGACAGAAGCTATTTTTTTGCAAGAGACGAGAAAGAAATAACATAAAAATGCGATGATTTATCTTCCCATGATTTTTTAAATATTTTCTCATTAAAGGCTCTACGCAGTGGTATCATACGTGCCAAAAGAGTGTTTTCTTTCTTTTCATCTATCCGACGCCATTTGTGATTACCGGTGACATTCTGAAATTCCCATCTTTATCCCAGTTGGACTAAATGCTTGTCTTTTTCTCGGCATTTCTTATAATCCGGTCAAAGTAGACAGAAAATAGTGGCAAGTGTACAATAATACGCATAAAGCTGAATATTGGTACATATCTTAGGTACACTATTACAAATATCAAAATTCCCACCGATCCTACGTCTGCTAAAAAATTTATTTAAGGTCAAAGGTCAAAAATATCCATTTTATGCATTTTTTTTCGTAAACGGTAAATGTTATAAAAACTGGTCAGAGAGAAGTTGTAGATGATGCAATTATCTACAAAAATTGTTGTTATACTTTTTTCCTACCAATCACCATTTCTGAGATATCACCGTTTGAAACATCGAAAATACTAATATGCACGCCTGCGCCGCCTATACACATCATCGGACGTTCAATATAAGTAAAAATATTGGTATGTGTAACTTATACATACAAATTATCTGATTCTGAGAATATACACTTGAAAGAAACTCAAATTAACAACACAAATGCTACTTACATCATCGATAGAGGACAACTATTACACCGCGTTGTGTGGGATCGAGAAGAAACATTCAACGTTATTTTTGATAAATAAGTTCAGTATGTACAGAGACATTTTGGTCATAGAGTGACTATAGTATTTGATGGTTATACTGATTATAAGAAAAACATTAAAGCTGTAGAACAACGTTGTCGAACTACAAAAACATCTTCATCTTCTGATGTCGTTTTTGATCAATTTATGACAGTTTCAACAAACCAACAATTTTTTACAAATATTCACAAGTCTCGCTTCATTACAATGTTATGGGAAAAAATTACAACTGCGAACATTTTAGTGAAACAAGCTGACAATGATGCTGATGTCTCCATTATTGAAACAGCAATTGAGCAATTCAATACAACAAATACAACTATCATTGTTGGTGCAGATGTTCATTTGTTAATACTACTGACTGCACGAACTCCAATTGATAAGATTATTCGCTTTTTGAAACCTGGGAAGACTTAACAACAAACAAAAATATATTCATTGAAAAGTTTATTTGCTTAACCAAAATGTCAAAATCAAATTTTATTTTTACATGCAATAACTGGCTGCGATATTACATCAGCAATTTTCAAAAGGGGTAAAATAACAGTATTTAAAATATTTGAAAAACTTGATTGCGCAAAAGTATTTAAAAAATTGTCTCTTCTCCACAAGTCATCATCACAAACGAGATTCGCTTTCTCCATACTATATATACAGCTCCAAAAAAAATTGATTGTATAAACAAGTATAGATATTTAAGTTTTATAAACAATACACGGAAAAATAAAAGAGTAGATCTATTTTATCTTCCTCCAACATCTGCTTCTGCTTATCAACACTTATATCGAGTATACTATCAAGTTCAAGTGTGGCTAGGTAATCAACTAGTCCCAGGAGACTGGAGTTGGAAATTAATAGATAATACTTTGGAGTGAATTCAAACTTTACTCCCATCTGCTCCAGAAAAACTTCTTAACACCATTTTGTGCAATTGCAAGAAGGGTTGTAGCGCAAACTGTGGCTGTAAAAAAGTCGGATTATTTTGTTCACCGGCATGTAATAATTGCCAAGGCCAGTCTTGCTCCAATGTTGAATCAAATACAACAGACGATGATTTTTATGATACCAATGAGACGAACAACTGATGCATCTTTATTAGAACAATTTACAGATATCCAGCAAGAAAAAGAAGAAAGCGAAGATGACATACTGTTGAAGTAGCATAGTAAGATTATCAGTCAGACTAAAATTTTCCCGAAATCAACAATAATTCGTGCCACTTTAATCATTTCCAATAGTACCATTTTTTAGGTAATAGAATATTATTTAATAAAACTATATCATAATATATCGTGAAGTATGCCTACCGAGGAAACCACGTTAAAAAAAAATGCGCCAAGTACACTACCTCATAGGTGGTGCGAAAATGGGTGCATATTATGTAGAATATGGCTTCTTTTACTTTTGGAACCGCGATGTCTCAGGAATGATAATTCGTAGGAAAAAAAGAATAAAAACAATTTTTGTAGATAATTGGATGATGTACAACTTTTTTCTGACCTATTTTTATGACAACACTTACCGTTTACGAGAAAAATGCAAAAAACGATATTTTTGACCTTCGATCTTAAATACATTTTTTAGCAGACGTAGGATCGGTGGGGATTTTTGATATTTTATTTGTAATAGTGTACTTAAGATCTGCATCGATATTCATCTCTATGCGAATTATAATAAATTAAAATCTTTTTTGACCGGACTATTATTCTCACGGTACTAAGACACTCGCAGTACTGAACTAAATAACAGAACACATTTTATGCTTTTTGAGAAAAGTACGCCTAACAATCACAGTGTTATCACGATAAGACTTTATAAAAACCAAAAACTTGTAAACTTATAAATTTTAATTGCTGCTCTGAGGTATTTACAAGAAACTAGTTTTTAACCTACAATTTTACAACCGGTATATCAAGTTAAATAAACTGCTTAATAATTTTTACCTTTACCCTTTGCCGAAACACTGATTATTAAAAATCGTGCAAAACTAAACTGCAATACTAAATATTCCTGATAGCAGCACCCTTTGCATAAGCGACGGGACACCCTGTATACTGGCAATAAAATCATAATCCTAAAACTTAACAGCACTTCCACTTGTAAAATCACTCCAAATTATCTGCATAACACTACACAATCTGCACGCTTACAAACTATACCCATACTTACAGCAATGTCATTACCGAAAATAAACATATATTAATTAAGCACTGAGGAGTATAAATAGATCACTTCCACACACTCAATCCTAATCTTAGCAACGCAACAATAGCCCAGCCGTTTTACGCCCTTGCAAACGCATTCGAATGCACTTTGATAAGGCACATTGCACTACCGTTGAACTCCTGCTGCCTGCTGCACCTCGTCGACGATATGGCGACTGTCTCACAATTTAAGCAATGCCAAAGCCTCAGCCGGCGTGCCAGAGTTAATGCTCGGATAGTCGGATATGCATATGTTGATGTCTGGATGTGTTTAAATGACAGTTTGGTGAAACAGAACCCGAGTTGGCTTTGCCTTAAGCGAACGCGCGACTGCGACTTAAAATAAACTCGTAATTTTCATATGGAGTGTTGCAGCGATGTCTCGGCTTAATTCGATGTTTGTTTACTTAATGTAATGGCTGGACTTGAAGAGAAATTTAATGACTGTCAATTGATGTTCGGTTGGGGATTTGTTGGTAGAAAAATATGTGTGTATACCCATTACTATACGTGATAATATAACGCTGATAAGGCAAGGTTGGCTTCCCCAATATTAAGTAGGTACATTAATTTTTAATTAAATTTTCTAGTAGTGAGTGTCAAATTTGTTTTTTGAGAGCTGTTTCAATTAACTGTAAAGAGTTTAGCATGACTACTATGTGAATTGTGCCCCAGAAGATAGGGAGATGAATAAAAAATGAGATTATAGGAAATATTAAAAAAATATGTGTAATAGTGTAAAAATAGGGGGTCTATAGCCACTCAGAAAACTGCATTTTTTGACATATCTATGAAGTACTTGGTAATGAAGCGCTCCCCACCCACTCTCTATTCATTAATAATAAAAATCCTTGATAGTGAAGTAATCAAGCACATAATTAATCTCACCCAGTAATTATTTATCTCAATGTTTATGTTAAGATAAATAAACAAATTGGCCATTTACGTGATCGTCTGGTTTGATAGAGTTCGGACCCAAATTACGTTATGTTTGTAGTACCCCCCCCCCCCCCGTTTTCGAGGATGCTGAACACGATGGCGGTGGTTTAAACTCTTTTTGAGTTGACCGTCACCCCCAAACTACCAAAAACAACCCGCAAAAGGGGTGAAACGCGAAAACACCGTCTTATATTGAGAAAAACTGCGTCACCCCCCATTTTCGAGGATGCTGAGCACGATGGTGGTGGTATAGACTCTATCTGAATTGACCGTCACCCCCAAACGGCCAAAAACAACCCCCAAGAGGGGTGAAACGCGAAAACACCGTCTTATATCGCGAAAAAATGTATGGTATGGATATATAGTGGATATGTAGTTGTATGCGTCAAGGAATCTGTTTTATTTTTATATATATAGCAAGTAAGTAATTGTATGCGTCAAATACACATGTTCATAAGTTAATATAATAAAATATATGAAATTTACCACTGATTCCACACAGCAGATTTCCCCGCCTGAAAATCACCAAATAACCTAACCAGACCCTATATATGCGCCTATTTTTTAGAGTAAGAGATCAGTCAACAAACGAGGAATCATCATCCGGTTTGTATTCAATGATTTGTTATTCATTTTGTCATATCGGAATTTTCTTATCCACTTCATAAGGCAGGGTCTCACGGGGTAGTTTTTGTCCGGTTCAGGGGTTGCTTTGCTTCGGGGAGAAGATCCAGAATCCCCATCATGTTCAGCATACTCGAAAACGGGAGGTGACGCATTTTTTCTCGGTATAAGGCGGTGTGTTCGCGTTTCACCCCTTTTAGGGGTTGTTTTTGGCCGGTGGGGGTGACGGTCAACTCAGAAAGAGTCTATACCACCACCATCGTGTTCAGCATGCTAGAAAACAGGAGGTGACGCAGTTTTTCGCGATATAAGACGGTGTTCTCGCGTTTCACCCCTTTTGCGGGTTGTTTTTGGCCGTTTGGGGGTGACGGTCAACTCAAAAAGAGTTTAAACCACCGCCATCGTGTTCAACATCCTCGAAAACGGGGGGGTAACTAGTTTCGTTGCGTTAGAAAATATTTTCCTACTTTTCCGACTCACAGAATTCACTAAACAGACAGACGTCCCAGTTTAGCGCTTCGATGAAAAGTAACCCACTCTAATCAGAGAAAGGGTACAGGGTACTGTTCGTAGTTCGTAGAATAATTATAGTGACGGATAGTAATTCAACAATCCTAGAAAATTAGGTAGTCGCCGGTGAGAAACCTCACCCAATAATTTGAAAGGCAAAACATTAATGTGACATCTTATGTGTCAATATAGGCATACGGTAAGCCATTGATAGTACATCAACTGAAGTATAATTAAAGTTAAAATCGCTTGTCATTGCATAAACTCTGAAAATATACAGTTCTAGAATATAAACCAATATTTACCAAACGCAAACCTCCCCATTAAAATATTCAGCAGGTGAACTTTCCCTAACCTTATTAAAAATCAAAGCTAATATTTCATAAAAATCTAAAGTTTCTTCTTGTACCACAATACGTAAATTATCCGTTTTTCACCCGAAATCCGAATGTAAATTCGATTTGTAAACAATAACGTAGAGTCCGAAACAAATTTACCTGAGGCAACATAAATCTGTTATCCTCCGGGACTCTATCGGCGCCCGCATCTATGCTTGCGTAAGTTGTCATTGTGCAGTGCACGACAGCGTCCAGTTGAATATCGTAATAGTTGACATTTATTTAAAAAAACTGTAAAAACAACTTGTACTTGTAGTATTTCAAACCTACAGTTATTATTAAACAGCTATCAATAAATTTCGCATTAAGTTACATTTGGATTTTAAAGACAAAAAGTATGTATGTTTATTATTATTTAAAATTCTAAGTCAAAATTTTTCCTTAAAATGTTTTCTTAACCGCCTCTCAAGTTACCGAAGTAATCCCCTGGAAGGTCTCTCAAGAATCTTGTGCTAGGTAAAGGGAGACCAGGCCCTACAGTTTATTGTGGAGTCCGAACCATTCTTGAGGCAATTTTTTATAATTAAAAATTGTTTCGCTTTGCGGGCCTCGAACTAACTTCACTAGGCATACTCAATTTGCTAGCCAGATGCTTTAGCACACTGAGCTACCGTCCCCGGAAACGAAAAGTTTTAAATAACACTTTGGAACAAAAGTAAATAAAAATTAATATATTTATAATTAACAAAAATTACAAGTATTGTTCAAAGTGGCCTCCCCCATACCGGGTGTCAACGAATCATAGTAGACCCCTTTTTCCTTATTTTTAAGAATATCAAAATGAAACTTGATAGATGTGTTATATGACCACGAAGACACTTTGTGGCATAACTGTCATTTTTCCCACTTCCGGTTTCACCGGAAATGACCCCAGCTTTTGATTTTTAAATGGAACACCCGTACATTATTATATTTTTGGAATCGCAAAAATTCTGAGTACGGTGATGCCCCATAAGTGGCATTTCGACTCCATAGAAAAATTTGACTTAAATTATAAAAAAAACAAAAAAAATTAAAATAAAAAAAAGTTGCTTTTGGGCACATCCACAGATTCTTAGAACATCCGCTATTTTATGGTAGTACTTACCCTACCATTATGGTTCCATTTGAAAAATTTAAGTTTTGGTAAAAAAAACTGTTCACGCCAAATTTGATGGCCCACAAAATACACATTCTCAAATTTTTACAAGCAATTCTTTCTGGTCATAGCACTAGAAGTACCAACAAATTTCGAGTCAAAGTTTTTCATGGAGCCGAAATGTCACTTATGGGGCATCACCATACTCAGAATTTTTCAAGGATTCCAAAAATATAATAATATACAGGGCGTTCCATTTAAAAATCAAAAGTTAGGGTCATTTTCGGTGAAACCGAAAGTGGGAAAAAATGACAGTTATGGCACAAAATATCTTCATGGTCATATAATACATCTGCCAAGTTTCATTCTGATATTCTTAAAAATAAGGAATAAAAGGGGGGTCTACCATGATCCGTTGACACCCGGTATAATGTCTTGCTCGATGTTCTGCTCTCAAATGACGTTTTCCAACATTTCAGGTGTTATAATATTGAATGCAGCTCTTATACTACTTTCTAGATTTCCTAATGCCAAAACTGATGTCCCGTCCCGTACACTTTATCCTTCAGATATCTCTATAAATAAAAATTATAGGTTAAGTCCGGGGACCTGGTAAGCCACCTTATGGGACCATGAGTTGCTATCACTTTTTCACCATACGTCTCAGTGAGATGATTTAAAACAATTTTGCTATTGTGCGGAGGAGCACCATCTTATTGAAAGTATAAGTTTCTAAATTGAGCAAATGGTAACTCCGCAACTTCCTCCCATATCCCATGATGTTAGAAACTCGGGTATCTTTCACCCGTTAGTGTTCCTTGAAACTATTCCAGCCCATACATTTATGCCACAAAACGTTCCTGTGAAGGTTTAAAACAAATGGTTTGTTTAAACCATGAAGACTGAAATCAATGAAAGGTTACAAATATTATTATAAGCCTATAAAAGACAGGTTAGTACCTGTCTTTTGAAGAAAGTATTATTAAGCTGAACGTAAAGTTCAAATGACATATTTGATTGATTTCCTCATGTGTAATTAATTGCTAACAAAAGTACGAGTACTAGAAATAAAATTTAATAGTTCACAAATTAGATATAAATGAGTCCTCCACAACATCATATAAGGAAGTCTACATGAGATATTTTATTTTAAGTTAAATTCATATATATTGTAGTCAAAATTATCCTTGAAATAATGAAACAGTATATAATTCCATTTTTGGAGAAACTGAGATTTGGCTGACGTCTATTACATCATTTAAATAGAATAGTGATGTAATAGGCTACCTTTCACACTGGAAGTTCACCAAAAAAGGAGTTAATATGTAATTTTATTGCTAAAATAAGAAATAATACTTAAAAAATCTACATCGATGTAAATCTAAAAGAAATATGAATATGTTGACTTATTAAATTATTGAATAATGAACTCACTAAAATAAATTAATCCATAAAAGATAAAAATTGTATTTTTAATTTACTTCAAAGTTCTGAAAATAATTTTCACTGTAAGTTCAAAATTCAATTCCTCATAAAAATTATTTTACAAGAAAGTATTGCTTTCAATAATACAATACAACAATACTCTATCGTATACAACACGTTTGTTATGTCCGCTGCCTATAAATAATGCGCCATCCCTTCTAACCCAAGCATAGGTTTAGGGATATACGGATATATGGATTTGTCATTATCTGTGGTGTTCAACAGCGCTGACCTTTTAAACTACCGAGAAAGCACAAAACATGCGTGCTTTTCAGGACACCAAGTAAAGCATAGGGTGAACAATATGCATAAAAGATGGTTATCTAAAAGAGGGGGTATGCTTCAGCGGCCTAAGATTTCGACCAAAATTTATGAACACATTTTGAATCATATCATTAAGCAACAGAAAAATTATATAACTATTAAATATAAAAATATATCTAGTATTGACAATAATTTCCGTATGTTGAATCATAAATGAGTTAAAATACTATTTCTAAAAAATGTAAATCTTTATCTAATGCTGTAAGGTGTTATGTACATGAGACGACTCACTGTGCTTTCAAATACTTGTCTTCTCACAAAGCAGCAGCGTATTCGTCATGGCATGTAAGCTTCACGATAACAGGCAAATAAATAATATATATATTAAGCAAAGCAAAGCCTCTCGCTCGTTTTTAATGTGCGGCGAGTCGTTTGATAGTTTGATGTTAGGCATACCGCCGGTGGCCCGCGGCGATAATAATGATGTCGTAAAGTTTTTGTTTAGTTTTTTTTTGTTTCGGGAAGTCCTTACTTGGACACATTTCATCAATTGATTATGTCAGGAAGTGTGTTAAATAAAGGATGCAAAATTTGAACATAAACATTAATATAAATATAAAATAAAAAAATAAGTTATTGCCTTATATCTCCAAGAGAAACAACAATGCAGCTACGGACACGTGTTTTGGAGTTATTGCTCCTCATCAGCGTAGCGTAGCTTAGCGAATATATCTTATAATCGAGCAAAAAAAAGGTCGGAAAGTACAGTGCACAGTAGTCGATTTGTACTTTAGTACTTCATGTGCCAACATTTAGGGCCTCAAATGAGAGCAATCAGTACGAGGAGCTCTATGTGTACTGCTCTATTTCCACCTGGCAAACCCAACAACACACAACAAACAAATTAATATAAAATATTGTTAGTTAAAGTAAAAAATACTGCATTGTGAGTTAAAGAAAAGTGAATAAAAATACGTTTCCAACCAATTTCATCCTACAAAACTTAAATGTGAAGTTGCCTTGATGTCCCAAACAAGCTGTAAGAAGCGCAAACCCCTCTAAAAAATAATTTTGTTTCCACTACAAATATTGACAATGATCATGTTGTTAAAATGTCGCCCTTTGTATTGTCATATTGATTTTTTTCAATTGTCCTTTCATTTTTCGTGTAACACGAGCTTTCAACAGATCATAGTAAGAGAACTATATTTCATCATCAACCATTTTTCCCCCCGGTGTTACGTAGTTATCAAGTATTTTTATATTCAAATGTTTTGCAAACCCTATATTAATCTAGTAATAGTGGTTGTCTATCCGATTCATTCCTAAACATATATTTAATTCTTATCAATAAAGTTTTTCTCATAGTTTTTACATTTTCGCGTTTTTGTTTTAAGTGGGATAAACGAACTTTCGATTAAGAAGATTCACTTGATCATCGCAAAATTTATATTATTCTCGCAATTACTGTTATAATTTTGTTTTGTTTAAAAATTTATGTGTGCGTATAATTTGTGCCTCTACCAAGGAAGAGCCGGCCGGCAGAACCGGGAGCACCCAACACCAGAGGTGAGTTTTATGCCACTCGCTTAAAAATATAGTCCATTATACATATATTTTATTTTATCATTTGGGATATTTATCACCGAAGCACGGTTAAAGCCCATACACTCGGATAGGTCCAGCATTAGAAGTAAAGGTTATAAAAGGGCAGAGACGCTGATGGTATATTCATAAGTTTTAGGCGCCTACAAATTTTTCTTTCTTTCACATACTTGCACTTATACAACTTTTAGCGTGCCAATAAAAAGTGTAAAAATTGAAAAGACAGGAGAATGATCCTGAGGAAAATTAGTGGATTTTTACAGTATTAGAGACAAGTAGTTGATGTTGGTTTATCATAAATATTTTTAGGAAGCTGAAAAGAAAATGTTATATTACTAACTTCAGTTGTTTATCTTATATGTTCCCCGTAGTTCGTGAACGTGGCTGGCAATTATCTAAAGCTTTCTGTAGCATAACTCGGGCGTGGCCAATAAAATTAAGATCCACTAATGGAGCACGGGAATGCAGATGTTTCATTTTCTGATTTTGATCCATTGTCATAAAAAAGTTGAAACTTTCTCCACTTTCATGAACCATCAGGAGATTGTTATCATTTATAGTCCTTTCGCAAATATGTAGTAGTATAGTCTGCCCAGTGTCACGCCAGCTCAAATCATTATGGATTTTCTGGAAGGATTGGATTTGCTTAAGAGTTGGGATTTACTTTTGGGTTTGGGCCTTCTTCAGAAAGTTGCTAAAAATAATTTCATAAGTCGAACAAACACTCATCCGTAAATAATGAATCATGCACTTGTCAATTTTTGTAATATTTTGCTTATTCAATCTCTGTTCGTTTGTGGTTGGTCCTTAATCGATCATGTAGATCCATGATCAGCCTCTGGTAATTATTGCCTATGAATAATTCTGGCTGATAACAATACTATAGTTTTAAATTAATCTCTTTGTTGTTGTAAAAACTCATAATTAAACGATTGTAGAAAATACCGTGAATATACTTTGCCAATTTTAATCATCTCTAGATAATTCCAAGATCGGTGGCGAAAACTATAAGAGTGTAATATTAAAGTTCCTTCATCAACGTCGATTCATATGAAAACAAACCTGCAAAGTGTTGGTTTTGAAATTAATAGTAAACACTGAATATCTGTCATTATTGCCCAATTTTCTTTTATAACTTGGTAAGTAAACAGGAGATTAAAAGAATCTGTTCAATATGACTCAAATAATCTTTTATATAAAATTATTTTTTCGCTTCACTTATCGTAGATTCGTTGATTATAAGGTGGAACTACTACACGCCTTGGTGATTTATAATATTTAATAATTTGTAGTATCGAGAGAAAACATTTATTTTTAAATAATTTAGGTGCAAATAAATTTAATTTGAATTATGTTCAGTACATTATTTCACGATGCAAATTAACAGAATGCGCAAGAAATAAGAAATATGTTCGGTAAAGTCAAATAAGACTTTAATATATCACAACATGGAGTTTTTTATTTAGTTAATTATGATACAGAAAAGCCCAGAAGTGATGAGCTATGGACAACAAAATAAGGATACAAGATAAGATATAACGGTTTTTGAACAGCAATGAAACCTTTGTCAGTGTCAAGAAATGATAGGCAAGTCCCTTACGCTCAATTGGGAATTGGGACCTAAGTTTCACGTCTAGAATTAATGCTCTATAGAAAGAGACCTATCAGTTCTCTAGCATGTAACTTTGAGCGAAATAATTTCATGCCATGTTTATCGACACAACATTGCCGTGAAATGTGCAGAATGTGAATCCATGAATACAAGGTGTGCTATGGATTTGTTTTTCCATTAAAAAATAACTGGCCACTAATTATAGTAGGCTAGAAACTCATTACCTTACCAATACTGAAATTGGTAAGCTGTCAAAATAGAGTCAGAAAAATCTACAAGCCTTTTTTTTTATACATTTATTTAACGTCGGCCTACTTCCGCTACTGAGGCCTAACACCGACGCCTGTAGACGAGCTACCCCCAACCAGGAATTTTGCCGAACCTCTTCCCTTAAGAAGAGTAGGGATCTTTTACTTGCCTAACATTTAATAGACAAGGGACCGACGGCTTTACATCCCCTCCGAAGGATGGTATATCGCCTAAGGTTGTATAGCTTCCGCGCATACACTGATGTACAAGCCGCTGGAAGATGTGTGAGGCGAGAACGCGGTTTCCGTTGGAATGGTCACCAATCCAAGTACTAACTGCGCCTGTCGTTGCTTTACATCGCATACCGAAGTATGTACATAGTAAAGACGCACCTACGCTCGCCCCCCATCTACAAGCCTTAAGAACCCAATTAATTGAGATGTTACTGTCGATTTCTGAACGTACAGATCCATCGTGGGCGACTGAATTATTTGTGCTCGTATATAGTCTACTTTCTAAATGCCATTTTGCTATCTAAAGTACAGAAGGTGACCTGCTAAAAAATAAAAATTTCAAAAAAAGTTAGATTTTAATCATATTTTAAGGACAATTTAGAGCACGATAGCTTCAAAAGCATCAATCATAAAAAAATCACCAGTCCAATTTGTTTGGTAGAGTCTATAACGCATTACATATACACTGTAGTAGTTATTGTAGTTTTGTCGTAATTATTTTACTAACCTCAAAAACGGTAGCGTAGCCGCCTAGAAGCATGTTTTATGGCAGGCCTGATTGATCAACTACCTATTGTGTACTGGGTTCAATCCTCGCTTCTGATACTGTCGGTGGATAATACATGTATGTCTGACATGACACAATAGTTAATATACAGTAACCGTGAGGCCGACCCTTAAACAAACTGTTTCGCGTCATTTCAAATTCATCATGCTACATCCCTTATAGACCGCTTACAAACTAAACGTATATTGGAGAGATGATATATCATCTTGCATAAAGAAAAAATAATCTCATCAAGCTTTGCTCATCTTCCCGCCACATCTGTAGCTAAAACTCTTTTTAATTTCAATAACTACTGAAGACAATTTCCCATCTTTCACTCTTTCAAACTAACTCACAGTTTCCACAAATACCAAAACACATGAACACTACACTCGAATATACTACTCGACGCACGTTTCGCCAACCACGTGAGTGGGAGAATAACATCTGGGAGAATATTAAAGCTCACTCGTTTCTTTTTGGTATGGTTTGCTTTTCTAAAATTATCTCTTCATATCAGCTTCAAAATCCAACAAGATTGATTCAACAAACTAATAACACTCTATAAACCTCCATGAGGATGGCATTAGCTTTAGATTTGGGGGTTGTCTGATATATGATGTATGAGTTTTTGTTCTTTTGTATACTTTCTTTCAGGAAAAATATGTATTTTCAGAATTTTCGGGTCACATTTAATCGGCTGTTAGCCCAGGAATAATACGGTTTCATTTTGGAAAAAATAATGCAAAGCTGAAAATTTGCAAACAGACTTAGAAACCAAGAACTATTGAATTGTTTAATGCGCCTCAGAAATAAAGAAGGGGGACATACATAAAAATAATTTTCAAAATGAGTTTTAAGTTGATAAGAGATCATTGCGGACTTCGTTAGCTTCAGTTTGCGGACCATGGAACTGCAGTTTCCCTTCCAGTATAAACAAATCATGTGGCAGAAGAAGTTAGTTGAAAAACATGAATAAAAAGCTGTACATTGTATTGCCAACATCACATCAACCTCAATCCATTAAAGCTAATAAATTCTTTAACAAAACCGTATAATGCGAATTAGGATGACAATAATCAATATTCCAAAATCATTTATTTTCATGGTAATTACCCACTTGCAAATACGCCCTTAGTGAATACGAACATGATACACTAGCAGAAGATAGATAAGCTATCTCGGAGAAAGTTATAAGACTTGAATAGCCAAAGTGATAAGTATAATCTATTGAATTCTTCTATACTGTGCAGTGGAATAAGAAACCTCTTTTCCTTTTTATCTCATTTGATTTTGAGGTAGGAAGATTACAAAATACAGCAACTGAGTTTTGAAGCTCCTTATAGGTCCTTGACAAAAATTGCTGGCACTATGACAGCCAAGTTGCGTCAGATGAGAGGAAATAATGAAAAAGTAGCCTTTTCGATATCCGCTACATTAAAACTCGCCCAATTATAGTGCTTGATACAATACTTTCAGGTTTTTCTACTACCAGTTACAAGCCACCAGCACGAACATATGTCAGTGTCGATTAAAATAACCACAACTTTTCGATCTTTGACTAGAGCTTTCCATAAAGTTCAGTCCAGCATAGAAAAATTATTAGATGGTTATTCTTTGATTTGCTTAAGGTAGCAACCTGCTTCCCTCCAACAAAAGTACGAATACCAAAAATCAATTCATTAGAAGCCATTCTAACAGTAAGAAATCTATAGAATGTTGTGACAAATGTCTCAGTATTAGCAGTAAGAATCAACTACAGTCCCAAAAGTTCTCGATTTTGGCTTTACCACTGTTGATAAGTCACTTAATAATGTTAAATTACGTCTGTCTCAGAAGGGATGTAGTTGCAATTGAAATATGTTTGAGCTGTACTGCTTTTGTAAAAAAATCTCAAATATTGTAGAAAATACAAGAAGAGTAAGTTCATAATTTATATTTCAGATATTACTCTAAGTTGCCCCCTTGTGCATTCATTACTAACACAAGGTGCATGAATAGTTGGTGTACATTTACGGGAACAACTTTGCAAATATATCTGAGAATTAGTTCAAATAAATGAAAGATGTAAAGTTTGTGCTTTTTTATGACATTCTGTAAAAGTATTCGTATACTAAACTACGTATAACTGTCCATTTATTATTATTTATTAAGGTTTTCTAAAATTGTAAATATAAAACCTTTAATCCGTAGCTATAATCGCCGTGACTAAAGAGACTGAGCTGTTTCTACCCAACAATTATTCTCATGTATGTATTGAATTATGATTCTAAACTAATTTTTATCATTATCACATAATTGGTAGCGTACTTTTCATTAATAGTATGATGCAATTCGTTCGGGTCCATTGGCCTTATTTCAAATAAGGCTGGGATATAATGAAGCTTATAGTGTGGATGTTATAAGGAAATAAGCAATTTTCGAGTGTATTCAAACATTAATTAATTATTAGACAATCTGCTTTGTCAAGTGGATTTCTTTTACTTTATACAATATGTCCTGACAGTGTGAATGCTTTTTTTGAAAAAGAAATTGAAAATTTGTTTCAAATATTATTTATTTGAAGACATGTACAAATAGGGAAATGCCTCAGGATGCTTTCCTTCACGCCTCACAGTATGTATGTCTTCAGCTTGTGATTGCAATAACAAAAAAAAATATATATATTTAAATAACTCTATCTGCGTAGATTTGTGGAGTATACTAAAATTTACACATTTTGATGGTATTTAGGGTGTGAATTTGGGGTGTGGGGATGAACGTAAAATATATATTAAGGATCAAAACTTGAGATTTTTGTTAAAGTGGGGATAACTAGTAAAAAATATGTAGAAAAATACAGCATAGCTAAATTTAATAGTTGTCAAACTATTTTTACTTCAACCACCTGTATCTTAAGTATGTTTCACTACAAACCTTATTTGTGACACATTATGGTAAAGTTCAAATTATTGGTATATATAAAATAATAGTATGCACTTAACTGATTTAAAACGTCTAACTTGATTAGTTTGATTAGAAATGAACTAATGTAGTTCTTGTATTTACCCAATCTTATACTGAAAGATCCGAATGAAGATAAGTAGTGTTTGGCAATAGTCGCTTCCTCGCGACGCTCCCGGAAACTGACATACCGGCGAAGAAAGAAGACAAGATCGGGGTTGACGAAAAAGCAACCCACTCCGAATGAGGCCGGTCCCGGTCTACAGCGATGATCTGGTGAAAAGATCAATAGTCCTGCTAGATCTCTGTCATCTCAGACCATCATCACAGCCAAGGATATTTGGCGCGTTTCAACTTCATTTCATATGTAACACTGATTAAACGTTGGCGCGCGACGTATACTAAAAATAAATGTCTAGTAGAGGCAGGAAGGAAGATAGTTTTTGACAATGTTCTGTTAAAAAGAAGTTATGGGCAAATTTGGTTGTTATGCAATATGTAAAAAATGAAATTTAAGTGTCAGTCAAGTGAAAGTGGCAATTCTAACGAGTGTCAAGCCAGTACAACTGAAAGTGAACGAACAGCCAGCAGAAATTTGAGTGGTAGTAGTTGCAGTAGCACTAGTTTAAGTTCCTTTGTTGTAAGAACATGTCAAAACAAAAAGAAATAATTAGACAAACAGGAAACCAGAGCAATTTTTGCGATAAATTGGACTTTTAAGAACATTGAACACAGAGAAGTTCGAAAGACAATTGTCTATGGTATGTCCCCGCCTTCTAGGTTTCAGTTATTCTTAACCCTTTTAAATGAAATATTTGAAGAGGATAGAAATCAAAGTTTATCAAGTCAATCAGTATGTATGTCTCTTGATGGTTGGTCAAATGTTCATAATGAATCGATAATGGGTACCGTTTTGAAACTAGAAAATGGAAACAGTTTTCTTCTGGAAAGTATAGATACATCCACACACTGGTGATTATCTTTGGACATCGATTTAAAAAATAAGTGCAAAAATGAGTATAACTGCAAAGTTATTGTGTCACAGATAATGCGGCAAACATGAATAATATGGGGGGAAAAAATTCCCAGGCTCATTATATCATACGGTGTCTGCTCATATACTGAATTTACTTCCCAAAAATTTGGAAGTTATAAAAGTAAAATCACACGAAGTTCAAATTATAAAATATTTTCACAATACACGCTTGCCAAATGCTTGGTACAAAAAAAAAAGTAGCAAGAAACTAACAACCACAAGATGTTCAATGGAATACAGTTTCCGCTTGCCTTGAGGTTTATGGTTCTGAATGGCCCAAGTTGTTGGAAGTCTGTGAAAAGCACAAAGATGACACTGATCTATTGATGTTTCAAAAAATGTCGAATGCTCAAATTAAAATAATGGCCAAAGATTTTTTAAAATTGCTAAATCAATATTTGTGATACTTGATAGAATTCAGCAGAAAAATGCCAGTTTATTCCTTGCAGTTGAAGAATGGAAAAAAATTGAGTGTCGTTTCTTAAAATTTTGAAGATAAACACAGAAATTTAAAGCAATGTCAGATATTTGAAAGAAGATATGATCAAAGTTTAGTACCATTTCACTTTTTGGCATATTTACTGGACCCAATCAGAAATAAAAGCAAATACCTACTGTTGAAAGAAGAAAATGTTGCTTTAGGTATAGTTTCCCAACATTTTGCTGCCACAGGGTTATTACCGTTAATAATTAAGTTGAAAGAGAAATCCGATCCGTTCCAAGAAGCAATGTTTTCAACAGAAATATTAGAACATATTAACGTAGTGCAGTGGTGGATATCTTAAAGATATTCCAGAAATTAATAAAGTACTGGATCTGATAATTCCCTTTCTATGTACAGTTGCTTCTTCTGCAAAAGTGGAAAGAATGCTTTCTTCATATGGATTTGTTCATTCAGATATTAGGAATAGATTGGGGAATGAAAAAGCATCCAAATTATTATTTCTCTTTAGATGTTATTATATTTTGAAAAAAATATATAAATAAACACCACAGAATTTAGACAACCCCCAATTCCAGAAACCAGAGGCTTGTGCGGGAGAGGGTTACACATTGAAAAAAACGTGTATATTCCACCATTTCCTCCGACAGTGCTAGTGCCGGAGCTGAGATTCGAACCCGGTGGCGCGATACTCGTGTGATTAATCACGAATGCCACCTCGCGCCTTAACCCACGCGGCCATCGGCCATATATTTATATATACAAATTGCAGGGTCTAAATCTATATTCTTCATTAATGTGCGTATATTGAAATATACATATATGTGTGTAGTTTTTATATGTATTAGAAAAGGTGTGGCTTTAGAGCGTAGGTAGGTGTATATATAATTTTATTTTTTAAATAGTAATAGTTTTTTTATGTTATATATTTTATAAAACTTTGTATCCGAAGGAACATATCATCTACATATATTTTTAAAGCACCCATCAATGAGTTTTATAACACTGAATCGTAATCAAGTTTACAAAAAAAAAAACTTAAACGATCTCTCTTTTATTTATATTCATATGTGCAGCCTATTATATATGTTTACTGGGACCTTTGACATAAGTAAAATTTATTATTATTATATGTTCATATGTTTGTTAAGGTAAATTTTAAGCCCGTAAATTGAAGGATTTCTAGTTCTATTTTTGAAAACGAAAATTTTTATTAATATAGTTTGTATTCTGGGGCGAGCGTAGGTGCGTCTTTACTATGTACATACTTCGGTATGCGATGTAAAGCAACGACAGGCGCAGTTAGTACTTGGATGGTGACCATTCCAACGGAAACCGCGTTCTCGCCTCACACATCTTCCAGCGACTTGTATATCAGTGTATGCGCGAGCTATACAACCTTAGGCGAGGGTTGTATAGGAGATATACCATCCTTCGGAGGGGATGTAAAGCCGTCGGTCCCTTGTCTATTAAATGTTAGGCAAGTAAAAGATCCCTACTCTTCTTAAGGGAAGAGGTTCGGCAAAATTCCTGGTTGGGGGTAGCTCGTCTACAGGCGTCGGTGTTAGGCCTCAATAGCGGAAATAGGCCGACGTTAAATAAATGTATAAAAAAAAAAGTTCGTATTCTTTCATTACAACAATTAAGCTTGAAAAGAAGAAAAAATCACGATTTTCAAAAAAAAAATCGCTTGATTTAAATCAGTTCAACCCTGTAATAACCACCGTGGCCTTTAAGTTTCAAATTTGGTCTCATGACACATGTAATGTCCTGAAATATTATATACGATCCATGGAATTAAAGTGATTCTCCAAGTATTATTACACTCATTTGTTAATGCACTTAATTATCGATGGATGAAGAGCTGGCTGGCTAGGCCGCTCTTGTCGACATAAATAAAAGTAAATTACGTGCATGACTTTAATGTTACGGCTTAATAAAAAAAAAAAATACTTCTTTACTGTTTACTGGTTGGGAAATATTATATAATGTGAGATATGAAGTAGCTGGCAAAGAAGGGCATTGTGTACTTAACGTTTATTGCCCATTTATCAAATAATATCTTGATGTTTCTTCTATTTGTAAACCAATAAACAACGTAATCATAATTGAATTCTCTGGACCTCATATAGTACTTGTTCCTTGTGACCGTATATATACTTTATATCGTTAAAAACACAATGCCAACTTGTCTGCAACATTTATGGATTTTTAGAAGAGGATTTTTTCCCTTTTTAAAAATAAGTCACTACCAGTCTGTAGCGTAGCACAGGAAGCTGAGTGATTATTTTTATAAAATATATAACCGTAAAAAGAAATAATTCTATTCATAGTCGAAGCAAACTAATACTATACCTTTAATGTAGGCAAAATTGCTTCACAAATTTTTTCAACAATTCTTAGGTCAACAATCACTGCTAAACAATCTATCCAAAATCCAACACAATCGGTTAACGGGAACCTCCTCAAAAATGGATATCAAAATGGTGGACTGGGTGTCCTGAATTCTGTAATATTTTGTTCGTTTGTGAATAATTTTTAATATTTTGTGCATCATAATTTTATGTTTTCATTTCGTTTCATAATGTACTTTGTTTTAAGGGATTGAGACGTTTGAACTGTACGTGATTTACACGGAAATTTTGAACAGAAGACAAGAGATAGTTAAAGTTTCGCAAAAAAGAACGGGTGGTATAAATAAAGCCAGCCGCAACTATGGAAACCATGCTGTAGGAGTTGCTGGAATAAATATTCATGTTGCATGTCGGAAAAGATTTACAGATAGAAATATATTGAAATAAATAAACGACAAACTGTGATGAATGATTCAGGATTGGCCGAAGTACTTCAATAAGTTTACGGATCAAATAGCGTACTACATACAGGGTGTTGCATCATGAGAGGGACATAGCTTAATAGGAGGTAGAGAACATCAGTGGTAACCGGAACCTCCCATAGAAATGTCTCATTGGGCCTTCATTACGAAGTTACAGGGTGTTAAATAATTTTTGGCCAAACCTGTTTTTGTCATAACTTTGACAGGGAATGAAATAACGGATTCATATTTGGTACGGCTAATGTACTAACGAGCCCCAAGAGGTACATGTATAAAAAAAAATATATCCAGGTCCGGACTCACTATAATTTATGTTTCTTCTTTGCATCAATAAAACATCACCCTGTATATATTTTTTTGAAATTTCGATACGATATTCGAAAAGAGCAAGAAAAAACAAACAAAATGGCCTATTTCATTTTTTTGTTACACCTTCGTGGTTATTTAAATACGTTGTTAAATGTGCAAGAAAATGGATTACAGAACCCTATTAAATGAGAGGCACGTGAAATAAATAGTTTTATAACTAAAATTTGCAAAAATTCTATTGAGCCTAGGTGGTCTGGGTGAATCCTAATTCCGGCACGTTTTAAAGGTCCATTTTGGTAAAAAACTGTGGTCCTAATAAGTAATCGGGTATGAAATAACAAAATTTTTAATCAATCACAGTAGGCTTGTTCAAAGTGACAGATAATAAAAAGAAATCTCCTAAACTGTTGAATAATTGTTTGTTAGTAATTTAATGTGTCAATAATCCGCATTTAGTTAGTGAAAACTTGTGAAAATATTTTAACTATGCCAGTAAAATTTACAAACGTGGAATATGCTGACATAATATTCATCTATGGTTTCTGTAATGGAAATGGTAGGTCGGCGGAAAGAGAATATCGGCTGCGTTTTCCTGGTCGTCGATGCCCTAATCATAAAACCTTTAGTACGGTGTTCCAGTATGCAAGACAACACGGAAAGTTTCCTAATTCTGCACTTGTGGAGCGTGTTTTACAACAAGGTGTGCAGGAACAAAACAATATTATAAACGTAGTTCAAGAAAACCCA
This sequence comes from Leptura quadrifasciata, assembly GCA_963675555.1. Taxonomy (NCBI): domain Eukaryota; kingdom Metazoa; phylum Arthropoda; class Insecta; order Coleoptera; family Cerambycidae; genus Leptura; species Leptura quadrifasciata. Next base: position 49,102,673 of record OY776678.1, read on the forward strand.
AATATGAGCACTAGACGAATCAGTTTGGCAACTGGTATTCCTCATTGGCGAGTATGGAGAACCCTAAAAAGAGAACGTTACCATCCATATCATATCCAGCAGGTACAGCGTCTTCAACAAGGCGACGATATCCCCCGCCTGGCATTTTGTCATTGGTTGTCTAACCATCGCCCAGTCATTTACAGAACCTTATTTACGGATGAGGCACAATTTACAAGGGATGGAGTAAACAATTCACGAAATAATCATAAATGGGCACAGGAAAACCCACATGCGGTACGCCAACGCCATTCGCAACACAGGTTTTCTGTAAATGTTTGGGTCGGACTTGTGAATAGACATTTGATAGGGCCACATTTTTTTGAAGAAAGATTGAATGGTGAAATTTACTTTGATTTTCTTCAAAACATTTTACCGAATATGTTAGTAAATATCGGTATAAGAGGCATGTTGTTTCAGCATGATGGGGCCCCACCACATTTTAACCTTCAAGTAAGAGAACACTTAAACAATGTGTATCCTAATAGATGGATTGGACGCGGGGGTCCACATGAATGGCCACCAAGATCTCCTGATTGTAACCCTTGTGATTACTTTTTATGGGGCCACTTAAAAAACGAGGTTTATAGCATTGAAATTGAAAGTAGACAACATTTAATCCAGCGCATCGTTACAACCTGCGACGAAATACGGAATAATCCAGAAATGATACGTCGAGCAATTGGTGACCTTTCTAAACGCGCAAGAAAATGCACAGAATGTGGGGGAGGACATTTTAAAAATTTACTTTAGTGTCAATTACGTTTTATTTTTAAACACATTTAGTTATTGTTTTGTTATTTATTGTTAATTGAATGGAAAATATTTTATTTATTTAGATTTTAGTTTGTTCTCTTTTCCAATTTTTATTAAGTATAAAATGTTGATGATTTTCTTGATCAAAGTAACTGGTTGCTTAGGCCTAAATGGTTTAAATTATCTGTCACTTTTATTCTTTGAACAAGCCTACTGTGATTGATTAAAAATTTTGTTATTTCATACCCGATTACTTATTAGGACCACAGTTTTTTACCAAAATGGACCTTTAAAACGTGCCGGAATTAGGATTCACCCAGACCACCTAGGCTCAATAGAATTTTTGCAAATTTTAGTTATAAAACTATTTATTTCACGTGCCTCTCATTTAATAGGGTTCTGTAATCCATTTTCTTGCACATTTAACAACGTATTTAAATAACCACGAAGGTGTAACAAAAAAATGAAATAGGCCATTTTGTTTGTTTTTTCTTGCTCTTTTCGAATATCGTATCGAAATTTCAAAAAAATATATACAGGGTGATGTTTTATTGATGCAAAGAAGAAACATAAATTATAGTGAGTCCAGACCTGGATATATTTTTTTTTATACATGTACCTCTTGGGGCTCGTTAGTACATTAGCCGTACCAAATATGAATCCGTTATTTCATTCCCTGTCAAAGTTATGACAAAAACAGGTTTGGCCAAAAATTATTTAACACCCTGTAACTTCGTAATGAAGGCCCAATGAGACATTTCTATGGGAGGTTCCGGTTACCACTGATGTTCTCTACCTCCTATTAAGCTATGTCCCTCTCATGATGCAACACCCTGTATAATGTCTGCAAAAGCTGTTTATAGAGTGATACAAAGTTATATGATAGTAGAGGCGGCTCTTAGTGTCTTACTAGTGTCAGACGTTTTTCCATAGAAGATGGATCCATCATAGCCTCGTTAAGTTAGTTAGTAAATTGCTCGATAATATTATGACTTGCTGACAACAAGCTGAGGATGTGGAATTGCCTAATGTATTATCCCAGATTGGAACTGCTTTGGAGCAGAAGAAAACTCACTCTCAGTTCTCTTCAAAAGCAAGTAAACTATGGTTGGATTGTCAGAGAATAATCAATGTTTGTATTTTCATAACAGCGGTCAAAAGCGGCTCGTGGGATTCGCACCTGCAAGTTATGCTAGACATTTTCCCCATAATTGCAGCAGCGGAACACCACAATTACTTCAAGCCACTATACCTGTACTTACAGAAAATGTTTAATTTGCCGTTTAAAAATCCCACCGTCTATAAAATGTTTCTGAAAGATAAATTTGTAGTAAGAGAAAGTGAGATTATGAGCCGAACTCGAATCAGACCTGATAATAGTAACAGTAGTAATAGACTGACACGGGAGTGCGGGTTTACAGAAATCCAGAAGACAACGTCTTCTATGCCCGTATCTACTTCTAACTTGGTAATGTAGGAATATAACAGAGTTTCGGTGAGAAGTAGTGAACAACACAACAAACAAATGAGAGAAAGCAGACAAAGGAGGGACAGCAATGACATTGAAAAAGAAGTCGATTTCCACTCCATTCTGACTTAAATCTCTGGAACATTATTACAGGAATAACTGCTGATCCTGGTGTTAATGTTGATGAAGTGCATTCCACCGGAACAAATATAGTCTTCAAAATGATAATGAAATAGGTATTCAGACATTCTGCTGAAAGATTAGATAAAGCCGACAAGTCTCAGTTGACTCACGATACTCAAATATACCAACAATGTACACATGGAAGAAGCTGAAGAAATTTACCTTACAATTCAGTATAATTGGACGGTGGATATATCATGACGTAACATTGAAATGTATGAGAACATTGCAAATTACATTCCATTCTGAAGACATGAAAAAGCTGTTATTGTTTGTGACGAAAAGAGTCGTTCACCTACGAACAGGGCCATGACCCACATAATAAGAATATAGATTTTAGTCTGTATATGAAGTTAGTCAGCGAAAAAAAGCAATTCTTGTCTAATGAAACCAACAATCATGCAATTATTTCCCTTATAAGTAATCTGTTGACAAAGCACAGGTGTTCTGTGCACAACGCAGATGATGTTGCTGATGTGGATATCGCTCGTGCTGCAGTCTCAACATCAGAAAATACAAGTACAGTAGTTATAAGGGAAGACACTGACTTGCTGATTCTGCTTTTGTATCATACCATGAGCAGTGCCAACTGGAACCAACTTCGGACACAGCCCTGTCTACTACAAAAAAAATGAGCAGTGGTTTTAAATTGTACTCTCACAGTTACATAAGTCGAGGACCATCTGCCAATCCTGTGTAATCTATCTTCTGCACTCTACAAACTGATGAAACACACTGAGATCCGTTCAGTTGCAAATATGGTTTGCTCCGATTTTTGTCAACATTCGAGTAATGAAACTGCTGAAAGAAAAGCAATGCTTCTGTTGTATAGCTGGAAATCAATGGAATCCACAAACTCAATGCTTCATCGAATGTTAGTCGAAAAGGTAGCTGGATCTAAATTATTTGTTATGTCAGTGCGCTGCCACCTACCACTTCATCCACAAAGCACCATATAGCTTTCACATTCACATAGGAATTTGGAATAACATTTAAATTATGTAGATAATTACAGGGCTATTACATTATTGTCTCACTTCTCTAAGCTCTATGAATCGGCATTAAATGACCAGTTACTAACATTCTGTATCGGTAATAATAATTTCTCCAGCCCAATATGGTTTTGGATACAGCTTTAAATAACTTTCACGTTGAAATTACAAATGCCCTTGACAAAAAAATGTGCCCATTTGGTCTATTTATTCATTTTTCTCGCGCATTTGACTGCGTAGATCATCAGTTACTACTAGAGATACTTTGTAGATATGAAATTAGAGGAACACCATTAGACTTCATAAAGTCATATTTAAGTAAACGACAGCAAGTTGTACTAATAAACCACACCACAAGTAGTCCTAGGAAGGTGACTCAAGGTATCCCACAAGGGTCTATTTTGGGTCCCCTGCTATATATAATCTTCGCCAATGATTTAGTTTTTTTCTTGAAAGACATTAACAATTTGCGGACTGGATGCTACGCCGATGACACAAATTTCTTAATTTGGGAAACTAACACCAGTTTAGCAATAAATTCGGCCGAAAATGTTTATAAAAAATGTGTACTTGGTCTGAAAAAATTTTTATAAACTTAAATAAAGAAAAAACTATTTTAATACTTTTTAAAAATCGTAATTACCAAGGTAAATTAGACACTCAACCTTCGGATTACTTTAATGTATATGACTCAGGCAAAATATTAGGAATCACCTTCGACTGTACTTTAAAGTGGGATATCCACATAGATAAACTTTGTGACAAACTTCGGACCTGTTGTTATGCACTACGGTCACTGACAAACCACTGCAGTCAGCACATTCTAATTAGTTTGTATTACGCAAATTTCCACTCTCATATGCGATATGGAATTACTAACTGGGGTACTAGTAGTCATTGTCAACGTGTTTTTATTCTACAAAAGTATGCTTTGAGAATTTTAGCTAAGCTGCCAAGAAGAGAACCTTGTAGACCAACTTTAAAAAAGTTTAAAAATCTTAACATTATCTGGCACTTACATTTATGAACTTAGTTGCTTTGCTTATAAGAACTTGAATATGTTTAAAAAATATATAGTTGATCACAGTTATGAAACAAGATTTAAGCATAACCAACATTCCACGGCGGGATATCAAAAAGGCCTTTATTTTAATGGTTGCAAAATATGGAATGCTCTTCCATCTGATATAAAAGAATTCAGTTCAAAAGAGCTTTATTAATATTTAAAAAGGTACAAGAGTTGCCTCCTCGAAGTCTGAACCGGGACCGATCGTGCAACCACCGCTTTGACGCGGTGGCGAATTGCATGATCGGGCGGAACAGGTCCGGTTCAGTGAAAACGATAATTAAAACAATATGAAAAACCTAGACTCCTTTTTTTAAAACTTAAAAATAAAATAGGTAACACGATTTCGTATGCAAAAAAAAGCTTTACACAACTGAACAACAATTTTTAGAGTAACTAGAGCACTTTACTTTTTAAAATTTCGCATCGGACGCTCACGCCACAACTCGAACAAAGTGCCTTCCGCGAAATGTTCCAACGAGGGGCTGCGCAGGGCTGGCCTAAACAGTGAGTTTACAAAATTTTGATACAAAAATGGTTTTCGTTCGGGATATAAAAGAACCCAAAAACATCCACATTAAAGAAAAAAAGACTCAAGACTTGTTATCGATAAAACCTGTTATTCACTTGATGATTTCTTTTTATGACTAATTTTACTGCAATATGTAAAGACTTTTATACTTTTTATCTTTTATATATTTTTACTTATCTTTAATTGTTATTTTTTTAGTACTTTGACACTCTCTACAATTACTTATTTATTCAACTAATTGAGAAATAAAGTATATTATTATTATTATTAATTTCTAACCTTGAAATTACATAAGAAATGTTTGCGTGCATATCCTTGAAAGATAGTTTTATCTTGAAACAATGTTACACGTAAAAGCATATATCTGTCTAAAAAAATATGAATTAGTTTATTTTTAATTTCAGCGGGAAATGGACAATCCGCCATTTTGAAAATTATTTTTGGAGGAATTCCCATGATCCGATTGTATGATTGTAGGATTTTGGATATGTTATTCAGCAACGACTTCTGAACTAGAATCTATTTAAAAAATTTCTGAAGCAATTTTGCCCAGCCCAAAATACAAATTGCCTGGACTATAAATATTCAAAACGTCTGATGAAAATGAAATGATTATTTGAAAGTATATAAGATTCGTCTTATACAGATTTAACTGATTTCTTGGTACATTTCTAAAAGTGTCTTGAAATAAATATGGGTGGCGGAACATTCAGCACACAAAATTATCATTGGACATGACTACAGCCGGATTGCAAAATATTAGTTTGATATTCTTATGGTTATTCTCATCTATCGTGAGTTCTATTGTGAACTGTATGCTGTAACCCTTGATGGTTAACAATTTTTATTTTATAAACAAATATTCTGCCTGTGCATAATTTTCTTCTCCCTATCGGTGAAAATTTTTCGAATCGCATTGTCTCATTATTGAGAGCTAAAAGACAGACAATTTAATTTTATTACGAATTTCTAGATATCATTTTTTTCCCTAATGATCGTCTACAAGCAATTGTTTCTATACTGTTATTATATCAGTGGTAATCTAGACAAAGCACATGGACCATTTTAGTTCTGACGTCAAGGACTATTTAAACTTATTCCTTATGTGTAACGCACATAAGATTCACAATCATACATGACAAATTTTCATTAAACGCGCTGTGGCTCTATGTACTAAAAGAGTGTCTGCTTTCAGGGGCTTTACACATCACACTAAAATGGCCAATTGCAATAGGAGCATTTTTGTTCACACCATTCTGATTTTTGAATGGTGATCCTACCCATCTTATTGACACTTGGTGAGTAAAAGTTTAAGAATTACTCATTTGATTCAATTTTACTCGTAACCGAAAGACCGGAATGATTATGATGCTTTCTAGAATAGTGGGGCGACAGTTTTTTATTATTATATGGTTGTAGTGTCTATGATTTATTTTTCACTAGACTGAATAATTTGATAGCGCTCTGAAAGAAATGTTTTTCAACCCCTATATTTCGCCCTCTGGCTAAAATAATCAACCGATTTGTAAATTACATTTTTTAATAATTTCTCTTTTCGTAATTGCTATCACAAACTAGAGGTATTGGCGAGTTTGTAAGGTTTCGTAACTATTTATTTTGTCAACCTATCCAAAACACCCTTTTGTTGGTTCCATTCTTTCCCTTCCCTACTTGATATGAGTCGCTGCATGATGAGTCTTTCAGGTCCAAATAATTCTAATTCTAGAAAACTCATCATTGTTCACAAATAACACAAAGAGCAGTCACCCACACGAGATAATTCCGTTCTTCGTGAGAATTTGCCCATTATTGTTTCCATTGTAGTCGATGAGTAAAATTAAAAGTGTAATTGAATGGGACTCATCTAAAAGACGAAATTCTCCTGAAAATTGATCTGCAACCTAAAAATCGTCTCTGTTGGTTCCTTACTCCACTGTGTCGACGTGTACATTTTTTTTTCCAAGCACGCCAACTTCTGAGTTGAGGTATTCTCATCAATTTGAATGACAATTAAAAGAAACAGTGGAGGAGTTTCATCTTTACTATTTTACAACTTTCGCCTTATTCGCTTCGGCATTAATGAAAATCACATTGAAACATTTTTCATAGTCCCTTGTTTGATGTTTTAATTATTGTGCATCTTCCATGGAGTACGTGTAATAAATTTATAGATTATCCGTAAAGTAAGGCTAACTAAAGAAACTTTTATCAATCATCCAGCAAGCTGATTAATGTAATTATTATTCTTGTTAATTCAAAAGTTATTTTAATAAAATCTATAGTGATTTTCCGTTGAAACGACCAGATTAGTTGCAGTAAATCACTTAACATATTTTTATCATTAGTTCAAAACTTATATAAATACTAATACAACTGCTATAAAAATGAGTAACATATACTTACTCTAGTGCGGCCGTTATCAAAGTTGTGGAAGTCTTACCTAGAAAAAAAAATAGAAATTAGTATTATGAACTGAAAAAATAAATTTTTTAAATTATCTTAGTTTAATTTGAATTTTGTATGTTTTATTTCATAAAGCTTTTTAAATTTTCATTAATTGAGATCGTTACCAATAAATCGAAGAACGCTTCTTAAAATAAGACACTAACCATAACTAAAACTTATCACCGATTAGTGTTCATAAGAATTTAAGATACATACAGGATGAGGCGATAGTATCCTCCTATAAATTAAACTAATAGGTATCTATTTTTTAGGGGACGAAGAAGCGAGGATAGTAGACTGTGTTAAGAGTTTTTTTTGTAATAGGCGTGACTAATACCAGAGTTTTTCTGGGGCGTGGATGCTTGCGAATTTATGAATTTAATCTGAAGGGTAGCGTAAGTTTAGTAGACAAAACGGGCACCTCTTCAAATATCCAGTCTATATTTAAGTAAGAGTGCAAGAAATGTAGAATAAAATATAACGAGAAAATTGTGCTATATCGGAAAGCACTTCGACCGTCAAAGTTAAATTTATAAAAATATCATCTATGACGTTTTGATTGAAGCCCTTTAATTTTCACTATTTGTAGTATTAACAGAGATACTATACTGAAACGTCCTGTACTAGGGTGGCTTCTGTTAAAAAATAATTCTGATTTTATTTTACATTTTAAGTAAACATTGTGTTGGCAACGACGATTAAACAGTAATTATCATTACATTCCACAAGTAATTAAATTCAAAACAAAATTGTAGTAGGATTTCAAGCGGCTATAGGCTTTAAAATATTAGGATATAATTTTAGCCAAGTGTCAAGTAGTAGGGCAATGTAACACACATAAGACCAGGAGCACCAGGGCTCATATCTAGATAACGCAAAGGGAGCTTTAAAACGTTTTGCAGTGGCAGGGCTGTATGCAAAACGAAACCAATGTGCTGAAAGAAGCAAAGAGTATATTTCCATCTTACAGGCAAATTATATAAAAAGCTAGGAAACTCGTAGCAAGGCAGCAGAAATCATTGATGGGAAAGTCGCCTAGGACTTCGAGCCCTCTGATTTTTCTACCACTTTTACTTCGACAGCTAATCCAGCTTAGCTCTTAGAGTTTGTGATGTCTGGAATCACCGGTGTATCTGCGTTAGCGTACCCTAGTCACTTCTTTGCTCAGACATGAAGTACTCGTTCCAAAACCTCGCTGGAGATACCGCCAACCCTGCAGTGGAAGGCCCTATATGACTGCGTGCTGCCGCGTGGGTCTTTAGTAACGCTGCTTACCCAAAATATTTCCAGTGTAGCCGTACGGTCATAAATGCTGAGTGGCTTGAGGAAGGCGAGGTGCTAACGGGCGTGTCACACGAAGTGTCATCTGCTGCTACATCTGATGAGCTGCCAATTATCTCCGACAGGGCAATATGGCTTACCAACCCGCTCAGCCCGGATGACGATTGATGATCTGAACTGAACCGGCTTTTACTCTTTACTGATTTCCTTTAAGATGATTGTTTCAAATCTGGTTGTTCATTATATTACGCAAAGTGTTCCTCATTTGTACTTTTTGACTGATTTGTTTCCTTACTTTATAAGATTTTGTTTCAAATCTTACCTTTAATTATAATGCCCATTTTCCAGAGAATAAATATTTTTTTTTTAAATAAAAATCTTTGATTTATGTCAAATAATAATGTGTTTTGATATTTAACTGAACCTTTTCTAACGACATTTAACTATTTAACGCTTTTTAGGGAATTCTAGGAAAAATCTTATATGTCCTTACATGGGGTGGGGGGTCAAAAATAGCCAAAATCGCCCTTAATTAATTAATGAACGACACCTAATTATTCTACGAACTACAAACGGTTGTAGGTTAGCGGTCAGTTCTTGGGCCCTGGTGCCTGGTGTATCTTGCTCATATTTGTGGAGGTTATCTTTCGAGGAAGTTCTGAACTGTTTAAAATACATCGACCGACCGCGTTTTACGTTGTTGAACAATCATATACAATTTGGTAGTTGCCGTTTGTGTAATTAATTAAAGGAGATTTCCTCAACATTCTGATATTGATATTTTAGATGAATATTTAATTCTCATTTATCACGCAGAAGCGCTAGAACATTGGCATGATTCTTGTCCTCTGTTTTGCATTAAGTTTCATTTTATATGAGTGATTGTTCCAACTCTAATCTCACACAATAACAATCATTTTACCGGTAATTGCCTCAACTCTAACTTCAACCAAAATAACACGGAAATTCTATTGCATAACATAACGACAACGTCATAACAATAAATAACGAGAATTTGCATAACCAACTTCATGTTTGGCTATTTGCGGCAACAATTGTTATAAAATAAAATGGACTTTTTTGTAACTATTGTCCCCACGCCAATATATCTTAAAACAATTTCAGCCTTTCCTTTCAATTTTAACTTTTTGAAAATACCAGTAACAAACTAAATAAATGACAATGATTTAATCACAATCAAATAATATATAAAACAAACTTTAACCATAAATTCACAGTGCTATTTTGAGTAATTAAATAGATAATAAATAAAATAAATGATTAACTAGGTTTCTCAAATAATAAACAGTGTATTCAAACTTACAAGGTATTCAAATTGAAAGAGTGATTAATTTTCTAAGGTAAATAAAATCAGATAGGAAACCGTAATGTCAAACTTTGTACAAAGAACTTGGGTAAATATAAAAGGTTACTACAGACAACGTAATTTGAGTCCTAATTTTTTAAAACTAGACGACACATAAATGGCCAATTTGTTTATTTATCTTCATATAACAATGAGATAAATAATTACAGGGCGGGAGTAAATGTGTTCTTGATTGCTTAACGATCAAGGATTTTTGTTATTAATTAATAGAAGGGTGTTGGGATGTTTCAATACTAATTTAACCTACCATCTTGAAAAGATAAAAAATACACAAACTCGACAATTATTGTTTTTTATTTTTTTTTTATTTAAGATCACGGATTGATCATTGAACATCGCACATGTCTAGATTTCTTAAGAATTTTTTAAGCTTCACCCACTTTTTGGAGAAAACATTTCTTTCGTAATCACGAAGTCAAAATACATAAGAATTTTCAATAAAATTTTTACCTGATAAGTCGCTAAAAATAATCAATTCGATTATATACACCCCCAAGTAATTGTGTCAATAGGTCTTACTGGGTGGACCCGTAGGCTTAAACTTCACGGCCACAAACGTATATACAATGTCGATATTTGCACTATAAAAATTTGGAGTTGAATGCAATTAAGGCTATATTACACGATCCAATATTTCTTTACCTTCAATTTATTGGTGTGTGTAATGCATAAAATCTGCGGATTTATTGGTCAAGTAAAATCCAGCAATAAATCGGGCTAGGGCTATTTAGAACGTGTTCTATTCATTGTCGACTTTATAGGGATTTTCTAGTAACACTTCTTATTTCATTGTATTACCAACTTTCAGAATTGTAGGGTTAGTTTGATTTGGCTTTTAGTTGTCATTCTTGTACCTATATAAATAAAGTTGATATACTGAAGAATCCATCTTTTTACCGATAAACACTTACAAGTTTTATCCGCTGTTCTGAGTTTTCTAATTTTAAACTTTGTTTTTTTTTTGCGACAATGCGACGTCTACATTATTTACGTTTTCTTTCAAATCTTCAAATCGCCAGAAGAGATTACGAAAGCTAAAATGCATTGTTTATGCGCTAATGAACATGTTGAAAATAAGTAGAAAACCTCGCAGATGGTGGGTGAGAACATCGATTGATCAAAATAGAGGAAATTTACACCTAGTATATAACGAATTTATGTCTACACAACCAGAGCACTTTCAAACTTTTCTACGAATTAATAAAGAGGCCTTTGATAAACTTCTAACTCTGATAATATCTTCAATATTTTTATAGTCAGGACACTCTCTCTCTGGATACTGTTGTTACATACAATAATAGCAGGCGTTTACTTGCGTCCCTTGTGAAAGTGCACACACTAGTTGATGCACAGCTGTTAACTTTTGAAGTTGCCATCAATCTGTATTATTTTGTATTTATGGCACCGATTGTAAGAGTCGAAAAGTCAAAACGCTAAATCAGCGCGACAACCAAACAGCAACCGTCTAGGGAGTAACTAAATGATGGATTACCAGTACCACACCTGACTTAGCAACAATAAATTGTATAAATATCGCTCTGTGTAATAATGCGCTTCCTTTCTACAATTAATTGATCGATTTATTGACCAATTATTTGGGAGGTTTCTTGGCCGATTAATCGTGTCATGTCATACTGCCTTCAACGATGGTCACTTTTTATTGTGTTGGGTTATGCACAATTCTGATCAGTTGATCTGATAACTTACTAAAATATTAATATTTTAACATTTTTTTAATTTAAGCTCTAGCGGTATATTGATGATTTAATTTTTGTTTCATGTCGATATCTTCAGGATGAGCTTTATACGAGTTTTATTTATTTGTATATATTAACTTAACGTATCAAAGTATAGCGTCCCATTTTAAAACTTACTAATAACTAAGCATGCCATATTTTGCAATAATTTCTGAAACGATAAAATATACAGAAAGTCACAGCTTTTAAACACAAAAACAGTTACTTGGAAAATATAGTAGTTAACATTTAAGTAAAACTGATACAGCCGGCTCCATCTAACATGAAATGAATATGATCTATAACATTCACTAGGTACCTGGTAGTAATACTAGAAATTAGCATTACAGAGAACTACTAGTATACTAAATGTATTCTTTCACGAGAGCTACATTTTGCTGTTTCAAACATGCGTTTGTGGTGCCACCACTGAACTCTATTACAGTAAATGGAACGCCATTATAAGCATATGCGCGTAAACAAAATGTGATAATCATGCGATTTAAAATGCACAGACAAGCGCCGACGCAGTAGGAAATCTAAGGTTAAAAATATGTCGGAACTTGACTCAAACAGTTGTGTACGGAAGTTATGCGCTGACGCAAGTTTGTGTTTTATTTGTTTCTAAAGCGTAGGTCTTAAATTGAATGCGAATTACAGAGTCGGTCTTCGTGATTTTATCCTTTCGTTTGCGAAAAGTTGTGAGATATATTGGTTATTTTGTATATAATTTTGTGACTTATAAACAGTGACTATCTTAATTAAGACAATAGGTGCGCACTTGTATGGTACTGTTTTGTAAGAACCGGGACGAAATCCCGAGTTTGTTATATTTTAAGTAAGTATACCTATTCAACTGTTGTCTGTTGTATTAAAATAAGCTACCATCTAAATATTGGCAAGACAGTCCGATTTTGGATTTTTTTTTCTTTTAAAATGAGTACATTTGCCTACTTAAACACGAATTTTTATTAAAAATAGGCTGTATATACTTTCCGAGATATCAGGATGCAAAATATTGTAACCTCACATTTTTTTATTGCTGCGATTTTTAAGTTTATTATTTGTGAATTGTTGAGTACCTAAATAGTATTAATATAAATACGTATTCAACATATTCGGGATAATAATACTGATTCCAAGATCTTTTTGAAAACACATAATGTTGTCATACTTTTTGTAAATTAATATTACAATTTTATGAAACAAGCAAGTTCAAACTGTGAAATATGAGTCCAGTCAGCCAACGTGGTAAAGTTGACAATAGGAACACTCAAGTATATTACTAGTAAGTTAATAGAGTGCGGCAGCAAGGCATCTCAATTATTTGTGTATTATGCAAAATAAATAAGGAACACATTACCCTCCTTTGCTTAGCGCAGTCGGTTAAAAATAATGCAAATATGTGCCAAATGTTTATGGAAATACAAATAGAATGACAATGTTTGACATATAACAAAGCGTTTTGTGAATAAAAAGAGAATTTCCTGAAATTTTATAACTAATTTATATTTTTAATTATGTAATAATTTATTTAAAAATTTTGTTTTAATTTATATATTTTACTAGCGAGATATTTTGTAATATTCAAAAAACAAGTTCTGCTATTTTTAAGCAGAAGTTTCATTTATTAAAATTTTTAAATATTTTTTGCACACCATGGCAAGATACCACTGAAATCTATTATAACAGAACAGTTAAGGACGAGCGCAGCTCTGTCTTTATGGCATTGTACTGCGATAATAAATATAAAGCAAGAGGAGCCGCAATTAGTGCTTGAATGGGTGACTTTCAGAGAAACGCAGCAATCTTGACTCACCTTCTAGCGGCTTGTATTTCAGTGTATTAAATGCTATTTAATTCTAGACGGGGATTGTGTAGTGGATATACCATCTTTGGGACGGTATGTAAAACAGTTAATCCCCTGTCCATTAAATACTAGGCAAGTAAAAAAAATCCCTACTCTTTGATAGAGGTTTGGCAAAATTTCCAGTTTGAGGGTAGCTTGTCTCCTGGTATTGGTTCTTGCCCTTGGTGGCGGTAATAGCCCGATGTTAAAAAAAATCAAGGAAAATAAAGCAGTAGAGTTCAGTGCAAAATACTTAATAAAAAGTAAGAAAATTGTTGCTTCCCTTGGTTCATGTTTACATTATATTTGTCAAAAGTACAGTACAAGATTTTATCAGATTTTCCACGTTTCAGACGAAGTATATTACGAATTTTAGTTATTCAGTTACTTTGTCAGAAAAATTATTTAATGTAGCAAGTAAACATTTGGTATATGTACACTACTACCGGTAATGAAACCACATACTTTTAGTCAAAATATAAATGGACATTATACTTTAATTTTCTATTGCAAATAGAGAAGGAAGTTTTACGTAAACACCTTTACATATTCTTTTACAATTCATTGTCTCATGAGTATGTCATATTTTTATAAACAAACGAGTAAAACAATCTATCACTTATATATCAAGGCATTTGATATTAAACAAAAAAGATAAGTTATCTTGAAATTCAAATAATAATACCACACCAAGTATTTGAAAATAGTTAATTATTACCTTTTCTTCATTTCATTTGTCAATTCAAACATATTTGTGAATATAAAATGCATGATTTTAGTTTTCAATAAAAACTCACTAGTATCTACTCATATATTTACTGATTGATCGTAGAAAAAAAGTATAGATTTTTTTCAGGCCTCAATTTTAGCTTTTATTAATTTTAAAATCATATTTCGACCCCAGAGATAGAAAATATATGACTGTTTTTTGTGAACTATATATTGAACTTATGATCATACATATTCGACATTTGCTACAAGAAATTGAAAATAAAATGATTGTTTTGGGAATAACGATAACTTTGATTTTTTTTATAACTATCAAGGCAAATAAATTGGTATATTTATTTATGCGATTTCTAAAAAAAGTTAAAAATATGAAACACGCAATAAAAATAAGGCCGGCCCTGACGTATTTCATAGTGCGATTGCGCGCTACTATGTGGCCGCCATACTTGCGCGATATTCAATTGTACGTAGAAATTTTTGTGGCATTGGCATTCCATTTACTGTAATAGAGTTCAGTGGGTGCCACTAACATAAAACAGTCGACTGTAGTAAACAGTTTTAATGACGGTTTTCACGAAGCGTGCTCGATAGTTAATGTAAACACACGTTGCTGGGACGTCGGTCGTTCGCCCCCTTTTATAAAATGTAACTACAAGTCACTATCGCAAATATTCCCATGTAAAAATATTGTTTTTGTGATGTAGAATAATTAGGAAAATACCTATCCTGAGGTAGGTATATAAAAACATTTTTGCCCATGCCCTCAGGCTTTCCTTATTAAATAATAAGGAACTGAAATAATTACAACTTGTAGCTCTTAAGGGCATATTTAAATAACAATCCATGATTTCAAAAAAAAAAAAATAATGAATACTTTTTCAACAATGAAAATAACACAATACAAATTAATTACAGAAAGTCCAGCAGAAAAAATATTTATTCCATTGCAACTGTTGCTATATTAATCATATACCACCATAGTTTATTTGTCATCATCAGTATGTTATAGATAGCCCGGTCAGATGGACTAAATATTTTATTCACTCCTCCTTGCCATCCTCAAGTTCCTACAACACAATAATAAGTATATAGTCTTCATATCATAATCATAACGAAAAAAATATTGCAATTAAATTCCGAAAAAAAATAAATTCAAAAATAATTTCGGACAATTTGTTAAAAAGGATTATAAAAAAGTAGTCTCGGGTGGATGCACCCGATACAGGTGGACCGTTCTTTCGCATCATTTCATATCTCGAATACACTTTCATCTTTCTAAAACTTATTTTAGAACATATTAGGGGGCGAGCGTGGGTGCGTCTTTACTATATACATACTTCGATATGCGATGTAAAGTAACGTAAGGCGCGGTTATTAGTTGGATGGGTGACCGTTCCAACGAAGACCGCGTCCTCGCCTAACACAACTTCCAGCGGCTTGTATATCAGAGTATGCGCGGAAGCTATACAACCTTAGGCGAGGGTTGTATAGGGGATATACCATCCTTCGAAGGGGATGTAAAGCCGTCGGTCCCTTGTCTATTAAATGTTAGGCAAGTAAAAGATCCTTACTCCTCTTAAGGGAAGAGGTTCGGCTAAATTCCTGGTTGGGGGTATCTCATCTACAGGCGTCGGTGTTAGGCCTCAGAAGCAGACGTTAAATAAATGTATAAAAAAAAAACATAATATTAACTTGAAGGCAATTTTTTTTTGGCAACGTTTAATCTGACAGGAAAGTTGCATATTACAAAAATTATTTCAAATGTTTTTTTTTCAAGAGTAAAGAGGGAATTCGATGTAAAGAAAAGTGGCCCCACTGATATGTCCTGGCGAAAAATACAATTTTCCACGTTGAACAAGACTTGAAATAGTTTTTGGTTCGACAAAAAATTGTTTATTAGGTTCTTCCCGAAACCGCCCCTAGTGCTTTGACGAGAAATTTGCAAAAAGCCTTTACGATACAACATTTTACTCTAAACAATTTTGATTTAATTTTATTAGACGAAAACATGTTGTTGGGTCCTTCCTGGACCTGCCCACGAAACTCGCAAGAAATTTGAAAGAAAACCTTTTCGAAAAAAATCCCACCCTGAATAATTTTTGAATAAAGCAATTTTTGATTCGGCGACAAATTGTTTTTGGGCCTTCACTGCTGCACTGAGTCATTTGTAAAAACCTTTCGATACAATTTCCCTTCCTAGAACTTTGTAGCTCAACTTATTAAAATAATATTTAAAAAAAAATGCATTGTATTTTTAATATAATAACAAAAATTGTACATATTGTTCCATTGCCCATAACAATGGTAGAATGCTATAATAAGAGCACAAGAAATATATTTGAAATTAAGAACTTTTTCAGTGCCTTTACAGTTTATTTAATTGCAATTCACAAAGCGTGAAATAAGGGGATGAAAAGAGCATCCGCTGATTCTTATTTTCGCAGCCATTCTCGCCAGCAACGGTAAAATTATTAATCGAATTATTTTCTACTTTTGTAAATTCACGGTTTTGTTACCGACGCCTCTTTAGTCGTGCTTTATCTTTATGGAATTTCATCATTTTTATTATTGCTATAATTTCAGTTGGAACTCTAGAATATTAAATATTTTATTCGATGCACAGAAATTTCAAATGTGAGTTCAAATATAGGTCTTTTGAGCTCAAGCATTTAACAGTACAATAAAATAAAAATTGTCAGTGCGTACGTCTCGCTTATAATTAATTTTACTTCTAATTCATAATTACACAATTATGGAAGTCATTTTCAAAGGTAAGGAAAGAAATCATTAGTAACGCGAAAAAACCAAAGTAATGCAACGCCGCCACGTCGGTTCTGCAACTTCAGAACCAATGCAAGCGGTTTTTGCCCCGAGCGCCAGTTTCTGTTTTAAAGTATAGAAACACCACTTTCTCTGTCAGCAGTACGATAGAGGCCCCAGATAGGACCAGTGAAGACGGTTTATTACCGGGGTCGAAACTTAGGCTGTCTTTCTTATGGAATTGAGCTATAATGATTTTATTTTTGTAACACTTTACTATTTCAAGGCAACGCAGAGCAGATTACAGTAGAGACTCAAAATAAGACACACAAAACGTTTTAATAATATATTGACAATATTTACAGTTCAAAGAAAACCCACTTAAGCTATGTTAGGTATTTCGAGATATTTACATATATATTTACAAGGAAACAACCAAATAGCACAGGTAGTTTGATATTTCAAATATATTTAAAAAAAAAAATTAATTACCCAAGTGTCTGGAAGTGATCTAATTTCTAGTTTATTATTTTTTTTCTCTTAATAAAATTTCTACTATAATTATTGACCAGGTTTTGTACAAAATGATGGCAAGCAGGTAAGCGATGATATGCAAGTGCAAAATGAACAATGAAACCAAATGGCATGTATGACAAGCAAAGCGAAGCGGCGGTTTGACAGACGCAACAGTACGGTAATTTGGACTAACTTTATGACAGACAGACAATTATTCAAATTTTAAAATTTCTAACAAGAATAAAGTAATTTTTAATATTACGAAACAGATAGATTTTCGAAGTTGATGTGGTGAACATGATGATGGAATGTGTAATTGTTAAACAAGTCGGTCTCAGTTGGAGTGTCCTACTTAAAGGCAGCGTCCCCAAAGAGATTTTTCACGAAAAATTTATCCGGACTCAAATTACAATACGGCACGGCACGTCTCATTTGGAGTGTCCCACTTAAAGGCAGCGTCCCCGACTGAGAATTTCATGGAAAATAACCCAGTGTAATACTATCGTACAGAAAATTTATATAACAGGCTCAAACGTCAAGTTTTATTTTACTAGATATTAATTTGCCTTTGCTTATTAGGATCGTGTTGGATATTAATTTATTACAGTTCGACTCAGGTGGAGTGTCCCACTTAAAGGGAGCGTCCTCGATTGAGAATTTTACAGAAAAATAGTCGCTTGGCAAAATTGAAATAGAAATTGAAATTCACAGTAGAAAACTTCGGCATGACGCCTCTAGAGTGTCCCACTTAAAGGCAGCGTCCCCTGAGGTTATTATTCGCGATAAAATGTCTTCCCGGATTTACTAGACACGATCGGTTAATTGAAAGTTACTACAAGTTGCTGAAAGCAGAATTTATCAAAATATAACAAAGACAAATTAAAATTATTTGAAGAAAATACTGAAAGTCCAAAATTACCACAAAAATAGATATGAATTCAGAATACTGAATTCTTACTAAATAATTGACTGGTCAGGTCGGGCGTGGGAAGCCAAAGATGCCTTTAGCAGGATATTCCCGTGCTGGGCTAGAAGTCATCCTGTCTGGCGTACATTGCGCGGTCACATGTGACCCAGACAGTCATCAATCGACGACGCAGCAAAATGTTTATTTTACCAGTAGCGTCAATTGATATAAATAACGATTTCTGGACAATTTAGATGACCGGGATCGATTGCAAATAAATCACTTATATTATTTTATTTGTCTAATTTCTGTGGTGTTTATTTATTTATTTCGAAAAAAGAATGAATTTAATAGCCCCCGTATTAATAGTCACCATTCTAAATCAAATTGTTATTTTTGAAGCCGGTTTATATTGCAAATTTCGAGCGTTAACTAATTTAAACAATTAACTCTCGCGGTTTAAACTACTCGCAATCAGTTTGAGATGAAAACTTTACCTGGTTATTGAAAAGAACCGGATTTAATTGTCCCTAGTTTAATAATTATTATCAATAAAAATATATTACTTCAGACACAAAATTAAACTGAAAATATATACCAAATTTCCCATTTAAAATTAGCTTCATTACAATACATACTACAATTATTAATTAATTTATCTAGCCGATAGCTCAGTTGGTTAAAGCGCGAGTTGGCAATCGCGATTATTCAAACTGGTATCGCACTACTGGGTTCGAGCCGCAGCTCCGACACTAGGAATGTCGGAGGAAATTGCTATGGTCCTCGTTTTTCAATGTGCAACCCACTCCCGAACAGCTCTGCCTTTGGATTTGGGAGTTGTTTAATTTATGTGTTTATATATTTATTTATTTATTGGGCGATACCAAAAATGTCAGCTTAATGTTTCTGCCTCAAGACCATAAACCCAGGGCAGGATGTGGATAGAAGTTTCCTCCACTTCCCCACAGAACCTGCAGTCGGTATTATCAACTACCTCGATGGTGTGCAGGTGCTTTCTGAAAGAGCCATGTCCAGTCAGTAGACTTGCCACGATTCTGACATGCTTCCTGCTTAAATGCAGTATTTGCTCTGCCCTCTTCGGCAAATACCCTGAAATAAGGAGCTTTGCTTGCCGAAGTGCTTGGTGGGAATTCCATATGGTTGGGAGCTAGTCAATAATAATATAGGAGTGAAAGGAGTCTAGAAAGAGATTTCTAAAATTGTATTGATATCTATAGGATTCCTTTAAAGAAAATAGCACTTGGGGCTGTACAATTGTCTTGGTTGACCCTGTATATTGGAAAATAATTAGCAGTATTGCCCTACCTGTGTTTGCAGAATTATTTCGCCTTTAACATGTCTAATATGTTGAGCTATCGTGCTTGTTCTTAGTTACTTTTATCTCCTGAATAAGTGATTAAAGACATTACTATGGGTTACATACACAGGGTGGAGCATTAATAATAGGCCATAGTTCAGGGGTAGATTCTTTGGGCCAAATATGAGGATATAAGCAAATATGCTTTAGTAAAATGTTGATATGGAAAAAGATACAGGGTGTCAAAAGTTCAAGTTATTTTTCCACTTTTTTGCAATAACTCAACAGCTTCTTGACTGATCTTCGCCAAATTTGCTAGAGGAACATTTTTTATTCTAGGAAACAATAATTTATATATTACGTTAGATCATAGAGGGCGCCGCAGGACCTGTATCTGATGATGAATTTTTTTCATATTTTTTTTACGAAACGTTGTGGTGTGCCGTTAAACATTTCAATAATTTTTTGAAAGGCAAATTCAAATGTAATGAAACAAAGTGTATTTATTGAAAATTGTGCTTTGGCTACGTTTTAGTTGTCATTTACGTCATTTAATCATTTTATTATGTTCTTGTGTTTCTCGAGCTAATTTCTCTAACTTCTTTATTTACAATGCCTAGACATAACAATTTTTCAAATAGGGAAATGAGGGATATGATATGTGTTTACGCACAAAGTAATTTTAGCAGACGTGCTGCATCGAGGAGATGCCGAAACATTTGTAGAGAATTTTAAACAAACTAATTTGATATATCTAAAAGCAGTGTTTACTTAAACAAAATAAAATTATTTGACTTGAAAAGTGGAATATTTTGCAAATGCATATTTAAAACTGATAATGGTCCTTTTAAATTTAATTCCTTGCGACTATGTCATAAAAAATCATTATTGATAAATTAAATAAGAATTGAATTTTGATAATAGAGTAAGAATATAATTTGAAAATGGCTGGCCCTATACGGTTTTACCGGTATTTGCAAAAAATAATAATTACATAATACATATGTAGAATATGTATGATATTCACAAAATACTTAAGAAAGCACGTTTGCATTACCTCTAAAAACAAAAAGAAAATTGAAAATTATATATTTAATTTTCTTTTATTGATGCTATGCATGAAATATTTGAATATTTATGACAAAAAACTGATAGTATGGATTGATAAGAAGAAAATCCCATATTCCAGGTGCAATATGTTAACTTTTATTGGTAAAAGTAAGCCAGCCTTACTTCTCTACTGGCAAGCACAATGTTAAATATTTAATGGACTGAAGTTTAGAGTAGGGTGTATTCCCTATAATTTTTTAAATCATATCCAATCAATACCTTTTCAAATTAACGGCTACCTTAAGTCTTACCCTAAAATTTAACAAGGGCACAAGGGCAACTAGTAAAGATATTGCAAATTGATATGATTGATAAGTTTGGGGCAAATTTAGGGTTACCCCCACATACAAATATGTATATTAGAGTATTAGAAACATATTATATTTTCAATTTGTAATAGAAATTTGAGATATATCAGTTTTCTAAGTTTACTGCACCTAAAAAATACAACTATTAAAAACATTCTTAACGTTAAATGGACCAGGATAGCAAAATATTAATTAGTAAAGTTGTTAAGTAACCTAATAGTTACAGAATACACCTGGAAAGTCAAAAAAGTATTATTTAATTTAATATTTCTATATGCGCATAACGTATTGCCGACTATCACAAAATGACGACATGCGCAGTGATGAACAAAACTGGAAATCTTAGTGAGTATATTTTTATATGGAGCTTATAGAGTTGTCATATATTGAATTAACTTTGTCATATTTGAAGTTAACTTTACGACTAGCTTGCATTAGTGTATTTACAAAATTCCAGTTTACAGAAGAAGCCTGCAAAATCATTTCAAAGGATTTCTATAGAATTTTTTATGATTTTATGATTATTAAAAATTTTTGTCCAGTTATAACATATCCTCTTAAATTAAATCAAGCGAGTATAATAATAAACATTTCTAAATATTTTTCATTTGAAATAAATCTCTTCATTGTTATATCCCTGGAATTTCATAAGCTAAAGTACATGACATGCCACTTGGGTTTTGGTGCCTACACCTTAGCTCGGCTATGTAAACTTCAGCCACCAAAATATTTAAGCTTATAAAGCGGGCTTTTGTTATGTTTGCTATGCCAAGAATTTCTTAAAGATCTTTATACTGTAAACCACAAATTTGTATATCCAATTCGTTGCAGACAAAAGCTATAAGGAGGAATATATTTATAGAGATTTGCTATCGGTTTCCATTGCCTTATTTAGGTATATATGATGTGCAAGAATTAGGCAAAAATATAAATTTATTATAAGTAAAGTGTAATCTATACTTAAAATAAAAATCTATGTTATAAAGTGAAAATGATTCGATAACATAAAAAATACTGTGGAGTCCCCCCTCACAAGCCTGCGTAACACCGTAACACATTTAGTTAGTTGAAAATAGAACAATTATTATTAACCGGCACGATAGCTCAGTCGGTTTGGTCATACACTGCTGTGTTCTGAGTTCGATCCCCAGCACCGACACCTGACACTGTCGGTGGGAAATGGATGTTGTTTGCGTTTTTTCAAATGTGTAACCCCCTTCCGGACAATCTTTGGCTTTGGGTTTGGGGATTGTCCACTATATGTGTTTAAATATTCAAATTTTGGCCACAGAATTATTGTTTTTACACACAAAAATTAAGTTTATTCAATGCTGAGGAAAGAACCTTGTTAATTACTTTCTTATATTATTAGAAGAAATTTATAAAAGTATTAGCAAGCGCAACAACTCCGAAAATTAAATAGTTTTAGTTTTAAGGCCTGCTAATGAAAAATTAATTAATTTAAATTTTGGCATGGCACAGTACAATGTTGCATTACCACAGTGTTTCCTATTCTGCGCAGGAATTATTGCTTTCTATAGTGAAACGTTGTTTAATCGTAACGCGTTCCGTTCCGTCCAAGTTCCTATAACTAAATACCTCATACGTTAGAACTGCCACGCCAGATGCATCTTATCGATCAGGGAATAAGCTTCCAGTCACATCAATAACATTCACTTCTAAAATTGGTTGGTTACACTTTACTGGGGAGATTACTAGATTATATTTTTAAATGTAAGCCAGGAATTCAATTTATAAACGAATTAGTTTTAAAAATGGAACATACATGGTGCCTCAATATAGAAGCTAATTTCTAGAGCTCTGAACACCAAATTTTTTAAATTAACTGTTCAACTGAATGAGATAATTATTAAAACTGGAACTACATCTATACTGTAATAATATACATATAAAAATCCATGTCAACATTTTTCGTCTCGCGAGAAATCTACACATTTTTTATCCGCTAAGGCGGACTTAAGTAGTGAAGTAGTGACATATTGGAGGATGAGTTCTTAATATTTTATTTACATTATTAACAGGTACATGTTTTGCAATGCATGTGATAATTCATACCTAAGAAACTTTGACTTTTCTACATTCTTTTGCAACTTTTCACTAATTACAGGATGGACTATCCAACAGGCATTTTGATTTCATAGCTTGGTTTTGGGGTTCTTAAAGAATGTAAGAACCACAATTATGCTAAAATTCAGTACAACCAATCACAACTTCAATCTGCCCTGTATACCCTATCCTGTACATAGAGTGTACAGTTTGAATTTTCTAAATCGACCAACATTATTCACAAATAGAATTCGAATAAATAAATAATGTATAATTGAAGTTCTCCAATGGACAAACATATAATAAAAGTTTCTTTCAGGAAAATAATAATAAGTGATATTAATACTTTCTCACGGTGACAGGGTGCGCTGATGACCTGGTCATAACAGCTACTGGAAACTGGGTGGCTGGGGTAGAGGCAGGTGAGATGGCTTTGGTAGCGAAATCGCGATGTCAACGCTAAGGTCGAGACGATCAGGCTGCAAGGACAGATCAGAACCTCTATAAATATTGCAAAGAACCAGGAATGGGGGGAGAAACTGGCAGTGCTTAATCTTCAGGATTCGCTGTGGAAGTTAACGAGGGCCTTATGAAGTACGCGGGAGGCTATACCCGCGATGATGGGTGTGAACGAACGGACGGACGTCGATGACAGACGCTCAAAAGGCGAGTGACTTAGCTACGCATTTCAAGACTATTCACAATAACAACACACACCAAATAATTTAGAGCATGACCGCATCGAGAACGACATTAGAAATATCATTCATGACGTACAAATGACAATACCTGAATTCCTGGAGGTCATGACCAAGCCCTCGGAGGTAGCACAAATTATCAAGGACCTACCAAACAATAAAGCCCCTGAAAAAGACACCGTCGAGTACAAGCTACTCAAATATCTCCCGAGGAAAGGTATTATGCAGCTGACGTGCATCGTTAGCGCGATCCTGCGGCTACAGCACTGGCCCAGCCAGTGGAAGTGCGCAGTGGTCGTTCCCATCCTGAAGCCAAACAAGAACGCGAAGTTCGTCGGCAGCTGCAGGCTCATCTCGTTGTTGTCGGCGATCTCCAAGTTGGTGGAGAAGCTCGTTCTGATTAGACTAGATGATGTTCAGGAGGAGCTCCACATCGACGACGAGTCCCAGTTTGGTTTCAAGAGGGGCAGCAGTACGGTGCAGCAGGTCGTTAGGATAGTTAACGGTGTCAAAGTACAATATAACCTCGGGAAGAGCACCGCAGTGTTCCTCGATATTGTGAAGGCACCGTCTGAATCCCGGAGTTACTCTACAAACTACACCATAACTTTCCGACTTACTTCACTAGCTCATTTATTTGTTCATGACAGGCAGATCTCTGCAGGTTCGAGTGAAAAATAAACTGTCAACTCGGCGGGACGTCCGCGCGGGAGTCCCACAAGGATCGTGCCTGTCACAGAAGTTGCACAACTTGTACGTCTCCGACTTCCCAGAGTACCTGGCCAAGTACGCCAATGGCACAGCCATGTACGCGCATTCTCATAACGCACAATGCGAATATGCTGCTGAAGGCGTACATGGCTTGTGCCACTTCTTATTACGATCAGTGAAGATTCGGGTGAACGCTGAGAGGTCCAAGATGATAGTTTTCACGCGTACGTTCACCGAGAACAAAATCATAACACCCATTTCGATAAGGGGAAACAAAATTCCAACCAAGAGATACTTGGGGGGTGAGACTCGACCAAAGACTGACGTTCAATAGCACATAAATGAGATAGACAGTACGGACGGTATACTCTCTGTCCAGAACTCTGTACTCGCTCATAGTCAGGGGTAGCATACTCAATAGACAAAATAAAAAATTGTTGTACACGATGGTGGTCAGGCCTTCCATCACATACGCGGCGTTGCTATGGTGCAGCATACCGGTCACGGCAATGAAAAAACTTCAGATGTTTAAACACAAATTTATGCGCCCATCGAATTCTGGAAGGTACACCTCCCTCAGAGATCTATACGCACGTTGTAACGACATAACCCTGGTAGCAGACTATGTCCGGCGCATCTCTTCCATTCATTCAAGCTGGGCGGTAGTCCGCTAACAAAACACAACAAAAATTAGACAGCATAATGCCCCGTTTCGAATTAAACACCGCTTACCATACCAGCCTTTGTAGCCAAGTTTCACCAACTATAACTTCCGCTTACCTTATGCACCTTTACTAATATTTCATACCTTTGTCTGTCTTTAAATCTTTTCTGTCCCCCTCTTCCTTTTTGTTTGTTATTCTTGTTTTCTTTTGTATTTTTTGTCTCTAAATTCATTTCTCATCACAAATTTCTTACAAAAATTAAAATCTTCTGAAATCAAAATTCCTAAAGCCAAAAATTTAGGCCAGCCTTGTGCAGCCCGCCGTTTATGCGTTTCGCAGAAGATGCCTTGTTTAAATAGAGGTACCTGAGTCAATTACAAAATTTTTAAAAAAGTGCTATAATGCAAGGTCACTAAAAAGACGTATAATTTAAGTTTTTGAAATTTTTTATGTTTGGATATGTTTAATGTTATCACCTATACCTATTTTTATTTACGTTGCTAAAAGGTGTTTAGGTTTAAGGTTAAAATTTATTTCTAACCAAGCCAGACCCGGTCCGCCCGATCTTGCAATCAGTCAGTGTGGTGGTTGCACAGTCGGTCCCGGGACGGGTTCTGGGGTGGTACTTTGTAGTATAATCTGAATAAATTTATTTTGAATTGAATTGAATTTGGTAGAGGCAGGGGTAAATGAAACCATTAGGAGAATAGAGCGGTGGTTAAATGGGTTAAATTCTCCCACTCTTTACTTCAAGAGTAGGGCAGATGGAGATCAGATCTAGCAGCGGCTTAAAATATCTAGGAATATGGTTAGACCCACGGCTAACCTATGGGCTACATACATTGAGGACAGCAGAAAAGGCGGGGAAAGCCGCCTCTGCCTTAGGAAGGCTTATGAGCAACACGTATGGGCGAAAGGCCAGCAAAAGGAGGGTATTAAGCAGTGTGGTGCATGCCATTTTACTGTATGCAGCAATAGATTGGGAGAGTTCGATGGCGATATAGAGCACGAGGAGGAAGCTAGAAAGAGTGAAGCGGAGTGTTGCACTCAGTGCATACAGAACTGTGCCACACGAGGAAGTCTTGGTGCTGGCGGGGATCCCCCGATAAATCTACTAGCCAAGGCAAGAAGAGGTATATGAAGGGATGGGGAAGCAAGAAGCAAGGGAGAGACTCCTGACAGACTAGCTGGAACAACTCAACTAAAGGGAGATGGACAGACGACTTATTCCAAATATAAGAATGTGGGTAGAGAGGGGGCATGGGGAGATGAGCTTTAATCCCTTTATATCCATATTGCATCGCTGTAGAACTACATCAAGCTCTTAAGGGGTGGGCCTGCCCCACCAACTTTCCAGCAGTTCCAAACGATGCGTGTGTTGTTTTGGAACACTTTCTTTGGGCCTGGCTTGCTTGGCCACACCGGCAAAGGTTGTTCTCGTCTAACGCTCTTCTTGCTTAAAGTCTTCTTTTTGAAACAGCTATCTACGCCCGGGAGCGTAGTCGCTCGTGATGCTTTGACCGGGTAAGGTTGAGATTTATGTGGTTGACATACAATGCACCGAGCAGTAAATGCCCTTATTGATATACATACCGGCATCGGCAGCTGCGAATATGAGATTAAAAAGAGAGTAGAGATAAGACTAAAACTTTTGTCAGACAACTGAACAGCATCTAGTCTTGTAAAACAATCGTTCGACCAGTAGGTAGTCGTATACTATTAGTTTATATATTTCTATATGCCATGTTCACACGGCCTTTTCTATATCTATATATTTTCGCAAACCTTCGCGCATATTTAAAAAAAAGAAGAGCTGCTGAAACGAAACATTTTTGTGAAAATTATCGGTTTTATGTACATAATTTTTACTAGTTTTTAAAAATTGTTCAGTGGATTTTGATTATCTTCTACATTATCTATTTTTACCGCCGACGGTGCAAAGCAGCATATGAATATTGAGCGTAAGTTTGATGAATCGATTTTCACGATGTGATTTGGCACATATACAGGAAGTTTCACAAGTTAAACAACTGTCATAAAAAGAAACTATATATTATCAGAATATACCGAATTATGAAGCCGCTCTAATGATTTGTATAACTATCTAATTCTGTATAGACGCAGGTGAAATCATTAAAGGAAAAGTAATAATGATTTTAGCTGAAAAGATTGGAGAATTGTGATTACAGTTTAGTAAATTACTTGCCAATGATATAATAACGACGATTATCTATCTGTAAAAGCAATGTCGTGGCTACCAATGTTACCATCCCAATTTAAATATTTTCTACATGGATGTATACTGGTTATAGAATTACGAATATTTGAATTTTTTTAATGATGGTTATTTTTGCGCACTTAATTTATTTGATTTATAGTTTTGCTTATTTGTGGAGGTACAGTTACAACCAATCAATTTGACGAGATTTTAAAGAATCCCGAGAGTAAAGATGCATTAAATTCTTTACAGTTCCTTGGGAGTAATTGGTTTGAAATCCATCACGCTGGAATTAGTTATTATAAAGCATCATACTGTAACGAAGCGTTTCTCGTTACTGAAATATGTGCAGGCTCTATATTTTTATTTATTTGTACCCTATATAAGTATCTTCTTATTTACTGTTAAAATAAAATATATATTGTACCGCCTTAAGCGAATTGTTGGTCGTTACCAGAAAGTAATTAATATTGAGTACCTAATAATCTATTTAGCGTAAGAATATTTGTGAGCTAGGAATCATTGCCAATTTAAATTATTCTATTTAGTAATTAATTTAATAATTAGTTATTGGTGGCCGATTAAATCAATTTCTTTTTCATAGTAGGTTAGAATAATTATTTAAAACCAATTGTAAGTATTACAATATTTAGAATACTTTGTTTATACTAATTGACGCACGTAATAATAATTTACCAGTACATTCAATAATTCAATGCAGCCGTCGTCGCTATCTCTTAGCAAGCACACCGTTCGATACACGTTCCTAACGAGTGTAGATTCTAGTCATTCTATGGTAGGGAAGCGGGGCTATAAAATAGACAGCGACAAGAGTTATAAGTCAGTTGTTGTTCCAGAGTTTGAATTGATCAGTCGACTAACAGTGACCACCGCCGAAATTGGAAAGAGTACGATAAAATATATTCTTATACTTGGTTAGTGATACTGTACTCCGTGTTCTACTGTTAATGTAGTTTTATTTAATGTTTTACTGATTGATATTCTTGATATTGTGCTTATTTCTTTGACTTCCTTCTCCCCTTACCTATATTAGGCCTTCGCGGCACGGCATGGCAGATTTTCTTTTCTACCTTGCGTTAGGCCTTCGCGGTATGGCAGGTTCTCTCCACTCTTACCAGTTGTCACATTTTCGTTCATTAGACGCTAGTACTGATTATTTTGATTTTATCGCGACACAAGCCTCTTCTAAAAATAGTTGCTCATTATTTATACTAATTTCATTGATGCTTAGTTCACCGTACTGTTTAACGTTATTAAGCACTAGCCAAGCTTCCGCTTTGTGTCAGAACTTGTAGTATAACATCGCAATTAATTGTGTTTTCTTCTCATTTTTTTCTGGTATTCGTGCACTATCTGTTTGTTAACCGTTTTATAATTCACTCGCTAATTTTCTCGCTCATTATAACGCCATACTTGGCTTATACCGCTTTTACTTGTCATATAGTTCTGTAAATAATTCTAGATTTTCTCATTTTTCTGGTATTCGTATACTGTTCGCCTGTTAACCGCTTCATGATTCATTCGCTAATTTGGTCATTATAACGCCAAATTCGGTTTATACCGATATTCCCGCTGATGAGTTGATTTCCCTTTTTGATCCACTGGATAACCGTTTCTTCACTGAGCTGCTCAGTCCCGCTTACAGACTTTTGGGTAATCACTCTAGACTTAAACTGGCGCCCGAGTAAACAAAGAAGAAAGCTCGAGTGTCAAAGTGACAGTTCTCTCTCGTACTGAACGAGAAAAATACGTCACAATACTTAATAACCTCTAAAATTCTAGAATCAGTAAAATCGTAAAGCTGTGTGCCGGAAACTGAATTAAAAGTTAGTAATTTTGTCAATTTAATATTTGGGATTTTAAAGTGATATTAATTGTATAACAGGCATAGCGATTTAACCTCCAGAACCTTCTGGACAACTTTAATAGGAAAAAGGTAGAGAAAAACAATGTTTTTGTCAAATACTTTTTGATCATGCTCTCACGAGATAAGGTGGGAACGTGTGTTATGTAGAGCAGAACTGTACTATATTAAATAGACTATTGCTCCCAAAAAATTTCATTATTTACTTAAGACAGATAAAAATTTTAATTTTATTATTTTTAAGCTATTTGAAAATAAGTTGGCTTTTATACAAAGATTTATTGAAATAGATATTAGGTTTAACAATAACAATTAAATAAACATACGTAAAGAGGTAGAAATCTTTCAATATGGAAACATTGTATATTGTCTTATATGGAGTATGGATTTTTGCGTCCAGGATGTGCACTGTCAGCCCAGGCACAAAAATTCACTTTTTCTTCAAACGTCCGAAAATCATGACATTTCTTACTCATTTCACGACATTAAAGTTTGACATTTCAGACTGCTGTGCGTTGCCATTAACAACGGAAGTAAAAGTACTTTTTCTTCTGCTCAAGCGGACTTTTACTTCCGTTGCTAATGGCAAAGCACAGCAAAATTTTTTATCTTTATTTTCATAAAGTGAAGCGGCAGTAAAAGACATTTACTGCCCTTCAGAGTTTATTAGCGGCAATAAGGCAAGCCGGTCAGACGAAGTGTCAAAGAAATGGCAGTTTGAGTTCAAATAACTTGTCTCCTTCAGATTTAACTCGTAATATTGACGATTGGTTGTGCAAAGTATAAATGAGTGCGGTCAAATGTACGTGAAACAGCTCGAATTTGTTATGACGGGTTGCAATTCACTCAGTTCTCATGGGTACAGTTGAAACAATGTTGCCTTTCATACATTTATTTAACATCGGCCTATTTCAGCTACTGAGACCTAACACCGACACCTGTAGGCAAGCTACCCCCAACCAAGAATTTTGCCAAACCTCTTCCCTTAAGAAGAGAAAAAGATCCCTAATCTTTTACTTGCGTAACATTTAATAGACAAGGGACCAACGGCTTTACATCCCCCTCGAAGGATGGTATATCCCCTATACAACCCTTGCCTAAGGTTGCATAGCTTCCGCGCATACACTGAAATACAAGCCGCTGGAAGATGTGTGAGGCGAGGACGCGGTCTTCGTTGTGAACACGAACGAACCTCCGTTGATTGAAAAATAAAGTATTTTGACCCGGAGAGCTTTGTGGGAGACTCTAGAGGCCTTTCGTGCACTTTATTTTATTTGATTCGAAATCGGGGTGATTAGACTTGAAAGGCCCTGTATACTCCTAGAGCTAATTTACACTTGAAATTAATCTTATTTAATTTATTTTGTGATTTTTATTTCAGCTGGCAGGGTCAAAGGCTACATACACCCTGTATGGTATTTTTGCACTAGATTTCAATTTAAACACTTACACTAAAAATATTTTAACGTATCGACACTAGAAATTTTCCTAAGTCGGGGTTGGATTTATTTGTTTTAATTAAATGATTTGTAGAGACTGAGAAAATTGACTTACATTAATTTGCGCGACGGCGGTTTGATTTAATTAATGCACTGGGGCGATTTAATGAAATGTACATTTTTACTAGGACCTGCCTAGGAAGATGCAAAGGTCCGGATTTAAATTCGCAAGATACACCGAAAGACACACTTGGATTTATGAGCTGGGGCAACCGAAGAGTAACACGGGCACTGGATTTATTTGTCACTAAATACGCCGAAAAAACAACTTGCCGGGGACTTGGCGTGCTCTCTTATTTATACTGACGATGGGGGCTTGGGTTGCGGAAGTCTGGATGAAAGCCGGATCTGGCGCCAGCCGATCCAATGGGCTCGCATTGTGAAATATTGCGCAATAAATATTGAAATTTTCGAATTTCGGGATGAAAATTATATCAGTAAAACGGCGATGAAAAATGGGACAATTTGATATAAAGATGTCAGTGGAATCTATTTTTATTTTTGAATTATGAACGATAACTGTCTGAATAACATAGTAAATTGAATTGGTCCCGTGAAGTATCGTTGCGAGTCTTACTTTGATCCATATTTGATGTTATATTAAGTTATCTTAACCCATATTTAATTTATGCCATATTGAGGGTAATGTATCGCGATGTTGAACGAAGCGAGTATATTTTAGGATAAACTGAATGAAGATAACGGCAAGTTGCCGGCACTCGATTGGAGGAACATGTAAATTGGACTTATGATTTTTAACGGAGTGGAAGCCACTTGTGGGGTAAATGAAATAAAGATAGTGGCGAGTTGCTAGCACTCGATGGGGAACGCGTAAACTGGACGTATGGGACTAATGTTTTTTGGGCTGGCTGGAAAGGTGAATGAAAAATATTTTGATGTATTGATGGAAAGTTGAAGTTAAATTGAACAGAAATGAACTTGTAGAAAAATTTAAGAAGTGATCTAAATATTTTGACTTGATGTTTGGGGAGCAAATTGAAAGTGATTCGAGTTATTGAGGGGGCTGTATTTTTTAGGGCGGTCTTTTGTAAGGTGTATTTTGGTGAACTTTGATATTTGAATGATTTTGTTGATATATTCGTATTATTTGTGAATTATCGATGCTGCGTGAATTTTCTCAGAATTATTTTTTGAATATTGTGGTTTTTGTGTTTTAATGACTTTTTTATGTGTTTTGCCAAGTTGATCTTAACGATTGAATTATTTGAAAAATTTTAGTAATTTTTTCATCGGCCATCTTGTTAATATGGGAAACATACTATAACAGTTGGAACGGTCACCAATCCAACTACTAACCCCGCATGACGTTGCTTTACATCGCATATCGAAGTATGTACATAGTAAAGACGCACCTACGCTCGCCCCCTTTGAAACAAAGTTACAAGAAATGTTTCCAATTAAAACTAGGTTTAGAAAATTGTTTTATGAAACTGCCACCTGTCAGGCTAATCCTGGATAGGATTTGAACGATTATTGTTTTCGAAAATTAGGTAAACTTAATAAACTTCAATTAAACTCGTCTCAAAATCAGATAATTGATTGTTTTATTGAGGATATTACAGATTCACAAGTAAAAGTATGCATGAGAAGAGAGTTGTTGAATTATCTGAATATATTACGAATTTTCCGAGCACAAGTACTTTCATTAGGCAGCGAACACTTGATGACAGGAAAACAAATATATCAAGTAGTGGAAAGAGACAAAGTGAAATAACATGTTGCTGGTGTAAAAAAAAAGGTCATAAATTAAGTGCAAAATTTGTGATAAGCCGGGTCATGGAACAGATAGTTGCAGGGATAAGCTACGCGAATCAAACAAAAGCGATAGAAATAAAGATTTATTTATTTAGATATGACCACTCAACAGGTAACCAATTACGGGGTGGGAACATTACAGTGAAGTAATAGAAACATTATACGTCATAATAGAATATTAAAATAGAATAAAACATTGTAACTAAAAACATTAAAAACACATTAAAAACATTAAAATTGTTAAAAACATTGTATTCGAATAGAACTACAATAGAGCTATGGTAGAATACAAAAGCAAAAGTTGTATTATGTAATTATTATAAAATCAATCTCTTTGCCTGAGTTAATACTACAGTTGAATATGTCAAGCCTATCTTGCAGTAGATTATAGTTATTGCGCATACAATATAAAGGAGAATACTTTCATGCATGCATAATATTTCAGAGTTCCGGCTTGTTATAAGAGGTGTATGAAAATTCAATTACCCCAAAAGAAGAGGACAATCAAACCGTTAAACATATTTTATAGAGAAAAATTATTGAGTGTATCTATCCAACATACATTTTGCGAATTCCCAGGTATTGGATAAATACCATCTTCAATAAAACATAAATACTTAACAAAACGGCGCTGGCATTTCTCAACATTGTTATATAGATAACATATCCTGAGGGCCATATTAGCGCGCAGTATTCAGTTTTGATCGCACAAATAGTACAACAGTTTCATGTCATTATTGCCGAACCCTTTGCAGTTTCTTATTACAAAGCCTAAGCTTTTTACCGCTGAAGTAATGGTGAAATTAATATGTTCTTTGAAACTCAGACAATTATCAAAAATAACTCCAAGATCATTTACTGTATCTGGCCTCTGCAATATTTGACCGTTTATATGATAATCGGAAAAGATAGTGTTACGCATTTTAGAAAAAGTGAATGTATTACATGTAGATATATTGAGAGTTAAGTGATTAGACAGGTATCAGTCATTAACCATATTCAAGTTGTTCTGAAGATTTTCGCAGTCTTGTTCGCTTTCTATTATACAATATATTTTCAAGTCATCAGCATATAGGAGGCTCTCTACATTGAGATCAACCACTATAACATTTATAAAAACAACAAACATAAGCGGATCTAGTACGGATCCCTGGGGAACGCCAGAAGTATCCAGGACGTCAAATGACCTGAAACCATGGCACTTCACGTATTGACACCTATTCTCTAGATATGAATAGAAAAAATCTAATTGCGACACTGGTAATCCAAATTTACTCAATTTCTCTAATAGAACATCATGATCCAGGCGATAGAATGCCTTGGAAAAGTCTGTGTAAATGGTATCAATTTGTTTGTATGCATCAAGTTCTTTAGAAATAAATTGTGTGATACATGCGAGGTTAGTCTCGGTAGATCTGCCAGGAACAAGTCCATGTCGGTTATGTACAACTTGACCCTTCACGTGATTTGATTGGATAACGACGTATTCAAGGTGATTTTGAATACTTTAGTGAAATTGCAGATAATTGTAATGGGCCTATAATTTTCACCTGCGCTCTTGTTGCCATTTTTAAAAGCAGGGTATAGCCGACAATATTTCCATACACCAGGAAATGCGTCTTTATTGATAAATTAAATATTATTGTGGTGGACCCGCAAAGATGGCCGCCTGCGCAATCTTTGACGATAACTGCAGGAATATTGTCTGGTCCTTTAGTAAATTTAGGTTAGATTTTCTTCGAGAATTTAAGTACTTTTATTTCTGAAAACGCGGTTAATGATAAACTGGTGCTGTTACTGGCATCTTCATAAGAATTATTTTTATTTCTGTTATTATTAGGTTTTTAATATGCAGTTTGAAAGAAGGTAGCAAAGGCACTGACAATTTCCTGGGGATTTGTTAAATATCATTATATATAATATTATCTGGAATGGAACCACTTCTTCTTTTACCATTAATGTAACCCCATAATTTCTTGGGATCATTTTTTATATTTTCTTGTATTTCCAGTAGATGTTAAATATGTGGTAAAAAGATGCTAATAAATACCACAAACGGCCGAAAATACATAAGCTTGTGAGCTATATGGTAGCGAATTGACACTAATGAAATATAGTGTTGAAAAAATTAGAAACCAATAAACTAAAAGAACACGATTCAAATGGTTCGCAAGTTACGGCTAAGTGAAAATAAAAGTAGATATTTTGGAAATCATGTATGTTGTACTATTCTTATATATATAATAACGTGTTTATAAGAGTTACCATTTTCTTTTTGTAAGCAGCTTTACATAATTTGATACAGTATGTTTCCGGCACTACAAGTACATATAGGCCTGGAATCTGGAATTGGTTGGAAGGGTGGTCAATAAAAATTATTGAACCACAGCACTTAGGCCCCATCGGACCCCTTGTACATCCCCCCTGTAGGCAGACCCTCGCCTAAGCCTCCAACCAACCTAATCTTGCGAAATAGGTGGTGATACTGCCTAGGGGCATCTCCCTTATATCGGCCAAAGTAGACCAACGTTCTCCCAAAATGGATTCTCTGATTGATGAGACGGCAGAACAGTCACAAAGTACATGTTGGACCGTCTCATCTTCTCTTTAATTATTTGTGTTATCGCCGTGATCGGTAACAGACTGGCCGGGCCTGGTCCAAAGATCTTTAGGCCTGCTGCACTTGGCTGAGCTTGACCTTAGCTGTAGTCTGGTTGCTCTTAGGCCACCAAACCACAGCTCCATAGGTTATCATTGGTCTATGACGGCAGTGTATATCCACATGACTCTACTTTGGGTTTCATTCCCCAAGTTTTCCCCACGGTCCAGCGATCTTCTATCTATGTGAATATTTCATGTTAGTTTGGCATCGAAGTTTACCCCAAGGTATTTCACTTCTGATGCGAAACTTGGTGTTGTATCCAGGAGGGCAGGTAAGACTTGTAAAAGTTATAAGTTCTTAAATATCATATTATGCTTACTTGTGGATTTTAAAGGATTTAAGGTTTCCACAATTTATATTAAGTGTCAAATTATCAAACTAGTAGTTGAGTCAGGTACACGTTTGCAGATGCAATATCTGTGAATTTTTAATATGTAATTTATACACAAATCTGCCTGAGTGACTTATTTTACCAGCTCCAAATTTAGATAAAGATATAACACTTTTTAATTCATATTATTACGAAAATGTTTAAATTTCATTGAATATAACTCGATATAAAAGAGAATCTACTACATAATGACAGGAATTGACCTTTAAAAAAAAATAAAGGAACTCACACACTTAGAGAGAAAAATATTCTTAATAATGTGACAAATTTTTTAAATCCCAGAACATATTACACAATATTTAATCCAGATTGTAAGAACACCATTGTAGCATGTTGATAAATTATACTATTTATTTGTAAGATTCTTTCCCCAGTTATGTATATGAAAGACGAAAGGGATGCGAGATGTACAACGAATGAGGTTTTAAAGGAAGCGAGTGAGTGGTTAAGAGGCTATAAATAAAGGTGATTGTGCCCAAAACAAAAAGGAATACTTTTCAGAAAAAAAAATTATTTCTTTTGTCGTGTAAAACACAGAAGAGGTATAAAGTAATGTGTGGTATTTCACTGACCGAATTTCTACTGGGCACATTGTAAAAATACTGAAAAATGGTAATGAATTTAATTCAGTGATAAATAAGGAAGTGCTCATCTGACCTGTGATATTAGAACTGAATAAGTATAAAAAATTATATGCTTGAGACCGAAATTTATTTGATAGGAATAATTACTATACAGAGTGGACCATTAGTAGTTCAGGAGTTCTATGCTCTAACGTGATGTAATACATAAATTATTGTTTCTTAGAATAAAAAAAGTTCCTCTAGCAGATTTGGCGAAGATCGGTCAAGAGGCTGGTGAGTTATTGCAAAAAAATTAAAAATAATTTAAATTTTGACATCCTGTATCTTTTTCCACAGCAATATTTTACTAAAGCATATTTGGTTATATCCTCATATTTTGGCCAAAGAATCTATCCCTGAACTATGGCCTATTATTAATGATCCACCCTGTATATGTCTACTAACAAAGTAAAATTAGATATTTAGAACCTAAATAAAACTCGTAATCTGCTGCTAAAATTTATTCAATTTGATAGATTCGTTCCTTCCTGATTGATTTGCCGAAAAAACAAGCCTTAAATCAAGAAATCCATCTCTTGCAAAGTTGTGGTATCATCCTTCCTGATTCCTATGTTTCGTTAATATTTTTAGCATTAATAACAAACGAGATATAGTGATGCATGATTTAAATCATCTGTATGAAAACTTAAATGAAAATAAGAAAGTCTTAAGTAAGGCGTTTAATCTTTTATGCCATGCTGGATTTATAAGAAAACTTGAGAGGTATGGTATAAGAGGTGAACCATTAAAATAGTTTAAAAACTATTTATGTGTTAGAGCGCATCGTGTCGAAATTAATAACGTTAGGTCTGATATTCTTGAAACCTCAATAGGAGTGCCACACGGATCAGTTTTAGATCCCTTACTATATATTATTTATGTAAACGATTTTATTATAGATGACTCTATACTATTTGCTGATAACTCAACTATTTTAATAGCAAAATCAAATATAAAACATACCAAAAATAGGCTGGCCTTAAAGCAAGAAAAAACTGTAAAATTTTTAGGTTTACATATATCTGACTGGTCTATACACATTGACAGTATTTGCAAACGAGTTGCTCAAGTTTGCTATTGTATCAATCAATTACGTAATATTGTTGACAAATCAGTCTAGATCATATACTATCACACTCATTTTCATTCTGTAATTCCCTGGAGAGCTGCAAGCGATAGTAATAAGGTTTTCAAGTTGCAAAGAAAGCGGTAAGGATCGCTGGATTAAATAAATGAGTTGTAAAACTCTGTTTAAATAATTGGGAATATTGACTTTATTATTGAATTCGATTATTATTATTATTTTTTGTTCTCGAGAGCGATGCTGGACAGGTCCACCGTGTCTCCGACATTCTCACGGCAGAAGCGCCACCGAATTAACTACGGCCATTCCCCACAACCCGTAGAGTTAGTGACCGTAGATTCCCAAATCGCGTACCCTAAGTAGACGTAGAGAACCCAGGAGCCTGCTTCATACCTCCGAATACACCGATTATAAGGACTACCAACTTGACCGAGTAGACTAGGAGCTCGTACCGGAGATAGCCCGTTTTCCTCCTCTACCAAGACGACGTTTGTTTCAGCAGAAGCTGAAAACTCGATGATGTGCATTGCCTTCTTCTGATGATCGAGGAGTACTGTCAGCCTTGTTGGCTTGAATTAGCCTGGCGGTCGGGGACGAGTAGTTCCAGTATATTCTGCACCTCTCCGGGGACGTAAGGCAGCAATGGTGTTTGATCTACCCCGTACGAGTGCCTAGATAGTAGTAAAGTACTCGTAATGCCGCGTTATGGCGGTGGATGTAGGCCGAAATAGCATATACCGGACATGCAGACAGTAAGTAAATGAGAGATTGCGGCGCCTGACAGCGGGTCCTGCAGTTGGTATCAGGAACACCCCTACATCCATCACATGGCTTCGGTAGACCATCCAGGCAGGCCACAATGAATCCCTCGGTCTCCGCCTTAAGTCCAGCTGACCTTAAAAAGACGAACCGACAGGTTGGTCGATAAACCCAGTGTTTCTATGTTCTTCTAGAATACACCGTGCATGGATTTATCGAGTGTCGTCTAAACAGATTTTTCCGTTCAGCGGCTTTAGTCTGGGCTTTCAGACGATTTGGCGAAGCTCAGTGACCGACTCTGGGTTGGCACCTCGCCGGCCTCCTCGCCTGATGTCGAATACGAGACCGAGTTCATCTGCGACTCTCTTTGCTGCCTTGAATAATCCTGCTTCCACTCCTGCATTTTCATGATTTCTCACTAATTGCAGGAGAGGGTCTGAGCTCCTAAGGATATTACATGCTATACTCAGTAATACCCGGCCATGCATGCACTCCAAACTGAAGATTCCCCCGGTGACGTGGGAGGTACACAGTACACACGAGGAACGGACGATTTTGGATTAATGCTCTTATGGATATTCATCATCTCGCGGGTACCTCTATCTAACTGACGCAGCACATCTACCGTCCATCTCACTACTTCAAAGGAGTAGAGCAGAACAGGAACGACAAGCATAATTAGTGTCAGACACCTTGTTTTTCCTCAAAAGTTCAGATGACCAAATCTTTCGGGTAGGCATCTGTACTTGCCGTGGAGAGATTCCTTAATTTGTTGCACATCCTGGATGTGATATTGTCGCACACCCAAGTGTGTGTAGGTCTCTCCGACATCTAGATGTCGTAAGTTGCTCCCGTCTGCAAGCTGCGCCTCTTCAGAAAGGTCCCCGAATCGTCCTCTCTTGAGGTGGACGACTGCACACTTGTCCAATCCGAATTCCATTCCAATAGCCAGCATATACTCTTCGATCACCCTTAGAGCATTTTGCAGTTTCTGTTCTCTGGGGGCGTAGAGTTTAAGGTCATCCATATAGAATAAATGGGTGACCTTATGCCTCCGGTTGCTGGGTGGACCGCATTGGTACCCGCGGATTTGGCGGAGTTCAACAATAAAGGCAACAGTGAGATGCAGAAGAGGAGAGGACTCAAGGAGTCCCCTTGGGACACTCTTCTCCTAAATGCTACCCGCTCTGTAGTGACCCGCTGTGCACCGGATGTTATGGCAAAGCGAGTTTTCCAGAGCGGCAGCAGTTGTTCTATGCATCTCACT
Organism: Leptura quadrifasciata; assembly: GCA_963675555.1. Classification (NCBI taxonomy): domain Eukaryota; kingdom Metazoa; phylum Arthropoda; class Insecta; order Coleoptera; family Cerambycidae; genus Leptura; species Leptura quadrifasciata. The sequence continues at coordinate 49,142,360 of OY776678.1, forward strand.
AGTGGTGCTGCGACCGCAAAACATTGGAGCAAGTGTAACAAAATTTTGGTTCTAAGGCTTTCGTGGAGCTGATGATAATCCATAGTTAGGTTCCGGGTTCTCTTCCGCGTTAGTTTTGAATACTTGACGCTTCGACCATCTTGTCTTGGTCACCTTCTGAAGCGAAGTGAGCTCTGTTGGCCTGGGCTCCTCTATTTTTATGCATCGTCGTGACTTGGTTCCAGTGATATCGCATGCTAAGTGGACCGGAACAATGATGTCCATGTCAACAATAGCTGTAGTCCGGCGTCACGGTTGAAATTATTTTGATTTTTGTGTATTTCTACGGCTTCTCTGTATCGTCTGGGCCAGTTGTGTTGCGTGCTCGCCAATCTTTTGGTCTCGTCAAATCTTATCCAGTGGCCGGTTTCCTTTGATCGTTCCGCACTCAGTCTGCAGTTGCGGAACACTCAAGGAGCAACTTCTCAGCAAATCAAAAATAAGAAAGTTTACAAGAGTACGGTGCCTCATCCGGGGACACACTGTACGAATAACCCCATTAAAACTTCCTATTAGTATACCAAACACCTTGTATATATGTCATGAATATAACTTTTCCATAAATATGACTAAACTCCTCGTTCTTTGCCAACTCAATAGTAAAGATTACTTTACTAATATGCCTCAGGCACCCAAATCGCCCAATACAACACAACACAACGCGTCTACTTTACTAGATAATTAAAAAATAAAATAACTCCAAGTACAGGAATTAAGAGTGTGAAACAGGGTTTTAATTTTTGTTGCTTCTAGCATCGGAGGTATTCCGTAGTTTGTTCGTTATAAATTACACAGACGAAGGGTAGCAAGATCCAAATTGCTGCATACATTTGAGCACATTCCAGTGTGTGTTCTACCACAAGCTTCCGGCTCGGCTGTTGAATTAATTAGGCGCGTTAACCCCTTCTAGTTAAAACTATATCGGACTTGCCTTTATTTTGTGTTTTCCAAATTCGAACAGTGGTTAAGGGTTTACATCAACGTGTATGTATATCGTTAATTAAGAAGAAAGGAAAATTAAATACATTCACACAGAACCAAACAAAGCATATCATACACACCATAAAAGTAACTATATATTCAGTATGCTATAGCGATATTGATAATTTCGCTTATAAATATCGGTTAATCAGAGTAAAGTTGAATATCAAGGGTAATATCGTTTCTATGGAAAAGTGAAATTCAAAATGGCAGGAAAGTTTAAATGTATATAAAAAAATATCTTATTCCAAATAGGAGCCTCGACTGGTAAATGGCAGAAGTAATAAATGTTGATATATCCATGGTCCACTTGATTATTATATTGAGTTTCTACTTTGATTTCGTCCAGTAGATAATATAAACTGTTTATAGGTCAGTAAGAATATACAGATAATATACTAGACCTCGGATTATGCGCGAACAAGCTGAATAACTATTTTATCATCATATAAATATTATTCTGATAAGTCCTGATGATTTCGCCTGGTGCTAACTGTTACTTACACACTCCTTGCAATGTGTGTATTATTGATTTTTGGAGGATATCTCTATTACTACGACACAAGAAAATATTTAAAAAAATCAAGAAAATTATTCTCTATTGAAAAAGTCATATCAAGTATATTTGTACGAGCGATAGTTTTAGAGGCGTCGCGTCGGCCAATTAAAAGCATATTTTCGGCTACTTTGGGTACTTTATTCTACACCAGAGTTGTCCAAGCACTGGCAAAATGTGCTCGTAAGCACTAAGCACTCTAAAAAAGTGCTTAAAATTTACGAGTACTAAGTACTAAGCACTTTTTAAAAATTTAAAGAATAGATTATTTATTGAAGCGAAGATTTCATTGGATTTAAATGTTATTTACAAAAAAGGACAAAGGCCAACAAAATTGACAATGCAGGAAAAAGTTGAATGTATTGTATTTCTTTTATTTTAGCAAAAATGTCAATAGAAAAAATAATATAGATTAACTATTGATTAATTTTCTTAACATTTTTGGTGGTCCCCTGAAATTTAAGCTTTTCTATTTAGGCTAATCTTTAGTTATCATGTGCAATAAAAAGCTTGTGAATAAAAAGTAGTGAAATTTTATGTTAAAAGAACGCTTTTAATAATAGTACTTCACCAATGTAAGTTAAACTGCCAGTATATCGAAGAACGCTTCATAAAATAAGACACTGATCATAAATAAAAATAATCGCCGATTAGTGTTCATAAGAAATATATATGTACATAGTAACGAGTCTTTACATAAAAAGGTTTATAACTAGAAATTATTTTTGAATATACAGGGTGAACCAAGGCGATTGTACAGGACCCAGTGCCATTTTTTAAAAGCCTTTATTTAACCTGCAATGTTTGTTTACGTCAAATCTTGCAATCAAGATTTCGATTAATTCTAATTAAGCTAGAGCTTTGAAATTTTGCACGTGTGTAAGTCCGGTGATAATACACTTTAACATTTTTATATAAGAAAAAAAACTTGATGGTGGCTTCAAGATGGCGGACGGCTTTGCCGTTTATGATTTGATTCCACTCAAAATCGATATCTGGGGGTTTTCGAGATCGCCAATTATGAATTCTTAGTCAAAATTTAGAAGTTTAAAATGGCGGCGCCAATATGGTGGACGACTTTTATCATTTCAAATCGATCAAAATCGATATCTGGGGGTTTTCGGATTCACCGATTACGAATTTCTAGCAAAAAAATTTAGTTCAGGATCGCGACTTCAAGATGTCGGACGACTTTACCGTTTAAGATCCGATTCTATTCAAAATCGATATCTGGGGGTTTTCGGGGTCGCGGATTACGAATTTCTAGTAAAAAATTTAGTTCAAGATCGCGCACGACTTTACCGTTTATGATCCGATTCGTCTCAAAATCGATATGTGGGGATTACAGCATATCAAAAGATTAAAAAGTAAAAAAAGAGGTGCCTAATTTATAAAAAGCACAACACTAATTCTATTTCTAATATACAACTTGGATTTAGACAAAAAAAACAGCGAGAAAACTTTACATCTAAACACCTAAAATAACAGTAGTGTTATTTTATTAAAAGAACCATAACATAATAGTTGTTATTTGTATTATATGTTGCATATACACAATAATGTTAGAAAACTCAGCAAAGCGTTGTTTCATGTATTGAAAGCTCTTTTCAGACATTCATAAATTATTAAACACATTTCATTCTCTGTTTAGGGCTTTCCATTCGCAAAACTTACTATGCGAAATTATCTTTAACAATCCACTTGTGTTTAATAACGTCTGCTAAATCACAGGTGCTTGGGTACAGTTCCAATGAAATTTAAATTTAAAATAAGTATACAGTTTTATTGCAAAATATAAAATTCTAGTTTATGAGCGAGTTTAATATGAAGTCACAAATAATATGAAGTTTCTAGATGAATATACAAGCCAAAAAAACTGTCGTATAAATAACAGAGTCAATAAATTTTATATTATACCCGTACATTATTGTATTACAAATCGTCGAATAAGATATATGCATAAATCTTTCCATAGGGAAGATTTAATCATGGTTAGTTCAAACTTTAGCAAGTTCTAACATAATAAATCCAATATTTTCAGTCTATAATGTAATAATATGTTTATTTATTATTTATTTATAATGTAATAAGGCTATACATCTTTCTATTGACCAATAAAGGGACGATATTAAGACTGTCAATGAGAAACTAATGCCCGTGTAGATACCTCTTACGCAGAAGATTCGGGTTTTGATTCATTTAGAAAATGTGTTCCATAATTTTTCAATACCCTTCTATGATTGTTCGTGTCCTATCGCAGGTTATTGGACAAATAGAAACAATTAGACAATTAGTCTGTGCAATAGAATCTGCTTTTCACATATATAAATACGAACATCAAACCAGTTATATCATGCAAATATTAATTAACACTTTGATATAGTGTAATGTCGAATGTCTATGTGTATTTCATTCTTATTTTATCATTGACTATTAGTATTAAACAAGATTACCACCAATACAAAAATTTAAAATTAAATTTTTTCTATATTAAACAGTCGCTAACGACTACGGCAAAGTATCCACGACCGGTTCGTCATGACATCTCACAACGTATCTATTTGTTTTCCTGCATCCTATCCAGTGGTTACTATTAGTACTAAGGCCGTATTTATGCATTGCGTTTTCCGTCATCTTACGGAAATCAAATTGTTTAGTAGTAAATATCAAATTCAATCTAGTTTTAAATGTACATTATTGTCACAGATAACTCATATCATGTGTATTTAAAAAAGTGAAACTGTGAAGACATAAATGAAACATATGTCCAAACTGCAACTACAGACATGTAATAATAAAAATACAATTATAGTGTATTCATTACATCAAATAATCTATGTGGTCTAAAATTAAATATTCCACATTTACATATTCAATGTAAGAAATAAGGAAAGAAAGAAAGAAAGAAAGAAAGAAAGAAAGAAAGAAAGAAAGAAGAAATACAAATCTACTTGGCTCTACATGATATTAATATGTCTTGTTTGACCGAATATTGGCTCAAGCTTTCGGAAGTACCAAGAAACTGTTAATACAGAAAAATATCCATGTTTTGTACAGGTTCCCATAAAAATAATGGTGTAGTAATAAACAATTTACAATGTGTTAACTTGCATATGACTGACGGTCGAGAGGTGAGCGCACTTGCCTCTTACCCAAAAGTTCCGGGTTCGATCCCCGGTCGTGGCAGTGGAAAATACTGTGTAAATGTGTAGCCCCCTCCTACACAAGGTTCTTCGAGAGCTTTCCGGGATAAAGGGGGTCGTAATTACCTGTGGTGTTATTTATTTATTTATTTATATACATCGATTTGTCTACTGAAAAATCAATAGAAATTACTGGTGAAAATATTCTAAATGTATTACAGAATTTTTGGCAATAACCACTACAAGGAAATATTAACGAATAGGCAGGTTCGACATTTTTCGTAATTTTCTTGTTTTAACTAAAATCGAGAGATTTTGATTAAAAAATGATAACAAAAATTCTCGCATGCGTACAATCATACAAAGTGCACACGCCTTACTTTTCTTGCAATAATTTTTTTACTATTTAGTACAACTTTAAAAAAAGCAAGTTTTTTAAAAAAACACACTTTTTTATTTCCTACTTTTTTATCATACTTTAATTATTTATAAAGTATGGAACCAATTTACAAACATTGATTAATTGGAGCTGGGTTCCGAGGTATAAATCTAACGGCATTCCCATTATGTCACCGGAACTAATATCGTACTATTTGTACGGGAAAAATGGACGCAGAAGTCTCTGATCAGGCGAGAAATCTTTTGTATTCTACGTCTTGCCGGAGGTGCCGGTTGGATAGTGCATTTAATCAATTTTCACACCCGCTCCCCCTACGTGCGGATATCTGCAAAAGTAATGGTGCAGGGTTGCCATCCAAATTTTAGAGTGAAATTCCCTGACTTTTCCAAGTTTTCCCTGACCAAATTAATATTTTTCCATATCCGCTAAAAACGCAAGTATTTTAGTCTTGTAGGGGTCTGGAACCTTCGGTGTGACGTTTTTTTTATATACATTTATTTAACGTCGGCCTATTTCCGCTACTGAAGCCTAACACCGACGCCTGTAGACGAGCTACCCCCAACCAGGAATTTTGCCGAACCTCTTCCCTTAAGAAGAGTAGGGATCTTTTACTTGCCTAACATTTAATAGACAAGGGACCGACGGCTTTACATCCCCTCCGAAGGATGGTATATCTCCTATACAACCCTCGCCTAAGGTTGTATAGCTTCCGCGCATACACTGATATACAAGCCGCTGGAAGATGTGTGAGGCGAGAACGCGGTTTCCGTTGGAATGGTCACCCATCCAAGTACTAACTGCGCCTGTCGTTGCTTTACATCGCATACCGAAGTATGTACATAGTAAAGACGCACCTACGCTCGCCCCCTCGGTGTGACGTTGTCTCTCAAGAAGTAGTTTCCGCAGATATCAAAACAATTGAATACAACAACCATGTTGTTCCTCTCCAGATGGTGACAACTTGGTTATCGAAACGCCTGTCGAGTAATAGGATTCAAGTGTTTTGGTATTTGTGGAAACTACTTCTTCAGAGGCAAGTATTTTATGCTCAAGAAATTTCAGTACTGCCTTGAAGAGTGAAGCATAGGTACTAGGTATAGATTTTATTTCGATTTTATAAATAACTTTTATTCAAAATTTGAAGGAACACAAAGTAAGAAAAATATTCGTACTACTACAAAATATTGTACTTAATACAAGTAAATTATGTCTTTGTAATTTGTTCTCGTAATTTCCGTTTCTTACATTCAAGAATTTTGATCTCCCCATTTTGCACATTGTTTTCGTTTTAGAAACAATTGTTCTGCTGTAGTTTATTTTTCTTTGCAACGAGAGATTCCTTATAATTACTGTTTGATCTTCTTGTCTATCGCCAAAGTTTTTCATTGATTTCCACGATCAATGATCCCCTATTTTAATGCTGTCATAAACCAAACGCTGATTAATGACAGAATTTTCGTGAAGATTTTCCACTAAAAGCTCATTGTTTATTGAAAACCCAAACTCTACAGCTGCATTGCCATGGGAAATGATTTAATATGAATAATTTAATCACGGACCATAAATCGATATAATCTTTATTTTTCATGAATAGCTTAACATATCCCCCTAATTAAATTTTTCTTGAAACTTCATCTCGTTTTTCAGAAACTCTTGGTACTGTTGTTGACTCCTCTCGGCTATGAGGCTATCAATTTTGCTTATGTCAAGAAGCTCTTGTAACACTGTTTTAAATCTAGTAAAAGCGTCTTCTCCATTAAATTGGAATTGAAAGCATTCCTTTGACAATCGCGATTTTAACATCGTTTCGAGATTTTCTGTGTAACAGTAATCAACATTTTGTGCCAACAACAAGGATAGCTAATCGAATCTTCTGCTTGCTTGGCGGGCTAAGCTATGCTACCTACCAACCTTAAAACATCAATCCATCAAATTAAAAAGCGCGTGTTATGGTAAATCACCCAATTTTATAAATTATAAAAAATTTGCAGATGAGCGGAAATTCCCTGACTCTCTAATATATTCCCTGACTTTTCCAGATCAGTGGCAACCCTGCGGTGGAATACTGTATTATCATCCGATCTTAGTAACTGTGCAAAATTTCACCAATTGATTATGTCAGGAAGTGTGTAAATAAAGGATGCAAGATTTGAACACAAACATGAAAACTGCATTGTTAAAGAAAAGCAAGTAGAAATAAGTAATTCCTACTAGACGGAAACTAGAATATATCTTTAAAATTATATGTCCCTACAAATGGGACTGTAGATCACTTTAACAATTATTGTGACTATCATAAATTGCCTTTTCAAAGTTGCTGTTGCGACTTCATGGTTCCATCTTGAACGATTATTTTTGTCAGTAATACTGTTGAACACTTGCCGTCACTAAATGCTGCACTATATACTATAAGCGAAGTATAGCATTATGGTGAAATTTACTTTATGAACAATTTAAGAAGTGGCAGCCACTTTATTAACCGTGCAATGTGACGTTGAACTCTACAAGTGCGGAAACGCTATTATCATTACAAATATTATCTATATGTTCTATAACTTTAAAAGATAATGAATGAAAGTCTCCAGACCGTCGCAGTAACTATCAAAGACACTTGGATATGATAACAAAACTGAAATCGTTTTTCAGTAACGTAAGTCAGTCGTTGCCTTCTTCCTTCGCAATCTCCATATTCTGAAAGCTTTGAGGTTTTCTCACTGGTAATTAATTATGACGTCGTCCATACCGGGATATCTCCTTAGAATTGTGACTGCGGGAACTACTTGGCAGCGACTGCAAATTTGCCAAGACATACAATCCAAAACAGCCGTTGGGCATCTAGTTTCTGTCTATACGGCTAGACCCTTTTTTGTCCTTTTACTGAATAAGAATTTTGAAAAAAGTACATAAAGTGCAGTTAATATATGTCTATTATTTTGTTTTGGTTTTATTTGAATATCTTAAATGGTAATTGAGGAAAACAACTTTGAGTGTTTGAAATTACTTAAAAAAGTACTGTAGGCAAGGATCAATTTGGCAAATATAAAGGAAAAAAATAGGTTCTGGGGCATCTAGCTCGCTTTTATACTTATTTGTCTAATTGCGCATGAAATACCTTGCAGAATAAATTTGTGTGTAGGAAGGCCTATTAATTTATTTTACTACAATTATTTTTGTGAAACATATATTGAAAATAGCTCTTTGGAAACTAAATCAATGGCACTACTATTATTATTATCATTATCACACGCTGTTGAAGTACTCACCGTAAGCAGAATACATTAACCCATTACTTCCTACCCTTATTGATATCGGATATTAACATGCGCTTTGAGAACTGAGGTTTTAATCTCAGTTCGTTAAGCTTGCCTATTGCCATTGATATTTAAATATATGGCGAAGGAGCTGGTTCTATAATTTCATTTTGCGTGTATATGTTGAATTGCATAATTACTTCCAATGTAAACAAGTAATTGATCAGACAGGAACTCTTACGTATTAAGGAATATTATAATTTTTACTGCCAATTTATGATTTATTTTTCAGAAAGCAGTATTTTAATTTCAATAATTACAAGGCATTATATAGTCATATACAAAGTGCACCGATGAAACTTCCAGGCGTATTACTTCGGAAAATAACGTAGATACTTAGTTCTGCAAAATTCAATTGTTAGTATATATAAATGACTTCAGACGACTTAGAAAGACTTTCCCTTAAAGGTCTAAGTCAAATTTGCCGGACTAATATACGCTCTTCTATATATTCAATTTTTATGTCGTCAAATTTCCGTTATTTCTTAATGGATCTTGATGAAATCGTTTTAAAATGTTTTTAACGCATGTTAGGTCACCTGAATGACCTCTTAAATCTAGGTGATCTAGATTTGTCTGAGAAAAACAGGTGGGCTCTACAGTTTATAGTGGAATCCAAACCACTTTTTGAGGACAACTTATAATTGAAAATTACTTCACAAGATAAGCTCAGAGACAACTAGACATGCTAATCACTGAAGTATCTTCCAGAATCACGTTTTCGGATACGCTTAGTTTCATTTCAGCATTTAACTTTATACTTTTATTAATTTTCTAACTCCTACTAGTCATGCTACCTGAAACCCTAAGAGTGGACCTACTTCTTAAAAATCAAAATTATTAGAACCGTTTTTGATGAAAAATGATATAACTGTTCATATATATTTCCATATCTGGCCACGCCTTCTTATACTGGTAACAAGTACCTTGTGCTAAATTTGATTTTTAGAGCCATTTTAGAGAAAAAAAATTATGAAATCCACTAAACAATTACACCTCCACGCTCCACAGGATCCCTTCTCTTCCAGAATAAACTATTCATGCCATCTCTTACCGATACTAAGAGATACCTATGTCTCAAATTTGGTCAATAGCTTAGAGCCATTTGGAGAATAAAATTATATTCCACTTTCTTACAGATTTTTAGGGGTTTACTCCCTCAACATTTGAGTTAGGACCGATCTTATGATAGTACCTCGAGGATGGCCATCCTGAATGCGCATGCAACATTTGAGCAAAATAAAACCACTAGCTTAATTCCTAGTTTCAACCACAGACTATAAAGAGGCAATTTTAAAATCACCGTTTAGGTTCAGTGGAACGTTCAACGCTCTTTACAAGATCTACGAATGTGAAAAAACGTGTGGTGTTGTGTTACCTCGAGGTATGGCCATCCTGAATACACATCAACATTTGAGCAAACTCGAACCACTAGTTTAGGCCCCAGGTTCACCCACCTGATGACAGATAGGCTTTTAGGTTCAGAGGAATGTTTAACGTCTCCTTTGCAAGACCTATCGATGTACAAAGACATGGTATTCCTTTATCTAGTGCAGAATAGATATTTGATGTGAAAGGCTAATATTCATTTATAATAAATGCTAGAAGGTTTGGCAGATATCCTGAAGTTAAATTTATTTTCTCAGTTTTTAAGCAATCTAATATTTTATTGTTAGTTTCATTCATAGTTTCATTAAACTCACCTGCGATATCTTTTGAATTTATTAGTAGTATATTATCTTCAGTAATTAATGATATTGCCCTCGTTTTTTATTTTTGGGTTCTGTTAAATCTTGAACTATCTTGAATCTTTTTTGTATTATGTTTGTTATTCAGTTTTTATAACCCCACGTGTGCGGTATAGTGAAACCTGTCAGTATATGTCAAAATTTGACATTTCGTTCAAAACTCATTTAAACGATTCTAGTTTCAGAAAACTTCTAATTTTATTCTAAGCTTTTTAAAATAATCAAAAAGAATTATTTGCCTGTTTATTCACTTTTATTGAATATTTTGAAGAATGTTGATAGCAAAAAGGAAAACAAAATGTTATACGGACAATTGGCTTCAGATATATTATTTGTTATGGTTGAACTGGTATAGACAGTAACTATTTGTTTTTATTATTTGAACTTAAACTAAAGCCAGTCACAATAATATTTGAATATAAACTAAAGCTACTATTGAAACTATCAATAATATTTTCAAAATACGACTTTCTTGGGTTGCAGAATTTTAATAATTGTTCAGATTAAACTTTAATTAATAAAGACAGGACAGAACATTCATATGAACTGTACTATAAATTCAAAAACTCACCTTACCGTTACTTTATGATAAAGTCGCGCAGTCTTAGACGTTCCAAATTGTACTTCTCCCATGATTTACTCAATATACATTAAACACACCGTTCCGCCTATCTCACTGGCGCATTCGCCAAAACTGGCCAATAATAGGATAACTAATAAGCAGCAGACATAACCCAGACTAACCTCGACATATACAAATAGGATAAGAAAGAAAGCAACATAGTATAAGCAAAGATTTAGTGAGTTAGGCTTTACGTAGAATATGGTAGGCAGTGATGTAGAGATAAATAAATAAGGTTATGACATGCCAAGAACATACGTAGAAAAAATTATCAGCGAATTATTGCATTAAGCATAAACTGTGTTAGCAGACAACCGCGCTATCGAAAACTTCTATGAATATCTATCCAACACAAATTTTACATATTCGTTTAATAATTTGTAATTTTAAACTAAATGAAACATTCTATATTATATAATTCTGTAATTTTGGATACGAGTTATTTTCCGCAATGGCGTCAAATGGAGACATTATTAACAAACAATTTTTTTTGAAACGTTAAAAGAATATGACTTTAATGACAAATTTAGTAAACTTAAACTGCCATTTCTTTGATACTCCATATGAGTATAAAACAGTATACTATTTGTGACACTTGAATCATTTTTTTTTTTTCATGCTAATACGTTTATATCGGTATCTCCTTTCATAATTTGCCTTTGTTTCTATTGAATTACTATCTCTCATTTGGACTCCCGTTCTACTCTAAGAAAGTAATGGCATACGTATACACACAATTAATTATACAAGAACCATTCCCTAGGACATTGTCATCAGCTGTAGCTGAAACTTAGGACAGGAGATCAGCTAGCCGTATTGTCTCTCACATAACCGCGGCCCAGCCCACTGCTACCGTCTCGGCAACACATGAAAGACACAACTCTGTGAAGTTAGCACTACCACTTCACAATTTTGAAATCGTTTTGGCCCCATTAATTGTAGCTTTTTTGTTGTGATTTGTTGCGGTGAGAAAAGCTCTTTACTTTAAAAAAATAACCAATGATAATGCAAACTTCATAGTGAAGATAGCATTACCACTCACAGAAATCGCCTTAAAAAGTGCACAAATATTTTCTGATCATAAAAAGAATTTGTTGCAGAGAGAAAAATGTGTAGCTCTTTATTTAACAAAAATAACCTATGGTAATGCTAACTTCACAGTGAAGATAGCATTACCACTCGCAGAAATTGCTTTAAAAAGTGCATAAACATTTTCTTATCATAAAAATAATTTGTTGCTTATTTGTTGCATACGATTAATAGCAAAAAAATTAATGAAAAAAAATGTTTTTTCTAATAACTTCTGGTAATACGAACTTGATAATTAAGATATCATTAAAACGATAAGAACGATTAAAAAAATTGTTTAAATATTTTTTTAAAAAGGGCCAGAAAAAACAAATAGCTTTAAAAAAGTGAGCAATCGCGACTGAACGATTCCGGGTGTGTCGTATAGAAAATGAAACACTAAATGTGCAAGACAAGTAAGGATATGATAACAGGTTTCAAAAGATTTTGGGAACAAAACGTGGACTACTGTAATTTATTTTGAAAAGTAGTAGCAGTTTACTCATAAAAACAGGCGTTTCTTTTAATTGCATAAACATTTTACTCAAAAATGTTTTCTAATGAACGAAAAAGCACAAATCGCAAGAATTCTAAGGTTGTCATAAATTGAGAAAGATTTCTCGAAAATAGTTTCTTATGTTGAAACTATACTAGAGAAAACTTTATTTGCAACAAATTGTTTCTCAACGCAACAAATTTATACGCGACACGCAACAAAGTCTCGAAAAACACATGAAAAAAATGCATTTGCAACGGTTTTTGCAGGTGGTAGTGCCAGGTTGTACTGGAAATTCAAAATATCATTGAATTTTGCAAACATTTTTTTCGAAACAAATTAGTTTTCGGTGCAACAAATTCGTACGCGACACGCAAAAACTTGTCGAAGCGAAAAACTCGTGAAAAAAAATATTTGCAACGGTTTTTGCAGGAAGTAGTGTCAAGTTGTGCTGACAACCGATAGTTTTATAAATATTTGCGAAAATTGGTTTCGCAACAAATTATGAATCGGTGCAACAAATTTGTACACCACACGCTATAAATCGTCGAAGTGAAAGACACATGAAAAAATGCATTTGCGACGATTTTTGGCGGTGGTAGTGTCAGGTTGCGCTGGAAATGCAGCGAATTATCAATTTTTGCGAAAACTTGTTTCGTAACAAATTATTACTTGGCACAACAAATTCGTATACCACACGCTACAAATCGTCGAAGTGGAAAACACACGAAAATATGCATTTGCAACGGTTTTTGGTAGTGGTAATGTCAGGTTGTGCTGAAAATTCAACGTTTTATCGATTTTTGCGAAAACTTGTTTCACAACAAATTATGACTTGGCGCAAGAAATTTGTACACCACACGGTACAAATCGTCTCGAAGTGAAAAACACATGAAAACATTCATTTGCAACGATTTTTGGCGATGATAGTGCCAGGTTGCCATGGAAATTCAACGTTTTATCAATTTTTGCGAAAACTTGTATCGCAACAAATTATTACTTGGCACAAATTCGTATACCACATGCTACAAATCGTCGAAATGAAAAACACGTGAAAAAATGCAGTCCTTCACAGAGCTGAAACTCACTACTGAATATCCATACCCTTTCAGAATTCGAACAAAGAACTCCTTAGTCTCAAGCCTAACACGTAAACACCGAACTGGGCCGGTTATTAACAAGATTTTTGTTGGTTTGTTAAAGAATAATGTGAACCATTCTCGTAACATAATGAGCGCCCAAATATGCAAATAACCTTCAGTATCAACACAAGCTTGGCTCCTAAAACCCGGTAAACTTTAAGAGCGGCTTTGTTTTGAATACGAATACCTTGAAGTTTTGGAGATTTAGCAATTTTGGGAAGCAAATGTCAATAGGAGAATGGACTAACAGTTCGTTAAAGAAAATATGTTGGTAAAAGTTCAATTCAATGTCCCCAAGAAAATTAAAATTGGTATCAATAGAAAAATAAGTGTGTTTAAAGGCGAAATTTCACAAATTTTGTGGAGTTACTTCGACAGAAAAATATATTCCTTCATACATAAATTTTCAGTCCTCTATAATTACTCTAGTACAATATTAAAAAACCAACCCCGTATAAGTACCTTCAATAAGATGGTTAAGGTCCCATATTCTAATACTCCAGAAAAATTTTCTTGCACGTGTTAACTCTTCTTTCTGCACTATAGGTATAGGAACGCTGACTCGGACCGTTTATTTAAAAAAACGTTTAGGTTATCTTAGCTTGTTTTTAATTGTGGTTTATTTTCTTATTTCTCGCCGAAAACTTGTTTGATAAAAGTTCCTATAGTTAATTTAGAACCCCTTTCACACTGCATTAACAAATATAGGAATTCCTTGAATATTAAATTGAGTTAAATTAGCCCGTAAATATGACCTAAAATTATCAATTCGTAGAGGCACGATGTCTTAGAAAGTAATTAAGAATGAAAAAGCTTTTAGTACTTAGAAATGGATCTCATTTCCTCTACTGTTGTTGGTGCATCTGAGAAGATATTCGAAATTAAAATAAATCGTATTTTTAATAGCAAGGATTTTCAGGATCATTTACAGCAATTAAAGATTAAAATGATTGTTCTGCAGCGAATAATTAAAAGAGTGTAAAAGAAGGCTTAATTAAGCCAGACTCTATTGTTAGAGAAAATGAAAGAGTCCCACAGTTTGGGATAAAATATTGTAATTATTTACCGCAATGTATAAGCACGCTTTTATATGGAAAAATATGCATTGGTATTTTATATTTTTTTCTCATAAAAAGTAGAATAACTGGGACATTGACAGGACGTTGACCTGTTATAAATACAAATGTATACTGCGCAAACTTAAAAAATATCTTTAAAACCATTGGTAATGCTTCGCTATATACGTTTAATTCAAGTCTTAGGAAAATGTTTGGATATTATTTGAATATGGTATCTATTAAGTGGACGTCTTTGGCGCTATAACAACTCCCGGGTCTTTTTATCAATATAAACATTGCTTTGCTCGACTCTCCATTTATTATAGACTTGAGTAGTATTTTTAGGCCTTCTATCCATGTAGGAAAAATCTAGGTTATTTAAATCAGGAGATTTTGTTGGTCAGTGGCGATCGGGAAACGTTACCTTTAAAATGTAAATATGAGATGCGGTACCGTTTTGTTTAAACCTGTCGAAACTCCGTTATCCGTTTGTCCAATTCGGATCACAAAAAGATACGCGGTACTGCTGAAAAGTGAGAACCTTTCAGCAGCATCTTCTATAGCTTTCTTAAAGAAAAACAGCCTCGTGCACTTCATTGTATGTACCCCACTAAACTGTAACTTTAAGTTAATGGCGTTTCGTGGATAATTCGAGCAATGTCTGTTCCTCTGAAGGCGGCTGTATATTCTCGTCCGTGGCCTTCCCCAAGACGTCTCGGCCGAGAGGCCTGTGCTCGAGTGCGACCATGTACACTCTTGCTGAATCGGTTGAAGATGGGAGGAGATGGATGATTACACAGAAGTTGCTGCTGTTGTTGCTCTATGTGCCATTAGTTATTACAGTTATTTACACACTTATCATACAAAAAAAGGAAAAAATGGCGTAAATGGGGATGGTGGATGATCACAACGCAACGCATCAAAATATAACATGTGAACCCATGCCCATGCAAATGTTTTTATCCTTATGAAACCTGTAACTAGGATTCCATAATACGGGTTCCATTTGATAAATTTCTATGAAATTAAGTTGGCTCTCATTATTCCACCATTTTTCCGAACAAAAAAATATGTTTCTAACGGTTTAATGCGCGAGCGAGACTGGGAGAGGGAAAAGTGTACAGCGACGTACTCGCTATTCGCGCGACTCTTTAACTCGGGCACAAAAAAACCGACACGCGACGGAGAGAGAGCGAGGAATACCGAAACACACATAGGCGAGATGAGAAAGAACTCTCATATACTCTCGCACTCGGCCTGTGTCGGTGTACAGCCGCCATATCAGGTTACACAAAATGATTAGAATTTACCGTAGAAGCTAAAAATGTTAAAATAATTAAATTGGTTGCTTTCTCCGTATAACCGGAAGTGACAGAAAAGCACAACCACTTTAGTAGGATTGAGCTTCACGAAAAATCTGTGTAAAAAAAATTCTAATTGTATCCTTAACAGTTCCAGAACTATAAATGTTACGGGATATTTCAAGAAAAATATGTACCTACATGAAGAGTGTTGTAACATTAGATAAGAACCTGCAAAAATAGAAATACTGCATAGCGTACCGATGAGCGTTCGGGCTAACCAAGCGGGCATCATCAGGAGATAATCAGAATTGCAAATAACAGCAATTATACTCAAAAAGAAAATACATACATACATACAATATCCGACTATAAAAACTTATCTAAACCGGCGAATAATGCTTATATCCAGCTTATACAGAGTGCCATTTGTTTCATGTCATTTAAAAAAATTGATAATGGGGAATGACCAGACAAACAAAAAAGTCTTATATAATAGAGGGTCTAAAGTCCATAGTTTTGGAGAAAAAAATGTTTAAAAAATTAATTAATTGTTAATAAAATTGGTTGAGATCTTCTGGAATATTGAGATAGGCAAAGTATTCCATAATAGAAAGGAAAGTTCAACCAAGTTCAACTCTATTGTACACCGGCTGTACATTAAGGTGGGTCGAAAAAATTAAAAAAAATTTTTTCAAGTCGTAACACCGCGGAAAAGTTGCTAATTGAGGAGACTAAAAAGGGGTAAAAAAAATTAAGATTAAATTAAGATATAAACCGTCGAGTGTCACCGATAAAGTAGCGGCGGCTATCTTTGTGTTTTTTACTTTTGCGGTTTTATTATCTACCTATTTATGCTCAAAGATTCCCAACCGACGTCATCCTTGTCCATTGGCATTTGTTAATATTGCCCAGCGTGTTCGGGAAACAGGTCGACTCGATGAACAGGCGGGCGAACGAGGTCCGTAACGCGAGGATATGGTAATTGAAGCGGAGGTTCAAGTTTTGGAATTTGTAGAAGAGGATCCAACTTAAGTACCCGCGATATAGCAAACCGTGTGGAAGTGTCTCATTTTGTGGTATGGAGGATATTGCGAGATATGAGTTTACACCCCTACCCTTATCAATGTGTCCAAGCCCTAGAACCTCAGGATTATGCAGATCGAATTGAATTTTGTAGGTGGATTTTGAGAAAACATGCAAGAAATGAGGATTTTTTTAAACGCCTTGTGTTTCTCTAATGAGTCATGTTTTACCAGAAACGGGGTAGGGGTGTTTAGCTTCAAAAATATGCATTATTGGTCAGATGTAATAAGATGGTCTCACTTACAACGACGTTTCTCTGTTAATTTGTGGGCAGGAATTTGTGGTAATGAAATAATTGGACCAACAGAATTACCCAATAGATTAAATGGTGAAATTGATTTAAATTTCTTGCAACACACATTGCCATATTTGTTGGAAGATGTACCTTTGGCGACGTTGAGACGTATGTGGCATATCAACGATGGCGCACTAGTGCATTTTAGCCTGGCGGTTCGAAGTTTTTTTAAATACACAATTTCCTCAACGAGGGATTGGACGTGGTGGACCGGTTGGATGGCCTGCTAGTTCACCCGACTTAAATCCAATGGATTTCTATTAAATCGCTTGTTTACCGTGATCTAATTGACAATTTGAAACAATTGCGGCAACGCGTTGTAATGTGCATAGAAACCATAAAAAATGATCCTAATTTACCCAATAGTGTGTATTTCTTTATTTCGTCGTGTTGAATAGTGTATTAATGTAGATGGAGGGACATTTCGAACAATTTACTTGGATAATCAACACTGGCAAGTTATTATTTATTGCCTGTGACTGTGCAATTTTTTTTCGTAGAAAATTATTTTATTCTGCCCAGTTTTTAAGAACCAAGAAGTCTGTAGCCTTTGCCGCCCTTGTTAATCCAAGCCGCGAATGCCGGCTCAACAGCAAAAGCTTCTTCCTGCGTTTATGGTTTTTTTTAAACTAAGTGATAAACTTCGGTGATTGCCCCATAAGGCAGAGGTTCTTAAACTTTTTTTTAGAAATTATTGACCTAGGTCAGCTTTTCCAAAGTGCTCCTAGAGGAAAAAGTTATATAGTTTTTTTGTTTGTATGGTCGTTCCCCATTACCAGTTTTTTTAATGACATGAAACTAATGACATCCTGTATTATATTTCTTAGAAATTCCAACTTAGTTTCGAAAACACACTCATATTTTGTTAGTTTGCTAGTAAATAAGCTAAAATAAAAATAAAACACCAAACTGACTAACCCAAACAGAAGTTGCCTCGTCTCTGTCAGCTGTTCTCTTCCCAACAATTTCCGTCTTCTCCACCATCAAAGAACTCCTCGGGAGCGGCTTGGGAGGTCTGCTGGTAAGTGGTGGCGGGGACTGCGGGTGTCTGGCGACATTTACATGAAAACCGGACGATACGAGCGGCGGCACAACACTGTAACTTGATATTAATTCGGCACATGTGGAATTTCTAAACGATTCCATGAAATTTTGACCACAGACGTTGCCGAGAACGGGCGACATTGGGCCAGACGAGGAAACATCACGCTGCCCTGGCGGGAGGTTGGAAAGGGTTTGGGAGGCTGCAAAAGTTTTACATAAACAAGAAGGAAGTAGCAGTTACCCTTAAAATATTATCGTGCAAATACAGACCGCGTCTTAAAGCGATTAACTTTCTGTTTTGTTGTTACAGTAGCTACCGAACTGCAAATATTTAATTTACGTATTCTAAAAAAGATTTTATACGTGGGATGTGGTAAACAAAAACTAATATGCACATGACAGTACAGAAAGTGGTATTAGACAGTGCATTTCGTTTATTTGGATACATGATATTTTGGTGCATGTTTGAAATATACAACATTTTCTGTGTTAAAATATTGATACATTACAGAAGTTTAATAACTTCTAAGATGTACTTAGTAATATTTGTTATAACTTCATCCGACTACTTAATGGTCAATCCACTTTATCTATTAAATACAAACTAGCTGTCAAAAATATTCGATCACTCTTGAATTTCCGGTATTACTGAAATCTATGTTTGTATTGAATTGTATTTGTATACAATTTTACAAAATATCGATAAGTCGATTACTGGAGGAATCAGAAACAGTGTCTAATTCGTAAACTATGATTTGAACTTAACTCTTCTATTTTATCTTGTCAAAAGATCACTAAACACTAATAATTTGATTTTTCGTAATTACGGAGTATATTTTTATTATTTTTTAAATGATTGAAAACGTGATTTTTTTGAGAACAAAACTCAACTTTTAACTGATCCGGAATCAGACCTTGTACAGAGTTATTCATTATATTTAGGCAACCCTTAATTATCGTTATTATTGGAGATAGAAAAAAAAATTCGAATGGAAGTTGTAGTGCTGTAACTAATGGAAGCACAGTGGCGTGCAGAAATTTAGGGATACTTCTTCAAGACTTGATATCTGTTTCACGACAATTGAACACTAGTACCCTTGTAGCCCCCTACGACTACAAGAGGTAGGCTCGGGCCAGCAAGAACGAACACTGTTCGGAAGAAACATTGAAAATGCAATCAGTGGGGTCCAATCACAAGAAGTAATATATTTTTTTATGGAATGCCCTGCATATTGTTGAATTATTGAATTACTTTTATTTTCCTGATTTCAAAAGTATGACATATGGCAGACCTATCTTTATCTGTTTTCGAGTTATTGAATTGAACAGTTGGATATCTTGTTACATTTTGAAGGTAAACCTATGTTTAATAACTATGAAGATACTATTGTTGAAGTATTATTTTCATAAAACTCAAAAGGCAGTCTGAACAATGCCGCCGTTCAATTGGATAAAAGTTACTCCAAAATTCAACGAACGCTAAAAAATAACAACTACAGACCATACATAATATCACCAGTTCAGCGTTTAACCGAAGTTTAGAAAAGGAAACGGCGTGATTTTTGCCGCCAGATAATTCGAAAAATAAACGAAGACCCTGATCGTTTGGACAGATGAATCAGCATCTTCCACAGCGGGTGTTTTTAATAGAGAAAATCGACGCTCCTGGGAAAGAAAAAACAACAAATAAAAAAATCCGGCAAAAAATCTGTCAGCGCTTGGCATGGCATTTTTCGAAATAAAATAGTGGGGCCAATATTCTACGATTTTATTTTAAATCGTGCTACCTTTCTAGAATAAATTCTCCCAGAAATTGAAAATATTCTTTTACAGAATTTTTTGGATAATTAACTTGATAATATGATTTGGATGCAGGATGGGGCACCTCCACATAGTGCGCTAGAAGTTCAAAAGCATTTAAACAATGCATTTCCAGTATGGATGGGGAATAATGGAACTATTAAATGGCCACCAAATAGCCTGATCTTACTCCACTAGATTAATTTTTAAGGGGATTCTTAAAGGACATAGTTAATAAAAATAATAATCAGTGTTGCTGCTATTAAAGAAGCGATACAGAATAAAACAGTCTAACTGTTGTCAATAACGATATCATCTTGAGTACTTTTCGGAATTTAAGAAGACGATATGAACTCTGTATCTACAATAATGGTGACCATATCGAACAACTTTTATAATTTATTATTTGTTTGTTGTTGTTTTGTTAATATTATATGTTTATAATTAAATATTTGAAATAAATGAGTTTAGTAATTTTCTTAATAATTTATTTAGTTTTCAATGTTAAACGGTAAATATAGGACTATCGCACTATTTTTGAAATCAGAAAAAAGAGTGGTTAAAAAAATTCAATAATATACAGGGCGTTCCATAAAAAAAATATTGATTCTTGTAACCCTCAATTCCTACACGCCATTGTGCTTCCATTAACTTATTAATGGGATCAGTTACGGCCCTACAATTTTTATTCGAAACTTTTTTTTATCTCCGATAATAACGATGATAAAGGGTGGCCTAAATATAATGAATAACCCTGTATACATTCTGAAGAATATAAACTTACACAAACTTTGACTCTTTGAATTTTTTCTTATGGCGACTCCTTCAAAAAATATGGATCAGTAAATTTGAACATTTAACTAATTTTTCATTTCCTAAAAGATATATAAGAACTTTATTTTCTGATCAAAATTTCACCAACGAATATAATTTGATGGCGATATTTTTAAATCTCCTCAATTCGTCGATAATAAATTGCTAAAACCTCGGTTATATTAATACCGATTCGGCCATTGTTACTTTAATCGATAGGTTTGATAAGATACAAAATATATTTAATCTAGTATCTGGAGCATTTTCATATGCATGGGACACAAGAAAAAAGAAAGGGTCGGTGAATTGCATTTCACGTTGTGTGGGATGGTAAAACAAGCGTAAATTTTAAGTTTATAAAAACCGGAAGTTTAACCTTGGGCCGCAATATTGGAAGAATGGTTTCATAAAATATTTGAAGTTCCGTTGGTGCTAATTCCATTTTCAAAAAGCCATTTTGAAGGTGACAAAATTTCCTACAGCTTCGCATATTGCACCATCGAAATCTGAAGATAAAAACCGTTGAATTTGCATTTTATAGAATGGAATAGAATAGATTTTTTTTATTCAGCATAATCTATTTACAATACTAACATAATTTTGTACATAGTTATTATTATGCTCTAACATATGTATATAGTTTTGTAACATTCTTACCAAACAGTTTTAAGCTAAGACAGGATTTAATTTCAGTGGATAAACATAGTACGCGCGTAAACCATCATTAAACGTTGACTTTTTTAATAATGATATTTTTCTATGGTCTATGTTGTAGTTTTCAGCAGATCTCACTGAATAATTGTGCAATTTAGCTTTTTTAACTAATACTCCAGTCAAATTGCGGGGGGGGGGGGGTTGTTTGTATTATCAGTTACTGGAACAAAATATAATACACATGACGTTCTAAAATTATTTTTCCAGTTTATTCTTACTCAAGGGTAGTTTACACCCCTATTCGGGGTTGGAATGGATTTTTTCATTGTAAATATCATGAGTTACAAAGTTGGAAAACAAAATCATTCCGGTAAATGATAATACAATCAACCCCGCAATTCGACTGAACTATAAGAAAGGTTTAAGATAGGTTGTAACGAAGCATTTTTCGTTACGGAAATCTGCATGAGATTTATATTTATTTGTAATCTGTATAATATTTTCTGTTAGGGTAAAATCTATATTGTACCGCCTTAAGCACACGATAATATAGTAGTAGCAAGCAATATTTACTATTTGAGCACCGGAATATTTATTTAAAGTCAGACTATTTGTACATTAGGAATTATTGTTCATACTTTAAAGTAATTAATTCAATAATCTATGGCCGATTAAATCCATTTCTTTTTAGCAGTTGGTTAGAATAGTTGTCTGAAACCGATTTTATACATTACAAAATTCAGAATACTTTGTTTATACTGACCGACGCTCGTAATAACAATTCACCGGCATATTAAATAATTCAAAGCAGCCGTCTTCGCTATCTTGTAGTCAATATATTGATTCATGCGCGAGTCTGAAATAGAGGGGACCCTCGCGATATCCTGGTAGGGAACGGCTATAAAATAAACAGCACCAGGTATTTTATTGGGTAGTTATTCTAACTTGCAGAACGCAGTCGACTACCAGTGTACCAGTGTCCACCGAAGTTGGAAAGAGTAAGACCTTTTTAAATACTTGGCTAGTGTAATTATATTTTACTGTTAATGAAATTTTTATTCCGGGATTAACTGTTAGTAAATTTTTGTATACTTATGAATATTTTCTATCATTCTGCTTATTTTTCTGATTGATATTTTACTTATTTTACTGTTTGAATATTTTACTTTAAATTACTCATTTCTGTGTGATCCTTTCTTTTCTGAACCTGACTCTGGCCTCGCGGCGACAACAGGTTCTTTCTGTCTTCTCTTAACCTGACTCTGGCCTCGCGGCGACAACAGGTTCTTTCTGTCTTTTCTTAACCCGACTCTGGCCTTGCGGCGACAACAGGTTCTTTCGGTCTTTTCTTAACCTGACTCTGGCCCCGAGGCGACAACAGGTTCTTTCTTTTCTGTCCACCTTTATCTCTTGAGTCCGGGATTAAAACCTTCGTGACAAAATATTTGCTCGTCGATATTTAGTTCTCCGTGCTGTTAACGTCGTAAAACACTAGCCAAGTTTCCGCTCTGTTTTATAACATGTCTGTTTTTAACACTGTAAATAATTCTGCATTTTCTGGTATCCGTACACTGTCTGCTTAATAGCCATTTTATCATATATAAAATTCGCTAACTTTACCGCTTATACGCTTTTGCCGCTAATATTATATTGCTTGCTACTCTCCCTCTACTGATTAAATATATGTAAATAAATTTGTGTTAATTTTGCTTTCTGTTCTGTTTAGGATTTTAACCATAGGATTACAATAATATACACAAATATTATTGAACTTCTGCGTTTTACTGTTGTGTTTGTGAAAGTCTAATTTCTCTTATTTGACCCACTGGAACTGACTGATTCTTCACTGAGCTGCTCAGTCTCGCTTATCGACTTTGGGTAGTGTTGTTCAACCACTTTAAACTTGAACTGGCGCCCGAGTAACATATAAAGCTCGAGGTGTCAAAGTCTCAGCCTTATTCCTCGCACTGTACGAGAAAAAAGTATCACAAGGTAGGTACTAGGTTTTTGTCTATTTTATATAGTAAAATTAAATTTGCTTTTTCAATGCTGCCCTCCACCGAAATCCACCTCAGTTGATTTAACATATTCAAAATAGGTATGTAAATATGTCACAATTTAATATTACACGCATTCCTTTATTATGTAACACTTGTAATATCTGATATGCTACATAATATTAATAATGAGAAGCAATAATTAAAATGTGGATAAATCATAGTGTTGTATATAATAAATTTTGACCATTACGTTAAATCTGCAGTTATTCTTTAGAAAAAGGACATCTTTTTGCCAATTTTTCTACATAAATAATCAACATGTTTTGAAAACGTTAAGGGTGCGTTACCAAGGTCAAATAGTGCGTAAAATATCCTCGTTGTTATTTTACACTCTTCTTAAAAATGAGACGACAGAATTCAGAATTGATTTCATTATGTAAACTAGCAAACTGAAGAAGGACCTATTATATTTTATATTGTAATCCTAGATAAAATTAAGTTTCCAAAATGTTCTCCTCCTTGATTATTCAACGCGAACGTACTTCTCATTCGTCCCAAAATCGCCATAAATCGTTTTATATTCTACAAAGGGACTTAGATATTCAAATAAAATATAATACGATGTGGCATAAAATAAAATAACATGATAAAGAGTGAAAAGTCAGCATAATATCTGTTCCTATTAAAGTTTAATGTCGAATATGAATTTATTAAATTTCATCTAAAATAGTTCGGCGTTTTGCTACTAGAGGCAGCATCATAGCGATGAACATTGTTAGACGTGTGTCAAAGCAGGGTCGGGCTCATAATTTTTCATTTAGATCGAGAGCTTCGAGTGGCGATATCATATGTAAATAAATATGTTATGTGTTCTTGATATCTAATTTCGGTGATTTACTAATATTTCGTCTTTTATGCCAACTAAATACCCGCAATCCACAATGCTTCAAGATGTTTCGTGTGTCACCGAGGTTTTGTTTGTAACTGGTACATATAAACATAAAATCACGTCGCGATTACATTCGTAAGGTTCTGTACGCCGCCTAGGCTAGTGTGGCTTCTATGTTATCGACAGGATGATGTAATTCGATTACTTACAAATTTACTCGCGACTGACTAGTGCGTGCAAACACACTCTTAACTGTTGATCTACAGTAATTCCTAATTATTTAATTTCATTTACAAATCCGACTTTTGTATTATTAATGTGCAGAGACTGTTGACTATTTATATATTCCAGGCAATTAGCTTTAGTTCACATAGCCATCTATATAATACACACAAGCTCTCTATTAATTATATCCGTGTATACAAAGTGATTTTTCCAGATACAGTTATTAATGTGTCATCCCCAAAAAGGTTTACATATGTGGCTTTGACGGAACAAGTAACATTCTGGCAGAAAAATTATCCAACATTCCAGTGAAAGGAACGTATGCTCATTATTACATAATATCTTTCATTGACTTCTTCGAATTTGTGAAAGGTAAGATATATGAAAAAATATGTTTTTGGATTTCGTTTTCCGTAAGTCATACATCAAATATGTAAATGCAAAACTTGTAGAACATGAAAATCTACCATTTTCATATGACTTATCAATTTTTGCGCTGAACACATGGCGATGAACGTCTTCGCTGTTCTTGTCGGAAAAGCGAAGCGAGACAATCAGGTCATCCTCAACACAAAAAATTTCACTTCTACTCCATATACAATATATTATTTGGGTGAAAAAGAAGAAAATCCTGTGGTCAAGGGCAAGTCTTAAGAGAGGAGAAGAAGAGCATCTCCGGATCCCCCAGAAGGAGTTGATACTGTGCACGCATTATGTCACAAACCTTAATGAGAAAATAATTCAAGCAAGTCTACGATGAGCGACAACTGCATATCTCTCAAATACATTCGCTACTTCGAAACTGACTGGACCTGTAATCCATCCATAATTGTTTCACTTGTGGCAAAGAAGCAGCTGAAAAAATGATGATCGCAAGTGAAACGACTAAAAAGTCATGTGTTCATGATTAGTGAATAGGAAAGAATTTCGGGATGCAGTTTTGAAAAATTTGATGAAAGGTAATGACAACTTTAGGAGAGAAATATCTAACATGCCGGACTTGACCACTTGGGGTTCGACATCTTGTTATCTTATTAAATAGTTTGAATTTGAAGATGACAAATAGAAGTTCCAACTGAATATAAATTTGTGGATTATGTCTCCTGGTAAACCATGTAAAAAAACGAGCCTGTAATCTACCTGAGGTGAAATGGAAGAGTTACAATAATGTGCTGCGTGTTACGCGTACCTGGGCCGTCGCGCGGCCTTTTTGAAAATTTTGGCACTGTGTGAACTAATGTATTCATCGCAGAACTTAATGAATCGCATGAAAATCATCGCAAGTTTCGCATATACTGCTTGACGCACAATTTAGGGATAACGAAATGCGTTATTCTTATCTTTCGCGTGTTAATGTAAAAATATATTAATCCTACGGTAATGCTGCAATAGGCAATACTTTAGGAAATTTCGAGATCTTCAAAATAGCTTTTTGAATATCGATTTAGCGAAAACGACGCCTGAAATATTTTATAAAGCCATTTTTCTAATATAGCGGCGCAAGGTCGAATTTACGGTTTTTACAAACTTGGATAATGCTTATTTTGTCATACCATACTACGTGAAATGCAATTCATCAACTCTTTATTCGAGTCTTGGATCCATTGTTTCTAGTTACTGGGCTAATTTGCTATTTATTTTGCTCTTTTTAAAATTGTTTAATTAAATAAATTCAAAAATGTCGGCATATGTTTATTTCATAATATTTCATACTCGATTGCAATTATAGATTTAAAATGAATAAATCTGAATGATCAGAAACAGAGATAACAATTAAATTTAGATATAGCTTTATTTTTTGGAAAAGTTCGACTTTTTTAAATCGCTTAAATGAGTAGATATGCTATGACAGTTCTGGACCAAAAACTCATGTATTCTCTTATTGAGGTTCATTTTGCAGAATTTATATATATATATATATATATATATATATATATTTAATATACAATATTTACTAATAATTTGAATTAATGGGATTCGGGAAATTAGAAACGGTCATTTTAGTTTTATAATGAATAAAAAAGCTGAGCAGGCGGGGTTTGAAGACGCGTCCTTTGGGTTGTAACGCAAATGTCATATCGTTGAGCTATCGTGGTAATCACAGTCATTTATATAGACTTGCAGGTTACATAGGTATAAAGATACCCTTGCTCATATAGACTTTTCGCTACATATATCGTAAAATGTTGGTAAATTGTGCATTATATAACGAAATGTATTCGAGGATATGACTGATACTAGAGAATATATATTAGATTAATATGTTTAATGTGTTGTTACACCATATAATTTGATCTGATGGGATTAGGGATGTTGTTTTATTTCAAATAGTAGTAATATTTTTGTATGACTGATGGTCGAGAGATGAGCGCACTTGCCTCTCACCCAAAAGTTCGGGGTTCGATCCCCGGTCGTGGCAATGGAAAATACTGTGAGAGGGATTTTTCCACTATACATGGGTATTGGGTGTGTGTCCCTTGTCTCTAAATGTGTAGCCCCCTCCCACACAAAGCTCTTCTAGAGCCTTCCGGGATAAAGGAGGGTCATCATTACCTGTTGTGTATTTATTTATTTATTGTTAGCATAGAGATATAAATTTGAAATAATATATAGGTTATAGGGAGTATGTTTCCCAAAGCTCGATCTCTAGCTAAATAGGAAGTTCGATCAAAGCATAATTTACCCTTAACACTTATGTAAAACAGTGTAGTAGAATAGAATATATTCTCTATTAAACAAAACGATTTCATTATACAGTATTTACAAGAACAATTAGAATTGTTACATCAACTGCGCATTCATATATACATAACAGAATCATTTTAAAAATAAAAATCCTTACAGTTAAAAAATATATACCTAATATAATAATTAATATAATTTATTATGGAGTAGTTCTGTTGGCATTCCAGCGGTCGGTTGGCATGTATCATATTGGAAATAATATCTGTAACGGGTCGGTTTAGATGAAAGATTGTAAACTGAAATAAATAACACAAATAAAATACTATACTGAACTTTGAACTGAAATTATTAGTAATTATTGTATATTTAACATATATATTCTCTAGTGTTGATCAGAGGTTTCCGTGGTTTCTCAGAATTTCGAATCCACCACGTTCTCATTTCCCCGAACCCACCCGTTCTCATTGAAAATTCTGCAAAATGAACCTCCATAAGAAAATACACGGGTTTTTGGTCCAGAACTGTCATAGCATATCTACTTAAATATCCACTCCTGGCTCCATTAAAATCTGATAGTATCGTTTGCTTATAACAATTAAATTTTGTTCCTTCGTAAAAAACCTAATTTAAAAAAATATATATGTTGATTCTTCCCGATTTACACGTTGGCTCAGTCAAAATTAACTTTTGAAGGAGTTTCTCCACAAATTCACTAGACCTCATTTCGATGCAGTTAAACTTTTATTTTCAAAACAAACATGTCCCCAACTATTTGAACAATGATTAAAAATGCTGTACAAATATGACAACTCACAATATTGCCATTCTGGGTTTCCCCACAATACAAAACGAAAGAATTAGATCTAAATATAGGCATAGTTCACGAAATTGTTCTCCAATAGCTTATCTATAAGCTTAACACTTTTCACAATAAAATTATGGCCAGTCGAGAGAGACACGACTAGTAACTGGTTGACTATACAGTAAGTACAGTATGTATTGCATACATTTTTATTAATAGCTTAAAATGAAATTTTTAGTTGAAAACAGGTGCAAATAAATGCCAGTACATTTAAAGCATCTCACACCACATATAGTAGACCATCGTCAAATCGAAAGCCAAGGAAAAAAACTCAGACAACATCCATTATCCATCGACATGACCGATATCGTGGGGATCGAGTCGAGAACACAGCATAGTTTGACCAAGCCTATTCGGCACACAACCCGGTCTAGCCGACTGAGCTAACTATTTTTCTGCTGGGACTTATTGCAATCGATGGGTTTTCTATTGAGCATTGTTGAAATAATTTTCATTAATCAAATGTAATTTGGAATAATGTATCACTATTTAAACTACTTAAAAAAACTACAAGTTAGTTATTTGAGATTTCTCATTTTTATAATAAGGAAACTCAGGCTTTGTATATTTATACACGCAACCCTCGAGAACTCTTCAACAATTGTGTGCAGAATGAATATAGACAGAAATATGTATGGGAAATAATTAACAAGCAACTATTTCCTCCAGTAGAACAGGTACTATAGAAATGTGTTTTTTTTGTGTTTCGTAACTAGATATACTCTAGAAAGCCACCATTTAACTTACGTACGCTTACATCTTCGAGGCAAGAAACTGCGTCAGCTGTTTTAGAAAAAGGAGGGCTAAAACATGAGGGTTGGACTGTCAAGAGCAACATTAAATTAATTAATTAATTGTGCTGGTAATATTTTATTGATGCTCTCGTACTTACTAGGAAGTAATTATATACAGTTATTAATTAACACAAATTGAATATCGGGTCAATGTGAAATATATTCTTTAATAATACTAATTACTATATATAAGTGAAAAAAAGTCTAAATCGCCGTTTTTATTTTAATTCCAATAGTAATATATATTTCCAATAAGTAGCCATAAAGTGACTTTTTGATTT
The DNA here is from genome assembly GCA_963675555.1 of Leptura quadrifasciata. Taxonomy (NCBI): domain Eukaryota; kingdom Metazoa; phylum Arthropoda; class Insecta; order Coleoptera; family Cerambycidae; genus Leptura; species Leptura quadrifasciata. Next base: position 49,171,653 of record OY776678.1, read on the forward strand.
TTTCTAGTATGCAGGTATGTTTGTATAATCCTACAGATGCAATCTTAGAATACCTTCAACAAAAAATGCGCGTTACTTTAACTGACAAATATGCCAGGAACAATTCAAAAGATTTAAACAATATTACAAGCTGGGTACCCATAATTTTTTATATTACGGAATAAGCTAACCAGCATTTTAAAATTCAATGAAAATCTAAATTAAGTTGTTTGTGTAACTATCAAATAACTACTACCCAATTTTGTCCTACTTATTCATTACTAAAAGTAACAAACATAGATAAAATTAACTGCGTTAACCCAGATTTTAGGCGAGTTCTTGAAATCATTACTGCCCCTACTATAGTAACCTGTATGCACTTAAAAATTCAAAAAAAAAGGGAAAACAATTAAATTCTTTGAAAGGACGGATGTTGGAGCTACATTCACCCCTACACTAGTTCCGTGTTTTAATTAAAAAATTCAAAATAACCAAATTCATAACCGTAAGTATCTTCAGCTACATGAAAAATTGCTTACCTTGCCTTCACATTTCGCTAAAATTCAGTACAATCAATCAAAACTGTTCATCTATCCCGTATATTTCTTATTCCTTTTGCATTTAATAATTTTTTCCCATAAGATGAAAAATATAGGGTGGGTATTCTTCGAAAACAAGGAAGCCGCCCAAGCAGCAATTAAACTAAACATCGAGATATCTGAAACAATATAGAAACAACAGTAACACGTATATGAGAAAATACCACTGTGATACTGGACTAAAAAATTGGAAGAAAAAATTGCGAAAGAAGGAACAAAGTTAATGCAAGGACCAGTAGTCCACTAAGCCTGGGATAAGACACCACAAAGGAGCATTTGCCATAAGTTATGGTTAGAACTGAAAGAAACATTACACTTGGAGTAGATAAATGAATGAATGGACTATGACCAGACACGTCAAACAAGCACAATTTACGAAGAAATTATAACCAAAGCATGAACGGAAATTACACCTTTACATAAGAAATAGAAGAACACGACCATAGGGACTCTCTCCAAAAAAAAAAAAAAACCACCACCACCACATAGATGAACAAAATTTCTCCTCAAACAACTAAAGAAACACATCGGATGACCATCAGACAGTATTCACTAGAGGTAGATCAACGGAACACTATATGTACACCACTAGAACGAGCTGTAAAAAACGGATATAAATAATAAATAAATAACACCACAGGTAATTACAACCCCCTTTATCCCGGAAGGCTCTAGAAGAGCCATGTGTGGGAGGGGGCTACACAGTTAGAGACAAGGGACACACACCCAATATCCGTGTATAGTGGAAAAACCCTCCCACAGTATTTTCCACTGCCACGACCGGGAATCGATCTTGGAACTATTGGGTGAGAGGCGAGTGCGCTCACCTCTCGACCACCAGTCATATGGGACAAAACTACATATCGGTTACGATAGATCTAGACAGGGCCAATTTCTTGTAACAACAGCAAGAGGACGTACCATCATTACAAAACAGTTGACTGCTTCTTTGAGGACTGTTATTGACGTATATATTACTATTGGGAACATAGTGGAGCAATTATATCGCTCTAGAATGCTTTTTTTTATACATACAGTATGTCCGCGGGTGGGGTTTACAATAGTTTTAATGTTAAACTTTTCGAAAAAATGTTACCTTTTTAACATTAGAGACGAATTACTAAGGGGAAACCCCCTGAGTGAACGTCAATATGCATTACCAGCCGGGAAGGTTGACAGACTTTGAGCTGGATGAATTAAACAGACTACTAGCAAAGTCCTTAAATGACAAGGAAATGGCAGTAGTAACATTTCTAGATATAGAAGGAGCGTTTAATAACGCGACAACACACGCACTAACGAGGGCACTATCAAACAGAGGAGCCCCAACAGTGATTTTCCAGTGGATTAAAGCCAGCCTAGACAATAGGATTATAATATCCAATCTAGGTGAGGCGAAAGTGAGCACAGGCTGCCCCCAGGGAGGAGTACTATCTCCAGTACTGTCGGCAACCCTGGTTGGCGAACTCCTCCGGAAACTGTCCGCAGAAGACTTCTATTGCTTAGGATATGTTGATGATCTAGCAATAGTTGTCAAGGTGCGATTTGGTGAATACAATAACGGAGCGTTCGCAAATAGCCCTAAATGTTTTGCACAAATGGTGTTGTAAGGAAGGACTCTGTATAAATCCCCACAAAACCACAATCGTCACTTCTACACGGGGAAGAGCACTGGAAGGTCTAAAGCCCCTAAGGCTCAACGGAGTGGAAATTCCATTTGCCTGTGAGGCAAAATATTTAGGAGTCATCTTTGACCAAAGATTAACATGGAACTCCCACATCCAAAAAGCCACACAAAAAGCAACAATCGTCCTGGGAAGGGCAAATGTGCGGGAAAACTGGGGGCTAAATCCCAAAATAAACCTGTAGTTATACACCAGGGTAGTAAGACCCATGATAACCTATGGATCAGTGGTATGGTGGACTAAAACGGTGCAATCGGAAGCAATAAGGCTGCTAGGTGGCTTACAAAGACTTGTTTGCCTGTGCGCCACGGGGGCCATAAAAACGGTCAGTGGTGCACAGGTTAATGCAAGGCCAAACGCCAATTAGCCAGCAACGCGGGACGGAGTACCAGAAGTTATACACAGAGTTGAGGGCAGATTCCATTCAAGGCATGCTCACGGACGTAATGGTCCCAATAAGAACTTTCAGGTTGTAATACCAGACAGGAAAGACTGGAAAAACGGTCCTCCCATAACAGCACAAACAGTCTGGTACAGTGACGGCTCAAAGACAAAACAAGGAGTCGGAACCGGAATTTATGGGACAAGGTCAAAAGTCAGTATCCCGATAAGTCTAGGGAAATACGCAACGGTGTTTCAGGCTCAAGTGAACTGTTGCGCAAGGGAGATAATAGGACAAGGTATTGTTAACCAGTCGACTGCCATTTTCTCTGATAACCAAGCGGCAATAAAAGCAATCAGCTCCATGCAAATCACCTCAATATTGGCATGAAACTACTTAACGGCCCTTATAGAACTTTTAAGTCAGAACAGAGTGACCTTAGCATGGATATCAGGACACGAGGGACACAGAGAAAACGAAAAGGCTGATAAACTGGCCAAGGAAGGCGCACTTAAAGCCACAATAGGTCCTGAGCCCTTTTGTGGCCACGCATAGCAGCCACTAAGGAATGGGTGCAAAATAAATCTCGGGAATGGTGGAGAGTTCATTAAAGAACATTCGGCCAAATTCACGGAAGATCTACTAAGCCAGAATAGGAAGGTAATCAGAATAATAGTAGGCCTTCTAACTGGGCACTGCCGGCTCAATAGACACATGAGCTAATGGGCCTGGCAGAAGATGCAACATGCAGGTTCTGCCAAGAGGAAGGCAAAACATCAGTTCACGTATTGTGCCACTGTGAAGGCCTGGCGAGACTGAGATTCCAAGTCTTCGGGGAGAAAGTTGCCGTGGAATTTCAACGTCGTGGTTTTAGACGCTCCCAGAGAAATGTATCCGCTATTGTCAAATCTAGAGTTCTTGGGGACCACAAAACTGGACCATTGCAACTAATCCACCGTCGTCCAAATTTGTTATTAAGCCAATTACGTACCACGCCCACCCTGTTGAAAATAATTTCTATCACGATATTCCAAAGGCAAGTCTTCTAACTGATCAGAAAATAATGTATTAAGCCTAATATGTAAACAAGAGCACGTAATTTCAAAAAAGTATAGCCCTATTATGCCATGATACAAAATAGCGCACCAGACATTTTCTTTTTTGAAATATTGCCTTCCGGTAGAAATTCTAAATTTGGGATTGGTCTCACTTCAATATCTAACATGTTGTGAAGATGAATTTATAAAAGTTCGTGTTGCCACTTAAAATTTCATTTCCAACCCATAAACAGAAATCGTTTTGTTTCATCTCCTCCTTCTAAGGTATGGTTAAAATGTGGTTTGTATCGAAATATTTTATTCTTTAAAAAAAATTTTTTGGATGCAAGTTCTTTTAACTACGTCCAAATGCCGGGTTCGATTTCTTAACGAAAGTTGGAGGATTTTCAGCAACAGATGCCAACGGTGTCATTTTGATTATGCATTTTCTTTTTTATCTTCACGTCCCAGCACTGAATCAGTTTTTTAACATTTTTTGTACCAATTTATGAACTGCCATTCTCGAAACATATACATTGGGAAATCTCTCACTGATTGTTGAAGAACGTAACGGTATGAACTTTCACCGTTTCCATAACACCCTACTAAAAAAAATTTGTTGTTCGACAATTAACATTTTAAAAATAATTTTATTTCATACTGTCACGTAATTGTTTGATTACGTCATTAATTTGAGTCCGGAAAATGGGTCAATACGGGATCAGAGCCGGAAAAAGGTTGCTAAGCAACTTTCCGGACTGTTTTCTTAATATTTAAAGTTAGTGAAAAATATTAAATATCCTGACGTTCAAAATGTCAAAATATCTTGAAGTTGCATTTTGACGTTTCTTTGAATAATCAAATAAAAATAAGATATGACGCGACTTTAGTTAAATCGCTGAATATCAAAAGCACAGTATGAATAAAATGTTGTACGTTACAAATCCGTTAAGTGATGTTTCAGTGCTCGTTTAGAAATTCCGGACTCGGTTCTTGCGTCGCCTCGTCCGTAAACATCTAACTCGTACCGTAACACATCACTTTCCGAACTTGTAATGTAAATAACTATTTTAATGCAGATATGTCATGATATGTAGACGTAACTAGGTAACAACGCAATTAACAATCAAATAGAACATTACAGGAAGTTCCAAAAATAGGATTCCAAATTTCTATAGCGTGTAGAATTTATCAAAATAAAATAAAATAAAAAAATTGACAAATACCGACAAGTATTTTACTAAAAATTCACTTATTTCAGAAACATTGCAACATTCAAATGAAATTTTGTAATTGGACAGACCATCCAATTTCAAACTTTTTTTATTCACACTTTTTTTATTTCACATTTTGTTCCAAAATAAAAAAAATAGAAGCAGTTTACTATTACGGAATTTTAAGTTTGTGTAATTTTTCTCAGCGCCATTACTATTTTTTAGGCAAGCAAAAACTTTTATAAAGAATAACATTCTCTCAAAAAGTTAAACATTTTAGCCGCGGGCATACTCTATAAAGTAATGCTACCTCAACTGACGTATTCAGAAGCATATCCCTCGATGGAATAAAAAGTTACGACTTTTTCACATTTCGTTGGTCGAGACAAAAGATAGGACCAAAAATATCGACAAAATTGGAAACGAATTAAAATTATAATTTTTTAGTTTAACTTGCTCCAATTTAAAACACCGAATTGGTCTCAAATTATTACTGCGTTATTACCACATATTTATTAACAAATTGCATCAACGTGACGGTTGAATTTTAATAAATTTACAAAATATGGATTTTTTAAAGTTGCGCCGATAAAATATCGAAATTTACATGTTCCAATATGGCAAGCGCGAAACATTTTTATCTTTCGAAATAAATAACAAGAAGTATTTAACGGAACGGAAGTAAAAACGGAAAGAGATTACTTTTCGAAACGTCAGCAAAATACATTATTTTTGTGTTTATTCCGATTTATATTATTTACAAAACATAACCTCTGACTATTCCTTTGGCGTAAACGTCACGGGCGCAGAGACTTTTTTCCAATAATTCTATTATTTTGTAGATTCGGTGATTTGTTTTTGAAGAGGATAATAATACATGTGGTAGAAAACCCAAATAATAGGAAAGAATATAAAGGATAGAGGTAATTTTTTATTTGAAACTATTTTTTGGAGGATCTGTAGCTTTCAGAAAAATCGCAGGTGCAGTGTTAAAGAACGCGGTGTAAAAAATGTAAGGTATTTATAAATATAACGAATATAATAATATTTAATACTGAATTACGTATTACGCAAACGATGGTGGTCGTATAGACATTTATTAGTGTCTTGATTTTACAAAACTTCTGTCTGTTATTGTCGCTATCACGTATTTTTCGGAAGTTCTTGTGTTTTCCTCCTGTTCACGGACTTACTAGATTTGATACCATCAACGTTTCCTTAGAAATAGACAAAAGACGGCTTTCGATGTTTTACTTAAAATGGTTTTCGTAGAACAAATATTATAAGTGATCGATGTTTAAAAACTCCGCCTAACCTATTTCGTTCTCGTTTGCACACGGTTATACCAAAAACCTGTGTTGCTTTAATAAATGTTGTATTACATTGTTTCCATCCACTGTAAAATTAATACATCTGCCCTTCTACCGTTTCAAATGAAGCACTTAGTCTTCATCAACAATTCCAACAGACATACTATTCGACCGAAAATCAATAGAGATTGCAGTGGCGGAGAGAAGAGCAAATCATTTAATAATAATAGATGAATTTCATGAATTAACAAACCGATTCAATAGGTTAATGACCAAGGTCCTTCGGCTTATATTATTGTATGTTATTTTACTTAAAATAATATAACATTTATTATTAAAGAAATTTGCTTGTTAAAAAAATACGGTTTCCATTTCACCTATACCGAACTCAATTGAAGGACACACTGTATATACTTTTGGATACTAATTAACATTCAATATACATGCACTATTATTTCTATTTCTCGTATTTCTCCAGAAATATTCATATCCTCTAGAGCAGAGTTGGAGGAGATCTGAATTTGATAACTAGTAGAGAAAGTGAATGCATTTCGGTCTTAATCGTTACTACTTCAATGTAAAGACTTGAAACCTTTGGCATTATGTTAAGTTTCGGCAACATATGAAATGTATTATCTTTGAAAATTAGTGCACTCACCCGGGGGGTTGTAGCCCCCATTTTACACACATAATTCAATAGCTCGTAAAGTTTTCAAAGAAATCGGCTAAAATTTATATCAGGGAGGTTTTGGGGGTCACTGATCACGAATTCCAGTGAAAATTGGAAAATTCAAAATGGCGGCCTTTAAAAATTAATTCCTGATTTACGCAGCTTCTATTGATTTTACTGAAAAATATGTACAGTAAAAAAATGTATAGAATGTCATTTCACACAGGAATGGGTGATTGGCTGAAAAATGGCACATAGCATGTCCTACACTATAACAATGCTATTAATTCAATTAGACAATTAAATGTTATTGAATATGGTGTCTAGCACATATTTCTAATTTCGCCTTAAATAGGTTAATGTCTTTTTGTACATAAAATTTTTTAATTTGGTATTTCATAGCGAAATCATCATTCGCGTGGCCTGTCCTCAGACCTCGTTCAGAAATTATTTTTATAAAATAGAACCTTTAACCACAATGCATTCAGATTTATTACACATATAATAATACAAGAATAATGATCATTAGTATACTCCAATTAATTAAAAATATTCATTGAATTTGCTTGCTTTTTCAATGTCGTGAAGTTTGTCCTGGTAAGCAGGCATCATTCTCGTGCCTTCAACATTATACTCCCTAGATGGCTCAGAAATGAATTTCTTCGCTTTCTAGAAAAATGTTAAGACACGACTGGACAAGTTCAGTTGACCCTCATCCGTGAAAGAAAGTGGATGTTTTATTTATTGTTTTAAAACCATTTAAAAACAAATGTATGTGCTTGTGTAACCTTCTCAGGCGTCATTTTCGTGGTAAGTATTATTTATATGAATAAAGTTTTTTTTAATACATTTATTTAACGTCAGCCTATGTTAACGACTTAGTGGACTGTATTTTAAATGTTGAATCAAATGAAGTTAAGCTATTTTTACTTTTATTTCTCAATTGTGGATTTACAACAGACTGAATATATATATTGACAGCAAGTGATAATTAAATTTTTACTGACAGTTCTCTCGCGCCAACTTAGCAAAATATATTTAATACAATATTAATTATATATATAAATCTTATCATACCCCCCACCTTGAATGGCTAGGCCTTCAAAACAAAGGAATATTAAATATAGAGTCAACATCACACTATAACTATTTTACTGAATCGGCTTGCAATGGAAGTGGACAAATCTTTGTGATCGCTCTTTTGAATAGACCGTGGGAAGTCTTCACTGTTACGACTCGAACAACATCATCGGCTCCGGGATGTAACTGGGTGATACGTCCAAGTAACCATTGGCATGGAGGTAAGTTTTCATTTTTTAGCAATACTAGAGTGCCAATATTTATTTGCTGGGAATGTTGTTGCCATTTATTTCGAGTTTGAAGATATGACAGGTAATCATTTGACCATCTTTTCCAGAAACTCTGGTTTATCTGTTGTAGCAGTTGGTATCGAGACAGTCTATTGATTTGAATATCCAGGACATTTGGATCTGGCACTGTCACCAAGGACTTATTGACCAAAAAATGAGCAGGAGTTAAGGGAGACAAGTCGTTTGGATCGGACGACATTGGATACATAGGACGAGAATTGAGTGTTGCCTCTATTTGAACTAGAATTGTATTTAATTCCTCATAGGTAAGTTTCACATCACCAATGACTTTTAGCAAATGACTTTTTGTACTTTTTATTCCGAATTCCCACAATCCTCCGAAATGAGGTGAGGCTGGTGGGATGAAATGCCACTCAATATTATTCTTTGAACATTAATTTAATATGTCGTCTTTTGAAGATTCAAAAAATACATGTAACTGATCAAGAACATTGGAAGCTCTCACAAAATTTGTAGCATTGTCTGACCATATGTGACGGGGATAACCACGTCGAGCAGAAAAACGTCGCAAAGCAGCAAGAAAACATTCTGTAGTTAAATCCGATGTTAGTACCAAATGAACTGCTTTTGCGGCAAAACAAATAAACAAACATACATATGCCTTTGTGATTATACAACCGCGACATTTTCGGTCCTTTACAAAAATTGGACCAGCATAATCGATGCCAGTGACGTAAAAAGGTGTCATTGCAGTAACCCGATGTTCAGGTAAATTTCCCATAAAATTCGTGATAAATTGGGGTTTAAATTTAAAACGCTTTATGCATGACCTCACTACCTTTTTTGCTAAATTCATACCAGCAAGTGGCCAATAAGTTTGTCGAATAGTATTTAACAATAATTGTGGACCAGCATGTAAAATTTGCGACGTTCATGGTCAAAAATTAATTTGGTTAAGGCATGTTTACTATGTAGTAACAAAGGATGTTTTGCATTGAATTGTAAATTCGAATGTTTTAGTCGACCACCGACTCTAAGTAAACCATCAGCATCGATAAATGGAGCTAAGCTTAATAGTTTATTAGATTGTAAAATTCGGTTGTTAGTCAATAACGTTATTTCATTGTTAAAAGTCTCTAGCTGACTTAATTTAACCAATCGTTTCATAGCAAAATCTAATTCAGTTACACTTAAACTACCAGTAGGTCTATTATGGTTTTGTTTCCTTAAATTAAAGAAAAATCGAAAACAATACGCTGTAACGCGTTGTAACCTTGACAACGTCGAAAATTTATGGAATATTTCTAGAACGTCATTTTGTGTTACATTAAAGGATTTACATTCCCTTTTTATTTCAGGAAGTTCATTCGACATAGAAAAAATAAAAGTTGGCCATTCTGTTTGAGCCTTGGACAACCAAGATGGGCCTGTCCACCATAGGTCAGCAGTTAACAGAAGATCAGGAAAGACACCTCTGGATGCAAGATCGGCTGGATTATCCTTTGATCCAACATGGAACCAATCATTGACGTTCGTAAGGCTCTGAATTTCTGATACCCGATGGCTGACAAATGTATTTAACTGGCTAGGCTGCAATTTTAACCAGCATAGAACGATTTGAGAATCGGACCAGAAAAAACACTTTGGCTTAATTGTCAGAGAATTTGAAACTTGGGTTGTTAGTCTTGCCAGAATCAAGGCACCGCATAGTTCCAATCGTGGAATAGTTTGAGATTTTAATGGCGTGACCTTGGTTTTACTGCAAACCAGACTGACATGGATTTTACCATTAGAAGCAATAGATCTGCAATATAGTGAAGCGCAATATGCAGATTGAGACGAATCAGAAAACCCGTGCAGTTGCACTACATTAGGGTATTCACACATGATTTTTCGTGGAATTCGCAATTCATTGAGTTTTGGAAAATATTCACGAAAACGTCGCCAATTTTGTTCAATTTCGGATGGAACTTGTTCATCCCAATCCACCTTTTGAGCCCAAAGGTTTTGAATGAGAATTTTTGCCAAAATAGTACATGGGCTAAGGAGTCCAAGTGGGTCGTAGATTTTGGCAATGTCTGAAGGAATGTTTCTTTTTGTAGTGGGAAATTTGAGCTCATCTGAAATATGATATGTAAGAACATCCAAATTGCTCAGCCATTGTATACCTAGTGTTTTGGTTTGCTCATTGTCGCCAAATCGTAAAACACTAATAGCATCAGTATCATTTTGAAAATGGTTTAGGACATTATCACTATTGGAAGTCCATTTCCGTAAATTGAAACATGCTGTCTTTAAAATATTGGAAATTTCTTGACAAATAGTAATAGCTTCTTGCTCTGTATCAAATCCCGTGATGAGGTCATCCACATAAAAGTCTCGGGAAATGATATTAGATGAAACTGGAAATTGATTATTAAAGTCAAGCGATAATTGCTTAATACAACGTATGGCCAAGTATGGTGCTGATGTAGTTCCATAAACAACAGTGTTTAAATTGTAAATTGAAATAGGTTTGTTTATATCATCACGCCAGACTATTCGTTGCAGAGAACGATCATCTGGATGCACCAAAATCTGCCTATATATTTTTTCAACATCCGAGGATACAACTACTGAATGTTGTCGAAAACGTACAAGAATAGAAAAAATGTCATTTAAACTAGGCGGTCCAATATGTTCGAGGTCATTTAAAGAAACACCATTGTCAGAAGGAGCAGAACCATTGAAAACTACTCGCATCTTCATTGTCAAGCTCGTTTCACGGATAACAGCATGATGTGGAAGATAATAGGACAATTGAGATTCATCAAAATCATATAATAAAGACATATGACCTAAAGATTCATAGGTTTTCATGAAATCTATATATTGGACTTTCATTGTAGGGTTTTGTTGAAATCTTTTCTCTAACTGCAAGAGTCGCTTAATTGCATTAGATTTAGATTTTCCTAATTGAGAGGGATATTGTTTAAATGGAATTCGTACTATGAAACGACCATCGCTACTTCGTGAAACAGTATTTTGAAAGAAGTTTTCACACTGAATTTCATCAGCCGACAATGGACAAGGACTTGTACACTCTTCAAGTTCCCAAAATTGCTTTAAATTGTTATGTAAATCGATATCCCTTGAAAAATAGCATTGTGATTTTAAAACTGGCTCATTGATAGGACCAGCAATAATCCATCCAAATATAGTATTTTGTAAGGTTTTGTTTTTCCCAAACTAATCTTACCATTGCGTAATAGTATCCAGAAAATACTTGCACCTAATAGTAAATCGACCTCGCCACTTTCATAAAAAAGTGGGTCTGCTAGATTTAAATGTTCCGGAATATTCCATTGTGAAACATCAATATTACTATTTGGCAAATCGTCTGTTATTTTTGGTAAAATAAAACAGGAAATTGTTGTATAAAATTGACTCAATCGAGATTCCACAGTAACATCGCATTTTTTGTGGATATTAGAAGTAATATTATGAATACCAGTAATCGAAATGTTTGTTGTACATTGTGGCAAACATAATAAATTGCTTAGTTTTGAAGAAATAAAATTGCTTTGAGAACCGCAGTCTAAAATTGATTTGGCAATATGTTTATTACCCATTGAATCATGGACATATATAGAGGCGGTAGAAAGCAATACAGATTGATTAACTTGACTAAGCAAGTTGACTTCATTAGGTGGGCTTACCTTCTTTTCTAAATGTAACAAGGTATTATGACGGTTTTTGCATTTCCGACATGGCCCAGATGGACATTGTTTCCAATCATGGCCTTTGCATAAACAGTTATTGCAAAGCTTTAACTCTCTGATTTTTCTTATTCTGTCAGAAATTGATAGTTTTAAAAACACATCGCAAGTGTAAATATGATGTTCTGAATTGCCACAAAGATTGCATGCTCGGTTTGATGTGTATAATGAGTAGTGCTTAGTATTTGATTTTTTATCTTTTTCCATATTTGTATTAACAACTACATTACATGCCAGTGTTTCTAAAAAGTCTGCTTTTGTTTGTAAAAATTGTTGCATATCGTTTAGCTTTGGAACATTATTGGTAACTTTCTGTCTTTCCCATTCGCGGGCGGTAGCTTTATCTAATTTGGTAGCAATCAGGAAAATAATTAAAGAATCCCAATGCTTGACAGGTTCATTTAAAATTGTTAATGATCCTAAATGTTTAAAAACACTATCAATTAAGTTCCTCAAGCCACTAGCGGATTCTTTTGGTAACGTTTCAAGGTTAAATAGTGATTTTATGTGGTTGAATACCAATAATCTGGAATTGTCATAGCGATTACACAGTAGATCCCATGCAACTTGGTAATTCTGTTCAGAAAATTCTAAAGAATGAATCACTTTCAATGCATCACCTTCGAGTGAAGCTCTGAGATAATGAAATTTCATAATGTCATTAATTTGTGCACTTGAATGTATTAATGAAATGTAGGTATCTTTAAACTGAAGCCACGTGTTCATATTCGAATTAAATATAGGAAGATTTATTGTAGGTAATTTGACATTATTGAATACATTGGAACCATTAACTGATTCTATATGGTTCGAATTCTCTGCTTGAACGACATTTACATGGTCACCGGCATCATCAGCTGACACAACACCATCTTTTTGTAAAATTAAATTAGCATTAACTGAATTCTCTGACTGAGCAACACTTACGTGGTCACCGGCATGAACAGCTGACACAACACCATGTTTGTGTAAAATTAAATTAGCACTAGCCGAAAGACTTGAATGTTGATCAGTGAAATTGTTACGTTCTGTATAGTGATCTTCCAACTTGTCTTCTTCGCATGTGCATTCAATTTCTGATTGTACTTCTTCAAAGTCATTGAATATTAATTCAAATTTTTCACCTCTGGTCTTTAATTCAAAAATAGTTTTTTCATCAATAGTCATTTTTTTCTCAAAAGTTTCCTCTATCGGTTTTAAAAAGGCATTGAAGTTTGTTAAATTGTGTTTGATAGCTCCACGTTTTCTTATTAATTTTGTGAGATCTGCCATTGTTAATCAAAGCAGAAACTATCGTAAATAAGAAATTTAAATAGGACAAATAAATGCAAAGAACTATATAGTCAAACGTCAAATAGGTTCACACAAATAGGAACAATAAATAGTAAGTAAGTTACTTATTACTGTGATTTTAGATTAAATAGGACAATGTTTTGTCTTCTAAAAAACGACAGTAAGAAATATTAATAGGACAAATAAATGCCAAGAACTATATAGTCAAACGTTAAATAGGTTCACACAAATAGGAACAATAAATGGTACGTAAGTTATTTATTACTGTGATTTTAGATTAAATAGGACAATGTTTTGTCTTCTAAAAAACGACAGCAAGAAATATTAATAGGACAAATAAATGCCAAGAACTATATAGTCAAACGTTAAATAGGTTCACAGAAATAGGAACAATAAATAGTAGGTAAGATACTTCTTATTACTGTGATTTTAGATTAGAAAAGAACAATGTTTTGTCTTCTAAAAAACGACAGTAAGAAATATTAATAGGTTCATGTACAAAGAACAATATTCAGTCATAAAATTGATTAATTTTCGCGGTAATTATATTTCGTTAAATATAATCACGCTGTGAGAAATAAATGCAAATGTAGAGACAACGTAATTTTCTTAGAAAAAAAAGCAATAAAAAAGGATAAAGGATACCTCCTACTCACTTTGACGTCTTTGCCTAGTTGAATTTTATTTTGGACTTGGAATTGGATGATATCAATTTTTCTTCGTTAATCCGAATCGTAGGACCAATGTTAACGACTTAGTGGGCTGTATTTTAAATGTTGAATCAAATGAAGTTAAGCTATTTTTACTTTTATTTCTCAATTGTGGATTTACAACAGACTGAATATATATATTGACAGCAAGTGATAATTAAATTTTTACTGACAGTTCTCTCGCGCCAACTTAGCAAAATGTATTTAATACAATATTAATTATATATATAAATCTTATCAGCCTATTTCCGCTACTGAGGCCTAACACCGACGCCTGTAGACGAGCGACCCCCAAACAGGAATTTTGCCGAACCTCTTCCCTTAAGAAGAATAGGGACCTTTTACTTGCTTAACATTTAATAGACAAGGGACCGACGGCTTTACATCCCCTCCGAAGGATGGTATGTCTCCTATACAACCCTCGCCTAAGGTTGTATAGCTTCCGCGCATACACTGATATACAAGCCGCTGGAAAAATAAAAAGTTTGGGCTGGTTAGCTTCTACTGAGACTCCCAGAGGTCGTTTGTGCACTTAATTTCTTTAAAAGTAAGGTCGGGGTGGTATGTCCTTAAACGGAAGGATTGGGCCAATAGGTACACCCTGTATAAGTGCAGAGCGTAAAACTGCTTTTTCTTTATTTGTACGGGCTCAAAGCTTCACCCTGTATAAGCTTTTATAGCTAAATTTACTTCTTGGAATCTTGGGCAGGGCCTACTTGAGTACCCTGTATATATTTCTTGTTCAATAACAACACTTTATTTAAACACGAATTTATAATATTTTATTTAGATAAAAACATAAAATTGAATATTTATATGATTTTAAAATTAACAAATTTTCTTTTTGGTAACGTATCGACACTTAGAATTTTGCCTTGGACGTTACGGGGTTCGTTATAATTTGATCAGATCTTAGATAATTCACTACAAACTAAAGTCACGAAGACGGATTTATTTTTACTAAAACTAGAGCCGCGTGGGCGATAAACAAAAATATAGCACTTGGCTTAACAAAAAACAATAACACCGATTTTTTACTAGGGGAGTCCTAGGAAGAGGGCACGGGTACACTTTCGGTTTCGTTAACTAAGCCGGGACACACTACTTTGGATTTAGGCTCTGTGGCGACCAAAGGGCAACGCGGATAGTAAGAACTTATTCGTAGATACCGGAAACACAACTTGTCGGAGCCTCGGCACACTTCTTCTTTTATACCCTTGATGGGCACGACGTAGCCGAGAGCTGGATGAGAATTAAAAAGGGAACACATTCATTTGGGCTATGATTGCGAAATATTGCGTAATGTTGTGCAATAGTTTTTGAAATTTTGGAAATATAAAATGAAAATTATATTATTAAATCGGCTGTAAAAAAGGTAATGTTTTGATGTAAGAATGTCGGTTGAATCAAATTTACTTTGGAAGATATTTGCAATAACTGTGGATATGACCGCTGTCTGGAAATGGCCCCGTAAGGTAGCGTTGAGGGTTCAACTTTAATCCATATTGATGCTACGTTTAATTGTTACGTGCGAGGCTGTATTTGGTCATAATAAATTTTATATAGGGTAACGGAGTGAAGTTGGCGACGAGTTGTCAGCATTGAAAAGGGATTTAGTAAATTGGACATAGGTTTTTGTGATTAAGAAAAAGAAGCTTAATGCGGGATATTAATGACGATAGGGACGAGTGGCCAGCAACTCATGGGAACACGTAAACTGGTCTGGATTTTAAAAAGATTATTTCATGGGTGGTTCGTGGAGATAATTTAAAAGGGGTTTTAAGATAATTTAGGGAAATTGAAATTGATACGAAAATTAAGATACGGGGGCTTGTAGAAAGTTTTGGGAAGTGAAATAAATTTTGATAGATTGAAGTTTGAGGAGTGAATTGATGATGAATTGAGATGTTGAGGGGGCTGTATTTTTAAAGTGTGTCTTTTGTAAAAATTTATGGTTAATTTGACGAAATTAGGTGTTTTGGATAATTTGATGTTAGAAATGGAAAGTCGGTGAATTATCGAGAATACTTAAAATTTATCCGATTTTTTGGTTACTAACTGTAGTTTTTCGGTGTGCTGGGTGTCTTAAGGACTTTTTTTAAGGTGTTTGTCAGGTTGGCCTTGACAAACGATTTATTTGGCAAATTTTGATTATTTTTTGGTCGGCCATTTTGATAGTATGGGGTATATACTACAACAGTTGGAATGGTCACCCATCCAAGTACTAACTGCGCCTGTCGTTGCTTTATATCGCATACCGAAGTATGTACATAGTAAAGACGCACCTACGCTCGCCCCTGAATAAAGTTAATTTTTAATTCAATCTTAATGTGACCAATTGTACACAATAAACAGATTAAATCGACACAAAATGTTTCGTAAATTGAACGGTATTAAACATTTTAACGCAAAAATAAGTCTATAACATCATTCTCGTGTTCTTATGGGATCACGAGAATGACACTACTAACACGAGAATGACTGATGATTTATTTTCTAAACTATATCGACAATTTCTCATTTTTTTACAGTGTGTATATTTGAGATGGCAAATAATAAAAAAAATGACTCAGAAGAAAAAAGGATTAAAAGGGAAAGGGAACAAGAGCGTAGGAGACAAATAAGAGAGGATCCAGTGAAAAGGGAAAGGCAGAAAGAAGAAAGCAGGCAAAAGTATTTAAGGCAAAAGAATGAAGGATTGCAATTAAAAAAAAGTATCACAGAATTGACTCCTAGAGAACAACGCAAGAAGCGAAAGGAATGGAAAATTAATTTAAAAAATTATAAGAAGAGAATTAAGGCAACTTTAATGGAAAGAAGACAAATATCAATAATAATATATATAATAATAATAATAATAATCAAGACGCAATGTAGGGATAAGAAAAGCTGTAGGAAGGAAGGCGTCGGAAAGAAATAAAATTAGACGTCACAGAGTAAAAAAAGGATTAGAAAAGAAGATAAAAGAATTGCAATCTAAGCTAGAACGTCATGAAAAACAAATTTACAGATTAAAAAAGAAACACAAGACAGATAAAACAAAACAGCTTACACCTGCCACTCGAGTACGTACATTAATTAGTGAATCATTTATAGATCAGATAAAAGTAGAAACCGTAAAGGGAATTCTTCTTTTTGGAGAAGTATTGAAAGACCAACTCTCTGAATCATATAAAACTTTTAATACTCGTAAAGTATTTAAAAGCATTGTTTCTGAAAACATTTTTAAAAAGTACAATTTACAGAGGTCTTGTGCCGAAACTTTTAAATACAAAATTCGATCTAGTGTTGAGGCAAACAAATGTGTGGCTAAAAGGCGATTGCTTGTGAAAAGGTTAAGAACTAAAATCAAGATATTCTTCGAACAAGACAATAACAGCAGGTTGTGTCCTGGAAAAAAGGACTATGTAAGTCGTTTTATCAATTGAAAAAAAGTTATAAAACAAAAAATATTTCTTTTGAAAACTATCAAATGTTTACATGCAGAATACCTGAAAGAAAACCCTCTCCCTAAGATAAGCTATTAATTTTTTTGTCGATCATTTTGGGTGAAGTATATGAAAGTGTCAGAAATAGATACTTGTAAGTGTATTACAAACTCCAATATTGAAATGATGTGTCAAAGTCTTTATAATAATAAAATAATTTCTGGTAAAACTCCAGCAGATGTTATTAAACATATATGTTGTGATCGCAAAAACGAGTCCTGTCTTCTGAGGAAATGTGTTACATGTACAAATTTAAAACCATTATATATTGATCTCGAGTATAACATAAGTGTTAAATATCAACGCTGGATTAATAAAAAAATTGACTATTTTGATAAAAAATCCAATCGGGTCCAGAAATCTGTCAAAACTGTAAAAAAATTTGTAACGGCTAAAATTCCAGTAATAAAGAAAATATTTGAAACAAAATTAACTGCATTTATGGGTCATGAGGACCGCATATCTCATCAGTTTTTAGCCATTTCCGATCTTAAGAAAGAACTTGGCACAAATCATGTTCTTATTCACTGCGACTTTAGCGAAAATTATTGTCTTAAATATGCTGAAGAAATCTAATCGGTACACTTTGGTAGTTCCCGACAACAGATATATATGCATACTGTGACAGTTTATTCGAATCCTCGTAGTGGTTTAAAAACAAACAGTTTCTGTACTCTTTCAGTCACTCGGCCATGGTGCAGCGGCAATATGGGCGCATCTTCTACCCATCTTAATAATCGTGCTTGGTACCAATACAGTTACCGACATACATTTCCTTAGTGACAGCGTTTCTTCCCAATATCGAAATAAAACAATGTTTTGGATTTTAACAAAGTTTCTTAAAAATCGTTTCCCCAAGTTAGAAAGTGTAACTTGGAATTATCAGGAGGCTGAACATGGCAAGGGCGCTCCAGATGGTATAGGAGGTGTTTGTAAAAGAACAGCAGATAGGATGGTAGCTCAAGGAAATGATATTACCAATATTCAGAGTCTTATACAAATTTTAAAAGAAATTGTCCCGGGATCAGATTCTTCCAAATTAATTCTGAAGACATAGACAGTATATCACAAATAATTAATGTAGACAACATTGTTCCATTTAAAGGAACTATGAATCTTCACCTGGTAAAGAGCGTGACAAATTCCACTTTACAGCCAGTCACCCGAACACACATTTTGGTAACCACATTTAACCCTTTCGCTTCTCCCCCGTGGAAAATCTTCTACGCTTGACTCTTTTTTGCAAAAATTGCGATAAAAACTTATTTTTAAATTTTTTATTATAGTTTGATAATATTCGACTAATAAAGTTGAAATAACAAAAGAATTAACTCTAATCGTTTTAATCCTTTACTGGGAGGTGAACATGGAGTGACCTTCCAAAAAAATTTTACTATAAACTGATGGGGAAAATATAGAAATATTACTGATAGTGCCTATTTTTATCAAATTATCAGTAATAATGGAAATACACCCTTAAAAAATAGTTTAAATCGTATTTGAAGGGTGGAAAAACGCACAATTTCATTTTTTTAAAATGTTTTTGGGCTACCAAAGAGGTGAAAATCATTTTTTAGGTCCGTAGAGCTTATATGTGTAATTTCTGTGTTGTTGAATATATCGGCAATTTTCAACATTTTATTTCATTTTTGGTCAATTTTGTGGAAGGGTTAAATGTGTCCTCATGAACGTTTTTTTTTTTTTAGAATGAAAGATATTTACGCTGTTTCTATTGCTTTTTAAGAAAAATATGATAAAAAAAATGTTTTTAATACGTGTTTGCATAAGAATACATACTTTTAAAAATATTAGTCCTTAACTCTTTCGTTCTGTCCTCGTAGTTAATCATGGTAGTTAAGAAATTACATTTTCAAAACGCGGATATCTCCGTTAGTATTGATTTTTACCCCATACACATGAGGAAAATAAATGATTAGAATGCCATTTTGTATCAGAATACAACAGAATACAAATTTTGGAAGTACCATCAATGAACCATTCAGTTTTATCGTCTTGAATCACTTTTTTTCGTTTTTAAGGATTCATATAAAAACGCAATGTATGCCGTTTTCATTGATTTCAATGAAAAATGTCTAGAGTAAAAAAGTGTTTAGAATGCGGTTTTGCATAAGAGAAAAGATTTGTATATACTCAATCACTTAACCCTTCCTTTATCCAATCATAAAAAACACCTTATTTTGTAACAGTAAATACCTAAAAACGAAGTTTCCGACATTTATACTGATTTTTACGAAAAATGGTAAGAGTCAAAAAATGTTTAGAATTACATTTTACATAAAGTACATAAACAAGAAAATTGTTATAACAAATTGCAAAATTTTGCAACTTAAATAAATAAATATAAAAACTGTACAACCAGTTGTCTGAAGTGATGTTCATTCCGAAGTTAAAGCTTTTTATGGTTGATAATTACGAATCAAAAGTTTCAATTTCAAAATAAATAATGGCAGAACCAACATGGCGGATTTTACAATAAAAACTGCGACTCTATTATACTTGTAAATACATGTATTGAAGGTTACAATGCTATTTTGAGCTACTCTACTCACCCCATTCTTTAATGTAATTAAATTAAAGTACATTAATGCCATGATAGATCAAGTATTTCGGAAACATCAATAAAAGCGGCATTTATTTATTTATAATGAAGGTCACCCAACAGAAAACAATTCCAATAACAGGGCAACGAATTTACATAACTAATTAATGTGTACACTTGCTTAAAATAAAAATAAAATTCAAGAATTAACTAAACTACGAGCTACCTAAAAACTGACAGAAAAAGAAAAAATGATAACCGAGAAAAACAAATATATATATTGACGTGTATACACACATATACATACACACAGGGAGACCGGCAAGCGAACGCACTCCTCCAAGGACGTGCTAACAGAGCCCATAAAATGGGCCCGCCAACACGCCCACAGAGGAGCACGCCCGCCCACCAGCCACCCCGCATGGGCAAACATGCACATACACACAAATACATATCCATGTAAATCAAAAACAAATTAATATTCACAATATTCATTAGAAATTTTCCATGTGAACATCCCCATTTGGAAGTGTTCAGCCGGAAAATGTCCCTACATAATAATCTTACATAACCTGGGAAGAAGCTGAAATGGTATCTAATCAGATAAAAACTAAACACCATAATAGCTTCACGCCTGACTTGATACAGTGATTTGCAAAGTATATCAATATGGCTAAAATATTCATTATAATTTTTTTGAAGCAGAAAAATAGGCGAGTTATTGGCATAATTGGTTGAGTGTGATTTTAAATAAAATAGATTATTTGAACGAGTGATACATTGCTTTACATTGAAAGAAAGATATCCAGTGATAATCCTAGAGCAATCATAATATTAAAAACTTTATATGCTATGGTCTATGCACTTCATAAGTATCATAGTGCAGATTCCTGTTAAATTTGTAATTTTATAAATGTACGAATTTGATTTGTATTTTTTCAATATGTTCAATATATTTGACATAAAAAGGATTCGATATCACAGATGCAAATTCAAGATGACTACGAACAAGCGAATTATACAGTAGTATAATAGACTTAGGATTAGTAAAAGACTTAGTTATTCTCATTATGAAACCTAAATTTCTGTAGGCTCTTCTAGTTATCACTTCTATATGGGTTTCAAAGCTTAACTTGGAATCTAAGACGACACCTAAGTCTTTAATTGAATCCACTTTATGAAGTTCTGAATTATTGATGTGATATGAGAATAAGATATTCTCAAGCACTCTTGAAAATGTTATATAATGGCATTTATCAATATTTAAAAATAATTTATTCCTTGTGCAATAATTATATAAATTATATATGTCCTCTTGTAAATTTATACAGTCAAATAAACTTGAGATCACCAGCATACAGACAGTAATTAGAATGAAGAAAACAGCCGGGAATATCATATAAAAACAATGAGAATAAAAGTGGACCCAAGTGTGATCCTTGGGGAACACCCGACGTTACACTAATATAAGATGATGAACAGTTGTTAATTTTAACACATTGTGATCGATCTATTAAAAATATATGATGTAATCCACCTTAGAATTTTACCATGTATACCGATATTTTCCAACTTTACTATTATGATGAACTTTATCAAAAGCTTTGGAAAAGTCGGTGTACACTGCATCCATCTGTTTTCTATCTGACATACAGTCAGAAACATTTTGTATAAAAGGCATTAAATTGGTCACCACTGAACGGCCACGGAAAAAGCCATGCTGATTCTCACTAATCAAATTTTTTATTGCAAAAAATTTTTCATTTATCACGATTTAATTTTTAAAATCCACCATTTTGAATTATCCAATTTTCACTTCGGATTCCTAACCAGGGACCCCCAAAACCTACAAGTTGATAATTTGCATTACTTCGGACATTTATTTGACGATATCTAATACGACCTTATTTAAGTTGTAAAATGAATTTGTTTATTAATAATTGTTTGGTAACGTAATGTATGCAAAATTGCATTCTAGACACTTTTTTTACTCTATATGTTTTTCAGTAAAATCAATAGAACCGGCGTAAATCAGGAATTAATTCTTAAAATCCGCCATTGTGCGAGTTACCAATTTTCAAAGGTATACATTTCATATGTTGCCGAAACTTAACATAATGCAAAAGGTTTCAAGTCTCTACATTGAGGTAGTAACGATTAAGAACTGACACCTTTTTTGCATTCATTTCGTGTACTAAAGGTTTTTTATGATATCTAAAGTATTTCTGTACAGGCAATGTTAAGAACAAATCTTATTATTGTAGGTTGAAAGTAATCAGCAATTCAACACTAACTCTAACGTAGTTTCCAAAAACACCAAAACAATTGAACACTACACTGGAATACACTACTCGATTCTGGTTTCGCTAACCATGTTAACTTCATCGGGAGATGATTAAAACTAGTGCAGTAGTCAAGCGTTTTGGTGCTTATGGAATCTAAGTTAGTGTTAGTGTAACACCAAAGGTTCAATCTAACTCTTTCCAGGACTAAGAAACTCAGAATACCAGAATAAGAAATTTATTTTTGCTACTATATAAAGTACCTATTTCAGAGAGTAGTTATTAAATTTCTACGAGTAGTAATTTTTTTAGTAGCCGCTTTGTCGACACTAAATTTGCCTTATGTATGTGGCTGTAAATTGTTAAAATATTGGTAATACGTTCTAATACCTATATACAGGGCGTTTCAGTTAAAAGTCCCGATGCCATTATCTCGAAAAATAATGAAGATACTTGACTTTTGTAAAAGGAGAACAGACAGACTTTAAATAACTGTAGTTAGTATTTTTCCTTTGCTGTATACAAATATGGCGCTAAGATGCAAAATTATTTGTCGATGGTTGGAACCTTAAAACATGATTTACATGATTAAGGACTAATTTACATTGATGCACCAATGATATAAAACTAGCAAGCATTCATAAATTTTAAGTGGGTTGACCAATAATTCATATTAATCATTAAAATAATTGTCAAAACTAGAGTGAATTATTTCAATCTCACCGGCATCTAAATTAAACAGAAAGTCAATGCAAGTTTTCCTGAAAATGACGTTTATTATATTATACAGTCTAAGGATACGAACATAGTGGATCCTAGCATGGGCACCAAGCCTCGCCTCAGATTACTACAGAAAATAGACATTATCCTATAAGCGAACACGATGCAATTTTTTATATACATATAACAGTTATAAACACCACAGAAATT
The DNA here is from genome assembly GCA_963675555.1 of Leptura quadrifasciata. Classification (NCBI taxonomy): domain Eukaryota; kingdom Metazoa; phylum Arthropoda; class Insecta; order Coleoptera; family Cerambycidae; genus Leptura; species Leptura quadrifasciata. The sequence continues at coordinate 49,194,881 of OY776678.1, forward strand.
AGACAACCCCCAATTTCAGAAGTCAAAGGCTTGTGCACATTGAAAAAACGCGGACATACAACCATTTCCTACGACAGTGCCAGTGTCGGAGCCGGGATTCGAACCCGGTGGCGCGACACACGTGTGCTAAATGGCGATTGCCCCCTCACGCCTTAACCAACGTGGCTATCGACCTGACCAGATTTATTTAATATACAAAATCTTTTATCGACAACGTTTGATTTTATCTTATAAATTAATATCCTTAATTCATATGAACCATATTGAAATAGGTAAGTCGCTGATCAACCGAGACTTGGTGCGAGACTTCACTATGTTCGTACCCTAAAGCCGGCCCCATCCCATACACATCGCGAATATTCACAACTACGATGATCTACAAGTAAGATTGATAGCAAATGTAAACCTCCCACACTATCGTATGTGCTTGTACCATACACATTCGAACAAACTCACATTTACTTGCCGTTCCTTCGTTAAAAACACAGCCACACACAATAAAAAATCTCTTCTGGAAATCTGATCATATTTACTCACGTTTTTGGGGTCGCTGAATCCGAATCCGAGGTCTATTTAACCCCATCATATCAGGATATTGCCATAACTTCAAAAAACCCATTATTTCAGCTATTAAACGCATATAACCCTGAAAATGAAATTGTAATCTGAAGACCCAGGCACTCGGAGAGTCATTTCTCTTTGACTCGTGCAATTTTACCGACATCAGGTGGAAAAACTGCGAACACGAGCCTAAGTATATACCATGTGTGAGTGTACAATAGCACACTGCTCGCGAAGGCGTATACTTGCGAATAATTGCGATGTGTATGGGGCCGACACTTTAAAATATTACAATTCCACATTAATATATAGCTTACCTTGTGCTATGAAATTTCCCTGGTGTTCTGGATAAAATCCATTATTTTCAGAGCTTTCCAAATATTTTAAATTCGGATAACTTGAACTGAAAGACGAGCTTATTGCTACATGAGCGTTATAAAACGGTACGGGAAAAAACGGTTTGGGATACCAATGTAGGTTCTCTACTAGGTCTTGGGGAGGTGCAGAGGGCAAATATTTAGGAGGCAAAGGAGGGGGTTCATTCTCCTTTATAGTATCAAATTGCCTAAAAGATAGAGTGTCATTTGTGCGTTTTGAGTCCAAACTGAACCTCCGAGTGCGCAATGGAGATGAGGAAGGAGAAGCACGTCTTGGTGGTAACGTAGGAGAGGGCAGTCTTCTTTCTATCACTACGTCCCAACCTTTAGACGTAGTTTGTGGTATCATTTTAACTTCTGGGCGTTTTCTGCGCACCGGAGGTGTCGGGGCAGGCTTTAAACGTAGCAAAAATGTTACTTCATCCTCATCTGATGATGAAGATGAGTCTTTATCGGTTGATTCTTGGAATTCCATCATGGTTTCAGTTTTATATCATCTTTAACGAGATGGATCTTACTTCAATATTACTGTATAGTTGTTTTGTGTTGAACTATTTAATGTAGGAAAATATAAATGCATTATCCACCTAATATTACCACCAATAAAATTTAGAATTCTTCTTTGCATATTACCATTTTGTCATTTCGCTTATGCACAGGGTCTAGAAATAGCTTTCTTATATTTTAAGAGGCGATCCTATAATCAGAATCTAAGTATACGACTCAAAATCAGCAAAGTAATATTTTCTGAGATGTTTCTAAAAAATCATTTTTCACACCCTTACATCCCTAAGAAGAAACATTCTTTTATATCCCTTGGAAGTTGCTGACTCAGTATTAAGTGTGAAACCTACAAACCACCAAAATTTTATTGATTCTAATTTTTTCTTTTTACAAGTGACTTTGATACCAGCATTATACGTTATTCCACACTAGATGGCGTAGCCTAGAGATTAAAATCTACAAATCGTAAATAATCCTCTATGCTAGAGTCAAATTAGGATTCTAATGTGAGTTATGTGGTTAGGACAGTTTTTGATTTCACCGCGTTCAGAGGGTCAGTCGAGTTCATAATTCTGTTTTGCAGTTTCGGCGAGGTGAGCGTATTGCTTAATTAATACTTGATCACTTAAAAGTTTATTTCATGAACACTTTAAAGCAATAAATACCACGGTTAACACAGTATTCCTGTTAAATGAATATTATTTACATTTTTCTTCTGGAGTGACTTGAAAACCAATGGACCAGTCAGGTGGCCACTTCGCTGAACTTACTTAAATCCTTTAAATTATTTTGTGTGAGATTTTGTAAAACAAAGTACACTACAACTAGGCCCAAGATCTCAATGACATACGCAATAGAATTGTTGAAGTTTTTATTTAAATTACATTGAGTATGATTGTCGAAGCTATACAGATGTCTAAGAGAACGTGACTTTTCACTCAGAAGAATGGTGGACATTATGCGCAATATATTGTAACTATTATTCATTCACTCCCAGCTGAGATCTTTAAAGCTGTGTCGTCAGAGCTCATACCCTACCTCAAAAAACTGTTTGATGTCGTGTGGGAAAGTGGTCAAGCTCCGCAGGAGTTTCGTGATACACTTTTAATCAACCTCTTCAAAAACAAAGGGAGCGCTGCGGACTGTGGAAATTACAGGGGTATAGCTCTCCTGGCTGTTGGAGGGAAGATACTCACTAAAGCGATGGCAAATAGGCTAACACCTGTTATGGAAAAGTTACTTCCTGAAACACAGAGTGGCTTTAGACCAAACCGAGGCACATCGGATTTAATCTTCACACTTAAACAGCTTCAAGAAAAAGCACTCGAACATCAAGGAGAAATTCACATGGCCTTCATTGATTTAACCAAGGCGTTTGACTCGGTGGACAGGGAAGTGCTCTGGAAAATTATGTTCCGCTTAGGTATCCCTAGAAAATTTGTGGAAGTATGTCGCAGTCTACATACAAACAACAACGCCCAGGTTATGTATAATAATGAGGCAACCGAACCTTTCCAAACTCTCACTGGAGTTAGGCAGGGATGTGTCCTGGCACCCCTACTCTTTAATTTGTTTACCACTGCTCTAACAATTATTGTTGACAACAAACTGACAGTCAGAGGAATAGGTCTCAGATACCGTTTTGATGGCGGTCTCTTTAACATAGGGCGCTTTAGAGCTTTCACGAAGACACGCACACGATTCATTTGTGATCTCCAGTATGCGGATGACTGTGCACTTTTAGCCTCTACGCCGGAAGAGCTTCAAGAGCTTTTAGATGTGTATGCCCAAAGCTATGATCCTTTGGGACTTAAAATCAACATTGGAAAGACTAAGATTATGTCAACTCCTCATCAAGTGAACCAAATAGACATTACACTTAACGGAAATTCTCTTGAAGTGGTGGATCAGTTCAATTACTTAGGCAACGTTGTTAATGACAAAGCAAACATGGACAGCGAGATTCGCAATAGAATTAACGCTGCATCTAGAGCATTCTGGGGACTTAGAGAGAGAGTATTTGACAACCACGACCTTGCTTTGTCAACGAAAATGGCTGTCTACAGAGCAGTTGTCATTCCAACACTGCTATATGGATGTGAAAGCTGGGTCACTTACCGTCGTCATGTTAGAACGTTTTCAGCAAAGACACCTCAGAAGTATGATGAAAATCCGTTGGTTCCATCACATATCAAACGTGGAAGTACTCAGGAGAGCAAACAGCCTTCCAATTGAGGTGCTTATTTCAAGAGCACGCCTAAGATGGGCAGGTCACGTTCATCGTATGCATGATAACCGCCTTCCTAAATGTACACTTTATGGTGAATTGCTAAGCGGTAGAAGAAAGCGTGGCGGTCAACGAAAGAGGTTCAAAGACGCTCTCCATGAAAATCTAAAATCCTGCGGTATTGCAGACGAGCAATGGGAACAACTTGCAGCGGGCAGAACCGAATGGCGAGGGGTTGTGGCCAGTTATCAAGGAAATGTTGCTGCAAGAAGGCCGAATCCAAGACCTAACCAGGTCTATGTTTGTCCTGATTGCGGTCGACTTGTGCTCTCCCGAATTGGCCTCTATAGCCATAGTCGTGTGCACCGTAGATGAATGGAAATTACAATAGACTACACCTTTTACTTGTTTTTTATTGTACGCAATTTATCGACTGTAAAATTTCTATACTCGGACTCGAGTAACGGCTAATAATAATAATATTCATTGTTTAAAGAAATACAATTGACAAGTTTTTTTTTAACATATATTTAACGTCGGTCCATTTCCGCTACTGAGGCCTATCACCGACGCCTCTAGACGAGCTACCCCCAACCAGGAATTTTGCCGAATCTCTTCTCTTAAGAAGAGTGGGGATCTTTTACTTGCCTAACATTTAATAGACAAGGGACCGACGGCTTTACATCCCCTCCGAAGGATGATATATCACCTACACAACCCTCGCCTAAGGTTGCATAGCTTCCGCGAATACACTGATATACAAGCCGCTGGAAGATATGAGAGGCGAGGACATGGTCTTCTTTGAAATGGTCGCCCATCCAAGTACTAACCGCGCCTAACATCGCATGTCGAAGTATGTACATAGTAAAGATGCATCTACGCTCGCCCCAATTGACAAGTTGAAATGGATTTTTTAGTTGGTGCCCACTCTGCAAAATATATTGAGTTAACAGCAGGAACGGACGAAAATAAAGATGATGGTGGCTCTGTTGAGACGAAACATCACAATAAAAATTAAACTCGAATTCAGTAAGTTCTAGCAAACCTAATTTATAACAAAATATTAAAAATAATGAAATTTTTTGATATTTTTTTATAGTAACAGCGCTAGGTAAAGTGAGTTCCGGATTTTATCGTATACTTCCGGAAACAATCGGATTATTTTGAATTTTTATAATATGAAAGGTTTTTCCCATCTAACCAACTCTAACTCTTATGGTTTGTGAGATAATAATAATAATATTTATTTAACCAATTGAGATAGTACAATAATATGATGGTAATGACAGTTTAGTATGTATACGAATAAATAGTAATAAAAGGAGATCTGCCTAATTAACTACCATTAACTAAAACGGTAGTTCGCCAATTGGCCAGAGTGGCGTCATTATCACGGAAACACTAGAAACATCTCGAATGACAGAGTGGATTAATCGCGAATAAGCGTCACGGATATATAAGAAGCGGACCCAATGCACGGAGTTCAGTACAGTTCTAAATGAATGATAAGAAGTGATATCGGATAAGATACATAACAGTAATAAATTGTAAATTATAGTAGTGAGACTATAATAGTAGGTGAAAGTTATAACTAATTATTGTAATTTAGTGATAATAAATCAGTGGTTAGTGAAAATTTTTGTTGCAATTATTGAACCTACGTTTGAGGAGTGTTTACTACACGGTGTAAACAGGTAACAGTAACAAATATACCTACAGAAAATCACTGAAATGATGTTTTTGCGAACATACTTAAATGGTTTCAATGATAATTTAAACTTTATTATGAACATTTCATTTTAAACGATTGTAAAATGTTAAAAATTTACCTCGAAATTTACTTAACAGATTAAACAATGTACGAATGTATTAAAATTAATATGCAATATTTCGTTCAGATGTGTAGCAAATATATTTAGCTAGCTATGTCATTAACATACTCATCCGAACCGGAACTGTGCTATTTTGATAGTTTAATAGACAGTAATAGCCACCCACCTACAGCCTCTTCTTATGTATGCTAAAAAAATGTAGCATATCATTCGTATCAAATATTTATATTTCAAATGAGCCAAAAGATCTCTAATATATATTGAATTGATATTATTGATATTATTGAAAAACTGGTCGCCGCTATTTCCATCCTCAACTAATACAAATATTTTTATGCTACCTCGTCTATTCAAGATGCTCTAGTTTTATAGCTCGCCACTGGAAGGTAATGTTAAAATAAAAAAAACAGATGGGGCTCACATTTACGAGATATAATTAGTACTTGCATTGAATACTTTTTGACGCCAGTCTTTGAGTTATTCTATATAGCGTCTCTATAACGTTTGTGACTTGAGATTCGGTATTTTACGTTGAATAGATTTTTTTTAACTTCAGACAGATTTATGTCTTTGGAATGAATTCTTACAAATTATATTATGTTTATTTAACTGAAGACACATTTATTGAATGTTATCTGTTTTGAAGAAAAATTTGTCATTTTAATTTATATCCCAGATTTTAATATTTAGACCTTCTCTTTCGATGAGACGTTTAAAAGTATATATCTACTACATGTGGTGTGTTTATGTGTGCATATAAAAAAATATTACGATGAATTATTTGTACAACACCTCACAAAATAAAATAAAAGCGTACCAATTTTAATGATTACATTATTACGATGTAGAAATTATAGTATATATTTTTTTCAATCGTCAAAAAAAAAAGACTGACAAATTTCGTGAACTTAAACTGTGATTTCTCTAACACTTCATCTGAGAGGAAGCAAAACCCTTTTATTACCGCTCACAAGCGGCACTAAAAGTATAAGAGCCGGCACTATGAAGTACCCGTTTTCAAAGTTAATTCATGTTATAATATGAGATATAAATTCAAATCAAGTTACGTAATGTCAGTTTAGCTGTGAATTGCAGCGTTGGTCAAATATTCGACGTTCTGTTACGGTTGAAGCTTATTTAAATAGTAAATATTCTGTTGTAATCATCCAGCAGCATTTATTTCTCGTCACTTGCATTTAAATCCACGAGAACCAGTTCCTAATCTTATTATTGAAAATAATAATTGAGTAAATTGTAATGTAACTTTATTCTACTTTCTTGTTAAAAATCAATTCAAATATTTTATAAAAATAGTTTCTTTTGGTAGCACAAACACGGAAATTACACATTTCCCACTCGAAATCAGAATGTACATTCAATTTTTTAAATAATAACACAGAGTCTGAAACAAATTTACTTGAGGCAATATAAACATCTACGTCTGTCCGGGACTCTATCGGCGCCCATGTCTATGCTTGCGTAAGTTGGCATTTTATTGTGCAGTACACGGCAGCGTCGAATATTGAAATGAAGTTGAAGTAAATACGTTCCTTATCGATGGCTACGACGGCAATTTTGGTGTTAATAATATGCCCGAAGAGTATTCTCTAATATATGAAAATGATAGATTATTTCTAATTGGTGTAGAGATTCGTTATGTAGAAATAACTTGTACAGCAAGTAGTTTGGTAATGTGTCTGGAGAGAATCGCTCTAATCAAACAGACATCTAGCTCGTAGTCCTCGATAATCCCTCTAATCTGTTCTTTTGCATGATTAGCGGCAGATAACGGCAGGGAGGGCATGATCCCCCTTTTACTCGCTGGTTATATGTACATTGCTATTAGCCAGACTCCCTTTTGCGCACGGTACTACCTCTGTTTACATTATCGAAATATGCGTTTTAAGCTACGATGAGCTATTCCACTTTCTCCGTGCTGCATGTGTTTTCTAATTATGTTTTATTCACTTTATTTTAGTTTTCTCACGGGGTTACTTACGTTACTTAAACTTGGTATTTATTTAAATTTCTGACTGGATGTTTTAAAATACTCGAAAGGCTGTTGTAATTTTGTGTTGAATTTAATTTCTTGTAGGATGTAGTATTGTTACCTTAATCGCTGATATAAAAATAATACTTACATTAATTTGAAACAAAATAGGAATTATTTTCGAATAGAATACGCCCTAGTACAGGGTGTTTCACTAGTCAAAAACAATTAAAAAAGCAGGTATACAAGTTTTGCAGTATTGCTTCATGTGCCAGAGAAAAACCAAAATGAAGAACTCGTTCTGTACGCACACTTAAAAATGCTGAAAGGGTAAGAGAAGCTGTGCTACACGTTCTAACGATCTGCAAAACGACAAGCATTAGTACTGGAATTTTGAACCGTAGTTATCGCCGCATTCTGAAAGACTTGCACTTCCATCCCTACAAAATTCAAGTAGTCGTACGGTCGTGAGCAAAAAAAATAGGAGACTTATAACGGTATTTTGCTAAAATCTAGTTGTGTACATCTAACTTTAATTTTTGTGACATTGTCAGTTGGTTGTCATAATTTATTGCAAGTGTGCAAAAAACTAATATACCTCATATAGGCGATTTAGTTAAATTTGGAGTTATTGCTAAAGCAGAAGATGGAGGTCAATGAGACAAATTGCACTGAGTTATAATATTGACAAAAATTCGGTGTGTAACATTTTAAGAAAGTGGAGAATATATTAACAAACAGAACTTTCGCTACTAGACGACGGAAAATCCTCTACAATTGCACATATTATCACTTCATAGCAAAAAGGTTACCATGTGGCGTGCAGTAGCCGCTTTTGGAATTTTTGGGTTTATCTTTAATGAAAATGATTTGACGGTTATCGTTACATCACAACGTTATTAACAGGCATTGCGTAACATTGAACAACAACTTTGTAATGTTGGAGTGGATAGGTTTCAGCAGGACGGAGCCACTTCCCACACTTCTAGGGATTCTATGACAATTTTGCGAAGAATGTTTCCTGGTCATGTCATTTGGAAATTTGAGGACATCAACTGGCCGGAACGGTCACTGGATCTCTCAGCTTGTGATTTCTTTTTATGGGGCTACTTAAAGTCAAAAGTGACTTCTAATCGTTCATAAACTTTAGAACAATTAAAATATAATATGCGGACAGAGATTCACGCAATTTCAATTGAAATGTTGTAGCGGGTAATGAAAGTGGGATTTTATATGTGGAGTAAATCGATTCTTCGTGTCTCGTCTGTTCGTGATATCCTCGACACAAAAAATGTCACTTTTACTCCGTATAAGACAATATAAATATGTGTTTATATTTCGATATTCAACATATTTTAATATAACGTATGCAGTCCTTTCATAACCCTCTTTAGTCGACACCATTCAGCGCCTTAGTGTCGGATGTCTGGTCAACTAAAACCCCTGGCTTTTAGTTATGTTACAAGTTCTAAACAACTGTATCTGTATAAAGTACATTGCACAGCTTTCATTTTGCGGCGAAAACATAAATGACTAATTTCGAGTGATTAAGGCATTCTAGCCAAGCCCTAAATATATAAAAGAGCTCCGTTATATTTTTATGTCTTATATGGTGGAAGTTTTTTGTTTATTTCGTTTTTGTAAAACTTCTACGCTTACGTTGAGTCTATAAAAGTGCATATTCATTCGTATCTTGATTTCTTTACAACGAACTGCGACAAGGGTTTTCGGCAGGATTTTTCTACAATAGGAGAGTAGGATAAAGTGGGATTGTACTATGCCGGCTAATTACTGTTGGATGGTTTCCGACGTTTATGACACAAACGACGACGCGAAAGATTTAGACACTAACGAATATTACTCTGACATGTAATTAAATATATCTGTGTATAAGAAAATATCGCTTCAAGGAGTAATTTTCGAGATATTCGCAATCTCAGTGTCATGTTCAATGTCCCGAAACTAAGTGGAAACAATAGGAATTGCACGCGCCACAAAAAGTTTAATATTTCTTTTTCACTCATACTGTGTTTTTTCCATATTGGAGGATTGTCAATCACAAAAATTAACTCTCTGATTCATACGTATACCAAATTACTAGTCAATAATAGAAAAATTAAGGTGCTCGCTTGCCTGTATGAAGCTTAAATGTGTGCCATAAGTTTAGTGATATGAGCGAATACAAAAATCAATATACAGTAAGGTTCGTAAGTAACGGATAAATTCATTATCTAAGTAATTAACAATTTATGAGTAAAATCCACACGTTAATTTTTAATTCTAAAATGACATTTTTTAAGCATAATTTTATACCTCCCTCTTCAACCCCCTAAAGTGAGAGCTACACCTTTAAAATTTTTTCATCGAGAAAATTAAATTTGAAAATATGATTTAAAAGACAGAATGAGGCAAGAAATCAATAAATCACCCCGGAAACGATACAAAATGTTTTAGAAGAATTTCAGCAGCACCTCGCCTCCATTATTGTCAAGAAGCGACGGGCGGCCAGTTTGAATATTTGATTTAAACTGTTTCATGTTCTTTTGTTTACTTAGTAACATTACAAATGTAATATTTTCCAATAGAAAAATTAGAGAAATTAAAAAAAATCTTATATTGCTGGATAAAGAATTAAAAACCCTTTCAAATAAGCTATCATACGCCCCCTCGTTCCATTTAAAAATTTTAAAGGGGTAGCTGTCACTCCAGTGGGGTTGAAGAGGAGGTAAAAAAATGTCATTTGTTAGAATTAAAATCGGCAGCTACTGGAAGCGGCTGGAACCTCCCCACCTGGTGGATCTTTGAAGCCGAAATGCACAAAATTGTGTGTTCAAATTCAAAAACATTCTAGTTACCCTAGAAATATTACAGATTCGTAAAGTAACAAACTGAAAATTGGTAAAGTGACGTTGAATAATAAGCGTATATGTTAATAACTAAAGTTTTTATAATAGTATATTTATTTTAGACAATTATTTCCACCTTATTTTACTAGAACGCGGGGAAAGTAAATGAACGTAAATTAATAATTAAAGTTTTTTATAATATAATAACAAAGTAACAAAAATAAATAGATTAATTTTTTTTAAATGTAATTTTACTTAATAAGTATATATTACTTCAACTCTTATAATTACTGGAAATATTAAACACACAGTAATTGTTATAAACATTATTCGGATGTATGTTGATTCTTGGCGTTGTTCAACTTGTGTGAACTTGTTTTGCCTATACTCTTCATTAGTAAGAGCAGCAGCACTAGTTTTTCTTTTTACATGCTTTATATTAGCTTCACATGTATGCTTGTTTGTATCTATGTAACTTCTTCGAACGTGATTCTCATCCACTTCAAAACGTTAGATTAAATTGAAACTTTATTAAGGTCGATGACAATATAATAATTTAACAATTTTGTCTTAATGTCCTCACCAGGATCATCAAAATAAAATAACATTTAAAAAAAAATGACTAATCTATTGTCGACATTTTGCCGGAGGTGCCGCGGCTAATAATATAATGTATTTGCCGTTGTATAAGCCCTTGTTAAACGCTAGTTCCAACTTTAATACATGCATACAAGCATCCCACGCTTTTTACAATAAAATATTTGAAAAATGTCTGTGTGTGTGTATATGTATGTGTATTAGCACGATAGCGCCGAAACTACTGAACTGATTTGGATGAAACTTTGCATGGGGCTTTCTTTAGGGCTCCAGAAGATCTTGGTTGAGATCGGATTACGTTTAGTGCCGTTTTGGCGCAACAAGTTGTTTATTTTATAATTACTTACAATTTGCAATTGAACCATTGAAAAGCTGGTACAATTCCGATTTCAACGATATATCACACTTGAGAGAGCGAGGGAGATTCGGTAAGAAAATTTTAGATCAAAATTACTTGACAAAAAAAACTTTAGAAAGTGAGTGAATGGAGATAAAATGGAAACACATGAAACATTGTCATTTTCAAGTGCATTTTGACAAATAATAGGTATTATTTGATTGGCTTTAGGCAATAATAGCAATCAAGGTTTTTTCGCTCATGACCTTCAATGGCTGACGAGTTACATATGAGCAAAAATTTATTTTTTATTATAAATTAAGAACTGCAAGAACCGTCCATAACAATTTTTTAAAAATTGGTTTGCAATAGCATAAGTCGTTCGCAATGTATATTTTCTTTAAAAAAAGTTCTTGAAAACTGTTTTTCTTCGAAAAAATTGAACCAACATTATTTTTTTAATTCTATTTTTTGTATATATCATCGTGTCTTCTGGCTTTATGACAAAATTTCGTATGAAACCTTACAAAATTTCCTACAAAAACACTTTTTCTTGTATGATTTTTAGTTAGTAGCGACAAGGAACTGACGATTGAAAATGCGGTCGATTTTTAATTTTTAGCAAACAGGCAACATTCACGTTTGAAGTACAAAAAAGTACATTTAATAATATATTTTTTTGAAGTATCAGAAATTATTCAGTGAGCATCTCTGAGCCGTTTCATACTGGGCCCATACTTTTTTAAACATTGTTATGCACAGTTCTTGAAGGAAAATCTTAATTTATAATAAAAAAAATGTTTTCTCCTAGCTTTAAAAAGTTGTAACTCGTGAACCATTCATCGTATGAAGGTCATTTGGAATTCATTTTACAGGTAATTTAATTCTCCTCAAAAAACCTTTAGTGTCATTATTGCCTAAAGCCAATCAAAAATAGTTATTTGTCAAAATGCAATTGAAAATGACAATTATTCATGTTTTTCTCTTTAATCTCCGTTCACTCGTTGTCAAAAAAATTTTGTACATACATGAACACATTCAAAATTTGATTCTCTTTAATTCTCATTAGGGGTGGGTAACACCGGGTATAAAAGTGTCAGCTCAAAAACTAAAAATTTTACACCAAGTCATGTCCCAAACAAACGATCCAGATGATATTACTTTTTATAAGAATTATAAGAAAATATACAAAAAAGTTATAGTATCAGCTAAAAAACTTCACAACGATTTAACTTATTTTCATTCTACCAATAAATCGAAAACAGTTTGGTCAATAATAAATAATACTGTAAATAACAAGCAAACAAAAAATAGTATTGATAATATTAAAATTGAAAAGAATTTAATTAATGACCCTTATATTATAGCATAACATTTAAATAAATACTTCATCGATTTACCTGCCAAACTGAATAAAAAATTAGATGACAATTTAAAAAATAATTTCATACCACTTCAAGAATATCCTACTTTGTTTTTAGAACCCGTTACTGAATCAGAGATTTTCAACATAATAACAAACTTGAAAAATAGCAATTCCTACGGTGTAGATGATTTAAGTTCAAATCTAATTAAAAAATCTGTTGCGTATATAGTAGCTCCTCTTACGTTTTTAATTAATCTTTCCCTAGATGAAGGTCATTTTCCCTCCGTCTTAAAAACTGCAAAAGTTTTTCCTTTGTATAAAAAAGGGGACAACACATTACCTGAAAACTATAGACCAGTTGCAATCTTATCAACTATTTCTAAAATAATAGAAAGAACTGTTTTTAACAGAATTGTCACATTTGCAATAAAGCATAAAATTCTTTCAAATTCGCAACATGGTTTTAGAAAAGGTCGTTCAACCGAAACTGCTATAATGTCGTTTTTGAATAAATTATACAACCACCTGGATAAAAACGATAGATGTGTTGGTATATTCATGGATCTAAGCAAAGCTTTTGATTTAATAAATCATAAAATACTTATAGAAAAACTTGCAAAGTATGGATTAAGGGGAAAAGTGAATGATTGGTTATTGTCTTACCTATCGAGTAGAATGCAAGTGGTTGAGGTAAATGGGGTGAAATCAGACAAATTAAATTTTGAAGTTCCACAAGGATCGGTCCTCGGACCACTGCTTTTCTTATTTTATGTGAATGACTTACCAAATTTTTTTGAAGGTTTTCTAATTATGTTCGCAGATGATAATTCGTATCTATGCTGTAAGAATACTTTTTCTGAAGTTATAAATAGTGCGCGTACTAACATAACAAAATTTTCAAATTATTTTGAAGCAGATAAATTATTTCTGAATATCTCTAAAACTGTTTTTATAATCTATTCACCAACAACTTCTACGTACAATGAAAGGCACCTCATAAAAGTTAATGGAAAATCAGTGGAACAAGTACCATCGACAAAATTTCTTGGCGTATACATAGACAATGCACTCAGTTGGGAACCTCACATAGATTCAACGGCAAAAAAACTTTCTCCTGTTTGTTATGCATTATATAGATTAACACAGATCTCTGGTAGGTCCACGGTTATGTCATATTATTATGCACATTTTGTATCTAGAGCATCATATGGGATTATATTTTGGGGATGTTCTCCTCATTTTGACAGAATTTTTAGGCTTCAAAAGAAAGCAGTTCGGTATATAGCTGGTGTTTCTAAATACTCATCTTATCGAAATATTTTTAAAAATTTTCATATATTAACTCTGGCATGTATTTATATCTTAGAAATAGTTCTTTATCTTAAGAAAAATTTAAATGCATTTCCAACAAACAATTTTAACCATACATACAGTACTCGTGAAAGGAATTATTTGAACACGCCACTACATAATCTATCTAAGTTTGAGGAAAGTCCGAATTATATGGGAATTAAACTTTACAACAAAATTCCAAACTGTATTAAAAACATAAATAATGTAAACTCATTCAAAAGAGAAATGGTTAATTATTTAAGTGATATGGGTTTCTATTCTGTTGAAGGGTATTTAAATGTGTAGAATCTAAATGGTTTTTAATTTTATTGTGTAATTTTTGTATTTTATACGTTTTTTGTATGTAATTATTAAGCTTCTGCAGCAATTGCTATTGAAGCCATGGCTTTTATTTGTGACTAGTCCTATTAAGCCTGTTCCCAAAGCTTCAGCACGTTCTGAATTATTTCATCCAAATGAACAAATTTCGTCCCATTTTATTATGCTATAGTACATTTATTAATGTCTGCAGATTTATTCATGGAAAAATTATTTTGGTAATACATTATGGATATTGTTAAGTAATTATTATATGGGAGAAGTAATATGTATATTATAATATTATATATTAGACAAAATAAATATTCTTGTGCAAAATTTGATTATAAACACTGCGTCAAACCTTGGAAAACAAAAGCTTAAGTTGCAGTTTACTTATTTATATTACATTAAAATTCAACAAATTAGATATAGAGATATTGTCCTTGATCTTAAAAATTATAACATTGCATCCAAATTTTTATTTTGATCTGAATTTAATAATAAGCATATATCTGTCTACTTTTAAGGGAAATTTAGGTGATATTGATAACGCGACGCATCAGTACTAATACGATAGGAGAGTGCGCAAATACACGGTTTCTTTAACAACTCAGTTCTCGAAAACTAAGCAAAATTTGAAAAAAATGTTTTAATTAAAAAACTTCTTTGATTCATCGGCTACAACTTTGTCGCTTATAGTACCTAGTTATCTTTAATAATAATGCAGTTAACAAGCGATTACATTTTATACTGCACATAACAGAAACCTACGTTATTTTCTTTTTTTCTCCGTTAATAGGGCATTAACTATCTTGAATTTTTTAACTTTGGTCATTTCAACGTGATTGGAAGTATTTCAATATTACCCGTTTCAAATTTAAGATCAATAAACTTACTAATAAAAAAGATATGACAAGTTAAACAAATAATCCCAAAAAATCTAAAATTTTAGAAAATAGTCGAAAAACTCACATATCACTGATTTCGCAATTTCAAAATAATTCGCGACCAAAAAATTCGGATGTATCAGGTCATTTTACATAAGTTTCAATGTTCAATTTTTTTAGGTCCTCGAGTGGTATACAAGGTGTGAAATTCAGATGACTCGGTTCCCTACTAATAATCTTGTAGATCTGGAAGATAAATAATTGGTGAGAGAAAGGAACACTGATTTGTTTCAGAATCGATTATTGTAAATTTAATACAACCTTTAGTGTCATTATTGCCTAAGGCCAATCAAAAAATAGCTATTTGTCAAAATGCATTTGAAAATGACACTTTTTCATGTTTCTCTCCTTTATCTCCATTCACTCGTTATTAAAACGATTTTGTACGTACACCAACATATTCGATGATTGATAGCGCGCTATAAAGTTGTTTAAAAATTCATATCTCTGCCAATATCGATCGAATGGAAATGACAAATAAGAGGAAATTGTTTGTAGTCGAATTCTCTACAACTTTCATTTGAAACATTTTGCGATCCGAACGATCAATTTTGAGATTTTAACGAAGAACGTGCGCGTTTCCGTTGCGTCACAAACTGTAAAAATTTCAAAAAGCTATCGGCTCCAATAGGTCGTACAAAGTTAAAAAAAAAGATTTTTATTACCTATTTTCTCTTCTCCCCTCCGCCAGCATCTACGGGTGAGGACTTTTGATACGTGAAAAAGTACCACAAAATAAGCTTGTTCCCAAAATTTCAGCCCACTCTGAATTATTTCATCCGATTCGGCAAATTTCGGCATTTTATTGGGCTACTAATCTAATCACTCATTCAATTCAAACTCTTTGTAAAATTGAACACATTACCTATTAATTGCCAAACTAATTTTATAATTTATTTGATTTTGAGTCTAATTTATCACCCAACATTGCACTGTGAATTTAGCGAGAAATTTTGGTTTGAAGTTTGTTTTGATTTTAGTATTATTGGAATTAGGTAAGTCATAATCAATTATTTTTTATGTTCTTGGTTGAATTTATGTAAGTTTATATATATATTAATTTTATAGAAAGCTTATTTATTGAGTTTTCAGAAAACTTAAAGTTGAAAGAAAAAGCAGAAACCGTTTTAATATATATTTTGTAAATTTAGGACAACAGTCACATAAACAATTTGTTTTAAATAACAATCGTTAGCGCAAACAGCCCAAAATATGAAAGTTAAACAATCCAAATATTTAAGATAATTGTCTAAATATTACACAGGAAAACTTACGTTGCTACAGCAATAACCATACTGAAGTACCCTGTATATACCCCATATATAAATTTATTTTTTCTTATTTAGTTTCCAAATTCAAGTAAATATTGCAGCTAATTCATTTCATTTTAACATTTATTTAGTCATTTAATATTGAACACAATAAAGTTACCAGAATGCATTTTAAAATTATATTTTAAACGCTATAATTTTGAGACAGAATTTACATAAAATCCAGTCGAGTCGCAGGGTTTGTTTATCGTATATTCAGATAAACGTCAAGTACTTCGTGTATTCCCATAGTATGGAATCACCTACATGTGTCTAGCTTAACCATAGAGAAAAACAGAGCTACGTCGTGTCGAATATTATAATAGCGTTAAAATAAACATATTCCCACAAGAAACAAGCGGAGATGCATAATCCGGATAGAAGGGTGACATCAGGGACCATATAAAAGAAGATCAGACCGTTCAGAGGAGGATTCATTTTGTAATCCCAACCGAGTTACTTTGCCGAGTTTACCTCAGCTGTATTTCGGAAATAAAATTAAACCACGCTCAAGTTACTTTGCAGACTTCGGTCTGCTGTACTTGGGAAATAAAGTTCCAATAACCATTGCATCGCAGTACTTCGTGTTCGTTGTACTTTCATCGAAGACAATCACTGTTTAACGTACTCGTTATGAAGTACCATTTTAAACTCTCTGTTATGCTCGACGAGTACGCTAACCATGAAGAACCTGGGGGAGAGCATTCACGGTGATATAACGCTATTCAGAACGCCCTGAAATTCAGCTGACATAAATTTCTAAAGGTGATTACTTTCTTATTTCGAGACTCTACTTTATTATTTGCAATTGCATTCATATTCTGGTTACGGGGTGTTTAAAAAAGGTTTAATTGACGCATTTGTGGTACTAAAAGAATATTAGATTTTTAAATGAAATATTAGCTTTGATTTTTAACTATCATAGTATTATATTACTAGTTATTCAGTTATGATTTCATTCACGAATTTAGTTCATAAAATTTCACTTTCTGAATGTTTTACTAGGGAAATTTGCGTTTGCAAAATAACAAGTTCATATCCAAGAGCTATGCAATAACAAGGTACTTTATCACAGACTAGCCAAACTTCATGTCTATCATTATTCTGCAATTTTTATAAAACAAATAGTGGACTTTCGTTTCCATCACATCTCATGTAAGGTTTTTCAAGAATGCTTTATATTTAAAGCACACTAGGAATATTTTCCTACTGTAACCACAAGGTTTTCTGATTGTTGGACATTTACCTATAACAAAATATTATAGTTACATGAATTCGGCGTACTTTGCGTTAACAAAGGTTTGAAACATTGACTACGGCCAATTGGCTGGTTCTGTTCTCCAATAGGGTTCAGTTACAACGAGGGATATGTCAATATTTCAGACAGTTGTCTGGTCACTTGTTTCGATTGAAGGGTGATGCAACCGCACTTTCTTACCTTCGCGGATTCGCGGCTTCATATGTTTGACAATCATAGGCAACCTTCTGGTTGCTTTTCTATTTAATTACTATAGGGAGATTTCCCCAGCAGCATTCTAAAAGATTTTACGTGAGTGTAAATTCTCACCTCAGCAAGATTAATATGATTATCAGAACGATTGTTCCTACTCTAATTTCAATCAATAAACAATGTATAATTAAAGGATATTTCCTCAATACTCTATGATCATTTACAATGCTCATTCTTCAACTTAATTTTGATAATGTATAAACATGACATGATTCTTGTCCTTTGTTTTGCATTCGATTCATTATTTGGCTATTGCTAACAACTTTAGTTACAAATCATTATTATGTAACGATTGCTAACAACTTTATTTGATTATAAATCACTATTATCTAGCGATTGCTAACAACTTTATTTAATTATAAACCATTACTATCTAGCGATTGTTAACAGATTTAATCATGTTATTATCATTTACAGACTATTGTCACAACTGTTCAAAACAAGTATTGTCTGGCCGATAGCCGTGTTGTTTGAGATGCGAGGTGGCAATCGCTATTAATCACACGAGTATCGCGCCACTGGGTTCGAATCCCGGCTCCGGCCTTGGCACCGTCGGAGGAAATGGTTTTCTAATTTCTGTGTAGTTTAATAACTAATTATTATGTACATAGACTATTGTCACTGCTCTTATTCTTGTCTATATTAATTTCTCAATGTAGACATGTGATATGCTTATTCAGGCATTTGTCACAACTCTAATTACTTTTAAAATAACACAGCATATTTTTGTATAAGTTCTTGTTATTGCATCAAAACACTCAGTATATCTATAGTAAGGTCATTACTATAGCAGCGCAAGTTTTCCTATTATAGTATTTAGACAATTGTCTCAAATATTTGGATTACTTTTGACTTCATGTTCGACTATTATTGCATCAATTTTATATAAAATAAAATGGGTTTTTTTACTATTTTTTCCCATCAATTATTGTCTTTTCTTTCACCTTTACCTTTTTCATCATACAGTAATAAACTAAATAAGTGTTTTAATTTCAAAAGCAAAATAGAAAATAAACTTCAACTATAAATGTACAGTGCAATCTTGAGTAATAAAATACTAGATAAATAACATATATCATTGTCTGGTTATCTCAATTAATAGAGAGTGTGTTCAAGTTTACCAGGTATTTAAATTAACAGAGTGATTAATTTTCTCAGTATCAGACAGAAACAAGTAATATTAAACTTTATATAAAAGAACCTGGGTAAATAAAAAAGGGTAACTACACACACAACAAAATTTGGGTCCTACACTAAAAAGCTAGACGATCACGCAAATGGCCAATCTTATTTGTTTATCCTTCAGATAAATAAATAGCAATGAAGTTAACTGGTGACATAATTACCAGGATTTCTTTTAGTAATTAAACAGGGTACCCCATAACCGTTACATTGGTGCCGTGACCAGGATTTATTTGTAATTAATTGGGGTGGGCTTCAACCTTTCTATACTGTTTCAGAATCATGTTACGGAATAGAATTTCTGTGTTATTTTGGCTAAATTAGAGTTGCGGCAATTGCCAATATAATAATAGAATATCCTGTTAAAAACAGCAAATAATAAGAATAATGTCACTGCTCTCGAGATATCGAATTTAACTGGAATGTGAGAGTTTAAACACACGTAAGGTATCGTATAATGCTGGAAAATTCTCCCTAAATTTTAAACAACAATACGACAAACACAAAATTGTGTTGGACTGAAATCCCAGGAAGGAGATTATACGAAGTTAGCAAAAGAATAATCATGAATAAGCTGATAGTACTCGTGAAACATGCAATTATTAGAGAAATATATGGTAAGGTAATAACATAAGATTAACTCTAGATAATCCTATCACAGATTTTCTTATAACTGTTAAATTTGTACAATAACTGGTTGAGAAAAAACAAGAAGAAATTATTATTATTATATTATACGTAACATTGAATTTCTGTATATTTTTGGGGGATTGAGAACAAAAAGGGGTTTTTGTAAATTGTGACTTCCATAAAACCGCATAATAAAAAGTTTTTCTTCGTACATAGCAAATCCTAAAAGCGACTTAGGAGCCAAAGTCTGTAAATTGATCCATTATAAAATCAAGATAGTACACCAGAGAATTTTCAACTAAAATTATGTATATATACGATATATATCACAAGTGATATATTATTATTCAACAGACATAATAATCTATACTATGCCATGTCGACGAAAATCCCCATGTAACCACATCTAGACAGCGGAAAGTGATTTCGCAGTAATATATGGTAGGGGATAACGGAATCCTACTTTTGTAATAAAAATATTATATTAAAGCGTGAAAAATGCATCGGGCGTTGCTTACTGAGAATGTCTATTTGAATAAAAAATAAAAAGACATTGACTGTGTGATCTAAGTGGCTTCATATAAAAGTGAATTATGCCATATACCAACAATAAAATTTTAATCAAATTCGTATGGCAATTGATTACGTCCAGTTGTAGCTTCTACTCGTTTTTATTAAGTTTATCTTAAATTATGACAGGTCTACGTAAGGGTTATTCGTCAAAATTTTAGCAGAGTAACAACCAAGTAGCTTAGAAAATATGGTGGATAGATATGTTTTGTATTAAATGGCTTAATGACGTTAATAGTTCAAGAA
This sequence comes from Leptura quadrifasciata, assembly GCA_963675555.1. Classification (NCBI taxonomy): domain Eukaryota; kingdom Metazoa; phylum Arthropoda; class Insecta; order Coleoptera; family Cerambycidae; genus Leptura; species Leptura quadrifasciata. The sequence continues at coordinate 49,215,566 of OY776678.1, forward strand.
CTTTTCTGAGGATAATCAAAAATATTTTCCAAATGTCGGCTGAATACACATATGATTAATCAAGGTTTTAGAGGTCATTTTCTTATTTTGCCCCATCTCTGTACAATTCTATTCCAGATAATCTAAAACAGAATTCAGTAAAATCATTCAAACCTAAATACAAACAGTTTTTATTGTTCCCCATGTTTATGGGGAATTTGCCTTTGCACCGATTTACTTGATTTATTTCCTTTCCGAGTTAATATTAGATCTCATCAAGTATTAATTTCGAAGTACTCTTGTAATAATAAGGCACTCAGTTCTTTGCCGAATTTTCTTTATATGTTCCTATATTAATTAATATTATCTCGAAATTATTCGATGGGTATAATATATCAGTATTTATATAAGGTCACATAAGCGTCTATGATCTTGGTTTAGACTAAATACAATGAGATTCATTCTCATCACGTCTAAACTTGGCAAATAGAAAAAACTAGGTGAAACAAAGCATAATAAAGGAAACGGAAATATAGCTGGGAAAAATGGGTATATGTATGTATTTGTATATATATTGGTATGTATATTGTGTCACTGTATATATCGATGTGTATGTATAGTGTAAATAATGTGTAAAGGTGTAAATAATAGAAACAAAAATATACACATGAGAAAATACTCGCAATTGTAACATTGGATTGGGAAACTGGAAGAATAACAAAGCTCAGAAACATGCAAATGAAAACGATGACATAGAAAAACTCCCAGCAGAACAAATTAAACTTTTAAACATCTATGAAAAAATCCATGTAGGTATAAGTATATGCATGTGTATACATACGTTTATAGAAAAAAATTCGAGAAGATGCACACCATTGTAATATTCAACTAAGAAACTAGAAGAAGAACGGATCTCAGAAAAATGGAGGATATTCTGCGAAAAGATCGAAGCCTCAACTAAACCAAACTTTCAGACATTGAATAGAAAAAAGAAATATATACGTGTATATGCGTGAAAAATACTTACTCCTCGGGTTGAAATTATTAGTCTTGACGTTTCGGTTTCCGGTTTGGAGCCATTTTCAAGAGAATAGAAGGTCACGAGAAAATGGCGAAGAAAACGGTTAAAATAAAAAAGTCAGAAGGGAAAGTGTCAGGATAGGTTGCTTTGGGCTTCAATCTGCCTACTCCCCAGACCTCCCCGTGGTCACGAGAAAAATGGTCCACAAACTAGTTAGATAAATAGATAGAGGAGCTGATTATTTGGCCTTTACCACCGGGACCTATTCAGGTCTATTGTGGTGCTACTAGAATACATACCTTATAGTACCTCATCCAGACGTCCCACTCTCTGTTCTCTTCCTCTTGACAAAACCTGCTTCGATTTCAGGGCCACAATCTCCCTACTCCTTACGGAGAATTCACTGACAGTATGTGATGGATCGTTATTTATACGAAAGCTGTCTGTGGGTGGAGAGTGGTAGATGGTTGAGAATCTCTTGATGGACGCAGCAGTGCGGAATTTTCGTTTTCAGGAAGTGAGGTATTATGGAGATCAATGATATCCAAGCAACTGTAAGTCGAAGACCATCATCCTTTTTGTTTAATACAAAGCGCCCCTTTAGATCTCAATTGTCTAGCGATTTCTGGAAATATGCGGGTGCTATGGTTTTAGTGTTGTTGAAGTCTACATTGTGACCTGTTAGGAGACGGTGTTGGACATATGATGATGTAGGATCAAATTTTCTAACTGCAAGATGATGTTTATATATTGTTGTTAATCCGTCTGCCGGTTTGGGGACAGTTTTAACAAGGTATTTCGTATACGCCGTGGGAATCATAAGGGATTTGGTACTTTGGACTTCTAATTAAATTAGAAATTGTTTGTTGTGTTGTAAATATGGTTTAAATGTCATTGGTTTTCAAGACATTCGAAATATTACCTGTAACATCTTAGATGTAGGGTAGGAAGGCTTTTTGCCGATCAGGAGTTTCTGTGTGTTGTGTTTGGGAAGGATTTTGTGTATGGATCGTGTTATATGTCTTCTGTCGTAACCGTTTTGTTGAAGTACTTGTTCTGTTTGTAGTTCGGATTGTCTGCTAAGATTGTCTGTTAATCTAAGGGTTCTGGCTACAAGGGTGTTGATGCATATAGTGTACATGTGGGTGCGCATCTTCCACAATTTTTTGTGCAAGAGATCTCGTTTACAAAGAATTTGATTAACTACAAAGAAATAACACATTTCTCGTGAAAATATTTTACGGAAAATTAGAAGATATTTAAAAAAGTACCATAATTTTTCGATATATTATCCAGCTTGGGCTAGGCAACGTAACAGCCTCTCCGTTTATTTATATTTATACTTCATTTTCAATAACACCTATATGCTTGTTCTCAATGGTGGAAGATATTTTTACGGTCGACTATTAGACTACTGTGGTACTTAGTATGGTCGTTTCATGAGGTAATAATTGTCAGGTGGATTTAGTTCAGACAAATTCCTTAACTCTTATATTCCTCTACATTATAGTTAATTTTCTTGCTTCAATTTGCTTAAAAATGATTAGTTTACAATTAGCACCAATCCAACCATACTATTTAGAACTTTGAGAATGGGGATTTAATAATCCCTTAACCCATCAAAAACACACTTGAGCATAGCTTCCAACAACAAGCAAGAAAAAGAGACCTAAGTTAATCACGATAGGGCACATTAGTTTGCAATTACATCTCAATTTCGAACTAAGACTGAGGGAATAGATTGCAGATTAATTTATTTCCTCTGACATGAACGGAGAATTACATTACCATTTATATACTAAAAACACGAAACTAGGAGGCAAATATTAGAAGTGCACCAAAAATGTATTCTTTGGTTCCTGATTTATTACAAATTAATTCATTTTTAAAATGATCCTAATAAGTTCTGGTTGAAAATAATTAACTGTAGGCATTATAGCCTTCCGCAGGTAATCGTTAGCATACTTATCACAATTTTACGAAAACAAATAAATTTTTTTTAGGTACATTTTTAATAATCTCGCTAAGACGCCACATTTATACCCGATGACACAGGTTTGTGGCTCACCCCCACATTTCCTTTATTTTTCAACTTATCCATTTGAAATTTAGGGTGCCTGTAAAAATTGATTATTGGATTATTGGTATGAGGCCATTTCCAGTTGGATTCAAGACAACATTCTGAGTATACCAGGAGACTTTCGAGAATTTGTTAGTCGAATGTCGATATTCAATTTTTTAAAGCATTTTAAAACATTGGTCTAGAGTGCTTTCGAATACCAAAATTTGTTCTACGCCAGATAAAGTCCATGAGAAAAACATAACTTTTCGTTAATTTCATTAATAACTATTTATGAAGCCTCCGAAGTTGAACATATCACTTTTTTATTGAAAACTTTTTTCAAATGGTGGTGGCTCATAGTGTTTAATAAATTACGGATGTTTCTGAATTCATTGATATCTATTTCAAATCTATACTATTTGTTTTTTTATTTATTTAAGAATAAAAAATGTAATATTTTAAAGTTCATAAAAAATCACGGAATTGGTTGATTAAAATAATTCTTTTTAGTAACGTTGCTTAAAAATCAGCGTTTCAGCTCGTGAAATTTAGTTTTTTCAAATAGAAACTGTTAACAGGTACATTGACGTTTATTAAGTTTATTGCCATTATCGTAAACAAAAGTTGCACATTTGCCTATACTAACAAACTTTATAACCTTGCGTATAAAGGGTGTCCCGAAAATGGTGGGCAATCTCTCGGTTTTGGATAGAACTAGTGAAAATAAGGTGACAAGTTCATATATTTTTCTTTTCCCCGAGGGACCCCTACGAAGATATTCGCTCTTGAAGTTGAAGTTTAAAAATCGATTTTTCGCGATAACTTTTTTATTGTTCAATCGATTTTAATCATTTTTGGATCAGTATCATATTATTTCAAACCAGTTAGGTCAGTGTATTAGAACCTTGGATAACATTCTTGGGGGCTCGGCCTTATGCCTTAATAAGTTGAAAAAAAATTTCAGCCTATTTCCTTTTATTTCTAAGGTTATTTTCAAAATTTTGAGCCATTTTTACGTAAAAAACGTATACTTGTTTGATGTCGGTAATATGAACCGTATTCGAGATAAATGCACCTAACGATGAAATTGCGATTTTCAATCGCACAAATAATAGTAACTTTCTGGGGTCAACATTGAACATGTTATAATATTAATTTTTTTAAATAATTTAAAAAACAGCCACATCAGATAATTGGAGTGACATAATTTTTCAGTATTAGCTTAATCCGACATTAATTAAGTAATTAATTGGTTGAAATATGGCGTACACTAACAATGAATACGCAGATATGCATTTAATGTATGGAATGGCTTCTTGTAATGCCTCGAAAGCACGAAGACTATACACTCGACGGTATCGCCATCGAAGGGTTTCTGATCGCAAAACTTTTGAGCGTGTTGATCAACGGCTGAGAGAAACTGGTAAAAAATATGATAATTTTTTTGAAAACTAAAAATCTAAGAATTATATCTCTACTTAGGTCGATTTGCGCCAAATGATGTAAACAGGGGTGCTCCGCGGACAACATGTACTGTTGAAGTAGAAGAGAACGTATTGGATGCAGTCGCTGCGAATTCATCTGTCAGTATCAGATCATTATCGTTACAAATAAATGTTCTAAAATCGATCGTTGGAAGAATTTTGAAAGAGCAACTGCTTCATCCGTACCATATGCAGAAAGTACATGCCATTAGCCCAGATGACTTTCCTGCTAGGGTGCAATTTTCGCAGTGGTTTATACAGAAATATAAACAAAACCATGCATTCGATCGGTTTTGTATACGGATGAAGCGAACTTTGGAAGAAATAGAGTCATTAACTCGCACAACTTACACGTTTCGGGCGAGGAAAACCGACATGCCACAATTCAAACGCGCCATCAAAGGCAATTTCATACTAATGTTTGGGCCGTAATTATTGGCCGGTACTTGTTGGGCCCATTCGTGTCACCAAATCGATTGAATGGGCAACTTTATCTTGAATTTCTCCAACAGCAGTTACCAACAACTTTTAGAAAACGTTGACATTGCATCTCGAGAGAACATGTGGTTTATGCATGATGGGGCGCCCACGCATTTTAGGCTTATAGTGAGGGGTCATTTGAATAGATTATATATAACCGGTGGATAGGTCGGGGTGGGTCTGTTCCTTGGCCTCTCCGATCACCCGATTTAAATCCCCTTGATTTCTTCCTGTGGGGACATTTAAAGAGTCTCGTATATGTCACACCAGTAGAGACAAGAGAAGAATTATACGAGAGAATTATGTACCATTAAAATGCAATTAGAGAAAACGAAGGAATGTTGTGGCGAGTCCAACGATCGTCAGTTCGTCGTAGACAAGCATGCGCATTAGAGAAGGAGGTGCTCATATTGAGCATTTGTTATGAAATTTCATAAATCTCCATTTTTCCATGTCCCTAATTAGTTTTCTACAGTAAGGTTTCAAATTTTGTGTTTTGTATGTTCAAGATTTTTTGTTTTTATAAGTTTAGGTAAATACTTACTACCTCATTGAGAAATAAATGTATTTTGTACATAATCCTCGTGTTTATTTAATTTTTAAACATTACTATTATTTGTGCGATTGAAAATCGCAATTTTATCGTTAAAGTGCATTTATCTCGAAAACAGTTCATATTACCGACATCAAACAAGTATACGTTTTTTACGTAAAAATGGCTCAAAAATTTGAAAATAAAATTAGAAATAAAAGAAAATAGGCTGAATTTTTTTTTCAGCTTATTAAGGCAATGGGTGCTTTGCCCCGAGCCCCCAAGAATTTTAATCAAAGTTCTAATACACTAACCTAACTGCTTTGAAGTAATATGATACTGATCCAAAAATGATTAAGATCGATTGAACGATAAAAAAGTTATCGCGAAAAATCGATGTTTAACCTTCAACTTCAAGAGCGAATATCTTCGTAGGGGTACCTCGGGAAAAAGAAAAATATACGAACTTGTGACCTTATTTTCACTAGTTCTACCCAAATCCGGGAGATTGCTCACCATTTTCGGGACACCCTGTATATAGAAAGGCCAAGGGAATAAAGAGATGTCGGTTTGATCACACATGTTGAATAACCGAATTAAACAAATCTGCTCAATCTGTTCAGATTGTAATTATCGAACATCTAAGCCGTGAAATGTAACTATTGAATTAGCTTTTTCCCATATATCTTTGTGGGATCCTAGCACATCTTGAAAGATTAAACGTTTCGGTAGCAGAGGTAACTCATTCGTGATATTAACCCTCACAGCATACTATTTTTACACAAGTTCCTGTGGTTTGGTGTGACAGCTGTTATGGTCATCGTTCAGAACAAATTGTCGACAAGTGGTTTAATTACACTAATTATCCTAAACAGACCATCTGCAGCATTTCAGATTATAAATATTGCAATAATGTACGGTTCGGTGAATTTTTAAAACTAATTCTCGCTACAAAATGCCCAAAGACCTTCCCATAGTTAAAAATACTAAAAGTTAGAGATAACAGTTTCAAGCTTTTTTCGCGGTTTACTGAAAATATATGGGTCCTATGTAAAATACACATAATGGGCAAGTAGACATTTTTTTTATTATTATTTTAATAGCATCTACGCATAAAAACAATTGGCCTGTATTTTTTATTTTATTCTTTTAATAATGCAGTCAAAATAGGATTTGCAGTGGAACTTATTCCATAAGCAATTTTATGGTTGAATCCTGTTGGGGAAGTGCTAAGAAGTGTCCAAAAAATTTTTGTACTTCAAAGACTCTGTTGCTTCAATTGATATTAACAATGTAATTTTTTAACCGCGTTTTTCAACCTAAAAATGTGAATAATTCGAAATATGTTGGTCCGATCAGGACAAAAAAATATCAAAATCTTTGTAATTAAGTTGACTATAAATCGACGTTTAGTGTAGTTCTTAGGAGCGCAACCATAACCTACAAAAGTGAAAAAACTGACCAAAAATTTATATACTTATATTTTTTATTTTGCTGCCCAGAGCCGCTGGGTGAACCGATCAGCTCAAACTTTCAGATAATCTGATAATTGACCGAAATTTTAGCCATTAAGTCCAAAAGAGATAATTTTTTTTAAGTTAGGTCTCGACGCCAGCCTTAAAAAAATTTTTGAAACCTATTTTGGCCATTTTTTGCATTTGTTTAAAACCCAATGAACAAAAAATGAATTTTATCGGCCATTTTGAAAAAAACTTTAACCAAAATAAACTCTTTTTTATTAAAATAAAAGTATTCAGATTTTCTTTCTGATCTGATAAAAATTGTTTCAAATTTTTTTGTCCCGATCGGACATATTTTAGGTTGAAAAACGAGGTTAAAAAAATTAAATTGTTAATAACAATTGGAGCAGAAGGTCTTTGAAGTTCAAACAGTTTTTAGGTACTGAGCATCTAACCAACAGGATCCAACCATAAAATTGCTTATGGAAAAAGTTTCTTTACATCGATTTTTTGTGCTATTTTTACTGCGCTATTATAGTAAAAAAAAATCTATGTTTAAACGATTAGATATTACCACAAATATTCGGGCTATTCTACTGGCTATGACGTAATAGCGTAATCAGCAGAGAAACGAGCGATAGTGGGAGGGCGGAGCCAACAAAGTTGTGCATAATGGTAAGTTTCCACAGAAAAAGTTGACAACTTCTGTGTTTCCAACTGTTCTTCTTCTTCTTCAGAAAGTCAGCAACTTTGGTTTCCGCTTTGTCCACACCAAATTAAAATAAATCGTCAACACTGAGGAATATTTCAGTTGATAACTAGCTGTCTCCACCAAAACTATTTAGTTGACAAAACGATGATGATATTATAATTTTATTATTTTTTAAGCAAAAAGAAACGGAAGCATAAATGTTGGGTACAACCAAGCATCAAAGAACCAAACATACATGGAGGGATTGAGCTAATAAATACTTTGAGAAGAGATGACTTGTTAGCAGGACGTATTGAAAATGGATACATTAGAAACTTTCTTCGTATGACTGATTCTGATTTTGTGTCGTCAAATTTTTTATTTTCCTTTGTATTTCAAGTTCGTGTAGCCCCATAACTTCATTGATACTTTTCCATGCATCCTTTTTCTTATTTTTATAATCCACATCATCTGAGTCCAATAGTACACTTTGGGCGTGATTAACGACATTAACGTGTCTGTTAATTCGTTCGTCCACATGACAGACATGTTTCTATTTCCAATTGATGTTCCCAACTGAGCAAGCGTCCGCACAGAGCATTTAAATATCTGCAATAGGCGCATTCCTTTGATGTTTACCGCCTAAAACGGAAACACGGTTCTCGACATTTCTTGATAATTTTTGTTGACAACTTAACACAAACTTTTGTCACCAACACGTGCTGACAATACAAAAGCTGACAATTTTTCTTTGATGGAGACTTACTTTAACGTATGTGCGGAGTTGTCGGCGTTATATTGAATGCGCGCGCATGTTACGCTATTACGTCACGAGATAACGAACAAACTGCCTTATTTTAAATCCACTCTAATTTTAAGCACATTCATTTTACAATAAAACCAATAATAGTCGGTAAAATTACCTTGAAATTATATTTATAACACATTGAAGAGTCATACTATAATGCTATATTATTACTTTTGTCATTTTCGTTATTGTCTACTAGCCCATTAAAAACTTTGGTTATATTTCATTCTACCACAAATATGTTAGTTTGCATCCATCAAAATATAAAACACGACGTTTCTTTTAAAATATAACAATGCAAAATGTGCAAACCAAATCTTTTGAATGAACACCTGAAATATGTCGATACAAATAGCAACTTTAAATTTTACTAATGCGGCTAATAATACAGGTCACTGTTTTCGACAATCTTCAGCTACCTTACTGGTCGATGCTGGTGCGGATATCACTACTATAAAACATCTAGTGGGTTGGCAATCAACTACAATAGCTATATAGTAATATAGAAGATTCAGTAGAGAACAAGTTAAAAATGTTCCGCAAAATTCTAAAGGCCCCTCTACACGATGGCCCATCATCGGCCATTATGGTGATGGACCATCATGTAGAGGGCACAATGGCCTGGGATGGTGTATGTTGGCCAATCATCGCTAACGATGGCCTCTGTGTCGGTTTTTTGAACACATATCAAAGGACGTGGCGGATAGTGGTTAACGCTGGCCTATTCTGTGCGTACTTGAAAGTTGAGGCTGTTTTTTGCCATTTCTTTTTAATTACTTTTTTGTAGTGCACATATAAGTAATAATTGTACGTGCTAACTAAATAAATGGCAGCAACCGCGACGGTTTCGATGTGTAGATCAATCCTCGACTGCCGCAATGGGAAACCACAACGGCCCAGCGTGTGGATAGTTGTAATGGCTCGAAGAGTGGCTTTTCATGGCGATGGCCGATTATGGGTCATCAATGATGGTCCATAGTGTAGAGGGGCCTTGAGATCAAACCCTTAGCTCGAATAGTCTAAACCGGCATTATTTATTCAATAATACTCTAAGCTCATCAACAAAACTAGCAACAAAAATGCACCTATAGTTATGTAAAACTATCTAAATTTTACTATAATATTGTTCACAATAAAATGTAGATACAGAAATCTGTAGTATGCTTTCTCACAGTAGATATGCATATGTAATCGAGTCACATGATTCGACAATTGACATAGAAATGACGCTATTGATTCTAGAAAGGATACGCGTTTGTGGTCTATTCGGGAAAAATAGGCCAGAATAATACAGAAATATTCAATATGTATACAAGAGTGGAACTAGCGTACGCCAGTAAGTACGATTTTGTTAAGAAAAAGTGATCACATTGGAAAAACAACAAAGCGATCAAAGTATATCTAGTCTATAATAGATAGTGATTAAATAGTTACTTACAAAGTGGTGTAAATACGTAAGAAACTGGTGTCAAAAGCAGAATTGCAAAACAAAGAATTCTGAAGTACTCGAGGAAATTTAAGAATATTCTAATGGAAACAAGAAGTATGGCTACTGAAAAACAAACACAGGACACATTTGCACAATTTAGAAAAATGAAATAACCCAGAAATAAAGCTCAATGAGGTTGAACATGAACAAAAGACACGTCACGAAGGACTAGGAAAAATCAGCATGAGGTAGGGAGAATCTAGAACATACATATAAAATTGAATCGAAAGAAATGTCTGCTATTCTAGAAAGAAATTCAATTCCTACGACATGTTGGATCTTCGGAAGGAATACGAACAAACCCAGACAAGATTTCTGCAGTACGAGATATGCCAATACTTTCAAACGTTCACGAATTTCTAAGCTTCCTTGGTCTCTACACTTATTATAAACGTTTTGTCGAGGATTTGGGAATATTGTAAAGCCACTACATCGCCTAACAAGGGAAAAATTCAAATATCAGTGGATACCCGAGTACCAAACATCATGAAGAACGCTGAAAGCAGCGTAAGTAGTCTTGTGCTAGCACATCTCAACAACATGGCCCATATACTCTTGACACAGATGCTAGCGATTTCGCCACTGGATGTGTACTACCTCAAATACAAAATGGACATAAAAAAGTGAACGCGAACTTGAGCAAAGTTGTCCAAACCAGAAAGGAACTATTGTGTGACAATGAAGGAGCTATTGATGGCCATTGTTAAAAAATCCGTAGATCACTTTCACAACTATTTATACCAACAACATTTCAAGATCAAGGATCAAGACCGACAACGCTGCGTTAAAATGGTCGTTGCAGTTGAAAACCCCTGAAGGTCAACTGGCTCGTTGGGCAGAGAGGCTGCAGCAGTATGACTTCGGAATCGGACATCGACCTAGAAGATATCATAAAATGCAGATACTCTATGTATATTTATGCAAAGATGACTGTAATTACTGTAATCATAAAAAGTGTAGGGTCAGAAATCTGAAGTATGCTTTTTCGCAGTCGATGTCTATGTAATTGTTATAGTGATGAGTCGGCAAACGGTCTAGAGATGGCACTACTCATTCTAAAAAGTATAAGTTTTGTGGTCTTATTTAAGAACCATAGACCAAACGGCAAATATACGTTTTCAGCTCTTAACATACACATACTATTGAAGGCATAATTTTAGAGGTGTTAAAAGACGAACAAACAGGCGGACAGATGAACAAATAGACAGACGGATACTTTGAAAGTTATTTAGCATTTGATGACTAACACGATGATATTTTTTTCTACTGTGTAAATATTTCCAGATTTTGAAAAATGCTTAGTAATAATATTCCCTTCTATGAAGGGTAAAACTCGTTTTAAAAATGTCATATGAATTAAATTTTTGCTTTCTTTTTGAAATTCAATAAAAAACATTTCTATATTATGCGGAATTGCCTTTACGAACTGAAAATGGAATTGTATTTTGAGAAAAAAAGTGTGTATACAATTTATATATAAATTGATTGTATTTAAGTTATAATACTTGAAATTTGTGATTTCAGCATGAGAAAACATGTCTCTCAGAAAAGGTTTCATCGAATACCTAGAAAACTATCACTACACACTTGGCAGAACATTTTTAAATAAACTGATAGTATTTAAGTTATAACGACTTGAAATTTGCGTAGTATTTAGTTTAGGCACTAAATATTTCAGAAACTATGACACTTATGCTAAAACTTCTAAGAACCAAATATAAAGATTACTAATTAAGCCTTAAATATTTCTTTTTTTACTTTTTCTTCCAGCATAAAAAACAAATAAATTATAACGGAAATATACAGGGTGGACCATTAATAATAGACCATAGCTCAGGGGTAGATTTTTTGAGCCAAAATATGAGGATATATATATATATATGCTTTAGTAAAATGTCGCTGTGGAAAAAGATATAGGTTGTCAAAGTTCGAATTATTTTTTAGTTTTTTTGCAATAACTCAACACTTGGTAGAACTTGATAACTCCAACCCGAGGAAAGTGCCGTTAAAGATTTCAACCATTTTTTGAAAAACAAATTCAAATTTAATGAAATAAATTGTATTTATTGAAAAGTGTGCTTTATTTACGTTTTAGTTCTGTCATTTACGTCATTTAATCATTTTATTTTGTTCTTGTGTTGCTCGAGCTAATTTCTTTAATTTCTTTATTTACAATGCCTAGACATAATAATTTTTCAAATAGGGAAATGAGGGATATGTTATGTGTTTACGCACAAAATAATTTTAGCGGACGTGCTGCAGCGAGGAGATACTCATTGCAATATCCAAATAGAATACAGCCAGACCACAAGATTTTCAAAGATCTGTTTCGTCGTTTGGGAGAAATGGGTTCGTTTCGCCATAAAAACGATGTAGGACGACCGAAACGAATTACTTCAGATCAAGAACTAGAAATTTTAGTTCGTGCGGATAAAGATCCTCAAGTCAGTTCAAGTCGTTTAGCAGCGGCAACAGGGGCGAGTAATCTGTCCTAAGAGTCTTACGTAAAGAGCCTCTCTACCCATATCATCTCATTCCTGCAAAAAACTTACTTCGAAGAGATCTTCCACAACGGCTACAATTCTGTCAATCTGTTCTAAATAAACACAACAGTGATCGAACTTTTGTTAAGAACACTTTATTTACCGACTAAGCAACTTTTACTCGCCGAGGCGTTTTTAACTGGAGAAATACCCATTACTGGGAAGTAGAAAATCCTCATGCCGTTAAAGAAAAGCATTTTCAGCAAGAATTTAAGATTAAGTTTGGTGTGGTATCATCGGCGATCAATTATTGGGACCATTTGTCCTTCCTCCAAATTTAAATGGACAGTCTTTTCTGTTTTTTCTCCAAAATACTCTTGCTGATAATTACATGCTTTCATGCTAGACATGCGGAACAGAATGTGGTTCGTGCAAGATGGAGTTCCCCCTCATTTCTCCATTGTTAGGAATTATCTTGATGAGACTTTCCCAAACAGATGGATCGGTCGAGTAAGTGAATTTGCTTGGCTACCAAGGAATTCTGATTATAATCCTTTGGATTATTATGTGTGGGGGCATATGAAGTCCTTAGTCTATGCAAATACTATCAACTCAAGAGAAGAACTGTGGGACAAAATACAAAACGCAGCAAAATTTATTAGAGGACAGGCAAATGTATTTTTCAATGTAAGAAAATCTTTTATGGATAGAATTAGAAAAGGCTTTTAGAAGTAGGTGGAGCCCATATCGAACATTTACTCTAAGTTGCAGCAATGGGGTTTTTGCATGAGGGGAAAGTTTATACTATCATTAAGTCAACTTTTACGTTATTTTTTGGTCTTCTAATAAGATTAGATCCTTATTTCAGACAATATTTTGATTAATGTATTTATCTCAATACCATGAAAATAATCCAATAGTTCATAAGAAAGTGGGAAAGAGTTTATGATGTTATTACGATTATTACGATTTTCTATTTCCTAACGTTTTGTACTTTTTTCAATAAATACACTTTGTTTCATTAAATTTGAATTTGTCTTTCAAAAAATTATTGAAATGTTTAACGGCACTTTCCTCGAAAACGGTTGGAGTTATCAAGTTCTATCAAGTATACCTTTTATACGTGGAAATGTCGCCCTCATCACATTTTCTGGTCAGAAGTACCATAACGTTTCGTCAAAAAAAATATAAAAAATATTCATCATCAGGTACAGGTCCTGCGGCGCCCTCTATGATCTAACGTGATGTAATACATAAATTATTGTTTCTTAGAATAAAAAAAAAGCAAATTTGGTGATGATCAGTCAAGAGGCTGTTGAGTTATTGCAAAAAAACAAAAAAAAAATTTATTTTTTTTAGTTTAGTTTAGTTTATTTCCCGAAATATACATGATTGATACAATAAAGTGATAATTAGTATATATAAGATAGATACATTATGTATATTTTTGTGCCATAAGCATGGGGAAAGTATAAGCTTTATTCCCGTTGGCGCCTCAATTGATCGTGATTAAATTAAATTGAGAGACTAATAAATACATCATTCAGAACTAAATCCATCGGCTGCCTAGTGGAACAAAGTTCATCATTAAATTATCTTTACATACTATACATATATATACAATCCATACGATGCGTGATAACATGAGGTAAGTAATCTGTAATAGTTTCTATATGTAAGAACGATGTATATGCAATAGCATATAATAATGTGTGATATTTATAATGTGTGTAATCTATATAAATACGATTCTATAATAATCTATATTTAATAACAATGTATATTCAATAATATGTAATCGATATAATATAAATACAAGTGCATGTAATTCAGAAGGTGATTTTAAAATATTCGTCTAGGTTATAGAGTACATGTTGGCAAAGTAATTTTTTTAATTCTATTTTAAATTTTCTATTGGAAAATGATTTAAGGTTTTGTGGTAAATGATTGTAAATTTTTATACCTGTATACAGGGGTCCTTTTCGCGTTCTATTGTAATTATATTTGGGTGGTATAATTTCCTGTTTTCTCGTTGGGTATTTGTGAATATCTGATGGTCGCGATAATAAATTATGGTTCTTGTGAATTAATAGAGCGACTTTGTATATATATAGGTTTGTTAATGTAAATATTTTTTCATCTTTAAATACTGTTCTACAAGAGTCTCTAGATCGTAATCCACATAATATACGAATGGCCCTTTTTTGTATTATAAATGTCTTTGTTGCATCTATTGCTAGTCCCCAAAATTCGATACCATATTGCAAAATGCTATTGAAATACGCGAAATATACTTGCTTGGCTACAGCAAAATTTATGTTTTGTTTTATCGTGTATATTGCAAACACAGCTTTACTAAGTTTTGCATTTAATTGTGTGATGTGTTCTGACCAGTCCAAGCGGTTGTCTATATATATATATATACCAAGAAATTTTGATGAGTTCGTCGAACATACATCTTGTTGTTGGTTTACGCATATTTTTATGTCTTGGGCATTTCCATATAACTGAAAAATAATACACTGCGTTTTGCTATAATTAAGTGCTAGTTTATTTGCTAGGAACCAATCCGCAATACCATCCATTGCTGACTGACTGATTATTTGTAATGATGTTATGTTATCATGGTGTGTAATGATACTGGTGTCGTCTAGGAAAAGAGAAAATGCGACTGCTGGAAAGTTAAAGACTATATCATTGATATATATTATGAACAATGTTGGACCTAATACAGATCCTTGAGGAACACCACATTGAATGTCTGCCCGATTAGATTCATAGTTTATTAGTTCTGTATTGGTCCCATGAGTTATCCTTACAAACATTTCTCGTTTGTTTAGATATGACTTAAACCAATTTAGTGGCGTTCCTCTTATTCCATAATATTCCAGTTTATTAATCAAAGTTAAGTGATCGACACAATCGAATGCCTTTGTTAGATTGCAAAATATTCCTAGAGGTATTTGTTTTTGTTCCAGCACTTGATTAATATGCTCCAACAAGGCAAATGTTGCGTCGGAAGTGGTACGATTTTGTCTAAATCCAAACTGTGAATTAGTTAAAATATTTTTGTTATTTAGATAACACATCAGTTGGTTATTGACATTCCATTCCAGTAACTTTGAGAAGCATGGTAGTAGCGATATACCTCTGTAATTATTTAAATTAAATTTATCTCCTTTTTTATGGATTGGTATTGTTATTGAAGTTTTAAAACACTCTATGCCATTTGTCAGGGATAAATTGAATAAATGAGATAAAGGCTTTTTTAGGAGGTCGATATTCTTTTGAATTATTGTTATGGGAATGCCGTCGTCACCTGTAGATTTTTTTGGTTTTTGTGCAGATGCACTTTTTACTATATCGGTTTCGGTTACAGCTTGAGAAAATAGTGAGTGGGGATCATTATGATTTACATTCTGAAGATAATCTGAACTGCTTTTTTTGCAGGTAGCATTGCTGATAGTTGATTTAGCTGCTTGCTCAAAAAAAGTTTTAAATTCGCTACTGATTTCCGCCGGGTCGGTGATTAACAATTCATCTTGAACTTTGAAACCCTGTATCTTTTTCCACAGCAACATTTTACTAAAGCATATTTGGTTATATCCTCATATTTTGGCCTAAAGAATCTACCCCTGAACTATGGCCTATTATTAATGTTCCATCTCGTATACACCTTAACATTTAAAAAGAAATGTCAAATTTATTTCTGTAACTAGCCAGTAATTAAAAAATAATCTCAAATACTGTTTTTTATTAATATATAGCTTTCCTAGAAGCTCTTTTTTGCTGTACTTTTACATGATTTAAAAAAAATAACACCTTAGCCCCTCATATAACTGCTATTTTAAATTTTTCAATTCTGACTTTGAGATTCTTCATTAGCGACCCTAACCACATAAATACACTTACGTGCCAAAAAGAAATCAACAATACTTTTTCAGATATTAAATTTCTCAATTAAGGGCTGTTTACCAGGCGGGTTGTAAGAGCAAATTCCTGAATTTCCTGAAGGTTATATCTTCTGCTACAAAAGTCATTTATAAATTAAAATCATTACAATTTGTCACCTCTAGGTATTGTACAAATAATAATATATATTTAAGAGTATGTATTATTTTAATAAGCAAATGCTGAGAGACTACAGTATCCCAGAACGAGCATGGTTTGGAACAGTCTCAAAATGCAATTAAAAAATAATATATCGACTTTCGAGTGATTCTATAACCAAGACTGTAGGTTGGTAAAGCGCATAATCTAATCGCACGCTCCGCATATATTTCCGAAATAATAACTTCAATCGCCACCATCAGCGTCGCCAGGTCGTTGATAATGAAAAATATCTTTTATAAAAGACTATCATTGTGTTGCTTTGAGAACTTCATACCGTAGAACAATCTGCAAGCAATCTGTAACCATATACTGTTAATATAGGACATTGTACAAAAATAAACATAGGATTGCCGTGTAAACAAATCATAACAATTTTCGGAGATAACAAAATTTCGTAAAATATTTTTGTGACTTCCTACAGTCATGCACTGCATTATGCACTCCAGATTAGAATTCATATAATGATTTTGTGGACTAGTGGTATCTTTTAAATGTCTTGTCGTCGAGTTGACACCTCACGACCGAATTTGGGCCTTTAAATTTCCAATTATAAAAAAAATTACCAAAAATCGTGTTTTCACCGATTTCAAAACTACAAAATTGTCACGATTTGTGTGGCAACAGATATACATTTAACAATTATAATCAAAAACATGCAAATATCCAGATTAGGGGTAATTACTTTTAATGAAACATTATTATTTACGTTACATTATTGATTTCCCACTGGCAACTAATAGGATTTAGCATTATAGTTAAACACAAAACAACCATACCTATCACAATATGACACGGAAAAATAAATTTAATTTCCGTGTGGATAGCTATTAATAAATGTCTGAGTGTAGTATACCACCGACGATTTTATAAATTGGCAACAGCTGCGCTACGCGAGAATCTACACGACTGATTTTAAAAAATTTCATACCTCTAAAATGACAATATTGAAAAAACTTCACAAAACTTAACATGCACCGTATGTCTAACTACACATTTTTTCAAACAAATATCACAGAAAAGGTTCACGAATCACATTACAAGTGCAGTTCATCTTGTTTATTAATCATTTCTTGAAGATATTAACACATGGTGGTAAAATAAAGTTGCCGGCGCGTGTTTAAAAACAGAAAGATATAGGCGCACGACATTCGGAGACGGAGACTAGGTTCACGCCGAGTTCTATCTTTATGACAACTATAGATTCCTATTCTAAAACGTCTCTAAATTCCCACATTGCTGACTACAAATTATCATGTCAGCTAGTTCATGAGGTTCACAAATCTTCTTTATTAACCTAGGTGCTTCATTTGTCTCGAACGGTTTTATAATGTTCCACACAACTATACAGGGTGTCCATAATTTGAAATGCTAGTGATTCATATATGTGCATTAAACTGACTGCTCTATATTATATATGCATAACGTCTCATTTGTTTTTAGATTGACCTATTTTATTTAGATGGTATCTAAAATAATATCGTTGGTTCTTTAAAAATCTTATGAGCCTATGCATTTTATTTTACAAAAACTATTTACGATAATATAATTCAAAGTCCAGGCTCTCTTAATTAAGGGATTTTAATAACTCAAAATGGATTAGAAAATTTTAGTGCTCTTTTATATGTCCAAAAACTTTCAATTTTCTAAATGCTTTAGTTTAGCCTCAGCGACATTTTGAAAATTTGCAAAACAAAGATTAGATTGCAAAATTATTATGCAAAAACTAAAATTCCGATGTTGATAAAATTTGGCGGGAAAATTTATTTTATTAAAAAGTTTTCTTTAGCGAAGTATGAAGATCCTGCGTATAATATAAGTATTTGAAAAAAAATCCACAAATAACTTGCCATTTTAATTTTTTTGCGATTTTTACTATTTTTGCAATAGTAAAAACGAATTTTTGGATTCGCAACCAACTGCATCTCATTTAAAATTGAATTACAAAACTTTTTCATTTTTATAACTTTTCTCTAAAAGCGATAGTTACTGATATATATTAAAAAAATAGGAAGAAAAAAACGGAGTTTTTAGGAATTTGTTCACATTTTGTTTAATAAAAAATTAAGCCCACATTTCCAAACTAGCGCATAGTGAAATTTTCATTTCTTATGATTTTTAGGAGCGATTAAGCCAAAAATCTACCATACTACCCGCACCCAACCCAAAACAAATACCGCCTGGGCTATAAGAGACAATGTTAGTTTTTTCAAAAAATAATATTAACTTAAAGAATGAAAACAATATTTTCATAACGATTTATGATATTTAGGTAATATTTTATGGTCAATCTCCACCTATGTAAGACAGCAAATAGCAAGAGTCGATTTCCTTATTATAAGAAGTTTAACATTTTTAATGGTAATGGTAAGATAATGTTTATAACATACTACGTTTGACGTTTGTATAGAAAATATAATACCTAAGATACTGAGCTATTTTTTAAATATTTATTTAATGTCGGTCTATTTCCACTACTGAGGCCTAACACCGATGATTGTAGGCGAGCTACTCCAACCAGGAATTTTGCCGAATCTATTCCTCTCGAAAAGTAGGGATATTTTACTTGCTTAACATTTAATAGACAAGGGTCGGACGGCTTTACATCCCCTCCGAAAGATGGTATATCCCTTACGCAATCCTCGCCTTAGATGGCACAGCTTCCGTGCATAGCCGCTGGAAGATATGAGGCGAGAACGCGGCCTTCCTTATGAACACGCGGGAGCCTCCGTCGATTTTGAAAAATAAAAATTGAGCTTTAGAACTTTGGTTGAGACTCCTGGAGGCCCACGTGCACTTTATTTTGATTGAGAGAAGCCTAGGTGATTGGTAATGAAGTTGTGGTTCGGGTCAATTGCTACACCATATATATGCGTTTTCTGGAACTTTGTATGCACTTTGTTTAATTACATGATTTTAATTAACACTTGAATGTTTTTTAATGTCTTTGTCAGGGTCGAAAGCCCTGACCTGATCCTGCGGCCTGTATTATGTCTTTCGTGAAATAAGAACACTTTTATTTACACGAAAATGACAAATATTTATTTAGGATCATTAAACAAAGTTTGAGCCTCTTTAGATTAATATTTGATTTAACAAAGTTATGGAATAGGTAACTATTCGACAGCAAAAATTTAGTCGTGTCAGAATTTTGCGAAAAATAAAATGTTCGTGATATTAAACGTATATTAATATACTGAAAAAAAATCACCAAGTAAATTTAGTGCAATGGCGATAGATTTTTTAAGGTTCTTTACTTGGCTCTCACAAGGAAGCAATCGCGTAATAGCTTAGTTACAAGAAATTAAGCAGTAGCCGAAGTAGGAAAGCTAACTAGACCCTCGGTACTAAAACTTAGTTATTTAGAAACCTGACAAAAACACTAATATTATCACTTATTACAACTAAATACACTTTAAAAACTACTAATGATTCCACTGGCGAAGATATATTACTTGACGTAATATACTTCCTAACTGGATTAAAACGAGCTGAGGTCGACCTTATATAGATATAGATTTTTTTATAGGTCTGGAAATGGCCCCGTCCATTCCTGTCAGTTCGATTGTGCAATATTACATCAGAATATACAAAAATGTAATATTTCGGGACAGAAATTATATGACCATTTCGGCAATATAAAGGAGTAATTTTTGATATATAAATGAAGTTTCAATCTAATCCGGTCTTGGAATTATTTCGAATAACTGTCTGAATAAAACAACTGAAGGTGAAACGGGTTTGTACGATCTCACGAAAGTCCCCGCTGCATGCTGGCAACTTTACGAGAATGTTCCCGATAGGTCCGCGTTGAAACAAACGGGAAGTAAGTTTTGATAGCGGTGATGCTGGAAATTTGGGAAGTAAGTTTTGATAATCATTGGTGACTGTCGGTGCTGGCATCTCTATTGAATATTATATTAATGAAGGATGTAAAACCGAATTAGAAGAATAAAAAGCAATGATTATTAATGAAACTTTAACAGAAGCGAATTTAAATATTGTGACTGTGGGCGTGGAAAGTAGTTTTGATATAATTGAAAATTATATGAGGGCGGTATTTTTTAAGGCAATATTTTGTAACGATTGGTTTATAAAATGGTTGCTTTGAAGGTTAGAGGTTTGTTATCGGTGAATTTAATTTATTTGTGAATTATCGAAGATTAATGAATTTTTTCAAATTTTATTTATTTAAACTGTGGTTTTTCGTTAATTTAAATATCTATATGACTTTTTATCATAGTGCTTGTATTGATTATTTTGAAAATTTTGCAATTTTAAATTTTATTTTTGCTCTACATCGCATATCGAAATATGTGCATAGTATGCTAGCCCCCTCACCTTTGTTTAAATTTAAATGTTTTAAGCAGTGAAATTTGATAACGTATTTATTTCAGTAATTTTGCAGATTGGTCCTTTTGCTTGCAAGGTACAGGAATGATTTAATGTATTTTAGGCTATATAAGTTCTTGTTATATGAGTTTACGTGAGGTTTGAAATATAAATTATCTAACAAAGCTTTTTGGAGTATGCTTTTAAAATCACTTTAAAACAGTATTAGGTGCTTTGTTTCGATTACTTCCTTAGAGCGCTTTGTTTAGGTTTCAGAAACGTGTAAATTATAATTCTTTTGCTTCAAACAAAATCAAACTATTTTCAACTGTTTATTTACATTTTTAGCACTGTATTTTCTTTTTTTTTATTTACATGAAGTAATACAGCATGTACTGCAATATGACTGATGGTTAAGAGGTAAGCGCATTTGCCTCTCATCCAAAAGTTCCGAGTTCGAGTCCCGGTCGTGGCAGTGGAAAATACTGTGAGAAGGATTTTTCCACTATACACGGATATTGAGTGTGTGTCCCTTGTCTCTAAATGTGTAGCCCCCTCCCACACAAGGCTCTTCTAGAGGCTTCCGGGATAAAGGGGGTCCTAATTACCTGTGACGTTATTTGCTATTTGTCGGTTATTTACACCAATTAATTGGAAATTTCATCCATTATTATTACACAAAATTTGAAAAAGATCCATTCGCCCACTCAAAAGTTACAAGAGTGTTCCTATCGACTGAGCCACCCAGTATACATTTTATTAAATTCTAAAGGTATAAACTGCCGACGAAGGAAACGCGATAAAGTGCATTTCGTTACATTTAAAGGCTTATATAACGTCTGCGGGACATTAACTTTACTGATAAGAAATGCGATTTCAAGTCAGTTTAAAAATAACTCAGATGAAATAAAAATAACGAGCACTGAAGCAAACAAAACGTATGCGACGATGATTTAATACATTTTACATATTCACAGACACTCCACTTAAGCTTCGATTTAAGTGAATTTCTGTAAGTATTCCTTTTCAACAAACATCATGAATTAGTTTAATCTCGCATAGTAAATCATTTTATATGAGAGACTTCAGGAAGTGAGTATTTTTAAATTATTCTGGAAGCAAGCTTTATAACTATATTCTAGTATAAAACTGCAAAACAAAAACCCTTCACTGCATACTGAATTTAGATTTCATTTTCCACATCCATGGGCTCCGAATTACTTTAAAACAGCTACATAAAATTCTACGAAAAGGCTTTTACTCCGTATATACTTTCAGTTTACAAATCTAAAACAAAAATAGAATTTCTCTCTGTATTTACTAATAAAATATGAAACGAAAATGGCTTCCGTATCCCCGAAAAGCCTCCTACTTGGGGGTAAAATGAATAGATCTAAGCTTTGGGATCATACTCGGATAAAGTATTTAATACGGGTGAACCTCAAATACCGGTCGTTATATCAAACTATAAACAATTAAATCAAAGTAGTCAAATACTTAATATTCAATTTCTGCTTTTTGCTAGGCTCCTTATATATTGAAAATTAATGAAAACACTTGTAAATAAGCAGGAAGTAAAAGTGAAAGAAATATTTTTAAATGAGATTATTATGTTATTCATTTAATGTTAAATTAGAAATTTACGTGTTAGTTTAAAAGAAAATGATTCTAAATCTTAAAGTATGTTCTTCATTTTCTGCATTAACTTAATTAATTATATTGCCCAGTCAAGGCACTTTGTATTTGTGTACAAATTTGAATTTGGCGCATTTTCAAGCTTCCGGAGCATTTTAGCATAACCCTAAATGGGTTATGCTAAAGCGTTCTATAGAAATGCTGCAGTTTCAGGTTATTATCTGGAAATTCAGAACGCTGGCATAACAAACGCAAAATATTTTAATATGTCATTATCTAGTAAACTAGTTTTAAAATCATTCAACCCTGACTTACAAAAATTTTAATAAAAGCTCCTTCTACATATTTGATATGTTTTACAATTTTTATATTAACCGACCAGAAATATTCAATTTCATCTCCCCATATTATCAATAAGATTAAAGTGACCGTCGAAGACAAACAGTTAAAGTAATAACAACCTAAAAGTTCTTCCTCAATACGCTTAAATGGGGTGGAAGCAACACATAGACCAGATATGATACGATAATTAATTAACTGCAAATATTTCATAGCTGGTGATCATCAGTTGGTAATTATCAATGAATTTGAATTATCGTGCCATTGTATTTTGACATATATATCACTTATTTTATTATATATATTGATTAATCAACTAGGTATAACATAAATGAACAAAATTTTTTAAACTGCACAGAAAAAAAATATAAAACTTATTTTAGTTTGAAATATGGAAAAAACCTGTGTTACGTATACTGCATCATTTTACTATCTTCAGCAATTTGTGACAATTTCAAAATAGTTCAAGAGTTTATTAAAAAGATACGACATACAATAATGCTTTACAATTTGAATGTTTAAATTATGCAATAAATTGATTCATGGCACCTAAATGAATGAACACCTGTATGTGCTAGTTTAAACTATGGCTTATGATATTTTAAAATTAATATAAAGAGTAGTATACCTAACTACAGAATTAAAATTATAGATAATAATTAAACTGATAACAACAATAATAAAATGCTATTTGTAACAAAACTATAGAATCTGATGTATTACACTAGCTAGAATACCAATAGATGAATACATAGTTATTAATAACAAAATAAAATATCTGGAAGAACAAGAAGGTAACGACTTAGAAGACTATTAGCAAAATTTTCATAGTTATTGGATATAGTTCCTACATTTTTTGTTAAATATTTTTATGTTATTTGTATTTCTTATATCTAGTGGCAAAAAGTTATATAATTTAGGTAATTTATAAATCTGAGGTTGATATTTCTATTGCTTGCTGACTGTTATTTTCAAGTGTTTATTGGTTTTTATTCTGGTTTCGTATTTATAAGATACATATTTTTTAAATTTATTACATTTGTGTACATATGAGCAATATATGCGAATATATAAAGTAAGCGAACATACACATATATATCTCGAAGATACCTGTCATCATAGTGTGAAGTGAATAATTACAATATACTCAATTTAGTGGAGTGCCAATAGCATTTTACCTACGAACACCATCTCACTCAATGTATCGAAAAGAAACCATTTTGAATGTGATCGGTGCATTATGTATAATAAAGTTGAATACTTAAAAATATCTGTTTCAATTTGATGGTGGTTTTATCCCATTGATAGGGAATCAAGTTTTATATAAAATGCGTAATATAATTTTTCTTGAAAATTCATATATCCAATTTATAACGATTTGATGATCGAAAAATTGGCACCTCGAGGCCGTTTCTCGTAAACAATTCAAA
This sequence comes from Leptura quadrifasciata, assembly GCA_963675555.1. Lineage (NCBI taxonomy): Eukaryota > Metazoa > Arthropoda > Insecta > Coleoptera > Cerambycidae > Leptura > Leptura quadrifasciata. The sequence continues at coordinate 49,239,901 of OY776678.1, forward strand.
AACTATTACATTTAAAGGAAAAGCGACATATTATAAAAAGAAAGGCATGCAATCTGACAAATATTTTGTTTTTTGTTGTTTCCTTATAATCGATAGTTCTAAAGATACAGCAATTTAAAGAATGGTGTTCTGACGTTTATAAGTCAATTTATAACGTTTAAATCTTACAGCCGCTGGAGATCAATAAGATGCAATAAGATAAGAAACTACTTCCGCTTATTAAAGAACCATCGTCCAAAAAATACCGGCCCGTTCAAACCTCATGAAAATCTTCAGAGGGATTTTACGAAACTGCATTGAAATTCGACAACGGAAAAGAATTTCATACTTCCAGAATTAATTTTCCATCCGACGTTGTGTAGCACTGCAACTTATGTACGATATATTCTACGAGGATGGATTGGTAGTTCCTCAAGAAAGTCCCTTGACGAGGATTTCTTAACGACGTCAAAATTTTCAAGGTCAATTATTCAAAATTGGTATTCAATTTTGGCGGGAAACTATCACGTCTGTGCCGTATTTTTCCTTATAGGGTTATTCAGTGATTCGAAGTACAAGTATCCTTATATACAGTACGGGGATCGCTATTAGACTATTGCGAAATCCTATACACTTATGTACATATGCAATACGGGTGAGAATGTCATCTAGTGGAATGTGATTGAGGTGGGGCGATCCAATGCGCTGTACGTTGGCGCTGCTGTGATTAGCGATGTTATGGATTTATTTATTAATTACTAGAGTCCGTTGGGCTTAGGTCACAGGTAACCTTACGAAAGGACCCCGCAAACTTCTTATGGAAATCCGGCTCCCGTTAATTTTGCTCATTTTCGATATATTCTACACATCATCCAGGTCAAAAGTCCTAGGACCCCAAGGTTCTGTGGTACAGACCTTCAAAGATAGGTATTTTAGCCATACACTAACATGCGTGCTTGAAACAAGACTAAATAAAAACAGCGAGGTAGCCTATCCAGGACATTGTACGGCAATTAAAGTTTTTTTTCTAATGATACTTTAGTGTATTTTCTAGTGGTTTAACTAACGGTACTTTTCGCGGTACCCATGGTAGTACTTATAAGAGTACTTTTTGCGAGATTTTTGGTAAAACTTTTAGCGGAAGTTTAGCAATTCCATTTTTACAGCGCACTTGTCAACATTATCATCACAGAACGTTTTGCGGGTAACTTTGAGGTACTTTCAGCAGTACTCTGAGTACTTTTATACTCTTGTAATTACGTATATGCTTGGAACACGGTTGAATGGAAAGAGCAAGATATTCGGTATAGGACAATATAAACACCACAGAATAAAAACACCACAGAAACTAGACAACCCCCAATTCCAGAAGCCAGGGGCTTGTGCGGAAGGGGGTTACACATTGAAAAAACGCGGACATACAACCATTCCTTTCGACAGTGCCAGTGCCAGAGCCAGGATTCGAACCCGGTGGTGCGATGTCCGTGTGATTAATCGCGATTGCCACCTCGCGCCTTAACCCACTCGGCTATCGACCAGACAATGTGCGATATTTATTTTTTTACACTGGTAATATTTTATTATATTTTCTAGTGCCGTTCCTGGCAGTACTCCAAGTGGTACTATTAGTTTTGAAAGTACCTTTGAAGGGATTTACGTAGAACTTTTAGCTGCATTTTAGTACTGTTATCAGTTTTACCCCGGGACGTCATACCAGAATCTTCGAGGCACCTTTAAAAGTACGCTCTGCGAACTCCTAACTGTGCTTTTACAATAAGTAATAGTACTTCGCCTTAAACTTTGGACACTATTTAATACTTTTTATGAGAAACGACATGGTCACATTGAAACGTAGCACGAAAGTTTTTCCAGGAAACATTCTTCGCAAAATTGTCATAGAATCCCTAGCAATGTGGGAAGTGCCTCCGTCGTATTTAGCTCCATATTCACAGCTAAAGTGAGTTTTCTCGCAAACGCTTTGTGAACTATCTTAAATTTCTATTTATCACAAAAGCATGGCGACTTGATTTAAATTTATATCTGGTTATATTATGTCATGAATTAATCTTGAAAATGGATACTTCATTCTGCTGGACCGTTACAACCTCGACACAAAAAATGTCACTTTTACTCCTTATAAAACAATATACTATTTTAAGTACTATTCAACTTTGTTGTAGATAATGTACACACTGTAAAAAATTTCGTATTGTATACTGAGAGAAGCTAGGCCCCGAGATTTTCCTATTTTTGAGTCTAACGGTACTGTACTAATAATTATGAAATCAAGATAACTTGCGTTGATTGATGTTAGCCAGTGGTATCTTTTATGGGTTGCAGCTACTACTTGCTGACACTTTATTTTAGGACATCTGATGGAAAGGGACGCCTAAAGTTTCGAAAATATGTTTTCACCATCTTCAGATTTTACAAAACTGTATGAAACATCTTAGCAATTAAATTTCAATTTGATTTGACATTATTATAGCATTGTTATGAGACGTATTGGATATACCACCCACAAAATTTTTTAAATAAATATAATATAATAGGTGCTCCAATTAAAATGTTGAATTTCTTCCTGTTAATGACGTGTTTCAAATAATTTTCACAGGAAAATAACGCAGTGGAGTCGCAGCTGCAAAATTTAATCGAAGTTCATACATTTCGTACATTATGAAATTATGGATAACACGGCTAGCCGCTATTTACTGATTAATCATTAAGTACTAAGTGGTTATATACATAACCAGCTTCAAAGATCCATTATCATGTTATTAATAAACGCTATAATTAAAACGATTAAAGGCAGACTTTTCGTTGTTCAATAATTACATGTAAATATGTTTATTTACAATCAATCACATGAAATATTCGCATTTATGTCATTTTTGAAAGGCGAAAAATGTACGTTTTTTTACAGTAACTGTATATCTTCCAATCGAGGTTTAAATTAAATTATTCTTGTTACAAAATATTTATTTAATCCTGGTGGGATGCAATTAAATTTTATTTCAAATTAACCACTCATTTCTTTAATATTTTTTTTTACGAAAATAAAAGGACGTGCGTAACAAAGTAACTTTTTCAGTACATTTTTTATTCCCTTTAAAAATTAATGTAACAATGGTATTAAGTTTTCTTTCTGTATTTTTATATCATACTGGTAAATATTATGTGAATAGACTATAATGTTCTTCAGTAAACAGACCGAAATTGTCACGTGTATCTGCACATGGCCTCACATAATTCAAGGTCGCTGCTTCGAAGGAAAACAGATAGCATATAATCTTACTTTAGTTCTATGACATGCACAAACATAAAATTGAAATTTGAGATCATGGAAATGCAACAAATTATATGTGATGAGAAGCACACAAACTTATTATTGAAAATTACAATCAACAACAATGTAAACAAAGCACGTGCCAGTTGTGGGAGCGCGGAAAGTGGTTGCATGCGAGCTAGCAGAAATGAAAAAAAAAGCTGCGCGCACGCTCGAGTCCGCGTAGCATAAGAACTGTCCCGCTATAATTAAACTTTTTAAATTGCAATAATTTAAAATATTTGTTTTATTAAACCTATTTTCAATTTATTTTTCTTGAACAAAAACTGTTTTTAGTAATTTTTTTATATAAAATTATTGTTTAAACAATGTGTTTTTCAACAGCCCGAACCTTAAACGGTTAATCAAAGTTCTCTTATTTGATATTACATTGAAATTACCAATTTGCATCATTCTCAACACTTCATTTCAATAAATAATGAAAAATTCGTGATATTTATGGAAAAATTCGTGACATTTAACGGAAAAATCGATTTTGAAAAAATCTTTGTTTAGGTTTTCCCGTTTTTGACAATGTTTTTCCAAAGTAACAGTATGATTTATTATACCATCTTAAAGTAGAGGTTTCAACGAAAAAAATTCCGTCCTGAAATTTTCAAAAATCAAAATTTTGTTCAAATTTTTTGTTGAAAATTATGCCTTTTTTCAAATTAAATTCCTATAAAATCAAAAAATAAATATTTCGCATAAAAAAATTACAGCTTATTTGAAACATAAAAATGTACATTTTCACAAAATTCCATCAAAATAGAATCATTTTTGTGGGAGATAAAAATCATATTTTTCTCAATAGTTTTAAGGTTATGTTGGATGGTTGAAATACATGTTGTAGATCTTTCAATTATCTACAACTTTTGCATTTAACTTTTCTCGATCGGAGATCCAGTTTTGACGGAAATAGTAAAAAACCACGTTTCATCCCTAACAACATTCCTTTTTCCACCCCCCACCCTGCTTCTGGTTATTTGTTGGGGTCCAATCGATTTTTCCCCATTTACACACCATTGCGAATTTTGTCGATTTTTGGCCTTTGAAAACCGGTTCGGTACTGGACTAATAATTTAAAAGCGATTAGAAAAAGTTCATACGACAGTAGTTAAACCATCTTAGATGATATCTGTTTTAATTTTTTTTTATATCTTTATTTCCAAAATTTAAAATTACATAGGTACTTAATATCTAACTGTTTACAAGTTACACTTTGATTGTATCGGTAGATATATAAAGCAAATCTGCAAGAACAATGTATCAAAAAAGGTGGAAGATGAATGTGAACAATTTCTTTTCTAAAAAGGAATTATTACACAATCAATAAAGTGAATAATAGAATTAATTATAAGGTAACATTTTACGTTTACCCTCTGACAGCTTTATATAATTATTTCTAACAAAATCCTTAAAACTTAAAATATTACAATTGTCTACATTTTTGTCAGTGAATTCTACAAAGTTTGCAAGCATAAAAATAATTTAAAGTATTTGACTTCTTTGGTAAAAGATCAACGGATGGAAAAACTATATCATTTACAGACAACTGAAATTTGGTTAAGGATAAAATTTGTTTCTGCAGCCACTTATAAACCACCATGATGTTGGAATTGCATTTAAACCTATGAATCACTGTGTATATACCACCACACTTTTCACAATTAGGAGAATCAGCTTTTTTTATTTTGTGTAGGTACTCCTTTGTCAGCACACAGTTATGCATTATTTTAAACCAGAGTGCACGTTGATCTGAGTTTAGTATTTTATTGTTAACATTTTTCCATATTCTCTCCCAATGAATGTTGGGATGTTTTTCTATTATGTTAGGGTAATGTTTCATTCTGTTAATCAAATTACAGTACAATACTTTCAAATTGCTATGATCACTAGTAATAGATTCTAGGAGGCGTTTGTCAATATAAGGTACTTCCATTAGTAAGGCTCTGATGTGAGGAGGTGCTAGTTTATCTATATTTGGGGGATTGTCAAACTTTGTCTCTATATAGCTATAATTACTTAAACAACAGGAATTTATAATAATTCAATAAAATTCCATGTACAGATTAGAAATTCTTGTGTTAATACGATCGACTAAACTCGCAATGTTTCTCCATATTTAGATACTTCCATAACAAAGAAATGTCCGGTATTATAGTTCACAGCTTTAAACCTTTATTCGCAATAAAAATCCATCTTAGACAATTTAAACAACTTCAAGAGTTAATAAAATCACTTGCTACGAATAATGCCGGAAATGTAGTTAAAACTGATTCCTTTTAAAGACTGTTTATTTCCGATACTAACGTTAAACACAGACGCCAGAAAATAATCAAATTAGTGCTTGTGTAAACATGGATATCCCTAACCAGGAAATTTTGCTGACTCACGCTTTGGTGTGGGGTGTGCACTTCTAAAGTGCTCAATCGTTGATAATCGGATCATACAGTTTTATATCCCGTTCGAAAGACTAAGATGTGTATCAAATATATTATCTACAAGGGATGATAGAATGTCTAGCTCACTATTGGCATGGAGATTAGCAATTGTGTCAAGAAAAGGTTTTTACTTCCACGTAATTAATTTTAATGTATTCATTATATTTTATTATGATAATAAAATATTCGGCATTGAAAACATTTAAAATAGTTATTTGTTTAACTAGGCAGCAAAATGGTAGATTGACTGCCGCGGCTGATAATTCCTAGCCGAGCGTAGCGATGCTAGGAACTCAGCCAAGGCAGTCAATCTATTTTGCTGCTGATTTGAACATATAATTTTTTCGTCTATTGTTTAAATATAATCTAAAATAATGAAATTATTACAATTCTCAATGTCTCTATTTTTGTTGTAATAAATTCAATAAAAATTCATTAAAAATCGCAATTGTTACTAGTTGGTTACCATGAAAACTAAGTGTCACTTTCCCTGCCTAGGCAGGAAAGTGCTCACTTTCCTGCCTAGGCAGGGAAAGTGACACTTTGCTGATTCATATTAGTCAGCAAAGTTAGTACTTTGCTGTTAATCGGCGAAAAAAAAAAAATTGTTCGTGTTTCTAATTATGTTACTGCACCTTGTTTCGTTTATGCGCATGTTTTACTGGACATAATATGAATATCTTATTCTTTCAGAACCAAATTGGCTCCGAAAGGATAAGATAGATTTTCCGAGGCCACGAAGACCACAAGCATTTGTTCAATTTTGCTTAATTCATATTGAAGTATCCTGTATATACCCCATATATAAATTTAATTTTTTCCTATTTATATTTCCAAATTCAAGTAATTATTGCAGTTAATTCATTTCATTTTTACATTTATTTATTCATTTAAATTTGAACAAAGTAAAGTTACCAGAATGCATTTTAAAATTATATTCTTTTAAAGCAAAGTTAAAAGCTACAGTTTTAACTAAAAAGTGACATAAAATCGAGTCGAGTTACAGGGTTTGTTTATCGTATATTCAGATAAGTGTCAAGTACTTCGTTTATTCCCAGAGTATGAAATCGCCTACACTTTTCTACCTTAACTATAGAAAAAGATAGAAAGTTGAGCGTCGAATATTATAATAGGAATAAAATAAACATATTCCCACAAGAAACAAGCGGAGATGCATAATCCGGGTAGAAGGGTGACATCAGGAACCATATAAAAGGAAGACGGAGTGGTATTTAAAAAAGAGAAGATAGACGGCATCTGAAGACAGCACCTTTTAAGCTACGTCGCGATATTTTCGCCGAGCTTTTGAAATTAAATTGGAACCACCTCGAAGTTACGTCGCGATATTTTCGCCGAACTTTTATATCTGCCTATGAAATCTATTCTAAGCTACGTCGCGAGTTTCTCGCCGAGCCTAACAAATTATTTTGGGATATTTTTCACGAAATCAGCCGTCTAAACTACTAGCCAAACAATATTATAACTTACATCTTCTTTTAACGAATTCTTCTCAACCACCGACATGCTCTACGAGGACGTTAACCATGTGGAACCTGGGGAAGAGCATTCATGGGCGATATACAGAGCCCACAGAAATTCTACAGGCATAAATTTATAAAAGGTGATTACTTTCTTATTTCGAGACTACTATATTATTTGCAATTGCTTTCATATTCTGGTTTCGACGGGGGTTAATAGGGGAAATTGACGCATTTGTGGTACTAAAAGAAATTTAGATTTTTTAAAAATATTAGCTTTGATTTTCAACAAGAAAATATAATATTATATTACCAGTTATTCAGTTATGATTTCATTCACGATATTAATTCATAAAATTTCACTTTCTAAATATCTTACTAGGGAAATTTGCGTTTGCAAAGTAACAAGTTTATATTCAAGAACTATATATTTAGAGCTATGCAATAACAAGATACTTTATCACAGACTAGCCAAACTTCATGTCTATCATTATTCTGCAGTTTTTATAAAACAAATAGTGGACTTTCGTTTCCACCACATTTCATGTAAGGTTTTTCAAGAATGCTTTATATTTAAAATACACTAGGAATATTTTCTTACTGTAACCACAAGGTTTTCTGATTGTTGGACATTTACCTACAATAAAATATTATAGTTATATGAATTCGGCGTACTTTGAGTTCACAAAGGTTTGAAATATTGACTACGGTCAATTGGCTGGTTCTGTTCTCCAATTGGGTTCAGTTACAACGTGGGATATGTCAATATTTCAGGCAGTTGTCTGGTCACTTGTTTCGATTGAAGGGCGATGCAACCGTACTTTCTTACCTTCGCGGATTCGCGGCTTCGTATGTTTGACAATCATAGGCAATCTTCTGGTTGCTTTTCTATTTAATTACTATAGGGAGATTTCCCCAGCAGCATTCTAAAAGATTTTATGTGAGTGTAAATTCTCACCTCAGCAAGATTAATATGATTATCTGAACGATTGTTCCTACTCTAATTTCAATCAATTAATAAGGCATAATTAAAGGATATTTCCTCAACACTCTATGATCTTTTACATGACTATTTAATGCTCATTTCTCAACTTAATTTTGACAATGTATAAACATGACATGATTATTGTCCCTTGTTTTGCATTCGATGCATTATTTGGCTATTGCTGGCAGCTTTAATTATAAATCATTATTATCTAGCGATTGCTAACAACTTTATTTAATTATAGAACATTATTACCTAGCGATTGCTAACAGCTCTATTATAGATTATCATTATCAGGCATTTGCCACAACTCTAATTACAATTAAAATAACACAGCATACTTTTGTATAAGTTCTTGTTATTGCATCAAAACACTCAGTATATCTATAGTATGTTCATTACTATAGCAGCGCAAATTTTCCTATTATAGTATTTAGACAATTGTCTCAAATATTTGGATTATTTTGATTTCATGTTCGACTATTGTTGCATCAATTTATATAAAATAAAATGGGTTTTTTTACTATTTTTTCCCATCAATTATTGTCTTTTCTTTCACCTTTACCTTTTTCTTCATATAAGTAATAAACTAAATAAATGTTTTAATTTCAAAAGCAAAATAGAAAACAAACTTCAACATAAATGTACAGTGCAATCTTGAGTAATAAGATACTACATAAATAATATATATATATATATATATATATATATATATATATATATATATATATATATATATAAAATTAACTAGGTCTCTCAATTAATAGACAATACGTTCAAGTTTTTAAATTAACCGAGTGACTATAATTTTCTAAAGTATATCGTATCAGACAGAAACAAGTAATATTAAACTTTATATAAAAGAACCTGGGGTAATTAAAAAGGGTTACTACACACACAACAAAATTTGGGTACTACACTAAACAAAACTAGACGATCACGCAAATGGCCAATTTTATTTGTTTATCCTTCAGATAAATAAATAGTAATTAAATTAACCAGAAAACATAATTACCAGGATTTCATTTATAATAAAACAGAGTACCCCATAACCACTTCAATATATCGTACAAATTGGAGATATAAAACTTGACAAGTGAGTGGAACACACAATACTACTACACAATATTAGAAGAATAACAAAGATAAATTCGGAAGTAATTTCTAGAAAAATTAGGATTACTTGCAGATGTAACAAAAAGTACTGGTAATACTGCAAGATTCTTTCAGTTTCAATACAACTTAAACTGCGCCTGGAGATTGGAGTGGATGAAGCAATAGTTCAAAGTATTTTAAGATTAGGTACACTTCACAAACTGTGAGTCTATTTGTTGAAAAATATCAGTAGTACTATATACCAGCTTTGGTTCTTAACATTTTAATCCAGGATCGATAATAATTAAAGAAGTAATATTGTCCATTGGGAAATTATCTGAGGAGATGAACACAGTTCAGAGAAAGGCACATTCGCAAAAGGTCAAAAATATGTGGAAATTAGATGTGTTAAAGAGACCTTTCCTTACATCGGACATTTTTATCTCCTCCTCGAGACAGATAACAGATATGCCTCAAAAAGACTGTTCTATTTCTCCTGAGATATTAATAACACCACAGGTAATTACGACCCCCTTTATCCCAGAAGGCTCTCGAAGAGCCTTGTGTGGGAGGGGGCTACACATTTAGAGACAAGGGACGCACACCCAATATCCGTGTATAGTGGAAAAATCCCTCTCACAGTATTTTCCACTGCCACGACCGGGGATCGAACCCGGAACTTTTGGGTGAGAGGCAAGTGCGCTCACCTCTCGACCACCAGTCATACATTAGTCATATTGAAGAACCCTTCACTCGATGTATGATTAGAATACCCATTCCCATACATTTTCTCTTCTACTGTCACATCAGAAGCCGAGGAAGCTGCTTCAGATGAGAGCAAAGGTGATGTTGCATTGAACGATTAATTTGCAAATATTATCTACACATTTGTATCAAAATTAAAGGGATAATTGTTTCTATCGTTCTGATTTTCTAGGTTATTTTGAATAGATTCATCGCAGAAAGGTGCCACTTTTTGAAAAAAATCGCATTTTAAAAACTCCTCCTAGCAAGATAAATTATATATATGTAGATAAAATAATTAACACAGGTTAATTGTTTATGGCCGTGTAGTTTTAACAAAAATTGCTCGATTTTGTAAGTAATAAAATTATCCCAAATACTCAATGTAGCTTCAGGAAAAAATTCAGCACTGCGACAGCTCTTTCAAACGTAACTAGTGACATTATGGAAGCATGGGACAGTGGTGAGGACAGTGTCAATACACTAATGGCGTTATTGGACTTCTCTAAGGCCTTCGACACACTAAGTCATCAGTTACTTTGTGCTAAACTTAAATATTATGGTGTTAATCCGTCAAGCACAAATTTAGTAATTTCATACCTAACTGAAAGGTTTCAGAAAATTCAGTGCAATAACAAAACGTCATCTAGCATTAACATTTTATCTGGCGTACCTCAAGGTTCGATATTGGGCCCGTTATTATTTTTAATTTATACATTAGATATTTTAATATCAGTGAAGCATCGTAAACTTCAAGCATATGCTGATGACATACAATGTTATTTGCGCTTCTATTTTAATAATCATCTCCATACGGTTAAGGTGACTTGCATATATAAATGAATTATCTAGAGAACACAATTTGAAACTTAACTCACGGAAGTCATTTGTGATGCTGTTTGGTAACAGAAATCATATGAATGCTTTGAAAAATGACACGAACATTAAAATTTCTGGTGTTGAATTACCAATAGTAAATTTCGCGAAAAATCTGGGCGTGATTTTATAAACTGATTTTAGATTTAGACAGCATGTTAAACCGTTACTACAAAAGGCGTTTTTATAGATGAAACTTATCTGCTTCAGTCGGCATATCTTGAATTTCCAATTAAAAAAACTCTGTGTGAATCACTTGCACTGGCACATTTTAACTATTGTGATTTTATTTATGGGCCATGTCTTGACCAAAATGACAAAAATCGAATTAAAAAAATGCAACATTCCTGTTGTCGACTAATATTTGGATTACGTAAATATGATTATATATATATATATATATATATATATATATATATATATATATATATATATATATATATCACATACAGTTAAAATTCTGAATTGGTTAAATATGGAAAATCACTGAACCCTACATTTAGGTAGATTCGCTACGGAAATAATAAATAGACAGGATGGTTGCACTCCCCGCAAACGGAAATTTGTACCTAGGTCTAATATTCACGCATTAAATATGCGCAATAGCCACAAATTAAAAATGCCACACCATAAAACACCCATGTTTAAAAGATCTCTTGTCTATAAGGTTATCAAGATCTACAATTCATTAGAGCCTAATTATGAATTGAAGGATAATAAATTTAAAATAAAGTATAAGCACTTTTTACTGAATAATCAGCAATAATAACACCACTACTGTTATTGTATATGCATTATCTATGTATACCCGTAATAATTATGTCTAGCAAACCCTAACTTAGTTTAACTAAGACGGTGCAGTCGGGAGCAATAAGGCTATTAAGTGGCGTACAAAGGCTTGCTTTCCTGTGCGCCACGGGGGCCATAAAAACTGCTCCTACGGCTGCACTTGAGGTTCTCTTGGACCTGCCACCATTACACATATTCATACAAGGCGAAGCTCGATCAGTGGTGCACAGGATAATGCAAGGCCAAACGCCAATTAGCCAGCAACACGGGACGGAGTACCAGAAGTTATACTCGGAGATGAGGGCAGATCCCATCCTAGGCATGCCCGCGGACGTAATGGTCCGAAGGTATAACTTCAATAAGAACTTTCAAACTGTAATACCAGACAGGGAAGACTGGAAAAACGGTCTTCCCATAACAGCATAAACAGTCTGGTACACTGACGGCTCCAAGACAGAACAAGGAGTTGGAACCGGGATTTGTGGGACAAGGTTAAAAGCCAGTATCCCGATAAGTCTAGGGAAATACGCAACAGTGTTTCAGGCTAAAGTGATCGCCATACACTGTTGCACAATGGAGACAAAAGGACAAGGTACTGTTAAACAGTCGATTGTCAATTTCTATGATAGCCAAGCGGCAATAAAAGCAATTAGCTCCATGCAAATCAACTCAAGATTGGTGTGGGACTGCTTGACGGCCATTATAGAGGTGGGAAGACAGAACAGAGTGACCTTAGCATGGGTACCAGAACACGAGGGACAGAGAGGAAACGAAAAGGCTGATAAACTGGCCAAGGAAGGCGCACTCAAAGCCCTAATAGGACCTGAGCCCTTTTGGGGCGTGGCAAACCAATGCATACGAGCAGCCAATAAGGAATGGGTGCAAAATAAATCTCTGGAATTCTGGAGGAATCTCCTAAGACAGAGACAGGCCAAAGAGGTTAATTAAAGAACGTTCGGCCAAGCCAGAATAGGAAGGCTATCACAGTAATAGTAGGCCTTCTAACTGGACGCTGCCGGCTGAATAGACACATGAGTCTAATGGATCTGGCAGAGGACCCAGCATGAGGTTCTGCCAAGAGGAAGAGGAAACCTCAGTTCACGTATTGTGCCACTGTGAAGGCCAGGCGAAACTGAGATTTCAAGTAGAAGAAAAACCAAAGGCGGACAGCTATACAAAAGGGCCTTTATCAAAGCTGTGGAGTCTAGTACAAAGGGCAAAGCTGGATGAGGTACTATAAGGAATGTATTCTAGAAGCACCACAATAGATCTGAAAAGGTCGCGGTGATAAAAGCCAAATAACCAGCTTCTCTGTTTATCTATCTATCTATCTAACTTAGTGTAGTATACTTACTCGTCTAATATTAATTCGTAAATGTAAATATGATATTTCACCTACCAGACTAGACTTCGCCACATTTTGGTAGAAATAAGTACCATTACCTACTTTGAAATTCTTTTGTTACGTAATTCTTAGCGCAATAAAGACGACATATTATTATTATTTGGTGTTCTTCGTATCCCTCCAACAAGCTATACAATTTTCGGTATCTTTTTGAAACACCCTGTACACTAATAAATAACAATGGCTCCTAAACATTTTAAATCTATTAAACTTCTGGGTTTCAAGGCCTAGTTATGTGCTCTAAATCCATCAGCAAATAGAAATATTTTGTTAAGATCACCAACAAACACAATATAGTCTAATTATAAACCTGACACAAGATATTCAAGATGCTTATTAAACGTTCTGTACCATTTTCTTTAAAAATACTAGCTAGTTATATTTTATTTTATAATCTTACTTGCATTCTTCCGCATGAAGCATTGCATTTCTGGGCAAATAAACCATAGCATTATTATAAAGATAATATGGTATATTTATTCAAGACTACAATTAATATTCAGTACGAAAGAATGTGTCGTAATTTCCTTGAACAGATGCCACTATTATGTTACAAAATGTATAAAACGATGCATCTGGGTACTTAGAAACATAGGGAATATTATTATATCCATGATCCACATGTTTAACTTACATGCCACCTAAAATAATATAGTTATATATAGGGAATATTTACCTACTCCATCAATCAATATTTTCCATTACAACTTATCAAGTACCTACACATGCTTTGAAACTAAGTATTTCCAAACAAAATTTGATCAAAACAGGCTTGTTTGTATAATAGCAAACGTAGAGTGTCAACATAAAAGCATTTAAAACTTTATAGCAAATCCTGTGATGCTGGTATGAAACATTGTTGTAATGTTATATTCTGCACTTTATACAGAAGGGAGCATAGCAAGGATAAAACGTGATGGACCTTTATGGAACCGTAAACAACTGCATCTGACAATCCCAATTTAAATATAAAAATTCTAAAATGGACATCTGTCAATCGGTGGAAATTGAAAATATGCTTCGAATATATTATCGGTATTGAGTCGGGGCTGTGACAGCTAAAGTAATGCATAATGTATTGATTTGATTTAGCGTACTTTTTGAATTTTGTTTGCCAGTGGTGACGGAAACATTTTGTTGCATTGTTTCATTTTTCCTAGGTCATTATCACTTTAAATATACACAGAGAAAAATCGTTTTTGTTCATTTTGCGCAATATTGTAGGACAAGATCTTATGGCATTTTTAAAACAATTTAAAATATCAAGGCACAACGTTGCGAAGAATTCTTGTATATTTTATTTGCAAAATATAAAGATTTCATTACAATGATTTTGTTGGAAACGTATTGAAACAAATTGAAGCAGTTTATAGGATTTGTACAAATTGTGTGTAACATAAAAATTGTTACTTCACAAACTTTCTTTTAAAAAATGTGATATTTATCGATATACTATTTAAAATCAGTTTGGTGCCATTATTTTAGAGCCTATACAATTGTCTTACTTAAATATAATAATTCCATGATCATTATCGAAATTTTCGCATTTGCAATGAATAAACTCAGAAGTCATAAAATATGCTATGAGAAATACACTAATAATATTTTTTTAATTCTAACCATATAGAGGGTGAATTTGAAGAGTGAGGAGTAAAATAAATAAACGGTTGAACCTTGAGATTATTATAAAACATCCTATCAGAAAAACAGTAAGAATACTCCCCCGCACCAAATATTTAGAATGTTAGACTTCGATGGATTTTAATGGTGATGAATACAGTAAGATAAAGTCAAAAGAATTCATTTATTTGTTAAAAAAGGCAAAGCCAATAATTAATTACCATTTACCCAAATAGGGATAAGTTTAACAGGTTTGACATTTTTTAATCTGAGAATATTTAAGGTTTCATTGAAATGATTTTTTTTATACAACGCAAAAGAACTTATTTACAAGAAGTTATTTCGCTTTTACTAATTCGCACCCCAAAATAGGGGTTAAAACGGTCATTTCCAACTTTACCACCATTTGAACTCTTAACCATCAAGACTTGAGCTGTCGAAATTCACCCATTCCATTAAAATTCACTGTAAAGTCATATATACATAATCTATGTATTTGGTGCGGGGTTATTTAGACTGCCGAATATATAAACAGAAAGCTGTTCCTTCCTTTCACATATGTATTTCATTAAATACACATACAAATACAATATATTTGTAAAATAAAACTGGTAATCCCAAATTTATCACGTAAGTTTGCGAATATTTCAAGTTCTTCCACTTGCTCTCGGCAAGACATAAATAGTTGGTTACCTAGCAGGAAAAAATATATGAAAATGCAAATAAATCTGTTATGCGATGTATTATGACTACACTATAAAAAAACAAAAAGCCATCAGCACATACACACCCATACAAAATTTTATCATCTTCCGAAATTATTAATTTCAGCTGAGAATAATGCAAAATAGGCCACAAGAGAATATCAAAGGATCTCTACCTAAACGTGTCAAAGATCATCTTGCTTAAAGTAGGCACAAAACGCTTTCCTATTGCGGAACTGTAACGAAATCGGACGAAAACATTTTGTATGCACCGCGTGCGACATGTAGAAATGCTGTCTGAAGATATTTTTGGAAGTGTTATGAAAGTTCTCGAGACATGAGTGCTAAATGACATTTTGTAAAGTATAACGAAATTAATTTTTTTGGAACTACAATAAAAAACGCCCCACGGGGTGTAATACTTGCAACTGCAGTGAACCACGTCCCACTAAGCGTGATTTTTTGCAACTACAACAAAAAAAGTCCCACGATATGTAATTTTTTTAACTATAGCGAAAGACGTCGCACAGGGCGTAAATTACGTGACGAAATTTGCTACGACCGGATGTGATGCTCGGGATGTAATGCACAAGGCGTTAATTTAGTAATTGTCTCGAAAGCGGCCTTTCAAAATAAAAATCTTTTCTACGATCCGATGTTGTGTAGCACTGCTCCTCATGCATGGTATGGACTATAAGGACGAGTTAATAGTTCCGCAATAAAGTCCCAGAAGGGAGATTTTTCGCGGGCGTAATTATTTTTAATTATTTTTTAAACTTAGCAGTCGTTTTGGTGATAAATGTATATGTTTTACACCGTATTTGTCTACATGTAGTTCATCAGTGATTCGGAACACATGTCGCTCTTTTACCATGTACATAGTGCAAGGGACCGCCTTGCCCGAACGTATGAATATAAAAATAATATCCTGTTCTATTACGATTCAAGCATCTTTAAGCTCGATAAAAGAGTAATAATTTACAAATACGTATAAAGAGCAAGTTACAAGCCAACAAATTGGCAAATATTAAATTTTCAGTTGAATGTTTTTGGTTTCAGTCGATTGATTTGACGTAAACCATTGGATGGTAGTGGAAGATTGCATTGTTCGAGTCGTCCTAATCCGCACCCTGTGTGGTATGGACCGACGTTCTTGTTAACCTTATACCTCTGGATATACATAAATTGATTCCTAACAAATAATTCCAAAAGACCAATACATAACTTTACCTGAATCCTATCCTCTTTCATCGTGTCTTGCTGAGTTGTTACTAACAACATTCCCTTTCAGAAGTGTTAGAAATTAAAGTATTAGATATAAGACAGTACAGCGACGTTTCAGTTGATACCATTTGGTGGATTCCGTTGAGAAAAATGGAAGTAAGTTTTGTATTTTACGTCTGCTTAAGACCTAACAATCCATTTACAAAGTGTAACAAAAATGTCCCTCATACATCTAACTCATAAGAACAATGAAAAATCAGAAACACCCAGGAATACAATATCTAACAAAACAACTGAAAAGAAGATACACTGTAAGGGAAGAATTAAAATAGCATATTAGAACTCTACAAAGGTAATTCAACCTTTCACCGAGAAAAATAAACCAACATGAAGTCTCACTAAGAAAATATATAGTCTTCATGCTATCGACCATGGCACATGGGGTTAAAAATGCGACAACGGTAAGAGCCGACAAAGGAGCCGAAAAAAACACCGTCCGATTACTCGCAGATACATAATTAGAATCGAAAGAAAACATCGACATTAATGGGAGGGAAAAACCATTACAAAAAGGACATAAACGTACGCAATGAAGTACTAAGGAATCGCTAAAAGAAAAAACCACATCTGCTGAAGAAAGAGCTAATACTAAATAGCAACAAATTAAATGCTAAAGCGAGTTACCTCGGAATGTCCCTAATAACAGAGAATTGTCTTTGGTAAACGTAAGACTTCCTTCCATGGTATCGCAGGATTTCATCGGATAAAGCCTAGGTTTCAAGAATATTTATGGATCAATAACAATGTGAAATATGGTCTCTCGAGCTCAGGTTCTTCGAACCCTCTGAACCCCCTTTATTTCCGCCACTATGGTGAGTTTTGAGGTCTAATATAAGGATACGATTTTAGGAATTTCATTTCGACTGTCGTTAAGGTTCTGAACCTTCAAAGCTCGGATCAGGTGGGACGACAATACCACAACTGGTCTTCTCGAAGCAAATTCTATAACCGCTATTAAAGTGAAGATTTTTTGGATATACTGTGGATGCTCTGTAAATAAGAACAAAAATAAATTTTGTAACTTAAAGGACCTGGAATCCCTAATTACTGTTCACCTGTAGTTGGAGCTAATTAATCAATTAATTTTGGTATGATTTAATTATTCAATTTAAGAATATTTTTTTAAGTTGAAAACGTTGATAATAAATTAGGTCTTGTTAAAGACGGAGATTTTTCTTAAAATTTAAAACTATAACGTTTTACTTGTAGATCCATAACTGCAAACGCCCTTATATTATAATCGGTGTTGACCGTAATATAAAAAATCAATATCCTTAAGCTTTAATTCATCGCTCACCCATAAAAAACTGAAAGCGGTCATCAATTTGATATCCGCTCTGACATCGAGGTGATAATAGTACATTAATTTTAACAGCTTGGTATCATGGGTCTCGGAAAAATGATCATAATATCCTGATGGCGGAGAAGATGTAAATACAGGATTTTCAATAGAAGGTAATTAGAAATGACTCCAACCTCTAACAGAAATTGGTTGATTGCACCAAATCAATATTTAATGGTTAGCATTAAACTACGCTAAGGAGAAAATATATCTGAAAGACACACTTTGCATTTAATATTAACTTAATATATTTATGAACTCTGGTCAGGTAAGTAAATAAGAAGTCAATTTCTTAAATTAAAACTTCAAATTTATTTATGTATGTTGTTCTAGTAGCTGATATTGCTTACACTTTTTAGAATAATACATATCATTTTTCTGATTATTATTTATCCGTTAGTTAAGGACTTAAAACAGTACATGTACATATGATCACTTAGGTAGATAGCACAATTTTCGCATATCACCACGTCACAATTTACTTAAAGAAGAAAAAGGTTCCTCCCCTCGACATTCCCAACTAACTTCGTTCATCTTTGTTTTTGTGTCTCATAAAGATTTTTATGATTGTGATAGATTACAGAATGACAAAATCAAAACGGAAGTTGAAGATGACTAAGAATCAAGAACGTATTTGAAGGGGAAACGTTAACAGAAGCCACTCCACAGCAAGTAGGTCAAAGAGATCTCGCTAGGCACGTAGTCCTTCTAGCCACAATCATTTGAAGACACGGCGGATAAGCCACCAGGTGAGTCAAGTACGACTTGCAGATCTATTGAACACTATACAGGTCTATCTAGAGTACGTGACTATAATAATGGCTATAAGAAAACTAGCCTAGTGAACCAGATACAATTAACACAGACATCTGCATCAGATATTAGTACTACGAATCCGCTTTGTGCAAAGGTAGCTGAGGCCGTCATGTACCAAAAAAATTCTGATCTTGAACAACATGAGGGTAACAAAAATTTACGACCTAGAGAATTAGATTTGATTACTGGAGATTAATTTAAATAAGGAAACCCTCAATAATCTCGGAGAAAACCCTTTAGCAAGAAACAAAGTGGATCCTACTATATGTACGTTCATATCTTTTCCTTAAGCCCGGAAAAAACTGTCAATGCCGACGGCGAAGTACTCATCACATATTGATTGTCCCCTAGGTGCCACTTAAAACAGAAAGAGGGTTGTTAGTTGGGTTAGATATGAGACGAGAGAAAAGAATTTCGCTTATAGGACACAATTTGGATGCCGCTTTAAATATTAGGGATGATGTGCAGAACATAAATCTTTACTAATTTGACGAATATAATAATGCTAATATACTTACTGTAAACCGGGACAAGATAGATAGACAATTTTGTAGAAAAAGCTTACCTGAAACAAAAATATTTATTAAAAATTTTTATAAAAAAAGTTTTAGACAAAAGTTTTTGCCAATATTTCAGCTATTTTCCCCAGGTTCTATTTTACCAGTTTTTAGGTCTCACTTTTTTTGTACATTAATTTAAATTATTTTTCTACCAAATATTTGCCGAAATTAAATATCTGAAAAAAACGACGCATTTTGCGCGAGACGTGTAGGTTAAATCAGTTTAGATATTAATATTTGAAGAAATTCTTATTCGTGTAAATTAATCACAAAATAAAAAATGAAAAGTATTAAGGGAGATATGATCAGAATTCATTTACAGCTCAGCATATTTCCATTGGATAAATATTTTGAAAAAGGGGAAAATTAGCAGTTGTCTTCGAAGATTGTCACAAATATACAATTTTCACGCATGTACATAATATAGCGTACAATAATTTACTATTCCAGGAATATTCAGCTGAAATATCGCAGTTTAAGGTATCGTATTGAAAGAACTCACGCCCTGGACACTTATTTTTCAAAGAATTTCCTATTTTATTGTTAAAATTTGTTTATATCAAGGATGTAAATAGCAACATTCACAGGTAATTAATTTATTTTATAAATACACCATCCTAGTATCTAGGGCGGCAAATAATAGAACTAATAAACTACATATAACAAAGATACAAGACAACTTAAGTATAATATTCAAATAAATAATTGCGTCTAACAAAAAAAATGAAACTAAAGTTTAGGAAGTAATGCCCCTAAATCACAACATAATTTCTCCATATAGGAGTTCACAATTTTTAAGTTTTTTATTGCATTTAACTTTGTGTAAAAAATATCAAATCTGTCCTGCAGGTGGTTGTGGGTATTGCACATAAAATAAAGAAAAGAAAATTCGAGAAGATTTGTCCGAGGCGTAGCAAGATAGAATGTATTGGTGTGCCTAGAATTAATACACGGTAATACAAATTGTAGTTTTTCTACGAGCCGGGGCTAACTTAACATACTATGAATTAATTTAAACAGAAATAACAGGGCTTGTTTTCCTCTACAGGCTCAAGACTTTCTGTACTTAATCTGGTTAGTACGCTCTGTTGCGGAAACCCTACCTACTGCAAGGTAAACTCAATAAATTATGTACGATAGACATTTTAGAAATCTTCATAGAATATCTTTAAAGAATCTATATGGATTACATAATCGGAATTCCAAATTAGTAAACACATATTCCAATTGTAATCTTACGAAAATGTTTAAAAAACTAAAAAACACGCTTTAATAGCAAGTCGAACTAAAAAGTAAAAAATAATGTTTACATATTATAAATATTTTATTGTAAACAGCGTGGGTTGCTTTTTACTATATTTTTATTGCACCCCACGCTTTTTACAATAAAATATTTAAAATATGTAAACATTATTTTTTACTTTTTAGTTCGACTTGCTATTAAAGCGCGTTTTTTAGTTTTTTAAACTATGATTTTTTTAGTCACGCCACTCATCCTGCTTTTCGAAACCGCTGAATATCCGCTAGTAGTACATAATTAATATTACATCATAATGTATGTATTAAAGTTGTTAAATATAGACAATAGATTAGTCATTTTTTATTTTATTTTATCCTGATGATCCTGGTGAGGACATTAGGCAATGTTGTCAAATTATTGTATTGTCATCGGCCCTTGATAAGTGTGCAAAGTTTCAGCTTAATCTGACATTTTAAAGTGGGTGAGAATCACGTTTTTGAATGTTACATACATACAAACAAACAAACATACAGATGAAGCTAATATAAAGCGGGTAAACAACAATAAGATATATTTAAATAAACTTTTATAAACAACGCTTTTATCAATGTACTAAAAGGAAAATAATAGTAAAATTTTGTATAAATTTATATGGATCAATAAAACGAAAAGCGTTGAGCGCGAAAAGACGTTGTTTGAATAGTTCTTGGGTAGAACTTTGAGTTATCTTTTGTTCCTGACATGAATCACATAATCCAACAATCTTTCAAAACGTTAGGCTTTATATGCAGAATTAGCCATAGTTTTACAAATATCGATATTATAGAAATGTTATTCAATACGTTCGTAAGATCTAAATTAGAATACGCCTGTATAATTTAGTGTCTAGGGTATGAGACTCATGTGAAAAATTTAGAAAATATTCAGACGATTAATGAAATTTCTTAGTTTTAAAATTGATGGTTTTTACCTAGCTATCGGAACACCACAGGACCAACTATTAGAAAGATGGTCATTTAAACCTTTGGAACATAATAAATAAACACCACAGAAATTAGACAACCCCCAATTCCAGAAGCCAGAGGCTTGTGCGGAAGGAGGCTATACATTGAAAAACGCGGACATGCAACCATTTCCTCCGACAGTGCCAGAGCCAGGATTCGAACCCGGTGGTGCGATACCCGTGATTGATCGCGATTGCCACCTCGCGTCTTAACCCACGCGGTTATCGACCAGACAACATCGAAGAATTTATTGCATGTATATGTTTCTTTTTAACATTGTAAATAGTAAAATAGACTGTCCAGAAATTCTCGACCTAATTAATTTCAGAGTTCCATCTGTATCGACATGTAACCGCGTAACTTTTTATTCACCAAATGTCCGTACTAATGCTATGAACTTTTCACACCAGCCCTAAAACATTAAAATCCCTTCTATTAAAGTAATGCATAAATTCTACTTCTATGATTTATATTAAGTACTCACTATATTGTTATATATGTTATATTTGTGGTATTTATGTATGTTTTTTTATAATTTTGCGGAACTACTTCCTAATCCGTAATTTGATTGTTATAATCTGTAGAGCAGTGTAAATAAATAAATAAAAAATAAACAAGTTACAATGCCTCCCGAAAGTTGTTTCAGTTGTGTATTATATTCTTAGATAATCTAGCTCCAGCGGTATGAACGATGAAAGATTAGAAGCCTTGGGAGAAACATTTTTGTCGCTACCAAATTATGGAAGTCATATTGCCGAACAAGAACTCGGCGCCTCCGCCAAAACTTAAAAAGTGTAAATTATTATGTTCATAATGAGCGATTACGATATTATAATGTATAATGTTTTCGTAATTATTTTTATTTTGTAGACGGAAACATCAATGGTGTTCAAATGAATGTGTTCAATCGAAGCTACTAACGGTTGTTAATAATATTTTTTGCTATGAATCACACACACACACACATATAACAAATAAATGAAGATATCCAATTTCTCTATTTTAAGTAAAATTTAAAGTTATGTGATGCACCTATTAAATTTCAGTTTTCGGACATTATTTTCTGATTAACACAATCCCAAAGAACGAAACCGGCAATTTAACAGAAGTTTTAACACTAAATTAAATTAATTGCAAAGTAAAAAAGCATTATTCGTATTAGAAAATAAATTGCATAGAAGCCATGCAAAAAAATGAATTATGACTATAATTATTTTCTTTTCTCATTCATAATTTTCTAATGGAATTACAGAAAAAACTTAAAAGTTAGCCCAGCTTAGCAAAAAATAAATTCAAATTTAAATTCTCTAAAAAGTTTAATTTCATTTGGCTATTACATAAAATGCTCTAAATCTCAAATTACTACAAATTTTACAACCTTTCCTTATATCAAAAAGATGTCATTTAGACAATATCCA
Source organism: Leptura quadrifasciata (assembly GCA_963675555.1). Taxonomy (NCBI): domain Eukaryota; kingdom Metazoa; phylum Arthropoda; class Insecta; order Coleoptera; family Cerambycidae; genus Leptura; species Leptura quadrifasciata. Next base: position 49,263,009 of record OY776678.1, read on the forward strand.
CAGGACAATTTGATGTTGAATGTGAGGAACTGACAATTTTTTTATGTGATTACGCCAAAATTAGATAATTAAATAGTAAATATAGACATCTTTTATACTGTTATCCCTGAATGAACATCTCGAAAATGATGCGCCATGTAGAACGGCATACATGCAGGCAGACGCTTAAAGCGTTATATTTAGACGGGCAGGTGAATTTTACAAGAAATTCAATTAGTTTAGTGCTGGGACCATAAAAAATCATTAAGTTGAAAATTGACAATTTAAATGTTTGTGGGTTATTTGAACAATCATTTTTTAAAAGATTAGCACAAGCTAGATGGCCAGATCAATGTTTTGACAGATTTAAAACATTTGGGTATCGACATCATTTACACTACATAATACGTAATACGTAATAAAATATCAAAAATCACACAATATATTATTAAAGCTAAATATAGAAAGCGATTAATATAGAAAATTATTTACTATATGTTTGATTTATAAAATGGATTTGTACGGTGTCCATGTGAAGTTCGAGTCAAAGATTAGACCCAAAACTGCAATCTGCCTAATAACGATTGCAATATTTGTTATACAGCGTGTGTAAAAAGTATTTAAACATGAGTTTAATTTTTTTAAATGTTGATTGAACAAAATATATGTCGATTTTCCTTTCCACTACGCAACTTTTGGTGCAATTTATAATTTTCAATTTTACACAACCAGCCAGCCGCCCCAACTTTTTTTTTTTTCAAAGAGTAACCTACCCTTTGTGATACCTCGAAAGAAAGATAATTTAGCAGGTTATTCAACGGTATAAAAAAACCGAAATCCGTCAATGCTTCTCGAACGCATGAAATAAACAAAAATATTTCCAAAATTTTAAGAACGCCATGCATGTGAAGCGTCAGTAAACGTACGACAGTCATTGTGTGAATCTGTGTATTACGAATCGTTTAAGTGAACAACAATGAATTGATAGTTTAATCTTTGTGGTGCATGGTGATCCTAAAAGAATTCAAGATGAGGCATGTGCTCTCTTTAATGAACGTTATTCAAATAGAAATTGACTGGTAATGTTAAAACTCAATATCTGGCAGAACTATCAAGCAACAGGTGGTGAAAAGGTACTTAACATTATGCTGTCTGTGGAGGAAACTCCAAGGCAGCCTTTACGAAAACTTGTTGATGATTTTGACAATTGTCCAAACCTGGTGTGTTAAGTGTAATAATTGCATATTAGCAATAGAATGGTAATGCTTCGATTGCAACAAACACCAGCCGAAAGACTGATCCTACTTAAAGGAGCTCTCGTGCCAGTCGTCTCACACCACTTGCAGACTGCAGTTTCAAGCTGTTGTCTCTCGTCAGTGCAAGGTAGGCATGTGATGACGAGGATCCTCGACTATTTGGTACATGTCGGTATCCCTAGGACAGCGACATGCAAAATAGTCAGCAGGCGCCATCTAGCGGTCTAGTGTCTGTTGCAATCGAAAAATAAATAACCTGACTAGGCTTAGCATATTTCAAATGTTCTAGAGGGCAGAATAAACTCCTCTATAAAATCCTTATTTTACTATAAGGAACATAACCAGGAGTTTGCGACTGAAATATTACGTTTTAATATCTTGCCCTCTAGAAACACATTTGAAATTGTCCAAAGTCAGTGAGCAATCTTTTTAAAAATGAAAAATTGTATCCAAGGTTCATTTGTATTAGGAATTATCCGAAAATGACTTTGATAATAGGGTGGAATTTTGTGAAATTGTGCAGGAAACATGTGAAAATGATCCAACATTCCTTTCTAATATTGTCTTTGTTGGGCAGTGATAACTTTTGAATAAAAAATAACTTAATAAAAATACGCAGCTTTGTATATTTTAGTATGGTATATAAGAGGTTACAGAGAACTAACTAATTTAGTATAATATATTTGACAATTTGACTCATTTAGATTTTATTTTTCATGCGTTTTGCTTAGTCAATAGTTTATAGTTTACAGTATCTCGTTACACTGCGTAATAAAAGATGATTCATTTTTGTAAATTAATAAATAACAATACATAAACACCACATAAATTAGACAACCCCCAATTCCAGAAGACAGAGGCTTGTGCGGAAGGGGGGTACATATTGAAAAAACGCGGCCATACAACCATTTCCTCCGACAGTGCCAGTGCCAGGATTCGAACCGGGTGGTGCGATGTCCGTGTGACTAATCGCGATTGCCACCTCGCGCCTTAACCCACTAGGCTATCGACCAGACATTATTCCAACAGTCTTTAGCGACGAATCACATTTTATCTAAATTGATTGGTTCATAGACATAATTGTCGCTATTGATCCAGGAACAACCCTCATTGGATTTTACCTTTGCATACGCAACGGCCGCAAAAAAATTAATGTGTGCATTATTTTATTGGACCATTTTTTATAAGGGGTAATTTAACATCTGTAATTTACCTGGACTTGTGACAAACTCAAATAGCTCCCGCAATCGCTGAAATTTCTCCCGGTGATTGGTTATTCATCGGTAGCCGATGGCGTATGGTTTCAACAATATGGTGCTCCTCCACATTATGGAGTTGATGTAAGACTATACTTGAGTAAGGTGTTTCCAGGCCGATGCATAAGCAGAAGAGGGTCAATCGAATGCCCAGCTAGATCTTTTAACCTTAAACCCCTCGGCTTTTTATGAGGTCGGGTAAAGGGTTGCATCTATAACAATAGGCCAAATAATTTTGAGATCTGAAAGATAGAATTTGGGCGGAGATTGGTCAAATACTCCAAACGGCATTCGATAACTGTTTACGACACTTGAAACGACTTGCACATTGTCCAGTTGTTAACGGAGCTCAGTTTGAATATCGTACTAGATAATTTGTTTTTTCTTTTATAATAAGGTTTATTAATATTTTTTTCCCTTAAAAAAAATAATTATTTCGAAATCAATTCGACTTTCTTCACGTCGTTGAATAGGATATTAAAATATTTTCCTTTTGAGGTATCAAAATGAGTGTGTGTAAAACTAAAAATTATAAATTGCACCAAAAGTTGCGTAATTGAAAATAACAATCGGCCTGTCCAAGGTTTTTTTTATACAATCAACAATTTAAAAGTTATGATCATATTTCAATACTTTTTACACAAGTCGTATAAAACCTCGGACCATTTTAGGTTTTCTCACGCAACAAAAGTAAACACATTCAGTTTTAAGTGGATAGCTTGAAACTTAGGCTCATTGCTCTAGATAATATATTGTAAATATTTTGTTGTAAAGTTTCCTCTATTTCAAAGGCTGAGATAGAGTGAAGTTGAGACGTTTGCTAAGAATTAAATCACAAGACCATCTACATAAACATTCTTTAACTACTGGTTAACTGATTGATAATACCAATTCATTAACAGCTATTTAAAACGGTAGAATGAGGAACCTTGCGGTATTCCTTTATCCATGGTAAACTGATTTGAGATACTACACAATTAGTTAACGAACTAATTATACAGTGTGTCCCACGGATCGAGTACCGCACTCTTGCCCTAGGGAAGTCATAAACAGTTGTCAACCTTAAAATAAATGTATTCTAAAAATTGGAAAATATGAAATCGTCATATCTGAAAAAACTGTTAAATAAAATTTGCATTAATAATGTAAAAAGGTAGTTAGTTTGCTTAAAGTCGAGTTCATGTCTTCTAACATTTAGAATACCCTGTATAATATATTTTAAGTTTGACAACTATTTATGACTTACGGCCTAAGATAAGAGTTACTTTTTCTCGAGAAATCAAAAATAAGAAAGTTTACCACCGGGAACACACTGTATATTAAATAAATTCGGAGTCGCTGTCTAGTATCCAAAAATCCCAACAGATTTGTAACAAAACACGTCAAAACTAACAGTTAAATTGTCGTGGATGTGAGGTACAACTCTTTGAACTTTGAAAATTATTTATTGCTTTATCTGATGATCTAACAGATATAGAACGCTATTCCATTTTACCGAAAGTTGGAAAGCGTTCAATAAAGATAAGTTATGGTATCTCATTTCCAGCTTTTCAACATTATGCGTAAAAATAAGTTTTACCTAAGCCTAAAAAAAACATAATTTGAAATAAAAACAGATAAGAAATCGATGAAACCTTACTGAAAATTAGACAGAGAAAACTAGAGTCCGTTGTTTTAAAACATATTTCCGAGCATATTTCATTACTACAAATGCACTCGTTTATTTATTGGCATGGCCGTGCATTGTTACACAATGCATAAACATAATATGAAGTAAATCAGAACTTTAATTGAGCGTAAATATTTTATGGAACGTTGCGGGTTTAAAACGAGGTAAAAAATTCAATGAGCAGCAGGGATTACAGCAAGCAGAAGCACTATTTGCGCGCTACCAGCATCAAAGCGTTATCGGTGGACAAATTCGCACACGCGAACATAAATGAAGAACTAGGCGATTATAGGTTAAATCAGGTGCAAAACCGCAGTGCCAGCAGGCCCACTCTCCACAGCCATGATACCCTGGGTAGGGTTCAGTTATTGTCAATGTGCTTTGTGTTTTACTGCTGATTTGTGGGAATCCCCTGCGTGTTAGCAGTTAACAAATCGCGAAGTATATTAAATGGCAGTAATTTATGCATAGGCACACAGGCATAAAATCATTAGTACGAACTTACAGGGTGATGCAAACTCAAATGCGACCACGACTGAATCTACAGGTTGTGAAAAATTAAAACTAACGACTTTTAAGTTCAGAAATCGTCAATGTTAAATATACAAGGTGTTGCATCATGAGAGGGACATAGCTTAATAGGAGGTAGAGAACATCAGTGGTAACCGGAACCTCCCATAGAAATGTCTCATTGGGCCTTCACTACGAAGTTACAGGGCGTTTTATAATTTTTGGCCAAACCTGTTTTTTGTCATAACTTTGACAGGGAATGAAATAACGGATTCATATTTGGTACGGCTAATGTACTAACGAGCCCCAAGAGGTACATGTATAAAAAAAATATATCCAGGTCCGGATTCACTATAATTTATGTTTCTTCTTTGCATCAATAAAACATCACCCTGTATATATTTTTTTGAAATTTCGATACGATATTCGAAAAGAGCAAGAAAAAACAAACAAAATGGCCTATTTCATTTTTTTGTTACACCTTCGTGGTTATTTAAATACGTTGTTAAATGTGCAAGAAAATGGATTACAGGACCGTATTAAATGAGAGGCACGTGAAATAAATAGTTTTATAACTAAAATTTGCAAAAATTCTATTGAGCCTAGGTGGTCTGGGTGAATCCTAATTCCGGCGCGTTTTAAAGTTCCATTTTGGTAAAAAACTGTGGTCCTAATAAGTAATCGGGTATGAAATAACAAAATTTTTAATCAATCACAGTAGGCTTGTTCAAAGTGACAGATAATAAAAAGAAATCTCCTAAACAGTTGAATAATTGTTTGTTAGTAATTTAATGTGTCAATAATCCGCATTTAGTTAGTGAAAACTTGTGAAAATATTTTAACTATGCCAGTAAAACTTACAAACGTGGAATATGCTGACATAATATTCATCTATGGTTTCTGTAATGGAAATGGTAGGTCGGCGGAAAGAGAATATCGGCTGCGTTTTCCTGGTCGTCGATGCCCTAATCATAAAACCTTTAGTACGGTGTTCCAGTATGCAAGACAACACGGAAAGTTTCCTAATTCTGCAGTTGTGGAGCGTGTTTTACAACAAGGTGTGCAGGAACAAAACAATATTATAAACGTAGTTCAAGAAAACCCAAATATGAGCACTAGACGAATCAGTTTGGCAACTGGTATTCCTCATTGGCGAGTATGGAGAACCCTAAAAAGAGAACGTTACCATCCATATCATATCCAGCAGGTACAGCGTCTTCAACAAGGCGACGATATCCCCCGCCTGGCATTTTGTCATTGGTTGTCTAACCATCGCCCAGTCATTTACAGAACCTTATTTACGGATGAGGCACAATTTACAAGGGATGGAGTAAACAATTCACGAAATAATCATAAATGGGCACAGGAAAACCCATATGCGGTACGCCAACGCCGTTCGCAACACAGGTTTTCTGTAAATGTTTGGGTCGGACTTGTGACTTTGATTTTCTTCAAAACATTTTACCGAATATGTTAGAAAATATCGGTATAAGAGGCATGTTGTTTCAGCATGATGGGGCCCCACCACATTTTAACCTTCAAGTAAGAGAACACTTAAACAATGTGTATCCTAATAGATGGATTGGACGCGGGGGTCCACATGAATGGCCACCAAGATCTCCTGATTGTAACCCTTGTGATTGCTTTTTATGGGGCCACTTAAAAAACGAGGTTTATAGCATTGAAATTGAAAGTAGACAACATTTAATCCAGCGCATCGTTACAACCTGCGACGAAATACGGAATAATCCAGAAATGATAAGTCGAGCAATTGGTGACCTTTCTAAACGCGCAAGAAAATGCACAGAATGTGGGGGAGGACATTTTGAAAATTTACTTTAGTGTCAATTACGTTTTATTTTTAAACACATTTAGTTATTGTTTTGTTATTTATTGTTAATTGAATGGAAAATATTTTATTTATTTAGATTTTAGTTTGTTCTCTTTCCCAATTTTTATTAAGTATAAAATGTTGATGATTTTCTTGATCAAAGTAACTGGTTGCTTAGGCCTAAATGGTTTAAATTATCTGTCACTTTTATTCTTTGAACAAGCCTACTGTGATTGATTAACAATTTTGTTATTTCATACCCGATTACTTATTAGGACCACAGTTTTTTACCAAAATGGACCTTTAAAACGTGCCGGAATTAGGATTCACCCAGACCACCTAGGCTCAATAGAATTTTTGCAAATTTTAGTTATAAAACTATTTATTTCACGTGCCTCTCATTTAATAGGGTTCTGTAATCCATTTTCTTGCACATTTAACAACGTATTTAAATAACCACGAAGGTGTAACAAAAAAACGTTTGTTTGTTTTTTCTTGCTCTTTTCGAATATCGTATCGAAATTTCAAAAAAATATATACAGGGTGATGTTTTATTGATGCAAAGAAGAAACATAAATTATAGTGAGTCCGGACCTGGATATATATTTTTTTATACATGTACCTCTTGGGGCTCGTTAGTACATTAGCCGTACCAAATATGAATCCGTTATTTCATTCCCTGTCAAAGTTATGACAAAAAACATGTTTGGCCAAAAATTATAAAACGCCCTGTAACTTCGTAGTGAAGGCCCAATGAGACATTTCTATGGGAGGTTCCGGTTACCACTGATGTTCTCTACCTCCTATTAAGCTATGTCCCTCTCATGATGCAACACCCTGTATATCCACTTATATGGCATACTGTATTCCCGTGTTGTATAATATAAACTAAAGTAAGTAGAAAAAACATACATAAAATATAAGTCTTATAGTTAATATTTTATATAATTTAACAATTTATTTTCTAATTTCTGTGGTGTTTATTTTTATTATTATTTTTTAATTTTTACTAACATTTAAAAAAATACTTCCACATCCAGATTTTGTATCCAAGTCTTATACACACTAAATTCCAATCCAATGTAATATTTTACTCCCTTTAATAATAGGGTGGGGCTGGCAATGAGGGTGGTAGAGGGGTTGGCTAATGTCAAAAAAAATTTAGAGGTCCTTGGTTCTCGTATAAGCGCTAAATCCCGATTTAATTTTTTATTCCCTTCAACAATAGGGTGGGGGTGGCAATGGGGGTGGTAGAGGTGACTAATGCCAATATAAATTTTAGAGGCTCTTGGTTCTCGTACACACACTAAATCTCAATTTAATTTTTTACTCCCTTTAATAATAGGGTGGGAGTAGCAATGGGGGTGGTAGAGGGGGTGGCTAACGCAAAAAATGTTTTGAGACGTTTCGTTCTTGTACACACACTAAATCACATTTAATTTCTTTTTTCAAGTCAATATCATAAACGGTTCCAGAGTAAACGTGCGCACAAAAAAAAGATTCAACTCAATAGATCACATAATTTTCGAGAAATCGAACTTTTAATGCGCTTCATTTTCACAGTTAATAATATTAAGGACATAATTGTCAACAAACTAACAAAAAAAGGATTGTTAAACTTAATAAGAAGTTAAAACTTTTCATATAAAATTTTAAAATTCCATACATCTTGTCGAAGTTCGTATATTAGTCGAGGAAATATTATTACCAAGTTAATGCCTTCCGACCCTCCTACTTTACCGAGTACTAATTTAAATTAACAACTTCTAACTCGAACTACTGCTTGCTTTGAACTACGCACAATGTGTTTATTTTGTAAGATAGCGGGAAAAAGAAAATGTTACTTCCATACAAATAGGTACCTACTTATTATCAGAATTGACGAAAAAAAATTAGCAGTAGATCTCGTTAAGTACAAATTTAATGTAGGTAAGCAAAAAATATTCTTCATAGAAATGTGATTTTTAAAACCCTATACAACATATATACATGATTTATAATACATTTTTTTAATTCTATCTTTGGAGTCCAAAAAAAATTCCAAAAAAATAATGTTTTTGAAAGTCTACTGAAACACCTTTTTGTTCTGTGAGAGCCTCTGTATTATATGGTTTTGTAATCATGTGTTTCTAACTAATATTTTCAATCCATTAGGTACAGAACAATCAACACGGACAAAAATTATAGACGCTGCTAACAGATGTGCTGATTCAGAAGTGATCTAACGGTTTACTAATTATAATGATCTTTTTGCATTAGACGCAGAATACCACAAAACATATTACATCAAATATATTTCATATAAAAATATAGGTGCAAAAAATTAGACAAAAATCCAAAAAAATTCGTGCTTCAGATAAAGTTGCCGATAATGTTAGATCTAGTAGTTCAGAAATGTTCATAGAATACTTTTTCTTTAAACGTCTCTGACAATCAAACTCTACATACAGCTGTGGAAATTTGGCAAAAAGCTGACTATAAGACAACAAGAAAAGTCTTTCCCTCTCTTAACGAAATGAGAAAAGAAGAATTCGAAAGTCAAGTTCCTGGTGTTTTATTGACATTTTCAAAATGTTTTTGAAAGTCTACTAAAACACCTTTTTTTCTGTGAGAGCCTCTGTATTATATGATTTTGTAATCATGTGTTTCTAATTAATATTTTCAATCAATTAGGTACAGGACACTCAACACGGGCAAACATTTTAGACGCTGCTAACAGATGTGGTGATTCAGAAATGATCTAACGGGTTGCTAATTATAACGATCTTTTTGCATATGACGCGGAATACCACAAAACATGTTACATCAAATATATTTCATATAAAAATATAGCTGCAAAAAATTAGACAAAAGTCCCAAAAAATTTGTGCTTCAGATAAAGTTGCCGATAATGTTAGATCTAGTAGTTCAGAAATTTTCACAGAATACTTTTTCTTTAAACCTCTGAAAATCAAACTCTTCATAGAGCTGTGGAAATTTGGCAAAAAGCTGATCATAAGACAACAAGAAAAGTCTTTCCCTCTCTTAACGAAATGAGAATTCGGAAGTCAAGTTCCTGATGTTTTATTGATATTTTCAAAATGGCTTTTAAAAACACCCGATGAGAATAGTGATAATACGGATTGTTTAACTCTCTCAATATTATCGTGAGCTTTTACTCAAAACAATTTTCCAAAAATAATTTACAGATGGGTTTAGGTTTATACATATATAATAACGTCAGAAGCAAAAAATATGAACTGGAACAAATTAACAAAAATGAAGCAATTCTATACATACCAGTATTAGCAATCATGTGTGATTTTTATTCGGTTGACAATTGCACATGTATCGCGTATTTTGTTTTCTGTAGGAACGAATAACCAATGCGGAAATTTCAACTTACAATGCCTATATTCAGTATAGCGGTAAGTAATAAGAAAATACATGCAAACCTGCGAAAATATTATTTGCATTTTCCGCCCCGCCACGGGCAGGTTGTTCGTACAATGCGACTCCGTGCCCGAGATTCCGTGCGCAAATAACACACATATGAAAATAGAACGTATTAAAAATTCTATTGCTCGAAAACTATAAGATCTAGCGAGCTGAATCTTTTTTAAAAACTTTTTTGTAGTTATGTCTACATTTGACTTCATATATACATATATAAATTTTAAGTAATTAACATACTTGTTCACATAGTGAAGTTTTACATGCACGGATTTGCTAATGGCAACTTTGGAGCTTATTTTCTCGAAAAGGCCTTACATTTTGAAAATTTGGAGAGTAGCGTTAGAAGCGCAGTAGTTTTTTGAGTACGTTTACAAACATTCATAATCGTAGCTCATACCATTGATTTAATAATGCGATGTATTTTATATGATGTTACATATGAAATGGTAAAATTTGATTTCAACAATGAATTCTTGAAAAAATATGTACGTTAGTTGAAATGTAATTTTAGGTGAAATTTTGTTAATAAAATTGTATCAGTGCAAAAGAGTAATTTTAATACAAAAAAAAATAATGAATATGATACCAATCTCCTGGATTTCCAGTCGGTATAGTTAAAAATGGGAAGCAGTTCAGACCCAATTGTCTCGTAGAGCATCCAATCTAGATATCTTTGGTAATATATTCGTGCAAGACGGCGTTGCTAATCTATTTGTTTCTTGTAATTGATATAAAACCGAAGGCTTAAACGCCTTAACAAAAGCAGAGAAATATTATGCAACCATGCGGCTTAGAAAAAGTAATAATCGCAAACGTAAATGCAAAATTACGTAAATGCTAAAAGACTGCTAAATAAATCTACTTAATACGTGAAAGTAATGAATACGTTTGACTGCTTAATACATAAAAATAAATATATGAGTAAATGTAGATTTATAAGTAAATTTAGAATAAATGTGAATTTAGACTAAATGTAGAATTAAATTTAAATTTAGAATAAATGTAGAAGCAGATTTGTAAACTATAAATTGCCAAAAATGAGACAGAAAAGAATTTTATATTACCATGTGGTAACATGTAATATTTTAATTATTTTTTGAATTAAAAAGATTTGAATGAATTTAATTTATTAAAAAAAATAATACATTAAAGACATAATTGAAAATTATTGAAATTTAAATGACTAATAAATAAAATTTGCCTGGTAGTGTTAGACACGACTAAAAGTGGATATGATTGTAATGTAAATTACTGAGCATCGCACAGTTGAACGTCGCCTCAATCAGATCAAACTCGACGGGAAAATGATCACTTCGTGATTTTAACTAATAAGGTGAACTATTTTATGCTACAATCTGAAATATGGTATCAATATAAAAACTTGAAAAATCTAGTTTTACTAATAAAATGGAAAGCTATGTTGCCATCTGTTGATGGGCGACTTAAGCGCACAACCTGGTTTCTTAGTTAGATTTTCTTACCCAAACAAATTACAAATTAATAGAATCGATAAAGGGAATCTATAATATCTACATCAAGCTTGACAGCGAAAATATAATCTAGGAACTGCCGTAATAGATAGAAAATTATTTATAACTGCTTGCGGGGATTCAGTAGATACATTACATCATATAGGATACAGTATATAACAGGAGAATGAGAAAGTTTCAAAGGTAAAGAAAATAACTACACGTACATAGTAAACAAAGTACAGAAACGAAATATAAATGAATATAGATGTTTTTTTACGCTTGGTATAGACAATTGTTTCTGAAGTGCTGTAACAGAGACACACAATTTACTGTTAAAAACATGAGTTACTAAGATACAAAAATAGGTACATCAAACAATGAGAAATAATTTAGCAGTTATACAAAGAAATTTCTCATATTTGAAACAGTCTGACTTACAAAAACTGAATGAAAATGCTATACAGATCGTGCTAAATATAAGTAAAATACCAGTTATTATACAAAATTGTTAAATGGACATAAGCCATGTAACAAGTGGTTTTAGTACTGTTAAGTTGTAGTCTTATAGTAGGTTCTTTGTGTAAATAAATATTGTGGTGGTGAAAATCTTTTGGGGTTAAAATCAAACGTATTAAAGAAAACTACTTTATTAATTAGCAGGCGTTTCGACAATTTTTGATATCATCCTCAGGGCAAAACGTCGTCTAATTAATAAAGCAGTTTTCTTTAATACTGCTTGGACCTAACCGCTAAAGATTTTCACCATCTATTAAGTGGTTTAGAAACATCCTATTAAATATTATATTGGAAACTGTGTTTGTGAAATCTAGTTTTCCATTGATCTGCTGAAATTTCTCCACTTGAGCTACTTAGTCCTGCGAAACCGACTTATAGGGCATTATTTTAGGCCTTCTTACGGAGAGAGGATTAATCCTTAGTAATAGACAGAGTAAAAGGAAGCCTGCCTAATAGGCAGTCGGCCCAGTCAGTGTGGCGTTGTTTCATAGAATACACTGGAAGGGATGGAAATGTCTCGATGGACAGACTGAATTATTCGAGAATAAGCGCCACGGATATATAAGTAGCAGAACCAACGCGCCGGAGTAAGTTCAGTTCAGTTCTGAATGAGAAGTAATCGGATAAGATAAATGACAGTAATAAGTTGTGAACTATAATAGTGAAACTATAGTAGATGAAAGTTATAACTAGTGTGTTATTATAAGGACTAATTATTGTAACTTTAATGATTAATAAATCAGTGATTAGTAAAAATTCTTGTTGCAATTATTGAACTTACCCTTGGAAGTATTTACTACAGGGTGTTAACATATAACAATAGTTTTATGCATATTCTGTTTGTTAGATTGATATATATTCACTTTGTTATTGTACAACGGCAAATATTACGAAAAATCATGTTTGAATTTTTTATGTGATATATGGAGCATGATCTCTCGTTAGTTTTCCATATTATTATTAAATCTGACTTCATTCGGTTTCTAAAATCAAGAAAGTGGAATAAACCAATGTCATGTAAATTGGTAAACTTTTATTCATTATACCTATATTTGCCGTGATCCCAGAAATACAATCGTGTGATTTATTGCTGAATAACATTCCTAAACAATCATATTTGGGATAAAAGTACACTTTTTCTAACTATGCAATTAAAAAATACGATTTCCGCTATCATAAATGAATTCACTACCGATGCAAAATAAACTGGAAATAAAAATGCAATCGATAATTTTGCAACGGTGTTCGTTCATTACAGATAAAGAGAAATATTTGTGTAATAAATCAAAGATATGCTTTTACTTAATTTACTTTACAGTGATGGTCGTATTTGCTGTTTTAATCAAATAATTTTAGCAGTTACTTGCATTAGATCGAAAGTGAAATTATTCAGGTCCATGGTCACATCATATTCAGTGGGTTTTTAAAAAATTTAGGAAAAGTTAGTCTTCAATTTGCTCTAATCTATTCCCGAAGAATTTGCATGTCAAGCAAAAGAAATTATTGCGAAATCCGTTTGGTCGGCTCAGGTTCACGTCTCTTGGCTATATAAAGTGATCAATTTGAAAAAACGGCGGAAAATTAGTTCTCGTTTTAGAAGAAGAGATGTGTGATGGTTGGGACGACCGTTTCAAAGAAGACCGTGTCCTCGCCTCACATATCTTCCAGCGGCTTGTATATCAGTGTATGCGCGGGGAGGGGATGTAGAGCCGTCGGTCCCTTGTCTATTAAACGTTAAAAAGATCCCTACTCTTCTTAAGGGAAGAGGTTCGGCAAAATTTCTGGTTGAGGGTAGCTCGTCTACAGGCGTCGGTGATAGGCCTCAGTAGCGGAAATAGACCGACGTTAAATGAATGATAAAAAGAAAGTGTGATGATTTGACCAACATATTTCATTATATTTTTTTTTTACTAGAACAAAATGTGAAAATTTACAATATGTTCCGATTGTTACTTTAACACCTGATGTTACAAAGATTATTTTGAAGTTTAATCACGTTACGAAAACTGATGTTACAAAGATTATTTTGAAGTTTAATCACGTTACGAAAACTACTTTGACGCAAGGCTAGTTTGTATCTAAACCGACAACCCAGTTTTCCTCAAATATTTCTTATGTAGCCACACTGTTGATGCGTACTGTATCTCAATGTGTTCCTAACTATTTATATTTACGCCAATATTTTGCAAAACGTGTCCTTAAACTTTATAAGAGTAAGAGATATTCAATAGCTACTTTTGCTAATAGATTAACACTGACATTTAACGGCACAAAATTGCGTCATCGAAGTTGTATAATACCTCCACTACGACTATCACTTTTTGGAATCCATTATTTTTGTTTATGGGTTGTAAAAACGAGGTGTTGAATATTGATATAACTTCTGTTCCTGTTATCAATTTGACTATTGATATATTGACTAAAGTCGGTAGTACAGGATATTCATTCAACAACGTCAAGGCTATAACCCCAGTCTATATAAAAAAACAGTTGATTTAATTTATTTCAGGTATCTGAAGGTTACAAGTCGTAGGGGGGGGAGGTGGCTAGTAAATGACAAATACGAATAGACGTACAGTCAAGTTTGCCCCATTTCTTTATAAACAATGGCCAAAGTCGGGAAACTCGAGCAGTAGAATTTCCAATTATGTTTTAGAGAAAAGTTGTATTAGTAAAAGCTGTAGGTATTAAAAAGACCTTTAATTTCATTTTTTATGCGTTAAAATGGATAAATAAATAAATTATCGAGATAATGGCAAAAAAAACTTTTTTTTTTTTGCACTATTTTATAAATGTTAATAACTTTTGTAATAATGGCAATAAGTGAAACATAACATCTTGGATGGGGCGAGCGTAGGTGCGTCTTTACTATGTACATACTTCGGTATGCGATGTAAAGCAACGACAGGCGCGGTTAGTACTTGGATTGGTGACCATTCCAACGGAAACCGCGTTCTCGCCTCACACATCTTCCAGCGGCTTGTATATCAGTGTATGCGCGGAAGCTATACAACCTTAGGCGAGGGTTGTATAGGAGATATACCATCCTTCGGAGGGGATGTAAAGCCGTCGGTCCCTTGTCTATTAAATGTTAGGCAAGTAAAAGATCCCTACTCTTCTTAAGGGAAGAGGTTCGGCAAAATTCCTGGTTGGGGGTAGCTCGTCTACAGGCGTCGGTGTTAGGCCTCAGTAGCGGAAATAGGCCGACGTTAAATAAATGTATAAAAAAAAAAAAAAAAATAACATCTTGGTGACGAGGCCATTATTGGGTCTTTATAAATGTGCGAAATTTCAGCCAGATCGGTTTGATAGTTAATGAATAATTGCATTTGTTTATCCCAGAGAGCGTCTGTTTATACAATCGCCATAAGCAAGATAATGGATCTAGAGATGTTTAACAAAATGCAATGGATTCTTGAAAGGTTGAACTACAAGGTAAGTTGAAAAAATAAACTATTTGTTCAAAAAATTGTTGTTAAAATGTCCGTTTAAAAGGTGGATGTTTTTTTTGCTTAAAAACAAATGAAATAAATAGCTCTGTTATGTTTTATGATAAACACAAGTAATTAGGCGCATTGAAAAGCCGTTTGAAGAACACTAATTTAAAAAAAAATAGCAACTTTTTTAAAAGAATCATGCCTGTATTATTTCTAAACTAAGAGTTGAAATTTTCACAGATTTTCAATGAAGACCTATATTTTATGATTTAATTGATAAGTATATAATTCATGCAATGAGTATGAAGTCCTAGCCCTTGAAAGTGAAGGTATTCTTGCAAGAGCGCTGCGGTAGGAGGTGGGGAGAGCAGCCCGAGGTCCGTTTTCAAGCGGCGACTTTTTGATATCAAAACTTCAAATTGGAGCGCGCATGAAAATTTTACAATATATGGGCTTCTAGACAAAGTAGAACATTATTTTTTTTTTTAATCTGGGATAACTTAACGAAATATTAACAACTGGCTAATTGTCGTTGCCTTGGAAAATTGGGAAACGCGAGAAAAACTACATGTTTTATTATCCATACTTTATTTTCAACGTGAATGCTAAAATTTTGCAATAGATCTTTTACTTTTGTTTCAGTTTTGTTCTAAACTATTTATTTTTTATAATCTAATTATTTTATAAATTAATGAAGCAGCCATTTGTATGTAATAAAATATTTTCGAATTAAACATAAAAATGACAGATTTTTTCTGTGCACTATATTTATTTTCTTTATATGTTTATTTTATTCCCATAAAATTATTATTAAATAATATATTGTGTACTGTTTCAAATGTACATGCGAAAGTAAAATATTTATTAAAAATTTCGGGTAAATCTTCGTTTATGCCAATACACCTTCACTGTTTTGATAGCAATTTCTTTTCGAGGGTTAACAATTTTCTACAAAGTTTCCCACATTTGTTGAGAGTTATGTTTAACATTATCAATTTTTTCCTCAAAGTATTTTAATTTTGTTTGCCCTGATACAGATAATCCAAAATTGCTCTCATTTTTGTTAATTTCCCAATCGTCACGCGTTCCAGTGATTTTAAATTAATTGTAAGCTGAATCGTCCAATTAATCATCTTATGCACACCATGTGCCTCATACGATCTACAGTAGTTAAATATGTTTTAAGGAGCATTTTACGACTCTTGCAAAATTAATTGGGCAAAAATTATAACCCAAAATATTACTTGGACTACCCGGATTACTGCAACGACTATAGAACCAAACTAAAGTGCGAATTATTTGTTATATACTTTCGCATGGATGTAATATATAAAGTTAGTACATTTATGATAAAAGTCATTTAATACTGAATTTTCACCCACCTGGTATATTGGCTTACTTAGCTACTTAATTCAAAGATTTTTCAGTAGCAGGGTTTCGAAGATTCAGGTACTGTATATAATCACACAAGAGAATGTACCTTTTCATTATTTGATTATTTGTATAACAGATGCAGTAAATCTACTTTCTAAATAGTCCAATTTGAGTGCGAAACAGACACATAGCAGTAAGGGATGGGATGGACAGCAAATTGCAACTGGGAAGTGAGCGAAATCGAATGTCACTAATACTACACAAAGTGGTCTATTTGAAAAATTAATTTCCTGCGTAATATATTATAATCTGGTTCTATTCATTTTACCACAATATCGAAATTCAAGCGGAGCAACATGTGTCGCAAGCAGCACAATTTTGTTTCTTTCAGCGCAAGCCATATATATACAGTTATTTCTAAGACCATTATCGCAGTCGTTTAGGTTTGAATGAGGTTATTTTCAAAGGTGATATGTGTAGCACAGCACGCGTTGCTGGCTGTTTGTTGCTTATCACTTTGGTGTGAATTTCATCTTAAGTTTGCCCGCTTTTATGCTTGTGTAAATTATAAACGTCCTAGTGTATGACATTCTAAAGCCAATTAAAATTAAACTATAACAATAAATAACACAATTTCATTACATTACTAGTATAAAGCACAGATTTGTATTTATTTTGAATGCTTTTCCTTTCTCTGGAGATATCGATCTAAAGTTTCAATAAAAGTATAAATATATAAAAGACGACCATTAATTTTGGATGTACTATCAGCCGCAGAAATAGCGGGAGGCAATTTTGGACCCCCTTGTATATACGAAGTTTTAGTATTTATTTAAACAACATTAAATCTGTATCATCAAAATATACAATGTATAAAAAATAAAATCGATCAGTTGGAGATCGAGCTTAATGAATACAACATTGACATATTATATTTGACAGAGACATGGCTTCGGTCATTTGAATTAGATGCAATACGTATTAATGGGTACGTTAAAAAATCCAATTATTGTCGAGATGCCTATAATAAGGGCGGAGTCAGTGTCTTACATAAGTCATCACTCAATATAAGTATCGACGAAATATCTGCATTGAGCAAATTCTCCAGGGATAAAGACATAGAATTGGCTAGTATTGAAATGGAAGTAGGCCATAAAAAAATCAAAGTTGTGACTATTTATCGATCACCTACTGGAGACATTAATATATTTTTTGAGATCTGGGATATATTATTACTTGACAACCTACTAAAAGACAAGTCTTTACTTACATTGTGCGGTGATCTAAATATTGATTATTTATCGAATAGTGTACATAAATATCGACTGTCTGATCTTTTCAGCATGTATAATCTTGATTTCCACGTTGCTGAGCCAACAAGGATATGTACAAATTCATCTACTTGTATAGACTATATATGTAGCAACTTTTTAAATAATAATTGTAATATACGTGCCAAATTTTATCTTTCGATATGCCAAATCTTAGCCAAATAGAGAAGTCAAGAAAACTTGAGTCCTTTTGGATAATAAATATCGAAATTTTATCATGCAAGGAAACTTGGGGCAATGTGTATGATGCACAATCTGTAAATGACGGTTTTAAAGCCTTTAGTGACAACTTATTTTACTACATCGATACATGCTTTCCTTTTTCAAATGTTAAAGTAAACTATAATAAAAAATGTGGATAACCCAAGGAATTAGAATTTCATGCGAGAAACTAAAATTATTAAATAGAATAATGATAGCAACTAGAAGACATGAGGATGAAAAGTCTTATAAATTATACAAAAAACGATAAAGTTGTGATAGCGGCTAAACGCCTATATAATGATAATAAATACAACAACGCCTCTAATGAATCCAAAGCTGCCTGGTCTATTATAAATAGTGACTTAGGTAAAAATAGTATGGAATCCAACAGAATTGAGGAACTGAGAGTTAACAATAAAATAATTCACATCCACAAGAAATTGACAATAGCGCCAACGCTCATTTTATTAATTTACCAAATAAATTAGCTGAAAATTTTAAAAATAATTCGAACCATCTTGTTAATTTAAACAAAGAATTTCCAACAATATTTCTTGATCCGGTTTCGGAAAATGAAATTTTTAATATTATAACTTGTCTTAGGAAATCTAATTCTTGTGGCATATACTATCAACACGAACATGTTAAAATCGATAGTTCAGTATATTGTAGCTCCTCTAACATATCTGATTAATTGGTCTCTATCAGAAGGAGTATTTCCAGAAATCTTTAAAACTGTGAAAATTATACCTCTGCATAAAAAAGGAGATAAATTGTTACTAAACAATTATAGGCTTATATATTTCATTACTATCGTCAATATCAAAGATTTTAGAAAGAGTCATTTATAATAAAATGATGAGATTTTGTAACAGACATAATATACTGAGTATTATTGAGTGACGAACAACATGGATTTCGGGTGGGTAGGTCGACCGAGTCTGCCATACTTTGCCTCCTCAATAAGCTATATGAACGTCTAGATAATAATAAAAAATGATTTGGAATCTTCATGGACCTGAGTAAAGCGTTTGACCTGGTGGGTCATGCTTTACTTTTAGGCAAACTTAATAAATATGGACTTCGAGGAAAGCTTGGTGAATGGCTCACGTTCTACTTTTCTAATCGTACTCAGCTAGTAGAAATAGGCAATATAAAATCCGGAAGATTATCTGTATCGCGTGGCATCCCTCAAGGCTCAGTCTTTGGACCCCTACTTTTTATAAATGACTTACGGATGTAATAAACCCATGTCTCCTAGTAATGTTTGCAGATGACAACTCATTCTTAAATGTAAATGAAAATGTAAATAATCTTATAACTGATACACAGAATAAAATTTGCTTATTTGTTTCTAAATTTGAAAATGATAAATTAATACTTAATAGCGATAAAACAGTGTTCATCCATTTTACTCCGAGACTAATTAATTATAAGGAAAGTTATCTGCTAAAAATACATGGAAAATCGTTGGAACAAGTCACCTCTACAAAATTTCTAGGCGTGAATATAGACAATGCTCTAAATTGGGAAAGCCATATTACTATATTATGCAACAAGCTGTCATCAGTCTGTTTTGCCTTGTACAGGTTGAGAAATATTACAAATAGGAATGTTATGTTATCCTATTACTATGCGCAATTTCATTCAAGAACTTCGTATGGTATTGTGTTTTGGGGCTCCTCTCACCACTTTGAGAGAGTCTTCAAGCTACAAAAGAAAGCAATAAGAAACATAATGGGAGTCAGTATGCGTAATTGCGTACGTCTTGTAAAACTTATTTTAAGGAATTGCAATTATTACCGTTAGCTTGTATTTATATCATGAAAATAGTTGTATTTGTAGAGTCTAATCTAAATATTTTTTTAAGAAACAATCATAACCATGAATATAATACTATGAGACAGAACAATTTATTGACACCGAATCATTGCCTATCATTGTACGAAAAAAGTTCCACATACACTGGTGTAAAGTTATATAATAAGCTTCCAGAGTACATCAAACAAATTAATAATATAAAGTCATTTAAAAGACAAGTAAAGAAATTATTGCTAGAATCTGTTTTTTATACCGTAAATGACTTTCTACAACATCCCTTTGACTCTTAATATTTATGTGTGTATGTATATGTAGGATGTATATAAGTTGTTATATCACTATATATTTTGATTATATTTCAATTCAATGAGCTTTTTATTTTGTTTGTATTTTGTAATGTATCGTTTCTTATTCTCTACTTATTGTACTTTGACGACTCCAATATCTTATTGTATTTTGGTTTGATGGATAACACAAAAAAATAATAAACACAAATATCGTTTACGACCTTCGGTGTGGCGTTATCATCAGTTAAATATCTAGCATTATTAATTCTTGAAAATGTTCCCATTTACGTGGCCTTAGAGGATAAAAAAGAAAACCCTAACCACGACACTGCCTGAGAATAATCATTTCAACGGCAGTTTCATCAACATCAGTACTGAAGTCGGCCCAGAATGTTAATGCACTGCTAAATATTCCACATTATAGCGTAATATAAAATACAGAATATTTATTAATTTAAATAAACGTCGCCCTTGCTGAGAGTCAATGTTTCCCAGGAAGGGGCCACTGAAACCGAAATGAGAAATGCTAAATGAGCTTTCATTAACATGGAATATAATGGCCACTGTATAATCAACGCCGAAACGCGAAATTCATTATTTTTACAACATGCGAATTCCATCGAATAATACATTTTTATTCAGTTTAAAACATAAAGGTATTTCGCAAATAAACCCGATAAAATTCAATTGAAACATTATTAACAATGCAATTCATGAACCGAAAATTGCATGAAATGTAAAGGCAAAAAGCAACAATGTTAAAAAAGAAAAGCCGAATAAAATCAAATATATAGAGAACTTTGGCAGCGTGCCTACAATCTATAGAAGTAATAGTTGTCGTATTAAAAAAAAATAATTAACAATGTATTTTCTTAAACGTTATCTACACCAACTAATCTCTTACAAATATTTTTAGGTGCGTGAACAATATTATATTTTATTTATGTACAATTGTGCCGTAATGTGGAGTTTACCACACGACTCTGAACGCGGTAAGTAGTTCTTTACCGCACTGGTTAATTTTGAGTGCGGTAAGTAGTATTTCACCGCACCGACTTGGCTTTCAAGGTAACAAATACAAGAAAGTTTGACAGTTGTTAGTGAAGTTACTCATATTCACAAATAGTTTTTGCATTTTTATGAATTACTTAATGGTTGTGGATAAAAGGGCGTAAATACGGGTGGTAAAATCTTTGCCGCTCTTAAGTGATTTCAAACCTCACCTATGGTTTGGCTTGCAAATTTCACTAGCGTGCGGTAAAGACATATTTATCACTCTAATGATATAATGTAGTATTATTTTATTACTACACTGTTCTACAGGTTAAGTACAATACGGAATAGGATTACAAGTAGTAATTACCTAACAATACAATGGAGAATAACAACAGTATTAGATAAAACATGGAAAATGTGAACACGGGCAGTGTGCGCAATTTACTTTTCCTTGTTGAATGTTGGAGACGACATGCGGACGATGTTATTACACGTCCGAACCATTTGTCTACAATAGAATCGCACGCTGCATCGCGACTAGGTTCCTTCTACACTACCAATAGTCAAACGTAAATTGCGCATAACTTGTACTGCTAGTGTTCGCACCTTTGTGGTGTTATGGGGATGATATATAAAAATAACCGGATAACTTACTATATAAAAACATGTGACTACTATAAAACATAGTGAAATACATATCGTCCTAAATCAATCTTTTAAGAGAAGCAATGCTATAACTGAAATGTCAGTGAGGCACTGAACTACATTGTGTAAATTGCACGTACTATAAAAAATACAGTGACAAGTAGTAAGTTATTGTAGTTAAAAGTTTTAATTAGTGTTGTAAGAGCTAATTATTGCAAATTAAATAAATCAATGGTTAGTGTTGCAATTATTGACCATTTATGATACCGAGTATACAGGGTGGACCATTAATAATAGGCCATAGTTCAGGGAAGATTCTTTGGGCGAAAATATGAGGATATATCCAAATATGCTAAAATGTTACTGTGGAAAAAGATACAGGGTGTCAAATTTCAAATTACTTTTTCGTTTTTTTGCAATAACTCAACACCCTCTTGACTGATCTTCGCCAAATTTGCTAGAGGAACTTTTTTATTCTAAGAAATAATAATTTATGTATTACATCACGTTAAATCATAGAGGGAGCCGCAGGACCTGTATTTGATGATGAATTTTTTTCATATTTTTTTGACGAAACGTGGTACTTCTGACCAGAAAATCTGATGAGGGCGTCATTTCCACGTATAAAACGTACACTTGGTAGAATATGATAACTCCAACCGTTTTTGAGGAAAGTGCCGTTAAACACTTCAATAATTTTTTGAAAAACAAAATCAAATCTAATGAAACATAGTTATTGAAAAGTGGTTACGTTTTAGTTCTGTCATTTACGTTATTTAATCATTTTATTTTGGTTATGTTCCTCGAGATAATTTCTATAACTTCTTTATTTACAATGCCTAGACATAATAATTTTTCAAATAGGGAAATGAGGGATATGATATGTGTTTACGCACTCAATAATTTTAGCGGACGTGCTGCAGCGAGCAGATACTCATTGCAATATCCAAATAAAATACAGCCAGACCATAAGATTTTCAAAGATCTGTCGTTTGGGAGAAATGGGTTCATTTCGTCATAAAAACGATGTAGGACGACAGAAACGAATTACTCCAGATCAAGAACTAGAAATTTTAGTTCGTATGGATGAAGACTCAAGTCAGCTCAAATCGTTTAGCAGCGGCAACAGGGATGAGTAAACAATCTGTCCTAAGAGTCTTACGTAAAGAACGCTTCTACGCATTTCATCTCACTGCTGTACAAAACTTACTTCGAAGAGATCTTCCACAAAGGCTACAATTTTGTCAATTTATTCTAAATAAACTCAATAGGGATCGAAATTTTGTTAAGAACACTTTATTAACTGACGAAGCAACTTTTACTCGCCGAGGCGTTTTTAACTGGAGAAATACCCATTACTGGGAAGTAGAAAATCCTCATGCCGTTAAAGAAAGGCATTTTCAGCAAGAATTTAAGATTAACGTTGGAGTGGTATCATCGGCGATCAATTATTGGGACCATTTGTCCTTCCTCCAAATTTAAATGGACAGTCTTATCTGTTTTTTCTTCAAAATACTCTTCCTGATATATTATATACTTTCATGCTAGACATACGGAACATGCAAGATGGAGCTCCCCCTCATTTCTCCATTAAAGTCAGGAATTATCTTGATGAGACTTTCCTACGCAGATGGGTCGGTCGAGGAAGTGAGTTTGCTTGGCCGCCAAGGAGTTCTGATTAAATCCTTTGGATTATTATGTGTGGGGACATATGAAGTCCTTAGTCTGTGCAAAGACTATCAACTCAAGAGAAGAACTGTGGGAGAAAATACAAATCGCAGCAAATTTTATTAGAGGACAGGAAAATGTATTTTTCAATGTAAGAAAACCTTTTATGAATAGAGTTAGAAAAGGCATAGAAAAAGGTGGAGACCATATCGAACATTTGCTGTAAGGTGCAGCAATGAGGTTTTTGAATAGGGGGAAAGTTTATAATGTCATTAAGTCAACTTTTACGTTATTGTTTGGTCTTCTAATAAGATTAGATCCTTATTTTTGACAATTTTTTGATGTATGTATTTATCTCAATAAGATGAAAATAATCCATTAGTTTATAAGAAAGAGTTTACACAGGGTAAACTCTTACGAATTTGTTTTCCCTTACGTTTTGTACTTTTTTCAATAAATACGCTTCGTTTCATTAAATTTCAATTTGTCTTTAAAAAAATTATTGAAATGTTTAACGGCACTTTCCTCGAAAACGGTTGGTGTTATCAAGCTCTACCAAGTGTACCTTTTTACGTGAAAATGACGCCCTCATCAGATTTTCTGGTTAGAAGTACCACAACGTTTCGTCAAAAGAAAATATGAAAAAAATTCATCATCAGATACAGGTCCTACGGTATCCTCTATGATTTAACGTGATGTAATACATAAATTATTGTTTCTTAGAATAAAAAAAGTTTCCCTAGCAAATTTAGCGAAGATCGGTCAAGAGGCTGTTGAGTTATTGCAAAAAAACGAAAATATAATTTGAACTTTGACAACCCTGTATCTTTTTCCACAGCAACATTTTAGTAAATCATATTTGGTTGTATCCTCATATTTTGGCCCAAAGAATCTACTCCTGAACTATGGCCTATTATTAATGGTCCATCCTGTATATATCGTCTATTGAATCCACGTTTGAGGTGCTTACTAGAGGTGGTGTTAACACGCAACATTAATTTGAACAGAGGCCTACCCTCCCATTAACATCAATATTTCTCAAATGCTTAGCATTTAGTACACGAAAATTCACATAACATATTACATAATCTCTGGTACTCATTTGATTATCACATGCAAGAGTTGTTTATATAGATTTTTCAAGATTTTTGAAGATTGGATCAGACCAGTAATTGATTTTCTCCATTAAATTTCGTTGTGTTGCATAAATTCCCTATTGACCAATACTCCAAGAAAATATATTTTATAAAAACTTTAAAGCGAATTGGTCAATTTTACACCCCTTAGTTTAGGGTATCACATCGGAAAGATTATCTTTGATAGTTTCGAAGTTAGAGTAACCGGTGACGAAGGGGAGAATTATTATACTGTATGGTTTTCTTCGACTTTGAATTCCACTGACAGATATTCACTTACAGCTTTGCTCTTCTAGAACGGTAGTATATAATTTCATATAATTTTAAGGAACATGTTATATGTTAATAGTCTATGTATAGCTTCTATGTAGTAGCAACATCAAGGAACCATACATTTTCCTATGTATATAAAGGTATTGTTACAAATAAGATAAGTGTTCAAAGGAGTTGTTCTCAAGCTGGAATAATAGTACAGCGCCTTTACTTTGTATCCTTAGAAAATTATCTCTATCGCTATGTGTGCATTTTGTCTGCGATATACAATAAGTTTAATTATATATGTCATAATAAATTCAAATATCTTAGAAATACAATCAAATATCAATATAGATATTTCCTATAAAATTATGTGCTGAAAGTAGTATCAGAGATGAGCCATCGAAGAAAGGGCATTTCTAAATACTTTAAAAAGATCAACGAACCTTTCCAATGTAATGAAATAAAATGACACCGAAATTAACGAGCCTACTGAAATTTTAAGTGCATTTGCCGACTACTTCAGCGAATCTTATGCACCTCATAACAACTCGCTTGAAAATTCATTAGATATTGAGTCTAGTGCCATCAATAACTTCATGTGTCGCGTTTCTCTGAGACTGATGTTCATACGGCCTTATGGAAAATTAAAAACAAAACAACCACGGGTCCTGACGGCTACCTGCTACCTGCTTTCTTACTAGGAGATTGTGCTTGTATATTTTACTTCTCCGTTAACCACAATTTTAAACCTAATTTTAAAATGCGGTCATTTTACGATCTTGTGGAGACGCTCGTAAGTCTGCAAATTTTTAAAAAAGGCGACAAGTCTGATATTTGGATTTTTCTTGCTATCTGTGTAATTTGCAACTTTGCTAAAGTACTCGCAATTCTTTTGCACGAGGATATTTACTGTAATATTAATTAAAAAATTATAATTGGTGCACAAAGTTTAATCTCCCTCTAAATTCCCAAAAATGCTGCATTGTGTCTTACACACGCAAATCATCTGTGATATCATATGATTATAAAATTAATGATGTGGTACTGCATAAGCTTGGGACTCTGCGGGATCTAGGTGTTGTCTTTGACAAGTCTCTGTCATTTAATGTTCACATTAACACTATTGTGTCTGAAGTTAGCAGATCGTACGGATCTCAAACATAGACACGCTTAAGTTGCTGTATTGTTGTTATGTAAGATCGAAGCTCGAGTATGCCTCGGTTGTATGGTTCCCACACTAGAATATATAATTTAGAATCGGTTCAACGCAAATTCTTGAAATTTATATATTTTAGAACCGAGGGTAGTTATCCAGAAGTCGACCTTCCAGAGCAAGACCTGCTTGATAAGTACTCACATATATGACCCAATAAATAAAACAGATAACATCATTTCCGTTCAACAAAGTCTGATATATTATAATAGCCCTTATTAGATAGGTGTTTTTAAAGTTTTATTTTCAATTTTAAGTTGTTTGGAATGTCACGAATACTTTTAGGGAGAGCATTATATAGGGTGATACAGTTATACATGGATGATCGTTTAAATGAGCTGGTATGGTGACTCGGTACAGTTAAGAGATCACCGTCTCTCGTTGGATAATTGTGATAGTTACACCTTTTTTTAAAGAGAGCTAAGTTATTTTTTGTAAATGTTAAGCATTTTAGGATATAGATCGAAGGTGTTGTAAGAATACGATTTCCTATAAATATCTCTCTACAACTTTCGTTTGTTTTTAGGTCAAAAATAAGCCTGATAATTCTTTTTTCACAAATAAGCACTCTTTCACACTCAGAGGCTTTACCCCATGCAAGAATATTAAATGAGATGTGACCATACGCCATAGCAAAATATATGTTGTAAGCCTTCTTTGCCTAGGGTGGATTTTAACTGTAACATTGCAAAAATGCCTTATTTAACTGACTACATACATGATCTACATGTCTACACCAGGATAACTTGGAATCAAGTAAGGTACCAAGTAATTTGGCAGAATCTGATAGCACAATATCATCGATCGTGAAGTTTTCCGGTAAAGGTTTTTGAAGGTGAAAGTTTATGCAAACTGTCTTTTTCTCATTTAGAATCAGCTTGTTTCTTTGACACCATGC
The DNA here is from genome assembly GCA_963675555.1 of Leptura quadrifasciata. Taxonomy (NCBI): domain Eukaryota; kingdom Metazoa; phylum Arthropoda; class Insecta; order Coleoptera; family Cerambycidae; genus Leptura; species Leptura quadrifasciata. The sequence goes on from OY776678.1 coordinate 49,290,201, forward strand.
ACTTAAAGAATCTATTATATTGTTGATCTTAATGTGAAGCTCCTCGAGTGTATCAGCTGACACGGTGATTGTTGCGTCATCCGTAAACATTGTTACATGACCATACTCCATGTAGGTGGGCAAATCATTTACATAGAGCATGAACAGTAATGAACCCAGCACTGAGCCTTGACGAACCCCAAGTGCAACACTAAATGTATCAGACTCCTGGTCATTTAGCCTCACCCTGAGCGATCTATTTTCCATACATGAGGTCAGCCACAGCAGAATGTTACCCCTAATGCCTACACTGTATAATTTACTATTCAGTATTTCTTTATTGACAGTATCACCTATTTTTAGTAGTGGAATGACAGTTGCTAATTTTAGGCAGTCAGGAAAAATACCAGCTTCTATTGACTTATTTAACAAGTATACAAATGGCTCCAGTATATTATTTTCATATTTTTTACGGTTTTAGTCGTAAGTCCGTCATAGCCAGTTTTTATTTTTTAATTGGATAATAATGTTGTGCACCTCTTCTACAGTAATATAATTAAAGTACATTGAGTTAACATAATTCTCATTTGGTATCTAAATTATACTTCCAGATTCCTAAAACAAGTTCTCGTCATAGAAATGTGTTCTATCTTACTACACACATATACTTATTAGAACCAATACTGCTAGGTTCCTATATCTCCTTTGCAGTAAAATAAGCCAAGCCTTAGCGTATCGAAAACCTTCTGCTCATGCGCCAAACTTTCGGTGTTCTGTTTTCATGGTTGGCTATGCGTATCATTAAATTACAGAAAGATGTACTCCGCTGTGGCAAGGGCACTCTGACATACATTATTAAAAGTTCATTAGCACTAACTGCAAGTTTCATAGGCTTGTAATGCGCCTCTGAAGATGTGGACTTTCCAATACATCATTTATAGTTACAAATAGTTTATGCTATAACGGACATTCTAAAATTGTTTTTCGTAATTTTATGCTCGACGAAAATGATAATACGCATCCTGATTTAATCATCTGTTAGGGATTAGTACATGCGCATAGACTCTTGGCTTAACAACATAATACAAACTAACAGTATTGTTCTAATAAGTATATGACTACACTCCGCACTAAAATGCATTAAGATTCTCTCCTGTTCACACAATTTGCGAAAACCATAATTCAATCTGTGGTGAAATCGACATTTCCAACTGCAGTCTTGGTATCTTGAAACCTTATTATGAAAGAGGCTAATCTTACATCTTTGTTTTTCTTCGATTTTTGTTTGTTTTTATTAGTTATTTATTGAACTGTACGTTGTTTCTATATTGTTGCACTAATTTAATTATATTAAGGTTTTGTCTTGTGAACGTGTTTTCTCCATTCTTTTTTGTTTGTGTTTTTTTCATTAGTTATTTATTGAACTGTATGCAATTTTATGTTTGCATTAGTCTAGTTTTATTTTATGAACTACTATTCTTAGTCAGGCAGTTATACCTCGGATTTTAGTTTCATTTATACTTACAATTTCTGTTTGTAAAGTTGCTACGTTCTACAAGTGCATAAATAAATAAATATGTTGAATCGTAAGGGTTATAAGATATTACAGAAAAGAAACTCACATGGGCTGCTGTGGCGTAGTAGATCGCAGACACTACCTAGCCCGGATAAGCGATGTAACGTGCCCACGATAAAATTTCACTCGCTCAGACTATCTCAGCCCAAGTTAACATAAACTATTATAAATTATTAGTTTACTTACGTACACAAATCTCTGAGGGTTCCATTCGCAGCGGTCGCAGACGAAATAATGGTACTAGCTTTACAAAATTTACAAAATAATGTCTGGTTCTCTAGCATGAAATCTGGCGATGTTCAAAAGGTGTGGCTAATTTTCCAATTAATAAGTAACAGCATAAATAAAGATGCCTCGTGTTGCTACACTTGGTTTACAACGTAATAAACAAATTAACATAAATCTGACCACAACGGATCTGATTAGAGAACCTCCTTAAATAAATATAAATGCTAAAATCTTTAAATATATACAAGTTAAAATGCAAAAGTATAAATATATTTAGCCACGCAGAACCACTGAAGGTGGTGTCCGGTAAAGCGCAAACAACACACTTATCTAGGTTGGTACAATATCCAGACTTCGACGATGCAGAAACTGCAGCCCTACGGTGGTGTCTTCGAGAAGAAAGGAATTGACCAGACGATGGAGTCGATTACAGCCTCTCCAGCTGTGGAATTTTCTACTCCTGTGGGTGCGTGTGGGCGTTCGGGCCCCGTCCGTAGAACTTTCTACCCTTGGTGTGTACGTATGGGCGTTCTAGCCCCGTCCGTGGAACCCTAAAGATATACCGATTTAATTTGCACGGTCGGAAATGCACGTGAAGTGTGCCTAATGAGAGCAATTTAAATCTGACATAACCTACAAAAGAAATATAATTTACCTCTTACTATTGAGGGAAGCAATCCACCAAAACTCCCAGAGAAGGCTACAGCTGAATGAATGGGGTCGAGTCAGTCTTACAAACCAGCGAGATACTTCCAAAGGAAAGCCTGTAAATTTGCGAAACACGTGTATATAGATCAGGTAATATGGCGATAGTGAGGTTAACTCACCTATACACTTAAATCCTTCACCAGCAGTTAAAATTCGCTCCCAACATCAAAATATTCTGTTCAACAGAACAACAAGAAATGGAGGAAATTTTCTTGGTGTTGATAACTCCAAAATCCACAAGGATACCTTGAATAACACAAGTTTTCAGAAATCACCAACCGTGTACATGCCATCAAAACGTCTCTCTCTCTCTCTCTCTCTGAACCAACTGGAAGACTCGCGCCGTTCGCGGATAGTAACAGAAACTCCGCTACGGACGTTTCGTTGGTGCGACTGCTATTATGTGGCTCACAAAACGCAAATGCGTATCGCAGGTCGTATGCAACAGGTCCGCAACAAAGTTTGCTAGAAAACCCCTGTCATAGTCTAAGAATATATTAAGTCGGCTCACTTCTTTCATCTCGCTGGAATTGCCGGCGTTTTTTGCAGCCGGTCGTAAATTAATGTCAACACATGCTGAATTGCTGTATACGAAGGTCAAATTATAGCTAGTTGGTACTTCTACGGGGGTCGATCATTAATATTGCTGGATAAAACATAAATTTGTATTGGCATTTTTTATTAAACAATTAAAATTAGAAATTGTATACATCAACTTATTCGATATCTACATTATAAATCTAAGTATTTAGATAACAGTAATAAAAATACAAAAACATCTTAAAAAAATATATAAAAGTACAAACATAATTTTTTTTTAAATTATAATTTTTGATTTTTTTTTACAAGAATTGAGATTATTTTCTCCATTTGCAAATTTTAGCGTATAATAAATTCTAACTCCTGTATATAAGGAGATCAAATATTTAAGAAAATTTACATGGGTGTGTAAATAATGTAACCTTAGAAAATTCGTTCATCATGCTATTTCCTATGCCATCCTGAATACAAATACATTAAAATTTGATATAAAAGCATTTTCTAAAGATATTAGATATTCAATAAAAATTTTTGGAAAGACTGTCAATTCACCAAATGGTCCATGACTGCCTTCGTAAGCTTTTAACTCATAAAATACTGTGGATTTGTCTGAATGAGCTATATTGAAATAATCTAAACAAATGTCACATGAATATTTTATAAGACATTTGAGTAAAAAGTATCCATCAACATAGACAAGTACATTGCCTTCCTCTGTTATTAAACTTCTATAATCACTTGTATGTATTTTTAAAATGGGGGTAATGTTTTCATTTCATCTTCTTGCATGTTGTAATCTGAAATATTTGTTATTTTGCTCAACTATACATATATTTTATAAGTGAAGTAAAATATCTTACCATTCAATTTTGGTAGTAACTTTGAGGGAACAGCAGTATTTAGTAAACGTTTTCTGGCGAGAGACGGGTGTTGGCAGGAGGGGGATTTTTATTGCATTTCACGAGTGATCGGACTTAATATATACTTAGACTATGCCCCTGTTCTGTAAGTCGGTTTAATACCTGTTGGACACTATGAAATAAGTAAATAAATATATTTAAATGCGCATCGAAATGTTCTGTGTCATTTTATATAACCTGATTAAAAATGTTAAAATAAGAATATAAGAAATTTAATACTGCTTAGAATAAAAATATTAACTAGTAAAGTAATCAAGAACATATTAAATCCCACCCAGTAATTATTTATCTCAATTTTATGTCAAGATAAATAAACAACTTGGTCATTTATGTGATCGTCTAGTTTTACTAAGTTAGGGCCCAAATTACATTGTGTGTGTAGTATTTGTACTTGAGTTCTTTATGCAAAGTTCAATATTACGGTTTCTTTGTCCGATATTATTTACTTGAGAGAATAAATCACTCTGTTAATTTAAATACCTTGTAAATTTGAACACACTGTTTATTAATGAGAAACCTAGTTAGTCAGTTATATTATTTATTTCCCATTTTATTACTCAAGATTGCGCTGTGAATTTATGGTTGAAGTTTGTTTCCTATTTTAGTTGATTGCAATGAAACCATATATTTAGTTTATTGCTTGAATGGCTAAAAAGGTAAAGTGAAACAAAATACAGTAATAGTTGGACAATAGTCATAAAAAACATTTTTTATTTTATAATAATTGATGTGGCAAATAGCTGAACATGAAGTTAAAAACAATTCAAATATTTAAGACAATTGTCTAAATATTATATAGGAAAGCTTACGTCGTTATAGTCATGACCATACTATACATGTTTCAGAGTTGGTTATGCAATAACAAGCACCAGGCATTACAATAGTATTCCGTGTTATTTTGTGGGTGTAATCAAAGATGCGGTCAATAGACCGATTAAATGGTGATTTGAAATTTTGGTGTTAGCAATGGTTATGACAAAAATAAAACTTAATGCAAAACAGAGGACAATAATCATGTCATGTTCGTGCATTATACAATTTACGTGGTAAATAACAATTACATACTCATGTAAAATATCATAGAATGTTGGGGGAAATCTTCCTTAATTGAATTACACAACCGGCAACTATCAAATTGTGAATGACTGTTTAACAACGTAAAACGCGGTTGGTCGATGTTATGCAAACAGACAGACGTCCCGGTTTAGTGTTTCGTCAAAAAGGTAACCCTCTAAAATTTAAGCAAGGTACCAGACCAATGGGCCCAAACACTAACTGCTGGCCTGTACAGTTTGTAGTTCGTAGAGTAATTAATGACGGGTCGTTATTCAACAACCATAGAAAACTAGGTAATCCCCGGTGAGAAACCTCACACAATAATTTGAAACGCAAACATTCCTGTTTTCTTAACCGCCTCTCAAGTTACCGAAGTAACCCCCTGGAAGATCTCAAGGATCTTGTGCTAGGCAAAGAGAGACGAGACCCTACAGTTTTAATGTGGACTCCGAACCACTCTTGGGGCAATTTTTTTTAATGAAAAATTGCTTCGCCTTGCGGGAATCGAACCCACTTCGCTAGGCAACTCAGTTTGCTAGCCAGTCGCTTTAACACACTGAGCTACCATTCCTGTGAAATCTTACTTGTCAATATAGGCACACGGTAAGCCTTTAACAGTACATCAACTGAAGTATAATTAAAGCCGCTTATCATTGCATAAACTCTAAAAATGTACAGTTCTAGAATATAAACTTGTTATTTAGCAAACGTAAATCTCTCCAATAAAATATTCAGCAGGTGAACTTTCCCTAACCTCATTATCGAAAATAATAACTGAGCAAATTGTAATATAATAATAACCTATTTTCTTGTTAAAAGTCAAAGCTATTTCATTCATAAAATTTCATTTCATAAAAATCTAATGTTTCTTTTAGTACTACAAATACGCGAATTAATCATATTCCCACCGAAACTAGAATGTAAAGCCAATTTTAAATAATGATGCAGAGAAAATAACCAGGTAATGATACTTAGTACAAATGCCAGGAATTCCGGGCGTCGTGAACTCTAAAGGCCGAACTGCGAAGGTTAATTGAATGGCCCGTGGACTGGGTAGATACTCTGGTGCCCCCAGTATCACAGCTCTAAAAGCGGACCTGGATCGGTTGTCGAGGCGTTGTTTGCAGTGTTAGTCGTTGAGCATATGATTGGGAGCCCCAGTGTCACAAGCTCTAAGAGCGGACCTGGATCGGCAGGTGGGTAGAAAAGTCAGAGGGCTCGAAGTCGAGCGCCCATCACTGATCTTCTGCCTCTCTGCAGCACGTTTCCCGGCTTTTATTTAATTCTTCCGATGCATCAGTTCCTCAGTCACATGTTTAGTTACATTTGCCTCAACCCTCGACATATCCTTGACTTTGCTAATGTGGTTTTCGTGTTTTAAAATCTTCAAGTATTAGATAAGAAGTAATAAATAATTTTAAAGTGCCACATGACATTTGGCTGAAATTATGGTCAAAATCTAAAAACGTACGGCGCCTAAAAGCCTACCTTACTCTGCAATTTATTTACTGGTATAATGCTATGATAATTTTCAGTTAATTGTTGTAAAAGCAATGTTTCCCTAATTTTAAAAACAAACTAGAATTATTTTTTAATATTACCTACCCCGGTGTGGTATGTTTCAATATAATACACAGCAAATAAGATTAATGATAAATCTTAGTAATCAATGCCCAAGGAGCTACTTCTACTGTAGTTCTGATTGCTCTAGATATCCAATAGCCTCCATTGGGTTATTACTGTCTTGTGATGCAACACCCAGCGCAATAAATCATTTATCTTAATATCATATCGCCACAGTTCGCTATACAAAACTAAACTCTTTGATAGCTATATCCAGTGTGTAATAAAAATACTGTTTTTTATAAATTAAATATAAAACGTGTGAAATGTGTAGCTTGACATCATCCTGAATAAAGCTGTGTCGATGTTACTAGGCCCTTTCAATAAAGGGCTACTACATTATTGACCTGGTTCGTACACAATAAAGAGCAGAATTCGAAGCATCCCCTTCACACACTGGCTTACATTCGCCATTGTTAACAGTTGATTCTACAAGGTTAAAGGAAAAAGACTTTAATTTTAGTGAAAACATTCTATTAGTTTCATATAAAAAATTTGAACCTTCATTATTTCACATTTGTTTTATATCTCAAGGATTCATTCCCCTCAACATGAAAGAATACTAAATATTCTTTTAGAAATGTAGGAAATCTTTCAAAATCCATATATACTACCTCAAATATAAATATAAATTTATCAATATCATGTTTTTAAATTTCCCATAAATCATCTAAATTTTATAAAATGTTTGTCCTGCAAGAACTGTGCATAACAATTTTTATGGTATACCATAAGTCGTTCGCAAGGTATATTTTCTTAATAAAAAAAGGTTTTTGTTCAGAAAAATTGAACCAATATTATTTTTTAATTCCTTTTTTTGTATAATCATCGTTACTTTGGACTTTGAGGCAAAATTTCATAAGACCTAAATGAAAGCTTGCGAAATTTTCCATAAAAAACACTTTTTCGTGTATAATTTTCAATAATTAGTGACAAGGAATTGTCGATTGAAAATGCGGTTGGTTTTTAATTTTTAGCAAACAGGCAATTCTCGTCACGTTTGAAGTACAAAAAAGTACATTTAATAATATTTTTTCACTTTTTGAAGTATCAGAAGTTATTCCGTGAGCATTTCTGAGTCATTTCATACTGGGCCCATATTTTTTAAAAATTGTTATTCACAGTATTGCAGGAAAGTCTTAATTTATAATAAAAAAAGAAATTTTTGCTCAGAGCTCTAAAGAGCTGTAACTCATGAACCAGCAAGTAAAAATTGGCAATGCTCTTAGCGCTAAGAAAATAATAAAAACTGGAGTCCCACAGGGTACAGTCTTAGGTCCTACCTTATTCCTGCTGTTTATCAACGATTTACTGGACAGAAACTTTGGGTGCAACATCATATCATATGCAGATAACACTGTACTGATATGTTCGGGAGACACCTGGAACTTAGCGGGACAAAAGGCGGCGGAGGCAATTAGTAAAGTCAAGAACTGGCTAGACACAAATTTGTTAAAACTAAATATAGCAATCTCGCTTTCACCAGATTGCTTTATTCAGTTTGATAATCATATAAGTAATAAAAATATACAAAAGTGATTTAAAAATTAATCAAATTAGCAGCTTTTTGCTATACGTACAAAACAATGTTGACAAGTTATTTTTCTAAAATAAAGCATTAGAAATCTCACATATTAACTTAGATGATATAAACAAACTAAACGATGAATTAAATTTAAACAAACAACTTGTAAAAAACATAGAAACTGAAGAGATATCGGATTTTAAAACCCTTATTATTTATCTTGTGATTGATTTGATAATAATTTATGTTATGTTCCTCAGACTGAAATTACTGTATTTGAAAATGACTTCAAGTAAGAACCAACAGGAAAGACACCCAGAAACTACCCCAACAAGCGATGTACCCTTTCGCATTGCATGAAGGAAGCTATGCTCAAGTTTGGCGCCGCAGGAGTTAGCAGCGACCTAGTTCCGAAGAGGATAAGAAACCTCTTATACAGCGCAGATTGTATAATGTTATAAATATATGTCAGACTAGAATAAGATTCACTTTCTATTGTAACTTCATTATAATAAAGTCTGTTTAAAATCAATTTACATCATTCTTTATCGGCCAAGCTTAGCCCCATAAATTATAAATTCCTTTTAAAAAACTGGTTGTTACGGACATACTGTTATACTCACGGTATAATCCAATAGCGAACTACGTCCAGTACATCTTTCAAAAATTCTATTCTTTCAAGGTGGGTGGTAGCCCGCTGACAAGACACATAACTCAAATTAGACAGCATAATGCCCCATTTCGGATTAAACGCCCTTTACCATATCAGACGTTACCGATTTTCCGGCAACCTCTGTAGCCAAACTTCACCAACTATAAGTTCCGCTCACCCTATCCACCTTTACTGATACTTCATATATTTTGTATCTTTAAATCTATTCTGTCCCCTCTTCTTTTTTGTTTGTAACCTTTTTGTTGCGTTGCTTTTCTTGGTTTCTTTTTGTACATTTATGTCTCTAAATTCATTTCTCATCGCAAATTTTAAAAAAAAATCAAAACCTTGTGGAATCAAAAGGTTTTAAATCAGTAAGTTTAGGCCAGCCTTTGTGCAGCCCGGAATTTATACACCTCACGGAAGGCTCCTCGTTTGGATTAAGGGGCCTGCGTCAACTGCGAAATTTAAAAAAAATTGAAAAGTGAATTAGTTTTTAAAAAAATGTGTAGTATTAAGTTTTGTTAAGTCTTTTATGTTAGACACAACAGGAGGTCCCCTCGGATGTCATAACACATACTATTAATAGAATTGTAAAATTAATAATAGATATTATTATTAACTATATAACTACATAAAATGTACAAGTTGTAAACATGTTGCAGTACTGAATAAATTTAAAAAAATTATAAAAATTCATCGGATGAAGATCACTTGGATGGAGCTTATTTTACAGATAATTTAATTATTTTCAAAAAACCTTTAGTGTCATTATTGCCTAAAACCAATCAAAAAATAGCTATTTGCCAAATGCACTTGAAAATGATAATTTTTCCCTTTTATCTCCGTTCACTCGTTATCAAAACAATTTTGTGCATACACCAACATATTAAAATTTTGATTCTCTTTAACTTTCACGATCTGTCGTTTTCGAGTTTTTATCGATTTTATCATGAAACAAGTGTTCTGTTCTGATAGCGTGCTATAAAGATGTTTAAAAATTCATATCTCTGCCAATATTGATCGAATGGAAATGAAATATAAAAGGAAATTCTTCGTAATCGAATTCTCTACAACTTTCATTTGAAACATTTTGCGATCTGAAAGACAATTTTTGAGATTTTAGCGAATAACGCGCGCGTTTCCGTTGCGTCGCAAAACTGTCAAAATTTCAAAAAATCTATCTCGGCTCCAGTAGGTTGTACGAAATTGAAAAAAACAAAATGATGCGGATTTTTATTACCTATAATTTTCATGTGTACGCATTTTATAGTAAAATTGATTCTTTCCTTTTTTTGTGAAAAACTGATTTTTTTACCTATTTTCTCCCCCCTTCCCTCCGCCGACGGACGTCTACGGGTGGGGACTTTTGATATGTTAAAAAGAACCACAAAATAAGCCTGTTCCCAAAATTTCAGTCCTCTCTGAATTATTTCATCCAAATCTACAAATTTCGTCCCACTTTATTGGGCTGTATATCTGTCAGTTCAAAAAATATTTTCCAACTCTAAAAATCTTCCTAAACCTACAGATAATAATGTAGTGTATAAAATTGTCCTAATGATACACCTCCCGAGAAACAGCATATGTGAGGATACAACTCACAAAAGAAAAAAGAATAAACAGGAGGAACAAAGCATATGCCCTTGAACAAGTTACCATCTAAGAAGCAACTGATAATGGCTAGAGCTAGAAAAAATACTACGCCTGGAATACACAAATAGATAACATATTAATTCACTAGGGACTGGGAAGGCTGAAGGAGCAAACCAAACTACTAACAAAAACAGTAAGACTGAAGTAACGTTAGCAAACGTCAATATCAATAGGAGTGAGGACAATTAAGAACGGATATAAACGTAGACAATGTGGTAGCGGGGACAAATTGACAAAGCTGACTGAAGGGACGCCACGATACAATAAGTAAATAGCAACAATTGAATCATCAACAAACTAGTAAAGGACCAAGAATACTTGGAATGAAAAGCAAAAAAGAAAGGAGTATTATAATAAAATCAAAATTATGTATGCGCCGCCGGAATCAGAAACAGGCGTCGTATGCCATCTTCTTCTTCTTAGTGGTACAATAATAAATCGCGGCACTCAGGCCGTGCGGCTCATTGTGCATCCGCTAGCTGGTCAGTGGATGTACCCATCCAGGCCGGCCACAAGACCATGTTACAGTTCAATTTAACATTTATACATTATTTAAAAAAATTTCTAAATCATTACTTTATCTCTTACGTTTAATGTCTAACGAATTCGTGTTATCCGTCGTCACGCGTAATATTTATTATTTAGTTGTCTATATGAATTCGCAATTGTAAGGAATTGTTGCAGGTATAGGCATGGCTTTATACATTTTGTTGTGTAGCGTGTTGCATATACTTAAGCTCTCTATTTCTGCAATTCTTAAGCTAGGAAACCAATAACTTTTAATTAGTTTATAGGTAGATTCCTATAACCGACTGACGATCGGTAACACAGATTTATTTCTTCACAATAGTTTTTGGCTTAGGTTTTGTCTTCCGGTAGTCTGTCACTTTTCACGTGTAATTTGCTCGAACGCTTGGCAATTTATTAAGTGGTATTTTTACGTGCTCGTTGCGATTTTTGAAACAAGTAATTTCACCATTTTGGGATATATTCGCAACGTTATATTTTTCGGTTATCCATTTATGTTTGGACGAGTGCATATTTTTATGGTATTGGAAATCGATTGTCTTCATTGGAAGGATCTATACGTAAAAGCCATTTTTGCCAAATTTACACGAGGCCAAGGACATCCAAGGTCAACAACATTTTTCTAAGAAAACCCTCCGAAACGAGGGTTTTATTTTCACCTACGGTTTCGTCTAGGATTTCGTAGTTTTTCATACGATTTTTTTTTGTCTCCTGATACGAACGAATAACTTTTTTCCACTGGTCTACACGTACTTATGTTACTTCTCCTTACTGGGCTGGAATTTCTTTTTTGTGGAGAGCCATCCATTTTTTTGGGTTAATTGATAGGCTGGAAGTTGCCCATTCCTGAAAATTGAGCCGAAGCTGAAGCCCTGCTGCCTGCAGTTTGTATCCTTCTTGCGCCATATATACATTGAATTTTTCTTAAAAATATATTATAAATTTTACTAAAAAAATTTCACCACTGTACCTATATATATATTTTTTTTAAATTTTGCTAAACATTTTATGAAAATATTCTGTCAACTAATTATAACATCTATGATATTTGTTGGGGGTTTAAGCACTTACGTAAGACGCGTATACCCAGTTAGATATATTTTTTTTTGTGTGAATTTGTCTACCATCCCCTACGTTATTGTACTCTTGAATGTTATAAAGTTACTTCTTTTATTGTTATTAAAAGATAAAACTGAATTTGAATTTTTCATTATCGTCTCGCTAAGTAATTTATTTAGTAAATTTAAGGTTACATTGTACTTGAGCTGGTATTTGGAGAGGAAAAATTTACTTGGCGCCCTGATACATCATAGTAATTTAGAACCCCGACCATCTCCACTGTTAGTCGGCCGGCAAATACCGTTATGTCAACAGACAACGACCAACTAGTTACGTCAGATTGAGTTTTAAAATTTGACGTAGCAACCAAAGGCCAGAATCCTTCCCAGCTGGGCATTCCTTATTTTCTTCTGTATAGGGAAGCCAATACCGAAGTGTTTATGCCTCAAGATCATGAGACTGGGGCAGGAGGTTAGGAGGTGGATGGAAGTTTCCTCTACTTCTACACAGAACCTGCAGTCGAGGTTGTTAACCACTCCGATGATATGCAGGTGTCTCCTGAAAGAGCCGTATCCAGTCAAGAGACTTACCACGACTCTAACCTGCTTTTTGCTTAGATACAGTCATTGTTCTGCCCTCTTCGGCAAGGGTCCTGAAATGAGGAGCTTCGATTGCCAAAGTCCTAGGTGGAAGGTCCAGAAGTCAACGAACTGGGAGTGAGACCAGTCTTCTATTGACCTTCTGGCGCTTGATTTAGGGTAAACCAGGGCTGGCCCCAGGCCCCACAAGGACTGCTGAGAGCCTTCTCTGACTAGAGCGGCGTCGTGTGTCTCTGACTACTGACAATAAACATGGCTTTAGTCCAACTAAGTGTTGGTGTATGGTGGCCCAGCGCGGCGATGTGCTCTCCAGATTTGGCAACAATGCCTACCGTATGCTCATAAATCAAATCAAAAATCAAGTAGCCTTACTTGTCACAAATTAAGTAATTTAATTTAGATAATCCGTTACGAAGAAGAAATCAAAATAGATTTTGCAAGAAATGTGTAAAGTGATGTTCCTTTCACGAATGGAAATTATGTCGCATAAGCCATATGTGAGTTCGATAATCCCATGAGAGAAAAAAGCACATTACTAATCGTGAGTAAGTTATGTATTTTACGCAGGCCATGCTAGTAGAAAAGAAATAATTATTTCTGTTCATTTAAATCATGATCCATGAGAAAATTTACATCTTTCGAATCAGTTTATAAAATGTCAAATTTTCGCAGACAATAATTGCACAATTGATACTGACATGGCGATTAAATTAAATTGTCAATTACTACAAAACATTCGAGAATCCATCATGATATTGGACAATACGTTTGAGACAGTGATGGTTGTGTTTGATTAAAATTTTTCAATTTCCAGTTTAACTCATATCAAATTTAATATACTCCATCAACTTGAATACATTGTTCTGTAACACCTGAGAATATCTACCTACCGTTTTGCACTTAACTTCATACTAAGTAATAGGGCAATACTATGTTAATTTCAGCTACCAGCGAAATTCAGTACACCGCTCTTGATATTGAATATATCGTCTATAATATTAGTGGAGTGAGGTATTAATTATATTTTTAAGACGAATATAAAAGTCAATAAAAAAGATTACAATCATAATTTAGAGGTAAAAAATAAAATATCACTTTTCATGTACGAAGAAGTTTTTCATGATAGTGAATAAAATTTCATGTCAAAATTACGACTCGTAGGGCAATTGCAATAGTAAATGAACGATCGGTCCCATTATTTAACTGCTTAAAGGGATAGCTCTAAATGTAATAGAGTAGATATTTGAAATAATAATGTAGTTTTTCCAAGGATGGCATAAAATTTTGTATAATAGAATTTACCTTATAGTAATAAAGATTTTCCTAATTGAAGAGCGTCATTTCCCATAGTACCAGTAATTTCGGCTCACAATAGAATTATAGTTAGCTTATACGTATGTATATCTATTAATTTCGACTTCTCGATAAATATGTTGTTTATCGAGAAAATAATTTGTATAAAATATTATTTCAATTGAAAAAAACAAATTTGAAAGTGATAATATGCCCAGTTTTTGAGGAATGTAGATTTCTTTTTAAAGTTCTCATTTTTCCTGTACTTGACAAAATAAGTCAAGAGTCAATTTAAATTTAAAGTAACGTTCTTTACACTGGTGTAAAAATTTGAGTGATAATATGTCCAGTTTTTGACACACTTAGATTTTTATATAAATTTGTACTGTACTGCACCTTATGATTATAATATCAAATAAATTGAATAGAATTTAAAATGTTTGACAAGATAAGACAAAAATGAAAGTATCACATTGAAGTATTACGACAATAGCATTTTGATGTTGTAATGTATCCTCCTAACTTCGATTTTCTATTCCTAATATTTTATAAAATATCAGGAGTAAGTACTCTTCCTGCTTTTTAAAACTTAATTCATTTTGATATCAGGTGCTTTTAACGTGTCCGGCAACATTGTCAATATATTATTTAGATCGTAATAATTTAAAACAACCTATATTAACTTTCTGTAAACACTCTACAAGCAGTTTATTGTGATTAATTAATCATATCTCAGACGTGTCGATTCCCTTTAAGGAAACATTAAAAATTTAAAGAAAACTTTTCAGTCAATTTATGTAACAACAATAATTTTAAAACCTTCATTATTATTCTTGCAACATCTGTGCAGAATAACGTTGTGTAATAAGGTCTAAAAAACATGGATTATGGAGGCGCGACACGGTTTCCAGTTAAAGTGAGTCTGCATTTTTAACTAGTTGCATTAGATGAAACCATTAAATTTGATTAAAATATTTTAAAATGCAGCGATACGTAATGAAATTCATTTTGACTTTACATTTTCTCCTACTCTATTAAGGGATTGTCTTGTTTTAAATTTAATCAAAATCCGAAAAAAAATATTTAATTCCGGTGAAATATATTCACCGGTACACGATATGTTCAATGATCACATGCGTCTTTAACTCTCGTATGTTCTTCCACAATACTGTATGATATATTTTGATATATTATTACTAATTCGAGTGACCAAACTTTTCATTTTATTACATATATTTCAAAGTAACTGTTTAAACACATTGCCACTAACATATTCCATTTCTGTTACTCAAAATTACAAAGCTCTTTGCGGAATATTTGGTGATCATTAACTACGTTTTATTCAAACGTTAAACAAGTGTTAATTAATTAGCAAATTGTATTTATTCATTACTACAGTAGTAGTAGTAGAACAGTGATGAAAATACAGAAGACGAGCAGCAACAACCAACAACGTATGCATGCCTACCCTACGTCGCGGGAGTCACAGATAGGCTGAAGAAGATTTTATTCAAAAAGAAAGTAGGTGTACGGTTTTGAACAGTAAAGAAAATACAGCAGATGCTCAATCAAAGACTCTGTCCCAAAACTGTTATCAAAAGGTGTTTACCAGTTGAAGTGCACATGTGGTAAGAGCTACTTCGGACAAACAGGACGGAGTATCCAGTGGAGAGTCAAAGAACACCAGAGAAATACCAGATTTGGATACACGGATAGGTCGGCGATAGCAGAACATGTCCATGAACCATGAAATCGACTACAAGGACGTCAATATATTAGACAGGAATACGCGTTATTATCCGCGAATCATTAGGGAATCACTGGAAATTATGAAAAACGTGAACAACTTTAACAGAGAGGATGGGTATCGACTTAGTAATACGTAGAGACTGATATTGCCAAGTACCAGCACCGTAGTAAGTCACGGTCAACCAAACACGACGAATGAGCAGCGAAGCGAACCAAGCACGACCAATGACCAGCGAAACGAAGCGGCGCCTAGGTATATAACGAGGAGTGTAACACAACAAATTCAGTCTTTAGAATCCTTCTGAAGAAGCTGACAGGATGATCAGCGAAACGTCAAGTCAAGTTCGACGACCACGGCAAGACCCAGAAGAATCTACTTCATTACTTGAAAGTGGTTACACCTTTGAAGTCGTTCATCAATGATATAAGTTAAACGCTCCTACCATCGTTTGTTCTTCATATTGTGAAATCTGCCAATAAGTCACATATAAACGGAAGAAGCAACGTGGTAACATCGTGGAAGCGACTGAATATTTGTCAAGTGCATTTGAGGTTTCCCGTCAGTTGTATAAAGAAATTGGCACCAATCTTCTTCATTCGTTTTCATCAAAATTATTAGTTTCTCGCAGAATATTAGGTAAAAAATTATGTTTTATTGAAACGTCAAACATTTATCAATTAATAAACAAACTGTATTTACTAATTGTTAAATCGTTGTCCTAGCCCCACGTTGGGCGCCAAATATAATCTGAAATCCCGGAATTCTTAGTTCTGAAATCAATAATCTTAGAGGAAATTGGAACCTTGATATGACACTAACTTTGACGTAGCTTTCACAGACAACAAAACTCTTGAACACTCCACTCGAATACCCTACTCTACGCGTGCTTCACCAACTATATTAGTAGCACCTAAAGATTACTAAAATTCAACTGGTTATAGGTAAGGTATTTCATTTAGTCAAGCAAACTTTATTAGAGTTCACATCCAAATATTAGCGAAATAACATATATGTTATTTCAATTAACATATTTTACAGCAACTGAAATACAGCTGTATTTTCTTACACCTTGATAGATTTTCAAACTCAATTATCAAAAGACTGCAACATAAGTCTTAAAGTTGCTTGAGATATTAGCCAATATTACCCAGATTCCAAGCGAATTTTCGCTTCGTTTTAATGTAATCCGTAATCCATAATATTAATATTTGCCAATAACCTTATACCTCGGGAGAATTGCCGAGATGTTAAACTTTATTAATTAACTTCCTAAATCCTACCTCTATTACACCACCCCAACGACGGTGGTGAATTTAAAGCACGTCCTTTAAAAATTCATGAAGAAAAAGTAGCTTAATAACATTTTTAATAAGATTTTGCTTCTTTAATTGAAGGACGTAAACTTTAACTTATTTTAGAATTTATTTAATAATATAGTTGATATTATTTCTTTCAATTTTCACGAATAATTGTTTTTTCAATATATTTATCACAAACATTATGGTATAGATAAGTACCTTTAACAAATTACCTATTAAAATTAGGCAAAATAGTACCAATGTGACCATGACTATTATATCTTAATAATTAATAAACTTTTATAGCCAGTTCTACGAATTTTTAAATGTATTTTCATTAATGTTGTAAGGTAGGTTCTAAACAATGTTTTAGTCTGTAAAGTGTTCCACACCCTGAGGAGTAATACAATAAATTTTCAAATATGTATCCATGGACCACCAGACATTATCTGGTTCGAAGAGGTATTGCTCTGCATAATTCATATTGATGTTCCTTTATGTGAGCTGTAACATTCAAATACAAAGAGTCATTAATGCATCATGATTGTCTACTTTTGCCTTATACCTGTCACCTTTCATCCATCCCCACAAATATAACGGTGTGGAATAGATCGTATTGAATCAATAGGTGCACCGCAGCCAATCCATCTTCCTAGAAAAATTCTATTTATATACTGCTTGACCTGATCGGTAGTTGTGGAGGAGAACCATTGTCTTAATAATGTATAGCATTGTTCATATTTAAAGGAACATCATCCGACGATGTAAATTTATCCTAATAGGCGATAATCAAAAATGAAAGCACCAATAAAGTAATTATAAACTATACTACGCCTCACATCAACTGAAAAACGATGCTAAAAATTTGTCTCTGCTGTTGCGTGTAAATTTTCGTCAGATCATCGACGAGAGTTACGGGTATTGTTGGTACTATTGTTAAAGAACACGCCAAAACCTTCGATGAACTTTTCGAAACTGTAACAAAATCCGAATCCTTTCGCATGAAAAGCGTGGTTCACGTAAAAATGCCGTTGGAAGAGGTTTTTATATATAAATTCACATTTTCGTTCTACGGAGCGTTTTTTATGACAAAATCTTGGAAACTCATCAAGGAGTGTAATTTTTAGAAAGTGTAGTAAATGTCGCTGCACGGGGACGTAATGTCGCCCCGACCACAAAATTTAGAAGGTATAACGAAAACCGACCGAATTTTAAAAAGTAAAACCCTTTTACGAATCCACGTTGTGCAGCACTGCAACTCATGCGTTGTGTTAAATATGAGGATAAGTTATCCAGTCTCTAGTCAAAGTATTTCGAGAGTTTTAGCGAAAATAGCCCTTAGCGTCGAGGGTGCCCTATCATTTCTAGCAGTCTAGGGTTTTAAGTGTATTTGCCCTAAACCGGTTCCTCAGTGATTCGGTGTCAGAAAAGTATAGTTACCATGTACTCAGAACGTGCATGGGACCGCCTTGCCTGAACGCATGAATTTATAATTGCAGAGTATAATTCAAAGTCGTTGGACTCAAGCAATTTTAAGCTCCGAGGAGCGAACTAAATTGATATTGAACTGAAAATACGTCAAAAGACAGGCAAGCAAAAGCCCACCAAAATTATAAACATTACTGAATCTTTTTGTGTAATCGTTAGCTATAAACCGCACATTGGATGGTAGTTCGTTACATTATGAGTCCATCCGTTCGTCACTATGTGTTGTACACGGGCCAGACTATAGTCAATACATTTTTCTTGAACGTTTTGTAAAAACTTATTTCGTTTTTAAAGATTTAATATATATTTTTGAACTTTATATTGTCTTTTTCTTGTGTTTCAAAATTCCTTTTCAGGTTTAAATATAAGAAAGTGTTAGTATTTACTGTGTTAGATTTATAGTGTTACGACGTCCAATTGGTACCATCAGTGAAGCAGTTAAGCATAAACGAACAGTAAGTATAAATTTTGTATTATTCTCTGTCTGAAAGAGTCGATTTGAACCCTTCTTTGTGAACGTTTAATATCCACTTTGGAAAATATAATAAAAGTCCTTCGGACGTGTAAAGATGGATCGTTCACACCATCACTAGTGAATTTAGCTTCATCGGTAAAAGTATACAAGTGACAAAAACGTTTCTATTCGGGACTTTATGGTGTAGAGATCACATTTTGTTCGTAATAAGTTAAAACAGTTAGTAACCCGATTCCTAGCAGTAAAAAGTTACAAACAATTTGTTTATACTAATTGACGCACTAGTAATACATAAAAGGTGGCATCAGTAAATAAATTGAGCCGTCGCGTTGGTTGTCGTTCTGTCTCACCAGCACGCCATTTATTGAGCGTTGACAAGAATGGATTTCTCATCTTAAGGCATAGTGGGAATGCCTGTTCTGGTACTGATAGTTATTTTACTATCTCTACTCTGTTCTGCGGAATTTTCGTCTTTCAATGAGCTGGAACAATGACATGTCCAGACTGTCCCCTATCAATCCAATCCACTCGCTCTCAAAATATAGTTTAATGTCTGTTAGGGGCTCAAAGCCGTTAGAGGACCTCCCGGTACCAATAGTCATTTTACTGTATCTTTCCTCCTATAGCTAGAGTCCACTAGCGTTATTTTTCAGTTGAATACCGCCTACTAGGTTTAAAAAGCATGTGTCCTTAATTATCAGAACGCCGCCCGTCTAATACCTTTCCGTTTATCATCGTTGGCTTTAGCTTCAGATACCGCGTGACTTAATCTCGTTTAGTTTAAATGATCCCCATTCGCTCGTTCCGTTGGCTACTTTATTGCTTTACCATTTTGTTAGCCTTCATCTGTACTTCGAGTTTAACTTTGGCTATAATATTAAATTCTGATCCTTATACATAAGTATATTTGTGATAGTTATAGATTTAGCAGTACATAGTAGATTTTATTTCAATAAATATTATAATAATGGAAACCGTGACTTTACTGCAGTGTTTCGTAACTCGCTGAAATTTCTGTTTCTCCACTTGAACTGCTCAAGCCCTACGTAACCGGTTTGCAAGATAGTGTTGCTCCAAAGTACCAAAGTGACGTTTCTCACCCTTCCGCTTAACAGGGCAGATACAAACCCCGTCATATCTTAATACATTTGAATTGTACCTGTGATCCCCTTTTCAACTGTGGTCTGGCAAAACCCAATATCTGGAGTTTGCTGATACCTCTTCAAATGAGTGGTTAGAATTATAATTAAGTGACATATAATCGGTAATTTTAACCATTTAAACAAATTTCATTCAATACACTGAAATGATTGCCCTTTTCTCCTGCAGCCAAGACATGTAATTCAAGAAGGTCGGTAGCTATTGTCGGATGGAGTTCCAGCATGTGTTTACTGCTTTGCGCCGTTATACTTTTTGTGCTTGTTTGAATATTTATTCCACCATACCGCAACATATGTTGATGAATCCTTGCATACCTGTAGACATCTTTCCGATCTAGATTGACGATGACGCGATGGTATAGGAGAACACGATGTGAAGTTGTGAGGAAGGTCGCGGGAAGGTGGGATAAGGTGAAGGTGATGGAAGGATAGTGGGAAAAGAAATATGTGGAAGATCTAAATGAGATAACAGTGGCGTAGTCTTTAAATAAACCTAAAGGATGAAAAACAACATTTCACTTACCTACTGCAGATTCCTGGAAACCTCGAGATTATGTAGCAATTTGGTCAAATTAATAATGTAAAAAAGGGGAAATAACGAGAAACGACGATTTTGAAGTCGAGCTTTGATGACGACAATGGAATTTCTTGAACTCTTGAATTTAATTGTTTATCAATTTATCTCCATATGTCTTAGGCTATGTCGAAGTTCTTCCCTCTTATGCCCGTTTGGAAACAGTTTTGTCATTTATTTTTCCTCCACAAGTTATCAGTTTGTATTATTATATACTTAAAAGTTTTAACAAATAAATACTACTCCATTAATTTTATATTGTTTAGATTTACAAAACGAATATATTAGAGGCTCTCCATCCTCAAGACAAAAAAATCGATAGAAAAAATTTTTCCAACATGAATAAAGCCCTATTTTATATCAAAGTTTAGAATGATTCATAAATTAAAGGCAAGATCAAATAATGACACACTGTGCAAAAAGAGGTACATTTTTATGGTTAATACGCAAAATATCAATACGTTAAAAAGAAGTTTTCCCCCTCTCATGCAATCAACTTCAGAGGCATTGTTCACCCAGCGTTACATTAATTTATAAAATATCTACCGCCGCCTGTATTTTTAGCTCTTCCTATCAATAACCGCTATTGTATAGAGAAAAGCCGTAGATCAATATTGAGTATATGCCTTTAAAGCAGACGAACAGAGACTCAAATAAATCCTGAAGTTATTTCTCTCTATATATGTAAAACATATTCAAAGGGAGTTTACAATAATAGGAAAACTCTGAATATGATGCAATCTGATAGATTCTGGCACACAAACCGCCCTAGGCATATACAAGTCGTAAGTAAATTATTTCCATAAAGTTTATTCAAGTAAGAATATATCGAAAAATGTACTGGAGGAGTCAAAAACAATAATTATGGATTTGCAAATAATTATTTTATTCTATCGAGGGACCTTTAAACAGTAATAATTCAAGTTCTTGTATTTGTAAGGGTGCAATATATTTACCATTGTTTAAACAATGGAAAACGTGTTTTTTGAGAATGGGAATTTGACATTTAACTGCCTCGGAATAGGCCTACGCATTGCTACAAGGGTTTCTCCCCTTAACGTTAGTGATATTGAAAGGGTAGATTTTAACTACAATCAGGGCACAGTGTTGTAGCATAGTCGTGGCACGGTTAGACCGGAATTGTGGTGTAGTGCTCACGACAAAAGAAAAGTAATCTAGCTCAGTAGTCTCTGGGCGTATCTATACCATATACTTACGGAATGAATCAGTAGCTGTTGTCTCTTTTCCTGGCGTGACAATAAAATAAAAGTACTTGACTCTCAATACAAACACTTTATTGCTGCAATAACTGACATGGAACAGACTATAAGTTTCAATTTAACAATGTACGTGACACACAAGATGTAATTTGTAGGTTATGTTGTATTATGGGATAAAAATACCTAGCTACTGCTGGCGTACAGAAATAATGGTTAAATTAAATTAAGTATGTTTAAAAAAATATGAATAGTAATTAATTTCCCAAGAAGGTATGTCAGGTGTATTGTTTTCAATTTAAAATGCAGCGAATAAAATATGAAACCAGATGGGTATAAATGAGGTTTTACATACAGTGCCCCCAAAGATAGGATAGGGTTTTCGACGATTCCGTAGGCGATTCGGCATAGGTGACGGCCGTGAGGTGGTCCTAAACGGAGAAGGCGCTCTTCGAAGAAGCAATATTCAGACAAATGCCGAAAAGTAGTACCAGAAACGAATAATCCAGAAATCTGATATCCAAAAGCGATAACCAATAGCGTACTCAAATGCGTAAGTGTTAACAGCATGCCAGGAGCGGAAGCGACAGCGGCCTAAAATAGCAAGAACGGAAACTACAAATTTTATACAATGCATAAATGATAAAATGGAAAATAAAGAATGTATAGTTGGACTTTTTTTCGACCTTATTCGAGCTTTCGATATAATGAATTTTGATTTTACATTAAGGAAGTTGTCCATGATCGGTATTCAAGGAAAACTCCAGTCCCGAAATGGATTCGCTCATTTTTTAAAAATCGCAAACTATTAGTAAGAGTAGATAAAAAAATATCAAATGAGTTTGATGTCACATCAGGTTTACCCCAGGGTAGAGTCCTAGGCCCCTGATTTTTTAAATGTTTATAAATGATCTCCCTGACTACATACTCGATATATTTGCTGATGATACATCCATCATAATCTCGATTCCTAATGGACAACAGTTAAATCGCAAAGTCAATAATGTCTTCACTCAGTTTGATACATATTGCCATAAAAACAGACTTATAATAAATTAGTCTAAAACAGTGGCAATCGAATTTCATAAACAATCTAGATCAAAAATAATTAATCATAATATCAAAATAAATAACAATTTAATTGCCTTAAGAAACCACTGTAAATTCCTAGGTACAAACATTGATGAACAGTTAAACTGGAATGAACATATCAATTCAGTTTATTCTAAACTAAATAAACAGTACTTTGCACTGGTGAATTTAAAAACTGCACTAGACAAGGAAGGACTATTATCGGTTTACTACGTGTTGATCTACTATGTGATTAGCTACAATATAATTGTTTATGGCCTGGCAGTAGAGAGCACTAGAATATTCTTAGCTCAGAAAAGAATAATCCGGCTCATGTATAACTTAGGATATAGAAAATCATGCAGCAAACGTTTAAAAATGAAAAAAAATTGAAGTTTATTGATATCTATTTACTTAAACTTTTGAGTTACATATACCTCAACAAAGATCAATTTTAAAAAATTCAGATATCCATAACTATCCCACTAGAAAAAATAATGACATTAGATTAGGTACATTTACTTACACCGGCTATAGAAAATCTCCCCAATATATGGGGTGCTACCTTTTCAATGTATTACCTCCTCAGATAAAAAGTACAACTAACCTGAATAGATTCAAATTATTACTAAACACATTTTTATATCAAAATACCTTCTATACAATAGAAGAATATATTAATACAGTACAAAGTACTTATATGTTTTAAATTATACCTTATTTTGTTTTATACTTATAATTTGTCAATATAATATGACGGCTATAATAGCTTGTTCATAACTTGATATTTTAACTGTTATTATGTTACATGCATGTTTATGTTATATATAATATGTAGTATATTACTGACCTCATCTTACCTGTGACTTGTCTACCCAATGTAAATTGGTTAATGATCAATAAATTTCAATCAATCAATCAATCATGTTAACAGGTGAACGAGGAACAATGAGAAAACATGCTTACCGTTTTGTCGCCTAAAATCCTACTAAGTAGTGATAATTTCCCCTCAAGATTAGTTCTTCAATAACTCAATATCCAATATAAGGGAAAACTTCTTGTGATCGCCTAAATTCACAAATCACACGAGGATGCCTACAGATGAATTTGGCAGTCACGGCAAACCGGCCGCGTGGTTTATAAGACGAATGTCGAATGGATAATAGCCGAGACGGAAGTTATTTCAGAGCCCTCTACAGTGGGTTGCCTATGGTTGAGCGGTATTATATTTTCGCCATTTCGCGGTAGGCCCGTAACAGCATCTTGTGAAGAATATAAAGTTGCGCTGTGAAGGCGATAGATAAACATCAAACGTCGGTTTTCCAATTGATGTTAGATCCAACTCGTGCTGATCAACAACATTTCAATTTAACTATCGATAATAATTGAAAAAGAAATTCGGAATTCTTCATTTAGCCAAGTACCTTAGGGTTACTGCTAATCTCCATTTTATCGTTAAACTCTCTCATATGTTAGTACCCTGTCTCATCAAAAATGGTTCGACCATTCGCAGTAAGTGTTCCTTCACTCATACGAAAATAGTTATTATAATCGTCTGCTTCTGTCCCACTAATTTCTTTTAACAGAACAATATAGTAGTACTTCTCACGTATTCAGTCTTTCATTCAGCGTTGGCATTTTACATTTCGTTTTGTGCCTGATGTTAAAAATATAGCAACAGATGCATTTTTGTAAGGATGCATAACACTACTCATGGAGATGTGTGTCTATCTTGACCAGCCAAACAGTAATGCTAATCGTGTAGGGTGACAATTAGAATAAGAAGTACTGAAGCATTACTCTTGGACCTAATGACATGCAATTCGCCACCGGGAATTCGCGATGGTTGCACGCTGCACGGTCGGTCTCGGAGTGAGTTCTAGGGAGGCAATTGTTTAAATTCGAACCTGAATAAAGAATTGTTGAATTGAATTGATACAGCTGTCCGCTATACGGTTTGTATAATATTACCGGATTTCAAGTGTTCTAGTAATTGCGCACATATTTTGTTTTCTGTTAACTACAACTATAACATACCATGAAATATGCTTATTGATCTAAAATTTTAATATATGGTAATTACATTTTTCGGAATTGGAGTTGCCAAAGCATTTTTCCGACATCTTGGAAATCTGCATCCATTTACATCGACATGTACCAAAAATTTTAGGGTCCAAGGTGTACATAATTAATATATACTAATACACTCATATTAACAGATCTCCGACTTTTTAAAACAACTTTTTAATACCATCTACCTAATGACAAAATCAAAAAGGGTTTTATTTTACTGATAGTATGCATCATCTTACCTACTATGATTAATATGCCTCTGTGGTAACGACTTATTATTAAATGTAATAATAGGTGGAATTTCTGCATAATATGTATATTACATACAAGGGATCTAAACCTACAAAAGCTTTTCACAAACTTAAGCCTATATAATCTGGTGATGCCAAATAAGTTACATCGTTAAGATGATACGTAGCTGTCTACAATGATTTATGAGTGCTACTTCACAGTGGGATTTAGATTTGTTTATTTACATTAATTTGCACACAAAATATTCATTTTTTTTCTCTTTCAAATGGAAAAATGTGCATGGATCCTTGACTGTAGAAAGGTTTCTACCATTATGCGAATAATTCCGGCATACGGCATTAATAGAATGTATTAATAAATTGACTTTGATATGAAATGTTTGATGGAGTCAAGTTAATTTAGAAGGAAGATTTTGATTTAGATGGAGTTCTATTAATTTTAATAATTGAGTCAAAACTGTCAAGTTAATTGTCTAATGCTTTAAACAAAATTACTATACCGCGTAATAATAACTCACAACCAGTTTGAAGTGAAGTGAGTGAAAATCAACTTAATAAAATATCATATTGTTTTCGATATAGCGGAAGTATTTAAAAAAATATCTTTGAATATTTTCAAACTGATTAATATGAGCGGTGTTGTGGGGGTTATAAAATACATTATCACACCCCAATTAATTTACTTCTGAGAAACGAATTAAACAGAAGCTTTAATTTTTCAACATTCGTGAAACCTTTAAAGTTTATAATATATGATTTGCAGGAAACAACTACTCAGCGGGCAAATACCCCGACCTGCATTGAATTACACCTTACAAATCATGAAAGAATGGTAACCAATATCATTTATCAATTCCTTGACCAGACATAGACCGGTTTCGAACTTATTAGTTCTCATCAGTATGCCATAGGTCATGGAACAGACAAATGATAGTGGTCAACCTGCTAGTTTTATACAAACTATAGTAAATAAAAGTTTAATTAAAGTTGCTTGTTAAGTATCCTAACGATGTAAAAGCGGAAAATGTAATGTTGTTTATATGATCAATAAGTCACCTTCATACTATCTAGATTCTTAAAACTATCAACCCTTCTTATGACATTATCAAATAGTAGAGAGAGTACCGGTATTTTAACGATGTCGTAAAGCTTTTGTTGCGTTTTTTGAGTGCTGATAATAGATGAACTCGATTATAATATCCAAGTCATTGATAAGAACGCTGAATAAAAGTTGATCATTGACTAGCGATTCAGCGTTAACTTTCGACAGACTTGTATCCGTGGTGATAAACAGAATAGAACAAAATAAAACATAATGGAACAGTCAAGGGTAACGAACCCACCTTTATAAATGCGGTCTGTGTCTGATAAGAGGTTTTAGACGTAGCCTTGCGGATTCATTTATAACCGATTTAATAATAAACTGACATATTACATGTCGGATCATAGGCATATTCGATTCCATTTGGAGGCGGCTGTAACAAGCCTCGGCGAATGTAGAATACCTAGACTGACTGACTGGAGTGTCCACAAAGAACACTCATCAAAGTTAGTTCAAATGTGCTTTTAGAGGGCGAAATATTAAACATAATATTTTTAGTCGCAAACTAGTCTATAAAATCCTTATTTTATTATAAGGAACGTAACCAGACTGCAACCAACAGCTACTCTCCGGGCTATGTGCCCCGCCAAGCGCTGAATTACAAGTTACAAGTCTGGCGCGTTACCGAATAGCCAAAGGATCCTCGTGCCGGTCGTCACATGCCACCTTGCACTGACGAGAGCCAACAGCTCGAAACTGCAGTCTGCAAGTGGTGTGTGGTGTGACGGCTGGCAGGAGAGCTCCCTTAAGTAGGATCAGTCTATCGGCTGGTGTTTGTTGCAATCGAAGCATTAGCGTTTTGATGGTAATATGCAATTATTACACTTAACGCGCCAAACTTGTAACTTGTAATTCAGCGCTTGGCGGGGCACATAGCCCGGAGAGTAGCTGTTGGTTGCAGTCTGGTTACGTTCCTTACAGTAAAATAAGGATTTTATAGAGGAGTTTGCGACTAAAAATATTATATTGTCTGAAAGTTATTTGTGGCATTCTACGAATATTCTTTCCTATTATTTGGGTTTTCTACCACATGTACTATTATCCTCTTCAAAACAAATCACCGAATCTACAAAATAATAGAATTATTGGAAAAAAGAGCCTCTGCGCCCGTGACATACACAGCAAAATAAGAGTTCTTCAAAAAATAGCTTTGAAAACGGAAAGAGATTACTTTCCGAAACGTCAGCAAAATACATTATTTTTGTGTTTATTCCGATTTATATTATTTGCAAAACATAACCTCTGACTTTTCCTTTGGCGTAAACGTCACGGGCGCAGAGGCTCTTTTTTCCAATAATTCTATTATTTTGTAGATTCGGTGATTTGTTTTGAAGAGGATAATAGTACATGTGGTAGAAAACCCAAATAATAGGAAAGAATATAAAAATATTATGTTTAACTCATCAAAGTTGTCCAATTAAACGAAGAGCAGTCCAAAGAGGTGTGCCCTGGTGGAATAGGAACCTTAGTCGTTTTAAGGCTGACACCAGGAAAACTTTTAATAGAGCAAAAGACTCTGGAAACTGGGAAGACTATAAAAAAACGGAGTACAACACAGAATTGAGAAGGTCTGAGAAGGAGACGGTTCTGAGAAGGGATAAATGAATTAGCTCGAGCAGTCCGTCTACAAAAGGTCCTCGCAAAAGACCATTCAAGTGGTAGGGCTGCTTAAAAAGCCTAATGGTGAATATGCAGTGAGTCAGCAGGAAAATATAAGAGTACTTTTATGTACTCACTTTCCAGGCTCCCGCATAATTAAAAGTGAATTTGAACAATATCTGGATGAGGATGCATATCGTCCTACCAGAGAAGGGAAAAAGCTAGCTGGAAAATATTCACCCCCAACAGAATTAAATGGACGGTATCTACTTTCAACCCTTTTAAATCACCTGGCAGAGATGGTATTTATCCTGTCCTGCTTCAACATGGAAATAAGGAACTTATACCATGTCTGAAAAGCATAACCAAAGAAATCTAAACTCTTGGGTGTATTCCCCAAGCTTGGAGGGAAGTCAAGGTGGTGTTTATTCCAACAATAGGCAAGCGTCCACCAGATGAGTCTAAGTCATATCGCTCCATTAGCTTAACTTCATTTCTCAAAAAAACATTAGAAAAGATACTGGATAAATACATGAGAAGCGAAACCTTTACAGGGATACCGCTTCACTCAAAACGATTTGCCTATCAACCTGGTAAATCAACAGTAAATGTTTTATACGGCCTAGTCAAAGGCATCGAAAAGACATTTATATCAAAGGACAAAGGAAGTGGCTATGTGTGCTTTCATAGATATAGAGGCAGCACCTCATACGAATCAATACAAAGAGCCGCGGAAAAAGGGGAAAAGCTCCCAATAATCAAATGGATACAATCCGTGCTAAGAAGTAGAATAATTACCACAAATATGGGGGGTTGTCCACAAGTTCGAGTTGCTGTGGTCAATGATGATCAATGATCTCCTCCATTAATTGAGTATTTCTGATTTCAACGTTCAGGACTACACTGGTGACCTGGTTATTGTGTCATCCACCAAACGGAGAAAACTAAATTTGAGAGTTTCTCTGTTAAATGGAACAGTGCTGTACCTTTCCAGTAAGGCTGAGTATCTAGGGGTAATCCTGGATCAAAAACTTAACTGGAAGTCGCATTTGAAAAGAACTCTTACAAAAGCAACAGCGGCTATTTGGACGTGCCGAAGGCTAATTGGTAAGGCTTGGGGTCTGAAGCCGAAAATGACATACTGTTCCTCCTACGCATCACGCATATGGTGATCAAAATCAGAAGAAAACATGTATACAAATGTATAAGATGTTATGTACAGCACGATGCACTTTTGTATGAGAGCATGTAGGTATAATTCAAGTAATAAGTTCACGATATATAAAAAATGCAACAAAAACTTTACAACCCCATTAAGATACCATTACTCTTGCTACCTCGACCGCAAATCATCTCGCTTACCTTACCTCGGGAAGTCCTTACTTAGACTATACAGGGTGTTGCATCATGAGAGGGACATAGCTTAATAGGAGGTAGAGAACATCAGTGGTAACCGGAACCTCCCATAGAAATGTCTCATTGGGCCTTCATTACGAAGTTACAGGGTGTTAAATAATTTTTGGCAAAACCTGTTTTTTGTCATAACTTTGACAGGGAATGAAATAACGGATTCATATTTGGTACGGCTAATGTACTAACGAGCCCCAAGAGGTACATGTATAAAAAAAAATATATCCAGGTCCGGACTCACTATAATTTATGTTTCTTCTTTGCGTCAATAAAACATCACCCTGTATATAGTTTTTGAAATTTCGATACGATATTCTTATTATTATTATTATTAGCCGTTACTCGAGTCCGAGTATAAAAATGTTACAGTCGATAAATTGTGTACAATAAAAAACAAGTAACAGGTGTAATTTATTGTAATTCCCATTCATCTACGGTGCACACGACTATGGCTATAGAGGCCAATTCGGGAGAGCACATGTCGACCGCAGTCAGGACAAACATAGACCTGGTTAGGTCTTGGATTCGGCCTTCTTGCAGCAACATTTCCTTGATAGCTGGCCACAACCCCTCGCCATTCGGTTCTGTCCGCTGCAAGTTGTTCCCATTGCTCGTCTGCAATACCGCAGGATTTTAGATTTTCATGGAGAGCGTCTTTGAACCTCTTTCGTTGACCGCCACGCCTTCTTCTACCGCTTAGCAATTCACCATAAAGTGTACATTTAGGAAGGCGGTTATCATGCATACGATGAACGTGACCTGCCCATCTTAGGCGTGCTCTTGAAATAAGCACCTCGATTGGAAGGCTGTTTGCTCTCCTGAGTACTTCCACGTTTGATATGTGATGAAACCAACGGATTTTCATCATACTTCTGAGGTGTCTTTGCTGAAAACGTTCTAATTCTTTCACATGACGACGGTAAGTGACCCAGCTTTCACATCCATATAGCAGTGTTGGAATGACAACTGCTCTGTAGACAGCCATTTTCGTTGACAAAGCAAGGTCGTGGTTGTCAAATACTCTCTCTCTAAGACCCCAGAGTGCTCTAGATGCAGCGTTAATTCTATTGCGAATCTCGCTGTCCATGTTTGCTTTGTCATTAACAACGTTGCCTAAGTAATTGAACTGATCCACCACTTCAAGAGAATTTCCGTTAAGTGTAATGTCTATTTGGTTCACTTGATGAGGAGTTGACATAATCTTAGTCTTTCCAATGTTGATTTTAAGTCCCAAGGAATCATAGCTCTGGGCATACACATCTAAAAGTTCTTGAAGCTCTTCCGGCGTAGAGGCTAAAAGTGCACAGTCATCCGCGTACTGGAGATCACAAATGAATCGTGTGCGTGTCTTCGTGAAAGCTCTAAAGCGCCCTATATTAAAGAGACCGCCATCAAAACGGTATCTGAGACCTATTCCTCTGACTGTCAGTTTGTTGTCAACAATAATTGTTAGAGCAGTGGTAAACAAATTAAAGAGTAGGGGTGCCAGGACACATCCCTGCCTAACTCCAGTGAGGGTTTGGAAAGGTTCGGTTGCCTCATTATTATACATAACCTGGGCGTTGTTGTTTGTATGTAGACTGCGACATACTTCCACAAATTTTCTAGGGATACCTAAGCGGAACATAATTTTCCAGAGCACTTCCCTGTCCACCGAGTCAAACGCCTTGGTTAAATCAATGAAGGCCATGTGAATTTCTCCTTGATGTTCGAGTGCTTTTTCTTGAAGCTGTTTAAGTGTGAAGATTAAATCCGATGTGCCTCGGTTTGGTCTAAAGCCACTCTGTGTTTCAGGAAGTAACTTTTCCATAACAGGTGTTAGCCTATTTGCCATCGCTTTAGTGAGTATCTTCCCTCCAACAGCCAGGAGAGCTATACCCCTGTAATTTCCACAGTCCGCAGCGCTGCCTTTGTTTTTGAAGAGGTTGATTAAAAGTGTATCACGAAACTCCTGCGGAGCTTGACCACTTTCCCACACGACATCAAACAGTTTTTTGAGGTAGGGTATGAGCTCTGACGACACAGCTTTAAAGATCTCAGCTGGGAGTGAGTCGGCGCCGGGAGATTTGTTATTTTTTAGCTGCCCAATGGCGGTTAAGATCTCTTCCGTTGTTAGTGGCTTATCTAAGTCTTCGAAGGTGTCGTATTGAGGGATAAGATTTATAATATCGTGATCGGCTTGACTTTGCTGGTTAAGAATGTTAGAGTAGTGTTCTTTCCATCGGGCTCTTATTTCCTGGTCTTCTTTGAGGAGATTTCCATTTAAATCTTTAATAGGGCACATATTTTTCCGACTGGGGCCGTACACTGCTTTTACTCCTTGAAAGAAATTCCTGTAGTCGTGTGAATCGGCGTACCTTTGAATTTCTCTGGCCTTGCTTGCCCACCACTCGTTCTTTATTCTTCTGATTTCGCGTTGCGTTTCATACTTAGATTGGGTAAAAGCTTCTGATTTTGATGAGTCGTTGGGGTGGTTGATAGCGTTTTGGAAGGCAATATGTTTGCGGTCAAGAAGTTCTTGTATAAAAGCTTCATTATCATTGAACCAGTCCTCCTGTTTTTTACTTGCTACAGTGCCAAGAATTTCCTCACTCGCACTTTTTAAACTGTCGTTAATTTGTGTCCAGGTAGCAGCGACATCTACAGAATTGGTTTCTTCTAGTGCACTCAAATTCTCTTGAACTTTTTGCTTTAGCTGTTCGACGGTTTGTTGGTTACGCAATTTACTAATACAGAGACGGGGTCTACGTTTTACTTGAGTTCTTCGGTGTTTGGGTCTCATAACAATTTTCATTTTAGAGACAACAGGACGATGATCGGTCCAACATTCGCTATCAATGCGCGCCTTTGTAATTTGGACGTCCTTGAGATGCTTCCTACGTACGATAACATAGTCCAGTAGATGCCAGTGACCTGAACTGGGGTGACGCCAGGTGCCTTTAAATTTATCCTTTTGTCGGAAAATGGTGTTCGTTATAACTAGATCATGTTCGGCGCATTTAGTTAGGAGTAGTTGACCGTTAGCGTTCATGTTACCCAAACCGTTCTTGCCTATGATGCCTGGCCAGGTGTCTGCATCTCTCCCTACTCTAGCGTAAAATCGCCAAGAATAACGAGTCGTTCCGTTTTAGGTATTCTACAGAGGGTTTCTTCCAGCTGTTGATAAAAGCTTTCCTTGGTTTCGTGACTTGCATCCAGAGTGGGAGCGTAGGCGCTTATTAGATTTACCGCGTTGCCATCTGATAGCTCATAGCGTAGCAGCATTAGACGCTCGGATAGGCCTTGTGGTACTTGTGTTAAGTTGGATACAAGTTGATTCCGAACGGCAAATCCTACTCCATGTTGTCTTCTTGAATTGGTGGGAAGACCTTTCCAATAGAAGGTGTAGTACTTTTCTGTGAGAGAGCCTTCCTCCAAAAATCGAGTTTCGCTGAGAGCTGCAACGTCAACATTGAGTCGGTGAAGTTCTCTATCTATTAGAGCAGTTCTTCTTTCAGGCCGATCGGTGCGAGTGCTGTCGTTCAAAGTACGAACATTCCAAGCGCCGTAGATGAAAGAATTCGTTTTGTTGGATTTAACTTGTCGGTGTTTTTTCGACATTCGATGAGGTGTCCCTGTGGGCACCCTCCCCCGGAGATCCGATCGGGAGGGTATTTTACCTCCGGATGATTTTGTCCCACTTGAACGCTCCATCATTTTTTAAAGCCTTAATCGACTGAAAACGAAGCTGCATTTGAAGTTTTAGCTGGAGCAGGTATGCAACTGACCAGCTCGGTTGCGGAAGGCGAGTGGTGTGGTCCCATGGCACAGATATTCTAAAAGAGCAAGAAAAAACAAACAAAATGGCCTATTTCATTTTTTTGTTACACCTTCGTGGTTATTTAAATACGTTGTTAAATGTGCAAGAAAATGGATTACAGAACCCTATTAAATGAGAGGCACGTGAAATAAATAGTTTTATAACTAAAATTTGCAAAAATTCTATTGAGCCTAGGTGGTCTGGGTGAATCCTAATTCCGGCACGTTTTAAAGGTCCATTTTGGTAAAAAACTGTGGTCCTAATAAGTAATCGGGTATGAAATAACAAAATTTTTAATCAATCACAGTAGGCTTGTTCAAAGTGACAGATAATGAAAAGAAATCTCCTAAACAGTTGAATAATTGTTTGTTAGTAATTTAATGTGTCAATAATCCGCATTTAGTTAGTGAAAACTTGTGAAAATATTTTAACTATGCCAGTAAAATTTACAAACGTGGAATATGCTGACATAATATTCATCTATGGTTTCTGTAATGGAAATGGTAGGTCGGCGGAAAGAGAATATCGGCTGCGTTTTCCTGGTCGTCGATGCCCTAATCATAAAACCTTTAGTACGGTGTTCCAGTATGCAAGACAACACGGAAAGTTTCCTACTTCTGCAGTTGTGGAGCGTGTTTTACAACAAGGTGTGCAGGAACAAAACAATATTATAAACGTAGTTCAAGAAAACCCAAATATGAGCACTAGACGAATCAGTTTGGCAACTGGTATTCCTCATTGGCGAGTATGGAGAACCCTAAAAAGAGAACGTTATCATCCATATCATATCCAGCAGGTACAGCGACTTCAACAAGGCGACGATATCCCCCGCCTGGCATTTTGTCATTGGTTGTCTAACCATCGCCCAGTCATTTACAGAACCTTATTTACGAATGAGGCACAATTTACAAGGGATGGAGTAAACAATTCACGAAATAATCATAAATGGGCACAGGAAAACCCACATGCGGTACGCCAACGCCGTTCGCAACACAGGTTTTCTGTAAATGTTTGGGTCGGACTTGTGAATAGACATTTGATAGGGCCACATTTTTTTGAAGAAAGATTGAATGGTGAAATTTGATTTTCTTCAAAACATTTTACCGAATATGTTAGAAAATATCGGTATAAGAGGCATGTTGTTTCAGCATGATGGGGCCCCACCACATTTTAACCTTCAAGTAAGAGAACACTTAAACAATGTGTATCCTAATAGATGGATTGGACGCGGGGG
The DNA here is from genome assembly GCA_963675555.1 of Leptura quadrifasciata. Classification (NCBI taxonomy): domain Eukaryota; kingdom Metazoa; phylum Arthropoda; class Insecta; order Coleoptera; family Cerambycidae; genus Leptura; species Leptura quadrifasciata. Next base: position 49,324,644 of record OY776678.1, read on the forward strand.
TCCACATGAATGGCCACCAAGATCTCCTGATTGTAACCCTTGTGATTACTTTTTATGGGGCCACTTAAAAAACGAGGTTTATAGCATTGAAATTGAAAGTAGACAACATTTAATCCAGCGCATCGTTACAACCTGCGACGAAATACGGAATAATCCAGAAATGATACGTCGAGCAATTGGTGACCTTTCTAAATGCGCAAGAAAATGCACAGAATGTGGGGGAGGACATTTTGAGAATTTACTTTAGTGTCAATTACGTTTTATTTTTAAACACATTTAGTTATTGTTTTGTTATTTATTGTTAATTGAATGGAAAATATTTTATTTATTTAGATTTTAGTTTGTTCTCTTTTCCAATTTTTATTAAGTATAAAATGTTGATGATTTTCTTGATCAAAGTAACTGGTTGCTTAGGCCTAAATGGTTTAAATTATCTGTCACTTTTATTCTTTGAACAAGCCTACTGTGATTGATTAAAAATTTTGTTATTTCATACCCGATTACTTATTAGGACCACAGTTTTTTACCAAAATGGACCTTTAAAACGTGCCGGAATTAGGATTCACCCAGGCCACGTAGGCTCAATAGAATTTTTGCAAATTTTAGTTATAAAACTATTTATTTCACGTGCCTCTCATTTAATAGGGTTCTGTAATCCATTTTCTTACACATTTAACAACGTATTTAAATAACCACGAAGGTGTAACAAAAAAATGAAATAGGCCATTTTGTTTGTTTTTTCTTGCTCTTTTCGAATATCGTATCGAAATTTCAAAAAAATATATACAGGGTGATGTTTTATTGATGCAAAGAAGAAACATAAATTATAGTGAGTCCGGACCTGGATATATTTTTTATACATGTACCTCTTGGGGCTCGTTAGTACATTAGCCGTACCAAATATGAATCCGTTATTTCATTCCCTGTCAAAGTTATGACAAAAAACAGGTTTGGCCAAAAATTATTTAGCACCCTGTAACTTCGTAATGAAGGCCCAATGAGACATTTCTATGGGAGGTTCCGGTTACCACTGACGTTCTCTACCTCCTATTAAGCTATGTCCCTCTCATGATGCAACACACTGTATATAACTTACTAACAGGATAATTTATAAATTATACATTTAAATAGCTGATAAAATTTTAGTAGAAATGTACGCTTATTTTTTTTAATTTACTTTACTTGTTTACTCGTTACTAAAAAATTTCAAATTGCGAAGTTCACTTGTCAGTTGGAAATATGATCGACATCCACATACAATTTCACATATATTCAAAACAAAAAAAAAGAACTCTTAATTTTTGTCCGTCAACAACTGAAATATTTTGGAAGAAGCATTCAAGGGCACTATTGCTCGACTAGATAAAGTCCCGCCTTTTTTGTATTATCACATACACACACATGCTAGAAACTGGCTTTATTTCCAGCATGTGAGTACTGTAAATTTAAATGAAAATACAAATGTTTTTCTTTTCTTTTTTTCAAATACATTTATCATACGATTGATTTTTAAGACGATTGTAACAATTTAAAAATCGTTACATTAAAAATAATAATAATGAATATGATTTATAACAAAAAAGATCAATCATTTTTATATTTCATTTAAAAATTATGTGGATTTTTTTTGTGATACATTTATTAGTAACAATTTTTATTAACAATATTATTTAATAATATTTTGATGCGAATAAAATAAATAAGTATGCAGGGTGGCCCGGATTTAATTGGCGTATACAGAGATCTCGTAAACAGCCAGAGATACAAAGTTGGTTAAATGGGGAAAAAGTTTCCTAAGAGTTTTTGTTGTAAATGAAGTTTCCTATAATCCGTCGTCATAAAATTTACATTAAGACGTTTCGTTTCATCAGGGCCACCTTCGATTATTTTTTTAAATACGGACCTGCTTTTTTATTTCAAATTTTCATAGCCTGTGTAAGACTAAATACAATAATATGTTACACTTGATCATTTTTCTACGTTTCGTCTAAGAAAACATCATCAGTGTTGTTGCTTCTTATAAGACTGTGTATTATTAAGTAAAACAAGGTGAGATGGGTAGTTTGAAAGCTTATTTAATAAATAATAATTTTTATACATAGATTTAGATTGTAACTACAAAATAAATTAAATTTTTTTCATAAACATAATACAACAAATAACAAAATCAATGAACAAACAATATTCTAAGCTATAACAATCTAGAAAAAAATGACACTCAAATAAACAATACTAACAAAGGTTACAATAGTTGCTCAAAGTGCAGTCCATTCTGTTGAATACAGAGGTCAATTCTCCTAGATATTTGGGAAGTAGCTTTAACAACCATTTCTGGCGTAATTTTCGCAAATGCATCTAATATTCGTTGACGAAGGTCTTGTTGATTAGTTTGCTACGCTTTATACGTACCTAAACAAATAAATACGTTGGATATTAATGGTTATAAGATATTACATAAAGAAAGTCACTTGGGCTACTGTAGCGTAGCAGATATCGCAGACACAACTTAGCCCGGATAAGTGATGTAACGTGCCCACGATAAAATTTCTCTAGCTCAGACTATCTCAGGGCGTTAAGCCCAAGTTTACATAAACTATGACAAATTATTAGTTTACTTACTTACACAAATCACTGAGGGTTCCATACCTAGTGGTCGCAGATGAAATAATAACACTTTCTTTAAACATGAAATGCACTATATTACGGAATTTACAAATATTGGTTATCTAGCATGTAACCTGGCGATGTTCAAAAGGTGTGGCAAATTTCTTGATTAATAAGTTACAACATTAATAAAATGCCTCGTGTAGCTACACATCGGTTTACAACGTGAGGATAAATGGTAATAAATTCAGCCACAATGGGTCTGATTTAGAGAACCTCCTTAAATAAATATAAATGCATAAAACCTTTAAATATGTACAAGTTAAAATACAAGAGTAAGTATGAATGGATATAACCGCGCCGAACCACTGAAGGTGGTCCCCGGTAAATAAAAACAACACCGTATCTAGGGTGGTACGATACCGACTTCGATGTTGAAGAACCGGTAGCCCTACGGTGGTGTCTTCGGGACGAAAGAAAATGACCCGAGGATGGGGGTTGATTATAGTCTCTCCAGCCCTGGAACTTTCTACTGTGTGTGGATGCTCCGTCCGTGGAACTTCACTACTGTGTGTGGAAGCCCCGTCCGTGGAACCCTAAAGATATCCCGATTTAATTTGCATGGTCGGAAATGCACGTGAAGCGTGCCTAATGAGAGCAATTCAAATCTGACATAACCTACAAAAGAAATATAATTTACCTCACTTATGAGGGAACAATCCACCAATGTTCCTAGAAAGCCACAGTTGGATGAATGGGGTCGAGTCCGCCTTTCAAGTCGACACGATACTTCCAAAAGAAAGCCTGTAAATTTGTGAAATACGTGGGTAGAGAACGGGTAAGATGGCGTGAAGAGGTTAGCTTACCTTGTGTACTTAAATATCCTGCTTCCGCAGTTAAAATTTATTCACAACAACAAAAACGGAACAACAACAGATGGATAAAATTTTCCTACAATCCCAAAATCCACCAAGATGCCTCGGATAAAACGAGTCTTGTAGGATTCTCAACCATATACCACCATCTCTCCTTTCCACCAACTGGAAGTATCTCGCGCCTCTCGTGGACAATGGCGAAACTCTGCTACGGATGTGGCGGTTGTTATTATACGGCCCACAATACGCTAAGGCGTATGGTGGGTCGCATACGCTAGAGGTCCGCAACAAGTTCGCATAGATTTGTCGTAGATGTCATTCTTTAGGCAACCCCATACAAAATAATTCATGGAGTTAACACAAAGTGATCGGGGAGGCCATCTTATTGGTGCATTGGTACTGATTCACTTACCTGGAAAACATTGATTAAGATGCTGTGCAACTCTTCCAGCATTATGTGCACCACAACCGTCCTGCATGAAGTATTCAAGATTTTGTCTTACTTCTAAGGGCATTGCATCGAGTACTTCGTCTAATACATCCAGATATCGGTACTGATTTAAGGTACCATTCAAGAAAATGGGTCCAATAATCCGATTGTTGATTATACCGCACCACAAATTTTGGGAAAAACGGACTTGTGGTCTAACTTCTTTGATTAAATGTAGATTAGTAGTTGCATACACATGTTTGTTTCTTGGATTAAATAATCCACTATTAGTAATTGTGCATTCATCTGTCTATAATATCTTAGTCTACAACAAACGATCAATACGTAGTTTTCTATTATACCAACGAGAGAATTCCAGTCTTCTATCAGAGTCTCCAGCGTGCAATTTTTGGACTTTTTGAAATTTATAATCGTGGCATTTATGTTTCTTCAAAATTCTTTTCACCGTCGAGGGCCCAACCTCGCACTCTTGAGCAATTCGTCTAGTAGAATTTTCAGGGTTTATGTGAATTTGTGCAAGAACATTAATTTCATTAACAGTATTCTATCAATCTCGATATGTAGTTATACTTTTTTTTACGCTGCCAAACTCCATCATATTTTTTGAAATGTAAGAAAACATCCTTTTAGATGGCTGTTGTCTATCAGGGTACAATTGTAAATAATTCTGAGCTGCCCATGTTTCATTCCTGTAACATCTTATGCACACATCGTACATATCTTTCCTCTCTTCTTCGGTATAACGAACCATGTTATTTATTTAATTTTAAATGATTTAAGATCAAAAAAGTACTGCAATACACATTAATATTACATGTGACAGATAAATAAATATGAGAGTAGTATTGTTTCTATATGACATACAAAGCTAATGTGATTTTGAGAAGGCTTTATTTATGCAAAAATTAAAACATTGAAGAGAGGGAAAGCAAAAGTAAAAGATTTATTGGAAAATTTTAGCATTCACGTTGAAAATAAAGTATAGGTAATAAAACATGTAGATTTTTGATTTTTCCGGTATTTCCCAATTTTCCAGGGCATTAACAATTAGCCGGTTGTTAATATTTGGCGAGTTACTCCAGATTTTAAAAAAATGAAGGTGTACGTTGTCTAGAAGACGGGATATTGCAAAATTTTTATGCGCGCTCCAATTTGAAGTTTCGGTCTCAAAAATTCGCCGCCTGTAAACTGAGCTCAGGCTGTTCTTCCCACCTCCCACCACCTTCATTTTCAAGGGCTAGGACTTCATACTAATTGCATAAATTGTATACTTATCAATAGAACAAAAAAATATAGGTCTTCATTGAAAATCTGCGAAAATTTCAGCTCTTAATATTTATAAATGATACAGACATGATTTTTTTAAAAGTTGCTATCTTGACTACTATTGGTCGTAGAGTTAATTTTTTTTAAAATACGTGTTTTTCAAACGGCTTTTCAATGCGCCTATTCTATTTGTTTATAAGCAAAAAACCACCCACCTTTTAAACGGACTTTTTAACAACAATTTTTTGAACAAATAGTTTATTATTTTTTCACCTTACCTTGTGTAGTTCAACCTTTCAAGAATCCATTCCACTTTTGTTAAACATCTTTAGATCCATTATCTTGCTTATGACGATTGTTTAAACAGGCACTCTCTGGGATGAACAAATGCAATTATTTATAAACTGCCAAACCGATCTGGCTGAAATTTCGCACACTTATAAAGGAACATAATGGCCGTCTTGTTACCAAGATGTTATGTGTCACTTACTGCCATTATGGCAAAACTTTTAACATTTATAAAATAATGCAAAAAGATGATTTTTCACCATTATCCCGATAATTTATTTATCGATTTGAACTCATAGAAAATGAAATTAAAGGTCGTTTTAATACCTACAACATTTACTAATACAACTTTTCTCTGAAACATAATTGGAAAATTGTACGGCCCGAAAACTGAATTTTCCGACTTTGGTCGTTGTTTTTAAAAAAAATAGGGCAAATCTGGCTGTACGTCTGTAAGTATTTTTAGTATACTATAACCCCCCCCCCCCTTCAGATACCTGTATAAATTTTTAGCGTGAAATTGATCAATTTTCTATATACAGACTGGATTATGGGCCATAGAAGTCGAAGGAGGTTCTCAGCACGCTCACGGAAAAAATCAGTAGCTCTTGGTCTATAAGGGATTACCCCTTGTAAGTCGAATAAGTAATAACACTTCAAATAATGCAAAATGTACATGGCATTTGCATAAAAACACTGAATAATTCCGTGATGTTGAATAACAAAAGTCACAAATTTAATACTGATATATTCCGTACCAAAGTACAAACTTTTCATTTTTATACCCTTACTGCGGTGATTGATAAAGTTCTGATTCAACAGAAATTTATTTGCTTGAAATTTGGAACCTCTAAACTTTTATTTACATTTGAATATCAAGTTCAGACTAATATACGCGCTTATTAAATTTTTCATAGACGAGACAGCTTCTGCTTTTAAAATATTACAAATAAATATTTTACCAAGCATAAACAAAAGAATAATTAAATAACTAACCTGTTGGATCCAGTGTAGTAGAATTTTAGCAATATGCGGGTCAGGCGGTGGAGGAGCGGTGGTGTTCTGTATAGCTGTCACCAGATTATTTGCTGCTTCTCTAACCCCCGGTGGAGAACTGCCGAAACCGTAATCAGGCGAATGAGCATTTAACGAACCACTGTTGCCTAAAAACAAAAGAAGTATGAGTTTAATGATTCAAAGCTAAACAGAATATCAAAGTAATTGTAACTGATGCATATGCTTTACTGATTTCTATATATTACTTATACGAGCATCAGTGAATTTTCGAAATGCGAAGGCAAGTATAAATGATATTCGAGCGTCAAAACCCTTCAGAGTTTTAATCCTACTTTACAGCAACTTATTTCCAGCAACTTGCTATTTTGAAATCTAATCGGTCGTGGCTATACAGGGTGTCCCAAAACACCCGCATTCACCTTAACGTGCTGATTCTACGTGTAAATATAATAAGAAAACTTCATATAATTTTTTTTCCGAAAATGCTTCCTAAAGGAGCTACCGCCCTCTGAATAAAGGGCCTAAATGTAGGTTTTTATTGATTATCTCGGAAATACTTTCAGACAATTTTATGAAACTTTATTCACTATTTTGCATTATTTAGGTTTACATTTGTACAGTACTGACAAAAATTTATTTCTTACATAGGTGTAGAAACGAGGGATAGTTACTCTTTCCTTTCCTTTATATTTTTATTTTTTTAAGACTTTATTATGATTATCTGGATAATATTACACAAAAAAGCTCTCTTGATAATTAGCCGTACGACAAACCGTTGTCGAGGAAAAGAACTTCAAACGAAATATTGACGATTCGTTTCTTCGAAATGATTATCTGCTATGGTATGGCCAATCAACAAACTGTACCAGCCTGACTGGCAACGAGTCACTAGAAGTTAATGTAACAAAAGATAGCAATTTTTTAGCCTAAACAAGAAGATAAAAGTTAGAAAAAGTATAAATATTTTCTACCAAAATGTAAGAGGTCTTCGAACAAAAGTCAAAGAGTTTTATACTCTGTATAACCGAAACATGGTTAAATAACAATTTCTATGACAACGAAATATGTGATTCGCGTTACATAGTGTTTAGGAATGATATAAAAACTATAACGAAGCTGAAGTCAACCGTGGTGGCGGTGTCTTGTGTTGTGTAAAACGAAAATATAAGCCTGTTTTAGTATCGAAAAGTGCAAATATTAACTTTCAGTGGATTATTGTTAGAACTACTATAAAAAACCTCGAAACACTCATTTGTTGTGTATATATAACATCAGGATCACCATTATATATTTATGAAAGCTTTCTGGAATCCTAACAAACTTCCGAAGATTTTAATTTTGCTAGTAAGTTATTTATAATAGGAGACTTTAATATTACGGAAATTACTGGGGCGGAATTTAACCTCGGCAACGGTACGTCCAAAGCAAAAATAATTAATCAGCTAATAAGTGAATACGACCTGTACTCTATCAATAATATTAATAACGGAACAAGTAGTCTAGTTCGGTTTTAACAAATGTAACTGAAGCAAGGGTAAATGAATGTGATACGCCTATGGTAAGCATTGATACTTTTCATCCATGTTTAGATATTACCTTTAATTTAAATAATGCAATACCTGAAAATAAAACAAACATTGTAAACGATAATAATCCCTTCGACTTTAGAAAAGGTGATTATATCCGGCTATACCAGTTGCTCTCACAATGTAATCGGTTCGAAAAATGACGTATAGATAATGCCGACAGTTGTGTAGATAGTTTTTATAGTACACTAAATAACATTTTCGAGCAATGCTTACCAAAAAAGAAAAGTTTTCACAAAAACAGATTCCCAGTATGGTTTAGCAAAGAACTTATCTCTAAAATAAAAGAAAAAGAGCATTACTTTAGAATGTCAAAGAAAAGGTCACAATTACATGAGCACTATTATACACAAAAGTTTCATTGTTTGAGAACACAAGTAAAACGTCTTTATAAAACTTGTCACAATAATTATGTAAAAAATATTGAGAATAACATACATGATAACCCGACCAATTTCTGGACATATATAAAAAAACAAAGAAAGAACTGTAACATATACCGATTTAATTATAACGATATTGATCTTGATAATGATGAAGCAATAGCGAATGGCTATGCAGACTTTTTCAAATCTGTGCACAGTCCAAGTAATTTGCCTAACAACTTTGACTCGAATTTTCCTAGCTATAATCTAAATAACTGTGACATAAACAATATAACTGAAAATGAAATATTAATAGCAATTAAATCACTAAAGCCTAAGGCAGCCATTGGTGTAGATGGCATACCTGCTTATTTTTTCAAAGCATATGGTGAACTGATCGCGAAACCACTTGCCATGTTATTTAATTTGTGTCTCAAAGAAAAAGTATTTCCCAATAAATTTAAAATAGGACGTATAACTTCTATTCACAAGAGCGGAAACACTAGCTTTATAAACAATTATAGACCCATAACAGTTCTACCATGCCCATCAAAAATATTTGAAAGGGTAATATACAGGGTGTTGCATCATGAGAGGGACATAGCTTAATAGGAGGTAGAGAACATCAGTGGTAACCGGAACCTCCCATAGAAATGTCTCATTGGGCCTTCATTACGAAGTTACAGGGTGTTAAATAATTTTTGGCCAAACCTGTTTTTTGTCATAACTTTGACAGGGAATGAAATAACGGATTCATATTTGGTACCGCTAATGTACTAACGAGCCCCAAGAGGTACATGTATAAAAAAAATATATCCAGGTCCGGACTCACTATAATTTATGTTTCTTCTTTGCGTCAATAAAACATCACCCTGTATATATTTTTTTGAAATTTCAATACGATATTCGAAAAGAGCAAGAAAAAATAAACAAAATGGCCTATTTCATTTTTTTGTTACACCTTCGTGGTTATTTAAATACGTTGTTAAATGTGCAAGAAAATGGATTACAGAACCCTATTAAATGAGAGGCACGTGAAATAAATAGTTTTATAACTAAAATTTGCAAAAATTCTATTGAGCCTAGGTGGTCTGGGTGAATCCTAATTCCGGCACGTTTTAAAGGTCCATTTTGGTAAAAAAACTGTGGTCTTAATAAGTAATCGGGTATGAAATAACAAAATTTTTAATCAATCACAGTAGGCTTGTTCAAAGTGACAGATAATAAAAAGAAATCTCCTAAACAGTTGAATAATTATTTGTTAGTAATTTAATGTGTCAATAATCCGCATTTAGTTAGTGAAAACTTGTGAAAATATTTTAACTATGCCAGTAAAATTTACAAACGTGGAATATGCTGACATAATATTCATCTATGGTTTCTGTAATGGAAATGGTAGGTCGGCGGAAAGAGAATATCGGCTGCGTTTTCCTGGTCGTCGATGCCCTAATCATAAAACCTTTAGTACGGTGTTCCAGTATGCAAGACAACACGGAAAGTTTCCTACTTCTGCAGCTGTGGAGCGTGTTTTACAACAAGGTGTGCAGGAACAAAACAATATTATAAACGTAGTTCAAGAAAACCCAAATATGAGCACTAGACGAATCAGTTTGGCAACTGGTATTCCTCATTGGCGAGTATGGAGAACCCTAAAAAGAGAACGTTACCATCCATATCATATCCAGCAGGTACAGCGTCTTCAACAAGGCGACGATATCCCCCGCCTGGCATTTTGTCATTGGTTGTCTAACCATCGCCCAGTCATTTACAGAACCTTATTTACGGATGAGGCACAATTTACAAGGGATGGAGTAAACAATTCACGAAATAATCATAAATGGGCACAGGAAAACCCACATGCGGTACGCCAACGCCGTTCGCAACACAGGTTTTCTGTAAATGTTTGGGTCGGACTTGTGAATAGACATTTGATAGGGCCACATTTTTTTGAAGAGAGATTGAATGGTGAAATTTACTTTGATTTTCTTCAAAACATTTTACCGAATATGTTAGAAAATATCGGTATAAGAGGCATGTTGTTTCAGCATGATGGGGCCCCACCACATTTTAACCTTCAAGTAAGAGAACACTTAAACAATGTGTATCCTAATAGATGGATTGGACGCGGGGGTCCACATGAATGGCCACCAAGATCTCCTGATTGTAACCCTTGTGATTACTTTTTATGGGGCCACTTAAAAAACGAGGTTTATAGCATTGAAATTGAAGTAGACAACATTTAATCCAGCGCATCGTTACAACCTGCGACGAAATACGGAATAATCCAGAAATGATACGTCGAGCAATTGGTGACCTTCCTAAACGCGCAAGAAAATGCACAGAATGTGGGGGAGGACATTTTGAAAATTTACTTTAGTGTCAATTACGTTTTATTTTTTAACACATTTAGTTATTGTTTTGTTATTTATTGTTAATTGAATGGAAAATATTTTATTTATTTAGATTTTAGTTTGTTCTCTTTTCCAATTTTTATTAAGTATAAAATGTTGATGATTTTCTTGATCAAAGTAACTGGTTGCTTAGGCCTAAATGGTTTAAATTATCTGTCACTTTTATTCTTTGAACAAGCCTACTGTGATTGATTAAAAATTTTGTTATTTCATACCCGATTACTTATTAGGACCACAGTTTTTTACCAAAATGGACCTTTAAAACGTGCCGGAATTAGGATTCACCCAGACCACCTAGGCTCAATAGAATTTTTGCAAATTTTAGTTATAAAACTATTTATTTCACGTGCCTCCCATTTAATAGGGTTCTGTAATCCATTTTCTTGCACATTTAACAACGTATTTAAATAACCACGAAGGTGTAACAAAAAAATGAAATAGGCCATTTTGTTTGTTTTTTCTTGCTCTTTTCGAATATCGTATCGAAATTTCAAAAAAATATATACAGGGTGATGTTTTATTGATGCAAAGAAGAAACATAAATTATAGTGAGTCCGGACCTGGATATATTTTTTTTTATACATGTACCTCTTGGGGCTCGTTAGTACATTAGCCGTACCAAATATGAATCCGTTATTTCATTCCCTGTCAAAGTTATAACAAAAAACATGTTTGGCCAAAAATTATTTAACACCCTGTAACTTCGTAATGAAGGCCCAATGAGACATTTCTATGGGAGGTTCCGGTTACCACTGATGTTCTCTACCACCTATTAAGCTATGTCCCTCTCATGATGCAACACCCTGTATAACAGAATGTACTTGCATGTTAGCCCAGTCATAATCAACCAACGCACGGCTTTGTACATAGTAAATCAACAGTTACCAATTTGTGTATATTTAGTGACTCAGTTGCCAACGAGATTAAACATGAATCACAACTTGATGTCATTTATACAGACTTGGCGAAGGCATTTGATAGGGTCAATCACCAAGTACTTATCCTAAAATTAGAATCATTTTCATTTAGCAGAAACACTTTGGACTTTCTTTACTCATACCTAACAGGAAGGACACAGTTTGTAAAATTTAATAGTGATAAATCATATAACTTTAATCCCACAACAGGAGTCCCACAGGGGTCCATTCTGGGACCTTTGCTTTTTGTATTATTTGTTAATGACATAAACCTTTATATTAAACACTCTAAATTTTTACTGTATGCAGATGATCTAAAATTGTTCCTTAGAGTAGATACTTTGGAAGACTGTAATTTATTACAGAATGACCTAGATGCTCTTGTTGTCTACTGCAGCAAAAGTGACCTTACTCTCAATGAGTCCAAATGTAAAACAGTCAGTTTCACAAGAAAAAAAAATCCTATTATAAATGACTACAAGATCAATAACACGACGTTAGATCGTGTCTGTGAGATAAAAGATCTAGGTGTCAAGTTTACTAGTAACTTTAGCTTCAACAGTCATGTATTAGAATTAATATCCGAGGGTTACAGAAAGCTTAGTTGTATTACTAGATCTAGTAAAGAGTTTAACTATGATACCTGTATATTATTATTCAATTCATATGTCCGTTCTAAACTAGAGTATGGGGCTATAATATGGAATCCAAAAACTATTTTATATTCTGATATGCTAGAAAAAATCCAAAAAAGACTACTGAGAACCCTATTCTTTAGAAAACATAATTCATGGCCATTATTTATATTTTACACAACGCAACCACTAGATTTTAATATTAACTCACTTCAGAATAGAAGAAATAACTCTGAGATATTGTTTATATTTAACGTTTTTAATAAGATTAATGATCCTGATATCTTAGCAGAAATTGCTATTAATGTTCCTGATATTAGATTAAGAAGGAGAGATAATACTTTTAAAATAACAAACACAATTTCGCCCGTTAGCCAATGTTTGATTACTACAAATGAATTTATAAAAAATCATGACATTGACTTTTTTAACATAAGTAGAAGTAAACTGTTAAATTGTATGTAATATTAGCTTTACATGTCAAATGTATATTTTTCCTCCATACTACTGTTTCTTAGTTTTAGCCTGTAGTATACACACTACTAAAACCCTGTACACCATGTAAGTGGAATATTGTATTCTGTATGATGTGCAGTATAAATAAAGTTCTAATTAATAATAATAATGGGGAACATTCTCTTTTATTTTATCCACAAGAATGCACCAGCTGTGTTTGTTCGTCAATGCCAATACGAAAAAATATGTCTTTGTATAAACAAAGTTAATAATTAGGATGTAAAATGAAAACTTGTAGCTGTGCACTAAAGTGCTCTAATTCAGTAGGACATTTATGTCCTAAAAATGACCGTTTCTGACAAACTATTTAAAGGTTATATATGATACAAGTTGAGAATGATATTAAACCGAGTATGCATGGCGTCATCTATTGGATATATTAGGAACTGGCTTGGATTGTTCCTCATTCTTTTTATCAATTTGGCTCATTTTTACGAACAAGAGATTGATAAACCCAGAAATCGGGAAATTTAAACAGTTTAAAAGTTATAATATAACTTTGAGAAATAACATTAAACCGAGTACGCATGGCGTCATCTATTGGATATATTAGGAACTGGCTTGGATTGTTCCCCATTATATGCGTTGCAATTCCCGCAACGAGAACGTTTTCCAGACGCGAATGTTATCTCGCGCACGGAACATTGGAAGTTTACTATCTAATGGAAGAAATGCCGGTCGAGTTATTCCAGTAGCTGAAGAAGAATTAATTCTGGGTGCATTCTTCGAACAACCAACATTGAGTATTAGGCGGGATGCTAGAGAGCTGGCTGAGGACTACCAGATCCCGTGTTCATCGAATTCTTCGACGCAGTGATCGACACTGTTATCATTATCGAAGAGTTCAACAACTCTTGCCACGAGATCATGAACCACGATTGATCTTCTGTACAAGTAAGTTTAATTATTTATGCAGTACATGACAAATTAAAGAAAAATTATTTTCAACATTATGTAGGATAGGTTTTTACCAATTACAGGTGAGCGCACTTGCCTCTCACCTAAAAGTTCCGGGTTCGATTCCCGGCCGTGGTAGTGGAAAATACTGTGAGAGGGATTTTTTCACTATACACGGATATTGGGTGTGTGTCCCTTGTCTCTAAATGTGTAGCCCCCTCCCACACAAGGCTCTTCTAGAGCCTTCCGGGATAAAGGGGGTCGTAATTACTTGTGGTGTTATTATTATTATTATTATTATTATCGCATTCAAATTGACCGACTGAAAATGAGTTTTCACCCCTTCTGCAACACTTTGAGACTTTGTTGCAAGGAAAAAGGTTGTTTATTTTTATTGGAACTAAACATTTTTCATGAATTCAGCCATGCCGTTATTACACAAAATTTTGGTCGAGGGCTCCACCTCTATAACATTGTCGTTAGGATAAGCGCTCGTATTTTAATTATCAATTACTAGAAACGCGTGTTTGTGGAAAATACCGGTGAAAGTAACTATTTTTAAAATAGACGAGTTCCGCCGCTTCGGCAAGTGTCCAGTCATCTGCAGACCGATTTCAAATTTTTTGTCTTTGATTTTTTGTCGTCAGTGCAGAGTAGACTCGGACATTCCCGATGCTGCGGACTCCTGATGTTAAAAATGGCAAACAACCAAATCGACGACTTGCAAATAGTTCAAATTGGTGCCATCAACGGCATCTGCCAGAAACACTTTAAGAAGCATCGACAATAAGAAGCATCGACAAGACAAATGTGACAAATAAAATCAATTAGAGGAATGATAGATAAATAAATGTACAAGATTATATATTGCAGCAACGTCAACTAGAAGAATGACAGATAAATAAATCCACAACGGCAGGTTTCGTCGTATTCCTCTAATATGCTCTCTAAATGAAAAAAAATATATAAAAATAAATATATTGAATTTGTGTAAATGTTCCATCTTAAATTATTAATTATTTTACCGATAGACAGGTCACTTGAATTACCCCCCAAATTAGGCTTTCCGCCAACAGATGGCTGATACTGGCAAAATATACTAATTTGTTAAATAGATATGTATACCATAAAAATATAAATATAAACTATTACTATGATTTGATGTATAAAAATTGTCTACAAAATGATAGTGTAATGGTGGTTAATGATCGAAAAAGTCCTTAATAATCGATTGTTTTTAAAATTTATCAAGTTAGTACTCTGACAGCCGAATTGTCGAACAGTCAGTTGAAGTCATATCCTCTAGTTTTTGTGGGTTACAATGGTTATAAATATTACCCAAGCACCTTAAAACTTTTTTTTATCAAGAAATTGAGCTGAAAACTTTGCTAAGTGATTAATTTAGTTTAAAAGGCATCTGGTTGCTACTCGGTTTGGTACCGAATCAAAAACTAGATTTTTACAAATATTTTCACTTTTTATTTTGGATTATTTTAATTGAAATTACGCGAATGGAGGGGAGTAGAGTGTTGTGGATAAGATCGTTCAACTCGGGGAGATACGCCATTTGTTAGTCACAATGGTTAGCTGTACGAGAGAGCATCGTGCGTTCACAGTCGAGGAGTATTTGAAATCGAGAGTCTATGATTGTTGTGCAACGGCGCTTCCGCCGACATTTCAGTATTTCTCGCCGTGGTTGGATTCCGAAACATTTATACAGCCCAGTTGTTTTTTGGACGATCATAATCTTGTAAGCGTGAAAGCCAAGGTCTTTGTGTAAAATTCTGCATAGAGTTCGATTACTAACTCTGAGCGCTGCGGCTTATTTTCGGGCAGAGCGCTCTGAGCTGCGAAGGACAGACTGTCTCACTCTTTCAATGGTAGTGTTCTTACACTTCGACTACGACCACGAGGTTTCAGATTAATTGCCGATGCAGTCGTTCTAAAATTCAGAACCCATCTGATGATTGTATCGTGTTTCGGGACCGGACCATGGCGACAAATATTGAAACGTCGGAGGAAACGCCGTTGCACAACACTCATAGACCCTCCCAATATCAAATACTCCTCCTTCTCCGTACTCCTACTTCCGTCCGTTCGTGTATACTACTCGTTCCAAAAGCACCCATCCATTCTGCCGCTCCCTGTACTTTCCAACATTCCAGGGTGGGTAATGCACTTTTTTAAAACAAACTTCGCAAATTCAAATTAAATATTTTTTCCACAAAAGGTCTTCGTTTGGTCTTGGTAGTCATTCCTTAAAGTTTAGTGTGGGTTCCATGCTCCAGTAATAACCAAACCAACCAAAATTTCACGGACCGCCACTAGTATATGGGAAAGTGAAAACACCATAGAGATGTTGTTAATAAAAGCTGTCGCAGAGAACCTAGAACGACATTCAACGAAGCCAAGGCGGGTCGCTAGTGAAGGAGATTAGCCGAATTAATTTTGAATTCTGGTAATAAATGTTCTAAATCCGTTAAATTATGCTTAATCTGCTAATCGTTATAATCAAGAGAAAGAGCGATCAAAGGTAAACCGATAAGTATTTAAAAAATAAGTATACTCCATTATACCTTCAAAAAATGCCTGTTACGTACGCTATTCAGCAGCCTTTTTTATGTGCATATTGATTTTCCCTATAACGTAGATAAAACCAAGAACAAAAGTAATATATAACTCAGCTCAGAGGCGGCCGGTATCGTATTATTTTTGTTTGCAACAAATTTCAATATACTTGCATTTTACGTCTCTTTGCAAGTCAATAGGATCCTCGTTATTTATTGCATCGTCGTATTGTAAACATATAACAAAAACGCATTGGCACATGGAAATAAATCAATGGATCTTTCCCATCCCAGGATATATTACCTTTGATAGATCTGGTAGTGAATTACTGTAAACTCACATGAATTATAACATTATGAAGTACCTAGCGAAATTTTGAACACAAATTTTTCTACTCGATGCCTTTATAACTTCATGAAATGGGAATTTTGTATAGCGTGTCTATACTGTCTATAATATAATGTTAATGAGGCTGGAATTTAATCCAATAATATACATAGAACTAGCGTTTTCCAAACTGTGTTGTGCATAACGTCGGTATTTTTCTGATTGTTACAGGTAATCACCTGTGGTGAAATTTTACGGTTCTAATTTATAGAAATGTAAAAAATGTAAGTGTGAGCAAAAATGAAGATTACAATGTCTAAAAACTGTGTGGGAGAATTAAAAATTATCAAATTTACGCAAGGAGGATGTAAGTATACTACAACAGCTAAATAATGTTGATGAAATTAACAACTATTTTACCACCTGGATTCTTTCTTACCTCGCGACCAAAATACTATCGATTACTACATACATATAGTCCAATAAAGGGGACTTTTAAATGTCCATTCGTACTCCATGGCTGAATTTTTTACCAGAAATTAGTTTTAAGATGCACATCAAGCGTCTGTAGTTAAAAAGTAGAAATTGATGGGCAGGGGTTGTAAAAAAAATATTTAAGGGTTGAAATCGCGATATGTCAAAAACGGAAAAATTTTCGAAAAACAGTTTTAGACAAAAGTTGTAGAGAAAAAAATTCTGTGTAAAGAAGCTACTTAACTTTTTTTTTGTATAAGTGACCGGCGAGCCGTGAAATTCGATTAAAGATTTTGAACGATTTACACAGTAAAATACACCGCTGGCGCGTATGCCCTCTCCTCGCCGTCGCTTTTTTGACAGAACACAATGACATATCGTCTACAGACCTCTCAAATTAAAGTACTAGACAGGGTGATATTTTGAAAAGTGACACGAAATGTTGCTGTAGTAAGGCATTGTAATGGAATTTTTCATAAAAATTCTTATAACTCCGGAACGGATAGAGATATCGAGATCATATTTGACACGTAGGTTGTAATACAGATCTGGGATGGAATTCGAATGAATCTGCGGATGGAAGGATATAAGTCCCACATATGTTATCACAAACATGAAAAATCCTTATAACTCGCAGACGGGTAGACATATCGCTTTCATATTTGAGACGTAGGTGTTACTATTGAAGAGAGACGGAATCCAAATGATCCTGCTGAGTGATTGGATTCATATCGGATCAGTTTGTGTCACACAGCTTCTCAAAGTGTTTTTAAGTATTTTACGGTGTTTTTGGCTTTCTTTTATGCCCAGTAAAGGGGAATTATAATTGTTCACTCGTAATCCATGTCTCAATTCTTGTCCAAAAGTTTAAAAATGCGTCCGTATAATGGACGCAAAATTACGTTCAGTGATATTTTCGTCTAAGAATATTAATTAGTATTAAAATGCTTTTGTAGTTACTATAAAAACAACTTCTCGAAAATCGGACGTAAAATACGTAACATTTAAAGAAGTAGCTGAGGAGAGTATATTGTTAGTTCAAGCATGTACCGCCTAGATATCTCTACAAATTCTATATTGATATACATTTAGTTTAGTAGATATACATAGTAGTTTAGTTTAGCAATTGTATCAATTTTGCGACTCTTCCTAAAGATAATAGTAAAACGAACAGTGATAATAATTTTTAGAAATAGTTGTTTTTCATTAAATATAACAAATATTATAAGCAAATTAATATAATGTGAATTTAGTGAACACAAATGAGCACATTTAAAAAAGTACAAACACATTTAAAAAATCAAGTATGGTCTGAAAAAACAATGTTTGTGTGGTATAAATTGTTGATCGGTTTAAAGCCTGAATACAAAAATTTATGTTTATCAAGAAACCCGGTCGGGTTCCGCAGCTAATTTTCGAGCGAAACAGGACCTTATTCATATACAGCAAGATACTACTTTCTGCACCATCTGGATATCTATTTTCTTTTATATAAAGAACATGATCATTTAACATTGATAATTACATACGAAATGAGTTGTTTATCGTTTCATCTTTCAAATAAATACCTTTCTTTGTTATCTTATTACGGCATTGCCATTGATGTTTGAATTTTCAGATATGTCATTTCCTTTATATTTGTATACTAAACGGAAATACGTCTTCAAAAACGGAAGTATGTCGTCGACGGACATAGAAGTCGCTTAATTTAATCCTGTGACAGTGACATTTATAAATAATGTGAATATAGACACAAACAAACTAGTATAAAAACATAACCTAAATTTTTTTAAAGACATAGTGAAGTTAGGTGCGAGTGGGTTCCCTAACCTAAAAATCGAATATTTAAGTAGGATTTTTGCAAGCACCCCCAGGGTCGGATGGGGTAGCATTTTCCACTATACCGTCCACGAGGAATTAATTACGACGGTTATCGAATCTATCCGATCACACCCGAAGGCGTAATTCATCGTTTTATCAACGACTGGGGGAATTTAAAAACCGAAACAAGTTTCAGGGGAGTTCACACGTGTGAAGGCTAGGATTTTAAGCAAAAATCCGAACTTCGCACGAACATTTCCGAAGACACATGATGGGGAGGGAAGTGTCGTTATCGACTAAGTCAACCACGAGAAATCTATCGGCCAGAAATTAGTGAAACGTTACTAGAGGATAACTAGGACCTCGATACACTTTTTGCACTACTATTGACGGACCGCCCAAATTTTGACGGGGATCAAGAAACCCGGTCGGGTTTCGCAGCTATTTTCTCTCTCTCTCGTGCTAGAGCGAAACGGGACAGGGATTCATATACAGCAAGATATTGCTTTCTGCGCCATCTGGATATTTATTTTCTTCTATAAATAGAACATTGGTAATTACATGCGAAATGAGTTGTTTATCGTTTTATTTTTTCATTCATTTTTTTTAATGGCATTTGGGCGGTTGACCCACAGCCAAGCACTAAATTATTTATTTTTTCGTCTTCTGGCTTTGGTTGTCTCCATTCAGCCACGATATTTATTATTATATATACTTCTTAATCTAACCTACTTGCAATCGCTAACCTGATACAAAACTAAATTATTAAATACTTAAATAACGTGCTTCTAACATATTCGATAAAATAAACATTATTTTGTGATACAAAAGAAAGTAGACGGGGTCACGTACTTTATCGTTTTATCTTTCAAATAAATACCTGTCTTTAATTTGTCATCTTATTGCGGCATTGCCATTGATGTTTGAATTTTGAGATCTATCATGCCGGTTATATTTGTGTACTTAGCAGAAATGCGTCTTCAAAAACGGAAGTATGACGTCGACGGATATGGAAGTCGCTTAATTTAATCCTGTGACAGTGACATTTAAAAATAATGTGAACATATACACAAACCATCTAGTATAAACATAACCTAAATTTTTTTTAAAAGACATAGTGAAGTTAGACGCAAGTGGGTTTTCTAACTTGAAAATAGAGCCTTTTAGTAGGACTTTTCCCCGGTCGAAACCGGTCGGAGTTACATAACCTCAAAGAGGTTTAGAACAATTTTTAGAGAAAGACGGTCGGCGTCCTCCGAGTACAGGCTGAAACATTACCTACGGAGAGTGTTGTGATAAAATAGGTCAGGATGTTATCCACGGAAAGTGTTGCGCAAAGACAGGCCAGGATGTTGTCACCTGCGAAGGATGTTACGCATCGCGAAAAGGACGCAAAAATAAAAATGCAGAAAAGTTACACGAGCATGTCGGGGGGTTTTTGTGCCGTCAAGGCCGCCCCCGGCCAACCAACATCAGAAAGTGAAGCAGACAGATGTACCGCCGGCCTAGACAGGTCGATAGTTCTTAGACGAAAACTAAAGAAACGAACCAACAGGACACAGGAAAGCGCGTCGAACGCCAGTGTTGAGAGCGTTAAGCTGGCACCCGGCCGCTTAGAAAGTAACCAAAAAAATTAAGACCTGTTTAAGGTGAACTTGTCATCTTATTGTGGCATTGTTATTGATGTTTGAGTTTTGAGTTCTGTCATTTCGGTTATAAAAATGTACTAGATGGAAGTGGCGTCGGCCGACGGATACGGAAGTTAAATCGCTTAATTCAAACAGTGGATAAATTTGTGGATAAATAAATGCAAGTGAATGTTTTTTTCCTTTTATAAAAAAAAATCAGAATAATTTAGCATTGGTAATTACATGGAAAATGAGTTGTTTATCGCTTCATCTTTCAAATAAATATTTGTCTTTAACTTGTCATCTTATTACGACATTGCTATTACTGATGTTTGGATTTTGAGATCTGTCAAAATAATATGAATTATTGAAGTATTAATCACATGTGTGCAATTTTGATTTCTGATTTTTGGATCAAGCACCAAAATACGAATTGTGTTAACTTTAAAAATATCCAAAATAACAAATTTGTAATTATCTGATGTAAAAAATGGAAATATTTAATCACAAAAACACATTGAGTGTCGTGTCGGATTACGTGGCGGATAGATTGTAAAACAGATGTTTTCTAAGTATTACACATATTGTTTTACAGATTTTTAGGGGAAAGTTTACGTTTGTACCGGACATTTAAGTAAGCGCGTGAGTGTAAGGGTTCAGTTCTTTATACATTCGGATTTCTTTTTCATTGTCAATACGGATAAAGAATTTATGTGCAGTGAATTAACGAAAGCAGATGTCAAAATTATCAAAGAAGGTCAGTGGCTCAAAGATTCTCATTTTTTTTTCATACATTTTATGTATAAATGTTCATTACGAAACACCATACCAGTCAAAAAGACACGGCTCAGTCCTCAGCTTTGAACTTGCAAATGGGAAGTGAATATTTTTTCTTCCTATCTGATCCAACTAGTGAAGACGAAGAGCACTGTTTGAAGCAAATGGTAGAATTATCCTATCGTATTGTACTTTACTACTACTTGCAGTGCTTTTCTCCTTCGCTTGTTAGAAATAATTTATAAGTTTGTCTATATTCAAATTTCACGGTTCTTTTATATAATCTATCTTAATAGCTACTTGTGAAACCACGTACTGTTCCATAATGAAGAAATAAGTAAAATCACCCCCCCCCCCCCCCCTCAACACACACATTTCCAATGTCTAATACTAATTTTCTAATTTCCCCGCACCCCCTGACCATCCATCATGTTTATCTTTTTGACTATATATTTCATGATGAGAGCCACATAATCTTTGTTTAAACCAAATTGGAAGACAATAACAAAAAGCATTTTACCGTTATCGCAGTCCCTTGTACCACCTTTACTTTCTGTAAAAAATCAAATAATACATTATAGCCCAGGGAAATAAGCTAAAAAAAGGCCATCTGCGGAATGAGGCCGAGCAAGTTGAATTTTTGCAGAGACCTTCGTTCTGACGTTCCAATGAAACACAAAAAAATCTCATATGCCTACCCTTGTGCGTCTTGAGATATCGAAGGTCAAAGGTAATGAAAATCGGTTTTTCGTGAAAATCTCGCTTCCAGTGCATCTGACGTCGTAAGAACCAATAACTTACGTAAAATAGTATTCTCTACAAAATTGCTCATATACATTTTTTTCGTACGACCAACCGTTTTCGAGATATAGCATGATAAAGCGGGAGCGCACATTCGTAATATAGGTAATACTGTATTATACTGCAGAGCTAACTATAAAAGCACTTTTCTTAATCTAGACTAGAAAATTAAATTCCCATTATTAAAACCGTTAAACATTTGTTTATTTATAAAAATATATATAATAAATAATTAATAACAAAACAATATATCATTTTCACACCACTTTTGTAATGAAATGCAAAGTTTCTATATATTGTAATGCAAATAAAAAACATTTCTTTATTCCAGACAAGAAAAGTATAATCATCCAGGTATAAAGAAGTGGACCATGATCGTATTTCTCCGAAACGCAGTCTCTAAACCCCTTGCATTGTAAAGCGCCTCTTCGCGTCGCGTCGTGTCGGTCTCGAATCCAAGCCATTTGTTAAAAGCTGTTTCTCGACTGTGAAAGACGTTCTTGTCCACGCGGAATGGCTAGTCTGTGCTTTATATGCAACCGGTCGGATGGTCGTGATTCAGTGAATGTTGTGCGAGGTTTACAAACTATAAAAACTGCAAGTATCGAAAGAAATGATGGGCACATCGAATATTTGAATACCGTGACTTCTGTGAACGTACTTACAGAGTGCCGAAAAGTGTATCTTAGTAAGCACTCAATTACAACAGCAAAACGGCGCCAAGAAGATACAGATTCTTCGACTTCAACCTCACCTCGTAAGAAACGAGCCGGTCTCTTTGATTTTAAAACTCTTTGTATGTTTTGTAGTGAAATAGCTAATGAAGAAGTTGAGAAAAAAAAGGCGCAGAAATATAGACGACAAATTTCTAAAGAGAGTACAATTGAATTTAAAGACAACACTTTACAAGTAGCAGACAAACGGGGTGATTCTTTTGGGCGACTAATAAAAAGTTGCGTTCTCTCTGAAATTGATTGGCAATGGAGGAAATCTTTTATTACATTGAAAATAGCGAAGATT
The DNA here is from genome assembly GCA_963675555.1 of Leptura quadrifasciata. Classification (NCBI taxonomy): domain Eukaryota; kingdom Metazoa; phylum Arthropoda; class Insecta; order Coleoptera; family Cerambycidae; genus Leptura; species Leptura quadrifasciata. Next base: position 49,347,888 of record OY776678.1, read on the forward strand.
CTCAGTTTACATTCAAAGAGTTAAAAGATATTCCCACAGATTATGTGCCAGATGACGAGGCAATAATTGCAAAATTACGGGAAAAATATTCAACTGATATTGTAGTCACGACTAAGCCCAGATCATTCACCATTATTTCTTTTCGCGATGCTCAAACGGATATTTTGTCCAAAGCTTGGTACGAGAGTAGAAAAAATACTCCAGAGGAAGAACGCTTGCGTATAGTCGAAGCTGCTGCGGTGATTATTAGGGAGGATATTCGAGGTACTGTTGTTCAGACCAATTCTTATCCACCTCCGAGCAAAATGTTCGACAATATTAACGAAGAAATTCCTAAAACATTATTATATTTTTTACAAGAAGTAATTATGAAGAGAAGGAAAGGAAATACGGATGATTTGAAGATAAAATGTACCGCTTTAAGTCATTCTATAACGGCTTGTTAGGATCCCACCCTGTAACTGGTTACCTCTTGGGTGGTTGTATCTAATAAATAAATAAATACATCTGTTTTTCTCCATAGAAGGTATGCTTCAAAAAGACTTTTAGATATATTGTCAAGTTTTGGTTTTGTTGCTTCATATAAAGATACTACAAAATATGAAATTTCAGCTGTTTATCATCCACAGCCGCGGGTTCTTTCATCAGATTCAGGTGCCCTTGTACAGTATGTAGCAGAACAGTAACGTTTACACTCTCGATGGACATAATACTCTTCACGTAATGGGTATGATAAAAATAGTAACTCCAGAAGGGGCTGTTATTTCTGAGGAACGTATTAAAAAATATACGATGACACCAAGTGCAAAGGACTTGGCAACATTGTCACATGTGACTCTCTTGACCTATGAATATGCAGGCGTACCAGGATTGAGCAGGATTGAAGTACAAAATTTGACTGATTCAAGTGTATAAGGTGAACGAATTTGTAACACAGTGGATTTGTTTTGGATGTATGGAAAATGGAGAAATATGTCACCAGTACCAGGATGGAATGGATTTTTGGAGCTACTAACAAAAGACAATTGTAACTTTTCTACTTCTAGGATCCTATTTCTTCCGTTCATTCATCACCCTGCGAGTAATGTAAATACAATTTACACCACATTACAGTGTGCTATAAATGCTGCCAAATCTCATGGATAAAGCACATGTATAATAACTTTTGACCAACCATTATATATAAAGGCTCGGGAAATCGTAGCCGCTTCAGAAGATCCTGACTTATCCAAAGTAGTTGTAAGACTGGGAAGCTTTCACATGCTCATGTCGTTTCTTGGCTGCATAGGTTACTTAATGGATGGAAGCGGACTCAAGGAAGTTCTCAGCACAATATATGCACCTAACTCTATTGACAAAATGTTGGATGGCCACGCTTTTGCAAGAAGCGTCCGAGTTTATACGCTGTTACGTCTTGCATTAACAATGATTATTTTTGATGATATGGAGATTACAAATTTTGAGGAATTGGATACATTCATTGAACAGATAACAATTCGTATTGTTTCTTATGACGATGTAGAGGGATGTGCAAATAACTATGTCTCGTTTATCAGTCACTTTCACGGAAAGATAAATGAGTTGAAAATGCGAGGCCCAACGGCACAGCTCTGGATACAATATCTTGATATGGTGTCGATAGCTCAAGACTTTATTCGCGCTGACAGACTGGGACTTTTTAATGAACATCTTAATGCGGTTATAAACATGCTTCCGTATTTTCATTCCAGCGGTCACTTTCTCTACGCCAAATCAGCACATATATATCTCCAGGACATGATGAAATTAAAAGAAACTATGGATCAACAGACGTATATGAATTTTGAACAAGGATTTTTTACTGTAAAGCGCACAGAAAAATTCAATTGCGGAACATGGTCCGATACGATTATCAAACAGACTTTGATGAAATCCATGAAAGTACAAGGAGGAATTTCTCATGGTTGCAGTACTCAAGATAGTGTTATAAGTAAATGGATACAAGGAATGCATGCCACAAATACCATATGTGAGGAAATCTAAAAGTTTTGCGGCGTATCTTTAGAAGCTGCGGAGCAACATGTTGACGCTAGGGATTCACGAATAAAAAGGGATACAACAGATGCTCATAGACTGATTGAGTGGTTCACCCTTCACAATCCTTTTCCAAAAACAGAACAAATGGTATCAATAGCTTCCGGAATTGTGGGAAATGACAAGATAAACTGCTATCTTGCTCGTGCTATTGGCCTACAATCGATGGAAAAAATAGCTGGATTGAAATTTAATGAAATAAAATTGAAGCGCGCAGACAAAGTTCTTCCGCTTTCAACGATCAACAGATCCATTCAGATTCAAGATTCTAAAGTTGCCATAGATCCTTTGTCACTTTTCCAAACAATAACTATTAACAAAAAGTTTGACAATTATCTGCAAAAATATTTTGAGTATGAATTAAGTCCATATCCAACATCACTATTTGACAATGAGGGCATGCGAAAAACCACAAAATCAAAATTGTATAATATGATGGAGCCTGTCAATATTGAACTCAATGAAGATAATGTAACCTACATCATCGATGGTGGATTTTTGCTACATCGTGTCTTATGGCACAAAAACAATACTTTCTCCGACACTCTCGATAGATATGTTACATATTTGCAAAGGCATTTTTGTTCTAACATAATTGTTATATTTGACGGATACCCAGACAACTCTACAAATATAAAAGCAATGGAGCAATTAAGAAAAACCACTGCACTGTCTACATCTTATGAAGTTCGCTTTGATGCAACAATGATTGTGCCAGTCACCCAAGAAAAGTTCTTATCAAACCGATTCAACAATTTTTTTTTTATTGAAATGCTTATTGGACAACTACAAGCTGCCAACATCGCTACAAAACAAGCCAAGGATGATGCAGATGTTCTAATCATCGAAACAGCCATGGAAGTATCGGAAAAAAATGAACCGCCATCATCATTGGAGAAGACATTGATTTGCTTGTTCTCTTAATAGGACGAACTCAGTCACATCACCGACAAATTTTCTAAAAGAAAATTGGCAAAGGGACTACATCAACACTAATTTATTCGCCTAAAAGTCTCGACAAATATCGTCCTTGCAAAGAACATATTTTGTTTTTGCATGCCCTCACTGGATGCGACACTACATCGGCACTATTCAACAAAGGAAAACTTAAGGTTATGACAATGTTTGAGAAACATCCCGATTTGACTCACTCGGCTCAAATATTTCAAACAGAAAACTACCCGCCAGATACAGTATTTCAGAACGGAAAGCGTTTTCTGTTAGCTATGTATGGTGCTTCAAAAGATGAAGTGAACCTTGACAAATTTAAATACACCCAATTAATTAAGGCTACACGACTTAATAGTCCTGTTAATTTGTCATCCCTTCCACCTACCAGTGAAGCACCTCGACAGCATATTTATCGGGTCTACTACCAAGTACAGATTTAGCTAGGGAAAAATCTACAACTCGAAAAATGGGGTTGGGATCTAAAAAAACGGCATATTACAGCCGAAAACAACACTACTGCCACCTGTTCCAGATGAACTATTAAATACAATATTCTGTAATTGTAAAAAGGGGTGTGGTGTGCAGTGCGGGTGTAAAAAGTCGGGCTGTCATGCTTCAAAGTTTGTTGTCAGTGTCACGGACAGGCATGCCTAAACCCGTGCTAGTGAAACCCGACGAAGACGAGGAGGGAGGCAAGGAAACATAAGGCGTGGTGTGGAAAATAATGGATTTTTTGTTATTAATTATTTATTATATATTTTTTTATAAATAAACAAATTTTTAACGGTTCTAATAATGGGAATTTAATTTTCTAGTGTAACAGATTAAGGAAAGTGCTTTTATAGTTATACCTCTGCAGTATAATACAGTATTACCTATTACGAATGCGCGCTCCCTATTTATCATGCTATATCTCGAAAACGGTTGGTCGTACGAAAAAAATGTATATGAACTATTTTGTAGGAAATACTATTTTACGTAAGTTTTGTTATGAGTTCTTACGACGTCAGATGCACTGGAAGCGAGATTATCGCGAAAAACCGATTTTCATGACCTTTGACCTTCGATATCTCAAGACGCACAAGGGTAGTCATACGAGATTTTTTTGTGCTTCATTAGAACATGAAAACGAAGGTCTCTGCAAAAATTCAGCTTGTTCAGCCTCATTCCGCAGAGGAAGTTTTATTTCTCTCAACTTTCATGCATCTGCATCATATTATGCAGAAAATGCAATACTTATACTCGTAGGCGATTGAAGGAGTTGCGCCATGGACTAGATAATGTCCCCCCCCCAGGTTTTCTAGGGTGCTAAATCGATTCCCGGGGTCAAACCAATTGTTCCGCCTCGGCAACCCCCTCAAATTGGTAAAAAAACACTCCCAAAGTCCCCTTTTCCGTGAACCCATTTATTTTTCTACTAATTATTGTTCCCTTGAGTAGAGCGGAAGGTCCCTCGAGGGATTTGACCTCAGCCATCCTATCCCAGGCTTCCAACCCTTGTAGGCGGGTGGAAAATTGATATTTGTTTTTGTGAGAAAAAAAATTAACATTTTGTATGAGGCGTTTTTTTGAGGAAGGTGGTAAGTGACGAGGATTGTGCAACCACCCCCCAGGGGTTGTTTTCACCCATTAAGGGGGCTGGACATTTTTTTTCCAGCTATAATTGAAAAATAGCATAAAAATATATTTATTAAAGTATTCTTATATATATATATATATATATATATATATATTGATTTTCCACCCCTTTGAAGGGTGAAAACAACCCCCAGGACCAGTTACACAACCCCGGCCACCTACCTCTTTCCTCAAAGAAGCCCTTCTTACAAAATATTTTCCCCCAAAAAATATAATATTCTACCCCTTTGAAGGGTGAACACATCCCCCGGGGGGTGGTTACACAACTCTGGTCACCTACAACCTTCCTCAAGGAAACACCTATAAAATATAAATTTTGTTCTCACAAAAACAAATATCAATTTGTCACCCCCTACAAGGGTTGGTAGCCTGGGGCAGGGGTGGCTGAGGTCAAATCCCTCGAGGGAACTTCCGTTCGACTCGAGGGAACAACAATTAGTCGAAAAACTATGGAAAATAAACGGGTTTACGGAAAAGTGGAATTTAGGGGTAGTTTTTGACCAATTTGAGGGGGTTGGCGAGGTCAAAAAATTGGTTTGACCACGGGAATCGATTCAGCACCCTCGAAAACGTAGGGGGGACATTGTCTAATTCGAGGCGCAAACATTCGGTAATTTCGTCATAAATCCCGACTCTTTAAATGGACGACTATTAATCGAAACCCATAATTCCATTAGAAAATATTATAGAAACATTTTAAATGTTAAAATCGCAAACAATACATAAAATATCATTCGCCTCATGACGTTCGTCGTTCTCACTCTAAACACACTCTGTCACACTTCTCTCTCTGGCGGTGAGTAGAGGGCATATGCGCCAGCTGTGTATTTGACTGTGTAAATCGTTCAAAAACTTTAATCGAATTTTACGGCTCGCCGGTCACTTATAGAAAAAAAAAGTTAAGTAGCATTTTTACACAGAATTTTTTTCTCTACAACTTTTGTCTAAAACTTTTTTCGAAATTTTTTCCGTTTTTGACATATCGCGATTTCAACCCTTAAATTTTCTTTTTACAACCCCTGCCCATCAATTTCTACTTTTTGACTACAGACGCTTGATGTACATCTTAAACCTAACTTTTGGTAAAAAATTCAGCCATGGAGTACGAATGGACACTTAAAAGTCCCCTTTATTGGACTAATAATTCTAAGCCAAGCATCGACCTTTTATAATATGTTACACTAACAACGAATGATCAGAGCAACCAAATTCCTATCAAAAAGTGAGTGAAGGGGTTGAACCAATGACTGAAGTTTAATATGCACATCTACGAGGCCGTACAATCAATAATTGTTTCCATAGGAATATATTTAGGAGTCATTTTTGACCAAAAATTAACATGGAATTCTCACATCCAAAAAGTCACACAGAAAGCCACAATCGCCCTGGGAAGGTGTAGGCAAATGTGTGGGAAAAACTGGGGGTTAAATCCCAAGATATGGTTATACACCAGGGTAGTGAGACCCATGATAACCTATGGATCAGTGGTGTGGTGGACTAAGACGGTGCAGTCGGGAGCAATAAGGCTGTTAAGTGGCGTACAAAGGCTTGCTTGCCTGTGCGCCACGGGGGCTATAAAAACTGCTCCTACGGCTGCACTTGAGGTCCTCTTGGACCTACCACCCTTACACGTATTCATACAAGGCGAAGCTCGGTCAGTGGTGCACAGGTAATGCAACGCCAAACGCCAATTAGCCAGCAACACGGGACGGAGTACCAGAAGTTATACTCGGAGATGAGGGCAGATCCCATTCTAGGCATGCCCACGGATGTAATGGTCCCCAGGTATAGCTTCAACAAGAACTTTCAGACTGTTATACCACACAGGGAGGATTGGAAAAACGGTCCTCCCATAACAGCACAAACAGTCTGGTACACTGACGGCTCCAAGACAGAACAAGGAGTCGGAGCCGGGATTTACGGGACAAGGTCAAACGCCAGTATCCCGATAAGTCTAGGGAAATACGCAACGGTGTTTCAGGCTGAAGTGATCGCCATACACTGTTGCGCAAGGGAGATAATAGGACAAGGTACTGTTAACCAGTCGATTGCCATTTTCTCTGATAGCCAAGCGGCAATAAAAGCAATCAGTTCCATGCAAATCAACTCAAGATTGGTGTGGGACTGCTTGACGGCCCTTACAGAGCTGGGAAGTCAGAACAGAGTGACCCTAGCATGGGTACCAGGACACGAGGGACACAGAGGGAACGAAAAGGCTGATCAACTGGCCAAGGGAGGCGCACTTGAAGCCCCAATAGGACCCGAGCCCTTTTGTGGCGTGGCAAAGCCATGCATACGAGCAGCCATTAAGGAATGGGTGCAAAATAAATCTCTGGAATGGTGGAGGAATCTCCCAGGACAGAGACAGGCCAAAGAGTTCATTAAAGAACGTTCGGCCAAATTTACGGAACACCTACTAAGCCAGAATAGGAAGGCCATCAGAGTAATAGTAGGCCTTCTAACTGGCCACTTCCGGCTCAATAGACACATGAGTCTAATGGGCCTGGCAGAGGGCGCGACATGCAGATTCTGCCAAGAGGAAGAGGAAACCTCAGTTCACGTATTGTGCCACTGTGAAGGCCTGGTGAGGCTGAGATTCCAAGTACTCGGAGAAGAAAAACCAAGGGCGGACAGCTATATAAAAGGGCCTTTATCAAAGCTATGGAGTCTATTACAAAGGACAAAGCTGGATGAGGTACTATAAGGAAGATATCCTGGGAGCATCACAATAGACCTGAAAAGGTCGCGGTGGTAAAGGCTAAACAACCAGCTCCTTTGCTAATCTAAGCTAATCTAATAGGAATTATTCACTAGATAAATATAACAGAAGGTAAATTACCGATCTTCAACTGACACCCTAAAACACTAATTTAAGCCACGGTGATCGGGTCAGGCCGGTCATCACATTTGGCACCGATATGGTGCAGCACGTCGGTGACGGCAATGAAAAAACTGAAAATAAGTTCGTGCACATCAAATCAAATTCTAACAGATACACCTATCAGAGATTGTTACGTAAGTTGTGCCACGATATTACCCCAATAGCGGACTACATTCAGGAAATCTGGCAGAAATTTTATACGCTCAAATTGAGTGATGGCCCGCTAACCAGAAACACAAATTAACATTAGTCCCTTTCAGAATAAAATACACATTACTTTACCAGGTGCTACCCATCTCCCGGCAATTCTTTCATCTAATATAACCTCCTCTTGCTCTATTCCCCTTCTCTAAAAATATAATTTCCTATCATCCTCTTCATTTCCGTTTTTGCGTCTTTATTTCTTGTTTGAATTTAACTTCTTAACCAACACCTTTACTAACGTCAGAATTTATTTCAACCCAAGCATTAACAAACAATCCCTCGGCTGCAAAAATTAAATCAGTGTTCGATTACATTTATTAGTTATAAAATTTAGTCGCTTTTGTTCTTTTTGGAAATATTTAAGACTTTAGGTTTTATTTATATTGTTGTTTCAAGCCGAACCAGATGTCCGGTATATCATTTATGAATATAACAAACAACACTGGGCCAAGGGTCGAACCTTGGGGCACTCCTGATAGAGCATTCAATTTATTTTATACCAAACCCTTTTCTGATGTAAAACTTTCTATGTTGCATGAAGCAAAAAAAATTGAGCACTGTCTGCATAAACTCAAGGTTATGTAAAATGTGTAAATATGACATCAGTTTGTACTTTTTTGAAAAAAATTTTGAACTTTAGGAATAAATTCATGTTTTATGAAAGAATTTATGCGATTATAAATAATATAAGGTTCGGACAAATAACTTCGCAGGTATAACTGAGATGGGGCAATAAATTTGAATGTCAGACTTATCCCTAGATTTGTGTATGTGTGTATTGCTGTTAGTACCTACATACTTCCATGGTGGGTTTAACAATAAAATGTTACATAGGTCTTGTAGTTTGTCTTATGTCATGCACATTAGAAATACTTGTCTGCAACAAAAGTATATTCCCTGTTAACTCAAAGCAGGCTCCCGTAAAACCTATACTGAAATTCAATAATTTTGAAGATTGCAACAATCTGCGTCCAACCAATAACTTAGGAGATTTAGTCACAATCATGGCATAAATAGCTGATCTGCAACTTCGTATTCGTATATCCATGAAATCCCATTTACTAAAAAAGTATCCGTGAGATCCATTCAGATGTAAATATTTATTTTTTGGATAACACATTTTAATTAGGACAGAAGTTTATATTAACAGTTTTTATTCGTGTCCTAAAACGATAAAAAACCCCATATACGAATTGTGTATTAGGTAAAGTTATATGAGCTGTATGGTTTATTATAATACATTAGCATCTTGGCCAAGGATAGGGTAGTTAACATACAACACTGATTGTACATCTGACCGCAATGGAGCCGGAAGAAATTTCCATCGACCCGAAGGGTGATTTAAACCATCGATTCTCGACACCAAGCAAGTAAGCGTAGTAAATTTACACACTCGAGTTCGTTCGTCCTTCTACTTATGCGTACAGTGTTGGTAAAGAGTACGAGAATAAGCGATTTCGCCGTGGTAATAAGATTTCTTAGTTTTACTGCGACTTTTAATACCTGTGGATATTTTTTATGATATTATCAATTTTACTTCATGTCGATAACGGAGGTGACAAATCATTTATTTTACATGGAACATAAATGCAACCTCTTCTAATTCTGAATATAAATTAGAAAATAATAATAAAACCATCGATAATCTCCCAGTTGCAGAAAACATTACACTTTTAACAGAGAAAACAATTAACAAGATGGATGTTGATGATGACGACTTAAGAACACCAATCTCCTTGTATTATTAGCAAATAGAAATTACGAAAATTGTCTCGAATATAGGACCTTTGACTACAGTGTGGGACGAACTGTCAACACATATTATACTTTGTTTAGATTCCTCGTTTTATTAACCTCTAATAATAATAAAATTGTGAGAGGTTACTAAAATTGGTTCAAAAACGAAAATTGAGATAACATCAAATCTTTACGTTTTGAGATCCTAGGAACCCAAAAAAGTGGTTTTTGAAAAATGTCTGTGTGTGTGTATGTACGAGGAGTAAAAGCAGTGTACGGCCCCAGTCGGAAAAATATGTGCCCTATTAAAGATTTAAATGGAAATCTCCTCAAAGAAGACCAGGAAATAAGAGCCCGATGGAAAGAACACTACTCTAACATTCTTAACCAGCAAAGTCAAGCCTATAACGATATTATAAATCTTATCCCTCAATATGACACCTTCGAAGACTTAGATAAACCACTAACAACGGAAGAGATCTTAACCGCTATTGGGCAGCTAAAAAATAACAAATCTCCCGGCGCCGACTCACTCCCAGCTGAGATCTTTAAAGCTGTGTCGTCAGAGCTCATACCCTACGTCAAAAAACTGTTTGATGTTGTGTGGGAAAGTGGTCAAGCTCCGCAGGAGTTTCGTGATATACTTTTAATCAACCTCTTCAAAAACAAAGGGAGCGCTGCGGGCTGTGGAAATTACAGGGGTATAGCTCTCCTGGCTGTTGGAGGGAAGATACTCACTAAAGCGATGGCAAATAGGCTAACACCTGTTATGGAAAAGTTATTTCCTGAAACACAGAGTGGCTTTAGACCAAACCGAGGCACATCGGATCTAATCTTCACACTTAAACAGCTTCAAGAGAAAGCACTCGAACATCAAGGAGAAATTCACATGGCCTTCATTGATTTAACCAAGGCGTTTGACTCGGTGGACAGGGAAGTGCTCTGGAAAATTATCCCTAGAAAATTTGTGGAAGTATGTCGCAGTCTACATACAAACAACAACGCCCAGGTTATGTATAATAATGAGGCAACCGAACCTTTCCAAACCCTCACTGGAGTTAGGCAGGGATGTGTCCTGGCACCCCTACTTTTTAATTTGTTTACCACTGCTCTAACAATTATTGTTGACAACAAACTGACAGTCAGAGGAATAGGTCTCAGATACCGTTCTGATGGCGGTCTCTTTAACATAGGGCGCTTTAGAGCTTTCACGAAGACACGCACACGATTCATTTGTGATCTCCAGTATGCGGATGACTGTGCACTTTTAGCCTCTACGCCGGAAGAGCTTCAAGAACTTTTAGATGTGTATGCCCAGAGCTATGATTCCTTGGGACTTAAAATCAACATTGGAAAGACTAAGATTATGTCAACTCCTCATCAAGTGAACCAAATAGACATTACACTTAACGGAAATTCTCTTGAAGTGGTGGATCAGTTCAATTACTTAGGCAACGTTGTTAATGACAAAGCAAATATGGACAGCGAGATTCGCAATAGAATTAACGCTGCATCTAGAGCACTCTGGGGACTTAGAGAGAGAGTATTTGACAACCACGACCTTGCTTTGTCAACGAAAATGGCTGTCTACAGAGCAGTTGTCATTCCAACACTGCTATATGGATGTGAAAGCTGGGTCACTTACCGTCGTCATGTGAAAGAATCAGAAAGTTTTCAGCAAAGACACCTCAGAAGTATCACAGATCAAACGTGGAAGTACTCAGGAGAGCAAACAGCCTTCCAATTGAGGTGCTTATTTCAAGAGCACGCCTAAGATGGGTAGGTCACGTTCATCGTATGCATGATAACCGCCTTCCTAAATGTACACTTTATGGTGAATTGCTAAGCGGTAGAAGAAGGCGTGGCGGTCAACGAAAGAGGTTCAAAGACGTTCTCCATGAAAATCTAAAATCCTGCGGTATTCCAGACGAGCAATGGGAACAACTTGCAGCGGACAGAACCGAATGGCGAGGGGTTGTGGCCAGCTATCAAGGAAATGTTGCTGCAAGAAGGCCGAATCCAAGACCTAACCAGGTCTATGTTTGTCCTGACTGCGGTCGACATGTGCTCTCCCGAATTGGCCTCTATAGCCATAGTCGTGTGCACCGTAGATGAATGGGAATTACAATTGACTACACCTTTTACTTGTTTTTTTATTACACACAATCTATCGACTGTAACATTTTTTTTTATACTCGGACTCGAGTAAAGGCTAATAATAATGTGTGTTAGCACGATAGCGCCGAAACTACTGAACGAATTTGAATGAAACTTTGCGTGTGCGTTTCTTTAATGCCCCAGAAGATCTGAAAAGGTTTTGGTTGAGATCGGATTACGTTTAGTGCCATTTTGACGCAACAAGTTGTTTATTTTATAAATATTTTCAATTTGCAATGGAACCATTGAAAAGCAATTAAAATTCTGATTTCAGCGATATATCACACTTCCACCCTTTCGATTTAGTTTCCGTGAAAAAAATTTAAAACAAAGCAAATATGGCATATATCGCATTTCGCATGACATGATCGATGCGCGTAGCCGTTATGTCGTGAAGCTCATCACATCACGTGTCAATTCACGTGTGAGGGTTTCTTCACTCCTCTAGAAGTAGAGCGGATTACATTTAGTGCCGTTTTTAAATATATATACAGACAAATCGAAGAATTAAACTACAAATATTCCTCTAAAATCTAGTAAAATTACTGAAATGCTAATGTTTCATTTAACAAAGACAGCCGCGAGCTATCGGATTGCAATGAGCAAATTTTGACGATTGTCATTGTCATCGTTTGTCATCCGATAACGTTGGTGTCCTGTCATGTTAATAAGATTGCGGCATATTTGTAACTTTTAGTGGATTGTCACAAACTTTAAAGGTAGATGTAACAATATCAATATCATATGCTTTCTGTACCTTCGTTGATGAATTAATTATAGATTATCACTTTACCAATTTTCAGTTTGTTGCTTTACAAATCTGTAGTATTTATGATAACTAGACTTTCTTAGTCGTTCAAGTGATGTTCAAGTTGTTAATATCCTAATAGTATATTATTCAACGAGCGATAATGTAGGTAATAACTCGCATAGATGATTGTAAATTCATTAAGTTGAGGGTTTTTTTAGTGCCCCAAAAGATCTGAAAAGGTTTTGGATGAGATCGGATTGCGTTTAGTGCCGTTTTGTCACACAATTTAATGCTCTTTTCGGCTTCAAAGATCCACCGAGTGGGGAGGTTCCAGCCGCTTCCAGTAGCTGCCGATTTTTTTTATATATGATAAAATGCAAACCTCATATCTTTTCAAAACGTAGGGTATAAGGTTTGCCTTCTGTTATTTATTCAAATTAAGGGGTGAACCACACGGGCATTACGAATATCAAATTGGCCTGTATTGATGATGACATTCAAGATGATACTGATAAAGAAGATCCTTACCAAAGTAGGGTTGCAAAAGGTCAAATAAATGAAGACTATAAAACTTTAAAATTTACTTTATGAAATTAAATTATTTAAAAAATAAATCGGAAAGATTACTCGTGTAACGAAATAAAAAATAGTTAATATATTATTTACGAAAACGAAAAGAAATAACCGTTCTTCCAATATTTAATTTTTGAAAGTTAAGGCTAACAATAAAAATTATGCTGGTGAGAAAATCATCGCTTTATTGGTTGTGTTTAGTAATAGATCAAAAGAGGTAATAGAAGAGAACAAAGATGATGAATATAAAAATGGTGAAGATTTAATATCCTCACCTGACCTGAATTCGGGATACTAAAGTGAAAAAATTAAGATCGATCAGTTAAATTCGACATATCCAATTTTCTTGTAATCTCAGATAAATTGTAAAATATCAATAATTAAAATATTGTTATGGTTAAAAAGAAGTAGAAGTAGTCAGTCAGTCAGTAGAAGGCTAAAAATTGCACGAGTACTAATTTTTGGACCCAAAACCTATATTAATTACATATATAAACAAATTAATGACTAAGTTTTAGTGGGTAGAATAATAATAATAATCCGGTCCGAGACAGAGACCGAGGGATTCATAATGGCTTGCCAGAATGGTGTATTTAACACCCTCGTCTATCGAAGTCGTGTCATGGATATGGAGGTCCCTGATGTCAGCTGCAGGGTCTGCCGTAGGACGCCGGAGACCAAGGTTTGTCGGAGACTGTAATGCACTTACTGTCGGCTTGTCCGACATACGCAGTCTCGGCCTATATTCACAGACACGACGCAGCATTACGAGTGCTTTACTATCATCTAAGGTACTCGTATGGTCGTATGGGATAGACGAAACACCAGTGCTGCCTTACGCTCCGGGGTATATTGAGTCCATTGTGGGGAATGAGAAGTGTCTAATTTATTGGAACTACTCATTTCCCACCGTCAGGCAAATACAAGCCAACAAGCCTGAAATAGTACTTCTCGACCAACAACGCAAGACAATGTATGTCGTGGAGTTTTCAGCCCCCGCTGAGAGCAACATTATCTTGAAAGAGGAGGAAAAACGGACAAAATATCGAGATTTGCTTTTCGAACGCCGCAGGATTTATCCAGGCCATTCTGTTAAAATAGTGGTACTGATTATAGGAGCCTCAGGGCACACGATTCACGGACCCGGTAGTCACTCACCCCACGGGAGTGGCTATTGGAATTTATTACCAGCTCTCCTCTGTGAGGGTCTGAGCCACAGAGTAGGGTGACTAGCTTTGTGTAAAAAAAAATGTATTTAATACAGTAATATTTCATTTTAATATTTGAATGAAAAGAATGGCTTGTGACAAAAATGTTAGTTTTTATCCTTTTTATGATATGATAAATAATAAATAAACACTACAGAAATTAGATAACTTTCATTCTACTAACACATCTAAAAGAAGAATGTTAGAACCCTTATTGATTTTATTTAGGTTCTTTAAATACAATTAACAAAACTTAAAAAATCATTGTTTACTAAGAAATCATGATTTCTCTATGAAACAGCATTTAATTAAAGGATAGGCTATCAAAGCAAAATCCAGATAATTATTTATAAAGAATTAAAAGAAGGAATGCAATGGAGTACTGAGGCATAATTAAAGTTAAATCGAATTCCATTACAAAATGAACATACCAACGCAGAAATGCAAATATGTTCATTTAGTAGTGCAGTCTATTACTGCAGGAATTTGCATGTTGATATATTATACTGTGTAACAGAAAGTTAAGGAAATTGTAAAAATCAAACTTGAATAAATCACTGTAAAAGTTCTTGTTCGTGTACATATGCTTCTGCATTGTTCTACATGCACAAAATAAAAAAAAAATTCTCTTTTTCATCGAATTCTTATTTTTTTGTGGCACTATGGACCTAGTCCAATCTGCCAGAAACAAAATATGAATACTCAAATAAATGTTTCAAACTAATATGTACATAAATTTGTATATATTTAATGTATCTATAGCATCTAAAGACAAAACATACAAAAATATCAAGTGTGAAATTACTTAGATTATAGCAGAAGAAAACGAAATTAATTGCGATTGGATACTAGACGGTTACAAGAAGCATTATTATTTCTGTAATATTCGAATAAACACAATTTTCTTTCTGTAGTTAACAGTGGTTAACCGAATATTCGGCCACTTTGCCGAATATTCGGCATTAGGTCACCGACCCCTGACACTATTCGGTCATTGTCTAATATTAGCCCTTTGCCGAATAATGAGCGAATATTTCCTGAAAATTCAACAGATGCAAACTAAAATAATCCTGTCTAGTTTGTTTGATTGATTTTGGAAGTGACACTGAATAAAACATGTGGAAGAAATTATAAATACTAAATACTAAGTATGACTTGCCGCAATTACAACAAAGTATAATGGCCTCTCGGCAATAATTTCATCAAGTACTTTGTGTAGTTATTAATGTCATATTTTTCGTATTTTCTATTGTTTCCTTTAGAATTAAGTGTGTACTAGTAGAGTCAAATTAGGATTTTAATATGAATCGTCTGGTCGGGGCATTTTTTTATTTTAATGTGTTTAGGGGGTCAAGTTGAGTTTACAGTAATTTGCAGTTTCGGCAGGATCGGCGTAGAATATTTAAACAATTAAACTTTCTAGAGCGTGTAAAATATATATGAATTAGAATTCGCTTCGATTATAATTATTTAAAAAAATAAATATTGCAAAATTAGGTATTTTTAAACAAATCATTATTCTCTGAAGAAAATGGGGAAATTTCAATAGTCGCCGAGCAATTGTTGTAAAAATTGCCAGTGGAAGTGCGCGGTGATTGTGCCCATCCTTAAACTACGGAAGCGCTGAGGGGCCAAGATAAACTTCTTTTTTTTAAGTCGCTTGTTAGACGCGTTTAAGTCGACTAACAGAAACGTTACTGTTAGGCGAGTTTAATAACGACTAACAGATGCGCGATTCTTAGGCACGTTTATCTCGACTGTTAGACGTGTTTAATTCGACTAACAGATGCATTACTGTTAGACGAGTTTAATATCGACTAACAGACGCGCGACTCTTAGGCATGTTTATCGCGACTATTAGGCGTGTTCATTGTTCTGTGGTTTTATACATTTATTTAACGACGGCCTATTTCCACTACTAAGGCCTATCACCGACGCCTGTAGCCGAGTTACCCCCAACCAGAAATTTAACATTTAGTAGATAAAGGACCAACAGCTTATTTACATCCCTTCCGAAAAATGGTATATTCGCTACGCAATCCTCGCTTAAGATTTTATAGCTTCTGCGCATACATTTATATATAAGCCGCTAAAGGGTGGAGCGATTACACTGTATATCCTTGAAATGAGGAAACCATCCAAGTACCCATCAAAGTAACACGTCCGTGTTTACTGCGCAGGCGCTAGACATATTATGGTGAAGATAGATTCAAGTATGGAGTGATGCTTAATAGTAAAATTTAAACTCGCCTAACAGTAACGCACCTGTTAGTCGAATTAAACACGTCTAACAGTCGAGATAAACGTGCCTAAGAGTCGCGCGTCTGTTAGTCGATATTAAACTCGTCTAACAGTAATGCATCTGTTAGTCGAATTAAACACGTCTAACAGTCGAGATAAACGTGCCTAAGAATCGCGCATCTGTTAGTCGTTATTAAACTCGCCTAACAGTAACGTTTCTGTTAGTCGACTTAAACGCGTCTAACAAGCGACTTAAAAAAAAGAAGTTTATCTTGGCCCCTCAGCGCTTCCGTATTAAACCACACAAAAACGCGAAGCTCGCCGCCAGTTACCGACCTATTTCACTGCTGTCGACGATGTCCAAGTTGGTGGAGATGCTCGTGCTGACGTCGTTCAGGAGAAGCTCTGCATCAACAAGAGTCCCAATTTGGTTCTAGGAAGGGTCGAAGTACAGTGCAGCAAGTGCAATAATTAACGACGTCAAAGTACAATACGACCTTGGGAAGAACTCTACGACAGTGCTCTTCGATATTGCGAAGGCCTTTGATATCGTACGGATCCCGGGACTACTCTACAAAACACACGACTACAACTTTCCTAACTTACATCATAAAACTCATTCTCTTCTTCCTGTCAGGTAAATCCCAACGGGATATTCTCGACGGGGTCCCGCAAGGGTCATGTCTGCCTCCAAAACTGTACAATTTTTATGTTTCCGACTTCCCAGAGTTCCATACAAAGCTGGCCAAATACGCTGAAGACACGGACATGTATGCGCATTCCCATAATGCGCAAGCGACAAACATGCTTTTAAAAGTGCACATGGCTCGCCAAGGGGTATTACGATCGGTAAAGGATTCGGGTGAACACTGAAAAGCCAGAAGCGATAGTCTTCACTCGCTGAATAATCGAAAATAGGGTTTTGACGCCGATCTCGAGAGGGAGTAACCAAATTCCAATTAAAAGACTCGTTTAATACACATATTAACAAGGCAGTACGAACAGTCTACTTCCTGTCCAGAAGTCTATATTCGCTCATGGTCAGGGGTAGCAGACTAAATAGACAAAACAAAAAACTGTGGTGATCAGACTGACCATCACATATGCGGCACCGGCGTGGTGCAGCACGTCGGTCACAATAAGAAAACTAAAAGTTTTTGAACACACATTTCTAATTCCGGCAGGTACACCTCCTTCAGATATCTCTATGCACGTTGCCACATTACCCCAATAGCGGACGACATCCATGAAATATCTCAAAAATTTTATACATTCAAACTGGATTATAGCGCGCTAACCGGAAACATAACACAAATTAGATAACATAATGCACCGTTTCGAATAAAACACACCCTTACCGTACCAGATGCTGCCCATCTATCGGCAAGCGCTCTAGCCAACTTTTCACCTCCTATACCTTCGTTAAACCGTTAACTTTTAAGTTGTTTGTAAACAAAGGGAATTAGGCTGTTTTTATTTATTGTTTTAGTCGAACCAGACCCGTCTCGCCCAACCCTGCAATCGCTGCCACGTTTCGCGTGGATTACACGGTCGGTCCCGGGATGGATTCTAGGGAGGACACGTTTTATATTTTGAATATTAATAAAGACTTGTTGGATCGGATTGGTAGTGGCTGTTTGGAATTTGGGGTTTGACGGGGAATTAATGTGGGAAAATAGGGACTGAGAGAATGTGGGGAGGAGTTGTTTTAACATAAAGTCAATTTATTCCGGAGCGGGGAAGGTTGGATATTATTTTTAGGAAGCGGTTTTTGAGAATTTGGGGTGAATTCTGCTTGAAAGATGACCACAGGTCAGGCTTAGGACCTATGGTTAAAACCGCTTGTTGAATTTCAAACCATCATTTATAAAGGAGGGTTGCGGTGTAAGGCAGAAGACTTTGAGAAAATTGGATAGATTTGGGCCAAACGACCTTGGTTTTGTATTTCTTTAATGTGTGTTAAACATTAGCTTCCTATCTAGGACTCGGGTACTGCAATTCTGCATACTACAACTTTGGATTTGCATATATTTTTTATATAAATGACAAAATTTTTAAAGTATTCTACAGTTTCTTTTCTTTAGTTAGTATTGTAATTAAAGTCGCTGTTAGCAATACCCGACTGCAACCATTGCAAGCACACTGTATATTATAGTTTCCGTATCTTGTACATATTCATATTAAGAATCTTAGTAATATTTTGCTCTAAAATAAAATATAGTTTATAATAAATTTACTCTAGCAATCATTTCATGAGAAGAATATGACCTAATTTGCAAAAGAGAGTGTTACACCATGCCTTTTATACAGGTACTACCTAATTTAAAGAAAAACGAATGTAACGCAATTTACCAAGTTTTCAAGAAACGGTCAACAAAATACAGATATTTTTAAATCCATAATTGAGTTCAGTCTTATAAAATGAACCTGTGGCATGTGAACAATGTATTATTTCTTAACAATTATTTTAAAAACGTCACCTCAACAACATGCAAAAACAAAGATGGAACAGAACACAAACTGAACAACTCAACTTACCCAAACGGCAGACAACATAAATCTGATTATCTCAAAACAGCACAGGAAAATAAAGCATGAGAGTTGATGTTATTAAAATAAAGTGTGAACAAGTTGTCAAGTAAACCATATAATAAGGTAAAATAACTATCAGAAACTTATAAGGGGTCAAACTTTAACCTCGGGAAAAGTTATTGTTACAAGATATTCATGTATAATGGTCGGAGCTGTAACAAAAACCATTATTATACAATATAACGCAACTAACAGTTGCAGGCAGGTTGTCTGCAATTGGCTGGTTATTAATATCCTCACATTTATGATTAATAACAATGGCATACACGTGGAGTTAACAAATTTGTACCTAGTTATAGATATCAGTTAGACTGGATGAAGTTATTAAAACTGGATGAAAAAAACGAATATCTATTCATTTTTTTATTTATACAGCTCCACAAAACAAATACACAATCAGAATACTGACAATAAAGAGTATACAATACTACAAAGGAATTATATGTATATTGTGCCCGTACATCGAACGAACATTAAATTTTTAATTTTACAACATAAAATATAGATGCTATCCTGTATTTGACTATAATTCCAGTACATAATATTAGTGGGAGACTACATTAATAAATTGGTACGTGAAGCTTTGATAGCAAATGTTTGGTAGTGCCGAATAGAATTAGAAGGTAAAGGTAAAGTTGATTTCTTTTACGTTAAATTGTTTTCAACAGATCTTTTTAATGTATTACGTAGCAGTGTTTACATTTATTTTTCAACCCCATTAAATTAGTTTCTCACGAGTAATCCAGTTTATGATGTTGCATTACTATATTACGAAATTTCAACGACCCGTGAAAAAATAATTTTTCGTTCTTACTATCTTATAGGGGTATGTCAGATAATCGAAAATACGAGAAAAGGACACGGAAAAAATCTAAACTATGTTTAAGGCTATTCTTATAATAAGAAGTTATTGTATTGTTACGTGTTTACAATCTCCAGTAAACACCCTGTAAGTAGGTTCAATAAATTGCAACAAGAATATTCACAAACCACTGATCTATTAATCACTTAAATTACAATAAATAGTCCTTATACACATTAGTACACTCTAACTACAAGTTTCATCTACTATAGTCTCACTACTATAATATTTCACAGCTTGTTACTGTTCATTATCCTATCTGATCTCCCATATCAGAACTGAACTGAACTGAATTCATTCCTCATATATATACGCATCAAACGTACTCGAATCTCCTTCCAGAACCCTCTCGAATATGCTGGAAATTTCTATAGTTTTCTAGGTGTTAAGTTGTTAAATGGCGGTTTGTCAGTTGGTCCACAGAAGGCAAACAACTAAACAGGTCACTCTGACCAAGGACAAATTAGATCTCTCTTCACTAGAGGACAGCACATAACACTGCCCCCTCCTTAAACCTGAACATCCCGGTCAGGCAATTCAGATTCCCCAACCTGTCCAGGTGCACGATTTTCATCTTGGACTTCTTTCTACGTTGGATCCGATAAATAACGTCGTTAATCCAGGTGATGACCGATTACGGTCCTTCGAGAATCCTTCTTCACTCCGCTGTGGGCTGTACAGCCAAACCAAGTCCCCCACCTTGAATCCTGCTGAACTGACATTGCGGTCATATCGAAGCCTTCATTCGGTTTCACTCCTTGGCAGCCACACCCGCACAAACCTTGCAACTGCGACACCAAGCCTCTACATCCTGAAGGCTCTTTATCCAGTAAAATCGTTCCCGCACTCTAGCCAAGGTCTTATTTCTGATAAAAGTGCTCTCCTAATATTCCCTTATGCACTTCCCGAAGTACTTTTGGTACCCTGCCCGGCACCTGGGTATCACCAAACGCATGGTAGTCTCCTTCCCACCGGGCTCTCCCATGCTCTCCATAATAGTCCATCTTCAAGCCTTAGGGAATCCCATTGCGCCTATAGAGCCCTCAGTCCAATACTTTCGCTAGGAACGCCCTTCCATTTCCCATTCAGAATCGATTCCTGTTTCCTTACATCCTCGGAATTTACTTCCTTAGGTTGCCTCTGGCGACAGTGCCTCTTGACATGCCCCAATTTGCCGCAATTATAACAGCGGATTACTTTGGTCAGCCTTTCATCACTTCGCTGCTGGTTCGGCTTCTGTTTCGACGGTTGCCGTCCCTGTTTCGGCTCCCGTCACGAAGTTAATTAGTTCAGTGTTTGTGTGACCATTTTCTGTAGTCTGTAGTCCGTTAACAGAACAATCAATTTCGTATTATCGGAGCGGATTTCCACTTTCTTTGCAGCGTTTACTTCCCCAGGGTTCCATTTTCGACAATCTCGCATTATACCTATGCCCTGGTTTGCTGCACTGATAACACCGGATACCATCGCTAGGCTTTACATCTCCTTGTCGGTTTGCCTCTTTGCCTGGAAAACTTATCTCGGTCATTAATTGAGTAAACATCTTATATTTGTCCTTTATAGTTTTGTGTCCAAATTCGTTTCCTCTGATGGGGCTTCTTCCACAGAGATGGCTCGTACTCTGTGCCATGAGGAGTCCATATAGACGGCCTCTACCTCAAGTGTATGGATCAACGCTTCGTTAATAGTCTAATCCGAGATAACCTAAGGATCCGCCTGATCTCCTCGTCTTTTATGCCATCAATAAAGCGTCAACTGCCAATTGCTCCTAGAACTGCATTGATGCATTCGGGTAAGCCAAGAGTACCAGTCTTTCTACCACAGCCTCAAATTCTCGTAAGCTCTCCCCGGCTTTCTGTATACGTGATTTCAACTGGGTCCGATATAGTTGATCAAAGCGTTGCTCTCCATATCTCATGTCGAATGCAGCTTCTAAAACTTTAAAATCCTTTTGCTGCGCCACTAGGATCGTCTGTAACAATTCTAAAACTTGCCCTCTCAATGCTAGAACTAATGCCATAGCCTTGTCTTCATCATTCCAGTTATGTGTGCATGAAGCTGCCTCAAACTGTCTCTTATATATCATCCATGAAGTTTGTCCATCAAAGGAGGGAGGTTGTAATCGAGGACATGACGAGCCTTCTTTTCTCCTCAGCTGCCGTTGTTCTACTTCTCCTTTAGTTGCACGAAATTTTCCTTCCATATCAATCATCTTTTACTCTGCGTTAGTAACTTTTCCTTCGACGTTACCAACTTTTTGTTCAACCTTATCCACTTTTTCTTCAACGTCATTAACTTTAGCATTTACAATCCCTGTATCCTCCTTAATTCCATTTTTAATTCCTTCAGTAGCTGAAAGAATAGTATCCTGTTATGTTTTGTTTTAAATGGAAGAACGGCATATAATGAAATACCCTAAAAATAACTATATCTCACTACTTATTTTTCTGTCCATCTTTAAATTTTCAAATAAAAAAAATAGGAAAACACTCCACTAAAAGATATAAAGTGTTCGATAAATGAGGATAGAGTACAGGCGTAGTAAAGACAGACCTACGCTCCCCTCAGGAAAAGTCGGAAACATAAAATTTTAACCAGAGGGTGAGATCTAGAGGTTGAAAAACGTTTCTTTAGTGGGCAATACCGTGTTATTATGTCTAGTATATGATAAGGGACGAGCCAAAACTGAAACACAGACTTTAACTAAATAACCTAGTATTCCAGCTGGACCCGCAGTATTGTATCTACTAGACTATAACAGAAAATACATTTCATGTTTCTAGTTTGGCAGCAACATACAAACAACTAAATAATTGCACATTAGATACAGAAAGTGCAAGGTCGTCATTTGCTTAATACTTACGTTTTTAATTACTAACAGCAAATACAACAATTGGCAATTTATTTATGTTTCAGAGGATTTGCAGGGTTTTCTTTCTTTTTAGTTAATTAACTTAAAATCCTATCATGACTAAATCCCACCATGAATAGGATCAACGGATAAAACTTATTAACAAAGGCTAAAGATATGTGTGCTTAAGATGAAGATCTTTTTAATAGGATTCCCTTTGAACTGCCTCTTTTACTAACATTTATATTCACAGCGGATCTTAAGCATTTAAAACAATGATTAAATAAGCGGAACCTTATTCACTCTTGAAATATAATTATCCTAAGTAACCAAGAGACATCGTGAACTAATGAGTTTTAAATTATGATTACCAAATAGTGAACATTTTTGAATGGTACAGCATTTCTATCAAGCTTCTCCATTAAATTCAGACAGAAGCGTATTATTCAGATATGGAAGAGTTCTAAATAAATTTCTTATAAACGTTAAACATGAGAGGAATGTCAGTATTCACAAAAAATGTATTTCACTGCCTGCATATGCGTATTTTTTAAATTTTAATAGTAACTCACCCCGAACATAATTTTTCATTAGTCATTATTAAATAATCGCCCAGACTAGTTTATTTTATTAGTTTTCTGCTCATAATCTTTCACAAATGTTAATAATAAAAATGGTCACATTCCAATACTGATCCTCCTATAGATGTTCTCTGCACTACTGTAGTTCTTGGCATTGGTGATTGGCTTGGAGGGATAGCGCTAAATAAGGACCATAAGAAAAGAGTCCAAAAGATCTTATTTGATGGTATACAGTTCTCATTATGATTAGTTTTCTTACCTCACTAACATATTGGTTGGTAATGGATCGTGAGACTGTTTCCCACTGACGGTCTGCTAATTTTCAACAGTCTCATATAAAAAATTGGCACAAATCATCGAGAAGGCCGATATAACTCGTTTTTTGTGATTTTTGACTTCTGCATTACTTAACAGGATGACAAAAACTGAAAACCAATTTTCATCGCCCCTCGATGATGATAGCGTCAAATAGTCCTCATATGAAAACCCCCCCATTTTTAGGACGCAGCGTAGGGTTTTCTTCTTAAACAGTACGACTCATACAAGTTGAAAGCTGTTCTCAGACAAATTTTCAAATCGTCAGCAGCTCTTGGCCTATTTCTATTTTCTCATTAATTGATAGAGAAATTATTGGCACCGTAAAAAAATTCATATTTGAGATTATGATGAAAATGAATGTTCTTAAATCCGAAATATATCCGAATCGGCGTGCCCTTTGTGTGTGAGTGTGTATGTCCGTCTGTGGATGATACGCTTTCTGAGCACGGTTCAACGTACAAAACTAAAATTTTACAAATGATATCTAGAAGATTCTAGGTTGAACGCTATTGTTGAATATTAGTAAAATCGGTGCACCAGAGATGACCAAAAACAATTTTTTGTCAAATAAAAAATTATTTCAAATAAAAATTGCTTACTATGAAAAATTGCATGGAATACACCTTTTCTAAATTCCTCGTCAGTGAACCAGCAAAAGCTCCAAGAAGGACCCAAAAATAATTTCTCGTGGAATTGAAAAATACTTTAAATAAGAACTGCTAGTAAGAAAAATTGTATGGGAAAGGTCTTTCTTTGCCGTTAGAGTAGGTACCAGGAGAGACTCCAGGGCAGATCCAATGACGAGTTTTCGTCGAACCAAAAAATTTTTGGAAAAAATCTTGTCGCAAATATTTTTTGGAAGTTTCTCTTCAGAACACCAGAGACGGCTCCAAGAGAGGGCAAAAAAATAATGTTTCGTCTTCATTCATTCATAAGACGGCTCTAGGGAGAGCTTAAAAATAAGCTTTAAAAGTGTAATACGAATGTGATTACATGTTTAAATGTAATTTAACAATTTTTTTTTAAATGCAAATAATCGAGCAAATAATGGTGAAAAATTTGAATAAAATTTTTTGTTTCAGTTACCTTAAAATACCCTTAAATGCTACATTTTAGCACATCACGCTCACTTCTCGGATTTGATGGAAGGGTTTTACAAGTGTACAGAGCTTCATTCCAACTATCACCTTCAACTAAAAGAACAGTATCATCAGCATAAGATAAGATAGATAGTGGAAGAGTGCATTACATGAGAACTTCGTCCAAGCAAATAAAGACTATTATTATTATTATTATTATACAATTTTACATTTCGTACTCAGAACTAGAAGTAATAGTTCGTTAATGTAAATTAAAAATAGTGTTGGTCTCAGAACGGTTCCTTGAGGTATGCCATATTCCAATTGCTGTTAAACGTACTGAGTTGATCATCGATTTTAACACATCGTCTTCTGTAAGTAACTATGAAATAAATTATTATTAGCCGTTACTCGAGTCCGAGTATAAAAATGTTACAGTCGATAGATTGTGTACAATAAAAAACAAGTAAAAGGTGTAGTCTATTGTAATTCCCATTCATCTACGGTGCACACGACTATGGCTATAGAGGCCAATTCGGGAGAGCACATGTCGACCGCAGTCAGGACAAACATAGACTTGGTTAGGTCTTGGATTCGGCCTTCTTGCAGCAACATTTCCTTGATAGCTGGCCACAACCCCTCGTCATTCGGTTCTGTCCGCTGCAAGTTGCTCCCATTGCTCGTCTGCAATACCGCAGGATTTTAGATTTTCATGGAGAGCGTCTTTGAACCTCTTTCGTTGACCGCCACGCCTTCTTTTACCGCTTAGCAATTCACCTTAAAGTGTACATTTAGGAAGGCGGTTATCATGCATACGATGAACGTGACCTGCCCATCTTAGGCGTGCTCTTGAAATAAGCACCTCAATTGGAAGGCTGTTTGCTCTCCTGAGTACTTCCACGTTTGATATGTGATGGAACCAACGGATTTTCATCATACTTCTGAGGTGTCTTTGCTGAACGTTCTAATTCTTTCACATGAGGACGGTAAGTGACCCAGCTTTCACATCCATATAGCAGTGTTGGAATGACAACTGCTCTGTAGACAGCCATTTTCGTTGACAAAGCAAGGTCGTGGTTGTCAAATACTCTCTCTCTAAGTCCCCAGAGTTCTCTAGATGCAGCGTTAATTCTATTGCGAATCTCGCTGTCCATGTTTGCTTTGTCATTAACAACGTTGCCTAAGTAATTGAACTGATCCACCACTTCAAGAGAATTTCCGTTAAGTGTAATGTCTATTTGGTTCACTTGATGAGGATTTGACATAATCTTAGTCTTTCCAATGTTGATTTTAAGTCCCAAGGAATCATAGCTCTGGGCATACACATCTAAAAGTTCTTGAAGCTCTTCCGGCGTAGAGGCTAAAAGTGCACAGTCATCCGCATACTGGAAATCACAAATGAATCGTGTGCGTGTCTTCGTGAAAGCTCTAAAGCGCCCTATGTTAAAGAGACCGCCATCAAAACGGTATCTGAGACCTATTCCTCTGACTGTCAGTTTGTCGTCAACAATAATTGTTAGAGCAGTGGTAAACAAATTAAAGAGTAGGGGTGCCAGAACACATCCCTGCCTAACTCCAGTGAGGGTTTGGAAAGGTTCGGTTGCCTCATTATTATACATAACCTGAGCGTTGTTGTTTGTATGTAGACTGCGACATACTTCCACAAATTTTCTAGGGATACCTAAGCGGAACGTAATTTTCCAGAGCACTTCCCTGTCCACCGAGTCAAACGCCTTGGTTAAATCAATGAAGGCCACGTGAATTTCTCATTGATGTTCGAGTGCTTCTTCTTGAAGCTGTTTAAGTGTGAAGATTAAATCCGATGTGCCTCGGTTTGGTCTAAAGCCACTCTGTGTTTCAGGAAGTAACTTTTCCATAACAGGTGTTAGCCTATTTGCCATCGCTTTAGTGAGTATCTTCCCTCCAACAGCCAGGAGAGCTATACACCTGTAATTTCCACAGTCCGCAGCGCTCCCTTTGTTTTTGAAGAGGTTGATTAAAAGTGTATCACGAAACTCCTGCGGAGCTTGACCACTTTCCCACACGACATCAAACAGTTTTTTGAGGTAGGGTATGAGCTCTGACGACACAGCTGGGAGTGAGTCGGCGCCGGGAGATTTGTTCTTTTTTAGCTGCCCAATGGCGGTTAAGATCTCTTCTGTTGTTAGTGGTTTATCTAAGTCTTCGAAGGTGTCATATTGAGGGATAAGATTTATAATATCGTGATCGGCTTGACTTTGCTGGTTAAGAATGTTAGAGTAGTGTTCTTTCCATCGGGCTCTTATTTCCTGGTCTGCTTTGAGGAGATTTCCATTTAAATCTTTAATAGGGCACCTTGAAAGAAATTCCTGTAGTCGTGTGAATCGGCGTACCTTTGAATTTCTCTGGCCTTGCTTGCCCACCACTCGTTCTTTATTCTTCTGATTTCGCGTTGCGTTTCATACTTAGATTGGGTAAAAGCTTCTGCTTTTGATGAGTCGTTGGGGTGGTTGATAGCGTTTTGGCAGTATGTTTGCGGTCAAGAAGTTCTTGTATAAAAGCTTCATTATCATTGAACCAGTCCTCCTGTTTTTTACTTGCTGTAGTGCCAAGAATTTCCTCACTCGCACAATTTGTGTCCAGGTAGTAGCGACATCTACAGAATTGGTTTCTTCTTTTGTCGGAAAATGGTGTTTGTTATAACTAGATCATGTTCGGCGCATTTAGTTAGGAGTAGTTGACCGTTAGCGTTCATGTTGCCCAAACCGTTCTTGCCTATGATGCCTGGCCAGGTGTCTGCATCTCTCCCTACTCTAGCGTTAAAATCGCCAAGAATAACGAGTCGTTCCGTTTTAGGTATTCTACAGAGGGTTTCTTCCAGCTGTTGATAGAAGCTTTCCTTGGTTTCGTGACTTGCGTCCAGAGTGGGAGCGTAGGCGCTTATTATATTTACCGCGTTGCCATCTGATAGCTCATAGCGTAGCAGCATTAGACGCTCGGATAGGCCTTGTGGTACTTGTGTTAAGTTGGATACAAGTTGATTCCGAACGGCAAATCCTACTCCATGTTGTCTTCTTGAATTGGTGGGAAGACCTTTCCAATAGAAGGTGTAGTACTTTTCTGTGAGAGAGCCTTCCTCCAAAAATCGAGTTTCGCTGAGAGCTGCAACGTCAACATTGAGTCGGTGAAGTTCTCTATCTATTAGAGCAGTTCTTCTTTCAGGCCGATCGGTGCGAGTGCTGTCGTTCAAAGTACGAACATTCCAAGCGCCGTAGATGAAAGAATTAGTTTGGTTGGATTTAACTTGTCGGTGTTTTTTCGACATTCGATGAGGTGTCCCTGTGGGCACCCTCCCCCGGAGATCCGATCAGGAGGGTATTTTACCTCCGGATGATTTTGTCCCACTTGAACGGTCCATCATTTTTTTAAAGCCTTAATCGACTGAAAACGAAGCTGCATTTGAAGTTTTAGCTGGAGCAGGTATGCAACTGACCAGCTCGGTTGCGGAAGGCGAGTGGTGTGGTCCCATGGCACAGAAGGAGACTGTGACGATGGGGTAACCAAACGATTCCAAAATCAACCTTTGTGTGCGGTGGGTTATTTTTACCGCACTCTTCGTGAGAAGGTGGATGTGCTCACGGCAAAAGGTAAGGGTTATTCCGCCCTTACTAGGTCGTTAGAGCCTCGTTAGTGAAAACAGGGTGCACCAAGTTCAAATTGAACTCATCGCGAAGGTGAGGTTAACAATTGAGTAGGAGAGGCTATAACTTGCGCTTCACTACCCCATTACCATTGCAATTATTAGCTATTATTCTTAGTACACCATAATCATATAGTTTGTCAATAAGAATATTGTGAGACACTGACTGTCAAATATCTTGGCTAAATCAAGAAATACTGCGATGTATTTTTTGTTGTTGTCAATGTTCGAGTCAATGTTATTATATAATGTATTTGTAACCGTATACATCGCATCATCAGTACTCACACGTTCCGTAAATCTGAACTAATAATTAGACGATATTTTATTATGATTTAAATGATTCATTAACCTTGATTTTAAGCACATTTCTAATAAGTGCCATTGTTGTTTATCGCAGATATTGGCCTGTAATTGCAAAGATTTCCTTGCCTTTTTTAAAGATCGGTGTCATAACAGATAATTTTAATGCATCAGGAAATATACCGCTTTCTAGACATAAATTGAAAATGTAAGTTAAAGGTAATGCTTATAATCTTTCATAATTTTAAGTATTTTAGAGAAAAATTTTTAATATCCTGCGCTGCAGTATTCTTTAGCTTATTTATGTTTTTAATTATCTCCTGTTGTGAAATTCAAAAATAAGCTATTCACAGATATTTTTCTCTTATTTAATGTATTAGTTGCTTTGATTTTGCTCGCCATGTCTTTACCAATATTTAGAAAATAATTGTTGAAAAATTTCAAAAACTAAGTTTATTAGTTAATTTCAAATATATTATTTTCTCCCACATTCAATCCATGTTTTATAGTGACTCACATTTTTTTCATATTATTTTTGTTTTCAATTATCTTATTGCAATAATACAGGGGTTACAGGAATGAAGGAAATATTTCATGGACAAGAGGTAATTTGATGCGAAAAAAAAAGAAGACCATAAAAAATAAAAATGCAAGAAGAAATGTTTGCTAATTATGAAATTAAAACACCAACCCTAAAATATCCGAAGATTAAAGTTATTGGAATAAATGAAGAGGATGATGTACTGATATCGGTCTTATTGATGCCATTGTTGAGAAAAATTGGCAAGCAATGAAAAAAGGGAAGAATGTTTTCATCTAAAAATATTTAAGAGGAATAAAGGGAAAAATAATGGGCAGTGCACGATTATCTTAGAAGCAGATCCAAAAACACATACAAATTTATTAAACCGAAACAAGATATTTATAGGGTGGTCAACAGGTAAGGTAGTAAGGTGCTATAAATGTTCAGGGTTTAATCACTTTTCCAAAGATTGTCAAAAAAATAAAGTATGACACTTAAATGTTCATTAGAGCTTAAAGAAGATACTCCAGTCGAATTGCGGGGTTGATTGTATTATCAGTTACCGGAACAAAATATATTTTAAACCAGGTCATTTTGGTCCCTGATTACGATCCAAAAGTTTCGCTCGGTGGAAATTCCGGAAACACTCCTTTTGGGGCAAAAAACGCCCCTTTTTGGGTTTTTTTCGCAATATTCTGAGTGTAATTTTTAAATTATCTTATAAAATGCATTTTTTCTGGTACTCTATATATTTTTAGGTCGCTGATCACGAATTTCCGGATCCCATACCCACAAAATTGGTCAAACGCCCTTAAATGGGCAAAAACCCCCTTTAAAAGGGAGTTGTTTCGCAGTATTCTCAGAACAAATATGAAATTATCACAAAAAAGGTTTTTTTGTACTTGTAATTGAAAAACTTGTTAGGCGTTGTTATAATTTAATTTTTTCTTAATATTAAGGTTAATTAGAGGGGGTTGAAACTACCCCAAAATAAAAAAAATAAAGATAATACGATAAAAAAAATTTATTATGATTTTGCTTTCGAACTTTGTAAATCATGATATTTACAATAAAAAAATCCATTCCAACCCCAAATAGGGGTGTAAACTACCCTTGAATAAGAATAAACTGGAAAAATAATTTTAGAACGTTATGTATAGTATTATATTATGATTATAGGGACGGTATAAATTGTAAACTTTTATACCAAATTTTCACTAAAGAAAAAAATGTCTGTACAAAACTTACTTTTTTAAAACATTGTCCTGTAAAATAAATAATATATGGATAAATAAGTATATAAATTAAATAAATTGAATACCATTTTTTGGTAACTATTTTTATTCAGAATTGTCATGGAAGCTTGTTTATTTTATTTTTCAATATACAAAAATAATTTTCATATTACAAAAATAATACTTTTTTATTTATAGTTTATGATAATTTGTACACTGAAGGTCATTAGTCGTCTTCTATATTTACAGAAATATAGAAGAAGACTAATGACTAATGTTTTTTTTGCCCCAAAAGGGGTGTTTCCGGAATTTCCGCCGAGCGAAACTTTTGGATCGTAATCAGGGACCAAAAAGGCTTAGTTTAAAAAATATTTTGTTCCGGCAACTCATAATACATAACCCCCCCCCCCCCGCAATTCGACTGGAGTAAAGAATGCAAAGCAAAATATAATAAATATGTAGTTATACAATTGAAAAATATACGGCAAAGATTAAAGATAACCACGATGTTCTGGATTCAAATTGTCCTTGCTATAAAAGAGTTTTAAATAGTGTAAAAAGGAGAGTTAATTACTTAGATAATCAATAGCAATCAAACAGAATTTACCATACATAAATATCAACTCAAGATAACAATTGTTATATACTAAGTTTGAATGCACATTGCACAAGGCTTTCTTCATAATAAAGATGAAATAATTATATTAATACATAACTTGAAACCTATAATAGTCTGTTTAGCTGAAACACATATTACAAATGATATAAACATAACTGAAATTAAAATAGATGGATGGGTATACCACTGAAATTTGTTACACAAGGGGCGTCATATTTTCCATCAAAAATGAGATTTATTTTAAATATTTAAAAAAATTTACAATGGAAAAAATATGTGATGTGTTGTGTTGGAAGTATAAGTTAAAATAAAAAAAATATTTCTTAATTCGACTGTACCATTCTCACATAAAGTAAACCATAAGCCAAAAATAACAGATCATGTATATATAACAGCAAGCCTTTAAATTCCAAACTTTTCATTAGACAACATGAAGAGACTATCGAGAAGCTTTACAAATTACGATGAACGTATATTCAAAAATTTATTAATATAATGCACACTGAATAGAATAATAGTATAACAAATTCCCAACATTCTAGCAGAAAATCTCATAAACAATATCGAAACTTGCTTAGATGAAGTTTGTCCTATGAATGAAATTATAATACCTATTAAATATGCAGATAAAAAATGGATTACAGATGAAATTTTAGAAGCAATGAAAGATCGAAACAACACATATATGACAGCTAGTATTACGAATAATGAAGAAGATTGGAAGCCATATAAAGAAAAGAGGAACAAAGTAACAGCAATGATCAGGAAGCAAAAACAATAATATTATGAAGAGAAATAGACAATTGTAAGAATGACTCTAAAATGATGTGGAACACATTAAAACAAATTAGTAATACTAAAAATCAACACGTATCTAAATCTATCAAATTTAATATAGACGAAATTCATAACCAGTTAGAAATAGCAGAAAAGTTTAATGTTTACTTTATAGACAGCATTTCAAATATTATCCGAGATATACCAAAGGATGATGTCAATCTAATACACGTGAATGAAGCTGTTGGAGGTTACAGATTCAGTGAATTTAAACAAATAGAAATGACTTGCCTACGAAAAATCATTACTGCTCTGCCGAATAAATCGGGCAGTGATGGATTATATGCATGTATAATTAAAACATCATTCCAAGTTATTGGAAATAGATTCCTAGAAATGATAAATTCCCCACTGCAGACAGATGTTTTTCCAGACAAGTGAACCTATTTGTGAAAAAATACTAGAATTGACAGTTAAGGAGCAACTAATAGACCATTGTGAAGAAAATAATATTAATATCAGCTCAGTCAGGATTTAGAGAAGCATATTCTTGTGAAAGCGCTCTTCAGTTTACATTAGAAGACTGGGTAAAAGAAATTGATAATGGCAAAGTTATTGTAGTGGTCTTTCTGGATCGAAATTTACTTCTAGTAAAGTTAGAAGCAATTGGTGTTTTCGGCATGGTATTAAATTGGTTTAAATCGTACATATGTAAAAGAAAACAAAGGACGTGGTATGTGTCAAGTGAAAAAAAAACACAAAAACGCAATATGGAGTACCACAAGGATCCATTCTCGGCCCTTTATTGTTTATTATTTTCATCAATGACATTGTCAAATCAATATGCAATTGTAAAATACATCTTTTTGCAGATGACACCATGTTATATGTTAGGTAAAAAATTATAAAAATTGTAAATAACGACATAAACACATTGTTCATGTGGCTCTGTGGTAACAGTCTTAAAGTAAACATAAATAAATATGAGTGGATGGTTCTAGGAAAAAAAACATATGTTGAATAAAATTGTACATAACGAAACTATGAAAAAATAGATAATCAGATGCTAGGGAAAGTAGTTGAATAAAGCATTTAGGTGTAATTTTAGACGAACAGTTAAGTTTTAAACAAAATGTTAATTACATTGTAAAAAGATTTTTAAAAAATTTCTTAAGGAGAATATCAAAGGATTTGTCAATGTTTACTAGGTTAACCATTTATAAAACGATAATCGCACCTCATTTCGAATATTGTGCAACTCTTTCAATTTATTTAAACAGTAATGAAATAAGGCAATGAGGGTTATTCCATAATGCAATAGGTGTATACTCCAATGATCAGCATGTTACAGGTATTACATTTTATGACTGTGAAACAAAGAATATTATTAAAAACGTTACAATTTTTTTTTCGAATAAGAAACAATATGTTACCAAGTTACTTATATAATAAAATAACATATGTCGGAGATATTCATGGTCATGATACTCGCGGGAAAAATGACTTGTATATTGAACGACAATGTCAGATTTTAAGGAAATAAAATTTTTATTTATTTGTGTTAGTAATATGTATATATTTTTTTAGTTTTATGTGATTCATGTTAAATAATGACTTGGATATTTGTTATTACATATTCTCACCTGACCTCACAGTTGGTATCACCAATGATTTTTATATTGCTAAGACATGGTGACTTGTAAGTATGTAAAATCTTATACATATACAAATTACAAATACCTTATTTAACAAAAACTTACTTCGTATATTATTTCCGTCATGCTGGTCTTTCAACTGGCCGGAATGGCACATATTCAGCCACCACCAGCGACTCATAGAGATCTTCTTCACATGCCTGTTTTCATCAGACACAGATGACAGAAAATGCCCGTCCCAGGAGTTTCGATGGCCATCTTTGCCTTGCACCGAGCTATTCCGGCGGATTCATCACTCACTCGCGACACTTTAAGAACGAACTTAATCCTTGAGGCAAATGGGCCGATTTAAGTGATGGCGAATTTTAGATTACTTTGGGAACAAATCTAATTAGGAATATTCCCAAAGGGATCCGTTTCCATGTGTCTAGATATTGTTTTATTTTTCAAAAGAGCTACATATAAAAGATAATTAACATTCTTGACTTTAAAAGTGCTATTACATTTATGTTCAGATGGAATTATACAGTGTGTAATATGGAAATTGTAGTTTGGTTGATACTTAAATAGCTATTGGTACATTAACTACTGAAAGAATCGAGGTGCTGTAATATAATTTGTGCTTAAATTGAACCCGTTCGTAAGGTTTGTCGGCGACTATTGTTTATTAGTCGAGAATCTAAAGGTCCGAATTCGATCATGGGGTATGAACTCACAGGTATAAAATTAAAAAATATGAATATTATCCAGAATTTTATGCCGAATCCGATTCCAGAGGGCGCGATGTCGGCCAAGATTGCGAAATTGCAAAAAAAATAATAATTTGGAAAAAAATTTGGAACTTAAATATTGCATTATCTTTCATTTACATTTCATTTACGAGTTTATTTATAAAGATTTTTTAATAATTCTTATATCAATCGAGTTTGTAGTTTCATACAAGTGTAATAGAGATACATTATTCTCATTATAAACAACACTATAAATTGTTTAAACTATAAGTGTTCAGAAAGTGTAGTGTTATTTTCGGCATCGAGGTACTTTTGTTATTATTGCAGATATATATGTAGTTATTTGAGACGAAATACGCAGAATAGACCAACGAACATTTTTTATTAAAACAATTTTTTAATTCGTTGAATAATTTAGAAGATATGATTTTTTTAAAGTGAAGCGTATTGTTTTGGTTTACCGCGCTCGCGATCTTGTCTCTGTAGGCTATTTACAGTATTTACACATGATTTCGAGGCACTGCTGTTATAATAAAAGTATTTATTATTACGGACAGTGCCCGTCACAATAATTTTGCCACATATGGCAAGTTTTATTTGATTTATCAGTTATATAAATCCGCCATCTTTTACCACAACACAATTGACATTTTATTCTTATACAGCAGAGGACATTTAACAAAATAAACAAAAAAAAATCTAATAATATACACCAGGAGGAAATGTAGAGAATTTCGAAAAATGTAGGTTGACAAGATTATTGTGACGGACAGTGTACATTATTTCATTAATTTTTTTGTAAGGTATAAGCAACATTTTTGTAACGTCTTTCATATGAAAGTTCGTACGATGATGCTTACAAATAGAACAACTACAATCAAATTGAAATATTTTTCGTCTTAACAAAATAATGGTTGTAGTGTAAGTCTACAGAACTTTGTAATGCAAAAATTATTGGTTTGAATGTTTTGAAGACAGACGAAAAGAACAATATCGAAAAGATACCGCCTGTAAAAATACAACTAAACTGCTGGCCACTCGAACTTACACATAGAGAATTTTAGGCAAAATTTAAAGTTCAATATTTTCAACAGGAATGCAAATTTTTGAACGCGGCTTGCAAATTTTAAGAGCTAGTTTTTTTCGGATTAAGCTGCATGACGTATATTTATCGTAGGAACATAAGTTTATTATATACAGGGTGATCAATGAAGTCATGCAAAAAATCAAAAAGTTTGTATGAGTGAAATTTCCGCAAAAAATTTTTTTGGTCGTTGCAATATGGTTCGTTACTAAGGTAACATCAATATCTCTAGACGGTTTTGTCAGTTTTTGGATTAAGGCCCTTGGGCCTTGTACACACTACTCAACATAAAATTTGGATACCGAAATTTTTTAAATGCTATAACTTGACATTGGATTGACGGTTCTTGATGATTTTTGCGGATTTGGAATCCTTATTTCACGTAGATTTTCTATGGTCTAAGCATTTTATTTGAGGGTTGAAATTTACACATTATGCCGGGTCGATAATAAACAAAAACGTAGGGTACGACGCGCTCTAAGGTTTGGCATTATTTAAGTTTTTGTAAAAATAAATTCTCACCTCAAGTTGTTTTTATTTAATGTTCCTCTCACTGTTCTGTCCGAAACTCACACCCCAGTTTGTTGTCTTAAAGAGTCATTCAGTTTTACAGAGTTCTTTGTCCACCTACAAGCCCATAATTATGATCGGGTGTAATTTCTACGCGACGCGTCAATTTCAAAGTAGGCATTGGAAAAAAAATTTGTTGCTATGCAATTAAAAACTGTTTACATTATTTTAGAAATAATCTGACACATTTCAATGTTATAATTTTGTAAAGTTTAATTAATATGAGGCGTTTAACCACGGCAGAAAATTCCATTCGACTTCTCAACGAAGGAATGTCAAAACAGCAAATTGCGCACATTTACAATGTCAGCCGAAAGACAATTTATAATTTGATCCGCCGCGTCGAAACTACTGGTGATCATATTTATGGGCATGGGGGGTGGACATACAAAAAAATAAACGAAAGAACCGAAAGAATTTTAATGAGAGAAACTATGCGGAATAGAACAAAGAACTCTAGAAAACTAAATGACTCTTTAAGACAACAAACGGGGGTGAGAGTTTCGGACAGAACAGTGAGAAGAACATTAAATAAAAACAACTTGAGGTGAGATTTTTTTTTAAAAAAACATAACATAATGCCAAACATTTTAAATTATAGAGCCCGTCGCAGAGCAAAATGTGTGCGGTTATTACAACACCATAGAGCGAATAGGCGGGCATGGGCAAATCGGCATGCGAATTGGGGTAATGCAGAGTGGAGCCATTGTTTATTTACCGACGAAACAAGATTTAATTTGTTTCACTCCGATGGCCGAATTTTAGTTTGGAGAAGGCCAAATCAGCGATATTTGGAGGAAAATATGGACCCTCAAGAAGCATTTGGTGGCGGAGGTGTTACAGTGTGGGGAGGTATCATAAGAAATGATGAAACCGAGCTATTCATTACCAACCAAACCATTAATGCTATACTGTTTATCAGGAGGAAATTTTGGAACCTATTGTTGTTCCTTTTGCTCGACATTACGGCCCAGAACTTCTATTGGTGGATGACAACGCTCGACCTCACAGAGCGCGAAGGATCACAGAGTTTTTGCAGGCACAAAACATCAATAGGATGGACTGGCCTGCAAAGTCTCCGGATGTTAATGTCATCGAACACGTTTGGTCTTATTTAAAACTTAAAGTAAGATCTCTTGATGTACCCCTGACACCTTAGAAACGCTCAGTGAGGCCATTCGTGAAGAATGGGAGAATATTCCACAAGATTTTATAAATAATCTAGTGGATACTCTACCAAATCGATGTCGGGAAATAATATTACGAGCAGGAGGACCAATAAAATATTAGCTTCTCTTTTTTTTAATTAATGTACCTAATTTTAATTAGGTAATTTTAATTTAAGTTTAAATTAAATTCATTTTTTGTTTTTTAGTTAAATTTTTTTTTAATTATTAAAAATTACCAGAATTAGAATTATAATTTTTTTAAGAATTGACTTTTGGCCGTTGTTAAGCAATCTTGTACATTGTAGAATATAATGTAATAAACTTGTTCTTGTCGCTACGTTTTTGTTTATTATCGACCCGGTATAATGTGTAAATTTCAACCCTCAAATAAAATGCTTAGACCATAGAAAATCTACGTGAAATAAGGATTCCAAATCCGCAAAAATCATCAAGAACCGTCAATCCAATGTCAAGTTATAGCATTTTAAAAATTTCGGTATCCAAATTTTATGTTGAGTAGTGTGTACAAGGCCTAAGGGCCTTAATCCAAAAACTGACAAAACCGTCTAGAGATATTGATGTTACCTTAGTAACGAACCATATTGCAACGACCAAAAAAATTTTTTGCGGAAATTTCACTCATACAAACTTTTTAATTCTTTGCATGACTTCATTGATCACCCCGTATATAATAAACTTATGGTCCTACGATAAATATACGTCATGCAGCTTAATCCAAAAAAAACTAGCTCTTAAAATTTGCAAGCCGCGTTCAAAAATTTGCATTCCTGTTGAAAATATTGAACTTTAAATTTTGCCTAAAATTCTCTATGTGTAAGTTCGAGTGGCCAGCAGTTTATTTGGCGATAAGATGAAAACTTCTACATCTGCTGAAATGAAGTCTAAATGTATGAGGATGAAGCAATGGTACTATGGAGTTTGTATTTCACCAGAGATTTAGATGAAATTCAAAATGTAGAAGTCTTTAGTCACGAATGGCTAAGCTATCCATCGTCACTTTTTCAGCCAGATGTAGACAGTTTCTTTGGATATAGTATGCAAAAGGCCAATAAAGCTTATTTTTTTCATTCCACAAAGGCATGCTTGAAAGAAAATTGGACTGAATTGAAGGTATTACTTCCTGAGCCCGAACAAAAAACTGCTTATATAATTGATACGATGGCTTTTATTCAGCGTCATCAATTCAAAAATTGTACAACGTTTAACAAGCTATTCGGAAAGTATGCAGATGTAATTTTAGGTAGCAAACCCGTTGAATGTGATTTGATCGTTTTAGTGGGGGATAGATATGAGTCTAATGTAAATTGAATCAAAGAATTGGAGCGAATGCGACGCAGCAAATATACTGTGATGAGTCATGAATTTGAGGTGCAGTATAATATTAAAATTTCGAATTGGAAACTTTTCCTTGCAAATAATAACAACAAAGCTCGTTTATTGAAGTATATTTCCGAAAAATTCTACACAGATCATAGTGGTCTACGTACTAACGTTTCTGTTATGAAGAGAGGAATGGCCGAAGATAGTGGCAGTACAACGATTTCCTCCATGAAACAAAGTAAAATTGTAACAGACTTACATTTTTCAAATCACAGCGAAGCAGACAGTAGAGTATTTGCAATAGTTCAGTACCTATCAAATTTGAATTACAAAAAGGTAATGATACAATCTACTGATACAGACATTTTTGTGATGGCACTATACTATGCTACTAGAATAAACATAAATGAGTTGTGGATATATAGATTTGATGTGTATATACCTATTCACTGCATAATATAAAAACTGTCGACTACGCAGAATATATCAGAAATTAATTTGGGCAATTTTTTCTATGTACTTACGTCTTAAGTGGTTGCGATACGGTCAGTTTTCCTTTCAGAAAAGGAGAAACTTACATATTCAAAACATGCCTCAAATATGCCAATGATCCTAAGTTACAGTCAGTACTGAATTTCCCACTCGACAATTCATTTGATACGGCTGAATTTGAAAACTCTGCTCGATATTTCTTCTAAAGTCTTATATGGTAGACCGTTTTTCATTGGTAATTTGAACAATTTGCGAGCCCATTTATTTCACACTTGTAAATCGGATATTCGAAATTTGCCACCAACTGAAGGCTCATTTCACCAGCACATTCTTAGAGCTGCCTACCAAATAATTATTTGGAAGACAGCAAGTTGCGTCCGTCCAGAAAGATTTTGGTTGGGTTTCGAAGGACAATATATTAGTACCAAGACTTATGACACAAAGTGTCCGTCCAAATGTAACGCCTAGAAACATATTTTGTAAATGCAAACAATTCCAAAATTGCATTGGAAGCTGCAGTTGTGCTAAGGCCGGTTTGGCGTGCATAATAGGTTGCTTTTGTGAAGGCCGAATTAAACTTAAACATGGCTACACAACAAGTATTGCTGATAAAATTGAAATAATAAAAATTGTTGGTGACAGTGTGCACTCTTGTCGAGATGCAGCCAGTATCTTTAATTTGAGACATCCAGAACGCCCCCAGATTCACTATACCACGGTTGGTTCAATTAATAGAATATTTAATAAAACTGGAGATGTATCCAAAGTTAGAACCAAAAAATACAACGTTGCCGATCGTCCATTGGATCAAGTAATATTAGATGCTGTTAATAATGAACATGTTAATGTCAGAGATTTATCTCTAAACTTGAATGTAGACAGAAATGAAATTTGGAGGTGCCTTAAACGTCATAATTTAAAACCATATAAGCCCAAGTTTTTGCACACTATGGAAGAAGGAGACGTAGAGAGGAGATTGGAATATTGCTTCTGAGCACAGGGCTTGTTTTTAAATGACACAATTTTTTTGAAAAAAAATATTTTCAGTGGTGAGGCTACTTTTACAACAAATGGCGTGGTCTCATCGCAAAACTCAAGGTATTGGTCAACGGTAAATCCACATTGGTTTATAAATTGTAAACGGAAATACTCCGACAAAGTAAATGTCTGGGTATGGAATTTTAAATGAGACCTTGATTGGATCATTTTTTCTTGATGACACTTAAAATTAGAATCCGCCCTGAAATATTTTAATGTACTTAAATTACGCTTAGCACACTGTACGGATTCCATCTATTTTAAAAAATATTTTCTGGGTTTAATGATTAATACATATTAAAAGTAAATATATACCAAAAATACCGTAACAAATAAAAATTATGTAATACATGTAAGTTAGTTTCCAAAAATAAATATTAATATTTCCCAGTTTTTATTCGATTTACAATATGCGTTACGTAGCACAAGTTAAGTGCCGAATCAGCACCATTTCTCACAATGAATTATTAATCTTGGCACCATAAAGTGTGTGAAAAAACCAATGAAAACGAATTCAACTGTGCGAAGCGCTCCCGGTAGTGCGATAAACTCGGTTGCACACCGAAACCGTAGACGTCTGGGAAAATCGAGACGGAGGGTAGTTCGCGACTCGACACTTGTTGGAGTCTATTGTAAGAGCAACTGGCTATAGTACAGACTCCGGGCTCCGGAATTTGAGATATTCCGGAGTCTGAAGTTGTGCGCGCGCTTTTCACAACAATGGAAAATTATTTTAAACTGTAACGTGAGACTTGCGTGAGTATTGTGTTGTGGCGTGTACCAATCATTCTCCTACCATCATCGATTTGCACTGATTATTATCTTAAATAATAAGCATAACTGGGTTAAGCTTTGCCATTTAATTAAACGATTTTCACATAATAATCGATAGTTCTAGCTCTCCAGACAGAGCTTAACTGATTTAAATCAATAAGTAATTAAAAATCACTGATTTTTATTTTACATAAAAAATCAGGATATTAGGTAGATTTCTAATCTACCTATTGATTTCAGAGTGCAGCATGTCACGACTTTCACCATAGTTTCTTCGATTATAGTCCCCAGGCTCCAAAAATGCCCCCCGTTCAAAAGTTTATATACCGGATGACACAGGAGACATGTAACACTCTGTAACTTTGCTATTTAAGAAGTTAAAATTTTTTGTTTTAGGATTGTTGTATAATATTACATAATTGTCCTTGTCTTGAGCCTATCAAAAACATTTTCTTCAACTTCCAGTTTAACCGGAAGTCACCTAAAGTTTATTATTTTAAATGGTACCCTGCATATTTTTTTACCTACCTGATTCGTCTTTAAATTATCTTTTCAACCATGTATCGCAATATGGTATTTATTTTTTAAATGGCAGTTAATAGCCATTTTATTGTATCAAGTCTAGGTAGCCATGATATCAACCTTGGCAGATATTGAAGCGAGTATTGAAGCTTAGTGTGCAATGTTATCGAAAGACGCATCTTTTTGGGCATAATCAGTAGCTGAACAGACTAACTAGATTTTTCTTATTTTAAAAAAATCTCTAAACAACCCACGATATCATAAAAACCAAGATAGGAAACCCATTTATTTATTTGCCCTACTTAAAAAATACCGAAAAATATTCATTTATCTTTTATTTCTATCCAATACAATTGCTGTACCTATATCCTATCTTGCTTTCTTCACTAAAATTAGTATCGAAATTTATTCAATAATTTTCGATTCTAATTTTGATAAATGAATAATCCATGGCTCACTTTAATAATATTAAATTTTCCATATTACAGTAACTCTCCTAAGTTATGCAGGGGTGTGATGTGGCGCTGATCCAGGAACCTTGGATTCACAAGGGACAGGTAAGTGGCTTGAAGGGAGTTGGCGGTGAACTTATTTGTTGTAGAACCGCTGCAATTCCCAGAGCGTGCATATTAGTTAAAAATAACTGTAAAATAATGTCACTAATTGATTTCTGTTCTAGGGATCTAGCGGCAGTCAAAATCAGGGCTTCGTGTGGGGGTGTGCCGAGAGAGTTTATACTGGCCTCTGCGTACCTTCCATATGATGACCCTGAGCCACCACCAACCAGAGCCGTGGAGGAACTGGTGAGGAGCT
Source organism: Leptura quadrifasciata (assembly GCA_963675555.1). NCBI lineage: Eukaryota > Metazoa > Arthropoda > Insecta > Coleoptera > Cerambycidae > Leptura > Leptura quadrifasciata. Next base: position 49,389,910 of record OY776678.1, read on the forward strand.
GTAGAGGAAGAGGATCACAGGTCATCATCGGGTGCGATGCAAACGCGCATCACACGATCTGGGGAAGTACGAACACCAATATCAGAGGTGAGTCAATTTTTGAATTTATTATGGAATATAATTTAGACATAGCAAATGTAGGTAATACTCCGACCTTGGTAACTACACAAAGGCAAGAAGTGATAGATATAACAATAGGTACAACGTACGCGTGTAACCTAGTTAGCGACTGGCATGTGTCTGAGGAGGAGAGTTGTTCAGACCACAGACACATACGATTTAATATAACGGGTATGGACCGTGTGACTGAAACATATCGTAACCCACGTAGGACGGACTGGGAAGGTTACAAAGTAGACCTTGCCCAGGAACTTACCAGGGTTATGAACATTGTTAAAAATGAGAAGGATGTGGAGTTAGTTGCGGAACAAATACAGAACGCAATAATCTCCGCATATGAGAACAACTGCCCTCTAGTGGTAAGGAAATCCACTAGGAACGTGCCCTGGTGGAACAATGACCTTGCCACAAGGAGGAAGGAAGTGAGAAAGAAATTTAATATTGCAAAAAGATCAGCAAATTGGTATGATTACAGGTCCTCTTTGACTGAGTACAACCGAGCATTGAGGAAGGCCAAGAGAGACGCCTGGAGGAAACATTGTGAGAGCATCGAGTGTATCTCGGAATGTGCCAGACTCCAGAGAATTCTTTCAAAGGACAATCGGTGCGTAGTTAACTCTCTCTTAACTGAGAGAGGGAAATATACTGAAACAGGTAAAGAAACAATGGAGGAATTACTCCTCGTGCACTTTCCTGGCTCCACAATAATTGAAAAATCACCAGAGGAATGGCTAGGAACGGAACTGGAGACAACTGGTAACAGAGTCACCAGGGTGGACTGGGCAGTGTCTAAAAAGGTGATTGATCAATCGAAAATCAGATGGGCAATAAACTCGTTTGAACCGTACAAATCTCCGGGATATGACGGAATTTGGCCAATAATGCTTCAGCAAGGGTTAGACTTGCTAGCATCAAAGCTATGTATGCTCTATAGAGCCAGCCTTGCGCTGGGCTGTATACCAAAAATTTGGAAACCAGTTAAGGTGGTATTCATACCAAAGGCGGGGAGAAACTCCCACACTCACGCCAAGTCCTTAAGACCTATAAGTCTTATGTCATTCCAACTTAAGACGATGGAAAAAATGCTTGACAGACATATCAGGGATGATGTATTGGTTAGAAGCCCACTACATCAAAACCAATATGCATACAGAGCAGGCATGTCCACAGAAACGGCACTTCACCATTTAATTAGAAGGGTGGAAAAGACGTTGGAACATAAGGAAGTGGCACTGGGTGCCTTTCTCGACATAGAGGGGGCATTTGACAACACCTCCTTCAACTCCATCATCAGAACTGCAAGAGAGCGTGGCGTTGAGGGCACCTGCTGCAGGTGGGTTGGCTGCATGCTCAAGGGCAGGATGGTATTTACTACCATGATGGGTGAAACTTTAGGTGCCTCAGTTGCAGGGGGTTGCCCGCAGGGGGGTGTGTTATCTCCCTTGCTATGGAACCTGGTAGTTGACGACCTATTAGTGTTACTTACCAATGAGGGGTTTGAAGCTCAGGGGTATGCTGACGATATAGTCATCATATCAAGAGGAAAGTTTAACAACATAGTTAGGGACCGTTTACAAAGGGCCCTGAATATGGTTAAGAAATGGACCGACGAAGAGGGGCTGAGAATAAGTCCCTCAAAGACTAATATCGTTCCATTTACTAGAAGGAGAAACCTGGAGGGATTGGGACCTCTGGTTCTTCAAGGTACAATACTGAGGATGTCGGGGGAGGTAAAGTATCTTGGAGTTATCATAGACTCTAAACTTACCTGGAACCAACATCTAGACAGGGTAACACATAAATCGGTAGCCATATTGGCCACATGTCGACGATTATATGGCAAAACATGGGGGCTCAAGCCTGGTATGGTGCATTGGCTCTATACCAGTGTAATAAGACCCTCCATTACATATGCTGCCTTAGTTTGGTGGCCTAAAGCCACTCAAATAACTGCAGCCAACAAGCTAAGCCGGGTACAGAGACTGGCTTGCTTGGGAATCACGGGTGCCATGAAAAGCACCCCCACAGCAGCCATGGAGACCCTATTGGACCTCCCCCCACTCAGCGTAGTGATTCAGGGAGAGGCAAGAATGGGGGCATACAGGGTGCAAAACTCACGTGATGTGGCTCTCCACACAGGGGAGTCAGGACATATGAGGATAATCAACATTGTAGTAGATCCTCTATTGTGCATGAGGTCAGACTACATGGTCCCAAAAATCACATTTAACAAGCCCTTCAGTATCTCTATCGGAGAGAGAGGGGATTGGTCAACAGGAGCTCCTGAGTTACTACGCAAAGGCCTGGCCTGGTATACTGACGGGTCCAGGATGGAATCAGGAGCTGGAGCAGGAATACATGGAGTGAGACCGGGGGCAAGTATAAGCCTTTCTCTTGGACTTCACGCTACTGTATTTCAAACTGAAATTCTGGCTATACTTGAGTGTATACGTGAGAATGTTAAACGACGATATGTGAACCAGCAGATCTGCATTGCATCTGACAGTCAGGCGGCACTAAAGGCATTAGCCTCTAACAAAGTGTCCTCCAGACTGGTATGGGACTGCCATAAAGAGCTCGAAGTTCTGGGTGAGCAGAACAGAGTTAAACTACTCTGGGTGCCGGGACACACCAGAATAGATGGCAACGAAAAAGCTGATGAACTTGCTAGACAAGGAGCAGCTAACAAATTCTATGGCCCAGAACCCGTGCTGGGCATTACCAAATGCTCAGCTAGAGGGGTAATTAAAGACTGGGTCAGAAATAAACACAATGATTACTGGAGGAACATACCAGGTAATCGACATGGGAAAACACTTATTGAAGGACCATGCCCAAAACAAACTGCAGAACTGCTCCCAAAGAACAGGCTACAGTTGAGAATTTTAACAGGCCTCTTGACGGGACATTTTCCCGTTAAGAAGTACCTGCATAGAATTGGCAAGTTCGATGGCGACCTTGACTGCAGATTATGTGGCAAGGTACCAGAGACAGTAGACCATATCATATATGAATGCGAGGCACTGGCCCGCAGAAGATATAATATTTACGGGCAAACACAGACAGACCCGCAAAGCGTTAAAACTCGCCCATTCGTAGACCTGTATCACCTTGTCAGTGGCACAGGAGTATTAAAATGGGCAGTGTAAATCGAAACAGGGAGTGCACAATAAGCCCAAGAGGCTGCAGTGCCCTCGGAGTGTTACAGACGACCCTGTGGGGAGGGGTTTTAGTCAGTAAGAGTCTGACACTGACCCAACTTAGGTTGGGAGCCCATGAGGGTTTCCCCTCCTCGTCAAAAAAAAAAAAAACTCTCCCCCCTCTCCATTAATTAGTAATAGAGTAAGATCCCAGAGTCCCCAGACCTACGTCAGCTAAGATTTTCACAGTAAATGTGTAATATGTAGGTAAAAACGTATTGCGTGCTTGCTAGCTTGAAAGTGGGGCCCTTTTACAGATAATAGGTATTAAAGGTAAATAAAAAAAATTACAATTACCTTCATATAGCAAAAAGTATATAGTTTCATTAACAGCCGTCCGTGGTGTATTGATTGTGTTCAGACGCGGATCCAGCGAGGGATCATGGCCCCCATGGCCCCTCCCTGGATCCGCGCCCTAGATCAGAAGAAAATAAAAAAACAACATCAAAATGACCTCGAACATGACCAATTTTTCCGGCGCCCAACGTCGCATATATACGGTTTTAAACGACTAATCGGGTATCTTAAAAATTTGCTTATTTACGACGAGATACACAAAAACCTCGTAAGCTCATATACAATAAACAGAGTATAATTGATATCTTGTACTCGTTCAAATGAAAGAGAAGCTGCTTCGGAATGTTTCAGTGCTATATTGACGGAAATTCAAAATATGTTTAAAGAACTTGATGTTAAATTAACCCTACCTAGACTTAAAATCAAAATGAGAAATCGTCCCAACCCTAACTTAGTCTCAAATTCTCCTGAAGATTACTACTGAATTTACTGAGCAGCTGAAACAGAAATTATGAAAGCTGGGAAGATACTGACATATATGTACGCAGTTAATTATTTTTGGCAAAGAAGATCTAAAAATAGTTTTGGACAAATTTAAAGAAGAATTTGGAAGTTGGAATGTAGCGCTTACTCAAACTCCGTAAATAAAGACTACCTGCTGACGGTTTGGAAACTTTACAACTGTGCGATAAAACCATATTCCACATAATTTGTAAATTTTTTAAAATTATTTATATCTACTCTACCTATAAGCGTTGCTAGTTCAAAAAGTTCATCGATTCCAAGACGATTAAAAATGTGGATTAGATCTAGAATGTCTAAAGATCGTTTAAATGGATGGTCTTTGATGCACATTCATCGATCTGTATTTTAGGCTATTAATTATTTCAATTGGTCATTTAAGATGAGAAAACCGCGGAGTGCTATTAAATTAGAGGGTGCAAATTGGAGATAGGGGTGAAAATGCAACCCTTTCAGTTTTTTCACAAGATTCTGTGCAATAAGTATCCGCCATCAATAATATAATGAACATTATCCATAGAATTATCTTCAGTGGGTGTGAAAAACTAATATAAATCTGATTTCTTATTTTTTCTCATACCGAATCCGTCAAAAATTCCTGTTGGATACGGTGCTAATTCAAAGTTGAAGTAATCTTCAAATTCAGCATCAGATGGCTTGCACAAAAGCATTCATCGAAATAGTGTTTCCGAATCAACAACCACAACATTATCTGCGTCCAAGGTAATTTTTGAAAAAGCACCCTTCAGTGGCAATATTTTCATTGTGTTTTTAAATTTGTTTAAAAAATCATCACAGTTTTATACATTTGTGAAAATAATTATTCATTATTAACGAATTAACTTGAAATACATTGTCATATTGAGTAAAAATCAATTTTGTTATAAAAAATAAGATTTAAAGAAATATTCAGGTAAATGCGACAAAAATCTTAAAAAATGGCTAACTTTGAGCGACAATATCTCAGTCAATTTTCATCGAAAAAACTTTTTGAGACCACCATTTTAAAGGAAATTTCATCAACCTTTTCTTCTACAAAGCAATGCCTATACCTATATCTGCTCAAAAAAATATTATAGGCAAAAAATTTTAAAAAACAAAAAATTGGATTTTTCGCTTTTTTTAATGTTTTTTTTTTGATACTTTTCGCCGGGCTTTTCGCACAAAAAATGTGGTTTTTATTTTTTTAAATAAGTCATTTCGATGGAAAATTTCTACAAAATTCTCTACAAAAAGTTTTCTATTATACCTGAATTTTGCTTCGTTTTCGAGTTACATTTAAAAAACTGAAAGGGTTGCATTTTCACCCCTATCTCCAATTTACACCCTCTAATTTAATAGCACTCCGCAGTTTTCTCATCTTAAATGACCAATTGAACGATTTGTGCAATTAAAAACCCTTGAACGTCTTAGTTCCTTTCTATATGACATAATCAATAGCCTATTTGATGACATTGAAATTACCAATGTAATTAAACAATTTGCAGGTAAAAAGACGCGGAGAATAGAATTTGTCCGTTAAATTACCTAGGCAGGTACCTATTGAAATTAATTTGTTATAACACCTATAATTATAATCTCTATTTTTGTTTCTTTAGTATATTATGTTTTGTGTAGGTATGATACTATATGGCCTATTTTTTTCATTATTTTTAATAATAAGAAATTATATATTATTTAATGAAGCATAATAAAAATACTTACTATGTTATTCTTCCTATAAATTGTTTTAATAAGGTTTTTGTCCCATTTTTAGCGTATTTTATTTGTATGTTTCTCTCAATATTTTGTATGCCCCCCCCCCCCCCCCCCTTAAGTTGGGTCTGGATCCGCGCCTGCTTGAGTTGCCTGATTATCAACTTGTATGTTTCCGATTTCCCGAAGTTCCCGAATACCAAGCTGGCCAAGTACGCCGACGACACAGCCATGTACGCGCATTCTCACAACGCTCAAGCTACGACCGGTGGAAGATACGGGTAAACGCCGAGAAGTCGGAAGTGTTGTCTTCACGCGTCGGTTAATCGAGAACAGAATTTTGACACCTATCTCGGTCAGGGGGCACCAAATTCCAACAAAACGGTGCGTAAAGTATCTAGGGGTCAGAGACTAGACGAGAGACTTACGTTCAATACACATATAAATGAAACTGTACGGACGGTCTAATCCTTGTCCAGAAGTCTGTATCCGCTGATGGTCAGGGGTAGCAGACTTAACAGACAAAACAAAAAGTTGTTGTACACAATGGTGGTCAGGCCGTCCATCACATACGCCTCATTTCGAACTCTGGAAGGTACACCTCCATCAGAGATCTTTACGCACGTTGCAACGACATAACCCCAATAGCAAACTACGTCCAGGAAATCTACTCTTTCAAACTGGGCGATAGTCCGTTTACCGCAAACATTACACAAATTAGACACCATAATGCACCATTTCGGGTCAACCACACCTTACCAGACGTTACCAATCTCCCAGCAACCACTATAGCCAAACTATCACCTACTATAACTTCCGCTTACCCTATCCACTTATACTGACATGTCATACCTTTCGTATCTTTAAATCTTTCCCGTCCCTCTCTTCCTTTGAGTTTGTCCATATTGTTTCGTGTTCTTGATTTCTATTTGTGCATTTTTTGTCTCTGTTCCTGTCAAAGCTAGCTTCACTATAAAATTTCTAAGTAACTCAAAATTTCGATAAACCACAGTTTAAGCAGCCTTGCGCAGCCCTGCAGTACCTCATTTCGATGAAGGTTGTCCATTTTAGATTTGGTTATCTGTGTCAGAAGCAAAATTAGTTCAGTGCAGTGCGACAGCTTCGAGTTTGTGTTTAGTTTTAAGCTTTGTTAAAAATTATTTTTAAAATGTTTTTAAATTATATTGTCCTTTTTAATTTGTTTTTAGCAAAAGGAGTCAGGACTTCTCTCCCCATTTTCTTTTAGCCGAACCGGAGCCGCCCCGCTCGGCCATGCAACCCGCCACCTTGAACAGCGCGGTGGTTACACGGTTGGTCGCAAGGTGGCCTCCGGGGTGGCAATATTATGTATTAATTTTAATAAAGTCTGTTTGCTTGCTTGCTTGCCTGATTGTCACGCGCGAGGTTGAGGGTTCGAATCACGTCCTTTGCATTTTTTTTTACATTTTGTACGAGACGTATTTCAGCTCGATTACCAACTGAAATAACTAATATGAACATAAATACGTAAAAGTACGCATGCATTTTTACCTACATATTACACATTTATTGTGATTCTCCAGCTTTAAAGCGGCTGGCGGAAGTTAGGGTCCACGGAGAGCGTCTGGCAATAATAAATGTTCGTTCATAATAATATTGTGTAAAACATATATAGAAACCAGTTATGCACTTTAACGTAAAAGTAAGTACGCATGCGTTTTTACCTACATAATACACATTTATTGTGATTCTCCAGCTTTAAAGCGTCTGGCGGAAGTTAAGGCCCACGGAAAGCGTCTGGCAATAATAAATGTTCATTCTTAATAGTACCATGTAAAACATACATAAAAACCAGCTATGCTACTTTAACGTAAAATTAAGTACGCATGCATTTTTACCTGCATATTACACATTTATTGTGATTCTCCAGCTTTAAATCATCTGGCGGAAGTTAGGGCCCACGGAGAGCGCCTGGCAATAATAAATGTTCGTTCTTAATAATATTGTGTAAAACATACATAAAAACCAGTTATGCTACTTTAACGTAAAAGTAAGAACGCATGCATTTTTACCTACATATTACACGTTTATTGTGAATCTCCAGCTTTAAAGCGTCTGGCGGAAGTTAGGGCCCTCGGAGAGCGCCTGGCAATAATAAATGTTCGTTCTTAATATTATTGTGTAAAACATATATAAAAATCAGCTATGCTACTTTAACGTAAAAGCAAGAACGCATGCGTTTTTACCTACATAGTACACATTTATTGTGAAAATCTTAGCTTTGTTGAAATGACGTACGTCTGAGGGTTCTGGTATCTTATTCTATAAAGAAATATTGGTATTAGTTATTTCAGTTGCTAATCGAGCTGAAATACATCTCGTACAAAATGTAATAAAAATGCAAAATACGTGATTCGAACCCTCAACCTCGCACGTGAGAATCCGGCAATCAATCAATCATTAGAATTATTAAATACTACAGAATATATATGTCCTCCCCAAACCCCACCTCGGGATCGACCCTGCATCTAAGACGCGATACGTGATGGTGTTTGCAGGATCGGGCGGGGCAAGGCTGGTTCGGCAAAAAAATAATAAAACTTAACCTACACATCTTTTGTCTAAAAACAAATTAAAATAGGTAATAAAATTTATGAATGCCAACAATGGCTAAAAACAATTAAAACACTCTAAAAACCAATGGCACGAAACACTAATAAAACTTGGTACTGGTGCGGGTACTCCAATCCAAATGAGAACCCGTTACAGGAATTCCAACAGCGGGCTGCGTTGAAGCTGCGTAATCTTTTATTTTCTAATGTTGGGCTTAAATGATGTTATGGGATTCCAGACGAAGAATTTAGAACGGGCGAACACACACAGAAAACAAAAAATACAAAATGAAACAAGACGAGAGGGGACAGAAAAGATGTAAAGATTTAACAGTTATGAAATATCAGTTCAGGTTTTGCCAGTAATACCTAGTTTTTAAATCAGCTATGCTCTCAGTTTGAGCTTCTTCAACTACTTTTTTGTCGAACTCGGTTATTTAACTATTTCGGTTGTACTTTTTAATCGACTTTCCTCTCGTGGAAATGAAAACACGTCCTGCAGGTCACTGATTATATCAGTTCTGGCAATTCTGTGAAGAAAGATCTTAATACTAAAGTTGATGATGGTAGATGAGCCGACGTCATTGAACGAGCGACCCGAAATAAAGCCTCACAGGGCTGATACTGAAATGAAGTAGGTATGTTAAACATTTTTCGGAAAAGATCACCATCTTTGAGCTGCAGGATAAGTTTAATTAACGCATGTACGTTAAGTTCGATGCTTCGGACATTTCGAACGAGCTTTGTGAGGTGCTACCCTCCCTGCTTTCTCGATCGATAATTAAATTATTGATAATTGATATTTTTAAAGCGATTATCTTAAAAGATTTCTGTAATGTACCATAAAAGTAGTATCTTAGAAATATTTTATGAAATGTACTAGAAATTATGCTATTTTCATGTAAATGTACTGTCGTACTTTTCAAGCAAAAATATACTGTAAATAGTACAATTATTGTACTAGAACGGCAGCACTGCCAATGGAGGCGACGCATCCCCTAACGTGACGTATAGTCAACTGGGCGCGTATGTAACGTTGGTGCACAATGCTCATAATATTTTAACTCCCTTAACTAATGCCCCAGTAATATCTCAATGCCGCCCCAAATTTTCTTTAATTTTATATAATGCCCCCTAATGATCATCTAGAGTTCACTAATTCCCCGCTATCGCCAGCTAATGTCTACTAATACCCACCTAATGCACAGGGTCTGTACACCGAAATTACCCTCGCGGATTGCCCCTTGGTTTCTTTTCTTATACATTGGTAATAAATAGGTGTTAGAAACTTCACTATCCTATATGGGGATTTTTCATCCTTTATTAGGGATGGTGCACAGATGGACAAAAAAATTGCTTGGTGTTTTTACGAGAAACTCGCAGAATAACAATTTTTATTAGAAATATATTTTTTGACTCGACTGACGCTGTGACGAGAAAATATAAAAATACATTTTTGACACAATTTTCCATCCTGAACAGTTTTTACTTGAAGCCGTTTTCAATTTGATAAAAAAAAATTGTTTTCAAGCCCTCTCCGAAGCCGCCCCTGGTACTTTGACGAGAAATTTGCAAAAAAATCTTTTGCAATTTTTCCCACCAAGCAATTTTTGTTATAAAAATTTTCGATTCGACGAAAACTTATTTTTAGGGCTTACCTGGTGCCGCATCTGCCACTCTTGACTAGAAATTGAAAAAAGCTTAATATAATTTTTATTTTAAACCGTTTTAAACATTTTTTACTTCTTTGATTAATCAATTAGGTACTTGCTTTTGGGTCTTCCCTGAAGCCGCCCCTGCTAGTTTGGCGGGAAATTACGGAACTCTTTCCGCAAATATTTTTCATTCTAAACAAACTTTCGAGCAAACTTTGTATTAAAGCATTTTTTGATTCCATAATAAACTCTTTTTGACCCCCCCCCTAGAGCTACCCCTGGCCTCCACGAGAAATCTGCAGTGGCCATTTCAGTCTAATTTTCCATCCTAAATAATTTTTATTTGAAATTTAGATTCGACGAAACATTATTTTTGACCCTGCCTATAGCCGTCCCGATTTTACCAATATTCAATAGCGTTCTTCCTTGGACCTTCCAGGTCTTATATCTAAAATTTCAGATTTCCACGTTGAACCGTCTTCGAAAAAACGTATCACACACAGACAGACACACACAGATACACAAGACGCCATGCCAGTTTCAATATACTATATTTGTTATGATCTGGCTTTAAAACGTCCACTTTGCGTTGTTTTCAAATAAAATTCTGGTCATTTTGCAGTTTATCCACTTCCCGATTTTTGAGTTTTTTTGTGAATACATTACTTAATAAGAGAGTTATATGAAGCAGTAATTGAACTACTAATGAAACGTTGCGCAAATGTATAATAATCGAGGAAATTGACGAGAAAGTAGAGCAAATAGGGGTGCTGGGTGGATAAAATTGGCATTGAAAAAATCGTTTTAGGGTAAAGACAAATAAGATAAGAATCGTTACAGCATTATATCTAGTAAATACGTCTAACCTAATCTAACATAGCTTTTTCGGTTTGCAATGACAAATACGCAAAGGACCCAAAAAGGAGTAAAAATGCGAAGTTTCAGGTCACTTTCACACGAAAAGCATCTAAACTGTCATTTCAGGGCAACAGAAAGTAAGCATCATGGCAAATTTGAATGTTTTTTGGGGTACGACGGGACTCGATGAAATCAATGAATTGCAGTAATAACTCGAGTAATAAACAATCAAATGCCATGACTCTTATTTTGCCTTGCCCTAAAATGACTTTTTCAGTGCTAATCGTTTCAAAATGACCTAAAAACTTCGCATTTTCACTCGTTTTTACACACTCAGCACCCCTATTCGCTCCACTTTCTTCGATTATTAAACATTTGCGTAACGTTTCATTAGCCACAAACGCTTCATATAACTCTCTTATTAATGTAAGTATCCACAAAAAAAACTCAAAAATCGAGACAAACTGCAAAATTACCAAAATTCCATTATATTTATTTTTACTCACAAACTTTTTCTTACACCTCACATCCCCATAACTAAAGATTAGCTTAAATCTCTGCTTAAATAGAAAACCTTAAGTTTGAGGAATGAGGGAATCGCCAAAAATTAAAAAAAATCAATCAATAGCTATTCTATTTTATTATATTTATTGGCATTTTAGTTCAAATAAAATGGTACCTTACATCCAGCAAACTGTGACGTCCTTTTCCTATATTGTAATTTTTGTTGGCCTTTTATACCTTTTTGTAAAATAGACACTTAAATTCTATTTAGTTCTAGCATCAATAGATACTCTATTATTTAATTTTTTTTTTTAATGTGTATTGCTCGTGAATTTAATGCACTTTTTCAGAGTGCCTAGTAATCGTGAGCACTTTTTGTCAGAGCTCGGCACAGATCTGTCAGATAGGCGTTCAATAATACCAATAATAAATAAAAATTCTCACTAAATCGTCCAATCCAGTGAACCCCAATAAGTTACAATTATAAACCTTATAGAAACCCCTAAGTTACGCCTATGTTTATACAATGCAGAAATTTTGAAGTAAGTTTATACCATTATCCACATTTGCATAATTTAAAGTTAGGAAGATAATAGAGATAATGTACTTAATTATCATTCACGTAATTGTTTCAATAAAAAAATATATAATTAACCTGAAATAATTCCGTCCATTTGCATAAGTGCTTGTTCCAACAATTTGCTTGCCTCTGTTTGGGGTGACATTCCTGGAATATTATCATTCATTTGTTCAGTTTTCCCCATTTTCCCAAAAACATAAACACTATAAATTGTTTAATTAGTCGAAAACATTTACGGCTCGCTCATTGAGGTTAGTAGTACCGAAGTCCATCAAAACAGAAGGATATAACACTAAACAGGTGTCAATAGCTTTATTCACTTTAATTAAATGTTTACAAAAACTCCGGCGAAATAAAAACCATCTGCTATTAGTTTTAGTCCGAAAAATAAACACAAACCTCACAAGTTTATACAGAACTTATCAATTTCCGTCTTTGTTTACTATTTGTACTTGAATGAAAATGAACAAAGTAGATGCTCTACCGACATCTAGTATACACTAGACTAACATTTCAGTGATATCGTGACGATTTCTAAATTATCATCAGATAACGGAGGTAAAATTTAAATTAACACATGCCTACCTAGTTACGTTTTAGTAGACAATAAGACTGACTTAGCGAATACTTACGTCGATTTTTTTAGTTTTTATCACATTGAAAAGAGTAATTAATACTTCAATCTTCCAAGAATTAATCAAGCAAAACAATAACATAAATTTATTCATAATTATTACACCTTCACTATAATTGCATCATCCTTACAACGTTGCCACGCACGGAATTAAAATGCAGTATGCAAGGCAGACTATTGGTGGAATTACTGGAATTTGTTATGTGACCTGCATTATTGGCTTTTTATAATTATTATATTGCAGCTTATTATTACATTTTAGATTGAGCATTTCTAAATTTGTGAAGAAAAATAATTTAATATTTATTTGGGTAGAAACTAGAAATAAGTACCTAAGGTGTTTCGATTTTGGAATTTATATTTTCTCGACGTTTTTATTAATTTGAAGGACGAATGTATGGTACGCATAAGATGGTCTAGAATCTAGAAATATAGGACTATTACTTTATATGTGTTATTACCATTTCATTACGAATAAGATTGAGGGTCATTGGACATTACCAATATAGGTATACCTACATCTACGTGTTATACTATTGTTGCAATAATATATTACCAAAGATTATGATCTTAATCTTTTATGTTACTAGGTAATATTTAACTATATCTAACAGGTCAATGTCATACACTCCAAAATTGACTGCTAAAAGTATAATCCTTTAGTGGCTGTATACTTTAATCCATAGACTTTAATCTGTACTATTACTAGTATTACTTTCATTAGTAAATCTGACAACAATGCAAAATAATCAAAACGATTTTTGAGGTTATAGTGCATAAGATTTCTTGTAGTTCTAAAATAAATACAAGACATATGTCTTGAAATAATATATTTATTGGGAAAATAAATCTTACAATATATAATTCATTATGGAAACAGAAAAAAATACAAAACCAATTGCGAAAAGTACGTATTTAAAATAGAAATGTAAACTCATTATAATGTATCTACAATATTTTTCCATAACCCCTCGTGCAGCTTCTGGCACTATTGCTATAAATAGCTGTTACAGTTTACAGCTGTTTTAAATGATCAAATGTGCTTTTTAGAAGAGAAAATTGGTGCAGACGGATTAACAAAAAAGGAGCGTAGAGCTCTGAAGGTTCAGGCAAAGCAGCCTCAAGAAAATAATGTGCCAATTGTCAAAGGAAAATTGGAAAACAATCATGTTACAGAAACAGTGCCAGAGAGAAAACATAAAATACCTGTCCCTGTTAAAATTGAAAGCGCACTAAAAAACAATAAAAATGAAGCACCATGTGAACCTAACAAGCAGTTAACAGATAAAGAATTAAGGAAATTAGAATGGGAAAAAAAACTAGCCGAACAAAATAAAAATAATGAGGCAAAAGGTAATACTGTGAATTTGAGTAAAGCAGAGTTGAAGGCTAAACGAAGGGAACAACAGGAAGCTCAAAGATTAGCTAAAATAGTGTCAAAACCAGATCAACCACAAAAACATCCTGTAAAAGAAGAGCAGAAGGTTGACATTAAGAAATCTCCTATTAAAAAGGAATTAAAAAAGGCTAGTCAGACTCATAGGGTTCAGTTAGTTCAACATTTGTATGCAGAAGACTCTCTAACATCAGAGGATAATTCTTTGGTGATATATAAGAATGTTCATCCTGCTTTTGTCAAATTAGGTGTACAATATACGAATAAACAAATACTAGGATCCAACGCTAGATGCTTAGCACTGCTAAATGCACTTAAACACTTGATTGATGGTTTACATACACCGCCAAAACAAGAATTTTGCAGATATTTAGAATCCGTTTTACAAACATGTACGATTTATTTACAGGGCTGTCGACCTTTTGCAGTATCGATGACTAATGCTTTAAGGCATTTCAAATTACAGTTGACTCAAATAAATACCAATTTAAAAGATAACGAAAAAAAGGCCAAATTGCAAGATGTCATAGATGTTTATATCAATGATGATATTAACAAAGCTGGCGATGCCATAAGTATTAGGGTGAATGAGAAAATTACAAATGGAGATGTCATTTTAATATATGGATGGTAGGTATAGTATGTAGAAATCGAAATTTCAGTAAGAGTAGTATGTATTTCTAATGTTCTCATAATCTCAACCAGAGGCGGATCAAGGGTATATTGCACCTCAAGCTGAACCATTGTGTTACCGGAACTAATATCGTATCATTTGTACGAGAAAAAACGGACGTAGAAATATCTGATTAGGCGAGAAATCTTTCGTATTCTACGTTTTGCCGGAGGTGTCAGTTGGATAGTATATTTAAACAATTTTCACCCCTGCGCCCGGGCCCACTACGTGCGGATATTTGCAAATGTAACGGTGGAATACTGTATTGTCATCTGATCTAAGTGACTGTGCAAACTTGAGGGAGTACTATTGCATAATAAATTTTTATTTTTAATGCCATGGTTAGTAGCTCGGGTTATGAAGCCGATTTTACTTTCAATTTTCGTAATCACGTAGTTAATACGTTCCTTAAATTTTAGCTTCCTGTCAATAATAACACTTAGGTACTTCTACTTATATTCTTCAACCCACTCTAATTGCCCACTGTCAGTAACAATTCGTTTATTTTCATCTTTTAACTCTGTATATTCTCTGTCTGAGGATATCGCCATTGCTTTTGATTTTTTAATATTAAGCTTCAAATTAAGCTTCAATTTATTACAGTTAACCAACTGGAAATATTACGGTATGAGTGTTGCAATGCCTAGTGAAAATTTTTACATGAGATTTTAAAATGTATTTTTCGAGTAGGAAGGAAACTTGGAAAATTCACTTGAGTTTTATTTGCTTAAAAATCTTATTTTGTGATTTTTAAGTAATTTTATCTCGTGTCCTCGTTTGTATAAATAAATGTCCTTTTCTAAAAATACTTACTTTATATATTGTAGATTGTTTTATGGGGTCCTTTGGCTTCGAACATCCTTACTTTACTTCAACCTAAAAGATCTTTTGTGATTTATCCCAGACATTTTACAAAGCTTGTGATTTTTCTGGGAGCTAATTTTCCTATGTCTTCAGGCGTTAATTCTGCCTGTTCTAGGAACTTTAGTCTAGTGCGGACTAACACCTTGCATTCGCAAAGTATGTATTCCGCAGCCACAATTGCAGTATCGCAATATCTGCATTTATTATCTACCGCCTTGCCCATATTCTTGAGATGGTATCTCAAGGGGCAGTGGCCAGTTAGAAGGCCTGTGATTAGCCTTAATTCGGACTTTTCAAGTTCGAGAAGCCTTGTGGCATTCTTTGTCGAATAAGGTAGACTTTTTCGCTTGTCTTTGGCCTGGAGTATTCCTCCAGTAGGGCTTTTTCTGGTCTTTTTCCCATTCTTGGATCTTCTCCGCTATATGTCCCTTGGCTAGGCCATAAAACGGTTCGGGTCCAATGAACGGTGCTTCACCTCCTTTTTTTGCAAGGTTATCAGCAAGTTCATTTCCTTGTACTCCCTCATGCCCTGGCACCCATATCAAGGTAACCTTGTTGTTAATAGCCAGTTGCTTCAGGGATTGTCTACATTCCCAGGCAATTTTAGACTCAAAGGTATAGGACCTTAGAGCCTTTAGTGCAGCCTGGCTATCTTCAGCCATCTTAGATCCACCTGTATACCAGATAAGTGACCCTTGTTCCAATCGCAGTGACTCCATTTTGCTCGTCTGACGACTTTCAATTAGCACGTCAAACGGGCAGTCAAAGTCTTACTTGATTGGCATTGAGTCAGTGGGTTTGGTCATGAACTTCAAATGGATTAACTCCAGAATCCTTAAGTGGCACGAGTGCATTGCTCCTGTAGTCCCTAAACAGGCAAGGCGTTGCAGTTTCTGCAACTTTCCCTGTGCTGGTTTTTCCTCTGTTTTTGGCCACCATACGCATGATGCGTAGGTTACCATAGGTCTGACAACCGAAAGATAAGACCAATGTGTCATTTTCGGTCTTAGACCCTAAGTCTTACTGAACAACCTAAGGCACGTCCATATTGCCGCTGTTGCTTTAGTAAGAGTCCTTTCCAGATGTAAGTTCCAGGTAAGATTTTGATCCAGGATTACTCCTAGATACTTGACTTCACTGAAAAGATTTATTATCGTTCCATTCAGTACAGGAGTTATAAGATTGAGTCTTCTCCTTCTAGTGAACGGGACAATAGTTGTTTTGCTCGAATTGACATTGAGCCCCTCTGACGAGCACCATTTGGATATTATATTTAACGCAATTTGCACGAGGTTGGAAATCATGATCTCATTTTTGCCTCTCACAGTGACGACCAGGTCATGTGCATATCCCTGGACATTAGCCTGAATTACTCATTTTATGTAGGAGATCATCGACCACTACTGACCACAGCAAGGGTGATAGGATTCCACCTTGTGGACAACCCCTGACTGCAGTCACTGTAGCCAACTCATCCCCACACTGGTGGTAATAATTCTGCTTTTGAAATGGATTGTATCCATTTAATTGTAGGTGACTGTATTCCCCTTTTTTCCGCGGCTTTTTGTATGGACTCATAGGAAGTGTTGTCAAAAGCACCCTCTATATCTACGAAAGCACACATAGCCACTTCTTTTGCTGTAAATGTCTTTTCAATGGCTTGAACCAGGTAATGTAGAGCATTTATTGTTGATTTGCCAGGTTGATAGGCAAATTATTTTGCGTGACGCGGTGTTCCTGTAAGAATTTCGCTTCTAATGTGTAATCTAAAAGTTTCTCCATTGTTCTTAGGAGAAATGAGGTTAAGCTAATGGGGCGGTACGACTTAGGCTCGTCTGGTGGATGTCTGCCTATTTTCGGAATAAACGCCACCTTAACTTCCCTCCAAGCTTGGGGATATACCCCAGTGTATAGCTTGCTATAAATATACTTCTCAGGCATTTGACAAGCTCCTCGATTCCGTATTGAAGTAGGGCAGGGAAGATACCATCTCTGCCCGGTGATTTAAAGGATTTAAAGGTTGATACCGCCCATTTAATTTTGTTGTGGGTAAATATTTTTCTAGCCAGGCGTCTTCCTCCTCTGGTAGAACGATGAGCATCCTCATCCATGTAGTCCTGTAGAAATTCACTCTGAATTATGAGAGAACCTGGGAAATGAGTGTCTAAAAGCACCCTTATGTTTTCCTACTAACTCTCTGTGTGCTTGCCATCGGGCTTTTTGAGTAGCCCTATTCCATTTGAGTGATCTTTTGCAAGGACTTTTTGTAGGCGGACTGCTGGAGCCAGTTCATCTACCCCTTCGCAGAACCATCTCCATGATCTTTTTTTAGACCTTCTTAATTGTGTGTTGTACTCCGTAAGGGCTTTTCTGTAGTCCTCCCAGTTTCCAGTGTTTTTAGCTCTGTTAAAAGCTTTTCTAGTCTCAGCTCTGAGACGGCTGAGATCCCTGTTCCACCAGGGCACATCTCTTTGGACTGCCCGTTGTTTAATGGGACAACGTTTTTCATAACATGATGTCATGATATTTTGTAGTTGATATGAGGCTATATCTAATTCCTCTATTGCATCGATGGAGTGTGTTACGCCTTCAACCTCCGCCCTCAAGTGTTCTTTATAAACACTCCAGTCCATCAGTCTGGGTATTCTACATTCCCCGAGGCTTGTTACAGCCACCTCCAAGTCAAATTATGTGTGTCTGTGATCCGACATGGAGGGCTCGCCTGCAACATGCCAATTTTTTATTAAATCAGTTATGAGCGGATCTGAGAGATTCACATCTAGAACATCTTTCCTGACTGCATTCATAAAGATGGGTTCGTTACCTTTGTTGATGATGTCGATGTTGTTAGTGAACAAATATTCAAATAGGTACCTCTAGTGTTGGTATCTGTGCTACCCCATATATAATGATGTGCATTAGCATCACCACATATTACGTAGGGTTTGTTCTTTCTCTTTCACCAGCTGATAAGGCTTCTTACTTCCTCTGGGAGTGGATTCCCTTCCTCGCCGGGAAAATAGGCCGATGCCACTATGACTTGCCTTTTTCCCCTTTCTGTGGGCACTTCCACTGCTGCTGCTACCAGGTCCCTTGTTAGGAATTCTGAAAGGAAAACAAAATTAGTATTTTTATCGAACAAGGTTGTTCTAGGTTACTCATGCAAGGTAGAATAAATTAACTTACATGATTGTGTTGGGAGTTCTTTAATCCATCCTCTGTGAACCCAGGGTTCTTGGTGGATTAGCCCTAAGTTTAATTTCACCCTAATAAATCTCCTGCTAAGCACACTCGAGGCTGCCTTTGCATGATGGAGATTTATTTGGAGACACTTATGTTGCTTAGGGCAACTATGACGGCGGGGGGCCTTTTTCATGGCCCCTTTTCGCTGTCTTTTTACCTGTAGGTTGCGTGCTCGGCCTACCTTTAGCCTTTGGCAGGGCACTATCATCGCCTGTAGCCTCAGGCTTTTCAGTCGGGTTGGTCCTGTTTATCAGGCCCTTTTCCCAGTAGAGTTTCCTTTAGGACTTTAGGTTTTTTGCTCCTCGTCCTCAACTGTACCTGGCCGAACTTGTAGCTCATTATTTTGAGTATCTTGGTAGACTGTGAGTCTGCCGAGAGGGTTAATTCAATGGAGTTGCCTTTGTTTTCTCTTCTAAGCACTCTTCATTTGGTTGAGTTAAGGCCTTCATTTTGTGCCTCAAAGAGTTTCAGTATTTTCTCATTTGAGAAGTCCTGATTATCGGGTGGTAAAGTTGTCACCAGAATCTCCGTGTGAGGCATTTCATCCTCTTCAGCGACTCTTAGTGACGTGTTTTCCCAAGGCTTTCGCTCTGTTATTATGCCTTTTAGCCACTGTATTGTGGCATTATTAGCACAAGTTAGAGCCAGCCAACTCGGCTTAAATTTAGAGCTATGAAATTTAGGCTTTATACCAGCCTCTTTCTTCAGCTCCAGAATTTTATCCAGTAACGAATCCTGGATATTTTTCAGTTGCTCCGTAGTCAACAGGTCCGTAGAGTAATTGGTGGAGAGCACCCCCACCTTAGTACCTCCAGTGACCTGGCTGGGAGGGGCTTACGGCCGATGTTGAGGGCCCTGGTGTGGCCCTTTCTGGTTCCTTCTTCCACTTTCGTGAATTATTTTCTGGGGTGTTTTCCTCTGAAACAGACAGAGTTTTCACTCCGTATTTTGTAAGGCTTCAATGCCTATAGCCGGGCTTCAGCTATTGGCATGCCCTTTGCTAACAGGAATTTATACCTTTTCCTAGTGGCTCCGCTCAAGTTCACCTTCTGCCCTTGTGTTTTAGAGCACGTAAGGTTTCGTTGAGCTCGTCACCGCTACTTGGGAGGAGAGCTTCCTCTGTTAGGTCAGGTGCAGTGCCCTGTTCCATAGGCTCTTTGGTCTCTGTTGGTACAATTGGGGGTGTACCAGCCCCTATGTTTTTAATTAAAGAGGTCATTTTCTGTCCCACGAGTAGCGGAGGAAATAAGGATTACCTGAGGCAGTGCCTCATATACCCCAGGCAGGCTTTTTTTAAACCAGGGTGTGTCAGGTGCCCTGGAGTCCGCATAATAGCGACTAAGCTTCCTCTTAGCCACACAGTCATAGGCTTACTGTTCCACCTTTAACTCGGGGGGAATTTTATTGTGGCTCCCATCCACTTGGTCGGCTGGTTAAGGCAAACCCCCACGTGGAGCAAGCGTTTATATATAGTTTTTGTGCCGCATTAGCTTTATTAATAATAACAATAACAATATCGTAATAAGTTATAACTTTTTGGATAAGAAATTTGATGTTCTTTCACTGTAGTTTTATTTCAATTATAAAAATTAGTGGCACCGATAATAAATATTGTTTTAAAATCTACTTATTTAAATTAAAATAAGCATATCACAAAAAAGTCTTAAAATGTAACGTACTACTGGAATAAAGCAGTTTCAAATTTTTTGCCATCTAAATTTTTTTTTCTGGATGTTTCGACGATGCTGCCTTATTCGTCAACAACGTGAATTGAACTTCAAAATGTAGTCTTAGAAGTATCTATTCACAGATTTTTACAGGAATTGAATGTCGCTTTTATAGATAGATAGATAGATGTTTATTTAACCACTTAATATACACAGGTATAGTTCAAGTAGGAATATCCCGAGACATAAAAAACGCAATAAAAACTTTACGACCTCATTAAAATACCATTACTCTTTGTGCTACCTCAACTGGAAATCAGCTCGCTTACCTTTATAGGTTTTTAATGTGTGCGGGGCGTTTGATGCAGCATTCCACCATGGGCCATGGTGATAATAATTATGTCGTAAAGTTTTTGTTGCGTTTTTTATGTATCAGGAACTTATTACTTGAACTATATATTTGTAGCAAGTCATGATGAGAAAAATTTTAATAATTAAAATATAAAACACATATAGTAAATAAGTATCTGTATAGGGGCAACTATAAATATAAAATACAAAAAACATGTAAGTGTATATATAAGACAGTAAACATGTTTTGTCAAGACAAAATCACAATAAAAAAAAGCACAGATGATAATTAAAAAATAACATTCAAAATGTCTCTCCCTTATCAATAAATTTTACTTGAATATTAATTAATTATTAATCAATTTAATTGAATATAGGATTTACTATAAAGTCATCCATAGAATAACAACATTGTTTAGTTAAAATTGACTTGATGGCATTTTTAAATGGATTTATATTTAATACCTTTATATGGTTAACAATTTATTGTACAAATTTAGATTTAAAGAGTTATTTTCGGGTTTCTTTCGACGTGTGATACGTTTACCCTCTAAAATTACACTGTATGAGATTTTAGATTGAAAAAGGGTAAAATATGCTGAAAGTAGAGTGTTTCCACCCATAATTTGTCTCAATTGATGTAATAAATAAATTTTACTTGGGAGTGATTTCATCAGAAAATCAGCATGGCCAAGCCAAATCAACTTGTTATCCAATACGCTTTCACCCTTACTGACACTGTTGTTGGATGATATAACAAGCTTCTGCGATTTATCACTGTTGAGTTTGAGTTTATTAGTGATGAACCATCTATTGGCATCTTTTTCAATTTGATCTAGGCTACTTAGTGAGTAATTAGAGTTGAAAGCATTTAGAGTTGTATCATCTGCAACACGGATACACTTAGACGGATGTAGAAAGTATTCTATATCATTTATGAATAATATGAGCAACAACGGTCCCAAAACGTATCCTTGTGGTACGCCATTTTTAACATTATTAAGAGTCGAATTAATATTATTTATACTTAACACACTATTGTCTATTATTTAAATAAGAATCAAATAAAGCTAGAGATATATCTCTTACATCATAGTGAGATAACTTTATCAACAACAGTTCGTTAGGAACACAGTTGAAAGCTTTGGAGCCGTCACATAAAGCTAGGCTAGTATGTTTTCCCTTCTCCATATCCTCTACTATATTACCCACCACCTGTTGAACAAATGTATGGTAGAAAATTTGATCTAATACCAAATTGAAAATCTAAAATTATCTTATTTTGCTCAAGAAACTTGATAGAGACCATTTTAATAAAATTTCTATTAATTTACCAAAAACAGGTGTAGGCCAAGAACTGACATTTTGAAAAATTGTCTGAGAACCTCCATCAACTTGCATGATCCGTGGTCCTTTTTAGGGAGAGAACCCTATGCTGGGTCAGGTTCCCAAGGATGGAGACGTTCTAGTTTGAGGACTATTTTACCCAAATCAATATCTTAAGACTATGAAGAACACTTTTACAAAACATCAAAAGTTTAGATGTATAAGATATTAATTTTTGATAAATATGTAGGGAGAAAATGGCCATGTGAACACATTATACCCCATGTAAGAGAATCATTGTACATCCTCCCTTTTCTTTTAGTTTTCAAGATAAACAATTGAAATTTGGAACATCCTACATGCTTAATAAATGTAATTTTTTTGACATATAAATGATTTTTTTTCACTTCGGCTTCTGGTGAAGTATTGCTGAGAGTATTGCATTTTTGAAGTCTGCATATAGTTTCTGAATCCAATAATACCACATACTTAAGTAACATTTTAAACATCGATATTTATTTCAATTTAATTTTTAGTTTTCCATTTAAGTGTC
This sequence comes from Leptura quadrifasciata, assembly GCA_963675555.1. Lineage (NCBI taxonomy): Eukaryota > Metazoa > Arthropoda > Insecta > Coleoptera > Cerambycidae > Leptura > Leptura quadrifasciata. Next base: position 49,412,639 of record OY776678.1, read on the forward strand.
ATGGTGATGAATCCAGCGGCGTGCATGGATTTTTTCTAATCGCTAATATGAATTATTAAAATTTTACTTCTAAGAATTGACGTAGTGGGCCTTGGATTTCGTAGGAATCTAGTGCTTTTTGCTCCAAAAATGCGGCTTAACAAGCTCTATAATTAAAAACAAACTAATAATCGCACGCTAAATAAGGATTTTACCTGATGACTCCAAAACAAATGAATCGCACTGTATATATTGCACAAAAGGTTCACAATAACATTGACAAATTTTCAGAGAATACTCTATGACTCAATGTATTGCAGATTGCCTATTTTCCGGGTCTCTATATGTCACACTAATTGATGACATTATCTATCTTTTTAATCAGTCTTATTTAATACGTATGTATATGTAACGTATTTAAAGTAGTTTTAATTATTTATTTTTTAGTTCATCGTTGATTAAGAAAATATTACTTGAAGCTCATAAAGATGGTAAAAAATTTGAGGTTGTAGTAGTTGATGGCAGGCCATTACTGGAAGGACGAGAGATGTCGAGAAGGCTTGTTGAAGCAGGTATTAGGTGTACCTATGTCCTAATTAATGCAGTGAGCTTTGTTATGAATACTGTTACCAAGGTGATATTAGGAGCACATGCCTTGTTAACTAATGGCTATGTCATGTCACGAATAGGAACTGCACAAGTGGCCTTGGTAGCCCAGGCATACAACAAACCCGTTTTAGTGTGTTGTGAAACCTACAAGTTTAGTGAAAGAGTTCAGACTGATTCTTTTGTCTATAATGAATTAGGTAAGAATAGTAATTTGTAGATTTATATGTAACTCTCAAAAATTTATGTTCTCAAATAAACTGAAGTATAGATATACAGAGTATTTGGGTAAGAATCACCTGTTATAGAGATGTCCAAGCACTTAGCCTGTATAGCTTTGTTTCACTTAATTTATCGGTTCATTTTAAGTATGCCATGCTAATCAGGACTTGGTTTGTAATTGTCAAATTTATTTTGACATTTATGAGTTAAATTCGCTTAATAAATCTACATTATTTCTCAATGACAAATTTACTGATAGGGAATATTCTCATATGATTTTAATTTTATGAGTATTATAATGGGAGTGCTAACCGTGCAGTTGCTGAATATCAACATCACAGTCGCAACAGAAGAGTGCCAGACAAAATTGTATTCCAAACGGTCTTCATCAATGCATATGGTACTGCCTTAACCTAGGTGTATAAGTAGAGAGCATGCGGCCCATTTCTAAACTGGTCACATCACAGCATCGAATACTATTCGTAGTCCATAATCTTCAAGCTGATGATAACACATTGAGGCTGCGATTTTGGAGTTGAACAAATTTAATGTAAATCATAGACTCTACAGATTCATATTGTTTACCAATGAAGATCAATTTGTTCATGGTGGAATAACCTTCACGACATACATTGCTGGTTTTAATGATTTTTATTTTCACACAAAATGACAAAAAAGCATGGAAAAATTGTTGACTATTAACTCCTTTGCAAGTAAAAAATGTGTTAATACAAATATTAAAAGTAAAAGTACATGATGTTGAGCTACATGACTAAAACTGCTTTAATATCATATTCAGATTTATATTAATCATACTAGTAATAATCCTAAACAAATATGGGCTAACATAATGTCGTGGGGAATAGTAAAGGATAACATTCCACCAAATCTTCCTGAAGTTCTTTGTAACGCTGATGATATTTATTACTTCATGGATTATATTTACTTTCAAACTGGATACCATTAAAAAAATTGCAGATATCATAAATAAACAAAAATTTCACACTATTGGCCCAGACAGACTATCGGCAAAAATGTTACAACTTGCATTCCAGTGGTTATCAGCACCATTGATCCATATTAGAACTAGATGTTCTTCCTCCTCAATGGAAAACGTATCAAGCCTATACCTAAGAAAAAAAAACTGAATAACTTATGGATCCACGACCTATTAGCATGGTTTCTGTTCCACTAAGAATTACAGAATCAGTTATATATGCAACTTTCTGAATATGTCTTTCAAAATTCAATAATTCCTTCCGGATTTTTAAAATCCTTCGGTACTATTACACTAGTAAGCAATATAACCAACGAAATTTTGTGAGCTGTTAACAACACGAAAGTCACCTCTTTGACAACTTGGTGTAACTAAAGCTTTTGACTTGTTAGACATTAATTACCTAATTGAAAAATTAATTTATTATGGCATATCTGGAAGTACTTTTTCTTGGTTTGAATGTTATCTCAATGACAGACAACAGTATACTAGTGTTAATACAAAAAACTCGATAGTTACATCATGAAATAGGTCAATTTTATCCCGGTGTTCCACGGGGATCTATTTTTGGATCACATCTTTTTAATAGATTTATTGTAGATGTCTCGAGACTCCACTATATTCAAAACTATACATGTACACTGACGATATACAGCTAATATATATTTTTCTCCTTCCGAACTTCAAATGGCAGAATTTTACATCAATAATGACTTAAGTCTTATTATACCAGAGGACGCTCCAAAATACTCTTGAATTTAATGCTAACAAAAGTCTACATATTGCTTTTGGAACTTTCAACAGTTAATCAATTTTGGAGAGCTGAATGGTCAAATAAATAATGTTATGTGCTGCCCTCTAATGAGGAAAAGATGTGATTAAGTCCCTGTTCAAGGTGAAAGGAAACCTGTTATTCTGTTACTCCCTGACTAGTAGGGTGGCGCCGTCTATGAGCCAATTGACGAACGGTCATCTATCACATGGTAGAAAACTCTGTAGGATTCCAGAAAATTGTAGAATACTGTTCTGGTACATTTCTATGGGTGTATATAAGGAGGTGAATCCAGCAGATGGAAAAACAGTACAGTTTAGCGAAGTATAAAGAAGAGTTCAGTTCAGTGAAAGTTTTTAGGTTAGACAAGAGTTGGCAAGTTTAAGAAGAAAAGTAAAGTATATAGTGTTTTAAAAGTAGAGAATTTATATTAGATTAGTAGTAGTAATTATTGGGGGAGGCCTAGTGCCTGGCAAGTAGGCCACAAATGGGCCCTTTTTACCTACCCCCTGACGTCCCCTCAACCATTCACTTCCACTCGGCCTCCTACTCCCTCTTGAAACCTTCCTGATCTTCCAATGAAGGTCTGGACATGTTTCCATTCGAGAGAGTCCATTTCCTCTTTTGGGAGCGTTGTGGCGCCGAAGAGTTCATACCTCAGGCGCCCGAACGCTTCACATTATCCCAAGAAGTGAAACGATGTTTCTTCATCACTTCCGCATCTTGGGCAAGTGGAATCTGCCTCAACCCCTATCAGCGATAGGTGTCTTCTGAGCCTGCAGTGACCAGTTAGGACTCCGACCAGTTGGTTCAGGGTCCTCCGGCTTCTACCTAGCAACCAGGCCGCCCTTGACTTGTTCGGCCCCGTTACGAAGTCTCGAGCCTGTCTGCAGCCGCTGCTCAGCCTCCAATGTTCCCTCAATGTTGCTTGTGCCCACTCGTTAAGGGCCGTAGCGACATGTTTCCTTGTAATTCCCAACATGGGCTCCGGGCCTAGACAGGGCTCCCTGGCCCCGAGCCTAGCCAATTCATCGGCTCTCTCGTTTCCTGGGACCCCAGTATGTCCCGGAACCCATATCAGGCTCACTTCCTTGTGCCTGGCAAGTTCCTCTAGAGCATCTCCGCACTCCTGGACGAGGGGGGACCTCGTCCTAGGAGAGCAGACCGCCCGAAGTGCTGCCTGGCTGTCTGAACAGATACAGATATTTTGTTCCGTACCGTTCCTCGTTTCTTCATTATGTGCCACTTTTAGGATGGCATATACCTCTGCCTGAAAGACAGTAGTGTACGATCCTAGAGCAAAGCTCTCCTGTACTTCCCTGCCTTCCAGGAATATTCCTGCCCCCGATGACTGCCTCTGTCCATCTACTAGAAGGGAACCATCTGTGTAGCACACCAGGGAGTTCGGGGGGAAGTTAATCTTTCCTTCTGCCCACTCTTCCCTACTAGGTAGGGTTAGAGTGTACTTTCTCTCTAATCTCAAGCGGTCGGTTGCTTCCCTCACCTTAAGGGCGGAGATCGGAATCTCCGCCTCCGCCAGTCTGGCGATGGCTGCATGACCCTCTGTCCTTCCACTACACCGCCAGCTGCCTGAGTCTCGCATTCTTAGATGGGCCGCCATGGCTTCCTTCTTAATCCAGGCTGGAAGCGTTGGCAGCCCTAGCATTACTTCCAAGGCAGCTGTAGGTGTCGTCCTCATTGCGCCTGTAATCCCAAGACAGGCAAGTCTTTGAACTTTTGCCAGTCTTCGAGACGTGGTGATGCGGTTCACACTCGGCCACCAGACCACCGACCCATATTGGAGTCTAGGTCTGATTACCGCCGTGTAGACCCAGTGCAGGATCCGTGGACTAAATCCCCAGTTCCTGCCCACCACCTGGCGCAACTGCCAGAAGGTTGCCGTCGACTTCTCTACGATTCTGTCGACCTGTGCCTAAGTACTTGACCTCTTGCGATAGTGCTAGGGGTCTTTCGTACATTATTGGTGCCCTGAAATTCTCTATTTTCCTCCTTTTGGTGAAGAGGATCAGTTCAGTCTTGGATGGATTGACTGAAAGATTCGTCTCACCACACCATCTTTCAATAATTCTGCAGGCTACCTGCATTCTGTCGCAGACGACGCTTAGGAACTGGCCAGTTACAAGAACTAGCCCGTCGTCTGCATATGCCTGCGCATAGAAGCCCTCTGACGTCAGCCTCTCCAGGAGACCATCCATTATTAGGCACCATAGATGAGGCGAAAGGCAGCTGCCTTGAGGGCAGCCTCCCTTCACCCCGATGTCTACCAGGCAGTCCCCTAGGGCTGCGCTGACTCTTCTTTCTTCCAGCGCAGACTGCACCCATCTGACCAGTATAGGGGTTGTACCCCTGGCCTGTAGGGCCTTACAGATAGTCCTCGTACTTGCCTTATCAAAGGCTCCTTCTATATCAAAAAATACTACTAGGGCTACTTCCTTGTAGTGGAGGGCCCTTTCTACCTTATGCACAACGGCATGCAGGGCTGTCTCTGTGGACCTCCCTTGCCTATATGCGTGCTGATTCTGATGAATTGGGTATCTGGTTAACACCCCTTCCATCAGGTGTCTGTCCACTATCCTTTCCAATGTTTTCAAGAGGAAGGATGTGAGACTGATTGCCCTAAAAGATTTTACGGCCGTGTAGTCCTTCTTTCCCACCTTGGGGATGAAGGTCACTTTGGCGTGTCTCCAGGCCAGTGGAACGTATCCCAATGCCAGGCTGGCCCTAAATACTCTCCTCATATGGGGTAGGAGTATTCCCAGGCCTTTCTGGAGCAAAGCTGGGAAGATTCCGTCTGGTCCTGCTGCCTTATAGGGATCGAACTCGTTCACCGCCCAGGAAACCGCGCCGTCCGTTATCATTCCCTCTGCGAGTTGCCAATCCGCTTGTGGGACCTGCTCCTCTAGGGCTATGACCGCGGCGGCGCTATCTCCGGGGAAATGAACGTCCAAGAGTAGTCTTAGTGACTCCTCACTGGAGGTGGTCCATGTCCCGTCCTGCTTTTTTAAGGACCCTATGGTCTCCTTTTTTCCACAGCTGAGTATTTTCATCAATCTGGCGGACTCCGGTAGAGAGTCTACCTCCCCACAGTATGTCCGCCAGCTTGCCCTCTTGCTGAGTCTTAATTCCTTTTTGAATTTCCTTCTAGCCTCTTTAAAATCGTCCCATGTGGTCCCCTCCCCCTCTTTGACAGCTCGATTGTGAGTGCGTCGGGCCGCCCGTCTCAGGTCTTCAAGTGACCTACTCCACCAACGAGCCCTCCGCATCCCCGCCGCCTTGAGGGGGCAGGATTCCTCATATGCCTTAATTATACGATTTTCGAGACTATATACTTCATTGTCTAATTGCTCTGGGGAAGTTATGTGGCCCTCATAGTCGAGTTCCGAACTCTCTAAAGCAGAGATGTATTTTCCCCAATCTGTCGCCCTCGGGTTTCGTCGAGGGGTGGCCTCTTTCCTATCGTATTCCATCTCAAATCTGATCATTCTATGATCAGACATTGAGATGTCATTGGTAACCCTCCAGCTCTTAATGTCCTCAATCAGAGATTGGGAGGCCAGCGTTATGTCAATAACCTCCCGGCGGATGCGATTGACAAACGTCGGTTCGCTCCCCCTGTTAACCACCTGTAGGTCTGTGGATGCCAAGTACTCTAACAGAGTCTCGCCCCGAACGTTAACGTTTGAGCTGCCCCACACTATGTGGTGGGCATTGGCGTCGCAACCGATTATTAACGGAAGACCTAAATTTCTTGCGTAGAAAATTACATTTTCTAATTCCTCAGTAGGTGGCAATCGCGCATTATCGTATGGGAGATATATGCTGCTTATGACTACCTTACGACTAATATTACTTACCTTGTATTCGAGGAGAGCTGCTGTGGCATCCCTGGTTCCCAGTTGAGGCAGTGGCACAACTTGAAGGTCCTTGGATGCCAGGATGCATGTCCTTGGTGGCTCCTCGTCTCCCTCTTTTCCAACTACCATTTGGTAGCCAGAACTTCCTAGGCCCCTTACTCGATTCCTGAAAACATATGGTTCCTGAATTAGTATTATACCCCCGGTCTTACCTGTCAGAATGCTGACTAGCTCTCCAGTAGCATCCCGACTGTGCTGGAGGTTGATTTGGCTTACCCGTAATAATAGCTCCGTGGGGCGTCTGGATACGGGTGATTAGGCCTGTTATTCTTTCTCCTCCTCGGCCGGCCTCGGCCCCTCGACTGCGGCAGGAGTCCGGCGAGTCACTCCGCTCCAAACCGGTACCCTACGTACTGTAAGGGTAACCAGCTCGAAGTAGAGCACCCACTCGGCCTCCTCCAGCCGTCGTATGGTTTCGTGGCTGACCAGGAAGATGAGATGCCATCCTCCGGGTTTTCCCGTCGTTTTCAGGTGTTTCCACCTGTCCACGTTTAGGGAGCGGTTTTGACGCGCCAGCATGTCTCTTATTCTGAAGAGGTCTACTTCTTGGCTTCTCAGCCAAAAGCCGACCTGCTCTGGCCAGGGGGCATCAACCGCCCGCATTACACGGAAGGTGACACCATCTCCGGCCAGTGGTCTCCAGTTTTCAAGCAGCCATTAGATTAAGTTATTATTAGTTGTGTGATTTTTAAGTATTTACTAGTGTAATTTTAGTGATTAATAAAATAGTGGTTAATGAAGATTCTTGTTGCAAGTTATTTAAACCCACAGAGTGTTTACTGAAGACTGTAAACACGTAACAATAATGAGATCATTTACATCGACTAATAACGTAAAAAATCTTAGCATTAACTTTGGCCTTTACTAACTTTTTCTGGTAACTTCAGTATTATTTGTAAAAAAGCTTTCTATTGCTTAAAACAGTTATATACCTTTAAAAAGTCTCTGGATACAAATACTAAAATACTGCCTTCGGAAACTATAGTTCTATTGCACTTAAATTATGCAGATATTGTATATTGTCCTTGTCTTATAACACCATTTACAAAAAATTGTAAACTGCTGTGAATGATATTTTACAACTGCACCCTAATATTTATTTATTACATACACTGTTCAACAGGTAAGGTACCCAATTACAGAACAGGGATAACAGAGAAAAAACATAATATAGGTATAATACATAGTACAACATAAATATATCAAAAAAAAAATCAGAAAGGTAACAATAAACAAGTGACAAGTGAAAAGTAATAAAATTAAACAAAAACAACTATTAAGAAAAACAAATGTGTAGGCAATCAAACAAATATATATTTAATTTAAAATTTGAGATTCTATATCCTTCAGACGGCAATTAAAAATATCAAGGGCACTGGACGATTTATTTGTATTGTTGCACATGGTAAACAAAGGCGAGTTTTTTAAAATGTTGGTATGTGGGGTGGGCATATAGAAAACTTGGGCATTGCGAGAAGTCAATCTAGGGACTTGAAAATTTTATTTGCTGATTACTTCAGATGCGTCAAAATCATTGTGTAACACTTTAAATAAGAAAACTTGAGAGAGGTATAATCGCCTGTCGCCAACCTTTCAAGTAGATCTCTCTGCGGAAAACCTATGATAGGGTAAGTACCATCTGATTTGAACAAGAGCAATTTGACAAATCTACGCTGCACTGCTTCCAGGTTAGTTTTATGTACCACATAGCTCGGATACCAGATAAGTGATGCATACTCAAGCTTCGATCTAACAAATGATTGGTAAAAAATTTTTAATGTATTCGTATGAATAATGAATCCAAGACTCTTCAGGCTTCGGAGATAATAGTGTCAATGTGATCAATAAAAGATAGCTTTCTGTCAAGGATTACCCCGAGGTCACGAAACATTGAAGGTCTCTGAAGTGAGACGTTATCCAAATGGTATTCAAAACTAATATGGTCATATTTCTCCACATTTACATGATTTCAAACTATTAAACATGCGTGAAAGGAGATTCATACACATAATAGGATTTAAATATTTCCAGAACACGAAAACCTAATTATTTATTTCATAAAATACAAAGACGAACTGGTATTCGTGGCAGAGATCTGAGACATGTTCAAAATAAAGTTTGTATTCTCCCATAAAACTTCATTTTTCGCTCATCCTTTTCCTTCATAACAGCTTACATTCCAATTCAATATTGCAATGTGTCAGTGGCAATGGTTAAATGTAAACTAAAGGAAGACATACTCCTCTCAAGATTAGAAAATTTTGATGTACATGTGTTCTAAATTAGAATTATATGTTTATTCATATTCACTCGTTACTTATATGTTTATGCTTAATTGTATCTATAGGGTGTCCCAATAGTACGTCAAAGTCCAATATCGGCCTTATTAGAGGACTTTGAAAAATCATTTTTTTATGGAAGTGGCACATTTTAAAAATATTTTGAAATATACAGGGTGACTCTCTACAGCGGAGCATCTTCGAGGTCATTTTTTAAAAATGGAACACCCTATATATTTTTACATTTATGAATTCAGCCTAAAATTACCTTTCCAACGACCTCCAGATTTTTTGTTTTTGATGTGGCGTTGCCGAGTTATTGGAAAAAATATGAAAATTTTGGTTGGAACAAGATTTAACAAACTAATTCGCTATGTGTATATTACTATTAATTAAGAAGATTTATTTTGCAATTATGTAGACAAGGGATGTACTACAACGGTACAACCACCAAATATTGATTATAATTATACAGGATGTATGTTATACTAATGCTAACTCAGGATATTTCAAAGTGAATTTTCTCAATTTTTTCAAATGGAACACTCTATATTATTGTATTTTTGTATTGGCACGTTAATAAATCGATACTTCCAGAGATACTTTTACTTTTCATTAAAAACCGTTAAATTATAATACTTTTCATTTTGAACCGATCCAGTAGCCATAATTTTAACATAAAGTGAGAATAATTGAAAGTTATCTTATTGACATTTAATTATTAACTATCGTGACAAGGCATTTACGCTTACTTTAAGTTATGAATTAGTTTAAAATTCGTACTTTCTAATAATGAATTTTTCGAGAGAGAAAATGGTCGATATGGTTTATGTTCTGGGTGCGAGTGATAAAAATTGTTTGCTATATCAACTCGAATCTATAAGGAGCGATATCCAGAAAGAAGAAAGCCCCCTAAAAAATCATTTGAGAGGTTGACGGAACGATGTGACAATACGGGGAAAGTGAATATAAGAGAAATGAATGAACAAAAAATGTAGTAAATGAAGAAAACTGAGCAGTTACACTTTTGAGCGTGATTGAAGATCCTCAACGCAGTATAAGAGAATGGGGAACATTCTCTTTCATTTTGTCCGCCAGAGTGCACCAGCTGTACTCGGTTGTTTGTCCGTCAACATCCGCCAATGTCAATACGAAAAAATATATCTTTGAATAAACAAAGTTAATTAGGATGTAAAATGAAAACTTATTGCTGTGTACCAAAGTGCTCTAACACGGTAGGACATTTATTTCTTAAAAATGGCCGTTTCCTACAGCTATATGATAAATCTGGCATTTTAAAATTGTAATCCAACTACCATAATCCTTTTTATCAATTTGGCTCATTTCTACGAATAAGAGATTGGGAACTCTCGGAAATCGGGAAATTTAAACTATTTAAAGGTTATATATGATACAAGTTAAGAAAGACATTAAACCGAGTACGCATGGCGTCGTCTATTGGATATATTAGGAACTGACTTGGATTATTTCTCATTCTTTTTATCAATTTGGCTCATTTCTACAAATAAGAGATTGGGAAACTCTCAGAAATCGGGTAATTTAAACACTTTAAAAGTTATAATATATTTTTGAAATTTTTGTGACTGTTTTGTTTACTGATACTGCAACGTTAATCGTCATAATTTTCATTATTACGACACAACCAATCCTTACATCTCACGAACAAATAGCCAAACAAGATGGTCATTGAATGTTTGGAGAGGAATTGTTGGGGATTATGTGATAGGACCACATTTTTTTGATGGACAAATTTATTTGGAATCTTTGCAAGGCAGCTTGGCAGAATTACTGGAGGATGTCCCCAGGGATATTAGGAAGAGAATGTGGTACCTCCATGATGGAGCACTGCAGCTATCCAGGAATATTTAAACGACGCTTTTCCATATGATTGGATAGGAAGACGAGGACCCCATAGTTGGCCTGCTAGAAGCCCTGATTTGACCAAAATAGACTTCTTTTTGTGGGGCTATGTTAAGGTGCAAATGTACAAAACTCCTATAACTACAAAAGAAAATATGAAAGAAAGAATAAGGGAAGTTCGTCTACAGAAATGCATAGACGTACTGGGAGGCCACTTTGAACAGTTCCTATAAAGACTCTAAAATAACTTTAAATTTTTGAAATAGTGTCAATTTTTATATTACCTAATTCCGTTTTTTCTGTTTCTAGGATTTATGTCAACTTTTCTGTAACAATATACGATTATTTTAAAATTTTTAAGATATACTCAAACGTGATTTAATTAAACTGTGAAAAAATACAACCAAAACGCACCCAGAAAAAAAAATTAATACTGCTTTCAATTATTATCGCTTTATGTCAAAATCATGGGTACTAGATCAGTTCGAAATGAAAAATATTCTAATTTAACGGTTTTTAATGAAAAAACAAAAATATCTCTGGAAATATCGATTTTAGGTAAGTATAGGATATTATTCACAAAAATCGTAGAGAATTAACGTGCGAATTCAAAAATACAATAATATACAGTGTTCCATTTGAAAAAATTGAAAAATTCACTTTGAAATGTCCTGAATTAGCGCTAGTATAAAATACGCCCTGTATAATTATAATCAATATTTAGTAGTTGTGTCATTGTAGTACATCCCTTGTTTACATAATTGCAAAATAAATCTTCTTAATTAATAGTAGTACACACACAGCGAATTAATTTGTTAAATCTTGTTTGTAAAATTTTCACATTTTTTCCAATAACTGGGCAACGATCCATTTCAGAAACAAAAAAATCTGGAGGTTGTTGGAAAGGTAATTTTAGACTGAATTCATAAATGTAAAAACATATAGGGCGTTCCACTAAAAAAAAAACACCTCGAATATGCTCCACTGTAGCGAATCACCCTGTATGTTTCAAAATATTTTTAAAATGTGTGCCTTTTGACACTATACCACTTCCATAAAAAAATAATTTTTCAAGGTCTTCTAATAAGGCCGATATTGGACGTTGGCGCACTATTGGGACACCCTGTATATATAGGTATGTGTATGTACATGTTACATGTTTTTAATTTATGTACTCAGGAAGCGTAGAAAAACAACATTGTTGATATACTTCCTTTTGAGAAAATTTGCAGTTGTAGTGCTTATTTTTTTCATTAAACATAATTGTATAAAATCATATTGTGGTCCATGAAACATGTAACTAGTATAGCAGTCCAAATATGTTGCTCCTCTACTATACCCAAACCCAAATTGAACATTTTCTAAATGCGTTATTAAAATGCCAGTGTCTTTGGTATTTATCTATTTTTATAGAAAATGTTAATATTGACATAAAGATAATGAATAACAACCAATTATTATTAAAGGTGAAATCAATTATCTAAATCCCTCTTAATTTGTCTGTTCTATAAAAAATATGTACCAGATTTTATAGATTAATGAAAAATAACACACTATATAGGTTGGTAAGATAAGATACATATTATGTTTTAGGTGATCCAGATAAATTAACCAATTTACATATTCCCGAAGAAGGAAGCCCTCTAAGCAACTGGAGAAACATTAGTAAATTAACTCCGTTAAATCTATTATATGATGTTACCCCACCAGATTTGGTTACAGCGGTAGTTACGGAATTAGCGATATTACCTTGTACTAGCGTTCCTGTTGTGTTGCGAATTAATGCGAACGAAGCTGGTTAATAAGTTGTATAATTTTTTTAGATCTGTAATTTATTTTGTTTGCAAACTGGTAATTTGTCCGATAAAGAATATAGTTCAATATTTTATTTTCAACTGATTTTTTTTTAATGAATTTCACCAAATATCTCAACTAGTAGTGGACAGGACATATCGAATGATTTTGCTAGTTTTTTTGAATCCGTATCTAGTGAAAAGAATAACTCTATAGAATCTTTCAAAAATCATTATGCAAATAAAGAATTCAATAACACCCTAATATGTCTAAAGTATGTCAATGATGAAGATGTAATTAAAGCTGTGAAAGCAATTAAAAGTAATGTGATGGGCCCAGATGGTGTGCCAGCTTACATATTCAAAGGGTGCATAGAATTTTTATGTTATCCACTAAGAATCATTTTTAATATGAGCATTAAGTTAGGTAAATTTCCCAGCAAATGGAAAGAAGCTAAAGTGTGTCCTATTTTCAAATCTGGCAGCAGATCAGAAATACGAAACTATACAGCTATCTCTATATTATGTTCTCCCTCTAAGGCATTAGAACATCAAAATATTTTTGTTTACGTAAGAAAATGTATTTCGGAAAATCAACATGGTTTTATACCCTCAAGATCTACTGTCACTAATTTATTCATTATGACACAATATCTGTCTGATAACATCAATAATCGGTTACAAACTGACGCAATTTACACAGACCTGGCAAAGGCATTCGACAAAATATGTCATACACGATTAATACTAAAATTGAATTGCTTTGGATTTGCAGCGAACCTTATAAAGCTTATTTCTGATTATCTCGGTAACAGAAAATCATATGTTCTTGTCAACAATTTCAAATCACACCCATATATCTCTACCTCGGGTGTACCACAAGGCAGTAATCTGGGTCCGTTGCTGTTTTTAATATTTTTTAATGACATTGTTAATGTTATTGATAATTCTTTAGTACTGCTTTATGCAGATGACCTAAAAATAATGAGAACTGTTAGAGACCATACTGATAGTGAACTAATTCCAGGCCCGCGCCTAGCACTTTTGGCGCCCTTGTGCAAATTTAAAATAACGTCCCAAATTTGTATTACGTTCATATGTGAGTACAGATACGGGTTAAGTTAGGTATTATTATCCACTATTGAAAATAATTTTAAAAAGTATTTTCATAAATTTATTTTCATTTTTATATTTTACAAGTACAAGCCATACAAGTATTTTCTCATTGAGGTACATAACATAATTATAAACTTATAAAAAACAGAAATATATTCTAACAGTATTACAAATCAAAATTTTTGTATTTTAGTTTCAAATGTAATATATGATACAAAAGCTTGTTCGCTCGTTGCAAGCCAAATTTCAAGCTCAAACATGAATAAAATCAGATTTGTTTGAGTTTACACAATTCATGTTATCATGTTACGTATTCGATCGAATAAATGCTATTATTGCGTACTCTCATTTGGAAAATATATTATTTTCGAGAAGTAATTCGATTCCCTCGTCTCAAAGAGTAAAAATAAACAAATAAAAACAATGTAATAGCTAGCAATTCCTTACTGGTTTTTTTATCATTATAAATTTTGTTTTGACAATTTTGTTTTTACAGTTTTGTTTGTTGCTTTATCTTTTTTTTACTTTTCAGTTTTGAGGCTTTTCGGCGCCTCGGCGCCCTCGTGCACCACACGACTTTGCCCTTATGTACGGCGCGGACCTGACTAATTCAAGCAGACATAAACAATATATGTGAATGGGCAGAAAGTAATGCTTTGCAATTGAATATTACTAAGTGTTTTGTAATGTCATTCACAACAAATATTAATACTGTTAATTTCAACTATACAATCAGTAACTCTATTTTGGAGCGTAAGAATGACATAAAAGACCTTGGGGTAATCTTCGACTCCAAAATGACATTTAATGGGCATATATCATTTGTAAAGAATAGTGCAATGAAATTAATGGGCTTTGTAATACGTAACACTAAACGTTTCCATACAACTAAACCCTTAGACATGCTTTATAAAACATACAGTCTAAATTAAATTATGCTGCAGTTATCTGGTCACCCTATTATGAGAAATATGTGTATAGCCTAGAAAGTGTACAGAACAGGTATCTAAAATGCAAATATTTCAGGGAAACAGGAGTGTATTTATTATATGAGAGAACATTTCTGGTTAATTATTATGGCTTGCTAACTTTGCAAAAACGTAGAATAATAATAGGTCTCTCATATCTTTATGGAATAATCAACAACTTGATCGATAATCCCGAATACACATATTAGAGTCCCTAGATCTAACAACACCAGAGCAAGTAATACTTTTTCAGTGCCAGTTCCGCGAACAAATGCTGTGTTAAATTCTCCCCTATATAGAATACTTAATGATTTTAATAAATATTGCAGTACAGTGGATATATTTAGTACTTCTAAACCTATAGTGCAGTCATTGATGCGAAAAATAGGGTCTTACCTCCGAAATATTTTACTACGAACCGATTTACATGCAATTTTGGAATTAGGCTTATCTTACCCTTAACTTCAAAAGTGATATTGGCCTGATCTCCGTTTTTTATTTTTAAGGGGTGAAAACGACCCCTTAATGAAAAAATTGACATTTTATCGCTAGAAAATTTATTTAATAATAAGGAGTGAAATCGTAAAGTGTTCTCTAACACAATTATCTCATGTTTAACCCATTTTCAAACCCTAGAAAACTTTACAACCCCTGCAAACGACCCCTAAATTGAAGAACATTACAAAAAATACTTTTGTATAACTTAAAAAGATTTAAATATAGAGTAAATATTGTTTTACGTTCTCTACCTTAATTATCATATTTTTAACCCCTTTTCAACCCTTAAAAACAACCCCTCAATTAAAAATTGTATAAAAAAATTTCTTTTGATGAACTCAAAATGATTTAAATGTTATTCCACGTTCTCGAAAATGACTATCATATGTTTAGCTTTTCAACCCATAAAACTACCCCTAAATTAAAACATTGAAAATATGTGTTTATACAATTAAAAATAATTTAATTATAGAGTAAATAATCAGACACTTTTTATTGAATAAAATATAAACTTACAAGTTATCTGGAAATGTACTAGATTAAATTAGTAATTAATTATAAAAAATTCTGCAACAAGAGCATTACAATACATAAAAAAACTATTACACCAATCGTTCATGACTCAATATCGGAGTTGCTGTCGTAATCAAGATCTTCTGGGTCAATTGGAGGGCTATTCTGGCAGTTATCTCCACTGCATGTTCCACAAGTTACATTGCAAAACAGCCCGACTCTTCGGCATCCGCAAGTGGCTCCGCAACTTTTTTGCAGTTGCAAAAAATCATTTTAAGTAAATCTTGCGGTGCAGGTGGATCTGCAGTTTTTATTGGATTGGATTTTATTGGCTATACATATATGAACGTTTGTATGTATTCGTGCGTATGTTTCCGATATATATGCCATATATGGATATATATATATAAGACAATAGTTTTGGGTTCATATTATTCTTTACTTTCACTCTGCTCCAAATTCCAAATTTTTGTGCTCCGAAATTTTCATTTTACCAAGTAGAAAAAAAAAACGTTTAGTTTTTGGACTATAACTCCTTCAATTTTAAAGCTATAACAACTTTGAAAAAACCATTTTAAAGGTAATTGAAAGAGCTATAACTTTTTTCATTATGACATGTAGTGTAAAACCCTTCATTTTGAAACGGTGAAGGGTCAAAGGGCTCGAGAGAGACTGTGATTGCGCTACCGCGCGCTCTTTAAACAGTCATATCTCCGTCAATTTTGGTCTGACAGAAAAAAAAACAAAATTTTTGCCAAAAAAAGACCTACATTTTTTATCATTACAGCTTTTTACGTATCTTTCATTCTTTTTGATATATTATGAAAAAAAGGTGTTATTTTAAAAAATGAAAAAAAAAATTTCTTCTTAAAATCGTGATTTTTTTGAAAAGTATGCATTCCAAAGCAGCCGAACGGCTGGAATCCAATAAACTCTTCATATTAAAGTTAAATCTAGACGGAATACGATTAATTTTAATTTTGGTGGAAATGGCACTTATGAAACACATTGATTAAAAAAAAAAAAAAATTAGATGTCCCTCTTTTTTTCATTACAACTCACTTTACGTGCAAAAGACTTTTAACACTGCTCATTTTAAAGATTATTTTAAGCACTATAAAAAAGTTTCTCATTGTCATACGGATAAAATGTATCCGTTGTCCGCTAGATGGGATTGAATACATCGATTAAAGTTCAGACAAAAAAAAAAACGGCTTTTATCTTCAATATCTCGCTTAATATTGCACTTAGAACACTCTTTAAAAAACCAATTTGTTCATTTTTTTACCTTCTACAATTTTGTTTATTATAAAATTATCGTTAAAACGCATATTTGTTGAGGTATTTGCACAAAACCGTTGAAAAATGTGGGAAAATTCGGAGTTTTCAATCGCCAATAACTGGAAAAGTATTGAGTTTTTGAAAAAACTTTATGGGACACTTTTTGCTTAGAATTGGGTCTTCTATCGATCCCCGAGGTTATTTTGACCAAAAAAGTTTCCACTAACGAGAAGGGGTGGCAACCACCCCCAGGGTAAGAACGGAGGTCGGGTCAATATCACTTTTGAAGTTAAGGGTAAGATAAGCCTAATTCCAAAATCTCATGTAAATCGGTTCATAGTAAAATATTTCGGAGGTATAAAGCTTGAATGACTGCACTACTAATTTCAAAAGAGAAATTGAAAATCTGTTTGGTTCTGCAACTTTATAATTTCGATGTATGTACATGTAATTATACAATCTTTGTACATGTAATTATATAATCTTTGTTGCTCATTGTTGGACATGCAGGGTGCCACCCACAAGCTGTTGTTGACAGGGTGGGGCTTTGCATGTCGCATTCAATGAGTGATTGTTCAGTAATTGGAATTAATTCTGTTGAACAATAAAGTCTATTTATTTATTTATTTATTTGACTAACTGAGGCAAATATATAAAAAATTGAGAAATGATCGCTGTTGGGCATGCAATACTGCAGTGTTGTAGAGCATCTAGCTGACAGGGTTTTAGGTTGTGTATATAGGATAACGGTTTTGTGGTTGTATGTAGCTAAGAAATAACAAATCAGTCCTAACAACACAGTGACAACTCTAACTTAAATACACAAGATTGTGAAAGCCAGTCCTAAAAGATAGGAGATAATGTACCAACAATAATATTTTTGTGCTTTCTATTATTAATATCACTAAGTATGTTTTACTTCATATTTTTTATCAAGAAAATTAAAATGTGACTTCCGAGAGTAAGAAACTATGAATTAAATTTAGTCCACGTAAATTAGACATTTTAGAAGAAATAATTTATAAACAAATAATATCTGAGATCTGTACTCTCGATATGGTTAGAAATAAATATCGGAAAAGTTCCCACTATTGGAGAACGGAAAGTCATTTTCTTGAAAAATAGCACCCCTAAAGGGGACTTAACTCTGGCTTTTCACACTTATCTTGTAAACCGTTCATTGGATGAGAAAAAAGTAGTAGTAGTTGCGAAAAACGATGCAGCTGTGTTAAAGTTGGATTGCACTGCTCAACAACGTGCTCTAATTGCCAAGGGTAAGGATGTTTAAATTCCAAATTTGAGGAACAGGTTGTCAATGAAGAACCCTTTTATGAGTAAAATTGAACAGAACTTTAGTGGAATAGGCCTACAGGGGAAACCAATTTAAAAAAAAAACACCGAGAGCTCTACCTCTAGATATGGAAACAAGGTCAAAAAAAAAAAAATGTACCTTTGTGGGAAAATAAATAAAAATCACTTGCGTCAAAACCCGCTAGAGATGCATCTTATAGAGGGAATTTCGCTCTATAAATTCATTCTTGGGCATTTTTCTCGTTAAAGTAACCGGTTTTGAGATTTTTGCCTGTGCGCTTCAAACTACTTTCAATAAATATTTTCTTTCTAGATATACATGGTATATGAGTAAAAAAAAAATATGCAAGCAGAAACAAGTAAAATAGAACAAATACGTTAAAAATAGGCATAAAAAATAACACAGCTGTTAAATACAGAAAAGGTGAACTTCACATTAATTCAATAAAATTGTTTGAATTTAAATATTCGCTCACAGAGTAGAAGCAGTTTCTTAACATAAACTATTTCAATGTATGTTTAAAACAGTGGAAATTCAAGGATCTCATTTTAAAAGGCAGTTTATTGTATAAATCTAATTTAATGGAGTTTTTCTCTGACATCGCTAATCTAAATTGCTTTTTTAATAGAAAACCAAATTTTATCCAGTAATTATGAGAACTTGACTGTATGTCATAGTCATTAATGTTTTTATGGATATCTAATAAAGTGGAGTAAATAAAAACAGATGGAAGAGGCATTATGCCAAAACTGACAAAAAAGGGATGACAATGATCCTTTATCTCAGCACCTGCCATTATTCTCACCACTTTTTTTTGCAAACGAAAAATTGTTTGTGCACTGTATGAATTTGCCCAAAGTACAGAACCATATGTTAGATGGCTGTGAAATAAGGAAAAGTATATAGATTTAAGAATATCAAAATTCAATAAATTCTTCAACTGACGAATGAGAAAGATCACACTGGCTAGCTTGTGGGTTAACTGTTCTACATGACCGGTCCAATTTAGTTTGTCATCCGGGACGATACCCAGTAATTTTGCACTCAAACCTTGCGTAATATCCATGTGTGAAGAAAATATGTTTTTGAGTTTTTTGCTTATTTAATTTTAGCTTATTAGCGATAAAAACCATTCTTCAGCTCAAGAGACAGTGTCATTTGATGATTTAAATCTTTGTCAGAATTTATTAATGTTGTATATTTATATGCTCGTCACTTTATAGGAATTTAAGATAATAAAAAAGGAAATATCAATAAATAGTAAAAATAGTAAAATTCACAAATAACAATAAAAAGACTCACCATAGTGGATCTTGATTCACTCTTTTGCATCACTGTAGCTCATGATTCATGTACTCTTCAACTGTGTAGAAACAATTTACAGTTAGAAAGTTTTTCAAGCAAGAAGTAAATTTACTGATAGAATTTATAGTTTTGATTTCCTGCGGTAATTTGTTATACAATTTAATACCAGTATGATACCGCGATTTTTTATATAAAGTTGTATTGTGGCTGTTTATTTTTAACAATTGCCCTTGTCTTGTGTTACATGAATGAGTATCTGAGTTTGTTTCAAAGTCACTTAAGTTGTTTTTGGCAAATTTAAAGTTGTTTATATACTGGGGATGGTCAAGATTTTTAAATGGTCTACACGATTCTCTTGGCCCAATATCAAATAATTGTCTGATGAGTCTCTTCTGGAGGATGAACACATGATTTATGCTTGAGGCGGCATCCCAAGACACAACATTGTATGAGAGTATGCAAGTGCATAATAAACGTTTGTCAAAGATTTAATGTTAAACAAACCCTTCAACTGTCATAGCGCAAAGTACGCATAGTTTAATTTTTTACAAATATGGGGATATCTATTTCTAATCCTATCGAGAGTATACATCTCAAATATTATTTCTTTATAAATTACTTCTTCTATTCATGGTTTTTAAATCTAATTTGCGTGTACTAATTGTTTGGTGTGGTTATTTACATTAACATGTTAACACAATTAACCTTCCTATGATGCTGATGTAAAGGTATGAGCATTGCTAATAATAATTAATACATTAATTTTCACATATTAATATCCCGTTTGGAACATTAGTTTTAACTGCTTAAAAAAAATCGGGTGAGTTGTATTATGTATATAACCCTAGTAGGTGATATAGAATTAATTCGGGTTAGAAGGACCTTAGAAAAATTAAACATTTAATGAAAATGCTAAGTTACCTGATGGCATTGCTCGGGTTTGTGCTTTAGGTGAATCAGTTCTCGGTATCACCAGACCATTTTTTCAATGAGGCATTAGACTAAATTCTATGTCAATTTATAGCCCCTTAACAAAATGAATAATCAGTCATGCACATATTAACATCTGCGAACATGAAAAATAACATTCATATTTTTTGGAAATGCAAATATACTACTGAAAGGTAAGGATACTGAAGTTGTCTCTTGACGATTCACTCGCAATTCCTTTATAGCTCTGTATATAGCATTCAAAAATATATATGGGATCACCGCCCATTCAATATGATCCGGGGCCCGACGCCCCTTTTTTAAAGTGATCACTAACAGGCTGAATTTTCGTGAGTGGCTTCGTTTTAAGAGTCTTCCAATTTTTCTCTCTGCGAAAATGCTCAGTAGGGTAGAGGTATGTAAAGTTCTAGGCTTTCATGGTGTAGGACTGGAAAATCTGCCAGAAAATTTGTTACAGCAATTTGACCATGATTTCAAAAATATTAATTAAACAATACTGTAAAAATCACCCCGTTAGTGTAAAATATCAGGGAGCTGCGCTTGTCCTACAAAAGCGATTGGTTGGACCGGCGAGTTCTCTGTCCCCAATATGTAAAAATAATGAGGTCTAAAATTTTACTACTGATGGGCTGATTTTTACACTATTGTTTAATTAATATTTTTGAAATCGAATGGTCAAATTGACTATTTTACATTATGCTGGATATAGGTAAAAGAATAGCGTAGGCCATCTCTACAACTTCTACACTTCTAAAAATGTCAGGATGAAATTAGATATGATTTCCAGCTTTTACCATATTTGTTACTTCTGATTTCACTGGAAATTACTAAATCATCTGAATACATTTATACCATTTGAAAAATGTAAATTCAAATTATAGTTATTGATCTAGAAGGCTGTGAAAATGTTAAAATAATTTTTATTCCAATGTAATCAATATGTTCAATAATTCATACAGGGTATTCTAAACTCATTGAAATCACATTTTTTCAAAAATACTCGATTATTTATATTCTCCTAAGTAAGTATTTTTGGTGTCACAAATTACAACATTTTTAACACGCTTTTATTAGCTTCACCTGTATGTTTGTTTGCTTGTAATGGAATCTTTGAACGAGTTTCTCACCCACTTCAAAATGTCAGATTAAGCTGAAACTGCTGCACAATTATCAAGTACCGATGACAATACAATAATTTGGCAACTTTGGCCTAATGTCCTCACCAGGATAAAATAAAATTTTTAAAATACTAATTTATTGTCGAAATTTTGGCGGAGGCGCCGCTGTTAATAATATATATATTCTAACTAATAATAAAAGCGTGTTAATTAAATGATTTTTAGTAAGTTTAAAAAAACTAAAAAACCACCCTTTAAAAACCGAACTAAAAAGTAAAAAATAATGTTTAAATAGTAAGATTTTTTCAACAGCAATAGATTGTAAAAAGCGTGGGGTGCTTGATATCATTTGTTATAAATATTTTATTGGTAGCTATTGATAAAAGTAGAATTATAAAAATATAGTAAATAAAAAAAGCAAGACAATCTATTTTTTTTTTTTATACATTTATTTAACGTCGGCCTATTTCCGCTACTGAGGCCTAACACCGACGCCTGTAGACGAGCTACCCCCAACCAGGAATTTTGCCGAACATCTTCCCTTAAGAAGAGTAGGGATCTTTTATTTGCCTAACATTTAATAGACAAGGGACCGACGGCTTTACATCCCCTCCGAAGGATGGTATATCTCCTATACAACCCTCGCCTAAGGTTGTATAGCTTCCGCGCATACACTGATATACAAGCCGCTGGAAGATGTGTGAGGCGAGAACGCGGTTTCCGTTGGAATGGTCACCATCCAAGTACTAACTGCGCCTGTCGTTGCTTTACATCGCATACCGAAGTATGTACATAGTAAAGACGCACCTACGCTCGCCCCATGACAATCTATTGCTGTTGACAAAATCTTAATATTTAAACATTATTATTTTTTACTTTTTAGTTCGGTTTTTAAAGCATGTTTTTTTAGTTTTTTAAACTATAATTTTTTACACAAGTCAAAAATGAAAATAGAAATAGTTAACAAATTACATAGTTTTGTTGTGTTACAGATCATAGGATAACTATTTATAATAGTTACACATTAGTTAAATCACAAAAGACAGTTAAAGTATGCTATTAATTACAATAAAAGTACAATCAGTCAATCACATAAGGTTTACAGAGACAAACACGTTAAAATTAATTGAAAGAAGATATATTATCATGAATTGAAAAATATCCATTTTCTATAAGTAAGTTTTTAGTTGTAGTTTTGAATCTGACCTGAGGCAGCGCCTTAACACTTTTACGTAATAAATTGTATAGTTTAATGCCATAAAATTTGGTGCCAGTTTGTCCTCTGATGAGTCGTGTAAATAAAGTGTTATAAAAATATTTTTTTGTCTCGTCCCGATATCCCATACAACCAACTATTCTGATTGCTCTCCTCTCTAAGCGAAATATTCTATTCGTACCAGTTGAATGTCCCCAGACGAGGATAGCATATGATATATGGGAATGAATCAAAGCAAAAATAAGCAGTTTTTAAAATATCTGGAGAAACTGAGTCGGACAATTGTCTAAGACAGTAAATATTTTTGGTAATCTGATCTGATCCTATGGATTATCGGAATATTCAGAAAGCCCTATTTGGTAAGTTAAATGGTGACAAAGGTTCTTTAAAGTTCCTTGGTCTTTTTCCGATACCAACTACCAGAATCGATTCAGTGATCGATTACTTTTATTAGTCTTTTAGTTTTATTTTAATCCTTTATTGGGAATTTAAATGTCATTAACTCTTTTTATTCATCGCCCAGATGAAACGTGTCAAGTTTTTATCTTTATCATTTGTTTCTCTCTGAACTTAACCCGCCCTTCAATCACCATGGTATGGGAAGAATTTTGCTGCATAATTAATGTTAAATAAAGTTTTATTCTATTTATATAGTAATGTAACAGCACTCACAGCAAGTACTTGGATGGTGACCACCAAGGAAATACACCGATTTGGCTCCCACGCCATGCAATCTTAGGCGAGAATTGTGCAGTGAACATACCATCCTTCGGAGGACATGTAAAACATTGTCTATTAAATGATAAGCAAGTAAAAGATTCATTCTTGACAGTGGTGAAGAGGCTCAGTAAAATTCCTGGGCTCAGCAAAATTGATGGATGCAGCTGATGTATAAATTGAAACAATATAAAATATGTGGTGTTCTATGTATCAAGACATAATATGTGGTCATGCTGTTTATTTGAAGTGGTTAAGTAGATCATTGATAGGTAACAGACTCGCACAGTGAATGTTATATATTTTGTATTGTTTAAAACAGCATCTGAAATTACAATGGTAATTGGTAATGGTAAGAATAGTACCATAGGTATGCCAAGTTAAAGTAAGGCAAAATAATGCAAATAATTTGTTTTTTATTCAGCAAAATTTTTTTTTCCTTTTGTGACCCATGCATTGTTCAAATTGGCTTCCCCTTGCTGTATATTTATCATCATCTGTTAAGCTAGCCTATTCTATTCGGTGATGTGTATTCGAGCGAGCTAGACGTATTGTCGCTGCGGTCGCCTCTGTCAATTTCTAATTTTCAAGTATAGCTATTTTCCACCTGATACTTCATTATAATACGGTCTTAAATCTTGCTTTATCTATTTGTATCGATAAACATGGTATTGTCTAAGCAACAAGAAGAGGACATAAAACATGTTTCCAAAAAAGTGCTTAAAGATAGTCTGTCGGATGCCAGCTTTATGAGTGAATTTGCCGATGCATTAGCTGAAATAGTGTTCTCTAAATTATCCGAAAAATTCGAGAGCTTTAATAGTAAACTCCATGAAGCAAATGATACTGTGTTACAATTATGTAAAGAAAATAATCAATTAAAAAATCGAGTGGAAGACCTGGAGCAAAAAATGAAATTAACGCAGCTGAGAATGTATGGTGTGAAAGAGAAAAAGGGAGAGAATCTACCTGAAGTAGTAAGTAAATTACTGATTGATAAAAATGTGTTTGAAAATGGATCTGGCTCACCAATTCTTAGCTGTTATCGCATAGGTTTGTTAAAACCAGGAAATAAAAAACCGAGGCCCATCATAATTTATTTTTGAGACGTAAATCAACGTAATCTTGCCTACTCAAATAAAAAAAATCTGAAAGGTTCTAAGATGGTTTTAACAGAAGACCTTATAAAACCAAGATATAATTGCCTATGTAAAGCTAAAGAAAAATTTGGGAAGGAAAACGTTTGGTCTCAGAGTGGAAATATTTGTATAAAAATGAATGGACATAAGCACATTGTAAAAAGTATAATGGAACTAGAAAACATTTCGATGGACAGAGACGATCCGAAATGAACGTACTTCTAAGCTATTTGAATTTTAAAATATCTACTTCCTTATTGTGTTCTACTTAAATCTTATTTTCTGAAATTGGGGTAAACCATAAATTTCATATTACTGTTAAGAATATCAGTTAATAATTTTATTAGCTTGTTAACTTGGGGTCTAAATAATATTTTAATTCATAGTAAATACTTAATAATAAATACATTTTATTTCGTTAATTAGCGCCTACTGATCGTTTCATTTTATATTAGAAAAACAAACTACTTGTTTTTGTTCATTTAAGTGTAACTGTGATGCAAATTTTTACTGCTTACTATTTGTGTACCTTTCTATACTAAATAAATATTATTTTTCTAATGTATTTATGCTCTGTGATATTATATCTACTTTGTATACTGTTGCTTGTATAAATCTGATTTTCTTTAGGTAAACATAATGCCGAATGGTATAAATATATGTCACTTAAACGTAAGATCTCTAATGAGACATTTTAGGGAATTTATGGACTTAGTTGCTTCCTTTCATGTAATTGCTGTAACAGAGACCTGGCTGTCGAATGATGTAGACGCTGTTTCTATATCAATTCCTGGCTTTAAACTGTTCAGGTTAGATCGATCTCGCGCGCGTGGTGGTGGCATAGCTATCTATGTAAGTACAGATATTTTGTGTTCTCAATATGACTTTAATTTTAAATTTGATGGGGACATTGAACAATTGTGGCTTAACATAAAAATTAAAAACTATAAAATTGCTATTGGCAATATTTATAGGCCGCCATCTGGAAATATCTCTGCATTTTTAGATAGCATTGAGGACACCTTGCCCCTAATTATTCCCACAGTAGATGAAATAATTTGTTTGGGAGATATGAATATTAATTTATTAAATCCTGAAAATCCTTTAGGCAAATGTTTTCATGCCTATGGCTTTAATCAATTGATAAACGAACCTACTCGTGTTACTGAAAGATCACTATCGCTCTTAGATCCTATATTTGTCTCGAATTTAAACCTAATTCAAGATAGTGGTGTTACTGATGCTAGTGTTATATCTGACCATTGTTTAACATATTGTAAATTAATAATTGACAAGCGAAAATCTGCAACAAAGTTCTGTACTTTTAGAGACTATAAATATTTTGACTATAACAGATTTTGTAATGATTTGAGGGATGCACCATTTCATAATATTATAAATATTCCTGATATTGATGATAAAGTTATGTATTTTAACAATCTTATAATTTCTTTATTTGATAAGCATGCACCTATTAAAACTGTTAGAATAACAAAACCTAAATCGCCTTGGCTTACGTATCCAATTAAATTAATGATGAAGGAAAGGGATACCGCCTTACAAAAATACAAACAAACTAAATCTCCTGTAGACTGGGCACGCTATAAAGAATTGCGTAATTTTACGCTGTCTGCCTTTCGCCGGGAGAAAAAAGTATTTTATAACAACTTATTAAATACAACTAACTCAAAAATGTTATGGAAAGGCATGAACAATTATATCTTAAACAAAGAACGTTTAAGTGTTCCTAATCATTTAGATGACCCTGACAAGGTAAATCAATATTTTTCATCCGTTTTTGTTGAAAGAGAAGTCAGTGATGACTTAATTCGCTTTTATGTTAATGGTAATTTTTTAGATACTGATCAAAAGTTTGAGTTACCTTTATTGCCAGTCGAAGATGTAAGCAAGATTCTACGCAGTATTAAATCGAATGCCTATGGGTCTGATAATATCTCAATAGCCATGTTAAAGTACTGCAGCCCTTACGTAGATAGCTTTATTACGCATATTATAAATTGTTGTATAGAACACAGTTATTTTCCTTCAACGTGGAAAGTAGCTGTAGTCAAGCCGTTACCTAAAGTTAATACCCCTCTTAATTACACTGATTTACGGCCAATAAATATTTTATCAGCTTTATCTAAAGTATTAGAAAAAGCCATTTCTATTCAACTTACAAAATACTTGGAGCAAAAACAAATATTACCAGAGTGTCGGTCGGGTTTTAGGCGGGGTTACAGTACTTCAACCGCTCTTTTAAACGTATGTGACGATATTGTATCTTGTGTAGATAGAAAAGAAGTAACAGCCCTAGTACTGTTAGACTTCTCCAAGGCATTCGATACTATTAATCATAAACTTGTGTGCAGTAAGTTGATTTATTATGGTTGCTCTGATAAGCTTGTTAATGTTATTAGCTCTTATCTTCGCAATAGGTCGCAGGTAGTTCATATAAATGATAGGGTGTCCTCTGTAAGAAGTGTTACATCCGGTGTACCTCAAGGTTCGATATTGGGGCCACTCCTTTTTTTAGTTTACACGAGTGATATACTAAGATCAGTTAGACATTGTAAAGTTCAAGCGTTCGCGGATGATACACAGATTCAATATAATTTTAAAGTTGAAAATATTATGCATGCCGAAAATTTTATCAATGAAGATCTCCATACAATTAGCACTTTATCAAATAAGCATAATCTAAAATTAAATGAAAGTAAGTGCCATGTATTATTTTTTGGAAATAAAAGAAATAGAGAGTTTGTTGATAGTAATATTACCATTAAAGTTGAATCTGAAACTTTACAATCCAAATATTCTTTAAAGAACCTGGGTATTATATTTGACAGCGATTTAAAATTTAATCTGCATATTAACAGCTTATTGATAAAATCATATAGTATGCTGAATTCTATTCCTATAGAAATATCTTAACGATCCACGTAAAGAAGACCTTATCCGATTCCCTAATTCTCTCACGTTTCAATTATGCCGATTGTATTTATGGTCCCTTCCTAGATAAATTTAATCAAAATAGAGTTCAAAAGGTACAAAACTCTTGTTGCAGATTTGTATTTGGTTTGAGGAAATATGATCACATTTCTCGTAAAATTTCGGAATTACATTGGATGAATATGAATACTAGGCGAAAACGTAATTACTGTAATTTGATTTATAAAATTATCAGTGGTCAATTACCTCTATCCCTTTTTCAAAAATTATTAAAAAGATCTGATTCGCATGGTTTAAATCTAAGATATAAACTTAATCTAAGCATATCCCACGTCACTCGTCAGCCATATTTCAAAAATGTTTTTCTTATTTGGCTGTTAAGCTTTACAACTCCACCATCAAAGATTTTGCCCACTTATCAAAGTATTCGTTTAAAGCTCATCTTAACAGTAAACTAAGTAGTGTAATTTAAATAAAATCAATCTGATAAATTTAAATAGATATAATAAGTATTGTAAATAATGCAAACTTCCCTAATTAACTGATATGTTTTATGTAATATACCCCTCTTATTCAATTTGAATTTAAATTTAAGTTTTCTTCTTTTTCTAATATACACACATCCATGTATTGAAATATATGTTCTGTTTATTATAATCCAGGTTAAGTGTAAGAGTAGCAATTGCTAAACTTCGCCTGGTTTATATTTGTTTAATTCAATAAAGTCTATTATTATTATTATTATTATTAAGAGCACAGCTTCAGCAAGCCACCCATTAATCTTTGATGCTACCATGGTGTGTTCTCTTCGCCTCTTATGATATGGCTTTCCCTGAGCCATTAGTCATTCAATATTGTTACGTGTTTACAATCTCCTCTATATGTAGGTTCAACAGTTACAAGAATCTTCACAAACCACTGATTTATTAATCACTTAATTACAATAATTAATTCCCTATACACATTAGTACACACTAATTATACATTCCATCTACTATAGTCTCATTACTATAATCATAACTCATTACTGTTCTTATTCGATCTGTTCACCTGCTTGTCTAACTAAAAACTGTCCCAATGCGCCGATTCAGTCCCTATATATACCCCCGTCGAATGTAATAGAATATTCCAGAATGTTCCCCAACATTCGCGACTTTTCTGGCGCCGTTCTCGAACTTGCCATGGTTCTAGTGGCGTCGTCATGCTCATAACAATATATTACTCTCCTTGAAAAAATCACAAAATACAAGAATACAAGGCATGATACTTGTTTTGTGTTTAATAATTTAAACAAAAAAAGCAAATCGGTCTGTAATCTTCTTGGTTCTAGAGACATCAGGTTTAATATACATAAAATACTATTGTAATTGTAATCATCTATGGATATGATTTATGCCAAATGCACAAAATCTTAAGAATTTATTCTGAATGCACTCAATAGTTGTTTTGTGAATGGCATACATTGTAGACTATACCATTGAGGCATACTCCAAGTGCGATCGAACAAGTGAGGTATAGACACATTTAATAGATACCACGGAGAATTCTCTACAATTACGTAAGAGAAAATCTAGCATTTTTGAAGACTTGATATTATTTATGTGTTCATTAAAATTTAGATAGCTATTAAATGTTATACCCAAATCTTTTACTAAACAAACCCATTCCAAATCCGAGTTACCTAAGCAATAGGATGTGTTGAACTTAATATTACCTTTAAAAAATCATATAAAACAAAATTTCTCAATATTTAGATACAGACAATTTTTATTGCACCACTTATTTAAATTCTTAATGTCATTCTGGAGTAATACCGCATCATTATACATTCTATGGTTTTAAATAGTTTGAGACCATCTGCAAACAATAGAAACTCACAACTAACAATTACTTTGCTAATATCATTAATAAATAAGCAAAAAAGAAGAGGAGCACAATGAGACCCTTGAGGCACTCCTGAGCTAATAGTAATTTCATTTGAGATGAAGTTACCCTGTTTAACCCTCTGTACCCGACCTGTCAAGTAACTATTGAACCATATCAGTAGTTGTTCACTAAAGCCTAACTCCGATAATTTGTTGATCAATATCCTATGATTTACCTGATCGAACGCCTTGGAGAAATCTGTATAAACAGAATCGATTTGAAATTTGTTTTCTATGGCATTCAACAACTTATTCTGATAAATTAAAAGATTTGTCGCAGTAGACTTACAATAACAAAAACCATGCTGTTCATTAATCAATACCTCTTTAGGGGACCAGCTTAGCTCATTATACATAAGGCTGTCGAAAAATTTCGGTATTGCCGATTGAACCTCTGTAGTTTTTCACATTACCTTTGACATCAGATTTAAAAATAAGCATGACATAGCTGTCTTTCTATATTTTCGAGAAAAAACCCTGTTTCAGAGAGTTGTTGAATAAGAAGCATAAAGGATTAGTCAGAGTGCATATGCAACTCTTTAGTAAAACATTGGGAATGCTATTTGGCCCCACTGTAAGTTTATTAGGTATTTTAAACTGTTTTTCAAAGATATTATGAATCGATGAAGTCGCCTGGATAACGGGTTGGTTATCAGAGTACACTGTTGTGAAATAATTTGCAAACAGACCTACTATCTCTTCTCCATTGGAAGCTTCCTCTTCTTCATAGAACATCTTATCTGGTAATCTATAAGAGGACCTATTTTCACTTAAATATTTCCAAAACAATTTCAGATCAGAGGTGAGACTTAGATTAATGCTATTAATACAGTTAGTATAACACATTCGACATTTCACTGCACCTATGCCTTAGTTGACAAAATTTCGTATAATCAAATTCATTATTGGATTTTTTATACTGTTTGTGAGCAACTCTTTTCTCCACTATCAGCCGTCTCAATACATTATTGAAGTATTTAGGAGAACTTGAGGATTTAAAGTGTTTAAGAGGTATATAAAGGGCTATGCCTGTGTAAAGAATCTCGTAAAATTCAAGAGTAGCCCGATCTACATCATCAGGGCATAATTTTGAAACCCAGTCTATAGAAGCAAGATAATTATTTAACCCTATATAATCAGCATTTCTAAAATCATAATAAGGTACATTAAACGTTAGAGAGTGCAAGTAATTACCATTAATTGTATCTCTGGAGAAACAATAACCTACGTGATGGACGCTATCAGGAAACAGGGGGTCATCTGCATTCGAAGCAATTGTGTTCTTATTGTTTGTGAAAAGTAGATCTAATAACACATCTCTATTATTGGGCACTACATTAACCTGGTACATGTGTAGGAAATCAAATGATTGAGCCACTAAAACTGCCGAGGATGCTTGTGGACAAGTTACGTTCAACCACGAGGCTTCTGGGAGTTTGTAACCACCAAAGATAAATATATAAAGTGAGGGAAACTTCGAGAATATATCCTCCATAGTATAACAGTACATCTGGTACACTTCACTAGATGAGTTGGGTGGTATATAGACCCCACCAATTATAAATTCGAAGTTATTATATTTACACAGAACAAATAACTGCGCAACAGAATTAGCACATTTACTTAACTTATTAACTTGCCTGTTGTATTATCAAATTTCTGCTTTTGCAGTATCAGATGTCTATTATTTTTTATCACTAAACACAGCACGTTATTGGATCAATAATTGGAATCGATTATTAATAACTGTAATTATTGGGGATCTTATATTATATCATAATATAAGTTTTTGAATTTAAAGTGTCCCCGGAATATGTACTCCCCGCAATTTTGAGGCGTCCGTAAAAAATCGAGTTTTGAAAATTTTCAAAGGGTTAGAGGTATGGAAAAATTTATTACTTTTTGGCATTATTTCTTTTGCCAAGCCATAACTTTTTTATGCTATATCGATAGCCAATTAAATTTGCTATACAACGATGTAGCCCACGAATTAATTGAGGCGTTTCATATAGGAGATATGGGCCGTTAAAATCAATAGTATGAGGATTTCACGCCCGTACTTAGATGAAATTGAATAAATTTTTTAATATATTATTTAACTTCATAAATAGGTAGATACGCGTTTTGTATATTTTTTTTTTTTTTTTTTGGCATTCGGCCATTAGCCATGCAGCCAACCGCTACTTAAATTAAAAATTGCTCGAAAACTTAATAAATATTGCGCTGCTGAAAATCATTCATTACAAACTAACCTACAACGACAGAGAAAATAACAATATTTGAAGATCACAAAAAAGGAATAGAAAACAGGGACACACGCTTCTCGCCCTGGGGTCTGTCAGGACATTTTTAATGACAAACACTTTTAGAGGACCACTATAAATTAAAGGGTGTTACAAAGGAAAAACAACAGAGGAAACGAAGCTAAACTATTCATACATTCATACAAAATTTATAACAAAATTTTCGTTTCTTCCAAAAAGCAGATGATGCAATCAAAAACTGGCTTATCAAATTGACTGAGAAGAGAAAGTATATTAAAAGGCGATTGACTTTTGTGCTTAATAAGGTTTGTATATAATCTGTCAGAAGACGTTTTGTATTTGGAGCACTGGAAGAAAATATGATCCAGGTCACATTTAACTCCACAAATGTCACAATTCTCTGAAGGCAGAACGTTTATTTTAAACAGATGTGCTGGAAAACAAGCGTGTCCAAATTTGAGACGTATTATGATTGTCACGTATTTTCTAGGGCAAACATAATTTTCATGCCAAAACTTTGATGGAAGATCAGGGTGAATAAGCGTATATCTAGTGCGGTTGAAGTTGCAGTACTCTCGCCATATCTTCAACCACCTATCTCGCGACTTGGATTTTAAAATGTTAAAAGAGTCAGACAGACATATATTTGTTTCTGAGGGAATACCTGAGTCGATACTTTCCTTGGCTAAAAGGTCAACAATCTCGTTATTTTGTATGCCAATGTGTGCTTTCACCCATACAAAATGAACTTCTTTTCCCATTTCTATTATAGTACGTAATAATTTCTTTATTTTCAGTATATACGGATTGGTTTTAATATTGAACGAGACACTATTTCCTAATGAGGTTAGAACAGATAAAGGCGTTTTGTATATAAATACAAGAATAAATGTTGAATATTTTTATATAATTAGTTGTCAAAATTATTTTTCTTGATCTTGTATGATCCAAAAACTGCATGCACTCGCTACTTTTATGATAAAAACAACAATAGACATCTGATGCCGCAAAAGCTGATATTTGATAATACAACAGGCAAGTTAATAAGTTAAATGAAAAAAATACTCTGCTTCGTATTAAGCGAGGGAAAAGTGCTCAACTTATGCAGTCAAACAGGTAAAGCGTGCGCACAGATAATGATGCGCTGCACCTTTAACTCGTCAGCTGAGCACTTATCCACCGTGAAAAATCCAGCGATTATTTTTTTCATGTAATTTATTAAATTAGCTTTTACTGTACCAAATTTTAGCTTTTGTGGTATTAGTTTATACCCAGAGCATATTTTTCACATGTTTACATGGAAAGCTGAAGCATAATCCCCCGCTCTAAAGTCAGCTGATTATGTTTTTCAGCTGCTTTTCAACATTATGAACATGTCGACCAAGTCTGTATTAGCTAATGGTCCATTCCCTTAGATGGAGTGCCAAACAAAGCATGATTTTAGTCCTCAAAAAAGGTCCCTGGCTTCCAGGCTATGAAGTTAGTAATATAAGAAAGGAATTCATGTAGCTCCGAAAAGGCCGCCATTTAAAAAATTTTCTTTATGATCAAAATTATTCATGAATCATTCCTTAATAACTTAATCATATTTCAAGATTCCAGCCATGGAAAAAAAAATAATTTGCGTCGCAGCACCATTTCTATACACTGTAAAGGAAAAATTGATCATCCTCCTATTTATAAATTTTTTTATTATTTTTCGAAATAATGACCTGGCAATTTTTAACTTCAACACCCTGTATAGGGTGCATATTGACCAAAAATTGGATATTTACTATAATAATTATTATTGCAACCACAAAAAATGCTCTCGTCTCGAATTATTTTTCAGTTTTTCATGTAAATGCATACCGTACTTTGGATTGTTGGAATACATCAGTACCTGTCATGGACATTTATAGTCCGAAGGTCATGAAATACATACTAAGAAAGAAAGGCAAAAAGCAGAATGATATGTATGGGATTAAATAAACTGTACAAAATCCCTCATTTAGATCAAGTGTGTTTTTCAGCTCACAATTACTACGTCTAGGCATCATAACACAACCAAACGGACGCTACAGTTGTACCTTTCTGCTACCAAATAATGCTACTTAAGGTATGCAGCTAAAAACATCTCTTATTGTACATTAAGATCTATTTCTATAGTAATTGATTGGTATCATTACTGATCAAATTCAACCATTAATCAAAAGTCTACAGCCATCAGTGAAAATGGTAAAATACAAATGAAATTTATAACATAAATTAACTCAGAATTACAATGTAAAAATATTTATATATTTTTTAATAGAAAAATTCACAAGTTTTATGTGCAGAGATCTAATAAATATTTAATTCCATTAAAATAACTATTTACATAACAAATATCCATCATTAAAGATTAATTGATGTTTTATGATAGCAAGACATTTACCTGAAATTATTACATTAGGTATATAAAAAATAAAAACTAATAACTAACCACAACTAGATTGTAGTAACCAACTAAACAGGCAATGACTGTTGTGACCAAAATTCATTTTTAAAAAGCTAAAGAGCTGTTTTTGCATAAAAATGTATATTATGTGGAACAGTTTAAGGCAATGCTAAGGAAATCTTCAAAGGCTAAAGTTATAACACCTTTCATTTCTTTATCTCTAGCTCGGAAAGCCTCTGTAAATCGTTGTATTTGTACACAAACAACTACAAACTGATCTACAGACATCTGCCGATGATTTTTCAAATCACTCTTCGTTATTAGGAATTTTACAAACTCTGGTGAGAATCGAAATCCCATTTGTTGGAAAGCTAGCCCTAGTTCATTTTCTTCAATACTTCCAGATTGGTCCCTATCATAATTTTTAAAAACCGCCAGCCACTGATTTATGTAATTGTAAAGTGACTGAAACTCATTAATATCTATAGTTCCAGTTTTATCAGTATCAAACATTCCTATCATAAGTTTACAAGCCGTAGGTGAGAAGTGTTCCCCTTGACCGTTCACCAAGGCTGACTGCAGTTCCTCCCAATTTATTTGACCTGATCGATCTCTATCGACAGTTTGAAACCACTGTTGAATTTCTGGAGCTATTGGGGGTTGTCCATAACCAGGATAACCTCCAGGAGCACCGCCACCACCACCACCAAATGGTTGATTCTACAATTAGTTAAATTCGTCAATAAAGTATTAAAAGAAACAGACATTAATTAAGTTATAAAATAAACCTATAAAAGAATTAACAAATGTACCTAAGTACTTACCCCAAACATTTTTTTATTATTTAAATGTTGTTTGAATGACAAACTAATTAATACTGTGTGTGCAGGTCTTTATTCCATAAGTATTAAAAACTAAAACGTCATGTATTTTCTCCTGAAAGGCAATAAACATTAATTATGATAGTTCTTCCACTATTAAAAAATAGTTCTGTGCAGTGACACTGGTGACAGTGATCTCATTTCTGATTATTGTACTTGTGACAAGTGACAGTTGACGTGCGACGTAAGTTGCTACTTCTTCTTCTTCCAAAATAACCTAGTGCTTTCAAATAAGAAAATGAAAAGTGATATCCATTGCACAAAGTCCAAAATGCAGTGCATTTTTTAACTAATGAAGTGATTGAAATTTTGATGTACTAGGCGACAATGATTTTTTTGGTCAATTTATCGCATTATATTTTTCTTCGAAACAGAAATCGGAGCCGATACCGCCTTCGGCGAAATCAAACACCACATGATCAATAACAAATAAAATAGTGAAAATGTACCTACAAGTAAAGATCTGAATTTTAAAAAGGCTCGTAAAATTTTACCCTAGTAGTAAAATTACTAACATATCGTTAACAGTAAAATCAGGTTAGGTTCAAAATATTTTGGGCTTTGTCAACAAATGAACATGGCAAGGATATCTTGGATACATACTAAATATCGTATACAGATTCGGCAAAAGTAGTTTTATATATCTTGTAGTAAACGATGAGTGCGAGAAAAAAAAAAGAAAAATCGCTTACGTGAAAGCGAGAGGGATGATTGTTATATTAGTGGGGCACGAATTAAATTTCTCGACCATGCACCCGTCTCACTGCGATCGCATTCTGCTATACTATTTGCCTGAACAATACCGATATGCCTGCGTTGACACACGACAAGGTGATAAAATGTACAGCGTGTGAGGATTAGTTTATCGTATATCCGACTTTCTATTCCTAATTTTTGTTGTTTTCATTTTCGTACCCCGCGTTTACTTCAGAATGTATAAATAACACCACCACAGGAGTTAGACAGGTAAGACAAATATTTTCATCATCAGCAGCTTCATATAGCAGTGAATTTATTGGTATAAATAAATTCTTGTGTAATTAATTCGTTTAATTTTCGTGTATACGAAGAATCCTCATCTGATGTAGTTTCCACAAACATCAAAACACTTTTAAATATTGTACTTGAATACACTCATCAACGCGTTTCGTTAACCATGTTGGCATCACCGGGAACCATTTCGAGCTCTGCTATCAAAAGAAAAAACCATTTTAAGCATACACTTTTCCAGTAAGTATATATGATTTTAAGGGGCACGCGCCCTCTTTATATGCACTGCGCTACTGAATCTTTGGTATTAATTAGTGCAAAATTAGGTTTGAAAGCTTTTGTTAAAAATTGCTAAATGTAATGGCATTTGCACGTGACGTCATGTTTTCAAGGTCATTGCTTGGAGGGCAAACAAATAAGACATAACCTCACTTCAGTTCCTTACAATGACAAGTATCACTAACCACAACAACTGAACGGTTAGATGCTGTAGGATCATTGATTTGTTTTAGCTGCAACAATTGGTTATCTTCCACGTTATGTGTTATTTGTTTTCTCTCCAAATAACGACCTTGAAAACATGCGGATGCCCTGGTGAAGCAGAAAGAACAAACCTGATATTCTAAATAATTAGCTTTGCATTAGTTAAGCAGATCATGGTTTGTTGAATAGATAGGACTAACCAGATTCATTAAATTACTTAGTAGCATAAATGTAGATAATGCATTTGCTATATTTACTGTTCTTTTAATTACGTTCCAATCATAGAGGCGGATCAAGGGTATATTGCGCCCCAAGCTAAACCAAAATTTGCCCCCCCTACCTTATTTGTCTCTTTTTTTTAACATGAACATGACATGAAAAAAAAAACAAAAACGAAAAATAAAATGTTTTCAAATAATTCAAATTTAGATTCCATTCCATAACTCAAAAAACGGAATATGAAATTTAAACAATAAAACAAAATGAAAATCAAAATTTGGCTTTAATTTTTTTTTGTTGACTTCCTTCCACCTTGCAACCTTTTTTGAGATTTTGACTATTTTATGAAATATGATCAAATAATTTAAAACCAAATAGTTTAAAAATAATTGCAGGAAATTTTGGCGCCAAAGCGCTAGCTTACTTTGCTTGTTGGTTAATCCGCCTCTGGTTCCAATGATGAGGCATTATTAGCGAAACGTGAGTTGACTAGTGTAGGCATTCAAGTGTTTTGAAATTTTTGAAAACTATCAGGGCCAAATCATATTGAAGGTTCCAACTCTATCCAAGATTAAAGAGTGCCCCAACACTACTAGCAAATATCCACCTGTCGCTGATGTGCCAGTCTGAGCAACTATGTCACTGAAATTTGAAATTGCTTGGCGCAAAGCATGGCCAGGTATTTGTGGCAGTGACAGTGCATAGCGCTTAAAAATAAGAGCACATTTGTATATAGCAAAGGGAACCAAATCGTGTCTATCCTCAGTGAACCAAATCCCTGTGAAAAATATATTTTTTTTAGTTTTCAATAGTCTAGTACCATTCTCAAGTGTTTTTTAAACACCTATCGAAAATTTTTTTGGAGGGGTTCAGGGATGTAGGAGAAATTGTCGAATTATGAAATCATCTTTTTAAAAATGGTGCCGCCACTCTTAAGTCCATTAACCCTATACCTCCTATGGACAAGTATGCTCGCAAAAGTCTTGCGGGCCCCTATTGTTCTGGACGAGTATATGCACTTGCCTACATTTCTTTAAATGCTAATGCAGAGATGCCTAGGAACTACATTTTTAAATTTACTGCATATCTCGACGTTCAAGTGACTCATCAAGAGCAGTTAATGACTTGACCAAGTGTGCAAGCCACCTATTCGCAACTGACGGTTTTATCTCATATTTATACATGTTGTTTGCACAAAAGAGAAAACAGAATGATTCATACATACCTTTCAATTAGAAAAAATATTATTAGAAAGTTGTGATGAGTTAGTAGACAAATAAATTAACTCAAGCAGTTCAGCTACGAGATAAATCGATTTAAAAATTGAACATGACGGCTAAAGCAAAAGAGGGAGGTCACCTTTTTGGTTTTAGACTTCTAAGTGGTCTTGATAACACTAAGTATAACAAATTTGAGTGTGCAATTTTTTCCAGGTCAAAGTACTATTTGATTGTACTAATATTTCTACATCCTATTAGCAATAAGTGTATATGTTAGATAATGGATTGTAGAAATCACTTTTTAAAAACTTTATTTATTTATTAATGGAGTCAACGTTGACTCTTTATAAATTAGAACAATAATAATTTTGACTTGTTTATTCCAACATGAGTTTAAGACTGCCGTCTGAAAGTACACTACTCCCATTTATAACCTTTGGGAACAAAGGAACTGCAATTATGCAGTTTTGCAAGAATACAATCTTATCTAATTCTCGGGAGAGCGGATGCTGAGAGGAGTCGTTATTTGATATCTATGTAATATAATACCGCTGAGAGTGGTGAGGCCAATGTCTCAGAGATACAGGGTATATTTTCATATAACAACTTCCCCCTTATAAAAAAAGTTGTTGTTTATACAGCAACTTTTAAGTTGAACAAAATTTGTGATTTAACAAGAATTCAAAAATATAAAGTAATGTAAAATGGTAAAATTGTAAGATTGAAAAATATAAAAATATAAAATGTAAAATATAAAATGTAAAAATACAAAAAGCGTAAAATGTAAAAGCATAAAATGTAAAAATGCTAGGCGTAAGACGCAAGCGTATTAGCTTGTTTGTGTTACGAAAAGCATGTTAAAATGTTAGTCATTTGAAACTAACAAAAAAATAGGAATAATAAAATACACTAAATAAACAATGAAGTGAAGTAAAAATTCACTGAAGAGTCTTGGTACAAAAAGTCAGTAAAAGGCACAAACAGTCTGGTTTAATTAAGTTCGATGTCTTCACCTTCTTCGTCCTCTCTTCTTAGTGGGGGTCGTCTTCGTTGATGAAATAGGCTAGTAAATGTCCTGAGGGGTTCACTAGGCCTTGGTGGAGATGAAGGAGTCGTGGAAACGTTGATGGCTAGTCTTCGTCTTCTTGCTTTACACTTACAGAATAGATACAAGAATAAGAGTCCGAAAATTAGCACTATGGTAAGGTAGGTAAACCAAGAAATGTGTCTCGTGATGAAGGGTTCCTTGATTAGGTCGTCTAAGTCTTTTGAATACTGGTCTAATTGGTGTCTGGCGATATCGAGGTCTTCGGTGTTCAGATCACTTAGTTTTAGTGGTTTCAGATTGGGCACTCGAACTTTGTCCGGAACCTGGTTGCAACACTCGAAAGGGATTTGTATGGGGTGAGCGTCGTTCTTCACGTCTGTCGTTTCGTCTGTGCTAGCTTGGATCTTCGTGATGCCTATGAAGGCGTAGCAATTTGGTTGTAATTTAATTATAGAGTTTTTGAAGATGGTGTCGGTTTTTGAAGTCTCCTTCGGACAATTGATATTCATTTGTAGTGGCTCTGTATTGATGATCATCCACACGTTTTCATCTAGTTTTTGGATGTTGTGTCCTTGGCCGATGATAGTTGACGTTTGACAGTTTTCTGGTAGGGTTTGTAGATCCTTGAAAAGGCGGGCTTCGCATATGGCGTTGTTGTCAATTGGATATGCAAACAAATTTGGACATAATTTAGTATTGGTATGGAGTGGCTTGCATTCTCTGAGGTCAGCAACGGGTATGTACATCAAAGAATCATCATCTCTCGCGATATATTTTTGAGAAGTTGACAAAATATGATACAGACCAGTTCTACTATCTAAGATAGGAATGGGGTATAATTGGAAAACAGAGTACGTTTGAGGGTTTACTAGGGGTATATCTAATACAAATACTAATTCTGAGTTCATTTGGAAAGCTTTTAATTCAATAATATCTAAATACTGTGCAATATTTGAAAGTTTAATTGGGAGTGGCAAATTGTCCTTTTGTAGGTTTTGTGAAATTTCCTGCAATGAGTTTACCAAATCCTGGGGATTAATGATAGACGTATGAATTACTTTGAGTCTCGCGAAAGTGATCGAATTTAAAATATCGTTGAGGTTGTCCTCTATAAATAGGTAGCTCGCCATGAGTTGTTCACAAATTTCCAAGAATTTTAATTTTGTTTCAACTGCTCGTACGTTATACGTAATGTCTAAGATTGCGTATTCGATTTCTTTTATGTCTTTGTTGAATGTCTCCTCGTCTATTAGTAGTTTTTGAATTGTCGTGTTAAAATTTTTAATAACTGAATTTGTAACTGATATTTGATTTTTCATCAAATTTTCTATCTGATGTTCGTCTTGGTTTAATTTATTGATACAGTCAGAGTAGTATTTACCGTCTTCTGCGTCTAAATTTCCGGTAATTGCTTTGAATATTGAACCAATTCCGTTTATGATTCCGCGTTTGTAGCGTTTCGTGTCGAGATGTATTTCGTCAAATTTAGTTTGTATGGATTTTGAGATTTGTCCTAGGAGGCTTAAATGCGTTTTAACCTCACTCGCGAATTCGTTCATGTTTTCGTATGCTGGGTCAAGGGTAGTAAGGATTGTCTGTAAAATTTTGTCGTTTCTGTCAAGAGCTGTCTTAAAGGTCGATATATTTTTATGTACGAGTAATGTCCATTTCTTGTGTGAGATGACAATGTCCGTGTCTTTGTGATAGTAAACACCGATAGTATTGTTTATTGGTGTTATTTCGTATTGAGAAAATGCTGATCCGAACAGCAGTAGAAACCTGAAAATAAATTTTAATCTTCAGTATATGGTTTCATTCTATCAAAATTTACTTTACTTGTTTGATTTGTCTCGGGATTTACCAAAGTGGCAGAATTTTGGAAAATTTCTTTGATCTCGAAAGGGCCGTTGAATTTATTTTGTGACTTACTTTTGATTTGGGATTCCTTTACATATACTTCGTCTCCAACGTTATACGTGGGGCGATTTTCTGGGATATTTCTGTCGAATCTGACTTTAGCTTTTTGTTTTTGCGCTTCGGTCCGACTGCGTGCAATTTGGTAATAGTGAGATATCCTATTATTTAAGTCCCTAACATATTTAGTTATTAGGTCTTTTTGGTTGTACAGGGTCTCTGGTGGTCTATTAGCTGTGTGTCCAAAAACCAGTTCGTATGGTGTAAAACCATGCGTTTTATTAACCGAATTGTTATAGCATATTACTGCATATGGTAATATGGTAAAAGGGTGTTCATTTGGGTTTTCAGTTTTGTGAATTCGGATCATTTCGGCTAAGGTTATCCTGTACTGCATAGGCTTGTGTGAATTTTGTAAGTTCGTCGCGGATAGTTAGAGCGTAATTTCGTGTAGGAAATTCGAATAGGTCGATGTTAATTCTTTCGAAAGGCGTCCTCGGAGTTTCAGTGATTACTAGAGGGTTGTTAAGATTTTTTCGGCAAACTTTAGTCCGTTGACAAATTTCGCAATTTTTTATGAAATTTTCAACATCTTTGGTTAGTCCTTGCCAATTGTATTTATTTTTGATCCTACGCGTAGTCTCGTTTATTCCGCGATGTAGGTTGTTTTTGCCGGTATGGTTTTGGTCAAGAATTATCGGTCTTTGGTCTTCGTCAGGTATTTGTACTAAGTTTTGACAGATAATGAGCTTTAGGTCCTTTTCTGCGAAGATAAATGACAGAATTTCGAGTATGGGGAGGTCTAAGTTATTTTCGACATGGTAAGTATTAGAAAGATCTAGTTCATGTTGATTTTTGTATATTGCTAGGAACAAATGTTCTACTACAGATTCAGGGTCAAAGGGTAGAGGAATGATATAGTATTTCCTATGTCTAACCGATCTACTGGAGAGGATATTTATTTTGTCGTCGTAAAATTCGGGGTTTTCCTCGAAAATGTCGTTAATAATCTGGTGATGAAAATCTCTTAAGTTATTTTGTTGAAAGAAAGTTATAATGTGTTTGTTTTCTCGGTCCAATAGTTGTTTGTTCGAGATTTGAATTTTAGAGTAATCTATTGAATATCTAGTTTTGTAAAGTCTAGAAAATGTGTTAAATTTCTGAGAAGTTTGTTCGTTTGTGATCTTGTCCGAAATATATTCATTTGTTTTTACTTAGGGCCTCTCAAATAAAAAAATATATATTTTTCGAATATTTTGAAGAATGTTTGATTTTCAGTTTCTGAAATTTCTTCTGAACGTTTGTGAGTTTCTTTCAGGGTTTACGAGTAGTTCAATTATTTAATTTGGAAAAGGTATGTCCTGATTTTAAGTTTTAATTAAATTCTGAAAAGTTCTTACTGCATATTATTTAATTTTTCTGCCCTTGGTATTAATTATTATATAGTTAACAGCTGTTATTACTTGTGCTTGTAAAGCGTTTATATTGGTGTAGGGAGAAATCATAATGAGTGCAATGCGATACTATGGTGCTGGATATCATGCAATTCTTATTAAAATGTTTAAGTCCGTAAATATACAGGATGTGCCTCTGTGCAAAAGTTCAAGGTACTGTTATCAAAGTAGTACTACTATTATGAGTTCCTTGAATTAAATGTAATTACTTTATGTGCATTTATTTAAATGAACAAAAATATTTCGTTATAATTAAGGTTTTGTTTCATAAAGTAGAATTTACTACAGGAGAAGTTTCCTAGTAATAGAGAGAAGAAATAAAATTATTTACATGAGAAGTGTTTTGATAGTTAATTAATTTGTTATACAATGGTTTTTTTTGTCAAATTTTCTGGTAGTATTAATTTAGAAAGGTCTAAGAAAATGGAAAATACTTTTAATGTAAACTGTTAATTTTTGATAATATTCTAAAAGATTTAGTTTAGGTGACTAAAAAAAATATTTGTGAGATAATTTTGAAAGTAATTTTGGGTTGCGAATTTTTGTAACTGTTTTATTTGCAGGGTCGGCATATAGTTGAGACTGAAATCGGTATTATCGTTATTAATTAGGTTTAAATATAGATTTGAATTTTTGAACTGGTTCAAATATTAAATTAGAAAATTCTACTATTTTCGGTATTGTTTTTTCCGGGGATAAAAATGAATTTCGTTGGTATATTTTCCTGATTGTGTGGGGTATATAAATTTTTCTTTTGTTTTGATTACGCAAGATCGTATGCGTGTTTCCTGGATTATTCTTTACTTTATTTGTTTTTCGAATTTTCGATTTCCTGAATATTTTATTATTAATTTTGAATACTGTTTGCGAAATAAACATTTTTCTGTTTAATGTTATGGTTTGTTTCGAATTGTTATTGGACATGTTTGGATTTAAGGTTGTCAATTTAAATTTGCCTGTAGGAGATGATTTTGTTTCTGAAAGGTTCATTTTTTGTTGGTTAACCGTAGGGGTTACATTTGAAATTGTTTTTGTTTCTTGTACCTTATGTTTAATTATTCCTTTGATACGAGATTCGGCAAAGATGGAATTTTGGTCTTTGTCTTTACAGGAGATGTCTGAAAGTTTAGAACTTTTGTCTATTTGATGGGAGTCTGAATTTTGATAGTTTTCATCAGACGTTGTCTCGAAAAATTCGCTTTGTATGTTTGTCTTTGCAAAGGTGTTAGGTAAGTGTATTTTTTCTTGTTCCTGAGCTAGCGGTATAGCGTCAGTGTCACAATAAAATTCAAATATTTCTTCAGTGTCTGGTTCGAAAAAAATAAGATTTTGATTAATGGTGTTATCTGAAAGGTGATTGTTAATATTTTCGTTTGAATTTGTAACTGGTTGTAAAGGTAAATAATCGTTAACTTTAAATAATGGTATATTTTCAAAATTGGTAATTAGTTGATTGTTTTTGAAATCTATAATGCATTCGTAATATTCTAGAAAGTCGTTACCTATAAAGCCATCGAAGTCTGTATCTAAATCGTATACATAAACTTTGTGTGGATCGTTAAAATTGAACGGTATAAGAACAGATTCAGTGATTTTAATTTTTTGACCTGTTACTTGTATATTTAAATTTTCGGGGCGTCTTAGGTTATAATTTTCTGTTGCTTTGGGTTTGAAAATGGAAATATCTGCACCTAAATTGATTAGAATATTAAATTTATTTGTTGGGTCTTTCATGAAATACAGGTTTGTCGAACTTATTTGAAACGGAGGGTTAGATGGTGATTTTACATGAAACACTGTTCTTGGGGATTCGAATGTGGGTCGGAATTGTCTTTCAGGTTTAATGTTTGAATTTGGTTGGACATTTGGTCCACTGGGAAATTTATCTCTTGGGTTGGAGTATTCATGGAATACTCCGGGCCTAATGGAAAATCCTGAGGAGTAGCAGTATAATCCTGCGACATCTGAGAATTAGCTGTATAATTCTCATTTTGGTATGGCATGTTATCGTCGTTATTTTGCGGGAAATGGGGGTAATCGTCATAATTTACTTGTGGCATGTTTGCCATATTATCAAGGCTAGAATTAGTTTGATAATTTCCGAAGTTATGGAATTGTGGGTCGCTGAAATTATCAGTTTCATGGTAAAAATTAGTATCATAATTTTGAGAGTCGAAATGATTGTCAAAATTAACGTGATGTGTTCTCTGCGGGTTTTGTCTGTTAAAGTTAGGATTGAAATTTGAATTTTGTTGATTTGGGGATCTCTGAAAGTTCGGATTAGGTCTTATTACAGAAGGCCTATTCTGTTGAAAATCTTGTTGCGGCGTGAAATTTCTTTGATATTGATGGTTGGGAGAATTTTGGAAATTCGGTCTAGAAAATTGTGGAGGACTGGCAAAATTGTTTTGTCTAAAGTTCTGATTTTGTTGTGAGAATTGTAGTCTTGTACGGCACTCATTAAAATTGTGCCCGTTACGTTTGCAAAAATTACAGAATTGTTGGGAGTTGGGACGCCTCTGTTGGTTCTGGATGGGGTTTTTGTTGATAGTTTGTTTTGGGAATTTTTGTGACTCGAAGTAGGACAGT
Source organism: Leptura quadrifasciata (assembly GCA_963675555.1). NCBI lineage: Eukaryota > Metazoa > Arthropoda > Insecta > Coleoptera > Cerambycidae > Leptura > Leptura quadrifasciata. Next base: position 49,457,595 of record OY776678.1, read on the forward strand.
TGGAGTTCGCGTTTGATTCTATTAATTGCTTCTAGCATGTCGCTGGGATTTCCGGCACGGATTATTTGTCCAAGTTTGGGTTCTAGTCCGGTAAGTAGTGTTGTTAGAGTCATGGTTTCAATTAGGGATGATTGGGCTGTCTTTTCTTCCAACGTCAAAGTCTGTTTTTGCACAGCAGCGTGCATTTTGGCATTATGTGTTTGTAAACGAGATACGAATGTCAGGGCAGTTTCATTAGGTAGTTGGTGAATCCGTTGTAAGTCCTGTATAAGGGCTGTCAAGTCGCGTGAATCACCGAAGTGGGCCTCAAGTAGGCTTTTAATTTCTGCCCAAGTGGCAGGGTTCCTCGAATTTATTAATTCGGCAGCTTTTCCGCGAAGTTTGTTTTTAATATGCAGGGTGAGTAAAATACGCTGGTCTTCTATGGACATACCGTATGCGTAAACACTCGCGGAAATAAAGGTTTGTAGGAAAATGGGGTTCCCGTCGAACTCTGGAACTATTGAGAAAATCTCACTTAACCTGTAGGGTTCTATGGTAAGGGTTTCGTCAGCGTTATTGGTATTATTTGCTGTAGTATTTGGTTGGTTCGCCATTTTGTATTATTAAGATTTGTATATAAATTTCAGATAAACAAACAAAAATTAATTTGGTACACACAAAAAATAATAAAAATTAATTGTAAAAGGTGCAAGAGTACGCCACTGGCAATAATGATGAATAAAAGGAAACGAAATTGTATTCTTTTCTGTATAAAGCATGTAACAAATTATTTTTGCGATGGTATTTGCACTTATTCAGATATTATAGTCATATGGTATAAACAATACGTTAACCTTTATTAGTAGTAGTAGTATTAAATTGCAGTAAAAACGTTACAAGATAAGGATTAAACTTGATATATGTCAAATTAATATATTGATTGCAATGAAAATATTTATGTGTTAAAATAAAATAAAATATCGGCTAAAGTAATACGATATTTAGATAATATATTCAACTAAATTAGATTGCAGAACTGTCGTGGGTTTAATGCAAATGTGAATGCAATGTACGAATGATAAAATATAAATGTTTAGTGCAGTTTGAAATAGAAAATAAATCGAGATGATTCTTAAATTACTTACATTACTATCTTCATGCCTGGGGTCCAGATGGAAGGTCGAATGCGGTTTCGTAAGCGTTGCTACACTGGGATGTACCGTCAGGGGTATCACTAGGTGTTCCTATCCACGGTGACGTGTTCCAAGTGCCGAAGACACCGACTTTCAGGGGCCAGGAATGTTTCTTACTTGCTAATTATTTCTCGATGTGTATATGATGCTTCTTGTGAGCTTGTTGAGACGTTGCTTGTCTGCTTGAAATTGTATTTTTCTTGTTTCTCGTAGATTCTTTGCTGATTGAAGGATTGAAATCCACCACCTCTGGGTTACAGGGTGTTTTTCAGATCCTACCGACTGCGCCAATGTTAGATAATGGATTGTAGAAATCACTTTTTAAAAACTTTATTTATTTATTAATGGAGTCAACGTTGACTCTTTATAAATTAGAACAATAATAATTTTGACTTGTTTATTCCAACATGAGTTTAAGACTGCCGTCTGAAAGTACACTACTCCCATTTATAACCTTTGGGAACAAAGGAACTGCAATTATGCAGTTTTGCAAGAATACAATCTTATCTAATTCTCGGGAGAGCGGATGCTGAGAGGAGTCGTTATTTGATATCTATGTAATATAATACCGCTGAGAGTGGTGAGGCCAATGTCTCAGAGATACAGGGTATATTTTCATATAACATATATAGTACCAGTGTCGGACTGGCCCCATTTGGCCTCGTGGGTATCAAATGTAATTTGGCCCTACACCTTACTCACTCTCCCAAAACAGATAAAAAAAAAAACACGGGCTTAATCAAAAAATAAAAATTAATATATATTTTTTTTCATATTGTTTATCCGCGGATGTGGTAGATCAGTGGTAAGCTGTCTAACATATACAGGAATGGATACCCAGCTTTGAGGCATCGTTGATAAGCCTCAGTCGCGGAAATAGGCTGACGCTAAATAAGAGTATTAAAAAACTCTCCGAAACTGTCTTACTTTTAGACTAGGGGTTTTCTGTTATATGTAGTGTATTTGGATTTATTTTTCACTGTACTAGAATTATGTCTTAGTGTTCTTTACATCTACGTTGTTTGTTATTCAAAGCGTTAGTTATTTTTTCTGTAAGTTAAAAATTTATGGCATATTAAGATTATAGAAAACGTGGTAATATTGTCCACAATTTCTTATGTATTGTTCTACAAACATATGGTCAGCCTGTTAAAACTTGACTATTTAGATATTTCTTCCATGGCCTTTCTATTAAGAGCGCTCCGGATATAAGCCGGAAAGACGGTGCAAATTACTCTCATATAAATCATTATTTTAAAAAACGGCTTTCACTAAAAGACGTTAAAAACATGTTACAATGTGGGACGATGAGAGAAAAAAAAGTATATACAAAAAAAATAATTTTTTTTTCTTCTATTATCGATTTGCAAAAATAATTTTTATCGTCCCGCATAGGTATCATTAAAATAAACAGTTTCCCTTTTGTAGAACTAAAATAAAATTAGCCCTAATGTCCTCAAATGCATAGAGAAATTTAAAGATTAGGTACAATAAATTTGTCCAATGTCATATTCTACTACATCTCTATCTCTCGCCTTCCAAGCACACCGTACATTCAGCTGCGTCATTTTATTGACGTGAAGTCATTTAGGTACAATTAAAATTGGAAGCATGGATGACTAATACACTCCGACCAACTCTTAACAAAAAATTTACTGTAATTCGGATTTTTCATAATGAATCTAAAGGCCGGAAAAGGACTGTAAAAATTTTTATTTCATGTTGGAGTCGTGAAAAAAGTTACACTTCCCTTTCAAATAATAAAGTTGCTTGTTATGGATTAACTGGAAGTAGAAAAAAAATCCGTTTATAGTATGACATTTCTTAATATACATATCCAAATCTAAAAATTATATTTTGAAAAATAAAAAAGTTACTAGGCGTTACATGCTTTTGTATTACCTGGTATATGCCTCTTAATACCTTAAAGATGTAGTGTTATGAACCCAAATACGCATTTTCATATATACGTATGCACGGTTATGGTTGGTATCTTTCTAAAGAAGAAATAATTATGCATATTCTAATAGTTCATTTATTACTTTTAAAAGACTAATTCCAGTTCTCTATAAAAAAAAATGTAAACAAGCATTATTTACATTGTTTTCGTTTGCAGTTTGGCCCCGTTGGCAATTGCCGACCGGGCCAGTTCAACCCTGTATAGTACCAATCTATTTGGCATAGAGTTATGCCATTTGTGAGTAATTTCTGCTAATCATTTTGCTATAAAAACCGAAAAACGGTCATCTATGAATTACACTTGTTTGTTAAATAAGCGACAATATATAATAGTACACATACAATGCATTATATTACCATATAGAACACTAAAGCATATTTTAGTTACAATTGAAGTGGAGTGGTGTGATTCATCCACTACCTCATTATTACAATTACAAAGCTTGTAAGTATAGAGAGATCAGATATACTACAGAATTTGTGGATACATGAATGACATATTTTATCTTAACGATTAAAATTATCTTAAATTAAACAAACACAGTTATAGGATTCTTTTTATTTGCTATAATGTATAATATAAAATTATTTAATTAATATAATAATATACATATAAAAATGATTTCATACAAAATATTTTCTGGTTTAATTAAAAATAAAAAAATATAAATTTTAATTATCTATGATGTAGAAAAGCTATTAATCTTCTACCATTTTATTGTGTAATGATGATAACTCCTGTAACAATGATCATATAATTATTCTATTATCAAAAATTTGTGTGTAAGGGATTGATTTAAAATTTAATAAACGTTATGGTCTTACGCTGACTGTTAAATAATGTATAATTTTCTTAGTTTCACTTGGGTTCGGAGAGCGGCATTTTTTGACTACAAAATTAAAAAGCACCTCCAAAATAACTGAATGAGGATTTTATATCAAATGTCATGAATAAAAAAAAAACTGAAATATATACCGTTTTAATGAATGGTCCTATATTTTTCTAGTGGTTCTTTCTCCTCAATAAGCTTCTGGTGAACATCACTTAGAGCCTGTTTTAAAAATAAATGTTACCACAACATAAAATAAATTAATAAATACCAACACCAGTTGCACCAGATATATACAAAAGCAATTTGAAAAATTCATGAACTGATGTATAAATGTCAATACCATGTTTAAAATTATTACCACACCTTATTACCACATCTGTGATATGACCAGTTGCAAATTATTAAGTCAATCTATGAGGAAGTTTATTGTAAATATCTGTTTAAATAAAATATACTTTAAAAATGGATAAAATTAAACATTGTATTAGGATAAAGTTTTTGATTAAAAAAGGGTTACCATCAGAAATTTCATGAGATGAAAAATGTGTCAGGTGATAACGCACCTTCATTTACTAGACAACTGCAAAACTCAAACAAAATGGACTGCAACATTAAACTTGCCCGTACAAGCTTAGAGGATTCCTACAGTGTATCTTCCTTTATTCATCTCCAGAGAATATCTCTCATACAAAAAGCGAGCACTGTGAACCCACATTCCAAGAATTCGGCATAATGACCCTCTTCTCTGCTATTGTACTTATATGAAAACTTGCTACATATCAAAAACCATCTGAATGTTTTTAGACACAATTTTCATCAGCATACACATAATACAAGAGGAAAAGACCAACTAATTCCACCTCGAAGCAGAATAAACAAAAGCAAAATAATAGGAATCTCCTTTTACAATTGACTGCTGCCATCCGAAGTACATACTCGACTGTAATCTGTGACGATTGTAAACACATTATGTGTATATCTGAGAAATATATATATCCATCTATTGTATTAAGGTCCTTTGATTAAAAACCTCTGACATTGTTAACAGTTGATCAAAAATGCACTCTACTACAAACTCCTTAAGCATGTTTGTTTAGACTGTGTGCTCAGGATAACTAATTGTGTTTTGAGATTGAGACTACTGATAAAAACTTAAGTTCACGCCATTACATATCAGAAACAAGATGGCAATCAAAATAATGAAAACATAGTTATTCTCCTTCACCAAGAGAGACAAAATCTATTTTGTTCTAATGAAAGATTATGGCCCCAGTTTCCTGGAATACTAAGCAGACATATCGTTAACTTATCATCTTCAATAACGTCAAACGATGAAAAGAGTCAGAGTAGGTACTATGCTAACCTGTTGACAAAAAAATGTAATAAAAAACGCTAGATTTACCAAAGAAAAATTTAATTCCTCACTAAGAAAATGCACAATCTAAGAATCAATACACAATTTACCACCACATCGAGGTTGTTCCATCACTCGACTGAGCTGCATTTGAGACAGCACCAAAACTCCTGAGGGAACTGGAGCTGAAGCATAAAGTTGACTACGACTATCGTTCAGGCTGAAACTTATGCCATTGAATTTTTGTTTATAAAAGTTGGAATAATGTATCCCAGACGTAAATAAATATAAATTTGGCAGACCACCAAGCAGCTCTTAAAACTCTTAGATCTAACCACTATGATTCCAAGACAGAGGTTCGAACCCGTTTAAGCAAAAATAACAAATTGACCCTTGTCTGGATACCAGGCCATAGAAAGAAGGCAATGGATCTAGCTGGCTTCTTGGCCAGAGAAGGTGTATCAAAATTTCTAGGACCAAAATCAACTGATTAAATCAGTTACATGGACCTGGATTAGCTGAACGCCCTCAGTGTTTAGAAGAGATGAAGCGTAGAGCACATTCTACACCTATTCTGCTATAGAAAGAATCTGATTGTCACTGTTTGGCAAATAGAAATGAGCTGACGACGGCTAATCCCAAGTAATTTTATAATGAAAAGAAATGTTGGGGATACCTGCATATATAACTTAGGAAGCCACAAGTTTGGCATCTCACCCCCTGTGTTTAAATACATCCTAAGTGTCATAAAGTAGACTCTTCTTGTTATCTTGCATTTCTTTCATATTTCCAATAGTTCTCGAGATTCGTTTGATTCAGAAATCACACTTAGGGTTGCTATGGAAATTGATTGAATTTTGACATCGCCTTGGAAATTAGACTGTATTCTCAAATTATTACACATCTGTATGATTTTAACTATTTGATTCTTAATAAAATTTTCAATTCAATTAAATGTGGCAAATTTTCTAGCCTTATTCAACTCTTGAAATATAGCCTTCACAGCCAGGAAAATATTTCTTTTTTTCCAATTTTGATGGTCAATATCACAAAAACCGAACGATTGGTAATCAAACAGTACACAAGATGTATGATTATTTGAAGAATGTCAAAAAGCGATGTCAATAGATTTCCAACTACAACTTTGACGAATCATAGATGCTACACTGAGCGAATATCGAAATCAATTGGATATGCAAAAACATACAAAATATTTTTTATAGAGAATTTTCGATCTTGAGTCACTTATTTCCAAGAGCGGATAAATAATATAGCTTTCATTAATATTAAGATAATGCTATACCATCTAGTACACAATTACAATATATCTACAGTTTCTTGCATTTACTGAGTCTATTTTCATCCATTGAAACTAACTCCATGACAGTTGGTTTACTCTCAAATCTGGCAACCTACATTACGTTACATTACAACAAAATTAATTAGAGCAACTCAAGATTGATTTTGGTGAAGTGTTCGCTAAATCCTGTTTAAACTAGTAAGATGTTGAGATAGCAAAATATGTAGATAAATAAAAAAATAAATAACTAAAGTCCAGGTTTTTGAAAACAAGTAAAAATAATTAATTTCATTCAAACCAGATAAAACCTCAGGTTATTTTCAGATACAAATAAATCCATGTTATTTTATCCTTTTTAATGACCAACAAAAATATATGTTTTTGGTAGCATATAGAACTAAAATGTATAGTATTTTTTTATTTTTTGATTTCTGAAATTTCCAATACAAACAAATTTCTGTTTTGTAAAATGACTTGGGGTTATCTATCGCCAGCTTTTAGACTAAAAGGACAACTGTTACTAGAAGGCCTGGGCAGTCCGTCACTCAATAAGGTTATGGGCCTTATCTCGTCAAATCTATCTATTTGAAAAAATAATCGCTGAAGAGATTCTTAACATAAGCACACTCTGGTATTAATGGAATTTGACCAATCACATCTGATTTTCATTTGATCCTAAACCTCAATTGCTTTCTCTATGACAACGGATTTTGTCAAATGACAAGCTGGGAAGCAGTGATAGGTGTTTTGAGGGTCTTGTGAATTGGATGGGATGAGGACACTGGATCATCACGGGACAAGGTATACAAAGCCCAAGATTATATTAAAAAATAATATTAATTGCAAGTCTATTTTTATCAGGTCATGAACTTCTCATATTACCCTTGTACATAAAATTGCATAGCAAAGTGTCCAACCAAGTACTAATGACAAGATCTCTATTTCAGCAAACATTAACACATTGTTAATTTGATTTATATTTAATTAAAAAAAAACTTTTGTCACTGAATTCTTAACATTGCATTTAAATGATAAATTAAAATAAAGTAATAAATAAACTTGGGGTTGACTTATAAAAGGTCAGACAGAAATGAAATTTGGTAGGATGGTAGATGTGGCACAGATCAGAAGGAACCAGATGTTTCACTTATGACGTATTTTGGTTAAAGTTTTAATCCACTCAAGGCAGGTCCGAGTTTTCTATGTGTTCTGCACATCTTCCGAATTAGTTGTTCCTACGCTCCTTGAGAAACAAATCGCCTATTCACCTGTAGCAAGTGCTTCTGTTTTGGTTAACTTAGATTGTTTACCCGTTTTTATCTACAAATATTTATCATATTCGTATATTACGTGAATAAATACCCAAGTCCACCCCTGTCTGAAGTAACTCTGTAGCTCTGTGCAGAATCGTGGTAACGTTACGTACCAAAAAAATGAAACTGCTTACATAAGGAATTACATTAAGTGAAAAGTCTGGTTAATCTAATCTGTGCTAATGGTACACCTAAGTTTGCGACCTCGAGGGATGCCGCTCGAGAGGTGGGGGGTGAAAAACTGTGCATCGCCGCACTTTTTGAGGAATGACGCCGTTATTTGGAGTGATATCGAAAAAATGTTCAAATAAAAAATGTAGACTATAAAATTCTACATTTTATTGAACTAACCATTTTTTGTCTGCAACTAATAGTTTTCCGAGATACCAAATTTGGGGGTTGATTTGCACGCCGCGGCCTACTCAAATATGTGAATTTTTTAATTATCCTTAGCTAAGAACGATATAATATAAATAAATAACACCACAGGTAATTACGACTCCCTTTATCCCGGAAGGCTCTAGAAGAGCCTTGTGTGGAAGGGGGCTACACATTTAGAGACAAGGGACACACACCCAATATCCATGTATAGTGGAAAATCCCTCTCACAGTATTTTCCACTGCCATGGCCGGGGATCAAACCAGGAACTTTTGGGTGAGAGGCAAGTGTGCTCATCTCTCGACCACCAGCCATGTTTATATATTTTTATATAATCAACAAATATATTGTATTTTTGCATACATGATATAAAATATATTACTTTTAACTCGTTTCTTTCCATACCACCCTTGAGGTATAGTTGATTGGTGCGTTTTTTAATATAGTATCCCCAAAAACAGGCCATCCACAATCGAAATCGAGGTTTAATTCACTTTACGACGCTTACCATGATGCAAACCAGGCTCGCTTTCATTCTCATCTTCAGGCATCAATTATGAAGTAAGACTGGCAAAACCGTGCTGATCGAGATCTTCTGTAGCATCGTTTTCGTCATTTTCGCTCATCCCCATATTTGAGTAGGTTGCGGCGCGCTTCAAAAAATCCTTACAAATCAGGCATCATCAGACTCACAAAATATTGCTATCTCATAAAAAAAATATTGAGGAATTATTTGCAGTCGATCTTCGTCCTAACCAGTGATGAAAATGTGATTCTGTTGAAAATTGCAAATCAACCCCCAATTTTGGCAAGCTGTATGTCGGGAACTATTGGCCACAGACAAAAAATTAATTAATCAAAGAGATGCAGAATTTTATAATCTACATTTTTTATTTGAAAATTTTTTCGATATCCAAATAATGGCGCTATTCTTCAAAAAGTGCGACGATGCACAATTTTCCACCCCCCACCTCTCGAGCAGCACCCCCCGAGTTCGCATACTTAGGTTTAGGAGGCCTATGTCTACCATCTTACCAAATTTCATTTCTGTCTGACCTTTTGCAAGTCAAAACCCTTCATTGCCTGGACTATATGTACAGGGTCTATTTATGCTGATAATCTGAATATTAGTTACCTCATTAGTTTACTGAGACTAGTTATGCCAGTATTGGAATATAATTATTATTCATATATAAAAGTAGTTTGAATGTCTGCTGAAATAGTTCTTGTATAGTAGAACCTCAATTATCCAGGTGCGGTTTAACTATGGTGTGAATTATTAGTGGGAGGCTAAAGTTCCAACATGCCAGTATAGAAAAATAAATGTATGTCTGCAAGTTATGTTTACGATGCAGGCCATTCATACTCTTCAATTTGCGGAAATTGTAATGACAAATAAAGGAATCTTGTAAGGATTAAAAAAGTGAGATTACTGAATATTTTTAAAAACCTCGAAATTTTCTATGTTCAATTTATTGGTGGGTGGATTCTTATCTACGCGAAATGTATTCTTATGCTGTCTATGTAATGTTATTCCTAGAACATAATTACTATTATGTTTTATTACTTTATATTTCATATAGAAACGTATTAGTGTTTCGCTACATAAGTCAGTGTTACTAAAGTTATTAAATTTACTAAAATAGTTTAAGTTTTCCATATTTTTCAATCACTCGTTATGCGTGGAAGCTATACAACCTTAGGTGAGGGTTGTATAGGGGATATACACCCTTCGGAGGGGATGTAAAGCCGTCAGTCCCTTGCCTATTAAATGTTAGGCAAGTAAAAGATTCCTGCTCTTCCTAACAGAAGAGGTTCGGCAAAATTTCTGGTTGGAGGTAGCTCGTCTACAGGCGTCGGTGTTAAGCCTCAGTGGCGGAAATAGACCGATGCTAAATAAATGTATAAAAAAAAATCAACCATTCATGTATAAGTTTCCTACTCAATCAAGTTCTACTATAATGATAATCAAAAATCTGCCTTGAAGAGATTTTGCATATTATATTAAAGAAAGTTTTAAACAACTTCTATATAATATTGCCTTCAACGTAAATAATTAGATTAGCGATAATAATTGTAAGAAAAGTAAAGTTACTTTGTCACTTACATAGTAAGATAAATAATCAGTGCATGTGTTATTACATTATCTGGTGAAAAAAATTTAGCTCCAAATTTTTCCACTTTTATATATTTTAATACTGTTCTCTACCTTGTAATTAAACAAAAAGTTGTTTATATTCAGTTGCTTAGGGCAATAAAATACTATTTCAAATAATGTTGATATCTCCAAGTAAAAATTTAAGTCATTTAGATTTCATGAGGTTTTGAGGAAAATTTGTCAAGGCTAGGAAAAAGCTAATGCTTTACTGATACATTGATTAGAGCTTTTTAGGCTTCAAGTATACTTTCTCTTATAAGTTAGAAAGCATTCCGCAAGATCAAATTAAAATACTAATTTGCTGTAAGGACTATTTATATTTGTAATGGGATTATCATATCTAAATAAATCCCTATTAAGTTTTTAAATTTCATTTTGATATAAAGAGGCTTTATTTAAATTGTCCCTTATGGTGTTAATATGTAATACATTTAAAATTTTTTTTTTTTTATACATTTATTTAACGTCGGCTTATTTCCGCTACTGAGGCCTATCACCGACGCCTGTAGACGAGCTACCCCCAACCAGGAATTTTGCCGAACCTCTTCCCTTAAGAAGAGTAGCGATCTTTTACTTGCCTAACATTTAATAGACAAGAGACCAACGGCTTTACATCCCCTCCGAAGGATGGTATATCCGCTATACAACCCCCCCTAAGGTTGTATAGCTTCCGCGCATACACTGATATACAAGCCGCTGGAAGATGTGTGAGGCGAGGACGCGGTCTTCGTTGGAACGGTCACCCATCCAACTACTAACTGCGCCTGACGTTGCTTTACATCGCATATCAAAGTATGTACATAGTAAAGACGCACCTACGCTCGCCCCTAAATTATTTTTAAAACTAGACATTTTCATGGTCTATTAGTACTATGTTGCTCTAAGAAGTTTTATGAGAGATTTTTAAAAAAGATCTTAACTTAATAAGAGTGAGACTTTTGAGCGTTTTGTAGCCTCCATGCGTTGAGGTAATTTCTATTACAAATAACGCCAAAATAAATGACTACTTTTTTTAAAGCTTTGTAGGGGTTTATAACACCCAAAAATCTATCATTTCCAATTAAAAACTAAATCTGAGATATCTGATTTTTATCCAGAATTATCTAGTACCTATTAAAAATGTATTTAAATTTGTATTTGTTTTAAGCCCTAAATTATGTATAGTGGAGTGCCTGGGAGTTTTGACCTCGGAATACAGTTACAGTGAGTGAATTTATATGGTTGAGGTGGGATTTTGTTTTTTATAGTATAAATTGCAAAGTTTACCAAACATTTTTTTGTGCTCTCGATTTTTTCATTATTTAGAGTAGAGTAGTGTTTATTGATGCATTTGATAAAATACAGGATCATTACCTAAGTCAATTTGGCATGTACATCAAACAAAATGTCAAAGTTACATTTAGATATGTGATAATTGTATAAAAGTATATATGTACATATAAGTAGTTAAAAATTTTAAAACACATTGTATTCCAACAATTCTAAAATGGCTGAAGTGGTAGATGTGTTTTTCCTGAAATCAAATTGACTTTCACTAAATAACTTATTCTCTTCAAAATATTCATACAATTGAGATGTTTAAACAAAAAAACTATTCAAATTCTTATTATTGGAGCATATAATTTTATTTTAAATAGTATTTTTTTATGTATATGTTGAATTTCACCTAAATAGACATAGAAGAACATTTGTCAAAGATACCTGTGTGTATTAAGGGTCATAGAGACCTTGAACAAGTAGTAAAACATGGTGGGGTGAACGACAGCAGCAGCTGCAATGCACAAATAAACCGAATTTTTCTGGCTAGTTTAGTTATAAATGACACGTATCATGTAAAAGTTGTCTATATTTAACAGTGAAAATTGTGTGATGTTACGAAAATTTTTCGTATATTTTTGACGGAAGTTTTATTGAAAAGGGTTTTTTTCCTATTGAACTTCCGTTGATAATGCTAAAGAGTTGAGTATGAGAACGTGAATTTCAACATTCGATCAACCTTTGTATATGAAAACACAGGATATAGCTTCTGCTGTGTGTTTATCTGATAAAGTATTGGTTGGTGCGAGGTTGGACTCTTTATATACTCTTATGTCTTACATGAGATCCATTAGTTATGTTATGGCTGGAAGTGGAATAAGAGAAGTTCTTTCTACCATATACGTTGAAAATACTACTAAATACTCACGTAACATCTAGACGGGCCTATGCTAGAGTAGTACGAGTACATGCTCATACTTTATTACAGCAAGCTTTATCACAAAAGGATTTTTAAGAATCTTATAGAGCACGCAATACGGGTTTTGTAAATTTATTGAATGGTGAAGAAAAATCCGTGATTTTTGAACTGTTTAACTATACTGAAATAACTGAAAATCAAGCATTTCAAATGCTTGTTACAATTAAAAATAAGTTAGTTGAGCTTGAAAATAAAAATAAAACGTCGGAACTATGGATTACTTATTTTCGAATGGTTACAATACTAAAGGACTTCATTGCCGCCGACCGTATGGGAGATTGGAACTTACATTTACATAGTATTGAGCTAATGATTCCATTATTTCATGCATCAGGACATTTTCCCTATGCTAAGGCTTCACAAATTTAGCTGCAAGATATGAAGAATTACATTATAAAATGGACCCCACGGAGTTACGGAAGGATATTTCACATCTAAACATTCAGAAATTTTTTTTTTTTTTGGTATTGTAAGTGATCAGATTATTGAACAAACCTTGATGAAAGGAATGAGCGTCGAAGAAGTTTCTTTTAAAAGTGGTGCCACTGAAAGTATTTAAATGCATCAGAGGAATTATTTATAGTCAAGATATTATTGAAGGCATAGAAAACTTTTGTGAGATGTCTTTCAATAAAAGTCATCAACACAGTGATTTGGCAGATGCTAAAATAGAAAGAGATGATATCGATGTAAAAATATTGGTGGACTTCTTCTAACAACATAACCCTTTTCCTGATACAGATGCTATTATGTCCATTTCTACCAGAATTACTGGAGATAAAGATATAAATTGTTATGATGCTTTTGAAGAAAACAGAGGGACAAAATTTACGCGAATAATTAAAATTCATGACGATGTGATTCCTGTTGATTTGTGTTTAAAAAAAAACCGATGATGAGCTTAAAAATTATATGAATTATGAACTGGCACCATATCCGCTTGCTCTAATTGAATATGGTGAACTGTGAAAGACAGAAAATCAACTTTCTACGAGTTATTCCCAGAAATTTCAATTAATTTAAAAAGTGTAGAAAATGTTCATTATGTTATTGATGGAGGTATGTTATTACATCGCTGCAAATGGCAATTTAATAACACCTTTAAAATGATATGTGAGCATTATGTAAGATATTTAAAGAATAAGTATAGTAACACGTATGTGGTATTTGATGGGTATAAGAAAGACACTATTAAATCAGCCGAAAGGAATCGCCGCGCATTGAAAAATAAATGTGCAGATATTGAATTCGATGAAAATATGCCTTTGAAAATCGCTCAAGATAAATTTTTGACGAATAACAAAAATAAAACCCGTTTGATAGAAATGTTGAGAATGCCGACAACAATATTTTTACATGCCAAGCGGAAAGTGATGCAGACAAATTAATTGTTGATACAGCAATCAAGCTAGACACAAAAATTTTTATAGTTTCAGAAGATATTGACGTTTTATATTAACGGCATTAAAAGAAAAGTCGAAGAAAATATTTGATATGGACAAAAATGTAAAATGTTTTAATAAAGAAATATTTAATTAATAATTTTCTTTTATATTCAATTTTTCTTAATTTATTTCTTTTTTCCCAATTAATATCCCTATATAAATATATACGTTAACTTAATTTTGATATACAAAAATATTCTACAGCCTAATATGTATTATACTATTTGACTTATTGCAATATCAATTCTTTTTTTCAAAAACAAGATCGCAATTTTTTAATAGGTAAACTTTCTTATATACATATATATTATTAGCTAAACATTCCATATATATTTTTTAAATTTCATTCACTGTTTTTAACGCTCCAGGCGCTCCACTAGTAATACTACTTTTGGTTCTGTTTCAAATGGTATCATATAACTAATGAAACTAAACATTGCAAGTAATGAATACAATTAACTATAACCAAGATATGGATTTATTTGATCTTTTTTAATATTATTTACTGTTAATGCAAAATATAAATATGTCTTTTATAAAATGTTCCAAAGTTATGAAGTAAAATCTTGTTACGGTCCATTTTATGGCCCCGCAACATAATTGAAATATACTATTACCATTTGATTTCATAGGTATAGTTGGTCATCTAATTTTAACAAGTGGATATTTACAGAGAAGCGACGGCTATAGAAATACGTTGAGTCCGGCACAGTGCTGATAAGTTTTTTTGAATTCCCTGGGTTTTTATTGGAGTCCCGTTTTTTGATAGCGAGGTAGGGAGTTTGGGCGATTCGTAAATAGAAGGAAGAGACCTTTGCCTCTGCAGCTATTTTGTGCTTACCCAATTTGGGGATTTATGGTGGAAAGGTTTTTTTTTAAGAGGCAACGAACCTCATTTTCTTTGATGTGTTTGTTTTATTGATCTTCCTTACCTCTCTCGTAGAACGAGAAGGCTACTTTAAGCCTATAAACAACCCCCAAGTAAGTTTATCTTCTCTCTTATATTCAGATTATTTTTATTTCCCGAAATCATCCATTTTTTTTGGCGGGCGAGAAATAGTGTCTAAGACTTGTTCTTCTTTGCAGGGCTTTTTAAAACCAGCTTTAGCATTGATTCTTGTCATCAGTTCACACAATCAACCCCTGTCATCAGCATTATCGCCAACCAATTTTGCTGTGGCTATATACGAGGGGCAGCTAAAAAGTAGGGCTCGTTTTGCAGTGAGAGCGGAGTCCAGATTGGTGGAGCACGCCTAGGATATCACCGCCAGCAGCCAACTGTAAGCGTATCGTTTTACAATTAATATTTTCATACTGAACTCCGTAGTTGGACTCCATTTTTAATATTTTCATCTTATACAAGTAGTTGTCAGTGTCGAATATTTTACATATTAGTTGATTTTATTCACTTGCGCCATTTGTGGACAAACTCTTTTCCTTGTACAGAATTGTTTTTAATAACCTAATATTTTTACCTATTGTTTTTGCCAATTTGTAACAGTGGAGTTTTAAAATATTAGCCCTTGTATTTCTTCGTTTTGTGTTGTTTTGAAGTTTTTTTTATAATTCTAAGTGTTTAACCAAGTCATTATTACGCTAGGCTAATACGCATAAGTGCCCAGACTTAGATGGCACGCCAGACGTGATTACGACCGGCGGCAGACCTTATTTTCAGCGCCAACCACTAGTGGCTTTTTTTTTTGTATAATATTAGTTAACTGTTTTTACTCTTGCGTCCTATATATATGTATGTGTATACCCACATTTGGATATTTTTTTACAGTGTAATAAATTTGGCTATTTGTATATTACTTCGTAGATTTTCCTTATTACCACCCACTACCCTAAATCACTCTCAAAACGAACCACAACCCCCGCAGGAACAGCTAGCCAGTGTGCCTGTCTCCATGTAAACTCCCAGGGCTCGTAGCAGGCACACTATAATAAAATCTTGTGGCCGGTGACTATACAGGGGGATCACCAAACCCTGAACTAACACTACTCTAAGTAGAGCATTTTTTTTGCCCAGCCCTCATTGGCTGGTTCCAATCTATATATTTTTATCTAATATAAAATAGTAATTTTTTTCATAAAAATTTTGAATTTTTTATATATTCTATGAATTGAATATCATTATTTGTGTCAAAAGAGAGGCATGTTTCGCTTGTTTAAATAATGAGATAGATCAATTGTTTGAAATATAATATTAAGATACATTTTTGAGTACGTAAATCAATATAATTATTAATGGGTACTGAAATTATTAGAAACCAAATCTAGTCACCAACTTAGTGGCAGTAAAATATTTTACCACAAATAAATTAAAATTTCTCGAAAATATGTTCTTAAAATAGTTCTTTTCAAAGTAAATTTTTATATATTAACTACTGCTTATTTTTAATTGTCAATGTGGGTGATTAAACGAAAGACAAAATATCTTTATATAATAAGAAAATTATAGCATGCTTTTTTGAAAGTAAATAAGCATTTGTAACATTGAGCAATCTTAAATTAAATGAAAAATTAAAAAAACACCACACCACACATGCAAAACAGATAAATGTTAATATGTTAAAAAAAGCAGAACAATATACACCAACATACATTACAGTCCAAGTATTCAACTGACCTTGAAATATTTAACAGTCTTTACTCTTAATTCCAAGGTAGCATCTTCATCACATATCATTAAGGTGTGAGGGTGTTGCTGGAAGGCAGAAACAGTCCACATGTGATTTACTCCTTCTTCTACAGCTTTGTATAAAGCGAACGACTTATGGGTTCCAGTAATCAGAATCATAACCTTAAAATAGACGAGTAAATTGTAAAACCAGTATTAACAAATTTACTTATAGTTCAAATATGGCATAAATAGTGTAGATAGCTATAATAGATAACTACAAACCATTCAATATGGTAACAAACAACACTATAAGATATTGACAACAGCTTAAGTGCTTTAGAAATTCATATAAAACTTATTGTGTCGTGTATGTGTATGAAGCATCATAGAATGTGAGTTTAGAAAAAACATTTATGCATAAACCAAGATGAAACTCAATGTTTACCATTTAAATAATGAAGATCCCTCTATGCTTTGAGTAATAATTTGCTTTTGCATACTACAAATAATATTAGGATTAGTGATACAACGATTACCACTTTTACAAATACGTTTACGATTATAATTTTTAATAATTGTACGATTACGATTAATATGAAAATGCAAGACATTTTAATATTTAATTATTTTATACGGTAAAACTATCGAAAACAATGTGTTAACTTCATGGTTATGGTATCCAATAAAACAAAAACAAAAAATAATATAAATATATACTATGTAAAACAACAACATAACGTTAATTAACTATTCCTATAAATGCTTATTAGAGTACTTATGTATAGTAGTTTAACGAACATAAACTAATGGTATATGGTAAAACAAAAAATAAAAATATGTAAAATAAAAGAAAACAATACCAATACTATACAACTAAAATAAATCGTAAAATGCATAAACTTTGAGTAATGTATAACTTCTTAATAATCATAATTGATTATAGACAAATTTTTATTGAGAAAACAAAGTAAGTAAACGTATGGCGCGTTTTATTTTGCCCTTTTGCTTTGTAAACTGCGTACAGTGCACTGGCGGATCGATCTCGCCGTAAAATTTCGTGCGAGCCTGCATAAACATATATAGACAAGTCATCTAATAATCATGCCAATAATCGGCGATTAGGATTAATCGGTAAAACACCGATAATCCCTGATTACGATTAACCGTAATCGTTGCATCACTAATTAGGATATAAGGTATGACTTTAGAGTAAAGCCAAATTTGCAAAATACATAGTATTTAATACTTTTGAAATAAAGAGAAGAATCCAAAAACCCTAAAACCACCAAGGAGTGAGACATGGAGGTTAAAATATGTTTCTTTCATAAGTAATGCCAAATTTGGAACGCACAAGTAATGCTTCAAAGTAAAGCAATAAAATCCGAAATCCTTAAAATTTTAACCAGGGGGTGAAATATAGGAATTGAAAAACATCTTTCACAAGCAACACTGGGTTAATCAGCTAGTTGTTATGTATAAGATGGATAACAGAAAATTAATCATACTTTGATTCTATGCAAAATTCATCCAACCCTAAATAACCATAGCCTACAATATACAGTGTGTGTTTCATTAAAAATGGCCAAAGTGATAGAGTACCCAAATATGAATCGTTTTCTATAATTTTGGGTATAAATAAACATTAAAAATGTCATCACTGCGATGAAAATAACGGTTACAGTACATAGTGATTTTATTGGTGACAGCTAAATAGTGTACTCACCTAACTAACTACAAGTCATTCAATTATTGTTACGGTTCAGTTTCTGAACACGTAATAATTGAAATAATATATCATTCAGCACGCTATTTAGTATTCACTCGGTAGATATTAATGCCAAATTAAGATCAGCGATGGTGTATTGTTGGATGCTCACTACCTACTTGATACGAAAAAGAGTAAAGTTAAAATAAAATTCTACCTGACCACTGTGCTGGAACGTAGTAATAAGTTTTTCTGAGGAGACCGCAAAAAAAGAAAATAAAAGGAAACAAAAGAAAAGCAGGGACGAGGAAGAAAGAGTTGGATGTTATGCCTTTTGTATAGTTATATATATATATATATATATATATATATATATATATATATATATATTGTGGCCCAATTTTGGGTATTTTTGGCGAGATCCAAGGGAGAGTAGGAATAATTAGTTGTTGGTGTATTATTCTGTCCCGAGAGCAGTTGGCTAGATCCGGGAATTTCTTATTTTCTTTCTGATAGTATCGTTCTCCATTCCGTGAGACCACTGAAAAACTGTTTAATAACTTCAAGTAAGTCCGGTAACTTTATTTTGCTACCATTCTTATTATTTCAATAATCTTCCTATATTCTTGTGAGAGTTCCTGGTATCATACCCGCTTGCAGGTTTTTTTTTTCACACACCAGTGTTGAACAGGTGTATATACGAGTGGCAATAATGAAGCATTTAGCGAAGTCGCTCCAGGGCAGGGTGGATGCTGAGACCGCGGGCCAGTAGAGGAACATCTACGCATACTTAAAATTTTTTCCATCGATATTATCATCCTTCTTCGTTAACACCATCAGTGAGCAATATATTAACTTGATGCGTTATTAACCCTTTTTTATGCAAGGAAATTAATTCCCGAATAATTCACCAAACTTATGCCCCACCGGATTAAATAAAATTTTAAAGTGATAAATTTTGTCCCTTCGTATTAATTTTGTGAGCATCTTGTACACCTTCGTGCCATAGCTTTATATGTTTTTTTTTATATCAATGTCATATACTTACCTGCATCTTCAAAGAGTCACACAAGATATAACTATTGATATGTTCGTCATTTAGCTATGTGATATTATGTATAATTTTGTGTATTTCTTTGTATGTATATATAATCTTTGTCCCCTTTACGTTTTAGTAACTGGCTATAGCGTGTTTTTATGTAGTATTCATTACTTTATCATTTTGGTTATTAGGCCGTAAAGCATATTTTCACGAAATTTAATGTAAAATTTATATCAATTCATTTGTTTTTTGCACCTATACTTCGGCCGAAAACTCGAGTCAGTAACGCAAAAAATAAGCGGCACTCTCGTCAAAGGATAGTAGCTCTTATTTGATACTAAAGCGGCACCTCGTTCTACCATATAATCCCATTGAATCGAGAGAAATATATTAAGTTTTATCCGCCTTCATACCTAATAATTTGCTCGACTAACTATTCAGTCCTAAACAAACTTGGAAAGAAGGAAAGAAATCATATATCCCGGGCACTCAGTGCCATATACTTATTTATGTAGGTATATATAAAATAATAATATTTCATAAAATAAAAAATAAATATAATTAAATTTGTTTTCATGCTGAACTCAGCCAAAAAGAAAAACTGAAGTTGTTGGTAGCTCCATGTAAAGAAATCAATTGAATTCAACCTAAGCGAAGGCGACAGCCACTGATAACAGTAAAAGTGAGCGAAGCGCTACTACCAGTATACTGCTAGATATTATTAATTTTGATTTTGAAATTGAGTGAAAATTCACAGATTTTTACTTCTTCATTTTATTTTTTCCCCTGATAAGACGATCAGTTGAGAACCCAAACTTGCTTCTTAATAATGTTTTATAAATGGACTAGTCAAAGGTTAAATTACCACTCGTTAATAGAGAATCAGCATGCAGTACAATCCTCGAATTTTCAGAACTTGCATTGAAAGTATTTTTGCATTGCTTTGAAAACCTGTCATCAATAATGAATTTTTTAAATTTTTTTAAACAACCCACGTATCCAGTAAAAAATTCATAATTTTTTACCATTTTCATATTAATGTGGACGTAGGATTTACAGGTCCCTTCTCTTAATCAATTTTAATTAGGCAAGTAATTTTTCAAGTAAATTTACGAAAGTTTCATGAAGTTTTACATTCCTGAATACATGTATTTTAAATCACTTGTGAAGTAATGTGAGTGATAAAAATTAGAATGCCACCCAACAATTTTTCAATATTTTTTTTCGACTATTGGCCTGATAATTGCATTGTGTTGTGTTTAATTAAGCGAGTACACTATTTAGCTATCGCCAATGAAAAAAATCACATCGCTGCAAGTTATTTTCTTCACAGTGATGAAATTCTTAGTACAGGTTGGAGTACACCTGAAAATATATAAAAAAAATTCATAACTTTTAAACCATCCAAAATCGGACCCCATATATGTAATAGTCAATATTGTTGATCTTGGAGTCATCTAACACCTTTTCCATTTTGGGCGTGTATCAATGGAACACTCCCTATATATGGCTGACAATTTCGCAAATTTGCGAAGTTATGTTTGATATTTCAAGATTATGCATAAATTAGTTTTGGCTATTACACTTTATAACTCTTTTTTTTTTTAATACATTTATTTAACATCGGCCTATTTCCGCTACTGAGGGCTAACACCGACGCCTGTAGACGAGCTACCCCCAACCAGGAATTTTGCCGAACCTCTTCCCTTAAGAAGAGTAGGGATCTTTTACTTGCCTAACATTTAATAGACAAGGGACCGACGGCTTTACATCCCCTCCGAAGGATGGTATATCTCCTATACAACCCTCGCCTAAGGTTGTATAGCTTCCGCGCATACACTGATATACAAGCCGCAGGAAGATGTGTGAGGCGAGGACGCGGTTTCCGTTGGAATGGTCACCCATCCAAGTACTAACTGCGCCTGTCGTTGCTTTACATCGCATACCGAAGTATGTACATAATAAAGACGTACATAGCCTTGCAACAAAGATAATATAAACATATTTTTGAGAAAGCTGATGATAGGGGAAGTGATGAATCTAGAAACGAGGCAGAGAAAAAATCCAAAATAAGAAAGTTTTAGTTTTGCAGTAGGATTCCTTTGAATATTTCTAGTGGAACAATTTTTGTCCTATATTGCAGAAATTTCTATTTCTCGCTAAATAATTTGATTTCCTCACTGCGTCTTTTGTGCCCAATTACACGTTAGAATAACCTCTGGTTATAAGAATAGAAGATGCGAGTTATGTTGCCTTGATAATGATGGTTTCTTGATATGGTAATTAAATAATAGTAATAATAATAATAATGTACAATATTATTTAAAAAAGTAATATTTATACATTGTAAAACATTAACTTTAGAAAACATACCTCCTTGGCATCCATTACAGTACCAACACCCACTGTCAAAGCTTGCTTAGGAACTTTACTCATGTCATTCCCAAAGAATCGTGCATTGGCTTCCAATGTATCTTGAGCAAGTGTTTTTACCCTCGTTCGGGAAACCAAGGAAGAGCCAGGCTCATTAAATGCTATATGCCCATCGGGGCCAATTCCTGTTATTAAAAATTAAAGAATTAAATTATGTATACACATCTTTTGTAGATATACAGTTATCATCGGATACCGTGTTATTTTTGATTTGCCAAGAAAAAGTTATCCTAAATAAAAAATTTTGCTTTTATTTACCAGAATTAAATGTCGCTTTTAGTTTCCCAATAATTGGTCTGGGGAATTTACCTGAATTATACTGTATCCTAATATTATTGAATAATAATTATAACATATGAATTTACCTACTTCTCGACTAGAGTCTAGCCACTAAAAATTCGAAGCACAAATAGCAAATTTAAAATATAATCATTTATAAGATTGGTTCTCCGACCGTCTCAAGTAAAATATAATACTAATAGTGATAAGCAGTTTTATGAAATTTTATAGCACAATTACATTGTTTGTTCCTATTCAACTATTTTAAAGTTCTACTATTGATATATAATGTAATAAAAACAATAAAATTTGTTTGATAATTCAAAAGGACATTGGCAATATCTAAATTTTTACTCTGCTAATCAAACAGAGTTGGCAGTATTATATTACCATGTTATTTCGTATAGTTCAAATCACGAATATCATCTTTCATGTCATCATCTTTTAATTTAAGAATCAAATCGACTCAAGATTACAGAGAATGGCACACATTGACATATCAACGTTTGCAAGAGAAGTATTTTGTAACAAAAATATATAGGCAATAATATCATGCAATACAATAAATTTCAACATCCAGTGCCACGTTTTACAATTCACCTCTTGGACTGCTCGAAAAGAAAAAAGGGGACCTCCTTTATACGTTTCCTGATTGTAGTGATCAACTAATTTCATCACCATGTCAGTGGCAATTGTAATCAGTATTTTGCCGGAAATTTTGAGGTTACTTCCTTTACAAATAGTAAAACACTGACAAACTGTTTACCTAATTACTTAAGAACATCACAGTAACGAACATTAAAAACTTGAGAACAGACAGAGAACTGACAGTATGCTGAACATTGGTTGCGGCTACAACTAGAGGTTGTAGTATTCATTTGTAAAACGCATCATTACGCTTGGAACTTTCATTATAGCCCTAGCAAACGTGATTTTCTGTTACTTACATCCTATGCGCTTTGTATTCACAAAGATAGAAATATCTCTAATAAGTGCATAAATTGATGACGTGAATGACAACATTTGTGATTTAAACTATATATTTGAACGTATTTTAGACTAAAAAAAATTATTTAATTTTGTTTAAAACACAAGGGTCCGTGCTTGCTCAGGGTCCATCAGTGCAATGCACC
The DNA here is from genome assembly GCA_963675555.1 of Leptura quadrifasciata. Taxonomy (NCBI): domain Eukaryota; kingdom Metazoa; phylum Arthropoda; class Insecta; order Coleoptera; family Cerambycidae; genus Leptura; species Leptura quadrifasciata. The sequence continues at coordinate 49,480,962 of OY776678.1, forward strand.
AAATGCACTGACGTACGCCAATAAGACAGCATGATCTGTTATGCTCGCCACATAATATGCTCTAGCCGACTATGCTACTTAACGATTTATATCAGTGGCGGCCGGTGCCAGAAGGCTCTGGCCTCCCTGCCATATTTACAGCAATAAATAACAATAACAATAGACAATAACCTATCTCCCGATAACCAGCTTTACGCCTATTTTTTTAAAACAATAAAAAACAAACGGCATACTCTCCTCACTTGCGATCAATTTAATTTAACTTCCGAATTGCATGTAAAAACGCTGAAATGGGCTCCAGATATTCCGCCTAAAATATGTGCGGCGGTCATCATGGCAACAAGTGAAAGAATTGGAGAGGATTACGCGTGGTTTCGTTATCTATTAGGACTCTGGTCAGTCCGCCCACGGCTGTGTAAAAGTTAATTACTTCGTCGTTTCTGTTTTCTTTGCTTTTTTACGTATGAAATTGTTTTGAGGTTATCGCGGTTTTTTAAAAAGTTTATCGATTTGTTGCATATATAATGTAATGTAATTTACATTACAGATTTTTTTTAGTTTTATTAAACATTAAACTAGACGGCAAAAGTGCAAAAGACATATTAATTATGAAAATGAGTGAAATTAAAAAACTTTTATTTAGCCGTTTGAGCTTAAATGAAAAACTTGAAATAAAACAAAACGGCCGTCCAATGCCAGTTTTAAATATAGTGCAAGAGCAGCGACAGTGCAAAAATAAAAATGCTTTTATGCGTAAGTTTGACAAAAAGATTTGACTACTTGGATTTGTGGTTGCGAGGAAACAAATTCGTTCTTTGGTTTTGTATGTCTGCTTTTTGGGGGCGATGATAATTGGACAAAAAATGGGGTAAACGATTTAAAGCACATTTCTATAAAAATTAAAAAACACGTAAATAGTACGAAACATCTAGATAATGTTGTCAGTTTTCAACTTTTAGGAAAGACTAATATTGCTACATTTCTAAGTACGGCTTATGCGGATCAAATTCGTAAGCATAAAGAGACTGTGATCAAAAATCTAGAATTCTAGAATTGGTTGACTTTTTAGCAAATGCTGATAGTGCCTTTAATAGCCATATTCAAGAAGAAACAGTGTTCAAGGGCACATCAAAATCTATTCAGAATGAAATTTTGCAATGTATGTTCGAGGTTTGTTGTGAACATATTCTTGGAGAAATTCAAGAATCTGCATATCTCGCATTTATGGCTGATGAGACTACAGATGTATCAGCTCAAACTGTGGTTGTACTACGTTATGAACTAAATGGAAAAATATTTGAGCGGTTTTGGGGGTTTGCAAATCCGAAAAGTCAAGATGCAGATGGAGCGTCTCAATGCATTTTAGAACAGATTTCGCCAATTTTGCCAGATTGCCCAGAAAAACTGATTTGTCAAACATATGACGGAGCTGCTGTTATGCGTGGTCATTTAGGTGGTGTTAACGTGAAAATTTGCCAACCTACGCACACCAGCTTAATAAAATACTAGAACAAGCAGTTTCAAGCATCAGTAGTATACGAATATTTTTTTCAAATTTGAATGGCATATCATTCAACTTTTTTTCTCAATAGCCAGACAGAATGACAGCTTTGCAACATGTTTGTGACAAACGCATTCCAAGAACTTCTCAAGCACGATGGAATTTTGACTCTCGTATAGTACAGAGTGTGTACAACAATAAAGACAACCTTACTGAATGCTTTGAAAATATAATTTCAGGAATTCCAAAACAATACAACTCTGAAACAGTGACTCAAGCGGCTGGATTTATTAAATGGCTAGAAGAAAATTCATTTTTATTTTGGTTAAATTTTTTTTCAAAAGTCATGCCACATGTTGATATTTTATTTAGCCAGCTACAAAAAATTGAAACAGACATTTAAAAGTCCAGAAATGCGTAGATAATTTTGAAAAAGAAATTGTACAAATTAGAAATGATTCACCTCTCTTAACAAATGAACCAGTGAATTCAGACGTTCCAAAAAAGCGACGTAGACTGAATCAAGAAAATATTAACATGTCTGTCAGAGAGTTATGTGATATAATTACTTCAGAAGTGAGAATTCGGTTTTCTTTTAAAAATCATTTATGTGGTGCAAAATTATTTTTAAAGGAGGAGTATAAGGAATATGAAAAAAAAACCACCTTTGGAAGATATCAACCAATTTTGTGAAGCATACCCTATGAAAGATAAGGAAATTCTGAAAATGCAACTAAGTATATTTTACTCCAGGAATGAAATAATAATAAATATTCAGAAAATTCCAGTGAAATTAAAAAAAAGACATTAAAATTAATTAAGACATATGTAAAAAATACTATGAGTGAAGGCAGATTAACATCACTTGCAATGCTTTCAATTGAAAAGTCAATGGTATGAGAAATACCAAATTTTAATGAAAAAGTTATTGAAAAGTTTATCTAAGACAAAAATAGAAGAATGGAATTTCACTTAAAAAAATAATGGTGAGTACTAAATTAATCATTTTAATTTATATTTGCCAACTTATTAATGATTTAATTAGAACTTCAAAAACGTTTTGCCGGCAATGCTTTTGTTTATTGACCTTACTAATTTGATACCCGCGAATCGCCACTGCGCCCTCCCAAGTACATAAGGCACGAGCCGCCACTGATTTATATAATAAGGCCAGCAGAGCAAGAAATATTTCTTTAATTGGATAAAAAATACAAAACTCTGAACTGATATAGAAAACCAAATATCATAAATTATACTAATAACAATCCAGCATACACATTAAGACTGTCTAATATTTCACTTTCTATGGCAATTATGGCTAAGTTATGTAATCTATTTTGTAAAATAGTGAAATGTGAGTAATATTTTAGAATTTTTAATTTACAAAAAGTTCTCTCTCCAGAAACAACAGATAGAGGTAATGTTAATAATACTCTAAGTGCTATAAAAATATTTGGAAATGTAACGAGAAATGGTTTTCAAATATATACCTTCTGTAAAACTAATTCCGAGATAGATAATGACTCCGGTTTTATTTGCAATTTTAACGTCTTGATCTCATCAACATAAATCCATGCCTATAAGGGTAGGCATATCCAAGAGAGAGAGAGAGAAATATTTATTATTTTTGGCCACAACTTTTTTTTTTAATACATATATTAGTAAAAGAAGTAGTAATTTTCACTCAATAATTTCAAATGTTTGCAAAATAGTTGGATTTAATTATAAAAATTACGTCAATCTGTATTTCCTACATTTAAATCTAACTATTTCGCATACATTTGAAATTATTGAGTGAAAGTAAAGTTTATAACACTACTCTTGTTATAGTTCTACTTAGGCAGTCTTATAGTTTGTTTGCAATATGTGTTTTAGAATAAAAAGTTATGGTCAAAAATAGTAAATATTTGGATCTTTCTCTCTCTCTCTCTTTCGGACATGACGACCTTAATATCTGACTTCAAGCGATACATCTTCAAGTTTTAAATGCAGGTCTTTAGAGTTTTCCCAAATTTCTTCATCTGATAGTTCATAAATATTCACGATTAAAATTAAACACTGAAAACAAACTGCTTCAATGGAAAACTAACTTTACAAATGAACCGTGGCCCTATAATTGCGTCTTGACTATTTTATTAATGATTATGATAAAAATACGTTAATGAATTTATATATTTTTATTTTGTAAAATATTAAACTATAATGTGTCTACATAAATACTGGGATCAATTTATCAAATATGATTTCATTTTGATTTTCAGCCAATGTTTTAATGACAAATTACTAGTTCCATTACAATAATATGAGATTATAGTAATTTATTATATGTAATGGATTAATCTTATCACAAAGCAAGCTTATTGTTATGTTAGTGGATAAGAACCGATTATTTACGTACATCTGTTGTAATTATTTGATTCTAAATAAAAATATTGGCTTGATTTTTTATAATTTCTCATGAAGAGTATAGTGTTTTCTTTTTTATAACAGAGGATATTTTTCATGTCTCTATAATTTCTTAAAATTAAGCAATATCTATCTTTGTTTATACATAGATTTTGTAGAATCTACCAGCACTTTTGCATGTCAACACCTCAAGAACATTTCACTAGAATTTCTCTAATCATGATCCCAGTCCCCAAAAATACTCTCATTTATTAGTTTACATATTTAGTGAACAAACTCCAGGGCGCATTTCTCAATAAATTAAAACAAAATCTGGCATGTGTATCCTTTAAGGGCATATCTCAGTTAAGTTCAAAGATTAGTTAAATTGGCTTCACAGATTCAAAGTTAAAAAATAGTGCCAATCTTCATATCTTATAGTTTTAAATTAACTAATTTTGCAAACAATTAAAATTATTGAGTGAAAATTCATATCACTACACCTGTCATAGTTCTATTTAGGTATTCATATACTTTTTTTTAACAATATATGTACTAAAAAAAGTTATGGCCAAAAATAATAAATATTTCCTTATTGGATCTCTCTCTCTCTCTCTCTCTCGCTCTTGCATATGCCCACCTTAACTTCATGTCACTTAATTTTTATTAATATTTACCTCCTATAAATAATTCAACACCACCAGCCTCAATAATTTGCTTCTCATAGTTTAAACACTCCTCTACTAAATCACATGCATTTCCATTCAAAATATGAGCATTTTTCGGGTCAATATCAATGTGTTTGAAAAAGTTGTTCCACATGTAATAGTGATAACTCTCAGGATGCTCCCTTGGTAAATTGACATATTCATCCATATTGAAAGTTTTTACATATTTAAATGAAACTTTACCTGCTTTGTAGTATTCAATTAATTTCTGGTACATTCCATAGGGAGTGCTACCTATAAAACATAACATTTGCTATAAAACATAACATTTGCAGTTCAATTATATTTGTTTCGGGCATTTCAAGTTATTGTATTTTATAATGCAGTCAACATAGGATTTGAAGTGGAACTTTTTCCATAAGAAATTTTATGGTTGGATCCTATTGGGGAGGTGCTAAGGACTACCCAAAAAATGTTTGTACTTCGGTCATTTTGAAAAAGATTTTGACCTCTGAACTCTTTTCGTTATTAAAGTTAAAGGTATTAAAATTTTCTTTATGATCTGATAAAAGGAATTTCAATTTTTTTTCAAAATGGCCGAAAAAATGCATTTTTTGTTTATTGGGTATTGAACAAATTTTTAAAAAATGGCCAAAATAAGTTTAAAAAACAATTTTTTTTCGGCCTAACTTTCTAAAAAAAATTATCCGTTTTGGATCTAATGGCATAAAATGACGGCCAATTCAAATTTTAAATAACAAATTCAATTGCGCAGAACTGGATTTAATATTTTTGCATCAAATTTAGTTAGTTTGTTAGAGCAAGAGGCAGATTTTCTGAAAGTTTGAAACTGATCGGTTCACTGAACGGCTCTGGGCACCAAAATGAAGAAAATACTGTTTTTTGCCAGTTTTGTCACTTTCGTAGGTATGGTTGTGGTTAAAAAAATTAAATTGTTATAACAATTGGAGCACAGAGCCCTTGAAGTACAAACATTTTTTGGGAATTCCTGAGCACCTCCCCAACAGGATCCAACCATAAAATTACTTATGGAAAAAGTTCCCTTATATTGATTTATTACACTATTTTTACTGCGCTATTACTGCTAACCGTGTTTAGACAAAATACACAAATTTTACCATATAATTCAGCGCTCGTAAGGGGGAATAGCTGTTTTGGTTTAATTTGTTGAGTCCTTATTTATATAAGGCACTTGCAGATAGGTTGGAATATTATAATTCCTATATTTTATATTTTTATAAAATTTCCTTAAGCTATAAAATTGTTTAATCAGTTTCAATTTTATTTTCGATTTGGATTTTTCAAGACTACTGAGAGATGGCGCTAGTTACGCTCTACTGCGGTGGAACTTAACAGTATCTATGAGATGCGTACTACGGGTATTGAAGGTATCACTTGCACTGCACTGACGAGACCCAAAAATAGGTCGAAACCGGTCTGCAGTTAGTGACATCCTGAGACGAAGGAGGCCTCGCATCTTCCTCGTAGCATTCGAGCATTCCAAGTGATTGTATTTTAGTGCTGTGTTTAGACAAAATATGCAAATTTTACCATATAATTCAGCACTCGTAAGGAGGAATAGCTGTTGACACTTGACATGTTGAGTTGAGAGTGCGATTGTTCTTGACTCACAAAGATGCCATATTAATATCAGCATATCAAATCCAGATCTGGATCTCCATTGTACTACACCGAGAAGATTGCCTGAATTAGGGCTGTAGAACTAAAACAAAACTACTTAATTATACACGGACACTTTGGTCAATTCTACATTTTCACTTTCTTCAGGTTCAACTATGTAAACAATAAAATAAATAAAATCCACAATAACTGACTAAAACTGTTACGTCATAATAAGGTCTCATAGGTTTTATTTATTTTATTTGTGTGCCTACTTGAACAGTTTTTTGTTGTGAAAACCTTGAAAGTCAAAATAAAAGGTTGACTGAAACGTCGGTAACTTTTATTCATCCACACATTCCCAATTCTGGCAATCTTAGCCTGTATAACTAAATTGAGGTACACAATGATTCCTAACTAACTGTTTATTTTACAATTGGAAAGTATTTTAAAAGCGTTTGCTGGTCATAAAGTGCTTGTGAGCCCTTTTGAGTGCTCGAAGCATCAAGCACCAATTTAAAAAATGCCCCTGAGCATAAAAGTGCTTAGATGAGCACTTAGCACAGTGCTTAGGAACAGCACTGAACATATTAGTAACAAAGGATGATACGACTCAAAGGTGCCTAATCAAAAGTGTTCGGGTCTGCACAGAAAAAGGGACAATATGTATGCGGTAAGAAGATTAGGATATATAAAGGAAATGATGTTTTCAGAATAATGTTGTGATCGTAAATTAAAATAAAATTAGAAAACGGTCATTCAAACAGGCCAAATACAAGAAAAATCATCCACGTTACTAAAAAACAATTATGCTATAACAAACACTGAGACAAACATCTAATTGAGGTTAACCTTGAAATTATCTTATTCTGTAATGTAGACAAACAACGGATCTGATAAAACCTCAAAGAAAATTTTATATTGATTATAAACCACAAAATGGAAATATTTATATAAACAATAAATATTCACATAACCATTATATGCATAGGAAAATAAGATATTATTGTTCAAGATTTAAAACAAAATACCACTTTTTGCCTTTTAAGTAATTATTATAGGCAAATATTTTATCTATCATATAGAATGCTTGTCACCAATATAACCCAAAATCTAGGTAATTTGGATTTTTGTTTTGCAACTAATGGAGACAGAATCCGTAAGTTTGTTTTGAATGTTTGAAAATATTTTTACCACCTATTCCAGGTGATCTGAATATCCCCATTAAGACTAGCAGATCTAGATTTGTGTGGAAAAGGAGAAGGGGTCCTACAGTTTATAGTGGAATTCGAACCACTCATTGGTGATAACTTATAATTGAAATTACTTCGCAGTAGGTGGGTCTTCGACCCACTTCGCGTTAGGTACGCCCAGAGATCAAGGTAAGGTAATTTACTTTCTTGGTACATTTGGACCAGAGTTATGGAGGAATGTTGGCATTCTACAATTCCACTTATGTGGGCTATGGAGCAGCACGGGTCCTCTAGTTACACAAATTATAGGGAAGTCGCAAATATTACCTAAAAATTAGGTAGAAAGTTAAGGTTTTTTGTGTATGGCAGCCTCTTGGGGCTATTTTAACCTGCTATTTTCTTTGACTCTCATTCCAGTATCCTCCCTTGCACTAACTTGTACAACCCCATCATTGGTTAAGTATCATAGTCTCTTGGAAGTAATTTTGATCGTTCATATCAAGCAGCCTGTAATCTCCTGTGATTCAAATTCTCACATTCACGGAGAATGCTAGGCAATTTATGTATATTTTACAAAAGATACATCAACAACTAAAAAAACGATTCTGTCTTCAATGTAATTAACCTTGTTCAAATATTTAGTGTCTCCCGCTATGTGTGTTTACATGGCTCTATAATGAAATATTCAAACAAGTGTATTGATATGGGAAAATAACCATTTAAATTCATAGCATACAAATATTTGGTACACTTGATTAAATTGAATGTTTCTACTAGCCTATGCCATCGGGGCCTATAATATATTCTCATATTTCATGTTTTCCACGGCGGTTTCTGCATTAGGCAATTCAGTCGATACTTTCCAAGCAGGATTGCAGTGTTGCAATTGGTGCATAAGGGTATTGATCAAATAACTTCACGGAAAAACTGAAACTGTTAACATGCTCACTGCCATATTGGTTTCATGGGAACATCACATATTTTTTTCAACTAGCCACATTGGTCCCATGGAACATGCATGCAATCGTTCATTCATTTTGTGAAAGGTTCGTCATGTTGTCCCTATTAGTTTACAGTAATGGGTAAGAAAATGAATAGTTGCAGTTTTAATCAAATACGCCTGTAGAAACAGTTTCTGAAAAATATGCTTGACAGAGAATGCGTTATTAAATATGTATAATTTCCATCCCTTTTACACTATGATATGCAACAGATTTATATCATATTAAGACACTTATAATTTTGGAATTATCCAAAACTTTGCAATGAAATGAAAAGTCCTTGATTGTGAAATCTGTTAGCAACATACCTAGGCTGATAGAAGAATCTACTTGAAATTAAAATGAGAAACGATTTCTGTTTGAAAGACCTTATAATTTATTTTGTATTGAGTAAAGACACATTTAGATGGACCTACCTCTCAGTAATAAAAAAAATAAGAAAATTTCTATGCCACACATTTGATGATAATTTTTTTCTCATACTAATTTCCACAATGGTTAAAGTTAGTTAGAAACTATAACAAATAATTATACTGATTCCCTGTAGTAGCTAGTGCAAAAAAGCTTAATCAGAACTAAAACATATAGTAGAGTACAGCTTGGGATAGTTTCAAACAGCTAATGTAACTAAATATCTAGATAATTACAAAAATGTTATCTCTACAATTAGGAATAAAAGATATGATCAAACAGGCAGCTATATGCTGTATTTCATATTTACTTGACTGAGAAAAAGTTTATTTATAATAATAAGTCTATTACTGTATATAAAAGCTACCTATTGTAAATATATAAATAATCTTTTGTTCCAATTTCTATTCAGGTACCTACCTAAGTATTAAATAAATATTAATCATTATAAAAATGTGACCAATTTTACATTTTGATTTGACAATTTAAAATATACCTATTATATACTTAGGTACCCATATTTGTTACAAAAAATTCAGTAGGGACCTATCATTTAAAAATATAAGTGCATAATAGATACATAGTGTACAAGCATTAGATAAAGATAATGAAGGTTACATACCTGTGGGTAATCCTAAGACAAAATACTTATCAGGGCCAGGATTAAAGCTATTTATTCTTTTCATTACATATTTTGCAGCCCATTCTGCTACAGCATTTGAGGATTCCAAAATAACTAGACGCATCTTTTACTTACAAAAATGATTAAAGGAGGATAAAGTAATAAAAGGCAAGGCAGTTCCTTGCAAACTGAGACCGGCTATAACATAAAACTGAAACCTGTTATTGAATTGTTGACTGCTTTTTATCTTGTTGGTTGAATGACCTACACAAATGGAATTATCATTTATTGATAAAAATCACGTTAATCTTTACCACTTAGCAACTATAGTTTCACGTAGAATAATATTTTATGACTTTTTATACCAACTTTTACGGATTAATTAAAATTCTAATCACTATATTTCAAATTATAAAAAAAAAATGTTACAAGGTTAACTTTGCGATTTTACATTTGACCCAGATTTGTGGGGAAATTTACGTAATAAGAATTTGTTTGCATGTCTTACCAAATAGTCTTTATTATTTAATTTATTATTAAACGTATTGGTTTACAAATAATCAATATATTCATCAAATTTAAATTTTAGAAGTCACTAACCTTAAAAGTTATCTGTCAAAAAAAGTTGGTGTCACCCACGTGTCACTTTCAAAACTAATGTAGGTTAATAACCATCGTGTAACCATCAATGTAGGTAAATCTATTGGCAAGTAGATGGCTCTTAAAAATTTTTCAACAATCTAAAGAATGTATAATAAGTTGCCTATGCTCCACTCCATATAGATACAGAAGTCTTCTCTGATATTCTATATTCTATGTATTCTTGTTTAAACTTATTAAGTGGAATAGACTCTGACCCTTTGGACGTCCGAATGTCCTAAACACATATATCATCACCATCCTATATGGATGGGATTTTTCCCAAGATTATTTTAGAAAAAAATGTTTCGGATTAAAGCTGTTTGATGTCAATAGGGAAACAAAGTTATGATTTTGGTTTTCGACCTTTGCCATGTTGTCATTTCGGGTCAACTTTGTCTTTTAAATGAGGACCCATCAAGGGGGGGGTAGAGGTGGTAATTACCTTCTCCCAAGAAAGGCGTGAACATAAAAAGTCAGATGAGAGTTAGAGTGGCTTATCTGCAGATACTTTTATTACTTTTAAGCTTTAATGGTTTAATCCCTCATTAAATTGTTATTTTATTCGATGCGAATAATAGGATATAGTACTTCTGTGAAGTTAAAAACAAAAAAAATCTATTTTTTAATTTTTCATACTATCCCCCAAAAAATATTTACGCCCTTGGGACTCTTTTATTGCAGCATATTTTTTCATCAGACCTTAACTTTGCAAGTTATTAATTGTTTAACAAGACTTTTGTTTATTTTTAGTTAACCAAAACCATTAATTTAAGAAAGGAGCACAACGGACAAAAAAAAAATATTTTTTGCCATTATAGAGATTGAGAATTCCATAATTCCATTAATTCCGTGAAATATTAGATCGAGACTACTACAGTAACAGCTGGATCGGTAGAGGTTGTACACAGTTGCATGGCCTGCCAGATCACCAGACAACATCTCTCGACTGCTTTTTATGTGGTACTCTGATAGAATGATATGCCAGGAAGTTCCAACCATCCCAGGGGACATGAAGGAACAAAGAAGTTTCAAACAAAAGATACTTCTTTTTTCTGAAAGATAAGATCCAACAAAAAAATATGTGTCTTCATTTAAAATTCAAACAATTTTGACTCTGGAATGACCTTGAAAAAGCGGCCAAGATTAAAAACCAATATCATTACTTTGTTTCCTCCGCGACACCAAACACCTTTTATTTCGAACATGTTTTTCTAAAATGCATTGGTCTTTAAATAAACCGCTGTCTCAACTTAGCCTCACCTAGTACATGTATGTTCCAGGAATATCATGTGCTAGGTGACCAGGAACCACTCAATATTCATATTTGTTTCGCCTTCATTATAATCCACTATAATAAAAACAGTGAAAACAATTTTAAAAACCTATATCATAGTCTAAGAATATATTAAGTCCGATCACTCGTGAAATGCAATAAAAATCCCCCTCCTGCCGACACCCGTCTCTTGCCCAGAAATTCGGTCGCTCAGCAAGCATCAGCCCCTCTCTACAGTATTGAACACAGTGTCCTCTCATAGAGTTGTACTATATTTGCGCCAAACGTGTTTAAGTGAATATTGATAATTATTATTGTAATAGCTTCTCATGGTTATTATTGTTGTATCAACGATTGTATTAATAATGTACGAAATAATATTTCGTTTCTTCGTTGCCCTAAGGATTTTGCAAGGTAATATAAATGTTTAAAAAATCCATTAATAAATATTTAAATGTTTCTTAAATGTTTTCTTAAATGTTTTCTTAACCGCCTCTCAATAAGTTACCGAAGTAACCCCCTGGAGGATCTCAAGGATCTTGTGCTAGGTAAAGAGAGACGAGGACCTACAGTTTAATGTGGACTCCGAACCACTCTTGGGGCAATTTTTTTAATGAAAAATTGTTTCGCCTTGCGGGAATCGAACCCACTTCGCTAGGCAACTCAGTGTGCTAGCCATTACCATTTACCATTTAAAAATCTTTATTTACTTGTACATACATGTCATTTTGGTATTATATCAACTTATATATTTCATTCATTTATATTTTACAACTATATATACACCCGACGCGTAACAAATTGCAGCTTTCAACGATACGAAAATCGGTGGCTGATGTTATGCCAAGTTAATATGACCAAAATTAAAATTAATGTGCTTTCAATTGCTCTTCGAAAGATCAAGCAAATTAAACTAATTTTTCCCAATGGGTTTTGAAATAAAAAGATTAATAATTTTCGCTTGATTATTTTTCACTTATTTTATACAGGAAACAAAAATAAAAACCTGTTTTAGTTAATAAATATATACAAATTAAAAATGCACCGATGCTTTGTTTACAAATTAATTTATGAATTTCAAAATTTTGAATTTTATTTACAATATTTACATTATGTACAGACTGACGCTTATGGGTATGCTTCATTAACACACTGCACGACCTCGCAAAGAAAATTCTACGTTGTAAAACTGTAGTTATCTTTCTTCATAAATCGGAAGGTTTTCGTAAATATATTTATGAGTATGGGTCACATTGTGATGAGCCCTGACATCCGTCATGTTAGTGGTTACTTCCGATTTATGAATTTTAAACTTAAAACATTTTTGAGAAGCTTCAGTAATATCCTCCTCGGTTCCCCGGTCCAGCCGGCTGGACACTTTTTATTTTCGCTCTAATATAAAATATGCATCATTTCTGATGCTTGAAACTGATTGTACAGAGGGCTGACCTCACATAACTTGCGATCAGGCAGTCAGCGCCACATTGTGCTCATTAGATGCCCGACTTTTGTAAACGCATAGTAAGGTTATGAGCTCAAGCAATAACAAAAGTAAGTAATGTTTTTTTCCGTTTTTTGTTCAAAAATAATAAATTGTTGGCATTAGTAAGGTTTAGGTCCTTTAGAGTTAGCTAACGTATTTGCTACTTTGTGATTGACGTTTTTCATGCCTAAAACCATCTTTATTTGTGGTCCCGCCGGCTGGACACTCAGTTTTAGTGAAGTAATTTTTTATTTTTTCTTGCTTTTCAGATAATCGTTCGTATATGAGGAAACCATTGACTGATGATGAACTAAGGAGAATATGGGATGAAAGCGATGTAGACCTAAGCTCTGATGATGAAAATGAACAAATTTTCGGACGAGATGTAAAAAACAAGCCAAATCCTGTAGGCTTGAAGAATTTTGTTTTGGCTACTCCACAGGGATTGGTCCTAGATTTTTTTGTTTACCAAGGTGCTAGCACATGGCCAACTGGTAAGCCTGAACCAGAACTTGGTATTGGAGGAAGTGTTGTGAAACGACTGGCTCAAAATGTAGTTCCAGGAAGTGTTATTTTTATGGACAGATATTTTACTTCTTGTCCTCTTCTTGATTATTTAGAAGATCAAGGTATTCACGCAGTTGGAACTATCATGAACAAAAGAATACCTACTTCGTTCTGACAAAGATCTAATGAAAGATGGAAGAGGTAGTTTTCAAGAAATAGTGAGAAAAGATGGACGGCTTTCAGTTACCAAATGGATAGATAATAGATCGGTGTTAATGTTGTCCTCATCAGAAGGTAGTTCCAATGTAGTACTTGTGAAGTACTTTTATGCATTCAGCCACAACGCCAATGTTTTTTTGAGTTTCACTCCTAGCATGTTTATATGATTCGTTTTCCTAAATAAGGTTTTTTTTATTTCATTAAATATTTATTACGAAAATAAAATGTTTTTTTTGTAATTAATGGTATCCTTATTCCAAATTGGAGCCCATTGTCCAGCCAGCTGGACGATGTTTTTTTTTTAAATAAACAAAATTTTCAAAAAACAAAAGTATAAATAGTTATGTAACATTATTATGAACATATTAACAAAAGAAAATAAACGAAACTTTATTTTTTTTTTCGTGGGGCTGAAGAGGATAAAATCGCGAATAGTTGGAATATTATATTCTCTATGGAAAACTTCCACAGGAGTATACCTATTCGATTCTGTAAGTAATCTAAGGATTTTATTCTATGTCCTTTGTAATCTATTGCATTGCGCATCAGAAATAGTGTTCCATGACGCGCATGCATAGGTAAGGATCGGTTTTAGCATAACTTTATAAAGACATAATTTGTTATCCTTAGTTAATTTGCTCCTTTTGATGACTAATGTATATAGTCGACTTAATGCAGCATACGTACTGTTTATTGTTCTCGTCATATGGGGTCCAAAACGCAGTCTCGTATCCAGGGTTACCCCTAGATACTTAACCGCGCTCTTTTCCCCGATAACTTTATTATTAATTTTGAGTTTATTAAAAATTTTAGTATTGTTGTCGATGCCAAAAAAAGGCTATTTAAATTAGTTAAATTCAATCAAAAAGTCACAATTTATAGCTTGGCATCATTACACATTCATATCTCAGCTCGAATTAAATACAACGCAATAGACGCGCTAAGTGTATATCAACGTTTAGATTCCCGTCCGCCTCGGCATGACTGGGCGGGTCCAACACGACGCAGCAGGCGGCCCCGGCCGCTCATTCGGCACACAACGTCTAGAACGCCAGCCGACCTAACGTTCGGAGCTCCGTCCGTCCCAAAAGTTACAGTATCGCGGCGAGGATCCAGCAGCAGTCAGTCCAGTTCCGGTACTCAACGAGTCAGTCGAGCCTACGCATCCATCGCTACAACTACTACGTCATCAAGCAGTCTACAGAACTTCAGCTATTTCTTCAAGAATTCCATCCGACGAACCGAGACCTAGCACGGCGTCTCAGATACTAGTCCCTGCACTTTATCTGAACCCTGTTAGCGTTAGGAGAAGGACCATATCCGTCGACGCGACGCGACTTTCAACCGTTATACGCTACTATTTATTTGTGTTAGCTCAGTAAAAGTTAGGGGTAAAATTCAAATTAAATTAAATTGTGCAACGAATGTCGCCAGAGTTCTGCTTAATGTTACAACTTATTGGATCTCCGACTTTTATTTCTTCGAATCGTTACATACCAGGCAAAAGCGCCTATATATATGCACAAAGTGGGGTACCTTGTTCCAAAAGCGGTTCAAGTGTATGACAGCTTACAAAGTTGCAACAAGGGGGTAGCAGCAATACCCTCCGACAATCAGAAAATCATCAAAACCATCACAGAACTTCAGAAATCGGCCCTGAGAACTCGTCCACCTATCACAGATCTGCGAAACACTACTCATGAGGCTGCTGGCGCCCTTCAACTTCAAAAATTTGCAGTCTCTGACAAAAACATTTTTTATTTTTCACACATCAACCCGTATTTTCGTAGACAGTATTCGTAAATTTCCTATGCATATTGATAATTTCGGTCTTGTCTGAATTTATTTTTATTTTCCACTTTTCATAATAAGTTAATAATTCCATTAAATGGTAATTAATTTTTTGTTTTGCTGTTTCAGCGTGGAACGATCTGGCATATATCGCCGTATCGTCCACATATAGAATCATATTTGTGAATTGTTTAGTAGGCGTATCAACAAGGTAAATATTATATAAAGTAGGAGACAATATTGCCCCCTGAGGGACGCCTGCCGACAATTTTTTAATCGTAGAAAAACTATTATTGATGTTAACAGTTATGCGTCTTTGAGACACTTAACTTTTAATCAGAGCCACAATATACATAGGAAATTTACATATATTTTTCAGTTTATACGTTAAACCGTTGAGCCATACCGAGTCGTAAGCCTTTTCAATATCAATCAGGAACATAACGTTACAATTCTTCTTATTGTATGCCAATATGGTGTCCTGAACTACCTTGGATATCGCAAGGGTAGTGCTATGCCCCTCACGAAAGCCGAACTGAATGTTAGGCAATAACCTTAGACGCTTTAACACACTGAGCTACCTACCGAGTATTGATTTTAAATATTAATGATTTATAAATAAACTATTAGCTGGATACATTTTTTTTTAGGTGTCAGCGATGGAAAAGTAATTTAGGTTTTATTGGAGGGCATAGATATGCAAAATTGACACCTCAGGAGGCCCATAATCAAATAAGAATATGTAGTGCACATTTTGATGACCAATCGTTCACGCTTTAAAATATTTTGATGTTGATAATGAGATAGCAATTGTTTGGAAGATGCTAGTGACATTTTACTTGCCATAACACCGGATTTACTTAGAAAAAGTAAATTTCTTCAAGAAGAAAAAAACAGGAAAACATTACCCCCATTTTGAAAATATATACAAGGGATTATAGAAGTTTAATAACAGAGGAGGCAATGCACTTGTCTATGTTGGTGGATAATTTTTACGCTAACGTCTTGTAAAACATTCATGTGGCATTTGTTTAGATTATTGCAATATAGCTCATTCAGACAAATCCACAATATTTTGTGAGTTAAAAGCTTACGAAGGCAGTTACGGACCATTTGGTGGATTGACAGTCCCCCCAAAAAATTTTATTGAATATCTAATATCTTTAGAAAATGTTTTTATATCAAATTTTAATAGTATTTGTATTCAGGATGGCGTAGGAAATAGCACGATGAAAAAGTTTCTAAGGTTACATTATTTACGCACTCATGTCCAAATTTTCCATATAAATATTTGATCTCTTTATATACAAGAGTTAGAATTTATTATATGCTAAAATTTGCATAGAGAAATAAAATCACATATTTCTTGTAAAAAAGAAAATCAAAAAAAAAATTATAATATGTTTGTACTTCTATACATTTCGTTGAAATAGAATTAAGATGTTTTTGTGTTTTTATTACTGTTATCTAAATACTTAGATTTATAATATGTAGATATCGAATATAAGCTGATGATGTTGTATAAAGTTTCTAATTTTAACTGTTTAATACAAATACAAATGTATGTTTTACCCAGCAATCTTAATGATCGGCCCCCGTAGAAGCACTAACTAATTATCTATAATTTGACCGTCGTATACAGCAATTTAGTGCGTGTTGACATTAATTTATCGGCTGCAAAAAAACCTGGCCTTTCCAGCGAGATGAAAGAAGTGAGCTGACTTAATATATTCTTAGACTATGACTATATTTTCCACAAACACGCTTTAATTTCACAACGTATTGGGCAGTTATTCATATCCGGTGACGTCACGCTAGAGATTCGACAGGGCGGGTATGGTCCATGTTTATGATTTTTTTTGATGATCTATTCGTCTCACAGATTCTGTCTTTTTTTGCAGAAGAGCTTAGAATTTTAACATATTTTCAATGTTCAAATAAAAAAGAAGTTCTAAATGAGCCCAAATGTTCAGCTTATTTTTCGGTTTTATATATTTATTATAATTCTTCACCCACTCTGTGGATGACACTTATTATTTTAGACTTTTCCCCTTATTATTAATACCATCAAGGAATTTCAAGTAGTTATACGTGTCGTTTGAAAGTGGACGGGATTTATATAAAAACAACATTCATTCAATTTTAAACATTGATTGAGCATATATATTTCGTGGCATGACAATCTGTAGAAAAATTTTCAACGTTATTCCAAATAATGAAATCAATAAATGTTTCATTTTCAGATGGATTTTTAAAATTGGCAGTTACAGTTTAAGGAGCTGTCAAAATACATTCATTAAAAAAAATGTTATTAAGTGAAATTCTTACATAACAAACAAAATTCGTAAAATGGAATAAATAGCTGTTATTCTAAATTATTTTAATATTATCATGAACAATTTTTATTTTGTAATTCATGTTTGTTACATTTAAATTCTAAATATTTAAAAAATAACATTGCTCAACAATTTTTTTCTGTAACACTTATTTATTATTTCTGCTTGTTATATACAGCATAGTCCAGTGCTATTAGGTTTATACTTTGGAACCGAGCTATAATGAATGGATTTGAATTTTTTCGGGTTTAAAAAGTTTACCCTTTGAAACTTTCTGCTAATGATTTTGAAATGAAAATCACGCTACTTTTAGTTGATGTAAAAAAAGTTCTTCTCATAACATAATCCTTTCACTGATGTCGATGCTATTATGTCGATTGAAACTGGAATAACCGGCGATAAAAAAGTAAACTGCTACGATGCTTTTTATATAGGTGCAAAAGCCATGAAGAAAATGAATTCTTCGTATGTTATTGGTGGAGGAATGTTATTACATCGTTGCAAATGGCAATTACATGAGAATTCCGAGACAATATGCAATTATTACATACGATATTTAAGAAATAATTATGAAACAATGTTTTTGTCGTTTTTGACGGATATCAACATCAACTGCACTAAATCAGCTGAAAGATATCGTCGATCATTGAAAAATGCTTCAACACATTTAATTTTTGATGAAAGTATGCCTTTAAAAATCCGCCAAGAAAAGTTCCCTGCAAACAGCAACAACAAAAGCAGATTCATCGAAATGTTAAGGAAGAAACTAGCTGATAACAATAATATTTTCTCCTATCAAGCAGGTGATACTGATACATTAATCATACAAGCGGCAGTTAATATTGAATCAGAAAATATTGTTGTTGCTGAAGATATTGATGTGTTAGTTTTATTAACAGCTTTAACACCTTCTCATAGAGAAATATATTTTCTCAAACCAGCAAAAGGCATGGTATCCGCAAAAATTTATTCTTATAAAAACCTTGCCCTTAACAATATGTAAGAATCATATTTTGTTGTTACATGCATTAACTGGATGTGATATAACTTCAGCGTTTTACGAAAAGGGTCGAAAATAATAATAATATTAATATTAATAATAATAATAATCGTCTTTATTAGAAAAAAGAAACTACACAAATATAGGGGATGTTTAGCTTGACAAGCTATTCTTACACATAACCTATACAATGTAACAAAATTTGTATTCATATTAGGCATAGAAAAATATAAAATACCCTTACATACTTAATATAATATGAACAGCGCCGGAATCTCCAACAGGACATCCAGTCGATGCCCCCATGTGCGCGTCGCCTAGTGCCGCAACCCGTAGATGGGGACACCCACCAGCGACCCAAGGAAGAACCAACCACTGTTATAACCTAAACAAATAAAAATAAAAAGAAAAACTATCACTTAAACTGTCAAAAATGATTGTATGTAATAATTCTTTAAGTCACGTTTGAAGGCAGAACAACTTAAGCTTTTAAATTCTGTATTGATTTGGTTGTATCTCTTAACAGAATTATAGGAGAATGATCGGCGAAAGGTGGACGTAAGATATCTTGGCATATTCAAATCACGGTTAGACCTCACGTTAATGGGGTGTAAGTTGAATCGATATGATATTCTTGATCAGAGGTAAGTGAGTTCGCCTCGGAGAATTAAACAATGAACAAAGTAGCTCCCAAATTTGACTCATAGGCGGCCAATTAAGAATCTTTAAATTCTCAAGTATTCTATCATATTTTCTTAATCCAAAAACCAAACGACAACATGTGTTTTGAATTTTTTGTATGCGATATCGTTTAACTGAATCCACACAAGGACCATAAACAAAATCAGCATAATTAAATAAAAACAGCACAAGGACTCACACAACGTCTTCCTTAAATTAAAGCTTAAAATATGTTTATTAGCATAAAACAATTTTAGAGTGCAATATGATTTAAGTACTTATCAAACTAGTAACGTGTGCCTCAAATCTTAAATCCGGATCAAAAATGAAACCTAGATTTTTATATTTAGTAGTATAAGGCAACAAATCATTATTTATTTTAATTTCAATATCGGACTAAATCGTTTCAATATGTTTACTACTGCTGAACAGCATGTAAAATGTTTTATTCGCATTCAGTTTTAAATTATGTGAAACAGAGAAGTCAAATACTGCTTTTAGATCGCTATTGATGCGGTTACAGGCTTCATGTATACTATTAATGTGGAAGCTGCAATAAATTTGTGTGTCGTATGCATATCCCTGTATCTTACAATGCTGAACTTCACGAAACATATCACTGGTATAAATAATGAAAACCAAGGGCCCCAATATACTACCTTGTCAAACACCTGTAGTGATATTAGATACAGAGGACGAATGGCCATTGATGATAACTTTCTGCTTACGGTCACTAAAGTAAGAGCTAAATAAATTGACAACAAAATTATCACAACCTATATATTTTAACTTAGCTATAATGAGACGATGATCCACCGTATCGAAGGCTTTATAAGAATCCAACAGTACTAAAGCTGTCATTTGTTTTTTATCTAGTGCCTGAAAAATGTCATCAGTGACATTTAACAGGGCAGAAGTAGTACTGTGGGATTTCCTAAAACCCGACTGGCACTCAGGAAGCATATTATTGAGCATTACCAAGTCATTTAGCTGTGTATGGATGACTCTTTCCAAGATTTTTGACAATATAGTATACTTATAGGTCTTAAATAATAGTAATAGAAGTCGGACAACTAAGTTTCGGAATTGGTTGCACTAGCGTCATTTTCCAATCTTTAGGGAAATAATCCTGCTCCAAGCAACAGTCGATTATGTGTGTGACATAAGGACCGATGTGAGGGAAACAATATTGTAATAATAATTTAAGTGTTTCAGTAAGCCATGGTGCTTTAGGTTTACTTACCCTAATCGTTCGCAGCGGTGCATGTTTATTAAATAAAGATAAAATTGCATTAGTTAAAAATTCAACTTTCATATCAATATTAGGTAGATAAATTATATCGTTAAACGTGACATAATTTAAGTCATTCTGAAAATAGTTGTAACTGAAATTTTTAAAATCCCTAATTGTTATGATACTTTACCTCTCTCTGGGTCACCTAGTTTTTAAATTACAATGTACTAAACAGTGATCCGAAATGAGATCTGCGTTGATGATATCCTGTGTCGAAACAATACTCGCATCGCTAACAAAAATTGGGTCGAGTAAAGTTTGTGAAGTTGCGGTGACTCTGGTTGGCTCATTAATAAGCTGTACAAAGCAGAGAGTTGGAATATTCAAACTCACTGGTACAAAGTTATATGCATCGAAGCATCTAGCTAGTAGATTATTATGATTAAATAGATTTACGCTAGTATCGCCACACACAACTACGTGATCCACTGCGGGAATAATATTTGATAAAATTTTATCCATCAACTGTTCAATACAGGTAGATACATTTTTATCAGGTGGCCGATATATAATGCCAATGGCAAGTTTTTGGTTGTTGGCAGAGACTTTAGGCCATAAATGTTCAAATCAATAATTATTACCCAAATTAATTACAGAAACCTTACACCAATCCCTTACCAATCGTACAGATTTACAAGATGCTGCTTTTATCTTTACTGATGAAATTGCTTAAGTTATTAATATCTTGCAGTCGGATATTTTATGCATTTTAGCATTATATGGTGCTCCTAAAAATCAACAGAATATAAATAATTTTCGGTACCAATCGTTCCTTAAAGCTACAAGTAAAAATATACTTGTGCCAACTTGGCTTCATTAATACCTACACTCGATGCTAGTTCAGAACATACAAAAAGATTGTATTTACAAGTCCAGTTGTGGATGGGACATGATAAGTTGCCAAAAGAATCGGGAGGGAAAAAAAACAATTCAACTAGTACCATTAGTTACAATGAACCAACCACCAGCTTCTGAAAATTTATTGAAAATGATTTTTTGTTCACGTAAAACTGGGTGTGGCTCTGCTTGTGGATGTCGAAAAAGTAGCTTAAATTGTTCTATAGCATGTTTACTATGCAAAGGAATTGGCTGCTTAAATGCTCCACCAGGGCCGGATGCAGGGGTGTGGGAGCCCGGGGCAATGAAGAAAGTGGAGGTCCTTTCAATATCTATCTATCTATAAATATCTTTCAATAATTTTATTTTTACATTGAAAAAGAATTCCACTATTAAGATACATACTATTTTTTGTTAACGTGTGATAAGTAATGGGGAACAGCTGATAGGTCTACTATAAGTGAAAGACACTTTACGTGTTTTTTGAGGCAAAATAAATAATGATTTCTCCGAACTCCATTTCTCGAAGCAAATCACTCTCTATACTGAGCAATAACAGATATGCTAGACGTTTTTATTGTTATAAAATTTTTCAATCCAAGGCTTGTGGAAGCCCCCAATGCGTGTGGACCCCGGGGCTTCCACCCCGGTTGTCCCGCCGTGTATCCGGCTCTGTGTTCCGCCAATGATACTAATGGTCATTTTTCATTTATAATGACTAATTGCACTGGACTAGTAATAAACACAGTTTATCATTACACGAAGTAATTTCTGTAAGTTTATCCAATAACTTTTATGAGGCCCATTATAAAAAAAATCTATGAATTTTATGCCTGACAATTGCTCAAAATTGATAAAGCAACAAAATTAAAAAAAAACAGGTTCACGGGATTTTTAGGTGGCTCACATAAACATATACCTATTGACTAAAAAAATATTATAATTTTTTAGTACAATCGAAATGATTGTTTTTGGCGGCAACTTTCCACGGAAAATTTTATTGACAATTCTTATGTCTTTTTGACCTGCTGATTACAGCAAAAATATTTTCTTCAAAAAGTGAGCGAAACTTCAAAGTTATATACATTTTTCTGGACACGCTTATACGAATTTTCTACTTCAATACAAGGTGGACCATTAATAATAGGCCATAGCTCAGGGGCCAAAATATGAGGATATAACCAAATATGCTAGTAAAATGTTGCTGTGGAAAAAGATATAGGGTGTCAAAGTTCAAATTATTTGTTCGTTTTTTTGCAATAACTCAATAGCCCCTTGACTGATCTTCGCCAAATTTGCTAGAGAACTTTTTTTTATTCTCCGAAACAATAGCTTATGTATTACATCACGTTAGATCACAGGGCCACCGCAGGACCTGTATCTGATGATGAATTTTTTTCATACTTTTTTTTGACGAAACATTGTTGTACTTCCGACCAGAAAATGTGATGAAGGCGTCATTTCCACGTATAAAAGGTACACTTGGTAGAACTTGATAACTCGAACCGTTAAACATTTCAATAATTTTTTGAAACACAAATTCAAATTTAACGAAACAAAGTGGTATTTATTGAAAAAAGTACAAAACGTAAGGGGACACAAGATCGTAATAACAGCGTAAACTCTTTCTCACTTTCTTATGAACTAATGTATTATTTTCATGGTATTGAGATAAATACATAAATCAAAAAATATAGTCTCCACCTACTGCTATGCCTTTTCTAATTCTATTCATAAAAGATTTTCTTACATTGAAAAATACATTTTCCTGTCCCTTAATAAAATTTGCTGGATTTTATATTTTGTCCCACAGTTCTCCTCTTGAGTTAATACTATTTGCATAGATTGAGGACTTCATATGCCCCGACGCATAATAATCCAAAGGAGTATAATCAGGACTCTTTGGTGGCTAAGCAAACTTACTTCCTCGGCCTATCCATCTGCGTGGGAAAATATCATCAAGATAATTCCTGACTTCAATGGAGATATGAGAGAGGGAACTCCATCTTGCGTGAACATTCTGTTCCGTATATCTAGCATGAAAGCACGTGATATATCAGCAAGAGTATTTTGAAGAAAAACCAGATAAGACTGTCCATTTAAATTTGGAGGAAGGACAAATGGTCCCAATAATTGTTTGCCGATAATACCACACCAAACGTTAATCTTAAATTCCTGCTGAAAATGCCTTTCTTTAACGGCATGAAGATTTTCTTATTTCCCAATCAATCAATCAATCAATACAACTTAATTAAGAATTAAAATTTACATCTGCCTCCCCAGAACCCACCCCGGGACCTACCGTGTAACCACCGCGTTGTTCGCGGTGGAGGATAGCAGGGTTGGGCGGAATGGGACTGGTTCGGCTAAAAGACAATTAGACCTCAACTTGTACGAGGTGCCTTCCGCGAGGTATGTCAATGCTGGGCTGCGCGTGGCTGGCCTAAACTTTGATTTTAAAAATTCATGGTTTGGTGAAAATTTTTATGTGAAATTAGTTTAGAAAACAAAAATGCACAAAAAGAAAATAAACCAAAAATAAACCAACAGAAACAAAAAGAAAGAAACATAAAGAGAGAGGGGGACAGGAAAGATTTAAAGATACCAAAGGTATGAAATATCAGTAAAGGTAGATAGGGTAAGCGGAAGTTATAGTTGTTGAAGTTTGGCTACAGAGGTTGCCGGAAGATCGGTAACGTCTGGTCTGGTAAGGTTCTACTTCCCAGTAATGGGTATTTCTCCAGTTAAAAATACCTCGGCGAGTAAAAGTTGCTTCGTCGATAAATAAAGTGTTCTTAAAAAAAATTCGATCCCTGTTGTGTTTATTTAGAACAAATTGACAAAATTATAGTCTTTGTGGAAGATCCCTTCGAATCAAGTTTTGTACAGGAGTGAGATGATATGGGAAGAAGCGTTCTTTACTTAAGACTCTTAGAACAAATTGTTTACTCACCCCTGTTGCCGCCGCTAAACGACTTGAGCTGACTTGAGAGTCATCATCCACACGAACTAAAATTTCTAGTTCTTGATCTGGAGTAATTCGTTTCGGTCATCATTCATCGTTTTTATGGCGAAATGAAACCGGCGTTTCTCCCAAACGACGAAACAGATCTTTGAAAATTGTATGGTCTGGCTGTATTCTATTTGGATATTGCAATGAGTATCTCCTCGCTGCAGCACGTCCGTTAAAATTATTTTATGCGTAAACACATATCAAATCCCTCATTTCCCTATTTGAAAAATTATTATGTATAGGCGCTGTAAATAAAGAAGTATTTGAATTTCTTTCAAAAAATTATTGAAATGTTTAACGGCACTTTCCTCGGAAACGGTTGGAGTTATCAAGTTCTACCAAGTGTACCTTTTATACGTGGAGATGACGTCGTCATCGGATTTTATGGTCAGAAGTACCACAATGTTTCGTCAAAAAAAATATGAAAAAAATTCATCATCAGATACGGATCCTGCGGCACCCTCTATGATCTAACGTGATGTAATACATAAATTATTGTTTCTTAGAATAAAAAAGTTCCTCTAGCAAATTTGGCGAATATCGGTCAAGAGGCTGTTGAGTTATTGCAAAAAAGAGAAAAAATAATTTAAATTTTGACACCCTGTATCTTTTTCCACAGCAACATTTTACTAAAACTTATTTGGTTATATCCTCATATTTTGGCCCAAAGAATCTACCCCTGAATTGTGGCTTATTATTTATGGTCCACCCTGTATAGAAGTAGAAAATTCATATAAGCGTATCCAGAAAAATGTATATAACTTTAAAGTTTCACTCACTTTTTGAAGAAAATATTTTTGCTGTAACCAGCAGGTCAAAAATATATAAGAATTGTCAATAAAATTTTCTCTATCGCCTTACTTTGGGCTATTTTTACTCCACTATTAGATGCATTGTGAAAGAACTTTTCAAAATCTATAATTAAAAAAAAACTCATCAATTTTTGACCTACTAGGGGTCCAGCAAAAGCTACTTTTGTGCTAGTGGCAATTGTGGCAAACTAATTACAATATTTCTTATGTTATGGACATCTGGAGTGTCCCTTAAAATGATGATTAATGATAGTGATTTCCTAAGATGTCAGGTCGATTTCGCGAAATGTCAAAAAGTTAACTTTTTCGTAGAATCGTGACGCTTACAATATCCGATGTCGCATTTGCAATCTACGATGCGTGTAAAACGCCATCCTTTCCCTTTCCATTGCAGTACCTATAGTACGGTGTTTCAACTACTCCTGTTTTTACTTAATAAACGGTTGACAATGGGCTAGTAGACAATAACGAAAATGACAAAAGCAATAATATAGCATTATAATATGACTCTTCAACATATTATAAATATAATTGCAAGGTAATTTTACCGACTGTTATTGATTTTATTGTAAAATGAATATGCTTAAGATTAGAGTGCCGGTTATCTCGTGACGTAATAGTGTAACATGCGCGAGCATTCAATATAACACCGACAGCACCGCACATATGTTTTGCACAATTTTGTTGGCCCCACCTTTCCACTAGCGCTCGTTTGCCACTACTCTCTTACCATGAACTTTTGTTCTTCAAATAACACTCCTACCTTTTCTTAATGAAAATGAATCCCCACTTCATTCTCAATACAGTGGCATAACAAATTTAAAATTTTGTACAATTTTCCATAGGAAAAGGTTTAATTTTGGATGTCCTAGAAAGTGTTTTAGGTAGTCAATATCTCGGTTATTTGAAAACATAAAAAGAAAACCCGAAAACTATTTTATATTGCATGGAAAAATGTTGTTGATTGTCCACTTACAACCTTCTTAATTTTTCAACACCTAAGAAACCATCCCCAACTTTTGTTTTTCAAATAGTACTACTTTTTTTTTACTGATAATGAATCCCTACTTCATTTTGAATACAATAGTATATAAAACATACAAAATATTCAAAATACAATTATGCATAAAAAAAGGTATAATTTTTAAATTAATTTTGTTTGTCTATACATCAGAGAACTTAAACATTAAAGAGTTTGGTCAAAATGCTCACCATCAACTTACATGCATTTGTGACCACTTCGTATTGTGTAATTGACAGCGGCAGATAATTTTCACAATAAGTCCCTATCTTATTGCAACTGGCTTACTTTACTTTTAAATAACCCTATACATAATAATCCAAAGGTGTAATGTTTGGAGATCGCGGTGATCAGGATACTGAGCTTAATCTGCCTATTCAACGCTCCGAGTAATTCTCACTGAATTATTCACGAACTACCCGCCAAAATGTTTCGGAACACAATCTGATTGCATAAACACCACCACATAAACACCACAGAAATTAACATGCGTCCATTGAATCGGCAACGATTGAATATTATTCACTTCGATACAAAAGGACATGTACTCGACATTGCACGCCTTCACAAATTTTCGTGGTCGTTCCGAAAAAATTCACTGAGGTTTTTTTATCCTTTGCCCGGGATGGACTTAAATGCGTCTTTACTATGTACATATTTCGATATGCGATGTAAAGCAACGTCAGGCGCGGTTAATATTTAATGAGTGACCTTTTCATAATACATTTCACAAATAAGCGAAAAAATAAAATAATAAATTGCTAAAATATCAAAATAATTAAACTAATCAACTCACAATGGCAAACCATAATAAAAAAAGTTATATAGAACTTCAGATTATCAAAAAACCACATTTTAATTCAAACAAATCTGAGAAATTCACTAAACTTCGATAACTCTCAAATAACCGAAATTCACCGATAACCGACCTCAAACACTCAAATCAACCATTTTACGAACCAATCGTTAGATAATATTGACTTTAAAAATACCGTTCCCATATCAATGGTCATCGACAATATCAAAACTACTTTCCACACCCCCGGTCAGGATATTTTACTGCGCTTCCGTAAACAGTTTACAAATTAATCTTCTCTTCAGTTCAACGTTCAATTTTATTCTCCATTCATATATCAAATTACACTTCATTTCTATTCACAATGTTCCGTCGAGATGCCGACATCGCATTCATCAAAAACCTCCTTCCCGTCAGATCGATATCAAAACTAATTTCCACTTTGCATGTTTCGTCATCAAAACTTACTTCCACTTCGTTCAATACAGACTATGTACCCATTGGAATACTCTTAATATAACATTAGTATGGCTTGAGTGACGTCCAAAATACGGGACCAAGCCCATTTTCAGCGAGTTATTCAAACAGTTATCGCCGATAACTTCCAAACCCGATTCGTATATTTTTCGACCTCAAATTCCAAAATTTTGTCAGTATCGCGCAATATTTCACAAGTCTAGTCCAAATGACTGGCGGGGGACATATCCAGACCTCTTCCAGACCTCAGAGCGCCTAGCCCCAGACGGACCATCTAAAACAAGTACCACGAGCTCAAGTTAGTTCGAAATGATCAGCAGCTTATCAGTAAAGTTAGTACGTTAAGCTTTCGCGAGTGGAATGGTTAGTAGTTATTTAAAAGTGATTTTAAATTTAATAAGTTAATATTTCTGTCCGGTTCTAATTAACTTAAGTTTTAGTTTCGGCTGTCTAGTTAGCTCTTCAGCCTAATTTTCTGATTCAAATCACCAGCGCCGTCGCGCATAAACCCAAAAACAGAATTTTTCCTGAACATTTAAATAAATCATTCTAATAATTTTATTATTATTTATTCAGACACTACTGAATTTTTGCTGTCGAATAGTTACCTATTCCCAATTTTGTTAAATAAAAATATATCAATCCAAATACGTTCAAAACTGTATTAATTTAACTTAAATAAATAATTTTAATTTCCTCTTAAAAATAAGTCTTATTATTTCAAGAAATACTGTTTACAGGGTTGTAGCATTTGATCCTGACAAAGACAATAAGAATTTTAAAAATGCTAAATAAATTAAATCTTTAAAACAAAGTGCATACAAAGTTCCAGAACTCACATACAGGTTGTAACTTTTGACTCGAACCACTACTCCAGAAATCAAACCCCAAGGCTTCTCTCAACAAAATAAAGTGCACGTAGGCCTCCAAGAATCTCTACCAAAGCTCGCCGGCACGATCATTTTTTAATTCACCGGGACACGGGGCTTTTACGTGTTCACAAGGAAGACCACGTCTTCGCCTCACATCTTCCAGCGGCTTGTATATCAATGTATGCGCAGAAGCTATGCAATCTTAGAGGAGGATAGTGCAGTGGATATACCATCCTTCGGAGGGGATGTAAAGCTGTCGGCCACTTCTCTATTAAATGTTAGGCAAGTAAATTAATTAAGGTTTGGCTTTGTCAACAAAAATCATTTGTATTTTTTCTGACAATAAAGCATATTTGATTTGATAAAAGATCCCTACTCTTCGGAAGAGAAAAGGTTCGACAAAATTCCTGGTTGGGGTAGATCGTCTATAGGCGTCGGTGTTAGACCTCAGTAGAGCAAATAGCCCGACGTTTAATAAATGTTAAAAAAAATATATCCTTTGCCTCTAATAGTTTGGATACCAGACATGCGTTCAATAACAATACTATAAACGTATCCTCTCTGGTATTGGAGACAGGGAAAAAGGCGACTAGACTTTATGAGATAATGAAGGATACATTTTTACCATTTTCAGTGAAAGAGAAAATACAGCAATATTCCAATTGAATGGATAGTTGACTACCTCCATATACAACTTCCACATTTGAAAGATATCGAAACGAAATTTTATATGAGAAAATCTACCTAATTAAAAATATGGAAATGGTGCTCTCTTACCAATTTCTCCATACGTACATGCCATATTTGTCACGTTCGATTTTACTTAAGATGATCCTAAAAGCTTGGACGTATATGTAAGGCATTCTGAATGTTCTTGTGGTCCACATAAAGTAAATTAAAATTGAGTTAAAACAAAGAAATGGATTTATTGGATTCGGGAAAAATCATCAATCTCGCGTGTTGCATCATTTAATAATCTAATTTTTAGTCATTTTTCATTGAAATATGGACGTCTTAAACTCAGCTGTAAAATAAAATAGAAAATAATGAAACAATCCCAGACTCATATGTAATTATCATAAGCTGCGCGGGCTTGTTATCCTAACTTCTATTGACTGCTTAGTGAGTGAGTTCTGTGAAAATTAAGTCTGACTGTTGATTTCATAAATATACTAACATATAGCAGCTGAATTTCAACTTTTCCAGATCATTTGCATTGAATTTATTTTTGCAACACATATACAGTGATGCTGACGTCACTCCGATTATTATGCTGTATGACTATTTATTTTGAGTTTATTATTGCATCAGCAGATGAGTTTTGAGGTTTTCCAAATCATTTTGGGGATACTAATCTCTACAGTGGCTTTCTATGGCCAAAGTCCAATTCAATATGAAAATATCAGCGTTTTTAAAACTCTTGCACTTTTTTGACGCGAACTCTTGGACTATTACTCTATAATGTAAAGTTGAAAATTTTATCAGCATTTTGTTTATCACATCACAAATAATTTAGAGAACGTTATGCTTATGGAAAATATTTTACCAATGTGTTGTTAATGTAAAGTTCCTTGAATATACTTTATTATTATTTAAATTTATGGTAAAATACCATGAAAAAAAATTCATTTCATACCCACTCAATAAAAACTATTTATTGAAGAAATAGTTAATAAATATAATAATATATCAAAAATTAAATAAAATTAATAACAATATTTAATATTATTTTGGCTTCATGGGATACTTTGGTTTAGTCACACCGAGATACCCGATGACTTCCATGGGCCTTACTCCTGGAACATCTTCTTTTACTACTTGTGTAGTGGTTACTTCGGTTTGAAACACTTTTGCACTAGCTACTGCGGCTTCCTCAGCTAATTCGGGTGGAGCAGCTAAAACAATATTAAGCAACATTGGAAATAATTCTTGTTAAACTTATTCTATAAACAGTTAGTAGTCCAAAATCATCTTCCGATATTTTTGCGTCTGATAGTACTATTCAAGAATAAACGTACCTAAAGCAGAGTAAAAATAGCCAAGAATAAAGCGATAGAGAAAATTTTACATGGAGCAACACGACAAAGAGAAATAAGTTTGTTTTGGCGAAACTAAGAATATCCTGAGTTTTCTGCTTCGAGTAGGTGGGAAAACGATTTTTTTTGCAAAAAAGGGGTAAATTGGTCATTTTAAAGGGTGGTATGGTACACTCCTATTGTAGATATTCAAGGAATGTCCAGTTCAAATTTCGTGAAAATCGGTTCACCGCCTCCCACGATATGTATATACTGAAAAAACGTCAAATATTAAATTACGGCACTTGGCCAAAATTAAACCGAATTTGATGAAATTTTAGACGAAAGTGACCTATAAGTAAGTAATTTTCGAAAAAAAAATATATCTTACCTACGAGAGTTCTTTTTATCTAAATATTTCATCACGTGAAAGTACATAAGTATACCTTCATTTTGGCAAAAAAAAAATTCGTTCGATCATTTAGGCAAATTGGGGAAAGTTATGAAAATTTTATAGAATTTGGACTAAAAATGTAATTGCGGCTAAACTGTTAGATATTTCTTGCTAAAATTGGGCGGGCTATTTTTTGGCTATATAGGTTATTTTCGTCTAAAATTGCATAAAATTGGGTTTAATTTTGGCTAAGTTAGCCGTAATTCAATTTTTGACGTATTTTCAGTGTATATTTATGCAAATATCGTGGGAGGCGGTGAACCGATTTTCACGAAATTTGAACTGAACATTTCTTGAATATCTACAATAAGAGGGTACCGTCCTCGTGTCTTAACTAGCATTCGAAAGGGTCCAAAATAAATTAGAACTGTAAAACCACCCCTAAAAATTACCAATTTACTCTTTTTTCGCGAAAAATGGTTTCCCCACCTACTCGAACCAGGAAACTCAGGGTATTCTTCGTTTCACCAAAACAAAATTATTTTTCTATGTAGCGTTGCTCCATGTAAAATTGTCTCTATAAATCTAAATTTACTCCACTAGGTTCTTTCATGTAGAATAATTTTTAAAAATTAATATATACCGCTATAAAAGGGGATTTACAACATTTTACTAAGAATGAATTGTTCCAAATATTAAGCACATACAACATTTAAATTGAACATAGAAAATTGTTAATAATTGTCATTTATAAGTATTGTTTGAAATGTCCTTTATTTTCCCTTACGCAAATCTCTCTTTTTAAAGAACGTGGAGTAAATTGCATATAACTCCGTAGCGTACACTCGTGATCGAATTAGTCTCTCAACTGTTCAATGGTGTTGCATCAAAATAGTTTACTTTTAAAATCATGATGGATTAGCGGAGATATTGTTTTCTAAGAAATGGCGGAGGATCCGGTGATACGAAATGTTTAATCCTCCTTTATGCTTAGCCCTCTATTTTATTGTCGTGTTGACGTGGCGTATTATATTTTCCAGCGATATTCGTCATATCGGTAAAAAGCATATTCAAATAGAACCGATTAGTTTGATCAACGAGAAAAAACAATACATATAATTTAGGAAATTGGTATACTAGGCTAGTCGCCAGGGAGTTGAGAATGCGCAAATACCGTTTTAAATCGGACAAAAGATTTTACTGTTGGAACCAGTTTATTATATGCCTCTTTTAGACATACTAATTTCTCCCACTCGTCTGTCCCCTGGAACACCTCCAATTTTGGGGCAATATCGCTCAAAAATCATTTTATTTGCAAATATATCGGTTCCGAATAGGCCAACAAAAAAAAAGATGATCAAAGTTAAAGATAAATAATTTCTCTATTGAAATGGTTCACATTCACTCAGCATATTGACACTTTACTATACACTTCCACGCTCTCTACTCCACGTTTAATGGTTACTTCTATCTTAGCTAGGTATGTAGAGTATATTCAGAAGTATTAAAGAGCTAGTAGTATCATTTTTTTCAACGGGTAGCCTACCGATGCATCCAATAAAAGCACAAAATCTGCTGAGCGTCAATGAGGAGCTCAAATAAATGTTTCTGCAACTGTAAATTTCGACAAGTCTATGGCAGCAACAATAGAACATGAGCAGTTTGTATCAAACGACCAAAATAAAAGTCGGCTTATCTCACTGTTAAGTAAAAAGCTTACCACTGCAGGTTACGTTGTTGAGCATGCTGCAGAAGATGCTGATTCTCTTATTATTAACTCAGCGATAGATATATCACCTCATTGTGATTCAGTAATTACAGTTGGTGAAGAAGTTGACATTTTAATCCTTATGACAGGATTATCCGCACGTTGTTCAAATATGCAATGTATGAAGACAAGCAAGGGGAAAACGGACGAACGAATTTATTTTTCGAACTCTCTTAAATACCCAAAAGAAATTGTGAATAACATATTATTCCTCCACGCATTCAGTGGATGTGACACAACTTCTGCATTTTTTAGGCAAAGCAAAATTCGTCAAATTATACAAACATCTGCAGGATTACGAAAATACGTAGAATGTTTTAAAAACTATTCTCACCCTGATGTTCTAGTTACAACAGATGGAAAAGTTACCTTAGCTCTTTACGGAGCAAAACCCGAACAGCATTTTTTGAATGAATTCAGGTACAAATGCTTTATTAAATTAATAGCAAAAAGTACATGTAACCTTGCATCGTTACCTCTAACTGAGTCTGCTGCACGCCAACACTCTTTTAGAACATACTATCAAATTCAGCAGTAGTACTGCAACAACAGAAGCCCTCAAGATTGGGGTTGGAAAAAAAATAATGGTCTGCTTCCTATTACTACCAAAAACGAAGCTACTCCACAAGAACTTTTGAAAACAATAAGCTGCAAGTTTACAAGAGACTGTAAAGCCGCACGTACTTGTAAAAAAGCTGGACTAAGATGTTCCGTTATTTGTCTGGATGTCAAGGACAAACGTGTACAAACGTCGAAATATATATAGACAACCCAGATCAAGCCGAAGAAACCGAAGATAATGTATTAGCTTTTTTGGAACAGAATAAACACGAGGAGGGTGAATTTGACAAACACGGTGCTGACGTTAATAAAACCAACACTCGCGCAGTTTTATTGAAGCAAGGGAATATTTTGGACCTTCAACTTAAAAAAAATTCAAATTAATATGTTGTATTGGCAGTAGAGAATAAAAGAATTAGAAGTAAGTTAACCAACTAAATAAAAAGCGTATTAAGCCTATCGGGGACATCACTTAAAAAAAAATGCGCCAAATGCTCTACCGCGAGATTGGTGTGGAAACGAGCGCATAATGGTAGTAACCACCGATAGTTGTAGACATTTGTAATTTCAAAATTAATAATAAATATATTTACTTAAACTTCAAAAGTGACAATTGAATGTAATAGCAAGTAGAAAGCGTTCAAATTTATAAGAAATATACAGAGTGAATGCGATTCAGTGCTTGATTTCCCCCGCCTATAACTGAATATTAATACTACATAAGAACGTGTCTGAACCATTTCGATAGGGAATTTACTTATCTTTAACTTTGAAAACCATCTTTTTTTTCGTAGGATCATTCAGAACCGAGAAATTTTTTTAGGAAATATTCATCAAATTCAAGAATAAACTTAAAAAAAGAGGTTCCCTCAAATAATTTATTAGAAAAATGTATAATAGGTATTCGACGTATTGCTCATTTTGATTTGACACACGTCTTTATGCAATGTTGACATGAGGCCATTTAGTGGGACCATTTCTTACAATCCATTGAAATGAGTAAATAGTATTTAACCGGTCCTTTACTGTAATGTTTTTTGTACATTTTTTTGCTGTTTTCGTTATTCAATAAAACCTCACTTTGGTATAAATTGTCGTGTACAAAGGAGCATTTATCGCACTTATCGGTCGTTATAATTTGTATTGAATTTAAAATATTTGGAATTTTACAATATGAATTTTAATAAGTCAAACTGGTAGACATGACTTTTGTTTTTGGCGAGTCAGACAGAAATTGTTTACTTGCCAATAGACTTTATCACCAACGTTATCCTGAAAGAAGGATTCCTGATGATAGTAGCTTCCAAAACCTTCTCGATAGATTTCTGGAAACTGGAAATGTCGAATATAAAAAAAGTGAAAGAATAAAACGTGTTGTGAACGAAGAAAATGAGTTTTCTGTGGTGCTGGCAACGGTTGAGAATCCCCATGTTAGTCAAAAAGAACTGATCTCATTAGTAATAATAAGTAGCCGGTCTGTGGGTCGAATCTTAAAAACAAACAAGTTGAATGCATATCATATTCAAATTCACCAGAAATTATCTGATGATGATTTTCAAAAGCGCCTGCAATTTTGTAATTGGGCAAGAGGTGAAATGCTGATGTCAACTTCTTCAATACTGTTTTATTCAGTGATGAGGCAACTTTATATAAAAATGGATTTGTTAATAGGCACAATTTCCATTATTATGCTTCGGAAAATCCTCACTTTTGTATGCAAGTTGATAACCAACACAGATAGTCTATAAACGTTTGGGGAGGAATTATTGGAGAGCATGTAATAGGGCCACATTTCTTTGATGATACATTGACTGGAGCTATTTATCTTCATTTTTTGGAAAACTATCTGCTACAATTATTAGTAAATCTCCCTGAAAGAATTCGAAATAGGATGTTGTTTCAGCAAGATGGTGTTCTCATATTATTTAAATGCAGTTAGAGACCACTTAAATAATACCTACGCTAATCAGTGGATTGGAAGAAATGGACCCACTAAATGGCATGCTAGATTCCCAGATCTTACAAAAATGGATTTTTTTTTATGGGGATACGTGAAGGAAATTGTTTATAGAGACACATCAACAACAGTACAAAATATGAAGGAAAGAATAATAACTGCCTTTACATCTATCACACCGGTAGTTTTAGGAATAATGGGAACCTCATTTCAAAAGCGCATAGAGATGTGTGTCAGTCAAAATGGGCACCATGTGGAATATCTATTATAATTTTTTCTACTGAGTTATTTGAAGAAGCCTCTTTTTTAAGTTTATTTTTGAATGTTGTAATTATTGCTCAATAAAACGAAATTGGTTGCAATTAGCCCTAGGGAAGTACTTACAAAAATGTTCGTTTTTCATTTTTACATCACATCGTCGAAAAATATACAGGGTGTTCCATTTGAAATAATTGAAAAATCCAATTTAAAATGTTCTTAATTAAAAAATAATTTTTAGCCACCCTGTACATTTTTAAGAAATAAAAATGGTTCAGAAACATTAATTAGATGTCTCGTAACTGATATTCACATAAGTTTTTCTTAAAACCCATAATTGTGACTGTGGTGATTTTTTTAATATCGATCTGCAGATTGCATTATTTCAACAAAAAAATTCATTACATCCAAGTGGTTGGGAGATATTCAATGCTAATATAGGAATGAATAGAGCCTAGAAAGAGGGTTCAAAAAATGTACTGATATACATAGCGCTCCATTTAAAAGAAAGGCACTTGGTCTTGTAATTTCGTCTTGGCTCGCCATGTATGTTCGAAAATAATTTCCAGTTATAGATTTTTTTATCTAGTTTTTAAGAGTTGCTGACAAGAAGGCACTGCCTTATACTGGACTTTATCAAGAAACCCGATCGGGTTTCGCAGCTAATTTTCTCTATCTCATGCGAAAGCGAAACGAGACAGAGATTCATATACAGCAAGATGCCGCTCTCTGCGCCATCTGGATATTTCTTTTCTTTTATAAAAAAAACAATCATTTGAACTTGCCAGCTTTTACGGCATTGCTATTGATGTTTGAATTTTGAGATGTCATACGTTAGTTTTAATTGGAAATGAAAATTTTTTAATGTAAAATTATTATACAGATTTTACTACATAAATATTATGTAACTTTCATGTAAAAAATAGAATATTGTTTGCATAATGTTATATACACATATTGAGGGTATTTGATGTCAAACAGACACGTGATACAATATGTTACAAAGTAATAATGTAATACTTGAAATTATGTAACATCACTTATTAGGATTGTTCGGGGCCCCGGTAGGCAAATTCCGATGGACCTGGGACATGGGATTATTTTCTAAGTTATACTCTAAATAATGGAATTCTCGAGCGTTGAATCCAACATTTTATAAAAGAAGTTATTTCTCTTTTTCCTACTGATTGATCAGAGCTTCAGACACATTACGGCACATGATATACTGTTAATAATTTAGTTAAAAACATAGAAAACAAAATTACGTATAAAAATCAAAAATATTTTAAATGTTGGAATACAAATTAACAATGTTAAATTAGCGAAGTGGCGGAGTTCAGCCATAGTTGCACCTTACGTGTACATATACTTCTACTGTATACAATTTGTAATCATGCTTAGCATGAGTGTATGAAATGCATTCTTACTGTCATATGGTAATTTATACTTTTTATAGAGGTCATTTAGATTACATAAATTACTTAAAGAAAACTATGAAACTAATTATACGCTATTCCAATACTGCGTCATGCTGAATTCCGAAACACATAAGGTGTCCCTGTTATTTGGTTTACAATTTTATCCATACAGGGTTATCTCTTAATTAGAGGATAATGTCAAATGGAACAATATATATTCCTTGTTTTATGTGAAATTTATCATCTAGTCAACCATGCACTGATAAACCATACCTAAGGCACGGTTTATCAATGTAGGGTTAACTCATAACTAGAGAATAACCGTCACACGGAACGATGGATATATAATAATATATCCAGCGTAACTATAGGGTAAATGTTAAATGAAATATCATTTAACATTTACCCTATAGTTACGCGTTAATTCTGTATTGGTAAACTGGACCTCAGTAGAATAGAAAGCAGCCTGTCTAAATTAGCTATCAATAGAGTGGTAATTCGGCAGTCGTCTCAGAGATGGCGCTACTGAATCAATAACTTGGGATTTCAAGAAAGCTATGATTTTGTACTAGTCAAGAAACAAAATAATAGGGAAATATCTGAAATAAGTCACAGAGTATAAAAGAAGTGGAACCAATGCTCTGGAAGTATTTCAATATTGGATAGTAAAGTTAACAGATCTGAAAAGTAAAAATGATCAGACTGATGAAAATGGAGTGTTAAGTAAAGAATCATTTCACATACCATTCGACGTCCCATGCATGTACACATTAGATCCATAATATTAAAATAATATTCTGTACCAGGAATGAATGTTCCTAAGAGATTCTCGCCAAATAAATGTAGGTAACATACATATAATTAAAATTTATATATCTTCATGTACATCATGGAAATATGAATATACAGTAAAGAATCTTCATCTCAACAGGTCTTTACAACATTCTGTGAATATTCTCAAACAAATACTTGACGCTATCTAGGGGGGGGGGGGGTTAGATCGGTTATGATATAGGCGATCATATTGTTATATTAAATGTAGTGAAAAGTAGATCTTATAAAATTACCAATATTTTTATAAAATTTACATCTTTGTGAAAAGGCGCCTTTATTTTTTGGCGCTATTTTATGAAAGCTGCTTACGCGAGCATATTTTAAACTTGCGAATATGCGTAAATTGCGTTCATAAAATAATATGTAATAGTTTAGATATCATATATTTGCATTTGCAAACAGTATGATGCATCTGTTTCGAATAGTGTAATTTTGATTTGGTGAACAGTGAATACTTGTTTAAGGGTGAAATATTTATCGTATGTTTGTTGTTGATTTATCACAATGAGTTTCGGTGGAGCGTCGAAAAAACAATCTTATTTTTAAAAATATACAAAAATTACCCATGCCTGTGGGATAATAGTAGTGATACTTACCATAAATCAAATGCGCGTGAGAAAGCCTACAACAATTTACTGCACGATTTACAGCTGCCAGAACTAACACTGGGGGCGAGCGTAGGTGCGTCTTTACTATGTACATACTTCGGTATGCGATGTAAAGCAACGACAGGTGCAGTTAGTAGTTGGATGGGTGACCATTCCAACGGAAACCGCGTCCTCGCCTCACACATCTTCCAGCGGCTTGTATATCAGTGTATGCGCGGAAGCTATACAACCTTAGGCGAGGGTTGTATAGGAGATATACCATCCTTCTGAGGGGATGTAAAGCCGTCGGTCCCTTGTCTATTAAATGTTAGGCAAGTAAAAGATCCCTACTCTTCTTAAGGGAAGAGGTTCGACAAAATTCCTGGTTGGAGGTAGCTCGTCTACAGGCGTCGGTGTTAGGCCTCAGTAGCGGAAATAGGCCGACGTTAAATAAAATGTATAAAAAAAAGAACTAACACTGCGCGATATCAAGGCAAAAATTAAAACGATTAGGACTCGGTACTGTGCTGAATTGGCAAAAATACGAAAATCTGACCGTTCTGATGCATGTACCGATGATATTTATATAGGCACCTCGGCTCATATGGTTTAAAGAAGCGGATTCCTTTTTACGTGCAGTGTACACACCGAAAAGTAGTACCTCAAACATGAAAGTAAGTATGTACCTACTTATTTATAATTGTTTATTTATCTATCAACGTAACAATGTTCTACACAAATACAAACATAATAAGTATTTGAAATCAAATCATGTTCCATTGCCATGGTACAATATCGGTTGTTACAAATTGACTTGCATAAGCGTCACGTACTTCCGCAGCATACTTTTTGTGATTATTGGTAGATAATGCTTTTACTACTTCATTTATTCCATCACTTCTAAGATATCGCCATTTCCCTGGTATCACTGTTCCTTGTTTCCAATCTTCAGAATCCATCAAATCTGATTGTAGATATGGATTAGTAGTATTCGATGTTTTTCTCAACCAGTTATGTAAAACGCAAGTTGCTTTTACAATTTTTTCGACTGTATTTGTACACAGTGGAATTGACTTTTCAAAAATTCGAAATCGAACCACTAATATGCCGAAACTGTTCTCTACAATTCCTCGAGCCCTTGATAGTCGGTAATTGAAAATTAATTTTGTTCTATGCAATCCAGGCCTTGGATATGGTTTTAGCAAATTAGGCCTTAATGGAAACGCATCGTGTACAACGAAAAGGCCGCTTTGGGCGTTTTGTGGAATATTTAGAAGATTTTTCTCTAATGCTTCATTAAATGTAGAATTGGCAAATACGCAGACATCATTATTACTTCCATTTGTATCCATGTCAATGTATAGAAAATTGTAATTTGCACCTGCAATAGCTAATGGTATGATGCTAAAAGTTTTCTTATAATTAAATTAATCTGATTCACTATTTGGAGAGGAACGAATAACTATATACTTCCCATCTATAGCGCCACAACAATTAGGGAAATTCCAAGTTACTATCATGTTACATGTTATACTCGTTCATAATTGTTTTCCATTCTTGTACAGATGTGGGAACCTGAAATATCTATATCTATAGTAATTTCTGCTTTTTTGATACAAAAATCAAAGTCTAAAAATTATTTTTTTCAGAAGTTGATGACGGAGACCAATGATATAAATCTACAATCAGTACAAACGGACTAAGAAGAAAATGAGTTTGAAGAAGGTCAAAATGAGGAAACTCAAAATGACCAGTCAGTTATTTACTGACAGTAATAATTCAGCTGACCCTGCAGTACCGTCCTCCCTAGCAACTGCAGTTCCATCATCGTCAGTTACTCCTACTACCAAAAACCCGAAAAAACGCAAATCTATGGATTGAATCAATGAGGCTTTAAATAAACTTTAAAAAATATCAGATGACAACAAGAGTGCCAAGCAACTACACAAGGTTGATGTTTTTGTAATAGCTTGGCAATTCAATTACAAAAAATGCCTTTTCGACGGGCTCTCATTTACCAAGAACGATTACAAGCTGTAATGACACAAGAAAGATTGCCATTATTGCTCTCAGAGGAGACATCTGCAGTCACACCTATTACACTGAACCCATCTTCTCCATCAGAGTTGTCAAATAATTCCTGTAGAACGTTATAAATTATTTCACAAACTTCTGGTATTATTAACGATATGCTACAAACTGGTACTAAGTACTTAGAGTACTAAAACTACTGCCTGTAGCTAATTAATGAAGCGTAATGTGCAGTTTTACTTTTGCTGGTAATGCTGTTCTCAAGCAAGTATCGATCCTTTGAATAAAAGGACCAACTTTCATTAGTAAGTCAGAAAATTGAGCTTCACTCATCCTTAAATATTTTTGATAGGTGTCAGGATCTTGTTCTGCTAATTCAACTAATAATTGATTAGATGCTCCAAATAGATTTCTTCATTGAATCCATGGTTTTACCCACCAACGACGTGGATGGCGATTTTTCTTTTTTTCGACTATCTTTGTGATTTCCTCTGCAATTCTAATAGTTATTTCCTGAATAACATCACTCACAAATTTACTGATCGCCATTTTGTAATGAACTGAAAGTTATACAAGTGTAAATTGAAAGTTTTTCACATTCACTATCACTAACGTTGAATCATCCACAGTGTACATTTAAAGTACATAATCTAAATTCGCCTCTAGTACATCTACTTGTTTACTGATCAATTTGGATGATCACTTTGGATGAAACGCAGAGGAAAATAATCTTTATAACCCAATCATTAGAGTAAAAAAGGTATTACAAATTCACGTTTTTTGTGAATTTAACAATGTTCCGAGGGGCGGAGAAAGATGCAAAACTGGATTTGTTATTTTTTTACCTTCTCCTATGTTACCTCAAAATTTAAAAACTTTGCAATTACTGTCGAACTTTCCATTATCGAAGTGCGTAATGACTGGCCTATTGCACATTTCACTGCAGATGAATCATCCGTAATGCACAACGAAAGTGTAAAGTCTATATTCGCCTTTAATTGCGATATATGTAGTGAATATATCCAGTTAAGTGTATGTTCATATGGAAGAGCCCTGTTGTATATGATATTTGTATACTCTCGTCTACAATGTACATTAGCCATCCATTTATGGTCCACACTAAACTTCTAGGGATCTACTCAGGAAGCGAAAAGGTACGAATAAATGTATGTTCATATTATTTATACGAAATCCCACTGATGTACACGATATTAATTTTGCACAGAATATGCATAGAATGAAAATTGTTATATGGGTACATTATAAGTATTGTGTACATGTAATTAAAGTTAGTACTGATCCACGGCGAGTAAGAGAATCGGAGCTTTTGTTGTTGAAATAATGCAATCTGCAGATGGATATTTAAAAAATCACCACAGTCATTTTTTTAATATCCATCTGCAGATTATTTCAAAAAAAATTCATTACATCCAAGTGGTTGGGAGATATTCAATGCTAACATAGGAATGAATAGAGCCTAGAAAGAGGCTTCAAAAAATGTACTGATATACATAGCATTCCATTTTAAAAAAAGGCACTTGGTCTTGTAATTTCGCCTTGGCTCGCTTTGTATGTTCGAAAATAATTCCCAGTCATAGACTTTTTTATCTAGTTTACTTGCAAATTTTTCAAAAATTTCTAGCTATCGTAGAATTCGAGATATCGAGGTCCGACGCACTATTGCCCCATCCTGTATACCGTCTGTCTACTTTACGAGGGCCACACCGAATATCTCGCTATCCATAGCCCACTTTGTGAGATATATTACAAAAACCTGAAAAATAGGAAAACCACAAACAGTTATTCCTTATTTAAGGAGATACGAAAAAATTTAAAGGGATGAAAGTTGACGGCAAAGACAATAAGAATACTAATGTGTATCAAAAAATTCGAAAAACGATGTTGGCGTTAACACACGCTCTTGTGCAAAAATGAAAACTAATCATCTCAAAGTAGGCCATGATACCATTAATTCCGTTTATTTTTCTCTTTCCAACGATATAAAACATGTCACAAAAATTTCAACTGGTAGTAAAAATTCACTTATAATTCAGTAATTATATATTACAATTTGTATGACTGATGGTCGAGAGGTCTGTGCACTTGCCTCTCATCCAAAAGTTCCGGGTTCGATCCTTGGTCGTTGCAGTGGAAAATACTGTGAGAGGGATTTTTCCACTATACACGGATATTGGGTGTGTGTCCCTTGTCTCTAAATGTGTAGCCCCTCCCACACAAGGCTCTAGAAGAGCCTTCCGCGATAAAGGGGGTCGTCACTATCTGTGGTGTATTTATTTATTTATTATTATTATTAATTTAATACAAAAACAAACAAATATCTCATAAATAAAAATACAAGTACAAAATGAACATCCAAAAAAACTAAAAACTATGTATAAACAGTACAACCTGCGACCATTTTAAAAATAAAATGTATGTATTTATATTTCTAACTCAAATGCTCAAATTGTGCACCATGTAGTCTAATACACAAACGTGCTCTACTAGACACATTTACATTTTGGAGACTTTCAGAAGTAATTGCCTCACGTGCGTTTCTAATTCTGGTTTTGATGTCCTCAATATTTTCAGGGGCATTTGAAATACCTTATCCTTAATGTAACCCCAGATGAAAAAATCCAAGGGAGTTGGCTGGATCTGGTGATCGAGCTGGCCATAGAATGAGTCCATGGGTCCAGCTATCTGGCATAACTTAATTTAAATAATATGTACATATTACAGTAGTGTGAGATGGAGCTCCATCTTGTTGAAAATATGAATAATTTAATTTTTCTGCCACTGTTAATTAATAAAGAAAATTTTGAAATTCGTTTTGCAGGAAATTAAGGTATCTACGAGCGGTTAATTTGCCATCATAAAAAATAAGGTCCAATTACGTTAGTCCCTAAAAGACGCACCCAAACATTCGTAGAAAATTTTTCTTGGAAAGCAATCCCTCTGCATCAATGTGAATTTTTTCTTGTCCACTTATAATGCATATTTCTATTGAAAAATTAATTATTAGAAAAATTTGATTCGTCCGACCAAAGAATTTTGCTACATATTAGAGGGTCGAATCGCGCGAGGGGGGGGGGGGTACCAAATCTTTTTGGTCCCTGATTACGATCCAGAAGTTTCACACGGTGGAAATTCCGGAAACACCCATTTCATTAGTCATTAGTCTTCTTCTATATTTCTGTAAATATAGAAGAAGACTAATGACCTTCAGTGTACAAATTATTATACTAACTATAAATAAACAAGTATTATTTTTGTAATATGAAAATTATTTTTGTATATTGAAAAATAAAATAAACAAGCTTCCATTATAATTCTGAATAAAAAAAATAGTTACCAAAAAATCGTATTCAATTTATTTAATTTATATACATATTTATCCATATATTATTTATTTCACAGGACAATGTTTTAAAAAAGTAAGTTTTGTGCAGACATTTTTTTCTTTAATATAAGGGTCGTTTCGAC
This sequence comes from Leptura quadrifasciata, assembly GCA_963675555.1. NCBI lineage: Eukaryota > Metazoa > Arthropoda > Insecta > Coleoptera > Cerambycidae > Leptura > Leptura quadrifasciata. Next base: position 49,524,747 of record OY776678.1, read on the forward strand.
TATTCCTTAAGTGAAAATTTGATATAAAAGTTTACAATTTATACCGTCTCCCCTATAATCATAATAAAATACTATACACAACGTTATAAAATTATTTTTCCAGTTCATTCTTATTCAAGGGTAGTTTACACCTCTATTCGGGGTTGGAATGGATTTTTTCATTCTAAATATCATGAGTTACAAAGTTGGAAAATAAAATCATAATTAAATTTTTTTTATCGTATCTTTATTTTTTATTTTGGGGTAGTTTCAACCCCCTCTAATGAGGAGATTGCGTGATTTTCTTTTATATCAGATAGATAGACAACAGAAAAATATGCTTCCTCGTATTTTTCCTTTCTTATTTTTGTTAAAATTGAAGATGAAAAAAATTATTTATTTTGGCTGAATATAAAACCATTAAAACGTTCTGTCCCTGTCTGGTTATTGTTGAAATGTTGAAACAGCTAAAAGGAATGCTGTAGATATAGATTAATACGTTAAGCCTGTCACGAAATTAATTACCCGTCATATTAACAAATAGTTAATAACAAGATTAAGGATAACAACGTGAAATCGCAAATTCAGGGCAAATCAGTGACGTCAAAATGACATCAAGGCAATATCATAGTATTTTCAGTCGCTTGGTTTCGCATACATAAAAGCTCGAACTTTAATGTCGAATATTTACGGAGTGAAATTTTTCTATGAGGTTCTGTATTATATCATCAACTTATATAGTACATATTATGGAAAAATAATAAATTTGCATTTTTAAAATTCATGTATCTTCCTCATTGATCTTAATATTAAATTTTTTTTAAATTATAACAACACCTAATAAGTTTTTCAATTACAAGTACAAAAAAACATTTTGTTTGAAACTTCATATTTGTTCTGAGAATACTGCGAAACAACTCCCTTGTAAAGGGCGTTATTGCCCATTTAAGGGTGTTTGACCCACATTTTATGAGTATGGGACCCCGAAATTCGCGATTAGCGACCCAAAAAATATATAAGGTACCAGAAAAAATGCATTTAATAACGGAATTTAAAAATTACACTCAGAATATTGCGAAAACTCCCAAAAAATGGGGTGTTTTTTGCCCCAAAAGCGGTGTTTCCCCGGAATTTCCACCGAGCGAAACTTTTGGATCGTAATCAGGAATCAAAAAGACTTGATTTAAAATATATTTTGTTCCAGTAACTGATAATACAATCAACCCCGCAATTCGACTCGATTACATCGGCTTATCTCCGTCAATTAAATGTTAAACTTTCCTCATTTTGTAGCATCGAAATTCGTTTTTTTTTAAATATTTTTCTTGCACTGTCTTTTTCTATGCGACAGTTTCTCTAAATTTGTCTCAAAGAGGTTTCTTCATTTTGGTTAACATAACTCAATACTCTATTCACTTTTCTTACATTATCCGCAACGTGCCCCCGAATTACTACTTTTTTTTGAAAATGAACCTTTGATTCTATGGTGTTCAATAGTAGTATACAATTTCTTATTTTACAGTTATATTGGGCTTATAATATTATGAATTGCCTCTGTGTCTGTTCACATGTCTCTAACATTATTCAATACAACTTTAAGGGATTACTAAATATTTGTTAAACTGTTCAACATGTACCAATTATATCTTGTCTTTTTAGATTTTGAATCAACTTCCTAAACATACTTCAATTTGGCTGCGGAGCAACTGGAAATCTATCTCCGTAAACCGTGACTGCCATCTCAGAATCAAAATTGCACTGATAATAAATGCTAATCATATCGAATTTGTTATTATTGATGTACACCATGATTATTGATATAAAACTTGTCTTAGAACTCGACAACGCAACATGCAACATACAATAGTGACAATCTGTCAAATTTGTTAATAATTGCATAATTGTTTTTCGCCATTCATGGCATAGCTGATTTTTACGATTCAATGACGAATTGTGGTTTTCGAAAAATATTAAATATTGACACTATCAGTTAAAATTTATGTGACATATTTTGTATTGTTGGAAAGAGAAAAAAATAAACGGAATTAATGGTGTCATGGCCTACTTTGAGATTTGTTTTTTTCATTTTTGCACAAGAGCGTATGTCAAAGCCAACTGCGTTCTTCGAATTTTTTGATACACATTATTATTCTTATTGTCTTTGTCGTCAACTTTTATCCCTTTAACTTTTTTCGTATCTCCTCAAATAAGGAAGCTAAAACCGTTTGTGGATTTCCTATTTTTCAGGTTTTTGTAATATATCTCACACACACACACACAGATATATATATATATATATATATATATATATATATATATATATATATATGTTATATTAGAAATATACTATGATATATAATATCACTGAGACAGGCTTAACCTTCTCAAACATATCATGTTACAGATTGCGTAACAGCTCTTCTCTAATAACCGCTCACGTTGGCTGAGCTTAATGTTTCTTTCTTGGTAATCTCTTATCATGCTGAATTGCCAATTCAATACTCTTTGTTCTCTAATGTTATAAATATAACCAACAGACATTTGTACCTTCAGTCTTATACTCACATTTAGTCGAATACATTCTAAATTTATTATTGTTTATTATTATACAAAGAGTCAAGCTTGACTCCAATAAGTGAATAAAGTTTTTAAAAAGCTATTTCAAGAATCCACTATCTAACATTGGCGCAGTCGGTAGGATCTGAAGAACACGCACAGTTCGGGAGCCTAACCAGTGGAAAACATATCGGAAGGAACAAGGAGTTCATCTGGAAAAGGTGCCTAACCTGAAGAAAAGAGCCCCTGGAAAAAGGAGAAATTCCTTAGCTGTCGTGGTGGATCCCAATCCTTTACTCAGAAGAATCTACGTTCACAAAGAAACAATAATAATAATCCAACAAGCAACAAAGCAACATATCAATCAATCAACAAATTAGCAAGTAAGAATTCATTCCAGTCGAGAAGTTGGTGTCTTCGGCAGTGTAGGAGACCTCTGTGGAAGGAATACCTGGTAACGCCCCTGGCAGAGAAGACCGCATTGTAACAAAGTTCACGGAGCAGCATTCAACTTCAATCCAGACGTGTGGAATGGAAATTTTAATGTAAGTAGATTTTAAGAATCATCTCGATTATTTTGCATATTTTTCTTATAAAAAAACAATTCAATTTAACGAACAGCAGTTCTAATATTCAAATAATAATTTCATTCAGAAGTAATATAATATTTTATTTAAAATTTATGTGACCTACATAAATAACTATACCGTTCCTATCTTAACATTGTTTTTATCGTAATATCATATACTCTTTAAGTACGAACTTATCTACATTTCCTACATAAATAATTATAATCACATACCATTTTTATCTTAACATTATTTTTATCATAATATCATATATCATATATCATATAAAGGTTAAGTTTACGCCTTACTTGACTGTGAAATAAAATAAAACCCACATGTTCTATACTGTTTAAATGCACATTAGTATATAAAATTTCAGTGACATTATTCCCAACTAAAAGCACTTTTTAAATTAATCCAATTATCCTTGTAATTAAATTTTGAAATATTATAAAATAAACAGCACATTCTTTTACATATAATATAAAATTACCAATTGTCAGTAGCGTACTAGCTCAAATTGAAAAAAGTGTTTTAAGTTATTTAATTATCTAAATAAAATAAACAAAATGGCTACCACTACAAACGTAAGCAATTCCAATGCAAACAATTCAATCACGGCGAACGAAACTATAAATATTGAACCTTACAGGTTAAGTGAGATTTTTTTCGATAGTCCCGGAATTCGATGGAAATCCGATATTTTTACAAACCTTTATTAGTGCGTGTATTTACGCGAACGGACTGTCGATAGAAGACCAACGTGTTTTACTTGCTTTGCACATTAAAAATAAACTTCGGGAAAAGCCGCCGAGTTAGTAAACTCCAGGAACCCTGCCACCTGGGCAGAAATTAAAAGCCTACTTGAGGCCCACTTCGGTGACTCCCGCGACTTGACAGCCCTTATACAGGACTTACAACGCATTCACCAACTACCCAACGAAACCGCACTAATATTCGTATCAAGACTACAAACGCACAATGCGAAAATGCACGCAGCAGTGCAAAAGCAGCTCTAACTTTAGAGGAAAAAACTGATCAATGTAACCTCATCGAAAACATGACATTGACCACCTTACTGACTGGATTAGAACCCAAGTTAGGGCAAATTATCAGGGCTGGCAATCCTAGTGATATGCTAGATGCAATAAATCGCATCAAACGTGAGTTGCAATTGTCGTACTTCGAATCGCAAAAATTTTCCAATAAAATTCAAAATAGAAGTCCCGTTCAAAATCAGCAAAGACACCCAAATCTCCCACCATTTTGCACATTCTGCAAAAGGAATGGACACAGCTTTAACGAATGCCGCACGAGGCAAAACCACCAATTTTCACAACCCAATTTCACACCAAACGCCTATTCCAATCAGGCACAAGCTCCTAGACAGCACTTCTAGAGTGTACCTAACCAAGCAAACTTTAGACCACAGAATTCCCAAAATTTTTCTAATCAACAACGCAATTATCCACAACAAAACAGGCCCTCAGCTATCAGGCCAAATCCTAACTTCCACCAGCAGAGACCTTCTGCCATACAACCGAACCCGAATTTCAATAGATTTAACCAGCAAAAAACCCATCACCTAAACCAAGAAACTTACGATAATTATTCAAATAGCTCAAACCAATACGAAGACTACTCTGCAAATCAATCCGTAAATTATTCCACCAACTATTCTCCTGATTACCAATCTCAAAGTAATTATGACTACGATTTTGAAAATGGACAATGTGGGCGTTATACTGCTAATTCCCAATCCCAGCAACATGAGAATTATACTGTTAATTCTCAGCAATACGAGGATTATACTGCTAATCCTCCGGATTTTTACACTGGCCCGGAGTATTCCACGAATACTCCAACACAACAAACGGACGAACTAGACCAAATTTCTCGCCAAGTCCAAGCGATAAACCTCCAGGACAGTTTCGACCCAAACCTGAACTTCCCGGAAAACCAATTCATGTAAAAACACCCCGCTACAAACTAAATGTCGTAAATTCCAAAAATCTATTTTACATAAAAGACTTCACAAATCGTTTCAAAATTCTTGTCGACTCAGGTGCAGGTATTTCTGTATTTAAAACCAAAACAGCGGAAAGGTACAAACAAAGATATCCTGAAAATGTAATTATACAGGGTATAACAAATGAAAAAATCAATATCACCGAATCTGTTCTAATACCATTCAATTCAAATGGCCCATACAAGGTTTATGTTCACGACCTAGATATAGAATTCGATGGACTATTAGGTGCAGACTTTTTAAAATATTATAAGTGTCATGTGGACTTTGAAAATAATCAACTTATTACCAATTTTAAAACCGTACCACTATTTGAGGTGACTGAGGTAACATCAATCAGGAACCACAATAATTCTAACGAAAACAATAATCCAGGTATTAGAATTTCAAACCCAAATTTAAATGTTAAAAACCAAAATGTAATTTCTATCGAACCACGCACAGAAAAGATTTTTAAACTTAAATGCAATTTACAAAATACCGAAGCTATACTAATAGCCCAGGAAAATGAAAAGGTACGTTTACCGAATGCCATTGTCAAAATAGACAACAATGGTGAATTTTTGACAACGATAATAAACGCAAACGCGATTCCAAAAACAATACATTTCTCGGATCTTAAACTTGAACCCGTTCAAAAATTTAGATCAATATTTAACGTAAATCTTCAAAATCCGGATTCCCAATACATAGACCGAAACTACGAAATAAAAAATCAATTACGCTTAGATCACCTGAACGACGAGGAGAGTGAATTAATTACTCGACTCTGTTTAGACTTTTCAGACATATTTTATCTAGAAGGTGACAACTTGACATTTACCAACGAAATCAAGCATTCAATAGACACTAGCGATTCTAAACCAATTTTCACTAAATCTTATCGTTACCCCCAAATTCACAAACAAGAAGTAAAATCACAAGTTTCAAAAATGCTCGACCAAGGCATTATCCAGCCTTCAATTTCTCCCTGGTCCTCCCCAGTTTGGGTAGTCCCCAAAAAACTAGACGCTTCTGGTAAACAGAAATGGCGCGTCGTAGTTGATTACCGAAAATTAAACGAAGTAACGATAGGTGATAAATATCCTCTACCTAACATTTCCGACCTTTTAGATCAATTAGGCAAATGCCAATATTTCACGACTTTAGACTTGGCCTCTGGCTTCCATCAAATTGAAATCGATCCCAAAGACATTCAAAAAACCGCTTTCACAGTCGAAAATGGTCATTTTGATTTCGTACGAATGCCTTTTGGACTCAAAAATGCTCCATCAACATTTCAAAGGGTGATGGACAACATTTTACTAGGAATCCAAAACGAAAGGTGTCTCGTCTATATGGATGATATCATTATCTACTCCCCTACTATCCATGAACATATTTCTCGATTAACAGAAGTCTTCAAACGTTTACAAAAAGCCAACCTCAAAATTCAGCCAGACAAATGCGAATTCCTTCGCAAAGAAGTTGCCTATTTAGGACATCTTATTACAAAGGATGGTGTAAAGCCGAACCCTGCCAAAGTCGAAGCAATTCTAAATTTTCCTCAACCCAAAAATCAGAAAGAAATTAAATCTTTTCTAGGTTTAGCAGGCTACTATAGACGCTTCATTCCTAATTTTTCCAAAATTTCAAAACCCTTGACTAAATTGCTACAAAAAGATATACTTTTCAATTTCGACAATGACTGTACAAATTCATTCGAAACCCTAAAACAAACTTTGACAACGACCCCGATATTGATCTACCCCAACTTCGATGAACCTTTTGTCCTAACTACAGACGCTAGTGCATTTGCAATAGGTTCTGTACTTTCACAAGGAAGTATAGGAAAAGATTTGCCAATCGCATACGCATCTCGAACTTTATGCGGCGCGGAAACCAAGTATTCAACCATTGAGCGTGAACTTTTATCTTTGGTCTGGAGTGTAAAGCATTTTAGGCCATATCTATTCGGAAGGAAGTTCAAACTCGTCACCGACCACCGACCACTCACTTGGTTATTTTCTATAAAAGACCCAGGTAGTACACTAGCGCGTTGGCGCTTAAAACTCGAAGAATACGATTACGAAATAATATACAAACCCGGAAAAATCAATAAAAACGCGGACGCGTTGTCCAGAATAAAAATCAATCACTTTTCAGAATGTTCCAAATTTTATTCAAAAATTCTAGCCGCAAACGAAGACTCAGATGAAGATGAAATTTCAGACAACGATGGCGAAATTACCGACGAACAAATCGCCCGAGAATTTGACACATTTTCCCGACTTTACAAAACCAAATCTCTAATAGACTATTCCAAAATTCAAATCACAAATAAACAACTATTAGATCGAGAAAATAAAAATATCATAACGTTTTTCCAACAGAACAACTTGACAGACCTTCACCATCAAATTATCGAGGATATTTTCGAAGAAAACCCCGAATTCTATAACAATACAATTAATATTGTTTCCAGCAAATCAACCCGACAAAGAAACTACTACATTATCGCTCTACCTTTCGACCCAGAGTCTGTGGTAGAACAACTATTTTTAACACTTTACAAACATCGAAACAAATTAGACCTTTCCAAAACTTACCATGTTGAAAACAATCTAGACTTTCCAATTCTCGAAATCCTATCATTTATTTTTGCAGAAAAAGATTTAAAATTAATCATTTGTCAATATTTATTACGAACTCCCGATGAAGACCAACGTCCGATCATTCTCGACCAGCATCACACCGGAAAAAATAATTTACATCGTGGAATAAACGAAACAATACGTAGAATCAAAAATAAATATAATTGGCAAGGTTTAACAAAAGATGTCGAAAATTTTATAAAAAACTGCGAAACATGTCAAAGAACAAAAGTCTGTCGTAAGAACCTCAACAACCCCTTAGTAATTACCGAAACCCCTAAAACTCCATTTGAGAGAGTTAATATCGATCTATTCGAATTTCCCACGAGAAACTATGCATTAACCATCCGCGACGAGTTAACGAAATTTACTCAAGCTTATGCTGTCCCAGACAAAAGTGCAAAATCAGTTGTAAACACCCTGTTGCTATATTTCCAACACTATGGCACCCCATTAAGAATTCATTGTGATTACGGCGGTGAATTCGATAATAATTTATTAAAAGATCTTTGTACTCTCTACGACATAAAATTAACATACTCCAGCGTAGGACACCCTCAATCCAATGGATCTATCGAACGATTCCATGCCACCCTAGCGGAAATGATCAGAATACATAAAACAGAGAATCCGAACGAACATCCTTTCACAATATTACCATACGCGGTAATATGTTATAACAACTCGGTAAACAAAACTCATGGCTTTACGCCATACGAGCTTATTTTCGGACATACAGCTAACCGACCACCCGAAACTCTTTATAACCAGAAAAACCTGATTACCAAATACGTTAGAGACCTTAACAACCGGATACCCCACTATTACAAAATTGCGCGAAGTCGAACAGAAGCACAAAAACAAAAAGCCAAAGTTCGATTCGACAAAAACATTCCCGAAAATCGACACACATATAATATTGGCGACAAAGTGTACGTCAAAGAATCACAAATAAAAAACAAATTACAGAACAAATTTAACGGCCCCTTCGAAATTTTAGAAACTTCTCAAAATTCTGCAACATTATTAAATCCGGAAACAAACCAAACGACTAAAGTAAACTTTGACCGAATGAAACCTTATAGTACGGAAAACAAAATACAATTTTCTAATTATCTAGCATGTGAAAATTGGTCGGAATTATATAATGAACCAAACCCAGTTAAGGCCATTGATATTTTTTACAACGTGATAAACTATTACCATGCATTATCTTTCCCTCAAATTTCAGTGAGAATAAAGGCTAACAATAATTTAAAAGTAATTTATACAAATCCAGAAGTGATTGCAAAAAAAGCAGAAGTTGCTCGATTGAATAATATTATAGAACTAATGCCAAATAGTGATGTAATAAAAACTGAATTGAAACAAAAAAAATACGAATATGAACAACTCATTATTAAATTAAAAAAAGATCAAATAAACAGGGAGATTCTTGAGTCAAATAATAAACAAAAAATTATTTGGAATATTATTAATAAATGCACAAAAAAAAGCAATAAAAACGAAGCAACCTCAATATCACCTGAAAGTTATAATATTTTTTTTACTCAAATAGCGAAGGAATTAGTTAATCAGATACCTAAATCCCATGCTACCCATATGGAATATCTACAGAATGGTAAAAAAATGTATAATCACTCAATTTTCCTTTATCCGGTTTTGGAAACAGAAGTACAAAATGTATTACGGTCCTTGAAAAATTCCAAGGCTACCGACCTATACAATCAATCGGTAGATATGTATAAAGAAAATATAGAATATTTATCTGGACCACTAACTTATATAATTAATATCATGTTTGTAACAGGTACGTTCCCAAGTAAATTAAAACAGGCAAAAATTATTCCCCTGTTTAAGGCAGGTGATATTGAGGACGTATCCTGCTATAGGCCAATTGCTTTACTCCCTATTCTAGCCAAAATATTTGAAAAAATTATTGCCTTGAGAATAATTAATTATCTCGAATCAAATGATATTCTTACAAACAAACAATTTGGGTTCAGGAAAGGCAAAAATACCTCACAAGCTGTTTGGGAGCTTGTTAATTTCATTAGTGAGGGCTTTGAAAATTTTAATTCAACATTAGCCATTTTTCTAGACCTAAGCAAAGCATTCGATTGCGTGTCCAAAGAAATTTTATTAAATAAATTAGATTTTTATGGTTTTAAGGGTGTAGTGCATGAATTGATGTCATCGTATTTATCAGACAGATATCAATGTGTGTGTTACAATGATAAACTTAGCAACATGTTAGCAGTGGATCACGGTGTGCCGCAGGGTAGTGTACTGGGACCGCTGCTATTTTTAATTTATATTAATGATTTACCTAATGCTCATTCAGCATTAACAGTCCTTTTTGCAGACGACACTACTTTCGCGGAACATTTGAGAGATACTGGTACCAATGTTGCTGATTTGCAAACCAACATTTTAACTAAGTCTTCTGACTGGTTTAATGCTAATAAATTATGTTTAAATACCAATAAAACGCATACATTACTTTTTTCCACCAAGAGAAATAACCCCCAGACTATAAAATTTTTAGGACTAACATTAGATAATAGATTAAGTTGGCATCCACATATTAATGACCTAACAACTAAATTATCCAAAAAAGTATATGCCATCAGAAGTTAATCTAGACGCAGCACTTATTGCATATCATGCTTTGTTCCATAGTGCCATGGTATATGGTTTGATAAACTGGGGTACATCCAACCAAGTACATAGGATTTTTATTATTCAAAAAAGAGCAATTAGAGCTCTGGCTGGTTTGAGTCAACTTGTAAGTTGTAAATCTTGGTTCGTAACATACAATATATTAACTTTGCCCTCCGAAATTATTTGCTGTAATTTACTTCACATAAAGGAGAATTTGAGCGAATATGCAAGAAATGGCGGAAATCATGAATATAATACTCGTAATCGCAATGATATACAGACACCATATCAGAGATTAGAGTCAACAAAAAGAAACAATTTTGGTATTGCTCTATTTAACTCTTTGCCTCAAGAATTGAAATTTTTACCAAACAGACAATTTAAAGCAAAGTTAAGAAAGCATCTGTTGGCCAGTGCTTACTACAATGTGTCAGATTTTAAATATGAATAAATTTAGATTAATGTTTGTTCTTTGTTAGTTTACTTGAAGTGTCATGTACTATATTACACAAACTGAATTAGGATTATGTCATTTACATATATATATTTTATTTACATTGACTATACTAAGATTATGTTCTAGTGTTTTATACAATATTTCGTTTGTTCGTTTGTTTGTTTAGTTGTTTGTTTGTTTGTTATTTACAATTACTTTGACTATACTAGTATTATGTCCTAGTGTTTTATACAGCTATATTTTTGTTTATTTTTCATACTTACATTTATATTTATATTTACATTTATATTTTTTGTTTCTACTTCATTTTTTACAAACTTATGTTGACGTGTCAAAACACTACGGTGTATTTTTAAATGACCAATAAATTATTATTATTATTATTATTATTATTATTATACTGAAAATTTAATTTATTTTCAGGTTTTTCCTGCTGTTCGGATCAGCACTTGCTCAATTTAAAATAACACCAATTAACAATACAATTGGAGTATACTATCACCGAGACACAGACATTGTGATTTCTCACAAGAAATGGACTTTACTGGTACACAAAAACATATCTACCTTTAAGACAGCTTTCGACAAAAACGACAAGATCTTACAGACACTATACAACACACTCGACCCAACGTATCATTACATGAACGTCTTTTTAGGAGATGTAAAAACTCACCTCAGTTTATTGACACAAATTTCTCAATCAATACAATCAAAATTTGACGAAATTTACCTTGACACGAAACGATACAAACGAGGAATACTAAACGGTATTGGAACAATTTTCAGATCAATAACTGGAAATTTAGATGCAGAAGATGGTCAGTATTATTCTGATTGCATCAACAAATTAAGTAATGACGAGCACCAACTCGAAAATTTAATAAAAAATCAAATATCTGTCACAACTTCAGTAATCAAAAATTTCAACGCAACCATTCAAAAACTGCAGGTTGATGAAGAAACTTTCAATAAAGATATTAAAGAAATCGAAACTTCAATTCTAGACATGACTAAAGACATAGAAAATATTCACGCAAAATTAAAATTTATAGAAATCTGCGAACAGCTTATGGCAAGCTATCTATTTATCGAAGATAACTTAAACGACATCCTGAATTCTATCACTTTCGCGAGGCTCAAAATAATTCACACATCGATTATAAACCCAAAAGACTTGGTAAATTCCTTACAGGAAATCTCACAGAACCTACAAAGGAATAATTTGCCACTTCCAATCAAATTATCAAAAGTTGCACAGTATTTAGACATTATAGAACTAAAAGCTTTTCAAACAAATTCAGATTTAATATTCGTATTAGACATACCTTTGGTAGACCCTCAAACCTATTCAGTATTTCAATTATATCCTATCCCTATTTTGGATAATAGAACTGGCTTATATCATATCTTGTCAACCTCTCAAAAATATATCGCGAGAGATGATGATTCTTTAATGTACTTAACCATCCCGGACCTCAGAGAATGCAAACCACTCTACTTCAACACTAAATTATGTCTAAATCTATTTTCATACCCCATTGATGATAATGCCATTTGCGAAGCCCGTCTCATCAAGAACCTCAAAACTCTGCCAGGAAGCTGCCAGACGTCATTCATCATCAGCCAAGGCTACAACGTCCAAAAGATAGACGAAAATACGTGGTTAGTTATCAACGCAGAACCATTACAGGCAACCATCAATTGTCCAGAAAGAAGTTCGAAAACTGAAGTCATCTACAAAAACTTAATAGTGAAATTACAACGTAATTGTTACGCCTTTATAGGCATCACAAAAATCCAAGCCAGTACCAACGAAGTAACCGACGTAAACGACGACACTCATCCCATCCAAATTCCATTCGAATGCTGCAACAAAATTCCAAACAACATTAGAGCACCAAACCTTAAACCATTAAAATTAAACAACCTTAACGCAGAAGATCTCGAAATTGCCAAACACAAATTGGACCAATATTTCAGAGATCTAGACGATTTAATCAACGAACCATTCCTAACAAAACACATATCCTGGTTCACCTACTTCATCATTGTGCTAATATTTGGACTGTTATTTCTGTACCTATTTTGTAAGTGCAGAACAAAAAGACGAAGACTAGCCATCGATGTTTCTGCATCACCCCCATCTCCACCTAGGCCTAGCAAACCCCACAGGACATTTGCTAACCTATTCCCTTCACGAAGACGACCTACCTTAAGGAGAGAAGACAACGAAGCCGAAGACATAGAACTTACATAAAGATGAACTGTTTTGCGCCTTTTACTGACTTTTAGTGCTGGACTCTTCAGTGAACCATATTTTATTCATTTAATCATTACACTTCATTATTTTACTTATCCCTTGTTAATTTCAATTGCATTAACATTTTTATACCATTTTCATTTAAATCTATCATGCTTATATTTTAGGCTTTCACGGTAAAGCCATATTTTAACCCTGGGAATATTTTTATATTATCCCATTTTACAACAAACTTATTATGTTTGTATTTTACGGTTTCTTGCTAAAGCTATATTTTAACTCTAACATTTTTATGTTACACTATTTTATGAATCAAGCTTATTGTGCTTGCATTTCATATTTTAGACGCTAAGGCTATATTCTGTATTTTAAACCTTACGATTTAACATTTTTGTACTCTTTATATTTTTCCAAATTGTACCATTATCTTTTATATACATTTTATATTCATTTCAAAAGTTGCTGCATAAAACACCAACTTTTTTTTATAAGTGGGAAGCTGTTATATTAGAAATATACTATGATATATAATATCACTGAGACAGGCTTAACCTTCTCAAACATATCATGTTACAGATTGCGTAACAGCTCTTCTCTAATAACCGCTCACGTTGGCTGAGCTTAATGTTTCTTTCTTGGTAATCTCTTATCATGCTGAATTGCCAATTCAATACTCTTTGTTCTCTAATGTTATAAATATAACCAACAGACATTTGTACCTTCAGTCTTATACTCACATTTGGTCGAATACATTCTAAATTTATTATTGTTTATTATTATACAAAGAGTCAAGCTTGACTCCAATAAGTGAATAAAATTTTTAAAAAGCTATTTCAAGAATCCACTATCTAACATATATATATATTATGGAAATGCATTCACATAACAAACTACGAATTACTATGGGAAAAACTTAGCTTTGGGTTGATCATACAACTTTACAGTATCAATTAAACCTCTCCTTACAAAAACATTAGGTTACTCTATTTTAAAACGTATCAATATCAAAATATTACAAAAATAGCTCCTCTAATGTAGGAATAACAGTAACTATGTGAACAACAATCTCTCCTATTTTTTTTTATAATAACTGAGACAGACAATGTGTCGTTGTCATCATAACTGCTGGTTAATAAAGGGCATCAAAACGGATTATAAAACGTTTAGGTTTAACTATAGATTATAAACATAGCTTTGTTGAAACTATACAAATATTATAATACAAACATGTTATTGATTATATGCAAACAGTTCAAGTCTAAACAAAATTGAAACCATATTTTGCGATAATACTATCTTGACATTATATAATTATAATTACTCCGCCCAGTGTCGAAGTGGCCTCTTTGTCTCTCTACGGAACATATGTAATTTGGCTCCTACCCATCTACCAAAAAAGACCAATAATTTTCAGGATAAAAAGAAATCATGTAGTAAAAATGAAAGAAAAATAGAAATTAATATTCTCATTTTTATGTCGTTTATCGACCGGTACAGTAGTCTAGAGGATGTTGTCTTCATCAACTGTGTTAGCACCTACTGTGATCGATCCTCAGTTGTGACACTGGCAACGTAGGTGGGTGATGGATGTTTGTCTGTATATGTCATTAGGGCAACCCCTTCGGAGCAGCCTTGATTTTGTATTTGGAAGTTTATGTCTGTTATAGTTATTATTGCATGATTGCATGATGAAATCGAATGTATATGTAAATATTGAAAAGAATGTAAATGTAAATATTGTTTATTGAAATAGAATATTTCTAATATATATAAATTTACAAAAATGCATATGTAATACATGTATAAATTTCAAGATAAAAATTATCATAATACCAAGCTTATAAATATAAGTTTCCATATTCATATATTTTAATCTTTATATCATCTTTGGCATATATCCTTAGCTTATATCCTTTTTGAATATAGTGATAGATGCACTTGACATATTACAATTTGATAACTTATTAAACTGACTAAAACCTTTAAAAAACAAAGAGTTCATACTATTTTTATAATTTGTTTTAGTAATGTATATGTTATTATTATTTCGAGTGTAGTGATGATGTATATCAGAATTGAAGACCACATGATTTTGAAGATACGAGGGCGCCAGATTATTTAGAATTTTATATATTGTAACCATGGTGAGGTAAAATAATCTCTGTGGAACAGAGAACCATTGTAAGGCATTCAACATTATTTTAATGGGTGTATAACGGTTACTTCTTAAGATAATCTTCATTCCCCGATTTTGAAGGTTCTGTAGTTGTGCAAGTTTGTTTAAATTTAATTGGTACATACAGATGCACAGTAACTAAAGTGTGGCTGGATAATTGACTGATAAACTCTTATTTTGGTCTCAGTTGATAAATTATTGGAAACTCTAGAAAAGAAATATGGTTTCTTTGCAATTTTCCTATAAATATATTCAAAATGCTCACCGAAAGATAGAATATTATCCAATTGAAACCCAAGATATTTTACCGCTTTTACTATTTCAATTTGTTCATTATAAATTACGAGATTTACATTATTTAGGTTTATATTATTGTATTTATATTTAGTGGTTATTATCATGCCTTTAGTTTTAAATACATTTAATTTGAGTTTATTAATTTTTAAATACTTTTCAACACTATTCAAAATTGTATTCATTTTTTGTATTGCTGATTCTAAATTAGTATTACTACATGCCACTAACGTATCATCAGCAAATAAGTTTATAAATTCACAGTTAACATATAGATTGATATCGTTTAGATATAATATAAAGAGTAGGGGACCGAAAACACTGCCCTACGGAATTCTAAAGTTGTTAATAATTTCGCTAGATAATGATTCGTTTACCCTAACTCTCTGTTAAGTAATCTGCCAATCATTTATATACATTGCCCTCTATTCCATATTGATTTAATTTAGTTAATAATATATCCCTATCAATGGTTTCAAACGCTCTCTTTAAATCAAGGAAAACAGCTATTACATATTTATTATTATCTAACTCAATTTTAAATTTATTAAGAGATAACTCTAAAGATGATTCACAAGAGTGTTTTTGACGAAACCCTGATTAATTACTAATTAAAATGTCATGCTTTAAATCTTATATTTTATAACAAAATTAATTTTTATTCAATGAAACAATGTATTTCAAGTTAATTTGTTAATAATGGATAATTATTTTTACTCTTCTGTATATGAAAAGACTTTTCCCCACTTTCAAAATAATGTTACGAAGCAGATGTTCGGTAGAGAGGCGACGGGTGAGGCAACGGTACAAGGCGCCCTTGTAAACTCAAGAACTAACGAAAAAGAATTGAAATAGGTATTAAATTAACTTAATTTCAAATATATTTTATTACACAGCAATATTTAATTATTTTATAAATATTAATAATCTAGTTAATTAACATATTTTAAATTAAATTCATCTCAAATATATTTTTACAAATCTTCATATTTAAGAGAGATAGAAAAGCAATATTTAAGAATAATTTATTGTTATTTTGTTTAAGAAACCATCGCAGTTTTATACATTTGTGAAAATAATTATTCATTATTAACAAATTAACTTGAAATGCATTGTTTTATTGAATAAAAATCTATTTATTATAAAAAAAATGAGATTTAAAACAATATCAAGAAAAACGCGATAAAAATCGAAAAAAATGGCTAAGTTTGAGCGACTATATCGATTTTCATCGATAAAAACTTTTCGAGACCACCATTTTAAAGGAAATTTCATCAACTTTTATTTCTGCAATGCCTATACCTATCTCTGTTAAAAAAAAGTTATAGTCAAACGAGTAAAAAGAAAATTAGATTTTTTTTACTTTTTGAATTGTTTTTTTTTATAATTTTTGCACGAAAAATTGTTTTTATTTTTTAAATAAGCTACTTTGATGGGATATTTGATTCTCTACAAAAAGTGTCCTATTAACTATACCTGAATTTTGCTTTGTTTTCAAGTTATTTAAAAAACTGAAAGGGTTGCATTTTCACCCCTATCTCCAATTTGCACCCTCTAATTTAGTAGCACTCCGCGGTTTTCTCATCTTAAATGACCACTTGGAAGATTTATGCAATAAAAACCCTTGAACGTCTTAGTTCCTTATTTCCCAGTTTTATATGACATAATCAATAGCCTAATATAAATAGTATATCACAGAAAATTCAGGCAAACTCGAATCACCTTGCGCCCTACGGAAATGAGTTGAGTGGAAAATTTTACGTAATATGAACCTAGTTTTAAAAGTTCAAAATTTGCATGAAGTTGAAAGAAAACAGTCTTTGGATTCCTAACTTATAAAAAAAATAGATTTGAAAATTGTAGGTACAGAATATAAAAAATATAACGTAAATAGTATATCTTAGAGCTGAAACAATACATTCTGACAACAACATACAAAACGTAACACGTAACAAAACATTGTTGACATTGTTTCAGTTTGTGTATAGCCCCATCGGCAATTGCTGATCTGCCGTCGGGCCAGTCAGATTCTGACTACGGCGTTATTTATGCATTTATATTGATTTATGCCCCATAAAGCGACAACTAAAAAAGTTACGTCACCAAGTACAAGAAAGAATAATTATGTATGCATTGAAAGTATGATACATAAAAGATCTGGTGTTCCTAAACTTCACTGGTTGCCACTGGAGGAACAAAAACTCTATTCTGATATGACTTTCAGCTGCTTAATTAAATTATATGGTACATGAATAGTATTATCATATTAGGTGAAGATCAATTATTGGTATTATCGGAAGAACATGGTTTGTCTTCCCCACTTTGCCGCAAACCCCCATCAGACAATTCATGAAGGTATAATCTAAGTCAACGCTTCCCTGCAAATAAAAAATGCAACAAAAACTTTACGAAATCATTATTAACGCTGGCGAACCAGTCGGTATTGTATCATCAAACAAGCCGACGTACCTTAAAAACTAAAATAAGTGAGTAATTCAATATATCGGCGGAATAGTACAGAAGTAGCGGCATTTTAATGAAGTCATAAAGTTTTTGTTGCATTTTTTATTTGCAGGGAAGCGTTGACTTAGACTATACTTACATCTTGTCGAATAGAAGAAGAAACTCCAATTAAAAAAAAAAACGAATGTAAACATGTGCCTTACTTTAGCTGGTTGGTGCCATAAGCAGCTTTAATATTTTTTATATCGATTTTCACCTGATGTGAATCAGTTAAACTGTTATGGAGTACTGAACGTGAATCTGCGTTGAAACATTATTACTTATTTATCAAATGTTAAAGAAACGCGCATCGAGTAGTGTATTAGAGGGTAGTGTTAAAGTATTTTGATTTGATGTTTTCTGAAAATGGCTCTCCTATTAGTGTAGGACATATTGCTTTAAGTAAAGTAGTCCTCATTCGAACATGTCTCCACTGTTGGAACCCGAAATCAGTGTAGGGTTGTCTTCTTATACAAAACTACGGACCATCCAAGTTGGAGGAGGTTCCTAGACAACTTTTCACAAAATGTTAGTACTTTTTGCTAGCCTGTCAATGTCTAGTGCAACAAAAACATACGACTGTTGTTTGTAGCCTCTAGATTGTTCAATTTTGTTGCGGTAACAGTGTACGAGTAAAATAATTTGGAGTAAAAGACTTTGAAATTTTTAAAGTCAAACTACGGCTAGATAGCGCAATAAAAATAGCACAAATAATCAATATAAAGGAACTTTTTCCATAAGCAATTTTATGGTTAGATCCTGTTGGGGAGGTGCTCAGTACCAAAAAATTTTTATACTTCAAAGATCTTGTGCTCCAATTATTGTTATTAACAATTTAATTTTTTTAGCCGAGTTTTAAACCTAAAAATGTGAATAATTCGAGATATATAGGTCCGATCTGGAAAACATAAAAAAAAAATTATAATAAAATTTTCTACAAATCTAGGTTTAAGTTAGGCCTCGACGCCAGCTGCCAGCTTTTTGATGCCGTAAAAAAAATGTTAAAACCTATTTTTGCCATTTTTTAAAATTTGTTTAAAACCCAACAAACAAAACAGAAAATGAATTTTTTTGGCAATTTTGAAAAATTTTTGAATTTTTTTTATCAGATCATAAAGAAAATTTTAATACCTTTACTTTAATAAAAAAAGAGTTTATTTTGGTCCAATTTTTTTTCAAAATGGCTGATAAAATTCATTTTTTGTTAATTGGGTTTTAAACAAATGCAAAAAATGGCCAAAATAGGTTAAAAAAAATTTTCTTACGGCATTGAGACCTAACTTTTGAAAAAAAAATTATCCGTTTTGGACTAATGGCATAAAATGGCGGCCTATTTCTCAAATTCAACGCTTAAATTTGTACATTTGTTTTTTCCCACATATTTCCCTCATATTTCTGAATCAATGTGATGTGTGTTTCTGGAAAACATAAAAAAAAAATTATAATAAAATTTTCTACAAATCTAGGTTTAAGTTAGGCCTCGACGCCAGCTGCCAGCTTTTTGATGCCGTAAAAAAAATGTTAAAACCTATTT
The DNA here is from genome assembly GCA_963675555.1 of Leptura quadrifasciata. Classification (NCBI taxonomy): domain Eukaryota; kingdom Metazoa; phylum Arthropoda; class Insecta; order Coleoptera; family Cerambycidae; genus Leptura; species Leptura quadrifasciata. The sequence continues at coordinate 49,544,403 of OY776678.1, forward strand.
TTGCCATTTTTTAAAATTTGTTTAAAACCCAACAAACAAAACAGAAAATGAATTTTTTTGGCAATTTTGAAAAATTTTTGAAATTTTTTTATCAGATCATGAAGAAAATTTTAATACCTTTACTTTAATAAAAAAAGAGTTTATTTTGGTCCAATTTTTTTTCAAAATGGCTGATAAAATTCATTTTGTGTTAATTGGGTTTTAAACAAATGCAAAAAAATGGCCAAAATAGGTTAAAAAAAATTTTCTTACGGCATTGAGACCTAACTTTTGAAAAAAAAATTATCCGTTTTGGACTAATGGCATAAAATGGCGGCCTATTTCTCAAATTCAACGCTTAAATTTGTACATTTGTTTTTTCCCACATATTTCTCTCATATTTCTGAATCAATGTGATGTGTGTTTCTCCACCTTAGCGAATGGTAAGGAGATAAACGGTCACACTTTGACATTGAAGCTTTGACGGGTATTCGGTATGGTACGGTTTAGCTCGGGCGCCAGCTTCAGTTTAAAGTTTTGGAACAACACTACCCACAAGCCGGATTCGCGAGGCTGAGTAGCTCAAGTGAAGAAACGGTAATCCGGTGGGTCAATCGGGCATTATAGACTTTCACACATACAACAAAACGTACTCACAATTCAGTAAATAGGGTTATTTTATTCAACTCTGCCTACTATATACAAAACTATTTTCCACTATTTTCGCAAACAATCCAAACAGGGTTGAATCCTATTGGAAAGGCGCTAAGGAGTACCCAAAAAAATTTTGTACTTCAAAGACCCTGTGCTTCAATTGTTATTAACAGTTTATTTTTTTTAACCGCGTTTTTCAACTTAAAAATGTGAATGACTCCAGATATATAGGTCTGATGGGGACAACATAAAAGAAACAAAATCTTTGTAATTAAATTTTCACCAAATCTACGTTTAGTGTATGTCTTAGAAGTGCAACCATAACCTACAAAAGTGAAGAAACTGGCCAAAATCATTTTTTCTTCATTTTGCTGCCCAAAGCCGCTAGGTGAACTGATCAACTTCAAACTTTCAGAAAATTTTCCTTTTGCTCTAACAAAAACACCCTGAAAATTTGGAACAAAAAATATTACACCCAGTGTCAGCAATTGAATTTGTTATTTAAATTTTGAATTGGAAACTGCATTTTCCACAAATTCGACTTCACTAGTTCTCAGGATAGTTTGATGGTAGTTTTAACGAGAAAAGCTATACCAATTTAACAAAATATGTATTTAAATGCACTACTCATGAATATTTATGTACAATCTTAATAATAAGAACCTACAGCTACAGTTGGTAATAAAGTTCACTTTAGCCGTTTCGACGGTGGTTGTGAATCCTCTATTGTAATCACGGGTAGTGGGTTGTCGATATCGTCGTCGTTATCGTCCCATCCTTCGTCGATCTGGATAACGGCGATGTTTTGGCAGGACATGCTACAGCAGAATTTGCACATGGAGGAGCATTTGAGTCCTGCTTTCGTTGCACATGTCTGAAAGCAGGACTCAGATGCTCCTGTCCTATAAAATTGCTTATGGAAAAAGTTCCACTTGAAATCCAATTTTGACTGCATTAAGACCGCACCAATGTTTTTGTAACCAAAACTCTGCTAAACAGTTTATTGATTTAACTGAAAATATCGTTATATTCTATATTGGACACTCTGTAGAATAAGTGCATGAATAATTAATATTCTTATCTGTAACTAATGCATTATTATTCACTGATATTTTACACTTGATGCCGAATGTACATAAATAATCGAATTCGTGGAAACTTTTACTTGAACTAAAGGTAGATGCCAAAAATGCTGAAGTTTATTTTAATCGCCTCATGCTTCATTTATTTTATAAAAAGCTGTTCCTGTTACGACAAAGAAACTGTTCAATATTATGAAGATCTCATTTTGAGTGAAACTGAAAAGTCAAAAAGGTATAAATTAAATGTTAATGCTGACAGATATAAGCCAAATGATGAGGGCGCTCCAACAGGCAAGTATTTTTTTGTATTTAAAGAAATGTCACCATAAAGTTAAGTCTAATATTTCACCATGCAATATCGAAAATGTAAATAATAAGTAACAAATAAAGGCTTTCTGGGTGATTTTGTTCCTTTCTCTGCTTTCTATTATAGTATTTTCTTTATATATACACTCTTTCCCTAAAATATTTCATAAGTTTCTTATATATTAATAAACTTTTTTCAAATTAATTAGGGTTCTTGGTATAGCACTTACTTACCAAATTTCAATCCAATTTAGATTTTTCTTATTGAGTTATCGTACTTACAAGAAATGTGACAGACTCAAGGACGGTCAGCCGTACAGATAGATGGACATATAGGTGATTAATAGTTGCTATGAATTTTTCTTTCTAATAGTTTTATAGTTAAGAATAAATTAGATGGTGTGTATAACATGTACAACGGCGTTTTTAAGTGATTGTTATGAAAAAAGTAGAAATTAAAAATTATAATTTGTGAATTATTTAAATTAAAGTTCCTTAAAATCGTTACAAAGCAAGTGACAACATTTCGGTCAGACACGTCGATTGTTAAATCCACTTCTCAATTTGTTTATGTAAAAATAATCTTTCCACAAACATTTTTAAAAAAGTAAACGGCAATTTCTTTAAACCCTGACGCCTGGTCTAATAAGTACAACAGCCTATCAGTTTAAAACTTCAAAGTATTTCTGACTTTAATATATTGTAATAATATGTTTTTTTAATATCAAATCATCGTTTTTCCCGTCACAGAAAAAAATAATGTATTATAAACGGGTCTGTCGGGAGACAAACACAACCGCGAGTTAAAATCTAATACTTTTTCCCTTGTATAATAAATAGCTATTTTTGGAGGTTACTCCATGTTCACCCCCCAGTAAAAGGTGGAAACGATTAGAGTTAATTTTCTTTAGCTAACTGAACTTTATTAGTCTAATATTGTCAAACTATAAAAAAAATTAAAAAAAGTTTTTATCGCAATTTTTGCAAAAGAAAGGAAGGGTCAGGCATAGGAGGTTTCCCACGGGGAAGAAGCGAAAAGGTTAAATAATGTTGTCGCCAAAATGGTGTATTCTTCTGCAAAATGGCATTCTAAACACCTTTTTACTCTACATATTTTTCAGTAAAATCAATAGAAACGGCATAAATCAGGAATTAATTTTTAAAGTCCGCCATTTTCAATTTTCCAATTTCCACTTCGGATTCGTAATCAGCGACCCCAAGATACCCCCATGATATAAATTTTACCCCCCGGGGTGAGTACACTGATTTTCAAAGGTATACATTTAATATGTTACCGAAACTTAATATAATACAAAACATTTCAAGCCTTTATATTGAAGTAGTAACGATTAAGAACTTTCTCTTACTCTTTTTGCATTCATTTCCTTTACTAAAATTACCGTTACTATCTGTACTATTCCGACGGCAAATTGAATCACTTACTTTCATAGGTTGTTAATGTACCTCGGCTGTTTGATGACACCATACTGACTGGTTCGCTGCCGTTAATAACGAGCTAGTAAAGTTTTTGTTGTATTTTTTATTTGCAGGGAATCTTTTAACGGTACTATAATTGTCACATTATATTTAAATTCTGATAATGGAACGTAGTAAAATAGGAAAGAAATTCTGAGATTGTGGTCATGTAAGAGGTAATTTCACGAGAGGTCGTCCTTCAATTTCACAACTGTTGGATGTTTTGCTGACAATGGAGGACAATGCTCATATACCAAGTCACTAAGCCGCATCAGAGCAGTCAATTAGTCAGTCGCCTGTTCTGAAATATTTCAAAAAGAATAAATGGCATCCATATAAAGTGAATTTAGTTCAAGAGATTAACGAAAATAGAAGGATTTTGACCGCAATGTAGAATTTTGCGAAACCATGATGGAAAGATGTAATACCAATTCACATTATTTATGTCGAATACTTTTCTCTGATGAGGCACCCTTATTTTCAAATGGCGCTGTAAATAATATATGCAAAATTGTCGATATTGGTCGCATGAAAATCCACACCGGCTTAATATATTAATAAAACTTGCGACTAGGGCATTATTTTCAATCCTTTTGGAGACACATTGTGAACTTTGATGGGTGACAATGAATTTAGTTCCTTTTATAGGAAATAGTGGAATTTTTTGGTATATTGTAGTGTGTATTTTACTACATATTTATTTTTGTAGTAACTAATCCACTTCGCGTTGGCCTTGTACGGTCGTGAGCAAAAAAAATAGGACAAGTCTTATAACGGTATTTTGCTAAAATCTAGTTGTGTACATCTAACTTTAATTTTTGTGACATTGTCAGTTAATTGTCATAATTTATTGCAAGTGTACAAAAAACTAATATGCCTCATATAAGCGATTTAGTTAAATCTGGAATTATTGCTAAAGCAGAAGGTGGATGGCCAATGAGACAAATTGCATTATAATATTGACAAAAAATCGGTGTGTAACATTTTAAGAAAGTGGAGAATAAACGATTAGTAGAAATCCTAGTTCAGGGCGACGAAGGATATCAACTCAACAACAAGATTTGCAATTGGTAAATGCTTTAGTAGAAAATCCATTTTACTCAGTTATTCAGGCTGCTGAAAAAACGAATTTTCCTGGATCGGGTAGTACTGGTTGCCGGCGAGAAAGAGAATAGGAACTACGCTGTCATACAGCAGCACAGAAATACTTACTTAAAGCTGAACATAAAGAAGCTCGAGTGGGATTTACGCTTGAATTTTTAGCGCATGATGTAAATTTTTGGAACAATGTAATCTTTACAGACGAAAAAACGTTCCAGTCAACACACAGCGATCGTATTCGTATTTCCCGCCCTCCGAATACTCGATTCGATGAGAAATATATATCTAACAATGACAAAAGTGGTAGATTTTCCATCAATATGTGGGCTTGGATATGGGCATGAGGTCCTGGTGTTTTGTGGCATATTGAGGAACGATTTAATAGTGAAACGTATATTAGGATTTTTGACAATATTATGCTCCCTTCTATGTCACAATTATTTCCTAATAATGAGTTCATATTTCAACAAGACAACTGTTCTGTTCATACTGCTCATACCGTAACTAACTGGTTTCAAGATAACAACATCAATGTTCTTAACTGGCTCAGTCATAGTCCAGATCTTAACCCTGTGGAAGAAGTATTCGTAAGAAGTATCCAAAAACGAAATGTGAGACCACGGAATGCCGAGGAATTACTGGAAATAGCAAATAATGCATGGGAAAATATTATTATTATTATTTAATTGTATGCCAAACAGACTTATAGAAGTTATAAATAGAAATGGTTAAGTAGGATATCCTTTGTCCTTTGATCCAGGATTTCTACTAATCGTACCGTTTATTCTCTACTTTCTTAAAATGTTACACACCAAATTTTTGTTAATGTTATAACGCAGTGCAATTTGTCTCATTAACCATCCATCATTTACTATTGCAATAACTACAATATAAATAACAAATAAATTAAAAGTGATATCTGTTTTATTTCGGCTACTCATTACATATTCAAATAGAGACAGATTTACATTAGAAAAAAAAGTTGTCCTATTTTTTTCTGCTCACGACAGTACTATGTTAATGTTTATTTATTTGTTGTATGTCCGCGTTTTTCATTGTTTAACCCCCTTCCGCACAAGCCTCTGGCTTCTGGAATTCCGGGTTGTCTAATTTCTGTGGCGTTTATTTATTATTATTATTTATTATTTCTCTCTCAATAATTTCACAATAGTGGCGGAATCTAAGATATGCTTACTAAATAATATACAATATAAACTAATAAACATTTCTAGATTACTGACTGAAGTATTTACAATTACTTGTTGCTGATGGAGGCACATACCCAGTCTCCCCAGAAAGTTAACGTGTGGGTTGGAATAGATCTGTCCATAAAATTTAGTCTTTAATTGGAAATAATAGATTTATGGGTGTTATAAACCCCTACAAAGTTTTTTAAAAAAATAGTCATTTACTTTCGGCGTTATTTATAATAGATATTATCTCAACGCGTTGAGGCTAGAAAACGGTCCCTTAGCGAGAGGCTAGGCGAGTGATGTCACATGCCTGCAACTCGATATGTGCTGTGATACTCTAGGCGTTGCTATGGATGTAATTAATTTTGCGGCTGTCATGAGCTTATGTCATAGTCGTATTTATCTGTGCCTTGAAAGAATATTGGATACCATAATCACGTCTGCGTTTGACAAATTATGTGAATCTCCTTTCTGGAAATCCTCCTCCATATTTGACAACAATAAACAAACTCTATTTGACGTTCTAAATAGTAAAGGCACTGTTACTGCGGTGATTTCAAACTTTGTGCTAACGAGAACTACATGGAATAAACCTAACGCAGCATACAGATGGTGTGCCGCTTGCCGAGCCAGCAAGCATGTGACGTCGTACGCGTTTATCTGATTGAAATAAAGCAAGAAATTTCTACGGCCGTTGCTGTTATTCGGATTGACTTTTTTCAATCACAGTTCTAATCTTGTTATTATTAGGTAAACATCTTTATTTAGTACTACTTCTATTGTATATTAACTTTTTTGTAGACAGACCTATTGTTGAGACTACAATATTGGGACAATTTTTTATTGAAGGTTCATTAAATGGTTGAAAATATTCGAAGCTGCTGCAACAAAATATAATTCTGCGACTTGTTGTACTGCAACCAAATGGAAAAAATCCTAATGTACCGGAAAACTTCATATGGTTTCAATAAGATGATGCACTACCGCATTATTCGATACTAGTGCGTAATTATTTAAACGATATTTCCTCACATAGATGGATTGGTAGATGTGGATCAGTAGAATTGCCAGCTAACCATCCGGACGTAAACCCATTGGATTATTTTTTTGTGGGATTACCTTAAATCCAAAGTTTATTTTAATAGACCAAACAACGTTGAGAACAGGCAGAATTAGCTACGAAATTTAATTATATTTTGCTGTCTTTATTTATAAATAGTTTGTTATAAATAGTTTTTTATCGATAATTTTGTCTTGTAAGTTGCGATTGAATTTAATATACTGTTATCTGTTTACACCCTGTAGTAAACACCTCCAAGCGTAGTTCCAATAACTGCAACGCGAATTTTCACTAACCACTGATTTATAATCACTAAATTACAATAATTAGTACTTATAATAACACACTAGTTATAACTTTCATATACTATAGTCTCACTAATATAATCACAACTTAATACTGTTCTTTATCTTATCCGATTGCTTAACTCATTCAGAATTGTACTGAACTCCCCCAGCGCGATGGCTCTGCTACTTATATATCCGTGGCGATTTTCTCGTTTAATCCAGTCTGTTATTCGATACATTTTTACCCTTTCCAGTGTATTCTATGAGGCAGCGCCACTCTGGGCCGACTGATGAACTATTGTTTTACTGGTTGCCCATTAGGCAAGTTTACTTTTACTCTGTCTACCACTAGGGATTAAATTTCTCTCCGTAAGAGAGCGTGGGCGTTCACATAACAGTACTGTATGCAGAAAAATGTGCTCTTTCAAATATTTTTAAAAATGGGCGTTGCCATTTAAACAAGTTGCCGATGACGTGTCTGAGCGAATTTTTGTCACTTTGTAACGGATATTAATACATTTATTCCAATTTTTACAAGTTCACTGTATGTTGATCTTGACTTCAAAAATTCATATGTAATCCATTTTCAATCTATTTATTATAAATAATAATAATAATAAATACACACCACAGAAATCAGACAACCCCCAATTCCAGATGTCAGACACCTGTGCGGAAAGGGGTTATACATTGAAAAAACGCAGACATTGCCGGTGCCAGGATTCAAACCCGGTGGCGCGATACCCGTGTGTTTAATAGCAAATGCCACTTCGCGCCTTAACCCACGCGGCTATCGGCCAGACCTATTCCACTAACTTATTGTTTTTTGTTTCAAATTTGCATACGGAGATACATTATAAAATAATTAATTAATGATAATTTCAGATTTCGGCTCATTTGATTTCATAATTGCCGGATCGGGATCAACAGGATCGGTTGTGGCCAGTCGATTATCAGAAAGAAAAGATTGGAATATCCTCGTTTTGGAAGCAGGAGAATTTGGAAACAATTTTACAGATATTACTAAGATGGGCTATCAAGTTAATATATTTAGTGATTTCAATTGGGGTTACTACAGTACCCCTCAAAAAACTGCTTGCTTAGGTAAGTTGAACAAGTAATTTTGACACTTTAATATGTGCACGTAGATATCCAATGAAAAGTAAATAAATAAATAAATAAAATAACCTTTGAAGGTACTTATAATATGCTATTCTACAATGTGTCCACGACAAAGGGATATTATAGGTGTAAATGACAAAAAAAATTGATTTTAAACAATTTAGAATTTGAAAGATTTATAGAGGACGCCGGCAACAGCAAAAGATGAAAATATTTCGCCAAAAAATGACAAAATTCATAACTGCCCAAATAGTATTTTTTCACCTTTCGACCAATTCAATTCAATTCAATTCAATTCAACAAAGATTTATTAAAATTAAAAGCATACAAACAGTTGCCCAACCAGAGCCTGCCCCGAGACCGACCATGCAACCACCGCGCTCACGCGGTCGCGAATTGCAGGATCGGCCGGAACAGATCTGGGTCGGCGAAAACAGAAATGAATAACAATTAACCTAAGCACCTTTTGCAACAAGCAAATAAAATTAGGTAATACTATTTGAACATAAAACAATAAAAGTTTTTTAAAAACAACTTAAAACTACACATATTTTTAATAACTGACTCACTGTAATACTTTTTTAAAAAAATTGTAGTTGACGCAGATACCTTAATCTAAACAAGGCACCTTCTGCGAAATTGATGAACGCCGAGTTGCACATGGCTGGCCTAAACTTTTGGCTTTAATAATTTTGATTTTCAGAATGTTTAATTTATTTGATATTCGTGATGAGAAGTGAATTTAGAAAAACAAAAATGTACAAACAGAAAACAAGAAAAACAACAAACAAAAGGGACACAAACAGAAAGGAAGAGGGGGACAGGGAAGATTTAAAGATAGTCAAAAGGTATGAAATATTAGTAAAGGTGGATAGGGTAAGCGGAAGTTATAGTTGGTGGCCTTTCGACCAAATTTATACTAATTGTGACGTAATGGCGGCCCGTGGCTTTTAGCTGTGGGTGGCGAGGATGGGATGGAATTGAATAGTAATTACAGTTTTCCACAGAAATTTAGTGGGTGTAAAAAATCAATAAGCAGAAAACCTCTAATTTCCTGAGTTTATTTTTGAAGTTTGCACTTATTGTTCAATAAATCGAAATGGTTTCAAAATAAATAGCGATAGAGATGTACGTGAAAATTAAAAATCGGAGCGCACCTGTGCATTTTATAGAAAAGGGGCCAAATTGCTTGCAATTCAAAAAGGACAAGAAGTGTCTAGTTAGATATGTTCGGTAAGGTTAGGTCAAAACCATATGAAGGAAGAAAGGTAGTGCGGTTGTCAAACGTTTGCCAACGTTGCATTCTGAGACTGGGATGGGGCGATTCCGACGTTGGGACCTCTTACTACCGTGGTTATAAATTCTTGTTCATATTAGTGGAGCAGATCTGGAAGAAAACCAGACTCGAATAAGGAAACATCCGATTGTGATTTTTTCTTTTGCTAATAAATAGAGTTGGGTTCTCCCAACATTCTGACATATTTGTGCAGTGAATGTCAAAGGGGTGGGAGGGGGAAACGACATGTTAAATGTATGGGAAAATGGATTTTCGAAGATAACTCGGCGGGTTTTGATCTGACGAAAAAAATCTTCAGACCAAAAATGAAGAGCTCATGAAAATAAGCAAATTTTGTTCCCAACCTCATCGAGGTCAGATCATTAATTCGCGAGATATCGCGAATCCAAGGTGCAAAAATTAAAAAAAATTTAATTCATATTTTAGTATAAAGGAGTGGAGTTGAGGACTTAATTTTTTTTTAATAGAAGGCTATTGGCAGATATTTCGTTGGGCCGGAGGCTGGGGGCGGTGGGATAATTAGGAGGGCTGATACAAACTGATAACTCCCCATGTAATTGACCTATCGCGATCAGACCGACGTACATTTTTTAATTCTTTTATTAGCTGCAAGATAACACTCGCATAAAATTATTTTTTTCGCAAACAAACGCTTGATGTGCGAAATAAAAATTGCACGCTTTTTCAAACAATTTTTTTTGCACGAAAGGAAAGGGTGAGGAAAAATCTTTTCCGCCACTCGATAGCTTTTTCATTAACGTTTAATTTCCGCCTGGCCAGATCGCGATAAAATGACTAGGAGGGAAGATAGAGGACGGCAAAAAAACTGTTTGAAAAAATGTGCAATTTTTATTTCGCGAGATCAGCATGTGAAATATTTTCGTTTTCCCCCTCTCCCTCCCCTCGACTTTTACAAAAAAGCCATTTTTTTTAGTTTCTACTTTTTAGTCATACTTTTTGGGGGGTTTACCCCCTCAGAGATAGCTCAATAAAAATTGACCTATCGCGATCAGACCGACGTACATTTTTTAATTTTTTTTATTAGCTGCAAGATAACACTCGCATAAAATGATTTTTTTCGCAAACAAACGCTTGGTGCGCGAAATAAAAATTGCACGTTTTTTCAAACAATTTCTTTTGTACGAAAGGAAAGGGTGAGGAAAAATCCTTTCCGCCACTCGATAGCTTTTTCATTAACGTTTAATTTCCGCCTGGCCAGATCGCGATAAAATGATTAGGAAGGAAGATAGAGGACGGCAAAAAAACTGTTTGGAAAAATGTGCAATTTTTATTTCGCGAGTTATCAGCATGTGAAATATTTTCGTTTTCTCCCTCTCCCTCCCCACGACTTTTACAAAAAAGCAATTTTTTTTGTTTTCTACTCTTTAGTCATACTTTTTGGGGGGTTTACCCCCTCAGTGATCGCTCAATAAAAATTTGTCTCTTAACGATTTGTTTTGATTTCTCACTCCTTCGGTTTCTTGATCCTTCGTTTTGCAGATTTTTCAATTTTCACCCCCGTGCAAAAGTGACTGTGGAAAACTGTATTATCATCCGATCATAGTAACTGTGCAAAATTTTCATCAATTGATTATGTCAGGAAGTGTGTTAAATAAAGGATGCAAGTTTTGAACAGAAACATTGTGCATACATTGTGAGTTAAAGAAACGCAAGTAAAAAAAAACGCTTCTCAAAAAACACTGGAAAAAAGCCGCGACTTAAAAGAAAATCTATTTTGGTCAATTTATATTATACGACTGTTATCAATAAGCTTTAAGAAGCTTCTACGCGAGTTAGCTATTGTCAAGGAGCTAACCTTGGGTTAGGTAAAACGTAACGTATTTCAAAAACAAGTTAACTTAAAATTCTGAGCAATTCGAGATTAAGATAACTCCAGGACAATGTATGATTGACTCCAAATTTTGGTTTAAAACTAGCCTAATTTTTTTGTCTATGTTATTGGGTAATAGTGGAGTAAAATTAGATTTTCAGAGAAAATTTTACATGGAGCAACGCGACATAAAAAAACAACTTTGTTTTGGTGAAACTAAGAATACCACAAGTTTTTCGCCTCGAGTAGGTGGGAATCCTTTTTTTCGCGATAAAGGGATAAATTGGTCATTTTTAAGTGTGGTTTTTTAGTTTTAATTTATTGTGGACCCTTTAAAATGCTAGTTAAAAAACGAGCACCGGACGATCAAGGAACCTTCAGTTCATATTTCGTGAAAATCGGTTCACCGCCTCCCACGGTATATAAGTATACTGAAAAAAATGTCAAGAATTGAATTACGGCTAACTTGGCCAAAATTAAACCGAATTTGATGAATCTAACCTATATAACCCACAAATAGCCTGCCAAATTTTGGCAAAAAATATACAACAGTTTGGCCGCAATTCCATTTTTAATCCAAATTCCACAAAATATCCAAAACATTCCCCAATTTGCCCAAATGGTCGAACGAATTTCTTTTTACCAAAATGAAGGTATTCTTATATACTTTCACGTGATGTAACTAAAACATAACTTTTTTTTTTATTTAACAGATTTTTTGTCATTTTTGATATATACATGTGCGCGGCGATTTCCCGTCATTATCGGTATTATACGTATGCGTGCGCACAGGTATAGGTGTAATTATTCATTATAGAAATTTCAATATTAATAATAAAAAGTGATTTTGAGCAAGTTTTAAATATTTAAATAAAAAGAAACTTTCGAAGCTAAGCTATAATTTTTTTTATGAAAATTCACTTGATTTTTATTACACTTTTTATATATATTGATTATTATTTTATTCTATTCATGTCTTCTTCTTCTAACAGTTGTACTAGATGTGCTACTACAAGAAGTGTCTACTTCCGAATCGATAACTGGAGTTTGGAATATTTCTACTCCCCCGTCATCGTTAAAATCGTATATATCCGAGAGATTCTCTGAAGTACAAACATCTTCTTTATAATTATCATCTTCTTCAAATCCTTCAATATCGTAAATATCAGGACTAATTTCTAATTGCTCAAGCTCTTTATCAACCACAGCTTCATTAACAATATTATCTATATTTTGACACAAAGTATTCCTTCCGTTGTGGCATAAATTGCTGCATGTGACGCCAATGGTTTTGCATAAGCAACGTTTAGTTTTTCAACCGACCTTACAATCACAAGCAATTATATTGAGTAATTGATTAGGAAGAGGAGCTTTATCAGTTCTTATCGGCATTAGTCCATTATCTGTTGTTTGGTGCCATCCAAAATCCTGACAATTTTGGTACTTCAGAGAATATCTCAGATGTATACGACTTTAGCGATGACAAGGGTGAAGAAATATTCCAAACTCCAGTTACCGATTCAGAAGTAGACACTTCTTGCAGTAAGCACATCTAGTACTACTAGAAAAAGAAAATATGAATAAAATAAAATAATAATCACTATATGTAAAAAGATTAATAAAAATCAAGTGAATTTTCGAAAAAAAATTATATCTTACCTTCGAGAGTTTTTTTTATCTAAATATTTATAACTTGCTCACAATCACTTTTTATTATTAATATTGAAATTTGTATAATGAATAATTACACGTATTCTTGTGCGCGCATACGTATAATACCGAAAGTTACGGGAAACCGCCGCGCGCATATATAAACCAAAAATAACAAAAAGCGGCTAAATAAAAAAAAACTATTTTTTAGTTACATGACGTGGAAGTACATAAGATTACCTTCATTTTGATATAAAAAAAAATCGTTCAACCATTTGGGCAAATTGAGCAAAGTTTTGAAAATTTTGTGATATTTGGACTAAAAATGGAATTGCGGCCAAACTGTTGGATATATTTTCTAAAATTTGGTAGACTATTTCTTGGTTACATAGGTTAGTTTCATCTAAAAGTTCATCAAATTCGGTTCAATTTTGGCCAAGTCAGCCGTAATTCAATTTTTGACGTTTTTTCAGTATATTTATATACACATTGTGGGAGGCGGTGAACCGAGTTTGACGAAATTTGAACTGAAGGAATAAAAGAGCACCATTCTCGTTTCTTAACTAGCATTTTAAAGGGTCCAAAATAAATTAAAACTGAAAAACCACCCTTAAAAATGACCAATTTACCCCCTTTTCGTGAAAAAAAAAGGGTTCCCCATATACTCGAAGTGGAAAACTCAGGGTATTCTTAGTTTTACCAATACAAACTTATTTTTCTATGTCGCGTTGCTTCATGCAAAATCTTTATTTTGGGTTATTTTTACTTCATTATAATTAAATTGTTATTAAATATTTTTTCTAATTTTTCATTTATGTTATATCTATTTTTCCCACATTTGTTATTTCTGAATACACTACAGTTACAATTTTTTTTTTTTCAATTTGCTTCCATGTATTTTATTTCCTCTCCAGCGTAATATGTTGGTTTTTGCATTCTATAACGTTTTGGTTTTATCGGACTAAAGTTACTAGTAGCTCGTCTCCTTCATGACTACAATTGGGAGAGGTTTCTCATTCACATTAATTAAAATATGATAGAAACTACAAAATTATTTAGGGTTTATCTATTTCAATGATAATTTCCAATACAAATGTCACAAATATATTAAAAGTTAGGTTGATTTATATTTTATTACCACAGAACTATAAGGATAGACTAAGATTTGTCATGCAAAATGCCGAAAATGTAAATTAAGTTCATACATCTTATGTCAACTTAATTAACCCCGACATAAATTACGAGTAAGAGTTAATTAGTTCGTAGTTTAACTCAGTATTGGAAAACTGGGCGTTTAAAGTTTTTTGCTAAAAGCTATATTTTTTTAATTATTTGTAAACTAAAACTCCATATTGGTTTATTTACTGCGTTTTTAACATTGAAAGCGGCATTGCTGAAACCTCTTTATTTTTTAAATATTAATTACTTTAAAACATATCTATGAAAAAAAAATGGTTACGAATTTTTTCAAATATCTCATATTATTGCACATGCACATATAGAAATATTTCTCCATAATATGGTAAAATGAAAACACAAGGCAATGCAGCAATTTTATAGCATTTTTTATATTTCTTGTATATTTTTTTATGTCTGTTATATCTCTGAAATAAAATTTACCGGTAGGTATATAAAATATGAATAGCCTCAATAATGCGAGTAATAACTTTAAACTGCATATCATAAAAATATATTATAGCCCAGTAACTTAAGAGTTTCACTTCTCAAAAATTCTCTGCAAGCTGAATTTTTGCATACACCTCCATTTAAGCGTTATAAATAGTGTGTAAAAAGTCCCCATCGTACGCTTCAAAAGTTATACAGGGGTCAAAGGTCAAAAAATTGGTTTCACGTTAATATCTCGCTTGCTATTAGTCGGGCGATAATTTTTGTAGTTACAAAAGTTGTCGATAAGGAAGTGCTCTATAAAAAAGTGTCTATACATTTTCCACGTACGAGTTACAGTTTTCACGTTATACGCCGCACAAAGAATCAACATGATGAATTAGCGCTGCAATAGTGATGCAAGGTTAACTCGTAACCAAAGGATAAATGTCAAACAGAACAATAGATTACCCATAGTTTCTTTTGACATTTATCCTATAGTTAAGTGTTAACCCCGTATTGATAAATCGGCCCTTAGTCAAAATAAATGAAAAATCAACACTCCTCTTCTTCATCCTCTTCTACCGGGAGGTAGATTCCTCTTCTGTGTTTGTTTTAGTGTCACCATCATTAATTTCCTCAAAAAGGTTTGTTCCTTCGTATTCAAAAGCTTGCGGGTTGATATCTTCAGATGCATCTGCCGAATCATCACTTGGAGGTGCATTGAGACAGGATTGGCCATGGCATTGTACACAAACAGCAGAGCATGGCAAACCATTTTTTCTCCAACCGCAGTTCGTCCCACAACCTTATATGCAATTGCAGAAGTTCATATGGAGGAGTTCATCGGGCGCAGGTGGCAGTCACGTCATGACAAGCTCTAAAACATGACCTTTCATTACCCATCCCCGCTATTCAGGATTTATTTCATTACTCAGTCGGAGGAAGTGATTGTAGTTTTACAGATTTATTGAACCTAGTGGATTTAGCAAAGCTCAAGTATCGGTAGTTATCAAATGAAACTTTTTTAATTGGAGCTCCATATATCGCCAATAAGAAATGTACTCCATTAATAACAATAACTTCGGGAGAACAAGTTTCCTGCTGAAACACGTCCGCTGAACGCTGCAAATCTTGGCGATTTTCAAGTAACCGTAGACTCGATTGAAAAGTGCGGAAGTTGTATCACATCCAGTTATAGCGTGTAAAAGTAAAAGACGTTGTTTGCAATTTGTGTAATGACCGACGCTATTAGAAGAATATATTTTTGCCTGAACATTTCCTTTGCCTGGTTTAAAAAAAATCGCTGATGTGAAGAACCACGTGCAATGAGAAGAACTAGTAAATCTACAACTTCTTCCACAACAACAGCTGTATTTGCATGAGATATTTCAAGTGCTATCTCTGTTATCAGAACGTCAGCATCGAAAAGTTTTGCGATTTTTTACAACAGCACTTGTTTCCACAACACCACTGAGATTGAATTATGGGCACGTTTTTTTAAAGTGCCCCGCCCCTTAATTTGGGTCTGGATCCGCACCTGAATGTTACGGAAATCATTTGATATTTGATAAATATTATTTGTTTCATAACTGACAAGCAGACGAGAAGAGAACAAATTACTCTGAATGATTTGGGTATATTGTATATTTTATAGTGCTTTATAAAAACATATTTTTAAACACACAGATTTGTTAAGACTGAAATCACAAAAAATGAGAATTTCAAACACAAGTTTGACAAGGGTGCAGGAGGGAGTGTTATAATTATTACCAACAACATATAACTAAGATATCTGTGTATGTTGGTACATATTGACCTGGCCATGGTAAAATCTAAATTACTATAAAATGCAAACATCCCATTGGCAAACTAAAATGAATAAAGTGAACCTGACGTAGTAACCATAAACACCAAAACATTTGAATAATGTACTCGGCACGTGTCTTGGCAACCAGATTGGCATCATCTGGAGATAAACTGTATGCGGTTTCTAGACGATGGTTGGCAAAACACACATCGAGTAGAGTAATCGAGAGTACTATTCATATATTTTGATGTTTGTGGAACTACGATACCTAGATATGATTAAAAATGCAATTTTGATAAACCCTAGAGGATATCAGTACGTTTAGAGACCCAAGTCAAGTAGTGACGGTTATAATCAAGTGTTTTGGAATTAATTTAAGAAAAAATTACTCCCTTATATAATTTTCACATGTGCACGTAATGTTGACAATTTTTTGAATAATATGTTTTTCATAGCACATTTTTAGAAAATATGGATTTATATTTGTAATTTTTGAGAATATAAGAAAAAGTAAAATTCTTAAAGAAAAGCAAAAAAATGAATACTTCATTTCCTGCCTTCTCAGTTTATTTAATGCAAGACTACTATCGTGTAAACGCGTTTTAAAATGAAATGACTGATCACTAAATACTCAAAGTTAACTTTGTACAATTTTCAGCAGTTGTTGTGCAGTGTTTCTTTTTGTTGGGTTTTTGCGAATTTTTCAAAATATCTCGAATACTTAGTCGTAGAAATGGATACATACCGTTGTATTTTAATTTTTTAATAGGAAAATGCTGTTGGTACTCTAGAATTTCAAAAAGAAATTATTTTCGAATCATTATTTCATTAATTTAAACGTAATGAAGACATTACTTATATAGTCTTTAAGTATTGGATTATTTAGTTTAGGTACTATTATCTTTCAACAATAATTTTCTAAAACTTATTAGATATTTTTATTCAATAGATAGTTATTTAGATATTGACATAAATCAATTTCAAATTCTAATAAATTTTTTGCAAATAGTCAATTTATATTTTCTTAATACAACCAATATCACAGAATTTTCTGACACAGTTATCCTTGTGAGATGTCCG
Source organism: Leptura quadrifasciata (assembly GCA_963675555.1). NCBI lineage: Eukaryota > Metazoa > Arthropoda > Insecta > Coleoptera > Cerambycidae > Leptura > Leptura quadrifasciata. The sequence goes on from OY776678.1 coordinate 49,561,936, forward strand.
CCAATTTCAAAATGGTGAAGTAAATAACTTATGCTGACTTACTGAGCAACTTATTTCGAATGACCCAAACTTGGATGGTTTAATTCACAATGATATGCTCTAACTAAATACCGAAAAATACTATTTGTGTCAGTTCCATAATGAATCTAGTTTAGACAGAAACTGTCGTTGTTATTCAAAAATTCTCGAATCAATAAAAAAAATGCATATAAAATATAGCAATTACCAATCGACTTACTTATATCCTATCTAAATGCTCAGTTTTCACAAAATAAGGACGAAATAGTAGCTATAATCCTATTGTTTATGTACTACTGAAACGTGTATAACAGATGATTTTACTGATGATGAATTAATAGCAGGATATAATTTAATCCGCTGCAATTCAAGTAGTAGGTATACGGGGGGAGTACAAATTCACATTAAAAAAGATATTAGAGTTTACAATATAAGAATGTCAGTTTATGAAAAAATATTCTGGGTACTATCTATTGAATTTAAATTTTTTAAATCTCTGTTACTGTTTAGTCGTTATATACAGGTCGCCTAGCAATAATCCAAATGAATTTATAGAAAAGCTTAACGAATGATTAGAACCCCACTTTGCTAGTAAAAAAAATGTTAATACAATAATTTTAGGAGACTTTAATATTAACTGGAAAAAGACTGATTCTGTAAAGAAAAATCTCCAAATGTTAGTAGAAAATTTTGGTTGTGAACAATTTGTAAAAGACTTCACGAGGGTTACAAATACAACAAGTAGTCTAATAGATCTTGTAATAAGTAATGACTTTACATCAAATGTATTTGTAGAAAAAAAATTACTTAATAACCGACCATTCAATTGTACAAATTAAATTAAAGCAAACCGAATAAATAAAATTATCACAAAAAACATTTCAGAAAAAATAAATTATTAGGCCATTCATATTAGCATAAATAGAAAGAAAAATTGCCACTTGGGGATTAAACTTGTCAAGGGATGTACTTTCAAAATGAAAAGAGTTCCCAAGCAACAAATGGGAACTTCATCCCTAAAGTGCAATTCGGTAATTTTTTGCGTTTTTCTGGAAAACCGTTTGTCCTACAAAAAAATTATAGTTACAAAAATTGTTCCCAGTAAAATTCTACATAAAAAAGTGTTTATACAGAGGTTTTCGGGAAATCAGCTATTGAAGTTAGGGGTTGCATTAACAGAGATTCACCGAACATGCTACAATCATGTATTTTAAGTATAGTTTTGGAAATCTGTAATATAATATAAGGTTCTATTATAGTGGAGAAGGGGTTTATAAAAAAGTTTTGTGATTTTTTACAACAGCACTTGTTTCCACACCACCATTGAGGTAGAGTGACCAGCACGTTTTTTTAAACTGGTTTCTCCTTGAGACCTAATCCCACACAAGTCAAAATAAATTTATAATACGTCTTCGGTAGTATCTACATCATCTGTGATGTCTGTATTGGTACAGCTTTGGCTACGGCAATTTCTGCACTTGTGCAACGTAAGCCTGCCTTAGTACAGCTGCATCTCTTTCCACAACCTTGTTTGCAACTATAGGTTACTAATTTTAAAATAGAAGCCGGGGCGAGTGGCTCAGTGGTATAGACAGGTGACAGGGCATCATAATTTTTTTTCCAGCCCCAAAGCTCAGGATGCAAATGTTGTCTACGCCTTATTTAAATTTGTTAATGAAATCAAATAAAAAGAAGACATGATGCAGTTCATTTTAGGTATTGTTTCTAACACACTCCCCTCGTCGATAATATTTACACTAATGCTAACGATCACATCCTCTATGCTGCCTACATAATAAGTGTTAAGTGTATTAGTAATTTCGTATATATCATTATATTCAACTTCATTACAATTTAATGTATTTAGCGGGGTTGGACTTTTTTTTATTATTACCTATACCCTAGTCATTAGAGTAAAAAAGGTATGAAAAATTGCAAAAGTTTTCAAATTTTGAGACAACATTGGAGAAGGTAAAAAAATAACAAATCCAGTTTTGTAACCTTTTCCGCCCCCTGGAACATTGTTAAATTAACAAAAAACGTGAATTTGTAATAACTTTTTAATAATTATTAGACATTTTCCGCCAACGATGACAGGAACATTGCAAATAGTTGTTATTTACTTTGATATATTTTGTCGAACAAAATTACGAAAGCTATGCAAATGATTGTTTATACGGCATACCCGCTTGTAGTTTTGAATAACTTTTTTTACCCCGGATGATTTTTTCACAATCGTGACAGATAAAAATTATGTATAAACAATCATCTGCATAACTTTCGCAATTTTTTTCGACAAAATAGATAGATAGTAAATAAAAACAATGTTCCGGTCATCGTAGCAGGGTGCAAACTTCACAGAAGATGTCTAATAATTATTAAAATGTTCTCCAAGTGTTTGCATAAACTTCGGAATTTTTTGTTAAAGAGTTATTACATATTGACGTTTTTTGTTAATTTAACAATGTTCCGGGGGCGGAAAAGGGTGCAAATCCGGATTTGTTATTTTTTTACCTTCTTCAACGTTGTCTCAAAATTTGAAAACTTTTGCAATTTTTCAAACCTGACTCTGATGACTGGGGTATAGGTAATAATAAAAAAGTCCAACCCCGCCAAATACATCAAATTGTAATGGAGTTGAATATAATGATATAGACGAAATTACTCTTAACACTTATTATGTAGGCAGCATAGAGGATGTGGTCGTTAGCATTAGTGTAAATATTGTTGACGAGGAGAGTGTGTTAGAAATAATACCTAAAATGAACTGCATCATGTCTTCTTTTGATTTGATTGCATTAACAAATTTAAATAAAATCGTAAGCAACCAAGCAAGAAAATGCAGTACAGATGAGATAGGGAAGGAATTAATAAAAAAACACTTTTTATGTAATTGGTTATCCCCTACTAAATGTTATCAACCTAAGTCTTGAAAAATGTATTTTCCGGAGTGTTTTAAGGCGTCCACGATAGTACCAATACCAAAAGTTAGCAGAGTATTTGCGACCCATACATATGCTTCCCTTTTGTGAAAAATTACTTGAATTAGTAGTGTTCAATCAAGTAATCCAATATATAAATTGAAATAATATTTTGTGTACTTATCAATCGGGTTTTCGAGGTAAGCATTCATGTGAAACAGCTTTACAGTTCATAATATCTGGATGGAAACAACAACTAAACAAACCTTGCGCCACTGTTGTTTGTACTGTATATCAATGACCTCGGGAATGTTTTGGAAACATATAAAATCCACCTTTTGCAGATGGTACGTTGATATATTATGCTGACAAAGATTTCAATAAGTTGGTGGAGATAATAAACCTGGAATTAAGCCACCCCCCAGATAAATTCAAAGAAAATAAGTTTAAAGTAAATGAAATGAAATCAAAATGGATGTTTATGGTATATACAACTCTTTTAAAGAAATGAACTTAAATATTATTTTAAATAATGAAAATGTGGAACATGTAAAAAGCATGAAATAATTGGGACTTGTTACTGATAGAGAACTAAAACTAAATTGTCACGGTGACTATGTGTCGAAGAAAATAGGTAAAAAAATTGGTTTCTTTAGAAGAGTTAGTCAGTGTTTATCAGTTGGAAGGAAAATGACCGTATATATAACTCTTTAATCCTACCACACTTTACATACTGCTATTCATTAATCTATACCTCAAACGCTAACACGGAGAGACTACAAAACTTCAATTTAAAGCAACGCGAATTACTTTAGAATGTAACATGTATACCAACATTAATCTGATGCTAAATGTCTTAAACTGGTTTGACATTAAAACTTATCTTTACATGCCTACAATGACATAACATGAACCTGTATATTTTTTTTACGAAATTTCTATACGATATTCGAAAAGAACACAAAAAATAAGCAAAATGGCCTATTTCACTTTTTTTACACCTTTGTGGTTGTTTAAATACAGTATTAAACGTACAAGAATATGGATTCCAGAACGATATTAAATAAAATTCACGTGAAATAAATAATTCTGTAACTAAAATTTGCAAAAATTCTATTGAAGCTAGGTGGTCTTTGCGAATCCTAATTACGGCACGTTTTAAATATCAATTTTGGTAAAAAATGTAGCCCTAATAAGTGATCGAGTATAAATTAACAAAATATTTATTCAATCATAGTACGCTTTTTCAAAGTGGTTGATAATAAAACTATTTATGCCTAAGGAACAAGTTACTTTAATCAAGAAAATCAACAATATTTCACACTTAATAAAAATTGGAAAGCAGAACAAACTAAAACCGAACTAAATAAGATAATTTCCATCCAGGTAACGAAAACAACAAACCAATAACTAAATGCATTTAAAAATAAAGCATAATTTACACTAAAGTAAATTTTCAAAGCGTCCACCTCTAATTTCTGTGTATTTTCTTGTGCGTTTAGTTAGGCCACCAATTGCTTGACGTATTATTGCTGGATTATTCCGCAGGTTGTAACAATGCGCTAGATTAATTGTTGTCTATTATTGATTTCGACGCTATAAACTTCGGTTTTTAAGTGGCAACAATCAGGAGACCTTGGTGGCCAGTCATGTGGCTCCCACCACCAATACATTTATTAAGCTACTAATTATTTAAGTGTTGAATATTACTTGAATGTTAAAATGTGGTGGCGCTCCATCGTACTGAAACATGCCTTTAATATGGATATTTTCTAACATATTCTGTAAAATGTTTTGAAGAAAATTGTAGTAAATGTTGCCATTCAATCTTTCTCCAAAAAATGTGGTCCTGTCAAATGTGTATTCACAAGACCGACCCAAACATTTACAAAAAAACCTGTGTTGTGAATGGCGATGACGTGTCGCATGTGGGTTTTCCTGTGCCCATTTATGATTATTTTTTGACTTGTTTACTCCATCCTTTGTAAATTGTGCCTAATCCGTAAATAAGGCTCTGGGAGATGGTTAGACAACCAACGACAAAATGCCAGGTGGCGGATATTGTCGCCTTGTTCAAGAAGCTATACCTTAAACAAAAACAGGCCCCTTTGGTTGGAAAAATAAAAAGATTTCTTGCTGGACAGCTTAGCTTGAGACTCCCGAGGCTGTAAGTGCTCTTTATTTTTTGAAATTTTGAAGTTTGTGAGGTTGCTGTGAATCTGCTGGTCGGGGTCAATGCTACACCCAGTATATAGTTTTCTTTATGTTGAGTTCACTGGTTGTTTAGCTTATGAGTTTATTTTTTAGCACTAAACGTTTTTATTACTTTGACAGGGTCAAGGGCTACACCCTGTATATATATTCTTCTTGGAATAATAACACTTTATTTTAAAACGAATGAAAGAGGTTTATTAAAATTAAGAACAAAATTCGTAAACGTACGTATTAATAAAATACTTAAAATTAACAAAATAATACAAGGTAACTTGTCGACAGTAGTCCGACTTAAAAAACAAAAATAGTAGTGTCGCGAATGGCAGACAGAACAGAATTACCTTTTGATTTATTCGCTGGGGCAAATTATTATTAAAATTAAACTCTTTTTTACTAGGTTTCGGCCTAAGAAGCAGCACGGCCACTCGATTTAATTAATTTAAGCGCCGGATGAAGCAATGTTTAAAAACTTGGGTTTTATGACTTCAGTCGCGAAACACAGAAACTAATTTTGAGGTTCACCAGAAACTGATTTAGCCGGAGCTCGCGAGGTTCGGCTATTTATAGGGTTCGATGGGGACGGTGCGTGCAGAGGTCTGGAAAGAGCTGGATAGTTGTCCCCAGCAAGTCACTTGGGCTCTATTGCGGAGCATTCCTCAATATTGCACAACATTTCATCACGTATTTTGAAACATCAAACATAAAATGAGATGGGCCATAAAAAGAGGAACTTTTTGATGTATGAATGCAGTTTGAATTGATTCGAGTTTGGAAGTGGTCTCGTAATGTTTTCGAAGGTATTTTAAGCTATGTTGATCTCATATGGGAATGTTCCTATAGGCGTGTATTGAAATGAATTGGAAGTAAATTTTGATATTAATGAGCAAGCAAGCAGAACATGCGAAATGGGAATAAGTTTTGATATAAATCGGAACATGAAAAATGGAAAGAAGTTTTGATGAATGCTCACCTGGCACATAAAAATGTCTTGTCAAAACTTATAAAACTTATAGAGTAATAACATTGCGACTTAGGGTGTGAAAAGTGAATGTGACATAATTCGAGTTTGTGAGGGGGCTGTATTTTTCAGGGCAGTTGTTTGTAACTTTTGAGTTTTAATTTGCTGAATATGAATGTTGAAGTGAGGTTGTCGATGAATTTGGACTATTTGTGACTTATCGGTGCTATATGAATTTTTCCATATCTTATTGACTAAAATTGTGTTTTTTTGCAAATATAAAATTCGTAATGACTTTTTTTAATAGGTTGACTTGGTGAATGTGGTTAATGAATTATTTGGAAAATTTTAAGCTTTTTGAAAATTTTTCTGCAGATGATGAGTGAAAGGTGATATGGATAATAACATGCTCTTTTTAGGATTCTCCATACTCGCCAACGATATGAGGAATACCAGTTGCCGAACTGATCCGTTCAGTGCTAATATTTGGGTTTTGTTGAACTATGTTTAAAATATTGTTTTGTTCCTGCACGTCTTGTTGTAAAGCACGCTCCACAAATGCAGAAGTAGGAAACTTTAGATGGTCTCTTGAACGCCAGACTACCGCACTAAACGTTTTGTGATAAGGGTGTCGACGGCCAGGAAAACGCAGCCGATATTCTCTTTCCATCGACTTACCATTTCCATTACAGAAACTATAGATAAATATTGTCAGCATATAACACGTTTGTAAATTATAGTGGCATAGTTAAAGTATTTTACACGAGTTTTCACAATTTAATGTACTTCACAAACTAAATGCGGATTATTGACACATTAAATTATAAACAATTATTCCACTATTTAAGGAATTTCTCTAGATACTATGATTGAATAAATATTTTGTTAATTTATACCCGATTACTTATTAGGGCCACATTTTATGCAAATTTTAGTTACACAATTATTTATTTCACGTGAATTTCATTTAATATCGTTCTGGAATTCACATTCAAATATTAATCCAGTATTCTATTCTCTGTCAAAGTTATGACAAAAAGGAAGTTTTTGCCAAAAATTATAAAACTTCGTAGTGAAGGCATAATGAAAATTTTTTATGGGAGGTTCTGATTACCACTGATGTTCTCTACCTCCTATTAAGATATGTCGTCCCTCTCATGATGCAACATCCTGCATGTATTTTTTATAATAAGTACTTTATTCGACGAAAAATGTTTATAGGAATGGAAAATGAACAATGCCCATATCCCAGGGGTAGAGGAGTTGGAGGTACATCTCTGCTAAACGCATTGCTGTATGTTCGAGGAAACAAGAGAGATTTTAACAGATGGTGCGCATTAGGCAATCCAGGGTGGTGTCACAATGATGTTCTCCCATATTTCAAAAAATCAGAAGATTTCCACAAAACAGATCCGGATGCAGTAGTCGACTATGATTTTCATGGTGAAGGAGGCCTGCTAAGTGTGGTATATCCCGCGCCCAGAAGTAAAATGTGCAACGTATTTCTAGAAGCTAATGAAGAATTAGGATATAATTCGACTGATGTTAATGGACCTGAACAAATCGGCTGTACTCAATATCAGTTAAACACAAAGAAAGGAAAGAGACAAGACAGTGGCACCGCTTTCTTGAAACCGTTTTTAAATAGACCGAATCTAAGGATACTTACCAAAAGTTTTGTTATCAAAATATTAATTAACGATGCGAAGGAAGCAGAAGGTGTGATTTTCACTTATAAAGGGCGATTGTACAAGGCAGCGGCGAAAAAGGAAGTTATAGTTTGCGAAGGTAGTATTAATTCCCCACAGCTCTTGATGTTATCTGGAATTGGACCTGAGAAACATTTAATGGAACACGGTATGTAATTACTTTCCTATTTTTAGTAGTCTCTCGTAATTAATTGTGTCGAACTTGATTTTCATGTGATTTTATAAAATATGCCAAATTATATGCACGCGGCTACTTTTGTATGGAACTTCCACTATCTTGCCAACTATTCCACCATCTCCCTCATTTTCTCACTATCTTCCTTCTACTATCCTATCATCTTCTCACACTTTCTACTAACTTTCCACCATTCTTTCAAATTCCCATTATTTTCATCTGCCGTCCCATTACCTTATTTTACTCATCCAACATTTTATTCACCTTCCACTGATTCTGATATAAAGTAGGTTATTCTTTAAGTTAGAAAGACTCAGACAAACAAAAATTATGGAAATGAATTTTCTGACTTTTTTATTTAGCAACGTTAAATGAATGAATATCGTCAATTGACCTACTGCACGAAACAAAATTTGATGAAAAGTTTCATGGTAAAAAATGATTCGGTATCACTGATGTCGACCAACTCCCAACCGTTCTTACAATAAAATATAACATTTAATCATGAGTAATCATAAATAGTATATTATTCAAAGCAATCACGCGTAAATGTAGCCTTCGAGAGGCAACCGGGTGGCTCTTGGTATTTGGGGTCCTGAATTGATTCAGGACCCTGCTGCACTACAAGATTCGGCCTGAAATGGCCAGGGGCGAAGATTGGGGTAGGGGTTAAAAAAATGTTCACGTGGCAACCGAATAAAATCGCGGTTACCTGAAAGTTCATACCCAGTTTATATCCGTGTTTGCCGGACAGTTTCCGAGAAATAACCGTTTAAAGTCGTCCAGATCTCGATTACGAACGTCTGCTGAAAAGCACATAGCGATCTTTTTTCTTGAAAGTAATATATGATACACTAAAATATTTTTCATGATGCCTTTTATTTTTTAAATATTAAAATATATTTTATGAGACGTGATTTGTTTTCTTGTTGGCTTTTTTTGAAACCCATCCCGTCCTCCGTGACGTAACGTGCCTCAACAGAGGTTGTGAGGGTGTGAGTGATAAATGGTCAAACGATTATCTTGATGAATATTTATTTTGGCTAGAATTCAACGTTAATATTGACTTCGAAACATTTTTTGACGCGTAATCGAGTATTTTCATTTTGACAATTTTTGGGGTGGCGAAAATAGGGTGGAATTTCATCGAAAACGGATGGCATTGACACATATCATTTCTCATAGACATAAGAGCTCAGAGTGTGAATGCCATCCGATTTAAGCGGTTTTAACCGTATTTAACAGAATTTTCATTAAAAATGCAAGTTTTGAATTTCTCGAAAACTGCCCGACAAACACGGAGGAAAATTTTTTGATAATGAGTGGAGGTACAGATCAGTAAGCTCTCAAATTTTCAAGCGGTTGCCTGACAATTTTTTTAAATTTAATTTTGCGTTTGTGAAAACGGCCTGTACATATCGGACAAACTGGGTATGAACTTTCAGGCAACCGAAATTTTATTCGGTTGCCACGTGATCATTTTTTAAACCCCTACCCCAATCTCCGTCCCTGTCCATTTCGGGCCGAATCGGGTAATGCAGCAGGGTTCTGAATCAATTTAGGACCCCAAATACCAAGCGCCATCCGGTTGCCTATTGAGGGCTACATCTACGCTTCACTGCTTTGACTATATCACCTTCTAGTGGAATAAAAATTGCCAAAAATAAAGCGATGGAGCAATGTGATAAAGAAAAATAAGTTTGTTTTGGTGAAACTAAGGCACCCTAAGTTTTCTGCTTCGAGTAAGTGGCGGAACTCTTTCTTTTCGCGAAAAAGGGAAATTGGTCATTTTTAAGTATGGTTGTCAGTATTAATTTATTTTGAACCCTTTAAAATGCTAATTAAGAAACGAGAACGGTACCATTTTATTGTAGATATTCAAGAAATTTTCAGTTCAAATTTCGTGAAAATTGGTTCACCGCCTCCCACTGAAAAAACGTAAACAATTTAATTACTGCTAACTTAGCCAAAATTAAATCGAACTTGAAGAAATTCTAAAAACTAACCTATATAACGAAAAAATAGTCTGCCAAATTTTAGCAAAAAATATTTAACAGTTTGGCCGCAATTCTATTTTTAGTCCAAATTCCACAAAATTTTCAAAACTTTCCCCAATTTGCCCAAATGGTCGAACGAATTTTTGTTTACCAAAATAAGGGTATTCTTATGTACTTTCACGTGATGTAACTAAAAAATAACTTCTTTTTAATTTAACCGATTTTTTGTCATTTTTGGTATATACATGCGCGCGGCGATTTCCCGTTATTTTCTGTATTATACGTATGCGCGCACAAGCATGCGTGTAATTATTCAATACTAATAATAATAATACAATAATACAATAAATTTATTTCGGTTAAATGAGTACAATAATTTAAATACGATTATAATACTGTTATAACATATTTTTCTTTTAATCAGGATAACCTACCTAAACAGAGCTTGTGTCGTAGGATTCATCCCTAAAATTTAGTGTTTTGCCAAAATTAATTAAATACAGAGAGTATATATAAAAATAAAATAAAAGTGCTTAGTAATATAACTTAACAATATTAACAACATATTTTATTATTAATATAATCATGAGCAAGGAGGAAGCAGGTACAAGAATAAATAGACAGACAGAGTAAAAATAGGACGTACATGGTGTTTATTTAATCTAGGAGACCCAGCTTATTCATTGTACATCAAAAATGGATTTTATATTAATAAAATTTTCGTTAACATATTTTCTTAATTCCTTTTTTAATATATGTATTTTTGTTATGTTTTTAATTCGTTTGGGTAGTAAATTAAAAAGTTTAGGGCCAAAAAAGAAAGAGAATCTCTGGGTGTGACTTTTTCTAATAAAAAGACTGTAAGATTGTAAGCAGGTTTTAAATAGAAAAAAAAACTCTAGAATGTAAGGTATAATTTTCTTTTTCGAAAATTCACTTGATTTTTTATAAAACTTTTTACATATATTGATTATTACTTCATGTTATTCATGTTTTCTTTCACTAGTAGTTGTACTAGATGTGCTACTGCAAGATATGTCTACTTCCGGATCGGTAACTGGAGTTTGAATATTTCTTCACCCTTGTCATCATTAAAGTCGTATACATCTGAGATATTCTCTGAAGTACCAAAATTCACAGAATTTTGGATGGTAGAAAACAACACATAATGAACTGATACTTGTGATTGTAGGGTCGGTTGCAAAACTAGACGTTGCTCATGCAAAATCATTGGCGTCATGTGCAGCAATTTATGCCGCAATGAAAGGAATACTTTGTGTCAAAATGCAGATAATATTGTTAACGAAGCTGTTGTTGATGAAGAGCCTGAGCAATTAGATATTAGTCCTGATATTTATGACATTGAAGAATTCGAAGAAGATAATAATTGTGAAGAAGATGTTTGTACTTTAGGGAATATCTCAGATGTATACGATTTTAGCGATGACGGGGGTGCAGAAATATTTCAAACTCTACGAATCGAACTGAAAAACCACCCTTAAAAATGGCCCATTTCGCGAAAAAAAAGGGTTCGCCCACCTACTCGAAGAAGGGAACTCAGGGTATTCTTAGTTTCACCAAAACAAACTTATTTTTCTATGTTGCCTTGCTCCATGTAAAATTTTCTCTACAAATCTAAATTTATTCCACTGTTCATAAATATCTTTTGTAGTCTACTCAAATTAAGAAATGTTAATCTGGGGCAGTCTACGTTCAGTTTATTCAATTTACTAAGCACTGCTGTCAATTAAATTGGTCAACCTGTTAACAGTGAAGATGATGGCCAATTTCATGAATGATAAGAAATTATTGTTTACAAACAGTTGATTGATATACCAATCTACTTTTCACCATGATTCTTTTTATCAAAACTTCTTTCATGCAGTTGATCAGTTCTAAGTAAAAGTCACTTCTGGTTTATAGAAATAGTGCTTTAAAATTTACAGGTATCTCTGTTATCCAGAACCTGGAAGTCGGATCGGTCCTATACGATCATTTGCAAGTTTATGGTCTTACTTTTTCTAGTAATTTTACCGAACCTGTAAAATCTTTAAAAGATCTTATCAAGGATTATCTGAATGGTTATGGGCTATTAACAGACGCCTTAAGCCAGCAATGTGCAAGTTATGTACAAACAAAAGTGGAGAAAATCCCAAATTATCCAGATTTAGAAATTGATTTTTACACTTCCAACGCCACGTCCGATAGTCTTACTAGAGGTTTCCGCTGGAAAAAGCCAGCTTTGGAGGCAATGGCCGGAGTTAATCTTGCCAGTTCCTTTAACATCTATCTGGCTATTTTAAATACCAAATCATCTGGCACTGTAAGGCTGAAAAGTGGTTCTCCTTTCGATTATCCCCTAATTGATTCTAATTGCCTCTCGGACCCTAACGGAGAAGATATCCTAAGAACTTATGAATCAGTTCAGATGGCTTTAAATATAATAGAGACAGAACCGTTTAAAAAAATCAATGCAAAATTAGAGACCAAACCCTTAAAATTTTGCAGTAAATATAAATTTTTAACAAAAGGTTACTGGTACTGTGCATTGAGATATTTAACTGGGCACGACAATCATCCATCAAGCACCTGCAAAATGGGCCCAAATCCAAAGAAAGGGGATGTAGTAGATTCAGAACTACGAGTACATGGCATAAAGAATTTAAGAGTCGCCGATGCCAGTGTAATTCCAATTCCAACGGCTGCTCATATCAATGCGATTTGTTACATGATTGGTGAGAAATTAGGTGATATCCTGAAGAAGGAATACGGAAAGCTGTAATACCTTGTAAATGTAACTATTTAATTAAACCATTTCAACAATTTTAATAGTTTTATTGAGATATAACTAGGTTAATTGGAGTTTATTATACAATGTGTAGTGGTGCTAGATTTTAAAGCCATATCTGCCACCTGCCAGATAACTCAATTATAATGAGGATAGTCTCTCATTTTACTTGTGCATGTAGCATTATAGGTTCTATTAATATTAAAACAGAATATATTGAGAGTACACCGTTGGAGGTGTAAATTACATGTGCACATCAAGCCATGTTTTAGCCTTTTTCAGTTTTAATGCCTCTAATTCAAATCTAAAAACATTTCTTTTCAAGGTATAAATAGAAAAATAGCGAATACTGGTTTAGCTTACCTTCAGCCGCCGCTTCAGCTGCTTTTACTGCTCCAGCAAAAGCACACATTGCTTCAGCTTTAGCATATTTTTCCACAGCTTCCGTAAGTTCAGTATCAGGGGTCATCTGCATTTGTGCAGCAATTTCTATTCTACTTGTACTGGCCTGGGCCAATTTCTCCATAATGCCTTTGGAAAGATGTATGTCTTGCGGGGGCGGTATGACATCTGAGAAGCCTCCCCCGCCTCCGGGAGACTCTTTTCTTTTCTTTAATTCTTTTTCCACGGCTCGGTCGAACCTAATAATTTTAGCATATTTTAGAAACGGTACGATTATCACACATGTTTATTTAATGATGGAGGTCAAAATATGAGAATAATTTAGAGAGTCGGCTTATTCATTATTATTGTTTAACAAGTGAGTTCTTAAAATAAATAGTAATAATCCAGTTATCACATCGTCAACATAGGGGGTGTAACGAAATGATTTGGAACGAAACTTTTGCTTAAATTAATTATTTGGGTGTGCAAAAAAAGACAGATAATTTCGCAAGTATGGGCGTAAAGGTTTCTTAAAATTTTGTCTAGGTTCTTCAATTACATCAAACCGTTGCATTTGGAGCAAGCGTAGGTGCGTTTTTACTACAGGTAGGTACATATTTAAATATGTGATGTAAAGCAACGTCAGTTGCAGTTAGTACTTAGATGGGTGACCATTTCAAGTGTTATAGCACGTTTCTCACTTAACTATATAATCTAGTTCAAAAGCACTATAATTTTCGAAATCATTCAATTTTCAAGGCCAACTAGTCAAATCACAATAAAAAAGTCCTTCAGACACTTCAAACACTAAAAAACCACAATTCTTCAAAAATAATTCTGAGAAAATTCATGCCACCTCGATAATTGACAAACAATCTAAATATATCAACAAAATCATTCAAACATCAAAATTTACTAAATTACAGTCAAAACATTATAAAAGATTGCCTTAAAGAATACAGCCCCCTCATTAACTCGATTCACTTCTAAACCACCTTCCAAACCTCTAGTCAGAATATTTTTATTCGCTTCCGGAACTTTCTGCAAATAAATTTCTCTTCAAATTAACTTCTAAATCAATCTTTTATTCATACTTCAAAACATCATTCATTCACATTTCCAACAAGCCCACAACACATTCATCCAAGCATAGGTCCAATTTACATGTTCCATACGCGCTGCTAGCAACTCGCGGCTACCTTCACTTCAATGCCTCAAAACTTACTTCCACTCCGTTCAACGACGGCGATAGAACATTCTCAATATAACATTAATATGACATCAATATGGATTAAATTACGACGTCCAACATTACTTTACGGGACCAGCTCAATTTTAACACTTTATTCAGACAGTTACCGCTTATATTTCTAAAACTAATTTAGATTCGATTTATATATCAAGAAACCCTGAAGGCAGGAGCCAGTCGGAAAGATAGATTTCGTCCTATATCGCATGTACATATTTGATTCGAAATAAAATTTTAAGGATTTTTGAAGACTTTGAACCGCCGCTATTTTTTATAAAAAAATTTGCTATGCGTTTTAGCAAAAAATACTTTAGACAAAAGCTGTAGGGCTAGATGAGCACTATCCAACGATGTATCGCATGTAAATATATGATTCTAAATAAAATTTTGAAGATTTTTTGAACTTTGAACAGCCGCCATTTTAAAAAAAATTTCTATGCGTTTCAGTAAAAAATGTTTTAGACAAAAGTTGTAGAGCTAGATGAGCACTTTTTTTTAACATTTATTTAACGTCGGTCTATTTCCGCTACTGAGGCCTATCACCGACGCCTATAAACGAGCTACCCCCAACCAGGAATTTTGCCGAACCACTTCCCTTAAGAAGACTAGGGATCTTTTACTTCTCTAACATTTAATAGACAAGAGTCCGACGGCTTTACATCCCCTCCGAGGGATGGTATATCACCTACACAACACCCGCTTAAGGTTGCATAGCTTCCCCGCATACACTGATATAGAAGCCGCTGGACGATATGTGAGGCGAGGACACGGTCTTTTTTGAAACAGTCGCCCATCCAAGTACTAACCGCGCCTAACGTTGCTTTACATCGCATATCGAAGTATGTACGTAGTATAGACGCATCTACGCTCGCCCCAGATGAGTACTACCCAAATAAGTATCACATGTACATATTTTTTAAAACTTTGAACCGCCGCCATTTTGAAATGAAGAAGGCCATTTGGCCCATCTTTGAACTTAACTGAAATATGGACCCAGAGTATATGCGTGCCATATTTCGTTTTCATCCGTTGAGAAATGCGCCCTCTAGAGTGTTCACAAATTTCGTTATATAGCATATATATATATATAAACTTTTGAACGGGGGGCATTTTTGGGGTCTGGGGACCATAACCGAAGAAACTATAGTGAGATTTTCCCTATGTCGTGACACGCTGCACTATGCAACAGGCAGATGAGACATCTACCTAAAAATTCCATTTTTCATCGCCATTTTATTGATGTTCTTTTCAGTCTCGAAGTTCAATTTTTCAACAAGGTTGCGCAATATTTCACCACTTTGAGCCCCACAGACTGTCTGGGGAAATATCCAGCTTTCTCCAGACTTCGGCGAGCTATGTCCCCATCATCCGTATAAATAGAAGAGCACGCCAAGCCCAAAGGAAGTCAGTTTCGGTGCACCTCAGGTTAGTTTCTGCGTTCCGCGAGCAAAGTCTCTACAACCGATAGTGTTTAATTCTTTCCCAGTTCCTTAAATGCAACAAATCGAGTGACCATTCTACTTCCTTGTGTAACGCAAGTAAAAATATCGATCTAATCAAACTGCCGTCGTGCATAAAAACAAAAAGTGAATTTTCTCAGATTTAAATAATCTAAATAAATCAAACTACAATAAAAATCGTTCTATGTAATGAAGCTAATAACACAGGGCCTCTGGACTCTCAACAGAAGCTCCTCACACCAAACTTTTTTTATTCTTTCAATCACAGAAGACCCTTGTGTGTTCACAAAGAAGACCGTGTCCCGTTTCACATCTTCCAACTTGTGTATCAGTGTCTGCGCGGAAGCTAAGTAACCTTAAGTGAGGATTATGTAGTAGATATACCATCCTTCAGAGGGGATGTAAAGCTGTCGGTCATCGTCTATTAAATGTTAGGCAAGTAAAAGGTCCCTACTCTTCGAAAGAGAAGAGATTCGGCAAAATTCCTGGTTGGGGTAGCTTGTTTACGGGCGTCGGTATTAGGCCTCAGTAGCATAAATAAGCCTACCTTAAATAAATGTAAAAAAAACGTCGCATCTTCAGCTGGTTTCATTGTGGAAAAAAGGAAAATCTAAAAATAGTTATCTATATTAGGCCAGGCGTCAGGGAGTTCAGGATGAGTAAATACCGTTTTAAATCCGACAAAAGATTTTACTGTTGAAACCAGCTCATTATAGGCCTTTTTTAGACATACAAATTTTTCTTCTGCGTCTGCGTGAGAGAACTGTCCACTACGCCATGCCACCAAGCCGACGCCTGAACCATTTCGATAGAGAATTTACTTATCTTTAACTTTGATAACCATTTATTTTTCGGTACAGAGCCGAGATATTGGCAAGTAAATGATTTTTCATCGATATTGCCCCAAAGTTGATGGTGTTCCGGGGGGTGGGCGAGAGGAAAAAATTAGTATGTCTAAAAGAGGTCTATAATCTACATCTAACTTTAATTTTTGTGACATTGTAATTTTCTGCTACCCATTACATAAACAATTTTTTCGCTACTGAAGATGTATGTTGTGGTATGTGTAAATGAGTGAATACTTCGTTTTCGCGACTAGTAGTGTTATTTGATCTACAATGTGACGTCACATTTTAGATCAAATACCTAACTTACTACTCCAGCTTTCGACTGAGTAAGCTCTTCCAGTATTCGATGATGTTCAGAAAACATTTTCACTGGTGTAACATCTAATTAAAAGGATGCTTGAAGTTGCATTGTTCTTATTTAACAAATATCTCATTGCATCATCTATTATATCTTCGCTATCTTTCCACTATAGATAAAAGGGAAATAAGTTCATTCCAAAATAAACATTGTTTTGATAAAACTATCGTCAAAAATATCAATTTTGATGTTAAACAGAGCGATCAGTTACTATTCTATATAAAGTAGTTTTTCTACGCCTATTATGTAATATGAGCATTATGATGTCGATTTTAAATAAGGAATGACCTATAGTCCCATGGCTGATATGTAATATTTATTACATGCCCCTAGAATGTAACAAGCATAAGTGGCGCCATCCAGTAGTAGTGCAATTTGTAATACTGTTTGCGTTTCTGTTGACAGTTGACGTTTCTATTGATAGTTAACCTTTCACGTTTCACCGTTGCAGTGGTAAAACAAATAGACATATAGACACAAATAAACCTAATTTATAGGCGTAGAAAAAGTATAGTCTGTAATTCGTTTGGAATGGCATATTCTGCTCTCGCCCAGAATGTGCTTCATTCCAAACTTATTACAGAATATACTATTCGCGAGAAATTGTGGTATGAGAGATCGCATATCAAAACAGAAAGCGAACGAAATAGTTACTACTTGTTCAGACAAATTATCTATTTTCAGTCGCGAAAAAGTGCTTATATAGAGACATATTTACATTAGAAAAAAATGGTTGTCCTATTTTTTTTGCTCACGACAGTACCTCGTCGTGGCACTTATATAGCAATGCAGAGGGGAAAAACTACAATTTTAAACATACATATATGTATTTACTGCCGCATAAAGCAAAGTTTCTAGTATGTAATGCCGCATCGCCGCCTTTAACATATTTTTGGAAATACGATAAAAAAACTGCGTTTTGAATTTCAGCTCCTCATATAGTAATTCGTAACGTTGATGTTGTCCGCTAGTTATGTGAGCATACTTCGTTTAATTACTTTAAAATCAAAGTTAACATGCAGTTAATTTGATAACAATTTGTAAGTATTTTTACGCGACTTAGCTAAGGAAGCGAGGATAATATGTAATTCTTTAAAAGATATTCTGCCATTTTATCGATCCCAAAAAATTATATATATTATGAAATAGTACTTAAAAATTTTACTTAAGAAATATGGTAAATATACTAGAGCGACATGATGACTAAAATATATAATTTAAGGATGTTATACCCGTTTTATCGATTTAGAAAAGTTTGTCACGAAATATTGTTTAAAGACTCTGTTAAAATAATAAGGTAAGTTGGAAGAATGATATGGTGACGAAAATATATAGAGAAAATATATCAATTTCTTTTCCAATTTATTACAAGTGTGCTCAAATTGTATTTATAATGTGTATTTTGTAAGTTTGAATCGGTCAGGCCGTATTTCTATCGTTCTGCTAAATTAAATTTTTGGCAAAATTAAACATTATTATACAAAGCATACAAAGATTTGTTTTGAGGCCTGAAGTTATTTATTATAAGCGATTATTAACGTAAGTATTACCATTCTAATAGCGTCTCTTTCTTTTCTTCAGCAACCTTTGGATTTGACGCAGCCTGATCCATATTGAGTTGTTGAAGTAAAAACCTTGGATCTTTTTGAGGTGCTTCGTCCTCGTCTTCTATTAAATACGCTTCTTTGATGTTCTGCTGAAATTTTTTAAATCTCGAAGATATAGCCCCTTTACCCTAAAACTTTATTAGATTGAAGAATGGCATTTCACTTGAATTTCACTTTTTGACACAATGTCAATTATGCAGTAAACAGTTTACACAGTTTACTATGGCTTTTCTTTAAAAATTTCGTTAATTATTTGCCAAATGACCCATCAACGATTGACAGCATTATTTTATCATATTTTGTAATAATATAATACTGTCAGTCCTGTTTTGTAGTGGTGATTGGCACCTTAATAAATACTAAAACTTGTCTTGATACAATCTTCAATTTTAGATTATTAAAAAATAACCTATGTCATAGTGAAAATCGTATCAGAATATAAAACAGAAAATTCGACAGAGGCTCAATTTAATCAATATCATGCAAAAGTTCATTTTCTCTGTTAGTGATGAGTACCGTATATATTTTACTAATGTCAACAAATAATTGTTTACATAAACGACGAAAATATACTTTTTTATTATACTTCTTTGAAAACGCCTTATTTTCGTCTGTATTAGTAATAATGTAAGATGGGCTTTCTCAGACTAGCGCACGGAAACAGCGCACGGAAAAAGTTTTCCCGATCTCCGTTTTTTCCGTGCTCTGAATAAAAATACCGGATATATGGCTTGAAAATAGAAAGCAAAACTAAATTTAAGAAAGTCTGTATGCTATCTGATGTTCAACATGTACCTATTCTATATTTTAATTCGTAAATGTTTGAATATTTGAATGAACTTCTGTAATATTTTTTGACGTTCTGTCAACATTATCTGACATACTAATTTAAAACAAATCACCTTTGAAATAATTTGAGAGTAACCATGGAACCGCATCATATATATCAAAACACTGCATTCTCAGCGTTGTTTATTTTCTGTCAATTATATTTATGCCGATAAAATGTATTCAGAAGAAAATCTCGAAATTCCCGATAACATCCGCAAGCGGCACAAGCGAGTGCGAATTTATTACCAATAAGATCCAGGTGAATCCAGGTAAAAATATGAACACGAATACCAACATTTTACTGAATGGCGAAATTTGAACAAAATCAAAACTGTAAGCGACGATATTCTTTTAGTTTATTTCGTCGAAAGTCTATGGAATCTTCCACGTTATGGAGTCGATTCTCATTGCTAAAAAGTTGTCCAAAAACTATTGCTTTCTTGAAGAGTCAAGCCGTAGGATATATACCGAAAAAGTCCAGAGTTTTAAGAGCAGAACAAGTAACCAATTTTTTATGTGATGAACAATATTTACTAGCAAAAATAATTTTAGTGTTTGGGATCTTTGGTGCGTGTCGAAGAAATGATTTAATACGTTTAAATTTAGATGATGTGGTAGAAAATGAACGCTGTCTTGTCACGTTTTCATAGATGGAAAAACTCGTACATCAAGAAATTTCACCATTACCAATGAAGGATGTACATTTGAACCCTGCACTTTATCGTAAATATGCAGTTCTACGACCTAAAAATATGAAAAGCAGAAGATTATTTGTTGCATATCGAAACGGCAGGTGTTACTCCCAACATGTTGGATGCCATACCGTCAGTGGTGTTCGGAAAATTGTTGCAGAATACCTCAAACTATAAAATCCCAGAGAATATACCGGGCGCTACTAAGGCGTCCTTCGGCAAGGGAAAGCTGCTGTGATTTACTCTCTCTGAAAAGGCACGGAGGATGGCGTTCTTCCACTGTAGCAGAAGGATATATAGAAGAACTCATACATAAAAAATTGAGGTATCACGAAAACTGTTTAACCTTTCTCACTCGCAAAATACAAGTGTATCATTTGTTCAAGAAAATCAAAATTTTTGCGAAGAATCTGTTTCAATAATTGCAGTTTCACAAAATGAAACTCCAGAAGGACTTAACCTGTGCAATATTATCAATTGCACAATAAACATAAACATTAATAATAACAATTCAAACTAAAAGCATTAATAGTTGGAGCTGTTATTATTAATAGTTAGTTAGTTAGCTCATTTTCAATATTCTTACTATAGTAGTTACATGTTTTTTTTATTCCTATAACTTATGAAAATAAAAATGTTCCAAGTTTCTTTCGTATATCTTTTTTTATTATATTTTGTTTTTATGTTATCGTTTTCAAAGAAGTATAATAAAAAATATCATTCATTACACGTCCAGAAATAGATGTTTCCGTGCTTGCATGACTTGACGATGAATTTGTCACACGCGCACGCAAAAAACTCTTGATGAAATATAGTATTTGTTGTCTCATTGATCCAACTATAAACAATTTTCCGCGATATACTTTTACACGTGGGGTATACATATTATGCTTGTGTATGTAATATAACAGTTGCTGTTAAAGTGATACCGATGCATGTTTACTAATCTCATCACCGCAATGAATTGCTATTTTAAACATCTGTTTAATACATTGCAAAGTATTCTCTTGTACTGTATGATACATCATAGAAATATGGGATGTTTCAGGTTATACCGGAAAATTTACATGATATTTATTTTTTATGAAAGCAATGGCGCGTAGATATAGCCCTGTAGGCAACAGGATGGCGCTTGATATTTAGGGTCCTGAATTGATTCAGAACCCTACTGCATTGCCCGATTCGGCCCGAAATGGACAGGGGCGGAGATTGGGGTAGAGGTTAAAAAAAATTCACTTGGCATAAAATTGCAGTTGCCTGAAAGTTCATACCCAGTTTATATGATAAAATTTTAATGTCATCCGATACGTACGGGGGTTTTTTTCGCACACGCGAAATTAAAAAAAGTTGTCAGGCAACTGCTTGAAAATTTGAGAGCTTACTGATCTGTACCTCCACTCATTGTCAAAAAATTGACATCATTGAATATTAGGCAATAACATCATTTTCGATAAAAGTAAAAATGTATAGAATATTATTTTATTATATTTGTCCAGTAAACATACACATTTGTTTTTTTGTGACGCATTTTGGGTTACAGTAAGTCTTGTGGGGAACACATACATAGCATACCAAATAATATTGGAGGCCGCGAGTGATTGCATAACTGAAAGATTATACGGCTGAATTTTTCGTCGTATGTAGAGGTGGATATGGTAATCCCAATTAATACTGATCTGCCGGAGTAAAGCCGCTGTGATTGGAGACCAGCGCTTCGTAATTTTGATAGCCAGTGCATGAATTTGACTGAACGAACATACGATTGAAATTCACATTGTAGGGACAGCATCGGTCACTAATGTCGTAATATAGTCTTTCTTATTATTGCTCTTCTTCTTCTTCTTTAACCCGTTCTCGTCCACTCCTGGACAAAAGGCCTCCTCCATACTTTCCCAACGGCATCTATCTTGAGCACTCAATATCCAATTTGTGTCGGCTTGCCTTTGGATATCGTCTCTCCATCTTATGTGGGGGCGTCCGACACTTCGTCTAGTTTCTCTGGGTCGCCACTGCATTATCGCCTTCGTTCACTGTATATTATCTCTGGCAAGGTGCCCCGCCCAGCGCCATTTATTTCTAGCGATGCGCTCTATGACGTCAGAGATTCGAGTGTTGTTCCTAATGACCTCGTTTCTACCTCGGTCCCTCAAGCTGATCCCCAGCATTGCACGTTCCATTGATCGTTGGCAACCCCGAAGAAGATTTGCTCTGTTTATTGTAAGGGATACAGTTTCGAGGCCGTAGGTCATAACCGGTACTATACAAGCGTCAAAGACTTTACGCTTCAGGTTAATGGGGATGGCCGGTTTCCTGAAGATCTGACCAAGTTTTCCAAATGCTGCCCACGTCAGGCCAACTCGCCTGGTAATTTCTGCGGTCTGGTTGTCCTTATCGAGCTTGATATTGTGCCTGAGGTACACGCATTCTTCAACCACTTCAAGCGTGTGGTTGTCGAGTGTGATTTGAATATTATCTGGGCTCATAATCTTGATCTTCAGGAGGCTCATCCTCAGGCCCACGGCCTCTGAAGCTTCTTTCAGTTCTCGCAACATAATTCCAAGTTCGTCAGTATCATTGCTTATCAGAACGATGTCGTAGGCGATTCAAGAATTTTCCGTCGATGTTGATACCTTTTCGCTCCCACGTCAGGTTTTTAAAAGCATCCTGCATAGCCAGGGTGAAGAGCTTCGGCTAGATAGTGTCGCCTTGTCTGACTCCTCTCTTGATGGAGATTCTCCCGGTGATTAAGTCTTCCTCGACTTTGACGTGGAGAGTGGCGTGTTCATAGATGTCTTTAATAAGATTGGAGTATCTTGAGTCAATCCTCGCCGCGTCCATTGCAAGTAGCACTACCCAGATTTCCAACATGTCGAAAGCCTTCTGATAATCGACGAATGCCAAGTGTAGTGGCACGTTATACTCAGTGCATTTTTTGATAAGAGTACGCACAACCTGGATGTGGTATCGACCACACTGTACGCCTTTCTGAACCCAGTTTGCTCTATGGGTTGGTAGAATTCTTGCTCTAGTTTATTCCAAATTTTCTCTTTTTCCTTCTAGCTAGGGAGGTGGTGGCAATAAGGGTATATGGTTTTATTGTAGCTGGCAATAATATGGGATGAAGGTATTGATATAAGTGACCGATTAGAGCAGCTACCTAGCGTGGTTGCTGCTGGGTTTCTTATAGTAATAATATCAAAAACTAAGCGCCTGAACTCAATGTCAATGTTACTACTACAGCTGGAAAAAGGTCAGTTATGTCAATTAAATTATTTTGACAAGAAATCATTGGTGGGCATCACAATGACATTGAGACTAATAAAAATAATAAAACATAATATATTATGAGTGATGCGTTACTAGTGAGAACCATATTTAGAATGGCAAAATCAGTCGATTACTTATTTTCGGCCGCAATAGTACGTGGCATTTAGAAGGCCAAAAATCTGTTTGAAACTTATTTACTTTTCTCCAATATTTTGCGCTACAGAATTATCTAAAATAAAACAAAATAATAAAATAAAAACATTAGAATATTTAAAACAAGTGGCTGACACAATGAAATTATATGGGAGCATATTTTTATTGCATTTTTAATTAAAAACTCAACAACGCCATACAGACTGAAATGTTTTTTCCGGCTTTTATGACGTCTTTACACTTTTCAACTTCACTCACACAATAAAGTCATATAAAAATTTTTGCCACTAGATCCCTAGCCACTCCAAGTTACGCCATTTTTTATTGCCTAAAATGTATTTATATTTATTTGTAATCCGCAAACAAACGTTGCCTCGAGTAGGCGCTATTAAAATTTGGACAGCGTTTTTTCTTTTCACTCTGCTTCAGGAGGGGCAGGAGCACGGTTCAGGAGATCGTCAGGATAGTAGTCAAAGTGCAACGCAACCTTGGGAAGAGCACCGCCATGGTGCTCCTTGATATTGAGAAGGCATTCGACACCGTCTGGACCCCGGGATTACTCTATAAACTTCATGACTACAACTTCCGGACTCACCTCGTAAAACTTATTCACTTGTTTCTGATGGGCAGAACCCTGCAAGTTCGAATGAATAACAAACTCTCAACACGGTGGGACATTCGTGCGGGAGTCCCGCAAGGATCGTGCCTGCTACCGAAGTTGTACAACTTGTACGTCTCCGATTTCCTAGAGTTCCCGAATACGAAGCTGGCCAAGTACGCCGATGATATGGCCATGTATGTGCATTCGCACAGCGCATAAGCAGCGAATATGCTGTTGAAGGCGCACATGGAGTATTACGGTCGGTGGAAGATTCGGGTGAACGCTGAGAAGTCAGACGCGATAGCTTTCATAAGTTGATTCATTGAAAATAGAATCTTTACGTCAATTTTGATCTAGGAAAGCCAAATTCCAACCAGGAGTCTGTATCCGCTCATGGTCAGGGGTAGCAGACTCAACAGACAAAATAAAAAATTGTTGTATACGATGGTGGTAAGGTGGCGCCGGTGTGGTGCAGCATACCTGCCACGACAATGGGAAAACTTAAAGTGATAGAACACAAATTTATACGCCTTATTTCGAATTCTGGAAGGTACACCTCCCTCAGAGATCTCTACGCATGTTGCAACGACATAACCCCGACAGCGAACTACGTCCAGCATATCTCCCAAAACTTCTATTCATTCAAGTTGGACAATAGTCCGCTAACAAGACACATAATACAAATCAGACAGCATAATGCCCCATTTCGAATCAAACACCCCTTACCGTTACTAATTTCCCGGCAACCCCTATCACAAAGCTTTCACCAACTATAACTTCCGCTAACTCTATCCTCCTTTGGCCAGATTTTTTACTATTTTTAAATATTTCCTGTCCATCTCCTCCTTTCTGTTTGTCACTTTTTGTCAGGTTTGTCTTTTTTCATTTCTTTTTGTACATTTTTGTTTCTAAATTAATTTCATCATTAAAGTCTTTTAAATCATAGTCTTTGTTGAAGGCAGCCTTGCGCAGCCCTGCATTAACATATCTCGCGGAAGGCACCTCGTTTAAGTTAGGATGCCTACGTCAGATACAAAATTAAAAAGTGTGTTGTGCCCATAAGTATTTTTAAATGTTGTGTAGTTTTAAGTTTTACTGATTTCGTTTTTGGAAATGTTTTAATGCTAACACCTATTTTTATTTATTTGTTTTTGTTCAAAAGGAGTTTAAGTTATTTTTTGTCAATTTTTCATTTTCGCTGACCCAGACCTGTTCCGAACGATCCTGCAACCTTGTAGTTAGCAGTCCTTGCCTGCAACCCGCCACCGAGTTAGCGCGGTGGTAGCACGGTCGGATCGGTACCGGGACAGGCTCTGGTTAGGCAACTGTTTTGAATGTTTTAATGTTAATAAATCTCTATTGATTGATTGATTGGCGTATGTAACGAAAGATTACGAAATAAAGAGGTAGGTATATTGAATAGTAGCTATAATTATAATCAAAAGTGTTTTTTCCCGTCATGCACCAAGAACATAGCTATAGTATGTGCCCTCACCACTTGACCCATAGTAACCCAAAATGCGTCGTAATCAGTATTCTATATTTTTTTATATGCAATCTTCCATCGTCATTAAATGGTTTAAAAATAAAGGAATAAATATCGTGGAAATTATCCAGTACAACCTGAAAAATTTCATATTTCTGTGGTATATTATATCGCACAAGAGAATAGATAATTGCAATGTATTGGATAGATGTTTAAAACTGCTGTGATGCGATTGGTAACTTTTAAAGCAACTGTCATATCACATCCACCGACGTACTCTTGTACCGACTAACCGATTAACTGCTGTATGAGTGTTGATATTTTATTAATGACATTTTCACATCATACATTTTATCGCGAAAATGCAAGCTGATCACATACACAACATATCCAACGTGTAAATGTGTGTCAAGGAAAATTTTTTAACATTTTATTCATGGCTTGCACATAAATCTGTAACTCCATGAGGCTATGCTAACTCAAAACAATGCAAAATATTTTTATAATGTTTTGTTTCATATAATATGACTTCAAGCAGCGCTACCATCGAAATGAAATACGTGTCATGGGTCAAACTGTCAAATGTGTGGATGATTTGGGTACATGATTTCAAGTGTGAATAAAATTTGCTTTTAAGTTGTATTTGCTGTTTTTGTTAGTATCGGCAGGAGCAAGAAATTATTATGATATTTATATTTTGTGTACCTAATTATTGCTGTGCTATTCGAAAATGACTTAGCTTATAGAACCTAAGATTTAACATATAGATGTTACTGTAGATAAGAAATAGTCATAAAATCTTAGAGGACAGAAGCAAAAAACCTCCGTCATCTAATGAATGAAAAACCTGCTATTAAATATACAATAAGGAACAAAGAAGTAAGAAAAATTAAGGGTGTAGTATGATTCTACTTAGTTTTCTTGTAATTCAGACATATTTCATGTACATGTATAAATTGTACATACTTTAGAATGAAATTTCAAACTTATATTAAAAATGTATTTTGTTATTCGATATTCCTTATTTAATTTGAGCAATGTGCATTTGTTCGGTCATATTCTGTGCCAAATTCTTATTCAAAAATATTTTTTGTCTTTAATTAGTGTTGTTAGATGTATCACCGCGGTTTCTACCAATTGCATTCTAACACAGTCATAACACATAATTAGTACTTAAATAAGAAACAGTTTTCAACAAGAAATTGAATAGCAAAATGCGATTCATTAAATCTACCTTCACCCAAATCTCAAAAATGAATTTAAATGTTCCCTCCGTTCGCGCAAATGTAGTACTGGTGGCGCCGCAGGTGTTCATAATACGAACCCAAACAAATATTATTCTAAAGTAAAGAAGTTTCCCATCTATATCACATACAATTCTCTAAGTCTAAACTATTAGGTAACTCCATCAAATACTTATATCATAAATGGGCATTTCGTACGCACGTATTGAATTTAGATATTATGGATTCTACAATACATAGTACATAGTTCTATTAGTATAAAATAAATACATAAGAAAGGCAGCCTAGTTTCTAGAACGAAAATTATATTTTAGAATATATTCTATAAGTTTATAATTACCTGGACTTGGTCTGACAAATTAATATTTTTAGGCATCCAGTTCAAATTATAATCAATTTGAGATCCAAAGGCATCGTGTTGACTTGGATAAACATTGGACGGTCTGAGTGGAACTCTAAACTAAAAAAAAAATATTAACGCAGGGATTCAGTTAGAATATTTTGAATTTTATACTTGGGTAAAATTTACAGGCCCTAAAGATTCCATCATTCCGCTCGTTATCATGGCATTTAATGTAACGTCATCGATGTAAGTTGGACTTCTGGATATGTTAATTGGAGTGATTCTTGTGCTGCGGTTTCTAGGTGATGCTCCTCCAGTTCGTGAGGAATCAGATCTCTTTGGTCTCTAGAAAAAATAAAAAGGTATTCATATAAATTAATATAGGAGAGGGTGCGTACATTTCCGGAACATCTTGAGAGATTCCAGTTGTTCTGATCCATTGTAGTCTTAGTTAAATATTTTCAACTTTTGTATTTAAATTCGCCTATAAATTGTCAAACAAAAATTTTAAACTACCGGTCAAAGGTGGAAAGTTTGACAAAAACGTCAACTGTGTCTAAATGTCGCAACATTAAAGCTTGCTATGAAGTGCTTGCTACTAGATAGTAATTATTTTATTTTACTTTTTGACTTTTGCATACATATAGAAGTAAATCAAAATAGGTATATAATAGTCATCATGAAATTTTAATGGATATGTATTTTTAAACCTTTGCGATTAGTTACCACATAATATGCCCATCAGTCTACATATCCATAATTAGTCTGTTCATATGTCACTCTGTGCGGGTTTACGATAACTCAAATACCTACTTCTCTTAGAAGATTACATCGAATTTCATGCTTAATATTTCTTGTAACAGTGGGTGTCTCATTAAATTTGATGGAATTAGTATATCCACACAAGTTTGGCATCTACTTGAAGAACTTTTCAGTTTTAAGCGACTTTAGAAATGAGACTAATTAGTTTTTAATCTTAGAATGAAAATATTTGGATGATATGCTTTCGAACTTAGAGGGTCATGATAGAATAAAACTAATTGTATCATGTACGAGGGTAGCTAGCTAACATGTTAATTTTTAAAATATCCTTATTTTACTATAAGGATCGTAACCAGACTGTAACTAACAGCTACTCTCGGCTATGTGCCCCGCCGAGCGCTGAATTACGAGTTACAAGCCTGGCGCGTTAAGTGTAATAATTACATATTACCAACAGAACGCTAATGCCTCGATTGCAATAAAAACCGGGCGAAAGACTAATTTCTACTTAAAAGGAGCTCTCGTGCCAGTCGTTCCACACCACTTACATACTGCAGTTTCGAGCTGTTTGCTCTCATCAGTGCAAGATAGGCTGTGACGACAGACACGAGGATCCTTCGGCTATTTGGTACCGGTATCCTTAGGATAGCGACATGCAAAACAGTAACCAGGCGCCATCTAGTGGTCCAGAGTTTGTTGCAATCGAAAAATAAATTGCCTGACTGGGCTTAGCATGAGTTCAAGTGCGCTTCTAGAGGGCAGAATATTAAAACATAATAATATTTCACTCGCTAATTTCTCTATAAAGTCCTTATTTTACTATAAGGATCGTAACCAGACTGCAACCAACAGCTACTCTCCGGGCTATGTGCCCCGCCGAGCACTGAATTACGAGTTACAAGCCTTGCGCATTAAGTGTAATAAGTGCATATTACCAACAGCACGCTAATGCTTCGTTTGCAATAAACACCGGCCAAAAGACTTAATTCCTAGTCAAAAGGAACTCTCATGCCAGTCATCCTACACCACTTTAACTGCAGTTTCGAGCTGTTGGCTCTCATCAGTGCAAGGTAGGCTGTAACAACCTGCACGAGGCGCTTGCTTACTGTTTTGCATGTCGCTATCCTAAGGATATCGAAATGTACTCACCAACTCACAGCTCATTTAAATTGATAATATTTAACTGATCATGAGAAATTAGTTGGCACCGATATCTTATGAGCTTAAAGTCATTATACTCATTATGGACATTATGGTCTACCCTCTCGGTGGCTCCGTATCAAAAATCATTTTTACAGCAAAAATTCCGCACAAGAATTGCGCCTTCACTTGCTACGCCTTAAAGGATTATTGGCCAATAAGAGATGAAGGCAGGTGTTTTTCACCCTCGGACCTATCGGAATCAATTGTTTCTCCAAAAAGCGGTGGAAGAAATGTCTTTTAGCCATGGGGTATTTTTCACCCCCTTGACTGGAGATAAGGGATGGGTGATTGATTTACCTCCCACATTCTCCTCGATCTTTTTCTAGTTGCATTCCCCCCAAATAGCGCGAATAACGCGAAAAAATCAGTTATGACCGTTTTTTACCTCTAAGGGGTGGTATTTATCCCCTCTCCTCTCGGTGGCCCGGCATCAAAAATTCTTCTTACAGGAAAAATTACGCAAAAAAACTGTGCTGCACCCTTTGGGGGTGGTTTTTGGCCAATAAGGGATGATGCTAGGTTTTTTTCACCCTTGGACCTGTTGCAATCAATTCTCCGCCCAAAACACGACTTTTAGTCCTCTCCCAAAAGTGTCCAACATTTCAGTTTATTTACCTGGACAGAAGGTAAAGGACATTGGCTCTGTGCCTAGTGAGTTATTATAACTCACGCTATTTGTTTATGGATACTATTACTTGTTCAAAAGGAGTTCGTTAATGAATATATAATCTAATATGAATAGAGAGTTATTTTTTTAATTTTTTTTTTTTTAGTTAATTTAATTTCTGTTTATTAAGTAATACTACATGGATGCGTAGCGATTTGGAGTGTATTATGTAGCGGGCATGCTTAGAAAGCACACAGCGTGCCCATCACATAGCGTGTACTGGATTCGATCCCAACGCTGGCCATACTGGTAGGAAATGTTGCGTTTTTTTCAATTATTATTAAGACAACCTTGATTGTGTGGGTTATAGTCTAGTATACTTTAACTTGGCGTGTGTATGTATGAGTTAATATTTCCGTACGATTTTATTTTCTCTTGTCCACGCAGACAATGTTTCAGGACTATTGCTTTAACTTTGTGTACAATATGGGAGAAAATGAAATCGTACGGAAATATTAACTCATACATACACACGAAAAGTTAAAGTATACTAGACTATACTTACTCTACATATATATCTAAATGATGATATACAGCTAACGAAAAACAATATTTGTTTTTTATTTATAATTAGCAAATTATAACAACAAGATGGAGGAATTTACAATTTTACAGTTTTTTATCATTTTATCAACATATTCGACATTTTGAAACTACTATTTCTACTAATCTACTAAACTTACAGAAATAAGTAAAAAATCAAATTCATCGTCATTTTATAGGCATTATTTTTTCTTACCACCATTTTTCACTGTATGTGATATTGTACTGCATTTTAACCGAGGGGCGTCTAGAGGTATCCGTTTCCTGTATGTAAAATTGCAATTTCCAGGTTACTATACTAGTAATTATTGACATTTAATGTATATCTACCATACTAGAATTCTGTTCTTTTTTTCCATAACTTTAAAATCTATTTTGATTTTTTTTTTGTGAGCCAAGTTGAAAAATGCCAAACCAAGTGTAACAAGTTTCACGAAAAACGGTCAGTAATTCCGAAGAAACTCGCAGACAAACATACTAACATGCATACACATACATCCACATAGAATTGACAACTTCTTTCTCTTCAAAAGTAGGTTGAAAATTGAAGTATCCCACACCCTGGGGCCATTCTATTTTAAAAATAATTCTTATGTTTTAAATTCAGGGAAACATTGCTTTTACAACTATAATTAACCAGAAATTATTGTAGAATTACACTCTTATTTTCATTTCCAAATTTAGGCAAATATTAAGTGTACAACAAATATTAAACAGAAATTATTTTAAAAGTCCGTAAAATTCCATAGGTAGGCCCGATTCGAAGTCGCCGAGTGTTTTAAATATTAGGATAAAAACGTAGATAAACTCCAAGTGGTGATTAAAAGCGCTTTTAACATGAGTTGCTAATTCTTATATAATACTAGGAAATTTTTACTCGACAAGTACATATTGTGAAGTCAGAAATACGTCGAGTGGTTTGTGCGAAATTGAATAAGGACAACGGTATGTGCACAGGAAGAAAATATAGAGTACATAACGAGCCAACACAGATAGCGATGATCTAGAAAACATTAAGTCACTGTATCGCGGCAGAGATATGTAAAAAATGAAGCGTGTGACCTGATTAAAGCAGAGGACGCACACTGTATCAGGGCAGAAGAAGGTCGATGCTGAACCAGTTCGCTGGAGGTAACTAATAACTAATTTACTGCATATGCCGAACCAGCACGCTGGGGGTAGCTAATAGCTAATTTACTGTATGTGGTGAACCAGTACGCTGGGGACAACTAATAGCTAATTTATTACGACGCTGGACCAGGTATTTGCGGGCGATTAATAGCTATTTTACTGTTTATGCCGGATCAGCTAGCTGGAGGCAGCTAACATCCACGTTGTTGAGACACTTGTCAACACAATTAATAAATATTTACTACGACGCCGGACCAAGTATCTGAGGGCGATAGTTCTCTAAAGACATCAACTAAATCCAGCCGGATCCTTCGAATTTTGGGAGTCTAGATGGTTCTAGAACCATTGAAGTAACTACGCTCGCGTGTCTACCGACGACCCCGCGGTTTACACGAAGCCACTCACACCGACGTAACTGTCTAAGTATCATAACCTATTTACTTCTCTGTTATTATTTTTGAATTGAGTTTACATTCAGGTTTCGAGTGAATATGGGTAATTGGCTTATTTGTGGTACTAACCATATATTATATATTAGATTGTTTTATGAAATATTAGCTTTGATTTTTAACAAGAGAACATGATAAAATTATGTACTGTCTTTGTGTTGCGTACAGATGTTTGTTGTTTCGAATAAAGATTCATAAACTTACAAAAGATTTATTTTCATGTTGTTAAACTAATCACATCTATCTGTATCATTGCTAATGTCAACTGTCTTTTTCTTTTCTTTTTTTAGTTACTTTTTTCTTTATTTTGGTGGTCGCCTTTGGCGCCAACATTTACATTTGAAATTTAAACATTACAAATTATATTACGGTTTACTCAGTTCACATGCTAAACAATTTACGAGGGAGATTTACGTTTGCTAAATAATACGATTATATTCTAGGACTATATATTTCAGAGTTTATGCAATGACAAGCAACTTTAACTTCAGTTATATTTCAGTTGATACACTATCCAAGGCCTAGCGTGTGCCTTTATATGTAAGGTTTCACAAGAATATTTTGCAGTTCAAATTATTGTGAGATATTCCTCACCTGCAAATACCTGGTTTTCTATGATTGTTTAATAACGATCTGCCACTATCATTCCTTTACGCACTACAAACTGTACAGACCAACGGTCAGTGCTAGGTCAATTGGCCCGTGGCCTTTCTTATATTCTAGTAGGTTACTTTTCATCGAATACTGAACCGGGACGTCTTGTCTATTTGAATTACATCTACCCACCCCATTTTACGTTGTTGAACTGTCATACACAATTTGATAGTTGCCGTTTGTGTAATACATGAGTATTTAATTCCCATTTATCACCTAAATTCTATAGTGCACGAACATGACATGATTATTGTCCTCTGTTTTGCACTAAGTTTTATTTTATCATAGCGATTGCTAACACCATAATTTCAATCACCATTTAATTGGCCTCTTTGCCGCATCTTTAATTACAACGAAAAAATAACACGGCATGCTATTGTATTACCTGGTTCTTGTTATTGCATAGCCAACCCTGAAACGTATGGTGATTACTATAACGACGTGAATTTTCCTATAAAATATTTAGACAATTGTCTCAAATATTTGGATTGCTTTTGACTGCATGTTCGGCCATCTGCCGCATCAATTATTATAAAATAAAATGTTTTTTATTGACTTATTGTCCAACGACTCATGTCTTTTTTTCAAACTTATCTTTCTAGCCATTCAAGTAATAAACTAAATAAATTGCGTCATTGCAATCAAAGCAAGAAAGAAACAAACTTCAACACTATAAATTTACAGTGCAATCTTGAGTAGTAAAATATGAATTACATAACATAAATCATTAACTAGGTTTCTCAATTAAGAAACAGTGTATGCAAACTTACAGGGTGTTTAAATGCATAGTGATAAATTTTTTCAGGTAGATAATATCAGACAAAGAAATCATAATACTGAACTTTGTATAAAGAACTCAGGTACAAATATTACGAACACAACATGATTTGGGTCCTAAATTTGAAAAACTAGACGTTCGCATAAATGGCCAATTTGTTTATTTATCTTTACATCAAATTGAGATAAATAATGAATGGGTGGGATTAAATAGGTTCTTGATTGCTTCACGATCAAAGGATTTTTGTTAGTAATTAATAGGCAGGGGATAGGGTCATTTCAAAATGAAATTAATTTTCTTTCTTATTTATATTATAATAAAATATGTATTACAACCACAGATAAAATATTTCTAAAATTAATTATTTACATCGATAAATCAAAATTATAATTATTATTTAATTATTAAACATAGTGTAACAATTTGCGTAGAAAAGATCAGTCTTCGAAATGCGTTTGTTCCTCAAATTGGTGTTCATATTGCCCTAGCACTCGCTGGTTTGTAGGATCAAAAGGACTATTTAAGAACAATGTGGCTGGATACTTTTTATTTCTTACTTCTATCTCATAAGATCCACTTTTTAAGAATTCGCTGTCTATAATTTTGCCTTTTGGATGTTCAATATATCTGAGAGAGTAATAAAAAAATTAGGAAATTAGGAATCAACTGTTATCCTGTAAAATTGCTTACCCAATTCCGATACTGCTATCTAGACTAAAACCATATTCTCCTCTTCTAAGATATCCAACAATTGTATCATCTCTCCAAATAGTCTCGAAACCATATAACGCGACATTGTCTTGAAGAGTAAAGAAAACTCTTTGTTTTTTAACCCCCTGCTGTTTAACTTGCTCTACAACTTGTTTTCCTAGATATTGTCCATCTTTACGACAGATTCTTGTTAAACCAGCTTCTACCGGATTGTCGTCAATTCTTAAGTCATAATTTAGAAGGTGGTAACCTAAAAATACAATAGAAAGAAATATAGTTTTAAAACATTAATACCTAATTGTAGTAAATAGTATATGACCAGCTAAAAGATTTAATAGTGGGATCGATCTGGCACAAAAAAATCCCCGAAACGACAGTGTTTTTTTTTTATTTTTTTGGTGTTTATATTATGTAGTCAGACTCTCTCTATCATCTGGTCATGTTTGCGGGCGCAAGGGGGTGGTGGAAGATGAGAATTTAGATGTAAAGATATGGAAAAATCGGTTTTTCGCACATAACTCGCTTAGTTTCATTCGGATCGAAAAAGTGTATAAAGTGTATGGATTAAATGAAGGGCTGATTGTGCGTAAACTAAACTTTGATCTGTCGAAATCGACCTAGTGCTTCTCGAGATATTGCGATTTGAAGGTACGAATTTGTATACGGATTTTTTACTGCAGCAGGAATGTGCCGAGAGCCATGTTCACGTTTTTTTCGGGATAGAAAGCGACTTGGCGAATTTTTTCGCCATCGGATGCAGAATTTGTTTCTCTTTGATTTGAGATCAGCCCGATTGCAATCGGATGGTTAGGAGGTGAGGGAGGAGAGTGTAAAGTTTTTAGCCAATAGAAGGGCAAGGGAAAGAGTTAGGAACCTAGGGCCGGGCTCATTTTCAATGGTATTCAATTCGCTTTCAGATTTTTTTTTTGCTCCCAAGCTTTAACTGCATTAGGGCCTGCACGGCCGGAGAGCCTAGCGCTCCCACCACTCTCCCTACTCTCTCACTAATACACGTCCAATTTCGCTAATTATAAATAATAAACACAATAATTAAACACACAGACAATATTCAAATTAGAATAATTAAATCCAATTGCACATTGCACAAAAACAAATGTAACTACTTTTCCAGGAATCTTGTGGATCTTTGTGAGCTGAGAGAAGCTGCTGAAGAATGGAGCGGTGATAGAACAACTTTCATTAGTTGCATTAGATTGGCAAACCTAGGTTGACTTAGTCCATTTTTCATTTCGTTTCGAAAAAATTGGTTACTCTTTGTGCTGTCCCGACCGCAATTGACTCGCTTACCTTTATAGGTTTTTAATGTGCGTCGGGTCGTTTGATGCAGCATGCCGCTATGACTCGCGGCGATAATAATTATGTCGTAAAGTTTTTGTTGCGTTTTTAGGTATCGGGCACTTATTACTTGAACTATATTTAATGTGCGAGTATCTTATGCCATTTAACGTGCCGCTTACGCTCTAAAAGCGGCACACTGAATGATCTAAGGAGTGTACTATAGTTTATTTTCCTTCAGTGGCGAGTATCAAAAAGGTGGAGGCGTGAATTAAGCAAACAAGTTGGCAACCAGTAATGCCAGTGAACATAAAAAATGCACAGACATAAAAAAATAAACATATCTGTGAAACAATGTCATACTTTGCGCAAAAATTTTAGACCATATTCAACTGGTAATTTTTTTAATTTTAAAATTGTACAAAAATATTCAACGCGGTACTAACTTTTCAAGTACTAAAATAGTACAATTGTACTGACTATCGGAACAATGTCTCCGTGCCCCCGAGCGAAGCTGGACGTATATTAGTGAGAGAGTAACGCGGCTCACCGTACGTTCCCGTCGCAGAAAAAA
Source organism: Leptura quadrifasciata (assembly GCA_963675555.1). Taxonomy (NCBI): domain Eukaryota; kingdom Metazoa; phylum Arthropoda; class Insecta; order Coleoptera; family Cerambycidae; genus Leptura; species Leptura quadrifasciata. The sequence continues at coordinate 49,598,007 of OY776678.1, forward strand.
ATCCGTATACAAATCCGTACATTCAAATCGCAATATCTCTAGAACCACTAGACCGATCACGGGTCAAAGTTCAGTTTACGTACATTCGCGAGCCCTTCGTTTTATCCCTCGAGTTATGCGCAAAAAACCGATTTTCCCATACCTTTACATGTAAATTCCCCCCCCTCCCTCTTCCTGCAACACTCCCCTCGCTCCAGCAAACATGACGAATTCAATTAAATTCAAAAGAGTTTAAATTACAGTTAAAAATTACAACAGTTGCCTCACTAGAACTTGCCCCGGAGCCGATCCTGTAACCGCCGCGTTAACGCGGTTGCGGATTGCAGGATTTGGCGGGACAGATGATAGACAAACATGACCAGATGATAGAAGGAGCCCGACTACATAATATACACAAAAAAATCGAAAAATACACTGTCGTTTCGAAACCCAGATCGACCCCACTATAATAGCTTCAAGTTGCAGCGTGACTACGGATCAGGTTGTCAAAGGCCTCTTACTTTGTGGTGCCGCACCATCGGATAGATTTTACTTTTTTTTACTGTATGAAAACTGTCTAATTTGTACCATTTAATATACAATACGCTCATATATTTTGTTAAAATTTTGTACCTGAGCAAGCAGAGAAAATAGATAGAGAAAGGTGCGAAAATAATGAACATGGTGGGAAAATGAATGAATGTGGTGAAAAAGTGTGTGAAGATAGGGAAACGCAGTAGGAAGTTGGGGAATTGGCGAGAGAGGGGAGGAAAAAGATAGAAAATCCAAGAAAGGAGAAACTAATGGAAAAGTGCATAACAGTGATGGAAAAATGGGGGAAGGTAAGTAAACATGGACAATATGTAAAGGAAATAGCGGGAATGTAGAATACGATTGACAGGTGATGGAAGAAAGATGGAAAAAGTTGAAGGACGCTGGTGGAAAAGTTGAGGAACGTAGTTGGAAAGAGTAAGAATATTCCAAGAAATGGGAGAAACTATCAGAAAGGTGAAAATAGGTGCTGGAAGGTAACGGGAAAGAGAAAGAATGAAATTACCAAATGAGAGAACAGTTTGGTTTCTATGCTTCAAAAAAACACAAACGATGCCGAATTTGGTTTCTTGGAGAGACTATATCTTCAACTTAATGAAGAAGGAGTGGTCGTGGCAGTGTTCTTTCAATAGTAAAACATAAAAAAAAATATTCACCTTTTTCACACCTAAGAGAATCTAGGGCTCTAAATCCAGCATGTTTCAATTCGAAACCTCTTCCAGCTTCCATGATCCTATTATAAACTGGCACACATGATGCCAGAGGGATGTGCATCTCAAATCCTAGTTCACCTATGTAGCTCATTCTTAAAGCACGACAGGTATGACCACTTATTTTTATTAGCCTGGACATGCCATACGGAATTATCTCATCAGTTATGGGATATTCTGTTATGGATTGAAGTAACTCTAGGCTAAAATGAATTATTTTAAAATTTAGAATTTGACTGGTTTCATTTTCAAATATCAAAACGCCTATAGTCGGCAGCTCACCCACTCAAAACGACTAATATTTCATGAATATCAATCCGTTTTATACAGCGCTATCAAAATTTAACATCATTTAAAAACAAGTTATAAGTTAAGAAAATTATAGTAAAATCACCTTTTAGGCCCTTGAATTGACAATATCCCTATCCTATTTGTCATTTCTGTAACTAATGATTTGAAATTCTTTCTATACAGTTGTTTCCTAAAGTGAGATTTTGTTTGATAACCGGATCTTGATCCAGCTACTACGTAATAACCTTTACCCTGAAATAGGAAGAGATATTATGTTTATTGATGCGCAAATAGTTTTAGATTCTTACTTTTAAGATAGGTCCCACCAAGGTACCAGCCCCTTCTTCCAGTGGTATAACGACTACATCAGCTTCAACTCCGCCTCTAGAGTTAAGTGAACAAGTGTATATAACGCTACCAGGTTCTTTATCCAAGTTAGCGGTAAACAACCAATCGGCTGCTTCTTCTGCGTCTGGACCAGCTAAGTACATTTTGGTGAGGCAAGTAAGGTCGAACATGGCTACGTTGTTTCTAGCTGCTAAGGCTTCTTCTTGGATCTGAGAATAATAAATAAAAATTCAAATTTTTAAATCTCTTCTATTAACTTCGCTTAGGGTGTATAAGTACACATAAATGGATGTTGTTTAAATTATTTCAAAGCAAGCATTGGAACAGAAGCTTGGGCATAATTATTTCGGCTAGTCAAATTGATTTCCGTTCCAAATAATCTATAATGCTTTATTTATAAATAAAAGTGAACGGAATTTTAACAAAGGTGCGATCTCTCTAAGCTGTAATTGAAAGTTGACATTGGCAGCTAAGCGAGCGACGAAAGTCACTTTCTATGTATGCGCGGAAAGTGAGTATTTTCCAACCGGAACCAAATTTAAAAAAATCAATTTCTCCTTAGAAACCACTTGTCATGGTTAACGTTAACTTTAAGAATAAATTACTAGAAGTTTAACAGTGAAATAATTTAAAAAATCAGTGTCTTTTCGGTAATTTTGTTGTTCAAGGGTCGATACAGCATTTTTCGCCCACAATATAAAAAATACTATTAGCTTCAATTAGAACTGTAAATATACATATTTTTTATCACTGTGTTCGGTTTTACATTTACAATAGATAATTACGTATGCATAGATAATGGCTATTCCAGAGATTCTTTTGAAGAGCCTTACTTAGATATACTTACTAAATCGTGGTGTTTCGAGAAATTAAAAGTAAGTTCTCCTTCCAGTTCCTTTTCATAACGTTTATCCTCATTATCTACGTGTCCATAATTACCATACCAGTCATATCCTCTTACTGGAGCAGTACGGTCTTTAATAAAGAAACTAGGTCTCTCCCAACCTAGTGCTTCTTCCATTACGGCACCGCTTGCGACTAATGCCTAGAATTATGTTAATAAATTAATTAATAATTAATTATACAGTTATAGTTTGGCTATGGCTAGAAAATTAGGTGTTAAACTGAAATAACGAGATCTTCGATAATGGATATTATTAGGTGCTTTCCACTTATCGACACAAGTTGATTTATATCGCCAAAAGTAACCATTTTATTGAGTGTTTTGCAATTACACATCTATTTTGTTGGCTTGTATCAAATGGAAAGTGCCAGTTATAAAAAATAGAGTTACAGTATTTAAATATAGATACTTGAAAATCATAAAATTAGGGAGTATGAGAAATTCGATAAATTTATTGGTTTGGATAGTGGAGTTTTGTATGAAAGTTTTAAAATAATACACTAATGAACATAGAATGTCAGCTATAAATTGGTCATTATAGTGAATTCAATTCCAAGAACATTACGAAAGTTGGCTATATATGGAACGAGATATTCTTTCTATAACAACTTTACAGAATTACCGAATTATCTTTTTGTATAATTGACATAAAGGTAGAATAAGTTTGACCTGGTTGCCTTTCACAGCTTTTGTGGATCAATAGGATTCTCTTCATGCCAACTATCAAATTCTAAACTAGCCTAGAAACGACTAAGGATTGGAAAAACTTCACAGCCGCCTTGATTCAGTCCAAATATTATTACCTCGGCTTCATGCAATTGTAAAAAGGGATGCCATTCAGCGCATGCATTTAAGCTTTTTTTTTAAGGGGAAACTCATCATGAGCACCTGAGCTTAGTGTCTAGCGCTAAAGGTAGTGCCGGACTTCAACTGGCTAAAACCCCTTCCTTCTTTAATGTTTCCGACTAGTTTGGAACTGCTTTCGCTTATCTTCAAACCAGCTGGTCATTTGAGTTCATTGTTATGAATTCCTCCATGGGGTCAGCCCCATCTCTCTTTCATCCTCTTCCTTCTTTTTGATAATGCGAGTTATCGCCTCCTCCGCCTTTCTACAGTTCTCCTCTGACTCTAGCATTATCTCTACCATATCGTCCGGGGACAGTAACGACGCCCCACCGTGTTGCCTCTCTTCCCTCCACCTGTTGCATACGAACACGATGTGTTCCACGTTGTTGGCCTCCCCACAATATATACACTCTCGGCTATCAATCTTACCGATATCATTTAGATATTCCATGAAACACCCATGTCTACACAGGGCTTGGGTAAGATAATACCCCACTTCCCCATGCCTCCGTTCCATTCACATCCTTACATTTGTGATAAGGCGTCTGGTCCACCTTCCCTTGTGTGCGACCTCCCATCGTCCCTGCCACCTTTCAAATAGCCTGTCCCTAGCTTCTGCCTTCGCAACTCCCTCATAGACTTCCAACCGCTCTTTGGCCTCCTCCGGCGGCTTACCTCCTTTCTGGATCAGGACGACCCTAGCCTTTCTTCATCTGCTCGGGAAATCCCCCCTCTCTGGAGCGCGGTTCATTACCCTTAAGATCTCTCTCGGATACTCTTCCGTGACTAGATTAACTATTTCAGGCGGGATTTCATCTAAGCCTGCCGCTTTCCCACTTTTGAACCTGGCAAGTGCTGCCTCGAGTTTTTCCGCCGTAAATGGAGGGATCGCAGTCACCTCTACCGCCCCCCACCTAACTATGTCCTTTTCTGGGAACAGAGCGCTCACCACTTCAGGCATCTTTTCCGCTGGCAAAGCCGGAGGGGATTTCTCATTTGTCGGGTAGCAAGTAGCAATCTTATAACCGTCTTCCCAGACATCCGTATCCACACTCTCACATAGTTCTCTTCACATATCTCTCTTTGATCTTTTATTAGCCCCTCTCAAGTTTCTTCTGGCATTTCGATACTCCTCAAGATACGGGTTCTCCCCAGGCGCTTCTGCTCTCCTATTCTGCCTTGTACTCTGCCGACGGATCGCGATACACTCTCAGGAGAGCTGCGATCTCCTTCGTCCACCACTAGACCTCCTTTCTCAATTTCCTGATTCCCCTCCTGGGCATTGCTGCATTGCAGACTCTAGTACCGCATTGGTGAGGGTTTCCTCCGTTTCATTCACGGCTTCTCGGAAGGGCTCCGCCAAACTCCTTTTGAATGCTTCCTTGGTTAACCTGCCCAGCTTCCAGCCTCTGCCTTTCACCACCTGAGTACTCGATTCTGCCCTATATCGCAAGGAATATAGAGACGATCACTTAATGTCTCTTCCGCTGTTAAAACTCTCCATCCAGTAATTCTCCTGGCGACCCCTTCCGAGAATAAAGTCAGTTCTAGAGTGGAACCAGTATCTCCTCTTATGAAGGTATAAGCCGTGCTCTCGTTTAGTACATGCAGGTCTTCTCTGGTTATCCACTCGCTGATTACCATTCCTCCCTCGTTAGTCCGGTCCATGCCCCATTCTGGAGACCAATCGTTAAAATCACCAGCCACTATCACCTCTCTCCTCCCTTACCTGTTCACTCTCATGGCCCTTCCGAGCTCCTCCTAGCATTAAAGCTAGACTAAAATACAGAGATTATCACTGCGAATTCTGCTCCAATTTGGATGCATGATAGAGGCGTGAAAAAAAAGGATATAGAAGCAGTACCTAATCGAGGCGGAATAAGTTGAAATATAAAAAATTAAGTAGTAGCAGACTTAGCGCCAAATAGACAGCGAGACAGTAACGAAGAAATTAGTGCTGATACATTACTAATAATAATCAATTAATTAAATTAAGATAACCATATTATTGAATATATTGGGAACTTTTTGACTTGACTTTGAACTGCTCAGGATATTAGTACACCATTTTCGATTGTGAACCAAAATATTATCAATATTACAAATAATGGAAATATTATCATTCAGTTCAATCAACATTAACATCTCTTAGCTATTAGTGTATTAATTTTAAAAAGGGAATGAAACAATGTATGGAAAGAAAGTGTTCAAACACTTGGAGAAATCATAAACGAAAAACATGAAAATGCTCTAACTTATACGCCTGCTCTTATTATGTATCGATTTTTTTTGTGTGTATTACAGAATTGAATACTATTGTACTGTAATAAAGCCCACAGTCAATAACCATTTGAATTTAGTATAGTACTACTGAAATTAGAATCATGCTTCTGAAACTAAAGTTTTCCGGTCCTTATCTTACAAGTTGCTAAATTTACCGTATACGCTTTTGTTCTGCTGAAACTAATTTTAAACTTTATAAATTGTATAATTGTTCCACAAACCTCATGGAAGGGGTCAATTCTGTGATTTCTTCCAGCAAGGCGCTGATCGTGAGAATAAGCAATACTATAAGTCTTTACATAAGATTCGTGGCTAGTTTCAGTAACCCAGGCACGGTCTTGTCTTTGCACGGGAGTGAATCTTCTAATATCATACGCGAACAAGGGCATCTCTGGACGACCTAATGCCACCCAACTTGCTAGTTGCTCTCCGGCACCTCCACTTAATTGAATTCCCAGTGAATTGAAACCGCTTCCATGGAATAAACCTAAAAAATAAATTATATGGGTAGTTATTTGCAAATGATTTATTTTTAAAAAGGTAATCGATTACTTTGAGTTTGTCATATTCAAATATGGGAATTTTCATAAGGAAATATTTATCATTTATTATTCTGTTTTTCTTTTCTTGATATACACAGTAATGGTTTGGGAATGTCTATTATTAGTACAATAAAATTAATCTATCGTTTGGATTTAATTTCTCAGGAGATAATTTTGTGATCAATCGATGAGGGAAAAATGTCAGCAATAACATATTAAAATGTTTAAGACTTGGGCGTTGTAGCAATTTTGTAAATAAATAAAAACTATCAGCAAATTGGCCTCACTCGACTTTAACACGATACAATGGCCATAAAATGCTCCTAATAATTAAAAAAATATGTATTACATTGTAGAGCAACATATTCTCTACAATTTTGATATGGGAAATACCCCACTACGATGCTTAATTTTTTTAAATCAATTTTTTAAGATTGTAGAGAATTTCTTTCTCTATAACGTGATATATATTTTTAATTATTGGAAGTATTTTATGGCTATCGTACCGCGTTAAAGTCGAGCAAAGCCAAATTGTTAATAGTTTTTATTTATTTACAAAATTGCTACAACACACGTGTCTTAAACATTTTAACATGTTATTCCTAAAATTTTTCCCCATCGATTGATCATAAAATTATCCCCTGAGAAATTAAATCCAAAAGATGTGACAAATTGGTCTAGATTTATTGTACTATATATGTTAAAGTTGTCTCATTTTTCATGCGTTATTCAAAATCCCATAAATATTTATGAATGTTTATATAAAATCATTGGAGTGGGAACGAAATAAGCAAACGAGTTATTCTTATTCTCAAACTTGGCTGACTAGTCGCGTACAATAGCCTAATTTAACTTTTAGTTGACAATGTACGTCAAATGAAAAACAACATGTATTTTTGTATATTTTTTGAATTCTTCCTCTCTGAATATGGCAATGTTTTCGTGCTACTTTCTGGTTGTAATTTTTTGATTTCACCGACGTTTTTTTATCAATTTCTGAAAACTTTCAACTTTTAAATTTTTCAAAAATGATTACGTTTTTAATTTTTCAAAAATTTATTAGTTGTACTTGTGTTATACGGATGAGCAGTAGATGTCTTCGAGTTTCTTGCCACGTAGTGAGTTTCATTTACAAAAATTACGCTTCCTGACGTAAAATGAAAAGAAGTGATATTAAAAAAAAAAAAAAAATAAGAATGTACAATTTTGATTTTCAGTGAAAGAGTATTGTCGACCGAGCTAGAGTCCGTTAGAGACAAAAGGGTGAAGAAACAAAAAAAGGTCTTATTAAGCATAAGCATAAAGCATATGTTTGCTGATGGCATGAGCATCCTATAACGATAAAAAACAAAATAAACTCCATCACTGTGCACTTATAAAGTAATCAAATTTAATGACACGCTACCGATGAGTTTCACAGTGTATATTATTCGCAGTCTGAACAATTTGATCCATAGTAATCAGTAGGTAGTAGATGCCTGGCCAAATATTTGTTAAAATGATATTAAAAATATTTTTGCGAGTCATATTCACAACATTAAAATGATACATTTATTCCTACAGTGGCAAAAAATAAATAAACTAATTCATTTGCAGAAAACATCATGGATCTCGATAGAAAACCCATGTAATGTATAAACGCGAAGTTGAAAATGAACAAATTCCACCATGGATATCTTAGGTAAAGAATCTAATTGTTTTTTATATACGTTAAAATCAGTGTTAACGTTATCTTTTTTAAATATACCAAATATTTCCAAAAAAATATTTTTAGGATGGTTTCTCGATGCAGTTCAAACCAATATATTTCCGATTTCATCAGATATCGAATCAACCAGCTTTCACCTCTCATCGATCTTTTAATGACCAACGACGAATTTCTGATAAGTTAGACATTTGCAACCATATATGTATCGATTTAAGGTTCAGTTTGTGACCTCACGTGTGGATTCCCACTCATTTAACTACCACAAAGCCGCACTAAATAATTACTTTAGAAATGTAAACTGGTTCGATGACTGTACATACCGATCCAAATTCACCTTGGATAAACAAGCAATTGCCTTACTTGATTTTTAAGGCAAACCAGGTATGACTATGAGGAAAAACTGATAACTACCATGGGACCTAAAGCCTTTTTTAAGTACACTCATTCCCGATTAACTAGCAGAGTGTTAATCTTAACTATAAATGGAGCAGATGATGTTCCCTGCTACTTTTTCTGAGGCATACACAGTGACCCAACAGGTAGCTACCACAACTTGATGTTCATAACCACATGAACACACAGCTCAAAAATATTGAGTTCAGCACCCAAGCGATCCAAAGACACTCGCGGGGCGAGCGTAGGTGCGTCTTTACTATGTACATACTTCGGTATGCGATGTAAAGCAACGACAGGCGCAGTTAGTACTTGGATGGTGACCATTCCAACGGAAACCGCGTTTTAGCCTCACACATCTTCCAGCGGCTTGTATATCAGTGTATGCGCGGAAGCTATACAACCTTAGGCGAGGGTTGTATAGGAGATATACCATCCTTCAGAGGGGATGTAAACCCGTCGGTCCCTTGTCTATTAAATGTTAGGCAAGTAAAAGATCCCTACTCTTCTTAAGGGAAGAGGTTCGGCAAAATTCCTGGTTGGGGGTAGCTCGTCTACAGGCGTCGGTGTTAGGCCTCAGTAGCGGAAATAGGCCGACGTTAAATAAATGTATAAAAAAAAAGGCACTCGCGAAATTTGCGTCATAATTCTTTGTCAGGGCCCGATGAGGTGTACCCCAAACTTTTATCAAAACATGCTGGAACTCTGTGCAAACCCCTTTCTAAAATTATGCAAGAATCGATGAGCCGAGGTACTCTACCTGAAAATTAGAAAGCCGCCAACATTATCCCAATTTTTAAGAAAGGCGATAAACTCTCAAATTACAATTACCGTCCCATTAGATTGACATCTGTACCCTGTAAAATAATGGATAGAACGATTTGCGAGAAGCGAATTAGTTTTTTAGTAGACAACTTAATAACACCGCACCATCAGCATGGGTTTCTGCCAGGCCGTTCCGTCACTTTAAATTTACTCCAAGGCTGCAACGAGTGGACTAAACAATTAGATAGTGGACAATTCACGGACGTTCTCTGCCTGGACTTCTCTTGTGTATTCAACAAAGAAAGCAGGCCCCTATTACTATATAAATTAGAACACGTGTAAACTGTTGAAGTTGATCAAGTGCTTTCAGACAATTTAGCGAGGGGGTTGGAGAAACTTCATCGGAGGTGCGTGATTTTTGAGGGGAGTACCTCAGAGTTCTGTGCTTGGTCGCGTATTGTTTTCAGTGTACGTGTCCAACCTCGCCCTAAGATGCCTTCAAGAGTTTTTTTATCTTATGCAGATGACTTAATAATATTTCAGTTACCATCTACACTGCTGTAAACGGATTTTGGGTTAAATATAAAACTTTCGTTCCAACTGGTTAATTTCATTAATTCAAAATATACGCTCGGTACTACACATATAGGAGAGAACAATCCAAAAATGCAATATAAGAAACCGCTGCCCAAGGAATCACTACTTCCACATCCAGATTTTGTATCCAAGTCTTATACACACTAAATTCCAATGTAATATTTTACCCTCTTTAATAATAAGGTGGGGGATGGTAGAGGGGTTGGCTAATGTCAAAAAAATTTTAGAGGTCCTTGGTACTTGTATACGCACTAAATCCCGATTTTATTTTTTATCCCCTTAAACAATAGGGTGGGAGTGGCAATGGGGGTGGTAGAGGAGGTGACTAATACCAAAATAAATTTTAGAGGCCCTTGGTTCCCGTACACACACTAAATCTCAATGTAATTTTTTTACTCCATTTAATAATAGGGTGGGGGTGGCAATGAGGGTGGTAGAGGTGGTGGCTAACGCCAAAAAATTTTTTGAGACGTTTCGTTCTTGTACACACACTAAATCAAATTTTATTTTTATTCCCTTTCACAATAGTTTGGGGGTGATATGGGGGGTGGCTGATGTAAAAAAAAATTTTGAGACCTTGACTGGTCGTACATGCCCTAAATTGCAATTTTATGGACTCTTACTTGCTTGCTTGCTTTGCCTATTTACCTTTATTTACCCCATTGACCCCCCGAACCCCCAACGGAATTATATCAAAATATAATCTACTTCCAGATTTCGTTACAATACATAAGTGTACGAAATTTCAAGTCAATATCATAAACGGTTCCAGAGTAAACGTTCGCACAAAGAAAGTTACAGACAGACCAGACCGACCGACAGACCTACAGACAGGAAATTTTTTTCGCTCGAATTTAAAATCTCGTGTTTCATGACATTTTAAGCCTATTTCAACAAAAAAATAATATTTTTTTTTGCGTTACTATACTTCCACTGGACGTGGAAGTAATTGTCAATCACGACGTCACACCTGTATCTCAGCAAATTCACACACACAGACAAGTTGTGAGTAAAACACACTAAACTCTATACATAATCAGAAAGCACCGAGGATCTAAGAGTTAATTTCCACTTCGACGATAAGTTTTACTGTCATGAAGAGTTATTTCAACTTAACACTGATAATCGATTGATGATAGGACATAGCTCAAACTTCGTAAAGAACTATTTCAACCTACGACTACAAAACACTTCCTATCCTATCAGTGGAATTCGTTGTCTGAAAATGTCATCTCCGTGCCCTCGCTGAATTCTTTTAAGGAACGCTTGGACCATCATATTTACCTCTGGGCCTAATGCGGTATTATTATTATTTCCTTTCTATTTGTGATGTATATTAATTTCGGGTGTAATGGGGTAGTTCAATTTGAACTTGGTGCACCCTGTTTTCACTAACGAGGCTCTAACGACCGAGTAAGGGCGGAATAACCCTTACCTTTTGCCGTGAGCACATCCACCTTCTCACGAAGAGTGCGATAAAAATAACCCACCGCACACAAAGGTTGCTTTTGGAATCGTTTGGTTACCCCATCGTCGCAGTCTCCTTCTGTGCCATGGGACCACACCACTCGCCTTCCGCAACCGAGCTGGTCAGTTGCATACCTGCTCCAGCTAAAACTTCAAATGCAGCTTCGTTTTCAGTCGATCAAGGCTTTTTCAGTCAGTCGATATTAATTTGACATATTGGGTTACAATATTGATATTTTAACCTCTCCACAATAAAATTGTGAGAGGTTACTAAAATTGGTTCAAAAACGAAAATTGAGATAACATCAAATCTTTACGTTTTGAGGTCCTAGGAACCGAAAAAAGTGTTTTTTGAAAAATGTCTGTGTGTGTGTATGTGTGTATGTGTGTTAGCACGATAGCCCCGAAACTATTGAACGGATTTGAATGAAACTTTGCATGTGCGTTTCTTTAGTGCCCCAGAAGATCTGAAAAGGTTTTGGTTGAGATCGGATTACGTTTAGTGCCATTTTGACGCAACAAGTTGTTTATTTTATAATTACTTTCAATTGGTAATGGATCCATTGAAAAGCAGTTAAAATTCTGATTTCAACGATATATCACAGTTCCACCCTTTCGATTTGGTTTCCGTGAAAAAAATTAAAAACAAAGCAAATATGAAGCATAGATCGCATTTCGCATGACATGAGCGATCGGATTGCAATGAGCAAATTTTGACGGTTGTTATTGCCATCGTTTGTCATCCGATAACGTTAGTGGCATGTCATGTTAATATGATTTCGGCATATTTGTAAATTTTAGTGGATTGTCACAAACTTTAAAGGTAGATGTAACAATATCAATATCATATGCTTTCTGTAACTTCGTTGGTGAATTTATTATAGATTATCACTTTACCAATTTTCAATTTGTTGCTTTGCTTTACAAATCTGTAGTATTTAGGATAACTAGACTTTCTTAGTCGTTCAAGTGATGTTAAAGTTGTTAATATCCTAATAGTATATTATTCAACGAGCGATAATGTAGGTAATAACTCGCATAGATGATTGTAAATTCATTAAGTTGAGGGTTTTTTTAGTGCCCCAGAAGATCTGAAAAGGTTTTGCATGAGATCGGATTACGTTTAATGCCGTTTTGTCACACATTGTAATGCTCTTTTCGGCCTCAAAGATCCACCGAGTGGGGAGGTTCCAGCCGCTTCCAGTAGCTGCCGATTTTTTTAAATGAATTCAATGTTTATGATTTTACATTTATGCGCAATTTGGCTAATGTCAGAGTAATCCTTTGTAGTACAATAAAAATGTACCAAAAAGTCCCATGTCCTGGAAAAAATTGCACTCTAATTTGTCATACTCAATGTTATCAGGACCACTTAGAAGGTCTAAAACAAAAAAGGTGACCTTCCCCTCCCTTTTTGCTTCATTTTTCAATAAAAATGTTTGAATCGTTTTATCTCGTGTTCTATTGGTCGCACGGAAAAAAAGTAAATAAAATTCTACATATTTTCGGTAATTGCCGCCATGTCGAGCGGTAGAGGGCGCCGAAGTTACTAAAAACAGTTTTAACAGTTTTAAATTCAATTAGAAATTTAAAATCAATGGAATCGAATTTATTTGGATATGTGTGTATGGCTAATATTTTTACCTAAAGAGCTTTCACAATACTGGTTTCAAAAAACTGTTGTTTGATAACTTCTGCGCCCTCTACTGCTCGAAATACTAACTTCTCGGTATCGCGGCAATTACAGAAAATATGTAGAATTTGATTTACGACGTTTTTTGCTGAATCGCTTTTTCCGTGCGACCAATAGAAATAGAGGTAAAACGATTCAAAAAAATTTCAAGATGGCGGCTGAAGCAAAAGTGGGGGGACGTCACCTTTTAGGTTTTAGAGCTTCTAAGTGATCCTGATAACATTGAGCATGACAAATTCGAGTGTGCAATTTTTTCCAGGTCAAAGTACTATTTGACTGAACTATTGGCTTCTACTCTTTGCAAATGTAATAATAATAAAAATAATGATGATGATGATATTTCTTTGCCAGGGCGAGTAATATGTATACTTGCCCCAAGATACATGTTCCATGTACGAAATTTCAAGAAGGAAGTACAAATTTGTGGAAGGAGATTTTCTGACTTTGACGAAACTTGGATGAGTTATCATAGAAAATTTTAGTTATAAAAGTGAAACTTCGAGAGCCTTAACGTACGTTATTGTTTTCATGTGCATTCAATATATAGACTACAACTTCATATTTGTTGATACTCGTAACTAATCTTGAATGTTTTCTGATTGATATCACCTCTTTTTTCTCTATGTGAATTTTTCTTAATATTTTTTATGAATATCACTTTTTTTCTTTTCCCTACAAATAACTTAAACTCTGCTCCGCAATCTGTCATGTAACCCAATTTTTCAATTATTTTCTGATCTATTCATATAAAACAGCTACAGGGCAATAAATATGGCAATATTTTGACAATTTGCAGAGATGCCAGAGAACCATAACCAAAGTAAAATTATGCATTTTTAAAAATTTAATGATTAGAGAAAAAAAATAGTTTTTAACGAAATGCAACATAATTGTTCAATAAGTATATGAGCTTTAAGAGTGTATTAGCCATACCATAACATTTTAAAAAATAAGTAATTTCTTACCTACACATTTGGGATCCTCCCCCATAATGGGTTTGTGATCTGGTGTAAAAGATTCTGGACCACAGATATCTGATTTTATTCCTGATTTTTCAAAAGATGGGCATAGCTGACAGGCGTTTTTCCAGTGTACATCAAATTGAGTTCTATCCAGTTCATACAAACTGAAATGAAAGTCTTGCGGAAGCTGAAAAACGGGAATGATATAATATAATAATATGAATATAAAGTTTCACATAACTGACTCAAACTGTTCGATCGAATCACATTTAAATAACAATGGAAACACTTGTATCTAAATCGAAGCATATATTTCATTGGAAACTTATATCCAGAGCACTACGTACCTCTTTGATAATCTCTGGATTATTCTCATATCCTCCAAAAACTATGGAATCCCCTTGTGGCCTGAAATACAATCCACCATCGTGATCCCTTATACATGGTGTACCCTTAGCACCTAACACACTACCTGTTACTACATATGAATGCTTAATAGGTGTTAAAGGGATATCCAGTCCTACCATTCGCGTAATATCACGTGACCATGCTCCACATGTGTTTATGAGACAACTTGTTTTTATTGTTCCCGTTGTAGTTTCAACACCGATAATTTTTTTTTCATTGTTCATTGTTGGTTCGGTCAAGACATTTGTGACTGGAGTATCTTCATAGAGCTGCGAATAATCAAGTATTAATGGTTAACGAATTTTTAAATCGTTGATTACTACACATCCCGCAAGTTACTTTTCCGTAAGTATTGTTAAATAATTACTCATAACAGTTAAACTACAAGGCCGGCAATAATGAATTTGAATAAGGTTTTATTCTAATATTGACGAAGAAGATTAAAAATAACACAATTTAGGAACAGCGTGATTGAATGAAATATAATGAACTCTCCTCTCCTCCTCACGACAATAAATTTTTAATAAGTATTTCTTGCAAAATATGAAAGGAAGCTAGTTTTGTTGAAGTGCATTGGTCGTAGCACGCGGAGTTTCGATTAGTAGCTTGAAACGAGCAGAGAACCAGGCAGTTCTTCAAAACACCACACAAAGATTTGTACTAATATAAATCAAAGTTCCACAAGAAATACAACGGACAGTAAAATTATAACCCAGGATGTCCCAAGGGCCAGACCCCTAAAATCTAGTAACAGTGCGTAAAAGTGCACCAAAGCATTATGCATTATTAAGTGATGGAGACACGAGTAATAGTTGCCATATATAACAATGACAGAGACACAGAACGTTGTGCAGCAAGTGATAGAGATACACATAGAAACTTTAATGTGAAACCATTAGTGATAGAAACACCAGATATAGACCATAATGAAAGTGCGACAGAGACGCTTCCCCATACCGAGAAAGACGTTATTTACGAGAACGATCTCGAAAGGGAAGATAGTGTAGCCAAGCGATCTAAAATAGAAAGGCAAGTAGTTGTGAAGCCAAAGACAACTAGGAAAGTAGATCCGCCAACATAAAACTGCAAATTCAGTCAGCTCGCCTGACCTAAGAACTAAGTAAGGAATTCCAAATATCATCGGAATTCCAAAAATCCGGACAAAGAACTGAATTAAAACCGTCCACTTCCAACTTAGAGTTTAAAAGTGCATAAGAAATAGACAACATGGCGTCTACTTAACGAATCCTCAACGTCCTATCTGGAAGCTAGCACATACTCTGGATAACGAGTCATTTACATAATCCATGACTAGATCCCCCCATAGAGACGTTGAAACTTGAAACGGAAATGTACACTGCACAGGTGCAGATACTCAGGAAACTACGCAGGACTCGTTAACACCTAAAATAATAATTCAGGAGAAAAGACCATCGAACAACAAATATTCGCCTTAGTACACCTGAGATAAACAGAAAAAATGACTAGACAACAGGCTAAAGACAACATAAGCACAGTTTTAACCGACACGCCGTATAATCCCACCATGGAGGACTTTGAACATATTGAATATGCACCCACGGAAAAGAATATAAACAAAACCCCGAGCTCCATGGAGTCGGATTTTTTTAAACATAAAAAAAAGCAATAAGTTGTCCAACATTTTGACAAATAAAAAACAAACAACCACTGAAATGGCTAACAGATTCTCACCTATAAAAATAGACACTGAAATGGAAATACAGGACAAAACGTTACAAATAGGCGAAAGGAAAAGTCGGAAAAACATCCCCAATAATAAACCAAACAATCAAAACAGCTGCAATAAAAACCACAAAAGAACCCCGCCTATAGTTCTCAAGGAATCAACAACGTCACATAATGGTCTAACAGAGGAAATCAGAAAAATGGTAATTAAAGGATTTTGTCTTAAATATGCCGCACGAAGTACTTTGATTTACATAAACGGCAGTAAGGAATATGAAAAAATCAAGGGTTACCTCATAGACATGGAGGTAGAACTTCACACTTATTCCACACAGGAAAGCAGAACCCATGCATTCGCTCTCAAAGGGTTAAACGCCAACCCCCCTACCTAAGAGATCAAAGAGGAACTCGAGGGTCAGCGCCGGATATCCATAAAAAAATATATTCAGAATGAAAACGAAGTACAGGCCCTTATATTTAGTTATCACAGACAATTACATAACTATAAAAATGCTACAGACCAGAGTGAGATTCTTGTTATGTACTAGATTAGAATGGGAGCGGCGCAAAAACGACCGCCTTATCACTCAATGTTGACGCTGGCTAGTGTGGGGACACGCAGTATCAAATTTCCAGTGAAATATCAGATGCTTTAAACTTGCAGGCTCCTTACCTACTCATTGATCGCGATGAAATTCAAAACGTACTTATACTTAGTACTTCAAACGAAATAAAAAATCATAGCTAATTTTCCTGCCTTTCCTACCACGTGACATGAGATGTTGAAAACTCACCTAAGATACATAAAATCCTACTCGTTAAATACCCTTCAACTACTTTGTTAACGGGTGCGATACCTGTTTAGTAATACTTTGGAATAAAATCGAATTTTCGTTGCTCCCTTTGGAAACTGAAACGAGAACCGCATATTCATCACCCTGTTGTTATTCTTCCGATCCCTAATTATGATAATACAATATTGTGTATACTTACGACTCCCCCATATAAGGTCGCCCCTTTTATAAGCGCTGCACAGTACATAGACGGGTCTGTAAATCCATCACTAGGTGACCAAACAGCTCCATAAAATGATTTCGGATCTAAGATTGGACTAAGTTTTTGTGCATCTAGAGGTGACACCGCATGACTTTCTATATTAAAGAAATGGCCAAGTGTGTGGCTGATCTTGTATTCCTCCAATCGCTCCTGTTAAAACAAAAGTATTGTTTATTATTTGCTATTAAAAAAATTATCATTGCTGTTATTGCAGCAGCCATAAATGTTTCTCATGAATATGATTTTAAATTATTAAGCTTTGTGATAAAAATCAAGAAGTTTTGAATTTTTTTAAATCATATCCTGTAGCTGTTACATTAAATGATTTTATAAAAAAATTATAGTTAAAAAACTAAAAAAACACGCTTTAAAACAGAACTAAAAAGTAAAAAATAATAATGTTTAAATATTAAGATTTTGTTCAACATATTTAAACATTATTATTTGTTACTTTTTAGTTAGGTTTTTAAAGCGTGTTTTTTTAGTTTTTTTAAACTATAATTTTTTAAAACTTATTAAAAATCATTTAATTAACACGCTTTTATTATTAGTTAAAATATATATATATATATTATTAACCGCGGCGCCTCCGCCAAAATGTCGACAATAAATTGGTCCTTTTTTTTATTTTATCCTGGTGAGGACATTAGGACAAATTTGTTAAATTATTGTATCGGTACTTGATAAGTGTGCAAAGTTTCAGCTTCTGACGTGTTGAAGTGAGTGAGAATCGCGTTCAAAGATTCCATTAAATTGTTTGTTTGTAATGGAACAAACAAACAAACAAACATACAGGTGAAGCTAATAAAAGCGTGTTAAAAATTAAAATTAACAAGCCAACAAGTTAAAAGCGGCTATTTAAATAGTTATTTATGTGCCGAGGGCAATATAAACATCCTATAACGCCAGTGGTGCATATAACATTTTATATTTCACTCTACTTTAGATACCTACCTAATGTAAATTTAATAAATGTATTTAATAATTTATGAAATATATATGGCTTTGCGGTTGCCGGTCCTTGCGTTTGTTCTTGTATCCATAACGATGCGACTATTATTTTATTTATTCCTGCCAGTGAAGTAAGAAAGTGTGTTGAAATCTTTCTAAAAGTGATCATGCAGGACGCAGAAGTTCCGCAAATTCTCGTCCAAAAGGTCACGGAAGCAAATGAGGCACTGCTACCAAAAAATCCCGATCACTGTGTGAGAAAAAAATTTGAAAAATGTCAACAATGGGCTAACAGAAATTCTGTAACAGTCAGTGAGACAGTTCTAATGGCGTATTTTCAAGAACTTATTGTCCGTACATATTTCTTATGTTTTATGGGCGGAAACATTTAGTCCGAACATATTGTGGTTAAAATACTCAATGCTGAAGACAACATTGTTGGTGAATAGAATGTTTTTCAAAAGTGAGTATTGAGGGCATAATAAACACGCGTAATCATTACTCCCGCTCTTTTTGGCCCCAGGGTATAATGGCCTTGTTTATATATCTCGTATCCAAGCAATAAACAACAAATTATAAGCAAGTGAAATATAATAGTATATTACACTTTAAAGGAGGTAAGTAGATTTCACCAGTCGACGACGATTTTGCGCCCGAGCGTAGCGAGGGGTGGCAACAGAGTACAAGACTGGTCAAAACTTAACTCCTACGTGGTGTATAACCTTTTGTCACTGTTTATGAAATGAAAAATTAGATTTTACGTTTCTTGATCAATTTATTTTGACAGTGATACTAATGTTAAGGCAGCTAATTTAGGTCAAGCCAAATAGGAACTCATATTTAATATTTGTTTATATTACATCAATTAGTAATGTCAGCAGTTCTTAGATGAAGCAAAATGCATAATTGTAAACTGAAGGCACAGTTACAGAATATATAGTTCAGCCTAAGCAGCAGTACGTGTTTCATTTCGCATCTTAATTGCTGTTCTTATTTTACACCCTACCATTAAGTAATTTTTTGACATTATCCAAATTTTGTGAATAATGTTACTGATTGTATTAATTGTACTATTACTATAAATATTAATTAATAATTAATAAAATTTCAAATTCAACACTTTTGATGTGCATGATTCGAAATCACTTATTTTCCCAAGGTAGATAAGTAACTCACTTACTTCCCGTCATCAATAGCAACTAGCACTTTACCGGTAAAATTAACTTGCCTGCTTGAAAACAATGTGACAATAGTCTACTTACCATAGTGGGAGCAGATAAACACATTTATGAACTTCCTTTACTTTAAATTTCTACTTGAAAGGTTCAGTGACTGGGTGAAATTTTATTTAGTCATTTTTAGTGATTTATTTCTTTGAGGGCGATTTACATATTTATCAAAAAGCGGTCTCTTGTTTAGATACTGCATAGTGAAAGAATATGTTGTAATAGTAACATATCGGACTACGATTTCAACTTACTCGGTCAAAATTAATAATACATAAAACCTCCTCAATACTTGGCAAAATGTAAAAGAAGGAAACTGCTTCTGCGTCTTCACTAATCATTAATTTTCTAACAAGTGTGTAAGGAATATACCATCCTTTGGGAGGGGGATGTAAAAAGCCGTCGGTTCCTTGTCTATAAAATGTTAGGTAAGTAAAAGATCCCTACTCTTCTAAAGAGAAGAGTTTCGGAAAAATTCCTGATTGGGAGTAGCTTGTCTACAGGCGTTTGTGTAAGGCCTCAGTAGCGGAAATTGTCCGACGCTAAATGAATGTTAAAATAGAAAAAAATTCTAAACGGCCATTTGTCGAAAATCTGGCGAATGCGTCGGTGTATCGATAATTATCTATCTGGTTAACAGTGCTCTAAGCAGTTAACAAACTAATTTAGTAGTAATACTATTAACTTTTTATGTTTCATTATAAGGTTTAAGTTCGCTATATATTCACATATAATATGCCCTAATAAATCTGTTAGGCAGGTTTAGGGGGTAGTAGGGCCTTTCTTTAATTATTCTTTTTAAATCTTGGCCTCGCTCCCCTTCAGCTCCTCAATTGTCATGGCATTCTGGCATCGTGTATGTTCAGCTAGATCAGAATAATTTAATTCTAGTAGATTCCTTGTACTAAATGACTAATGAATTCTTGTTTGATTTTTTATTTGATTTTTTTAACCGTACCAATCCTGGTGAAATAATCATGTCTATAACCTGGGAGAAGCTTCATCATTCGAATATATACTTGGCAAGCTTACCAAATAAAAATAATAATATAAGTAAATAGAATTTGTCCATCACTTCTTACGTTATTAGTATTGTGCGATTGGTTATTGATCATGATAGTCCACACAGAAATATAATAAGTTGAAATTAGGTCTCCGACACAGTTCCAGATACATGACATGAGAAACATAATTTCGTGACAGATGATGGAAAAATTAAAGTTATCCAAGTTTCCTAGAAAATCAAGAATTTCTGCTGGTCAAATTGCCAAGAGAATTATATCAGATATATACAATTATCCTGATATTCTTCAAATATGAATCAGTTGATGTAGATTAGCTTTAACTTCGATTTTAAAGTGCGCACTCGTAAATTTTGAAACACGTGGACAGAGCTCGGTTTGTTACTGAATTTCCTGCAGTTCAGAAAAAGTATCAGTTGCTTTATTTTAAGTTTTGAAGGCAATACATTATAGAGTTTGGGAGAATATGGCTTGAAACGATCGAACTTTTCACGAGGAGGGGGGGGGGGGATTTACATGTAACGATACAGTGCCAGGCCAAACTCACGAAATCATTGCGAATGTTTTGAAGTTGGTGATAGCCATTTGATTCCTCTGAAAAATATTAGACAATGTAGTGCGACGGCTGCCGGTGTAAGTTACATGTAACGATACGGGAAACCAGTTTTTCGGATATAACTCGTTTAGTTTGATTCGGATCGAAAAAGTGTCAAAGGGATAAAATACGCATAAACTGAATTTTGACTCATCGAAATCGGTCCAGCGGTTCCCGATATATTCCGATTTGAAAGTACGGATTTGTATACGGATCTTTCGTTGCGACGAGAGCCGTTTTAGCGATATTTTCGGGGAAGAAAGTGACTCCCCCGATAGACTTTTAGGACTTAAGTACTACGCCCAAATTTCAAGTCGCTAGGTTGATTAGGGGGAGAGGGTAAACATAAATGAAATTAAAACTACTGTAACTTTTAAAGTTTTTTACCCCGAAGCCCTAACTTCATTAGGGCTTGCACGCGCGCGTGATACATTCATAAAAACGGACGAGCGGAGTGGGGAGTGTATTTGTGAGAGAGAAGTGGGAGCGCTAAGCTACTCCCCCGGCATCTCGCTGCACAGTTGCTGAATTGCCGCACTCGTTTTAATAAATGTATCACGCGCGTGCAGGCTCTGATGAAGTTAGAGCTTCGGGGTAAAAATCTTGAAAAAGAATTGATTGCCCTTGAAAATGAGCCAGGCCCGAAGTCCTTAACCCTTTCTCTTGCCCTTCTACAGGGCAAAAATTTTGCCTAATCATCCGAGCACAATCTAGTTGGGCTTAAATCGAAGAGAAGGAATATCCACATTCGATAACGAAAAAAAAACCCCACCTCTTTCCTTCCTGGCAAAAAATGACTTTTTCTAAAAATAGTAAAAACAATAAATTGGTTATTTCGCAACCATTTGTTTATTTATGCCGAAAATTGAAAATATATAAGCGGAACTCAAAGTAGGCACATTAGTTCACAATGTCACGTTTGCTGCGCGATTTGCGGAAAAAATTGCGGAAGTTACAACAATTTTAATTGCATTTACGTTTACCCTATCCCCTCCCCTCCTAATCAACCTAGCGATTTGAAATTTGAACACAGTACTTAGGTCCTGAGTGTCTATCGGGGAAGAAAAAAAAAGTCACCAAGCCACCTTCTTCTACGAAAAAATCGCGAAAACGGCTCTTGCCGCAGTGAAAAATCCATTCACAAATCTGTATATTCAAATCACGATATCTCGGGAACCACTGGACCGATTTCGGCGAGTCAACATTCAGTTTAAGCGCATTCGCGAGCCCCTTATTTTATCTCTTTTACACTTTTTCGATCCGAATCAAACTGAATGAGTTATGATAGAGGGGGTGCGACTTCATAACATCACAAAAATTATCGAAAAAAAACGAGTCCGTTTGCAAATCCAGATCGACCCCACTAAAGGTAAGAAACAAGACAGTGCCAGGCCAAACTCACGAAATCATTGCGAATGTTTTGAAGTTGGTGATAGCCATTTGATTCTTCTGAAAAATATTAGACAATGTAGTGCGACGGCTGCCGGTGTAAGTTTGCGCATCATAACAAATGTGAAAATGGAGAAAAAAGACAATTGAAAATAGACAACGCGCATTATTTTCAGCGCCTACAATAAAATCACTCAAATTCATTTGGACAATTTCAATAGGGGTGTTTTGCGACGAATAATAATAAATTACCAAATAAACAAACAGGTACCAATTATTAGAAGAATCCACAAAGAAAATTTACAGGGATATTAAATATACAGCCTACATAAGTTCAAAAAGAAATGAAATTCTATTACCTGGATTTCGGTAACTTAAGACAAGAACTAGCCAGAAAATTATGACGCCACGATATTTGGCAGTTACGACTGAACTACTTAGGAAGCATACGAAAATATCCCAGCGAAAACTATATAGATGATACATAATTGCATGCAATATATACTAATGGCAAGGACTTGAGTAACGATAGCAACCAAGGTCTCCGAATGAAATTGCAAAAGGTTCAAGACTCATGATTGTCCATGTTGGATGTGCTAAAGGATTTGTAAATCGTACTAAATGATTATGCAATTAAAATCACTTTATTATCATGAAGGGACATCTTGGAATAGAGGAAAAAACGAATTTTGCCTTGGAAAATCATATAAAATGATAATTTTATCGTAGACACTACCACAAAGAAGTAGCTACTACCAAACTAACGAGATTCAGTCAGAGTTAAGTTATTCAGTCCATAAGTTTTAGAAGAAAAATAAATTTCAAACTATCAGCAGATTATGCTACACCAGATCAAGCTGTCGTAAAATATCCAAGTGCAATTAGCTTTAAGTTAATAGCAATAAAATTAAATTTATTAGTGGAAAATGAAAAGTTATTTTAATCTGTCGGCAAATATAGTATTAAGCGTGCCTTTGTATAAATACTAATGACAGTAGTTTACACTGAGGAAGTTCGCGTGCTACAATTTCGTTGCAAGCTACTATCAAATAACGAGGCGGTACGGTGGTTGTGTTGTAATGTTGAATGATTTTGTGTGTCATTTTACATCTGCAATTTACAAATCCAGGGCTGTATTTGCACATAAGTAAAGTAAGCGCTCATCTAAGGTGTAAATCTTTAGGGGTGGTACATTTTACACAAATTCTATGTTCACTACATAGCGGCTATTTCTCATAACATGTTCAACTTCGAATACAACTCAAACGTTTCATTCCCTACGATGCGCCTCAAATGAATCACCCACTAATAGTGAAAGTTTCTTAAAACTCTGAAACCAAATTATAAAATGGATGATTAAAAAAGAAATGATAGCTAAAATAAAAACAACGAGAAAAGTACACATATTATTTTTGCCGTTGCAGAAAAAATTGAGACGTAGACGGCTGCACTAAGGAATCCAGTCCCGAAGCATTATTTCAATTCTGGGATTTTCCATAATGGATTGCCTCTGTTCCCGAGATCCCGGGATTGATCTTGGACATTTAATAAAAATAAAGGATTACCTTTCATAACTTTGAAAGATGAAACGGATTTGATTTCTGAAACGCCAAAGAAATGCTTTATCATTATTTTTGTTATAATTTATATTAGTTGGCAAAAAATAGCCCCTGGCCGTTTCTTTCATATAAACGTCACAGGTGTAGAGGTTATTTTTCATTGAAACAAATAACCAGTTTATTGATAATGGTTTATGTTGTTATCCTTTTGTAGACTTTGTGATCAGAAAATACATGTGGTAGAAAAACTCATAAAAAGCAGAAAAGAAGTTTTAGTAGCTCTTGGTTCATTATTGTATACACCACCCAGCAATAACAGGAAACTAATGAATTAAAAAACACAGTAGTAGTATTTTGTAGTAGTTTTAACCTCACCACAATAAAATTGTGAGAGGTTACTAAAATTGGTTCAAAAACGAAAATTGAGATAACATTAAATCTTTACGTTTTGAGGTTCTAGAAACCCAAAAAAGTGGTTTTTGAAAAATGCCTGTGTGTGTGTGTATGTGTGTTAGCACGATAGCGCCGAAACTATTGAAGGATTTCGTTTCTTAAGTGCCCCAGAAGATCTGAAAAGGTTTTGGTTAAGATCGGATTACGGGTAGTGCCGTTTTGACGCAACAAGTTGTTTATTTTACAATTACTTTCAATTTGCAATGGAACCATTGAAAAGAAGTTAAAATTCTGATTTCAACGATATATCACACTTCCACCGTTTCGATTTGGTTTCCGTGAAAAAAATTAAAAACAAAGCAAATATGAAGCATAAATCGCATTTCGCGTGACATGATCAATGCGCGTAGCCGTTACGTCGTAAAACTCGTCACATCACGTGTCAATTCACGTGTGAGGGTTTCTTCACTGTTCTAAAAGTAGAGAGGATTACGTTTAGTGCTGTTTTTAAATATATATACAGACAAATCGAAGAATTAAACTACAAATATTCCTCTAAAATCTATTAAAATTACTGAAATGCTAATGTTTCATTTAACAAAGACAGCCGCGAGTGATCGGATTGCAATGAGCAAATTTTGACGATTGTCATTGTCATCGTTTGTCATCCGATAACGTTGGTGTTATGTCATGTCAATAAGATTTCGGCATATTTCTAACTTTTAGTGACTGCACCAGTGGATTGTTACAAACTTTAAAGGTAGATGTAACAATATCAATATCATATGCTTTCTGTACCTTCGTTGGTGAATTTATTATAGATTATCACTTTACCAATTTTCAGTTTGTTGCTTTACAAATCTGTAGTATTTAGGATAACTAGACTTTCTTAGTCGTTCAAGTGATGTTAAAGTTGTTAATATCCTAATAGTATATTATTCAATGAGCGATAATGTAGGTAGTGAAGGAGGCCTGGTCAATAAATTAGCGGTAAGTGAAAATTCTTATTGCAATTATTGGACCTATGTTTGGGGGTGTTTACTAGAGGGCGTTAACACGTAAAAATATTTTGGGAAAACATTGTCCATAAGTCATATAAAATGTGCCATATCCAAGCTATTTGGTTTCAGAATGATAGTAGATTGTTGTTTTATATGGAGTAAAAATGACAAATTTTTTGTGTCGAAGATGAACCACCAGATACAAAAGATCATTTTACTCCACATATATTTTTTCTCAAATAATTAGTGTTACTTAGTCTTGAAATACTTTTAGTACCGCTTGTTGCCATCTCGCGCCTTAACCAACTCGGCTATCGGCCAGATTGAAAATCTTATGATATGCATATGATCCATAACGAAGTAAGAACGTCTCATAAACCTTACAATTTTGGCTATGGCAGTAGAATTGGTAAAACAATGCAAAGACTGAGTTACTACTATTCTTTTAGGTACAGCATTATTAAGTCGAGTTGTGAATTCGCGAACAGCACAAGTGTTTTACGGGCGTGTAGTAAATTCGCAATTATAACAGCTTAAATTAATCTTATAATTAATTAAACACGTTGTACACCTACCTAAGTGCATTGTAAAGTCTAATATAATAAAATTATCATGAACCGCCCTCCTGACAAGGGGGGAGGAACACAAGAAAATGATGGACAATTTGACGGCATGCACGTAGATCTGACGACGGAACATACAATGTTCCCTAATGGAAACGAATCGGACATGAACGGAGCTGGTACTGGTAACGTACGCATTGAGGAAAAGAGCATTAGCCGCTCTCAGCCGAGAGTGGCTAATAAAGGTAACACAAAAACCAAGGAGCCAAGTAAGTTTTTTAATCTTGATAAGCCAACATTCTATTCTAAATTGGTATACGTTTTTATTGAAAAAATTAACGAGGAGAATATCGGTCGATTGCACCCCATGTTTGTGGGACTTGCATAAAAAGCTAAATATACCTAACATAATTAATATAGAAAAGGTAGGCAGAAACTTAACAAAAATATCCCATATACCGAACTATGGAACCAAGTAAGGAGAATTAAGAGATTGCCAACTACCTATAAAAAATGTGAAAACTTTGACTGGGTTGAAACCTTCTACGATAATATTACACCTCCACAAGTCCCTCAAGAGCCCACATATTTCAATAATGCCGAAAATAATGATTTCTTAAGTAATCCATTTACTTTAACTGAACTAGAATATGCACTCAAGAAACCACGCAACACCAGTCCTGGATTTGATGAGATTAGATATATTATGCTCATAAATCTTCCAATGTCTGCTAAAATATTCTTGTTAGAAATATTTAATGATATATGGGTTGGAGGAGTAGACTTGCAAACTTGGAAAAAAGTATTCATAATTCCTATACTTAAACCCGACAAAGATCTCAACAGCGCTGATTCATACCGACCTATTTCATTGCTATCATGTATTTTCAAAACCTTTGAAAGACTAATAAAATGTAGATTAGAATGGTGGTTACATAAACATCATCCACTCCCCGGTAATCAATATGGTTTCAAAGTTGACTTCGGTACCATGGATGCACTAACTCATCTGGTGGCAGATATACAAATTTGTTTTTCGGATAACGATTACCTGGGATCTGTTTTCTTGGATATAAAAGGCGCCTATGACTCTGTCGATCTGTTCATACTTCAACAAAAATTGTGCAATTTTGGTATCCCAGGGAAAGTTGCTAAAAATATATCTAATCTCTTGGGTAATAAAGAAATATATCTTCGATATGATATCACGAAAATAGGCCCGTGATTTACCTCACTAGGTTTACCTCAAGGTTCGGTGTTAAGCCCGATCCTTTTCAATATTTATACCGCAGATTTACATAATTTGTTCAATGATATGACCATCATACAGTATGCGGACGACTTTTGTATGTATGTTCAGAAACCCTCATATGAAATGTGCTTACACTCGCTAGGTACCGCAATAACAACAATTCAGGAAAGCTTACAAACCAGAGGGTTTACTTTATGTGAACAGAAATCCATGATCACCATTTTCACAAGACATAATACCCCGTTACGTGATCACATAACACTTGGAAACATAACATTCCCATATCGCAATGAAGTAAAATATCTAGGATTATTTCTCGACAAAAAATTAACCTGGAAATCACACATTGATTATATGATCACCAAATGCCAGAAAGGAATTAACATTTTAAAATTAACCTCAAAAACTTGGTGGGGAGCAGATCCACAAATTTCTATTCTCTTTTATAGGTCGTACATTCGATCAATAATTGACTATGGTTGCATACTATATGGATCCGCTAGTAAACATATGCTAAGTAAAATAGACATAATACAAAACAAAGCTCTTCGAGTATATATAGGTGCTATGAATTCAACACCAATTGAACCTTTACGGGTTGAATCCAGAGAACCTCCTCTTTTCCTTAGGAGGCAACTGCTCTCTGAGAAAAGTATTCTAAATCTAATTATCAAAAATTCTGCGATTATAGATAAAATACATAATCTAAATATTTTAGATCTCACGAATAATTTCTGGGAAAAGAAAAATTCCCCCCACTGTGTATAGGATATCAGGAAGTATTAAAAATTTCTAAAAACATTAATCAATCTGACTTTCTCCCTCAGCCCGACTATAAGTCGAGTCGATAAGCCAAACAAACATCATATTCCCTAACTATAAAGAAACCCCCATAATAAATGGAACGATTCTCCAGAATATGTTAGAAAGATTTGCCAATGCTACGCATATTTATACAGATGCCTCAAAATCGAACCACGGTGCACGCTGTGCATTCCTAATACCTAATTCAAGTACCCAGTCAAAATTCAAACTTTCTCAAAAGACGACGATTTATTCAGCAGAAGCTTATGCTATTGTCAAGTCCTTAGAATATATTACAAATAAACAAATTAAAGACTCAGTTATTCTAAGTGACTCCAAGTCAGTACTCTTGGCAGTTAGTAATACGTATAATTCAATATTCAGCATGTACCACCCTTTCATTAAATTAATCAAGCATTATAATTATTCATTAAAAATATCTGGGTTTAACATCAACTATATATGGGTTAAAGCACACAATGGTATAAAACATAATGAAAAAGCCGACTTATTGGCCAAAGACAGTGTTGGGAATGGAGACCCCGTTGACAGTCTATGTCTGCAAGACTGTTTAAATATCAGTAAAACAGGCTTAAATAAAGCATGGACGTCTTATTGGCACGAATACTGTTTTACCACTCCTACAAGATACACCCAAATCCAAATAGAAATTCCTGAAGAACCTTGGTACCAGTCTTTTCAAATTCCTAGGAGGTACATAACGACTCTTATTAGGCTGAGATTTGGGCATGGTTGCTATCCTTTACATTTAAATAAAATAGGAATTTTACCAACCAAGCTATGTGAAACTTGTAATGTTGTAGGTGATCTTGAACATTTATTTTTTAGCTGCGATAAATATTCATCTGGACGTAATCAACTGTATGCAGATATTCTGAACTTAAATATCCAAATGCCAATCAATGTATTGCACTTATTAGCTTTAAACAATAATAGAGTGAATGAAATTATTATACGTTTTTTGAAAACCTCTGGTCTGAAAATATAAATGTGTAAATAATAGATTCGCTCCCTACATGTCTAAGCTTTGTTTAAAAGTTACCTTATCCCTATTTACCATAGTCTATTTTTGTATGTCTAACATAATGCCCTGAAAGACTCCTGGGCGAGAAGAATATGTGCAAACGTATCTCCTTTGAGTCTTCTCTAAAAATTTCCATTTTTGGTAAGATAGGTTTAGGGTGGTATATGTGTACTCTGTATATGTGCATGATTATGTATGTTTAAATTATGGCATATCTAATAACTTGTGCCTGGCTGCGTGGTTTTTTACCTAATGCCATTAAAAAAAAAAAAAGAAAGCATTATTATTTTTCATTTCTGGATTTTTTAAATCTATTAGTATTTTATAAAACAACATGAAAGCACCATAAATATATAGTATGTGCTCCATACATTCTGTTTGTTTGAAACTGACATACACCATCATTAGTAAGCGCACTGTCACTATTCAAATGCTAGCTCCTATTGGATCACATCATGGTAAACGAATTAATGATTACAAAATGTTGTGAACTACTGCAGCCTATTCTTATTGTATACTTATATTTTAACATAATCAGAAAATTTCTACTGAGTTTATAGTTTGCAGTTTGTTGTTGTTATGTCATTCAAAATCCTTCAATTTTCGGCCAAAGTTTTAACTTATGTCGTTATGTCAACATTGTGGAAAAGGGGAAGCACATTTAAAAATTCTATAAGGCATACAAATAGTTAAACACGGACCTGTACAGACTCAGCCACATACCATAGTTAATTAACCATAGTCTGGATGTTGGGCATTGAACTTGCATGTAAGAAGCATACGAAAGACATTGAAAGCATACAACTTTAATCACATAATAATGGTGAATGGAACGGGAAATTAAAAATTTACATAATTGTACTTTGTCCATGACATCCACGGCATTAAAATGTAGGAATCTTGTGTCTATTTTTAACACTTTACATAAAATGTGTTATGATTACTAATATTAAGGTTTATTAAAACTCAGTAATATATTATGATGTACTATAACTTAGTCATAACTTAATTGCCAAAATACAGAGGTCTCTGTTTTAGATGAACCAAATATAACACATCACAGTATTATAGAAGTTAGACTACCTAAAGTAAAGCATATGAAATTTCAAAATTTGTAACAACTTTTAATCATAGAACTAATATCAACGAAAAATACGATTTATTAGGAATATGATAAAAACAGTGGATAATTTATGCCTAAGAAAGAAGTTATACACATGAGCCAGATAAAGGGTGATTTAATGAAAAAGTCCTTCTTAAGCAGAGGGAAGAAAGTTATAAAATTTATAAGTTAATAGGTAATCAAGACGATTGGGAGCAGCACAAGTTGAAACGAAATAAAGTGGTGGATGTTGTAGAACTGAGAAATGTAGGTTTTTTGAGGGTAGAATTGATATGTCTAGAGGCGACTCAAAGATGATGTGGAAGTCCTTAAAAACAATTTATATCTAATAAAAATAGGGAGGTCATTAATTAATTAATATTTAGAACTCATTTATTAAAGGATATGAATACTGTCGTGGAAATTTAACGAATTTTACATAAATAGTGTGAGATAAATAGTGTGAGTGAAATTGTGAATGAAATTCCAGATAATTATAAACTTTACCAAATAATGTATAACCCCAATAAATTTTCTAATTTTCAGTTATTGGATAAAAGTGAACTTGAAACAGTAATTATTTCATTGGCAAATAAAACTACCCTTAATGACATTGAAATGTTTCTTTATGACATTTTGACGTACCAGCTGACCCATTTCTGAACATTATAAACACCTCGTTGCTAATAGGTGTTGTTCCTGATGTATTGAAAATCTCAACCACCGTTATAATGAGAAAAGTTGCCAAAACTATTAAAGCATAGGAATTCTGTCCAATAAATAAGCTTGCAGCATTTGAAGAAATATTAGAAAAAGTTGTGTAAGGGCAATTTTACAATTTATCAGAGAAAACAATTTAAAATGTAAGTTTCAGTCTGGCTTTAGAGAGGAGCATAGTTGTGAAAGTGCGTTGCAGTATGTGATTAACTAATAAAAATAAGCATGCGACTCAGGTAAAGTGACGGTTACAGTTTTTTGCATTTAAAGCGTGCATTTGAAATAGTACATAAAGATAGACTACTGAAAAAATTGAAAGAATATGGACTGAATGGAATTGTACATATTATGTGGTTAAGTAGTTATTTGACTGGTAGAATGTAAAGTAAAGTATGACGTATGCATCTACTAAAAAAGTATAAATGTTGGAATACCGCAAAGAAGTATTGTGGGGCCGCTTTTGTTCATTTTATACATTAACGACTTGGCAAATCTGCTGTTATTATTTGTTTGCAGATGATACGGTTATTTATATAACGGAAAAAAGTGATGTATCACTGATGACTAGAATAAATGTTCTGAAAGAGGTGAATGAATTGTTAGAAGTAAACAAACTGAAACTAAATGTGTCTAAAACAATACATATAAAATAGAACAGCAAGGACTAGAATTTCGAGCTTGTGTGAAAGTAACTGAAGCCACCAAAGAAATCAAATATCTGGGAGTAATCATAGATGGCAAAAAGTTAGCTACCAGTAAAACGGTAGTTCGTCAGTTGACCCAGAGATGGCGTCATTATCACAGATGAACTAGTAGAAACATCCGAAATGACAAACCAAAAGGAAGGAGAAGTTGTCTGGAGAATAGTCTGGAGGGAAATGGACGAATCGAGAATAAGCGCCACGGATCCAACGCACGGAGTCAGTTACGTATTAGATAAGCAAGTGAACAGATAAGATAACGAGCAGTGACAGGTTGTGAATTAAAGTAGTAAATCTATAATAGATTAAAGTTATAATTAATGTGTTATTATAAAGATTTGTAATGTAATTCAGTGATTAATAAATCAATGGTTAGTGAGAGTTTTGTTGCAATTCATTGAACCTACGTTCGGGATTTTTACTGGAGAGTGTAAACACGTAACAATTGGTGTTAGAAGAGGGATTGCAACAGGATTTCTGGAGAATTTAAGGACGGATTTGGAAACCACTGGAGATAGTGAAGTGTTTTGAACTAGACAGTGATATAGACGTATTTGTGCTAGTGTGAGGAAACTTCCAGAATATTCTATCTAGAATCTAGTGCAGTTAGTTGAGTTCTGTCAACTGGAAAGTGATACGGGCATTAAATAAGACTTATTTGTGACAATAGAGTAAAGTAGAAATGTTGTCCACAGGCAATGTTTTTGTGAAATTCGTAATTATTACAACAATGCAGTTGTTCAAGAAAGAACTGCATTTTACAAATTTCATATTAACAATACTAAGAATAATCAAATGTGGACTAACTTAAAGTCATGGGGGGTAGTAAAGAATAACATTTTACCAAATCTTCCTAAAAATCTTTGTAATGCTGATATCAGCACTTATTCCATGGATTCTATACCAAATCTAAAATCTAATGAACACATAACGATAAATTTCAACACAGTGTGTTGTGAAAAGATTCGAGAAAATCGGAAATGTAAATACGCAGACGAGGCAAAACAGACAGTATAAGAAAGATGATGCAGCAACATTATTAGTGATGGATTGTCTCAGAGAGAATCCAAAATTGTCTTTAAGAAAGTGCGCTAGTGATACAGGGATAAGTAAATCGTTAATTTGTAAGATATTCAAAGAAAACAAAGTTTTTGCATTCAAACCAAGATTTCAACATAATCTTGAGTACGGTGTTGAAGATGAGCGCTTATACTTTCTAAAAGAGTTAATGTTTGGTGTGCAATATTCTACAATGGTATAATCGGACCATACTTCATTGATGGAAAATTAAATAAGCCTAAATATTTAAATCTACTGAAAACATTTTTTCATGAATATTTATATACTTTGCCACTGGACGAAAGAGCACGTTTGTATTTTCAGCAAGATAGTTGTTCAAGTCAACAGCACACAAATAGCAAGGAATTGGCTGAATGGAAAAGTGGTCTTTCCGTATCCACCCAGATCGCCCGATTTGAGTATTTGCGATTTTTATTTACGAAGTCACCTAAAGCAAATCGTTTATTCCCATGAAATGTATTGAAAGAGAGAATTACAAATGCTATAAGTTTAATTAACCTTCAAGCCATTCAAAATAGCTACAAAGAATTAAAGAATAGAGTTGACATGTGTGCCGAAAATGGAGGAACATGAGTAGAATAAATAAATTTAAATTATCATTATAAAGCGGACCGCCCTGGGGGGCCTCCTATTTTAAAAATAAGTCTTAAATTTGTTTTAAATTCAGGGAAATATCGTTTTTATAACTACAATTAACCAGAAATTATTTAATCATTACATTCTTAATTTCATTTCCAAATTTATGCAAATATTAATTTTACAACAGAAATTATTTTCTCAATACCAGATAATAGCCGACTTCAGGGCGCCGTTACGTTTTAACTTATTAGGGTAGAAAGTTGTACATATGTCAAGTGCCACTTTAAAATAGCTTGTAACATGGTTATTAATTCTTATCTAAAACTTGGCAGTTTTAAAAACAAGACTAATGCATTAGTAAAACCAGCAAAGCGTCGAGAGTTGTGTATGAAGTGAATAGGGCGACTTTATGCAAACGTATAGGACGAAGATAGGGCAGGATACCGAAGCCACGTCTCATGTGTCAAATATACAAGCCACGTTCAGCTAATGGGAGAATTGGCACTGTGATTTTGGAACCGCGTTGTTGGAAGAACAGAATAAAAGCCAGGCGATGCTATACCTCCTGGCAGTGTGCATCGAGAAGTGAAAGCGTACGGACGTACACCGAGCCATCAGAGTGCACAGTGAAGTGGAAGCCCCACAGATAGTGACGTCGATAGTGTTGAAGAGGAAGTTCACACGTCTTTTTCAAGACACCATTTTCTGTTATTAATCATAACTTTTTCCCATAATAATATAGGTATTCCCTTACAGGAAACCGACAACGACGTTACCGTGGAGGACGGTAACATGGAGTACAGTGAAGACGAAACGTCCCAGAGCGGTAGCTCCCGAGGGGGCCCCCCAACCCCAAGGGACGACAAGGAGACGATAAAACGTCTCACAGAGGAGAACAATGCTCTCAAGAAGAAAATAGACGAGCTCACCGAAAGGTTGGAGCAGATGCAGAGGGAACAGAAGTCCCAGCATGAAGAGCTTCTGCGTGCGATTCGGGGAGAATCGCAAACACGAAAAAGAAAAAATCCGCCCGCTACCAACACGGACTCGGACGAAGAGGCCCCTAAGGCGGCAAAGAAGGTGGCTGAAGAGCCCCTCAAGTGCCCCCCCGAGTCCGAGTCACCTAGACAGAGCAAATCGGGATCCAGAGCCCCCCAGCAGGAGGCTAGCGTCCCCCAACAAGAAACCCGGAAAGAGGAGACCGAGGCCCCTCAAACAAGGACAAGAAGCCAGCGTGTGCCCCCGGTAGTGCTGCGAAACAAAGAGACGTGGACAACGGTGAGCCGTCGTTTAACCGAAACCGGTATAAACTTCAACAAGGCCAAAGTTACCGGGGCGTCCGAGGACTATCGGAGGATGACAAGGATGTTCGCAAATGAAAAGAGGGAGTACCACACGTATGCCCTGCCAGAGGAAAGGCAGCTACGTGTGGTCATTCGAGGGATCCCGAGCGGCGTTACCTGCAAAGAGGTGGCAGAAGACCTCCAGGACCAAGGATTCTCACCTACCGCGGTCCAGCGAATGATGTCAAGACGGACAAAACAGGAGGTGCCCCTCATGCTTGTCCTAGTCCCACAGGACCAGGACAAGATACTCCAAGTAACGAGGTGCTGTTCTCTAGTTGTAAGGACTGAGAGACAGCGAGCCAAGGTAGCGGCATCCCAATGCCACCGCTGCCAGCGTTTCGGCCACGGCCAATCCAGGTGCACCGCGCAGCCGAAATGCGTGAAGTGCGGCGAGGCACACCGGACGACTGACTGCAAGAAGAAGGCAGACGAACCGGCCAAGTGTGCGAACTGCCAAGGGGCCCACCCGGCCAGCTACAAGGGGTGTCCAAAATACCCCAAGCAATCAGCCAGCGCCACTCAAAGGCCGGTACAGAGGCCGACGACGACCTCAACAAAGAAGGGCGGCGTAGCGCCAGGCACTAGCTACGCAAAAGTAGCCCAGAGCAAGGCAGGACAGAACACCGTCCCTGCCTCAAAACAACAAGCATCGCCAGAGGCCAAAAACCTCACAGCGGTGCTAGCACAGATGCAACAAATGTGCTCAGCGATGAGTGCATTTTTTGCTCAAATGCCAAACTTTACTAATCTGTAATGCCTTTACAGATTAAACCGGAATTCCTGCAGATGGCGGCCTGGAATGTAAACGGCCTGCAACAAAGGAGACTTGAAGTCGAAGAGCTCCTGACCAGGTACGATATAGACGTCATGGCACTGCAGGAAACCAAGATGACCCCAGCCAAGGAGATCAACCTCCCAGGATACCACACGTACAGGATGGACTGGGTAAACATACCTCGGCGACCCGCAAGAGGAGTGGCTCTACTCGTTAAAAAGACCATAGCCCACCATCCGACGGTACTACCTGAGCTAGAAAATATGAATGCCACCGCCGTAGTAGTGTCCACAGCACGAAACGGCGACGTCCAAGTGGTTTCATGTTACCAGCCACCCCACAGCACGCTAACCGAGGGGGATCTGGACGCAATTCTACCCGCTAGGACACAGGTCGTCGCAATTGGCGATTTTAACGCCAAATCCCAGCAATGGAACAGCGGCGTAACCAACACTCGAGGACGAGAACTGCTGCGATTCCTGGGACAGCACGCCGGCGAACTGCTGGTGGTAGGACCAGTCCAGCCCACCTTTGACAACGGTAGAAACAGGCCAGACGTACTGGACATAGCCATCCTAAAGGAGATGACCCTCGAAGCGGAGATCTCCACCAGAACGGAGGGATCTACCGAGCACAACCCGATCTTCCTAACTCTAGGAGGACAGGCGGGTGACGACAACGCTACCTTCACGAAGCGACGAACGGACTGGGAATCGTACCGGCTGCACCTGCAGCAGTACATTGCACAAATTCCCAGGCTAGATACCGTGGGGGACGTTGAGAGGGCCGTCATTACCCTAGAGGAGCAGATCCTGGGAGCAATAAGGGCCAGCACGACAGAAACAGAAGTAAGAAGACACCCAGCACCGATGGCGAACCTACCAGAGGTCACCAGGCAGCTGATAAGGGATAGAAGAAGCGCCAAGAGACGGGCTCAGAGGACGAGACTCCCCGCCGACAGAAGGAAGTATAACGTCCTCAGCCGAAGAGTGAAAGCCGCCCTCCAAGAACACCGTCAGGAGGGGTGGCAACACCACCTTGAGTCACTCGATCCACAGGACATAAGTATGTGGAATACCCAACGTGCCCTACGAAACCGGAGGAAACCTATACCCCCGATTCACGGAGAGCGAGGGATCGTCTACACTAACCAGGAAAAAGCCGAGGCGTTTGCCGACAGCTTAGAACTGCAGTGTAGAGAGAACGAGCTCGATGACGAGGACGAGGACTGGGTGGACGATGTCGAGCGCAGAGTACGTAGGATCCACCGCCTGCCTGATGACGACCACATCCGCCCGACTACCCCCGAGGAAGTCAAGGAAATCCTTAGGAGCCTAAAGCCGAGAAAGGCTCCGGGATGTGACAAGATAGGAAACATCGCTCTCAAAAAGCTACCCAGGAAAGGAGTAGCGGCGCTAGTCAACATCGTAAACGCGATGTTAAGGTTACGGCATTTTCCAGCCAGGTGGAAAAAGGCCGACGTCATTATGATCCCTAAACCAGGGAAAGAACTAATTTTCCCGTGTTCTTACAGGCCCATCAGCCTCCTCCCAGCCATGAGCAAGGTTGCAGAACGGGTCATCTTGAAGAGGCTCACAGAAAAGACAGAAGAGCTGAATATCAGCCCGGATGAACAGTTCGCGTACCGAACAGGACATTCCACCGAACTCCAAGTACTTCGCCTCACCGAGGAGATTACTAAGGGGTTCAACCAGCGGCAAGTCACCGCGGCGCTGTTCCTAGATGTTGCCAAAGCGTTCGACAGGGTCTGGCACGACGGCCTCCTAGCTAAAATGATGAGTATGGGTTACCCCGTCGAACTCGTCAAACTAGTGAGGTCCTACCTGCACCGCAGACAGCTAAGGGTCAAAATCTCGGACCAACTCTCCACTTACAGGACCGTGGAGGCGGGAGTCCCGCAAGGTTCGGTGCTGTCACCGCACCTGTTCGCTATCTACACCTCAGACCTCCCCAGGACCGACCACACAGCCCTGGCCCTGTATGCAGACGACACAGCAATAATTGCCAGATTCTGGAAAGCCAGGAACGCAACCAGAAAACTCCAGGAAATGGCCACACTCCTGGAAGAATGGTGCACGAAGTGGAAAGTCGCCGTCAACGCCGACAAAAGCCAAGCCATACTCTTCAGACGAGTGCGGAAAGAAATTCCCACAGGACACGTCTCCATGAACGGCGAGGACATCCAATGGCACGACACCGTCAAATACCTTGACGTGGTCATGGACAAAAGCCTAACGTGGAGACAGAACACGGACGCTATTACAGCCAAGGCGCGGCGCACAAGAGCCCTCATCTACCCGATGATGGGAAACGGTAGCCGTCTCAACCTGAGGAATAAGCTCACGCTTATCAAAACCCTCATCAGGCCGCAGCTGACGTACGCCTCGGTAGCGTGGGGTTACCAGGCAAAGTCCTACATGAAGAAAATCCAGGCAGTGGAAAACATCGCCCTCAGGACGGCGGTCGACGCACCATGGTACGTGAGGAACGCAGATATCGTCAGAGACCTGGAGTACACCACGGTCACTGAAGTCATCCGGGAACGAGCGAAGAAGCTGTACGCCCAAGCAGAGGAGCACGGGAACCCGCTAATCAGACAGGCCACTGATTACGACCCTGCCGACGCCCCGAGGCACAAACGGCCGAGGGTACAGCTTCTGGACAACGGGTGAGTATAACTTATATTTCCCGCTAACCGATCTGTTTCAGATACCCCAGGACGGACCACCACTACCAGAGACATGACGTTTTTCTACCCAAACCCAACCTCCTTGCGGGCGTCGGACAACATACCGTCCAACGCCCGTTGTCCTACCTGCTCCGTGGAGTCCGAAAGT
Organism: Leptura quadrifasciata; assembly: GCA_963675555.1. NCBI lineage: Eukaryota > Metazoa > Arthropoda > Insecta > Coleoptera > Cerambycidae > Leptura > Leptura quadrifasciata. Next base: position 49,636,176 of record OY776678.1, read on the forward strand.
GCTAAAAAAGCACTTAGGGTCTCCACACTTCCGAGCTACACAGCTCATATCCTTACCTTTCCGATGATCCGGGGTAGGACACACCTTTACTGTGTCCTACGTACCGGCAGTCAATCCCAGCCAAAACTTCCTACTAGACCGATGACTACCCACGGGGGTGACAAGCTGGCGAAGAAAGAAAATATCAAGACAAGAAGAGCGCCAGAAGAGACCTCTGCCAGCGAGGTTGAAGAGCCAGGACCAGGGGAGGTCCGCAGAAAATACCACGACACATCTCGCATTTGCGGGCTGGGTCTGGTAGAAGTAAGCGGGCCCACCTATCACGAAGGCCGGTCCAGGTCTACAGAGATAATCTAGGAGCAAAGAGTAGTAGTCCTACTCGGCCCTAGTTATCGAGACCGTCATCAAGCCAATGGACATTGGCGCGTGGCGCACCTCCTGGCAGAACTGATAGAGGACGCTTGCCGACGATTAACTACGAGCCCTCTCGGTTTGCCCGGAAGAATACTTATTCCAGTAATAGCAAATTTCATCGAGGATGTTTGTCGTCGATTTTCGAACCCTCTGAATTTGCTAAGAGATACTAATTGCCGGACGCTTGTCGACGATTAAATACTCGAGCCCGCCTTAGTTCTCTAAATACATCCATAAATTCTACGAATAAATCCAGGCTGGCTACTAAAAGATTTGGGCTGCTAGAACATAACTTCGCAATTTACACGACGACAATTTCACCAACATAACTATCTAAGTATCAAACCTATTTACTTCTCTGCGTTATTATTTAATATTGACTTTACATTCTGGTTTGGGGGGATAGGGGAAATTGGCTTATTTGTGGTACTAAAGGAATATTAGTTTTTTTATGAAATACTAGCTTTGATTTTTTATTATAAAGAATATTATATTACCAGTTATTCAGTTATGATTTCATTCACGAATTTAATTCATGAAATTTCACATACTGAATGTTTTGCTAGGAAGATTTACGTTTGCACCCTAACAAGTTTATATTCTAGAACTATATATTTTCCAAGTTTATGCAATGACAAGAGACTTTAGCTTCCATTATACTTCAGTTGTTTACTATCAAGGGATTGCCGTGTGCCTGGATTCACCTGTAAGGTTTCACTAGAATATTTCCAGTCAAACTATTGTGAGATATTTCTCACCTGCGAATGCCTAGTTTTCTATGATTGTTTAATAACGATCCATCAAATTAATAAAGAGTTCTCTGGCTCTAGTACAAACACCGCGATTGTGGGTTTGTACTCAACTACGTTTCTACCTTACAAACTACAAACTGTTCAGGCCAACGGTCAGTACTGGGGTCCCCGCACCCCGTATACTTGCTTTTATTTTTAGGGGTATACTTTTCGTCGAGTACTGAACCGGGACGTCTTGTCTGTTTGATTTACATCGATTCCCCCAGTTCACGTTGTTGAACAGTCATATACAATTTGGGATTTGCAGTTGTTTATTCAATTAAGGGAGCTTTCCCCAACATTCTACGATCTCTTACATGAGTGTCTCATTATTACTTCCATTCTCTAATGCACTAACAGAACATTGTTCTTATCCTCTGTTTTGCAGTAAACTTATTTTATCAGAGCGATTGCTAACACCAAAGTTCCAATTACATTTTAATCGGCTATTTGCCGCATCTTTAATTACACCTACAAATAACACGGCCTATGATTGTGTTACCTTAGTACTTGTTATTGCATAACCAGCTTTGAAATATGTATAGTATGTCATTACTATAGCGACGTAATCCTTCCTATTATAATATTTAGACAATTGTCTCAAATATTTGGATTGTTTTGATTTCATGTACGGCTATTTGCCGCATCAATTTATATAAAATAAAAATGGGTTTTTTTTTACTACTTTTTCCCATCAATTATTGTCTTTGCTTTCACCTTTACCTTTTTCATCCCGCAAGTAATAAGCTAAATAAATGATTTCCTTCCAATCAAATAAATTAGAAAACAAACTTCAACTATAAATGTACAATGCAACCTTGAGTAATAAAATACTACATAAATAATATATCAAATTAACTAGGTTTTTCAAATAATAGACAGTGTATCCAAACTTACAGTGTATTTACAATAACAGAGTGATTAATTTTCTCAGTTACAGTACCAGACAGAAACAAGTAATACCAAACTTTAAATCAAAGAACCTGAGGTAATTATAAAGGGTTACTACACACACACAACGTAATTAAAGTCCTAACCACATAAAACTAGATGATCACATAAATGGCCAATTTGTTTATTTATCTTGATATAAAATTGAGATAAATAATTACTGGGTAGGAATTAATAAGTTCTTGATTGCTTCACGATTAAGGATTTTGATATTAATTAACACCCCTGGGGTTGAGGTGTTTCAATTACAATTATAATATAAAAAAATATATATGTAATTTGGTACACCATCATATTTTTACTTCTGAGCAAGTTATTCTAATAAAAATTTTCAATATTTCGTACAGGAAAGGCCTGATGCGATTTTTATTTTTAAGTTGTTATCAGCGCCATTTATAAATTTTTTAAAGTCTAGCATACTAAAAATAGTTTTTGGGCGAAGCAAGAGCAGAATACAAAAAATGTATTTGTAATCCAAAAAAGTCATTACACCTATAATACCACTTTGCCATTGATACATTTTATAACAACGTTGTTATGATGAAGTTTTTCTTTTTTCAAGAAACGTTAAAGAAACGACTTGTTATGAAAAAAACGGCAGTATAAAAATTTTTTTACTTGTAAGTATTTTGATGTAATGCAACAGATAGGCACACATTTTAAAATTTCAACAGTACTTGCCAGCACCTAATATTGTTATACTAACAGGTGTTCGAGCAATAAAGAGCCCTCCATTATTAATCCATCCAGTATTCATGCCAGTTTCTTTTTCCAAAGTTCCAAATAATTCCCTAGTTTTTTTCAGCAGCTGCATGTCTACGTCGTTTCCACGCAAACTCCAAACAATAGCGCCGCTGTGCCATGTCGTTCCACTTGTAATTTTGTGCCTCTCTAATAGAACAGCTTTAATACCTCTTTTACATAAATGATAAAATGTGCTACAGCCAATAACACCACCACCTAAAAAATATGAATTAAATAGGTAATAAAATTGTTGGAAATGTTAAAAAAGATAAACAGTAGAAAACGAATAATATTTTCGGGCAAATTTATCGTTAATATTAAAAAAATTTATTATTTATTTTTTTATGTAAAGTGGTGCACGTTCCCTTTAAAAATAAAATAGGTCAGGTGCGACTCCATTCGCGTAGAAAAAGTTCCTTGGGAATATTAGATAGTTTATAGTGATGTCGGTAGGTATTTCGCCTAGAGAGAGGGCTCTCTCATCAAATTTTTAAGAGAAACTTTCTATGTTGTCTCGAAATCGAGATAGTACGAGAGATTCGCCTCATTTATCGAGTCTCGTGGCCTCTCATGTTTTCTGTTCCCCTCGTAGCTAGTGATGAGAATAAAGACTAGCTTGAACTATATCTATCTTATCCACTCTCTAGCTTATCTACTCTGTTCGAGAGAAATACCCTAAAATGTCTTGGAGAACCAACTATTTATATTTTTGAGATGAGTCCTAAACTGTTTTTTTCTACGCCTATTATGGAATATGATGTCGATTTTAATTAAATAAGGAATGACCTATATTCCAGTGGTTGATATGTAATATTTATTACATGCCTCTAGAATGTAAGAAGCATAGATGGCGCCATCCAGTAGTACTGCAATTTGTAATAATGTTTTGCCAGTTGACATTTCTATTGACAGTTAACCTTTCATGTTTCACGAGAGATTCGCCTCATTTATCGAGTCTCGTGGCCTCTCATGTTTTCTGTTTCCCTCGTAGCTAGTGATGAGAATAAAGACTAGCTTGAACTATATCTATCTTATCCACTCTCTAGCTTATCTACTCTGTTCGAGAGAAATACCCTAAAATGTCTTGGAGAACCAACTATTTATATTTTTGAGATGAGTCCTAAACTGTTTTTTTCTACGCCTATTATGGAATATGATGTCGATTTTAATTAAATAAGGAATGACCTATATTCCAGTGGCTGATATGTAATATTTATTACATGCCTCTAGAATGTAAGAAGCATAGATGGCGCCATCCAGTAGTACTGCAATTTGTAATAATGTTTTGCCAGTTGACATTTCTATTGACAGTTAACCTTTCACGTTTCACGAGAGATTCGCCTCATTTATCGAGTCTCGTGGCCTCTCATGTTTCCTGTTTCCCTCGTAGCTAGTGATGAGAATAAAGACTAGCTTGAACTATATCTATCTTATCCACTCTCTAGCTTATCTACTCTGTTCGAGAGAAAGAGTCCCTAAAATGTCTTGGAGTACCAACTATTTATATTTTTGAGATGAGTCCTAAACTGTTTTTTTCTACGCCTATTATGGAATATGATGTCGATTTTAATTAAATAAGGAATGACCTATATTCCAGTGGCTGATATGTAATATTTATTACATGCCTCTAGAATGTAAGAAGCATAGATGGCGCCATCCAGTAGTACTGCAATTTGTAATAATGTTTTGCCAGTTGACATTTCTATTGACAGTTAACCTTTCACGTTTCACGAGAGATTCGCCTCATTTATCGAGTCTCGTGGCCTCTCATGTTTCCTGTTTCCCTCGTAGCTAGTGATGAGAATAAAGACTAGCTTGAACTATATCTATCTTATCCACTCTCTAGCTTATCTACTCTGTTCGAGAGAAAGAGTCCCTAAAATGTCTTGGAGTACCAACTATTTATATTTTTGAGATGAGTCCTAAACTGTTTTTTTCTACGCCTATTATGGAATATGATGTCGATTTTAATTAAATAAGGAATGACCTATATTCCAGTGGCTGATATGTAATATTTATTACATGCCTCTAGAATGTAAGAAGCATAGATGGCGCCATCCAGTAGTACTGCAATTTGTTATAATGTTTTGCCAGTTGACATTTCTATTGACAGTTAACCTTTCACGTTTCACCATTGCAGTGGTAAAACAAATATACATATAGACAGATAAACCTAATTTATAGGCGTAGAAAGAGTATAATCTGTAATTCGTTTGGAATGGCATATTCCGCGCTCGCGGACCGTCCCCTTCGCTTCGCTCGGGTGACAAACTTCCTCTCGCGCAGAATATGCTTCATTCCAAACTTATTACAGAATATACTATTCTATCTTTTCATTTTTCTCTAAATGGTTATTATTTTTTTTGTTCAAAAAATTTCGGTTCCAATAATAAATTATTTTTTAGAATGATAGGTCAAATCATGACTCCTAGTACTTATAGTTAAGCCAGAATGATGAACTTTTTAGCCAAGACCGGAGTTTAGCTAAATATACGAAAAGCATGAGCTCCTAAATTAACAAATTTGGCTTTTTTGCTTAACATACATGGGGGTTAAAGTGATGCACGTTGATTGAGGTCTAGTATCGCTCTGAACCAGCCGGTCCGCCTCAATAAAAAAAACATCCTGTATCGGTAATAACTAATATTTATATAAAACTACATAAAAATAAGTCATTGAAACAGTAAAAATGAAACGTCAATCTAACAATCAATATGAAAGAATCAACAAAATGTATAATTGTCTGAAGGCACAAAATTATAGTAGTCAACCGCATAATTTACTAAACAATTATTATGGACAAGTAAAATTAAATTAAAGACTAGGTACCAGTATTCCTGGTCAGACATAGCAATAAATTATCAATGGCACTTTTATCCATACATGTCGATCTCATTTCGACTTAAGCCCAGAATACTGGTACCAGTATTTATTGAAGTTTGTATGCCCATAATAGTTATTAGTAGAGCGGTTAAGCAAGCCTCTTTAGAACACAAACACTTTTTGAGGTATGAAGTAATGCCACCTCAACAGAAATGTTCAGAAGCTTATCCCTCGGTGGAAGAAAAAGTCATGACACTTTGGTCGAGACAAAGGAATTAAAATAATTATTGTTTCGTTTAACTCACTCTAACTCACAAACAGTAGAATAAATTGGTCTCAAATTTTTACGGTGACAAAACGTCCTAAGATGACTTTTAAATTTTGATAAATGTAGGTAATATGAATTTTTCTTTAAATCTATGTCGATTAAATGAGATATTTACATGTTTTAATAAGGCAAACGGGATTTTTTTTTATGTTTGGAAATACATGCAAAGTAGGTATATTGAGAAGAAATAAAGACAAAGGATGAATGTCTTCTAATATAAAACATTTCCTGTTTTTATTCCAAACTTATATCAGTACTTGCTATTTTTACGATACTTATTAAACAGTAATTATTATTGCATTATAAGTAATTAATTTCAGTAGAAAGTTACACAAAATTTCGAACACTGTCATTTTAAAATGTAATCATAGGTAGTTAAATGAAGATTTTTCTTGGTTATTAACGTTCAAAAATCGCCTTCGGAACGACTTTTAGCTCATCTATTGCCCTATCTTAATTGTATTAACGTAAATAGAAAGGGGGTTAACTGGATGTTGTTTATAAAATACTGCTGTGTAATCATGAGAAACGCTAGAACTGAAACAATGTGACTCAGCAGCAAAAGGTGTTGCGTCACCGCTATCGAATCAGTCAAGAGACCGACCCGAACAACCGCGACCCAGAGACCAAGATACATATCTCTCGCATCGCTTCCATTTTTTCAGTTCCGAATAAGACAGCATTTAATGGCTGACGATGACAGTTTTGAAAAATAGTGCAGACTAAGCAACCAACATTTTAATTGTTATTTAAGTTAATAGAAAACGATTTTAAAGTCAACGCGCTCAGAAAGGTAAACAAAAAAAATACTATTGTAAATTAATACTGAAACGACGTAATAAGGTGCCGCGTCCCCCTTATCGAACCAGTCAAGAGATCGTGCTGAGAGATCGCGACCAGAAATCGAGACACATCTCTGTCTCCGGTCGCGGTCTCTGATTTTTGTCGCGTGCATCGGGGGAGCAGCTTCAATTTTTACACGACGGTGTCATGACGTGACATCAGCAGAGAACATTCCGCGAATTCGCCTACGGTTTTCTCGAATATTGCTAATTTTAGAATAAAAAACTTACCCTACCCTTTATCTATATTACTTCTCGATATTCTTGGTATCTATTTAGAAAAATAAAAAGATTTCAGCTTGCTGTACTTATAATGCAATTTTCACATTTTGTCAACATCCATCCATATTTTTTTTACAATGACTAAAATTTCGCTTTTATATTAACATATCTAGGAAATTAGAATCTGGCTAAATAGCCAAGCAGCTAAGGTCAAGAATATAAAAAAGAAGAAAACGTTAACATATTTTGTTGACGTATTGTTCACTTGGCAAGAATTTTTTCTCCTTTCATAAGCGTCTTAACCTGGCTTAACCGATCCACCATATGTTTGAAATTTGAAATATCACAAGATCTAATGGACCTACCATGATACAAGTGTACTTAAAACACACTGGGGATGTTATGTGTTATCGAATAAGTCCCATTACTTAGATGGGTGACCGTTTCAAGGAAGACCGCGTTCTCACTCACATTTTCCAGCGGCTTGTATATCAGTTTATGGGTGGAAGCTATGCCATCTTAGGCGAGGATTGTGTAGGAGTTATACCATCCTTTGGTCCTTTGGAGGGTATGTAAAGCCGTCGGTCCCTTGTCTATTCAATGTTAGGTAAGTAGGTAAAAGATCTCTACTCTTCGAGAGAGCAAAATTCCTGGTTGGGGCTAGCTCACCTACAGGCGTCAGTGATAGGCATCGATCGCGGAAATTGGCCGACGTTAAACGAATGTTAAAAAAATAAGCCCTAAAAAAATAAATGGGACAGATCGGAGGGGCAGGTTGTAGTTCTTAATAAATCTCACAGAATAATTCTGAAATATAGATCTGTTAAAGAGGCTACAAGGTAGCTATATGATAACGATTTCATTTATTGAACTTAAATTTGCTCCTCAATACTTTGCTCCACTTATATAGAGTTCAACGCATTGAATATATCAGCAATACCTATACTATTTATTTATCACAATTTAAGATTACATGCAATCCTTTACTATATATAACTTGTAAACACTTAACATCTGATATCCTACATGATATCTATGCATCTATAGATATAAATAAAATTGAAGTATCTGTCTGTGATTTCGAATTATTTATATCTTAAGAAGTGTATTGAACTATGTTCATGACAGATAAGCGTAAAATTAATTTAATTTTTTTTAATCTGTCTGTTCCGTTTAAGTCGAAAATTGTTGGAGTGATATTGTCTGAAAGTTATTTGTGGTATTCTACGAATATTCTTTCCTATTATTTGGGTTTTCTACCACATGTACTATTATCCTCTTCAAAACAAATCACCGAATCTACAAAATAATATATTGGAGTGATATTGGTGAAATTTGCAAAGTTTATAGATTACATTGTTAGTGACGCTTTTAGTTTTTGTTTCATTTCGATATCTCAAACGGTTTTCGGTCTATCATAGAGATACCGAATTTCCTACCCTTCAGTCATATTAGATTCATCTGTATACCAGACGTGTGACTCTTGCTCCAATCGCAGTGCCTCTATCCTGTTCATCTGAAGGCGATCAGTCAACACGTCAAACGGGCAGTCGAGGTCCTGCTTGATTGGCATTGAGTCAGTGGGATTGGTCACCATACATATGATGCGTAAGTCACCATAGGCCTGATAACCTTGGTAGGGCCAATGTGTCATTTTCTGCTTCAAACACCAAGTCCAACCAAACAGCCTACGGTACATGCAAATAGCCGCTGTTGCTTTAGTAAGTGTCCTATCCAGAGGTAAGTTTTGTTTGTTTTGTTTTTTGTTCTATTCAGCATAGGAGTTATAAGATTGAGTTTTCTCCTTTTGGTGAACGGAACAAATTATAAGTTTTGCTGGGATTGATATTAAGCCCCTCTGACGAGCACAATTTGGATATTATGTTTAAGTCAATTTGCATGAGGTTTGAGGTCATAACCTCATATCTGCTTCTCACAGTCACGACCAGGTCATCTGCATAGCCCTGGACGTCGAAGCCAGAATTACTCATTTTATGGAAGAGATCATCGATTACCATTGACTACAGCAAGGATGATAAGACTCCACCTTGTGGGCAACCTTTGACTGCAGTCGCCGTGGCCGACTTATCCACCACACTTGTATTAATTATTCTGCTTCTTAGCGTGGATTTGATTGTTGGGGACTGTATTCCACTTTTTTTGGCGACTCTTTGTATGGATTCATAGGAGGCGTTGTCAAAATCACCCTCTATATCTACGAGAGCTCCTTTAGGGAACCACGACTTAGATAATAGATAGTACCTAAATATGTGCTATATTGTATAGCTCGGAAAGGCTTTACGTGACTTGATTCGGTATGTAACATTAATATGCCGTCTGTCTATTTTACGAGGGCCATATCTATTGTAGAAGAATAAAGTTTTAGGAACAGTTATCCCATTTTCTGTGAGCTATATTTCAGTAAAAAGAAATTTGAAATCCATAGGCTACTTTGTTAGATATATTACAAAAACCTGAAAAATAAGAAAACAACAAACGGTTCTAGCTTCCTTATTTGAGGAGATATTAAAAAGGTTAAAGGGATGAAAGTTGACGGCAAAACAATAAAAATAATACTGTGTATAAAAAAAATTCGAAAAACGCAGTTGGCTTTGATATACGCTCTTGTGCAAAAATGAAAAGAACAAATCTCAAATTGTACATCGCAGGACTTCATGTTCGCTGTGCTTACGATATAATTGTGTGGTTATTTCTATAACTGTGAGTCCAACAATATTTTGATCTACTTATTCGTTTCACTTATTTTGTCCCAGTAAACCCACCTAAGTTACATCGCGGGACTTTAATATTCGCTGTACTTGCTGGATTATTTTGGGGTCAATTTGCCAAATAATGTCACACAAAATGCACTCTACACCACCTTATCTGACTGTTAACACGCAAATTGCACAACGCCAACATAATTTGATAAGTATTTTTACTTGATTAATTCTGCGCTTATTATTGAATCTGCTAAAAAAGGGTTTCAATTGGCACATTTGTGCTACTAACAGAATATTAGATTTCTTTATGAACTATTAGCTTTGATTTTTATCTAGAAAATATAATAATATTATTACCAGTTATTCAGTTATGATTTCATTCACGATTTTAATTCATAAAATTTCACTTTCTGAATATTTTACTAGGAAAATTTGCGTTTGCAAAATAACAAGTTTATATTCAAGAAGTATATATTATTTAGACACCTACCCTACAAGCTTACAAATACTTTCCTTAGGCGCTTCACGCTCATATAGGAGCTGTTATAATGGTCATTGTCTACTTAAACCATGTGTTTTTTATTTAACTACTAAATTGTCAACGATGTACAATTATCGTAACTACGAGAATGTAATCGTTTGTTAACTGTGTTTGCAAGGGCGAGCGTAGGTGCGTCTTTACTATGTACATACTTCGGTATGCGATGTAAAGCAACTTCAGGCGCAGTTAGTAGTTAGATGGGTGACCATTCCAACGGAAACCGTGTCCTCACCTCACACATCTTCCAGCGGCTTGTATATCAGTGTATGCGCGGAAGCTATACAACCTTAGGCGAGGGTGATTGTAGGAGATATACCATCCTTCGGAGGGGATGTAAAGCCGTCGGTCCCTTGTCTATTAAATGTTAGGCAAGTAAAAGATCCCTACTCTTCTTAAGGGAAGGGCTTCGGCAAAATTCCTGGTTGGGGGTAGCTCAGTAGCGGAAATAGGCCGACGTTAAATAAATGTATAAAAAAAACTGTGTTTGCACAACATAAGAGTAAAATAGGTGCATTACGGACTGTCGTAGTTCGACCTAAATTGAAAATTAATAGTCCGCTATTTTGAGGACACTTGTCTACGCAAATCTGTAAGGTCGTCGATCTTTGCAGTTAGGCCCGACGACGGATGGACTTGTGCCATCCTACGTCTAATCGAGCACAGCTGTAAAACTCGGCCACCCATAGTAACATCTGTTGGGTGTTAAACACTTGCTACTGCTGTTTAATTTATCAGTCAATTGACACAAAATTAAATTTCCAGTATTGTTTAGATTGTTCTTTCTAACACTATTTAAACCAGTTGGTTAGGTGCAGCCGATAATTATCATACTGTATCCTATTGTCTCTCTTGTCTGTGGGCGAGAGCACAACTACAACAAAGCTGGAAATTTCCACATCATTTGATTATTTGAAAAAGGGACTTTTCCCATAGCTAGTGAGTATTTTCACTGAAACCAGGCACCGTTGCCGACTATCACAGAAAATATCAAATACTTTTGTTAGTTTGAAACGCCTATTCTCTGTTATGTTCGTAAACTTTGACACTGCAGTTGCATTCTCACTGTTTCGAAGTAACTTCTTTGACGTTTTTTCACTCCGGTTATATTACTTACAGACTATTGTCACATGTGATCAAAATAATTATTGTCTGGCCGATAGCCGTGTTGGTTGAGATGCGAGGTGATAATCGCTATTAATCACACGAGTATCGCGCCACCGAGTTCGAATCCCGACTCCGGCCTTAGCACCGTCGGAAGAAATGGTTGTCTAATTTCTGTGTAATTTAATTATTAATTATTATTTATATAGACTATTGTCACTGCTCTTATTCTTGTCTAGATGAATTTCTCAATTTAGACATGTGATATGTTTATTCAGGCATTTGCTACAACTCTAATTACTAATTAAAATAACACAGCATACTTTTGTATAAGTCAGTTTATGTTATTGCATCAAAACACTCAGCATATCTATAGTATTCTTATTGTCTTTGCCGTCAACTTTCATCCCTTTTAGTTTTTCGTGTCTCCTCAAGTAAGGAAGCTGTTACAGTTTGTGGTTTTCCTATTTTTCAAGTTTTTGTAATATATCTCACAAAGTAGGCTATGAATTTCAAGTTTCTTTTTACTGAAATATAATTCACAAAAAATGGGATAACTGTTTCTAAAACTGTATTCTTCTACAATAGATGTTAAGCAAGATATTTGGTGTGGCCCTCGTAAAATAGACAGACGGTATAGTATTAAATAATATAAATTTTATTTAAGGACTGAGAAGCGAAGTATAGGTATTTTTTTACATACATTTTCGTTTCCTTTATTTTCTTTCTTTTATTAGCAGTTATACCTTGGATAATATTATGTAAAAAGTCTCCGCTTGACAGCTAAGCGTAGTACAAATCGTTTTCAAGGAAATTTAAATGGAATATTTTAGATTCGTTTAATAGTACCCGTTATAATAAGCAGTAATAAAAATTGTAAAATACACATCGCAAGAATACCTCAACATGATTTTCTGCTTTGATATTTCCGAGATAATCAGTAAAATGCACTATATAAGCACCAACCTTTAACGGCTGTATGTCCCTTAAGATGGATGCGTTTAGTAACACCTCTTGCTAATTTTTGTTTATAGAATCATATCCTAAACGAGTATTATTTGCCTGAAACTCCGTACTAGTGACGAACACGTATCACTTTTTCTGTTTCCTATATCTTTGAATTGAACTATATGTGATTATAATACTTAGTTTGCAATAATCTTTAAAATTTTAACATAATTTTATAACTACCATGACCTCCACGACGGCATAATTATTGTACTTTAAAATTACATCATATGCTTAGCATATAATATACAATATACATACCTATTACTTAAAGCTTTGTATTATTCAAAGTTAGTAAATATGGATTAGTTATATAATCGTTCTTTATTTGTTTATACACATGTGGTGAACATACATATAAGTTCTATTTTAGGGTTTCCACTCTTTTGACCTTCACATATTTTTTTGAGGGCAGAAGAAAAGAGTTACATAAATGTTAATACGTCATTTGGTAAATGTATTCAATCTTTTATTTCCGAGACATAAACTGTAACCATTGTTTCTTTTTCTGGCAGTTGTATTTGACGTCGTTTTGGTTGAAAACAAAATATTCTCTTTCATAATGATATATCGCAATCATATTACGAAAAGGTTATTTTAAAATTTTAAAAATAAATATTTCGCGTCTACTATTCTACTGAAAATAAATATATTTGAAACGTTGTATTTTAGTATTATCAGATATAATATCCCTAGGACATTGATAATGTACGAGATAATTTTATGACAATCGAAAGCATTCGGCGTCGGGCTATTACCAACCAACGTTCTTGAGATCAATCAATCAAAACAAATTTAAACAGTTAAAATATACATAAAATTTGCTCCTCAGGCATCCGCTCGGAGCCACCCATACCTCCGCGACGCGGTTATGTCGTTACAACGTGCGTAGAGATCTCCGAAGGAGAGTTCGACACGAGCGCCAATATCCATTGGCTGGATGTCGGTCTCGATAACTAGGGCGGAGTAGGACTATTACTCTTTGCACCTAGATTATCTCTGTAGACCTGGACCGGCCTTCGTGATAGGTGGGCCCGCGTACTTCTACCAGACCCAGCTCACAAATGTGAGATGTGTCGTGGTATTTTCTACGGACCTCCCCTGGTCCTGGCTGTTGAACCTCGCTGGCTGAGGTATCTTCTGGCGCTCTTCTTGTCTTGATGTTTTCTTTCTTCGCCAGCTTGTCACCCCCGGGGGTAGTCATCGGTCGAGTTGGGTTTAGGAAGTTTTGGCTGGGACTGACTGCCGGTACGTAGGACATCAATTGATATCCTACCCCGGATCGTCGGAAAGGTAAGGATGAGCTGTGTAGCTCGGGAGTGTGGAGACCTAAGTGCTTCTTTTAGCACTTTCGGTCTCCACGGAGCAGGTAGGACAACGGGCGTCGGACGGTATGTTGTCCGACGCCCGCAAGGAGGTTGGGTTAGGGTTACGTCATGTCTCTGGTAGTGGTGGTCCGTCCTGGCGTATCTGAAACAGATCTGTTAGTGGGAAATAAAGGTTATACTTACCCGTTGTCCAGTAGCTGAACCCTCGGTCGCTTGTGCCTCGGGGCGTCGGCGGGGTCGTAATCAGTGGCCTGTCTGATCAGCGGGTTCCCAGGCTCCTCGGCTTGGGCGTACAGCTTCTTCGCTCGTTCCCGGATGACTTCAGTGACCGTGGTGTACTCCAGGTCTCTGACGATGTCTGCGGTTCTCACGTACCATGGGGCGTCAACTACCGTCCTGAGGGCGATGTTCTCCACTGCCTGGATTCTCTTCATGTAGGACTTCGCCTGGTAGCCCCACGCTACCGAGACGTACGTCAGCTGCGGCCTGATGAGGGTCTTGATAAGCGTGAGCTTGTTCCTCAAGTTAAGTCGGCTCCCATTTCCCGTCATTGGGTAGATGAGGGCTCTCGTACGTCGGGCCTTGGCTGTGATGGCGTCCGTGTTTTGTCTCCATGTTAGGCTTCTGTCCATGACCACGCCAAGGTATTTGACGGTGTCGTGCCATTGGATGTCCTCGCCGTTCATGGAGACGTGTCCTGTGGGAATTTCTTTCCGCACTCGTCTCAAGAGGATGGCTTGGCTCTTGTCGGCGTTGACTGCGACTTTCCACTTCGTGCACCATTCTTCCAGGAGTGTGGCCGCTTCCTGGAGTTTTCTGGTTGCGTCTCTGGCCTTCCAGGATCTGGCAATCAGGGCGGTGTCGTCTGCATACAGGGCTAGGGCTGTATGGTCGGTCCGGGGGAGGTCCGAGGTATAGATGGCGAACAGGTGCGGTGACAGCACCGATCCCTGTGGAACTCCCGCCTCCACGGTCCTGTAGGTGGAGAGTTGGTCCGAGATTTTCACCCTTAGCTGTCTGCAGTGTAGGTAGGATCTCACTAGTTTGACGAGTTCGATGGGGTAACCCATACTCATCATTTTAGCTAAGAGACCGTCGTGCCAGACCGTGTCGAATGCTTTGGCGACGTCTAGGAACAGCGCCGCGGTGACTTGACGCTGGTTGAACCCCTTGGTGATCTCCTCGGTGAGGCGAAGCACTTGGAGTTCCGTGGAATGTCCTGTTCGGTATGCGAACTGTTCATCCGGGATGATGTTCAGCTCTTCTGTCTTCTCTGTTAGCCTCTTCAAGATGACCCGTTCTGCAACCTTGCTCATGGCTGGGAGGAGGCTGATGGGCCTGTAAGAAGACGGGAAAATTAGTTCTTTCCCTGGTTTAGGGATCATAATGACGTCGGCCTTTTTCCACCTGGCTGGAAAGTGCCGTAACCTTAACATCGCGTTTACGATGTTGACTAGCGCCGCTACTCCTTTCCTGGACAGCTTTTTGAGAGCGATGTTTCCTATCTTGTCACATCCCGGAGCTTTTCTCGGCTTTAGGCTCCTCAGGATTTCCTTGACTTCCTCGGGGGTAGTCGGACGGATGTGGTCGTCATCTGGCAGGCGGCGGATTCTTCGTACTCTGCGTTCGACGTCGTCCACCCAGTCCTCGTCCTCGTCATCGAGCTCGTTCTCTCTGCACTGCAGTTCTAAGCTGTCGGCGAACGCCTCGGCTTTTTCCTGGTTAGTGTAGACGATCCCTCGCTCTCCGTGAATCGGGCGCATAGGCTTCCTTCGGTTTCGCAGGGCACGTTGTGTATTCCACATGCTTCTGTCCTGTGGATCCAGTGACTCAAGGTGGCGTTGCCACCCCTCCTGACGGTGTTCCTGGAGGGCGGCTTTCACTCTTCGGCTGAGGACATTGTACTCCCTTCTATCGGCGGGGAGCTTGGTCCTCTGAGCCCGTCTCTTGGCGCTCCTTCTGTCCCTTATCAGCTGCCTGGTGACCTCTGGGAGGTTTGCCATCGGTGCTGGGTGCCTTCTTACTTCTATTTCCGTCGTGCTGGCCCTTATCGCTTCCAGCATCTGCTCCTCTAGGGTAATGATGGCCCTCTCAACGTCCTCCACGGTTTCTAGCCTGGGAATTTGTGCGATGTACTGCTGCAGGTGCTGCCGGTACGATTCCCAGTCCGTTCGTCTCTTCGTGAAGGTGGCGTTGTCCTCACTCGCCTGTCCTCCTAGGGTTAGGAAGATCGGGTTGTGCTCGGTAGATCCCTCCGTTCTGGTGGTGATCTCTGCCTCGAAGGTCATCTCCTTTAGGATTGCGATGTCCAGTACATCTGGCCTGTTCGATACGAGGCACATAAATTTGTGTTCACGCACTTGAAGTTTTCTCATTGTCGTGCGCGGTATGCTGTACCACACCGGCGCCACGTTTGTTATGGCCGGCCTGATCACCATCGTGTACAACAGCTTTTTGTTATTTCTGTTCAGTCTGCTACCCCTGACCAAGAGCGGATACAGACTCCTGGACATGGAGTAGACCCGTACGGTCTCGTTGATGTGGGTGTTGAACGTCAGTCTTTGGTCGAGTCTTACCCCCAAATACTTCACGCACCGTTTTGTAGGAATTTGTCTTTCACTGAGTGAAACTGGCGTTAGGATGCGGTTCTCAGTGAACCGGCGTGTGAATCTATCGCCACCCGAATCTTCCACTTGCCGTTATATGCCGTGGCACCACAGTAGAGAATTTCTCTACTGTGGTGGCACGGGCCATGTGTGCCCTAAGCAGCATGTTGGCCGCTTGCGCATTGTGCGAATGCGCATACATGGCTGTGTCGTCGGCGTACTTGGCAAGTTTGGTATTCGGGAGGCATTTGTCAATGTCAGAGGGATATTCGGTCAGAAAATTTTTTGAAAAAAAAAAAAAAAAAAAAAAATCAAAAAGTTGCAGCATAACAAAACAATTATTTATTTATTAAAAGTACAGCTGATAAAGGTACAGTTACTAAAATTTAACGCAGCATTAGATTGGTTATTTTTTCTACTATAGAAGATATATTACTACGCATAGTATTTATGATCTTATTGCGGTGTTCTTGGTCGATGTTTAAGTATGGTTTTATAGAATTTGAATTATGACCAGTAATTTTTAGCAATTGTTGTTCTTACACACCATTTTTTGTCAATTCGCTAACAGCAGTTGACCTGTTTGAATGTTTCGTTATCTTTTTGTTCGTTACATTCAGGCCAATAGCCTCAGCAGATGATTTAGTCCATCCATTAATAGTATTTCTTCCAATAGGGACATTGTCGTACTATCTATCGGTTTCCGTTTTCCACTGTTGATTTGATTTTAAGAACAGCCGTGGTGAGGTAATAAGTTCGCCTCGTTTTGATATCAGTTT
Source organism: Leptura quadrifasciata (assembly GCA_963675555.1). NCBI lineage: Eukaryota > Metazoa > Arthropoda > Insecta > Coleoptera > Cerambycidae > Leptura > Leptura quadrifasciata. Next base: position 49,653,377 of record OY776678.1, read on the forward strand.
ATGAAAAAGGCGTACAGGGTAGTTTTGACTTTCACTATTGGTAATCAACCACTTACTATTTGTACAGCTTTTTGAACCGCCTTGGTAAGTTTTACTGAACACTGGATTATGTTCAATGCGATTTGTTGGAGAGCCATCGTTATTTTTCTCGATTTGAAAAAAATCCAAGAAACAGGCAACTGCCTCGTTTCCTCTCCACGCTGATTCAACAGCAGCAATATGGTAGAATTTACTCATAAGACCTTTATTCCCAGAACAATATTATCTGGTTTACTTCAGACAAACTTAATGAAACTGAACTGGTCTTACGTTTGCATAGGTCTGCTTGCAGTTTCTTCCTGGTTGCATCGCGGGCATCTCGGACAGGTTTAAATACTAAGCTCTTAAATGGGTCAATCATAATCTTATAGTCATTATAGTACACGAAACGTTCCACATAGTTTTTAGTGTTGTTTCTTTGAATTCTGTTCCATTTTCCTTCGTCATATTGACCGCTCAATCTTTCAGCATCAATGCCAGTTCTGCTACGCTTCTATGCTCATTTAATATGTTTTTTCATTCATGGCAAAACTCCATACATATACCCCATGTGTATTTGTGACTTTTTGTGGTATTTATTGGAATTTTTTATTTTATTAACGTGTTTATAGATTGAGAATTGGCATTGCCAAAACGGGACATTTTGAAATTTGGAAGTTATTATGAAGTTGTCAAAGGTAGTATAACAAGACCTTGATAAATAGCCGATTAAATTGTCATTAATTTTTCGAGAGCGCGATGGTTGTCAATTTGACGAGACCATATTTAGCGTTAATAATCTGACTAAAGCCCGAGAGGCTTTAGCTCGAGGGTTTAGTCTTTGATTATTAACAGACCGGGCGGCGGCTGCAAGTTTCGTGTACTCATCAATTTAAAGAAAATTTCATTTTTGTAGTAATAGTTTACTATTAGTAGATGCGAGAAAGCTTGGTCGTTCAACCTCTTTCCTGGTGGGATTTGTGTAAGAGGGTGATTTCGCCCCTCTCTGAGACGACATTAAATACCCATGTATTTAAAGAATAAAATTATGTTTTTCTAATCGTATTTAAGTAGAGCAATAAAGTAAAAATGGTCTGCCGCGTGATATCCTGGTGGGTGGCGCGGGCGAAAAAAATTACATACATAATTACATAAATTCGACGTATTATGCGCTAACAAAGGTTTGAAACATTGACAACGGTCTAATGACTATCCGGTTCTCAATTGGGGGCCTTTACAACGGGGGTTGTTCAATATTAAAGAGAGTTGTCCGGTCACTTGTTCGATTGAAGGCTGTTGCAACGCAAATTTCGACCTTTGCGGATTCGCGTCTTCGCATGGTTGACAATCATACGCAACTTTCTGGTTGCTCTTCTATTTAATTACTTTAGGGATATTTCCCCAGCATTCTAAAAGATTTTACGTGAGTGTAAACCCTCATTTACAGCACAATTAGTATTATAAAAAGCGATTGCTCAAACTTTAAATCTAAACAATAACAATCATTTTTACGCAAATCAACTCAGAAATTCTATTGCATATTTACTGCATATACTGGGTTACTACACACAACGTAATTAAAGTTCTAACCAAATAAATGGCCAATTTGTTTATTTAACTTGATATATAATTGAGATAAATAATTTCAGGTGGGATTTAATCGGTTCTTGATTGCTTCACGATCAAGGATTTTTGTTAGTAATTAACACACCTTCATATACTAACAGTCATTAATAGTACATAACACAGGGCAGATGTAAACGTTAAAAAACAATAACACAAAATAATTAGTAAGTTAATGATTCAAAATAGAAAATGCAGTGAGATAATTAATATTTCAACAAAATAAAAATAACAGCTATTGTTTAAGAATTTCTCCTTACTCTCCTTTACTTTGCAGTGAAATATATAAATACTGCATGTAACCCTTGAATAGTTAGAGTAAGCTACTTTTAATTTAAGCTTAAATTACTCTTCCAACAAGTTTGTATGACGAGTAGCTGGATGGAATGTCTGAGGAAATCGCGAGGATAGTTTTGGTACATTGAGACTTAATGTAAAATTTGTGGATATTCAAGTACACAATTGATATCTTATACAGGGATATAATGGAGATCATGTAACTTATTTCCTTCAGCAATACAAATCCTTACATATTTAAAAGTAAATCATGAGAAAAATCAATGTCTGAGTAAACTCCATTGTCCTTGAAATACATGAACTTTAAGAATTTACGTCGAATGTCTTCTAAATTGCTGGATACGATGAGTACCAAATTATGAAAAAGTACTTCAGATGTGTCTAATAAACAAAAGAACTGGGGCATTAGGTTGAGAAAAACCACTACTTTTATTATAAATTCAAGATTTTTGTAAGCTACTTTTTGTATCAGACTAATTGATTCATTGAAAGACAATTTATTATCAAGTACTACTCCAAAGATCTTTAATGAATATAGAACGTGCTAATTATTACTTATCTGATAAGGAAAAATTGTTCACAGAATGACAACTCAATGCATTTCATGATGTTAGGAAGCACATTCTTTGCAATACACTAATTATTTACATGATCTAATGTGGTCTATAACCGAGCACGATCATCATTACTCAATGTTAGTATAGAATTTCCGCATCCATATACATCCGAAAATCGGTATTTATAGTTACATCATCTTGAAATATATTGAATAAAAAATTTCCAGTTTCGAGTCCCGATGACATTTTTATATTTTGAAATCTATATGCAAGGTACTATATGTATTGTATTCCATTATCAAGGTGAGCTAAAAAGCTTAAGATATCTGCTGTATACCATACCTTATTTGTTTAGGTTATTATATATGCAAACTAAGTTTTAAGTTATAACACGGAAACAATCTGCAAGGGAAGAAAGACCAAAGGTTTCATTGGTTTTTTCGTACTGAAACCGAATCTGTAGTCCAAATGTGCCCTTCAAGGCAGGACTATGAGATATTCGAAGTATCTATCTTTTTAATGGGATTGTGTTGGCAATTTCTAAACTATAAGGGACAGAAGATTAAGGTTAAGGTTAAGTTAGAGAAATGTTCTGCATTTTAAAGATTTGGTAGGTAGGTTTATAGAGTGAAAATTTTGATTTATAATTTTTGCTAATAACTCGCAAGTGATAGGTTATTTTTAAATAAAAGTTACTAGTCGATTGTCTCTTTAAAATTCTTAAATTTTGTTTTATCATTTCAACAGTAAGCGTCGCGCACTCCTACTTTTGTTGTTCTTATAAACGCTTGTCCCATTTTTAAGGAAATTTAATTGACAACATCGTAATACCAAACGGCAAAAATTTAATTTTTAGAACATTGATGCTGGGCGTCGTATAGCCATAAGATTGAAATTTGACAAAACATTTACCTTTCGTGCATTATCGATTATAATTGTGATTATATTGAAACGTTTTCGGGTTATTTTGCATTTTTTATTGAAAAAAGTCAAATAAAATATACAGTCTGTTCACTTTTTAGAAAACTAGTGGGTAGCTTTGATTTCGGCCTATTTCCGCTACTGAGGCCTATCACCGACGCCTGTAGACGAGCTACCCCCAACCAGGAATTTTGCCGAACCCCTTCCCTTAAGAAGAGTAGGGATCTTTTACTTTCCTAACATTTAATAGACAAGGGACCGACGGCTTTACATCCCCTCCAAAGGATGATACATCCCCTATACACTGATATACAAGCCGCTGAAAGATGTGTGAGGCGAGGACGCGGTCTTCGTTGGAACGGTCACCCATCCAACTACTAACTGCACCTGATGTTGCTTTGCATCGCATATCAAAGTATGTACATTGTAAAGACGCACCTACGCTCGCCCTTGAAATAAGCTTAAAATGTCATAAAACGTCGAGATTTTAAATTTGAGCGAAAGAATAATTTCCTGTCTGTTTGTCTGCCTGCCTGTAACTTTTTTTTGTGCGCACGTTTACTCTGGAACCGTTTATGGTATTGACTTGAAATTTGGTACACTTATGTATTGTAACGAGATCTGGAACTAGATTATATTTTGATCTAATTCCGTTGAAGGGTTCGGGGGTAAATAAGGGTAAATAGACAAAACAAGTAAGTAAGAGTCCATAAAATTGCAATTTAGGGCATGTACGAAAAGTTAAGGTCTCAACATTTTTTTTTTGGTATCAGCCACCCCCCCCCACTATCACCCCCAATACCACCCGCACACTATTATGAACGGGAGTAAAAAAATTAAAATGTGATTTAGTGTATATACAAATACGAAACGTCTAAAAAAATTGTTTAGCGTTACCTACCCCTTTATCGCCCCCATTACCACCCCCACCCTATTATTAAAAATTAATAAAATGTGATTTAATGTGTATACAAGAACGAAACATTTAAAGAAATTTTTTGGCGTTAACTACCCCCTCTACCACCCAACTGCCTTCCCCACCCTATTATTAAAAGGGGTAAAAATGTTAAAATCTGATTTAGTGTCTATACAAGAACGAAACGTCTAAAAAAAATTTCTTGGCATTAGCTACCTCCTCTAGCATGCCCATTGCCATCCCCACCCTATTATTGAAGGGGGTAAAAAAAATTAAAATGTGATTTAGTGCGTATAAAAGAACGAAACGTCTAAAAAAAAAATTTGCCACCCCCATTGCCACCCTCACCCTATTATTAAAGGGGGTAAAACAATTAAAATCTGATTTAGTGTGTATATAAAAACGAAACTGCCTTGGCGTTAGCGTTAACATACAGGTTTCTATTTTGCAAATATTTTATTAAAATATTTAATGATACACCTCTTATTCGAATATTTTGCATTCTACCACTCCAAATTTGGTGAAAAACAGCGTCAAGGCCCTGGCATGATCTAAGAATGTAGCAAAACGTTCCAGTTTATTATTAATAAAATTTGCAACCTCATAGATTGTTCCTTCAGTATTTTTATTTACTCTGAAACCACATTGATTAAGTGACAACAGATTGAAATGTTATAAATAATTTATTAAACGTTTTTTCGAATATTTAACAAAATATGTAACATAAAGTGGATAAATTATTACAAAATAAAAAAGTAAAAATACCTACTACGAGTCCAGTATTCCACTGTTTCCGTTGAAAGGAAATCGATTCGTTACCAGCAATCACGGTGCACAATGTGCGTTTTCAAATCAATTGAAAATAATGTCCTATACCTTGCAACACATTACGTCTTCAATCGGAAAAAGCAAAATAATAATTTTCTTGCCATATCTTCACCAATATTTAAACAGTATATGTTAAAAACTTCCACTTTTTCAAGATCATTGGCTATTATTGTACCTCTTTCATCTTCGATATTTATATTATTTATCGTATATTTGATTTTAATATTCGTGGAGCTGTTTACTGTATCCCACATTTTCTTACAATTTAACCCACCTTCTAACTCATATTTGTCAAATTCTACGTTTTGTATTATGTTATTTAGGTTATTTTGATACCTACTCTTTGTACTTATCAATTGGATCTTTTTTATTATTTTTGCAAAAATTTACTTTCATCATTAATTGATCCCTAGTTTATAATTCTATTCATAGTTCAGTAATATAAAAAACTTTTAACCTGTTTTCTTTCCAATTCTACTTAAGTTATCTACACTAAATATGTATGTGATCATAGAATCATCAAAATCGGACATCCTGATAAAAAGTTAATGCTGAACATAAACAAAAAAATACATATGAGATCCGCAGATTTCTTCTTCTTAGCGAAGTGGCGAAAAGTCGCTGCCTTCGCTGTACACGCGCATGCATCATTTTTTCTTCAAGAAATTATTTTATTTCGGTTTTAAGTACTTAAGTAAATCATAAAGATAATATGTGTCATACCCTTTAAAATCCAAAGCCTTTAACACACTACTCCACTGCCGACTAGGGAAAGCAAATTCACCTCACACGATAATTCAGTGACCAAACGAACTCCACATAAAGAATAAACGTCGTTGATTAATACTTATTGCCATGGTCCATACTTCAATCGAATAGTGAATTAACGTAGAATTACATGGTACGAAAATTATAATTAAAATTCTGTTTTATAAAACGAACAATCCCCGGGTGAGCAATTCAAAAGAAAGCAAAATAACGAAGTTGATAGCCAGTCAATAAAAATGGAACACCTTGCATAATTCTAAATATCTTTGGGTTATGCAGAATTAAAAGCCAAAAGAAAGTAGCCAAAAGAAAACTGTTTTCTGTCGTTCAATTCGCGAATATTCGAATAATTTGAATTGTTCTGTGTGACCTAAACTGAAGAATGTCTTATCAAATGCAATAAATTTCCCCAAAATTGGTCCAGTAGTTCAGGAGAATGGGTTTTTTTCGTGACCTAAGTTGCAGAATACCTAGCCAAATGCAATAAGTATTACGGAAATCGGTCATCAGAAATTCACAGACAAAGTTAAATACCAACATCAACCCCATCTAGAGCTTTAGCCACCCGAGGCAAACTCAGAAAGTACCCCCTTTATATTTAGTTAAAGTATGTAATTTAAAAAAAACTATTGGCAGCACATACCGCACCGGGGTAAGTAATATTCAAAAATAATTCTTATGTTTGTTTTTAAAATCAGGAAAACTTTGCTTTTACAACGACAATTAACAAAAAAATGTCATAGCATTATACAAGTAAAATAAATTCAGTGCAAAGTATACTAGGCTTTTAGGCGCCCGGCCGTGCGGTTAAAGTTTTGGCCATAATTTCAGGCAAAAGTCAAGTAGCGCTTTTAAAAACGCTTGTAAACACAGTGTTACTTCTTATCTAATACTTGGAAATTTTAAAACACGAACACCACATTAGCAAAGTCAGTGATATGTCAAGGGTTCAGGCAAATGTGAATAGAACGACATTATGGATACATATAGAACAGACAGAGCATAGCGGGCCAACGCCCGTTCCATGTACTAAATACGCAAGTTAATGTCAAGTCACGGGAACAAGATAGGAATGTCGAGACCTGTGTTTTGGGACCGATGCACTGGAAGAAACGAATAAAAGCCAGACGAGGCATTGCAACGAGGCAGAACTTATTGACGACGCTTGCCGAAGTTTTCGAGCCGTCTAAGTTAGCCAGGAGGAAAACTCATTGATGACGCTTGCCGATGCTACCCACGAGCCTTCTGATATAGCTAATTAGAGAACTAATTGCAGGAGCTTGTCGAGCCTCTTAGTTCTCTAAAGGCATCAACCATTCCTACGAATAAATCCAGTTGAGACCTTAGAGTTTTGGGAGCCTAGAACCATAGAAGTAGCCACACACTCGCGTGTCCACCGCCGACCCCGCGGTTTAAAAGACGCCTCTCTCGCCGACATAACTGTCAAGTATCATAACCTGTTTCTTTCTCTGTGATATTATTTAAAATTGAGTTTACATTCTGGTTTCGGAGGAATATGGGTAATTTGCTTATTTGTGATCTAAAAGAAACATTAGGTTTTTATGAAATATTAGCTTTGATATTTAACAAGCAAATAAGATAAAATTAGATTACAATTTGCTCATTTATTATTTTTAATCATGAGGTTTTGGAAAGTTCACCTACTGAATATTTTATTAGATAGATTTACGTTTGCTAAATCACACGCTTACATTCTACAACTGTATATTTTCGGAGTTTATGCAATGACAACCACCTTTAACTTCAATTATATTTCAGTTGATGTACTATCAATGGCTTACCGTGTGTCTATATTGACATATAAGATGTCATAAGAATGTTTGCCTTTCAAATTATTGTGTGAGGTTTCTCACCGGCGATTACCTGGTTTTCTATAATTGTTTAATAACAATCCGTCACTATAACTACTTTATGAACTACAAACTGTACAGGCCAGCAGTCAGTGATGGGCTTATTGGCCCTGTTACCTTTCTCTGAGCGCTGAACCGGGACATCTGTCTGTTTGGATTATATAGACCAACTGCGTCTTACGTAGTTGAACAGTCATACACAATTTGGTAGTTGCCGTTTGTGTAATTCAATTAAGGGAGAGTTCCCCCAACATTCTATGATATTCTACATGAGCATGTAATTCTCATTTACCACGTAAATTCTATAATGCACGAACATGACATGGTTATTGTCCTCTGTTTTGCATAAAGTTTTATTTACATCATAGCGATTGCTAATCAACATCTAATCGACCTATTGGCCGCCTCTTTAATTACCACCTATAACACGAAGTACTATTGTATGACCTGGTTGCTGTTATTACATAACCAACCCTGCAATATGTATAGTATGATCATTACTATAGCGACGTAAACTTTCCTATATAATATTTAGACAATTATTGTTTGAAATATTTGCCGCATCAATTATTATAAAAGGAAATGGTTTTTATGACTATTGTCCAATGATTACTGTGTTCTCTTTCAACTTTACCTTTCTAGTCATTCAAGTAATAAACTAAATAAATAGGTTTCATTGCAATCAACTAAAAATAGGAAACAAACTTCAACTATAAATTCACAGTGCAATCTTGAGTAATAAAATGAGAAATAAATAACATAACTGAGCAACTAGGTTTCTCAAATCATACAAGGTATATAAATTAACAGAGTGCTTAATTTTCTCAGGTAGATAATATCATACAAAGAAACCGTAATGTCAAACTTTACATAAAAAACTGGGGTAAATAAAAGAGGTTACTACACACACAATGTAATTTGGGTCCTAAATTAGTAAAATTAGACGATCACATAAATGACCAATTTTTTTATTAATCTTAACATAGAATTGAGATAAATAATTTAATAGGTTCCTGATTGCTTCACGATCAAGGATTTTGTAAGGATTTTTGTTAGGAATTAATAGATAGGGTTTAGGGGTGTTTCACTATCATTAAACAAATGATGTGTTTTGTTAGAAATTAAGTGCATATATACAGAATTAACAAAAAAGTAAATAGTACAAAAACATCGCTGTCACAAGTCTGCAGGTTATAATAACAATTGAACATGAATTGCAGGTAATTTGAAGTTTGTATGATTTTTTTTCTCAAATATTGGTTTATATCGGAAAAATCAACTATAAATTATGCCAAATCGGCCGCCTGAGGCAGCTGCCTCGTTGCCTTACCCCGGGAAATCGGGCTGCCAACATGCATACACGAGCACGAAAAAATCGGCGCAGTAAGTCCAGGGAATAAAGTAGACTAACCTCCTAATAAAAAATATCGCACTTAATTTAATCATTATTGCATGAATACATACGCACGCATCGAATTGAAAACCTCCTCTTTTAAGTTGGTTGAAAAATAAGTTTAAATAATATCTTTAATCTATTTTGTTTACTTGTGAAATTGTTGCAAAATTCGATAAATCAAACACGAATTAGTTTATTTCGGCGTTTATTGAACTTTGGTCTTGATGTAAAATAATGTAATTGCTTCTCTAACGATTTTTTTACTGAGTAAAAGTATTCCAACAAATTAAAGTCTTGTAATTAGTGGCTATTTTGGACTCTTGCCGCGACTTGCCGCTCTCGGACATTCAATTCCACCGTCCCCAATCCCCCCAAAAATAAAAAAAATGTAATGAAATAAAACAAATCTTAGTGAAAATGGAAACTAATATACTGTTTTGGTGCAAAGCAAATTCCATTGCTTCCATGCATTAATTCACCACGAAACTTTCATTTACATTTTTTATTTTGTAATAGATTTATTTCAAATAATCAAAATTTTAATTTCCATAATCGATGTTCTTATGAATTATTGATTAAGGCTATTAAATTGTTTTAAAAATATGCAGGGTAGAAATACAGAATAGGAAGTTGTAATTAACGTTACTAAAAATAGATTTTAATTAATTTGAACCGACACGATTTTGGTTTGATTCATATAACATTGTCCACATCCACAAGGTCACAAATTCTTAAATAACATAACAATAAGTTTAAAAAATATCACTCACCTACAACTACAACATCGGCTTGTTTCGGTAAGCTGGCATCGGTACTCAGGCTTTTGTTGATGTTTGTAAAACTAAGAATACCTTTTGTTTTCTTTCTAGCTAAACTACAGTTTTGTATTCTTAACATTGTACCACGAATGTATTACATACAGTTTATTAGATTCTTCTTTACACTGAAGTTATAAATTGATGGTTAATAAAGTTGTTATTCCCTCGAAACAACTTTGACCCCACTGTATCTGTTAACTATCCATTGCTGATAAATTTCGGATGGAAGTAAATTCTCCTCATACGGTTATTTAAACAAGATGTTTGTTAGATATTCTTATCTTTGAAGTGTTGCCGAATACAAAACCTTGTTGAAGTTGATAAATTATAAAACTGATAGTGGAAAAACATGTTCATGGTGCAGACTGCAGACAGCGTTTAAGCACTCTTGCGCAGACATCACATCTATGGGCATGGGGGCATAAACGACTTAGTTTAACTCCTTCCACAAAGCGATCGAATCTCAAGCAAGGTTACCGACAATGTTTATTTTCACGGTCATCACAAATCAATAGCTAGTAGTAAAAGCTCTCTGATGTTGCCGAATGTAAATGCTTAAATAACATTTCTTACATATCAACTTATCCTGACTTTGTAAAGACTGGCTTAAATATGTTTTAGTAATGTGTTTAAAACGTGCTTTAATTGTTGAAACAAAACAAAGTTCTAAAAAGTTAAAACTATGTAAAAATAATGTTTGTGAGACAAATTCAGGCAGAAACAAAAAATTGTAATGACTTCCCGGGTTATTTTGTAAATAATGTATATTAGTTTTTAATTTACAGTCAGAGGCTGGCGTTTTATAATTGATATGAGAATATTTAATCTCTATAAAGGCTATTGAAACATGTTATTTATTATCAGATATTTAAAGAGTTATGGACAATAAGACAATTTATAAACCAACCGCAGCAGTTGAAGTTGCCCACCTGCAGCATTTATGAAGAATAAGAAATTAATTTTTCTATTTATAAAGTGAGCTACTGGTGTTGCACTTCTTTATTAGATATGTAACCCTTGCCTCAACAGAGTTCTACCTGAATACTGAATAATAGATTTTAAAAGTAAATATCATACAGTGTTACAGTGATGGAAAAAAATATGATTTTAGCGTACCGTAAGGAAGGACCAATCTTATTTTGGGTGTATATAAACGTTCTTCTTAAATTAAACTCAAACGGAAATATCTCATTGTCTACCGATGAGGCAGTTGTCTAGTATTCTGAGAATTCCTAGAGTGAAGTAAAGGAACCAGCTGAAGCATATTTACAGATGATTAAAGCATGATTCGAGATAAACTTTGATAAAACTAAGAATTTAGCTTATATTTGTAACAAGAGAAGAAACCATCAATATCACATTATATCGTTCAATAATTCTCAAAATCTAAATCGAAGAAGCAGATTAAATCCGCAATCTAGGAATAGAAATAGATAGGTACCTAAAATGGGAACATAAAAACGTTAATAACAAATCAAGGCCTATTCTGTTGAAATTTCGTCCACTAAACAAATGTTCTATATATTTAACTGTTTGAAAGTAATATAATACTCGCCAGTTGAACCACTACTATAATATGTCATTGCAAGTTGGTGAGGTGTCCACAAAACTTTTTTAAAACAATTCGAAGTGATCCAAAAGTTGCAGAAGAGAACATACCTTCTATTTCACAGGCTATATATAATATTCAGGAGGGGTTTAGCACTTGGATACATACCAAAGACCTAAAGATTAATTAGAGTACACCTTATACCTAAACCTGAGAAAATTGAACAGGAAGGTGCAAATACCGATAAGTCTGATGTCTCTTGTCCTAAAGACTGTAGAGAAACTGCTGGACAGACACGTTAGGGACGATGTACTGATAAACAGGCCTCTACATCAATACTAATATGCCCATAGAGCAGGGCATAGTCGACACGTTAGCTAACCAAAACAAGAGGCCTTCCTGAAATTCCCAATGGGATACCAGACCTGAACCACCCTCGTACTTCAGTCTGATTCGTGCCGTCCATTTGACGCTGCCTGTCCTCCTCTATGCCGCTTTCCTACGTCCCCCGTCCATCGGTGTGATTAAGAACGATCCATCTTTTCACGTCTGAAGGATTTTTAATAACCTTCCTAAAGTGGATATTATACTGTTCACCTGAAGGGTTCGTAGCGACTGATTTCAGACAGAAGAATACAAAAATCTATACTTACTGTTCGTTTTGCTTCACTGATGGTACCAATTGGACGTCGTAACACTATAAATCTAACACAGTAAATACTAACTCTTTCTTAAATTTAAACCTAAAAAGGAATTTTGAAACACAAGAAAAAGACAATATAAAATTCGAAAATATATATATTAAATCTTTTAAAAAATTATGTTTTTACAAAACGTTCAAGCAAATGAGTAACAACTATAGTCTGGCCTGTGTACAACACATGGTGAGGAACGGAACGACTTAATAATGTAACCAACTACCATCCAATATGCGGTTTATAGCTAACGATTACACAAAAAGATTCAAGAAAAGTTCGATGTTTATAATTTTGGTGGGCTTTTGCTTGCCTGTCTATTTATGTATTTTCAGTTCAATATCAATTTTGATCGCTCCTCGAAACTTACAAATTCACTCGATGGTCCTTGTTATTGCAAGAATATGCATTTAAAATTGAACACTGTCCAGGCAAAGAAAACTTATTAGCAGATTTTTTCAGCCGTAATCCACAAAATCAGTGTGTTGAGACCGACGACGAAGAGGAAAGAATGTTCCTACCAAATTATAAGTGTCCAGAACGTATTTCTATTTTAACACATTCAGAAATATACGATGATATCGTGCAGACCCAAACGAGGTCAAGAGACATTCAAGACAAGATCCGCAATTGGAATGATATATTTCAAAAGGAACAACGTTCCGAAGCGGATCTTATTTTTGTGAAAAATTTTCAAGTACAAGACGATGTACTAATGAAAAAGTCAGATCAAAATATAAAGTTGATAGTTCCAAAGAGGAAAATAAAAGAACTGATTTATCATTTTCACGATCGAGATGAAGCATGTCATCCAGGGAGAGGCGACACTCTCAGGAAAATTTCACAAAGATACTATTTCAAGAATATGGCTCGAATTGTAGGAAAATACATAAATAAATGTCTCATATGCCAGTCAGTCAAAACACAACAAGCTCAACCCAATGCTCCACTTAGAAGTCATGCACCGCAGAAAGCATTTGAAACTTTGAGCGTCGACGTACTTGGACCGCTGCAGAGGACCAAAGACGCCGAAGTTCGATACATGATTGTAGTCGAAGACGTGTTTAGTAAATGGATAGAGACAAAAGCATATATTCAGGTCGATGGCAGATCGATCGCCAAATTTATAGACGAAGAAATAATTGCGAGATTCGGAGTCCCTCGAGTCATAACTTCCGACAACGGAGGTCATTACAATTCTGAATGGTATATAACATACTGTGAAAGAAATGGCATTGAACGATATCTCATTTCTACTTATCATCAGCAATCCAACCCCGTGGAACGACGGGTTCAGGAATGTAAGAAAATTTAAAAAACTTTATTATACAAAAATCCGAACGACATATGGGATCGCTACGTGCATCAGATGACATACATCTTGAGAAACCGCAGAAATGCAGCCACAGGTCAAACACCTAGCATGATAGTGTTAGGTTATGAACCAGCCGAAAAAAAGGCGAATGGGATTTATATGCATGGAGGCAAGAAAGACCTAAAAAACAAACGCTTCCACGTTATGAAAGGGTGAAGGAAGCCCGTCAAGCAAAAAAAAAACCGATAAAGTTATAAAGAAAAATACGCGCCAAAAGAGGCCGTGACTCCAGTCGTTTTCAAGGTTGGAGACAAAGTTACTGAAACTGTAACAAAATCCGACATTTCGCATGAAAAGCGTGCTTCACGTAAAACGTCGTTGGAAGAGGTTTTTATAGATTAAATCACATTATTTTATGCAAAAATATCAGAAACCGAATTTAACTTCGGAAATTTTGAAAATAAAAACCCTGTTACGAATCCACGTTGTGTAGCACTGCAACTCATGCATTATGTTAAATATGAGGACAAGTTATAATTGAAAGACCTTGTAATGATGCATCTGTTTGAACTGAACTGACGTAAAAAAATCCGGACGATGGAGTTCCAACGGATAATAAATCAAAGTTTATGAAAAACTTCATCGCATGACTGAGTCCAATGAAATATTCCTTCGATAGAAGTTTCGTTAACAGCTTTGTAATCTTCGCAACATTTGATAAATATTCTCTTACCCAGTTACAAAATCCTAAGAAACTCTGAGGCTGCTTTTTGGTTATTGGTACAGGATAGTTTTGAATCTGCAATACATGTTTTTCTTCTAATGGACGAGAAGTATCAATTCTAATTGTGTGGCCTAAATATTGGATTTCATTTGTCGCTATTACACACTTGTCCGTGACACTTTTAGATTATGTAGACGTAGTCTTTCAAAGACTAACCTCAGATGGGACATATGCTCCTTCACGTTTACGCTGTAAACGATTGTATCATCTAAGTAGACTTTACAGAAATGGTGCAGGTAACCCGTTAAAACGTCATTTGTCATGAATTTCTGAAAGGTACAAGGAGCTATCTTGAGGCCGAAAAGCATTATATTAAATCTATAACCTGCCCCATCAGGAGTAGTAAAAGTCGAAAAATCTTTCGATGCTTCATCGAGCGTGATTTGCCAATATCCGCTCTTGAGGTCCAACACAGTAAAAATTTTAGAATTGCCCAAGTCTTTCATGCTTTCATGTATTTTTGGTAATACGGAAGCTTCGTCTTCAGTCATTTCATTTACGTGACGATAGTCGATGCAAAAACGTGGTTTCTTATCGGGTATTTTAATTATCACTGGAGGTGAACTATATTGTGCAGTACTAGGTTCAATGACGCCAGCTTTCAGCATTTCCTCAATTTGATCGTACATAATTTTCTTAGTACTTGGAGATATTAGATATGATCTGATATTGATGGTTACAAAGTGAAAGGTCACCCTCGACGCTAAGGGCTATTTTCGCTAAAATTCTCGAAATACTTTGACTAGAGACTGGATAACTTGTCCTCATATTTAACATAACACATGAGTGCAGTGCGGCACAGCGTGGATTCGTAAAAGTGTTTTTATTTTCAAAATTTCGGTCGGTTTTCGTTATACTTTCTAAATTTTGTGGTCGGGGCGACATTACGTCCCTCTGCAGCGACTTCTACTACACTTTCTAAAATTACACTCCTTGGTGAGTTTCTGATATTTTTGCATAAAAAACGCTCAGTAGAGCGAAAATGTAATTTAATGTATAAAAACCTCTTCCAACAACGTATTTACGTGAAGTATGCTTTTCATGCGAAATGTTTCGGATTTTGTTACAGTTTCGAAAAGTTCATCGAAGGTTTTGGCGTGTTCTTTAACATGATTAGGGGTTCAGAGGAAAAAAGTCACTTTCAGTCTTGTCGCTCCACTTGTTTCTTTTGTCGAAGCACTGTCTCTATGAATTTTGATGCAGCTTCCCAGTAGTTTTTGCTGCGTAGCATGTTACCCATGATGTTATTAGGCGTTATCCGGATGCCTATTACCGCTTCTAAAAGGAAACGTTCCCGTGTTCATATGTTGCATTCAATGAACGTGTGGTATGCATATTAGTATATAATTATCTGATCTATGGTATACATCATATACGAGTCCCCTCTCGTAGTAGACGCACTCCGGACTTTCCGTTTTCCCCACCGTGTGTAGATAGGACTTGAAAAAAAACCGTACCCAGGGAGGAACCCACGTTAAGTAGCAGTTGACCTTTCTATGTCTACGGTTTGCCCAATTTATTCATTGTTTGTATCACTATGCTTTTGTTGTGCAATTTGAACTTTTCATGATGCTCTTAATAATTTCTAGTAATATGAACTCATGACCAACAGCCTTTAATACTTCTATATCTGTATTACTTTCAGCAGCACAGTTATAAAATATCTTACACAGAAGTTTAAATTTTTTGTAAACTGTATTTGTTTTCTTGAATAAGAGAGGGATATTACATAATATCTTCATAATTTAAGTGCGATAGAATTATAGTTCCCGAAAGCTGCAGCAGTATTTTAGTATTTGTAACCAGATACTTTTTAAAGGTATATAACTATTTTAAAGAATACAAAGCTTTTTTTTACAAATAATACTAACGTGATCAGAAAGCTTAGTAAAAAGGATCACAGTTAACACCAAGATTTTTTACGCTATTAGTTGATGTAACAATCTCGTTATTGATTTGAACATTCAGCTCTATAAGATTGTGTAACTGTTGAGAAGTTCCAAAAACAATATTTTAACTTTTGTTAGCATTAAGTACCAGAGTATTTTGGAGTGTCCATTGGTATGTAAGACTTACCACTATTGATGTAAAATTCTACCATTTGAAATTCGGAAGAAGAGAAACTATATATTAGCTGAATACTGTCAGCGTATATGTATAGTTTTGAATACAGTGGAAGAATCGTGATATCTGCAATAAATATATTAAAAAGAAGTGGTCCAAGATACAACTCGTCCGACCACAGTTACCGACTTACTATTCTGTTCCTTTGCCAAATTAACTTGTCAGCACCTTCACTAATTTCACATGTTATAATCTTATTAGCTTTAATATGAATTTTGAAAAGTTGTATAAGTTGATTTTTTTTCGTGAAATTATAAATCTGAATGATTTATGTTCGTACTACTGTAGCTCCGCTAACAATACCTTCAACGGGAATTTTATTATTTCTCTGGGTCTGTGTTTCTCATTTGTTGATTGATACATTGTTATATTAAACAAATACATTTTTCACGTTTATTCCAAGGTGCCTTAGAAGCCTTAGAATCAATTCATATAGTTAAGGCCTCTTCCCTATAGGGCACGATCTGATCGCACGATCCAAACGCTTGCGATCTTGTGTTATAGTTATCACATTTGTACTCAGTATATCCCTACACACAGAGCGCAATGTGCGTTTTTGTTCCACCGAGATCGTCACGATCAGTTTCGAATCTTTTGGAGGGGATATACTGAGTACAAATGTGACAATTATAACACGAGATCGCAAGCGTTCGGATCGCGCCCTGTGGGGAAGAGGCCTAACTAAGACCTAATAACAGCATGTAGTAGATACTCACCGTTAATAACTGGCTCTGTGGCTCAGTGCATACATGTTAGGCTTGAAACCGTTACAAAATACAATAAAAAATAGATTAACTGAACACAGGGAGAGGTCTTAGAATGACAAAATATCTGCTTTGTCACGACAGGACAACTCCCTGTGGCGATTATCCAAATTGTTAAAAAAACCGTTCGTCCAAACTCCGACTATAATACATAATAATGTTGCATATTTTTCTGACACAGATAAAGCAAATATTTTTGCTGAACATATTTACAAAACAAACACGGCTTCACCAAATAGTACAGAATTACATAATACAATTACAAGTTAATAATTATCCCATCCATAGTCCCATATCACAAAACAAATTACCTAAGATATACACCAATCCCACAGAAATAAAAACAATCCTTAAAACATTACCCAACCTTAAATCCCCCGGAGCTGACGGTATACCTAACCTCCTTCTTAAGAGACTCCTCTCCAAGGCACTGGCGCAACTAACCTATATTATTAATGCTATATTCAGACTACAATATTTCCCGAAAAGTTGGAAAACGTCAATTATAGTCCCGATCCTGAAACCCAATAAACAGTCTCAAGATATTAACAACTATAGACCCATTTCACTTTTAAACTACTAGATAGAATTAACAGAGTCATAAATAAAAAGAATATCTGCCCTCCGCAACAATTTGGTTTCAGGACGGAACATAGCACCACGTTAGCACTAACAAAAGTCGTTCAAGAAGCCCTAATAGGCTTTATTAAAAAACAATGTACCGCACTATTGGCCTGTTATTTAAATTGTATGAAACACATAGGCTCCCCCAATATTTAACTTGCCTAATAAGAAGTTTTTTGTTTCGGCGAAGGATAGTCGTGAGAATTAACGACTCCTTCTCCGAGACAAGAACAGTCTCAGCTGGAGTCCCCCAGGGGGCGATTTTATCTCCCACACTTGCCGACATTCCTACCCTCCCTGCCACGACTGCATTACTGTACGCCGATGACGCCGTTATCTGCGGACGGTCCTTCTATGCGAAAACGGCCGTCCAGAAGATACGACGTCATCTGACTTTACTTAATAACTATAACTCCGACTGGAAAATACGTATAAATGAACACAAGACTGAGACCATCACATTACATCGGAAGTTCACCAATATGACTACATTTAACAAAATTAAAATAAATAATAAACAGATTGGGGAAAAAAGCAGAGTTAAGTATCTGGGGGTGACCCTGGATACAAGACTCTGCTTTGGACCCCATATCACAGCCACATTGCAAAAAACATATGCCGCACTCAATAAACTATATCCATTGGTGAACCGAAGAAGCAAACTAACGATCGACAATAAACTGACACTATACAAAGTTATTTTCAGACCCCTACTGACATATGCCTGCGCGTCCTGGAATTGTATTTCAGACGCACAGTGCCTGAGACTACAGACTACACAGAACAAATTACTCAGACTTCTCCTCAACGCGGACAGATACACTCCGGTCGCGGAGCTGCATGAGAGGGCTAACATCCCTCTCATGAGAAATTATATCACTGAAACAGCTCAGAATTTTTTTTCACACAAAATTCAGCGATCGGAGTTAACACGAAACCTAACCAACAGACGCCGACACAGCGACCCCCCCCAGGCTCACAGATTGTTACACCAAAAACTCCCCCATCTACGACATTCGAGACTGACGAAGGACACACACACATAACATGCACTATACTTAAAACTAGGACATCCTTCCCCTATCCCTCTCCTCTCCCCTCACTCTAAGCTGTATATATGTATATAAAATCAGAAATTCATTTTTGTTCTCCTATATTTAGAATTTTATCTTTATTTTCTTTTTAAATCTTTTTAACATTATACTGTAAATAATTAACAGAATATAATTTACTTTATTTAACTAAAGATTAATTTAAGTAGGTTTTAGTTTTCTTTCCTACATAAACAGAATGGACTAAAATTTTATTTACTCAAAGCGTATCGTTTCTTTTACTTTTAAACTGATTTCAGATAATATTACAAATAAATGTCATAAAAAACATAGGATATGACAAATAATATAACAATAATATTAATCTATGAGCATGTTATTATCGGCAAACATCAGCCAACCTGCATCTAATAAGGAAACCCCTTAACTTAGAGTAGGCATTTGTTTTTATACACACGATGTGTAGGATTATAAAAACCGATAGCTATAGGGAAAAATAACATAAATAGAATACAATGTAATTATAATATAAATAAAAAGATTTTAATTGGTAATTGGCTTGAAGCCAAGAGCTGCCAGGTTCGAATCTCTGCTAGGGCATAGATGTTTAGTGGCCTTTTTATTGTGTTACCGAGGTGGTAGCAGTAGACTAGAGTGGGTTATGTAAGAAACAGACAACACAACTAGCCGCTGTATCACTCCTGACTTCAAGTCTTAACTCTAGCAGATGACAATGTGGCAGGGAATGGTTGTTATCTAGTAGTATTTGTGAGTGTGCCCTAATTAAGTGGTGGAACATATGTGGCTAAATTTCACCAGCACGTTAATATTAATAACACGATTCGAAAAAATAAGTATATATTATATTTCCTGGAATTTCTACGTTTTCAAATTTCAATAATATTACTAAACGAGTAGCATTGTGAAGTTCTGAAAGAAGGCATGAGACTTCACCCACTTCATCGACATATATTTTCAATCCGTTTCAGATAGAGCTCAAAGATTTTCATATTCAAAATGGCGGCTGAAGAATTTTTTAGGATGTAAATATGGGAAATTTCTTAAAAAGCACAATTGTTTTTAAATATGGCAGTTATTTAACAAAATGATTTCAGATTGTCTTTCAAAAGAGTGCAAGTGTTCTGCTAACTTCCCACTATCGCTTTATTTCCCTTTCCCATCAAATCATTATAACACAAAGAGGATGATTATAAAGGTGCCACTTCGTAGAGTGGGTTTTAAGATCACGAGACTCATGTTTTGTTATCTTTTCCCCCACACTGGACTCTCGTATGTAATCCCTAAACAAGGGTGTATATATGGTCCATTTAAAAATAGATTTAAAGTCTCTTTAATGATTTTATATTGTCAAATTCTGAAGAACCGGTAACCATTTACAAAACTTACGACAGACCCATTCTTACAAATTTTTGTACCCAAGAACAAAATAAGCAGCTTTAATCGTCTATGGTTCATAAACTCAATGTTTTATACAGATGGGGGCATATTCCGCAGATCGCCCATGTCTTGATACAGCTACTAATACCGATCCCAAAATTGTTGAAGTATGTGACACAGTTATAGAAGAGATGGTTAAGCCACTATTAAATGAAATTGTCATCGAGGCTATTAAACCTAAAATTACTAAAATATATTTGTATTATCTGTGAGGCCATGCCCAAAGATAGCTCCAAAAAAACCTAAACCAAAAATCTCAACTAGGTAAATCACAAATTTATACTAGCACACCCGAGAAGAGAAAAATCGAAGAGTTGGAAAATATAAAGAGACTAAAGTTAGAAAAAAAAACATGAAAAGAAAAGTGATGGTAGATCCAATAAGTAATGAGAAAGAAACAATAATAGTTAAAAAGAAAATAAACCTCAGAAAGAAAAAAAGAAGTTTAAGAAAGAAAATGACGTTACTTTATCAGAATCCGAAGTTGACTTGCCCCATAACATTACGAAATCAAGTAATTTTATGACAACCTATCGGACTGAACTTGATAAACTTCTAGATGATGAAAAAAATCATCTATTGGTACAATTCTCAACGAAAAGAGAACTATACATTATATCGGTAGGATAGAGCAAATATTTAATAACGGAGAATATTTAGTTCAATTCTTAAGAAAATACAAAAATGGGTCAGATTTTTCTAGACAGATATTTCCAGACAATATGTAGTAGCAAAACTATATCCAAACACACTACTATAGAAGTAACCTGAAGAATATCTGCTATTTTGAAATTTAATGTCTATGTCAACAATATTTTTACTGGCCCTAATGTTTTTACTGGTTGTTTTGTTAATAACATACCTCAAGTTACAAACGATGAGTAATTTAATTTTCGAAAATATTCAAATGAAGCATTTGGGGAAAATGTAAAATTAAATTTCTCTGCAATCACCGTAGAAGAAATAGAAAAAATTGTCCGACTTATTAAATCTAATGCTAAGGGAGTTGACGGTATTGACTTAAATATCTTAACAGTGGGGTTACCCCATTCAAATGAATATTTAACATTAATTATTAACACTTGTTTAATAAATAATGTCTTTCCTGATACTTGGAAATATTCAAATATAATTCCAGTTCACAAAAATAACAACCCTACTGACATCTCTCACTTCAGGCCGATTAGTATTTTACCAACTACTTATAAAATTATTTAAAAAATTGTCTCAAATCAGTTAAATGCTTTTTTCGCTGAAAATAATATTTTGCCCGTGATACAGTCTGGTTTCCGCCGAGGTCACAATACCACTACCGGACTTCTACATGTGACTGACGACATATTTAGAGCTAGTGACAATAAGAAAAACACTTGCCTGGTCCTCCTAGATTTTAGCAAGGCATTCGACACCCTAAATCATGTCAATTTGTGCATAAAATATTTTGGTCTCAGTGAAGAATCATCCTCTTTTATTCATACCTATTTCACTAATAGATATCAGCGTGTAATTTTAAATGGCAATTCTTCAGATAATAAACTTGAGGGGTTTCTCAGGGTAGCATATTAGGGCCACTTTTGTTTTCAGTTTATACAGCAGATTTGTATCATAACTTAAAATTCATCAGTATGTTGATGACACGCAATTGTATTTTTCTTTCTATTTAAATGAATTGAATTCTGCAGCCAGCAAAATTAATTTAGATCTTCAACTTATATCAGAAATCTCAAAAATTCAAGATTTAATTTTAAACGATACTAAAACGGAGATGTTGATATTAGGATATAACAGGATGGCCATTATAGAAAATAGGGATTTTAAAATCGTCATTAATAATCAGGTTCTGACATCGTCTACCTGTAGTAAAAATCTAGAATTATATTTGGATATAGATCTAAGATTTTGCGAGCATGTAATAATCTAATTAGATAATCTTATGGAAAATTAAAAATGCTATATATTCACAAAGATATTTTGAATATTGACTTAAAACTTAGATTATGCGACTCTTTAATTTTGCCTGGACTTACTTACTGTCATATTGTGTACTGGCCTGCAATTTTAAACATTGATAAAATTAGTCTACAAAAAATTCAAAATGTATGTTTCAGGTACAGTTTTAATCTTAGAAAATATGATCATATCAGCGATAGTTTCTGGGAATCAAAATGGTTTAACTTAAATAAAAGATTTCTGTTTCTAATGTCATGCCTTATTTTCAAAATTAACACAACTCAAATGCCTAGATATTTATTAGATATATTGATTAAGGGTTCGGATATCTAACCTCGCCCGATTCAGGAAAAAGTGAATATATGTCTGAGTAGACACCAAGTTTTACCTACGTCTTAATTTATTGTATTTATTGTACTTAAAATTATAGATGTCCAAACCTGCCCCACCTTCCCTATTTCACACGAAGTTTTGCTGAGTTTTGCCTGAACTAATAGTACAAAATAATATTCCCCACGTTTACAATGGCACAAAAATGAGTCCAACTTTATTCTGAGATATACCAGGCACCATGTGCGTGCTGGCCCACAGGGAAACGGGAGCTTCCTGGTGGGTCCTAAAAATTTGGGTTTGATAAAAATAGAACCTGGGGTCTTTTTTAGATTGTTTTCCTGGGTCCTAAAAATCGTAGCAGCATGTACTATGTAGAATGATTGGATTTTTTTAAATACAGTTATTACATATTGTATAGACTAAAAAGTTGCCCCAAGAATTACTATGAGAAGACAAAACTATATTGAGAGACAAACAATGAATCTAGATGACTGAATAATTTGGTTTGGTTATAAATAGGAAATTTAATGTTTTAATAGGAGATGGAATAAAACAAAGACATTAATCAACTACTCAATTATGTAAAAACCATGAAACCGGCTAAATATAAGCCAATATCAGATCGACGCAATGTGACTTTTAATCAACCAAAAAAAACGCACCACCAAGGTTATTCATTGATTGGTTCCATTGCTATAATTATTATTACCTAATATCATAAAAGTCGATAAGTAAATAAGCTATGGTTATGAACAATCAGTCACTTGGGTTTTATCAAATTAAAACGGCAGTGGATAACATGCATGTATTTACCCTACTTATTGTAACTTAATGATTTTTTAAAATTATTTCCAATTTCCATATCTTATTTAAATTTTGAGGATTTACTATAATCATTTTTGATTTATGCATATGCATAAGTCCTAATCAGTAATTGTAACTAAATGGGTTATATCAAAATTGTAGATATTCTAAAGTAGCATTATTAAAAGTTGATAATCAATATCCTTGTGTATGAAATATGCATAAGTATTTTACATAAATTATTATACAATGTGTACTAGCCGACAGTTAGGGTCTTTAAATAAATAAATAGACGTTTTTAATTACTTATCTATTTATTAAACAATAATCTGTAACAGATTACACACTTTTCAACATGATGACGACACCTGGTTTTGTTATTCGTTGACCTGGATACCTACATACATCCTGTTCAAATCATAACAAATCTACTAGAAACTTACAACCACTGAAACCAAATTCAAATGTTACCATTTATAACCATGTTAATAAATTTTGGTAGGTACATCATTACTTTTATTATTTACAGCATTTATATATTATTCTGATGATAGGAACTTTTGTCTCACTTTTACTAACTTCTATTGGTGTAATGGGGTAGTGAAGCGCAAGTTATAGCCTCTCCTATTCAATTGTTAACCTCACCTTCGCGATGAGTTCAATTTGAACTTGGTGCACCCTGTTTTCACTAACGAGGCTCTAACGACCGAGTAAGGGCGGAATAACCCTTACCTTTTGACGTGAGCACATCCACCTTCTCACGAAGAGTGCGGTAAAAATAACCCACCGCACACAAAGGTTGCTTTTGGAATCGTTTGGTTACCCCATCGTCGCAGTCTCCTTCTGTGCCATGGGACCACACCACTCGCCTTCCGCAACCGAGCTGGTCAGTTGCATACCTGCTCCAGCTAAAACTTCAAATGCAGCTTCGTTTTCAGTCGATTAAGGCTTTAAAAAATGATGGAGCGTTCAAGTGGGACAAAATCATCCGGAGGTAAAATACCCTCCCGGTCGGATCTCCGGGGGAGGGTGCCCACAGGGACACCTCATCGAATGTCGGAAAAACACCGACAAGTTAAATCCAACAAAACTAATTCTTTCATCTACGGCGCTTGGAATGTTCGTACTTTGAACGACAGCACTCGCACCGATCGGCCTGAAAGAAGAACTGCTCTAATAGATAGAGAACTTCACCGACTCAATGTTGACGTTGCAGCTCTCAGCGAAACTCGATTTTTGGAGGAAGGCTCTCTCACAGAAAAGTACTACACCTTCTATTGGAAAGGTCTTCCCACCAACTCAAGAAGACAACATGGAGTAGGATTTGCCGTTCGGAATCAACTTGTATCCAACTTAACACAAGTACCACAAGGCCTATCCGAGCGTCTAATGCTGCTACGCTATGAGGTATCAGATGGCAACGCGGTAAATCTAATAAGCGCCTACGCTCCCACTCTGAATGCAAGTCACGAAACCAAGGAAAGCTTCTATCAACAGCTGGAAGAAACCCTCTGTAGAATACCTAAAACGGAACGACTCGTTATTCTTGGCGATTTTAACGCTAGAGTAGGGAGAGATGCAGACACCTGGCCAGGCATCATAGGCAAGAACGGTTTGGGCAACATGAACGCTAACGGTCAACTACTCCTAACTAAATGCGCCGAACATGATCTAGTTATAACAAACACCATTTTCCGACAAAAAGATAAATTTAAAGGCACCTGGCGTCACCCCAGATCAGGTCACTGGCATCTACTGGACTATGTTATCGTACGTAGGAAGCATCTCAAGGACGTCCAAATTACAAAGGCGCGCATTGATAGCGAATGTTGGACCGATCATCGTCCTGTTGTCTCTAAAATGAAAATTGTTATGAGACCCAAACACCGAAGAACTCAAGTAAAACGTAGACTCCGTCTCTGTATTAGTAAATTGCGTGACCAACAAACCGTCGAACAACTAAAGCAAAAGTTTAAGAGAATTTGAGTGCACTAGAAGAAACCAATTTTGTAGATGTCGCTGCTACCTGGACACAAATTAAAGACAGTTTAAAAAGTGCGAGTGAGGAAATTCTTGGCACTGCAGCAAGTAAAAAACAGGAGGACTGGTTCAATGATAATGAAGCTTTTATACAAGAACTTCTTGACCGCAAACATACTGCCTTCCAAAACGCTATCAACCACCCCAACGACTCATCAAAAGCAGAAGCTTTTACCCAATCTAAGTATGAAACGCAACGCGAAATCAGAAGAATAAAGAACGAGTGGTGGGCAAGCAAGGCCAGAGAAATTCAAAGGTACGCCGATTCACACGACTACAGGAATTTCTTTCAAGGAGTAAAAGCAGTGTACGGCCCCAGTCGGAAAAATATGTGCCCTATTAAAGATTTAAATGGAAATCTCCTCAAAGAAGACCAGGAAATAAGAGCCCGATGGAAAGAACACTACTCTAACATTCTTAACCAGCAAGGTCAAGCCGATTACGATATTATAAATCTTATCCCTCAATATGACACCTTCGAAGACTTAGATAAACCACTAACAACGGAAGAGATCTTAACCGCCATTGGGCAGCTAAAAAATAACAAATCTCCCGGCGCCGACTCACTCCCAGCTGAGATCTTTAAAGCTGTGTCGTCAGAGCTCATACCCTACCTCAAAAAACTGTTTGATGTCGTGTGGGAAAGTGGTCAAGCTCCGCAGGAGTTTCGTGATACACTTTTAATCAACCTCTTCAAAAACAAAGGGAGCGCTGCGGACTGAGGAAATTACAGGGGTATAGCTCTCCTGGCTGTTGGAGGGAAGATACTCACTAAAGCGATGGCAAATAGGCTAACACCTGTTATGGAAAAGTTACTTCCTGAAACACAGAGTGGCTTTAGACCAAACCGAGGCACATCGGATTTAATCTTCACACTTAAACAGCTTCAAGAAAAAGCACTCGAACATCAAGGAGAAATTCACATGGCCTTCATTGATTTAACCAAGGCGTTTGACTCGGTGGACAGGGAAGTGCTCTGGAAAATTATGTTCCGCTTAGGTATCCCTAGAAAATTTGTGGAAGTATGTCGCAGTCTACATACAAACAACAACGCCCAGGTTATGTATAATAATGAGGCAACCGAACCTTTCCAAACCCTCACTGGAGTTAGGCAGGGATGTGTCCTGGCACCCCTACTCTTTAATTTGTTTACCACTGCTCTAACAATTATTGTTGACAACAAACTGACAGTCAGAGGAATAGGTCTCAGATACCGTTTTGATGGCGGTCTCTTTAACATAGGGCGCTTTAGAGCTTTCATGAAGACACGCACACGATTCATTTGTGATCTCCAGTATGCGGATGACTGTGCACTTGTAGCCTCTACGCCGGAAGAGCTTCAAGAACTTTTAGATGTGTATGCCCAGAGCTATGATTCCTTGGGACTTAAAATCAACATTGGAAAGACTAAGATTATGTCAACTCCTCATCAAGTGAACCAAATAGACATTACACTTAACGGAAATTCTCTTGAAGTGGTGGATCAGTTGAATTACTTAGGCAACGTTGTTAATGACAAAGCAAACATGGACAGCGAGATTCGCAATTGAATTAACGCTGCATCTAGAGCACTCTGGGGACTTAGAGAGAGAGTATTTGACAACCACGACCTTGCTTTGTCAACGAAAATGGCTGTCTACAGAGCAGTTGTCATTCGAACACTGCTATATGGATGTGAAAGCTGGGTCACTTACCGTCGTCATGTGAAAGAATTAGAACGTTTTCAGCAAAGACACCTCAGAAGTATGATGAAAATCCGTTGGTTCCATCACATATCAAACGTGGAAGTACTCAGGAGAGCAAACAGCCTTCCAATTGAGGTGCTTATTTCAAGAGCACGCCTAAGATGGGCAAGTCACGTTCATCGTATGCATGATAACCGCCTTCCTAAATGTACACTTTATGGTGAATTGCTAAGCGGTAGAAGAAGGCGTGGCGGTCAACGAAAGAGGTTCAAAGACGCTCTCCATGAAAATCTAAAATCCTGCGGTATTGCAGACGAGCAATGGGAACAACTTGCAGCGGACAGAACCGAATGGCGAGGGGTTGTGGCCAGCTATCAAGGAAATGTTGCTGCAAGAAGGCCGAATCCAAGACCTAACCAGGTCTATGTTTGTCCTGACTGCGGTCGACATGTGCTCTCCCGAATTGGCCTCTATAGCCATAGTCGTGTGCACCGTAGATGAATGGGAATTTCAATAGACTACACCTTTTACTTGTTTTTTCTTGTACACAATTTATCGACTGTAACATTTTTATACTCGGACTCGAGTAACGGCTAATAATAATAATAATTGCTGTACAAAAACTCACTAAACAAACAACTAACTCACAGCTATTTCTAAATATAAACTTGATTCTCTTAAAAGCTTTTCTTGAGTGTTTTTTAAAAACGCCAATGACAACAGTTATTCTGTTACGAACCATGTCATCTGGATATTTATACTCCTTTGACTTTATGGCTTTCCTGAACTGATTATATTTCTTTTACGGGCACAGTATTAATAAATAAATAAACACCACAAAAATTAGACAATCCCCAATTCCAGAAGCCAAGGGCTTGTGCAGAAGGGGGTTACACATTGAAAAAACGCGGACATACAACCATTTCCTCCGACAGTGCCAGTGCCGGAGCCAGGATTCGAACCGGGTGGTGTGATGTCCGTGTGATTAATCGCGATTGCCACCTCGCGCCTTAACCCACTCGGCTATCGACCAGACAGATAATATTGCTGAAACCTTTTCCTGCATTCTCATTATCGTTGAAAGTAAATGAGTTATACAAATCTAACCCTTCATCACCTATAAGAGTCAGAAAAACAGAACCACACCTGACACCATGTATTAGCCGGGACAGTCAGGGTCTTTAAATAAATAAATAGATGTTTTTAATTATCTATTTATTAAACAATGATCCGTAATAGGTTACACACTTTTCACATGATGACAGCTGACTATGTTATTCGTTGACCTGGATACCTACATATATATTACACGATGTGCGTATAAAGTAAGAAATGTATTCATTATTTCGAAATACAAAAATATTTTGAAAACAATTATCGGATACATCGATTTCTATTTTTAATTGAGTGTCTACTGTTTCGTGCTTCATTTATCATAGTTATGACGCCATCGTTGTTTCGGATATGATGGTATCGAAAGTTTTTAATGAATCATAAAGATAACACAAACATAAACACACACCCTATATAGTAGACACTCTTCAAATCCAAAGCCATAGGCTGCCCGGAAGAGGGTTACACATTTGAAGAAATGCAGGCATCCGTCAGTGTCAGTGTCGGGGATCGAGCCCAAGAACAGCAGAGTTTGACCAAAACAAATTTGCTACATATCGCGCTCTAGCCGATTAAGCTATCATGCTTGAGACACCCTGCATATTTGTCCCATTTAACTTAGTTATGACGTCATACGTTGTTTCGTTTATTACATCATCGGCATAACACAGTTAAAGAATAATATTAGAATCTTTTCTTAATCTATAGGGACGTATTTCTAAATTTTGCACTATAGGCGAATAGATCGACCGCTCCAATACCGTATTCGATTTTATTATACCAAAATATTTTTTATATGATAGAGGGGCAGTCGTCACGATTAGCGGTGCCCTCAAAACCCAGAAAGACCGGCCCCTGCGACCGCCTCTCTGGGACCGGTCCCCCTGGCGATCGCCCCCTACGCCCTTAGGAAAGTACGTCGCTTTTAATCTAGAAAACTAAAAAATACAAGAATTTATTCACTATATATTTATCCCCCTTATTTCTGTTATTATTGAAAATAGAAAAAAAGTTACCTATACTTTATTGAAAAGTGATAAAAAACAATATCTTGTATAGGTCATGTGATACGAAATACTTAAATATGTTTTTTTAGTGGAACACCCTATATATTATTGCATTTTCGAGAAGCCCTTTTTCTGCTGATTTCAAATATATAATATTGTATAGGTCTATTTTCTTAACATATTTAATATTCAAAACGCAAATGAGCTGCTTTATTGCGAGCATGCGTGTCAAAAAACAAATGAAACGAAAATAATAAGGTAGGCCACGAAAATACAACTGTTTTATTGTTTATTCAATTTTGACATTTCAAACCGTCATTATTAACATTCATTTAATCAAAATGGGTTATAGTGAGGCTGAAAAGGTCGAAATATTTTCCCTTTACGTGAAAAATAATAAAAATAAGTGTGGCGCAAGAAGAGAATACATGATGTATCCGAATCGAGCGATTCCTAGTGTAAACATGTTTTTGAATGTTTATCGTCATGTAAATAGGACCCACGGTTTTTCAAGAAAACGACGTAACGTTTCAGAAAACGAGGAAGAAGATCTAGATACCTATATTGTTATATTTTGAAGGTAAAAAATTATTTATTATATAAATAGATCGATACCTGATTTTAATATTTGTTTTAGAAAATTCGATTAATAGTTTATTATATGCTTGTCGTGAAATGAAAAAAAGTTATTTCAACATTCAAAGAACTTTGAAAAAGCATCAATATAGGCCTTACATAATATCACCCGTCCAGGAACCGAATGAAGACCAAAAACGTAAAAGATTGGAGTTTTGTCAGATCAATCCTGATTTTTTTAAAGAAATTATGTGAATAGATGAGTCAAGTTTTTCCACGGCGAGATTTTACTTTGACACGACAAACATCTCGAAATAATTTTACCAGAGGTAGATCGTCGAATTCAAGAATTCCCTATGGACGTATTGTCTAGAATGGTTTCGCATCAGGACGGAGCGACTCCACATAGCGTTTTAGAAGTTCAGATACATTTAAATCATCAATTTTCCATTTGGATAGGCAATGCTGGGACCATTCGATGGCCACCAAGTAGCCCTAATTTGACGCCATTAGATAGCTTTTTATGGGAGTTTTTAAAAGACAAAGTCAATTTTAATCCTAACCACAATCTTTGGGCCATTAAAGCAAAAATTCAAGAAGAAATTAACAACTTAAACAGAAACCATCATAACTCTATTTGCAATATTTTCCTAAACTTAAGAAGACGCTATGAGCTTTGCACTAAAAATAATGGTGGCCACCTTGGACAATTTCTTTAAATGATTACTTATCTAGTATTATTTTATTATAAAGAGTCTCTTGCTTTGTTCAGTCTGTTTTTTTAATAAATTAAATGTGAAGTTAATTTTAATATCATATTAATTATCTACACGTGATTATAGTTAGGTAATATAAAATTTACATGTTGAAAATAGCACTTTTCATAAGTGAAAACGTTTTCACATACTGTTAGCGTGCGTTAAAGATCACACGCTATGAGAAATCAATAATTTTCAAGCGTAATAGTAGTGCGTAGTTAGTAGCACTTTTCAAAGTAGTCGAAGAAAAACTTTTTATTTTACTAGTGAATAAACAACTATTTACGGTTGTTGCTATGGAGTTAATAATGACAGTTTGAAATGTCAAAATTGAGTAAAGAGTAAAATAATTATTTTCGTGGCCTACCTTCTTATTTTTGTTTCAATTGTGTTTTGACGCGCATGGCTCACTCTTTCTGCAATGAAATAGCTCATTTGCATTTTGAATGTCAAATATTTCAAGAAGTATTTAAGATAGACCTATACACTATTATATATTTCAAATCAGGGGAAAAAGGACCTCTCAAAAATGCAATAGGGGTATTCCATTTTAAAAAAAAACATATATTTATTTCGTATCACGTGACCTATATATGATATTGTTTTTTTTGATCACGTTTGAATAAAATAGAGTTAATATCCTACAACTTTTATACAATTTTTTTTTCTACTTCCAATAATAACCGAAGTATAGGGGTGTCAATATATATTGAATAACCCTGTACGTCTATCCAAAACTTTTAAGTGGTACCTATCTAAAAATATCCCGGTAGACCAGAAGAGTTTATAATTTCATAAAAGTTTTACATTTAATTATAAAACTGTTACATAATAATGAATTTTATATATTTACATCAAAATAAACAAATAAAAATAGTATAAATCCTGTCTATGACGACATATTACATTTGTATGTAGAAAAGAAACATTATTAATTTTGATTGAGTAATTATATTTATTTACATTTAGCATAAATAAGAACTCGGCCAGGCGCGACTTCTTTCATGTATAAATGACCCAAAGAAATCATTATAATGTAAAGGATAATTTTCAAAAATTATTAGATAATGTAGTTGGGAGAATAAAAAAAAGTTTCCTAATAGTACACGCAAATTAGATTTAAAAACACTGAATAGAAGAATTAATTTCTAAAGAAATAATATTTGAGATGCGTACTCTAGTTAGGGTTGGGAATAGATACCCGAAAAGTTCCCACCCCATTCAGGTGCAGAAAGTCTCTTTTTTGCAAAAAACCACCCGTAACGGGGACTTAGACATAACTCTGGTTTTTCACTTTTATCTCGTAAACTGTTCGTTGGAAGAGAAAAAAGTATAGGAAATAAAAATTTGTCATCGAATTCTGTATAAAAAATGTCCTATAGACTTTGTAGTTTATCTCCACCTATTTCGCAGTAACAACGTCTAGACTAAGGGGTAGTTTGGAGCGCACAGGTAAAAATCGGTCTTAAACGAAGTTTCACAGCGAATATCTCAAAACCGGTTACTTTAACGAGAAAGATGCCCAAGGGTGAATTTATAGAGTGGAATTTTCTCTATAAGATGCATGTCTAGCGGATGTTGACGCAAGTGATTTTTATTTATTTTCCCCTTTTTCTCCACAAAGATGCATTTTCTTTATTTTAGCTTGTCTCCACACCACCCTTGAGGTAGAGCTCTCGGTGCATTTTTTTTAAGTAGTTTACCCTGTAGGCCTATTCCACTAAAATTCTATCCAATTTTACTCATTAGAGGGTTCGACGAACAGTTTTTCAAATTCGGAATTTAAACATCCTTGCCCATGGCAATTAGAGCATATTGTTCAGCAGTGCAATCCAACCTTAACACAGGTGCATCGTTTTCCGCAATCCTTTTTGCAGCTGCGGGATACCAGCTGAATGATGGAAATTGGTGCTGGTAACTTGGTGGTGTAAATGAGAGCTAAGATAGTGCCCACTTTCTTTCAACCCCATTCCGTTGGTTCCAAGTTTTCTCCTCGCCAAGATCGAATTTGATATATGTATATATAAACACCACCACAGAAATTAGCCGTAATATTTTGAAGCTGTTTACATTTATCGTCCTGTCGAGCATTGCTAACGGCTATTAAATTCACCAAACCTCTTTCAACAAGCACAGTTTTACCTTCTTGAAGCGTTTTTTCGCAAATGAAACAACCACCTATTGTCTCCATATCTACAGAGACACTTTCACGCATATTTAAGTCTATGTAATAATAACGTATCTGCATATATTTTTATATTTTTTTTCAGTCTATCTTCACCGTATTTCATAAACGTTTTTTATCCTACTATTACACGCACGTTTATGTAAACCATTCATTCTAGACAACTTTCGGAGCAGATGTTTGAAGCATTGTGATATGTAAGAGAAGGAAAAGGCGAAGGTCAGAATAGACTCTTTGTTAAGCCTGAGAGTGCCTTATACCTCAAACCTTCAGTACGAATTCAATCTTGGCGAGGAGAACCAACCGAATGAGATTGAAAAAAAAATGGACAATATCTTAGCTCCCATTCTCCCATTTACACGATCAAGTTACCAGTACTAATTTCCATCCTTCAGCTAGTGTCCTGCAGCTGCAAAAATGGTTGCGGAAAACGATGCGCCTGTGTTAAGGTTGATTTGCACTACTGAACAATATGCTCTAATTGCCATGGGCAAGGTTGTTTAAATTCCGAATTTGAAGAACTGTACGTCGATGGATAACCATCTAATGAGTAAAATTGGATAGAATTTTAGTGGAATAGGTCTACAGGGTAAACCACTTAAAAAGGAACGCACCGAGACCTCTACCTCAAGGGTGATGTGGAAACGAGCTCAAATAAAGAAAGCGCATCTTTGTAGAAAAGAGGGGAATATAAATAAAAATCACTTGCGTCAACATCCGCTAGACATGCATCTTATAGAGAAAATTCCACTCTATCAATTCACTCTTGGGCATCTCTCTCGTTAAAGTAACCGGGTTTGAGAGATTCGCTGTGAAACTTTGTGTAAGACCGATTTTTCCCTGTGCGTTCTAAACTACCCCTCAGTTTGGACCCTGTTACTGCAAAATAGGTGGAGATAGGCTATAAAGTCTATAGGATATTTTTTATACATAATTTAACGACAAATTTTTATTTCCCCTACTTTTTTCTCTTCCAACGAACGGTTTACAAGATAAAAGGGAAAAACCGGCGTATATTCGGTTTTCATAATCCCTATCAATCAGTTCATGCATTAGCTGAACGTGCTAGGAATGAAATTTGTTTTTTGCAGAATTCGATGGACTAAAGATCGATCGGCTTATATCGTTTTCTCTTACCAATTCTCTTATACTGCGATGAGGATCTTCAATCACGCTCAAAACTATGACTGTATCGTTTTCTTCATTTACTACATTTCTTGTTCGTTCCTTTTTCTCATATTCTACTTTTCCCGTATTGGCAAATCGTGCCATCAACCTCTTAAATGATTTTTTACAGGGCTGTCCTCTTTCCGAATATCGCTCCTTATAAATTCGAGTTGATAGCAGACAATTTTTATCACTCGCACCCAGAACATAAACCATATCGGCCATTTCTTGTCTCGAAAAATTCATTATCGGAAATTGCAAATTTTAAACTAATTTACAACTTTATCACAATAGTTAATAATTAAACGTCAATAAGGCCTCTTCCCCACAGGGCGCGATCCGAACGCTTGCGATCTCGTGTTATAGTTATCACATTTGTACTCAGTATATCCCCTCCAAATGATTCTAAACTGATCGTGACGATCTCGGTGGAACGAAAACGCAGAGTGTGCTCTGTGTGGAAGGGATATACTGAGTACAAATATGATAACTATAACACGAGATCGCAAGCGTTCGGATCGCGCGATCAGATCGCGCCCTGTGGAAAAGAGGCCTAAGATAATTTTTCTCATTTTATATCAAAATCATGGCTACTAGATTAGTTCGAAATGAGTAAAAATATCTCTGAAAATATCGATTTTAGGTATAGGATATTATTCACAAAAATTAACGTGCCAATT
This sequence comes from Leptura quadrifasciata, assembly GCA_963675555.1. Lineage (NCBI taxonomy): Eukaryota > Metazoa > Arthropoda > Insecta > Coleoptera > Cerambycidae > Leptura > Leptura quadrifasciata. The sequence goes on from OY776678.1 coordinate 49,688,053, forward strand.
CAAAAATATAATAATATACAGAGTGTTCCATTTGAAAAAATTGAGAAAATTCACTTTGAAATGTCCTGAATTAGTGCTAGTATAAATTACACCCCGTATAATTATAATAATATTTGATGATTGTGTCGTTGTAGTACATCCATTGTCTAAATAATTGAAAAATAAACCTTCGATCTTAATTAATAGCACACATAGCGAATTAATTTGTTAAATCTTATTTCGACCAAAATTTTCATACTTTTTTCAATAACTCGGCAACACCACATCAAAAACAAAAAATCTGGAGGTCGTTGGACAGGTAAAGGCCTATATTGGACTTTGACGCACTATTGGAAGACCCTTTATATCCCTGTATACACAGAAGCTATGTGATCTTAGGCAAAGATTGCGTAGTGAATATACCATCCTCCGGAGGGGATACAAGGCTATCGGTACCTTTTCTACGCATTTAATTATTATATGGATGCAATAGAAAGGCAACAAACCAATATTTTTAAAAAAATGCTTATAACCTTTCTGATAGATAGTTTAGTTTTGAATAAAGTTCATAATAACCATTTTTGCAAAAAATCAATGCTTACTGAGATATTTGCAAAAACCTTATTTGGGCGCCATATTTACAATATGGTGGCGACAATTAACCTCGATTGAATTGGAAAAATTAATGAGTTACTCCTGAGGTACTTACCAAACGATAAACATTGAAATTTCATATTTCTAGCTACAGTGGCGAATATATACCATTGCAATAGATGGGCGGACAAACAAATTATACACAAAATAACTACAAGTGAAATTTCATGTTTTTAGCTAGAGCTTCGAAGACAAGCCCCATTGACAGACGGGCGGACGGACAAACAAGTCATTCTGTAAGGGTTAACTTGTCTTAACATAAAAACAATTTACAAATAATTTAATATTAACCTATACTTAACATATATTTAATATTTTTTAAAAAGTGAACCGTTAAACTGAATTACAACAATCAAATATGTAGTAGCGATGCTAATTATTCCTAATATGGTGCTCTTCTCGACCACAAAAAAATTTGCAGCAAGAAAGTTCGGCCTGTAACTTGTTGCCATGTATGCCAATTTCAGCAATTCCTCCCTAGAACTTGAGAACATGTCAAATTTCTCCTGAAACTTATAGCAGAGGCGAATTGTCTTCATTCCTTCCGTTGAAGCAGAGTCGCAACACAGAACGATGTAGATAGCTCCACCCTGAAAAATAATTACACTGTTAGGCTTACCATAGAAACTCGACTGTAATTTCATCAAGAAAATTGAGAAATAGATCCGTTTGAATAAACGTTTAATTTTACTTATACGAATGTAGGTACTTAATGTTTATTAAGGTTGTGTATTTTCGCTGAAGTGAGCCTCCTATTGATATTTTATTAGGATAACCAACAAGACGTTACCTCCAGCCGATGAGATGTGTGGAGGATAGATTTACGTAATCGCTTCAGGGCCAGTTTATCAGCCTTCTGTTAAATTTATCTGACAGATAAATTCCATGGTAACAATTATTGAGAAAATTTTGCGTCCATGGAAATTATCTGCTAGGTTAATTTAACTAGAGATTAATATACCGGATTTGTGAGTGTTTCACTTCGTGTAAATAATAATAATATCATAGCAAGCGGTTTTTAAAAATTATTTTTATTTAAAAATCACCAGTTACATCGTACACATGGTATTTGCATGGAGGTAAATAATTAATTTTATGGTTATATTAATGAGTTTATATTTCGTTCTTTCAATTTGAGTGTTTTCAGTTAATATCTGTACAAATAAATAAAATTGAATACCTAACTGTGATTTCTAACAATTTGCATTTTGAACAGTGTATTGAACTACTTTGATCATCTCCTGGACTTTAGTACAAAAAAAGTAGAGAAATTCTGGCTAGCTAAGCCTTTCCAAGGGGGCTCCGCAGACGTTGAGAATAGGCCCGAAAGATTTTATAATCAACAAAATATATAAGCCAACACAAAGAAGTGGATAAATTATTACAAAAGTAATAAAAGAGTAGTAAAGTAAAAATATACCTACTACGACAGTGCAGTATTCCACTATTTCCTATGAAAGCAAATCGATTCATTGCCACCAATCAAGGTGCACAATGTGCGTTTCCAAATCAATTGAAAATAATGTCCTATAATTGGACTTAACTACACTTTTGAGCTAACATGCTCAAAACTAGTCTGCGGCTGGCGATGCACAACAGCACTGCACTGGAAATCTGCCTGCAGGGGGCTTATTGCAATCAGATTTTATTTTGCGTTTGAAGACGTAGTATGTCGGAAGTTATAGCACATTATTTTCAATTGATTTGGAAACGCACATTGTGCACCTTGATTGTTGGAAATGAATCGATTTCCTTCCATAGGAAATATAGTACATGGAAATTGGCAAAAATAGAAGAAAAAAATTATAATAAGCCGATATTTTCTGAATCGACAGTTGATAGGGGTAGGAATACAGGATCAAAAAATTCCCATCCCTAACTGGTGAGCTTCATCCCTTTTTCACCCTTATCATGACACAGTGCTGGTTTTTCAATAATATTTTGGAAATGTGATATTCTACGACAAAAAAGAGGTATTGAAAAATATTCAGAAATAAATTGTCGTTTGTAGATTATTGAGGGTGTTTACGTTAATCGACGGCAAACTTAGGGGTAGGTAACAAAAGCGCTTTTGGATGGAAACACAATATTTATCCAGCCTTGTAATATTCTATTTTGTAGCATTCGGTTTCAACAACTTTTTATAAATTATATAGAATTTAATTAAAAAAAGAACCAAAAATAGTCATTAGCAATTTTTAAACCAAACTTGTTTCCACACCACCCAGGAGGTAGAGTTTGTCGGTGCGTTTTTTTATGTGGTTTCCCCTTGAGGCCTAATCCACTAAAGGCTTTATTCTTGCTCAAATTCAATTTCGTCGGTCCGGTCCGCATTAAAGCATGCTTGTCCGTGAGAGTTCATACACATAGCCGAACATTTTAAACCAACCTTTAAACATCCGCATCGCTTTCCGCGGCCCTTTTTGCAGACACACGAAATTAGCTCTAAAATTGATAAAGAAGCTGCTGCTTCAGTAGTCGAAACAGGTATTAAAATATCACTTGATTTCTTTTATCCCTATTCTTCTGCCTCTAAAACATTTCCATGTCAAGCTGCGAACGTCGGGGCGGGTAGCCTTGCCAAAGTAACCGTTTGACTAAAATTTCCAACCGAGGTGTTAAACATAACATACCTCTAATGATTTATTGACGTTTCATTTTTTTGTGCTTTATATAGTGCAAGAGCAAATATTTCCCCAGCCTCAGTAATATCCTGTTTTGTAGCATTTGGTTTATTAAAGTTTTTAACAACTTCTTGTAAATTTGTTTTCGAGTTTAATAAATTTATAGTTTGGAGTTTGCCTTTTCCAAAAAAGCAGACGCTGTATCACTACCAAAAATCTTTAGATTTAATAACATAAAAAGTAATAGAAATATAGATACATAACACAGAACCTTTTTTCTAGAGAATTTTATGATAAACCTTTTTATATACTTATGTTTTTTCCCTAAGATAAAGCGTTTAAAAGATATTGCAAAAAAACCAGTGTGGTGTCCCTAAAGGGGGTGAGATAGGCATGAAGCTTAACCCTTAGGAGTGGGATTTTTTTTATATGTATTCTTACACACATAAACTAACTATTATAGATATTTTAGCTTATTTATAATTTTTTTCTTCTATTCCACATAAGTCGCAAATCCCAGAAGTGAACTGTCGAGTTAATCACGAGCAACTATCACAAATGGTAATTTTTGCATTAATTTTGAGATATTATACAAAAATATTAATATGATAGAGTCTAGTTCAAATGTGCTTTTAGAGGGCGGAATATTAAACAAATTTTTAGTCGCAAACTCCTCTATAAAATCCTTATTTTACTATAAGGAACGTAACCAGACTGCAACCAACAGCTACTCTCCGAGCTATGTGCCCCGCCGAGCGCTGAATTACAAGTTACAAGTCTGGCGCGTTAAGTGTAATAATTGCATATTACCATCAAAACGCTAATGCTTCGATTGCAACAAACACCAACCGAAAGACTGATACTACTTAAAGGAGCTCTCTTGTCAGCCGTCGCACACCACTTGCAGACTGCAGTTTCGAGCTGTTGGCTCTCGTCAGTGCAAGGTAGGCATGTGACGGCTGGCACGCATTAGCATGTGCCGCCACCAACTGCGATGGACGTGGAAAGATTTATTGTAACTATTCGAGCTAGTGCTCCTCTGTGGGATCAATGGTCAAAGTTGTACCGTAATAGAAATATTACTAAGAAATTGTGGGATGAAGTATCTAAGGAATTGGAATTATCATATTTTCCAAGCTTTTTAAATAAATGGTGAAATTCCCCAAGTCCTGATCTGTTTTTGTAAATTTTATGAACCCACATATTCTTTTTCTGCCTCTGTTTTTCGGAAACATGTATTTTAATGCACGGTTTTCGGACAAAAAATATTTATAACTCATGACCGATCGTAACAAAGCAGAACGCCTAACTGGAGCTCGAGCAACGAGCACTGTGAACACATTTGGTTTTATAGCAAGCCTTTCAATAGTAATCGAATCGCATCGCATCGCATAGCGTCCAGTGGAAACGTGCACTCACTATTACGTATTTTGATGCGTCGGATAAGTTAAATCGTAGATTTTTTCACATGCGAACAGAGAAGAACCCGTTGAAACCGTCCAATATCGAACTGACCCATATTTATTACCTCTTATGAAGCATTCTGGAACATGCTTGATCTTAATGTACTATTTTCATGCATGATTTAGAATAGATCTTTTTACTCCCTCCAGAAATCCAGGACTAGTAGTGCCATCGCCGGGCCGATTGCCGAATCACCATACTAACTGTACAAGTTAACTTCAGGCTTCTACTGGAGGAAGAAACTTCTGCATTCTCGTAGCACTACTCCCTCTTTAAGCCTGAATGTCTCAGTCAGGCAATTCAGGAAGGCAGTTCAGTTACACTATTTTTATCTTCGACATTCGGGGATCCACCTTTCTTCCGTTGTGGCTCGTACAGCCAAACCAAATTTCCCACTTTGAATTCGGTTGAATTGACGTTACTGTCATAACGAATCTTCCTTCGATCACTACCTTCATACCTAACTGCTTGTTGGCCGCATCCGTACCAACCTTACATTTGCGACACCAAGCCTCCACAGCATGGGGGCTATTTATATTTATGCCAAAATGTTTTCCCGGACATTCCATCATGCATTTCCTGAGATACCTTTGGTAACTGGGGCACCCAGGAATCACTAGAAACATTATAATTTATTTCCCATCTGGGCTCTCTCATCAATAGCCCATCTTCGAGCCAGAGTGAATTCCATTGAGCGCATAAAGCCTTCAGTCCAACACTTCTGTCTGATCGGATTCCTTTCTCTTTCCCCTTCAAAATGGGCCTAACTTCATTATCGCTCAGTTGATCTTTTCTTGGAATTTCTTTTGGCTAATGATCCAGAACCATTATCTTAACCGTCTTCACTGTTTCTACACCCCGCTGTTTCCCAATATTTACGGCAGAACGCTGTCGGCAGCACCTCTTGATATATCCCAATTTGCCGCATTTATAACAGGGGATACCCCTGGTCAGCTTTTCAGTGCCTCGGTTCCAATGGCAGTTGCTGCTTCAACGCGGTTATTTAATTTGGCCCGTACTTGAAGAATTATTTTATGTATATCCATCGATATAGTGATCAGTCGTGCTTTGTCTGAATGAACTTCTTCTGTCTTTGAAGTATTTACCTCCTCTTGGTTCGCTGTCGATAATCTAGCATAATACATCCCGATTTGCTGCACTTATAACAGCGGATATCTTCGTTTGGCTTTTCATTTCCTTGTAATTTTCCTTGTTTTCCTGGCGAATCTGATTTGGACATTAATTGAGTAAGCATATTTTGCATGTCTTTCAGCTAGTGTCCAAGTAGATTTTTCCGACTGGGCGTCTATTACAGAGACAACTCGAACTTTTTGCCATGGAGAATTCATATAGGACTCTCAACATCAAGTGCATGTACCAAGGACTCGCCGCTATCTTATGCCAAGATAATTTAACTCCTCTGATCTCCTCATCCCTTATGCCATCCAACAATGAAGATCCCAACTGCCAATTGCTTCCGGAATCCTTTTGGTGCATGTGGGTAAGCCAGAGGTGTGCCAGTCTCTCCACATCAGCTTCAAGTTCTTATAAGCTTTCCTCAGCTTTCTGTGTATGTGATTTCAGTCCAACATATTTGGGTGAGGTGTTCGTCGCTAATGTAGCTTGCAAAACTGTAAAATCCTGTTATTGCGCCACTGGATGATCTGGAGCAACTCCTGATGCTTGACCCCTTGATGCCAAAACTAACGCCATAGCCTTTTCTTCATTATTCCATTTGTTTGTGCAAGCAACTGCCTCAATTATCTCTATGTCTCTTATATGTTGGTTATGAAGTTTGGCTGTCAAAAGAGGGCGGTTCCAACCGAGGACCTGATGATACTACTAGCTGGCCTCCTTTTTTCCTCAACTTAATTTGTTCTACTTCTCTGTCGGCCGCACAGACTTTTCCTTCGACGTCGCCACTTTTTCCTTCAACATTTACTTTTCCTTTAACTTCAGTCTTTACAATGCCTATATCCTCCTTGATTTCATTTTTGATCTCTTCAGTAGCTGAAAGGATAACGTCCTGTTTATACCTGTATAATTTTCCTCAATTCCTCCCGGAGAGTCCTCTCTTCCTGTTTTCCTGATGAAGTCTCATTTTTAGATCTTCCATCGTTCTTCCAAAGTCTACCTGACGTTGTCACTCTTGACCTTTTTTTTCTTCTTGGTGTCTTTTTTTTTTCTTCTTGACGTTTTTTTCTTGTTCCTCGTTTTCTTTCTCCTTGACGTCTCTTTACTTGTTCGATTGCCATCTTTCTAAAATCTTCCATCATTTTTCTAAATTTTGCAATCATGCCCTGTGCTTGTTTTCTGCAGCCATATGTCGTGTTCCCATAAGAATATTTTGGAGAAGTTCTCGAAACAGCACTAATAAGTTTTATTTATGGTTTATATACAGTTCTAATACTTGTACAAAGTTCAGAATGGAGTGTTCTAGAAATGTTCTCAAAATGTCACAAATAGGTCTTACCTAAGTCTCTATCACTTCCCAGTTGAATGAACTTAATTAATTACATTAATTTGTAAATACCAGGAATTTTCTCGAACGAATGCAAATAAGTCTTATCTAAGATCTATATCATTTTCTAGCGAAAAGAACTTAATTAACTACACTAATTTCTAAACAGAATGTTCTAGACATTTTCTTGAATTAACACAAGTCGGTCTTATTTAAGATCTATATGACTTTCCAGTTCAAAGAACTTCACTTTCTCCAGTGGTTTCCAAATCCCTCCAATTCAGCTTTTATAAATCTCTTAAGAAACATTCTGCAACATATTTGATCTTTCTCGTGGCTAGTCGTGGGATCTGCTATTGCAGCGCTACTAAATCGCCAATATGTAGAGGGATAAAGAATCACGTACAAAATACTGTACACGACACACGACTGTCGTGCGGCTGAGTCGCGCTGCTAAGAATCACCAATCTGTAACTAGCGTTATTGTAGGTATAGTGAATAATGGATAGCATTTTGAATATCCCATGTGATATTTTTCTAAAATATATTGATGTTGACATGTTGACAGGGAAAGAAGATTATATGTAATATTTACTAAGAGTGTTCCCCCTATATAAATAATTTACTCATTTTTTAAAATAGTATATTCAATGGCTCCTAAGATATTCACGTTAGATTGTTTTAAAATATAAATATACTAAGCATATGCCAGACAAATCACATTGTTTTGTTACTTAAAAAATTACATTAAATATTTATAAGGGTATTATCTAACTGTATCAACATCTTGTTTATTGCTGTTTCACCCTCAGCAGTAGGTATATAAAGTAGATGACAATACATTATTATGCATATATTTAATAGACCTTTCCCCGACAAGAATTTCATTGACGAAAAAATTCACAAGAGCTTTTATCTTTCAGCGTAAAATTTGTAGTTGAACTAAAAATAGAAAATTAAAATCGGATCAGCGGTTGGTATGAAAACCAATATGGCGGACTTCCTCCCACTTTCCGGGATGTCCACCTCATGCATTCCTGACCTACATATGTCTCTAATTAAGATTCTAAAGTCAAAGTTGGTACATTCCATGGGTCAATGAAATCCTTGTCAGGGGAAGGTCTATAACGTTTAAATATGTTTTTCTAAAAGACAGAAATTATTGTATAATAGGACTCCTTTTACTGACAAATATTGACACTAAATACTCAAAACAAGCAAAAGAATGGAAGACCCAAATTAAATGATAGCCATACAAAGGGCTCGTCTTATATCACATGATTACACAATCACTTGATTAATTATTTAATTTTTTATTCATATTTTAGTAAAATTGAAAAGATTAACTAATTTTAATAATTTTATTTATCTTATTTATTTTGCTTCTTCTCTTTTTTGTCTTACGTAGATTAATGAACTGGCGGAGTTTAGCATTAGCTAGTCCATCACTACCTGGATAAATGTGCACACAGACAATTACACAACAATCATTCCCTACGACACTGCCATATCTGCAACGACTGAAATTAGGAGATATAACAGCGACTAACCATCTTGTCTTCCTGCTACCGTCTCGCGACCAACACATGAAAAGTGTCATTAAACAGCTATACCCTACATCCAGGACTCGAACCCGGAACATTCTAGTCTCAAGCCTAACATGTGTATTTTGCCTGGGTAACCGTAGGCTAGGTATTATTTTCGTTGAAGATAAAATGCGAGATTTGATCTTCCTTGTTACTGGATTGTACAGTTTGTAATTTGTTAGTTTCCTTCATAGCCAACAAAACCAAATCTTTCGCTTTTTTATTGAGTTTCTTACGCAGACTGTCAGGTACATGCAGGTAAGCATTGCAGCTAAATACTTTAAAGCGATATAGTAATGGCTTCTTCCCTGTCCATTTTTCATAAGGTGCGGATCCTTTTGAATGAGTGTTTGGTGTTCGATTTAGTAAATATGTGTCGACAGCGTCTCTCCACAGTTTAAGAACAAGGTCTTTGGTAAGCAGGACATCTCTGTCACGTTCAACAATAGTTCGATTTTTCTTTCACAGCGACCATTTTATTCCATGGGGTATATATAGGAATATTCCTGTGGTTTTCAAGATAATTCAGTTTTCACGAAAGAGTTCTTTCATTTTATGATTTATAAACTCAGTTCCAATATCTACTCGTATTCGTTTTACATTATAGCCAAATTTATTGCCAACATTTTCATTAAATCACGAAAACATTCATACACATCATTTTTGTGTTTAATAAACACAACTTCTCTCTAGCCGCTGCTGTTATCCTTGAAAAGAAAGAAATATTTTGGACCATTGACAGTATCGACACTCATATATATTCCGCAAACGTCGCTGTATATTACTTCGCCAGGTTTTGTCACTTGACGTTGGATTAGTAGGAATTTTAATTTATATTGCTTTGCGTAAACATTACTTTAACGGAAGAATTCCGCGCTATCTGTAAGTTTTACACTGTCGATAAGTTCTTTTAAAAACATTCCGTTCAATGACTTTATATTTAAGTGTTTTAGTCTTTCATGTCACTGTTTTAATGTCCACGAGAGCCGCCCTCCAAGAACACCGTCAGGAGGGCTGGCAACGCCACCTTGAGTCACTCGATCCACAGGACAGAAGTATGTGGAATACCCAACGTGCCCTGCGAAACCGGAGGAAACCTATACCCCCGATTCACGGAGAGCGAGGGATCGTCTACACTAACCAGGAAAAAGCCGAGGCGTTTGCCGACAGCTTAGAACTGCAGTGTAGAGAGAACGAGCTCGATGACGAGGACGAGGACTGGGTGGACGATGTCGAGCGCAGAGTACGTAGGATCCACCGCCTGCCTGATGACGACCACATCCGCCCGACTACCCCCGAGGAAGTCAAGGAAATCCTTAGGAGCCTAAAGCCGAGAAAGGCTCCGGGATGTGACAAGATAGGAAAAATCGCTCTCAAAAAGCTACCCAGGAAAGGAGTAGCGGCGCTAGTCAACATCGTAAACGCGATGTTAAGGTTACGGCATTTTCCAGCCAGGTGGAAAAAGGCCGACGTCATTATGATCCCTAAACCAGGGAAAGAACTAATTTTCCCGTGTTCTTACAGGCCCATCAGCCTCCTCCCAGCCATGAGCAAGGTTGCAGAACGGGTCATCTTGAAGAGGCTCACAGAAAAGACAGAAGAGCTGAATATCATCCCGGATGAACAGTTCGCGTACCGAACAGGACATTCCACCGAACTCCAAGTACTTCGCCTCACCGAGGAGATTACTAAGGGGTTCAACCAGCGGCAAGTCACCGCGGCGCTGTTCCTAGATGTTGCCAAAGCGTTCGACAGGGTCTGGCACGACGGCCTCCTAGCTAAAATGATGAGTATGGGTTACCCCATCGAACTCGTCAAACTAGTGAGGTCCTACCTGCACCGCAGACAGCTAAGGGTCAAAATCTCGGACCAACTCTCCACTTACAGGACCGTGGAGGCGGGAGTCCCGCAAGGTTCGGTGCTGTCACCGCACCTGTTCGCTATCTACACCTCAGACCTCCCCAGGACCGACCACACAGCCCTGGCCCTGTATGCAGACGACACAGCAATAATTGCCAGATCCTGGAAAGCCAGGAACGCAACCAGAAAACTCCAGGAAATGGCCACACTCCTGGAAGAATGGTGCACGAAGTGGAAAGCCGCCGTCAACGCCGACAAAAGCCAAGCCATACTTTTCAGACGAGTGTGGAAAGAAATTCCCACAGGACACGTCTCCATGAACGGCGAGGACATCCAATGGCACGACACCGTCAAATACCTTGGCGTGGTCATGGACAAAAGCCTAACGTGGAGACAGAACACGGACGCTATTACAGCCAAGGCGCGGCGCACAAGAGCCCTCATCTACCCGATGATGGGAAACGGTAGCCGTCTCAACCTGAGGAATAAGCTCACGCTTATCAAAACCCTCATCAGGCCGCAGCTGACGTACGCCTCGGTAGCGTGTGATTACCAGGCAAAGTCCTACATGAAGAAAATCCAGGCAGTGGAAAACATCGCCCTCAGGACGGCGGTCGACGCACCATGGTATGTGAGAAACGCAGATATCGTCAGAGACCTGGAGTACACCACGGTCACTGAAGTCATCCGGGAACGAGCGAAGAAGCTGTACGCCCAAGCAGAGGAGCACGGGAACCCGCTAATCAGACAGGCCACTGATTACGACCCTGCCGACGCCCCGAGGCACAAACGGCCGAGGGTACAGCTTCTGGACAACGGGTGAGTATAACTTATATTTCCCGCTAACCGATCTGTTTCAGATACCCCAGGACGGACCACCACTACCAGAGACATGACGTTTTTCTACCCAAACCCAACCTCCTTGCGGGCGTCGGACAACATACCGTCCAACGCCCGTTGTCCTACCTGCTCCGTGGAGTCCGAAAGTGCTAAAAAAGCACTTAGGATCTCCACACTCCCGAGCTACACAGCTCATATCCTTACCTTTCCGATGATCCGGGGTAGGACACACCTTTACTGTGTCCTACGTACCGGCAGTCAATCCCAGCCAAAACTTCCTAAAACCCAACTAGACCGATGACTACCCACGGGGGTGACAAGCTGGCGAAGAAAGAAAATATCAAGACAAGAAGAGCGCCAGAAGAGACCTCTGCCAGCGAGGTTGAAGAGCCAGGACCAGGGGAGGTCCGCAGAAAATACCACGACACATCTCGCATTTGCGGGCTGGGTCTGGTAAAAGTAAGCGGGCCCACCTATCACGAAGGCCGGTCCAGGTCTACAGAGATAATTTAGGAGCAAAGAGTAGTAGTCCTACTCGGCCCTAGTTATCGAGACCGACATCAAGCCAATGAATATTGGCGCGTCCACGAGATTACGGAAATGTACTTCAGGTACTTAACTTTGCACGAACTAGCATTTTATACAAGTTGTTACCATCACGAATTGCACTTCCCACTAGTTTATTGTCTTCAAATATTTCCACTCTCGTGTTACCTTTCATGATAGTAACACCTTTTTTTGTGGTCGTTCCCTCAATGAACAAATTTCTTCGCAATCCTGGGACATATCACACTTCTTCGAGTTCTCCACTGCACCACTATCCATCAATACACCTATCAATATGAATTGTACCAACTCCATTGTCTGAAAGTCGTTCGCTGTTCCTTAATTGAACTGTTAAATCGTTTGTCTTAAGGAGAGATATGAAAAAATGATGGGGGCTCATACGTCATGACTCTTCACCGTCCATAAGCCAGGGTTTTTTCTAGATTTGCCGTTAGAGCTTATATCTCACTATTAGGTTCTATATTGAAAGCACTACTTTGGGAATCGTCACTGGATATTCCACTTGATGCAATTGTAACATTTGACTTTGCTTTTTGAGTACTGATGTTGGTTCCCAGCGTTCATAGCTTTTGAACCACTTGCTACAAATAATACATTTTCAGTGTTGCTATTTAAGTTAGCTTCTTCATCAAATAGTCGGGCAGTGAGATTTTTTATTGTTTGTTTTGCTTCCTCCATGGACAGCCAAGCTTGCCCAAATTGCTCATATTTTGCTGATAACGTGCTCAATATTTTAGAAACTATAGCAGTTTTACTAACTGTATCAAATGATTTTACTATTTGGCATCCTAGACTTTCTACTTTCGAAACGTGTTGAGCGACCAAGTGCATAGGTCCCATTTTATACAAGTAGAACTTTTCATATATGATCATTTTATTCATTTCTGGCTTGTGTTCGTATATTTAGTTTATTGGCTTCTTTTCAGTTCCAACTCCTTTTGCTCGTAGAGCACATTTCATTTAGAACTTCCACTGCTGATAATTCTTGCCATTAAACTCGTTAATTTGCATCAAGTTTCCAATATTCTCGTTGTCACCCATGCTACTGACTATACTATCTAGAATTTCTCAGAGAAATAAAGTCTAACGAAAAATGGGGCCAATTTTAATGCTCCTCTTTTCCTTCTTGGTCCATTAATCAACTTTTATCCTATATGTTTTTAAACCAGTAACTAGGCTATAACCTGACAAGGTCCTAATAAAAGTAAAGAAATCAAAAGCATTATATTTAATTTACGTCAAAAGTTTCCAATATTCTCGTTGTCACTCATGTCACTGACTATACTAGCTAGAATGTCTCAGAGAAGTAGAGTCTAACGAAAAATGGGGCCGATTTTAATGCTCCTCTTTTCCTTCTTGGTCCATTAATCAACTTTTATGACTGGTGGTCGAGAGGTGAGCGCACTTATCTCTCACCCAAAAGTTCCGGGTTCGATCCCCGGTCGTGGCAGTAAAAAAATACTGTGAGAGGGATTTTTTCACTATACACGGATATTGGGTGTGTGTCCCTTGTCTCTAAATGTATAGCTCCCCTCCCACACAAGGCTCTTCTAGAGCCTTCCTGGATAAAGAGAGTCGTAATTACCTGTGGTGTTATTTATTTATTTATTATTATTATCTTATATCTTTTTAAACCAGTAACTAGGCTCTAACCTGACAGGGTCCATAATAAAAGTAATCTCAAAAGCATTATATTGAGAAAAGAACAGAATGAAACGCAGGAAAAACAGTAAAATCAGAATTTAAATTATTTGCCTGATGCTTTTAGCAACGGCATTTTATTAACTACTACAATGTCGGTATATTTCTTTAACTACATTATCGGCGTGATACAAAGGATACAGCTGGATAAGGTGCTCTAAAGGAAACCACGCCATGTCTCACAATAGCTTTATAGGAACTAATTAGTTTCCATTCAAGGAAAGTGCCAGTTTTATGTCAGGGGGGCAGAGACTACAGTTTTCAATCAACCACAATGAAAATTGCCAATTTAGTCATATCATAAAGCCTTTTATAAAAATTTCAACTGAAATCGCTAAATCCAAATGAGGAAATAAAATACGTATGTATGAATTACAAAAATACACTGAGTACTTACCATGCTTAAGCAGCAAATCCACAAACAGGAAGAAAATACTCCCCAAGAAAAAGATGGATCAATAAAACTCCTGAGTAGTAAATTGACACAGTTTAATATTTCAATGATAGAATGTAGTAGTATTAACACGATTGTCCATCCAAAAATATCATTAAAACATTCAACAGTATCACCTAAGTATCTGTAGTATTTCCTTATGACCGTGACATCTTTAATAAAATCAGTTTCGTTTGTTTGGCCAATCTCAACTTTTTTACTCAACATCTCATTCAGGTCCTTGTATCTGCACTGGAGTGCTAGCACTATGTTGCTCATTAATACTACAGAGAAGAAGCAATAATACATAGGAATGACCATAGTGCCAAAATTGGAGAAGTATTTTATTCCCAAAATATTCCACCACACGAAGGCCTTGTATATATAACATCCAATAAAAAATATATGTCCCCAGAATAACTGCATGTAGAAAATGCTTATTACTTTGTATTGTTCATTGTAATTATTCTCCAATTTATCATCAATATTCACAAAATTCTCTAGTAGTACTTTCCATTTTTCTTTTATAGGAAATGTTGCTCCGACGATCAACAATATGGTTAAAATTAGAGATATGACATCACTAAGCGTTACCAAGAATTTCTGTACCATTTGCTCATCCATAAATTCTCTGGTTTTTATCGTGGTCGACAATGTGGAAATTAAAATAGCTCCAAGAAGTATTGAGTACACCAAGTTAATGATTGGATGCTTAAATCGTTTTTCCTCAAAGTCATACCAAGGCGTCATACCAATAATGTTTCCAATTTTGTAAGCCACTTGTATAAAATTGATATTTTTTCTTGATAATTTGTAAGTTTTAGGTCTAGATGTTTTGGAATTCTGCACCTTCGTCACGATATCTTTTTTAAAGAAGTTTTCTAATATCATTTTACAAGGGTTAACTATAATGTAAGTAGTGTCGGGTAATAAGTTAAAATGACAATTAACGTTATCTACTTAGCTAATTAAATGTTATATTGGATCAACACAGAGCACACCTACACAGCCCCACTGCAATCTTAGTAATGGAACTTCTTCGTTATACGGCAGAGAAACATATTCATGTAATTGAATTGCATCAGTAGCGCGCGTAGTTGTTAAAATATTTTTTTGTTTACGTAACGTAAGGAAAATAAATACGTACCTACTTATTCAAATTTAACTAGTCCTTTTCTATATGAAATATAAGAAGTATAGTAGTGTCACAAACACATCTAACATTCGAAAGTTTTCTCTCACAGCTGTTAGACATACATTAGTATACACAATATATGTATAAGGTATCTAGATGTACCTACTCAAAATTAATACAAATATACAACCAGATCCTTTTGTCGCCACTCACTTACATCTCCTATAGATATACTAAATAGGTATGTGAAGTTATGCAAATAACCCAGATAGCAGGCGACATCGCAGGAACATCCCTTTGGTCTGAACGTGCTAGGACCTAATATGGGCATTCCCACATTTCCTGAGCGGGGCATATTAGGATAGTACAGAATGTATCTTTAGTATGCCCATATTAGCTCTTGCAGTTTTATTTACTTTCTGAGTTTTGAAAAATAATAAATTTTTATCTAAATCGATCCGTCTTTTCATGAAATGAGGGTTTCATAGCAAATGTAAAATTTTTGAGCTATAAGAATCTACTAAATTACCTACTAAATTAACCGGCTCAGTGGCTCAACGCTTACGTGTTAGGCTTGCAACCAAGGAGTCCCGGGTTCGAATCCTGGTTAGGATATGGATTTTTAGCGGTGCTTTTCATGTGTTAGCGAGTTGGTGGCAATGGACTAGACGAGATTGTGTGAGAGAAAACATGGCCAGTTGTTCCACTCCTGAGTTCGAGTCTCAGCTGCGGCAGATGGTAATGTCGTAGGGAATGGTCGTTGTATAATTGTCTATGTGTATGTGTCCTGGTTGAGTGGTGGAAAAACTAATGATA
Source organism: Leptura quadrifasciata (assembly GCA_963675555.1). Lineage (NCBI taxonomy): Eukaryota > Metazoa > Arthropoda > Insecta > Coleoptera > Cerambycidae > Leptura > Leptura quadrifasciata. The sequence goes on from OY776678.1 coordinate 49,704,173, forward strand.
AACTCCGCCACAACGTTAATCTAAACAAGGTGATAATAATTTAGAATTGATGCTCTTGTCAGCGGCAGTGGCCAGTGAATGATTTGACCGTAATCATTTGATCATCCTTTTCTGTTGTTAACCTTATTATGATGATATTTGATTTGCTTAAATCAAGATTTCCTTTCTTTGGAACATAAAATGAAATAAATATTAATTAATAACCAATAAACAACTGTTATCGGACAACCTGCCAACAGAACATGTTATTGGGGGCGAGCGTAGGTGCGTCTTTACTATGTACATACTTCAGTATGCGATGTAAAGCAACGATAGGCGCAGTTAGTACTTGGATGGTGACCATTCCAACGGAAACCGCGTTCTCGCCTCACACATCTTCCAGCGGCTTGTATATCAGTGTATGCGCGAAAGCTATACAACCTTAGACGAGGGTTGTATAGGAGATATACCATCCTTCGGAGGGGATGTAAAGCCGTCGGTCACTTGTCTATTAAATGTTAGGCAAGTAAAAGATCCCTACTCTTCTTAAGGGAAGAGGTTCGGCAAAATTCCTGGTTGGGGGTAGCTCGTCTACAGGCGTCGGTGTTAGGCCTCAGTAGCGGAAATAGGCCGACGTTAAATAAATGTATAAAAAAAAAACATGTTATTGCTAAAGTGTATTTTGCAATTTTTGTGTGATGTCCCTGCCAAAAATACCAGATTAAGGGCCGGTTTATCAATACAGGATTAGCACTTAACTATATGATAAATGTCACACGAAACATTGGGTATCTATTGTTTTGTTTGACAGTTATCCTTTGGTTACGAGTTAAACTTGCATTTATAAACCGGCCTTAAGACACATACCGCCCTCCGAATACTCGATTCGATGAGAAATATGTATCTAACAATGATAAAAGTCAATATTTCAATTTTCCGTCAATATGTGGTCTTGGATATCGGCACGTGGTCCTGGTGTTTTGTGGCATATTGAGGAACGATTTAATAGTGAAACGTATATTAGGATTTCAGATAATATTATGCTCCCTTCTGTGTCACAATTATTTCCTAATAATGAGTTCATATTTCAACAAGACAATTGTTCCGTTTATACTGCTCATACCGTAACTAACTGGTTTCCAGATAACAACATCAATGTTCTTAACTGGCCCAGTCATAGTCCAGATCTTAACCCTGTGGAAGAAGTATGACGACTACTCGTAAGAAGCATCCAAAAACGAAATGTGAGACCATGGAATGCCGAAGAATTACTGGAAATAGTAAATAATGCATGGGAAAATATTATTACTAATGATTATTGTATAAGGTTATTTAATTCTACGCCAAACAGACTTATAGAAGTTATAAATAGAAATTGTGCAATAACGAAATATTAATAGTTAGTTTCTTGTTAGAAGTAGGATATCCTTTTATCCAGGATTTCTACTAATCGTACCGTTTATTCTCCACTTTCTTAAAATGTTACACACCAAATTTTTGTTAATGTTATAACACAGTGCAATTTGTCTCATTAACCATCCATCATTTACTATAGCAATAACTACAGCATTAAAATAAAAAATAAATTAAAGTGATATCTGTTTTATTTCGGCTACTCATTACATGTTCAAATAGAGACAGATTTACATTAGAAAAAAAAAGTTTATTTCTGCTCACGACAGTACCTAGGATAAGTAGTAATAGGCACAATATTATTGGGAATAATGTAATCCCCAATACCTCAAGCATCGACTGGCCAGACTCGTCAAATTCGAGCAGCGCGTTTTCTTCACTCTCTAGGTACTCGGGCTCCTCTTCCTCCAGGTAGTTTACTTGTTTGCAGGCTCTTTCCAGGTGGTTTCCTCTGCATCGGGGGCACTTATATAACCCTCATATTTCATCTTCCCCTGTGGTTATTGTTGCAAATTCGGCATGATCTGGGATCGGAGCTGCCATAATTGGAGGTTATGACCGTCTTCTTCTTGTCGTTTACCGATGCTCCTTTTGCTGCCATGGATCTCGTGTATGATAGTTGCCCTCGGTAGTTTCCGTTGCTACTTCTCCAATTTGGCGTCGTTGCCCCGAGTTTCTGGTTTTTCAAGAAATTTACCTCGTGTTGCTGGGCTATGACGTTCTTCTTCTTTACTGCAATTTCTAATAGGTCTTTTAACTCTGTATTTGCTTCGCATTCACATAATCGATCAAACACTTTTCCAGGTTTCATGCCACAGATGAATTTGTCTGTTAATACGTGATTTAAATTAACTTTAAACACACAGTTTATGGTTAAGCTTCTTATGCGCGCGTACCATTCCGTGATGGATTCTCCATTTTCTTGCCTTGCCTGGTAAAAGCGTTGCCTCTCACGCCATGTATTTGTATGTGGACTATACTGTTTCTTTAGCAACCCTGTCAGCTATTCATATGTTTTGATTTTAGGTAGGTCTGGGTGGCAAAGATCTCTCAAAAGTTTGTACGTACTGGCTGGTATCGAGCTGAGTAGTGCGATTCTGTCCTTTTCTTCTCCGATTTTGTGAGCTTCGAAATATTACTCTATTTGCTCTTCATATATTTGCCAATCATCCTCTCTTGGGTTGAACTCTTTGAAGTTTTTGGACCCTGCCATTTTCTTCTGCGATGACCACATGTTAACCGCGTTTTAGGCTTTTCTCGTTGCCAATTTGTTATATTTTAATGTCCAATGAAACACGGCTTATAGTTCCACAATTTGTATATTACAATAGTAAAATATCACAGTCGCTACAATATGTACAATACTCGTCCTGAGGTACGGAGCCGCTACTACCCTGGGTTACTACTACTAAATGCGTGCAACTTGCAAGCCTCGTGATCGGGAACAGAGTCAATGCCTCTTTCCTGGCGCCTGCCGTGACGCACTTCTGGAGGTCGTACCAACCTTACTACACCACAAGTAGTTTTATATATCCCGAAGTAAACGAGTGTGAGAAAGAAAACAAAAATTAGGAACAGAAAGTCGGATATATTACTCCCAGCACACTCCGCACGTCGTGAAATCTATGCAGTATAATGCGGTCGCGGTGAGACGGGAGATTGAGAAACTGTCATTCGTGCGCTAAAAATATAACAATCTGTCTTGCTTTCACTTAAGCGATGTAAAGGATGGACCAGATCCCTCCCCGCGGTGATGGGGGTATATTTATATTTTTTCTCGTATTTTTTCTTTTTTGCGCTAGTTTATTCAGTCGATTAAGAAAATACAAAATCCACAATATTGATTTTTTAAATAAAATTGATACTTCGGCAATAACGTTTTTCTTTGATACTCAATGGTTTTGTTTCTTAGCGGCATCGGATTCCGCGGAAAAAATTACATTAGACTGGCTTTTGAACCAAAAACTTATCTCAAACACGACTCTGTGCATAAGAAATAATTAAAATGTATGTTCATTAGCATCCATCCTTCGATATATACGATCTAATATGAAACACCATAAAAACTAAAATTCGGCTTACAGTCGGCATCTCCTTTTTCTATAAAGGAGATGCCAACTGTAAACTGAGAAACTTTATAGGCATCTAAGAGCAATCATAAGCAGTTTTTAGAAGATTTGAAGTGTTAATTCCATGACGTGTTTTAAGAATAAGTACTTATAAGTTCTCAACAGACTCACGAGTAAAACGAATTTTTAATAAGAATTTACTGACATTGTTTTGTGTGCATTTGCAGGGGCTTATGAACAAAATTTATTAACGTAACAGTTCAGTCACAAACTTCTCTATAAAGTCCTTATTTTAATATACAGGGTGTTGCATCATGAGAGGGACATAGCTTAATAGGAGGTAGAGAACATCAGTGGTAACCGGAACCTCCCATAGAAATGTCTCATTGGGCCTTCATTACGAAGCTACAGGGTGTTAAATAATTTTTGGCCAAACCTGTTTTTTGTCATAACTTTGACAGGGAATGAAATAACGGATTCATATTTGGTACGGCTAATGTACTAACGAGCCCCAAGAGGTACATGTATAAAAAAAATATATCCAGGTCCGGACTCACTATAATTTATGTTTCTTCTTTGCATCAATAAAACATCACCCTGTATATATTTTTTTGAAATTTCGATACGATATTCGAAAAGAGCAAGAAAAACAAACAAAATGGCCTATTTCATTTTTTTGTTACACCTTCGTGGTTATTTAAATACGTTGTTAAATGTGCAAGAAAATGGACTACAGAACCCTATTAAATGAGAGGCACGTGAAATAAATAGTTTTATAACTAAAATTTGCAAAAATTCTATTGAGCCTAGGTGGTCTGGGTGAATCCTAATTCCGGCACGTTTTAAAGGTCCATTTTGGTAAAAAACTGTGGTCCTAATAAGTAATCGGGTATGAAATAAAATTTTTAATCAATCACAGTAGGCTTGTTCAAAGTGACAGATAATAAAAAGAAATCTCCTAAACAGTTGAATAATTGTTTGTTAGTAATTTAATGTGTCAATAATCCGCATTTAGTTAGTGAAAACTTGTGAAAATATTTTAACTATGCCAGTAAAATTTACAAACGTGGAATATGCTGACATAATATTCATCTATGGTTTCTGTAATGGAAATGGTAGGTCGGCGGAAAGAGAATATCGGCTGCGTTTTCCTGGTCGTCGATGCCCTAATCATAAAACGTTTAGTACGGTGTTCCAGTATGCAAGACAACACGGAAAGTTTCCTAATTCTGCAGTTGTGGAGCGCGTTTTACAATAAGGTGTGCAGGAACAAAACAATATTATAAACGTAGTTCAAGAAAACCCAAATATGAGCACTAGACGAATCAGTTTGGCAACTGGTATTCCTCATTGGCGAGTATGGAGAACCCTAAAAAGAGAACGTTACCATCCATATCATATCCAGCAGGTACAGCGTCTTCAACAAGGCGACGATATCCCCCGCCTGGCATTTTGTCATTGGTTGTCTAACCATCGCCCAGTCATTTACAGAACCTTATTTACGGATGAGGCACAATTTACAAGGGATGGAGTAAACAATTCACGAAATAATCATAAATGGGCACAGGAAAACCCACATGCGGTACGCCAACGCTGTTCGCAACACAGATTTTCTGTAAATGTTTGGGTCGGACTTGTGAATAGACATTTGATAGGGCCATATTTTTTTGAAGAAAGATTGAATGGTGAAATTTATTTTGATTTTCTTCAAAACATTTTACCGAATATGTTAGAAAATATCGGTATAAGAGGCATGTTGTTTCAGCATGATGGGGCCCCACCACATTTTAACCTTCAAGTAAGAGAACACTTAAACAATGTGTATCCTAATAGATGGATTGGACGCGGGGGTCCACATGAATGGCCACCAAGATCTCCTGATTTTAACCCTTGTGATTACTTTTTATGGGGCCACTTAAAAAACGAGGTTTATAGCATTGAAATTGAAAGTAGAGAACATTTAATCCAGCGGATCGTTACAACCTGCGACGAAATACGGAATAATCCAGAAATGATACGTCGAGCAATTGGTGACCTTTCTAAACGCGCAAGAAAATGCACAGAATGTGGGGGAGGACATTTTGAAAATTTACTTTAGTGTCAATTACGTTTTATTTTTAAACACATTTAGTTATTGTTTTGTTATTTATTGTTAATTGAATGGAAAATATTTTATTTATTTAAATTTTAGTTTGTCTCTTTTCCAATTTTTATTAAGTATAAAATGTTGATGATTTTCTTGATCAAAGTAACTGGTTGCTTAGGACTAAATGGTTTAAATTATCTGTCACTATTATTCTTTGAACACATGTACTTCTTGGGGCTCGTTAGTACATTAGCCGTACCAAATATGAATCCGTTATTTCATTCCCTGTCAAAGTTATGACAAAAAACAGGTTTGGCCAAAAATTATTTAACACCCTGTAACTTCGTAATGAAGGCCCAATGAGACATTTCTATGGGAGGTTCCGGTTACCACTAATGTTCTCTACCTCCTATTAAGCTATGTCCCTCTCATGATGCAACACCCTGTATATAAGGAACGTAATCAGACTGCAACCAACAGCTACTCTCCGGGCTATATATGCCCCGCCGAGCGCTGGATTATGCTAAGCCCAGTCAGGCTATTTATTTCGATTGCAACAGACACTGGACCGCTGATGGCGCCTGCCGATTGTTTTGCATATCGCTATCTTAAAGATACTGAGATGTACCAAATAGTCGAAGGATCCTCATGCCGGTCGTCACAGTCTACCTTGTACTGATGAGAGCCAACAGTTTGAAACTGCAGTCTGCAAGTGGTGTGGGATGACTAGCATGAGAGCTCCTTTAAGTAGGAATTAGTCTTTTGGCCGGTGTTTGTTGCAATAGAGGCATTATGCGTTCTGTTCGTAATATGCATAATTACTACACTTAACGCGCCAGGCTTGTAACTCGTAATCCAGCGGGGCACATAGCCCGGAGAGTAGCTGTTGGTTGCCGTCTGGTTACGTTCCTTATATTAAAATAAGGACTTTATAGAGGAATTTGTGACTGAAATATTACGTTTTAATATTCTGCACTCTAGAAGCACATTTGAACTTAACGTTTCTAAACGACTTGAAAAGATATGTCTCATAAAATTTCTTGAGTACTGAAGAAACTGGAGTATAACAAATATTTTACATGAATTTGCAGACAAGAGTTTGCAAATATTTACAAATAATTTCTTATCAATTTTTATAAAGTTTCAAAGGGAGATTCCATGATGTTTCCTAAAGGTATTTGTAAGTTTTAAAAATACTATAAGTAACAATTGTTTATAAGAGATTTTGCAGTTACGCGATTAAAAGTTTTCACGAATTTAGTCTGTATAAGATTTGGAGAGGTTTTCTTAATAATAGTTTTTAAGAGTATTCTGGGTAAAGTATTTTACAAAAATTTACAGTCAGAAATTTACGACCATTTACAAGTATTTTCGTATAAAATTTTCTAAAGTTCCAAAGAGAGATTTTATGATGTTTCTTAAAGGTATTTGTAAGTTTTGAAAATACTCTCCTGGCAAAAAAGTGTCGTCAATGACGTCAATATGCCATACCAATCTTGTTAGTATCTATGATCATTAATGAGCTGAAGATGTAGACTTTGTAGGATTTTTTAAAGCTTTTTAAGAGCGAGAGTGTTTTATGAGTAGTATGATTATGTTTGCTTTTTCTTAGAGATTTTATAAGAATTCAAAATAAGTGAGATTTTACAAGAAATTGTTAATACAAGGGTTTAATAACAAAATTTTATAAATATCTAAAAGGACTCATAGGCAGAGTTGTAAAAATATTTGAGGTGTTAATTTCTTGACCATCTTCTGAAATTTTACGTAAACAATTTCATGAAATCTCAATTTTTGTGAACTAGGCAACACAGCATACACTAAAACATTTGTTGAATTGCCTAAGCTAGTCACAAGATTTCTTAATAAAAATTGAAGCATAAATATAATACATGCATACACATACATACCATACAATTAATGTACACATGAATGAAGGTGTAATGAAGTGCCTATAGAAATTAATGTAATATGCCATATTTATGATCAACGACAAAATTTAGTAAAAAAGCGTTTTTTTTTCACAAAAAACCGATCTGGGTTTCAACAAAATTATATCTTTTAAAATGTGAAATTTACTATGTAGAGGTAATAATTTTGAAAACCCAAATTTGGTGTCAGTAGAATTAGAACATATCACAAATTACATAGTAAATATAGGTAAACCATTTTATAAAACTGACGTTTTTCCTTTCAGAACTTACTTATGAAGAAAAGCGAACAGCAAATTGATGCAGACATTTATAAAGCAAATGATTGACGATTTGCCAAACTTTAAATTTTGTAAAAACAAGGAAAGTAGAGGTACATTATGTGAAGCTAACGTAAATTATAATATACCACTGAACTCATAAAAATTTAGAGAAACTGAAAGAATTTGTAGTATAATTTTGTCATCGTGCGCTGTGATAAGTTAAAAACTGCATTATCATAGCTTTAGGTTATAGTACATAATATAATAATTCAGGGTGGACTTAAATTTTGGGGACAGGATTATTTTATGGTATTTTTTAACATATCAAAAGTCCCCTCCTGTAGACGCCGGCGGGGGGGGAGGGGGTGAGGTGATAGAAAATAGGTAAAAAAATCGATTTTTCGCAAAAAAACCCGGAAAGTATCAATTTTACTGTAAAATATGTACATATGAAAATTATAGGTAATAAAAATCCGCACAATTTCGTTTTTTGTATAACTTCGTACAGTCTATTGGAGTCGAGATAGATTTTTTGAAATTTTGACAGTTTTGCGACGCAACGGAAACGCGCGCGTTCTTCACTAAAATCTGAAAAATGGTGGTTCGGATCGTAAAATGTTTCAAATGACAGTTGTAGAGAATTCGATTACGAACAATTTATTTTTCATTTCCACTCGATCAATATTGGCAGAAATATCACTTTTTAAACATCTTTATAGCGTGTTATCAGAACACTTGTTTCACGATAAAATCGATAAAAACTCGAAAACGATGGTGTATGTACAAAATCGTTTTGATAACGAGTGAATGGAGATAAAAGATGAAAAATTGCCATTTTCAAGTGCATTTTGACAAATAACTATTTTTTGATTGACTAGATAATAATGACACTAAAGGTTTTTTCAAGAAAATTAAATTATCTATAAAATGAGCTCTAAGTGATCTTCATAGGATGAATGGTTCACGAGTTACAGCTGTTTAAAGCTATGAGCAAAAATTTCTTTTTTATTATAAATTAAGATTTTCCTGCAAAAACTGTGCATAACAATTTTTTAAAAATTGGTTTTGACCTATTTTTATTAGTTTATATACATATGAAAGTAATGCAATAGCATAGATCGTTCGCAAGGTATATTTTCTTTAAAGAAAAAGGTTCTTGAAAGCCGTTTTTGTTCAGAAAAATTGAACCAATATTATTTTTAATTCCTTGGTTGTATATATCATCGTTTCTTTTGACTTTACATCAAAATTTCATAAGACCTAAATGAAAGCTTACACTTTTTCGTGTATGATTTTCAATAAGTTGCGGCAAGGAACTGACGATAAAAAATGCGGTTGATTTTTAATATTTAGCAAACAGGCAATTTTCGTCACGTTTGAAGTACAAAAAAGCACATATAATAATATTTTTCGCTTTTTGAAGCATCAGAAATTATTGTGAGCATTTCTGAGTCATTTCAAACTGGGCCCATATTTTTTAAAAAATTGTTATGCACAGTTCTTATAGGAAAATCTTAATTTATAATAAAAAAGAAATTTTTGCTCATAGCTTTAAACAGCTGTAACTCGTGAACCATTCGTCGTATGAAAGTCGCTTGGAGCTCATTTTATAGATAATTTAATTCTCGTCAAAAAACCTTTAGTGTCATTATTGCCTAAAGCCAATAAAAAATAGCAATTTGTCTAAATGCACTTGAAAATGACAATTTTTCATGTTTTCCCTTTTATCTCCATTCACTCGTTATCAAAACGATTTTGTACATACATCAATATATTCAAAATTTGATTCTCTTTAACTTTCATTATGTACCCTATATGCGCGTACGATCTATCGTTTTCAAGTTTTTATCTATTTTATCTTGAAACAAATGTTCTGATAGCGGACTATAAAGATGTTTAAAAATTCATATCTCTGCCAATATTGATCGAATGGACATGAAAAATAAAAGGAAATTGTTCGAAATCGAATTCACTCCAACTCTCATTTGAAACATTTTACGATCCGAACCACCTCACTCACGATTTTTGAGATTTTAGCGAAGAACGCGCGCGTTTCCGTTGCGTCGCAAAACTGTCACAATTTCAAAAATCTATCTCAGCTCCAATAGGTCGTATGAAGTTATACAAAAAACAAAATTGTGCGGATTTTTATTACCTATAATTTTGATCATATTTTACAGTAAAATTGATATTTTCCGAGTTTTTGGCGAAAAACCGTTTTTTCTTAACCTATTGTTGGTGAACTTCTCCTAGGGTATGCCAAATTGTAGTATGGAGTAGAAGTGTTCATAGTAAACCGATTTGAATGTTTTGCAATCCATGTATTTGGTTAGAACTAGTAGTATAATAACAGATAGATGATAATTTGTTAGAAGTATTTTCAATATGGTAATTCCATTTTAAGCATGAATCTTCTATGTAAATACCCAAACAGTTTTGTATAATTACATATCTGAATATTTCTTAAGCTTATCTTATCAGGAACATCAGATTTTAATATGCGTAGTATGGACATTAATATTTAAATTTTCATTGATTAGTGTAAATGGATGATGGACACAATTTTTGATTTTCAGAAAAATTGTCATATTTAATGAATTTTGCCTTTTTTCATTATTTTTAATTTGAATTAAATTTGTAGCACAATTTAATTTTTTTTTTATAAAATAAAATATGATTATTTTTTTATATAATTACAGACAGGTCTGAAATATACGATTAAGAGGTAAACAAAAAAGTATTAAAAACAGTTTTATTTATAACTGCTTCTGTATTTTTTTCAATATAAAATATATATTGTATTTTCAATATAAAGATTTTAATTAATCCAATAGTATAGTGTTGTATACGAGGAGAATTGAAACTGTATAAAAACTAAAAGCCGGCAAAAACAGACGACATCTCTTGTGGAAGTAAATAGAAATGCTTGTCATAAGAAAAACAATAAAGAGATGCCGACTGTTTTTGCTGGCTTTTAGCTTTTATACGGTTTCAATTGTGCTCATATACACTATAATATACATTTTTTCCCGAAAGTGTTTCTCCATGCCAAGGTGTCATATTATATTGAAAAACTAAAAATGAAAGGGTAACAGGGAGTAATTTCGTCCAGTCCATCTAACTTCCGACCAAATATTATAGAGGAAAATGCAAAAAAAACAAAAGTAGCTCATACTTCGGATGTTCATTTTATCTGTACGTATTTCCAAACAACACGTGAAGAGCCAACAGACGTCCACTGGCTATCCATTGAAAAGCCACCTTCAATATCCCGGATATCCACATTACCCCTTTTTTCTGTACAGGGGACATCCACTGGGTAAAACGAATATTAAAAGTAACAAATATACAGGTAGGTCAAAATAGCACTAGATAATGCCTAGTCCATCTACAGGGTTTCGTCATATCATTTACCATCCCTTTAAAATGGTTATTTTTCAACAGATGCAAAAAATAGACTACAAAGTTTCAGAATTTGTCCCAAAATATTGTAATCTGTGACCAAAAAACAAGATATAACCGAAAATCAAATATCGCAAGCTTTGTAAAATATTGTTTTGACAAACTTACATTATAAGTATTTATGTCATTTAAGTATCAATAATTTACATATTTTATTGCAATCATTTTATTTGTGTAAAATTTCAAGATAAAATCCTTACATTTTTGTATAGACCAAATAATTATCCGTAAGTACCTATTATTTGAAGTTTTATAGGGTTTTTCATATAATCTGCTACCCGCTTAAAGTTTATTTGTACTATACAAGAATTTAAGGATTCTATGCTGAAGTCTTGCCAACAAACAAAAAAATCATTGCAAAACGTGTAAATCCTTGATGATTTTATATTGTAAGTTTCTGAAAATAACATTTTAAGAAACTTGCAATATTTGATTCCCGATCATCATTTGTTTTTTTGGTCATAGATTATAAAATAAAAAATTTCAAGACAAATTCTATAACTTTAGGATATTTTTTTGCATCTGTTGAAAATAACCTTCTTGAAAGGATAATAATAATAATAATGGATACCATTGGGGGCTATTCTGAATGTTCATTCTATGCCCGAAAGTGTTTTCACAATGGATGTCCATTGGCTTTTTGTGTGTTGTTTGGGTTACATCTAGAGGATATATAAGAACTTATTAGCCTTATTCAAAAATCGCATATCATCTTCGATACGATACCCATATAGAGACTACAGCCAACCAGATAAATGTTATGCACTTGCGGCAGTCAACCTCGAACAATATAACCGATGCACAGTGGGGTATTATTCCAAAAAGCTGGCAAAAATTCAGAATATCTAGCATGTATACTAAAATTAGTATTCCTAAGTTTTTGAACTTGTTGATTACGAATCTGATGTTAGAATTTTCAAAACCAAAATGGCGAAATTAAATATGGCCAACTAAAACTTCAAAAAATTAACTGAAGTCTAAAAAAAAATAGGCACATGCTCTTTATCTCACCTCAACAATTTAAGAAATAATCATTAGTCCGCCATATAGTCCGCCTCTACTTTGTTTGTGAAAATTATAATTAAAGATTCATAACTTATGTGATGAGAAGCATCTCCCTAATTTTTCATAGATTTTTCAGCCTATTGTTTTAGGTTTTAGTCCGCCATCCGACATTTTGTTTTTGAAAAATTCTAATATCAAATTCGTAATCAACGAGTTCAAAAACTTATGAATATTAATTTTAGTATACATGCTAAATATCCTGAATATTCTCCAGCTATTCGGTAAAATGCCCCACTCTGTGATGGATCAAAGTTAGCATATTATTTTCAATATTTATGAATGCTTAATCAGAAAAAATGTGACCGACAGTAACATTGTTGCCCAGTAATGAGGCATGAGGGAGTGCAAGGAAACGAACTTGCTGATAGCATTGCTAAAAAAGGACCTGAAGCACTGTTGGACCCGAACCGTTTTGTGGTCTAGCTAAGGGACATATAGCGGAGGAGATCCAAGAATGGGAAAAGGACCAGAAAAAGTCCTACTGGAGGAATACTCCAGGCCTAAGACAAGCAAAAAAGTTTATAACTTATTCGGCAAAGAATGCCACAAGGCTTTTCGAACTTGAAAAGTCCGAATTAAGGCTAATTATAGGCCTTCTAATTGGCCACTGCCTCTTGAGATATCATCTCAAGAACATGGGCAAGGCGGTAGACAATAAATGCAGATATTGCGATACTGCAATTGAAACTGCGGGACACATACTTTGCGAATGCAAGGTGTTAGTCCGCACTAAATAAAGTTCCTAGAACAGGCGGAATTAACGCCTGAAGATATAGGGAAATTAACTCCCAGGAAAATTACAAGCTTTGTAAAAAGTCTGGGAATCCTGGGTAACCACTAGATGTAGGGTAAATCACAAAAGATCTTTTAGGTCGAAGTGAAGTGTTCGAAGCCAAACGACCCCGTAAAACAATCTACAACATTGTTAAGGGCATTCGCGAATTAACTAAAATTAATCATGTTATTAGAGAAGTGAATGCCATAGACCATTCAACAAAGTGGGAACGAAAAAGCGAAATATTTTAAAAAATCGACAAAGCTACCTAGACGTTATTTGGCAAACTGTTTATAACTTCGATCAGGAAAATAAAGTGCCTACTTTAGAAATGATTAGAGATAAAACTGCATGATTATCCTGATTATGATTAAATATTAGCAAACACTATGAGTTATTAGATTACGGTTAAACAAAAATTGAGAATTGAATGATTATAATAGAATTGCAGCGTATCATATTTTGAGCGGAATTTCAATTTTGTGGAAATTAGACTTGTTTTTTTTTTTATTAGCAGTATTAATTTATTCCCATATTCCCATTCCTGTTTTAGCTCATCGTTTCTTGGATCATTTTTCAACTTTCTATGCAAAATGTATCCTTTGTTAATAAATGTTATGATACCCCTAGTAACCTCACTCTTCTTCTTTTATAAAAGTTTTTTAATATTTACTGGCACCCACGGGAATATCTGCCCTCAAAGTTGATCTGGATTGGATTGGCTAATCAAGATACCGCTAACCTAAATTTCATCAGGTATCATAATTGACAGTACTCTTGGAGTTTACATAATCCCATATTTCTTATAGCGTTAGCAGAAACATGGTTAGATTCCTCCATCTTTGACAGAGAACTTTTTTGCAACGAGTTCAATGTTTTTTGTTCTGACAGGGACTTTGCTTCTATTAATCATTCTAGGGGTGGAGGTATACTATTAGCTGTAAACTCGAAATATGTTTCGTCCACACTAAATCTGGATTCTATAGGCAGGTATGATGTCACCTGCCATTGATATTCTGGGAGTAAAAATCTTGGTCGATTATTAGTCCTTCTATATATTTGTAATTTACATACCACCTGGTGTATCTGTTGTCGATTACGAAGATTTATTTGAGACGCTAAGTTCTTTAGATTATCTACGAAATAATGATGGTGGCAATGTACTCATCATAGGTGACTTTAATATTGCCAAATATGTATCTTATTTAGATGATTTACAACCTAATGGTCAAATCAGAGCCATGAATAATTTTCTTGTTGGTAATAACTTATCCCAGCACAATTTAGCCCGCAAAGGAATGACAATATTCTTGACCTAGTGTTGCACAACAGACACTGTTGTGTTACCCGTTCTATTGATCCTTTAACAATAGAAGATATGCATCACCCTGCCCTGGACATATCAATCGATATGAACGCCTCCAAAAATCTCAACTTTCCAACTTGCCATAATAATAATTATAATTTTCGTAAACGCGATTTGTCAAAATTGTATGATAATCTTCTTGGCACCGACTGGTCCTTTTTTCATCTTTTAACTATGTCAATAGCATATACACTCAATTTTATGATAAATTTGACATTTGGTTAACAGCGAGTTAAAATCCTTAGAAAGCAATATGCAATAACTGTTGATCTCCTAATTTATAACGAGATTAAAAATGTCAGGCATGAAATAAAGTGCAATAATATAGCATACAGTGACTTCGTGAAAGATTCCAAAAGAACAATAAAAAGTGATGCCAACAAATTTTGGGCCTTCATCAATAGCAAAAAAGGGTCAACAAATGTCTCGGAAGAAATATATTTGGATGGAGTTTCATTAAAAGATCCTGATAACATATTAAATGCTTTTGCAAATTTTTTTAGTCAATCCTTTACGGACACCGGCAATATAAATTCATTCTCAGAGGTCGAGGTTATTCAGACTTTAAAACGAATTAAGCCTAAAATGACAACAACAGACCCTGATTCCATACCAGCATTCTTATTGAAGGATTGCGCAATTATCTTTGGATATCCATTAACCTTAATTTTCAACTTAATACTAATAATTGTCAGTTCCCAGACTTATGGAAATATTCCAAAGTGTGACCAATTTATAAAAAAAGGAATAAATTAGATATTCAGAACTTCAGGCCCAATCTCTGTAATCTGCAACTTTTGCAAAGTCTTGGAAACCCTACTGTATGACAGAATATATTAACACCAAAATTTCTATTCACCAACATGGATTTATGAAAGGGGGTTCGACTACAACAAACCTTTTCTGTGTCACTCACATTTGACAGACTCGATCACCGGCTACTTCTCGATAAATTAGATAAAATTGGTCTTTCGTATTCTCTACTCCGCTTATTTAAATCTTATTTAATGAATAGGACTCAATGGATTCAAGTCAATGGAATTTGTTGCCAACTCTGCAGTTCCCCAGGGATCTATTCTTGGAGCCCTGTTATTCAATATATTTATTAATGACAACAGACGAAATTGATTTGCCTTGCCTGCTATACACTGATGACCTAAAAGTATTCGCAGTTATAAATAATATTGATGATTGTTTTCTACTTCAAATGTGTCTTAATAAAGTAAACAACTGGTGTATAACCAATAAATTATGCTTGAGTGCTGATAAGTGCAATGTATTGTCTGTTTCTTTAAAAACATTACCAATTATTTTTGAATACTATTTGGATAACGTCTTACTTCAGAGACGTTCAATGCTTCGTGACCTCGGCATGATTTTTGACAAAAAGCTATCTTTTATTGATCACATCGACACTACTATCTCCGAAGCCTTTAAGAGTCTTAGATTCATTGTTCACATTAGTCGTGAATTCACTGATACGGACGCATTAAAAATTCTTTACCAATCATTTGTTAGATCGAGACTTGAGCATCACTTATCTGGTGTCCGAGTTATGAGGTACATAAAACTAACCTGGAATCAGTGCAGCGTAGATTTGTCAAATTGCTTTGGTTCAAATCAGATGGTACTTACCCTGTCAGAGGTTTTTCGCAGAGAGATCTACTTGAAAGGTTTTCCATATCCACACTTGAAGATAGGCAATACCTTTCTCAAGTTTTCTTATTTAAAGTGTTACACACTGCCGTCTAAAGGATATAAAACCTCAAATTTTAAATTAAATATGTAGTTGTTTGGTTGCCTACACTTCTGTTTCTCTTAATAGTTGTTTTTGTTCAATTTTATTACTTTATTTTGCGACATGTATTTTATCGTTACCTTCCTGATTTTTTGTGATATATTTATGTTGTACTATGTATTATACCTATATTATGTTTTTTTACTCTGTTATCCCTGTTTTATAATTGGGTACCTTACATTTTGAACAGTGTATGCAATAAATAAATAACTATCTCTGCAATGAGCTGTACACTACTGGTTTTATGTTATTTCTTGTTCTATAATGAACTAAACACAAAGTTGATATGAATCAAAATAAAGTTATTTCATATTAATTTAGTTATAAGATCTGGAAAGCTCTAAATAAAGAAAACTAAATTTCTCAATCATATTTATTTTATTCATTTAAATAAACTTTGTAAAAACAATACTGTATAATTACACATTAAATGTTAATTATAAATGGCTCAATGGTAACTATCACATAAAATGTATATAAACTTCCTTCAAGTTAAAACAGTGGTACTAATAAAAATTAGAAATAAACATTTACAAACATTTAAAAACGAATTAAACATTAAAACAAATTATTCTGTATTTAAAGGATAATCGGTGTTTGTTTCCACAGTTGTTTGAACAGACGGAACAAAATTCCTTTTTCTTCTTTTACTACTCAAATTTGAAATACTTATGGAAGAGTTTGAATACTCAAACAAGCGGTTATATTTTTTGTTCAGTTTTTGTATGAATTCCTCTTTTAACATTTGAAGACATCTAAAACAAAGAGAAACTTCATAATTCAAATATAAAGCTATTAGAATCATACACTATCTACTGCCATTGCCATTTGTATTAAATTCACAGTTATAAAAAATATATATATTAAATTAACTTACAATCTATATGTAGGTGAGGACCTAAATCGACCAATGTCATAACTAGGAGCGTGAGGTTTATGAACAATAAAAACATCTGGTAGAACTATAAACTGATAATTTTGAGCTTCCAATTCCATTATGTGAGAGACTTTATTCCATCCAAACCCAACAAATCTTTCATCATATTCTACTACGTCACTTTGAACTACTACATATGGCTCATAATCTGATTCCCACTTGACCTGTATAAAGATTTTTATTAAAAAAGTATATATATATTTGTCATTTCTGTTTTGCTTTTATATAGGGTGTCCCTGGATCGACTTAAATTTTAGTTTTTGGATGAAACCACTATTCATAAAAAATTTCGCTTGCTAAGAAAATACCGTTTGTGTCAAGTAAATTATTTTTTTTATACAGAGGGCTTAAAAACTTCGAAAACATGTATTTCACCTAAGAGTGAACTACCCTTATTTTTTTTACGCAATTTATTCAAATGGCGTTTTCCTTAAAAATGTAGGTAGTCGTTTACTCTCAAGTAAAATATATATTTTTAAAATTTTTGGGCATCCCGTATAAAAAATTCTTATGATAAATCGTATTCTTTTAACAAACAAAATTTTTCATAATGAGTGGAAAATATTTATGCCAAATTTAGTGAAGATACACTAGCTTTTGTATATATCGATTTTGAGACATGATTTTTCTAGAAAGATTAAGGACATTCTCAACAAAAAAAGTTTCCTTGCGATTATCTTGAAAATGTATACATATATTTTTATCAATGTTCTGTACATGTGGGAAAAATTTGAGTAGCTGTTGTGGTACTAAATTTGTAAATATTAGCACCTAAAATTCCCATTTTAACATACTAACGTCTTATAAATTCCATATTCACTTACGTTTTATTTAATTACAATGATAATTTTCTTACGATTTTTTCAAAATCTGAGAGTTATTAGGAGAGAGGAATATTTTTCCCTAAAAAAAAATTACTGCAAGCGGTATTCGTTTTTCTGTAAAATATGTTGAAAATTCACAACTTTCTGTCGCTCTTGGCTTGCCTCATATAAGTTGGTGAGCAGGAGTTCGGGACTTGGCAATGGTGCAATTACGTGGTAATATTTAAAATGCTGTCGATGCACAGTTTATATCAATAAATGCGAGTACTTTACGGATATTAAGAAAATATGGATTTTTGTAAGAACAAAAGTTGATATTTATGCAAATCTACCATTTTTTGTTCTGAATACATTTTTATACTTTGTTAAAAATCACATAAAACATGATAATGCACTCTAAACCAAAGCAACAACTCATGTTCTGATGAGTATAAAAACGAGACATTGCCAGATTCGGTCAAGCAACACAGTAAGTTTATTTCTGTGCTTATGCGCAGAGGGAGTGGAGCGAAAAATGAAGTGCTTCTCATTAACAAGTTTTCATTGTAAGCATGATAGTTTACATAGGGGAGATCCTTTTGGAGGTTGAGAATGACTGCATTTTGGGAACATCCTTAAAAGTGCTTTCACTGGAAAATATTGGTTACTTAATTACCAGTAAAACAAAAAATTTACAAAAGTCATCGATAAACAATAATTTGAATGATAAGAAGTTGTCAAAGTTGATACAATCTGTTAATTATTAATTAATTTAACAGTTGAGTATTCTTTGCCACAAACTTACAGTTGTCTGAACCTAAATGAAGTTGCTCCCTTTTTCCCTAGCCTAAAGTCATAATACTACTTGATAATATATTGTTTTTTTTTTGTCTATTGCCTTCTTAACTAACTTAAACTAAACACCTTTATCAGGTTAAATACCCTATACACAATGTCCACTTTTTCAATTGTATTGGCAACTTCTAAACTGTAAAAGATAGAAGGTTGGTTAAATTAGAGAAAAGTTGAGCATTTTAAAGCTCATTAAAATGTAGTTTTCACATTTGAAAAATGTTCAGTAGATGTCCTGAAAATAGAAAAATTCACCATATTTTCATTTTGCTAATAAATCGCGAATGATAGGATTTAGACGAAAAAACTTTTAAAAGCCGGTTTACAGTCTGCAATTTTCTTGCAAATTCAAGAAATCTTGATCAAAGGCATACATTAGTGGAGAGCCAGCTGATCACATTTGGCAATTTACTTGCAGCTTTCAACATCTTGCGGTGGTCATGAAGGCATACATTAGTGGAGAGCCAGCTGATCACATTTGGCAATTTACTTGCAGCTTTCAACATCTTGCGGTGGTCATGAACAGTTAAGAGTAGGTAAGTATTCTTTTTTTTTACATTTAGTCATAGTAATAATAAACATTATATAATAAACACGACGAGACAAAAAAAACGACGACTTTACTATATATAAAAGCATGATCCTAAACAGCAATAGAGATGCTGGTATCGGAATATATAAAGATAATTAACGCGAACCACATGTGGATGAATCACAACCCAGTGTGGGAGAAAAAAGAAAAAAAAATTTGATATAGAAAAAATTATGATATAGATAGTACCATGATATAGAAGAAACAAGGAGCGAAGAACAGCTTGAAGTTTCTGTTAATTTTATGTTAAGCGAGTTTTTAAGTTTTTGAGGAAAATGTGGTGACTGGCTATGTCTTTAATTTGAGATGGTAACATATTCGTAGTATTGTCAATTTTCGTTGTTTTGAATTTAACTTATTCTAGTTTTGGCTTAAATTATAGAGAAAATTGTTATTTAAATTATTATTAAAAGTATACAAACTAATTTCAAATTAATTATGGTGAGGTATACACTGGACAAAAAAAATACACGTTCGAGCTCTACATCAAATACTACAGAAATTTTGTATGAGCAAAACAACGATATATATATATGTATCCTGAGAGAAATCATCGGGATATTAAAATATTTCGTCATTTATCCCAAACTTTGGCTGAATCCGGTTCTTTCAATGGAAGTAGAAATAACTGCATAACAAGAAGAGATCCTGTAAGTGAGATTAATGTTTTAACCCAAATTCACATAAACCCACAAAAATTCTTATAGAAAAATAGCAGCTGAATGTAATTTATCTAAGTCGTGTTCAGCAAATTGTCAGAAAACATGGGTACCATGACACTACAAATATTAACTGTGTCAAAATCTAAACCCTAATGATCCACAAAGAAGGTTGGAGTTTTGTACTTGGTTTAGGTGCAAATTAAGGACCAATAATAATTTTCCTTTTAAAATTATATGGAAGTTGAAACATCATTTACAAATAAAGGGATGTTTAACAGCAACAAACAATCCTCACCTCGTACAAGAGGTACAACCCCAACTTCAATGCCCAAAAATATGTTGAAATCCTTAAAGAAATGATTATTTCCCGCTTCTTGGATGGGAACAAGAGGACCAGTGGCTTAGCCTGCTAAATCGCCAGATCTTAATCCTCTAGATTATTATCTGTGGAAAAAAAATAAAGTGTATGATAGGCCTGGTAGGACCATAGAAGAACTACAAGAAAAAATAGTGAGGGCATTTGAAACAGTTGAGCCTAAGGCAATTCAAGCACCAATTCACCAAATGGAATAACATTACATGTTTCTTGGACAAAAGAAGCACATTTTGAATGATTAAAGTAATGATGTCTTTCATGGTTTGTTACCTGTTTAGTTATACTTTTGTTAATCAATAAAAATGATAATTTGAAAATTAAAGCTATCTTTTATTTGACTTATTAAATTTTTCAATTAAAGTTGTAAAATGGCTAGAAAACGTTTCCATAAAAAATGTCTTTTTACATTTTTTGTTAGAAATAGGCATCGATATGAAATTAACAGATATGGTATGTTGTTAAATTTCAAAGTTTTGGCTGCACGATGCTCAGCACCAATGTCCTATAAAATACATTTCCACGGTTTGGTATTAGTTAGATTATGCCAATTCAATTTCCTTAAAAAATAAAAGTTGGGCGTCGTGATGCTTAGCGTCAATCTGATAAAAATACAATTTTGATCATTTTAAATAGGAAACCAGATACCATTCAACATTTACGATTTATAAGCAAAATGAAAATATGGCGAATTTCACTGTTTTCTGGATATCGTTGAAACTACTCAAAATTTGTCAAATGTGAGAACTACATCTTAACGAGCTTTAAAATGTTAAATTTTTCTCTAATTTAACCGATCTTCTATTTCTTGCAGTTTAAAAGTTACCAATATAATTCCATTGAAAAAGTGGACACCCTATATAGGTCTCAGCTGTCTTAATGAGCAATTATGAAAATATTACAAGGTTGTCTACCTGATATGGTTTATCGGCAGTCTTCCACTTCTCATAATTTGTTGGAGCGTGGCCAGGCGACCAAATACTGGAGAGGAATGGAATAACGGAATTATCTGCCAGTCCTTTTATAAGTTGATCTTTGTCTCTTGGAATCAAGCCGCCATATTTTTGGATTTCAAAGGCAGGAACAATTAACGCCTGTATAACAAAAGTCATGAAAACTCGGCATCTTCTTAATTTATTAAATACTTACTTTCTTTGACAGTGAACCCATGGAAGTAAAGTGATTTCTAAGCATTTCATATAGATCTTTATTGGGAAGAAAATCTATATCGGCTAGGAAAACATAAGGTGTCTGCACGTTTCTCAAGCCTACATTTCTTAATGTATTTATTGGATAAAAATCCTGAAATTGTTAAATTATCAACATTTGAAACCAATTGCATTGTAAGGTTTTCACAGTGATACATATAAATGCAGAGTAACCGCGGTTCTTAAGTTTTTTTTTTTTTTGAAAATAATTTTTACTATGGATATCTTCCAAAAATATATATCGTGTAAAACACCTCCAAATTACATGAAAATATCTGGTAGGTCTTCAATTAAATATGTGGACTGTAGTGTTATACTTTTTACTATTTTAACTTTATTTACAACTGGAAAGCACAAACACACAACACCTATCTTCCGTAACTTCCATAACAACTTAACTGTTGCCAGTTTTCGACAGGCAGGGCGCTCTATTCAACTTAAACTATAACAATAACTAAGTAGGGTTTTTGGACCAAACATTCCGCCCACCTTGAAAATACTCAAGTATTTTAAAAACAACTAAATATTTAAATTATGCCTTACAATCTTAGAGGCGAAAATCAAATACAAATCTTGATTACTCAAATGGCAAATATAAATAATTACATTATGTATAGCATTACAAAAATGATATTTTAGTAAACCGTTAACGCAAAATACTATTTCCTTGTAAAACAAGGTGCATTGATATTATTAACGTAACTAAATGTAAAATAATATTGTAAATTGGGTTAAAATTGATATTCTTATTATTAACAAATAACTATAATACGACTTAAGCTACATTCGTTTAGCACAGCAGTTATGTAATAAAATTAATTGTCCTCATCGGGAGTAGTCCCAATTATATTACATCCGTTTTATTAAGAGTCAATCAGTGTCAACTGGTAAGATACAAATATGATTAATCGCCTGCGTTAATTCACCACCACTAGCGTCCACAACACGCGTGATACCATCCGTCCCTGGGTGAAGTTTCACTACTCTTCCTAGCGGCCATTTTAAACTAGGTAGCTTGTCAGTTTTCACTAAAACTAAAGAACCGATCTTAATTAATTCCTGGGCTCGCGATCTCCATTTCGTCCTTGTCTGCAATTCTGCTAGATACTGCTTGTTCCACCTGGACCAATAATGCTGCACCATGGCTTGAACTCGCTGCCATCTATTCAAACGCCTTACCGGAACATCCATAAGGTTGATATCGGGGAGAGCCATTAAGGTTTTACCAATTAAAAAATGTGCTGGTGTCAAGGCCGAGAGGTCATCGGGATCTTCCGTTAAAGGACATAAGGGATGCGAATTTAGTATACTCTCAATTTGTACTAACAACATGTTGAAATCCTCGAAGTTAAGTGGGTTTGTAGCAATACACTTAATATGATGCGCACTTTTTATACCTGCTTCCCATATTCCCTCGAAGCTCGGAGACCCCGCAGGAATGAAGTGCCATTTTATTTTTTCCATAACTAATTTATTTGCAATTATTTCGGAATTTTGTCCTAAAAACTCGGATATTCTAGAGAACTCATTATTTGCGCCAACAAAATTAGACCCGTTGTCTGAATATGTATTAGCACATTTGCCTCTTCTACTGATAAATCTATTTAAAGCTGTGAGAAATGCCTCTGTAGTCAGACGACCTTTGTGCACATGCACACAAAAAGACATACATCTATCTATCTATCATATGCCTTCAAAATTTTCGCACCCCACGTACTCCTATCCTTCAGTTGAAATGGCCCCCCCATAATCCACTCCTACATTGTAAAAAGTGAATAATTATTTACTCGTACCTCGAGAAGGTCCCCCATAAGGTACGTAGCTTCAATGGGATTTGCTTTGCAACAAATTAAACAATTTCTATCTTTTTACAAAAACTACGGCCTGATATTGGCCAACACGTTTCTCTAATTGAACATAATAGCCACAATGTAATAACCGTTCACGTTCATTATTTAAAATTAATTTGATAGAATATGATGATCCTTTGGCAGAATAATAGGATATTTTTTATTAAAGTCCTGCTTGGAATATCTTTCGTCTGCCCCCTACTCGAATTAAGTTATCCTGCATAAATGGACTTAAAGATAAAATTTTACTTCTCTTACTAACCAATTTTTTCTTAAGTAAATCGTGATATTCCTGCGAAAAACATTCCTTTTGACTTACCCTTATTAATCATTTTAATGAATTGTCTAACTCTTTAGGTTCCAGCGCACCTACTTGTCTTAAATCTTTATTTTTCTTTAATTTAAAATTGGCCATAAAACGACTGCATATGCTAAAATTCGCTGAATTTTGATTTCTATAATAAAGTAGCTGCCTGGTTTGGCACCTGGTGCCTGGCCGTTTTGAATTTAAAATTTAAGTTCTTACAAAAAGTTCCATTTATTTTTTTATTTTTCTTTTAATAGCAAGAGACATATAGTTTTTGATATAAGAACTAGTGAGAAATGTGTGTTAATTTTGTAATTTAAATTATAGTTGGCCCACATTATTTGTTTTTGATATAACTAAAATTATAGTTATTTTCATAGAAATTTTATCATTCACACAGTGCCCAATTTCCCAATTTTTCCTATTTTTTTTTCATCCTTCAAACCTAATTGGACTTAGTGCACACGAAACAATAGAAGTTTCATCTCTCTGGTGAGTAAAATACATTTTTTTTAGTATTGTTAGTATACAGTCCGCTAATTTAATTTTAGTTATTATTTTAATAAAATTTTAAAATAGCAAATTCGTAAATGTAACAATTACTTTGTTACCTAAATTTGACAACAATAATGCCCACTTAATTCCAAGTGCGGTAAACTAAGTTGTTCTATGGGAGCGACACGAGATTTGGCTCATAATAAATTAGACACAATTTTCCCTGATGATATTACACATCTGACATAAAATGCTGCGCCAAACGCTCGTTCGCTTGAATCACAGAACCTGTGAAATTCTAATCTAACATATTCTGAAAAAAACCGCTTGTCTTGGAATTTTAAATTGTGTAATAAATGTCAAACTCTTTGGAAATTCTAGCCATTTCCTTGCCAAATTTTGAGGTATTTCCTCATCCCATTCTAATTTCCAAAGTTCCTGAATCATTATCTTTGCTACAATTATAATAGGCCCTAATAAACCTAACGGATCATATATCTGACATATAATTGATAAAATACTTATTTTTATTATTTTATCCACTTTTTTAATATTAATTTTGTAAATCCTTTATTCGAATTCCAGTATACTCCTAGTGTTTTATTTTGTTCATTTTCACCAATTTGTAGAATCCCTGCTTCTAAATCCCTGTTTATTTGAAATTTATTTAAAATATCTTTATCATTACACAGAAATTTTCTCCACTCAAATCCTGCACTCAATAAAATTTTAGATACATCTGACTGAATATCCTAGCAGCTTCGTAGCTGTATCTGCTCCGGTTAAAATGTCATCCATATAAAAAAATTTATCACGTCGCTAGCTATGGGACACTTTGATTTTTATAAGCTAATTCAAATATACATCTTACTGCCAAATAGGGTGATGATGCATTTTCATACACTAAGCGATTTATTTCATAATTTTTTTATTCCTCGGAGGTTTCGTCCGCCAGAGAATTCCATGATATTTTGTTTGTTCCGGGTTAATCTTAGTCTGCCTACACATTTTTGAGATATCTCCCGTCATCACATAGTTATATTTGCAAAATCTAATCAGTATCGAGAAAATATCTTGTTGCATAATCGCCCTCACACATTGTACATCATTTAACAAGAGCCCTGTACTAGTTTTACTGAATGCGTAAAAAATTAGGTCATTGGATTTGAATTTCTGGACTTGAAATTTCGAGACATGCTGCCTTTTTATGTGTAAAATATTGACAGAAATCTTGGGTCAGACATCTTTAGGGGCACATTTAATCATCTTATTTGGCTAGACTCTTAATTAAATCAATGTTAACAACACTATTGGAATTGGTTGGGAGGGTGGCCAAAGAAAAATATGGAACCACAGCACTTAGGCTCCATTGGCGTCCTTGTACTTCCTCCCTGTAGGTAGACCCTCGCCTAGGCCTCCAACCAAACCAATCTTGCGAAGTAGGTGGTGATGGTGCCTAAGAGCATCTCCCTTATATCGGCCAAAGTTCTCCTAAAATGGATTCCCTGATTGATGAGACAGCAGAACAGTAACAGAGTACATGTTGAACCGTTTCATCTTCTTGTTCACAACCTCCCCAGAGATGTGTTTCGCTTAATTTCATATTGTGTAGATGTTTCCTTAACGGACAGTGTAAAGTTTGGATTCTCGTTATAAAACGTAGGTTCCTTCTGGGCATTGCCAGGTAGTCCATTGCTGTACTCTTGTTGGAATATTTTAGTACTTCCCTAGCAAGCCGACAGCTGTTTGTTTCATCCCACAGCTTCTTGAATTCACTGTGGGTGTTCCTTTTAATTTTTTGTGTTATTGCCGTGATCGGTAACAGACTGGCCAGGCCTGGTCCAAAGATATTTACGCCTGCTGCCTTCTTGGCCAGTCTGTCGGCTACTTTGTTGCCACTACACTGTGCATGTCTTTTCACCCAGCATACCAGTATGTCATTCATGCTGGAGGCACCCACAAGTGCTTGGTGACATTCCCATACTGCTTCTGTGGTAATATTGCAACTTCTTAGGGCTAATAATGATTGTGTACAATCTGTGTAACACACTATTCTGCAATGATATATTCAATAGGTTCTACAAAACATGATAGTAGATAACATAACCATAATGTAATGCCAAACTCATTATTGCAAAATAATGCAAATTTTATAACAAATGTTTCAAAAATCTAATCAATAAAAGAAATACTTTTACCATACCCCATCCTTAAAAACAGCATGATATGCAACATTCAACCTTTCTTGTAAGACTTCTGAATTAGATATGAATGATATACTTTTGGATAACTCTGGGTCTGACACATACAGTGTTAAACTTATTGGACCTAAAAAATAAACATTAATTAAACCATACTTCATTATATAGAATGTACAATACCTGGCCAATACTTGACAAGTTCCTCAATAGTTTGCAACCTATCATATGACAGTTGAGCAACAAATGTAACATCATTTTCAAGTACACTATGTTTATATTCTCTAAAATACAAAAGTGTCCTCCAACTAGTGGTTACCAGTCTATGAAACTCTGCACAGGATTCTTCTAAAGTATTCTGAAAAGGTAAGCACATACATTCTGAAAAGTATGACAGATATGCTTCCAAGAGATAAAATAACACAGCTTAATACGTTTAAATTTAAAAGAAATGAAATCGAAGTCTTATACCCGTCCATTAACTAGCCAGGCCATATTTTTGTATTAATTTAGTATTTTTATCATTTGGCCACAAATTCCTCTCCAAATTGTAAGTTGGAACAAAGCAGCAATTAGTAGACAGCAGAGCCTGTTGCCCTGGAAACATTTTTTGGAGCATAAAGATATGAGACCTTTACTATCTTTTTAAGGGACCTTAAAGGCACTGAAATCTTGTTTTACGACATTTTTCTGGAGTGCCGACTAAAACATTAAAGAATTGG
The DNA here is from genome assembly GCA_963675555.1 of Leptura quadrifasciata. NCBI lineage: Eukaryota > Metazoa > Arthropoda > Insecta > Coleoptera > Cerambycidae > Leptura > Leptura quadrifasciata. The sequence goes on from OY776678.1 coordinate 49,731,379, forward strand.
GATGCTTTTTGTAAATCATTATTTAGATATATGGGGTATAACAAAGGACTCTAGCATGTTGCCTTGCGGAGCTCTATATTCGACAGGTAATAAGCTACTCAGACAATTTTTATAGGTAGTACATTTTCTTTCCTGGACAGGTACGATGACACTAATTTCAAAGCTCTCTCGGATTCACATGAAAGAAGTCATTGGATATCATTTGGAATAGTTGTTGCAGGAAGCAGCCAAAGAGAAATATTTTGCATTATTTTTCTTTTCTTAACCATAGATGCTTTATTATGGAACACATCATAAATTTGCTTGAAATAAGTTTTTTTAAGGTTTTCTGTCGATATCTGTGGGATATGTCTATGACCAATAATGGAGAGCTATTAATGCTTAAACAGCTTAAAGAATAGGACAATTAGTTCGATAAAAATAGAAAATAAGTTAGAGGATCAATGAAACTTTGCACAGATGTTTTGTTTTACTTATTTTTTAAAGGAAATTATAAATTTACTTCAGGATCTAGGACACATTTTTTTTTTTAGAAGAGCGAGAAGGGAGAAAGTGTTTTTGCAAATATATAAAAAAATAAATGATTTAGGAAAGAATATCAATATCATTTTTAAATTCAATAATAAAATAAAATTCTCGTTATTTTGAGGGTTCTGGCTGTTTTATAGGCAAAATTTCTGGGATATTAGGGACAAGATGAATTTCACGTTAAAAAAGGCAAACATCACAATGGTGATCTCAACCTGTGTGTATAAAATCATCAAAACAAGCACAGGTGTTTCAAAGTGACGAGGTTATAAATATTTGTACATTGATGTCAGAATTCAGTTATTGCTTTGTTCCAATAATTCAGAGATCACCTTTCTTTATTAGTTATACTTTGGTTTTCACTATTTTCTATTTACTATTTGTTAATATTACAAAGAAAATTGGAGTTGTATACTTACAGTTAAAACATCTCGTGTGTTGTCACAAAATTGGAGTTGTTTTCTTAACAAATTGCCATTGTACTCCATAAAGCCAGTTGCCAGATTTCTAAAATAATCACCGTCCTTGTTCTGAACATTATATTTCTTAGGCGAATTCCAATGGACTATCTATAAATTAACAACTTTTTATATTAATCGAAACATTTATTTCAATGTTATTTTGATTCCAAACATAAGACATGTATAATATTTGTCTCCAATTAAATAACCAATGAAAATTAGAGCTATTTGTAAGTCAAAACAGTGGTGTCTTATTAACTGTGCTTATGTCATTCTGTCTTTCTATTTGACAATTTTTTATTTGTATTAAATCATATTATCCAAAAAAATACTCAAATATTACACAAAGTCAATTAGAAATAAATATATAATACAATGCTGCAATTATCAACATATTGGAGCTCATTCAAGGACGAATTACAACTACTAAGAAGTTGCATTAGCTTGGCAGATTTGAATCTGTCAGCACGGCATCACCGATCTCGCTTTCATTGACAGTCTTGTTTTACTGTGAATTAGTCCAATTACATTGTAGAACTAAACAAACTATATTATTACTTTTGTACCCCTCCCCAGTAAGCTTCAAAAATTTCGAGTTTATATTTGAAATTTTGTCAAGAAGCAAATAAAAATAATATGTGGGATATATACCCATTAGAATTTTGTACATTTTTTGTAATTATATTTTCATGCTAATAAGGGCAAATATTACAAGATGTAATGAAATTTTACAGCACACTATGCAAATTTCTCTTTATAGTTTTTTGTTTCCTAGTCAATTTTGATTTGAGATATCCATGACTTGGAGAAATATTCTCACCTTAACTTTATGATTTTTATAACAGCTACGACTTAAAGTCCGGTCACTTAATTGGGTATTCCAATAACAAGGCACTTCAAATAGTAATTCGGGATTCTCCTTCAGAACAGAGTTTATTATATCTTGATCTGCTAATCGGGTAGATCCATATGAGAGGGTCATCCTCCTTGTTACGTCTGACCATAACTTGGGCCAATTAATCCTCTTTAGTACTTGTAAATTGTACAGGAGAACACCGGAATTAAAACTGAAACAGAAGTGATTTGTTACCAGAAGTTTACAGAGTGCAGTATTAGACTTGTGAACTTCTGAACCAGCTAAAATAAACCATAATCAGTATGTACTATTGTTAGTGGTTTGGGAAAACAGAATGTCAAATAAATTTAAAATGATAATTACTAGCCCAAAACAGTTTTAGTGTGAATAAAGTATTTTCAAGAAAAATTATAGCTAGACAAGAAATTACTCACTGAATGCAATTTATTACAAGTTATCCAAGCAACATTTCACCGACTACCAACTACTTTTTTACTAATTCCGACATCAAAATTAGTGCAAATAGTAGTAGTCGGAGGGTAACTTAGATCTTCTAGTCATGAATTGATCTCGGAGCAACCTTCCTTAGACCTCGCAAAATCCTACTACTTTAGTTTAGAACACCTACCAATGTTGGTTTGGCATCAGAAAATTACTTATTTAGGTTTGTTGTGTTTTTAAATAATCCCCCAATGTTGACTAGAAGTTAGTAACTGACTAAGGGCCGGTTTATCAATACAAGGTTAACACTTAACTATAGAATACATGTCAAACGAAACAATGGGTATCCATTATTTTGTTTGACAGTTATCCTTTGGTTACGAGTTAACCTTGCATTGATAAACCGGCCCTAAATAGAACGGTTAATTTATGGGTAACTTTTCAACGTCGGTTAAGATGTTGGTAACCGACCTAACAGATTCAGTTCTTTTTAGTCATCTTCCAACGTCGATTAAACGTTTGGGACTGCCTAAATAAGTCTTTCATTTTTCAGTAACCTACCAATGTCGGTTAGACTTTGGTAAGATATTGGTGAGATACATTTTTATATTCATAAATTTGTATGCGTACCGACTTTACTATATTTATTGATTGTATCGAAATCAAGAATAGGAAGTCATGTTGGATAAATGTTTACAAAAATTTTAGAAACACTAAATTTATAGTTTACAAAATAAAGTATGCTGAGAGCACTTATTTATTCCTTAAATTACATATATGCGATATTTTTCAAAGTATTCTTTTACAAAAAATTTTTATTTCTTTTGAATGAAAATAGAAGTATTATTTCAATACTTTTAAAATGAACATGATTCTTAAAGGGTAACTATTTTTTTAGACCTAGCTGACACTGCATTTTTTAAGCCAAAATCGCTGGGCGACAAAGCCCAAAATATTTTGAACCTAACCTGATTTTACTGCTAATATGTTAGTAATTTTATCTAATAAAGGGAAAATGATTTTCAATTAAAATTTTAAACATTAAAATTTTTGTGTTACATATCAGTGGCAAAAAACTTCTTTATAAATTCCCTATTTCTATATAGTTCAGTATCTGGAACAGTATATCGGCGCTCTTTTTTTCCAAAAATTTTGCCACTGTGCGCACTGTAGCTGTGTAGCTTCACTTCGACAAAATTAAGCGAATCCAATTTACATAATGGAATTTTACGAATTGCAAGCAAAACATATGCATGTCACGTCATCCGCTTTCTATTGCTGTACTAGGGTAAAATTTTACGACCCTTTTTAAAATTCAGACCTTACTTGTAGGTAGACATTTTCACTATTTCATTTTATATTTGTTATTGGTTTGGTGTTTGATTTCGCGAAAGGCGGTATCGGTACCGATTTCTGTTTCGAAGAAAAATATAATGCAATAAATTGACTAAAATCATTGTCGCCTAGTACATCAAAATTTAAATCACTGAGCGACTAATTTTTCCAAACGGGCGACATTTGTGTCACCTATTTCATTAGTTAAAAAATGCACTGCTAGCCGACATACATTTACCAATAAAATTTGTTTTGTTTGAACGTTGGCTCAATGTTGGAATGTTGCTTGGGTAATTAAATTCTAAAAAGCAAAAATACATTTCTTAAAACAGAAAAATGTTTAGAACATTGCAGAAGTTATTCTACATCTTAATTTTTTCTTAAATGATAATTAGCAAATCTAAAACAATTATTCTTTGATAGATAATTTTTTTATTCAATTATAATACAATTATTAATTTTGTAAAAAGTAGAGTGGTACCATAAAAAATAATCTGATTTTATTATAGCAAGTCTTGGAGAGATTATTTTTATTAACGAGATAAAAAAATATAGATTTCAACTGTTTGTAACAATTTACCTTTTTATGATCTGATTAATAGACTAAGGGGTGAGATGAATTCTCGTATGATCCAAATTTTCCGTCAGAATGTAATAATTGCAAATCAGTAAACAAAATACCTTCAGTCTATGCAATAACTTTAGAGCCAAGTGTTTGTTCATATGTTTACAGAACTTTTCAAAAACCTAATTTTTGCAGTAAATTGAGAATTCAAGAAAATCTGCCTAATTATTTCTTATTTTTTATGAAACACTAATATTATATTCTAATTCAAGGTTGCTTAATTCAATGACAGCAGGTATTTGTGTAAATGTAAATTTGGCAATTAAATATTAAAATTAATGGTAACTAATACTGACTGACATTTGTCAAACAAATAAACTAAAAATACAGTAAATATTTCTTGGAATAACGGCAACAGTATTATTTTCACTATAATAACAACACTATTGGTCAATAGTAATCGTGGAAACCGGAAATTTGATTGTTAGAAATATAAAAAAATAATTAATCTAAAATAAACAAATACTTTCAAATATAAATTATTTACCCTCTTCCAATGGCAGGCCATGGATTGTAATCCGTATTTCTTCCTAGATAAAAATCACTTTGGTTTTCAACTATACCTATAGCCTGAAATAGAAAAGGATATTATCTTCACTTGTTCACATTATTAAAAAAAAACAAAATAGACTACAAGTTCTTTATCAGTTGCATTATAAACTAGGTGACTATCGATTATTTGTCACCTTCTGTTATCCGTCTATGATCTTGTCGTTCGTTGCTTTTATTACTTCTCTTGTTCAAATATCAAATGAAAATCATGAACGAACATAATTATGTTAAACTTAATATTCGAATTTAAACATTTATACAAATTCGTAATTGAGGAATAGTACCAACTCTTTGTGTGTGGTATTTTCTTTATGTTTAACATGATCTGATAGCATGTTGATTTAGTTTTTGTAAGTGAGACTACTTCAACCTGGCAGAATTATGTGACTGTTAAATATCTTCACGTTGTTTTAAATGCTTATTTTTAGTTCTTAGGAACCCAGTCATGTATTTTTAACACTAATTTTAGTAATATATATCTCTGTTACAGCACTACAGAGACTGTCGATACCATGCCTACAAAACATTTACATTCATTTAGAATTTCATATTTTTACTTTGTTTACTTTGTACATGTACACTGAGAAAATCTCCAGCAATAAATTCTTTGCTACGACTTTCTTAACTAGAGTAGTCATAATTTTACTTAGGTTAGAAATGTCTATTCACTCTATCAGAAGAAATCACTTTGCTGTGTGTTTATATTAGTTTTTAAAAAGTACTTTACTACTTTTATTAATTACTTTACTAGAGCACTAAAACATTTAGCTACCATTAGAAAGACAAGAATACAAAAAAGTTTAACTGTGGTAAATAAAAATTCTCCTACAATTACAAAGTTTTGTGTTGAGTTACGTCATCACAACACCGCCATTCGGACTCGCAATCGGTTAACTTTAAATGCAACGCGTTCCTGCTATCCTGATAATCTTGTACAATCGGTTCGTTCGTTCTCGTTGCAATATTAAAACTTTAAGTAATAAAGTTTCAATATTACAGGAGCCCATTTATTTTTCGTGACTATCTAATACATGTTTACAGTAAAACTGCCCTTGCAATATAATTTGAGTCTCCAAAGATGCATAAACACGGAACATATGCATTATTATGAAATACTGCCATTTCTATGCGCATCATGTTTGTCAACCTATGTCTGTTAGTACGATTAGAAGTGTTTAACCATGTGCACTTTTTACTACAACAATATATTTATACTTGACAAAAATAGTAAAGCTTATTTTCGGTGGCTATATGATGAATATTTTATTAAGTAACTTTGCTATTGCAGCAAAGGTAACTTTAGCAAAACGAATTCTACTGTTCTAGTAAAATTCTTGGCTGGCGCCTATTCAAATAGAGTTTTTTGCTGCTGTAGCCAAATTTTTAGCTGTCACTGTAAGAAACTTCCCTCAGTGTAGTTATTTTTCTTACCTCATTTCATTCCAGGGTTGGCAAAAATCCGGGTTTTTGGGGTTTTGTGAGAGTTTTTGTAGGGTTTTGTATTTTTAGATCTTTGACATTTCACATAACGTCAAACTCAGAACTCAATTCAAAATTGTATATTTATACCATCCCTGAAGAGGATATTTAGTACCTTCAGTTACATGTGGTCAGACTTGAGGAACCGTTTAGCCCCAGAAATAGAGAAAAACTTGTTAAGATTATAAAACTTTCCCAATACGAAAATGCCAAAGACTAATGCTTTCTTTTTTAGTTACGATTTTTTATTTTGTTTAATATATATAAGTACAATGTGGGTGACCCTAGATTTTGTCATTATGGCAGGAATGAGTTTGTTTTTGTGTATGCCAATGGTGGGTTTTTGTGTATGCCAACCCTGTTTCATTAACCTGTTATATAGTATATCTCATATAATGTAATGTATTTACTGGACCATCACAATACAGTTCGATAGTCTATCTAACAATTTACATTATTTGGACAGTTTGTACTTATTAATATTAGGTTATGTTGTTACATTTGCAATTTATTGGTTGAAGCATTCCTCAATCATTATTAAAGATTTCTCCAATCGATTTTATACCTGTCAGTACCTTAATTGTGAAAAGAAAACCAGCTAGAGAAGAAATCCGGTTGTGCGTTTAAGTCGCTCATCAGATCGCGATTCTAGTAAAATATTCGTTTTCATTTTATTTAGTTAAAATACATTTTTTACGTTTGTACATTGGTACTGTAGTTAAATTGCAAATTGAATAAGTTTTTTTCGAAAAATTTGAAATAACCATTTTTATAGGTATAGTTAAGTCCATCCGTGGACAGTGGACACACTGTATTTTATATTTCATATATTGAAAGTTTATTTCATTTATTGAAAGCATTATTGAGGGCATTTGCATTTAGCAAGTATATTGCCATTTTGAATTTTTTAACCAAGCAAGCAAGCTTTTATTCTTCTTTATTAATTAATACCTAATGATTACATAAATTGCCAAAAACATCTTGATTTGCTGCCGAGACAATTAGAATCTGAAGTGCAGTACCTGAGCTCCCCAGCGTCAACTACATTCAATCTGGAAACCTAGGACATTGGTATTATACCTTATTCATTTTTTTTTTTTTGGTATTAAATTCCATTTTTTTGTATAATTCATTTCATTCAAAATTTCATGTATAATTTAATAAATTTATACTACATTTTAAGATTAAGTTTCAAATTCCATTTTTTACAAAAATTACTTTAAAATTCATGTTATAAAATTAATTTATTTATATAACATATTTTATTATTCATCTTATTGATTATTTATTTTCTACAATTAACATCAATTTTTCATTGTCTCCTTTACCCAAATAAAATAAAATTTATCTTATATGTCACACACACGAAAGGGTAAGTTTCACATCTCTTGGAAGTTCTCAGAATCCACGACTCTTTACACTGGCTAAAACAGCGAGTCATTTGCATGTGTTGCCTCGATTATTTTCCAAAAATAAACAAAAAAGGAATAAGTACGTAACACCGAGTTGGCATCGTACTCGGACTAAGTTACATTTAACTTAATATAAGGCCAACACGAAGGGGATTAATAGTTACAAAAACAAATATATAGTACAATACACATTACTATAGGCCAAAAATTCACTATTTTCTAAAAAAGGAACTAAATTCATTGCCCACCCATCAAAGTGCACAATGTTCTTTCTCGAAACAATTGAAAATAGTGCCCTAAAACTTGAGACATATTACGTCTTCAATTTGAAAATGCAAACAAAAATCTGATTGGAATAAGCCCCTGCCAGACAGATTCATCCTAAAGAATGGACTACAGTGCTAAACTGTTGTCACCAGACGAAGCCATTTGACAAGTTGTGAATGCCTTGCATTTAATTCGATAGACTGAAGGAACAATGTAAGGTTGTTGTATATTCATCTAAGCCGTACTGATGAGGGGTAACAAGCTCGAAACTAGTCTGCGGCTGATGATACACAACAACCCTGCACAATAGTCCATTCTTTAGGATTAATCTGTCTATTGGGGGTTTATTCCAATCAGATTTTTGTTTGTGTTTTCCGATTGAAGCCGTAGTATGTCTATTGTCGAAGTATGATGGATGGCAATGAATTTAATTCCTTTTACAGGCAATAGTAGACTTATTGGTCTATCGTAGTATGTATTTTAATACATATTTATTTTTGTGAATATTAATTCACTTCGCATTGGCCTTATATGTATTTTGTTATTTGAGTGATTCTACTTTAGGAGGACAGGAGAAGATTGTTGGACAGGCGGCAAGACAAAAAAATGTTTAAATTAATCTTATAACAGTATTTGTGCTACTTTGTGCATATCTGGAGGATAGTCAGTAATTTAATCCATTTTTTCTTATTTTAGCAGATACCAGAAGAGATAGTTCATGCAGAGGAGAGACGCTTCTTTTCCAGATGTTCTTCATGCGTCAATTTTTTTTGGCTTGCCATCTGCAAAACTATTCACAGATATTTCAGAGCTAACACTTCTATCATAATCATACTATGTTAAAAAAACCGCCCGATCTTATGTTTTCATATCTCCCCTAGATGCTTGGTCTCTTCCCTGGCGTCTTATGAGACAGGGGAGATATGGCAGGGGAGGGACTTTTTCATTAGAAAATAGATATAACTTTAAAAGTGTCTAATGTAAAAAAATAACTAAGAAATATAATAATGTACGCACGTTAGGGTGTCCGTTATTTTGGTAGTCAGAAATTTGTTGCTCTCACCCTCTAAAACAACTCTTAATAAATATTAAAAAAAGCGAATTGACCTACCATTCCCGTCAGATGATGTTAACCCATGCCGCAAACGACTTCAAAATTAGCATGTAATTTAAATGGAGAAAGAACCTTTTCAAATATTTCGATTTATAACTTTTTCTGTTTTCACGTTAAAAATATTTCAAGATAGCTGTCTGAAAGCTTATGAAATAAGCTTTCAGGCAGACTGAAATTCAAGTCATTTGGATAAAAATCAACGTCTGGGCGTCAATTTGAATATTAAAATTTGTCTAATCATAAAAACGCTAAAGACGTTAATATTAATAAAGACATTAATATTATAAAAACTAAAATTCTTATGTAGTTTACACCAAAGTAATAGGGTTGGAGGTTAAAAAAAAGATTTTTCAAAATACTTTGAATATTTTGTTCAAATGAAATCTTTTTACATTCTATTTGAAATTGACCTATTTGGTTGGTTCAATCAATGTGCTTTTTTTAGCATAATCATATTTTTTTTATACTCACTGATAATAGTTTTCGCGTTTTGAAATTATTTTTGGGGGTAGAGTGGAAATATTAATTGAAATATAAAATATTACGTTAATATTATAAAAACTAAAATTCTTATGTAATTTACAAAAAAAGTAATAGGGTCGAGGGTTAAAAATAGATTTTTCAAAATACTTAGAATATTTTATTCAAATATTCATATTTTTTTTTACTCACTGTTAATACTCTTCGCGTTTTAAAACTATTTTTGGGGTAAAAAGCTGAAATATTAATTGAATTATAAACTATTAAAATCTTTGGCGTTTTATATGATTAAACTAATTAAAATATTCAAATTATCGCCACGTCGTTGATTTTTATCCAAATGACTTGAATTTCAGTATGCCTGAAAGCTTATTTCATAAGCTTTCAGACAGTTATCTTGAAACATTTTTAGCGTGAAAACAAAAAAAGTTATAAATCAAAATATTTGAAAAGGTACTTTCTCCATTTAAATTACATGCAAATTTTGAACTCGTTTGCGGCACGGGTTAACATCATCTGACGGGAATGATAGGTGAATTCACTTTTTTAAATATTTATTAAGAGTTGTTTTAGGGGGTGAGAGCAACAAATTTCCGACTTTGCCAAAATAACGGACACCCTAACGCACGTATTACATATACATATAAAATTAAGTATTTAGATAAATAATTACAAATTAAAACTCACCAGGGGAGAGATTGTGTTCACTGTTCACACACCGGCACAACAGAGTGATGGACTAAAATGATGGCCAGTGAGAGCATACAGATGCTCACGCGACGCTTACGGCTAACTTCACATCAATTGCCTACCGTTCATAAGTTTAAATTCGTAACGACAAAGTGTATGCTTAATATTTTAAGAGATACCAAAATCCCAGGGGAGGAGACGCGAAATATGCGGGACAGAATTTATCCTGAATTCTTTTTATGGAAACGACAACGTTTGGCAATTTTACTTATTAGGTTACAATTATTAGTTATACTAGTTTATAAAATTCAATATCATGAACTATTTCGATAGATTTAGATGTATTTAAAATTATTGATTTATTGAACATACAGTTAATGGACAGACAAGGGGAGAGACATTGTTCAAGGTTATGGTGAGAATATGACGAAACTAAGTAAATTTAAATAATGAAATTTACTGACAATAAAGTAGACGCTGTATTTTAAGAGATTGTTACTCCATTTACAACAAATTTTTAAAAAAACTACGGTATTTTATTATGGCCGTCGAGAGTACCTCTTAACGTAGAATCACCCATTTATTTTTTATTGAGCTAGATTAAAAAAACTAGATTATAATAATATTAATAAACTAAATAACGTATTCATCAATTACATAAAAAATAGTCTCCTTTTGCCATTACATCTGAGTAAATCGCATGTTTAGAAAAATATACAACTAAAATTAAATCAACTATATTTATAATAGATGAAAGATTATGATGGATTAGATTTTTATTATGTTATCTAATCATAATTAATTTATAATGTTTTGTAAAAAATGACGAAACGATCTCATCAATAACAATAATAGCTGCAGGGATACTACTTTTATAATTCCTAGTAAGAATAATTTTTTAAAAGATTTTTAAGATTTGCAGTATTTACGGACTGTTACAAACTATGCCAAATTCATTCAAGTTTTATATCAACAGAGCTCAACATTGGTACCATTGAACAGAAGCAGTAAAAACCTGTTGTAATTTCGATCAGCCGTCGACCATGATAGTTCTGAGTTCTGAATAGGTTCAAGTTGTACCGTCGACCATAAAAGCTAAAATCCCATAAGAACTCTGCGGGATCCTTTATACACTTTAACAAAAATACTAATAGGTAATTCAAATTAGTTCCAAATATTGCTTTTTATCCACTTGCGCTCGACTGAATTATGAAAAGTGTAGGTAAAAGAGAAATATCTGGCTTAAGAAAACCAACTCAATACTTCTGTTAGTCATTAATCCAAAATTGAATTAGCATGTGTTTAATCACCATTATTATTATTTTTTTTAATACATTTATTTAACGTCGGCCTATTTCCGCTACTGAGGCCTAACACCGACGCCTGTAGACGAACAACCAGGAATTTTGCCGAACCTCTTCCCTTAAGAAGAGTAGGGATCTTTTACTTGCCTAACATTTAATAGACAAGGGACCGACATTGCAAACCTAGGAAGGTTTAAAATGCTGCCAATGCACAGTTTATGTTAATTAATGCGTGTACTTTACATGTTAAGAAAATATGGATTATCCTCGGGATTAGCGTAAGAATAAAAGTTGATAATGCACTCTAAACCAAAGCAACAACTCACATTCCGATGAGTATAAAAACGAGACGTTGCCAGATTGAGTCAAGCGACGCAGTAGATTTATTTCTGTGCTTATGTGAGGATGGGATGGAGCGAAAAAGTGTAGTGCTTGTCAACTAATTTTTATTATAAGCGTAGTAGTTTCCATAGGGGAAATCATTTTATAGGTTGGCAATGACTGCCTTTTGGGAACGTCCTTAAGGAGAGGTATATATACGCCTAACATATCCATTGAAATATATGTTGAATAAAGTAATTAGAAGACCACTTACTTGTTTTTTATTGAACTTACTAAACAGATTCCATAGTTCATAAATATCACTCACAACAGTGAGATCAGTATCAACTACCAAAAGTTTACTAGTAACATCAACGGGAACAATTTTTGGAAATACCAACTTCATTAATCCATATATTCCAGAATAATGGCTGTTTGGGATCCATCGTACTTCACTTGTATGCAAGTTTAAATCATAAAATGTCACATTAACTAAAATATTAGATGAAATGAGTACCTATGTAAAAAATACAAGTTTAAGGTTTCCACTAGATATAATGAAATAAATTCGAGAGTAAGTTATTCATTGTGTTAGTCACATCCATCATCAATTTTTTACATGACCTGGTCTGATTGTTACGCTTAGTATTGAATTAAAAAATAATCATGAACACATTATTCAATTATGCATGCATGAATCACAGAATATTTACTGGTATGGCATATTTTCTGCATTTTCAGCTTATTTATAAATTACATTTAAGCGTTTGAGTAAACATTTTTTACAAAAGTTTTGGGAATGAATAATTATATTTATGAAATGACTGAGTTAATTGATAGAGCCAAACAGCATATATTTTTGTACACATCTGAATTATTTATTAATTTTAGTATCCTTTAGAAACAAAATTTTAAATACTGCTATAGTAAAATATCTGCTTAATTTTAACAGACAGGATTGAGCTTTCAAAAAAATATTCCATTTGTTGTTTAAAATTCCTGGAATAAGTGTCGAAAATATATTAATTTGGTATGGCTAAAGTTATTCTGCTACGTTAATAGTGCTGTCAGTGTACCCAAGAACTTTAATTGTGTGAGATTCGTACTATGAGACTTCTGGATGCATACAAAGCACATTAAAATAATTATAGACCTTGTCACAGGCAGAAACATTGCATTAGAGGTGGTAAAATCTCCTTAGTGTTTGCGGTTATTCGTGTATTTATTTTTTGGTCTAAATATTAAATTGTATTGATAGATACTTATATCAACACGCATTTGCCAGTATTTTGAAACAGTAAATGTTATTATTATTATTAAATCACGAGCAAATTTTAGGCAACAACAGAAAGTACTCAAGCAATACTAAGCACTTGTGCAACACTGGCAAAGACCATATTACTTGTAGATTATTATAGACCAGTGACTCTTCATGCTATATGTTTATTTTTGCTATATAAGTGGAAACCTTGCGTTTATAATTTTTAAACGAAATTAGTCTATAATAAATGCCATTAATTATCACCTTGTGGCACATCCCAAGTGTCAAACAACGTCCTCAAAATTTTTTCAGAAATCTTATTTGCAATGACATGAAAGTGTATAGGATTCACTCTATAAAAGTATATAGATTTTAATAGAGTATGGAAATATAAATTAGCACTATAGCCTGAGCAAACAACTCCAATGTGGATAGTTTCACATCGATCAATTTCTGCACTTCCAGATCTAGCAGTTGTGTATGTTCTAAAAAAATCTTCCTTGGAAAATACACTATTTGGTTCATCACCTGTGCCTTTTAATTTTTGATGCACATAAGGATTTTTCCTCACTAAAAAAAAATATTCATTATAAAAGGAAAATAACCGACAATTTTGATGTCCATTAGTCTTATTTTATTAGACCAACTTATAAGCTCTGCTATTTTTAATCCATATATATATTTTTGGAATAACAAAAATATATTACTCTAGTGCTAATAGGTCAAGACTTTGAATGCATATAAAAATAATCGGTATAGGTACTTACATGTATAATACCGAGGAACAGCATTCAGGAATAACAAAGTTATTAAAGTAATGACAAATGAAATAATTATCCATTGTCTAGAAAATTTACACAAACAGGCATTTTGTCTTTTTAAACGAATTTTTAACAATTTGACCACATATAAAAAGAAATGCGTCCACTTCGATACGACGATGTTAAATACTACTTCCTACTTGAAAATAAATAGAAAAGAACTTGCACAATAAGAACCCGAGATTTATTGTAACACTTATTGTGTATGGAAGGTTATTATTCAGTTAACGCATAATTTAACTATTCTTGTATTATCAATGTATTTATTAATGAATTTAATCAGGAACTGGAATCACCGGTTCTTTTATTAAAGGGGCTCAACAGCTCAACACAACAAACCCTGTTCAACTTCAACGTTGTTCAGCTGTCAAGTAACTGTCAAGTGTCAAGTCTCAATCATAGATATAATAATGGAAGACTAGAAATGTAGTTGTAGTATTTGGTAATAATCACTGATCTGTATTATACAAGATCAGTGGTAATAATATATTGAAACGTAACGTATCTACTTAACTAAATTTCAGCGAATCTTATAAACATAACCGCTTGACCTAATACTTTCCATTGATGTCTTTGTTTTATTTATATTGCCTAGTTTTGTAAATAAGTCAAAAATAAGAAAGATAGATGGTTGTTATGTGAATGTAGCATCTTTGACAGTTATAACTGTGGTTATAATTATACAATCGGGTGCAATCGGTGGTCCCATCGCCATTACTCGGTTCGATACGATACGTATTAGGTGTGCGTACGAACACGCAAAGTTTACGTCAGGCGTAATACCGGGTTTATACGGGCATGTGTTTACTAGCGATTGGCGCAGCAGTAAAAAAATATTGCACGTATAAACAAGTTCTGGAGAGAAATGACAGACAAATATTGTCACTGCATGCATTAATGCAGGAAATTTCGGAACTTCTAACTTTTCAATGCGAGAGTACTGATTCATACGCCAGTATAAATTAAAATTGCAAGTGTAAACATTTACTTTCGTATTTCGTGATTAATGGTAACTGGTAAAATGAGTAAAACCAAACTAACGAACAAAAATAAGTGGTTTTTTGTAAAATTCAGGATCTTCTATCGAAAGTTCTGTTAGAAGTCTCTCTGATACACCTAATTTCTGTCTTCTTGTTTGTAACCCATTTACCCTTTCGCTTATTTTCTTTTCCACCTCGACAATCATACGTTCAACAATTTTTTGTAGAACCATGCGGCACACGGCACGAAATATTATTTTCTTTAGTTCACTCGACATTTTACTACAATAATCACCAGCAGTCAGAACTCAAAGAATAAAACTGGCGAAATAAAATTAAAAATGTGTACTTATGTCGTAGTCACATAGTGAATAACGACTTTTCAGGAAAAGCCTAGGCAGTTCATGTAATGCCAGCAGATAGTGTGAAACACCTTATGTTACATCATGTGACTAGGTTTTTCATGAAGTGCCTTAAAATTTTAGTATTTTGGTGTAATGAGAAGTTTATAGGAGCCGTGACTTGGGCCATCGGCATTTCATGAAATGACGTGATCTAGTCGTATTGTAAAATAAGGTAATTATTAAAATACAAAAGTAAGAGTTTTTGGTTGTTTTTATTTATGTTATTTAACAATGTACGAAAACTGGACTATTAACCTAAAATATATCTGTAAATAAACACGTAACACCTAACCTCTTTACATATGTGACTAACCTCAATTTAATATTAAATGAAATAATCTTACCTCATTTAAAGGTTTTTTTGTTCCATGGACGTTTATTAGGCTTCTTCTCATAATATGTTTTATAGTGTTCATAAAATAAAGATTTTTCTTCCATTTTAATTTAGTTAAATTGGAAAAACAATAGTAACAGTACAATTCCAAACTGTTTGTATGTTTATTTTTGACATTACACAATGAGCCTAGCGATGAAGCCGGCAGATCATGTAAAACACGAATCATAACATTAAATGACGAAATAAACCAGGCTCTTCATGAACATCCTAGGCAAATCGTGTAGCATATAGATTTTACACTATCTGCCGGCATTACATGAACGGCCTAGGCTTTTCTTGAAAAGCCGTATTTCACTATGTGACTACGACATGTATAAACCTTTACTGGCGCGAAAGTAACACTGGTATTAGCTTTGGCGCCAGTAAATCCGTGCACGTGCAAACCCGGCATAAGTACAAATGTACAATAATTCGCTATTGCGCGTGCGTACCTGTCATTTTATACGTTTACGTTCTTGTTGGTGCTTTAAGTGTTTATTTAAGGCCGGTTTATCAATACAGGGTTAACACTTAACTATAGGATAAATGTCAAACGAAACAATAAGTATCTATTGTTTTGTTTGACATTTATCCTTTGGTTACGAGTTAACCTTGCATTGATAAACCGGTCCTTGGGATAAAAACGAGTGTTTGCGAATGAGATGGATGTTGACAGTTCGGGCAACGCAAACGGTTGGATGGAAATTATCTTCCATGATTTTAATTAATTAAATGAAATGTACGGCACACATAGATGACAAGATTGATAACAAAACCGAGAATAGAGAACGACAAATTCGAATTTCTGGCTTCGAGCTTCGACTTATTCATAAAATGTCAATGGTTTCGACGAAGTGAGATTTGAGGTTAGAATTCTGTTCTCTACTCTCCATCTAGGTTTTGTTATGGAAATTGAGTATAAATGAGTTACAGTCTGAAACTACTTTATGTGTATGTCGTTAATATCATTTGATGTAGTATATATAGTCGCTTATGATATCATATAGGTAGGTAATTATTAGAATAACCAATACTACTGACCGCTTTCTTTTCAAGTTCCTTGAGCCCGTCTGGTAGTTTCAAAATTAATACTGTGATTGGTGCATGTATTTGACAGTTGTCAGTTTCCGACTTTCATCAGCCAATCAGCATTCTTGTTGAATTCAAGAACTTAATTGAAGGGAAAGTCGGTCACTTCTTAGGTTCTTAGCTTCCTATATCTCCTTTGCAGTAAAATTAGGCCAAGATTTGGTGTATTATATCATATACTTATTAGACCAATAGTGCTAGTTCATTTCTAGCGTACTCGATAACTTATGCAATGTACTGATCCCTGACAGATGATTAAATCAGGATGCGTATTATCATTTTCGTCGAGTATAAAATTAATAAAACCAATTTTAGAATATTCGTTATAGCATAAACTATTTGTAACTATAAATGATTACTGTATTGGAAAGTCCATATCTTCAGAGGCGCATTACAAGCCTATGAAGCTTATTGCCATTAGTGCTAATGAATTTTTAATAGTGTATGTCACAGTAATCTTGTCAAAGCGGAGTACAGCTGTAATTTGAAAATACGAATGCACCAACCATGAAAACAGACCGCCAAAAGTTTGGTGCATGAGTAGAAGGTTTGCGTTAAGCCAAGTTTTGGCCTAATTTTACTTCAAAGGAGACATATAGGAAGCTAGCAGTATTGGTCTAATAAGTATATTATGTTTATAATACATAATTTCCCATGACCTTGACGGCAACCATGTGACGCGAGACGCTCGTCGAGGTAGATGGAAAAGAAGGATTATTAAGAGCCGGGAAGGAAGCAGACCCTACTACGAAAAAAGTGCTTTCTACAAAGAGGTGAAAGATGGTTTCAGTCTGTCCTGTCTTATAGAAATATATTTACAAGACGAAAGTTTTGTTAGTGAAATTTGGTTTAGGGGATCTAAAATGTAAATTATCGAAATAAATTTGTAATTTAGTAATGAAGAACGTGACCTGTGTGTTGGTATGTGATTTGATAAAATAATCTCCAGAAAGACGCAAGGTCTGGCCGTAAACAAGCTCTGCGGATGAACAAAATAAGTCATCTTTAGGCATAGCGCGTAAACCCAATAAAATAATTGGTAATTCGTCATACCAGTGAATGATGTTAACCCTGGCTAATAATGTAGTTTGCAAGTTCTATGGAATCTCTCAACCATACCCTTGCTTTTAGGATTATATATTCTCCTGTGAATCCATATACTACAGTGTACCCGGAATCGGCAATAAATCTCACCTTTTTATTTACGATTATTCGAACAAGTTATGCTGTTTTGGTGAATACCGGCTCTGACTTATTAGCCATTCCAAGGAACCAATTGACATATTTTGCAAAGAATCCTGATCTAATCCTCTCCGCAGCTAACAGATTTGTGGTTTCTACCACAAAAAGTTGTTAACGGTCAACACGGGGCTACGCCGTAATTTTACTTTCTTTTTAATATAGCCGATATATCTGTTCTCATAATTTTCGTAAATTTTTTAAAGCATTTTGGTTTAATGGTAAATTTGAAAAACAAACGTTTAGTTGATGATGCGACATCCCTATCAATTATCTTGTGCTATTATTTATTGACCATTCTTCCACCCTCACTCCTAAATTATTTTCAGTGGAAAATCAATACAGAAATTTATTACTGCAATTGCCAAAGTTAATCAGTTTACTCGTTAAGCGAAGGCTTGATCCTGTTAAATTTAACATTGCTAAAAACGAATTTTCACAAATGGTTGAATTGGGAATTTGTGAATGGCCATCGTCAGTTTCCTCACCTCTGCATGTGGTTCCCAAGAAAAAACCTAACGATTGCCGACTTTATAGCGACTATCAACAACTTTAATATAGTCACTACCCCTGATCATCAATATCCGCTGCCTAAAGGTGCGTACGGACTTGACGGGACGCGCGCGCGACACGCACGCGACACGCACGCGACACGCACGCGACACTCCAAAATTCCTAAGTGTGGACGGGGAGCGTGTCGCGTGCGCGTCCCGTCAAGTCCGTACGCATCTTTATATTCACGATTTCTATTCTCATTTACATGGTACTACCATTTTTTTATTTTTTAAATCGATCTGGTCCATGCATATCACCAGATCCCTTCAGTTGCAGAAGGGGACATTTATAAAACAGCAATATAACTACCCCGTCCGGTCTCTTCAATTTACTTAGAATGCCTTTTGGAGTCCAGCAACCAGAATTGGTCCTGGAAAAATTATAGTTTGAAAAAAACTAAAAAACACGCTTAATAGTAAAACAAACTAAAAAGTAAAAAATAATATTTACACACTTTAAATATTTTATTGTAAAAAGCGTGGGGTGTTTTTTATTATAGCTGAAATAATCAAATGCAAAGAATTATAAGTTGCGCGCAGCGCGCGCGTATTACTATATATACCTTTCCCCTCGGCTCGCACCGTCCCCCCACCACTCGACCGCTCGGCCGGTTCCGCACATGTTCTCAATAGGTTTCACCCACTTAAACGCGTTTTATCGAACAATCAGAATAGACGTTTTGTTGCTGTTCACGTCTGGTTTCCAAATCCGTTTTTTAAATTTCAATCGGACGACCTCAAACGCATCCAGCCCTCCGCGAAAATATTGCAAAAAAAATAAATTCAAATGGGTCTTGTGCGAAAACTATTAATCCGACCGAGTCCAGGTTTTGCACACATAGAGTACTTGTGAATAGCTACCATTGTGCAAAGTTTCAGCTCTTAATATTAAAGAAATGGTGGAGCTTCTACAATTCATGCATTGACACCATTAAGATTGCTTCAATAGTTTCCATTTTACACTAAAAAAAACTAAAAAGAAACGCGTTTTTTTGTTGATAATTGTTTATAAAAAAAACAAATGGCATTTTCGAGTAGGAAACATAGTGGGAATAAACTACGGACTGTCCTGCACGTGATGGTACAGGCGGTTTCCAGAGGTAGGTTTTATGTCAAGGACAATCTCTCTATTGCTTGATCTACCTATCTGTATGTAGTATGGGAGGGAGTTCGTTGTAGACACAATATATAAAGAGAAGGATGCTAGAAAGAGTACAGTGCAGTACTGTACTTAGGGTTTGCAACGCATACAGAACTGTGTCGTACGAGGCAATCTTAATGGTGGTAAGAATCTCCTTATAGATGTACCAAGGAGGAGAAGGGAGGTATATGAGGGGAAGCAGGAAGCAATAGAAAAGGAGGGACTCTTGCAGAGATGGCAGACCAGGTGGAAAAAACTCATTCTCATCTCAGACGAAGCAACGTGAGTAGAGACGAGGCATGGAGAAGTGAGCTTTGAGCTTTCACTTCACACTTCTGGCGGGACACGGTAGATATCTCAAATGTGCTTTTAGAGGGCGGAATATAAAAACATAATATTTTTAGTCGTTTTTAGTTTAGTTTAGCCGCCGAGCCCTGAATTACAAGTTACAAGCCTGACACGTTAAGTGTAATAATTGCATATCACCATCAAAACGCTAATACTTCTATTGCAACAAACATCAGCCGAAAAACTGATCCTACTTAAAGCAGCTCTCGTGCCAGCCGTCACACACCACTTGCAGACTGCAGTTTCGAGCTGTTGGCTCTCGTCAGTGCAAGGTAGGCATGTGACGACCGACACGAGGATCACTTGACTATTTAGTACATTTCGGTATCTTTGGGATAGCGACATGTAAAATAGTCAGCAGGCGCCATCTAGCGGTCCAGTGTATGTTGCAATCGAAAAATAAATAGCCTGACTGGGCTTAGCATAGTTCAAATGTGCTTTTAGGGGGCGGAATATTAAAACATAATATTCTTAGTCGCAAACTCCTCTATAAAATCCTTATTTTACTATAAGGAACGTAACCACATAGGCACATAGCCCGGAGAGAAGCTGTTGGTTGCAGTCTGGTTACGTTCCTTATAGTAAAATAAGAATTTTATAGAGGAGTTTCCGACTAAAAATATTTTGTTTTAATATCCCGCCCTCTAAAAGCACATTTGAACTATGCTAAGCCCAGTTGGAACTCTGATACCCTAATTAGGTGTACTCGCTGGAGCCAGAGTGAAATTACCGTAAGGAAACTGAACAAAGCATCGGATGTGATAAACTGTATAATGAGAAGAATGAGGATTAAAGAATAAGTCAAGAAGTTCTAATCGCTTTAATATCGACAGCGGGATATAAGAGCAAAAGTGGGAAGTATATCATCAAAGCCATTATATAATGAACAACCTTAGGGAAACAGAGAGCAGTTCCAGGTTACATGGAAACACCGATCCAAAGGGGATTTTACTCGGTAGTGTAGATCCTACGGCTGGGTATCTGTTGATTCTTCAACTATGATGGACTGATGGAATCAGCCGTATTTATATCAGATCGAAATGTAATCTAGTAAATTGTTAAATATTTTTTTTAGTGAAGGCCCGTTTGCCTTTAGGAGCTGTCTTATATATGTTTACAGTAAAACTGCCTGCGCAAACAAATTTTGAGTCTCTCATCAGCTTTAAATCGTGCTGATGTAGCAAACAATATTGTAGGATAGCTCTGATAATGCCATTTGCTACTGTGTAGCAATCCTCTTATTTCACTTATGCAACTATAAATGTGCTAGAACTTAGCGCTCTTTATTCATCCAAAGTCAGGGCAAGTACCTTATGTTAATTAATGATAGGCCAATTATAGATGTTCTTTGAGAATATTTATAGTTGATAAAATATATAAAGAAAATGACTTACATTAAATATTTTAAAAGTACACATTTATGTAACTGAAAAAAATATTTTAAAAATGTTTTTCTTCAAACGTCAGAAACCTAGATTGTTGTTTTGTTTATCTTGGCACCTTAAACAGTCGAATAAGATTGGGTAGGTATATAATTTTCAGATTATTCGTATTACCCGAACTTGTAGCGGACATCATGTAAGAATGACCTAACATTTAATTATTCACACCATTTTTTTTTATTTTGCATTGTACCTACTATTGTCATGTATATGTATTTAATTTAACTAATGTAGTCATTGACTTTTTCTCTCTCTTCTAATGTAATTTGTTTATAATTACATGAAAATATATTATATGAATTAGTAAATGGACCATGTATTTTTAACATTAACTCATAACAAAAAATATATATAATCAAGGTTTTCCATACCCAATGTAGTTCTGTGTATTTTGAATACTCTATTGTTAATTACCTACCATTTTATCCGGATATATAAACTAATAGAAGAATAGAACTGTCCAGTTAATTATCCAAAAATGACGATAAAAGTGTGCACGATTTTAGTTCTCCTAATTTTTGAACTAAGAAACTTGGAAGCTTGCGTAAGTGCAAAATCAAACAGAACAAATATTGACAAATTTTCAGCAAGAATTCTGTATGAAATTACAATGTATTTTTGTCAGTTTAACACTGGATCAATTTTTACAAAATGCAGATTTAGTAAGTAAAATTACAGGGATATCTGTTTGATTATTTTTTTAATTTGTGATTTTATTTAATATTGCACTAGAAACGTATTAATAACTTGTCCTACAATTTTAATTGCGAAGTCTGTATTTATATATTTGTTTCGATTATTTTAAATGTGCGAAACATTTTTATTTGTGCCCTTACGTTTTCCTTTTAGAGTAGAGTAGAGAATTTAAATAACTACCTACTGTTTGTAGTTTTTACACGCTTTATATTAGCTTCACCCGTATGTTTGTTTGTATGTAACGTAATCTTTGAACGTGATTTTCACGCACTTCAAAACGTTAAATTAAACTGAAACTTTGCACACTCATCAAGGACCGATGGCAATATAATAAATTGATAACTTTGTCCTAATATCATCACCAGAATAATCAGAATAAAATTGAAAAAATCACTAATCGCCGCTGTTAAAATTGTAATATTTTATAAATTATAGCTTATAAAAAATAGCAAACTGAACTAAAAAGTAAAAAAATGCATGCAACCCTCAAGGAACCTTCAAGAATTTTATATTAAATGAGTTTATTGTAAATAATTTCACAGAAATTTCAAGAAGCGTCTTTAGATAGTTTCGAGCATATTGCTATATGCGACTAGGGTGTCATTAATGATGCATATTCTAATTTAGACTTAACAAATGAGTTAAATAATAAAGTTAACAAATGAGTGTTCGTAAAATCGAGACTTTTGTTTGCAAACAAAACTGTGTCTTCAACGTGTCTATTAAATGTCAGTTTGTTGTCAAACAGGACGCTGGCTCTTTGAAGACTTTAACTCCTTTTAGTGTATTTTATAGTCATAGAAAAGCGTTTCTTTTTTCTAGAAAAAGAGATCACGTTGCATTTGTCGACATTGAGAGGCAGATCATTATCATCGCATCAAGTATGTATTTTCAGAAGATTATCTTGAAATTTTTTACAGTCAGCTTTAGCATTTATAGCAGAAAAAAGTTTAAGATCATCGGCATAAATAAGACATCGCCATTCAGGTCCACCACAATGTTATTAATATATAGTATGGGCAACAAAGGTCTCAAGATAGAGCCCTGCGTTACTCCTGATGTGGCATTAATTTCAATTGACATATGACCGCGGTATTCCACATATTGTGTTCGAATGTTAAGATATGATTTAAAGAAGTTAATAAATAACTGAGAGAAGCCCATAGTTTGAAATTTATTTATTAATAAACCATGATCAAGCCTGTCAAAGGCCTTTGAAAAATCTGTATATAGTACGTTAACTTGAATTCCGGTGTCGAGATATTGTGAGATGTACTGCGTCACGAACTTTAAATTAGTAACGATGGATTTATTTTTTATAGAATTATGTTGACTGGATATGATCTGGCCTTCAACGTGGGTGTATATGTCTGCATATATAGCAAACTCCAGGGCTTTAGCGAAATTACATATAACTGTAATCGGCCGATGATTTTCAATTACCTGTCTATCACCTCTTCGTAAACGGGACAAATTCGGGATCTCTTCCAGATATTAGGAAATGTACTAAGTACTCGTTTTTGTGCATAAATTATAATCATAGATTGTTTTAAGATGTTTAAAAAAACAGTAGCGCAGTCTCTGAAAGCCGGTATCTCGTCTGGACCTTTTGTGCATTTAGATTTAAGTTGTCGTAGGGCAATAAGAATCTCGTTACAGGAGAATTCGTTAAAGTTGAAATAAGGGGTATTTATACAAAAAGTGTTGCTAATGTTTTGGGAGAGTGGTTTATAAGTGGATTTGAAGAATTCAGTAAAGCCATTTGTAATATCTGTTGGATCATCGAGGTATAGATCATGATAGGTTAGCGCATCCGGTATTGCTGTTGTCCCTTTTTTCAAATTGATATACGACCAGAAGCATTTTACATTATTTACTTCCACGTCCAGTGGAAGTATAGTGTCGCAAAACAAATAATTTTTTTGTGGAAATAGACTTAAAATGTCATGAAACGTCGAGATTTTAAATTTGTGCGGAAAAATTGTCTGTCTGTCTGTAACATTTTTTTGTGCGCACGTTCACTCTGGAACCGTTTATGATATTGACTTGAAATTTGGTACACTTATGTATTATAATGAGATCTGAAACTAGTCAAGGTCTGAAAATTTTTTTGGCATCAGCCACCCCCCACTAATACTCCCAATACCACCCCCACACTATTATGAAAGGAACTAAAAAAAATTAAATTATGATTTAGTCTGTATACAAGAGCTAAACGTCTCAATAAATTTTTTTGGCGTTAGCTATCCCCTCTACCACCCCCGTGGCCACCCCTCCTTATTATTAAGGGAGTAAAAATTAAATTGGGATTTAGTGTGTGTACGAGAACCAAGGGTCTTTGAAATTAATTTTGGCATTAGCCACCCCCTCTACCACCCCCATTTCCACCCCCACCCTATTATTAAAGGAGTAAAATATTACATTGGGATTTAGTGTGTATAAGACTTGGATACAAAATCTGATCGTGGAAGTAGTGATTCCTTGGGCAGCGGTTTTTTTATATTATTTTGATATTCTTTCACGGAACTGTCTGCATCCCGTTTTATACGCAATCTAAAATTTTTAAATTCGCGGAGAGCATCAGTATCCCCGTTTTGTTTATATTTCTTCAACTGTCTAAATTTCGAAAGTCAGTAGCGTCTTCTATGAGCAAGATATCGAGGGCTTTTTCAACGCAACAAGAAGTGCTTGAGATTATGAGATCTAGTAATCTGTTATAGAAGTTTACTACGGTGTTATACTGTTTAAAGTCAAAAAATAACCTAAGAAAGACATTAACGTAGCAGTATGTCCGTCAATGTTATTGTTTTGCAAAAACTCTTTACAGTGAGGTATATTGAAATCCCCAATATAACATACATCATACATATTTAAATAATTAAGGGTTTTGAAAGCTAAGCTTCAAAAAATTGACTATAATAGTTTATGCCTACGGGGGGGCACATAGGTGACAAACAAAAGAATACTACGATAATTTATTTTGATTTTACACCTAGTATCTCAGTTAAGGGAACTTCATTTTTTATATCTACTAATTTTAGTTCTGTGACAACAAATTTTTTGTTAATGGTTACTAAGACACCGCCACTCCTGGCTGCATTTGTTACAGAGTAGTTGTGGTCTGATAGTCTGACCGGAAACCAATTCAGAAGTATTCATTTGCGTGTCAATCCAAATTTCAGATAAAGCGAGACAGTCGTACGTACAAGTGTATGAGCCGTTTAATAGATTATGAGTTTTTTTTTATTTAAACCGCGAACGTTCTAATAGTAGATGCAATTTAAAGGGGGGGTGTCGACTTATTAGCAAGGTTTATTTTGGGATGAGGGACCACGGAGATGCCTGCTACATTGTTTTTTTGAGTGTTAACATCTGACAAAGAACCGGGGTAGTCAAGATAACTGATTGATATGTCGCATACATTTGAGTTTTAAACTCTGTGACTTTTTGACCATAAACGTAACATCTAGTGTCCCAGGCGGTATGGTTGACATTTAATTTCAGTTCTTTATCTTCTTCATAAAGTTTTATTCAATTTATACATTTCAGCAGTTCGGATCTACAATCTCTTACAGAGTGCTCCTCGGAACACCTAAGGCATGAATATTCTTGAGATGTGCACCGGTTTGAGTGATGATTAAAACCAGTACATTTGAAACACCTTCTCAACTCAACAGAGTAGTAAACATCACAGTAATCATATCCAACAAATAGCTTACCATCACTCCCTGACATAAGAGTATTATAAGTGTTTACATTCACCTACAGAATAGCCTGAACTATATTAGAGTTTTTCTTTGTTGGTCAGAGTTTCACAACTTTACATTCTGGTTTTTCCTTAAATGCTAATTTGTTTTGATGTCTCACAAGATTTACCAAGCCAGCTTCTTCGAGTTTTTCAGAGATTCCCACCGGACGAACTCCAAGATTTAGATTTTTTTACATCACTAAGTTCGTATTTGTCAGACAGAGTACCGCTGGTCACTTTCTTTAAAAGGATGAATATAGACAGAATATGGTGAAATGGAAAAACCTTTTACATACTTAAATGGGTAAAAATATGTTGTATTTATATTGAAAAGTCAAGAGTAAAACATTGTTAAATTACTCAATTTTAAGACTTCGTAGAGTGTAGTTTAAAGCATCGTTACGTCGGGCCTATCGGTAGTAGAAAGTTTTTTTTAGCTCATCTTTCTCATAATTAAACTATTTTATAAAATAAATAATAGTGCCCAATTGTATTTTGTCCAACAACTTTCTGTGCCTATATTAACTGATGCTGTACAAAAAGCAAATATGATCTAACTGTAAGTTCCAAAAAATAGTTATGACAATATTATGGCAACAAATCCTTGAATAAGTAGAATATAGCAAAATAAGAACAATATTATAGTGCATGAAATTTTTCCCAAGAAAGAAGTCTTTTACCATCTACCATTTAGTAGGCAATATTTATCCAAAATTTGAAAATAATCGAAAGTTCTTGTGTCATATTAGTTAGGCAGGTGGTGGCAATATGGGTATATGATTTTATTGTAGCTCTCAATAATATGGCATGAAGGTATTGATATAACTGACCGATTAGAGTAGCTATCGAGGTTAGTTGCTGCTGAGTTTTTTATATCAATAACAAAAACGAAGAGTCTAAAGCAATGTTAATGTCACTACTACAGTTGCAAAAAAGTCTGCTGTAAATGGGATTTTTATGTCAGTTATGTAAAATAAATTATTTTGACAAGAAATCATTGGTGGGTATCACAATGACATTCACACTAATGAAACTAATAAAATATATCATGAGTGATGCGTCATTGGTGAAAACCATATTTACAATGGGAAAATCGTTCGATTACCCATAATAAGTACGTGGCAATTGAAAGGTCAAAAATCTGTTTGATATATTTACTACAATATTTTGAATTCAAATTTATTTGATACAGAATTAAATAAAATAAAAGAAAAAAAATGAAAAAAAACCTAGAATATTTAAAGCAAGTGGCTGACACAATAAAATTATATGGGATCATATTTTTTATTGCATTTTTAACTAACTGTTAATTGAAAACTCAGTAACTCCATACTGACTGAAATAGTTTTTCCGGCATTTTATTTTGGCGTCTTTACGCTTTCAATTTCTCTAGCACAATAAAATCATATAGAAATTTCTGCCACCAGCTCCCAAGTCATATCTGCCTTTGCCCTTAGACCTTCGGTTATTTGTATTAAAATTCAATAGGAGTTAAAGGCAGTAAATGAGTCAATTTTGAAGTGTCCTTAAATTGGTGAATTTGGCATAGTATCGCGATGATACGAAATTAAGAAAAGCAATAATTCTGAAGTACAATAAAATATTACCATCAAACAATAGACTTCTGCATCTACTAAGTTTTTCTGAAAATTTGCCTTATTTTAGATTACGTCGCAAATGACTTGATTGAATGATACTGACTACAAGTTGTAAGAAAAATTGCCCAAATAAAAAAATGATGAAGGAATGATGGAATGTCATTCTCTATAACATTTTTCTCCAAGTGTTTTGCCCCATTGCGTCGGAAAATGAGTTAAAGATTTCAATACGTATATACCGTCTGTTTATTTTACGATGACTAAACCAAATATCTCGCTTAATAACTATTGTAGAAGAATAAAGTTTTAGAAACAGTTATCCCATTGTTTGTGAGCTATATTTCAGTAAAAAGAAATTTGAAATCCATAGCCCACTTTGTGAGATATATTACAAAAACTTGAAAAATAGGGAAACCACAAACGACTATAGCTTCCTTATTTGAGGAGACACGAAAAAAGTTAAATGGATGAAAGTTGACTGCAGAGACAATAAGAATAATAACGTGTATCAAAAAATTTTAAAAACGCAGTTGGCTTTGACATACGCTCTTGTGTAAAAATGAAAAGAACAAATCTCAAAGTAAGCCATGACGCCATTAATTCCATTTATTTTTTCTCTTAACAACGATATAAAACATGTCACAAAAATTTTAACTGATAGTGTTAATATTTAATATTTTACGAAAACCACAATTCATATCATTTAATCGTAAAAATCAGCTATGCCATAATAGTAAAAATTCACTTTATAATAATTATAATCCATAACTATTTATTACAATTTAATACAAGCAAACAAATATCTCATAAACAAAAATACAAGTACAAAATGAACATAAAAAAAAAACGAAAAACTATGTATAACAGTACTACCTACTACCAAACTGACAAGAAGATGTGTGTATTTATTTTTCTAACTGCAAATGCTCGAATTGTGCACCACACATTCTAATACACAAACGTGTATGCATTACTTTTTGGAGAATTTGGTCCAATTACTTTAGTCCCTAAAAGACCCACCCAAACATTCGTAGAAAATCTTTTTTGGAAAGTAGTCTCTCTGTACCTCGTGTCCACTTATGATATATATTTCTATTAAAAAATCCATTATTATAGGCAAAGGGCCATTCCTTTTTTTATTTAACAACCATCTACAAAATCTTACTCCCCTCGGCTTATCTCCCTCATTTAAATATTGACCTTTCTTCATTTTGTAGCATAGAAATCCGTTTTTTTAAAAATGTTTTTCTTGCACTGTTTTTTTTATGCGACAGTTTCTCTGAATTTGTCTCAAAGAGGTTTCTTCATGTTAGTTAACATAATTCAATACTCTATTCACTTTTCTTACATTATGCGCAACACGCCCTCGCCTTACTAATTTTTTTCTTGAAAATGAGCCGTGCGTTTTTAGATTTTGAACTAACTTCCTAAACATACCGGTTCAATTGCGCCGACAATAAATGCTAATCATATAGAATTTGTTATTAACGGTTTACACCATAATTACTGATATAAAACTTGTCTTAGAACTCTACAACGCAACATGCAACGGTGACAATCTGTCAAATTTGTTAATAACTGTATACCTACATTGTTTTTCACTATTCAAGGCATAGGCGATTTTTACGATTCAAGATATGAATTGTGGTTTTCGTAAAATATTAAATATTGACACTATCAGTTAAAATTGTTGTGACATGCTTTATATCATTGGAAAGAGGAAAAATAAATGGAATTAATAGTGTCATGGCCTACTTTGAGATTTGTCATTTTCATTTTTGCACAAGAGCGTCTGTCAAAGCCAACTGCGTTTTTCGAATTTTTTGATACACATTATTATTCTTATTGTCTTTGTCGTCAACTTTTATCCCTTTAACTTTTTTCGTATCTCCTCAAATAAGGAAGCTAAAACCGTTTGTGGTTTTCCTATTTTTCAGGTTTTTGTAATATATCTCACAAAGTAGGTTATGGATTTCAAATTTCTTTTTACTGAAATATAGCTCACAAAAAATGGGATAACTGTTTCTAACATTTTATTCTTTTAGAATAGATATTAAGCGAGATATTTGGTGTTTAAATCTTTAATAAATAATCACTTATAGTCCAATGATTGGGTACTTTTTGATCCGAATAACTGTGAAAGTTTTGAAATTTTGCGTATTTGCAGATTTCGATGCCCTGAATTAAATACAAAAAATTCAAAAATCGATAGATAGCTCCCGCTGACGCCGCAATTTATTCGAAATTGCGCCAGAATCTCTTTGAAAATATACCGCCGGTATCTGAAAAATAAACCTCTGCATTTGTGGCATTATATCACCCAATTTTCTGTAATTTGGAGAATACTGGTAGTAAAAGTGCAACTTAAGGAATAATACAACTTAAAATGATGCCGCAACTATAATTCAGACCATGCATTCAATAGAATTCAAGGCATTTATATATTTTTTTTCTACCGGGTCTTGTAATGCTTTAAAAACACCGGAATCACACAT
Organism: Leptura quadrifasciata; assembly: GCA_963675555.1. Taxonomy (NCBI): domain Eukaryota; kingdom Metazoa; phylum Arthropoda; class Insecta; order Coleoptera; family Cerambycidae; genus Leptura; species Leptura quadrifasciata. Next base: position 49,761,436 of record OY776678.1, read on the forward strand.
TACACTAATAAAGGATGCTCGCGAGACATTAAACGTATCAATACAGAAGTACGTCAGCATTATAATATAATTTTATCTACAATTACTTGTGATTATTTGGACTTCATTTGGCCACTCTCGCACAGTTAAAACTTGCATAAATAGAAACCGTGCTATACAGGGTGATTCAGGACTTATCATTAACTTTTGAGTTGTACAACTCGACAAAACAAAAAACGAGAAAAAAACACTTTCGAAACAATTTAAAAAGAATTATTTGGACGCCATTGATATCTTAGTTTACTGCACTGCAATAAAATCGATAGAACAGCTGAAATACACTGATAGCTGAGATCTAAGAACTTCGCATAAACAAAATCGGCAACAGCAAAATTAATGATAAGAATTTGATCTAACGTAATCTAAGTTTACAATAAATAAATTTTAATTTCAATTTTGAACACTTTTGCATTTTAAATGAAAACATATTGTACATAGATGCTGTTGCTACAGGGTGATTCAGGATTTATCATTAACTTTTTAAGGGGTTATACAACTGAACAATAAATAAGACAGATACATAGAAAAATCTAAAAAAAAACGCTTTTAAAACAATTTAAAAATAATTGCTTGCACGCCACTGATATCTTAATTTACGCACTGCAATAAAATCGATAGAACAGCTCAAATGCACTCAGCAGCTGGGGAGTCTAAGAACTACTCCGCATAAATCAAATAGCCAACAGCAAGATTAATGATAAGAATTTGATGTAACTTAATCTAAGTTTATGATAAATAAATAAATTTTAATTTCAATTTTGATTGCTTTAGCATTTTAAATGAATAAAAATATTGTACACAGATGGTGTTGCTACAGCTGATCTTCAATTTTTAAATAGCAGCATGAGAATACCATACAAATTTTATACCATTGTATAAATGTGCTGTTTTTTAAATTTGGCTACTATTTAATATATCTTATTATTTTAATAAATGACGTGATTGTGAACGATCCATGATTTAGGTATCTGAGGGACGTTTTGTTACTCTTCCTAACTGGATAATAAGATGTTCACCTGAATCGAGTATATAGGTATAAGGTTAACAAGGGTGTCGATCCATACCACACATAGTGAGGATTAGGACGACTCGGATAATGCAGTCTCCAATTACCATCGAATATCGAATGGTTTACGTTAAAGAAATCGGCTGACACCAAAAAGATTCAACTGAAAATGCAATATTTGCGTCTTTGTCCCATGCATTATGTACATGGTAATAGGGCAACATGGATTTCGAATCATTGAGGAGCCTCTTGTAGGCAAATACGACGGAAAACATAATAATGTATAACTTTACCGCCAAAAACGATGGCTAAACTTGAAAAATTACGATCGAAAAAGTTGTCGCCCGAGGGAAATATTCCTTCTGGGATTTTTTTGTGGAATTATTAACCCGTTCTCATAGTCCATACTTGCATGAGGGGCTACACAACATCGGTTCGTCGGATTTCATGGTAGTTCCGCAAAATCCCATCGATGAAGATTTTTCCTGACTTCAAGTATGTTGGTGTATTTCGGTAGGTTCTTTGACAAGGCCACATAGCATTTAGTGCCACTACCACATTATGAAAATAAAATATATATATATATAAACTGAGTGCATAAGGGTAATACACTGGAAACACCATCAGAGCAAAATAAAGAAAAATGTAACATCATACCGAATTATTAGAAACATAAAATACAATTTTTGTTCTGGCGAAAACACATTATGTAAGGTCCACAATCAAAGGAAAAAAACATGTTTGTGGAAAATCATCAAAAACACTTGACCGCTTATCTTGAATTTAACAGCATACTGTGTATTTGTATATGTCACAATATGGATCTGGGGTTAATAAATATACTGAAACAGCCATATTATGGATAGGACAGTATTTTACATAGTTGTACAAATAAATAGCGTTTAATAATACTGTTGACGATTTCCCCTGTATATTATACTTTACCTGTGTATAGTATTAGTAGATATTACTATTTACAAATAATATAGATTGTGTCTTCTTGTGTAACTGTTAAACGTTTTGGACAACTACAATAATATTCCTTGACTACAGCATACGGGCACACGAAGTGTACGTTGAGGTACAAAAAATATCATAGTAAATGTGTATTAAAACATTTTAGTTATTACTTCATCTCGACTTTGCCATGGTTAAGATTCTCTTCCTCTGTTTAAGGACACGTAATGGGTATAATAATGTCAAATCTAAACTATCTAGCGGGATGACAGGGTTTGTATCTATTTATGAATGTCGCCTTTGTTGTGGGAGTAATATATAAATGTTTCAAATCTCAACTATCCTCGATCTTATCTTAGATCCTGGATTGGTTAAGTTTTCCACACAAAGAGATGTTCTATTTTTGGATATATGCTACTTTATGTGAAATACATTTTTTACATTTATAATATATGTATACAATTTTAGGGATTTGGCAACTAACCCATCTATTTTTTCACCTTATATTTTCTAATTTTGTAATTTTAGCATCTAGATTTATTGAAATAAAACCATGTCTGCCTACGAAAATATAATTCTCTTTAACATCATTTACCTTTTGTAAATCTGTGTATTGAATTCCATCAATCAAAATTACAGATATATATGATATTGTGAAGAAACCATAAAATAGTTGCATTAATATGGAACACTATTTAATTAATAGCGTCTGCGTCTGTGGGATATAAGTTTAATAATTTGCATATTTGTGTTGCTAAGTTTTTCTATCGGCAAATAAAATTTTGCTTCTAATATGTCCAATATATTTTGTCCGTCTCCTATTTGATATATTTTATAAATTACGACAGCAATGTTTATATTTTTCAGAATGGCTACATATATAAGGTGAATTACATTAGAAATTGTAATCCGAAGAGCATAATCAAAATCCCTCCAAGCGGATTCAATGTGAACTTAGATAATGACTGCAACATCATTATAACTGGATGTGCAAATGTTACAAAACCTTTTAAAACTGCCAAGGTAAGTCAAATAATCATGTATCAATTTTGGATTGCATTCAATAAAAAGTTGGCAAAAATATTAACAGAAAATGTTGTGTCACGTTTTTCTCCATCTCAGCAGGTAACGAGGAGAAAAAGAGCCACTTTTTGACAGTTGAGCCCCGGGAAACAATTTTCGGTTTAAGCTCGAGCGCCAGACCTTGTTTAAGTGATAGGACACATTACCCACAAGCCGGATACGCGGCGCTGAGTAGCTCAGTGGAGAAACGGTACTCCAGTGGGTCAATTTGGGAAATTAGAAGTTCACACAAATAGTAAAACTCAGAATTTCCAAAAAAAAAGTTAGTTTATTCAAATTAACCTACTATATACAAATCTACTTGTTAAGAGAATGACAACCAAAGCCTACAGGTTACTACTACCGGAACGAGAGCAAGCATTGCATCAAAAATACTTATACCAGATGAGTCAAGCGACCGGGATAGCAAGCAGCAAAATGGTAGACTAAGGGCCAGTTTATCAATGCAAGGTTAACTCGTAACCAAAGGATAAGTGTCAAACAAAGCAATAGATACCCATTGTTTCGTTTATCCTATAGTTAAGTGTTTTAACCCTGTATTGATAAACCGGCCCTAAGGCTGCGTTAAGTGAGCGGTTGGATTGGTCGAAATTGTTAAGCGAACGGTAAAATTATAAGGTCTGCCCAATCTGATTGGGCAGACCTTATAATTTCTCTTAGCGCAACCTAAATGAGCGATGAAGCGTTATATTAACATAGAGAAAGCGATGTCACAGGGCAACTAATAAAGCGGTGAAACGGGTACAAACTAAATACGGATACCAGGTGGGAGAAGCAAGACCACAGATATATAAAAAATTACAATGCAAAATTATAGAGAAGTTATGTACATATAATACTTGGCTAATGCATAAAGTGGTAATGATTAGAGGTCTGAATAAAGGTTGGTTAGTAAAAGCTGAAAAGTAAAGTCTGATTAGTACACCGGAAGCTGAAAACTAGAGTGTGGTTAGGAAAACAATCTAGAACTCTTCAATGCCCTCCCAGCGCCTCTCACGGAGGTCTACTACAGAAAGACACCTTCAAGCTGGAAGTCCAACAGGACGCTAAATGAAAAGTAAGGTATGACTAAAATAACATTTAATTCTGGCGTGGACCCTCGTGGACGGACTGGAATGGGTGGCTTCCCCGATGATCGGTCTTGCGGAAGTAATCAGCGATATTGCACTGTCCAAGTTTACTTATCAGTTTACCTTTCTCCCCTATGGTCTTACTTACCTTCTAACGGTCAGGTCTGCTGTCGTTGAACGGTCGGAACGGAATGAATCGCTACACGGCTTCTCAGAGCCTCTTCTGAATTTTGGAACTGGACTGTCTTTCAGCTTTCAACGAGAACCTGAAGATAGCAGATAATATTCTGCCGAAACGTTGTTTAGACATCCGTATACATATTTATATATAGACCTCTACAATTTATAGTTTATTTTTACTTGTTTAATGTTTATCAAATTACACTTACGTTTTAGGGAACATATTCTATTAAAAAAGCGCCGTTGCCACCATTAGAAGGAGACTTGGATTTCTGTAGTTTAATTCAATCAACTGACCTTCCAATCGTTAAACAAATTTTTAGCACAATGGGAGCCAAGAAATGTCCGATATCTGCAGTAAGTACCATTATTTTTGTTAATAAAGTTATCAGTTTCTACTACAATTAAAAGTTTTTTTTCTCAAACGGCGAAAAACATGACTTTATGGCCAATTTTGTGAATTAAACTGCCATTTCTCTAAAACCTCATCTGAGCGGCAGTTAAAGTCATTTATAGTATTTACGCTGTTCAGTTTCTTTTTTAAATCTTCCAGATCAAAATTAATGTTTTTTTATTTCTCAATGGCATATTACTAAGTGCTCAGTTAGGCAACTATGTACCATTAATCAAATTAATTTGTAATAACGTGAATATGATCATTGATGATTTTAAAAACACTTGCAGTGCCTGCGCAGTAGAACAAGTCCTTAAAAATGTTTAGAGAAGAAAATACACACAATGCAATACTACTATATTATAAAATCTAAAGGAGAAACAGAATTAAAATTATAATCAGTAAAAACAGATGTATGTGAAACGTATTAAGGACGTGTCATTAGTATACGTTAGAAAATAAACCGTCGAGAAAATAGCGATAACGTTAAAAATACATGATTTTTTTAACGAAAAATATCGGCATCGGTATTTAAAGTATTTAAATAAGATTGTTCTGTTAAACATTTATACACATCATCATCAACTGAATAATCCACTGAAATCAAAGAATACCGGGTTTCCAAGAAGTCTGGAAACGGTCAAATATCTTGAGAAAGACACATTGGATGCAAAAAAGAAAAAAATACATCCTTAATAATTTTAAAAACGCTATCCAATGATGCCAAGCGCAACCCCCACCCCATGGGGTGGGGCGGGGGCAACTTTAAAATCTTAAATGGGTACCCCTACTTTGTATTGCTGAATCGGATTCTACGGCAAAAACTGCGTCAAGTTTGTCTGAAACGTTTTTTTCGATTCTTGACAAATGGCGTTGTAATAGCAAACAATTTTTTTTTGTAATTTCTAAGAAGTTCTACGGAAGAATAAAAAATAATAAAGTGTGAGTTCATTTACTTAAAAACAGCCATTCTATGGTGTTAAATTTAATACCCCCCACCACCGTGGGAGAGGGAAAGTAGAGGACAATTTTCAAATGCTAAATGGAAATCCTCATTTTTTATTATTCGTGAAAAATTTTTAAGAATTTTTTTTGCCAGACTAAATCCATAATAAAAAATCTGGGGTCCCCTAGACGTAATTTTTGCCGTAGAATCCGATTCTGCAATAAAAATAGGGGTGCCCATTCAAGATTTTAAAGTTGCCCCCACCCCACCCCAAGGGGCGGAGGTGGGTGGTTGCGATTGGTATAATTGGATAGCGCTTTTAAAATAACTAAGGATGTGTTTTGTCTTTTTTGGATCCAATGTGTATTTCTCGAGATATTTGACTGTTTCCAGACTTCTTGGACACCCGGTATACGTTACAATATGTAGACGTACCAGGACAATCAGTTTTTAAGAGAAACAGAACCGTTTATAAATCATGAATTATTTAGAAACAAATTTAACTACAAATCACTCTCTTTGATGAATGGAAAATGCGTGCCATAATGCGTCGATGTATGTATGTACTTATATGATATTGTGTTTTTAACGTTTTGAATGTTTAAGACTGCCACTTTTAATTTGTTTTTGAAAAGAATAATAAAAGTTGTAACTTTTGCAGAGAAATTTTTGCGCCGCCCCGAATAACAAAATAAGCATAGCTCAATTCAAGAATCAGCTGGGAATGGGGACTGGAACTGCAACAGCGAAATTGGACGTAGAACACGACACTGGAAAAACTTGTATAGAATTTAGTGGTACTCTTAGCAAACCTAAAAAAGGTTAATGTTACTGTATATTGAACTCATTTTCATGTAAAAGAAATATTAAACTGTAATTACCTCTCTGAGAATGCTTATTAATTTAATTATCACTAAATTGATTATTTTCTATGTTGTAGTATATAAAATAAAGTACCTAACTAATGTAATATAAAAACTCCCCGAAGAAGAATTCATATACCTATTTTACTAATATAAAACTCCATGTAGAAATTTTAAAAAGTATATAGTAGTTTGCAGTTTTATAAGCAATATAAAACTCAAATGATGATTAAAATAGTGTAAAAGTAAGACTAGTTTCTTTTGTTCAGCACTATTAAATAACGTATACGTTATGTATGTATTTTCTCAACAATTCATTTCTCATTGAAGGGAATAATGATTTCATTCATCGCCATTTGTATGTATATTGTATATTTCTCTCAAATATGTAACTGAATAAATGGGAGTATTCCCATTGAAACAATATAATATAATTTTCAACTAAATGAATTTGAAAAATCTGCAAATCTACTGCTGTCTCTTTAAGATTCCATGGCAGTGCCATAGTAACGTTGATCTCTTTGGAAGGGTATACAATTCTGGCGCCCCCTATTCGACTTTTTTCCATATCAGCCGCTATGATAAACCAATTCAATATTCAATCAAATAACGCTGCACTGAGGGCGATTTGCAACATTTAGATGGACAGAAATCTATACATTTCCAAATGAGCTCAAAATATTAGTTAGAACATCGGAAAAATTTATGGGGGTGGTTTTTGAAGGGGTCGAATTTAGATAGAGGTAGGGATAATCGTGAATCGTGACATTAGTTTAAAGAGGGGAATCAATTAGGCATCTCATTTAAATCAAATTTTCCAAAAGTTGTTATTCTTTCCGATTCCTTATCTGTTCTACTGGCCTTACAAAATACCCACTACATTTAATCTTAAAATTAGCCCCATTATTACAAGAATAAAAAATCTAGTGCAGAACATATTTGACGAAGGCAGAGAAGTATATTTCATATGGATAAAGGCGCACATAGGTTTAAAATATAATGAATACTTAGATAATCTTGCCAAAGAAAGAACCAATTTAGGGTTCAATTCCAATTATAAATTATGCCTAAAGCCGGGGATACATCTAAGAAACATTGCCATTCGTTCGTATTCATTCATCAATGCTGCTTGCTCGCGCAAACATTCTGGAAACGTTTTTAGGTAACATGACACATATGAACGAATTACGTGTGATTTCCAGCATTCGCGGCGTTTCATTCATTTGCGAAGTGTGTGTTGTTGTGACCACATGTTTTAATTTAGACACAGCAGAATGTGCATTAATAAAAAGATGGCAAACAATTTTTTGTTTAATCAGTTCCAGAAGAATTGCAAAATCTGCTCTGGGCATTCTGCTGAAGCTTTTAAAAAATGTATCATTAAAGTCCGATAGTAAATTCATACCTATTTCTACTTAAGATGGGCATATCCAAGAGGGAGATCCAATAAGGAAATATTTATTATTTTTGGCCATAGCTTTTTTTTAATACTATATTGGTAAAATAAGTATAAGACTACCTAATTAGAACTATGACAGGTATAGTGATATGAACTTTCACTCAATAATTTCAGTTGTTTGCAATATTAGTTAATTTAAATTAAAAAATAGTGTCAATCTTCATATCTTGTTGTTTTAAATTAACTAATTTTGTAAACAACTGAAATTATTTAGTAAAAATTCATATCACTACACCTGTCATAGTTCTACTTAGGTAGTCTTGTACTTTGTTTACCAATATATATGTATTTAAAATAAATATTTGCTTATCGGATCTCTCTCTCTTGGATATTCCCACCTTAAGTATAAATCATTTATCCAAAGGGTTCTTTGTTTTCTCTTCTTCTTTTTTTTTTTCATCGCTGTAAAATTCTACTGATAACCATATATGCAGCACTGGTAAACTAACTAATTTTCACTCATACTTGTGAGAAGACCAAAATAAACCTTTCTCGACGAATGGTATCGAACTACTGGAAATTATTTTAAACGCGTCCACATAGCAACTTTTGCAGACATTCTTTGGTTCGCATTCTCTTTGATCTTTTCATTTTACCGACAACCGATGGAAAACGTTCGTCACACTTGACAAACGCATAGAAATAAATGTTGGACAACGCGAACGAATAGCAACGTTTCTTAGATGTATTCCCGGCTTAACAGATATAACAAATATACTAAATCTAAACTAAGGAATAAATGGGAATATATGTGGAAAGAATCAACATTTATCCATCCTACGAGGTATTCATTGATTTACTTCGAATTGCCATATGACCTTTGGCACACTAACTATAATTGCCCACGTAAGTATATTACAACAATTTCTCGATTGAAATTTGAACATGCATGCTACCCTGCATATTTTTTTAAACTTGGAATTTACGACTTGGCTAATTGGCGGTGTTAAGTGGGTATTACTAGGAATCTTGATCACGTGTTTTTTTGAATGTAAAAAGCACACAGAAGCCAGAAGCCACTGTCACCCTTCAATCTTATTCATCTGTTATCTCTAAATAAAAAGAAAATTTTTGATTGTTTAACTGGTTTCTTAGAAGAAACGAAAATGAAGATATAGGTTAGCTTTGTTCCTTATGTCTTACACCTATTTATTATATATACCTCCTTACCATAGTCTGATCTTGTGTGTGCTCTGAAATATGTCCGAAGGACTCCTGGACGAGAAACGTGTATCCCTTGTTTGGTATAAACATTTACATTAGATATGTTGTTGGATAGGTTAATAGTTATAATATAAATTTTATTTCAAAATATGGTTGGCTGTATGGTTTTGTGTCTTTAATGCCATTAAAGAAAATAGGTCTTTATCTCATTTGATTCACAATACGAAGTTAGTGATTTTAAATGTGGGGATGGTGCATGGCATGCTATTAATATGAAGGACAATTCCAGCACGATGCCTTAGGCGAAGTGTTGAGTTCAGTTGTCTGGCCGATAGCCGCGTTGATTAAGGCGCGAGGTGGCAATTACGATTAATCATACGGGTATCGCGCCACTGATATTAAAAATATTATTAAAAATTTACCCAACCAAAAAGCTCCTGGAAAGGACGGCATATACAATTTACTGTTAAAACACTTACCTCAGAAAGCAATCGCGCAGCTCATGTACATCATCAATGCTATAATCAAACTGCAATATTTTCCAGGAGCTTGAAAAACCGCTATCATTATCCCCATCCTCAAACTTTCCAAACCCTCCCACCTTCCCAGTAGCTATCGTCCAATCTTCCTTTTAAACACTCTCTCAAAAGTTACAGAGACAATTTTACTCATAATCTTAAACAAAATAGCCAAGAAAAAGAAATTGCTACCGCATGTCCAATTTGGATTTCGGGAGGGACATAGCACTATCCTGGCAGTGAGCAAGGTGATACAGGACACGTTTAATGCCTATAATAAAAAACAATGTAATGCTCTGATACCCATAGACATTACACAAGCCTATGATACGGTTTGGATAAACAAGTTGTTATATAAACTATATGTAACATGCCAAACTATATAGTCATATTAATTAAAAGTTACCTAATCGGTAGACATATAACAGTCAATATAAAAGGCGCATTCTCTACTATTAAAAGAATGTCGGCCGGAGTTCCACAGGGGGCAATCTGGTCGCCCCTACTGTACAACCCTTATCTGGCAGATACCCCTACAAACCCGACGACAGATATCCTGTTTTATGCCGATGGCACCATTATATATGGGCGGTCGTTTTACGAACAAACGGCCGCTCGAAAGGTCAGGTACCATCTTGAAGAGCTCAATTAAATATTACACGAAATGGAAAATTAAAATCAATGTGGATAAAACTGAAGTAATCGTCTTGCATCGAAAATTCACCAACAATAAAATAAACACTAAAATAATAAGTGAGGACAATAACATTAAGGAAAAGAGCGCAGTCAAGTATCTAGAGGTAACCCTAGATACGAGGCTGCGCTTTGGCCCACATGTAACCAAAGTCATCAATAGTATTACGTATGCAAACTTGAGCAGGCTTTACCCACTAGTCGCGCGCCAATATCCATTGGCTGGATGTCGGTCTCGATAACTAGGGCCGAGTAGGACTATTACTCTTTGCACCTAGATTATCTCTGTAGACCTGGACCGGCCTTCGTGATAGGTGGGCCCGCGTACTTCTACCAGACCCAGCTCACAAATGTGAGATGTGTCGTGGTATTTTCTGCGGACCTCCCCTGGTCCTGGCTGTTGAACCTCGCTGGCTGAGGTCTCTTCTGGCGCTCTTCTGTCTTGATGTTTTCTTTCTTCGCCAGCTTGTCACCCCCGGGGGTAGTCATCGGTCGAGTTGGGTTTAGGAAGTTTTGGCTGGGACTGACTGCCGGTACGTAGGACATCAATTGATATCCTACCCCAGATCATCGGAAAGGTAAGGATGAGCTGTGTAGCTCGGGAGTGTGGAGACCTAAGTGCTTCTTTTAGCACTTTCGGTCTCCACGGAGCAGGTAGGACAACGGGCGTCGGACGGTATGTTGTCCGACGCCCGCAAGGAGGTTGGGTTAGGGTTGAAAACGTCATGTTTCTGGTAGTGGTGGTCCGTCCTGGCGTATCTGAAACAGATCTGTTAGTGGGAAATAAAGGTTATACTTACCCGTTGTCCAGTAGCTGAACCCGCGGTCGCTTGTGCCTCGGGGCGTCGGCGGGGTCGTAATCAGTGGCCTGTCTGATCAGCGGGTTCCCATGCTCCTCGGCTTGGGCGTACAGCTTCTTCGCTCGTTCCCGGATGACTTCAGTGACCGTGGTGTACTCCAGGTCTCTGACGATGTCTGCGGTTCTCACGTACCATGGGGCGTCAACTACCGTCCTGAGGGCGATGTTCTCCACTGCCTGGATTCTCTTCATGTAGGACTTCGCCTGGTAGCCCCACGCTACCGAGGTGTACGTCAGCTGCGGCCTGATGAGGGTCTTGATAAGCGTGAGCTTGTTCCTCAAGTTAAGTCGGCTCCCATTTCCCGTCATTGGGTAGATGAGGGCTCTCGTACGTCGGGCCTTGGCTGTGATGGCGTCCGTATTTGTCTCCATGTTAGGCTTCTGTCCATGACCACGCCAAGGTATTTGACGGTGTCGTGCCATTGGATGTCCTCGCCGTTCATGGAGACGTGTCCTGTGGGAATTTCTTTCCGCACTCGTCTGAAGAGGATGGCTTGGCTCTTGTCGGCGTTGACTGCGACTTTCCACTTCGTGCACCATTCTTCCAGGAGTGTGGCCGCTTCCTGGAGTTTTCTGGTTGCGTCTCTGGCCTTCCAGGATCTGGCAATCAGGGCGGTGTCGTCTGCATACAGGGCTAGGGCTGTATGGTCGGTCCGGGGGAGGTCCGAGGTATAGATGGCGAACAGGTGCGGTGACAGCACCGATCCCTGTGGAACTCCCGCCTCCACGGTCCTGTAGGTGGAGAGTTGGTCCGAGATTTTCACCCTTAGCTGTCTGCAGTGTAGGTAGGATCTCACTAGTTTGACGAGTTCGATGGGGTAACCCATACTCATCATTTTAGCTAAGAGACCGTCGTGCCAGACCGTGTCGAATGCTTTGGCGACGTCTAGGAACAGCGCCGCGGTGACTTGACGCTGGTTGAACCCCTTGGTGATCTCCTCGGTGAGGCGAAGCACTTGGAGTTCCGTGGAATGTCCTGTTCGGTATGCGAACTGTTCATCCGGGATGATGTTCAGCTCTTCTGTCTTCTCTGTTAGCCTCTTCAAGATGACCCGTTCTGCAACCTTGCTCATGGCTGGGAGGAGGCTGATGGGCCTGTAAGAAGACGGGAAAATTAGTTCTTTCCCTGGTTTAGGGATCATAATGACGTCGGCCTTTTTCCACTTGGCTGGAAAGTGCCGTAACCTTAACATCGCGTTTACGATGTTGACTAGCGCCGCTACTCCTTTCCTGGGCAGCTTTTTGAGAGCGATGTTTCCTATCTTGTCACATCCCGGAGCTTTTCTCGGCTTTAGGCTCCTCAGGATTTCCTTGACTTCTTCGGGGGTAGTCGGACGGATGTGGTCGTCATCTGGCAGGCGGCGGATCCTTCGTACTCTGCGTTCGACGTCGTCCACCCAGTCCTCGTCCTCGTCATCGAGCTCGTTCTCTCTGCACTGCAGTTCTAAGCTGTCGGCGAACGCCTCGGCTTTTTCCTGGTTAGTGTAGACGATCCCTCGCTCTCCGTGAATCGGGCGCATAGGCTTCCTTCGGTTTCGCAGGGCACGTTGTGTGTTCCACATGCTTCTGTCCTGTGGATCCAGTGACTCAAGGTGGCGTTGCCACCCCTCCTGACGGTGTTCCTGGAGGGCGGCTTTCACTCTTCGGCTGAGGACATTGTACTCCCTTCTATCGGCGGGGAGCCTGGTCCTCTGAGCCCGTCTCTTGGCGCTCCTTCTGTCCCTTATTAGCTGCCTGGTGACCTCTGGGAGGTTTGCCATCGGTGCTGGGTGCCTTCTTACTTCTATTTCCGTCGTGCTGGCCCTTATCGCTTCCAGGATCTGCTCCTCTAGGGTAATGATGGCCCTCTCAACGTCCTCCACGGTTTCTAGCCTGGGAATTTGTGCGATGTACTGCTGCAGGTGCTGCCGGTACGATTCCCAGTCCGTTCGTCTCTTCGTGAAGGTGGCGTTGTCCTCACTCGCCTGTCCTCCTAGGGTTAGGAAGATCGGGTTGTGCTCGGTAGATCCCTCCGTTCTGGTGGTGATCTCTGCCTCGAAGGTCATCTCCTTTAGGATTGCGATGTCCAGTACATCTGGCCTGTGTCTGCCGTTGTCGAAGGTGGGCTGGTCCGGTCCTACCACCATCAGTTCGCCGGCGTGCTGTCCCAGGAACCTCAGCAGCTCTCGTCCTCGAGTGTTGGTTATGCCGCTGTTCCATTCCTGGGATTTGGCGTTGAAATCGCCACTTGTATGTCGCCATTTCGCGCTGTGGACACTACTACGGCGGTGGCGTTCATGTTTTCTAGCTCAGGCAGTACTGTCGGATGGTGGGCTATGGTTTTCTTCACCAATAGGGCCACTCCTCTCGCGGGTCGCTGAGGATTGTTTACCCAGTCCATCCTGTAGGTGTGGTATCCTGGGAAGTTGATCTCCTTGGCCGGGGTCATCTTGGTTTCCTGCAGTGCCATGACGTCTATGTCGTACCTGGTCAGGAGCTCTTCGACTTCAAGTCTTCTTTCTCGCAGGCCGTTGACATTCCAGGCCGCCATCTGCAGGACTTCCGGTTTAACCTGTAAAGGCATTACAGATTAGTTAAATTTGGCATTTGTGCAAAAAATGCGCTCATCGCTGAGCACATTTGTTGCATCTGTGCGAGCACCGCTGTGAGGTTTTTGGCCTCTGGCGATGCTTGTTGTTTTGCGGCAGGGACGGTGTTCTGTCCTGCCTTGCCCTGGGCTACTCTGGCGTAGCTTGTGCCTGGCGCTACGCCGCCCTTCTGTGTTGAGGTCATCGTTGGCCTCTGTACCGGCCTTTGGGTGGCGTTGGCTGATTGTTTGGGGTACTTTGGACACCCCCTGTAGCTGGCCGGGTGGGCCCCCTGGCAGTTCGCGCACTTGGTCGGTTCGTCTGCCTTCTTTTTACACTCCGTCATCCGGTGTGCCTCGTCGCACTTCACACATTTCGGCTGCGCGGTGCACCTGGATTGGCCGTGGCCGAAACGCTGGCAGCGGTGGCATTGGGATGCCGCTACCTTGGCTCGCTGTCTCTCAGTCCTTACAACTAGAGAACAGCACCTCGTTACTTGGAGTATCTTGTCCTGGTCCTGTGGGACTAGGACAAGCATGAGGGGCACCTCCTGTTTTGTCCGTCTTGACATCATTCGCTGGACCGCGGTAGGTGCGAATCCTTGGTCCTGGAGGTCTTCTGCCACCTCTTTGCAGGTAACGCCGCTCGGGATCTCTCGAATGACCACACGTAGCTGCCGTTCCTCTGGCAGGGCATACGTGTGGTACTCCCTCTTTTCATTTGCGAACATCCTTGTCATCCTCCGATAGTCCTCGGACGTCGCGGGCTCGATGGAGATTCCCTCCCCGGTAACTTTGGCCTTGTTGAAGTTTATACCGGTTTCGGTTAAACGACGGCTCACCGTTGTCCACGTCTCTTTGTTTCGCAGCACTACCGGGGGTACACGCTGGCTTCTTGTCCTTGTTTGAGGGGCCTCGGTCTCCTCTTTCCGGGTTTCTTGTTGGGGGACGCTAGCCTCCTGCTGGGGGGCTCTGGATCCCGATTTGCTCTGTCTAGGTGACTCGGACTCGGGGGGGCACTTGATGGGCTCTTCAGCCACCTTCTTTGCCGCCTTAGGGGCCTCTTCGTCCGAGTCCGTGTTGGCAGCGGGCGGATTTTTTCTTTTTCGTGTTTGCGATTCTCCCCGAATCGCACGAAGAAGCTCTTCATGCTGGGACTTCTGTTCCCTCTGCATCTGCTCCAACCTTTCGGTGAGCTCATCTATTTTCTTCTTGAGAGCATTGTTCTCCTCTGTGAGACGTTTTATCGTCTCCTTGTCGTCCCTTGGGGTTGGGGGGCCCCCTCGGGAGCTACCGCTCTGGGACGTTTCGTCTTCACTGTACTCCATGTTACCGTCCTCCACGGTAACGTCGTTGTCGGTTTCCTGTAAGGGAATACCTATATTATTATGGGAAAAAGTTATGATTAATAACAGAAAATGGTGTCTTGAAAAATACGTGTGAACTTCCTCTTCAACACTATCGACGTCACTGGGGCTTCCACTTCACTGTGCACTCTGATGGCTCGGTGTACGTCCGTACGCTTTCACTTCTCGATGCACACTGACCCACTAGTCAACAGACGGAGTAAGCTAACAGTTGTAAACAAACTAACTATTTATAAAGTGATCTTACGTCCGATATTAGCCTATGCTTGTGCGTCCTGGAACACGATCTCAGACGCGCAATGCAAGAGGTTACAAAGGACACAAAACAAAATTTTAATATTATTAACGGACACTAATAGATACACACCTGTTGCAACATTTCATCATTACTACGATATACCTATGATACATGACTTCATTTCAGAGATCGCACAAAAATTTTTCAAATACAAAATACGGAACTCCATTTTAACTAGGGACATAACAAACAACCATGTCCATGATAACTTCATTCATACACATAAGTTAATCCATGAGAACCTCCTGTCATACAATGAAAGAGTATAACACTAAAGTCAAACGGACAAAATCGATGTGAGACAGCGAGACCTGGATTACGATTTATTGCAAACCTTAATGTACATATATAAATAATAGTTAATAAGATAATATCGGTGTATTTTTAATGTGTAAATAGTAGTTAGTAAAACAGGTTTTTGTTTAGTTTCCTGTATAGATCCACAAGTAAAAAGCTTACATCCAAAATTTTTAAAAAAACTTATTTTATGACTCATTGGGATTATAAAACTGATAACGCACTTTAACTAATAAGCAAGAGCTGCAATAGTACCAGAATAATATTAAAACCTGACAAAATAATTCTCTGGGCATACATCAGCCACTCGGTTCGTTTCGGAGTATTTACTCTTTGTAACGCGTCGGGATAACATTCATTGTAAAAGGAGATAATGAAATAGAGAAAATAGGTTAGGTTGTAATGTATATAGTTAAACAGAGTAGAAATCTTTTAAATGGTAAATGGTTCGAATACCGGCTCCGGTACTGGCACTGTCGGAAGAAATGTTTGTATGTCCGCGTATTTTTTAATGTGTAACCCCTTCCGCACAAGCCTCTGGCTTCTGGTATTGGGGGTTGTCTAATTTCTGTGGTGTTTATTTATCAAAGAGCGATATGAACATTTCACTCGAGTTGTACACTACATCATTTTTCTATGACTATTCAACGAAAAAACGCATCATCAAAACATGTGGACAGGGAAGTTTTACATACTTTAATCCAAAAGCATAATATAATGCGCTACCTACAATATTAAAAGTAACTTTCATTTAGTAAGATAAGCTGGGGTTAGAGGGGTGATGAAGAGGTGGTTTCAAAGCAGTCTAGGTGGCCGAACACAGGCAGT
This sequence comes from Leptura quadrifasciata, assembly GCA_963675555.1. NCBI lineage: Eukaryota > Metazoa > Arthropoda > Insecta > Coleoptera > Cerambycidae > Leptura > Leptura quadrifasciata. The sequence goes on from OY776678.1 coordinate 49,778,023, forward strand.
ACGTATCACGAGTAATACTAGTGCAGAAAAGCAAGTAGACTCGGCAGTCCCGCAAGGCTCAGCGCTGGATCCTAAGCTATCTATTATTTATAGAAATGACTAATTCTCAGCAAAAGTTAAAAGTGAAAATTTACACCTTTGCCTTTGATACTGCACTATTATATACCGGTGAGTAGAAAGACCAAAATCTACAAAATATCAAGAGCGACTTAAAATTCCTTGAACAACAGTTTGTTTACAACAACATGCTAATGAATGCCACAAAAACCAAATTCATAAGTTTTACCCTGGGAAAAGGTTAGAAATATGAAAATAAAATATCACAAGCTTGGTTGCAATATGATAGCGATAGCAGACTGGAAGTGCCACACATTAGAGCAAACAAAGATAATTAAATATCTAGGCGTAACTTGATGAATATGTATGCCTTGGAAACCTCACATACAGAACACTAGAAAAAATTCTCTAGGCAGCCTTACAAAATTCTAACAAGCTACACAACTTATGCCACAGCACTTCTCGAAAATGATATGATATGCACTGGCACATTCCGTTTTCACATATGGAATTGTAGTATGGAGAAAAATTTATTTGAGTAACCTCAAAGTATTTTGCAAAAATCATTCATAAGTATAATTTTTTGTAAAAAACCAAGGGATTGCCCATGAGCTATTTGTAGTACTAAAAATATCAAACTTAAGAAGGCAGTTCTGCATTACCCTAATAAATGTACAAACACTATAGATCATTGCAATATTAGATAGACATATTAACAAAAAAAATAACTAGAACACAAAATGAAGTATTATTAGAAATCCACTTTACGTACGTGACAGGAATACAAAAGTCGTCTCTAGTTTTAGCCCCTAAAATATTTAACTGACTTCCAGAGGGATTATTGTGGAAAAAAATTTAGTATACGCATAGTAAAACTAAACTAATGAAATTATGCATATTAGTCCATTTAACGAGACTCCAAAAAGGTCAAAACATCAAAAGTATGTAGAATCTTTTGCAATACATTTCGCAATACATTTCCCCTCCTATTTTCGAGGATGAGAAATACTATGGTGATGGTTTCGAGTTCCGAAACACTTGCGTACTTTAGAATTCAGATATATTCGAATATTACTAATATCTGCATGAACAAACTTTGTAGCATATTTGGTTCTATTATTGGAATTGTTATTGTTTTGAAACACAATAATGACATATCGAGGTTTTTCCGATTACTCGCGGTTTTAACAGTCGATATATCAAAAGCAAACAGTCAAATCTAATATGGATGTCACCCATATCAGATCAATGTAAAATAAGGTACCTACCTAAAATAAATAAATAGTTTGGAAATACCAAAAAAACTTGCTTTTATTAGAAAAAATTAAAAGACTGGGGCGAGCGTAGATGCGTCTTTACTATATACATACTTCGATATGCGAGGTAAAGCAACGTTAGGCGCGGTTAGCACTTGGATGGGCGACCGTTTCAAATGTTGTAGTATATTCCCCTTAGCGCCAATATGGCCGCCCAAAAAATTACTAAAAATAGTCAAATAAATCATTTGCCCAGGCCCACCTGGCAAATACCATAAAAAAAGTCCCTAAGACACCTTGCACACTAAAAAACTACATTTAACAACAGAAAAATTTAATAAAAACAAGATACATTCGATAATTCACAATAATCCAAATTCTATCATAAACTTAGCTAAAACACCTCATTCCATCAAATTATCAAAAAAATATTACAAAATACTCACTTCAAAAATACAGCCCCCTCAACATCTTCAAACATTAACTATTTACTCTCCCAATCTCTAGTTATTCAAATTTAATTTCATTCGTCACACTTTTGACAAGCCCCCGTATACTAATTTCAACGTCAATTTCAATTTCCCCACATTATCTCAAAACCCCTTTAAATCATCTTTACGAACCGCCCATGAGTTAATCTTTTTACAACCAGACCAGTTTACATGTTCCGGTGAGTTGCTGGTCACTCGTTCCTATCTTCATTTTAGTATTATATATTCAACTTTCCTTTCATTCAAGACCCTAAGTCAAATTTACTATTTCCCTTTTCATGCTGGCAACCCGTCGCCAACTTCACTTCATTACCCTAAATAATTTATTATGACCACACCCAGCCTCAAGCGTAACGCTTAAAATACAGTCTTAATTAAATGTTTAAATCGAACTATCAACGCTACCTTACGGGGCAATTTCCAGACCGCGGTCATATTCACAGTTATCTTCAATAATTCCTAAATAAAAATAGATTCCAATAACATTCTTATATTAGTAAATTGCATTTTTCACGGCCCATTCAGTCATGTAACTTTTATTTCAAAATTCATAAATTTCAAAAAGTATTGCACAACATTACGCAATATTTCGCAATCCTCGCCCAAATGAATGGCCGGTTCCGTTTTAAATTCCCATCCAGCTTTCATCCAGCTCTCGGCTACGTCGTGCCCCGTGCTTAGTATAAAAGGAGAAGCGTGCCGAGGCTCCGTCAAGTTGTGTTTCCGGTATCTACGATTAAGTTCTTACTTCCCGCGTTGCCCTTTGGTCGCCACAGAGCCTAAACCCAAAGTAGTGTTTTCCGGCTAAGTAACGAAACCCAAAGTGTACCCGTGCCTCTTCCTAGGACTCCCCTAGTAAAAAATCGGTGTTTTAGTTTTAGTGAATAAAAGCCAAGTGCTAATTTTTTGTTTAACGCCTACGCGGCCATAGTTTTAAGTGAATAAAATCCGTCTTCGCGACATTAATATATAGTGAATTTAAATTCTTCGATCTGATAAAAAATTATAACAACCCACGCTACGATTAAAGGCAAAATTCTACGTGTCGACAAGTTACCGAAAGAAAATTTTGTTAATTTTATAAAACCAAATCAAAAGACTCTGTTTTTTAACTAAATAAATATTTGTAAATTCGTTTTAAAACCAAGTGTGTTTATTCAACCAACGAATATACAGGGTACTCCAATAGACCCTACTCCAGAATCCCAGAAAGGGAATTTTAGCTGAAGAAGCTTATACAGGGTGAAGCTTTGGACCCTCACCAAGAAATAAAAAAGCAAATTTTACGCTCTGCTCTCATACAGGGTGTACATATCGGCCGAATCCTTCCGTTTAAGGACATACCACCCCAACCTACTTCAAAACAAATTAAGTGCACGAGCGAACTCTAGTAGTCTCAGACCAAGCTAGCCAGCCCAAATCTTTTATCTTTCTGACCTTGAGGGTCAACCAGTGACGTATCCGTGTTCACGACGCCCGTCGTGGACCCCAAATATTAAACCTAGGTTCCCGTTCGTGTTCACAAAGAAGACCGTGTCCTCGCCTCACATATCTTCCAGCGGCTTGTATATCAGTGTATGCGTGGAAGCTATGCAACCTTAGGCGAGGGTTGTGTAGGTGATATACCATCTTTCGAAAGGGATATAAAGCCGTCGGTCCCATGTCTATTAAATGTTAGGCAAGTAAAAGATCCCCCTTCCCTTCTTAAGGGAAGAGGTTCGGCAAAATTCCTGGTTGGGGGTATCGCGTCTACAGGCGTCGGTGATAAGCCTCAGTAGCGGAAATATACTGACGTTAAATAAATGTTTAAAAAAAATATTAAAAGATTAAAGTAATTTCTAATACATAACTACATAAATGATAAAAAGTGGGATATGCTTCTCATCAATAGATAGAGATAGTATTAGTTCGTGAAAAAATACAAATTCGGGATTTTGATGAATATGAACATTTTGAAGACAAAAACTATCAAATATATCAGAATCGACATAGCATGTGTATCTGTCTGTGTGTGATATATTTTCCTCGAAGACGGCACGATGTAGTAATCTGATATTTTAGATATAAGACCTGGAACGTCCAAGAAAGAACGCTATCGAATATTTGCGATAAAGTCTAATAAACTTTACATTGGTGGGTCCAAAGGTCTGAAGTAATATGTATTGGATCGGTCAGAAATATCAGTGGTTCTCAAACAATTCATAAATGTTAACTGGCTGAATAAAATTTTTAGAGGGAAAATTTTTAACTTTCGATATAACAAACTTTTAAAAATGGAAGAACCCAATTTTTATTTAGGTTAGAATTTAAACAATTGCCTCCCCAGAACTCACTCCGGGACCGACAATTCGCGGTGGCGGATTGCAGAATCGGGCGGATTAGGTCTGGTTGATCTAAATTTTGATTTCAATAATTTTGGTTCTCCGAAATTTTGGTTTTTGTCAGAATTGTGGTGGAATTATTTTAGAGGCAAAAATGTATTAATAGAAAACTAGAAACAAACGGAACAAAAAGAAACTAACTGAATGGAAGGGAGACAGGGAAGATTTAAATATTCAATTCAATTCAGGTATAAAATATCTGTAAAGGTGGATAAGGCAAACGGAAGTTATAGTTGGTGAAAGTTTGGCTGCTAAAATAAGGCATTATACTGCTTAATTTATGTTACGTTTATTGTTAGGACACTATCGCCCAGATTGAAAGAGTAGAATTTTTGGGAGATGTCTCGGACATAGTCCGCTATTGGGCTAATGTCATGACAAAGTGCGTATAGGTCTCTCTCTCTTCCAGAATTTCATATGAGGCGCATAAATTTGTACTCCAGGACTTTCAGTTTTCTTATTGTCTTGATCGACGTACTGCACTACTTCGGCGCCGCGTATGTGATAGACAGTCTGACCACCATCGTATACAACATTTTTTATTTTATCGGTTAAGTCTGCCACCCCTGACCATGAGCGAATACAGACTCCCAAACAGGAAGTAGATCGTCTATACTGTATCAATATATGCGTATTGAACGTCAGTCGCTGGTCAAATTTGACCCCCAAGTACTTCACGCACCTCTTAGTTGGAATTTGGTTTTTCCGGATCGAAATTGGTGTTAGGATTCTATTTTCAGTAAATCGGCGCGTGAAGACTATCACCTCTGATTTCTCAGCGTTTAGTTTACCCGAATCTTCCAATGGTCGTAACATCCGGGGGCACGGGTCATATACGCTTTGAGCAGCATATTCGCTGCTTGAGAGTTATGGGAATACCCACACATGGCTGCGTAATTCAATTCGAGTATCTTTACACACTAAGATACAAGTGAACAACAATTCTGCTACAAAACGTGCCTTGCAAGCATTAGACAATTGTAATACGTTTAGTGTTTGACAATGTCCGTTCTCGGATCAATATCCACTATTTAACACTGAAAAAGAACTTAAATATTTCATATAAAGGCGAATTTAATTCCAATATGAGACAACTTTTAACCCAAATAAATAATAGTTCCTAATAACGATTGACAAATCTTTAGAGTTTGAGCAGCTTGGTAGACATAATTGAGCAATATATTTGGGCTATTGCATTAACTTTGTGTGCAAGAGAAATGAAGTCATACGCATAGTGTCAGCTCAAACATGCCAAGTTATAGTTTACTAGTGTGGAAGTTTTCGTCGAGTAGGTACTACCCAAATAATACATTTCTCTAGTACTCATTTACCTAGCAATAAAATGTAAAGAAATAAACGTGGTGTCCCAAGCGTGAAAGTGTTTTGGGATGCCTAACATCGGAAATGGAAAGGAAATAATGGTATATAAGTTACGTGGTTTAATTTTTTACTTTCTAAAATGTGATTGTAATGCCTATTAAGTTCTGTTGGTATTGTAACGCCGCTACGTTGGTGCTGCAACTTGCGCTTTAGGACCAATGCAAGCGGGTTTCGCCTCGAGCGGCAGTTTCTGTTTTAAAGTGTAGGAACTCACTTTTAGTATAATAGAGGCCTCAGATAAAATCAGTAAAGACGGGCACCAGGGGTCGTAACTTAGGCCGTCTCTCTCATGGAATGAACAGCTGTAATGATTTTATTTTTGTAACACTTTTACTAGTTCAGGACAGTACATAATAGAGTAGAGACTCAAAATAAGGCTCATAAAACATTTTAATAATATATTGGGAATATTTACAGTTCAAAGCAAAAATCAAATCACGATATGGTTCGCATTTCAAGAGCACGGTGTAGTAGATCGTTAGGATAGTTAACGCCGTCAAGTACAATACATCGCGGGAAGAGTACCGCCATGGTGTTCCTCGATAATACTCTACAAACTGCACCGCTATAACTTCCTTATCTACTTCATCAAACTCATTCACTCATTCTTGAAGGGTAGATTCCTACAGGTCCAAGTGAATAACAAACTCCCGCAAGGATCGTGCCTGTCGCCAAAGTTGTACAACATGTACGCCTCCGACTTCACAGAGTTCCCGAATACGATTCTGGTCAAGTACGCCGATGACACGGCCATGTATGCGCAATCGCATAATGCACAGGCGGCGAATATGCTGCTAAAGACGCACATGGCTCGTGCCATAGTTTATTACGACCAGTGGAAGATTCGGGTGAACGCTGAAAAATCGGAGGCGATAGTCTTCACGGGTCGATTCACAAAAAATATAATTCTAACACCAATCTTGACCCGAGGAAACAAAATTCCTACCAAGAAGTGCGTGAAGTACTTGGGGGTGAGACTGGACTAACGACTGATGTTTAATACCCATATCAATGAGACAATACGGACGGTCTACTCCCTGTCCAGAAGTCTGTATCCGCTCATGGTCAGAGGTAGCAGATTTAACCGACAGAATAAAAAACTGTTGTACACAACGGTGATCAGACCGTATATCACATACGCGGCGCCGGTGTGTTACAGCATACCGACCACGACAATGAGAAAACTAAAAGTGATCGAACACAAATTTATGCTCCTCATCTTTAATTCTGGAAGATACACCTCCCTCAGAGAAATATATGCACTTTGCCACTGCATAACCCCAATAGCGGACTACGTCCAGGATATCTCTCAAAAATTCTATTCTTTCAAGCTGGGCGGTAGCCCACTAACAAGACACATAACTCAAATTAGACAGCATAATGCCGGATTAAACACTTCTTACCATATCAGACGTTACTGATTTTCCGGCAACCTCTGTAGCCAACTTCACCAACTATAACTTCCGTTCACCCTATCCACCTTTACTGATATTTCATATCTTTTGTATCTTTAAATCTATTCTGTCCCCCTCTTCTTTTTTGTTTGTAACCTTTTTGTTGCGTTGTTTTTCTTGGTTTCTTTTTGTACATTTATATCTCAAAATCCATTTCTCACTGCAAATTAAAAAAAAAATCAAAACCTGGTGGATTCGAAATGTTTTTAAATGATAGTTTAGGCCAGCCTTTGTGCAGAGACTATTAAATTTTGAAATTTTTAACAACAAGAATAAAGTAATTTTTAATATTATGAAACAGCTAGATTTGCGAACTTGACGTGTGAACCCAATTATTGAATAAGACAGTGCATCTCAGGTGGAGTGTCCCACTTAAAGGCAGCGTCCTTGACTGAGAATTTCACGGACCATAGCCCGGTGTAACTACTATTGCACAGAAAATTTATATAACAAATAAGTTCAAACGTCAAGTTTTATTTTACTAGATATAATTTGTCTTTGCTTATTACGATCGTGTATGGTATTAATTTATTACAGCTCGTCTCAGGTGGAGCGTTCCACTTAAAGATAGTGCCCCCGACTGAGAATTTCACGGAAAAATAGTCGTTTGGCAAAATTAAAATAAAAAAAATTGCAATTACAGTACAAATCTTCGACGTAACACCTCTGGAGTGTCCCACTTAAAGGCAGCGTCCTCTGAGGGTATATTTCGCGGTAAAATGTATCCTCGAATAGTCCAAAATTACCACAAAATATTAATTCAGAATAGTGAATTATTACCAAAAATGTTGACTGGTCATGTCGGGCGTGGGAAACTAAACTTACCTTTTGCAGCAGGCCGTGCAGGATATCCCCGTACTAGGCTAGAATTCATCCTGTCTAGTGCACATTGTGCGATAGCCTGTGAGCCAGACAGTCATCAATCGACATCGTAGCAAAACGTTTACAACCGGTAATGTCAATTGATCGATTGCAAATAAATTACTTATATTATTTCCGAAAAAGAATGAATTTAATTGCCCATGTATTAATAATTATAATTCTAAATCAAATTATTATTTTTGAAGCCGGTTTATATTGATAATTTCGAGCGTTAACTAATTCAAACAATTAACTTTCACGGTCTAAACTTCTTGCAATTAGTCTGAAATTAAAACGTTACCTGGTTACAAAAAAAAAACTAAACTTAATAATCCCCTGTTGATAAAAATAAAAATATATTACTTCAAACACAAAATTAAACTGAGAACATATAACAAATTTCCCATTTAAAATTAGCTTGCTTCATTACAGTATTACCAAATTTCGCACGTCGTTTTTTTCTCACTTTCCATACCAAAAAGCTTCTCATTTAATAAACTGAGATTTGAGGTAATATGGTTAAATCAAATAGGTATATCATATTAACGTAGACATGCGCTAACGAAGGCAGCCAATTACAAAGATTTGCACAATCTCAAGGACTGATTAAAATGTATCAATACGTTCGATAAATAATTACAACTTTCACTATACTTGTTTGCAATTTTGCTCTGCAGATAAAAAAGCAACAAAAACTTTACGACTTCATTAATATACCGTTATCATATGTACTATTTCGCCCGCAAATCGAATCACATACCTTTATAGATTTTTAATGTACGTCGGCTTGTTTGATGACCCCATACCGAATGGTTCACCGGTGTTAATAATAAGCTCGTAAAGTTTTTATTATCTTTTTATCCGCACCGTAAGTCCACAGGTTACTATACTCTTTTATCTTCCGGATATCCCCAGTTGCCAAGTAACGAATTGACAATTTTGATTGAGCATTGATGAACCGACTCTAAAACCGGTCCAGATATTCTCGAGTTATAAAGCAAAAGACATACAAACAAACACAATCTTCCTTTTCATCGGGAGTTAAAAATACGTGCTATAGAGTAATCTAATAACCTATTGCATGAAATGTTCATTAGTCTCCTGATACGGTATGTGGCAGTTTGTTTGATCAAACCATTTATGATCAAATTACCTGATTAAATACTTGCCTTAATTACAATCGGAAGCAGACATAAACAGGGAGTGTTTGAAAAAATCGTTGTAATAAATTTATTGACATATATGATAATTATTAGGACATAAATAAAGTATTCAATATCGACAATATGCTCTCTATCAACTCTATTAATATTTAATTATTATTTACACTATATTTTATTTTTACATATCCATATACAGAACATGGAAAAAATGTGCGTCCATACAAAATAAGTTTTTGAGTACTTTGAACCGAGAAAAAAAATTTGAAGTTATGTATTAAGTTGCAGATTATTTCAAATATCAAATTGGATGTCTTTAGGACAGATTATTAAAGCCATTTAAAAAATATGAGAAAACCTGTAGTAAAAGTTTTAAATATAACTTAACTTATTTCTCATAAAGCATGTTATAAGATTCTCGAGGTTTCAACACTAAATAAATTTTAAATAACTATCGTCACCGCCTCTCAGATCCCGCTCTTGACATTACTAGAAATTATAAAGTATTTTTCCCGATACAGTAAACAAATTGAAGATATTTTAAAATTTTGAGAATTTTGATTACATCTCATTTCTTGCAATACCACCAACGACCGGAGACATTTGTACAAAACGGATGAAAGAACAATATTTCGCAAATTAAATTGTTTAAACAAATATGTTCCGCATTTCGTCTGAAGTCCAAAACTTACAGCTATACCTTTTTATATGTAGACTTCATATTAATAGAGAATCTCTACCCAGATGTTTTCTTTATTTCGGTTTTAGTTTTATTTCTAATCCACTAATAGTTTAAATATACACTTCACCACAAAATATGTTGATAGTCTAACTTTACAAACATTGGTCACACTGTAAATTGGATGTCTATTCTAAATAAGCTATGGTCAATAATTACTCTTACATTCATATAATAGTCACAAAAATGGAGTAAATGGGCAGGTATATAATTACTTGTCAAAAATGTTGATAAAAATGTGTGCGAATATATTTCTGCTAATTTTGTATTCAAAATATTTGGAGGCTTGTGTAAGTATATAACATGAAATAATGACAATACTAATTAATAATAAGTTTAGTGAATTATCTTCGTTTGTGTTATTACTGATGTCTGCTATATGGGTTAAATTATTATCCGTGCGGCCGTGCGGTCCAGTCCATGTGTAATTTTATAATTTTAAATTGCCCTGACAGATCCCTGGACGTGAAATGTGCTCATTCCTATTACTTCTCCTTCCTTCTCTTACTTGTCTAACTGACCGATGCAAAATATTCATATCCAAGACCAAAAATTAAAGAAACAAGTATTCGTTGTAGAATTATTACTATAAGAATCATCATGAAATATTGAATTCATTATAATATTGCTTTTATCAATAGGCATTAACAATATTTATAATTAATTGTATTTCTTAAAATGTCGATATTTTTGGATTTATTTTATATATTTTCAGAACCTTTGCTTGCCTGTCTACTTGGTTCTCTGAATGTTTTTCCACCCTAACTTGAAAACTGCTCAATAGGTTTTCAAACATCTTTACATTAGCGCATTCGCCAATATTTCGAATACTGCTCCTGGATATTGTTCGTTCCATAAATTAAAAAATGGCAAACCAAATGCAAGTTTCGCATAAATTGGTTCAATAGTTTCGGAGAAGTATTATGCCAAAAATGTATAATATATACACGCATCGCATTGATAACCTCTCTTTCGAAGTCCGTTAAAAATTTTGAACATATCTAGATACTTTTATTTAAACAATAGTTTTTATAGCTGTGACTGTGAAGAGTTGGGAGAGTGGAAAAATGAAGTGAGGTGGCAATTAGGGAAACTTAGTGGGAATGCGGAAAGATGATGAAAAATAACGATAAAGTGAGTGAATGTGATGCTGGAAGGGTGGTAGAAAGGCAGTAGAATATGGTCAAAAGATGGGGGAGATAGTGGTATGGTTGAATAATACAGGAGACAGTGGGAAAGGATTAGTGAAGGTAGGTATTGAGAAAGCAGAGTAATATATATGTAATGATGGAAAGCAAAGAGAGATAAAAGGTGACCTAAAAAAAACTGTAAGAAAAAAGAAAGCTGGTCTCAAGGCCATAGAAGCCGGTGGGAATCAGGAATATGAACAAAAATTAGGAGAAAGCTATGGTAAATTGGGAGAAGGTTGTAGTAAGTTTGGAAGGTGGTTAGATAATGTGATGTTAGAAAAACGAGAAAAATAAAGAAAAAGTATTGGAAAATGGGAAAAGGTGGTGGAAAGTAGGGAAAGTTAAGACATAATCGTAGGAAAGTGAGGAAAGGTAGTAAGAAGGTGAACAAAGAAAGTGAATGGAGGTAGGGTAGGGGAATATTATGGGAAGGAGAGGAGATGTTTGTTCGGTGGAGATATAGTGAAAAATTATTGGGCGGTCCACGCAAATGTAATCCGGTATGTTGTAAGATAATTTATCACAGAGGACTAATACATTAAATACGTAATAGCTGCAACTAGCTCCTAACTTGCTATTATAGCGCACATGACCGTAATCAAACACAAGGTTACGGTTGTCTCCTAATGTGCCACTTCGCCAACAACACCTTCTTTTTGTAACTTATTGCGCATAATTATTGAACCTGATTTTGCATACTCTTCAAGAAAGTTGGTTCATTGGTTCGAGAAAGAAGTTTTTGATACTACCCACCTTGTCGCTTTTAGATTCGTATGTACATGTAATTATTTTAGTAATGTCATAAAACTTAGTCTGTACGTGGTTCTTTATGTAAAGTTTAATATTAAGGTTTCCTATCTGATAATATTTACCTTAGAAAATTATTTACTTTTTGAATGGTTGAACAGTGTGTTTATGAATTGAGAAACCTAGTTAATCATTTATGTTATTTAGTTGTAGTTTTATTATTCACGATTGATCTGCGGATTTATGTTTAAGGTTTGTTTTGGAGTTTAGTTGACCATTACCTTATATTTAGTCTATACTTGTATTACCAGGAAGGTAAGTTGGAACAAAGACAGAAATTGTTTTTATACATATATTCCGATGTTGGTGACAAATCGTCAATTTCGGAGGGAATAAAATAGTACTCTCAAGGTACGTTTCCTATCCTCAAAGTATGCTCATAAAAACAATTTATGGCTATCGAAGAGATGTCGTAGAGTGTAGTAAATACACAACCAACTTAGGGAAATGCATTTAATAGTGGGGCGCAGAAGCAGTACCAACTAGGGGTATATTTCTCGAAGTTTCGTAGGCAAAGTCGGCCATCACAACAAATCTGGTGCCGTGCCGTAATCCATATAATTGGAATAAAATAACCCATAGTTGTAAAGTCTTAACGCCAGAAGCAATAAACAATCTCCATACAAAAACCCCTGAAGCGTGCGTTAACAATACTTACATTGCGTTGACCGCAAATAAATAGAGTAAACCACCCTCGCACAAAGGCCCTTGTTAAACGTGATGACTAGCAGTATTAGAATATTGCTAAATAGTTAGTATGACTAGGGTCGTTGTCCCGTTGACCCAATAACATAATTCAAGGAGCATTTCATACTAACCATAGAGTAAAATTCAGCCCCCGCCGAGAAAGCGGAACAATATTAGCTGTTAACTGAAGCAAAACAAATGAGACTGTGATTTGAACTAACTTGACTAACTTGAAAACAAAACAATTTGTCGGTATATCGGATAAAGCAAAATTAAATGAACATAACTTTTGAAACTTTGTGAACTAATTAAAATATAATAAATAATGATGCAACTTAAATTAACCTTGAAATAAAAGAACGCTGTTCCCAAACCAGTAAAAAAACATAAAATTATAGCCTAAATTGCCCTAGCTCGGATTGTTTGCCCCTAATTAAAGAAACTTAATTAAGGCACAAATTAACCTAACCTTACAAGCCTTAAAACTTTAGATACCACCGCGGCCGAACGGCTAGTGAACGTTAGGCTCAGTATGTATATTGTATAAGTCCACAGATTCTCCCCCGGATTCCTTATATCGTGGCCAGATAAATTTAGAAAGGCCCGTAATGACGATGAAATTTAGTTAACTGATTTGAAAAATGGGTAAGGCCGTGGGACGAGCATTTAAGTCACCTGTGCAAATTGGAATTTCTCTCCCGGGAGTCACATCATCGTCTTGAGGAACTTCATTATTGCATAGCTGGGAGTCTGCTGCTATTTCTTCAAAATACAAGGCCTCGACCCGGCAAGTGTCGGTAAGAATTAAACCGGATCTAATTCTCTTGTACCCAAATACAAGTCCTCGATACGGAAAGAATCGGTAATAATTAGATCGGATATAATTCTCTTGTATACGTCCTGGTAGAATCTCTGGTAGCTTGGCTTGGTTTCTCCTAGGTGGTAGCCTCCCCTGGGCAGATCAAAGGAAAATGACCCTCTTTCGCGATTTCCTCATCGCTTTTATATGCACGCCGCCCTATGCAAAACGTGTATGACACGAGAGTGAGAGTGACCTGTTTGGAGACACATAGTCGGTCTACATGAAAATGACATTCATTAAATTTTAGATACGGGTTCCAATGACTAACAAGGTTCATTATGGTTTTTAAACCTCTTTAATATCTGTTTACAAATGTAACGCTCTAGCATAGCCTAAACGTTGCTTTTAGGACTTTTAAACTTATTCATCTCTGTCCAAAATAAAATTATTTGGCTTGAAAACTGAAATATTATCAAATGCGTATTTTAAAATTGATAATTTCTTTTTAATTTTAATTCCTTGTGACTATGGCGTAAGAAAAAAATGATTATTGATAAATTAAATAAGAGTAATTGAATTTTTGATAATAAAGCAAGAAAATAATTTGAAAACGGCTGACTCTATACGGGGCGTTTCACTACCCTGTGCAATTCTATTCTATCAGTGGAAAGTAACAAGGAATTGTAACTTACCACCTACTATAAAATTGAAGCCAGTGCAAAAGCGTGTAATTTTAAAGGTGCTCTTCCGATGCATGCGACAGCGACCAGAGAACGCGGCCGTAGAGAACGCGACAACCTAGAGACCAACGACAGCGAGGGCTACTAACTCTCCCGATACACGCGACAGCGACACACAGTTGTGAGTGTGTTATTGAGCTTGTACGAGTGAGAAACTGACATTGCAGAGACGCGACTCGACAGGAAAAGGTGTCGCGTCACCGCTACCGAACCAGTCCAGAAATCTACTAGAGCGACAGCGACCAGAGACCGAGATACTTGTTTTTCGCATCGGGAGAGCTCTCATTTAATTCCACTAAACCGGTGCCCTGCGAGACACTTGTCCCTCTCTCCGGTCGCGGCGTCTGGTCGTTGTCGCGTCCATCGGGAGAGCGCCTTAAAGAATACGTTTGCGTCAACTATTCATATTACTGCATTTGTTTGGGGCTATTTTTTTTACTTTTAGCTGCCACGTAGTGAAAGAAATATTGATAACACAGAGACAACGTAATGACAGAAACTGTTTGTACTATTTATATTACTTAGAACTTTACTATTATCAACCTCTGCCATGATAATATCATTTAATAATATCTGACGCCACCTCTCTAGCTAATATGTTTATGTCCATTATTCACATTACAATTATTTATAAATATGAACCGAAATTATTATCTACTAAAATATTGGCCCAAGATGGCCCATAATGTTCTATTACTATGAAAAGTTATATATATATATATATATATATATATATATATATATATATTTTTTTTTTAGAATGGTTACTCATATACGCTGAATAGTCTCCAAAACTGCAACGATAAAAATGTAATTAAAGTCGCTCCAAAAGGATTGAATTCGATCTTGGATAGCGACTGCAATATAATGCTTTCTGGATGTTGTAATATCACTAAACCATTCAAAACTGCAAAGGTGAGTAAAATAATTTATAGATTCTCTGCCATTTAGGATGATGAAACTCAAATTCTTTTTTGCACGTTATGGGTCTGGAAAAGACTTATTACTTTACTTGGTTCCAATTTCCATTACTGTCAATATTAAGCCTATGATGCACAAAATTGGTAAAAACATAATAGGTATTTATTTATTAAAATTATTTTTTAAAGAAACTATAACTATTTCAAATATTTAATGAAAATCTAGACCTAAATACTTTCTTAATTAGAAAATTAATACCATTAAAGTTCCTTTCCAAACATCGATTTTATAAACTGGCCTTCAACAAATATTAATACGCATGGTGTCCCAGAAGTTGATTGTTTGCTTGTAACATTCAAACTCCATTGCAATAAAATTTAGACACTGTACTATGTAAGTATCTCTAATTGGAAAATATGGAACTTTTGTGTTTTCTCTTGGAACCTAGAGTTAGAATGGTCTTCATCCTTTTTAGGCCTAAACTTTGCATTGATAAGTAGATTTTTTTAAATATGAGATGATATTTTTCAAATTCAAATTCTTCACTGATCTTTGTTGCTATAGATATAAAACAAGTCTTCCTTTATATCCTCTATAGTGCTTAATAACATCGCAAAAAGCATATTTTGTCGCAAACATCTAGTATATAAAATGAAAATAAACCAAAAAATAATATTAAACGCAGATATAGAAACACATAAAAATATTACAAAATTTTAATAGTGTGAGATCCAATTGTAAGGTGAGGAGGCGATTGTGGGAAAGTGGGAATGTGGACAAATGTGGTAGAGAGGTGGGAGAAAATGGAAGATAGTAAAATGCGGGGCACGGTGATGGAAAAATAAGTGGAGGAGGTGGGAAAGTAAAGAAAGATGATGGAATACTAAGAGAGACGGTTGTAAAAACATGCTTAGGTTTGAACGTGCATATACACAAGTACGATTATAGTAAGTTTATTTAAACGAGAATTGATACAAAGTTTCAACGTACGTAAAAAATTAAAACATAATATTTTTAGTTTAGACAATCTATACCCCATTGTAGATACAACCTTACAAAAATAAAAAGATACGTCAAGTATCCAGATACAAACCTCAAAAGCTGGTCTGTATGGAGAGGTACTCAAGACAATAAAAATTGAAACTTTGTTTGTTTGAAAATGTTTCTAACTGTCTTCCAAGTCATGTCAATGGCCCGGATATATCTAAGAGATCTAGACTTGTCTTAGTGAAATAGATTGGGACCGACAGTTTATAGTAGATTAGAAACAAGTTCCTGAGAATAATTTATAATTATAAATTACTTCGCATTAGATGGGGTTCGACCCCACTTCGCCATAAACAGGCACGCTAAGCATAGTTTAATTTAAATTAATCGCAGTTATCATTTGACAGCTTTGAGGAAGTTAGCCTCGGGCAGCAAAATACCTAAAGCCGGCACTGATTTAATATCGTTACCGTAATAAATATTCATACTATTCTTCATGTTGATTCCTCATCTCATTATGTGATATTAATTCAGCTAATATACTTACCTAGTCTCAGTAATCATATATTTCCTGAATTTTCTGATAATTATTTCATGATAATTATCTAATATATTGACAACTGAGTGAAAATATCATTGCGATTAAATAAACATTATCATTACAGAACAAAAGATTGACGCGTTAAATATTTCCCAATGATCACAATATACTTTGAAACCTATTTTAAATAAGCTGTTAGTATTAAGGCTAATAATTACATATTATATAATATCTATTTATAATATAATTGTTCGATTAATTCTTTAAAATGTTGATTAAATTATGTGAGGTGTAATAGATGTTCTGGTCTAATGCCGCATCCTTACCAAATGGATAGTAAGAAACAAATACAAACTTGAATGTATTGCTAAAGTACAAAATGCAAACTCCAACTCATGCCATATAATTGCGTATAACTGTGGAACATAAAATAATTAAATTACATTTAAAAAACCAGCGATACAATAAAACTGGCATTGGAAATGCATGAAATAATGCTTCTTTTCTTTTGGCTCATAACATTGGGTGGGTTTTGGGTTGCTCAACTATGTTTGTCCATCTGGCTCTAACTACTACTACTCTTCTCCAATTTCCCACTCGTAGTCATTTGATCTTCTACCATATCATCTACAGGACCGGTCATAGTCCCAGGCAACCCAGGCAACTGCCTATGGTGCCACACGATTAGTGGCGCCAAACGCCAAACAAGTCTCAAGTAGATAATTTTAAAAAACACAATGTTTTCTGTATCAAGTAATTAGGAAAAAAAAATCCGACAACACTGTCGGGTATGAATTACAGAAGTTATTTTGTTATTTTAGTTAATTTCAAACATATTTTAAAAACGTGCTTGCCTTGTTTTACTTTAAGTTCTACTCTAATACCTGTTGAATTAATGTGAACGATAACTTAAAATTATAACATTGATAGGTATCTATTGTTTATTGTCTTGCTCTTTGACCTTTTTTACAAAACGATTTGAAAAGAGGGGGGCGCCAGAATTGAACTTTGCCTAGGCTGAAAATAGTAATTAGACCGGCTCTGATCGTCTATCTATCTTTTTTTAGGTCGCCCTTTTGGTCTTCTAGTTTGAGGGTTCTAAACTGAACGTCAAAAATTATAGTCTTAAACGTCCTTCAGAAGAATTTCACAAGTTCAAATATGAAATGAATAATACGGACAGGGACTAACCGTGCTGCTTCTCACACAACCACATCTAGTCCGCTGTTACTAACTCGGTAACACATTCGCCACTAAACATCCATACCCTACCCAGGATTCGCGTCCGATACTCCTTGATCTCAAGCCTAACGCGTAAGCATTGTGCTACTGAGCAATGAGCATTCCTACACACATTTTTGTCTTTTCCAGTAAATTATGAAATTGTTGAGCATAAGTAATTGTGTTGAAAAGATTCTCGCAAATAGTTTTCTACGTTAAGTACTGAAAAAGATATAATATGTTGAAGTAATGTTTTATAGACGTCCACAGACAAATATGACGAGAAAGTAAGCTATAATTATGTGACATCTCATACTTAAAAATTGATTGAACCTTTTTATCTTATTATATATTGTGTTGCCTAAATTATTCTTAACCGATATTGCAACAGACCTTTAACTGAGAATTTGTAGGTAACATACTATGTTAAAAAGGACCATTTTCCACTCATGAAAGGAGAAATGGATTTTTGTGAAGCTGCAGATCAGTCTCGTTTTCCAACCTTCCTGCAAACTCTCAGAATAATGGGAATATCAAAATGTCCATTGCCTGCGGTAAGTACCACTTTTTAGAAACAGTACTGGTATGATCTTGTAATAATAGCCAATTTCTACGTTTTGTCTATGGTTATTTATGCAACAGGTGCATAGGGAGCGTCATCGCACGAGCCGTAGGTGACTGGTGACTGTTGTGGAACGGAATAAGCTATAGATTTGCGGTAATTGTGTCTGACCATTGTGATCAGTAATGAGTTATATGAAAAACGGGAAATTGAAGAAACAAGTTCATCAATGCATAAACTAGGCAAATCTGGCACGTTGTGATAGTTTTAAAGATCTAGACGTAGCATTTGACTCACATCTTTCCTTTATAGAACACATAAGTAACATAGTGACATCATCTTTTAAAATGTTAGGGTTTCTCATACGATATACTCGAGATTTTCATCATACAAGTACCATAAAAACGACCTAGGACGTTCAAATCAATCTATCTCGACACTTAGTTTGTATGTTGGTATCAAATTGTAACTTTTATAAAAAATTATGTTCCTCTCATACATCAATTTGTTTCCATTTATAAATAATATGGTATATTATGTGTTCCATTATTAAATTCTTAAATATCCTAGCTTTTATTAAATATTAACGACTCGTAGTTAATTGTATTTGTATCTTAATATATTGTCACTTTTGCAGAAATATGCCTGTGCTGTTCCAAATAATAAAATCAACATAGAACAATTCAAGAATCAGCTGAAACTGGTGGCCGGAACTACTGCAGTAAAACTTGTCTTGGCACATGATGTAGGAGAGACTTGTGTAGAATTCAATTTTACAATTGCAAGAAATGGTTAGATAATCGCTTTTGTGACTGACTTCACTATTATATAAAAATACAATATATTCTTATTTTAAAAATTGATTAATTATTTCAATGCAAAAATTACTAGTTAAGTACTTATTTTAACCAACTATTTGCGGCGAATTAGATTATTTTTTCTAATGTAAACAGGTATTATATAATTCAATACTCAAATGATTGTTCAATGAAGATGAATTTGTGCTTAGGGAAAATTATGTCAATAACTTGCAAAGTAGTAATTTTCTTTAAAAAATAATTGCACAGTACTAATTTTCCAGGTAAAATTTTCACCTAATTTCTAATTTAAGTGCATAGTAGTGTAAAAACTTTACCGCTGATACCATAGTTATCATCTTCAAAACTTACAGGAAATTGTACTTACTGTCGATTTTAGTATAATTGCAACCCTTGTAGACGCGATAGCTGGAACTTGGACCGATGACAATACAATACTTTGACGACTTTGTCCTAATGTCCTCACCAGAATCAACAGGATAAAGTAAAATAAAAAAATAACGAAATTGTCAAAATTTTGGCGGAGGAGCCGTTGTCATTGATATATATTTTATTATTGATGAGAAACGTGCCGAGGAATGAATGGTAAGAGGGTGACTAAAAAAAAATAAAGTTTGAAAAATTAAAAAAACACGCTTTAATAGCAAACCGAAGCAAAAAATAATGTTTAAATATTAAGATTTTTACAAATAAAATAAGAATAAGCGTGTTTTTTTTAGTTTTTTAAACTATATTTTTTTGTGAGCTGTATTTCAGTAAAAAGAAATTTGAAATCCATAGCCTGCTACTTTGTGAGATATATTACAAAAGCCTGAAAAATAGGAAAACCACAAACAAATTTGAGGAGATACGAAAAAAGTTAAAGGAATGAAAGTTCACGGCAAAGACAATAAGGATAATAATGTGTATAAAAAAAATGAAAAGAACAAATCTCTAAGTAGGCCATGATACCATTAATTCTGAAACTCGTTTTGCAGGAAATTAAGATATCTACGAGCGGTTAATTTGCGATCATAAAAATAAGGTCCAATTGATTTAATCCTTAAAAGACCCACCCAAACATTCGCAGAAAATTTTTCTTGGAAAGCACTCTCTCTGCACCAATGTGTATTTTTTCGTGTCTACTTATAATGCATATTTCTATTGAAAAATCCATTATTAGAAAAATGTTATTCGCTCGACCAAAGAATTTTGCTATATATCAGCGGGTCATTCCTTTTTTATATAACAACCATCTATAAAATCTTACTCTCCTCGGCTTATCTCCCTCATTTAAATGTTGAACTTTTACATGTTGTAGCATCGAAATGCGTTTATCTTTAAAATATATGTCATGCACTGCTTTTTTTATGCGACAGTTTCTTTGAATTTGTCTCAAAGAGATTTCTTCATTTTGATTAACATAATTCAATACTCTATTCACTTTTCCTTCATTATCCGCAACATGCCCTCGACTTACTACTTTTTTTTGAAAATGAACTGTGCGTTTTTAGATTTTGAACTAACTTCCTAGACAGTTCGATTTGTCTGCGGCTCATCTGGAAATCTATCTCCGTAAACCGTGACTGCCAACTCAGCGTCAAAATTGCACTGACAATAAATGCTAATGTCGAATTTGTTATTATTGGTGTACAACATAATTACTGATATAAAACTTATCTTACAACTCAACAACTCAGCATACAACATGCAACAGTGGCAAACTGTCAAATCTGTATACATTGTTTTTCACTAATCATGGCATAACTGATTTTTATGATTCAATGATATGAATTGTGGTCTTCGTAAAATGCTAAATATTGACACTATCAGTTAAAATTTTTGTGACATGTTTTATATCGTTGGAAAGAGAAAAAACAAACGGAATTAATGGTATCTTGCCCTACTTTGAAATTCGTTCTTTTCATTTTTGCACAAGAGCGTATATCAAGGCCAACTGCGTTTTCCGAATTTTGTTAAACACATTATTATTTTTGTTGTCTTTGTCGTCAACTATCATCCCTTTAACTTTTTTCGTATATCCTCAAATAAGGAAGCTGTAACCATTTTTGGTTTTCCTATTTTTCAGGTTTTTGTAATATATCTCACAAAGTAGGCCATGGATTTCAAATTTTTTTTTACTGAAATATAGTTCACAAAAAATGAGATAACAGTTTCTAAAACTTTATTCTTCTACAATAGATATTAAACGAGATATTTGGTGTGGCCCTAGTAAAATAGACAGACTATAATAATAAATATGTTGAATCAGAAAAATTAACCCCATTTTCACTTGCGATCATTAAAGTAGTGCACTGTATAGATAAAATAATCAAGAGCTAGTGAATACAATACTAATATATAGAATAATTACAATACACACTTGGTTTACAGTTTCACGAGTCTTGTTCAATTTTGCCTGACATATGTTTCAGTCTTGCGACCATTATCAAAGAGTAAACTCAGTGTGTATTATTATAATTAGTCTATTGAATATGTTTCATCAGAGCCTACCTCAGATTGAATCTAATTAATACTAATAAATAACAATGAGCTGGTGAATTGAATATAGTACAATAAATAACAAAGAATTGGTGAATGCAATGATATAACATTTGCTATACAAAAATACAAGTCTAAACAAATTATTGATCGAGTGTTTATATAAGCAATTATAGGTATTTCCAAGCCTGAGCATATTCGAAAGAGGTGAGTGATAACCATAGTTGGTAGAGTGAATTTGGAATAGGAATTTATTTCTTGTAAGTCTAGGTGTATAATTAAAATTGACTTCACTTAATAACACTGGCGAATCAATATTTGTAATTAACAGTTTATGTAAAAGATGAAGGAGAGCATTACACCTTCTTTGTTCAAGAGTTGAAATATTGAAAGTGGCTAAAATGTCTATAATCATATTCGTCTCTGGTAAGTCCGAGTTTCCGAGCTTATAAGCTATATACCGTAGAAATTATTCCGAACTTTGTATATGTTATCTATATGCACATTATAGTAGGAATTCCATACTAATGAGCAGTAATCAAGGGAACAACGAACCAATGAGCAATAGCTCAATTTCATAATTTGAGTACATAATAAAGTGGGATGATGATCGAGTAATGAAGCCTAGCGGTTTGACAGAATTGGAATTTATTTTAATTAAATGAGCGTTAAAAGCTAATTTACTATCAAGAATTACACCTAATTCTAGAATTTCTGTAACCATTTGTAATTTATTGCTGTTGATTGTATATCGATACGGAATTTGAGAATTAGATTTGGAGAAAGTTATGGCAATTTTTTTTTAATATTTACGGTCATGGAGTTCAATAAACCAAATTATATGTCAAGGACAATTATTTTTATGTGTTCCTAAAGGGATAGTTAAATTTGAATTTCTTTATAGTTCCTAAGAGAGCAACAAAGATTCAAAAGGGTAATGAAAATATGGTATTTGTTTCAGTTTCAAAATTGAACAACAGAAACTCGATTTTTGTTGCAGTTTCGAAATGAGCAACTCCAATATTCTCAGTCAATTTTAATTGTACTTCCAAAAATGTTTACAAATCATTTCTAGATGACACATATGCGATAGCCAATTATATATTTAAGTCAGATTTCGTTGAAGTTCTTAAAAATCCCACTCGATTGTTCTCATGGCATTTCAACGGATCGGTTTCTATGGATGGACGGTGGGTTTCTTAAAGTTAACACTATCATCAAAGTTACAAGAATTACAGATAAGATCGTTATTGGTTGTGGTTGCATAATTACAATTACTGTCTGAAAAGTTTGTTGATCGTCAGCATACCAGTTTCCCTGACCTCAAAATGATATTATGTAATTAGTTCCAATTCCTTCTTACCGATATGATTACATGCCTGCCATTAAGTATTGTAGCACTGAACATTAACCCAGCGAGTGGGTGGTTCAAACACGATCGTGACGAATAAGTAAAGTTTCAA
Source organism: Leptura quadrifasciata (assembly GCA_963675555.1). NCBI lineage: Eukaryota > Metazoa > Arthropoda > Insecta > Coleoptera > Cerambycidae > Leptura > Leptura quadrifasciata. Next base: position 49,801,022 of record OY776678.1, read on the forward strand.
AGAAAATATATTGTTGTATATGGGATAAAAGTGACATTATGTGTCGAGAATGTGCTTGACAAGAACAGCTGAGACACAAAAATCACTTTACTCCACATATAACTATGTTACTTTTTCTTAAAAGTCGAATATGAATTAAGTACTTTATTTCTCTTTAAGTGCTTTTAGTTGCTGCTCGTGAGCAGCTATTTCGTAGTTCGAAAGGACAGTTACAAGTCCATTTTCATAACAGTTTTTAAGTAACGGGTTAGGCAGAATGAATTATAAATTTTCAAAGTTAATTCTGAAATAACTTAATAATTATACTATAATATACTATAATTTTTTTTAAAAATGTTTCTGCTTAAAAAGTTGTAGCTAGCTCAATATCAGGGGATGAGGGAAAACTAGATTAATGAGACACAAACAATGTAAAATCTAATCCTATATTACGAAAAAATGGGTGACCCGAAAACTATAGTACATAAAATAATACATCTATGTTAAAGACAAATGAAGAATTCTGTAAAATCTACGGTATTTGAATGCGCAATCGAGTTAAAGAAAAATAACTAAAATAACAGAATTTTACCACAACAAAAGGTAATTTACAAATGTGAACAAAATCTAGCATTTTCATTGTAACAAAAGCTAGTATCCAAGCTTGACAAAATCTGGAGTATACAAAAAATAATTAGATAATCCGATATTAACACACATAATAATTCTTAAAGTTAAAATCTCGAAAGGAAAGTTGGGCGTCACGGATTTTATTTCTGGTAAAAAGCCGAAAACCATTCAGGGAATTTAACTGGAACGTACTTACAGTTTACGTTGCACTTTATTACTTAACACAATAGCTAGGCACTGACAGCAATCTTCCAAATACCCACTTGGAGGGTATATAGTTCGAAAATGGGCAAAATAACTCCTAATTCGCTAAGGGTTCCCGCACTAGACAAGGGTCATTTCCGCAGAAAGTCTTTAATCCGCTGGAAAAGTTTCTAGGGTTCACACGTTGATAATACAGTACAGTATACGGACTAATACTGTAAGTATAACAGAACTGAACGTGAAAATTTCATGATAAGTATGGCCGACTTGCCATGTACAGCATAAATCTTGCCGTCTTTCACTAGTCAAATAAAACTTCTCTCTTAACTGCAATTTATGAAGGTAATATCGACAGACTTGAACACCAAACGAATGTACAAGTAATCAACTTAACTTTACACCATATTTCACGGTAATAAAATACTTGCAATTCTCTTCTATCACGGGACCGCCTTGCTGCGGTCGGCCGACCTCATTCCCCAACCGGACCCCTACGCCAACGGGAACCTTGCCTAGCGCGTTCTCTCTCTTTCAACAAAACAAAGTTAAACTATCTAAACTAATCAGGGCTTCGGATTCAAAAATGCACCGATTGAATGAAAAATATACTCCGCTTCGTATTAATCGGGGGAAAAGTGTTCAGCTGATGCAGTCAAACATGTAATATGCGCCCGTGAATAACTATGCGCTGGGCCTTTAACTCGTCAGCTGAGCACTTATCCACAGCGAAAAATTCAGCGGACTATTTTTTTCGTGTAATTTATTAAATCAGCTGTTACTGTATCAAATTTCAGCTTTTATGGTACATCAGTTTACACAGCGCATATTTTTCACATGTTTATATGGAAAGCTGAAGCATAATCCCTCACCCTAAAGTCAGCTGATTATGCGTTTTAGGTACTTTTCAGCATCATGAACATGTTGACCAAGTCTCACCTTTTGTTGTATTAGTTTTTTTTATAATTATTTTACGTGTGTGGGAGGCTGCTGCGGCTCCCAGAACCGCTCAAGCTTATGGTTCATTCCCTTATGTGTAATGCTGAATGAAGCATAGAAAAAAAATTCAGTTTTGTGAAATGACTATAACTATAAGCGGTCGCTGGCTCCCGGGCTATAAGCAACTCCACTGTTAGTAGGCCCGGGCAAAATACAAAAACTAAAAATATTCTTGGGTATCGGAAGTGAAAAAGTAAAATCCAAATGAATAGGTAAATATAAAATTCTATATTTAACTAACAAATTATGTTACAGTTATGCTATTAAAATACTTTGTACTCTTATGTAGTTTACCTACATATTCTCTTAATTTTTAACAAGGTTAGACTGAATATTAGGGGCAGTGTCTGTACAGTTCAAATACAGAATACAGCGTGATGATTTAGTCCCGTACAATATTCATAGTGTTGCTTTTATTTTATTTCTGAAAAGGTTGAAACATGTCAATCTTATTTTTTTTAGTTGCAATTTTTTTCAGATTTTATTTTTTGAGATTTTCATCCAATAACAATATTATGAATGTTGTGTTGAACTAAACCATCTCACTCTATATCAAAATTTATTCAGATTGTAAGGCTTACATAAGATTCATTGATCGAATTGGACTTTCTATTGATTTAAAGGCTTACAACATGTTCCTAATGAAAATATGTAACGCCCTGTATAATAAAGCTTTGCTCATAAATTAGTATTGAAATTTCATCTGCAATGTGAAATGTTTACGTATACGTGTACCTGATATGTATATATTTACATATGTATTAACAAAATAAGAGTATTGAAGAATTATATTTTGTTTAAATAAAGTTGTTTTCGTCGATATTATAATTTGCAATAATGTTTAAAATACAAAATCACAGTAACAGTTTCTAATAATCTACATTCTTCACTTATAATTAACACAGCCAAGTGGAGGAGGTTAAAGTTTATTCGAACACAATCATTTTCTATCCTCTTCAACGGATTCGCTAATTTCGATCTCTTTCTTTATTGCCAAGTCGCTTACCCGACTGTTATTTTCGTTCTCAAGTTTAGTAGCATCTTCAGTTGTTATGTTATTCATACTAGATGAATTAACACCAGAATTTTTGGCCAATGTCAGCTCGTTGTCCAGTATCTTGACGGATTTTAACTCTGGGGTGTGGCTTTCTTGAAACAGTTCTTTTGAGGACGTTTTAAATAAACTTATTTTCTGAAAAAAAAATCAGATGTACGTAAGTCTTGATTGAAATATTATAATATAAACAAGATGTCTACCAAATTTGGATATTGAAATATTCGACGTTTTTCCCATTCTCTCCCGGTCTTTTCTCGCGATTTTCCCGGTTAGGTAGTATGAAGTAATAAATCAAATAATAAATACAATATATAGATATATCACCTACTCATTTCCTAAATATTTTTTCGAAAATTTGAGTTCACGAAAATTGTATTTTACATTAGAAAAACCAAAATTAACACTCCACCGTAAAAATAAATATCCTACGATTTTTTGCCGAAAAAAGATAAATTTTCACATTTTTTCTGAAAAGTTAATGAAAAATTTGAATTTCCAAAAATTATATCTAACAAAAAAAATCAATATGGGTAATTTTTATTTAGTTATAAAAAGCGTTGGAAACTAACTTAAAAAATTGTTCCAAAATTTTGAAAACACCAAGTGTAGTTTATAATGATATTAGTGATTGTTAAAATAATATAGTGTATCTCATTTAAAATTAAGATACCCGGCTATTTTCGTAATTTTTCGTAATCCGAATTTGAGTTTTGGCACAATTGTAGTCCTGTATAAGACGTACATTTGGAGGTAACCAACTTCAATTTAATTAAAAAACTGAGACAACAGCAAGAAACTACTATAATAAAAAATTGTGATGATAACTATACCTGGTAATTTGGACAGCAATGATTTTGCTTGCATCCTTCTCCCTGGCAGGCCATCAAACAATCTGAGGCAAATTTATTCGAATTCAAACTTTCTGCACTCAAGTTTTTGGTAAAAAATTCAGGCTGTATTGTTACTTGAGTGATCCCATAGCTAATAAAAAAGTCTTTCACCTCTTCCATAATTTTATGATATACCTAAATAATATAATAATAAAGAATTATAATAGTATTTTATAATAATATATCAAGTGGCTAAAATGGTGTTTTTTACAAGTGCGGCGTTTTTTATAGCACAGGAGTAAAAAAAACATTTTAATTCCGAGTTATATACAAAATTTTTGGTATTGCTATTCGAAATCAGAAAACAATATAATTTTGTAAAAATAGGTAGGTACTTATTTTGATTCATTCAAACTATCAAATAAATGTCCTTTTAGGATATGGCGTTACAAAAAATTATATTATATGTTATAAATAGTAAATTAGTTTTGGAAAGTGAAATAATGAATGTTTACCTTTTGGTTTTGGAAAATTATGTGAACCGTAGAAATAACTTTATTTGCTGTTAACTGCCACACGTGCAAATCGTGGACGTTAACGATGTCGGGAAAATGGCTTAACAACTCTGCCTTCAAGGAATCAATGTTTATTGTGTCTGGCATCGTCTGAAGTAAAATTAGGCAACTCTCCTTTACTACAAAAAAATGAAGAAAAATAACGGTTAAAGTTTTTTTTATCAGGTACCATTATTTTTACGAATATTCAACTTCCATAACATAGTTCTATTCAAAAAGAAATGTAGGAAACAGTCGCATTCAAAATGATAAAGTCTAGTAAACTTTAACTTATGAACTGACACTACGTACGATTTAATTTCTCTTGCACACAAAGTTAAAGCAATAGCTCCAATATATTGTTCGCGTATGTCTACCAAGCTTCTCTATCATATATAGACATACGGAAATATGAAATATACACTGAATACAGACAGATAAATAACATGTATATCCTTCTATAACTTCAACGATTCTCAAACTAAAGATTTGTCAATCGTTATTATGAACTATTATTTATTTGGGTTAAAAGCTCATATTGGAATTAAATTCGTCTTTATATGAAATATTTAAGTTATTTTTAGTGTTAAATAGAAGATATTCATCAGTAAACGAATATTGTAAAACCACTAAACGTAGGTATCACAATTTTCTAAAATTTACATGTTACACGTTTTATCGCAGAATTGTTGTCCTCGTGTAGCTCAGTGTGCAAAGATACTCGAATTGAATAAGAATAACGCAAATTAGACAGCATAATGTCCCATTTCGGATTAAAAACAACCCCTTTCCGTGTCAGACGTTACCGATTTTCCGGCAACCACTATAGTCAAATTTCAAAAACTATACCTTTCACTAACCCTATCCACTTTTTTGCTAGTATTTCATACCTTTCGCTCACCTTTAATTCTTTCTTGTCCACCTCTTTTCTGTTTGTGTATTTTTGTCGCGTTTATTATTTCTCTTCGTTTATTTTTGTAAATTTTTGTTTCTAAATTCATTTCACATCATCAAACTTTCAAGAAATCGCAAACCTTTTCAAATATCAAAATTTTTAAAATAAAAGTTTACACCAGCCCTGCGCAGCCCCGCATTGGAGTATCGCGCGGAATGCAAAATATATAGTATGTTTCATTTGAAAAACTCGAGAAAATTTGATTTAAAAAGTTCTTAATTGAATCAATAGCCATAGGGAAGTACTTACAAAAAATGTTCGTTTTACATTTCTACATCACATCGCCGAAAAATATACAATGTATTCCATTTGAAAAACTTGAGAACATTCAATTTAAAAAGTTCTTAATTGAAGAATAATTTTTGACCACTCATTTTCAGGAAGTAAAAATGATTCAAAAATATTAATTAGATGTCTCGTAACTAGTATTCTCATTTTTTTATAAAACCCATAATTGTGACTGATAATTTTTTCAAAATGCATCTGCAGATGGCATTATTTAATCAAAAAATTAATTACAGCCAAGTGGTTGGGAGGATAGTCAATAATAATATAGGAATGAATAAGGTCTAGAAAGAGGCTCAAAAAATGTACTGTGATATATGCATAATAAAATCATGAAAACTAAATATCTTATATCGCATTGAACTCAAAAGGTTCACCAGGCAATAATTATATTTTTAATAAAAAGGAAAGGTTAAGTTTCAAGCACCCTCTAGCGCCCATAGCGCAAGTTGAGGCAATAAGAATTTTTATTAAGAACGTCTTGGACTACAACATGTAAAAAACTCAATTTGACAGGATGCCAAATTCACCTAAAAGTGTGCGGTGCCCTTATATGATCGATGATTATTATTTCCTGACAAAATCTACTAGTAATTAGTTTTATTATTTCTTATTATATCATACACTTTAACAATTGTATAATATCTGCAATACGAACATTGTTTCATACATCGCCGTTTTTACTTTCGAACTGTTACAAGGATCACTGAATTTTTGCCGATAGGTAGAATCCTTTCACTCAATTCGTGAAGAACTGTTTAATGGGTATTGCAGTCACGCTTGTTACTATCGTTGATTCTGTACATACAGTGTTCCAAAATAAATTCAATTAAATGGAATTTTTTTATATTATAGCGAGAGATAAAAAAATACTGACAAGGGCAGTTATAAACTTGTGAACGCATGTTTTCTTATTATTACTAACTATTATTCTTGTATTTTCATAGTTATATAAAATTTAAGTACCAGGTGCTGTCATATTTTTTGAAAATTATTCAAATTAAAACGTTTGTTTTTCTTTTAAGATAAAAATATTTTGTAGGAATCATACTTAGAAACATGAGAATGAAATTGATGGGTGGACGTATTCGCTCCTAGAATTCCAAGAAATCGGTAAACTATTCCTCGATTTTTGCGTTCCGGGCAATATCAAACTATTATTACCTCTAGGATCGTAACGGATTTTGAAAAAATAGGTACTATGTTGTAATGGACAAACAGTGTTTCTAAATCTTTAAGGAGGTTGATCAACAAATCTAATTTTTCATCTGGAATCTAGCAAGCAACTTTAAAAAGGGATCTGAATTTTTCCCATACAAAATGCATATCATAGGCGTAAAAGAAGATCCACAAAGTTCACTTTTAGACTACTGTTGATAATTAAGTTCACGTTTGTTCGAATTTTACCTTTAACCTTATCTCATGTGTGCGGACAAGTAATATCTGTCAGTATTCATATATTAAAATTTAATATTTATCAAAATTGGACATTTCGTTGATACTACATTTAAAGGATTCTAGTTTTAGGAAACTTCCAATATTATTAATTAAGGCTTTTTAAAATAATCAAGAAATATATGCTTGTTTATTTACATTTACTTATTGAATATTCCAAAAATTTTATATTGACGATACAATTAACCGAAGATATATTAATTGCTATGGTTGAATCTTGATTATTCTGTATGGTTATAGATGGCAACAGTTTTTTATCATTATTTGAACTTAAACTAACGCTTGAACTATTGAGTCTCAATAATGTTTGAGCGTAAACTGAAGCTACTCTTAGGACTATCAGTAATATTTTCCAAAGTAACGGTTGTAGAAGTAAATGCAGTTATTTTGCTCTAAAACCGCGGTTATAGGAAAATATCGTGTGTAACATGTATGGTGAGCTAGCTAGGTACCACAATTCTTACACAATATACGTATCTTTTCTTCCGTTTTGTACAGTAAGTACAAAAATGTTTATAGAAAATTCAATTTTGCGTGCAAATACAGCACTGTTCTGTATTTTATTAAGAAACCGGTACTACTTCTCCGCTTAATTCTGGCACACAATATTTAACAGATCGACGAACACAGATGAATAAAAAATATACAAGCATTACAAATTAATAAGTATTCCTTATTATTTTTCACAGGCTGTCTAAACTATATATTTAAAAATGTTAGCTATATAAACTAGAATAATCAAAAAATACTTACTATAGGGGTAACTCAAAATCATTATAAAAGTTACGGAAATCAGCGATATAATAGGATCGATATATTTGGCAATATCTTTTTCCGTAAAAAATATTAATAAGGCACATATTATAACAAAAACACAGCCTAAAATTAAAAAAAATAAATTAATAATATGCAATGTACATTATAAGTTATAATTCTTTCAAATCACCAAGTGCTATATTTTTTTAGCTAAATATAAAAGTGACAAAATACTAAGAGGAAACTTTAAACAAAGAAATGAAATTTGTTAAATTATAAAATTATTATAACCAGTTATCACTGTTACCTGAGTAGAATTAGACAAAAAAAATGTAGCTCTATGGTTTTTGGAATTGATATGCCAAGTAATTCCAGTTGGAGCACATGTTTTGTCAAAGAGATCGTATTAAAAATAGTTCCAAAGTCACTGATATAATGGTGTCTCTTTTCATAGTGACTTGGTGATTCAGCTTCATAAACTATAAATAATTTATACATACCATTGATATCTCTCGTCATCTCCCACAAACCTTGTCTCTGTCTTGGAGGTAATATTGTAGAATGGATATTTTTAGTTCGAGATAGTCTTCTTTCCCCCCGTCGAAGAGATTCATTCACCACAACTTTATTTAAAATAACATCACCACTTTCAGTAACATACAGAAAGCTGCCCTGATGGAACGTGTACCCGCCAATTAACAAATAGCAAACGCCGTTTAATAACAATCCGGCAGTACCTAAGAAAAAATTATAGAATTATCTTTAAATACTTAATGTTTTAATTTTATATCTTTTATAAAATTATAAATAATTATAAAACTTAATACAAGTAACACTCCAAAAATTACATTATGAGAGGCCTCACATGTGATATTGATTCTAAAAATAAAAGAAAACCCAATATTTATAGGGGTTGAGAAACATTCTTATTCAGTCAAGTAAATAATAAGTGAAATTACCTATGCATAGAACAGATATAGGATGATGCATTTCATCGTGATGGTCTATATGGACTAAAGTCTGCAATGCTTCTACGAATATCGAGAAGCTGAAGGAAGCTAGGAAAACGCAACATATAAGCATAACTATTACATCTATCCTAGCCCATCCAAATGTGTTTTTTAATTTTTTTTCTTGGTTGGCCTGAGAAGGTGACGCTTGTGTGTCTTTTTTATCATGGCATGCTGTGGGACTGGAACTGAGCTCTTCACCTACACTACTAGCGACGCTCTGGGTCTTTTTCAGTTCGCAATCTTCGGCTGGAGTTTCGCTATTCTGAAATGAAAAACTTATTTGTAATTTTATTACGTATACTAAGCAATATATTTTAGTAGTTAGTAAGGATCGGTGAATGTTTTCCAGTTTATGCTGAGAAAATATGGCGCTTAATTCAAGCTGCTATAATAGCCACTTATGCAATAAGTGCAAGTGCAAAATAGACTGTTCTATACCGTACATAGAACAGTCTATTTAGCTGTCCATCAAACCGAAGACGTGTATTTTCACGACTCGTACGTAAAACACACTTATCGCACGTATTACATATAAGAATTTCTTCTACAATGGTTTACAACGATTAAAAATAGTACAAAATAGTTATGAGTAATTAGAGACTGCTTTTGATACCGAACTGAACTTAACACAACTGTATTTATATTAAGTACCATTACCTCTTCGGAAGCGTATTTGCTATGTATAAGGGACCCTTGTGCTCTAGATAGCGATAGAATTTGGAATAATCAAGCGTTTGACAAGTGTTTATGACTTCCTAAGACAAGCAAAACTTTTTATAAAGAATGACTTCTAGGCAAACCAAAAATAAGAAAATTTGCAAGAGCGCGGTACCCTATCCGGGAACATACTGGTAGAATACCCTAACGGCATATAACTTTACAGCCATTTTGAGAATTTCTGGAGATCAAAACTTATAGCGACTGTACTGTAAAGCAAGGTAAATTATAGATATTGTTAATTTTTTCATAGTTACACATATTTCCTTATGACGTTCCCATTAAAAATGTATAAAATTCGTTTAATCAAATCATTGACAAAATTCGGAACTTTTTATGAAAACTATTTAAATTTTTATTGTTCAAAAAATATATCGCTGTGTCATAACTAATGAATGATGAAGTAGTTTTATCCATAATAAATAAATTTTCCTAATTTATCTTCCTGTCGTAAATTTTAAGTGATTCAGAATATTAAGTGAATTTAACAATTTCAATATCAGGGTGCGCCAAAACTTCTTTCTGTGCCTCACCACATTTCTCTTTATTTTAATGTCATGTCATATTCTATGAAAGATGTATTATATACAAGAAAGATAAAACAACTACAAATTTCGCATCACGGAATGAGTACAACACAAGATGTGGATTAGTGAGGTGCAAAATTATACAATAAAATATCTCTAGAAGCAGGAAACAAAAATTTTAATGTGTTATTGTTTCACATAACTGGATACAGTTGTGTGAAATTCTCCATGGATGTTTCTCGCCATTTCTGCAAAACTTTCCCCATTTTTGTAGTGGGTTTTCACAATGAATATACATTGTTCGATCGTGTACCGATCAATAATTAAATCACATTGTATCTACATGAAGTTGTCAAAAATGAAATGTTTAACAAGAAGAAAATAGCGCTAAAATAAAAATTAATACTTTGCTTTGGACACCTGTTATATCCTCTACGTGGTTTTGATGATCATATATTACAATGGAACTTACTCAAAGAAAAATAAATTAAATTTATTAAGAAAATCCGGAACATATTTATGAAAACTGTTTAACATTTATCATTCATAAATTAATTCGTTGTGGAATAATTAATGAATGATGTAGCAGTTTTTAAAATGTGAATTTCCTTAATTTAATTATTTGTCTGTCTCATATTTTAAAGAATTTAAATATTAAAATAAGTTTAAAATTTCAATATATAAATATTTATTTTTCTAATATAGTAATACTCTAGCAAAAATAGGTTAGTACTATAAAATGGGGTCAGTAAGTAGCAGTATAATTATTAATAGTATTTATTTGGAGGAAGCACTGAATTTCAAAAAAACTATTTCAATTATATTGGCTACCATCTGATGCCAGTTAATCAAGTGGTTTTTAACTGTGTATCTGAAATATTTCTTCCCAATTATTATTTATTTACTATTATGTTGCCTCCTACATGTAAAACATCATGAAAGATGTACAACTTATACAATTCCAATAATACTACATCCTAGGGCAAGCAGCTAGTGCGATGGAAAGTCCAGATAATTCAAATTCACAAAGACACGGGACGCCCAACATCCCGCAAGGGGAAAAGAAAAGTAATTAAAGACAGATTATAGTTATAATGAAATATATTTTTCTATACAAGATATTCACTTCTAAATCAATGTCTACAGCCTGCACTAAGTGATATTATTATCATTATTATTGCTGTGCAAAATGCATTGAGTGGGCTCGCAGGTCTCCGGACATCATACCATTAGATTTCTTTTTGCGGGGAATACTTAAAGAAAAAGACTACAAGACAAGACTAATACACAGGGAAGAGTTGTGCGAGAGAATAAGAGAAGCCTGTGAAGAGGTGATTCCACAACAACTGAGAAACGTAAGACTGAATTTAAGGAGACGGGTTGAAAAATATATTTTGCCTGAGGGTGATTTAGTCGAAAAAGATGTAATTTAAGTTGAATGTTATAGTAATACACTGATTTATATAGCACCTACTATAAAAATAAAAAGCTTTAAATTTTTAAGGTGCTTTAAAATTGAACATGTAGTTATAGAATACCCACTATTGACTTAAAAACCGTGAAAAATATTCACGTCATCTTGTTTACAGTTTACAGCTGTAATGGCATCTATTCTCGAAACCTGCAAAGTACTATATATACTACAAGATTATATAAATTGACCGGTACATATCGTCAGTGTAGTCCCTGATTTCTTCGACGTGGTAATTTTCTTTTTTTCTTTTCTATAATTTGATCGAAGGCTATTTTTTTCTGACATCAACTCTGGTGGCTCCTGATTTTTGCTTTAGACAGCAACTAGTTTATCTAGAGCTATGTTTATTCATTTTGTTTATATAGAATGGAATAGAAGAATTCCACAACCCCGGAAGTACTTCGAAAACTGAATCAGGCTTCAACAATTTTCCCTCTGGCCCATACATTCAGACTTCCCAGTCTCATCAATATCGTTCATTGCTGTATACAACTTCGAGCTACAACTAAATACTATTGTATCAGTATTAAAGTGCGCAAATTACATGATCAATAACACTCTGACAATTCCTCTCATCTCTCCAATATTCATGCTCTAAAATCAGAATTTCCGGATCTGCATAATACACCATCAGGCACCAATTGGCCTTACACGTTCAATAAAACTCTCAATATTTTTAAGTATTGACAATGTTATTGATCGTGTAAGATTCCTATATAATAAGATAGAATGAAAATATTGTACGCGAAAATATATATTAGTATAGATGCCAGCTGACCAGCAAGAGTTTCGACCGCTAAAAAGAAAAATGGCAACAGCATAGGTTGAATATGTTTCATTTTAGCATATTACTTGGTAATTTAATTTCTCTCCTATCTTACGTAGACATCGATTCAATATTTTTACCTGGCAATACTATACACGGTGATTCACGAACAATGTGCCATAGCCTAATGGCAGATAGAGCACTTCATTGTAAGTCTGGATCAAGAAGGAAACAATTTTTTGGCTAATGGATACAGGGATATGCATTTGGTCTGAAAATTCAATGAGCTATATCTTTGTAACGGTTGGATGTAATTCAATGAAATTTACCAGTAACATTCCTCACCTGAGGCTTGTCAGAATATCCTACTTGATTTTGAAAAATCCATGGACGGACTCGGAAAAATCTGCCCTCCCCGTTTTTACAAAAAAGTACATTTTTCTCCCGTATTTTTGGAAAACTATTAGCTGATTCGGAAAGTTCAGAAAAAAATGCTATCAGAATAGCGATTCAATTTTGACGGCACACCTAAACCGTTTCGGCAAAAAAATCACAAAGCAATTTAACGCATCACGACTAACACTTTGACGGGGCATTATTTATGGAACAGTTGGATAGAGTCTGCGCAAGTGCTTCAGATCCATATCACTCTTAAGACTTCACATAATACATAGCAAAAAACATATCTAGCAAGAAAAATGCAGGGTTGTATTCCTGAAATTTTTTAATAAACAATAATGTCCTCCTCCAACTTCGATGGAACCACTGGATCGGTCGAGGAGGTCCTCAAGATTGACCAGCTAGGTCTCCTGACCTAACTGTTCTCGATTACTAAGTTTGGGGCCACATAAAATAATCGGTGTACAGCACAGAAGTCACCACGCGAGAGAAACTACGGCAGCGAGTAGCGGCAACCTCTGATGACATGAATAACCATAGAGAAACCATTGGGAAGGCTACACGACATTTATTGGTGCGGTGCAGAAAATGCATCGACGTTGGGGGAGGACATTTTGAAAACCTCATCTAGTTTGAAATGAAGCATCCCTTATCTAATATTAAGATGTTAATTTTGTGGAGAATTACCTATTGTTTATTAAAAAATTTCAGAAGTACAACCCTGCATTCTTCTTGCTAGGTATGTTTTTTGCTATGCATTATGTGAAGTCTTAAGAGGGGTATGGATCTGAAGCATTTAAGTAGATTCTATCAAACTGGTCCATAAATAATGCCCGCTCAAAGTGTTAGTCGTGATGCGCTAAATTGTTTTGTGATTCTCTTGCCGAAAGGGTTTAGGTGTAGCGTCAAAATTGAATCGTTATTCTGATAACATTTTTTCTGAACTTTCCGAATCCGCTAATAGTTTTCCAGAAATGCGACAGAAAAAAAGTACTTTTTTGTAAAAAAACAGGTAGGGCAGATTTTTCCGTCCATGGATTTTTCAAAATCAAGTAGCTATCTGACAAGTCAGCTGAGGAATGGTATTGGTAAATTTCCGTTGCAGAGATATAGCTCAGACCAAATGTATACAACACCCTGTATCTTCTTAACCAGTAGCCAAAATTTTTTCTTTCTTGATCCAGACTTGCATTGAAGAGCTCTATCTGCCATTAGGCTGTGGCACATTGTTCGCGAATCATCCTGTATAATTAAGTTTCCATGTATTTGAGAAATTGTAGGCTCCTTATGATTTGAATACCTTTATTATTACGATTTTTTATTTTCTAATTTTTAGGTGTTTGTATACCTGAAGCTGAATTTTCCTTGTTAGTTAAATTACTTGAAGTTTCACAAGAAATTGGTACCAGCTATTTTTGTATCGTAATGGCTGTTTCAGATTTGTTTTAATCTGAGGCCGACATGTACAGATCACAAGACCACCACAAAAATGCACATCAACCATTTGTCAAAAAAAAGAGATAGTATGACCCCACAAGGTAATAATACTAGAGTTGGAAGTTCTGTTAGTGTATAAAATGATCGAAAAATAAAATATAATAATGAATAATTTATAATAATAAATAATACACACTTATTTTTACAATTTATAATAAAATGCGTAAAATCAAAAAAGAATCTCAAGGATTAAAAACACTATTAATTCGAAATTTATGATCCAATTTTATACAAGATTTTTCCATAATGTTCAGTTAGTTACCTTTTAATTAATTACTGTTACGTCATTTCTAAAATATGTAAAAAGTAAATTTGAATATCTTCCAGAAAAACATCGAAAGTATTTATTAAATTTTACGTGATCTTGGTTCCTGCTCACCCGAAAAAAATTAATTATTAGAAAGATAAATTAACATAATCGCCATAATATCACCAGTATAATATAGTTCATTAAACTGTTCTTTTTTTTTAGCAATGTAAATTTTAAATTTCCGAAATGGTTATCAGCATCTGCTCTGTAAGTTATTTTCTGTTTTTATATTGGTTCAGTGTAAATTGCATTAAATCGTTCAACCAGTAGGTGATTACGAAAAATTGTAACACTGTACAATTTGTTTAGCGTTTTAAATTGATTATAAATTAAATTTTCTAAACTATATAAATCAATGAATCTGTCTATACTGGACTAGGCATTTTTACTAATAATTAGAAAATAACTTAATTTTCTGTTGTCTGTTCTGCAAATAATTTCTGAAATATCATCATTTTCTTAGACGAGATTGTAATATCATTTAGTCAATCTAGTTCGTCAAATAAAGGTATGTAACATACAAATAACTGCCTGAGAATCAATGCGTTGCCGTATGAGCTTGAGTATGGTTATAAATTGGCTTTCTAGTAGATGATTTGATCAAAAAAATATCATTTTTTACATTCTGCCACATTTTATCTGTAACCGTTTACGTAAAATAAAATCATATAGATTTCAAAAAGCATCGTTTATTATGCAGATTTCCAACTTTAAGATAAATGATCATATCTCCTTTCGAAGTGCCGCACCTCTTGGGGTGGGGATAAATAACAAAATAAATTAAAAACTATTTAGTGAATAGTTTAAAAAATTAAATTATAAGAAAAAAGGTACAATGCATTTTTCTCTCAAAATTAATATTTTCCAAGTTATAACGGTTTGAGGATTCCGATTTTAATATCGAGAAATTGCTAGGTACCTCATCGAGTCAGTTTCTCGTGAATAGCTCAAAAACTCAAAAAGTATTCTATTTAATGGATCAGTATGGTTTAAAAAACGACAAATATTCTTATTCTTTTCTTTCATTACTTTACGAAGAATAGTTCTGAAGACATGATGGTTTAAACATAACATACATAACACCACAGGTAATGACGACGGCCCCCTTTATCCCGGAAGGCTCTAGAAGAGCCTTGTGTGGGAGCGGGGGCTACACATTTAGAGACAAGGGACACACACCCAATATCCGTGTATAGTGGAAAAATCCCTCTAACAGTATTTTCCACTGCCACGACCGGGGATCGAACCCGGCAAGTGCGCTCACCTCTCGACCACCAGTCATAGTTTAAATGTGACTCTCGAGATATTATGTTTAAATCTCAAATATCTCGAAAGTAATAAGTCTAAAGTTCAAAATGCATAAAATAGAAATCAGGTTTTAAAATTATGTTTATAATTAAATAGTTTTATGTACCTATTTTTAAAAATAACTAAGGTTTGATCAAGACTATAATTGTTGTCATTGTCCGTAGAATGCGAATTAGAGAAATCGTATCGATTCTTGTTAATATAGTACTTCTAACTTACTCTTTTGGGATTTTTATAGAACTTATTCAAGTAAATATTACACTTCAAATCAAACAAAAATGTTGCGATTTTACTGGAAAACTCAAAATCTGTGAATCAATTTCATTTAATGCATCAGTTCTGGTGTTATTTGAAAGGAAATGAATCCTGAATTTGATATGAGGCGCATGAATTTGTGCTCAAACACTTGTAGCTTTTTCATTGTCGTAAAAAATGGAGTGTGTTAGTAATAGTGTATTTTACCAAGAACCAATATGGGTTTTTAAATTTTCATTCTACGGCCAATAACAGCAGGAATATAGTGTAATTTTCTTTAAAGAACTTACAAAAAACGCATTATCTTGCCCATAACTTTGTTATTTTTAAAATTATAGGAACAGAAAATAGTACTTACATTGTTTTATTAAGAGTAAAAGTGGCTTTACTCCAAATAAGACATGTTATTTTTTCATCAAACGTCGATTAGCTATAAAAAAATAATGGTAAATAATTTAGCTGTGCGTTGCCATTAGCAACGGAAGTAAAAATCTGCTTGAGCGACAGAAAAATTTCTTTTACTTCATTTGCTAATGGCAACGCACAACCTCTTGAAATGTCAGACTTGAATGTCATGATATAAGTAACAAATGTCATGATTTTCTGACGTTTGAAGAAAAGCTATATGTTTAAAGAGAATTTCATCAACTATATGTATTTTTAAAGTCAGACATTTTTTTTGTGGAGGGGAAATCCTTTTCGGACGCCCGCGAGAAGATGTCATTTCGCGGATAGTGTTGGACTTTCACCAACTAAAACCCCTCCCTCTCAGTGTTCCCAAGCACTCTGGCACTGTTTGTGCTTCCCATCAGAGTATATGTTCAATCATTTTTTTTTCCTTCTTTCATTTTTATTCCTCTCCCTTCAAACGTGCGCCAAATCAGGGTCCCTTTCATCCTCCTCTTTCTTCCTCATAATTCTATTCACCATCACCTCTACCGCATTCCAGCTCTCCTCAGACTGCATCATAAAGTTGACCAGATCTTCTGGTCTGAATCTTCCTACTATCTCCCATTCCTAATTCCATCTATTACAATAGAATATTTTTCCTATACCTAAGAGGTAATCGGAGAAACTTCTGTGTCCCGTAAGCACCCGCGTGAGGTAGTAGCCCCCTTCCCCGTGGCTTCTATCTATCCACACTCTTATACTCGGAATCAGCCTGAATGTTCACCTTCCTTTTCTACCTCCTTCCCACCTACTTTGCCATCTCGTAAGTAGGGCTCCCTAGCCTCTCCTTTAGCCGCTACATCGCACGTCTCCTTTCACTTCTTGGCAAGGAGGTCTATTGGAGGAATCCCCGAGACCACCAGTATCGCCTCGTACGACACGGCACGGTATGCGCTACACACCCTTAGTGCCACTTTCCGCTGCACCTTACTCAGCCTGCTCCTAGTTCGTGTCACCTCTACTGCCTGCACCCACACCGGAGCCGCGTATCGAGTTCACTACACAGCTCAGCAATCTCCTTTTACTCGCTTTCGGTCCGCTGGTTTTACACATCAACCTTCCAATTGCTGTGTTAGCTTTTCCTGCTTTCTCGGCGGATTTTTTGCATTTTCTGCATAATTAAGCTTCGAATCCAGCCACACTCCCAAGTATTTTATAGCTGGACTGGGACCGACTTCGAGCTGTCCCACTCTTACTATGACTGGAGGGAGATTTCTCTTCCTCGTTATTACCACCACCTCTGTCTTCTCCGGGGCGAGTTCCAACCTATATCTCGTTAACCACTCCCCAATTTTCCTTATTGCAGTATTTGTCTCATCCACTATTAGTGCCACGGAGCTACCTGTGACTGTTACCGCCAGGTCATCTGCGTACTGAATCACCGTGGTATTATGTCGAATTTGGAAGACACCGTCGAATAGCAGGTTAATATATAGTGAATAATCCGTACCACATACGTTCTAAGAAGTTTTATAAAAATCTCTTTAGGGAAGCTAAGTTCCAAGGTTATCCATTTTAATTTTAAAATGGATTTGTATGACTGGTGGTCGAGAGGTGAGCGCACTTGCCTCTCACCCAAAAGTTCCGGGTTCGATCCCCGGTCGTGGCAGTGGAAAATATTGTGAGAGCGATTTTTCCACTATACATGAATATTGGGTGTGTGTCCCTTGTTTCTAAATGTGCAGCCCCCTAACACACAAGGCTCTTCTAGAGCCTTCCGGGATAAAGGAGGTCGTAATTACCTGTGGTGTTATATTCTTTTTTGACAGTTATTGATAGTTGATAGTTATCCTTGCTGATCAAACCTGTAATGGTTCAAAGTTGAGTTAGAATAATTCACTTTAATATGAAATGAAAAAGGAGACCCTCAAATATTAATAATTCGCATAGAGCATTATTGATTTATTTTTTAACTTGTTTCGCAGAAAATACATGTTATCGAGAATTGCCCTTTGTAAGGGCATCCAACGTAAAGATTAGTTAGACTATAATGAAAGAGGGTTAAATATTGCATAAAAATGCAAAAAATATTCCAGTCCTACTAATTTCTAAAACACTTCATTTAAAGTAACTCTAATATTTTGAGTTTTTTATTTAATTTTGTTTTTATTTACATGAAATTACGTAACATACATGAAGGAACCTTAAAAAGAATCAAATTCATTATTTATTAACAGAAAAGCCGTTTATAAAATATTTTAATTTCTTACTAATTCTAATATTTTATTTTTAACCTAATACATTACAAACATGCACTTACCGAAAAGTGTCTTCGTCATTAGTTTTATCTTCAATCTTTACGAAATTTTATCAAATTCATCTATATGCTCAGTTGCAGATCTTCTGTGTTTATTAGCATTTTCTATATTGCTGAATTTAAACATTAACAGTTTTTGTAAAGTATTGTATAATTTAATCGAGCTGTTCGACAGTCACATGCGCTATTGCAATCACATGTTCACTTGCATGACACTAAATTGCATTTGCAACTAATGCTTTGGAGGTCGCGATAGGCAGAAGCGCTTTGTTAACTTTCGTGAATTCCTAATCACGTGATCGTAATTTTGAACCTCTCCACAATAAAATTGCGAGAGGTTTCTAAAATTGGTTCAAAAACGAAAATTGAGATAACATCAAATCTTTACGTTTTGAGGTCCTAGGAACCCAAAAAAGTGGTTTTCGAAAAATGTCTGTGTGTGTGTGTGTGTATGTGTGTTAGCACGATAGCGCCGAAACTACTGAACGGATTTGAATGAAACTTTGCGTGTGCGTTTCTTTAGTGCCCCAGGAGATCTGAAAAGTTTTGGTTGAGATCGAATTACGTTTAGTGCCATTTTGACGCAACAAGTTGTTGATTTTATAATTACTTTCAATTTGCAATGGAACCATAGAAAAGAAGTTAAAATTCTGATTTCAACGATATATCACACTTCCACCCTTTCGATTTGGTTTCCGTGAAAAAAATTAAAAACAAAGCAAATATGGCATAGATCGCATTTCGCATGACATGATCGATGCGCGTAGCCGTTACGTCGTGAAACTCGTCACATCACGTGTCAATTCACGTGTGAGGGTTTCTTCACTGCTCTAGAAGTAGAGCGGATTGCGTTTAGTGCCGTTTTTAAATATATATACAGACAAATCGAAGAATTAATCTACAAATATTCCTCTAAAATCTAGTAAAATTACTGAAATGCTAATTTTGACGATTGTCATTGTCATCGTTTGTCATCCGATAACGTTGGTATCATGTCATGTTAATAAGATTTCGGCATATTTGTAACTTTTAGTGGATTGTCACAAACTTTAAAGATAGATGTAACAATATCAATATCATATGCTTTCTGTACCTTCGTTGGTGAATTTATTATAGATTATCACTTTACCAATTTTCAGTTTGTTGCTTTACAAATTTGTAGTATTTAGGATAACTAGACTTTCTTAGTCGTTCAAGTGATGTTAAAGTTGTTAATATCCTAATAGTATATTATTCAACAAGCGATAATGTAGGTAATAACTCGCATAGATGATTGTAAATTCATTAAGTTGAGGGTTTTTTTAGTGCCCCAGAAGATCTTAAAAGGTTTTGGATGAGATCGGATTACGTTTAGTGCCGTTTTGTCACACAATTTAATCCGCTTCCAGTAGCTGCCGATTTTTTAAATTTTCGGATTTGGTAATAAATTCTCAATAAATTGAGAGGCCATTCATTTTATACCAAGTTTTTTCAATTGCTCTTACTCTAGAGGATAGAGAAATATGTGTTTTGCAGCATAGTAAAGAAAGGCAAAATAAAATATTCGTCAACAATTTTACAAAAACACTTTGTTAATATCAAAAGTTTTGTCCTATTACCTGATACATTTACAGGATATGACACCAATAATACTGTGTTTGGAAACAGGATAAACCAAACGCAAATATTCTAAAGTAAAAATCAGGGTTGAAATATATCGTCGACAGGTTTAATGACGAAAAAATCCTCAAATAGAGAATAAAAAGAAGGACAGGACAAAATCATTTAGCGAGTACCGATTTGAGTAGTATGAGGAGGACTCTGCAAAGAAAGACGCTAAAAGTGGATTCGTTACCATCGACATTTGACGGAATTACCAAATTCAGTTATGGATTGGTAATACAAAAAATCCTCGAGATTAAGGATGATAATAAATTTCTGCTGTCGCTGTCCGAAAGATAGTTTAAATTGTATAGCAATTTGCAAACATTAAAAAATATATACGATTAACCCTTATATTAAGTAGATTCAATCAATATAGAATTTTACTGATACTAATACTTTTAATTTACAATATGATAGTAAATAATTATAATTAAATCGATGATATGCGCGCAACTGTTTCTAAAATATATCTGGCGTTTGGTTGAAACAATGTTCTCAAATATTCACATAGATACTGACATAAAATAACAATGTGTTTTACTTTGTTTTTCAAAATATAAATAGATATCACACCAAGGTATTTTTATTTTAATCTCTTTTATAAAGTCTATGGCTGATTCACAATTTGACCTCATATCTAGTTTAAATTTAGACTCCCCAGATACACTCACTTTGTCTGAAATATAGATACTAAAATGTTTATCTGTGATTATTTTAATCTTATACGTGTTTTATGAATACGTTTCCACAATGTTTACTTAACACTTTTATTTTTAACGTTAAGATGTGCCTGGTTTTTAATTTTTACAAATTTTCAGTAGAGATTGAAACGTCGTAATCAATTCCAGAGATAACTTTGTGTACAAATAATAATAGTATAATGCATCTCAAACAATATTAAAATGATGAAATGAATGTACTGCGTATAAAATCTGTTATTTTTTTGTGAGTCGCAACAAAAAATACAAAATTTTTTATCAGGTAATTGGAGTGCATATAGCTCTATGTGACATTTAAAAAATGCACGTAATTTATCTTTCGCCCAATTTAAAGTAGTTTTTAATGAAAAATTACAAAGTTTAATTCCAATACATTTACAGCAGTTACATGTACCAATAGTTTTCTTTCACTCCTCGTATTAACTTTGAACATCACTGCATATGCCAAAATAACCACAATATAAGATATTATTTTATAAATATTTGAAAATTTTTACGATGTGACATATCACCTAGAGCCAACTCTGGTTCCGTTCCGATGTCTAATTTTCTTATGGACACTGACGCTGTTTGGAAACAAAATATTTATTAACCTTAGTGTTTTTTTTTTTTAATTATTTTGATTGTCTTTTATATATAATCCTTATTGTTTTGAGCTACATAGATATTTATTTAATTCACTTCGAATGTATTTCTGAAATAAAGATATTTAAATGAACAGAAAATTCAAAATTTTACATATTTGATCTCAATGGGATACAAATAATTGTATTTTCTCTAAAGTTGGCCGCAATGTTCATATTCTCGTGGCAAGAGCGTAAAGAAAATAAGTAGGTACTTAATAAATTTATTCAGATATTAGTATTAAGTTTATTAAATGCTGGTGTATTATATTTCACACGAGATTTTACGTATTATATTTTCAACGTTATTTCCAACAGCTGAACTGTTGCTAGTTCTTCATTTAACAGTATTACTATTGCGAAAAGGATTTTTAAAATTTGCTCACTAGGTCGAAGGTAAAACCCTTGACCTTTGTTAAAGTTTTAGTTTTCTAAATAAGTAAAAACATCAATTATTTTCGTAATTCACACCACACACAATAATTATGAAATTTATATTACATTATGCAAAAGGTATTATACCGTTTGAATTAAATCGAAATATAATTTCAAATAATTTTTAGGCTGTGACAAAGTGGAGAAAATTAACTTATAAATGTTGTAAAACGAACCAAAGAGAATGAAGTGTAAATATAGTTTTTAAATGCAGTCGCAATATATAGGGTGGCCTAACAAAAACTTAACATGGGGGTTTTGTGTGATAATATCGTAGATATATGGACAGGTGAATTTTATTTTGGAGGGGAAAAATCGGTTTTCCGAGTTTCAAGACCGTCCTTTCAACACTCAAGCAATGGGATGAACAACCCCTAAAATTTTAGCAGGGAAGGAATGAAAGTCATGCATCATTGAAAAGACCCTTGAATTCCTTAAATAGTTGTTTGCAGTTTTTGAAATTTACTTGTACGGTCGTGAGCAAAAAAAATAGGACAAGTCTTATAACGGTATTTTGCTAAAATCTAGTTGTGTACATCTAACTTTAATTTTTGTGACATTGTCAGTTAGTTGTCATAATTTATTGCAAGTGTGCAAAAAACTAATATGCCTCATATAAGCGATTTAGTTAAATCTGGAGTTATTGCTAAAGCAGAAGATGGATCGTCAATGAGACAAATTGCACTGCGTTATAATATTGACAAATTTCGGTGTGTAACATTTTAAGAAAGTGGAGAATAAACGGTACGATTAGTAGAAATCCTGGATCAGGGCGACGAAGGATATCAACTCGACAACAAGAGTTGCAATTGGTAAATACTTTAGTAGAAAATCCATTTTACTCAGTTATTCAGGCTGCTGAAGAAATTAATGTTCCTGGATCGAATAGTACTGGTCGCCGGCGAGTAAGAGAATCGGAGCTACGCTGTCATGCAGCAGCACAGAAATACTTACTTAAAGCTGAACATAAAGAAGCTGGAGCAGGATTTGTGCTTGAATTTTTAGTGCATGATGTAAATTTTTGGAACAATGTAATCTTTACAGGCGAAAAAACTTTCCAGTCAACACACAGCGGTCGTATTCGTGTTTACCGCCCTCCGAATACTCGATTCGATGAGAGATATATATCTAACAATGATGAGTGGTAGATTTTCCGTCAATATGTGGGCTTGGATATCGGCACGTGGTCCTGGTGTTTTGTGGCATATTGAGGAACGATTTAATAGTGAAACGTATATTAGGATTTTAGACAATATTATGCTCCCCTCTGTGTCACAATTATTTCCTAATAATGAGTTCATATTTCAACAAGACAATTGTTGTTCCGCTCATACTGCTCATACTGCAACTAACTGGTTTCAAGATAACAACATCAATGTTTTTAACTGGCCCAGTCATAGTCCAGATCTTAACCCTGTGGAAGACATGTGGGGACTACTCGTAAGAAGTATCCAAAAACGAAATGTGAGACCACGGAATGCCGATGAATTACTGGAAATAGTAAATAATGCATGGAAAAATATTATTACTAATGATTATTGTATAAGGTTATTTAATTCTATGCCAAACAGACTTATAGAAGTTATGAATAAAAATGGTGCAATAACGAAATATTAATAGTTAGTTTCTTGTGAAGTAGGATATCCTTTGTCCTTTGATCCATGATTTCTACTGATCGTACCGTTTATTCTCCACTTTCTTAAAATGTTACACACCAAATTTTTGTTAATGTTATAACGCAATGCAATTTGTCTCAACCATCCATCATTTACTATAGCAATAACTACAGCATTAAAATAAAAAATAAATTAAAGGTGATATCTGTTTTATTTCGGCTACTCATTACATATTCAAATAGAGACAGATTGACATTATAAAAAAAAAGTTGTCCTATTTTTTTCTACTCACAACAGTACCATTTTCGAAAAACTGAATTTTAGTTTCCGACCTGAACCTGTTTGATATTTACAACCTATAGACATTTAATACGTCACTATATAATGGATTTGTATTTTTTGCACTCTATCAGTACATATGATAACTTGAACAATATATTGAAAGTTTTTCTTCTTTCCGGTGATAAGAATTTAAAACAATTTGAAGAAACTAAACGAACTTTCAGTTTCTCACTTGATTGATAAATGCGATTTAAGTTATTGTGTCCGTAACTTACTTCTAATTATTAAAATTAATAATTGGTTGAAAAATTCGAGGACACTGGATCTGTAGTAAATAAAAAACAGAACATCGAACCGCCAATAAGAAATAAGTGGCAATTTTGGGGCATTTTGCACTTGATCCTATGTTGTGTAGTTAGCAACTGTATCTGTTGTATCATGAATTAATATTCAACGTAATTTGAAAACCCACAAATTTCACCTTTATAAAATTATTCTGACACGAGAATTGAATGAAGATGATGGTAATCGTTGTTTACAATTCTGCAAAGTAGTAATTGATTGAAAATCCACATTTTAACGGTCGGCTAATGACCATAATTTTCGTTATTGGTCTTATTCTAATCTCCGAATATTTTATGAAGTACTCAACGTCCGCGTCCCTAAAAATTAAACATTTGGGCTAAAAGTTGCGGTGATCCTACCGTTGGCCCCTTTACACAATTGACCATATGTTGACTGCCATTACTGAAAATGACCAAAATTATTTGGAATATCAGTTGGCATTTCAACAAATTGACGCTTCTCTGCACTATGCTCTGCCTATCCCTCAGTGTTTGGATCAATATTTTCCGAATCACTGGATTGGTAAGAGAGGTTCTAAAGAATGACCCCCAGAGTCATCAGATCTTTCTCCATTAGACTTTTTCCGTGGGGTCACTTAAAAAAGATAATTTATTTCACTCCACCTGCTTCATTGGCAGATTTACGTCAACGAATCACAAACGAATGTCGCCAAATCACCCCAAAAATATTTCAAAATATGCGAGAACGAACGAATCTGTATTATTGCATGGAAGCTGGATGTTGGCAGTTAGTGCATTTATTGAAGTGATAATTCATACTTCACAGTTATTTTCCTCTAAATAAATCTTTTTGTTGAAAACGGTACATGTAAATTCAAAAAACTGCATACCACTGTTTAGAGAATTCAAGAAGTTCTCCAGTGATGTACGACTCGCCCCTCCTTCCCTATTAAAATTTTAGGGATTATTCACTTCACTGTTCGAGGGTTGAAGTGGCGATGTTGAAACTCAGGAAACCAGTTTTCCCCCTCCAAAATAAAATTGAGATGCCCGAGCGTTTCTTTATATCTACGCTATTATCTCAAAACCCCTGTTTGTTTTATTGCATACTCAAATTGTTATTGGCTGCATGGTTTACGACCCAAAGCCATTGGGAAAGAAAAATCCCAAAACGCCCAGGTCAAGTTTTCGTTGACCGCCCTATATATTACTAGCATATCTTTTAACTTTTCTTTTTCTGTTGCTTATATATCTGCAATAAACTGTATTGTACTCATATATTGTTTTGAAAATATACATTTCAAGAATAATAAAAATAACAAAAATTTTCTTTTCTAATTTTTGTTTTTCTCTAATATGACAAACCTAAAATTAAAAATATTGTGAAATATACAGAGGGTGTCCGGAAACAAAGTAGAAAAAAATTAACTGTAGATTCCTTAGCCCAAATTAATTGGGGTTCTTCATATAACACTTTTCAAAATACCCCTTCGTTTTCAAGTTATAGCCCCTTTAAAGGGGTACGTAAAAACTATTTTCGTTTTTTACTCAAAAAATAAAATTCCAAGAAACAAAATATTTGGCATATCTACTATACTTATTGAAAGGCATCTTGTGAATTTTTTTCATCCCCTTCAGTACTTCACCAAGGGGTGGAATGGACAACCCCTAATATATTTTTAGAAATATTCGTAATTTACATTTCAGAATAAAATATTTTTTGATTCCCTTGTTAATTCTAAAACTTTTCCTTCTCTTTACAAAATGACGGGTTACTAACCGTTTTCGTGATAAAATATAAAATTTACGTTCATGCATTTCAATCGTTACTGATGCCGATAATGTTTTTAAAGTTTTAGTAGGCTGCTATAATCGAATAATGTAAATATTCATTAACAACTTCTATGCAGTAATAAACAACACAAATATTATATTTATTAATAGAATAATATATTAAATACAAATAACAATATTAAAGAAGTTAAACAGTTTAAAAATTTATTAGGGCTTGCCCATTCCACCCCTTGGTGAAACACTCAAGAGGCTGAAAAAGCTCACAAGATGCCTTTCAATAATTATAGTAGATATGCCAAATATTTTGTTTTTTGGAATTTTAATACATTTTTAAATTGTTTCACTTCTTTAATATTATTATTTGTATTTAATATATTATTCCATTAATAAATATAATATTTATCAATTTGATTTTTCAAATGCGTACGTTTATTATTGCATAGAAATTGTTAATGAATATTTATTTTTTATCAAGATAACGGTTGGTAACACGGCATTTTTTAAAGAGAAGAATCAACAAGGGAATCAAAAATTATTTTATTCTGAAATGTAAAATGAATAGATTTTAAAAATATTTTTTTAAATATATTAGAGGTTGCCCATTCCACCCCTTGGTGAAGCACTCAAGGGGGCGAAAAAAATTCACAATAAGTATAGTAGATATGCCAAACATTTTGTTTTTTGGAATTTTATTTTTTGAGTAAAAAAATGAAAATAGTTTTAACGTACCCCTTTAAAGGGGCTATAACTTGAAAACGAAGGGGTATTTTGAAAAATGTTATATGAAGAACCCCAATTAATTTGGGCTAAGGAATCTACAGTTAATTTTTTCTACTTTGTTTCCGGACACCCTGTATAAAACAACTCATAATATGCTTACCACAATTAGTTAGAAAATCATCGGACCGCCAGTTTTTATGTTATTGTGTTAATTAAATTAAAATTAAATGTTTTGCTGAATTTGATTTGTGGTCAATTTACTCTAAGGCAAATTCAGCTTGTTATTAACCTTTTTATTTTTTTAGTTCCATTAATCTATATTCAGGTCAAGAGCCGATCTAAATAATAATTTATATTGTCTGCCATTTTTTCCTCGCGTCAAAAATATTGTATGTACATTTTATATCTTAAAACATAAAATTTGTTTCCTTTTAGTTAAATAATAAATAAATAATAATAGAAAAATTTATAAAACAACAATAATTTCGAAAGTATATTTTATTTATATTTGTAGTACCTATTAAAAAATATGTTAAAATATCACGATGAGACTGCGGTTAGCAAATGGTCAATCTATAATTAAAAATAGCTATTTACTTTATTTGTCACATAAAAAATCCACCTCCAGATATACTGGGTGTCCCAGTATTACGAGTACCTGAGGCTTGGTAGTTGGGGGCAAAGCATCTAGATTTAATTAGATTAATGTCTACCTCAATTTGATTCGATTAACCACAAAAAAGCATCAAATTCGATCAATTTTTGTTACATAACTTCCAAACGCCTTGTACAATTCGAATGAAATTGGATACTAATAATATTGCGATGAAGATATCCGTTTATGACCAACTTTACGGAAATGTGACAAATATATTAATAATTGTTTAGAGGTGAAACAATTCTCTCATTTTTTACCTTCCCATACGTGTAGCACACAGATTTTATTTTGAGGTTTTATGGATCCTCTGAACACGTGTAAGTGATTTTTTTAAATATCATTCTGTCGTTTGCCTACAAGCGGTCGCACCGAGAGCCTTCGATCAATTTTCAAAAGACGAAATCGTCCTAGATCAAATGTGTGGAGGAACTTGTAAAAATGAACAATAATTATTTTCTCTGAAACGGCTCTAGCAATTTTGATTAAAGGGCCACGCACAAAAGTGGCTGAAATTCGAATATGTTGTACTTCTTGTCATTGTGAACAAGAGCCTCAATGGGCGACCTCCGAAAATGGACAGTTTTTGATCTACACTGTAAAAAGATAGTATGGATGATGATGTGCATTTACTATGAGATTTGTTTAAACTGCATCGTAGCGATGACAGAATATGGCTCAGTGGCAGAGCGTTCGTTTTTGCATACGAACGCTGTAACGACATAATCCTGATAGCCAACTACGTCCAGCACATCTCCCAAAACTTCTATTCGTTCAAACTAGGCGATAGTCCGCTAACAAGACACATTACACAAATTAGACAGCATAATGCCCCGTTTCGGATTAAACACCCCTTACCTTACCAGATGTTGCCAATCTTCCGGCAGCCACTCTTGCCACATTTCACCAACTATACCTTTCCCTAATCCTCCACCTTTTGCTGATATTTCATACCTTTAATCGTCTTTAATTCATTCCTCTCCCCCTATTCTTTTGTGTTTGTGTATTTTTGTCGCGTTTGTTGTTTCTTCGTTTCTGTTTGTACATTTTTGTTTCTAAATTCATTTTCTACACATGAGCCTTGTAACAGAATCAAAATTTTACGAATCTAAATTTTCTAAAACCACAGTTTAGGCCAGCCTAGTGCAGCCCGTCGTTAGAGCAATTCGCGGAAGGCGCCTTGTTCAAGTTGTGGTGCCAGCGTCTGTGCCAAAATTAATTGTGACTGTTCGCGAGTGTTTTTTAATTGTCAATGTTTTTCAGTGTTCGTTAAGCTTTCTTTTTTAAGCCATTTTTGAAATCATACCACCTAATTTACTTTTTTATTTTCAATGCGGTGCGGTGGTTGCAGGGTCGGTCCCGGGGCAGGTCCTGGGGACGCAGCTGTATTCACCGTTAATTTAAATAAAATCTTTTTGAACTGAATTGAATTATTCGTTTTGCATGTGAAACGTCCCGAGTTCGATCACTGGTGTCACCAGAATTTCTTTTATATACTAATTACTATCATTTTTAAAACTGCATATATAATTTTACAACCATAATTATTATTAAACTAAAAAATTAAGGAACGGGGCCATTAGACATAATTAAAATGGATTATATTTTTATTCCTGCTCCATAACTGCTACTGGATGTATATCCTCTTGTTGCGGTCTAGGACCTGCATCAATAATATTTGCAAGCGTTGAAGTGCTAGAATATGCCAGACATCAGCCACGAGTTAAATATCCTAGCACCGCAATGCTTGCAAATATTACATGCAAAACGAACGCTCTGCCACTGAGCCATATCCCCGCTACGATGCAGTTTAAACAAATCTCATAGTAAATACACACCATTATCCATACTATCTTTTTACAGTGTAACTCAAAAACTGTCCATTTTCGGTGGTCGCCCATTGAGGCTTTTGTTCACAATGACAAGAAGTACTGTCGTGAGCAGAAAAAAGTAGGATAACTTTTTTTTTCTAATGTAAATCTGTCTCTATTTGAATATGTAATGAGTAGCCGAAATAAAATAGATATCACTTTTAATTTATTTTTTATTTTAATGCTGTAGTTATTGCTATAGTAAATGATGAATGGTTAATGAGACAAATTGCACTGTGGTCTCACATTTTGTTTTTGGATACTTCTTACGAGTAGTCCCCATACTTCTACCACAGGGTTAAGATCTGGACTATGACTGGGCCAGTTAAGAACATTGATGTTGTTATCTTGAAACCAGTTAGTTACGGTATGAGCAGTATGAACGGAACAATTGTCTTGTTGAAATATGGACTAATTATTAGGAAATAATTATAACACAGAAGGGAGCATAATATTGTCTTAAATCCTAATATACGTTTCACTATTAAATCGTTCTTCAATATGCCACAAAACACCAGGACCACGTGCCGATATCCAAGCCCACATATTGACGGAAAATCTACCACTTTCATCATTGTTAGATATATATTTCTCATCGAATCGAGTATTCGGAGGGCGGTAAATACGAATACGACCGCTGTGTATTGACTGGAAAGTTTTTTCGTCTGTAAAGATTACATTGGTCCAAAAATTTACATCATGCGCTAAAAATTCAAGCGCAAATCCTACTAAGGCTTCTTTATGTTAAGCTTTAAGTAAGTATTTCTGTGCTGCTGCATGACAGCGTAGCTCCGATTCTCTTACTCGCCGGCGACTCGATCCAGGAAAATTCGTTTCTTCAGCAGCCTGAATGACTGAGTAAAATGTATTTTCTACTAAAGTATTTACCAATTGCAAATCTTGTTGTTGAGTTGATATCCTTCGTCGCCCTGATTTCTACTAATCGTACCGTTTATTCTCCACTTTCTTAAAATGTTACACACCGAATTTTTGTCAATATTATAATGCAGTGCAATTTGTCTCATTGACCATCTATCTTCTGCTTTAGCAATAACTCCAGATTTAACTAAATCGCTTATATGAGGCATATTAGTTTTTTGCATACTTGCAATAAATTATGACAACTAACTGACAATGTCACAAAAATTAAAGTTAGATGTACACAACTAAGCAAAATACCGTTATAAGACTTGTCCTATTTTTTTTTTTTTTGCTCACGACCGTACAACATATTCGAATTTCAGCTTATTTGACCGAAACCACTTTTACCTAAGAAATGTGCGTTATCCTTTAACGTATGAATATTAACCCTTGTATACCTTGTATGAGACGGCATAACTAGTTTCTCCTAGAAAATTAAGAGAAGGGGGCTGTGGGGGAGAGAAGAGTTTAAAAAGTCTTAACATTTTTTTCTAAAACGGCTCTTGACAATTTTGATTAAATATCTAACACATGGATATTTCGTTAGTGCCACTATGAAATGCGGGGATAAAATATTTAATAATTACTTACATCGTACTGTAAATTTTTTTTTTCCTAGAAGGGAAGTTAGTTCGAATTATATAGAGATGTATATTTTTTAGTAGAATACAGACTTTGGTAGAATCATGGCCATTGACCAATGAAGCAGTTTCTTTGGTATTTTCCGTGATCTTCGAACGCTTCCACTGATCATACTCTTAGGTTCTTTAGAAGAATTCCAAAGGTTCGCTTATCATAATGGCCAGCTTCTTCAAAAAGATTCCAAAGACTTCTGATGAGAGTATAATCAGCGAAACATCAAGTCATGTTCGCCGACCACGCCAAAATCCAGAAGAAATAAGTTCATTGTATATTTTTTATTTAACGTACACCGGCAATCTTTGTCTGAAAGTTATTTGTGGCATTCTACGAATATTCTTTCCTATTATTTGGGTTTTCTACCACATGTACTATTATCCTCTTCAAAACAAATCACCGAATCTACAAAATAATAGAATTATTGGAAAAAAGAGCCTCTGCGCCCGTGACGTTTACGCCAAAGGAAAAGTCAGAGGTTATGTTTTGCAAATAATATAAATCGGAATAAACACAAAAATAATGTATTTTGCTGACGTTTCGGAAAGTAATCTCTTTCCGTTTTCAAAGCTATTTTTTTGAAGAACTCTTATTTTGCTGTGTATGTCAAATACACAGCTTTAAGATTCTGTTTATGTTATTTCCATAGATACTTACTACTTACACAGAACATAGAACTGATGATATTTTTTAGATAATGTTGAGTTTGTTAAGTTCTTCTTTTAACATTGGTAGCCAGGTTGTACAAATATCTACAGAACAATTCGATACGCAATCCGGCAATCTTTCACAGACACCTAGGTTTTTGTTATCGCTAATATTAAGCTGTGGATTATGTTTAACAGTAGACTGAACAAAAGCTAGTCTGTTTTATAATATAACACAAAAGTGGCCTAGATAAATGATCGGAATAAAAAATATCAATATTTTTATTACTTTAAAATGGTAATAAAGTAATTTTTTTTTAAATCTTACCTAATGTTAACTCTACGTTGATGCTTATATTTTCATATATTTGAAAGAAAATATACTGAGAAATGAAAATGCTTTACTTTTGCTATTATTAAAAGCTTTTATTAAACTTGAACTGTTAGTTAGTTTGTTTGTGTAGGTCAAAACTCGCAAATAAAATTTCGATTAGTTCTAATAAAGCTACAGCTTTGAAATTTTCCACATGTGTATAAATCCAGTGACAATACACTTTAACATTTTCATATAAGAAAAAAACAAGATGGCCGTCTTCACGATGGCGGACGGCTCTATCGTTTATGATCCGATTCAACTCAAAATCGACATCTGGGGGTTTTAGAGATCGCCAATTATGAATTCTTGGTCAAAATTCATAAATTCAAAATGGTGGCGCCAATATGGCGAACGACTTTTGTCATTTATGATCCAAGTCGATCAAAATCGATATCTGGGGGTTTTCGGGTTCGCCGATTACGAATTTCTAGTCAAAAATTTAGTTCAGGATAGTGACTTCAAAATGGCAGACGACTTTATCGTTCATGATCCGATTCGACTCAAAATTGATATCTGGGTGTTTTCGAGATCGCTAATTATGAATTCTTGGTCGAAATTTAGAAATTCAAAATAGCGGAGACAATATGGCTGACGACATTTGTCATTTAGATCCAAATCGATCAAAATCGATATCTGGGAGTTTTCGGGTTCGCCAGTTACAAATTTCTAGTCAAAAATTTAATTCAGGATGGCGGCTTCAAAATGGTGGACGACTTTATCGTTTATGATCCGATTCGACTCAAAATTGATATCTGGGGGTTTTCGAAATCATCAATTATAAATTCTTGATCAAAATTCAGAAATTCAAAAATGCAAAATCGCGGCGCCAATATGGCGGACGACTTTTGTCATTTATGGTCCAAATCGATCAATATCGATATCTTGGGGTTTTCGGGGTCGCGGATTACGAATTTCTAGTTAAAAATTTAGTTCAAGATGGTGTACGACTTTACTGTTTATGATCCGATTCGTCTCAAAATCGATATCTGGGATTACAGCATATCAAAAGACTAAAAAGTAAAAAATAAAATTATATAAAGAAATATTTTTAAAAAAGCTCTTATTTTAAATGCTATAAAAAGTAGAAAATAAACTTTGAAGTAAATCAAACTCATCATTTTGTTACATTATATAATTTTTTTATGATATAAAAGCTTGTTGCGAGCAATCTCCTTTACATAGGAAAATTTTTCAACAAGCTTTTATATAAAAAAAATTCATATAATGTAACAAAATGATTGGTTTGATTTATTTCAAAGTTTATTTTCGACTTTTTAGAGCATTTAAATAAAAGCGTTTTTTAAAAATATTTTTAATATAATTTTTTTAAGTTTAAAGATATTTATTTTGCATATTTAAAAAGTTCACCTATCTGAATTACACTTCGAGACGCCATCGGCATATAATATGAAATTCTTAGATATAGATTATATATGTATTACACTCGCGCCATCGCATAGGTGTTAGTGGACATGCAGTCCCCACACAGGGGTGTCTCCTTAAACAAGATTACGGCGATACGAGTTGAGGGAAGTTTTTAGAAATTTCAGGAGCCCTTGGTACAATATAAACTTGACGAAACCAATGTACTGGGCAGACGGATAACAAAATTATTTCGATGCACCCGCACACTATTGGTATATTTTTATTCTATAAAAAAGGACTTTACCATAAAAAATATAATATTACCAATATTGAACGATGAAATTGTAGAGCATCTGTAATTTGAATCCAGGAATTGAGAAAGTGTGAATACCTAAATAGAGGATAGGAGTTTTTCCTACAAATGCTTATAAGTACTTGATGACTGAAGTAAAATATATACAAAGTAATCATAAATTAACCTTTTTTAGGGGACACCGAAACGCATAATTATAACTTATTTGTTACGTACTAATTTACTACATAGTCGTAAAACTAAGCAGACTTGAACGATACGATGTCTTGAAAATTAATTATGGAACTAAAGTACGTGCTGCACGCTGCAGTATACGTTACCTTGATTGTGATAATACATCCAGCCAATGCTAAAATATTACATAGCATGTGGTAAGAGTCCATTAATAGTGTTAGAGCATGTGTAAGGTGACTAACAATGAGTTCTGTTATGAAGAAGGCTATTGTTAACACCAATATTACATAAAGTTGGATGGGCTGAATTTTACGAAACCATTCTTTCATTGCCATCTTGGCCGCTACTTTTCCTTATCTGTAACAATCACAAAATAAATAAATTATTATTAACATATTAACTAAAATTTTTATCAGTAATAATAGATGTTATAATTCATTTAAGGAAATGTTAAGGAACGTTATTCTTGTCAGCAAATATAATACAATTTACAATACAATCTAAATGACATCTTTTTGCATTTTTCTCATGTGATCTATTTATATATGTGTATAGTCTAGTATACTTTAACTTGGCGTGTGTATGTATGAGTTAATATTTCCGTACGATTTCATTTTCTCCCATATTATACACAAAGTTAAAGTAATAGTCCAGAAACATTGTCTACGTGGACAATATTTCTGGATCTTTGTGTACAAGAGAAAATGAAATCGTACGGAAATATTAATTCATACATACATACGCCAAGTTAAAGTATACCAGACTATATTGACCTGTACATACTTGTATGTATTTATTTCCTACACTAATTTGTCCTGTTTATATACTGTTTTGTCATGACACAGTTTAGTTGTGTTATATCAATTAAACTAACATTTTACATTTATGTTATTTTTTTTCTGTTATTTAAGAATTACTTGACATGTACATCCATTTTAATATGGCCTAAGTATGAATACAGTGTCTATATATCTATTATCTATCATAAAGGTAGGAGCAAAGGTAATACAATGGTCTAAAAATTAAAAATTGTAATTCTTTTGAAAATTCCTTCTACTTTAGTGGCTGATTTGCCGTGGATTTTTACACATTTTATTTATTGTCACTAGTTGTCCACATCAATCTTTATAGTTGACTTGACTACTGCTACATCACAACTTTATCAACAGGTATGCTTAACTTTGAACAACAACTTCGTAATATTGATGTGATTCGAAGAATATGGTTTAAGCAGGATGGAGCTAATTCCCACACTGCTAGGGATCCTATGACAATTTTGCAAAGAATGTTTCCTGGTCATGTAATAATGTAATATTCGGAGAGAGATTAACGCAACCCAATTGATATGTTGCAGCGGCTGATGAAAAAGTTTCGACATAAGCTTCAACAGTGTCAGCAGCGAGAAAGTGGTCATCTGACTGATCTAATATTTAAAAAATAAAATTTCCGTGATTCCTTAAGAACCTTGTGTTTAATTTTTGAATAAAAACTTGGCCAATAAAAACAACTCAATTTAAAATGGATATTTCATTCTGCTAGACCCGTTACACAGGTTGGTCTATAAACTAAATAGGAAATTACGTTCTTCATCATGGGCAATGGGCATTCTAATAATAATATCTATTGCAAAAGAATAAAGTTTTAGAAACAGTTATCTCATTTTTTGCGAGCTATATTTCAGTAAAAAAGAAATTTGAAATCCATAGCCTAGTTGAGAGATATATTACAAAAACCTGAAAAATAGGAAACCACAAACGGTTATAGCTTCCTTATTTGAGAAAATACTAAAAAAGTTAAAGGGATGAAAGTTGACGGCAAAGACAATAAGAATAATAATGTGTATCAAAAAATTTGAGAAACGCAGTTGGCTTTGACATACGCATTTGTGTAAAAATGAAAAGAACAAATCTCAAAGTAAGCCATGACACCATTAATTCCATTTATTTTTTCGCTTTCCAACGATATAAAACATGTTACAGGACCGTGTCAATATTTAATATATTTCGAAATCCACAGTTCATATAATTGAATCGTAAAAATCAGCTATCCATGATTAGTTAGAAACAATGTATACAGTTATTAACAAATTTGACAGATTGTTACTATTGTATGTTACATGTTGCGTTGTCGAGTTCTAAGACAAGTTTTACATCAGTAATTATGGTGTACGCCAATAATAACAAATTCGACATGATTAGCGCTTATTGTCAGTGCAATTTTGACGCTGAGGTGGCAGTCACGGTTTACGGAGATGGATTTACAGATGCTCCACAGCCAAATCGAACTATGTTTAGGAAGTTAGTTCAAAATCTAAAGACCCACGGTTCATTTTAAAGAAAGTAGTAAGGCTAGGGCAATGCTGCGGATAATGTAAGAATAGTGAATAGATTATTGAATTATGTTAACCAAAATGAAGAAACCTCTTTGAGACAAATTCAGAGACTGTCGCATAAAAAAAGACAGTACAGTTGGATTTTTTTATTTACCGACGAAGCAACTTTTACTCGCGGAGGCGTGGAAATATCCATTATTAGGAAGTAGAAAATCCTCATGCTGGTAAAGAAAGGCATTTTCCGCAAGAATTTAAGATTAACGTTTAGTGTGGTATCATCAGCGATCAATTATTGGGACCATTTGTCCTTCCTCCAAATTTAAATGGACAGTTATTATCTGTGTTTTCTTCAAAATATCCTTGCTGATATATTACATACTTTCATGCTAGACATATGGAACAGAATGTGGTTCATGCAAGATGGAGCTCCCCCTCATTTCTCCATTGAAGTCAGGAATTATCTTGATGATACTTTCCCACGCAGATGAATCGGTCGAGGAAGTGAGTTTGCTTGGCCACTAAGGAGTCCTGATTATAATCCTTTGGATTATTATGTGTGGGGACATATGAAGTCCTTAGTCTATGCAAATACTATCAACTCAAGAGAAGAACTGTGGGACAAAATATAAAACGCAGTGAATTTTATTAGAGGACAGGAAAATGTATTTTTTGATGTAAGAAAATCTTTTATGAATAGAATTAGAAAAGGCATAGAAGTAGATGGAGACCACATCGAACATTTAGTTGCAGCAATGGGGTTTTTGCATGGGGGGAAAGTTTATAATGTCATTAAGTCAACTTTTAGGGTGAGCGTAGGTGCGTCTTTACTATGTACATACTTCGGTATGCGATGTAAAGCAACGAGAGGCGCAGTTAGTACTTGGATGGGTGACCATTCCAACGGAAACCGCGTTCTCGCCTCACACATCTTCCAGCGGCTTGTATGTTAGTGTATGCGCGGAAGCTATACAACCTTAGGCGAGGGTTGTATAGGAGATATACCATCCTTCATCAGATTTTCTGGTCAGAAGTACCACAACATTTCGTCAATAAAAAAAAAATTCATCATCAGATACAGGTCCCGTGGCGCCCTCTATGATCTAACGTGATGTAATACATAAATTATTATTTCTTAAAATAAAAAAGTTCCTCTAGCAAATTTGGCGAAGATCAGTCAAGAGGCTGTTGAGTTATTGCAAAAAAACGAAAACATCATTTGAACTTTGACACCCTGTATCTTTTTCCACAGCAACATTTTACTAAAGCATATTTAGTTATATCGTCATATTTTGGCCCACAGAATCTACCCCTCAACTATGGCCTATTATTAATGATCCACCCTGTATACAA
The DNA here is from genome assembly GCA_963675555.1 of Leptura quadrifasciata. Taxonomy (NCBI): domain Eukaryota; kingdom Metazoa; phylum Arthropoda; class Insecta; order Coleoptera; family Cerambycidae; genus Leptura; species Leptura quadrifasciata. The sequence continues at coordinate 49,838,474 of OY776678.1, forward strand.
AGGTTAATGCAAGTAATTTTTCTGTTATATAGTTTCTGTTGTGGTTCCCTAAAATGTTCTTTTTAACCTGCATTTACATTGCGAAAACGAGACAAGCTCCAAATCTTGAGGAGGTGTCTTCTTAAATAACTTATTAGTCATTTCTTTTTGATACTTCAATACTTGCCATTTTGGAAGCATAACATAAGTATAATAAGAAAACTGCCAATATTGTGTTATTGCTACATGTGCGCATTTCTTATACATGTTTTCTCTCCTTACAATGCCGTTACGATATTCATAATTTTATAGCTTTTAATGTCATTGCTCTCCGCTTATTATACAATGATCATAAATTAATATTTTTTAAAAACGTTTCTTATATTACTTTTAAAAAATATTGTTGTCTCTATACATACGTATAACAAAATAGAATAATTTTATTTATGTGTATGTACAAAATATTAGAAGAAGTAAATAGAAATTCTATTTTAAATTCAGCTACTCGATATTAATATGAAACAACCAGTATACATACATGCAATTTTCTGGCACTATTTATTTTTTTATGCGTTTGTAAACCTTGAACTCGGAATATCGCAGCTAAAGTACTGTCGCTATAGTTCAACAATAGGTACTTTATGGCCAATTATACAATAAATGCAATCCAATTGTTAAATTTCCTGTTTAATTCTTTCATTACACTAACAGGGCCGTGTCTGGCCGAGAACTTTATTCCACCGAACAGATTGTAAACACAGTGATTATAATCAACTTTCGGAGTCATTAAAAAAAGATAAGTATTTTAATTTTCATGTATCTGAAATACAGTAATTTAACCTATAAATTTCTTATGATTTTCAAAATGTAGTAGACATATGTCCGCATTGACTAGAGGGAGACAGCTGCACATAGCTCTCGAGAAAACTGAGGTAGTTTTAGAAGTGGAGGGGATGGTGATAAGAACAACCAAGTCTCTGAAATATCTAGGCATTACCTTTGAGAAGGACACACGAATGGCGCAACACATAAAAAAAGTGGCATCAAAAGTAGAAAATGCAGCCACGGCCTTGGACCGATTAACGCCGAATTGGAGAGAAGCAGTGATGGCTAAAAGAAAACTGCACTGTTCAACGATATACTCGAAGATCCTGTACGCTGCGCCAATTTGGAAACAAGCAATGACATATGGCAAATACAGAGCGATGCTAGAAAGAATGTAGGGCCATATGGCCTTACGCATATGGAGCGCCTACAGGACAGTTTCTACAGCCGTCTTGATTGTGGTGGGTACACTAACCCATCGATTTGCTGGCAGCGGAAAGGAAAGAACTGCATAAGAGATGCAGAGAAGAAAAAGAGGTGATTAGGGAGCATATACTAAAACTTGTGGCAGGAAAGATCGAACGGCATCCAGAACAAAGCACAATGGACTAAAAAAATCGTCCCAAACTAAGAACCTGAGTTTTGAGGAAACATAGGGAAGTGAACTTCCACCTAACCCAAATGCTGATGGGACATGAAGTATTTCAGAAATATCTCAACAGATTCCACTTCACGAATTTGAGAGAGTGCTACTATTGTACAGAAATAGACTCGGTGCAGCACACCTTCTTTGGATGTCCAAGATTTGAGCTATTGACACCTAGGGTAGAGGTGGTAATTGGCGAGAACCTACCAACAACATAATTGGATCGATGGTGAAATCGTCGGATAGATTTCGTAATCAGAATTGTGAAAACTAAAGAACAGGATGAAAAGGATTGACAAAGGCAGGAAGAACAGTAAAAGACAGCGACGACCCGAAGTAACGCGAATGCGATTCCAGGTCGTGCAGCAGAAGAGAGGGAGGGGTTTTTGCCGGTAGGAGGCGGGCACTACTTGTAGCGATCGAAAATAAGCTCAGGTACCCATGAAGAGTTTCCTCTCCACAAAAAAAGAGTGATTACTTGATTTTGATCTAAATTTATTTTGGTCAAAACGTCTTTACTATTTATTGGATTTTGTTTGAATCTTAAACACTTTGTACACTTACAGTTACAGTTGATATACTTCCATTATTAATTTTGGAAAATTCCAGGGCCAGACTGCTTTGATATTTCCAATACATGTAAATAGATCACTATGTACATATTTATTTTCTTTAACATTTAATTGGTAAGTTCATACATAACTAGACAAGATTAGATTTTTTGTATCTGTTTTTTTATTGATTTTGTTACATCGGTTCAATTTGGCAAAATGTACAAATTAAAAAATAATAATAATTTGCTTACATGTCTAAATAAGTAATAATAACCAATTTAACATAAATATATCTTCATAAAAGTACATTTAAAGAAATTACAAATACTTAAAGCAAATTTTCAAAATGAAAACCGCCAGCTTCCATACATTTGGGTTAACGTCTGTTTAAATTCTTTTTTGATAATCATGTGGGAATTTTTAAAATTCTCAATTTGTCTTGTTACAATACCCGCTTTTCAATTTCATCCAGTTATGACCGCTTTATCAAGCTCTACTTAGTAGTTAAATGCCATCACTGACTCACTACAAAGTTTAAATCAATATTCTTAAGCGAGACCAATCAAATATCTACACAGCTTTTGTACTCCAGTTGTCCGCAATTTGCAAGGAAAAGAGTCTCGTCATTATTACTACTAGTGGTCAGTAAAAGTTAACTTTATTGTTTCTTTGGCGAACGACTTTAATCTTTTTGCTATCATGGACCTTGTCTTGGGGGTATGGAGAGATTATTTTTTATATTTCCAGTCGCTTCCGAGTTACAGAAGCTATTTGTTTCTGTAAGGTTGTCTTATAACTACTTCACAATAAAATTTGAATAATTTGCATTGTTATATATACAATATAAATCAATTATTTATTACTATTACATCGCACGCACATCGCGTATGTAGCATAGGACGTGACGCGACTCGATGTGACAAATATTCAGACTGCTGTTATTTGGCCAGTGCCACACATTATTTTTCTTGTGCATGTATAGGCCCTTGGCTGAGATTTCTTGAACTCTATTGACTCCCGTCAATTCTTGCCGTTGACTTTGGTCACAGTATCGTTTTCTTAGGCGTTAACCTGCTTTCAGGTAACTATTGGAGGCCGAGAAATATTGTTGTTGTTGTTATTATTGTTGGATTTGCTTTTGTTTGTTTTATACATATAATTATGCTAATATGTCAATCCTCTTTAACATCAATTTTTTAAATTCTTATTTTTAAAATAATTTTTGGTATACTGGACATGGGGCTTTTTATTCCTGTCTAAAAAATCGTTTGTTATTAAATGTAAGAGACGGTGCCTTATACTTTTGAAAAGAGCGTGAACGCTATGCAGCTTTGGCGTTCTTTATCAATTTCGTTCTAAGATTTATCTTCAATTTTGTTCCAACTAATTATGTTCTCATTATTGTTTTGTTGTCTATTTTGTACTTAAGAAGAGACTGACAAGAATAAACGACTTTGTTCTTGCGTTCCCAATCTCTGCATAATATATTGTACAGGCTTATTCATTATAAATTACCCATTATCATTGTTATTATTGCCTACAGAAAAATGTTTCAAATAAAAGTTGTGTGGTTATGACTGAATTTTGTTAAAATGTTATCAAAAGGACAGTAGCATGGGACATATTAAACTTTTGGTATGATCCCTTTTTCCTGATTTCAAAAACATACCACCTCATGTTACCTCTACCATATACCGTTTTTGAATTATTAAACGTCGAATACCTTAGCTAAACTAGTTACCGTAAATATGGAAAAGTTAACATTATTACAGTGAGCTATGAAAATCAGAACTATTATGTTTGATAAGTGACATTTCTTTAATGAAATAATCAAAATGGTTTACAGTGAGAAAGAAAAAATCCAAATATTTACTTGTTATATACAAAACAACAAAAATAAACGTATAGCAAAAAGAGCATATAGGGTCCAACACCTTCAGAAAATACATTCAAAAATATTTACCACCTGAATAATAGTTTTAGTAGAAAAAAGCGTATAGTTCAAGCAAACCATGAAGAACAGATATATATATATATATATATATATATATAGACATATAAACGGACATTATAAAGCCCAAATTAGATATCAGTGGTATGTTGTTTATCCTTCACAGACGTTGTGTAGCCCATCCTTGGGCTAAACAGCGTTTTGCGTGTATCCTATTACTATTTGTCACATATTGTTATAAGGAACCCCTCCACAAAATTTCAGAGGGGCTTAATAATGACCGGTTAAACGCTTAAAAGATATGAAATTGTTCAATAGAATTCCCATGAGGTAGCGCTCTCGTCAGATACAGATACACGCCATTTAGAACGCGTTCGTTGATTAGCCCATAGCGGCACGCGTGCGTTGATTAGCCCATAGCGACATTATACATAATACTTACTGTATTGTGTTTATTTAGATGCAATAAATAAGACTCCTCAATGATAGGCAGAATGGCAATTTCATCTTACAATTTGAAGGGCGCTTCACTACCTGAAGACATATTTGTGTTGGACTGGGAATTCGAATGGTCATTATTTTCATTTTCCTCAATCACACTTTCACTTTCATTTTCGTTGTCCATACCCTGTCTTATCCGTTCATTATTAATTTTCTGCAATTTAGTTACTGGTTTTTTATTTTCTATTTGGTTATTTTTTATTTCCGTATATTTTGCTGTTCCAGGAGTTTCTCTCAGCACCAGTTCCTGTTTGTCTTTTATGTTAGATTTATTTGGGTGTAGAAAAATATTTTGTGCTAACGAAGCGATTGATTGCTCTTCTTGTCTAGTACCCTTGGTAGAGTCATACTTTGGTAGATCTAGTAAGTTTTTACTTTTACTTGTTACCAATTCCAGCATTTTTCGTGTTTTTAAATCCATGGCGTTAATCTAAAGAATCAATTTAATCAACATTTTAATTTTCCTTAATTTTACATGACATTAATTTTATTATTATTATTAATCAATTTTTATTTACCACTATTTAATATAATTATTAAATACTATCATTATAACTGTATGATTAACAAAGCGAAAATATTTTTACGTAGGCAAAAATGTGCATGTATCGTAACAAAGAAGAATTATATTAACTCGTTCAATAGTTAAATACCCGAGGGGTAAGCCGGTGCCAAAATTCTATACACTAATTTCATTTTGGCATTGTAATACTACTATAATATCTTAGTAATTTCACAATTCCAAAGTAATACCATGAAAATTTCTGTAATTCCAACTAATTCCACGAAAAATACAGTAATACCAACTAATATCACAAAAATACGTATTTCCGTATTCTTTGCTAAGAATAACTTTTTATTCGTTATTTTTTTTAAAAACGCAAATTTTCCAAGATTCATTAATTCGAAATTTTTGAAATGAGGGAGGGGAAATCAAAATTTTATTAAAAAAGTCTGAAAAAATTTACGTAAATATATTTTTACAATACAAAACTTTTTTTCTATACTGAATTTTCCGGAACGACCTACCTAAAGAAATAGCAGAGACCGTCGCAAAAACTGAGAAAAAATCACTGAAAAAATGTTTTCTTAAAAATCAGAAAAAAATTCAAAACAGTAGAACATTAATTTGAGTGCAAACAGTTTCTATCTGTAATTTTTTTTTAAATGCATATTTTTCGAGATATGAGCATTTTTTGGTGGAAAAAGTTATAATTATTTTACTCACAAATGCTAGTATCTCGAAAAATATGCATTTTAAAAAAATTATTAGAGACGAAAATTGTTTAAAATTAAGGGAAAACTATGCAGGTATACCTTTTATGGGAAAACCGATAATGGAAAAAAGCTTTGTGTTTTAAAAATATGCTTACATGAATTTGTCAGATTTTTTCCGTTCTTCCCTTTTTGAAAAATGTCATTGTATCTCGGAAACTACGCGTTTTTTCAAAAATTTAATGAGTAAAAAGTCGTTAATTTTTAGTAAAAAACACGGAAATTTTTGTATTGTTTTATTTTGCTCGTCTTTTGCAAATTAACAACAAGGTTATTGTTTCCAACAATTTCTGAACAAGAGTGGCAAAATCGAAGTTAGGGGCTCTTTTCTAGATAATAATGCAAACACAATACAGAAGATTTCATGAAAATCCAACCACTTATCCTATGTTCCAAGTGAAATGCTAATTCGTGCGCGCCTTCTAATTAATGCAGTCAAAATAGAATTTGAAGTGGAACTTTTTCCATAACCAATTTTATGGTTGAATTCTGTTGGGAAAGTGTTACGGAGTATCCAAAAAAAATTTGTACTTCAAAGACCCTGTGCTTCAATTGTTATTTACAATTTAATTTTTTTAACCGCGATTTTCAGCCTAAAAATGTGAATAACTCGAGATATATAGGTCCTATTGGGATTAAAAAAAAAACCAGAATCTTTGTAATTAAATATTCTACAAATCAGTGTTTACTGTAGGTCGTAGAAGCGCAACCATGACCTACAAAAGTGGCCAAAAATCGTATTTTTTTCATTTTGCTGCCCAGAGCCGCTGGGTGAACCGATTAGATTCAAACTTTCAGAACATCTGCCGTTTACTTGAACGAAAACACCCTGAAAATTTGGTGCAAAATCATTGACTCCAGTGTGCGCAATTGAATTTGATATATAAAATTTTAATTGGCCGCCATTTTATGCCATTAAGTTCAAAACGGATCTTTTTTTTCAAAAGTTAGGTCTCGACGAAATTAATTTTATCGGGCATTTTAAAAAAATTTTAACCAAAATAAACTCTTTTCTCTCCTAAATTAAAATTCTTTTTATGATCCGATAAAAAAAATTCAAAATTTTTAAAAATGACCGAAAAAATTCATTTTTTTTATTGGGTTTTGAACAAATGCAAAAATAGCCAATCTAGGTTTTAATTTTTTTTATGGCATAAAAAAGCTGGCATCGAGACCTAACTTTAAAAAAAAAATATCCGTTTTGAAGTTAATGGCATAAAATGGTGGTCAATTATAATTTTAAATAACAAATTCAATTGCGCATACTGGGTTTAATATTATTACACCAAATTCAGGGTGTTTTTGTTAGAGTAAAAGATAGATTTTCTGAAAGTTTGAAGCTGATCGGTAAACCCAGCGGCTCTGGGTAGCGCAATTAAAAAAAAACGATTTTTGTCCAGTTTTTCACTTTTGTAGGTTATGGTTGCACTCGTAACACCTACAGTAAACATAGATTTGTAGAATATTTAATTACAAAGATTCTGGTTTTTTTTTGTCCCAATAGGACCTATATATCTCGAGTTATTCACATTTTTAGGCTGAAAAACAATTGAAGCACAGGGTCCTTGAAGTACAAACATTTTTTGGGTACTCTGAGCACCTCCCCAACAGGATTCAACCATAAAATTGCTTATGGAAAAAGTTCTTTTATATTGACTTTTTGTGCTATTTTGACTGCGCTAAATGCTATAAATTGAAAATAATCTAAAAAATTTCGTTTCTTTTTTAAATAGCTCCATTTTTTTTCATATCGTCACATTAATCGCACAATTCTTAGTAAAAAAGTGATAAGGTAGCGCCTAAAATTGATATTTTGTGAGAAACTTTAAAAAAACTGATTTTTATTTTTTTTTTATTTTACACGTTTATATTTCAATAATACAGGAATACAAGCTAAACAATAACAGAAATATTATTGCCTATTTTCTTCCAAATCTTTTAAAAGTTTCAACAGTTTTTGAAAAATAAAATTTTTCGATTTTAAATTTGTTATTTGGCAAAAATAACGTAATTTCAGTGTAAACCGGAAGTGATATTTATAATTTTACGTGCATGTTTTTACATCCCTTTTATAGTCAATTGAAATCAGCATCAGATTCCACAGAAAATACTAAGTCAGGCTGGATATCCAACCTAAAATTTATCTAAAAAATTACAGACAATATCAAGTGTAACAAATAAACTGGGACACACTGTATATTTGTTTACTGCTTGGCAAAATATAATGTTGCACTTTTATTCTTGAATTTTTTTATCTTATATCTTCAGTTTACTAGACAAGTCTTATAAAAGCTTTAGCTTACCAAGCAAGTTATTAACCCTCCTTTCTTTGCAAAAAATCAAAAAGCTCTATTTACAACTTATTTTTCATTAAACTGCCCCCATTTATGTAAGCGGCAGATCTATTATCCACATTATCTCGGCGTTTGTTCAGAAACTAAAAAAAATTGGGGGTTTGTTTGCATTTATACCATTGTTATATTGTTTATTGGTTTTCTGCAACAATGGCAAAAATAAAAATATCGTATATTATTGTCGGCCTAGCTAGAATCTCTTAAGATGAAATGAAGAAGTCATAAAAATGACCATTTTTTTAAGCACATGTTTGCCGAAAGCATCCGTGTCTTACATCTGGAATTTGAAATGTTCTTGTGTATCAATACATCAGACAAATACTAAATAAAAAACTGTCACTGTGCACTTATAAACTCATATAATTTCACTTGTACCAAACTCAACTTATGTCTATTACTGAATTTCAGCGACGGTGCTTTAATATGTGAAACCTTAAAATAAAATATACATGTTTCTTTTGAGCACAGAGAGTGAAGTGCTACGAAAACATTAAAAATTTACGATATTTATACCTACATTAAATTTGGTCTTCTTTATTGCTTGTAGCAAGCTGCACTTATATTTGTGCATTTAAATTTATTAGATGCTATTCTACTATTTGAGACATTCAATCAATTTGTATCATTTATTTAATTTCTGTTCTACTAACGATCAAAATCGCGGTGTGGTTTGCGAAAGATATTGATTTCCCAGTAAAGTTTAAGAAGTGTAATTCACTTTAGACTAGTACAACAATACGTCTCCCTTTAACAACATAACGGCTAACAATAAATGGTTTATTACCTCAGATGTTAGAGAATAAATAGGCAAAAATTGACCAAGAAAAGATGTTACTATAAACCATTTTTCATGTTTTATTAATTGCTCTATTAACTTGTAATATAGATATTCAGAGTCTAATCCATCTACAATCAAATATAAAGTTATATAAAACTTACTAATTGATTAAAGTTATATTTGTTACATTAGGCGTTAATAAGATAAATAATTAAAAAACTATTTAAAAACTCGATTTTATAAACTTAGTAAATAAAACTTATAGATGATAAAAAATATTTTTACGAATTAACTTTCTCAGATGTTATTCTACTTTTTAAGAACTCTAACAAATTTGTATCTGCATTAATTACTGTTTCTTGCTAATATTGCAGTAGTGCTGTAACTTTTTATATTTTCCTTATTGTTTTTTTTATCCAATTTAATTTTTTTATAAATGTTATGAGGGAGGGGATAAATTCAGTTTCTTTTTTGAATTTAGATTAACGTTAGCAGTGTTTTCTGGAAACGGTTCAAGGTAGCAAATTAATTTTGGTGGTGGAGAATAGCAACATAAAAAGTAACAAAAGTTGAATTTTTAAAAGTACTTCTAAATTAAACAAATTCTGACACCGCAATTTTAATGTAACGTTAATGGCAACCGAGATATCGTGGTATTTAGTTTTTTCGAAAACGGTTAAGGTACAGAGTTAATTTTGGAGGTACATACAACAACAATAGTAACAACAAATCGATCGAGCGGCCATTAATAATAGATTGTCATGTCACATGCCGCATGCGCCGATGAAGTTTCAGAATAAGTTATGTAGAGCCAATAGGGAAACTTGTATAAAATTATTTTCCGCAGTTAGTAATGTAAATAAACGTTAGATTAACGTTAGCAGTTTTTAGTTTTCTCGAAAATGGTTCAAGCTACAAAATTAATATTGGTGCTACAAAATAGTAACGAGAAAGTACCAACATGTCCAATGATTTTTTTTTTGTATTTTTCTGAATGTGGTTTTATTATTACCCCTTCAAGGTTCTTCAAATATTAACTGGAAAATTATTGGCTAGAAACTGGTCTAATCAAAAATACATCATTGGCATCTGAAAGCACTTTGAATGTGACAAATTCTAACACCAGAATTTTTTTATTTTAGCGTTAATAGCTACTGAAATATCGCGGTTATTGTTAACGCTTGATTAACGTTAGCAGTTTTTAGTTTTCTCGAAAATGGTTCAGGTACGAAATTAATTTTAGCGATACAAAATAGCAACATAAAACGAAACGAAATTTAAAAAAAAACGGTTGAGCGTCGTGGACTGTACAGTACAGTACATGTGTAGATTCCCTACCTAAAAATGATACGAAAAAATACAAATTTGTTATTTAAAATATATTCAGTATCCGTAGTTGTTATCAGAAATATTTAAATAACAAAGTTGTTATTTTAAAATTTAAAAAAATATTTAAAAAAAGCTTTTATTTAAAAAATGCTCTAAAAAATAGAAAATAAACTTTGAAGTAAATCAAACCCATCATTTTGTTACATAATATAATTTTTTTTGTGATATAAAAGCTTGTCGCAAGATTTTCCTGTGTAAAGGAGATTTCTCGCGTCAAGCTTTTATGTCATAAAAAAAATTATATAATGTAACAAAATGATGGGTTTGATTTACTTCAAAGCTTATTTTCTACTTTTTAGAGCATTTTTTAAATGAAAGCTTTTTTTAAAATATTTTTTTACATAATTTTATTTTTTACTTTTTAGTCTTTTGATATGCTGTAATCCCCAGATATCGATTTTGAGACGAATCGGATCATGAACCGGTAAAGTCGTTCGCCATCTTAAACCAAATTTTTGACTAGAAATTCGTAATTCGTGACCCCAAAAACCCCCAGATATCGATTTTGATAGATTTGGATCTAAATGACAAAAGTCGGCAGCCATATCGGCGCCGCCGTTTTAAATTTCTGAATTTTGACCAAGAATTCATAATTGGCAATCTCTAAAACCCCGAGATATCGATTTTGAGTCGAATCGGATCATAAACGATAAAGTCGTCCGCGTCGTCAAACATAGCTTCTCTCTGTAGGTCTGTGAAACCTCTTAATGAATTATCGGTAGAATTATGTATTGAGTGTACGGCTATAACATTCAACAAAAACTCTTGTATAATAAATATTTATAGACCTCCATCAGGTGACTTTGAAATGTTCTTTATGCAATTTTCCAAACTGCTATCTAAGGCAACGTCCGATTACAAATATGTTGTCATCTGTGGTGATCTGAATATAAATAATAATGATAATACTGTTCAGTCTAGAGTCTTGTTGGATATATTTATGTCACTTAACCTAACTTCTTTGGTTTCTGAACCTACACGAATAGCTTCAAAAAACTCTCGTGTTACACAAACAACAATAGATTATGTCATCACTAATGACCCAAAATTTACAACATGTGAAAATTTCGACCCAGGTTTGTCTGACCATCATGGACAACTGGTTTATTGTAATCCTCCCTTTAACGTCGTTGAGAATATAACTTTATTGCCCTTTATGTCAAACAAAACAGTTAACTCTCAATCAATACATGAATTTAAATATTTATATAAAGGTTTTTCTCTACTGAAAGGTAATAGTGACATCAACGTTGTTTTTGATGATTTTTTTCAGCATTTTATGTGGTGTTTTAACGTAGCTTGTAATAACTGTAATTTTAAAACTCAAAAAAAGCGAAGTACTGGCAAAATTAAGTTTTCAGCCAAACTAAATTCAGATTTAGAAGAACTGGAGAAATTAAATTGGCTTAAAAAAAACCTCGGAAACGAGCAAATTACTGAAAGTTATAAAGCATTTAAAAAACAAGTACAAAAAGACATACGAAATGAAAAGATAGCACACTATGAAACAATTATCAACAGATCAGATAATAAAGCAAAAACTGTTTGGACTTTAATTAACAATCTTAAACAAAATTCTTGCAGTAATAACAAAACTATAACATCAATTAATCAAGATAATCTGGAGATCAATGACCCAAAGCTAATTGCAAATATATTTGGTGAATACTTAACAAATGTTGTTAATAGTAAAATCACTACCCATTTTGGTAGTAACGTATCGTCTGTGTGTACATCACCTTTATTTATCACCAAAACGATGTTTTTTGCCCCAGTTACTGAAAACGAAGTTAAACTAGTTATCAAAAACTTGTCTAACAAAAAATCTACCGGCTTAGATGAAATACCTGTAAAATTAATTAAGGAATGTAAAAATGAATTATCGCCGATTCTCGCTGATTTAATTAATTTATCAATTTCTTTAGGACAGTTTCCTGAAATTTTAAAAAATGCAGCCATTATTCCTGTATTTAAAAAAGGCGATCAACTTAATGTTGAAAACTACCGCCCTATATCACTGTTGAGCATATTTTCGAAAATTATTGAAAAAGTTGTATCCAACCGAATTTTAAATTTTTTAAATAATAATAATATTTTAACAAACTCCCAACACGGATTCAGGCCGGGGCTCTCAACAGAAACGGGAACTGTCGAACTTATACAGCATATAAATGATAAGTTAGATGATAATCAACATGTTATAACTTTATTTTTCGATCTCACGCGGGCATTTGACACTATTAACAAGAATTTTGTATGTGATAAAATAAGTGATATGGGTCTGCGAGGACCCTTAAATAATTGGGTAAAATCTTTTTTGTCAGGAAGAAAAATGGTCATAAAAATAAACGAAATAAAGTCAGATATATTCGACATTGACATTGGAACCCCGCAAGGAAGCGTACTGGGGCCTTTAATTTTTATCTTATTCATTAACGATTTGCCCAATTATATAACTCAGGGAAAAGTTTTTATGTACGCTGATGATACTACGATTGTAGTGTCTGATACGAATCCTGTGATCATTGAAACAAAAGTCCGTAGAATATTAGAAGAATTCAGTAATTGGTGTCACAAAAATCGCTTAATTATAAATTATGCAAAAACTGTTTGTGTTGAATTTAAGAACAAGCGTAGAGTAACACATAATGCTTATAATTTCTTATTTAATAACCATATTATAAAGATTGATGACTCAGCCTCCTTCTTGGGAATAACTCTCGATGGTCATTTAGACTGGGGTCATCAAATCGAAAAAGTCTGTGCTAAACTTAACAAGAGTTTTTATGTTATGCATTCATTAAAGAATTATTTGAATACCAATGCACTGCTGAATGTATATTATTCATTTGTACACTCCGCCATTGCCTATAACATCATAGTGTGGGGTCAGTCCAGTCATATAGATAGAGTATTTATCCTTCAGAAGAGGATACTCAGGTTAATGTTCAACCTTGAATATAACCAATCGTGTCGTGAAGTTTTTAACAAATACAAAATTTTGACAGTGACATCCATATATTTGATAAAACTCTTATCGTTTATATATGTGAACAGAAACAAACTTATTCAGAATGGAGATTTTCACAATTATTATACAAGAGGGAGAAAGTTAATCTCTTTAAACAAACATAACCATGAGTTTTATAAGAAATCACCTTTCAACGCAGGCTGCCGCATGTATAATCTTCTACCGGACCAAATTAAGAACAGTAGGTCATTATTTAACTTTAAGAAAAGTCTGAGACAAATTTTAATTAACAATTCGTTTTATTCTTTAAACGAATTTATACATTTCTTACAACCTAAAGTCACCTGATTGTTGTCATATTTATATACAAATTGTGTTTTTTTTTACTATTGGTAGGTTTACTAATTTTATTCGTGTATAATAGTTTTATATTTATTATTATAATTTTATCTGTTGAATATATCATATACTTAGTTATATCTTTTTATACTATTTATTGTTTTTATCAATTATATTTTTTATTCTGTATGACTTGAATACTATACATACATTTCTTGTACATATTTTTCCTGACATGCCATATATATCATGTATCTTGAGTGGCCAATAAATATTATTATTAATTTTTAGACCTATCCTATATCATGTAAAATGATCTCTTGGATGAATAAATTATTATTATTATTATTATTATTATCTTGAAGTCGCCATCTTGAACGAAATTTTTGACTAGAAATTCGTAATCGGCGAACCCGAAAACCCCCAGATATCGATTTTGGGACGAATCGGATCATAAACGATAAAGTCGTCCGCCATCTTGAGGCCGCCATCTTGTTTTTTTCTTATATGAAAATGTTAAAGTGTATTGTCACCGGACTTATACACATTTGCAAAATTTCAAAGCTCTAGCTTAATTAGAACTTATCGAAATTTTGATTGCAAGATTTGACACTAAACCGACCGACAAACATTCCAAGTTAAATAAAAACTTTTAAAAATAGAATCATTTGAGACCTCCAAATCTGCACTGTAAGGCGAAAACCGTGAGAACAGCTGGAGATAACCTTGAATGAAAAGAATATATGGAGGGCTGCACTATGTGTGAAAGATGTCTTCGGGTTCAACAACATACCGGTAATGCTGTGGGCTACATAACGATACTTTTATAAGTATATATATATATATATATATATATATATATATATATATATGTTATATTAGAAATATACTATGATATATAATATTATCGAGACAGGCTTAACCTTCTCAAACATATCGTATTACATACTGCGTAACAGCTCTTCTCAATAACCGCTCACGCTGCATGAGTATTGTATTTCAATTCCCAGTAATTCTGATTGTGCTGAATCAGCAACACTGTTTCCTTTGTTCTCAAAACATTATAAATATTACCAACAACCTTTTTGTAATCAGTCTTATACTCATTTTCGATTAAACAACTTCTAAATTATTATTGTATTTTCTTAACGAGTCAACGTTGACTCCAGTGTTAAATAAAATAAATGTTTTTAAAAAGTTAAATCTACAATCCACTAACTAACATTGGCGCAGTCGTGGCGGATCTGAAAAACACGCACAGTTCGGGAGCCTAACCAGTAGCAAACATATCCGAGGGAACAAGGAGTCCATCTGAAAAAGGTGCCTAACCGGACGAAAAGAGCTTCTGGAACAAGGAGAACTTCTTAGCTGTGGTGGTGGATCCCAATCCTTTGTTCAGAAGAACCTACATGCTCAAAAGCAAAAGAAGCAAAACAATAATAATTATCAAGAAATACAAGCAACATTTCAAATCAACACGATTCAACAATTAGCAAGTAAGAATTTCATCCCGTCCCATCGTTGGTGTCTTCGGCATCAAAGGCAACCCTGTGGAAGGAACACCCAGTGACGCCCCTGGCAGAGAGAGACCTTTGGTGAAGCTAAGCTCACGAAGTCGCATTCAACTGGACCACGAGGAATGAAAAATTTAGGGTAAGTCATTTTTGAATCATCTCGCAAACATTTATTTGCAAACAACGACATAATTTTACATTATATTTTATCAAAATACATTGCATTGCTACATACAGTTCTAATATCTAAAATAGTAATTTTATTTAAACTTGAAACAAAATATCTTGATTATAATTTGTGTGACCTATATAAATAACCGTAATCATACACTGTTCCTATCGTAACATTATTTTTATGGTAATATCATATACTCTTTAAGTGCGAATTTATCTAATTAACTGTAATCACGTACCATTGTTATCTTAGCATTTTTATCGTAATATAATATTGCATACCACACAAAAGGTTAAAGTTAAGGCCGTAAGACAAAGCTTATGTTCTACAATTCTATTTAAGTTGCATACATTAAAATATAAAATTATCAGAGATATACTATTTCCAAACTCAAAACGCTTTTTAAACCAAACGCGTTTTCCGAATTAATCTAGCTATTTTATAATATAAATTTTAAATATTACAGAATAAATTCTTGCACATTTCATGTAAAAAAATTTCTTATTAAACACCAGTAGCGTACTAACTTAAATTGGAAAAAGGCGTTTTAAGTTATTTAATTATCTAAATATTATAAATAAAATGGCTACCGCTACAAATTCCAATGTAAACAACTCAATCACTACAAATGCCAGCAGTTCAATCGCTGCAAACGAAACCATAAATATTGAACCTTATAGGTTAAGCGAAATATTTTCCATAGTGCCCGAATTTGACGGCAACCCCATATTCTTGCAAACATTTATTTCAGCCTGTATAACCGCTCAGGGGATCGCTGTTGATGATCAGCGCGTCTTATTAACGCTTCACATAAAAAATAAATTACGCGGAAAAGCCGCAGAATTAATAAATTCCCGAAACCCTGCTACATGAGCAGAAATCAAAAGCTTACTTGAAGCTCATTTTGGTGATTCTCGTGACCTGACAGCACTAATTCAGGATATACAGAGGATTCGCCAAACATCTAACGAAACTGCATTGGTATTTGTATCTAGGTTGCAGACACACAACGCGAAAATGCACGCCGCTATACAAAAACAAACTCTAACCCTTGAAGAAAAAACGGCTCAATCAAATTTGATTGAAAACATGACATTGACCACTCTATTGACCGGGTTAGAACCCAAATTAGGCCAAATCATTAGGGCTGGTAATCCTAGCAACATGCTAGATGCCATAAACAGGATCAAACGAGAACTACAGTTGTCATATTTCGAATCACAAAAATTTTCCATTAAAACCCCAATCAAAAACCCTGTCCAAAATGTTCAAAGACGTCCAAATTCTCATCAATTCTGCACATTCTGCAGAAGAAATGGGCACCATGTTAACGAATGCCGCACAAGGCAAAATTATCAGTCCCCACTCCCAATTTCACACCAAATGCTTATTCTAATCAAGCACAGCCTCCAAGGCCACATTTCCAGAGTACATAAAATCATAGACCACAAAACTTCCCTAACCAGCAACAAAATTATTCTCAACAGAACAGGCCCTCAGCTATCACGCCAAATCCAAACTTCAACCAACAGAGACCTTCTGCTATCCAACCAAACCCAAATTTCAACAGGTTTAATCAACAAAAGACACATCACCTAAATCAAGAATCTTATGATAACTACACTGATAACCCAAACCAATATGAAAATTATCCTGTAAATTATTCTACCAATTATTCTCCCAATTATTCTAACGAAAACTATTGTGATTACTATTTTGAAACCCAACAATGCGAGAATTATACTACTAATTCTCAACCTCAACAGCACGAGGATTATACTGCTAATCCTCCGGATTTTTGCATAGGCCCAGAGTATTCCACGAATACTCCAACCCAACAAACGGACGAACTAGACCAAATTTTTCGCCAAGTCCAACCGATAAACCTCCAGGACAGTTTCGACCCAAACCTGAATTTCCCAGAACAATGTTTCATGTAAAATTACCATATAACCCTCCATTTAAAGTAAGTTCAGCAAACCTGTATTTCATGAAAGATCAAACAAACATATTTAATATTTTAATCAACACAGGTGCAGATATTTCCATTTTCAAACCCAAAACAACAGAAAATTATAATCTAAGACACCCCGAAAATTTAAATATACAAGTAACAGGTCAAAAAATTAATACCACCGAATCCGTTCTCATACCATTCAATTTTAACGATCCACACAAAGTTTATGTATACGATTTAGATACAGACTTTGATGGCTTTGTAGGTAACGACTTTCTACAACATTATAAATGTAGGATAGATTTCGGAAATAATCAATTAATTACCAACTTTGAAACTATACCTCTATTTGAAGTTAACGATTATTTAAAGTTACAACCAGTTACAAATTCAAACAAAAATATTAATCATCACATTTCAGGCAACATCATTAATCAAAATCTTAATTTTCTCGAACCACATACTGAAGAAGTATTTGAATTTTATTGTGACACTGACACTATACCGCTAGCTCAGAAACATGAAAAAATACGCCTACCTAACACCTCTGCAAAGACAAACGTACAAAGTGATTTTTTCGAGACAACATCTAATGTAAATTATCAAAAATCAGACTCCTATCACACAGATAAAATTCCTAAACTTTTAGACATGTCCCGTGAAGACAAAAATCAAAATTCTACTTTTACCGAATCACGTATCAAAAGAATATTTAAAAGTAAAGTACAAGAAACAGAAAAAACTTCAAATGTAACCCCTAACGTTAACCCACAAAAAATAAACCTTTCGATAACAAAATCATGCCGTATAGATAAATCTAAATTGGTAAAGTTAAATTTAAACATTTCAAAAAATAATTCGAAACAGATAAAACCAAAAACATTAAACAAAAAAATGTCTATTTCGCAAACATTATTTAAAATTAGTAATAAAATACTCAGGAAATCTAAAATTCGAAAGACAAACAAGGTAAAGAACAATTCAAGAAACACGCATACAATCCTGCGTAATCAAAACAATAGAAAAATCTATACACCCCACACAATCAGGAAAATGTACCGACAAAATCCATTTGTGTCTCCTAAAAAAACAATTCCAAAAATCGTTGAATTTTCAAACTTAAAATTTGAACCAGTCCAAAAATTCAAATCTATATTTAAACTTAATTGATAACGATAACACCGATTCTCGTCTCAACCATATGCCGACCCTGCGAAATCAAACACTTACACAAAAAACTTACAACCCAAAATAACTTTCAAAATTATCTCACAAATTTTTAGTCACTTAATCGAAATCTTTTAGAATATTATTACTTAAAATTAACAGTTTATATTAAAGATATTCTCCACTTTTCTCAAATTTTTCTAAATTAATATTACTAGAAAATCTTTAAAAAATAATTGTACGATATATCAACTAACTGCATAGATCAATTATTGATCAAAAACACTTCTTATGTAAATAATTTTATTCCTTTCCTCTATTACTAGGACATTTCGACATTTCTTCTCCTGTAATAAATTCTACAAAATCGTAATCATAAGGAAATACTTTTGTTCATTTAAATAAATGCACATAAAATATTTACATTTAATTCGAAGAAATTCATAATAGTAGTACTACTTTGATAACAGTGCCTTGAACTTTTGCACAGAAGCACGTCTTGTATGTTTATGAACTTAAACATTTTAACAAGAAATGCCTGATATCCAAAACCTCAATATTGCATTGTACTCATTATGATGTTTCATTACACCAACATAAACGCTTTACAAGCACAAGTAATAACAGCTGTTAATTAATAGCAAGGGCAGAAATTTAAATAATATACATTAAGAAATTTTCAAACTTTAAATTAGAACCTAAATTCAGAATAACATACCTTTTCAAATAAAAAAATTGAATTACTCAAAAACCCTGAAAATTTACAAACATACAGACGTACATAAAAATCAATCTTTCTTCAAAAATGTTCAGAATTAAATTTGTATGACCTTAAGTACAAACGAACAAATTGCCCAAAAATTTGACACATTTTTCTTGACTTTACAAAACGAAATCTTTAATAGATTACTCTAAAATACAAATTACAAACAAACCCACACCTTACACCATTTGACAACTTTTATACTTACACGAGACAAAACTTCTAGTAGATTACGAAAACAAAACGTAAAACTACAAATTTCACACAACTGCTATATCGAAAAATTGTGAACTTACTTCCACACAATAATTTCACTAAAACATCTCCCTCTAAAAAGAAAACTACGAAATTATTCTGTAGTTTAGTAATAACAAAACCAACATTAACTCGAAAACACAGACGGACAGAATTATTTCTCTTTAGGATCAATGTTAAGACATTTAATCTCAACATTATTTTAAAAATAAAAAAAATTAGAGATTTCAAAGAAAATATAAAAAAAATACCTCAAAATTTAGAATACTTATACTAGACCAATATACAAAATTTATCATTGTATTTTAATACTTCAACTACTAATTAGAATCTAGCAAGAACCCCTGATAAATAAGGTTCCGTTTATAAAAATAGGTTACATCAAAAACAAATATAATTGGCAAGAACTAACAAACCACGCCAATAGTTTTATAAAAAACGCAAAATTTGTCGAAAACCAAATCGCAAGGATCCTAACAATCCTTTAGTGATCACCAAAACCCCAAAAGCACCGTTCGACAAATCAATATCGACCCATTTGAATTCTTACACAAAACATACACTGACACCTACAACAAATTGACAAATTCACACAGCTTACACTGTCCTACACAAGATTGCAAAATGAATCGTAAACATCCCTATGTTACAATTTCGACACTATAATCATGTAACAGGAACATTTACACTCTCTCATTCCCTGACCAACTTCTTAAAATAAAAAGAAATTATTTTCTCGTAACACTTACACAGAATTATTATCCGAAACGTACATCACCCTAATTCTGACAAGTAGTAACCATTTCACGAATTTAGTTTCAAACAATTATTCCTTCAAAAATCTCATTTATAATTTTCCGAATAATTCCATCAGTCAATCTCTTCATTATCTCGGAAATATAATGCACATAGACTTATGACAATCATTTATGTTCGCATTATAAACTAATAAGTGAATCCTCTTATCCTTATATTGACAACTCCATGTCAAATGAACACGCGCTAACTACCCATCTTCAACGCTACTCCAGAAATTGAAATTCTGTAAGTTTAATTTTCCCACTCAGAAAAATTTGTCATGCAAGAAAAATACCCCGAAGTTTTCTAACATTCAGGTAGTTCAGTCCACCCTATGAAACTCAATCTAAAGCCCTATGTAATCAAGAGAAATGAATGCTTAATTAAATATGATATTAACAATAAATGACAGTAATAAAATCGATAATAATTCATTTTTCTCAACCCACACATTATTCTAGCAATACCCTTCTAAGCTGTGTTTCACAACAGCAACCCCTCATGGTTATTTTCCAAGTGTACAACCCTGTTAAAACTATTCCACATATGAATAGCAACTATTGTGACATACATTCGAAACGAAATATTAAAATATTGCGATAATACATTATAAATATGATTATTATCCCAATAATATACCCGACTACATGACGATCATACAGGAAACTAAATACATGATTGGTACACTATTTTAACAAATAGCGTGTATTAATTAGCTTACGAGACGAAAACAAAAGAAATGTTAAAAATCGTTTCGATAACCACGTTTCAAAAATTGACCAAATACCAAACTGACAATAACACCTATTTCTAAAAATTATCTCAGATGATAAAATAAATTGCAAAACAATTTAATGACAACGGTACTTTCAAAAAGTAATGTTCTTTTCAAAATTAATTATTTCAATCAACTCGAAAACATAATTTAAAACCAAATATCTGTTACAACTTCAGTAACAAAAAAAATTTTCAACGCAACTATTCAAAAATTGCAAGTTGACAAGGAAACTTTCAACAAAGATATTAAAGAAATCGAAACTTCAATTTTAGACATGACTAAAGACATAGAAAACATCCATGCAAAACTGAAATTTATCGAAATCTGCGAACAACTTATGGCAAGTTATTTATTTATCGAGGATAACCTAAATGACATCCTAAATTCCATCACTTTCGCGAGGCTTAAAATAATTCACACGTCAATTATAAATCCAAAGGACTTAGTAAATTCTCTACAGGAAATTTCGCAAAACCTACAAAGGAACAATTTACCGCTTCCAATCAAACTATCAAAGGTTGCACATGCACAGTACTTAGACATTGTAGAACTAAAAGCTTTTCAAACAAATTCGGATCTAATATTTGTGTTAGACATACCTTTAATAGACCCTCAAACATATTCAGTATTTCAATTATACCCTATTCCTATTTTGGATAATAGAACTGGTTTATATCATGTATTATCAACTTCTCAAAAGTATATCGCGAGAGATGATGATTCATTAATGTACATACCTATCTCGAACCTTGAAGAATGCAAACCACTTTATTTCAACACCAAATTATGTCCAAATTTATTTGCATACCCTATTGACAACAATGCCATATGCGAAGCCCGTCTCTTCAAGAACCTCAAAACTCTGCCAGAAAACTGCCAGACGTCATTTATCATCAGCCAAGGCTACAACGTCCAAAAAATAGACGAAAACACATGGTTAGTTATTAACGCAGAACCTCTACAAACAACCATCAACTGTCCAGAAAGAAATTCAAAAACTGAAGTCATCTACAAAAATTCAATAGTAAAATTACAACCAAATTGTTACGCCTTCATAGGCATCACAAAAATTCAAGCCCGTACCAATGAAGTAACCGACGTAAAAGACGACACTCATCCAATCCAAATTCCATTTGAATGTTGTAAACATATTCCAAACAAAATCCGAGCTCCAAATCTTAAACCACTAAAATTAAACAATCTCAACACGGAAGACCTCGAAGTTGCCAAGCACAAGTTGGACCAATATTCCAGAGATTTAGATGATTTGATCAACGAACCCTTTATAACAAAACACATATCCTGGTTCACCTATTTTATCATTGTGCTAATATTTGGACTGTTATTTCTGTACCTATTTTGTAAATGCAGAACAAAAAGACGAAGACTAGCCATCGATATTTCTGCATCACCCCCATCTCCACCGAGGCCTAGCAAACCCTACAGGACATTTGCTAACCTATTCCCTTCACGAAGAAGACCTACCTTAAGGAGAGAAGACAACGAAGCCGAAGACATAGAACGTACCTAAAGACAAACTGTTTTGTGCCTCTTTACTGACTTTTAGTGCTAGACTCTTCAGTGAATTTTATTTCATTTGTTTAATCATTATATTTCATTATTTTTCTATCCTTTGTTAATTTCAATTTTATTAACATTTTTACGCCATTTTCATTTAAACTTATCATACTCATATTTTATGCTTTTATAGTAAAGCTATATTTTAACCTTGGGAATATTTTATCCCATTTTAAAACAAACTATTATGTTTGTATTTTACGCTTTCCTGCTAAAGCTATATTTTAACTCTAACATTTTTATGTTATTTTATTTTATGAATCAAGCTTATTGTGCTTGCATTTAATATTTTAGACGCTAAGTTATTTTAAACCTTACGATTTAACATTTTTGTATCTTTTATATTTTTCCAAATTGTACCATTACCTTTTATACACATTTTATATTCATTTCAAAAGTTGCTGCATAAACACCAACTTTTTTTATAAGGGGGAAGCTGTTATATTAGAAATATACTATGATATATAATATTATCGAGACAGGCTTAACCTTCTCAAACATATCGTATTACATACTGCGTAACAGCTCTTCTCAATAACCGCTCACGCTGCATGAGCATTGTATTTCAATTCTCAGTAATTCTGATTGTGCTGAATCAGCAACACTGTTTCCTTTGTTCTCAAAACATTATAAATATTACCAACAACCTTTTTGTAATCAGTCTTATACTCATTTTCGATTAAACAACTTCTAAATTATTATTGTATTTTCTTAACGAGTCAACGTTGACTCCAGTGTTAAATAAAATAAATGTTTTTAAAAAGTTAAATCTACAATCCACTATCTAACATATATATATATATATATATATATATATATATATATATATATATATATATTTTTAAGGTAAAATTAGCTCGACTGGCTATTTAAGGTTAAAATTTTAAAAATTTAAACTTGGGTATGCAGTCGTGTGGCACAAAAAATTAAAGAAAACTCTTTATTTCTGTTCTAGCTTTCGAGGCTTTATTGTCTCTTCATCAGGAACGCTACAAAGTATGACATCATATTATACTTAAATTAGGGTTGATATTAGAGTACTTACGATATTTTGAGGTTATATAGAAGTTGCACATGTGAAACAATTTTTCAAAAATATGGACCAACACTTAACACTAATAGTAGTTAACAAACTAACAAGTTAAAAATTATTAAAAACAAAGTTGGATGTCAATTGATAAAATAGAATTGTTAAAAACATTAAATTTAAAAAAGCATGGTATCCTGAAGGGATCCATCTTGTATTGTAAGGTTAAGTTGGAACTTCCTGTGAAGATGGCCAACCTGTCAAATTTATTCCCCAAGGATAAAAGTAACTAACCTGCACTTGTACCAGGTGTCCCATTCGATGCCACACCTGTTGGATTATATCGGTTATTGTTGTCAAGATGTAGAAGAAAGGTGTAAATAATGTTGAGCCCTTCTATGTCCTTTTTCGAGTTTAAAGCGTTGTTACTTTTGTAAATATTCGTCATTTCGAGAAATTCTCGTTTGTGTCTATTGTTCTCCTTACCCAAAATACTAACGTCATCATATGCTACAACGTGATTGTTGTCAATGGCATGTTTTGCTAAAGTACAGGATTTTTTGTTATTCCTGATATCGCTTCTATGAGAAACCAACCGGTCCTTTAGGAGTCTACCGGTCTGGCCTATATATTTCTTATCACATGCGCCACAAGGTATGCAATACACAACACCGGACATCTCCAACATCTGATCTTTGTCTTTTAATTTGGAAAAAATGTTGCCAATGGTAACATTGTTTTTGAAAGCAAGTTTGATATTATTGTAGTTATTGAAAATTTTTTTGAACTCAAACGTTAAGCCCTCTATATGAGGTAACGTATAATATACTACATTATTGTTGTTCTGTGGTGTAACATTATGTGGGTTAACAGCATCTATGGTAGAATCTCTGCTAAACAAGAGTTTGTAAACTAGGTTAGCTGGATATCCGCTCATTTTGAATAAGGAACTAAGTTTTGTTAGATTTTGTTGTCGTAACGAAGTATGGCTGGTTTTGATGACTCTGTTTTTCATCCCTAGGATGAGGTTTATTTTTTGTCGTTGTTGATGGAAGGACTCATAGTGAAGAAACCTGCCTGAAGCACCTGGTTTAGTGTACCAGGAGGTAATGACAGTGTTTTCAGCAGTTCTAATGAGCTTGGTGTCCAAAAAAGGAACACTATTGTTGTTGTCCTCCTCTTCGATGGTGAATTTTAACAGTTCATCATAACTGTTAAATACTTGTAGGAGTTCATCTTTGCCACCTTGTGGTATACTTAGTATCAGATCGTCTACATATTTTTTAATGAACGGAATTTGAAACGTAAGTTTAACCAAACACTCGTCTAGCAGATCGTCCATCACGTACTGTGCTAGTATAGGAGAGACTGGGCTGCCCATTGGCATGCCACGTATTTGTTTATAGTAAATGTTGGAAAAAGTGAATGTAGTGGTGTCAAAAAGAAAATCAATTAACCTTACAAAAAGATCCTTGGAGATAGAACAATGTTGTGAAATGCATTCCCAGTGTTTGGTGATGCTGTTCTTGGCTCGATCTACTGAAATGTTATTGAACAATGCCTTGACATCAAGACTAATGATGACATATTGCTCGGGTAGTTGAAATTCGTTAATAAATTCGCAAAATTCAAACGAATCTTTAACGAAATAATTGTTATTGTTATTATATGATAACGTTAGTACATCGGTCACTAGTTGTGCTACACCTCTATTAGGGCTGTTAACACCTGATATTATAGGACGAAGTTGCAAAATTGGCTTGTGAATTTTAGGGAGGCCATAGAATTTGTTAATTACACCGTTATAAATCTTGTACGATTTACTTTCTTGGTCAGTTAACATTCTTTTCTTGTGTAGTTCAGTTATTAATTTGTTGGCTTTTTGTTGAGTGGTAGACGAGGGATCTCTATTTAACACAGTATAATAATTATTATCATTCAAGATGTCACCTGCTAGTGCATCATATTGTTGTTTAGTAATGATTGTTGTAACATTCATTTTGTCTGAAGGTATAACCCTAAGTTCAGGGTTTTCCTTTAAAAATTTTTGACATTTCTTGTATGAAATTTGTAGTTGACTGGCGTGTTCTTGACCTTTGTTAATGAAATTAGTTATAATATTCGTGGTTTGTGTTAAAACAAGATTCCTGTCATTTTCCTCTAGATTGTTAACAATATAATCAATATCCGCCAACAAGTTTGGCACTTTGATATCTCTAACGTTGGGTTGAATGCTAAATTTAGGGCCAAGTGCAAGAAAATTACTAATATCTTGAGGTATGTCAACATTACTAAGGTTTTTAATCCAATGGGGTTGAGCTTTAATTTTATGTACTTGTGACTGTTTTACGTGTGTGACCTCAAGATATTAGTAATTTTCTTGCACTTGGCCCTAAATTTAGCATTCAACCCAACGTTAGAGATATCAAAGTGCCAAACTTGTTGGCGGATATTGATTATATTGTTAACAATCTAGAGGAAAATGACAGGAATCTTGTTTTAACACAAACCACGAATATTATAACTAATTTCATTAACAAAGGTCAAGAACACGCCAGTCAACTACAAATTTCATACAAGAAATGTCAAAAATTTTTAAAGGAAAACCCTGAACTTAGGGTTATACCTTCAGACAAAATGAATGTTACAACAATCATTACTAAACAACAATATGATGCACTAGCAGGTGACATCTTGAATGATAATAATTATTATACTGTGTTAAATAGAGATCCCTCGTCTACCACTCAACAAAAAGCCAACAAATTAATAACTGAACTACACAAGAAAAGAATGTTAACTGACCAAGAAAGTAAATCGTACAAGATTTATAACGGTGTAATTAACAAATTCTATGGCCTCCCTAAAATTCACAAGCCAATTTTGCAACTTCGTCCTATAATATCAGGTGTTAACAGCCCTAATAGAGGTGTAGCACAACTAGTGACCGATGTACTAACGTTATCATATAATAACAATAACAATTATTTCGTTAAAGATTCGTTTGAATTTTGCGAATTTATTAACGAATTTCAACTACCCGAGCAATATGTCATCATTAGTCTTGATGTCAAGGCATTGTTCAATAACATTTCAGTAGATCGAGCCAAGAACAGCATCACCAAACACTGGGAATGCATTTCACAACATTGTTCTATCTCCAAGGATCTTTTTGTAAGGTTAATTGATTTTCTTTTTGACACCACTACATTCACTTTTTCCAACATTTACTATAAACAAATACGTGGCATGCCAATGGGCAGCCCAGTCTCTCCTATACTAGCACAGTACGTGATGGACGATCTGCTAGACGAGTGTTTGGTTAAACTTACGTTTCAAATTCCGTTCATTAAAAAATATGTAGACGATCTGATACTAAGTATACCACAAGGTGGCAAAGATGAACTCCTACAAGTATTTAACAGTTATGATGAACTGTTAAAATTCACCATCGAAGAGGAGGACAACAACAATAGTGTTCCTTTTTTGGACACCAAGCTCATTAGAACTGCTGAAAACACTGTCATTACCTCCTGGTACACTAAACCAGGTGCTTCAGGCAGGTTTCTTCACTATGAGTCCTTCCATCAACAACGACAAAAAATAAACCTCATCCTAGGGATGAAAAACAGAGTCATCAAAACCAGCCATACTTCGTTACGACAACAAAATCTAACAAAACTTAGTTCCTTATTCAAAATGAGCGGATATCCAGCTAACCTAGTTTACAAACTCTTGTTTAGCAGAGATTCTACCATAGATGCTGTTAACCCACATAATGTTACACCACAGAACAACAATAATGTAGTATATTATACGTTACCTCATATAGAGGGCTTAACGTTTGAGTTCAAAAAAATTTTCAATAACTACAATAATATCAAACTTGCTTTCAAAAACAATGTTACCATTGGCAACATTTTTTCCAAATTAAAAGACAAAGATCAGATGTTGGAGATGTCCGGTGTTGTGTATTGCATACCTTGTGGCGCATGTGATAAGAAATATATAGGCCAGACCGGTAGACTCCTAAAGGACCGGTTGGTTTCTCATAGAAGCGATATCAGGAATAACAAAAAATCCTGTACTTTAGCAAAACATGCCATTGACAACAATCACGTTGTAGCATATGATGACGTTAGTATTTTGGGTAAGGAGAACAATAGACACAAACGAGAATTTCTCGAAATGACGAATATTTACAAAAGTAACAACGCTTTAAACTCGAAAAAGGACATAGAAGGGCTCAACATTATTTACACCTTTCTTCTACATCTTGACAACAATAACCGATATAATCCAACAGGTGTGGCATCGAATGGGACACCTGGTACAAGTGCAGGTTAGTTACTTTTATCCTTGGGGAATAAATTTGACAGGTTGGCCATCTTCACAGGAAGTTCCAACTTAACCTTACAATACAAGATGGATCCCTTCAGGATACCATGCTTTTTTAAATTTAATGTTTTTAACAATTCTATTTTATCAATTGACATCCAACTTTGTTTTTAATAATTTTTAACTTGTTAGTTTGTTAACTACTATTAGTGTTAAGTGTTGGTCCATATTTTTGAAAAATTGTTTCACATGTGCAACTTCTATATAACCTCAAAATATCGTAAGTACTCTAATATCAACCCTAATTTAAGTATAATATGATGTCATACTTTGTAGCGTTCCTGATGAAGAGACAATAAAGCCTCGAAAGCTAGAACAGAAATAAAGAGTTTTCTTTAATTTTTTGTGCCACACGACTGCATACCCAAGTTTAAATTTTTAAAATTTTAACTATATATATATATATATATATATATATATATATATATATATATATATATATATATATATCTGTTCTTCATGGTTTGCTTGAACTATACGCTTTTTTCTACTAAGCAGTATATATATATATATATATATATATATATACTGCTTCATTTCGAAGATAAGCGAATAAATATGGATATATTCATTCACGAGTAGACTTTTTGAGACATTGTATTATTTTTTAGAAAATTCTGAATGTAGTATTATTAGTTATTCCAAAATCCAACGTACGTTAAAAAATAATAACTACAGGCCATATAAAATTTTACCTGTACAAGT
This sequence comes from Leptura quadrifasciata, assembly GCA_963675555.1. Lineage (NCBI taxonomy): Eukaryota > Metazoa > Arthropoda > Insecta > Coleoptera > Cerambycidae > Leptura > Leptura quadrifasciata. The sequence continues at coordinate 49,867,151 of OY776678.1, forward strand.
TTTAGCACAGGCTCATAAAAGGAAAAGGCTAGACTTTTGCCGCCAAATGATTCAAAAGTTGGATGAGGATCCCGATTTTTTTACTAAAATATTATGGACTGATGAATCATCCTTTTCTACGGTAGAAGTTTTTAATAGAAAAAATTGAAAGTCATGGGAAAACAGGAACTACAGAAAAATATTGGTAAAACAAATAAAAAAGTCGAGAAGAAAAACTGTTAGCGTTTGGTGTGGAATTTTCAGAAACAAAATTGTTGGACCTATATTTCGTGATTATACTTTAACTGGAGTTACCTGTCTGGAAATATTTATCCCAGAAGCAGAAAATATTCTTTTGCAGAATTTTCCGAAAGCCGAACTTGATGATATGATTTGGATGCAGTATGGGGCAACTCCGCATAGTTGTCCTACCCGTTCGAGATGAGATCATTTGAATAATGTATTTCCAATATGAATAGGAAATAATGGAACAATTAAATGGCCACCCAACAGTCCGGATTTGATCCCTATGGATTCATTTTTTTTTTATTTCTAAAAGACATTCTCAATAATAATAGTAATAGTAGTATTCAATTCATAAAAAACAGTGAAACATCCGCATCGGGGTAGGTAATACTCAAAAATAATTCTTGTTTACTTTAAAATCAGGGAAACATTGCTTTTACTATAACAATTTGCTAGAAATTATCATAGCATTATACCAATAAAATAAATTCAATACATAATAACAGTCTTTAGGGTGCCTGCACGTTTTAAAATATTGGGGTAGAATGTAAAAAAAATGTTAGGCGGTGGCTCTTTAAAAATCTCTTGTAAACACAGTTATTATTTCTTATCTAATACTTGGAAAGTTTAAAACACGAAAGCCCCATTAGCAAAGTCAGAAAAATATCGAGTGTTGAGGCAAATTTGAATAGGATGAGGAGGCGAGCATAGATGTGTCTTTACTATGTACATACTTCGACATGGGGCGAGCGTGGGTGCGTCTTTACTTTGTACACACTTCGATATGCGATGTAAAGCAATGTAAGGCGCGGTTAGTAATTGGATGGGTGACCGTTCCAACGAAGACCGCGTCCTTGCCTCACACATCTTCCAGCGGGTTGTATATCAGTGTATGCGCGGAAGCTATACAACCTTAGGCGAGGGTTGTATAGGGGATACACCATCCTTCGGAGGGAATGTAAAGCCGTCGGTCTCTTGTCTATTAAATGTTAGGCAAGTAAATGATTCCTACTTTTCTTAAGGGAAGAGGTTCGGCAAAATTCCTTCTTGGGGGTAGCTCGTCTACGGGCGTCGGTGATAGGCCTCAGTAGCGGAAATAGACCGACGTTAAATAAATGTTAAAAAAAGAATAGGACGCCATTATGTGTGCGTATAGGAAAGAGACAGTGCATGGTGGACCCAAGCCCAGAACTTGATAGCGTGAAGTCGTTATGCCACGACAGGGATATATGGGAAAACTAGATTTGTGACTGGGAACCGATGTGCTGGGAGAACTGAATAAAAACCGGAGCAACGATTTGCGAAGCAACAGAATTTATTGATGCGCGCTCGCCTGGGTACACGGAATTATTTCGAGTGAAGTAGGAAGTTGCATTTCCGTCCTATTTATGTTACTTTCGTACGAACGAATCACGATTCGTATGGGTTGACCCCATACGATGTAAATCGGCCGCAAATATCCGTGTACGTATGTGTTCACACATTTCGAAAATACCTATAATTCAGTTTTTGCACAAAAGTACATAAAATTCGTATACGAAACCAGTTCGTGTAGATTCGAAAATAGGCCCCCTGCAGTCAAGCTTGAGCCCTCTGATTTCTCTATTATTGTACTTTGAAAGCTATTCCAGCTCAGCTCTTGTAGCTCGGAACGTCTGGAATTACCGGAGTACTTACGACGGCAATTATTACTGCACATTATACTTTGAAAGTTACTCCAGCTCAGCTCCTGTAGCCCTGGACGTCTGGAATCACCAGAGTATCTACGCATACAATTACTACTGCACATTATACTTCGACAGCTATTTCAACTCACCTCTTGTAGCCCGAGACGTCTGGAATCACCGGAGTATCTGCGTTAGTGTGCCTTAGTCACCCCTTTCTTCAGTCGGGGGCCGTTATATCTGAGGAAGAGAATTAGCTGGCGATTTACACGACGACAATTTCACCGACATAATTATCTAAGTATCATAACTTGTTTATTTCTCGGCGGTCTTATTTACAAATTTACAATTGAATTTACATTTTGGTTTCGGTGAGAATATGGTTAATTTGAGAATTTGTGGTATTAAAAGAAACATTAGATTTTTATGAAATATTGACAAGAAAATAGGATATTATTATATTGCAATTTGCTCAGTTACTATTTTCAATAATGGGATTAAGAAAAAGTTCATCTGCTGAATATTTTAATGGGAAGATTTACATATGCTAAATAACAAGTTTATATTATAGAACTGTACATTTTCAGAGTTTATGCAATGATAAGCAACTTTACCTTCAATTATACTTCAGTTAAAGTACTAACTGTGGCTTACCGTGTGCCCTTGCCATGTAAGCTTTCACAAGAATGTTTTGCAGTTCAAATTATTGTGTGAGGTTTCTCAGCGACGATTAGCTGGTTCTCTATGAATGTTTAATAACGATCCGTCACTATAATTACTTTACGAAGCACAAACTGTACAGGCCAGCGGTTAGTGTTTGGATCCATTGGTCCGGAAACCTTGGTTATATTTTAGAGGACTCCTTTTCGACGAAGCGCTAAACCGGGACGCCTGTCTGTTTGAATTACATCGATCAACCTCGTTTTACGTTGTTGGACAGTCATACACAATTTGGTAGTTGCCGTTTGTGTAGTTCAATAAAGGGACATTTCCCCAACATTCTATGATATTTTACATGAATATTTAATAAATCATTTGACTTAAATATTTCGATTGTTTTTAACTTCATGTTCGGCTATTTGCCGCATCGATTATTACAAAATAAAATGGTTTTTGTGACTATTGTCCAACGATTACTGTCTTTTCTTTCCATTTTACCTTACTAGTCATACAAGTAATAAACTAAATAAATAGTTTGATGTCAATCAAATAAAATAGGAACCATACTTCAACCATAAATTCACAGTGCAATCTTAAGTAATAAAATAGGAAATAAATAATATAACTGAGTAACTAGGTTTCTCAATTAATAAACATGGTGTTCAAACTTACAAGGTATTTAAATTAAAAGAGTGATTAATTTTCATAGGTAGATAATATCAGACAAACAAACAGTAATATTGAACTTTGCATAAAGAACTCATGCACAAATACGCCATATTCAACGTAATTTGAATCCTAACTCTGTAAAATAGGATGATCATATAAATGGTCGATTTTTTTTATTTAATTGAGATTGAGAGGGGGGGGGGGTTAGGGGTGTTTCAACAGGATTCGATTTGAAATAAGCAATCTGAATGTAAACAATGAATCCATTTCCGGTACAATTATAAATATAAGAAGACATTATCAATTATACATTGACAACAATAATGGTGAACACATCGAACATCTTTTATGAGTTATGTCATTTATCGAATATAATAGTTATCTTGTGTGTGTTCTGAAAATATCCTGAAGGACTCCTGGATGAGAAGTGTGTGACCCTCGTGTATCCTTCGTTTGGTATAAACAATTACATTAGATATGTTGTTGGATAGGTTAATAGTTATAATATAAATTTTATTTTAAACTGTGGTTGGCTGTATGGTTTTGTGTCTTAATGCCATTAATATATTAATAACTCAAAAACGGTATACGGTAGGGGTAACATCTGGTATATTTTTGAAATCAGAAAAAAAGGATCATTGCAAAAATGTATTAATATACAGGGTATCCCATTTAAAAAAATATATTTATTATTTTCTTATATCCCCTGAAATCTGCACGCTTCTGTATTATTGATGACATTTTAACAAAATCCAGTCATAAGCACACAACACAACTTTTATTTATTTTTGTTTCTATAGGCAATAATAATGATGATATAGGGGGGGGGGATTTTAATGAATAACCCTGTAACATGGTGTAATAAAAAAATTAATTTAGACATACTAAACTTTTATAAGCAACAACAAAAAATCTGATCCTGTTCGATCATCATATTTTTGCGATTTTATAATTTTATAAAGCTCTATGAAAAGAGAAAATAAACAAATTACCTTTTGTATATTTGCTACAAGATACTTCTATATACGGAAGTTTTCAGAAAATTCATATTTTTAGCTTTCTGTCCGATATCTGCATAACACATACTGTAAGTAATAAAAACACGACAACTTCGTACCTTAAACACATTAAAGATTTTCTCACTATATTTTGAAACTACAACCTACTAGATTTAATAACAAATGCCAATAAGCGCATATATTTGTCTTACATATTTGAATTAATATTTACTTAAGAAATCTTTTCGTTGAAATAATAGCAATTATTATAATTATGGTATTTACACAAAAATTACTACAATATTTTTCGCTTAAATATTTATGCTGTATGTATCAAATTATTTTAAATAAGTAATTTTGGTCATAAAATCATTAGAGAATTCAAAATAAGAAAATTCAAAATTTTTATTAATTCAGGGGGATTAATAATGCAGCCAAAATAGGATTTGAAGTGGAACTTTTTCCGTAAGCAATTTTATGGTTGAATCCTGTTGGGGAGATGCTAAGGAATACTTCAAAGACAGGTTTTAACCGCGTTTTTCAACCTAAAAAAGTGAATAACTAGAGATATGTAGGTCCGATCGGGACAAAAGAAACACCAAAATCTTTGTAATTGAATTTTTTACAAATCTACGTTTAGTGTAGGTCTTAGGAGCGCAACCGTAACCTACAAAAATGGAAAATCTGGCCAAAAATCGTGTTTTCTTCATTTTGCTGTCCAGAGCCGCTCGGTGAACCTATCATCATCAAACTTTCAGAAAATCTGCTTTTTCCTCTAACAAAAAACCCTGAAAATTTGTTATTTAAAATTTGAATTGGTAGCCATTTTAGTGGAGTGTGGCAAACTGAAAATAGCTGTGAATAATACAATTTTTCGTAGAGATTCCAAACTTCTAGTTGTTAGTTGTCTTAAAAATAAGATATTCCTAGAATATCTACCTTCTGCAAGTGTCGGAACGTTGTCCTAAACTCGAAAAAGGGGTAAATTAACCCTCCTTTGGGGTAATAGTAGAGGAAGTTAGCCGTAGGTCGGTCTCCCCCCACCACTGACCTTGACCTTGACCGTGCACCTGTGGTCCGTTCCTTCAAGGCCACGGTGGCACCGTAGGTTCGCTTAGCATATACCGTGACCTTGACCTTGGACGGCCGCAGTGCGTTTCGACTTCAAGGGCGCAGTGTTGCTGTTACCCAGAACGATCACTTGCGGTGACCTTGGCCTTGGCTAACACTATTAGAGAATGCAAGGACGGAGCTTCCTCCTTGCCACGCAACTTGACCTCTAAAATTACATTAGTTCAATACGTACACAGTAAAATGTGGTGGGGTTCTATATTTTGTGACGTAGTATACTTTTTCTATAAAAAAAGCACGGACTATTAGAACAAAATCATATTTAGTCTGGTTCACCTACAGTTAATAAGTGAGCATAGTGTTGTGATCTGAAATATTTTAAGTAAGCAAAGTTCTGTAATATTTCTTGGTTAGTAATTCTTTCACTGTACTCAACTACTTAAATATGACTACCAATATCGATTTATTAGCCCTTAATGAACTTATTATTAAAGATACTGAAGTTTTAGACCAAAAACCTATTTCATCGTTAATTTTAAATAAGGTTTACGCCATTAAAAAAATGTTAATGCTTAATACACGTTTTGGAAAATCGATATTAGTACATTTATTTGATGAAAGTACAAGTACTACCTTTAAATCATTTTTGCCTAAACGTATTGCTGAACTATTAAATATAACTTTTATAGAAGAAATAAATTCGTCTAGTGGTAAATATGCGTTGATTTATTTAGGAGAGAATTCACCCATTTATACCGGTGCCAAATCAAGGTCACTAATAAAATTCGAAATTATTGCGTGATTTAAACTATTTAAAATATTTGTATACTTTAAATTATCAGACCAATAAATAAGGTATAGTGAAAGTATAACTTAGACTGAAATATTACAAATACACTACAATAGTAGTAGAGATGTAAGTAGTTTTATCACATATTTGATAACTTGTTCTAATTTTATTTATGTAATTTCTAGCCTCACTATAACTGGCAAGAATGTGGATGCAATATTCAGCAGAACGTTGGGTAAGGGCAGAAGACATTAATTCGGCAATTGAAAGACTATCTTCTGTACTAGGCGACTTAAGTATGGATAGACTCCATGCAATAAATTATGATCTGAATTACTGCTTCGATGCTGAAAAAGTTAAACAGCTTAATGAGGATTCTGAGAGGTATTACAGAGGTGCACAACTATGTGGTAAATTCTCTCGAGGTATTGTGAATTTAGAGGAATTCTGTGAGCAACTAGTGGAAATAAATTTAAAACATTTCCTATGTGACATAGAAAAATACTTACCTAAGAGAATTATTGAAAAGTATCAACTCGACCAATCTGATGAAGAACAGGATGAAGACAACTCAATTAGTAGTTAATCACTTATTGTAATTCTTCTGTTAATAATATTAATATGTAAATGGTGTAATAAAATTATTATTATGGAAATATAGTTGTTTTTATTTTTAAAATTAAAATTGAAAATAAATGAAACACATTATTAGATTATACATTAATTTATTTATAATTATTTTTTGGTGACATAAATTAAAAAATATTAATTATTAATCCTAAATATAAACATATTTAAAGATATTTATTTTAACTCTATATTTAAATCTATAATACATTTGTTAAGAAAGTGAACGTTTGCAAGAGAGCAGTGACTATATTTTGGTTGGGTGTGTTCCATACATCTTGGTACCTTTAACGATTTTAGATTGGGTATGCAGGGTGAGAAGTCATCTAGATCTATAACTCTATTCCATTTTAGATGATGCTGTAGAACATTTTTCTTTAATTTGCCTTTGCATACAATTATAACATCCTCTGACAATACGTTGCGTCGAAAATTATTAACTGCGTTTTGACAAAGTCGATGAAGTATTAGTGGGAATTCTGACAGTTGAATATATCCATCACTCCATTTTATGCCCCCATGGTAGTTTTTTTCTAACCATCGGTAGTGAGTCTGTTCGCCTTGGGTTAGTGATGAGAAAGGATTTGGTGGTTTGAAGAAATAGTGTGCTTGCTGATTAGTGTTACAACATAGAACAGCTAATTCTTTAACGGTAAAATCATTTGTTTTATATTGAAACCCCTGCAAGTCAACTATCAAAGTAGGAAATTGGCTACCTAATGACGTCATGGCAATAGGTATTCGTTACTTAGCACCAGCAATGCCACACTGAACTGAACCATCTAATGCGCTATAACTTAAATACGCATCGTGAAGTATAAGTGCATATACTCGAGTTTGTTCGGGAAACTTCGTCTTCCGTGTCTCAAATTCAATTTTTATATCGACGGTGGATGATTTCATTGCATCTGGTTGGTGTGAGCAATCAATAACAAACAATGGATTTTTTCTGAATTCGCCAAGGTCCATCATAGGTTCACTCATATCTTTATCGTAATAACTACGTTGGAAATTTTCATAGGCGTAGTAGGCTGCAGAGTCGAGTTTCTTATCGAAATTTAAATTCCAACGTTCATATGGAAATACTTCGGCATTTAAATATAGCCGAATATTATTTATATCTACATGTATAAAACTTGCGGCGTCCTTGGTTCTGTCACTAGAGTTGCCATTGTTTTGAAATCCGATAATGATGTATCGAGGTCTCTCAAGACTGTTAGTGGTTTTAACAGCCCATATATCAGAAGCAGTATCACGTAGAGTGGGTAGCTCATAGAGATCCCACATACGATAAGCCATTTTAACTTTAGCATTATTACTGCTCGTATCAATTTTCTTTAATAGTTTAACCTTTTGTCTAACTTCAGGCACAATATGTCTTATCTTCCATTCGATTTTGTTAATTTCTAACTGTGCATCAACTTCTCCAATGTAAGAGTCTTTAAAGGAACGTGCTATAATTAAAATTAATTCCTGTTTTGTATTTAAAATACCTTTGGTATAATCTTCTGCAAAACCCATGAGGTACTTAAGAGGGAGTTTACCGCTGAAAACGTGGCTGGTAGTATCTAAAATATCCTGTTTTTTCTCGGTGAGACCCCAACCTATAGTTAGTAGCGATGGGAGGGATGTTTGTCCATATGACACCCTAGTTTTCATTGTAGTAGTGATGCCAGGCTTCCTAACGACAGCGACCTGTTCACCACCCATTTCATATCTTATTTCTTCGAAGAGAAAAGCTAGCGCATTGTTAGATAGATAACACTTCTTGGTAACATCACTAGGGGTAAATTTTCCTTCTATATAAATGTAACTCTCTGTAATGTCAAGTATTAAGTCCTGAAAATTGACAGGAATGCGTACTTCATCAGAGTTTCTATAATATGGTGAACCGTGTGGTTTATATGTATGCTCATGTAAGCTAACGAGTGACTGATCGAATACAGGTTCCTCGAACACCTCAAGTTTTTCACTAGATGTAAAAGTCACCATTATTAACTATTTTTCTCTCAGTTTCAATCCGATGGATCGAAGAAATGCACGATCTTTAGCTGGCAGGTTATGTCTTAACCGTTTAAGCTCTACACGTTGAATGAGTCGATTTCCGCAGTCATTAGTCTTTTTATCGTCAATCACATTGAAACGATTGTGTGCTAATCGTTGTTGATTATATCGGAAACCCATTGTGTTTGCGATTTTAAAACTGTTTCAATTCTAGCTTTACGATAATCTTCTCACCACGAAAATTGATTAAATCTCCATTATCATCCAATATGCGTAGTGTAATGTTGTCGATAAACTGACGTCCTTCAGGTCTAACAGGCAAATATATGATGTTCGCTGGCTCTCTCGTAAGTTTGTAACCTGGTTCAACGTCTATGTCGAACTCGAAAAGGGTATGGGATTTAAGGGTATTCAGATATGCTCCAGAGATAATGTTGCAATCTACACGTATCATCCTTACTTTCATAATATCAACAGGTAATGTTGATTCATGATTAGTGTTTGGATGCAAATAAGTCGATTCAAATCCCAATAAATTACCAATAGAGTTTGCTTGTGTAAAGTCAATTCCATATTTTGACCAAATCTCACACTTTAGCGTATTGTTGTTCGCTCGCAGTCGAAATAGTTTTTCTTTTTCCTCTTTCTTATCACCGGGCATAGCTTTCAGTATTGCACGATATATCTCTTCAATTTCATAGGCTCCGCAAGGTATGTGGATAAGTGTGGGGGCTACTTTTGGTCCAATTCGATAGCAAAAACGATTGTTGGTTTCGTCCACATTGAATATAGAATTGTAAGAATAGAATCCTGTTAATCCTAACCCATATCGGCTATTAGTATCTAATTCAATGGGAGGATAAAACTCAGCACTGAGCACACTAGATCGGTTTGATAGAGTGAACGTATACGACATGACTGATGATATTTAGTGTTCTCTCATGAATTTATTGTGAACTACAGCAATAATCGTGGTGTAATCTTCGTTTTTTGCTGGATGACGGAGACGTTTGTATCTCATTATTTGATGCAACATTGACATCGCGCACTTTACAGTAGCAGCAAAATATTCTTCGAGGCGGCGGCCCATCATTAACATCAACACTGCTACCACCGCCATCATCATCATCATCATGATAATGTTCTTGACAGTATTGATATTTTAAAATATCAATATCATTCTGGAGATGTTGGGGTAGTTTGTCCCATACTAATGCAATTTCATGTGCAGCACATCCAATCATTACTTCTTTAGGCATATTTGCCAGTTGTTGTTTGCTCATCTTCAATAGACTGCGTAAACGGGAGAATGCGATTAGTGATTGACCCATCTGCTTGATGCTTTCCCGATCCATTTCAAGGTTTGCAGATGTTATTTCACAAGCGTTTGTATTTATTTTGTAGTGAGAAACTTCAAACACAAATGACCACACCACACTGTGTTAAAATTTTGTTGGCGTTCATAGTTATAGTAAATTTTGTCGGTCGACTTTGAACCTCTGCGCAGATATAAAACTAATTCTGTCGGTGGGGGTAAATCACCAAAACTATCGAAATATGTGACTAAACTACCACGTTTTTTAAATGCAACCCAGTGTGTTCCAGGGCCATTTATACTGTCTAGATTTATGATGGCCGACCCATTATGACGTGGTCCAGAATATGGTAGAGTGTCCCGCATAAATATCCCCCGAAAATAGGGCACTTTCATCTTCTCTGCATAATATTTAAGATCGATATTAGTGAGAGGTTTTCGGGGTAGAGCATCTAGAAGTTTTTTGAACTTTGTGGTTTTAGATAAAGTCCTAGTCCTTTGCGATATGGTTTTAAATATAGCCCTTTACCACTTTTTCCTATAGAAATCGCCTCCATCTGCCTATTATGGCGATTTTTTTCAGCTAATTCCTCTCTACTCGTTTTAACATCATTTACAGCTTTAGCTATACCAGCAGCAGTGCCAGCTAAACTACCCAAAGCTGATAATCCAGCAAAAATGGGTATTAATGGTAGAATTCCACCCACTTTCGGTATTGGTATTATCCTAGGTGTACGAATATTACGTTTTCCACCAGCTGCTCTCATGTGTCGTCGTGCTGCTTGAAGCGCAATTTGCGTAACTTTTTTCGTGTCCTTAGCGATTTTTCGTTTACCACCGGCTTTACGTATGTCATCACGTACTTTACGTACTATTCCAGCACCAAAAGCTATATTTCTAGTTTTTTTCTTGTTTTTCTTTTTAATTATACGTTTCTTTGTAGTACGGGGTGTTGTTGACGTACAACCCATACCAAGACGTTGCTTCCCCTTCATTATAGTTGTAACTAACCACGCGGCGGCCTTTTCTTTGAAACTTACGTCTTTTGATTTAACTCGTTTCCAGGCAGCTTGTTCAAGTTGATAGTCTGCTTTGTGTCGGGCTGCTAAATTACTGGTGTTTTGATCGTATGCAATATCGTGCTGCTTGCATGCAGCATCGAGTTTGTTTATGCCTGGATCACCTCGGGCTAATCTTTTTTGTAATTTGGTGCCTGGACCACAATACTGGTAACCTCCCGGTAAGTGTAGTTCAAATGGGAGCTTATTTATTAGAGAATTGACTACCCCCTTACCAATCTTTAAACCACGACAATTTTCACGTGTGTGCTTCTCGGTTGACACCATTTAAATAACAATCACAATACGTACATCTATTTATATAGTATCCATCCGTGCTACGATGCGCATTGTGAAGCAGAAACAGAAACTTGCTGTAGATAATTTAGATGAAAAAGTAGGGTGTGGACTACAAGTCGAATCACGCCATGGCCCGCTACTTCCCTCAACTATTCGCGGACTCTTAATAGGTCCAAGTGGTTGTGGCAAAACAAATTTACTAATAACTTTGCTTACTCATCCACTTGGGCTACGTTTTTCAAACATTTACTTATATTCAAAGTCCTTACATCAACCCAAGTACGAATATTTATGCGATATATTAGCACCGATTACGGGGCTAGGATATTACACCTTCAGTAACAACGCGGAAATAGTGCAACCATCCGACGCTGAGCCTGAGTCTATATTTATATTTGATGATGTTATATGTGAAAAGCAAGATGTTATTCGAGCATACTTCTCAATGGGGCGTCATAAACATGTAGATTGTTTCTATTTGGCACAAACGTATTCCCGCGTCCCTAAACAGTTGGTAAGGGATAATAGTAATTTCATAGCAATTTTTAAGCAGGATGATATGAATTTACACCACATTTTCTCAGACCATGTCTCACCGGATGTGACTTATAAAGAATTTCAAGAAATGTGTGCAGAGTGTTGGAAAGACAAATATGGGTTTCTTGTAATTGACAAGGATAGAGAAGCAAATGAAGGGAGATATCGCAAAGGACTTGATAGTTTCATATATCCATGAAGTATTGTAATTAAAATTTTAATTGGTCTACAGATAGCATCGGGATAACTTCAGCAGCGAGGCTGCATTTATTAGACATGAATGACAATGGTGAGAATAAACTCAGTAGTGCTATAGGTAGAAACATGAGAGAAGAAATAAGACTGAAACGTGAATTGATTGAGGCCACCGATTCAGTGCGCAAAAAATTCAACTCTGTGAAGAGAAGAAACGTTGAGAATCAGTTAACACTCGAAAAAATTTATGAACCCATAACAAAACCATTAAAGGTTATATCATCTGCTTCACATAACCAATCGCTAACACAACCTCAGAAACCAACACAACCGATAGAAAGTGCAAGAGCTAGTACTAGTACATTTAAAGCAACACCTGAAACTAGTGATGAAGATGGTGACAAAAATGCAAGTCAACAATATTTTTTGGAAACACCACCGGGATCGTCGTTAATGAGCACTCCATGTTCAGAAAGTTCTATTAGTGGCGCAGAAGGAAAATGTGATATAGTGCAAACACATTTAGAAAATCTGAAATTCGACAATGCTAGGTATGATACTATATACGGTGTACGTTTAGACCCCCATACAGAAAAACTACAAATGGGTAATGCTGAAATACGCTTTTCTAATGGAAATATCACATTGTGGCGTGGAACTAAGAAGGTGGGGACGTATTCTGGCAGTCCTAAGTTATATGATATGATATTTATGAAACAACCACAAATTTCGCGTAGTAATGAGGCTATTATTGGCGACAAAGAGTGTCAATTATATGGTGGGATTTTAAAACAGACAAAAGCACCATATAAAAATTATGATATGAAACAGGGTTTGAATAAAGCTAAATGGAAGAAATTCACTAATATTATAGAACCATTGGTATCTGCTACAGTTGTGACGAGATCTAAAACTGGCTTAGGTGTTCCTATTAATAAATTATACAATAATAGAGGTGTTGACTATGTATATTGGAATAAACCGAAAGAACTAGTGGACCGCCTACGCCTGCTCTATAGCTCAAAAATGGTTGGTAACAATGGTGTCAATAACGAAATAGTCAGTTGATTGGAAGAAATGAGGGAAGAAAGGATAATCTATTAGTGAAGTTAAAATTCATTTCACACTTATTTAATTAGTATAAAATATTGTGAAATGGTTAAACGGGGTCAGACGTAAACAGAAATGGCTGTTGTAAACAACACAATTGACAAGTTCGGTAGACGAAGAAGTAATAATAATAAATCGATTATCGTACATGGACCTCCAGGTATTGGTTTTAAGCTTACCGCAGATAATCAATTTGATATGCAAAATAAGCGTTTACTGAACATTGGTGAACCAATAAATCAAAAAGATGGTGTAACTCGTAACTATGTAGACGAAAATATCGATAAATGTATAAAAGACATTAAAAAGTCACACATTACTTTTATGGACAATCAGTGGACTGAATATAGTAAGTTTGTACACAGCAAAATTACCGAGATGATTAATGACGCTCTGCAACACATTAATAAAGAAATTTCTGGAGTTAAGAAATTAACCGAGGACAATTATACTATTTTATATGATGCAATAAGCAAAGTGCACCACATTCTCGATGAATCCCGTCTGAAAGGTATGACAGTGCGACAGAAATCACTTGGAAATATTGTGGCACAAGCTGGGAGGAACGATCGTAATCAACAAGTGATAGATGAAATAGTGGCTGAAGTCACGGACAACGCTGCTACATTAGGAAAAAAGTGAAAAAACAGACCTAAATTATCTATATAAACGCCTGACTTAAACTTCAATTATGGTGATTAGTAATGAGAAATTACAAGTTGTTAACGAATTGCATAAAGCTTGTAGGAGAAATTTCCGTAGAAGAAGAACAATAATCAAAGGTTATGGTGACTTATGGCAAATGGATTTAGCTGAAATGCAACCATACGCTGATGAAAACAATGGTTATCGATACATTCTCGTAGTGATCGACTGTTACTCAAAATATTTGTGGACTAAACCTCTAAAAAATAAAACTGGTGTTGAAATTACTAAGGTTATGAGAAGTATTTTACAAGAATCAAATTATTCTCCTAAAAATCTACAAAGCGATCAGGGTACGGAATTTTACAACAAAAACTTTTCTGCTTTAATGAAACAGTACATCATTAATCATTACTCCACGTATAGTACGAAAAAAGCAGCAATTGCAGAAAGAGTAATACGAACATTAAAAACCTGGTTATATAAAGAATTCTCAGCTAGAGGTAAATACAAATGGGTTGACATTCTATCCGACATTACAAAATTGTACAATAATAAAATACATCGTACGACTGGTATGAAACCTGCTGATGTTAAACCAACTACACGTTTAAATGCTTATAATCACATTAAAATTGCTTTGAAACCTAAATTTCGTATTGGCGATATAGTTCGAATCAGTAAATATAAAGGTATATTTGAAAAGGGGTTCACACCAAATTTTTCAACTGAACTTTTCAAGATCGTTAAAATAAATGTAACAAATCCCACAACATATACACTCCAGGACATTCATGGCCAACCAATAAAGGGGTGCTTTTATGAAATGGAGCTACAAAAAGCTAAATACCCTGATGTCTACTTGGTGGAAAAGGTTTTAAGAAGGAGAGGGAACAAGGTTTTTGTGAAGTGGCTCGGATTCTCTAATGACCACAACTCTTGGATTAACGAAGCAGCTCTTATTTAATATTGTCACATTCTTTATATAAAATGTGTATATTTATAACAACTAATATTTTACTTATGTTTAGAAATTTCATAATAAAATGTGTGTATTCCATTAATATTTGTTTTATTTATTTTCCCCATATAAGACTCCAAAGCCTTAGTAATTATATACACATTAACGAAAAAATATATACAAATGCAAATTTGTTAAAATTTTTGAATTAATTTTTACTCCTAAAAATTATTAGATGAAATCAAGAAAATCATTTTAATAAATTTTATTGAGAAGAAAATATTTACAACGAATTATAGATTAAATATATTTATTTAAAACGTATATAATACAGAAAAAATACAAATACATATTTATGGAATTAATCAGATGAAATCCCCCCGTCTCGACAGTAACGCTTCCTGACAGAAACATTCTCTGTTGTGTTTCATCACACCTCCATAAATATGTCCAACATATTCACAAAGTAAAACACTGTATGTCTTCTCGTCTCTGCATTTGCTGCAAATATTGTTCCAACAATCACCAGTGTACTTGTTGCAAACCAGACACCGCTGCCTCAATGGGTGCTCCACCTTGCATGTCTCACAAACATCTCGGATAATTCCAAAATTTGTACGAGTCGTGGGTTGTAGACACTTGTAGCACTCTTGCTCCAGACGCTCACGTGATGCTGCTTTTCGGACGGTATTCACTGGCACTGGATTTTCTTTTATACAATTTGAACATAGTCCAGTACATGGATTAATTTGCTGCTTTGCCCAGAATTGGGAACAATTATAGCACAGAATTGCACCATCCATACTATATGGATATACGGCGATTGTTGGTTTCGATTGCCACTCTCTTGGACAAGACATTGCTGTTTTAAAAACAAGTGTACGGTATGACAGCTGAATAATAACTGAGTTCCTCCTCATGGCCTTGTTTGTTTAAGTAGTCGCTGGAATTGCCGATATTAGAGCCATGGTATGTCGTTAGAGATGATGTGACGTCACCAGCAACATGTTTAAAAGAGGAGGTGTAACTCCACGTTAGATCAGTTGCTTTGCAAACTTCAACGTTGATCATTCCGTCTACTGTCTTATATATTCTTTTCCAAGTATTAATATGGCTGCTGTACCTGCTGGTTGGGCTAACCTCAGATTCCTGGACTGGTTAGCATCCCTAGATGTCCTCAACAATATATGGTACCTTGAAGAGGTAGAGGACGACTTGGCTGCTCCCGAAGACGACGAGGTAGAAGTTGAAGACGATGAGGAAGGCGATGAGGAAAGCGACGAGGAAGACGATGAGGAATTTTTTGACGCTGAAGAGGGTGCAGACGATTCGAGTGATGATGAGGGTATCGTCGTAGATGTTCCCCACCAAAGAGGGCAGCGGTGGATAACATCAGAATATTTAGCAAGGGTGAACCCAATGGATGGCATCTTCTGCACCACCATGACCTTTGTTGCGGTCCAAGTAGTGGGTGGTATGGAATACAATCTTTGCCACGGATGTTTTCTGGGATACCAGTCTAGGGTGGATCCTGGGAGACATCGTCATGTGGACTACCATGCCACTACAAGGATAACGAGAGGCAGGCGGGGATATTGCAAATCTTGCAGAGATCCACTCTATCAGATTAGGCGAGTGGAAATCTGCAATATTTGCAATATGGACAGATAATTTGTAGTTTTTTTTGTAAATATGTATATATCTCTTAGTTTATTGTAAATAATTATGTAATTAGTTTTAGTGATAAATAAATGTATATATTTAATTTTTAGTTTATTGTAAATATTATATAACTAGTTTAAGTGTTAAATTAACGTTAAATTGAATCTTATTTTTTGTTTTATTTACTAAATATTTAAATGTAAGTAACACAATGTTACTAGAGAAATCTGTGTTTCACTTCGATTATTGCTTATGTTGACAGTGCTATTGATATTGATGGTGTTAAAAATATGAGTATTAGGACACTTTCTACTCTTATTTGTGTGAGTAGTGAGGTGGGGAGTGATGAGGTGGGGGTGGTGGTAGGGGCTATATATACATAAGAAAGCCCTCACCATCCTCAGTTTACTTTCTACGCTCCAACATGTCTGAAGTACAAGACAATACTGTATCTTCCACTTCAACCATGTTCGTTTTGTGCGAAAGGTATCGTGCCTACCTGCAGCGCGTTAGAGAGGCGACAAGGGGTGGTGTAGCAGATAGCACCACCTCACCAGAAGAATACCAACCATTGGAGAGGTCTCCGTCCACATGGTCGATGGACACTGTGCCCAATGATGATTCCGAAGACGAAATGGATGGAGTAATTCTGGAGGAATCATCGACGGACACAGCGGAATCGTCTGACTCGGAAGATGATGCAGCCATTCTGGTGGAGGAATCTACCGATGAAGATGAGGATGCAGCCATTCTGGTGGAGGAATCTGCCGATGAAGATGAGGATGCAGTCATTCTGGTGGAGCATGATTCGGACGGATAATTCTGTTTTATTTTATGTATATATATTTTTGTTATTTATAAATAAATGTATTAAGAGTTATTCTTTTTTTATTTCATTTCATATACAATAAATAACAGTAGTAAAGTAAAGAATAAAAAATTGCTTTAATATAAGAAATAACGGGGTACTTATTTAAGTAAATTGGTTATTCGTATTTGGACTGTCGGTCAAAAGTGTTGCAAAAGGTGTATCGAGGTCACAGTTGTCCTCCAGTACCGTTTCTACTCACTTCCGACCTTTAGTTTTGCCGCAGCAGACTTTTTCCCGGAACGGCTAGTCGTATCGCTCCGAAAGTGGTTGCAATCGCTTCCCAGTGATCGATTTAGTCGAAAACGATACCTCGCGTGTCCTCGGGCGTCTTCGGGTGGCTTCGGGAAACTTCGGGAGTGTTCGGCATGAGTTCGGCTTTTCGCTTAAAATTGCAGCCTTTGCATGTGTGAACTCCCCTGAAACGTGTTTTGATTTTTTTATTCCCCCAATCCTTGACAAAACAGTGAATAACGCGTTCGGTAGTGTTCGGATCGATTCGGAAATTATCGGAATCGATTCCCAGTGGTCAGTTTAGTCAAAAACGATACCTCGCATGTTCTCGGGCGTCTTCGGGTGGCTTCGGGAAACTTCGGGAGTGTTCGGCATGAGTTCGGCTTTTCGCTTAAAATTGCAGCCTTTGCATGTGTGAACTCCCCTGAAACGTGTTTTGATTTTTTTATTCCCCCAATCCTTGACAAAACAGTGAATAACGCGTTCGGTAGTGTTCGGATCGATTCGGAAATTATCGGAATCGATTCCCAGTGGTCAGTTTAGTCGAAAATGACCCCTTACGCGTGTCTGAGTGTACTTTGGAAGTTTTTCAGTTGTTTATATATGTATATATTTTTTTTTGTCCAATATTTGTGTATAAATAAATGTATTAAAATTTATTTTTTATTTCATCTACGATGAATACAACAGTTCTAATCTAATTATATACTTAAATACACAATTTACCAAAAATTCCATGAAATATATATATAAACTCGCGTTATAGGTAAGTATAAGAGTAAAGTATAAGAGTTTCCTAGGACCAAGGTAGCCCAGTGGTTTTTTTAATTTTTTGACCCGCTTTTTTTTTTTTTTTTTTTTTTTTTTGTAAATATATAAACCTGAACTAACCATAACCCAGCGCGTGACGCGGGGGGGGGGGTTGGGGGGTTGGGGGGTGGGGGGTGTTATTACTTTCTACATTTACATTTTTTACATTTTTTCTAACCTAACCTAACCCAACCTAATTTTTTTTCACATTTTTGCATTTAAATTTTTTTTTACATTTTTTCTAACCTATTTTTTTACATTTAAATTTTTTACATTTTTCTAACCTAATCTAACCTCATTTTTTTTCACTTTTACATTTTTACTTTTATATTTTTTTACATTTTTTCTCTTAACCCTAACCTAATACTAAATTTATGTACAAACATTTTTAATGCAACATTCTGTAGTGTGTTTACGCACTACCTTATTCCCAGTTTCTTCTTTATAGCATTTAGCTTCCTTGTACATCTCTCAGAGGCTTTGCGACGCTTCGCAATGCCTCTGAGCATTTCATCGGCCCGAGAATTCAACATCTCCGCCTTCCTTTTGAGGGACTGCGCGTGATCCTTTAATTTGCTATCATCATCAGTTGCACTTTTAAGTTCCCTATCCTCCCGCTGCAACTGTTCATACATGTTCAAAAAATTTTTGAAAGTTTCATTTTGCTCTTCTTGGGAGAATAACTCCGATTGTGAATCAGAATCACTTTCATTCACAACCAGAGCACGGTTACAGGGTTCCTGCGTTGGCAACACCGCATGAGAGCATCCTGGCAACGGCGCGCTCGAACATACCGGTTGCACTTTCGTCGGCTTTTTTGCAGCATCTTTTTTCGGTTTCTTAGCTACCGACTTTTTTGCAGCAGCTTTTTTAACCACCGGTTTCCTTCCCGATAACGGCTTTTTATTTTTAGCTGCTGCTTTCTTAGGCTTTTCAGGTATCTCTACCTGCCCCTCGTCTGAGCCAACATCGGGAATAGGGCTCAGGCGAGCAGGTACAGATGCTTGCGCCGATAAAATTCTTCTAAGAATCGACACGTCATCATCTTTCTCGGTATTCTCTACCTGCGTCTGCTTTGTAGATGTTGAAGGATGCGTCGTCATCTTCTTTTGGCCTTTCTGCGAAGAAATCTTTGGTTGCGCAGGTTGAAATTCGTCCTCAGAATTTGTCTCCGTAACCGTAGGGAACCTAGACCACGCGGCGTTCGGGTAGGCCTCTCCATTAGATGTACTAGCTCTGGCTTCATCTGAAGCCAAAGCCTGCGCGTCCAATTCGGAGAAATCGTAATCACCCAGCAAATCGTTCAAATCGGTCAAATCCGTCGGGATTTCAATATCCGGAACTAAACCCACGCCAGGGCTCGTCTGGTTGTTCGCCACACCATT
This sequence comes from Leptura quadrifasciata, assembly GCA_963675555.1. Lineage (NCBI taxonomy): Eukaryota > Metazoa > Arthropoda > Insecta > Coleoptera > Cerambycidae > Leptura > Leptura quadrifasciata. The sequence goes on from OY776678.1 coordinate 49,886,939, forward strand.
ACCCGGACAAGCGTCGCCATTGTCACCCACGCCAGGGCTCGTCTGGTTGTTCGCCACACCATTACCCAGACAAGCGTCGCCATTGTTCGCCACACCATTACCCGGACAAGCGTCGCCATTGTCGTCTTGCCCTGGCATATAATTAATTAAGTATGCTGCCACAGCACTCAACAAAGCGCCTCCCTTACCGCTACCACCAGAAACACCAATCTTTTTTTGTCCTACCATTGTCACAACAAACACAAAACGGACACGAGAAACGGGCACGAAACACAAAACACAGAACACAAAGAATGCTAGGAATAGAGCAGACAGCACTATTTTGCACACTTCTTTACAACTCGAGAGCTGGAGACGGAAAGAATCTTTGTAGCATCTCTGAAGCCCATAACGCTGAACTAACCCCTCCACTCCCTACCACTCTTGTTCCTATTGGTTCAAATTATTTCCCTACACACTCTAACTAACCCCCTACTTCCCACCCCACTCTTCCTATCGTCTCTCTCTATCTTATTGCCTACGGTACTCATACAATAAAAATACCATTTAGTAATTTAAATCTTTATTTATAAATTAACATTTTATTTCATACAAATATCTCTTACTTCGACTTACACATAACATGAAATATCACAATGAATTTTTCAATTGAATATTATAATTGTCGACCTTTGCGTTAACAAGTAGAAACTTTATTAACAATTAATCACTCAACTCATTCATTGCTTTGAGTAACACATCTAGTTTATCATCATCCTTTAAAACATTTCGTTCAACGACACTATTTAAGGCTGATATTAACCACTTTAAATTCTGCTCTGGTTCACTCTGAAAAAATGTTATGTCTGAGTGACCCCAGGGTAGAGTTTTAGTGGTATTGGGAATCACAAAACGTTTATCGTCATAATAAGAAAGAGCAACTTTATTCCGCATCTCTGTATAGATATCATGCAAGTGACTTCTGAAAGTATTCATTTTACGAAATATTAACCCGCCCTGCTCAACAATTTTTCTGTAGTCATCTATTGTAAGTTGTTTTTCAATCACAGATTTCTTTACTCCCTTGGCTTTTTTCAACTCATTACCGACCGATTGCACGTAGTACGCTTTCGCTCCAGTACCATAAAAGCTGATAATAGGATCTTCGGGGAATTCGTCTTTCATATTCCCAAGCACAGACGAGCCTTTTGGAATATTAAATTTATTTCCCTCCCTGTAATTAGAAGTATCAAATTTTTCTCGATTTTGTACAATAAAGTCATAGAAGTTATCTGTATAAACTTTCATAATTAAGGAATCGGTGTCGGTGTACAACAAAGAAGCATTAGCACCGAATTGACGTTTAATAACACCATAAAAAAAATTATACAGTACCGTCTTCGATAATTCAAGAATACAAAATCCTACGTAAATTGGTTTGTTATAGACTACTTGCAATTTGCTCATTTCAATCGCTACAAAATCCTCAGAAAAAATTGTGCAAGATTTGAAATTTGGACGAGCGATTAATGCGTTTGCACCTATAGTTCTTCTAACATTTTCCCAATGAGTAATCAACTTTATATCTCTTCTATTATCAACATTTTCCATAGTTTTACCAAATACTGCATTATTCATTAATTTATATTGGTCTTTTTCAAATTTATTGGTCGCTGAATTTCTCATTTGCGTATTTAAATCGATGTATTTTTTTAACCAGGGCGACTGCTTGAACTTAAGTACTCTATGGGTTTTTAACACCATTAAACCATTTTCAATGGCTTGTTTCAAGTTTCTATAATGCACAACATATCGTCTCTTATCATTCAAATTTGGGATTAATTTTGGTGATTTTGATTTTGATTGGGGGGGTATAATATTTTCTACTAAGAAAGGGAGATCTGAATGTAAATCGTGTAACTCTTGCGGATAATGTATGTCTACTTCAAAAACATACCCGTGTGGACTCTCGTCTGAAATATTAGTAACATCTAAGTCGATAATTTTTCTTTCGGACAGCCACTCAAATCCCCCTGTTGGTAATGCTTGGGACATACTATGACCGTATAAGTTCGTAGCATCAAGATATGTGATAAATGACGACGGTTCTGAGGGATCATAATTGGGTACAAACTTATTATTTGCGATATGCTTCCTTTCTGTACACTGGCTGACACCACCGCGTATAGCTTTTTTAAAAAAATGTATCATATCGATATCTGTTAACAATTCAAGTTCTACCGCTGTTAGTTTCAACATAGCGTCCCAAGATAAACCTGGAGCTGTGTAATATTGAGCTGGATCCAATTTATATTTATTCACGCAAATTTTACGAAAATTTTCAAATACGTCACACAAAAGAAGGACATCTGATTTTAAATACAGGTCTGAATAGTCACCCAAACTCTGGCACTCAAACAATTCCCACACATTTTTAGCCCTTTCATAATCGTCATCTGATATATGTGTTTCATTTAGGCTGTCATAGAATTCCTGCTTGGTGGGTAGAACACGATTATTTAATTTCTCTAAGTTATCTACGAAACTATATGGAAATACACCCTTCCGTCGCATTAAAATAAATTTTGCATTATCGGTAAAAAAGTTCTTCATTGTAACCATTTGACCTTCATTTAAATTTTCCCCTAAATTTTGTAGTGATGCTGACATAAATTTAAAACTATCGATGAAACGTAACCGCAAATATTTATTTTTTGTTTCTCCCTTGTCAGTAACGTAATCATGCATGTAAAGATGTTTTGTAAAAGATATATATTTTTCTTTGTTTTGTGGTATTACGTCAACTTTATCTTTATGAGCGCATAACTCTTTTACAAATAAGTGAATATCGTATTCACTCATGTTGTGAAATATGATAGGTACAAAATTTGGTAGTTTATAATTTAAATTACAGATCGAGTGCGCGGCACCGAATCGTATCTTACCAGTTAAGTGGCAATGATCTTTCACCTTTATATCACCTTCTGCAAAAGGCTTCTCACATATACCACAGATGGTTGCATTGTCAAAATTTTCTCTTTCTATCGCTGTAAGCGGGGACATGGGGATTACATCTTTCATATATCTATTATAAATTTCCCTTAAATCAGCCTCTATACATGATACAAATACTTTTGCTGCATCAGATCCGCGATATAGTTCAAATTTAGAAATGCTATTATCAAAGGAACATTTTATGTAATACGCGAAAGAGTAAGGTTCATGAATAAACGTTTTGTTGGTATAAGAGCGTTCAGGATTTGGCTCGCAAGTATTTATCGGTTTCAAAATGGATTCAAAGTCTGCATATACTACAAATGGTACTTGCATTTGTCTGTCAAAATTCTCAAATTTTAATATATTTTCCGGTACCCGTTTCCCATATTTATCAACCCGAAATTGTGTCGATGGTGTTGTAGTGTAAATATGATTACAATCATTTGTTTGGTGAGACATTAGCTGACGTTCGTTACAGAAATACAGCAAACACCCATCACAAAAATATTTTCTATGTCCGTGAGCGGATATTTGATTTGATACTAATCCAGATAAATTTTTTATCCAACAATAGTGAGTTTTAGCACAATCCGATTTACAATGATGATTCTGATCACATTCCGCGGAAATTAATAATAAGTTAACATGAATACGTAGTTTCTTCTGAGAATAACGCAAAGGTCCGACAACATCATATTTTACTTTATTATTCTCGAATTTCTTTTCTAACCCATACACATTAATAGATATATTATTCAATTCCTCAAATTTTGAAATGTCTCTCAATTTCATTGGAAAATTCATACCTGTCAAATTTAGAACTCTTGAATAATGTGGATAAGATGACATTTGAGATGTACCACCATTTGCAGGATACAATGCTGAAGTGACTGCCCAAGCAAAACAGTATTGGTCCTGGTTTTCTATATTCACTACGGCCTTCTTATTTGCGATGAACTTTGGTAACTTGATATATGATGAACCACCCATTGGACTGTACTTGTTTATATTAATTTCAACAAATTTTATTTGTTCGAGGGCCCACCCTAAAAATAAAAAAAAAAAGTCAATTATTATTCCACATACCAGAAGATATTTACATACCAGAATCACGCTCTTGGAACTCAGTAGTTTGCGCAACCATCATGTCTATAAAAGTGTCGAGTGCAATGTTTAAATCCACACCTTGATCCAATATTTTATTACACGTATTAAACGATTTAATTTCAGCTATTTCTTGTGCTTGTAATATATAGCTGGCAAATGTCTCCATGTTTACTTTCACAGTTTTATGAAGTAATAAGATTTCTTCTAGTAAATTCAATATTTTATGTCGAATTTCGTTGAAAAATATTATATAGTCCAGTTTCTCATTATCACTATGCACTCGGTATGTTATGATTCTATATTTGAAAGCACTGCGAACAATTTCTGTACCATCCATCAAACGTACACATGAATTTGTTCTGTGTTGTAGTGTTCTTTTATGAGACTTCATTTGGTTAGTTGTTAAAGTCACATTACAGCTATAACACGTCTGCATAATTACCGATGTTGATGGATTCGAATCCAATTTCACTTTCTTTGCTGGCGGTCCATTACCATTTAAACTGTTACACGCCTCCCTCTGATGACGTCGCATATTGTCACTGCGAGTGAAGCTTGCACCACAAAAACTGCACGAATACATATTTGCTTCTTTACTCTAGGAAATTGACGTTAAGAATGATCCCATATTAACTCCTTTCACTCTTTTATAGAAAAGATATACTACGTCACAAAATATCAAACCACGGCACATTACGAGTTGCGTGGCAAGGAGGAAGCTCCGTCCTTGCATTCTCTAATAGTGTTAGCCAAGGCCAAGGTCACCGCAAGTGATCGTTCTGGGTAACAGCAACACTGCGCCCTTGAAGTCGAAACGCACTGCGGCCGTCCAAGGTCAAGGTCACGGTATATGCTATGCGAACCTACGATGCCACCGTGGCCTTGAAGGAACGGACCACAGGTGCACGGTCAAGGTCAAGGTCAGTGGTGGGGGGAGACCGACCTACGGCTAACTTCCTCTACTGGTAATTTTCGATTTAAATTTTTTTTTGACCCATTAAACTGTAAATTAAGGAACGAAAATATGGTCCTTTTATTGTCAATGTTCAAGGACTCTTCACTTAAATTGTCGTGTTGGTACGTCCCCCTTCCTGTAATCCATATATACGTACGTTTTTAACCAAAAATATATTTTGGGATAACTTGGGTAAATCTTGCCCGAATCAGATGAAATTTTGGGTGAAGGTGGCTCATAATACCTATAAATAGCCTGCCACATTTCAAATAAGAAGCTCCATTAATTTGGCTACAATGCCATTTGTTCGAAAATTTTACGAAATTTTTAAAACATAAATTTATGGCCGTTTATCGTATGATAATTTTCTCCCCGTCAAAATGTAGGTTTTTTATGTACTTTTGGGTGATATGAGTCAAAAAATCTTTGATATAAAAATTCGGTCCATTTTCGACCATTTACAGCATACATGTACTTGAGTAGAGGAAGTTAGCCGTAGGTCGGTCTCCCCCCACCACTGACCTTGACCTTGACCATGCACCTGTGGTCCGTTCCTTCAAGGCCACGGTGACATCGTAGGTTCGCATAGCATATACCGTGACCTTGACCTTGGACGGCCGCAGTGCGTTTCGACTTCAAGGGCGCAGTGTTGCTGTTACCCAGAACGATCACTTGCGGTGACCTTGGCCTTGGCTAACACTATTAGAGAATGCAAGGACGGAGTTTCCTCCTTGCCACGCAACTCGTAATGTGCCGTGGTTTGATATTTTGTGACGTAGTATATCTTTTCTATAAAAGAGTGAAAGGAGTTAATATGGGATCATTCTTAACGTCAATTTCCTAGAGTAAAGAAGCAAATATGTATTCGTGCAGTTTTTGTGGTGCAAGCTTCACTCGCAGTGACAATATGCGACGTCATCAGAGGGAGGCGTGTAACAGTTTAAATGGTAATGGACCGCCAGCAAAGAAAGTGAAATTGGATTCGAATCCATCAACATCGGTAATTATGCAGACGTGTTATAGCTGTAATGTGACTTTAACAACTAACCAAATGAAGTCTCATAAAAGAACACTACAACACAGAACAAATTCATGTGTACGTTTGATGGATGGTACAGAAATTGTTCGCAGTGCTTTCAAATATAGAATCATAACATACCGAGTGCATAGTGATAATGAGAAACTGGACTATATAATATTTTTCAACGAAATTCGACATAAAATATTGAATTTACTAGAAGAAATCTTATTACTTCATAAAACTGTGAAAGTAAACATGGAGACATTTGCCAGCTATATATTACAAGCACAAGAAATAGCTGAAATTAAATCGTTTAATACGTGTAATAAAATATTGGATCAAGGTGTGGATTTAAACATTGCACTCGACACTTTTATAGACATGATGGTTGCGCAAACTACTGAGTTCCAAGAGCGTGATTCTGGTATGTAAATATCTTCTGGTATGTGGAATAACAATTGACTTTTTTTTTATTTTTAGGGTGGGCCCTCGAACAAATAAAATTTGTTGAAATTAATATAAACAAGTACAGTCCAATGGGTGGTTCATCATATATCAAGTTACCAAAGTTCATCGCAAATAAGAAGGCCGTAGTGAATATAGAAAACCAGGACCAATACTGTTTTGCTTGGGCAGTCACTTCAGCATTATATCCTGCAAATGGTGGTACATCTCAAATGTCATCTTATCCACATTATTCAAGAGTTCTAAATTTGACAGGTATGAATTTTCCAATGAAATTGAGAGACATTTCAAAATTTGAGGAATTGAATAATATATCTATTAATGTGTATGGGTTAGAAAAGAAATTCGAGAATAATAAAGTAAAATATGATGTTGTCGGACCTTTGCGTTATTCTCAGAAGAAACTACGTATTCATGTTAACTTATTATTAATTTCCGCGGAATGTGATCAGAATCATCATTGTAAATCGGATTGTGCTAAAACTCACTATTGTTGGATAAAAAATTTATCTGGATTAGTATCAAATCAAATATCCGCTCACGGACATAGAAAATATTTTTGTGATGGGTGTTTGCTGTATTTCTGTAACGAACGTCAGCTAATGTCTCACCAAACAAATGATTGTAATCATATTTACACTACAACACCATCGACACAATTTCGGGTTGATAAATATGGGAAACGGGTACCGGAAAATATATTAAAATTTGAGAATTTTGACAGACAAATGCAAGTACCATTTGTAGTATATGCAGACTTTGAATCCATTTTGAAACCGATAAATACTTGCGAGCCAAATCCTGAACGCTCTTATACCAACAAAACGTTTATTCATGAACCTTACTCTTTCGCGTATTACATAAAATGTTCCTTTGATAATAGCATTTCTAAATTTGAACTATATCGCGGATCTGATGCAGCAAAAGTATTTGTATCATGTATAGAGGCTGATTTAAGGGAAATTTATAATAGATATATGAAAGATGTAATCCCCATGTCCCCGCTTACAGCGATAGAAAGAGAAAATTTTGACAATGCAACCATCTGTGGTATATGTGAGAAGCCTTTTGCAGAAGGTGATATAAAGGTGAAAGATCATTGCCACTTAACTGGTAAGATACGATTCGGTGCCGCGCACTCGATCTGTAATTTAAATTATAAACTACCAAATTTTGTACCTATCATATTTCACAACATGAGTGGATACGATATTCACTTATTTGTAAAAGAGTTATGCGCTCATAAAGATAAAGTTGACGTAATACCACAAAACAAAGAAAAATATATATCTTTTACAAAACATCTTTACATGCATGATTACGTTACTGACAAGGGGGAAACAAAAAATAAATATTTGCGGTTACGTTTCATCGATAGTTTTAAATTTATGTCAGCATCACTACAAAATTTAGGGGAAAATTTAAATGAAGGTCAAATGGTTACAATGAAGAACTTTTTTACCGATAATGCAAAATTTATTTTAATGCGACGGAAGGGTGTATTTCCATATAGTTTCGTAGATAACTTAGAGAAATTAAATAATCGTGTTCTACCCACCAAGCAGGAATTCTATGACAGCCTAAATGAAACACATATATCAGATGACGATTATGAAAGGGCTAAAAATGTGTGGGAATTGTTTGAGTGCCAGAGTTTGGGTGACTATTCAGACCTGTATTTAAAATCAGATGTCCTTCTTTTGTGTGACGTATTTGAAAATTTTCGTAAAATTTGCGTGAATAAATATAAATTGGATCCAGCTCAATATTACACAGCTCCAGGTTTATCTTGGGACGCTATGTTGAAACTAACAGCGGTAGAACTTGAATTGTTAACAGATATCGATATGATACATTTTTTTAAAAAAGCTATACGCGGTGGTGTCAGCCAGTGTACAGAAAGGAAGCATATCGCAAATAATAAGTTTGTACCCAATTATGATCCCTCAGAACCGTCGTCATTTATCACATATCTTGATGCTACGAACTTATACGGTCATAGTATGTCCCAAGCATTACCAACAGGGGGATTTGAGTGGCTGTCCGAAAGAAAAATTATCGACTTAGATGTTACTAATATTTCAGACGAGAGTCCACACGGGTATGTTTTTGAAGTAGACATACATTATCCGCAAGAGTTACACGATTTACATTCAGATCTCCCTTTCTTAGTAGAAAATATTATACCCCCCCAATCAAAATCAAAATCACCAAAATTAATCCCAAATTTGAATGATAAGAGACGATATGTTGTGCATTATAGAAACTTGAAACAAGCCATTGAAAATGGTTTAATGGTGTTAAAAACCCATAGAGTACTTAAGTTCAAGCAGTCGCCCTGGTTAAAAAAATACATCGATTTAAATACGCAAATGAGAAATTCAGCGACCAATAAATTTGAAAAAGACCAATATAAATTAATGAATAATGCAGTATTTGGTAAAACTATGGAAAATGTTGATAATAGAAGAGATATAAAGTTGATTACTCATTGGGAAAATGTTAGAAGAACTATAGGTGCAAACGCATTAATCGCTCGTCCAAATTTCAAATCTTGCACAATTTTTTCTGAGGATTTTGTAGCGATTGAAATGAGCAAATTGCAAGTAGTCTATAACAAACCAATTTACGTAGGATTTTGTATTCTTGAATTATCGAAGACGGTACTGTATATTTTTTTTATGGTGTTATTAAACGTCAATTCGGTGCTAATGCTTCTTTGTTGTACACCGACACCGATTCCTTAATTATGAAAGTTTATACAGATAACTTCTATGACTTTATTGTACAAAATCCAGAAAAATTTGATACTTCTAATTACAGGGAGGGAAATAAATTTAATATTCCAAAAGGCTCGTCTGTGCTTGGGAATATGAAAGACGAATTCCCCGAAGATCCTATTATCAGCTTTTATGGTACTGGAGCGAAAGCGTACTACGTGCAATCGGTCGGTAATGAGTTGAAAAAAGCCAAGGGAGTAAAGAAATCTGTGATTGAAAAACAACTTACAATAGATGACTACAGAAAAATTGTTGAGCAGGGCGGGTTAATATTTCGTAAAATGAATACTTTCAGAAGTCACTTGCATGATATCTATACAGAGATGCGGAATAAAGTTGCTCTTTCTTATTATGACGATAAACGTTTTGTGATTCCCAATACCACTAAAACTCTACCCTGGGGTCACTCAGACATAACATTTTTTCAGAGTGAACCAGAGCAGAATTTAAAGTGGTTAATATCAGCCTTAAATAGTGTCGTTGAACGAAATGTTTTAAAGGATGATGATAAACTAGATGTGTTACTCAGAGCAATGAATGAGTTGAGTGATTAATTGTTAATAATGTTTCTACTTGTTAACGCAAAGGTCGACAATTATAATATTCAATTGAAAAATTCATTGTGATATTTCATGTTATGTGTAAGTCGAAGTAAGAGATATTTGTATGAAATAAAATGTTAATTTATAAATAAAGATTTAAATTACTAAATGGTATTTTTATTGTATGAGTACCGTAGGCAATAAGATAGAGAGAGACGATAGGAAGAGTGGGGTGGGAAGTAGGGGGTTAGTTAGAGTGTGTAGGGAAATAATTTGAACCAATAGGAACAAGAGTGGTAGGGAGTGGAGGGGTTAGTTCAGCGTTATGGGCTTCAGAGATGCTACAAAGATTCTTTCCGTCTCCAGCTCTCGAGTTGTAAAGAAGTGTGCAAAATAGTGCTGTCTGCTCTATTCCTAGCATTCTTTGTGTTCTGTGTTTTGTGTTTCGTGCCCGTTTCTCGTGTCCGTTTTGTGTTTGTTGTGACAATGGTAGGACAAAAAAAGATTGGTGTTTCTGGTGGTAGCGGTAAGGGAGGCGCTTTGTTGAGTGCTGTGGCAGCATACTTAATTAATTATATGCCAGGGCAAGACGACAATGGCGACGCTTGTCCGGGTAATGGTGTTGCGAACAATGGCGACGCTTGTCTGGGTAATGGTGTGGCGAACAACCAGACGAGCCCTGGCGTGGGTGACAATGGCGACGCTTGTCCGGGTAATGGTGTGGCGAACAACCAGACGAGCCCTGGCGTGGGTTTAGTTCCGGATATTGAAATCCCGACGGATTTGACCGATTTGAACGATTTGCTGGGTGATTACGATTTCTCCGAATTGGACGCGCAGGCTTTGGCTTCAGATGAAGCCAGAGCTAGTACATCTAATGGAGAGGCCTACCCGAACGCCGCGTGGTCTAGGTTCCCTACGGTTACGGAGACAAATTCTGAGGACGAATTTCAACCTGCGCAACCAAAGATTTCTTCGCAGAAAGGCCAAAAGAAGATGACGACGCATCCTTCAACATCTACAAAGCAGACGCAGGTAGAGAATACCGAGAAAGATGATGACGTGTCGATTCTTAGAAGAATTTTATCGGCGCAAGCATCTGTACCTGCTCGCCTGAGCCCTATTCCCGATGTTGGCTCAGACGAGGGGCAGGTAGAGATACCTGAAAAGCCTAAGAAAGCAGCAGCTAAAAATAAAAAGCCGTTATCGGGAAGGAAACCGGTGGTTAAAAAAGCTGCTGCAAAAAAGTCGGTAGCTAAGAAACCGAAAAAAGATGCTGCAAAAAAGCCGACGAAAGTGCAACCGGTATGTTCGAGCGCGCCGTTGCCAGGATGCTCTCATGCGGTGTTGCCAACGCAGGAACCCTGTAACCGTGCTCTGGTTGTGAATGAAAGTGATTCTGATTCACAATCGGAGTTATTCTCCCAAGAAGAGCAAAATGAAACTTTCAAAAATTTTTTGAACATGTATGAACAGTTGCAGCGGGAGGATAGGGAACTTAAAAGTGCAACTGATGATGATAGCAAATTAAAGGATCACGCGCAGTCCCTCAAAAGGAAGGCGGAGATGTTGAATTCTCGGGCCGATGAAATGCTCAGAGGCATTGCGAAGCGTCGCAAAGCCTCTGAGAGATGTACAAGGAAGCTAAATGCTATAAAGAAGAAACTGGGAATAAGGTAGTGCGTAAACACACTACAGAATGTTGCATTAAAAATGTTTGTACATAAATTTAGTATTAGGTTAGGGTTAAGAGAAAAAATGTAAAAAAATATAAAAGTAAAAATGTAAAAGTGAAAAAAAATGAGGTTAGATTAGGTTAGAAAAATGTAAAAAATTTAAATGTAAAAAAATAGGTTAGAAAAAATGTAAAAAAAAATTTAAATGCAAAAATGTGAAAAAAAATTAGGTTGGGTTAGGTTAGGTTAGAAAAAATGTAAAAAATGTAAATGTAGAAAGTAATAACACCCCCCAACCCCCAACCCCCCAACTAACGGTCGGAAGTGAGTAGAAACGGTACTGGAGGACAACTGTGACCTCGATACACCTTTTGCAACACTTTTGACCGACAGTCCAAATACGAATAACCAATTTACTTAAATAAGTACCCCGTTATTTCTTATATTAAAGCAATTTTTTATTCTTTACTTTACTACTGTTATTTATTGTATATGAAATGAAATAAAAAAAGAATAACTCTTAATACATTTATTTATAAATAACAAAAATATATATACATAAAATAAAACAGAATTATCCGTCCGAATCATGCTCCACCAGAATGACTGCATCCTCATCTTCATCGGCAGATTCCTCCACCAGAATGGCTGCATCCTCATCTTCATCGGTAGATTCCTCCACCAGAATGGCTGCATCATCTTCCGAGTCAGACGATTCCGCTGTGTCCGTCGATGATTCCTCCAGAATTACTCCATCCATCTCGTCTTCGGAATCATCATTGGGCACAGTGTCCATCGACCATGTGGACGGAGACCTCTCCAATGGTTGGTATTCTTCTGGTGAGGTGGTGCTATCTGCTACACCACCCCTTGTCGCCTCTCTAACGCGCTGCAGGTAGGCACGATACCTTTCGCACAAAACGAACATGGTTGAAGTGGAAGATACAGTATTGTCTTGTACTTCAGACATGTTGGAGCGTAGAAAGTAAACTGAGGATGGTGAGGGCTTTCTTATGTATATATAGCCCCTACCACCACCCCCACCTCATCACTCCCCACCTCACTACTCACACAAATAAGAGTAGAAGGTGTCCTAATACTCATATTTTTAACACCATCAATATCAATAGCACTGTCAACATAAGCAATAATCGAAGTGAAACACAGATTTCTCTAGTAACATTGTGTTACTTACATTTAAATATTTAGTAAATAAAACAAAAAATAAGATTCAATTTAACGTTAATTTAACACTTAAACTAGTTATATAATATTTACAATAAACTAAAAATTAAATATATACATTTATTTATCACTAAAACTAATTACATAATTATTTACAATAAACTAAGAGATATATACATATTTACAAAAAAAACTACAAATTATCTGTCCATATTGCAAATATTGCAGATTTCCACTCGCCTAATCTGATAGAGTGGATCTCTGCAAGATTTGCAATATCCCCGCCTGCCTCTCGTTATCCTTGTAGTGGCATGGTAGTCCACATGACGATGTCTCCCAGGATCCACCCTAGACTGGTATCCCAGAAAACATCCGTGGCAAAGATTGTATTCCATACCACCCACTACTTGGACCGCAACAAAGGTCATGGTGGTGCAGAAGATGCCATCCATTGGGTTCACCCTTGCTAAATATTCTGATGTTATCCACCGCTACCCTCTTTGGTGGGGAACATCTACGACGATACCCTCATCATCACTCGAATCGTCTGCACCCTCTTCAGCGTCAAAAAATTCCTCATCGTCTTCCTCGTCGCTTTCCTCATCGCCTTCCTCATCGTCTTCAACTTCTACCTCGTCGTCTTCGGGAGCAGCCAAGTCGTCCTCTACCTCTTCAAGGTACCATATATTGTTGAGGACATCTAGGGATGCTAACCAGTCCAGGAATCTGAGGTTAGCCCAACCAGCAGGTACAGCAGCCATATTAATACTTGGAAAAGAATATATAAGACAGTAGACGGAATGATCAACGTTGAAGTTTGCAAAGCAACTGATCTAACGTGGAGTTACACCTCCTCTTTTAAACATGTTGCTGGTGACGTCACATCATCTCTAACGACATACCATGGCTCTAATATCGGCAATTCCAGCGACTACTTAAACAAACAAGGCCATGAGGAGGAACTCAGTTATTATTCAGCTGTCATACCGTACACTTGTTTTTAAAACAGCAATGTCTTGTCCAAGAGAGTGGCAATCGAAACCAACAATCGCCGTATATCCATATAGTATGGATGGTGCAATTCTGTGCTATAATTGTTCCCAATTCTGGGCAAAGCAGCAAATTAATCCATGTACTGGACTATGTTCAAATTGTATAAAAGAAAATCCAGTGCCAGTGAATACCGTCCGAAAAGCAGCATCACGTGAGCGTCTGGAGCAAGAGTGCTACAAGTGTCTACAACCCACGACTCGTACAAATTTTGGAATTATCCGAGATGTTTGTGAGACATGCAAGGTGGAGCACCCATTGAGGCAGCGGTGTCTGGTTTGCAACAAGTACACTGGTGATTGTTGGAACAATATTTGCAGCAAATGCAGAGACGAGAAGACATACAGTGTTTTACTTTGTGAATATGTTGGACATATTTATGGAGGTGTGATGAAACACAACAGAGAATGTTTCTGTCAGGAAGCGTTACTGTCGAGACGGGGGGATTTCATCTGATTAATTCCATAAATATGTATTTGTATTTTTTCTGTATTATATACGTTTTAAATAAATATATTTAATCTATAATTCGTTGTAAATATTTTCTTCTCAATAAAATTTATTAAAATGATTTTCTTGATTTCATCTAATAATTTTTAGGAGTAAAAATTAATTCAAAAATTTTAACAAATTTGCATTTGTATATATTTTTTCGTTAATGTGTATATAATTACTAAGGCTTTGGAGTCTTATATGGGGAAAATAAATAAAACAAATATTAATGGAATACACACATTTTATTATGAAATTTCTAAACATAAGTAAAATATTAGTTGTTATAAATATACACATTTTATATAAAGAATGTGACAATATTAAATAAGAGCTGCTTCGTTAATCCAAGAGTTGTGGTCATTAGAGAATCCGAGCCACTTCACAAAAACCTTGTTCCCTCTCCTTCTTAAAACCTTTTCCACCAAGTAGACATCAGGGTATTTAGCTTTTTGTAGCTCCATTTCATAAAAGCACCCCTTTATTGGTTGGCCATGAATGTCCTGGAGTGTATATGTTGTGGGATTTGTTACATTTATTTTAACGATCTTGAAAAGTTCAGTTGAAAAATTTGGTGTGAACCCCTTTTCAAATATACCTTTATATTTACTGATTCGAACTATATCGCCAATACGAAATTTAGGTTTCAAAGCAATTTTAATGTGATTATAAGCATTTAAACGTGTAGTTGGTTTAACATCAGCAGGTTTCATACCAGTCGTACGATGTATTTTATTATTGTACAATTTTGTAATGTCGGATAGAATGTCAACCCATTTGTATTTACCTCTAGCTGAGAATTCTTTATATAACCAGGTTTTTAATGTTCGTATTACTCTTTCTGCAATTGCTGCTTTTTTCGTACTATACGTGGAGTAATGATTAATGATGTACTGTTTCATTAAAGCAGAAAAGTTTTTGTTGTAAAATTCCGTACCCTGATCGCTTTGTAGATTTTTAGGAGAATAATTTGATTCTTGTAAAATACTTCTCATAACCTTAGTAATTTCAACACCAGTTTTATTTTTTAGAGGTTTAGTCCACAAATATTTTGAGTAACAGTCGATCACTACGAGAATGTATCGATAACCATTGTTTTCATCAGCGTATGGTTGCATTTCAGCTAAATCCATTTGCCATAAGTCACCATAACCTTTGATTATTGTTCTTCTTCTACGGAAATTTCTCCTACAAGCTTTATGCAATTCGTTAACAACTTGTAATTTCTCATTACTAATCACCATAATTGAAGTTTAAGTCAGGCGTTTATATAGATAATTTAGGTCTGTTTTTTCACTTTTTTCCTAATGTAGCAGCGTTGTCCGTGACTTCAGCCACTATTTCATCTATCACTTGTTGATTACGATCGTTCCTCCCAGCTTGTGCCACAATATTTCCAAGTGATTTCTGTCGCACTGTCATACCTTTCAGACGGGATTCATCGAGAATGTGGTGCACTTTGCTTATTGCATCATATAAAATAGTATAATTGTCCTCGGTTAATTTCTTAACTCCAGAAATTTCTTTATTAATGTGTTGCAGAGCGTCATTAATCATCTCGGTAATTTTGCTGTGTACAAACTTACTATATTCAGTCCACTGATTCTCCATAAAAGTAATGTGTGACTTTTTAATGTCTTTTATACATTTATCGATATTTTCGTCTACATAGTTACGAGTTACACCATCTTTTTGATTTATTGGTTCACCAATGTTCAGTAAACGCTTATTTTGCATATCAAATTGATTATCTGCGGTAAGCTTAAAACCAATACCTGGAGGTCCATGTACGATAATCGATTTATTATTATTACTTCTTCGTCTACCGAACTTGTCAATTGTGTTGTTTACAACAGCCATTTCTGTTTACGTCTGACCCCGTTTAACCATTTCACAATATTTTATACTAATTAAATAAGTGTGAAATGAATTTTAACTTCTAACTGACTATTTCGTTATTGACACCATTGTTACCAACCATTTTTGAGCTATAGAGCAGGCGTAGGCGGTCCACTAGTTCTTTCGGTTTATTCCAATATACATAGTCAACACCTCTATTATTGTATAATTTATTAATAGGAACACCTAAGCCAGTTTTAGATCTCGTCACAACTGTAGCAGATACCAATGGTTCTATAATATTAGTGAATTTCTTCCATTTAGCTTTATTCAAACCCTGTTTCATATCATAATTTTTATATGGTGCTTTTGTCTGTTTTAAAATCCCACCATATAATTGACACTCTTTGTCGCCAATAATAGCCTCATTACTACGCGAAATTTGTGGTTGTTTCATAAATATCATATCATATAACTTAGGACTGCCAGAATACGTCCCCACCTTCTTAGTTCCACGCCACAATGTGATATTTCCATTAGAAAAGCGTATTTCAGCATTACCCATTTGTAGTTTTTCTGTATGGGGGTCTAAACGTACACCGTATATAGTATCATACCTAGCATTGTCGAATTTCAGATTTTCTAAATGTGTTTGCACTATATCACATTTTCCTTCTGCGCCACTAATAGAACTTTCTGAACATGGAGTGCTCATTAACGACGATCCCGGTGGTGTTTCCAAAAAATATTGTTGACTTGCATTTTTGTCACCATCTTCATCACTAGTTTCAGGTGTTGCTTTAAATGTACTAGTACTAGCTCTTGCACTTTCTATCGGTTGTGTTGGTTTCTGAGGTTGTGTTAGCGATTGGTTATGTGAAGCAGATGATATAACCTTTAATGGTTTTGTTATGGGTTCATAAATTTTTTCGAGTGTTAACTGATTCTCAACGTTTCTTCTCTTCACAGAGTTGAATTTTTTGCGCACTGAATCGGTGGCCTCAATCAATTCACGTTTCAGTCTTATTTCTTCTCTCATGTTTCTACCTATAGCACTACTGAGTTTATTCTCACCATTGTCATTCATGTCTAATAAATGCAGCCTCGCTGCTGAAGTTATCCCGATGCTATCTGTAGACCAATTAAAATTTTAATTACAATACTTCATGGATATATGAAACTATCAAGTCCTTTGCGATATCTCCCTTCATTTGCTTCTCTATCCTTGTCAATTACAAGAAACCCATATTTCTCTTTCCAACACTCTGCACACATTTCTTGAAATTCTTTATAAGTCACATCCGGTGAGACATGGTCTGAGAAAATGTGGTGTAAATTCATATCATCCTGCTTAAAAATTGCTATGAAATTACTATTATCCCTTACCAACTGTTTAGGGACGCGGGAATACGTTTGTGCCAAATAGAAACAATCTACATGTTTATGACGCCCCATTGAGAAGTATGCTCGAATAACATCTTGCTTTTCACATATAACATCATCAAATATAAATATAGACTCAGGCTCAGCGTCGGATGGTTGCACTATTTCCGCGTTGTTACTGAAGGTGTAATATCCTAGCCCCGTAATCGGTGCTAATATATCGCGTAAATATTCGTACTTGGGTTGATGTAAGGACTTTGAATATAAGTAAATGTTTGAAAAACGTAGCCCAAGTGGATGAGTAAGCAAAGTTATTAGTAAATTTGTTTTGCCACAACCACTTGGACCTATTAAGAGTCCGCGAATAGTTGAGGGAAGTAGCGGGCCATGGCGTGATTCGACTTGTAGTCCACACCCTACTTTTTCATCTAAATTATCTACAGCAAGTTTCTGTTTCTGCTTCACAATGCGCATCGTAGCACGGATGGATACTATATAAATAGATGTACGTATTGTGATTGTTATTTAAATGGTGTCAACCGAGAAGCACACACGTGAAAATTGTCGTGGTTTAAAGATTGGTAAGGGGGTAGTCAATTCTCTAATAAATAAGCTCCCATTTGAACTACACTTACCGGGAGGTTACCAGTATTGTGGTCCAGGCACCAAATTACAAAAAAGATTAGCCCGAGGTGATCCAGGCATAAACAAACTCGATGCTGCATGCAAGCAGCACGATATTGCATACGATCAAAACACCAGTAATTTAGCAGCCCGACACAAAGCAGACTATCAACTTGAACAAGCTGCCTGGAAACGAGTTAAATCAAAAGACGTAAGTTTCAAAGAAAAGGCCGCCGCGTGGTTAGTTACAACTATAATGAAGGGGAAGCAACGTCTTGGTATGGGTTGTACGTCAACAACACCCCGTACTACAAAGAAACGTATAATTAAAAAGAAAAACAAGAAAAAAACTAGAAATATAGCTTTTGGTGCTGGAATAGTACGTAAAGTACGTGATGACATACGTAAAGCCGGTGGTAAACGAAAAATCGCTAAGGACACGAAAAAAGTTACGCAAATTGCGCTTCAAGCAGCACGACGACACATGAGAGCAGCTGGTGGAAAACGTAATATTCGTACACCTAGGATAATACCAATACCGAAAGTGGGTGGAATTCTACCATTAATACCCATTTTTGCTGGATTATCAGCTTTGGGTAGTTTAGCTGGCACTGCTGCTGGTATAGCTAAAGCTGTAAATGATGTTAAAACGAGTAGAGAGGAATTAGCTGAAAAAAATCGCCATAATAGGCAGATGGAGGCGATTTCTATAGGAAAAAGTGGTAAAGGGCTATATTTAAAACCATATCGCAAAGGACTAGGACTTTATCTAAAACCACAAAGTTCAAAAAACTTCTAGATGCTCTACCCCGAAAACCTCTCACTAATATCGATCTTAAATATTATGCAGAGAAGATGAAAGTGCCCTATTTTCGGGGGATATTTATGCGGGACACTCTACCATATTCTGGACCACGTCATAATGAGTCGGCCATCATAAATCTAGACAGTATAAATGGCCCTGGAACACACTGGGTTGCATTTAAAAAACGTGGTAGTTTAGTCACATATTTCGATAGTTTTGGTGATTTACCCCCACCGACAGAATTAGTTTTATATCTGCGCAGAGGTTCAAAGTCGACCGACAAAATTTACTATAACTATGAACGCCAACAAAATTTTAACACAGTGTGGTGTGGTCATTTGTGTTTGAAGTTTCTCACTACAAAATAAATACAAACGCTTGTGAAATAACATCTGCAAACCTTGAAATGGATCGGGAAAGCATCAAGCAGATGGGTCAATCACTAATCGCATTCTCCCGTTTACGCAGTCTATTGAAGATGAGCAAACAACAACTGGCAAATATGCCTAAAGAAGTAATGATTGGATGTGCTGCACATGAAATTGCATTAGTATGGGACAAACTACCCCAACATCTCCAGAATGATATTGATATTTTAAAATATCAATACTGTCAAGAACATTATCATGATGATGATGATGATGGCGGTGGTAGCAGTGTTGATGTTAATGATGGGCCGCCGCCTCGAAGAATATTTTGCTGCTACTGTAAAGTGCGCGATGTCAATGTTGCATCAAATAATGAGATACAAACGTCTCCGTCATCCAGCAAAAAACGAAGATTACACCACGATTATTGCTGTAGTTCACAATAAATTCATGAGAGAACACTAAATATCATCAGTCATGTCGTATACGTTCACTCTATCAAACCGATCTAGTGTGCTCAGTGCTGAGTTTTATCCCCCCATTGAATTAGATACTAATAGTCGATATGGGTTAGGATTAACAGGATTCTATTCTTACAATTCTATATTCAATGTGGACGAAACCAACAATCGTTTTTGCTATCGAATTGGACCAAAAGTAGCCCCCACACTTATCCACATACCTTGCGGAGCCTATGAAATTGAAGAGATATATCGTGCAATACTGAAAGCTATGCCCGGTGATAAGAAAGAGGAAAAAGAAAAACTATTTCGACTGCGAGCGAACAACAATACGCTAAAGTGTGAGATTTGGTCAAAATATGGAATTGACTTTACACAAGCAAACTCTATTGGTAATTTATTGGGATTTGAATCGACTTATTTGCATCCAAACACTAATCATGAATCAACATTACCTGTTGATATTATGAAAGTAAGGATGATACGTGTAGATTGCAACATTATCTCTGGAGCATATCTGAATACCCTTAAATCCCATACCCTTTTCGAGTTCGACATAGACGTTGAACCAGGTTACAAACTTACCAGAGAGCCAGCGAACATCATATATTTGCCTGTTAGACCTGAAGGACGTCAGTTTATCGACAACATTACACTACGCATATTGGATGATAATGGAGATTTAATCAATTTTCGTGGTGAGAAGATTATCGTAAAGCTAGAATTGAAACAGTTTTAAAATCGCAAACACAATGGGTTTCCGATATAATCAACAACGATTAGCACACAATCGTTTCAATGTGATTGACGATAAAAAGACTAATGACTGCGGAAATCGACTCATTCAACGTGTAGAGCTTAAACGGTTAAGACATAACCTGCCAGCTAAAGATCGTGCATTTCTTCGATCCATCGGATTGAAACTGAGAGAAAAATAGTTAATAATGGTGACTTTTACATCTAGTGAAAAACTTGAGGTGTTCGAGGAACCTGTATTCGATCAGTCACTCGTTAGCTTACATGAGCATACATATAAACCACACGGTTCACCATATTATAGAAACTCTGATGAAGTACGCATTCCTGTCAATTTTCAGGACTTAATACTTGACATTACAGAGAGTTACATTTATATAGAAGGAAAATTTACCCCTAGTGATGTTACCAAGAAGTGTTATCTATCTAACAATGCGCTAGCTTTTCTCTTCGAAGAAATAAGATATGAAATGGGTGGTGAACAGGTCGCTGTCGTTAGGAAGCCTGGCATCACTACTACAATGAAAACTAGGGTGTCATATGGACAAACATCCCTCCCATCGCTACTAACTATAGGTTGGGGTCTCACCGAGAAAAAACAGGATATTTTAGATACTACCAGCCACGTTTTCAGCGGTAAACTCCCTCTTAAGTACCTCATGGGTTTTGCAGAAGATTATACCAAAGGTATTTTAAATACAAAACAGGAATTAATTTTAATTATAGCACGTTCTTTTAAAGACTCTTACATTGGAGAAGTTGATGCACAGTTAGAAATTAACAAAATCGAATGGAAGATAAGACATATTGTGCCTGAAGTTAGACAAAAGGTTAAACTATTAAAGAAAATTGATACGAGCAGTAATAATGCTAAAGTTAAAATGGCTTACCGTATGTGGGATCTCTATGAGCTACCCACTCTACGTGATACTGCTTCTGATATATGGGCTGTTAAAACCACTAACAGTCTTGAGAGACCTCGATACATCATTATCGGATTTCAAAACAATGGCAACTCTAGTGACAGAACCAAGGACGCCGCAAGTTTTATACATGCAGATATAAATAATATTCGGCTATATTTAAATGCCGAAGTATTTCCATATGAACGTTGGAATTTAAATTTCGATAAGAAACTCGACTCTGCAGCCTACTACGCCTATGAAAATTTCCAACGTAGTTATTACGATAAAGATATGAGTGAACCTATGATGGACCTTGGCGAATTCAGAAAAAATCCATTGTTTGTTATTGATTGCTCACACCAACCAGATGCAATGAAATCATCCACCGTCGATATAAAAATTGAATTTGAGACACGGAAGACGAAGTTTCCCGAACAAACTCGAGTATATGCACTTATACTTCACGATGCGTATTTAAGTTATAGCGCATTAGATGGTTCAGTTCAGTGTGGCATTGCTGGTGCTAAGTAACGAATACCTATTACCATGACGTCATTAGGTAGCCAATTTCCTACTTTGATAGTTGACTTGCAGGGGTTTCAATATAAAACAAATGATTTTACCGTTAAAGAATTAGCTGTTCTATGTTGTAACACTAATCAGCAAGCACACTATTTCTTCAAACCACCAAATCCTTTCTCATCACTAACCCAAGGCGAACAGACTCACTACCGATGGTTAGAAAACAACTACCATGGGGGCATAAAATGGAGTGATGGATATATTCAACTGTCAGAATTCCCACTAATACTTCATCGACTTTGTCAAAACGCAGTTAATAATTTTCGACGCAACGTATTGTCAGAGGATGTTATAATTGTATGCAAAGGCAAATTAAAGAAAAATGTTCTACAGCATCATCTAAAATGGAATAGAGTTATAGATCTAGATGACTTCTCACCCTGCATACCCAATCTAAAATCGTTAAAGGTACCAAGATGTATGGAACACACCCAACCAAAATATAGTCACTGCTCTCTTGCAAACGTTCACTTTCTTAACAAATGTATTATAGATTTAAATATAGAGTTAAAATAAATATCTTTAAATATGTTTATATTTAGGATTAATAATTAATATTTTTTAATGTATGTCACCAAAAATAATTATAAATAAATTAATGTATAATCTAATAATGTGTTTCATTTATTTCAATTTTAATTTTAAAAATAAAAACAACTATATTTCCATAATAATAATTTTATTACACCATTTACATATTAATATTATTAACAGAAGAATTACAATAAGTGATTAACTACTAATTGAGTTGTCTTCATCCTGTTCTTCATCAGATTGGTCGAGTTGATACTTTTCAATAATTTTCTTAGGTAAGTATTTTTCTATGTCACATAGGAAATGTTTTAAATTTATTTCCACTAGTTGCTCACAGAATTCTTCTAAATTCACAATACCACGAGAGAATTTACCACATAGTTGTGCACCTCTGTAATACCTCTCAGAATCCTCATTAAGCTGTTTAACTTTTTCAGCATCGAAGCAGTAATTCAGATCATAATTTATTGCATGGAGTCTATCCATACTTAAGTCGCCTAGTACAGAAGATAGTCTTTCAATTGCCGAATTAATGTCTTCTGCCCTTACCCAACGTTCTGCTGAATATTGCATCCACATTCTTGCCAGTTATAGTGAGGCTAGAAATTACATAAATAAAATTAGAACAAGTTATCAAATATGTGATAAAACTACTTACATCTCTACTACTATTGTAGTGTATTTGTAATATTTCAGTCTAAGTTATACTTTCACTATACCTTATTTATTGGTCTGATAATTTAAAGTATACAAATATTTTAAATAGTTTAAATCACGCAATAATTTCGAATTTTATTAGTGACCTTGATTTGGCACCGGTATAAATGGGTGAATTCTCTCCTAAATAAATCAACGCATATTTACCACTAGACGAATTTATTTCTTCTATAAAAGTTATATTTAATAGTTCAGCAATACGTTTAGGCAAAAATGATTTAAAGGTAGTACTTGTACTTTCATCAAATAAATGTACTAATATCGATTTTCCAAAACGTGTATTAAGCATTAACATTTTTTTAATGGCGTAAACCTTATTTAAAATTAACGATGAAATAGGTTTTTGGTCTAAAACTTCAGTATCTTTAATAATAAGTTCATTAAGGGCTAATAAATCGATATTGGTAGTCATATTTAAGTAGTTGAGTACAGTGAAAGAATTACTAACCAAGAAATATTACAGAACTTTGCTTACTTAAAATATTTCAGATCACAACACTATGCTCACTTATTAACTGTAGGTGAACCAGACTAAATATGATTTTGTTCTAATAGTCCGTGCTTTTTTTATAGAAAAAGTATACTACGTCACAAAATATAGAACCCCACCACATTTTACTGTGTACGTATTGAACTAATGTAATTTTAGAGGTCAAGTTGCGTGGCAAGGAGGAAGCTCCGTCCTTGCATTCTCTAATAGTGTTAGCCAAGGCCAAGGTCACCGCAAGTGATCGTTCTGGGTAACAGCAACACTGCGCCCTTGAAGTCGAAACGCACTGCGGCCGTCCAAGGTCAAGGTCACGGTATGTGCTATGCGAACCTACGATGCCACCGTGGCCTTGAAGGAACGGACCACAGGTGCACGGTCAAGGTCAAGGTCAGTGGTGGGGGGAGACCGACCTACGGCTAACTTCCTCTACTTACTTGCGCGCAGTGATTATCTGTTGCACAAGGTACATATAACTATTTGTATAGGTAAATATAACTCGTGTGCCCTATAAGACATTAAAACATACTTGTCAAGTATCCAGAACTGATCCAGGACGTCCTTCATAATTTGTATAATGAGAACGCATATGTCGAGAGTATAAAATCTTGTGGGCAGAGAATAATAGTCGCTCTTTATGGTTGTTCCATCAAAATAAGAAAACATTATGTATGTTTCGGAAAACTGAGCAAAAAAATGTTGCAATTGATGTCAAACTGTCCTCTCTACCACCAACCGAGGGTGCGGCTGATTATCACAGCTTAAAAACATTTTATCAAATTCGTCGATGGTATTGTGAAAGAACTAAGGATGCAATTGATTTCGGCTGATGTAAAATGGAAAATGGACTGATGCCAAAAACTACAGACAAACCACTCGTTCCAGAAGATTTGTTAAAAATCATCGCCTGTGATTGTAAAGCTGGGTGCAAAACGAAAGCTTGTTCATGCAAGAAATTGAATTTAAAATATTGCAGTTTATGACTTTTTAGCCGGAATACAACCTGCCAAAATTCTGAAGGGGTCAGTGGGTGGGTGGGATGACATGCCAGATGGGAACACAAGATTTATCGATGATGATTACAATTCCGACTACGAAAACGAGGACGACAAAATTAACGATATGATGGGCGAAGCTGAGACCGATTTATATTGCTTTAGCGACAGTGAAACCGACGAAATTTTCAATGCTGTGACGCATTCAGAAGCTCATCCATAAAAAAAAGAAATCAGCTTAAAACATTTTTACATGTGGATAAATAAATCTAATCTAATATTTTCAATGTAAGTAAAATGTGATTTGTATCCTTTGCCATTTCTACCATTCATCCGTTAAATCAGATATCCTTTTGTGCATTTTTTCGAACATTTTGTAGAGACACGAGTTATATTTACATATACAAGCATCTATATAGTTATATGTACCTTGTGCAACAGAAAATCACTGCGCGCACGTACATATATGCCGTAAATGGCCGAAAATGGATTGAATTTTTATATTAAAGATTTTTTGAGTCGTCACCCAAAAGTACATAAAAAACGTACATTTTGACGGGGTGAAAATGGTCGTACGATAAACGGCCATAAAGTTACAGCGTTTTAAAAATTTGATTGTAGCCAAACTAATGGAGCTTTTGACTTAAAATGTGGCAGGCTATTTATAGGTATTATGAGCCACCTTCATCCAAAATTTCATCTGATTCGGGCACGATTTGCCCAAGTTATCCCAAAATCAATTTTTAGTTAAAAAAACGTACATACATTTTTTTTTTTTACATTTATTTAACGTCGGCCTATTTCCGCTACTGAGGCCTAACACCGACGCCTGTAGACGAGCTACCCCCAACCAGGAATTTTGCCGAACCTCTTCCTTTAAGAAGAGTAGGGATCTTTTACTTGCCTAACATTTAATAGACAAGGGACCGACGGCTTTACATCCCCTCCGAAGGATGGTATATCTCCTATACAACCCTCGCCTAAGGTTGTATAGCTTCCGCGCATACACTGATATACAAACCGCTGGAAGATGTGTGAGGCGAGGACGCGGTCTTCGTTGGAACGGTCACCCATTCCAAGTACTAACCGCGCCTTACGTTGCTTTACATCGCATATCGAAGTATGTACATAGTAAAGATGCACCCACGCTCGCCCCTACATACATTTTCGTTGCTTAATTTACAGTTTAAGGGATCCAAAATAATTTAAAAACTAAAATTGCCCCAGAAGATGGTTAATTTACCCCTTTTTCAAGTTTAAAACAACGTTCCGACACTTCCACAAGGTAGATATTCCAGGAATATCTTATTTTTAAGATAACTAACAACTACTCAAAGTTTGGAATCTCTACGAAAAATTGTATAACACTTCGATTACCGTACTCCACCGTACGAGTTACAGCTGTTTAAAGATATAGACAAAAATTTCTTTCTTATGATAAATTAAGATTTTCCTACAAGAACTGTGCATAATAATTTTTTTTTAAATATGGACCCAATATGAAACGACCCAAAAATGTTCACAGAATAACTTTTGATACTTCAAAAAGTGAAAAAATATTATTAAAGGTACTTTTTTGTACTTCAAACGTGACGAAAATTGCCTGTTTGGTAAAAGTTAAAAATCAACCGCATTTTCAATCGCCAGTTCCTTGTTGCTGCTTATTGAAAATCATTTTTGTAGGAAATTTTGTAAGTTTTCATTTAGGTTTTATAAAATTTTGTAGTAAAGTCAAAAAAGACGATGATATATACAAAAAAGGAATAAAAAAATAATATTGGTTTAATTCTTCTGAACAAAAACGGTTTTCAAGAACCTTTTTTGTTAAGAAAATATAGCTTACGAACGACTTATGCTATTGCATTATTTTCATATGTATATAAACTAATTAAAATAGGTCAAAAGCAATTTTTAAAAAATTGTTATGCACAGTTCTTGCAGGAAAATCTTAATTATAATAAAAAAGAAATTTTTGCTCATAGCTTTAAACAGCTGTAACTCGTGAACCATTCATCGCATTAAGGTCAGTTTTTTATTACCTATAATTTTCATGTATACATATTTTACAGTAAAGTAAGTTTTTGCGAAAAAACGATTTTTTTAAAACAATTTTCTCCCCCCCCCCCTTTGCCGGCATCTACGGGTGGGGACTTTTGATATGTTAAAAATTACTACAAAATAAGCCTGTTCCCAAAATTTCAACCCGCTCTAAATTATTTCAACCAAATTTTCCCATTTTATTGGGCTATATGGTAAGATTTTAACTGCTGCACAGATCTCGTGAGCAGTGGCAAAAAATTAAGTAAGCTGCTCAGACGAAGGTCAGAGTTCATAAAACTTGTCATAAGAGTTCATAAAACTTGTCATAAAGTTCCACCACCTTACATAAGATTACAAAACAAGAAACACAAAATATACACTTGGGTCACAGTATCGAATAATTGCGTGTATTTGAAAAAATAACACTTTCAGGTCAATAAAATTATTTTATTCCAGTCGTATTGGCCTGTAAAGCACAAAACAGGTTTATATTCACCATAGTTAATAACAAGATTTTACATAAATAAGCGATGTATGCTTCTACCTAATAAATAATTTTTGGAATGCTGGCCCTGGATCAAGGAAATAATTTTTAGGATAATACTGTACGTTCAACTCAAGTTATTTTTATTCCTCATCCTTATCCTTAGTGATGACCTTCTTATTTTGAATAAAACGGACCTCATCGGTGTTATCATAACTTGATAACCCTATTTATTGTCTTTAACTTGCACATTGTATCATATATTCAATTTCCCATATGACTTTTGTAATATTTATACACAAACAACTCGACCGTAATAAATACGATAATGTTTGTTTATTATAAAACCAACTAGTGCTTAGCAAAACCTTCTAGAAGGTCTCTAAATGACCTGAATTAAAAGAAAATTATAATACATTAATTTTTAACATGTAAATCATCATTGCGTGATGTCTGAAACGTATAAAAAACATACCCACAGAATTATTTACAGAGGTATAATTATCTAACATTATCTAAGTGAAAGCCTTTACGGAAAATTATTATCTACTGTTGTAAAAAGTGAAAATATGTCGAAACCGTTATTATATTTGTTTTGAATGCGTATGTGAGCAATTTCTTTTATATAAATTCGAGTAAATCACAATAGAGTGACACTTATTCTGTTCAAAAATGTTACAATGCTGGAATCAGACGAGTTACTAATAATAGTTAGTTATTACTCTCGGAAGTTGCCAACTACGATTATATTTTTTGACTAACATGGGTCATTAAAGAAATAAAAATGAACTAAAGCATTAGAATATTTATGTCTCTCCATTAATATAGTAAAATTAATAATTAAAAAAAGGAAAGAGAAAAATCCAATTAATAAATAGGAACTAAACAAGATTACTACCTATTAGGTTTGTTCACAAAGAAATCAATATACATTAAGAGTAGTGCAAAATAAAGATTTTTACCAAATAATAACAATTTTAGAACTGGTTGAAAAAAGTCAATCAGAACAACAGCATCGGCAGTTTAATAAACGCACATGCTTGCTGGCTTGGCAGGCGCTAGATCATCTGTACGCTGTGTTACGTTTATTTCATGTCGTTCTCGTTAGAACAAAGTTTGAATTCACGGCAGTAACAGTGCCTTTACTATTTAGAACGTCAAATAGAGTTTGTTTATTGTTGTCAAACATGGAGGAGGGTTTCCAGAAAGGAGTATCATGTAAGTTGCCATACATAGATGTGATTATGGTATCCGATTTTCTTTCAAAGCACAGATAAATACGACTATGACAAATATCGGCAAAAATATCCGGTCCGCCTTAGCTCATGACAGTCGCAAAGTTAACTACATCACTATAACAACACCTAGAGTATTACAGTGCAAATAGCGAAGCAGGCAAGTGACGTCACCCGCATATTGTCTGAAAGTTATTTGTGGCATTCTACGAATATTCTTTCCTATCCTCGCGCTAACGGAGCCTCGACGCGACAGCCTTCCTAACTTATTTTTCAGGAGAAATTTTTCTGAATGTTATTAAGAAATCCAGTCAACGAAAGTGAGAATTGGACAAATACAAACAATAAATACGTAAGTTTTGAAATCTGACACTAATTGATGATCAAATCTTCTGGTGGATAAGAGGCGAGCTGTAGACGACATCTTGGAAAGTAGGTACTGTTTTTCGAATTTTTGTAAATATTTCGCAAAGTATTAGTCATAGCGTGAACGTAGTTAAGGAATGTTACTTTTGAAATACACAAATATGTCATAAAATATATTGATACTGGAAATAAATGTTATTTTTTAAATAAATAATAACACCACATAAATTAGACAACCCCCAATTCCTGAAGCCAGAAACTTGTGTGGAAGGGGGTTACAGATTGAAAAACGCGGCCATGTCCTCCGACAGTGCCAGTGCCCGAGCTGGGGTTCGAACCCGGTGGCGCGATATCCATTCAATTTATCGCGATTGCCACCTCACGCCATAACCAACACGACTATCGGCTAGATAAATCATTAATATAATATAAAATTTCCCACAAAAAAGGACCCTTTCATTTTATTTCATAACTCTAACAGTTTATGAGATCATTTTGACAATCAGCAGATGACACTGCAATGAGAAGCCAAATAGTCTACATTAATTATAGAGGAAGATCCCAGAGCCCCCAGACCTACGTCATTTTAGCAAAGCTAAGATTTTCACAGTAAATGTGTAATATGTAGGTAAAAATGTATTGCGTACATGTTAGCTTGAAAGCGGAACCCTTTTACAGATAATAGGTACTAAAGGTAAATAAAAAATCTTCTTTTGCATTTTTTTTTTCATTTTGTACGAGATGCATTTCGGCTCGATTAGCAACTGAAATAACTATTACGAACACAAATACGTAAAAGTAAGTGCGTTTTTACCTACATATTACACATTTATCGTGATTCTCCAGCTTTAAAGCGTCTG
The DNA here is from genome assembly GCA_963675555.1 of Leptura quadrifasciata. Classification (NCBI taxonomy): domain Eukaryota; kingdom Metazoa; phylum Arthropoda; class Insecta; order Coleoptera; family Cerambycidae; genus Leptura; species Leptura quadrifasciata. The sequence goes on from OY776678.1 coordinate 49,916,629, forward strand.
GCGGAAGTTAGGGCCCACGGAGCGTCTGGCAATAATAAATGTTCGTAGTGCAAAACGTATATAAAAACAGATATACTGCGTTAACATAAAAGTAAGCACGCGTGCATTTTTACCTACATATTACACATTTATTGTGATTCTCCAGCTTTAAAGCGTCTGGCGACCGCTGTTATAAAATTAAAATTGCAAGCTTATATTTTCTGCCCAACTACTCAGGCCACATCTGCAAGGGCAAGGGCACTTATGTATCATTAGCAACTATACTACATCAAATAATATTAACCTACTTAACCCAACAACCTAACCCAATAAAATATTCATTTACGTATTTTAGTTGTTAATCGAGCATAATATTAACCTAATTAACCTAACGACCTAACCTAAAGAAATACTCGTGTTGCGTATTTTAACTGTTAATCGAGCCAAAATACATTTCGAATATGTAGTAAAAAAAAACCGCAACGAGATGACTCGAACCCTCAGCCTCACGCGTCAAAATCGAGCAATTATTAGCAATTAGCAATTAAAATAGCTTTATTCTTTTTTTGAGTAACAGAGTTTAAAAGGATATTTCATTTATATCATTCTTGGTTTACATTTGAATGAAAGACACCGACCCGTTACAAATATTTGAAATAAATATGAAACGAGCCGGCCGGCTGTTGGAATGCCAATTCAAGATATCCGATTCTACTTTAATCCACTAATATTGCTGCTCTCCTGATAATTTAAAAGCGCGTTTTCTTTTGTTATCCAGCAAGCTGGTTATGCAGACGATCCTCAATAGACTATTGCTTATTAATGTTTGTTCAGAGTTATTTTTATAGGAAAATGAAAGAGAAAAATCTATTTAAAATGTCAAATATATAAAATGAAATGATTTTTATTCTGTGTAAAATTTATGTGTTTTAATATTTGACTGTCGGCATGGGTTATATGTTGCACTGTGTACAGGAGGTGAAGGGGGTGGTGGACAAGGAAGGGAAGGGGAAGGAGGGGGAGGGAGAGTCCTCTATGTTATGGTGTTTTGACAGTTTCTGTGTGGTCAACTGTTTTGTGTGGTAATTTATCGTCACCGTCGCTCTCTGTAGATAGGTAAGTTTTGATGTAACAGTTTGTGTGCGTAATGTGGGTCGTTGTGCCGTCGTCTATCTGTAATGTCCTGTGTCATTTCCGATTGCTGTGTTCTGGTTGCAAAAAATGTTTGCGCCGTTTCATTGATGAAGTCTCTGTCAAAATCGAGCAATTTAGCCACTACACCACGGATGGCTGTTGAAAAGTTTACATACTTCTTGACATATCAACTGGTGTATCTATTGGTGACGTCATTTGATAATGTTATTCGGTACCGGATGCGGGTCCCGAGTTGGGGCGGAATATCAGTCCCGACACGCTACTGATGACGTCGTTTGATGACGTGCGGCGGGACTCTAGTCACATCCTATAAATAATAGGAACAGAAAATATGGTATTAGGTAATACAAAAATTGGCATTAATTTAAAAATTCAAAGTTACTTTGAACCTAATTTAATGAAATAAATAATACCTAGTGCTTATAGGAACTGTTCAAAGTGACCTCCCAGTACGTCTATGCATTTCTGTAGAAGATTTTCGAATGATCTACCGACATTTTTTAAAATATCTATAGCAATTTCCTGAAAAACTTCCCTTATTCTTTCTTTCATAATTTCTGTTGTAGTTATAGGAGCTTTGTATACTTGCTCCTTAATATAGCCCTACAAAAAGGAGTCTATTTTGGTCAAATTAGGGCTTCTGGCAGGCCAACTATGGGATCCTCCTCTTCCTATCCAACTATTTGCAAAATAGTCGTTTAAATGTTCGTCAATATCTGCAGTGTGGTGCACAGGTGCTCCATCATGAAGATACTACATTCTCTCCCTAAATATCTCTGGAGATATCTTACAGTAATTCTTTCAACCTGTCTTGCAAAAAAAAATTCCAAATAAATTTGACCATTCACACGTCAATCAAAATACTGTGGTCCTATTACATAATTCCAACAATTCCTCCCCAAATATTCAATGACCATCTTGTTTGGCTATTTGTTCGTGAGATATTAGGATCGGTTGTGTCATAATAATGAAAATGATGATAATTAACATGTCCATTTTTATGAAACCTTGCTGCATCGGCAAACGAAACAAAGTCAAAAAAATTTCTTTGTTATCCTATTTTTATTTTGCTCATTGACAAAATTGTATTCGGTTTTCATAATCCCTACAATCAGTTCCTGCATTAGTTGAACGTGGTAGGGATGAAATTTGTTGTTTTTTTTTGTAATATTGATGGACTTTAGATCGGCTTATATCGTTTTCTCTTGGCAATTCTCTTATACTGCGTTGAGGATCTTCAATCACGCTCAAAAGTATGAAACTGTTTAGTTTTCTTCATTTATTACATTTTGTATTCGTTCCTTTCTCTTATATTCACTTTCCCGTATTCCCGTCCCGTCAAACTCTCAAATGATTGAGACATCATGTATATACATATTTTTTTGTTCTTTTGTAAAATGAATACACCGTTAAAAATGCCCAATCCCCAAAATGCCCTACCTTAAATGTGATAATCATTAAACAGAACTTCAATCAATAAAAAGTATGAAATATCGTTATATTCTCGAGACATATTTTCCTATACACGTGAATATGTCGGGGGCTGCTGTTTCTTGAATATGACTATTCAATAATTCAATATTATACTCGTATGTGAGTATTTCATTTTCGTTTGTTGACATTTTACAGCACATCCAAAGATGCTCATGCATACAAGAAGAAAAACTATTAGTTATGTAATGTCTTTGTGACGTGATTTTTTAAAATCTTGAATTAAATTGAATTTTATACTTTTTAAACAAATAATAAACACACACATGGGTTTCACCGGATCCTTCGCCATTTCTTAGACCACCCATACAAATTACATTATACTAACTAAAAATACATCACTAATACAACAATAAGATAAAAACTTGCTAAAAACCTTCTCAACAAAATACTCTTTCAAATGAAGAATACCGCATCAATATTGAATAACCCGTTGAAGATATATGAAGCCATACAACCAGATGCGCAGACATACAACACAACACACGCCTTATACTTTTTGTGTTGTGTGTTGTATAACACCCCTCCTTTTTGTGTTGGGGGTTAAACAGTAGCGGCTCGTGGTTAATTTGACATTGTGAAATAGTATATTAAAATTAACTTACCAGAGAACTATTCACCATATTCTTTGTTCTCAAAATCGTGTGCTGCATAAAAAAATAAGCCAAAAATTGCAAAGATGTCCTCCCAATTTAAGATTTAGTATATACACATATACACACAAACAAAAACATTTTATTTATATATAAAATTCATTTTACGTTCCTTACTAGCTGCGAAAATGTCTATCACTTTATTGACAAAGTCAGGAATTAACTGAATCATATTTTTTTCTATTGATAACTTCGAAAGTGCCTTTCTTGGCCCATAGTGTTCCTTAGAAAATATTTTATTCTTTTTAACGTAGAAAAACCTCTTTCACATTCGCACTTCATCATAGGTGTAGTACATACTTAAAATTTTGTACGTCTCAGATAAGCCTTCCTCCAAATTATTTTTATTAATAAATGTTAGAAGAGGTAATAGTTATTTATGATACAAATGTTAAAAAGTGGCATTTTCCTAGACTCCTGGAGAGCAGACCGTTCGTACTGTATCATTAATGTGCATATTGAACGTCAGTCGTTGGTCCAGTCTGACCCCCCAAGTACTTCACGCACCTTTTGGTCGGAATTTGGTTTCCCCGGATCGAGATTGGTGTTAGGATTCTATTTTCAGTAAATCGGCGCGTGAAGACTATCGCCTCCGATTTTTTAGCGTTTACCCGAATCTTCCACTGGTCGTAATATGCCGTGGCACGGGCCATGTGTGCTTTGAGCAGCATATTTGCTGCTCGAGCCTTATGGGAATGCCCATACATAGCTGTGTCGTCAGCGTACTTGGCCAGTTTCGTATTCGGGACTCTGGGAAGTCGGAGACGTACAGGTTGTACAATTTTGGTGACAGGCACGATCCTTGCGGGACTCCCGCCCGAATGTCCCGCCATGTTGATAGTTTGTTATTCACTCTTACGAGTCGTATGCGTTGACACTGAGCCACCTGCTCTTTTCAATTTTATGTGACAATAAAATGTATGTATCAAGTCAGGTACTGGATGAAGGGTAACTAAGTAAATTAGTTGTAAGTTGTTTAATGTTTATTAGTAACTACAATTTTTAACACATAATATTATAAAAGTCAATTTTACTTATCAATGAATTAAAAATGTCATTTTTAATGACAGTTTTACAAAAAACACCATTGCAGCACATATCATCCCTGCCATTAATAACTTTCAATTCAGTTCTTAATTTCTCTTTGTCTATTAAAGTATTATAAGCAACAAAACAGAACAGCTTATTTCGCTCAGAACACCCACACATCCACAAAATTTATCATATGTATTTTCTCTTTTAGAATATCTATCAATTGTCTTATTTTGCCCACAGTAGTTTTTTTATATTTAATTCCGGGATATGCCTTCCTAATTTTTTTATACTACTTGGTTAAAATAAATAGAAATTAACTAGCTAACTGAATTAGCTGTCGGGGACACGTAGCTTTGGGGGCACGTAGTGCCCCTTAGGAGCAGCCGCCTCTAGGCATTTATAAAAATATAACGGACTGGTAAACATCGGTGATTGTTCTATACTTCACAGAAGAATATGGCGTTTATTACTATACAGCACTATGGTATACCTAGTAGCTAGTAATATAACATATATAGTACAATCAGAGATACTGTTAGTTGGGAAAAATCATAGTGTTTTAGTCACTGAATTTTGAACAACTTTCAAAATTAACACATAATATTTTTAGTCGTAAACTCCTCTATAAAATCCTTATTTTTACTATAAGGAATGTAACCAGACTGCAACTAACAGCTACTCTCCGGGCTATGTGCCCAAGACTGGCGCGAGAGCTCCTTTAAGTAGGATCAAGTCCTTCGGCTGGTGTTTGTTGCAATCGAAGCATTAGTGCTTTGATGGTAATATGCAATTATTACACTTAACGCGTCAGGCTTGTAACTTGTAATTCAGCGTTGGGCGAGGCACATATCCCGGAGAGTAGCTGTTGGTTGCAGTCTGGTTACATTCCTTATAGTAAAATAAGGATTTTATAAAACATTATGTTTTAATATTCCGCCCTCTAAAAGCACATTTGAACTTTCACAATGTCTGTCTGTTTGTCCATCCGTACGGCCCGTTTTTTGTAAGATGCAAAAATTCAATTTTATTGAAATTTTTAAAGTAATTATCTATTTCGTATCCTTAGGGTTTTTAATTGAATTTTCCTCGTCGGTGTAGGACAATAAACACAGAAATTTTACACTCTGTCGACGTTTCGATTTATTTTCAAATCTTCTTCAGGACTGAAAAGTACAGATAATGAGTAAGTAAATAAATACATTCAGTTTTTAAAATATAACAAATACTGATTTTTAACATACAGAATTATTAAAATATAAATATAAAACTATAAAATTTTTGTAATTGTCTCGATATATAGCTCTAAATTAAAATTAAGATATAACAAAAATTACGGACAGAGAGACAAAACGGAAAAAACATATACACGTGAGCATCCTTACCTAGTGTAAAATATTCTTATCAAAAGACATGGTCCTTATCGTTAAATATATATAAATAAACATGAAAAACATATAAGACATACGTTGCCGTTTCGGAAAATAATAGTTAATTGAATATATAGCGGTACCTTATCAATACAAAACAGAGACTCGGACAAGAAACACTCCCACATTTACATCTAAAAACCAATGAAATTTTTTATTATATGATTATAAATAATACTTAAATTATCAGTGTCTGTTTTTTTATTGACTACAATTGCCTTATGTGCTTGTATGCATATCATTTCACTGATAAGTCTTTTGTTATAATTAGTTTCTTTATCCAAAATAGATACCTCGTCAAAGTTAAAATTATGATTTTCAGTGAAATGATGTGCAGCTAGAGTAGTTTTTCTTTTTTGTTTTTATGCTTTTCATTGCATGAATATCCAAACCGCATTCACAAGGACTTTTGTAAACCACTTCAGAATTGTAATTTATGTCCAATGTATCTTTCATTGTGTTATAAAGATTACCCACCGTTTTTAAGTGAGAGAACACGATCCTGGTATTGTCATTTGACAAAGCCCATTTCAGTTTTTCAGAAAGTCCTTTTATGTATGGAATTTTTAAAAAAAAATTATTTTCATTGTTATTTTCAGCGTATTCCGAATTGTTACTGTTTAAAATTATATTGCAAAACTCTGGTGGATAATCATTGTCAATTAATTTGGATTTGAAATTTAATAAATTTTTGTTGATAAAATTTGAGTGGCTTAATTTAGTAATTTTGTTCTTTAAGGATTTCATTATTGCTAATTTTTGTTTCCAAGGATGTCTAGAATAATAATTTAATAATCTACCAGAGTTCACATCTTTCTCATACCAGTCAGTTATAATTGTTTGGTTTTCAGTTCTAATAAGCCGTACGTCTAAAAAAGGGATGTTGTTATTGTTTTCTTTTTCGAGTGTAAATTGAATTCTGTCATGGAAACTATTAAAACAATTAATGATATAGTTAACTTGGTTTTCTGGAACTGCCATAATGGTATCGTCTACATAAATTTTTAAGAGTGGTATTTCAAAAGGAATGTTTTTTATAACAGTACATATAACAGTAATGGAACATCTAATTGATACTGTTATAAAAAACATTACTTAGAACTGAAAACCAAACAATTATAACTGACTGGTATGAAAAAGATGTGAACTCTGGTAGATTATTAAATTATTATTCTAGACATCCTTGGAAACAAAAATTAGCAATAATGAAATCCTTAAAAAACAAAATTACTAAATTAAGCCACTCAAATTTTATCAACAAAAATTTATTAAATTTCAAATCCAAATTAATTGACAATGATTATCCACCAGAGTTTTGCAATATAATTTTAAACAGTAACAATTCGGAATACGCTGAAAATAACAATGAAAATAATTTTTTTTTTAAATTTCATACATAAAAGGACTTTCTGAAAAACCGAAATGGGCTTTGTCAAATGACAATACCAGGATAGTGTTCTCTCACTTAAAAACGGTGGGTAATCTTTATAACACAATGAAAGATACATTGGACATAAATTACAATTCTGAAGTGGTTTACAAAATTCCTTGTGAATGCGGTTTGGATATTCATGCAATGAAAAGCATAAAAACAAAAAAGAAAAAACTGCTCTAGCTGCACATCATTTCACTGAAAATCATAATTTTAACTTTGACGAGGTATCTATTTTGGATAAAGAAACTAATTATAACAAAAGACTTATCAGTGAAATGATATGCATACAAGCACATAAGGCAATTGCAGTCAATAAAAAAACAGACACTGATAATTTAAGTATTATTTATAATCATATAATAAAAAATTTCATTGGTTTTTAGATGTAAATGTGGGAGTGTTTCTTGTCCGAGTCTCTGTTTTGTATTGATAAGTTACCGCTATATATTCAATTAACTATTATTTTCCGAAACGGCAACGTATGTCTTATATATTTTTCATGTTTATTTATATATATTTAACGATAAGAACATGTCTTTTGATAAGAATATTTTACACTAGGTAAGGATGCTCACGTGTATATGTTTTTTCCGTTTTGTCTCTCTGTCCGTAATTTTTGTTATATCTTAATTTTAATTTAGAGCTATATATCGAGACAATTACAACATTTTTATAGTTTTATATTTATATTTTAATAATTCTGTATGTTAAAAATCAGTATTTGTTATATTTTAAAAACTGAATGTATTTATTTACTTACTCATTATCTGTACTTTTGAGAAGATTTGAAAATAAATCGAAACGTCGACATAGTGTAAAATTTCTGTGTTTATTGTCCTACACCGACGAGGAAAATTCAATTTTTAAAGTAAGTTAATTTGCTGCAGGAAGAGCCCTATTGTTAAAAAAAATAGTAAACTAAATTTAAGTAAAGATATATTTATATGTAGAGTGTTATTTATAACATTCCATAACATTCTACAGTAATAAAAATACTGCTCGAACATCTTAACAACCAAAGAGAAGATTAAAATTACAGATATCCAAAAAATGTAATTATTTTTTAAAAACCGAGAAGAGCATCCTATAGAATGTTCAAAAATTATATGAAAACTACAATAAATAGTCAAACAGTTTACATCTAGTTTATTGTGCATATCTTCAGAGCATTATCGTCGTATATATGGGATGAAACTGTGAAGAGACTATCTAAACTAACATTAAATTTACAATCTAAGAGGACTACACAATCAATAATTTGATTAACAAGAATAAGTTCGCAAGGGCGAGTACAGGCTCCGTCTTTACATCGCTTTTATTCGAAGCAACAAGTAATGCAATAAGAATTGCGATTAGTACTTGTATGGGTGCTATATCAGCAGAAGCTATGTAGTCGAAGAAATCTGTACTTCAACATGTAACAAATTTTGGGAAAGATGGAACTTGGTGGGAAGGTAGCGTTGGTAGGGAATAGTTTTTAGTCAAAATGCCACACTCGTAGGCCTTGCGGAAATCACCCAAATCTTAGATTTAAGTGAAAATTCGGCTCCTTTTGCGTTATTATACATTTTATGCAAAAAAAATTTAAATAATAATTGTCCTGAATTTAGTTGCGTATAACTTTATATTCTTGTAGAAAATTAGTATATTGTATATTTAGTAGTGAAAGCAATACATTCTCGGATGTAAATTGTTGGTCGAGACGTTAAGCTTACCCACTACAAGCACCACAGAATTCTTGAAGTAATGCATTTTAGGAGAGGATTCCTTAGTGAGTATACCATCAGTTCCTAACAGCTGTAATTAGACTTAGTTGCGGACAATGCGGACATAGTCCGACGTTAAATAAACGAATTTAAACAATTAGACAAGAAAAAATAAGGACACTTTAAAAGATAATCTTGGAATCACATAACATATACCTATCTTCAAATAACGCGATATGAAATTCAACCTTGTATAGGGGGTAACAAACTGCCTAATCATTTATCATCAGCCAACAAGAGTAATTCGAGACATCTCAGAAATGCTTTTATAGCTGGGGAGAATATTCCATTTCTTGTTTTTAAATTGGTAATAAATAACAACGTCGAGGTCCGGTTAACATCTACTGAACATCCAGTGGGTGGACAACTGGAAATTATTACGTCCATATGATAGCAAATAAATTTACATTAATTTGGATATCAATAAAAAGACACTCAAATTAGATATTCGCTAGAGTATAAAAGCATTTAAAGTTTTTTAAAACATTTTTTAAAATTTATTTATTACTGCAAATAACTGATATATTGATTATATTGGAATTACATATATGCTAATTGTGTGTTATGATACCCGAAAGAACCCCGTGCCGCGCCTAGCATCATTTTTGTTTGTACTTGTTATATTTAGCTACATTTATTTTGTTGTAAAATATATGGACATTTGCAGTACTTTGAACAATGTTAGTTTTACAAAGAAAAAATCCGATAATAAAAAGATTTACTTAATACAATTGAGAATGTAAGAAGTATCCAACTTTTTACATTCTCAAATTTATTTTTATTTTTTGTTTTTATATGTTGTAGTAGCTGGTTGTAAGCTTGATTTCATTGTATTTCATTTGTTTTTGACATATTCTTTTGCTATACTTTGGAATTGGATATGCGCTTTTGGTCCTATTTATTGTCTCGTATTGGTATTCATTTTTTTTGAGTTTTCAATACTCCAGTACCATTGTATCAAATGTTCTTTAAACACCTATAAAAATTTTTTGGAAACGGTTCAGGGATGTAGGAGAAATTGCAGTATTACAAAATCACCTCTTTAAAATCGGCGCCGCCACCCTTAACTTCCCATTTAAATAATTAATATGATTTTATCATTTTAGATGATTATCGAAAATAACGGAAAGATATTTAATAGTAGTGATGTCATATGCAATTATTTGTTTACTCTTCTATAAATATAGGTTCCATTGTTTGAGGCATTCCTGTTTTCCTTGGAGAAAAGATCATAAATTTAATTTTTGCTATATCTAGTTTTAGGAGATTTATATCTAACCAGGTATTAGCTTTGATTATTCAATGGCTGCCTTTTCTTTCACTGAACTACAGTTCTCTCCCAAACAAATTGGTGCAGTGTCATCTGCATACCACATGAATTAGTATCCAAAGTTTTTATCGAGTAAATTATTTATGAATAACAGAAATAGACCAAAAATTTCTGAATTTCGACCAAGAAAACTCCCAGATATCAATTTTTAGTCGAATCGGATCATAAACGATAAAGTCGTCCACCATCTTGAAGTCGCTATCCTGAACTAAAAGTTTTACTAGAAATTCGTAATCGGCGAACCCGAAAACCCCCAGATATCGATTTCGATCGATTTGGACCATAAATGACAAAAGTCGTCCGCTATATTGGCGCCGCCATTTTGAATTTCTAAATTTTGACCAAGAAATCATAATTGGCGATCCTGAAAACTTCCAGATATCGTTTTTGAGCCGAATAGGATAATGAACGATAAAGTCGTCCGTCATCTTGAAGTCGCCATCCTGAACTAAATTTTCGACTAGAAATTCGTAATCGACGAACCCGAAAACCCCCGGATATCGATTTTGATCGATTTGGACCATAAATGACAAAAGTCCGCCATATTAGCGCCGCCATTTTGAATTCCAAAATTTTGACCAAGAATTCATAATTGGCGATCTCGAAAACTCCCAGATATCAATTTTGAGTCGAATCGGATCATAAACGATAAAGTCGTCCGCCATCTTATTTTCTTCTTATATGAAAAATGTTAGTGTTTGTCATCAGACTTATACACATGTGCAAAATTTCAAAGCTCTAGCTAAATTAGAAGTAATCGAGATTTTGAATGCAAAATTTGACCTAAACAAACTAACTAACGAACATTGCAAGTTTAATAAAAGCTTTAAAAATTGTTGTACACGATTGTGGTCACGCCGTACATCACATATGCGGCGCCAGCACTGGTGTGGTGCAGCATACCGGCCACGACAATGAGAAAACTAAATGTGCTAGAACAGAAATTTATGCGCCTCATTTCAAATTCTGGAAGGTACACCTCCCTCAGAGATTTCTACGCACCTCGCAACGACATAACCCCGATAGCGGATTACGTCAAGCATATCTCTCATAACTTCTACACATTTAAGCTGGACGGCAGTCCGCTAACAAGACACATAACACAAATTAGACAGCATAATGCGCCATTTCGGATTAAACACCATTTACCGTACCAGACGTTACCGATTTTCTGGAAACGCCTGTAGCCAAACTTCACCAACTATAATTTCCGCTTACTCTATCCACCTATACTGATGTTTCATACCTTTTGTATCTTTAAATCTTTCCTTTCTGTTTGTAACTTTTTTCGCATTTATTTTTCTTGTTTGTTTTTTGTACATTTTAGTCCCTAAATTCATTTTGGTTCACAAATTTTTAGGAAGTCAAAACATTATACAGTCTCAATTTTTAAAATCAAAGTTTAGGCCAGCAATGCGCAGCCCACCATTGACGTATCTCGCGGAAGGCGCCTCGTTCAAATTGAGGCGCTAGCGTCAGATACGAAATTTAAAAGTGATCAGTGCGCGAGTTTTAATTTAGTATGTAGTTTGTCAGTTTTGTTAAGTTTGTTCTTTTAAACATGTATTTAATTTAATACCTATTTTAATCCGTTTGCGATGGAAGATGCTTAGTGGGAGGTGATTGTATATGTTTAAAACAATAAAGCAGTTTTGAATTGAAAAAAAATTGAATTGGTAGGCAGGGTTTACAAAATACCGTAAAGTACTAGATACTAAATATTTTTTGTTTCATTAAACGAAAAGTGATATTTATATGCAGGCTGTTTAGGGAGAAACCGCTAATGTTTTGGATATAGGTTCAGGTGAATACAATAAACAAAAAACTATATAAATATAGGTCCGATTTTCACGCATTGCGGATATATCCAAGCACTTACAGGTACAGCTTTGTTTAACTTAATTTGTTGTCACTTTTTATTTCATTTTAAGTAGGGCATTAATGCTAAATCTTAGTCGTTTTGTAATTGTCAAGTAATCGCTCTCCTAACTATTGTGTCAACAGTGGGGGACCACATAAGTGGCCACCTCGGGCACCAGACCTGATTCCTCTCGATTATTGTCTCTGAGGATGGTTAAAATTAGTAGTTTACACAACAAAAGTGAACACAAGAAAGGCACTGCTCGATCGATTTTTGAATTGTGCAGCATTAAGAGAAAATCTCATTGCGATCAAACGAGCTACACGTGCGATCCACAAACGAACTATAACGCCAAAAATTTTTTTTAGACGTTTCGTTTTTGTATACACACTAAATCACATTTTAATTTTTTTTACCCCCTTTAATAATAGGTTGAGGGTGGCAATAGGGCTGGTAGAAGGGGTAGCTAACGCCAAAAAAATTTTTTTAGACGTTTCGTTCTTGTATACACACTAAATCACATTTTAATTTTTTTACCCCCTTCAATAATAGGATGGGGATGGCAATGGGCGTGCTAGGGGGGTAGCTAACGCCAAGAAAATTTTTTTAGACGTTTCGTTCTTGTATACACACTAAATCACATTTTAACTTTTTTTACACCTTTTAATGATAGGGTGGGGGTGGCAATGGGGTGGTAGAGGGGGTAGCTAACGCAAAAAAAAATTTTTTAAAGTTTCGTTCTTGTATACACACTAAATCACATTTTAATTTTTTTACCCCCTTTAACAATAGGGGAGTGGTATTGGGGGTGATAGTGGGGGGGGCGATGCCAAAAAAAATGTTGAGACCTTAACTTTTCGTACATGCCCTAAATTGCAATTTTATGGACTCTTGCTTGCTTTGCCTATTTACCCTTATTTACCTCATTTACTCCCGAACTCTTCAACGGGATTAGATCAAAATATAATCTAGTTCCAGATCTCGTTACAATACATAAGTGTACCAAATTTCAAGTCAATATCATAAACGGTTCCAGAGTAAATGTGCGCACAAAAAGGTTACAGACAGACAGACCGACAGGAATTTTTTTTCCTCAAATTTAAGACATTTTAAACAAAAAAAAATATAATTTTTTTGCGTTATTATACTTCCACTGGACGTGAAAGTAATAGCCGACATAACTATTATAAAATGTAGAATCATAATCAAAACAATTAAAAATATATGTTGATGATTTTTAAGATCGAAAATAAAAAATGTACACAACGTGGGAAAATCCAAAGTTTTATGTTTCTTTAATATAGAATATTTCCAAAAGCAATAAATAAAATTAAAAATATTCCAAATAAAATCGTCATAAAACTTTAATTTCCCCACTTAAATTTTTCATGTCGATAATAATATCGACTAGTCGTTGTAGAAAACCAAATAACAAACTTCAAATAAGGAATACGCTGTGTATATTGATTATTTTTTCCTCCGACTGTAGCATAACTACATATAATGAATGAATTAATTAAACAACGGTCAAGTTTCTCATTCTAATGTCTCAATTATTTAACATTATTATCCCGCAATTAATAGAATATTAAAGTATGTGCTAATTTTGTTGGCAACATTCTAATTTATTTCCTATCTCATCTATCTCTGCTATAATAATGTCTGTTTATTAAGTAATAATACTTGAAGTATTAAATACATACAATATGTAATTGTCAATAAAAAACTCATTATTTTCACCTATTGTTATACAAATCACTGATAAAATTTATTACTATTAGATATTTGATATTTCATACCCTATCAGCTTGTTATCAAAAATTGCAGCAAAATTAATAGGAACGAAAGCACATATTTTTTTAAATATAAATGTCATACTCTCATACATTTACCTTCTTTTCCAGTAATACTCATTATTTTATATTTTAATTTTTACACTATATAGAAATATTTAACAATATAGGACGTTTTGTTTTATTTCATTTTCTAAGAAAATTTATATTTTGTTTATTATTCCTAATTAAGTTTACATTCTTTGTTATTTTTTATTGACAACTGTCGTTCTAGGAAAGAATCCGCTTGCATTCGGCGTGCATAATAGTTATTATTGATAACGAAAGCCTTTTCATTATTTCGAGGTTGATTAATTTGTTCAATAGTCATGGTAAGTAACTACTACTGTTTGCATAATAAGGTCACCTCACACATCTAAACCTTGATATTTTAGACAAAAATATGTCACCTGGTCAGTTCTTTTGAAGAACCATCGAATAATCAAATCCTTAAGGTTGTTACATCCTGCCTATATAAGGCATTTCGTCTTTTAAACTACAGAAAACGACATAAATATATCTATCAGTTCGAAACCATATATACAGCGTGTTTCGAAAAGATTGGGACACCTCTCAGCCGTAGACTCTTGACATCAAAGGAAGTCCATTTAGTCCAAAAAATAGTGGTCTAACTATTTTCGTTTTCAAGATACAGGGTGGTAAAGTAAAAATAATGTATTCGTATTTCGTCTCTAACTTGGAGACTATTGTACGCGTCTACTTCAAAGTTGGTAACGACTTGTTTTTCAGGTTGCTAATTATAATGGTAATACTGCCGACGTCACATTTTATAGAGGGCGCTAGTTACAATACTTTTAGGTGACACTGTAAGCCATAACTTTTTTGAGGTTAGGTTTTGAACATTTTCATAATCGAAACACAATTTAATTTCCTAAATAAAACATGTACCTGTTTAAACGCGATAAAATGCACCCTTTCAGAGAAATACGCGATTTACAACTTTGTCACAACCAGTTGGAAGAAATTCAATTGTACATAAAAGCTGTTTTTGTCTAGTAGGTGCACTTCAAGTATGATGTCTTGAAATCGTCAATAGTATTTGTTGTGTCAAACATTGTACACGTTATAAAATATTAATAATTTGTTCTGTTCGTAAAATTCGCATTTGTTACATAAATTTTGGACTACGTTCTTCGTTAATTTATTTAAGTTTGTTATTTGAGAATACTCCGCTACCAGTATTTAAATCTAGAAATGTGTGACATAGTCGCAATTTATACTCAAGAAAACTGTAATGGCTGCGAGAAGATATCAATTGTTATATTCTAATCGAAGATACCAAATCATAAAACGTTTCAAGGAATTTTCGAAAGATTTAGAGAATCCGGAAGTGTTCACCCTCCAGTTAATTACGTACCACAGCAAGAAGAAAATATTTGGTTGAATTTTCAACTTATGTCTGGTGTGGGATTGTCGGTGACAATGTATTAGGGCCCGTTGAGCTTCCTAGTAGCTTAAATGGGGCATCATACTTACAATTTCTACGGAACAATTTGGACGACTTATTAAATAATGCTAATAACATTAACAGAAGACAGATGTGGTTTATGCAAGGCGGTGCTCCTCCCCATTTTTCAATAGCAGTACGTAATCATTTAAATGAACGTTTTCCGCATCGTTGGATTGAACGGGAAGCGAGTTTGCATGACCAGCTCGCAGTCGGGATTTAAATCCCTTGGACTTCTTCGCATGTGGCAACATGAAAAGTTTGGTCTAGGGATCCCAAGTGATAGAAAATCGTGACGAGTTGTTCCGAAAAATTCAAGAAGTAGGAAATATTATTAAAAATCAGGAAGAAATACCATTCCGTCAAAACATCATGAAACGATGTAGAAAATGTATTAAAGTTAATGGAAATCATATTGAGAATTTGAGATTATGAGAAAGTTTTGATTTACTGTAATTAATTTACTACTACTAATAAAATAGAAGATTTCATTGTTTATTTGATATTATTTTTATTTCGTAGATACAAATAAATTTCTCTGAAAGGGTGCATTTTAACGCATTTAAACAAGCACACCTTTTAAAACATAATATTTTTAGTCGCAAACTCCTCTATAAAATCCTTATTTTACTATAAGAAATGTAACCAGACTACAACCAACAGCTACTCTCCGGTCTATGGGCCCACCGAGAACTGAATTACCAGTTACAAGCCTGGCTCGTTGAGTGCAATAATTGCATATTGCCATCAAAACGCTAATGCTTCGATTGCAACAAACACCAGCCGATAGACCAGCCGTGTTTGTTGCAATCAAAGCATTAGCGTTTTGATGGTAATATGCAATTATTACACTTAAGGTGTCAGGCTTGTAACTTCTAATTCAGCGCTCGGCGGGGCACATAGCCCGGAGAGTAGCTGTTGGTTGCAGTCTGGTTACATTCCTTACAATAAAATAAGGATTGTATAGAGGAGTTTGCGACTAAATATATTATGTTTTAATATTCCGCCCTTTAAAAGCACATTTGTACTAAGCACACCTTTTATTTAGGAAATTAAATTGCGTTTCGATTATTATAGAAGAAATTGTAGAAAAACCTAACCTCAAAAAAATGATGGCTTACAGTGTCAGATAAAAGCACTGTAACTAGCGCCCTCTATAAAATGTGACATCGGCAGTTGTAATTAGCAACCTGAAAAACAAGTCGTTACCAACTTTGAAGTAGATACGTACAATTGTCTCCAAGATAGAGACAAAATACAAATACATTTTTTTTAATTTACCACTCTGTATCTTGAAAACGAAAAGACAACTACTTTTTGGGTTAAATCGACTTGCTTTGATGTCAAGAATCTACGGCTAAGCGCTGTCCCAATTTTTTCAAAACACCCTGTATGAGTACATTACATACTGTACCTGCAACGGTGCACAACGCATAAGAGTTCTGTCAAGACTGACTAGTATAACCCCCTTTATATTATTGCATTTTTGAATTCTACATAATTTTCTGAATCCAACGATGCTAAATAAGTGACATTTCAAACATCATTTTTTTTATAATATAATTTTTAGTTTTCCATCAAAGTATGCCATGCCGGTTCCGATTAATTCTAAACGACCCGTGTAATTTACAAAAATCGAAATCCCGTTAAAAACACTAAATTACGCGATTTATGAGCAAATAAAATTCACCAAATTTGTTTTTGGGACAAAACTCATTTTTTTCAAATGGAACCATATCGGTACCATGGTATCATTTATTGGTACTATTAATAAGGAATTTATTCATATGTCGTATTAAAATGTGCGATAAATACAAATAAGAAAAATACAATTTTATTATAATTACCTTGTTACACATAAGGTGGTTTTGGAATACAAAAAATTAACAAAAAACGTTACAACAGTTGTTCAAAATGCTGTCCATTAACGTCAATGCATTTCTGAACTCGCATAGCTGTTTCTCGAAGAACGTTCGCCAATTGCTGGGCCGTTACTATTAATTGCTCGTTTTACTCGTAGCTCCATGTCTTCACGGGTTGTAACGGCGGTTGCATAGACAATATTTTTTAAATGGCCTCAAACAAATAAATCAAGAGGCGTTAAATCAGGTGGCCTTGGATGCCACCTCACAGGACTATTCGCCAAAATTACGTTTTCTCCGAATCTCCGTTGAAGGTAAT
The DNA here is from genome assembly GCA_963675555.1 of Leptura quadrifasciata. Taxonomy (NCBI): domain Eukaryota; kingdom Metazoa; phylum Arthropoda; class Insecta; order Coleoptera; family Cerambycidae; genus Leptura; species Leptura quadrifasciata. The sequence continues at coordinate 49,934,242 of OY776678.1, forward strand.
CAATTAGTATCCTTGAATTATGGGGAGGAGCGCCATCTTGTTGGAAATACATTCCCTGTCCTAAATCTAAAGGTAACTCATCTAAAATGTCCTCAATCTCATTTTCCAGGAATTTCAAGTATCTAGCACCAGATAGAAGTCCTTCAAATATTATTGGACCAATGATTCTACTACCGATTATTCCAAGCCAAACATTGAAACCGAACCACACATGAAAGTTACCCTCCCATAATAAATTTTGATTTTCTTGTGACCAATATTTTGTATTTTGTCGGTTAAATAATCCTAAATTTGTAAACCTGGAATATAAAATCAGTCCCAAAAAATCATTATTTGGCTGCACGTTATTATATACAAAATCCAACTGCAATATCCCATCCTACGTTTGTAATCATTTTCGTACAAATGCTGGTGCAATTGGTATTTAAAATATCTATAATGGTATTTGTGCAAAATCCGGCTTACTGTTTGGTGACTGATGTCAAATTCAAACCCAACTTGCCTTAAAGAAACAGTCTTATCAACTTCTATTCGAGCCAAAACATTAATTTCCGTTCCTTCGTCAATAATTAAGTTTTCTACGGGATCATTTTTGGGCTCTCTTCGGAATTGGTTTTCCAAACCTTTAAAATAATTCTTTGCTGGACATTGTCTATCAGGATATCGTTGGGCATAAAGGTCGGTAGCCGCAACTGCATTTCTTTTATATTCTCCATAAATAATTAACATGTCCACTTTTTCATCTCTTGTATAAATTTGCGGCATTTTGAACACAATTAACAAGAATTTAAAGCAATTTTTAAAAACACAATAAAAACACCGTTAAACCAACAAATGTTTGACAAGCTAAATATTTCGTTTTCAAAGCCACCTTAGTTAATTAGAACAAAATTGCACTTTCTTTTAGCTGTAATTTTGTTTGTATTTATCGCACATTTTAATATGACATATTAATAAATTCCCTATTAATAGTACTAATGAATGGTACCACGGTACCGATATGGATCCATTTGAAAAAATTGACTTTTGCCTCATAAACAATTTTGGTGAATTTTATTTGCTCATAAATCATGTAATTTAGTGTTTTTAACGGGATTTCCATTTTCGTAGCATTACACGGGTCATTTAGAATAAATCGGAACCGTCATGGCACACTTAAACGGAAAACTAAAAATTATATTGTAAAAAAATTGATGTTTGAAATGTCACTTATTTGGCATAGTTGGATTCAGAAACTTATACAGAATTCAAAAATGCAATAATATACAGAGTGTTCCATTTAAAAATCGAAAATCAATTGTATGTCAAAAAGTGCCGCTTATTATGTATGTAGTATAAGTATCCTAAATTTCAATCAATTATCTTCAAAACTAAAGGAGAAAAGGGGGTTATACCATAATTCTGTTACACCCGGTATATTGTTAAATTTATAGAATTACTCATTTAGTAAAGTATTTTCATATTTTGCAAATTAAACATATAAAAGTTGTTCTTACCAAAAGGCAGGTTAAACCAAAACAAATGCTTCCACAGATGCACACCACAGAATGTCATTTATCTTCAATACTAAATTAGATTTTACTTGTTCAGCTGTATCAGATAAAACATAAATAGGTACCTAATATCCTTATATCTTCATAATAATAAAACTTCAATATATTTAAATGAGTAGTAAATACCTTAATTCTTAACCATTCAAGGAAAGTTTATTCGAGATAATTCAAATAAATATTGTTTTAGATTGAGTGCTGTGGAGCAGTGTGCACCGAATAATAAAGTAATGATGTTATTAACAACTGAACTCGTAAAGAATACTAAATATCGATCTCATTTATCTCTTGTATATGTACATAATGTGTATAAATAGTCAATCATAAGGATTAAGTATAAGATTAAATAAAAATATTAAGATACAGATATTCTCGATGTAAAATTTAGATTAATGAAATCTTCAAATTCTTGATATGAATTTGTCCGATATGGATTTGTACAGCATGTTTTTTTAAGAGAACTGATATTTGTCGGTTTGATATTATGTACCGTTCTTCTTATCGACAAAGAAAAAGAAGAATCCTACAGCTAATAATCGATTTAATTTTATAACGTATCTAGATACGATACGCAATTCTGCTAAAGTCAAATGAAATAAATCCACCAATGGATAAGCTGTGAAGTAAATCTCATCAAGGCACCCAAAAAACCATTCCGAGATCCCTGGAGAACTGATAGAGACAAATATTGATGTCAACTCAGGGATAACTTGGAAGGGCTTGAAGGGTTTTGAAACATCCTGCCCCCTGAAGTCCTCGCAACGGCTCAATGAGGTCACCAAGTGGTGGTCTTAAGGGCTGACTGACCTCAAGAAGAAGGCTAGGACTTAGTTCAGCAAAGCAAAACTGACAAGACAGGAATCCGATTAGGAATCATACAAAACCAATCTGAAAGAGTTTAAGAAACTAGTCAGGCAGAGACAAAGAGATGCGTGGAGAACCTACTGTGAGGAAATCGAACATTACTCAAGTGACAACAAAGTAGCCGACAGACTGGCCACGAAGGGAGCAGGCCTAAATATCTTTGGATCGGGCCCGGCCAGAGAACACCAACAATTAATTCAAGAAGCTGTGGGATGAAACAAACAGCTGTCAGCTTGCTAGGGAATTACTAAAATATCCCAACAAGTGTACAGCAATGGACTACCTGGCAATTCCAGAAGGAACCTACGTTTTTATAACGGGAAACCAGACTGGACACTGTCCGTTAAGAAAACATCTACATAATATGAGATTAAGCGAAACACTTCTCTGTATAGGTTGTGAACAAGAAGATGAGACGGTGAACAGTCATAGAGTACATGTTGAAACATGTACTCTGTGACTGTTCTGCCGTCTCATCAATCTCATCAATTTGGGAGAACGTTGGCCTACTTTGCCCGATGTAAGGAAGATGCTCCTAGGCAGCATCACCACCTATTTTGCAAGATTAGGTTGGTTGGAAGCCTTGGCGAGGGTCTGCCTACAGGGAGGATGAACAAGGGGCCCAATGGAGCCGAAGTGCTGTGGTTCAATAATTTTTATTGACCACCCTCCCAACCAATTCCAGAATATCAAAAACTGGCCATTTAGCTATTGGAAACCTGTATACAAAATTTAGGCGACTTTACATAATAACACATACATACATTACATAATAACAAAAATTAGGTTTGTATATGTTTCTTTTTATGTTCCTTATATTCAAGTAAATTCCCTGTACTTTCATCTGCCACTTTCATACTTAAATAAATATTAACATAAACACCTACAGACAAGTTTTACCCAAAAAACTTTGGACTAGACAACCATAAATCAAACACAACCTAAATATAAATTATAAAAGTAAATATTTCACAGAGCAATAAACTGCCTGTCCTAGTTTTTTTACTCCCAATATACACAAAGTATTTTTTAATATCTGACAATTAAGTACGGACTGCAAAAATTGGAACAAAAATATAAAATTGAAAAATAAACAAATTAATCATGCCTAAAATTACATAAAACAAATTAAGTAGGTGAACCGCTGATGGTTTGCCTTAATTTTTTTAGAAACAATTAACAAATTGTGCAATTCATCATGTAACTAATGAAATTAGGTAAAGGAAAGAATAAGAGTAGATATAAATATACTGGTTTCATAAAATAGAATTAATAAAATAAATATTATCTTCTAATTTATCTAATTCATAAACTTCTCCTGACGTAATAAAAAATCTATTAATTCATACAAATATTCCGTTCCCACATGATGTTACAAGAGACCTCAATTTTAATACAAATATTGAATGAACCGAGCAATAAGTTAATTAATTCCTATTCCGAGCTGTGAAATTATTATAAAATCAACAAAATTGTTGTTATGTAATAACTTTTACATTTTTTTAATGCACTTTCTCATACCGATACCAAAGAAATGACTTATTTATATTTCCTAGGTTTTGTTCTGGTTAGCAATGCGTACAAAAACATATCGAGTGATGTAATACATATGACCTCTCTATTATATGCCAACTTAACACTGAAATTATAATATAGTATTATATCGATTTCTATAGACTTGTTTAATTGCTGAATTTAGAATTAGTAATAATCAAAATTGTCGAAATACAAATAGTTTTGGAATTACCAAATTTTGAAGGTATGCTGTCTATTTTATCAGAGCCCTTCATAATTCCATTGTACAAATAATAATTTTCATAAATAAAAAAATCTTTCAGCGAGAGTTACAATACGCTTTAAATTTTTATTCTTTGCTATTTTTGCCCCACCGCGCTCCACAAACAGGGTAATGTGATTCAGGGATTATCAAGTAAAGATAGACAATACTCTTAGCCCAAAGAAAATAATAAAAACCTGAGTATATGACTGATGGTCGAGAGGTGAGCGCACTTGCCTCTCACCCAAAAGTTCCGGGTTCGATCCCCCGTCGTGGCAGTGGAAAATACTGTGAGAGGGATTTTTTCACCACATACAGATATTCGGTGTGTATCCCTTGTCTCTAAATGTGTAGCCCCCTCCCACACAAGGCTCTTCTTCTTCTAGAGCCTTCCGGAATAAAGGGGGTTGTCATTACCTGTGTTGTATTTATTTATTTACCCCAAGGCACCTTATTAGGACCTACCCTTTTTCACAGATTCATCACCAAGAATCGAGTTCCACTTGATAATTCAACTTCATCTATACATATTCATATGCACATAGTATTTGGTATTAGATTAGGCAGTAGATTAGATTAGTTTTCATATTGAAAACCTTAAAAATATGATATATTGAATACAACCCAGGCGAACAGGAAGACTCACCTAAGCACTATACGGTGCTTGTGTTGTGTCGTTCTTATATCGCCGAGGGGATTCTAATTAAAGCAGGCAAACTGAGTAGTGAGCAGCAATAGAAATTATGACGGCTAGGACACAAAATGAAAAACAGTAAAGGAAAATAATGAATACAGTAAAGACTAAAGATTAATGACAAAATAGACAATAATGAAATGAGATGATTAAGTGGGGAGGACAGAAGCGCATATAAGAAATGATATATTCTAATGTGGGATTAAAAACATTGTCATGATTTTGTTTCAAGAAATTTTTTATACCTATTTGTACTAACTTAACTTCGTTATTTTTTGAGGTCAGCTGGTAGCTGATTGTATAGTTTAGGGCCAAAATAGAAAACATATTTCTGCGTGTGGGTTCTTCTAAATATTGGTAAATTAATAGACAAATTTTCCGCAAATCTAGTCTGTCTAAATTCTTGTGAAGGATTATGACTACTTGTTATATTAAAAAAACATTCATATGAGGCTTTGGTAAATATAGATGCCTCTTATATTAATATTATTCTTTGTATAACATTTTAGTTGGATATAGTTTGGTTTTTAAGAATTATTTTAATAATTGTATTTTGTACATGTTGTAGCCTATTCAGTATATTATTAAACAAACCACCCCATGCACTAATACAGTATCCTAGTATCGATTCAACTAAATAATAGTAAAGCATGAGCAAGTTTTTTTGAGTCAGAATTTCTCTTAGATTATAAAATTCATAAATAAGATGTCTAAGCCTTTTTGTAATATAGAAGGCATGTTCGTCCCATCACAAATTCTGATCCATTATAACGCCAAGATATTTTATTTTATCTGTTTTATCTATTGTTAGACATGAACTACAATGTGTTTTACCTGCACAGGTTATATTATGTATTTTTAGTGTGTTTTCTGCAGGTTGATCTGATTATAATAAAGTGAATCTTTTTTATTTGGTTTTAGAAACATTTAATGTTAATAAATTGAAGTTTAGCCATATGTGTATGTTAATTCTGTTATGTTCAGCAGCATGATATGACATATCACATATACAAATAATGACAGGTATCATCAGAATATGAGATAAGATGACCCTTAAAATTATTTATTCGACTAATACTGTTGATGTAGATGAGAAACAGTATTGGGCCCAATACTGTTCCCTGTGGAACACCAACTATGACTTCCCGTGGTTCATTTATACAATTATCTATCTTTACAAGTTGCACTCTATGTGACAAATAATCTCGCAAAATGTTTAAAGTTGGTTATGTAATTTGTTTAATAATTTCACACGATTGTGATACTGTATCAAATGCCTTGGCCAAATCAAGAAAAATGGCTAAACATTTTCATCTAAAGCATCCACGGTTGTTCTGAGAAACTCTATAATACCGTTTTCCGTGTTAGAGTTGTTAATAAAACCAAATTGTCTTTTAATTATTACATCGTGTAGATCAAAGAAGGGAGTTAATATTTTTTTATGGTTTGTTCAAACATTTTTGTGAAATTATTAATCACAGAGATGGGTCGGTAATTTGTTAGCTGTTCTAGATCACCTGATTTATGTACGGGTGTAATAAGTGATTCTTTCCACTGTGCGGGCAGGTTACCGTTTATATACGTTAAATTAATAACGTGAACCAGCAGTTTGACAATGTATATTTTTTGTTAAGTCTGTTTTTATTCCATCTGGACCGAGCGAACATTTATTTCTGAATTGAAATTATTTCAGTATCTATTACGGGTTCTAAAAAAGTCAAATGTAAGTTTTATAAAGTTGTATATAAGGCAAGGCAATTATTTTTGCAGGATAACGTGACGAGTGTCGAGTACCTATATTCGTAAAAATGTTAGTGATTACCATTGTTAGCACGTAGCACGCGTTAGCACATCCCAAAAAAAATTGCAGTAAAAAAGAACTAAGTCCTATTTAACATTCAATGTATGTGGGTGTCGTATTACTGTAGACGTAAATTGAACTAAATCAGAAAATATAAAATGTGAACTTAATACCTTTTCAATGGTCATAGATGTATAGTGTGTCTTTTTTTTCTATTCAGTAATACAGGGTGAGTCAGGAGGATATATATGACTAAAGAACCAAAAAGTTGTAATCCATTTTTTTTATTTATTTTCGAGTTACAGCGTATTAAAGGTTTGTTAACAAGAAATCATAAAAGTTCAATTATTAAATTTCAATCTACAATAGATTTTCAAATATGTCTCCATGGACTTCCAGACATTTTCTGGCTTGTTTACGAACGAAGCGTGACTTGCCTGAGTTCATCTTGCTATTCCCTTATGTGAGCTGCAGCATTCATAATACGAAGAACTAATGCATCTTGATTGTCCACTTTTAATTTGTATACTTTACTCTTCAACTATCCTCACAAACAGAAGTCTAATGGCGTGAGGTCTGGAAACCTTGCCGGCCAACTAATAGGACCACCGCGACAAATCCATCGTCCTGTAGAAAATCTATTTAAATGCTGCCTGACCAGATGAGCATACTGTGGAGGAGCTCCATCCAGCTGATAATGCAAAGCTTTTCTGATGTTTCAAGGAATATCATCTAATAATGCTTGTAAATCACTTTGCAAAAATAGCAAGTAATTTACTTCTGATAGGTTATTCCCAGAAATAAAATGGCCAATTAAGTAATTGTCAACGATACCACACCAAACATCAACCTAAAAACGATGTTGAAAATTTGTTTCCACTGTTGCATGTGGATTTTCGTCAGAACATCTGTGAGAGTTATGGATATATTGTTGATGCCGTCTCGAGTAAATATAGATTGAATTGATGAATTGAAGAACCAAGTTACGATTAGCATTTATCCACCGGCAAAATTGTACGCGTCTAACATGGTCTCCGGGTTGCAGATGCTGTACCCTCTGTATATGGTATGGGTATAGGCCATGCTCATGTAATGTTCAAATCACTCTTGCCTGAGGAATTTCAAGTTAGGAGGAAATTCTTCGTGAACTAGTGCCGCGATTCTTTTCCACCAAATCAAGAATGTTTTCAACTTCATCTAGTTCTTGTCTAGAAGCATGTTCAGATCTGAAGTGAGTACTGGGAAGTTCACCTATCACACAATTTGTTGAAGACTGTTACAAAAACAACTGTTCTACATAGAACTCTATGGTGTGGAAATCGCTGTCGATATCCTCTAACCGCAGAACGAGCATTCCCATTGCAAACACCATATTTGCATATTCATGATGCGATGTGTCGTATTGTTTATCACTTTTTAAAAACCGTAAACAATGACAAGTAATTGTTTGACATCTCAAATGTGCTAACCTATTTGATTAAACTTATAAAAAGCAATACTAAATATTCTCTATTTCTTATTATGAAACATTTAAGGCGCTGTAACTCGAAAACAAATAAAAAATGGATTACAACTTTTTGGTTTTTTAGTCATATGTTTATTTGTGCTATACACTCCCGGAGTTTGGCACTTTTTTCCGGACTCGTCCTGTATATGCATAAATGTTGACACTTATTCACTATTCACTAGGACCATTTAAAAATTTATTTATATATATATATATATTGTTATTATACATGATTTGCAGGAAACAACTACTCAGCGGGCAAATACCCCGACCTGCATTGAATTATACCTTACAAATCATGAAAGATTGGTAGCCAATGTGATTTGTCAATTCCCCGACCAGACATAGACCGGTTTCGAACTTATTAGTTCTCATCAGTATGCCATAGGTCATGGAACAGACAAATGACAGTGGCCAACCTGTTAGTTTTATACAAACTTAAGTAAATGGTGTACCGGTGAGAGGTAAGTGAATACCCTCATGTGGTCAAATGCTACTATACACCAGACATCATAGATGTCTCCATGGTGTATAGCGACTTGCTATTTTGCAAGTACCGAGAGCGGTGACCTTTAGCCTTTAGGGGAATTGACAAATCACATTGGCTACCAATCTTTCATGATTTGTAAGGTATAATTCAATGCAGGTCGGGGTATTTGCCCGCTGAGTAGTTGTTTCCTGCAAATCATGTATAATAACAGTATATGGGTTAAGTCCACCAAGGGCTAAAGGTCACCGCTCTCGGTACTTGCAAAATAGCAAGTCGCTATACACCATGGAGACATCTATGATGTCTGGTGTATAGTAGCATTTGACCACATGAGGGTATTCACTTACCTCTCACCGGTACACCATTTACTTAAGTTTGTATAAAACTAACAGGTTGGCCACTGTCATTTGTCTGTTCCATGACCTATGGCATACTGATGAGAACTAATAAGTTCGAAACCGGTCTATGTCTGGTCGGGGAATTGACAAATCACATTGGCTACCAATCTTTCATGATTTGTAAGGTATAATTAAATGCAGGTCCGGGTAATTGCCCGCTGAGTAGTTGTTTCCTGCAAATCATGTATAATAACAGTATATGGGTTAAGTCCACCAAGGGCTAAAGGTCACCGCTCTCGGTACTTGCAAAATAGCAAGTCGCTATACACCATGGAGACATCTATGATGTCTGGTGTATAGTAGCATTTGACCACATGAGGGTATTCACTTACCTCTCACCGGTACACCATTTACTTAAGTTTGTATAAAACTAACAGGTTGGCCACTGTCATTTGTCTGTTCCATGACCTATGGCATACTGATGAGAACTAATAAGTTCGAAACCGGTCTATGTCTGGTCGGGGAATTGACAAATCACATTGGCTACCAATCTTTCATGATTTGTAAGGTATAATTCAATGCAGGTCGGGGTATTTGCCCGCTGAGTAGTTGTTTCCTGCAAATCATGTATAATAACAGTATATGGGTTAAGTCCACCAAGGGCTAAAGGTCACCGCTCTCGGTACTTGCAAAATAGCAAGTCGCTATACACCATGGAGACATATATATATATATATATATAATTTAAAAATTTATTATATATTATATATAATAAATATATAATTATAATAAATATATTATAAATAAATTATATATATATATATATATATATATATATATATATATATATATATAAAAGTGTTTCTCTAAATTTTTAAATGGCAAAGGAAATGAATTAAACAAATTTCAATTATTTTTTAATTGTGCACTACGTTCAAGCTAAATTTCTCGGATTTATTTTCGTCTAATAGGATAAATGGAAACATCAAGCAACAACAATAACAGGCGATAATATCATTTTCACAACAAATCTTTAAAGTTTGTACCATGATTTCTCACGCACTATCGAGCACGACGAGACACTCCAATTAAAATATCATTGAACATCTTAGAAGTAATGCCGTTAAAATATTACTCGAGTTTTTATTTTATATTCTTAATTTTCAGGAATTGCACGAGAAATCAATAGAAAACACGATCAAAGAAAGGCACTTGTGCTTTTCGAATGCATAGTTTAATTAGACATATATATCAAAAATTACGTCGTAGAATTTAAATAACACTTAGGGATGGTACTTTCATCTTCAGCAAATTTATTTAGAAGTTATATTAATCCTATGGAAAAAATAATAAAATACAACTTTATGTAAGGAAATTATCTGCTGAATATAATAAGATAGAAATAATAAAATATGCCCCGAACACTACGTATTCATTGCAAAAGTAATAAAACTTTTTGGTTACATTGCAATGAATGGTGTTCGGGACATAATTTTATTTTCGAAATATGTGAACAGTTGATATAATGAGAAAAATGCTTGGCCTATTTTAGAACCGCCCACCTGCCCCTCGGTAATATCAAGCTGCTGTCTGTCACAGAAAAACCGTCCTCTCTCGAAGATATTGTCTGTCACGTCTTTAACCACAGATGCTTTAGACGGATTTCCTGATCTCCAATTGCTCATCATACCCAGGTCATAAATATGCACTAATTACGAAAACTGACGGATTTATTGTCATATGTATCCAGTGGTTAGACAATTGGTAAATGCTATCCTTTAGTAATGGGTAATCAAAGAATTTTTATGGATCAGTTACAACCTGATCCAGTTCCAATATCTGTTACATGGATCAGTATCGAGTAAAAACGCTTGTATTTGTGCATGTCGATATTCATTATAACGTTCCGATTCTGTGCTGCTAGTGTAAGCAAATTGAATATTGTCGTTACGCGGTATATGTGGTGCTGTGAGCTGGTGCACTCTGCTAGTTGGGCTCGAATTTTATTAATCATAATTTCGTACTCTAGTGCTGTCCACAGGCCCGTATGAGTTTTTAACATACAAGTACCGTGGACAAGTTGAGCAGTACTAGGTCGAAACCGAAAGCAATACATCATTTCCAGGTATTCGCCGAAATTTTGAGTTTGGACTCATATGCGTACTTGTTCTGATTTACACGTGGATAAGTTCCACTGATCTCAGTTGCCATACCTGTTCTAAAGTATCAGTTCCAGTACTGGGTTCCCAGCACTACTATCCTTACTTCCCGTCAAAGTGTTATATGATATTAGTTTATTGCGTAATTACTGTCCTCCAGCATTCTACATGCAGAGCATCCATTCAATATGCCATATTTTTATTCCTTTCTTAATTTGGTTTTTTGTTCTCTCTATTTCTGTAATTAATCATTTCATCCTTAGGCTTAATTTGGCTACTGCTTCTGCTCTCCTATTATCAGCTAAAATTGGAATTTGGAATTGGTTTGGAGGGTGGTCAATGAAAATTATTGAACCACAGCACTTAGGCTCCATTGGGCCCCTTGTACTTCCTCCCTACAGGCAAACCCTCGCCTAGGCTTCCAACCAACCTAATATTGCGAAATAGGTGGTGATGCTGCCCAGGGGCATATCTCTTACATCGGCCAAAGTAGGCCAACGTTCTCCCAAAATGGATTCTCTGACTGATAAGATGACAGAATAGTCACGGCTTCGTGGCGGGTGGGGAGCTAAGTGGATGAAATAAAATAGAAACCCTACGGCAGAGCAGCAACATTCGCCGCAAAACCAGTAGATGATCAGCAATGCTCTCCGCAACAAATTGCGACAGAGCCACAAGACTCACCACAAACAATCCCCCACAGGAAGAACGCAGGTGGAAGAAAGCACGCGAAGAGGGGGATTGCGCCACTGCTGCTGCGCACTCCTTTAGCCGAGCACCTCCCCAGCACAGCCTAAAGCAAAGAGAGGCCATCCCTAGGTGTGCCGGTTTCTACAAAGGACTCACATCCCCCAAGGAGGGCCGTGTATTCTAGGGGCACTCCTCCAAAAACACAGAGCAAGGTAAGCATAGTACAGTGTAATCTGCAACACAATTGGGCGGCGATGGCGGTACTGTGCCTTGATGTGAAGCAGGATACACTGGCACTAGTTCAGGAATTCTGGATAGTTCAAACCAGAATAACATGGTTATCAAGACGAAGTGACTTATTTTCAGCTCACCAACAACAGAGAGGCCAATTTCCTTATGTCTTCAGGCGTTAATTCCGCCTGTGCCAGGTACTTTAGCCTAGTGCGGATTAATACCTTGCATTCACAAACTCGTCTACTACCTTACCCATATTCTTGAGATGATAACTCAAGGAGCAGTGGCCAATTAGAAGGTCTGTTATCAGCCTTAGTTCGGATTTTCAAGTTCGAGAAGCATTGTGGCATTCTTTGCCGAATAAGTTATAAACTTTTTCGCTTGTCTTTGGCCCGGAGTATTCCTCCAGTAGGACTTTTTCTAGTCTCTTTTCCCATTTTTTGATCTCCTCAGGTATCTACGTTCCTCAGCGTAAGTAATGGGGGCTGTACACCGACATTTATTAACTCTAGAAGTGAAACTATAATAGATATAACACTAACAACGTGGCGTATATCCTGCCCAATCCAAAATTTGCGTATGTCTGATTGTGTAGCACTATCAGACCACCAATGGATAAACTTTGAAATTAATTTTATCAAGGTACCCAAAAAAAACCATTCCGAGATTCCCGGAGAACTGATAAAGATAAATATCGATGTCAACTCAGGGAGAACTGGGAAGGAGTTAATAAGAGGGCAAAATAGAGCAATATGTTAATATCTTGCAAACAGCCACGGGACAGCTGTTGTATGCCTGTTCCCATCATCCGGATCTATTGCGGTAGCAGTGAAAATTAATAAATTGTTTATTGTCTCTGTTCAGTATCAGTGATCTTTGCGCTGAGCACTTTCCCTTATGGAGGTTAATTTTTTAATCATTTCCATTGTTTCCTCTTGTTTTCCATTTTTACTCTCTATGACCGCCAGTTATCCTATATTTTAATGTTCATAGTCTCTCTTATATGTCTTATGGTTATTCTACTGCCTTTTGCTTTCCAGCCTAACGCTGATTTATTCGTGTTTCCTTTTCTTTTTGATTGTTACCCATCTCTCGGAGTTGCTTCCTTTATTTTCTCGTAGTATCTGTATTCGCTTGAATACTTCCTTGCCCGACTGAAGTTAGTGGATTTATTCAATTCCAGCATATTTGGACATCAATTCAGGAAGTGTTTTTTTCCCTAAGAATCGTGCTCAAAATTGCAAATACTCCAACGTTCTAATTTGAACACTTGAGTGCCGAGTCACATAAAAAGCATAATCGTTTAAACAAAAATTAATAAACAACTGCTTGTTAGATGAACTCGCTAATTTAGAAAATAAGATTTTTGTTTGAATACAAATTGGTACTAATGGGTATTTGTGTTTGCACTTAGATAGCAATATTCAATAACAAAATTTTATGTTAGTGTTTATATGGTATAATATCGTTAACTAGGAAGGTTACAGCACTTAGTACGGGCAAGTGCACGAAAAAAAATATTAGTTGAAAATAATAATTAAAATTTATCACGATTTAAATAGTATAAGGTGCTTTCTAAATGATATTCCATCATCTAGTGGGAATTTTCTGCAGCACAATAATAATTTTGCTTATCAACATTAGTACTTAAAACAAGGTAGCTTTATCAAAAAAATATTCTTTTTACGAAATTATTAACATTAGTGCATATTTCTTGCATTTGCTTGCAGAACTCAATTCTCCCATCAAAATCATTCTTAGATAATTCGAGAACGAGGCATACCTTATAAGGATGGCGCTTTACTGTCTCGAGTATTTTATATTACATATTACAATATTACAATTAGACGCCACGTCCTTAAATGTAGAATAACGACTTTCTTGACCTGTCAGCAAAACATTAAGCTTATCTTCTTATGGCGATGGCTGACCAGATTCAGGGAGAACGCGAGCAGGCTAAAATTTTCTGAATATGTTACCATGCTTTGATTAATATTAGATTGCCGATCAGTATGAGTTGCTTAGAACAATCAACTTTGGGTGTGCATCTTGTCACTGAAACCAATCATGGAAATAATATTAATTCTTCCACTTTCGGTTAACTCTAAAAAATCTAAAATCATGAAATTTTTACAAAAATAATTAGTATACTCCAAACACACTGCTCGCGCGTATTAGACCTTGAAGGACAGTCAAGCACACATTGAAATTTATACATTAAAGAAAGGAAATTAAGAATAAACATAATGAACACGAGTTCAGTTTCTTATCACCGAAAAAAAAATCTATCGTCCTTATTACTGCCAGGAGGCAAATAGGGTGCAATTTGAACATTTAATTTTTCTTGAAATTCTATCATTTCTCGTAAAGTTGGTATATCAGCTCTTTCAAGTTCCGTAACAAAAAATAAGGTTGCCGTTTAAGAAATATGACGTCATAGCCTTGTGAAAACTTTGTGAATCTTTTGACTTGCCAGAGCGAACTTTGTAGTTATTACCAAATTTATCCATTACTTTTCAAAAGTAGGTACTGTACGTAAATACAAATATTATAAATGCAAATAGAAATGTAATTATAAATGTAAATACAAATGTAATTACAAATATAAGTACAAATGTAATTATAAATGTAAACAATATATCCATAGTTGCCAGTATGGTTGACTGTTGAAGTAATCAAATCCTATAAAATTCTAGTTTAGAACACGCAACGACATCTATAGAATTGTCAATCATGACTGTAAGTTTTGAAAGAGGAAATAAAGTCAGTATGTGAGCAACACTCAACGGATTAAGTGGTTTTATTTTCTCTATATAATAGGTTATGGGCCTAGACCACCTATTTTTTGAAAAAGGGAAAAACATTTTTTTGAGGACACAAGTATGGCTGCGAGTTATTTACTCGTTGTTCCTAAGCTTAAAGAAAAATACAATTATGATGATTGGGCGTTTACAGTACAGAATTATGTAATTCTAGAAGGTTTATCCAAACGTACGTTAAATATGGTGAATCTTTTGACGAGAGTGCTACTATAGCTAATGAAGACGCAAAGGTAAAAGCAAAAATAGTTTTGACCATAGATCCGAAGCTGTATTTACATATCAAAAATTCGCAGACTGCCAAGAAGCTAGGGACAAAATTAAAGAAAGCGTTCAATGATTCAGGCCTCAGCCGTAGAATTGCCTGATTTCGGCATGCCTCGATTGCGAGTCTATGGAAACGTACGTGACACAGGTTATAAAGACCGTACTGATACTCAGGCGTACAGATTTCAAAATCAATTATGAATGGATCGGATCGTTGTTGCCGACTGGTTTATCGGATAAATATATGTCCATGATTTGCCTATAGAACATTCTTGCATATCCATCGCAACGGATTCTATCAAAGCCAAGCTCCTAGACATGCAGAAAAGCAATGTTGATAATGTAGGAAACGTTTTTTTGCGCGTGAATGCTGGTAAAGCAGGTAGTAGTTATGCCGGAGAAAATTACAACACTAGAAAGGAGATACAATTAAAACATAATATTTTTAGTCGCAAACTCCTCTATAAAATCCTTATTTTACTATAAAGGACATAACCAGACTGCAACCAACAGCTACTCTCCGAGCTATGTGCCCCGCCGAGCTCTCGTGCCAGTCGTCACACACCACTTGCAGACTGCAGTTTCGAGCTGTTGGCTCTCGTCAGTGCAAGATAGGTACGAGAGCTCCTTTAAGTAGGATCAGTCTTTCGGCTGGTTTTTGTTGCAATCGAAGCATTAGCGTTTTGAAGGTAATATGCAATTATTACACTTAACGCGCCAGGCTTGTAACTTGTAATTCAGCGCTTGGCGGGGCACATAGCCCGGAGAGTAGCTGTTGGTTGCAGTCTGGTTACGTTCCTTGTAGTAAAATAAGGATTTTATAGAAGAGTTTGCGACTAAAAATATTATGTTTTAATATTCCGCCTTCTAAAGGCACATTTGCACCAGGAGATACAATATTATAAATGTAAACAAATTGGGCATTTTCAACCACAATGTCCATTACTTAAATTGTTAGATGAAAGATGCATTGATAGCAACAGAAAACCAAATAAATTTAATGTCATTGGTACGTCGACTCTGGGGCGAGTTCTCATTTTACAGCCAACGAAAAATAGGTACAAAATAAAAATTTTGACAAACAAATGTCCAAAATTATGGTTGCTAATAAAATGAAGATACCAGTGAAGTGTTAGGGTGAAGTTAAAATAAAAACTGTTGTTGGAAAATATTGTTTTAATATGTCGATTTTATATGTACCAGAGTACAACCATTTTACTGTGAGTTAGCCAGTTAATAAAAAACGGAAATGTAAAATGTATAAATGACTTGTAAAATTTACAACCGGAGAAGCCAGTTAGCGGCCCCAGTAGATTTAATTAATGTTGTACATAAATAAAATTTTTAGCTGCACCAGCTGTTGTTATGAATTACAAATGGTATAGACGTTTAAGACACATATTATTCGAAAATGAACGATTTAGTGGATGGACTTATGTACAAAATGTCAATAACATTAATACGCAAAATTGTGTAGTGTGCTGCGAGGGTAAATAAACCTTTTCCAAACAAGAGTAGTAGAGCTGGACGTTTACTTGAAATTGTTCAAGCGACGTGTTATTAGGGGGGTCCAAATATCTTTAACCCTAATTGACGATTACAGCAAAATATCTATTGTGTATTTTCTAAAGACGAAAGGAACTTTAGTTACGACTGCCCAGACAGAGATCCATTTATAGAGCAGGATTTTTACAAACATAAAAAAGAACTAAATAATAATTAAAACTAAATACCTTAACTAAAGTGAATAATTGTCTGACCGATAGCCGCGTTGGTTAAGGCGCGAAGTGGCAATCGCGATTAATCACACAGGTATCGCGTCACCGGGTTCGAATCCCGGCTCCGGCACTGGCAATGGGAGAAATGGTTGCATGTCCGCGTTTTTTCAATGTGTAATCTCCTTCCTCACAAGCCTCTGGCTTCTGGAATTGGGGGTTATCTGATTTATGTGATGTTTATTTATTATTATTATAATTAAATGATAATAAAAATTGACAAAATTAGTATAATCCTAAACATTGGAATCTAATATTTTAGAAGCTACAGTCATTGTACAGAATTTAGTATTAAAAATATCCATATTATTATATAATGAATCATAGTTGGAACACATACGATACAGGAGAAAAAATAACGGCAAAGTTGTTCTTGGGGGAGGCAAATAGAATAAAGACGAATGCGAACGAGTCTGCAAATTAGGAACACGAACTAATCTAATGCAACTAAGAATTTCAGGGCAGTCAACAGTGACATTAAAAATCTTTAAAAGGAATAGGAAAGAAGAGAAAGGAAAAGAGTGATACACCGCCATTGTTGAAGATCACTTGTGTTGAATCTATGTAATAAGCCACAACGTGGAAACGCTCTCTCTTGATGATTTACAGAACATTTGAACCAAAGGTATTTAAGACAACGTCTCTGAGGTTTTCAGTGCTATATTTATGATTTTCATAACAACGACTGCATACTATTGAAGCATATTCAAGTCTTGACCTCACAAATGAATTAAAAAAGATTTAGTGTATTTTCGTTAATTGTTTTACAATTACGGATAATGTAGCCTAAACTTTTTAAGGAATTAGCGGTGATTTGATTGATACGGCTAAACATTGGGTCGAATATAACTCCTAGATCTTTGAAATGACTACAGCTCTTCAGTTCTTCATTATTAATTGCATAGATAAATTTTATTGGATTTTGTGCACGAAACTATATCATAAAACTACACCTTGAGACATTTAACTGTAAATTGTTTACGTTTCATCAAGACCATAGCTGTACAAGGTCGTTTTGCAAATCAAGGCAGTCTACGTTAGTGATGTAAAGATTTTTAGGTCATCGGATTAAAGTAATGTTTTGCAGTCTAAGCCAATAACGATATCATTTATAAAAATGTTAAATAGCAAAGGTCCAACCACAGAACCTTGAGGTACACCTGATGCCGCTGAGATATCTATAGACCAAAATCCACGGTATTGCATATTCAGTCGTCTATTTACTAAGTAGGATTCAAATAAGTTTAGGAAGTGTTCAGTTATTCCAAATTCGGATAATTTGTTCAGCATAATTCCATGGTCTAGTCTGTCGAAAAATTTAAGAACTTCAAGAAGAGTCTAAGAGCAACAAAACAAATAGATCAAAGTAGTACGATCACACAATAGAGGATAATATTTCAGAAATGAACTTGAAAAATACAATACTTAAGGGAAAATTGTTCATCAAACGAAAAATAATTATACAGAACAATATGGTATGACAGAAAATCTCAACTGTACCATCACTGAAAAGGCAAAACATTTGTTCATCGGTGATCGGTGAAAATGTAGATAAACGTTTCTGGGCAGAAGCTCAGAAGAGTAAATACAGCCGGCGCGGTTTATTTGAAGAATAGATCCGTAGTTTCAGGTGTTGCAAAAACGCATTTTCACCTCTAGACGGGCAAGAAGCCCAATATTACCCATCTAAGAACATTTGGTAGTACAGTCATGGTACACGTCCTTGAAGTAACTGAGCAAAAATGGGATAAGAAGGCAATAGAAAACATTTTGATATGCAGAAGTTACAACTAGCCGAGACGTAACTGTGATGGAAAATATCAAAGAAGTAAGTATTGTCATAGAAGATAAGGCTGAAAAAGTAGAAACACCAGATTTATCGGGCGAAGAACAGAATAGGTAGTCCTCCAGCACACTTCGCATTACCTGTTTATTATAAATATTTAAAATAATTGCTGACAAGACACAACCTTGTTGGACGACTTTATATTCGTCTGAGTTAACGTTATCAACTTTCACCACAGTAGAATTTTCTTCATATAAGTAGTTGGTGAATAACGAAGAGAGAGTCCAGGTGTTTCCATTTTCAATACTACGGTCTACACTTTGTCTCATTCCATATAGTCAAAAGCCTTTCGGTATTCTTCAACGCAAAAGTACATAGAACGAAATATTCTCATTTATAAGAGATGCACAATTTTCTCTCAACTATTTCAAATACCTGGCCACAAAATTCCTAATAATTTTTACATGGAATGAGAGAACATTTAATGTTTCATTTAAAAACTGTTATATTTTTTTTGTTTTTGAGATAAACAGTTTTGTAATTTTATAAACTGCTGAATTATTCATTGAAATCATATCTTTTGAAACCTTTGAAATTTAATTACATTAAAGTGACCTCAAAAAGGGTCATATGTGTACTGATAAGAACCATGTCCTAACAGATTTTGTGTTACTCTCGAAACACCCCGTTACTTATTACTAGATACGCATTAACCAAATGTTATTAAAATTATCAATCTTGTACGTCTCCAATGAATTGAAGGCAGACGATCTCACTCGAATTTATTTACTTAGGAAACTTGTAAAGACCACTAATCACTGTGGTGGTGCAAGGGCATGAAGGAAAGGTCGCTAGACAAGGATGAATGGAAAGTAATTCTGGGGGAGACCCACGAGAGATTGTAACTCCATTATGATAATTAGTATACCGGGGTAGACCCCTTTTTTCCTTATTTTTTAGAATATGGAAATGAAACTTGGTAGATGTATTATTTGACCAGGAAGATAGTTTGTAGGCCAACGTTCTCCCAAAATGGGGGTATCATCGTACTCAAGAGTTTTTGAAGGATAAAAGTATACAGGGTGTTCCATTTAAAAATCAAAAGTGGGTATCATTTCCGGTGAAACCGGAACGAGGAAAAAAGTTAAGTTGTGCCACAATGTGTCTCCTTGGCCATGTGATGCATCTACCAAGTTTCATTCTGATATTCTAATAAATACGGAAAACGGGGGTTTACCATGATCTGTTGACGCCCGGTATATAACTTCTTCTGTTTTACATATTAAAAAATTTCTTTTAGATAAGATAAACATATGGTACATGAGATATTGCAAATGTATCTTAAATATCAACGCAATGTTTTTGTAACCGCATTCCGTAATCGAGTTAAGATAAAACTGATTACCGTGTACCTATTACAAAATATTTATTTAATTTCCTGAGGTAAATTATACCTCAAAACTGTGTTCAAGCGACAATACTTTATTTTCTTTTTACATATTTAATTATAATTTATTCTTCAGTTATGATATAATTTCATGATTATGTCTTATGTGTTAATCACTTTAAACAGTTTATTAGAATTTTATTAACATATTTTAAACATCAAATATTAATGAACGCTTATTTTAATAGACTCTTCCTGCGATTAAATTTGATTGCGGATATTTCAAAACTAGTATATTGTAATAAATAAGAACTTACACTACACTACTACACTACCACTGACAATTTAGAGACAGTTGGTACGGTTAATGTAGGAAAACATTGGTGTGCTAACTATACACAAGTCACTTACTAAAAATATGTAATACGTATTCGGAGGATTATCACGCATACAATTAATCTCTTCAAATTATGAAGATAGTAGCGGGGCTATAAAAAGATGAATACTACTTTGATTATTATAGACAGAGATCCAGTACATTAAATTACGATTATGTTGGTATTGCTATGCTCCTGTTGAACATGCCTTTGAAATCATCAGGGGCAAATGTAAAATTTTCTTATTATATATCGTAAAATTTCGACAATTTTAAATACTACCAGTATAACATTCTAGAAAGCCATTAAAAATACATGGCGATTAAGATGATTACATTAAAAAAAATCAATTAGTCTTCCAAGAAAAAAATAAAAACTCAGTTACTGATATTTTGTAGAAGTAGATATGTTTTATATTTCTAGAAATATTGCTTAGGTCCCGCGAGCCCTATTGTAGCTGCTCTAGTGGTTATCCCAGGACTCCCAGACTTTTTACAAAGCTTGTGATTTTCCTGGGGGCTAATTTCCCTATGTCTTAATTAATTCCGCCTGTTCTAGGCATTTTAGCCTAGTGCGGACTAACACCTTGCATTCACAAAGTATGTGTTCCGCAGTTTCAATTGCAGTATCGCAATATCTGCATTTATTATCTACCGCCTTGCCCATATTCTTGAGATGGTATCTCAAGGGGCAATGGCCAGTTAGAAGGCCTGTGATTAGCCTTAATTCGGACTTTTCCAGTTCGAGAAGCCTTGTGGCATTCTTTGTCGAATAAGTTATAAACTTTTTCGCTTGTCTTTGGCCTGGAGTATTCCTCCAGTAGGACTTTTTCTGATCCTTTTCCC
This sequence comes from Leptura quadrifasciata, assembly GCA_963675555.1. Classification (NCBI taxonomy): domain Eukaryota; kingdom Metazoa; phylum Arthropoda; class Insecta; order Coleoptera; family Cerambycidae; genus Leptura; species Leptura quadrifasciata. The sequence goes on from OY776678.1 coordinate 49,955,602, forward strand.
ATTCTTGGATCTCCTCCGCTATATGTCCCTTGGCTAGGCCACAAAACGGTTCGGGTCCAATGAACGGTGCTTCAGCTCCTTTTTTTTGCAAGGCTATCAGCAAGTTCGTTTCCTTGTACTCCCTCATGCCCTGGCACCCACATCAAGGTAACCTTGTTGTTATTAGCTAGTTGCTTCAGGGATTGTCTGCATTCCCAGGCAATTTTAGATTCAAAGGTATAGGACCTTAGAGCCTTTAGTGCTGCCTGGCTATCTGATAGTATATAGATCTTTGCCCTTCGGATGCCTTTATTTAGGCATACCTGGGCACACAGATCTATGGCATAAATTTCTGCCTGAAAGATGGTTGGGGTATTTCCGAGGGCTTTGGATAGCCTACAATTCGGCCCTGCTACTCCCACTCCTACCCCTTCAGCCATCTTGCATTCATCTGTATACCAGATAAGTGACCCCTGTTCCAGTCGCAGTGACTCCATCTTGCTCGTCTGACAACTTTCAATTAGCACGTCAAAACGAGCAGTGAAAGTCTTGTTTGACTGGCATTGAGTCAGTGGGTTTGGTCATGGACTTCAGATGGATTTCCTCCAGAATCCTTAAGTGACCAACCAGATCACCTGGTTTGAATTTATATGCCTGGTGCAGTCGTAAGGCACTGAGTGCCGCCTCCTTCCTTACATGTAAGTACAAGGGAAGTAGATCAAGCATAGCCTCCATAGCTGCTGTGGGACACGAGTGCATTGCTCCTGTAGTCCCTAAACAGGCAAGGCGTTGCAGTTTCTGCAACTTTCCCTGTGCTGTTTTTTCTACTGTTTTTGGCCACCATACGCATGATACGTAGGTTACCATAGGTCTGACAACCGAAAGATAAGACCAATGTGTCATTTTCGGTCTTAGAACCCAAGTCTTACCAAACCTATGGCACGTCCATATTGCCGCTGTTGCTTTAGTAAGAGTCCGTTCCAGATGTGAGTTCCAGGTAAGTTTTTGATCCAGGATTACTCCTAGATACTTGACTTCACTGGAAAAATTTATTATCGTTCCATTCAGTACAGGAGTTCTAGGATTGAGTCTTCTCCTTTTAGTGAACGGGACAATAGTTGTTTTGCCCGGACGAGCACCATTTGGATATTATATTTAAGGCAATTTGCATGAGGTTGGAAATTATGACCTCATTTTTGCCTCTCACAGTGACGACCAGGTCATCTGCATATCCCTGGACGTTAAAGCCTGAATTACTCATTTTATGTAGGAGATCATCGACCACCATTGACCACAGCAAGGGTGATAGGACTCCACCTTGTGGACAACCCCTGACTGCAGTCACCGTAGCCGACTCATCCCCCACACTTGTGGTAATAATTCTGCTTTTGAGCATGGATTGTATCCATTTAATTGTAGGTGACTGTATTCCCCTTTTTTTCGCGGCTTTTTGTATGGATTCATAGGAGGTGTTGTCAAAAGCACCCTCTATATCTATGAAAGCACACATAGCCACTTCTTTTGCTGTAAATGTCTTTTCAATGCCTTGAACCAGGCAATGTAGAGCATTTACTGTCGATTTGCCAGGTTGATAGGCAAATTGTTTTGTGTGAAGCAGTGTTCCTGTAAGGATTTCGCTTCTAATGTGTTGGTCTAAAAGTTTCTCCATTGTTTTTAGGAGAAATGAGGTTAAGCTAATGGGGCGGTACGACTTAGGCTCGTCTGGTGTACGTCTGCCTATTTTCGGAATAAACGCCACCTTAACTTCCCTCCGAGTTTGGGGAATATACCCCAGTGTATAGCTTGCTATAAATATACTTCTCAGGCATGGGACAAGCTCCTCAATTCCGTATTGAAGTAGGGCAGGGAAGATGCTTCCCATAAAGGACTATTTTTTATTGTCTCTTTAATCGATTTTGTTTAATGCTGAATTTGAAAGAGATTTAATTTATTTACATATTTTTTTTATCATTTTCAGATGTCTTTCAGCATCTTATAGTGAAGACAATATTAGAGTACAATCCTACGATGGCACTTAATAAATGAACGGACATTTCCAATTAATAAATGGACATATCCAGATATTATATGAAAATTTCAAGTAAATGGAAATTTTCAGATACTATTTGAAAATCTCCAAATAGTGGAAAAGTGGAAATATTATTATATTTTTATTGTATTGGCACTTCAATGCCATCGAATAAATTCTGATAAAAGCCAAAAAGGAAAAATTGAATGGTTCCATTTTAGTTAATACTACAATGAACGTAAAACTCAACCGCTATGCAGAAATTCGATTAGATCCGAAGTGCTCTACAACTTTTGCATTAGGAACACTTTTTCTTTTTACAATGCATTCTGGGTAAAATTATGAAGATACTAACTGGTTCGCCTCGTAATAAAAAAACTCGTATTTTGAATTATTACATTTTTGTTTTAATTTCAAAGGTCGCCCATGCGAAATCCTTGTACACTAAGATTAAGTTGTCGTTTAATGACCTAGAAGTTTTAAAAAATAGCTATAATATGTTTAATTTTTAGGTAATTTCTATGAGCATTAGGAAAGATAAGGCATGCTATCATTGTACATTTAAATTGTTTTGCATATTGTTTAGAATGAAACTCATTATTTTAGCATATTGAATAAACCGATAAGAAATATAAGCTTCCATGAATTACTATATTATAATATCTACATATTCTTGGTCCACACAGAATCCGTTGAAGATGAGGGTAAAGAAGTAAAACTTTTAACTTTTAAGTACATGTTTGCTGAAGACATGGGCGTACTATGTCGGTAATTTTAAATGTTTATATACAAATAATTTAAACAAATAAGAACTGAAGTAAGTCCATCGCTGTACAATTATAAAGTAATTAAATTAAATATACGTTACCAAAAAGTTAATGACAGTACAATATAAACAAATACTCACAATCTACACTATTCAATTCATTAATAGGTGCAATTATAATTAGGTGCAATAGATATCTGACCAACTTTCAACTTCTGACGTCGGGTTTAACAAGGATGACAAATTCAACCAAAGTTTTGATCAAATAGTTTATGATTCACATTTTTTTTCAAACCGAAGAACACTATAAAAATGATATATTTATTACTACCGTAGCAAAAAATAGATAGAAGCTAATTCATTCGCAAGAAATATCATAGGGTCTCAATAAGAAATCCTTGTTAGTTCTAAATGTCAGTGGATCTAATCATTTTTATATACATTAAAGTCAATAATGATATTCCATAGTTTATACCAAATATTTCCAAAGAAATAATTTCAGGATATCTGACAACGTATTCTTTTCGTATTCTTTCAACCATCGTTCTTTTCCTGGCTAAACAATACCTAGTTTATTTTCACCTTTACAATTCTAAAAATCCGGAGCTATATTTAAATGTGAGCGGAAATTTGGTTCTTAAGATTTGTTTGAAGGTTTGAAAATTTTGTATTAGAAAAAAATAAATATATTGTCTTATTTTGATGCAGTTTTGATGGAGAGGCAGCTGAAATAACTGATCCGGAAGCTGGATATCTACCAGCATCCGAACATCTATCGAGGGTTCCATATACCGGGTAACACAGGAGATATGTAACACTAAAATTTTGAATTTTGGGAGAGTTGTGCATTATATGATTTTTCTTATTTTGAACCTATCAAACATTTTCTTCAACTTCTGGTTTAAGCGGAAACGATCCAAACTTTCTTATTTTAAATGGAACCCTGTATATTTTTTACCTATCTGATTCGTTTTTAAATTTTCTTTTCAACCATGTATCATATTTGTATCGTATTTGTTTTTAAAATGGTAGTTAATAGCCATTTTATTATATTAAGTATAGGCAGCCATGATATGAACCTTGGCAGATAGTCAAGCTTAGTGTGCCATGATATCGAAAGATCTCCGGTACGCAACTTTGTGTCTCATATTTTTTTGAGCATAATCAGTAGCTGAACAGACTAACTAGATTTTCTTATTTAAAAAAATCTCTAAACAACCTACGATATTATAAAAACCAAGATAGGAACCCCATTTTTTCATTTAATCTACTTAAGAAATACTCATTTATCTTTGTCCAGTACAATTTCTGTACCTATCCTATTTTGCTTTCTTCATTAAAATTAGTATCGAAAATTATTGCATAGTAATAATTTTCGATACTAATTTTACTGTAGAAAGCACAGCAATTGTATTGGACAAAAATACAAGATAAATGAGGTATCTTTTAAGAAGGGGAAATAAAAAAATTAGTTTCCTATCTTGGTTTTTATGACATCCATGGGTTGTTTACAGATTTTTTTATTAAATAAGAAAAATTTAGTTAGTCTACTGATAATGACCAAAAAATATGAGACACAAAGTTGCGTACCGGAGGTGTTTCGGTATCACAGCACACTAAGCATCTATCTTCCAAGATTCATATCATGGCCACCTAGATTTAATAGAATAAAATGGCTATTAACTGATTTTGAAAACAAATGTCATGTTTCGATACATGGTTGAAAAGAAAATTTAAAGGCGAATGAGATTAGTAAAAAATATATACAGAGTACCATTTAAAATAACAAAGTTTGGGTTATTTCCGCTTAAACCGGAAATTGGAGAAAACATTTGATAGACTCTAAACAAGGACAATTATGTAATATACAACACTCCCGAAATTAAAAATTTTAACTTCTTAAGTAACAAAGTTACAGAGTGTTACATGTCTCGTCTCCTGTGTCACCCTGTATACATCAAGAGGTTCGAATACAAAAAATAAATGATGAAAATACTTATTTATTTATTTATTTATTTATTTATCGCATACACTGCTCAACAGGTGAAATACCCAATTATAGAACAGGAATAGAAAGTTATAAAAACAAATCATAAAAGTAGAACTAAATAACCTTATACAAAAATCGATATAAGACAAAAAAACAAACAAAAAAAGCATAGAGAATAATACAAACTAACAAAAACATCAATAAATACAAAGTGTAAATTACAGATAATTAAAAACAAGTTTAATGAGATACATGTGCAGTATTAACTAGAAAAAGAGAGAAGGAAATAAAGATTAAAATTCAGTGTAAGAAAAACAAAAATAATTTGAAAGTATTTAAATTAATTAAAAACTTCAGCTTTTATATCATTAAGGCTGCAATTAAAAATATCGAGGTTGCTACACAGTTTATTAAAATTGTTACAGATAGTAAACAAAAGCGAATTTTTTAATAAGTTCGTATGTGGAGTGGGTAAATAAAAAACTTGGTCATTACGCGAATTTAATCTAGGGACGTGAAGATTTAATTTGCAAATTATTCCAGGAACGTAGCGTTTTAAAAAAGAATAATTGAGAGACATATATTCGCCTATCTTCCAGAGTAGACAACGAGAACCTTTCAAGCAATTGATTCTGCGGAAAGCCAATAGCTGGATAGATACCATGCGACTTAAACCAAAGTAGTTTAACAAACCGGCGTTGAACTGCTTCCAGGTTGCTCTTATGAACATCATAACTGGGACAACAAATAAGTGATGCATATTCAAGTTTCGACCTCACAAATGATTAGTAAAGGATTTTCAATGTATTCGTATTAGTAAATTCACGATTGGTGCGAGCTATGAATCCAAGAGCCCTAAAGGCTTCAGAGGCTATGGTATCAATGTGGTAAATGATAATTTGCTATCAAAGATTACGCCTAGGTCGCGAAAAGTTGTAGGCCTCTGAAGAGTATCACTAACCAAATGATAGTCAAAAATAATCGGAGATGTTTTCAATGAGAATGACATTACGTTACATTTACTAGCATTCAAGGGTAGTTTATTTACTACACACCAGTTGTTTACTTTACTAAGAGGAGCTTGAAGTTGAAAACAATCATCAATATGGTTTATAACTGAGAAAATTTTAAGGTCATCAGCATATAACAGGCAAGGCAAATCAATTTCGTCCATTATGTCATTGATAAATATATTAAAAAATAAGGGCCCCAAGATGGATCCCTGGGGAACACCAGAGGTAGCAGCAAATTCAATTGACTTGAATCCGTTACTGAAACCTATTTGTTAAATAAGACTTGAATAAGAGAATTAATGAGTATGAAAGGCCAATTTTCTCTAATTTGATTAACAGTAACTGATGATCTAACTTGTCAAATTCTTTGGAGAAATCCGTATATATGACATCAGTCTAGCGATGTTCATCTAAGGATTCAGAAATATACTGAGTTATGCAGAATAAGTTAGTCGTCGTTGAACGCCCCTTCATGAATCCATGTTGGTGAATATATATCTTAGACTTACTTGAACAATAAATACTGTCGTGAAGTAGGATTTCTAAAACTTAGCAAAAATTACAGATTACAGAAATAGGCCTGAAGTTTTGAATATCTAATATATTCCCCTTTTTATAAATAGGACAGACTTTGGAAAGTTTTCATAAGTCGGAAATTGACAATTTTTTAAAATAAGGTTAAAAATTAGGGTTAGAGGATATGCAAAAATAATAGCACAGTCTTTCAATAAAAATGCTGATATGGAGTCGGGACCTACAGTCATTTTAGGTTTAATACGTTTCAAGGCCTGGAGAACTTCTGCCTCATGAAAAAAATGTATATTAACAGTAGGGTTATTATTTGGACAATCGTTATCAATAGAATTATTCACGGCGTCTAATGAGGAATCAGAATATGACTGGCTAAAAAATCTGGCAAATGCATCTAAAATATCATGCGGACTATTAAGTGAAGCACCGTCAAAGAACATTTCATCTGAAACACCGGTTGACCCTTTCTTGTCATTAATGAACGCCCAGAATTTGTTAGGATCGCCTTTTATATTATATATTATATTATTATCTTATTTTAGCCATTAATGAATAACTAAATAACCGTTTCTTGGCAGTTTTTCAGAAAATTCACAGTGTCTTGAACTTCCCAGGGGCAGCTGGCAAGATACGGTTGTAAATAAAATTTAGCGAGCTTGAAGAGAATGTTGCTACTTGACCCCTTGTCATTTGATTTTAATTTTAAGGTTTAAATTTTTAATTTACTGTAGTAATTTCTACAGATGATCCGATAATCTATTATCCTGCCTGGTGGTACGAATTTCTATTTACCCCCTACAGACCAGTGGGAAGCACTAACTCGGCGACTTATAAGTGAATCCATCTACCGACACTCGGAAGGCATACCCATAAAATGCAGAAATTCAAAATATGTCATAGTCATATACAGAATTCATACATGTGTACTGTCGTGAGCAGAAAAAAATAGGACAACATTTTTTTCTAATGTAAATCTATCTCTATTTGAATATGTAATGAGTAGCCGAAATAAAACAGATATCACATTTAATTTATTTTTTATTTTAATGTCGTAGTTATGACATTAACAAAAATTTGGTGTGTAACATTTTAAGAAAGTGAAGAATAAACGGTACGATTAGTAGAAATCTTGGATCAAAGGACAAAGGATATCCTACTTAACAAGAAACTAACTATTAATATTTCGTTATTGCACCATTTCTATTTATAACTTCTATAAGTCTGTTTGGCATAGAACTAAATAACCTTATACAATAATCATTAGTAATAATATTTTCCCATGCATTATTTACTATTTCCAGTAATTCTTCGGCATTCCGTGGTCTCACATTTCGTTTTTGGATACTTATTACGAGTAGTCCCCATACTTCTTCCACAGGGTTAAGATCTGGACTATGACTGGGCCAGTTAAGAACAGTGATGTTGTTATCTTGAAACCAGTTAGTTACGGTATGAGCAGTATGAACGGAACAATTGTCTTGTTGAAATATGAACTCATTATTAGGAAATAATTATGACACAGAAGGGAGCATAATATTGTCTAAAATCCTAATATACGTTTCACTATTAAATCGTTCCTCAATATGCCACAAAACACCAGGACCACGTGCCGATATCCAAGCCCATATATTGACGGAAAATCTACCACTTTTATCATTGTTAGATATATATTTCTCATCGTATCGAGTATTCGGAGGGCGATAAACACGAATACGACAGCTGTGTGTTGACTGGAAAGTTTTTTCGTCTGTAAAGGTTATATTGTTCCAAAAATTTACATCATGTGCTAAAAATTCAACCGCAAATCCTACTCGAGCTTCTTTATGTTCAGCTTTAAGTAAGTATTTTTGTGCTGCGGCATGACAGCGTAGCTCCGATTCTCTTACTCGCCGGCGACCAGTACTACTCGATCCAGGAAAATTCGTTTCTTCAGCAGTCTAAATAACTGAGTAAAATTGATTTTCTACTAAAGCATTTAACAATTGCAAATCTTGTTGTTGAGTTGATATCCTTCATCGCCCTGATCGAGGATTTCTACTAATCGTACCGTTTATTCTCCACTTTCTTAAAATGTTACACACCGAATTTTTGTCAATATTATAACACAGTGCAATTTGTCTCATTGACTATCCATCTTCTGCTTTAGCAATAACTCCAGATTTAACTAAATCGCTTATATGAGGCATATTAGTTTTTTGCACACTTGCAATAAATTATGACAACTTACTGACAATGTTACAAAAATTAAAGTTAGATGTACACAACTAGATTTTAGCAAAATACCGTTATAAGACTTGTCCTATACGTACAGCTCTACAAAATATCAAGTATCTATGTCATCTGGAATGGACCGTTTTAGGCGTATAAAGCCCCTGAAAGTAGGCTATTTTGTAGTATATAGAGTCATACTTCATTCAATGAAAATGTGTCATGTATTATCACATAAACAGTCGTCCCATTTTTCATATAGATAAATTCGTATTTTTGTAGAATATTTTTAGAAGGTTTTTAGATATTTAAATATTTTGTGTGAGTTCGCATTTCAATAAAATGTAGAGGAATATTTTCATAGTTCTAAATTCGACCTAAACTACATAAGTCATAAAGTTCAATTTGCTTAGAATTTCCACCGCAACATAAATTGATGACTCGATATAATGTGTGATCTTTTTTATTTTATTATTATTATGTATGATGTGTGATCACATACAAAAAAAAGTTGTTATATTTAACTACTACCGACACAACAAAAGCTCATAAATTTCGTGAGAAAATATACAGGGTGGTCATACTATAAAAAAATAGAAAATCTAAAGACAAAGGAAATTCATAAATAAGAAAAGGAGTCTAGATTTAGCCAATTCCAATTTTTTATCTCGTTTTGTATTAAAATGGTAATACAAGATAAATTTTAGTTGTACATAGTAATAACCATATTTTCAAGATACTACTAAGGTTTATTGACATTTTCAGCACTAATGCTTAAGTGGGTCTATTTGCCATCAGGCAAGCTGACACCTTGGCCAGCCCGCTGCTGTATGAATCTAAATATTACAACTTCAGAATGTTATAGTCATGTCGTCAGGTCCATTTACAGAATAATAAAGCATCGAATAAATTACACGTTTTTCTTTATCCTATCCTCCAAATAACTGATGTCAAAAATATTCACGTTGGCGGATTGCCATGTCGATGACTAAACGTAAACTTGAAAAACAAATTAAGAGCACTAATAAAAAAAAATAGGAAACATTCAGTGAAATAAATTTCTCTATTTATGCTAGATTACTCTAACTTTTTTTTAACGTCGATCATATTTGGAAACAATATATAAATACCTATTCAAATTCAAATATTGCGGTAATATAATGAAAGTAGTTTCACTAGTATGATTGAAATTAAAATTTTACATGCATGTAGACTTAATATTATGATAATAATGCGCATATTTATGTTAAAGAGTATTAATAAAATGTCACTTTTCTTTACACGCCTAATTTTTTTGTTTCAAAATCGTATTCTAATAATAATGTAAATATTACAATACGATAATAGCTATTATCACCCCGATGATAGTTTCTTAAAAATTATGCTTTTAGATTTTTGTGGCATAAGTATTTTACTTAAAACAGTTTTATTCTTTAATTTCTTATTCGTGGATAAGTACTTATTACTATTATCTTTCCGTTAGTCAGATAGATCATAATTAATATGCGACATACATATTTAGACCAGCGCAATAAAATTACAGGATGAGCCGATCGCCATCGCCGAATAAGATAACAAATCTTACCATATACCATATAGAGCAAAAACGGGTCAGTTAAGTTGCCCCCTCACGTGTTTTTTTAACAATTTATTTACTCAAAAGATTGTGCTCGTCACGCGCCCCAAAGAAATTAGCTAGCGCCTTAACCGCTTCCAAGCTATTAATTATGGAAGGAGGGATGAGGCAGGTTAACGTTTTTTTGGTAACCATCTAAAAAAAATTCAAAAATGGTCTCGTAGCCGGCGCCCTTTTGCACTCCCAGTGGAAAAACTAACTCACTTTCCGTAGTCGTACAATGGGGGTGGGACAAATCTCCATGTCTTAAAAAAAAATAATTCATATTTTATGAATTTTCTCTTAGTTGACGGATTTTTATAAAATATATAATATAATAAGTACAAATAATAATGAAAGGGAATGCAATATAAATAAAGCGTTACTTATGCAACAAGCAAGTATACAGGGTGTCTCACGGGGAAAATTTTGAAAATTTAGATAATTACTAATGTTGGTATGGCCTATCCAACTAAAATAATTACAAGCAGCTGGCACTTCCGCTTATAACGAAAGTCGATACCAACTTGCTTATTTCAAATGGAACACCCTATATATTTCAGGGTTTTCGAAAAGAGCATAAAATTCTGAGTCGAAAATATGTAGCATATCATATACCTAAACCTAGCCGTTTCCGAGATATTTGACATTTTATAGAAAATTTGACAGGTGCAACGGTTTGCAAAAACCGTTATAACTTTCTTCGTGTAAAAGATCCTCATTTGCTTCTTGTCACGTAAAAATAACACAAGGAGAACTACGTTCTACAACTGAAATAAATTCAATAATATCATACCAAGTGTTCCGTTTTTCGCGTTACATTTTGTCAACTTCAAACCGCGAAACTTGTTTAGGTCAAATGGAACACCCTGTATTTTTTTACGTCAAGTTGTATAAAATTGAATTCCTTTTTTTCTGATATTAGCATTGTGGGGGTTAAAGTTACAACTTTTTTAAATATTTGCGATTTTATTAGAAATTCATGAATTGTTGTAATCATTTCATCAAAATAGCCATGATTAGAAACAATCAGTCATTATCTTGTGTCAAAAAATGCCAGCACGTTTAAATTATACCAACGAAAACTTTTTAAATTTGTTTATTATTTATGGAGAATGTGATAAAGTAATATCAAGAACTTGCAGTACATTTGCTACTCGATATCCAGAAAAACGGAAACCGTCACCAAACACTGTAAAACGCATACTGGAAAATTAAAAAAATTATGGCCCTGTCAAGGCAAAAATGCAAAGAAGAAAGCCTATTGTTGATAACGAAAACATTGAAATAGTCATTCTGGGATATTTTCATGCATTTCCAAGGATGTCATTAAGACAAGCTGCTCCGGAATCGGGACTATGCAAGGATTCAATTCACAGAATCTTATTAAAACATAAGTTTCACCCGTTTTCATTCCATATAGTTCAAGGATTAAAAGAAACAGATTTCCTAAGAAGACAGAAGTGTGAGTTTATTCTAATAAGGTCTGAGGGTCACGATTCTTATTTGGGAAATATTATATGCACAAATGAAGCAAAATTTACTAAAAATGGACTTTTTAATAGACACACTTCGCATTATTGGAGTGACTCAAATCCTCATATGTTCAGAGAGCGAAACTTTCAGGAAAGTTGGCAGTTCAATGTTTACTGTGCCATAAGAAACGATAGAGTGGTGGCATTACAATTTTATCAGGAAAATTTAAACGGTAAATTAAATTTTCTCTTCTGCTAATATGTATAGGTAAAATTTTTTTTTAGGTGAAAGATATCTGAATATCTTACAAAATTTGAATAATAACTATTTAGAAAATTTACCTCTCGCCGAACATAGAAACATTTTTTATCAGCACGACGGTGCTCCCCCACATAACGCATATTTAATTAATAATTATTTACAAGTAACTTTTTATGATCAATGGATTGCCAATAATGGACCTTCCTTATGGCCTCCTGGCTCGCCCGATTTATCAGTTCTGGATTATTTTATTTGGGGAACTATTAAAAATAAAGTTTATGAGAGCCCATTAACAACCATTGAAGATTGTATGCAAAGAGTAAGAAATGCATTTCAAAATATGTCACAGGATTCAATTAGAAGAGAGCTACCTATGAGGAACTAATCCGAAGATGCGAAAAATGTGTCGAGGTTCGAGGGCGGAATTTTGAGCAATTATTAAATTAAAATGAAATCATATTTTAAATTGATCTTATCTCTGCTATTTTAGTTCATGCCATATCTTCAATTCGATTAATACGCATGTTACAGTGTTAGTGTTATTTTGCGTTTTTGTGGATATCGAGCAACAAATTTAAAAAGTTTTCGTTAGTATAATTTAAACGTGCTGGCAATTTTTGACATAAGATAATGACTGATTGTTTCTAATCATGGCTATTTTGATGAAATGATTACAACAATTCATGAATTTCTAATAAAATCGCAAATATTTAAAAAAGTTGTAATGCTAGTATCAGAAAAAAGGGAATTCTATTTTACACAACTTGAGGTAAGAAAATACAGGATGTTCCATTTGACCTAAACAAGCTTTCGCGGTTTGAAGTTGACAAAATGTAACGCGAAAAACGGAACACTTGGTATGCTATTATTGAATTTATTTCAGTTGTAGAACGTAGTTCTTGTGTTCTTTTTACGTGACAAGAAACAAATGAGGAGCTTTTACACGAAGAAAGTTATAACGGTTCTTGCAAACCGTTGCACCTGTCAAATTTTCTATAAAATGTCAAATATCTCTGAAACGGCTAGGTTTAAGTATAGCATATGCTACATATTTTCGACTCAGAATTTTATGCTTTTCGAAAATTTTCTGATGCGTACTTTTCTCTATATCGATTGATTCAGTTCCCGGTGAGACACCCTGTATATAGACAAATCTCCGGGGGGATCTCCGGGGGAGGGTGCCCACAGGGACACCTCATCGAATGTTGAAAAAACACCGACAAGTTAAATCCAAGAAAACTAATTCTTTCATCTACGGCGCTTGGAATGTTCGTACTTTGAACGACAGCACTCGCACCGATCGGCCTGAAAGAAGAACTGCTCTAATAGATAGAGAACTTCACCGACTCAATGTTAACGTTGCAGCTCTCAGCGAAACTCGATTTTTGGAGGAAGGCTCTCTCACAGAAAAGTACTACACCTTCTATTGGAAAGGTCTTCCCACCAATTCAAGAAGACAACATGGAGTAGGATTTGCCGTTCGGAATCAACTTGTATCCAACTTAACACAAGTACCACAAGGCCTATCCGAGCGTCTAATGCTGCTACGCTATGAGCTATCAGATGGCAACGCGGTAAATCTAATAAGCGCCTACGCTCCCACTCTGGATGCAAGTCACGAAACCAAGGAAAGCTTCTATCAACAGCTGGAAGAAACCCTCTGTAGAATACCTAAAACGGAACGACTCGTTATTCTTGGCGACTTTAACGCTAGAGTAGGGAGAGATGCAGACACCTGGCCAGGCATCATAGGCAAGAACGGTTTGGGCAACATGAACGCTAACGGTCAACTACTCCTAACTAAATGCGCCGAACATGATCTAGTTGTAACAAACACCATTTTCCGACAAAAGGATAAATTTAAAGGCACCTGGCGTCACCCCAGATCAGGTCACTGGCATCTACTGGACTATGTTATCGTACGTAGGAAGCATCTCAAGGACGTCCAAATTACAAAGGCGCGCATTGATAGCGAATGTTGGACCGATCATCGTCCTGTTGTCTCTAAAATGAAAATTGTTATGAGACCCAAACACCGAAGAACTCAAGTAAAACGTAGATTCCGTCTCTGTATTAGTAAATTGCGTGACCAACAAACCGTCGAACAGCTAAAGCAAAAAGTTCAAGAGAATTTGAGTGCACTAGAAGAAACCAATTCTGTAGATGTCGCTGCTACCTGGACACAAATTAAAGACAGTTTAAAAAGTGCGAGTGAGGAAATTCTTGGCACTGCAGCAAGTAAAAAACAGGAGGACTGGTTCAATGATAATGAAGCTTTTATACAAGAACTTCTTGACCGCAAAATATTGCCTTCCAAAACGCTATCAACCACCCCAACGACTCATCAAAAGCAGAAGCTTTTACCCAATCTAAGTATGAAACGCAACGCGAAATCAGAAGAATAAAGAACGAGTGGTGGGCAAGCAAGGCCAGAGAAATTCAAAGGTACGCCGATTCACATGACTACAGGAATTTCTTTCAAGGAGTAAAAGCAGTGTACGGCCCCAGTCAGAAAAATATGTGCCCTATTAAAGATTTAAATGGAAATCTCCTCAAAGAAGATCAGGAAATAAGAGCCCGATGGAAAGAACACTACTCTAACATTCTTAACCAGCAAAGTCAAGCCGATCACGATATTATAAATCTTATCCCTCAATATGACACCTTCGAAGACCTAGATAAACCACTAACAACGGAAGAGATCTTAACCACCATTGGGCAGCTAAAAAATAACAATTCTCCCGGCGTCGACTCACTCCCAGCTGAGATCTTTAAATCTGTGTCGTCAGAGCTCATACCCTACCTCAAAAAACTGTTTGATGTCGTGTGGGAAAGTGGTCAAGCTCCGCAGGAGTTCCGTGATACACTTTTAATTAACCTCTTCAAAAACAAAGGGAGCGCTACGGACTGTGGAAATTACAGGGGTATAGCTCTCCTGGCTGTTGGAGGGAAGATACTCACTAAAGCGATGGCAAATAGGCTAACACCTGTTATGGAAAAGTTATTTCCTGAAACACAGAGTGGCTTTAGACCAAACCGAGGCACATCGGATTTAATCTTCACACTTAAACAGCTTGAAGAAAAAGCACTCGAACATCAAGGAGAAATTCACATGGCCTTCATTGATTTAACCAAGGCGTTTGACTCGGTGGACAGGGAAGTGCTCTGGAAAATTATGTTCCGCTTAGGTATCCCTAGAAAATTTGTGGAAGTATGTCGCAGTCTACATACAAACAACAACGCCCAGGTTATGTATAATAATGAGGCAACTCCAAACCCTCACTGGAGTTAGGCAGGGATGTGTCCTGGCACCCCTACTCTTTAATTTGTTTACCACTGCTCTAACAATTATTGTTGACAACAAACTGACAGCCAGAGGAATAGGTCTCAGATACCGTCTTGATGGCGGTCTCTTTAACATAGGGCGCTTTAGAGCTTTCACGAAGACACGCACACGATTCATTTGTGATCTCCAGTATGCGGATGACTGTGCACTTTTAGCCTCTACGCCGGAAGAGCTTCAAGAACTTTTAGATGTGTATGCCCAGAGCTATGATTCCTTGGGACTTAAAATCAACATTGGAAAGACTAAGATTATGTCAACTCCCCATCAAGTGAACCAAATAGACATTACACTTAACGGAAATTCTCTTGAAGTGGTGGATCAATTCAATTACTTAGGCAACGTTGTTAATGACAAAGCGAACATGGACGGCGAGATTCGCAATAGAATTAACGCTGCATCTAGAGCACTCCGGGGACTTAGAGAGAGAGTATTTGACAACCACGACCTTGCTTTGTCAACGAAAATGGCTGTCTACAGAGCAGTTGTCATTCCAACACTGCTATATGAATGTGAAAGCTGGGTCACTTACCGTCGTCATGTGAAATAATTAGAACGTTTTCAGCAAAGACACCTCAGAAGTATGATGAAAATCCGTTGGTTCCATCACATATCAAACGTGGAAGTACTCAAGAGAGCAAACAGCCTTCCAATTGAGGTGCTTATTTCAAGAGCACGCCTAAGATGGGCAGGTCACGTTCATCGTATGCATGATAACCGCTTTCCTAAATGTACACTTTATGGTGAATTGCTAAGCGATAGAAGAAGGCGTGGCGGTCAACGAAAGAGGTTCAAAGACGCTCTCCATGAAAATCTAAAATCCTGCGGTATTGCAGACGACCAATGGGAACAACTTGCAGCGGACAGAACCGAATGGCGAGGGGTTGTGGCCAGCTATCAAGGAAATGTTGCTGCAAGAAGGCCGAATCCAAGACCTAACCAGGTCTATGTTTGTCTTGACTGCGGTCGACATGTGCTCTCCCGAATTGGCCTCTATAGCCATAGTCGTGTGCACCGTAGATGAATGGGAATTACAATAGACTACACCTTTTACTTGTTTTTTATTGTACACAATCTATCGACTGTAACATTTTTATACTCGGACTCGAGTAACGGCTAATAATAATATAGACAAATTTAAAAAATATTCCATTTTCAAAAGTAACAGAGAGAGAGAGAGCAAAACGGACTGTTAAGCAATTGTTTGATATTTTGCGAGATATAATATTAAACTTTATTCGTGAAAAAGAACGAAAATGTATATAATTATTTTCAAAAAAATGTGGCGTATTCATTTTTTATCTTATGCTGAAGCCTATCTTCTCTCGATTTGTTGGTATCAAAAGTCCCACCATATATTTTCTTTTATCTATTTTAACTTGATGAGAAACCTATACTACAATAAAAAATATAGAGTTCGCAGGCATTTTTTTCAGTCAATCAAGAATACCTAACTCGAACATCACATGCGCTGGAAATATTGAAGTAAAACCAAAAACTTGAACAATTTAAAAATCAACTTGGTGTACAGTGTAAAATTTAGGAAACAAATAGAAATGGAAAAATATTAAATTACATAGTGAAAAGAACTAATGATAAAATAATAATACATGAAATTGAAATAAATTATTAAATTCGATTGCGTAAAGTTGTTACCTGTACCTAGGGAATTACAGTGTTGAAAAAAATAAACAACTGGTTGTCTTTTACACACAATCGGAGAAAGAAAGTCAAATTAATCAATAGTAATTTTTAAAATTATCACGTTTTTTTTTCATTGATCACGACCATTGTTAGTCAAGATTTCAATATCTGACTAAACTTGATTAAACTTGATCAAAGTCTCTCATGCCTTTTGAAAGCGTATTTGTAAAATAAAGATATCATTTCGGAAAGACCGATCTTGGATAAAATTTGTTAATCTAGACAGTTTGAAGTGTTTGGACTTATTATATTATATTATTATTATATTATTGCTGCTTTGACCCTGTTATGTTATTACTTTACTTAAAATTGGACTAATCATGTAGTAAATAATATAAATTCACTTACCTTTACTGAATTATCTAATGACGGCGCCTGATTTCGTTTTCAAACGCTGGGACTTGGGACTGTTACAGTCAGGTTCGACTTTTTCTTCAGGCTCAAAGTAACCAAAATGATACTAGTTATAGATTGCGCAAACCCGTGTAAACTCTGTAAACCGTGGATCGTTACACGTACATAGTTAAAAAAGCACTTTTTAAAACTAAAGTAGATGTATTTATGCGAAAAATAAGACAATTATTGTAAAAGACAGTTTATAGCACTATGCCTCTCAAAGAAATGAAATGAAATTACGTTTTCTGACCTAACTAAATGTCCATTACCTAATTTTAATTTGGGAAAACCAAATCTGAAAGGGGGCGAGGCTTCTTCAAAGCAGGTACAAATACCTGAAACCCTTAGGAATAAAATAAATGCTAATTTGGAAACTATCAATATTACAAAATTTTCAATATTTACAATTCAGGGTACAATTCAACATATTTGTCAGCAGAAAACCAATGCTTAAAAAATAGATTAACTAAAAGAAATTCATAAAAAATGACTTTAAACCTGATTTGTATTTCAAAGAGAAAAATTTGTAGTCATTTTCACCCCACTATCGACCTATTTTTTAAATAAACGAAGCATCAAATACTGATTATAATGTAGTGCCACCCGACCCTCAGCCATTATAATAAATAACTCATTAGAGATAGGGTGCAAGTAAGCACTAGCTCTCCTGTACCAAACTGTAACAAAAAACAAATTCACTCTTATTATGACCAATGTGAATACAGTAGCCAAAGGCAGCAGCTAATTTACACAATAATTCCCGAGCGGTCATCGATATATAAAATATGAACCTAAACAGTAAACATATTTTAGATTATTACGATATTTTTCATTATAAGCAAAAGGGTTTGAGAAGCCATCATCGCCAATCATAACATAAAAATACCATTCTGAAACTCCGCTCCGTAATTGATTTCAATAAATAATTTCTTCTTACAACCGTCTTCCACATATAAGCCTCTTTAGAAATTCTATCCCGCCTTTTCTTTTATTTTGTAATTTCCTGATGTTACAATATTTTTTCTGTTTGTTTTATTTTATTTGATATTGTATGTTGTTTTATACATTGTGACTGTTCTATATACTCATATATTTGTTTATTTATTTATATACTCTTTTGTGACTTGCCAAAAACAATTTTTTGTACTCTTGGTCAAATAAATCTATTCTATTCTATTCTAATAACTGTGTACATATTATTAAAAAAAAAACACTTCATGTATGATTGCAAAATTTGCAATTGCAAATTGTGCCACTGGACAAAGTAATATTTCAGCAATGTTCTAGTAGGCATTTCTTCTTTACTATGCATGAAACATGAAACTGGAGCAAGTGTGCATGCATTTATAATTAAGAAACAGCATTAGCACACAAAGACAAGGACCACTAAGACAAGGACCGCTAAGACAAGAACATGCCGAATACGAATTAGTAAGTTGCAATAGTTAAAGCGCTGGAGTTTTGCGTCAGATTTACACAGTCAAATTTCATTTTATTTGCAAATTTCATTTTGATTGATCATTTCATTAGCAAAATAAATTTTGGAAATTAACAGCAAATTCGTGGTAATTTGACGCCTCAATTTTCAATATACTTATAAAATTAGGTTTGCTACAAACTCAGCTGCATTTTGCTTTTGAAATTGAAATATACCTACAAATAAACTTGCAAATTTAACCTTATTTCTTTCAAGTTTGCTGGGTATTTCTGGCAACAGAACAATTTAAAGTTACAAAAATAAATGAGATGCTACATTAACATAGTTGGAAACTTTTGCAACTTTCCATGTGGGTTAGCAATGAAAGTAAATAAATTTTACATATATATTTTATTTTCTTCAGCATTTGGATTTTTCTAAACAGACGGGGCGAGGAAGGATAGGGATAACTAAATATACAGCTAGCAGTAGATTGTGTTTACTGGTCAAACATTTTTTTAATAAAGATGACATTATCAGAACAGTCAATAAACTTCTACAACTCTAAAGTAGAAAACATTTTAATTAAATAAAAATACAAGAGAAAATATCACAGCAGGAATTGCAACATTCCTTACTGGTATATAACCGTGTACACATATTTTTTTCAAAATACGTACATTTATGATCACAAATTTTGCAATTACATTCGATATAAACATCTGGTTTATATTCTTCCTTTTTAATAGTTGTCTAAGTTGGAAAATATTTATTGTATTCCAGCGTCCACTCAATTAAAATGGAACGATAAGTCAAATATTTACAATGGTTGATTGGCCCTTAACAAAACCACCCTGATAAAAGCACCTTATTCTAATGTGCGATAAAGATGCCTTTAATATTTGGGAGGGATTTTCTAATAAAAATTGTAAATAAATTCTGTTGATACTGTCATCGTTCTTGTCATTTTCTAATGATGCTGGCATTAAAAGCAGGACATATAGATTGAGTGTGCTATAGGAAACATAGCAATACATCTGGTGTGAAAATAAGTAAAAACAACGATAAATCCAGGTCGTTCTATGTTATTATTTAATATGATGTGGCATTGGCCTTCTTTGGAAAAGCAGTGTACGGGAAACTTTTCTAGTCAAAGGACTAATATTTCACCAAGAACTATCTAGCGAAGAACGTTGCTAATGTTGGATTACCGTGCACATCTCAATGGAAATGGGCAAAATACAAAATATTTTTTATTTTTATTTAAAACACGTTTAACCAATAAACCCAATCTACTCTTTATATTTTGATTCCTCTATCCTCCCCTACCTCAATTCCCCAGAAAAATCCAAACATTGAGAAAAAAAATATATGTAACATTTATTTACTTTGTTTGATGCCACTGCGGCACTGTACACATTATTTAAACAAATATCGTTCACTTTTTTATATTCATTTATAGGACATTATAAGCTTTAATTCTGTACTCTTGATAAATTTTGGTTTACACCCTTTAGGAATAATAAGCAGATATATGACATTGCAGAGTAGCCCGTCCATATTATTTTTGCAGGAGACAAAATCACGATTTCTTGAAACATTTAATTTTCTGTCAATTGGTGAAAACTACAAATTTCTATCTCTTACCGCATAAATATAGATTATTAAACGCTGAGTTGCAATAATTCTCCCAAAATCTAATTTATTCGTACGTCACTGTGGCCATTATTTAAAAAATATCGTTCACATTATACAGTGTTTCCCGCTTTTCATAAATCCAGCCTAATATCTCAGTTATTAATAATGTAATTTTGTTCAAATTTGGGTGGTAATTATATGTTGTAAAAATGAATTATTTGGCATTGTAAACATTTTCACTTTTCATTGGCGTGCGGTTTTAGGGGTTTTTTTGGCAAAAGGATATTAGGGCTTATTTTAGACAAATTTTTCTATCATATTTGGATTCAGCATGTCCAAAAACTCCTTAATCCATATTCTCAATGATCTCAAAAACGAATTGTGGCAGAAAGGAAAAATTAATTAATTTCTTAAGAAACGCTTTTTTTATTTTTTATAACTTTATTTAATTGCTATGACAAATTAAAAACAACTTTTTTTTAAAATTCTGGTCTTTTCAACATAACCACCTTCCAATGATACCACACAGTTTGTCGTCAATGTTGCATCGTCACTAAACATTATGTTCTTTAAAAAAAATCTGTCGTTAAGATAGTTACCTTGCTATCATAGGCATTAATCAAATGTGCTTTGAAAAATAAGTTTTTATTTGACATTTGGCGATTCATAAGAATTGTCAAAAGTTATTTAATTTAGTTATTGTTATTTAATTTATCAATCTTACTGATAATGGCAGAAAATCGGAGAGTAGTTCTTACAATTGAAGAAAAAGTTGAAATTATCCGCTTATTTGGTGATAATGAAAGATCTACGCGTCAGGTTGCTCGAATATTTAATCAATGTCATCGCAATCGAGCACCAATTTGGCACAAAACCGTTGGTGACAACAACAAACTATTTTCAAGAAGCGGAGCGGAGACAAGACCAAGAAGATACAATTTAAATCCACGACAATATTCAGACGGCTAACGCATTTTAACAGAATTTCGGAACAATCCAAATGGTATAAGGGGAGTTGCGAGAATACTAAATTTAACCAAAAATAAAATATGGAGATGTTTGAAACGCAGTAGGAT
The DNA here is from genome assembly GCA_963675555.1 of Leptura quadrifasciata. NCBI lineage: Eukaryota > Metazoa > Arthropoda > Insecta > Coleoptera > Cerambycidae > Leptura > Leptura quadrifasciata. Next base: position 49,977,044 of record OY776678.1, read on the forward strand.
TATGGCATTTAAACCAAAATTTTGCATACTCTCTTAGAAGGTGATTTTGAACGGCTGTTTGATTTTTGTCTATGGTTGTAAGGTAACTTAACGACAGATTTTTTTTAAAGAACATACTGTTTAGTGACGAGGCAACATTTACGACAAACGGTGTGGTATCTAGTCAAAATTGTAGATATTGGGCAGCCGAAAATCCCAACTTTATAATTAATTGTAAAAACCAATACAGTGAAAAAGTTAACGTGTGGTGTGGCAAACGAACAAATTGTTGGCCCCTTTTTCCTGGATAACTGAATAACTTCAACACAGAAAATTTTCTAAATTGTTTACAAAATGATTTACATGATTTTTTATGGAAATGCCCTTAGTACAGAGAGAAAATGTATACTTTCAGTTAGATGGTGCCTCCGCGCACAATTCTCTGATAGTTAGAAATTTTTTAAATGCAAATTTTCCTATGAAGTGGAAATAGCCCTTTAGAACCGTGGCCCCCTAGATCGCCTGATATTACCCCTTGTGACTTTTTTCTATGGGGGTACTTGAAAAAAAAAGTTTGTGCTACTCGGCCGCGTAACAGATAAGAGCTTTGCCTTAGGATTAGGTAAGCGTGTCAAGAAATTACTCCTCAAACTTTAAGAAAAGTGATTGAACGGTTAAGAAGGGTTGTTGAAAGATGTTTATGTTGAAGAGACCAGAATTTAAAAATTGTTTTTAGTTTGTTATAGCAATTAAATAAAGTTATAAAAAATAACAAAAGTGTTTTTAAAGAAATTAATTAATTTTTCGTTTCTGCCACAATTCGTTTTTGAGATCGTTGAGAATATGGATTAAGGGGTTTTTGGACATGCTGAATCCAAATATAATAGAAAAATTTGCCCTAATATCCTTTTGCAAAAAAACCTACCCTATTTTACCCCCTAAAACCGCACTCCAATGAAAAATTAAAATGTTTACTACGCCAAATAATTCATTTTTCCAAAATACAATTACCACCCAAATTTGAAGGAAATCGCATTAGTAATAACTGAGATATTAGGGTGGATTTATGAGAAGCGGGACACACTGTATAAGTGCATCAGTCGATAGGAAAAGTTATCGCTTTAATTTTCTGCTCTTGGTAAATTTTGATTTACTAGGATGTGTAGGAGTAATAAGCAAAAATGACATTACAAAGTACCCTCCTCTATATTTTTTGTAATGGGAGAAAAAAATTAAGATTTTTTATGAACTAACAAATATGCATGAGATTATAAAATTGAATGTATCTATCTATTTTTTGTGTGTTCAAAAATCCTAACCCACTTCCAGACGGTCTAGATGGGTTAGGAATCTGATAAAGAGGAATATCAAAAATTATAAAAACTCCCTAAGAGTGTAAAAATTTAATAGTATAATATACAAAACTAAAAAATTAGAATTTAAATTTACCATATATCTAAATAAAATAGATAATTCTTTGAAAATATAGAAGAAATTCCAATAAATCTCTTAAAATTTTAACCGGAAATTAATAAAGAGGGACCGAAATTTATTTTTTTAAGAAATTAAGCCAACTTTACCGCACACGCAGGATATGCTTCAAAAATAAAGGGAAAAAATTCTAAATTCTTAAAATTTTTCAAGAGGATGAGATAGCGGTTGAAAAATATTTCTTTCACGGGCAATGCCGAATTTAACACGCATGTTTTCAAATGAGGGAAAAAATCCAAAACTTAAAAAACGATCACCAAAATGTCAAAAAACATATCTTTCACGGGCAATGCCACGGTGGCTAGTAGAAAATAAACTGATTGATCTACACACTTGTAACTTTTTAAATATTTAATTTCGTTTAATTTTAAATATTTAGATCATTTCAACAAAGAATTCGAAGGCCAGCACACAGTTCAAAGACACAATGTGCTGTTATCTTTTAATGTTAAGAAGATAAGATATTTAAGTTTGCATTGTAAGTGGCTGAGTCAGTAGGTAATAAATATGTTTACTATCAATTTTTAAATGCATTTGATGAAAAATTTTAAGTACAACTACCTACAAATCCTTTAATTTATTTTATATGTAAAAACTATATGAATGGTAAAAATATTTTGCAGGTAGTTTGCGTTATTGTCAAAGAAGAAACAGGAAAACTCACAGTGAAGAATATACAAAGTTGATACAAAAAACAATAATATTTAGTGTTAAGTATAATGATAGCCTTATTATATTACAGGGGTTATTTTTAAAATTAAAATCAATTTCTAACATTGCCGATTTTTTAAAATCATCCCCAGGACTCTGTGAAAACAATAATATATAATTGATGTAACCACCTATGGTCTCAATATGGATAGACTATAGGTAACATCAATTATGTATTATTGGGAAGTTTAGTGGTAGATCTACCATTTTTTTCTTGTGAGCATTATATTTCCAAGACAAGAGCGCATCTTCCCTAAAAAAGGGCGGCATGACTGAAATGACAAATTTTTAGTAGTTATACTCTTTAACAAATTCCCATATGCTATGAGAAGAGTAAATATTAGCAAATAGCACATTGCTATAATCGAAAAGAACCCGTTACCTCCTTGACGACAGGATTTCTTTTGTAAAAATCCCAGCATTAGGCTTTCCATTATTGTTAAATTATTGATGATATATTTGTATAATAAAGAATTTTGGTGGATTTAGGTTATAAAATGTTAATAAAAATTATACCTTTCCGTGCGTGAATTATTTAGGAATTTTCCTCGGCGAATATAATTCAATTTTGCATTTTTATAAGAAGGTAAATTGCTGCCTAAACAAACGCACAGTGCATGGAAAGTCTCTAGGGATGAACAGTTCACGGCATAGATGTCTGCAATATGTTTTCGTTGCTATTATAATAATAATAATATTTATTTGTTTAACTATAATACACAAATTCAAGTAAAGTATTACAACAGATAATGCGCGCTTAAACTCTTATTATAGTTTGAGTGCGCGAGGTAACAATGCTTTCGTAGATGCAAAGAAAATTAATCGATAAAAACGTATAATTTTGTATTATTATTATCGACAAAATAACGACTTTCCACTAGATAAAAGTTACATTTATATAAAATTACGAAGAAAATGATTTTGAACTCTTGATAAAGTACACTAAATGAAAAAAAGGAAAACTGTCACATGTTGCAACTAAAAATACTAAGTCTATAACTTTAACTACACAATTACGAACTTAGGTGGTACCTATACACAATGATAATGTAATAATGGCCCTGTGCTGATTTCAATTACATTTTGGTAAAAATCAAATAACGGTTGTTCATTTGAAAGTAAAGAAAGACATGTTATTTCAAAAGCGAATATTAAAAAAGTACGTATACTAAACGAGAGAAATTGTTTAGACAGGGTTATTAGAACAACCCAGTAAACTAATAATAAAAATTTAAATACATAACAATACGGAATAATATATTATTAACCGACTTTATACAATCATATTTTTTTAAATATGTAGGATTTAAGCAATCGCTAAACTGATAATCGTGTGATAATTAAAAGTGTATAAAAAAGTAGGTCGCAGCCAAATAAGGAAAATTTTTGAATAGTACTTACTTTAATTTATTTAAAAAAAAATCAAATTATATATTGCGTTCCATATACTCAAACAAATTTATGTCGTCTTCTGTACACATTAATTTATTTTTAGGTCATATATTAAGTCGTTGAATTTTCATTTTATTAATAGAATGAAAAAAAATACCTTATTATTTTTTGGTGCCAATAATTCCCATCAGTAAATTTTCACTGCATAAATTGTACATTCAATAAAAACTTTAAATGTCAGCTAGAGCATCTCCAAAAATATATTACACCGTTATGTTGCACTGCACACTACGACTTTGTTCATTAAATGTAAATACAAATACACAACAAAAAGCACATGTTTATTAACATGAGATAAGTGAAAACATATCTTTCACTTGCCAACACTATTTGAATACTACGGGTTTGTAATGGCTAGCCTGTTAACTTTAATCACCCACTCTTTCTTTAGATTCCGCGTATCTAAGCGTGAAGGTATTTCTCTTCTTGATACTGATAATACTTTAAGGATCTAAAGATATTCGTTAATTACTTGGATAATTCGCATAATCAGTCCTGGTAGTGTGATAACCGATAAGAGTGCGCCATTCTGAGATTCAGTTTAGAATTTTGAAAATACATTAATACATTGATGGATTTCATTTTATTTTTAAATCGAGATGTATGTAAAATGTATTTTTGTATCATTTTTAACAAACTTTAAAATATTCAAAAAAGGAATAGGTTCTCGCTGGTTTCACGATTCGATTCGTCTGTATGTGTTTCTCGGCCAGGGTGGTAACCTGAACTTGTAATATAGGATTCAGGGTAGAACGTTCTTAAATAAATAGGTGTGAAATCGGTAAACATTGCATATATTTCAAACATTTGCAGCAATGTTGTTTTAGTCAATATTTTGTAAAATTCAAAAACTCTACCATCGAAAACAGTAAATTACACAAGCACTCGAAATAATGTGTGCTGTCCGGTAGACTAAATTGCCATAACCTTACGTTTTTTAATACATTGAATAGGAATCTGATGTTAGATTTAGTCCATCCACATCCGTAGCCTTTTTTCTTTCTGTAACCTCAAGAAATAACTAAAAATCCCTCAAAATTCCACTTTCTTGACATGAAAAATAACTGGCAATCGATAAACCACATCAGATTCGAATTCAACGGATAAAAATATATTCTATACAGGGTGTCTCACCTGGAACTGAATCGATCGATATAGAGAAAAGTACGCATCAAAAAATTTTGAAAATTTAGATAATTACTAATGTCGGTGTGGTCAATCCAACTAAAATAATTACAAGCAGCTGGCACTTCCATTTATACCGGAAGTCGATACCAACTTGCTTATTTCAAATGGAACACGCTATATATTTTAGGGTTTTCGAAAAGAGCATAAAATTCTGAGTCGAAAATATATAGCATATCCTATACTTAAACCTAGCCGTTTCAGAGATATGTGACATTTTATAGAAAATTTGACAGGTGCAACGGTTTGCAAGAACCGTTATAACTTTCTTCGTGTAAAAGATCCTCATTTGCTTCTTGTCATGTAAAAAGAACACAAGGAGAACTACAACTGAAATAAATTCAATAATGTCATACCAAGTGTTCCGTTTTTCGCGTTACATTTTGTCAACTTCAAACCGCGAAAACTTGTTTAAGTCAAATGGAACACCCTGTATTTTTTTACGTCAAGCTGTGTAAAATTGAATTCCCTTTTTTCTGATATTAGCATTGTGGGGGTTAAAGTTACAACTTTTTTAAATATTTGCGATTTGATTAGAAATTCATGAATTGTTGTATCATTTCATCAAAATAGCCATGATTAGAAACAATCAGTCATTATTTTATGTCAAAAAATGCCAGCACGTTTAAATTATACCAACGAAAACTTTTTAAATTTGTTTATTATTTATGGAGAATGTGATAAAGTAATATCAAGAACTTGCAGCACATTTGCTACTCGATATCCAGAAAAACAGAAACCGTCACCAAACACTGTAAAACGCATACTGGAAAATTTTTAAAATTATGGCTGTGTCAAGGCAACAATGCAAAGAAGAAAGCCTATTGTTGATGACGAAAACATTGAAATAGTCATTCTGGGACATTTTCATGCATTTCCAAGGATGTCATTAAGACAAGCTGCTCTGGAATCGGGACTATGCAAGGATTCAATTCACAGAATCTTATTAAAACATAAGTTTCACCCGTTTTCATTCCATATGGTTCAAGGATTAAAAGAAACAGATTTCCTAAGAAGACAGAATTTTTGTGAGTCTGGTCTGAGGGTTACGATTCTTATTTGGGAAATATTATATGGACAGATGAAGCAAAATTTACTAAAAATGGACTTTTTAATAGACACAATTCGCATTATTGGAGTGACTCAAATCCTCATATGTTTAGAGAGCGAAACTTTCAGGAAAGTTGGCAGTTCAATGTTTACTGTGCCATAAGAAACGATAGAGTGGCAGCATTAAAACTTTATCAGGAAAATTTAAACGGTAAATTAAATTTTCTCTTCTGCTAATATCTATAGGTAAATTTTTGTTTTTTTTTTAGGTGAAAGATATCTGAATATCTTACAAAATTTGAATAACAACTATTTAGAAAATTTACCTCTCGCCGAACATAGAAACATTTTTTATCAGTAAGACGGTGCTCCCCCACATAACGCATATTTAACTAATAATTATTTACAAGAAACTTTTTATGATCAATGGATTGCCAATAATGGACCTTTCTTATGGCCTCCTCGCTCGCCCGATTTATCAGTTCTGGATTATTTCTTTTGGGGAACTATTAAAAATAAAGTTTATGAGAGCCCATTGACAACCATTGAAGATTATATGCAAAGAGTAAGAAATGCATTTCAAAACATATCACAGGATTCAATTAGAAGAGCTACCCATGAGGAACTAATCCGAAGGTGCGAAAAATGTGTCGAGGTTCGAGGGCGGAATTTTGAGCAATTATTAAATTAAAATGAAATCATATTTTAAATTGATCTTATCTCTGCTATTTTAGTTCATGCCATATCTTCAATTCGATTAATACGCATGTTACAGTGTTAGTGTTATTTTGCGTTTTTGTAGATATCGAGTAGCAAATGTGCTGCAAGTTCTTGATATTACTTTATCACATTCTCCATAAATAATAAACAAATTTAAAAAGTTTTTGTTGGTATAATTTAAACGTGCTGGCATTTTTTGACATAAGATAATGACTGATTGTTTCTAATCATGGCCATTTTGATGACAACAATTCATGAATTTCTAATAAAATCGCAAATATTTCAAAAAGTAACTTTAACCCACACAATGCTAATATCAGAAAAAAGGGAATTCAATTTTACACAATTTGACGTAAAAAATACAGGGTGTTCCATTTGACATAAACAAGTTTTCACGGTTTGAAATTTACAAAATGGAACGCGAAAAACGGAACACTTGGTATGATATTATTGAATTTATTTCAGTAGTAGAACGTAGTTCTCCTTGTGTCATTTTTACGTGACAAGAAGCAAATGAGGATCTCTTACACGAAGAAAGTTATAACGGTCCTTGCAAACCGTTGCACCTGTCAAATTTTCTATAAAATGTCAAATATCTCTGAAACGGCTAGGTTTAGGTATAGGATATGCTACATATTCTCGACTCAAAATTTTATGCTCTTTTCGAAAGCCCTAAAATATATAGGGTGTTCCATTTGAAATAAGCAAGTTGGTATCGACTTCCGGTGCGGAAGTGCCAGCTGCTTGTAATTATTTTAGTTGGATTGGCCACACCGACATTAGTAATTATCTAAATTTTCAAAATTTTCTGAGGCGTACTTTTCTCTATATCGATCGATTCAGTTCCCGGTGGGACACCCTGTATAATAAAAAAAAATATTTTTAAAAAAGCTTTTACTTAAATGCTCTAAAAAGTGAAAAATAAACTTTGATAATAAACCCATCATTTTGTTACATTATATAATTATTTTTATGATATAAAAACTTGTCGCGAGATTTTCCTGTGTAAAGGAGGTTGCTCGCGACAAGCTTTTATATCATAAAAAATTATATATTGTAACAAAATGATGGGATTGATTTATTTTATATTTTTTACAGCATTTAAATAAGAGCTTTTTTTTAAAAAAAATTTTATGTAATTTTATTTAGTATTTTGATATGCTGTAATCCTCAGATATCGATTTTGAGACGAATCGGATCATAAACGGTAAAGTCGTCCGCTATCTTGAAACTAAATTTTTTACTAGAAATTCGTAATCCGCGTCCCCGAAAACCCCCAGATTTTGATCGATTTGGACATAAATGACAAAAGTCGTGAGCCATATTGGCGCCGCCATTTTGAATTTCTGAACTTTGACTGAAAATTCATAATCCGCGACCTAGAAAACTCCCAGATATCGATTTTGAGTTGAATCGGATCTTACGGTAAAGTCGTCTGCCATCTTGAAGTCGCCATCCTGAACTAAATTTTTGACTATAACTTCGAAATCAGCAAACCCGAAAACCTCAAGATATCGATTTTGATCGATTTGGACTATAAATGACATAAGTCGTCCGCCATATTGGCGCCACCATTTAGAATTTCTAAATTTTGACGAAGAATTCATAATTGGCGACCTAGAAAAGCCCCCAGTTATCGATTTGGAGTCGAATCGGATCATAAGCGATAAAGTCGTCCGCCATTTTGTTTTTTTCTTATATGAAAATTTTAAAGTATATTGTCACCGAACTTATACACATACTCGTGCAAAATTTCAAAGCTCTAGCTTAATTAAAACTAATCGAAATTTTGATTGCAAGATTTGACCTAAATAAACTAACCAAGAAATATTGCAAGTTTATAATAAAAGCTTTTAAAAAATAGAACGCCTCAAGAGGTCTTATAGCCCGGTTGTCAGAGACTAATTTTGATGCAAAGTTAGAATGAATTGTTACCTCGCTAATTTTTTCATGAAAGGCTAGTTTTTTGCTAGTAGAAAGTGACTCAAAAAAGTTCACCAAAATTTACCCCCGCGAATCCCTATAAGCAACCCTCTGAAACGGAAAAATTCAGTTTTTTGCTAATATCTCGAAAGATAATGAAAAAAATAAAAAAACCACGTGAAAGAGCGGAAAATAATACAAAAAAATAGTATAAAAGTTTTTCGGGCAAGTTGCTGTGTTTCTTCACTATTTGTCAATACTTGAACGTACCTCCGCGTGATTGGTTTGTCCACGGTGGATTGTCGTGTGTTTTCTGTTACGTATCTTCCTACAAGAGCGGGCTTCCAAGAACTGGGTAATCTCTGCGTATCATCCCGTTTATTAAGATTTTGTGGTCTTTTTTCGATCTGTATGGCCTCTCTGGTAATCCTTAACCTATAATGCTCGATATTAGCTACTGTTCTGGTGTTGTCGAAGTCTATTTTGTGTCCTGTGGATTTTACATGCTGTGCTAGGGACGATTTTTCTCCTCTTTCCGTACTGCATTCATATGTTCTTCCTTTCTTACACTAATACGTCTATTGGTATGTCCTATGTATGATTTATTGCAATCTTGGCACGGGATTTCGTATACTCCTTGGTTTTCAAGGGTAGTTTTTGATTTTGAATTACGGAGGACTGCACTGATTTTTCGGTCTGTTTTAAATATTGTTTCTATGTTATGTTTACGTAGAAGTTTGCCAATTTTATCTGTCGTCCCTTTCACGTAAGGTAGATATGCTTTTGCCGCTGGCATATCTACTTTACGTGTAGTAGGTACACATAGTCATAGACTTTATGTGCATAACACATAAGGACCAAAATTAAATCGCATAAACAGTCATATTTCATAAAATTTAAGGTTTTTTATTCACAGATGATGAATTCCATATCTGCTCAGAACATCATGCAGTATGTAGACATATTAAGCTCGAATTTAAATGAAATATAGGTAAGGCAGTGTTGGATCTACGGGTTTTCTGGCCCAACCTCCCCCATTTACGGACTTGGCAAAAGTTGGGAAAACATTAATCACCAATCGATTTTCATTTTTATATATCAGAAATAATGTGTTAATTTTAATTTTGTGCGAATTACAATTTAAGAAGATAGATTATGACAGTTATTGGGATTTAAGTTTGTGGGATTTCTTACTTCATGACAAAATATTTTGACTCCATGTCAGTATATAGAAAAAATGAATCTAAATCCCCTTGACGAAATCCTGATCCGTCGCACTAATGTAGAGCTATATAATTTCATAGTCCTAAATTCAACCTAAACTACATACGTCATAAGGTTCAGTTTGTTTAGATTTTTCACCGCTGTATACATTCATGACTCGCTGTAATGTGTAATCGCATACATTCGGACGCTTTTAACTAGTCTTGGCATCATTACTAAGGGTTCATTGTAGCCGATAAAAAGTAATCGACTGATATTTCCGTTGTAAATATGGTTCCATTCAATGACTCGATCACAATATCATTGTTTTACTGTCAGTGCCATTGTCATGTTAAGTAAAAATATATTGTCATTTATGCCTTACCATGTGTTATGTAAAGCAGAAAACGATTATATTATCGCTGAACTTAAACAAGGTTGAACTCAACAACGCATAGTGGATGAAGTTAATTACAGCAAAAGTGTGATTCAAAAATTAAATCTAAAGTGGATAGAAACTCATAAAGTGAGTAGGACCGGAAGAGTTAGTTATTGTAACTCAAAATGAGTGGAACAATTCGGATGAAAACTACAACATAAAAAATTTAATTAGTTCCATGCCTAGAAGGTTGCAAAATGTTCTACAAAAATATGGCAGTTCTACCAAATATTAGTTCTTTTTAATATTACATTTTGGATATTGACTTTCTTTGTTGCCCAAGGGATGCTGGGAAGTTGGGTTCCTTTTTGGATTGAACGGAGTTGGATTCGCATATTCCACAAGGGTATTGTTGTTTAATGGAGTTGTTTTACTTGGACTCCGCCAGAACCCACTGTCCTACTTAGATGATTTTTTATCCACTTGCAATTTAATTTTTGAGTAGTGTCTTGTCATGTTTCCACTGTCAGCGACATATTTTGCTAAGGGCGTAGGGGAAGATCGCCCAAGATGGCCAGTCCCAGAGGGGCGGCCGGAGAGTCGTTCGATCGTCTCCGGCGGCTGCTCCTATATCGTATAAAAAATATTTTGGTATAATCGTGTACGATACTGGAGCGGCCGATTATATTCGCCCAGAGTGCAAGATTTAGAAGTACGTCCCTGTCCATTGCTGTCATGTCACAAATGTTTTAAGTGAAAATTCATAAACCTTGCTATAACAAAAAATTATTTACTTACCTTTTGTTACTTTGTAACCTCATCCCATATCAATAAATCTAAATAACCTACAAATTAATAATGTTCCCGAAATAATACACTTTATTCTCCTTAACATAATCTTTATTTTCGACTTTAATTGGAAATGTGGGAAAAATATGATATGTAAAAAGTACAGTGAAAACACTGAAGGTTTCTATGGTGGAAAAGGGTATAAAATGTACCTTTTACCCTTTAAAAATAGAAAAATATTTAACAAATATATATTACTATAATATATATATGATTAATTAATGTACATCTTATTTTCGTCATGGGTTAAAATAGTGTACAATTTTAATTTATTGGCAAGTTTATCAATCATAGTAAGCTTTTAACAGTTTGACAGTCACGTGTTTGATAGATATTTTTAAAATCTTAACTGTACCTGTCACGGAAGTGGTGATTTATCGGCATCAGTAAATATTTTCATAATCAAGAAACGGCAAATCGTCGTAAATATCATGCTCTCTGTATGTGTAATTTTTCGACATTAGCAACAAATTTAGTTATTAATTTATAGAATTATGGAAGTTTATAATGTTTTATGTTATATAAATCTACGCATTTTTAAGACCTCTGAATATTTTAATATGGCGAAATTAAATATGACATCCAATATTTCAAGAACTTTCGAATTTACGGAAAATGGCCCTAAAATTTAGGTAACAAAATTTTTCTTCAGACGTCAAAAAAACCTGACTTTAATGACACGCTTCGCAAACTTAAATTGTTACTTATCTGACGCTCCATATGAGAGGCACTAATAATATATTGTTTTACATAGAGTAAAAGTGACATTTTTTGTGTCGAAGATGTACTTCATTAACGAGCGGGGCGAGAAGAAGAGCCGAGACACAAAAAATCACTTTACTCCTCATAAAACATGCTATTCTTTCTTCAAATAGTTTTAGTGCCGCTCGTGAGCGGCAATAAAAGACTTTTACTGATGCTCAGAGTAAAGGACTTCCAAGTACTTTTTCTTCCGCTTGAGCGGACTTTTACTTATGTTGCTAATGACAACGCGCAACTAAATTTTTTATTTTTATTTTTTTATTGCTAAATCGACGTTTGAAGAATAAGTAACATGTCTTATTCGGAGTAAGCCAATTTTACTATAAAACAATATACTATTACTACCGCCGACGAGTAGGAGACTGAAAGAATTTGAAGGAAAAAATATCAGTATTTAATTCATATTCAACATTTAAATAAGTAGGTATGTTCCGAGGTATGTTCTTTGGTTAAGCACATCCTCAACACAAAAAATGTAATTTTTCTAAATATCCCTTTTTGTGTGTATCTAATAACAAAGAAAACGCTATTACGAAATGGATAAATTATGTAGGCAGTTTTACTGTAAACATATACGATAGGTGAAAAAAATAAACGGAAGCATTATAGAGGATATTAAAAAATATATTAGATTTAGACAAATGGCGGGTTTCTATAAGTACCCAGCTCCACCTAGTATGTTGTACTAATTTTCTATATACTTTTTGCATAAGTATCTAAATGTACAATTAAAAACACAAACTCATGGTTTTGTTGCCAGTGGAAATTCTAGTTTAAGTTACCCGAAGCTAGACATGTGGAAAAATGTTATTTTTGGCACTAATTTATCAAAATGGCGGCTTATTCAAGTGTACTTTATGCAATTTTATTGTATAAAAAAACAATAATGTGTCAAAACAGACCATACAATTAACATGAATTATCTGGAAGACCTTCCTTCAATGTTCAAACATATCAACTATGGTTATATGTAAGAGTATAGTTTCATTTAAATGAGTTACGGTCAACAACTTTCTTGCTGTTAGATGCCAAAGAATTAAAATAATTAAATAATAATTTGACCTATTAATAGCATAATAAATTAAAAGAATCTAATAAGCTTCAGTCATAATAATTATTTTTCTATATTACATAATGAAAGGTTTACAACTGTATTACCTTCGCATTTACTCCTAGCGACTGATTGGTCCGATTTTTGGTCGATGATAAAAGAGAATATATAGTGTGGTGCACTTATTTAAAAGAACCGCAATACAAAAAAGTTCTTCACATCTCTTCTTGAGTAGCATTTCTTAAAAAAATAGATCAAAATTATACCGCGCGTGACGTACCTTTGAAAGATATCATGGTTTATTTGAATTTTATCTTTACATATTTTTACTGATTTTAATTTGGTGATTTTCGGCAATTAACGGCATTTATCCCGTCAATAGTCCATAAAAAAGTTGCAGAAAAAGGCTTAAAACACAAAAGTTCTGTCAGGGATGAAACATGGTTAGCCCCCGTTTTCGAGGACGCTGAATACGATGGTGATCAGGGCACTGAACACGATGGTGATATTTTTAAGGTTCCCACTCCTCAGTAACTACCCGTAAAGGGAAAAACCACCCCTATTCGGTCGTTTTTCGAGTTTAAGGATAGCTGCTAAGGGGTGGGACCTTAAAAATATCACCATCGTGTTCCTGTCACAGAACTTTTGGGGTTTTTTCAACTTTTTCATGGACTACAATCGCAGAGCCGGTTTTAGATATAAATTGGTCCTAGACCCAGGTCAATTTTGCCTCGAATAGGAACAACATTGCCAGTATAATATACTTTATCTTTGATATGACTATGATAGACTATATTTCTTGTATTATAATTTCTATGATTGCTAACAGTTTATAGGCACTAACCACGCCCCCGCAGAGTGGCGCCCCTAGGCCCGGGCCTATGATGCCTAGTTATAAAACCGGCCCTGGTCAATCGTCAATTCAAATTAAATGCCCATGTAATCAATCACATAACATATATATGAATAAAAAAATAATATTTGCCTATTATAAAAGTCAGTAAAGATCTTTCGGATCTATCCACAACTGAACTGTTTATAATTGAAATATTATTATCACAACCTTTACAGTCAGAAAAAATGCGATACTGTTCATAAATAGTAAACATTATTTGTTTATCGATTTAAACACGAGTATTTGCTTTGGTATGATAATTAATATCGTTATAGAATATTTGTGCAAAAATACTTTCCATTTTACTTTTTGCTAAGCTTGATCACCAAACAGATACATAAATTATCTTTCGCAAAGAACCATTCCAAATACAGTGTGAGATTCTGCTAAAAGATTGGACAGAAATAAACTGAACAGTTCATTTGAACTGAAGGCTTGCAATGCATACTGTTCTTATTTGATCCGCTATAATTCTTAACCCGTGACTGTTGAAGACATATTATAAGTAATTAAGTTTTAGTAGTGTTAATATAGAACGGCAAGGTTTCATTTCTAGTGTAGGGAGTATTTACAAATTTTATCGTCGGGCTAGGACACAGAAAACATGCTTGAATCGCCAAAATGATTGTGGCATTCTAACCTTTTGTCTTTATTATAAAGTATCACATATTTTGCAAAAAGGGTACAAATTCAACTGAAATTAACACCGCATAGATTACATTCAATTGCTGCCCGTGGTAAGGAATTGGAGAATTCTATTTACATTTGACAGAAAGGATTTTTGGAAGGCGACCAATGCAGTGGACGACCGTCAACAATAACAAATGAAGAAACCATTGAAAATATCTAAAATATGGTGTATAGACTGCTGATCTTTTGCAACGACTACACGAAATAATTTGAGAGGAAAAGTCTAGAACAAGCCAGAAAAGGTTGATTTTCTAATAGGCCAATGCAATCGGCCATTCCCCGTCCCAGTTGTGATCGATGACTTTACTTTAGGCTCTAATTATTACAGCCACAACGCGTCCTTGTGTCCTATTAGTCTGATAGAACTCAATCTGACTACTAACTATTCCCGAAACTAAAAAATATTCTAGTCGAAAAGAAAAATTCGTCGCATGAAGAGGTTATTGCAGAAATAAATGACATGTAGCAAATTAACTTGGTATAACCGTACTGGACCATGATGGAATAGTCTTTAAAAAAAACGGATGATTTTCGACCTCGTCAGAGCACGTTGGCGACGAACAGGCGAAGAAGTAAAAGAAATGGCCGCACTTTTATACACATGTTTGTTGCAAGCACGAGCGTCCTATATAAGAAATTTTAAATATTTATGTACAATTTAGACAAATAAAATCGGCAGCTACTGAAAGCGGCTGGAACCTCCCCACTCGGTGGATCTTTGAAGCCGAAAAGAGCATTAAATTGTGTGACAAAACGGCACTAAACGTAATCCGATCTCATCCAAAACCTTTTCAGATCTTCTGGGGCACTAAAAAAAACCCTCAAATATGATCTATGCGAGTTATTACCTACATTATCGCTCGTTGAATAATATACTATTAGGATATTAACAACTTTAACATCACTTGAACGACTAAGAAAGTCTAGTTAACCTAAATACTATAGATTTGTAAAGCAACAAACTGAAAATTGGTAAAGTGATAATCTATAGTAAATTCACCAACGAAGGTACAGAAAGCATATGATATTGATATTGTTACATCTACCTTTAAAGTTTGTGACAATCCACTAAAAGTTACAAATATGCCGAAATCTTATTAACATGACATGACAGCAACGTTATCGGATGACAAACGATGACAATGACAATCGTCAAAATTTGCTCATTGCAATCCGATCGCTCGCGGCTGTCTTTGTTGAATGAAACATTAGTATTTCAGTAATTTTACTAGATTTTAGAGGAATATTTGTAGTTTGATTCTTCGATTTGTCTATATATATATTTAAAAACGGCACTAAACGTAACCCGCTCTACTCCTAGAGCAGTGAAGAAACCCTCACACGTAAATTGACACGTGATGTGACGAGTTTCATGACGTAACGGCTACGCGCATCGATCATGTCATGCAAAATGCGATCTATGCCATATTTGCTTTGTTTCTAATTTTTTTCACGGAAACCAAATCGAAAGGGTGGAAATGTGATACATCGTTGAAATCAGGATTTTAACTGCTTTTGAATGGTTCCATTGCAAATTGGAAGTAATGATAAAATAAACAACTTGTTGCGTCAAAATGACACTAAACCTAATCCGATCTCAACCAAAACATTTTCAGATCTTCTGGGGCACTAAAGAAACGCACACGCAAAGTTTCATTCAAATCTGTTCAGTAGTTTCGACGCTATCGTGCTAGCACACATACAGACACACACACACACACACACACACACAGACATTTTTCAAAAACCACTTTTTTGGGTTCCTAGGACCTCAGAACGTACAGATTTGATGTTATCTCAATTTTCGTTTTTGAATCAATTTTAGTAACCTCTCACAATTTCATTGTTATATTATATTATTACTCCACCACTGTGCACTGACAAAGTAATACAATTTTAGTCCATGAAAAAGTTGAAAAAAAAACCCAAAAGTTCTGTTACAGGGATGAAACATGGGTCCCCCGTTTTAGAGGGCGCAGAATACGATGGTGATATTTTTAAGGTTCCCACCCCTCACCAACTACCCCTAAGCTCGAAAAAACGCACCTAAAATCGTCTCCTTTTCATATTTCTTGATACCGGGCGTGTGGGGACTCGGTGGATCGGGGTTTTTAAGGGGAATTGAATATATTACATGATAGACATGTGTATACAAAACTTATGCCTATAGAATATGTAAAGTTCCATAATAAAATCCGATCCGACAAGTGCTCACATGCCTAGTGCCTCTAAATATAAAAAGGGGGTGATTTTGAGGATTTGGGGGTGTTTAATAGATAATGGGGGATGAAATAGTATTGACATCGTATTTAACGCTCTTGAAAACGGAGAGAAAACATTTTCCACTAATTTGTATTTTTCGGTGGATTTCAATGTTAGGGGTAGTGGTAGTTTCAACCCTGGGGTTTATGGCATGTTTCGTCGCTCAACTCCCTTTACAATGTTTAAATCCCCTTAAAAACCCCGAGCCAACGAGTCCCCACATGCCCAGTATCAAGAAATACGAAAAGTGGGGGATAAATGAATATTTCCATCGTGTTGAGCACCCTCGAAATCAAGGATAAACAAATTTTCATGCATTTTGATTGTTTTGAGGATATTTTAATATTAAGGGTGGTGGTAGTTTCAATCCCGGGGATGTATAAGATGTTGTATGATTAAATTTCATACGGTCTACCCGAATCCTGCCCAAAAAACCGATCCGCATGCCTACGATGGAGAAAAACGCAAAATTGGGGTGTTTTTTCCAGTTTAAGGGTAATTACTGAGGGGTGGGAACCTTAAAAATATCACCATCGTGTTCAGCGCCCTCAAAAATAAGGGGGAGACCCATGTTTCATCTCTGTAACAGAACATTTGTGTTTTAAGCCTTTTTGCAACTTTTTCATGGAGTATTTACTGAGAAGTGTCTCATTAACTTTTCGGTGGTAACCGAAAAGTTAATGAGGTTTTGTCTAAACACTCTAAACCATTTGATTCAGTAATTTTGGGTAATAGATATCTGATCAAAAATGTTTTCTAGGAGGCAAAATTCTAGTATTAGGGACATTCTGGCCAATGAAAACGATAAGTTGTCAGACGATGATTCTCTACAGGATTATACCATTCTCGATATTAATCATGACCAAGATAATAACAAAGAAAAGAAGATCCTTCACCGCGAATGATACCTGGAACTGCTTCTGAAAAAATACATAATTAAGATGATATTTCATGTTAATGAAATGATGTTTAGTTATAAACTAATTCCAAAATTGAATAGGAGTTTAAATTAAAAGTGTCTTACATGGAATCGAATGCTGAATACAGATACAAAATTCTTTAGCAGTGATAATTTGCCTACTGAACTGAAGGAAATTGAGTCACCTTATGCATTTTTCAAGGTCGGTATATTTCCATTGGGAGCTGTTAGAATTAACTGAGTTCTAATTTTAACATGTCTCAGGAAATAATAGATCAAACAACATAAACAACGTCATGCAACCCTGTCAGAGATAGTAACAAAAGTTGATGGCACTTATTTGACGCCTTGATAATAAGGTTGTAAATATGTTAAGTTATGTTATGTGGGTAGTTCTCCCAATATTGAGGAAAAAAGATTTTTAGAAAAGAAAACCGCTTATTACTGTAAAATAAACAAAATCTGTTACAATCTTGTTGTATATTGGTAATAATACACGGCGGGTTCTTCAGAGCATATATTGAACTGCTTATATACTTTAAACGAGGATAATTGAAACTGGTCAGTGTTAAAGCACAGGGCCGTGCGCACTGAACTTTATATTTTGTCCTATATATTTAGCAATGGTGTCGAGATTCGAATGGTAGTTGAAACTGTGCAGGCGAGTCCGAGCCTGGCAATGTAATCAGCGTGAATGAACCATCTACGACTGCACTGGTTTAAAGATAATAAAACGGACAGGCCTACTAGCATAAAAAAAAACTCGTAAATCGTTTCAAAGGCGGACTTAGAGATGTGCTGTCTGTGCCAGTGCAGTGCGTAGATACCTGTTATAATATCAAGCGTAGGAGTTTAGTTAGTTATTGTTCATATTTATAAATATTTACTACTATATAAAAGGCAAAATATTTTAATTATTTACTAATTTATCATGGCTTTCTGGAGACCATTTGAAACAGAGGATAATATAATAACGCCCGAAAATCTTATCATTTTCTTATGACAAACATTTCTATTTACCTCCGCCCATGTGCAATAAACAGATGGCGGCTGTTTTTGCCGGCTTTTAGTTTTTATACGGTTTCAATTAAGTTCGTTTATACTTTACCTATAATAAATTAAATTTCTCACGTTCACGATACTTAAAACTAACCATTGGCGTACGCCCGTTTCTAATAACTCTTAACCTCACTCTCTGAGCAACCTTGTTCATTTCATTGGCGTACCTCACAGTCTGTTCATTGGCCTACACAACAAATCTATGATAAATATATGGATGGAGTAGCCCTTAGATAATATAGAATAAAAATTTGATCCGGGATGATGTGCGTAAATTTTTCCGTTTTATAGTTATCACTGTGAGCTCCTGGATTATTTGGCGCAGGAACAAAAAAGAAAACAGATTTTCCCACGCCAGAAGTACTAACTGATGGCCGCAGTCACCTCTTTGTTTGGTGTCAAGAGGGACATAGATGCAAAATATCCTGGATGTGGTAGAAAGAATTTTATCAAATGTGAAAAATGTGTCGGAATATAGAAAGAAACTGTTTCTTCAAACTTCATACTGAATAAATATTTTTTAAAAGTCGTTATTGCACATTGTGTCAAATATGCCATGTACATATGAATGAGAGCTGGGTTTTAAAAAATGAAAGTAGTTTCAATACATAAGATAATGTAGCAACGCTGCTTATGATGACACAGATTACTCGCAAAATTGTGTACGTAGGTAGCTGTTTTAGTTTTTAGTAGCCTAGTAATAGCAATGGTGTATTTATGTATGTCCCTATGAAAAACTGAATAAATTATGTAAACAATTGGTTTTAAAACTGCTTGAATGTTTATTTCGTAAAGGTTATTCCCAACAAAAAATAACTCGTAAGAATAAACAAAATAACAATTCTTGTCAATGTTGATATGCCTTACTTCATCTTTGGTTATATAACTGGTGGGGCATTTAAATTGAGACAGCGATTATCTCAGGACCAGTGGATTTTTGAAAAATGTTTGAAATAAACGTTTGAGGTGTCGAGGGGGAAACAAAGTGATGATATTGGTTTTTGACCTTGGCCACGTTTTCAAGGTCATTTAGGAGTCTACTTTGTTTTTTCTTATGGAAACCTATATTTTTATTACAGCACCTTTTGTCTGAAACTTTTTTTATTCGACCCCAACTTTGTAAGATATTCAAGTTAAATGCCGCGCCTAGTATATACCACATACCGAGGCTGATTCTATGAAGGAGGGGGCATAAAGCAACAGTGTTACCATGGGTGGTCAATAGTCCGATTTGAGGATTTTTTTGGACTCTAATCCCGCTCTTCATATTTTTAACAGAAACAAAGAAAGAAACAATTAAAATATAAAGAGCGAGTCTTCACTTTCTAAAGCTAAAGCAAACGATAATTTAGTGAATACAGTACTGTTTCCATAAGAATATAGACAAAGTAATCGCAAATTGGACGTTTAAGGGACATTTTATTTTTGAGGTGGGGGGCGGCAAAATCCAATCTTGTCCCGCCTCAAGAAATGTCCAGATCCGGCACTGCCACTTACTTCCACGGAAATAATCGAGAAGTAATTTAAAGATATGTGCCAACATTGCATTTGCCACAAGACATTCATATGACATTCTTTTAACCATCATCCTTTTCTTGGGAGAACAATAAGTGTGAAAAAATAAAAATTCATTCAAAATAATTTGTCATTCTTTTTTGTCTCGTCACGAACTTTTCAAAGGCTCGTCGTTTTGTAGATAACATAATACTCTCTTGAGTTTACATCTTTACGAGTATTAAAAGGACAGCTGAAAAACCGAAATAGAAACCTTCCCACAAATCAATCACAATCAACTCTAAACTGACGTCAATTAAAATAACACTAAAATGTTTAACACAATGTCGATATTACTCAATCTTGGTTAAAGTAACATAGTTTTCCTCTCCCCATAATCGTCCCACATTACGATTGGGAAATTTAAGTTCATGATTTCTTTAAGACTGTCAGTCTGAAAACTGTTAATATAGCATACTATGAATATAGATACCAATACAACAAACGGCAAACTGTTTTAGGATTTTTATACATTGCAAATATTATATTTTGGCACAGGAAAAAATAGTGCATATATTATATAAAATGTGCAACATGTATAATAATGACAAATATTCTCCCCTGTTTTATTTTAACATCACTTTATTGCTTTCATAAATAGAAATATTGTTTTATTTGTTTTAGAGCAGGTTTTTAATTCATAAAGAAAACAGGGGAAAATGCAGCTACTTAAAATGATTAATTATAATAAATAATTTGTCGCATTAGATTTAGTATAAAATTATTCATAAAATGGATAAAATTTTCTGTAGAAATCGGGACAAGAACTACAAAAATGATGAGATGAGGCAACAGGTTAAAGTAACACAAAAAAAAAACTAATTCTGACAACAAGTTGTTTTTGATATACTGAATCAGTTCCATGTCCGAGTGTGTAGAGTAGCATAATTTCCAAAAAAGAAACAATCGTATCCTCTCGCATATGTATTGAAAATTAAAGTTTGTTTCGGTTGTACGATATATTGTACTAACTCTATAACCGAAATAACTCCAATTTTTAATATGCGGGCAGTTATTAGTACAATGTGGTCCTAAATCATACTTTTCGAAAACGACATTTTTTATTTTTCAATTTTTCTGCTATTTGAAAATTGTTTTTCTTTTTGCTTAAATGTTTTCACACTGTGAAGAAGTAGTACACCGTTAGTACAAACCAACTTTACAAACGTGTAAAAATACGGGGAATGGGGAAATAATATTTTCTAATTTCACTACAAAATGGTATTATAATAAAGGAATTTTTTTTAAATATATTGTTCAAATTGGGATATACTTATTAAAGTATAAATCTGTTATTTTTGACATGTTACACATTTTTTGCTATTTTCGATTTATCCGTATGTTGCAGCTTTTTTATTTTTTTAAATGGAAAGGGAACATTTTTTTCATGGTTACGATGGGAAATTAAATTTTCTTTACAGCTCCTTTACCGAAGTTAAATCAGTTGAGAAAAAAAGAAATTTAGTCAGTGTACAGAAAATTTTGAACAATAATACATCTGCATTTTCTTTAATAATGAATACCTGACACTTAAAGTTTTATAAAAAAAATTAATTTTAAAAAATCATTGAAAAATAGTTTTTTGTAAGAAAAAAGATTTTTTTTTCTTCTATAATTTGGGTTTACCTTTTTGCAGAAAATATAAAATTAGGTTATGCTAAAAGAAAACTATTAAGGATAATAAATAAAAAGTTAATTTCCTTAAAATTTCGAATTATGAAAAAGTTACCTTTTAATTTCAACAGTTGCAAAAAATGTGTAGCATGCGGGGGCGTATATACCTTACTAAGCCAAAGTACTCAAATTTGAAAATTTTACTTTATTTGGGTCATCTGGTTTATCATACAAGCAATACAATAGACCATAGAAAAGTAACAGAAATTAATTTTAAATATATTCTTCAAAGGACAAGAGAACCAGGGAAAATAATTTTAGATTGGTAGCATTACTTAATATGCATTTATTTACACACAAAATTATCCTTCCTTAATGTATATTTTATAGACACCAAGAATGTTACTTATCTATAAAATATACCAAAGTTAATCTGTACATTAGGTTTAGTTCTTAGCCCCTTTTCACACTGGGCGATTTAGTAGTGCAACTAATGCTGGGTTAAGTTACATTATCTCATAGATAATAATAATAATATTTATTGGTTTATAAAACAGAAATTGTTTTACACAAGTCAAACATACAAATATCAAGCATATTACATAAAAAGTGTAAATATATATAGAAAAACAAAAAAGAAATATTTTGTCAAAAAAGCAAAACATTGAATTATAACATAATATACTAAGTCAATAAAACAGGAAATACATACATAAAAAATATATGCACAAAAAAAACTGGGTAAAATATAAATAAAAGGTTCAAAACTGCAGGTGCAGCGAAGTCTTAATAAAAAACACATAAAATTAAGGGTACCTTATCGAACCAGTACTTATTTAAAGAACGAAATCATTAACCTCATAACCATTTTTTTCCAGTATTATTTTTTTCAATTTAAATTTAAAAACATGTAAATTTGGAGAGAAAGTTTTATCTCCTCGCTTAGAGCATTAAAATAGAGTCGATCTCGAGGTTAATCTGTTTATCAATGTCAAAAGTGATAGTTAAAGTGCTGGATAAAATAACCTTAACTTGGAAGTAGCGGATAATGAAATAACCAGAGGGTAAATCAACGCAAGCGCAAATATCAAAATAACAGACATCTGCCCAGGGTTGCCGATTGGTGAGAAATTTCCCGATATCGGAGAATTTCAACTGATCGTGGGTAAAAATTGGGGATTAATATCCAGTGAGGAGAAACGGGGATTTGTAGAGTTCAGACATTATGATGAGTTTTTATATTTGTAGAGGATTAAAAGAGAAACAATTCAATTTTGAGAAAATCCCCGGTCCTTATCAAATTGTGTTAGGAAAAATTCTCTCCGCGTTCTCGTCATATTGCGTTTGTTTCATTTTGACTTAATTTCAGTAAACACAGATTTTGAGCGCGTGGGGGGTTTCGGGGAATTGACGATGCACAATCAGGTATTTTCAACAAATTCAATCGGCAACACTGCAACAGGTCTTGATAAACACTACCAACTTTAACTACAACTTTATTTGCTGGATATCGTTAACTACGAAATAGTTATCCAACAGTTTTAACCTTGCATTGATAAACCAGCCCTTAGTCGTATATCCTTTTATTCAACCGCACTACTAAATCGCACTGCTAAGTCGCCCAGTGTGAAAAGGGGCTTAAGGGTGCGTTACCAAGATCAAATAGTGCGTAAAATATCATCATTCTTATTTTACACTCTTCTTAAAAACGAGCCAACAGAATTCAGAATTGATTTCATTATGTAAACTAGCAAACTTAAGACAAGGACCTATTATATTTAATATTGTAATCCTAGGTAAAATTAAGTTTCCAAAATTTTCTCGTCCTTGATTAGGTATTCAACGCGAACGTTCTACTCATTCGTCCCTAATTCACCATAAATTGTTTTATATTCTACAAAGGGACTTAAATTTTCAAATAAAATATAATACGATGTAGTATAAAACAAAATAACAAAAAAAAGTGAAAAGTCTGTATAATATTTGTTCCTATTAAAGTTTAATGTCGAATGCAAATTTGTTAAATTTCGTCTAAAATAGTTGGACGTGTTGCTACTAGAGGCAGCATCATCGCGATGACCATTGCTAGACGTGTGTCAAAGCAGGGTCGGGCTCATAATTTTTCATTTGGCCTGAGAGCTTCGAGTGGCGGAATCATATGTAAATAAATATGTTATGTGTTTCTAATAGCTAAATTCGTTGATTTACTAATTATTCGTCTTTTATGCCAACTACATACGCGCAACCCACAATACTTCAAGGTGTTTTGTATGTCACCGAGGATTTGTTTGTAACTGGTACGTATAAACATAAGATCACGTCACGATTACATTCGTACGGTCCTGTACGCCGCTAGACTAGTGTGGCTTATGTATTATCGACAGGGCGATGTAATTCGATTACTTACAAATTTACTCGCGATTGACTGGTGCGTGCAAACCCACTCTTAAAGGACGAATTATTTCAGGTAAAAATTTAAATATTTAAATATTTTACATTTTCAAATTGGAAGTTAGCATTCTTCCTCCGACCACACTTTTGCATAGTAAAAATATTTTTATTTACGTGGTTTCTTATCAACAATATTAGTACTAATATTAATAACAACAATAACCACGAATGTTTATGTAATGCAAAACATAATACAGGGTGACTTGTGGAAAACGGACGTATTTCAAATGGCTAGTACACAGTCGTTAGTGTGGGTAGGAAAGTGGGGAGGGGTCTTTCATTTTGAAGTGGCCTCCTGTAACTTTTATCTGTAGGGTTACCTGAATAACGAGTTTATCTTCACAAACCCCGTACTTTGATGGAGTTGAATGATATCATTAGAAAAGAAGTGCATCTGATTGACCGATAGCAGTTGTCCCGAATTATGGATAAAATCTGCATTCAAAAGGATGACCTTTCATTCTGTAAAAATAAAATAATTTTTTCTTGAAACCAAACTGAGTACAGTTGATTTAAAAAAAAACTGGTACACTTTCTTTTTATGTAAATCATTCATTCTTTGACTGATATTAATAATCTTACAAATGCCACTTTGACGTTAATCAGTGGCGTCATTATTAAAAATGGTTCGACATCTAACAGATATTCAAAAACTTCGAATTGTTTCTAAAATTGAAGATGGTTGGTCCATAAGAAGACTTGCTGCTGAATGCAATGTGAGTAAAACCACGATAATGAGTGTTAAAAAACAATAGGAAACTAACCAAACGGTATCCCGTAAAGTTGGTTCCGGTAGGCCCAGAAAGAGCAATAGACGCACCTACGTTCGCCCCCTCAATCTGAAAATCTTATAAATTACCTAAGAGAAAACCCTTTTCAGACTGCAGTAAATGCAATTTCAGATACAAATTTCCCTGCTTCGGTACCTACTGCTTGCAGAAGAATAAAACTAGGAAGCGAATTGAAGAGCTGTTCAGCGGCTAAAAAATACAAACTTTCAGAAGAAAAGAAGCAGGGTAGGATTATTTTTGCACTGAACTATATAATCAATGATGAAAACTTCTGGGGTGAAGTTGTCTTTTCTGATGAAAAGGTTTTTAAATCCTGTAACGATGGACATGTTCGCGTATATAGGCCTCCTTCCACTAGATACGACGAAAAATATACTTCGATCCACAAATATCAGGAAGGTTTTCAGTCAATGTCTGGGCTTGGATGAGCCTAAATGGTTTAGGTGTGTGTTGGAACAGTGGTGGTCATCTCAATTCCATTTATTGAAATATTAGACAATATTATGTTGCTGTCAGTAATACAGGTGTTTCCGGAAAATAATTTTATTTTCCAACAAGACAACTGCTCCATACATACGGCCCACCGTGTCAGGCAATGGTTTCTTAATAAAAACATAGAAGTTGATACCGTGGCCATCTAAAAGTTCGGATTTAAATCCAATTGAAAATCTTTGGGGACTAATGGTGAAACATATAAGAAAATTAAATAACCATCCAAATAATGCCCAAGAATTGGAAGGGATAATTGAAGACGCTTGGAAGAACTTGTTGCAAGAAGTTGATCTTGCAAGAAATCTGATTTTGTCCATGCCTGCAAGACTTCAGGCAGTTTTAGATGCTAATGGAGCAATGACAAAATATTAATTAATTCTATATTACGTAGTTGAAGTTCATTTATTTTATTTTTTTATTGTATTTTTATGTTCAGCCTGCATTGTTTACATTTTTTTTAATCTCAAGTGGTATGTTTGTGTTCTTATTTTGAAAACAGAATTATCATTATTCAGTTAGTATTTTAATTACAACCATTAGTAGAATTATCTGTAACAAATATTATTTTTTTAAACAATAATATGGCAGGCTTGAAAATGTTTTGAAAAAGTTATTTTCTAATTATTTTTTAAAATTCCATTTGAATAAAATTAAAAGGAAAGGTTTAATAAGTTTAAAAACACTAAGAAAACCGGTCTCCTCCAAAAAACCCAGGTCCGGAGTAAATCATCTCTTCTCCACCCCCCTCTCGACATGCCTGGCCAGCCATATTTACAGACATATGCACACAACTAAACTATTAAGATTTTCGATTACAAGAGTTTTGTACCAGTTTTTTTTTAAATCAACTGTACTATTCATTTGAAAAACGTCCGCTTCCTCAAGTCAGCCTGTACAAGAATATTATATTTCTCCAAACAGAAAATCGTGACATGTTTTACTCATTTCGTGACATTAAAGTTTGACGTTTCAGATGGCTGTGCGTTGCCAGTAGCACTTTACAACAACTATTATATATTGTTTTATTAAGAGTAAAAGTGATACTTTTGTGGCGAGTCTGTAGGTTCATAAAAATGGATTTTTCTCCGAATAGGACATGTTATTTTTTCTTCAAATGTCGATTAGCTATAAAAAATTAAAGATAAAAAATTTAGCTGTGCGTTGCCATTAGCAACGGAAGTAATAGTCCGTTCGAGCAGAAGAAAAAGTATTTTTACTTCCGTTGCTAATGGCAACACACAGCCATCTCAAATGTCAAACTTTAATGTCATGAAATGAGTAAGAAATGTCATAATTTTCTGACGGCACGTTCAAATAGCCGTTGTAGCTCTAGTAAGTGTCCTTTCCAAATATGAGTTTCGCGTAAGTTTTTGATCCAGGATTACTTCTAGATACAAAACTTCACTGGAGAAGTTTAGCATTCAGCATAGGAAATCTAAGGATTGAGTTTTCTCCTTTTGGTGAACAGAACAATAACTGTTTTACTCGGATTGACATTAAGCCCCTGTGATGAGCACCATTTGGATTATGTAAATTTAAACTGTCATTTCTCTGACACTCCATCTGAACAGAAATAGAAATCTTTTACTTCCGCTCTCATCATTATGAGCGGCAGTAAAAGTCTTTTACTGCCATCCACAAGCGGCACTAGAAGTATTTGAAGAAAAAATAGCATGTTCTATGAAGAGTAAAGTGATTTTTAGCATGTCGGCTGTTTTTACCGGACTATCTTCGCTCTTCAATTAAGTACATTCTCGATACAAAAAATGTCACTTTCACTCCATATAAAACAACATAAGTACTATTATTGTATTGTCATCGGGACTACATGTGTATTTGAAATTGCAAGATGTTTACATACAATTGGCATGGCACCTGTGTATCTGTCTGTCTGTGGGTGATACGTTCTTTCTAGAACACGACTCAATGTGGAAATCTGAAATTTTAGACAAAAGACTTGGGAAAGCCAAAGTAGAACGCCATTGAATATTGGTGAATTCGATGCGCCAGGGGCTGATCTAGCAAATTGTATAAGACCCTTTTTGCTCTTAATTTGATTTTCTATAGATACCAATGATTATTTTATTTTTGTTTCTGGAGCACCATCCCTAAAAAGGGGTGGAACTTATCACCTAGAAAAAAGTAAACTTCCTCATAAGATAGATAGTGAGGTTTATAAGACCCATTTATTATCAATTTATAAAAAAAAACAAATTCCCATTCAGCATCTCTCGTTTCAGAAATATCGCAGTTTGAACCCCAAGAAACCATATTATTTCCCCTACAACCTGCTTTTCATTTGAAAGAAGCATGTGAGAGAAAGGCTAATATATCCCCGGGTGCGCACAATTAATATTAACGTGTTTAACAGATTAGAATAAATTTCAATAACTACTACACACTCGAAAACAAATAATTTTATACCATATCTATTCCTATAGTTCAAAATATTTATACAGTTATGTACAATTTAAAAAGTGTCTTATGGGCCTAGTGGTCATTTTAATTCAATAAAAAAATATATAAAATCACAATTTTTAAATACTTGGTTCCCCCTACCTATACATATTTCCAAATTGATTCAAAACTGTATTTAATATGTACGGTTTTGCAATATAACTTTGAATAACACAATTTGTTTGAAAAAGTTTGATTATTATAGAGTGCTACTATCATACAGTGTCATATTTAATTCTACAATATATTTAATTTTATTAAGGCTCTTATTTGAAACACAATTGCTTTATATAAAATCAGTTCTTTAGTAAACAACTTTTTATGAACATTATATACTTATACTAAAGTAGATACTTTTACTAACTAAAATTTAAGGAGCTGAGAAAACTTCTCTTAAGTACTGACTTTGCCTTTATTAAATAGGTTAATATAAAAAATCCTATCTATATCTATTTAACATCAACAAAATACAGTTTTGAAACATTTACACATCGATGGCAAGTTTATAAATTGTCACCTCATTTACCGAAACAACTTTATGTCCTACTATTATGGTCTTTTGGTAAATCTTGGATACGCATTATGATAATTTAACCCCAAACACCTATA
Source organism: Leptura quadrifasciata (assembly GCA_963675555.1). NCBI lineage: Eukaryota > Metazoa > Arthropoda > Insecta > Coleoptera > Cerambycidae > Leptura > Leptura quadrifasciata. Next base: position 50,005,592 of record OY776678.1, read on the forward strand.
CCCTAAATTGTGTCAAGGGTGACTGAGCCAAAGCCTATTGCTCAAAATGTCTTCTGAACTGTTTAATTACAGCTTAGGTATAACAATGTTTTTAAGGCTTACATGCGGGAGGATTAAAATGCAGACATAGGCGGACTACAAAAATGAAATCCTGGAGAAAGACGATACAATAATTTAAAGATTTTTTTCTTTACATATGTGCAATTATTTTTTATTAAAAATATAGTAGTGTGGCCTATTGTATTGTCTTTATCTAAATTGTGTCTTTAATTCAGTATATCAAAGGTAGACACAATAAAATAATTTAAGAAAGTATACATAAATTGCCACTATCTCCCTGGCTATTATTTAAATTAAACCAGTTTAAAAGGAATTTCGGGACTTTCAATTTCTATCATATGCATTTTGAACATCAGACTTATTGCTTACAAGATATTTGAGATTTAAACAATATACCTCTACTTTTATAAACGTTTGAGCACCGACTGTAAACTCTTTAGAACTTTTCATCGCACAGAAATAAAAAAGCAACATAATATTTGTCCCTTCATGAGCTTTTTTTTTGTGCCAAATCAATCTTTCATTAAGCATAATACTTTTTAAGTTACTTAAGAAACCCTCTCATGGTACCAATTTTTCCATGCTAAAATCTCAATTTTCAAATCGTTATAACTTGGAAAATATTAATCTTCATCAAAAATTATGTATCAATTATTTTCTTAAAACTTGATTCTGTATTAGATACATCTATCTCTTAACTCCTCCCACCTTTCGGTTTTGAATGATCCCTCTTGCCAGCAAAAATTCCTACCAAGGAAACCTTTCCCATCTCCTCTCTTCAAACATTAGTGGGAGAAGAAAATATATCCTCTATTAAGTTTTACAATATTAGCCCTATTCTATTGTTTACAAAACTAAATTTACTCAACGCGAGAAGGCTCTCATTCTCTACTTTTTCCTCTATATTCTTTATTCTACATTAATTGCTCAATCATCGTTACTGGCTCTGAACATTTCCTTACTTGTCCTAAATCGCTTTCTTCTTATGTCTACATTCCCCTATTCTTCTATAACATATCTACTTCCCTTCACTCTATCTTGTCTCTCACATACAAACCTTACACCATAATCTCTTCCCCATTTCACATTTACACTCCTTATTCAGGTCCCTCAGTTACCTCCAGAGGTAACTCTGCAGGTTCCCCTGCCAGCCAGCCACCTGTGTCTCCTTAAGCAATAATCCCAAGAATTCGTACCTAACCCATTTCTGGACAGACCTCAAACAAGGCCCTTCTATTAGTTTCTTCCTGCCACTTCCTTTGCCACTCGCCTAACACTCTCTCTTATTCTCCATTTCATTCTTCTATTACTTATCTATTCCTATCCTTCCATCCTTGGACCATTCTCTGTTGGATCTCTTGGAACTGTATTCGCCCTAAGGTGTGGCACAACTAGTTACTCCTAGAAAACACAGGGAGAGAAACTGAAGAAGGTAAGATATAAGAAATTAAATGATCATTTTCTCTAGAACGGCTCTAACAATTTTGATTTCATTTACCCACTGGTTCTTTAGGGAATTTCTTAGTTTTTTTCTCTAAAACAGCTCTTACAATTTTGATTAAATTCAATACTTGTGTACTACTTAGCACTGATATGGCATATGAAGTGCCAAAACTAGTTGCCTCTAGGAGATGCAGTGATAGATGGTGTAGGCGGTAGGTTTTAAAGAATTAATTTTTTTCCCTAAAACGACTCTAAACAATTTTGGTTAAGTTTAACACTAGAATACTGCTCTTATACTAGTGTGAAGTGGCATAATTACCTGCTCCTAATAATGTAGGGAAGAGGTTGTGAGTGTGAAGAATTGAATAGTTATTTTCTCCAAAATCATAATAATAATTTTCATTAAATTTAATACAAAGATACTCCATTAGCACCGGTATGAGATGATTAATCTCTACTAAAAGATTTAGAGAGGGAATCTGTGAGGGAAGTGGTCAAAAAATTAGTGAATAACAAAACTAAATTAAAATTAAGTGCAGAAATGTCTTTTATAGTATGTGTTTAATATTTCACCTTCGCATTTTCCTTTCTCTCGCTTTAATATTTTCCAGGCGCACGAGGGTATGAAGCCTGCCTATAATCAAAAAAGTTCATCCACTTGACACTTTCATTTCTTTCCGCAATCATTCTATCCTAAATCGTACTCAACGCAATTCCCACAGCGACAGTTTCTGCCGCTACTATGGGGGTCGCATCCCTTATTCACTATCTTATCCCCTAATGTTCCTTATATCACTACCCTATTCCCACTTTCTCATCATCATCCATGCTAACATCAGTATAGTCCACAATGTATCCCTCTTTCTTTCTGTTCCGTCCATACCGTTACCCATGACACTGAACGATGGGTGCGGCCTATCTATTTAATTACGATTTTTATTTGCTGCCCCTTCTTCCTACTCACTACATACAGGACCACCTCAAAATTATTTAGAGAAGGTATTTCATCTATATCCTCCAGATGAGTCATCTCATAGGCCCTCTAGATACTAAGGAGTGCCATTCTCTATATCGCCACTCTACTTCCCCATATTTCTGCCCTGTACAACACAAGGACTATAACTCTTTCATGAATGACCCTAAACAATCTCAGATTTTCTCCAAATCTCCTTTTTAACATGGTAAACATTCTCGTACAGGACACACCTACTCTTTTTTTAACACTCTCGACTCAAGCCCCAGGACATTCAGCACATCTTTCATGCCCCCTACTTCTTCCTTCATTCCCACCCTTGGTTTTTTTAACCTTATATCCTATTCCTGCAAACATTGCTTTGGTCTTCTCCAAGTTGTAGCAGAGAATATTCCTTCTCTTCTTCACTCCCTCAGAAGGGGTGAGAACCACCTGCGAATAAAAAGGTTTTTAAGTGTTCAATTTTGTTATAGATAATATACCAAACAGGATATGTCAACTCTACTTCTGTTAAAATTGAGTTTACATGCGGCAACAATGTGATAAGTCCGAGCTAAACTGATGAGGTCAAGAGCGCAATTGTTGAAAGGTCAAAGGGATTTTGCCTGCTATCTCCTGTTGTCATTCTCTATCTTTGGTAGAACACTACAATATTATGGTAGCACTATCTCCACATGCCCGTTGTAGTAACACGAAGTCACATGAAAGGATCTATCTTCCACTAGGATGCTAGGACATCGGGCCTGAGGGTTCAGGACTAAAGTCAAATATATCAAGTACGCATGTGAATGTCAAATAGTTTCCCAATGTTTGTATAGCTATTCGAACTCTCGAGCAGGAAATTTTGGTTTTGATATACAAACAGGAGTTAGATTTAAAATTTCGTACACTAAAACTGAAAATAAAATTTCAACCAGTTCAGAAGACATTTTAAAAGATATGAAACACTTCAGTCCCTTTTAACATCCTATCTCTGTTAAGGTGGTTTTGTGTTATAGGAAATGTCAGGCTGTCACAATAGCATAACTAGGATTTACACTTGAGAGATTGACCCATAATATTGATACAAAACATTAAGTAAGAAATAAAAGTCAACAGGTAATTGGTATCCGTTACAAAACAAAATAAAAATTGTAACAAAAGTGGCTCTAAAACCTGACCAAAAATTGATAAACGGCAATTATTTAAGAATTAGTTTTGTATAATTTTTTTCCAATGTTCAATAATTTGAAGAAAATAAAATCTATCTAAGTGAAAAAAATAGTCATAAATCTAGATAAATTATATAAAGTATATAATAAAAAGTAAATAAATATATATAGTAAAAAGCATAAAATTAGAAATTATCAGTTATAACGAAATAAACCAACTGCAGAACTTCTAATTTTAAATTAGATAGTAGGTGCTATGATTTAACGAACTTGCCACCATTAACATTAATATAAATAATTAAAAATTATATGACTAGCTATATAACCAAATATTATCTCTCTGTTAGAGCAACACCATGTTTGTAAACCACTAAATCTTTATTTTCGAAATCAAAATAGGCAGTCAGATGGTATGCCATGTTGGTCAGAACGACAACATATTCTGACAAGGCAAACATAGTATACACTAAAATAAAAATATGCGTTAGTTTCTTGAAGTCATACGCTAAGATTAAATTTTCAGTCAACATCATATCATGAAATTACAACTGTTTACTTTTATATAAATAGAACAAGTAGTACCCGAACACTCAATTATAAGAGATTCGATTACTGAAATTTATTTGAAACATTTAAGATAATTCTCATTACGACATAATTATTATCGCCGCAGGCCATGGCGTTAGTTGAAGTAAATAGATCCCAGTAAAGAAAAAACGCAACAAAAACTTTACGACATAATTATATCACCGTGGGCCATGGCGCCAAGCCTGACATTAAACATTCCCGACGCACATTAAAAACCTATAAAGATAAACGAGTCAATTTGCGAACAGCACTAAAAAGAGTACCAGTATTTCAATGAGGTCGTAAAGTTTTTGTTGCGCTTTTTATGTCTCGGTTTATTCCTACTTGAACTATAATTATTTTTCCCACGAGTCCCTAATTAATGGTGAGAAAATTAACAATATCACACTTGCACGATATATTCCTAACACACGTGTGTTGTCAACAGAAGCCGCTGTTAAGTTGTGAAAGCAGGCTGCTTTAGAGGAAGCTGGCAAGTTTCATGCGTAAGTTCGTCATGGTCTAAAAACATCTGATAAATGGCATGTCATATCTTAAATTATGAAATTATTAAATGAAAAGTAGTATTGTTTGTTTGAACGTGGGAAAAATATTGTACACAGTTTGTTCGAAAGTGTCTTACGCACATATGTGTTAAGTTTCACTTTCCATGATCATTTTATAATATACTATTATAGTTTGTTCAAACTACTTGTTTTAAACATAATGCCTAGTTATCGATATTATATTTACATTATGGGTACTATTTTCATCGAGATATAAATGAGAAACAGAAAATATTACCTGAGTGACACATCTAATTATCCAAACAGTTAAGAAATACGTAAACTTAGGCCGATCGCCCACCAGCACTACAGGATGGCGACGATACCGCTACACGAGGTATTTTCGAAGTCCCGGCAAATTTTTTAACTAGAAACTCGCCCACCAAAGCCAATGGTGACGCGCTTGGTATGCGACATTAAAATACTGGTCTCACAAGACTGAGCATGCCAATCTTTTCCGAGACGAAACCTGTTTTTGCTTTTTTTCAATCTATTACCAAAATCAGAAAAATAATATTAAATTTGTACAAATAATTGAAAGGCATCCCTGCTTTTCTAATTATAATTTAGCAGAATATTCTAAAAAGGATGTGACTGAAAACGTGTGGACAGAAATTGCAACAGAAATAAAATCCACAGGTTGGTGATATATGGATGAATGGAAAATCTACGTTCTTTTTCGATACAAATATAAAACAATCACGGCTTCTTCAACAATCGACATGCTGTACCTGACTAGTTTTATAAATGTCACAAAAGAACAAATAGTACAGCACGGCGTAGCGGTAGCGTAGCCTTGCTGTGCGAGTTCATTAATCAACTGGTTGCCGACAGGTCGCTATCATAAAAATATCGTAACGGTATCGTCGCCGTCCCTTAGTGCTGGTAGGTGATCGGCCTTACGGTTCATAAATTACCTTGCACCTAAGTTCATCTGTTAGTTTTAGTGTTTACTTATAAATAAATATATATTATATAGCATAGTTAATTCTACTTATATAATTTTTATTTTCTATGTTTATTTCTATTCTTTAATTTCTTAATTCGTTTTGTATTACATTATTCTTCTTCATATACTTTTTAATCAATTTTATAGTATAGTATTCAGCACATACAGGTGTTAATTCACATAGGTGCCTAAACCAACAAAATTTTTAATGTTACCAGATTGTGAATATATGTAGAAATTGTACTTGTATCAATTTTTGATTAATAAATAAATAAATAAATAAATGGAATTTAAAATAACTCTATGCATATATATCTTCTAAAAACAATCACGGAATCTACAAAATAATAGATTTGTCCAGTACCCGTATTACTGGAAAATAACTTGTGATACATACATTAAAAGACCAGTCAAAGGGTGTTTTTTTGCCAAACACTATAGGTAAATAAAACAAAACAAGAATAGCATAATTTGCTAGTGTTTCCAAAATGAAACTCATATGAAATACTGTAAATACAGTTTGCTTAATCCTGCTCTTGGGTTAGCGGTTTAGTTTTGGTGAAAGTAAATCTCAGAGTTTTCTTGTGAAATACCAATCTACTCTCAAATTTTTAACCTATGTGGTGTTGCTTTTCCAATAATTCATATACATAAGGAATTAAAGTTCCATCAGACCTGATTGTTTCTATTTTCAATATTTACAAAAATTCTATCAACAAAGACTTAAGGATATTGACTGTTCTTTGATAAATTGTTTCTCATTATATAATATTTTGAACTGAATAATTCTGTTATTTTGTATACTTCATAGGAATATATGTGGTAAACGACTTCAAAAAGGAGGGAATATTAACAGAATGCCACAATTTACTTTTAGACATTAGCCGTATGCAGTTGACCTAGAAAATGTAATAAAAATAGCTGCATAGGCAGGATTTTAAAATATCTAAATTTTTTTATATACACTATGTCTCACTTTTCATGACTTCATATTATAGCTCCCTTATTAACCATGCGATTTTTTTAGATAGATAGATAGATAAAAATTTGGGTGGCATGTATGTAATACCTATAAGGAGATTGTGCCACAGTAAAATATTTAAAAATACACCAGTGGCGTTCGTCGTTATGAATAAAAATGGACCTAATTTTCCAAAGAAAGATATTAGGCAAAGTTTTAACTGTAAAACAATATTGTTATGTGCTGCCCTCTAACGGAGAGAGATGTGATTAAGTTCCTGGTCAAAGTGAAGGGAAACCTGTTATTCTGTTACTCCCTGACTAGTAGGGTGGCGCCGTCTATGAGCCAATTGACGAACAATCATCTAGCACATAGTAGAAAACTATGGAGGATTCTAGAATAGGATTCTGGTACATTCCAAGTGTGTATATAAAGAGGTGAATCCAGCAGATGGGGACACAGTTCAGTTCAGTGAAGTAAACAGTTCAGTTTAGTGAAGTATTATAGAGTACAGTTCTAGTATACAGAGACAGTTTTTAGGTTAGACAAGAGCTGACAAGTTTAATTGAATTTATATTAGATTAAGTTATTATTAGTTGTGTGATTTTTAAGTATTTACTAGTGTAATTTTAGTGATTAATAAAATAGTGGTTAGTGAAGATTCTTGTTGCAAGTTATTTGAACCCACAGAGTGTTTACTGAAGACTGTAAACACGTAACAATTGGTGTCAGAAGCGGAATTGCGGATCCCACAATGACTAAAAAACCAAATCGTCCAACAAATTCAATTTGTCATAAAAGACTCTTAATATTATGCGATGAGACTGGACGTAACATTGGCAGGTTAGTCAGGAAAAAACTTGATGGTAGTGAATACCATGTTGAAACTATTATTAAACCTGGGGCTACATTTGAGCAGGTGACTGAAAACCTAGAATCATTAACTCAAGCTTATTCTGCCCAAGATCATGTAGTCTTAATGGCGGGATCTAATAACTTCAAATTCAAAAATAGGTATCCTCTTTTTAAAAACATCTGTAGTAAAATAAAGCAATGTACAAACCTCAATATATCAATTGCAACTGTACCTTTTGGTAGGAATTACAAGTTGAACAAATTTATACATAAATTTAATGTCAAACTAGGTGATTTTGTGAAAAAACTGGATAATTATGTTCCCGGTTCAGTCAATTTATTATGTGTGAATGGTAATCAAAAGATCTTAAACAAAAATGAAATTTCTAACCAAATAATCAGGGTGGTTATGAATAAAAATGTAAATAAAAACTTAATATTTGTAAACATAAGTAAGGATCAGGCTGCACAAAATAACTTAGATGCTAGTATTTCTACCGTCACTGACCTATCTGAAAATTCTGTGTGTTTAGTCAATGAATTAAATTGCAGTGAAGATGATCAGTTAAATACATCTCAATGTAATAATAAATCAAATGATTTTTTATACCCAAGGCTAACTCAAATGTCATTTTTGATGTAAAAGCAAATGCAATTAATGTTGCTCATGTTAATGTACAGAGTTTAATAAATAAGATAGATAGTGTTGAAATATTTACAAACGAAAAAAATTTAGATGTTCTATGCATAACCGAACATTGGATTACTAATATTCAAATATTGACCATATTGCATTGCCTAATTTCAAAACTGCTACGTATTTCGCACACAAGAACCATATTCATGGAGGTTCTTTAATTTTTATTAAATCTAACTTAGTCTTTAGAGAACTTAGCACATTCAGGGAATTATCTGTTGAGTGTCATATTGAAATGTGTGGTATATCTTTAAATCTTGATCAAAATGTCAAAGTAGTAATATGCTGTGTATATAGACCGCCTAATGGGGATGTCAATATATTTTTTAGTAAATTGTCATCTGCTTTAAATTATGCTATGAAAAACGGTGATAAGTATGACTTTATTATTTTGTGTGGTGACTTCAATATTGATTTGCTGGACAAAGTACTGCCCACTAGGGTGCTCTGTGACATTTTTGAGTCCTATCAGCTAATTATCACCACAAATGAACCAACACGAATATTTCAAAATATTAATGGTCATAGAAGTTCTTCAGCAATTGATTATGTAGTAACTAATATACCTTTCTCAAATTATAAGGTACAATTGTTTAATGCATTGTTAGCAGACCACCTGGCACACTTATTCTCTTTCTCTATTGATGTTGTAAGTAATAAAAATAATTGTAATAACAGTGTTACATTAAAGAGATTTATTACTGAAGAAAATCTTCATGAATTAAATGTGCGATTATCAAGTAACAATTGGGAATATATTTTAACTTTAGAGCCTAATGATGCTTTTGATGCCTTTTTACGTGATATTCAATGGTGTTTTGATACAGCATGCCCTGTCAAATTCATAAATTATAAAAGATATAGTAAAAAGGATAATAATTGGTTAACTGAAGATATAATTTAAGAAGGGCGATTACTTAGAAATCTGTTTAATAATTTAAAGTGTAACCCTATTGAAAATAATTTCTTAATATATAAGAATAGAAAAAGGCAGCATAGGTTACATATTAGACAGGCTAAGCAATATTTCTATAATAACAAAATAAATAATGCAGTCAATAGGTCCAGAGAAACATGGAGCATTGTAAATCAAAAACTTGGCAGAAAAAATATGTGGCAGAAACCTATTGAATTAAAAATCAATGATGAATTGATATATGATGAAAATAAAGTTCAAACTGTTTTGCTGCCCAATTTGCTACGATTGCCTCTGAAAATGTTACTAAACATTTTGGTTATAATTTATCGCTACCATACACAGTATGTGAAATTCAAAATAATTCTATGCTCTTTCATGAGGTTACTGAATTGGAACTCACTGAAGCTATTGGTGAACTGAAAAATAAAAAATCGTCTGGATTAGATGGATTAACGGCGCAAATATTGAAAAGTATATCATCTAATATATTGGTTCCTTTATTGTACCTTATTAATGTTTCTATCTTAAATGGCCACTTTCCTGAAGCACTTAAGATTGCTTCTGTTATTCCGATTTTTAAAAAAGGGTGTGAAAGTGATATGGACAATTACCGGCAGATATCTTTATTAAGTGTTATTGCTAAAATTATTGAAATTATTATAAGTAAGAGAATAGTATCATTTTTAGATAAATATAATATATTAAGTAATTGTCAGCATGGTTTTAGAAAGGGTAGGTCCATTGAAAGTGCATCTGCAAATCTGTTTGAATTTATTTATAATGAGTTAGATAATGGAAAATATACTGTAACAATTCTCTTTGACCTCTCTAAAGCTTTTGACTCTGTTGATAAAGATATTTTAGCTGGTAAATTAGAAACGATTAGCATCAGAGGTAATCTGCTAAAGTGTCTGATTTCTTATATGCAAAACAGAAGGCTCAGTGTTAGGTGCAATAAAGCGCAGTCCGACATATATGATGTTATTTTGGGAGTCCCACAAGGTTCTGTATTAGGTCCACTACTGTTTTTAATATATATCAACGATCTCCCAAAATTCATCAAAAATGGAGTTACTGTAATGTATGCGGACGATACTACCATTACTGTATCGGCAACTAATCCTGAAGAACTTTATACCAAAGTTAAACTTGTCTTAGATGAAATGAATATATGGTGTGATCGAAACAGATTAATATTAAATGAAAATAAGACAGTTTTCATAAATTTTAATCTAAAACGTCAAATTGTCATACCAGGTATTTCAATGTGTGATTCCACGAAGTTTCTGGGCACTGTGGTGGATAGTTCTTTGTCATGGGAACCTCATATTGATTTTGTTTGCAGTAAGCTAAATCAAGCCTACTTTGCTCTATTACAACTTAGATATATACTAAGTGAAGTAGGACTTATCAGTGTTTATTACGCTTTAGCCTATTCGCATCTGTCCTTAAATATATGTATTTGGGGCCACTCATCCAATTCAAGAAGGGCATTTATCTTACAGAAAAGAATAGTGCGTTTATTATTTGGCTTAGATAGCAGGAAAAGCTGTAGGAATACTTTCATTAACAAAAAAATTCTTACAGCGCCATGTATTTATATATACAAATGTTTGATTTTTGTCAAATGTAATATACAAAATTTTGAAACTCTCTCAGAACATCACGTATATAATACAAGGCATAAAAATAAGCTATCAATTCCTTTGCATAGGACATCTAAATTTAAAGAGTCGGTCCAATATAACTGTATATTATTTTACAATAAATTGCCTATAAATATACAGAACATGACCTTCTCAAAATATAAAGTCACTATAAAAAACATACTTCTTCAAAATGGTTACTATACTATTTCGGAATTCCTAAATCATGATTTATAAGACATGTTTAAGTTTCTTTTTTACCATTTGTCTGTTATTAGCTTTATTTGTTTTATTTATTTATTTATTTCTTTTATTGACTCATATTTTACATTTCTTGTTGTTTGTTGTTAAATAGCCGTTCTTATACTTATTCTATGTTAAATCGTTTTTATTGACTGTTAATTTACTTCTAATTTAATACAATTGTTATTTATTTATATTATTATTATATGTCTAACACTGACTTACCATATATACACAATGTATCTACAAGTGGTGAATACAATTATTATTATTATTATTATTATTATTTTTTTTTTTTTTTTTTTTTTTTTTACAAAAAACCAGTCACCCTACTCTGTGGCTCCGACCCTCACAGAGGGGAGCTGGTAATACCAATAGCCACTCCCCACGCCCGTGGGGTGAGTGACTACCGGGTCCGCGAATCGTGTGCCCTGAGTAGACGTAATGAACCGAGGATGACAGCCTTCTGCATTCTGCCGGCTAAGATCTCTGCCGAATCTCGGCATGCCGGTATGATCTTTAGTTCTGAAAGCAGCGTCTGTCTCATTCCACCGAGGGCTCCTATAATCAGTACCACTATTTTAACAGAATGGCCTGGATAAAGCCTGCGGAGTTCGAAGAGCAAATCTCGATATTTTGTCCGTTTTTCCTCCTCTTTCAAGACAATGTTGCTCTCAGCGGGAGCTGAGAATTCCACGACATACATTGTCTTGAGTTGGTGGTCGAGGAGTACTATGTCAGGCTTGTTGGCTTGTATTTGCCTGACGGTGGGAAACGAGTAGTTCCAATAAATTAGGCACTTCTCATTCCCCACAACGGACTCAATATCCCCCGGAACGTAAGGCAGCACTGGTGTTTCGTCTATCCCATACGAGTGCCTTAGATGATAGTAAAGCACTCGTAATGCTGCGTTGTGTCTATGAATATAGGCCGAGACTGCGTAAGTCGGGCAAGCCGACAGTAAGTGCATTACAGTCTCCGGCGCCCTGCGGCAGGCCCTGCAGCTGACATCAGGGACCTCCATACCCATGACACGACGTCGATAGACGAGAGTGTTAAATACACCATCCTGGCAAGCCATTATGAATCCCTCGGTCTCAGACTTCAGCCCAGCTGACCTTAAGAAGGCGAAGGTCAGCCTTTCGGATAAGCCGAGGTCTTCTATATTTTTATAGAAGATCCCGTGCAATGGCTTATCCTTATGGAGCTGCAGAAGGATGTTGTGTTCTGCAGCTCTAATGTGGGCTTTTAGTCGAACGGGTTCCAACTCGGTGACAGAGTCGGGGTTTACCCGCTCGACGTCGAAGATGAGACCAAGTTCATCGGCTGCTCTGCGTGCTGCCTTAAAGAGAAAAGCTCCTACCTCTGCATTTTCATGGTCTCGGACCATGCAGAGGAGGGGATCCGAACTCCTGATGACCTTACATGCTCCATCCAGAACCATCCTGCTATGGAGACTCTCCAAGCTCAAGAGTCCACGGCCTCCCCGATGTCGTGGGAGATATAACCGTGGAACGGACGATTTAGGATGCAAGCTCCTATTGAGATGCATCTTCTTGCGGGTTACTACATCGAGTTGACGCAGCTCTTCTCTAGTCCACTTCACTACTCCGAAAGAGTAGAGAAGGATCGGAACGGCAAGCATATTTGTAGCAGACACCTTGTTCTTCCCCGACAGTTCTGAAGACCAGATCTGTCGGAGTAGGTGCTGATACTTGCCGCGGAGAGCGTTTTTCACTACACTCACTTCTTGGGTGGAGCGTTGCTCGACACCCAAGTAAGTGTACGACTCTCCGGCATCTAGATGGTGTAAGATGCTTCCGTCCACGAGCTGCGCGTCCTCTCGGTAGTCACCGCATCGTCCTCTCTTGAGATGGATCAGTGCGCATTTGTCCAACCCGAACTGCATACCGACAGCCTGCGTGTACTCCTGTACCACCCTAAGGGACTGCTGGAGATCCCTCTCTCCAGAGGCATAAAGTTTAAGGTCATCCATATAAAATAGATGGGTGACCTTATGCCTCCTGTCGCCGGGGGTACCGCAGTTGTAGCCACGGGTTTTCCGGAGCGAGACGGATAATGGCAGTAGTGAGATGCAAAAGAGAAGGGGGCTGAGGGAATCTCCCTGAAATACTCCTCTTCTGAATGTTACCGACTCTGTTTGGACTCTATCGTTACCCGATGTTATGGTAAAACGAGTCCTCCAGAGCGGCATCAGTTCTTCAATACATCTCACTACGGGGCCTGGTACCACAAGACATCGGAGCAAGTGAACAATGAGCTCATGCGATGTCATGTCAAATGCCTTGCGGTAGTCGATCCAGGCCATAGAGAGGTTCCGCTTATACTGCATGGAGTCCTGCGTGACACATCTGTCGATCAGCAGGTTTTCCTTGCAGCCAGCGACACCTCTCTTCGACCCTCGTTGCTCATATATCCGTTCGTAAACCGGTTCAACTGCGTGGAGCACCCGCATGTACAAAATGCGTGTAAACACCTTGTAGCATGCGTTTAGACAGGTTATCGGTCTGTAGTTCTTTGGGTTGGACAAATCTCCGTTCTTGGGGATCAGCACTGTCCGCCCCTCAACAACCCAAGAAGGGATTTGCTGCTCCCCATTTAACCAGGAATTAAAAATTCTGGCCAAATGGTGGTGGGTGCTCGATAACTTTTTCCACCAAAAGTTATTTATCCCATCGGGACCTGGAGCAGAAAAATTCTTAGAGCCCTCAAGAGCCCTACGAACCTCTTCTGGGGTTATTGGTTCGCACACTTCCTGTGGTTGCTGAAGCCTTTGACAAAAGGCTTCAAAGTGTGCAAGGGCAGGAGAATCTCGGTTGAGTGGAAGCCTCTCCTCGTACAGCGTTTTCCAGAAGTTCTCCACCTGATCTGCAGTCGGCGGATTTTCTACAACACGCGGAGGCGGTTGGAAGAGGCGCGAGGGCTTTTCGCGGAACAGTTTATTTTCCGCAAGCCCTCTCGCCCGCCTCACTAATGACTTTTTGCAAGTCACTAGCATCCGTATCCTGTCGAGACAGTGCTGTTTGGTGGTTCGCAGCACTGCCTCATTGAGTGTGTGATGGGCGCGTCTTAAGTTGGCGGCTAATCGACGCACTTTAGGCGTGAACGGCCTGTTGGCCGCCATATAGTCCATCACACATTGGATACGGGATGCGTGTTGCCTCGCCGACCGGATCTTGGCTTCCATCTTTTGTATGCGCCGCTCCGCCCTCTCCTGTGGAGAAGCAGTGTTTTGCCCCTCCACCCGAGAAAAGCGTTGAGCAGCAGCATACACGGCACAATTTATGTGCCAGAGGTCAGCCCGTTCTGGTAGCACTGCACGAAGTTCTTCATCCACTCTGGCCAGGTCTTGTGGCCCGGGGGTTTTTATGTGGTGTAACCCCCGTCTGGTACTGAGGCCCTCTGGTGTTGGCGGAACGAGAAGAACCACGTCCTCAACCGGTGAATGCGGCGGCCCTTCTGCCACCTCATTCACCGGTCCAGGAGCAGCCCTCACGTAGCCCCTACTACGAAGGTGGGATACGTAGTCACGCAGATTTTGTGGCGTGAAGGCGCTATGCTCTGGTAGCCTCTCACACCACAGAGCATGCATCCGCGCCATGTATCCCCTCCGCGCGGGCTCACTGCTTTCATAGCACAGCAGAAGGTCGTCCCTTAAATCATCGGTCCACTCAAAGCGTCCTTGTAGCTCGCGGTCGTCGTCATTATTATTATTTTTTTTTTTTTTTTTTTTTTTTTTTTTTTTTTTTTTTTTTTTTTACAAAAAACCAGTCACCCTACTCTGTGGCTCCGACCCTCACAGAGGGGAGCTGGTAATACCAATAGCCACTCCCCACGCCCGTGGGGTGAGTGACTACCGGGTCCGCGAATCGTGTGCCCTGAGTAGACGTAATGAACCGAGGATGACAGCCTTCTGCATTCTGCCGGCTAAGATCTCTGCCGAATCTCGGCATGCCGGTATGATCTTTAGTTCTGAAAGCAGCGTCTGTCTCATTCCACCGAGGGCTCCTATAATCAGTACCACTATTTTAACAGAATGGCCTGGATAAAGCCTGCGGAGTTCGAAGAGCAAATCTCGATATTTTGTCCGTTTTTCCTCCTCTTTCAAGACAATGTTGCTCTCAGCGGGAGCTGAGAATTCCACGACATACATTGTCTTGAGTTGGTGGTCGAGGAGTACTATGTCAGGCTTGTTGGCTTGTATTTGCCTGACGGTGGGAAACGAGTAGTTCCAATAAATTAGGCACTTCTCATTCCCCACAACGGACTCAATATCCCCCGGAACGTAAGGCAGCACTGGTGTTTCGTCTATCCCATACGAGTGCCTTAGATGATAGTAAAGCACTCGTAATGCTGCGTTGTGTCTATGAATATAGGCCGAGACTGCGTAAGTCGGGCAAGCCGACAGTAAGTGCATTACAGTCTCCGGCGCCCTGCGGCAGGCCCTGCAGCTGACATCAGGGACCTCCATACCCATGACACGACGTCGATAGACGAGAGTGTTAAATACACCATCCTGGCAAGCCATTATGAATCCCTCGGTCTCAGACTTCAGCCCAGCTGACCTTAAGAAGGCGAAGGTCAGCCTTTCGGATAAGCCGAGGTCTTCTATATTTTTATAGAAGATCCCGTGCAATGGCTTATCCTTATGGAGCTGCAGAAGGATGTTGTGTTCTGCAGCTCTAATGTGGGCTTTTAGTCGAACGGGTTCCAACTCGGTGACAGAGTCGGGGTTTACCCGCTCGACGTCGAAGATGAGACTAAGTTCATCGGCTGCTCTGCGTGCTGCCTTAAAGAGAAAAGCTCCTACCTCTGCATTTTCATGGTCTCGGACCATGCAGAGGAGGGGATCCGAACTCCTGATGACCTTACATGCTCCATCCAGAACCATCCTGCTATGGAGACTCTCCAAGCTCAAGAGTCCACGGCCTCCCCGATGTCGTGGGAGATATAACCGTGGAACGGACGATTTAGGATGCAAGCTCCTATTGAGATGCATCTTCTTGCGGGTTACTACATCGAGTTGACGCAGCTCTTCTCTAGTCCACTTCACTACTCCGAAAGAGTAGAGAAGGATCGGAACGGCAAGCATATTTGTAGCAGACACCTTGTTCTTCCCCGACAGTTCTGAAGACCAGATCTGTCGGAGTAGGTGCTGATACTTGCCGCGGAGAGCGTTTTTCACTACACTCACTTCTTGGGTGGAGCGTTGCTCGACACCCAAGTAAGTGTACGACTCTCCGGCATCTAGATGGTGTAAGATGCTTCCGTCCACGAGCTGCGCGTCCTCTCCGTAGTCACCGCATCGTCCTCTCTTGAGATGGATCAGTGCGCATTTGTCCAACCCGAACTGCATACCGACAGCCTGCGTGTACTCCTGTACCACCCTAAGGGACTGCTGGAGATCCCTCTCTCCAGAGGCATAAAGTTTAAGGTCATCCATATAAAATAGATGGGTGACCTTATGCCTCCTGTCGCCGGGGGTACCGCAGTTGTAGCCACGGGTTTTCCGGAGCGAGACGGATAATGGCAGTAGTGAGATGCAAAAGAGAAGGGGGCTGAGGGAATCTCCCTGAAATACTCCTCTTCTGAATGTTACCGACTCTGTTTGGACTCTATCGTTACCCGATGTTATGGTAAAACGAGTCCTCCAGAGCGGCATCAGTTCTTCAATACATCTCACTACGGGGCCTGGTACCACAAGACATCGGAGCAAGTGAACAATGAGCTCATGCGATGTCATGTCAAATGCCTTGCGGTAGTCGATCCAGGCCATAGAGAGGTTCCGCTTATACTGCATGGAGTCCTGCGTGACACATCTGTCGATCAGCAGGTTTTCCTTGCAGCCAGCGACACCTCTCTTCGACCCTCGTTGCTCATATATCCGTTCGTAAACCGGTTCAACTGCGTGGAGCACCCGCACGTACAAAATGCGTTATTATTATTATTATTATTATTATTATTATTATTATTATTAGTACTGTACTGTACTGTACTGTACTTGTACTATTTTAAGTTTTACTGTATTGTACTATTTATGTATCAATAGACTTAAGCATTGTTTTTTTGACACATCCAATGTCATACATGATCAATTGGGAAAATAAATTATCTTATCTTATCTAGAATTTCTGAAGAATTCGACGAAGTTCCATAGTGTTCTATTTGGAAAACACTGGCGATAGTGAAGTGTCACACTGGAAAGTGATATAGACATTAGACAAAACTAACTTGTGATAGTGTGAGAAAATTTATAGAACATTCTATTCTGAATTTTGTGGACATATTTGACGTATACCAGATATAGACTTTAAATAAGACTTGTTAGTGTCGTTTGTTAGTTTTTGAATGGAAACAAGAAGCATGGCTGCTGAAAAACAAATGCAAGACATGTTCGCTGCATTTAGAAAAATGATGCTAGAGGAAAAAGAAGAACAAGAGAAACGACATCAAGAAGAAAAGGAAGAGCAAGAGAAACGACGCCAAGAAGAAAAAGAACAAGAGAGACGTCAAGAAGAAAAAGAAAGACGATGTCAGAAAGAAAAAGAAGAACAGGAGAGATGTGAAGAAGAAAAAGAAAGAAAACGACAAGAAGAAAGGGAAGAACAGAAAAGAAAATGACAAGAAGAAAAGGAAGAATTGAGAAAAATTATACAGGTGCAACAAGATGCTATCCTGTCAGCCACTAATGAGGTCAAGGAAAAAGTAGATAAAGTTGAACAAAAAGTGACTGGTGTCGAAGGAAAAGTGACCACAGTCGAAGAAGAAGTAGGTGATGTCAAAGGAAAAGTAAATAAGGTTGAAGAGGAAGTAACTGAAGTCAAAGGGAAAGTTACTGGTGTCGAAGGGGAAGTTAGTGGAGTTAAAGGGAAAGTTACTGATATGGAAGAAAAATTTCGTGCAGTTCAAGGAGACGTAGAGCGACTTAAGCGACTGTTAAGAGAACAAGGGGGCCAGCTGGTATTATCATCGTCAGGTCCTCGATTACAACCGCCATCCTTTGATGGTCAAACTTCTTGGTCAACCTACAAAAGACAATTTGAGGCAGCGGCATGCGCAAACAATTGGAGTAATGAAGACAAAGCTATGGCATTGGTGCTAGCATTAAGAGGTCAAGCCTCAGAGTTGCTTCAGACTATCCCAGTGATGCAGCAACGGGATTTTAAAGTTTTGGAGGCTGCACTAGATCTAAGATATGGTGACCAACACCTCGCCCAAGTATACCGGACTCAGCTCAAATCACGCACACAAAAGGCTGGGGAAAGTTTACAAGATTTTGAAGCAGCTGTTGAGCGACTGACATACCTGGCTTACCCGGATCCACCCAAAGAATTCCAGGAACAATTAACAGTTGGTACTTTCATTGATGGCATAAGAGACGAGGAGATCAGGCGAGTCCTTAGATTATCTCGAGATAAGACTGGTAGTGAAGCCTTGATCCGTGCCCTCGAGATTGAAGCCGCTTACAAAGAGACTGCACATCCGAGAGTACGAGCCATGAAGGTAGAAGAAGAGGACCATTTAGAAAAATCAAATATGGAATCTTTGATGGCAGACATACACAAAATGATAAGCCAGTTGATGACCAAACCAGATGCTCCAAGGAAGCAGGAAAGAGAACAGAGCGATGAACAGCCAAGGAGAGTGATTCGATGTTATAAGTGCGGCAAACCAGGGCATATTAAGCGAAACTGTCGGCAGCGGAGCCCTGAGAGAGTAAATGCTGAAGAACCGCAGGAAAACTAAAGATAGCCAGCACCTTGAGGGGTGTGTTGGCTGCTGAATGCGGTGCCCCCAGAGAGATACGGGTTTCCCAGATTAGAAGAGTCCCAAGTAGTCTGCTGTTGGATGGCTATGTAAACAAAAGGAGATGTATCTTCACTATCGACACAGGTGCCACGTCATCAATAGTGCGGCCCGGATTTTTATCAGGAATAAAAGTTGATAAAAGCCAAAATGGATGGTTGTTCAAACAGCCACAGGAGACAGGGTAAGGGTTCATGGAGAAGTTGATCTAGATCTGCAGTTTGGACGCCTGTGCTTTAGTCATAGGGTTATTGTGGCTGACATCACGGATGATTTCATTTTGGGGCTGGATGTTATGGGAGTACAAGATCAATTTATACTTGACGTGGTAGAACGAGTTCTAAAGATTGGAAATGAAGAATTCATTCTGTCAACAGCAAATGACCGATTTCAAAAAGTGAGGCTACTGACGGCTCAGACAATCAAGATTTCTGCCCATTCAGAACAAATAATCGAGGCCATTCTGGAAGGAAACTCTGCTGGATACCGTGTTGGCCTTGTTGAAAAAGATGATTCAATTAAGACAGAAAACGTAGTCTTAGCAAGAACTCTAACCCGGACAAAAGACAAAATTCCAATTAGAGTGGCTAATTTAAATTCCCACTCGGTAACTTTCAAGGAAGGCGAGGCAATAGGATCCTACGAACCAGTCCAGTGGATAGCAAGGTGCGAGGAACAAGGGGAGAAATGTTCGCCAACCAGCGTAGACGGGGAAGTTGTGACTTTGTTGAGTTCCCAATTTGAACACCTATCTGAGGATGAACGTAGAGAGGCAATCAAGTTTTTGGAGAAAGAAAGTGCGGTATTTGCCAGAAACACAGATATCTTCACGAAAACTGATATAGTACAGCATCGGATAGATACTGCCGCAATCCGTCAACAACCTAGGAGGTTGCCACTAGCTAAACAGGAAGAAGCTGCTGCGATGGTTCAAAAGATGCTACAAGATGGAGTAATTGAGGAACCAACCAGTCCCTGGTCATCACCGGTAGTTTTAGTTGCCAAGAAGGACGGGACTTTGAGATTTTGTGTCGACTACCGGAAGTTAAATGATGTTACGAAGAAAGACAGCTATCCACTACCATGAATTGACGATACATTAAGTACGCTGGCAGGGTCACAATGGTTTTCAACTCTAGATCTTCAAAGTGGGTATTGGCAGGTGGGACTTCACCCTGATGACAAAGAAAAGACTGCCTTCTCAACAGGTAGTGGTCTATATCAATTCACCGTGATGCCTTTTGGGACTTTGCACTCCGAGGACTAACTTGGAAGACGTGCTTAGTTTATCTTGATGATGTAATGGTTATGGGACGAAACTTCAGGGAACATTTGGAAAATCTTCAAGAAGTATTTGGGAGAATCAGAAATGCACACCTAAAGTTGAATCCGAAGAAGTGTCTACTATTCAAAAAAGAAGTGAAATTCCTTGGACATGTCGTATCTTCAGAGGGAATACAGACAGACCCGGACAAGATCTCTGCCGTACGTGATTGGCCAAGACCATCAAATGTTCACGAATTACGAAGTTTTCTTGGCCTCTGCACTTACTATAGACGTTTTGTGGAAAGATATGCGGATATAGCGAAGCCACTACACCAGCTAACGGAGGAAAAGGTTAAATATCAGTGGACACCGAAGTGTGAAACATCATGGAAGAAGCTGAAAGCAGCGTTATGCAGTAGTCCTGTGCTAGCATACCCCCAACAAAAGGGCCTCTATATTCTTGACACGGATGCTAGCAACTCCGCAATTGGATATGAATTATCTCAAGTCCAAAATGGAGAGGAAAAAGTAATCGAGTATTTCAGTAAGGTACTGTCCAAACCGGAAAGGAATTATTGTGTAACAAGGAAGGAACTATTGGCCATTGTTAAGTCCGTGGACCATATTCACAAGTATCTCTATGGCCAACATTTCAAAATCAGGACCGACCATGCTGCATTAAAATGGCTATTGCAGCTGAAAACCCCAGAAGGTCAACTGGCTCGCTGGATAGAAAGACTGCAGCAATATGACCTCACAATCGAACACCGTCAAGAAGACCGTGCAAAGATGACTGCAAGCACCGGGTTGAAAAAGCACAGGGCATGGTAACAGTGAACACAGTTCAGGTAGATGTTCCAGACGATTGGACAAAGGAAGTTCTAAGACAAGAACAATTGGATGACAGTGTAATTGGTCCTATATTGAGGGCAAAAGAAAAAGGAACGCGACCGGAATGGAAGGATGTTTCGGACAAAAGTGTGGAGTTGAAAGCATTGTGGGCACAATGGGACTCCCTTAAGGTTATAGATGGACTATTAAAGAGAGCATGGGAAAGTCCAGATGGGAAGGAAGTTACCATGCGTCTGGTGATACCCAGCTGTCGGATCCGATACGTACTTCAGGAAATACATGATGCGAGTGTCCGGGGGACATTTTGGTATGAATAAGACATTGGCTAAAGTACGGGAACGATTTTATTGGATAAATAGCCGTCAAGATGTGGAGGCTTGGTGCGGCAAATGCAAGGCTTGTGCAGCCACCAAAGGGCCACAGACGAAGAGCAGGGGCCAAATGAAGCAATATAATGTCGGAGCTCCTTTTGAGAGAATTGCTATAGATATAGCGGGCCCATTCCCAGTGACAGATGATGGGAATAAATACATCCTGGTCGCTATGGACTATTTTAGTAAATGGCCGGAAGCCTATGCTATTCCAAATCAGGAAGCAGTTACTGTTGCTCGAGTTCTCGTGGATAACTTTGTATGCCGATTTAGTGTACCCCTGGAGCTACATTCAGATCAAGGGAGAAACTTTGAGTCGGGGTTATTTCAGAAAATTTGTGAGTTGCTGGGCATTCACAAGACTCGGACAACCCCTCTTCATCCCCAGTCAGATGGAATGGTGCAACGACATAATAAAACCATGAAGGAGCATTCTAAGGTGGTTCACAAGAATCAGCGAGATTGGGATCGACATATACCATTTTTCTTAATGGCATACAGGGCTGCGATTCATGAGACTACTAAACAGACACCAGCTCGTGTAATATTTGGGCACGAGATCAGACTGCCATGTGATTTGATGTTTGGTGCACCAGATAAGAAACCACTGTCTATGGACGACTATGCAGATGAAGTTAGTCAACGGCTGAGGAATGTCCATGAGTTGGTTTGAAACCAAGTTAGCATAGCTAGTGACAGAATGAAGGCTCGCTATGACCGGAAGGGGACGTCAGCAGGATTCAAGGAGGGTGATCTGGTTTGGCTATATAACCCACAGCGAAAGAAGGGAAGATCTCCGAAGCTTCACCCACCCTGGGAAGGACCGTATTCTGTCATCACTCGGATCAATGATGTTGTTTACCGAATTCAATGTAGTAAGAAGTCCAAGATGAAGATCGTGCACTTAGATAGGTTGGCGCAGTATGAAGTATGTTGGGGAATCTTAATTGCCTGACCGGGATGTTCAGGATTAAGGAGGGGCAGTGTTATGTGCTGCCCTCTAACGGAGAGAGATGTGATTAAGTTCCTGGTCAAAGTGAAGGGAAACCTGTTATTCTGTTACTCCCTGACTAGTAGGGTGGCGCCATCTATGAGCCAATTGACGAACAATCATCTAGCACATAGTAGAAAACTATGGAGGATTCTAGAATAGGATTCTGGTACATTCCAAGTGTGTATATAAAGAGGTGAATCCAGCAGATGGTGACACAGTTCAGTTCAGTGAAGTAAAAAGTTCAGTTTAGTGAAGTATAGAGTACAGTTCTAGTATACAGAGACAGTTTCTAGGTTAGACAAGAGTTGACAAGTTTAAGAAGAAAAGTAAAGTACATAGTGTTTTAAAAGTAGTGAATTTATATTAGATTGAGTTATTATTAGTTGTGTGATTTTTAAGTATTTACTAGTGTAATTTTAGTGATTAATAGAATAGTGGTTAGTGAAAATTCTTGTTGCAAGTTATTTGAACCCACAGAGTGTTTACTGAAGATTGTAAACACGTAACAATAGCATAATCTTATTCGTTGTTATCAAAAACCCACCAGTATCGAATTTCAAAGACAGTGTACGTGGTGTTCATGTAGTAAGAAAATAAAATTTCGTTTTTAAACAAATTTAACATTCTCAATTTTGGTGATAAACACCATATGTGCAACTTTTACGAAATTTGACTGAAATCCAATTGCTTATGTTGTCTAAAATTACACTAATAAGGTTAGAATTTGACCCACCTTTTACATGATGTTCGTAAACAAAATAACAGCAAAGTACATTTTTTGTGGGACTAAATTTCTACATTTGCCTTTTAAACATAATGATTATTCAAAATTACTTTGAAGTTTGTGTGACATTTCATTTGTGTTTACACAAATTTAAGTAAATTTTTTTATTATTTAATAATGGCACGTTTAACAATTCGTGAAAAAGTGGAAATAATTGGTATTGTAGGTGAAAATATATCATTCACAGAGGCTACAAGAATTTTTAACGCAAAGCATCCAGAGCGAGCAAATATTCACGTTAAAACAGTAGCAATTACTAATAATTTGTTCAACGATACCGGTAACGTTCAAAAACATAGGCCAAGAAATTATGTTATAAACCATAATGTTAGATATCCCTATGGCGAACTGATAATTGCAGCATTTAGGCAAGATCCTCATGCCAGCATCAGAAATGTAGCACGTCCTTTAAACACCGACAAAACTAAAGTATGGAGATGCCTAAAAAGAAACAGATTAAAAACGTTCAAACGGAAGTACCTACATACTTTGTTCGAAGACGACAATTTGAGAAGGCTAGATTATTGTTTTTGGGCACAAGGAAATTTTCTAAATGATATGAATCTTTTAAAAAAAATAATGTTTACCAATGAAGCTACATTCAATACAAATGATGTAGTCTGCAGTCAACATATCCGGTACTGGGCTGCTGAATCCTAATTGGATGATAAACTATAAAAGTCAACGATCGCAAAAAGTGAAAGTTTGGTGCGCTATTTTAAATGAGCAGATTATTGGACCTTTCTTTTTTGAAGAATTAAACGCCGAAACAGTTTTAAACTTTCTTGAAGGGGATTTTACTGATATTTTGGATAACATGCCCCTTCAAATAATTCAGGATTTAATACTGCAACTGGACGCATCAGGTCATAATGCAAACGTTGTTCGTAACTGGCTTAACACACATTTCCCACTGAAATGGATAGGTCCAAGAAGTCCTATTCAAGAATGGCCACCCCAGTCTCCGGATCTAACACCAAGAGACTTTTACTTTTGGGGGCGTATTAAAAATTTAATATACAAAGAGAGACCTCAAAACGCAGAACGACTACGGGATAGAAAAATGTATTCACGTGGATGGAGGATATGTTGAGAAAACTGTGATTTAGTTATCTATGTAGCCCTTATTATGTATTGAATGTTCATGAATTAAATTTGTATAATATTTAACTTTTGTTGGCTCCCACGTCAATTATTGTTTAATTAAATAAAACTGACTAACATCACGTGATGTCAGGAATAAACACAATCATTACTGGAAGAATACTCCAGGCAACCGACATGGGAAAACACTTATTAAAGGACCATGCCAAAACAAACTGCACAACTGCTCTCAAGAAACAGGTTACAGTTGAGAATCGTAATAGGTCTCTTGACGGGACACTTTCCTGTTAAGAAGCACTTGCACAGAATTGGCAAGTTCGATAGCGACCTTGACTGCACATTATGTGGCAAGGTACCAGAGACAGTAGACCATATTTTATATGAATGTGAGGCATTGGCCTGCAAAAGATATAATATTTACGGGCAAATACAAACAAACCCGGAAAGCGTTAAAACTCGCCCATTCTCAGACCTGTATCACTTCATCAGTGGCACAGGAGTATTAAAATGAGCAGTGTAGATTGGAACAGGGAGTGCACAATAAGCCCAAGAGGCTGCAGTGCCTTCGGAGTGTAGTCAGTAAGAGTCTGACACTGACCCAGCTTCTGGTTGGGAGCCCATGAGGGTTTCTCTTCCTCGTAAAAAAAAAACATCACGTGACTAATTGTAAATGAAAAGCCCGTCCTCCATCTTAATTAACTCTTAATTGCTACCAAAAATAAAGTTATGATTCTAATAATTGATCCTTTAAAAAGTGAAATTTCATTTTCTTACTACATAAACACCACATACAACTATCTTTTTGAAATTCGGTACTGGTGGGTTTTTGATAATGATGAATAAGATTATGATATTGTTTTACAGTTAAAACTTTGCCTAATATCTTTTTTTGGTAAATTAGGTCCATTTTTCTTCATAACGACGAACGCCACTGGTGTATTTTTAAATATTTTACCGGGGCACAATCTCCACCCAAATCGCATGGTTAATAAGGGAGCTATAATATGGGAGTCATGAAAAGTGAGACATAGAGTAATATAATGTAGGTAACAACAGTAATAAGCTAGTTTTTGCACATATTACTTTTATACGTACCCACAAGCTTCCTCTTATACTTTAAAGTGATTTCTTGTACCTACTTTATATTGATAAGGTTGTTTGCCAGCTCTGCTACGAATTATTTCATTTGTCTGCCTTTTGCGTGGACATTGTTCTTCTCTACACTTTCTATATTATATTTTCATTAGTTTATGAATGCTCTGAACTATTAAGTAATTTTCAATTTGAAATTTCTACATATAAGTATCAATAACTAATAATCTGGTAATTAATTTGTATTTATAAGATATATTTACAACACAAATATACACTGTAAGTTGTGTTTAAGTAATATATCTTACAAATTATAAATACGATATTATTAATACAAATAAGCATTGCCTTTATTATATCTTTTTCAACTAATCAGAAATACTTACCATAGGGTTCACATAGAGAATTATGTCGCATAAAAAAGTACACAGCTGATAAAATGCACATCAGATTAGTAACTAAGAAACGTTTTTTCCACTTCAAACTGACTCTAGATTGTTTTTTATACCTGCCTTGTAAAATACATGTTAAAATCATGTACATTTCTGACCCTAGTATGAACGTAATAAAAGCCTTCTCATGCACCGCTAAAATAAAAACTTATATAGGTATAACAATATTATTTAAATAAGAAATTCTGTTTTATACCGTAAAATTTTGAAGAAGTGAAAAAAGACAATATTATCAGAGCTATATTTTCCACGATGTTTAAAAAGAAGGCTATTTGTCCAATCCATAAATCTTGAGGGAATAGAACACTATAATGGTGGTGTAAATATTCAAATGCTATGTAAAATCTCGGGACAGCATGAATCGCAATAGCCCCTTGCCAAATTTCTCTCTGCGGCGAAAAATTTCCAATTGCAGCAGATATGGAAGGCAGCATATTATACACTTGACAGTGTGTATATGTGGCACTCTCGAAATTAAAAAGGACGGAATAGCTAATACAAAACATAAATGCCAATAAAGGGAAGCACACAGTAATTAGAGCAAATTTTTCGAAAGGTATCCGCAAATAGGGCGAAAATTCGTATTCACTATATAATAAACCATATCGGGCTTCCCTGGACATTGCTTTATGGTATAAAATTCGTTTATTTAATTATATATTCATTTTCTCTAAATTAATTTGGTTATGTTCTTTTACTGCAATGGAACTGTCAAAGTTGTCAACAATCAACAACATAACCAACGTGAAGTTAGTGCTGTCACGGTTGTTTATAATCCGTGGTCACGTTTAAGAACATAGACCACAGAGACATATGGATCACGCGATGGTTTAAAAAACTGTGGGGGCAACATATCAAGGATATTCTTTTCAGTTTATCTATTTCTTTTATGTGATTGCGTATAACTTGTTCTCTGTTTAGATTTCACAAAATAGCTACAGTGAGGAACGCTCGACCTTAAAATCGTTTTTCTTATTTACCGGAAGGTTCGATTATTTGCTACTGATGTCCATAATTTTTGTTATATAAATCCTGTTATTTATATCAGCAATAACATCAATTTACGATATATTAAATGAAGTGGTAACATTTTCTTTGATATTTCTTTATATAAATTCCGTAGAAATTGATTTCAAGTTGAAATTGTAAGTTAGCAATATTATGACTCAAAGTCAGGACAAGCAAACGAGGTTCCAGGTCCTACGAATCCTTGTAGTGAGAGGAAACAATAAAAGGATAGGGGCGAGCGTAGGTGCGTCTTTACTATGTACATACTTCGGTATGCGATGTAAAGCAACGACAGGCGCAGTTAGTACTTGGATTGGTGACCATTCCAACGGACACCGCGTTCTCGCCTCACACATCTTCCAGCGGCTTGTATATCAGTGTATGCGCGGAAGCTATACAACCTTAGGCGAGGGTTGTATAGGAGATATTCCATCCTTCGGAGGGGATGTAAAGCCGTCGGTCCCTTGTCTATTAAATGTTAGGCAAGTAAAAGATCCCTACTCTTCTTAAGGGAAGAGGTTCGGCAAAATTCCTGGTTGGGGGTAGTTCGTCTACAGGCGTCGGTGTTAGGCCTCAGTAGCGGAAATAGGCCGACGTTAAAAAAATAAAAAAAATAAAAAAAAAATAAAAGGAACAAGTAAAAAAATACAATTTATTATAACAATAAGTACCTATGCAAAATACAGTACAAATAGAAAGGTAAAAAGTCTCTAACAGATATACAGGTATCAAAGTCTAGGGAAAAGAATTATTATTAATTTAAACAATTTTACAATGAACATTATATGTATACAATAATTACTTAGCTTTTACAAATATTTGGAGAGTTTCCAGGCGCTCCCAAGTTGTTTATCGAGGTCCTTGCAGGTTGTATAAATCTTTACGTTTTTCTCAATCGTAAAGGGTAAATCAGAGCAAATTCATATACCAAAATTCTTGTACCAAAGAATGGCAAATGATCCAAAAGTCCAAAATCCAAATAATCTAAAAACAGAATAGTTGTACTAACATCGACATCTGGCCTTACCAAAATCGTCTATAATTAAAGTTACAAAATTATTCTCAAAATTAACCTCTAACGTGAGCACGTATTATAAATCAAAGAAATTCAAACTTACCTAGAATACTACTTCGAGACGATAACGATACAGGGTTAACAGTAACACTTAACTATAGGATAAATGTCAAACGAAACAATGGGTTATTGTTTTGTTTGACATTTATCCTTTGGTTGCGATTAACCCTACATTGACAAACCCGTCCTAAATCGAAATTTCAATTAAACTAACCAAAATATTAAAATAGGTTAAATTTAGTTTTTGATCCGGTTCAAACCGCTAGCAACCACGTGCCTTTTAACTAAATTAATCCCTAGCAAAGTTTTCGGCTGAATTTCCCGATTTAAAAAGGAAGTTTGACGATTTTACCTGACTTTTATAACATTGTTAACAATGTTAACTCAGAAAAACAAGGGGAAATGACAAACTGACAGTTTGACAACTCGGCTGTCAGGGTACCAACTTGTGAAATGTTCAAAGGTAAATCGATTTTTATGGACTGTCGATCATTAACCATCTTTACACTATCATTTTGTAGACAACTTTTATACGCCAATTTCCTAAGGGAGCCATCTGTTGGCGGAGAGCCTAAAGTGGATAGACTATTAGAGAATCGTGACATCTATCGCTGAATGTGTAAATTATTACTATAGATTGTTAAATTGACCTACTATTATTAACCTGCGGAAACCAGCGAAAGATGGCACGTAGCAAAAATTATGACTAGCTAGAGACCCTATAAAATACAGACTGGCCACTCGAGTGGGAGGCATTGATTGGTCCGCATGAAAAGTGTATGCATAATGGCGGCGAAGTTGTTTTTATTTTGACGAGCAAAATAACAGTCTGTTATAACTGATTTGGTAACAAAAAAAATTTCCTATTGTAATACTTACACAATTGTCTCAAATACTTGGATTATTTCTGATTTCATGTCCGGCTATGGATGACCATTCCAACGGAAACCGCGTCCTCGCCTCACACATCTTCCAGCGGCTTGTATATTAGTGTCTGCGCGGAAGCTATACAACCTTAGGCGAGGGTTGTATAGTAGATATACCATCCTTCGGAGGGGATGTAAAGCCGTCGGTCCCTTATTGTCTATTAAATGTTAGGCAAGTAAAAGATCCCTACTCTTCTTAAGGGAAGAGTTCGGCAAAATTCCTGGTTGGGGGTAGCTCGTCTACAGGCGTCGGTGTTAGGCTTCAGTAGCGGGAATAGGCCGACGTTAAATAAATGTATAAAAAAAAATGTCCGGCTATTTGCCGCATCAGTTATTATAAAATAAAATGGGTTTTTTGACTATTTTTTTCCAACAATTACTGTGTTTTCTTTCAACTTTACCTTCCTAGCCATACAAATAATAAATTACACAAATGGTTTCATTTCCATCAAATAAAATAGCAATCCAAGTTCAACTATAAAATACAAGCTTGAACTAAACAACATAACTGTAGGTTCCCCAATCAATAAACAGTGTGGTCAAACTTAGAAGGTACTTATTCAAAATAATAGAGTGATTAATTTTCTCAGGTATATAGTATCAGACAGAAACAAGTAATAAACTTTATATAAAAGAACCCGAGGTAAATTAAAAGAGTTACTACACACACACACACACAATGAAATTTGGGCCCTAAATTAGTAAAACTAGACGATCAGGATTTTGATATAAGTAATTGGGGAGGGATAAAAAATGTCACAAAGTGTTTGTCTTTTACTAATTTTAACTTTATTCTCTTCGTGCAATATGATATCCTCTTAACTCTTTTCAGCCCCAGTATAAAGTGAATCACGCATGCATGTGTGTATTATAACTTTACTTTGGCAGTGTTGCCAGACATTACAGGTTTAGCTTAGGTTTGTTTCCTCTTTTCTTCTTTTAGATATTTTCTTACGACTGATTGAATGGACTAGGTCCTTAATACCACAAAAAATCACATATATGTTACGGCCCGACCTCTTCCCACCGAAAGGAGACCATCCTTAGGACAACACTTAAATTTTCAATGAAATTAAAATGAACACGAGAATATAAATTATATACATAGGTATTTTAAAAACAATGGTCGTAGAATTCACTGACAAATTATTGCTAATTAATTATTCCGGAATAATGAACACACTTATTTCTATTAAATATGTTTAAATAAATAAGTCATTCAATATAAATATCTCCCAAGTTTTTGTCATTGCTTTGAAAAAATTTCTCAACTTTAATACTACCAACTACCAATAAGAAAAACAAATCAACATATTCAATAAAGTTTTATTAAAATCGATACATATTTAATTACCTTCCTATAGGCATAAAATTTTAATAATCAAATAAATAAAAGGCACAATCTATACAAATGTTATAAATAAAACTCTTATCCCTGTCCAGTTTAAAATACAAAAATAAAGTATCACAATCCAATCATCACTTTCTTTTACCTTACAATTCCATAAAAACTCTTGAAAGAACGACTAAAACTTGTCATAATATTGGTCAATCACAAGTCACTACCTAGTTTACAACATTAGAATAAAATATTTTATAAAATTTGTTACACAACATAACTGGATAACTTTTATTATTAGTTATATTATTATATATCTACATCTATAAGGCGTATTTTATTATAAAATATATTTATATATTATATATATATTTGGTCGCTTCTTCTAAGGCCTATTTTTAATAGCAAAAATAAATAACTAAATTTGGGAACAATTAGGTACAATAATGTTATATTTCATAATTGATATTAAAAATTCAGCCTTAATTTAACAATACATATCTTAAGACAGTACAGGAGAATAATGTGAAATATTAAAAACAGTTTAATATAACATTCAACAGATATTGTAGCAAAAATGGTTGAAAAATCGCAAAACGTTAATCAAAAATGGATCTTGACCTTCGAGATATTTAGCAAACATCCTAACACATTTAGTGCTAATTGAAGACTCATTCATTAACAGCTCGTGGTTAATTCAAGATAATGTAAATATACAGGGATTGGCACAGCTACATTATTCAAGAATAAGGTAGTAATATAGTACGCTGATTTACAATAAGAGTTTGGAAACATCCTAGTTATGGAAATATAAATATATTATTATAACGATCTTTGAATTTAATTTACAATAGAATAAAATAGGGCAACTTTTATACAAATGGGTAGCGATTGTTTGAATTAAACAAGAAACAGCAGCCAGACTTCAAATAAGCAATAAAAAAAATTAATGAAGCAATTATGAACGAGGTTCCTTTTAAGAAAAACGTGGTAATTATTTTTCAATTTATTTATTTTTATTGTCAAAAAAATTTATCTATAAGAAAACAACAGTGATAATGTTAATTGAATAAGTTCAAATATAAATGTACTTATTTGTGGTACATTAAGCCACAAATATCACAACCATATCTTCAATCTATTCCAAGACAAGGAAGAAGCATTAAAATTTAGGTTCTGGTTTTGGTAGACTAAAGAAAAATACACTTAATGTGTTAAAACGCTATTTCACTTTTCTTGTTTTCAACCAGTTATGCTAAAAACAATTTGTTCTTATCTACCTGTGATGTATAGCAGGTGTTATTGAAACAATTATGAACTGCGTATACTTTTTCGTTTCTTATTAAATAAGAAAAAGTGGTGATGCGTGTTTTTCCAAAAGCTATAGATTTTTGTAAATATTCTCGAGGAATTTCTGTTTGTTTTTAATTTTAGTTTGGCGGGTATCGAAAATATTCTAATTGGTTTTTACGTACATCAATAAGTAACAATTTTAGAAAATATGAATTTGTTCTATTACCAAATCAAGAAAAACAAAAAGAAATCTAACGTAGGCTGTTAATTCGATTGGCACCATTGGCAGTATATTTGACAAATAATAATTCTGAAATTTTGTGGTTTAAAAATTAGCAACTTAAGAAGAAATAACATTAACTTTATCTTCTGAATAGATCATTATGACTTTTATTACACTAATGACTAATGTTTGTTTGAATCTATTATTGATGTGATTTTTTCTTGACAGGCTTTTATTAATATTGCTTAAATTGGATGTACATTGACAGTTTCTATGCCATGGAGTATGTAATACCTCTGCACCAAAATATTTTAAAAAACTACTAGACTTGTCCTTACTTATTGATCTACCCAAAAGAAGACTTTTGTATCTCTCTTGTGCATTATGCAACATTAAGAGATTATGTCGAAAATTCCCTCAAATTTTTACAAAATATTTTTGGAAAGTGTAATTAATGATTGGATAAGAGTATATATTTGATATCAAAATTATTTAACAGGTTTATCATCCATCTGATTTAATTAATACTCCTGATGTTTTTTGCCATCCAGGACAGTAGCTCCAAAAGCAAACATCCATGGAACACGACATTGATACATTAAAAACTCTCATCACGAAAGCCTATACACAAATAGCTTAAAACATATTTTCCTAATATAATATGTACTCTCTGACATGGAAGCACAATAAATTGAAATATAGTAGTCTATTTATATACTGAATTAAGAACCTAATTGTGAGAAAAATTTAAAAAATGAGAATATCCATAAAAAGAACTATTTCTGTGACATAAAAACATGATTTCTAAGAGACAATATTGACAACTGTAACTAATTTACTGATCTGTGAATTTTTCATATATGTTTACAAGAATAAGTTTCTTGCTAACCAAGTCATCCATAATCATGACACAAGATCTAAAGACCTTTTACAGTCACGTTCTTTTCGAACAGCTTTTTATCAAAAATAACTTTATTTACAACAAATGTTTATAAATGTTTTTTAATCGCCTTCCAAGCCCTCTTAAGTCTAGGAGATTTAGATTTGTCTGAGTAAAGAAGGCGTGGTCCTACAATCTATAGTGGGACCCGAACCAATTCCTTAGGTATGCCTAGAAAGAAAGCTAAACGCCCTAACCCACTGAGCTACTACCCCTGTATGAGGGGTGTAAATTTTTAAATTTTTTATGTGATGACATAAATTTTCCAGAAATCTTCAACTTTTAAAAACAAAATTAAATAAAATGTTGCTGGAAAAAAATTGTTACAAAATTGATGATTTTTTCACATGATTTTTACTGTTTTTTATTTTTGTTTGTTTCCTTTGTCTAATGACAATATAATATGTGTGCTTATATGATTTCTCTGTATACTGCTTTCAACAGCATTATGTAATTTGCTTACATTTGTTTTGACTTGAGTAAAACAATCTTTGTTATATACACCGATAAATATTATTATTATTATATTTTATATAATATTTTAACAAATGTGTTTCATAGATAAATTACATTTTCAATATTATCAGATTTTTATTCAACGCCGGTAGTAGTTCTGATATACTTTGTAATCAAACTTCAATCCAATTAGTCAATAGAAATAGTTGAAAATTGGGCTGAAGTTAACTACAAAGTAAAATAACACCAGGATTGACAGCCAAATAATCTTCGACAATTATGTAACCTTTTCCATGTATAACCAATATGTATATCCCCACACTATGAGAAAAGTATATCTATAGTCGCACTGGTGGAGCAACTTCGTTTATGGATAGCCATCATCAAAAACTTAATAGTTATGTTGAATTACTAAGTTATAATCTGATTGCAGAAGAAATGTAGCAATCACAGGTGCGTTTATACAATCAACATTAAATCTTTCGACAACCAATAACATGTTAGTTCTACTAATCACATTCCAAACACGAATGATTACTATATTTTCCCCACCAGGTTATTAAGAATGTGTATGGATTTTCCCTTCTTTCGAGGTGGAGCAAACATTGACAGAGCTAAAAGTCCTTAGAGAAGTTAACGTAAATGAATTAGTTAGTTAATTACAGCATTCATTCATTTTGTATCTTTAAGAATGGAAAAAGCGATTCTGCTCCTTGAGGAGCCAATGCACTGAGAGACGCAGCATTAAAAACCCATTATTTATCACATAAACTATAAGAAAAACTTGTATAATTTTTATGTCCATTCTAACTTCAACAATGTCAACATGTAAATAACTGTCAAATTCGGTTCTAGACCAGAAGACTTTATGTCATTTAGGCGAAAACTCTGAAAAGGAGATGTATGGGAATGCGCTACACGTTCTTAATCCGCACTCGTGACAAAATGGGATCCATCGATTAGCAAACCAAAATGATTATTTAGAGGTGCAAAAATAACTAACTTGACTGTTGTGATTATCATTTATTTACATACACGTTATTGAAATGAGACTCATGGTCGTGAGCAATAAATCATAACTTATGGACTATGACCAACTGCAAGAATTTTTATTTGTTATTAAACCTTTTACGTCAAAAGTGCAAACATGCAATTTTAAAATGATCAAATCTACATCCGTATGTAAGCTGAACGATATCAAAATAGGGACTTTGGTACTTGGTGTGCATCGCAGTGGCATAGCTACCATAGGGCTAGGCGGTGCAGTCCTTCCATCATCAAACGAAATGCATTAAAAAAAAAGTAAAATAGACAATACACGCGCTATCTTGTTTAATCGCCAAATTTAGAAAGTTGCAGTATTATAAAATAAAAGCATTAAACCCTGACTACCTGCGTCTCTAACCAAGCCTTGACGGCGCACGGCCACGGCGACGGCCGACGTGTACATTATTATTATATTACATTATACAATCTGATTACAGAGTCAGTAGTTCCCAACGTTCCCAGTGTTTTATTATATGGTGACTGTGGTGGCAGTACTGGCAGTTCTTTAATTAGTTGTAAATTATGGATAAAAAAAAGATAAGTAGTGGTGCTTTTAAACGAAGACAGAGACAGGAAAAAGAAGAAAGAAAGCAAAAATTGCCCAAAATGGACAAATTTTTAATCAAATCCGCTACAATTACGTCTGAGCTAAAAATTCCCGTAGAAAAAAGTGACTTATCTGATAGTGAGGGCGCTAAAATGGTAGAGAAATCCACACAAGATTCTGCTAAGTTGGACGCTAAAGCTGAATTAGTAACCGATGTTACCGTCGATGTTTCAAAAACTATCGCGGCACCAATAAAACCATCTTTCTTGCAACTTCCAGTGCTTTGGGAAATTTCAAAAACATGAATTTAAGTAATCAAGAAAAACGTTCAATTCTTGATATGAAACCATTAAAACCTTCAGGACCTTTTCCAAAAGACCCGCAACAAAGCAGCAAATCTTTTTCAGAAACATATTATTTTTCTATATCTAAATATGGCCCAATTGACCGTTTTTGGCTGTGTTATTCTAAAAATCTGGATGCTGCCTATAGTCAACACTGCTGGTTGTTTTCATCGCCAGCGTTGAACAAAAATGCATGGTGCATGGGCATTCGAGACTGGAGACATTTATCAGATAGAATTAAACAACATAGTATCTCAATACTACATATACGAAATGTGGAAAAAAAAAATGATACCATCGACACGGAACTTGAAAATGAAGTTCGCAAAGAATGCTCATTCTGGAGAAAGGTTCTATTAAGATTATTTGTTATAATACTGACTCTTGCGAGGAGCTCCTTCCCTTTAAGAGGACACCGAGAGGATTTAAGCAAAGAAGAATTCCATGGAAATTTTCTGTCATGTGTAGAGCTTGTCACGAGATATGACCATATCTTGCGTCAAGTTTTGGATATGCCAAACCAAAAAGGTAACGACTGAATTTTTATAAACTCATTTTGGTTACCTTCTGTTCTATGTTTTTAGGATTAAGGAGATACCGAAGTCCCACAATTCAAATTGAAATTATTAAGTGTTTAGGCAACAAATTTGAAGATCACTTGCTTGAAAAAATTAGAGCGGCACCATTTTTCGCCATCATCTTGGATACTACACAAGACATTTCAAAGGTAGATCAACTGAATATTGTCATGAGATACGCAGTAATATCGAGATCAGAAAATAGGCAGCCTGTCGATATAGAAGTGAAAGAAGTATTCTTAGGTTTCTATGCAGCCACCAAACACAGGGCAGCATATTTAGTAAACTAGACGACAACAATATTTTCTGACAAAAATATAGAATTAAAAAAGTGTGTGGGGCAAGGTTATGATGGGGCCAGTCTAATGGGCAGTGTCTAAGTGGCGTGCAAAAGCGGATTAAGGACATTCAGCCAAACGCAGAGTATGTTCATTGCGCCACCCATAATTTAAATTAGGTTATAAATGATGCTGCTAGCGGCTGTGTGGAAATCCAAAATTTTTTGCAATTATGCAAGAACTCTATAACTTTTTTGGAAACAGCATTAAGCATTGGGACCTATTATTGAAATTCACTGGTGAATCCGAAGTCACATTAAAAAAATTGAATCCAACAAGATGGTCCAGCAGGATTAACACGATATCTGCAGACAAGGTTCGTTTTTTCGATATCATTAAGCCTTTGACTGAAATAGTCCTAAAAAGTGACAGTAAAGAAGACCATGACGAAGCAGGTATGATAAAAACAAAATTAATTTCGAGTTCGTGTTGCTCTGCGAAGTCATGTAACGTGTATTGAACGATATCAATTTTGTTTCCAAAACTTTACAAAAGAGTGATATCGATTTGGGCAAGGCAAGTAGAGCTCTAAAAGGGGCTAAAGAAAAATTAGAAAAATACAGGAATGATTTCGAGTCATTTAAGAGCAAGGCAACTGAAACTGCAAGAAAATATGGTATTGATCCTAATTTTCCAGTAAAACGGCAAAGAAAAGTGCCAAGGCATTTTGACGAACTACCCTCTGACCACCGATTCAAAAACAAGGGGGAGTTCTTTAAAGTAAAAATTTTTAATGATGTGCTTGACATGATCATATCTCAATTAGATACGCGTCTTGACGGCATAAGTGCATTGTGTAAAACATTTGACTTTTAATTCCAAAAACTTTAATAAGTATGGACATGGATGGGGCCGATGGGGACGAAGCGGACACACTGGTATGGGATAATCGTGATATTGATAATAAGATAACACAAAAATGTGAAGAAATTAAATATTTTGATATAACAGGATCCAATTTTTCGCTACAGGTCCTTAATGTTTACAATTTAGTGAAGCCTGAATTAAATGATGAATGGACTGTTCATCAATTATGTAAGGAAATTTTAACGAAATTCGAAGTTCTTGAATGAGACGTTACGGAAGTGTATACTGAAATGTTATTGTTTCACATTATTCCTGTAACTTCTGCAGCAGCTGAAAGATCCTTCAGCAAACTGAAAATTATTAAAAATTATTCAAGAAATAGGGTTGCACAGGATCGACTCCCGACATTTATCATTAATTTCAATCGAAAATAAGGCAGCATCACAGTTAGATCTGAGCGAAGTTATTGATAGATATGCAACAATAAAAGCTCGTCGAAGATTGTGATGGCAAAACCATTGATCACTGGAAATAATAATAATTATTAAGAGACCATTTTTATTTTTTATATATATTTTATAAAGATCTTATTATTCTTGTTATTGTTTGTTAATGGTTACATAACACAATATATGTAAATTCACTAATTCACACCTTTGATCTTTAATGAAAAAAGAACATTGTGCTATTAACAAAACAACTCAAAATTTGATGAGATAATATTTTGCACCGGGGCCTTAGTTACATCACTGGTGCATCGTAAATATTCGTGGTCGAATTAGAAAATATGCTATTGCTGTTATCCTTGTGGTGACAATTTGTGAACAAACATCAAAATGGTCACAAACACTTGAATCAATTATAATTGAGTCATTCAGTATAAAAGTAGACTACTAATCAATATCTCAAAACAATTTTCCGTCATTCATAATACAATAATATTCTAGGGCGTCAGTTTGTACATCGTACCATTTTGTAATGTTAAGAAAAAACATCGGTAACTATATAATTGCGTATCAAATCACTTAGGACAGTTCATAATTGCAAACACATTAATAAAAATAATTAAATACTATATACTTAACTTGTAAGAAATGTTTTGTGACTAAACAATTAGATCTCTTTCAGATCAATAAAATTTAAATCTCACAAGATAAATAAATTATTGCATATAACATGAAAACAAAACTCTTAAGTAGTAAATATAAAAATATGACTATTTATATATTAATATGATTTGGTATACTTATGATTAGAAGGTTAACATAACAAAAACATAACGACATAAACGTACAAAAAAAAACAATAATTACCTCTAATCTATTATAAATTACAACAAAGCAAGTAGGATTATAAGAATTTAATCCTTAGCACTTCTTGATATTTTGTGATTAAATAAACTAAAATCAAATATTTTAGAATTTTACATAATAGAAAAAACAAGAAAATCAACAAAAAAAAACAAAAACCATCTTAACATCGCCACATAATATTAGTATTTTTAAAAGCACAATAAATTTTGTGTATTAACTCTGAATATTAAAGAATGCCATAATTTAAACGTTTTTATAACTATTGAGGTATGGATTTTTTTAAATGTTATTGCTCGTTATATCAGCTGCAGAATTTGGATAAAAATATGACACATTGCCATATTTAGGAATTTCTAAGAAATATACGAAAATTTATTTCTGGAGGTCAAGGCAATTTATTTCCTGACAGAAAAATATGTTTAAGTAAATATGTCTTTTGATTAGATATGTAATATTTTGTTTTGAAAAAGATATATATTCGGCACATAAAGTTAGAATTCTTCTTTTGGAAAATATTCTAAATGATAATCTAATTATTAAGTAATAATTGATTAAAACCTCCCTATAAGCCTGCTTATAATGTCATTAATTCGTTATAAATATGGCAAAAAATAGTTAAAAAAGTCCCTAAACCCAAAAAATACTATCAGCAATAATGAGCTGATAATTATTTTTGTTACTTGTATATAAAAATATATTGCTTTTTATTTTCAGCACACATTTTGTGACAATTTCTTTGCATTTCTAGTTTCACAATGATTTTTTTACCCTGTTCACAAACATGAACCCACACTAAAAATTTAAAAAGACCGGTAAACTATTGCACATGATTGTAAAATTGTCAAAACTGGTGACGTGCAGTAAATATAAATTTGTAGAGAAAATTTTACATGGAACAACGCGACATAGAAAAACAAGCATGTTTTGGTGAAACTAAGAATACCCTAAATAAAAAAGTGGGTGGGGGAACCTTTTTTTTTCGCGGAAAAGGGGTAACTTTTAAGGGCGGCGTTTAATGCTAATATGTATATAAATATACTGAAAAAACGTCAAAAATTGAATTACAGCTAACTTGGCCAGAATTAAACCAAATTTGATGAAATTTTAGACGAAAGTTAACCTAATATAACCATGAAATAGCCTACAAAATTTTAGCAAAAAATATCCAATAGTTTGGCCGCAATTCCATTTTTAGTCTAAATTCCACAAAATTTTCAAAACTTTCCCCAATTTGTCCAAATGGTCGAACGATTTTTTTTTTACCAAACTGAAGGTATTCTTATGCACTTTCACGTGATGTAATTAAAAAATAACTTTTTTTTAATTTAGCAGATTTTTTTGTCATTTTTGGTATATACATGTGCGCGGCGATATGCCGTCATTTTCGGTATTATACGTATGTGCGCACAAGTATACGTACAATTAATTATTCATTATAAAAATTACAATATAATAATAAAAAGTGATCGTGAGCAGGTTTTAAATATTTAGATAAAAAAACTCTCGAAGGTAAGATATAAATTCACGTCACTATTTATTAAACTTTTCACATATACTGATTGTTATTTTATTTTATTCGTGTTCTCTTTTTTTAGTAGTTGTACTAAATGTGCTACTGCAAGAAGTGTCTACTTCAGAATCGGTAACTGGAGTTTGGAATATTTCTTAACCCTCATCGCTAAAGTCATATACATCTGAGATATTCTCTGAAGTACCAAAATTTATAGGATTTTGGATGGCAGCAAACAACAGATAATTAACTGATGCTGATAATAACTGATAAAGCTCCTCTTTCTAATGAATTACTCAATATAATTGCTTGTGATTGTAATATTGGTGCAAAACTAAACATTGCTCATGCAAAACCATTGGCGTCACATGCAGCAATTTATGCCACAATGGAAGGAATACTTTGTGTCAATGTCAAAACGCAGATAATATTGTTGACGAAGCTGTGGTTGATGAAGAGCCTGAGCAATTAGAAATTAGTCCTGATATTTATGATATTGAAGAATTCGAAGATGACAATTATGAAGATGTTTGTACTTCAGAGAATATCTCAGATGTATACGATTTTAGGGATGACGGGGGTGAAGAAATATTTCAAACTCCAGTTACTGTTTATATATAAAAAGTTTAATAAAAATCAAATGAATTTTCAAAAAAAAAATTATATCTTACCTCCGAGAGTTTTTTTTATCTAAATATATAAAACCTGCTCAAAACCGATTTTTATTATCAGTATTGAAATTTTTATAATGAATAATTACACGTATACTTGTAGGCGCATACATATAATACCGAAAATGACGGGAAATGGCCGCGCGTATGTATATACCAAAAATGACAGAAAATTGGCTAAATAAAAAAAGGTATTTTTTAGTTACATCACGTGAAAATACATAAGAATAACTTCACTTTGGGAAAAAAAATTCGTTGGACCATTTGGACAAATTGGGGAACATTTTGAAAATTTTGTGGAATTTGGACTAAAAATGGAATTGCGGCCAAACTATTGGATATTTCTTGCTAAAATTTGGCAGGCTATTTCATGGTTTATATAGGTTGCATTCGTCTAAAATTTCATCAAATTCGGTTTAATTTTGGCCAAGTTAGCCGTAATTCAATTATTTACGTTTTTTCAGTATATTTGTATACATATCGTGGGAGGTGGTGAACCGATTTTCACGAAATTTGAACTGAAGGTTCCTTATTGAACATCTAAAATAAAAGGGCACCATACTCGTTTCTTAACTAGTATTTTAAAGGGTCCAAAAATAAACTAAAACTGAAAAACCACCCTTAAAAATGACCAATTTACTCCTTTTCCACGAAAAAAAAAAAAAGAAGAGTTTCCCCACCTACTTGAAGTAGGAAACTCTGGATATTCTTAGTTTCATCAAAACAAACTTATTTTTCTGTGTTGCATTGCTCCATGTATAATTTTCTCTATCGCCTTATTTTGGGCTATTTTTACTCCACTAGTGTGTGAGCAAAACTCTCAGATTTCTCATTCTCATTTAAAAAATGCATGTTTCTTTATATTTAATTTTTTTTTACTCAAATAAGTAGTCCCCAACGTACTTTTTCCTTAAATCCCTATTTCTTTATTCTTGGCAGATTTTTTTGCAGTGGAGGGTTATATTTATATGAAACATAATAATATGATTCTTTCTTTCGTAGTACCTACTTATAAACTGAACAAATGTAAATAACAAGTACTGTAAAAAAAAACTACTGATAGCAATTTTGCATAGGTACGATATGTATTTGTATATAGAATGCCCTAAAATTAACGGAGGAGCCCGTAATGAGAGATTCTGTGCAAAAACCTTAATACAATTATGAATTTTATAGAGGCTCCAACTGTTTTCAAGTGCGACTTTATTGAAGCTTTGCAAATAACAAGTCCCGTAGTACGAGGTGAATAATAATTTACTAAATTTGTGCAAAGGCGATATAAACAAAATGAATGACAGCCATACATATATCTATATTTATACTATATATATATTTATACTATGAATTTATTGATAATACCTGTTGTGAGTTGTGTACTTTTACGATAATTAAGAGTTTTTAATAGCAACATGAATTACACTTCAAAAGAAAAAAGTTGAAAATATAGTGAATATGAACGTATTCCTGAAACTATTATGCGTTTGATTCCAGAAACAAGACATCCGAACGGAAACATTTTTTAAAGACTGATAAATAGTACAAGAAATACATACTTTGGTTCCTTCATATAAATATGTAGCTGGTCATTCACAAACGGCACGAATCCTGGCAAATAAAGATGCTGTGATTCATGCAATGGAAGCGGATCCAAAGGATTCTGTATGAAACATAGCACAAATGTTGAATATTTCAAGAAGCTCAATGCAAAAATTCTGAAGTGTAACGGATATCATGCCTATCTTTATATGTGTACAAACTTTTATGCCACAAAATCACCAAATTCGTATAGAGATTCAGATTCTACATTTGAATTTTAAAATAAGAACAGATGAATCCAAATTTTTTTTGCTTCACGGATGAATTCAATTTCTCATGTAAATGAATCTTTAATACACACAATTGCCATATTTGGGCTAATGAGAATCCGCATGCTTTCAGATCAAGAAGTTTCAGAATACGTTCAGTGTAAATTTATAGGCGAGTATTTTTGGGAATTCTTTCATAAGTAAATGATTACAAAGAAGAAGGTATGTAATGCTAAAATTGTTTCTGCAGATTGCAGACATGTTGACCCTTTGAACTTCCTGTTTGCTTGGATGGAAAAACCTTCGGGACATTTTTAACCAAAGAACTACCGAAATTGTGGGAAAATGTGCCATTATTACAATGCTACAACATGTGGTTCAACTCCATGGTACTTCACACTATGCATTGCACATAAGAGCTACTTTAAATGGAACGCACCCAAATAAGTGGTTAGGATGTGGTGGTCCTATAAACTGGCCTGCCCGATTTTCCTATTTGGAATATTTCCCTTGGGGTCACTTAGAACAATACGTTTACAGTAGGGAGGTTATTCATACTCTGGACGACCAAAGCATTAGTCACAGTTATATCGGAAATGGTGTAAAAAAGTGTGGTGGATTTATAAAGGGAAGGAGGGTCATTTTCAACATTAAGCAAAACTCTTCTAGTTACATCCATAATGTTATTTTATCACAACTCATTTTGTTTAGAGAGGTTTTGAGAGACTACCTATAAATTTAATAAACCATTAGCCTTCGGCATAAATGTATGACGGCTCTTATCTGAGAATGTTGTAAAAAATCTGTCATTACGAGCTGCCTCGGCGATTTTGAGACATCCTGTATTTGGAATCAGCACAAAACAAATCATTAAAAGCAGTCATATTGCCCATCACTATTTAATTCAGATATTAATAGGCCATATACAAATATTGTTGTGAAGTTCCCTTCCAACTTGTTTTGCTGGTCTGGTTTGTTCCGTATAACTAAATTTGTTTAACATAAATAACCTAAAAAATGTAACTCTTCTTTTCCAAAAAAGTATAGCAGTTTTTTATCATTTTACAGAATGAAACTCTCTAAAGTAAAAAAACAGAAAAGTTATTTATAAAAAATTGTCGATAATCGAATACAGATAATTCTCTCTAGTTTTTTGAAAAACGCCCTTAAAAAAACATAATCAATGTGCAGTAGGGTGGGCCGAAAAAATTCAAATTTTTTTTCAAGTCGTAATACCGGGGAAAAGTTGCTAATTGGGGAGACTAAAAAGGGGTAAAAAAAATAAATAAAATCGGTTCATATCTTCCATTCGCGCATGTGCTCTAAAGTTTACCGAAATTCGGAAAAATTCACAAGCTTATAATAATTTTTAACATTTTTAAATTGGCCTATTCTCGAATGTAATAGCTCAAATTCATATGGATTATAACCTCAGAAAATATTGTTTAAGTATTATTTAAATCCATCAACATCTTACGGTCTCACATTTTCTTCAAAGTTAATGGAATTTTGAAACAA
Organism: Leptura quadrifasciata; assembly: GCA_963675555.1. NCBI lineage: Eukaryota > Metazoa > Arthropoda > Insecta > Coleoptera > Cerambycidae > Leptura > Leptura quadrifasciata. Next base: position 50,049,102 of record OY776678.1, read on the forward strand.
AATTTATAAATAAAGGTAGAATATTATTGAATATAAGGTTAAATCCTTAAATTAACTTATAATATAATATAATAATTAACTAATTATTTTAGACCATTATAGTAATAGTTATAAACAAATTTTTTTTATTGAAAAAACTAAGTTTTGTGCGAAGAGTCGTAAGTCCAAGTAATTCATGCTGAATTGTTGAACAATTGAACATCTCCGTTTTCACTCGTTCTTAGCTGAAATCTGATTTATGGGCGAAGTTAGGCATGGTTGACCTTAACAACAGAGTCGTTCTAATAAAACCATCCCTAGACTCCAGCTGAGGCTTTTGTGTGAACTGGGAATGCGGATGTCTTGAATGTTATATCCCAATTAGGGACTAAGTTACTTTGAATATGTGATTTAATCTCATCGTCACTGATATCTTTTAATAATGGGGAAAAGATAAATCACAGACTATCCAGTTAATTATTCCCGATTAGTGGTAACACTACTTGGAAATTTGCGGAGCTGAGTCTAGCGACTCTGCTGTTAACGTCAACCATGCCTAACTTCGCCCATAAATCAAATTACAAGGTACTTTCCTTCAGCTAAGAATGAGTGAAACCGGATATGTTCAATTGTTCGACAATTCAACATGAATTTCTTGGACTTGTGACTCTTCACACAAAAACTTAGTTTTTTCAGTAAAAAAATCTGTTTATAAATATTACTAGTGGTCGAAAACAATTTGTTTTTAAACATCTAACCTTATATTCAATAAAGAAAACGCAAAAAAAGAAACTATGTAAGTTGTTCCTTGAACTGTGATCTATCTTTATTTGTAATTTTTTTTCAAAATTCCATTAGCTTTGAAGGCAATGCACGACTGGAAAATGTTGATGGATTTAAATAATACTTAAACAATATTTTTTGTGGTTATAATACATAAGAATTTGAGCTATTACATTTGGGAAAAGGCTAATTTAAAATTTTTTAAAATTATCGTAAGAATGTGAATTTTTCCGAATTTCAGCAAACTTTAGAGCACATGCGCGAACGGAAGATATAAACCGATTTTATTTCTTTTTCTACCCCTTTTTAGTCTCACCAAATAGCAAATTTCCGCGGTATTACGACTTGAAAAAAAAATTTGAATTTTTTCGGCCCACCCTAATGTGCAGACTATTTTTGAACATTTCATTATATTATACACAGGCTGTATTTTTTTATAAAGATTTCTAATGACAGATCTGGGAGTTTTGTCAACAAAATGTATTTTAAGATATTAGCAATTAACAAAATCAAAAATTAATGTGATACCCGCTATAAGTAACATAATTTGTTACCTACTTAATTTGTTTAGCAAAATGCTGAAAAAATGTTACCTAGATATTTTATGTATGTATAATGATGTGTAATACAAATAATTTCCTTTCAAATATATACATTTCTTCTATCAGAATAATAAAAAGCAATGACAATCCATTACTATTAAATACAACTACAATTTGAGGCACATGCATAATTATTTAAACCTTGATATTGTACAAGTTGATTCAAAATTAGAAGAAAACGTATCATAATGTGAATAATAAGGATTAAAATCATTTCCTTAGGTATAATTTTATTAAGTGTTAAATACAATATTTTAATAAATTATACAAAAAACTCCTCTTAAGTGGAACTGTCTTCAAAATTATGCATTGTCGCTAACAATTTGATTGTTTGTGTTTCACATCAGTTTTTGAATCAGCTTGTAAAAAGTGTTTAAGAGAAATTTACTTTATAAAATTTAATATTGATTTCTGAAGCTCCTTACAAATATGTATAATACTATCATTCTGAGATTTTTTCGTTAATCTTTTCAGTATTGGCCGCAACTTCCGCGAGTGTTGCCAAACCCAAAAGTTCATTATTTAATGCCTCATCTTTCTTACCTAAGTGAGTGATGCTCTGTTTATTTTTTCTCTTCTTGGACCCAACCAGTAGAGTTTCAGAATTATTAAATTTTTGTATTTTATGTTTGGGTTCACCATCAGTCTTAATGCGTATCTTACGTTTCTTGCTCTCGCGTTTCCGTTGCAAAAATTCATCATAACTCATGCATGGAAGATTTAAAATCCTTAAGTCTAAATTAAAAAAAAGTGGGGAGTTTTTATTACTACCTTCTGAGGTCTCAGATATGCTACGTGGTCTTTGATTTTTTGTCTCATTATCATTTTGATTCTCAAAATCTAGTTTTATGTTAGTACGTTCCGCTAGGCGCTTAATAGTATTACCTAAGTCTAACTTTGGTGTTTCTGGTTTGTTATTATTGACAGCGTGCAATTCGGTTTCTATTTTACCTTCGATTTTGGACTGCTTTTGCTGAATTAATTTGGTGTCACGTTTGTTTCCTAATAGCTTCCCTTCAACCATGAAAATCTCATACCTTTTTCCTTTGCACATTCTCTCAGATTTCCTTACTTCTTTTAGGCCATTTTTTTCTAACGAGCTATCTGTATGTTTGGCAAACATGCCGTCCACTACCTGAAAATAATTACTTTTTTATTTACTTTTACTTATTTAATTTCTAAACAAAATACATTGTTTCTAAAATATATTTTCGTGAAAAATCAATTCTATAACCTACACAGCAAAGTAAATGTATTAATCTCTATAATAATATGGCATCTTAAATGTCAATTTATTTAGTGAATATAGGCCACATCTGATATTTACCAAATTTCTTTTACTTCCATTTACTTTTACTTCCATATCATGTTTATTTTTCATAGCATTTACCTACTACCTCTTATTGGAGAAAGTATTAGAAAAAATCATTTCAGTTTCACCTTTCTTATAAAACATTTCTCTAACAATAAAAATAGTGAAGTATAAAATGAAATAAGCTTTATATGAACACTATCCAGACAGAATATAAGAATGCCAACGAAAATTATAAACATAATTAAAGAACTATATAATGAAGCAAACAGTAGAATTCAACACAATGGCAAAGTCTCAAATCCTATCTATTCTATCAATAAAAGAAAAAGAGGCATTTTTTGTTTCGAGATGTACTTAATGAAGGAACAAAGCAAGTTTAGCAAAAACAGCTGAGGCAAAAAAATCATTTTTACTCCACATAGAACATCCTATTTTTTCTTCAAAGGCTGAATATGAATTAAATAAATACTGCTAGTTTTTCCTTCAAATGCTTTTAGTGCTACTTAAATGGAAAAATTACGTTTAAGTCCGCAAAAATTGTCATTAAAATCATGCTCTTTTGCAGTTTGAATAAAAAATTATGTGTAAATTTTCACGATTTTCCGAAATTATGGAAAAAAACAGTCTTTAAGTGAATTCTGCAGTACTTGCATATTATAAAAAAAAAATCATATCGAATACTTACCATTGGTATTCTTATTGAGTAAAGATAAACGAAAGAAGCTATTGCTTGCAAAGTAGCCAAAGGATATGTTATGCTACTTTCATTATTATTTATGTTTCTATGACTTTTTTTATGTCCATTAAAAGGTTTGTCACATCACATTTTTACGCAGAGAAATCGTACTAGCCATGCTTGTATGATATTAACCTTTTTCGAACAGTTTTGAGACGCACAAATATAGAAAAAAAACAAAAATTCAGGAGAGGGTGTCTGCTCTGGCCCTGTAAAACTTATAAATGAACCGGTATTCGCTTTGGCCCGATATTTAGGTTTGAAATGGGCGGGCAAGAAATTTAACAAAGTGACCGCCGATCAAGCCACGCGAATCTAGACACTTGCGTCATTATTTAGTGGCTCTTTGTAAGGTAAATAATTTAGTAATGTATTGTGTGATAATTCCTTCCTAAAAAGATTGATATGAGAACTCATTTTGATGACTTCAACAAGTTTTTCACAAATATTGCTACAAACATCATAAAAGATCTACCTGATCCTGACACAACTTCTGCAGATTACTTGAGAAATTTTAATATCATGGTGAATGACCTAACATTCAATTTCAGACCAGTAAGTGTCGAGGAGGTTGCTGAAGCTATAGAAAACGTCAAACCAAAAAATAGGAAAGATTGTTGACTTGAACACTAAATTAATAACCTTCCTTAAAAATACTCTAATTGCTCCTTTAGCTCAACTTTTCAATATCTGTATAAAGAACGGAATATCGTTAAAGTTATATCCGTATTTAAAAAAGGTTCTGCCCAGAACTTAAATAATTACAGGCCAATCTCTTTAATACCTGTGGCTTCAAAATATTCAGAATATTTATTAAAAAATTAAATGACTGATTTTTTTACGCAAAATAATTTGATAAACCCTTATCAATACTGTTTTCAACTAGGTAAATCGACTATTTACACCTTAAATGACTTGATAGAGGACATTGTAGAGGGCTTTGAATGAGGGAGGTTCTTTGGGGCAGCTTTTGTGACCTGAGTAAGGCCTTCGACTGTGTCTCTCACAGGACATTAACTGACAAGCTGACATATTATGATTTTCAACATGACAGTCTATGTCTAATAAAGACCTGAATGACCGACACCAAAAAACCTATTTTAAAAACAAATATTCTGAACTTGACAATATTGATCATGGTGTACCACAGAGCTCACTGCTCGGTCCAATCCTATTCGTAATTTACATCAATGACTTACCCACAGCTGAATTGTCTAGTAACTTTGTGCTATTCGCTGATGACACAACTATAATAATAGATGTCAATAGTGATTTTGAAATTCTTACTCACAATATGGAAACCTCCCAAAACCTAGCCCTTAACTGGTTTATAGCAAATTCCCCGAAGCTAAATGAGGATAAGACTGATATTTACCTTAAAGCGTCAAGAAATAAATAACCGAGAGTAAAATTCTTAGGAATGATCCTGGACCCAACCTTAAAATGGAACGAACATGTAGATTACACTTGTAGTAAATTAGCTAAAAACCTATTCCTTTCAAAAAATTTAACTCAAACAACCTCAAAAGAAATAACTATAATGGCCTATCATGCCCTCTTTAATTCTATCATTAGTTATGGAATATTAATATGGGGTCATTCTACTAACTGCGCAAGAATTTTATGCAAAGAAAAGCAGTCAGAATCCTACTTAGTTTAAATGACAGAGAAGATGTGAAGAATCATTTTATTAGTCTTGGCTTCATGAGAGTCCCAACTGTAAATTTTTCACTGTTTGCTCTATGTAAAAAAAAAACATCCATAAATATGTAAACATTTTTAATATCCATACTTACAACACATGTAATAATAATTATTTATTTATCGAACATCTGACTAAAAAAATCAAGACATGCTACTGATTACTATGGGCCTCTTTTCTTTAATAAATTATCTCTCCAAATTAGAATACTGCCTCTAAACCAATTCAAAGTAAAGATAAAAAAATTTCTTATTTGCAAAGCATTCTATAGCTTGAATGAATTTCATAATAATGATCTGTAAACTTCCACTTTTTATATACATGGTGGGGCAATAGTGTGTCGGACCTCGATATCTCGAGTTCTACGATAGCTAGAAATTTTAAAGAAAATTGCAAGTAAACTAGACAAAAAAGTCTATAACTGGAAATTATTTTCGAACATACAGGGCGAGCCAAGACGAAATTACAGAACCAAGTGCCTTTTTTTTTTAAATGGAATGCTATTTATATCAGTACATTTTTTTAAGCCTCTTTCTAGGCTCTATTCATTCCTATATTAGCATTGAATATATCCCAACCACTTGGATTTAATGAATTTTTTATTGAAATAATGCAATCTGCAGATGGATATTAAAAAAATCATCACATCACAGTTATGGGTTTTAAGAAAAACTTATGTGAATACCAGTTACGAGACATCTAATTAATGTTTCTGAATCATTTTCATTTCTTAAAAATGTACAGGGTGGCAAAAAATTATTTTTCAATTAAGAACATGCTAAATTGAATTTTCTTAATTTTTTCAAATGGAACACCCTGTACGTTTTTCGACTATGCGATGTAGAAATTAAAAATGAACATTTTTTGTAAGTACTTCCCTATGGCTAATTGCAACTATTTTCGTTTTATAAATAAATAAGTATCAAATTCAAGAATAAACTTAAAAAAAGAGGTTCCCTCAACTAATTCATTAGAAAAATTTATAATAGGTGTTCGACGTGTTGCCCATGTTGATTGACACACGTACTTATGCAATTTTGAAATGAGGCCATTTAGTAGAACCATTTCTTCCAATCCATTGAAATGAGTAAATAGTATTTAACCGGCCCATTACTGTAATGTTTTCTTGTACATTTTTTTGCTGTTTTCGTTATTCGACAAGCAATAAAACCTCAGTTTGGTATAAATTATCATGTACAAAGGAGCATTTATCACACAATTTGTATTGAATTTAAAATATTTGGAATTTTACAATATGAATTTTAATAAAGCGGAACTTGTAGACATGACTTTTGTTTTGGGCGAGTCAGACAGAAATTATTTACTTGCCAAGAGAATTTACCACCAACGTTATCCTGAAAGAAGGATTCCTGATGTTAGCAACTTCCAAAACTTTCTCGATAGATTTCATAGATAGATAGATGTCGAATATAAAAAAAGTGAAAGAATAAAATAAATGAGTTTTCTGTGGTGCTGGCAATGGTTGAGAATTCCCATGTTAGTCAAAGAGAAGCGAGCTCATTAGCAGAAATAAGTAGAAGTTTGTAGGTCGAATCTTAAAAACAAATAAGTTGCATGCATATCATATTCAAATGTACCAGGAATTATCTGATGACGATTTTCAAAAGCTCCTACAATTTTGTAATAGGGCCAGAGGTGAAATGCAACATGATGTCAACTTCTTCAATACTGTTTTATTCAGTGATGAGGCAACTTTTCATAAAAATGGATTTGTTGATAGGCACAATTTCCATTATTATGCTTTGGAAAATCTTCACTTTTTTATGCAAGTTGATAACCAAGACAGATGGTCTATAGACGTTTGGGGAGGAATTATTGTAGAACATGTAATAGGGCCACATTTCTTTGATGGTATATTGACTGGAGCTATTTATCTTCATTTTTTGGAAAACCATCTGCCACAATTATTGGTAAATCTCCCTGAAAGAATTCGAAATAGGATGTGGTTTCAGCAAGATGGCGCTCCGCCACATTATTTAAATGCAGTTAGAAACCACTTAAATAATACCTACCCTAATCAATGGATTGGAAGAAATCGACCCACCTGGCCTGCTAGATCCCCAGATCAAAGAGTAGAGATAATAAGAGAAGACAGCCGGCATATTTCCTTTTATGTTGCTAATTTATTTTCATTGACCTCGAATCGTGCCGTACTCCAAATACCGTTGCCAAGTGTACATATTCTTAAAGAACATATGTATTTACTTTTTCTCAAATATTTAATACGTGTTTCAAAAATTATTTTTTATTAATTGCGTATAATTTCGTTCGTAACCATTATATTTAGCAAATGATACGTGTTTTTGGCGAAGCGGTAATCCCTAGGCAAGACCCACAAACGACGGTTAAATTCTCAAGACGGGAAACTACATTAGTGTTGGCAACGCTGTTTGGAGTAGAAACGCGGTAGAAGCGAGATCAAAGCCCGTCTACATTATAGTCCGTGTACTTGGGTAAAAAAATGTGTTTTTTTTTCTTCTTAAAACTAACTATCGTATAATTAAGGAGTCAACGAATATTTGTGGAGGATACATGCATTGTTATTGGAGTTATCTCTTACCAAAGTAGTTACTTGTGCAGTTCTTATAAATACAATACATTCCGCCAAATCGTTTTCTAACTATTTTTGTTTGCCTATTCATATTTCTCTATAAATAACTACACACACACAGAATACTGGACAAGTAGAAGTATAGCGCGATACACCATACATATGCAAGACTAGACTGACCGTTTATCACAGCAGAGATCTGCTGTGCGTTTATTTTGTTCTCCTCCCGGACTAAATTGGAGTATGTTCTTTTTATGGGGATATGTGAAGGAAATTGTTTATAGAGATACACCAACAACAGTACAAAATAAGAAGGAAAGAATAATAACTGCCTTTACATCTATCACACCGGCAGTTCAGTCAATCAAAATGGGCAACATGTGGAACATTTATTATAATTTATTTATTTATTTGAAGAAACCTTTTTTTTATGTTTATTATTAATTTTGTAATTATTACTCAATAAAACGAAATTGGTTGCAATTAGCCCTAGGGAAGTACTTACATAAAATGTTCGTTTTTCATTTCTACATCACATCGTCGAAAAATATATAGGGTGTTCCATTTGAAAAAATTGAGAAAATTCAATTTAAAATGTTCTTAATTGATAAATAATTTTTGGCCACCCTGTACATTTTTAGGAAATGAGAATTATTCAAAAACATTAATTAGATGTCTCGTAAGTGGTATTTACATAAGTTTTTCTTAAAACCCATAATTGTGACTGGTGATTTTTTTAATATCCATCTGCAGATTGCACTATGTCAACAAAAAAATTCATTACATCCAGGTGGTTGGGAGATATTCAATGCTAATATAGGAATGAATAGAGCCTAGAAAGAGGCTTCAAAAAATGTACTGATATACATAGCACTCCATTAAAAAAAAAAACTTGGTCCTGTAATTACGTCTTGGCTCACCCTGTATGTTCGAAAATAATTTCCAGTTATAGACTTTTTTATCTAGTTTACTTGCAATTTTTTAAAAAAATTCTAGCTATCGTAGAAATCGAGATATCGAGGTCCGACGCACTATTGCCCCACCCCATATAATGTTTGTCTTCAGTATGTTATGTGTCATATATTAGTATATTTATAATTTTAATTTTCTACTTGCAATTTATTTTGTGTACTTGCAATTTCATTACTGTATTTTACTGACTTGTGTAATGATTGTATAATCAATAACACCAAGAAACTCTGCTCTACTCATTCCCGCAAGATTCCTAAAAGGCTTTGTTTGTTCCCTAAAATCTTTTGCTTTCAAATAGTTATCCCTTTGGTATATTTGTAGTCTTCAGGGTATTTCAAGAAATTTAGGATCTTGGGGATGCTTGTGGCATTTTGACTGATTCAGATTTTCAAGGGATTAGATTATTTTTTTAGGAACTGGAATTGTGGAAGGTGCCGCAAACTAAATTTAATAATTTCTTTAAGGTCAAGTATAAATAACAGCCACCCTAATCTACACTGTTGAATGTTTTTAACAAATCTAGACACATTGGAAATGCTGCTGGTGTTTATTTTGTGCTCGGCGTTATTTTAAACACAGTCAAATCATTAAAAAAAATGCCATTGAGCAAGACAGAGGGTAATATATTGCAAATTTACTCACGTTCAAAAAACATTGCATCCTATTTCATAGTATGGTCAAGAGCCACGGCCAGCTGAAATTATATAGACTAACGGATCTTGTCCAACTGTCCTCAACATATTATTGCAAGTATACAAAACTGCAGTAAACAGATGGCTCGAGATAAATTGAGTGAATTGTTTGTAAAATTGATTAGTATTGCGAACAAAAATATTTAAAAACAAAGAACAGACCAGAAGGTCACCGGCACCTTATGTACACAACTTTTGTTTCCATCATCATTTTTGATTGCCCGATAAATATTACCATAAGCTTTCAGTAAACATAATAATTAACCAGCCAAAAGACTGCCCACTATCTATGTCGTATGTTGATTGTAATAGGGTGTGATATAGAGGGGGCCGAAAATGGAAAAATGTGCCATAACGTAGTTTAATAGCACCTTAGTCACGTTATTATTAATGAAATGATCTTACCTTGTTCATCAAATCTTGTTTCGTCATGTTATTTGAATCGCTGTGCATCTCGCCGTCATTTTGATCTTCCCTCTCAGGTAAAATATTTCTTTCGCATACCTTATTTTCCGAATAGTATTCATAAAATCTCTTTTTTATGGGTTTTGGAGGTACGGTTGTCTGAAATTTGTTCACAGGAGTTGCAAGAGAGCCATCACATTTCTCTACATTTTCATTTTCTCTAAGATTATTGTTATTCACATTAGATTCAATAGTACAACATTCTGTCTTTGGTGTAGTGGTAAAGTTATTGTTCATAAGTGAGGTTAACCCGCCTAATTGAGACTCGTCAGCTAATTTGCCTGGCGTAAATTCAGACAAGAGGTTGTTGGAGGGACTAGATAAAGGTAATGAGACTTTCGTAATAGTCGTTGGTCTTGGCGTTAAGGTACGTAGTGGCGGCGCGGGCAGCTTATACCATCTGAAGTTGGGGTTGGCAGATAAAAAGGCATCCTTGTACTGAAAAAGAAAAAACTGCCTGATTACCAGATTAACACAATGGAAAGATAAGAATGAGTCTAAATATATATCTTCTCTTAATAAAAATTAACAAATATAATAACATTTGTCTCAAATTCTGCATTTGAATTATGAACAACCAGTTTGGTTTTCGAAGTGGTACTACTATCTTATTCCTAAACAACTTCATACTCAAAAGTTTTGAAAATAAAGAATAATGTGCATGTGCATTTTTTGATTTGACACGTGCGTTTGAAACTGTAGACTATAAGTTACTGGTGGACAATTTAGAAAATTATTGTATAAGGGGGCCTGCCCTAAATTGAATAAAAACATATTTATTAAGCAAGAGCCTAAAAGTATATTTAACCTCTAATAATAAAGTTTACATTCTGATTTTAAAAATCTATCTATCTAAGTTCCTCATGGAAGCGTATTAGGACCAATATTATTCATTATTTCCATAAACGACATCAAGGTTAACATGAAAGGATCTTTTACATCAATTTTTGCTGATGGCACAGCTACTGCTGATTCAGACAATAACTTACATGCTGGTATCCAAAACCAACAATACGGTATCTTTGATGCATCAATATTGTTCCCATAATAGTCTAACCCTTAATCTTTATAAAACTAGTATAATATTAACATTTTCCACTAAGCCTCTCGATTTTAGCCTACTAATAAAAATAGAAAATAACAAATCTATTGCCTAATATGACACTATTAAATATCTTGGACTCCAGATAGATCCATGTCTCTCATGGAGTAGCCAAATAGATGTAATCTTAGGAAAATTATCTACTCAGTGTTTTATATTGTGGCAAATGCAACGGCACGCGAGTTCAAAATATAAAAAATTTATTACTACTCATATATACGGTTTTGTCTTTACTTTTGCATAATTTTTTAGGAGAATTGTTCTAGAATAGAAGTTTTTACGATGCAGAAGAAAATAATTCGTACTATCACATTCAAATCTCCATGTGAATCTCTTAGAAATTTATTTAAAGAACTAGATTTATTAACTGTCCCATCATTATATATTTTCAGATGTGTATCTTACATAAAATCCCATATTAGCATTTATAATACCAAGAGATGGAAGAAATTCAATTCATCAGTTAAGAGCAAATTATAACCTTGTAATTCCCCAACATAGGTTAATTGCAATAGCCAAAGGACCCAATATTATGCCTATTAAATTATTTAATAAACTTCCCATAGAAGTAAAAATATTAAATCTTTCAAACAAAAAGTACGATCTATTTTAATTGAAAACGTTTTTATTCCATCAAGTGTATATGAGCTCTTAGTTTTAATTAGTCATTGTTTTTACATATATTTGTATTGTTCAAGCATTTTAATCTGTAATGTAATTTTATTTTTTTAACTTATTGTATGATTTAAGGCTTAGTTCATAAGATCGTGTGTACAATAGAGAGTTATTGGACCCGCAATAAGGACAAGCAGTATTAAAGTCAACATTATTTTGACGTCTACGCCTGCACAGTTTGATCCGTAAATAAAAGATCCCTTATTAAGGATAGTGCTTGTCCTTATCTGTGAAGAGATACTGCAATGCGTTAAGTTTACCGTAGTTTGACATTTCGGCATTTTGACATTCGATGGCTTATTTACTGCTTAGGGAATGTAGTGCGTAAGCATTAGAATTGCATAGAAATAGCGACATGAAAAAAGAAGGTGGTCCAATAACTAACATCTCGTTGATGAAATAAGGACGATGCACTAATAAAATAAGGTAAGATAGGTAATACCGCGCAGAAGTATTTATATTTTCCAATAACTCTCTTATATCTCTGTACTTTTTCTAAAGTCTGTAAAAATAAAATTTTTATTATTATCATTGTTTAAATTCTTAGTTTAGTTTCAACTGATTTAAAAGTTAATTGCCTTTCTGTTAGATGTTTGGTGAAAAGGCATTACTGAATATGATTTGGCACCAAAACATTTTCACATAATCGACAGATTTGACAATAAAAAGACACGGCTGCTTAATGGGCCAGGGGCTATGCAAAAGTGACCAAGAATCATGAAATTTGGTATCAGAGGTTTTTGAGGTCACTGATAATAAACTTTTTATCAAAAACTCTAAATTGTGTCTCGCAATTTTGAAAATACATTAGGCATATCCCGAAGTCTTTTCTTCGACACTATCTAAAATTAGTGGTTCCATAGTGTGTTCCGAGAGCGTGTACAACTCCTATCATGAGCAACAGATTGAACAGGTCCATGGTCTCTTAAATGTAGAACAGCTGACACAAAAGTTCATTCATGAAGAACGCGGATATCGGGATACCGTTCCGTGTAAAGTATGCTAGCTTGAGGGGCATATTCGCCTATAGCACCATAACAAAATATGTTTGTCCACTCAATGTTTGTAAAATTTTCCATCATTAAAGACTTTTAAATACAGTAATTCGCTACTATTGTAAAGATCTGTACATAAACTATAAACGGCGACGGCCATTGCTAGATCACAATCTGTGGCTAGACTACCTGCTACTTGGCAATGGTGCACTAAAAGTAAGCAACAAGTTCATGGCCAAGTATCATATTGAAACTGATAAGTGGCGTAACTCTATAATTGATAACTAATTGAAATATTCCAAATTTATTTTCTAATTTATTTTTTTTTATGAATAAATGCTACGGATTTTAGAAATATGACGATGGATGAGTCTGAATATATGCCTCTATTTTGAAAACACCCTGTATGGTAAGCATTTTGTCTTTTCGGCCTTATATCTGATGTGATTTCTTCTATGTCTATTGTAGCATGTTTCCGTTTGCAGGGCAACACTGAGTTGTTGCTACACAGCCAGTTCCGTTATGAATTTCGATATGTCAGGGACATATTTTCTAAAATTCGAGCACAGTAAATGTAAAAAAATAAATACATTTTTTGACACCACCAAAAAAAAAATTTTGAGATGTTTCATTCTTGTATACACACTAAATCAGTTTAATTTTTTTTACTCCCTTTCATAATAGTGTGGGGGTGATAGTGGGGGGGTGGCTGATGCTAAAAAAAATTTTGAGACCTTTACTTCGTACATGCCCTAAATTGCAATTTTATGGACCCTTACCTGCTTGCTTTGCCTATTTTCCCTTATTTACCCCATTTACTCCCGAACCCTTCAATGGAATTAGATCAAAGTATAATCTAGTTCCAGATCTCATTAGAATACATAAGTATACCAAATTTCAAGTCAATATCATAAATGGTTTCAGAGTAAACGTGCGCACAGAAAAAAGTTACAGACTGACAGACAGAATTTTTTTTTTCGCTCAAATTCATGACATTTTAAGCCTATTTAAAAAAAAATTACTTTCCACGTTCAGTGGAAAAAAATTTTTAGTTAAAGAATCACTTAAATTTTTATTGCCATATAAATTTAATTTTGGATCTAGTGCCCGCCTGAACATGTCAAAATTATTAACAATAGACACTTGCTTCTTTAGATCTTGTCCGATAATGCTAATCAGTAGTGGGGTTAAATACAAGCAAAAAATGTTTGCTGTCAGATTATGCCATGTAATGGCAGCAACGGAGATATTTAAATATATCATCATATATTCTATGTTGTAAAAGAAACTGTTACAATAGGAAAATCATGGATTTTATTTTTCCATACCCTCATATTTTTCAAGGTCATCTCTGATTCGATTGTAATTTTGAAAAATTATTGTACAGTTACTTCAAATGTTTATCAGATAAGATAAAAACATAATGGACGTTATTTAAAACGAAAAATTTACTAGTGCTTCCAGTAATATCGGAAGTATATTTTTGGATCTGGTCTTCATTCTTTATTTTGAAAAATAAAAAAAATGTGGGGTACCAGGTATTGACCGGAAAAAACTTCTTGCCTATATTAAACAAACAATGCGAAGGGTATTTTTGACATATTATGGAAATTATTATAACAATGTATTTTACTAAATCAGATATTTTATATTAGTATTCATAGAAAACCGAATATAAAACTTTGGTATTAGTATACTTTCATTCTAAGATTTGTTTAAATGGTCACCATTAAATTTGACATACAGTATTAGCAGGTAAAAATATTAAATCGACGCCTATGTAAGATAGAAGAGAAGAAAAATGGCCAAATATATTGAAAAGAAACACAAAAAAAAAGACAGTGTTATACATACATACATAATAATGTAGACGTGTAAATATTATTAATGTTAATTTTCTTTTTAATGTATTTTTATTGTAATGTAATTAGCTATTGCTAATAAAGATTATTATTATTATTTTTATTATTATTATTATTATATAAACTCAGCTGTTGCCATCTTTCCCTTTAACAGGCGAAATTCTAACATACTCACTGAACTACATCAAAGTTAATATTTTTCACGTATATTATTTTGCGATTTATATTCCCTTCTATCTTATTATAGGGATCAATTGAAGTTTTTACCTGCCAGTACTGTTGTAGAGACGCACGCTGACATGCTGAAAAATATCTCTTATACTGAAAACATGTAAAATGAAGATGCTGTAAAAGAGTATTAAATTTAGTAAAAGTATCTCACCTCTTTAGCCAAATCATTGTAAGGCTGCTTTTCGCTAATATTTAGTAATGCCCACCATTCTCCAAGAATTTTCGTAACCCCTCTATTTTCTAAATTTGGAAACCGCTCCCTAACAATAGGTCGATGTTTCTTGCAAAATATCAAAAAGGCATTTGGTGGTCTCCTGGCATGATGCGAGGGAGACTCTTCTTTATCATTTTGAACTTCAACATCTTCAATTTTAACTCTTTTCTCCTCAACGACGTCAACTTTATTTTCTGCGAGTTCAACTTTTTCATGTGGCTTTTCCTCGGCCCAGGTCATCTTAATATTATTAAAATTTACCAGCGGCTCGACTTTGACCTTGTTCATTTCGAATTTATGTTTCGACCAAACTTCTTGTAGTGTTTTCTCTTGCCCATTTGAACCTACCTGGTTGTTGTTTTCTGATATTGGTGTTTGACGATTATCACTTATAAATGTGTTTCTCGAGGGCGACTCGGATAAGAGAAAAGAATTATTGTTGTGGGACTTTATAAAAGTGTTTTGCACCGTTAAATAATTCATGTTTGTTTCTTTGTAATTAAATTAAATTAGGACATGGATCTCTGAAACAAAGAAAAACAAATATACAAGCACTGTAAACAACACTGGTTAACCCGGTGATAATATAAAGTTGATAAAATTACTAATTTAGATAGTTGACTGGTTTTGTTAGGTAAATGTACTCCTATCAGTTCTATTTTAAAAATTGAGGAAGAGGAACATCGTTACTAAAGATACAGAAGTTATTAAAGGAAACAAATTAGTTCATTCAAACAGAGGTATGTTACTTAACATGAAATCTCACAAGGGGCATTTCAACTGATCTACATTTATTACAAAATTTAAAATAAAGGTTATTTCCTTTATTTTCAAAGTTTACTACAGATTTATGAGAACAAACGATATGAAATAACCAAGGAACCAACTGCTTGGAAAAAATACACCTAAGTCTCATATTATGCTTCATATTTAAGTTTGGTACAGTTCATTTCAGAGATATAAGAAATATAAAAAATGACTAGGCACCAACATTAGCAGTTTGTACATATTTATGTATTTTTTGTGTTGGTAATGCTAAACAATAAAGAAAGCCTTTAAATGGGGAACATTATCTTTTATTTTATCCGCCAGAGTGCACCAGCCGTACTCGGTTGTTTGTCTGTCAATGTCAATACGAAAAAATATGTCCTTGTCACTCTTTAGGATGAAAAATGAAAACTTGTTGCTGTGTACCAAAGTGCTCTAACACGGTAGGACATTTATTTCCTAAAAATGACCGTTTTCGACAAACTATTTAAAGATTATATATGATACAAGTTGAGAATGACAATAATGACATTAAACCGAGTATGCATGGCGTCATCTATTGGATGTATTAAGAACTGGCTTGGATTGTTCCTCATTCTTTTTATCAATTTGGCTCATTTCTACGAATAAGAGATTGGAAAACTCTCAGAAATCGGGAAATTTAAACAATTTAAAAGTTACAATATAACTTTTAAATTGTCATTATATGTCATTTTCAATTTATATAATATATTATATGATACAAATTGAGGATGACATTAAACCGAGTACGCATGGCGTCATCTATTGGATATATTAGGAACTGGCTTGGGTTGTTCCCCATTGCATTAAAAGTGATTGATGTAAATAAAAATGAAATACATAAACAAATTTTAGGTAATATAGCTATATTTTGTATTTACTTTGTCTATAAATTTCTTAATTGAGGATAGTTTAGGATCAGTAGATCCTTTAAGTGAGGCTACACTTATACTGTATATTTTTCTTTCACATAATATAAATTATATTCCCCTTTGCTAATTGGAGGTAGCTTTTGAAGCACTTTCTTACATATTTGAAGTTGAAATACATTACATTTCACAACATTCGTACGTTGACATTATGCGCAGTTAATAACTTTTGTTAAGAAAACGTATCCAAACATTATACTTCATAAATAGGCCCAACAAATTATTATACCGTTCTCATTAGTTTTGACAACTTGACTGACCTTCACAAGGTCAAGTATATATTTGCAAAATAACAATAGAAGTGCCAATTTATGCTATGGCAGAATAATACAATTAAGTAGCACTAAGTACTTGATTTTACAGGAAAATTATAAAGTCCCAAGGGGTTAGGCGTTGTGCAATGTGATTTGCAAATGTTGTGAAATACTTGCAAGAAAGGAAAAACCATAAAATCATAAATTATAAATGAAATTCTAGAAGTACTGAGAACTACTTGAAATGATATGAAACATAGTGTTGGTGTAAAGTATATTTCTAAACTCAATTGGAACACTATAAAAAACCCGCAAACGATATCAAATTTGGTGTTCTAATTGCCATTAAGTAAACTTTACACAAATTTTCTCAATGGTCCACTCCTTGGAAAGTTCTCTAGTAATTTAACTGACAGTACTGGAAATAATTTTATCAAAGTAGCTCATATTTAAATGTATTAGTGACACACAGTTATATTTGTCAAATTGAGCTTTATTTGATTTTTATTAATTTTTATTAAAACCAAATTCGCAAAGTTTTCATCTGTCTGTCTGTCCGTTCGTCCGTCACATTTCTTTTTTTTTTTTATACATTTATTTAACGGTCTATTTCCGCTACTGAGGCCTAACACCGAAGCCTGTAGACGAGCTACCCCAACCAGGAATTTTAGCGAAACTCTTCCCTTAAGAAGAGTAGGAATCTTTTCCTTGCCTAACATTTAATAGACAAGGGACCGACGGCTTTACATCCCATCCGAAAGATGATATATCTCCTATACAAACTTCGCCTAAGGTTAAATAGCTTCTGCGCATACACTGATATACAAGCAGCTGGAAGATGTGTGAGGGGAGGACGTGGTCTTCGTTGGAATGGTCACCCATCTAACTACTAACCGCGCCTGATGTTGCTTTACATCACATATCGAAGTATGTACATAGTAAAGACGCATCTACGCTCGTCCCCGTCACATTTCTTGTAATCATGATAGCTGAAGAAGCAAAAATTCTATTGCATAGAAATTTAGACAATAAGTTAATATCAGCTTGAAAAAAAATCGTCTGAAAATTATGTCACGAGATATTTTAAGAAAAAAACTCGAAAAATATATTAGTCTTGCTAATTTTGAAAAGAACAAAAATAAAAATGTTGCATAGGATTTCGCCAATTAAACTGCCATCATCAAGAGATTATTAGAATTACAAATATAGCAATAATTATATCTAAAAAATCAAATTATTTTAAAAAATTGTAGTTTCATCAAACATAATGTTCAACAATTTGTGGTAAAAGTCTAGCAATAACTTATTATTGTATTCAATAATAAATAAAGACATTATTATTATTATTATTATTAACTGTATTTTTTTGGTAGGTGTATCTCTGAAAGGACCCTGGACCTATAAAAACACATTTAAAAATATACGTAGTACTAAAGTCCAGCATTCCACTGTTTCATATGAAAGGAAATCGATTCATTACCACCATACAAGGTGCACAATGTGCATTTCCAAATCAATTGAAAATAATGTCCTATAACTTGCGACATATTGCGTCTTCAATTGGAAAACACAAAATAAAATCTGATTGCAATAAGCCCCCAGCAGGTAGATTAATTCCAAAGAAAGGACTATAGTGCATGTGCGTTGCCAGCGGCAGACTAGTTTCGAGCTTGTTAATTCTCATCAGTATGACACAGGTGAATGCACAACAACCGCTCACTGTTCTTCTAGTTATCAACTTACAGACAAGAGGTGTCCACAACTTGTAGACAGCTCCATCTGATGCCGACTTATTGCAATCAAAGTTGGCGAAAAACTCGGACTAAGTTACATTTAACAAAATGGAGCTATCTACAAGTTGCGGACACCTCTTATCTGTAAGTTGATGACTAGAGGAACAGTAAAGAGTTGTTGTGCATTCGCTTATGTCGTACTGATGAGAGCTAACAAGCTCGAAACTAGTCTGCAGCTGGCGATGCACAACAGCCCTGCACTGTATAGTCCTTTCTTTGGAATTAATCTATCTGCTGGGGGCTTATTGCAATCAAATTTTATTTTGCGTTTTCCGATTGAAGATGTAGTATGTCGCAAGTTATAGGACATTATTTTCAATTGATTTGGAAACGCACATTGTGCACCCTGAATGGTGGCAATGAATCGATTTCCTTTCATACGAAACAGTGGAATGCTGGACTTTAGCAGTAGGTATATTTTTACTTTACCACACATTTATTCTTTTTGTAATAATTTATCCACTTTGCGTTGGCTTATATATTTTGTTACATGTTTTTTTGTGTTTTTACTTTTAGAAAAATCTGAAAAAAATGTATAATATACTGGAAAGTAATAGTGTGTTTTTGTTTCATTTTCCTAGCTATAACAGTTTATTAGAAAAATGAATTTGAAAAATAGTACCGCCAGTACATACCTCCTCGATGATCTCAAGGATTATTGAAGGTCAAAGGCTAAAAACTATATGTATCAAATTCTAATGATTTAGCAATATAGGTAACAGTATAAAAGTTTTTTCAAAAATTTCTGTCGGGGGCATTTCACCATGTTTATCATAGACCCTTTTCCATACAAAATGTACATCAGAATTTAATCGATCGAACAGTGCCATCTACAGGTATTATCTCCAATGCACCTTAGGCTGAGGGCTATTATTTAGCTATATTTCGTAAAAGTAAAGTTATCGATTATTGAGTATTTTCTGAGACAATGGTTTTTGTGCATAATAATATACCTACATGCTTTGTGAAATTAGATTCCTTTGAGGTATTTAACCAATTCAAAAGCTATAGATTTCAAAATCTGCCAAATATAGGCAAGTTAAATATTGTATTTAATGAGATTACACTGATTATAGTTTCCTAAAAAATTTGGACCGATTTTAACTCCATCTACAGATAACATTACAAAAGCTTATCACATCAATTCCCTTTGAGGTACAGAAATGAACCTATGCTTATACCCAACAGGTATTTAAAATCTTTATATGAAACAACATTTTAATGAAGTGTCTTTATAGACTGACCTAGTAGTTTGTTGAAAAAATTTAAGCAAAATTTACACAGTGAATTACAAGCAAACAAAACAAGTGAAATAAAAACTTTTAGAAATATATTTAAAAGACGGAATTTTATTTTTAGAACGTCTATTATAAAATGTGAATCACTCAAAATGAAGTAACATAAGTTTATAAATCTATTGGAGGCATTCAATATTCATATCAACTAGGTAGGTATAACATAAAAATATTTCATACATAATTCCATAGAAATATTTTTTTTATCTATAACAGATTATAAACAAAACATTCTTTATTATGTTTAACGATTATATTAGCTTTTGTTTTTTAATCACGGCCTACCTATACTTATTTATATTAACAGAATGTAAACAATTTGATTATAATTATTGTAACAAGCGTAAAAACTACTGAAATTTGTAATGGCGGCGATATTATAAACCTTATTATTTAATGCTTAATTTGAATAATTGATCACTTTCAATGTCATGCAAAGCGAAGAAAAATACAGATAAATATTTTGAACAAGATTGGGAAATATGAAGTGTCCTACTTGCTAAACTTTCTCAAGAAAACTAAGCAGATGTTTAGAGTACAAATCGAATAAAAAACAAAAAAGTTTATTAATTAGTGTGCCTCATTGAAACCTGCTTAAAATTTAATGAGCATAATTGAAAATGTATAATTTTAAACACAAATTCGTTCAAGGACAAATCTGCTATAAAATACAGCAACCAAATTTGCAAATATTTACATAAAATATCGGTCAAAAAGTATACCATTACTTAAAACACCCTGTAAAATGTCCGATCTAAGCATTAATGGATCAGAAAGGCTTAATTTACTACTTAAAAACAACAGAAAATGTAAAATTTACCTTTAACACAGTACTCCATGAAAACGCAATCACATGACGTCACACTTAGTTAAAATAACACTGAAACAAATGGTAATTAGCAAAACTAACAAACGCAAAACAACCCTTTGTATATTATAAAATCATAGAAAACACACACTTATTATGTTTCTGTCATACTAAAATTCAACGGGTCATTTTGTGATGAACCGCTTGAAATTGCAATGCAAGATGTCTAATGTTTAGACTGTCAGCTGTTCCCCACCATACCCCCACTATTTCAAGTGCGACTGACAAATGAATATCATTCGCCGAATCCGATTTGTTTTTTTATAATTTTTTATTGCATTTAAGTTGCCCTTGTGACATATATATAAATCATATTATCTCCCTGAAAATAATAATTTATAATTTTTATGAAACTTAGGAGTGTATGTGCTCGTCAAAATTCAGTCATGTTTTTATTGACATTTTTGTTTATCTACTGACACAGACTCTGATGTTTCGCCTAATTATGCAAGGTGTGGGCGTGGCTATATTTGACAATCATTTATTTTATACACAAATACCTACTTGTTCTTGTTTCTACAAAATTATTAAAGGTCATCAGTTAATATATACAGAGTGAGGTAATAAACAATTATGGATTCTCACGTTTTGTAGGTGTATGAAATAATAATAACGAAGAAATGTGTAATACCTACCTATAGGTACCTCTAATAAGTTAAGATCCTATATTTATATCCTAGCTAGTGTTTCGCGGCTTTATCTTAAAACTTAAGTGCAATTTTAATAATAAATGTGTAAATTATTCGTTGAGTACCTACTATATAGGTGTAGGTAGATATGACTATATTAATTAGGTTAATCTGTTATTTGTAAACAAATATTCTCTGGACGAAAAACTTAATATTGTTAAAAGTAGATATAGGTATATAAGTTATTGCTTTTTTTAATAGGTTGATAATAACGAGAATATCTCTTTGCAAATTTAGACAAATACAACTGATTAGTTAATCAACTTGGGCCAGCTTATCAGTACAAAGTTAACGCTAACTAGAAGATAATATCTATTGTTTTGCTGGACATTTATCCTCTAGTTACAAGTTAACCCTGCATTGATAAACCAGCTATTAAGACTACAGCGTAGAAACAAGCCAAAGATGTCTTTTTAGAAGAATTGGAAAAATAATTTGTGGAAAAACATAACTTTTGGAAAATGTATCTCTTTCATAGATAATAGGATACTCTTTTGGTGGAAGCCATCTATGTTTCTAAGAATACTAGTACACAACCTCCCTGGACTTATCGTGCAGATTATCCATTTTTCTTGATCCCTTGCATTAACTTTTATGAGTCCATTATTAGTAGAGCGTCATAACAATCTTCCGGATGGATCATATTCTTGGTTAGTAACAGCGGGACAGTCTTTTAATAAAGGTTTTTACATGCCAATGCCTGGATATTTTGTCCAAATATTCTTGCTAATTTGTACCCTAATTCTCTTATTTGACCCTGTCTAGTGGTTCTAGTCAATATATGAAAGTGACATTCTTCTTACTGCTAGTTTGTCAATTTTTTGTTGCTTTTGCAGATTCCAGAGAGTCACGGGTGGTATTCCCATGCTAGTTAGAACGTGCATTTGGATTTGGCAGTGCCCTTCCCAAGTAACACAGATTTTACTTTTTAAAACGCTGACAATCTACTCCACCTTTTTATAAAGCTTAATGCTGCATACTTAAGAGTCAACAACAATATTTAGTGGCTGATTAACCCTCTGCCTATAACGTAAGTGAATTCGTAATTATTGATAATGTCGGTCTGAAACCAATTTTGTAAAAAAAAATAAGTCGTTTTTACAAAAAAATTCGACATTTTTTTACAATATAATATTTTACTTTAATTTCCATCTATAAAAACAAACGCAAAGTTTTTAATTTTTTAAAATTTTTTGTAAGATGTATTCTTTTTTTATGTAAAATACTAATAAAACCAAAAACAATTTTCTAACGATGAAACCAACAGAAATGTAAATAGTAATAACTGAACATTGAAAAACAACAAACATTTTTTCATAAATAAAAACTGACAAATACTATAGACAAATTGGTGAATACAGTCCACATTCCATGTAAATGTTCCAGACATAGACGATTTTTTTTGCTGTCACAGTATGCACATCGGCCATAGATGTTATTTTGAACTGGCGGTTGGTTCTCCACTTGTATTCTACAAACTGCAGCAAGTCGCAAACTAATGGTTCTTCGAATGTTCTTCTGGATAGCTCTTTGACGAATGTGGTTTTCGGATAATTGAAAGCCCAACATCTCTAAGAATTTTCTTCTGTTTGATTGTTATCTTTATAAATTATATAGCCATTTATTCCAGCAACATTTAGAGTGCTATAAAAATCACCATTGGCCATCGACGGGTCCCACGGGTACAATTATATGCTTCTTACATCTTATCTAGTATGTTAACGCCTCCTTTGGTTTTATTGTAATCAATAATTATTTCTGGCTTACCAGTGTCTTTATCAATAGAGTCATTCTCAATGTGTATGGTTGATAATAATAACATGTTATTTTTCTTTTTGGGAACATGCAAAACAAGTGTACATTGAAACAAGTGTACATTTCTCTGTAAAAGAGCAAACATACCAGAACCGTCTGGTCTAGGCAAGAAAAAACTGGTGGTATTTGAGACTTATCCTTACGTAAAGTTCCAAGAACTGTAGCTTATATTCCTTCAATTTTTCTGCAATCAGTATACTATTAAAAAAATGTCCAGTGTGATGTTTCTGTTGGTTCTTCGGATAGGTTCACACATACGAAGTACCAATGCTAATGGACCCTGCACAAAACCATTGGGAAAAAAATTTCTGTCGAATTGGTTGAAATTGTGCAGAAAGATAGTTTTCAGCATACTGATCAAAAGTCTCAATAGGCCCAAAATCCGGCTAATCATAGTTTTCGAGATATCAGGCCTCAAAGGGGGCCTTTTACTCCATTTAACGAGATGCAAAAAAGGCCAAAACATCAGATAAGTTCCTATGACCTGCTGTTGTAATATTAGTCTTTTTTCATTCTCTCCAATGCACGATTTTCTATCAAAGTTCTTGTTAAAAGTACATTAGAAATAATATGGTCCATTATTCTCAAAACTGATATGCTTACACCCACTTGGTTCCTGCGATTTGATTGTGCCTGAGCTCTACACAGATTATTTCAATATATAAGGTCTGTAATATGTTTAATAAATATTTTATAAACAAACCAGATATTAGAAAAGTCTCTCTCCTAAGACTAAGGCCCGGACTTAGAGATCCACGGCCCCTAGGCAGTTAACAGAATCGGAGCCCCCTTTTTGGTAATTTAGCAAAAAAAAGCTTTTATTTTTTATTTATTTAACAACTTTAGAAAATAAACAGGCAGAGACTTAGAAGTGAAATTGACAAGTGCCAGCTATACTTTTTTACACATTTATGTTATTTAATCTTGTATGTAATTCTAGATCATATTGCTGTGCGTCGAACTTTCTTCTCTGCAAAGGAATGGATGGCTTCACTATAGTCCAGAGACTGTATTGTTTTTGATTCTATATACAGCACAGAGAGTGAAGTAAGCCTGTTAAGATCTTAAATAATTATTCACTCTCTTTAGCATTGAAAATGAATATTCTGCCGAACAGTGTTTGACCCTGGTGTACACAACAGCATTTGAAGGGCTATTCCTATGTTTGGATAAATGTCCAAAAAACCTTTTTCCAGAATATGCTTGTATTTTTGAGGCAATCTAGAATTCATTTCTTAACTAGTTTTTTTACTATTTTCGCTAATGTACAAAGCAATGACACTGGTCTATAATTAGAGGGGGATCCATGATCTCCACTGTTAAAAAGCGGAACAACATCTGTAATTTTTAAACATGACGGAAAAGATCCTGTTTCAAAAGAGGTGTTAATGGCCTCTACCAAAAAACATTTTCTGGTAGTTTTAGAAAAATTTTTAATCAGATACAATCCTAGCCACTAGTATTCTTGTTCTTAATATCGTTCACTATTGCCCTACTTTTTTGAGTATCAGTAGGCGTCAGGAAAAACGACTCAGGTACAGAAACATTTTTCAAGTACTTTAGAGGATCAATTTTTGGATGAATTTTTCCGTATATTTTTTTTTGCTACAGAACAATAGAAATTATTAATTTCATCAGCGCTCAGTTTGCTATTCATAGTGGAGTTATTATTTTTTCCTCTTAGGATCATTCACAATACTCCACGTTTCTTTTTGCTTGTTAGATGACTGCGAGATTCTGTTTCTATAATAAAGATTTTTAGCAGCTAAAATAGTCTTTCTGTACATTTTTCGGTATCTATTAAAGAAAGCAATAAACTCAAGATTATCCACTGCATATTTTCTGATTGAATGCAAGGAATGCATATCCTTATTAGATGAAAGTTTTAGGCCCTTGATGAACCAAGGCTTTTTATTTTTGACTAATGGTTCTGATCGGAAATGCCATATTGAATATGTTTGTGAGTATTGAGTGAAATAATTCTAAAGGATTATCAGAACCTCTAACCTTACACCAGTCTGCTTCCAAACATATCTGTAAGATCTTCTCATAATTACGTCTTTTTATCTCGGCTTCTTTATTTCTAATGATACTTTGCATAGAATTGCCTCATGATCAGACAGCCCTGCATTAGTATTTGAACAGATTACTGCATCCCTGTCAATATTAGTACATATATAATTCAAGATGAAATGAGGCGTAATACGTGTTGCTCCCTCAACGTGCATTCTAGGTTAAAAAAAGACAATAAATTAGTTAATATTTCAGTGTCCGCTGATTTGTTATCAAAAAAATGTATGTTAAAGTCACCCATCAAAATTAATACCTACTGCATTTTGTGGAAGCTGGTTAAAAAGCGACTCCAACGTTGAAGGAAAAATAATTACATGACTACTTGGAAGTCTACAAATGCCTAGTACATAAAGATGTAACTAAGTACAGTTTATGATGGAAAATTCAAATTCTTTTTCCACCAGTAGAAAATCGTATTTATCTAGATTAATAAAACCATAAGATTTTTGAAAACTATCCCTAACAAGAATTAACGTGCCTCCCTGTATAAACTCCTGCTGACAAAAATTCGATACTACAATATAATTAGGTACAAACAAAGGTTCATTACATTTCAACCAATGTTCTGTTAAAATAACAATATTTGGATAATTTATGCTGTCCAGAAAAACAGTGAATTCATCAATTTTCCTTCGAATGGATTGAATATTTAACAGCATTAGGGAGACAATCGCGTTATTGTCGTTTGCTATAAAAAATTAGCATTCTTACATGGTTTATCTCCATCTATTGAACCATAATTTTCATATCCCTCATTCAAACTAGTATCACAATGTAGCTCAAGAAAACTATCAAACTAAGTCAAATTTTTTACTTAACTTCTCGTAAGCAGAGCCATGTATCTGTAGTTCTGCAATCAACCTGTCGATAATGATGTTGAAAAAGATCTCGGAATCTGTCCCTCCTGGAGAGTTTGGAGGGCTGGGGTAACACCTCACATCTGTGAGCCTGCATTAGTGTATGTGCAGCACATTTCTTTTTATTTTTACGCACACAGCAATATGAATGTCTCACCTCTGTGCATGAGTCATTTCACACTTAACACTGCTACGTCGATAATATTCGTTGTATAAGGTTGCATTAATGTTTACATCAACCGCAGTCCTGCACTCACAATTTTTTTTTTCGTGTCTCCAGAGGCAGCTACCTAGTTTGCCTAGACCGAAGTCCGCCACTACCTAAGACACACATTTGACATCTCACTAAGGAGTTAAATATAATTAGAATATAAGAATAATATAGTCACTCCCAAATACCTAATCTTATTGACCATTTGATGGCATCTCTTTATATTAAAATAATTTGTTTAGATTACAGAATGACGTAAGTCTTTTCTCAGTTGTTTATAATCATATGCACTATTTAGTTCTTTATAGATTTTGGTGGCCCTGATAGAGCACACACGGTTTCTATTTATGAATGATAGAAAATGGTTACAGATTTTAATGCTAAAAAAAACATGGATCTACTCAAAACTAGATATTAACATCGTGGCACTCCTCTCGGTTTTAAAAAAATAATTAATGTGTTATATATATAAGTACAGTTGCTGTTCTGATTTTAAAAATTTCCCGATGATGCCAATTTTGTTGGCAAAACATTCATCAGTATATTATGCTTATTATTGTTTCTGTACAATATTATCGAAGAAGTTACAATACGATTTATGTAATTTTTTTTCTTAAATTCTCTAATTTTTTCAACATCAATAGGGTTTTTCATTTTTCTTCTAGCTAGCAGCAATGTACTATCCGACTTTGTTTCAGTGGAACTCTTGCTTCTTCAGTTATCGTAATTACAAGAAATTTATTTTTATTTATTTTAACGTCAAGTTTAGCATTAGCTATTCCACCACTTAACCAGGACACATTACACATAGACAATTAAACAATGACCATTCCCTACGACATTGCCATGTGCCGCAGCTGAGACTTAAACTCAAGAGTGGTATAGCGACTAGCCGTGTTGTCTCTCACACAATGTCTAGAGCACTGCTACCAACTTGGTAACATATTAAAAACGCCACTAAGCATCCATACCCTAGCCAGAATTCGAACCCGGAACTACTTGATCTCAAGCCTAACATGCAAGCATTGATCCACTGAGCCTGTTAATCATGGACTGCATGTTAAATTAATCGATTTAGCTTAATTAGGTTTGAAACTATTTAAGTCAAACTGAAGAAAATATGGTCAAAAAAAAACTGTTGTATTCTTTGGAACAATATTTTAACTTTTCGCTTTGAAACTGGTGTAATTAGTACATTTTAAATGTTAGTTATTGATTAAATATTGTTCTTTCTTTTGTTAAATTAAAAGGTAAAATATATTTTCTGTTTCAATATCTCTTTAAATACCATTTAAATAATTTTTAATTACTTCCCGTTTAAATTAAAATAAGTGCTAAGAATACTTAAATATAACTTGATTTTAATTGCCGCTAAAGCAATAAGTCATTACGTCTGATAGGGAGCATGCAATTGTACATATACAATTTATTTTCTTAAATATAGGTTTCTCCACAGTGTAATTTTCACAGTGCTCAATTTTAGGACCTTCAGTTTTTATTTTGCAGATAGTATTTATTAATGAACATTTTATTACATGAATCTATTTATCTTAGTGTTAATGACTGCAGTAATTAATTATGACTTAAATAACAACTTTTCAAGAAATGTGTAAAATTTAATTTGAATAAATTAATAAGAATATTCCGAGTCAAAATCAATGGAAATCTACAAAATTAACTACAAAATATATTATTGTATATATATCGCCAATAATTTTTTGAGCACACTTTGTATAAAAATGGTTTATACCTGGAATCATTTTGTAATTATAAGATTGGGCTATTTATCAAAGCTTACGTCATCGTAAAACTAGTGACGGATTTAGGAGGTAGCGCCCTTTTCCTAGAGCTTCTTGCTCTATTTTAAGTAAATATGGAGAACATTTTAGGAGAGAATTTTACCTAAATGATTATTAAAATTAAAACCTTTTAATAAAACAAATAACTAAATAATTGAATTTTAATATTGTGACAAGATGAACGACAATTTAATTTATCTATTAGACATTCCAGGCAGTAAGAGGCAAACATTTTATGCCACAAACAGGAATAATGTAGTTGACGACGATTGCGCATATTAAGCCATCCAAATTCGTTAATTTTATAGGTTACATGATCACGTCTACTAAAATTGAAAACTAATCTAACATAGTTATTTTGAATTTTTTAAATTCTGTTAACAGTTGTAGCATCAAAACATGGACCATAAATGATGTTAAATAGATAATGCTAGATCTTTGATTTC
Organism: Leptura quadrifasciata; assembly: GCA_963675555.1. Taxonomy (NCBI): domain Eukaryota; kingdom Metazoa; phylum Arthropoda; class Insecta; order Coleoptera; family Cerambycidae; genus Leptura; species Leptura quadrifasciata. The sequence goes on from OY776678.1 coordinate 50,077,817, forward strand.
TAAATAGATTTCAAAAAGCAAGATAACATTTTTCACAAGCTTATCGGTATGCTCACGAAATCTTAATTTATTTTCTAGCAGAAGTCCCAGACTTTCAGCAACATTAGTTGTGGGCAGAGCTGGGCCAAGTACACAAAAAATGTACTCGAGTACCAAGTACCAAGTACCAAGTACTAGAAATAATTTCTCACAAAGTACCAAGTACCGAGTACTTCCATAAATTTGGAGTACTTAAGTACAAGTACTCGAGTATAAGTACTTGAACCATCCGAGTACTTTCATATGAGTACATTTGATTCATGGTAAGAAGAGGAAATGAATAACGTAAGAAATCTATATTGATATAATTTTTTATTTCTATATATATGTGATGTGTATTATAATATAATAATATGTATATTCTAGTTTCGTAATTTCGAAGTTCCCTGCTAAGAAAAAAATCAACTCAAATACAGTCAGAATCAAAGGTCCTTGTAATGCTTACCGACTTGCTACTGGTTGACTTTATTGGCTTTCATGATAACTAGTTTTTGAAAGTTTTCATCATTTAGAGCATGACGCCGCGGACTATTTATTATCGTTGCATAAGAAAAAAGACGCTCAACGGGAGCTGATGAAGGAAGACATGTATTATAGCAAATGAAGAGTTTTTTAATAAGAGGGTAATCCTCAAGCATGCTTAAAATTGCTTTTCTTATCATCTAAGAACTTATAAAGTTCTAATTCAATTTTAGGTATTTTTATGTATTCCTCAATGGTGCTGCAACTAGAACTACTAGGATGTGTGTGTGTGTGTGTGTGTGTGTGTGTGTTAGGTGTTACAGACTTAATTGTATCTACAATTTCCTCAAAATCAAAAAATCCATCTGTGTCACTGCTAGAACCAGGATCTGTTAGCTCATCGCTATTGTCAGCCGCTGTATGTATACTAATACTGATCACCACAGCATACCATGGCAATTCTGTGTCTGTGATTGCTTTGCTGACAGGTTCATACGAGCTGAAATGTATATGTACTTGTGAATGAAAGTTCGAGTACAAGTACTTGGATTTAATTTTACGAGTACAAGTACAAAGTACAGACTTTAAGAAAGTACTCGAATACAGAGTACATGAAATGTACTCTAAGTACCCAATTCAAGTACTTGTACCGAGTACTGCCCAGCTCTGGTTGTGGGTAGATTTTCGCCAATAAAGATCACACTTAAGTTTGCAGCTGCCCAATCTGAATCTGGGCCAAAGTATATAAAGTTGATTTAGATGGATTCAACATAAGACTACTTTCAGGGAGTATGCATAAAGTCTTTCTAAACTGCTATTTATATTGATGTTTGGTTGCAATGCGTCATCACTTTTACAAAAGTTTAAATGTACTTGAGTATCATTAGCATACTGGTGATAATTACAAAAATTAAGCTGACGTCCAATATCCGGGACATAGACAATAAATAGCAACGGCCTCAGGATTGATCCTTGAGGTACTCCTGTGGTGACCGCTAAGGACCTCGATACATTATTTGCCAACATCACACTCTGACTTCTGTTGGCTAAGTAGTTGCAAACAAGATTTACAGCACTTCTATGAAATCCATAATAGTGAAATTTGGCACAGAGTAACGAATAGTCCAAAGTATCCAAGGCCTTACTGTAGTCAAGTAATACCAATGCTGTTGTCTTTTGTTCATCCATACCTCGGATTATATCATCCAGTAACTTCCAGTAATGCACTAAATGTAGAGTGGCCCTTCCTGAATCCAGATTGTTGCTAAGGAAGTATATCATTTTTAAAAAACTCCTCCATTTGTTCATGCATAACTCATTCTATTATCTTTGAAAAGGCTGAGAGAATATATTTATGGGGTATGACAAGGGCATTTTTAAAAATTTGAGGAAATTCACTTTTTTCTAACGAGGCTTTACTGTGTGTTATATAGTTAAGAGTATAGGGTGCGCAATATCTAATCATATTGATTGTAATGCCATCTGCACCTTTAGTATTTGATTTCAAGTGAGTGATGATATTGTCAATTTTATATGTGTTAACCTGGTTAAACTTGAATTCATCATGAATTAAATTGAATTTGCTGTTGTTAAAGTATATCACAAGATCATTACAAGCAGGTCTGGCATTGGCCGAGACTTGTACAAAGTACTCATTAATTTGATAAATATTGTTTAAGCTTTCTGGTAAGGTAGAATTTTTGTGCGAGTGTATATTTAACATGTCAAGAGCTTTCCAGGTTTCTCGTGTAACCCTTTAATGTGAAAATTCGAGATAAACCTTTTTTCTTGCCTAACTGCATTTGTTACATAATAATTTGTTTCTGCATGGTTTTAATCATTATTTTTATGACATCAGTCATCAAGGGAGCTTTCGGCTTACTGACCTTTATTGTTGTAATTGGAGCATGTGTATTAAATAGTTTGGTAATATTTTTATTTCATTTTGTCATTAACATTATCAATTTGATAAATTAGCTCCCAATCAATAAGTAAAAGATCAGCTAGAAACAGATTATAATCAAATGTTTAGAAATTTCTAAATGTAAAATTTCATTATGCTCTCTTCAATATTTACATTTAGATAACAATAAATTAATCTATGGTCTGTTAAACTATGCATGCATATCAACGCAACCTTGTCTTAAAACCAACTTGTTATTTATTAGCATATCAATTAAGGTACTACTATAGTTGTTTATACGAGTTGGCTCATTTATAACCTATGTAAATTTAAAAGTACCCATAAGTGACAAAAACTGCTTTGTAGAGTTAGCTGCTAAATTATACATGTTACTATTTAAATCTCCGATTATAATCAAATTATCAACTTCAGGTAAAATATCAGATATGATATGATTATGTTTATTTAAATAATGGCTATATGCAGCACTCTAACTGTAATTTTGTGTCATATGGGAGCTATTGTCTCTGATATCTGAATAAGAATAAAATTTTATTCACTATGAGATAAAGTTCCATATAATATTCCTTCCGGATCAAAGAGCTACCCTAACTGACGTGTCTGTAGATGGTTGGTTAGGATTTCCTTATATGCCTAGTAGTGATCCCCCTACTGTATAAGAAAATAAGTACTTACCGTTTTGGGTGACCAAGAAATAACATTGAAGTATTTTTGTTTTAGAATGGAGCTTTGGTAGAACCACCATTCTGTTGTAGGTCACTTTGATCCGGAAGGAATATTATATGGAACTTTATCTCATAGAGAATAAAATTTTATTCTTATTCAGATATCAGAGACAATAGCTCCCATATGACACAAAATTACAGTTAGAGTGCTGCATATAGCCATTATTTAAATAAACATAATCATATCATATCTGATATTTTACCTGAAGTTGATAATTTGATTATAATCGGTGATTTAAATAGTAACATGTATAATTTATTTTTATTTTAATGCCGTAGTTATTGCTATAGTAAATGATGGATGATTAATGAGACAAATTGCACTGTGTTATAACATTAACAAAAATTTGGTGTGTAACATTTTAAGAAAGTGGAGAATAAACGGTACGATTAGTAGAAATCCTGGATCAAAGGACAAAGGATATCCTACTAAACATGAAACTAACTATTAATATTTCGTTATTGCACCATTTCTATTTATAACATCTATAAGTCTGTTTGGCATAGAATTAAATAACCTTATATAATAATCATTAGTAATAATATTTTCCCATGCATTATTTACTATTTCCAGTTATTCTTCGGCATTCCGTGGTCTCACATTTCGTTTTTGGTCACTTCTTACGAGTAGTCCCCATACTTCTTCTACAGGGTTAAGATCTGAACTATGACTGGGCCAGTTAAGAACATTGATGTTGTTATCTTGATACCAGTTAGTTACGGTATGAGCAGTATGAACGGAACAATTGTCTTGTTGAAATATGAACTCATTATTAGGAAATAATTGTGACACAGAAAGGAGTATAATATTGTCTAAAATCCTAATATACGTTTCACTATTAAATCGTTCCTCAATATGCCACAAAACAGCAGGACACCACTTTTATCATTGTTAGATATATATTTCTCATCGAATCGAGTATTCGGAGGGCGGTAAATACGAATACGACCGCTGTGCGTTGACTGGAAAATTTTTTCGTCTGTAAAGATTACATTGTTCCAAAAATTTACATCATGCGCTAAAAATTCAAGCGCAAATCCTACTCGAGCTTTTTTATGTTCAGCTTTAAGTAAGTATTTCTGTGCTGCTGCATGACAGCGTAGCTCCAATTCTCTTACTCGCTGGCGACCATCAGTACTACTCCATCCAGGAAAATTCGTTTTTTCAGCAGCCTGAATAACTGAGTAAAATGGATTTGCTACTAAAGTATTTACCAATTGCAAATCTTGTTGAGTTGATATCCTTCGTCGCCCTGATCCAGGATTTATACTAATCGTACCGTTTATTCTCAACTTTCTTAAAATATTACACACCGAACTTTTTTCAATATTATAACGCAGTGCAATTATTGACCATCCATCTTCTGCTTTAGCAATAACTCCAGATTTAACTAAATCACTTATATGAGGCATATTAGTTTTTTGCACACTTGCAATAAATTATGACAACTAACAGACAATGTCACAAAAATTAAAGTTAGATAGATGTACACAACTAGATTATAGCAAAGTACCGTTATAAGACATCCTATTTTTTTTTTGCTCACGACCGCACTAATTCATTCATTGAACTAAAATAAGAGGAAGAGAATGAATGGTAAGTTTTTGATGTTAAAAGCAAGTCTAAAGGGGAAGATATCTACAGATTTATAAGGACTGATTTTCATAACATAAGAATTTTAGGATACTTAACAAAAATAACAAAAATGACTGAATAATGAATAAACAAAGGTAAAATAGAATACATAAAAGTAGGAATAACATTCTTATTCACAGTATTACTACTTACTGCAATAACTACTGCGGTCTGCTGGTCAGGCCTGGTGAGAGGCGAGGTGATAAAAACAATGACAAAGACAACAGTGGCGGTCCGAAGGAGCCCCCTCTCCATGGACACATGAATTTTTGTAACTATCGATCGATTATTAAGATCTCTCTACCATGCATTTACTTTCAACAGATGATCATGACATTGGGGTACTTGAAAATCACAGTAGTTTTGATCTATCAAAAAATTTTCGCCCACCGATCCTCTTGCAGGTGATGCTATGAGTACACAGCTGCGCTACCCATCTTTGATGCCCCCTATGCCGAAATTCTAGGACCGCCACTGAAGTATAACATGTATAGCATATTAGAAAAAGGCGTATTATCCAAATGGATACTTTTCTGAGCCATAAACTAAAAATTAAGTTGGCCCCCCATTCCCATGGGTGTACATACATACATATTAGGGGCCAATGCATCTTTTTATTTTATTTTTTGATTGAAGTAATCCTTCGAACATATCCCAAAAAAAAATGTGTCATTACACTGAATAAAAGTATATTACAGAAAGGAAATATGACAGTTTCAGCAAAAAATTAATTTAAAAAAAATTGTCTTAATACCCTGTACAAATATTTTTCAGTCATCAAAATCGGTTCACCCAATTCTGTCAAAATTAATTTTTTTATTTTTCAACATTTCTTTAAAACTTTTGTAAATTTTTTTTTTAAGTTGGGGCAGGGTTGGACTGCAATTACAAACAGAAATAATGTAAATAATGCTTGTTTACTTTCTCTTTTTTTTATAAAAAACTGGAATTAATCTTGTAAACGTAAAAAATGAACTGTAAGATTGTGCATAATTATTTCTTCTGAAGGAAGATACCATAACCATGCATACGTATATCTAAAAATGCATACTAGAGTTCATATCACTATATTTTTAAGGTATTAAGAGGTGATACAAAAGCATGTAATGCCTAGTAATTTATTTTCAAAATATAATTTTTAGATTTGGATATCTATATTAAGAAATAAATCGGTTACTTTTGTCATACTAAACGGTATTTTTCCTACTTCCGGTTAATCAATTACAAGCAACTTTGTTTTTTGAAAGGGATATGTAACTTTTTTCCTGACTCCAATATAAAATTAAATTTTTTATAGTCATTTTTCGGCCTTTAGATTCGCTAAGAAAAATCCGAATTACAGTCAACTTTTTTTTAACAGAAACGCCATGGAAGAAATATCTAAGTAGTAAAATTTTTACAGGCTGACCATATGTTTGTAGAACAATGCATAAGAAATTTTGGATAATAATACCCCGTTTTCTATAACTTTAATATGCCAACAATTTTTAACTTGAAGAAAAATTTACTTTTTTAAAATTATTGAAAAAAATCTCTAACATGAAAACCTCTCTTATTCCCGTTGTTTGAATCATTGAATATTAATTTTTAAATTAGGTTCACATTATGCAAAATCACTTGAAATGAAGCAGTTTTCTCCGTAATATTTGATTTTATGATGAAAGATGTCCATCCATAAAGTTTTACCATAATTTTGAGTCATCCTGTACTACATACCTCAGTAATCAATCGTGGAGCATCGTTCTCGGATATAAAATAGCTTATGTCTATTACCATACTCATATTGTAAGAATTCTTTCACCTAAACTAATTTGAACTTTCTACTATAATATTGCTTGTACGGCATAGATAATGTTTCTAGAAATACAAAAAGTAGCTCGATGCAAAGCTTTTCTCTACAAAATTTCAAAACCTTTACGTTCTTTATTGTTTCTTGGGAGACAACAAAAAAATAAGGTGCATTTATGTTTGAATTTATCTTTAAGTAATAAATATAAATACACTACATATAACACACAACCCCCAAGTCTAAAAGAAGACTGTCCCGGAGGGTTTTTTAAATATATTTAAGGTCGGCCTATTTCTGTGACTGATGCTTATCGACGCCTCGTGATAGGTTAGTGTAGAAGCTGGGGATTGATTCCTGTATATATATTAAACAGCAAACCATATGAAGAAAAATGAAAAAATAAATTCACATTGCCATTTCACATATTAACTTACATGTGGTAGAAGCTATAATATTTAGTAGGAGTAGATAAAGCAACATAATACATCTTATAATAAATATGTTGCAATAAAAGACCAAAATTTAGGTTAGTTTAATAAATTTATTGTTTACAGACGGTTATGCAAAAAAATAAAGCACATGCTAACTATATATAACTTATTTGTAGAATTCATGTTCACTCTCATCCTTCTTGATATTGTTCTTATAACCCTTTTCGAAGTCTTTGGGCAAGACAATGTAACGGTTTTCTCTAACGGCATGCATACCAGCCTCTTGACAAATAGCATTGATATCGGCTCCAGAAATTCTGTCAGGCCTTGCCACATAATCCTCCAAGTCAACCTAGTAAATATTAAAAATTTAACATAAAATAGACATTCAATTTTGGAAAAATTCACATAGAGCTGAAAATTGGTATAGACAGATAGAAGAAAAGATTTCATTAAAGATGGATCGGTCAAACTTATAAAAGACTTATTAAGCTAGATAGAATGGCCATTAAGATAAGTCTTCGGCTTAATAGGCACATGAGTTTTACGGGCCTTGCAGGGGACACAACATGCAGTCTGCCCAAAGGAGGAGTAAACAATCAGCTCATACAGTGCGAATGCAAAGGTTTAGTGAGGCTGAGATTTCAATTACCTGAAGAGGAAAACTCAAGAGCAGACAGCTACACTAAGGGGCGTCTAATAAAGCTATGGAATCTGACACAAAGGGAAAAGCTGGATTAGGTATGGTCGTCAGCAAAAAAAAATAGAACAAGTCTTATAACGGTATTTTGCTAAAATCTAGTTGTGTACATCTAACTTTAATTTTTGTGACATTGTCAGTTAGTTGTCACAATTTATTGCAAGTGTGCAAAAAACTAATATGCCTCATATAAGCGATTTAGTTAAATCTGGAGTTATTGCTAAAGCAGAAGATTGATGGTCAATGAGACAAATTGCACTGCGCTGTAATATTGACAAAAGTTCGGTGTGTAACATTTTAAGAAAGTGGAGAATAACGGTATGATTAGTGGAAATTCTGGATCAGGGCAACAAAGGGTATCAACTCAACAACAAAATTTGAATTGGTAAATGCTTTAGTAGAAAATCCATTTTACTCAGTTATTCAGGCTGCTGAAGAAACGAGTTTTCCTGGATCGAGTAGTACTGGTCGCCGGCGAGTAAGAGAATCGGAGCTACGCTGTCATGCAGCAGCACAGAAATACTTACTTAAAACTGAACAAAAAGAAACTCGAGTAGGATTTGCACTTGAATTTTTAGCGCATGATGTAAATTTTTGGAACAATAGTAATCTTTACAGACGAAAAAACTTTCCAGTCAACACATAGATTCTTGTTTACTGCCCTCCGAATACTCGATTCGATGAGAAATATATATCTAACAATGATAAAAGTGGTAAATTTTCTGTCAACATGTGGGCTTGGATATCGGCACGTAGTCTTGGTGTTTTGTGGCATATTGAGAAACGATTTACTAGTGAAATGTATATTAGGATTTTAGACAATATTATGCTCCCTTCTGTGTCACAATTATTTCCTAATAATGAGTTCATATTTCAACAAGACAATTGTTCCGTTCATACTGCTCATACCGTAACTAACTGGTTTCAAGATAACATCAATGTTCTTAACTGGCCCAGTCATAGTCCAGATTATAACCCTGTGGAAGTAGTATGGGGACTACTCGTAAGAAGTATCCAAAAACGATATGTGATACCACGGAATGCCGAAGAATTACTGGACATAGTATTACTAATGATTATTGTATAAGGTTATTTAATTCTATGCCAAACAGACTTATAGAAGTTATAAATAGAAATGGTGCAATAACGAAATATTAATAGTTAGTTTCTTGTTAAGTAGGATATCCTTTGTCCTTTGATCCAGGATTTCTACTAATCGTACCGTTTATTCTCCATTTTCTTAAAATGTTACACACCAAATGTTATAACGCAGTGCAATTTGTCTCATTAACTATCCATCATTTACTATAGCAATAACTACAGCATTAAAATAAAAAATAAATTAAAAGTGATCTGTTTTATTTCGGCTTCTCATTACATATTCAAATAGACAGATTTACATTAGAAAAAAAAAGTTGTCCTATTTTTTCTGCTCACGACAATACTCCAAGAAAAATCACTTAGGAGTGCCTTAATACATCTTACAAAATCATGCCAGCTCCTCATATATTTTTCTGTCTATACCGCAGTTTTTACATCTGTCCCCATTTAGCAGTTTTTCTCACAGTATAAATGGAATTTTTACCAAAGGTATGTTTAAGTCCAAGGCATTTGAAACAAACATTAGAATTTTTTAAATTCTTGTACCTAGGTAATTAGAGTGAAAAATGGTATGTGTTAGTTTAGTATTATACCCCCAATAATCCAAATCCTATAGGCTGAATTTTGCTTCATTTTCGAGTTATACGTATTCAAAAAACTGAAAGGGTTGCATTTTCATCCCTATCTCCAATTTGCACCCTCTAATTTAATAGCACTCCGCGATTGTCTCATCTTAAATGACCGATTGAACGATTTATACAATAAAAATCCTTGAACATTTTAGTTCCTTTCCATATGACATAATCAATAGCCTACTAGTTGAGTGAGTGTATATAATTACGTTATTAAATTTGGATGCTACGAAATTTTATTACAAGGGAAGGTACGTTGTGTCATAAATATGAAAATCCTTACGTGACCTAATCCTTGTTTTGGTACACTACAGCTATGAAAATTCTGGCTTCTAGTGATGAATCCACTAAACACTAAAAGGAGTTAAAACTTCATTTTGTATGGCTTACCTCCTCGGAGAGATTCATTTTGGATGTAATTGTACTGAATATCAAACGTTTTTGCCTACGATCTGGCAAAGGAAATTCAATTTTTCTGTCTAAACGACCAGGTCTAAGTAATGCTGGATCTAAAGTGTCAGCTCGATTTGTTGCCATTATGACCTGAAATAGTAAATTCATTAATGCCTAATCAAATTAGATTTATTTTTCAAAAGACCTACAAATTATGCTGTGGAAGTAGTTTTGTTACAACCATATTTAAAAAATAATTTTCGGTTGATGGATTAAAAATATTTACCTTAACATTTGTAGTTTGATCAAAACCATCCATCTGGTTCAATAACTCAAGTAAAATTCTCTGAACTTCACGATCAGCTCCAGTTTGGGCATCAAAACGTTTTGTAGCAATAGCATCAATTTCATCAATAAATATAATCGCAGGAGAATTTTCTTTAGCAAGACGAAACACATCTCGTACCATACGTGGCCCTTCTCCTAAATACTTCTGAACAAACTCGGAACCAACTACACGAATGAAAGCAGCTAAAATATATATTATTAATAAAATTATTTCCTTGCAATAAAAGCAAATCGGTAGATACCTGTAGTATGGTGGGCTACAGCTTTGGCAAGCATAGTTTTCCCACATCCAGGTGGTCCATACATTAAAACTCCTCTAGGTGGATCAATACCTATTTGTTTGTATAATTCAAAATGAGTAAGTGGTAATTCTACTGCCTCTCTTATTTCTTGCTTTTGCATATCCATACCCCCAATATCACTATACTGTACATCAGGCTTCTCATCAGCCTGCAACATACTAATTGAGGAGTCAGCCTCTGGCGGCAATACATCAACAAGTGCATTGCTGTGTTTGTGTAAAGCTACACTGGCAGAGGGCTTAAGAAGTTCACGATCTATTGTGGATAAAATTCGCACATAATAGTTTGAACCTGTCGTAGAACCAACAATACCAGTATTCTGATCTACGGCTTCCAAAAATTGGCCAATGACTAGTGGAACCGATTGTATTCTTTTAACTTCTTCTTGAGCATGTAAATATTCCTTCTTTAAGTTACGTTGTTCATCTTTAATATACTCTTCTTGCACTTCCAAAAATTCGAGCATTTGCTGTAGTTTCTTATATTTCGTGTACAAATCTTCGGTATCCAAATCTTGTAAAGATTGCTTCGAATCGGAAGGACTACCACCGCCTTCCTCCTGAAATAATAATGAAATTAAAATTACTGGACTTCAATAGTTTGGTTGAGGTTATTTTCACCATTTTACGGCTGTGATGCATGGTGGACTAAGTTTATTAAATCTAATCGCTAATTGACAGAATTAAAGATGACATTTAATAAAAACGTTTATTTTTTACGTACTTTTTCTGGTACTACGACATCCATAGCCTCCATTGTTGATGACTTGTTATTTTTCTTTGTGTCAATGTTCGTGCAATGTTCCTGACTTGGATCGGATCATGAAATCCTGTTTTTTTACTTTTTTTCCTTGTTGGATTGGGAGATAAACCAGTTTCACACAACTACAAATTTGTAAATTGGATATCTACACAAACTTCTGCGTTAATCTACTAGATGGCTGTAGATGTAAAAGGAGACAAACTTCTAGGGATAATTAATTACTAAACACATACAATAAAAGTAAGTCCATTTTGTTTCTACTTTTTCACCTTAGAAAATTGGTTCGTGACAGACTCCATTATTTTCCAAAAATAAATGCTCTGTCATCGCATGATAATATCCTGTAAACTATGCTTTCCGCTTTTCTTGGTCGCCCTAGCTCCATCTGTGAAATGATAGACTCACGGTTGCATACCTACAAAATTCTGACAAAATATAGATACCTACATCCTTCGAATATTTAGTTCTCTAAGAAATTACTTTTCTTTGCCAATTATGTTCGGTACTACTTCGCATTAGATGGCTCTGTATGTTAAACGGGTAGCACACGTGTAATAATTATATTAGATACTCAAGGATTATAAGCAATAGGCATATTTTTTTTAAATATTGTAGTCCAAACGAAAAGAAAACTTTTGAAAACAATTATATATTTTACTTCTATATTATTTAAAGCAACAATAAATTTTTGGGCTCTGAATAATTTACTTATTGTGATATAGATGGCAGGACTATTCAATTATAACTTCCTTTTGAATATAAACTAAATAATACAAGGATAAAATGATAAAAATACGTATGTCCTTTATTGATATAGGCAAGTTTTATTTTTATCTATGCTGTGATTTATCACACTAGATGTTTCTAGGTATACCTATATTTATTAGAGATACACAAAATTAAATATTAGTTCTTTTCATTTACCTACCCCCGCCTCTACCTCTTCTCTATACTTAGATAGATATACCTACCTAGGTATAATAAATTTTTAAGGATTTACCATTTACTTATCTAGTTAGGTATACCCAGTTCCTTTAGTACCTAATAAATCTATATATACCCTATACCTATCTGAGTATTATAATTCACGTGAAGAGATCGCCGGTATGATGAGAGGGGGTCAGCAGTTGGAGCTAGTAGATATCGGTGATACAATAGTGAAAATAAATACACTGCAAAAAATATTATTAATTTATTCCACTCAACGAAAATTTTTAAAAGATTGCCCTGGGGTCCATTGCATATATAGTTGGTACCTATTGCATCTACATATCTATAAAATTATGATTTTTAAAACGTGTATGGCTTCTAAAATATTGAGAGTAAAAAACGAAAACCAAATTCGTATAGGTATGTAGAGATGGTTGTTTCTATGACCTTATTCATAACAAAAACATCTTTTATTTTAATCTTTTTAAGATTACCTTGAACATCATATACCAGTATTTAAGCACTTTTAAACGTTAATAATTTTCTATATGATCCAAATCCAATTAAGTATTAAGTTTACTGTGGTACCTGTTAATATATTAGGTAGGTAGGGTACAACCTTTGTGATCATTAAATTAGTAGAATTTAATTTCAATGCCCTGCAAAACGTTTATCAAGGAATACGTGGTTATGAACGTTGTTCTAGTTACAAAAGATTATCCGTAGATAACGCACTGTAACCAAAAGAATACAAAATCTGTAAACAATTTTTATATGCATCGTACTCCCCGGATGCTCCATAAATATTTCTTATGAGGTTGTGGTAGATAAAGAGCAAGTTTATATTAGTTACAATTGCTAATTCAGGCAATGATAATCGTTATCTAGTGACGACGAGCATTTCTGGAAAACGAGCGGTTAGATATATATGTGCACTGTTGCCAAATTTTGCCGTTCGCGGAGTATTTAATATTTGCAAATAAAACTTAATAAAGCGAAATTACATTTAGGAAATATACGCCTCAATAATAAAAAATGACAATTTTAATTAGAGGCTTGTTCTTTTTTATATTTGAAAGTAAAAGATGATATATTTAGGAATTATACTTACACAAGAAGCATAAACTAACAAGCTTCTTGATACATACATCTTTAGAAAAAGTGCACTTTTAGGGCCGGTTTATCAATGCAAGGTTAACTCGTAACCAAAGAATAAATGTCAAATAAAACAATAGATACCCATTGTTTCGTTTGACATTTATCTTATAGTTAAGTGTTAACCCTGTGTATTGATAAACCGGCCCTTAGTCATATTTTCAGTGACAAAAATCAACTATTGAGTCAAGTCAGTTTGGAGCACCAATTATATAGGTACCTTTCCAAGCATAGGATATCTCAACATTTTTGAAATATTTTTGTATGCAGATGACGTTAAAGAAAGCAGTGTAAAAAATAACACAAGAAAATATCAAATTATGTACCTATTTTACTTAGAGGTTCGCAGAAAACAATGCAAATTGCTTCAGACTTAAACGAATTAAAATCCAGACAGCATTTCGTCAAATTTATTTTAATTATATAAAAATGTATTCAAATAAAAAATTCAAGTATGCAAAATAAAGTTTTGCAAACGTGTAGCTACTGAACGAATTTCTTCGGTTTTGTGAAACTAAGAGAAATGTGGCAACTATGTATTAAACAATCTGTGGGCGCTTTTGGGTGCGCCAGGCAACGCTGAGGCCTGCTCAATGGATTGGAACAAAACACGAGTTACAGAACAAAATATAATTTATTGATAATGATACAAAGATACATTAGCTACAATATATAAATAATATACAAGGTATTGCGCGAACTCCCGGCCAGCCAGCTTATGGGCCGACTGACAATGAGCACGATCGTCTCTAAATATTGCGGTATATAAATAATAAGTTACATATAAATTATAATAATAAAATAACTAACTACATAACATAAACGTGTTGAATGAGAAACACACAAATTAAATAATGATTTAAATAACAAAAAAAATCTTATTCTCCCATCGGTCACATATATAGGCACACAAAAGAAAACAAAATGAGAAAAGCATAATAAAAAATAATAAATAAACTTCGATCACGGAATGTTAAGAAAATCGAGACCGATGAATTGGAAACTTAACCTAACTTGCACATTCACATTATCAACATTCGTATAAAACACGCTTCTTATAAATTTAATAATATATTTAAAAAATCACACAATATCAAAATCACTCCGCCGTGTTGGCGAGATAATTATTTGTAAATATAAATAAGACACTGTAATTAAATAAAGTCTGAGTAAATTGGTAAAGTTGGAACTTAATTCTTCCTAAAACATAGAAAATGGTTTAGGTAATAAATTACAGACGGATTTATAGGCTCGCGAATATACTTATAAATATAGTCAGTCAAAGAAGACAATTATTATTAATTACCAGAAAAAACGAACGGCACGATTTCCCAGCAGTTCTCAAATAAAAATACGTTTTGGGAATGACTACAAAATTATTAACTTTTCGAGTTGCAGTTGCTTTAACGTGGTCCCTATGAACTACCAAAACATTTCATATTTGAGTTGTTCATTTCCGTAAATTATAATTAAATACAAATAAATAGACACTTAAATATAAATATAAATAAAATTGTATTTTTTTCCGAGAAATACTACTCATCTAAAATAAATTTAAATTATTTACACTTATAGTATTTCAATCCCAAAACAGCCTAAAATTCGTCCAGTAATTTACTACTTTGGACATTTCCTTGCGATTTGGGAAAAATAACAAAAATCCGACTTTATCAGCCATTGTAAAAGCAATAAAACTGCACTCACTACAGCATCAAGTCGCTGAGCGAGAGGAGCTGTGCCGTGTCTATTAGTCTATTAAAAACAGGTAAACGTTGGTCTTCTATTCCTGGGGAGTGTAATTCGGGTTCGCTGCTGAAGAACGAGCCCATGGAGGAGGTTGGTGACTGACTCAAACTACATGGGGGGCTGGGGCTGTCCAATGAGAGAGACGGACTGAGGGCGGCCGGGCGAGGACGAGACGTAACCACAGCCGCTGTTGTTCTGGCTCCCAGGAGAGCAGTTACCGTTGGGGGTTTTTGCATTACGACCTCGTCTTGATTGTGCACAAAGTGACAGCGGGGCCCGTATGGACAAAATCCAACCGTATGGTAAGTACGACACAATTCCGTCTTGTATTTAGGATGCCTTGCTAAACTGCGCAACTCATTTATGCCGTGAGCGAACTGGCATTTATCTCCGTATTTGCAAACGCCGAACTCTTCGTAAGGGCGACACAACTCGGTTTTGTAGCGAGAAGTGTTGACTGTGGTGGCGGACACGGCGGCCGCAGGGGCGGCAACTGCTGGGGCAGGAGCTGATTGGGTGCGTTCCAGCCTTCTGTGTTGCTGGGTTAGGTTTCCTATAAGCATCGCCAGTTGATTGGAGCTCGCTGCTGTAGCTGGAGTAGACGCCATCCGTGACAACGTGAGTCGGACCGCTGTCGACCCTACGGCCAGGTGGGCGCCTGGCGCTGCCGCATCAGGATTCGTCAGGCCATTCTGAAAAATAAAATAGTATATTAATAATCGAAAATTAGATTAGCTGATCTTAAAGTTTAAAGAGTATTTCTATCAGTTTGGTGCTGCATGCCAAAATAGTCATTCTATTACTACGGGTTTTTACAAAAACGCAGCAACGTGCAGATTTTTACAACACGTCTTTCCATAAAGGGAAATTTATTTATATACCTAGTACATACCCGCATGACCAGATTCAGTACCATTTTAATTTTTCAGTATTTTTCCTCTTTTCGAATTGCCATTTTTAAAAAATTTACGGTATATTTAAACAATAAACAATTTATTACAATAAGTGCATACTTATTAAAAAAAAAATAATTTAAAGTTCATGTAAATTTTACTTGGTTTATATTTCGCCGTTTGAGTACCCCTGCCACCACGCACAGAAATTCGCTGCCAAAATGTACGATGTCAACATGTAAATTGTTTATATTTGTATTTGAAAAACAAATAGATTTTAATGGTGTGGAATATAGATTTTTACATCTAAATTTTAGATTCTACACATGAAACATTATTTTTTACGTTGAATATTTAAAAATTTTCGCGTTTCTATTTTGGTTTTCAAGTTTCAGTTGGTATTCTTTTTTGTTATGTTGGTATTTGCTTAAAAAATTTTATCTGGTCGCAATGGCTAATTGCGGCAGAAACCTTTTTCAATATATTTTTTCTCTCGAATTCTAATACACAAAAAGTAGTTAATTAATTAGGTACCTAATTCTTTTATCACATTGAGCGCAATACAAGAAATTAATGATACAATTTATACTAAACACTAAGTTAACGTCCTAGTTTGACAGGTTATCGCTAGGTAAATGTATATCAAAATATTACAAACATAAACATGTACCTAATTCATGTTTGATTAGAAGTTATATGATTATTGTAAAAGCGCATTGCTGACAGAATTTACGTGATCGAATCGAATTCAAGAAATTGAATTCAGGGCATCAATTATTTTTTAATTTAATTTTCATTCTTAAATTGTTTTTACGGATGTCTCGCTAAGATTTTATGATCTACTTGATAATTTACTTCTTTAGATGCAAAGCCCCTTACGATACAAGATTGAATGAAAAAATATAAAAAACATATTTACTTAAATATTGTTTATAAAAAATATGAACAAAATTCGAGACAAAACTTGTTTGAAATCATTCAAATAGCTTGAGTTTAAATGATTAAATTACATTTTTTGGGAATATTTAACTCTACCATTACCAGTACAATTGTAAAAATTAATAAATATTAAAAAACACTGAAGTAATAAATAAACACTATTTTCTATTAAAGTTTCACGTTTCACAGTTATTCGTTAACTTTTCGAAGGACTTCCAATAACATACCTACGGTATGTATTTGTAACTTTAATGTTTAATTTTATTAGCAAAGAATAGGTAAGTTGTAAGTCACACTGAAATTTATTAATAGAAAACAGTGGAATAAGCTGAACACGAGAGGAAATGTAAACACTGGGGCAATAAGAATAACCTCTGGAATAACCTATATCGACGAATATACCTACCTAAAAGATATACAAGTATGTAAACTAGTTTGGTTTCATTAACTTATATTTTGGTCTAACTTTTTTTCCAGCAGTACACCCAAAATAATTATGGGTCAGTAAAAGTAGAAACTTGACTTTCCAATATTTTTAAAAATCAAAATTATCTAACCTCAAAATACTTAAGACAGAAGCAGGGAAAAGGAGGGCTGATAGAGATGTCTCGATCAAGGGGTAAACCGCGGTACGAAATGGATGACAGATTTTGAAAAGTAGCCACTTACGAAAAAGGAAGAATATATAAAAAAACAACAATTTTTGAAAATAATACAGTATAATATATTGCTATAAGATTCTTGCGATATATTATTGGAAGTAAACACAACTTTGTTTCGTGTGAGGGGTATTTCCTGAGGCTAGTATACCTATATTTTTATCCTATATTTTACCCCATATACTCCTGATGATTTCTCCTGGTCCTATACAGACTTGATTTTTAAGGACGTATTAGAATATTGAAATCCTGGCTCAAATCATTTCTATATGTGACTACTCCCAATTCAAAACACACATACGAAAGACACATCCAGGAAAAGTACCTACTTTTAGAACTCGAGTTGGTCAAAGAAAAGTAAAGCAAGTAGTGATCAATTGCCCTTCTCCACGGAAAATCTGTTCTTAAATATTTTACATTGCAATTATTAAGTAGAGGTTTACTTCCATAAGATCTCTTGTACCTAAATGCTTTGTAACATTTATCGACACATTCAATGCTTATTTCGAAAAACAAAAAAGAAATAACATTACAAATAAAATTGTTGTATGAAAGACAAAATCTTACTTTTTTCTGAATAGGCATATATGTTTCTACCAGTGTGAAATTTTCCCTGCATCCCTAAAACAGCATCCTGCACTTTCATCTCTGCCCAGAACAAAAATATATTCATACAATTGGTAAAAGTTATCGTTCCACAAGCCTACTTTCTCGCAACAGTGACAAACACCGAGTTGGTTTGCGTGAAAGCTATACATTTAGTGGGAGTAATACTTTTCTCTTTTCTCCATCTCAGATCAAAACAACAAACATTCGATTTTTAAATCATGTGATCATAATATTACACTTTTTCTTACGTATCAGCCAATACCATGTTTCAAAATGGTAACTTTCTCGTGTCAATGTGTACAATTTTCTTAAAATTACTATTTAAAAAAAATACTTTCTAGTAGGTAGGTTAAGTTTTCGAATCCCTGGTAACATAGGTATTTCAAGAATCTCCTCCTATTTAGGTATAATTCATTTATGAACTTATAAATCAGTGTTTATAGGTACCTAATGGTTCCATTTTCAATTCAAATCAGTACGCAGTACTTATCCCAATCATAGTAGTAGGTACTTACTTAGGTACCTATGAAAAATAATCTTTAACCGTGGAACATTTAACCCAGTCTAACAAGAATCACACCACTGACCTAGCAGACTCGAGTAAAAAAAAAACAACCATATCTTTCACATTTATTTTGAAATCAGGTGCCTCTATTAGAAAAGCAGATTTGAAGTAGCGGACCTATATTCACATTCTATTAGGAATATTCCATACTGTATTTTTTAAATATCTTCCCCTAGACACACCGAAGTACCAAAAAACCGGAGAAAAGAACTTTTTATGAAAAAAATTGCAAGATCATTCACCAACACAACCTCTATAATTTATAGACAGACTAGTAAGTAGTTTCTCAAAAATCTATGAAGCAGGTAGTAGATATATCTACCTGCTATTTTCAGTGTTTATTTCCCTAGGTATTCATATACTTTCATGGTAGAAATCATTAAGCATTTTTTTGGATATAAATATTCATTAACCTGTAGAAACTGATTAATAATTGAATATAATATACTTAGGTGTAGTACCTATCTCCCCGAGAGCACAATTAACAACTATCCAACGAATGCAATCTCATTATTACATGTAAGTAAATACCTAGAATATATTTTGTTATTATTTGAAAAGTTAACGTGACTAGTTAGGAAGTGCGTGTTAAAAAAAAATTAATAAAAACGTGTCCGCAATGAAACTACTTCAATATGTTTTTCAAATAAATAGCTATGATAAACGAACAATGCTTGCTATTAAAGTGATGTGATAATTATTGCCGTTAAGCTTTGTGCCTGTCGAGTAATTTAAAAATTCAAGACTTGAGTTTTCTACAGTATAAATTTCCACTGCTTTTGGTAGGTTCTTAAAGCCGGTTTCGCAAGCAGGATGAGTCCTTGAATTGTGAGTGGACTAAGTAAACACAACCTGCTACCTGCCCGTTTGGCCACAATTTAGTCATAACGTTATAACACGCCGTAGAACGGCACAATCGCGTTGGTTCAAATCAGCGAAGTTTCGATAAAAACTCACTTACCTACTCTAATCAAGCGCTTATCTTGTATCAGTTGAAATGACACATCCAACAGAAATGGCTTAAAATGAAACACAAAACACGGTTTTTATTTACCTTAATCAAGTTATCTCCAAACTCGTACATGGCATTTTGTGACATTATTGCTGTAGACATATTCCTATTATAGCACCACACTTATAAAAGTTTAAAAAATTTAAAACACAAACACACCGATTCTGCTAGAACTGGAAGACTCGCTTTTTAATTTTTACGAAATAGTGCGCTATTCCACGACGCAGTAATCGCGTGCTGTTCCTCTCTCGTAAATTTTATGACTGAGCAAACCTAGCGTTTTCTCTTTTACAAACTCTGCACTCTACGTCCAGTGGTCGCCTCCCACTCTCGTCTTGGTGGGGGACATTAAAAACGTCAGTCGATGTGGTGAGTGGCATAACATGCCAGGTTGCCGCTGTGTAATTATTTTCTTTGAATCAAGGATATGTTTAACTAAAATTCAAATAAAATTTTACACGATTTAAACTTGATCTGGAAGTACAGGAAGCGCCAAAGCAGTAAAGGAGGACCAGAACAGTGATGGAACGGAGTACTGACTATCAACCCAGCGGGTGGTTCAAACATGCCCTTATTGAATTAATAAAATTTTGAAAAACAATCCTTATATAAATATATGGCGTATCTACTCACTTACATAGACTACTTTCAGCCTTCTTTCTTTTTATGTAGTTTTAAGGGTCATGGTTACAAAAAAACAATTTTATCAATTAACACTGAATTATCAAACAACAATTTGAATTTTAATTTTAAATTATGATGATAGATTAAATAAACCATACTATTTTTCTATCATATGTATTTTAATGTATCGGTATACTTCCATAATATACTTTTTCGCACTTGTGTAGGAACTAAATTACTTTTCGAACAATACGTTAAAGTACAATAACTACCATACAACCAACATGATTTAATTGTTGTTTGCTTAGGTATTAATAATTTCATTTTGACAAATGGCAAAAATAATAATAGATATCTCATTTTTTGAAAGATTGTAGAACATAGTTATTACGCAGCAAGTGCATAAAGTAATAAATAGTTTTCTTTAACG
This sequence comes from Leptura quadrifasciata, assembly GCA_963675555.1. Taxonomy (NCBI): domain Eukaryota; kingdom Metazoa; phylum Arthropoda; class Insecta; order Coleoptera; family Cerambycidae; genus Leptura; species Leptura quadrifasciata. Next base: position 50,098,623 of record OY776678.1, read on the forward strand.
AATGGGAAATTTGACAGAAAGAAGAATATCCTATACGTGTCTATGAATAATAGAAAAGAAATATTGTTTTCTATCCATTGAATATTCTATACAGTTTACTTCTATACTGCCCTACAGTTTTTTGACAACAAACGTATTAAAGAAAGATTAATCAACAAAAATAACGAATATCAGATTTTTCTCTCTTTGAATGTATCTTATCTTGAATATCTTTAAAGAATTTAGTATGTCTATTAATATCTTACGAAATCAATAAAAAACAAGTTGTTGACAAAATGTGTCCAATCGGTTCCTGACTTAATTTTTCATAATGAATGTGCAAATAAATGCATATAATTTTTTTTTTATTGTTACGAAAATTAGAAAAAAAACTAAGTTTTATTTTGGTCAACGCTAACATAGATTTTCATCAAGCATGTGAAACAACGTATGGTGGTTCCTCAATATTTAATTTTCAAATGGCCTATACCAAGTGCATATGCTAACCTTCTATGAAGCGGTTTGTCTTTGGTTTTCCAGGAATTTGTCCACTCTCACACAGTGCGTTAAATGCTGCATCAACATTAACGTCTCGTAGAGCATCCATCAATTATGATGAAGCTACAGGAAAGACGACTTCTATCCGTATTTCTCTTAAACATATGAAATCACCATTTTCAGCATTGTGAGCGGTAATGAATAGACACTTAGTTTCAACACATAGACACAGATTGCATATCGGCCATTATATTATTACACCACAACGTATAAATGACGTACGGCTTCAGAAAGAATAGGGTTTTCCCAGAAAAAAAATTATTGCTGAAATACTTAACTCACGTAAAAAAATGATTTATGGCTTATGGATTATCTTGTTAATTTTACTAATGGTAACAAAAAAAAATTGAAGTTTGAAAAATATTGGGTTCATTTTAAACAGCCATAAATTGGCGCGTTCTGACGTCAACACCCTGAAATCCAATCACAGAATTAACATCACAGAGGTTGTCTCTGTTCAAGATTGTTTATTAATCTTGGTCTCTGTTAACATAACATAACCTCTATTTATTGACAGCACTCAGCACTTTTCTACTTTAGGTAAATTATCAGCGGCACCTTTAACATATCCCTCTTCCAATTGATTCCATTTTGATTGTAGAATTAATAAAACAGAAACTGATAAAATAATATTCTCACTCCAAACAATACAAACATAAAAATATAAATTTAACGTTTTAGGTTAGTCATCTGATGTGTAACGTCGGTGAAGGTTAAACCTAAACTACAGTACAAAATATTAACGTCCGACGCTTTCACGAATAACTTGTGCGGCATTTATCTGGATTCTGATTGGCCAATATTTACACGTCCACTGCTTTAGACCAATCACAGTACAAGCATTACAAATTGAAATTCTGAGAAGTTTTAGATGAAACCTTTCTTTCACACAGTTAGAATCTATTACAAACTAATTATATCCATAATCTCATTGGTTTTCCGGGTAGATACGTAATTCTGGCGCGTAAAAATGCCCGTTTTCAAAAGCAATGAAATTATCAGCAAGTTGTTTTAACGATATTTTCTTAGAAATAATAATTATTAGAAAAGTAAATTGTTGTAAATTAATAAAATGTTTTATTATATCATTTTCACGACACAAATTGTTAAAATAAAATTAGTGGGAAAGCCCTATTGGTGAAAGTATCTGCGTTAGAAGCCTCAGGAGGCTTTTTATAATCGGCGATTGCTTTACCAAAGCTAAGGTGCAAAATCTACGTCAGCATCATATTGTTGCCTTATAGACCATTAACTGAATTCGTTTGTAAATATATTGACAAAAATGGAAAAAGTATCAACGAACATCTGGGAAAGTCTGTCAATAAGCCGGTGTTAATGCAGTTTCAAAATCAGCTATTACTAAAGAAACTAAATGGTATGCTAATCATTTCAGTTTCTTCAGCATTTTAGTATTCAACTGACGACTATATTTATTTGATAACGATAAACTAGTTTCACACGCCATGAATGGTAGGTATATAGTTGACAAAAAAAATGGGGTACAGACTAAAATGTACCGTTCATATACAACCAGTAGGTGCGGTCGTGTTGACCTGGTCCATTCTTTAGACTATCATTGGTAATAGCTCTGCACGATCGTTTTCTTAGTAAATTCTTGGTACTTCCAGTACATTTTACCTTCGACAGTTTTGTCACGAGCAGATATCCCACCAAATACCATTTTCGTTTCTTAAGATATATTCAAGAGCCATCTTAAGGTAGAGACACACTGATTTGACACTTGAGGGGTCAAAACTCAAATATCATAGAATGGAGTTCATAGGGACAGTTTCATGAGTCTCATCTTATCATCTTCTTTGTTTTTGGTCTAAAAAATAAATATTTTTTCCGTTTAACTAGGTTGTTATGTAGCCTATGTATAATATATCGTGTGACTTTTAGTTGGCGTGAATAGGGACATGTTGTTTTCTCACATAAAATTCTTTTCAAACATTTTATAGATAAATAGGGAGAATAAAATAATATAAATAATGTATTTAATTGAAATAAATCAATATTTATTTGAAGACTAAAACAAAGAAAAAAAGTCACAAGATGTGTTAACTATGAGATTTATAAAAACGGAACTATTTAATTTCTTTCAAAAAATCTAATGTGCGTCCGATGGTCGAGGGGTAATTATCAGCTGTAATTTACCGAGGGCACTGATATCACTCGATAATTTTTTCTAATAATGAACCGAAAGTCGCAGACGGAGGCTAATTACTTAAAGCAACAAACTTGAGGGTCATTATTAGAAAAAATTATAAGGATTTATCAATGCACGTGGTAAATTCGGTGAGATATTTTATTGAAATTTAAATAATATCTCAAATCGTGAATCTGACATTTTAAATAAATTACAAAATTGTCAATAATTTTTCGTTGCATAGCAACATAATGACATAAGTCATAATCGCCCATGGGATGTTTTCAGAGTAATCCTTTAATAATTGATTGAATTTTGACATGTGACTGTGACTAGAAATGGACGGATTTTATTTCGTCAAAAAATTATCACCAGTATACCAGCCCCCCCCCCCCCGTTAAACTTCCCCTGGTATAAAATAATGCAAGAGAAAAGCCAATGGCAATGTCAAAAGTTGGTGTGAATTCTCATCAAATAGGTAACAAATTATGTATATTGCAGGTATTATAAAAATTATTACTATAAAGTGTGACAGTGCTATCAATTTTTAGTGGAAATACAAATTTTTACGATCGGTTGGAAGATCAGATTTCTAAATTTTTATTCCAATATTTGCGTCACTGAATAACTGATTTAAGAACGTATAAGCTGTCTCAGAACCATGGCCTGTTGGTCGTCAAATTAATATGTTAATATTAGAATTATAAAATAAGATAATATACCTAATATAAAATACGCAGCAAAATCATTAGAACTGAGAGTTATATATATTAATGTGTTTTTTTCCATGTATTGATGATATTGAACAATTGCGTAACAAAGGGGAAGTCGAATTGTTTTGGAATTGATCTAAACAAAAGTTTTAATTAACCATAATTAGACGAGAACCATAACAATTTTTGTTAAATGAAACTATACTTATTATTTTTATTTGATATATGTAAATAAGGACATTATTTTGCCCCACCCTCTTTTTCTGTTAATTGGCGATACCATTTGAGAATATTTATAATTTGCATATCTCTGCAATGAACCGTAAACGTAACCTCTGATTGATGATATAATAATTTGTTTATAGTATTTAAGAACTGGCTGGTGTCGCTAGTACATCTGGCAACAATGTCGACAGGCATACAAATTCAAGTTGGGTCTAGAGTTGTTTCTCCTTAAGAATCAAATATTACATTGTTTAAATTAACGACATCCGCCTGGTCTCGAGAGAATTTCGACCTTATAGAATGCAAGTCAGTTGTTTATTTCAATTGACGGTTTACTCAAAATGTTCTACTGCTTTTGCGCCAAGGAAACTAAGGAAAGTGAATCTTGTTGTAACATTTGGTACTTCACAATCCAGTAACTGCGAAACGATTCCTTTACATTATTAAATAAATGTTAAATACTTAATTTCGTTTAGTTTGTAGCAAGTAGTGGGTAGATTAGCGTTTATATTTTTGTTTGTATTATTCATTGGCGAATTAACATTGTTATTTCCTAATCGTCTTGTATGTTGCTGCAGCAGCAAAATCAACATTTTAATTTTTCATTAGTGTGTAAATTTTCTTTTGGAATACGTAGGTGTAATCTATTGGTACATTGGTAGAGGCTGTAGAGGGTCATGCCCATACATACTTAATAACTTTACGAAACTATTGTTTATTTACATTTTTTTGACGGTCACCATATCCTATAGAATGCTCCTCTTCCAGGTATTTTCACTGTGTTTTGTGATGAAGAATATGATCAAGATAAGACAGTTGATGGACGCGACTCTACTGAAGTTTCTTGAAGTGACTGCTAATGAGTTTACAATTAGCGGAGACGTATATTATTAGTGTAGTTATTTACCAGCTATTCTTAAAGGAATATGAAACTAGGTTGTGGCGAATAGAGAAAACTGTGAATTACGGGATGAATTTCTTCGTATACAATAATAGTACAGTAGGTAACTAGGGATTTGTCATGCCCAGGTAGGCTCTTTTCCGGAGGTGGCATAAATAATTCCTATCCCAGACACCACACAAACCTATTTCATATAAACATGCACGTGTCAAAAAACACTTCGTTTTGGAGATACGGTGTGTTGAAATTTCCAAAAAAATATCGATTCTATTCATATTGTCATTATTATTACAGTTATTTAAACCAAATTCGGTAGGCAACACACTTAGATAGGATGCTTTAATATGTCATTATATTCAGAGCTGGGCAAAGTACTCATTTAAACTACTTCAAGTATCAAGTACCAAGTAGTTAGTTGGGGTACTTGTTGCATCAAGTATCGATTACTTTTCAAAAAGCAGAATACTTCAAGTATCAAGTACTTCGCGGTAGTACTTGCAATTTTGGGTGTAAGTACTACTTGTAATACTTCAATTAGTCACCTTAATTCTAACAAGTACATTTCAATACTTCAAGTATTTTCTTGTTTTATCAAGTATCAGGTAAAGTTTAAAAGTAAAACGCTTACAAGTACATTTAACTACTTCAAGTACATTATTTTTTTCTCTAAATATTTCTGTATATTGACATATTTTTTATATTTTGGGTATATTTACATAATGATACAGTTTTTGGAATACGTTTTATTTATTTTTTAAATAAGAAAATTTTGCCCTAAAAAACACAACATTCCATTTCATTAATTTATTCTAATTCTAAAATAACTAAAAATATATTTTTTTAAATAAAGCAAAAGTATTTATTCCTGTGTCTGGTTAGCTTTAATAGTTTTAATAAAACCAAATGTTCAAAATTGGCATCAGACAAATTATTTCGTCGTGGTGCATTTATAAATCCAGCAATTGAGAAAAGTCTCTCCACTGGGGTTGAAGAAGGCAAACATATATTGCACATTACACTGTAAAAATATATTTTTTAAATTTTGATACTTATTTATGGATTCTAACTGCGTACTTGGATCATTGAGGTACTGTAAAATTTCTAAATCAATTTTATTTTTTACATTATACTGTGGGATTCTGAGTATTGGTGATAGCTAAAATTTCAGTTGGATGATCCAACTCAAAAAATTCATCATCTTTATTTTTTACTTGCAAAGTGTTTCGAAAATTAAAATTTAAGTCGTACTCGTATATGGTTTGAATAATTTCGTTTACCATATTTGAAATGCTGTTTACATCTACATTTATTTTAGCAGTTTCTTTAAAATTAGTAACTCAGCGCATAATACCAAGTACTCATTTCTTCGAGTACTTGAAGTAAAATACTTCAAGTACTAAAATGTAATTGAAGTGCAATTTATAATACTTTTACTTGAAGTAGTGCCCATCTCTGATTATATTATGCTCTATGGACATTTTTAAATTTATTCTACCGTGAGTGCAAAATATTAACGTTATTAAGTAAACAGGCTTTGTTTCTTTGCTATTTTAAAAATCGATATTTTTTTGAAAATTTCAACACCACTTCCAAAACGAAGCGTTTTTGGACACCTATTTATATGAAATTTTTGTCTTAAAATTAACTAAGGAATATATCCTAAAATATTTTAATGTACTTATGTAACACCCTGTATATACGACAGAAACTACAGATGTATAGTCGAGTACAATTTTACTGTGCAAATAAAAAACGAAACAAAACTTTACGAGCTCATTATTAATGCCGGCGAACCAGTCGGTATGGTGCCATCAAACACCGACGTATTAAAAACCTATAAAGGTAAGTAATTCAATTTGTGGTCGAGATAGCACAGAGAGCAATGTTATTTCAATGAGGTCGTAAAGTTTTTATTGCATTTTTTATTTACACAGTAAAATTGTACTGGACTATATATTTATAATTTCATTAATTAATAAGTTATAGGGTCAGTAAATATATGTCGCCGGTACAGTTTAAAATCTATATTGAATTTATATTGAAGAAAAAACTTGTATCGTATGGGTCGAGGTATAGGTATACAGACTATCAGACTCATATTTTTCACTGAAGGTTAATAGTTGATAAAAAATTAGAAAAAATTTCTCTACCATGTGTATTGTATTATAGCATAAATAGCGGGGTCGATTTGGATTTGCAAACGGATTCGTTTTTTTTGAATTTTTTTTGTGATGTTATGAAATGGATCATCCGGAAAATTTTCCGTTTGAACTTTTCACGAGGAGGGAGGGAAATTTACATGTAAAGATAGGGAAAATCAGTTTTTCGGACATAACTGACTTAGTTTGATTCGGATCGAAAAAGTGTAAAAGGGATAAAATGAAGGGCTCGCGAATTGCGCGTTTTGACTCGCCGATAAATCGATCCAGCGGTTCCCGAGATATTGCGATTTGAAAGCACGGATTTGTAAACGGATTTCTCGCTGCGGCGAGAGCCGTTTTCGCGATTTTTTCGGGGAAGAAAGTGACTTGGCGACTTTCTGTTGTTTACCCCAATAGACAGGACTTAATTACTATGTCCAAATTTAAAGTCGCTAGATTGACTAGGGGGAGAGGGGGAAGAGTAAACGTAAATGAAATCAGGCTTAAATCAAAAAGAAAGAAATTCCACATTCTATGGCGAAAAAAAAATTTGTCCCACCCCTTTCCTTCCTGGTGAAAAATGACCTTTTCTAAAAATAATAATGACAATAAATTGGTTATTTCGCAACCATTTATTTATTTATGGCGGAAATATATGAGCGGAACTCAAAGTAGGCACATTAGTACACAATGTCACATTTTCTGCGCGATTTGCGGAAAAAATTTCGGAAGTTACAGCAGTTTTAATTTAATTTATGTTATCCTTCCTCCTCCACCCCTAATCAACCTGGCGAATTGAAATTTGGACACAGTACTTAGGTCCTGAGAGTCTATCGGGGAAAGAAAAAAAAGTCGCCAAGTCACTTTCTTCCCCGAAAAAATTGCGAAAACGGCTCTCGCCGCAGCGAAAGATCCGTATACAAATCCGTACTTTCAAATCGCAATATCTCGGGAACCGCCGGATCGATTTCGACGAGTCAAAATTCAGTTTACGCGCACTCGCGAGCCCTTTATTTTATCCTTTTCACACTTTTTCCATCCGAATCAAACTAAACGAGTTATATCCGAAAAACTGATTTTCCCTATATTCACATGTAAATTCCCCCTCCCCCCTCCTCGTGAAAAGTTTGACCGGAAATTTTTCCGGTTGATAGAGGGGGTCCGACTTCATAACATTAAAAAAAAAATCGAAAAAAACGAGTCCGTTTCAAGCCATTTTTAATGCCAGATCGACCTCACTAAAAGATATTTTTATTTTCTTAGATGAGAATATCAAATTAATTGATGTACAGGATTTTATAGGATTTCGATCAATTTAAATAAAAAGTTGTTTTATTTTTATAGGTACTTATCGGTTTATCTTAAAAAAATACTATTATAATTACATTTATTGAACACTGAATTTATATTTTCTGTATTTTTGTATTGGGTGTTTGATCCAAGAATAAATAATTTTAGCCAGTATAGTGAACCCGTGACAGGAAACAAATCTTAGATAACAGTTCACATTGTATAGAAACTTTAATGACATTTACAACGATCCAATAACTTTAGACTGTTAAGAATATTGTTTGTGTTAGATCCATTATATTTTAAAATGTTAGTTTATACGTAGACGGTTTATTTATTGAACTTAAAATATTTCCCATCGTGAAAAATATTAAAAATTAACATATATCAAACTTGCCACATCATGTCATATTTATATTACTTATAATACAACACTGATCGGTACTAGAAAGTATCGGAAAAAGTGAGTGAATAGGGTCAGGGAAGTAAATCGGGATGAAAAAAAAAATAGTTTGACTCCTCGGTCACACTTTATACATATACGGCCGTAAGCAAAATATGACGTCTTATAACGGTATTATCTAGTTGTGTACATCTAACTTTAATTTTTGTGACATTGTCAGTTAGTTGTCATAATTTATAGCAAGTGTGCAAAAAACTAATATGCCTCATATAAGGATTTAGTTAAATCTGGAGTTATTGCTAAAGCAGAAGATGGATGGTCAATGAGACAAATTGCACTGCATTATAATATTGACAAAAATTCGGTGTGTAACATTTTAAGAAAGTGGAGAATAAACGGTACGATTAGTAGAAATTCTCGATCAGGGCGACGAAGGATATCAACTCAACAACAAGATTTGCAATTGATAAATGCTTTAGTAGAAAATCCATTTTACTCAGTTATTCAGGCCGTTGAAGAAATGAATTTTCCTGGATCGAGTAGTACTGGTCGCCGGCGAGTAAGAGAATCGGAGCTACGCTGTCATGCAGCAGCACAGAAATACTTACGTAAAGCTGAACATAAAGAAGCTCGAGTAGAATTTGCGCTTGAATTTTTAGCGCATGATGTAAATTTTTGGAACAGTGTATCCTTTACAGACGAAAAAACTTTCCAGTCAACACACAGCGGTCGTATTCGTGCATGTTTACCGCCCTCCGAATACTCGATTCGATGAGAAATATATATCTAACAATGATAAAAGTGGTAGATTTTCCGTCAATATGTGGGCTTGGATATCGGCACGTGGTCCCGGTGTTTTGCGGCATATTGAGGAACGATTTAATAGTGAAACGTATATATTAGGATTTTAGACAATATTATGCTCCCTTCTGTGTCACAACTATTTCCTAATAATGAGTTCATATTTCAACAAGACAGTTGTTGCGTTCATACTGCTCATACCGTAACTAACTAGTTTCAAGATAAGAACATCAATGTTCTTAACTGGCCCAGTCATAGTCCAGATCTTAACCCTGTGGAATAAGTATAGGGACTACTCGTAAGAAATATCCAAAAACGAAATGTGAGACTACGGAATGCCGAAGAATTACTGGAAATAGTAAATAATGAATGGGAAAATATTATTACTAATGATTATTGTATAAGGTTATTTAATTCTATGCCAAACAGACTTATAGAAGTTAGAAATAGAAATGGTGCAATAACGAAATATTAATAGTTAGTTTCTTGTTAAGTAGGATATCTCCAGGATTTCTACTAATCGTACCGTTTATTCTCTACTTTCTTAAAATGTTACACATGTTAATGTTATAACGCAGTGCAATTTGTCTCATTAACCATTCATCATTTACTATAGCAATAACTACAGCAATAAAATAAAAAATAAATTAAAAGTGATATCTGTTTTATTTCGGCTACTCATTACATATTCAAATAGAGACACATTTACATTAGAAAAAAAAAATTGTCCTATTTCTCTGCTCGCGACAGTACCTTGCTAGTACTTATATGACTAAATTGCCAATGAGGATATTACGCAACAATTTTGCCGACATTGGTTCTGATGTTTTTTGATTTAGAAGTTGGTGGAATTACTTGACTGGTAACACTACTTGCAACAGATGATTTTCAGTCTGTCACAAAAGTTTTTCCAGACTTGCCAATAAAAAGCGGTTTTAAGGCAAGGGTTAGTAATATTATATTCTATATCCATTTTTAAGAAGATTCATTTATGGAAGTCGCAGAATTTCATTTGTATGTATTTTTTAAATTAATTATTAACACGTTGGGTGCCGCTGCCATTTATAAGTATCAACAGTAACTCACATTTTAGTGGAGCAGATCTTTTTAGGAAAACCAGGCTCAAATAAGGAAATGTCCGATTGTGATTTTTTTGTGCCAATAAATAGAGTTGGGTCTAACCAACACTCTGACATATTTGTGCAGCGGATGTCAAAAGGGGGGAGGGGGAAACGACATATTAAATGTATGGGAAAATGGTTTTTCAAAGATAACTCGGCGGCTTTTGGTCTGACGAAAAAAAATCTTCAGACCGAAAATGAAGAGCTCATGAAAATCAACAAATTTTGTTCCCAACGTCGTGGACGTCAGACTATTGATTCGCGAGATATCGCGAATCCAAAGTGCAAAAATTAAAAAAAATTAATTAGTTTTTTGTCATGAAGGAATGGAGCTGAGGACTCAATTCTTTTTTAATAGAAGGGTATTGGAAGATATTTTGTTGGGCCGGAGGCTGGGGGCGGTGGAATAATTAGGAGGGGAGGGAGAGGGGGAAAACGAAAATATTTCACATGCTGGTAACTCCCCGTGTAATTGACCTATCGCGATCAAATCGACATACACTTTTTTATTTTTTTATTTACTACAAGATAGCACTCGCATACAATGATTTTTTTCGCAAACAAACAATTGGTGCGCGATATGAAATTGAGCGTTTTTTCAATTTTTATTCAAGGAAGGAGCTTAGTCTTTTGAAAGCTTTTCGTCTTTGGTAGTTTAGCAACGTACTCAAATATACAGCGGCGTATTTATGGACACCTCAGGGGATTTAGACCGCACCCTCTCTCTCCATCAAACTCAAAATACTTATATTAAATAGAAAAATTTAACTATTATACAATAAATATATTGTTGCCTCATTGAAATTTAAGAGACATCAATTTCTTTTTTGCTGAAAAGTGAATGGGAAAAGTATAGTATTAATATGCGTAAGAAGAAACACTTTAATTTTACAGTCTGTAAGTTTCTAATATAATATTCATTGTTGTGCGTGATTACACTGTTTTGTTTAATGTTTTTTCAAATATTTATTTTAGTAAAATATTAATTATATAAGTAAATAATGAATTCTTAATATTTATTAAAAAACGTTCTATTAATACGGTAAAATATTAAGATTGTTTTTTAAATGTTTGGATAAGAGACAAGTCGATAATGGTTCTTTGTCATAATTACTGAGTTATATATAAATTAAAGGAAATTTGAAATAAGTGTATTCCTAGATAATATTGCATTTAAACTAGTCAAACTAATTCACATAACTAGATACACTAAACTATTTATAATAACAAAATATCCAGAAATATATGTTAAATTCGATAATATTATATTTCCTACAAATACATTACTGGTAGAAGGGACATCAGAGGCATTAAATAAGAAACTGGCAAAACTAATAAAAAAACCGATAACGGACCATGTGGATGAAACAACCACTTGTAAAAAGTTTGCAAGCCATCTTTGCTCCACAGAATCCGACTTCATAAAGACTAAATCTAACAATAAAAAGTGCATGAAACGACTAAGAAATGCCCACAAAATAACTTCTGATATTTCAAAAAGTGAAAAAATATTATTAAATATACTTTTTTGACTTTTTTGTACTTCAAACGTGACGAAAATTGTGTTTGCTAAAAATTAAAAATCAACCGCATTTTCAATCGTCAGTTTCTTATGTTATACTTATTGAAAATCATACACGAACAAAAAATGTATTTTGTAGGAAATTTTGTAAGCTTTCATTTAGGTACTATGAAATTTTATCGTTAAGTCAGAAGAAACGATGATATATACAAAAAAAGGAATTAAAAAATAAATTGGTTAATTTTTTCTTAACAAAACAGTTTTCAAGAACCTTTTTTTTTAAAAGAAAATATATCTTGTGAACGACCTATGCTATTGCATTACTTTCATATGTAGATAAACTAATAAATATAGGTCAAAACCAATTTTAAAAATTTTTTTATGCACAGTTCTTGCAGGGAAATCATAATTTATAATAATAAATAAGAAATTTTTGTTCATAGCTTTAAACAGCCGTAACTTGTTAACCATTCATCGAATGAAGGTCTCTTGTAGCTCATTTTACAGATAACTTAATTCTCTTCAAGAAACCTTGACAATAAGAAATAATAATTTTTCATGTTTATCCCTTTTATCTCCATTCACGCTTTATCAAAACAATGGGCAAGTAGACAATTTTTTAATTATTATTCTAATAACATCTACGTATAAAAACAGTTGACCCGTATTTTTTATTTTATTTTTTTAATAATGACTTATAGTAAAAAAAAAATTATGAAGTTTAAACTATGTTTAAATGGTTAGATATTGCCGCAAATGTTCTAGCTATTCTATTGGCTATGACGTAATAGCATAATCAGCAGAGAAACGAGCGCTAGTGGAAAGACGGAGCTAACAGAGTTGTGCAAAACGTATGTGCGGCTCTGTCGAGGTTATATTAAATGCGCGCGTATGTGACACTATTACGTCACGAGATAACCGGCAAACTGCCGTATTTTAAACACGCTCTAATCGTAAGCCTATTCGTTTTACATTAAAACCAATAATAGTCGTCAAAACTACCTTCAAATTATATTTATAACATATTGAAGAGTCATACTGTAATGCTATATTATTACTTTTGTCATTTTCGTTATTGTCTACTAGCCCATTATGCACATACACCAACATATTCAAACTTTTATTCTCTTTAAATTTTATTCACTATATACGTACGATCTATCGTTTTCGAAGTTTTATCGATTTTAACATAATAAATAAATAAATAAATGAATGAATGAAAGAAGAACGAACAAACGAATGAATTAATAAATAAATAAACACCACAGAAATTAGACAATTCCCAATTCCAGAAGTCAGGGCTAGTGCGGAAAGTGGGTTACACATTGAAGAAACGCGGACATACAACCATTTCCACCAATGCAATTCAATTCAAAAGATATTTATTCATATTAACACATAGAAACAGTTGCCTCTCCAGGGCCTGCTCCGGAACCGATCCTGCAACCACCGTGTTGACGCGGTGGAGGATTGCAGGATCGGGCGGAACTGGTCTGGATCGGCGAAAACGATAAGTAAAACAACTAAACCTAAACTCCTTTTACAAAAATATAAAATTAAAATAGGTAGCAACATTGAACAATGCTTGAAAAACAAGCTTAATAAAACTTAAAATTACACTTAAATTTAAAGAACTCGCGCACAAAAAACACTATTAAAATTTTGAATCTGGACGCAAGTACCACAACTGAAACGAGGTATCTTCCGCTAGATACTGCAATGCGGGGCTGCGCAGGGCTGGCCTAAACTTTTATTTTAAAAATTTTGATTTCGAAAAGGTTTGATTTCTGAAAAAGATTGGTGACATGAAATGAATTTAGAAACAAAAATGTACAAAAAGAAACGAAGAATAACAAACAAACGCGACAAAAATACACAAACAGAAAGGAAGAGGGGAACAGGAAAGGATTAAAGATGAGTGGAAGGTATGAAATACTAGCAAAAGGTGGATAGGGTTAGTGAAAGGTATAGCTGTTAAAATTTGGCCGGAAAATCGGTAACGTCTGGTATGGTAGAGAGTGTTTAATCCTAAATGGGGCATTATGCTGTCTAATTTGTGTTATGTGTCTTGTTAGCGGACTATTTCCTCCGACAGTGCCTGAACCAGGATTCAAACCCGGTGGTGCAATGTCCGTGTGATTAACCCACTCGGCTATCGACCAGACATGAAACAATTGTTTTGATAGCGCGCGATGTTTAAAAACTCATATCTCTGCCAATATTGATCGAATGGAAATGAAAAATAAAAGGAAATTGTTCATAATCGAATTTTCTACAACTTTCATTTGAATGACCATTTTCGATATTTTAGTTTTCCGTTGCTTCGCAAAACTGTCAAAATTTCAATAAAACCTATCTCGGCTCCAATAGGTCGTACGAAGTTAAAAATAAAACGAAATTGTTCGGATTTTTATTACCTATAATTTTCATGTGTATATATTTTACAGTAAAGTTGATACTTTCCGAGATTCTTGCGAAAACCCGATTTTTTTTACCTATTTTCTCCTCTACCTCCGCCGGCGTCTACGGGCGAGGACTTTTGATATGTTAAAAAGCATCAGAAAATAAGCCTGTTCCCAAAATTTCAGCCCGCTCTGAATTATTTCATCCAAATTCCCTCATTTTACTGGGCTAATACAGTGATTTTAAAAAAATGTCTATCTGTTGTCTGCCATTTGTGGCCACAGGAGCCCAAACTATTGGATCCATTTTGCTCAAAGTTTGTATGTGTAATGTGTATTCAGGATGGCCACACCTAGAGGTGAAACCCCAAAATCGGTCGTAGACCAAATGTGCGGGGAGTTAACCACTAAAAGCCAATAAATAGACGTAAAATATTTTTTTCTCAAAAAACGGCTCTAACGATTTTGATCAAATTGAACACATGGATATTCACTTGGCATTAGAATGATGTAGAATAACACGTTGCTCCCTAAAGATCCAGGGGCGGAGACTGTGGGGCTAGGTTAAAAGAATTAAATTATTTTTCTTCTCTAAAACGGTTTTAATTATTTCAAAAAGAGATATTGCAGGGAACGTGATTTAAATAATTTAATATTTTTTTGCTCAAAAACAGCTCTGATAATTTTGATAAAATTTAACACACTCATACTCCATTAGTACTAGTATGAGATGATACGACCCCTTTCTGTGGGGGTAGGGTTAAAAGAGTTAAATAATATTTTTTTTCTAAAACTGTTGTAGGCAGAATTTAAAGAATTATTTTCTTCAAAACTGCAATTACAATTTTCATTAAATTTAATACATATGTATAGTCGAGTGTATATTTACTGGGCAGTCAAAAAATGCAACAAAAACCTTACAAGCTAATTATTAACGCCGGCGAACCATTCGATATAGTGTTATCAAACAAGTAGACATACATTAAAATCCTATAAAGATAAGTGATTAAATTTGCAGGTGAGATAACACAGAGAGTAACGGTATTTTAATGAGGTCGTAAAGTTTTTGTTGTGTTTTTGACTGCCTAGTAAATATACACCCGACTGTACTAGTACCACTATAAGACAACATCACTAATTCCTCCGAGTTCCTCCTAGAAAATGCATTAAGAGAATCTGTGAGGGAAGGGGTTGCGAATTAGTAAAAGTAAAATTAATTATATACCTATTATTAGTCCAGTGCCTAACCGGTTGTCAAAAGTCGACAAAATTCTTAGCAATATATGGATGGTCGGAAAATTTAGAATTAATGGTATATAAATGGGAAAAAATTGATTGGACCTAACAAATAACCGGAAGTAGGGTGGAGGTGGAAAAAGGTGTGCTTTTAGGGGCGAAAGGTGGTTTTTTACGATTTACGGCAAAACTAGACATTCTATAGAAAAAAATTAAATACAAAAGTTGTAGATAATTGAAAGATGTACAACTTATATTACCATATTCTTTCTCTTATTTTTCAACATAACCTCAAAACCATTGAGAGAAATGTCAAGAACTAATTTTTTTAATTTTTCAATTCTATCTCCTACAGAAATGATTTGATTTTAATGAAATTTGGTGAAAATAGACATTGTTATGTCTCAAATAAGCTGTAATTTTTTTGAAGCGAAATATTTATTTTTTGATTTTATGCGAATTTAATTTGAATTTTGATTTTTGAAAATTTCAGGACGGAATTTTTTTCGTTAAAACCTCTACTTTAAGGTGGTATAAAGAAATCAGCCTGTCACTGTGGAAAAACTTTGTCAAAAATGGGAAAAACCAAGACAAAGATTTTCCGTAATTGTCACGAATTCTTCATTGCTTATTGAAATGAAGTGTTGAGAGTGATGCAGAATGGTAATTTCAATGTAATATCAAATAAGGGAACTTTGATTAACCGTTTAAGGTTTGGGCTGTTGAGAAACAAATTGTTTAAACAGTAGCTTTATATAAAAAAAAATTGCTAAAAATGTCAGTTTTCGTTCAAGAAAAAATTTTTTATGCTTCATGGACAAAAATAAACTGAAAATAATGATATTAAAATAAACATTCCAAATATTGCAGCTCTTTTTTGTTCGTTCCTACTAGCTCGCATATAACCCACTTGTCCCTGATTTTCCACGACTTCCAGTTTCGCTGGAAAAGGAAAAGAAACTATTGTGAAATTATTACTGGCTAACAAAAATTTATCAAATCTAGCAGACATTTTTTATCCTAAAGATGCAGACAAACAAACAATTGTTGAAAATGGATGGAAACTAATAGCGTCTATTTATAAATGTGAAAAAAATATATATCTCTGAACGAATTAAGATTTGAAATGTATCAAATCGCAACGGTTAAAAGTTCATTTAATTTAGAAAAGCTACCACCAACTGAAGGAGCAGCTGAACAATACTGTTACAGGGCCTATTTTTATTTCAGATACAAACTTGGCTTGGTAGCAAACTTACGGCTACGGATTGGGAATGGAAACACCATCTAGTTGGAAAAATGTCTAAATTGACAGAAAAATAAGTATTTCCTGAAAGTTTGCTGAAAACTATCTGCTGCAGGTGTGAAACTGGTTGTGATAGTAAAAGATGCGGCTGTCGCAAACATGGAATAAAAGGCTCCATTTTATGCTTCAATTGTTACGGGTCCGAAAACTGTTCTAACGGCGAAACAGAACCGTTAGAGAAAATCAGCGATTCGAGGGAAAGTGATGATAAAGCAACTACAAATTTTGCAATTAATAGAGGAAATAAAGATCTTGATGAACTTGAGGACATTGACAATGTCGAAGACCTCGTTGGAGATCCTGAAGAAACAGCAAACTATGTTGAATCTGATGACGCAGTGCAGCTTTCCAAAAAAATGAGGCTAAAATAGATTTTTGATTTTATATTCCTGTTTTGTGAAATGAAATTATTTTAAATATTTGTTTTAATAAACTTATTTTCAGTTTATCTTTGTCCGTGAAGCATAACAAAATTTTTTCTTAAATAAAAACTGTCATTTCTAGCAATTTTTTAAAGTAAAACTACTGCTTAAGCGATTTTTTTCTCAACAGCCCGAACCTTAAACGGTTAACCAAAGCTCACTTATTTGACATTACATTGAAATTACCAGTTTGCATCACCCTCAACACTTTCATCAATAAACAATGAAGAATTCGTGACATTTACATTAAAATCGATCTTGAAAAATCTTTGTTTTGATTTTTCCCATTTTTGACAAAGTTTTCCGCAGATCTTAAAATAGAGGTTTCAGCGAAAAAAATTCTGTCCTGAAATTTCCAAGAATCAAAATTTCGTTCATCAACTTTTTTGGTTGAAAATTAGGCTTATTTTTTCAAATTAAATTCGCATAAAATCAAAACATAAATATTTCGCTTCAAAAAAATTACAGCTTATTTGAGATATAACAATGTCAATTTTCATTAAAATCGAATCATTTCTGTGGGAGATAGAAATAAAAAATCAAAAAATTGGTGTTTGACATTTCTTTCGATAGTATTGAGGTTATGTTGAAAAACAAGAGGAAGAATATAACAACAAAAATAGTAGATCTTTTAATTATTTACAACTTTTGCATTTAACCTTTTTCGATAGGATGTCTAGTTTTGCCGGAAATCGTAAAAACCAAGTTTCACCCCTAAAAGCACAGCTTTATCCATCCTCATCCTACTTCCGGATTTTTCCCCATTTATATACCATTAATCTTAAATTCTCCGACCATCCACATACTGGTAAGAATTTTTTTTTTTCGGCACTGAAATATAATATAGTGGCTGCAGAAATTCAACTTGATGTCTTTTAAAATTGTCTGCTTAATATGTTATCAAGATTGCTTGAAAAATAACGAAGATTTAACGAAATAAAAATTTGTTGCGGGAACAGGGGCATATTAGTTGAAATAGAAAAAATAACATCACAACTTATTTATTTTTAAATGGGAAAGTTTGTCTGAGTTGTCTCGGGCCGATTTTTACTTTTATTATGTTAGAGAGTATGGGGCTTGTACCGACTCCCAACGGGCCTGGGGTCGAATCAAGTTCACGTTTTGTAGATCTACTCCCTTCATCAGCTTTCTATTTGGATGTAAATCTGTGGTGTGTGTGTGTACGTGTATGTGTGTGTGTGTGTGTGTGCGCGCATAGATTTCAATAGTACCGATTTACCACCAACTAGCCAGTCATAGTAAATCTGTGGATTTAGTGCATTTTGTTATACGAGCATGTTAAATATTTCTGTTTCGTGACAAAATGCGGGCCTGGCAAAATTTCTGTTTTAGGAATTGAAAAGTTTATAAGTCTATGGATGAGATTATTCTTAGTGTTGAGGCTAAGTACTGAAAATAGGCCGACGTTATATAACTGGAGAAAAACCTAAATTATTCTCTTAAATTGTCAAGAGACAATGAAGGGCCCCGCCCTGTAGAAGAATGGGGAAGGTCGTTTATTTATAAGTGCAACCAGGACTAAAAGTGAGATATCTACAAAGAACAATGTAGGGAAATTAGATTGGACTGATTTCATTTGATTTACCTGAGGATATTTCTTTAAATTTTTCATTAGAACTTAGCGCGTTAGAGATTAATTTAATTTTACTTTCTTAATATTTGGTAGAAAGATAGATAATATATATAAAGGTACTAACAAATATGACATTTCAATTCCAAGATCAAGAACAATTTTTTCATATATCATGCATGGTTTTTCATCGTAGTAACTCATCAAATTATTACACATAATTAACAAGAAATATCTGTGAAGACCCAAAACCGCTACTGATAATGAAAAATATGTTTATAACAATTTACCGTTCCGGTGGTAATTCTTTGAGCAAATATTTATCATTTTGAACCAAGTTTTCAACGTAGAAAGAACTAAATGCATTCTGGCAGGCTAAAGGCCAATGTGTAGATGAATGCATAAATGGTAATACATATGTATTAGTTCCAAGTAAAACTACATTTATTATTAAATTACCATAATTAAATATTGAAAAGTGTTGGGTTTGTTTTAGTCGCCATTAAAAATGTGTTTATATGTAGTGCGCTCCTTTGAATTTACAAAAATAAATCTTTAACTGCTCGTTACGTAGTTGTAGAATTATTCAGAACGACTAAAAGTTTATAGTTGGGCGCTGTCGACTGTAAGTACTATTCGATTAGCATTTTACTTGAATATTGCGCTTAAATATACTCTTCTACGCTTTTCTAAAATCGTACATATAGATTATAAGCTCGTTTCCTCAGCCAAGCTCGTATCATCATGAGTTGATTAGGATTACAAATATAGTAATTATACCTAGAAAATTAACTGATTTTCAAAAAATTGAGAAGCATTCATACAGAATGTTTAGGTATTAATATATAAAAATTTCAATAAATCAGAGCAATGTTTGCATCTAACTTTTACTTTCCAATATACGTAGTATATAGGAAACTATTCTGGTGTAATAATCGAATTTGAGTTGTTGGTGAATTTACACGTTTTCAGGTCCCCTGAAGCCAAAGAAGCGGTTTTTAAAAAATGTATGTCTGCCGTCTGTTGTCTGCCATTTGCCTATACTACTTGATCGATTAAAAATAAAAGTCCCTACTTACAGCATTTATTTTAATTTTTTAACTTTTTAGAATCCTTAATTAATTTAATTTGCCTAAACTTTTTTAGGAGGGCAATCTTTTGTTACCTCAAAAATACAAAATATTTCTGGTTTGTAGATATCTGGCATTAGATCCGCCGCCCGGAGGAATTCGTTTTTTGCTAAAAAACTTGTATTCACTCGGGAAATTACTACCAATGTAAAATGAAGTAAATGAAATACAAATGAAGTACCAAAAATAATATGTTAACCACAGTTAAATAAAATAAAAACATTTTTAATGGTTAATGGATGCTATTCAAATTTTGATGCGTATTCAGGAGGGCCACATCTCGAAATAAACTTGAAAAATTGTCCCTAGCTCAAATATGGTGTTACCTCCTTTCTATTATTATATATTTTTGGGAAAGAATTGAGGCAACTATGCGGACGACTAGCTGGTTTAAGCCGGAGCAAAGAGTCGTGGATCCGGAGTATTCGTAAGAGTGGAGAAACTTACCCTTTTCGTACAGCATAAATGACAGATTCTTGGTTTAGTTCGAGAAAAGGAGACAAAGAGAAATTGATGCTAATTGGGCACCATCTATAGTGAAAATCAGTAGAGTTGTCTCTTTTTCTCGAATAACCAGTCTCCTATAGATTAGACTGAAATTGTTGGTAAAAGAAATAAAAAGATTGTGTAAAATGAATGATAAAATATATTACATAAATAAATAAATTAATTTGTATAATGTGCAATATGAAATTTTAAGTTATTTAATAATATCGACAAACAAAGACTAATTAATACTAAAAAAATTAGTAACAAATTTATACCAGGATCCTAGATTCCGGGATTAAGTATCGTCTGAATCAGTACAAAAGCTGCAGACAAATGATTTCTTGGCGAATTTTACTAATAAGGTAAACTTTATTTATCCCACTTTCTTCAAAATAATACCAATACACGAACTTGAAAAATCTACTATTACTAATTAAATGGAAAACTGTAAAATATAGAAATAGTACATGTGCTGCGATCTGTTAATGGGCGTCTTTAGTGCACTTCTCTTGTTTAGGTAGATTTCCTTACTCAAGCAAATTATAAATTCAATAAAGGGAATCTATAATTCTATATAAGCAATGACATTTATTGCAAATTTTAACCTACTAACGAACTGTCGTAATAAATAGTAAAACGTATACACACGGTTTTGTGAGAATTCAGCAAATATATTACATCTTATAGAATATACTGTATAACAGGTTGATTAGAAAGTTAAAGGTGAGAAAGATAACCACATGTACTCACAGTAAACAAAATATAGAAATTAAAACATAGGTATATGAATGTAAATAAATGTTTTGTAGATTTGAAATCGACAATTGTTTCCTGAGGTGCTGTACTAGAACGGAGATACATAAGTTAATGTTAAATAAAAACATGACTGGGTTCCTAAGACATAAAAATATGTACATGATTTAGCAGTTATACAAGGAAAATTCTGATAGTTGAAAACTGAATCAAAATGCTATACAGATCGTGCTAAATATAAATTCTAGTTGTTATATAAAATTGTTAAATGGACAGAGGCCATGTAACAATGGGGGGGGGGGGAGGAGTTAATCTCTAAATACTAAGATAATATATTTTTTCTTTTTTCAAACGTCAGAAAATAATGACATTTCTTACTCATTTCATGAGTCATGATATTAAAGTTAGATGGCTGTGGGTTACCATTAGCAACGGAAGTAAAAGTAAAAGACTATAAAGAAGTAAACTCTGGAAGATACAGGTAAGGGTTTACTTCTTTATAGTCTTCAATAGGCAGGGATCAATTATTTATTTTTGTGATAGAGTTCACTTGTGACAATGAAATATATTTTCGAAAAATGATCAGAATTCAGATCACTAGATAACAAATAGGTATTTTTATCTTTTCATATTGAACATTAGGTCTTAAGTATATAAAAGTTATCTGCTAAATGCCCAAATAACATTTTTCAATAATTATTGGAGCAGAAATAAAAGATTATTTTTTTAAATAATGAATATTTTAAGGTGAATAGAGGTGGTTAGCAATTATTTTATGGTGAAATTAGTCTGAAAAATCTTAAAAAACTAACAATTTAATGCTAGTGTTTTAAAATTTCCCGGTGAGGACTCCTGGACCCCTCCTTATTTGCGGGGCATTTCACACCCCCAGACCCCTGTACCCGATACGCCTTGCCACCCCAGTTAAAAAGCTGAAATTACGCCCATGCACACAACTAAATTTTTTATCGTTATTTTTTCTATAGCCAATCGACGTCCGAAGAAAAAAATAACATTCGGAGTAAAAGTCACTTTTATTCCTAATAAATCAATATACTATTCTTCAAACATCAGAAAAACATGACATTTGTTAACTCATTTCAGGACAGTAAAGTTTGATATTTCAGACGGCTATGCGTTGCCATTAGCAGGGGAGGTAAAAGTACTTTTCTGACGCTGTGAGTGGCAAAAAAAGTACGATTGATTGCTTATAAATAACGATATATTACGTAACGCAAAACTTATATGCTTTAATTATTAAATAAAAATACACCATAATATAAATATTTGAATATTATATTGAAGGAACAATTGATCCCAGAAAAATTGATCGCACCACGTCCGGAATCTTCTAAATACAGCCAGTGGCGGTCCCAGAATTTCGACATGGGCGCAGGCGAAAATTTCAGATTTTTCAAGGTGAAACGGCCTTAAATTAAAAATTAGAAGTTTTATTAAAAATAATATTGTCTTCGATTCGAAATGTAGGTCTCGTGGGCACAAGGCTTAAAAATATAAAATACCAAATATATTTGTGTCTATGGGGGGGAGGGTGCTGGGCCCCTGTGTGCCCCCGTAGGACCGCCACTGAATGCAGCTTCATAAACACTACCTGATTTTATAGGTAATAACTTTGGTATTTGCAGCAATTCCCGCAACTTCAGGGGGTGTACAATCAAAATCAAAGTCTCTTATTCTAATCTAGAATAAGTGTGTTTTAAAAGAATAATATCAAAAGAATATTTATTAAAATACTTACAAATTGTGAGGGTGCTTGCAGTACAATAATTTAAACTGAGATTTATATATCCATAGCAACGCGCATTTTACCTAATACGCCGCCCATGCGATATTAAGACAATGTGTTTTTAATGGTGACATTCAAGATTTTTTATCTTTATTTTTTTTATAGCTAATCAACGTTTGAAAAAAAAAAATACGTGTTTTATTCGGATTTTTATTCTCCTGGCAAATATACAGACTCGTCACAAAAGTATCATTTTTATCCCTAATAAAACAATACACTATTTCTCAAAACTGCTCTAATGATTGTATTCAAATTTAACAGATGAATACTCCTTTAGCACTATTATGAGATAACATAACCCATAACCCGTTACCCCTAAAAAATGCAGGGTGGGAAACTGTGGGGGTGATGTTAAAATAATTATTTTTTTTTTCTCTAAAACGGTTTTAATGATTTTGATTAAAGATGCATGGATACGTTTTTAGTACCAGTATAAGATTGCATGGCTAGTTGCTTCTAGAAAATTCAGAGAATGATTTGCGGAGGTGTGATTTAAGAAATTAAATAATTATTTTCTCCAAAAGCGCAATAGTAAATTTCATTAAATTTAATACAATATATGTACTAGTCCATTTAAAGAGTCGGGATTTATTACAAAATTACCAATGTTTGCACCTGGGATTAGACAACGTCTCTCCTCCGTTTTCGAGGGTGCTGAATCGATTCCAGGGCTCAAATCAATTTTTCACCTCGGCAACCCCGTCAAATTGGCCAAAACTACCCCCAGAGCCCCTTTTCTATGAACCCGCTTCTTTTCCCCAGTTTTTCGACTAATTAATTATTGTTCCCTCGAGTAGAACGGAAGGTCTCTCGAGGTATTTGACCTTAGCCACCTCTACCCCAGATTTCCACCCCTGTAGGGGGTTAGAAAATTGATGTATTTTTGTGAGAGAAAAAAAAGGTATTTAACAGGAGGTGTTTCAGCGGTGGGTGACTTGGGCTGTGTAATTACCATCGGGGGTTGTTTTCACCCTCCAAAGGGGTGGAATTTTTTTGGGGAAAAAATGATATTTTGTTGGAGGCATCTCTTTGAGGAAGGTTGTAGGTGACCAAGAGTGTGTAACCAACACCGGGGGTTGATTCCCCAGGGATGGAAAGTTTTTTCCATCTACAATTGGAAACTAGTATGAAAATATGCTTATTAAATTGTTTTTATAAATTTTGTACATAGAGGCATTGGTGTATGAATACATGTGTAAGTACATATGTGTATAGATACTTATCTTTTTTTATTCGTGACAGAAAACAAAAGATCAACAAAATCGTAGGCTTTTACAAGAAGGGTTCCATTCTTCATTTTCTTCCCAATTTTCGTGACATTCAGTGCTATCATCCTCTTGCATATCGCATGCATCGTCCGTTCTCGGGGAATGAACGTTAATACTGATATCGAGAATAATCTGTAAGAAATTTATGTAACTAATGTCTAAATCGTGGCACGTCAGGTTCATCCTCTGTAGTACAATTTTGACACTCGATACCTTTACAGTTTTTACATAAAACACTACCATGCTACACCTAACTTTACGCAAGCGCACCGCTTGGTACAGTTGATTTTAAAAAAACTGGTACAACTCTTGTAAACCTTTCTTTTTAATTTTATGCAAATGGAATTTTAAAAAATAATTAGAAAATAACTTTTTCAAAATAATTTCAAGCCTGTCATATTATTGTTTAAAAAAATAATATTTGTTACGGATAATTCTAGTAATGGTTGTAATTAAAATACTAACTGAATAATGATAATTCTATTTTTAAAATAAGAACACAAAAATACCACTTGAGATTAAAAAAAATGTAAACAATGCAGATTGAACATAGAAATACAATAAAAAATAAAATAAATGAACTTCAACTACGTAATACAGAATTAGCTAATATTTTGTCACTGCTCCATTAACGTCTTAATCTGCCTGAAGTCTGGCAGGCATGGACAAAATCAGATTTCTTGCAAGGTCAACTTCTTGCGACAAGTTCTCCCAAGCGTCTTCAATTATCCCTTCCAATTCTTGGGCATTATTTGGATGGTTATTTAATTTTCTTATATGTTTCACCATTAGTCTCCAAACATTTTCAATTGGATTTAAATCCGGACTTTTAGATGGCCACGGTATCAGCTCTATGTTTTTATTAAGAAAGCATTGCCTGACACGATGGGCCGTATGATTGGAGCAGTTGTCTTGTTGGAAAATAAAATTATTTTCCGGACTGACGGCAACATAATATTGTCTAATATTTCAATATATTTAATGGAATTGAGATGATCACCACTGTTCCAACACACACCTAACCCATTTAGGCTCATCCAAGCCCAGACATTGACTGAAAACCTTCCTGATATTTGTGGATCGAAAGTATATTTTTCGTCGTATCTAGTGGAAGGAGCCCTATATACGCGAACATGTCCATCGTTGCAGGATTTAAAAACTTTTTCGTCAGAAAAGACAACTTGTCCCCAGAAGTTTTCATCATTGATTATATAGTACAGTGCTTCTTTTCTTCTGAAAGTTTGTATTTCTTATCCGCTGAACAACTCTTCAATTCGCTTCCTAGTTTTATTTTTCTGCAAGCAGTAGGTACCGAAGCACGGAAATGTGTCTTTGAAATTGCATTTACTGCAGTCTGAAAAGGGTTTTCTCTTAGGTAATTTATAAGATTTTCATCTTCTTGATTATTGCTCTTTCTGGGCCTACCGGAACCAAGTTTACGGGATACCGTTTGGTTAGTTTCCCATCTTCAATTTTAGAAACAATTCGAAGTTTTTGAATATCTGTTAGATGTCGCACCATTTTTAATAATGACGCCACTGATTTGACATTTGTAAGATTATTAATATCAATCAAAGAACGAATGATTTACGTAGCTAAAAGAAAGCGTACCAGTTTTTTTTTAAATCAACTGTACTTTCGCTTTTACAAGCACAGTTGTAATCCTTGAAACAAGTCCAGTACCAATGTCTTTTCCTAGGTCATTTCTAAAAATGTTCGTTTCGTAATATCCATCCCCATTTCGTAGGATTAAGTTCATTTCCTAGCCATGCTTGGCATTGAAAATACACTCTTAAAGCGTATTCTCGCATTGCATCTCCGGTTGGGGGTAGCATTCAAATTTTTCTTGTCTGTAAATATTGCCATCGGATGGAGTTAAAATCATCGATGGATGGATTTTTCTTTAGATATACTCTACTTACTAATTTTAAACCTAATTTACATAGGTCACGTGGGGAAGCTCGGAATTGATTCAATTATAGATGGAAAAAAAATTGCACCCCCTTAAAGGGTGAAACCAACCCCCGTGGTTGGTTACACAATCCTGGTCACCTCCACTTTCCTCAAAGAGACGCCTGCTACAAAATATTAATCCACCAAGTTCCACCCCTGTGAAAAGTGAAAACAACCTCCGGGGGTGGTTACCTCCTGTAAAATATCAAATTTTTTTTCACAAAACAAATATCAATTTTCCAACCTCCTACAGGGATGAAACTCTGGGGTAGGGGTGGCTGAGGGACCTTCCCTTTTACTCGATGGAACAACAACTAATCGAAAGTAAACGAGTTCACTGAAAAGGGGACTTTGGGGGTGGTTTTTGACCAATTTGAGGGAAATACCGAGATGGAAAAATTGGTTTGTCCCCAGAAATCGATTCAGCACCCTTGAAACGGGGGAGGGACATTGTTTAGTCCTAGGCACAAACATTTGCTAGTTCGTCCGACTCTTTTAATGAACTATACTCCATTAGTGCCACTATAAGATGGGTATAACTAATTTTAGGCGAGCGGAAAGCACCCCTAAAATGAGCCCATAGCGACCGGCAGTTCTAATGGCTGAATCCAATTTTTTCTTATGTTTTCGAGGTCACTGAATGCGAATCTAAAGTTAGTTGTGCAAATAAAATGGGGCGTCCATGTATAAAATCATGTTTTTGTGAAAAATGAAAGAAAAAATTCATGGTTTTTCACATTTAACTCGCTATATCTCCGTCAGTTTTAATTGTGTCATTTTGAAATTTGATGCACTTATTCCTTAAAATATGAGCTTGATAAGACCTGTCCGAAATTCCCTCGACATTTATTCATCTTGTGACAAATTTGAAAGTAGGACTGCCAGGTTCTGCAAATTTTGAGTGCGGAAGTTTCGAATTTCAAATAAGTAATTTCCTAACATTAAAATATAATACATTATGAAGTTTTGTTGAAAGTTTCAGCCTTTCATATTTAAATAAAAAAAGATATGCGCGTTCAAAGTTCAGCGTCGAGTCCGAGCGCGCGCGATCAACACGCGCTGATTGCTTCGGCGGGGATTTGCTTTGATTATTTTACATTATAAATCGCATAGATATGTATAAATTAATTTTTATGTTTTTAAAATGTATCGAGTGCATAAATATTGAAATTTATCCAAATTAAAACTATTTATTGCCAAAATTATTCATTTGTTTCATCAATATTACTACAACAATCCTTACAACTACAAACAATACAAACATTACGGCATTTCAAATGAGATACAACGCAAGGACAAATCACATTTGAGAAAGTATTTGTCCCACTGCAAGAAAATAAATATTTTTGTAAAATTTCTATTGCCGTGGGTCCTTCGTAGTAATCAAAATTTAATTTTTCGCCTTCTATCGACCATCCAAACTTTGTCACGTCTTCGGAAACAATTATTGAGCAGCTTGTTTCTATTCATTTACTTGCCAAAGAGCTCACAAAATGTGCTTTAACATAACTGGTTTAGATGGGGGTAGTTTAGCGATATTTTAATTTTTTTCGATTGCTAAATTATAACGTAAGGAGTTAACATCAGTACGCATTGCTTTTGATTTTTTTTTAGGATCGTATAAATTTGTTACAGAAAAACCAACGATTTCTAGGACAGTTTCGATCGGTAAATCATTTATTCGAGCTAAATCTAATAAGTCTTCGTTAGACATGCTTTTCATAGCCGCATAAACAGTCTTTTTGGCAATATAAAATAATGCTGAAGTTGTATTACAACCGGTCAAAGCATGCGCAACTAACAAAGATGAGCACATACTATTAACTAAATTTTTTGACATTACATGTATAGGAAAATACCTTCTCAAATCAGTACGCACGGTAATTTTGCCTGTAAAAAACCACAGTTGAGGGTCATTCTCAAAATGTTGGAAATGCGAGAGTAATAATAAAAAAACATCTGTGTCAGGAGATTCGACGATAATGAGTTGTTTACTATTCATTTTACGTTGAACATATTGCACATGAAAAACTATACGTGTATCTGCATCTGCATGATAATTCTCATCAACTTTGCTTTCGCAACTCTTTATAAAAAAATGCATCTCCACGGTACGAGGTTTAAGTATACTACTTTGTCAGGATTTTCAATCATTATGTTACACAGAGCAAATGTTCTACCAGATAAGAACAAATAAATTTTGTTAAGAAGACTTATTTTTTGTGTTGGGAAGTATTTGTTTTAAATCATTCAAAACTCCAGTTCCATGAACAAGCGCGCGCGTTGGGACTCGACGCTGAACTTTGAACTCGCATATCTTTTTTTTAATTTAAACATGAAAGACTGAAACTTTCTACAAAACATCGTGATGTACTAACTAATTAAATGTTCTTCAGAAGGAGTTATTTATTAAACAAAACTTAACAAAAAGTGGTTACGAATCTTAAGTTTAAATATACGAAGTGAATTGTTTGAGAACAGAAATAAGACTGACCTGTTTTGCCTGCATTTCGGCGGTCTCTCGTATACCTCCCGAGGGATGGGTAAATGAGCGTAATTTCCAAATTACGGTTTTACGGTAGGCTATTGTAGTTGGCCATTACTGCCTCCAGCCTGTCGGCATTTTTGTCTTAAAGGTATAACTTTTGTTAGTTTTATGATTATGGTATATCCGTGCTTAATTGTGGGGAAGTACGCTACAAATACTATAGTGGGTTCAGAAATTCAACTTGCGTGCTTGCCTCTTGGAATTATATGTTTAATATTTAATCAAGCATGGTTGAAAAATAACGAAGATTTGATGAAACAAAAAATTATTACGGGACCAAGACATGTTAGTTGGGCAGATTTACAATACTTAGAAATAATATTTTTAAGATCAAAATTTATTTGTCCCAGTTGTCCCGGACCGATTTTTAAAATTGTTTTACTAGGATAAAATATGTCCAAAACGTATTTAATATTCCATGAAGTTAAAATTTCATCTCTTTACGTTTTATGCAACTATGCAAATTCGTCGTATGACAATGGAAAAGTATTTTTGAAACTTTGGTCAATAGGTTGACTAGGTTAAGTCCTAGAACTATACAAAACGGTATATTCCCAATTAAAAATTGACAGTAAACTAACAAAATTGTTCCAGTCTTGAAATAACAACATGAATGATGTATTATTTGAATTAAGATATCCTATATCTTTCTTTGTACTTCGTAAACTCGGCTAAAAATTTTAGAAAATTTATTAGGACAATTGAAATTATAAATCCGCCCATGGTCATATACTTAGGTGGTTTATTTTCATGTTTACGATATCTTATAGAGTTTACCTAACAGTTTTACATTATTTTTGTTATAAAATGTATATCTAGATATTTCGCGTCGCGTATTTTAAATTCCAGTCTATACAAATAAATGAAATTGAAGCATCTGTCTGTGATTGCGAAGATTTACATTTTAAGCAGTGTACTAAACTATTTTCAGGACAGTTAGGTCCGTTTTAACTTGAAACTACTAGATCAATATTAATGAAATTGGCAAAATTTATTGCACCAATTTAGTTTTGGCTCCATCTTCTTATCTCAAACGGTTTAGAACAGCGTCCAATAGTTAATTGTCCATTGGACGTCCATTTTTTTATGAAAGAATTTTGTTTACAAAAATATTTTTATTTTGTTTTAATTTATTTTATTAAATATTTATTTAATTATGGGGAATTAATTCTTTATTTTGAATTTTGGCAAGTATAGTCTGGTCGAAAATAGTACGTAGTAGAGCAAAAAATCTTCGGCATTCTCGTCAAAAGATTTAGCTATTATTTAATACCGAAACGGAGCCTCGTTCTACCATAGACATATATTAAATTTTATCCGTTTTTACCAGAAATGAGAACCACGATTGGGATATTCTGTGTAATTGCCGTAGTCGACCAAATGGGTGGAATGTGTGAACGTGCCACATTTATACCTTTTAGGCTTTTAGCTTTTATACAGTGGCTCCACACATATATTTATATAGTATATAAAATCATAATATTGTTCATATTTTATGAAATAAAACAAAAATAAATATAAGTAAATTTTAATATAAGACATGGTAACTCATACATAATTAACACAATCCGAAGTCTTTAATTTTTTCGAAATATTATGGAATTACGGAATTTACGAAATTTACGAAATTAATAAATCCGCACATCCCTGACTCGGCTAGACTATACAAGATAGTCCAAATTTGTCTCCCGACATTTCTGTTCCTGATAAGTCATCCAAAAATAATGGTAGTCCTTTTATAAACTTAATTTCGAAAATAAATAATAAGGAAGATATACAAAAGGGAAATAATGAATTTCAGTTTTTCTGCAATATCTTCCGACTGCCGAATATCAAATTCATATTTTAAACTTAGCCATAAGCCATCCGGGCACTAGGATCTGTATTTATAAAAATAAATGCATAGAGGGTATAAACCCTTGTGGGCACTAATCTCTCCCACTACTCTTATGTTAATGCCGGCACTTCACTCTCGCCAAGACAAGGCGAGGCGGTCCGAGCGCGAGAGTGTGGATGGTATCCTCATCTTAGCTCGCTCTGTCTCCTCTCGCCTCGGCAGCGCTCCGTTTCTTGTCGGTTTTATGTGCCCGAGTCAAAGGGCGCGAGACGTGTCGAGGTCCGAGAATTAGCTACCCTACTACACCCTCGCGTTGTCTCGCCCACCATTTGTTTCAGTTGAGGTTAGAACCTGAAGCACGTTTTTCGTCAGAAATTAAAATTATTTAGTGATTTTAGTGATTTTTTTTAACATGAATCGTGAGTGGACAAATGAGTTAACCCTTCAATTCATTGAATTGTATCATGGGGAACCTGTTGTGTGGGAGCCAATGCATGCTTACCATTTCGAATGGGCCTCGAAATATTTTTCATTGAGGATTTCCATTTATTTATTTTACATGAGCTTATTTAACCGTAGGTTATATAACTATTATTTATGATTTTTGACATTAGATGCAATGTTGTATAAATTTCACTTATTCATACTTTTAGAAATACATAAAATTGGAGTTCGATGAAATTAACTTTCGCATTTTCTTTTGTATAAAAGAAAAAAGAAAACAGGACAAGTTGACTTTCTATAAGCGTACGATTTTTTCTTCTTTTATGCAAAAAAAATGCGAAAGTTGATTTCATTGAACTCCACTTTTATGTATTTCTAAAAATGTAAAAAGAGAATTGAACAACATTGCTAAATGTCAAAAATGACAAATAATAGTTATATAATCTACGGTTAAAAAAACTCATGTAAAATGCACACATGAAAATCCCTCAATAAAAAATATGTTGAGGTTCATTTTAAACGCAAAAAACGATGGGCAATTGTTTTCATATTATATTTAATATTTTTTCATAAAAACTCTGACTGAAAGATAGAGCGAATTTTTGAAAGAACCGGTTAAGTTATATTGTTTGTTTTATAATAATGTAGGTTTAGTAATCTGTGTTACTATATGTAAACTACATACTTTATACAAGAATTCGATGACATGAGTGTATTCATGTAAAAAAAATAATTAGAGATATGCATCAAAACTCCATGTATTTTAAATGAATGAATGAATGAAAACGTGCTTTATATAATTTTTTATTCTTTTAATGCCTTGTTTTTATTTAGAAAATGGTCTTTCACCTACCCACCCCCTTGGTTTACTACCTGAGGTACACCCACCTTGTCCTATTTCGATGAATTGTTGTCATCCACCACCGTCTTTTCTTCCAAGGTTTCTTAATTTTCATTTTGCAGTATGTTTGCACAAAATTATAATAGTTATATGCACAATAAGTTGCAGCAGCGGCTACATCGACGTCGCCCGTGCTGGTTTGTCGTAGAACATCTGTTGCAGTATTCGAGAATGTGGATGGTAGCGTTCGGGGTTCTTTTCCTAGCCAAATGTCTCGCCAAGACATTCGGCGAGGCGTCTCGGCGAGAGTGAAGTGCCGGCATTTACACATATTTGGTTATTTCTTAGTCGACCCTTTGTAAATATGCTTCTAGACTAATACCTACTTAACAATCACCATTTTGGGATTATCTCTAGTTATGTAGTATACCTGACCTGGTATTTTCCAATTTATTTTACAAGGTACTTACTTGCCAAAACATTTTCCAGTATTAATTTTACCAAGATAAGATTCAGTTCTACTCTAAGATTCACTGTGTTAACATCAAGCTGACGCTCTGACTATCAATAAAGAAGTAAAACACAAATAGTTGTTAGACTTTCAACGTCACCACAACTCACCCACACCCTCTATAAAAATTATCCTTTATATTTATTACTGTACCGTTGTACGCTTTAAAATTTATATTAATTTGCAGCAGCACCGAATAAACGCTCCAGTTGTAAGTACAGATGCACTCGGGTAATGGGGGAACAACGCGAGGAACGCGTATAACTTTGCGAGCTCATTATAATTTTTTTCAGGCGACAGCTAGCAGTTCTGCGAGCTATCCGGCCGGCCATCCTACGTAAACCAACCGTGAAATATTTTCAAGTGGCAAAGGAAGGTAATAAAATATTTCTAAGTCGATTTGACGTCATCCGTGTGACGTCATTCTTTCGGTACAAGGGAACAATAAAAATATCCGATAGTTCAGTTCCCTGGCTGCCTTCACACGCGAAATACGTGTCCTGCTGCTTGCTCCGGCCTAGAAAGATATTCAGGTAATTGAACTATTTCACTAAGTCGCGAAATATTCCGAAATATTTTCTAAGACCGTTTGACGTCACATCGATCCATCGCGCATCTGTTACCGTCATTTCTCCCACTTTTAAGTATTCAAATGAAATAATTCAATTCACACTGTGTTGGCAGTTAGCCAGAGCGACTCAGCGGCAGCAGACGTATCCACTTCTAGAACCGAACCCAGGTATCGTTAGCATTATAGGTTTCAAAGTAGCAGAATTTTGGCAAAGTCTGTACTACGTTATCGATCAGCCGCGCATCCATCTGGCGCCTACATCCGCTTGTAAGTATTTGAAGAAAAGAATTGAATTTTTCCCGTGTTGGCGATTAACCAGAGCGACTCATCGGCAGCAGACGTGCCCACACCGAGATTCAAACCCAGGTGCCAGATATCATTTTCGAGAAGGAGGATTTTGGTCACGTCATCGACGAGCAGCGCATCCATTTGGCGCCTAATCCCACTTCGATAATAAGTTGTTGTATTTTCAGAAACCGACCTGAGAAGCCCTGCAGAATTGATTCCATTCCGATCGCTCCGCCGCAGCAGACGTGCCTAACCGTAAACACAGGAAGTAAGTTCATGGAGGAATAAGTAAGCTGATATAATAGCCAAGTAATAATAATAATGTTTATTTGTCGATCAATAACATTTACAAAAGTAAAACAAAACAATACAAGGTAAATAGAACAGCAAATTACAAAGTAGAAAAATAAGAAAAATACATAGGGATTAAGATAAATAAATTAAGGGTCTTCTCACTAAGTACAAAGTACTTATTTCGGGATGACAGTATAGTCAAGGTCAGCGCTTCCCGGCACTCAAAAAACGCAACAAAAACTTTACGACCTCATTAAAATACCATAACTCTTTGTGCTATCTCGACCGCAAATTGACTCGCTTACCTCTATAGGTTTTAATGTGCGTCGGCTTGTTTGACGAGAGTATGCCGCTTGGCCCAAGGGCGATAATAATTATGTCGTAAAGTTTTTGTTGCATTTTTTGAGTGCCGGGACACGCTGATCTCGACCATACTATATATAACTTTGCTTTATGTCATCGCTTATCTTGTGCTAACGTTTTACCCCGTATTTTTGTGTTACTATTTTGAAGATTACTATCCTTGTCTGAGTCAAGGGGTACAATCCCGTTTCGTTGTCTCGCTTGTCCTCATCCTGGTATTCAAAACTTGTGAAGTTTGGCCGAGATAATAATTTAATAACTCCGTAGATTTGAATATAGTAGGTTTAATTGAATATATTGATATTATTGAAAGTTCTGCGTTTTACTGTTTGTGTATGTACGTCTAATTTCCCAAACTGGCCCACTGGAGTATAGTTTCTTCACTTGAGCTACTCAGCCTCGCTTGTGGGTAGTGTGTCCTACCACCTAAACTAGGACTGGCGCCCGAACAAAATCCGAAAACTAGTTTCCGGAGCTCAAGTGTCAAAGTGTGGCCCATTTTTCCACGTCATTTAAATTCTTTTACACATAAAAATGTTTTGAAATATTACTTCGATAATTCTGTTATTTATTAGACTTTGATTATTTTTTAAACATAATTTCAGTTTAATTGTTAATATTATTTAAACATGGGTGATTACACGTTCTCTGAATTAACAGACGTATAGTTATTGTCCTAGAAAGTAATGTTTTCAGCGTCTTGCCTAAAATTAAAATTATGTTGCCCGAATAAGTTCTTTAGTGCTTACATAAAAAGTCACACTTTTGGAGTTCACAAAAAATCGAACAAACGTAACGTTATGAATGATCACGGCTAGAATATCTCTCCCAGCATCCACCGCGCAAATAGCACAGCTGTTTTAGTAACGTCATCGTTTCCACACTGTATAATATTCGTATGCATTGTTTGATGCGTTCAACACGTTGAAATTCATTAACATTTATTACGATCATAAAATTTTTATTAAAACATTCATCACGATCACGGTTTTTATTTATTATATCTAGCTTGCTATCAGTCTAAATTTTATCATTTGTCTAAAGTATGAAATCAATTAGTGTGGAATTAAAATTATTTTTGAAAATCAATTTTCAAGTTACTTTCCTAAAGGTTTCGTTCCGAGAGGAACTGTAAATAAGGAGTTTTACCCCTTGCAAAATATATATGAAATGTATTTAAAGCCATATAGTCCGGGTGAAATCAATCATCGACCGGGAAAATTTATTCTGATGAAATATTTTTATACCATCTTGTTCAAAATGTGCTCCTTAGTAAGAAAGTATAGTTTGCCAGATGGAAATGTGGTCAGAAATTGTTTAAACAAAGTTTTTTAAACAAATTAGAAAAACTGACTTTTTCATTTTGGAAATGGCACAAAAATATTTCATCCGAATAAATTTTCCCGTTCGATGACTGATTTCGCCCGGACTAATACTAAAGTGGCCATCTGCCTGCTGCTAGCACTGATCATAAACTTAGTGAGGTATTTAAATAGGCCTGTATTGAATTGCAAAATTTTGTTTTGAAAATAATGTTATATATTTACACCCTTCAGTAAACACCCCAAGCATAGATCAATTTTTTGGTCTGTTCATTTCACTAACCACTATTGAACTATTATGCAGTGCCTTGGTTCTGTAACTATTATTCCAAAACTTTTTCTATTATTCTTGTTCATGATTCTAGTATAAAATCAGTAGCCAACCCTGGACCGATTAGCTAACTACTATTTCCATTGGTAGCTAATTAGACAGGCTCTTTTCTATTTTCCGGTTTATCTATACAGAGTTAACACTTAACTATAGGATAAATGTCAAACGAAACAATGGGTATCTATTGTTTTATTTAACATTTATCCTTTGGTTACGAGTTAACCTTGCATTGATAAACCGGCCTTAAAAAGGACAAACTATACAGAGACCTCTGTTCATAAGGAAGTATCACATAACAGTATGTAGGAATATATAACAAAATAGCCAAATAGATCAAATGCACGGAAGAGGTGCATTAGACGAAATCGATCACTAGATTCCCGCCTACATGGGTGGGTATTACAGGGGTAAAAATTAAATACGAGAAAAATGGAGTATAGACTATGCGCCACTTTGCATGTGGCTTCTACTGTGGTGGCCCTACTTTGACTCGAAGTTTTCAGACGTATTGTTATGTGCACCATCTCTGGGTCAATTGACGAACCACCATTTAGCGCCTAGAAAACTTCAAAAATTTTCAGTATATTCGACGAGGTTCTGGAAGGAGATTCGAGTACGTTCCAAGAGTCACCAAGAGGTGAATCCGGCGCACGTGGACAATTCAGTTTTCAGTCAGGACAGTTTTGATATACGAGAGTTTTATATTAGACAACCAAGTGATCAGATGAAAAAGAACAGTAATAATTTGTTATTAAAAGTAGTAAATTTATTTACGTTAGGCACACGCAACAATTGGTATCAGAAGCAGAATTGCAACATGATACCTGGAGATTTCGACGAGGTTCCAGAGAGTTCTATTGTTCTATTTGGGAACCACAGCAGATATTATAGTGCTTTGAATTGGAAAGTGATATAGACATTAGACAAGATTTATTTGTGCAGTTAGCTAATTTCTGTCAACTAGAAAGTGGTGCAGACATTGAATAAGACTTATTTGTGACAATTTGAGAAAATTTCTGGAACATTCTATTTAGAAAATAATGTAGTTATTTAAGTGCTGTCAGCTGAGAAGTGATATAGACACTAAATAAGCCCTATTTGTGATATTTCTATAAAATTTCTAGAACATTCTATTCCGGATTTTGTGAAAAATATTTGACTTGTACTTAATATAGACTTTAAATAAGACCTAACTTTTTAATGGAAACAAGAAGCATGTCTGCTGAAAAACAAATGCAAGACATGTTTGATGAATTTATAAAAATGATGCTAGAAGAAAAAGTAAAACAAGAAAGGCGACGTCAAGAAGAAAAAGAATTGAAAAAAGAACAAGAAAGATGTGAGGAAGAAAAGAAAGAAAACGTCAAGAAGAAAAGGGAGAATTGAGAAAAATTATACAGGTGCAACAGGACGCCATCCTTTTAGCCACCGAAGACCAGTGGCATCAAAGAGGATATAGGCATTGTAAAGGCTGAAGTTAATGAAGTCAAACAAAAAGTGGATAAGGTTGAAGGAAAACTCGGTGACGTGGAAGGAAAGGGAAAGTTACTGATATGGAAGAAAAATTTCGTGCAGTTGAAGGAGAAGTAGAGTGATTATACGGTAGCTGAGGGAAAAAGGAAGCCAGCTAGTATTATCATCGTCAGGTCCTTGATTACAACCGCCCTCCTTTGATGCTCAAACTTCATGGACGACCTATAAGAGACAGTTTGAGGCTGCTGCATGCACAAACAACTGGAATGGTGGAGACAGGGCTATGGAATTAATTCTAGCATTGAGAGGATAAGCTTTAGAATTGTTGCAGACCATACCAGTGGCGCAGCAAAAGGATTTTAAAGTTTTAGAAGCTGCATTAGACTTAAGATATGGAGACCATCACTTTGCTCAACTGTATCGGACTCAGCTGAAATCATGTATACAGAAAGTTGAGGAGAGCCTACGATAATTTGAGGCTGCAGTAGAGAGGCTGGCACACACTTAGCTGACCCGAATGCATCGAGATAATTCCAGGAGCAATTGGCAGTTGACGCGTTTATTGATGGCATAAAAGATCAGAAGATCAGGCGGGTCTTTAGGCTATCTCGGTATAAGAGTAGTAGCGAAGCATTGAGATGGAAGCCGTCTATATGGATTCCTCATGGCACAGAGTAAGAGCCGTCTCTGTGGAAGAAGTTTAATCAAAGAAACGAATTTGGACACCAAACTAAAGGACATACACAAGATGTTTACTCAATTAATGACCAAGACAAGTTTTTCAGGAAAAGAGGACAACCGACAAGGACCGTGTTTTAGGTGGCTTTTATTTAGTGGCTCCCCTTTCAAAGCCTTAATTCGAGCATTTCTTCTTTCAATAGACAATGCATTAAGATGATCTCTCTATTGGTTAAAATAGCAACAAATCGAAAAAACGATACATTATCTCTTTCAGCGTGCATTGAACATTTAACAACAATACAAAAATGTAGCATTTTCTATAAATTAGACCAGGATTAAACAATTTAATGATGAAATACTCGCAATGTTTACATACGCAAATGGTTTGTGTGCCACCCAGCAAATATGGCCGAACTGTCAATGACGTCATTCTGGAATGGTCAATATTGACTTCATTCATGACAGACTAGACAGGCCGTAAATTGAGATTACAATAACATTGATGCCAAGATTTCGTTTCTTTTAGTGACATTTTAGAACATGGCAAATGGACATTATTAAAATGATTGTCGAAACTCTATCATTCCAATTCTTTCTCATTTTCAATCTGTAAATCTGTAAGAAAATACCACTGAGGCTGCAGATGATTTATCCAAATTTCATTAAAACATGAATGTTCGCTGTCAGCGTCAATTCGGCAATGTGGTTAGGATGACCAGAGTTTATCACGGCGATCTTCATCTCGATAGATATGAATAGCTTTCATTATTATATCAGCAGTCCATTATATTGAATGGTTTTAAGGAGCTGCTGTGTATCTTTACTGCTTGCTGAACTGCTGGCGTTAATGTTAATATATTGCTCTATTTCACTGCTATTTATATTTCACTCTAACTTATTATAGGGATCGACCCAAGATTTCTAGGTGCCACTATTGTATATCTATAGTACTAAATTTTTTATCACGTATTTCCGAATTAGTTAAAATGTTAATAGACTTTGTGGACGCAATGGACCTTAGCCAACACTGCTAGTAAGCTATATTTATTAAGTACGGAAATAAACAAAAGTACGGAAAATGCAACATGATATAAGTTGGGGCTCTCTTGAAGGAAAGCTTATCGATGGTGAGTATAGAAACGATGTTGCGTTGTCACTATCAATGGTTCCGAAAAAGTGCTTACGTCCATCTATACGCTGCGTATGCTAACGAGTTTAATGCGATACGACTAGCATAATGCACTGTATATTAGCCTTTATATTTAATTCAGTTTATTATTTGCCATTTTGAAGTAAAGTTAACGATAGTTTCATAATAGGTCAGTACTTAATTTTTTAAATGGTTTAATTAACAACACCGTTTACACTCACTTATATGATTTAAACTAAAATAACCCTAGATAACAAGAATAATGATAAAACGTTATCAGTTGACAACAATATATTTTATTGCAATATAAGCCTAATTAAACTACTAAGTTTTTAATTAAATAAGTGTGCTTTGTTTGTAAAATTTCTAATTTTAATTTCTTATCAACTGAGTTGTTGACAGGGATTAATAAACTCTTAGTAAAAACTGGCGTACTCGATAAGTTTGCCCCTCTACAATGTATGAAACTTGATTAATTTCCAATAAAGAAATATACGATCGGAAAGATTTATTTTTTTACCTACCTGTTTGTAAAGTCAAAAGTTTCAATAAAACAGAATTGGATGTGCTCAAATATTGTTATAATGTTGGCTGAATATACACTAATCTAGAGCAGTAATGAAAAAACTCGGTTTGGGGAGATATTTAGTTTTAAGAAATATTTAAAAATTAGAAAAATAGTTAACTTTAATAACAGTTATTGCGACAGGAATAGGCATAATATAGAAAGTGCCGTATTTCTCCTTCTAAAAGTTTTGTAATGTTCTTTATATTATGTAACTATTTCTATTATTGTATAGATATCGATAGTATAGAAATAATTTTTAAAAAATTGTTGCAAAACAGTGATATAATTTTTATGGTCGCCAACAGAATGCGGACCCACTCCATAAAGAAATTTTTGGAGACGTTTTGTTCTTGTACACATTAAATCACATTTTATTTTTTTACTCTCTTTCACAATATTGTGGCGGTGGTATTGGGGGTGGTAGTGGGGGGTGGCTGATGCCAAAAAAAATTTTGAGACTTTAACTTTTCGTACATGCCCTAAATTGCAATTTTATGGACTCTTACCTGTTTGCTTTGCCTATTTACCCCATTTACGCCCAAACCCTTCAACGGAATTAGATCAAAATATAATCTAGTTCCAGATCTCGTTATAATACATAAGTGTACCAAATTTGCGCACAAAAGACTTACAGACCGACAGACAGACGGAATTTTTTTTTTGCTCAAATTTAATATCTCTACGTTTCATGACATTTTAAGCCTACTTCAACAAAAAAAAATAATAATTTTTTTGCGTATTTCCACTGGACGTGGCAGTAACAACGTATTTCGCTTAATAAGTAGGAAAATATCACATTTAACAAGTGGCCAAAAGTGGCAAACTAATGACAACTATTTCAAAAATTGGAATGATGAAAATAAAAGCTAATATATTAAGCTAGAAAATGATTCCTGAGATATTCCTCTACGATATAAAACTTAAAAGTTATGACCGAGGAAATATGCGATTTCATAATTTTCCTCTGTGTGTGCCTCCTCCACTTTGTTATTATAATTTACTAATTGTGAACAAAAAAATCCCAAATAATCTTTCTCGTTAACACATATTGCACCACTTGCTTTGAGAAAATGTAACTTCTGAGTTATAGTTTTTAAAAAAACGTAAAATCTCTACTAGGTATTTCAATAAATCACTGTAGATCTCGATTTTGATGGGAAACCGCTAGAGATTAAATACAACGCTTATAAAATGACGATGTGTTTGTGTTCATTTTTCACGAAAACCAATTTTTATATCGATTTGCTAAAATAGCAACAAATATAGGTTAAGTATAAGTAAATTTTTTCAAAGAAAATGCTCTAAACGGTTCAAACAAATTTAGCAACTAAATTAGGTACCTATTATGTCTTATATATGAAACGGTATTTGAGATTTTCTTTTATAATTACCAAACTACAGTAAGAAAATGGGGGAATTGACAAAGAGAAATGATTAAATCGCAAATTTTTTGGCGATAACTTCTAAGTATTTTCTCGCAGATAAACAAGTGATGACTCATTTCAAAGTATATTTTATTAGCATTCATTTTCATCAAAATCATTTTCAAAGTAGGTGTCATTGGTTTATCGCTTTTTATCATTTTATTACACTTCGTCGTCAAAATGTTGGGATGTCATTTTAAATCTACAATTTCTTTGAAACTATTAAACATATTAATCATCATTTTATAGACGTTCATTTTGGTCATTATCATCTTTCACCAAATGGGATATTTTACTATATTTTCACTGAAAAGCGTTTAGAGGTGCTTATTTTTTGTAGATAATTTCAATTTCATACTTTAGTAACTATTGACTTTTATGGAAAATTGTATGAGACTTTTTTTCTTAGAATTTGATTTTCTATCGATACGAATTATTATTGTTTTTCTTTGTTCGCCACCTTTAAGAAAGGGGTTGAACTCATCCCGTACAAAAGAGTAAGCCTCTGCATGGGGCACATAATGTAACGAATATATACAATGAAAATCACATTGTGATCGTCAGAACCTTGCACAGCTGGATTTCTAGGAAAAGTGGTGAAAACGTTTGGTGAAATTATGTATTAGCTTCATGTCATTAAAAGAACTGGTAACGGGGAACCATCAAACAAGCAATAAACCTATATATTTTTTCTTCTATGAGTTCTAAGCCGCCGACCATTACCATTTTTTTTACTTTTCCATATACACAGTATATAATGAAAGCATTATGATCGTGCAAAAGCGATTTTGAATTTTTAGTGAATTTACGTTTTCAAGTTCGGAATCCGTCAAAATGATTCTTAAAATTATCTGTTTGTCGACTGCAGGGGCGGTCATATATCTTCTTCAAGTATATGCTAAACATGCTCAAACATTGCATGCGTATTTAGGACGGCCATGTCTTGAACTAGGGGTAAGTAAGTAAGGATGTAATTTTGTACCCACCATACATAACATGCCAAACATAAAAAG
The DNA here is from genome assembly GCA_963675555.1 of Leptura quadrifasciata. Taxonomy (NCBI): domain Eukaryota; kingdom Metazoa; phylum Arthropoda; class Insecta; order Coleoptera; family Cerambycidae; genus Leptura; species Leptura quadrifasciata. The sequence goes on from OY776678.1 coordinate 50,140,442, forward strand.
ACTACCTAGATATTTTATGGATCATTTTTACCAAATTTTGTCCATGGAGGCAGTTCAGAAGGTATTACTGATAGTTTGAAGCAATAGATAAAGCAGCAAGAACATGTGATTATATACGGCGTGTGGGTAAATGTAAATGAACACATTTGATTACTTTGCCATTTGATACGCTGAGCTTTCTTAATATTATGGGTAATAAGAGCGTACAAATCTTAATAACAGAACAAAATCATTAAAACCTGTGAAAAATAAATATTTTCTGTTTTGATGATAAAGATGTTGTAAATTTTTAGATATATGGAGCGTGAATCCAGTAGTCCAAATAGAAGTTACCATCGGCGTATTACAAACAGAAAAAACCAAGGTCAAATACAGTATACAAAGGGAACTAAGGTTACATACGAAAAATCACAAACTAAACTACCCTTTGAATATATCACAAAACTTACTTATAATTACTTACTTACTAATTATAGAAATTTATTTCATTTATAGCTAATACAAAGTTCTTAATCAGAACTGAAAAAATATATTTATGGAGAAGTTTTCTGTGACATTTATACATTTTTAATATTATATATTTAAATCGCATAGTATTGTGCTTTTAGTAATAATATTGACATCAGTGTCCCATTGTCAACTTGCAAGTCAGTTCCTTCTCAAAATCTTCACCAACTTCGTTACAGTTAATCTTCCATTTGGTCCAATAGATATTCTGTGAAATTTAAATCTAGGCCTTTTCATGATCTGTTTATTGTAAATATTACTAACTTCTTAGATATATGGCTTACCGTTTGAATTACACACATCCTGCTCTGTTATACATTAACATCAATTATTATTAGTTTAAAAGGCTCAAATGGGTTAGGTATAGCATATTGTTGACAATACCTGTGAGCTGCCAATTCTCTTCTGTTTATAACAATAATAACTAAGTCAAATAGATATTCCTCTCTACGCCGTAACTGTGTCTCCTCTGTGGTTAATATTTATTATTATGGCAACATAGTGTTGACAGTAAAGTCAACGTTTTATATTTCTCCTATTCTTTTCCATACTGTATCTTGCCTATGTTGATATTAAATAGGAATACAGATTAAAATTAGATTTTCCCTGTATTTTTCTCTTTAAACCATTCCAACACCTGAAAAGTGTTGTGATTGTGACGCTCTAGAAACTTGTGAGTAGACTAGCTGAACGGATTATTACTTCCTTTATAAAGAGTAACATATAGTCATACCTCTTTTTGTCTTTCATACTATCAGTTGTCTATTATAATAGAAAAAATAGAGGAACTTGATATGCTTAACACAGAAACTTCAAATAATAAGTGCACTCTAAACCGAATAATTGAAAAGCTATAGAAAACCACGTTAAAAACATGTCAAACACTGGTGTTGGTCCAATAATTTTATTATTAAGCTTGCCGCGAGCAATCTCCACAGGAAAATCTTGCGACAAGCTTCCATATCTATATCTTTCTATAAAAAAAATTATATAATGTAACAAAATGACGGGTTTGATTTACTTCAAAGTTTATTTTCTACTTTTTGGAGCATTTAAATTAAAGCTTTTTTTAAAAAACATTTTTTATATAATTTTTTTAATACTCTTATGGTTACCATTTCATGAGTTATAATTATTTTTCTTATAACATCATAAGTGTTATTCTGTAAATGAGCTGAACAATTCGGCTCATCGTTTAATAAAGAAACTTGTCATTTACTTAAATGTTTTGCTTTCGTTAGTTCTCTAAACATGTTTAGTCCACTTGTTTGTATTTGGTCATATAGTATTAGTATTATGGGAATAAGATAAAAATCCGCTCTCGATGAAAGAAATTTGTAATATTGTATTCAAGTGAAATAATGGTTGGCATTTTTCTTGAATGGCATAAATTGCTGCTGAAAATATTGAGTAACGCTAGTAACAATACATTTCAAGCAATACAATGTGAAGGTTGCTTAAATAAAACGAGTAAGATAGATGTTTGTTTAATGAGGAAATATTTATTATTTTCTGTCAAAACTTTTCATAATACAGGGTGTCCCTTAATAACGTGCAAAAAATGTAACTGTAGATTCCCTGTCGAAAATTAAGACGGGTTTTCGTATAAAATTTTTCAAAATAACCCTTTCCTGTCCAGCTACACCCCCTTAAAGGGGTATGCCAAAAAAATGATTTTTAATTTCTATCTCAAAATAACGTAATCGGAAAAATACGACATTTGGCACATCTCGGGTACTCATCAAAAGGCATCTAACGAAATTATTTCATCTACCTAGCGTGTACACAAAGGGGTGAAATGAACTACCCTTCTTTAAATTTTGTAAATATCTTTCTGCCTACTGTTTTTTTTTCAATAAAAAATACAACTAAACATTATGATTCATTTAGAAACTTTTTTTGTCTCTTGAAAAAATTTCGTAAAATTGACCATTTTTGAGAAAAAAATTAAATTACATCTGCCTATGTGATCAATCAAAAGCGATGAGCTGAGATTTTCCTATGTAACGGAGATTGCTCGCGACAAGCTTTTATATCATAAACAAAATTATATAATGTAACAAAATGATGGATTTGATTTACTTCAAAGTTTATTTTCTACTTTAGAGCATTTAAATAAAAGCTTTTTTTTTAAATATTTTTTTATATAATTTTATTTTTTAATTTTTAGTCTTTTGATATGCTGTAATCCCCAGATATCGATTTTGAGACGAATCGGATCATAAATGCTAAAGTCGTTCGTCATCTTGAAGCCGCCATCTTGTTTTTTTTATATGAAAATGTTAAAGTGTATTGTCACCGGACTTATACACATGTGCAAAATTACTAATCTAAACTAACTAACTAACAAACCTTGCAAGTTTAAGATTTGGTCGGAGTGTATTAGTCATCCATGCTTCCAATTTTAATTGTAAATGACTTCACGTCAATAAAATGACGCAACTGAATGTACGGTGTGCTTGGAAGGCGAGAGATAGAGAGGTGGTAGAATATGACATTGGACAAATTTATTATACCTAATCTTTAAATTTCTCTGTGCATTTGAGGGCATTAGGGCTAATTTTATTTTAGTTCTACAAAAGGGAAAATGTTTATTTTAATAATACCTATGCGGGACGATAAAAATTATTTTTGCAAATCGATAATAGAAGAAAAAAAAATAATTTTTTTATATATACTTTTTTTTCTTTCATCGTCCCACATTGTAACATGTTTTTAATGTCTTTTAGTGAAAGCCGTTTTTTAAAATAATGATTTATATGAGAGTAATTTGCACAGTCTTTCCGGCTTATATCCGGAGCGCTCTTAATGAAAGCCGAATGAAAGCTTTTAAAAATATCATTGTAGCATAACTAGCATTTTACACTCAACAATAGTGTGCTATGTATCATAAAAATATGTTAGTAGTGGTTTATCTAACAATTTTGCTGAATTGTTTATGCCTCTACTTAGACTTTGATAATATTGCATATTGTACAAATGTAGTTTTCTATCTACGTATGTAGCAGTATAATTTTTAAAATTGTAACGTGATATTTTACAGCGATAGTTGGTTTGCTTCCTGTTTACTGATATTAGCGTCGACCATAATAAAAACAGGAAATATTTACCTAGTATGCAAAAATGCATTTATTTATATTTATCGGCAACTCAAGTCTACATTATACTTGTATTTCGTTGTACTTTTATTTTAAATCTATGGATACTTGGACTATGTTTACCATTCATCTATCAGAAACATTTCTTTGAAAGTAATTATGCACAGGTACCTCTACTACATGACCTAAAAAAATTATACAGTATAGTATTTAACATTTTCAAGATACAGCGTATACTTATTATTGACTGGTCATTTAATAATGTATTCCAGTTGTCATTGATATATTATTGCTCCTTTTTAATTTTTAATTTGTCGAATTAGATTCACTCGTATTTTTTTAGTGAACATAGAACCGAAATTGTATCAATCATATATCGTTTTAAGTACAGAACAACTAAAAAGTATTGCAAATGTTTACGGGCGCACTTTTCGGATTTAGTCATAACTAACTGTGATGACAATGCATTTCACGACAATGTACCTCTAATAAAAGAAAACATATCATCCTGCACTCAACATATCATTAAGGATCCATCAAAGGCTTTGTCAAATCTTCTGAAAGTTTTTTTTACTTATATTTACTTCTACAAACAGCCAAATCATTTGATATTCGATATCATTGATATTGAAGGCGGCACATTCATCAAGTATTCATTATAAGAATATTTAAACTGTTTATATCGATGACAACCAAAAACTAAAAGAACTAGAGATACTTAGAAGTGCAACATCGAGGAAGGAAAATTGAAGACGAAAATTCGAAAAAACCAAAACAGAATAAATACAGAAAACGAAACACTGGCATCTGGATAAGCCCACCAATGAAGTGTCGACTGCTATTGGCTAGGTCTAGAAGATATATTACACAGAAAATAGATACATAAACAACTAATAAATGGATTACCGATCGGGAAAGCTAAAGGACCAAACCATAGAAATCATCATCATGGCATAGATGGAATCATATCTCTATCTACGGAATGGAAAGAACATAACGATACATATACCTGAACTACTCAATAAGACCAAATAACAGTAAACGTCAACACGAATAGTAAGGGAATCAATTATAGAAGAATGAAAATACTGTCCAAGTATAATTCAACTAAACCTCTACATAGGGGTCAAATTTCATAGCTTCATATAACAGAGGAGCTATGATTTTTTTAATAAAAATTTTTATCTTTGCTCCAAATCAATTTATAAAATTCTAGCTCGGCGCAACATAAACTTCAAGGCCTTAGTTTTAATTTGATTCGTTTGACAATACGTTGCGTTTAAAATTCATGGAGTTTGTTTATGCGGAAAATATAACGCCATTTTTAAAGCCATTTTAAGCACTCAAAAAAGTTGTTATTTGACTGGGTAACAATTGAATTAAGAAGTAACAACCTTTATCTTTCAAATGAGCAAATTCTCATAATCGTATGTTTGAAAAATTGACCGTTATTGTACGTTAAAGTCATCGTAATTCTATAAACAAATTAAATTATCTCTATCACTGAATATTTTTTGATCAAATTTGAACCGTACTTTAAGCATACCACAGACTAAACTTTCAAATAGTTTACACGTGGATGTTTATTTTTATATTAAATTAACAATCGAAAAATCATTGATTTTCAACGGTTTTTTACGATTTGCGAATAAACTATTAAACCGATTTTGCTAAACTATGGCTTAAAATGTTTGTATTATCAATACCTACATCTTTTATATAACTTTATAATTTTTTTTGGCCGAGCGCACGATCAAAGTCATTAAGAAAAAACTGTTTATTGCAACATTCAAGGTGCTGTTATAAACAAATGCCACCGAATTTTCATCCACAAAGTATGTGCATATCATATTTGATATTCCCTGTTCATGAATCACTTCATAATTATCCACTCAGATTTAGGTGTTGACAAAACGCTAATTCCACTGGACTAAATGTTAATAGTATCGCTAAAATTGTATCTCTCATGCGTAAAATGGTAAGTAAGACTTGACTATAATTTTTGTTAGTAGATTTGGAAACTCCAGGTGATGTATATTTAGTTAAAAGCATGGTTTGACAACTTTTTATCCAACTCTAACATATAGATAAATAATATAAAACAGAAAAATATAAAACATTAAATACCTACACACAGTGGATCAGTCAGCACCAAAAAATTCATTGTAATTGTAAAAGGCATTCTCGAATAGAATTTTTTTACCACAATTTTGAAACGTTTATAATCTAGTTTCTTGATGTTATCATGTTAAAAGTTTTACTGCTTACTGGGTGTTTTTGAGACCGGTATCTACATTTAATTTTTCATTGTTGCATGTAGAATATGAGTGAATCTGTTCTCTTGTTGTATATGTAGTTTCGTCCCTTTTAACGAAAATGAGGTATTACAATATATGTATATGTGCTGCATTTTTAGTTCTTTAAACGAGTCTTTGCAATCATCTCTTTAACTCAACCCTCTAGCGAGTACGTATAGGGTATAGCGAAGGCTTCTCAAGGAAAATATGTTCTTTGATATATTATTGCATAAGAAATTCCATGCTTTTCTCATGTTAATTTATTATTCCAAGTAAATAAGCGGAAAAGTTGGACACTTTTGGGCAAGGGCTAAAAGATATTTCCTCCCCGGATTTTGTTGCGGGGAATCGATTGCAATAGGTCCGAGCGAGAGGAAAATCTGCCTTCATCCGCTATTGTGACTGGACTGACTGGAAATAAGGGGTGGGTGACTGAATCTACTTTGACTACCTCCTAATCGAATTTCTTCTGGAAAACCGGCAGAAAAATTGAAGGGAGCCCGTGATCCCTGCAGGGGGTAGTTTTTCACCCCCTTGACTGTTTATAACTGTGGTTGAATTTTACCTCCCTCATTCTCCTCAACCTCTTTTAGTTACATTCCCTCTGAACAGCTCGAAAAAATAGTTAGACCGTTTTTTGCCTCAGGGAGGTGGTTTTCACACCCTTTGATCAATCCTCTCGGTAGCTCCGTATCAAAAATCACTTTTACAGGAAAAATTCCACACAAAAACTTCGCCTTCACTTACTACACCACGGAGAACCCGTTTTGGGGGTGGTTTCTGGCCAATAGGGAATGAAGACAGGATTTTTTTTCACCTTCGGGCCTATTGCGATCAAATCCCGCCCCCAAAAAACGGGAGGGGATGTCTTTTAGCCCTGGCCCAGAAGTGTCCAGCTTTTTCGCTATATTGTCAACATGAACACCTAAAAACGATATTATTATCGTTCTACATAAAATGCTTTAATCTAAAAATAATTGTTTCTATTTTATCCTCATTTAACATTATTTTGCTTGACAGGAACCAGTCCTGAAAATTAGTGCGAATCAGTAAACTATACTAATAATGCAGTCAAAATAGGATTTGAAGTGGAACTATTTTCATAAGCAACTTTATGGTTGGATCCTGTTGGGGAGGTGCTAAGGAGTACCAAAAAATGTTTGTACTTCAAAGAGGCTGTGCTTCAATTGTTATTAATAGTTTAATTTTTTTTAACCGCGTTTTTCAACCTAAAAATGTGAATAACTCGAGATATCATATCCGGTCGAGACAACATAAAAGAAACAAAATCTTTGTAATTAAATTTTCTACATATCTGTGTTTTGTGTAGGTCTTAGAAGCGCAACAATAACCTACAAAAGTGAAAAAACTGGTCAAAAATCGTTTTGTCTTCAGGTTGCTGCCCAGAGCCGCTGGGTGTACCGATCAACTTCAAACATTCAGATAATGTGTCTTTTGCCCTAACAAAAACACCCCGAAAATTTGGTGTAAAAATATTAAACCCAGTGTGCGCAATTGAATTTGTTATTTAAAATTTGAATTAGCCGCCATTTTATGCCATTAAGTCCAAAACGGATAATTTTTTTTTCAAAAGTTAGGCCCCGATGCCGTAAGAAAAAAAAAATTAAACCTATTTTGGCCATTTCTTTGCGTTTGTTTAAAAACCCAATTAACAAAAAATTAATTCTATCGGCCAGCAAATGAATTTTCGGACTATTTCTTAGAGGTCATAAGCAATTTAATGTATAAATTTGATAAAGTGGATGAAACTAAGTTCACAGACTTTTTAAATAAAGTTTCTCCTGTATATAAAAAAGATAACTTTAATAATTCTGACAGTTATAGGCCTATACCAATCATCTCATCAATGTCTCTAAGATATTTGAAATTATTCTAAAAAACAGACTCTTGGAATTTTTTGAGAAGAACAAATTACTAACTGATGTCCAATTTAGCTACAGACCGGCAAGGTCTATTTATGGAAGCTTTTGAAGAACGCAAATTTTGCACTGCTAAATTTTATGACATGTCTAAGGTTTTTGATACTGTTAACCATGAGGTACTTGTGCAAAAATTAGAATACTATGGTATTAAGAGGAAACGCCTTAAATTTATTAAAATCTTACCTTGGTGGCCGTCAACAATGTGTCAAGTTTAATGGTAACGTATCACAATTTTCTATAGTCGATTATGGGGTGCCACAGGGATCTGTCCTGGGTTCGGTCTTATTCGTTATTTATATAAACGATATGTCTTTCAACTTAGCTTCCGAAGTGGTTCCAATACTGTATAGATGATGATGTCACATTTTTACTTAACGAATTATCGCAAAATCTACACCAAAACAACACAGAATCGAATAATTTGATAGTAGACTGGTCGGAAAGTAATTATCTCACCATAAATGAGGATAAAAGACTAACACTTTAAATTTTTCAACAAAAAAAAGTATTACCTACAACGAACCAGTAAAATTACTAGAAGTGTACTTAGACACTACTTTAAATTTTCAGCCACACATTGAGAAGCTATCTAAACGACTATCGACCGACATATATATAATAAGACAACTTAGTCACAAAACTACATTGAACTGTTTAAGAATTGCTTACTTTGCTATTTTTCACAGCATAATGACGTATGAAGTAATTCTATGGGATGGATCAAGTCATACAATAAAAAAATTTAAAGTACAAAAAAAAGCTGTTAGAATTATGGCACAAGCTAAATATGATGACCATTGCAAACCAATTTTTAAAACTTGAATATACTACCCCTACCATCTTGTTTTATTTATGACTGTCTATGCTATATAAAAAAAACTAAATGATGAGAACAAAGTGACGAAACAGGGGGACATACATTGCCATGACACTAGGAGTAAAGCAAAATTAAGACTACCCAAGTTTAGGCTATCAACATCGCAACATACCTACTTATTTATATTTGTCTTATAGATTTTTAATGTGTTACCTGACGCCTTAAAAAGTCCCGAAATGAGCACAAATAAATTTAAACATAAGATTAAGAATATTCTTTTACAAAACTGCTTTTACACACATGATGAGTATTTTGATTATTTTGACTCACTATCAAAGGTTTCATCTGTCTAAGAGTTACATACTCTATATCTTCATTTAATATTATGTATCTTCATAAACTATATGTTACATACAATGTTTTTAAATTGTCGCTTTTTTATATATGTTCTTATTTTTTTAAATGTTTATTTGACATACACCTACCATGATAAGTGGAAAAAATGTGATTTAAATTTTCTGTACTTTTGTAATTATACGCCCAACGTGATCTTCGTTATATACAATATATTTCTTTTAAATTGTTTTTTCTAGTATATTAATTACCTATGTTCGCGCTGCATATGTATAATATAAAAAATCTATAATTTTTATGCAATTTGTGAAACTGATCTGAGTACTAATTAATAATACATGCAAATATTTGTGAATATTAAACCTTTTAAATAAGTTTTTATTAGGGTCTGCGTACCCTCATCTAATAATATTTGTTCATGTTATTTTCATTTCTATTTATTATTCACAAGTATTTATATTTATTTACAGCCCTCTATTTAGATTTATAACAATTTAGGAGAAATTTGTAATATAGTTATTAGCCCATTGCAATTAGGGAAAACCAATGTACTTATTGCTACCCCATGTCTAGGTAGGGGTATTAGAAACGAATTATTATTTCACTTTACATTTTGAGAGTCCACTTTGAGATTCCGAACGAGAAACTCTTACCATCTAGATACACACTTAAACTTGTAAATTACCAATATCTGTATATATTGTAAATATACGTGTAAATATTCAACACCAATTTAAACCAGAGTGATTTAACCAACAATCACCACAAATATACAACCTACCTACCTGTATAACGAATGTAACCATAAATTTTATTGTAAAATTTTATTGTATATATGAATAAAGTTCTATTCTATTCTATTCGGTTTTAAACAAATTTAAAAAAAAATGGGCAAAATAAGTTTAAAAAAAAATTTTTTACGGCATAAAAGCTGCCATCGAGGCCTAAGTTTCTTATTAAAAAAATTATCCGTTTTGGACTTAATGGCATAACATGTCGGCCAATTCAAATTTTAAATAACAAATTCAATTGCACCACTGGATTTAATATTTCTACACCAAATTGCAGGGTGTTATTGTTAGAGCAAAAGGCAGATTTTCTGAAAGTTTGAAGCTGATCGGTTAACCCAGCGGCTCTGGGCAGCAAAATGAAGAAAAAATGATTTTTTGCCATTTTTTTGTCACTTTTGTAGGTTATGGCTGCGCTTCTAAGATCTACACTAAAGGTAGATTTGTAGAAAATTTAATTACAAAGATTTTATTTGTTTCATAATGTCCCGATCGAACTTACATATCTCGAGTTATCACATTTTTAGGTTGAAAAACGCGGTTAAAAAAATTAAATTGTTAATAACAATTGGAACAGAGTCTTTAAACTACAAAAATTTTTTGGATACTCCTGAGCACCTCCCCAACAGGATTCAACCATAAAATTGCTTATGGAAAAATTTAATTTATATTGATTTTTTGTGCTATTTTTACTGCGCTATAATTTTTTTGAAATTCTGTTGTCGCACATTGTGACGAAAATTTCAATTAATATTTGCACTAGAGCGACTCTGCATTCTGATGATTATTTCTCACAGATCAATTCCCTAAATACGGCACGGTACTGCACTGGTAGGAAAATGCCTGTTTTTCTTTTGTTCGTGCTGTTTTCGCTTTTTACGCACGAAAATGTGAATAATATATGTAATTCATTTCACGTGTTGTAGAATAATAGTTTAGCTACAGGTAGGTTCTACGGCATACTGCGATAGTTAATATGGTCAGCTTTCCAAGGCTAACTTCAACATAACGCCATACAACGTGATTATAGGAAGTGATTAGTTATTTTAAGTTTGAAGGTTGCCATCACATTGGACCCGGAACCGATAATATTGTGGAAAAATATAAGCATTTGCATATAACTACTACACAGTTGTTGTGGATTACTTTGTTCCTAATAGGTTCACCTGTGTTTTTTGCAAATTTATAAAAAGCCTCGAAGGTAATTAAAACCACTGTCTAAACTTGAATCTTGGTCGAGCCAATGAGTGTATCTGTACAGAGTGAGCTACTCAACTAGCCAAAAAAGTTGCTTGTAGTCAAATGAAAGTATATTTTTGTATGCATCGTAGTACAACTGGTAATAGTTGCATTTTTGCGATACCTATAGCGAACGAATATTTATTTATATAAAACAGTAAATATTTAATAATATTAATAACAATAATAATAAAGAAATTTATTTATCCACATAACTTACAATCAATAATGTTACATTAGTGTGGTAAAAAGAGAAAAAAAAATGAATAAAAAGGAGAACGCTCAGTTACTGCCAAAGCTGCCTCTGTTCTTCCGCCAATCCTAAATAAGATAGATGATTTCGTGCAGTAATACAAATATGTGAGAAAAACATGAGAGGGAAAAATAAAAAGAGAAAAAAACGTATTAATTAAATATTTAGCAGCTTAGACTTAAGGGAAATCTTAAATGGACATTGACTTTAAAGAAGTACTTAGCTCGTTGTACTGTTTTACTACATTATAAGAGAATGATCGCTCAAAAAATGCAATTTTGTGCATAGGAATAGAAAGCAGACTTTTACTACGTATATTAATGTTGTGTACGTCAGTCCTAAACCTTATTTTATTATATAGATATGAGGGAGTCTTGCTGATAATCAGTTTGTGATAAAAACAAAGTGTATGATAATTTCGTCTACTTTCCATTGACAATCATTTTAAATTCATGAGAAATATGGTCGAACTTTTTAAGCCATAAATAAATAGAACACATGTATTCTGCATTCTTTGTATTCTGTTGGAGTCAACATTGTCAATACAAGAATTATAAAGAATATCGCAGTAATTAAATTGTGACAAAACTAGAGTCTCACATAACATAATTAGAAGTTCCTTGGACAACATATAAATAAATGTATACAATTTTCAAGTTACAATATGACTTTTTTAACATACAATTTACAAATAGTTCAAATGCGCTTTTAGAGGGCGGAATATTAAACATAATATTTTTAGTTGCAAGCTCCTCTATAAAATCCTTATCCTCGTGCCGGTCGTCACATTCCTACCTTGCACTGACGAGAGCCAACAGCTCGAAACTGCAGTCTGCAAGTGGTGTGTTACGGCTGGCAAGAGAGCTCCTTTAAGTAGGATCAGTCTTTCGGCTGGTGTTTGTTGCAATCGAAGCATTAGCGTTTTGATGGCGACACTTAACGCGCCAGACTTGTAACTTGTAATTCAGCGCTCGGCGGGGCACATAGCCCGGAGAGTAGCTGTTGGTTGCAGTCTGGTTACGTTCCTTATAGTAAAATAAGGATTTTATAGAGGAGTTTGCGACTAAAAATATTATGTTTAAAATTTACAAATGTTTTGTACCTTAAATGGGAGTCCAAAGTTATACCCAGATTCTTGACCTCTCCAGTAACTGCAAGCTTATCATGATTAATTTCTATTTATATTGAGTGAACTGCATCATCAAGGGAGTGTTTCTAATTAAACAAATTTTAACATGAATAAAAATTTTAATTGCTACTTATCTACTAACTAAACTGACTTATGGCACCCATGAGTCAACACGATCCTTGTGGAGATACATTTCACAAGAACACCAACTAATGTTCCAGTCCCGCGACTCCGATTGATCAGCTCGTCAACCCCTCTTACAGCTACCGATTTCAACTGATCAGGTCGTCGAGTCATCTTACAACTACGGACAACCATGTTTGACTGATCAGGACAAACATGCCCCACCTTGCAGGACAAACCAGACCAAGGCAACATACCCAACTTACCTACCTTACAGGACAGACCAGATGCTACATCTCTTCTTCATATTTCCCACCACACCACAGAATGGAACTTACGACCTTTGCATTTCGATCATAATTCATGTCAGTTCTCATCGTTAAGGAGCATCCTGTGAGCTCTCTCAACTTGCTCGATTTCTATGGGCTAAATAACGGCGTTTAAATGATGAGTCGCGCCTTGAAAATTTTAGGAATTGATGGGCGTGTAAGCTTGCCCTCGATTTAAAATATTCTGGCGGGGAACACCAGATGTTTCAATAGTATCTCTTATGACGGATATACTCTCGTCGAGGCACACCGAGACAGGCTGAGTGCAAGAGTGTAGATGGGAGCTCTTGGTGTTTCTCGCTCGCTCTCCGTCGCGTGTCGGTGTTTTGTGCCCGAGTCAAAGTCTCTCGCGCGAATAGCGAGTGAGTCACTGTACACTCTTGCTTCTCCCAGTCTCGCTCGGGTCATGGAACCGTTGAAGGCGTATTTTTGTGTTAGGAAAAATGTCGTGGAATAATGAGAGCGAACTTAATTGCATAGAAATTTATCTCGTATATGGGATCCCTAGTCATAGGTTTCATAAGAAGGCGGATTTTCTGTTCCCGAGTTGAGAAAGAAAAGGTATTATACATGTGTAAATAACTGTCCATCTCCTCGGAGTCCACTCTGTGAGCGTGGGTTTAAATCCCACTTCTGATGTAAGATTTTAAAGAAAAGTCCTATTATTGACAATAACTATATTGGCAGAAATAGTAAAAATCTGCAGGGTCAACCATTATTGATAACATACCTACATCCTGCTTCAGACTGTGTAACCGAATGTCCCCGCTTCCAACGTCAGATCTCCTCGGCTGTGTTTATATCACCGAACGTGCCTTTTCCTTAAACATCTCCAACTGCGCCGGCACTATCCGGGACTTTTAACAATTTCTAACATTTATTTGTATATTAACCGAAAACTTAAAATCTATTTTCAATTATCCCGCTGTGTCTTGGGTGTTCAAGAAGAATGCGACTTTAAAATATCTAAAAACTCATTTATGATCCAGCCATCTAGTTAGATTAGCTCAAGATTGGGTTTCAGCAGTTAAGTCTGTTTCTGCAAGTCTCTCCATCAGCTTAGATGGAGTGTCACAGAGTGTCATGCTATTTTGACGTTTGAGGAAAATAACAATTTTTTGCGCTACTATATACTATTAATTTAAATTATAGTAAGTGTACATACATTACTACATTCATATACATAAACAGCACGTTTGTCTCTTCCAAATCCTGATGTTTTCAGAGCGCAGGGGTTCTTTATAATAGTAAATACACGAGTGAAACTGTACGTATACATTTGAATACTTTCTGTTAATGTTTCTGTGTAGGTTTTATCTTCTATTTTGATAAAGCCTGCTTCACGTCCATGCAGTGCAACTGTCTTTGACCAGGATCTTATGAATTCTAGAGGTTGTGGGATCATCGTGGACTTGACAGAACTTTCTCCACTAGCCTCTCTTTGCCTTGCTGATTTCTTTTACGTACTGAGTTAGTTTTGTTTCCCAATCTTGGTTGGATTAGCCTCGTATTTTCATTTTACAGCTAACAGGAAAATATTTCCACGTCCACATCATCAGTGAAGTAGAGTTGCAGGCGTTTTTTACGTGGTTGGGAAAACCAAATGGTAAACGGTGAAGAGAATGCTGTTGAACTGACATAATCAAGGAATGATGGGATGCCTTACATCTAACAGGCGATTGCTATATATGGTATATGTCAGATATGTCAATAACAAAATGGAACCAACTATAGTAATCTAGAGACAATAAAACGACCTAACCTAATCGGTGTTTGATTTTAGAGGCAAAATAAATAAGTGGTTGCTTTCATGTTTATCTCGATGAAATTAAGTAGTGGACGCAAACGGGGCTAGATCTGATAGATTAAATATCAAAATAGGTGTACCACAGGAGTTTATATTAGGACTGCTTTTAAGATGATTTTATTATTAATGACTTGCCTCGCAATAATTTGACATGGTTTCTTGGTGGCCTTGTACTGCCTTGATTCGATAGCAGCATCCACGAAAACCACAAGTAGAACATAAATCGATTAAGCATGGTAAATGTAAAAACCTAACTCTAGGCACGTAATAAGATAAGATAAGGTAATTTATTTGACCAACTTACAATAGAGTTTTTGGCAAGTCTAGATCCCAATAGGACAGTATAACAAAACACTATGAAACATAAAAACATTGTGAAACATTTGGACAAACTATTTGAATTTGTACATTTTAAAATACACAAAATACACTAGCAGTTGGAACAGTAAGTACAAAGACAAACACACAAGAAAGTTACATTAAATGTTAATTGGCGTGTTTAAAAATTCTTCAGTGAAATAGAAACAATTACTGTTTAAAATGTGATATTTTTTTGTGTAATTGAAACTGGTAAAATTAAGTAATTTTATGTCATATGTGATTGTATAACTGAAAGTTTAGAGAGTTCTTTTGTGATTTAGTTAATCGAAAAGTGGATGTCTGAATTTATTTGCATAGTTGATTTTTTAGCCTACATAGCATGAATAAAACATGCTTTTTTATGTGATCGGGTTTTGTCATCATTTAATTTTAAATTATTTAAAGAGAACCATGCAGCCGCTTGTTTGACAGAACTAATACTACCATCAGTTAAATTATGAAAGCTTAAATTAAAGTCAATAATAGACGTATCATCAGCATAAGTGATGCACTTTTTAGGTGACATAAAGTGAAAAGTCATTAACATATAATATAAAAAGTAGCGGCCCCAAGACAGAGCCTTGGGACACTCCATGCTTAGCCGGAATTAATTCTGAGTTTATATTATCGACAGAGAGACATTCTTATCTATTGTTCAGATAAGAATGGAAAAGATTCTAATACCATAGAAACTCATCTTGTCCAGAAGAAGTTCATGTGAGACACAGTCGAAGACCTCGTAGATATCACATAAGCTAATCATCACATGATCCTCTCTCCTTTCAAGGCTTCCGTCTTTGTCACACACAAAATTAAAAACAGCCATGGTGGTGGAACATTTATCTCTAAAACGAAAAAACGAAACTGACGCCAATAATTGACTACAGTGATTTTATACGGTTTCTGAAATATACGGATTTTTTGTCTTGACTTACTATACATATACCTAACACTTAATTTTATTTATACTTTGTACTGTTGTCTGCTGGAAATTGCAGGACCGAATGAACATGGATGGGAGCGTGTAGACAAAATTGGGGTAGATGCTTACTCAAGACCGGTGATTTTCGGAGAACCAACAGCTTTATGAAATCTGGGATGTAAATCATGAGGATGCTTTTATTTACATATTGTTTAACAACGTTTTTATATTTATAATTATTGGTGATTGCGGGGTAACAAACATAGAAATGTTTAACATTTTATATTAAACTTATAAGCGAATATCCGGATATATATCTTACACTAAATTGACTTTTCGAGATTTTTCATTAGCGAATTCTCCAATAGTAACGGAAAAGTCCAACGCTTCTAAGATATTACTATCGATACTCATACTAGTAAAATGGTTGAGCCTATCTTGACTCATAGACGATCTTAATCTATTTTTCGTCAATTTTAGTTTTGAAAATGATCTCCCATCAGTACAGTTTGTGGTCGTTATTACAAGATAAATTTTTAATAGCGTCTCCACATTGTGGAACGTATTTTTTAAATTTCTATCTACCAACAGCTGATAAAGAAAACTCCATAGCTATTCTTTGATCATCATCTAGCTGTTCACATAAACATTTTCTTTCAATTCATTTCACCGTTATTGCAAAATAATGAATTTTATTAAACTAAGTAAGTAGGATTTGGTTTTTTTGTTTTTGCCATCCAGCTGGGAATTTATTTTGAAATTATCGTAGTTCTGCCCATGTAAAACCTGTAAGGTTTGTTGTGTTCGTTTGAAAATTTAACTTTTCAAATCGAAACACTTAGGATACCTCCTTATACAAATTATTTTTTTTAAATTAGCTAGGGAATACTACCCTAAAATATTTTAACGTCGTTAATACTCTGTATAATCAATTAACTAGCCCAAAAATAAAAGCAGAAAAATTCTGCGTCGTTGAGAACAATTAAAATAGTAATTAGTAAAACATACTTGTCAAAAATAGTAAAAATGTGTAATTTTTAATGAATTGATGTGTTTAATAATACGGTCGTATATTTAGTATATTCAACATGTGTGTTTGACATGACGTCATCCTCTTGTTCAATTCGAGAGTCGTTCCATAGTCGGAGCACGTCAAACTTTTAAGCGGGTGCGTTGAAAGATGCTATGCTCATTTGATAACGCTATTATGTGAATATTGTCTGTGGTGTTTTGTTAATATTCATTTCTTCTTGTTATATAATATGTTTCTTTCAATCCTTATCGATCAATATATATATAAAAAAAACTGTAGATGAAGGAGTTATGTACACATTGTCAGATCTTATTCATAATGGATGAAAGCGCTATGTGGACTAACACCTTTATTCATTAAAATGCCATAGAAATAACCACAATATAACCTCTAAAGTCAATGAACAAGAGCAGTGATTTGAAAAGTGTTTTAACTAAGTTAAATAAATAAAATGTTCTAGAGGCCAAAAACTGGTTCTAAGTGTGTTACAGAGTGGTGATCAAGGCAGTAGCACACAGAAACAGAATAATTTGTTATATTTCGAACATGCAGATAGTGAGTCGGAACCTGAGCAGTATAGAGGTAAATATTTTTTACCTTTTAAAGTAAATAATTATTCTTAAATCTCTACAAGATTTCTGTTTGAATAGTAAGTTATTTTGGCTGGTCCTATGTAAATACTAAAACTAGATTTAAAAACAGCATTTTAATCAATTTATTCATTAGGTAATGGTTAGATATTCTTATTTCAGACGATAATGGTGATGAATACATTCCCTCAGACGGTGATTTTTCAAGCTTCAATGAAGAAGAGGATCAACTGCAACTGGAAACTTAAAAAATAAAGACAGTGAAAGCACAGATGATCCGAAAGAAAAATGAAAAAAAAAGGCAGATGAAATCGAAGCCGGAGGTACGACTTCAACTCATATTACCGCAGAAAATTATTTGTGTGTGGAAGATGAAGAAACAGGCAGAGTAAAAAATGACGCAAATGAAGAAAATATTCTGGTGTATGAAAAGAAACCGAGAAAAGAAAAAGATACCTAAAGAGTTGGCAAAAAAAGAAAGCTGCTTTGGCACGTGGAAGAGGTGAGGAATATATTTCATACAATGGAAAGGTGGTTGCAGCAAGAGAAGTCAAGCTTGGACTACTGTGTGCTGAAAACTGCAGGTTGAAATGTGGAGAGTTTGAAACAGACAGTCCAGGTTCTATAGGTTAGATACGAATGGTAAAAATCCACTATTAAAATATTGAATTATGCACAGTACAGCGCCAACGTACTAATGCAAAATCTCATAAAACTGCTTCGTACAAATTTAAAATTACCTACTATTTTTTACCAGGTCTGTAAAACTCCATTTTGTTCTTTATATGGTGTTAGCAGAAAGAACGTTGTTTAATCCAAAAACAAACTAAGATGGGAAATTCAGCACCGTCCACTGATTCACGAGGTAAACGTACTAGTCGACCTCACAAAATTGAAGAAGTGAACTTGAAATCGCATATTCAATCAGTTCCCGCGGTAAAATCTCATTACTCCCGCCATGAAAATCCACACAAGAAGTTTTTATCGCCCATACTAGGTATTTCAAAAATGTACAGACTATATCTTGAATAATGCGAGGAAGATAATAAATTGCACAAGTATAAAGTAAGAAATTGTTCGTACACAAGATTTTTTCTGCTTTTTTTAATTATTCATTTGGATTGCAACTATAATACCTGCAGCAGATGTGACTCTGGTAAAGGAAACATCAAACATAAAGAAAATTACGAAGTAGCATTCCAGCTTCAACAAGTTGACAGAAAAAACGCCACCAATAATCCTGATGTACTTACCCTACATAACAGGTGATTTACAGCAGACTATACTGTTACCAAGTTAATCGCATCGAAGGGCTTTTATCTTAGACATATATAATAATAATAACGCCACAGGTAATTACAACCCCCTTTATCCCGGAAGGCTCTAGAAGAGGCTTGTGTGGGAGGGGGCTACACATTTAGAAACAAGGGACACACACCCAATATCCATGTATAGTGGAAAAATCCCTCTCACAGTATTTTCCACTGCCACCACCTGGGATCGAACCCGGAACTTTTGGCTGAGAGGCAAGTGCGCTCACCTCTCGACCACCAGTCATACATATATACCATTTTATAATCTATGGATTCATTCAGTTTCAACAAGTGGCGAAAAGGGTTAATCTTTTACATGGACAGATGTGGCAAGCAGTGGTTCTCGGGAGTTGTAAGTGCGTAACACGCTTTCATGGAAATTAATGAAGAATTATGCAGACACAAACAGCATTTAATCGTTTGGTCAGATTCATGTGCCGGACAAAACAAAAATTTTCAAACAATATGTATATATCAATTGTTAGTCCTCAAAGGAATATTTTCTACTATAGAATTTCCAGAAGTAGGTCATTCCTACTTAGATTCAGATCACGACTTTGGGAGAATAGAAAAATTTTTAAAAAAACAAGAAACGATTTATGTACCCGATCAGTACCGTGATATTATCAGAGTTTGGTTAGTTTGGAACTTTTTACGTGACTTTTTTTCCACTTGTCAGCATAATTAAAGAGCGTAGTATTATCACAAGTATTATGGTATTATTTTACACTTTAAAAATCGTTAATAAGCAATTTTGTGTTGTATTAGTAGATACGCTGCAGTACTATTTATGGAAATTATTAGTCGGTTAATTCAACGCCAAGAGCATTATAAACTTCTTGAATAATACTTACGTTTAAGCTAAAACATTGTGTGAATAATGGGACATGTAAAAATATCTGTTTCTTATATAATAATAATAATAAATCGACTTTATTACAGCAAAAAAAATTTTGAACACAACTAAACATTACATACGAAGAAAAAAACAACAATGAAAACTTTGCATGAAAAAATGCAGCTGAAGTATGGCGAAGTCTAGCTGTAAGCTACTCCTACTCAACCACAAGACGGTGACATTTCTCCACAAATTGAGAAAAAAAATAAAGAATTTAAGCGTCACGCTTTTAACAAAAATTAGTTTATTACTTCCCTACCGCTTTTCTAGAACAGTTAATTACAAAGCTTTTGAGTTCTATTGCATACTGAATAAATAAGTTTTAAATTTATATTTAAATTTATTAATATTGAAAATTTTTAATTCCTCAGGAAGAGAATTATATAATTTGATGGCATTGTACGAATTTCTTTTTCAAGGAAAGTGTGTATATATGCCTACAATTTTGTGAGAAAATTCCCCAGGTGATGTGTTCTATAGTGTATACAACCAGAACTGAAATCACATAAAAACTAAAAGCCGGCAAAAACAGTCGGCGTCTCTTTATTGTTTTCCTTATGACAAGCATTTATATTTACCTCCGCAAGAGATGCCGACTGTTTTTGCCGGCTTTTAGTTTTTATACCGTTTCAATTCTGGTCGAATACACTATACGATTGTTTATGTTCAACCACTTGTTCTCCTTTATTTTATGCGAGATATTCCGAACTTTTTTTATACGATATTTATCCATGTTATCAAGATATGGGCCATAAATAAAGTCACAAAAGTTGAAGTCGGAGAGAAGAAGTGATTCACAAAGCATTTTTTTTAGTTTGGAATTTAGAATGTCACGTCTGGAGTAAATTAATTTTAAGGACGTATAAGATCTCTGTAGTAATTTTTTTACGTGCTTTTTAAAGCGTAAGCCAGAGTCAATGATTACTCCCAAAGTCAAGGAGGCACCATCAATCTTAATTTTTATGTTTCCTTTTAAGAATATTTTTTTGTTTCTATTAGCAAATATAATTACGTTAGATTTCTTTGAATTCAGTTTTAAATCATGTTCCTCAGCTAGTTGCTTAATGGTTAGCAGTTCCGAATTGATGGTGTCCGTAGCTTCGATATAATCATTTGCATCAAAATGCAAGTATACCTGAGTATCATCAGCGCAGGATTTTACACGATCTTGCAGTTTAAAATATTCGAAGTATAAATAATAAAAAGTAGAGGACTTAAAATTGATATACAGCGTGAAAAGAATATATCAAGTGTCAAAAGCACTTTTTTCAAAATCTGTCGAAAAATTTTCATTTTGTTTTCAAAAGCGGAAGTGGGCAATTTTGGTAAACAGGATACTAAGTACCTTTACGTTCTAGAACGTAAAAGTATTTTGCGTTGGGGAACGTTTGGATTAACTTGTTGAATAAAACGCATCAATATATTTATTATAATTTTAATGGTTAGTCTTAATAATAACTATATATTATGGTTAATAACTCAACTAATATCTTGCAATATGTAAATTAATGACAACGGCAAAATTCATAGACGCATAAACAAAAAATTGAATTGATTGATATATATGTCATACGTTGGAAATAAAGTAAATCAGTATTGTTTTATTGTGAAGTGTAGTCATTTTACATTGTTCCTTCAACCAATACAGAGAAAACACTATGGAGGAGACAGTGTCAGAAAGTCAAGACGGCAGTATCAATGCTCGAAGAAGTAAGAGATATAATAAAGGCATTTACAGTGAGTGATTTTGAAACCAATGTCTTGCTTGGTATCGTTAAGTAATGTATAAAAAATTCAAAACTAACAGTACTACTTCGTCAAAAGGTCAAAGAACTCACTTATTTTTCAGGGAAATCAGAAATCACCGAGTGCCCAATCTTTATAAATATAAATAAGTTTAATAGGACAACAAATCAGTTCGAATTAACTGATGAAGAAAACTTGTTACGATTAGATCGATCTCTGCGAGGAAAAGCTAAAGGCAGCATGAAAGCTCTATTAACACCTTGTTATATCATAAATTCAGAAGGTGAAGTAAATTAGTTATAATGGAAAAGATACATTAAAATCATGTATTTGATTCTCCATAGCCATAAATAGCATGGTTACTTCAAATAACAAGCATTAATTCTGATTCATTTTATCTTTTCAACCTAGCAGCTGTAGAATTTGATAGAAAAGTTAATTTAAATACAAAGACATACATAGCTGGACAAAATATAAATATCACAGGGATCTCGAAGGTAAACAGATGTCGTTGGAAAATTTTGTTGATTGGTATGAAGAGAAAGTGGCAAGCAACAGTAAAAACGCGTTTTTTCTAAAAATCCTAATCTTTCCACATGGAAGCGTGGAGAATTCAGAGAAAGAGCAGTACTAGAAAGAAGAGAAGCAGTATCAAATTTCAAACGTTGTTCTTTATGCTTTAAGTGGAACATATGGTAAATAAATGCTATCAGAAAACCAGATGCGGAGAAAATATTTGCAATTGTAAGGCATAATAAACTTCTTTATGCAATATGAAGTTCAAATGAATCAAAGAATGACAAACAAAAGCAAGAAAGCAAGGACCCGATTACTAGTAGGGAATTTTGCGCAAGTGTAAGAAATGAAGACAATGCTGCTTTGTTGTGGATTGCACGAGTAATATTGAGAGGACCTGTAAGAGAAATTGATACTTTCCTTTGTTTGATGAGTGTTCAATATGTTCAATGATAGATAAAGATTTAGCCAGAAAATTTCAACTAGATGGTTTCACTTTATTATTAGTGGACTAACGACATCAGAATTTTGAGGACTTTTCTAAGCGAGTAAAATAAATCAATATAATCTGGGAAAATTTTGACTTAACTTTTTTATAACATAAATCGAGGAAGAACAGCCCAAAATCTTAATTTACTTCAACAAAAAATAGATGCGGGAAAGTTATTAAAGAAATGTAAATTAAAAAAATTTGGAATTGGTAATGAGCCAAACGAAAATTACTAATTGGCCAAGGCTAACTGTGTCTAGGCAGATAATTCAACAAAAAATAAATCAACCTATTCGATCACATCTGAGTTGGACTATTAACGAAACATTATGTAATACTGGTTTGGATGGTGAAATACGCCATGTCAGTCTTTGTTGTCGCCATTTTACTGATGAAAATTTGCAGCTGTTACAGTTCAAATCGTGAATGTTGTCGTTTACATCATCAATCTTTAGTTTCCGAATCAAATCAACTCAAGGTCACACAGAATGACACACATGGGCGTAACGTTTGCAAAAGCCAAGTATTTTGTAATGAAAATATATGGACAATGCAATGAACTTTAACATCCACTGCCGCTTTTAATTTTACAATTCACGTCATGGATATCTTGCAAAAGTCAAAGAAGACTGAACACGCAGAAGCCTCTGTCGTTGATATTTTTTGGCTCTAGGTTGGGTGTAATGAACACGCACACAAACAAGAACTATGAAGCTTTACGTGCACTTAATTTGTAGTAGATTGAAGATTTGGGGGGATTGCACTTAAAAAGGTTGGACCAGCATAAATTGCTCACCCTGTATAAGCCCCTGCTGATTGCTTGAATGGACTTTGTATAATTCGAGAGTTAAGTTTACTTTAAACTGAATTTGATTCTCTTGTCACGTGATTTTTCAAGACCCGTTATATACTTCTCGGAAAAACTGACTTCGAATTAATGCGCTAGGGCAAATTTGTTAAACTAAAGAAAAAGATAAACTCTTTTTTACTTGGTTGGGCCAAGGAAGCGCAGCGCAGGCACTGGATTTAGATTATCACGAGTTATACCGAAGAAACTGACTTGCCTAAAGCGTGTTGAGCTTGGCCTTTTATACGTTTTACTATCGTTTCATTTGTCGTGCCCTGTGAGTCGTGCACGAACGTTTTCACACCCATTTTATTCTGGAAAGTCGGATCCCGCCATTCAGTGCTGGCAAGGGTTGCGTAATATTACGCAATATTCCATCATTTTTGCAAAGAGTTAAAATTTGAAAATGAAAATTACATGATTGTTTGGACAATAGAAAGGGGAATCATTTGGTAATTGAATGAACCTCGAATCGGTTTTAGTTTAGAAGATATTGAATGAAAAAGAAGTTGAATATATTGGTTCGTCCTCGTATAGTCATAATTTATGCACGCACATAATATGGATTTTGAGTTGTCTCGCGTGTCGATGTTTGAATGGGGTAAATATGGAGTTGAAATGGAATGAAAGTGTGCTAGTGCGTTGGAACGAGAATAAGTTGTGACATTAATTTGGAAATGTGGACTGAAATGAAATAGATAAAATAGTTAGGGCGCAATTCGAGTGAAGGTTAAAATTTAATAAAAAAAAGTTTATGAATATGAATTTAAAATTTATACCGGAGGTGCGCAAAGTGTGTTGGGTGCCGAACGCTATTTTAGGTTAGTTATTTGGAAAATTTATGTTGTAAAATTGATGAATGAAATATATTAACGACTTTTTTTATTGCTTTAGGATATTTTAGAATTAGCGGAGTTTCGTGAATTTTTCCAGATTTTTGTGACGTAATTGAAGTTTTTGCTTGAAATGAAAATGAAAGATACTTTCTTATTATAGTTTGTCCTTTTGAACCGAAAGATTGAAAATTTTGACTATTTTTGACATTTTTGTTTTGCATATACTTATAGGGAATGGAATGTACTATAACAATATCTCCGTTACGTTTTTCCTGATTAAAGTACTCATTTAATTTCACCGTCATGTCTCTGGCTACTGCATTCAGTCTTTAGTCTACTGCAGGTTACTGAATTGACAGAATGCTGAACGTGGGTTGCGGCTACAATTAGCAACATTTGTAAAACTTATCGTTACATTGGTTTCGCTTGGAACTTCTGTCGTAGCCTCAGCAGACGTGACTTTCTGTTAAAGATAAAGATAATTTTTTTTATGTCGTTGGTAAGTATATAAATTGGTGACGTGAACAAACATTCGTGATTTGAACTGTAGTAAGGGATAGTTTACGACTCAATCGTTTTGGATTGAAACATCAAGGCTCGTAATCAACATTCAACACATGTGTTGGGACAGCTATGATAGAATGGGAGAGCAGTCACCGTATTTTTAGAGACCTACTAAAATTTTTCATGTTTTCTTAAATGCTTCTTTAAAATTACAGTTTAACTCACTAAATCTATGTATATCAATGCAATTGATAATTAACGAATTAATTATACATTCCCAAAATTTAAATGATATTGCCTACTCTAACATATTTTAAGCCTTCGAAGATGTTTGAATGATGTTAATGATGTAACATGCAATATCATAAAATAGTCTAGATATCACCATTTGGTGTGTATAACTCTATAATATTATTTTTACAGCTTCAATTCTCATGTATCATTAGTAGATAAACAATATAAACATACAAAGGCAAAATAATATTGTTCGTTTTAAATATATCTGTTAAAAATTATGTATACCATTATTTTTGGCAAACTGCCTGATGGCTGAGCGATGGCACTTTATTCAACCATTTAGTGTTCGTTGCCAGTACTCGCCCAATGAGCAAGTGAAGGCAAATAGATACTTTATTAACAATGGGTCAATTATTAGTGTTTGCTGGGTACATGTTATTAATTCTTTCTTTTAATGATTATAGCTTCAAACTTCAAAACCCCTTGTATAATTGTTAAAATTTGAATATATCACGACATCCTCCTGTTTTTTAATGTAACAATTTATATGTATGTATGACTGGTGGTCGAGAGGTGAGCGCACTTGCCTCTCACCCAAAAGTTCCGGGTTCGATCCCCGGTCGTGGCAGTGGAAAATACTGTGAGAGGGATTTTTCCACTATACACGGATATTGGGTGTGTGTCCCTTGTCTCTAAATGTGTAGCCCCCTCCCACACAAGGCTCTTCTAGAGCCTTCCGGGATAAAGGGGGTCGTAATTACCTGTGGTGTTATTTATTTATTTATTTATTTATTTATATGTGTTTAATATGAAGGCAAATTGTAGCCATAATATGTTTGCCCAAAAAAAAAAATTGCATGAAAAAGATGCAATGAACAATTCAAATACTTCAAAATTGGTTGAAATCATTTTTTAATGACCACTTTTTGTTGTTTTATCCCCTTATGAACTTGGAAAGTCCGCCTTTGACTTATGATACAAAAACTACAAAAACAGCTAGCCGAGTTGTTCATATGAATGTTTATCATGTCACAGTGAGACATATGGTTAATGTGTGTGATATTTACACTTGCTCGGGCTTTAATTAGAGCACTTATTTTACAACCCATCAAGAATCCCGAGGGACTCCTAAACATCTGACAGACATTGCCAATAAAACACTGTTCTTTGTTTGAAGGACTGCTAAAATAAATAGTTGGTCAGTTATTAAAATACATTAATTTATCAAGTGAAAGTAAAACGTAGTATAATTATTAATATGCACGGTGGCAGTTATGTGGTTATTGATTTTTAATTACTTAAAGAATATGGTTGATTTGGCTTTGATTTGACAAAGACAGCGGTTTTCAATACACGTACACATGCAAACGTTTTCACTAGCTTGGCAGAGTTCAAAATTCTCATAATGAATCATAACATTTTCTTATATACAACTAATATAATACAAAAATATTTTGATTTAAGTAGCAACGATAGTATACCGACTTCATTTATATGTATGTAAGTTTAAATTAATTGTATAATTTTGTGTATAAACCGGTTATAATATTAATTTTTGTTATTTATTTACTTTTATAACTTTACAGAAATGAAGAGTACATTATAATAATTTATAATTGGACAAACAGTTCTATTCTATTCTATTCAAATTGTTAATTTGTCCAACTTCATCTGTTGGACTTATCCGTCAGTCACTTTTCTTGTAGGCCCAATAATTTAAGAAGGAAAATAATAATTTGTTTTTTTTGCTGCTAGGTTTACCGTTTTTTACTTCATTACTTTCTCATCTGAGAATGGGTTGGCCTCATGAAAAAATCCAAATTTCAGATTTTGATGAAAGTCAAAACATACCAAATATATCCAAATCGACAAACCGACTGTGTCTGTCAGTCTGTGTGTTTGTGTTATACGTTTTTCTTTAAGACGGCTCAACGTAGAAATCTGAAATTTTAGATATAAGAGCTGGGGGATCCAAAGAAGAACTCTACTGAATATTGGTAAAATTGATGTACCAGGGACGACTCTAGGTGGGGTCAAAACCTAATTTTACGTCGAATCTGAAAAATATTTCAAATAAAAATTATTTAGAATGTCTCGACAGGATACCAGGGACGGCTCCAGGTAGGGCCCAACAACAACATTTTGTTTAACCAAAATGTGTTTAAAATAAAAATTGTTTAAAGTGGAAAATAACAAGAAAAGGACTGCTTGAACATTTTTCATCAAGGGGGCAAATGGGGGGTGGAGAAGGGGGCAAGCACCCTGGGCGTGTTGAAGGGAATGAGGAATAAAGAAAAAGAAAAAAATGACTTAAGACAGGTTGTCAACCTTGGCAATCCTCTCAATGAGAATGATAAAGCAACAGTGTTGCCAATCGGTGGTCAACAGACTTTTTTAGATATTTTTTTGATGGACATTTTTAGGACCTCCCTGATCTCAATTTTTAACAGAAATGGCCAAAATAAAACAAAATATAATGGTTCTCCACCATTCTTCATATTTAGAGAAACAAAGAAAGAAACAGTTAAAATAGAAAGAGTGAATTCTCCCTGCAGTTTTCACTTTCTAAAACATACGATAATTTGGTGTATACGGTATTGTTTTCATAAGAATATGGATAAAGAAGTAGGTAATCACAAATTGAACTTTTTTGGAATATTTTGTTTCTTGGGATATTATACTATAAACGTAAATAACCTCATGTGTACCAAATCGCCAAGCTTGAATCGTTTTTAAAATGTCCAACAATGTAATTTATACATTTAACTCTACACTTTTTAGTTAAACATAGGGTGAACTATCTAACAGGTACATTTTATGATTTATTATTAAGATATTTTAAAAACTTAAAGACCACATTTTTTAAAGTTTCGTTAAAATTCATTCCGGTCAGTAGAAATTTTGATCTATTTTTTATATTTAATTTCGATTTTATTTAATAATTGCAAGGTAGGTAGGCCAATGTTCTTCCAAAATGGATTCTCTGATTGATGAGACGGCAGAACAGTCACAGAATACATGTTGAACCACCTCATCTTCTTGTTCACAACTTCTACAGAAAGGTGTTTCGCTTTATCTCACATTATGTAGATGTTTTCTTAACGGACAGTGCCCAGTCTGGATTCCCGTTATAAAACATAGGTTCCTTCTGGGCATTGCCAGGTAGTCCATTGCTGTACTCTTGTTGGGATATTTTAGTAGTTCCCTAGCAAGCTGACAGCTGTTTGTTTTATCCCACAGCTTCTTGAAATTCATTGTGGGTGTTCTCTTTAATTATCTGTATTATCGCCGTGATCAGTAACAGACTGGCCGGGCCTGGTCCAAAGATACTTAGGCCTGTTGCCTTCTTGGCCAGTCTGTCGGCTACTTTGTTGCCACTACACTGTGCGTGTCCTTTCATCCAGCATACCCATATGTTATTCATGCTGGAGGCATCCACAAGTGCTTGGTGACATTCCCATACTGCTCCTATGGTCATTTTGTAACTTCTCAGGGCTAGTAATGATTGTCTACAATCTGTGTGGATCCTGATTGTTTTGCCCGTAATTTGTCTACGGACAATCTCTTTTACAGCTATGGTTATGCCCGCCAGTTCCGTTTCTACTACGCTGGCTCGGACATCCATAGCCCATTTATGTTAGATTTGCAGACTTCTGGAGTATATTCCACATCCTGCCCCATCCTTCTTTTTGATCCGTCTGTGAAGATGTTGATCACATCTTCGCTAGCAGCCTCGTTCTCACTATTCGTCTGTATTATGTAGGGTCTGTCAAAGACAAACCGGGGAGAAATGCCATCAGTGCACGTCTGTGGAAGAGGCGTCTTTCTGACAGCCTCATTCCACAGGCGACTTCTGGCCTTTCCACAGCCTACATTTGGTTGTATGCCAACGGATTTAAGGCGTACCATTTTTGTCAGAACCACTTCTCATGGATGTATATCTAGTGGTGGCAGACACATCATTACCGCCATAGCTGTCGTTGCTATTGTTCGCATAGCTCCGGTTATGCTTGGCAACTCTCTGCACTTGGCTGAGCTTGACCTTAGCTGTAGTTTGTTTGCTTTTAGGCCACCAAACCACACCTCCATAGGTTATCATTGGTCTTATGATGGCAGTGTATATCCACATGATCACTTTGGGTTTCATTCCCTAGGTTTTCCTCACGATCTTGCGATACTGCTCATAAGAAATGTAATGTTCTTTAATCTTCTATCTATGTGAAGATTGTGAAGATTCCAAGGTATTTCACTTCTGATGCGAAACTTAGTGTTGTATCCAGGAGGGCAGGCGCCTTAAATGCTCCTAGTTTCTTTTTCCTTGTGAAGAGAACCATCTCCGTCTTCCTGGGATTGACAGACAGGATATGCACCATTTTTCGATTATCCTTAGGGCCCCCTGCATTCTTTCACAAATGACTCCTTCGAGTTTCACGCTAAGCATGATTGTTAAATTATCTGCGTAGGCAATTGTGTGGAATCCTTCAGAATTGAGGAGATACAAGAGGCTATCAAGAACGAGGTTCCATAACAGTGGTGATGTTACACCTCCCTGCGGACAGCCTCTCGCGACCATTCCTCGTACAGTAGCATCTCCCACACTGATTTTTACAGCTCTCTTCGAGATCATGTTGGATATCCAGCTTCCTGTAATTGTCTGTGGTGTTATTTATTTATTTATTATTCCCATGATCGTAGGGACATTCTTCTCCACTAGGGTCGTTGTAATTTTTGAAATAGTTCTACTTAGGTAGTCTTATACTTTTTTACCAATGTACGTATAAAAAGAAAAGTTATGGCCAAAAATAATAAATATATGCTTAGCGGATTTCTCTTTCTTGGATATGCCCACCTTTTTCGTTTGCGGAACTGGAGTTAAATAACTTCGTTTATGTTTTTTACTGACAAAATGTTTGTTTATAATACTATTTGTTTCTTTTACCATAAGACTAAAGTAATTTATATGACACTATTACTACTAAAGTTATTTAAACATCGTTATCATATTAATTTCATTTTCTATTTACTGACTTAAAAAATATATAGAGTTAAATATGCATAAACCTTCATTAAACACAAAAATATTGTATAATTAATTACAAGTCAATTTTCCTGCAGCGATTTAACATTGACATGTTTACTTGTAAAACATTGTAGCATTAGAATATTTGCATATATTGCATAAGAAGAAGAGATAGTCGTTCAATTCGAACATTTAAAATAAATTAGTTACGTCATATGTATGTATGCATAAAAATCACATTAATTCATTATTATTAGGCACAGGAGTAGATGTAAGTATTAGCATTAGAATTACTATTATAGCTATTGTCTTCAAGTTTGACTTTCACTCTTACTTATACAACTACTACAATAATGGCTAAGAATAACTTCATGCATCATGCTACACTGGACGGAAAGGAAATAATTCAGTTTATTTATTTTACTGCAACTATTTACTTTATAATAATATGGCATGTTTCATAAATGCAGAAATGAAAAATTAATTGTTAAGTGATTGATTAAGTAATCAGTTACATTTTTATGTGAAATAAATCTAATAGTAGAAAATTGCCTAATGAAAATAATACACATGCAATGAACGCTGTCGTTGTATAGAAAAAAATTGTGGTAATATTTTCGAGTGCGTTTTGGTGTCGACAGGTTTTTTACTTTCATACAATTTCGTAGGTTATATCTAATATGTTTTTAAAAAATTGCCGAGATTGTAAAATTATTACTACTAACATTTCAGGTCATTTGACTGATTTATTCAACGTCTCTCATATAACGTAAAATAAGTTTTTTCCACATTTCTTGGGAGATAGTCAATGTTAAAGACGCAACGATGCAAGATACACATGCATAATGATCATTTAATTATTTGTGCCTCTTATTTTTTCTCTTTCTCCCTTTTTAAGTTTCCTACCACATCTTCTAAAAAATAGCTAAGCAATATACAAAAGAATTATCCTGGATATTGCTACTTGAAAATAACATCTACACCTATGAAATGTACTTCAAAGAAAGTCACAGAGTTTTTCTTGTCAAACAATCAAAATCAGAACAAAAACCAGAATAATATATTTTGCTAACCTGCTTGTTAAATACACAACCGTAAGATTCTGTTTATATACAGGGTGGTTCATATAAAATTTCCCATTAATTCCGTATTAATGAAAAGAGGTATTCAATTTCTGTAAAGGCCAGTCGTTACGTATTATTGATGGCTTTATTTTGTCATTCAAATGTTGTCAATGACAGTGGAGTCCGTGACGTCGCGACGCCGGAAAGAAAATGTTAGTTGACTGGAACTTTAAAAGTATAATATTATTAAAGTTTGTTTAATTTCAAGTACTTTTTGTAGTATGCACTTTTCTATTAAATCCAGTTAGGTTTTCAAAATGAGTAGAAAAAAAATATTCAGCAAAGTATACGTTAACTAGCAAAAAAAATAAAATTCGCTCAAAGGTAGTCACTACACACAATGGGTACTTAGTTCAAAGTGATTCACAAACTTTCAAATGGTTGCAGGTGGCGTTGGAGGTATAAAATTATTTTTCGATGGCTGGAACATTGAAACATAGCATACACGATAAGAAACCAAATAATATATATATAATTTTATAATGAAACATTTTTTGAAAAAGCCAATGTTTCTAAATTATCTAATATTTCCTATTTTTTTATTTTTTAAAGTATAATTTTCATTAACCCCTGTATTGTTTTGTTAATTCTATAAACTAGTGGTCCTAAGTCTAATTTAATAATATAAAGTCAAGTATGTTGTGTAGTAATTTATTTTGACGTTTGTTGACACAATAGATTTTTAAGTTTTTGAATGCGATTGTTATTACAAGATAATTCAGAAATGGTTGTGTATACCAGCGAAGATAAATTGAACATGATTTTGATCTACGGAGAATGTAGGAAAAGTGCCCATGAAGCCGAAAGGTTATCCCATTTACGATTTCCCAATTTACCTAAGCCAGATCATAAGACCTTTATTTCTTTAACCAGTAAATTATGGAAATTTTAAAAAGTTAAAGCATAATAAACAGTTAACGGCTACAAATAATGCAAATACTGCTTTAGAAATTAACAATATTGTAAATAATCCAAATATGTCCTTACGGAAATTATCGTCTGAAGCAAATATTTCCCACTCCTCCTGTCAAAGAATTTTAAAGAAAAATAAGTACCATTCATATGTTCATCATTTAAGACCTGGTGATTTTTAGCGTCGCATACATTTTATTGCCAAATTGTCAGTGTTACATGAAGAAAATCAGAATTATTTTAAAAATGTGTCGTGGAGCGATAAGAGCTGCTTCCATACTACACAAGTATTGGTCTCAAATTAATCTGAGGTGAGTACGAAGAACCAGAAATCAAACAGTTTTTAAAGTAAATGTATGGTGTGGAATATTGAACGGATACATAGTCGGACCTTATCTATTTCATCAAACGTTAAATGGTGCTAGATATCGGAGGTTCGTGCAAGAGGAGCTGCCAAATTTATTAAGAAACATTCCTCATGGTGGGCACATAATCTGGTTTCATCAAGACGGGGCACTGGCATATAATTTCAGAATAGTAGTTAGACTGGAAGATGGATCGGAACTAATGGAGTAATCAGGTGGTTAGCATGATCACCTGACTTAACTCCATTAGATTTCTTCTTATCGGGACATCTTAAAAAATTTAGTTTACACTGAACCAATCGATGATATGACAGACCTATACAACAATATATATGGGAGTGTTGCCACAGTAGATGGAGTACTACCTTATTGAACTACCTTATTGAAAGTAGCCGGGGAAGAAATATTTAAACGGTTTAACATGTGTATCCATGAAGGAGGAAACAATTTTGAACATTTACTTTAAAAATAAATACATACATATTTACGTACATATTTTATATAAAAGTCAAAATAAATTATTTAAAAAAATTATTTGACTTTATATTATTTCGACTGAACTCGAAAACCACTGGTTTTAATAGAAAAGTATTTAGAATTAAACAAATTTTGATAACATTATATTTTCAATGTTCCAGTCATCGAAAATTTTCTTTACGGCGTCGCAACGTCGCGGACCCAACTGTCATTGACAACATTTAAACGACACAATGAAGCTACCAAAAATATGTAACGACTGGACTTTACAGAAATTGAATACCTCTTTTCGTTATTACGGAAACTGCCTGGGGAGTTTTATGTGAACCACCCTGTATGTTAAAGTCAAGTTCATCTGTTACTGGCACTCAAAAAGCGCAAGAAAAACTTTACGACCTCATTAAAATACCGGTACTCTCTGTACTATTTGTTCGCAAATTGACTCACTTATCTTTATAGGTTTTTAATGTGCGTCGGCTTGCTTGATGAGAGCATGCCGCTTGGCCCACGGCGATAATAATTATGTCGTAAAGTTTTTGTTGCGTTTTTTGAGTGCTGATAATAAATGAACTCGACTATACATCTAAAGATACTACCAGTGCCAGCGCCGGACTGGACAACTGAGATAGCAAGAAAAATCTTACCGAGCTGCACCGGCTTAACCGAGCGCTCCTGGTCAATCGACTATATTTGTATTTCAAATTACATACGTACAGTGCATATTATAGTAGCATGCGAATAAATGACTCCGCTTGGGGTTGTTGCTGGGTGGATTGAGTAGCCCGGAGCCCCAAGCCCGGATAAAGGAGGCGCAACCCTTCTGGAGCGATGAACAGCATAGCGAAGGTACTCTGGAAGTACAATATAAAATGGAAATTCCCGCTATTCAAGAAATACGATGGAATGGAAAAGGAACGATGAGAGAGAAAGATTATAGCATCTACTTCTCGGGAAAGATGACAGACAAGGCGAACATCGTGTAGGATATGTAGTCTCCAAGCAAACCTGTAAATCAACTGTTGCCTTCACTTTAGTAAATGAGAAAAATTATTTATTTTATTACTCGTTAACTCAGGGTAAAGGGGAAGTTCCACGAGACCTCCTTTGTCAATGTGTGAATGTTAGGAGGCTTCAACGGTAACAAGTAGCCCAATTTGTAGCAGCCAACGACGTGAAAGTCATAAGCACTTGTATTCCCAAGAAAGGTATCTTTAAAGGGACATGGAAAATACCAGGACTAAGTGAAATCAACCACGTGATGGTATTCAAGAGGTGGGCAACAGGTTTAGAGACTGTCAGGATTTTTCGTGGACCGAGTTCTAATTCAGACCATTTCTTGGTAGGAGTCTAGATGTAGCCAAAAATATCCATCATAACAGAAGTAAAGTAAAAAATAATTAAAAGGTGGAATAGGAAGGAACTAGACAAAGACAAAGAGATGCGTGGAGAACCTACTGTGAGAAAATCGAAGATTACTCACAGACTGCTAGGTTATGCAAAATCCTCGCCAAAGCCAAAGACCATGGCCTCTGCTTATTAAAAGGAGTGATGATACAAGAACCAGCGACTTTCGTGAGGGCCTAGAGTTGCTCATGGAGACTCACTTCCCGGTATCTGTGATAACAGAACGGAAGAAGTGGCCAAACGAAGTCTACATCCAACCCTCGGCTTTGGATTGGCAAATGGCCAACCAAATAGTGAGTGAGGACAGAATAAGATGGGCAATACAGAGCTTCTCCTCTTTTAAGTCGCCAGGCATTGACGGTATCTATCCCGCCTTACTGCAATAGGGACTGGATGATATACTGCCGCACCTGGTGAAGTATTTAGGGCGTGCTTAGCACACCTTCATATTCCAGAGACATGGAGAGAAGTGAAAGTTGTGTTGGACCATACCACCCACAAAACCTATAGACCTATTAGCTTAACTTCGTTCCTACTCAAGACGATGGAGAAGCTGTGTGAACGATACATAAGGGATATTCTTTCCTATTATTTGGGTTTTCAAAGGATGTTGTAGTGAAAGACAACCCTTTACATTCCAATCAGCACGCATACTCCCTGGGAAGATACCGCCCTCCATGCAGTCGCGAGTCGGCTTGAGAGATCCTTGGAAAATAAAGAGTCTACCCTAGGTGTCTTCATAGACATAAAAGGTGCGTTCGAGAGGACCACCTTTCCAAAAATTACAGCGGCCCTAGTGGAGAAGAATGTCCCTACAATCATGGGAAGCTGGATATCCAACATGATCTCGAGAGATGCTCCTGTACACGGAATGGTCGCGAGAGGCTGTCCGTAGGGAGGTGTAATATCACCACTGCTATGGAACCTCGTTCTTGATGGCTTCTTGTGCCGCCTCAATTCAGAAGGATTCCACACAATTGCCTACGCAGATGATTTAACAATCATGCTTAACGGAAAATTCGAAGGAGTCCTTTATGAAAGAATGCAGGGGGCCTAAGAATAATCGAAAAATGGTGCAGAGAACACTCCCTGTCTGTCAATCCCAGGAAGACAGATATGGTTCTCTTCACAAGGAAAAGGAAACTAGGAGCATTGAAGGCGCCTGCCCTCCTGGATACAACAGTAAGTTTCGCATCAGAAGTGAATACCTTGGGGTAACCTTCGATGACAAACTAACTTGGAATCTTCACATACATAGAAGACTAAAGAAGGCTTACACTTCTTATGAGCAATGCCGCAGGACCGTGGGGAAAACCTGGGGAATGAAACCCAAAGTGGTCATGTGGATATACACTGTCGTCATAAGACCAATGATAACCTATGGAGCTGTGGTTTGGTGGTCTAAGAGCAAACAAACTACAGCTAAGGTCAAGCTCAGCCAAGTGCAGAGAGTTGCCTGCCTAAGCATAACCGGAGCTATGCGAACAACGCCAACGGGAGCTATGGAAGTAATGCTGTGTCTGCCACCACTAGATATATATCTAGGAGAAGTGGCTTTGACAACAATGGTACGCCTTAAATCCGTTGGCATACAACCAAATGTAGGCTGTGGAGAGGCTAGAAGTCGCCTGTGAAATGAGACTGTCAAGAAGACGCTTCTTCTACAGGTATGCACAGATGGCAGCAGACCTAAGCATCTTTGGACCGGGCCCGACTAGTATATGTTACCGATCACGGCGATAATAAAAATTATTAAAGAGAACATCCACAATGAATCCAAGAAGCTGTGGGATGAAACAAACAGCTGTCAGCTTGCTAGAGAATTACAAAAATACCCCAACAAGGATACAGCAATGGACTACCTGGCAATGTCCAGAAGGAACCTACGTTTTATAATGGGAATCCAGACTGGGCACTGTCTGCTAAGAAAACATCTCCATAGTATGAGATTAAGCGAAACACCTCTCTGTAGAGGCTGTGAAAAAGAAGATGAGATGGTTCAACATGTACTTTGTGACTGTTCTGCTGTCTCATTGATTAGAGAATCCATCTTGGGAGAATGCTGGCCTACTTTGAACGATGTAAGGGAGATGCCTATGGCAGCATCACCACCTACTTTGCAAGAATAGGCTGGTTGGAGGCCTAGGCGAGGGTTTGCCTACAGGGAGGATGTACAAGGGACTCAATGGGGCCTAAGTGCTGTGGCTCAATAATTCTTATTGACTACCCTCCCAACCAATTCCAGATTTCAGATTCCAGGGAGGAACTAAAAGGTGAGCAAGTTGTACAGAATTTCCAACAGCAGTTAAGGCAACTTTTACAAGAAGCAGAGAACGGACTGAGTGCCCTTGATGAGTTGGAATATGTAAAGAATTCAATCCTCAAAGCAGCAAATTAAGCAGTAGGAGAAGCTAACAGAGTAAGAAATGAGAACTGGTATGTCAGGGCTGCTGTAGAAGTGAATAAAAAAGCCAAAACTACGAAATACAAGAGCGAACAGAGCACTGTCTAACAATAGAAGGTTCAGGTGACCGGGGTATGCAAAAGAAAAAACAAGAAGCGATAATGTAAAAACTGCGGAGTTGATGGAACATCATAACATAATTCGAAAACAGAAAATTCTACAAAAACCAAAGGATAGCACACAAAAATACAGACCGAAATTAACAGTGACACTTGTTGACAGAGTAGAGCGAAATAATGCACAGGTGGAGAGAGTATGGAGAAAATATACTAACTAACTAACCAATGAAGAAACAGCAAAAACCATTAAATATTTAAAGAATTCGAACGCACCCGGGACTGATGGAATTACCTCGGAGCTTTGAAATTGAGAGGAAATGTGCTATGGAATAGAATTCATATGCTTATTTTACTGATATGGTCACAAGAAATAATATCAAAAGAATGGCCCCTTATTATCGGCATAATACAACCGACACATATAAGAGGTGATAAAACATTATTAATTTTAAGGGCATTATATTGTTAACTTATAAAGTCCGATAGGGTGTATCATCAAATAGATTGGCTGAATACTCCGAGCAGATTTTTGGAGGTCAACAACTGACCAAATCTTTGTAATAGGACAAATTCTGGAAAAACCTATGAGTACGACATTGACATACATAGTCTTTATGTAGACTTCAAATAAACATTGGATAGTATTAACAGACATCGATAGCGCAGGACATTGCGTTACTGGCATTCCCTCAAAATATATGCGGCTGCTCATTGCAGCCAATTTAAATGGGTAATGATCGACATCTGCAGTTTTGAGATGAACAAAATAAAATCAACTATTCCTTCAACATTTGTTTTTTTTTCGAGGTTCTCTTGTATGGTCTGCAAAATCTCCAGACTTATTGCCCTGAAATTTTTTCCCATAGGGTCTCAAAGAGCAAAATCGATGCGATTCAACCCGATTTGGAATCCCCTCACAAACTTCAAACATTCATGATAACGTTCGACGATATTTTGAACTGCTTTGTTATAGTATGGAGGTGAATGGACACTTCGAACAAGAACCAACATTCAAATTTCATGGAATTAATTTTAATACTAGGTTTTATCGCACTCACTCATGAACCATGGACATTACCACCCGTATTATTATATGTGACTATTCGCCTACAACCCTGAAATAATTTATACAAAGAAATAATTTTTAAATATGCGTTACTTCACTAACAGTTACTGTCAAACTAACTTGTATTTCCTGCTATAGAAACTAATCAGTGTGGTTATTTATTGCATTCAAAACAAATTAATGCCGTAAAAACTACATTACCACACTACTGTAAAGTACTACTTACCGTATTAAAAATAACGTGGTAATAGTATATTGTGCAATAAGTGCAGTGAGTCGTTTATTGCCCACGAGAGCGAAGTTGAGCTCAAGTGCGCAATAGACAACCACACGAATTAATACTTTCTGGTATAATAGTAGGATCATGTATTCACAGAATTTAATTTTTTATTTTTCAGATTTTTATTCACTTTTAGTTGATATAAATAACTATCAACTGTCATTTAAATGTCACTTTTTAAAAATAATATTTTCGAGTGTTTTTTAAAATTATTCATTAAATAAAAAATCAAGAGATGGCTCTATTATAGACTTGCGTAGTTTATTTAAATTTTGCGTGTTTTATTGTCAATTCGCGGGCAATATCGCACGCAAATAAATATTTGAAGTACTCATAAGTCACGTGGTAATAGTAGAGTAGGCAAGCAGCTATTTACCGATCTAAAAAACAAGCGAAATGATAGGACTTATCCCGCACGAGTAATAAAAACTCTACATTACCGCACGATCGTAGATAAGGGAAATTAATTCACATAGCATCATCTATTTATGGAAAATGGCACGGTATATGTAGTGAAGAAATTATCTGTGCTAATGGGATTACATTAAATTTTTGTGTGACGAAAATCTTATCAATTCCTTTTTGACTGAAATTTTCGATATCGCAGTAGGTTTTCGCTTTTTGAAATTATTTATGTTATTACTCGTTAACTTTCATTGGTAAGATAATTCGGTATGCCAGGATACGTAATGCACGATACTTATCATCGAGATTTTGAAACAACAAAACTCATTAAGTAAAATGTTTGATCCAGACATTAGATACAATACTTAACTTTGTTTTCGATTACTGATGCGCTTAAAAATGAAGGTAGCTTATTATTTTAGATAGTGGGTGAATATAACGCGGCACTAATTGATTTTAATTTCACGAGGAAATCGATCACTTGTATTTCAAACCATTCAAGTATTGGATTCATTTCAGAATAACATTAAAGCATTTGAAGTATACCGGTATTATCAACGGCCACTTCTTCACGAACAACTTTCACATAATATCAAAAACTTCTCTAATGGAATTTGGCTAGACTTTCGTCTCTTCACGGTCGTCTACGTTTGATTTTTTTACCGTTAAATTGCATAGGTAATCATTCGAATCAACATGACTTTCCATTTCGTTGAACTTCCATGACACCAGTCGTCTTCAACTATATTTTTTTACCTGAATATTTTTTACAGTTATTCAAATATTGTGTCGTGGGCTTGGTGATATCAAGTACCTATAAATTGCAAGGATGAAGTAAATATGCTCTTAATTAAGTACAAACCTGTATGGTATATGTAGTTACTTTACAAAATGAAGACATTCTCTCAAACACTCACATTTTTTTTATCAGGGGTTCTTTGTTACCGAGGGGTCTATTACTTGAAAACTGCCTGCCCCAAGTCTACATGCTACATGCGGCTATATCCTGACTACACGAGATTAGATTGAAATACAAGAAACTACATATTAATTACACTTAACTACAATAAAACAAAATGCAACATCCCTAATAGTTCTACAAAAAAAGAATAATAAAACGTTTGATATTTGGTCACACATTTGAAGCAGTGGTGGCCCGTGAAATGTTGTTAAGCTATAACTCAGTAATGGAGCATGGGACCCACGCCAAACTTTAATGGATGACTACTAAAGCCAAGCGAAGAAGTTTTATAGAGAAGATATTTCATTGAAATTTTTAATTTTTTTAAAAATTATGTTGTCCACCCTGGATGCAGTATTTGTAAAATATATTACTTATTATAAAAATATAAATATATATCTTAATGTTATTTAATTACACCATTTTGAAATTTTCTAAATGAGAAATCAGTGTAAAATGTAATTTGAGAATAGTGTAACTTCATAAAAAGTACTTTCCTACATCCCAGAGTGGGTAACACACTTTTTGAAAATAAATTTCGCAAATTCCAATTGAATATTTTTTTCACACAACTCCTTCGTTTGGCTTTAGTAGTCATACCTTAATGTTTGGCGTGGATCCCATGCTCCTTTACTAAGTTATAACTTTCCAAAATTCCACGAGACGCTACTATTTTGAGGGTAGAAGACTGAAATTTTCACAAAAAACTTTGCACAAAAAACTTTGCTTCTTTGCTAATACAACATAATATATTTCACTATATTTTGTTAAAAAGCGATAAGGACAAAATACCATATTCTAATAGGGTATTTCATATATCTATAAGCACCACAGAATGCTGTTCTTGGCATTGACGATGAAATTGGGGCCATTTAGCCCATAAAGGGACGGGTACAAGAGGAAATAAAGTATCTAATATACTCAAATACATAATATTTAAATTAACCACAAATAAGACAAATAAATACAATATTAAGTCTTCAATTATTTAGAGTAGGTACTCAGAGTATATAACGTACACTATTTTGCTTCATAATTAGGGCCCCCTGTGATTTACTCATTTACCTCGATTTTATTAGATGCTCTACTGAAAGTTTCAATACAATTCCAGTTTGATATATATTAAAGGAAAAATTATATAAATAATCAGATACGCACAAATTGTTCTAACTTACACTTTTCCCTTATCTGGTCCATTGTGTCCATATTTATGAATTATTTTTTACTCGATGTACTCTGCCACGGAAGTAACTACACGACTACATAGACTTCAAAGACTACATTTACTATTATTCCATTGAATATACGAGTGATGATTTCTTCACATCTTGTTGAACGCGGTTTTGGGGGTACTCCTACAGTCAGCTTATTGTGTCACTCCCTGTTTGCCTGGAATCTCTTGGTTATCCCTATATTGTTAGCTAGCCAATGCAGTTCTTTGATTCCTCTGTTTAAAGTGTCTCATGATCTAATTTTATTCATTCAAATGTATTTTGTCTTTTGCGATCCAATGTCTTATATTGGCAGACTATATAGTCCATTCTACGTCATACCTGCAGTCCAGTCTGGAATCATATACTTTGTGTATGTCACGATATGTTCTAATCTGTTATGCACATCCTTGCGGTGCTGCTTGTATTGAATGTTGGATAAAGTCCAAAGAATGTTGTAGCTGATCCATGTTTGATAAGCTCTTCAGTGTTATCATTTATTAGTACCTATTGTGTTCGGAACCTAGATCAGTTTAACTGGATTTCGTTCTGTCAGAGCCTGAAATCTTTCCTTTTCCTTTATAGCTGTTTTTTCCGCCACTTTGTAGTGGGTTATTCGTGTTTGTTTACGTTGGTTTGTCATTACCTCTCAAAGCGCGTACAGACTTAGACTAACCAGGACCAATAAAACCGCAACCAAGAGATTCGTTGAGTTAGGTGATACGTCTATAGTCTATCGTACTTCCAATGCATTCGTTGGCCTTGACCAATATTCACTTGCCAGGTGCTACAAAAAATGTTGTTTATTCCAAGGGGCTTTATGTGTGTACGAAGTTACCGATAATGATATGCATAATTACTCTTTGGTGTGGATTAACTCACTGAATTCACGTGTCAACTCACGGAACTCATTTCAAAAGAGTCAAACGTCAAGAGTCCTAGTACGTAAATCCATACCTAACCCAGGTCGCAATCGGTCGATATTTATGTGCACAAGTTTTACGGATTATGTTACCTATCAACTTTATATTTGCAATGCCCCCCTTAGGCCAAGAGCTACTGGATTTTTCAATGAGCGTCTGAGACGCTCTCAACTGTTATGGAGCGTAGTCTTGTTTAAGGAGACAACCCTATTCTAGCGGTGGGGCTATTTTCGTATGAGAACTATTTTCACAAATCAAAATCATTGGCGTCTAAAAGCTATTTTTACAAAACGCTAAAACACTACACTCGAATACACTACTTGACGCGTGTTTCGCTAACCGTCATTAGAAGATGATTAAAACTGAAAAATAGCATTACTCGTTTTCCAATGATGTACTAGTACTTATTAATGGTGTCATGTAGTGAGTGCTGTGAAGTGAAACGTGAATATGAACCGACATATCATTAAATAAATTTTGGATTAAAAGTTTCACGCGGCCCCTGGCCAACACTAATTTCACCAACTTTGCTAGAATAATGACAGAATCCATTGGCATTAAGCAGTTGAAGGAATGTGAGTGGGCAATTCTAGTGCCAAATACTGCAACCAACTTTCGACCAAATGTGTTGGCTATCATTTTTTGGCCTTAGAGTTCTAACGTGTATGCGTCTTTAGGTAAACGAGTTCGTTTATTTTCCTTCATTTCCTAAATACATACTCAACTAACTGAATATTTGTTTCTCGATATTTGTTTTAGTTCGTCCACATTAAGGTGGGTGGTGCCGGTGGGCGTTATTCTACAATTTCCCCTACCCGATTCAAAAAATTTGTTGATAGGCTTTTAGAGAAAACTCGATAGAATAGTACTGGGCATTTTTCTTTTGTGAAAAATAATTTTTTTTTGTTCAGTTCTCAATAGTCCAGTACAATTCTATCGAGGTATATCTCTAAATGTCTATCGATTTCTTTTTCAATCGCTTCAGGGATGTAGGAGAAATTGTTGAATTACGAAATCATCTTTTTAAACACAGCACCGCTACCCTTAAGCAAATGAATTCGTTTGTTGACCTTCATTATTACATGTATATACAGCATAACATTCCCATACTTCCCAATGTAGTCCCTAATCATTCAATATTTAACACATTGTATTGGAGTCCTTTGTGAAATAATGTAGGGGACCCTAAGAATAATCGAAA
This sequence comes from Leptura quadrifasciata, assembly GCA_963675555.1. Classification (NCBI taxonomy): domain Eukaryota; kingdom Metazoa; phylum Arthropoda; class Insecta; order Coleoptera; family Cerambycidae; genus Leptura; species Leptura quadrifasciata. Next base: position 50,183,290 of record OY776678.1, read on the forward strand.
AATGGTGCAAAGAACACTCCTTGTCCGTCAATTCCAGGAAGACGGAGATAGTTCTCTTCACAAGGAAAAGGAAATTGGGAGCACTGAAGGCGCCTGCAGTCCTAGATACAACATTCGCATCAGTAGTGAAATACCTTGGGGAAACCTTCGATGCCAAACTAACATGGAATCTTCACATAGATAGAAGACTAAAGAAGGCTTACATTTCTTATGAGCAGTGCCGCAGGACCGTGGGAAAAAACTGGGGAATTAATCCCAAAGTAGTCATGTGGATATACACTACCGTGATGATAACCTATGGAGCTGATGCTTTGTGGCCTAAGAGCAAACAGACAGTCAGGTGCAGAGAGTTGACTGCCTAAGCTTAACCGGAACTATGCGAACAACGCCAACGAGAACTATGGAGGTAATGCTGTGTCTGCCAGCACTAGATATATATCTAGGAGAAGTGGCTCTGACAAAAATGGTACACCTCAAATCCTTTGGCATACAACCAAATGTAGGCTATGAAGAAGCTAGAAGTCGCCTGTGGAATGAGGCTGTCAAAAAGACGCATCTTCTACAGGCGTGCACTGATAGCATTTCTCCCCGGTTTGTCCTTGACAGACCCTACACACTACAGACGAATAGTGAGAACGAGGCTGCTGAAGAAGGTGTGATCAACATCTTCACAGACGGATCAAAAAAGAAGGATGGGGCAGGGTGTGGAATATACCTTACTCCAGTCTGCAAATCCAATACAAATGGGCTATGGATCGGCGAGCCAGCGTAGTACAAACGAAACTGGCGGGCATAACCACAGCTGCAAAAGAGATTGTCCGTAGACAAATTACGGGCAAAACAATCAGAATCTACATAGATTGTAGACAATCATTACTAGCCCTGAGAAGTTACAAAATGACCACAGGAGCAGTATGGGAATGTCACCAAGCACTTGTGGGTGCCTCCAGCATAAATAACATACTGGTATGCCGGGTGAAAGGACACGCACAGTGTAGCAGCAACAAAGTAGTCGACAGACTGGCCAATAAGGCAGCAGGCCTTAGTATTTTTGGACCAGGCCCGGCCAGTCTGTTACCGATCACGGCGAAAATACATATAATTAAAAAGAACACCCACAATGAATTCAAGAAGTTGTGGGATAAAACAAACAGCTGTCAGCTTGTTAGGGAACTACTAAAATATCCCAACAAGAGTACAGCAATGGACTACCTGGCAATGCCCAGAAGGAACCTACGTCTTATAACGGGAATCCAGACTGGACACTGCCCGTTAAGAAAACACCTACATAACATGAGATTCAGCGAAACACCTCTCGGTAGAGGTTGTGAACAAGAAGATGAGACGGTTCAACATGTACTCTGTGACTGTTCTGCCGTCTCATCAATCAGAGAATTTATTTTGGGAGAACGTTGGCCTACTTTGGTCGATGTAAAGGAGATGCCCCTAGGCAGCATCACCACCTATTTCGCAAGATTAGGTTGATTGGAGGCCTAGGCGAGGGTCTGCCTACAGGGAGGACGTACAAGGGCCCAATGGGGTTTAAGTGCTGTGGTTCAATAATTTTTATTGACCAACCTCCCAACCAATTCCAGATTCTAGAACACATTATATTAACAAATAATAATAACCAGTAAACAGAAAAATATGTATGTACGAAATATTTCAAATTGTTGATTATAAACCTATTTTTTATATTGTTTTAATTGGGAAAATTGGTTGCACATTGTAGGCCTTATTTTATATATAAATAATGCATTTACATATTTTTTTCACGATAAAATATGTATGTGAGCTCAAAACAAAAAAAAAATTAAACTAAATGTCTTCGTTCAGTTTTGCTACGCTATATTAGACATATCTAAAATATATTCCCCTCTAGGTAATTCGTCTTTATGTAAATTAGTATAGACTATGGGCATCTGATTCTATTTTCTGTAATATTCTACAAATTTCTAGATTACGTGCTTAATCTACAAAGCAAAGCATAGTTGTGCATAATATCACGTTAAATTTATAGTGGTTGTTATCAGTTTAACAAATATGTTAAAATTAATGGATTTGTTTACTGCATAGTTTTAATCTTGTATGTTGTTATTTTTTATTGCTTTCGATAAATCGCGCTCAGTTACAATTTTAATAAAACAATACAATCGTAATGGGATATGGAGAAAAATACCTCTTTCACTCCAATATTCTAAAGGACGCAATATTTATACATTTTATAAAACGCTGGTAATTTTGTATCAAATCTAAATTTAAATCGACTTGTCACAAAAGTGGAATTAGGTTAAAAATTCTTTGAAACTGTGTAATGTCAATTATCACGAAAATATACAGACAATCATTTTAGAAATATGGTTTGAAAAAATCCTATTGCCAAATTTAGAACCAAACAGTGTGATCGTCTTGGATAATGCGTCGTATCATTCAAGACTAGAAAAAGCAATTCCCAATACAAAACAACAAATTCAAGACTTTCTCATTGATTTTGATAGCTCTTATTTAGTCTTGTAGAATTGAGCATTCTCTTCCAAAAAAATTTATCATGTTCTCTCGAACATCCTACTCCTTTATAACAGTATATATTAATAATAATTTGCTAATTCAGTATTACAGCATGTTAGTGGCAATGGTAAAATATAAACTAGAGGAAGACGTAATCCTCATAAATTTTCATTTATGCATGAGAATCTTGAAATATATAAAAATTACTTTTAATACTTCGATCAGGTACATAATACTTAAATGTTGCATTGATGCCTCCAAAAACTGTATTTGCTTATACTTTATAAAACTAATATTTTTCAATTTTTTTTTTCGCAACTGAAAGAACCGTCACATAAATTAGGTTCTTAAAATATTCCTATACTTCATTTATTATGAAGTATGGGAAGTTTATTACTCCTAATTCATCCAATTTGTAACTCAAGTTATAGTATTAATAACATTTTATTGATAGAGATAACCAGCAAACAGGAAAAGGTGTATCTACAAAGTATTTTCGATGACTGATAATAAATACACTTGTTTTTTAAAATATAGTCTAAAAGCAGTATATTTTTTTAATTGAGTGAATTGTTTGTCACATTCTAGGCGTTATCTCTTGATACATAATACATTTACAATTTTTATCACGATAAAATAGATTAAATGTATCTAAATAAATGTTATCTTTTTATTTTTTTAATTACGTTACATTTAAGTAATTTAACATGTATCAAAGAAGGTACTTATTTTCTAATGAAAATATAGGTATCTTACTTAAAAAAATATATTGGCAGGGAAAATATTTAGCGAATAAGAAATGGATAACAATTCACAACTGGGCAAAGTTACTTTAAAAAGTGATTCGTTACAGTTGGTTACCGCTGCCCAAGGAATTACTACTTCCACATCCAGATTTTGTATCCAAGTCTTATACACACTAAGTCCAATATAATATTTTATTCCCTTTAATAGTGGAGGTGGTAGAGGGGGTGGCTAATGTAAAAAAAAATTTAGAAGTCCTTGGTTCTCGTATACACACTAAATCACATTTTAATTTGTTTTACTCGTTTTCAGAATAGTGTGGTGGCTGATGCCAGAAAATTTTTTAAGACCTTGACTTTTCGTACATGCCCTAAATTGCAATTTTATGGACCCTTACCTGCTTGCTTTGCCTATTTACCCTTATTTACCCCATTTACCCCCGAACCCTTCAACGGAATTAGATCAAAATATAAGCTAATTCCAGATCTCGTTACAATACATAAGTGTACCAAATTCAAGTCAATATTATAAACGGTTCCAGAGTAAACGTGCGCACAAAAAAAGTTACAGAGAGACAGACCGACAGAAAGGAAATTTTTTTCGCATAAATTTAAAATCTCGACGTTTCACGACATTTTAAGCTTATTCCAATAAAAATATATATTTTTTTATGCTTTAGTATACTTCCACTGGGCGTGTTTCAGTGTTTGTAAATTATGTAATTTTTTAAACAAAATTAAAGAAAAGCAAATTTATAAATATAAAGATTATGGCTTTGTTTATCTTCATTCCAAATATTTTTTAAAGTTTCTATACACTTATGTACATGTGCAATAAGGGTGAGAATGTCATCTAATAGAGTGTGATTGGGGTGGGGCGACCCGTGGTAGCGGATTAACCAGCTGTCATGCCTATATGTCCCACCATTCATTTCATATCAGCTCGTGATTGCACATTTACCTATACGCCTAGTAGCGATCCCCGCACTGTATATAAATAATGTATATAGTCGAGGGAATCACTATAGCGAATACGGTTGCGGGGAGAGACCTAGTCCATTCTTTACATTGCTTATGTGAAAGCGAGACAGACGATCATCATATTATTGACGTACCAATGAAAGTTTCTCGATACGTAGTATGTCACAAGTTATAGGACTATCGTAGAAGGTATATTTTTACTTTACTACACTTTTATTATTTTTGTAATAATTTATCCACTTTGTGCTGGCTTATATATTTTATTAAAAAATATGTTGGTATCATAATTTATAATAAAGAAATATTGACATGTTATTTTTTAAAAGTACATGCAACACCACGTATTTTTTGTACATATGACATGGCGTTTAATTCTTTATTAATTTTGAGTACGTAATAAAAGAGAAATAGTGTAGGAAAATTAGGTTTTTTAGAAGAAAAAGTTTATAAAGTTTTTAAATTTTGGTTATGAACTTTCAGTAGGAACCCAAATACAGATCCGAAGAGTTCCCATCTCTCCGGTGGGAGCTTCATCCCCTTTTTCCCAAAAAACCACCCCCAATCGTGACCTCGCGATCTTTTTCGGCGTTTTGATCGTAAACCGCAACTTCTACGAAAAAATGTTATAGGACTTTTTATATTCTCCATGAAATTCTCTATAAAAACTGTTTTTGCGTATCTTCCACCCAACGCTCGTAAATGACCTTGGAAAATAAGCATAGTTCTCAGTGCGAAGAGAAAAGTGAGCCCAGCGCCGTTTTTTGAGGCGATTATTTTGAAAAGTGTTAGTCTGAGCAAGAAAATGTATAGAATCGAAATTAAAGAGCAGTTTTTTTCTCTACAAGGTGCAAGGTGCATATAAAATAAGATATTTATGAACAAGTGTTAGTGTTCATACGATGATTTTTTTTATATTTGTGCATTCTGTACTTTGAGCCCATTTCCACACCACCTTTGAGGTAGAGCTCTCGGCGCGTTATTTTTTACGTGGTTTCCCCCTTAGGCCTATTCCACTAATAAAATATATCTATCATTAATTTTCCTCTGCAAAGTCGCCCTCCTCGTCCGAATTGAAACAACTTTGCCCATGACAACTAGAGCACATTGGGGAGCAGCGCAAACCAACTTTTACACAGCTACAATAGCTACATCGCTTTCCACACCCCTTTTTACAGCCGCAGGATATAAGCTGAAGAATTGAAGTTGGAGCTGGCGTTTAAGTCATAACCACTGGCATTAGAATGTTTTTAATTTTTCTCCAGCCCCATTCAGTTGTAGTTAAAGTTTTTCCTCGCCACGTATGAATTTGATGAAAAACCCGATATGAATGTTGTGCTAATGCAGCAGATGTAGGTGGTAGTCTGGGCAAAATTACTGCGTGACTGGATTGGCCAACTAACGTATTAAATGAAATGAACCGGTAATGATTCAAAGATGTCTCATTTCGGGGTGCCTTGTATAAGGCAAGCGTAAATTTCTCACCAGCTCTTGCTATGTCATCTTTCGCCGATGAAGGATTATTGAATATTTCAACCACTTCTTGTAAATCCTTTGTTGAATTTATTAAGTTTATAGTTTGCGATTTTCCTTTCCCAAAAAAGGCAGAAGTGGTGTCGCAGCCACTAAACGCATGGGCAAATAAAATATTACCTTTGCAACCCTTTAAAACTTCCGAAATTTGTAAGTCATGGGAACTATACGCAGCCAACAATTATGAAAAACCTGTTGTTGTTGGGCAAGATATTGATTTGCTAACACTCCTCATCGCTCCTTCTCCATCGGACAAAGACATTCGCTTTTTGAGAGATGCTCAAGGAAATATTAAGAAAAGGGCGTATAGTCTACGCGATTATAGTTTAGAGATACGCAGAAAATAGTAAGAAATATTTTTATAGAGAATTTCATGGAGAATATAAAAAGTCTTATAACATTTTTTCGTAGAAGTTGCGATTTACGATCAAAACACCGAAAAAGATCGCGAGGTCACGATTGGGGGTGGTTTTTTGGGAAAAAGGGGATGAAGCTCCCACCGGAGAGGTGGGAACTCTTCGGATCTGTATTTGGGTCCCTACTGAGAGTTCATAACCAAAATTTTAAAACTTTATAAATTTTTTCTTCTATTCCTTGTTTTTCGAACTAACTTGCTTATACTAAAATAGATGTAGTAAAAGTAATATAAGTGCTCATTTTATTGAATACTTACATCTATGAATTAATTAATAACTTAAACTGGATGTCTAAGACAATTCAAAGATGACGGTTTTTATATTTTTATTCATCGAACAAAGTTTATATTGGACTATATAATATATTTAAAATATTTGCGTTGTTGTTAGACTGACGAAATTTATATGTGACGTAATTAAAAAATATATTTTCTGCCTAAAGCTTTAAGTGGAATGTTTATTTCATATTTGAGTTCACCTTGGAATATTGAATAACTATTACCAATCTTTCAAGACATACCAAATCGTATTCTATCAAACATAAAACAAGTTTTTGTTTTTTTTTTCATGGGATTCTCTATCACATATGTCGCCTCTTCTAAAATTAAAATCCAAGGAATAGCAGAATTACCCCGTATGTTACTCGGAGATAACTACTACGCCTCTGGCTTTTACGTCAATTTTATATTTTTTAAAGAATAAAATATCTACATAGGAATAAAAATAATGCATTTCGTTAAATTTTCCGAAACGGAATCTATCCATTTTTTCAAAATTTTGAATAAACATATTTTTATGTTGCATACAGGGTCTTCCAGCCAAAAGTAGCCAAATAGTATTGTCACCATTCTGTCTCCAAATTCATTTACAAGTAAACTCAAACATTTCTTAAATACGGTGCCTGCATAACATTAATAATAATAAAATTATTGGGTCCTGAATGTCTGCAGGCAATGAAGTAGTTAATGAAGAACATTTGTCGATAGGTACTTTCTCTTCTAAATATTTGTTAATTTAAGTTATAATCTGAACTTAACAAGCCGTCTGTCTAGCTTCAGCTCTTATGTTTTTTAACAATAATAAGAATAATAGATAAGAAACGTAGATCAGGGTTTTGGATTATCACGAGGCAGCGTCCATCGATTTTTTTTTCTTATTTACTAATTTATATTAGTGCACGGATTAAACGAGAATCGTCGGTCTCAGCTCAGCGCCGTGAAATTTTTACTGAGCAGTTGAACCACAATACCAATCTACTGCACAGTATCTATTTTTGACGACTCTACATTTTATTTAAATGGGAAATGGGGAGATAAACAGACACAATCCTAGGTATCGGAGTGAAACAAGTTCCCATCTGTTCTTGGGAACTCATACCCAAAAAGCTCAGAGACTAAGTGTTCGGATTGGCATCTTACGGGGCCATATTATCCCATTATCATGACGAATTGAATTGCAAAATTACCTCGATGTTTTAGAAAATTACATCCAATGATTACCCAAACCCGCGAAGGAGACGATAACATTTTGGAGATCATTTTTTTAACAAGAGCCTGACGTTTTGCTGTGACCGTCCATCAATTTCTGGAAAATTGATTTCTTGGATAATGATGTGGAAGATGTTCTGTGGGGTGGCCAGTCAAATCGCTCGATTTCACTCCCTTAGATTTATTACCATGGGGATATTCGAAATAGACAGTTTACGCAACAAATTGTTCGAAAATGCTACCAGATGTGTTCAAATGCTGAAAATTTTTTTAGGGTTTCTAACAGATTTATTCTAAATCTAATATGAAAACTCTCTACATATACTCTTGATCCAGTTCTGATTAGCTAGTACATTAATAAAGTCTTTATATTATATTTTGAATGAATGATAGTTATTTGCTAGAAACCTACCTAAAAAAATGTTTTCAATAATTGTTATAGCAGAAATAAAAGATGTAATTTTTAATTGTTCAAATATGTTTGCAAATACCTCTTCACGTGGCTACATTGAACATTCTATGTATTAATTGCGCTGTAAAAAAAAATCTAAATTTTGGATAAATCGTAGTTTTCATCGAGACAAAGAGTTTAAAGTGAGATTTGAAACACAATTCGTCAAAATCCAGTGCTTTTATTTTGTGTTATTGTGTTTTTCTTTTTCATCTTAATAATTTCACAGCTTCGAAAGTATAAATACTATTCGAACCAAAGGCACATGTAATAGCAGTCTTAAAATTACATTTAACGTTAGGTTTGATGACGCTCTCATAAAATTGAGGATAATGAACTCTCTGCATAATAATAATAATAATAATTAATAATAATAATAATTTTTATTTAGAACCACTTGGTAAACAAAATATTTTAACATTTAAATATATATAAATCTACAATTAAGTATAATAGTGTAGAACTAAATAAATAGATACTCACAAAGTATAGTAAATACTTGTGCGTGAGGAACGTTTACAAAATAGTGAGATACAGTAGCTAACAGCAAAATCAATTACTACGATAAAGATAAAATGAAGATAAAATGAAGTCAGGCAACATTTAATTTGAAATGAGTTGATAAATGAAGGGCTGATGACGTACAACAACAATATTTAATGATTTTCAATTTTCCGTAATGTGTTAATATCTGTTAATATTTATGATATTGTTTATGCAATTTCTAGGAATATTTTTTATAATTTTTATTATTTTCTTTTTGTATAAGTTAAAGTTATTTATATTTCTGACTTCTACTGGCACAAGATCAAATACGCAGGGTGTTAGGTAGGTATAGCATTTTTGTGCTTTATTTTTACGAACTTTAGGTTTTAGAGCATTTATATTTTTTTTTCGACTATCGTAAACATGAGCATTGTAATTTATTAGAGCTTTGTTTTTAAACTGAAATAATAACATTGCCACGCAAAATGACTGACGAATATCAAGGACATCGCTAAGTCTAAAAAGGTTATTTACAATCTTCAAAATAATAAATAATATAAATAATAATAAATAACACCACAGGTAATTACTACTAATTGTGTGGGAGGGGATACACATTTAGAGATGACACACACCCAATATCCGTGTATAGTGGAAAAATTTATCTCACAGTATTTTCCACTGCCACGACCGGCAATCGAACCCGGAACTTTTGGGTGAGGGGAAAGTGTGTTTACCTCTCGACTATTATAGGAGGTGGAGAATGAACATTTAATGAGGGTTTATATATATGCAAAAAAGTGTTCATAATTGTATAAACACTCATAAAAATGTAAGCGCATTATTTACGAATACGAAAATAAGGATTGCTGGTAACAAAAGTACGCTATCGGATAAAAATTATATTTTTTGCTGTTATATTGACTTAATAGCATTAAAAGGTTATATATAACATCCTTTTCTTTTAGTATTAGTAAAATACATACATATTTCTCCACTGTTATATTAACATACTTTGTGTACAGTTGACTACAAATACAAATTTTCTAAAATTATTTCAGTAGATATATTATCATATTTTTCGATCTTATTAATATTCTATGTATAATTAGAAACCATTACTGTCACAGATTCGAAAATTTTAATATAAGAGCCTCTATACGAAATTATCTCCATCGTCACTTAATTTCCGTAAAATATACCACTTAAATTTATGCTACATCCATTAAGTCTTTGATAACTTAAGGACCTGTCCTTTAAGACTGTCACAAACGGTAAAATATGTTTAAACAGCTTTTTAGACTAGAAAAACATATGCGCTCTCCGGAGTAATCTGTTGAGCTTGTTATGATGAAATGCAGATAATTATGACAAACACACCAAAATCGTACAACCATGCCGTCTCCCGCTGAGAAAAAGGAAAAAGGAATGGTAACATCACATGCTGTAAGAGGAATGTTTTGAAATTGCTTCGGCGTATATTTTTAATACGCCACAAAAAAGGGACTGTGTATCGTTAATGTCAACATGTTTTTCTTGTACTTTTTTTATAAACAAATTTTGTATGGTATGCCGTTCGGAAATTAAATACTGTGTAGATATTGTTTTACAGATTATCGGCATATGTGGGAGAATTTTGTTTATATTACAGGAATTTTCATTATTTATTAATACGCAACTTGAAGAAGTATCCGAAATGTTCAGTTAAATTGCTTCAATAACGAATTTGAACTTATAATTATTGGTTTTTTTTAATATATGGAAAAATGTGCTGTTCAATACTTTTAAATTTTATTAAAACTCTACATTTGTTCAAAAGTACAAGATATAATAAAGTAGAAATTACTGATCGTTTACAATTGGTGTAATAAAGCAGCTATAATGTAATTATTCTAAACTTTGCAGTTTTATAATAGTTACCAGTACCTCCACGCAAATAGTACTTTTTAGGGGAAATAATTTATGAAGTTTTTATATTGCGTATAGTAGGTATATATATATTCCTAATAGTGTTAGGAATAAGACCGAAAAAGTTCCCATGTAACCAGTGTCGCAACATCCCTTTTTTGATAAAAACCTCCCACCGGTGGTACATTCTGGCGGTTTTTCTTACTTTTCACGTAAACCGTTATTTAAACGTAAAAAAATGTAAAGAACTAAAAATGTTGCCCATTTACTTCTACACAAAAACAGTTGTACCAATATTTTAGCTATTCCTTACTCAATCTCGCAAATAGCGTTCAAAGTTAGGGGTCGGGTTTATAAGGCCGTTAAAATATGTAGAATTAGGTTTTAATGGTAATTACAAGTTGTAATATACCTACATAGGTAAAATTATCTAGGTCAAATTTTAAAATTTTGCTAAAATATTTATAGAGTACTATAACTGAGCATTTTATAATTTAAGCTCGTTTCCACACCACTCATGAGGTAGAGCTCTTGGTGCGTTTTTTAAAAGTGGTGTTTCCAGTAGACCTACTCCACTGACGCTTCGATTCTTTAATGGTTTGTTTTGTTGGATCCTGTTCATTTAGCATTTCATCAGGTGATGAATTTAGGTAACCTTGTCCATTGCAGTTGGAGCACAGTTGAACAACGTAATCCAACTCTAACACATCCACATCGTTTACTGCAACCCTTTTTACAATTGCACGATATAACTTTTAAAATAGAAACTGGAGCAGGCGCCTCTGCAGTAAAAACTGGTGACGAAATTTTGCCCATTTTCCACTGCGTTGGGTGCATATATTTTCCAAGCTAAGATTGAATTTGGCGAAATACCCGGTAAGTGTGTTGTTTTAATGCTGCAGATGTTGGTGGCAATTTAGATGAAATTACAGCATAATTGTATTGACCAACTAGCTTATTAAAAGAAGTAAATTTGTAGCTATTCAAGGAAGTTTCCGTTCGTTCAGCTTTATATAACACAAGTGTGAATTTCTCACTAGCACTTTTAACCTGATCTTTCATAGATTCGGGGTTGTTGAAAATACGAATAACATCTTCCAAATCCTTTCTCTTGTTTAATATACCTATTATTTGGGATTTTTGTTTTCCGGAAAAAGCAGAGGTGGTATCACAACCACTAAACAGTTTCTTTAATCGCTGGACTTATACAATTATACATATTTTAAACAGCCAGTTAAAAACTACCCCTAATTTTGAGCGCTACTTGCGAGAATTGAGTAAGGAATAGCTAAAATGTTGATGTAACAGTTTTTAGAATAGAATTTAATTGGCAACATTTTTTTGGTCCTATACGTTCTTTCCGGTTGGTTTCGGAAGTATACGGTAAAATTCGAAACAGCTCGTATTCTTTTTTTTCACCTAGCATTGTTATCCTTGTTGTCTGTCTGTAACTTTTTTTTGTGCGCACGTTTACTCTGGAACCGTTCATGATATTGGTTTGAAATTTGGTGCACTTATGTCTTATAACGAGATCTGGAATTAGATTATATTTTGATCTAATTCCGTTGAAGGGTTCGAGGGTAAATGGGGTAAATAAGGGTAAATAGACAAATCAAGCAGGTAAGAGTCCATAAAATTGAAATTTAGAGCATGTATGAAAAGTCAAGGTCTCAAAATTTTTTGGCACCAGCCATATCCTCCCCCCCCCAATATCATCCTCAATACTCCCCCACACTATTATGAAAGGGAGCAAAAAAATTTAAATGTGACTTAGTGCGTATACGAAACGTCTAAAAATTTTTTTTTTGTGTTAGCTATCCCCTCTACGACCCCCATTGCCATCCCCACCCTATTATTAAAGGGAGTAAAAAATTAAATTGGGATTTCGTGTGTATACAAGAACCAAGGGACTCGATTTATTTCTAAGATTAGTTTCTTTATCAATTTTGTGAATTTGAGCTCTTAGTTTTTTTGGCATTAGCCACCTTTTCTACCACCCCTATTGCCACCACCACCCTATTATTAAAGGTAGTAAAAAAATATATTATAATTAATTAGTGTGTGTACGAGAACTAAGGGCCTCTAAAATTTATTTTTTGGCATTAGTTACCTTCTCTACCACACCCATTGCCACCCCCACCCTATTGTTTAAGGGAATAAAAAATTAAATTGAGATTTAGTGTGTATACGAGAACCAAGGGCTTCTAAAAATTTTTTAAATTAGCCACGCCCTCTACCACCCCCATTGTCACTCCCATTCTATTATTAATGGGAATAAAATAGTGGGACTTAGCGTATATAAGCCTTGGATACAAAATCTGGATGTGGAAGTAGTGGTTCCTTAGACAGCGGTTTTTTCTTTTGGCTTGTAACATACATTTTCATTAATTTCTAACTCTTCTTGGTTAGGGGTCTCTTCTTGTACATTTTATTTTTTAAATTACCACACAAGTAGAAGTCAGGGGTGTGAAATCGGGAGACCTCGGCAGAAACTCCTGTACTGGACTTATACGACCTACCCACCTGTCTGGAAAATTAGCTTCTAAAAATACTCTTCAAACGTTGTGAGCTGAAGCACCATCAAGTTGACAATGCAGGTTTTCTTTAACATCTTATGGCAGATCGTTATGAAACCGAGGAATTTCATTCCACAGTAAATTCCAAAAGGCTTTTTATTTAATCTTAGAATGAGTAATGGCTCCATTGTCTAGTTGTTAATGCATATGCGACACGCAACACACATTTGTATTTCGCGGGCCACATCGCCAAGTCGCGGGCCACTTATTACCAAGCCGCGAGCCTTAGATATCGCCAAGCCGCGAGATTATTCGCACTTGTGCGGGATTTAGATGTACAGGTGAGTAACCTTATTATCGCCATATTTTCCGACCTTACTCAAGTGTTTAAAAAATTTATAGGCTGGTTGATCACTTTCTTTGGAAGTATCTAGAGAGACGGACTCGACCCTGTCGATTGAGCTGCAGTATTCTACCACAATTTTATATGGCTTGTATCCCTCAGAGGTAAATTATTCCTTTTGTCAATTATATCTAATTTAAATTGCTCTCAGTACATTTCCGACTTGCAAATTAAATGGGTGCATCTTAGGGTCCACGGACTAGGTTAGAACGTTCTATGGACTAGGTTAGAACGTTCTATGGACTAAGTTAGAACGTTCCAGACTAGGTTTAGGGAGGCCATAAACCAACCACCATCGTCTGGCCCTCGAAGTTACCACCGTAGAGCTGCAGTTTCACCACTTGTTGACGTCTGGGTATCGTATCATCTAGGTAAGTGTTATTGTTTCCTCTGCCTGGAAACCACCTTTAGTGGTTCTGCGTAGCAGTATTTGTTTTCTCTTTTAACTTACGCTTGTATATATTTAAATAAAGATTTTACTCGTTTATTATTAATTAAGTACGTTCTCTAATGTAACCCATTGCGGCCTCATTTATTCTAGTCAATCCTCACGCTTATAAACCAAGTGTACCTACACGAGGGCAATTTATCTTTATTTATTTTGTAACATACTTATCAGAATATAGTCATACAGCTGCACATTGCTAGGTTCATATTAGAGAACCATAAGTTGTAAATACTGTAGTATAGTACTAAGAATGGAACCCTCAACGACTTTATATTAAATAAACTAAACACTTCTAATAGTTTATGTTAAACTTGGGCTTAACACCCTTAGATTTCTGAGCTAGTGAAATTTTTGTCGTGGGCACGTTACTTCACTTATCCGGGATATGTAGTGTCCGCGATCTGCTACTCACAGCAGCCCAAGTGTTTTGTATGATCTTGCAATCCCTACCGCTTCACAGTGAGGGGAGAAAAACCAGTAGCATAGCCATTCCTTACGCCACACCAAATATTGACTTTCGAAATATATCGCCGTTTGGTATTGATTACCCATTTGAGATTTTCGTTAGCCCAACAGCGATAATTCAGGGAGGATATTAACCCATTTGTCGTAAACTCATTTGACGTAAACTAATCAGAAAATATTATATATTTAAGAAAATTTGTATTATTTAAAAATTGACCCTGGACCCAAAAATAGATACTTGACCGTCTCCCTATGTTCTAGAGTATGTAATATTTTTGACTTGAAAGCTCTATGCTCCAAACTTGGACCTTACTTACGTTAAGATTTATTGCTGCTTGTCTTAGCCCAGGGTTTCGACTATGTGGACTGTATTTTTACGGGTCGGTTTCTGTTAGATATCGAATTTTAAGTAATTGTTTCTACTTTGTTATGTTAACGTCGAGATAATCTAAATCACCCCCGTTTTTCGTTCTATTAGGATTCACATTAAGAAAATTGAGTGTTATCGTGAATTGAATTTAAAAAGTTTATCTAGCTCTCTTTCTGTATTCTAGATGCAAAACACATCGTCCACATTCAAAATAGCACACGTTCTATACTCATATGTCCCAAATCTGCCCAAGGAACAGGATGCGCATTCATAATACCCCAATACAATATCGCCGCCAAATTTAAGTTAAGTCAAGAAATGTCTATCTTTTCAGCAGAAGCAACTGCCATTTACAAAGCCATTGAGTATGTCACTCACTCAAATATTAATAATAACTATATTATAATCTCAGATTCCTTGTCAGTTTTAACATCACTTAATCATAGTTATCCGCCGAATATTCCATTAAATCCCTTTATTATTAATATTAAAAAAATCATTAGACAGTTATACGCAAATGGGGGTCGCATAGCTTTTATGTGGGTCAAAACGCATATTGGTATTTATTTTAACGAAAAAGTCGACTCCATCGCTAAACAAAGCATTTCATCCGGTTTAGAAACTCCAAAACAATTAAGTTACGATGATGCTGTGAACTCCTGTAAACTTTTAATAAAAAGAAAGTGGTCAAACATGTGGCAAGAATTTGTTGTTACCAACCCCACAAGGTACACTAAAATTAATCCTGAAATACCATCCAAATTCTGGCATGACAATCTTAACCTACCTAGAAAGTACATAACAATTATCAATAGAATAAAATTTGGGCATGGCTGTTATCCTTCACATCTCTTCAGAATGGGTATTTCCCCTACAAATTTGTGCGATACATGTAACATTGAAGGTGATTTGGATCACGTATTCTTTGACTGTAATAAATACACAGACGCAAGTAACGAATTGTATAATCAACTGATTAATTTAAATATAGAAACCCCTTTCAACCTACTACATTTAATATGTCTTAATAATAACGACATTCTAGGCTGTCTGATATCCTTTTTATATAAAAGTGGCATAAAAATTTAGGTTAGAGTTGGCATTCCTGTGTTTAAACCTTTTATGTATAATCCGAGGCCTTTACCTGTGTTGTGTAAAATCAAAATGCCTTGACGGGCCCCTAGGCGAGAAGCGTGTGCCCTTGTTTAGTTCCCATTGTGTTCTTCTAAAAACCTTCTCTTGATAGAATTAGATTTAGCGTTTTCAAATAATAGGACAGTGTATCTGGCTGTATGGACTATGTCCAAATACCATTAAAAAAAAAAAAAAAAAAATACTCATATGTCTTTGTAAACAAATAGTTTATTTTCAAAGTGTGAAATAAAAATTCCAACTAGTAACGATGATATGAGCAAGCACATAGGTAATCGGACCCATTAGCCCGTGCAAGTTTTTATCACAATATTTAGCTGATTTTTCAAATCCACGTTGACATTAGATTGGTTTACGAGTTTTTGCATATTTAGTAATAATATAAATATATAATCATAACTTGTATATGTTTATAAAAGCATAAACTATTAATGTTCTGCTTTGAGATTTATTTTACTTACACTAAACATTATATAATGAAATCATCATTCTAACTTTTGGTGAATTTCACTGTTAAGTATTTTAATTTAATTCAATGTAGACTCTTCCACTGTAAGGTTGTTTGTAGTTTTCAATAAACATCTGAAGATAGTTCAGCATCAATTTATTTCTCACCTCAAACACCGACTCTGCTAATACGTTATGAGGTCCAGGTGATTATTGTGTGTTTGTGGCGCTTGGAGTGTAAACAATAAACATTCAATAAATATTTATAAATAACTAGCCATAATCAGTTATCCAGGGTGTTAAAATGGATCGACGTCAAAAGCGTAATATAAAACCATTTAATGGTGAAAAATATGATAGCACTTCTCGTATATAGTTAACGTTATAAACTTAGAAATCCCGCCGGAACCAAATCCTGAGTGGCTTAATCAGAATTTAACTGCCTGTAATATAATAATAGCCTTTTTAAGTGACTCATTCCTAAATTTTGCGCAACATAAGATTTATGCAAAAGAAATTTTGAACAGTTTAGACGTAATTTATGTGCGGAAAAGTTTTGCCACTCAATTGGCTTGCCGCAAGAAATTATTGTCTCTCAAATTAGAGGGGAACACATTATTAACAACACACTTCTACAAATTGGATGAAATTCTTACGGAATTGCTTGCTGCCGGAGCCAAGCTTGAAGAAATGGATAAGGTCTCACATTTGCTAACCACTCCAAACACGTACGATGGGGTAATGACTGCTCTTGAAACTCTTAACGAAGATAATTTAAACATTGCCTTTATAAAACTCGCCTCCTAGACGATGAGGTAAAACTTAGAACTGAGGTAAATGCAACAACAATGTTAAAGGCTCTAACCTCTGCTTCATCGTGTAAATCAAATACAAACAAATATAGAAGATGTAAACCAAATCAGCGCCGTAATGAAAAGTTTCAATTCAGGACTGACCGAAATGTTAAGTTCCAAAGGTCTAATAATTAAAAGAAATTAACTCGCAAATTCTCAAACATGCTGTTTGACCGCTGCGGCAAAACCAATTATTAC
Organism: Leptura quadrifasciata; assembly: GCA_963675555.1. Lineage (NCBI taxonomy): Eukaryota > Metazoa > Arthropoda > Insecta > Coleoptera > Cerambycidae > Leptura > Leptura quadrifasciata. The sequence continues at coordinate 50,200,653 of OY776678.1, forward strand.
AGACGAGATTATATTTATCTAAAGAATGCTTGAGAAGAACGAAAAACAAAATTTATTTCTCATCTCAAACCCCAACTCTGCTAATCTAATATTGTATTATTTTATAAAATAGCTGCAATGGTATAGAGGTGGAAAAGTCTTTGACATACTCATCGAGGTTTCCATTCAATCTTACGGAAAATGTGTTCTTTGCGTATTTTTCAGAAATGGCAAAGCTTATAAAACCTTCATGTCTTTGGTCGTAGTATTCCATGGTGAAAGCTTTACTGACAGCTGAAAAAGACACTGACCTTAAAACAGTTTTCTAAGTTAGCGGTTTATATGAAGAGGCAGTCTGTTGAAATTTATAGAAAATACTCTACTTTTAGATCACCAGCAACCAAGCATTATCACCTGTTTGTAAGCTTCAGTTATGGAAAGCGTCCTCTTCAGTCGGTAGGTATTAATACCTTTGGGACAACGCCAAACGAACTTGCGAGATATCTTGGGTTGCCCAATCTGCGTGAGTATACTGGTCATGGTTTCAGAAGGTACTTTGCCACCATGCTGGCAGATGCAGGAGGGGATGTTTTACTGTCGAACAGGCATGGTGGCTGGAAGTCACCGACGGTGGCAGAATCTTACGTTGACGAATCAGTTAAAAACAAAATTGAGATATCATATTAAATTTTGCAAAAAGAACTATCTGAGGAAGCAATCTCAAACGATGTCATTGACGCTAATGATATACTGCCTACTACATCGAGAAATCACGAGTTGTCTAGAATTCATATTGAAAATTATATTAATTACAAAATAGAAGTAAATATCGTACAATAAAAATTTTTATTGCACAGTTTCTTATAAAAGATAAATTTGTACACTGAAAGTGATGTAAAAAACTGTTACTTTTTACACGATCGTAGGTAAATACCGTTTTATTATATTAAAGACACCGCTACGTGTTGTATTTATCATAGAATTTTATTCCATTAATCATAAATACTATTCAAATTAAAAGTGCTCTGTATTGAAATAGCAACAAAACTTGACACGAATGAATATTTCAAGATTATAACTATCTAACCCTAGTCTATCAATCATAAGTGGTTCTAAGCAATGTTTCATTTGGTTAATTATGTCATAAAAATTGTTAGTCATGAAAGCGAATAACTTTATTGCGAATACGTTTGCATCAATACTAAGTTTATTATCATATTTTGAACTTTGTATTGTATAGCCTTCAACTGATCCTTTAATTGTGGGTGTATGTGATGAATTGTGTTTACCAAGAAATAAAAACTTTAATTAACTTGTACAATGACAATAGCAATCAGGAAATCACTGTATACATAGTAGTTACAAAACTCCATATTGTGTCTATTAAGGTTGAACTAATGGTTGCTGCTGTTGTTTACTATGCATGTGTACAAAATTTTGTAAATTTTGAAGGAGAAAAATATAATTATTAAGTGTTTCACATAGAGGATATTAATTTGAGAACATATTTATTTACAGGGCTTAATTGAATAATAATATTTTCGAAAACAATCTAAAATGCGTCTGGTAAATAAAATTTTTTTTGAGAAACCTCCTCTCGAACCCTTGACAGTAGTTTCCTGTCATCTCATAACCTGAACATATTTTTAATTTTCAAAAACCGGTTCCGTAGAATGCAAACTTGACCTAAACGCAATTTTTCTACACATTTTCACATACTGAATAATTTTTATTTGAATTTTTTTTTGATCTTACGAAGACTTGATTTTTAGTCTTCCTTGAAGCTTTTCCTTGCGGCCTATAGAAAAATTTGCAAAGGACTTTTTAAATGCAATTTCTCATCTAAAACAATTTTTATTTGAAACCTTTTTTATTTTTGTCGGAAAATTTTTGTGAGACGTATTTGATTATTACTGAATTCATTATTATTCAATAGACTTTCTCCTTGGACTTTCTAAACTTTATGTATGAAATTTTGTTCCCACATTGTGCCGTAAGGCTACATTTTGGACAGCAAAATACAAACTCAAGTTGAGCATAACGGCCACTTGAAGTTACCTGAACACAAGGCGGTCTCCTCGTAAAGGTAATCAAAGGTGAGAACCGATTCAAGCACACCCAAGGTGATTACTTCTATTTTTAATACCGAATGAATAGGGGCAAGCGTAGATGCGTCTTTACTATGTACATATTTCGATATGCGATGTAAAGCAACGTTAGGCACGGTTAGTACTTAGATGGGTGATCGTTTCAAGTGTTATAGTATATTCCATAAACGGGAGCTAGAAAAAATTGCAATCGTCTCAAAATTTGTCAAAAAATCAATTCTTTCACTTCACCTTGTCAAACTATAATAAAAAGACGCTTAAATTAACAAAAAACTACAATTATTTATTACGAAGAAATCTAGAAAAATTCACATAACACTAATAATTCATAAATAGTCCGAATTTATCAACACCGCCGTTCAAACATTCATATTAGTCATTTTCTAGCAAAAAAGTTACAAACTACAACCCTAAAAAATACAGCCCCCTCGATATTTCGATTCTCATCATAACCACTTTCCACACCTCAAGCCGCAATGTTATATTTCACTTCTATCAATTATAAAACATTTTTCTCTCAATTTCAACTTCCCATTCAAATTTCCATTCATATTTTAAAACATACATCATTCACTTTCCTGATGTGCCAGCTAATCGATTCTTTCTATTTCACGAGTTCTCATTAACGTCAAACTTATTCTCATTTTATTTGTTCTGCTAGCTGGCTCACAAATTTCTATACTTTTTTCCATACCCCCTCGTAAAAATATTTTAATTCAATCAAATAAACTTCTTATAAATTATTCTTCCTTTCAATTTCACCGCTCATTCATTTTCGCATTCAAAATATCAACATAATTAATCTCCATTCAAATTGTCCTAATAAAGTATCGGTACTTTCGTCCCAATCAATATCAAAACTTACTCCCGAACATTCCAATTTTTATAAATATTTTCAACCAATTTTCGTTAATAACTCCTAAATTCAAATTGATTCGAACTTCATTCACATATCAAAAAATTTCCCTTTTCAAGACCGATACTGTGATATAATTTTCATATCCAAATTTTCCATTTTTAATTTTTCTGATGCAATATTGTGAAATTTTGTGCAATCGAAGCCCGCACGGAATGAGCGGGGACATATCCAGACCATTCCAGATCTCTGCTCTTCTTTGGCCATAACTAAGTAAAAAGGAGTTTTCAAATCAAATATTATAATCTGTCGTCGCGCATCAAACCAAAAGTGAATTTTTCAAATCTTTAGAACCAGCCGTGCCATCGTGTTAATATATTTTATTTTAAACGGAACTTCAGTGTCGAAAGTATTTATTTTAATTTGTGTGAATTAAATATTTTAAGTTAAACCGTTCTAAACTTTGTTCAGTTATAATAAATAAATTTATTTCTTGTCCGTGTTAAACCAAGTGTTTTACTCAAGAAGCAGATACAGGGTGAAGTATTGAACCCTACCATTTACAATAAAATAAATCCAAGTGAATATTAAGCTATTCCAAATGAAGCAACCTACTCTAGGGCTTATACAGGGTGTAGCATTGGACTCTATCCACCGTTTTACGTGTGACCCACCCACTCTTCTCAATTAAAAAAATAAGTGCACGAAGGGCTCCTAGGATCTTTATTAAGCTTTGAGGCTCTAAGCTCTACCGAAATCTTTTTATTTTACCAAACGGGGGGAGCGTTTCCGTGTTCTTCCAGCGGCTTATATATCACTGTATGCGCGGAAGCTATACAATCTTAGGCGAGAATTGTATAGGGGATATAACATCCTTCGGAGGGGATGTAAAGTCGTCGGTCTCTTGTCTATTAAATTTTAGGCAAGTAAAAGTTTCCTACTCTTCTTAATACCTGGTTGAGGGTAGCTCGTCTACAGGCGTTGATGTTAGGCCTCAGTAGCGGAAATAGGCCGACCTTAAATAAATGTTAAAAAAAAGAAATACCGAATGAAGAAATTTGGAATCAAAAATTAACAACATTCGTGGAGGCTACATTCCGGACACCAAAATCCCAGCCCATGCCAAATACAATAAAATACCCGCCGAATATTTTTATTCGATAAAATCTTCTTATAATCCACAGCTGGGAAATAATTTCAATCAACTTTAACAAATCGAGGCTCCACTAACATAAATATAGGGAATTTACAAGTTAACAAAGCTAAATAATTAACAATCAGTTTACAATTGCAAACATAAACAAATAATAAAGAAATGAAATGAAATAGAATTTGTTTATTCTAATTCTCACGCAATTATTAAGAGATTTTCTGTTTTAGTTTTACTATATCTATTATATATATCTAATCGATAATTATGTAAATAAAATGCACGTGATATTGTGAAAGATCCATCCTCTTGGAGTCTGAAGGACGTTTTGTTACTTAAAAGCATTTTGTGTACTTCTCCAAAAAAAGGATTAAGATTCACTCACGATCTCTTTATTTTCCATCAACTTAGATCGAATTACAAAATTTACACTTACTCTCTCATCTACAACTCCTGAAGACAGTGTTAACTGAAACTTTTCACTGCACTTTCTAGAGACTATATCGCCTCATACGGTTTTCTTATTGTCAAAGGCTTACTTAAGACCACTTCCTGCAAAGTAGAACTGAAACACAAATGAAAGCAGAGCTGTTGAAAGTACCCAATGAAAGTACTTGAAGTACCAAATACCAAGTACCTGACAAAGTACTTGCTGCTCCAATTCCCAAGTACTATGGCCTGAAGCAAAGTAATTCAAATACCAAATACTTGTCGAAAATACTTCATGTAAATCGCAAGTACCGTATTTCCGTACCGATCACAAGCTTTCTCATTTTTTTTTATGTTTATTGTTTATCTGTATGGAATGGTCTAATGAGGGCCGATGTCCCAAAATCAATAGGCTTACAAAATGTTGACAGATATAGTTCATTTTACATTTCACGGTGAAAGTTTCACGAAGGTTGGCGGTGTTGGCGTTCAGGTCATCATTTTTAAATTTCTAAATTTATTCGCAGTGCCTTTGCTACAGGAGCTGCTGGCACTGCTGTAGTAGTCCCATAACAACAGAAATGCATGTATTTTGGGGCTACGAGAGCAGTGCCGATAGCTCTATAGCACAGGCACTGCGAATAAATTTAGAAATTTAGAATCGATAACGTGAAATGAATTATAGCTATAGGCTATAGTTAAACTCCGTCAGGACGTTAATAGAGATAAGGAAATAAAACATGAGGGGGCCCTGAAACATTTGTCGCGGGGGGGGGGGGGTGTCAAAAATCAAAGTTACACCACTGTGTAAAGGCATTCATATATATGTATACCATGTAGAGAACCAGTCGTAGTATTTAAATTTAATTTTTGTATTAATTCAGCAGTTATTATTTCTTTTCTTTATCTAACAACCTTCCTTCCCATAAGGGTACGATTGTTTTTAGTTCAGAAGTGGGATACCCTGCTCTAATTTTATTCAGTGATGTCGACAACCCCCAAAAGTTCGACAATTGAACAAATACACTGTTGATGATGGGCACTCAGGCAGTGCAGCTGCGATACGAGTTTCAGCTGAACAAAATGAGTTGTGTTTGGCAAGTGAGAGCAGAGAGCCTGGTACCCCACAGAGTGTTGTGGATTTACAAGGTATTTTGCCAGAAGCTTGAGCAGAAATAGCAGCACTAAAAAGTCAACTTGTAAGTACACAATCGAGTAATTTTGTTCGTGACCATTAAAATGATCCTGTGAGTGATGAAACGGGACCCAAAATTACAAATTGGTCAATATTTAAGGACGATCGTTTGATTTCCGAATTGAATCCTTCAGATTTAACGCAAAGTTTTGAGGACTGGTTACGCAAGCAAACGGAGAAATACACAAATGTTGGTTATAGTTGATCGTTTTACCAAATTTTGTATCATTGAAGCTGAATATTACGGCGCGGTATGTTATTAAAAACCTGAATCATTTAATAGACATTTTTGGGGGTACCAGTGCGTGTTATAACGGACAATGGATCTGCCTTTACGTCAAGGTTATTTCGGAAGTTTTGCTTAAACAAAGGGATCAAACATATTTTAAATGCAGTTGTTACCCCACGGATTAGTGTGAACGATACAATCCAACGATCCTTCTCAGCACTAAATGAAGGTTTGTAGGATGATGTGTGGGACGTTCATGCCAAGAACGTACAACGGGGTTTAAATAGTACTATTAATAGAGCCATAGGGATGTCTCCCTCGAAATTGTTGTTTGGTGTGAAATCACGCTTTGTATCAGAGATCATCATATTGAATGAATTACAGCACGAGATGAATCGTGAAAATCTAACTTCAATACGGAAGAAAGTAAAGAGTCGCTTGGATAATGACCAAAAGAAGCAAACGGCACAGTTCGACTCCAAGAGAGGAAAACTAGAAATTATTATGTTGGCGATTTAATTCTAGTTCGAATAACCAGTGTACTCTCTACAGGAGAAAGTAAGAAACTTCATCCTAAATTCAAGGGACCAGCCAAAATTATCGCTAAGTTACCAAATGATGATGGGTATGAGGTGATTAGAATGATGGCAGACGTAAGCACAAAATGGTGGTGGCAGTCGATCACATGAAACCTTGGATTACTTTGAAGGAACAAGTAAGTTCTGTAGGTACGGCATTTGTAAGCATGTATGGTATTCTATATCCGGAATCATGTGTGAGGTCCAATACATGCAAACCTAGTCAGAGTGACGTGCATCCGTAAGTATGTACGGTTTGAACGCCCGAACGCATGTACGATGCCGCATCCGTAAGCATGTACGACTTGAGCATCCGAACGCATGCACGATGCAGACAGAGTGTGAATGGTATTGAGATGCATATTATGACCGATGTTTCGTATTTAATGCCAAATGCATATATACCCGAAGGCATATGAAAGAGTGAATGAGTAGAGTCCGTAACCTGTACAATTCCTAAGGAATTCGAACCAGGAATGACGAATGGCTCACTAATCTTCGCAAGAGAAGTTGTTCCAATCTTAAACTGTTCAAAGGCATCTTTGCATGTTGCACGCGGCTGCAAAATAACTTTTAAATCAGATTTCATTGTAGTTCTTGAAAATTCCTCTGAAGAGGATTCCTATGGCATATTGAAACGGGTTGGTTTTTAATGAACGATGAGGCTCTTTAACAATATCATAGGCATAGAAAAGAAACAATAACCACATTAATCCGGCGATTAACGCAAAATCATAAAATATGGACCCAATTCATTTTAAAGCTCTTTTATTTTATGAAATTTCCAAAACATTTTTTAAATCATAATATTGCAAGGCACAACCTAGGTTGTACCTTGTTAGCCCGCCTGCATTTACGATGTCCTTGAAAAGTAATTGATCTACCCTTCGAAAATTGCTGTCGAAAAGAAAAATGTATAAATTAAAAAATCAATTAATATCGACATTTTTTAATAATTACAGCACCAAAAAAGTGTCCTTGCGAAACGTATCCACTTTTTAAGATGAACTTCTCTTTATTACTACTAAATTGTTTAGTTGAATCATAATTCATAAGTTTTTGTATTAAATTTCCACGAATTCAATGTTATTGCTGATTGCACAAAATAAAATATTCAGTGTTGAATAAATATACAATTATCAATAGTATCATATTTTTTACCTTGGTGTTATATTGTCCCAAACAAAAGGCGGGCGTGACTAATGATCTTAAAAATATTTTATGCTAAATGAATCATGCACACTAGGTGAATAAATAGTACAGTGCATACAAAATTGTTTATTGTGTTTTCTTTGTCTCAAAAATAATAAAAAAAATATAAATACACCTATTTATAATACAAACGTACAAATGAAGAATAACTATAAAATCTAATGGATTTTCCATGAAAAGTCATAAAAGAATGAACGCGTCTTTGTGATTGTGTAATAATTTATTATATTTTCATAATGAGTATAACGATAACGAATTTTAAATAATGAATTCTATTTTTTCCTCTTGTTATGTCAATAAATTATTATAATAGTATTAGCCATTAACGGTTTCATTTAAGATAATATTGTTTACATTAAAAGTAAACGGTTAAAATATACAGTGTGTTCAAAGTAATAACTTTAACCTGGAACCTTTGTTAAACTGAAAGAGATATGAAAATGTCAAAATATTCGTTTTGGTAGAGGTGGATGAAGATCTGCAGTATTATTCAGCTTGTAGCTCGTACACTTTTGTGCAACGAAATCCCACACACTTGAAAAATAAAGTTTTTAGTAATATTGAGTGGTGTGAATCAGTCTTTTTGGAATTTATATTTTTTATTACCATATAGGTTACAAAAAACTGACATTGATTGTGAAACGTCATAAGTAAGGTATTTGAATAATGTCGTTCCAGAAGAAAAAAATATAATAATAATAACAAACAAACGTTGATTACATAAATGGTAACAGTTCGGCTACGCCGTTCTTCCACACTACCGAAATATAGAGAGTAAAAAACAATAATAAGAAAAGAGCCATCCACTATAAAAAGCATTAGCACTAAAAATATACGTAAAAACTTAATAAAAAGAAAGACATGCAAAAAGTTTATATATAGTACGAGTTACAAATTTTGCTACGAGTTACACGTACATAAACAAATAGATACGTTGGATCTTAATGATTATCAGATATTACGTAACGAAATCACTTGGGCTACTGTAGCGTAGCAGATACCGTAGGCACTGACTTACCCGGAAAGTGATGTACGTGCCTACGATAAAATTTCTCTAGCTCAGACTATCTCAGGGCGTTAAGCCCAAGCTTACATAAACTATGATAAATTATTAGTTTACTTACTTAACAAATCACTGAGTTTTTCCATATGTAGTGGTCGCAGACGAAATAATGACACTTTCTTTAAAAATGAAATGCACTATATTGAACAATTTACAAAATTGGTTCTCTAGAATATAACCTGGCGATGTTCACAGTTGTGGCCAATATTTCACGATTAATCAGTTATAACATTCATAAAATGCCTCGTGTAGCTACACATCGGTTTACATTTTGATCATAAAATTGTCATAGATTCTGCCACAAAGGTTTGATTTAAAGAACCTCCTTAAATATATGTAAATATATGCATAAAATACTTAAAAAATGTACAGGTTAAAATGCCAAAAAGTATAAATTGATGTCCAGCGGAATCACTGAAGGTGGTCCCCGGTAAGTAAAAATAATAAACACACACTTATTTAGGGTGGTACGATACCGAGTCCGGTGGAAGAACTGAAGCCCTGCAGAGATGCCTTCGGGACACAAGAAATGGACCCAAGGATGGGGTTGATCGTGGCCTCACCAGCCCTGGAACCTTCCACTGTTTGTGGATGCCCCGTCCGTGGAACTTCACTGACGTGCGTAGAAGCCCCGTCCGTAGAACCCTAAAGATATCACGATTTAATTCACAGTCAGAAATGCACGTGAAGCGTGCTTAATGTGAGAAATTCTGACATAACCTACAAATGAAACATAATTTACCTCACTGATGAGGGAACAATCCACCAAAACTCCTGGAAGCCACAGTCGGATAAATGGGGTTGAGTCGCCTTTTAAAGTTGACACTGTATTTCCACAGGAAAGCCTGCAAATTTGCGAAACACGTGGGTAGAGAACGGGCAAGATGGCGTGAAGAGGTTAGCTTACCTTGTGTAATTTAATATCCTGCTTCCGCAGATAAAATTTACTCACAAACACAAAATATTCCGCTAAACGGAACAACAACGGATTGAGGAAATTTTCTTGAGTTGGTTATTCTAAAATCCATGCGGATGCCTTGAATAAAATCAAGGTTCACAGAATAACAACTAACCAACAAGCCAAGCCAAGCCAACCAAAAATGTCTGCTTCCATTTTTCCTGTTGATCACGTGTCACAAATGTGTCGCCCTCCCATGGAGAATAGCGAAATGTGTTACGGACGTGTAGCAGTTGTTATAATGCGGCCCACAAAACGCTAAAGCGTATGGTGGGTCGCATACGCTAGAGGTCCGTAACAATTTAATAACATATATTTAATATTTTTTGTAAATGAATAAATTGATAAATTGAGCCAATCTGAAATCTTATTTAGTAAATGCGGCGCCATATATGAAAATGAACCCCCTCAAATTGCTCGTGAAATGTTATGGTACACAAAAGGAGTTAGTACTTACATTTAAATTATGAACATCAGATCTTCTTGTAAGTAGGTTAAATAGATATTCAGGTTTTTAATACACTATAACTTTAAAAAGGAGTATATGATAAAGACAGATTGCCCTATTGGTCACATTAAATACTTTAAATCTGATTAAATGAGGGGTTATATCGAGGAGGGATACAACAGATAAAGTGCATATACATGAATTTTGAATTTTCTGCAACTTGTACTTATTATAATTTGTTAGAAAATGGTAATAAACTGGAGAACAATAGTAAATGTGAGGATCAATAAGACTTTACTAGTTTATTTTGTCTGCTCGCTTAACTGATTTTTTAGGTGGTATAATGACTTTAACTTAAAGTAAGAAGTTTTAGTTATGTAATTAATATGTTGGTTAAAGCTGAAGGATTGATCAATAAACACTCCAAGATTTTTTGCTGATTCTACCCAATTAATTTGCACATTATTTATCCATAAACTTTCTTGTATTTTTGTGTTTCTTACTTTTTGACACCATTCGATGGGAACGATTTCGATTTATAACAAATGTAAAAATTGACAGCAAAAAAATCACAGATACGACTGCACATAACGGCGATTGTATTTAATGTGTAAATGATGTAACGTAATATTTTCTCGTGGCTCCGTTTCCTTCCAAGATGTAATTAAATCTTATTGATATAGGAGCAATTAGTATATGACAATAGTTTTCTTTTTCTCTTAGCTCCTCTCCTCCTCTAGCAATTTTCAATGGCCGACTCCAATTCTTTTTCATTTCTTGTTCTGAAGTGTCGCCCATAATTATTTTTCACTAGCAAGCCCCAGACGTTCTCAATTGGGTTTATGTCGGGACTGTGCGAAAGCCACGGTAATAATTTAATATTATTGTTACCATTGAGTAATTATCCTGGAAGTTTGAATAGGGTAGTTGTCTTGTTGATAAATGAAGGTGTTGTTTGGATGTAATTGTTCCACCGAAGGAAGCATAACGTTTTCCAATATATCCCTATAAACCTTTCCATCTACCATTATCCATAATACGCCCACTACACCAGGGCCATGCATTAACAGAAAATCGCCTGAACCTGTTCCGCGGAAACACGCAACGTTTGTGAAATCTGGTATACCTGGAAGGACGGTATACCCGAATATGTCCGACATTACAAGACTGGAAAATTTTTTCATCAGTAAACACAACATTGTTTGAAAATTCCAACGGACGATACACATAGTTTATATAAAATACAATGCGGTTTTGCTCCTGTTCTTCTATTAATATGGCCTACTTGGCACTTGTACAGTTTTTTAATTCCGATTTTCCTATCCGGCTAGCTGTTGACGTCGATGCTAGAAAATTTGTCATAAACACAGCGTTTCCTGCTGTTTGAAATGTATTTTCCCTCAAATAGCCAAGGAGCACTTCATCTTGATCGAGATTAACTTCTCGATTGGCCTGAACCATCTTTTCTCTTTACACTACCTTCCTCCTCCTACCTTTTCTTCAAACTCATAACAGTACTTTTATTCAATTAATAATGGTAAGCAACTGCTCTGATATACCATCCCTTTTCAATTTTATAGAGAGAATTAAAATTCTTTCATGATCATTTAAATTTGGCATTGCGAAAATATCACACTGACACTGACAAATAAATATAAAATGATTTAATATAGCGAAAAATATGTGTACGGGATTTCATTGCGCAGAAGTATACCTCACAGTCTCCAATTCCTAAAATCAATTAAATTAAAGGTATTTTTATAGAATGCAATATCGAAAATCGTTTTCTTATTTTCATTTTTAACAGGAAGAAAAATTCAATACTGACTTGTTTTAGATTGAATGTAAAGACATGGGATGTTATCGAACTATGGATAACAGCATCGGCTATAGATGTCGGTTTGGGAACCTTGGACCACTGGAAGTGCTGAAATATTTAAAATAATCTATTATTTTTTTAATCACACCAATGGGATTAATTTATGGGTCATGGTAAGAATTTACATAACTGTTATAAGCACTGGCAGTGCTGACAAAACCTTATGGAGCATTTATTTTAAATAAATTTTAACTAAATTACCCTATATCCAATAAAAGAAATGCATGACGGCGGCATATCCTCCAACTAGTGTTCGACATGGAAAATATTAGTTTTTACTTATTTTCTTTTATTTTTCTTAGGCGTATTATAGTATTCTGTTCTGGATTAAGAATTCATTGTTATATTTAATGAAATCCTAAATCTAAGCCTTTGTTTTTTGTATTAAACTATGTTTGAGTTCTAAGAATTAAAGAGTAAAAGTAAAAAGGAGAGAAGTTTCAAAATTATGTTCCTTATATTAGCTAGTGATCTAATAAATATTGGAAGGTCTATTTAATTTTGATCCGGAGACGCTCTAGTTCAATTCTTTAACATACTTTAAATTATTAAGAACATGAATAAAGTTTAACTAATTTCTAGAAGAATCTAACTGCCTGGGGCTCAGAGAAAGACAATTATGGGATGCCCCCTTCCTCCCATATAAAATAAAAAGGAATACTTTAAATAAAATTAAAAATTAATGAAATATAGATTTTAGTGCTGATATTGGTCTGCGGTCTTCTGTAATTTTTTGTATTCTACACTATACACATTTTTCTAATCAATGACAATTGGTCTATAAACATGTGCCAATGTTGAGAGAGTCCAGGACCCGTACTTTTAACCTTTTAGCATCACTTTTAACCTAATAGACCTGTAACTCGAGTGTGTACATTTATTTTTCTAACCAACAGGAATATTACATAATAATTAACAAATACTTTCATAATAAACATATACTACGGATTTTCTAAATATTTTTTAAATTTTAAAAGTGGGTTTCTCTAGCTTTTCTATTCGCATATTATTCGTTTACTACAGTGGTCAAATCTACTTCAGAAACAGCTTTTGACTCAACTGGTAATAAAGCTAGGCAACTCAGTCTAGTTTGACCCATTTGCGATCTCAGGAAGGTAGTCTTTAATTATTTTTAATTCACTAAACAACCTTTCGAGATTTATCATTGTGACAGGTAATGTTAAAAACAGTACAAAAGCCATATACGTCTGGATAAAAGAATCCCATATTGCTTAATTATAAATTCAAGGAATTCCCTAGTTATCATAAACAGCAGTTTATTAAATGTTTTAAATGAATTGTTTTCTTGTTTAAGTAAGTTATTAAAGCTCCTCCAACAAGGGCGTCACGATGGGCCCTCAGAGTTACTGTGCCCCCAGTATTTGCCCTGAACTGCCATTTGGTAGTTACACCACTGGCATTTAGACGACCGATCTTTGAATTTTTAATTTGTGTTTTATTACTCATAAGGGGCCATCCATAAATTACGTCACACTAATTTCATGATTTTTGGAGTCCCCCGTCCGATCCTTGTCACACGTGGCCACATTTGTGTGACCCCCCACCCTTCCCTGGTGTGACGTCACATATTTTGCAATTTTAAATTTAGAAATTATTAAATTAAAACAGCGCTTCCAAAATTATTTATATATTTCTATTAAAAATCTGTTTTCATAAAATCAACAATATATCAAACATTTTACAAGCTTTACAAAACATAACAAATCAAATGAACGACACAAAATTTAATCATCTCTTGTCTATGGACTTTGAACCCATTGCTTTATATAATTTATGAATGGCATAGCAGTCACTTCGTTCTCGATTTGGATAATGTTAGGAACATTCGATGTGTCAACATCTTCTTCATCCAACCATACAGCATTGTCATCGTTTAATATCAAACAAAGAACTTCCCTGGTACGTCTGGCTGCAATTCTTTGAGGAGGAATCTTCGTGATGGATAAAACCTCTTGTTGCCTCTTATGTGATTGCTTGTATTGGTTAGTGGCTTTGTATGATGAAAAATATAGGCCACAGATGTCACACGATCGTTTAAATAAGTATGTCTAGACACTGGGGCAATAGCAATCGTACGAAACTTACTTCAAATGTGATGACTTTCGGAGATCCAAAGATAACTGTAGCAACAGCGGAGCAAATTTACCTTCGGAGTTATCATTTCTTACGGGTACATACCCATCTGACACCTGTTTAATCAAAACAGGTGGTGGTAAAAACCCCTCTTTTAATAATCGCCACAGGCTAAATCGTAGCACACGGCAACACGCAACAACCTCGCATTTTACTATTTTTTGTAAACAATATTGTGAATCATGTACGTGACTTGCGTACCAAGTAGCATCATTTTGCAGTGTCCTAGCCTGTACGATATCCAGTTTGGTATCTATTGGCACAATCTATTCGGCAACCACAGGAAAATCGTCAATGACCAATTGACTCCAAATATTAGCCAACACCATGCCCATACTCTGAAAGTTCCGTTTTTCTATCTCTAAGTTAGTAGTTCGATTACTGGAATTAAGATGTGAACTGAAATTGTCATGTTTTAATATAACACCCGTAAGTTCGCGACTAAGAGCCACCATTCGTCGCTCCACTCTGCCAAATGCACTTCTTTCTGGAGTATTTGTGGCAATGTAAATAGCATGCAAGTCAAAATCTTTAAAATGTTGTACAGCTGAAAGTATCTCGCTCGTATATTTTCGTCGGCACCACCATCGCAAGTAAAAATAAACGCGGATTTTACAAAACCTTCTCGAGTCGTCATTAATTTTTCGAAAGCAAGTAATTCAGAAAGTCTATGTACGTCTGTGGCATGAGTCTCTGTGTTAGAGGAAGAATGTTTTCCACTACGAATCACCAGTATGTGTAGAATGTGTCACAGCTTCAGGTTTCTCTTCACCATATCTCTTTATTACAATACTTGCATAAATACAGGGAATGAGTTTATGGTTTTCAGCGACCACAAAATCATGATTCGGTAATTTTTACACGGCAGTCAAGGTGCATTAATATTGGTGCTTGAGCATTTGCTGCTATAATACCAATACCTAAAGGCACACGTGCTTTGTCATCCATCGATGACGCAAAATTGAAGCTAAAGATTCAAGGTTTCTTATCGTAACTGTACAGAATTTGCCATTTGCCATTTGCCCCTGTATTGACCCGTCTGGGAAGGAGTGTTAAGTATAACCCCGATCGACTGATAGTATAGCTTTGTTTACATAGTTCAGCTTGTAAGTCGTCCAATATTTTGCAACACCTTATAACTTCAGTGCGACGTCGATCATCCGCTGCGCCACCAAAAACTGCAATCTCCTTTATGACTTCAAGAAAACCGGGTTGATTTTCTTCTACTCTAGGCCGATTAACAGTATCTTGAAGTTTAAGAGCTGCTGCTAAGTCCGAATTACTTTCACAAATTTCTAGAATTTTTTGCTTTTTAGAATCACGACTTTTTTTGTCATTCCGCTGCGCTCATATTTCTCTTATATTTTGTTCCTGTTGAATGCCTTTCTTTAATGCTATTATTTTTTTTGTTGCTTCATCTATCGCCATACCAGCATCGCGTGCTAACAGCAAGCTATTGAGCTCGGATTCTAGTACTACAATTTTATTCCTAGAAGCGTTCTGACTAGGCGTTGATTTAGGTACTGTTTGAAGTAACTGGCTTCCACTTGTAGCACATTAATATCTTTAGTGTCTTCTGGTATGTCCTGTTTGGTTTCTTCCTGTAATTAAAATTAAACGTATAAAATGTTGAATTAATAAATTAATTCTGAATTTTAATGCATTTCTTTTACTTAAAATATAATGACGTTTTGGGCCATTCATAGTATGACCAGCACGAATTTCATTTCTTAATTTAGCATTTAACTCATTACAGTTATTGTACTTTTGTGCTGCTGTTTGATTAATTTTGTGCCCTGTATATTTATTTTATATTAAGGCTACAGTCTTTAATTTTCACTTCATCTCTGTTTCAATTGATATATTTGAGATGATAACATCTAAATTATTAATTATAAAATTTAGTGAAATAGCAGTCGATGTATTTGTATTTATTTTAGCATTTTTGTGATATTTTTGAATTTAAGAAACTGTTCGAATATTCCAGGTCACCTATATATCTATTTAGTAATTTTCTACCACTATTAAAGAGCACTATTTCCCTTTTTAGGACTTCGGAAATATGATCAAAACATTTAGAATCGTGAAATCACAATTCTCGTTTAGGCATTTTATGATACCTTGTAAAATACCTGATTTAAAAGAAACTTTACATTTTTCTTAGAAGTCTCAGACGATTCGCCTAGCGTGTCGCCTGCCGTAACTCTATTCCGATCGTTGTACAATAGTACTAATAAATGCATTTGCTAGGTAGATTTTTATAGTTTACTAGATGGGGACTACCCTTATTTATATAATATATCTGTAGTAACTCTACCTCTAAATTTAAGTGGTAAAAGAGGCGAGTAAATTATTTCGAATCTTTTATAAGTACTAATTAATAGATTCTTCATAATAGCCAGATATTTTAAATATTAATACAGGATGGATCTATTGAGGTATTCAAACCAAATGTCACTTGCACATTCAGCCTACTGCGACCTTACGGATATGGCCAGAAGAAGTTTTTTTTTATTTAATCCACTAGGGTACGGTAGGCATTGCTGTCACTTTCAAAAACACATCGCTAGACCGTGAAATGCGTTGTCGCTTTGTGTCGTGATATGGAGTGTTTATGCTCTACTCTTTGTCATTTGGTTCTACTGTTGTTTTTCTTGTGGGCCTTCTGTTTCCTTCGTATCTGATTTCGGCAACGTACAAATCATTGCAATTTTTTTATGATATCTCTTCTCATTACTGTTAGTTCTCAGTCTACTTGATCCTGGATTTATTGATTGATTCAAGTATGTACGTAATTACAAGAGTATAGATAAGAGCACTCAGAGGGTACTGCTGATAGTACCTCAAAGTTACCTGCAAAACGTTCCGTGATAATGTTGACAAGTGCGCCGTAAAAATGGAATTACTAAACTGCTGATAAAATTTTCGCCAAAAACCTCTCAAAAAGTGTTCTTATAAGCACTACCGTGAGTACAGCTAAGAGTACCGGTAGTTAAACTACTAGAAAATACACTAAAGTATTGTTAAAAAAGGGTACCTCGCTGCTTTTACTTAGTCCTGTTTCAAGCACGTATGTTAGCGTGTGCTATAATACTGAACTTTGAAGGTCTGTACCATAGAACCTTGAGGTCCTAGGGCTTTTGCCCATTGAGACTTTTGATCTGGATGTTGTGTAGCATATCTTATCAAAAAATGAGCAAAATTAACGGGAGCCGGATTTCCATAAGAAGTTTGCGGAGTCCTCTGCATTTTAGGGCTAGTAACAACTAAGTATATGAGATGCAATTTCTTTTATAAGGGCTGAATAACTTGAAATTCAGTTTATAATTTAATAGTAGTTCCCTCCAATAGCCGTGACGTCAATGCTTTCGCATGTTCAGTACAGTTTAAACATTAAATTTGTATGGCAACCCTGAGCTACAAACTTCACCATTTTCTTTGACATTTTGCCATTACTTTGTGATTCAAAAAGTTAGCTTTTTAGAGATGGCTTAACAATTATAAGACTAAAAGTAATGAATTTCATTTTTTTAACATTTAAGGTAAGCATATTGTAATTTAACCATGAATTTATCACTTGTAAGCAGAGGGTATTGTTGAGGAACAGTATTGGACCTAATACTGTTCCTTGTGGTACTTCCATTTTTACGACCGAGTCGGAATTTACCTCATTACTTATTATAAACCAAAATCCAGATTCAGGTCCGTCTTTACAAAAAACTGACTATTTCTTATATCTCTGTACATTAGGAAGCATATTTATAAGAAATTATCCAATTTTGTTACGTAGTGTCACGTCTTTAATTTTTGAGTTGTTGCATTCTTTATATAATGAAACATTTCAAATTAACTTCATAACTGTTAAAACAAAGTAACAAAAATTTAAGTTTAACGTTTTCCTAAAATTCACGATAATAAACTTTTTTATTTTACGGATTCGATGTAATAAAGTTAAATTTTTATGTGTAATTTTAAAAACAGCACATGTGAATAGAATCAATCTACACATAAAAAGAAACGACTAATTTTAGAACTTATTAGTTGATCTTAAAGCAAAATTTATATTTATGAATTGATAGGCATGGCAGATTAAGTATTTATTTCTCAGGTAGTTTTTATATTAGGCCTGGCCTAACAACAGAATATGCTTTTAAACCCTCAAGTTAGCCCTGTCTAGACTTAATTCCAGCCCAGGTCAGGAGACATTCTCTTAACGTTTTTATGTATACCAAGTAATGGACATTAGAAGATAGAAAGAAATCGTTTCATTTATTTTCTCGTAAATATGGAAATGAGCTTTTGTAGAAGGAATTCCCAATAGGTAAAGGTTGTTTGCTATAAACTTTTAAAGTTTATAATATTATAGTATACATTTGTCTGTAAATAACGTCAAATGGACAGAAAGTTTAGTGGTTTCTATACTTATTTCGCAAATTGTTTTAATATATAACAAGATAGTGTCGTCGATGGTAATTAATATTCAATAATAATAGAGCAGTACACTCTCCTTAATCAGCAGCTTGAAAGCGTCGGCGTCGTTAGTTAACACTAACAGTGACATACAACTGTATCCACTACGAAAAGCCTGATGTTAGTTATATCAAGAGAAATATGATTTGTGTCTAGATGTTCCAGTAGATGTTTAAAGTATTTTTTCAGCAATTCCTGAGGAGCTCAGAAGGATACTTAGACACCTTAGATCTGAGAGATTTTGTAAATTTATCTTTCGCGGTAAAGGAGCGCATTCATCCAACATGTGGAACTTTACAGTAACGGCTATTGATTATATTCACTGAAAGAGCAAAATAGTTACCAATATTTCAGAGAGAGGGACGACAGTATTTTTAAGTTTTGCGAACGCGTTAAATATAAATTACACTGCAATTCAACACAAGTGGGAACATAGAGGATGTCCTGTAATAACGTGAAAATATGTAACTCTAGATACCCTGTCGAAAATTAAGGCGGGTTCTTCGTATAAACTTTTTCAAAATAACCCTTTCCTGTCCAGCTACACCCCCTTAAAGGGGTGTGCCAAAAAACGGTTTTTGATTTCTATCTCAAAATAACGTAATCGGAAAAAGACGAAATTTGGCACATCTCGGTTACTCATCAAAAGGCATTTAACGGAATCATTTCAGCCACATAGCATGTAAACAAAGGGGTGAAGTTAACTACACTTCTTGAAATTTTGTAAATATCTTTCTGGCTGGTTAAATTTTCAATTCAATTTTTTCAATTTCAAAATAACTAATTATGATTCATTCTGGTCGATAGCCGAGTGGGTTGAGGCTCGAGGTGGCAATCGCGATTAATCACACGGACATCGCACCACCCGGTTCGAATCCTGGCTCCGGCACTGGCACTGTCGGAGGAAATAGTTGTATGTCCGCGTTTTTTCAGTGTGTAACCCCCTTCCGCACAAGCCCTGGCTTCTGGAATTGGGGGTTGTCTAATTTCTGTGGTGTTTATTTATTTATTTAGAAACTTTTTTATCTCTTGAAAAAAGTTCATAAAATTGACCATTTTACATCTGCCTAAGTGATCAATCAAAAGCAATGAGCATAATTATATTAGTGTAAAATTCTAAAAGTAGGCTAGTGTCAAATTATAATTTGACATTATTACGTTGTTTCTTGCCTTTGAAATAATAAGATAATCATTCCTTGCTACTTAATACTAGTAGTTTTGTAACCAGATTTTGAAATGCATAGTTTTAGTAATGAGTAATATGCAGACATATATTTAATTTATGGTGAATCTAAAGGAAATGGTTCAGCGGCAAAAGAACGATATCGTCGTAAGTTCCCTACTCGTACTGTGCCAAATGTTTGTACTATTTTTAATATTCACTTAAAGTTAAGAAAAACGAGGTGTTTTAAAAAAAGAAGTCATGATTGTGGTCGTCAGAGACAAATAAGAGATGCAATGGAGGCACAAATATTACATTATTTTGGTGAACATCCTGAATGTAGTATTAGACAGGCTGCTCTTCAATTCCACATAACAAGAACATCAGTATGGAGGATTTTGAGAAGGCAAGGACTTTATCCCTAACATTTACAGAGAATACAAGAGCTGTTCCCTCGTGACTTTCCAGTAAGACTAGACTTTTGTAGAATTATACTTAGGAAGCCGTTAGATTTTACAAGAAATGTACTATTCACAGATGAATGCTGCTTTACTTGACATGGAGTTTTAAATTTTCGTAATCAGCATTTATGGAGCGACGACAATTCTCAGGCTGTTGTAAATGGAAAATATCAATACAACTTTTCAATAAATATTTAAATGGCCTCCTCGGTTCCCAGATATGAATTCATTGGACTATTACTTTTGGGGCAACTTGAAAAATGTTGTTTACTCGATACCTGTCCCTAACGTCGAAGTTTAAGAGAGATAATTTTTAATGCTGCCAATGAAGTTCGAAACTCTCCACATGTTTTAAATAGCTTGTATGGCAATTTTAGGAAACGGTTGCAAACGTGTATTCAAGTTGGAGGTTGTCATTTTGAACAAATGCTTTAAAAACAACAATTGCTGTCTTCATGTTTAATTTTTTTTACGAACTTCACCATTTTCTTTGACATTTTGTCATCACTTTGTGATTCAAAAAGTTAGCTTTTTAGAGATGGCTTAACAATTATAAGGCTAAAAGTAATGAATTCCGTTTTTTTAACGTTTAAGGTAAGTATTGTAATTTAACCATGAATTTATCACTTGTAAGCAGTGAGTATAACATCTTCCCATTTTATTTTCTGTGAATATTAAGTAGTATCATCGTCATAATAGATGACCAGTGAAGTTATTTTTCCGATATTGTTCATATACACAAGGAACAGTATTGGACCTAATACTGTTCCTTCCTTATCTATTATAAACCAAAATCCAGATTCAGGTCCGTCTTTAGAAAAAAATGACAATTTCTTATATTTATGTACATTAGGAAGCATATAAGATATTATCCAATTTTGTTACGTAGTGTCACATCTTTAATTTTTGAGTTGTTACATTCTTTATATAATAAAACATTTAAAATTAACTTCGTAACTGTTAAAGCAAAGTAACAAAAATTTAAGTTTAACGTTTTCCTAAAATTCATGGTAATAAAAATTTTTATTTTACGGATTCGATGTAATAAAGTTAAATTTTTATGTGCACTCAGCATTTAGAAATCGATGGATTGGAAGGGGCCGAGAAGCCACAATTAAACGGCCCCCTCGGTCCCCCGATATGAATCCATTGGACTTTTACTTTCGGGGCCGCTTGAAAAATGTTGTTTACTCGACACCTGTCCCTAACGTCGAAGTTTTAAGAGACAGAATTTGTTATGCTGCCAATGAAGTTCGAAAACTCTCCACGTTTTAAAATAGCTTGTATGGCAATTTTAGGAAACGGTTGCAAACGTGTATTCAAGTTGGATGTCGTCATTTTGAACAAATGCTTTAATATCTAAAAACAATAATCGTTGTCTTTATGTTTAAATTTTTTTACTGTTTAAATTCATCTTTTGTGTATTATGTGTAATTTTTTAAAATTTACTCGTGCAATTTATAAGCACCAATTGATCATATCAGTACGTAATATAGCCAAATTATAATTTGACACCAGCCTACTTTTAGTATTTTACATTAATATAATTGTGCTCATCGCTTTCGATTAATCACTTCCGTAGATGTAATTTAATTTTTCTCCTAAAAATGGTCGATTTTATGAACTTTCTCAAGAGATAAAAATGTTTCTAAATGAATCATATTGTTTAGTTATTTCTTTTTAATTGAAAAAAAAAATAGCAGGCAGAAAGATATTTACAAAATTTCAAGAAGGGTAGTTAATTTCACCCCTTTGTTTACACGTTAGGTGGATGAAATAATTTCGTATTTCTCCGATTACGTTATTTTGAGATAGAAATTAAAAACCGTTTTTTGGTACATCTCTTTAAGGGGGTGTAGTTGGACAGGAAAGGGTTATTTTGAAAAAATTTATACGAAGAACCCGTCTTAATTTTCGACAGGGAATCTACAGTTACATTTCTTGCACGTTATTACGGGACACCCTGTATATGAAATCATGAAAAATATAGCAGCGAAGTATTAAATATAGAAAAGAATATAGAAAAAGAAAACGTCTGCCTTTCCAGTTATTACACCAACAATTATCATTGGTATAGAAATCGACACAGTAAATAATTTTTTTTAATCATTCGATTTCCTTTAAATTAATAGTTGTCTACCCATATTTAAACAGATTACCTTAATTATAGTAAACGTTAATGAATAATAAGTATTTTCGTTTTCAAGAATTTAGAGGCTGTATTATTTTAATTGGAACGGTTTAGAAAAAAAATCAATACATTCAAGCGCATTATTTATCCGTGCATAAAACAGGAAGTAGTTAAAATAGACAAATAATTGATAAAGCAAACTGTAATACAGGACGTTTTAACAGTGTAGGACATAAATAAAATTCAGAAGAATATTTATATTCTTTACGTCAAAATAAGGAACAAAAGTTTCTGTGTCAATAGAACCGCCAGTACTTCGTTTCCGACACATGTGGATGAAGGAATAATAGAAAGCGAAAATTTCTGTACTTTAACAAGAAACGGTTTTTTGAATTTTCATGATATTTGGTTTGATCTATTAGCGGAAATGGTGCTTATTCTAGATCCCACAATGAGGTGTATCTTGGGGTTCTGAATTCCTTAGTCCAGGAATATTGGAGAGAATTGAACAGTTTAGTGTGTTACTAGTTTCTACAAACTCCAAAACACTCGAACACTACAGTGGAATACACTACTTACCTGGAGTTAAATAACTTATTTCTCCATTCCATAAGGCTAATGTTCTAAAAATCACTACAGTGATTATTGAGCAAATTTTTTACCTCTAAAAATAGACAAAAGTTTGTTTTTGATTGTTGATATTCCATTTTTAATACAATAATTTTGTTGTGAGTTAAAACGTTACAAGTTAGTATTAAATATGATTACACACCTTATCCTATCCACCTTTACTGATATTTCATATCTGTTCTGTTGTATGTTTAAAGCTTTCCAGTCTCTTCCTTCCTATTCGTAACCTTTTTGTTGCGTTTGTTTCTTGTTTTCTTTTTGTACACTTTTGTCTCTGAATTCATTTTCATTAAAATTTTTCAAAAATCAAAATTTATCGAAATTAAAATTTTTAAAACCGCAGTTTAGGCCAGCCTATGCTCAGTCAGGCGTTTTCACATCTGGTGGAAGGCTCCTCGTTTAGGTTGGGGTGTCTGAGTCAGTGTAAAAATTTAAAAAAGTGCTTAGTGCGAAAGTTTTTTTAAAAAATATGTGATTTGTAAGTTTAGTTAAGTCTGTTTTAGATATGTACAACTTTATGACCTAATTTTATGGAAGACGTTTAGGTTAAGCTGTTTTTAATTGTCTTTAAGCTGAACCAGTTCCATTCCGCCCGACCTTGCAATCCGCCACCATAAACAACGCGGTGGTTGCACGGCCTGCCTCCGGGTGGATTCTGGGGAGGCCCATGTAAATTTTAGTTGTTATAAAGTAGTACTGAATTGAATATGATTATTCTAATTTTGCGATTGTGTAGTAACAATGTGTCACCGGAAAGGGCACCGTACTCTTGTAAACTTTGTGTATTTTTGATTTGCAGAGAACAGGTCATACTTTATAAAAAGTTTTGCTTATCTTAGGAAGCCATAAACAGTTGTTAAACTTAAGGCAAATTAAACAGGGCATTCTAAAAATTAGAAAATATCAAATCGACTTATTAGAGCATTGTGAACCGAGTCTGAGAACACCATTGCAGATTCTAGACCGTACAGGACGCCCTCAGATCCTTTGCGGGCTAAGACGTCCACCTTCTCATTACCATGAATGCCGTCGTGTCCTTTTGACCTGAGTTAATTCTGTAATTACTTATAGCAAGCAGAGCCGCTCTGCTATCCGTAGATATACGCACTGCTTTCTCACTAGTGTATGCATTGGCGGTTCTTGTTATTACATAATAATAAATAATAGTGGTATATGCGCCTAGCGGTATTGTCGGATGTAGAGCTCGTTCTTCAGAGTAAATCCCAGCCCCGGATTCCTTTTCTGAACCATCGGTGTAGATCGACACATCGGGTTGATCATTTTCTAACGTGTTCAGTCTTGAATGTAGATAAAGAAGGAATACGATCATTTCCTCTTTCTAGAAGAGGTATTGTAACTTCCCCTAGTATAAAGGTATGTCTCGTAACCGTACCCTTCATAAGCCCTTGATGTTGCTGTTCTTTGCTTCACTCTGGGTCCCACCAATCTATGGCTGCATATCAAAGTATGGGTCTTATTGCGGCATTGTACAACTGAAGTGAAGAACCCTAGAATTTGCCTACTGCCCGCTAGCTTGGGCATATTCATATTGAGGACTTTCCCTTTCTTGGTGAATAGCACTAACTCTATTTTCTGAGGTTCACAAAGAGCCAATGTTCTCTGCACCAACACTTGTCAATCAACTTGGGAGCTGTTTGCATAAGTTCGCATAACTACCCCTTAAATTTGTCATTTAGCAGAATGGCAATATCATCTGCGTAATCTGCTGTGAAGCCACACTTGGTGATGCGATGTATAAAGGCTATCAGCAACCATGATCCACAGTATGGGTGATAGGACGCCTCCTTGTGGTTAGCCTCTTTTTACAGTACTTTTGACCTCTATGTTCCCCACATTATTCGGAGAGCTCTCCATTTAAGCATGTTTGTTATCCAGTTATTGAGAGTACTGAGAACACCATGCATTTGAAGAGCGCTCTCTATATTCTCAAAGATTGATTGTCAAACACATCTTCTGGACATTAATTAACTTTTTACAACATTTCTGGACATACTATGTTACTGTTGGTGCAAAACTATTACAGCATGAAAAAATTGCCACCAGATAACTTCATCAGCATTGCATTTTTCTGACAAAATATCATGGTGATTAAGTTTTATACTTTTTAAATTCTATAAACTTTATAATATATCTCCTCAGAATTTCGTTATTAACATTAGTATGTATAGCGTTGATTATTTATGTCAATACGACTATCTTTGTTAAAAATGGGTGCTCTTCTATACCTCCTGAAATGTATTATTGTTAACCATATTGGCAGTCTTTAATTAGAAATGACGGTATGTCATCAGGACCAGCTGTAATTTTCTAGGTCTCTTGCAGCTCTATTTAACTTTTCATAATTTAATTGAACTACTTATGCTCATTTTCATTTGTGTCAATAATATCCGCGTCTACGAATGTAAATGTTTCAGTAAATGCTGTTTTGAAAAACTTAGTGACTGAACATTTCTTGTGGATCATCGATAGAACAATGGTTCTAAATAAATACTACTTGTAACAGTCGTTGCGTTTTTTTTGTTGCTGATATATGACCTCATATATATTTCTTTAGTACGCAATAAATGGACATGAATTATCTACCTCATTCTAAACGTTAACTAAAACAGAATAAGCCTATATCATAAGCTATTTGCATTAAAAAATTGTCTGGAAAATAAAAAAAGTTGCCATTCACACATTTTAATCTCAAGGATTACAGACCTATAAATTAAAAATATCAACAAGCGACTTAAAAATAATTCACGGTTTTGCAACATTTAATTTGTTAGTTGATACTTTTTTCTACTAACTACTGATTACATATTTACAAGACGTGTGTAATAACATTTCTAGAATCCGTTTTGGATAAATATCGTTACGCTTTTTTTCAGAGTGTACACATGTTTCATTTACAGTAAGTCGCATTTGATATTTACGAGCTTATTCGCATTAAAACCCATGTGGTTCTAACTATTTTTGTTCTTTTGCGTATGGAGAGCACCTGTTAGCGTCGAACAATATGAGCGTGTACATGCCAAATTGAACCTTATTTCTAGTTAATCTGTATCCAGAAAGGAAGATATATATCTATGCCGTACCCATCAACCAAACACAACAGAAATCCCAGCACCCCATCTCTGTTAGCGACCCTTTGCTTTCATATTAGACCCATTTGCAGGTGTCTTGAGGGTGTTTTTTCAATGGCTATGCACATTCAGGTTGAGATTTCAGCGTGTAAAGAATATCGACTTTAAAAATTTGTAAACCTCTGCAAATATCTTTTCCTGACACATGAGGGTAGCCCTAGTCTTTTTTATATTCTACACTGTATTACGTCAAATGTAGGAGGCATTGGCGTAGATGAAAGCATAAGGAGATGTTGCTCAATATTTTTTAATAATTAGTGTTCATTTTCTGATGTAATTTCTTACACAATTAAGAGTTACATCAACCCATTTTGCCCATTGGCAAGTTCTTTATAACGATTTGTTTTCTTTTTAACCGACCACAATTTTGGCAGGCATGTTATATGTTATATGTTCAGTTAATCTAAATTAATTTTGAAAAATTGTAGAAACAGCAGAAGAATTTAATATAACACTCTTGATTTAAAAAAAGTTATTTATATATAACATTAATTTCAATGATTGACTATGATGAATATTATTTGTTAGTTCTGGCACTTCTCTAAGATTATAGGTCAAAAAAGTTATAAGAAAAGCCGAGTGCTGTTTCTAAAGTTATTTATAACCAATAACAAACTCCAGACAATCCACAACATGCAAACTAATGAGTTAATACGGTAAAGAGAAAGAGAGATATATTGAACATAATTCAGAAATATAAATACTGTTAGTGCAGTTTTCTGGGAGCAGATCTGAAATGAACATACCTAGGGACAGTTTGCACACCGTTCTGTAGAAGTCAACACAAAATAATTCCATTTGCATTAGAAGTTGCCCTTATTACTAATGACATTTTTCATAACTAAATTTTTAATTTCTAGAGTAATATAAAATGATGAAAGAGACATTATTTGGCTAGCTGGCGCCACAGTTACGCATACATTCAATAATAGATTAATAGGAACCGCAGATGAAGAAAAAAATAGACGGTTTCTATGAAGAGTTGCGGAGTTGCATGGAACATGTAAGAGAGTGCAAATACATGACATAGTTATATTGCTTGGAGACTTAACGTGAAGTTGGAAAAAGAGGAAGCTTTTTAAATATATTTGGACTATAAACTCTACATACTGAAACTAATATAAATAGAATCAGAGTAGCATAATTCACAAACTGAACTGAAGAAAGGAATTAGATAGATCACATCCTTATATCAAAAGGATGTGCAACCGTCTATGTAATGTCCAAAAGCTTCACGGAGTGAACTCGGACTCATAGCATCATTTGGTGAGAGCCAGAGTAAAAAATTGAGCGGTAGTAAGAGACAAAAACATAAAATCTAAAAAATGCGATGTAAAAACTGGATGGGATCAACTAAAAAATACCACAATAGACTCAGCGAGAGAAACCATTGGGGAGATAAAAAAAAACAGAAAAATGCAGTGTGATATTATGACAAACACCTGTAGGTGAAAAAAGGTAGGCAGGACAACTACAAACAAATACAAGGAATAATAGATCATTATATATTGAAACACAATTACATGCCAATACAACCTGTATGAGAAAGAGAATATTAGAATACAATAATCGAAAATAGGACAGGAAATTATACAAAAGCATAAAATAAAGCACACAGATATTTTGGCCAAAACTAACAGACCAAGAGCTACTGGATTTTTCAATGGGCGTCTGAGAACCTTCTTCAATTATTATGATACGTAGCCTACGTAAGGAGTCAACCCTACGCTAGTTCTGGGTTCTGGCTGTGGAGGCGTTTTCATGTGACTACTATTTTTCACAAAGTCAATGTCTTTGATCACTTCAATTTTACAAAACGCCAATCAAAAAACTTAAAAATCATATGACACCAGGTGTAGATGAAAGCATCGTGGAGCTATTATAGAATGAAGGAAATATATACAACGTTAATTAAACCTGTAGTAATATGCAAATGTGAGATCTGGACCATGACGAGAAGAGATGAGGAAATATTTCGAATATTGGAAAGATATATCCTAATATCCCAGAACGCTGATGGAACATGGAAACTCCGAATGCATACTGAACCAAACCAACTGAATGAAGAAACTGACATTAAATATATACAAAGCTAAAGATTAAGATCGTCGGGATATAACGATGGAATGGGAGATTCGATATCAACAAAGGTAAGTTATGAGTGGAAACCTGTTAGAAGAGAAAAGAGGAAGACCTAGGATGAGATGGTTGGATGATATAGAAGATGATTATGAACATTAGAGGCTGGAGGAGGAAAGTCCAAGATGCAATAGAATAGAAGAGAATAGCCAGAGTACAGAGGTACTCAGACAAAAATTCACGGCCTGCAAAGATAAACATGGACAATTACTAACAAAAAAACAAGAAATAATAATAATAGTTTAAAGAGAAATTATGCGTAGGGAACAATCAAAATGCTAGTGCACTACCATACCGTAGAGCACAATATCAAGAATACAACTTATGAACAGGTAGAATAGGTAATTAAATAACTTAAAGATCATAAGGCACACGGTGTAGATGGACGTACAGCCGAGCTGTTAATGAATAAGTGAAACGTTAATTAAACCTGCAGTAACATGCAAATGTGGGACCTGGACCATGAGGAAATGCTGATCCTGTGAAAAATTAAGCCAATCTAGAACGCTGAGGGAACTCGAAAAATCCGAATGAATGCTGAACTGAACCAACTGAATGAAGACACTGATATTATTACAGATCATGAGGCACCTGGTGTAGATGGAAACACAGCAAAGCTGTTGATGAATGAAGGACGTGAATTATGGAAAGAATCTAGCAATCCTAATATTAACACAAGGGGAAAATGCTGGTAAGAAAAATATACTCTACTCTAAGGGTTATATAGCTTACGAAATCACCTTTATTATTAGTAGAATGCAGGTTTTCACGGCCGTTGTCTAATGAAGTAGATTCTTCCGGGTCTTGCCGTGGTCGTCGTACTTGACTCGACGTTTCGCTGATCATCCTGTCAGCTTCTTCAGAAGGATTCTAAAGATTGAATCTGTTGTGTTACACTCCTCGTTATATACCTAGGCGCCGTTTCGCTTCGCTGGTCATCGGTCACGCTTGGTTCGCTTCGCTGCTCATTCGTCGTGTTTGGTTGACCGTGACTTACTACGGTGCTGATACTTGGCAATACCAGTCTCCACGTGTTACTAAGTCGATACCCATCCTCTCTGTTAAAGTTGTTCACGTTTTTCATAATTTTCAGTGATTCCCTAATGATTCGCGGATAATAGCGCGTATTCCTGTCTAATATAATGATGTCCTCGTAGTCGATTTTATGGTTCTCGTTATTATGGACATGTTCTGCTATCGCCGACCTATCCGTGTATCCAAATCTGGTATTTCTCTGGTGTTCTTTGATTCTGCACTGGATACTCCGTCCTGTTTGTCCGATGTAGCTCTTACCACATGTGCACTTCAACTGGTAAACACCTTTTGATAACAGTTTGGGGACAGGGTCTTTGACTGAGGGAAGCATCTGCTGTATTTTCTTCACTGTTCGAAACCGTACACCTACTTTCTTTTTGAATAAAATCTTCTTCAGCCTATCTGTGACTCCCGCGACGTAGGGTAGGCATGCATACGTTGTTGGTTGTTGCTGTTCTTCTTCTGTAGTTCTCCTCTGGTTATTTACTACTCGTTGTATATTGCTTTGACTGTATCCGTTCATCTCTAAAGCTTGTTGGACATTGTGTAGTTCCTCGGGTTTGTTCTCGTCGTCGCATATTGTGTTGGCTCTGTGGACCAAGGTTCTAATTAACGCTCTCTTTTGTTGTGGATGGTGGTGAGATGTCGCATGTAGATAACGATCGGCGTGCGTTTTCTTTCTGTAGACACCATGGGCCAGCTTGCCATTGTGTGACCTTTTCACTAATACATCTAAGAAAGGTAAAGCTCCATCTTGCTCGGTCTCCATTGTAATCAATGTAATCAAGAGTTGAAAGACAAACGAGGACAGCTATCAAGAATTCATTAATCCCAGTAGAAGAACAACGCCGCCTGCTGCCAAGTGAAACCTTACCACCACGACTCTACGGCCTCCCTAAAATTCATAAACCAGGTAATCCTTTAAGACCAATCGTCAGCACATGTGGATCACCAACTTATGAGTTGGCCAGATACGTCGCAGACACACTGCAACCCTATATAGGTAAGACTAGTAGCCACGTAAAGAACTCCGGACACTTCGTAGAAATTTTGGAAAACTTGGAAATAACGAGTAATGATATCATGGTTAGTTTTGACGTCGAATCTTTGTTCACCAATGTACCAATTGAGGAAACAGTTAACCTGATTCGTCAACAACTTGTACCTAAAGGATTAAGAGAAGACATACCTGATCTGGCCCGATTGTGCCTGTCTACAACATACTTTCTATGGAATGGAGACTTCTACGAGCAGAAACAAGGAGCAGCCATGGGATCACCACTTTCACCTGTGATAGCCAACCTATTCATGGAAGCTTTCGAAGAGGAAGCCATACGCTGCAGTGAGAATAAATCAAAGTGCTGGCTACGCTACGTAGACGATACGTTCATCATATGGCCACATGGAGAATCATCTTTATCTGTTTTCTTCGACCACTTGAATAAACAGCATCCAAGTATCAAATTTACAATGGAGACCGAGCAACATGGAGCTTTATCTTTCTTAGATGTATTAGTGAAAAGGTCACACAATGGCAAGCTGGCCCATGGTGTCTACAGAAAGAAAACGCACACCGATCGTTATCTACATGCGACATCTCACCACCATCCACAACAAAAGAGAGCGTTAATTAGAACTTTGGTCCACAGAGCCAACACAATATGCGACGACGAGAACAAACCCGAGGAACTACACAATGTCCAACAAGCTTTAGAGATGAACGGATACAGTCAAAGCAATATACAACGAGTAGTAAATAACCAGAGGAGAACTACAGAAGAAGAACAGCAACAACCAACAACGTATGCATGCCTACCCTACGTCGCGGGAGTCACAGATAGGCTGAAGAAGATTTTATTCAAAAAGAAAGTAGGTGTACGGTTTCGAACAGTGAAGAAAATACAGCAGATGCTTCCCTCAGTCAAAGACCCTGTCCCCAAACTGTTATCAAAAGGTGTTTACCAGTTGAAGTGCACATGTGGTAAGAGCTACATCGGACAAACAGGACGGAGTATCCAGTGCAGAATCAAAGAACACCAGAGAAATACCAGATTTGGATACACGGATAGGTCGGCGATAGCAGAACATGTCCATAATAACGAGAACCATAAAATCGACTACGAGGACATCATTATATTAGACAGGAATACGCGCTATTATCCGCGAATCATTAGGGAATCACTGAAAATTATGAAAAACGTGAACAACTTTAACAGAGAGGATGGGTATCGACTTATTAACACGTGGAGACTGGTATTGCCAAGTACCAGCACCGTAGTAAGTCACGGTCAACCAAACACGACGAATGAGCAGCGAAGCGAACCAAGCGTGACCGATGACCAGCGAAGCGAAACGGCGCCTAGGTATATAACGAGGAGTGTAACACAACAGATTCAGTCTTTAGAATCCTTCTGAAGAAGCTGACAGGATGATCAGCGAAACGTCAAGTCAAGTTCGACGACCACGGCAAGACCCGGAAGAATCTACTTCACCTTTATTATTGTTACGTCTTTACACCCCTTAGTAAACACCCCAAGCGTGGGTACAATAATTGAAACACGAATAACACTAGCCATTGATTTAGTTAACAATTAATTAATTAGACGTTATAAAAATGAGCCAAGTGATTCTCGAAATTTGCGTGTTCATACAGACAAACAGATAAATACACGATCATAGAGACACTTTCTTTTCTATTATGTAATGAAATGATTATTTTCAGTTCTTGAAAAATGCACCAAATAAGAAAAAAATTTTTGAATTAAGCATAACACTATTTAATATAATAAGACTTATTTTATTCCTCAATTTCTTAGTACTGAAATATAGTTGGCAAATCGCGCGTAGAGTACAGTATTCCAATGTAATCTTTTAGTGTTTTGGTATTTGTGGGGGCATTTTAGTTCATAAAACATCTTTAAAAAATATGTGCAATCTATTAGATCATAAAACAGTTTCCATCAAAAGTACGGAAATGCTGTAATAAAATAAAAACAGATTTAAGAATATAAAAAATTCACATAAATTTATAACCGATAATAGAAATTCAAATGATATCGACCCTTCGTAGTAGAAGACAATCTTGAATCAACTGAAAATTGTCGTTTGCTTCTCTAACGCTAAGAACATTGTATTCTCTGTTTGTAGTATCAGGTATGATTCTCTGTCGGGGAAATTTAGACACAAACGATTTTTATATTTTATTGAGGGTATCGGTTATAGCCTACTTCGGAACAAGCCCCTTTTTATAGAGGTTGAGAATGTTCAGTTCTTTTGTGGTGAGTAAAAGAGCTAAGTTGCTAATTTTTGCAAAAATACATTTTGCATTGAATTTATTACACCAGAAAAAGAAATCTATTATGTGATATAAAATAGGATAACGCTAGAGTTCTGAACGCGGGATCGGTTGAAATAATTAAAATCCCGAAGAGGTGTCGCTTAATGACAGCGTTCGGGACTTTCGCAAAATAGTTGTAATTCCAACCACGGGACCGTTGTTATAAAATTAAAATCCCGAGCTTATATTTTCTGCCGAACTTCTCGCGCCACATCTGCAAGGGCAAGGGAAATTATGTATCATAAGCAACTATACTACATCAAATAATATTAACTTACTTAACCAAACAATATTCGAAATATTCATTTACGTATATTAGTTGCTAATCGAGCAGAAATACACCTCCTACATGTAGTAAAAAAAACTGCAATGAGATGATTCGAACCCTCAACCTCACACGTGAGAATTCGGGCAAGCAATTAAATATTACAAAATACATATGTCCTCCACAAACCTCGCCTCAGGATCGATCCTGCATCCAACACGCGATTCGTGATGGTGGCTGCAGGACCGGACAGGGAGAGGCTGGTTCGGCAAAAAAATAATAAACCTGAACCTACACACGTTTTGTCTAAAAACAAATTAAAATAGGTAATAAAATTTATGAACGCCAACAATGGCTAAAAACAATTAAAACACTCTAAAAACTAATGGCACGAAACACTAATAAAATTTGGCTGCTGGTGCGGGTACTCCAATCCAAATGAGAATCCGTTACAGGAATTCAAATAGCGGGCTGCGTTGAAGCTGCCTAATCTTTTATTTTCTAATGTTGGGCTTAAATGATGTTGTGGGATGTCAGACGAAGAATTTAGAACGGGCGAATAACTCACAGAAAACAAGCAATACAAAATGAAACAAACATGGACGAGAGGGGAGAGAAAAGTTGCAAAGATTTAACAGTTATGAAATATCAGTACAGATAGGTTGGAGAAGAAGAAGTTATAGTTATTGAAGGTTTGGCTATAGAGGTTGCCGGAAGATGGGCAGCGTCTGGTAAGGCAAGGCGTGTTTTATTCGAACATTATACAAAACATAACCTCTGACTTTTCCTTTGACGTAAACGTCACGGGCGCAGAGGCTTTCTTCCAATAATTCTATTATTTTGTAGATTCGGTTTTGAAGAGGATAACAATACATGTGGTAGAAAACCCAAATAATAGGAAAGAATATTATGCTGTATAATTTGTGTTATATTTTGGGTTAGCACACTATCACCCAGTTTGATGGTGTAGAATTTTTGGATGCAGTCCGCTATTGGCGTTATGTCGTGGCAGCGTGCGTAGAGATCTCTGAGGGAGGTGTACCTATCAGAATTCGAAATGAGGTGCATAAATTTGTATTCTAACACTTTCAGTTTGTTCATTGTCGTGGCCGACGTGCTGCACCAACCGGCGCCAAGTATGTGATCACCGGCCAGATCACCATGGTGCTCAATAATTTTTTATTTCGTCTGTTAAATCTGCTACCCCTGACCATGAGCGGATACATACTCCTGGAAAGGGAGTAGACTGTCCGTACTGACTCATTTACGTGCGTATTAAACGTCAGTATCTGGTCCAGTCTAACCCCCAAGTACTTCACGTGCCTTTTGATTGAAATTTGCTTTCCCCGGACCGTGATTGATATTAAAATCCCGGCGCATGAAGACTATCGCTTCCGAATCCCGCTATTTACCCGAATCTTCCACCGGTCGTAATACGCCGCGGCACGAGCCATGTGTGCTTTCAGCAGTATATTTGCGGCTTGCGCGTTATGCGAATGTGCATGCATACATGGCCGTGTTGTCGGCGTACTTTTCTAGCTTAGTCGGAGACGTATATGTTGTACAAGTTAGGATACAGACACGACCCCTGGTGGACTGTCCGGTTGTGTTGAAAGTTTGCTAATTCACTCGAACCTGTAGGGACCTACTCGTCAAGAACGAGTCAATAAGTTTTATGAAGTGCGTCGGGAAATTGTAGTCGTGCATTTTGTAAAGTAGTCCCGGGATCTAGACTGTATCAAAGGCTTTCTCAATATCGAGAAGCATTATTGCAGTGCTCTTCCCGAAGTTGTATTGTACCTTAACTATCCTAACGACTTGTTGCACTGTATTCGAACCCTTCCTGAAACCGAACTGACACTTATCATGTGACACTCACAATGTGAAGCTCATCCTGGGCAGCGTCAAGTCTGGACAGGATGAGCTTCTCCACCAACTTGGAGATCGCCGACAGTAATGAGATTGGGCGATAGCTGCCGGTGAGCTTCGCTTTTTGTTCAGTTTCAGGATGGACACAACCAAAGCAAGAATCTACAATCTAGGCACTGCACTACCGACGACTGTTGAAAGGACTACATACTTCTTGGTATATCAATGATTCCGTGGTCGGGATTACAACTATTTTGCGAAAGTCCCCAACGCTGTTATTAAGCCACACCTCTCCGGGATTTTAATTATTTCAACCGATCCCGCGTTCTTTTAAATAATTTACGATTTTAACTGTCAGGAAATAAAGAGTTCTAAAATCAGATCGTTTTACAAAATACTTATATATATATTTTTGTAAAGCACCTCGAATTCACTCTGCTATTCTAAATACCAGGCTCTTAAAATACAATTAATTCCCAAAATTTTCTCTTTTGTTAGTGATATTATTAGGACATAAAGAAGCCATTCTCAAAACTACTCATGATGGTGAATAATTTTCAAATATTTTTTTAAAAATTTTTAATCATCTTATTTAGATTGCCGTCCTGGCGTAGTTTACCATAAGCTATTCAATCATTTAACCAGAATATATGCACACATACAATTTTACAACGACCATTCTCTACGAAATTGCCATTTGCCATAGCTGAGACTCGAACTCAGGAGCAGTACAGCGACTAGTCGCGTTGCCTCTCACACAGTGTCACCTAGTCCTAGCCAAGATTTCAACCCGGAACTCCCTGGCCTCAAGCCTAACGCGTAAGCAACAAATATGTATATACTTTATTTCAACTATGTATGTACTTTATACCAATACAATTCAAATTTCAATTTTCGTGTTTATGTAAAATTTTTTATGTTCCAACCATTTGTTAGTCTAGAGGGCCATATTTATTAGTTATTGTTCAATTTGTAGAGTATTGATTAATAGAAAAATTAAAACATACCTTAGACATAATTTTCGGAAAGATTGTTTCTTCTTACAAAATAAGATTAAAAGATACAGGATGACTAATGTTATTATTATAGGATGAACGTTTTTTACGCTATAAAATGATTCATGGTGAAGGAATACGTTATCAATTCGCTTGTACAAAGACTCCGTGTAGCGTCATTCTTCCTACTACGTTGATTCCTACCCCGCTGATTCAGATACATTTAATTTTTAAACTGCAAAGAAAAGTTTATCATTGAAAGTTCACTGCCAATTAACACTATTCTTATTATACAGAGTTCCATATTTTGCAAATGATGTTAATTAAATAAGGCAAGTTCTTTATATAAAAGAAACGTGATTTAAAGTAGGTATTTCAAAAGGTTACGTAATCAATTAATTTATTATTGCTCATTTTAATGTTGGATTGTTTAACCCATCATACATTTTTTTTAAATTGTTGTTGCTGTTAAGTTTTCTCTTGATCACATGATAGATATTCTGTAGTTTTAAAAAATGTGAGGATGCTAAAATATAAAGTAAAATCAGTTAAAATTCTTTTTTGTACGATAAATGTAGACAAAGAAGAAATGTTTGAAGGTACAGGCATTCTTTCATTTTTTTGGAAGAAACATTTTTTCACACGAGTTCTTGTGAAAATTTGTCCAAAATGTTTCGAAAAGTACATGACTGGCAGAAATTAATATTTTTTCATGAACTAAAAAGTGCATGCATTTTTTAAGAAATAATTGATTCTAAAAAATAAATTTTTTTCTTATATTTGTTATCAACAAGCATGTTTAAAGATATTTTAAATACAAAAAATTAACCTGATGTGTGCATATTCAGAAGTCCCTTTAAAATGTGGTTTGATTCATCCATTTGCTACTAGTATTGTGTTTGTATAGCCATTTGAATGATGGCACAGTGTACAAATGTTCAAACAGTATTTTGCTTATTTTCTTGACTTTATATAACCTACTTTTTTACTTAAAGTCAAGTAAAATGCGGAAGGGTGATTGAAAATATATTTTTTTCGAAATGGATGAAAATGCAGCAGTTACTTTAAATCGTCATACTACATGAAAAAGGAAACCAAAAACAGGAAATCAAATAAAATTTCAATTCAAAATCGCAATTTTAATGTAGTGTCCTCCTTTTACTTCCACGTCCAGAGGAAGTATATTAACTCAAAAAAAAAAAAGTTTTTTTATTGAAATAGACTTAATACGTCATGAAATGTCGATATTTTAAATTTGAACGAAAAAAAATTGCCTATCTGTCGGTCTATCTGTTGGCCTGTCTGGCTGATATTGACTTGAAATTTGGTACACTTATGCATTATAATGAGATCTGGAACTAGATTATATTTTGTCTAATTCCGTTGAAGGGTTCGGGGGCAAATAGGATAAATAAGGTAAATAGGCAAAGCAAGCAGGTAAAGAGTCCATAAAATTGTAATTTAAGGCATGTACTCTACCACCCCCATTGCCACCCCGACCCTATTGTTAAAGGGAGTAAAAAATTAAACTGGGATTTAGTGTGTATACGAGAACTAAGGGCTTCTAATTTTTTTTTGCATTAGCCAGCCCCTCTACCACCCCCTACTCTATTATGAAAGGGAATAAAATATTACATTCTGATTTAGTGTGTCTAAGGCTTGGATATAAAATCTAAATGTGGAAGCAGTGATTCCTTGCACAGCGGTTTTTTAGTAAAAACAGGTAAAACAGGTATATGAAGTTGGAAACATCCCTACGCTGCATTTTTATTCTTTTGGTAAAAACATATACATCTTTTCAAAGTTAGTTTCATTTAGCTTAAATATAATTAGGGTTAGCCAGCAATTAAATTTTGCGTATTTATTTCATTTATTATTTGAATTAAACTAATTTCTTAGTGCTACGCTTATGACGGCGGGTCAAATTTATGCGTAGCACTGTATCCTCAAGGTGGTTAATTGGGGTAAAGTCATCTCAGCAATCGTTTACAGTATGACGAAATGACAGGAACATGTGTTTGTCGGGATGGTTTGGTGAAATTATTTGTTGGTAAGACGCTGCACATGTTCGCTTTCCCACGGCTTAAGATTGCCCATGTGTGCAAGATAGTCCAAGTTATAGAGGGTGGCTACCCTAAGGAACACTTGTATTGTGGGACAAGTTTTTGTTGACATTTCTTAAATTAAAATGCATGTGTAAAGACGTAGTTTTTCTTGAACGGCTTTTTATGATTATTATAACTGAAACGGTTCAACTAACAGTGGTATCAAGTTTCAGTGGAAAGTTATATAGAGATAGAAATATCCGGGGGCTATTGAAAGTGTTACAGGTGCTTGCTCGTTATATCATGACAATTTCATTTAATCAAATAGATCGTATTATCAACAAACGGTAGAACAAATGTAATATATAAAAAATAATTGTATGTAATTTTTCATTTGATTGCCTCTCCCTCAGTCTGTCTGTATGTATGCATATCTCCATACCTTCTGGTAAGCGTGAGAATATTTGCTAGACTGTAAATTTTAAATATGTTACCTATATTGTACGGGTATACCAAAACACCCGCATTTCTCTTCAGGAGCTGATTCTTCGTGCAAAAATACTTTTCTTACTATACTCCTCATGAACTTTCTTCTGAAAATACCTCTTTTCTAAGGGAGCTACTGCCCTCTGAAGATGGCGCCCAAATGTAGGTTTTTAATGATTATCTTGAAAAATCTTTATAATGCAGTCAAAATAGGATTGGAAGTGGAACTTTTTCCATAAGCAATAGGGTTTTCCCAGAAAAAAAATTATTGCTGAAATACTTAACTCACGTAAAAAATGATTTATGGCATATTTATTATCTTATTAATTTTACTAATAGTAACAAAAAAAAACTTGAAGTTTGAAAAATATTGGGTTCATTTTAAACAGCCATAAATTGGCGCGTTGTGACGTCAACACCCTGAAATCCAATCACAGAATTAACATCACAGAGGTTGTCTCTGTTCAAGATTGTTTATTAATCTTGGTTTCTGTTAACATAACATAACCTCTATTTATTGACAGCACTCAGCACTTTTCTACTTTAGGTAAATTATCAGCGGCACCTTTAACATATACCTCTTCCACCTGATTCCATTTTGATTGTAGAATTAATAAAATATAAACCAGAAACTGATAAAATAATGTTTTCTCTCCAAACATAAAAATATAAATTTAACGTTTTAGGTTCCTCATCTGATGTGTAATGTCGGTGAAGGTTAAACTACCTAAACTACAGTACAAAATATTAACGTCCGACGCTTTCACGAATAACTTGTGCGGCATTTATCTGGATTCTGATTGGCCAATATTTACACGTCCACTGCTTTAGACCAATCACAGTACAAGCATTACAAATTGAAATTCTGAGAAGTTTTAAAGGAAAGCTTTCTTTAACACACAGTTAGAATCTATTACAAACTAGTTATATCCATAATCTTATTGATTTTCCGGGTAGATACGTAATTCTGGCGCGTAAAAATGCCCGTTTTAAAAAGCAGTGAAATTATCAGCAAGTTGTTTAACGATATTTTTTTAGAAATAATTCTTATTAGAAAAGTAAATTGTTGTAAATTAATAAAATGTTTTATTATATCATTTTCACGACACAAATTGCTCAAATAAAATTAGTGGGAAACCCTATTTTATGGTTGGATCCTGTTGGGGAGGTGCTTAGGAGTAAAATGATTTTTTTCGGCCATTTTCAACAAAATTTTGATTTTTTTTTATCAGATCATAAAGAAAATTTTACTTTACTTTAATAAAAAAAGAGTTTATTTTAGTCATTTTTTTTTTCAAAATGGCCGATAAAATTAATTTCTTGTTAATTGAGTTTTTGAACAAATGCAAAAATGGCCAAAATAGGTGTAAAAATTTTTTTCTTACGGCATCAAAAAGCTGGTGTCGAGACCTAACTTTTGAAGAAAAAAGATCCGTTTTGGACTTATGGCATAAAATGGCGGCCATTTAAAATTTTAAATAACAAATTGAATTGCGCACACTGGGTTTAATATTTTTGCACCAAATTTTCAGGGTGTTTTGTTAGAGTAAAATGCAGATTTTCTGAAAGTTTGAAGCTGCTCGCTTCACCCAGCGGCTGTGGGCAGCAAAATGAAGAAAAAACGATTTTTTTTTTGTCAGTTTTGTCACTTTTGTAGGTTATGGTTGCGCTCCTAAGACCTACACTAAACAGACTTGCAGAAAATTTAATTACAAACATTTTTCTTTTATGTTGTCCCGATCGGACCTATATATCTCGAATTATTCACATTTTTGGTAAAAAACGCGGTTAAAAAAATTAAATTGTTAATAACAATTGGGGCACAGAGTCTTTGAAGTACAAAGATTTTTTGGGTATTCCTGAGCACCTCCCAAACAGAATCCAACCATAAAATTGCTTATGGGAAAAATTCCCTTATATTGATTTTTTGTGCTATTTTTACTGCGCTTAATAGCGATAACTTGATGAAAATTGATTAACAATTTCGTATTTTTAAGGATTATCATTGTGCAGTACTAGGAGAAACGGGTGACAGTCACACTTTTCTACTGCTTTTTAATATTATAATGGGGTCATTTACGATTTTTTAAACTTCATCAAAATAGCTTATTACGAGAAATCAGAATTTTTCCGATTAAATTTGTCCTTAAACCACCCATTAAACGTAACTTTCTTTAAAACGAGGCGTCACCTGTTGTGATTACCGAATGTTTTTTCGAGTGAGTAAGTTGAATAAAATTAGTTTTAACCTCACGTGACGTCTGAACACCCGCGCTACAGATTCAGAGGCGAAACGACTTTTAGGCTGTAACAGCTCTGTTATTATTTACTGAATCAACTCATTTTTTTTTTTTCAGGGCAACTTTAAACTGATTAGATCTGTTGTAATAAGAATAAATTCATTGAACATTCGGTTTGACTAAATGGCCCCATTGTAAACAGGCCGCCTCACGCAATGAGAGCGTTTTCAGACGAAAATGTTATCACGCGCGTTCTCGATCGCACGTGAAAGAGTGGTGGTTTGCTACCCAAAGGCAAAAATACCGCTTCTCTAGAGTTATTCCAGTGGCTAAAAACTTAATTTTGGATACATTTGTGGAACAACCAATTCTTGGGGGGCTGCTGGAAAGCTAGGAACTACCCGAACCATGTTCATCGAACTCCTCGACGTCATAATCAACAGTGTTATCGTTATTGACCGATTCAACAACTTTTGCTACGGGAGAAATATTATTTTCAACAGATTTGTAATAGATTTTTAATATCATTAATATTAAAAAGTATTTTAACACTTAAAATGACATATATTGCACAAATGTTATTACAGTGAAATATGAAAAAAAAAACGATAATAAGTAAAAAAAATATATATAGGATAATTATTATTATCAAACTTCGTCCTAGCTGTAGATATTTATGATTTCAATAAAGTCGTTTATTATTATTATAACTATACGGATCCTTTGGAGAATAAGTTGAATAACTCGGTTTCCTCTACCTTATGTTGTGGTCTGATGGAACGAGTTTTACAGTCCTCCACTTATAGGTTGGATGAAAAAATTGCAAAGAAGTTTGTATGAGGCGCAAGCGGAGTCAAACGCATATGTAATTTGAAATAAATGTATTAGCGCCTTAATTTATTTGGGAAATATTACAAAATGCTCATATTACTGTTTGAAAAATAATAATTATATTGTACGTTACCTCTGCAGAGCGAATTGTTTATCACCATGTTTATGGTCTTATAAAATACCAGTGTGGTAATCACGTGCTACTGTGAGTAATTTACTATTACTAATATTATTTTTACTAGTATTGTACTTAAAATATTATACCACAATATTATCTGAAAAACTTAAGGCATCCATATATTAATATTGTTATTAGCTAAATGAAGAAATTAAAATATTTCAACTTTTTACATCTGTTTCGATTTTTAACACTAAGTGGCTACAACAGTAAAATAAAATTCTTCTCTTTTAGGAAACACGTCTCTATTTGATATAAATTAATATTGAGCTACTAAGTTTGGTTCAAAATTAATTGTTATACAGGGTGTATTTTATGCTAGCGCTAATATACAGGGTATATTTTATGCTAGCGCTAATTCAGGACATTTCAAAGTGAATTTTCTCTTTGTATATTATTGTATTTCTGAATTGGCACGTTAATTCTCTACGATTTTTGTGAATAATATCCTATACCTAAAATCGATATTTCCAGAGATATTTTTACTTTTTCATTAAAACTCGTTAAATTATAATACTTTTCATGTCGAACTGATCTAGTAGCCATGATTTTGACATGAAGTGAGAATAATTGAAATTTATCTTATTGACGTTTAATTATTAACTGTGATAAAGTATTTACTCTTATTTTAAGTTATGAATTAGTTTAAAATTCTCACTTTCCAATAATGAATTTTTCGAGTGATAAAAATTGGTTGCTATCAACTCGAATTTATAAGGAGCGATATCGGGAAAGAGGACCGCCCTGCAAAAAATCATTTGAGAGGTTGATCGAACGATTTGACAATACGGGGAAAATGGAATATGAGAAAAAGGAACGAAGAACAAATGTAGTAAATGACAAAAACGAAACAGTCATACTTTTGAGCATGATTGAAGATCCTCATCGCAGTATAAAAGAACTGGCAAGAGAAAACGATATAAGCCGAACTTCAATTCATCGAATCCTACAAAAATAAAACATTTCATCCATACCACGTTCAACTAATGCAGAAACTTATTGATGGGGATTATGAAAATCGAATACAATTTTGTCAATGGGTAAAACAAAAAATAGGACAACAAAGAAATTTTTTTGACTTTGTTTTGTTTGGCGATGAAGCAACGTTTCATAAAAATGGACATGTTATTCGTCATAATTTTCATTATTACGACACAATCAATCCTTACATCTCACGAACAAATAGCCAAACAAGATGGTCGTTGAATGTTTGGGGAGGAATTGTTGGGGATTATGTGATAGTACACATTTTTTTGATGGACATGTGAATGGTCAAATTTATTTGAAATTTTTGCTAGACAGCTTGGAGGAATTACTGGAGGATGTCCGCAAGGATATTAAGGAGATAATGTGGTACCTCCATGATGGTGCACCTGTGCACCACACTGCAGCCATTCACGAACATTTAAACGACACTTTTCCAAATGATTGAACAGGAAGAGGAGGACCCCATAGATGGCCTGCCAGAAGCCCTGATTTGACCAAAATATACTTCTTTTTGTGGTGCTATGTTAAGGAGCAACTGTACAAAGCTGCTATAACTACAAAAGAAAATATGAAAGAAAGAATAAGGAAGGTTTTTCAGTAAATTGCTGTAGATATTTTAAGAAATCTCTGTACATCATTCGAAAATCGTCTGCGTAGACTTACTGGGAGGCCACTTTGAACAGTTCCTGTAAACACTAGGTACTATTTATTTCATTAAATTAGGTTCAAAATAACTTTGAATTTTTGCCAAAGGGCGAGCGTAGGTGCGTCTTTACTATGTACATACTTCGGTATGCGATGTAAAGCAACGACAGGCGCGGTTAGTACTTGGATTGATGACCATTCCAACGGAAACCGCGTTCTCGCCTCACACATCTTCCAGCGGCTTGTATATCAGTGTATGCGCGGAAGCTATACAACCTTAGGCGAGGGTTGTATAGGAGATATACCATCCTTCGGAGGGGATGTAAAGCCGTCGGTCCCTTGTCTATTAAATGTTAGGCAAGTAAAAGATCCCTACTCTTCTTAAGGGAAGAGGTTCGGCAAAATTCCTGGTTGGGGGTAGCTCGTCTACAGGCGTCGGTGTTAGGCCTCAGTAGCGGAAATAGGCCGACGTTAAATAAATGTATAAAAAAAAATTTTTGCCAATTTTTTTATTACCTAATACCGTATTTTCTACTCCTATTACTTATGTATTATTTATACATTTTTAAGATAGAGTCAAATGTGATTTAATTAAACTGTGAAAACATACTACTGAGGCTACCAAGACGCACCCAGAAAAAAATTTAATACTACTTTTCATTATTCTCACTTTATGTCAAAATCATGGCTACTAGATCAGTTTGAAATGAAAAGTTTTATAATTTAACGGTTTTTAATGAAAAAGTAAAAATATCTCTGGAAATATCGATTTTACGTATTATTCACAAAAATCGTAGAGAATAGAGGTCTTCTAAGAAAGCCGATATTGGACTTTGACGTACTATTGGGCCACCCTGTATGTATACTATCGCATATCTTTTTTGCATTACTTTTTAAGAACTAGATATCTGTGATAGATTGTTTCGATACATTTCCTAATGTTTTTGCAACGAATTCTTTATCAACAGCAATTCGCTTCGACTTATTGCATTTTGGTATCCATTGATTAGCCCTATGGATACACTTTTAACATACTTAAAAACTCAGAGAATAAACTGTAGAATAACGAAATCATCAGCTTCAAAGTAGCTTCAATGCTTATCGAGATTAGCACGTCTATAGAGTCAGTGAAACAAATAGAGACATATATTTATAGGGATGGAGATTTTTTTCACATACTATGCAGTCATATTATTGTAATTTTTGTCAAAATGTCAGTTGTTTTGGAAATTTAATAAATTAATGCTGATGAGTTACTTCCGTGTTTAATAGACATCAGTGCCACAGTATCTGTACTTTAACACGGAAAACATTAT
Source organism: Leptura quadrifasciata (assembly GCA_963675555.1). Taxonomy (NCBI): domain Eukaryota; kingdom Metazoa; phylum Arthropoda; class Insecta; order Coleoptera; family Cerambycidae; genus Leptura; species Leptura quadrifasciata. The sequence continues at coordinate 50,245,262 of OY776678.1, forward strand.
GGACCAACAATAACCAAAACCAGTTTTAAGAATTTATGGTTGCATTTAATTATGACTTATCAAGTTATCTTTAACAAAATCTTTTTGCTCGTGCACTTTTCAAAATCTCATCTGCACACATTAATTACTATTTTCATGAAGGTTGTTTAGAATAAAATTGGTCGTAAAATTTCATGTTAATTATACATTTATCTACTCATTTATCCCGCTCATTTGTGTGTGTTAAGAACTTCATTATCGCATAGCTAATTACTTACGAGTCTAAAAATGGTCAGATACTTCCTCTTCTGCAAGAACATCCCTTTAAAGATGCATGAAGTAAGTCAAAATAAAGAGATTTAGGGCAGACCCACCTCGAAAACCAACGGAGGTACCCCCAACCTCTACTCAATTGTGTGGGGTGCAGAATTGCATATTTTATTTATTTCTTCGAAAATGGTAAGAGCTGCAGACTTATGGTTTATAGTCCAGTTGCCAGAGACCAATTTGGATGAAAAGTTAAATTTAATTGTTACCTCGCTAATTTTTTCATGAAAGGCTAGTTTTTTGCTAGTAGAAAGTGACTCAAAAAGTTTACCAAAATTTACCCCCGCAAACCTTTATAGAAATCCGTCTGAAACGGAAAAATTCAGTTTTTTGCTATCTCGAAAATAATATAAAAAATATAAACAGATAGCACCACGTGAAAGATTGGGAAATTTTACAAAAAATAGTATACAAGCTTTTGTTAATAAATTTTTACCTTAGCATGAGAAATTATTACAGTTCGCTCAATATTTCAAGCGCTTCGCACAGGGAAATCGACCGCCGCTACATAATAAAGACAATTTGCACCCATTAAAAAGGATGGAAAGGCATAGTAGCATTTTAAAGGAAGAATTCAGCTTTCCAATGGTATACTTACTTTTAATTTTTATAATTTCTATTTCTTATAAATTGCACGTGAATCGTATAATTTTTTTCCACTCTATATTAAAACATAAATATTAAATAAAATACTATTTAAAAAAAATCCTTGTAGATATGGCTTGTCTATACATTAAACTTCAATCTAAAATTAATTTTTATGCTCTAGAATATCCAGGGTAAAAAAATGAAATTTTAAATCATTGGTATTTTTTATATTTTTAGGGTTAGGAAATTTTCACTTGAAAACTTGTCTAAAACGATCAAAAAAGGCTTGTAGGTAAAAAATAAGTTATTTTTTTGCTCTGAATACTTACAGCTTAAAAATTAATCCTAGATTGAAGTTTAAGGTATAAACAAGCTGTATCTACAAGAAATTTTTTTAAATAGTATTTTATTTAATATTTATGTTTTAATATAGAGTGGAAAAAAAATGATAAAGCTTAACTTTCACGTGCAATTTATAAGAAATAAAAATTATAAAAATTAAAATAAGTATACCATTGGAAAGCTGAATTCTTCCTCTTTAAAATGCTTCATTTTTTTTTGTTTTTTTAATGGGTACAAATTTTCTTTATTATGTAGCGGCAGTCGAGAAATGCTCCATTTCCCTTGCTTGAAATATTGAGCGACCTTTAATAATTTTTCATGCTAAGGGAGAAATTTTTGTACTATTTTTTGTAGAATTTCCCGCTCTTTCACGTGATGCTATTCGTTTATATATTTTTTTAAATATTTTTCGAGATATTAGCGGTTTTTTATAAGGGTTCGTGGGAGTAAATTTTGGTAAGCTTTTTTGACTCACTTTCTACTAGCAAAAAACTAGCCTTTCATGAAACAATTAGCGAGGTCCTGGGAACCGGGCTATTAGGCCAGTCGAAAGAACATACAATTTTATATGCCACATATATTTTTTAGTTGATCAAAAATAGCACTTTCTCTTTTCCCAAAAAAAATATAAGAGGGGGCTACCTGCGATGTCGTCACATTTTTGCTTATAACTCCTAAGCGACCTAATAGAGGCAGCTAAAATTGTGGATTCCATGATTAAAATGAATCGAAGGGTAGCCCATCTTTCTTTGTGTAGCGCGGTTGGGTAAAAAAATAATGCTTTCATTATTACTCATAAATGTTATAATACTATTAGTGTACTCATGTGCAACAAGGCATTCTAAATAGCGCGCAATCTATATCTACGGAGCATTAAATTTCAGAAACCGATACACAAGCTATTCTATTACACCTGGTAAATAAACATGCGTTATTTCAAAATTCAATTGGTAAAACAGTCATCGGAATGGCCAAGGAGACAGTCACCCAGCAAAACTACCGCATGCGTTATTTATGTAAAATATCTAGCACTTCATATGGTAAGACATACTCATGTGGTGTTCGGCCTCGATATACGACGGGCCAACGACCAGTCCAATGCTATTCAGACAAAACAATCTATAGGAAATATCTGTCAAACGCACGTATACGTCAACTTTGGCCTTTGGGGCTCGCCATTTGCCTAACAAGTATTATTTCCTGGTGTATATGCAATGCTTCAACTATTATACTCTTAGATATGAATGGGAAATATCCTATCCATTAAATATTGCTTCGAGTCTTCAAGATATATTTTATTGCCTAGAATTATTTGTTATCGTTATCAATGGATCGATGAATAATGAATGTTGTTCATCAGTCAATAAAAAAGATACTGCGCTGCTCGTCGACATTTTTGATAAATTATTTATGATAACGTTTTATGAATATAGCAATTCTAAAAAAATATATACATACATTCATTTACGCTGTGGCTCGATGGATTAATAAAATACTAAGAAAATCCACTGGAATAAAATTTGTTTGAAAGTTGTTAAATTGTTAAATCGTCGCCGTGGAAAAGTGAATAGATATTTGCTTACTTATTCAAAAAATTCTAAATAAGATAGCTCTTGTTACTAAGCTCACTCTTGTTGTATGTTGTTTGTAGCAGCATGACATCTACAGGCCCTCTGAATCTTTTTCATAGATTACAATGAAAAGCAATGTATTATTATATGATATTATTTTGCGAATTTCTTTTTACGTAACTTTATGATTTGACTAGTCAAAAGGATGTACTTTAATTTTAATTTAGCAATTTGAATATCCTTGAATTCATTTTCTTACGAATATTTGCTCATTCGGTTATTTATAATTCGAACAAGTAAAATTTCATATGTCGTTATTATTAGTGTTATATATAGGCATTGGTGGAAGAACAGAAACTGGATTTATCTAGAATTCTGGACCATTTATAGTGGAGTAAAATTGACACGCAATTATGCAATTTTTAAAAATGAAGGTATAACTAAATGGGACCTTCACCATCTTGTAGAACATAATTTTGGCCATTAGAAATGGAATATTACAACTTTTTTAGTATGGCCGAATTTCGCAAAATTAAATTTTTTATTCCTGGGAACTAATTTGTAAAATGTGTTTTTTAAAACATGCATCGCGCTGTTAAATCAATAATTTGAGCTACAATTATGAATTTTTGTAAACATATTTAAAAGACTATAGCGTTTCTAACTGTATCCTCCAAATTTTGAAAATGTAAGGCCTTTTCGAAAAAATAAGCCTCAAAGTCGTCACTAGCAAATCCGTGTATTGAAAACTTCACCATGTGAGCAACTATGTTAGTTATTAAAAACTTATGTATGTATATATGAAGTCAAATGTAGACATAACTATAGAAAAGTTTTAAAAAAAGATTCAGTTCGCCAGGTCTCATAGTTTTCGAGTAATATAATTTTTTATTTCATAGTTACATTTGAGCATGGACTCTCGGGCTCGAAGTCGCATTGTGCGACCAATCTGCCTGCAGCGCGGAGAATGCAATAGTATTTAAGTATTTTCGAAAGATTGTACGTATTTTATTATTATTACTTACCGCTATATTTTTGATAGGCCTTGTAAGTTGAATTTTCCACACTGGTGATTCGTTTCCATAGAAATAAAAAATTCGTAGTGCTGTTATATTTATTACTAGTGCGATATATGTGCGGTAAGTGAAATAATAATTCTATAGCAATCCAGTTCATGCAGGATACTTCAATCATCCGAAAAATAGTATGTATAACTCATGCGGTTGTTACTGAAGTCTAGTTTCCAGACTGGAAGAAAACACGATAATATACGAATCAACCCCTTATTTCACTTTTATAAAAATATCTCTATATATATCTCTAAATGCAAACTGAAAAAAACCAAGTCATTGTATGTTCCTTGTGCAATTATAAAAATACAATAACAAACCCTTTGAATCACACGTAAATCATATTTTTTTTATAAAAGTAAAAAAAGGCATATGAGGTATATGAGGTATGAAAGTGCAAGTGTGTGTACTGTACTTTCCTACCTTTAATAGTTTTGCTCACCTAAGATATATTCGCTAAGCTACTCTACGCTGATGAGGAACAATAACTCCGAAACACGTGTCCGTAGCTGCATTGTTGTTTCTTTTTGAGGAATAAGGCATTAACTCACTTTCTTTAATTATTTGACCTCATAAGCCCTCCATCTTTTATAATTATTATCGTCGCGTGCCAAGCGGCATTCGGTCATCAAACAAACCAACGCACATTAAAAAGCTATAAAGGTAAGCGTGTCCCTTTGTGAATGAAATAGTACAGAGAGTACCGGTATTTTAATGAGGTCGTGAAGTTTTTGTTGCATTTTTTGAGTGTCGGGAACTGATAGGCTCGACTATTCGACTGCTCATCGAATGTTATTACAAAAAAATATAGGTCCGACTCCGCGGGTCCGGCGCATTGCGAGAAATTGGATTTTTCTAAAACTATGAGACCTAGCGAACTGAATTTTTTCAAAAAACTTTTCTATAGTTTTTGCTACATCTGACTTCATATACACATACATAAGTTTTTAATAATTAACATAGTTGCTCGCATGGTGAAGTTTTCAATGCACGGATTTGCTATGTGCATTACTGTAACTATTTTGGATAAACAACAAACTATTTTCACATAATATATTTACAGAATAAAATTGTGTGGCCAAGAGTGGTCCTTAATTTTGAAATTACAAAATTTAGTGCTTAAAAAGCTCATGAACACTCCCATGAGCTCCCTCACGTTTCGCTAAACATCTTTAGCGTCATCGAGAGACGAATAAGGCTGATCTTGTTTTAATCAATTCCTGATGATGTTAACACGGTTAGCGAAACGTGCGTCGAGTAGTGTATTCAAGTGTAGTGTTCAAATATTTTGGCGTTTTGTAAAAGTGATTTTTAGACATCAAAGATATTGATTTGAAAAAATGTCCCTGATACGAAAACGCCCCCCACCGCCAGGGACCGAACCCAGGGTTGTCTCCTTAAACAGGACTGCGTACCATAAAAGTTAAAGGAGGTTCTCAGACGTTCATTGAAAAATTTAGTAGCTCTTGGTTTACTAGTACTTCAGTCGAATTAGCATTTTGACAAAAAAAAAATGTTTTTAGGTATAAGCCGAATCCAGGATGGTCAGTATGATGGTAGGAATGTAGGATTTCTTCGGCTTCAATTTTTTTGCGTGGCAAAATTTTTATTAAACAAGGTGTGAGAAAATGGGTTTTTTGGGTTTTAGAAGAAACTATTGATTTTAGAAAAAATGTCTTAAAAGTTGTGCGCCTTGAAAAAACCTACAAAATGAGACCTATTTCATCAAAATAGGTTAATTTGTTTATGAGTCATTGCAAAAAAAACGTGCTAAAATGGCTGTTTTTTTAATTATTAATAAACGATAGAAAAACATGTCTCATATACTTTAGGGTAACCAGATTTTCTATGACTCAATGCTGGACGGTAGGAGATGGGGGTTAAATATGTCTTGTTAAAATCAAATAAAAAAGCTTGTTAAAAATCTGATTTTAATCAAACCTTTATACCTACTAATAAATTTATATGTATAGATAAAAACTAAAGTGTACACTTTTTTACAAAATCTATAAATATTTTTCAGCGCCATGGATTTCTTTTATATCCTTATTATTATCTTTAATCTTTAAAATAAAATACTCACAAGAATTTGCTAGGTTTTGTCGAACCATTAACATACATTTGAGTGTTTTGACAATAAGTTGCGATTTTTTTGCGGTCCATATATTGTTCATTATAGAAAAAAACCCGTTCGGTTGGTGCATTGGTACCGGGTAAACATAGCGAATATTAAATGATATTTAGCAGGTTGGGAAATGGTATATTTTCTTGTTGAAAATAATAAAAACTTTTACCCATCATCTCTTATCAATGACAATATTGTCGTGATTCCAGTATGTTATTTTTTCTTCACATCTGAGATAATGATTAAGAAATGTGACTTCGTCAAATAAATCATTTTCTTCAATTTTATTAGAAATGGATTTAGAAATGAACTCAAAAGTTGTTTGAACATCTGTCTATTCTACAATAATATTTAATTCTGTCCATTGCAAGCAGTTTAATGTTAAAAATTGAGAAATCCGTGGCACCATGTAATCCATACAACTTTGGTAAAACATTTTAACATGACAGATAAACCACGCTTTATTTCAGAAAGCTTCCTTAAATCATTTCGTATAATTAGAGCAAAAATGTTGCATCTGCTCTGCCTCTTAACTTAAGGGTAAGCTTATCTAGCTCTGCCGAAACTTGAACTACTTACATTGATTTTGTTACTATCGATTATCTTTATAGCATCATGAAATAATGCAGATTGACAGCGAATGAATTTTAACCATAACTCAGATGTTCGATCAGTGAAAAAGTTTTTATTAATACAGGGCATTTATCTAATGGCAATAAATATGACTTTAAAGGATCGTACAATTTGATAACTCTTTCTATAGATGGGAAAGCCATCGCGTTTTGCTATTGCTCAGAAGTTTTTTTATACTGAATTTCTGCTCATCGCAAAATGTTTTAAAACTTTGTACCCGCACAGTAGAGATATAAAAATGGCTGTATATTTTGTTAATTATACTCTATACGCCATGTGTCAAAAAACAGAAGTTATGTTACTCTGTTACGTTATTAATGGTTAATGCTATTATCGGCCAGAGGTCTCTACTTACTTTACCTTACACTTTGGCCCGAATGCTGGACTTTTGCTGGATGCTTTATAAATGCTGGATGTTTTGCTGGATGCTTGTAAATGTTGGACAGTACCCCAGAATGCGGGACTATCCAGCGCAATGCGGGACGTATGGTCACCATAATACTTCTTACCACAGGAAAAGAGAGCTGTTGTACATAGAAAAGGCACGCGAAATCGGGATCCATATGGTCGAATAGTTTTTGCGTAATTAATTTGTTAATAACTTTTTGACTTTTTTAAACGTTTATTTCTCAGCGATCTGGCGGTTCTGCAGTAATCTGCGGGTGCGCAAATTAAAGGTTATGATTTATACTACCAATATCAAAAAAGAACCAAATGAAGTATTGATTTTAAATTGTTGAAAACAATTATCAAAATGGCGGACCTAAAATGGCGGACTTTAAGAATTAATTCCTGATTTACGCCGTTTCTATTGATTTTACTGAAAAATGTGTAGAGTAAAAAAGTGTTTAGAATGCCATTTTGTTAACCACATTATTTAGCTCTTCCACTTCTTCCCAGTGGAAACCCTCCTAGCTTGACACATTTTTTGCGAAAATTGCGTTAAAATTCTAGGAAGGGGGTTGATCTCGCGTTTGCCACCACATGGTCCAACTGATTTGTACGGCATAGCAAAAAAATTCCTTGTTAATATAAAAATCGAATTTCATAAAAGCCGTACGGTATCGTATCACCTTAGTACATAGAGAACACTTTTCGGAAAACGAAAATTATTCCTGTACTTCTGTCCCATCATTTTTGTACGGCATACTCCTTTTAAGAGTCACAGATATAAATACAGTCCAAATAAACGTAAGCCGTACAGGATCGTTTGAAAAAATGTAACCCCCGTGGGTTACGATTTTCACTTTTCCGCGGCTTTCCCATGTCCCACCTAAAATGTACGGCATAGGGCTCAAAGTAATTTATTTCTGTAGGACTACAAATATTATACCTTTTCAAGCGGTATCATATGACCCCCTAAAAATTTAACATGGGCTTATATGGTCTATAATACTTTACATGCTGTTTCAATATGACTTTTGACTTTACAGTTCTTATATTTATAAAGTTTGTAAATTTTAGCAATAGTATGTATGCTCTCCTGTATTGCAAATAACGCGATTTTTGAACTTTATTGATTTCCACAAATTTTCTAGATTCCTTTAACACAGGCTCCTTGCTTAAGGCTGTTTAATAGAAATCTGGCAATGTCTCACCAAAACAAACCCACTTTTAAGACCAGTGGCTTTATCTATTACTCGATTATGGGTCACCGAATTTACAAATACTTTCCTCGCCCTGCTTCAAATTGTTAAATAAAATTATTTTTCGAAAAACACTTACTCAGATTTTATACCGTGTTTCCAATATTTGTACCAACTCGGCGTACATTTCGATTTTCGACAGCACCGGCTCACGTAAATTCTTCATTGTTCTGTACACTTCTTCGTCAATTAACGTCAATAGCAATCAGGTTTTTCTCCCCGATTCAATTTCATTTGGATGATCAAAGTACTGCTACAGACGCTCGGAAAAAATCCCAGTAATGTTTGAATCCAATAAATCTGGCAAATGTTACTATTTACCACTTCAACTTTTCTTATATCACTAGGTATTTTTCCGGAATTTTCACGAACTAATAGAAAAAGAAAAAACATTTCACTAATCAACTCCAACGTCCACGAGATGAAACGTTGCGTTGCCACTTTGTAAACCGAAAATATATATAAAATTGCCTTACGCAAAAACAATAGGTTTTTAACTATGGTCATCATAATTTGTAATGTAGTGCAACGGGTTTAGTTTGAAAATATTACACTTTCTACGCCCTCTGGCGAAACATTGCTTACTTAACTAAACGCTAGTTGTTACACTATCCTAACACTATTTCTACATGCTAGGAAATGTACATTATTATTAATCAAATTAACCTCTTTTCCTCAATCTAAAGAGGTTTTATGACCAATGCGCGACAATAAAATGTTACAACTAATTACAGAATGAAATCGAAATATTGCCATTGAATTAATACATTATATAACTAGGTGCTCCATACTGTACAAATTGTTTAGGAGGTCACTGACTCGATGACCTAGTGGAGAAACCATTATTTATAATATGTAGAATGGTTTCAAGGAGGAACTTAGGAAGTCCGCTGTGGGGCACGTACTGCGAGTACAATAAGTTAGTGATAATTATCGCGTACTCTTGGTACTCTTTATATTTTTTTATTAGGTTCTTCACTTCATGAATTGAATGGGATAGATTAGGTCCAATATATCACGCGCAGTTGGCCTCAAAGGTGATTTACTCCTTCAGCGTCTGGATATTAAATTTGTCAACAATTCTAACACTCCGTATTTAACTCAACGCTTGTCTTATAGTACCTACCTACTTTTAGTTGACAATGTATTCGGAAGTATCTGTTCTGTTGCAATAACAGCTCTCAATCAGCAACTCCAGAGACTGATCCAGGGAGGTTTAGCCATTAAGGTATTCATTGAGCGAATAAATAATTTTCTCCAAAAGGCCTCTTTTGAAAACTTTATTTAATTTGTTGTAGAGTAATGCACCTTGATAGTAAGGGCTTATTTTGTGTAATTCTAGATGGTGGGAATCATATTATAGGTTGCTATTACCTTTAGTAGAATAGTAGAATAATTATTATTATGACTATGTTGCGTGAAGCTATTAAAATTATTTTTAAGAAAACATAACACATGGTATAACATGAAATGGTAATGGCCACCGAGAAGGTGAAAACCGCCCTTTGAAACAAAAAACAGTCGTAACTGATTTGTTCGCGCTGTTTGGAGGGAATATAACTAAAAAAGATCTAAAAAGATCAAGGAGATTGACGGAGGTAAAATCAACCACCCACCTCTTATTTCCACTCATGAGGGTGAAAACTACTCTCTGTAGGGATCACGGGCCCCCTCAATTATTCTGCTGATTTTCTAAAAGGAATTGGATTGGGAGGTGATCAAAATAGATGAGGGAAGTAAAATTCATCCATCCTTATTTCCAGTCAAAGGGAGCGAAAACTACTCCCTGCCGGGATCACCACCTCCCAATCGAAATCATTCTGGAAAACCGACAGAAAAAATCCCTGCAGGGGGTAGTTTTCACCCCCTTGACCGGAGAAATGGGTGGTTGAATTTCGCCTCTCTCATCCTCCTCGACCTTTCTTTAGTTACATTTCCTTTGAACAGAGCGAACAAAACAGTTTCGACCGTTTTTTGCCTTAAAGGGGTGGTCTGCACCCACTTTGCAATTTAATATTTATGTTATAATCGATAGCCGCGTGGGTTAAGGCGCGAGGTTGCAATCGCGATTAATCACACGGCAGTTGCGCCACCGGGTTCGAATCCTGGCTCCGGCACTTGCACTGTCGGTGGAAATGGTTGTATGTCCGCGTTTTTTCAATGTGTAACCCCCTTCCGCACAAGCCTCTGACTTCTGGAATTGGGGGATGTGTAATTTCTGTGGTGTTTATTATTATTAATCGTAGATAAAGTATAATATTCAACTTGAGGTAATGGTAATAACTCACTCGATAAAATACAGCACTCGCCTGCGGCTCGTACTGCAAACTTCATCTGCACGAGTTATTACCTACATTACCGCTCGTTGAATAATATACTATAAAATTTATTGTTGGCCTCTTTCACTAAGTCAATATAGCTGCTTGAATTGGAAGTAAGAGAGATATCATCAGCATATTTAGTTATGGTTCCAGCTGAGCTAATTTTGTCGATAGCATAATAAATAGTGCAGGCCCCAGTATCAATCCCTGCGGAACACCGTATTTATTGATCATTACTTCAGACTTCTCGTTGTTGCATATCACATATTGAGTTCTATTTGACAGATAGGATACATACCACTGAAGATGTGACCTCCTCATATCTAGTAGTGATAATTTACTTAGAAGTATTTCCTGACTGACACAGTCGAAAGCTTCCGATAAGTCGACAAAAGTAGCAAGGATGTCATGGCCCTTTTCCAAGTTCTTGTATATTTCGTGTATGAAAGCTACTAACGCAGTTATTGTTGATTTGTTTTTGGTGAAGCCATTCTTATTGGATGATATAGTAAATAGGTGTTTATTTTGCGCTGTGTTGTATTCTGTTTATTAACTTTTCCTGGTACTTGTAGAGAAATCTATGGAGGCATCTACAATGTGTTTCGAGTCAGTTATGACAGTATTGTCAATTTTCAGTTGCTTTAAATCAAGGTTTTTGTTCTGTGTGGGCATTAAGAAGTATATTATCACGATGCATTTTTTTAGCTAAGCGAATTACTCTTTTATATATTCTCTTATAGTTATATATTTTGTTTATGTAGATAAAATAATTTTTTTATGTTGGCAGCCGATGTTTTTATACCAGTGGTTATCCAGGCTTTAGATTTTTTTTGTTGCAGTTTTTGCTCTGAGAAGTATAATTGATGGGAAGAGGCATCCAAGTAATATTTTAAAATATTCTGTAACACTTGATTAACATCAACAGCAACAAGGTTGTATATGGCCTCCCAGTTCTCTTCTGCTAGAAATTACTTAAAATTAGCAATATTCTTCACTGAGAAGAACTTACGTTTGTGACATGTATTCACAGGTTTTGAATTAATTTTTAATAATAGCCCATAATGGTCAGATCACCCTCTGACAACTAGAGCGGATGAATACTGATTGGATTTTAAGTCTGCACCTACATATATAATCAATACATGTTTTTGAGTTAAAAGATATTATTGTTGGGTTTTTATTTGTGACTGCTAAATTAAAAGAATCAAGAACATCATCTAATTCATTCCGATATTTGCAGTTTTGTAGGTAATCAGTGTTAAAGTCGCCCGCGATGATGAAACATTTAGAATTAAATTTGTTGGAGAAATAAGTAAGGCAGTGATTTAATTGGTCTAAGAACTCCCTGGGATCAGAATGTGAGGTTCTATGGATGCATAATATAATAAAATCTTGTTCAGCTATATTACTCTTATACCACAACATTCAAATATCTTAATGATAGTGAATTTATCTTTTTCAGGTAATTCGTTAAAGGTTAGATGAGATGTAATATAAATTGTACTACCAATATAGCCGTTTGGTCTACAGAAGTTACTCATATTTATAAAATCTTCAAGAATAGTTTCATTTAGCTCTTTGGCATGAAGCCAGTGCTCTGTCAAACATAAAATGGATATATTTTCCGCCTTGCACATATTTCATATTTTCAATTATTCTCACTTTATGTCAAAATCATGGCTACTAGATCAGTTCGAAATGAAAATTATTATAATTTAGAGATTTTAAAAATATCTCTGGAAATATAGATTTTAGGTATAGAATATTATTCACAAAAATTGTAGAGAATTAACGTGCCAATTCAAAAATACAATAATATACAGAGTGTTCCATTTGAAAAAACTGGGAAAATTCACTTTGAAATGTCCTGAATTAGCGCTAGTATAAAATACACCCTGTATAATTATAATCAACATTTGGTGGTTGTGTCGTTGTCGTATATGCTTTGTCTACATAATTGCAAAATAAATCTTCTTAATTAATAGTAATACACACACAGCGAATTAATTTGTTAAACCTTGTTCCGACCAAAATTTTCATATTTTTTCATATTATTGTCTGTTAATTTGTAACATTTCATGTATCGTGCTTCGGTGGTAATTCCAATCTGTTTATAAGATTCTTATGTTATTAAAGCCAAAGTTATGATCATGATCAAAAGTGTGTTAAGTTAGTGCTGTCGAATTTTGATTTATCCAATACTTTTTTTTTATATTTATGTGTATATATTCTTTTGTGTAGGTATTGTTCTGATTGGCGTATATACGTACTATGTTACAATTAATGCAGTATATCATGCATGCGGTGTTAGTTTTGTCTTTTGGTTTTCGTTTAGGTTTGAGTTTGGTAAAACATTTTTTGTGGTGCTGTATGGTTTATGTCCTATTGCTGCATTATATTTTTAATACATTTACAATATTTCCAGATACTTTTGAAATTCAGAGCATAGATAGTATTTATTATTACTTTGATTTATGCGGTTTGTTATTCTATTATTTATTTTGTGTAATTTCTTTTTTATTGTTTATTAAATATTAAAATTATTTGACTATTGTAATAGATTCTAATAAAATCAGCTGCGAGAGACGACGCCGGCGGAAGAAAAAAATTCATTCTGAAAGCGTTCCGTTTTTCAACTTTGGTTATGGGGACTGAAAAACTGGGCAATTTCATATTAAATAAAAATGTATGAAGGTTTTCATTTAAGTACTCAATAATTAAATAACGCCTTCTTTAAATTATTACGATAACAGAGAGTACGTAAGTTATTCCATTTCGCACAGAAAATGTTGATCACAACAAGCAATTATTAATTTTCAGAGATAATTTAATCAAGGCAAATAATCATCAGATATATCCAGAAAAACCACTCTTATCTGATAAACTACATTGTAATTACGCGATATCAGTGAATTAATCAATGAATAATGAAAGTCTTCGCCGGTTATATAAACACCACAATTCTGATGACATTTTTGATAAATTACTACTGGTGGATACAACGTAAAAACGTTGGATTTAGAGGAATAAATATTTATATTTTCCTTATATAGACCTATGTGGGAAGAATGTTGGAATATTTTGAAACGTCGATTATTTATTATCTAAATTCAACGAAATTAGCAATAAAAACAGGAGCTTATATAATGAAGATATTTTCTAACCATTTACATTTTCGTTATAATAAAGTCCAAAAGGGATTTATAACATTTTTAAGATGATATATAAGGCACCTAAAATTTCACATCGTATTTAAATTATCCTTTAATAGCAGAATAAATAAGGGCTTTCACTTTCTTAGAAGCAGGTCGAATTTGAATATTTTTTACACGCTTTATATTAGCTTCACTTATGTTTATTTGTTTGTAACGGAATTTTTGATCGTGATTCTCATCCACTTCAAAACGTCAGATTAAACTGAAACTTTGCACACTTATCAATAACCGATGACAATACAATAATTTGACAACTTTGTCCTAATATCCTCACCAGGGTCATCAGGATAAAATAAAATTTAAAAAATGACTAATCTACTCTCGACATTTTGCCGGAGGCGCCGCAGTTAATAGTATATATTAATTAAATGATTTTTAGTAAGTTTAAAAAAATATAGTCTAAAAAAACTAAAAAAACACACTTTAAAAACCGAACTGAAAAGTAAAAAATAATAATAACGCTTTTTACAATCTATCGCTGTTGAACAAAATCTTAATATTTAAACATTGTTATTTTTTACTTTTTAGTTCGGTTTTTAAAGCGTGTTTTTTAGTTCTTTAAAATTTTGTTAATTTCTTTCTTATAGTACATAATTTAAAATCAGAAATATTCTGACGGGTGGACTCAAGTATTTATATTGTTTAAATAATGATAATTAATTTATACGGAAAACTATTTTTTTCTAATAGTATTTAATGGAAAGCGATTTCTTTTAGGATTTAGTATAATAAAAAATATTTGCATATAACACCAAAAATCTCATTGGAATATATTGATTTTCAATTATTTATATATTTCTGCGAACAATTCAGCGTTCATACTTTAACACAGCGAATATGATATTACAATATTATATTTTTTTATTAGCCGTTACTCGAGTCCGAGTATAAAAATGTTACAGTCGATAAATTGTGTGCAATAAAAAACAAGTAAAAGGTGTAGTCTATTGTAATTCCCATTCGTCTACGGTGCACACGACTATGGCTATAGAGGCCAGTTCGGGAAAGCACATGTCGACCGCAGTCAGGACAAACATAGACCTGGTTAGGTCTTGGATTCGGCCTTCTTGCAGCAACATTTCCTTGATAGCTGGCCACAACCCCTCGCCATTCGGTTCTGTCCGCTGCAAGTTGTTCCCATTGCTCGTCTGCAATACCGCAGGATTTTAGATTTTCATGGAGAGCGTCTTTGAACCTCTTTCGTTGACCGCCACGCCTTCTTCTACCGCTTAGCAATTCACCATAAAGTGTACATTTAGGAAGGCGGTTATCATGCATACGATGAACGTGATCTGCCCATTTTAGGCGTGCTCTTGAAATAAGCACCTCAATTGGAAGGCTGTTTGCTCTCCTGAGTACTTCCACGTTTGATATGTGATGGAACCAACGGATTTTCATCATACTTCTGAGGTGTCTTTGCTGAAAACGTTCTAATTCTTTCACATGACGACGGTAAGTGACCCAGCTTTCACATCCATATAGCAGTGTTGGAATGACAACTGCTCTGTAGACAGCCATTTTCGTTGACAAAGCAAGGTCGTGGTTGTCAAATACTCTCTCTCTAAGTCCCCAGAGTGCTCTAGATGCAGCGTTAATTCTATTGCGAATCTCGCTGTCCATGTTTGCTTTGTCATTAACAACGTTGCCTAAGTAATTGAACTGATCCACCACTTCAAGAGAATTTCCGTTAAGTGTAATGTCTATTTGGTTCACTTGATGAGGAGTTGACATAATCTTAGTCTTTCCAATGTTGATTTTAAGTCCCAAGGAATCATAGCTCTGGGCATACACATCTAAAAGTTCTTGAAGCTCTTCCGGCGTAGAGGAAAAAAGTGCACAGTCATCCGCATACTGGAGATCACAAATGAATCGTGTGCGTATCTTCGTGAAAGCTCTAAAGCGCCCTATGTTAAAGAGACCGCCATCAAAACGGTATCTGAGACCTATTCCTCTGACTGTCAGTTTGTTGTCAACAATAATTGTCAGAGCAGTGGTAAACAAATTAAAGAGTAGGGGTGCCAGGACACATCCCTGCCTAACTCCAGTGAGGGTTTGGAAAGGTTCGGTTGCCTCATTATTATACATAACCTGGGCGTTGTTGTTTGTATGTAGACTGCGACATACTTCCACACAATATTATATTAATTGTATTATATATGATCTTAATTTTCTAATTTCTGTGGTGTTTTATTTATTTATTTAAGTTAATTTATTAATTAAAAAAAAAGAAAAGAAAATCATCATATGTTGTAAAATCATATTTATCAACAATATTCTCGCGTGGCGTATAAGAAAGCAACTCGTCTCATTTTACAAATAATTATTCTATCTTTATTGAATTTTGTATGCTGATTCGAGATATATTGATGTACTGTTTCTAAAAATTCAAACCCATTAGATACAATACTTTCAACTTTACAATTATTTGTTTTTTATAATTTTTCGAGCCTCGACGGCACGTTCTTTGCTAAATTTGTTCGAATTGTTTAAAACACATTAATTTTATTGTATAGAAGTTCTTAACATATTCCTTGTATTATTTTCTGTATAAGAGCAAATTTGACTACGTATCCGCCTATATCGCGTATAAGTTAATAAATGTTTCTCGTTTTATATATAATTAACTAACCTTTATTAATTTTGTCAATTAATTTTGGACATATTGACCTACCGATTCTGAAAGTTCCAACTTTTTCTAAACGTATTTCAAGGATTTTCTAACAACTTTTAATTTTTATATTGCAGAACCAGCAACAAGACACTGTAAACTCCACAGTGAATCTTTGCTGCATTTGCAAATAACCAGAGGATACAAATACACTGTACCTCGAAAAAATCTAAAGAAACTCACAAGTTATTAGGGGACTGCCAACACTAAGGTCAGTTGCTACAGAATTAAAATTGAATGGTTTACTGGATTTTTTAAATAGTGGAAAAAGGTTTCACTCAAGTTGTCACTCATTTTTTGTCGCACTGGAATATTTCTGATTTCAAATAATATAGTACTTACAAGAAATATTTTTTAAAAAGTTTCACTAAAATTGATCCTGGCCTCTGAGGATTCCGCAGTCTCCATGATCATTAGGCTTTACTGATTCGACTATATATTATTTAAAGAATAAACAAATTTGAAAAATTGAAATTTATTAAAAAACTCTTTTCTTAAGTAGTGAAAAGACACGTCTTAAACAGAGACATTGGAGAAAATGGTTAATATTTACACATTCAATTATAATAATATGATTACACTTTTTAATGTAACATATAAAATATATAAGTATAACCACAAACATAGACAGATAAGTAGATGAGCTGGCTGATTGGCCTTAACCACCGCAACCCATTCAGATTTATTGTAGAGCTCCTAAGTGATTTTCTTGACAGTAACTCGCCTAGCTTTGTCCTTTCTATCAGACTCCATAGCTTTGATAGATGTACCTTAGTATCTAACGTAGCTGTCTGCTCTTGATTTCTTATCTCCAAGTAATTCAAATCTCATCCTCATTAGGCCTTCGCAGTGGTACAGTACAGGTGAAATTTCTTCTTCCTCTTTGAGGATTTGCATGTTATATCCTCTACCAGACCAGGCCCCCTGCCTACCACTAATGACCTTTCTGTTCTGGCTTAGTAAGTCTTCAGTAAACTTAGCTGATCGTTCTTTAATGAACTTCTTAGCTTTTCATTGACTTGGGAAATTCCTGTATCATTCCAGAGATCTATTGTTCGCCAATTCGTTAATGGCAGTTCGTATGAGGGGTCAGAAAATAATTTGTTTGTTCAAAGAAAGTGACTTGTAATTTGCTTTAAAACGCAAACATTAGGAAGAAGTATTATTTTGACGACACGATGAGGACACGAATATTATATTGTTACCTTGCTTTGTTGATGTTAATGAAATTTTAGCAGAATTACCCACATAGATAGCGCAAGTATACGTGTCATTTTTTCGTTTTCCTTGGTATTTCCTCACATGTTGGAAAAAGAGGTAAAACATTGAATCCAACTTTGTTTATTATAAATATATGTCAGTGGCGAATAGTCTAAAATAAGTAAGTTAGTATGCAAGTAAATATTTACTTTCCCCCGTTATTATAATATATAAAATAAGTCTTGATAATAAACTCAATTTATAATGTAATAATAATAAGGAAGCCTAATTAAAGATGTATAAAAAATATAATTTTTAACAAGTTTAAAAATAGAACATTAATTACGTGATTATTTAATTATATGATCTAATGAACTAATAACAAAGAAATAGCTATAGATTCTTTATATATACATAATATAAATAAAACTGTAAGTAAAAAAAATATAATACAGTTATATATATATGTAATATATACACAGAACATACGTATAATCCTTATGCTTTTGCCTTTAAGGCATATTCATTCTGTACAGTAGAATAAAAACTATTTCTCATTTTATAAATAATTATTCTTTATTGAATTTTGTATACTTCTTAGAGATATTTTGATGTAGTGTTTCTAAAAATTTAAACCCATTAGATACAATAATATAATTGTTTGTTTCGAACCTCGATGGTACGTACTTCGATGAATTGTTTATTATACTCAAAACATTTTAATAAAAGTTTTTCGAATCGTTTAAAACACATCCATTTTATTGTATAGAAGTCGTTAACATGTTTCTTGTATTATTTTCTGTTTAAGAGCAAATTTGACTACATATTCGCTTATATTGAGTAGTTAACAAGTGTTTCGCGTTTTATACATAATTAATTAACTTTTATTTAATTTTGTCAACTAATTTTGGACGTATTGACCTACCGTATTTCAAAGATTTTTTAATAGCTTTTAATTTTTATATTGCAGAACCAGCAACAAGGCAGACACTGTGACTGTAGAGTTGTAGACTGCACATTAAATCTTTGCTGCATTTGCAAACAATCAGAGGATACAGATACACTGAGTACATCGAAAAAATCCAGAGAAATTCACAAAAGTTATTAGGAGACTGCCAATATTAAAATCAGTTGCTACAGTATTACAATTGAAAGGTTTATTGAATTTATGAAATATAGTGGAAGATGGTTTACGTTCACTCAAATTATCACTCAATTTTTTTCCGCTTTGGAATATTTTTGATTTCAAGTAATATAGTATAAGAAATATTTTTTTAAAATTTTCATTAAAATTGGTACTGCTTCTGAGAATTCTGAAGTTTCGACGATTATTTGACTTCACTGATTCGATTATTATAGTATTTAAAGAATAGACAATTCCGAAAAACTGAAATTTTTTAAGAACTCTATTCTTAAGTATCTAGTGAAAAGCACGTCCTAAACAGATTCAGTGGAGAAAATGGTTAACATTTACACATTCGATTATATGACCACATTTTTTAATGTATCGTATCAAAATATATTTAATAACCACAAACATAGACAGATATAAGTGGAGAAGCTGGCTGATTGGCTTTAACCAGCGCAATCTGTTCAGATCTATTGTAGAGGTCCTAAGTTATTTTCTTTACAACTTGCCTAGCTTTGTCCTGTCTATCAGACTCCATAGCTTTGACAGAGATGCCTTAGCGTTTAGTGTACCTGCTTGCCCTTTTCTCATCTCCAAGTAATTATCTCAGCCTCGCAGTGGCACAGTATGTATAAGGTGAAATTTCTTCCGCCTCTTTGAGGATCTGCATGTTGCATCCTTTGCCAGACCAAGCCCCTTGCCTACCATTGTCCTAATGGCCCTTCTGTTCTTGCTTAGTAAGTCTTCAGTAAATTTAGCCGATCGTTCTTTAATGAACTCTTTAGCCTTTCATTGACTTGGGAAATTCCTCTACCGCTCCAGAGATTTATTGCTCGCCAATTCGTTAATGAGAG
This sequence comes from Leptura quadrifasciata, assembly GCA_963675555.1. Classification (NCBI taxonomy): domain Eukaryota; kingdom Metazoa; phylum Arthropoda; class Insecta; order Coleoptera; family Cerambycidae; genus Leptura; species Leptura quadrifasciata. The sequence goes on from OY776678.1 coordinate 50,264,930, forward strand.
TTCGTATGCAGGGTCAGAAAATAATTTGTTTGTTCAAACAAAGTGACATGTAATTTGCTTTGAAATGCAGACACGTACATTTCCCCAATGGAAATAACTGGGACAATTAGGAAGATTATTATTTTGACGACACGATGACGATACGAGTATGATATTGTTACCTTGCTTTGTTGATGTCAATGAAATTTTAGCAGAGTTACCCACATAGATAGCAAGTGTACGTGTCATTTCTTCGTTTTCCTCGGTATTTCCGCACATGTTGGAAAACGAAATAAAACATTGAATTCAACTTTGTTTATTATAAATATATGTTAGTGGTGAATAGTCTATAATAGATAAGTTAGCATGCAGGCAAATATTTACTTTTCCCCATTATTATAATAAATAAAATAAGTCAAGATAATAAACTCAATTTATAATATAATAATAACAAGGAAATCTAATTAAAGATGTATAAAAAAAATAGAATTTTTAACAAGTTTAAAAATAGAATACTAATTACTTAATTTTTTTATAATAATAATAATGATTACATGATTATTTAATTATATGGTCTAATGAACTAACAACAAAGAAGTAGCTATAGATTTTTTCTGTATGCAGAATATAAATAAAACTGTAAGTAGCAAAAAATAATAATATCGCTATATTTATGTAATACATACACACATACAGAGACAGACGTATATTCCTTATACCTTTATCTTTAACGCATCTTCATTCTATATAGCAGGATTCATTAAATTTTGAAAAATCATGGCAAATTTCTTCCTGTTTTAAACTCTAACGGCGAAATATTCATCCGAATTAAAAAACACATATTCATGTAAAATATTTTTATGTATTCATCACTGTAACTTTGAAAAATTGTTAGGTGACGTATGTCAGATTGTTGTAAACGAGTGAAATTGATATTAAACAGTTTCGTATTCATATCTTATAACAAAAAATCATAAATATTGTGTTGGAAGAATTATGCAAATTATTTGCCAATTACAGTCCACTCATGCATTGAATAAATTTACTTGAGGTGACATGAAACATGGTCCTGCGAGCCAGATATGGAACAGCGATCCTATTATTATTATTCCTATTGTTTTCTCGATGTGTAGCTTGAAATCTGAAGGCTACAAATACACAGATGAACAGATAGCAGTCTCCCCCGTACTATATAATATACTATTCTCCCACAACAAGAAGAAGAAATGCCTAAAAGTTCTCGGGATTTAGTTCGTTTGACTATAACATTAGTATATTTTATTTTAAATAAATATCAAACCTTAATAAAAAAAAATTGAAATATAATGAAAAGTCCTTTAATCCAGTCAACGAATTTTTCAATATGGGAGGTGGCAGAATTTTTGACTTCAGGGATAAGTTTGGGGTCGTTAGGAGGTAAACATCCTAAATGTCCCCGACCCTAAGAGGTGAGCCTTGCGCGGGAGGGCTTCCGGAAGGCCCTAAATGTTGATTTTTTTTTGGTTTCTCACTAATAACTCGAAAACTGTTGGACATAGAGGAAAAATTATTCTTACCTTTCTGAAAGCCGATAAAATTTCCTATATTTTTTAATTTCAACAGAAAGTTTGTGTCTAGTTGTGTACAGCGCTATCTTTTGCTGATGTAGCTTTATGGCGTTCTAGTTAATAATCTTTTGCTTAGTAGACTATTGTTAGTTTATAAATAGGAGTGCTGCTCATTTATTACTCAGATTATTACCAAGCTCGAGCTAGCAACTTGTAACTTATTATCGCAATAAAGTTAGCTTCTTGTGAACAACAAATTTTGTTTGGTTTTTAAAAACGCATCTTCCGTGCTTGAAGACCTAACTATCTTCAATCATTATCAAGTTACCCGTTTTTGAATATCTCTGATATCCAGAAAACGCTGTTTGAGATCACATTTATCGGCTTCTAACACCTCCAATCTTCTTTGTAAAATAAAATACAACCAAATCAAGTGAAGCGGATCCAATTTACTCGAAATTATATATTCTACATATGACTGAGATGATAGAGTTCAAGATTATTTGCTGTAATTTGATAGTTTTATTGCTTGAAATTATACCTACATTTTATTGCATTCATTTAGCTTTTTTAAAATCTGTTTATTGTTGTAAGTTGTTGTATTTGGTAAATTTAGTGTATATACATCAGTGTTTTTAGCAAGAAGTCAGACGATGATCTCAAGAATCAAAGACGGTGTAATAAGCATATGTAATACGGCGTCCCTATACAGCTTCTTCAAACCAACCGAAAAGAACGTACAATTCAGTAACCTTGACTGGTTGTTGATGGTGGATATCTAATTCACAAGGTCGTTTGACAAAAAGAGGTTAACACAATATCATCTATTTGTGATAGATACGTCCAATTCCTAAAGAACCACTATCTGGGAAGAAATTGTACTGTGGTTTTTGAGGGTTACACCAACACCTCAAAAAGTACAAAAGTTGCTGAATGGAGTCGTAGATATCCACTGAAGAAGTGCGTGGATGTACAGTTCTCCATGGAAACTGAAGTCACGGTAAAACAGGAAATCTCCCTCTCGAACGCCAACAACAAGAGCCTTCTCATCAAGCCGTTGATGAAAAAACTGGAGGAAAATGAAATCAATAAATTCCAAGCAGAGGATGATGCAGATGTGGCAATTATATCTACAGCCGTAGAAAAGTCAGTTTTCGTTTCAGTAACTATGATAGGCGAAGATGTGGACTTGACAGTCCTGTTATTGGCGAAAACCCCTCCCACAGGTTGTGATATCCCCTCGCAGCCTTCAGGAAGAGCAAAGTCAGGTTTGCAAAGTTATACAAAAAAGACAAATCGGTGAAAGAAGTAGCTGAGGTGTTTACCAGTCCTTCATTGACACTAACTGTGGTCGAAAGAGGACATAATGGTACGGTGTTCCATTTAAGGATATATCCTTAGATGACTGCAGATATCGGTTATTTTGAAAGGGAGTTATATCGCTGTGTATATATTGGGTGTTGTCTTGATATATGGTATAGTTGGGGGAGTAACTGGTTGTTTTCTTGGGGCCAGGAAGAGTTCTGGGAGAGGCCAAACCTAGGCGATGGTAACCTATCATTGTGAGGAGGCGAACGAGGAGAAAAAAAATAGGAAGTACCACATAGTGGATGTGCTCAATACCAACTATTCCGAACATCAACTGCAAAAGTACTTATTTAGATCACCTCTTTCACCCCTTTATTTTGGGTGATCATTTATTTTCCTTTAACCAGATATTATTTATTAGCGGATAAGTTCCCTTCCTAAAGTATCGCTGAATAAAATTGCCTTTGTTTTTACTATACATTTTTAAAAAGTTATGAACGACCGTTTCGATAAAGATTACCTTGATTTCATTCTTCTGTTAAATTGGTAAGATTTTTATCAAAGGGTCGTACTCTCGAGAGTATAAGTCACCGCTAAATACTGTGAAGCGTTTAGGTACTAGAGATACACGAGACCCATTTCCTCCCCTTAATCTAGTCATGTATTCTAATTTGTAGTTATATATAGTTTTTTCTTATTAAACCCTTATTTTAAGCCTTAAATACTTTGTTTCATTTATTCAGTAAACTTGCCTATAATTTAGTGATTTTATTAACTAAGAAGGGGGTATGTAGACATTTAAAAATCACTTGGCGCCCTTAATATATTTGAGTATTAATATAATAACAAATACTACCAAAATCGAACCACCCCGACTCCACTGAGTTTATTTTAGTCGGTGCATGCCCTTGCTGTTACCACCGCAAGAAAAAAATTACGTAACAAAGTACCATTACTGCAGGGTCTACTACCAAATGGATGGATGAAAACCATACTGCCCTCACATGTATAGGGGTTAGGAATTCCTGACTGGGAGGAGAGAAATGGGGAGCTATTGCCCAAACTAACAGACAAAAATGCTGCAAAAATGCCCTACGGAATTTTGCAAGTTATATTTTGTCGTTACAAAACAGATTGTGACTCTGGAAGATGCGGATGCATAAAGACATCATTAAATTGTTCACCAGCATGCCTCAACTGCCAGAGCAATGCGGCAATGGAGTCACCATAACAGAGGATGAGGAAGATTCATTTTCCTCTTCTGCTGGCGTGGTGACACCATAAACTATTCCCCCGTTCGAAAATTGATCGATCGGTTTTTTTCTTTCTTAAAAAAAAAGCATTAGCTAATTAGCAATTAACCCAATTATATATAAATAAAAGTAGCTGTTATATGTAAATAAAAGTAGTTCAAACCATAATACTGTGTTGTTTTCTTATAGAGGTACCTCCCTGTCTTTTCCCACTGTTGGATTGTAGCTACTCATTACTATACCAAATGCAACAACAACAATAGATGTAGATTTTAGAAAAACCAAATGAATTCAATAAAATGTAGCAATGATTTCAAGCAATGACCCTATCACATTACAGCAAACAATCTTGAAATCCATCACCTTAGCCATTAATTATATGTAGAATATATAATTTTTAGGTCAATTTAGTCCTCTTGACTTGATTTGGTTGTATTTTATTTTACAAAGAAGATTTGAGGTGTTAGGAGCAGAGTATGACGAATAATGTGATCCGAAACAGCGTTCTCCGGATATCGGCGATTTTCAGAAGTGGGTAACTCGTTAACGGTTGAAGATATAAATTTTTTATTAAAATTAAACAATGTAGGAAGTTTTGTCAGCTTTCAGCAAGGTAAGAATAATTTTTCCTCTAGGATCAATAGTTTTCGAGTTATTAGCAAGAAACCAAAAAAGTCAAAATATGGGGTCTTCCGGAAGTCCTCCCCTGCAAGGCTCACCTCCCAGGGTCGTGAGAGGATGTTTACCGCCTAACTACCTCAAACCCATCCTTGAAGTCAAAAATTCTTTGTCGACAGGATTATAAGTATTTTCTATTACACTTTCTTTTTCTAGAGCAGAACAATTTGACAGGAATTAGACACCAGAGAAATTGATTTCTTGTCACGGTTGTGTAAAAATGTTTCGATTAAAAGCTTTACTATATTAATAATATATTTACATGTTTTTATTGTAGAATATGTTTCCTCTCTAGTTATGGTATGGTAATATTTTGGCAGTAAGTAATCTCGATGTCGTGTTAGATAACTATTAATATTAGGTGTATATAGGTAACCTTTGTTTTCATAAAATGGAGACACATATTGATTATGGTAACTAACGCCACGGAGAAATGGAGGAATTGAAAAAATACCAGACAATATTTAAAGCCATGTTATATCTTAATTTCAGCCCATGAAATCTTGTTGCTACATTGCCATATATTTCATACGTAATTTAACCACCTCGGTACGATTAGGTACTTAGATCAGTTTAAACAATAAATATTTACCAATGGTTTCAACACATTTTGATGTAACTCATTAATATTAATTTAACATGGTACTCGTATATGTATGCAAATCTAATTCTTTCTTATATAAAAACAACCTTCAAAGTTTTAAACAGATGTCTCTTACTGATAGTAAAATATATTAAATAACAAATTCTTAAAACTTCAACACTTCGTAAAGATGTAATGTTACATTCGTGGTCGTTATAATATAAATAATCTCTAACTTTCCTCGCCACCACGCCCACGTGTTAATATATCTGTTACTTATCGACATAATATAATTTGGTCTCTTCTAGGTTTTACATAAACATAAATATGTATTCTATATTCTACAATATACCAACCAAAAATTGGAAAGTTTCAAGGCATAATTTGTTTTGGATGTTTTATGCCAATAAATTCTTTCAGAAATTATTAGGCAAAATTGCAATGAAAACTGACAATGATATGTTATGTGATAAGTTTTATTGATCTCATATTTGCTGCATAAGAATCGTGGAGGAAGAATTATGAGGACGTTTAAGAATCGGAATATACCAAACTACATAAGATATTATCTAAGGATCTTCAAGGCAATATACATCCTGGAATCAGAAAGTGGAGAGTATCCTAAAACAAGGAGGAAGTTATGAGGGGAATTCCTTATTGTACACTTCCTTACCTAGAGGTAAGGAAGTGTACAATAAGGAACTTTAGAAAGTTACTAATTTATCACCAAAGGAGTTAAACTATAGGACTGGAGCGACCAATATGAACTTCTAGAGAGGACTGGAACTCCATTCAAACCATCCAAATAATAGACACGTATTCAATGTTTCCGAGGGGACCGGACCTTCTGTGCTATGAGTTGTGTATGACATTAGGGGAAAGCTTTGCACTAGAATAGATAACAAAGCCTGAATATTGTCTGAAAGTTATTTGTGGCATTCTACGAATATTCTTTCCTATTATTTGGGTTTTCTACCACATGTACTATTATCCTCTTCAAAATAAATCACCGAATCTACAAAATAATAGGATTATTGGAAAAAAAGCCTCTGCGCCCGTGGCGTTTACGCCAAAGGAAAAGTCAGAGGTTATGTTTTGCAAAAAATATAAATCGGAATAAACACAAAAATAATGTATTTTGCTGACGTTTCGGAAAGTAATCTCTTTCCGTTTTCAAAGCTATTTTTTGAAATGAGAGTTCTTCAAAAAATAGCTTTGAAAACGGAAAGAGATTACTTTCCGAAACGTCAGCAAAATACATTATTTTTGTGTTTATTCCGATTTATATTTTTTGCAAAACATAACCTCTGACTTTTCCTTTGGCGTAAACGCCACGGGCGCAGAGGCTTTTTTTTCCAATAATCCTATTATTTTGTAGATTCGGTGATTTATTTTGAAGAGGATAATAGTACATGTGGTAGAAAACCCAAATAATAGGAAAGAATAAAAGCCTGAATATTAATTAAAGTAAAGTTTATACCTTCTTCTTCTTTGGCATTGCAACCCTTTGGATTTTAGCCTGCTTCACCAGTTGTCGCCATTCGTCCCTGTCATCTACCTTTCTTCTCCAATTCCTTACTCTCATAACTTCCAGATGCTCTCGAACATAATCTAAACACCTCTTCCTAGGTCTTCTTCTTGTTCTCCTTCTTGGGGGGGTTTCCATTCCACCACTTTTCTTGCCCACCTTTCCTCTCTCATTGTCTCCACATGCCCGAACCATCGTATTCGCTGTACTTTAACAAACCGTATTATATCTGCCCCGTCTATCAGTCTATCACGTTTATGGTTCATTCTTTTTCCGATACCGGGCCAAATATTTTTCTTAATATTTTCCTCTCGAATATTCTGACGCACATTTCATCGTTGTTTGCCTAAGATTCACAGCCATATGTAACAGTTTATACCTACCTAATAAAATTTTCTAAGGTCGATAGGACTGATGCCCTTTGTACTCAAGACTGCTACATGGGCATACTAGACACACTAAGACGATAAATCAGCCTCTGCATCAACACTAATATGGCCAAAGAGCAGGAATGACAACAGAAACATCAGGTAATCAGAAAATTTTTACTTCTAAATTATTGATGATATAGCATTCATTAAGAGAGATAAATTAAAACAAATGCAAACAAATACAATTGTCGATCGGAGAACTAAAACATTTTGGAGTAATATTATAATTAATACTTAAATAAAAATACAACTTACAATTTAACATAAGATTTATCAGAGAATAAAAGGCCTGTAGACACAACTGGATTGGAGCTCTAATGTCACTAGCAAAGCCGAATGGGACAACCAAACTAGGGTAGCAATACTAAGGAACTAACCGCCCTGACGGACCATAATGACGCAGCCTTATCCTGGGTTCTGAGATACTTTGACGTCGATAGCAACGATAAAACCAAAGTCAGAGGAAGTTAAAAAAGGGAGTGGGTGAAAATAAATGAGCACCAGCATGGAAAAACCTTTGTTAAAGTATCATCTCAGAAGAACAATGAAAGACTGCTGTTGCAAATGTGTAGTTGAAATTCTGTTCTTTTCGAAATAAGGCTTGCGATTTTGGTAAAATGAGTGCTTCGGTAAATTAGGACATAAGCTGATTATACAGGTAAAATATTTGTTGGTCTTAAATTTAAAATTAAATTATGTAGAATTTTTGGTTTTCGATGAAAGTTTCGCTAGAAAATACAAGAGATTGAAAAATTGCATTTCCTCTACAGATACCCATTATCTGCATAATGTACTTGTTTAAGAAAGTACAGTGCCTCAGTATACAAATATAAATATTATTCAAACTGTACACGCTAGACTTGATGTCAATTAATATTACCCCGTATCTGCTACTGATTTAAATTAGACTCACTGACGTTATCATTATGCCGGCAAGTTCAATAAAATTTGACAAAATCGTTATATCTGTGTGATAACGAAACAAAAAATAAGTAGAAATTTTCTCAGAATTATTGAAATGTTTAAATATAATTACATCTTTGTATTTAATCTTCAGAATTGTAGAATTCCTTTTTAACGTCTAATACAATATGATAAGGAAAAATTTATCACTTTTCTAAATATTTAATTTTTGAAAGATTATATCACTCGAAACGTACACGGAGCTTCAACGTATACTGCGAGAAAATTCTGGATTTGTTAAAATGTTTTGTTCAAAATATTTTATGAAACGTTTAAAGCATCATCAAAAACTTTATGGCGATCTTTTACACAAAAATGGAAGAAGTTTGGCATACAAATCGCATCATGTCAAAAAACAGAAAACTTTTAGATTAGTTAATTTTAAAATTGTGTATACCTAATTATTTCAAACGAGATAAAATCTTTAGCATTCAGCATCTAAAAAATGGGAATTTACGCTTGCGTTTATTTTAAGAAATTAATTAATATCATTTGACACCGAGACAATGCTGACAACTATTTGCATAATTAAGTGGCATCATACTTAACAAATTAATTGTAGTGTTTACTATATTTGGGTTTTCCATAGATACGTTTTTTATATCAATCCATAAAAATAGGATGTTGATATTTAATAGTATTTTATATAACAAGTGGCTAAAATGTTTTTTTTAAAGTGGGGCGTTTATAAAAAAAACACATTTTAGTCCCGAGTTATATACAAAATTTTTTGTAACGCCATATCCTAAAATTAGAAAACAATATAATTTTGTATAAATAGGTCAAAAACTATGAAATAAAGAAATTTTATTTTACACTGTGAAATAAAATTTACGTGTGTTGTTACCTACATTACCGCATAATATACTATTATGTCCGACCACGTTATAAAGGACTATTTATGATATAGTTTTGCGGCTATAAAGTACCTCTTTATTGTACCAGTAAAATAAAGTTACTTTATTTTACTAGTACAATAAAGAGGTACTTTATAGCCGCAAAACTATACCATAAAGTTACTTTATTTTACTATTATGTCGGATTTAGACGTTTCCAATAATGAGCCGATGTGAGATTTTGATGTTTTCAAATAAATATGTACAACAGTCATAAAAATGTCATTGAATAAATTTTTTTCGTTAATAAGCCAAATTTAGCAGTCGGACATAAATTTTTGTATGCAACTCGTCCATAATAAGGCTTCATTGAACTTGTCCTCTTTACCGGACCGGATAAACTTTAGGTACCCAGTGTTGTAATTTAAGCTACTACGATTTGGAAGTTCTGTGAAGATTTGTATTAGAAAGTAAAAAATAATGTTTACATATTTTAAATATTTTATTGTAAAAAGCGTGGGGTGCTTTTTACTATATTTTTATTGCACCCAAGGCTTTTTACAATAAAATATTAAACATTATTTTTTACTTTTTAGTTCGTTTTGCTATTAAAGCGTGTTTTTTTAGTTTTTTTAAACTATATATTTTTTTTTAGTCACGATATTCATCTTGCTTTTTGAAACCGCTGAGTATCCGCTAGTAGTACATAATTAATATTACATCATAATGTATGTATTAAAGTTGGAACTAGCGTTTAACAAGGGCTTATACAACGGCAAATACGTTATATCATTAACTGCGGCGCCTCCGTCAAAATGTCGACAATAGATTAGTCATATTTTTTAAATTTTATTTTATCCTGATGATCCTGGTGAGGACATTAGGACAAAGTTGTCAAATTATTGTATTGTCATCGGTCCTTAATAAGTGTGCAAAGTTTCAGTTTAATCTGACGTTTTGAAGTGGGTGAGAATCACGGTCAAAGATTGAAAAAAATTTACATACAAACAATGAACGAAGGAGAACGCTCAAGCACTGACCTCATGTCTGGAGCTGCCTGTACTTCATTTACGTAAAAAAAGTTAATTTTGTACTTATTATATTGCTTATAATATTTTTTCTTGTTTACGTAATTATTTTAAATGAACAAAAATATTTTTCCTCTTAAAACCCTAGGTGATTATTGCATAGTACAATAATATTATAAATCCTTATCTGTAAATTTATTACATCTGCAATAAATTGTATTTTTATAAGTGATTCTCATAGAACTGATAGAACTTCATTTTAATACTTCTAACTCATTAAAAGAATTAGTAAGACCTAGAATCTCATATATTTTTGTGAAGTTTAGATCATAATAAAAAAGAAAAGAAGAAACATAAACACTTCATACCGCAAGCCAATGCGGAAATAGTGGAAATACATTTCGCAAATACCTAAATATAAATACGTTGTACATATTTCCTGAACCATCTGTATTGTGGCTCTCGCTGCTGCCAACAACCATGACCTCAGATACAACCTAGCCTAGCTAGTAAGTTTTTCGAGAATGGCAACAATTCCTATCATATGGTGTTAAATCAAATCAAATATATAGGGGTATGTCTCCACTCTCCATCGAAATAAAACGAATGAACTTTTCTCTGTCGGTATTTCTGTTGTTTTGCACAATTGTTTCTTCCTGAAGATGGTCTTAGCGATTTCACTTCGATACTCTTTCTTTTTCTTTCACATAAGGTATTATTGCAGCCATGGTTATGTGTGAATATATCTCAATTATATTATCAACATTCATTGCCAGCACAACTCGTGTTGTCTTCGAGCTTAGGCAATACAAAGGGAAGTAATATAATTTGCTCATACTAAACATGATACCTAATAGAAAAATCGGCAGCTACTGGAGGCGGCTGGAACCTCCCCACTCGGTGGATCTTTGAAGCCGAAAAGAGCATTAAATTGTGTAACAAAACGGCACTAAACGTAATCCGATCTCATCCAAAACCTTTTCAGATCTTCTGGGGCACTAAAAAAATCCTCAACTTAATGAATTTACAATCATCTATGCGAGTTATTACCTACATTATCGCTCGTTGAATAATATACTATTAGGATATTAATAACTTTAACATCATTTGAACGACTAAGAAAGTCTAGTTATCCTAAATACTACTACTAGATTTGTAAAGCAACAAACTGAAAATTGGTAAAGTGATAATCTATAATAAATTCACCAACGAAGGTACAGAAAGCATATGATATTGTTACATCTACCTTTAAAGTTTGTGACAATCCACTAAAAGTTACAAATATGCCGAAATCTTATTAACATGACATGACACCAACGTTATCGGATGACAAACGCTGACAATGACAATCGTCAAACGATCGCTCGCGGCTGTCTTTGTTAAATGAAACATTAGCACTTCAGTAATTTTACTAGTATCATGCGAAATGCCATCTATGCCATATTTGTTTTGTTTTTAATTTTTTTCACGGAAACCAAATCGAAAGAGTGGAAGTGTGATATATCGTTGAAATCAGAATTTTAACTGCTTTTCAATGGTTCTATTACAAATTGAAAGTAATTATACAATAAACAACTTGTTGCGTCAAGATGGCACTAAACGTAATCCGATCTCAACCAAAACCTTTTCAGATCTTCTGGGGCACCAAAGAAACGCACACGCAAAGTATCATTCAAATCCGTTCAGCAGTTTCGGCGCTATCGTGCTAACACACATACGCACATACACACATACACACACACAAACATTTTTCAAAAGTCACTTTTTTGGGTTCCTAGGACCTCAAAACGTAAAGATTTGATGTTATCTCAATTTTCGTTTTTGAACCAATTTTAGTAACCTCTCACAATTTTATTGTGGAGAGGTTAAAAAAATATATATATATTTTTTGAAAGGGATGGAATCGTTGTATACATAGTGCCTTCAGTCATGCGTACATAAAGATGATATATATACTTATATATAAAGTGCGCACGACTTGCTTTTCTTGCATTCGTATTTTTTACTTTTTAGTACGACTTTTTACAGAAAAGCAAATTATTTTATTTTCTACTTTTGTCATACTTTTTGGGGAGTTTAACCCCAGAGATCGCTCAATAAAAATTCGTCTCTTAACGATTTGTTTTGATTTCTCGCTCCTTAGCTTTCTCGCTTCATCATTTTGCAGATTTTCCAATTTTCACCCTCGCGCCCCCTATGTGCGAATATTTGCAAAAGTAACGATAGAATACTGTATTGTTATCCGATCTTAGTAACTGTACAAAATTTCATCAATTGATTATGCCAGGAAGTGCGTTAAATAAAGGACCAAAAATTTGAACATAAACATTGTGCACACATTGTAAGTTAAAGAAAAGCTAGTAAAAATATAGAAATCCTATTTCTCGGAGAACTTTAAGCAATTCTAATACTACAAAATTCTTTAAAACTACCTCCATTGTTTAAGTTACAATACAATTTTCATAAAATCCTGGTTTTAAAAATGTTATTTAGGTTTTCTAATTAGACTGGAATCTGAAAGTTTCCCTGGGTCTAATTTTTGGAAAAGTCATTAAAATATTGCTAACGGTTACCACTTCGTTACATAGTATGTAAATAGATTTCAGAAGAATAAAGATTTGTATAATTTTTAAAAAATGAAATAAATATATATGTATATATTTATTTCCTATAATGAATAATGATATAATAAAATATATTTATTGCAATCTGACCCCCACGTCACTGCCGTATAAAAGATATTGAATCCGTTTGGTTAGCACATAAAAAAATATCAGGCAGTAGCATTTCAATCTCCCAACCATACCATCACTATTTTTAAAAAAACATTATATTAAAACGTAAACAAATTGTGAGGAATCGCGCAATCACTTTCACTATTCAACTTTCTTTAGTTTGAAAGTAGAACGACGAGGCGCATTCAATATTATAAGCAGTAGATTATAGAAGATTTGTCGTGTGTATATATAGTGTCATTAACAACAAGTATAATAAACAATAATTTTCCACATCAGTTTCATTTTGCCTCCACGGTTCGAGAGTCGCAATTTGTCAAGAGAGAAAAATAGGTTCCGATGTGTCATCAACATGCTTTTACATTTACAAAGATATTTAACATGCTCTGAGTGGTGAATATATATGCACACTAAAAGTATGGAGTGAAATCATGTACTAATTGTGTAATAACTGCATTAGGAAGTTAACGGCTGAATAATATTAGAATTAAGGTAAATGAGTGCTTTGCAACGCAGCAGATCCTAAGACAAGACATATACGATTAAGTTTTAGGTAATAAATTCTCGACTTCGAGAGATTTTATTAAGACCTTTGGTGAGATATTTCAAATACAATCAGAAACAGAACTGGCCCTCCGAATTAGTTTGTCATATTCTAAATGCGTTTCCATGAATATCAGAAAAAAATAATATAGTTAGTTAATCATTCAAATCAGTACTTACTAGATATTTTGTTTCTATCAACCTGTAAATGTAATTCATTTTTCAAAATTCTATTCAAATTAGAGTTGCAAAATGTTGTATACACAATTCGTGGAATAAGAATGGTTTGATTAAGAAATGAAACATCTGCATAGTAAAGAAAGTGTCTGAAGTAGAAGCATACGGACTATTCAAATAATTGTAAACCAAAAAAATGAGATTGCTCAGAAAGTCATTAACGTTGGGTAAGAAAATAATTCCTCGCAAACCTGAACAGAAATAGATAAAAAGGAACGTAGTCTATTGAATATAAGTTTAAAATTTGCACTACTTTCCTCTGAGAACATTGAGAAGGAATTACAGGAAAGTTCAGTTCAGTTCTTGCCCCATTTTTCTAAAGGCCTTACTAGAGAGGCTTGCAGAAAATAATGTTCTAAAACATTATTAGAACAGGAAAAAACTAAAATTCACAAAGGAAACGAAAATTATCAAACAGTTACGTGAAAAAGATTGTTTTTATTTTAAGCTGGTAAAGGTAATAAGGTGGTTATTTTTGACAAGAATGATCGCCATGAAAGGTAAATTACCTAATTAATAACTATTCTTATAAGAAATTCAATGAAAATCAACTGCCAATATTGATAAGTGAGGTCAAAAATATAATTAGAAACCATAAAAACCTTATTACCCCAGGTACAAAAACGATTAGATGTATCTAATTCAACAGTATCTAATTATACTGTTTGCCAGAGATATGTAAACTATAAAAGTCGGTGTGCTCCATTGTGTCTGCAATTGAATTGCTTATCATCTTTCAGAATGGTTAACAATAGAAAGTTTATCTGTTGTACAGCGTTACAGTAATTGATATCAAATATTTTTCCATTAAGATTGACAATATACAATTGCAACAAGGTGAAAGTTAGATCTATTTTGACGTCTGTTAATTGTTTCCAAATGTAACAATTCCACAAACCTTACAAACCTTGGATTATCTTAAGGATTTACTCGAATTAAATAACTTTAATCAAGAAGTAGTTAAAGAAAACATATATATTATACTAAACTTCGCATGAAACAAAATTGTTATAAATTTAACCGAAACGAATAAACTTTATTCGAATAGCATGGGGAAACTCTTTGTCACCTTTCATTGCTAGCTTATTCATGAGCAGTTTCAAAATGGATATAAAGACAGAATGGATATTTCGCTAAGATATCGTTGATATTTTATGTAAATGATATATTCGCAGGACTTGATATAATAGCTACAGAGCGAACAATTTTGTTTCCAAATTAAGTAATAGTTGCATCATCAAATTTCACTTATGAAGTATGTGGACATCTACCACAACTCAGTCTGTAATCTCGTGTTCTTCAAGGATTAGTTCTCAGGTCCTTGCTATTTAATTTATATCCGGAAAGATCAGAATGAGCTTTTTCTGACATCAGCGAGCATTCAATGATATTAGGGCTTTCAGCAAATAGCTCTTCGAAATGTTCGCAAAAATCAACGCGTGCTCCAAAATCTTGAGGCAAAGGTTTTTGTACGACTCTAATTTTTTAAGAATGGAAGTGTAAAGTCTTTTAGAATGCGGCGAAAACTACGTTTCAAAACATTGAGTGCTAATGCTTGTCGTTTTGCAGATCGTTTAGGACTTCATGCTCTTATCCTTTCAGCATTTTCAAGTTGCGTACAATCTTTTTAGTATTTCTCTGGCACACGAAGCAGTACTAAGAAACTTGTGTACCCGCTTTTTTCGACTAGGAATTGGATTTATTGGATTTAACTGAAAGTGACGACGAAATAAACGCTGGGTAATTACAACAGAAAAGTTATTTTTTAAATAAGCTTCAACCGCAAAAGAATATTTGACCACGCTCCTTGTTTACATCTAAACTGACATTTCTCATGACCGCTTTGAAAACTGTCTTTAGTCTCCATTT
Organism: Leptura quadrifasciata; assembly: GCA_963675555.1. NCBI lineage: Eukaryota > Metazoa > Arthropoda > Insecta > Coleoptera > Cerambycidae > Leptura > Leptura quadrifasciata. The sequence continues at coordinate 50,280,448 of OY776678.1, forward strand.
ATCGCGAAAGCATGGCCACTTGATTTGAATTTATATCTCATTATATTATGACATGAATTAACTTCATTCTACTTCATTCTGCCGGAACCGTCAATTTGGTTAATTTTCTTGAATTTAAAATTAAATACATATCTCAAGACAAATATCCAGCACTCAGTATCAGAGGGGAAAAATCTACGGTTATTCATTTATTAATTATGAGATTAACATTATTAAGGTTAAAATTGACTCTGGTGCACTTTATAGGAGCTTGTTTATTGAAATTTTACTTTCGCTATCATTAAATGTCACTTGTAAAATCTGTTTGATAACATTGTTGAAGTATTTTTACATCAAAACATCAGATTATCAACAATATAAGTAAAAGCATTTGTCTTGTTTTTCTATTAATTAATACTTCGCCATAAATTTTAATTCGTGTCGGAGATTTATCTGGGCCATTTTCTCAGCATATTTATAATCAAATCAAGTAGGTGGCAGATACTAAACGCCTAGTTAGAAAAATTATGCTTACTAGAGCATTTGCGATTTGTTCTTATGCCTACATATTAATTATTATCTGATAACTTCTATTTAAAAATTCGTCGTTAAATTTCTGTTGGAGGCGAAATTTTAAGAAATTCTTGTTTTTAATTGATGACAAAAGAATTATCCCAGGTTTTCCGATTAAGTTTGGTTTTACTTTCATTACTTTAATCCTTTTGATTGTCAGTAGTATGCTTCGTGCATGTGTGGTCAGAAATCATAAGTCTAATTATTTTACTTTCACGTCCAGTGGAAGTATAGTAACACAAAAATTTATTTATTTTTGTTAAAATAGGCTTAAAATGTCAGAAAACGTCGAGATTTTGAATTTGAGCGAAAAAAAATTTCCTCTCTGTCGGTCTGTCTGTGTGTAACTTTTCTTGTGCGCACGTTTACTTTGGAACCGTTTATGATATAGACTTGAAATTTGGTTCGCTTATGTATTATAACGAGATCTGGAACTAGATTATATTTTGATCTAGTTCCATTAAAGGATTTGGAAGTAAATGGGGTAAATAGACAAAGCAAGCAGGTAAGAGTCCATAAAATTGCAATTTAGGGCATGTACGAAAAGTCAAGGTCTCAACAAATTTTTTGGCATCATCCCCCCCCCCCCTTCCACTATCGCCCCCAATACCACCCCCACGCTATTATGAAAGGCAGTAAAAAAAATCGAATGTGATTTAGTGTGTATATAAGAATGAAACGTCTAAAAAAATGTTTTTGGCGTTAGCTATCCTTTTTTTCTGACGCAACCAGACCACCTCCCCTCCCCGTTTTCGAGGATGCTGAAAACGATGGTGGTGGGTAAAATTCTTTTTAAGCATGCACAACCCCTCAAACGGCCAAAAAACACCCTCAAAGTGGAGTGAAACGGAAAGGAGCGCGCTTCTGTCAGACAAACACCGGTTTATCCCCATTTTCGAGGATGCTGAGACCGACGCCAGCCTTGAATATCATCCCCGATGCAAACCCACCCCCCAAACAGCCAAAAACACCCCGGAAAAGGGGGTGAAACGCGAGGGAGCGGAATTCCGTCCGACAAACTTTGGTTTATCGGATGCTGAGACTGACGTCAGCCTTGAAATTTACTTTCGCATTTATGGAATATAAAGTAATAATGTGACCGCATTTAGTGCTCAAACCACCAATTCAAGTTTGCATGTGCTTTGAGGATAGTTAAATAGTCAGATTAAGATGTGGTGAAAAGTTAAGAGGTGAAATCGGTCTAACTCAAGTGTAGTTGAAATAAACCCCTAAAATCCGATAAAAAAGTCGATTTTTTATATCCAAAACGACTAACGATATTAATGAAAATTACGCATAGGTACTCTCTTAGAACCTAAATAATAACACCACAGGTAATTACAGGTAATTACGACCCCCTTTATCCCGGAAGGCTCTAGAAGAGCCTTGTGTGGGAGGGGGCTACACATTTAGAGACACACGGGACACACACTCAATATCCGTGTATAGTGGAAAAATCCCTCTCACAGTATTTTCCACTGCCACGACCGGGGATCGAACCCGGAACTTTTAGGTGAGAGGCAAGTGCGCTCACCGTTGATGACGTTACTAGTTACTTCTAAAAAATGCAGAGAGGAAGGATAAGGAATTAAATAATTTTATTCTCTAAAATATGTTTAATAATTTTGAGATATCGTGGTTAATTCTTCCTAGAAAATGCAAAGTGGGTGGCTGTGGGAGTGGGGGTTAAAAACTTAATAAAATCATGACTGTAAAAACTAAAAAATGAAATTCAACTGAATGATTTAATTTTTATGAAGATCCGTTGAGAAATAACGAAGATTTGAAGAAATAAAAGTAGGATATTTGTAACAGGATATACAAAGTGTTCATTATCAACCTACCCCCTAAACGTATCTTCGGACTGAATCTGAATATATTTTTAAATTTTGATCCAATGGGTTTTCAGAAAAGACCTACCACAAGTGTAAACCTCATGAGGACGTGGCAAGAGCAATGGAGGAACGGAACCAAAGGACGGTGGACTTATAGGCTAATCCCGGATATCCAAACATGGATTGAACGACCGTATGGGGAGGTGGATTTCTTCCTGATGCAATCCCTGTCCGGACATGGCTGCTTCAGAAAGTACCTATATGATCGGCAGAAGACTGACGCTGAGACGTATAACTACTGTGGAAGGCAAGACGGCGTGGAACACACACTCTTTGTATGTCCCCAGTGGAATGAGGCTCGAGAAATCTATACACGTCAGATTGGAAGACAGTTCAAAGCAGAGAATATGATGGGAGATCTTGTATCAAGAGAGGAGCAATGGATTTGTGCGTATAAGGTAATAAGGCACATTATCGAGCGAGAGCAAGGGGAGAGATGATATGAGATTAAGTATTGAGGACGGCTGTCTCATCGAAGTCATGCGAAAAGCGATTCCAGTGAGGTAAGCAAGATGAAGGCGGAGGGGTTTTAGTGGGTATGTCTATCCCAGGAGGAGAAGGAATCCCACACTACCCCCGTCGATCAACAAAAGACAGCAACGCGTGGTTTATCTATATCTTGCCCCTGTGATAAAAATTGTCTAGGATGGCAGTAGTTGCTATGTTCGGTTTGATATATTATTATAATCAAAACGATTTAATATACACTCATTAAATTCAATATTATTTTGAATATTATCTATGTAATTTTGGACCAAAGATGTCGAAATTCATTGTACAAATTCACTATTGTTTACATTTTGCTTACGTTATTTTCCAGAACTGAGACGCGAACATATTTCGAATATGCACTGTCCATATTTTATATTTTATAATTTTGCATTTATCCACGTCAGTATTCGCCTGCTATGTTTTGGAAACAAATATATACTAGTCCTGATTCTATACCTGTCAATTTCCTGAAAATTAAACAAGTTTATTCATCTGCATATGTTCTCCGAAATATATTGTAAAAAATTAACAATAAACCACGTTGACAATTGAACAATTAACACTAATTTTAAATATTTTATTTTAACTCTAATACCCGGACTTTATATAGAAACTAAGGATGTAACAATAAACAATTAAACAATAAACATTGCCTTATAATACAGTTTCACACTATGGGCTAAAATTAATATTATATAACAATGTAATTATTATTATATATACAACATAATAAACAGAAGCGGGAAAAAGAAAGCAAAATCACTGCAGTCACTAATATTTACTTTCTTTTGATGTGTACCTTTCTCCCTATGTAATAAGCTATATAATTGTCTAATAAACTAATTAATATACAATTAGATGAATATTCAAAGGAATTTATTTAAATGCATAAATACCAAAATGTAAATTGCACTGCAATAACGATTTCTGTAAATTATTATTTTCACATGAAAATATTAATTATTAGTATTAAAATATATTATGGACTGTTCGTGAACATTGTCATTAATAACACAGCTATGGAATTAATAATTTCATTCATATTACACATTCATATACACGTTTAAGATGGAGGAACGATTTTATTTTGCTTATCACCAACTCGTTATTGATTGCCTTTTTATTCGTATTCTTTTTTCTGTCAAATCAAGTATTTTCGTCATGCAATAAACAAACTTTACAACTTTTTTAAAATATTTTCATACGATACTCTTTCACTAACGAACATTATGGACTCCCTTCAATTTTCTTGTATTCATATTTAGTTCCGTGGCGTACTGGGCTCTATTCTGTTTAAGAGTAGAAAGTACGAAATTAAAATTGTTGAAATAATAAAGAGAAGTTTTTAATTATTTGACTGTTGATATTATTGTACTCTTGGATGTGGTAGGAACTCTTGGTGCGACACTGACGAATGAAGTAATTTCGTCAAACATCATATCACTTGAATACTACACTGGAATATTACACCAATGCAAATTTTACCTACCACCATCTAGAGATGATAAAAATTTTCCCCGACAGGTAAAATTACTTTGTAACTTTAGCTATATAATCAAGAATGAATGTTTATTATGTCATTTTTAAAAAAATACATAGATATTATAATTGTGCGATAGGACAATGCAATGACTGCCTGACAGACGAGCAGGTGGGCAGACAGACAAACAGGTGGGTAAAGAACACACGGACGGGCGGACATAATTGCTTTAATCGCCATTATTTTTACTGCTATTACCCTTAATTGTCCTTATTGTTACTGTAATTACCCTCATTGTTACGGCAATTACCCTCATTGTTACGGCAATTACCCTTAATTACCCTTATTTGTACCTAAATGACCCTTAATTGCTCTCTAATTGCCTCCCGCCACTCTAATTACCACACCATTCTAATTGCTCCCCACTACTCTAAATACCACCTGTCACTTCAATTACCTCCAACCACTTTAATTACCATACCACTACAATTACCCACCACGTTAATTGCCTCCCACCACTCTAATTACCACATCACTTCAATTGCCTCCCACCAATCTAATTACCCCCACACCTAAACTGAACCCTCTCCCATTCCTGATCCTGAAGCGAGGTTCATTTCCATATTACTCATCCCATCCTTCATTTTAAATTCAAAATTAAAATAGGAAGGTTGTACGTTGTATATTCACATTCACAGTTTTGAAAGCATTGCAAGTTGTTGTTATCCAGTCAATAGCTTTCCTGTATTCGTAAAAAAAAATTGCACTACCAGTTGCTTCTGTTAACTGTGTTACTCACCATCTGAAAAGGTATTATAAAAATGTGTTTTATCTTCAGCTATTGCTCAGGACTTTCCGCATGGGAATTCGCAAAATCACTATCACTTCAACTATGTCTGCCGAAACAAAACAACTCATTTAACTAACTCATTTAAATAGGACAGAATGATATTACTTCCACGTCCAGTGGAAGTGTAGTAGCGCAAAAAAATATATTTTTTTTGCTTAAAATGTCTTGAAACATCGAGATTTTAAATTTGAGCAAAAAAAATGTTCCTGTCTGACGGTCTGTCTGTAACTTTTTGTGCGCACGGTTACTCTGGAACCATTTATGATATTGAGTTGAAATTTGGTTCACTTATGTATTATAACGAGATCTGGAACTAGATTATATTTTGATCAAATTCCGCTGGAGGTGAATGGGATAAATAAGGGAAAATAGGCAAAGCAAGCAGGAAAGAGTCCATGAAATTTAAATTTAGGGCATGTACGAAAAGCAAAGATCTCAAAATATTTCTTGACATCATTCACCCCTCCACCCCCCACTATCACCCCCATACTATTATGAAAGAAAGCAAAAAGAATTAAAATGTGATTTAGTGTGTATACAAGACCGAAACGGTTCAAAAAATTTTCTTGGCGTTAGGTAGTTACCTACTTCAGGTTTTCTAATCGAATACCGTTTTTTGATTAACGCATTTCGTTATATGACTATGCGTATGTTGGAAGTTTCCGAATAAATGGACACAATATCTCGTATAGAGAAGCCTAAAAAACGATTAAGAAACTTGATGTGTTCTTTGGCGAAGGAGCAAAAGGTGATGAAAAAATTTCGAGTTTATTGAGGACCCTGCCGCACGTTCGGTGAAGCACCGGGGAATCGATATATCTGAACACTTTGTACCTATCAAAATCAGGATTTATTAAATAACGTTTTCGTTATTCTATTTCCTTATTATATATTTAGCTTTATTATTATTGACTACAAGTCCTATATCAGCTGCTATCAGCCGTTGCTTCTTTACTGCTTGTGAAGGTGTTTTTAAACTGCCTTACTATAAGAAGGAAGCTCTATCGTACCAGAGGGCGTTATGCTCAACAGGAAGAGATAGACGGGCTGAAAGACCAGCACAAGACAAATAAGAAAACCTTGCGTAAAATGATATACCAAGCTAAGGAGGGAAAATGGAAGAAACTCTGCCTAGACGTAGGTAACGACCCATGGGGACTAGGTTATAAGATAGTGGTGAAGAGGCTTAAGGGATGCAAAAGCGAGGTAGATGCGGAAACTGAAGACAAGGTAGTAAAAGAACTCTTTCCCAACCACAGGGAAATAGAGTGGAACAGAGAGGAAGTGCAAGTTGTACCTCGGTTGTGTAAAAAAGAGGAGCTAGAAATGACGGCGCAAAGGTGAAAACAGAAAGGTGGATGGTGGAATGGTAGAAACCTATGTGCCCTAGCCACATTAGATATTAGAAACGCATTTAACTTCGCAGCATGGTGTAAAATAGTCGAACAGCTTGAGAGGAGACGGATCTCTCCATACCTGGTGAATATAATAAAGAGCTACCTGATAGAGAGATACATAAAGACAACACATGGAGGAAGTAAGAAAATAATGGCAAGAGTTCTACAGGGGTCGGTTCCAGGACCACTCCTTTGGAATATACAATATGATGGTGTTCTTAAATTGGAGATGCCAGACGGAGTACAAATGATGTATGCCAGCGTATGGCTGATGATCCAGTGGACGAGGCCCTGCATATTATAAACCTGTGGAGATAGGGGCAGTAATGCTGATTGGGCGAAAGAAATGTAGAGAGGTGAAGTTCTATTTGTAAGACAAAAGTATACATCCTCAAAGAAGCATAAAGTATCTAGGGGTAATGCTAGACATGCGACTTAGCTTTAGTCAGCATAGAGAACATGTCACTAAAAAGGCGAACCGAACAGTCATAGCGCTCAGTAGGTTAATGCCACGCTATGGTGGAGCTGGAGAGACGAGGAGGCGACTTCTGGGGACGGTGGTGGATTCGACTGTGCCTTATACAGTACCAGCATGGGACAAGTGAGGAGCAAGATGGCACTTAGAATTAGCGGAGTATACAGGACAGTGTAGATGGGAGCGGTACGCCTGCTTACCAGGACAATACCAATAAATCTACTGATAGAAGAGAAGACTATAGCCCTGGGAGGAGGCGAGGCGGTAAATAAAAGCGCATTTCGAGAACAAAAAATCGACAGATGGCAGGAAAAGTGGAATCTCCCTGGAAAAGGGAAGTGGACAAGGCAAATTATACTCGAACTAGGACCATGGATAGAGAGAGAACATGGTGAACCTAGGTACTGTCTGATATAAGCATTCACGGGGCATGGATGTTTCCAAGGCTACCTCTGTAGGCTAGGAAAGGTAGAGAACAACCAGCGTGTGTACTGCTACAAAACAGATGACCCTAAGCATACGCTTTTTGAATGTAACAATTGGAAGGAACTAAGAAGAACAGCGGAGGTGGAGGTCCGAGAGACGCTAACAGCACAGAACATAGTGGAAATAATGCTAAGGGATGAAAATAGCTGGAATATAGTATCGGGTTATATCTATGGCGTAATGAAAAGGAAGGAGGACCAGGAAAGATGCCGGCAAGCACCGAAGCAGTAGAACCAGTAGAATGTGCTCCCGCGATCCTCCACTGAAGTAATGCCGAGAGACGATTCCGGGGGTGGGTTGAATAAGCGGTTGGTTGGGGAAGGGAAGAGTGTTAGGTAAGAATCCCATAGTATCTTACAGCCAAACCATGTCATGCCAGGATCCCCCCTTCCCCTCCTAAGAAAAAAGGTGTCTGATAGAGCACAGGTTGTTCTGCTAATTATGTCTATGTCATCTGCATACTCCAGCAATTGTATAGGTTTGTTGAAAATGGTTCCACTTGCATTAATTTTAGCATCTCTAATTACATTTTCTAGGACTTTGATAGCAAGTCGTTCTTACACATTATTTTGAATTTTGACTGCACATATGACGATGATGGTTATTTTCGAGAGCTTTACAAGTTTATCATAAATAAATAAACGAATAAATATTAAATTAAACATATTCGGTTACACAGCCGTATCAATGAATTGGAACTGCGACTTTCCTAACCCAGTTATTAATTATTTCGTACATTTACAACACGCAAAATTGTATGAAATGTCAGATTTAATAACATTTGGCAATAAATTCGTAACATAACAACTTGTAAAGCGAGTGAAATGAATTTCGTCAAGTATCAATAACCAGTTAAATCGCTTTTCAATAATTGAACTTTTATTATCTGAATGAAACATATGATTAATCAGGATCAATTTGCATTAATTTTTGTCAGCATGTGTTCGCTTAATAAACGTTTCAAGATTTTAACTGATGTCAAAGTTTAAGGTTGAAATATCCAACAGAAGGAGATTTTTTCTCATCCTTATTTGCGACGCCTGGACAGACGGTAAATAGGGCACAATTTAGATACATAACTAAATAATGATGTGCGGGTGTCAATTGGTTTCAATTTAAAAAGGAAAGTGAGTGATTCAGCAAAAACTTATTTTTCTAGTAATACAATACAAATTCATTCAAATAATTAGATATAATTCAAAGTTCTAGCATCCATGTCTCTATATACAATATAGTTTTATTATCACAATTTACTGTTTTCTCGAAATTACCAATACCTATAAACAAAACAACGATACATTCGTTAATTATACTAAATCTAGGACTAATAAAGGTCAATTTTTTTTATATCTACATAAAAACTACATACATACATTCTCAATCTTATTAGCAAATTTTATTGTTTTTTGTTTGTCCTTGCCAGGGCCGGATTTAATATTTAAAATGTGAAACAAAATTGAAACTGTAAACAAAGAAATCGAATAAAGCAAAAGTATGATGGATTGCGCGCAAATCATGAAGAATGCGGGAATAAGAATTTTGACCTAAAGCAAGTAATTATTTGTGATGATTACTCGAGTGCTTATTGCAAATTATGTGCAGGAATTGCACCACAGAAGTTCGTGTTATTGCACTAACCAAGAGAAAACTAAGATATTGCTGCTTTAACTGTAGCTCAATCTCAAGCAAGATAAAATTATTAAACAATCAGTTAACGTAAGAAAACAACATTTTAAAACAGCAACTTTGTGAACAAAGCAGTATCATCGAAAAAAATAAAATGCTTTGAGCATATTTTGAACCAATCACATGAGGTATATATTCGGACTCTGAAAGAAACTACCGCTACTCTACAATTAAGCTATCAAAATGAAGTTATAGTTTAGAAAAGTGAAATTAAAAATATTCGTGATAGCAATGTTGATTTGTCTTTTGGCAACCGATAAGTTTAAGGCAAGCAGCAAAGGTAGTACTCCTTTGGGTGAAAAAATACAAATAAAAGTAATGCCAGGAGTAAAACCTACTCTGATATAGTATCATCCAAAAATAGTCTAGTCCCTAGATGTTGTAGCAAGAAATAATAAACTAATCGATAAGAATCTCGATAAAACAGCAATCACAAGTAATAGCAATAATACACATAAGGCAAATATAGTACACACACAGGAAAGAAACGAGGGTTTTCATACAATTAGAAAAAGAAGGTGGCCAAAAGTTGGAAATGGCAAAGGAGATGAGAACCTTTACAGAAGAGATCACAGCAAGCAAAAGAAATTTGGCTGTTCATATCTAAAGTGCCTGACTGTATAACAACTGACAATGTTAAGAATTATATAACTGTGAAAAAATTAGCAACTGTTAACAAAGCTAATCTTTTATGATAGGGGTAGGACTTCAACTGTATGTGAATGAGGTCTATGATCCCGGCTTCTGGCCTAGAAAGGTACCTTTTGACAGGTTCGATTTTAGATTAGGAAAGCGGTTTCTGGATAAACAGCAGTTTTCGGAAACAGTCGATACACAAAAGGGCCCTAGCAAAGAAGATACAAATTCTTTCTTTAGACATATAGCTCCTAATACAACACCTTTGTATGTACTAACTATTTTAATTTTTGCAAAGCCAATGTCTCCCTTCTGTATGATAAACTACTTAATTTCGACTGGTTTGCTATAAAAAATCATAGTAATGTGGAAGACGCCTGCACAAGCTATACTAATATATACTTAATAAAACTTTTGATACTTGCATACCAAAATATAAATCCAACAAATCCAATAAGTATTTTTTTTTTAATGCTTTTATTTAACGTCGGCCTATTTCCGCTACTGAGGCCTAACACCGACGCCTGTAGACGAGCTACCCCCAACCAGGAATTTTGCCGAACCTCTTCCCTTAAGAAGAGTAGGGATCTTTTACTTGCCTAACATTTAATAGACAAGGGACCGACGGCTTTACATCCCCTTCGAAGGATGGTATATCTCCTATACAACCCTCGCCTAAGGTTGTATAGCTTCCCCGCATACACTGATATACAAGCCGCTGGAAGATGTGTGAGGCGAGAACGCGGTTTCCGTTGGAATGGTCACCCATCCAAGTACTAACTGCGCCTGTCGTTGCTTTACATCGCATACCGAAGTATGTACATAGTAAAGACGCACCTACGCTCGCCCCCATCCAATAAATATCCTTTTTGGTTTACTTCTAATATAATTGGTGACATAAAATTGAAGACTCGAAAACTACATGAATACAAAAAAACCGGGTAATTTAACATATTATCATGAATTTAAATTTCTGAGAAAAAATTCAAATCTGATATTGGCATAGCCTATAAAAATCATGTTTTAGCAGCCAAAAGCAGTATTGGAAAAAATCCAATGATTTTGGGCATATATTAAAAATAAAAAAAGAACTAGATCAATATCGAAAAATATGAAATATAATGGCAATGATATTAATGAACCTATCGACATCCTCAATGCTTCTGCTGATTTCTTTAGTAAGTCTTTTTCACCTCAGTGTCTTTTTTTTGAAAATGTTAGACAATGCTTTCCTTTTAACAATTATTTTTAATATAATTTTGACAAGTGGCAACTTTCCAGTTAGATGGAGAGGATTCAGGGTGTATGTCCAATTTTTAAAAAGTGCGACAATTCTGAAATTTCTAACTCTCGGGCTATTTCCAGTATATGTAACTTTGCCAAAGTCTTTGAATTTCTGTTACATGAAGTTATTTATAGTAAAATCAGTAATAAAATTTCAATTATCAGCACTGTTTTATGAAAGAACGCTCAACAACCACGAATTTGCTTTGTGTCACACAGTATATCTCTGAATGCGACATGATCATGGCCAAACTGATGCTATTTATACGGGATTTTCTAAAGTGTTCAACAACCTAAACCATTCAATATTACTTTTAAAGCTCCATGACGTTGGTTTCCCTAACAAACTGTTATCTTTGATCAAGTCTTACTTTGCCAATAGAACTCAATATGTTGTTGTGAATGGTTTTCAGTCTGCTGAATATGTATCTACTTCTGGAGCATCAAAAAGGTCTGTCCTGGAACCATTGGTTTTCATTATATTCATCATCGATTATATGGTGGATGACTTAGATAATATTAACTACTTAATGTATGCTGATGATTCTACTTGCAAGAAAACCTAGTTAAAGTAATAACTGATGTAACAATTTTAAACTCCAGTTAAATGCCCTGAAATGTAATGTTATGTCTTATACACGTAAATTAGAGCCAATTTGTTTCGATTATACTATCAGCAACAATATTCTCCAAAGACCTGAAACGTTACGTGACTTAGGAGCCGTTTTTGGTAAGACGTTGGCATTCAGTAGTCACATTAACACCATTGCTTCTAGCTAGCAAACCTTATGGATTTATAGTTAGAAATTCCCATGGTTTTCGAAGTTAGAGACGCTTAAGATGTTCTATAATTGTTATGTCAGATCAAAGCTTGAGTATGCCTCAATTGTGTGGACCTCACACTATAACGTACATGTCAATCATTTTGAATCGGTGTAACGTAAGTTTCTAAAATTAACGAATTTTAGATCAGAAGATTGGTTTTCCACAAGATGAACTGCTAAACAGATACTTGTTACTTAGTCTAAGCTACAGACGAAAATGCTTTTTACATGTGTTTCTGTACAAAATTATTAACATACACCCCAGATTCTGTCAAAATTATCTTCTAATATTCTTCGGACCACATCTCGTTAAAATAAGGTATTCTAACTAGCTGCGCCTCGTACAAACATTTTAAAATTTTCGCCAATTTATGTTATTTGCGAAAATCACAACGCATCTGTAGTTATGTTGATATTTTTGACTGCAGTCTTACTGATGTAAGGAACTACTATGAAAGATACTGATTTTCTATCTTTGTCTTTACTTTCTTTGCTTTGTATTAGTTTGTAGATGTGTAAATTATTGTTTGTACTTTTGTTCTTTGTGTACTATTTATTATATACTCTTTTTGTACTGTACTCCCCTGTCCCTTAATTGGGTCATGTACCTGCTGGACAGTGTAATAAATAAATAAAATACGTAATTTCTCAGTAATATCATTCAACATTATTTTATAGAATAGTTTGTTTTCTATTTGATTTAGGTTGAGCAAAAATATTCATGGTTAAATTAAATCGCCTATATTAAAGGAGAAAGGCATATTTTATAAGGGTAAAATTCTAAATGTTCATACTTCATATTTTATCCTAGTTTCTGTTAAAATAATATTTGCCATGTAGTTTATCATAAAATGTCAACATAAAATATCATACATAATCGCATGCTTCGTGATACAAAACAGGCGTATTTAATAAAATACACCGAACGTTGACTCCGCTATACTTATCTAAAATATATTTTTTCTTGAATAAATTGTTTAAAGCATATTGCTATCTACTTCACTAGGCGGTATTTCATAAAGGCAAAATATATAGATGTAGTTCATAACATCTTCCCGTAAATTGTAGTTAATTAAATCATAGACATTAGCAACTAGGTTCTTAAATAATCATTATTTGCGTTTTAACTTGTGTGTTCTTATAAAAAAAAATAAGAAACATTGTCTAGGTATCTACTCATTTATACAGCAAAAAAGAATTTATGAAATTAGGGTCCAAAAGCAAACTTGTCTTGTACAATTAAAGGTTCATAAAATCATTTAAAATAATAAGAACAGTTAAAATAATTGTTTTTATAACGTATTTAAATTCCAATCTCAATTCCACCGGTTCAAAATTGTCTAACATGAATATACAATAAATTATGTTCAAAAGTAACCTCAAAAGTGGATTTATTTTAGACATTACCAACATAATTATAGACGATAGAATGCCAATGCTATATCGGATTAAAATTAATAATCCAAAAACTGTGTTATAGTAAGTTTTATTCGGTTCCCATATCGATTAGGATCAACGATTTTTAATGTAAACTTAGAAGTGAGCATTAGAGCATCTACCTGGAGGTGAAAGAAGCAACATTTAAAAAAATTGTAAGGATAATTGTTTATGGGTAATTTTTGTAGTAAAAGTTATCTTCTTCAGTTTTCATATGGTCCATCTTACTCTCAGGGGATTTATTTTTGAAATGTAGTGTATTTCTGTTCTTGGGATCGCTGATAACCAAAACAAAATTAAAGAAAATTAAAACTGCAGTTTAAGCTAATCCATATGTTACATTAAACTCATTAGTTACTATACTATTAACCATATGCAACTAAATCAAGAAATATTACAATATGTTGCCCAGTGATTCTACCTCTGACAGTGTAATTATGAATTTTCGAAGTTTTAAAGTCCTTGTCTAATGGTTTAACTATCATCTGGCTTAAATGAATAGATGATAAATGACATTGTATCATAGATCCTAATTCTGTCCTCTCCCTTTGGGGTCTTAGTTACTATTAGTCATAAAATGGTTAAATGGGTAACGGTTTGTAAAATTTTACGACTATTTCGAATGTTTTCAGGTTATTGTAATTCCTCTAATTTTGAGGGAGGTATAAAATTTTGAATTGTATGCTGTCATCTTTTAATTTTTTACTGACGTTCCATGAGTAAATAAGTGAGGAACAGTTTTTAAACTACACTTATGGCAAATAATATCCTGGCTTGAATTTCTCTTTATGTTATATTATTTTGTCAGTCTATGGAAATTAAAGGCAATTCAGAAACCACTGGATTTTAATAATAATAGGGGAATGTCAGTTAAACTAGCTGTAGCATATTCCTTTATACTAGATTCATGGCTAATATAAGCGGATTTTGATGATTTACAAAACTAGTGTGAAAAAATTGTCACACTTTTAGATCAACACTTACAGTTTCTTTTACAATGTTATGTATCACTTTATTAAATGAAAGAATATGAATGTGCATTCAAATTGCCGTTTTTAAGAAGAACAAGCTAATAAAATTGGTATCACAAGTCCTAGTACACACATTCAAATTCTCTAACTATACCACAAGTTGATGACTTTGTATCTCATAGGTTTGCAGTTAGTCATTTAAACCTTTTAATTGTATAAAATTTTAATTATTAGTAACTTCTAAACGTTAATTCACTTCGTATGACAAAAACGATGTTCCTGTCGGTACTAACTGTCAATGGTTCGTGACAAATATATGATTTTCTATTTGTGGAATCTATAAACACATTCAATTAATTCGTTAAAACGAAGTTGTTTGGGAAATCATTAAGCTGTTAGCAATTTTTCTTCGGGTTATCGGGATACTTTAAATCAAGTCACACAAAGTCATTTCAAAATAATTATCAGTGTGCTACTCGTACAATATGATTCAAGTCACACGTCATCAACACGTTTTAATATATACTATATTATTAGATGAAGGACCATTGACATGCATCGGAATTTTGGCTAACACCACAATAGTCTTTCTTAATTGTATGGATAGTTTTTATTCTAAAATTGCCAATGATAGATCAAGGTGACAATGATATAATTGATAGATCCAGTTGACTAAGATAAAATGAAACCACCACCAAACCGACGAAGAAGAATAATGTTATTACAAGCGACATTTAAAGACGTATGAATATCAAATGCACTATTGTTATCAGCACTCACATGTATTTTGTAGTTGAAAATTTGATTTATTGCACTCTCTCGAACTGAAAAAACCTAAAATTTTTAACCATGATTGCAATATTGAATCTATAACAGATTGATATCTAACGGAAGAATCACACACTCTTGATGTTAATAATAACAACAATGATAACAATAATAATATTAATAATTGTATTTGATAAATAAATAATAAACACGCCAAAACAACTATTGTCTTGACATGTTAACCAATATATAATGTATAAAACACTAATATGACGTATAGGGTTACTGGTAACTCGACGTATTCCTGTGATTTCAAATTGGGTCCATCCCTCGTTAGAGGACCTAATTGGCAATCATTTCAACTCATACTTGTTATATTGTCTGAAAGTTATTTGTGACATTCTCCGAATATTCTTTCCTGTTATTTGAGTTTTCTAATACATGTATTATCCTCTTCGAAAACAAATCACCGAATCTACAAAATAGTAGTATTGGAAAAAGGCCTCTGCGCCCTTGACGTTTACGTCAAAGGAACAGTCAGAGGTTATGTTTTACAAATAATATAAATCGGAATAAACACAGAAATAATGTATTTTGCTGACGTTTCGGAAAGTAGTCTCTTTCCGTTTTCAAAGCGTTTTTTGGAAGAACTCTTATTTTGCTGTGTATGTCAAACACAGCTTTAAGATTCTGTTTATGTTATTTCCATAAATATTTACTACTTACACAGAACTGATAATATTTTCTTTTAGATAATGTTGAGTTTGTTAAGTTCTTCTTTTAAAGTTGTACAAATATCTACAGAACAATTCGATACGCACTTATCTTCATTTAATAAGATTATTGCTGATTCTTTAATTTTTTTTTGTTATCTGCTTCTTTTGTTAAAATTTTTGCCGAGTCCCAGTTTATTCTATGTCTGTTTTCCCAAGCATGTTTGTGAACATGCTTGGGAAAATCTTAGATTTTTTCTGAATTTCATTCTTTCTAATGTAATTCCTGTGCTCATCCAACCTCAACTGAAAGGTCTGGATGACTCACTCACATCACATTTATCACACTCCCACGGGATAATGTAAATACAGTTTTTTGAATTCTGCTCTCTGTTTATCGGTTTTGTTTTTGTTAAAATAGATCTTAAAGTGTCCTCCACTTGAAATACCGTCCTAACATCAAATTTGTCACCTATACGGCGTAGCTTCTCCGATAGTCCGTATATATAAGGAATTATTGCTGCATAATGACGTTCAGGTTTTTGTCGTACCTGATTATCTCTATTTTCAACGTTTATGAAAACTTTAAAAAACCCAAATAACAGGAAGGAATATTCATATTTGTTATATGCAAAAGTCTTTAGTTTTCCAGATATTTCAATTGTTCACTTTTTATTGAAAAAAAAAACAAATTTGCATCTTTATAATTAAGTTTAAAAATTACCATGGCACTGATTTTAATTTTCGTACTTAGATAACTCTTGAATACTGCATTACTAACAGTAAACTATCTAAAAGTACAACAAAAAAATTTAAAAAATCGATTTTTTAACTTCTGTTACAATGACGGCAATTTATTACAAAAATTCATTAATACGTTAATCGTAGAAATCATTTAAATATCATCTCGTTTTTATTAGCTTTCCAAGGAGGTAAAATGTACTAAAAATTTAAATAACAAGTAAGCAGATAGAGGGCGTTCATTGTTTGATATTTTAGCGAGGGTCCCATTAGCCTGTTTTTAAAAGTACTACAAATAATACACACACCACCACAGGTAATGACGACCCCCTTTATCCCGGAAGGCTCTAGAAGAGCTTTGTGTGGGAGGGGGTTACACATTTAGAGACAAGGGACACACATCCAATATCCGTGTATAGTGGAAAAATCCCTCTCACAGTACTTTCCACTGCCACGACCGGGGATCGAACCCGGAACTTTTGGTTGAAAGGCAAGTGCGCTCACCTCTCGACCATCAGTCATACAAAATAGTTAAATACTTCAACAACCTTCTGAATTAGTCGGGGCCATCCTTTGGCACTATGTCAAAAATCATTAACCAGTTAGAAGCACAAGTACGTTTGTTATTTGACTACTACACAGTTCCTCCACTTTATTTTTTTTTTATTATTATTAAATTTTTCATCTTTAGTTCGTGATGCAAATCTTCTGGAAAATGTACAGCGTAGATATACACGGTTGGCATTTGGTCAGAATCGCCCGCCATATGAAGAACGCCTACTTCTATTTAATTTGCCTCTACTCAGCACTCGACGAATCAGAGGGGATTTAATTATTACATACAAGACACTTCATAGCAACACATCATCAATTCGACATCTTTATAAATTGAACAATGATGAGCGTCTTCGTGGTCACCCTTTGAAGCATTCGCGAGATCCATTTCGATCAGTGGTCCGTCAAAATTTCTTAACGTTGAGAGTGTTTTATAAGTGGAACTCTTTGCCATATGAAATAGTTTGTGCACCGTCTTTGAACAGTTTTAAAGCTAGACTTGATAATATGGTACTGTGAACTAAATTTTGTTAGATGTGAGCATAATAGGATTTTCCTCTGCTCTTATTTATGTTTAATAATAATAATAGATCTCAATTTCGGATCACAATACGTCAAGGGCTGGATGAAGAGTTTTCAAATAATTGGATCGGTGGGGGAGGACCAATCGAATCCCTTGGCCTGCGGGATGCCCTGATTTAGCTCCATTGGATTTTCAGATATCTGAGGGCATACGAAGGACTTAGCATGCGAAACACCGGTGAACTCCGTAGAAGGATAGACGTACAGGATAATCGACACAAGCATTATTTTAAACTTATTGTATGGTAATGTAATATTTCGTCAGTAGAGGTGTGATTATGTCCATGTTACTAGTGATAATTTATAGGGATTGCAATAGTTCCTCGTCTTTTTGTCTATCACACGTACAGCACTTCTTCTAGCTCTAGTAATGGACATGCTAATGGCATGATGATGATTTGAACACAAAATATTATGTGAATTAAGTTATTTCAAATTAAATATTTCAAATTAAATATTTCAAATTAAACCTAATGTTTATAAAAATTTTTATTACCTTGGCTATAAAAGTATAACTATAAATAAAATAATTCGTTCATTTTTATTGATGGCGGTTACCGCATATAAATATTTATTAATTTATTTTATTCTTACCTACAATGTAGTACCCAAATTGTTGTAAGTATGGTGTTCATTTTAAATTCGACATTCTACACATTACCTGCCACATGGTAAAAATTTATTATCCCCGTTAACATTCAAATACTTAAATAGTCAAATCAAGTTTTAATGAATCATAATCAGTATGTACACGTGATAATAGGCTTCCTTATAGTCATTTTTTACTACCGGGTTGAAACGCTTGGAGAAAGCCTTACCCAATGTGAGAGAACCTTCCTTATTTCAGCAATGTTACGTCAACTGCAATGAAACGGTCGTTCTCTTCCGTTCCTTAAGGCCTACACACTAACTGCGGCGATATTGTATGTGTTTATTTGTGTGTATTTTAATCTGTTTTAAGTGCATAATTTTGTTATTTATGATTCTCGATGTAAATTTTGTAAATGAGAAATTGCCGTTGTACCAAGGAAATTTATTAGTTCTTCTGATAAGAGCTCGTGGCATGTGGTTTAGTAATAATACCATATTCAAGTTACACCGCCAAAGTTAAAATATATTTTTCACTTATACATGATGCTTTAAAGAGAACCAGAGAGATCATGTTGATCTAAAAGTCGCCTTATATCATAAATTACAACAATATACAAGGTGTTTCAGAAGAATGTGCTTTAAACTCAACTACAGATTGGGGACTTATGTTTGCAATAGAAAATAGTGACATAAGCGACGTATCGTGTTATAGTACATCTCACGTATTATAAAAAATTTAACTTTAAAAAATCCTAAAAATCAGTTTTAAATCTAATCTTTCATCTCAAACAGTCAAACTATGAAAAAAAGTAATGTTCAATTTTATTTTAGCAAAAAACTACATTTTTCTCAAGCAATTCTGAAAAAATTCACAGTTTTCGATAATTCTCAAATAATCATAATCCGTCAGCAAATTTACAAAAAAGTTTCAAACATAAACTTTACAGCCCCAACGTTATAAAATAATCACCTAAAAAATACCGCTCCTGTATACTCAAAGATCACTTTCAATATACTCTCTAAATATCCAGTTAGAATATTTTTAATTCCCTTCAAAAAATGTTTACTTTCTCATCGCCCCCTGTATACAACATCCGCAACCTTTCTCAGTTCTTAAAACATAGTTTCCGTTCGCTCCGTTTAGCCTGCCGGGACTCAATTTATCCACTTTAATAGTAACTTTAACATTTATTACGGGGTAATCCGATATGTTCGTAAAATTATCTATACAAAATTTTAAATTAAATCGATCCGACCACAAATCTTATATCAGAAAATTCACCGTTTTATGCCCAACACGTTCAATAGGTTTCATTTTAAAATTTCAAAGTTTTACAGTAATGCGCAAATATTGCGCAATATTACGCAACGGTGAGTCGTAGTAGTGGAGTCGTAAAGTATCGCGAGTGAAATAGTTTCCTTTCAAACTAAATTGTGTTTAAAATTGTAATTAGCGATCATATATCTCCGGAGATTTCTGAAAAAACTTTTTCTAGTATAAAAAAGTCATAATCTATTTCTAATTTTTTAACTCAAGTCTACCATCGCGCATTAATCTTAAGTGAAACTTTTTCAAACCTGCCTTCACGCAACAAATCAAATGAATTTTTTTCAGACTTTTAAACAAAACCTGCCTCAACGCATTAATTATGTGATTTACTAAATCAATTACATTTTCCAAAAACCAGAATTCTTATTTTGACAAAAATCGAAATAAATTAGTTAAAAATATTTCGTCGAAAGTTTTTCCATTAATCTAACTCAAATAGTTATTCCCGTTAAAACCAGGTGCTACTCAATAATTCACTACCATATACAGGGTGATCAAGAAGTATCTACAAAAAATTACAAATTTTCAGGTAAATTAATCAGAAACCAGTTTAGATATTCAAAACCAATTCTACACCAAAGAATCATATACAGAGTGTTCTAATTTCACCTGACAAAAAACTCAAAATTAAACCAAAGTGATTTTTGACTTTCCAATTGAACTTTATACTATCTGAAGAACCAAACGTTTAATATAGAGGGTGCTTGTTTCCACCCGGACACATATGCCTACAGGGAAACCATGTAAAAAAAACGCATCGAGAACTCTAACTCCAGGTTGGTGTGGAAAAGAGTTTACATCAAAACATAAGAGAAAATAGCGTAATTACTGGGTACACCTCGAAGGTCATCGCGGTCCAGGGCAAAAACGGCTAATCGCTCGGGAAAGTTTATTCTTTATACAAAAGTTGTTGCAAATTGAGCCAGGAAGAACTTTCTCATTTGAGTATGGCACTTATTTTGCGAGCAAAGGGGCGAACAAGCGTAAAACCTGCGGTACAACCCCTTACCAGGGGCGTTTCGCGCTCAATGTTTGCCTAAAAATATTTTTTTTGTGAATGTAAGAAAAAATATAGAGAATTTAATTCTCAACAATGCTGTCGTTTTGGATTTTTGGCGAGAAATCAAAAATGAACTCACTCCCTATATTCAAGATAGCAGAAATACGCACTTTCGAATCACTGGGTATAGGGAACATAAATATGCGTGAAAAAAATTCCACCGACAATTTTCCGAGGGGGCATACCTAGAATGACTGGGCTATGGGTTCTTATCCGATTTTAAAATTTATATTGTCTCTTAGAGGTTTCAACAACAAAATTTAAGTATATTTAAAAGTCAAATGAAACACTAAGGTGATGTTTTTCAGTTTATGTAATTTAGACTTGGAACTTCTATAAAATCAGATGAGACCTAGATAAATGCAAATTTCCTTTTACGTTTTTAGGAAGCCCAAACATGAAATAGACAGAACCAACGGCGTATCCAGAAAGTAATCCTAATTGTATTAGTTAAACGACTTGATGATTGTTGTGATTTGAGAGGTTCGAGTTCAACCATCATGTTCAAAATTAGATTTTCTTTAACTTTCATTGGATACACTATATGCGTGCGATCTATCGTTGTCGAGTTTTTATCGATTTTATTATGAAACAAGTGTTCTGATAGCGCGCTATAAAGATGTTTAAAAGTTCATATCTCTGCCAACCTTGATCGAATGGAAATGAAAAATAAAAGAAAATTGTTCGCATTCGAATTCTCTACAACTTTCAGTTGAAACATTTTGCGACCCGAACAACCATTTTTGAGATTTTAGCGAAAAATCTATCTCGGCTCCAATAGGTCGTACGAAGTTAAACAAAAAACGAAATTGTGCAGATTTTTATTACCTATAATTTTAATGTGTATATATTTTGCAGTAAAATTGATACTTTCCAAGTTATTTGCAAAAAACTGATTTTATTTAAATATTTTCGTTAACAAGAAAATTAAGAATATTAGGCCTTCCCAATGGCACAGTACGTGAGCTGAGGTTTTCTGCTCCTCTTGGTATAATCTGCATGCTGCGTCCTCTGCCATTCCGATTAGACTAGTGAGTGTCAATTAAGTTGACAGTGTTCAGTTAGAAGATTATCCTGATGGATTTCCTGTTCTGGATTTGTAAGTCTTCCGTAAATATCGCCGATTGTTGTTTAATCAATTTTTTGGCATGTCCCTGTTTCGGGAAAGTTCTTCACCACTTCAGAGATTTATTTTCTATCATTCGTTAATGGTCAAATAGTGTCTTGTCTTATTATCTTTTTCGCCCAATCGTGTATAGTCGTAATTTCAGCCTAAAACATTATTGCACGGGAAAATTGAATCATTACAGTTTATCAAAATAAAGGACCTAGTACTACATTTGCTAAATCTTATTTCAAGATGTTTTAAGTTTATTATATTGTTTACCACTCACTTTAAGGGGCTATTGCTCGTGCAATATACTTTAATATTTTATCTTACTAGAAAACTACCACTTTTCGTTACTTACTAAACGACCTGCTATTTACGTCCGTTTGAGGAGATGGGCAGTGTGAGCACACTTGTACGCTAATGATTCTCTTCACGAATAAAATTATATCTTGTACCATAAAAATAACTACTATGCGACCTGCAGTATCCAAGGAAAATAATAATAATAATAATAATAAAGGCCTTTATTGAACGGGCGAGATTTAGTACGGTGTAACAAAGTTACCCGTCTATTCTTCCACCTAACCCTAACAAGTCAGATTACATAGCATAAACTTATATAGATATATATAACAAAAAATGGAATTTCTCTTAAATAATACTAACATTAATATAAACAAATACAAGTAATTATTTCTCTCTTATATTATAATGAGTGCACAATCAACAATTCTAACGCATATCTGCATGCTCACTTGCTTGTTTGTCCATAATAAGAACAGAAAGCCGCTTTTTAAAACTGTTTATTTGAATTTTTACACCCTTTAGTTCATCAGGTAGATTATTAATACAACTAACTATGTTATATGTGAAGGATCGTCGAAATAACTCAGTGGAAAATGATGGAGGGGTGAGGGTACCTCTAAATCGTGTATTTAAATGATGTACATCGCAGCGATAACCAATTTTTTTAAATAGGTATGTAGGTGATTGATTGAACAGAATTGTATAAAATTGACATGCAGAATGCAGATACCTTCGATTTTTCATATTTAGCCAATTAACCTGCTTAAGTGTGTGACTAATATGCTCATATTTTCTGATGCCAAAAATCAATCTCAAACAAGAGTTTTGTAGCCTTTGAATACGAATAATATCTAGGCTATTTAAGCATGGACCATAGACTGTATCGCAATAATGTAATTGCGATAAAACAAGAGATTCACACAGCATTGTTTTTGTCCTTCTGTTTAGGAACATTCTATGTTGATAAATTACTCTCAAATTAAGGTAAGACTTTTGAAGACATTTTGATATATGCTTTGAGAATCTTAATTCAAAATCCATAAGAAGCCCTAAATTCTTAACATTATCATTATAATTAATTTTCTCATTATTAAGAAGAATATTTGAAGGGTTATCATTAACATATCTTAGTCTATCATTTTTCCTGCCAAATATTATAACCGCTGTTTTGGAAGTATTAAGTTGCAAACAATGTTGAGCAGATAAAATATAAATATTATGAAGATCATGATTTAAGGCTGCTATAGCTTGAGAGTGTTCTTCAGGGTAAAAGGACAGTGCAATCTGTGCGTCATCTGCATAGTAATGTAGATTGCACGATATACAAATATTGACAAAGTTTGATATGTAAATAATGAACAGTAAAGGGCCAAGAATAGAGCCTTGGAGGACTCCATTTATTATATTCTGAAATAATGAAATATTTTGTTTATATTGAACAGCCTGTAATCTATTAGATAGATAATTAGAGATTAATTTAATAGCTATTGCAGATAAACCTATATAATGTAAAATTGATATTAACATAGTATGGTTTAAGGCATCAAGGCCTTGGAATAATCTAATAAAACTAATAATGTTAATTTCCCTCGATCAGTTGCGCGAAAAATATCATCAGTTATATTTAGTAATGAAGTGCTACAACTGTGGCCAGTTTTAAAACCCGATTGCGTACTTGGAATTACTTTATTTTTGTTTAAATGCTTTCTTAACTGAATGTCTATAATTTTTTCTAGAATCTTGGATAGGCAAGGTAATATACTAATAGGCCTTATATCTTTAAAACTTGTAGGATTCGAGATTTTTGGCATCGGGAGAATAAGTGCCTTCTTCCACTGGCTAGGAAATACACTATTTTTTAAACAAAAGTTGATAATATGTGTTATGTGAGGTAAAATATGCGGAATACACAACTTAATTGTTAAAATGTTGATACCATCACATCCTAATGCCTTGCTTTTGATTTTAGTAATTATATCTAATACTTCAATTTCAGTAATTCCTGAAAAATATAAAGCTTGCACATTACTGTCTTTAAGGTTATTATTATAGAAAGAAGTGGTGGATACATCAGCTGGTAAATTTGGAATAGAGTAAATAAAATGATTATTTATTTCCTCTACATCTGACAAGTTACTTGGTAAATCGTTAGTAACGTTTTTACGCAGTAAATTAAGAGATTTTAATTTAGACCAAACTAGTTTCTGATTATTAGTGTTAAGTTCACGATTATAATAGGCTTTTTGTTCTTTTTTGACAGCTAGACTTACAGCATTTATGAGTTGTTTGTAGTATTGCCAGTGTGTTACATTTTTGGTTCTCTTGTATCTCAATAAAGCTCTATCTCTAACCGCCATCATAGCACGTAGCGTATCTGTTAACTAGGGTGAATATTTTTTAGTTATTCTATACGTTGTGATAGGAGCATGTAGATCTAATAAATTTATTATGTTATCATTTAAAAATTGAACTTTACTATCAATATCATTTAAATCATAAATATTATTCCACGGTATAGATATTAAATCAGACTTGAACTGCTCATAATTTAAGTTTTTAAAGTTTCTAGCAGTAACAAAATTTGGACCAGGCTTATCTGTTCTAACATTAATATTGCAATAAGTTAGTTCATGATCACTTACACCTTCCACAGTCATTACCCCAGCTGACGCAACGAATTCTTTGCTAGATGTTAGAACATAGTCAATAAGAGTAGCTGAATTATTTGCTATTCGCGTGGGTTGATCAATAATCTGATAAAGTCCAAAGCTTTCTAAAGTATCAGAAACATAATTAGCATCAGTATTGTCTATTGTAAGCAAGTCAATATTAAAATCACCTAGGCAAAGGATATTTTCAACTGTTGGAATTAAATGGGTTAAAATGTTTTCAAATTTATTCAAAAATTCCAAAGAACCACCTCCAGGAGGCCTGTAGACAACACCTAGAGCAACATCAGCTGTCTGTAGGTCAAGTTTTAACCAAACCTGTTCAATGTCACCCCCCATTTGTAAAACTGTATATTTTATAGCTTTTTTTATGTAAATTCCCACTCCCCCTCCATGCCTATTTCTGTCACTACGGATAAATTCAAATCCTTCAATATTAACAATATCATTAGATACAGAGTTATCCAACCAAGTTTCAGTAACAGCACAAATATCAAACTTATTCGAAATAACGGCGTCTCTAAAATTATTAAAATGGGCTAATAAAGATCTCACATTTAGGTGAGTACACTTAAGTAAACTCATTATGTTGCACAAACAATATAAATAAAGTGAAATTAATACATCGTGCACATTTTTATTAAGAAGTAGTACATATTTTTAAACTTACTTTACCAATTATTTTCGTTTTGTATAAATGAAAAATTCTTATCAATACTAAAATAAGAAAGTAAATGAGATTATAAATGCACAAACTATTTAAATAAGAAAACAAATAAAGAGAAAGAGAAAATAAAATATGAATATATTAGGAATTCCGAAATGTGATAAAGTAATACTAACTAAATAAGCTTAGGGGGTATAAAATTTTAAAAGGTACCACTATTATGATATGCTCCCCAAAAAAAATTATGATAAATGCATTAAGCATTTTAGTTAACGAGATATTTAATTTGTGACAAAACTTAAAAATTAGAAATATCTTATTCAAAGTAGCAAACAAAAATAAGATCATAATAATTATTTATATAAAATTTACTATGTATATCACTAGTAACTATCCAAATCATTTTCAGACACTATCAAGACTTTTTGGTTATCACTACTGATGAAAATTTTACCTCTCCATGTCCAACAGCGCCTCATTCCTAGTTTGGCATACACTTTATTATAGAGATTTAAACTATATTTTGTAAGTCTCTCAATAATTGCTACGCCACTGCCTTTTAAATTTTTCTTTGAATTAAAAACAAGGTCACGCATCCATCTATTTGTAAATTCAACAGATACCATCCTAAACTTTTTTCGTTTATCATTTTTCTTGCCAATCCTTTGACAATAATTTATATCAGTGATAGTAATTTGTATTTTAGGATTCGAATTGAGTAAAACCTTCGTGTTTAACAGCTTACAAACTTCTTCATATAGATTTTCGTTACTTTTTTCAGGAATACCACTGATAATAACACTGTTTAAATAGGTTTCTTGTTTATGGTCGTCTACTAGTTTTTTTGCTGAGTTAACTTTTTCCTGCATTTTTAATAACTCGGTTTTTATAGAATTTATAGACTGCATTATCTTATTCTGGAAATCATTTAGTTTGGCAGTAAAAGCACTTACGTCTTCAGAAGTATTACTACTGCCCGATAGTTGACTTTTTAGCTCCTCGATACCCATCTTTAAAGATTCCTCAATATCGCCTACACGAGCATTTCACAATGAAAATTTAACAATAATGATGGAGGGGAGGCATATCCCCTGAGTGTGTTATATATAACAATTATTTCTTGACATAAACTAACCATAAAGTTAGATTAGATAAGTAACTAAACTGGATATTATTTTATATTTATTCCTTCCTTTTGTATATCCTGTACTTATATGACATTGATCTGTATGTTTACAGAAATTTGTTTTTTAAAACGCAGTTATTATTGTTATTCAAAAGACAATGAGTACTAGGGTATTAAAAAATTATATCACAATAAGATAAGTAAGATAACATTATTAAATAATATTATCTTTTATTTTTAAAATATTTGTTGACAATCAAACAGTGACAAATTATAATTATCACAAGATAAATTAGATTGCGAAGAATATGTAGACCTCTTGGCGGAACAAAGAAAAAAAGTCGTCACTGCCCATAAGTATATTGATTCATACATTGAAACAAAGGGAAGCTAAATAAATCGAGAATCACAAAGAGACCAAATTTATTAAGTGCAAGCAGAAATGAATTTTAACTACGATTGACCAGCAGGAATGCCTAATCTTAACTTCCTTATTTACAAAGATTAATTTTGTTCCTGCTGACTTTCTTTTATTTTATCTTTATTGATGTAAAGCGCTTAAGTCTCTTGTTTGGTTTAATTCTGATATCAGTGGCTGCCATCGTATAAGATAAATTCATCACCAACTTGGGAGAAAGTGAAGCGGAATTTTACACAGTGAAGACACATGGAACCGTTAATTTCTTTTGAAAATTATTGTGCCCAGCAGTACTCGTATAGGAACAAAGACGGCATCGACGACGCACGGTGGTAGTAGAGTCAAAAGGAAGCAAGGGCGGATCTAGGATGAAGTCAAGGGGGGGGGGGGCTTCATAGACTATAGACAGAAAAACAATAGGCGCCGCAAGCGAAAATTTTACATTTTTCAAGGCCAAAAGTCTAAAATGAGAAGTTAGGAATTACTTTAGTGCGAAGTTAAATTGAAAAAAAGGGACTAGTAACGCAAAAAAAAATTTTTTTCCTGAAATATGCTCAAAATATCATGAAACGTCGGGATTTTAAATTTGAGCGAAAAAATTTTCTCTCTCTCCGCCGGTCTGTAACTTTTTTGTGCAAACGTTTACATTGGAAAAGTTTATGATATTGACTTGAAATTTGGTACACTTATGTATTATAACGAGATCTGGAACTAATTTATATTTTGATCTAATTCCATAGACGGATTCAGAGGTAAATGGGGTAAATAAGGGTAAATAGGCAAAGTAAGTAGATAAGAGTTCATAAAATTGCAATTTAAGACATGTACGAGAAGTCAAGGTTTTAAAATTTATTTTGGCCGCAGCCACCCCCACTATCACCCCCCCAGTACCATTCCCACACTATTATGAAAGGGAGTAAAAAAAATTAAAATGTGATTTAGTGTATGCAAGAACGAAACGTCTCAAAAATATTTTTTGACGTTAGCTACCCCTCTACCACTCGCATTACCACCTCCATCCTATTATTAAAGGGAATAAAAAATTTAATTAAGATTTAGTGTGGATAAGACTTAGAAACAAACTGTAGAAGTATTGATTCCTTGGACACTGGTTTTTTATATTACAGCTGACTATGCAGTGGTTCGAGATATTTTTCATTTCAAGTACTGCTACATTGATAGACATTTCGGGGCACGAGAAATGAGGGATTGCGAGGTTGCAGCTATTTGAGTAGGTTCGATAATAATTTGATTTAAACAATATTTATGTAAAAGATTGCTAAGTAATGACAATTTATAGGTGGTACCATTTAACAAGTATTTATACACAAATAAAAATTCCTACTAGGAGGTCTATACAATGTTTCCAGACACAATTTCATACCTTCATTTTGAGGTTAATTCAAAGCTGTTCCAACGGACTATTCTGATCTCCAACATCCACTATAGTGAATTTGAAGGAATTTTATATATTTATGTGTGTATATTATATTAATGTTTGCATATACGTATGTGTATATATGTGCTTCTACTGTATATTTTATTTCCTTCTTTGTGATTGTATTTAATAATTTATATTATGTTAATTATATCTATAATACTGGTTATTATTCATATTTATATCACGTGATGAAGAATAAATAAAAAAAGTTTGCATAAAAAAGTACTTGTTGAACAAATAATCTTTCAAACAACAATTGTTACAGAGAATTTTATTTAATTAAGTGTTGTGTTTTTATTTGTTAATAGCTGTTTTTGATAAAAATTCCTTGGCTTTCCTTTTTTTTCGAATTCTGAATGAAAGACATGGTTGGTAAATTTTTGTGGTTATTTAAAAACATGCTATTCCGCCCAAAACACGATGTCACTGGTGCTCCCAAAAGAATATCTCTGGATCAAGAAGACGTCTTAGTTCGTGTGGCAGAAAATCCGCAAGCCCGCAGGAATTATCGGCAGCAATTGGTGTTTTAGTCAATCACTCATTTGTATGTTATTAAAGAAAGAAACACTGAAACCATACCCCTTTGCCTTAGTGCAATGTATGTTACCTCGTGATCACAAAGATCACAGTTTTCATTATTTTTGTCTAACCACTCGCCTCCTCAGGGCCTCAGCTGGCTCTTGGCAGTCCTGTATAATTATGCAACATTTCATTAAAAATGTAAATATTAATATGTAATAAAATCTCGTTTTAATTTCTCGAGTGTGAATAAATTGACATTTGTTATAGTCTATAACTGCGTCATAAGTTACAGTCGTTGAAACTACTACATTTAATATGGTTTTATTGGAGTTTGAAGATGTTGACATCATGTTTTGCATATACAGGATGCTCAAAATTATGAAAAATTCCAAATATCTGGGACACTATATTTAATTATGAGAATATCTTATTAGGGTTCATTATCAAATGGTTGTGGAACATAACAGTAACTATGAGATGCGACCCAGGTTTATCGAAGGTATGCTCACTTACTGTACTGACAAGACCCAAAAATAGGTCGAAACCGGCCTGCACTTAGTGACATCCTGAGATGAAGGAGGTTTCGCAAGTTATTGTATTTTAGTGCTAACTGTGCTAGACAAAATACAGCAAATTTCACCGGCATGTAGATGGGAGAATAGCTGTTTTGGTTTAATTTGTTTAGTCCTTATTATATATAAGGCACTTGCAAATAGGTTGGAATATTATAATTCCTATTTTATATACATTTTTACTAGAATATTTGTGATGTAATAAATTTACTGTTCATTAAAATACTTTCGTCAACTAAGAAGTGAAAGTTGCCAAATATTTAATAAATAGTAAATCTATGGAATAAATTAAGACCTAAATCAGTGGATATAATTCAACAAGTTTAGTTTGCACAAGAATGATTTAAGGAACTGCTTATCACAATCTAAGAGATCTGTTAACTGCAGTGACACACCCAAGGTTTAAAATGAGATGAGTTTTCAAAGATAAGCGTATCGAAATATCTTCCGTCTTGGGCAGGTACTCAAAGCAGATTCAGGGCTGCCTTGGATGTTAAAGAGTTAGAAGAGTCTTGGTGGAGAAAATACTGAAGCAGAAGGCATTCTTTCAATTTTAAAGAGGACAACGAAACATTTATACCTAGAGTTCTACCTTCAAATAGGGCACTGCAAAATGCATTCGAGCTCAAACAGTACATAAAGTGCAACTCTACTTTACCATCTTACGTCCCTGTGTAACAATTGTTTTCCTTCGCACACAGTATTATATGATGCACCAAGGCGGCAAGGATTTAGCGGGATCAATTTTGAAGAATTGTTGTATTTAAAACTTCTGCAAATATTTAGAAACGCTGAACATATTTAAAATCATATTTATTTAATACTGCCACTGAAAGCATTTGATTTCTAGTATATTACAGAATATTTGAAGTACCTATATCTGAAGAGTGCTGGTACTTAGTACGACAAGTAAAATACAAATTCTTTAACAAAATACAAAGCCAACGCAAAGTGGATTAGTTATTATGAAAAATATGATAATAAAAATGTAGTAAATTAAATACTACGATAGGCCAAAAGTACTCTAAAACATTCGACATACGCTTTGGAAACGCCCATTGTGTACCTTGATGGGTGGCAATTTTATAGGAATTAGTGGTATTTTTGGTCTATCGTAGTATTTAATTTACTACATTTTTATTTCCATAAAAACTATTTGTAACTGAATACTTAGTTCAAATGTGCATTTAGAGGGTGGGATATTAAACATAATATTTTTAGTCGCAAACTCCTCTATAAAATCCTTATTTTACTATAAGAAACGTAACCAGACTGCAACCAACAGCTACTCTCCGGGCTATGTGCCACGCCGAGCGCTGAATTAGAAGTTACAAGTCTGGCGCGTTAAGTGCAATAATTGCATATTACAATCAAAACGCTAATGCTTCAATTGCAACAAACACCAGCCGAAAGACTGATCCTAATTAAAGGAGCTCTCGTGGCAATGTTTATTTACATATAAAATTATCAACACAGCGAAATAAGTAGCAAAAACAGATTGTAAACTATTTGTGTAAAAGTGTTATTTTCGCTTTTAAGATTTACCAGATAACTTTCTAAGTGTTTATATAATAACAGTTTAATGAATTAGTTATTAATATTAATGAGAGGCTTTATATATAGGTACTATATAGATATTTCGTGTTACTAAACTTAGCAGTCAAACTGCAGGAAAATAACAAAACATTTTTCGCCGTGCGTCTAGAATATTTAATACCTTTACAGGCATTATTAATTATTCTGTAATATGACGTAGTAGTATAGGTGCAGCTAAACTTGCTTTATATATTTATATAATAAAAACAAAATTTCAGGGAAATACCAACAAATATATGCGTATTAACGTTATAAATTATTCACCAAAATGTATGTAATTTAAATGTTATCACAATATTTGAAGTAAAACCACGATATTTATGAGTTTGTATAATATACAATATAGATATGTGAAAATATATTCTCGTTACGATGTTATATAAAAAGGAACCTATACCGGGTGCCCCAGAAATTACCTACCGCCCCACTTTTTTCTACAGTTTTAAAAGTAAAATTCTGAAATTTGGGAAATCAAATATAGGTATCAATGACCACATTTTGACCATTCACAACTTTCCTATTTTAAATAGCAGCCTGTAGATTTAAGTCATTTTTCACATAAAGCTGTAATTTCTCTTTCCAACGCTTTTTTCAGATTTAAAATCGGATGAAAAATAACCTTGGAAATGGCATTTATTTGCTATGTCTAATTGACTTTGGAATTCAGGAACAAATTTAAAAAATTCGAAGTAGACTTTGAATTTGAATAAAAGGGTATTTCTCAACAAATTAAATGTAAAATTGGCCCATTTTGTTCATTTGCCTGGATTTAGAAACATTTTTCCCATTTTTCCATTTCATGGAAATTCAATTTGTCATAACTTCAATTTTTCATATAGTACCCTGTATTTTTTATTAGATAGAGTGGTAAATTTGCTTTAGACTGGTTTTTCCCGGTTGAAAATTGAATATAAATTAAAATAAATATTAAGCTTCTTGTAGAAGCGTTTCGAATTATATATCATTATCTTGCAGTAAGCTATGAAAAACAACAAAACAACTTTGTAACATGACTGGAGTTATGAATTCAAAGGCATATAAAATTTACTATACTTTGTCCTTCAAATAACCCCAAAGAAAAAATGTAGTTAAGTCTGGTGGCCTAGCAGGCCACCTAATACTTCCATTAGTAGATACTACCCGGTTGTAAAACTTTGCACTAAGGTAATTTCCCACAAAACCAGCATTATGCAGCGGTGCCCCATTTTGTTGGAAGTACATATTTCTGAAATCTTCCAAGAAAAGTTCATCCAGTTCGTTTTCTATTTCATTTTGCGAAAAGCTCAAGTAACGCACGCCGGTTAGTAATCATTGAAATAGTATGGGACCAATAATTTGTGTACCGAATATTTCAGCCCACACATTCACTTCAAATCTATCCTGATGGTTACCTTCAAACATTTCGTGTAAATTTTCTTTATACCAACAATGTAGATTATGTGTCTATTGTATAAAAAAATTTATATTGGCTAGTCAATAATTTAAATTGCCAAAACACCAAATTGTTATATAACAAGAAAAACAATTATATAAAAATAATGTCAAGGAAGCAAAAATGAATTTCTACCAAAACAGGATTGAACACAGTTAATAAAACTAGAGAAACGTGGAAAATTATAAATTTCAAGTTGGGTAGAAAAAATAAATCTCATAGTGAACGAAAATTATCGTACGACAATGTAGTTATTACAGATCCAAGCAAACTCGTTAATACATATGGTTCATATTTCTCAACAATAGTTCATAATAAATTACATAGCCATTTTGGACAAAATATCTCTCTGCCGTGTACACTTCCGATCATAATCCCACAGACCTTCTTTTTTTCTCCTATAACTGAACTCGATTTGGAAAAAGTATTTAACAAACTTAAAAATAAAAATAGTGTTGGAAACGACGGTCTTAGTTTCAAACTACTCAAACAAATTAAAAACTTTATTCTTCGACCGCTAACATATCTAATAAATGAATCAATCGTGAGAGGTTCTTTCCCAAACATTTTAAAAATTTCGCATGTAGTTCCTTTATTAAAAACTGGTGATCCCCTCGACATTGAAAATTATAGACTAATAACTCTAGTCAGTTCCCTTTCAAAAATTATGGAAAGGGTTATTTATGATCAACTATCAACATTCCTTGATAAATACAAGATTCTGACACCATGCCAGCATGGCTTTACGGTAGGGAAATCAGTAGAGTCTGCTAGCATCCACTTATTGGATACAGTTTACGCCGATATTGACAAAGGTAAATACGTAGTAGTTCTGCAATTCGACCTATCCAAGGCATTTGATACCCTGGATATTGATTACATAGTATCTAAAATGTTTAACCTTGGTATACGTGGTAATATCTTGGAATGGATTCATTCTTACCTGTTAAATAGAAAAATAATTGTACGTATTGGCACACACTTCTCAAATGAACATAATGTATCCCTAGGAGTGCCTCAAGGTTCTGTACTTGGGCCTCTACTATTCATATTCCTCAACATTTCCACAATGTTGGAAACAGTCCAAAATCATACCCGTCTTTAAGAAAGGTGATAGATCCTTAATTACTAACTACCGGCCCATTGTAATTTTGAATAATTTTGCTAAAGTCCTCGAAATGCTATTGTATGATCACATTTTTTGCCACGTGAAACATCAAATAACAGAATTTCAACATGGTTTTTATAAGGATCGATCTACAGTACCAACTTATTCTGCTTAACAGAATTTTTGTCTGATGGGATTGATGATGGTAGTCAAGTTGACATTATCTATACAGGCTTCTCCAAGGCCTTCGACAAGCTGAACCATAGTATCTTATTGCAAAAATTACACACATTTGGATTTTCACCTGACCTTATTAATTATTTTTCATCCTACCTTAACAACAGAACCCAATATGTTTTATATTGTGGCCATAAGTCGGTCGAAGTTTTACCTACCTCAGGTGTCCCACAGGGGTCTAATTTGGGCCCACTATTGTTCATTATGTTCATCAATGATATTGTTACT
The DNA here is from genome assembly GCA_963675555.1 of Leptura quadrifasciata. Taxonomy (NCBI): domain Eukaryota; kingdom Metazoa; phylum Arthropoda; class Insecta; order Coleoptera; family Cerambycidae; genus Leptura; species Leptura quadrifasciata. The sequence goes on from OY776678.1 coordinate 50,314,686, forward strand.
GACATTACCTTGAACTGTCTTTTATATGCTGACGATCTTAAAATATTTTGTAGAATTACATCCATCGAAGACTGTTTAATTATGCAACATACTTTAGATTTAATAAATAATTGGTGTGTAAAAAACAAATTGCTCCTCAATCCGCTGAAGTGTAATGTCTTATCAATAACAACTAAGAAAACTACTATTAAATATGATTACACGCTTGAAAACAGTGTACTTTCTAGACCTAATACATTCACTGATTTAGGTGTAGTATTTGATGAAAAGCTATCATTCACTGACCACATTAATCGAATAATTGAAAAATCCTATAAGTCGCTTGGTTTTCTTATTCGAAATACTCTTCAGTTCAGTAACGCCACTGGTCTTAAACTACTGTATTTCTCGATTGTGAGGTCTAACCTGGAATATGCGTCATTGATATGGTCTCCTTATTACAGGACACATATAGACAACTTAGAAAACATTCAACGTAGGTTCTTAAAATACTCATCATTTAAAGTTGATAGGGTATATCCACCTATTGGCTACCCCCATTCGGAACTATTATCGAGATTCTCAGTAGTATCGTTAGAAGATCGCCGTAAAGTTTCTTACCTTACATTTCTTTACAGATTGATACATAATATCACCGACAGCACTATTATAATGAATATGCTGCCCTTTCATGCTCACAGAACTGGTTCACGCCAAACAGATCTATTTAAACTGATCACGCCCAGAACAAATATAAAAAAATTTTCCCCACTTCAAACCATGTGCTCTATTTATAATAACATTCATGAACGTACCGATATTTTCAGCTGCAACATTGCTTCCCTAAAAGCATGCATCTCTTATCAATAATCATCATTAATCACTAAATCAATGATTGTTACGTGTTTTGTAAATCCTGTATTAGATTATATTATACCATATTAAATATCTTAGTTATTATATCATACCTTAGTTATATATTATCTTAGTTACTTTATATCTTAGATTAGTGTTAATTTGCGTGTGTATTGTTTATGTATAGATTCATGTTCTTCTATGGTTATAATCTTTGCTCCCTATTCAGTAATTGGGTCCTTTGACCTGTTGGATAGTGTATGTAAAAATAAATAAATAAATAAATAAATAAATAAATGAATGAATGAATGAATGAATGAATGAATGAATGAATGAATAAATAAATAAATAAATAAATAAATAAATATTATATGTTAATGATCTACCAAAACATATAAAGAGTGGTACAGTAACCATGTTTGCAGACGACAGTACCATAACAGTATCAGATTCCCATATTGATACTTTAAATAATAAAATCACAGGAGTGTTAGATGCATTTACTGCATGGTGTGATCGAAATAAACTTATTTTAAATACATCCAAAACAACCTTTATCAACTTTTAAAATAGGAAGCCCTGTCCTCAGCAGAACTTCAACTATAGTAGTCGGAGTAAATTTCTAGGAGTTGGTTTGGATGCAGATTTGTCCTGGAGATCTCAAATCGATGTGGTATGTAAGAAGTTAAACCAAGCCTACTTCGCTATTATTCAAATGAAAAATATTTGTGGCAAAAAAGGATTATTAAATATGTGTTACTCGCTAGCATATTCACACATGTTACAGCGTTATGTGCTGGAGTGGAGCGACAGACAGAGACAGAGTTTTTATTGGTCAAAAAAAGCTCATCCCTTTAATTTTCAATCTGAAACCACGAGATAGTTGTGTTGAAGTGTTTAGAAGTAACAAATTACTCACAACGCCCTCAATATATATTTATAAATGCCTGTGCTTTGTGAAAAAAAACTGACATTTATTCAAAACTACTTCTTCATACCACAATTATAGGACAAGAAGAAATGACCTCATGGTACCAACACACAATTCGTCTCTGTACGAGAAATCGCCATGTTACTCAGGCATTAAATTTTACAATTGATCAGTTAAGAAACGAGAAAAATTTTAATTCATTTAAATCTAAATTAAAAAATCTTTTAATAGAAGGCACTTTTTACAGTGTCGATGCATTTTTAAATAGATAAAGTTATATATACTCGTGTTTTTTTATTTATTATTCTATGTTATATTTATTTATGTATTCTTATATTTATACTCTTTTTTTTAATATGTAATTTAATAGTTTTCTCTTGCATTTAATAAATCAACATAATGTATGTTTTATACTTAGGTATAATTTTGACTTATCCTTATCATGTTTAGTGATCCGTTGGACAAATAAAGTATTATTATTATAATGTACTTTCTGTATACATACATTTTATTTACTATTATACATATACCTTGTTTGTCTTTACTCATGTGAACGTCATATTATTTTATTTGTTGTTGTGTATAAAATTTATTAAGACTGATTAATATGTATTTATATGTATTATTGTTAAAATTGACTTGCCTTTGTATCTGAAATGGTTAATAAATATTATTATTATTATTATTATTATATTCCATTATTCGTAATACCAGATTCATCACTAAATAAAATTCTATTGTTTGAGTATACGTGTTGAATAAACTAATTACAAAAGATCAGTCTTCTGTTTCCGACGTTTTCATATAATTCTTGCAGCATTTAAAACCATGTTTTTTTTAATAAACGTCTCACGACCAATATCTATCTCTCTTGCCGGCTCTCCTGTAGAAACATTTTGGTAAGCCAATACATTTGTTTCAATTTCTTCGCTTACTATAAATCTGTTCTCTGCCACCTTAATATTTTCTGCATTTCGGAATGACTCTTTTAGAATTTTAAAATACTGCCGGTATGGCCGACGACGATCGGGATATCTTTCATAATATAGACGTGCGGCCGCATGGCTGTTTTTCTGACATTCGCCATATATTAAAAGTAAGTCTACCTTTTCATTTTGTGTATATTGCATCGTAAATCATATCTTATTTTGAATAAAGCACCTAATTAAAATTTACAAATAATAAATACACCTCTTTTTCACCCAACAATAACGTTTTGACAGACACTATGTGCAATTTCTGTTTTTCATGGCTTATTGCAAGATATGGATACAATTCGAAACGCTTCTACAAAAAGTTTAATATTTATTTTAATTTATATGCAATTTTTAATCGGGAAAAACTAATCTAAGGCAAATTTACCACTCTATCTGATAAAAAATAAAACATAGAAGGGTACTGTTTGAATAATCGAGTTATGACAAATTGAATTTCCATGAAATGGAAAAATGAAAAAAACATTTCTAAATGAAAGCAAATGAACAAAATAGGCCAATTTTACATTTAATTTGTTGAGTTCAAAGTCTACTTCGAATTTTTAAAATTTGTTCCTGAATTCCAAAGTTAACTCCAAATAGCAAATAAATGCCATTTCCAAGGTTATTTTCATCCGATTTTAAATCTGAAAAGCGTTGGAAAAAGAAATTACATGTTTATGAGAAAAGTGATTTAAACATGGAGGGTGCTATTTAAAATAAGAAAGTCCGGCCATACGTGTGATTTTTTTACCGCCGAATTGTCAAAATGTGTCCATTGATACTTATATTTGATTTCTCAAATTTCAGAATTTTATTTTTAAAACTGTAGAAAAAGTGGGGAGGGGTAGGTACTTTCTGGGTCACCCGGTATACGAATTTAAACTTTTATATTCTATGCAATAACATTATAATGTTTGTTAGTAATAGTAATATAATGTTTCTTTTGGCAATAAATAGGTAATACAGTCAACATAAACGATATAATGAAGAAAATATAATAATTTTGTTTTAAATATAATTTACGTAAATGCAAAAGCTAAACATGTAGATCTTACAAAAATGCATGTGTAGATTGATAAAATTTAACTAATTATGAAACATTTATTCCTACTATCTTCAAATTAATACTTGATTTACATAATTTATCTATCAATCATTTCACTAAAAGATCTTTGTTCTTGAACTTGCGGGTGATTTGAGACAAGTATATAAGAACTGAAAACTATTTAGGTGCAGGTTTTCTCATATTTTTCATAATACTTAATAGGTAGTATGTAGTATATTTAATACAACATTTAAATTTAATAATTATTATAACCGAAAAAAAAACAAAACGAAGTTTAATACATTCTTTTATTTTGTATAGTGTATTTATTCTTTTTGTAACTTCCGCTAACGCCATAATAAAAAAATAAAAGAAATTTGAGAAATTGGTAATAACAACTGATCATTTTCTGATGATGTCAGCTTGATTAGTGAAACTTCTCTTGGTACATTGCAGTATTTTGTTATTGTAGACTGTTAAGATGCAAAATTCTTCATGAACATTTTTGTACCCTTTTGCATCTTCGCAAAAGAGTATTGTCCAGATATTCGTAAATCTCTGTCTGCCTGTCAGTCTGACCGCCTGTCCATTAGTACATCTTTTTATTTTCGACGTGATAGTTATCAGACACACACACATACATACACATAGGTAGAGGTATTTTCTCTAAACCTCTTTTTTAGTATCTAGACGTGATTCTCAACTTGAAAAATACTTTACCAGTGTTTCAAAACCAGAAAATTAATGGATAATGAGGAAGCGGAAGTAATAAAGTCAGTCCATGAAAAGAAAAGAAAAATAATCAGTGTTAACCAAGAGAAAAAACAGAAGATTTAATGGACCGATTAATGACTGTTCAAGCATAAAAATATATACTAGAGGCTAATAGTATTTACGTTATGAAATTATTTTATTCATATTCATATTCATTCAGTTAACAATGCGTTGTAGTAATAAATAATAATTTAAATGAAGTAAATTAAGTATTAATTTAAATACTAAATATGCATTAGAAATTATTAATGTATCTAATTGAAATTGAAACAAGAACAAAATAGAAATGCCCAAGAGAGTATCAAATCACAATTGAATTTATTTTAGAAAGATTTGGTACATAAATACATTTGCTATTGTAGTACTTAAAAATATTCTTAAAAAATTTTGATTTATTTCAAACAATATACAGTGTTTCGTATTATCATCATAGAAGAATCCTAAATTAACTACAACGATAGGAAAATAAATTGGAATAATGACATGACGTATCATAAATCAAACAAATTAAAATAATTTATATAGTTTTCATTGACTAATATGCCGGTACTAGATCCTTAAAGAACTGTTTTTGTGCATGCTCGCACAAAGTAGTAAATTATTTTTTTATACTGAAGACACTTTCATTTTGTCAGTTTTTTCAACAGCGTCAGCTATCTGCTAAAAAAAATTTTAGATACAACGCCAACAGAAAGATGAGAGACAAGCAGACAGACATATCTCCGAAGTTCAAATAGGTCTTAGAAACTATACCCTTATTTTAGGGCTGGCGCGTCAGAAAAGTACTACTGGATTAATTGATTAATTGAGTGATTGACCAGCGTATCGCAGGCATTGTTGCCACTCCCTGCGAATACAATGCTGGGTTGACTACGTCTACGCTAGGTTGAACCCACCTAACACCGATTAGGATGTGATATATAGAGTTTATGCTCTTCTTTCTGCATTTTGGTTTCTAGAGTTGTTCTTTTGAGTCTTCTTTTCCGCTATTTCTGATTCTAGGTTTCATTACGGCATTCCTTTATTTTTTCTAGCCATTTGTTCCTAGTGGCTTGGTTCTTTCCACGTCTGCTCATGATTCAAATTGTTCAACTGTTGCTATTTTTATAACACGTTCTTCAGTAGATGTGTTGGATCTGTTCTTCGATTGGCCCCCAGTACTTTAATAATAAATAAATAATACATATAAGTGGTTACTCCATGTTGGAGAGCAATACTTCTAACAGAACAGTAATAGAAAAAGGTATCCTCATCTTGGAGACCGACTTTTTTAATATTGCAATAACATTTGAATTATTCTCTTTGTTTTTTTTTAGCATTTGCTCTAGCTTACTCTATAAATAATAAAGAGTAAAAATTATAAAGATTATTTTTAATCTGATAACATCATCTGGTAATTTGTAGAAGTCGTAACTTTGCGTAATGGAAACGTTCCTATTATAAGCCCATTACGTGTCAAAATGCTTAAGTTCCTACAATCCTTCGGGTTAGTTCCAAAAATTGCTCTAAATGGGGTTCTACCTATCACACTATATACAGAATTCTTTTCTTGCCACTGAACTTAATGGCATCTGAATGACCATATTTTTGACGTATTATCAAGCATCCATGCTCTAATCATGTTCTCTATGTCTTGGTTAGCTCCTGCAACGCTTCCTTGGCTTTGAGGATGGCGTGGCTTTCCGTGTACTATATATAATTACAGTCATATATTTAATTTTTCTACAAACGAGTTCGCAAATTCCACTGTTATCATTCTGAAGCAGCGCCAAATTGCATATTTTCAGCAGTTCTTCCCCTACCTCGACAGCTCGATTTAATCTTAAAGGTAGATATTTAGTTGTTCTGATTCTGATTGTTCTGATAATTTAAAAGCCACCTAAAATCACTGTCAGCAATAGATTGCAAATTTATCCTTGAAGTTATAGGTTTCACAACAACTTCAGCAACTTTTTTGGATTTTCTCGTTTGGCAAATCTTACACGATTTTAAATTCAATCCATGAAACAACTTTGATGAATGATGCTGATTATTTTATCTCTACCACGACCACGGTGTTTCATGAATTGCCTAGGCAGATTGTGTAACATCAAGAAGTTGCATGACATGCCGGCAGTTCATGTACCGCCTAGGCTTTTCACGAAATGACGAAATGACATATCTCACCAAAAGACTACGATATATATCGTAATCTTTTGGTGAGATATGTTAATGCATTTAGTTTCTTTACGGCTTCCTGGATGTGTGTTATAATGCAGATTCTTGTGTTTTATCTCCTATTACAGATATAAGTATACCGTGATTTATTGCGCTTTCTCAAACTAATCCAAATTTCTCAGCCAGAAATCGATCTTAGGCCCAGTAGAATCAAATATCTCGCGACTCGCAGACATAGAGTCAAAAATTCTAGTATAATACATCGACAAAATCCTTAAGTTAACAGTAGAGTAAAGTAAGGTACTATAATTTCTTAGACTGTGTAAAAATAGAGTGTTTGCAGACATTTTTTCTTCAAATTCAAAAGAATACGACTTTAATCACACGTCTTGTGAACTTAAATTGTCATTTTTCTGACACTTCATCTGAACTGAAGTAGCAACCTTTTACTTCAGCTCCCATCATTCTGGGTGGCAGTAAAAGCCTTTTACTACTACCGCTCACGGGCGGAACTGAAAGTGTTTGAAGAAAAAATAACAGTATTTATTCAATATATATTCGAAGATTGAGAAAAAAAATAGTATGTTTTGTGAGGATAAAGTGATTTTTTATGTTTCGACTGTTCTTGTCGAGACAAAAAATTATTGCTCCATGTAACACAATATCTTTTTTTTCAAACGTTAAAGGACATGATTTTTATGACATATTTCGTGTACTTTCATGTTACTTACGTGTACTATAATTTCTCTGTCATTTCATCATCCAGTTGGCAATAAAAGTATTTTACTGCCGCTCGCGAGCGGCACTAAAAGTAATTAAAAAAAAATAACAATATATGCTTTATTACGAGTAAAAGTAGCTTTTACTCCGAATAAGACATGCTATTTTTTCTTCAAACGTTAGCTGTAAAAAAAGAATACAAAATTTGATATATCAGACGGCTGTGCGTTGCAATGGAAGTAAAAGTACTTTTTTCCGCTCGAGCGGACTTTTACTTTCGTTGCTAATGGTAACGCACAGCTAAATTTTTTATCTTTATTTTTTTATCACTAATCGACGCGACGTTTGAAGAAAAAATAACATGTCTTATTCGGTGTAAGAGCCACTTTTACCCCTAATAAAACAATATACCATAGGCGTATGTGGTCATTAGCAACGGAAGTAAAAGTCCGCTCGAGCGGACAAAAAGTACTTTTACTTCCGTTGCTAATAGCAAAGCACGACCGGCTGAAATGTCAAACTTTATTTTCATGAAATGAGTAAAAAATTTGCATGATGTTCTGACGTTTGAAGTATTTATTTGTCCTCGCCTCACATATCTTCCAGCGGCTTGTATATCAGTGTATGCGCTGAAGCTATGCAACCTTAGGCGAGGGTTGTGTAGGTGATATACCATCACTCGGAGGGAATGCAAAGCCGTCGGTCCCTTGTCTATTAAATGTTAGGCAAGTAAAAGATCCCTACTCTTTTTAAGGGAAGAGGTCCAGTGGAAGTATAGTAATGCAAAAAAATTACTTGTTGAATTAAAATGTCATGGAACGTGGAGATTTTAAATTTGGGCGAACAAAATTTCTGTCTATTGGTCTGTAAACTTTTTTGTGCGCGCGTTTACTCTGGAACCGTTTATGATATTTACTTGAAATTTGGTACACTTATGTATTATAACGAGATCTGGAACTAAATTATTTTGATCTAATTCCGTTGAAGGGTTCGGGGATAAATAAGGGTAAATAGGCAAAGCAAGCAGGTAAGAGTCCATAAAATTGCAATTTAGGGCATCTACGAAAAGTCAAGATCTCAAAATTTTTTTTTACATCAGCCACCCCCCACTATCATCCCCAATTCCACCCCCAATTTCACCCCCACATTATTATGAAAGGGAGTAAAAAAATTAAAATATGATTTAGTATGTATATAAAAACGAAACGTCTCAAAAGAAATTTTTAGCGTTAACTACCCCCTCTAGCACCTCCATTGCTTATTAAAGGCAGTAAAACATTAAATTGGTATTTAGTGTGTATACGAAAACCAAGGGCCTCTGCCGAATTTTTTGGCATTAGCTACTCCCTCTACCACTCCCACCCTATTATTAAAGAGAGCAAAACATTACATAAATTTTGATTAGTTCTAATTAAGCTATAAGTTTATGATTCGATTCGAAACAAAATCGATATCTGGTTTTTTCAAGATCACCAATTATGAATTCTTGATTAAAATTTAGAAATTTAAAATGGTGGCGCCAATATGGCTGACGGCTTTTGTCATTTAGATCCAAATCGATCAAAATCGATATCTGCGGGTTTTCGGGTTCGCCGGTTACAAATTTCTAGCCAAAAATTTAGTTTAAGATGGGGGACGACTTTACCGTTTATGATCCGATTCGTCTCAAAATCGATATCTAGGGATTACAGCATATCAAGAGATTGAAAAGTAAAAAATAAAATTATGAAAAAAAAATATTTTAAAAAAAGCTTTTATTTAAATGCTCTAAAGAGAAGAAAATAAACTTTGAAGTAAATCAAACCCATCATTTTGTTACATTATATACTTTTTTTATGATATAAAAGCTTGTCGCGGGCAATCTTCCTTAAACAGGAAAATCTCGCGACAAGCTTTTATATCATAAAAATTATATAATGTAACAAAATGATGGGTTTGATTTACTTCAAAGCTTATTTTCTACTTTTTAGAGTATTTACACAAAAGCTTTTTTAAAAATATGTTTTTATATATTTTGTTAATTTATAATGAAGACTTTATAGGTTATAAATAGTAGCCGATTTCTTTGTGGATTATCTCGGTAACCGTCTTAGTGTCATCGTATATCGTGTTAGGTAAATTCTTTTCATGTAATACCCATCCAATTACTTATAATTATTGTTGATGTGAGCTTGCTTAAAGTGACCTCCACGTCGAAGAAAACAACTATGAATATAATTACTTAACAATAATGGATATATGTAAATTAGGCATGCATTTTTTGTATCTACTCTTCGATATTGTGAAAGGTTGGTGAATCATGAAAACCTGACATGAGTTGTAGTAATATTAATTAACGATTAATTAACAGAAAACTACAGAATCGGCATGCTATTAGAAAGGGATTCTAGGTAGACTGTGCAGCGACGTGTCCATAGTTTTAACTTTCTGTCATAACAATTAATTTCCAATTTTAAATCGTTGAAACTGGAAATAACATATTTCACTGGAAGAAAAATAATTAGAGACAGTTGTGTTTGAGAAATATGATGGTTATGTTTTTAAAAAACAATTTTGATATAGTTTGAAAAATATTTGTTCCAAAAATTTTTAATTTGTACAGAAAATTTGCATTTTTTACAATTAGAAGTTTATTGCCATTTTAATACTAAAATGCAAATAAAAATAATGGATAAAAGAACTGGTGTATTTCATCCTTGTAAGCAAATACCCAATGAAATAAAAGTAATATATTTAATTGTTTGTAGTATTATATGACGATGTAAGATTCATTCAGGTGAGGCAGACAAATAAATATGTTTATAATTATATACATCTACATATAAATAGCTTTAAAATATAAAAGCCGGTCCACACTTACGTAGGTAGTGGCTGTAGTTAAAAAATTAGTCGATTCCCGAACCAGTTCGATTGTTGTGTCATTATGTGGCGATAACTTTCCCAACTTACATGCTGTCAGCTGTCCCTTGAAATAAACACTCCCGATTTCTTTATCACACGCATTCCAATATTCTAGTCCCTTGTACCTACTGGTACACGCCCAAAATTGGTTGAGTTCCATATTTTTCTGGACATAATCTTGATTGTCCATATGGAGCCTGCCTCCTCCATAGCCTCACATTCAGTCACAATGTGATAAGCTGTCTCTGTTGACTCATTCAAGAGCGAATCTATGGGGGGGGGGGGACGGGTGCTAAAGGGGCTATAGGCTCCCGATGGCTCAATAATAAGAACAATAATAATATGAAGATTTTGTAAAGAAAGATGTTAAAAATATGATGAGATCATTAATGAGTTTATCACCGTATCCTCTTTATTATGAGAGTAGCAAAGCAATGCCGACTATCAAAATAAAGAGGAAACGGTGTTAAACTCGTTAACCGTTTGATTACATTTAGTAGCAGAGTATTAGGTACTTAAAAATAAATCTGACAATACCGCCAACTTTGCGACAAAGAGAGATATACACAGTAAAAGTGACAAAATCGCTTTCTTGATCCCAGTCTTCAGCGAATGTATTGCAGATTGTTTCAGGGCTCGCTTGGCTCTAAGTATCCTAACTTCACTTCGACCTAAAAGATCTTTTGTGATTTATCCTACACCTAATTGTTACCCTGGATTCCATTCCAAGACTTTATAAAGGTTGTGATTTTCATAGGGCTAATTTTTCTATCATGTCTTCAGGCGTTAATTCCAGCGAATGTATAGTGCTCTCACTCTACTTTGTCTGTCTATTATGCAGATTTGGCGATTGGGGCAAGAGGCTATCGAAACTAGGAAGAAGAAAATTAGATGTACTGGATAAGAAGTTACTGGTTGCAATGAGTTTCGTTTCGTCGATTAATTGCGTAATCAACAACGAATGTGTTAAAGTCCTTTAATTATTAGTATGTAGATATCATATTTTAATGAATAAAAAAAATGTTTTTTGATCTCATACTTTTTCTGAAATAATTAAATTTTATTTGGACCAGTCACATTTCCTTCAATTTAATATAAGACGATATTTAAGACGATTTCTAACTTCTTATTTTAGGCTTTTGACCTTGAAAAATGTAAAATTTTCGCCTGCGGCGCCTATTGCTTTTCTTTCTGTAATCCATGAACCCCTTGACTTCATCCTAGATCCGCCCTTGGACCCATTGCATTGTCTGCATTTTAGGTCTCCATTGTACATGCGTATTCTATACAGATATCCTCAAAATACAGATATACAGAAAATAGAATAGAATAGGATAGGATAGGATAAGACAGGACAGGACAGGACAGGATAGGATAGAATAGAATAGTTCATTTCCATTAGACTGATTATAACAGTATCGGAATTGTCAAAGTTGATACAAATAATAATTGTGAGAAATAAGTACCTACATACTTCACTAATCAAGTATATATAAAAAAAATTAAAAATACGGTATAACTTACATGTTTGTAAAGGTGACAGACTACAGAATAAAAATAAAAGCTCTAAAATTCATTATACAAGTATTCCTCCAGAGAATAAAAACAATTTTCTTTTAAGGATTTATAAATATTTAATTTATATTGTTTGAGGTTCCCTTGGCGTTTGTACCGCGCGGGAAGGTGGTTATATAATTTTAGATACATCGTGCAATGGCCCTTTTTTACCTGTGTTGTTCGATACGATGGTATCGAGAGGTTATCAGCATTTCAAGTATTGTGAGAGTAGATTTCATTTACCAAATGAAAAATTCAATGTTTTTCTCGATGTGGCACAGACATTGATAAATATACATATTATAGATGGTAAGTATACCCTGTTCCTTAAAATAGGATCTGCATGACGTACCGTCTGTTAGACCAAGCTTACTTCTAACAATTATTTTTTGTATGGTAAATATTTTTGAAACGCCATTGGAATTTCCCCCACACATTAGGCCATATGCGATAGCTGAATGAATTGATGCGTAATGAAAAGTTTTTAAGGTTTCAATAGTGACACTATTTCGTAATTGTAAGATCATATAATTTTTTGTCGCCAAAGTCTTCGAAAGAGCGTTTATGTATGACTAACCCATGATAAATTACTGTCTAACCATAAGTACTCACAGAAATTTAACTACATCTTGCTGTTCTAGACTTTTACTATTTGTTTTTACCAGGAGGCTGTAATCAATTTTTTTGTTAATCGGGAAAAAGACATTAAGTTACATTGAGCACTGGATCATTTTGTGTACACCAGACAGACATAGTTTGTAAACACATGTTTACTTCGTTACTTAGTTGGTTTAAATTGTTTGATGATAAAATTGCAGATGTGTCATCAGCAAATAGAGTTAACTTATTGTTAAAAACTTTAAAGATATAGATTATCTAAAATTTTACCATAGAATGAGAGTATTGTCTCTTGCGTAGAGCGTCCTCTGAGAAATTCAAACCAGTCTAGCCGACATTAATTCATGTTTATCAAGGAATGATAATTTATTGTATTTCGAATATTTTCGAGAATACTGACAATAAGGCAATTGGTCTATAGTTTTTAATTTCACTGGCATCGTCTTTTTTATACACCGGTACTACTATTGCTGTTTTTAATTCATCTGGAAAATATCCATTTATCAACGAGACGTTTATTAGGTGTGTCAGTGGGACAACTATATATTCTGCTACTTCCTTTAATAAGTAACAAGGTATTCTGTCATTTCCAGATGATTTTTTGCTGCAGGAGTTAATTATATCAAGTACCTCGTGCTTATTCATTTAGCTGGTTGGTTATATCGAGGGCGGTTATCGTTGTCTATTAGTCAATAAAGAAATTAATGAATGTATCTGCAAGTAAATGTTCATTTATAGCATCGCCATATTATGAATTTTTTTGAGCAGTTTACGTTATCACGAATTACTTTCCACACCACCTGAGCCTTATCTCAGCGTTATTTATTAAATTATCATAATATGTTTTTTAAGCATGGTTAATGTTTGTGTGATGCCTTTTTTTTAGAATATTGTTTGTGCTGTTTAGCATTAAATTATTGTGTTTACGCCTCAGATAATGCATATCTTTTAATAAACAACTCTCCTTTATAAATTCTGGTGTTAACCAGGGATTTTTTCGTCTTTTGGGTTGGGAAGATATCGTGTTTATGGGAAAAGACATATTAAATATATATATGAGATTATACTAAGGAATATAAATTTTTTAACTAGGCATTAATTCTCATAAATGCATGGTTAGTCTCAGTAGATCTACCAGGAACAAAAGCCACGTTGGTCATATACAATTTGACTGTACGTGACTCAATAATAACGTATGCAAGATGATCTCGAAAACTTTAGCGAAACTGCAGATAATTATGATGGGCATATAATTATCAGCCACTCTTTTATTTTATTTTTTAAAGCTAGATATTTCAATACATCAGGAAATAGACTCCTTTTTTGTGTCAAATTAAATATTGTTGTGAGAGGATTGGCGAAGACGGTTGCACAATCTTTGATGATAGTTGCAGGAATATCGTTTGGTGCTTATTAAAGAAAATCAAACCAAAGTTTACTAACATTGGTTTGATTGTCTTTAATGCTTAATTAATAATCCATTTAATAAATAATAATTTTGACGTCATTTATTTCATCATGCAACCACCTTTTTTAGAACCACAGAAGAAATCTTGGATACACCACCTTGTTTTGTACACTGTCATCAAAACGATATTTACGTCATAGGCAAGTTACTTGCGTCACCAATCTATTCTTTCGCTCCAATTATTTAGATTTTTTATCTCTAAAAATTTATGATTATTTTTCCGCAAACCAGTATGGCGGGGACTAGTTTACAAATTTACTTATAATAATCATGGTTTTATGCAAATAATAACATGTCTGATGCAAATATTAATTCTAAATTAATGATAAGTGATTATACACATATTTTTCAGTAGTGGGGATAAACTTCCAGCAAGAAGAACTGCGTCTAATTGATTAAAACCAAGGATATTGGTCAGGCCTCTCCACTCTTGTGATGTTAAATAATATTACAATGCGAACATAAACTACTACTATCTACTTTTATTCATCACGACCGGTTATAATATAAATTTTAGTAAAATTTTACAAACACGTATTTTTATTATGTGAACGTTTTTAGAAGATCGTCTCTTATACGATGCAATCTTTTTAACATTGAATTTTGCCTAAAGTCTAGTACGGTTGCACATTTAAATAATAAACAGTTATTTAAGGCAGGTGCCCAAAAGATATGAATTAATTTAACAAAATAATAGTCTGTGGACTTTTTTCATATCAAAAAGTGATCCCCCATATCTATCTAATAAAATATAATGAACATTAATAACAACTCAGTAAAGTGACGGCTAGCAGCTCTATAGAAACGTTGTAAAAAATGAAGGTGTTATGAGGTGTAATTCTTGTAGGTACCGACATGGTTTGGTACAAAAGTATTTGTATTTTGTCAATTAAGATAACATAATTATTGTGAGCTTTTATTACCTCATAGTTGTTTACCTTAGAATTTCAGAAATGATACAGCATTTGATATATAGGTATTAAAATATAAGAAATGATACAAATTACTGCAATTGCCAAGAGTTCGTAAAAAGCAATTTCTTAAAAGCATCTATATATATAGTATGTTGTTCATTTTCCACATGACTATCTGGATGAGGATGTACATCATCCAACCAGAGAAAGAAAAAGACTGGTAAGAAAAATATTCACCCCCAACAAAATTAAATGGGAGGTATCTACTTTCAAACCCTTTAAATCACCAGGCAGAGATGGTATTTTCCCTGTCCTACTTCAACATAGACTTGAGGAGCTTATCCCACGCCTGAGAAGTATATTAATAGCAAGCTATGTACTTGGCTATATTCCGCAAGCTTGGAGGGAAGTTAAGATGGCGTTCATTCCAAAAGTACAGACGTACATCAGAAGAGCTTAAATCTTACCGCCCCATTAGCTCGTTTCTCCTGAAAACAATGGAGAAACTATTGGAAAACCGCTTCACGCCAAACAATTTACCTATCAACCTGACAAATCAACAATAAATGCTCTACATTGCCTTGTCCAAGGCATTGAAAAGACAATTACAGCTATGTGTGCTTTCGTAGATATAGAGGGTGCTTTTGACAACACCTCCTACGAATCCACGCAAAAAGCCGCGGAAAAAAGCGGAATAGAGTCCCCTTTTGCTGTGGACAATGGTGGTCTATAAATTGAGTAAATCGGGCTTTAACGTCCAGGGTTATACAGATGACCTGGTGTTGACTGTGAGAGGCAGACATGAGGTTATGGTTTCAAATCTCATGCAAATTGCCGTAAACATAATATCCAATTGGTGCTTGTCAGAGGGACTCAATGCCAATCAGAGCAAAACAGTTATTGTTCCATTCACCAAAAGGAGAAAACTTAACTCCTATGAACTCCTTAGAACTCCTATGCTGAACGAAACGATCCTAAGCTTTTCCAGTGAAATCAAGTATCTAGGAGTAATCATGGATCAAAAACTTACCTGGAACCCACATCCAAATAGGACACTTACTAAAGCAACAGCGGCTATTTGGACGTGCCGTAGACTGTTTGGTAAGATCCGGGGTCTGGGGCCGAAAATGATACATTGGTCCTACTTATCGGTTGTCAGACCTATGCATCATGTGTATAGTGGCCAAAAACAGAAGAAAAAATAGCACAAGGAAAGTTGTAAAAAATGCAACCCATTGTCTGTTTAGGGACTGCAGGAGCAATGTACTTGTGTTCCACAGCAGCTATGGAGGCAATACTTGACCCACTTTCTTTGCACTTGCATCTGAGGAAGGAGGCAGCTCTTAATGCATTAAGACTACATCAGGCACTCAAACTCAAACCAGGCGATCTGGTTGGTCATTTAAGGATTTTTTTGGTGCTGATCGAAAGCCGTCAGACGAGCAAGATGGAGGCACTACGATTAGAACAAGGGTCACTTATCTGGTATACAGATGGATTTCAGATGGCTGAAGGGGTAGGAGTGGACGTAGCAGGGCCTAAATGTAGGCTATCAAAAGCCCTCGGTAACACCCCAACCACACTGAGAAAATCTCCAGCAATAAATTCTTTGCTACGACTTTCTTAACTAGAGTAGTCATAATTTTACTTAGGTTAGAAATGTCTATTCACTCTATCAGAAGAAATCACTTTGCTGTGTGTTTGTATTAGTTTTTAAAAAGTACTTTACTACTTTTATTAATTACCCTTACTAGAGCACTAAAACATTTAGCTACCATTAGAAAGACAAGAATACAAAAAAGTTTAACTGTGGTAAATAAAAATTCTCCTACAATTACAAAGTTTTGTGTTGAGTTACGTCATCACAACACCGCCATTCTGGTCAACAACAATAAGGTTACCTTGATGTTGGTGCCAGGGCATGAGGGAGTATACAAGGTAATGAACTTGTGAAAAAAGGAACTGAAGCACAATTCATAGGACCTGAACCGTTTTATGGCCTGGCCAAGGGACACATAATGGAGGAGATCCAAAAATGGGAAAAGGAACAAAAAAAGTCCTACTGGAGGAGTCCTACTCCAGGCCAAACGCAACATAAAAAGTTTATAACTTATTCGGCAAAGAACTCCACAAGGCTTCTCGAATTTGAAAAGTCCGAATTAAGGCTGATAACAGACATTCTAACTGGCCACTGCCCCTTGAGATATCATCTCAAGAGTATGGGCAAGGCAGTAGACGACAAATGCAGATATTGCGATACTGCAACTGAAACTACGGAACATATACTTTGTGAATGCAAGGTATTAATCAGCAATAAGATAAAGTTCCTAGAGTAAGTAGAATTAACGCCTGAAGACATAAGGAAATTAGTCCCCAG
This sequence comes from Leptura quadrifasciata, assembly GCA_963675555.1. Classification (NCBI taxonomy): domain Eukaryota; kingdom Metazoa; phylum Arthropoda; class Insecta; order Coleoptera; family Cerambycidae; genus Leptura; species Leptura quadrifasciata. Next base: position 50,331,959 of record OY776678.1, read on the forward strand.
GAAAATCACAAGCTTTGTAAAAAGTGTTGGAATCCTGGGGATAACTAGTTGTAGGGTAATTCACGAAAGATCTTCTAGGTCGAAGTAAAGTAAGGGTATTCAAAGCCAAACGACCCCTAAAACAATCTACATGCTGTTGGCATACAATTGGTGTCTACTATCTTTACAAAACCTGAAAGTTTTCCCATATATTTTTGCTAGTAACCAGAAGTGTACAAATATTGCTTTCCTCATTTAATTTTTTATCTTCAACTGTAAATTAAATCAAAATTATTTATTATATAGTAGCTGTTATACTCTTTGGACGAAATGATGAATTTTAATGACGAATGACGTCTTGCGTGAGTTGTCCTTCTATACACACGTGCGATATTGATAGCGAAGCAATAGTTAGTTTAAAATTTAAAATATCAGTTAATTTGTTGTGTTACAAATCGTAGTGCACATAATTTTGTATGTCATAGTGTCTTATAGTGATGTTTCCCTCCCCTGAAGGGGGAGGTAACAGTATTGGGACGGTAGATATCGCCCAAGTTGTTCTCTCAGATGAGGAAGATTTTTACAATAGACCTTTTAACCGAAAGGCGGATTCGAATTCGATGGATATTAACGTAGCAAATATTAACGATACAGGCGAAGCTTGCCGCTCGACTGAGACACTGGTAGTTACTAAGGAGAAAAACGAACCGATTAAACTTTTTAACCCATTGTCAGATAAGTACAATTCTAATAATATTTATGTATACATAGAAAAAACTAACGATCAACAAATTGGTCGGTTACATCCCTTATTAGTTGGCCATATTCTGCACAAAAAATTATTTGTGAAAAATATTATTTCTATTAAAAGTTCTGGTAGGAATAGAATTAAAGTACAAGTTAAGTCGACGAAGGATGCAAATGACTTAGTAAACAATAAGTTGCTGGCATCTGAAGACCTTAGAGCATTTATTCCAAATCATATTTTAGAAAAGAAAGGTCTAATAAGAGGGGTGGACACTTACTTTAATAATGAATATCTGAAAGAGAATATAATTTCAAGCTCTAAAATTTTTGAAATTCAAAGAATGCAAAGGAAAGTAGAACGGGATAATAAAATGGTATATGTTCCAAAACAGACGGTCATATTGACCTTTGAGGGCAATTTTTTGCCAAACAGAGTCGAAATTAATAGCGTAATTTTTAATGTAGAACCTTTTTATGGTAGAGTTACGCAGTGTTTTAACTGTTTGAAATACGGCCATGTTTCCCGACAGTGCCGTGCTTCAAATTCTTTATGCATTAATTGTGGTAAAGTAAAAGCAGAGGGTCATGCATGTCTGGAGAGTGATGCTTATTGTATACATTGTAAAGTGAGTGGACATAAATCTAACTCAAAAAATTGTACGTATTATGAGGAACAAAAAAAAATTAAAAAAATTATGGCAGATAATAATGTTACTTTCAATGAGGCTAAAGAGTATAGTAAAAACTCTTTTGCAAGCTGCGTAACTACTAACATGTTTAACGTACTATCTGATGATAACTATGACACTAATTTTCCTGCATTGTCAAATAATAAAACCTTTTTGTCTCAACCCGTTGAACGTAACAAGCACGCAAATAATAGAAATTTTGCATCATCACAACCTAGCACTAGTAGTAGAAATTATTTACAAACTCAAAATAAAAAAAGGAAAATTGCTCCCGCTTCCCCTAGTTGCGTTAGCCCTCCCCCTATGTTCCCCTTTAGATTTGGTGGTGCTTCGCCTATTCCCCCTAATACAAATACACCTATGTACCATTTGGAAACAGAAAGAAATAAAATATTTGAATCCATCTCATGTTACCTTTACCAATTTATACAAAAAATTAAAAGTTTAGATGACATTAAAAAAGTCGACTTAGAGTCTATTAAACGAGAATTAAATTTGGTATTGGAGGGTACTTTTCCAAAAAAATAAAATTCGCCAATATTATTAAAAAAAAAAATCGGCAGCTACTGGAAGCGACTGGAACCTCCCCACTCGGTGGATCTTTGAAGCCGAAAAGAGCATTAAATTGTGTGACAAAATGGCACTAAACGTAATCCGAACTCATCCAAAACCTTTTCAGATCTTCTGGGGCACTAAAAAAACCCTCAACTTAATGAATTTACTATCATCTATGCGAGTTATTACCTATATTATCGCTCGTTGAATAATATACTATTAGGATATTAACAACTTTAACATCACTTGAACGACTAAGAAAGTCTAGTTATCCTAAATACTACAGATTTGTAAAGCAACAATTTGAAAATTGGTAAAGTGATAATCTATAATAAATTCACCAACGAAGGTACAGAAAGCATATGATATTGTTATATCTACCTTTAAAGTTTGTGACAATCCACTAAAAGTTACAAATATGCCGAAGTTTTATTAACATGACATGACACCAACGTTATCGGATGACAAACGATGACAATGACAATTGTCAAAATTTGCCCATTACAATCCGATCGCTCGCGGCTGTCTTTGTTCAATGAAACATTAGCATTTCAGTAATTTTACTAGTATCATGCGAAATGTGATCTATGCCATATTTGCTTTGTTTTTAATTTTTTTCACGGAAACCAAATCGAAAGGGTGGAAGTGTGATATATCGTTGAAATCAGAATTTTAACTGCTTTTCAATGGCTCCATTGCAAATTGAAAGTAATTATAAATTAAACAACTTGTTGCGTCAAAATGGCACTAAACGTAATCCGATCTCAACCAAAACCTTTTCAGATCTTCTGGGGCACTAAAGAAACGCACACGCAAAGTATGATTCAAATCCGTTCAGTAGTTTCGGCGCTATCGTGCTAACACACATACACACATACACACACACGGACATTTTTCAAAAATCACTTTTTTGGGTTCCTAGGACCTCAAAACGTAAAGATTTGATGTTATCTCAATTTTCGTTTTTGTACCAATTTTAGTAACCTCTCACAATTTTATTGTGGAGAGGTTAAAAACATTATGCAGTGGAATGCTCGTTCCGCTGTAAGTAACAAACATAGTCTCGAAAATTTCTTGCTTCATAGCGAAATAGATATTGCACTTATAAGTGAAACATGGTATAAACCTAATGTAAATATTCAATTTAGTGGTTTTCACGTGATAAGGAAAGACAGGATTGACGGTAAGGCTGGAGTTGCCATTTTGATTAGAAAAAAATTGCCTTTTAAGGAAATGAATTTAATAAACAATTTTAATGAAGATATTTGTGTCTGTGGAGCCAAGGTTCTCATTGATAATAAATATGTATCATTCTTGTCGATTTACAGACCCCCTAATATAGTTACTAGTTCCAATGATTGGGCGCACATTTTTAATCAAATATCAACACCATGTGTTATAGGAGGCGACTTTAATGCTCATAATAGAATATGGGGCTCTTCAAGAAATGATAATATTGGTAGTCAAATATTGAATATTGCAGACGACCTTGAATTAGTAATATTGAACAATGGGTCATCTACACGATTGGAACGCCCACGGCAACAAAAATCTGTTGTGGATATTTCTCTTTGCTCTTGCGATATTGCTAGTAAAATAGCATGGACTATCGGCACAGATACTCTTGGGTCAGATCACTTCCCCATAGTCATGAATCTATTAGCCAATAATTTTTTTAGTAAAGAAAAAATATTACCTAAATCTAAGTGGAATATTGATAAAGCGAATTGGACATTATATACTTCCTCAATCAAACAAGACTTTGAAAAATTACCACCCTTCACCAATATTCAAGAAAAATACAATTTTCTCTTAGAATCAATAAATGAAGCCGCTGAGCGACATATTCCAAGGTACAAAGCTTTTTCTACAAAGGCACGCCCTCCTCCCCCTTGGTGGGATACCAACTGTGATAAAGCAGTTCTTGAAAGAAAACAGTCACTAAATAATTATAAGCAAAATCCAACTGAAGAGAATTACCTTAAATGTAAGGAATCTGATGCACGAACAAAAAAATTTTTGAAACAGACAGCAAAAAATAGTTGGATAAAATGGTGTTCTAACCTCAATAAAAATACCCCTTCATCAGTTTTGTGGTCTCAAGCAAAGAAAATGCAGAGATGTTCCACCAACCAGTCAGTGGCGGAAAATGATTTTTGGTTACAAGACTTTTTTAATAAAGTAGCACCCCCATCAGTGGCCAATATGATAGGTAATATTAACGATCATTCACATAATCAAAATCATTTTCTATGCATCCCATTTAACATAAATGAGTTGGAATCATCCCTCAAAACTTCTAGGAATACTGCACCAGGATATGACGATATTAAATATCCAATGCTTATTTATTTACCTGATAATGCCAAAAAATTCTTGCTCGAAATTTTTAATGATATTTACCTATTTGGCCATGACATTCAGCAACTGAAAAATGTAATCGTTGTTCCAATACCTAAACCAGGGAAAAATCTTAACATTTCTGATTCATATCGTCCAATTTCCCTGTTATCATGTATACTTAAAACTTTTGAAAGAATGGTCAAGATTAGATTAGAATGGTGGCTTCTCCAGCAGAATTCTCTTCCAGTAAAACAGTTTGGGTTCAGAAGAGGTTTTGGCACTATCGATGCTGCATCTACGTTAACATTAGACATTCAAAATAGTTTTTCTAAGAATAATTATTTATGTGCATTATTCCTGGATATTAAAGGAGCTTATGACTCTGTTGATTTATTAATATTGCAACGAAAAATGACTGAATTCTTCTCTATTCCTTGTCACATTGCCAGATCTATCGTAAAACTTTATTCAGGTCGAATAATATATTTAAGAAATAACAGAAATGAAAAAATTGGACCCCGAATGACCAATCTTGGACTACCCCAAGGTTCTGTGTTGAGCCCTCTGTTGTTTAATTTATATACAGCGGACCTCCATCAAAATTACAACATCAGTCTAAATATTGTTCAATATGCAGATGATTTCTGTCTATATGTAGAAAACAAAAGGTATGATAAGGCAGTAGAAATGTTAGAGGGTGGTGTTGCTAACGTAAGCCAGTGGCTTACTACTAATGGCTTTGAATTCTCTGAAGAAAAATCAATTTACACTGTATTTACACGGCACAATCTTCCAAATATATCCAATATTCAACTAGGGACGTTAATATTTCCTTTTAAGACACAGGTTAAATATTTGGGGATAATTTTTGATAAGAAATTGACATGGAAACCATTCATAGAGTCAATAGTTACAAAGTGCAACAAAGGTATCAATTTTCTAAAAATGGTAACCAAAACTTGGTGGGGTGCGGATGTTAAAACGGCATTGGTTTTCTATAGATCTTACATAAGATCTATAGTTGATTATGGCTGTACAATATATGGATCTGCGAGTAAATCTACATTGAAAAGTTTAGATATTATACAGAATAAAGCTATTAGAATTTGTCTTGGTGCAATGAAGTCTTCTCCAGTTGATGCGTTACATGTAGAAGCTTTAGAACCCCCCCTTTCGTTAAGAAGAGAAATGTTAAGTGAAAGATTTATTTTAAAACAAGTATTCTACTCCACAGCTTTGTTATCCAAAATAGCACAGTTAAATACCTTTGATTTAACCAACAAGTATTGGATTAAAAAAACGTCCCCTCCTCTTTGTTCAGCATTTAGAGAACATAGCGAAAGGATCCAGATGATTGATAGTACTTATATAAACAAAATCAACTACTTCAGTCTAACTAATGACATTTCCATTATTACTCCAAATTACTGTGAAAACCCTTTCATCAGTTTCAACATTTTACAAAGCGTGGTAAGTCAATTTGAGAATGCAGAACTTGTTTATACAGATGCCTCCAAATCTACATCAGGCACCGGTGGAGCGTTTATTGTACCATCTCAAGAAATTGAATCCAAGTTTAAATTAAACTCCCATTGCTCTATTTTTACAGCAGAAGCTATATCAATCTATCAAGCTTTAAAATATGTTGAAACATCCACTAATATTTCCTTAATTTTGTCAGACTCGCTCTCTGTTCTCATGAGTATTAAAAGAACTTTGATTTTTTCATACAAGACCAACCCATACCTATTTAAAATTAAACATTTAACTGCTCGAATTAAATCATCAGGAAGGGACGTTGTTTTTGTTTGGGTGAAAGCTCATATTGGATTGCAGCATAATGAACAAGTTGACATTCTGGCCAAGGAAAGTGCTAATTCCGGACATCTTTTGAACGAGCAGTTATGTACAAGTGACAAACTGTATTGAAATTAAATAACAGGCTTAAATGGTCCGTTATGTGGAAACAATTCTGTTTCACAAATCCTACTAGATACACCTTAATACACACGGATATTCCCAGACATTATTGGCACGATGAATATTCCTGTTCAAGAAAGTATATCACAACGCTGATACGATTAAAGCTTGGCCATGCATGCTACCCTGCTCATTTATTTAAAATTGGAGTTTTTACCTCAAGCAATTGTGAAGAATGCAACGTGATAGGAGACCTTGATCACGTGTTCTTTGGTTGCGCAAAATACAAATCTGCCACTACTACGCTAATACAAAGAATTGTCCAAGATTGCAATATTCTCGCTCCTTATAATTTACTAAGTCTACTGTCAATTGGTTCAAGGAAAATATACAACAGTATTATAAACTTCATAAATGAAACTGAAATTAAGCTATAGGTTAATCTCGTATACCTGGTGTCTTTCCTCATGTTAGTTTCCCCTACTTTCCGAGGTCTCCCTTGTGCTGTCTGAACTATAAAAATGTCCTGATCGACCTCTGGATGAGAAGTGTGTGTCCCCGTCAATTCCCCTCGTTTTTTCATATTCAATCTCGTTGATTTGTGCTAGGTTTATTTTTAGGAATTATTAAACTATTAGTAACTGGCTGCATGGTTCATGACCCAAAGCCAAAAAAAAAAAAATGACGAATGAAGATTAATTTTTATTATTTTATATACTCGGGTACCCTACACTATTATTTTGTAAAATTGGCGTTCAGTGAAATTATCTGCATTTTTGAGAACTTGTAGATTTTCACCTCTTAAATACAATATCATAAATAGTGAGAAGCTTGTCAAAACCAGACAATTCATCATTTTTGATAAGAATTTGTTTACAATGACGCAAAATGTGTAAGGGACAGAAAATATTTATATAAGTTTTTTTGAAGAATTGTTTAGTTGTAACAAGAAAAAATCTCAAATACTATTTATAATTTCTAGTTGTACACTTTGAGCCCTATGAGACTTTTGTTGAGGAGAAAATCAAAATCCAAAGTATTAGATAATTTTACCGAAAGTTAACTTCTCATAATGGTGCGTGATGTTGCTATTAGCTAATTTTAATTTTACATCAATTCGTTCCGTGCTTCGTTATTTGTAAGTTATATATTTATAATTTTGTACTATGTCTGCAATTCATCGAGCACTTGCAAAGTATTTTATTATAGAAGCCATAGTCAACATTCTGCGCATGTGTCGGCCGAAATCCATTTCCAAGAGCAATTTTGGTTGACGTATGGTTAGAAATTATTGGTAATAATCTTATAGGCCCTTTCTTTCTGCCAAAACGCCTTAATGGACAATCTTTCCTACATTTTCTCCAAGAAGATCTACCTGTGTTGCTTGATGATGTACCAAATAAGTTAAGGAATCAAATGTGGTACATACACGATGGAGCTCCTGTTCATTTCAGTGTAATTGTTCGCGACCATTTACATGTGGTTTATCCTAATCGTTGGATAGGTCGCGGAGGACCTCAGCAATGGCAAGCAATGTTCCCCGAACTCAATAGTTTGGATTCCTTTTTGTGGGATCATCTTAAAACCCTGATGTATAAAACTCCCATCAACACTTTTGAAGCTTTAAGAGAGCGAATAGTTTTCTCATGTCTCATGTGGTGAAACAATACGAGATACGCCGGGAATATTTGAACGAATGCGCAATTCGCAAGGTGGCCATTTCCAACAATTTTTATAAAATAAAATTTATCATTACCAATGTTAATAATAATTAGTTTCAATTTTAATTTGTTTAATCCAGAACTGTGCATCTGACGAGAAAAGCGCAAGAGACCGTCTTCATGTATAACTGATCATTAATCAGAAAAATATTCACATGAAAAAATGCCAGTGCCGTACCAACTTATACCATATTTTACGATTTCGCGTTAATAATAAAATATAATAAGTAAATATTTTGTTTATTGTTAGTTTTCTATTTGAATTTATGAACTGATTATTAATTGTTTAGCATTGTTAACCGCGATGCAGATTTGTTTCTTCCAAGACAACACGTACAGGAAATTGAAAACTTTCGAATAATCTAAAAATGGTCTCGTCAACTGCAAAGCCAGTCTCAATACTCTCAGTCAAGAATGAAATGTTTTAAACGTAACTAGACTCTTCATACGACATTCTTAAGAACATTTTTAGTATATTCTGTGAACTGGTCTATAAACTACAGAAAGTATTATTTAGAATATTTTTAGCACATTCGACAGGCATATAATTTTTCTGAAATTATGATAACTAATAAGATCTTCTGGAGGTAAAAAAATTTATCTATATTTCAGACATTAAATATTCAAAAATACTTAAACTTTTAAAATTGAAATAGCCTGTGAAAAAGCGTATATTTTTGCACCATCAATACGAGATATCTGATTGCTGATTTGATTGCGTAAAAATTAAACACGAATGTAAATTTATGATTTGATGAGCACAATTAAAGAACAATAAAAATTAACAAATAAATATGTATATTTGCACACATTTATAAAAAGTATCAAAACTCACACTAAGAAAATGGGGATAGATAAGTAAGTAATGACGAACAGGATTACAGGATGAAATTGGAATTGACATTTGACAGAAAAGAAGTGTGATCTCATCGTCCATTGGCGCCACCAAGCTGGTAAAGAAATGGTCAAACTATCATCTGCCGCACCTTACAATAATTTCAACTGATTTTCTTAGGGCTGGTTTATCAATGCAAGATTAACTCAAATCAAATTATGTGGTTAATAGATAGTTTAGTGGTCTAGTGCCATGGTAATGGGATATTTTTCTCATAACAGATACCGAATTCTATGATTTCACATACAAACTTTTGTATTTCTATCATACGAGACTCAAGAGAATATTTTGAAGATATTCTAAAAATATTTATACCTCATTAAAATATATTGAAGATAATATCCTAATAATATTCTTCTTGATTAAAAATATTTAAGAAAATTCTCAGAATATACCCAACAAAATATTCAAAAAATATAATATTCTCACTTTTACGAATATTCCCAGAACGTTTTGTGCTGTATGGGATCTAATTTTCTGATGAAGCTACTTACTAAACAGGGCCATAGAGCAAGAAATTCATAAAGTTAGGTAGTGGTAGTGATTTATCAATATTCAGCAACTTACATTTTTTGTTTATATTTCTAAGCCTAGAATAAAACTTTATTTAAAATATCATATGTTCGTATGTATCGAATGAAAAAAAATTAAATAACTACTTACATTATCATAATAAAAAATAGTTGAAAATTTCAACACTGTAACTCTGAGTTGAATATCTAATATATAAAGACCTTCCGAGTACACTCTAGTTATTCTTTAATTTGCCTTTGAATCAAGTTTAATTATAGCAAGTTTTTTTATTTCAAATGCAATACTGTACAACCTTGAAGCTAGGTAAATAGAAACTAAATTTAATATTTTATGGTTTCTCGGGATAACACATATTTAACTGACAGTGGTAGAAAGGAACAATACGCCATTCTTGAGAAAGTGTTTTATCAGCAGCTTAATAAAATGTAATACTGGGTGTAACTAGTTTTATGTCATTAAAGTAACTGGTAATGGAAAACGACCAGACAAACAAAAAACCAATATTACTTCCTCTTGGAACACTTTGAAAAAGAGTCAAAGCAATAATTTCGTATATTCGTCACATTTAATCGACTCAACATTAAACCTAATTGAAAGAGTTATGACAATTAAATTTTATTGTCCAGAAATCCAAGATCCCACAAGAAAGCAAAGCGATAACCTCATACTTCGTCACATTTTATCGACTCTACATTAAATCTAATGAAAGAACGAAAGTCGGTAATCCTTATGCTTTTTTTTTATAAGAAAGTAATAAATTTAAATATACGTACACTATCTGACAAGAAGTTCTCAAGTGAGTTTTTTAACATTTATTTTTATTTTTTCTCGAGAACTATGGACCTTGGACCCCATATTACTTAAGGTTTTTGTTTGCATGATCGTTCTGTATTATCATTTTTTACGCTAGGAAACTAATATGATAATATAGCAAACCAACTTGTACTCTCTTAAAAAGCCTAACAGTAATATCGCCAAGACAATAACTTTTCTTCCCGTATTAAAATTTTGACATACCAAATTAATTTATTGCAAAATATTTGTACAATGTAAAACATATTATATACTTACATATGATATATGTACGTCTTATTGTACAATATTTTACCCATAAAATAAGAAAGAGTGTTGCAAGTGCTTTAGTTGAACCGGTCACTTATTTCATACCCTTGAAAATAATTGGTACCAAACATGGACTTTACCAATTTCTGAGAGAGACCCGGGTAGACTTCCGCGAATCTTGATCCAAGGAGAACGAGGTAGGTTTCTTCATTACTTTTGCCAGTCGAGAAATTGCTCCTGCACCCTGATTTATCTCTTATGAAATAGCATATTAATGAATTTAGTAACTTGATCTGCAGGATTTTGTTTTTGGTAAATAGGGGAATGTACCTACCTACATAAATTGTACAACATAAAAGACGACATTCTGGTTTAGAGTAACTTACAGTAAAACAATTTAACTTATTTAGAAATAACTACTTTTTTCCGCGAATGTTGCTTGACAAAGTGCAAATTTCTTCGCCTTCCAGAGACGTCTGCTAGGACTTAATTTATACAATATACACGCCCGGATACTCCGGTCTCAACTCTTGATTCTTACGATCACTTATTACTGCCTGGTATGAGAGGCAGTATACTGTATTTGTTTGTCTATTTGTTTGACTGTGGTAACATACTACTTTCGACTGTTTCGAGGAACACTGAATCGATTTTTACGCCATTCCACCTTGTTATTTGAGGAAGGTTTAGATGTGTAAAGATATACGTTGTACATTGCCTTGTACCTTTAGGACACTAAGCCGTGAAAAGATTTCAATAATTGTGAATTTGAAAAAATTCATTGAATTGATATTTCCGTCAATATATTTCATTGTTTAATATATTCATAGTAATATAGGCATATCCATACAAAAAATAAGATAATAGTTATAATTATAATACAAAGAATCAAGAAAATATTATTGTTCACTGTAACAAATTAAAACCTATATGACTGTGGTACGATTATAAATACAATAAAATCTTAGTGTATCAGCAGTTGATAAACAAATTGTTTGTAAACGGTATCTTCTACAGTATAAAAAATGCTTACATTTGAATAACCTTATATATTAACATATGAGGGGTAAACTGTTGGGGGCATCTGGGGACAGGGAATCGTCAGAAAATCAACGGGAAATCAAAAGCAAGTCGCAGGGAATCTTCGATCAAATATAACATTGTGCATGGCGGTTTGACTTCTGACATCTGCTAATAATTTAATAAATAATAAAATAAACTGTCAGCTTTGTTCGAGGCTATACTGTTACAATTTGAATATTGAAGATTATGTGGTCGTCGAATTAACTGCACCGAAGAATAATACAAAAAAGAGATCCATAAACAAAATTATTTATATAAAATTCTTTGCTGCCAATTTCCTATATTATATTTATTTATTAAATCGATACTGCTACTTGTAATAACATTTTTAAACCAAGACTCAGCGTACTAGATAATTTATGTGTAGGTATACATTTCTTTGAATTTACGAATCTGACAGAATATTAAACCAGGACAAATGATAGTTGGCTACCGATCCATCAGGATTTTCAGGTGTATATATAAATGTTAACGCAAACCGTAATATACAGTATGTCTATTTTATGAGGGCCACACCAAATATCTCGCTTAATATTAACAGAATAAATCTCAAAGTGGGCCATGACACCATTAATAACCATAACGCGCCAGACTTGTAACTTGTAATTCAGCGCTCGGCGGGGCACATACGCCGGACTACAGAGCTATGGCAAAAACCAAATATTGCTTAGGTACGGCGCCGCGAGTCACCACCCAGCAATTGGACAAAATAATAAACTACCGACCACTGCAAAGCAAATTAGTATGAAAGATGAAGATGTTTAGGAATTATATTTATTACTATTTTTATATTGTGTATTTAAAGCCAAATACTATTAAGTACTACAAGTTGTAAGATATATGTATAATGTTACTACTATTAAGTATTTAAGTGGGAATAGGTAAGAGCAAATATTGTTATAGTTGTAAAAATGAGTGAAAAAGAAAACAAAACTCTAATGCAACTTGGCATTTGGGCGATTTCCCCAAATGTTTTTAGAAAGGCTATGTGGCCGCTTTACCCTTTCCTTGTTTGAAGGCCTTCCCGGTTGAATCCTGCCAGATTGAGGCAAACCACGCTTTACGTCGAGAAATTGAAGTTGGTTGTACTTTTATATTTTTCGATGCTCTTCCGCAAAATGATTTTTTGTTTCCATAAAATTAGTAATTTGGCAAGGCTTTTTCAAATTCTGTAATACTGCATGAAACTTTATAAGAGATAATGTAGTTTGCGGACTTTGGTTATCTTCGAGTGTAGTTGCTAATCGATCGAATGCGGAACGAAACTTGCCAACTTCTTCGTTAAAGCGACTACAGCCATCGCCGTTTTCTTCAAGATTAACAATGGATTCAACGTTTTGTGAAATCGTTTGAACATGTGAAACAGTAGCAGTCGTACCAGGCGGTCATTTAACATTCAGAATTTCCTCGTCCATATTTTGGTAAAATTCGTCGGGCGCTGAGTGACCAACAGCTAATTTTGCAAATTGTACTCTATCGGCGGTATTTAACATCGGCGACGTCTTAAAGAGCACACCAAACTTTTGCTCGATTGCACATAAATGTTTGCAGAATTTTCCACTTGCACCAGAAGGACAGTCACAAAATGCAATATGCAATAAGAATCAGCAATAATCTTATTAAATGAAGATAAGTGCGTATCGAATTGTTCTGTAGATATTTGTACAACCTGGCTACCAATGTTAAAAGAAGAACTTAACAAACTCAACATTATCTAAAAAATATCATCAGTTCTATGTTCTGTGTAAGTAGTAAGTATCTATGGAAATAACATAAACAGAATCTTAAAGCTGTGTATTTGTCATACACAGCAAAATAAGAGTTCTTCAAAAAATAGCTTTGAAAACGGATAGAGATTACTTTCCGAAACGTCAGCAAAATACATTATTTTTGTGTTTATTCCGATTTATATTATTTGCAAAACATAACCTCTGACTTTTCCTTTGGCGTAAACGTCACAGGCGCAGAGGCTCTTTTTTCCAATAATTCTATTATTTTGTAGATTCGGTGATTTGTTTTGAAGAGGATAATAGTACATGTGGTAGAAAACCCAAATAATAGGAAAGAATATCTGCATTGATGGTGTAAAATAGCTTACAGTCTTTTTCTGAAGCAACATGAAATACTGTATTATCCATTTTGTAGATAACATTTATCCCCTTAGCACTGCGACACATGTTTTCATAATCAATTTGTGGTTTAGACCGTCTTGAATTTGCAAACTCCAACAATTTTCGTTTGTAATAATTTTCAAACACATTGGCAATAAAATTGATTAAAGCGCAAGAATCAAAAACTTTGCACCTTTGTAGTACAATATCTTTGAAAATTCTGATAGACGCTTCTGTATAGTTGTTGGTGTTATTTCCTCTAGTGATAACATTTTTTCTATAGGAAATGCACCACTCTTCTCTTCGAGTCCATAAGTTCTCCATATGTTTGAGCAATAATTGGTTTCCTAGTACCACACCATCCTTCATTAAATTTTTCATATGCTCTTCCGAATCAATTTCAGTGGGTGCGTACAGAACATCGCGAAATAACTCCATAGCTTTTTTTCTATCTTCTTTTTTGACGTTATGGTCAGTTTCTCAAAGATATCTCCATAGTGCCTGACAAAGATGAAATGTACACAATAATAATACAGAATTGGGAAATACTGTTGCTAGTGCATTCCGTTCAGCTTCACTATCATCTGTCATAAATACTCTCGGAGAAATTTTTTTATTGTGAACTTCGATGGCTTCTATGACGGCGGCAAACGCTAACGTATAATTTGCTTCAGTTTGTGCTGTACACATGCCACAGGGATAGCACCTGTTTTATTTGAAGTGAAGAGAAAGGTAACACAAGTACTAGTTTGGTCACAAGATCCACTAGAATCTAGATAAACCATTTCGTCTGCCATATTTTGAATAAACGCGCGGCGCATAATCGGTGTAATGATAACTGCAATAAAGGGATTTTCTTTTATTACTAGGTCAACTCCAGATTCCTTCAGAACTGGCTTCTTATTCTTAAGAATTTCTATCATGTTATTTTCTTCACGCCTGCCGTATTGAGACAGCCGCCATTTATCATATAAATATTTGATTTGTCTCTCTGTGGGATTTTCTTGGGCATTAGCGAGAAGCTGGACAGTTTTTCCGTTTGAAAGCTCGGTGTCTTCAGATTCAATTATCTTCATTTCATGGTATATTCTCGCAGCAGACGGAGACATCCCAGATGTAAAATAAGCTTCAAAGATTTCTTGTGTTTTTGTACCTACGCGTAAATATCCAAGAACTTCTGCCACATTCACTTTGTGGGAATGGTAGAAATTGATTTTGACTATTGCGTTAATCCCATTTTTCAATAGGGCATCGTTTCTAATAGTATTTCTATTTTTTTTTTAATTTGAACTCTATTACGGCTCCACAATTTTTGTTTCTTATTCTACAATCCTGTCTCTTCCTCACTGCCACTTTATTGACTTTAGAATGTTGGCAAGCATACAGCTTTCGAAATTCATATCGGCAAGCATTAGGAGACCGCCGTAAAAATATCCAATTTGTATTCGTTAAATGGGAAAACTGTTGTACCCAGTTATTACATTTTAGATCAAAATTCACTATCTCCTAATATCTTGCATTGCAGTCGAATTTCAAAATTTTCGTGACCGCTTATTTTTAGTTCCAGCACATGTAAATCCTCACACAAAGTTGATAATATATTTCATAACTGTTCTTCATTTATTGTGTTTTCCATAGTATCTCAAGTGTACGAAGCCAAACTAAAATATGAAATTAAATAAGTATACAGGTATTGTAAAAAAATAATAATATGAAGTGTCTACCTTCATGCAATGCAAAATGCAATAAAGAAGTCACCAAGAAATCTTATACCACAACCAATAATAAACGACACCACTAAGAATTGCATCAGAACAGAACGTAATGTAATATTTTGCAATAAGATGGGCGTTATTTGTTCTTCGCGATAGCTCTGTAGTCGACGGCCGATTGGCAGTAATAATGCTCTGCACCTGTCAAACAAACGCCAGTGCATACTGGAGCTGCTCTAGTAAGAGTGATCTGTGTTGCACTGGTGTTTGTCGTATGGAAGTGCTGTTTCACTGCAGGCCAGGCAAATCCCAGAGCGCTCCAGAACATGGCACGCTCTGTACTATACGGGAGAATGTCAATACGCAGCCCGGAGAGTAGCTGTTGGTTGCAGTCTGGTTACGTTCCTTATAGTAAAATAAGGATTTTATAGAGGAGTTTGCGACTAAAAATATTATGTTTTGATATAAAATATGTCACAAAATCTTAAAACGCACGGTTCATTTTCAAAAAAAAATTTGGTAAGGCGAGGGTACGGAGAGGATCTTGCGAATAATGTAAGAAAAGTGAATAGTGTATTGAATTATGTTGACCAAAATGAAGAAACCTCTTTGAGACAAATTCAGAGAAACTGTCGCATAAAAAAGACAGTGCAAGAAAAATATTTAAAAAAAACGGATTTCGATGCTACAAAATGAGCAAAGCTCAACATGTAAATGAGGGAGGTAAGCCGATGAGAGTAAGATTTTGTAGATAGTAGTTGTTAAATAAAAAAGGGAATGACCCGCTGATATGTAGCAAAATTCTTTGGTCGGACAAATCAAATTTTTCTAATAATGAATTTTTCAATAGAAATATGCATTGTAAGTGGACAGAGTGCAGAGAGACTGCTTTCCAAGAAAGATTTTCTAAGAATGTTTGGGTGGGTCTTTTAGGGACCAAAGTAATTGGACCTTATTTTTATGATAGCAAATTAACCGCTTGTAGATACCTTAATTTCCTGAAAAACGAATTTCAAGATTCTCTTTATGAATTAAAAGTGGAAGAAAGATTAAATTACTCATATTTTCAACAAGATGGAGCTCCACCACACATTGCTGTAATACGTACAAAAATAATTAAAGGGTGAATAGAATGAAATATTTGGGACAGCTTCTAGTTGATGATAAGGATGGTTCGCTGTTATGTATTCTTCATCCTCTTGTATTGAGTGGAGTCTTGGACTCTTACAGAAAACACCCTTAAGAGACTTGAGGCTTTTTAGATGTGGGTATACTGACGTATGCTACGGATAAGTTGGGTAGACCACGTTACAAACAGAAGTAATGCGTAGAATGGGTAAAGATAAGGAAGTAATTAATACTGTGAAAAAGAGGAAACTATCATACTTTGGCCACGTAATGAGACATCCAGAAACATATAATACACTACATCTGATAATCCAAGGTAAAATCAATGGAAGACGAGGCCCAGGAAGAAGAAGAACGTCCTGGTTGAAGAACTTGAGACAGTGGTTTGGGAAGTCGTTGAATGGATGCGGCACTGCAAGAAGAAGTACAAATTATTTAAATCAAGTTATGCCAGATAGCTGGATGGCCACCCATTCTATGGCCAGCTCGATCACCATATACTACTTTTTTGGATTTTTTCGTCTGGGGTTACATTAAAGACAAGGTATATCAAACTGCACCTAAAAATATTGAGGACATCAAAACCAGAATTAGAAACACATGTGAGGCAAATACTCCTGAAATGCTCCAAAATGTAATGCGTGAGGTGTTTCGTAGAGCATAAATACACACATTTTCTTTTCAGGACGGTAGTAGGTAGTACATAGTTTTTCATTTTTTGGATGTTCATTTTGTACTTGTATTTTTATTTATGAGAGGGGCACATAGCCCGGAGAGTAGCTGTTGGTTGCAGTCTGGTTAGGTTCCTTATAGTAAAATAAGGATTTATAGAGGAGTTTGCGACTAAAAACATTATGTTTAATATTCCGCCCTCTAAAAGCACATTTGAACTATGCTAGGCCAAGTCAGGATATTTATTTTTCGATTGCAACAGACACTGGACCGCTAGATGGCGCCTGCTGGCTGTTTTACATGTCGCTATTGTAAAAATACCGGGATGTACTATAGTCAAAGGATTCTCATGTCGGTCGTCGCATACCTACCTTGCACTGACGAGAGCCAACAGCTCGAAACTGCAGTCTGCAAGTGGTGTGTGACGACTGGCAAGGGAGCTCCTTTAAGTAGGATCAGTCTTTCGGCTGGTGTTTGTTGCAATCGAAGCATTAGCGTTTTGATGGTAATATGCAATTATTACACTTAACGCGCCAGGCTTGTAACTTGTAATTCAGCGCTCGGCGGGGCACATAGCCCGGAGAGTAGCTGTTGGTTGCAGTCTGGTTAGGTTCCTTATAGTAAAATAAGGATTTATAGAGGAGTTTGCGACTAAAAACATTATGTTTAATATTCCGCCCTCTAAAAGCACATTTGAACTATGTTTTATATCGTTGGAAAGAGAAAAAATAAACGGAATTAATGGTGTCATGGCCTACTTTGAGATTTGTTCTTTTCATTTGTGCACAAGAGCGTATGTCAAAGCCAATTGCGTTTTTCGAATCTTTTTACTGAAATATAGTTCACAAAAAATGTTTCTAAAACTTTATTCTTCTACAATAGATATTAAGTGATATATTTGGTGTTGCCCTCGTAAAGTAGACAGACGGTATATTTATTAATTTTTTTTTTTTTCGATACAATTCGATACATCACATGCCAAACATTGTTATTTATAAATTTAGTGGAACTTTCTGTATAAAATATAGACTGCTTGGTTTCACTTAAACGGTGCACCCGCACATAATGCGTTAATGACACGTAATTTTCTAAATGAAAGATTTCTTGACAAGTGGATGGGAACAAGTGGGCTGATTAACTGGCCTCCTAGAGATCGCCGCAGATATAAATAACTCCACTTGAGTTCTTTCTCTCCATGGTGTTCTTTAAATGATCAAGTGTAGTTTCGTCCGAGCAATAAAAATGTATTAAGAAAGAACATTATCTAATTTTAGTAATTTAATAGCAAGTTTTAAATGCAATCAATTCTCTCAGAAAAATATGCCTTCAAACAAGGTGCCACCAGCGGGTATGCTGGCGCAATCTCAAGTTGGATTGCAATTTAATTTAGAAATATTATTTTTCGCAAGTTTTTGAGAATTGTTTCAATTAATAGATTATTAAAAATTGAAATAGCTATAGTCGGGTGTATATCTACTGGGCAGTCAAAAACTCAACAAAAACTTTACGACCTAATTAAAATACCGTTACTTTCTACACTATCTCGCCTGCAAATTGAATCACTTACCTTTATAGGTTTTTAATTAGGAATTAAGGATAATTTAGGTATAAATGAGGGTAATTACAGATAATTTAGGTGAAAATAAGAGTAATTAAGTCAAAAATGAGAATAATTATAGGTATTAAGGGTAATTTAGATATAAATAAGCATGAGAGTAATTAATGCTAATTTAAGTACAATTATGAGTAATTTTAGTAACAATAAGGACAATTAAGGGTAATCACAGTAGCAATATAATAATATATAAAATAATTAAGGGTAATTGCAGTAACATTAAGGTTAATTAGGGTTAATTACAGTAACAATAAGGGTAATTATAGTAACAATAAGGGTAATTGCAGTGGAAATAATGGTGATTAAACCAATTATGTCCGCCCATCCGTCAGTCCGTTTGCCCACCTATTTGTCTATCTGCCCACCTGCTCGTCTATCCGACAATCATTGCATTGTTCTATTGCATAATTATAGTATCTGTGTATTTTTTTACAATGACAACAATAGGAATAGGAATATCTTGTACTGATTTATGAAATGAACAATTGCGATCCTGCCTTTTCTTTATGATGATGAACAACTTCGACATACCTGCCTTATCTTTGTCCCGATCAGCAATTGCGATATAAATTATTTTGCCTGCCTTATCTTTAGGGATATCTCACGCTGATGAACCTTTTGTGCCTACCTGTCTTATCTACCGGGATTCTTATCACTGAGTTTATAAAAGGAAACATTTACATTGTTATTTTTAGTGAAATATTGCAATGCATTTCTAAGTACCCTTTTTCATTATTTGTCTTATGATTGCACTTCAAGGGTTTGAGTTATATTATGAGCGCTCCCTCTTTAATGGGTTTAGGTACAGAAGCATCCTGACGCCACAAGTGAGGTGGGTGTGAAATACTATAAAGCCTACTGTTCTTTGACTTAATGATATATTGCGCAATATTACATCACATATAATTGACCTAAATTTCCGTTCCGCTCCCACTCCTAATCTGATCATTGATCATGATCATGCTCCGACTCCTGCGCCTGCGCCGAACCGCTGTCATTTCCATACTACTCTTATTTGAGAAGACCATGCCAAATAGTTCACCGGCGCCGGCGTTAATAATTATCTCGTAAAGTTTTTGTTGCGTATTTTGACTGCCCACACACCCGACTATACTATAGAAATCATAAAAAAATTGATAAAACTAGTCCCACTAAATTCCTCTCATTTGGCATATTATTTTAATTTATTTAATACACATAACAATGTATACCTCTTATCACTCTTCATTATATCATTAACAGATTGAAATTGATGTAATTAAATTTTCTCGTATTTTTTATCATTTGCCGTACCCTATGACACAAACTTATAAACTGTTGTTTTAAACCGCTGTATCCCTTGGCAAATGGCTGAAATTTCTTAATATAGCAATGCAATTAATTTCTTTTAAACCATGTTCTTTGGCATTAGGATTAGGTATATTATTTATTAGATAACGTAGTAAAGAAAGGAGTAATAATGTGCTCGATAAGTCAAAAGTCAATATCTTTTATGTACATTTTTTTTCAACAGGTTTTTAATTATTAGATAACAGTGCTTACTTACCTTTTTATTATTCCACCTCTTTAAATGAATTCCTTAAGGATGATCCTCTCAGGGCACTATACTAGGTTACATTACATACAAGTCTAAATAATATCCAATGCCGAAGAATACGGTTTAAAAATAATAATACTATATTACGAAATTTTAGCCCCCTGCCGAGAGAGTGAGAGGCATAAAATAATAATTTATTGGTTATTGATTCTTCCCTTGTATTTCGTAAAACAATTAAATCAGCATTTCGTACTTAAATAAACAACATATAAATATATCAAAGTCAGGGTCACTACCTAATAATATTATATCAGTAAACAAAGTGCCGATTCATTTTTGCTTAATTTATTATATTAGGGAAATCAAACTCGCACCGCAATTGACCTTTTAAATAATTCATGATCCATTCATCATGAAATTGACGGCACAAATTAAATTTTTGCATTTTAGCAGTTAAGTAAAGGATATGTGACACGGCCAAACTTTTTTGCCTTTTTTGATTAATGTGAATAGGGAAAATTCACTGGCTACCCTGCGTACAGGGTAGTGTCAGACTCCTACTGGCTAAAACCCCTCTCAGGCTTCCTTGGCCAGGGTATGGTGGTCTCCAGGTGACTGTGGTCAAGCAGGACTACTACTTTTTAACTCAGATCGTTTGGTGGACTGGTGCCACTAGGTCTGCCGTGCCAGCTTTCGCCTGCCCTTTCCCCTCGCTAGGAGAGTGGGCGTTCCGCTGACCCTCCTGGTCGTGGTTTTGCCCTGCCGACTGGGCACCTTCTTGTTTTGCTTCTTGTCGGCATCTTCCTCAGGGGTAACTGTGTGGGTTTGGTGGTTTGTGTGTTTTGTTTGTTGTTATTGTCTGGTTCGTTGCTTATTTGGCATTGTCGTGTGTGTTTTCGTTGTCTGTCTTGGTGGTTGTCGGTCGTCTGTGAAGTGGCACGTAGCCTCTTCACCCGTTATCCAGTATTTGTAGCTTAGGCCTCTTGTGCCTTTGTTCATCCGCTGGGTGGTAGTCAGTTGCTTCCCTGACTAGCGGTTTCGTGTGCTCGGCGGCTCGGCGTAAAGCTTCTTTTCCCTTTCCCGGATTTCTTCGGTTACCGGAGTGTACTCTAGGTCTCTAAAGATGTTAGCGTTTCTGACATACCAGGGTGCGTTTACGGCGCATCTGAGTGCAACGTTTTCCACTGCCTGGATCTTCATTAGGTAAGATTTGGCTTGGTATTCCCAGGCCACGGATGCGTAGGTTAGGAGCGGTCTGATTAGCGTCTTGACTAACGTGATTTTGTTCGTCAGGTTGAGTTGGCTCTGTCTGCCGAGTATCGGGTAGAGTGCACTCCTTCTTGCCTTTGCTTTCGTGACGATTTCTTGGGTGTTCCTTCTCCAGGTTAGGCTTTTATCCATGACTACGCCTAGGTACTTGATCTCATTGCTCCATTGGATGTCTTCTCCGTACATGGTTACGTGCCCTGCCGTTGGCTTCCGGACTCTTCTGAAGAGTGCTGCTCGGTTTTTCTCTACGTTGATGGCCATCTTCCATTTGTTGCACCATTCCTCCATGTTGGTGGCGGCTTCCTGAAGGTGGCGAGTTACTGTTGCCGGCTGGCTGGATCTGGCAATGAGTGCTGTGTCGTCTGCGTATAAGGCTAGGGCTGTGCCTTCAGTTCTTGGGAGGTCGCTGGTATAAATGGCGAGGAGGTGTGGTGGGAGTACCGATCCCTCAGGTACTCCCGCCTCCATAGTCCTGTATGTGGAGTAGCGGTCCCCGACCCTCACTCTAAGCCTCCTGTCTTCTAGGTATTATTTGACCAGTTTTGTTGTCTCTGCAGGGTATCCTAAGGGGAGCATCTTTGCTATGAGTCTCTCATGCCAGACCCTGTCGAAGGCCTTGGAGACGTCTAGGAATACTGCTCCTGTGACATGTCTTCTGTTGAATCCTTCAATGATGTGTTCCGTGAACCTTAGTACCTGGAGTTTTGTCGAGTGTTCGGTCCTGTAAGCGAATTGTTCATTGGGGATGATGTCCAGTTCTTCGGTGTGCGTTTTTATCCTCTTGATTATTACCCGTTCCACCACTTTGCTCATTGACGTCAGGACACTGATGGGCCTGAAGTTGGACGGGAATGTTAGGTCCTTTCCTGGCTTTGGTATTTGGATGCCGTTTGCTTTCTTCCACTTGTTCGGGAAGTGCCTGAGTCTCAGTGCTGCGTTGATTATGTTCACGAGCGCTGCTACTTCTTTCCTTGGTAGTTTCTTGAGTGCGGCGTTACCTATGCCGTCGTGTCCTGGCGCCTTCCTGCATTTCAGGGCTTTCAAGATTTCCTTGACTTCCTCGGGGATGGTGGGGGTTATAACCTCGTCGTCCTGCATCCCGTGCAGCCTCCGGACTCGTCTTTCCACGTCCATGAACCAGTTCTCGTTCTCGTCCTCGATGTCGTTTGCTCTACATTGGAGTTCCAGGCTGTCCGCGTGTGTATTTGCCTTATCCAGATGCGTGAACACCAGTCTCCTCTCCTCATGTATGGGCGGCATCGGTCGTCGTCTGTTCCTCAGGGCCCTCTGTGTGTTCCACATAGTCCTGTCGTGGGGGTCCAGTGATGCAAGGTGTCTCTGCCCGTTCTGTTGACGGTGTTCCTGGAAGGTTGCCTTAAGTCTTCTGTTTAGGCGGTTCAGTTCCAGTCTGTCTTCCTCTAGCCGTCTTCTTTGGACTCTCCTTTTCAGTCTTCTTCTGTCGCTGATTAGTCTCCTGGTGTCATCGGGGAGTTCCTTTCCGTAGCGGAGCTGCCACCCTTGGTACAATGGTTTCGGTCGTGTTTTCTGTCAGTGCTGTTCTATTCTGGGAATTTGTGTAATGTTTCTTTGCAGGGTTGCTCGGAAACCTGTCCAGTCTGTTCTCTTGTTGACGAAGTGTGCTTCCTCTTCTCCAGCCCCCTCTCCTAGTTCCAGGAGTATTGGGTTTTGGTCCGAGGATCCCTCTTGGATCGTCATGATGTCGAAGTTGAGGGTCACTTCCCTAAGCAGTGCGATGTCTAGTATGTCCGGTCCGCGCCTTCCGTCGTCGTAGGTGGGTTCTTCTGGGCCCGTTGCTTGGGAGTCTCTTGCGTTCGCTTCTAGGTATCTTCGGAGTTCCCTGCCCCTGGTGTTGAGTAGTCGGCTGTTCCAATCTTTCGATTTGACGTAAGTCGCCTATGGCTATGGTTTGTCGGGCTCTTGGGAGGAGGACGTCCAGGTTTTTGACAATGTTTTTCCATAGTAATTCCTTCCTGAAATTATCAAAAATTAAAATTTTGTTAATCAATTTTTTTTTATTGAAAATTAGGTCTCTTTTTTCAAATTAATTCGCATAAAATCAAAAAAATAAATATTTTGCTTCAAAAAAATTGCAGGTTACTTGAGACATAAAAATGTCCATTATCACCAAACTTCATTAAAATCGAATATTTTTGTAAGATAAAAATAAAAAATAGAAAAATTGGTTTTTACTTTTTTCTCAATAGTTTTGAGTGCCGGAAATCGGAAAAAACCACATTTCACCCCTAAAAGTACACCTTTTTCCAGCTCCACCCTACTTATTATTATTTGTCGGGGGATTTTTCCCCATTTACATACCATTAATCTTAAATTTTCCGACCATCCATATACTGCTAATTTTGTCGATTTTTGTCCTCTGAAAACCGGTTCGGCACTGCAATATTCCTCGAAAGGAGCTACTAAATAACAGTTTAAACCGCAAACATCTATCCAGTGGATTATTCCGGACGAACGAACAGACAGTTCCTAGCCTAGTAGTTTGTGTAAGAAGAGATTTATATGAAATTGTATAGGTAGTTATTAAATGTCGCAAAAAGTCCTTGTACTATTTTATAATATACAGGGTGTCTCACCAGGAACTGCAATACAATTATCTCGCACTTAGATTATATTGGAAATCAATACCAACTTGCTTATTTTAAATGGAATATCCTATATATTTTAGGGTTTTCGAAAAGACCATAAAATTCTGAGCCAAAAACCTATTCCCTATACCCTATGCCTAAACCCAGTCGTTTCAGAGATATTTGACGTAAAAAAAAAATTTGACAGGTGTTATGGTTTACAATAACCTTCATAACTTTCTTCGTGTAAAAGATACTCATCTGCTTTTTGGCATGTAGAAAGAACACAATGAGAACTGCACTCCAAATTGAATTACATTCAATAATAGTATATAGCGCAGTAAAAAGTAAAGAAAAAGACTCTTCCTTCTTGAATTTCTTTTTTATATATAACCAGATGAAACCTTCATGACATCATTAGATAAGTCACTGAACATCCGAAAAGGCCATTTACGACTGTTTTTAATGGTACCGATTTTTTAAAAATCCAATAATGTGTAAAATTTGTGAAAATTAAACAAACCTACTTTTTATTACTCACTGCGCCATATCTTCGAAACCGTATGACATATTTTAATGAACTTTTTTTTGTTTGAAAGCAGACACATATGCGCAGGTGACAGCCTAAAAATTATATAAAAACCTTTTTTTATTAGAAAAAATAAAAGACAATCTAATAGTTTCGTTTACCTGGTAATGACTTTTTCATGAATTGAAAAACTTTTTTATTTAGAGGAATTCTGCCATGATATCTGCATATGAATTAAAGAAGAAATATTGGAAAAGTTTTTAAAGTATAAATAAACCTTCTGTGGCAAATAGTTTTGTACTTATCATCATTTAAAATCATTAATATTCGCGCGCGCGATGTGCTTGTCGGAGACGCCATCAAATATCGCACCGTGCCGCCCTCTCAGTGTGTTTGGAAGGCATTCTTGGGTTTGCTAGGTTTAGGTCCACTAAGAGTAAAAAAAATACTGGAGAATTTTACGATTTTTTGTTAAGATAGGTAATTTCATATTTTAGTAGAATGCGCAGCGAAATAAGACGAAAAATAATTTAAATTTTTTTTGAGGTATAACCAGATAAACCTTCTGTGGCAAATAGTTTTGTACTTATCATCATTTAAAATCATTAATATTCGCGCGCGCGATGTGCTTGCTGCCGGTAGCGAAGTAAAGCACACCTAGCGCGGCGCGGCAACTTCCCAGCTTTTTCATCCTCATTGTTGCAATATAGTAAAAAACGGCGTCGGTCGTATATTGTCTGGGTGATTAGTGGTAATTTTTTAGTATAATGACTTATTTAGGAGGGCTGGTCTTTTATACCTTTTTTTAACATTTGCGACGCAATTTAAAAGTAAACATCCATTTTTATTTGCATTTTTTTAAAAACTTTTCATACTTCTTACTTCATTTTATTCGTATACAATTTCTTTAAAATAAAAGAGTTTTTCGATTCATGAAAAATCATTACCAGATATACGAAACTATCAGATTGTCTTTCATTTTTCCTAATAATAAAACAAAGATTTTATATAATTTTTATGCTGTCACCTGCATTTATATATCTGTCTGCTTTCAAACTAAAAAAAGTAGGTTTTTTTCATTTTCCATTTTCGCAAATTTTACACATTTTTCCATTACCGCTAAAAAAATCATAATTGGCCATTTTGGATGTCTAGTGATCTATGTAATGATGTTATGAAGGTTTCATCTGGTTATACCTCAAAAAAAATTTAAATTATTTTTCGTCTTATTTCGCTGCGCATTCTACTAAAATATGAAATTACCTATCTTAACAAAAAATCGTAAAATTCTCCAGTATTTTTTTTACTCTTAGTGGACCTAAACCTAGCAAACCCAAGAATGCCTTCCAAACACACTGAGAGCGCGGCACGGTGCGATATTTGATGGCGTCTCCGACAAGCACATCGCGCGCGCGAATATTAATAATTTTAAATGACAATAAGTACAAAACCATTTGTCACAGAAGGTTGATTTATGTTTTAAACCCTTTACCAATATTTTTTCTTTAATTCATACGCAGATACCATGGCAAATTCCTTTAAATAAAAAAGTTTTTCCATTCATGAAAAAGACATTACCAGGTAAACAAAACTATCAGATTTTTTCTAATAAAAAAAGTTTTTATATAATTTTTAGGCTGTCACCTGTGCTTATGTGTCTGCTTTCAAATTACAAAAAGTTCATTAAAATATGTCATACGGTTTCGAAGATATGGCGAAGTGAGTAATATAAAGTACGTTTTTTTAATTTTCACAAATTTTACACATTCGCAGATTTAAAAAAAAATCAGTACCATTAAAAAAGCCGTAAAAGGCCTTTTCGGATATCCAATGACCTATCTAATGATGTCATGAAGGTTTCATTTGGTTATACCTCAAAAAAAATTACACAATTTTGTATCGTTTTTACTTCGCTAATAGGCTATGTGGACGAAGCCTACTGGCGCCGCTAGTGGGCAACTTAGCATATAGACTCCCTTTTTATTATTGTTGTATATTGTATATGGCGAAATTTTTCAATAACTGATTATCAATATTATCTCTAAATCCAGCTGTGTGCATATAGTGTAAATAGCGTAGTATAAAAGGTACCTGAAAATTATTTATATTAAGTTTTTTTTATTTAATTTTGATGTATAATAGAAAAATAATTGATTCGTTCATATTGACAGCATAACATCAAACCAAGACGCCGTTGATCTTGCGGCCCGGGTTTGAATGTATCAAGCACTCGATCCCTGTTACTGAATGTGCATTGAAGAAAGGCGAGAAATTGGCTTTTTGCCACATTAAACATGCTGAAGAATATATTTATGACAGCATTAACAACAGAATTATTGTTAAGTGCATCTTACAAATTAGAAATAGAGGTGAATTCATAAATCCCAAATCAGTGAATTTTTCAAATTTTACAATTAAATTATATACAACTTCCTTTTTTGTTTAGATTAATGATGAAAGGCAGGCAATACGGGTTTTACTTACTTGACTCTTTTCAACGCTTTGATCCACTTTGCTCGTTTTTCGAGGTTATGACTCCGCACAGGAAATGTATAAAACTTTATTTTACTTAAATCGCTATTAACACAACAGCCTGAAATGGAACAGGTATTTCCAGATCGCTTAGTTTTCCCTATGTTTTGTTTGTAATTGAAAAACTGTGTGAAATTATAACTATTTTCACTTTTAAACAACAATGCTCACTAAATAATAATATACGGAAAATAGGAGTCCAAAACTTTCAATGGTGCTCACCGCAAATAGTCCATCTAACGAGATCCCGAACATCAAAAGTTTGTAGGGTCTTTTGAAATACATTTCCTCCCCTATTTTCGAGGGTGAGAAAAATGATGGTGATGGTTTCTAGTTCTGAAACCTTTGAGTACTACCCCTATCAAGGAGAAACCACCCCAATTTCCGGCTTCTCGGTCTTGGGCTTGCGAGGGCTTGTCGGATCGGGCATTTTGGGGAATAATAATAAATTCAGTTAATTTACATTAGAGTACTCTGGAACGCCTCCCGGGGGTTGAATCTACCCCCGCCCCTAATAGCAATATCTCCAACAAAAAGTAAGAAAAACAGACTCGACAAAGTTTTTGATGGGTTTTCTAGGCAAGGGATCACGATGGTAGTGGTATTTCTCCCCCTACCCTCCCGGAACTAACCCCAACGTATAGGAACCACCCCCTCTTCCATGCAGTCGGTCCTAGGCCTGCGGGGATTCGTCGGATCGGGGTTTTTATGGGAATGTCAGAGAAATTAACCATTACTCAACCAAAGTTGACCTAAGTAACTCCCGGGGGTTGAAACTACCCTGCTCGCAATACCGAAATCACTTACGGGCTTTCGAGGGCGGGAATCATGATGGTGGTGTTATTTTTCACCCTACCCTCCCGCGACGACTACCCCAGTGTATAAAAATACCCTTATATATATAGTTTATAGAGAAAGGAGTATTTTTATACATTGGGGATAGTTGCGGGAGGCTAGGGTGAAAACTAACACCACCATCGTGATTCCCGCCCTCGACTACCCGTGAGTGATTTTGGTGTTGCGTGCAGGGTGGTTTCAACTCTTGGGGGTTGCTTAAGTCAACTGTGGTTGAGTAATGGTTAGTTTTCCTGATATTCTCATGGAAACCCCGACCCGACGAATCCCACCATGCCTAGAACCGACAGCATGGAGAAGGGGGTGGTTTTATACGTAGGGGGTAGTTTCGAGAGGGTAACGTGAAAAAAATCCCACCGTGATTACCGCCCTCCAAAACCTGTGAGAAGCCCGTTTTCTCGTTTTTCGAGGGATTTCGATATTGCAAGTAGAGTAGTTTCAGCCCCCCGGGGTTGCTTAGGTCAACTGTAGTTTAGTAATTGTTAGTTTCCCTGATATTCCCATAAAAAACCCAATCCGATGAATCCTCGCATGCCTATGACCGACTGCATGGAAGATGGGGTGGTTTTTATACGTTGGGGGTAGTTGCGGGTCGGTAGGGTAAAAAATGACATCACCATCGTGATCCCTGCCCTCAAAAACCCATTAACAACTTTCGGGTTCATATTTTCTTATTTTTTGCGGATATTGCTATTAGGGGCGGGGATAGGTTCAACCCCCGGGGTCGTACTGGAGCACTCTAATATAAATGAACTAAATTTATTATTATTCCCCGAAAAAACTCGATCCGGCGACGACCCCTAGCAAGCCCAAAACCGAGAAGCCGGGAATTGGGGTGGTTTTTCCTTGATGATCCGAGATTCAGAGTTCGAAATCATCACCATCGTTTTTCTCACCCTCGAAAACAGAGAGGGAAATGTATTGCAAAAGATCCTACAAACTTTTGATGTTCTGGCCTTTTTTGTACCTCGTTAAATGGACTAAAACGCTGGCGAAGGATTTAGTAATAGCTCCGCCCCCTTGCTCATAGCATATACCAAGTGTTCCATTTTTGACGTTACATTTTGTAAGCTTCAAACCGCGAAAACTTGTTTAGGTCCAATGGAACACCCCGATATTTGTCTACATCAAGTTATGTAAAATTAAACTACTCTTTTTGTGATATAAGCATTGTGGGGGTTTGAGTTATAACTTTTTGAAATTTTTTTTGCGATTTTCGTAGAAATTCAAGAATTGTGAGTAAAAATTTTATCAAATTAGTCATGATTAGAAACAATCAGTAATGTCAGTCATTGTCTTATGTCAAAAATGCCAGGGCGTTTAAATTACACCAACGAAGATTTTTTGAATTTGTTTATTATTTATGGAGAATGTGATAAAGTAATATCAAGAACTTGTAGCACATTTGTTACTCAATATCCACAAAAACGGAAAATATCAGTAAACACTGTAACATGCCTATTAATTAATAATTCAAATCCAATTGGATTGAAGACACTTTGCATAAACTCAAATCCCTAAAATAAAATCAACTAAAAACATGATTCCATTTTAATTTAACAACCTCCACACATTTTTCGCAACTTCTGATTACTTCTTCATGGGTAGCTCTTCTACTTGAATCCTCTGATAAGTTTTGAAATGCATTTCTTACTGATTGCATATAATCTTCAACACTTGTTAATTTTCTGTACGTACTTTTCCCTACATTGATCGATGCAGTTCTTGGTGAGACACTCTGTATAAATAAATTACATTACTGTATCAAAAATTTCATTGAAAATAAATTGATAATAATTTGTCAGTTCCCAGGATCAATGGAAAATGATATTGAAGAAAGATTTATATTTATTATGAGATAAAATATACATTACTATTTCTTGGAAGTGGAGATTAGTGGAAACGATTAACATTTGGCAGAAACAAGCTGAAAATGCTTCATGGCATGGCAAAATAAACGACGTTTATTAGACAATTCGTATGTTAGTGCTAGAGTTGTTTCTTGTAAATTACAAAATAGTCTTTCCTTCTATACATGTAACCCTTTGAACTAAAATAATTCCAGTTTGAATTTAAATTAGAACATGGGCAAAGTACGCATTTTAACCTTTCCACAATAAAATTGTGAGAGGTTACTAAAACTGGTTCAAAAACAAAAATTGAGATAACATCAAATCTTTACGTTTTGAGGTCCTAGGAACCCAAAAAAGTGGTTTTTGAAAAATGTCTGTGTGTGTGTAAGTGTGTATGTAAGTGTGTATATGTTTTAGCACGATAGCGCCGAAACTACTGAACGGATTTGAATGAAACTTTACATGTGCGTTTCTTTAGTGCCCCAGAAGAACTGAAAAGGTTTTGGATGAGATCGGATTACGTTTAGTGCCATTTTGACGCAACAAGTTGTTTATTTTATTTTAATTACTTTCAATTTGCAATGGAACCATTGAAAAGCAGTTAAAATTCTGATTTCAACGATGTATCACACTTCCACCCTTTCGATTTGGTCCGTTGCGTCGTGAAACTCATCACATCACGTGTCAATTCACGTGTGAGGGTTTCTTCACTGCTCTAGAAGTAGAGCGGATTACGTTTAGTGCCGTTTTTAAATGTATATACAGACAAATCGAAGAATTAAACTACAAATATTCCTCTAAAATCTAGTAAAATTACTGAAATGCTAATGTTTCATTTAACAAAGACAGCCGCGAGCGATCGGATTGCAATGAGCAAATTTTGACGATTGTCATTGTCATCGTTTGTCATCCGATAACGTAGGTATCATGTCATGTTAATAAGATTTCGGCATATTTGTAACTTTTAGTGGATTGTCACAAACTTTAAAGGTAGATGTAACAATATCATATGCTTTCTGTACCTTCGTTGGTGAATTTATTATAGATTATCACTTTACCAATTTTCAGTTTGTTGCTTTACAAATCTGTAGTATTTAGGATAACTAAACTTCCTTAGTCGTTCAAGTGATGTTAAAGTTGTTAATATCCTAATAGTATATTATTCAACGAGCGATAATGTAGGTAATAACTCGCATAGATGATTATAAATTCATTAAGTTGAGGGTTTATTTAGTGCCCCAGAAGATCTGAAAAGGATTTGGATGAGATCGGATTACGTTTAGTGCCGTTTTGTCACACAATTGAATGCTCTTTTCGGCTTCAAAGATCCACCGAGTGGGGAGGTTCCAGCCGCTTCCGGTAGCTGCCGATTTTTTTCTTAAAAAACCATGTTTTTAGTAAAAGATACGTTAAAAAACTAGACAACAATTTCTCCAACTATGGCAACATTTTATGCCCATATGATTAAAAATAAAAGCGTGGGCGCTGATCTAAAGCGAGACGCACACTGAAGCGGTGGCGGTACGGTAGCGGTGCAGTTCATTTATAACCGACATAATCAAATAAGAGCATTCAGAATAACACGCGGCTTGCCGACGGTCAGGGCGGTACGTTCACGTTCTACAGAGCAGTAGACTTGCGGTGGCGGGCAAACATGGCTGGTTATATTTGGCCGCAGACCGCTAACAGTAACATATCAATACAGAAAAGGTTTTCATCCATTCTAAGTTGTGCATATAGTCTGTGGAATAATTTTCCATGAACTTTGCGATTCATGTTGATCTCATGAATCCATATATTTCTGATTTTTTCTCTCATAAAATTCTTGGTAAGAATGGAAAATAAATATAGTAATATATTACAGTTTTATCTTACTTTCACTCCTGTTCTTTATCTACTAAAGAAGCTAGAGAAGTATTGCTTTTTCTTTCAACTACTCCATCTTTATGAATGCATTAATAATCAATGCTACACCACCGCTTCAATGTGTCCAGGTTCGCCACCGCTACTAGTACCGCAACCGCCATCGCTTCAGTCTGTGAGACGCTTTAAAACTCCACTTTTGTCTCATTTGACTTCATCGATAGATTGCAAAATAATTTGAAAAATTCCTGATAGGAATACAAAATTTGGTCTATTCTAAAATTCACTATTTTTGTGAAATACAAGAAAGTATCTGATGATTTATTTAGATTCTCTTATTCATGGGCATCTCATAGGCAGGTATAGAAGCTGCGATAGCCGAAAGACTTACTTTATGACCAGGAATTTCGACAGTGAGGTCAGATTATAGTGATAAATACTAAAAGTCAGTATTCTCACACCATATCTGATAAAAATCAAACGTAGTTGTTACAAAAACTTACATCTCGATGGCTAAACATTATTATCAAGATTACCAGCAATAAATTAAATCTTTCATGTAGCCAGAGTATACAACACCATTTTTAGATCAGTTTCAGGCCCTTATTAGTACAAGTTAAACGTATGCACACTGGTCAAAAATCTCGATAATATAATTATGGGGAACATATTAAAATAGCAGTTACTCATAAGGGTCATTGCTCCATCTATTGGTCATTAATTGCAATAATAAATTGGAAAACATCCCGATTAGCTGAACGTATAACAATAAAATAATAAATAATACACCACAGAAATTAGACATAGACATTAGACAAATCATAGTAATAAATGCTAAGTCGATATGCCCACGTCAGATTTGTTAAAAATTAAGTGCAGTTGCTATTTAAACTTAATAGTTGACTTGATTTATCAGCATACGGTAGGCATTGCTGCCAGTTCTGGTAAGTCCACCACCGTACAGTCGTCGAATGGCCAATACTAGCGTGCAATTAATAAATGATATAGGTTCCGTATTAGATATTTTTATTAATAGCTAATTTGATGTACATTAAGCATAAAACTTCTTTGGACGATGGTTTGCCCTTTTCCATGGTACCTAACTCTCGGAGATGTATGAAAATGTTCTTTAGCGGCCTTTCAGGTCACCTGATTGAGCCTCTTAAGTCTAGGAGACCCAGATTTGTCTGAATAAATAGGGGGAGACCTACCGTTTCTAGTGGGACCTGAATCACTTTTTGGGGTTAATTGGACTGGATAACCACTGAGCTACCGTAAGCTACGTAATGGACCATATTAGCGTGACTTATAAAGCCCTTGAAAATAGGCAATCCTATGGTACATGGAGTCATAGCCCGTTTAATGAAAATTCGTCATGTATTATTATGAACTCTATGTGCATTATACGTAAGGACCAAAATTAAATTTCATAAACAGTCAATCCATATTTCATATAAATTCATATTTATATGGAATGTTTAAAGGTTTTTTCTCACATATGATGAATTCTACATTTGTATACAACATTATGTAGTACGTAGAAATATAGAAATTAGAAATTTCAACTTACATGTAATAATGTAAATATGTAACATATTGATTGATATAACAGTTAAATATTTAGGTAAGTTCGCATTTCAATAAAATGTATATTGAGCTATAATTTTATAGTCTTTAAGTCGACCTAAACTATATGTGTCATAAGGTTCATTTTTTTTCATTGTTGCCTGCTGCAGTATACATTCATGGCTCGCTGTAGTGTATGAATGCATATATTCGGGCACTTTTAATTTTTAACTAGTCTTGACCTCACCACTGCACAGATCCATTACAGACTCAAATGAAATTAGTAAATTTATTAAAATATCGGTATTTCAATCCTTATTCTTTTTCTAGAATGGCCTTGATGAGAAATATGTTCCACTCATTTTGTCTCGCCTATTGGACGTCTTCAAACAACTGGCCTACAATATGTCCACTCCATGAATTAGATTTTTGTGCGCTAGTGGACATGTAAAACCACTCATATAATTGAACTTTTAGTTTCAATGTAGTAATGCATTACTTACGATATACCTATTTCTGTTAACGGGTACAAAATCTATAACAGTTTCCAAAGATCTATATAAAGTCTGTTCCGATTCGGATCAGTTAATAATAAAAATTAATTAATGTTAATATAATCATTGATCGATCAGTGAAACTAATGGTTGATCATTGTAATGTCATAGAGCGTTCTCTATGATTTATGGTGCCAAATTTTAAGACTCTAGGGATATGGGGAGTGGGTGAAAAACTGGATATAAAATTTACGTACAGAATATGATTGTTCATTTTTGCGTAGCTAGTTGCGGCTGACACAGTTTGTTGTCTCCCACCAAAAAAATCGTTTATATATGTATGTCACTGAAAAAAATACGCAAGGTCCCATTACAAAATTCGAAGGAAAAAAATTTGTAAGAACTAATCCTCCCATTTCATTTCTATTATCAACTTAAAATGCCCTTTATCTAACCTTTAGTTCATCGGCAAATATCTAAAATTTTTAAACTAACACATGTAAACAAGTTAAGCACTTCATTTACTTCTAAGTGAAAAGTAAATTATTGTGCATGAATTTTGTCATGATCACGACGAAATGCTTAAGTGTTAATAATTTATATTTAGCTATGTAAATATTGTTTAATATAGCTATAATTAATAATTGACAAAAACTGTTGTTTTGTAACAAACAGATGTCGTTTAGGTTCGTTGGGAGATCGACAATGACGCTCTGGAAGATTCCGCTGCTTTTTCTGTTGAACCTTATCAGTTGAAAATGGGAGACGTTATGTTTCGTGACCTTAGAGTTATAGTGTTGGATGTCCAATTTAGAAGATTTCTAAATTAGTGAACAGTTTTAGTATTAAAAAATTCATACCAATTAAACCGAGAATAAATTTGCAAACCCATTTGTACATTTTATTATTTGGCAATAAAAAGTCGTTGTTCGTTATTGCTAGAGCGTCAAAATATATGCAACTGCGTAAAAAATTCTTTATCAGATAGGGGTCCTGCGGTGTCCTCTATGATTTAACGTGATGTAATACATAAATTATTGTCAGTCAAGAAGCTGTTGTTATTGCAAAAAAACGAAAAAATAACTTCAACTTTGACACCCTGTATCTTTTTCTACAACAATATTTTACTAAAACATATTTGGTTATATCCTCATATTTTGGCCTAAAGAATCTAACCCTGAACTATGGCCTATTCTTAATGGTCCACCCTGTATACAAACTATGGTATTTATTTATAAAATTGTCAATAATATGTTTCCATGTTATTTGTGTGATTTAATTAAATTTGTAAAAGATGTGCTTTCTTATCATACTACACGAAGAATTGATATGTATATAGCTCATAGAAAAACCACAAAATGGCAAAAGTATTTATTAATTAATGGAATCAAGGAATTTAATAATTTACCTAAAGATGTCAGAGATTTACCTAGTTTTCAGTGGTTTAAAACTGCAATAAAAAATATAATTATTAATTAAAAATAATAGTATAAATTTTTGTATTTTACTTAGTTTTTTTAAATTTTTTTTCTCTTCTAATACATGCAGGATAGTTAGTAGTTTTGTAAATATTTATCCGTGTAGTTTGTACAGTATATTTATACTTATTTAAAGAAAAGTAAAAAATCTTTAACGAAAACAAAGATGGCATCGTATTTTAAGATGGCGGGACTCAAAATCGGGCGCCACCCCTTAAATTGTTTGTACTGGGGGTACCAAAATATCTCGCTTTACTCCAGCAGGTCACGATTGTGGCTAATATTTGTTCTAAGCCACCACACTATTAAGAAATTCCTGATCATTTCTGTTTTCAATTTTATTGTACTACTCAGTAATACAGTCACAGCCGTTCTATGGAATTATTGGCTGTAAAAAATCTTTAACGAAAACAAAGATGGCATCGTATTTTAAGATGGCGGGACTCAAAATCGGGCGCCACCCCTTAAATTGTTTGTACTGGGGGTACCAAAATATCTCGCTTTACTCCAGCAGGTCACGATTGTGGCTAATATTTGTTCTAAGCCACCACACTATTAAGAAATTCCTGATCATTTCTGTTTTCAATTTTATTGTACTACTCAGTAATACAGTCACAGCCGTTCTATGGAATTATTGGCTGGAGTAGACTAAATAATAACTTTTCAAACATGTTTATCATAATACAAAGGTAGTTACTGAAAGTATGGAAAAGCTATGACTTACCCTACAACATATTTATACAATAAATCAAACAATGGTTATAGGACAGGTACGTTACCAGAGAATCTTACTATTTAATTTTAATAATTAAAAACCAATACCAATAATAATATGGATACAACTATTGATCTATATACCTATTCTATAACGACAAAACGCAAGTTCAACAATTATTGGCCAATATGAATATATGCCTAAAATTTTACGACGTCCTTTCACGAAAATTGAAAAATACGTAAGTATTGTTTTTAGATTTGATATTCTGTTGAAAGTACCTATAGAAATACTTATAACTATTGAATCCACATTTTATACACGAACTTTTCGATGCAGAAATATGAAATATTTATGTACCATATAATTGGCAAATTAAGTTTTAAAGGGTAAGTACTTATAGAATTTCACTACTAGCACTTCTGTATCTAATTTCTGAATTTATTTAACTAAATAACAACTCATTGTTTTTAATAAACAGTAACAGTGAAAGTAGAAATTGAACTGAAGAAATTGTTTGTAATTCGTATGTTGAACATGGAATATTTTGAACATCTAGTTTAAGAGCTCCAAGGTTCCAAGTTGATCCTTGTCCCCTACTAAACAAGATAATATTTTTACGCATTGATAAACTTATCTCGACAACCGATGCATTAACAGACTTTCGAGCGCTTATTTTATAACAAATAAGCAAATTAAGAGAAATTTCTTGATCGCAGATTTCTATTAATATTTTTTTTTAAATATTGTAGACCGGTAAGTCTATAATACTAATTTGCAATACACATTATACATAAGTTTATTTCCTAGTAAATAAATAAATTATGTAAAATGGTAGTTTGTTTTTATTAGTTAGTAAAAGCAGACGGGATTTTTAAAATATGAAGCTTGTGGGAGAAACAGGAACCAGATGTGGACATGTAAGGTTATATAATACTCAAAGCGAATTCATTATATTCACGCATGAGAGGCATTTCACAAGTTAAAATTATTTTCTATGTCTGATATTTTCATGGAAAAATGTTCCTAATTTATTCTAGATAGAAGAAAACGATATAGTTTAAAGTGAAATTAATCAAATACATATGTTTTATAAAGTTTGGATACAACAAAAATTCAGTGAGTTCAGTAGGTTACTTAATTTTGTAAATAGTTTATTTTACTTAAATACTATTCCATATTCTCCAACAGATTGGACCAAATTTTGAAGGGTAAAACCTGGTGAACAAATTATAAAAAATAAACGATGCAAGAAATAATTTTTCAAGAAATATAGATAAAATAGAACTAACTCATTTTACCTGTCCCCTCATTAATTATTTCGAAATATATTCAACAATTATTAGTTTTCGAGATAAATCGAAATAATATAAAGTCAAATAAGTTTTTTAAATAATTTATTGAAATAAAATATGTACATATGTATGTATGTATTTTTAAAGTAAATGTTCAAAATTGTTTCCTCCTTCATGGATACCCATGTTAAACCGTTTAATTATTTCTTCCCCAGTTACTTTCAATAAGGTATTTCTATCTACTGTGGTATATAACTCTCGCATATATTTTGTTGTATAGGTCTGCCATATCATCGATTGGTTCAGTGTAAACTAAATTATTTAGATGTCCCCATAAGAAGAAATCTAATGGAGTTAAGTCAGGTGATCGTGCTGGCCACCTGATTACTCCATTAGTTCCTATCCATCTTCCAGAATATGTTCATTGCAAGTGTCTATCTAACTGCTATTCTTGAATTATGTGCCGGTGCCCCGTATTGATGAAACCAAATTATGTGCCCATCATGAGGAATGTTTCTTAATAAATTTGGCAACTCTTTTTGCAGGAACCTCCGATATCTAGCACCATTTAACGTTTCATGAAATGAATCAGGTTCGACTATGTATCCGTTCAATATTCCACATCATACATTTACTTTAAAAACTGTTTGATTTCTGGTTCTTCGTACCCACTTCGGATTATTTTGAGACCAATACCGAGCGTTCTGTGTAGTTATACAAGCTCGTTACTATGGAAGCAGCTCTCATCGCTCTACAACACATTTTTTTCAAATAATTCGGATTTTCTTCATATAATACTGACAATTCGGCAATAAATTTATGCGATGCTGAAAATCACCAGGTCTTAAATGATGAACATAATGTACTTTATGTGGATGGTACTTATTTTTCTTTAAAAGTCTTTGACAGGAGGAGTAGGAAATATTTGTTTCAGACGATAATTTCTGTAAAGACATATTTGGATTATTTACAATATTGTTAATTACTAAAGCAGCATTTGCATCATTTGTAGCCGTTAACTATTTATTATGCTTTAACTTTTTAAAATTTCCATAATTTTTCAAATTATTGGTTAAAGAAATAAAGGTCTTATGATCTGGCTTAGGCAAATTGGGAAAACGTAAATGGAATAACTTTTCGGTTTCATGGGATTTTTTTTTACATTCACCGTAGATCAAAATCATGCTTAATTCGTTGGTGTACACAATCATTTCTGAATTACCTTGTAATAACAAACGCATTCAAAAGCTTAAATGTGTGTCAACAAACGTTAAAATAAATTACTACATAACATTCATGACTTTATATTATTAAATTAGACTTATGACCACTAGTTTATATAATTAACAAAACAATACAGGGGCTATTGAAAATTATACTTTAAAAAATTTAAAAATAGGAAATATTAGATAATTTGAAAGACTTTGGCCTTTTTAAAAAATATGTCATTACAAAATTATATGTATATTATTTGGTTCCTTATCGTGTATGCTATATTTCAATGTTCCAGCTATCGAAAAATAATTTTGCACTTCAACGCCATCTTTGGACAACCATTTAAAATATTGCGAATGACTTTAAATTAAGTACCTATTGTATGTAGTGACTACCTTTGGACGAATTTTATTTTTTTTGCTATAAAAGTGTATACTACAAAAAGTACTTAAAATTAAACAAACTTTAATAATATTATACTTTCAAAGTTCCAGACATCGAAAATTTTCCTTCCGGCATCGGACGTTGCGGACGCCACTGTCATTAACAATATAACGACAAAATAACGGCACAAAAAATTTGTAGCGACTGGCCTTTACAGAGAAATTGAATACCTCTTTTCGTTAATACAGAAACTGCCTGGGGAGTTTTACGTGAATCACCCTGTAGATCAAGAAATAGTTAAAGAAATTAAAAACATAATAGCAAAGTTACTGTTCATTTAATAAACCTAATAATAGAAAAAGGAGAATAGTGACACATTATCAGATCACTATAGGTACGAAAATTGCGATAAAATTGAAGTAAAACTTACCAATTACAACTTATATCTATAATTGCTAAAATTTGTGAAGAGATTCTTAAAAAATGGGTCTCGGATAGATGCACTTCAACAGTACTTTCGCATCATCCCATATTCCGAATACATTTCTAATTTTCTAAAACTTTCTGATGGAACACAAAATTAACCTTAGCGAAATTTTTTGGGGAAGCGTTTAATCTAGTGCTAGATTTGCAAAGACGGTTTTCGATACAACTCTCAATATTACTTTTTTTTATTTGAAACATATTTTTTAATTATGTAAGTTTCTAGATGGGAGGGGATTCCACTAAAAAAATTTTTTAAGCCCTCCCCGAAGCCCCTGCTGCTCTGGCGAAAAATGTGAAAAATACATTTTGATGCAATTTTCCATCCTGGAAAATGTTTACTTGAAGCAGTTCTTAATTTCTTATTAATTCTTTAATTTTAAAAGAAAGTAAAAGCCAATCTTGGAAAAAATATGTTAATACAATAACATCCGAGACTCCCCCTGGTCAAGTTTGGACAAAAATAAAGCAAATGCAAGGACGCAACACATCGTGAAAAAAATACCCGCCATAATTGACAATGATAAAATCATCACTGATAGTCAGGACGTTGTTAACATTCTTGCTGATCACTTTCAAGCCAAAACCAAAAACATGAACATTCCCCAAGCTCCACAAACTACACCTCCAAAAATACTACCCGATTCTGACTAACTCAACCTCCCTTTCTCTCAGTCAGAACTTATCTTCGCTCTTTAATCCTGTAAAAATTCTGCCGCAAGCCCGCATGATATTCGCTTCATTTTTCTAAAAAAGGTCCCTGTATCCAGCCTAAACAGATTTCTTGAATTATACAACAATATTTGGATAAACCATGAATTTCCGACCCTGTGGCGACAGTCCATTATATTACCATTCAAGGAGAACGATGTCACCTCGGTCCATCCAAAATCATATCGGCCCATTTCTCTGACCTACACGATGTGCAAATTGCTGGAAAAAATTATCAACAAGCGCTTGCTCTGGTATCTCGAAAAACACAAGTTAATGGACCAGGCACAGTCTGGATTTAGACATTCTCGTAGCACAACAGATAATAATTTAGTAGCTCTTCAAACTGAAATAGCCGACGCTTTTTCCGTCAAACAAGATGTGGTTGCTGTAATTTTCGATACAGAAAGTGCCTTCGACAGTGTCTGGAGACCTGTCATCCACAATAAATTAAAAGAAATTAACCTATCGGGAAACATGTTATCTTTTCTGAAAAATTTCGTAATAGATAGGTCAACTAAAGTAGCAGCCAACGGAAAAGTCTCTCATTCGTTCATCCTGGAGAATGGAGTACCCTAGGGCTCCGTCCTGAGTACCACTTTGTTTATCCTAGCTGTAAATGATATGTGCTCTACTATTCGGCCACCTGTTAAGCACGCTCTCTACGCAGACGACCTTATTCTTTACTGCTCAGGGAAAATCACCACAACCACGTGCAACCTACTCCAAAATTCTGTAAATGATCTAATTGATTGGTCGAGATATACTGGCTTTAATTTTTCTACTTCAAAATCCAAAGTCATCAAATTTAGCAGAAGGAGATGTAACAAAGTGCCACAAATAATCCTAAACGATACACCGCTACAAGTGGTAAACCAACACAAATTTCTGGGCCTAACCTTCGACAGCAAATTAACCTGGAGGCAACACATACAAGATGTTAAGGGAAACTGTGCAAAGCGTATAAATGTACTAAAAACATTATCGCATCACCATTGGGGAGCCGAAGAAAATGCTCTCCTTAGGATATACAGAGCTTTAGTGCGCTCAAAACTAGATTACGGCAGTATAATCTATGCTTCCGCTAGTAAATCTAATTTAAAAAGCCTGAATACAGTGCACACCTCCGCACTTCGTATATGTCTTGGAGCCTTTAGATCTAGTCCTATTGAATCTCTTCTCTGTGAGTCACATGAGCTCCCTCTTTCGTTACGTCGTCAACAACTCCTCCTGTTATATTCGGCCAGAGTATCTGCTAACCCTAACAATCCAGGTTTTGATATTTTCAACTCTACCCAAATACAACCACTTAACTTTCCAAAAAGACTCCACTCAATCCCACAAATTTTAAAACCGCTATTAGGCGACATTAATCTCGTCAAGACATCTGCTAACCCCATCTCAACTATACCGCCATGGGTTAAAACGCTACCTTCCATCAATACTACTGTAAATAAACATATGAAGCACTCCTCACGCCATCCTGAAACAAACATTCTCAGAAATCACCAACAGACATAAGTTCGATAACATCCTATATACCGACGCATCAAAAGCGGAAAACGGTGTCAGCTACTCAGTTACCACACTAAATTCTACTGTAGCGAAATATCTACTCCCTAACCATTGCAGTGTTCACACCGGAGAATTATACGGAATCTTAATGGCGCTTAAGACAGTATCAGCTGCTAACGAGACAGTGGCAATATGCACTGATTCACTAGCATCTATCCATTCTATAAAGAACTTGTATACCCAAAATTCTCTTGCCCAAAACATTCATGAGATCTGTCACCTACTCGCCGCTCAAGGTATTTCTATTACTATCGTCTGGGTACCATCACACGTCAGGATCACCAGCAATGAGAGAGCCGACCAAGCCGCTAAGGCAGCCTTGGAGTCCAATTTGCCCATCGAGGAGGTCCAACTTCCTAAAGATCTAATAAATTATATGAAACGTTTGATCACAACTAAATGGAAAAATATGTGGAACCAGTCTAATACTAAGTTACACATGATACAGCCAAGAATAAATTCAGACAATCTACCAGCCATGAATCGAAATGATAAAATAATAATCCGAAGATTAAGAATTGGACACACCCGTGCTACACATGGCTATCTAATGGAATCAAGTAACGCGCCACTATGCGATCATTGTAATAACCACCTTACAGTGAAGCATATTTTCTCGGAATGCCCCCTGTTTACCGAAGCCCGTCAACGCCACAACCTTAAAGGAAACCTCAAAGAAGACCTTAGCCCGCCCAACGACTTCAGTAATATAATTAACTACTTACATGATATCAAAATGTACCATCTTACATAAACCCATTACAGTTATTACCTTTGTACGTACTTTTGTATCTATGTGTCAATGGCCATATGCAGTCGAGGCACGTAAAGTTGAAATAAAAAAAAAATTAAAAAAAAATTAGACAAAAAGTTGTTTTTAGGGCCACTCCAAATACGAGCCTGATGCTTTGGTCCAGAAGATTTTCTTGAAACAATTTACTTTGGGTTCCCGGTCCTTGCATTTATTTTTATATCCATAACGATGCGACTGTTATTTTATTTACTTCTGCCAGTGAAGTAATAAAGTGTGTTGAAATCTTTCTAAAAGTGATTATGCAGGACCAAGAAATTCCACAAATTCTCGTCCAAAGGGCCGTAGAAGCAAATGGGGCACTGCTACCATAAAATCCCGATACTGTATGAGAAAGAATACGAAAAATTTCAACAATGGACTAACAGAAATTCTGTAACTGTCAGCAAGACAGTTCTAATGGATTATTTTCACGAACTGGTACGTACCTCTTATTGTAATTTTCAACTTTTTGTATTTTTTGATAGATTATTGTACTTACATACTTCCTATTTTTTATAGGCGGAAACATTCTGCCCGAACACATTGTGGTCAAAATACTCAATGCTGAAGGCAACATTGTTGGTGAATAGAATGTTTTTCAAAACTAAGTATTGGAGGGCATAATAAACGGGCGTAATCGTTACGCTCGCTCTTTTTAGCCCTAGGGTATAATGGCCTTATTTATATATCTGGTATCCAAGCAATAAACAACAAATTATAAGCAAGTGAAATATAAATATATTTTTTGTCTTTCCTGGAGCCGTCCCTGGTAAAACAATTTTACTAATATTCAATATCGTTTTTTCTTGGGTTTCCCTCTCTTCTCTCCAACCCCAATTCTATGAGTCAATAGATAGTCGAAAACAAACTAAAAATTTTTGAATATGATGTTTCCAGGGGATAGTATTGGGTCCCGTTTTCTTCAATATTTATAAGTGATATATTAAGTTTAACAGGTTTTTAACTGAATAAGAAAATTGTGCAGGCACAGGTTATAACGAGAATTGGGGAGGCAACAGAAAATTCAGTAAAACTGAAATGAAAAAGTTTACTAATTATCTAAGAACTACCGAGAGCCACTATATTCTAAGTGTTCAGTTTACCATCCCATTTAAACATTGCTAAATTGTGGAGATTGAGAAAGTGAAATAAGTATAAGTTTTTCAAAGGATTTTTAATAATTGTTTTAATATAGGAAGAGTAAAATACTGCTACTAAATAGCATTTTCTTAACTCTTCCCATTATAATACTACTTACTATTACTGTTCAATTTTTCGCATTGAAAATTAGTATGTAGATCGGATGCTTTATTTTTTTTAACGTACTAAATGATCCTTCCTAGACACATGTTGCAGATAATGTTGTTAGTAAAAATTTTAAGACTTCCTTTACATTAGGAAAATCGTAATGTAGTTGAAGTAATTATGCAAGATATATTTTAGCAGAAATTATCTTATTTATTACATAATTGTTCAATATTTTATATTCATTGACAAAATTTTTCATTGAGGAAATATTTTTTTTTAATTTAATAAATAAATTCGTAAATTTAACTATGTATGAACTAACAAACACATGCTGAAATTGATTTCATTTCGATGATTGTGCGTAGAGTAGTAGATAATTCACTGAATAATATTTCAAACACTCGAGGAATATTGTTGACTAAAGTAATCTGTATTTTTTTTGCAGTTTTCCGTTTATCGCAGGTA
This sequence comes from Leptura quadrifasciata, assembly GCA_963675555.1. Classification (NCBI taxonomy): domain Eukaryota; kingdom Metazoa; phylum Arthropoda; class Insecta; order Coleoptera; family Cerambycidae; genus Leptura; species Leptura quadrifasciata. The sequence goes on from OY776678.1 coordinate 50,376,188, forward strand.
CAATTTTATTAGTTTAACACTCGAATGGAGAATCAATGCCATCAAAAGAGACAAAAATCATAGATACAAAATAAATATTCATAGTACATTTCTATGAACCTTAAAAAAGTATCTTTAACAATAAATAGCGAAAATTTCTCTTCCCCTTCACTTTCAAGATCACGTTGCTTGATTGATCGATGAAATTGCCATTTTTGTGGTTGACTATTTTGTGCAATAACCTTATTAAGTAGTTCTCAAGTTTATTACCAATAAATAAAAATAATAATTACAATATTCAGATCAAGTCAAGGAGTTTCTATTGAATTTGAGATACATTTATTGTCAATGCCAGAAAAGAATTAAAAACATTTCCTTAAAATAATTAAACTTCATTTAAATACCACAAGAAAAAAAATGCAGATATTTCCTTAGTTTACGTTTTGACAATTGATTAAGATAAATTCAGATTTTATAAAAACAGTAATATTTTGATCCTACGTGATCTAATATGACACTGATAATACGTAAAATGTATTACAATATTTATATTTTGTTTGAAATTCTTATCTTCAATTTGCTCTTTATTAATTTGTCATATTATTTTCCATATTCTCATTTGTTAATTGAGCATAAAAGTAATATTTTTTAGGAGAAGTGCTCTTAGTAACATTAAGAGATAGACTGAGATACATTTTAAATCGACTGTTTGTTGCTCTTTTTTTAGTAAAACGAATAAATATATTGTTTTGTTTCTTTCACTTTCCAAATTTATCTTCTTCAGATCTATTTTTTATGAATGCCCCGGCAATCGTATTCATTTTCTACTTTTTTGCTTAATCGAGAGGTAAGATTTTATTATTTTTGGAGGAGTTGTCCTTTTATCTTACGTGATCAGACCTAATTGATGTTTGGGTAAAAATTTCAGTGTCTGTGGTCCGAAATGTGAATCACTGGAATCGTCTTTTTGCACAACTTTCTAAAAACTGAAATATTTCTTTTTTAGAATTCCTCAAGAAAAACTTTCGCGTTTTAGTTTAAGGGACAACAAAAGCATTGGTACAAAATTTTAAGAGGATACCTGTTACTATCAAAGAGTTATGCATGTTTTTTATCGGATTTCTTAGATTCTTTTAATGTGCAAATTTAAAAACCTACGTTGTGGGTTACACATTAAATTAGATTAATGTGTTGCTACTGCTAATGGAAGCAATTTTCTGTTACTGACGAATATTTAGAAATGTAACAATCTTCAAATGAAATGGACTCGGCATCCGAAATATTTAAATTCAGCATAAATACAAGCCCAATTATACCACACCAGAGGTAAAAATTTTGGAGAAAAACATTTTTTATCATCGCTAAATTTTCCCTGTAAACACATAAGTCTTATAGCAGTACGAAAAAGGGCAATAGAATAGTAATAAGTTGTGAGACACAATTATTCGCCAAGCCATACCCCCACCGGACTGAAGCTGAGTTTCAGTAGATACTGGTGGTAATTCAGGCCAATATATTATATCTACCATAGCTCTAATTAAAATAGCACTAATTATTTTTATATATAAAAAGTTTTCCTCTGTCCTGAACTTGAATACTGATATAAATTTTTTTAGCTTCAAAGGTCGTTCTCGCCTCACACATCTTCCAGCGGCTTGTATATCAGTGTATGCGCAGAAGCTATACAACCTTAGGCGAGGGTTATATAGGAGATATACCATCCTTCGGAGGGGATGTAAAGCCGTCGGTCCCTTGTCTATTAAATGTTAGGCAAGTAAAAGATCCCTACTCTTCTTAAGGGAAGAGGTTCGGCAAAATTCCTGGTTGGGGGTAGCTCATCTACAGGCGTCGGTGTTAGGCCTCAGTAGCGGAAATAGGCCGCTTCAAAGGTAAAGGTCATATCATAGCACTATATATATTTATTTTTTACCTTCCAAAAAACATTTTTATTTCTCTTATTTAATACTATGTGTGTATGAGCTCGGTAGATTAATTAGCCTTTGCATATTACTACTATTTACTCGGAATCCATATGCAATAGTAACAGTAATTTCCAACTTAGGGTGATTACATATATCCAAGAGACGCCATTAGTCAACCGCAAAATATAAATTCTATGGACATTCGGGTATAACAGCTGTAATTTTATTTGTATTTATCGCACATTTTAATACGACATATGAATAAATTCCTTATGAATACTATTAATAAATGATACTACGGTACCGATATGGTTCCATTTGAAAAAAATTAGTTTTGCCTCAAAAAAATATTGGTGGATTTTATTTGCTCATAAATCACGTAATTTAATGTTTTTAATGGGATTTCGATTTTTGTAGCATTACACGGGTCATTTAGAATAAATCGGAACCGTCATGGCGCACTTAAATGGAAAACTAAAAATTATATTATAAAAAAAATTGATGTTTGAAATGTCACTTATTTGGCATCGTTGGATTCAGAAAATTATGTAGGATTAAAAAATGTAATAATCTACAGGGTTTCCAATTAAAAATCGAAAGTTAATGTCACTTCCGGCAAAACCGGAAGTGAAAAAAATCAATTGTATGTCAAACAGTATATATGTAGTATATCCCAAATTTCAATCAATTATCTTCAAAACTAAAGGAGAAAGGGGGGTATACCATGATTCTGTTACACCCGGTATACGGTAACAAATGTAAAATGATATATAAAACGTGTCACCATAATTCCTTTAACAATACTATTAAACACTCTTATAAACTCATCTGAATGAATATCCGCTGTCCTGGAGATGCCGGGATGTACCGGGTAGTCAAAGGATCCTCGTGTCGTTCGTCACATGCCTGCCTTGCACTGACGAGGGCCAACAGCTCGAGACTGCAGACTGCAAGTGGTGTGGAACGACTGGCATGAGAGCTTCTTTAAGTAGGATCAGTCTTTCGGCTGGTGTTTGTTGCAATCGAAGCATTAGAGTTCTGTTAGTTATTACCAACATATATACATATATTATAGCATGTTTGCAATTATTACACTTAACGCACCAGGCTTGTAACTTGTAATTCAGCGCTCGGCGGGGCACATAGCCCGGAGAGTAGCTGTTGATTTCAGTTTGGTTACGTTCCTTATAATAAAATAAGGATTTTATAAAGGAGTTTGCGACCGAAATATTATGTTTTGAATATCCAGATTTTTTAAAATAACAAAAATAGTTCCTATATTTAAAAAAATAGATGAAAGAGAGATAGTATATTATAGGCCAATTGCTTTACTATATGTGCAACAGAAAATTTTGGAAATCAATGCAATACAATACCTTCAAATTAATGACAATTTGGTTTCAGAAAGAATAAATATACTGAAGAAGCTAGTATGTCATTGATGGAAATGATTGTTGAAGGATTTGAGAAAAACATACACGTGAGTAGTTTATATTGGGATTTAAATAAGGCCCTAGATTGCATTTTACATAATATTTTACTGAACAAATTCCATTGTGCACAAAATATTTCACCAATAAATTCATATCATATCTGCCCGATAGCTGCGTTCGTTAAGGCGCGAGGTGGTAATCGCGATTAATCACACGGGTATCGCGCCACCGGGTTCGAATCCCGGCTCCAGCACTGTCGGAGGAATTGGTTGTATGTCCGCGTGTTTTCAATGTGTAACACCCTTCCGCACAAGCCTCTGACTTTTGGAATTGGGGGTTGTCTAATTATTTATTATTATATCTAGGCAACAAATTTACTATAACTTACTGAAATAACCTTACTTCTAGAAGTGATGACCCTGGGTCTGAAGTTTAACACGTAAGTATTGAACCACTGAGTCCACGTATGAAAGGGAAAAGGTTTCTACAAGAAAATCTGGATGATTTATTGGAGCACGTGCTATTAGAAACTTTATAAAACATAACGTTCATACATGTTGGAGCATCCCCCCATTTTAACAGTCAGGGAATATGTAGACCAAGAGTTTCCCCGCCAATGGATCAGTAGAAAAGGTGTGAAAAGTCTTCTGAATCTCCTGATAAACCCATTAAATTTCATATTTACGTACTAGCCCAATAAAATGGGACGAAATTTGTCGATTTGAATAAAATAATTCAGAATGGGCTGAAATTTTGGGAACACGTTTATTTTGTGGTACTTTTTAACACAACAAAAGTTCCCATCTGTAGAAGCCGGCGGAAGGGAGGGGGGAGAAAATAGGTAAAAACAAATCGGTTTTTCTCAAAAAACTCGGAAAGTATCAATTTTACTGTAAAATATGTACACATGAAAATCTCAAAAATGGTCGTTCGAATCGCAATATGTTTCAAATGAAAGTTGTAGAGAATTCGATTACGAACAATTTTCTTTTACTTTTCATTTCCATTATTGGCAGGGATATGAATTTTTAAACATCTTTATAGCGCGCTATCAGAAGACTTGTTTCATGATAAAATCGATAAGAACTCGAAAACGATAGATCGTACGCATATAGTGTATCTATTAAAAGTAAAAGATAATCAAATTTTGAATATGTTGGTCTATGCTCAAATTCGTTTTTATAACGAGTGAATGGAGAGAAAAGGGAAAAACATGAGAATTGTCATTTGCAAGTGCATTTTGACAAATAGCTATTTTTTATTGGCTTTAGGCAATAATGACGCTAAAGGTTTGTTGAAGAGAATTAAATTATCTGCAAAATGAGCTCCAAGTGATCTTCATACAATTAATGGTTCACGAATTATAGCTGTTTAAAGCTACGAGCAAAATTTTTTTTATTATAAATTAAAATTTTCCTGCAAGAACTGTGCATAACAATTTTTTTAAATATGGGCCCAGTATGACTCAGAAATGCTCGCAGAATAACTTCTGATACTTCAAAAAGTGAAAAATATTATCAAATATATTTTTTTGTACTTCAAACGTGACGAAAATGGCCTGTTTGCTAAAAATTAAAAATCAACCGCATTTTCAATCGTCAGTTCCTTGTCGCTACTTATTGAAAATCATACACGTAAAAGTATTTTTGTAAGAAATTTTGTAAGCTTTCATTTAGGTCATATAAAATTTTGACGTAAAGTCAAACGAAACGATGATATATACAAAAAAAGCAATTAAAAAATAATATTGGTTAAATTTTTCTGAACAAAAACAGTTTCAAGAACCTTTTTTTAAAGAAAATATATCTTGCGAACGACTTATGCTATTGCGTTACTTTCATATGTATATAAACTATTAAAAATCGGTCAGAACCAATTTAAAAAAAATTGTTTTGCACATTTCTTGCAGAAAAATCTTAATGTATAATAAAAAGAAATGTTTGCTCATAGCTTTAAACAGCTGTAACTCGTGAAGGATTCATTGTATGAAGGTCATTTGGAGCTCATTCCACAGATAATTTAATTCTTTTCAAAATCCTTTAGTGTCATTATTGCCTAACCCAATCAAAAAATGGCTATTTGTCAAAATGCACTTGAAAATGACAATTTTTCATGTTTTTCCCTTTTATCTCGCTCGTTATCAAAACGATTTTGTATATACACCAACATAATCAAAATGTAATTCTCTTTAACATCGGATAAATAAAAATTCGTCTATATTTACTACTGAATTATTTACAACTATTTTCTAGGATATGGCAGACAGGGTTTATTTAGTTAATATTACAGGTCAGTGACCGTCAAACACATATTAAACCGCACATTAATTTTATTTACATTTGTTTATTTTCCGATATGTACTGATTAGAAAAGCTTGTGGCTAAATAACCTTGTTTCGGTACAAATAACTGATGGTACTAATTAAATATATTTCAGGCCATTATAAATAATGATGCTTGATAATTTTATCCTATAGAGTCTATGAAACATTTACAAATAAAGTTGAAAATTTTAAAGAACCCCAACTTCAAATAATAATAATAAGTTTAATCCATTTTGCTTTGATGAAACAGCGTTTGGTTATTTAATAATAACTTTGAAACTGTAATGAAATGTAGCTTAAATTAGAGAGGAGTAGTGTATGTTGAAGCTCGTTACGACATGTCTAACTAAATAGTTAAAATTTTACTAATAAAAAAATTTCAGATGAAAATTGAACGGTGAGTTGCCTATTTAAGGCTCTTAAATTTGCAATTTTATCATTTTTGTGCTGGAAGTTATGGTCTAATTTTTGTAAAAATGTGACCAAGTCAACAGATGTTTTAGTTTTAGAAAAAAATTTTACTGGAAGATGAATAACTAAGTATGTACCAAATTAATCGGTTTCGCAAAGCAGTGTCGCAAAGCAGTAGGCAAGTTCCAGGGCTTTTCACCCAGAATCTCCTTGTGGTTCCACACTACCGTAGTATAGTTGCTATACATTCATAGACTAGTGGCTCAGGGTAGGCAAAGAACAGCAACATCTCAACTGGAGCGTGTTCAAAGACTGGTATACCTCTGCGTTACGTTACGTGACGTTGAGGACTGCTCTAAGATTGCAGTCTGTAGGTCAGTGGAACATAAAAGGTGCGATTTACGAGGTATGTCCGTATACTAGGGGAGGTTACAACACAAATACCTCTTCTTGGGATAAGAACGGATCGTATTCCTCCTTTATGTACATTCAACAAGAACTTCGAAGTTAGACTGAGCACGTTAGGAAATGAAGAACTCGATGTGTTGATCTACATCGAAGGTTCAAAAATGGAATGTAGATCTGAGACTGGGATTTACTCAGAAGAACTAGATTTAACAATACCTTTAGGCACATACACTACCATATTCCAGGCTGAAATAGTGGAAATTATGCAAGCGGTAATAAAAAGCACAAATTAGTGCGAAAACGATGCGTAATGAAAAGGCGTACGTCTTAGTCCACAAAGGCTGGCCTCAAATGTCCAGGAAGAATATGTGTGTGTATCAGTGGCGGCTCGTGAGTTTTGAAAGTGAGGAAGCAGGAGGGCGGGCGAGTGGTCCGCGCGTCGCAGGCAAAAATGTTCAGAAAATTCAAGGTTATTATGTTTTTATAGCTCTTTAAAAATGTCTACCATTACACAAATGTATGTAATTTTCCCTTCATATTAGTCGGTTTAATTATCGTGATATTCTCTACAGAATATCATAACTAAAAGAATTAAATCCATTTAACAACAAATAATCCACTACGTCTCGACAACAAAAGATTTTTACCTAGAGCACTCATTATTCGACCGCCTATTAAATATTTTATATATGTTTAAGCCGCAAGTTACCACTATTCTAATACTAATAACAGTTCATTCTCTTGTAAAAGAGATGCTCAACTGAAGACGCTGAAGTCTGAAGTGTACACGCGCTAGAAAGAGATGGGATGCCAGAGGCTAGCTCCGGTACTGTCATATCCAACATGTCTCTTTAGAGAACGCATCAAGTATTCAAGGTCACTCAGCACATAAGGATAACGTATTGAAATGGAAGCTAAGCTTCTCTTAGCCTCCGGTTCATCTGACCAAACGCGATCCGCAGTGAGAGGCCGGGAAATATGCATACGGAGACTATCCAGACTGCAACGTTACTACATTACATGTTTATGGAAAATAAATTTCAAAATTTTTTTGCACACTGAAAATTAATTAATGAATTAACAACATTGACAATTGACATAAAGCTATGTAGATATTTCTACTTGGAAGGAATATTAGTTTGGAGATATTCTGCTTCTCCCAAAATTGTAGAGGAGGTTCAGTCTCCCCTGCCTCCCCTGGCGAGCCGCCACTGGTGTATATGTGGGATTACTAATAGGAGACTGCAGACTAAATAAACACCTTCATACACTGGGCGTTGCAGATTATTGTAGAGGATGTAATCTAGTAGACAAGACTGTCGAGTATATGATGTGTCATTGCGCCACTCTTCCAACAAAAAGAAGATCCCTGCTGGAGTACTTCTGACCCAGTATATCAAGTATAGATGGCACCTCGTCGGGTCTCCTCCTTAAGTTCGCCAAACAGCCTGGGCTGGCTTGAGGAATGAGGGGTTCTACGGCAATCTTACTTCCTACGGTAGCACAATGGGTCCACTTTGGAGGCAACTAACTAACTAACTAACTAACTAACATTGCAAGTTTAATAAAAGCTTTTAAAAAGGATTCTTCACGAGCGTTAAAATGCAAAATTTTTTTCTAATTAAACCGACCTTCCATCTTATAAGAAGTTATCAAGACAATTCCATTCAAAATATGCACACGCTGCATCTCTATCGCCATTTATTTTCTACCCTGTTCCACCACAGTAAAATGAATGAAATCCGAATAAGATATAGCTTAGGCATGGACACATATTTTAATGAAAATATGGCGATTGTGCCACAAAGGGTGAAAACCCTTCAGGGAATGAAAAATCTGTAGATGAAATGCATACAGAGGTCTTGATTTGTAAAATAATTATATTAAATGTAAGAAATTTGTGTAAAATTTCAAGTTAATCGATAGGTTAGAAGAGAAGAAAATATTAGAACAACTTAGGAGTAGAATGACCGTCTCAACTGTTTTAGCTATCACATGATGATGAAACTTTGTAACATGGCTCATTTCTGTAAAATGCAACATGTGGGTATGGTACAGCTTTATTATGTAGTTGCGGGGATATCTTTCAATAGCTTACAATGGCCTTTTAAACTAATCTGAAGTTGATTCATGAACGCCTTTTTCCCAATCTCAATAAACCAAGAGCTACTGACTTTTTGGAAAGAGAACAACCTTCAGCTTGTATGATCCATAGTCCTATTTGAGGAGATGACCCTGCGCTGGGTCCGAGTCCCAAAGGTGAGGGCGTTTATGTTTTGCAACAACTAGGCGAAATCGCAAAATCGAACCTAGTTTAAATTTGAAGGGAGTTGAACCCTAAAAACCGGTAAAGATATGCGAAGTAACTTTTTTTGTCAAAATCAGCTCTATCGATCCTTATCAAATTTAATGCATCCATACTCCCTTACTAGTATGAGATGGACAGGATACGTTAACCCTAAAAATGAAGCGACGGAGGCTGTGGGGGTAAGATTAAGATAATTTAACAATTATTTTCTCTAAAACGGTTCTAACGATTATGATCAAATTTGACACATTAATAGTTGCTTACTGTCAATATAAGATGGCATGACTATTTGCTTCTAGGAAATTCAAGGAGCGATGTTGCAAGAGGTGTGGTTTACAGAATTAAGTAACTTTTTTTGAACTTGCTCTAACGATTTTGATAAAATTTAACACACGGCTAATCCCTTAGTAGTAGTATGAAATTGAATGACCTGTTCTTTCTAAAATACACAGGGACTGAGTGTAAGGTTCACATGAATGACGGAGTATGCAGAGATACAATTTAAAGAAAAGAAAAGTCTTGTGTAGAACCTCTGTAGAATGTACCGTGTAGGATTTGGCGTGTGAAAAAAAATTAATTTTAGGATAGCACCCACCTCTTTTCCAATTATGTATCGACTTACAAATTAAAATATATACCTTGTAAACATAGTTACAAGAAAGATGATCGTAAAATAACAAATTTTATAGTTCTATAATATCATCTTAGGTTTTACACGCCCAGAAAGCAAAATGCAGAATACTTGTGGATGTACTTATTTTCTTCGTAGAAAAGAAAGTTCTATTAGAGCCGTGATAATGAATAGCGACTTTTATTAGGAGACATCTTAGAGAAATCTCTTGAAAAGTTTCTTCACTATTTTTTTCACTAATATGAAGTTTTATCCATTAGCAATGTCAACATCGAAAATTACCTGTATTAATAATAAATAAATATGCTTTAATTACTAAAGTAATATACTATATTCTCAAGGTTTATGATATTTAGAAGGAATTAAAATTATATTCATTTAATATTAATATTAATGTATTTTAAATTTTCAAGTTCTTAGGTTATTTGTTAAACATTTGTATTAATGATAATATAATAGTCATTTTATCGATGCTTAAATATGATAAATTGTACAATTTTAAATTACTATAGCAAGTACTTCAGTATTATTGAAGCTGTAATTATTAAGATATATCAGTATACCATTATAATAACATATAGTTTATTTGAAGCAATGAATATTCACCATTAGTAGTTAAATATTTTTGACTAATTTGCACAATTATACTAGCAAATGATAAATATGATCTATAAAGGGAAATAATTATCAGTATCAAAATTAATTTTTTTGCAATCTAATGCAGAAATGTAGATAATGCAGAGATGTAGAACTTATTTCTAAATTTGATCCATCAGTAATTAATGCTTAAATGGGGCCGAGTCAAAGTGTCCAGCCAGAGAATTGTCGTATTTTATTATGTCAGATATATAAGTTCTCCTTAAACATTTTTTTCTCTGGCGGTTTACAACACCGAAATGTTAGGAGAAAAATATTAATGGAATTAATTAAATTAGATATGCGTAAGAGTACCCGTAATATCTAAAAAAATATGTATTTTTTTATTATCTTTAATATGTACCTCGGAAACAGAACATTTCCGGGTGTGTCTATAGATGCTGTTCAGGAGGAGCTCCGCATCGACGATGAGTCCCAGTTTGGTTTCAGGAGCAACAGACCGTTATATCCTGGTCATCTTAACTATCCGTTAATCACGTCAAAGCACAATACAACCTCGTGAAGAACACCACCATAGTGCACCTCAATATTGAGAAGGCGTTCGACACCGTCTGGATTTCGGGGTACATAAAACAATGTGAAATAGTTTAGCAGTTATACAAAGAAAATTAAATTTCTGATAGTTAAAACAGCTAACAAGACACATAACACAAGTTAGACAGCATAATGTCCCATTTCGAATTAAACACCCCTTATCGTACCAGACGTTTACGGTAACCCCTGTACTGTAGCCAAACTTCACCAACTATAACTTCCGCTTACACTATCCACCTTTACTGATATTTTATACCTTTCGTATCTTTAAATCTTTGCTATCCCCCTCTTCCTTTCCTTTTGTCGCGTTTGTTTTTCTTGATTTCCTTTTGCATATTTTTATCTCTAAATTCGTTTTCTCATCATCAATTTTTAACAAAATCAAAACCTCTGGTATCAACAAATTTTAAAGCTGAAGTTTAGGCCAGCCTTGCACAGTCCAGCGTTCATACATCTCGCAGAAGGTTTCTCGTTTGGATTGAGATGCCTGCGTCATCTGCAAAATTTTAAAAAGTGTTGCCCTAGTTTTTAAATAAGTAAGTTGTGTTAAGTCTTCTTGTAATTAGACATGTAAGAATTCTATTATCTTCTTTTGTTTGCTTTTGCAAGTTAAGTTTAATCAACTAAACCAGGCATATTCCGCCCGATCCTGCAATCCACCGCCACGATTAACTCGGTGGTTGCACGGTCGGTTTTGGAATGGGTTCTGGGGAGGTACTGTTGTATATTTAATTTATAATAAAGCCTTGTTGAATTGAATTGGGTGTGTCCATAGCGAATTCGGCTTCGCGCGTAGTATATTTGGTATATTAGATCTAATTTTCAAGATATAATATGTTTGCTCATCGAATTCATTGGAGAGAGCTATTATTCTTGAATAGTTTTCAACAGGTGATATTTTTTGTAGTTAAGTATGCTTAGTGTATTGGTTCTTCGATGATGTTACAAGAAATTCTAACCAATCAGATTCCCAATGTTCTCTCATATCTATTTTGAAACTCAGCCTCATATCTCCTCATTCTAATAAGTGGAAATGGATATATCGTCGAAATGTTTTTAATTCTCCTGAGAATTGATTGCGAATTGCTGTTAAAAGTGCCTTCTTGCTCTTATAATTTATATAATTTGAAGATCTCTCGATAGCAACCTCAGCCGTATATACTGATATATGTCGTTCAATCTGAGTACCTTCTTCCTTCATGTTTTGCTTGAGGAATGCAAATAGTAGATCCATTTCCTTAAGTATTTTTGGAACCATCTGTATAAATAAAAGTTTGTTGCAACATATTGTTACTCAAGGTTGATATTCGGTATGTTATTCAGCCGTCAAGTTTTCTTCATATCCTCTTGTTTGTGGACAAATAAGCAAAAGACGGGTTATTTTTAGGGACCAGCATTTTTTACTTAAGCATTCAACTGTTAGGGAATATATTAAAATTGTTTTGTACATTCTTAAATAATTTACTCTGGTGTGGTATGGAAGTTCTTGAATCTGGGCTAAAATGTATTGCACGGATAATTTCATTGCATCTGAACAGATTCTGAGCGATAAAATTTCATACACGTATAAGCATTTCTCCAAGTTAGCGAATAAGCTACCTTATATCGGTGATAATGGGAAGTTGGGAAAAGATATTAGACGTGAGGGGAGATTTGGAAAGTAGTGGGGAAGATGGTGGGAAGCTGGAAGAGATGGCGATATGTTAACAGAGGGAAAAAGGTGGGCCATCCATGCGAATGCAACGACGGGTATAAACTAGTGTATAAGCAAATATCATTGTCTCTGAAAGTTAAAGTGCTAGGCTTAGTCACTACTATCGATGTTTATTGCGTGAAGAATATTTAAATTGTTGCCTTTAATTGCTAGTCGAGGCCACTAATGAAATTGCCAAAATGGTAAATAACGTCCAAGTATTATTTAATCAAACAACTTTAACAACGGCAGTACAATTCCGCTAATTTAATTTAATTTGTTCCGATTAACGTAACCTACTATTTTCGACAACGTGTCGAATTAATAGATATTTTTAAATGTCTAATTGAAGACGTTCATATTTATAGGCGTGGGTCATGTTGTTATTGTCATCAAATTATTTGCATGTGTTTATCAGTGTAAAATATTCAGACGAAATTTAAAAAATCGAGTATCTACGATTTTTTCTTTTGAACAGTAGCGTAAAAAATAAAAAAAATCTGCCGGTAGCATTCTCAAGAAACAGATAAACTTATTATGTGTAATGATACAAATCATTGTTTTAAATTTCGACGAAATTCGATAAATTTCTAATAAATTCCTTACGGTGGATCCAAAACGGCAGTCGAAACTATGGGCTTAAATATAAATCTATATATCTTAAAATATACAAATATTTTCAATTTCAATGAAATCAAAATCAATTTCCAATAAATATCTCTGGAACCTGTGAAGCAGGACCCTTGAATATTTGTAGGGCTGAAGGAAAGGACAAGTTATTGTAGAAAAAAATTCACACTAAATGAAAAACATAATATAGAGAAAAATAAATGATCAATAGTAATATAATGCAAATATAGAAAAGAACGCACAAATATATGGATATTGAAAATTATTCTGCAAGCACAAAAGCTGATAGATCTGAGTAATTTTCTTTAAAGAACCTATTCAGCATTGTCCTTTGCATCAATTTCCATGCTTTAATAGAGATCCCTAAGTGTAGCTGTTGGCCTTGGATCTTCCCCTGTTAAGTAACTGAAATCGCAGCCTCACTAGGCCTTTGCAATAGCATAGCATATGAGCTGAAGTTTCTTTCTTTTCTTGGCAGAATCTGCATGTTGTCCATTAGGCTCGTGTCTATTAAGCTGGCAATGTCCAATTAGAAGGCCTATCATTATTCTAATGGCCTATCTGTTTTAGGAACAGTTCGGTTCCTATTAAGGCTTTAAGCGCCTTGTCTGGCCAATTTATAGTCCGGTGGTTAAGGGAATCCACCTTGCATTTCATGCTCAAGCGTTGAAATTCTGGGGCCCACGGTCTTTTGTTCAAGATGGCGGCGGAAAAATGCAAGAAGTAACGTTATTTTCCGAAAAAGTTTACTCTATCGCATTTTTTCGAGTGAGGTCTCATTTCATATGTTTTTGGGGTCAGTGATTTCGAAAAATCATGTTTTTAGTACGTGAGGTCGAAAATAATGATAGTGCAAAAGAGTTAATATGCCAGTCTTCTTATAATTATGTTGGAATAACACTTTTATTTAATACCAATGCCAATAAATAGTACCGTGCATTGGGTATTAATCCGAGTGGCACATATAGAACTACTATACACTTTCAGATGTGTCACCACTACATTTACATAGATCATAGCGTTTCAGACTGTTTTTGAGACATTTACAGCGATTTGCAATGCAGTCCTTTTTACAGCTAGCCTTAACTAAGGCTTCTCACGCTTCTGAGGTTACAGGCTTTGTGCACCACACGGGTTCCCAAATACTGTCACATTTTTTCCTTCCAAAATCTGATGGATCTGGAAGGTGCTGTACCCGCTGGAGCGTCTGTCTCCATATTTGGCTTTGAAGGGAAGCGTGCCTGACATGCTACTCTAGAGCATCCCTTGTTTTTGAAATCGATTCCAGCTGACGATCGTTTTTGGTAAATAGCACTCTCCGACATTCGTTCAAAGTATCACAAGACACGGTTCTGGAAAAATAAAACAGTTTTTCATTTGATGTGATATATAATATGTATAGTTTTTAAAATTGCCCATTATTGGTACATTTTAAGTACCTGCTGTACGTTAAAACGGCAAACTTCCGTCGCCTTTTCAATATCCAGTCTGCAGGGCTGTGAATGCTTCTGTAGCTCCAGTATACTCTAGCCAGGCATTAATAGCTGTGAGCTTTCCAATTCCACGAAAAAAAAAATACAGTATCGCATCCGGTAACTGCGTGAAATCCTATTAAGGACTAAGATTTTTCAGGACCTCCATTAATAAAATTAATACATCTTACCAACCGTGTTCTAAAATGAGTAAAGTATAGACTATATATGGTGGCTTACCAAGCACCTTTGTAAGGTAAAAAAAGAAAAAGCGCCAAATGATTACGTTTAATTATTATTTTAGGCACTAACCTGTCAAAAAGTATGTCCAGGCGAGAGACTGAAGCCGATTCCTTTCTGATGTAAGAACACTGTGCTAATATAATCACTGAAAGTGACAGAAGGTCCAGGTTTAAGCATGTGCGCAATTACAGCTCAGTCAAGTATTTTTGCATGTACATTTGGAACTGTATCAACAGTAGACTCTTCAGATAAATTTGGCATGTACTTAGTTAAGTTCGACTTGGCGCAGCTGGACTGCATTTGCCCCATGACGGAAATAGAAGGGGGGTATTCTTGGTTCTCGTGGCAGAAATTCTCCTAGATCATTAGACCTGTTGGCACTAGTGGCAACTCCATTAAACAAGCCTTAGTCATTTTTCAAACTTGTCACTTGGGACTTATGATTCAGATTTTCTCATTTTCTTGACAGGGGTCTTGAAGAGAGGGAATTTATTTAGTTTAATGGAGTCCATTAAAGACACACTGTTGCTCTCCATACGTTCAGTAACGAAGGTCTGATACTGTGTTACACCGCGCTCCTTTATGCTCATTACAGTGTCCTTAGCTTGCGCAGAATAAATATTTCTTGACTCTAGGTCATAAAAATCTTCACTTTCTTCTAGGAAAGTGTTGCCTAAATCACTTAAGACGTCCTCCAGTGCTTCCTTGTGAGTTAGGAAATGCATTGCGCTGCCTTATTTGAATTGCAGTGATTGTTGTATTGGTTTAGTTTCTCATCATTAAATAAAGCTTCCTCAAATTTGACAACCATGTTTGCCATTTCCGGACCCCGAATTGACTTGCATGGACCTAATTGCTTTCATTGCCGCTTGGCTATTGGAGAAAATGGCGATCGACGATTAACAGTGGCTTGCCTTATTATCTCCTTCATACAACAATGTATAATGATCACTTCAGCCTGAAATATGATTACATATTTTCCTAGACTTACTGGGATTATTGAATTTTGGTCATTTTCCAAGTTTGGGTACTCCCAATTTCATAACTTATTTGTAATGTTTCTTTGTAATCTAAGTTTATTTATTTATTAACTTGTAACAGCAGATATGACCTTCGTATATTCTACCTCCTACCATTTCCCCACTATCACCTCTACTTTTTCACCACGTCCGAAATAATGTTACCTATACTCGAAATTGTAAAGATCCGTACACATGTACATAACATAATTTCTATGTTGAACTGTTTATAGCGGAATAAATATTTAGACATGCAGACAGACATAGATAAACAAAAATTTTGAAAACGCATATCTGGCTTTTGATACCATTAAGCAAATCTGCAATTATTCGAAAATTCCAAGAAAAATAAATGTACAATAAAAATATGTACCTTTTTTTTTAAAAAAAAAACACTTTTATTAAAAATGTACTAAAAAGCAGAAACTAATTTTTATAAGTCTATATGATTAAAAATAAAAGCACAAGGGCTTAACCCAAAATGTAACTTTGCCTTCATGTACTTAACTTGATAAACAAATAGGATTTGCAAAAACTTTCCTGATATTAAGAATAGAAAATTCATTCTATTCGAATGTTCATTTGAAGAATATTCGATGAGTAATTTCGATTTTCTTTCACTTGAGCTTCTTGACCTTCTGCTGATTCGGTTCTGATAATGTAAAATGAAAATTAAATTTAGATCCGAACGAACATACAGATAAAGTGTGTTAATTAATAGCGTATAAAAATTTCTACTTTTACAAATCTGTTTATGCAGATATAAAATATCACATTTAACTCTATAAACTTCATAATCCAATCCTTGAAAATGCTCATTTTTACTTTAAATTATAATCTAACAGTATATTGCTTTTTAATGCATTAATGTTAATATGTTGTCATTTGTTTTTATTAGATAATTAGGATAATACAAAACTCAATGCCATCAAAAACATTAATGTAATATTGCTAAAGTGTTTATTTCTATCTTCTCTGCTGTAAATATTAATAAGTGTCTATCACTATTAAAATTAATACCTGTTTGCGCTTACAGTAAAAAAATTATAAAACTTTGTTTTGTTGTTTGTTTCACCAATTTTCTGTTTAACATTATTAGTTAAAACATTTTTCCGGTTTTTCGAAAGGAATAGAATTGCCTGGAGAAAGACAATCTTGATACTGGGAACAATTTAAACCCTCTTCCACTGTATTGAGAAGCAGTTTATGAAATTTTACGAGACGTTATTTTCATGAGTATCCCACAAGATGACAAAGGTATATAACTAGTTGGTACACTAGTTATATACCTTTATGGAAATTAGAGACATTGTAGTGATATTCAGAATAATCTAAACTTTCTTTAGCATTTTTGAGGGCAGTTCATGAAAGTGTATCCTTATAAGTGTTCTATAAGAGACAATTTTGTAGCTTTTTACATTAGTCGAGGCAATTTAGCATTTCACAAACGATTTTTAAGCAGTAAGACGGATCGAGATGGGGTTTCTTGCATTCGATTTAGGACGGCATTTATAAAAAATGTTACAACTTTTTATCTTACACCAATGGAAAATGCATTCTGTGCAGACCAAAATGCATTTTTAAAAGTGTATTTTTTGAGTTCATTAAAAAAATCTTATTTTGGAAAATAACGAATAATCTTTATGTTAATAATTTATATTACACAAGTGTTTTACTTTTTTTACTTCCACGTCCAGTGGAAGTATGGTAATGCAAAAAAATATTTTTGTTGAAATAGACTTAAAATGTCGAGATTTTAAATTTGAGCGAAAAAAATTTCTGTCTGTCGGTCGGTCTGTAACTTTTTTTTGTGCACACGTTTCCTTTGGAGCTGTTTATGATATCGACTTGAAATTTAGTACATTTATGTAGTAGATTATATTTTGATCTAATTCCGTTGAAGGGTTAGGGGGTAAATGGGATAAATAAGGGTAAATAGGCAAAGCAAGCAGGTAAAAGTCCATAAAATTGCAATTTACGGCATCTACGAAAAGTCAAGGTGTCAACATTTTTTTGGCATCAGCCACCCCCCACTATTACCCCAATGCCACCCCCATTACCACCCCCACACTATTTGAAAGGGAGATAAAAAATAAAATGTGATAAATCACTAAAGTGTGTAATACAAGAACGAAATATCTCAAATATTTTTTGGCGTTACCAGTAAAATATTATTGGGATTGCGATTTAGTGTGTATAGGACTTGGAAATATAATTCAATTTCATACATTTTGAATTAATGAAAATGTAAATATCTTTCAACGATAGCAGAATATTTTGATATTGAAAACTTAGGTAATTCATTTTAATAATTGTAAATTAAAAAAAATGTTAAAATTCCTCTTAATATTTATTTAAAAAACGTTAAAGTAAATGTTTCAATTTTTATCAAATTTTATGTAATACAAAGTAAATAATTGCATATTACACATATGACCACGTGTTATTTAATTCCAGTGCATTGTATGCAATATAGAAAAAATAATCCTCGTGCTCTAATAATGTATAATTTTTATTTCATGAAATAATAATTAAAATATGAATAGAGACACACGTGGCAAATAAATTATTAATTAATAAATTATTAATTAAGTCATTAATACAAAATTTATATACATAATAATTTTAAAAAAGCTTTTATTAAATGTACTAAAAAGTAGAAAATAAACTTTTAAGAAAATCAAACCCATCATTTTGTTACATTATATAACTTTTGTATGTTATAAAAGCTTGTCGCGAAATTTCCTGTGTAATGAAGATCGGTCGCGACATATATAATTAAAAAATTATATAATGTAACAAAATGGTGGGTTTGATTTACTTAAAAGTTTATATTCTACTTTTTAGAGCATTTAACAAAATCTTTTTTAATTTTTTTGTTATATAATTTTATTTTTTACTGTTTAGTGTTTTGATATGCTGTAATCCCCAAATATCGATTTTGAGACGAATCGGGTCATAAACGGTAAAGTCGTCCGCCATATTGAACAAAATTTTTCACTAGAAATTCGTAGCCCGCGACCCCGAAAACCCCCACATATGGATTTTGATAGATTTGGACCATAAATGATAAAAGCCGTCCGCCATATTGGCGCCGCCATTTTGAATTTCTACATTTTGACCAAGAATTCATAATTGGGGATTTCAAAAACCCCCAGATATCGATATTGAGTCGAATCGGAATTGCTTTTTTCTTATATGAAAATGTTAAAATGAAGCGTCACCGGACTTATACACGTGCAAAATTTCAAAGCTCTAGCTTAATTAGAACTAATCGAAATCTTTATTGCAAGATTTGACCTAAACAAACAAGCTTTTAAAAACCCCCCAAGTTCGGCTCATTTTATTGATTATTTTCCAAAATAAGATATTTTTTTAATGAACTCAAAAAATGCACTTAATGCATTTTGGTCTGGACAGAATGCAAAAAAAATTATTTCTTTTTGCATTTTTAAAAAAATTAATTTTTTTTTGTTGAAATAGGCTTAAAATGTTATGAAACGTCGAAATTTTAAATTTGAGAGAAAAAACTTTTTTGTGCACACGTTTTCTGGAACCGTTTATGATATTGATTTTAAATTTGGTACACTTGTGTGTTATACGAGATCTAAACTAGATTATATTTTGATCTCATTCCGTTGAAGGGTTCGAGGGTAAAAGGGGTAAATAGGCAAAGCAAGCAGGTAAAAGTCCATAAAATTGCAATTTAAGGCATATACGAAACGTCAAGGTCTCAATTTTTTTTTTTGCATCAGGCACCCCCCACTATCACCGTCAATACCACCCCCACACTGTTATGAAAGGGAGTAAAAAAAATTAAAATGTGATTTAGTGTGTACCTATACAAGAACGAAATGTCAAAACATTTTTTTTGGCGTTAGCTACCCCCTCTATCACCCCCATTGCCACCCCCTCACCCTATTATTAAAGGGGTAAAAAAATAAATTGAGATTTAGTATGTATACGAGAACCAAGGGCTTCTAATTGTTTTTTTACATTAGCCACCCCCAGCCTACTATTAAAGGGAGTAAAATATTACATTGGGATTTAGTGTGTATAAAGTAATTGTAGAATTTATTCCTAATTAGCGATGAGCATATAAAATATGTTAATATTTCTTTCAACATTACGTCTTGCATTGTATGTTGGTATAATTATTGGTATATTAATATTTTTGACATTTTCTCTAGAAGTACATAAAGTTTATAAGACCAAACTAGGCACTTGAACATTTGCTTTCACTAGTCTTTAGATTACTTAAATGCGCATTTTCTTGTTTTTGTAATATTGAACTACATTATGAAATAAATGCAGAATATTTTCTGCAATAAGTGTCCCCTCAGGAAGGAATTGATACTTTGAAACATTGGAGTTCTTCCCTGGAGGATCTTAAAGCCAGAAGTTTATAATACAAATTGGTGTACACTGCTCTCAATCTCATAAAATAGGATACGATAGATTGTCCAGAAAGTGCTATGAAATTTTTGCAAAATGCATTAACATCTTGCCCTGATGGACTGGGATATTGTCAGGTAGGCACAGGATATCAGTTTGAACATCTGCTTTCATTTGCCGTTTATTTTACTGAATTAAATATGCATTTTCAGTTGTTTGCAAAATAGTTGATTTAATTTTAAAAATTATGTCAATCTTCGTATTTCCCAAATTTAAATCTAACTATATTGCATATGTTTGAAATTATTGAGTGAAAATATTATTATTAAATAATCGAAAAACAAGATATGCAAAATATGCAAACATATACAGATAACTACGTTTAAAATGATATCCATGAATGCATAACAGAAAATTACAGATATGTAAAGCCGTGAAAAATGTTATGATAATATAAATCCATATCGTACGGTTTTCATTTCTATGAAAGAATTTTACATCATCCGCAGCGAGTTATATATGAGTCAGAAAGATAATCTGTTTAAATCAACACCTATTTACACTTTATTGCGTTTATATTTTTTATCGGCTCTCTGAGTTTGTATTTGTTTATATTCACTAATTTTTTGCATCTCTATAAGTTAAATAATCTGCTGCTTAAAACTATCTACTGACGTGTTGACCTCATCGGAAACATTATAGGGGTAGTTTCAGGCAGATTTTTAAGATAAATAAGGCACCATGTATTACTTCCGCAATGTCTACAAAAGGCAAAATCTTGACCATATTTAAATTACCAAGTGGGTGCAAGTTACATTGATGTGAAATAAATGACACTGACGCTCAGCAAACGTCTAGAGTAATATAACTGAACCGGATATTCGATATGTTAGCATTACCCCATGTAGAGAGGGTGTAAACTGTTAAAGGGCGCCTGTGCGACATCAATTATCTTTTGTAATAGACCACTGCCTTTTAAATGGATTAACTGTAACACTACAGCCATTTGAGAGGTCAGTAAATAATGCACGGCTTGTGAAATATACACTTGTTGATGACATATAACGTGAATTAGCATTGAAATCAACAAGTGGAGCATTTACTGATTCTTTAAATGTACAAGGCACCATAAAAAAACATGTTTTAGTAACTTGGCCATATTGACCATATCGCTAAAAAAAATCTCTTCTCAAATATTCGGTGTATCTTAAATATTCTTCAGTAGGTATGGTATTTGAAAGTGTTTCGTAGAAATGCTTCAGTACTTAAGACATTTGAACCACTCACATCTGTTTCTAATTCTAATGATATCAATATTCGAAATATGACTAATAGTAATAAGTAATATATAATGAAAAATATTATTTTTGGTGTTAAATAAATAATTTTTATATACATATCAAATATTTAATATAACAACAAAAAGCTGCCCAAGTCAACTCGGACAAACAAACCTTCTCATTTAACTAGGTCTAACTAATGTATCTTGGTCGTGGCATTCACAAATTATGATCAATAAATCTTATTATTAAAAATTTTATTTCCAATTATTGCAAATCGGCTAAACTAACATGGCCTGTTCCCCGCAATAAATTTTTACAACGCCATATCTCCGTTATTTGTCAAACAATCTTGAAATATAAAGCGCTTAATTTTAAGAAGCACCTAGAACGAATTAATTTTCATTCTTTAAATTCTTCCCCCACAGCCTGCCCCTGCACTTTTTGGCAGTAAATAGTTATGCCATATCAGGCTGTTACTAAGGCAGTATTCCAATATTAAATTTAACGAAAATTATTAGTGCCCTTTTAGGGAAAAATTACTTTTTAAAACCTACCTTACCACAGCACTCGTCCCTGCATCTTCTCGGAGCAACTAGTAAGTTATGCCATCTCATCATTCCGGTACTAAGAAATATACATACCGGGTGTCAACGGATCATGGTAGACCTCCTTTTTTCCCCTTATTTTTAAGAATATCAGAATGAAATTTGGTAGATGTATTATATGACCAAGAAGACACTTTGTGGTATAACTGTAATTCTAGCCCACTTCCGGTTTCACCGGAAATGACCCCAACTTTTGATTTTTAAATGGAACACCCTGTATATTATTTTTTGGAATCTTTGCAAAATTCTGAGTACTGCGATGTCCCATAAGTAACATTTTGACTCCATGAAAAAAAATTTACTCGAAATTTGTTGGTACATCTAATATGCCATGACCAGAAAAAATTTACCTGTAATGGACCGGTGTGATTGTTAAAGAACACGGCAAAACTTTTCGAAACTGTAACAAAATCCGAAACATTTCGTATGAAAAGCGTGCTTCACGTAAAAACGTCATTGGAAGAGGTTTTTATATATAAATTCACATTTTCGCTCTACGGAGCGTTTTTTATGCCAAAATCTTGAAAACTCATCAAGGAATGTAATTTTAGAAAGTGTAGTAAATGTCGCTGCACCGGGACGTAATGTCGCCCCGACCACAAAATTTAGAAAGTATAACGAAATTTTGAAAAACCCTTTTACGAATCCACGTTGTACATCACTGCAACTCATGCGTTGTGTTAAATATGAGGACAAGTTATGCAGTCTCTAGTCAAAGTATTTCGAGAGTTTTAACGAAAATAGCCCTTAGCATCGAGGGTGCCCTATCATTTTCTAGCAGTCGAAAATTATGGGTTTTATGCGTATTTGCCCTAAACCGGTTCCTCAGTGATTCGGTGTCAGAAAAGTGTAGTTACCATGTACCCAGATGTGCATGGGACGGCCTTGCCTGAACGTATCAATATATAATTGCCACAATATAATTCAAAGTCATTGTGATTCAAGCATTCTTAAGCTCCTAGGAGCGCACTAAATTAATATTGAACTGATAATACGTAAATAGACAGGTAAGCAAAAGCCCACCAAAATTATAAACATTTTCTTGAATCTTTTTGTGTAATCGTGAGCTATAAACCGCACATTGGATGGTAGTTGGTTACATTATGAGTCGTTCCGTTCCTCACTATATGTTATACACGGGCCAGACTATAGTTTGTCAATACATTTCTCTTGAACGTTTTTGTAAAACATAATTTTTAAAAGATTTAATATATATTTGAACTTTATATTGTCTTTTTCTTATGTTTCAAAATTCCCTTTCAGGTTTAATTTTAAGAAAGTGTTAGTACTTACTGTGTTAGATTTATAGTGTTACGACGTCCAATTGGTACCATCAGTGAAGTAGTTAAGCAAAAACGAACAGTAAGTATAGGTTTTGTATTATTCTCCGTCTGAAACAGCCGTTTTGAACCCTTTTTTGTGAACGTTTAATATCCATTTTGGAAAGTATAATAAAAGTCATTATACGTGTAAAGGCGGATTGTTCACATGATATCAGTAAAATCAAACCAGAAAAACTATTTTTAGCACACAATCAGTTATATTGGTACGTACTTATTTACTTATTGATGCAAAAATGTTCGAAAGTATATTTTTAATTCTCGTGTTTTAGATTTCTGTTAGGAATAGGTATTGACATGGAAACACAAATGGCATGTTGTCAAGTTTTAAAGTTTTGGTGTTGCGTATATTTGTATTAAGTAAGATGGTGTTAATTTAATTTCCTTGAAAATTCCTATAAAAATATTGAAAGTTTATAAAATTTGAAAAAGGGCATCTTAATGAGCCATGAAGAGCACAGCCGACCTTTGATCTCGGTCTGGTGCGGTTTGGAAGTTACTAATATAATCCCATTAAAATAGTGAATGCCCGTAACACAAATAGCAATTTGTGTTGCCGCGAAACTTAATTGGAAAATTGGAAAAAACGGGGTGAAACTCAACTGGTGGGTGTATAGGAACGAGTGTCCGGAGATTTTTTAAAACGGGAACGAAAAAAGGTATTGTAATGCTCATAAAACATTTCATAGTTAACACAATTTAATTTCAAATTTGGAATAATTGGATTTTTTTAAAAAGTGGGCACGGCCAGTGAGATAAATAGCAACAACAGGTTACGATTGCTAGCAAGGTGAGAATTTTGTGAGTTATTTGATGAAATATTAAGGCAAATACCTTGAAAACTGTTACTATTAACCCCGTTTTACGATATCCTGTTCCTGTTAGCTTAGGATAAACTATGCTGAATGTACCATGAAGTTTGGTAATAAATACATTTAAAAAATTTCACTATAGTCCATTTGGAAATGAAGAAGAGTAATAAAAGCTCATTAAAAATGCAAGTCTAGTGCGGGTGTTTATAAGTAAGTTGTATAAATCGCAGTTAGTTATAAGCAAGTTCTCTATTTCTGTTTTTATTACAGTTTGCTACCCGTACTATGGAAATTTATACCTGCTTGAGTTGAACCTTTGTGATCTGTCCTTGTCTAATGCGTTTCAAACTATCTGTCAAGCTCTTTCGTTACCAGTTGACATCTGTTTGATGTTACGAATTTAATCTGTAAACACTAAAGAAATGGAATTTCATAGCCGGGCTTACGGTTTTTTTGCGTAATGTAAGAATATTTTTATGGAAATATGTGATTTAGTTATTTTTAAACTATAAAAAAATACGATGTAGTGTTGTACAAATGTATAATATCAGTTTAGCTCTACAATAGACTGATGTGTTCACGCAGGTGGCCGGAGAAACTCGACATCATGCTGAGAGTACTTCATTTTAATTATTTCAATTTGTATGCATCTGTACTAGGAAGTATACGACTGGCCAGTCGAATTTTTTTCTAACACAATGTACATAATAAATGCTGTAATATTTCTATATAGTATCATTTCCATGAATTTTAAAAAACTTAGTAGCACGCCCATGGCTGCTCCTGTTTTAGGGTTTTAGTACTCTACTTCATTTTCAAATAGACTATACTCGAAACAGGAGTACAGATATTTTTAACTAATTGTGTTAGATGTAAGCCATATTTGTGTAAAATTTAAAGTAAATCGATAGGTTAGGAAACAAGAAAAAAATTAGAACAATTTAGGCGTAAAATGACCATTGCAAACTGTTTAGCGAAAATACTGAATTCGCTCAATTGGGACCCTTCCGAAAAATGCCTCCACAGTCCTGATTCGGACCGTTGCGTTATGAAAAACCGCTGCCCAAGGAATCACTACTTCCATATCCAGATTTGTATCCAAGTCTTATACACACTAAATTCCAATGTAATATTTTACTCCCTTTAATAATAGGGTGGAGGTGGCAGTGATGGCTAATGTCAAAAAAATTATAGAGGCACTTGGTTCTCGTACACAAACTAAAACCCAATTTAATTTTTTACTCAATTTAATAATAGAGTGGGGATAGTGGGGTGACTAACGACAAAAACATTTTTTGAGACGTTTCGTTATTGTATACACACTAAATCACATTTTATTTTTTAATCCCTTTCACACTAATGTGAGGGTGGTATTGGGGGTGATAGTGGGGGTGGCTGATGCAAAAAAAAATTTTCAGTCCTTGACTTTTCATACATGCCCTTTGCTGTGCCTATTTACTCTTATTTATCCCGTTTACCCCCGAACCCTTCAACGGAGTTAGATCAAAATCTAGTTCCAGATCTCATTATAATACATAAGTGTACCAAATTTCAAGTCAATATCTTAAACGGTTCCAGAGTTCCAGAACGCACAAAAAATATTACAGACCGACAGACAGAAACATTTTTTTTCGCTCAAATTTAAAATCTCGACGTTTTATGATATTTTAAGCCTATTTCAAAAAAGAAAAAATGTTTGCATTACCATACTTCTACTGGACATGGAAGTAATTAAACAACTATCACGAAAAATACATGAGACAAGGCCTCATTTTGAAGCTCCAAGCGAGCGTACCAGGGATTTGCCCGGCCGGCGGCACAGTTCGACACTGATCAGTGATTACTTCCTCTTCGGTGTAGAAAAATAAGCACGTTGGGCTTCGTCTATTTCTTATTTTAATAACTGGGATACTGCTAATGGATTGTATTGCATCGGCCTTGATTATCGATTATTTTAAATATTTTCAATTAAAATATAAAAATACTGCAAACATAATAGATAAAAAATAAGAAACTCATTCATAGATCAAAAGTTATCGGGTGAGGTAATTAGTTACTGACGTCAATATTGTCAAAAGTTATGAAAAAATAATCAAAACAATAAAGTTATTATCTAAATTAATGTAGGAAGAGTTCATTTTTGCCATTATCTTTTTAATAATATTTGTATAATTATATAATTATAAAATTCATAGTACAAAGGTACACATTAATCACTTATTTTTTATAGAGAATTATTAATGAATTAAATACAGGCCATTTAGAAACTGAATGGAAATGATATTGCATCATTCTTACTGTTTACTTCCCCATATAGGAAGCATATAGGGAAAGTATTCTGATCGTACAGAAATCGATTTTGAGTTTTGATGAATATATGCCCAGTAAAATAATACAATATTTGTAAACAGTTTTTTGGGGATCTTGTACCTTTTTTTGCTTTAAACTGTAGCATTTTAGGTAGATGTTCATAAACAGAAAAAGAAGTCGGCACAAATATTTTTGAGGTTTCACTTCCAAATTCACCCCAAAAAATCTAAAAAAAAACTGTTTTTTCGTTTTTTTTACGAAACCATTAATTATTATGAAAATTATCAAGTATCACAGTTTTTAGTACTTCGGACGTTCAACATTAAGTTTGATCAAGAAATAAGAGAGTTACTTTCAAATTCTTGCAATTTTTCACCCCTTTGAAAAGAGGCTACTTTATTTATTGAATAACGATGCATCGTTTGTGAATATTGCAATATATCTTTTCGATATAATATTTAATTACCTGCAATATGCTTTTTTCCCTATCTCCGCACGACCCAAATTAACTAAGTTATGGTGAAAGACGTAGAAAAATGTTCTCACCCTCTCGAACTCGTTTCGGTCATTGGTTTAGTTTATCGAAATTTGTTATTTCACTTAAAAAATACTTTTATGTAAACATGGATATCCTTTTAGAATTGTTTATTAAAAGAATTATTTAAACATACATATTTTTATAAAAATTTGGAAGTCCTTGGTTCTCATATCTACACTAAATCCTAACTTAATTTTTTATTCCCTTATACAATACGGTAGGGGTGGCAATGAGTGTGGTAGAAGGGCTAACTAATGGCAAAATAAATTTTAGAGGTACTTGGTTCTCGTACATACACTAATTATAATATAATTTTTTACTCCCTTTAATAATAGGGTGGGGGTGGCAATGGGAGTGGTAGATTGGATCGCTAACGTCAAAAAAATTTTTTGAGACGTTTCGTTCTTGTATACACACTGAATCACAATTTAATTTTTTTACTCCCTTTCATAGTAGTCCGGGGGTGGTATTGATACCTTGACTTTTCGTACATGCCCTAAATTGCAATTTTATGGACTCTTACCTCCTTGCTTTGCCTATTTACTTTTATTTAGCCCATTTATCCCCGAACCTTTTAACGGAATTAGATTAAAATATAATTTAGTTCCAGATATCATTATAATACATAATAAGTGTACAAAATTTCAAGTCAATATCATAAACGGTTCCAGAGTAAATGTGTGCACAAAAAAGTTAGAAATAAACAAACTGACAGACAGGAAATTGTTTTCGCTCAAATAAAATCTCGACGTTTCATAACATTTTAAGCGTACATCAACAATAAAAAAAAATTAAAATCTTCTTTGCGTTACTGTACTTCCACTAGACGTGGACGAGGCTTAAAATGTCGCGAACGTCGAGAATTTAAATTTGATAAAAAAAAATTCTGTCGGTCTGTCTGTAACTTTTTTTTGTGTGTGCACGTTTACTCTGGAACCGTTTATGGTACTGACTTGAAATTTGGTACAGTTATGTATTGTAACGAGATCTGGAACTAGATTATATTTTGATCTAATTCCGTTGAAGGGTTCGGCGGTCTTTTCAATAGACTGGTTAATTCTTGTTACTTTTGTGGAATTTATGATCAAAGATACATGTTGTAGAAAACCTAAAAAAAGATGAGAATATTAAACAAAAGTTCTTGAATTTGTTTAACTTCTTTTGTTAAATTCATTTTTATTTTTTGTTTTTTTTTGTAACAAACATAAGAACTATTTGCTTCAAGTTAAAAATAAAGAAGACATCGAACAATCTATTTAACTAATTTATTGATAAATACGCCACGTCATCATAAGCAAACACTTGGTGCATTGTTTCAGTATTTTGGTCATCACTTAACAAATTTTGGTCGTACAATCAAAAAGTTAACCGAATTAAAGGTACATTTTGGTTTTTTATTTATTCATTATAAATTACTAGCATGTAAACATAGTAGTTAAAAAAGTTGACAAATATCAAATTTTCATATTTCTCCTATTATGACTAAATTTAATAAGTAAGGACTTTGAATGTCGGGTTTTAATCATATTTCATAATTTTCACAAGAAAATGAGAAAAATGTGCACTGTTTTTTTTGCAGATGAATTCAGGGGTGAACCCCCAAAGATATATATTCGAATTTTTTTGCTGCTCCGAAAACCAAAGTCACCAAAAATCTTGTTCAAGCCCAGAAGAACGCTTATTTTACTGGGGTACATGTAATCAAGTCCCCTGAATTTAGGAAGATGGTTTTTAAAACTTGTTTGCCCGTGGTTCAACTTACAGTAGAAATTAATCTTTTAGAAATAATAACGGAATCTACAAAATAACAGATTTATTAAGTACGTTCCTGAAAAATAACCCTTACGCATGTGACGAGGACAATGAGAACAATCAGAGGGTGTTTTTTAAAAAACAATATAAATTATAAGATAAACAGGAATAGCATATTTTGCTGACATTTCGGATAGTAAATCTTTCATAAATGACTCTTGTTTGCTGCGTATGTTAAGTTGAATTAAGCGTCATAGAGATGGGACTATTTTCCAATAATATACTCAATAATATTGTTATTTTATAGATTTCGTGGTTATTTTTGGAACAGAATATGCAGAACAAAAAACCACAAAAAGAAGAAAATAATATATAAAAAATGCCACAATTAACTTTAGATAATACGTGAATGTCACCTTAGTACTAGTATTTGATAGCATCATCAATTGCTCCTAGAAAAGGCAGTCAGGGTGG
This sequence comes from Leptura quadrifasciata, assembly GCA_963675555.1. NCBI lineage: Eukaryota > Metazoa > Arthropoda > Insecta > Coleoptera > Cerambycidae > Leptura > Leptura quadrifasciata. The sequence continues at coordinate 50,405,360 of OY776678.1, forward strand.
AAATGCCGCCATGAGGGGACCAAAACAATTTGTTTTCTAATTTGAATTTGATAACGGCCGGTAAAAGTTGCAACATAGGTAATTTGCAGTTTTTTGACGATGGTTAATAAAACCGAAACGCAAGAAAATATAATATACTTTAATAACTGAAATTCCAAGAGCATACACATCAATGAATTTGTTTTTCACTATATAAGTATATGAAGTAAGAAAACCTGATTTGTCTAAGAGTATCGTAGACATGTTTGAAATACTACATATATAAGTAATAACACCTAATTGTCAAATATAATGAACTATTTAAACTATTTAAAAAGTAAATAATGAATGTAACAGGTTTAAACATTTCATTATTTAAGCATTTTTCTTTAGACCTGAATTTACAAGCTTGACTACACTCATCTTAACTCACCCTCACCCTAAATTATTTTCATAAACAAGTGAACAGTTAGTGAGGAAGTAACAATTTTCACTCATTTAGAACAACTTTTATTTTTCATTTTATTTATTTTAGAGTCTCATTTAGTTTTCAAGAATTACTTTTAATTTCACTTTTGACATATAAAATCGTTTTTGTAAATATGTAAATAGCTTTATTAAAACAGGTTTTCGTATGTTTTCCTGTAATACCAGACTAGAATTTGTAAATTTTATTTAATTTTAGTAACACGTTTCTTTCACTTATCTTAACCTTTTGGAAAATAAATTTTAATTTGTCTAAGCTATATTAGGAGGGCAATGATAGTATATTATAAATTAAAATCATTGGTATCACATTTCATCATAGGCATTAGATCCGCCGTCCTAACTGGATTCGTTTTTAACAAAATTTGTATTCAGTCGGGATTACTGCACTTAGTGCACTTTGTACAAATATAATAAACGAAATAAATAAAATATCAATGTATTGTAAGCCACAGCTAAACAAAATAAAAACTTTTTAATGGTTAATGGTTAATGGAGGGTGTCACTGACAAAATACTAAAGGACATGCCATGGTAACTATCCTCGATTTCGAACGATTTTTCTATTTTTTTTTTTTTTGTTATTTTGGCAAATAAAATATTTTACATTAAGAAATTTCGTCTATTTACTGGGTGTTACTGTAATTTGTTGGACACAAAGTTGTCATTTATTCCTCGAAGATTCATTTTTAACAAATAATTTGCATATGGATATCGATTGTTGTCTGTCAGGTAGATGGTGTTTCATAGTTTATGAATTTATCTCATATTTTATTATGACTAAAAATAAATCATTATTAAGTCTTTCGAAATTCAACAAAATCAAAATTGTTACTTTACCTACTGCAGGAAATATATCATTTGCAACTTTTAGCAAGGCTGTGGAAGGGCAGCTATGATTAGCTTCAAGAGTCGGTATTTATCAATCTGTGCTCTAATTTGCATGTTTAAACTTAAATGTTTTTCTAAATCTTTAGATAGAGTAGATAATATGTTAATAAGCTTCAAATCCTTATAATATTATTTACTTTAGGTATAGCTATAATGTGGAGTATTTTCCAAGCTTTGGGGGACACGTGATTTACTACATAAAAAAATAAAAATGGAATAGTAAATGGACAGTAATGAAGTAACACGGTAATATTTATACCATTATGAGCAGTTGCTTTAGATTTAACACATAAAAGACATTTGTATACATTGTCTTCATTGGCGGTTATAAATTGAAAATACAGCGTACTATCATTTTTACTAAGAAATTAACGATGCAGAAAGGTCTGGACTAGTAACACTATTAGTTTGTGTAATATTAAGAAAATAATTCTGCATCTCAACCACGTTACAAAGTTCTTCAGGTAGCTGAGGTTGAGGTAATTCTTTTAATGCTTTCTAGTTATTTTTTGCATCGTTTTCGAAAAAAGATGAATTATTTCTTTTCATCTTTATCACAAGTAGTAACACAATGTCTGAGCTCCTTATATTCATGTCAATCATTTATATGTTTAGTTCTTTATATTTTTTCAAGAACTTCTCACGTAATTTAATAAGTAATTTTAAATTATCTATGAATTACGGTGCTTTCTTTTTTTATAATTTTAACTGTACGGATAGGTGCATACATCTTAAAAATATCTAATTTATTATTTATATTATTCACATGAAATATATTTTCAAAAGGCAAATTCTACAAATCTATATACAAATTCGGAAAATAATTTACTATCTGAAACTGCTTGTGGGTACCCTATTTAATTACTAATAGAGAGTACTGGTAATTATGTCACCAGTAAATTCATTACTATTTATTTATCTGAAGGATAAACAAATAAGATTGGCCATTTGCGTGATCGTCTAGTTTTGTTAGTGTAGGACCCAAATTTCGTTGTATGTGTAGTAACCCTTTTTAATTACCCCAGGTTCTTTTATATAAAGTTTAATATTACTTGTTTCTGTCTGATATTATATATCTTAGAAAATTTAATCACTCTGTTAATTTAAATACCTGGTAAACTTGAACACACTGTCTATAAATTGAGAGACCTAGTTAATCGTATATGTTATTTATGTAGTATTTTATTACTCAAGATTGCACTGTACATTTATAGTTGAAGTTTGTTTTCTATTTTGCTTTTGAAATTAAAACATTTATTTAGTTTATTACTTATATGACGAAAAGGTAAAGGTGAAAGAATAAGACAATAATTCATCCCCCACAGCTTCCCTCCCTGCATTTTCTAGGAGCAACTTGTGATGTCATTTCATACCGGTATTAAGGGAGTGTCTATGTGCCAAATTTAACCAAAATCGTTAGAACCGCTTTAGAGAAAAAATTATTTAATTTAACGCGTACTACAGATCCACATACATACGATAACGTAAAAAAAAATCAAATCAAATCTATATTTCTTTTCCACGAATCTGGGTTGAAATTTAAAACATTTTATTTTAACTCCTTGCCCCCGCGACTTCCCTCCCTGCATTCCTTGAGTACAACCAGTCATGTTACCTTATGCTACTACTAAGTCAGTATTCATGTAATAAATTTGATTAAAATTGTTAGATCCATTTGAGAAAAAAAAATTATAAAATTATTTAAAACTCACTCCCCACAGCTTCTCTCCCGGTATTTTTTAAGAGCAACTGGTCATGTCATTTCATATCGGTACTAGGGGAGCGTCCATGTACCAAATCAAAATCATGAGAGCCGCTTTAGAGAAAAAAATTATTTTCTATTCTTTTTCCTGTTTTTAGAGATTTACTCCTCCCACATTTGAGCTAGGATCGATTTTGCAATTTCTCCTCGAGGTGGGGCCGTCTTGAATACACATGTAAAATTTGAACAAAATCGATCCAGTAGTTTGGGCTCTAGGTGCCACCACTATTTTGGGTTTAGGGGACTTGAAAACGTGTAAATCGATCAAAAACTCAAAATCGAGTTTTGCACGATCACTTCAATCAATCTTATCAAAATTTGTTGAAAAATAATGAAGACTTGATGGAGTAGAAATTGAATACGGGGAACAAGGCAATATAGCAGATTTAACTTGCTTACTTTAAGACGAATAGTGCGCAGGAGCTAGACTTTGGTGCCTAATTTGTAAAGTTAAATTCCATTTAATTTATTATCTTTTAATTACTAACCCCTCAATAAAACAATATAAAGGCTAAAGGCCAAACCAGATCATAAACCAGGACATTCATAAACATGTTACAAATAATCCTTTTAATTTAATTCAAAATTTCATATTATAAAAAGGGTATCAATCTAAAATATTTTTATTTTACGACAAAATGTATGTGTGTTATATGGTGACCATATGCTAGTTTTACAGAACTATCAATAATAAGTCAGGTATATCCATACTATCAACTTAACTAAATAAAATTAGTGAGATCACTTTGTCTCAAAATTTTAGTTTTCCTTAACTGGTTAGGAAGTGGAGTGATCGGGAAATGGACTGGTTCTTTCCATTTGCTCCAATATTCTTTCTTGTTTTTTCAATACTTCTACAATTAATGCCAGCCTACGTTCCAGTATTTCTTAATTTTTTGCTCCCTTAACCTAACTGAATACAGTTCTTCGCATCGGGCTCTATACGATAGTATTTCGTTAAGCCTGGTTTCTAATTTCCTTTCAAAGTCAGTATCTCTGTGTAAGAATTCTTCAACATGTGTGTCTAAAGCCGCTTGTCATGCAGAACCACGACTGGGGGCTAGGGTGGATTCTATCGTGGAATCTGCAAAAAAATATTAAAATAAATTATGGCACACGTACTTATTAGTTACATGCTTATGGCAGCTTTAACTTGTCTGCCGTGGACTCCAAAATTCCAAAATCTGGCATATTGCAATAAAATCGAAAGTTAAAGTTCTAAATAGCGTAAATTAAATTAATTCAAAAATTGTCCTGTACAAAAGGGTACTATTTAAAATTTTCGAGTTTTAACATGAATTGATAGTCGATAATGGGAAAATACAGTATTATGAACAAATATCACAAATTGCAAATTAGTAAGTCAATTAAAATAAATATAACAATATATAATACATAATATAATTTTAACAGGCGTGGGTAAAGAAAAAAAATAGAGAAACAGAGAAAACAGATACTATGTAAAAAAAGAAGAATTTATACTAGCCAACCGTAATTTGGAAACTACGCTCATTTACCCATCCCTCGAGAGGTATACGAGAGACCGCCGAAATGCAGGCGAAAGAGGTCAGTCATATTTCTGTTTTCAAACAATTCACTTCGTATATTTAAACTTAAGATTCGTAACCACTTTTTGTTAAAGTTTTGTTTAATAAATAACTCCTTCTGAAGAACATTTAATTAGTTGTACCCACATAACATACTACAATTAAATATGTAAACTCTGTTTTTCAGGTTGTTGTAATTATCACACATAAAGTAAAGTGGTGAATGTTTTAACAAATTAGTCCTCTAACAAGATAGAAGGTAAACGAGCCTCGGTTCTTGGTATTGTAGGAGAAAACGATAAATGAAAACAATCACAGACGTAGTAGGAATAGTGGTGGGTAGTGGCGATGCATCATCACGTCTTTTATGTCACGTGCATTAAAATAAGAGAGAAGGTTTGGGGGGGTTTGTCTTCTTAGCGTCTCACCTGGCACTTCCCTTCTCAATTATAGGTTTCCCGCATTTTACATGAAATCGTATTTGTTGTAATACCTGAGGACAGTTTATTTTATTATTTAGTATTTTATACAGAAATATTAATGACTGTTTAATTCTGCGATGTTTCAGGCTAGGTAATGAGAATCTATCAAGTAGAAGGCTTTGTGGTGTTACAATTGGTGGATATAACTTATAACCGTCGATATATGTCAAATAGCTGAGATTCCATATTAGTGAAGCACATTCAAGTTTTGATCTGACAAAGAATTAAGTAGCAGTGTTAACGTATTCACGTCAGTAAATCCGGCTAAATTTCTTATTTAAAGGCCAAATTTTTAAAAGATTTCATTATGTTATTGACATGTACATTAAGAGCTAATTCATAGAAATGAATAAATTTGTAGGCGATTTGACTATAGAGTTAGCGATATTAATCAGAAATATGATTTATTCGTGACGAATTTGAAAAAAAAAATGTGGGTGAATCCATGCCTAAGAAAGAAGTTGTGGCACATAAGAGAGACAAAGGATGGTTTATTGATAAAATTCTTGAAGCCATCAAAATAATTGGAAGATCTATAAGTTGAAACGAAACAAAGTAGTGGACTTTATAAGAACTGAGGAATTAGGTACTTTGATGGTAAGATTGATCTTTCCAGAGGCAGCTCAAAGATGATGTGGAAATCTCTAAAAAATATAATATCTTGTAAAGATAAGAAGGTTGTGAATGAGATAATGTTTGGTAACGAGCTGTTAGAGGATATGAATGCTATAGTAGAAAATTTTAATGAGTTTCATATTTAAATAGTGTGAGTGAAATAGTCAATGGTATACCTAAAAATAATAGACCATACCAATTAAGGCATAATCATGGCAAATTTTCTAGTTTCAAATTATTGCAAAAAACGAGCCTAAAAATATAATCCTTTCATTAGCAAGCAAAAGTAGTCTAGATGACATTGCCATGTTTATTTACAAAGATTTTTTCCATATATTGGCTGATCCTCTACTAAATTTCATTAATACCTCGCTGCAAATTGGTATTATTCCTGGTGCATTGAAAGCCTCAAACATTGTTGTATTGAGAAAAGTTGCTAAAACCGTTAAAGCTGAAGAATTTTGCCCAATAAATATGCCTTCAGCATTTGAAAAAATTCTGGAAAAAGTTGTATATGTACAAATCTTAGAATTTGTGAAGGAAAACAAATTACTATGCAAGTTCCAATTGGGTTTCAGAGAAGGATATAGTTGTGAAAATGCTTTACAGTATGTTATTAACGAATGGAAAAAGGCAAATGATATGGGCAAAGTAACTGGTATAATCTTCTTCGATCTTAAGAGAGCTTTTGAAACCGTAGATAGATTGTTAGATAAATTGGAATGATATGGGCTTGAGAGAGTGGTACATATTATGTGGATACTTATCCAATAACTAGTAACTATTTGAGTGGTAGAATGCAAAAAGTAAAGCATGATGAGTACGTATCTAGTACAGAGTATAAATATACGAATACCGCAAGGAAGTATTTTAGGGCCGCTTTTATTTATTTTATATATTAAGGACATTGCAACTATGTTTAATAACTGCGGTTATCGCTTATTTGCAGATGAAGCAGTTATTTATATAACAGTGGAAAAATAGTGCGTTATTGGTGAGTCAAATGAATGAAATCTTGAAAAAAGTGGCTCACTGGTTAGAAGTGAATAAATTGAAGCTAAATGTATCTAAAACAAAAGGTATGATTGTAGGAAAAAAGAAATTTAAAGATTAAATAGGACAGGAGGCATTAGAATTTAGAGTTTGTGCTGAAGCAATTCAGGTTGTTAATGAAATAACTACTTAGGTGTAATCATATATGCTAAACTCAAATTTAGTGGTCATATTAATTATGTGTGTAAGAAAATAGCTAAAAAATTGGTGTATTAAAAAGAGTCAGCTGGTACCTCTCTGCTACAAGTAGAAAATTGGTATATAATATACCATTATATTAATTATTGTAGCACTGTTTTGTATCTTGCAATCGATGATGGCTTGAATCGTTTGCAAAATGGGGCCATGAGGGTTAAATTGAGATGCAGTATTTATACTAGAGTGAATGATATGCTGAAAGTGTTAGGCTGAATGAATGTACGAAATTATGTTGAATTCGATGTATTGGATTTCATACATAAAATAAGAATGAGTACCTCCTTATTTGGAAGACAATGTGCAAATATTTGAAGATTTGCATAATTATAACACAAGAGGTAGAAATAATTTTGTCATACAACGTGTAAATGCAACCTCTGCCTAAAGGACTAAACACAATTAGGGGCGGTCTGACTTGGGGGCAGAAAGGCAAAGTCCCACCGGGCCTCCGAGGGTCTCAGCTGGCCCTCGAGTTAAAAATCTCGTTATTTAATTGTTGAAACCACAAATCAATAAAACAAAGATCTACAAGCCTGGTAACATGAGGGGTGAGGTTTTTGGAGTACAGAAACAAATTCAGGAAGTGGTGAAAGACAGCGTTTACGTATAGTGCCAGGCCCATGTCTTAAATTTATGTATATCAGACAGTTGTGATAATTTGTAAGCCAATACAAACACACCCCATATAATAGACAACCCCTAATCTAAAGCCAAAAGCTGTCCAGAGCGAATTTACCACATAACGCGCTCTAGCCGTCTGACTGTGCCGGGATTACTAAATCGCTTGGCAACTTTTTTCAGCGAACCTTATAAGCGAATGTATATTTGGCGTGATACAGTAGCTAAAATTCGCAAGACAAAATTTGAAAAAACTCAAAAAATTGGAGAAACTCGGTGGTGGGCACGAGAAAAAACCATTTGCTGCTTTAAATCACATTTGAGTTTATCTTAAAAGTTTGTAAATAATCGTTTAATATTACAAGAAAATTGACATAAATAATAGGAATAGAAAATAAGGTATTAGGTAATACAAAAATTGGCACTATTTTAAAAATTCACAGTTATTTTTAACCTGATTTAATGAAATAAATAATACCTAGTGTGTACTGGAACTGTTCAAAATGGCCTCCCAGTACGTCTATGCATTTCTGTAGACGATTTTCGAATGATCTACCTACATTTCTTAAAATATCTACAGCAATTTCCTGAACAACTTCTCCTACTCTTTCATTCATATTTTCTTTCGTAGTTATAGTAGCTTTGTAAACTTGCTCCTTAACGTCATACGTCCATCAAAAAATGTGGTTCTATCACATAATCCCCAAAAATTCCTCTCCAAACATTCAACGTCCATCTTGTTCTGCTATTTGTTTGTGAGATGTAAGGATTGATTGTGTCGCAATAATGAAAATTATGACGATTAACATGTCCATTTTTATGAAACCTTGCTTCATCGGCAAACAAAACAAAGTCAAAAAAATTTCTTTATTGTCCTATTTTTTGTTTTGCCCATTGACAAGATTGTATTCGGTTTTCATAATCCCTATCAATCAGTTCCTGCAATAGTTGAACGTGGTAGGGATAAAATAGGATTCAGTGGACTGAAAATCGGCTTGTATCATTTTCTCTTGCCAATTCTGTTATATTGCATGAGGATCTTCAATCACGCTCAAAAGTATAACTGTTTAATTTTCTTCATTTACTACATTGTTTGTTTGTTCCTTTTTCTCATATTCCACTTTCTCTGTATTAAATCGTTCCATCAAGCTCTCAAATGATTTTTTAGAGGGCTTTCTTCTTTCCGGATATCGCTCCTTATAAATTCGAGATGATAGCATTTTAAACTAATTTATAACTTAACATAAGTGTAAATACTTTGTCACATAGCGCTAATAATTAAACCTCAATAAGATAACTTTCGAAATGAAAAGTATTAATAATTTAACTGTTTTTAATGAAAAAGTAAAAATATCTCTAGAAATATCGATTTTAGATATAGAATATTATCACAAAACGTAGAGAATTAACGTGCCAATTCAAAAATACAGTAATATACAGGGTGTTCCATTTGAAAATATTGAGAAAATTCGCTTTGAAATGTCCTGAATTAGCGCTAGTATTATTATTATTAGCCGTTACTCGAGTCCGAGTATAAAAATGTTACAGTCGATAGATTGTGTACAATAAAAAACAAGTAAAAGGTGTAGTATATTGTAATTCCCATTCATCTACGGTGCACACGACTATGGCTATAGAGGCCAATTCGGGAGAGCACATGTCGACCGCAGTCAGGGCAAACATAGACCTGGTTAGGTCTTGGATTCGGCCTTCTTGCAGCAACATTTCTTTGATAGCTGGCCACAACCCCTCGCCATTCGGTTCTGTCCGCTGCAAGTTGTTCCCATTGCTCGTCTGCAATACCGCAGGATTTTAGATTTTCATGGAGAGCGTCTTTGAACCTTTTTCGTTGACCGCCACGCCTTCTTCTACCGCTTAGCAATTCACCATAAAGTGTACATTTAGGAAGGCGGTTATCATGCATACGATGAACATGACCTGCCCATCTTAGGCGTGCTCTTGAAATAAGCACCTCAATTGGAAGGCTGTTTGCTCTCCTGAGTACTTCCACGTTTGATATGTGATGGAACCAACGGATTTTCATCATACTTCTGAGGTGTCTTTGCTGAAAACGTTCTAATTCTTTCACATGACGACGGTAAGTGACCCAGCTTCCACATCCATATAGCAGTGTTGGAATGACAATGCTCTGTAGACAGCCATTTTCGTTGACAAAGCAAGGTCGTGGTTGTCAAATACTCTCTCTCTAAGTCCCCAGAGTGCTCTAGATGCAGCGTTAATTCTATTGCGAATCTCGCTGTCCATGTTTGCTTTGTCATTAACAACGTTGTCTAAGTAATTGAACTGATCCACCACTTCAAGAGAATTTCCGTTAAGTGTAATGTCTATTTGGTTCACTTGATGAGGAGTTGCCATAATCTTAGTCTTTCCAATGTTGATTTTAAGTCCCAAGGAATCATAGCTCTGGGCATACACATCTAAAAGTTCTTGAAGCTCTTCCGGCGTAGAGGCTAAAAGTGCACAGTCATCCGCATACTGGAGATCACAAATGAATCGTGTGTGTGTCTTCGTGAATGCTCTAAAGCGCCCTATGTTAAAGAGACCGCCATCAGAACGGTATCTGAGACCAATTCCTCTGACTGTCAGTTTGTTATCAACAATAATTGTTAGAGCAGTGGTAAACAAATTAAAGAGTAGGGGTGCCAGGACACATCCTTGCCTAACTCCAGTGAGGGTTTGGAAAGGTTCGGTTGCCTCATTATTATACACAACCTGGGCGTTGTTGTTTGTATGTAGACTGCGACATACTTCCACAAATTTTCTAGGGATACCTAAGCGGAACATAATTTTCCAGAGCACTTCCCTGTCCACCGAGTCAAACGCCTTGGTTAAATCAATGAAGGCCATGTGAATTTCTCCTTGATGTTCGAGTGCTTTTTCTTGAAGCTGTTTAAGTGTGAAGATTAAATTCGATGTGCCTCGGTGCGCTAGTATAAAATACACCCATCAATATTTGATGGTTGTGTCGTTGTAGTACATCCCTTGTCTACATAATTCAAAAATAAATCTTCTTAATAGTAATACACACACAGCGAATTGATTTGTTAAACCTTGTTCCGACCAAAATTTTCATGTTTTCGAATAACTCGGCAACGCCACGTCAAAAACAAAAAATGTGGAGGTCGATCGAAAGGTAATTTTACGCTGAATTGATAAATGTAAAAATATATAGGGTGTTCCGTTTAAAAAAAATGACTTTCATAAAAAGAATAATTTTTCAAAGTAATCTAATAAGGCCGATATTGAACTTTGACGCACTATTGGGACGCCCTGTATAAATTACAATTGTTTTATCAATCTTATTATTTTACGAGATCAGCACATATATTGTCTAAGCAATAATTTTTTAAATCAATTATCTTAATATAGTAATATGGCGGTCCCTCCACCCTTGTACATATGTCTGCAATGTCTACTTCATAACACAAAACCAGTCAAATTAAATATACTTATTTAAATTGGATTAGCCCAAGTTTCAGTCAAGTATATTAAATTTAAGTTATAATTACAGCCATCCATATACAAATTATTAAATACTGCACATTTAAAAGAGGTACATAAGGATTAAAAATTAGTTCACTGACCGTGTCATTCTAGAAAATTAATAAGACACGCCCCATACGGCCACAATTTAGGATTCATTGGTTTCTTAAATTTATCCTCCAGATTTGTTACCCGGAATGAAGAATAAATTGATATTGGTTCGCATTTAGCTTCCAGAAAATTTAAAAATGCTGCAAGTTCCTCAACTAATATATCTTTGTTCACCCTGTAGACCTGCAATACTACTAATTTTGAAACACCTTTAACGGTGTTCGAGTCTTTATTATCGCCTATTATAACACTTCTATTTCTTTTCTTTCGAACTACTTATTTCTAATAACTCTTAATCGACCGGCTCGCTGCATTGGGATATAAAAGGTCGCGCAATAACATAATTTGTTATTAACTTATAATACTTATTATATATTTAACTCATTTCCCGTTTCCACTATCATAAGGCCTAGTGACATCAATTACTGTTATTTTGGATTCTCATTTTTCATTATAATTTATATTAGTCATCATTATTTCTTATTTGTAAGTTTTTATAATTACTTTTATTTGACTAATTTTTTAAGTTCTTATCGTAGGTAGTCCGCTTTTTGTTCAAGATGATTCGATTTATGTCCATTTATTAGGACAGAATTTTTAAATAAACTAATTTAGATAGATATGTAACAAATCAATATTCCACACATTTCCTAGATTATTAATCTCTTTGCTTAATGATGTAATTAAAAATATATATGTCTATTTTTTATTTACCTGGAAATTCCACCACAGTATCGGAAAATGCATTGTCGCGTTGGCAGTACTCTCTCACAACACACACACAACAAATTATTGAATTTTTAGTGATGAAATTTACATCTCTGGATAATTTGTCACAATTAAATTTCTCACAATTTTTGCATTTCAAACCATTTACCTGGTTTGATTTGCATCTCTTGTGGGAGACAGCATTAGAATCACCTTGTGCAGCCGCCATCTTGTCATTCATGGCATGGCGATCAGTGGCGTATCCACAGGGGTTCCGCGGGTTCCGAGGAACAGGCCCATTTGAACAATTTAACACCTCATTCTTCGCAAAACGAAAGTCAAGTCAAATTAATTAGAAAATAAAAAAATGTAATTAAAACATAGTGCACACATTTATGCAATTCTTTCCTGAGTACTACCATGTTTAGTAATATTTGACATGTACCGCGTTGAGACATTGCGTATTCGTTCATAATATGCGCTACCTATGTGCATGGAGACTAGAAAGAAGCAGTCTAAGCCCCTTTTCACACTGGGCAACTAAGTCGCGCAGTTCTAATCTAAAGACACGAGCCGGGTGAGTCGTCGCGGCTATCTGCGGCTGCACGCCCGATCGCGCTGCTGAATCGCCTAATGTATAAAGGTATATGGACATCACGTACAAATGGTGTGTACGACTCAGCCGCACTACTAAATCGTGCTGGTAAATCGCCCAGTGCGAAAAGGGGCTAAATAATCTTCGCCCGTTGTAGTAGAGATCGCGTGTCCCGAAAATCGATGACAGTAACGCTCCTACTAACTATCTACTAAATCACGCTCATTACGCTCCTTTCACACTGAGCGACTTAGCAGCGCGATTTAATACTGCGGCTGAGTGAAAGGATATGCGACTAAGCCGCACGGTTCTAATCTAAAGACACGAGCCAGGTGAGTCGTCGCGGCTAGGATCGTAAGCCCCTTTTCACACTCAGCAACTTAGCAGCCCGATTTGGTAGTGCGGCTGAGTGAAAGGCTATGCATATGTTATAAAACGCCACGCGTTATTGGGAATCCTTATTATCCTCACTTTTTAAGAAACCGGTCATGCATGGAGATGTGTCTCCTTCTCTCTAGTCTCCCTGCTTGCTTTTAGGTAGATTTCTAATCTACCTATTGCAAAGTGTAGCATGTCACGCCTTTGAGAAAATTTCACTATAGTTTCTTAGTCTCTTCGATTATGGTCCCCAGACCTCAAAAATGCTCGCGTTCAAAAGTTTATATATGCTATATAATTTGTAAATACACTAGAGGGCATATACTTTGAGTCTATATCCCGGCTAAGTTCGAAGATGGGCCAAATCGCCTTCTTCGTTTAAAAATGGCGGCGGTTCAAAGTCTTAAAAAATTCTCAAAATTTTATTTCGAATCAAATATGTACATGCGATACATCGTTGGACGGTACTCACCTAGTACTACCACTTTTGTCTAAAACATTTTTTGCTAAAACACAGAAAAAATTTTAAAAGAAAAACGTGATTTATTTATATTTTGAAGACTACCTACGTGCTAATAGTTCATAAATGACAATAAATTGAAGTTGGGCAGTTCTGATAAAGATATACTTAATTATTTACTTAATTACTTATTTACTAAAATAATAGAGACCTAAAGCAGTGAAAAACAATATAGGACAAAATTTACCTTTCGGTTTTTTTTTTGTTTTTAACAATACCAGTCACAATAACAGCAGCCGAACGCAGGTTTTCTAAATTAGAAATAATTAAAATATATTTACTGATTCAAGAAAGGTTATCAAATTTAACGTTAATTTCGATTGAAAACCCAATAACACGAAATTTGGACTGATTTAATAACTAATTTTGCTAATGCTAAAGCAAGAAAAAAAATCCTTTTCTTAGATAAGTGATTTTTTTATACCTCTATGAAAAATGTTGTTTTACTTTATTTCTGCATGCCGTTAACTTGTATGAGAATATTTTATTTTCCTCTTTTTAGATAAGTCGACTGTTAATGAATAATATTGACGAGTATGTTTTTCTTCAAACCAAAATATCTAGAAAATACATATATTTGGTAGGCAAATAAGCAAGAAACATATTATGGGGCACCTCTAACAAGCCCGCAAGAATAGCTTGATTGAGGTCCCGCGGAACTCTTTCGAACCCAGGCCCGTGACAGCATCGCTACGCCACTACTTGTTGCTCCAAAAAGAAGATGCGTTTACATGATATGCCTATATGGACTTTCCTCTTTCTCTCATACTCTAGACTATGAAGGAGGGTTCCGCTGGTCTTAAGAGGTCCGAAAGATTTTATAATCGTTTTCGTTAATTTTTTTTCCGTTGAATCGATGGGTCCCTGATTCCAATCAGGGTAAAGTGTCAAAAATAGTGTTTTCACATTTTCCTCTGAGAAGTACACAAATATTAATGTGCTAAGTTCGATTTATAAATTTTTCTGCTGCAATTGCGATTGCAGTTGGAGTTGCCGCAGCTGTATCAATTGCATTCACGAAAATTTGTCATTTATGTACTCTTGCTGTTGCTGTCGTAGATTGTTTCACGCATGCCCTCCAAGTCTAAATCCTGTAACTTGTTTACGTTCTCCATGTGCGTTTTGGAAAAGTGAAGTTCTGTAGGTTGTGTTAAAATTGTTTGTTCTCAACAGCTCATAAACAAACTAAAACGGATTCGGAACAAATCATTTTGGGAACTGTTGGACTTCTATTATGTTCTTTTATAATGGCAAAAAGACGTAACCTGCGAAGGTAAAAAAGAAACCATTAAATAGGCGGCGAAAAGAAGAAAGCGGTTACAAATATTTTTAAAAATGAAAACCAAGATCGGATGGAACATGTGCTGAAGAAAGGCTTACTATCTCTTTGCAGTAAGTTCAATACATAGATATAATTTATTACTATTAAAGTTACAAAGCAAATACTACTTTATATGGTCTTAATGTTAATACATTTATTTTGTAGATATCTATCATAAGGCATGCAGAGTTTATCCTGGACATACTATGTTTTGCAACAGTGCACAAAATAATTGACGAGACCTGTCAGGTACTCTGGAAGGTACTTCACTATGAATACTTAAAATCCCCATGTGCAAAAGACGAATGGAAAGAAATATCTAAAGGATTTTACAATTTATGAAATTCTCCGAATTAAAGGTGCATGCCTCTGCAAAAAGTGGTTCTCTTTTCTTCATCTATAACAAGAGTTTTAGCGAATTATTTGTTCACGCTGGTTGACATTGGTGCGTATGGATTACAAAGCGACAGTGGAATTTTTTGAAATAGTATATTTGGACAACGATTGGAGGACAACACCATGAATGTTCCCAGAGGGAAAATATTCCACATACAAATATATCAATGCCATACATCATAGTAGTAGATGAAGCGTTTCCACTTAAACAATATATGAGACCCTACTCTGGCCCAAATCTATCATTAAAATAAATTTTTATTATAGAGTATCGAGAGCATGGCGAACAATAGAGAATACGTTTGGAATCCTGGTTGCTAGGTGGCTTAAGCAAACGATAGTTGCCAAAGTGCAAAATGTTCACAATATTGTAAAAGCAGTGAGCGCTTCACAATTTCTGTAAAACAAGAATGCATGATGCAACAAATATATACTGTCCTGCTGGCTACACCGACACTATTTTTAATTGTATATATGATTTTCTTTTAAACAGGTTTTTTCTCTGCAATGAGTTTCCTGTGAATTTAATTGATAATTTTAATCTTCAGATAGAATCCCATTAATTTGTACCTTTTTAAACTTTTGTATGTTAATTGATAACTAGTTCAATCTTTTTGGAGAATGTTTTTTTTTATTTGATTAATTTTAAATCTGTTTGTAAATTTATTTGGCATAAGATCGGCCGCCTGCCTCGTTTCTGAGTTATATACTCATTGTAACGCGACGGGAAAACATATTTTGTAAACTATATGAAATGAAATAAATGAAATATCAAACAGAATGAAATGTACATAAAAATGAATAAAGCTTTTTAAATTGTAAATTGTAATTGGGATAATGAAAATGGAACTTGGTGGGCAGAGGAGCTGTCGGTCGGTAGGTTATCCTCAAACGATACTAAAAAGTTACTCTATGACTTTGTATCTGAAGATGGTAGGAAGAGAGGGTTATGAGAGACGGGGAACCACACTGAAATTATAAATATTTAAATTTAAATGATATTTAGTGTGCTACTTTATAATGCTGTTTTTTTTTCATGCTAAATTGTATCATGTTTATTCTAATCCTTATTTCATAATAAAGTGCTATTAATACCTATAAACAAATCTAGTTGATCTGATCTTTAACCTCAACTTGTGTGCTATTTTCACAAAATTGTTTTAGTAGTATTCTAATATTTTAGGTCTTTTTCTATCTTTACATTTTAAATTGTATATGATGGTTGGATTGGTTGAAAAAAGAAGTAATAATAAATTTTTTACGATTTATCAAAACAGATATTTCATACTTGTAGTTTGTATAGTAATTTTTTTTAAAAACTACAGGTAGGCCTGTAAGATTATAAGTACTTTGTTGTAAACTATATTGAAAGGAAAATTCATGTTTTTTTTATTTATCACTTTAAAAAAAACATTTTTTAAGAAAACATTTAAATAAAAAAATATATAAAATAAAATAAATAGAAATCAATTCTCGAGAAGAAGGAGTATATTCATTCTTTCTTTTCTCCCTGGCCACAAGTGGCTCCATTTCATCAAGGCACTTTGATTTGTTGTCTTCGCACTTGTAATTTTAGAAATAATTTGTCGTGCCAACTCCGTCATTTCTTCCGAATGATCCTCAGTTGTTTGTCGTTTTCTAATAGATGCTGAAATATTGTACAATATACAATGTGTCCACGGCAAAGCGGTATTTTTTTTAGGATTACAAACACAATGTTTTGTATTCTGGTCTTGCTTCACTCAAAAACTATGTTTAGTATGTTAACTTTAAAAAAATTGTAGAGGGCGCTGGTAACAAAAATAAAAATCATATCAAATAAAGTGCCTTTTCTGTGAGAAATATTGAAGCATTTTATTAGAAAAACTTGCTCAGAATTAAAAAATGTGATATTGTACCAGATTACAGAACTTACATTTTTTTTAATTTATAATTTTTTTAAGGATTATAAATGTAATGATAATTTAAATTTATTTATTCTACCCATGTTCCTCCGTTTTCAGCACACATCTCAACTCTGTTCTCAAATTCTTTGTAGTTATTTTGAATGGCTTGAAGGTTAATTGAATTTATAGCATTATTTGTAATTCTCTCTTTCAGTATATTTACAATTTACATCCGTTGTTAAATCATGGGAATAAACAATTTGCTTCAGATGACCTCATAAATAAAAATAGCAAATAGTCAAATCAGGCGGTCTGGGTGGATACGGAAAGGATAAAAATCGTCCAATCCACTTTTTTGGAAAATTATTATTCAACCAATTCTTTACTATTTGTATGCTGTGAACGTGCTCTTTCGTCCAATGGGAGGTATTTAATTGTTCATGAAAAATGTTTCCAGTAGATTTAAATATTTATGCTGATTTAATTTTCCATCAGTGAAGAACAATTCTAAAATTTAGGTTTGTATTGCTCCAGTAGCGGTAATTCTGACTAGACACAACACCATTGGTGGTAAAAGTTGCCTCATCAGAGAAAATGATATGTCGATGAAAAAACCGGTTTTCTGCAAATTCTTCCCCCATTAACATACAAAAGTATAAGCATTTATCTTCATCACCGTACTCAAGATTATGTCGAAATCTTGTTTTGAATGCAAAACTTTGTTTTCTTTGAATATTTTACAAATTAACGATTTACTTATCCCTGTATCACTAGCGCGCTTTCTTAAAAATAATTTTGGATTCTCTCTGAGAGAATCCATCGCTAATAATGTTGCTGCATTATCTTCATTGTATTGTTTCTTCTATTTATTTACATTTCCAATTTTCTTGAATCTTTTCACAATTCTCCATGCCCTTTGTATCGTTAGGGCGATATTCAGAAACTTTTCATTAAACTTTGAAATCACATTTTTGATCCTAGATTCGCCAGTGCCACAGCATAGTACTAGATAAACTTTTTCTCGTAAAGTTGACATTTTTAATACAAACAATAAATTATTCTGACACAAACGCGGATCGTTTTTATTTTTGTTTCGATGACATATACTTAATACATTAAAATTTTATAAATAAAAAATCCAGATGGCAGGGGCCAGTCGGAAAGGCAGATTTCGTTCTATATTGTTTTGCACTGCTTAAGGTCTCTATTATTTTAGTAAATAAGTAATTAAGTATATCTTTCTTAGAACTGCCCATTTTCAATTCATTGTCATCTATTTATGAACTATTCACACACAGGTAACCTTCAAAATATAAATAAATCATGCTTTAAAAAAAAAATATCTGTGATTTAGCAAAAAATGTTTTAGACAAAAGTTGTAGGTCCAGATGAGTACTATCCAACGATGTATCGCATGTACATATTTGATTCGAAATAAAATATTCAAAATTTTTTTAAGACTGAACCGCCGCCATTTTAAAAATTTTCCTATGCGTTTGAGCAAAAAATGTTTTAGACAAAAGTTGTAGGACTAAATGTATTTAGTTCTGTAATTTGGTAAGTCATATGTTTTAATTCTGAGCAAGTTTTTCTAATAAAATTTTTCAATATTTCGCACAGAAACGGCACTTTACCTGATGCGATTTTTATTTTTAAGCTAGTACCAGCGCCCTCTATAAAGTTTTTAAAGTTCAACATACTAAAAATAGTTTTTGGGTGAAGCAAGAGCAGAATACAAAAAGTTGAGTTTGTAATCCAAAAAAAGTTGTCATTTACGTGACCGTGGCTATTAATTTGAGTTCCGTTTGAATCAATTTTTAAGAATTATTAACTGTTTTTATAAAAGTGTTGTAGGACCAATAGCTGTATAAACTCAGATTAAGAATCTTCCTTAGTCTGAGGTATAAAATCATGAGAGAATGACAGCCTCTGAAGTTGACCGTTTCTTCATTACAGTTACCTGTGCTTTTAACATATCGCTGATATGGAAAGTTCTGTCTCAAAACTATAAAAGAGTTGGAAGTTGCATCATCCATGAAAAAGTGTGACGAAGGCAAATCGATGCGGAGCCGGCGTTGTCACAAAATATGAACACTAGCATATTAATATTTCTGTACATCTGAAAAAAGAACGAGTATACACCGTTTTTGACAGTTTCTCGTGAATAATTCGAAATTAGACTACTGTTGCCATCTAAGATCTACACCAATGGATCCGACATTACAAAATATGTAAAAATAGACACTATCATGTCAATATTTTTGTATCCTTAAAAAAGTGCGAGAAAAATTCTTCGTGACAGACTACAGACTAATTCGAAATTGGACAACTTCTGAGCCATGGAACCTACGCTAATCATCCCAGCGTATTGATGCTAATATGCTAATATTTCAGTATATCTTTAAAAAAATGCGAAAATACACCATTCTTTAACAGTTTCTCGTGAATAATTTGAGGTAGGACCTCCTCTGGGATTTGGGACCTCTATCAATCGGTCCGGCGTATTAAAGTACATAAAAATGGGCAATAAGATTTTTGACAGATTCTCGTAAATAATTCGAGATAAGACAGCTTCTAGGATCTGGAACCTACGTCGACCACTCCAACGCATCAAGGTACATAAATATAGACACTGCCAAGTTGATATTCTCATATGTCTCAAAAGAAAATGGGAGAAGATACCATCTTTACCAATTTCTCGTAAATAATTCGATCTAGGATGACGTCTGGGATCTGGGTCGTACGTTGATCTATCTAGCGTATCAATCAATAAGACTTTATTTCTTATTTCAATATAAAAAAGTACCTCCCCAGAACCCACACCGGGTCCGACCGTGCAACCACCGCGCTAATGTGGTGGCAGATTGCATGGCCGGGCGGAGTGGGACTGGTTCGGCTAAAAAGAAAATTAAAACAACTAAACCCAGGCTCCTTCCATCGCAGACGGATTATAAAAGGTGTTAAAATTAGGAACATGTTTAAAGAACACACTTAACAAAACTGAATAAAAACTACATGCTAAATTAAAACACTTGCGCACTGATCACTTTTAATTTCGTAGCTGACGCTAGCACCTCAATTTGAACGAGGCGCCTACCGCGAGATAAGTCAATGCTGGGCTGCGCATGGCTAGCCTAAACTTTGATTTTAAAAAATTTGGGTTGTATATGTTTTGATTTTCTAAAAAATTGTGAAGCCAAATGAATTTAGAGACAAAAATGTACAAAAAGAAAACAAGAAAAAACAAACGCAACAAACAGGTTACAAACAGAAAGGAAGAGGGGGACAGGAAAGATTTAAAGGTACAAAGGGTATGAAATGTCAGTAAAGGTGGATAGGGTAAGCGGAAGTTATAGTTGTTGAAGTTTGGCTACAGGGGTTGCAGGAAAATTGGTAACGTCTGGTACGGTAAAGGGAGTTTAATCCGAAATGGAGCATTATGCTGCCTAATTTATGTTACGTGTCTTGTTAGCGGACTATCGCCCAGCTTGAAGGAGTAGAAATTTTGGGAGATCTGCTGGACGTAATCCGCTATCGGGGTTATGTCGCTGCAACGTGCGTATAGGTCTCTGAGGGAGGTGTACCTTCCAGAATTAGAAATGAGGCGCATAAATTTGTGCTCGAGCATTTTTAGTTTTTTCATTGTCGTGGCCGGTATGCTGCACCACACCGGCGCCGCGTATGTGATGGACGGCCTGATTACCATTGTGTACAACAATTTTTTATTTTGTCTGTTGAGTCTGCAACCCCTGACCATAAGCGGATACACACTCCTGGACAGGGAATAGATCGTCCGTACGGTCTCATCTATGTGGGTGTTCAACGTCAGTCGTTGGTCCAGTCTAACCCCCAAGTACTTCACGTATCTTTTAGTTGGAATTTTGTTTCCCCTGATCGAAATGGGTTTTATGATTTTATTCTCTGTAAAACAGACGCGTGAAGACTATCGCCTCAGATTTCTCAACGTTCACCCGAATCTCCCACTGGTCGTAATAAGCCGTGGCACGAGCCATGTGCGCCTTCAGCAGCATATTCGCTGCTTGGGCGTTGTGTGAATGCGCATATATGGCTGTGTCATCGGCGTACATGGCCAGCTTCGTATTCGGGAACTCTGGAAAATCGGAGACGTACAGGTTGTACAACTTTGGTGACAGGCACGATCCTTGCGGGGCTCCCGCGCGAATGTACCGCCGTGTTGAGAGTTTGTTATTCACTCGAAGGGATCTGCCCGTCAAGAACGAGTGAATGAGCTTAATGAAGTAGGTCGGAAAGTTGTAGTGGAGTAGTTTGTAGAGTAACCCCGGGATCCAGACGGTGTCGAACGCCTTCTCAATATCGAGGAGCACCATGGCGGTGTTCTTCCCGAGGTTGTATTGCACTTTGACACCGTTAACTATCCTAACGACCTGTTGTACCGTGCTCCTGCCCTTCCTGAACCCGAACTGAGACTCATCGTCGATGTGAAGATCTAGCGTATCTGTGCTCCTTAAAAGAAAATGCACAAAAACAGCATATTTGGCACTTTCCCTCGAATAGCTCGAAATTAGACCAAAGCATAAGACTGTCTAAGTAGAACTATGACAGGTATAGTGATATAAATTTTCATTCAATAATTTCAGTCGTTTGCAAAATTAGTTAATTTAAATTAAAAATAGTGCCAATCTTCATATCTTATAGTTTTAAATTAACTAATTTTGCAAACAACTGAAATTATTGAGTGAAAATTCATATAACCACACCTGTCATAATTCTACTTAGGTAGTCTTAAACTTTCTTTTATCAATATATGTATAAAAAAAAGTTATGGTCAAAAATAATAAATATTTGACTACCGGTAAATATTTTTGTGATATATGCAGACGACGGGCTAGTTCTTGTAACTGGCCAGTTCCTAAGCGTCGTCTGCGACAGAATGCAGGTAGCCTGCAGAATTATTGAAAGATGGTGTGGTGAGACGAACCTTTCAGTCAACCCATCCAAGACTGAACTGATCCTCTTCACCAAAAGGAGGAAAATAAAGAATTTCAGGGCACCAATAATGTACGAAAGACCCCTAGCACTATCGCAAGAGGTCAAGTACTTAGGGGTGATCCTGGATAAAAAACTGTCATGGGGAGCACAGGTCGACAGAATCGTAGAGAAGTCAACGGCAACTGGGGATTTAGTCCACGGATCCTGCACGGGTCTACACGGCGGTAATCAGACCTAGACTCCAATATGGGTCGGTGGTCTGGTGGCCGAGTGTGAACCGCATCACCACGTCTCAAAGACTGGCAAAAGTTCAAAGACTTGCCCGTTTTGGGATTACAGGCGCAATGAGGACGACACCTACAGCTGCCTTGGAAGTAATGCTAGGGCTGCCAACGCTTCCAGCCTGGATTAAGAAGGAAGCCATGGCGGCCCACCCAAGAATGCGAGACTCAGGCAGCTGGCGGTGTAGTGGAAGGACAGAGGGTCATGCAGCCATCGCCAGATTGGCGGAGGCGGAGATATCTCCGCCCTTAAGGTGAGGGAAGCAACCGACCGCCTGAGATTAGAGAGAAAGTACACTCTAACCCTACCTAGTAGAGAAGAGTGGGCAGAAGGAAAGATTAATTTCCCCCCGAACTCCCTGGTGTGCTACACAGATGGTTCCCTTCCTGTAGATGGACAGAGGCAGTCATCGGGGGCAGGAATATTCCTGGAAGGCAGGGAAGTACAGGAGAGCTTTGCTCTAGGATCGTACACTACTGTCTTTCAGGCAGAAGTATATGCCATCCTAAAAGTGGCATATAAGGAAGAAACGAGGAACGGTACGGAACAAAATATTTGTATCTATTCAGACAGCCAGGCAGCACTTCGGGCGGTCTGCTCTCCTAGGACGAGGTCCCCCCTCGTCCAGGAGTGCGGAGATGCTCTAGAGGAACTTGCCAGGCACAAGAAAGTGAGCCTGATATGGGTTCCGGGACATACCGGGGTCCCAGGAAACGAGAGAGCCGATGAATTGGCTAGGCTCGGGGCCAGGGAGCCCTGTCTAGGCCCGGAGCCCATGTTGGGAATTACAAGGAAACATATCGCTACGGCCCTTAATGAGTGGGCACAACCAACATTGAGGGAACATTGGAGGCTGAGTAGCGGCTGCAGACAGGCTCGAGACTTCGTAACGGGGCCGAACAAGTCAAGGGCGGCCTGGTTGCTAGGTAGAAGCCGGAGGACCCTGAACCAACTGGTCGGAGTCCTAACTGGTCACTGCAGGCTCAGAAGACACCTATCACTGATAGGGGTTGAGGTAGATCCCACCTGCCCAAGATGCGGAAGTGATGAAGAAACATCGTTTCACTTCTTAGGGCAATGTGAAGCGTTCGGGCGCCTGAGATATGAACTCTTCGGCGCCACAACGCTCCCAAAAGAGGAAATGGACTCTCTCGAATGGAAACATGTCCTGACCTTCATTGGAAGATCAGGAAGGTTTCAAGAGAGAGTAGGAGGCCGAGTAGAAGTGAATGGTTGAGGGGACGTCAGGGGAAGGTAAAAAGGGCCCATTTGTGGCCTACTTGCCAGGCACTAGGCCTCCCCCAACAATTACTACTACTACTACTACGTAATAGTGATAAGATATTGGAAGGACATATAAATAGAAAATAGGGTCCACCCCATCAACGCCTTATATAATATAATTAAATGGTCAATGTCTAGTATATTTGACCAAATTTGAACATAAGTTTGTGCATGTGCAATTTATTGTCTACTGATTGTACTTGATAATTTCATTTTAAATTCCCATCTATAATGACACCCACATATTTAATTTTTTCTGCAGATTTTGCTTTTATTTTTTCATCCTCCTGTATTTGAATTTCTTTAAACAGTTACCTATTTCAATTTTGCGATGCCAATGGCAAATAATATGTTTTTTTTTTTTTGTATAATTCATGAATATATTTAATTTTCTTTAAAAATATTTCAACTCATATTAGGTTTATTATTTTCATAGATATCATGCCACTCTTGGGATATTTTTTTATTGCAGATAGTCATATAATGGTCACTTAGATTTTTAAACAAGTATGTGATCTAAGCAAGACTTTCAATTAGTAATTTCTCTAGTAAAACTATTTATTTGTTCATACAAAATATCCATATAGGCATTCTTCAACAAACAAATCATTCGATAGAATATCAATATTGGTGTCTCCGACTAGTGTTGCATAATTGGAGGCTTTTAAGTTTTTTAAATTAGAGTTAGATTCATTATGTGGGAAGAATTATTATAGATTTAACATAGGTATCTTTGCTTCAATGTAAGAACAATTATGATTTGATATGGACAGGTTTCAATAACAATAAAACTGAAGAAGACACAGTCTTTTGGTAGGTATATTGTAGTAATAATATGTTGTAGTTTGAAATTAAAAGGTGATATTCCAAAATTATTAACCATAATGCGTAATGGCTGATAGACAGTTTAAGATAAAAAAAATTTAAAAAAGTTTTTATTTAAAAAAGCTTTTATTAAAAAATGCTCTAAAAAGTAGAAAATATACTTTGAAGTAAATCAAACCCATCATTTTGTTACATTATATAATTTTTTTTATGATATAACAGCTTTTCGCGAGATTTTCCTGTGTAAAAGAGATTGCTCGCGACAAGCTTTTATATCATAAAAAAATTATATAATGTAACAAAATAATGGGTTTGGATTTCCTTCAAAGTTTATTTTCTACTTTTTAGAGTATTTTTTAAATAAAAGTTTTTTTTTAAATATATTTTTTTAAATTTTATTTTTTCCTTTTTAGTCTTTTGATATGCTGTAATACCCAGATATCGATTTTGAGACGAATAGGACCATAAACTAAAGTCGTCCGCCAGCTAGAACTAAATTTTTGAATAGAAATTCGTAATCCGCGACCCCAAAACCCCCAGATGTCGATTTTGATCGATTTGGATCTAAATGACAAAGTCGTCAGCCATATTGGCGCCACCATTTTGAACTTCTGAATTTTGACCAAGAATTCATAATTGGCGATCTCGAAAAACACAAATATCGATTTTGAGTCGAATCGGATCATAAACGATAAAGTCGTCCGCCATCTTGAAGCCGCCATTTTGTTTTTTCTTATATGAAAATGTTAAAGTGTATTGTCACCGGACTTATACACGTGCAAAATTTTAAAGCTCTAGCTTAATTAGAGCTAATCGAAATTTTGATTGCAAGATTTGCCCTAAACCAACTGACAAACATACATTGCAAGTTAAATAAAAGCTTTTAAAAAGTATGAAAATGTGAAATATGAAAGAGTTTCAACTTTTTATTCAGTAGGAGATCTCTATTTAATGTTTAAATTAAATTATGTACCTACATATCATCTGTAATGTAAGATATAGTACAGTAGTTTTGACAGAATTGAAAAAAAATGCATAAAGTAGGTACATTTTTACTTTAGTTTTCAGTTTTACCATTTCTTGTATTTGGATTTGGTATTCTTATTTATGCAGGTACAAAATTATTTATTCACTTTGGTAATATCTAAATATACATCTATCTATTTACCATCAGCCATAGAAAATATATGTATCTACCTACCTATTACTTTTAAATGGAATTTCGGATCTTATTTTTCACACCTTAATTTGTCATGTTTAACCATATTTGTTTATTAACCTTGTCGGATTAGTCCTAAAGAATATTTTCTGAAAAAAAATTATCTACAATTATAAATTTTTGAATATAAATGAAACAAATAATTTAATGTTACTTTCTCTACCAGCCTCCTCTCCCCGATTTTATTGCATAAACTAGGTATCTAATAACGTTTTCGTGTAGCCATAAAATACTTTTAATGTATCCCAAAAATATTGTTGGAGAAAAGAGCAATAGACCATTCTAATTCTACCCTAAGGGCCAAAAGGTTCGACCCACCCTCATAAAGAAGATTACCAAAAGATAAATTTGCCCCTTGTCAAACCCAAAACATAGCTATACAGCCACAAGTGTGCGGAAATAAATTTTGAGCCACCGCAATAAAACGTGCTCTATCGTTAAGCGACTCGTTGACGGCCAAAGTAGGTATGTACCAATATTATTTTCTACTTAAACTTGGAGCATCTACAAGTGTTTGCAGTTGACCAGGATGTTATTGCACAGTTTCGTATTCATTTACTGACAGTTGTTGTTTGGCTGAACTAAAACATAAATTGTGGGGAGAAACTGAATCGAGAGACTGATTTACACTGGTTAAATTTAGGAATATAGTAAATAGTGTTTTATTTATTTTAGTCGGATTTTAGGAGATGAATTCGCGGAATATTCTGAGAAATTATACAGTCCATTACATAAACGTGTGGGATGAATGTTAAATTAGATAATTCTGATAACTAAATTGTAAGATCGACTAAGTTTTTCAATGAATTTCATGAGTCTGATTAGGTATTCGTATTGTATTAATTATTATGTTGACCATTAATTAATTACGTTTGGCAGAAGTTTAATTTCCAAGAACTTTTAGGGGCAAATTATTTTTTAGTTTATTGAAAATTCATTATGACAAAGACATTATTTTGTTAGAGGGAAAAATTCGGAGAATATCCAGTATATACGTATACTAGTCCAATCTCTATGGATATATTTTTTATAAAAGTGGTCCAAGATTTGAATCAAGTATTGATGAATCGCATTTCATGTTCTCTGGTAAAATAAACCCAAATCCATGTCTGTAAAAACCGGAAGTTTGGCCTTGCGTTACCTTATTGACAAAACTATTTCATAAATCTTACCTTTTGTTGGTGCTAAATCGCTTATTAAGAAATAATTTCGAAGGTCTCAAAATTGTCTATAACTTTGTCCATTACAGCATTGTCGTACGATTAATTTTTTTTAATTTTTTAACACGCGAAATGTAAAAATGATGTAAACATTGTTATTTCTTGTATTTACTTCGTTATCACAGGGCCTACGTCAAACATACTATAAATACAAAACTTGTAGAAAATTAAAAATCAATAATTTTATCTGGCTCATTCAAATACATCAGCTTACACTGCGTTGCAAGCATTCGGCACATTATTATTTTTATCTTTTCCACACCACCCCAGAGAAGGTACAGTTAAAGGTGCGTCCTTTTGGGCATCCTTCTTTCCGAACTAACACCATTCTTTTGAAAAACTTCTGTTTTATGACTCTGACTACGTGACTAGCTCTAACTTAATGAAAAATTAAAGTACCTAAATTAAACATCATATTTTTTTGATAGGAAATACTTAAGTGTCTAAAATATTTAACGACTATGACGTATTGTGAGAAATTCAGGTGTTTATTATCTTAAGTGCAGATATATAAGGGTCTCTAGAAGAACTGAAAAAAATAGAAGTTTTGAAAAACATAGCTTATTGTCAAATATGATTTCACAATTTTTAAGTCGAAATTCAACAATTGCAGATCAGATATTAGAGTTTAGAATTACCATTTCTAATAAAATTATTATTTCATATTATTTTTATTGAATTTTACTTTAATTTGAGGAGGAATTTTTTGAAATACATTTATTTAACGCCGGCCTATTTCCGCTACTGAGGCCTAACACCGACCCCTGTAAACGAGCTACCCTCAACCAGGGATTTTGCCGAACCTCTTCCCTTAAGAAGAGTAGGAATCTTTTACTTTCCTAACATTTAATAGACAAGGGACCGACGGCTTTACATCCCCTCCGAAGGATGGTATATCCCCTATACAACTCTCGCCTAAGGTTGTATAGCTTCCGCGCATACAGTAATGTACAAGCCGCTGGAAGATGTGCGAGGCGAGGACGCGGTCTTCGTTGGAACTATTAATCGCACCTGACGTTGCTTTACATCACATATCGAAGTATGTACATAGTAAAGACGCACCTACGCTCACCCCCCTTGGGGAGCAATTAAGAAATACTTTCCTGCTTAGCTCTAAGCCATGATATATGCATAATTTTAAGACTTTAAAAGTCCAAGTACATGCTCAATTACATAGACATAATTGAATGCATCTGAAATGGCTATATTTTGACAATGCAGAGACCTTGTACATTTACGAGACTTATAGATATATGGAGCTTTTGGTCTATGAGCTGATAATGAAAAACTCCAAGTTATTAAAAAATATATTGGGGATACCTACATGTATGGTCCTTCTATAAAGAGTTCAGCACCATACCCATTTTCCTTTTAGAAGTTGTGGATCTCTAAGGGTTAAAAATCGATTTCCCCAAATTTCTTTTTCCTATTAACTTTACGAATAAAAAATATACGTAAAAATAATTGTCAGAAAATTCTCAATAAAAAAGGCAACTTATAATTTTTCTGGTTCTACAATCATTTTCGAGATCTCACAGTTCGAGTTACTATGACAACTAATTGAATTTTGATATCGCCCCGGAAATTCGAGATCATCTCCGATGATCTAGATGATGTTCAATGATTGGGCATCATCTAGATCATCTTATACTGGATGACAAGCACCCCCTTTTTTGAAAATATGAAAATTAATAAAAAATCATTATTTGGAAACTTTTTAATACTTTCGGATTAGCGGGGAGTTACACTAAAAATTAGTCGCGATACTCTAGATTTGAAATATCACTTTGATCCTTGGCAAAAGTGAATTTACTTTTTTTTAAATAATATGGGTTCGATTTTTTGCTTGTGGAGAGTTACACCGCTTACTCCTAAAGAAGAAAAAAGCCCCCTCGCCGCCATGCGGTCTTGAGACGAAACGAATCTCCTAAAGGGCACAGAATTGTCTTGCTAACACTTGATTTAGGTAGTTTCCTATAGACCACGGTTTTTTTAGTGCGTTAATTTATAAATATTATTACCTTTCTAAAATAGAAGTTATTAAAGAACATCTGTTAATTTTTGACGCGAATCATAATTACATTTTTTAAGAACAAAATCATTGTGATACGTAGGATTACACTATTTAATTGCACTCCTCTTCTCTCAATGAATTTAGGTTATTTTATATTGTCTACATACTATTATTATAGTACGTGTTGGATACTTCGAAGGGAGACATCTCTGCTTCATACATAAATCAAATTGTCAAGTAAAGCAAATTGGGCGTGAAAAATCGATTGTTTTGTATAACAGCGTGATTACAGTTGGCCTTTATGAACAGATTTTGTCATTGTTTCTGAAATATAATAGACTTTTTAAATTAAATAGGATATACTCATATTGATCAAATAGAAAGTCAGGAGTCACACAAGTTTACAAAATAGTTGTAGTAATTAATGTATATACAGGGAACGCCAGTTATACGTCACTTCTTTTTTACGCATATCTGTTAATGGAAATGGAGTCCTTCCTTTGATTTTGAGCGAACAATTAATTAACTTCTGTTACTTAATTGTGAAACAGACTAATAATATAAGTGCCATAATAACGATAGTAAGGCATACTTTTTCCCAAGTTTTACAGTATTTTCCCACACACATTGACCAGATATCTCTCAAAAATTCTATTCCTTCAAGCTAACAAGAAAAATAACACAAATTAGACAACATAATGCCACATTTCGGATAAAATACACCCTATTGTACCAGACGTTACCGATTTTCCGGCAACCAGTAGCTAAACTTCACCAACTATAACTTCCGCTTACCCTGTCCACTTTTACTGATATTTCAAACCTTTTGAATCTTTAAATATTTCCTGTCACCCTCTTTCTTTCTGTTTGTTTCCTTTTATCCCGTTTGTTTCTTGTTTTCTTTTTGTACATTTTTGTCATTTTCATTCAAAATTTTCAACAAGAAACCAAAATTCCCGAAAAACCAAAATTTTTAAAACCACAGTTTAGTCCAGACGGGCCAGCGTATGTGTAGCCCAGTGTTTTTACACCTCACAGAAGGCTCCTCGTTTAAGTTGAGGTGTCAGCGTCAGTGTCAAAATTAAATGGTAAAAAGTGAAAGTCTTAATAAATGTGTAGTTCTTAAGTTTTATAAAATCTGTTTTTTAAATGTATGTAATTTTAACACCTTTTTTAATCTATGTGTCAGTGGAAGGAGTACACTCTTAAGTTTTAATTGTTTTTGAGCCAAGTCAGACTCCATCCGTCCGGTCCTGCTATCCGCCACCGCGAATCGCGCGGTGGTTGCACGGCCGGTTTCGGGTGGGTTCTGGGGAGGCAACTGTAATTAATAATTTTGAATAAAGTTATATTGAATTGAATTGGGACCAGAAAGAAGAAAACAGAGATCGACAAAAGCTTTTACCGATCTCTAATGCCCGTTTTCATGTCTTGGCCAATAAAACGTTAATATCTTTCGGAAAAATTCTCCAGAAATAGTATAATTGGTCGATTGTAAAAAGTTATTCTTCTCAATTTAATTTGTTTCTTTTAACTGATGGAGAGTTTTCGGTTTCATTTTCATTCCTCATCTTCGCCTTCCTTTTCTCTTCCTTCCTCCTCATTATCATCGCTATCACATAACGAACTAGAACTAGAACATTTCATTTCATGAATTTTGAACCATCAGAGAATTTTTATCATATTCAACTTATAATGTTCGTAGAATGAATTTCACAAAACATTTGAGTACCATTTATCTGCAACCACAGTTATTTCTCCATCCTTTAACGTACGGCCTGCAAAATATCGAAAATTGATTTACCCTCAACAAAAGTAGGGAATACACTGTTATCTGCTAAATCTCTCCAACCCCACACACGCGGATTCAAATTATTTCCTGTCCAGTGATCTATTTGTAAATAGCCATTTATCAGCATGTTCGTCAACCAACGACTTCTTTTGAGGGTGGTAAAGCAATTTATTTAATAATTTTTGGTAATGAATTTTTTGAAACATGTAAATCGGTATTAATTAATCATTTCTTCACCCATTGCACATTGCCGATTGCACGAACATCGATTATCAAGATGATAGTGAGGAAAATACTCCGGTGCTGCTAAAAATTCACAAAATTAAACTGTTCGATACATACCATCTGATTCCAAATGTAAAAACGATGAGAATGAAGATGTAGAAAGTAAAGGAAAAGAGAATGACGAAGTCGAGGATGACAGAAAATTAAACAGGAACGAATTAAATTCAAAAAATTACTTTGTTTCATGTGTGATGTAATTTGATGTAGATAATAATATAAAAGTATTAGAACAAAATTTCAGGTTGTCGTTAATTTTTTGAATGCTTTAGAAAATTTGGGTTTATAAAAATTGTATTTTATTTTTTCAGTTAGTTATTTTTAACATTAAAATTTATATAAAAAGTAGATTATATGTATACCTACCCAGTAAAATAACAACTTTATCACTTTAGAAGTTTTCTTATTGTTAATTTATATTATGAATACAATAATTAGTTTAAATTGAAGTTAAGTTTCTTCATTTTTTCGTCCCCTGTTGAATTAACCGACAAATTAACTAGTAAATATCATGGAGACGTTACTAGGAACGAAAAGAATATC
Organism: Leptura quadrifasciata; assembly: GCA_963675555.1. Classification (NCBI taxonomy): domain Eukaryota; kingdom Metazoa; phylum Arthropoda; class Insecta; order Coleoptera; family Cerambycidae; genus Leptura; species Leptura quadrifasciata. Next base: position 50,436,841 of record OY776678.1, read on the forward strand.
CTTTATACACCATACTACTTATTAGAGAACTGTAACCAACTAAAAATTGTTATTAGAAATATACATAACCATTATGTTATGCTATTTAATAAAATTCATAAACAATTTTTTCACAAATCGTTTCGATATATCTCCTACAGTTTTGGCTGCACATCAAATTTTTTCTGCATTAATAGCAATTCCCCAAAGGGACCATGCACATTCCTACACACAAACATTCCTTAAGTAATAAACTACAATTCGCATCAAAATCTGTTCAGTGATTGTCGAAATTTAGCGTGTTCGTGACTCTTTTCACAGGCATTATCTAGATGGATAAAATACCTACCTATGTAGTTATGAGCAAGTTTCGTTTTCGTTTTTAAAATAATAATTTATTATTTAAAAAAAAGTTCTTTAAATAATTAGCTGTGAATATATAACATGCAAAAAGTTTTAAACAAGAAAATATCTTATATGATCCGAACATAAACAAATATTAATTAATTTTTATCAAGTCGAGATTAATTTTAGGGCTATTTCGGTTATCTCCTGACACTGATATAAAATATATAACTAATCGCTTATCAGTAAATGCCTGCCTATCAAAAAATATGAATTATATTGACAAAACCTTAATTTTGTATTATATCTGAGTACTTACTATTCCTGAACAAAATATTAAAATGTAAACAACACCAGTGTGAACCTGTCTTTGGATGTAAAACCGGCACCACAGCTTTGCTGATTAAAGAATAAAGTCGAAGCAACAGGTGGCAACGTGGTAACACAACCACGCATCTTGACGCGTTTAAGAGACTTAATAAAAAGAGACAAAGCTAGGGAAACAGATGCGTTGAAGAAGGATAAACACAGTAAAAACTTGTACTTATATCATATGAGTATATTATTATTAATTTATTCTCGACCATATGCATACGATTCCAGTGAAAATAAATATGTGAAACAGAGGCTGGAAACTGGTGTTCACATTGAGTCTGCTTTGCTAAAAATAAAAGGCGCCAAAACTTCCAACGAAAACAAGATACTCATTGAAGAGAGAAAGTGATGTGTTTTTGTAAACTAATAGGTTCTGTGTTGTCATATTTCTGTAGGCGAAGCTGTAAAATGATACCGGCGCTGCAATATTAAACCGGCAACGTTGTTGAAAAGTGATATTTTGCTGCCACAAACTGTGTGATATCACGTAGCGTAGGAAGGGCAGTCAACGCTGTGTTTTGTCCAAGTCTGTATTCAGCAATTATTTCTTGTATGTATATTTTAAGTGGACTGAAATGAAATGAAACCGTTTATGCAGACCATGAAGTTGTTAATCATTTTCTTATCGCGGTTTTCGTTGCAAGACCAGCGATTTCTTAATTTTGCTCTAGACAGAGGAGCGCGGTGGAGTTTCTGTTCTGTTGGATTACAATGTACTTAAATATTTTATATTCTACCTACTTACTTTATTTTATAGTTTGCCTGCAATATTATCGATATAATTTTGTGGGAATTTATTTATTATTTGGAACCTAAATAGGTACCTATGTAAATTTTCGCATCTAACAGATAACAGGAAATACCTAATTCATTTCAAGAAATGGCAACAAATATTGATTGCTACGAGTTAGGTACCTGTACCTTCCTACCTATCTATTTTGAATTCATAGTTTAATATTTCGTTACTGATAGGTACCGTTTTCTGGCAATGAATAGTAATTTATATACCTAGGTAGATCCCTGCTCCCTTGAAATATAAATAAATTATGGAATTTGCGATGACTAACATGTTGGTAGGTAGGTATATAATTTAAATGAAATTCAGAAAATTTTCGTGATTATAAGTACCTATGATTATCGAAAATTTTAATCTTTTCAAACATAATTGTTTAACTTTAAAAAAATAGAATGCATAAACAATTTTACTTACTTATACCTAGCTACTGCAATGTTATTCTTATGCAATTTTTTCCTAAAACTACTGCAAAAATTATATATTATGTAGTACGTTATTTTATATTGTAGATGGTATATAATTTAATTTAAGCAACAAATAGTTTCCTGTTGAACAAAAAGGTGGAATAGTTTTATACCATCGCTTTAGAAGTTAAAAATATACTAAATTTATTAATCCTTTTTGACCTTGAACTACCTCTCATTGCGTTTGCTCATAATAATAATTTTCTACCTATACCTAAACCAAAAGAGTGTATTTTGTTATAGTATATTCCATAAACGGGAGCCAAAAAAAATTGCAAACGTCTCAAAATATGTAAAAAAATCTATTCATTCACCCCACCTTGTCAAATTATAATAAAAAGTTCTTAAGACGCTTAAATTAACAAAAAACTACAATTTATTACGAAAAAAATCTAGAAAAATTCACATAACACCGATAGTTCACAAATAATCCGAATTTATCAAAAATACCGTTTAACCACTCATATTAGCCATTTTACAGCAAAAAAATTACAAATGACGGCCCTAAAAAATACAGCGCCCTCGATATTTTGATCCTCACCATAACCACTTTCCACACCCCAAACCGCAATGTTATATTTCACTTCTATCAAATTTTATAAAGCATTTTTCTCTCAATTTCAACTTCCCATTCAAGTTTCCATTCATATTTCAAAACGCACATTATTCACTTTCCTGATGTGATAAGTAATGGATCATCCCGCTTTCTTTCTTCCATTTCACGAGTTCCCATTAACGTCAAACTTATTCTTATATCATTTGTTCCGCTAGCTGGACAAATTTCAATACTACTTTTCATACCACCACGTATTCACATATCAAAAAATTCCCGTTTTAAGGCCGATACGGTGATATAATTTTCATATCCAACTCCAGGACGATTTTACGGGGTCATTTCAATTTCAATAAATATTTTTAACCAATTTTCATTAATAACTCCTAAATTCAAATTGATTCAAACTTCATTCACATATCAAAAAATTCCCTTTTTAAGACCGATACGGTGATATAATTTTCATATCCAACTTTTCCATTTTTAAGATTTCTGATGCAATATTGCGAAATGTTGTGCAATATTGAGCAATCGAAGCCTGCACGGAATGGGCGGGGATATATCCAGACTTTTCCAGCTCTTTGCTCGTCGGGTCCCCGACGAAGCGTATACAAGAACCAAGCGCGATGAGCGAGGGTAAGTAAAGTTCGATACGTGCGCCGTGATACGAGCCACTACAGCTTCCTTCCTTGACCATAACCAAGTAAAAAATAGTTTTCAATTAAAATATTATAATCTACCCTCGCGCATCAAACCCACAGTGAATTTTTCAAACCTTTATAAAACAATCGTACATTTTATTTTAAACGGAATTTCAGTGTCGAAAGTATGTATTTTAGCCTGTGTAAATGGGGTGAGCGTGGGTGCGTCTTTACTATGTACATACTTCAATATGCAATGTAAAGCAACGTAAGGCGCGGTTCGTAGTTGGATGGGTGACCGTTCCAACGAAGACCGCGTCCTCGCCTCACACATCCAGCAGCGGCTCGTATATCAGTGTATGCGCGGAAGCTATACAACCTTAGGCGAGGGTTGTATAGGGGATATACCATCCTTCGGAGGGGATGTAAAGCCGTCGGTTCCTTGCCTATTAAATGTTAGGTAAGTAAAAGATCCCTACTCTTCTTAAGGGAAGAGGTTCGGCAAAATTCCTGGTTGGGGGTAGCTCGTCTACAGGCGTCGGTGTTAGGTCTCAGTAGCGGAAATAAGCTGACGTTAAATAAATGTATAAAAAAAAAGAAACCTGTGTAAATTAAATATTTTAAGTTAAATCGTTCTAAACTTTGTTCAGTTAAACTAAATCAATTTATTTCTTTGTTCGTTTTAAACCAAATGTTTTATTTCAAGAAAAGCATATACAGGGTGAAGTTTTGGACCCTGCCTTAGACAGTAGAATTAATTAAAGTGATTAATAAACTATCGTAATTGAAGTAACCTACCCCATGGCTTATACAGGCATTTGACACTATCCAACGTTTTACGTGTGACTCACTCACTCTTCTCAAATAAAAAATTAAGGTACGAAAGGCTCTCAGGGTCTCTCTCAAGCTCTAAGGCTCAAAGCTCTGCCGAAATCTTTTTATTTTACCAAACTAGAGACCGTTTCTTTGTTCAGTTTACATTGTAGTAAAAACCTAGTATGTTAAATTCATATTGTATCGTTTTTTCTTATCTCATAATAGTTTATGTATAGTACCTATTTCTCCACAATATTTAACTCTAAGACCCATCCTTCCATTACATTAATTTTAGACAACAGATACTGAATTCTTAGGTATGTGTTTTTATTTTAATCTCAAAATTAGCTGTAAACAATGCATATCCTACTAATCTTAGTAGGATACGCATTGTTTACAGCTAATTGTAAGTACAGTGCGATTCACCATTTTGCTAGTGTGTTATTCTGACAGGCACTCCAAATTGTCCTCCAATTTGAGATATAATAGTTTAACTTAAGTATTTTATTATGTACAGTTTTCGTTGTTACTTTCTGATCGGATTGTATGTTTAATTCTCCTGCACTCTTCTTTATTATAGTTTGGGGCTTTGGTATAGGAAACACACGCCTATGACTATGGGAGTCTACTGTATTACGTGGTATTATTTGTGCTATCCCAGATAGCATACATTGCAGGGACGTTCAGTTTTGGTCTTTATTTGGTCTGAACGCCCTAGAATCTAATATGGTCAATATGGACATCCTCAAGATTTCCAGAGCTGGACATCTTCGGAAAGTGCAGAACCTAGGTCTATTTTCTGAGTTTTGAAAAATAATATGTTCAATAGATTTTGAGGTTGGCGCCAAGTGAAACATTATTAAATATATATAATTGGAGATATTAAAACTTACAGTCACTTCTACTCTTGAAAAGGCCTAAACAATACGAAACACGTGTAGAGTTTAAGTTTTAATAAAAACTTTCTCAAACATTAAAAAGTGATTCTCCAATTTTATATAATAACGTGTTTGTATCCAAATTGGTCATACTTTCACGAAATAAGAATTTCATAGAAAGTGTAAAATTTTTGAATTGTAAAGACACTTCTCAATTAATAACATCTAATAATTTAGAATTAATCTTGAATTCCCCACTCTTCTTTCTATTTGACACTCCTGATAACGGATTTGATCGTAATCATTTGATTGTTCTTTCCGAGTTAATCATATAATAAGGCATAAAAATACCTTATTATATGATGATATTTGATTTGCTTAAATAAAGAATATTCTTTCCTGTTATTTGGGTTTTCTACAACATGTATTGTACTCTTTAAAAACAAATCACCGAATCTACAAAATACTAGAATTATTGCAAAAAAGCCTCGCCCGTGACGTTTACGTCAAAGGAACAGTCAGAGGTTATGTTTTACAATTAATATAAATCGGAATAAATACAGAAATAATATATTTTGCTGACGTTTCGGAAAGTAGTCTCTTCCCGTTCAGGAAAGAATATTCGTAGAATACCACATAAAACTTTTAAACAATATTTGCTTAAATAAAGGTTCTCTTTTTAAAACTTGGAAAATAAAGTAACATAAATAATAATTAACAACCAGGTATCATGGTGCAGTGTGGAGTTTCTAGTATTAAACAGTTGTTATCGGACACAACCTGCCGAACAGAACGTGTTATTGCTAAAGTATTTTGCAATTTTTGTGCCGTGTCGAAAACTCGATGTTGGATTTTCACCATGTAAATTTATTATTCAATAGTCGTTTGTCTAGATGCTGATAAACTGTGTTGCTAATTTAGACTATTTTCCACTACTCGTATGGTGAAATAAGTTCGCGCAGTCCACACCATAGTCGGAGAACCAATAATTGGCATAATTTATTTTACTTTACTTTGTCAACATATTCTTTCCATTACCTTTGGTGCTGACAATGGCAATTGGCAATTGTGTCTTTCTTCAGTAAATAACTATTACTAATCAGCTAGTAGCTTATTCGGCGGACACTTCAATTTGAGTGTAAGAAGAAGAAAAAAATTAAATTAAACTTAATAGGTGAAAAGTGTATTTTTCCAAAACTAGAATTTTCACGAAAATTACAAACATATGTTACACAAATTCCACATCCACACGCTTTGTGAATTTCCACATACATTGGCAACATAGGCGGTGAATTTGTATTCTTAATGTATGTTTAGGTACCTACCTATATGTAAAAGGTTGTAGAAGGTTAGCACAGCATACTCCATCTAGTTGGTGTTGGGTGTTGACACTCATTAGAGACCCAATAAACCAGGGTCTGGCCACTCGAGTGAGAGACCACAGATTGGTGCGTCTGAAAAGTGGATGCAAAATGGCGGCGCCAATAGGAGTTGCTTTTGTTTTGACGAGCATAGTGACCTAAGACTCAATGTAATAGGTTAAAATTAAAATAATAGTCTAGTATGACTGATTTGGTCACGAAAAAATTAATGGTAACGTTATTACTTACATATATTTTTTCACTATATCAAAACAAATACTTTTGACACTTGCGATACGTTGTAAACACACTGATGCACACGCACACACACATACAAGCCGTAGACGCCATTATACATGAACTTGAGTGGAGTGTGGGCCGAGTGGCCAGACTGTACTTTATAGGGACTCTAACAACTCATAGGGCGTTGTTATTGGATCTAAAACCGAGTCTAAAACTAATAAATAGTATATTATTTTATATGGAATAATGTGATTATTTTTGTGTAGGGGAAGTCGCTCAGCTCGCCCGGCAAGAAAAACCGACACACATAAAATCACTTTATGAAACATGCTATTTTTTCTTACAACATCGATTACGAATTAAATAAATTAAATATTTTTAGTGCCGCTCGTGAGCGACAGTAAATCTTTTTTACTGCCGCTCAGAATAATGTGGGCGAAAGTAAAAGATTTCTTTCCTTAGACGGGGTGTCAGAGAAATGATTGTTTAAATTTGCAAAACACGTCATTAATATCATGTTCTTTTGATGTTTGAGGAAAAAATATGTTTTTCAATATAGGATAATATACTGCTTATTGCGAAGGTTCGTTTATTTATTTCGCCTATCTCGGGAATGCTTATAATAAAACTGCTCGCGCAAACATATATGGAGTCCCCGACTCTTCTCAAGTATTCACCTAAATGCAGGCGAATGCTACTCTTAGCGATCCTTACCAGTACATACTCAATGAAAGAAAATACTTTTTAATGATGGGTTTCGATTTGTAACACTGTGAAAACCTACAAGCCTCTTTTGTTAACGACACTTTAGAACGAATTTATTAGAATTAACAGAGTTCTTGGATTTTAGTTAACTAAAAATATTTATTCTTTACACATTTTTAACATTACGTAAATATGCGACTGAATTTCCACTTATTAGCTTTATTTTATATTTTATTTAAATTTATTAGGTGTATTAGCTTACGCGAGGGCAAATTATAATTAATTTAAAAACTCTCCTTTACTTGGTTTCGGCCAAGGAAGTAGAAACATCAATTTGGTAACGAGAACTCGCGTTTGTCAACGTAGGAAAATTTAGCTACACAAACGGCAATAAATTCTTTATTTTCCGAACCGAAAGATTACTAGTATACGATAACTAGACAGAGGGAACTAGACTTTTGTTTATAAACCGGGAGAGTTACTAGTATATCACTTTTTACAGATTAAATTACTTTAAAATAACTACTGAAACTTGAGCACTGGAAACACTTGATAACACGTTGAAATCTTATTTGATGAAATCTGGCTTAGCCAAAGCACGCCAAGCTCTGCTGTTGTTCGTTGGGGACTGGGTGTGTAGAGGTCTAAAAAGGTCTGGAAAGATGTCGCCGGACATTCCGTGCGGCTCGATTACGCGATATTGCGCGATATTTCACAACATTGCATCAGAAAAGGTAAAAACTGAAAATTTGAACATGAAAATTATATGACTGTCTCAGCAATAAAATGGGAAAAATATTGATATATGTACGAGGCTTGAATCTATCCATTTTCGAAAGTTATTAAGGAAAATTTGTTGAAATTATTTATTAATTTTGGGACGACCCCGTAAATTCGTCACGAAGGTCCGGTATTTATAGATGTGAGAATGTTCCGATGTGTGCTGGCACTTACGGAAGGCAGTTTTGATATTAATGACACAGTAAGCGGAACGTAAGAAAAGGAAAGTAAGTTTTGATATCGTGCGGAACATACAAAATGGAAAAAAGTTTCGTTGAATACTGTGCTGGCACATTGGAAAGGTAAATGAAGGATATTTTGATATATGAATGTAAACTTAAATGGGGGTTGAATTCAAGAGAAAAATAGTTTATAAAATTTTGTATAAGTGAGTTATGACATTATGATTGGGGGAGTAGAAAGTAGTCTTGAGGTGAATCGATAAAGTGATTTTTTAAAATGTATTTGATAAAAATTGAAGTTTTTTGTAAATTTAAATATCTATAATACTTTTTTAAATAGTTTGACTGTGTGAGCCCTAAGACTAATTTATTTTGAAAATTTTAAGCTATTTTAAATTTTTTATAGTGCCGTTTTGAGAGAGATACTATAACAAGGTCCTCTTTGGATGTTCTGCGGATTTTTGATTTTCCAAACGTCTATAGGACAAGTTCGTGCTATCTGGGATGTACCAAATTATTGGCAGGACGTAGGTAAGTATTGACACACCAAATTTTTCTCATTCTGTTCAAATTGCTTAGGTTGTCGATTATGATTGTAACTTAAATGTTTTTTACACTTTTCCAGTCAGCTTTAAATTATGGACGAAATCTTTTTGAAAAGTACTGTCTAGACATGCTTTTAATAAACGAATTTTATCAGAACGCCTTGGCGAAGGATTTAAACATGGTCAAGTTGGTGAGAAATTTGTCAATGTACTTTAATGAAACCAATTCATTATTGGAATAAAAAATAATAACTGTCATTGAAAAGTTATATTAAATTTATTGGTATGGAAATAGTTCTGCGGATATTTTGTAATCTGACCAGATTTGGTCTAAATACATTTTTAGTGTTATAACTAGTATACATATAACTGTTGAAATAAGAGATGTTGATTTTTTGGACCCATAGCCTCCTTTCGATATGGTCTAAGATTAAGCAAATATAAAAATTATTTTAAAACAGAGCTAGAACATAATATCTTGTAAAATATTATCTGTTAATTTAAACCCTCAAGATTTTTATCATTAATGGAAATATTAATGGTCTCACACTTAATAATTTTGGCCAAAAAAGCAAAAAATAAATATTGTATATTTTATCAGTGTTTTGCTAATTAAAAAAATAAACAAAAATAAACAGAAATAGTTTGATCTGCAATTAAATTCCTCATAACTGTATACTCGTGAACATTGACTCTTGCTTGCCATATCGTCTGGGGTTATTCATATCTGTAATTTATTATATTCTATATGGAGTTGGAGAGGCTGGACTATAATAAAAAATTAAATGGTTCTCATTTTTCATTTTGTTTTTCCCACTTTATTATACTTCTTTTAAGCAATATTTACCGACATTTCGTATATTATTAATTGTCTAAAAATATTGTACTGTATTACAATTTCATTCACTTTAATGTCAGTTTAGTACAGAACGACAAGATATGACAACCTTGTTGAAATAAGATTATAAAATATCAAAAATACAGATTAATCTTCAGCCTAGTTAAAGTATGTGATATCATCATTTTAGATTCCGTAAAAACATGTTTTTATATACAAAATACCATAACATTAAGCTGATAAATGCTATAATTAGGAAACTCGCTTTTTTTCTGTAGATAAAGCATATCAGTTTAAATTGTTTTTGAAATTGTATTAAATTTAATCAGCTTATATTCATATTCTTTATGACTTTTTAAAATTCAAATATGAAACATATTAAATCGTTGACGGATATCGCTTATTAATTTAGCAATATTGTGAAATATTGCAAGGTTCTTGCTTTTATTAAAATAACCACACCTCTAACAATTGATGTAATTTTCATAGATTATGCAGATTTTTAAATTTCTATATAAAAATTTATTGCACTTAGATATTGGCGGATGATAATATTTGACTAACATTTTACTCTATATTATGATACTATTGCTACTATATTACATTTGGTATGAAGACCCGGTCTTTTAAGAATATATTCCCGGTTATCACTCATAGATTATTAGAGTGTTTTATATTGTAGTACATAATATTATAAAAGATCTATATTTCGTCTGTCTAAGGAATCTTATGAGTTTGTTGTAAGGCTTTTGTTGCATCTTTTAAGGGCAGATAAGAGAGATTTGAATTGTTAGGGGGGAAATGGTGAAGGAATTTCCCAGGACAGAGACAGGCCAAAGAGTTCATTAAAGAACTTTCGGCTAAATTCACGGAAGATCTGCTAAGCCAGAATAGGAAGGCCATCAGAATAAAAGTAGACCTTCTATCTGGGCACTGTCGGGCTCAATAGACACATGAGTCTAATGGGCCTGGCAGAGGAGGTAATATGTAGGTTCTGTCAAGAGGAAGAGGAAACCTCAGTTCGCGTATTGTGCCACTGTGGAGGCCTGGTGAGATTGAGACTCCAAGTATTCGGAGAAGAAAAACCAAAGGCGGACAGCTATACACAAGGGCCTTTATCAAACTGTAGAGTCTAGTACAAAGGACAAAGTTGGATGAGATACTATAATGAATGTATTCTAGGAACATCACAATTGACCTGAAAAGACCGCGGTGGTAAATGCCAAATAACCAGCTCCTCCGTTTATCTATTTATCTATCTAGGGGAGTGTGAAGTTGCCCTCACATGCACTCAGACTTCGAAAGTGGGCCCATTCTGAACTTGAGGAGTTTCGGCTGGATGCCACCTATACTGACCACATTGGGCCAATGTTTGTCTAGTTTACGCCCTTCTAGTAAACACCAAATCCGGATCCACATTCCATTTTTGAATATACCTAGAACAAAATGGAACGGGATGGGATGGGATGGCATGGAATGAAATGGAATGGTAGGAAACGGAACGGAATAGAATAATCCCTCTTTTCCAACTAGACTGCTTCAATAGCATGGGCATCGTCAGTTACATTACAAATTTTAAATTATGAGGATAATAATATTCTAAAAATTACAACTAACAAGAAATACAATTCAGATATTTATATAGCCCATACCTGTAAAAGTGCTTCTACTTGTCCATATCTAATGTAATAACGTAAATAATAATATATATTTTTTAATAATGACTACAGGTAGCATCAGAAATCTGCCTACAATGACTCCGTTCTCATCCCTAGAAGAGGTGGTTTTTTAATCGCATTTAGATTAACATCCTGGCAGGGTTTAGCATTAACTATTCCGTCACTCAACCAGGACACATCCACAATTACACAACTACCATTCCCTACGACATTGTCATGTGCCGCAGCTGAGACTCGAACTCAGGTTCAGCGATTAGACGTGTTGTTTTTCACACAACCTCGTTTAGTCTACTGCTACCAACTCGGTAGTACATGAAAACCTCACTAAACATCCATTACTCTAGCCAGGATTCAAACCCGGGACATCTTGGTTGCAATCTAACACGTAAGCGTGGAGCCACTGAGCCGGTAAATGTTGTAACCTCCCCTAATATACAGACATATCTCGTAACCGTACCTATTATATGCCATTGACTTGCAGATTGGAATCTTAGAGGAACCCTTAATAGCGCCTCTTCATGCATGCTAGTCTCCAATGTTGCAGTTCTTTGCCTGTCCAGAGTACGATCAAGTATGACCCCCAGAGAAAAGAGGTCCCTACTGTCGGAGTAGGTTCTTTTCTACTCTGGATAGAGGAATTACGAAATTTTATACTTTCTGTCGATTTCAGCTCAATGCAACTTCTTGTAGACGACGCCGACGCGACATCTCACTATAGTTTCTAAAAATTATATTATCTCGTTATTATCCAGCCGCTTTTCTTAAACTGGCAGTTTGTTGTTGTTTTCTAGTAAAGATACTAGAGCCTAGCCTTTTCTATATTATATTATGTATTTTGTAACATACTACTGAAAGAATTTATTTTAAATAAGATGTACCGTACCATATTTAAAATAAATTCTATCAGTAAAATGTGACAAAATGCTTAATGTAATGTATGTAATATATAAAACATTAACAAATATCTTAACAACAGGGGAAACATTAAGCAGTATTTTAGCTGACGCAAAAGAATGCTAATGAAGGAGATATTGAACCAGTTTTAGTATTTGATAATAAATTTAGGCTTACTGTTTGGACTAAATAAACATAAAGACACACCATATATAGTAGACAATCTCCAAATTCAATGCCAATGGCTGTCCGGAAGGTGATTACACATTTTAAAAATGCAGACAATAACCATTTCCACCGACGGTGACGCGACATTGACATTGCCGGTGCTGGAGATCGAACCTAGAACACAGTAGAATCACACTAAAGCGAATTGATTTAACAGTAATGTTTTTTTACAGAATTTCATATAAAGGAACCATTTATTTATATTATAGATTTCATTTGTTGAAAAATCATTTTAATTATGTTGACGTTTTGTATAAATTTGTGATTTACAGAGTAAAAATAAAGCAAATTTTGTGACCCTTTTTTAATAAATTGGTAGTACATGGGTCTTAAAAATATACCTTACTCGGAGCCTTGATTTTTCTAGGAGAGGGAGTTCCACTCCTTTTTTGGGAGTCAAAAAATTATATAGGTGCGGATTTGGGATTTATGTATTAGGACATGATACAAAGACAGGAGTAGGAAAAAGACTAATTTGGAACAAGATATTTATAACACCAGTTAAATCTTAACAAAGCTTATTCCTATATTAACATTCAGTAAATCAAGAGGAGTTTCTACGCCCAAAGAACTAAGGACTTATGCAATATAAGAGAATAAAAAGATTCTTTAAATAAATGCGATACGTCATAAAATAGTGCTGTAAATATAACGCATTTATATTAATATATTTGCGTTCAAGGTAAAAGTTATAAAATAAGAACGATTATCATTAATAACATTTCACAATTCATTTTATTATTGATGTTTATTTTTATCTTTACGAAAACAAAAATAGGTGCCAGTCTTAAGGTATAATCATAAGAATAGGTCAAGTCGGAATTTTAATATTTATTTGGCACGCAACAGCTCCATCAAAATATTATTAATGTCTTTATGCGACTAGGTGGATTGTAATGCATACTAAATGTTTTTTCTTCAAATGCCGAAAGAACATGACTTTAATGGCAAGTTTTGTAAACTTAAACTGTCATTTCTCTGACACTCCATCTCAGCGGAAGTAGTAGTCTCTTACTTCCGCTCTTATCATTCTGAGCGGCAATAAAAGTCTTTTACTGTTTTACTGCCGTTCATGAGCGACACTCAAAATATTTGATGAAAAAATATCATTATTTATTTAATTCATATTCAACTTTTGAAGAAATAATAGCATATTTTATGAGAAGTAAAGTGATTTTTTGTATCTCGGCTGTTGTTGCCGGACTCGCTTCGCTAGTCAGTCAAGTACATCCTCGACACAAAAATTGAACTTTTACTCCATATAAGACAATATACTGTTGTGTTTAAGCGGCAGTAAAGTCTTATTTTTCTGTCGCTCGTGAACGGCAGCAAAAGACTTTTACTGCCGTTCAGGTCAGGTTCAGGTAATTAGAGACTAAGTAAGCTGGTCAGACGAAGTGTCATAGAAATGACAGTTTAAATTCAAATAATCTGTCATAAAAGTCATGTTTAATGAAAAAAACATTACCTTTGTGACACATTTCGTGAACTGTCATTTCTCTTACATTTCATCTGAGATGAAGTAATAGTAGTTTGTGCAACAAGAGTGGATAATCCACTCGAGTTGTACAGTATACTTTTTCTACGACCTGATTAAGAAAAAACTACGAATAATAGTTTTAATCAAATTTTAATATACAAACTTAGCTACTGCTTAATTGTATGCTCTAGGTGAAAACATTTTTTTCTACTCCCTTATGTAAACTTGGTGTTTTCCGTACAGTCTGTAGAATGGATAAGTGGGCCATTCCAGTTAACTGAACGGATATATTTCATATACGTCCTAGGATGGATCTGAATCCGACCAATCACAGTTCGTGTATTAAGTACATAGGCAACTATTCGTTTTAAAAAATTCAAGTTGGTGCGTAAGCTGTCAAATTAATTGTCAGTAGTTGTCAGTGTGTATATTCGTGCAGTTTGGGCTAGAAAATAATTTTAAATGAGTGATTCCAGTGAAGAATCGATAAACGGTATACCACCTAAAATTTTATTGAAATTATTATATACAGACAAAATTTTAGAGGTATATTATGACAAAAAAAAAGTAGCTATATGGGGGGATTGAACCTATGGTCTCTTGCTTTTCGAAGCGTAGATATAACCACTAGGCTACTGCCGCTTTTATAAAGTATTTTATTGCCTCTCAGGAAGTATTTGATGAAAAAATAACAGTATATATTTAATTCATATTCGACGTTTGAATAAAATGAAATAATTATTAATATAAAAAGTTTTATAAAAATCAAGTGAATTTCTGAAGAAAATATTATATCTTACTTTCGAGAGTTTTATTTATTTAAATATTTAAAATCTGCTCACAATCCTTTTTATTATTAATATTGAAATTTTTGTAATAAATAATTACACGTATAATAAATGACAAAAATCGGCTGATTTAAAAAAAGTTATTTTTTAGTTGCATCATGTGAAAGTACATTAAAAAAATATTTTTGAAAAAGCTTTTATGGAAATGCCCTAAAAAAGTAGAAAATAAACTGAAGTAAATCAAACCCATCATTTTGTTACATTATATAATTTTCTTTTATGATATAAAAGCTTGTCGCGAGATTTTCCTGTGTAAAGGAGATTGCTCGCGACAAGCTTTTATATATAAAAAAAAAAAATTATATATATATTTTTTTATGATATAAAAGCTTGTCGCAATTAGACAGCATAATATCCCTTTCCGGAAGAAGAACACTCTACCTTACCAGACGCTACCCATTCCCGGCAACCTTTCCAGCCAAACTTTTACTTACTATAACCTCCTACTGCCCTATCTTTCTTCGCTGTAAAATATTAAATCGTTAACTCTCTCCTATCCCCTTCTTCGTTTCTGTTTGTTCTGTTTATGTTTTCAAATTTTCTCTTCATAAATTTCAACAAAATCGATCCGGTAAGTTGGGCTCTCTAGGTGCGACCATAGACAGCAGACAAAAGATGACAGACAACAGACTACAGAGGGCACACATTTTTTAAAACCCCTTTTTTGACTTCAGTGCCAGAGGGATATAACTAAGAAAGTAATTATAAGCAACTTTTTCAAATGGCAATTTCCTTAAAAATAAAGGTATCCTTAAAATTCATATTTTATACATTTTTGAGCGTCCTGTATAAAAGAAATAAATTTTCTTAACACAAATCGTATTTTTTAACAAGTAAAATCTTTCATAGTGACTTTCTTGTCAAAAACTTAAATCTTAAATCCATTTGTGGTATAGGTAACCACGTCCGGCGATACCCTGTACATTTTATGTTTACGCATTTTTAATTAATACTTTACATTTTTACTCTTATAGCTATTTTAACAATGTACCATTAAACAAAGCCATTGGGCGGTAATTTATTTATGTCTTTTAACCGAAATTTTGCGCAGATCATTCTTTAGCAAGCGGGTGCTAATCCAATAAACTTATTCATATAGTGTTTAGTTTTGCTATTAATTTTGCAACACGTACATATGAAATAATCATTACATTGAGTAAAAAATGCAAATAGTTAACATTGGCGAAATTATTATCTAATGAATATAATAGCTGAGTGCTGAGTGTGAATTATTAGTTGAAACTTGAACTCATGAACGTAGTCACGGGGGTCAAGGTTAAAAAAACATTGTCATAAAAGCATTAAAATTATGTCGCTTATAAATAAAACGTGGCGCCATCTTTATTAACTAGATTAATCATACATGTGCATGGTGTTTATATTTTAATTTGAGAGATGTAACTTTTGGGTTTAGTGTTTTATATGAACATTTGGAAAATTATATTAGATTCATGGATTATTTCTGAAACTGATTTCATAATAAATCATTTGGTATATCTTTGTAGAAGTATATACAAGGTGAGAATAAATTAAGTTAAAAATAAGTATATAAAACTATCTTTATTCGTAATTTTCCAAAAATAATACCTCAGGGACTCAATTTTGAAATCATAGGAATTGATTCTCTTGAGAAAATTTTCTCTCAATGAAATTTTCATGCAAATCAACAAATCAAGAGGATTGCCATTCTTGAATCTCGTAGGAATCAAATTCCATTAACAGCAATGGAACGTGCGTATGTCGAATTATACGTTCATACTAATATTCGTAACCAATGATTACTACTGATTCTGTAAAATTAATACAAGTAAAACAATAATAAAGCGACGGCAAAAAATATTATGGAAATATTTGGAGCACCTGTATATGAATAATATCTGAAAATATGAACCTTGGGCTATGGTTTTGGTTTTAATAAATTTATGCCTACGCATACTTACAGCGTTATGAAAGTAAGACGCAATTTCTGTGGCTAGGTAATTATTTTATAGTTTAAAAGAGAGCACGGTGGTATATTGACAATATGAGGTCATGTGAAATAAATATTTTTATAATGTTTATCTTTTTTAACCTTTAACTTAAAGAAAGAAAATATTAACATCTTATGATTTATGTTATGCAATCTAATTTGCTGAATTCTTAATTGATAATTTTACAAAATCTTAAAAAATCTGTACAAGGTGTCTCACTTTTTATTAACAGGGGTTTAACAGTTGTTAAAATAGAAGAGAATAATAGTTCCTATAAATATGGATCCTAAAGCTCAGGAAATGAATTTGAAAATATTAATTTTAACAAAGCAACCGCTCATAAAAACCGCTGCCCAAGGAATCACTACTTCCACATTCAGATTTTGTATCCAAGTCTTACACACACTAAATCCCAATGTAATATTTTACTCCCTTTAATAATAGGATGGGGGTGGTAGAGAGGGTGGCTAATGCCAAAATAAATTTGAACGGCCCTTGGTTTTCGTACACACACAGTAAATCTCAATTAAATTTTTTACTCCCTTTAGTAATAGGGTGGAGGTGACAATGCGGGTGGTAGAGGGGTTGGCCAATGCCAAAAAATTTTTAGAGGCCCTTGATTCTCTTATACACACCAAATCCCAATTTAATTTTTTTACTCCGTTTAATAATAGGGTGGGGGTGGCAATGGGGGTGGTAGAGAGGATGGCTAATGCCAAAAAATTTTTAGTGTCCCTTGGTTCTCGTATAACACACTAAATCTTAACTTAATTTTTTACTCCTTTTAATAATACGGTGGGGGTGGCAATGTGATTTGGTGTGTATACAAATTTCAAGCCAATATCATAAATAGTTCCAGAGTAAACGTGCGCACAAAAAAGTTACAAACCGAATGAATAGTAATAGTGAATTTTGACACTTTTAAATCTTATCTCATCTTCACGTCAAACTATAGAGACCCTTTTGGTATTAAAGTAATTTGCTTAACAAATTAATTTATTTGAGTGACGTTTCGGAAACGAAACATTTTTCTTCTTCAGATCATTATTAAAGAACACTCGTTTGCTGTGTATGTTAAGTATACAATTTTTAAATTCTGCTTATGAAATATTAAGATAATATACTATAATTAAATTTTAGATAATAACATTTTGCTGCTTTACATACGTGCAAAATTTATAATAAACACATTAGGTCTAACGGGAATGATTCTATTTACAGGAATTAAACTACATACATACCACACATGCATACAGACATATAAATATTTCTATTAGAAGTGGGTTCAGCGTATTATGAAACGCAAATATTATTAATAATTTTTGCTCGGTTATAAACATCTACTGAAATTACTCAAATGGGTATAAATTTTCAGATTTTGCTTATGTAAATTATTACCAAAAACAGGTTTTTATGAGTATTCTGAACTAATGTATAGAGAAACGATATTTCTCATAATGCCTGACTTACCGGCTCATTGGCTCAACTCTTATGTGTCAGGCTTGCAACCAAGGAGCCCCGGGTTCGAATCCCGATTAAAGTATGGATGTTTAGTGGCGTTCTTCATGTGTTACCGTGTTGGTAGCAGAGGACTAGACGAGGTTGTGTGAGAGACAACACGGCTTGTCATTGTACTACTCCTGAGTTCGAGTCTCAGCTGAGGCAGATGGCAATGTCGTAGGGAATGGTCCTTGTATAATTGATTAAGTGTATGTGAAAAAATTATAATATAATATAAAATGTAATTGGGAACGTCGAGCGGTGATTAATAAATAAATATTTTTTCACAGAAATATTTTTTTCGTGCAAGTTCCTAAAGCTGGGGTTCCGTTGCGCGAAACTGACTCGCGCAACAGTTTCGCAAAACTAGATTCGCGTTGTTGATACCTAGTCCCCACCCCGAAACTTTTTGCGCGAGGACGTCTCGAGGTGAGCGGACTTGGTTTTTGACTGCGGATCAAGGTCTTTCGCATTGTTTGTTTCGCTCCGTGTAAAGGCATCATAATAAGACCGAGAGGGAGGATACGTGGAAGGAAATGAGTATCAAAATTGGGCAAACTCTTAAAACAAAAATCGGCAGCTACTGGAAGCGACTGGAACCTCCCCACTCGGTGGATCTTTGAAGCCGAAAAGAGCATTAAATTGTGTGACAAAATGGCACTAAACGTAATCCGAACTCATCCAAAACCTTTTCAGATCTTCTGGGGCACTAAAAAACCCTCAACTTAATGAATTTACAATCATCTATGCGAGTTATTACCTATATTATCGCTCGTTGAATAATATACTATTAGGATATTAACAACTTTAACATCACTTGAACGACTAAGAAAGTCTAGTTATCCTAAATACTACAGATTTGTAAAGCAACAATTTGAAAATTGGTAAAGTGATAATCTATAATAAATTCACCAACGAAGGTACAGAAAGCATATGATATTGTTATATCTACCTTTAAAGTTTGTGACAATCCACTAAAAGTTACAAATATGCCGAAGTTTTATTAACATGACATGACACCAACGTTATCGGATGACAAACGATGACAATGACAATCGTCAAAATTTGCCCATTGCAATCCGATCGCTCGCGGCTGTCTTTATTAAATGAAACATTAGCATTTCAGTAATTTTACTAGTATCATGCGAAATGTGATCTATGCCATATTTGCTTTGTTTTTAATTTTTTTCACGGAAACCAAATCGAAAGGGTGGAAGTGTGATATATCGTTGAAATCAGAATTTTAACTGCTTTTCAATGGCTCCATTGCAAATTGAAAGTAATTATAAATTAAACAACTTGTTGCGTCAAAATGGCACTAAACGTAATCCGATCTCAACCAAAACCTTTTCAGATCTTCTGGGGCACTAAAGAAACGCACACGCAAAGTATGATTCAAATCCGTTCAGTAGTTTCGGCGCTATCGTGCTAACACACATACACACATACACACACACGGACATTTTTCAAAAATCACTTTTTTGGGTTCCTAGGACCTCAAAACGTAAAGATTTGATGTTATCTCAATTTTCGTTTTTGTACCAATTTTAGTAACCTCTCACAATTTTATTGTGGAGAGGTTAAAATGAAAACTCTAATGGGGTCTTACAGGAGTGAAAAATCAAGGGAAAAAAGAGCAGAGTCACTGGATCAGGTATGCAGGTTGTTTTATATTTTTAAAACAACCTGCACACCTGATCCAGTGACTCTGTTACTGCTTCTCTCATATTAGTATCCAGTCTTATTATGGGATCAACCTGTGACAAGAGATATTCAAAGTCTTGTGAGTCATCCGGGTAAAGTTATATTATCATTGATGGGTTCTACTACTATATCTCTTAGAATCTGGTTTTCATATTGCAATTCCCGACGAAATTATTCTTTGGTCCACCACCGGTGTTTTCCTCGTTTTTTTCTTTTATTATTACTATAAAGTATCGCCATGATAGCAAACGCTGATGCTGTAGTCGTTGTATATACGAACGGTGTGCTTGTCTCGCAAAAACTGGTTGTTCACTTTGTTTCACCTCTATGTTGCGAAACGTTTCTCATCGTGGAGATGGTTAGCACGAGATGATTCTCGCGAAACAGTTGCGCGAGTCAGTTTCGCGCAATGGAACCCCCAGCATCAATTCAGGGGAAAAGAGTTCAATTGGTTCAAGTGAAATTTTTTTAAATTGTGAATGCTTTTTTTCTAATCAACGATGTCCTTGTTTATTTGTAAAGTATTATTTATAAAATTCGAAATAAAAAATGATCCCATTTAACTTTTCAAAGTTGCCCCCCCCTGGACAGGGGGATGGGGGGGGGGTCAACTTTGGTGTCATTGGATAGGTTTTTAAAATATCGAACAAGTCTTTTTTTGTTTTCCGAAAAGATTAGTAGTTTGCGATATATTTGACCGTAAAAAGTCCTTAAGACGCTTAAATTCATGAAAAATTACAATTCCTTACGAAAAAATCTGGAAAAATTCAATTTTAACTTCCCATTCAAATTTCAATTCATGCATCAAATTACGCTTCATTCCCTTTCCATTTTCCATTTCGTATGTTCCGCTTGCTGGCTCATGAATATCTAAACTTACTTCCGAAAAATAAACTACGTATCAAATTAAATTGAATACACGTCATTCATTCACCGCAGACCTTCGGGACGACTTTACGGGGTCATTTCAATTTTAATAAATATTTACAGCCAATTTTCGTTATCTCCTATGTTCAAATTAAAAAATCCGAAGCAATATTGCACAATCGAAGCCAGGACGAATAGCCGGGATATTTCAGATCTTCCCAGATCTCAGCATATAAAAAAGCAGAGCGCAATGCACTCGGTCAAGTCAAGTTCGATATGTGCGCCGCGATACGAACCACTACAGCTTCTTCCTTGGCCATAACCAAGTAAAAAAGAGTTTTCAAATCTTTCAATCTGCCCTCGCGCATCAAACGAAAAGTGAATTTATAAAACAATCGTGTTAATACATTTTTATTTTAAATCTTAATTTTTCAACAACGAAATTTCAGTATTCAGAAAGTATTTATTTTAAAACCTGTGTGAATTAAATATGCAAGTTAAACCGTTCTAAAACTTTGTTCAGTTATTATTAAATAAATTTATTCTTGTTCATTTTAAACCAAGTGTTTTACTTCAAGAAAGCATATACAGCATGAAGTTTTGGACCCTACCATAGATAATAAGATCAATTAAAATGATTAATAAAATATTTCAAGTGAAACAACCTCCTCTAGGGTTTATACAGGGTGTAGCATTTGACCCTATCCAATGTTTTACGTGTGACCCCCCACTGTTCTCAAATTCAAAAATTAAGTGCACGAAAGGCTTCCAGGGTCTTTATCAAGCTCTAAAGCTCAAAACTCTACCTTGTGTTTTATTTTAGAATAAAAAATTTACCATTAATAAAAACAATTCAGTTTGAAATGGATACTTCATTCTGCCAGGCCCGATACATATTCATATAAATCTGCAAATTTTCAATTTGGACAGTCTCACATCCTGTGTAACAAAGTACTACTCATTGCTCTTTTTTCAGATATGGAAAAAATTCTTCCTTTAATATTCATTTCTTCATATCATCAAATAACTGTTAAAAGCTGCTAAGAGTCGCAAATGGATACTATACAAGTGCATAATTCAAATAAATGTTAATTTTAAAAATGGTACAAAAATCAGTTGATAAATACAGATAAAGTTCATCACTATTATTATGTCGTAACTGGGACAAGTATTAAGTGTGTTTTATTTCCTTCCCGTGCAGTAAACAACTTTAATACCCGAGATATCTTGTTATCAAACGTTTCAAATTAAAAATAAGTTACGAAGTGAGTCAAATGGTTTCCTTTGATATATTTTGTTTATCTTGAATATTAGGCCTGCTAAACCGATACTTGTTTCTGATCACGTTCGCCTTTTATCAACAGCTTGACTGTAAACATCAAGTATGCAATTATTTTTAATTATTTAACATTCTGCGGTAAACTAATTAAATATGTATTATTCCTTTTAATCGATCCAGGAGAAATATATACTTAGCTGTAAACAAATGTAGAAATCGAATATATCATTGACAAGTGCCTGCACACTAGATGGAAGGAAATTTTGCTCAAATTATTTGTCAAATAAATGGAGGTTATAAACAAAAAAAAAATGGAAACTGTAATATTACGACCAGTAGAAGTTGTATTCGGTCGTCGGGAAATGTAGGTGATTGTGAAATTCGTTGCCACATTATGTCGTGATTTGGAGTGTAGTTCTTTTTGCATGTTTCCTTTTCGAATTGTACTTTTTCTGAGTTATCTGTTTCTTTCTTTTCTGAATCCGGCAATGCATATATAATTGAGATATCTTTATTCTGTTCTTAGCTTGTTCATAATCCTCTAAATTATTTTATTAGATCTATCGCGACTATATGTAGTTTTGCCTCATGTCTACATTTTTCTTCTTCCGATGATGAATATATGTTGATCTGTTGGTCTGCCTCTGATGAATGCCCTGTGGTAGTCTGATGCTGTTCTGACGTTCTGTATGATATTTCTTTAGCATTTTCGGTCTATAGTGCATTAACTGGTTATTTGACTATCACAGTATTTTGTCTACCTTTAGTCACTGTTTTTAGCAGAGTAGCAGAGTTGGAGTAGTTGTTTGTAGTATTAACTCTTGTCATTCTTTCTTTACGTACTATTTAATCCATATTCTTGATTTAATATTGCAAAATATGTATCTTCTCACGTACATATTGTTGTTTCTTCCAAGTTTCTTCAGTGAAGGCTTGGTTCAATTGTTGTCCAGTTGGAAGGGTTCTTAAGTTTGCGAAGAATCACTACATTTTTGCCCCCATGAATTCCATCTGCCTGCTTTTTTTCTTTTAATGCTTCTGTTTAATCACCCTCGTCCAATGTTGTCCACTAATGTCCAGTCTAATTTGTTAGTTGTTTTTCTATTTCCTTGAAGTGGTATTCGTGACATTCTTTGGAGTTGTTCTATTTTCCTCACCTTTTTCTCCCAGGTTGTTATATCCTCTAGATTGTTATTTATCCAACTCCAGTTATTTTCAATTCTTTGGACCAGTAGCTCGTGCTTTCACGTTTTACACATAGACATACAAATTCTGATTCAATTATTATTATCATTTTGATTCAATTATAAGCTACCTTTGCGCCTGTTCTAGGCCCTTCTTTGGGTTCCTCGCCAAAAACTTGCATAGGACTTTTGCGTTATAATGCCCTATTCTAAATAATTTTTATTTAAAACCTCGGAGCTCCCTTTGTGCACCGAATCTACTAATATTCAATACAGGTCTAGGTTTGACGTCCTATACCTTTTTTTATGTTCACTATATTCATTATATGGTTGCTCAAAATTGCTAAGAAAACTTTCAACCTTACAAAAAAATATTATGCCTTTTAGGTTAATTTTATTTATATTCAATAATAGAAGAAAAAAATACATAATAATATAAATTAGAATAAATTCTGATGAAGGGCCCCTATCCGAAATGTTAATTTTTATTCTTATGGTTGTACGAACTAGTCTTATCGAACCTTATTCCCAAGAAGCGTTCAACAAATTACAATACTTGGAGGTTCAAACATAATTTCCGTGTATATGGGATAAAACTAAGTCAGGCTAGCTTTTGACCAAAAAATTTATTCAAACACTTAGAAACTCGAAGATAATATGTTAACTGGAACACCCTGTACATAAGTTAAAGTAAAGCAAAACGAACAAAGAGATCAGGAAAAAAATACCTCCATAACTAGAAGAAACGTGTAGATAAATAATAATAAATGGTCTTTTATTAGGCGAAGTTTAGTTTAACAACTATCCTTACGTTAACCTAAAATATTCATACAGTATAATTTAAAATATATATATAAAAAATATATATTTTCAATAGATACAAAATAATAAAATATATACATAAAAATGTTACACAATTGTAGAATTAAATCTTGTCATGCAAAATCACTCACTGGCGAAACAAGACAGGAGACGGGAAATACAAAAGAAAAAAACAATGTATGTATTTATATTTAGAACATTCAATATAATCATTGTTTACTTAACATGGATTCTGTAAGACTGATTTTACACCTAGAAATGCTGAGAGTCTTTAAACGAAAGTTTAATGAAAATTAATACCATTAAAAATTTTAGGGGCTTGGTAAGAATAAAAGGACTGAAATTTAGTTGTCGAATGTTGAGGTATATTATGTTGGGGTGCGGATATTAACATTGCCACGACAAATTAATTCATCAGATAAATCTGAGGGAGCCTTAAATTTAACAGTTTTGAAAATAAGTGTTGAGAGATGAAGTAGACGTCTATTTGCCATATTTAATCACTTAACTGCAGTTAATTTAGATGTTACGCGATAAAATTTTCTCAAACCGAAAATAAAACTAACACAATTGTTTTGCATCTTCTGTATCCTAAGGAAATTGAAAAAATCAATACAAGGTCCATACATAACGCCGCAGTAATTAAAGTGTGATAGTACCAGATGTTCACAAAGACACTGTATAAAATCTTCAGAGAGTAAAAGGCCTTTTGAAGATAGTTGGTGATATGAGATGTGAATTTAAGTTTACTGTCCACATACTAACCAAGGACTCTGTAATAAGCAAGGTATGATCTCCTATTTTTATGTTAAGACGTGTTGACACTGCTGACACCTGAAATTTACTATAAGTGTTACCAAATAGTAGTAATTTAGTTTTTACAGGGTTTATATGTAGATTATGTTTTTTAGATTGAGATATAATATTTGTTAAATCTGAATTAATTACATTATTAGCATGGTCAGCTTCTTCAGGACAAAAACTTTTAAATAGTTGAGAATCATCAGCATAAAAATGATAATTCCAGTGACGAATGGAGTGAATATATCTGATGTATATAGGATAAAAAGTAATGGTCCCAATATTGACCCTTGGGGAACACCCTTAGTTAGAAGACGAGACTGCGAGAAGATATTACCAACTACTACAGTTTGTTTACGATATGTTAAAAAATGTTTGAAAAAAGATACACTTAAATCGTTAAAGCCGTAATATATTAATTTAGAAATCAGTAATTCATGATTAATAGTATCAAATGCCTTAGTAAAGTCAAGCAGTATGCCATGCAGTGTCCCATGCCTTAAAAATTTCATCCTCAACCTCTAGAAGGATGATTAATAGCGTGGTGAAATTAAATTATTATTAACATATGCGTATATTTGTTCATAAACAATTCTTTCCAAAACTTTTGAGAGTAAGGGCAGTATACTTATAGGTCTCAACTCCGAGTAGCCCTTAGGATTTAAATTTCATTTAGGATTTAAATGTCATCAAATCTAACAGAGTTCTTAGTTAGCCTCAGTTAAATTTGAGGAAATATGAAAAACTTTTTAGCGACAGAGTTTCCACTTTCCTTTTCCTCTCCCTTTTGATGTTTGGAATAGTTGGAATACCATAGTTTTGTGAGAATTATTAAGGACAAATATGATCTATGCAAGTTGCCAAAACCTATATTTCAGTTTATTGGAACGAATACATTTCAGTGTAGATTACAGTGAAGTTTTTATTTATAATTTAAACAATGTATCACTATTACTATTACGCTTATGAAGCAAATAAATCAAAGATGTTTACATATACAATAATTAAAACAATAATTTCATGTTTAATAACAACGATTAATAATATCTTCATGTCTCCTCTTTTGACGTATATTCACTTTTTTCCACTACAATATCGCATCTTGTTATTGTGTAATAATTTCTCGAAATTTAAATAATAACAATTGTTATCAAAGCTCTGAAGTAATTAATATAAATATAATTTTGTTATGTTTCTACACTACCCTTTCTTATCCAGGGGCTCACATACTCTTGAACGTGATCTGAAACAAAACAATAATTTCTAGCTCATTTATATACATGTATAAATAGGTTAATAAATAATTTAATATTAAATATTCTGATATAATCTTGAATAGGGCTTTCTTAGAAGCCGAAACACGTGTAGAATTTTAATAAAACTTTCTGAAACGGCGTAATATTTTATTTATATACAGGGTGTTTTGCGGGTACATACAAACCTCTTAACAGCTGATGGAATACATAATTTGGAACATATTTAGCTACACTTACCTTAGTACAAAGTCTTGCGATTTTCGAGCAATTTGCCAATTTCTTCTGAAGCACAAATAAACCAAGGTTTACATTTAATCATTTTTTTATCATTCATTTTCGAAATGAGAACCCTAATTTCTGATATATGCACGGGCGTAGGGCCCGGCTCATGCGTGTATCAGAAATATCAGAAATAGGAAGTCTTATTGCTGTTGTAATCACTTGTAATTTCTTCTTTCATTTAATCGAAGATGTCCATGATTTTTCTGATATAACGGTCTTGGGATTATATATTTTCAACACGTCTCTAAACGTAGTAATCCAATGGTGTTATGTCTGGGGATCTACCAGACTATTGTATTGGTTCCCCTCTGCCTAGATGGCTGACGGGGATAGTGTCATTTAAGTAATCCCTAACAATTAGACTCTGGGAAACTTCATGTTAGAAAATTATCGCTCTCAAAATTATGTTTTCAATTTGATACTGTAGAAATAGGTACAAAGACCTTGAATAGATAAATAAATGCGCATGCAGTCAAAACTCGACTAGCAATTGGAGCAAAAGAAAAACGAACAAACGGCAATTTGCTTGGTAGCGAGTGATAGATGCACTAGCAGATTCCTTTGATAATTTATCTCTGTGAATCGTCTTTGTACTGGAATTCAAAAAATGTTCACGGTATGTTGGCTTGGTATGTACCGTTCAAAAAGGCACAAATTAGAGACTTTTTCAAGGTATTTGAATAGCTGTAGTTGCAGTTTTTTCATAAACTCAAATGAACAACCATAACTTGTCACGACATTAACAAGGTTTGTATCGACGTGCAAAACCCTATATATTTATTATATATTATTATTTGCTGATTACATAAAGTGGTATTATTTTTATTGTCAATTGAAACTACATAGATCAGATTATTAAGGTTTAGCGACACTATTTTTTTATCAGAAGATGACTGACAGAATAACGAATTCAAAATTGTAGTTTTTAAATCGGAAAAGAAGAAAACGAAAACCAAAAGTTGGTAAGGAGTTGACAGTAAAACGATAAAAGTGCTTTAGTTAGTTGTTGAGGCTGTAGTGAAAATATTTCACAGAATTTTGATAAAACATATGGGGACAAAGGGATCTATCCTCTTAATGAGGACTTCAGCATCATTAATTTTGACAAATATCTCTTGAATAAACAGACTTTGTTAAATGAGGCAGTATCGACAATGCAAAGTAATATTACGTATATAGATGGTATATGGGAGATTAGAGATGAATGATTGCAGGTGGGATACTTTGTCTTCAGTGGAAATGTCCAGCATCTTATTCTCTCGTATTTTATAATCCCTTGGCTCATTAACAGAAGAGAGAAGAACTGGTTAATCGTTCAGGGAAAATCAGCCGATAGCGGTAAAGAGAACTTGAGCTTTGGTAACCGTATCCGATATCGAAATAGATGCGCATGCAGTAAAATAAGGTTAACTAGAATGCTACACGGGTCACAAATCGTGAACCAAGATGTTATAGATGAGAAGAAAAAGAAATTACTTTGTGATGCATATGAGAACTTATTATGAATACTGCTCCTGTGTTCCTTGGCATTCATTCTAAATACTAAATCAATTGAATTTAGTTTTCATGTGTTTTCAGATACAACTAACAGTTAGCATAGTTTAATTTTGTAAAAACATTAGGACTGCATATATGCCGCTTGTGGATTTGTATAAAATTTTACTAAAAATAACTTATACTCGAGTTTGGAATGCTGATGTCAAAATCAGCCTCCTTTCTACAGATCCCATCTTACATCTATATTGTACTACGGTAGCATATTCTATGATTTCGTTACAATCTGTGCCTATTGGCAGGATGTAATGAGCCCCTACTTAATCTTAGAAGAATATATTAAGCACATAAATGTTTACTGAAAAACTTAAGCACCCCAACAACAATATTTGCATAAAATTGGCTTCACTTACTTCCTTTAATATGACAATGCCCTACTGGCAAAATAGCGACGTTGGGCGAAGTATATACTAGCATCTTAAATCAAAGCTCTATTAATGAACAGGAGACCTTGCCATTCTTTCAGGCTGTCTATGATTATTTTCTCAAATATATAATGATGCCATAAACACCAACCAAATACTTCAAGAAATTACGTGTAAATACGCAAATTCTCATCAATTGATCATTAATGGATTCAAGTCTAATGGTGTTGGTATTGCCGCATTTTTTATCAACAACATTGGAATACCATTTGATTATCAGTTAACTGAAACTTGCTCCATATTTAATGTAGAGTCTTTAGCCATAAATAAACATAAACACATCACATACAGTAGACAACCCCCAAAGCCAAGGCTGTGCGGAAGGGAGTTACTTCGGATTCTCTCGTGTTGAATTGAATTGAAATATTATTTATTATTGAAATAAAGTGCACACGTAGTTGTTCCACAAAAAAAAAACATAAAGCAAAACCCCAGAGCGAACATCTTCCCTAGGCAGAGTTGTTTGTTTTGCTAAGTACTCGCTCTGAACATTTTGTAAAGAATATGTAAAGAATTCAGTTTTGGCAGGTTCACAGATTATAAAATTGTAATCAAGAAAGAATAGACAGAGGATGTATAAAGATGTGTACGATGCAGATTATGCATACAGGAACCGTCAAACAAGGGATGCATTGATTGCTTCCTTTTTTTTACCATGTCAGTGATGGCAGTTCATTGCGTCTTAAATTTAATTTTGGTGGTGTATTATATATAGTCTCTATAGTCTCTATTTTCTTTTTTAAATTTCTTTAACTTAGGTAATTGTTTGAGGTGTACTGGGATTAAATTATAGAACTTGGGGCTGAAAAATATGGATCTTTGATTAGGTAACTGTCTTTTTAAAAAGTTGAACACCAAGGTCCATGTTAGCAGTGGAGCGAGTTACAGGAATGTTTTTATACTGAAACTTTCACGATAAACAAAAATATATTCTTTATACGTTGGTAAATAAAAAGTAATTCAACGTTGAAAATTTTTGTTTCATCACATAAGCTTTTAGAAGAAAAAAGTCTCTCTTCTCCCGGAAAAGTGTCCAGCCGCTAAGACATTTACACGCTTCTTTGGGATCACAGCCTGCACAATTTCAGTCTCCTATGTCTTATGGTTTATGTCATATTATTGGCCAGATATCGGATTGAGAATCACGACTGATAATATAATATGTAGATATTTACAAAAATATTATTTATATATAAATTCTATTAATATTTCTTCAACGTAAAAATGTAATGTATCTTTTTCTTGTTTCATAGTAATGTAAATATTTAATAATAAGATAATAGTGTTTAGTTATACGATATGTTTTTATCTCTTGACTGCAAATATTGTATTGCTAACAAGGTACATAAAATGAAATCAGAATTAAAGAATAAATAATACTGTAAAGTAAATAAGAGTAATTAAGCGAATAACTGGCATTTTAATTTTCTGGCGGGAAAAACTTTTTAGCTAATTAGTGCTTTCACGGGATTTGTCGACCAAATTTTTGAATTTATGTATTTGAAATTGAAGAAAAAATTGTTCTGTGTAATATTTTCTTGGCTTTCACTTCTGTACAATTCATCAATAATTTAAAATATTTAGATTATACAGGGTATTACACAGCAACAAGAGCCGCATTGCGCATGGTACAAGAATGGAGGATGGGAAGTCTATGTGGTTGTATAAATGGGTTACCGCATCTTTTAAGTCTTCTATTTCCTTCGTTTATGGTGTTCCTCAATTTTTTCTTGCTGTTCGTATCTAGGTAAAAGTGCGATTTCATCCATGCTCTGATGAAGAGTCCCTGAGAGCCAGTCTGGGCTCCGGTGGAAATAATTACAGTAGTCGACAAGGTTTCGGTAACAGAAACAAAACTGCAATATATATAAACACGTTTAGTAAATATTTTAATATCTATTAATACAAAGGTATCTGTATTTCATCCCATAATTACTATTATTGTTATGATGATTCACAAATACAACGGTAACATAATTATTTCGGGATTATTTATTATCTATCTATGACCCATGATATTTTTTTTAAATATTACTAGAATTTCCAGACTAATATTTTACGAGCCTTAGTGATGCCTATACAAGCGGGTTCATCCAGCATCCAGCCCAGTGCGGCATTAAATCTGATGTTATGTTCTATATCTTTTTGCACTTTTCTGTTATTATGAAACATTCTAAATTGGTTTTAGGATATTAAGATATGAATGTGTTTATTTGTCAATAAATATTATGGTATGATTATATGCTGTTAAGTGTGTTTTATTTAAATTTCTATACCACCATAACAAGAAAACAATAGTGCTATAAAATCGTTTAGAATCAGAATATTTCCGATGTTACTAAATAGTATATTGTTTTATTAGGAGTAAAAGTGATATTTTTCTTTAGGTAATTTTTTCAAGAATCTGATGCTGCTAAGGAATAAACAGCAGGTAATGAAGTATTTTTTTTTTTTGTTTTGAAAATATTCATTTTAATTCCAATTTAAAGTAATAGTTAAACATAATATTTTTAGTCGTAAACTCCTCTATAAAATCCTTATTCTACTATACGGAACGCAACCAGACTGCAACCAACAGCTACTCTCCGGGCTATGTGCCCCGCCGAACGCTTAATTAGAAGTTACAAGTCTGGCGCATTAAGTGTAATAATTGCATATTACCATCAAAACGTTAATTGCTTCGATTGCAACAAACACCAGCCGAAAGACTGATCTACTTAAAGGAGCTCTCTTGCTGTTGCAATCGAAACAATTAGCGTTTTGATGGTAATATGCAATTATTACACTTAACGCGCCAGACTTGTTACTTGTAATTCAGCGCTCGGCGGGGCACATAGCCCGGAGAGTAGCTGTTGGTTGCAGTCTGGTTGCGTTCCTTATAGTAGAATAAGGATTTTATAGAGGAGTTTGCGACTAAAAATATTATATTTAATATTCCGCCCTCTAAAAGCACATTTGAACTAAAGTAATAGTTGTTTATCCACCGGGTATATTTTAATAATGTAGAGTAAATTGGGAAGGAACCGCTTTCAAGCAATTTAATTTCAGGGAAAGACGATTTTTAAAAGTCATGCGAGAACCATTTGGAACTCACTAATTTTATTTAGATGAATAAATATTAAACTAGGGACCATAAAATTCAGTTCTTTTCAAGTACCAGGTAAAGTTTTAGTTACAAACTGATTGCAAGTAGTTTAAACCATGAGCGTCAATT
This sequence comes from Leptura quadrifasciata, assembly GCA_963675555.1. NCBI lineage: Eukaryota > Metazoa > Arthropoda > Insecta > Coleoptera > Cerambycidae > Leptura > Leptura quadrifasciata. Next base: position 50,468,329 of record OY776678.1, read on the forward strand.
GTTTAAATTAGTTAACGCTCGAAATAATCAATATAAATAGAATTCAAAAATAATAATTTGATTTACAGTTATAACTACTAATACCGGGGCTATTAAATTCGTTCTTTTTCTGAAACCATATAAACATTTTATTTGCAATTCCCAGTCATTTAAATTATTGTTTGTATCAATTGACGCTACCGGTTATAAATATTTTGCTACACAGTCAATTGATGACTGCCTGACTCACATATACTCGCGCAGTGTGCGCCCGACAGGATGAATTCTAGCTTGGCACGGGAATATCTTGCCTAGGCCTTCTGCTAAAGAAAGGTATCTTTGGTTTCCTACTCCCGACCTGACCAGTCGACCTTTTGGTAATTTTTCACTGCTCTGAATTTATATTTATTTTCCTGGTAATTTTGGACTTTCCGGTATTTTTTGTGAATAATTTTCAATGTGTCTTTGTTACACTTTGTTAACTTGTGCCTTCAGCAACTTATAGCAATTTTCAATAAATCGATCGTGTCTAGTAAATTCGGGAGGATATTTTACCGTGAATATTACGCTCAGGAGACGCTGCATTTAAGTGGGACACTCCACCTGAGCCGAACTGTAATAAATTAATACCAAACACGATCCTAAGAGTAAACAAGGACAAATTAATATCTAGTAAAATAACACTTGACGTTTGAACCTGTTTGCTAGTAAAATTTTCTATAGTAGTAGTTATACCGGGTTATTTTCCGCGAAGTTCTCAGTCGGGGACGCTGCCTTTAAGTGGGACACTCCAGCTGAGACGTACTGTTTTATTTAGTAGTTAAACATTCCATTACCGGGTTTACCACGTCAAGTTCGCAAAATTAGCTATTTCATCGTATACAAAAGGTCACTTTTCTTGTTAGAAATTTCAATATTTCAATCACAATTTGTGTCATAAATTTAGTGAAAATTTCATTTCTGTTGCACGTGTCAAACTACTGATCTTGCTTTGCTTGTCATTTGATTTTATTTTACATTTACCTGATATCATTAGTTGCTTGCGTTCACTTTGTATCAATAGGGTGAAGTCACCAGTAAATGAACATGCATCAGCGAATGAACAATTTCACATATATTGGGAAATATTAAGGAATTGATCTACTGCGCGATAATAACCCTTAATGCATCTCAATTTTAGTACATTTTTCCTTGTTGTAGTACCACTGGTTAATTTTAATCATGTGATCCGTTAGTTCTATCATGACGTAAATTTGATGTGGGTGCGATCTGTAGTGGTGAGTGGCAGCTAGTAAGGTCCTTCTGCGAATCACCGTTTACTGGAATATTTTACATTTTTCGAAAACATGGTGAGTGATCAAATATTTATTATCCTAGTAAGAAAAGGTTTAAAATTAAGATATTCAAAAACGCATATAGGTTATGTTTTTATTTAAATTTCGCTGTGTTCATTCACTGGTTCGCGTTTTCGCTAAAATCCAGTGAATGAACATTCTGCTCATTTACTGGATTTAAACACAATACTGTATATTTCAGTGAGCTATATATATAAAATATTCAGAACTTCAAGCTGTCTGCGAAAATATAAGCTAAACCTTCATTTTAGCCGTCTGTCTAGTAAATGGACGAGGTGGTTTGGTAGAGTCAAAATGGAAAATTTTGGAAATAGACACAACCTGCAGATACAGTTTGGTATAAAAAGGCCGATATCCTAAGGAAGATTGCTACCCCACAGCAAGCTAATTCCAGGGGATTTTTCATAGTTATAGGAATACAAAAATATTTAAAGTTCTAGTTCATTTACTGGCACTCCCCTGTTCATTCTCTGGGAATTTGTGTTCATTTATTGTGGTTTTCTGTACTTTGTATTTTTATTATTAATGAAAAATTTGCATATTTTTCCATGACAATTCTGTTGCTTTTAATCGATCTATTATTAAATATTTCGCATTTTCACAATTTTCCTAGGTTTTATAGATTGAAAATGTAGTTTACAACCTCATAACTTTCATAAATGTTCATTTACTATAGTGACTTCACCCTACCTGGTTAAAAATATTAGTAGAAATTTGAATTAGAGGAATAAAAAAGGGGAAAAATTATAACTAACTAAAATCTGAATATGTCCGAGACTTGGGTAATTAAAATTTTTAACAGATTTGAAATATTAATTTATTTATACTATTTTGCGGTTTTCCTATATATATATATATATATATATATATATATATATATATATGTACATTTCTTAAGATACATCACATATCGTAATTTGATTTACTTTTATACTGTACTGAACTGTAAATATTTTCAATATATTATTAAACTGTTTTGTGTGCCTTATTTTGAGTCTCTATAATAATCTATACTGTCCTGAAAAATAGTAAAAGCGTTACGAATAATAAAAATCATTACAGCTGTCCATTTCTTGAGAAAGACGGCCTACGTTTCGAACCCTGGTAGTAAACCGTCTTCACTGATTCTATCTGGGGCCTTTATTATATTGTTAATAGAGAAAGTGGTGTTTCTGCACTTTAAACAGGAACTGGCGCTCGAGGCAAAAACCCGCTTATACTAGTATAGTGCAAGTTGCAGCAGATTCTCTCTCGATTGAGAGAAGTTGATGTTTGGTCAAGAAAAATTAAAAACACTGTGCAGCCAGAATTTTATCACACCCTGCATATAGGAAAAATACTACTTAATTAAATGTCTATCATTTCGGTAAGAATTGTTGCCATCGTTAAGGCACTATAGATATAAGATTATGATATAAATACATTTTTATATTTTAGCACTAAATTTTTTTAACTTTTTAACATTAAGATGATGATAATGGTGATAAATGTTCCATGCGAAAAGGGATGAATTAAACCAAGTCGCATGATGTACCTACGTTAAAAGTAAAAACAGGATATGAATCATAATCAATTCAAATTTCAAATGTGCTTTTAGCCAAGCTTGTAACTTGTAATTCAGCGCTCGGCGAGGCACATAGCCCAGAGGGTAGCTGTTGGTTGCAGTCTGGTTACATTCCTTATAGTAAAATAAGGATTTTATAGAGGAGTTTGCGACTAAAAATATTATGTTTTAATTTTTCATAATCAATTCAGTTTTTACTTAAACTAGGGTAGTTGGATGATTAAAACTGAACGCTGCACTGAACACAATATTCTTGAATACTACACTCGACGCGCGTTTCGCTAATCGCGTTAGATTCATCGAAAAACTTAAAACGTATGTCCCGATGAATCCAACATGGTTAGCGAAACGCGTGTCGAATGTAGTGTTTAAATGTAGTGATCAGTGCAATCTGTGTTTTTGGTGTTTGTGGAAACTACGTCAGTGTTACTTTTTGAAGTTATGGTGAAAAGAAAAATAAAGCTGTCAAATAATTCTTCTTTGAACTTACCTATTTATAACGACGTTGGACAAATGATTTGACCAGTTGCACCTAAGAAATGGAGGGGGGGAGGTCGCGGGGGCAAGGAGTTAATACAAAATAATTTAAATTTCAACCAAGATTGGTTGAGAAGAAATATAGATTTGACGATATTGTATATTAGCTCGGTCTACTCCTAAATGGGAAACTTTGTCCGAGTTGTCGCGGACCGATTTTTTCTTTACGTTATGGTATGCATGTGGATCCGTAGTATGCGTAATACCCTTAAAATTCTTAGAATAAGTTTCGAATCGTCCCGTACAGCTTTATAGTTTCTGAAACTTTTACTTTATTTATGTGCCTTCTTTCCCAAATAATTCTAAATGATGTACTTATTCCGAGTACCTTATTTGCCCCGTTTATTGTTATCCGATCGTAATATCAAAAGCTTTGTAGTTCTCACATATTTAATGTATTTTAAAATACTTACATTCGATATTACTTATAATTTTAGGGCATATTCTAACAGGAAAGATGTAAAAAGAAACAGTACGATTCAATCAGGTCAGTCAGGTGTAATAAATTGGATATATTTCTTTGTCGAGTCAATTAACAATCATCACAAACCGCAGGGAGTAAAATTTACCAACACTGGTAAATCCTTGTGTGTTGCAGGATATCCATTTTTCTCTGAGTGACTGCAGGTAAACAATTAACTTCTAGAAGGTGAAGTCTATATCATACTTACAAATAAATAGATGGTCAGTAACTAATAAGTATGCCCATACTACCTAAAATTTATTTTGAAACGAGTTGCCAACATAAAGTCAATATTAAAATTGCTCCTCTTAAAGAATAACGTGTATATCGACTTTTCTCCAACTACTGTTAAAGGTTTACGCTATCAGTATTTGATAATAAAAAATAACGAAAACCTAATCGGCGTTCATCATTTACTGTTAAACTCCTCCCTATTCAGTATATGTTATACTGCACCGACGCATTTCACAACACTTTATGGTTAGCGACGTCGTAGACAGCATGCGTCAGGCGTGAGGAGCGTCCCGGCGTCTCGTGTTCTCATTGGACTTTGGAGCGTCCAATAAACCACTGCTATGGTCTTAGGTGAACCAATTGTCTCAATATACTTTATGCATCTTTATGTATTGTTTGATAGTATAGTTTTCACATTAAACTATTGTTTTCATTTTGCGTTTTTGATAGTGAAAATAATGCACACCCGGACTGATTTTGTTAATTATTAATAGAATAATATTTATTGCTGAGTCATACTTACATTTTTTAGACACTGCCAATATAATACATCATGCTTATTATCAAATTATTTGCTGTTAACTATTTGTACCCAGAGACTAGAGGTTTGATCACGCAAGCTGCAATTTTTTAATATGCCACTATTTACAATATTAATCCGGCATCCATTCGAATTCTGGAGAAATGTATGACATAATATATGTAACTAATCTCTAGGTAATCATGAAAATGAAGATGGTAATAATCGATCACTCGATGACAAAATACCTTTTATCGACTATTAACCGCAACATAAAAAATGCTCACGTAATGTAGGGTCTGAAGAACAAACAAATTGTTATACCAATTTATGCCTTTGCTGTGAATTGCGGCAATATTTTGAAACTATTTTTCCGAGGTTGACCAATGATGCGGAATATTTAATTAAACTTTCTAGTTAAAAGAGCTTGGATCTAACCATTATGTAATTACCTTGTTATTCGAATAAAAAATAATGATGAGTTAGAGAATCACTTCTGTATAATGCAAGTACTCTGTAATGTATACGTTAGACAAAACTTTGTTTAAATTACCTACTTAATTTAATTTTGTTGATGTCAATGTTTTACGTATTTATGAATACTTTCGAAATAACTTGTTCGCTGTTGATACTACGAAAAAAATAGTTCCCCAATATTCAACTAATTTTCTTCAACTCATTTTTGCATCATCTTGCATTAGAGTTATTGGTTCGTTTTCTTTAGCATGGTAAGCTTGGTCCACAACAAAATGACAATATAAGTTCAATTGTGCTCCTAGATGGCAGAATATTAAAACGTAATATTTCAATCACAAACTCATCTATAAAGTTCTTATTTTAATATAAGGAACGTAACCATACTGCCACCAACAACTACTCTCCGGGCTATGTGCCCCGCCGAGCGCTGGATTTTGAGTTACAAGTCTCGCGCGTTAAGTGTAATAATTGATCAGGGTTTCTTTTTGTTTTTTTATATTGAATTGACTAAAATACTTTCTACGTGTAGGGGTGAGTTCTACTGTTTGATTTTTTTATTTTGGATACGCTTATTCTTGTTAAAATGTACAGGGTGTTTGGCACCGGCTGCGTATGAGGACAATCTACAGTCATGGTTTAATGTTTGGCGATTTGCTAACGTTTCTGCTGACGACATGGACGTTTGGGGAGCACCAACTGGTACTGTCAGGGGTCATCGTAGTAGTATGTTCATGAGCAAGGTTTGTAAAGTAAGATAGGTAGCATGGTAACTTTCGACAAATCAGAGATCACTAGTTAAAATGCGGGAACGCGTCACACTGCCTGCTCATTCGAATTTCTGTCATTCAAAACATTATAATTAGTTATGAATTTGAATTCCGTATTTTGTATGTTTTAATGTACAAGCACAAATTAATAAATTGACTTTTTTGGTTAATGATTATTAACATCGATAATGTTTTCCTTGGAATTTAAAATTGACATTACTATATATCAAATTTATAACTAATTAATGTATGCAGTTAAGAGTTGTTCGGAGTATATTAGTCATCCATGCTTCCAATTTTAATTGTAAATGACTTCACGTCAATAAAATGACGCAGCCTAATGTACGGTGTGCTTGGAAAGAGAGTGATAGAGACGTAATAGAATATGACATTTGACAAATTTATTATACCTAATCTTTAAATTTCTCGGTGCATTTGAGGACATTAGGGCTACTTTTATTTTAGTTCTACAAAAGGGAAAATGTTTATTTTAATAATACCTCTGTGGGATGATAAGAATTATTTTTGCAAATCGAAAATAGAAGAAAAAAAAAATATTTTTATATATACTTTTTTTTCTCTCATCGTCCCACATTGTAACATGTTTCTAATGTCTTTTAGTGAAAGCCGTTTTTTAAAATACATATTTATATGAGAGTAAATTGCACCGTCTTTCCCGCTTATATCCGGAGCGCTCTTAAAGAAGTACATTTTATATCAAGGGACTGAAGTAGGTTCTTTTAATCTTGTGTGCAATTTCTTGCCCGAGACTTCAGTCTTGATTTCATTGCTTTATATAATTCTTAGCGAATTTAATAAGTTATAAGATAGATGAAGAAACATACATGATACTAATTTTCGCCCTACCGAAAAGAGTTACCTACTTAGAAAAGTTTCTTATTTTATGACGTACTGAGTAGATATTTTTCCCCAGGCCAACCTTTACAATTATGTAGTATTAAAAAAATTTAATGCAATTTTTTTATTAGAATTAGATGTGCATACAATAATTTATTAATAAAATTTAACAAGAGGGCCATTAAATTTTATCATGTCATATTAGATACAGCAATTAATAAGAAAAAATCACTAATTGGTTTTTTCTAATATTTCTTTGTATCATATGAAAATAAATTTTATTTCCTGTATTAAGTAATTTTTTTAGGGAAGGAAAAAACATCAACATCTCACCACTCTCTTTTGCCTTTTTTGAGTTGTTTTTGCAAACAGCTACACTACAAACCTTTCCTCCAGTCATCTAATAATTGTATGTAACATTGTTATATATTATTGTTATGAACAGAAAATAATAAAAACTGTTTACCTTAAAATTATTTCTGTAAATCCACTGGTTACAAACTTCTATATACTATGAGTCTTTTCTCTTTAACAGTAATAGTCAATTAGACTATACACTAAATAACTATAACTGCACGATTTAAACGCAAAAATAACAAATATTTCGAAATAACTCAACAAATAAGCGCAATGTCCCAAAAAATGCATACGTACAATTAAGTTTCAGCAGGCACGATGACGCGCAAGATGGCCGCCTTCATCGTAACCACTTCATTGCGTTCAAGTTACCATGCTACCTATCTCACTTTACAAACCTTGGTTCATGAGGTGACGTAGGAACGATCAAACCATGCCGCAAAGCCAGCCATGTATGTCTGTGGTGGAGCAGGTTTTTAAATTTGACAACTTTCTTGTACTTAAATTCTGAATTAGATTTTAATCATATTTTTGGCAAACCGTATTGGTAAAAAGTTCTATAATCTATACGTGAATAGATCTATTATAATATTTTAAATTTGTTAAATCTAAACCTTATAAAGTAGAGCATGGCCATGTAATGCTCCAGAACATTTCCCTTGCTATTTAAAACCACTAGCCTACGATACATAACTTCAGTCAGCAAGCATACATAACTTGTAAATATTGTAGTAAAATAAATATTGTTTTTTTGTTGAAGATCCTATTCTTCTCATTCGTGTCATTTCTGATAATGGTCTGATAATTTCAAATATTACCGCATCTGAATCTTATCAATTAATTAATATAACTTATTAGTTGTAAGTTGTCAGAATGATTTTGCCTTCTTAGCTGAGTAAGACAACAGGATTTTACAAACGAAGTGGCGCTCTCTCGTATACCATTCTCTTTACTTACGAGCCTTTTGCTCCCTTACAAAAAAAGCTGCCGTTCGTAAAAGGGGCCGGTTTGTACATGTGGATGTAAAAGTGGTTATATGAGAAGACGCTGGTTCAAATCCTGGCTAGGGCATCTATGTTTAGTGGTGTTTTTAATGTGTTATCGAGTTGCAGTAACAGTGGATTAGATAGGGTTGTGTGAAACAACATGATTAGTACCTGTACTACTCCTGAGATCGAGTCTCAACTGCAGCAGATGACAATGTCGTAGGGAATTTGTCTGTGTGCATGTGCTATGGTTGAGTTTTAATTTTGTATACAGTGTACTATTTTAGCGAAAGAAATCCAATTTTGTAGTCAATAGATATTCGCTCCTGCAGTGGTTTAGTGCATGGTAAAAAGATAATTTCTACTTTTGCGCTTTTATTTTAATATTCAAAATAATATTTCGAGAATATTCTAAAAATGATTATAACACATATTTTCAAAATATTTTGAAGATAATATTATATTTGAATACAAATGTTTTAGGGATATTCTCAGAATATATATAATAATAATAAATAACACCACAGGTAATTATGACCCCCTTTATCCCGGAAGGCTCTAGAAGAGTCTTGTGTGGGAGGGGGCTACACATTTAGAGACAAGGGACACACACCCAATATCCATGTAAAGTGGAAAAATCCCTCTCACAGTATTTTCCACAGCCACGACCGGGGATCGAACCCGGAACTTTTGGGTGAGAGGCAAGTGCGCTCACCTCTCGACCACCAGTCATATCCAACAAAATATTGAAAAAAATACAATAAAATTTTTTAAAAACTTGCTGTTCTGTAAAAAGTCGTACTAAAAAGTAAAAAATAAAAAAAATACTAATGTACGAATGCAAGAAAGCAAGGCGTGCGCACTTTGTATGAATTGCAACATTGCATGAAAGGGGTGGAATCGTTGTTGCCTTCAGTCATGCGTACATTAAGATGATACATATACTCATATATAAAGTCGCCCCCCCCCAGAGATCGCTCGATAAAAATTCGTCTCTTAACGATTTGTTTTGGTTTCTCGCTCCTTCGTTTTGCAGATTTTTCAATTTTTACCCCCGCGCCCCCTATGTGCGGATATTTGCAAAAGTAACGGTAGAATACTGTATTGTCATCCGATCTTAGTAACTGTGCAAAATTTCATCAATTGATTATGTCAGGAAGTGTGTTAAATAAAGGACGCAAGATTTCAACATAAACATTGTGCACGCATTGTGAGTTAAAGAAAAGCGAGTAAAAAAGAATATTGTCACTCTTTACGAATATTCTTCCTTCCCCACATATTAGAATCTAACCTATTATGGAGAACCTCTTTGCCTTAAAATCTCGGATTTTCTTAAGTGCGGTACCGCATGTTTCTTTGGTTAAACAATTCATTACCATTATAAGTAAATCTGGTTTTGTCCGAGAACAAAATTTTGAAAACAATGTTTTGTCGTGAACTTGTTTACGTCAATAATAATTGCAATACACTAACCTTCAATTTGTATCGTTTTCGTATAAATGCTGGTGTAGGTTATACTTATGCGGTATTTATTTGTATTTAAAAATTTTCTATTTTTTTTTTATTACCACGTTCCTTGCTAATGTTGTATTCTGTTAGGAGTTCTCGGATTGAAGCACAAGGGGAAAATTCTAGGTATGAGCGCCAACAAATTGATTTCGGCTTATTCACTCACATAAGCTCATTTTGAACGTTGTCTGGTTTTCTTCTTAATTTTATTTCTACTCTTCTAAAGTATGTCCAGTCTGGATGATATCTCTCGGGAAAACGCACAGCATACATGGCATATGCATGGATTGTATGCCCCGTATAATTAATTAGGGAATTCATTGAACTGTAACATGTGCCTCATAGATTAAATTAATTAATTTAGAAATATTTTTTTTATTGAGCACTTATTTTATAAAATATTATTTCTTATATTTATAATGTATCTTTTAAATAAAACTGACTTTAACTAAATAAATATAGGTATTAACTAAACTTTACAATAGTTTTTGGACAACACTTGTTTAGAGTACTTTTACGGCTTGCAATAAATACTGGTTTTGCTCTTCATTTTTTGTAATAAGTGAGTATTCCTCCATTAGTTTGACATCCCACACCTTTCTGCATTATCACTTACTACCGTAAGATTTCTAACAGGTGACAAACCATATTGGAAATCGTCCCCTGAAGACCATATTAAGAGTTAGGGGATCATCTTCAAGAAATTCATATGAGATATTAAATCGTTCGAAAAACTTGAAGCTGTTTTCTGATATAAAGTGATGTAGCTATTTATCTGTACATTGCTTTATTTCTTTCGGCTATTTCTACTCTTAATTATTACACAATTTTCAGGTTCCCTTTCATTAAAAGAGTTAACAATTTTTAACTTTGTATCGTAAGAAATGAAATCGTCAAAGAACTCTAAAATTACAGATTCATTAGTAAGATACCATAACTTAAAATCGTCACAAAATTTTTTTGAGGTAACTTGGGAAAATGGGAAATTTATATTTACTACTCTGTGAGCATGAAGATCATTTAAAAATTTTAAATCTTGATATGGAGCTTTGGAAGCTAAAAGGACATTGTACCATGTCTTTATGTACAAGCGAATAATAAACACAAATTTTTCTTAGGCCATCTAATACTAGTCTTGTTAATTTAAATTCGTTTCTGAATATAAAAATTTTGAGACAATAGATCGCCTTAGCCATCCATTTAGCGTGGTGGAAGGTGCCCGGGAATTGAAAATTATAAAATTAACTCCCCTTGACGGCTGGCCTCTTAAAAATATGACAACTAACTTTAAAAGCTCGCTATAGCCTTCTTTTATGTGTTGTAGTTTCAACTGTTTTATTGCAAACTGGAGAACTTCTTGACTACAATTTTGAATGCCAGTCATAATAAATTCATCTTCTGTTCCAGTTACATACTTAGTGAAAATGTTTAAACAATCCTACAACAGGTCCAGATGTTGTAGCAATACACACTTCAAATACAGATATTAATATTAATTAAAAATGTGGTGTCTGCAATGTATAGTCCAAGTAAGGACTTCCCGGCAAATAAAAACGCAACAAAAACTTTATATCATAATTATTATCGCTGCGGGCCATGGCGGCATGTTGTATCAAACGACCCGACGCACATTAAAAACCTATAACGATAAGCGAGCTGATTTGCGGTCGAGGTAGCACAAAGAGTAATGGTATTTTAATGGGGTCGTAAAGTATTTGTTGCGTTTTTTATTTGCCGGGAACTTATTACTTAAACTATAAGTATACAGGTCTTTCTGTTTGGTCTAAAATAACACAAGCCTCGACTGAATGTAAAAGCTGTTTTTCCTCAAGCAAGTTGTAAATAGTTGTTGCCATTTCATCTCCTGTTCCAGAAGTCAGTAGTGGCACTCCCAAATGTTGCTCATTACCATTGACTGTTACAATTACTGGAAGTTGATCAACTTTTTCGTTCCCAATTTATACTGGAAGCATTTTTCCATTCAAATGAACAACACTCCTCAGTGTTATTTTAATGAATATACTTTTGTTTTGCAAAAAAATAATTAACGAAACATGCATATTTATCTTTTAAAGAATTTAATGAGTTTAACTAGAAATACCAATGTTCGTACCCTTTGGCGCACGGGTAAGGTTTGTTCAAATTAGGTAATTTTTCACTGGTGTTAGTTTGAAGTCAAATAAAAAAGAATAGATGGTAAGACCGTCAAAAATGAAAAATAAGTACCACCATAATATTAATAGAGAGTTTTTGCCAATTAACGGTATACCTCCGTTACAAATAGCGTTGACCTTATTCTAATTGCGTGTCACCTTATTTTGCTGCGGATAAGGGACGTTAGGTTACCCACCTTAAATGGACCGTAACGCTTCTGATTGGTCAGAAATCCTAGTATATTTTGATTTTAGGTTTGTGGTAGTTATGCGGTGGTCGCACTGGTCACGTAGTTTGGTTCTTGCTAATGGTTGTTTGATGTTGAGAGTCAAAGTCAAACCTGTCATACATTAGTATAGATCTCAAGAAAGGGGCTGTCATGGAGGATTTGGTATTAATAAAGCCTGTACCAGCGCATCTTCCACCTCATTCTCCAAATTTACTACTAAATTTAACACGCCTTCCATAGCTGCGGAAAATTTGCTTTAAATTATGGTTGTTTGTATTGTTCATAAATGTGTTATATACATACACAATGTTATATGTTATAGAAATTGAACTGTTAATTGTCATTTTACACACCAAATATGTCAAATAGCGTCAACCGTTCATAGTTCGTGCAAAAGCTCTTATACAACAACCCCCTTATTTTGTTGACCGTATTTGGTCATGTGGCATTTAAGGTTAACGTAAATGGTATTAAAGGAATTGGCAAAACTCCCTTGGCTGTCAATTTTTTTACTTCTAGTATAAATAAATACCTGTACTGATTATTTTCCGTTATTGCTTAAAACACAACTTAACTCGCGCATTTTTTTCTGATTCGTATGACGTTTAACATTTGTTCCCAGGCCTGTTATATTTCTAATTCAAATAAGCAAAAACGAAAGAAAATTCTGGACAAACAATGAAATATTTTACAATTATTAGTGATAAATTGTATGAACAAGTTGGTAATGAAAATATTACTGGTGATATAAAAAAGATATCTAATTTAAAATAATTTCGTAATTTTAATTCTCGTTTTGATTAGTGGTTTCATCCTTAATTTATATAATAAAAAAGTGAAAGACTGCGATTCTCATTAATAAATACCATTAACACTCATTTTGTATGCTTCAAACTTAAAATGTACCTACTTACAATACAATAGTTGGAATTTAATCAAACTACTTAAGTGTTATGTTGAGGCATTACCTATCTATTAACCTTAAGAGCTGTTAAATTGATGATCAAATAAGAGGTTTATGGACAATAAAATTAATTAAATAGAATTGATTCGAGGAAACGATGTATATCCCACCTAAGCTTTATGAAATTCGTACAACCGTACCGTAACAATTCTAGTTAACAATTTATTTATAAACATTGAAAACACTGTAGATAATTCGTTCAAACAGCGTCATCGGTTTGCCTGCAAGGAGAATCCAAATCTGCGTCGGAGAAGGTAATTATTTGCAAAAAAAGTGTTCAGATTTAAAGGCCAAGGCCAACCTGCTCTGACGTCGTGTAATGTTATTTAAGACCAGAAAAATATCTACTCGGTTCATTAAAACTTACGGACGAAGTGTCTGGAATGAAATGGCAGTATTATCAATTGAGAATAGAAACTGCAAGGATCCCATTTGCTTAATTTATACCATAACCAAAAAACATTTTGTAAATTTGCAGGGACAGGCTACGTCGAAATTTTTTAGGAGTTTCTTTATTTTCATTTTCAATAAGCTGTTGGCCTTGTTTCAGTGAGGACTTTGTGTATGTACTTATTTAATTGAATAATTATTCGTTGTTTTCATGATTTACTAGACTTCGATATATTAAATATTATTTATAATCATAACGTGTGTATATAAAATATTAATTATTAATGACTACAGTTTAAATCAGAAAGTTGTGTACATTTTTATTAAGAAGTTGGTGAGGAAATAACAGAACATAATTAAATACATTCCTCGGTTTTTAATAATTAAAGAAAGTGAACAAAACATATTTCATGATATATGAATGTTAGTTGTGGCATTCTGTTGATGTTTTTTCTTTCCTTCCTTTTGAGGTTTTCAATCTCATATATTCTTTTCTAAAAATGATCTAAAACTAACGAAATTATCCAGTATATTCGAAATTAACCTCTGTACCTGAGACATCTATGTCAAAGGAATAATCAAAAGGTATGTGGTTTTTCTTCAATTAATATAGTTGAAAATAATAGCAAGAATCATAATGCATTTTGCCGACATTTCCATTCTCAAAGCTTTCATAAAGAGCTGTTGTATGCTATGTACGCTAAATATCATAGCCTTATATTAAATTCGTAGATATCTGCTGCTTACAGTCAGGGCCGGATTATCCATAAGACAATATAGGCAGCTGCCTCGGGGCACCGACGACGGCTTGGGAGCGCCGGCGACGAACAAAAAAACAACAAACGCCGAGCTACGCATCATTTAAAGGCACGATCTTTGTTTCAATGCGTTCGCTTCATTCCGCGTCGCGCGTCTTATTTCAACTCGCTTTATTTTCGACAGTTTTTCACCATTAGGCGTGAAATTTTGTAAAAAATATCTTTAAACACAATGCAACAATTCGGTAGATCGAAATTTGTCGAAACTTGAAATTCCCTCTATATTTTTACTTTTTTCCGAGAAAACGTGGATTTTTTCAGCTATTTGTTTCCATTAAAATAAATGGAAACAATGAATGTGTTTCGGCATTTCCTACAATCATATGGCAGCGTTAGAGTCTAGGGTTTAAGCCCAAAGTTTTTGTCCGCATCCGGCCGAGTAATGGCAATTTATGCAAACAAAACGATTGATTTTCATTGACTTCCAGAGTGAATTTTTTTTGGATTTTATTTTTTATCTGGAAACCAAATAATTGGATAAAAAAATTTTCAATGGCAACATTGTGCGCCACAATGAGAGTTATATTCTCATATGTGTTATTTCTTATTTTGATGAAATTTAAATAAAGATAAAAAAGGATACAGAAGAGAAAGCTTCAATTTGACGGAACTCATGAAAATGAAATCAACTTTGACGGCAAAAGTGATATAAGAATTAAAACTTTTCTTGCTATTATTGATAGGCTAGATCAAGAATTAAAGAAACAATTGATGGCTTACTCTTACAAATAGAAAAAAAGTTCGGGTTTTTACATAAATTTAAGATTATGAATGACAGGAACCTAAGAAGTGATTCAAATAATTTGCAAGCTGAATATTCAATCGACTTGGACGAATATTTTACTGAATAATGTATTGAATTAAAATATTTTGTTGAAAACATAGAAAATATCGTTAATATTAGAGACATGTTAGTATTTATCAGAGAAAAACATGTTTTAACTATGTTTCCTAATGTGGAGAATATCTTAAGAATTTTTCTTACTCCACCCATAACAAACGCGTCAGGAGAAATATCATTTTCTAGTTCGAAAATGATAAAAACATATTTACGAAATGCCATTAGTCAAGAAGAACTTAATAATTTATCTGTGCTATCAATAAATCATGGCTTAACTAGTGCGCTTGATTTTACTTACATTATAAATAGTTTTGCCAGTGAGAAATCCAGAAAACGTATATAATAGTTATTTATGATATGTGAAAAAAAAAATGTTTTATTTACAAAATATTTGTTTTTATTGTTTTGTTCGTGGGGTTGCTCAGCCCGCTTACGTTCGTTTCACAAACTGCCCCACTCACAAAATAAAATATCATTTTTAACACTTGATCATAAATAACTATTATACCTACTTGTTTAACTTTTTTTCATTTGTTTGTGCTGAGCATATATTGTTTTTTACATTACATTACATTACATTATATATATTATATTATAAATAAAAATACTTTTTGTAGTGGGAGGCGGGCGCAATAATATAGTTGCGTATGGAGGAAAAAAGTCATAATCCGGTCCTGCTTACAGTAGTCAGACAGAACTGTTTATAATCTATTCTAGATGATGTTCGGTTTGTTGAATCCTTTTTTTAACACTAGCAACTAGGTTGTACAAAAATCTACAGAACAATCAGATATGTATTCTTAAGATAGGTCCTGCAAGAAATCCTCGTATTGGGCGTTGGGAGAGAAGTAAGTAAATCCTCGCGCCGTGCACTTCTACCCATACAAAGTTGGCCAGTGGAAAACTTGCCTCCCTGATGTGCCGATCTCTATTCAGCACCGCAATTGCCTGGAACCAACACCCCGATTCCGGCTCTTTATAGTGTTCACTCACTATCAGTATATTATTGTGTTTCTCCACGGCCTCTTGTAGGAGTAGGTAAATCCTGTGCCCCATTGCCTCTGCCTAGAAAAACCTCATATTTGACAAAAACTGTATTCGTAAAAATAGTAAAAGTATACAGGTTCAACAATTATTAATGATAACATGCATCCTGCTTGAGAGTGTGTAACCGGATGTCTCCGCTTCCAGCGTCAGATCTCTTCGACTGTATTTATATCACCAAACGTCCCTTTTCCTTAAACAAATCTAACTGCGCCGGAACTATCCGGGCCCTGCTGATTCTTAACGCGGCCTTTCCTGACGATCAGCAACCTCGTGTGAACATGATTATTGGAATGAGACTGTCCTTTCTACAAAAGAAAATATAAGGGCATGAGAGAACACATACCTAGCCTAACCTGAAATTAAAACAATGAACTTGACTAAGTTTTTTTTTAATGATTCTAATTAAACAAAAAGAATAAAACAAACGTCAACAACGACAGGCGCAGTTAGTACTTGGATGGTGACCATTCCAACGGAAACCGCGTCCTCGCCTCACACATCTTCCAGCGGCTTGTATATCAGTGTATGCGCGGAAGCTATACAACCTCAGGCGAGGGCTGTATAGGAGATATACCATCCTTCGGAGGGGATGTAAAGCCGTCGGTCCCTTGTCTATTAAATGTTAGGCAAGTAAAAGATCCCTACTCTTCTTAAGGGAAGAGGTTCGGCAAAATTCCTGGTTGGGGGTAGCTCGTCTACAGGCGTCGGTGTTAGGCCTCAGTAGCGGAAATAGGCCGACGTTAAATAAATGTAAAAAAAAAAACTTCAACAATAAAACATAATATTTTTAGTCGCAAACTCCTCTATAAAATCCTTAATTTACTATAAGGAACGTAATCAGACTGCAACCAACAGCTACTCCCCAGGCTATGTGCCCCGCCGAGCGCTGAATTACAAGTTACAAGCCTGGCGGTTAAGTGTAATAATTGCATATTACCATCAAAACGATAATGCTTCGATTGCAACAAACACCAGCCGAAAGACTGATCCTACTTAAAGGAGCTCTCATGCCAGTCGTCACACACCACTTGCAGACTGCAGCTTCGAGCTGTTGGCTCTCGTCAGTGCAAGGTAGGCATGTGACGACCGCGCCTGCTGACTATTTTACATGTCGCTATCCCAAAGATACCGAAATGTACTAAACAGTCAAGTGATCCTCGTGTCGGTCGTCACGGAGTACGAACCAGACAGTGGCACACAACGTTTGGCAAGTCTACCGTGGCAGTGAACTAGCACTACAACATTCGAACTTCAGAGCGAAGCTCATTACACACAAACATACCATAACACAACACCCTATTACTATATTATAATGAAGAAGAAAAAAAAAAGAGCAAAAAACCTCTACAGAAAAAAACCCAAATACACATGAAAAACAGCATGATAAGAACGAAAACACACCTGACACGCACATTAAATCCTCAGAAAGTGAAACTGACGCTACTATGCATGAACAACCGCATGAGAAAGGCACGTTGCATGATCAGACACAGGACACACAGGTACAGCCAGTTAATATCACTCAGGTTGAGTTAACCCAATTTAACAACAGAGTACACAGAAGCTTAAATATTAACACTAGTACTAACAAAACTAACTCTAACAACAATTTAAACACTTCCACACATTCCTTCTATGACTCACCCCCTGAGACACCCTATCTCACTGCTATAGACGTAAGTTCGATGCATGTTAGCTCATATCCGTCATTTCTAAATCTAAACTACCCTACTTCTACAAGTACAACCACTACCTACACCACGACAAACACAGTAACGGACACGGCCATCGTCCACTCCACCCCTAGAACTACCCCTACCACTTTAATGACATCATCAAATATATCACTCAATAATCTCGAGATTATCAGAAACCACGAGGACGAGGATGACAGTGACGTCAGCGACACTAACTCCGCCATTGCCACCAAAACCAAAGACAGATCTATCCCACTAGAAGAGTTCCAAAGACAATCCAAGCGACGTAAAAGACGAAAAAAGACAAGCCCCCCTGATCTAGAGGTCGCCACTTCTCCTGAGTTATCTGACAACCAAGTTACCCCGATGCCCATGCTAATATCCCCTAAATCGGAAATTAGTCAAACACCCTTATCCAGCCACTCTTCCGCCAGGAGCGGAATTGTTGAGCATAACAGACGTGCCACCCCTATTGACGTTCAAGAAACCCCCCCGAGAGTCTCCGAACACAATACTCCCCCACAACCGACCAACACGAACACACAGACCGCGACTACACAACAACCACCGCCAATACATATTTATACTAACAACCACAAGGGCACTGTACAAATAATTAATCGTGAGGCCACCACCATACCTCAATTTAAATTTAACAATAACTCTTTAATTTGTTACTTCAAGGTACAACGTGATCATCACAGGATCACTAAGTTACTAACACAGCAAAAAATAGAATATTACACCTACGACTTCGACTCCCAAAGGCCTGTCAAAATCGTAGCCAAATATATACCCATAGACACAACTTCACAAGACATCGCAGAGGACTTAAGATTGAAAAATTTACCTTTTATCAGTGTAGCCCGCGTTATGATACCCCAAGGTGGCAGAAAGGTTGCATCCAACATAGTTCTATTAACCATTCCACGGCAAAGCGCCGACGATTACTATAAATTGACCAACCTCTGCCACTACAAGGTAAACATCACCGACTATGTCAGACAGGACCTACCTCAATGCCACCGCTGCCAGCACTTTGGGCATTCCTCGGCAGTGTGCAGTCGTATCCCACGGTGCGTGAGATGCGGCGGCACGCACGAGGGGCGGCCCTGCGAAGCAGCGGCATGTAAATGTGCCAACTGCGGCGCAGAGCACCCCTCGAATTACAGGGGATGTCCGGCGTACGCGGCGGCGAGAGCAAGACTTGCACCCACACCGACGGACGGACCCAGACAAGGACCGACAATAACCCGACGCAACAAACACAACCTACTGCAGCACAAAGACCCCCTGACAATAACAACAGACAACAACGACCTAACGCCGAAACCAACATGCCTCCACTTTCGCAAGAGACAGCCAACCTAATCAGTACACAAAACATACGCGCTTGGCAGCAGTTCAGGCAGAGGGGTGCTAACACTCAACCAAACCCCACACCTGAGCAGGATAACCCCATAAGAGAAATATTTAACTGTCTTAAACAATTTAATTTAAAAAAAGTGTGGGAAATAATCAAAAAAATCATCAATGCCCTGAAAAATACCAGCGATCCACTGGAAAAAAATTTCATAATCCTGGAGCATGTTAGCGCTCTCTTGTAATGGTGCAGGGGGAAAAAATTAACTTTATGCAATTTAACGCTGGAGGAATTGCTAGGCAAAGGACCGAGCTAGAGCTCCTACTAAATAGCAGAAAAATTGATATATGCACCCTGTGCGAAACAAACTTAAAACCACAGCACACATTCAACGTTCCTGGCTATGCAGTGTACCGCTCCGACAGGCTACACGCCAGGGGGGGAGGTACTGCTGTAATGGTCAGGAACGTTATATCACACTCTCAAGTGTTATTACCACCCCTCAAATCATTAGAGGCATGTGCTGTGACCCTACACCTTAGAAATAATATTAACATAATGGTTATCTCTGCCTACTGCCAACCAAAGACAACTCTAGACACCGCCGACTTTGACACACTTAAAATCTTACACTCACGCTATATACTGCTGGGCGATCTCAACGCCAAGCACCCCTCCTGGAACCTTCATCATCCTACTCCCAATGTTGCTGGCAGACGGCTACACCGTTATGTCAGTGACAATCCCGAAATCAACCTCCTAGCACCCACTCAACCCACCCGTCCAATCCCTGCTCTGTCAATTATAGACATTGCGGTTACCTGTAACGTTAATTTCCAACATGACATAAACACAATACAAGCGTTAAACAGTGACCACCTACCGGTTATAACAGTTATAAATTTGAAACATGATGTAATTCAGCCTACAAGAAAACCCAATGTAAACGACTATAATTGGCAGAGCTTCTCCGAATACCTAACTCACCACATCCCTATGAACCCCTCGTGCAACTCCCCGGCGGAGATCGACCTGGCAGTGGACAACTTAACCCGACACATAACGGACGCGCTGGCCTTGAGCCAGAAAAAAATCCCACCCCGATCCTACCAACTCCAATTACCCCGGCAATTAGTTGACCTAATTCGTGAGAAGAATAAACTAAGAAAAAGGTATAACCATACAAGAAATCCTATTCTTAAAACTCAAATTAACTCCATAAAAAAAACCATCGATGATAAAATCAAAGATTTTAGACATGAATCATTCAAAAAACTAATTGCCTCCCAACCTGACAATCCATATTTTGTCCCCAACATATTTCTGAAAAAAACAGTCAAAATCCCCCCCCTCCACACCCCCTCCGGTGGTGTTGCGCAAACCGACGAAGAGAAGGCTGCTTCCTTTGCCGATTACCTCTCCTCTGTTTTCCAACCCAATATTATACCCCAAATCACCCAAGACCTCGTTCAACCCTTCATAGACACCCTTAACCAAACCACCCTCCCGACTGAAAGGAATCCTATATTTTTTAGTCCCTCGGAAACCCGAGCGGCTATAAATAAATTACACCCTAGGAAAGCGCCTGGGCTAGACGACATCCCCTCCTTCGCCCTGAGATACCTTCCCTTATCCACCATATTATACCTTACTAAAATTTTCAACTCCTGTCTCAGACAAACTTATTATCCTAACACTTGGAGAACCGCCAAGATAATTAATATACCTAAGCCTAATAAGCCCCATAACTTACCTTGCAATTATCGACCTATTAGTCTTATTTCATGTTTGGCGAAAATCCTAGACACTTTATTACTTACCCGAGTCCAGGCGCACCTAGTCAGTAATGACATCCTAAACAAATTTCAATTCGGATTTCGAGTAAGTCACTCCACATCCCAGCAGCTTTTTCGAGTTGGTGAGATCATTACCACCAATATGAATCGAGGTCAGTACACAGGGTTGGTCACCCTTGACCTCGAGAAAGCTTTTGACAAGGTCTGGCACCCTGGACTGTTATACAAACTCCATGTCGCGGGATTATCCTTACGCCTTATCAAGATGATACAGGCGTATACTTCAAACCGCAAATTTCGAGTTGCAGTCAACAAGGCGTGCTCTCCTGTTACCCCTATTTTTTCTGGCATCCCTCAAGTTTCAGCCCTTGGACCTGTACACCAATGACATCCCACCCCCTGACGATCACCGGACGACTATATGTTTGTACGCTGACGATACGACAATCCTGACCACATCTAGTAACCCGGACGTCATGACGGACATAATACAAGGACAGACAGACATTACAATACAGTATTACAAAGACTGGGGACTAACCACTAATGTGAACAAAACCCAAGCATGTTATTACACCAAAAAAAAGAAAAGAATTTCCCCTCGTCTTTATATACACAACCACCTAACCGACTGGAAGGACAACATAGACTATCTGGGACTTACACTCGACAGACGATTAAACTTCAAGACGCACGTTGACAATCTCTCACTTAAATTCGGACGCCGACTACACGCGCTATACCACGTTCTCAAAACCTCTCCTGCAAGAATGGCAATCTTGCAATATAAAACCTACCTACGACCCCTACTGATTTACGCTGCCCCTGTTTGGTATCCAATCACTGAAAAAACCCAACAGAAACGGCTACAGGTGCTCCAAAACAAAGCCCTTAAGATAGCAGGCAAACTTTGTCGAGGAACACCCTTACAACAATTACACAATCAGACAGGCACACCGATATTAGACGATTATATTCTCACTAGACTTCTTCCCAACTTTGCAGAAACCTTGCTAACTTCAACTAATCCCACCCTGACAGACCCCCTCACTCCCAAATTCCTAACAGCCCCCACCTACCCTTCCATTAATTATATATACACCCCAACCCCAGATTGAATATGTATACTAATTTGTATTTGGAAAAGATGCAATTAGCACAATCAAAAAAAAAAAAAAAAACTTAAAAAAGCCAAAAAACCAAAATATAATATCTTGAAATTGCTAACCCTTCAAAAACAAAAAAAAAACACTAAAATACAAAAATTACCTAAAAATAAAAAATAGACTTTCACTTTTCACTCTAATCTAATTTATAACAGAATCAAGAATAGCGACACGCTCCGCCGACCAAAAGAGCCATTTAGAGGTCACTAACCCCATCATGCAAAAAGAGGCCACCACTCATTAAATGAAATTGTAGCATTAACCACTAAACACTAAAACCGTTACCAATTAACTAACCTAAACACAACAAAATACCACATTATAATACAACCTAACAACTCAACCTTACAAAATTTCCACCTGGAAACATGCCAGCTCACCTGAGAGCAAGTCCATGTCATAAATAAAGCAACCTGCGGCAAGCACCACAAGGTGGAAGCCGTATGTGCCCCGTAGAAGGGGACAACTACTACATCTCGTCGGTCGTCACATGCCTACCTTGCACTGACGAGAGCCAACAGCTCGAAACTGCAGTCTGCAAGTGGTGTGTGACGACTGGCACGAGAGCTCCTTTAAGTAGGATCAGTCTTTCGGCTGGTGTTTGTTCCAATCGAAGCATTAGCGTTTTGATGGTAATATGCAATTATTACACTTAACCGCCAGGCTTGTAGCTTGTAATTCAGCGCTCGGCGGGGCACATAGCCCGGGGAGTAGTTGTTGGTTGCAGTCTGGTTACGTTCCTTATAGTAAAATAAGGATTATATAGAGGAGTTTGCGACTAAAAATATTATGTTTTAATATTCCGCCCTCTAAAAGCACATTTGAACTAAACTTCAACATGAATCAAAATCTTAATTGTCTCTTATCTACTAACTTAACCGCCTTATGGTATCCATGAGTCAACACGGTCCTTGTGGAGATACAGTTGCGGACAACCATGTTTGGCTGATGAGGACAAACATGTGCTCCACCTTGCAGGACAAACCGGACCGAGGTGTCGTCTCCTCTTCATATTTTCAATTCCACCACACCAATCGACCTTCGCATTTCGTTTACATCCCTGATCTCATATATCTCGCGCTCTAAAGATACCCCTCCAGTTATTTTATTTAATAAGACCATACCATCCACTTTACCAACGGGATCCATTTGATTTGCCTCCAGTACAGAATCAACCCCAATTCGAAACACTCGCCGGAAGGACAACTTTGTTCATGGCATTATACATTTCTCCTCAACGTCATCCCATTGGTCATAATTAATATCAGTTCTCATCGTTACCAAAGAGTTAAGGAGCACCCTGTTAGCCCCCCTCTCAAATTGCTCATTTCCTCTAGGCTAAATAATAGTGTTTAAATGATGAGTCGCGCCTTCAAAATTTTGAGAATGGATGAACGTATGAGTTTCTTTTTGATCTAAAATAATTTGATGGGGAGCACCACATGTCTCAATAGCATCTCTTAAACATCCCGTAACGTGTTTCGTTTTCTTGTGTAATTAAACATTTTTATAAATACATCAACAATTTGTACGATCAGTATTGGAATCTGTTCACTGTTATGGTACCGCGGATGTGCTATTCATATAAATATGTCGATGAGTTATTTTGAATAAAAGTGATTACGCCCCTCTATGACAAGATGGCGGCTAAAATACCTTCTTAGGCCGAAAACTTGGATTCTTAATGGAATTCTTCCGCCCTACATATTATAAATAGAAAAACGCCCCTATATTTCAATTTTTGTGAAATGTAAATACCGACGGCAGTAATAGGAAATAGAGAAATATTCAATCATAGGATTACATAAGTAATAATTTGTAGGTTAATAGCACTTCCAAAATTTCGTAACGATTCATGTTATTGATATGAATGAGAAAATACATTCCGATTAATGTTGTTGATAAGTCGTGAAGGTAAAGGCCTTGAAAGGCTTTCATCACTGATAAGATCTGCAGGGTTTTCGAATTAAATGTTACCCTTCTTCGAAGGAAGTTGAGTGCCTACTTAGTATATTTACAAGGTAAGTATATAAGCTTGATATATTTTAAACTGGTACAGAGATATTTCCGATAAATTACGTTTCTAGGCTACAATAAACAATGTCAAAATTATAATTTTCTAGATTTCTTGTTAATTAGTTTTTTTTAAATATTCACATATTATTTTAGAGGAGGTAAAATATGTTATGATATGATAGGCAAATAAAAATAGTGCTTCAAACTTTATTCCAGTATTATTTTACTTTGCAAATTGGAACGGTTTGATTGGCATCCTTCTAGAATTGTAAGTATGGCTCATTGAGAAGAATTTTTCATATTATTGTGCAGAATCGAAACACCATCATCGAAGTTCTACTATAACTATTCACATTTTTCCTAATTCAATTTTGTTTTTCGAAGCATAGTTAATCCCAAAAAAGTTGTACATAAATACCAGATACATACTTTGAATATATATGTGTCTACATCGGTTCTGATAAATTGTAAATATAATATAATGCTCTTAACCTAAACCAAACAATTTCTTAATTGAATGAGTTAAATATAGAAATACTAGATTAAAACATCTGATATATCAAATAGGTAAACAATCATAAATTATCTTAAAAACGATGATACAAGGTATTTCTTTTAAATTTTAAATAAAAAAATAAAGTACCTACCTTGCATGTATTTTATATGCAACAAATCATCTTCACATTATTTGATAACAGAGTGTGAGATTGATTTATTGCGAATGACGGATAAGTATTTAACAGATAGAAATATTTTTTATTATATATTATTTTCCCATTCCCATTCTTGATATATGCTTCCAATGTGGAAAAATCCCGCAGCAGCGGAAGGAACATTTGGCGGGATATTTGCGCGGGAGTCCCTAAGGATCGTGCCTGTCACCGAAGTTGTATAACTTTTACGTCTCTGACTTCCCACTTCCCAGAGTTCCCGAATACAAAGCTGGCCAAGTACGCCGATGATGCAGCCATGTACGCGCATTCTCATAACGCACAAGCAGCGAATATGCTTCTGAAGGCGCATATGGCTCGTGTCACGGCTTATTACGACCAATGGAAGGTTCGGGTGAACGTTGAGAAGTCCGAGGCGATAGTCTTCACACGTCGGTTCACTGAAAACAAAATCATAACACCTTATCTCGATCAGGGGAAACAAAATTCCTACTAAGAGATGCGTGAAGTACTTGGGGGTGAGATTCGACCAAAGACTGACGTTTAATACGCACATTAATGAGACGATACGGACGGTCTAATCATTGCCCAGGAGTCTGTATCCGCTCAAGGTCAGGGTAGAAATACTAGATTAAAACATCTGATATATCAAATAGGTAAACAATCATAAATTATCTTAAAAACGATGATACAAGGTATTTCTTTTAAATTTTAAATAAAAAAATAAAGTACCTACCTTGCATGTATTTTATATGCAACAAATCATCTTCACATTATTTGATAACAGAGTGTGAGATTGATTTATTGCGAATGACGGATAAGTATTTAACAGATAGAAATATTTTTTATTATATATTATTTTCCCATTCCCATTCTTGATATATGCTTCCAATGTGGAAAAATCCCGCAGCAGCGGAAGGAACATTTGGCGGGATATTTGCGCGGGAGTCCCTAAGGATCGTGCCTGTCACCGAAGTTGTATAACTTTTACGTCTCTGACTTCCCACTTCCCAGAGTTCCCGAATACAAAGCTGGCCAAGTACGCCGATGATGCAGCCATGTACGCGCATTCTCATAACGCACAAGCAGCGAATATGCTTCTGAAGGCGCATATGGCTCGTGTCACGGCTTATTACGACCAATGGAAGGTTCTGGTGAACGTTGAGAAGTCCGAGGCGATAGTCTTCACACGTCGGTTCACTGAAAACAAAATCATAACACTTTATCTCGATCAGGGGAAACAAAATTCCTACTAAGAGATGCGTGAAGTACTTGGGGGTGAGATTCGACCAAAGACTGACGTTTAATACGCACATTAATGAGACGATACGGACGGTCTAATCATTGCCCAGGAGTCTGTATCCGCTCAAGGTCAGGGGTAGCAGACTCAACAAGACTTATATACAAAATCTGGATGTGGAAGTAGTGATTCCTTGGGCAGCAGTTTTTAATATTAATACTGACTTAGTTTCTTAAAAGAAAAGGAGACAGGCAGATAGTGTAAAATCCAGCCAAGAATCGTAATAAAGGGTCACGAGAACCAAGGGCCTTTAAAATTTATTTTGGCATTAACCACCCCCTCTACCACCCCCACCCTGTTATTACAAGGAGTAAAATATTACATTGGGTTTTAGTGTGTATAAGACTTGGGTACAAAATCTGGAGGTGGAAGTAGTAATTCCTTGGGCAGCGGTTTTTTTACTACTACTATGTAGGTATGCACTTTATTTCGTGTATGTACTTTATATATCAATATTAATTGTTATGCGTAGCATCGAGTACATTTTCCATAACGTGGACGATTTGATTTTGTTGGCTGGTTTTCAGAGAACGAACTTGTCTTTTTGGTTTTACGACAATCCACAAACTGTTTATGTCATTGTTCATATATTTCCTTAGACTTTGTAGGTCATAAACTACCAGTGGTTTTAATTGCCAATTGAATGAAAAATTGCATTAGAATGCTCACATTCTGGAATAGTCGTAAAGAAGAATAATTTATATATGATTTTGTATAATTGTACTGTATTAATTATTATTAATCATTTGTACTGTTTTTTATTTTTTGCTTTCTAGGTATATTTTAGAATGATTCACAACAAATTCACTGTTCATTATCTTACTTCGACACAATCCACACGCGCTTTTATTACTATTTGTACACTTATCCCAGCGAGTTCACTGTAAACAGTGTAAACATATGTTTATTTTGCAGTTTTTAATATAATCCAACTTAGAGGTGATATTTGTATGAAAATTAAGAACATATAAATGCAATAATTAATTATAAATTATATTTTAGGGTTGTTTCTATTGTGTATTATTATTGTGTGTTATTAAGTATTGAACACGATTGTAGTCATTGCAATAAGAGTGAATACATTTTAAATAAAACACAAAACGCAAAAACATTATTGTTTTGCATTAAAATACCGAATTCTATCATGTATTCAATTAATTACACTAGTTGGACAAGTAGTTGTTTTATTGATTCATCAATAAAATTTATTTAATATGTGTTACCCAGGTAATACGTTGTTATGCCGATATTTGGGCAAAAATATTCATAAAACTAATTTTATACATAGCTAAAGTAAAAGTTAAATAACCTTTAAAATGTTATAATAAATAATTTAATCTCTATGGCTAAAAGCAATCTATACTTATTTAGAATTCTTTTAACGAATTGGTCCTGTGACAGCGCCTTAACGGAGCATTTTTAGATACTTATAGGTAAGTTTGATTAAACCGCCATATACATGAAAAATATGCGGTAGTTTTTTTGTATAGACCTTACAGATAGAGATATCCTGTATTACATTTAAATGAAAAGGTTGATTATTTTTTCCCTACTATAAAAGAAGTTTGGGCAGAAAAATTGCAAATCCCTTAATATCATCTCAAGGTATTTTGTTCTTGAATGACTGTTTTAGGATTAATTATTCAACGCTGTAAATCGGTTTGACATTAGATACAACGAACACAATAGATCCGTGAAGACTTCAACCTGTAGTAAAAGTATTCACTTTAATTTTACAATTTTACTGGCCTACATATTAACGAAGCATGAGATATGTGTGAAATTTAATTCCTTGGAAACTGGGATTTATCTAAATATCTTTTTAAAATAAATATCATTGCTGTAGGACACACCTCACACCTCTAACGCAAACTTATAACATACCACCAAAAATTTGCAGTAAGTATATAGACAATTAATTATAAATAATGCCATAATTAGAAAAAAAAAATAAGAAAATGAATGCATTTTAAAGGACAACCAGACGCCTATGTAGAAACAACCCAAAACTGAGTCATTGAAGGCAACGGTTTACGATTCAGTGAGAAATAACTTAATAACAATGGTGTTTGATGTTTAATCGACTGTCCTTAAGGATAATGAGTAGTAGTGAATTAGTCAATTAATTCAAAATGAATGGAGTGCTTTACTTTCAATGAAAATATATAAAAAATTAATCACTCCATGTGCACGAATAATATTTAAATTGGATTTTATTAATTATGTTGAATATTTGGCATCTCCGAACCTTGCAGGTAGATTTTATGAAATGATATAGTTGTTATATTTCTACAACTTAATCTGTTACATCTGTAACATATCTATGTACGCTACTTAAAAGTCAGTAGCTAGAAGAGGGGTAAACTATAGGAATATTCGAAATATAATAAATATAATAGCGTTTTAAAATTTAATAAACACGTGTAATTCCTCATAGTCTAAATTTTCGAAAGACTGGTAGTCACATTGAATCTATCATTTTATTTTTCCTAAACTATTTTGCTGTAAGAATCTTGCAGGAGTGATTTAAAACAAAATTAAATATTTCGGTATCTTTACATGTTTTTCAGTAAGACAGGAACATCGAACTTATGGGCTTTGTATATTGTATATGTATAGCGATGCAGATACGATTAGATTATGTTATTACTACAATTTGCGACTATTTGCAGCTTGATAGTGTCGTTCTGTCAGTTTATAGTTTCACTTAGTGGTATCTGTAGTAACAGGACTTTTATTAAATCTTTGTTGTTAAAAATTGCTTCAGACAATCTCAATGGCGCAGCAAAAGGATTTTAAGGTTTTTGAAGCTCCATTGGACTTAAGATATGGAGACTAACACTTTGCTCAAATATATCAGACTGAAACTACGTATACAAAAAGCGAGGTTATCTCGACATAAGAGTAGTAGTGAAGCATTCAATCTTTGCACTTGAGGCAGAGATCGCCTATATAGATTCTTCATCGCACAGAGTACGAGCCGTCTCTGTGGAAGAAGTCCAATCAGAGGAAACGAATTTGGACACTAAACTAAAGAATATACATAAGATGTTTACTCAATTAATGACCAAGTCAAGTTCTCCAGGGAAACAGGAAAACCAACAAGGAGGTGCGAAGCCCAACGGAGATATCCGGTGTTACCAGTGCAGCTAACCAGGGCATATGATGCGTGATTGTCGAAAATGGAATGGAAGTAAATGCTGCAAGGAACGAGGAAGTCCGCTCCAATAAGACGAGATTGGTTATTATGCTAACAGATATACAGAAAATGTTTGCGCAAGTACTGAGCGAATTAAGTTCGCGACCAAAGCCGAAACAAGAACAGCAACTGCCGAAACAGGAGCCGAAGCAGCAGCGAAGTGGTGAAATGCTGACAAAAGGAATCCGCTGTTATAATTGCGGCTAACTGGGGCATGTCAAGAGGTACAGTCGCCAGAGGCACCTAAGGAAGTAAATGCCGAGGATGTAAAGAAGCAGCAGGATGTTGCACAGGTGAAGGTTATTAAGATAGAGATCCAGAAGGATTGAGCAAAGGAAGTTGTAAGGACGGAACAACTGTATGACGATGAGATTGGACCACGCTCGTAATGGCCGTTTCTAGCAGATGTGTTGGATTGAAGGTTTCATGGGCGCAATGGGATTCCCTAAGGCTTGAAGATGGACTATTGCGGATAGCATGAGATGGGAAAGAAGTTACCATGCGTCTGGTGATACCCAGATGCCGGGTACCAAAATTACTTCGGGAAGTGCATGAGAGCATTTTGGTAAAAATAGGACCTTAGCTGAGTATGGAAACGATTCTACCGGATAAATATACGTCAGGATCTAGGGGTTTGGTGTTGCAGTTGCAAGGGTTGTGTGGATGTGATTGCCAAGGGGTCACCTACAGAGAGTGGTTCGATATGACCGTAACGTCAGTTCAGCGTGATTCAAGGTGGGAATTTTGGTTTGGCTATACAATCCACAGCGGAGTGAAGAAGGAATCTCGAAGCCTCGCTCCCCTTGGGAAGGACCGTATTCTGTCATCACCCGGATTTGTTTATAGGATTCAACGAAGTAAAAAGTTGAAGATGAAAATTTTGCACTTAGATAGATTGGCGAAGTATGCTGGGGAATCTGAATTACCTGACCGGGACGTTCAGGCTTAGGGAGGCTGCAATGTTATGTGCACGCCTACGCCACTGCCTCATAGAAATACTAGGAGAACTGGAAAGATCTCGAATGATACACTGGAACATTCAAGATTGATCGAGTACATTCAATGTGGGTATATATAGAGTGGATCCAAGCGCACTGAGGACAGTTATGTATGGAATGAGCAAGTGATAAGATAAGATGGAGAACAGTAAGTAGTTGTGAATTATAGTAGTGAGACTATAGTAGAATAAATTAGTAATTAGTGCATACTAATGTGTGATGGCAAGGACTAATTATTGCAATTAAGTGATTAATAAATCAGTGGTTTATGAAAGTTCTTGTTACAATTTATTAAACCTATATACAAGGTGTTTTACTGGAACGTGTAAACACGTAACACTACACTGTGAATATTGCAAGAAATAGGACTGTATGAATGAATAAAGAGACGTTAGTCAGTTACAGAATTTGAGGCAACCATTCTAACCTTCAGAGTTTCCACATGTAAATTTTTTCGAGTAGCACGTAATAAGAACACATAAAATCTATAACATCTAACGACATAACAACGCCATCAGTGAGTTATCATATATTTTTAATTTTACTGTTTACATTTTTGAACTGCAAAGAAAGTAAATCTATAGGATTGATCGAAATGTCAATAAATGACCAAGTAGTTATTTTTTA
Organism: Leptura quadrifasciata; assembly: GCA_963675555.1. NCBI lineage: Eukaryota > Metazoa > Arthropoda > Insecta > Coleoptera > Cerambycidae > Leptura > Leptura quadrifasciata. Next base: position 50,499,211 of record OY776678.1, read on the forward strand.
ATTTTACAGCTCCATTTCCACAGAATTTGCCAGTGTAGGACTTGGCATATCATGAGTTGAACATGATATTTCGCCGTCTGTTATGTATTTTCTTGAACCAAGAACAATCATAGCAAACCAGCATGTACCGTGTCAACTAGGTCAGAGTTGAAATTCGTTCTACCTGTTGTTTGTAGACAAAAATTCGCCTTTGACATGCCTAATGTGTTGAGTTACCGTGATTATTCTTAATCTTACCGTCACAAGAAACAGCAAAATGTCAAGTATTACTCACACAAAAAAAGTACAGATTCAGAAGCACTAATTCTTCAAATGACACCCTAGTTGTAGAAACCTGCGTTATGGGGTAGTCGGTGCAGTCTATGTCCATATGTACCATCTGAGTACCTCTTTTACACTGTTAAGGCGACACTGGCATTTTAGAATCATCAAATGTAAAAAGATTAAAAGTTTAATCTATCTAAAATCTTGTTACTATGGATACATTTTTTAAGGAAGATAGTCGGTGATTATTAAAAGCTATTATTTAACTGGATAACTTCATGCAATGTTTGTTTATTTGTTAGTTAGCTCGTTTAGGTCAAATCTTGCAATCAAAATTTCGATTAGTGCTAATTAAGCTAGAGCTTTGAATTTTTGCACATGTGTATAAGTCCGATGACAATACACTTTAACATTTTCATATAAGAAAAAACAAGATGGCGGACGACTTGACCATTTATGATCCGATTCGACTCAAAATCGATATCTGGGGGTTTTCAAGGTCGCCAATAATGAATTCTGGGTTAAAATTTAGAAATTCAAAATGGCTGCGCCAATATGGCGGACGACTCTTGTCATTTATGGTCCAAATCGATCAAAATCGATACCTGGGGATTTTCGGGTTCACCGATTACGAATTTCTAGTAAAAAATTTAGTTCAGGATGTGACTTTAAGATGGCAAACGACTTTACCGTTTAAGATCCGATTTAACTCAAAATCGATATCTGAGGGTTTTCTAGGTCGTGGATTATGAATTTTTAATCAAAATTCAGAAATTTAAAATGGCTGATGACTTTTGTCATTTAGGACCAAATCGATCAAAATCGATATCTGGGGCTTTTCGGGTCAAGAATTTAGTTCAAGATGACGAACGACTTTTCCGTTTATGATCCGATTCGTCTCAAAATCGATATCTGGGGATTACAGCACATCAAAAGACTAAAAAGTAAAAAATTAAATTGTGTAAAAAATATTTAAAAAAAGCTTTTATTTAAATGCTCTAAAAAGTAGAAAATAAACTTTGAAATAAATCAAACCCATCATTTTGTTACATTATATAATTTTTTTTATGATATAAAAGTTTTTCGCGAGCAATCTCCTTTACACAGGAAAATCTCGCGGCAAGCTTTTAAATCATAAAAAAAATTATATAATGTGACAAAATGCTGGGCTTGATTTACTTCAAAGGTTATTTTCTACTTTTTAGACCATTTAAATGAAAGCTTTTTTAAAAATATTTTTTATATAATTTTATTTTTAATTATGATTTAAAATTTCTATGAACCCACAAGGGTACAAATATACTGCTAGTTTAACTTACATTGGTTAATTACTATTGTTAAAAGCTTTTTTCAACCATTTTTAATTTTAAGTTTAAATTTGGGGATCACTAAAAATAAAGAAAAACTTATCAATCGGCAGCAAATCTATTTAATTACTTTTATTATTCACAGTTTCGTTAATATAAAAAAAAATTATAGTGCATTCGGCAAATTGTGACAATCTTTCTCTACATCGTCTTCCTGGGCCGTTTCTGTTGGCCCTTATTCTTTTTTATAAATAACATATAAATTTAATGACGTTCTAGCTTCAATAGATACACCATTATATACATTTTTAAAAAGCGTTTAGTGTTAAGTGCTTGTGAAATCAAAGAACTTTTTTAGAATACTTAGTAATGGCACAGTGCTTAGTGCTCGATAAATAAAAGCACTTTTTTGAATGCTTAGTGCTCGGAAGCGTTTTTTGTCAGTAGTCGGCATAGTGTTAGTAAATTGTACACCTTAAGTCGCATTCTAATCTTGTCTTTATAATAAATAACTTATTATCATGAAAGTCTCTATCTAGCGCAGTTAAAATAGCACAAAGAGTCTATATATAGGTTATGGTTGCGCTGCTGAGACTTACACTAAACGTCGGTTTGTAGAAAATTTAATTACAAAGATTTTAGTGTAGTTTTTTCTTCGTCCCGATCTGACCTACATACAGTTATTCACATTTTTAGGTTGAAAAACGTGGTTAAAAAAATTAAATTGTTAATAACATTTGAAGTACAGGATCTTTGAAGCACAAAAATTTTTTGGGTACTCATTAGCACGTCCCCAACAGGATTCAACCATAAAATTGCTTATGAGAAAAGTTCCACTTCAAATCCTATTTTGACTGCTTTAATCATTTCAGTTTGTGTTAACTCCAATTTATATAGATCTAGCATTGAGAATGAAACAGAAAAACTTTATATATCTATTATATCCAAGTTGATTTGATTTAACCAAATATAGAAACCTTATTTTTGCACATAAATACCTAAATTGTTTAGTATTGTTTTTTTACCTAATTTTGTAAACATAATTTTCATGTCGCACTTAAAACATCTCATTGCGGTCTACATTAGTTTTACGACTCACTTATTATTATTATTATTTTCAATATACATAACGCGTATGAATAAGTAGATAATTGAGAATATTTCAAACACCCAAATTTACAATATATTGAAAAATTGATATACTAAGTTTTGCTGTTGGATACATATATATGTTTTTGTTGTTAAACTGTTAACGATGATATTATTTCTGATTTTAATGGCTGATAACCTATCACCTCATTAGTCCCGAAGAAGACAATAAAGTTTTTCGAAACGTCGACTTTAAAGATAAGGTTTGCTCTTATATTTTATCCAACTACCGACGAAATATCTACCCAACATACATTTTGTGGATACTAAATTTATGTACTAATAATTGAAGACTATCGAAAACTTTTCTAGAATTTGTATATGTGTATGTAATGAGATTACGCAATCTATCGTGGCATTATTTTTATCTGTAACAAAAGACGTGCATTGACAAACTCAATGTGTCCAAGGTTGTTCCGATAACCCAATAATAACGGAGAAAATGAATTTATTTCGTATTTTTGCTACACACTGTAATACTGTATCGATATATCTATCAGTGAAAGATTTTCATTTCATTTTTAATAGAAACACCTTCACTGTCAATGCACCTTTGTGTTATTTAGGTGTTTATCTAAGCGAAAGAAAAATTTCTATTCATATAACTTAAAATTTCTGCGTCTGTATACTTATGTGAACTAGCTGTGCAAATAGAAATTATATAAATCCAAGTAGCTTCTAGTGAAAGAGTCTATTTATTGTATGTAGTAAAAGTTGAAAATTGCCGTTTCATATGAAGTAAAAGTAATAATTTACTAGTAAAAACGTGCATTATTTGGAAAATATTTATTTTCGCCATTGTTAAACAACAATAGTACATTGTAATTTGACGTGACGTTAATTTTTATAATAGAGAGGTGTGTATCGTACCTGGCATGACAATATTATTATTACTTGCTTTTACATTTAAACGGAAATAAACGGGTGTTCTGGTAAGGTTTGTCATTTTGAAAAGCTTTGTTAATGGATGGGAATACAAAAAATAATAGAGGAAATGTGGGCATGTTCAAGGATATTTTCATATATTTTATTACTTGTCTACAAATTGATTAATAGGCCAGTCACAAGCTGATTTTCTTGTCATAAAATTACACCCTGTTTTGTATAATGAATAGTACTGCTAAAAATTGTGCTTTCTAAAATTTTAATTTATATTTACATTTATATTTCAAGGGAAACACAACATAGCGGCTCTTGAGTTGTAAATACAGAAATATATTTTGTAATTGTTACAAGAGAAAGCTTCATATCCAATAAATCACAAGTAGTTATTAACAACAAAATTCTACGAAAATATTGGAATAAATTTGGGGAAGCTAACAAAATCTTGCTACTTTTGATTCGCATATACATATTCAGGCAGTGTTTTGAATAATCCAAGGATTTCAAATTATATAAATTATTATATTATTTTGTAACTAATATAATTATAAATAAATTAGCAAGGATAGATATACATTTTTGTTTACGTAATTCAAGAAATTAACAAATGGATGTTATACCCCATAATATATTTTTAATGCATATTTCGCACGCCAAGTGTCTTAAAATAGCAACTGCTTCTCTTCGCAGAAATATAAAGATAAACAATAAAAAATAGGTGCATTTAAGATATACGTAAATTAGAGTGAAATCTAAATTGATGTGGCAGAAACAATGTGCGCCTTACCTTTTTTGAATAAAATATCGTCATTTTCTAATTAGTAACTTAAAAAATTTTAAATATCGTTTTTTGTTAAGGAGAGCATATCCAAGAGAGAGATAGAGATTAGATAAGCAAACATTGATTATTTTTAGCCATAACTTTTTCCTTAATACATATATTGGTAAAAAAAGTATAAGACTACCTAAGTATAGTTCAAGTAATAAAATCCCGAGACAGAAAAAAACCAACAAAAACTTTACTAAACAATTATTATCGCCATGGGCCATGGCGCTAGTTGAAATAAATAGATCCCAGTAAATAAAAAATGCTACAAAAATTTTACTACATAATTATATCGCCATGGGCCACGGCGCCAAGCCTGACATGAAACATTCCCGACGCACATTAAAAACCTATAAAGGTAAGCGAGCGAGTCAATGTCGTAAAGTTTTTATTACGTTTTTTATGTCTCAGTTTCTTCCTACTTGAATTATAGAACTATGACAAGTGTAGTGATATGAATTATCACTCAATAATTTCAGTTGTTTGCAAAATTAGTTAATTTAAAACTACAAGATATGAATATTGGCACTATTTTTAAATTCAAATTAACTAATTTTGCAAACAACTGAAATTATTGAGTGAAAATTTATATCACTACACCTGTCATAGTTTTACTTACGTAGTCTTATACTTTTAAAAAGTTATGGCCAAAAATAAGAACTATTTCCTTATCGGATGTCTCTCTCTCTCTCTCTCTCTCTCTCCCTCCCCCTTAACATATAGAATTAAGAAAATTGTTTACCCGTTTAAAGGACTTGGTTTGCAAAAAATTGCGCTTTACGTTATAAGAAATTTTTGAAAGAACGTAGATTTATTGGTTTTTTGCAAATTTCTCAGTAAATACTAGTTTCAACTTACATGAAAATGCTAAGTATCTAAGCCACAGAATATTAGTGAAACTTTTTTTATTAGTTTATTTCTTCATAATTTTTAAATAAAAATAAAATAATTAAAAAATATATTAAAAACTACTAATTAATTAATTATAAACACCACAGAAATTAGACAACCCCTAATTCCAGGAGCCAAGGGCTTGTGCGGAAGGGGATTACACATTGAAAAAACGCGGACATACAACCATTTCCTCCGACAGTGTCAGTACCGGAACCAGGATTCGAACCCGGTGGTGCGATGTCCGTGTGATTGATCGCGATTGCCACCTCGCGCCTTAACCTACTCGGCTATCGACCAGACTGTACTGTTTGTTATTAATATAAAACATTAATTAAATTCTCACTTTTTGCTCGTGTAAAGAAATTGCAAATAACTGTACCCCGCTATAACCTACACATACAATTTGCCATTTTAAATTTTATTTTCAGATTAGTAGTTAGTGGTCTCAAAACAATACGTGTCAAAAATAAATCAGCAATATCAAATATTAAATTTCTTGATTTAGGAATGATTTCCACCCCGTAGACGTAAGTGAGAAATATAAAAATTGAAGAAAATGTCTTTTACTACAAAAATTACTCATAAAATAAAAACAGCATTACATATCATATTATTATTATTACTATGGTTTGCTTCTTTCTCACTTCTATCGTATAAACTATACGACAATCCAAATATTTTTTCTCCTTTGAATCATGTTTATTAGTGTGTTTTTAAAATTTGTTATCAACTCAATAACTATAAAGATTGGACCCATTTGCTTTGAATTTAATTCTTGTTATAATACCTTTCCTATATCGGTACTATAAAAAATATAAAATGTTTCAGAAATTCACAAATAAATAAATTTCAGTCAAAATTATAAATAAAAGTAATGGCAACACTTAATAAAAAAATGCAGTTTTTCGAAAATAATTTTGAAAGAATTCACACCCATTCGATAATTCCCAAATTACACACATTCACCGCCAAATTCCGCCAAACATTCAAATTCACCATTTTAGAACTTAAACCTCTTCAAAAAAACCACCTTAAAAATATCAGCCCCAAATTATCTTAAAATATATCAAAACTACTTTCCCTATCTTTAGTCACATTCTATTTTGTTTCGTTAATTTTTTACAACTCGTTTACTATTTCAAATTTCACTACTTATTGATCGCCCCTCGTAATACTACATACAATATCAGGATTCCCCTTGCAACCGATATCAAAACTTATTTCCGTTCCATTCACCTTTCACCTATCTGGAATATTCTCATATCTTTACAACCGTCACTTTCGTGACGACTTTACGGAGTCATTTCGAAACCATTAAATTTCCAGACAATAAAACCTTAATATCTTCTACACAAGAATTGATTCATTATTTTTATATCGAAATTTTCTCTTTTTCGCTGCTGATTTTCCTATATAATTTTTATTTCCGAAATTCGAACTTTTGAAAACTATTGCGCAATGTTGTGCAATATTGCGCAATCATGCCGATTAAGAGTAGACGGTACCATTTCCAGCTCTAAATAGGGGATAAAAACGTTCGTGCTCGACTCACGGGGCATGAAAAACTCAACAGTTCTAGCATATAAATAGCCGAGCTCCACAAGCCCAAGGCAAGTAGTTTTCCAGTGGTTTTCTCGGTATTTAAATCTTTCTACAAGTTTCTTCTACAAGTACAAGTGAAATTAATTTGTGTGAATCTTATAAAAGTTTGTGTACTGTATGCTTTAAGAAGTATACTAGTATTCTATCGGTTGAACGAAATAAAGAGGTTAGTTACCGACTGTCTAGTTGAAAATGCTCCCTAGGCTGGAAACCTAGTAAAAGACTTTTCTAAATAATTATAACCTGTCCATGCGCATCAAACCCTCGAGTGAATTCTTTCAGAGGCTAAGACGCTTACATACAATTAAATAATTAAACTAAAACTGCCCAAGTCGAAATTTCACTGTCGAAAAGTTACCTAAAAATAATATAGTGTAAAAAATAAATAAATTGCGTTTAATAAAATTCTAAACTCTGTTCAAATTACTTAAATAAATGTTATAAATTTGCTTTAAAACAAAGTGTCGTTATTTCATCAAACTTGCTATACAGGATGTTACTTTCTGCCCTGTCAGTGACATTCAAAATTACAAAAAAAACCTAAAATAAATAATTCTATTACACAAAAAGTGAACCAATCAGTTTGAACATATACATGGTGTAGCAGTTGACCCCGTCCAACAGTTTTAAGGAAACCCTCCCGAACTTCTCAAAAATAAAAAATAAAGTGCACAAACGGCCTCAGGAGTCTCAAGCTAAATTTCCCAAACAAAAATCAATTATTTTTCTTAAATCGGAGAGGTCGTGCGTCTTCATTCTCCGTTAAAATTTTATTTTGAATATTGCGCCGTTTATAATGGATATTAGTTGTACTACTTGGTACTTGCAGTGATAGTGAAGAGAAAATTCATAAAGAAATTGCAAATATTTCAAAAAAGCTTAAATAAACAATAAAGGTAAGCTATATAAAACTAGAATCCTTCAAATGAAGTGTCAAATAAATGTCAAATTTTGACCAAATGTTAAATATCGATATATCACTTACATGTACCATTTTACTGCACACGTGCGATAAAGTGCTAGTTACCACACGCAACTTGATGTGGAATCTGACTGCTTACCGAGAGGTTGTAAAAAAGTATTTAACCACTAAATGTAAATATATCCGGGGAATATTGAAGTTTTTATACAATGGTTGAACATTTCACAGATTTTTGAGGACAGTTTGTAGTTATAATTATCAGATTTGTAATTCCAGTTATCTTCTGATGATGTCAGCTGGGTATGATAATAGTTTGGAAACTAGAACTAAATTAAGTGTAAATAGCATAATGGAACTCTTAATAACAATGTGTATAAAAACAACCTATTTTCAATTGGACTATTGGGCAATGAGTTCTATTAGCAGGATTTTGGTATGGCTATGGGGTCTGCATTATCACCAATTTTAAACAACATATTTATGGAGAACTTTGAGAACACACATGTTCAAAATTGTATAAACAAACCGGTTGTCTGGTGGAGATATGTTGACGACATCTTTGCAATTTGGCCTCATGGTGTCGACTTACTAGATAGTTTTTATGAAAATATAAATAGTAATGAACCGTCTATTAAATTCACATTAGAAGTAGAAAGTAGGAATGAACTACCGTTTTTAGATGTTTTAATTAGAAGGGTAAATAATACAATTGAAACAAGCGTTTATAGAAAACCAACACACACTAATAGGTATCTAAATTTTAACTTAAATTAGTCAATAAATGTTAAAAGGGGTGTTGTAAAATGTTTATACGATAGGGCCAAAATAATTTAATCTAATAATGAAATATTAAATAAGGAGAAAAAATTTATCAAAGTTCTAGTACAAAATCAATATCCTGAAGCCTTTATTGATAGAGTTTTCATAAATGTTGAAAATAGGGACAATCAGGTACGACAAAAACCTGAACGTCATTATACAGCAATAATTCCTTATGTATACGGACTATCGGAAAAGCTACGCCATATAGGTGACAAATTTGATGTTAGGACGATATTTCAAACGGGGAACACTTTAAGATATATTTTAACAAAAACAAAGCCGATAAACAGGGAGCAGAATTCAAAAAACTGTATTTACAATATTCCGTGCGAAAGTGATAAATGTCATAGCATTTATCACATTCGGTGAGTCATCCAGACCTTGCAGTGTGAGGTTGGATGAGCACAAGAATTACATTAGAAAAAATGAAATTCAGAAATCAAAGATTTGTGAACATGCTTGAGAAAACGGACATAGAATAAACTAGGACTCGGCAAAAATGTTAACAAAAGAAGCAGATACCAAAAATTAAAGAATCAGCAATACTCTTATTAAATGAAGATAAGTGTGTATCGAAGTGTTCTGTAGATATTTGTACAACCGGGCTACCAATGTTAAAAGAAGAACTTAACAAACTCAACATTATCTAAAAGAAAATATCGTCAGTTCTGTGTTCTGTGTAAGTAGTAAGTATCTATGGAAATAACATAAACAGAATCTTAAAGCTGTGTATTTGACATACACAGCAAAATAAGAGTTACTCCAAAAAAAAGCTTTGAAAACGGAAAGAGACTACTTTCCGAAACGTCCGCAAAATACATTATTTCTGTGTTTATTCCGATTTATATTATTTGCAAAACATAACCTCTGACTATTCCTTTGACATAAACGTAACGGGCGCAGAGACTTTTTTCCAATAATTCTATTATTTTGTAGATTCGGTGATTTGTTTTTGAAGAGGATAACAATACATGTGGTAGAAAACCCAAATAATAGGAAAGAATATTTGTAGAATGCCACAAATAACTTTCAGTCAATACACACACAAATAGTATATAAAAAAGATAGATATATATACACACAGGCTTTCTGTAGCTTAGGTGTACAAATAAAATCTAATTACTTTCTAAATTGTGCAAACCTAAAATGATCAATAAAGTTGTTGTTGTTGTTGTTGTTGATTCGAAATAAAATGTTGAAGATTTTTGAAGACTTTGAACCGTCGCCATTCTAAAAATATTTTCATGCGTTTTGGCAAAAAATGTTTTAGACAAAAGCTGTAGCGCTAGATGAGCACTATACAACGACGTACCACATGTATATATTTAATTCGTTTTGATCAGTTGAGAGATGCGCCCTCTACAGTGTTTACAAATTTCTTTACATAGCATAGATAAACTTTTAAACGGGGGGCATTTTTGGGGACCATAATGATATGCTGCAATAGATTTCTAATCTACCTAAAAAAAAGTTTAGTATTCAGACAAAAACACACAGCAGCTATTAACATATTTGAGCTGACAGTTAACAACAAATCAGAGGGTACTGCAAGACAACTAATACGACAGTTAAATTATTGCAGCCATAAACGACTTCCGCATTTCTAGTATGAAGCCCGCGACAGTATATGCCTCCTTAAATAACTCACAATAATATAACAATTTTTATGATCATTTATTTCTTCTTCAAACATGAAAAAACGTATCTTTATGAAAATATTTTTGAAATTAAACTGTCATTTCTTTGACACTTCGTCTGACCGAATTATTTAGTCTCTCATTGCCGCTAACGAACTGTCAGCGGTAGTAAAAGCCTTTTACTGCCACTCACGGACGGTACTAAAAGTATTTGAAGAAGCATATAGCATATTGTTTCATTAGGAGTAAAAGTGATATTTTAGAACGAGAAGTCTGTAGTTGTATCTCACTTCGTTCATCCGGCCATTACAGATGAGTCACAAAAGTGGCTTTTACTCCGAAAAAGACATGTTATTTTTTCTTCAAACATCGATTAACTACAAAAAAATGAAGATAAAAAATTTAGTTGCCATTGGCAAGGTGCGCTCGAGCGGAATGTCATGATTTTCTGACGTTTGAAGAAAAAATGGTTGTTATGTGTGGACTAAAGTGATTTTTTATGTCTTGACTGTTCTTGCCGTACATCCTCGACAGAAAAAATGTCACTTTTGCTCCATATAAAACAATATACTATTTATTCGTTCGCAACTTTACGTGACTTTATTTCATATTAGATCCAAACAGAACATTTTTGTGTTGAATTCTACTAGATATACATGAAACGTTGCCTACAAAGAAATCTTTTAGGTCTGGGCTTCTTTTCTGACTAGCCGGGGATATACCAATGTTTTTGTATGTCAAGAAATTAAAACCTTAAGCCTCAGTCGTCATTAAAATTATCTGTAGTTCCAATAAGAAATCAGGTAGCTCTATGACAGGTACGAAACCAGTTTGTTTGAAAATATAGGTTTGTTTATGACGAAGTAGCGTAATTACACTCCTATAAACAATATTCTTAGCTTGGGGTTTAAATGTGGGTAATTTTAAATGCATAATACCTGTCACGCTTCGGTTGCATCGTCCTAGTGTTCTACACATTAAAGATAACCTTAACCTGGCTCATTAATAATCTTGATTCTCATTAATGCTATTAGTATGTACGTACACCATATGTAGTGGTGAGACGATGACTTGAGACAGTAATATTTTTCACATAATGAACGAACATACAAACAAGAATAGTTTTCTGTCTATAATGTATGTTAAATTTTTCTTCTATCAAGCTAGTACATTTTAGAAAGAATATTTTTTATATGATAATTATTGAGAAAATATTGATAAGATTGATGTAAGATTAACGAAAAAGTGAAGAAATATTATATATACGCAATATTTTAATAATGGTGTCAAACAAAAATTGTAATTTTTCCTGCAACATCTTTCTAACTCTAATAATTGATATTATTAAAGGAAATTCTTTGCGAAGTAGAAATCCTCTCGGAATAAAATAATTATTTCCAAGTAAAGCATAAACAATGCTAAGCAAGTAAGAGCTTCACTGAGACAGCTATTGATTTATTTATAACTGACGGGATGCAAGTTGCATTGCAATTTAACGTATTCGTTGAACTTCGTACATTTCATGTTTTGTTCAATTGTTCCTATTTTTACTTTTACGATTGTTAAAGTTTCACGACTAAGATGGATTTATTGAATCATGTCCTGCGCATTATATATAATTTAATACATTAATCTTTAAAAAATTCTCTTTAACAAGAAAGAAATATTTGCATTAAGGCCACAAACGGAATGTCAATTGAGCAGGTATCCAACATAAAACTGTAAATCGCTCTAAAAAAATTTGTATGGTTTATAACTGAAAACGAAAATAATCAGCTTATTGTAAATAAAATGCAGATTTAGCAGCAGTAAAAAGTTCGTCCATTTTCTTTTTATGTACGAAATACAATTTTGGTGATTTTTGTTTAGTGTTTTTTACGAAAATCGTATTTCGTACATAAAGAGAAAATGGCCAAATGTTTGACTTGTAACTTGTAAAATGCAAAAAACCGTTGAAGACCGAAGGCGAAGGTCATTTTTCGCGAATTTCAGCCACAATGAGGACTTTTGATTTGTCAATTAAGGACGAAAGTAAAACATTTCTGTGGAGAATTTTTTTTTGTTGCAATTAATTCCTGATTTGAGCAAATGTCATGCTAACTTTCTTACACAATACGGACGTATTGTGGGATCAGTGTTATCTCTTATATTACCTGTTACATATAATTTCAGAAAATTTTGTTCAAAAATCAAAATCAATCAAAAGAAAATATTACGTACTCTCTAAACCCACATATAAATAGTTATATATATATATATATATATATATATATATATATATATATATATATATATATATATATATATATATATATATTGTTATTATACATGATTTGCAGGAAACAACTACTCAGCGGGCAAATACCCCGACCTGCATTGAATTACACCTTACAAATCATGAAAAATTGGTAGCCAATGTCATTTGTCAACTCCCTGACCAGACATAGACCGGTTTCGAACTTATTAGTTCTCCTCAGTATGCCATAGGTCATGGAGCAGACAAATGACAGTGGCCAACCTGCTAGTCTTATACAGACTAATGTAAATGGTATAGTGGTGAGAGGTAATTAAATCCTCTCATATGGTCTATGCTACTATACACCAGACATCATAGATGTCTCCGTGGTGCATAGCGACTTGCTATTTTGCAAGTACCGAGAGCGGCGACCTTCAGCCCTTGGTGGACTTAACCTATATACTGTTATTATACATGATTTGCAGGAAACAACTACTCAGCGGGCAAATACCCCGACCTGCATTGAATTACACCTTACAAATCATGAAAAATTGGTAGCCAATGTCATTTGTCAACTCCCTGACCAGACATAGACCGGTTTCGAACTTATTAGTTCTCCTCAGTATGCCATAGGTCATGGAGCAGACAAATGACAGTGGCCAACCTGCTAGTCTTTTACAGACTAATGTAAATGGTATAGTGGTGAGAGGTAATTAAATAGCAAGTCGCTATGCACCACGGAGACATCTATGATGTCTGGTGTATAGTAGCATAGACCATATGAGAGGATTTAATTACCTCTCACCACTATACCATTTACATTAGTCTGTATAAGACTAGCAGGTTGGCCACTGTCATTTGTCTGCTCCATGACCTATGGCATACTGAGGAGAACTAATAAGTTCGAAACCGGTCTATGTCTGGTCAGGGAGTTGACAAATGACATTGGCTACCAATTTTTCATGATTTGTAAGGTGTAATTCAATGCAGGTCGGGGTATTTGCCCGCTGAGTAGTTGTTTCCTGCAAATCATGTATAATAACAGTATATAGGTTAAGTCCACCAAGGGCTGAAGGTCGCCGCTCTCGGTACTTGCAAAATAGCAAGTCGCTATGCACCACGGAGACATCTATGATGTCTGGTGTATAGTAGCATAGACCATATGAGAGGATTTAATTACCTCTCACCACTATACCATATATATATATATATATATAACAGCGAGTGGTTTACAGCTAATTGGGCCGTTTCTCGCATCCTAAGCGCCACGCCTTGTTGTCCAACCAGTCATTCTCATTCATATTTCTTTTCTCTATCGCCTCCATCACTCCCTCCATCCATTCTTTCGTAGGTCTTCCTTTTTCCCTTCTTTCTAGAGGAGACCATTGCCATACTTGTTGAGGCCCCATCTATGAGGCTCCATACGCCTTAAGTGCCTATATTACAGTAGCCTTTTTTTTCCTCTGTCTTCTGTCTCTTATTTGACTATTTCTTACATGTTCCAACCTAGACACCTTACAGCTTCTTCTCAACACATCCATTTCTACTGCAAGCTTTATTTCTTTGTGTTATTTCCTTCGTTTCGGATCCGTACGTCAGGATACTTTGAACAATGGTTTTATGAATCCTTTCTTTGATGGCTTTTTTATTTTTTCTGACTACCAAACTGAGTTTAGCTTCTGTATAGCCTGTTTGCCCTGAATTATTTTATTGTTCCATTTATATTCACGTCGTTCCCTTCTTCCCCTATCACCAAATGTTTGGTTTTCTCAAAGTTTATTTTTAGCCCCTTTTTGTTGCAGGTTTTCGTTAATTTTTTCATCATGTAGTTAATGTCACCTTCATCTGATGCAATAACTACTTGGTCGTCCGCAAACAGAAAGGAATGTAGGTAGTCGTCGTTTACAGGCATGCCTATAATTCTGCATTTGATCTGCCATTCCCATAAGGCCTTGTCTATATATATTTTGAAAAGCGTCGGTGATAGACAGCATCCTTGGCGTAGTCCTTTCGTGACTTCAAAAGTATTAGATACTTAATTTCTAATTTTTCTTATGGTGTTAACGCATTTGTAGTGAACAGAACTGTTGTAGAGCACTTCGAATAATTTCAGCAAAGGTACCGTGTCATATGTCTTTTATAAATCTACAAACACCATATGAGTCTCTCTATTTCTTGCTATTCGCTTTTGTGTCAGTTGTAGAGTGAATATATTATCGACGCATGATCTTCCTGCCGTGAAACCACACTATTCTTCAACAATTTCGATTTCATGTTCTAGTCTGATTTTGACAATCTTCCAATAGAAGAAGTTACAAGTAATCCGCCGAGAATTTCTGCAGTCAGTACGAGGTATTTTTTTATGTATCCAGCTAATGTACCCAAGTTTCCACTCTTCCGGTACCTTCTCGCCGTCAATTAAGCATTTATTAAAAATGTGTTGTAATATATCAATTACAACTTCACTAATTCTATCGGAATATCTCCAGGGCCTGGTGCATTACCGCCTTTTTTCTTCGATCTTCTGTTCTATGTTTGTATTCCGCCAGTTTACTGTTCTTCTTTCTCTCTCTTCTTCACCTAGCGCTTCATTTGCTGCATCATGTATAGCATTTTTCATTCGATTATAGCTCTATTCCACGGTCTCCCCAATCACCGTCTGTCTCAGGTTGTTCGTTAAACGCAATTTATATAAGGATTGAATTGAGTCCTCTCTATCATTCCTCCTTGTTGTTGTTGCGAAACTTTATATTTTTCTTTAGACTTGTGTGGATGTGTGGTAACCAAACTCTCGATATGGTGAGCATATGATCAGTACCGCACTCGGCCCCTCTGAATGCGCGAACGTCCATTGTTTTAATATGAGAATTTTGTTTTTGGATTACATAATCTATTATGAATTTTAGGTTTCACGCAAGTTGAATCCATGCATATTTATGGATTTCTTTATTTTCGTAGAATCCATTCATAATCTATAAATCGAATGCATTGCGTAGTTCTTTCTATTAGTCTTTCTCCGTTTTCTTTTACACTATTTTTTCCAAATTTTCCTACAACTTTATCATCATCTTTACTTCTTGTCCTTGCATTTAAGTCTCCCATTAAAACAAATTCTCTCCGTGTGTCAATTTGGCTTAAGATTGTGGTGTGTGTGGTGGTTGTGGGTGCGTAGGCTGCTATTATTACTAACGAGTGGTCCCAAAATTTCAATTCCATCTTCATTATCCGTTCGCTAATTCCATCCCAATTGAAGTTCTTTAGTCTGTTGTTAATTGTAATGGCCACGCTGGCTCTTGCCCTGCAGTGTTTTGGGACCCCATTATAGAAGAACATGTATTTTCAAATTTCTTCATTTCCTCTGCCTTTCTTTTCTTTTTAACTTCGGTAAGGGTGGCAATATGAATTTTATATTTTTCTAATTGTTGAAAAACTTCACTTTGTTTAGTTTATATAAATATTTCTGGTAGGAAATACTCTCAGGCAATTCTACAGATCTTCCTAGGATATTTTTCGCTGTATATTTACTACTTGATTCTAAAATGTCTGCCATGGACTATATATTGTAAGATCCAATGGCTGAAATTGGTTAAATGAGCGCAGAAAGAAAATACCACTAATACGTATTCCCTTCCTCGATCAATAGATGCATTTCATTATTGTCTAAAACAAGTGAGACTAGTTTCTCTTTCAGAGTTAATGATTACTAACTAAATATTCCAAAATAAAAAAGTTTTGATACTTCATCCAGAGGTATTGGCAACTCAAGTGGTCCTTGTGGTGCTCTTTTGGTCATCAAAAAATCCTTAATTGAACTCTGAATCACAAGAAAGCAGGAAATTCGGTATAATCATTATATAGTAGCGGCATAATTTTAATTCCTTGAAGAACAAAAAATGATTTTAATTTTTTTCTTATACTGCCAAGTATAAATTACGAATTTTACTAGAAATTAGGTGTTTGGATAATTTTACGCGTTCGAAAATATATTTTGACAAGCACGTGCCTTAATAATCTGAAATCTTGTTTCTGTAGGTATGTGCGCTTGCATATATTACCGGCAATTTTTAATACATTGTAACAGTATTTGGCCTCGAGGGGACTTCCTGCTCAATATACCTTCCGTGATATTATCATTTGTTGATTTAAAAAGATAGAAATACGGAAACAATGTAAACCTCTCATGCGTTTTTATTAAATATCTACATGGAGAATGGAGATAACCTATGAAAATAAAATATTAGCTGCTTATGGGTTGTGTGTATGATTTATCTAAAGTTTGTATTGTGGAGAAAAACGAACAACAACGAACGTACTGTAAATAGTCGCCTTCGCCGTTAATATTCTGTATTGGAAGGTCCAGTGGCGGCGGTTAAAAAGTAACGAAGCAAAATATTGAATGTAGCTAGTG
This sequence comes from Leptura quadrifasciata, assembly GCA_963675555.1. NCBI lineage: Eukaryota > Metazoa > Arthropoda > Insecta > Coleoptera > Cerambycidae > Leptura > Leptura quadrifasciata. Next base: position 50,516,160 of record OY776678.1, read on the forward strand.
ATAAGTTTTCTTTACTTAGTGTAATAGTAATATCAGTTTAACTCAAACGTGCCAATTTATGTTTTCATTCTATTTTATAACAGAATCTTAATTATGTGAGGAAACTCATATAAAGTATGGGAAAAATATTTATCAATTGAATTTCGAAACTTAAAATTCTTAAAATAATATTTCATTATTGAGACCTTTCAGGGGGTTACTTCGGTAATTTGAGGGGCGGTTAAGAAAACATTATTCTTATAAACGTTTCATGTAAATGTAATTTTGTATAATGCCTATACTTAGTATACAAAGTAATTACAAAAATGTCTTTAATTTTACATTGTTAGTAACTCCATTTGCTTTTCTGGAATTCAGAAACGCACTACTCTTAAGGAATATTAAGACTCACTACTCACTCACTAATTAACGTAGCGAACATGCTGCTGAAGGTGCACATGGCTCGTGCTATGGCTTATTACGACCAGTGGAAGATTCACCAAAGACTGATGTTCAATACCCATATAAATGAGGGAATACGAACGGGCTACTCTTTGTCCAGGTGTATGTATCCGCTCGTGGTCAGAGGTAGCAGACTTAACCGACAAAATAAAAAATTGTTATATACCTTTGTGGTTAGGCCCTCCATCATATACGCGGCGCCGGTGTGGTGCAGCATACTTGCCACGGCAATGAAAAAACTTCAAGTGTTTGAACACAAATTGATGCACCTCATTTCAAATTCTGGAAGGTACGCCTCTCTCAGAGATCTCTATCCACCTTGCAACGACATAACTCCGATAACGGACTACGTCCAACGCATCTTTTAACACATCTATTCGTTCAAGCTAGGCGATAGTCCGCTAACAAGACACATACCGCAAATTAGACAGTATAATGCTCCATTTCGGATTAAACATCCCGTACCATGCAAGACGTTACCGATTTTCCGGCAACCTCTGTAGCCAAGCTTTACCAACTATAACTTCCACTTACTCTATCTATTTTTACTAATATTTCATACCTTTTGACTAACTTTTAATCTTTCCTGTCCCCCTCCTTCTTTTCTGTTTGTGTCCTTTTTCTTTGCTGTTTTTTCTTGTTTTCTTTTTGTACATATTTATTTTTCTAAATTCACGAATACCAAATAAATAAAACATTCTGAAAATCAAAATCCTTAAAGCCAAAAGTTTAGGCCAGCCCTGCGCAGCCCGGCGTTCATGCATTTTGCAGAAGGTGACTCGTTTAAATTGGGGTATCTACAAATTTTTAGAAAAGTATTACAGTGAGTCAATTATTAAAAGCATGCGTAGTTTTAAGTTGTTATTATTTTATGTTCAAATGGTTATTACCTAATTTTATTTGCTTGCGCGTCAGCGCGGTGGTTGCGTGGTCGGACCCGGGGCAGGCCCTGGTTATGCAACTGTTTGTATGATTTAATTCTAATAAATCTTTGTTGAATTGAATTGAATCGACTCACTCACTAAAAAAATGCTTTCCTAGGCGAGTTTCTATTTATAATAATTTGCCGGCACTTTGTGGATACTAGAATAACCCTTAACGTCGTGGTATTGCCACCTTAGCGTAGTGCTGACATGCAATGGGATTTAACGTAAAATCTACATTCTCAATACTTATGGTAGAAACTTAAAGGTGATTTTCACTGTGCAAACTGGATCACAGTGACTAAATAGTTGCAGCCCCATTGAAGGAAGTAATTTTTATTTTAGAGACGTCGCTGGGACTTTGAGATTGTAGTTCCAATGGCTACTATAAAGTTAAATCGTGAACTTATAACATGCCTTGTTGACATTATACTCTTATTGGTTTTCATGACTTTTAACTAGTAATACCGTCTTTCATGTTTTGATCCCAGTTTCTATAATGTGGTAAACATTCTTTAATTGCAAATATTTGCGGTATCCAACAGGGTTCTTCCAGAAGCAAACACTGTAAATACACATGTTTTAACGAATCAACTTCCTGGTAATACACTCTCCGTAGGGAGAAAAAATTGTATACCGTTGCGCAATGGTTCATCTTCTAACTAGATCTACGTGAATACAATTCATAACAATAACCAAAATCTGTTTGCATCTTGTTAAGGACGGATAACTAAGTAATTCGAAACGCATTATTGCATAGTTCTAATGTAATTCTATAAAAAGTGATGAGTGTTTAGATTATTCGCTCATACCAATACTATTTTAACGATAACGAAAGTTTTTTTCAACCCCTTAAAACTATCCATTAAGTACTTAGAATTTCTTTACTATTTTTGCGACTACTTTTAGTTCATTTAGAATTTTGTAAAATTTTGTCCACCTGAAACTTACAAATTGCCTACTGTGTGTCGTATTAGTCATTCAATTTTGAATTATTCAAAATATCCGTCCGCTGACAGGCTTGCAAGAAATAAGGGGCTCCGTCTTGTGGTTTATTTAAGGACACATAACGGAAAAGATCCAAAAATGGAAAAAAGAATAGAAGAATCCTACTGGAGGAATACTCCAAGCTAAAGACAAGCGAGAAAGTTCGTAACTTATTTCGTTACGAGTGCCACAAGGCTTCTTCAAAAAGTCTGAATTAAGGCTGGTTACATGCCTTCTAACAGACCACTGCACCTTGAGATACCATCTCGAGAACGTGGACAAGGCTGTGACTAAACTTTGTGAATGCAAGGTATTAATCTTTATAAGGCTAAAGTGCCTGGAACAGGTGAAATTAACGCCTGAAGATATAGGGAAACTACCTATCAGAAGAACAACAAACTTTGTGAAAAGTCTTGGAATCCTGGGCAACAATTAGTTGCGGAGTAATTCCCATTTCTATTTTGACCTAGTGACCAAAAACACTTTGAAGTTCGTACTGTAATCGCCGGTACGCTGCAAACATTTAAAATATTAGTTGGGCTGATACTTCTTAACTTCAACTAAATACTTCTGAATTTTTGAGATGTTTTGAAATTTCTATTATTTTGTAGATTCGGTGATTTGTTTTGAAGAGGATAATAGTACATGTGGTAGAAAACCCAAATAATAGGAAAGAATATTCGTAGAATGCCACAAATAACTTTCAGACAATATTTGGCATATCATTTGCGACACAAAAAGCCACATTTTGCATTTATTAAGTGAAAAATGTCTCTTTCAGCTCAACCGGCAGTAGCAACAACTTTTCATTTTTAAATAGCAACCTATACACATTTTGCATATTTAAATTCAACATAAAATTCTCGTTACAACGATGTATCATGATAGGTGATTGTTTTCAAAATGGCGTCATACATTCGAAGAAGTGAAAAGCTAAGTTGACAACTACAAGACTGTGTTTTTAAAAAATTCACCCAGTAACCTTGAATCTGGTGTATCACCTTAATTTTTATTTAGTCCATTGCATTTAAGATTTTTCTACCGACCAATTCATACAAAAGCAAATTATGGTTTTCCAGGTGCCCTGAATAAAGTCTCAAAAGTCTCCGAAGTGGGAGTATAAGAATAAAATTTGGCAACACTGTAAAAGGCTAAAATCTTACTTTGAAACGAATTTTTCGAGATTTCCCCTTTTTTTCATTTCCTCTACGACAAAAATACATCAGGCCAAAAAGAAACCTTCTTCTTTTCGTATACGCAATATTTTTTCAAAATTTTGCATTAAATTTGAACTTACGTGATATTATGAATAATTTAAGTACTCTATTTCACACCACTCTTGAGGTTGAGTAATAGGTGCGTTTTTTTATGTGGTTTTCCCGGCAGGCCTAATCCACGACTGTCATATTTATTAAAATGTAGTCAAACTAATAATTTTCTTCTTGTCCATTTTGTCCTTCCATAAATTCATCGATTCATTGTTTGAGGAAATCTGAGCCAATCTGAGAACTTTGAGTTTCTGCTTTAGTGACGGCTTCTATTTCTGACGAGTCTTCAATCGGTTCAGCATTCAAGCAAGATTGCCATGACAGTTGCCGCAAACTCGTGAGCAACTAAGTCCCAGCCTCCGACAGCCACACAATGGTCCACAGCCTTTCGTACATTTGCAGAAATTCATCAGGTAAGGAAATCGGTATGTTGTTTTGGCCACAATATGGTATATGGTATCTTTTAACATCCACTTCCACTATTTAGGGTTCAATACATTACCAAACCATTTCTGTTTTCTGTACATGAAGATAAACACGAAATAGATGCTGTTGAGCAAATTATAAGCAGATCCACATCTTCCCCAACTACAACTGTTCACGCCTTATTTCTACTTATTAACTAGACATAATATTTTTAGGCAATGTACTATTTGTTGTTACAATGAATGAATGATTATATAGTTGGCGAATAATGTGTTGATAGTTAGATATATATGACAGATGTCCTGTATTTTGCAAGGGTAATAAATTGCAATTATTATTGTAAAAACCGCAGTATTATTACCGCATACAACCAAAAGATACAAAAGTCAATTCAACATATGGTCCTTCGAGCCGATATACCAGTGCAAGTCAAGAAAATATAGTCAAAACACGAAAATTTGCAAATCTTGAAAACGCTTGTCAGAAACGAAAACAGAACGACGAATAGCAGCCTAGGTTCTTAGCAGCGAGCAGTTACATACGAAGAATTGTGTAGCGGCTACATACGAAGAACTGTGTAAAGCTCAACGACTGGGTCTGGATTTTAAGGCTAGTAAATTCATCATCAAACTGTAAGTTTGTTCCCAAAAACAAAATAATTCTTTTCATATTTCCAAAAGTTAAACAATTAGCTTCATATTTTGATAGCTTAACCAAGCATATTTGATTAATATAATAGCGATTATTTTAAATATGAGTCCTGCAAATTTAAAAAAGCTTATAAAAACGCGTGATATGCTAAAACAACGCCAAACTCGCTTTAAATGTCACTTGGATGCATTTTTGCACCCTACCGAGGACGTACCACTTAATCAAGTGGAAAACGCTGATATATTAGAATTAGAAATGAGGTTAGATACGTTTCAAACTACATTTCAAGAGTTTGAAGATGTGCAAGCTTCAATCGAAGATCAAACAGAAAATGTAGAGGAGAATTGCCAGGAAAGAGAAACATTTGAAAAAATGTATTTTTCATTAACTGCTAAATGCAAACAGTTTATTCAAAATTATTATAAAGCTATAAACACACCGGCTCTCGAAGCAGCGCATAGTACAAATAAGCCTGGCCACTCTGATAACGATGCTGTACCCCGTATGCAAAATATAAAATTGCCTGAAATTAAATTACCAAAATTTTCTGGAGCTTATGAAAATTGGCTAGAGTTTAGGGATACCTTTGACTCTTTAATTAATGTGAGTCCTTCTTTAACTGAGATTCAAAAATATCATTACTTGCGTGCAGCATTAGAAGGTGGTGCATCACAGGTGATACGTTCGTTGGAATTTTCAGCTTCTAATTATTCTGTAGCATGGGATACTTTATTAAACAGGTACAACAATGAAAATGTACTTGTACATAACCATGTTAAGGCAATTTTTGATATTCCAACTTTAAGTCATGAATCTTATTCAGAGTTAAGAAAAATGCTAGACATTCTTTCAAAACATCTCAGATCTTTGCAAACTCTCAAGCAGCCCATCGCGCATTGGGATACTCTTTTGATTTATATTTTAACTAATAAATTGGACAAAGCCACAGCGCGCGAATGGGAGGAGAGTAAGGTAAATGTTCCTCTCAAAAATAATAAAAATATATTACCTACTTTAGATGACTTTAAAAGGTTTATAAAAAATAAAGCAGATTTGTTGGAAACTTTAAATTTAACCTCTGAAGCAAAACATAACAAAAAACAATACTATCGAGAATCTCGTACTACACATGCGTCTTATCAAGCCAATATATCTAATGCAAAAACAACATGCACTGTTTGCAAAGGTGAACATTATATCTAAATGTGTCCAGAATTTTTAAAACTTTCAATTAATGACAGAATTGAAAAGGCAAGAAAATTGAGGTTATGTCTAAATTGCTTGCGTGGTAATCATTTATCAAAGTATTGCTTTGCTGGACATTGTAAAAGGTGCAAAAGTAAACACAATACACTGCTTCATTTTGACGATAAAACATGCCCTAACGAAAGTAAAGCCGGTTGTAGCAATTCTAATGTACATGCAAATTCCAGTAGTGTTACTCAAGCCGTTCTTAATGAAAATAGTCAATCTCTTAATTATTCTGTAAATAATCAAGGAGAACATTCGACTATTTTATTGTCTACCGCATTAGTACAAGTAATGGATCAAATGGGGTGTCCACATATCTGTAGAGCTTTACTAGATTGTGCATCGCAATCACACTTTATTACTGAAGACTTATGCATGAGGTTAGGCTTAGAAAAAACCGCAATTAACCTTACAGTTATAGGAATCAATCAAGCGACGTCATACATAAACAAACAATGCAATGTTTCAATTGAGTCGATGTATAATTCCTTTAAAACTACTATTTCTTGTTTAGTTTTGCCTAAAATTAATGAATGTATGCCTAGCCAACCTATAAACATTTTGTCCCTTAATATTCCGAGTAACCTCAAACTTGCTGATCCTGATTTTTATAAATGCAACAAAATTGATATTCTCTTAGGGGCAGGAATATTTTATAACCTTTTATGTGTAGGACAAGTACATTTGGGTGCAAATCTTCCAATTATGCAAAGAACAGTTCTTGGTTGGGTTGTGTCAGGTCCAATTAGAACAAATAATGTTTCCAATCAAACCCATTGTAATCTTGTTTCCAATTCAGACTTGCAAGATAATTTGAAGAAATTTTGGGAAATCGAGGAGCTTTCTGTTCAAACTCCCCTATCTACCGATGAAAGGATGTGTGAGGATATTTTCCTGCAAACTACAAAGCGTGATGAAAACGGGCGATTTATTGTTCAAATTCCTTTAAAGCATTCACCATCCTCCCTAGGAGATTCACAACAAATTGCTCTAAGTCGCTTACATTCTATAGAATCTAGACTAGGCAAAAATGCCCATTTAAAACAAATGTATGTGGATTTTATGAATGAATATCTTAACCTTGGTCATATGTCCAGAGCTTCAAATTTTGATCAGTCTGATCACTCTTATTTCTTACCACACCACGGTGTTCTTAACGAACAAAGTCAAACAACAAAACTCAGAGTAGTGTTTGATGCCTCAGCTCGTTCAGAGTCGGGTATATCTTTAAACAACTTGCAATATATAGGTCCAACTATTCAGGACGATTTGATTTCCATTCTATTGAGATTCAGTCAACATTATGTAGTCATTTGTGCTGATTTGATAAAAATGTACCGACAGATATTGGTCGATCCGCAGCAGAGATCATTGCAAAAAATTCTTTGGCGACAACATCCATTCCAGGAGGTGCTTATCTATCAACTTAATACAGTTACATATGGTACAGCTTCAGCCCCTTGGTTAGCTGTAAGGTGTCTTAAACAGTTATCTGTAGAGAATGCAAATTCTTATCCTAAAGCGTCAAATACTATAGAACATGATTTTTATATGGACGATTTACTGTCTGGCTGTGAGACTGAGGAAGAGGCTATGCAACTATGTGATGAAATCTCTGTAATTCTCAAATCTGGATGTTTCCTTATGCAAAAGTTGGCGTCCAATAGTAGCAAAGTCTTACAACATGTAAAGGCTGCAAATCCTTCAGCAATTTTAAAACTTGGTGAAAACGGAAGTACAAAAACTTTAGGACTATACTGGTCTAGTTCCTCTGATACTCTGATGTATACCATTGGCTCACCAAGCTACAAATCCATCACAAAAAGATCTGTGCTTTCTGATATTGCACAAATTTTCGATCCGTTTGGTTTACTGGGCCCTTGTATCATTATTGGAAAAATCATTCTGCAAGAATTATGGATGCTGAAACTGAGTTGGGATGAAGCGTTGCCGTCCAATTTAAACACGAAATGGCGGAAATTCAGGCAACAACTCTTAGAATTAAATACATTGCAAATTCCTAGACTTGTATTATGTTCAGAAATAAAACGAGTAGAAATTCATGGGTTTGCTGATGCATCCTTGGTTGCATATGGTTCTTGTATTTATATCCGCAGTATAAGTCAATCTGATTTAATTCAAGTGAGCTTATTATGTTCCAAAACAAGAGTCGCTCCACTAAAGTCTCTTACCATACCAAGACTAGAGTTATGTGCGGCATTATTGCTTGCCCAATTAGTTAAAAAAGTGAAAACTCAATGAATATATGTTTTGATGACTGTTTTCTCTGGAGTGATTCAACTGTATGTCTTTGTTGGATAAAAACTCAGCCAAATCTTCTGCAAACCTTTGTACAAAATAGGGTGGCTCAAATTCAAACCATTACAAATCCAGATGAATGGAACCATGTACGAACAAGTGACAATCCCGCTGATTTACTTTCAAGAGGTGTGTATCCTAATGATCTTCCAACAACCACAATTTGGTGGTCTGGCCCTACTTGGTTGAGCAAGCCTCAAAACGAATGGCCTCAGTCCACTTTTCATTTTCAAGGTGAACTACCCGAGCTTAAAAAACAAAGTGTGTCTTTGCCTTTAATGAGACAAATGGAATCATTTCCAATGCATCACTTTTCAAGTTTGACTCGGCTACAAAGAGTAACAGCAATGTGCGTAAGATTTATCTTTAACTGCATGCAACAAAAATGTAATAGAAAATTAGGCCATCTAAGTGCAACCGAACTAAACAAAGCACTAATTTGTCTCGTAAAGATTTCCCAAAACGAAAGTTTTCCTGACGAGTTGTCGACACTTACTGGAAATAAGCCATTGCATAAGAAGTCATCACTACTTAGTCTAAACCCTTTTATAGATTCTAATGGTATTTTAAGAGTAGGAGGCAGGTTACAAATGTCATCTTATGAATATGAGAAAAAATATCCAGCACTTCTCTCAAATAAACATCATTTTACAACACTTGTCTTTTTACATGAACACCTCCGTCTATATCATGTTGGTCCACAACAATTACTTTACGCAGTGCGGGAACGCTATTGGCCTCTTTCAGGTAGAAATCTGGCTAGAAAAATCGTACATTCCTGCATAAGATGTTACCGAATTAATCCTGTGTCGAAGGCTCCAATTATGGGCGTATTACCTAAACCTAGGGTTTGTCCTGCACCAGCATTTACCACAACAGGTATTGACTACGCTGGGCCAATTTTGGTAAAGGATAAGAAAGGCCGGGGAGCTAAAACGTCTAAAGCATATATCAGTCTATTTGTTTGCTTCACTACAAAATCAGTGCATATCGAACTAGTAAGCGACCTAACCAAAGATTCCTTTATTGCAGCATTTAGACGTTTTACTTCACGCCGAGGCAAACCATCTGACGTATATACAGATAACGGTACCAATTTTGTAGGGGCAAAGGCAGAATTGACAGAGTTAGCTAGTTTCTTAATGCAAAATGAAACCGAATTACAAGAATCTTTGACAAATACGGGAGTAAATTGGCATTTTATTCCTGCCTTTTCTCCTCACATGGGTGGAATTTGGGAAGCCGGTATCAAAGCAGCTAAAGGACATTTAAAGAGAGTTTTGGCAAATGCACTGCTAACTTTCGAAGAATTGTACACGATTTTAACCGAGATAGAAGCTATTCTTAATTCGAGACCAATTACACCGATTTCTTCCGATCCCAACGATTACTCTGCATTAACTCCCTCACATTTTTTAATCGGGAGACCAATTAGTTCCTTACCAGACCCAGATCTGAAAGACATTGCAATATCAAGACTTTCCCGATATCAACTACTGCAACAAATACAGCAACATTTCTGGGACAGATGGTCTAGGGAATTTATAACCGAACTGCAATCACGAACAAAATGGAAGATCAGTCAGACGTCTTTAGAAGTTGGTTCTTTAGTGGTGTTAAAGGATGACCATCTGCCCCCTCTAAAGTGGCATCTAGGAAGAGTTCTATCCCTACACCGAGGTCCAGATGGCATAGCTCGAGTGGCAAACGTACAAACAACCAGTGGTGTAGTGCGTCGATCCTTTTAAAAAATTTATAAATTGCCAGTCGATTGTGAAAAGTGAATTAAATATTTGACTTTCAAGATACTGTAATAACCAGAGATGAGACCGTTGCCTATGATAACAATTTATATATATTTATACGATTTATTGTTAGAATCTATCAATGATATGTTTATTTTTGAAAGTTGACCCTTTCAAGGCAGGGGGCATGTTCACGCCTTATTTCTACTTATTAACTAGACATAATATTTTTAGGCAATGTACTATTTGTTGTTACAATGAATGAATGATTATATAGTTGGCGAATAATGTGTTGATAGTTAGATATATATGACAGATGTCCTGTATTTTGCAAGGGTAATAAATTGCAATTATTATTGTAAAAACCGCAGTATTATTACCGCATACAACCAAAAGATACAAAAGTCAATTCAACAACAACCATAGTATTTTTACATGATCCCTCAAGCGCTGTTTCGACTATCAAAATATCAGCATCATCTTCATTCAGGATGTCTAACAGTATAATAATTTGCCTAAAACTTTTCTGTCAACATCGAAATCAATCTTGCTTTATTTTTATTATTGGAAAGGAGCTTCTCTTGGCTTACAGTTACAACCATCTGCTCATCAAAATGTCAACAGATGAAGCTTTTGAGAACCGGCGTAGCTACTTCATAGCCTTCACACTGTAGCTAATATTTTCATAATCATCAAAAACAATAATGGAGTTCAAGCCAAAGTGATTTTGCACATAAGTAACATATGCTTGCAAATAGCACCATAGGTTTCATGTTGATGCTATATAATTCGGTGCAAGAGAAATCCTCCATCGGCGATATAAGTGACATTTTGGAGACTTCTCCGGTTGCATCTTTGCGAAGGATTGTGCATCTTTATTAAACTAAATCAGTGGAGGTGAAAAATAAAACAAAGGAATCGGTAAAGAAGTTTCACTTCTAGCTCGCGCTCAGAGATGCACGCGTTTTTTATGTTCTAACCCTCCGTGAAATAAAAACTGCCACAAATAATTTTTTTGATTTTAGGTATGAATTTTTCAAAAAAACTTGCGTATACGAAAAAAGACTCTCTTTATAGAGAATTTCCATAGCCTTCTTTTGGCCTGATGTATTTTTGTGGTAGAGGCAATGAAAATCGAGTTATCTCGAAAAATTCGTTTCAGAGCACGATTCTAGCCCTTTACAGCGTTGCCAAATTTTATTCTTACATCCCCACTTCGGGGATTTTTGAGATCTTATTCAGGACACCACAACCTACCTGGAAAACCATCATTTGTTTGTATGAATTGGTCTGAAAATTCGGCTCATTTTTCACTAAATGCGGTGGATTAATTGTTGCATTTCAATAAAAGTTTATTTCATGCCAAAACCGCTATTTTGAATTGAAAAACAAATTTTCGAAGAAAACATAAAAGCAATGAATTTTATTTATTTTTTTTACCACCCGTTCTAACATTTGCGCAGTTATTATTTCAAAAGTTTGGCGAATTTTGGTTTTCCACTCCTGGAGGTTTCTTGAAGATGATGAATAAACTCATTCTTTGACGTATCCCCACAGGAAAAAATCCATAGGGGTTAGGTCAGGTGATTTGGCAGGCAATCTTTCGCGTCCATATGTCAAAATGACTGTATTTTGACATCTGTTTTCTAAATAATTAGAGACACCTCGAAGGTTATGTGGCGGAGCCCCATCTTGTTGGTAATAAATGCTTCTTCTCAAATTCATAGATAATTCTCCTAAAAAGTCCTCAATATCATTTTCCTAAAAGTTCAGGTACCTAAAAGTCTCCTGAAATAAAATAGGACCTATGATCCTAGTACCCACAATTCCTGCCCATATATTTACCCCAAACACTTCTCGGTGATTTCCTTCATGTAAATTTTCCTGAGACTAGTAACGCAAATTATTTCGGTTAAAGATGCCATTGTTAGTGAACCGACTTTTATCTGTGAACAGAATTCTGGGAACAATGTTTCTATTTTGTGGTAACCAATTGCAATATTGAACTCTCTCTCATACCTTCATCAGTCTCATGTGAATGCTGATGAAGTTGATAATTATATGATTCATATCCATGTTTTCTCAATATTCTTTTAACAGATTCTCGGCTAATATCAAGACCATTTCCAATCTCTCGTGTACTTGCATTTTTATTAATTGCTACGGATGATAAAACATTAATCTCTGTAGCCTCGTCAATAATAAACCTATTTTATTCATTTTCATTTGGCTGGGAACTAATTTTTTCTTCTAAAATCTTAAAATGTTTTCTACAGGGGTGATACCTTCCAGGATACCGCTCTGCGTATAACCTTTCAGCTTGATATGCATTTCTTTTAGATTCCCCATAAATAAGTAACATGTCCACCTTTTTTGGGCAAATACCACCAATTTGTATTTTTTAAAAACTTTTAAATAGTTATATTATTAGCATAGCAAATAAATCACAAGCAAATTAAAAAAGCACTACATAAACTTTGTCAACTAATAACTTGGGCAAATGTTTGAAAAGAAATGTAATTTTGTCATGGCACGCTTGCAGAATTTAATACATACATTAGTACATGGGGTTTCATTAAATAACTGAAGAACAGCATCTACAGAAATCCAATAATTTCAATGTAAAGTACCCAAACTAGACGTATTGTACATCAGATAAAAGGTTAATATTTTGGGCTTTGTTGGTGCAAGTAAAAAAATATGAATGAGAAAATTGAATAAAACTCATTTGCTTTTTATGTTTTTTCCATTCAAAATAGTGCTTTTGGCACGAAATAAACTTTTATTGAAATGCCACAATAAAAATTAAGGTAAATTTACTATTTACCAAATATTTTCCTAGTAGATATGGTTAAGTCAATCAAGTTGTATTATGCCCCGAAAATATTTTAAGCATATATGGTTAAAAATCGCGTGATGTGCTAACTAAATTTAGCTGAAATTTCCTGACCAGACACAGACCGGTTTCGAACTTATTAGTTCTCATCAGTATGCCATAGATCATGAAACAGACAAATGATAGTGGCCAACCTGCTAGTTTTATACAAACAATAGTAAATTGAGTAGTGGTGAGAGGTAAGTTAAGATTTGTAAGGTATAATTAAATGCAGATCGGGGTATTTTCTCGCTGAGTAGTTGTTTCCTGCAAATCATATATTATAATAGTAGGTTAAGTCCACCTAGGACTGAAAGGTCGCCGCTCTCAGGTACTTGCAGAGTCGCAAGTCGCTATACGCTCATGGAGACATCTATGGTGTATAGTAGCAATTGACCATATGAGAGGATTAACTTATCTCTCACCACTACTCAATTTACTATAGTTTGTATAAAACTAGCAGGTTGGCCACTATCATTTGTCTGTTCCATGACCTATGGCATACTCATGAGAACTAATAAGTTCGAAACCGGTCTATGTCTGGTTAGGGAATTGACAAATGATATTGGCTACCATTCTCTCATGATTTGTAAGGTGTAATTCAATGCAGGTCGGGGTATTTGCCCGCTGAGTAATTGTTTCCTGCAAATCATATATTATAACAGTAGGTTAAGTTCTCCTAGGACTGAAAGGTCGCCGCTCTCAGGTACTTGCAGAATCGCAAGTCGCTATACGCTCATGGAGACATCTATGGTGTGTAATAGCAATTGACCACATGAGAGGGTTGATTAACTTACCTCTCACCACTACTCAATAAACGAAGGTTGTTTAAAAAATTTAAAATACAATCTATGACTGAGGACTGACGATAAAGAAGAATGTTCGTATTAACTAATGATATTGCTCCGACATCTCTGCATCTTCTATGACATCCTCAGCAACACTATTTATGTTCTGGAACACGTCAAGTGCGTCGTCATGGTCGTAGTCCAGACATATGTCGGCTACATTGCTGCATGCATTTCCGTTGCGAACAGTACACATTCTGGAGAATTTCAAATCCGCTTTGCGGCAGTTGCACGCGGAACCACAACCTTTTTGACATTTGCAAGAAATGCAATTGTTAGCTGGAGCAGGTTCTTTCTGCGTAGTTATGCCAATCAGGCGATCTCTGGATTTTTTCCACCCCCAATCGAGTGGATTTTTCTGCACACCAAGCCACTGTTGAACTTGATGGTGTACTATATGAATGCTGTCGGCGGACTCGCTTGTTGGTGGTAGAGGAGCAAGATGGAAGGTACGTTTTGCAGCACACTTGGCAAAAAGGTTATGCCGAAGTGAGTTGAGGGTGGAATTGGTTTCAAAATTTTTCGCGTATAATTCAGTAAAAAAAAATTTCACCATCCGCAACTATGCTGACGGGTTCAGCATCATGATTTTAGAAAATTCCAATAATGTCACTGAGAGACCGAGAGTTTCCGAGTGTTTTAAGAAATTGTAAATTGTAGATAGACGATCTGGTATCGCAACCACTGAATGCGTGAAGAAACAGAATATTGCTTACTACAGTTACATCGTATTGTAAGCTGCGTGAGGCGTGTATTTTCTCGGATTTTTTTTATTGAATTATAAGTAAGACTTGTTACTTAAAAAAAATATTCCAAGTATTTTTAAATATTCAGTATTTTTTATACAATTTAAAAAGTTTACCTACTCTATTTTGAATAATTTTGTTAAGTAGATCCATCAAACATGCAGTCTCAGTGTTTATTGGGTTTGACTATGATCATGCCACATAAAGTGGCAAGTGGACCTAGAATTTTGTAAGGAATCCAATTAATCCAAAAATGCACTTCAACAAAACAAGCAACAAATAAAAAGAAATAATAAATAATCATATCTCTTATTTTTTATTTTTAACCTTACCACAATAAAATTGTGAGAGGTTACTAAAATTGGTCTAAAAACGAAAATTGAGATAACATCAATTCGTTATTGACGTTTTGAGGTCCCAGGAACCGAAAAAAGTGGTTTTTAAAAAATGTCTGTATGTGTTGTGTATGTGTGTTAGCACGATACCGTCGAAACTACTGAACGGATTTGGATGAAACTTTGCATGGGGGTTTCTTTAGTACTACAGAACATCTGAAAAGGTTTTGGTTGAGATCGGGTTATGTTCAGTGCCGTTTTGGCACAACAAGTTGTTTATTTTATAATTACTTACAATTTGCAATTCAACCATTGAATAGCCGTTAAAATCCCGATTTCAACGATATATCACACTTGAGTGAGCAAGGGAGATTCGGTAACAAAATTTTAGACCAAAATTACTTGACAAAAAAAACTTTAGAAATGTTTGCAAAACCTTGTAGGCTGGTGCCGGTATTGTATTAGATGCATAGTTAAGATGGCTTTGGCTGGCATTTTGACATGTTTCACTGATAGAAATTTAAATAGCGTGGTGTGAATTGTTTTATTACCGCTTTTGAGAGAAATGTCGAGTTTATCCGAATTTGAGAAGCTATATCTCCGTAAATATTAATCGTACAAAAAAATAGTAAACAGCTAAACTGTAGATAATTTTATAGGGAATAATTTTATATATGAGTATTTTTCCCTTGAAACGTACGATAAGGAAGATATGGCTAATTCTTTAATCTCATGCTCCATTTTTCCAAGATGGCGTCGCTAGCGGCGCGACGCTGTGTTCGCAAAATCAGGTCATTAAGGACTTCAAGCTCTAGGTATGTGCCAAGTTGAAAATAACGAGTTATCTAATATTATAAAAAAACTAACCTTTCAATTCAGGCGATCTGGTTGGTCACTTAAGGACTTTGGAGCTAATCCATTTTGAGTCCATGACTAAACCCACTGACTCAATGCCACTCAAACAGGACTTTGATTGTCTGCTTGACGTGCTAATTGAATTAATTCCGTCAGATAAGCAAGATAGGGGCACTGCGATTGGAGCAAGGGTCACTTATTGTTACATGGCTTATGCTCATTTAACAATTTTATATAATAACTGGTATTTTAATTATATTTAGCCCAATCTGTATAGCATTTTCATTCAGTTTTTGTGAGACTGTTTCAAATATCAGAAATTTTCTTTGTATAACTGCTAAATTATTTTATATTGTTTTATATACTTAATTTTGTGTCCTAGGAATTCAGTCATGTTTTTAACACTAAATTGTGCATCTCTGTTACAGCACTTCAGAAATAATTGTCTACAAGCCTACAAGACATTTACATTCATTTATATTTAATTTTTATACTTTGTTTACTGTGTACATGTAGTTATTTTTCTTACCTTTGAAACTTTCTCATTAACCTATTATATAGTGTATCCTATATGATGTAATGTATTTACTGAATCTTTAAAATACTATTTGTAAAAAATTTATTAAGACAGTTCGTATTTTTGGTTATGTATACAAATTGCAAGGTAACTATCTAATCTGTGGTATGCAACTAATGTCAAGGGGGCGAGCGTAGGTGCGTCTTTACTATGTACATACTTCGCTATGCGATATAAAGCAACGACAGGCGCAGTTAGTACTTGGATGGGTGGCCATTCCAACGGAAACCGCGTCCTCGCCTCACACGTCTTCCAGCGGCTTGTATATCAGTGTATGCGCGGAAGCTATACAACCTTAGGCGAGGGTTGTATAGGAGATATACCATCCTTCGGAGGGGATGTAAAGCCGTCGGTCCCTTGTCTATTAAATGTTAGGCAAGTAAAAGATCCCTACTCTTCTTAAGGGAAGAGGTTCGGCAAAATTCCTGGTTGGGGGTAGCTCGTCTACAGGCGTCGGTGTTAGGCCTCAGTAGCGGAAATAGGCCGATGTTAAATAAATGTATATAAAAAAAACTAATGTCAAACTATTATTCATTAAAGGTTCCTTTTATCGATTGTATATCTGTCACTATTTTAATTGTAAGGACACCTAACTATGAAACGAGGTTGTGCACTTAAATCGCCCATCAACAGATGGCAACACTTGTACCATTTTACAGTTTTCAATTTAATTAGTGAGTAGGATTTTCAAGTTTGTATATTAGTACCGTATTTCAGATTGTAACATAAAATAGTTTACCCTATTAGTTAAAATCACGAAGTGATCATTTGCCTGCCGAATTTGATCTGATTGAGTCTACAAACTTTAACTGTGCGATCCTTAGTAATTTATATTACATTTTTATCCACGTTTCGTTGTGTTTAATACTATCAGATAATTTATTAGTGATTTAAATTTCAATAATTTTCAATTTTGTCCTTAATGCAATTTCAATTTTTTTAAATAAATTAAATTAATTTTTTTTTAATTCAATCAGCAATTAAAATACTACACGTTACATGGTAATAACATATTCTTTTCTATGTCATTTTTGGCAAATTATAGTTTGCGAATCAGCTTTTATATTAAATCTAAATTTATTTCAATATTTACTTCTACATGTCTTCTACATTTACTTATACTGTTATGTATTAAGCAGTAATAGGTATTATTTTACGTATTAAGCAGGTATATTTAGCAGTTTTTTAGCATTTACGTTTAATTTTACGAATTTTGCATTTACATTTGCGATTATTACTTTTTCCAAACCACATGGTTGGGTGATATTTCTCTGCTTTTATTAAGGCGCTTAAGCCTTTGGTTTTGTATCAATTACAAGAGTCAAATAATTATAAATTATTCTACAATCTTTACACAATACACAATAAATTGCCAAATATATCTAGATTGGTTGCTCTGCGAGACAATTGGGGCCTGAACTGCAGTACCAGGGGATTTCACCCTCAACTATATTTAATCTGGAAATCTAGGAGATTAGTATCATATTCACTATTATTTTTTTGTATTGAATCCACGATTCTTTGCTTCGGCCAAAATCAGCTAGTCGTTCGTATATGTTACCTCATTTGTTTCCCAAAAATAAACAATAAGGGAAAGGAGGTAACATCATCTGGTATACAGATGGATCTAAGATGGCTGAAGGGGTGGGAGTGGGCGCAGCAGGGCCTAAATATAAGCTATCCAAAACCCTTGATAACAAACCAATCATCTTCCAAGCAGAAATCTATGCTTTAGATCTGTATGCCCAGGAATGCCTAAATAAAGGTATTCGGAGGGCAAAGATCTGTATACTATCAGATAGTCAGGCAGCATTAAAAGCTCTAAGGTCCTACATTTTCGAGTCTACAATTGCCTGGAAATGTATACAATCTCTGAAGCAACTAGTTAACAATAACAATGTTACCTCGACGTGGGTACTAGAACATGAGAGAGTATAAGGCAACGAACTTGCTGAGAGCCTTGCGAAAAAAGGAGCTGAGCACAATTCATTAGATCTGCATCGTTTTGTGAACTGGCCAAAGGACACATAATGGAGATCCAAAAATGGGAAAAGGAACAAAAAAGTCCTACTGGAGGAATACTCCAGGTCAAAGACAAGCGAAAACGTTTATAACTTATTCGGAAGAAAAGGAACTTGAAAAATCCGAACTAAGGCTGATAACAGGCCTTCTAATTGGCCACTGCCCCTTGAGATATCATTTCAAGAATATGGGCAAGGCAGTAGACGACGATTGCAGATACTGCGATACTGCAACTGAACTGCGGCACATATACTTTGTGAATGCAGGGTATTAATCCACACTAGGCTAAAGTAACTGGAACAGGCGAAATTAACGCCTGAAGACATAGGAAAATTGGCCCCCAGGAAAACCACAATCTTTGTAAAAAGTCTTGGAATCCTGGGCAATAACTAGTTGTAGGGTAATTCACAAATGATCTTTTAGGTCGAAATGAAGTAAGGCTACTTGGAGCCAAACGACCCCTGAAACAATCTACAATCTGCAACCTTTCAATTCAAGATATGGGCTAACGCAACAGGGTCGGAAGCGCAAAAAATCTGGATTTGGACCACCTCTGGCCCTCACCAATGCTTAAAAATTCGCTTGCCATTCTATATTACTATATTAGGTATCGTGTACCTCTTGCAACTAATAACAAACATGACCTCAGTATTCCAACCCAGTGTAGACGACGTAGCTGGTGCAGCGCCAGCGGTGTACTTTACAGCAGTTGCAGCGACTCCTCTTATATGCTGGTAAATCAAATCAAATAAGAAACTATTGATTTTAATCCCAAAATAGCATATTTATCAAAATGTACTTAAAAAATTAAATAATTATAAATATTTTCTGAACTGCGAATCCACTTTCTTTGCATTGGGATTATTTAACAGAAAGAAAATCAGCTATGAGCCCCCGAGAATCCTCATCCTACTACTGAAATTAACAGATGAGGGTCAACTTCATTAATTATAATGCGGAATTTATCAAACTTAAGTTTTTGACTCTGTGGGTATATTGATACTAACAAGTAACACTACCTTAACCTAATAGGAGAGGGCATATAATTTTATTTTGCAATATAGTAGGACTGAAACGTACCTAAAAGTGATATATAGATATTCCATTTGGAGTGGAACCACCGAACCAACATTTTGCTCAATGAGAAGAGGTAACTCCCTGCGACGTAGTGGCTAACACTTTCCTTGCTGCTTGATTCATGGTTAATCATATGTGTATTTTTATTTGCGGTATCGACATGGAATTAATACAAAAAAATTGTAAACATAAACATTTCTAAATCTTCTCACAATATCATTTATTGAATGAAATGACATGAACAAGCATTTTAACTATGGATAACTTTACGATTTGGCGCCTCTGTTGCTTTTAAGAAGAAGAATAAGCTGATGAAATTAATTCTCACCGCAAGTCCGAGCACGCAGATTCTGAAATAGGAAACCACAAATTCGAGTTTACAAATTGATAAACTCGAGTTTGCCGATTCTGAAACTGGACAGCCCAAATGAAGTGACATTGAACGCATTGAAAGGAAAAACGAAATCGATGAAAGAAATTTGGACGTACAGTTTCCTATGTCTTTGGCAGATAGATTCAGCCTCCGAAGCTTCATTTTCATAGTCAGTTATGGTGATAATTTCCACATTTAATTCATTGAAGTGAATTGTTATTTTACGCTAATTGGTCTCTTATAGTTTGGCAGTTACTATTTAAAACTTTTTAATTGTACAAAATGTTATTAGTCGCTTTTAAGAGTTAACCGAATTCAAATGACAAAGACGCTGTTCCTGTCTGTACCAACTATCAATAACTCATGGCTAATATAAGTTATTTAATTTGGATTCTCATTTTGTTGCCATTCAAACAAGTTTAGGTAGTTATTAGAATAAAGTTCTTGAGAAGCTGCTAGCAAGTTTCTTTTTTGAATTCTCGGAACGGTATAAACCAAATCACAGAAAATCGCACCAAACAGTAATTAAACAAATCTCTTTCAATGTCTTTCAATAGCACAAATAAAGAAATTTCACGGGCAAGCAACCAGCCAAACAGGCAATAAAAATCGAACAGATAAGCACAAACAATCAAACCACCAAACTAACAATGAAACAATTATGCAATAACACAATTTGAAGACTTATGGTCGATGAGCGCAATGCTACAAAAGCAGTCATCGCCAATATAGCCGAGCTTATTCATCCAACAAAAACACCTTGCAATGAATTAAGAACTTTTCTAAGTTAGCAAGTAACTACTTTATTTCTCTGAGAGAGGGTGTAATGTGACTTAGCCACTTTTACTTTCCTTGGTGATAGATTTTTATTTACAATAATATATAAAAACCTTTGTCATGTTTTTACTTCAACATTTTTAATCTTTTTACAATTATGGACAACATACACTTCCCTAGATTTGTTTCAGAGAAACATAATAGAGTTATAGAAATGTGTACTAAAACATTGAAATACGAAATGAAATAAATTGAAGAAAATATCCAGTATAGTTTTAATTATTTTAAAAAGTGCAAATAATACTAAAATTAAATAACAATATAATTTTAAAAAATAACACGACAATAAACTCAATCTGTGGACGTTGTACTTTAATAGTATGTTAAAACTGTTAAATAAGAACATAAATAAAATGTAATGACTTATTCTGATTTGTGCACTTCCCACTAGTTCTAAATTTGATATACCTAACTATGTAGAAATATAAGTGGGCAGCGTTCTCGGACTGTACTTTCGCTTTTATAATAATTACATTACTTTTGTCATTCTTAGAAACCTTTAATGGTAAAGTTTCATGCTTCTATACCTTGAATAAAGTAGAATAAATAAGCATATTATCTCATATTTTCGCTCAATTTAACTATTAAATCAAACATATTTCCTGATGTTTTAAAGTGTTACAAAAATAATTCCAATACGAATAAAAATACTGGAAAAAATAGCATTGAGAATTACAAACTTAAGCTATAGTTTAGTATACTTTAACTTGGCGTGTGTATGTATGAGTTAATATTTCCGTACGATTTCATTTTCTCCCATATTGTACACAAAGTTAAAGCAATAGTCCAGAAACATTGTCTATGTGGACTATATTTCTGGATCTTTGTGTACAAGAGAAAATGAAATCGTACGGAATATTAACAAAATGTCGCGTACGAAAGCTTAAAATTTGTTTTGAGAAGAATGGACTGTATATCTGTATATATAAATTTGCAAAATAAATAAAATTGTGTTGCAACTCTCTATAGCAAATAAAAGGAAAATTGGAGGCACACTAGACGACTTACCCTTGTGATGGTTTGGTGGTCTTCTTAAGGGTTGATCGTTGACGAAAAGGCCTTTTCTGCTGAAAAACCTTTATTGTCTTCTTTTCTCCCACAATATTTATATTGATCCACAACACCAGTGATAATGTTTAAACAACTTTCAACTTATGAAAAGGGCCCAAAATAAAGGATTTCAATTCGGAAATTTTAACAATTAGCTACAATATCAATATTAATGCGATGCGAAAATTACACACAACCGCGTGGTTAAGAGCGCTCCGGATATAAGCCGAAAAGACGGTGCAAATTGCTCTCATATAAATCATTATTTTAAAAAACGGCTTTCACTAAAAGATATTAAAAACATGTTGCAATGTGGGACGATGAGAGAAAAAAAGGTATATATAAAAAAATAATTGTTTTTTCTTCTATTATCGATTTGCAAAAATAATTTTTATCGTCCCGCATAGGTATCATTAAAATAAACATTTTCCCTTTTGTAGAACTAAAATAAAATTAGCTCTAATGTCCTCAAATGCACAGAGAAATTTAAAGATTAGGTATAATAAATTTGTCCAATGTCATATTCTACTACATCTCTATCTCTCGCCTTCCAAGCACACCGTACATTCAGCTGCGTCATTTTATTGACGTGAAGTCATTTACAATTAAAATTGGAAGCATGGATGACTAATACACTCCGACCAACTCTTAATAACTCCATAAAATTATATATCAGTATTATAAAAAGAAGTGTTCTTTTTGCTTGAAATAAAAAAAGGCTTGTAAAAGCCGTCTAGTGTCAGCATTTAAATGAATGCTAAATGTATTCAACCAGCAATACACGACAAATACATACACACGCCAAGTTAAAGTATACTAGACTATATTATCAACAATTTTTCTCTGAACCTTTCGAAATTTTCTTATTCGAGCCAACATTTTCTTACGCAAAGAATTGTATTATTGAATACCAACACGGAATTTTCAAGAACTTCAACCAATATACATACAGGGAGGTTTCAATAGTGCGTCAAAGTCTAATATCGGCCTTATTAGAAGACTTTGGATAATATTTTTTTTATGGAAGTGGTATAGTATCAAAAGGCGCACATTTTAAAAATATTTTGAAATATACAGGGTGACTCACTACAGCTGAGCGTCTTCGAAGTAATTTTTTTTAATGGAACACCCTATATATTTTTACATTTATGAATTCAGCGTAAAATTATCTTTCCAACGACCTCCAGGTTTTTGGTATTTGACGTGGCGTTGCCGAGTCTAAGATTTTTGTGAATAATATCCTATACCTAAAATCGATATTTCCAGAGATATTTTTACTTTTTCATTAAAAACAGTTAAATTATAATACTTTTCATTTCCATATTTTGACATAAAATGATAATTATAATTGAAAGTAGTATTTAATTTTTTCTAATAAGGCCAATATTGGACTTTGACGCACTATAGGGACACCCTGTATATCTTTTTTTATTATTTAAAATACCAGATCAACAAATTAATGTTATACATGGTAGTGTGTACTATGATGGTACATAATAATTAAAAAGAAATAAAATACAAAAATAATGCGAACACAGTAATTTGGGTTAACCTGACAGTAATAGAATAATAATATTATTCAGAATCGCTATTGGAAAGTAGTCGCTTCTTTAGATTATTATGAGTCTTTTCACTTAAATTTAAATTTCTGGCACTAGCACAGTTGTTTATGTATTGGAAAAAAGTCTTTGCACAGGTTTTTATGAAGTCTTCAATTTGTGATACGTTAAGCTCCCGATGGATTTGATTGTTTCTTACGAACTATTGAGCATTTGCCGCCATTCTTAACACTTTTGTTTTGAAATGTTTGCACCTTTTCAGTATTAGTTTTACTAGCGATTCCCCATATCACACAGCCATACGTTTGAATTTGGATTTCCTGTTAATGATAGGATACCCTGTATATCTGATACTATAAATATTCACTTCCAAATCGATGTAACCTACAAAAACTTCACCAAAACGTTTGTCAAACTCGATCATAACAATTTGTGTTAAAAACTGGAGAAATTCCGTTTTTTCAAAACTTCATATCTTGAAAGTAGTCACCATCATATCGAATACTATAGCTAATGATTTGTGAAGTTTGTATCTCTTTCGGGTGTACTTCAGGGTGCTGTGTCAATCCCATTATTTTTCAATATTTTAATTAATGAACTTACAGTTGAACTTAGTGTCAATTGTCTTTTATATACCGACCATATAAAATTATACAATAAACTAAATGATGTACATGTTTATGTGGAATTACAAATTGCCTTGATACTCGTGTATCAAAAGGGTACCTGCTTTTTTGAAGTAGAACCAAATGGCCTAATTTTTTTTGGAAAGTGTTCAGAAACACTTATTGATCAAGTGTTATATGGTCTGAGGTTGTGCATTTTTTTTTATCCATTATTTATTTAACAAATGGCTAATGTTAATGAACAATTAATGTACCATTAATTAACAAATTAAAAATATCGGAAAATATCTCACGAAAGGTCGCTGAACACGACTCCGAGGTCCAAATTTAAAAATTCAAATTGGCGGATCCAATATGGCCGACTTTAAAGTTAGATTGACATTTTTGTTAAAGATAAATCTCAAAATTGAACAAAAATCTATACTCGGGGGTTTTCGAGGTCGCTGAACACGAATCCGAGGTCCAAATTTAAAAATTCACAATGGCGGTTCCAATATGGCCGACTTTTAAGGTAAGATTTCCATTTTTGATAAAGACAAATCACGAAATTGAACAAAAATATACAGTCGGAGGTTTTACAATCCACTGATGATGATTTTGTTATACAAAGCAAACGATGCATAATACTCGTATATAATATCGATACGAAAACAATTGGTAACAAAATCTTATATTTAATAGTTATGATATTTATGTAATATTTATTATAATTATATCATAAATGCCTAATGAATAATTTTCTTGATTTTAAATGTAATAAAATATATTATATTTGTTAATAAATAAAGAAAAAGTAATTGTTACAAATTTATATTTTTTATTTGCTTTTTATATATATATATTTTAAATAAATATATATTTTTTTAAATGTATGTAATAGGAGTAATTGAAATCATTATAAAAATAATATTTTTAAATTGAATACAATTTATTTCACAAACCTGCTGTTTTTCATAATTATCCATTCAATTATTTTAGCTAAATAAAATAATAATAAAGTAAGTAAAGAGAATTTGT
The DNA here is from genome assembly GCA_963675555.1 of Leptura quadrifasciata. Lineage (NCBI taxonomy): Eukaryota > Metazoa > Arthropoda > Insecta > Coleoptera > Cerambycidae > Leptura > Leptura quadrifasciata. The sequence continues at coordinate 50,540,968 of OY776678.1, forward strand.
TTATTTAACTTAATTTAAGACTTAAATAATACCAAATTTACATTCACTTAAAATAATATTAAATATCTTATATTTTATTTTTTCTCATCAAAAATCGGAAACTTTGACCTCAAAAACCGCTATGCACATATTTTTGTTCAACTTGACTTTTTAAATATGGACCTCGGATTCGTGTTCAGCGACCGCGAAAACCTCCGAGTAGAGATTTTTGTTCAATTTTGAGGTTTATCTTTAACAAAAATCAAACTTTATAGTCGGCCATATTGGATCCGCCATTTTCAATTCTTAAATCTTATTTACATATTTTTGTTCAACTTGACTTTTTAAATATGGACCTCGGATTCGTGTTCAGCGACCGCGAAAACCTCCGAGTAGAGATTTTTGTTCAATTTTGAGGTTTATCTTTAACAAAAATCAAACTTTATAGTCGGCCATATTGGATCCGCCATTTTCAATTCTTAAATTTGGACCTCGGATTCGTATTCAGCGACCTCGAAAACCTCCGAGTATAGATTTTGGGTCCATTTCGTGAGATATTTTCCGAGATTTTTAATTTGTTAATTAATGGTACATTAATAATTGATCATTAAGATTAGCCATTTGTTAAATAAATAATGGATAAAAACATTTGCACACCCTCAGACCATATAACACTTTCCAAAAAAAAAAATTAGGCCATTTGGTTGTACTTCAAAAAAGTAGAATACTTCTATACTAAATCATGCTAATTTGACACAAATATGAGTATATGCAATTTAGTTATTGTTTAAAAGACTACACGTCCATCAACATTTTGTGACTTTAGTATAACATTGGATAAGAAAATATTCTTTAATTAGGAATTATTCAAGCAAAACTTCCTTATTTTAACACTTAAATTAGAAGTTAAATACAACAAGGTCTTAGCCAGAAGCTTTCACTCTTTTTGAAGATCTTCAGGATGCTGTATGACTTTGGTTGGTTAATCTATTTTTGCTTAAAATGGAAAAAATGTATTCTCGTCCATTTAATCAAAATAATGTCAAACTTTAACCTGACAGCATATTTTAGAAATTGAAATCGTGCAACAAAATAACCCTGCAACTACTATGTTAAACCAGCTTTTATAGAATATGGTTCGCAGTACGATGTTTAACAGATAGATCTTCTTTTGTGCAAGTAACTTTGATCAGGAACCATATTTTGGTAACAAATTTAAAAAGAAAATAGTTCAACAACTTTGATCAATGTCGTGAAATAATAGCACTTATCAATTCTAAACAACATAACAAATCTCACCACTGCAGCACAAAGGGTTTCTGAAGTATTAAATAAGAAATTTCTCTAAGACACCACATTTAATAAGATCTAGCTTTCATTGAAAGCAATTTTGCAGATAGATCTATAAGAGCTTCTTAAATATTTTTGCAAATATTATAATCACCAAGTGAGAGGTACTGGGCATCCCGTGTTTTTTTTTATATACATTTATTTAACGTCGGCCTATTTCCGCACCAACACCGACGCCTGTAAACGAGTTACCCCCAACCAGGAATTTTGCCGAACCTCTTCCCTTAAGAAGAGTAGGGATCTTTTACTTGCTTAACATTTAATAGACAAGGGACCGACGGCTTTACATCCCCTCCGAAGGATGGTATATCTCCTATACAACCCACGCCTAAGGTTGTATAGCTTCCGCGCATACACTGATATACAAGCCGCTGGAAGATGTGTGTTTTAAATAACATAATATGACTGGATATTAAATACGAATGAGGGCCCCGTTTTTGAAAAAAAAAAATGATAACCTCGTTGAGACTCTTTGATACCTACCTGTGCTTAAATTTGGTTCGTTTTTAAAATTTTGTGAAATCGGCTTGGGTTTCGGGTAACACCATGTTTATTATTTTCCGAAATTAAGTTAAATAATTATTTGAAGACGAGAAGTTAAAAGTTCATTCGGCACTGTTCTACAGAATTTTAAAATTGAAAAATGAGCGAAATTGATTTTCAAAATTCGTTTCAAAAACTGTACGGGAGTACCAATTCACATATTAAAGTTTAAATTTGATTAAAAATTCATTTAGAAACCGAAGAAATTAATTTCGCTAGAACTAGTTTAAAAATTCACCTTTGTTTTAGAGAAAGATTTCGTTTTTCGATGAGAGTTTATTCGTAGACTACTGTTTACTAAGAACTGATCTCTGGTCAAATTCAACCGCAATATTTATATCAAAGCTTTGTTTACTAGAATTTTGACCGTTACGTTAAATAGAACCCGCGAGTTCGGTCGGCACAACATTTCCTGGCAATTATTATTTCCGTTGCGTTTGTCACGCTCCTGCCATTCATTCGACGCGATTCTCAGGAATTGTTTTATTTGGCACGAGCGGTAGACGCGGCCTAGCAAGGACTTTGTTAGGAATGTGAATTTTATTTAGAAATAATGAAATTTTGTAAATAAAATATATCTAGATGCATAAGTGATGTTGTAGTAAAAGGCAACCCTTTCCATCCTAACCAGCATGCATACAACCTGGGAAGATCCTCCGACACCGCCCTCCATGCATCGTGAGTCGGATTGAGAGACCCTTGTACAATAAAGAGTCCACCCTAGGTTTCTTCATGGACATAGAAGGGGCGTTCGACAGGACCATCTTTCCAAAAATTACATCTCAAATCCGTTGGCTCACAACCAAATGTAGGCTGTGGAGAGGCCAGAAGTCGCCTATGGAATAAGGCTGTCAGAAAGACGCCTCTTCTATAGGCGTACACTGATGGCATTTCTCACCCGGTTTGTCTTTAACAGACCCTACATAATAGTGAGAACGGGGTTGCTAGCGAAGGTGTGATTAACATCTTCACAGACGGATCAAAAAAGAAGGATGGGGCAGAATGTGTAATATACTCCAGAAGTCTGTAAATCCAATATAAATGGGCGAGCCAGGAGCCAGCGTAGTACAAACGGAACTGGCGGGCATAACCATAGCTGCAAAAGAGATTGTCCGTAGACAAATTACGGGCAAAACAATCAGCATCTACATAGATTGTAGACAATCATTATAAGCAATGAGAAGTTACAACATTACCACAGGAGCAGTATGGTAATGTCACCAAGCACTTGTGAGTACCTCCAGCATGAATAATATACTGGTATGCGGGGTGAAAGGACAAGCACAGTGTAGTGGCAACAAAGTAGCCGACAGACTGGCCAAGAAGGCAGCAGGCCTAAGTATCTTTGGACCAGCCCCGGCCAGTCTATTACGGATCACGGCGATAACACAAATAGCTGTCGGCTTGCTAGGGAACTACTAAAACATCCCAACTGCTGTACTCTTACAGTAATGGACTACCTTGCAATGTCCAAAAGGAAGCTACGTTTTATAATGGGAAACGGGAATCCAGACTGGACACTATCCGTCAAGGAAACATCTACATAATATGAGATTAAGCGAAACACCTCTCTGTAGAGGTTGTGAACAAGAAGATGAGACGGTCCAACATGTACTTTGTGACTGTTCTGCCGTCTCATCAATCAGAAAATCCATTTTGGGAGAACGTTGGCCTACTTTGGCCGATGTAAGGGAGATGTCCCTAGGCAGCATCACCACCTATTCCGCAAGATTAGGTTGGTTGGAGGCCTAGGTGAGTATCTGTCTACAAGCTGCATATTTTGAATATAGTGATAATTTCTGTTTGCTTGTCCGATATTAATTAATTGTCTCAAATTCAATTCACATTGGATTGTCTAATAGCCCATAGAGCTTGGACGTTTAGGCATCCATAGCCTGCTAACTAATTTTTTGGATAATATTTAAAGATAGATTTGCTGTAAAATGGAGAAAAATAAATTTTGGTAACGGAAGAGGACTTTACTGAACAAAAGCGGAAAGCTGGTTTTTAGCGGCCAATGCAAATTTTTCAGAGAAAGTTGATTATATCTATGTAGTATTCGTGATTTGACTATTTAAATATTTTTTTATTATATTTTGAATTTGGTGACTGAAAATGTGAATTTATTTGATAGTTACTGCATTTTTTATTCTAATTCTTTTAGCTATGTCTGAAAGGCACTGTAACAGTATCATGTAATCCACTAAAGCAATACTGTATTGTACCGTAGCTAATGATCTTCGTGATTGATGTTACATATATAAATAGATTTGAAACACTTGCTCCTCTCTAACTAAAGTTTACTATAAATATATATTTATGAAACATTACATATTGCGTCTCTTTAAAATAACAAAATCTTGTTTATTTTCAAAGTAATTAAATTATAATATTTAATTTCTGCCTTTCAAATTTTAGTCGTGTACGTTCATGCGAAGAGTGCTAAATATTTAAATACTCGAGAGTCATGGTCACCTGGGTTTTGCAAACAACACTTTTAAGGACTGGTTTGGAAGACGTGTTTGTTAGTTAATCGAAAAAAAATAGTTAAATTTACTTTGTGACAAAATCAACAAAAATACAAAGTTAAGTATCATACCTGAAATTATAAATGTACACACTTTTAAAATTTTGTATTTGATCTTCATAGTGGCTTATTTTTAAAATGAATCTTAAGGGACACAGAAATTTCAAAATGAATATGACTTCGGTCAGTGCCAGTGGCGTGAAAGAATTTGTTAAAAGATACCTGAATTAAACAGTTCTGTGCGTTTGTTTTATTTTGCATGTTTTAAAATCAATTATAAACCACAACTGGTAGCTGTTAAACAGTTAAAAATATGTTTCAGCCAGTAGTAGCACAGTTATGAGATAATCTGACAATATGTAACAGATTGATATTAAGTATCACTGCAAGAGGCATTTTTAATACAGAGCGAACTTATTCTGGATGAAAAAAACTTGCTTAATTGAAGAACGTAAATGATTTAATGAAAAGTATTATGAAGATCAAAAAGTCCAAGCGAAAACTATAGTTTTTTCCGAGGTTTTCTTATTGTATGCATGCGGACTGGTCGAGAAATTCTCTTGGATATGTAAAGAAAAAATGGTCGATTTTGTTATCCTGGCATGTCAGTTTTCTGGCTTGGGTTATCGAGACGGATGCATATGATTAAAAAAATATAGAAACTGACATTTTCCGTACTGTCGATAATTATCATGATTAGAAAATTGAAATTTGATCACAGGTGAAAATTCAGGTCACCGCGCAATGTCAGCTTCACTGATCATGTAATATTTTGAAGAATTTATTATAAGAAAAAAATATGAACTGACATTTTCATCGCGTCGTAAAGGAGGCGTTGAATCCCAGTGATATAATTTTTTTAGCGACGATAAAGTTATCACACCACGTCAGTTTTCTGATGGAAATCATATATTGTAGCGTGAAAAATGAGGGAAAAGTGGTAACTGACATTTATGTCAATGGATGTTTTACCAAACTCGTTTTCTGTTCCCGGGGAATTAATTAATTTAAAAAGTATTTGTGCAAAATTAGTTTTTTGATCCTGCAACGATATGCAGGTCCACCTACATATTTCCATTTGACCTCTCGTTGGCTAAAAATTACCCCCCATAAATACGTTTTTAACTATTCGCGTCGTGCAAAGAGTGGTATTGTGATCTGTGGTAAAAAAGCCATTTTTACTCTTGGTGTTTTTGGCGAGAAATGCTTCTATTAGCAGTAAAGAATTTATTTGCCTGGGGAAACAAATATTTTTTCTGATTTTAACGTGGAACGTGTTTATAGGAAGGCTACAGGGGTGGCGGAGCGACATTAGATCTCAAAAATTAATCATTAATTAGCACTTTTGGGGTCACAAAAAGTAATAGTATAATTAGAACTAATATTTAAAAAATATTGTGTCTCCGGGGTCGCAAAAAAATTTATCAACATAATTAGCATTACGCGCATGTCCCTATAATCGCCCATAGGTTCATGATCAACATTTTTTTACTATCGAACCTGGCGTACGATTCGAACTAAATTGTACCCGAGAGTTTTGGGAAGTGAGAATAAGTTGCTCCTACGATTTGGTGAACCTAGCCCCTGAACTTTCGGTTTGAGAGCAGAAAAATGGGCAGTCCGCATGGCTCATCCGAACAGTAGCTCATACAATTATCAAAATTTTTTACCTCTAGAACCTGGCGTGCGATTCGAACCAAACATGTCAACCGGTCATGACACTTTCTTTTTGTGTGCATGTACAGTCATTCATAAATCGGTTTGAATTGCGCGGCTTACTGGTAGGAGCTGCTTGGGCGACATCTGCAATCATTTTATATCACCTAGAGAGAGAACAGTGTTGTCTACCTCATTCGCGGACTTGTAATATACCAGCTGGGTTAGTCTGTGCAATACGCTCGGGCACGGAGCTCAGGGATATGACTCCGGCTCATTCTCTGCAGCTGTGCAACACGGACAATGTCAGTTTAAACACTTTTGCTGTTTTTTGTACTATTCTCAATAGTTTGCAATAAATTTGAACCCTGGCGCTTTCCATTTTTTACACCACATTACCTTACAAAGTCAATTTTAAATATTGAAATTTTGCAATACACAAAACATCAGTTCTTGATGAATTCAAATTGTCTTTTACATTTAAACGAGATTCCAGTGAGAACAGACATTGCGCGATAAGAAAAAATAATTTCTCTACAGACTGAAATTACTCTACCGAGTAAGCACAACGTTGTGGGACTTGTTCGCTCAGGAATTTTTTTTAATAATCTAACGATTAGTTATCGATTTGGGCATGGCGTGATAATATGAAATTTTGGTAACGGGCTGCCGTACTATATATAGTTACATAGGGGTAGGGTTGGTACCTATATTTATGAAATAATTGTTAAATATATCTTTATTAATATTTACGAGTTCATTATTGTCATTAATGATAAATATGTTTTCTCTGTTTGTGCGATTTTATTTTGGTAATAATAGTTCTTGTTTTTTATTTAAGTATTGAGTTTATTTCATTAATTTTTATACCGGTTTTGAAGCTGAGGAGAATAACTTTTTATTAATTTCTTTTTAAGACAGTCTCTTCACTTAATGGAAGAAATTATACCCAAAGTAATCCAGTTCAAATGTGCTTTTAGAGGGCGGAATATTAAAACATAATATTTTTAATCGCAAACTCCTCTATAAAATCCTTATTTTACTATAAGGAACATAACCAGACTGCAACCAACAGCTACTCTCCGGGCTATGTGCCCCGCCGAGCGTTGAATTACAAGTTACAAGTCTGGCGCGTTAAGTGTAATAATTGCATATTACCATCAAAACGCTAATGCTTCGATTGCAACAATGTAACTTGTAAATGTAACAATTGTAACTTGTGATTCAACGCTCGGCGGGGCACATAGCCCGGAGAGTAGCTGTTGGTTGCAGTCTGGTTATGTTCCTTATAGTAAAATAAGGATTTTATAGAGGAGTTTGCGACTAAAAATATTATGTTTTAATATTCCGCCCTCTAAAAGTACATTTGAACTATGCTAAGCCCAGTCAGGCTATTTATTTTTCAATTGCAACAGACACTGGACCGCTAGATGGCGCCTGCTGACTATTTTACATGTCGCTATTGTAAAAATACCGGGATGTATCAAATAGTCAAAGGATCCTCGTGCCGGTCGTCACATGCCTACCTTGCACTGACGAGAGCCAACAGCTCGAAACTGCAGTCTGCAAGTGGTGTGTGACGGCTGGCAAGAGAGCTCCTTTAAGTAGGATCAGTCTTTCGGCTGGTGTTTGTTGCAATCGAAGCATTAGCATTTTGATGGAAATATGCAATTATTACACTTCACTTAACGCGCCAGACTTGTAACTTGTAATTCAACGCTCGGCGGGGCACATAGCCCGGAGAGTAGCTGTTGGTTGCAGTCTGGTTATGTTCCTTATAGTAAAATAAGGATTTTATAGAGGAGTTTGTGACTAAAAATATTATGTTTTAAAGTAATCCATAGGTTTAAATTTATATTTGTTATTTTATTTTTTATTGTTTTCGTTTCTGTAGAAGTAGTTATCATTATTCAATTCATTAAAAAGTATCTCATAATATGCAGTTATGGTTCATCATTAGTGCTTAATACATCATTCCATTATTCGTTGCTTAAAAGATTTTTTAAGTTTTCAAAATTAATTCCATTTATTTTGCTTTATACCTTAGCTTTATATTTTTTGTTTTGTTTAGAAAAAGACATCAGTACAAATGTGGAATATAACAAGTTCAATATCAATATAATTTAGTTATTTTTAGTGCTAAAGAAAATGTGGTCGATTTAGTGTGCTCTGTTTTCTCTGGTGGGTTTGTTTATATAGGAAATAAAACCGTTTGAATTTAATATATTTAGAGAGTTATTAGCTTCGTTCGCCTCTTTCTTAATAAATAAGTCACCTACATATACCTCTAAACGTTTTTGTATGCTGTTTAAATATATTTCTAAATCCTTTAGATATTGGTTTAAATCTGTTGTTGGAAGTCTGTAAAAGGCTGCCAAACCATTAGTGTTCTTGTCTATCTTATTTAAAACATTCAAAAATTCTAGCATAGTACACTATTTTGAACTCTCATTAATGATATTAACACAGAGGATCCATATAATTGATTGCTCGGTAAAATATTTTCCAAGTTTTCCTTTTTTCTAATATTAAATATTTCTAATAGGTCTCCATGTGTACTGTTAATAAAATATTTCCGCTTGTATAATTTGCAGTAAAGCATGATATATATTTTTTACATATTATTGTTTCATTGTCCATGAATAGTAAGTGGAAACCGAAATACAATATGTATGCTTATTTCTCAGAATTTTAAAACAGCTAGCATGTTCTCAGCTTGTTTTTCGAACAAGTCATTTAATTTTCAATGGATTATAACATGTTATTAACATAATACACAGTTTTTTGTCGTTAATATTAACTTATTTTACACTAAAATTCCTACTAAAAATGCACATCCGCCTATTAACTCTTTGTAAATTCAACATCTCATCAGTCTTTATAACAGTAAACCTGTATCTGCCCACGCTCGAAACTAATAAATTTCTGTTAGAAAAAAACGGTTGCTATTATTTTGCCAGCAGGTAACACTGCACGAAAATTGCGAGGAGGCGGAGATCTGTTGTGTGAGAGAACTTCATACATCGGCAACGTTTTCATTCTGTATCAAAGTAGTTGACCCAAGTTTCATCAAAACTACTTCTTACCTACGTTCAGAGATCTATTCAATAAGTAAAAATAAACCAAAATATTAGATTGATATAAATATTCGATTGGCACGCATTATCAAAATGTTGGTTACAGAAATAAATTAATTTGGCATTTTTTAAAAAATTCCATATTCATGTAGTCGACCTCGCAGAAAGTCAATTTGCCAGAAACTCGAATTTGCTATCAAAAACTTTTCATTCGAATGACTACGTTAAAATAAAATAGATCTGGGCACGTTTATATTTACAAATACCGCATAAGTATATACTAGAATTTATTTAAATATCGAGTATTTGAATACTCTGCAACATACATACATTATCTGAAGTATTTAGTACCAACTAGGATGTATTTAAATACTTTTTACAGAAGGATTTAAATTCTTTTCGCATAGTATTACTTAAATAAGTTTCCTTTTAACTTTTTACACCTAATTATTTTTATTTTCATGCCAAAGAGAATGTGATGTTTTGGTTACTACTATTTTACATTTTTTTTTCATATTAATATTGAAAAAAATCAAAATATTTTTTTGTTCCTGGGGTCTAGGTCTCCAGATCTAAGTAAAGGTCCAATACTCAACTAAAATTCACTAGCTATAGAGGTTTTAAAATAGTGTAGCGGAAGTTCATAATACATAAAATTTTGATAATTCATGAAGCTTTGGGAATTTTTGAAACTTATGACCGCGCAATTTGAATTTAAATGCTTTCAAAATAATTCAGCGTTATCAAAATATTTAAATATTCTGAAAGTATCTTATTAAAATGCTTCTATCTTTTGAAAAACATTTAATATTTAATTAAACATGGAATATTAGAAATGTTATTTTATACATATACATAATATACTTAGTCGCGGACAATTATCTCATGTAACCCCCGAGGGGGAGAGTTAATTAATTTTCTTACAAACTGTTTATCCGTGGCCATTTCCTCCCAAGCGTTTGCAATTGCATCCCATAATCTCTCTGAATTTTGAGGTCGAATATTCTTTTTGTAAATAGTTTAGTTAGAATACCCCATACATTTTCCATGAGATATTTCTTACAATATTAGAAGTATGGACACAACTAATCCATGCCCATACATTCATACTGAATCGTCCAGATATTTCGTTTCCGCTCATCCTCTTCATTACTTGAAACTCTAGGACGAGAAATCTTATCTTTCTGCTAATACTTCCTTCTTGTTTCTTCACTCTCAAAACCGTATACTCATATACCCTGCAATTTGTCTTATACAGTATAAAGTTGGCGTTATCAGAATTAGGAAGGTCATTGGTGAATATCGCAAATAGTATGGGGCCTAATACAGAGCCATGTGTAACTCTTTTTTTGTGTGTAGTACATAGGATATAATTAACATATTGAGATCTGTTGGATAAGTAGGAATTGATGAATATCACGCTATAGTTTTTACTGGTTAATTCGGTAGTGAATTTAAAAAAGTCAAAACTCTGTAATGTTGTAACTACTTAATACTCTTGATTTTTTTAATTTTTCACTGTTAGGTTACTAATTCGACCATTGTATATCGTGATGATAATTGAGAAGGTATGGGCTACGCTAGGTACATTTATATTCAAGCTTTTGTCGTAATAAGACACATTAGCAGTTTTTAAAATTAGCCATAGAGTTGTCTATCTAAGGGCGCACTTCGATCTTATAGCTTAATTTTCAAGACGTTTTGGAAATAGAGTCGTTGACCATTTTTTAAAAAAATTTATATTCAAGTACTTTATTAAATTTTATTTGACCCGTATTTTTTCATTTTATATTCTAAGCTCATTTTATTAGTGAAATTATTTATTTAAGTTAAGAAATTTTGAATTGGCGCCTATGGTGACGCCAGATGTGAGAACATGCACAGTTAACTGATAAAGGAATAATCGACGGGCGTCGTTCGTTTACTGCATCGACATCTATGTGGTTTTATTAGTATCAATGTGAGTCATTGTCATATCATTTTAAAGAAATTTTAACCTCAAATTTTTAACACTCCGGGATTCAGCACTTAAATAGTTCAAATTGTTTACATAAAACTCGTAAATCATATAAAAATCCACTATAGGTAAGTTTTCTGAAGTATCTCTCACAAAATCAGGTTCCATTATAAAAAAAATATATAAAAAAATTGTCACAATATAAACAAAATCTCTTTATGTACGTCATTATTTACTGCCCTTTTATTCGAATCTGTTCTTGCATGTGGCGATTAGGACTTTTTTTAAATATGATATATAAAATGTATATTTAATATACTTTTTGATCATGTAACAATATTTTATAAATTTTGTTGAAAGAAACGACCCTATTCGGAAATCTCACATGCAACTTCTTTTCCAATGAATTTAAATACAGAAATAATCGGTGAGACTAATAATGGTAAACTGAATATCCCCAGCGGAAATACACGTAAAAAAATTTCTTCCAGGAAATGTAATCAATTTTTTTCAGGAAAATGTAAATAATTTCTATTAGGGAAATAATAAAAACAGCAAAACAGGAATTTACTTCACGAGAAATTATATACCACTGCTACACTGGACATAGAAATTGACGAAAGCAGAGAGCTTAAAGAAATAATGAATAAGAATAACACAAGAAACGAACTACTCACCTTGGTAAAAGCCCCATTAAATGATTAATCGTTAAAATAATGATCAGAGCTAGAAAAAATGCTGCACCTGGAATAGGCTAAAGAAATAATGAATTAATGCACCACGGACCGAAAGATCTAAAGGATGGAACTTTGAAGATCATCATCAGAGTATGAAAGGAAATCACATCTGTATCTAGGATATAAAACATGATCATATGAATACTCCTGACCAAATTCACCACAGTATAAATAATTACAGGAGAATAACTCTCCTCATAAAAGTACCAGGCGCAATTTCTCCTCGAAGAACTAGAGAAACGCCATAGGAAAATTACTAGACTACCAGAGAGCATTCATAAAAAGTAGATAAAAAATCATAATATATACGCAGTTAGAAGGATTCTGGAAGAAGAAAAATAGTGAGAGGGAACGAAACGATACTTTGTGGCGATAGATTTTCCGAAAGAATTTGATACTATCAGTCACAAGACCATAATCAATACCCTATGTAAGAAAGAAGTGCCACATTATCTAATCTAATTTATTTTCATTCCCTTCTGTATTCATATCGTATTACTCGAAGCCCACTCACACGTAAACGCGTAAGCGATGAACGACACTTTATTGAGATGAAGCATAGCACATGTTGTTGCTGTGAACGATCCATGCTTTGATGGATGTCTGAAGGACGTATTTTCTGCTCGAAAAACTTAGAAAATTTTAAAAAAATAGGAAAAAGAAAAAATTAATTTTCTTTTTCCTCAACCTTTTCTTAATTCTAGATAATAAATATTACGTTCACAAAATTTTTTAGGGTTCAACGTGACTGTTTCAGACGGAGAATAATATAATAAATCATACTTACTGTCGTTTATGCTTAACTGCTGCTCTGATGGTATCAATTGGACGACGTCGTAACACTATAAATCTAACACTGTCTGTATCACACTCTCTTAAAATTAAACCTGAAAAGGAATTTTGTTAGAAAACACAACTAAAAGACAATATAAAGTTCAAAATGTATATATTAAATCTTTTAAAAAATTTATGTTTTTACAACAACTTCTTTCAAGAGAAAATGTTAACAAACAATGGTCTGACCCGTGTACAACACATGGTGAGGAACGGGACGATTCATACGGTACAAACTACCATCCAATATGCAGTTTGATAAGCTAACGATGCACAAAAAGATTCAAGAAAAGTTTCATGTAACTGAAATTTTGGTGGGCTTTTGCTTGCCTGTTTTATAAACGTATTTATTAATTCACATAAATTTTGGTCGCTCCTCGGAGCTTAAAATTGCTTGAAGCGTCTCTACTTCGTTTGTATTATGCAATAACAAATTTTACGTTCAGGCAAGGCAGATCCCATGCACGTGTGAGTACATGGTATAGATACTTTTTTGACTCCGAATCACTGAGGAACCGGTTTAGGGCAAACCCCGTCAAAACGCATCATTTCCCCGTCAAATCCGACTGCTAGGAAATGATGGGGGTCCCATGTCGCTAAGGGCTATTTTCGCTATAACTTCCGATATACTTTGAATAGTCGTTGGACTAACTTGTCCTCATATTCAATACCTCGTAAGAGTTGCAGTGCTTGACAACGTGGATTCGTAAAAGGGTTTTTAATCTTGGAAATTTTGAAGTTCAAGTCCAATTTTAGTATACTTTCTAAAATTGGGTGGTCGGGGCGACATTACGTCCCTGTGCAGCGACATTTACTACAGTTTCTAAATTAACGCTCCTTGAAGAGTTAGCGAAAATTTGGCATAAAAAATGCTCCGAAGAGCAAAAATATATTTCCAAGAATTAAAAACCTCCTCCACGGCGTTTTTACGTGAAGCACGCTTTTCTTACGAAGTATTTCCTAAGTCGGATTTTGTTACAACGTCGAAAAGTATATCGGGGTTATAGCGTTCTTTAACACTCACCTCCTTTCCGTGAATCTTTTTGTGCAACGTTTGGTAAATTGGTTTTTTTTTTTTTTTTTGAAAAGAAAATGGATCATTGGATGTAGTCTCCCATGAGTTGTATTCGGTTATAGTTCAGACCGGCCTATCTGAACATAACATAGATGCAAATCTAAAATGATTATAAGTTTGAACATATATCGATGCATAGCATTCGATTGAATAATTGAACATTGTGTTTCAAAATTGCATAAAAAAAGAAAAAATCGAAAATCCTCAGATTCTCGATGACACAACACAAACACTTTCGACGCACTTATCTTTCTTAGTGTTCTTCCACTAATGCGGGCTTGCGTCTGCTCCTCCTCGTGTCTATGCCTCGTCGATCACCTTCGGTGTCGAACTGCCTTCTGGAACAGCTTAGGTGGTCCTCGGACTGCTTGGCTCCAGCTATACAATGGCTCTGCTCAGTTTATATGAAACAATATAAAACAAAATTTTAGTAAAATGTTTGTTCATATCCCGTCTGGGGATCTGCGACCGATAACATATCGTCGTCTTTGAGAATAGGAACACTGAATTTTGTAGACTTATGCTGATTGAAATAGTTTTTATTAAAATCTCTTCTTGGGAGAAATCTGCGACCGATATCACATCGTCGTCTTTGAGAATATGAACATTGAATTTTGTGGACTTATGCTGATTGAAATGGTTTCCGTTTTTATTAAAATCTCTTCTTAGGAGAAATCTGCGACAGAATCTGCATCCGTCGGATCGTTGCATCTGCCCCTCCAGCAGACGTGGCGGCATCTCGCCCTTGAGTTGCTAGACTCGTCTGAATCGCGCTCTGCGTCAGAGTTGTCGTCTTTCCATGCCGTGCCAATGGAACATTTGTTTGGACCCTTTGGGTCGGACTCTGCTTACAGATGTATATGTTTTAAACATATGAGGACTTAGAAAAATTATAAAAAAAAAAAATACCAACTCTGCCGGACACGGTCAGAGTTGCTGCAGTGAATTTGGAAGATTTGTATGGTCGATACAATATCCTCAATAAAAATGACTTGAAAAAATTGCATAAAAAATACCAACTCTTATCAGACACGACAAGAATTTGGTATGAAAATTTTGAGATAAAATAAACCTAGCACTAAGTTAAAACTTAGCCTAGGTTGAAAAATATTATAAAAATATGATGGAATCTCCAGAACTTGATTCTGAATCAGAAGAGGAAGCATCTCGTGGTGGTGCATGGATTTGTACAACCGTTTGCTCCGGCGGTGGAAGTTCTGTGGAATCGTCTGAGAACGGGGAATCATTTCCATCGAGTGATGTTCCGCCTGGACTAGCATTTTCTTCGTCGGAAGATTCGATTTCCAAGTTGTGCTCCTCTGGCGGGGCTGGTCTCAAATCATTTACATGTACTTTTGTCGTTACATTTCCCTTTTGCACGAGATATACTTCGTCTGAAAACTTCTTCAAGATTCTGGTTGGGCCTGACCAAGACGGCGTGAAGGTATGTACCTTCCTTTTTCTTTTACTCATGACTTTGTCTCCTACTTTGAATACGACTGGAGTGACGGCCTCTTTTGGCGCGTACTTCTGTTTGTAATTTTGTTGAGCCTGACGGACTTCCTTGACTCGCTCGTATCGTGGAAGCGTTTGTTGCTTGGCTCTTTCTTGCCTCCAGGCATACAAATCCCATTCGCCTCTTTCGGCTGGATCATATCCTAACACGATCATGCTGGGTGTTTGATTTGTAGCGGCGTTCCTACGATTTCTTAAGATGTAAGTCATCTGATGCACGTAGCGATCCCAAGTGTCGTTTGGCTTTTTGAATAAAACGGTGTTTAAAATTTTCTTACACTCCTGAACCCGTCGTTCCACGGGGTTGGACTGTTGGTGATATGCCGGAATTAAGTATCGTTCGATACCGTTTCTTTCACAAAACGTGATGTACCATTCGGAATTGAAATGACCACCATTGTCTGAAATTATGATTCGAGGGACTCCGAATCTCGCTACTATCTCTTCATCAATAAATTTGGCTATCGTTCTGCCATCGACCTGAATGTATGTCTTTGCCTCTATCCATTTACTGAATACGTCTTCGACGATAATCATGTATCTATTTTCGGCGTCTTTAGTCCTCTGCAGCGGGCCAATTACGTCGACGCTCAAGGTTTCAAATGCATTTTGTGGTGCATGACTTCTAAGTGGAGCATTGGGTTGGGCTTGTCTTGTCTTTACAGACTGGCATATCAGACAGTCGTTTATATATCTGCCTACGATCCTGGCCATATTATTAAAATAGTAGCGTTTTGCTATTTTTCTAAGAGTCTCGTCTCTTCCTGGATGACATGCTTCATCTCGGTCATGATAATGGTAAATCAATTCCTTAATTTCCCTCTTTGGAACTATCAATTAAAAATTTTTATCGCAATCTTTCAAAAGTACATCGTCTTGGACGTGAAAATTTTTCATAAAAATAAGATCCGCATCGGAACGTTGTTCCTGTTGAAATAGATCATTCCAACGGCGGATCTTGTCTTGAATATCTCGTGAACTCGATTGAGCCTGTACGATATCTTCGTATATTTCTGAATGCGTTAAAACAGAAATACGTTCTGGACACTTATAATTTGGTAGGAACATTCTTTCCTCTTCATCGTCTGTCTCGACATATTTGTTTTGTGGGTTACGACTGAGAAAATCTGCTAATAAATTCTCCTTTCCTGGACAGTGTTCAATTTTGAATGCATATTCTTGCAATAATAATGACCATCGTGTGAATTTTGTTTTGTCGTCCTTATGTTTGTTCAACCAAAGTAACGCCCTGTTGTCCGTCTTCACCAAGAACGGTTTGTCTGCTAAGTACATCTTGTACTTTTTAATATAGTTTACCACCGCCAAGCATTCTAGCTCGTTAATGTGGTAACGTCTCTCTGCTGGAGATAACGTGTTGCTTGCATACGAAATGATATATTTTTCGCCGTTGTCGCCTAATTGATATAATACGGCCGAAAGGCCTTGTAGGGATGCATCTGTTTGTAAAATGAACTGACGTGAAAAATCCGGCCGATGGAGTTCCAGCGGTCCGGATAATAATTCTTTTAATTTTCTAAAAGCTTCATCGCATACATGGTTCCAGTGAAAACGATTTTCTTTCGAAAGAAGTTTCGTTAGTGGCTTCGTGATCATCGCCACATTTGGTAGATATTCTCTTACCCAGTTGCAAAGTCCTAGAAAACTCTGTAGCTGCTTTTTGGTGGCTGGAACGGGATAATTTTGAATTTGTAATACATGTTTTTCTAATGGTCGGGAAGTATCAGTTCTAATTGTGTGGCCTAAATATTGGATTTCATTCGTCGCTATTACACACTTTTCCGGTGACACTTTTAGATTGTGCAGACGTAGTCTTTCAAAGACTAACCTCAGGTGGGACATATGCTCCTTCACGTTTACGCTGTAAACGATTATATCATCTAAGTACACTTTACAGAAATGGTGCAGGTAACCCGTCAAAACGTCCTTTGCCATGAATTTCTGAAAGGTACAGGGAGCTGTCTTAAGGCCGAAAGGCATGACATTAAATCTGTAAGCTGCCCCATCAGGAGTGGTAAAAGTTGAGAAATCTTTTGATGCTTCATCGAGCGGTATTTGCCAATATCCACTCTTTAAATCCAACACAGTAAAAATCTTCGAATTTCCTAAATCTTTAGTACTTTCGTGTATTTTTGGTAAGACGGAAGCCTCGTCTTCAGTCATTTCGTTCAAGTGGCGATAGTCGATGCAAAAACGTGGTTTCTTGTCTGAACGTTTTATTATCACGGGTGGTGAACTATATTGGGCAGAGCTAGGTTCAATGACGCCAGCTTTCAACATCTCTTCGATTTGGTCGTACATAATTTTCTTCGTACTCGGAGACATCGGATATGGTCTGATATTGAATGGTTTTGTATCTTTTACTATAATTTTGTGTTTAACAGTCACTGTGGTTGCTTGAGTCGGTTCCGCAGTGAACAGATCGACAAATTCTTCGAACAGCGGCCATAGAAATTTGTCTTTAATAACAAGCTCTTCAGGAAGCTCTGCCTGCTGTCTCTCCCTCTGAGAAGCTTGGTTCCAGAAGACGGTAATACGCTCTTCCGTGCCGGCATATAGGCATTTTCGGCCATAATCATATGCGACATTGTTCATGTATAAGAATGGTGATCCTAATATTATTGTTTCGTTCAAATTTTCGATTACTTGAAAATCAATTTCAAAAGAAGTGCCTGAAATTATTACTTTTAATTTTGTCGTTCCAAGAGAGTCCACCATTCGATCTCCGCACGCCATAGCAAATGATCGACGTGTCGTGAGATTTTTAAAATTATCCAACATCCTCGGATGGATAACGTTTCGTGTCGAGCCTGAATCAATCAGAGCGTCGACCGCATGTTCATTAATTTGAACTTTTATACGAGGCAAAGGGAACGCTTCGCTCATATAATTTATCGATTCCCGTGTCTTGTGCATGGGAGCGTCGTAGTGGTCATGAGTATCGGAAAAATTTATTGGACATTGCTGCCGCCTTGGTTCGGCCGTTGTGCCGGGGATCTTGCAGATTGACCCTGGCCTGGGTCTCTGGCCCCTCGAAAGTTTCCCGGTCTCCTGTTGAGATGAGGGTTATTCGGACACTGACTATGGAAGTGCCACTGCACTGTGTCTGTGTAGTATCGACACGGGGTAGCCGGTCGGTCGGGTACTCGGAATTTCCCCGATCCGCCATTGAAATTGTTTTGCCTGCGGTCAGGATTCGCTGATCCGCTTGAAGAATTAGGCATAAAAAAAGGACGACCAGGTGCTCTACCTGGACCGTCCTGTCGAGAGACATCCTCTCGGAAATGCACCCTCGGTGCTGTCGGAGTTGGGCTTCCATTGCTCCTGTTACTAGAATTTTGTTGACTAAAACGTCCCGGCTCTTGATAGTAAGACGCGCGGGACAGGCGTTGATCGATAAGCTGGATTAGCGACGTCTGTTCGTCAGCTGAATCCCGCTCGACGTTAGTAGCCGCTGCTATTAACATCTCGGTGGATGAAATTAGGTTGCTTCTCAAGCGTGACCTAATTTCTGGACGCAGTTGGTCCATGATGATCCGAGCTCTGATGGCTTCGGATTTAAAGGGATCAATACGATCGAAAAGGCAGGTTTTCCTTGTGATAAACACTGCCGTGTCGTCTAAAGACGTTTGTTTGGTGGCATACAGTTGAGCAATAGCTCGTGACTGTATGTCGGGAGAATTAAATCTCGTAAGAAATCTTTCCTTGAATAAGGCATATGAAGTAGTCAACGTCCTAAATTGTTCGGACCATCGTTGAGCTTCGCCCTTGAGTTGGCCGGTTACGTTATGGAGGCGATCATAGTCGTGGCTTATGCGAGCTCTGTCGAAATATTCCTCCATAATTTTTAGAAAAGCTTCTGGATCTTCATGATCAAGCCCATGGAACGTCACGTTCTTACATCTTTGTCTCTCATGGGGCGTACAGGTCGACACGTTCTGTATCGCCTGCACGAAGCCCTCTGCCATTTTCAGAAACATACTTTCCATCGAATTAGCAGTTTGTGGCTGTGAAGCAGATAAATTTGGATTATTTCCCTCTGGAAACAGTCGTTGTGGTTCTATCCCTCTAGAACCCTCGTCGACGAGCGGCGCGGTGACTCGCTCGTAAAATTCTCTTGGGGTCGACCCCTCGGAGTATTCCGCCATGAATGAGAAAGGATTAGTTGGGTTTGGGGACGGCATGGTCCCTGTTCGGACGCCATGTGAACGATCCATGCTTTGATGGATGTCTGAAGGACGTATTTTCTGCTCGAAAAACTTAGAAAAATTAAAAAAAATAGGAAAAAGAAAAAATTAATTTTCTTTTTCCTCAACCTTTTCTTAATTCTAGATAATAAATATTACGTTCACAAAATTTTTTAGGGTTCAACGTGACTGTTTCAGACGGAGAATAATATAATAAATCATACTTACTGTCGTTTATGCTTAACTGCTGCTCTGATGGTATCAATTGGACGACGTCGTAACACTATAAATCTAACACTGTCTGTATCACACTCTCTTAAAATTAAACCTGAAAAGGAATTTTGTTAGAAAACACAACTAAAAGACAATATAAAGTTCAAAATGTATATATTAAATCTTTTAAAAAATTTATGTTTTTACAACAACTTCTTTCAAGAGAAAATGTTAACAAACAATGGTCTGACCCGTGTACAACACATGGTGAGGAACGGGACGATTCATACGGTACCAACTACCATCCAATATGCAGTTTGATAAGCTAACGATGCACAAAAAGATTCAAGAAAAGTTTCATGTAACTGAAATTTTGGTGGGCTTTTGCTTGCCTGTCTTATAAACGTATTTATTAATTCACATAAATTTTGGTCGCTCCTCGGAGCTTAAAATTGCTTGAAGCGTCTCTACTTCGTTTGTATTATGCAATAACAAATTTTACGTTCAGGCAAGGCAGATCTCATGCACGTGTGAGTACATGGTATAGATACTTTTTTGACTCCGAATCACTGAGGAACCGGTTTAGGGCAAACCCCGTCAAAACGCATCATTTCCCCGTCAAATCCGACTGCTAGGAAATGATGGGGGTCCCATGTCGCTAAGGGCTATTTTCGCTATAACTTCCGATATACTTTGAATAGTCGTTGGACTAACTTGTCCTCATATTCAATACCTCGTAAGAGTTGCAGTGCTTGACAACGTGGATTCGTAAAAGGGTTTTTAATCTTGGAAATTTTGAAGTTCAAGTCCAATTTTAGTATACTTTCTAAAATTGGGTGGTCGGGGCGACATTACGTCCCTGTGCAGCGACATTTACTACAGTTTCTAAATTAACGCTCCTTGAAGAGTTAGCGAAAATTTGGCATAAAAAATGCTCCGAAGAGCAAAAATATATTTCCAAGAATTAAAAACCTCCTCCACGGCGTTTTTACGTGAAGCACGCTTTTCTTACGAAGTATTTCCTAAGTCGGATTTTGTTACAACGTCGAAAAGTATATCGGGGTTATAGCGTTCTTTAACATTGCCACAGGTTTTTTACACCTTGGTTATAAATTTACATATCCAATATGGATACCACTATGATAGGGCTAATGACCGAAGTAGTCGATGCCCTAAAAAAAAAAAAGTCTGATTTTACGACAGCATTACAATTCAACGGTTCGTAGAAACCATCAGAACTGTTACCGAAATCTCAGTTTAGACTACGTCTTTTGAATTTGTTTTGGGATGTCCGAGAGCCAGTAGCCTAGTAGGATTGGTATGCTGTTGTGGACGAACTGATGCTCTCAGGGCCGATTTTGACTGTCGTAGCGATGAGACTCTTACGTTATAGGTGGTTATTGCTGCGTCGTCGGGAATGACGTAGTATTTACGAATTGCATTGACTTCCACGATGGTAGGAGGACCCAGGCTGATTATTTACAGCGCCGAGCGTTCTGAGACGATGGCCTATAAGGGCCCTAATGACCAGAGTTGCAATTAAAATTAAAATAAAAGGCGATATTCTTTCAAAAATAACTAAAAGCAACTCGAACAGCGTTTGTGATGTTAGAAAAAATGTTAATATGGTTAAATTATTTAAACCCTAAATTTACTGAGCTACTATACACTTGTATTTCGTTTGAAAGTCGCGGTTGTCGCTGTACTGCTGATCGTACTCTTCTCCGCAACAGAGCCTTGTATCGTGCGCTGGCGGCAGACAAAACATCGTGTTGAAAGCTTGAATTGATGCTGTCGTCGCGTAGGTCGTTGAGAAAATGTATGTTGTGTGCATAGTAGTAAATAAAAGTGAAAATTAAAATTAATTATTTTACCTAGAATATGGTTCGACAACAGAACCTAACAGAACATAGGCCCTAGATCAAGTGATACAAATCGCAATAAAGGAAATGTCAAATTTTAATAAAGGCACAGAACTTCGGGGACCCCAATCGTACTAGCATATGCCGATAATCTCCTAATACTCACTAAAAATTATATATAAAGTTTCCTGAATTTTCAGACTTTCCATATTAAGCCATTTAACCTTGCGCAATTTAAGTACGGGATATACATGTTCGAATGTTCTTAAATAAAAACAGGAGTTTTGAACTTTTTGGAATGCTATTCTTATCATTGAAGTACCATATAATATAAGTAAGTCAGAGTAATTAAAATATCTCAAAACTAGCGACTTAAAAAGTAT
This sequence comes from Leptura quadrifasciata, assembly GCA_963675555.1. Classification (NCBI taxonomy): domain Eukaryota; kingdom Metazoa; phylum Arthropoda; class Insecta; order Coleoptera; family Cerambycidae; genus Leptura; species Leptura quadrifasciata. Next base: position 50,562,881 of record OY776678.1, read on the forward strand.
TTTTCCCAATTGAAAATTTGTTGTATGATATTCAAAATATAACAATTTCAAAGAGGAATATGCTTTTTAAATTAACTGTTTTATATGTTCTCTAAATCTAAAATCAATGCCGAATAACACTCCAATTTTTATGACAATTTTAACAACAAGCAAAGCAGAACATCAATACGATTAATGATTTTCTTTCTTATATATTTCACTACCAAATAACATCAAATTTAAAGTGTAAATGCAAGTTGTATTCCTCAGAGCTCAGAATAAAATTTTTTTAAACTCATCATTAATAGTTTCTCATACCAACTTGTATCACTTGCATTCAAATTTAAAAACAATTGTATATCGGTGTAAGTTTAAATTACTTACGTCAGAAAGAAAGAAAGAATCACTGCAAAATATAATACACATCGATGTCAGATATAAAGTAAAGCAAATAAATGCATTAGTAAGATTTCTAACTGCAATAATTTAAAATCTATTCATGTTAAGTTTCACCTTGATTGAGTTTTCGCTTCTCGGGATATCTCAAGTATTATTCACCCCAAATACCAATTAATTGTATTTACTATATGTATATGATTAATAATTCAAACATCCTGGAACCTGGAATCAAGTTTTATTGCAAGATGTGTTTCAATGGGCTATAAATATCCCATATTAACATAAATTGCATCTAATAGAAACAGAAGGGGGAGATTCCTACATTTCTCCAGAATTAGTTTACTTTGTCAAGAGACCATCAACACTGATATAAATGTAAACATTTTTCTATCAAAAAATGCGTACCAAAATAATCGACTATTTTTTGATGCGATAAAATATAACTCGATTTTATCATCAACTTAACAACCAATAAATGACTAAAGTATAAAAAAAGTAAACATATTTTTTTGTGACATGGTTTGCACATTTCAATAAGAAATTAAAGATTTCTGATATGCTAAAGTTAATAAGCGTTTGAGATAAAAAAATGGATAAAGTGTGTCAGCGAAAACCAGTATCAGTACATCAATATCTTCTCGATATAAACACATTAATGCGAAAAAAGAGAGCCTATCTAATCGAATTCGGTAAACAACGTGTTTTAGCCGACAAGCCGACTGAGGTACCGTGCCGGTGTAGTATTTTGCATAACTACAATTTCAGTTTTGTTACAAAGTCCATGCTTCCCCTAATTCTCTTGCTTGCGTCAACACTTCACAAACTACTTGATTTATGGAGTATTGACCAGCATTATACTCTTCGTTGGTTTACCGAAGATACTGCAGTTTTTTTTTAATTAAGGTGGAATTTCTTTATTTTTAATTATAATCATCTCTTCTGATGATGTTAGCTTTGTTGTGAAAGTAGAGTTCGCTCGGATGATTATTATTATGATTTTAAAACAATCGGTCCGCGAAAACTCGGACAAACTATCCCATTTAGGAGTAGACCGAACTAATGTACCCTGGTCCCGGCATCGAAACTTTTCATCGTCAAATCTCTATTTCTTCTCAACCAATCTTGTTGAAATTTAAAACATTTTATTTTAACTCCTTGCCCCCCGCGACCTCCCTCCCTGTATTGCTTAGGTGTAACTGGTCATGTTACCTTATGCTACTACTACAGTATTCATGTGATAATTTTGAGTAAAATTGTTAGAACCGTTTTAGAGAATCACTCCCCATAGCCTCCCCCCCTGCATTTTCTAGGAGCAACTGGTCATGTCATTTCATATCGGTATTAAGGGAGTTTCCATGTGCCAAATTTAATCAAAATCGTTAGAACCGTTTTAGAAGAAAAATTATTTAATTCCTTATTTAACCCCCCCCCCCCCCCACAACTTCCCTCCCAGTATTTTCTAACAGCAACTGGTCGTGTTATTTCATATCGGTACTTGGGGAACGTCCATGTACGAAATTTAATCGAAATCGTTAGAACCGTTTTAGAAAAAAAATTATTCTCTATTTTTTTTCTGTTTTTTTAGGGGTTTACGCCCCCCACATTTGACCTAGGATCGATTTTGCGATTTTACCTCGAGGTGTGGTCATCTTGAATACACATGTAAAATATGAACAAAATCGATCCAGTAGTTTGGGCTCTAGGTGCCACCACAGACGGCAGATGACAGACGACAGACAGACATTTTAAAATGTCACTTTTCTGGGTTCAGGGGACCTGAAAACATGTAAATCGATGAAAAACTCAAAATCGAATTTTTGCACGATCACTACTTTCCTTATATACTACGTATATGTGAAAGTAAAAATGAAATATTGCATAATTAGGTATTTTTAAATAAATTATTATTTCTCTGAAGAGAATAGGTAAATTCTAATGAAACTTAGGAAAAATGGATTTGCTGATACATGAAATAAATAAGGAAAAAAATAACTTATATCATTGTTTATATAGTTTACAGTAAATAAAGGGCTTAAACTTGCTATAGTCCATAAATTTTCACTTTAAGAAATTGAAATAACCACAAATATTTATTTCACTGAAGCAACCTTAGGCACATAACTTTTATTTAGCAAACCATCTTATAATATGTAAATTTGAACTGAATATTACGTTACATAAAGCTCACACTTTTTTTCGTACGAAGAAACAACAAAAATACCCTATCGCCATTTGCAACACCCGTATTAATCGCGGTGGAGGATTGCAGGATCGGGCGGACTAGGTCTGGTTTTAAAACGACAATTAAAAAACTTACAACCTAGACACCTTCTGCAACAAAACATACTAAAATAGGTACTAAAATTATTTATGTTTAACAGAAAAGACTCAACACAATTTAGCAATTTGAGTACACACTGAGCTACCCGAGGACAACAATTTCGTAATATGTAAGTATTAGAAAATTGTAGCACGTTCGTGGTTGGGCAATGTCCATTTGGCGGATGAATATCCACCTATTTAACATTGAAACTATCTTAAATATTTCATATAAAGACGAATTTAATTCCAATATGAGACGACTTTTAACCCAAATAAATAATAGTTCATAATAACGATTAACAAATCTTTAGACTTTGCGAATCGCTGAACTTATGAAAGGACATATTATTTATCTTCCTATATACAGTGTATAATTTATATCTCCGTCTCTCTTTAAATGATAGAGAAGCTTACCAGACATACGTGAAAATGTATTTGGGCTATTGCTTTAAGTTTGTGTGCAAGTGTGAAGTCGTACGCGTAGCGTCAGTTCATACACGTCATGCTAAGTTAAAGTTTACTAGACTTTATGTGTACGTAACATTTTAATTATTAAAAAGAGTTTAACAAACAACATTATTTTTAAACATTTTCTAGATACAAAATTTAAGATTGTTTTAAAATACAACAGTTCAACCATAGCAAGGGTATAACAAACAGTATGATAATATGAAAAGTAAATTAAATACTACGGTAGGCTAAAAATACCACTAATTCCTATAAATGAAATTTAATTCATTGCCACCCATCAAGGTGCACAATGTGCGTTTCCAAAGCGATTGAAAGTAATGCCCTAAAACTTGCAACATACTACGTCTTCAATCGGAAAAGAGAGCTGTCGTGTATCACCAGCCGCAGATTAGTTTCGAGCTTGTTAGCTCTCATCAGTACGGCATAGGTGAACTCACGACAACCCTATACCGTTATCCAATCTATCAAATTACAAACGATAACGTCCGCAATTTGTGGAGGGTGACGTCTGGTGGCGACTTATTGCAATCTGAGTCGGCGACGTACCCGGATTAAGTTATATTTAAAAAAGAGACCAGGAGTCAGGTTTTTGTTGTTATAAAAATTCCTAAGGAAGCTTTTTTTTCTATTGCTTCTTTTTATGTTTAGAAAGAGATTTATTGACAACACCCTCGCCAATTCTGTATTGTTTAAATAATTGACAGGGGAAATTTTAGCGTTTTTTTGAATATCTCCGAAAATATCAATAATAGGACAAATAATCAAGAATAGAAATTTATTCTACACTAAATTCTACATAAAGAAAGGCTCAAATTCTTTTTTCGATTGGTGTGATAGTTTTGAAGATAGAACCGTGGGAAGGTGCGAGTCGCGGGTCACATCAGCATAAGAGAGCAAAAAGTTGAAATTACTATAAATGTGGTAGTTAAAGAATTTAAGACACGGATTCTGGTGAAATAATTGGAATGATTGTTTATTCAGGATTATGCTACATTGCTGCGTTTTTGTCGAACAAAGATTTAACGTTTTAGATAAATATACGTTAGATCGTAAGGGTTACAAGATATTGCAGAAAAGAAACTCACTTGGGCTGCTGTGGCGTAGCAGATAACGCAGACACTACCTAACCTGGATAAGCGATGTAACGTGCCCACGATAAAATTTCACTAGCTCAGACTATCTCAGAGCGTTAAGCCCAAGTTAACATAAACTATTATAAATTATTAGTTTACTTACTTACACAAATCGCTGAGGGTTCCATTCGCAGCAGTCGCATACGAAATAATGACACTTGCTGTAAACATGAAATGCACTATATTACAGATATTTACAATTATTTATTGGCTCTCTAGCATGAAACCTGACGATGTTCAAAAGGTGTTTTCTGATTAATAGGTTACAGAATAAATAAAGATGCCTCGTGTAGCTACACTTGGTTTACAACGTGTCGATGAATTAAAATAAATTTGTCCACAATGGATCTGATTAGAGAACCTCCTTAAGTAAATGTAAATGCATAAAATCTTTAAATATATACAAGTTAAAATGCAAACCTAAATATAAATATATATAACCACGCAGAACCACTGAACAGAAAACAATACACTTATCTAGGGTGTACGATACCCAGACTTCGACGATGCAGAAGCTGCAGCCCTACGGTGGTGTCTTCGGGAAGAAAGGAATTGACCAGATGGTGAGGTCGATTGTAGCCTCTCCAGCTGTGGAATTTCCTACTCCTGTGGGTGTGTGTGGGCGTTCGGGCCCCGTCCGTGGAACTTTCTATCCCTGGTGTGTGCGTGTGGGCGTTCTAGCCCCGTCTGTGGAACACTAATGATATACCGACTTAATTTGCACGGTCGGAAATGCACGTGAAGCGTGCCTAATGAAAGCAATTTAAATCTGACAACCCACAAAAGAAATATAATTTACCTCTTACTATTGAGGGAAGCAATCCACCAAAATTTCTATAGAAGGCTACAGCTGAATGAATGGGGTCGAGTCCGTCTTACAAACCAGCGAGATACTTCCAAAGGAAAGCCTGTAAATTTGTGAAACACGTGGATAGAGAACGGGTCAGATGGCGATAATGAGGTTAACTCACCTGTACACTTAAATCCTGCATCAGCAGTTAAAATTCACTCCCAACAACAAAATATTCTGCTCAACAGAACAACAACAAATGGACGAAATTTACTTGATGTTGATAACTCCAAAATCCACAAATATGCCTTCAATAAATCAAGTTTTTGAGGAATTACCAACTGTGTTCATACCGCCAAACGTCTCTCTTTTGACAACAGACGGAAGTCACGTGACCGCTCTTCCCAGACGCGCGACCACCCACTAGCGGCTGTTAACGATATACGGCCCGTAAAACACACAGATGCATTGCGGGTCGCGTATGCCCCTGGGCCACAACAATATATTATATTTATTGTTATTCATACAACCACTCTCCTCCTTTTGCGTTTAGGTTGGTGCCCAAGATCGAGTTGCTCTGCTATTTCTGGTTCTCTGATTTCTTGATGTTCCTTGGTTCCTCCAATTTCTTCAGGTTCTGCAGTCGCTTCAGCTTCTTCCGTCCCTTCATCATCTTCAGTTGACATCTCAATGTTAAAAAACTCCTGGAGATCGATGTCAATATGTTCATCAATGTCTTCTTCAATGTCAATTCTGAGTGCTTCGATATTGGAGCAAGTTTGACCTTCGCAATGGGAACAGATGATGGAACAGGTCAGCCACGTTTACGGCACCCGCAGCTTCCCTTGCATGTACCTCGACAACTACAAGATATTATTTTCAGCAATGCTAGTGGTGCAGTTTATTTTTCAGTGGTTGCTGGGAGGAAACCGTTCAGAGTCCGTTCCACCCCCATTCGGTTGGTTCCAAATTAATGTCCCCCATCTTTGTATTTGATGGTACACTCTGTATGCATGCTTTCGTGCTGCTGCACGAGTAGGTGGTAAAGAACGAAGGTTGAATGAATTTCTAGCCACTGCTTTTTTGAAGCACAGAAATCTCCGTTCACCCAAGGAATACTTATTTTTCTTTTGAGCTCCATACAGAACAATAACACATTTTCTGCAGCGGTTTTCAGGAAGTGGGGGGTGAGAATCTTTGGAGAGAAATTGTCCAACTATTGTCTAGCCTCGCCGGCGCGGCGCACGGCTAACTACAATTATAAAATCGCATAATATGTAAACAAGAAGTATCGATAGCAGCGTGGCACGCGAGGGCATTCGGGCGCGCTCCTTCGCACGGTTCTATCTTCAAATACACCATTCGAATAAAATGCAAAGCCCTTTTTATGTAGAATTTAGTAGAGAATAAATTACTATTCGTGATTTTTGTGTCCTATTATTGATATTTTCGGAGATATTTAAAAAAACGATAAAATTTCCCCTTTCAATTGTTTAAACAATATGTTCCGGGTCAAATTGGAGCGAGCATTTTCAATAAATCTCTTTCTAAACATAAAAAGAAGCGATAGAAAATAGAAAAGCTTCCTTAGGAATTATTCCATCAATCCGGTGATATTCAACCTCTGACGCCTAGACTAAAAATATAAAGCCAACGCAAAGTGGATTAATTATTATGGAAATAAAAATGTAGTAAATTAAATGCTATGGTAGACCAAAAATACCACTAATTCTTATAAAAGAAATTTAATTCATTGCCACATGTCCATATTTTAGGCAAATTTACTAAAAATCTCTTAAATTTCGAACACACGTGTAACAATTCTGTAAACTATATACAGAACTTTGTGCACGTTAGCTGTAAATTGTACAAACCATATCACATTTTTGTGTGTTATTCGTTTGACAATCACCTCGTGAAATTGACAGTTATCGCAGAACTACGTCATTAATTAGAGCAGGACAGAGCCAATACATGCGTGTGAGCATATCTCTATATCTTAGTATCATGGATGTGACGTGATATATATACATTTAAGCATTTGGATTTGACCACTTATAGATCTCCCTAATAAATACAATAAAAAATTTCACTCGTTCATAATCATTAGTAATAAGGTAAATACTTGATAATAAAATGAAAATATTAAATATTAAGAACTAAAGTTTAGATTTTAATCGTATAGCAAGTGGTTTGTTTAAACAATTTTTATATCACAATCTCATGTGATGCCTTTGATATATTGCCGAATATAATTGAATACTATATAATCGATAATTTCAATTATCTTCCTTTGGTCCAACTAAATTTCTTCTCTGATTTAGTTCTTTATTGTTGTCTGGTTTTCAAATACAAACTTTCATTTCCGACCAGTCATATGCTTCCAAGTTAATTTTCAATTTTTTTGGGCTGTCTTTTAAATCTGAACAAACGCATACTCTTTGAAACGTAACTCTGAAATAATATTATGGTGTACAATTGTTCGTTGAAACCTATTTAAAGTTGTTACCTACACTATTAAAATAATTATTCATGGATCAGGAAGAAATTTATGTTAATTTCCTTATAATATAAAGCTTTTGCTAATACATAATTATTTTATATTATACATTCTGGCAACATAAATGTTTTGGATATGCTTTGAGTAATTAAGACAGTTAACAATTAAGTTATTATATAGTTTGTATCAAACAGCTGCTAACACAAACAATCTATTAATATAACATAATCTCCTTATTCCGATTTAAATAATAAACCCCTCTCAAAAACTACTGTTTACACACAAAAACAAACCAAGAAGATAAGTAATTATGTTATTAAACTATAATACAAGGGTATATCAAATTTCATCTTTGGAGAAAAACAATGAGTGTTTACAATAATTTATAATTTTGCAGTTGTAAGTACGTTATGTTTACAGAGCAGTAATGTAATATGTTTATTTGTACTAATTTTAAGATAAAAGAACAAACAGCTGATTTGGCGAATTATTCTGGTATAATGTTTCAAGAAAAGCATACTTTCGTAGGTAGGTATATATTTTACGTTAGTAACTAGACTGCGCATCATAAAAATATAGGGACTTTTGTCGACAGAAATTATTACATATTTTTCCGACTTCCTTCGTACCACTTAAAACATACTGAACCCTTCAATAATTAATTAATGCATAATATACACGGAATTTATAACAATTTTTTGATAAGAACAATGCGGCTATTTTTAGATGTTTCATAGAGAGACACCTACTTTCTATTCTATATTTTCTTTGTTTTGCTGGCTACCTTAGTTCTGTGGGCAGATGGTAATGTCGTAGGGATTGGTTGTTGTATAATTATTCTTCGAGTAGTCGTTCCATATGATTTCACCCTGTAGTACATCATTTCTGCCTAATCTCGGCACAATGTTTTTAAGAAATGCCTGACGCCTACAAAAAAATTCCCATCCAGTCAGCCTCTTTACCATTTATGCTCAGTAGGTCTCATCACTTCATTATTTGTGCCTAATTAGTGATTAGTGAACACGTTCAAACTGTGCTTTATGTAAGTGAACTACAATTACATATCCAATGATGCCTAGGCAGACTGCCGACACAAGTTATGATGATAGAAAAACGAGGAAACGTAAGAGAGAAGATTTCAAGATTAGAAAGAAAGCTAAGACATTCAAGCTCTGAGTCGGATGAATCAAACGAATGTAGGTACCACATTAACTAAATTGCTAGAAGATTCCTCTGGAAATAAAGAAGTACTGACACCGCTAGCGAACACAACCCAACTAATTGCAAATGCGTGTAATACATTATCGGCCCATAGAAGATACAAATATTACCACATGTAAATTCGGCGCGGAAAAAAGGTAACGGAATCATCATCTAGAGATGAATTCCTTTTTGGATCGAATTTACAAGAAAAGGTGAAATCTGACTAAGCGGTTAAAAATCAGGCTCCGAAATGAAGCTGTAACCAAGACCTGATCCATCTAAGCCCTCTCAGTCCAGGCCTTCATGGCAACCAAGACCTGGATTATATACGTCTTCCCAATCTACACCCTCGCAGTTTTTAAACTCCAAGCATCCCAGCAACAAAGCAAAAATAAAAAAATGGGAAGGGGAGAAGTACTACAATTCCAAGCAACACCGATGGACAACTAAGAGTCTACAGGATCGGCGACAATATTAACTGAGGTGCGGAAGCTTTACGCAGGAAATTTGTCAAACTATATCAGTTTTTGAAAACAAATGACCACAGAGAAGATGGTACTAGATTATGTTTTTGTATACCATTTTCAAAGCATGCTTATCAAGCTTTTTTACCAAAGATTAATATTTATAGTAAAGAGCATGATTCATACAAACAAACAATTTCCGATCTCCTAGCCATAGGTGCTATATCCAAATGCAGTCATACAGATGGAGAATCTTTATCCTCGTATTTTTTTATTAAAAAACTAAACGGGAAATTAAAATTCATTTTAAAATGTTAAGGAGCTAAATAAGTTTATTGAAGTTTCACATTTTAAATTAGAGGATATTAGATCAGTTGTTAAATTAATGTCACAAGATCTACCTTGCTAGTATGGACCTGAAAGACGCCTATCAATAAAAAATTTCGAAAATTCTTACGTTGAAGGAATATTTTGTGTTGCATATCTAGACGATTTCTTATTATTGCTCAATCAAGGCCTGTTTGCCAGAAGAACGTAACCGATAGTTTGAGTATTCTCCATTTATTGGGTTTTATTATAAATAAAGAAAAGTGTAATTTACTACATTTTCAGGAAATAATATTTTTAGAGCTTAAATTAAACAGTATCAAAATTACTATAAGCTTACCATTGGATAAAAAACAGGACATTCTTAGATTAACACATAAATTTTTAGAGATTTCTTTCTTTCTTGTAAAATCAGAGATTTCGCAGTTTTTATAGGAAAGCTAATTGCCGCCTGCCCTGCAGTAAAATATGGCTGGTGTTACACTAAATTATTCGAAAGAGAGAAATGCTTAGCTCTCCGATTAAACAATAATAATTATAATGGACTCATGTCAATTCCTGACTCTTTGAGGCAGGATTTGAAGTGGTGGTCACATAATATTATTGATTCTCATCAATATATTACACCAAAACCTTATTCTTATATAGATTTTCTGGGATTCATGCATGACCGGATGGGGTGGTTTTTGTAAAGGTATGTGTACTCACGGTTTTTGGAATGAGATCGAAAGAAAACAGTATATCAATTTCTTTGGAATTATTGGCAGTATATTATGCCCTTAAAAATTTTGCCAAAGACTATACTCAGTCTTCTCTTTTATTGAGAATTGATAATGTAACGGCTATTTCATGTATCAATAGAATGGGGAGTGTTCAGTTTAAGAACTTGAACTATATCTCTAGAAAAATTTGGAGATGGTGTAAACGCAAAGATAATGTTATTTTTACTTCTTATGTAAGTTCCACTCAAAATATTGAAGCTGATTCATTGTCAAGAATAAAATCAACTAACACAGAGTATGAGTTATCAAATAAAGTCTTCAAGGCTATTGTTTAAAAATTTGGGTGTCCAAATATTAAATTGTTTGCTACTAACAGCCAACACAAAATATAAAAAATTTATATCTTTTAAACCAGATCCAAATTATATAAGAGTAGGAGCGTTTACCATGAACTGGGAAGAATTAAACTTTTATGTTTTTCCACCTTTTCCTATAATTACAAAGGTTTTAGAAAAATTTTTGAACAATCACAGGTATCATAGTTGTTCCTTACTGGCCTAGTCAACCCTGGTATCCTCCATACACTTCCCTATTAATTGAATCTGATAAAAATTTGCTTCTAAATCCTTTCAGAGAGGAACATCCCCTGAACAGGAGCCTTACTCTGGTTGCAGCCAATTTATCCGGACGGCGTTTTTGAAAAAATCAATTCTAGAAATTGTTATTCCTACCATCGAAGTATCTCTAGGAGAAAACAATATAATACCTTTTTTAGAAAGTGATGGAACTTCTACATGACTCAAAAAACAGATCCATGTATAAATATAACTTTAAATTCGTAATGGACTATCTGCATACATTACACAATGCAAATGTATCTTACTCAACCGTAAATTGTCATAGATCAGCTTTATCCCTTATTTTTTCATTCGAAAAGGGCGATGAAATTATATTAACACGTTTCCTGAAAGGTATTTTTAACAAAAAGCCACCTAGACCTAAATATTCGTATACCTGGGACACCACTCCAGTCTTGTCCTTCTTAGAGAACATGCAACCTCTCGATTGTTTAACACTGGAACATTTGACACTAAAGTTTATAACCATGATGGCATTGGTATCTGGTTATTAAGTTCAAACACTGTCAAAAATTCCAATAAAAAATATAAAATTTTTCACTGGGAAAATCGAAATAAGAATCTCAGATAAGATAAAACTTCTGGGTGAAACAAACTGCAACCATTTCTAGTATTTCCTTTTTTCATTGAAAAACCGAGTCTATGTATTGGCTTTATAATGAAACAATACATTAACAAAACTAGGCCTCTATGGCTCCCAGGAAATGACTATCTAATAGTAACGTGTAGAAAACCACACCATGTTGCATCAACTCAAACTATTAGTCGATGGATCAAAAATGTCTCAGGCAAAAATGGAATCAATACAGAAATATTCGGTAGTCATAGTACTAGACATGTAGCTAAACTTCTAGTGTATTTAATCAATTTTACAATAGATCTCTGTCAAATAACGCTGAAAATTTCGCAAACAGTATATTAAAAAGAAAATAATGTCAGGTTTATCTGGAATCTGGAATTGGTTGGGAGGGTAGTCAATAAAATTATTGAACCTCAGCACTTAGGCCCCATTGGGCCCCTTGTACATCCTCCCTGTAGGCAGACCCTCGCCTAGGCCTCCAACCAACCTAATCTTGCGAAATAGGTGGTGATGCTGCCTAGGGACATCTCTCTTACATCGGCCAAAGTAGGCCAACGTTCTCCCAAAATGGATTCTCTGATTGATGAGACAGCAGAACAGTCACACATGTTGAACCGTCTCATCTTCTTGTTCACAACCTCTACAGAGAGGTGTTTCGCTTAATCTCATATCATGGAGATGTTTTCCTAGCGGACAGTGTCCAGTCTGGATTCCCGTTATAAAACGTAGGTTTCTTCTGGACATTGCCAGGTAGTCCATTGCTGTACTCTTGTTGGAATATTTTAGTAGTTCCCTAGCAAGTTGACAGCTGTTTGTTTCATCCCACAGTTTCTTGAATTCATGTCAGGTTCATATTTGTTCTCAATATTTGAAACATATTATAGTTGTAATTAAAAAGTAAAAATATTACAACCATAATACATAGGTATATTTCCAGTTATTATATTTACTATATTCTACTTAAAACAGATCACACCTTGACTTTAAACATCTACAGGGTGAAATCATATGGAACGACTACTCAAAGAATAATTATTAGATTAATCTACTTATCTATAAGGAAGATCAATCTTAATTATTTGAGAGTTGTCATTCCATATGGTCCCAAACCCATCCTTTCCCAATAACCCCTTATTGTGCGATCTGACTGGGCTGAATAAGGCCCAAAAATGAAGTGATGAGTTCTACCGAGTATAGATGGTAAAGAGGCTGACTGGATGGGATTTTTTTTGTAGGCGTCAGGCAATTTTGAAAAACATTATGCCGAGATTAGGCAGAAATGATGTACTACAGGGTGAAATCATATGGAACGAAAACTCTCAAATAATTAAGATTGATCTTCCTTACAGATAAGTCGATTAATCTAATAATTGTCTATGTGAATGTGTCCTGGTTGAGTGATGGAATAGCTAATGCTAAACTCCGCCAGGACGTTAATCTAAACAAGGCGATAAAAATAATAATAATAAAAAAATATATATGGATGTGTCTTATATGCCTTATCAAATTCCATCATTGATAATGTCAGTCCGGTAGCCCGGTATATTGGTTTGTTTAACTTTAAAAACTGGGATACCTAGCAAAACGAGTTCGAGCCCTGCTTCATGCAAAATAATTTAATTATAAAATTATTCCCAAGTAGTTAGGGCTGCATTATAGAGTGCTGTTGTAGAGCCTAGTTTCTCTTTACCTAACACAAAACCCAAAATCTTCGATTTTCCAGAAGTTCCCTCGTTGCCCTGAGAGACATAGGCGGTTCAGAAAATAAACAAACATTTAAGATATCCAATGTTACTTTTCACTGAAAATTTTCCAATGTTTGACTTGACGAATGCGTCAACTATCTGCTAATTATTGTTTTTTCCTTCAAATAGTTTTTTAGATGCAGCGCTAACAAAGAGACGGGCAAGCAGACAGACAAACGGATGGATGCACTGACGGGCAGATCTACCTACTCACTGACGAAATTGAAAAATCTTCATTTTTGTAAAGGACATAATCTGAAATGTGAATATTCGACGCAATCTCTGAAGGAATCTCGGACAATTTCTCTAATTATTAACGAGCAGCTCATTGCTAAAAATTCCACATAAACCCATCATGTCTGAAGATGTTGAATAACAGTTAATAAATTTTAAATTATATCACAAAGTATACACATGATATTTGAGTCATAGTGTACCCAAGGCGTTACAGGACTTGAACGCGATAAGATCATATTATCACCAAACTTTAACTAAAACGGTTGGGGTAACGATTTTCTTATCATTCATTGTCCTATAAAGAACACTTCAGTTATAATCAGTCGTATCGAATTGACGAATTTTATAATTCAACTTACAAAAGCTATTTACTAGATGACATCTATTTAACTTATAGAGAAACGTTTGAAAGCTATAAAGGAATAAATTTTCTCCTATATTATGTTGAACTGTTCCAAAATTGTTAATTACAGGGTGGAGGAAACTCGATGTTATCTTGAGGTTTGGTGGGTATAAGAAGTAATCCGAGAACAAAATTGATAATAATAATAATAAACTACTTTATTTTCTTCTTATTTTTACAAGCACTGAGGAATACTTTCTACAATACTGTCAAGTTAAAGAAATTGATAATCACGAAGCGAAATTCGAGTGCAGTGAAATCTACTCTTTCATTTAACAAAGTTTTATTTTTTTTAAATCTGGATTTGGATTGGTGTGGGGGGGTGGGGGGTGATGATGCACTCACGTGCACTCAGGCCTCGGAAGTGCCCATTGTGCCCTCGCAAATTTCCCCTCATTCGTCAAGCCAACCAACGCTTGTGATGAACTGGAGGCGGCCAGATGCTACCTATACTGGCCTTACTGGGCCAGTAGTCCACCAGCATGGATTCTCTTTTTGTTGAGAGAGCAGGGCAGTGACACGGCACATGCAAAATATATAAATTATTAATTTTTTGTAACTGAGGAAGCTGTTATACAAAAAAAACTAAGATACTGCCTTTCTATTTTATCTTCAAAAAAGCTAAATATTTAATTTAATTTGGCACATATCCAAATTATTATTTTTAAAGAATAAAACAAAATTAAGCATTATGCAGTACTTAACTTTATAGTACCGGGTTAAAATGATTTACGATATCATATTTTTATAAAAGAGTGATACAATATTTTGTACACACTTCACGTTATCGTTATTTTTCAAGATAAGGACAAATTAAAGATGATATATTTGTATAAGAGTATACAAACATTTTATTTATATTCTGGAAGTTTTTATCACACTTGAAAAATATTAAATGTATACTTAATGATAATCTTAAGGGGTCTATCCGATAACACACATCAAATATACGTTGTGTCTATAAGGACCATTTCATCACGTTTGAGGAAATAAGGAGAAAGTAAATCATTGCTTCTACTACAGATATTGGAAAGAACATACAGGGCGTTGTCGATTGATTGTTAGAAAGGGGACTTGTTTACATATTTTTTTGACGTTAAGCTAATCCCAGCAAGTGCTTAGAATATCTGGTTTAAAGCAATTCAATACTAATTAATTTTGCTTTTTTTTTAAATAGAAGAAACTGAAATGACATTTGAAACGTCAATATTTACTTTAATTTAATATTCATTTTTCCATTTAAGTCTGTCATGCCTGTTGCGATTTAGTCTAATTGAATTTAATGCTACAAAAATTGAAATCCCGTCGAAAGTATTAAATTATGTGATTTATGAGCAAATAAAATTCAACAAAATGGTTTTTATGACGAAACGCACTTTTTGAATTGGAACCATATTGGTACTGGGTATCGTTTATTAGTAATTTACTCATATGTCTGAAATATGCGATAAATACGATCAAAATTACAGCTAAAAGAATTGAATGGTAAAAAGTCGGCTTTGAAATTAGTGCCACTTCAGTAAAGTCTGAAGAGGAAAAAAAACGAAGCCTCGCGTCCCTCAAATGATTTAAAGACATTGGCATCCTTTCGTGATGGGTCCGACTTAACTCAGACAGACTAAACATACAAAATTTATACTTATTTCACAATATGAGTTGGTGACTTTAATGCTAAACTCGGGAAAAAGCAAGGCGAGAGTGACGTCTATCTTGGGCAGAATGGAGTAGGCGAGAGGAACGATAGAGGAAACCTTCTACTATAATTCCTTTTCCAGCATCATATAAATGTTATGAATACATTTTTTAAGAAAGCCAGACATGGAAAATGGGCATGGGCCAGTCCCGACTGAAGCACGAAAAATGAAATAGACTTCATCATAACAGATAAGAGAGAAATCGTCCAAGATGTGACAGTATTAAACCGGTTGTCCATGGGAAGTGATCAAAGAATGGTTAGAGCAACAATAAAGGTAAAAAATAATTAAAAAATTTAAAGTTGCTTTTCTGCAAAAAGTCGTACTAAAAAGTAATAAACAAAAAATACTAATATATGAATGCAAGAAAAGCAAGGCGTGTGCACGCATGACTGTATGGAAGGGGTGGAATCGTTGTTGAGTTCAGTCATGCGTACATTAAGATGATACTTATATATAAACTGCGCACGACTTGTTTTTTTGCATTCGTACATTAGTATTTTTTTATTTTTTACTTTTTACAAAAAACAAGTTTTTAAAGTTTTTTTATTATTTTTTATCTATCTTTTAGCCATACTTTTTGGGGGGTTTACCTCCCTAGGGGGCTATTCTTGAGTTGCCGGATTAATGTTCTCATGAGAAAGTGGGCTAGCTTTACAACAAATTGATTTATATTTTGGTTTGTAATAAGTAGTGATGAACACCACTTTTAATTTCTATTAGCATAAACTCCCATAAGTGATCTTTAAAAACTTAAATAATGTAACAAAATAACTAATCAAATAATCAAGTAATGTTTTGATATACAATAGAACGACTTTTTTAATTACACATTTATAATAAGGATAACTATCTAAGAATTACGTTAGTTTTTTCTTTCAGATTTTGAGAATGGAAATTATTTACCAGTTCTTATTTGATCAAGTCCTTGTAGATCTAAAAGATGCACAAGCGCAGGCAGATGAACCAGGAAGGGAATTTATTAATCGGCGTCTTTTTGTCGAGATGTAATAAATGGGAGTAGCACGAGTAGAGATTTTAAGGGCTTCTTGACAATCCATAATTGAGTAACACCTAACAAATGAAACAATACCAGCAACAGTGACTTTTTTTACTATATAATGGAATAGATTGACTCTCTCAATAAAATTCATGACACCTTAACCTGTCTATTATTATATTTAATACAGTTATTACATTTTTTAAGAATATCCGTAACTATAGCAATATATTTGTAGAAAAAAACATGCCGCATTTAAATCTGATTCTAATTGATCCAAATACTGGAATAAAAGTGGCAACCATGTACATTTCTTTCTCAGGAGAACAGGGAAACGATCGCATCGCGCCAAAGTGACATTTGTTCAAGAATACGCATTTTGTCTATCAAGGGAACGTCGTGTGGTGCGATCACATCGCGTCAACTGCAAAATTCATTTCATCATATGAACTCGAGAATAGCTTCCCAAAGATCGCTTAATAAAAATTCGTCTCTTAACGATTTGTTTTGATTTCTCGCTCTTTCATGTTGCAGATTTTTCAATTTTCACCCCCGCACTCCATATGTGCAGATATTTGCAAAAGTAACGGTAGCATACTCTATTGTCATCCGATCTTAGTAACTGTACAAAATTTCAATAATTGATTGTGTCAGGAAGCGTGTTAAATAAGGGATGCAAGATTTGAAGACAATTTTCACCCCCGCACCCCTTACGTGCAGATATTTGCAAAAATAACAGTGGAATACTGTGTTGTCTTCCGATCTTAGTAACTGTACAAAATTTCATCAATTGATTATGTCAGGAAGTGTGTTAAATAAAGGACGCAAGATTTGAACATAAACATTGTGCACGCATTGTGAGTTAAAGAAAAGCAGGTAAAAAAGGAAAAACGCTCAATAGATAAGGTTCAGCTGAGGAAAATGAGGAAAACCTTAACCACCTTCGGTTCGCTGACGATATTGTACTGATTTCGGATAGCTTAGAAAAGGTAGAGGCAATGCTGACACTATTAACATCTGGTTCATATAAAGTCGGCTCAAAATAAACACATCTAAAACCCAATTTACGACAAATCTATTCCCCAGCTGAAATATCTTAGTAGAATGAAATGAGATTTTCCAAGTTACATCCTACAAATATCTAGGCTATGAAATTAAAATTGGCATAGTATGGAAAGATTAAAGACGTCTTTAGATTCGAAATTCCCATACGTCTCAAGCGTAAAGTATTCAACCAATGTGTTTTACCTGTATTAACGTCTGGATCAGAAATTTTAACCGCAACACAGAGATCAGCTAACAGAGTAAGAGTGGCTCAACGAGCCATAGAACATTCCACGTTAGGAATTACAATAAGAGACAGAGTTCCAAATGAACAAATACGACAAAGAACTAGGGTCAGTGATGCAATAGAACGTGTGATTTCTCTGAAGTGGAATTGGGCTGGACACATGGCAAGGATGCTCGATGATAAATGGGCAAAACGGATTATGGAGTGGCGACCTAGGCAAGATGCGTTTAGGAATAGAGGGCGTCCATCAACTAAGTGGACAGACGACATAAAGCGAATCACAACGAATTGGATCCAGGATGCCCAGGATCGAAATAAATAGAAAATATTGAGAGAGGCCTATGTTCAGCAGTGGATAAGACAGACTGTTTGGTGATGGGGTTCTGGTTATAAAGTAGTTCTACGACTCTTACAGATAACACAAAACTATATCTTTAGATTAATTTTTAATAAAAAAGCAGTAAAAGCTGCAGAAACATCTTTACTGAAAATCAATTACTCGATGTGGCGGGTTTATACATGCATCCTGCTATGGTCTATATACATAGTAAGAAGGAAACCCTTGGATCCATTGTTGAACATCGAACAAAAACTCACGGAAATCAAGTTATATAATAAAATATAAACTTCCACCACAAAAAAAAAAAAATGAAAAAAAGTGATTCGGGGTAGAAACTAAAAAATATCTGATGGACAACTACACTGCACTTCTACCCATCTTATCGTGATGTAGCACAAACGCGCCACACACTACTTTTTATGCTACAGTCAAACTTTGTGCCCATCTTATTACATATGATGATCATGTCACAAATTAGATAGGTATTATACACTCATTTTAGTAATTTTCTTCTATTTTATTACTGTTATATTAAAGATTCAACATTAATAGACAGATAAACGAGAATGTAAATACTGCTAGAACGAGATCTCATCAGGTGTCACTTTGATTGGAAACTAGGTTTTTGTAAGATTTGTTGCAATAATAAATAAATTTTTTAAAAATTCTCCACAGATGGTATCAACAGGAACATCGTTACAATGTTTTATATCTAACACAGATTATTATCTAAAACTCCTTAATATTATTTCCTAAAGGGACATTTTGTTATTAATGAACTTGGTAAGACACAAATGAACGAGGGACGGGATTTAGGTAAAAAAATTATATTGCGTCTTTAGAAACTGTTAGTTGTATAAATATAGGCGTATGAAGTTGTAGACAGTCAACAAAGATAATAAAGTCCATGTCACACATCACATATTTCGAAGACCTCGTGCAATGTAGTTTCCAACTACCATCCAATGGCTTACGTTAGAGCAATCGACTGACACCAAAAATGATTAAAGAGCTTAAAGATGATTGAATCGTAACAGATTAGAATTTTGTATTCAGATGTTTGTAAAAGGGCGGCAAATACTCCGAATTACCGAGGAACCACATATGGACAAATATGGCGTGTTGGTTTTTCGCCAAAGTCGACTGATAATTTTGTGAATTGAAGGTAAAAATTTCGCCCTCTTTGAAAAATGTTCCTTCTGGGAATAGCTTCACGAGATCCCCAACACTCGTTACGTGTAAGTAGTATGACATCAAAATAAGTTGCATTTTTTCCTCTGATTGCTGGCCTTACATACTAAGTGTTTTGGCCATAGTTGAATTTAATTTGTACCTGTACTTGTACATTTTACATTTATATACGTGCTTATTAAATGTCCGTCTTTTACATGAGTCTTTGCTTATACTTTTAATTAATCCACCTTAAGAAAGTAACCAGGCAATAAGAAAATCGCATAAAACGATATAATCTTATAAAGTGTTTGGATTGGATTAACCAGTTATATAAGACGCATTTATATCTTTTTAATATCTTATTTCTTTATTAACATATTTAAAATGAAATATAGCCGTCATTATTTCGAGAAACACTGAAGTATATTATATTATAGAGTCGTAATTTCCGCGAAGTGTAATTATTTTTATGTCTGCTGTTCCTTAGGAAACTGCGATAAACTCAGTGGATCCACTTAACAGGTTCTACGATGTGTATCATATTCCCTATCATTGAAAAAATACTCAGAATAATAAAACAATTAATTATCAATAACATTGCAGCAGAATATTATACATACAGTTATTAAAAATAAGTTTTGTCGAAATATTTTTAGAATTATTAATACCTATATGGCGAGGTTTAAAAATATTCATAATTAAAAATTTAATTGAAACTAAATTTTCCATCTTTGTATCATGATAACTTATCGGAGTATGAAGCCAAGGAACTAAAAATCTAATTTATTTACAAAGGCTCTATTTAACGAACTTAAAACTTACATCACACATCTTTCTATTAATATCATATCAGCGTTCAAGTTTAATTTTTATTTTTTTTTTGTTTTTATTTTTTTTTCTAAACTTTTCTTACTTAACATGCATTGTTTGACATATTTTGTATTTTATGAGCTGTCTGCAAAAAAAATATTTCATAACTTATATTTAGAAGTTGGTTTAATTATTATTATTATTATTATTATTATTTTTGTTAAACTACTTGACATGAATAATATTTAAGTATTTGAAGGTGGAAATACGCTGTATTCTTAGAGTGGATCGATAAAGATGAATTTTCCAAATTTAATTTGAATCTTGGGGAAAAGTTTTCCAGTGAGTTGTATATGCTTATATTAAGAGGAAAAATGGAAACAAAAGCACAAAGAACTAACTGACAATTTTGTGGTGAAGGTTCATATTGGTTCTTGATTTGTTATTAAAAATGTCACGTACAAATGGTGCAGAACATGTTTATATCAGCTACTAGGGATTCAAGGAACACATATTTTGTACTAGAAAAGGTGTCTGTAATTTATGATAAGCGACAACACGGTAGAGATGGTACAGAAAGCTCTGTTAGATAACTGAACCACCACTAACGAAATATCTGTCAAATGAAGATTTACTTATTCTTATTAAGAGAATCGATGCAATTGGCATTTCAGTTGTCACCCAATAATAAAAGTGTAGACAACAGATCAAATTAGCCACAGAGGCTGCTTTAACAGTAATTGGAGATGAATCTCACGGCTTTCGTGGGTGGATGCTATGGATAGAACTGCAGGCATTTCTGCGCGGTGAATCTGGATTGTTTTAGAAAAATATACTATATATTATTTAGTTTTTCTATGCGCCGGGCGACCAAAATGCATTTTTATATAATATAATGAATTGAAGAACCTAAGATTTAAAGTAAGATAATTTGACAATGTCTGGGTATGTCTAAATATCTAATGATTTCATTGCAATGAATAGAACGCCAGAGTAGGTCAAATGTGATAAAAAAAATGGTTAAAAGGGTCTGAGTTCCTGAATCCCGAATATTTTGGTTTTAACCCCCAAACTTTACATGCATGTATAAAGTGATAAAAATGCACAAGATATGATTTCAAGTACACAAGTGTTTTTAATTTAAATTTTGAATAATATATAGGGTGGTCTGTTAAGAACTAACAAGGTTTATACTGTCTCCGATTAAACCGAAAATAAAAGTCAGATGTTAGAGCAGTCAAAATATGCATCTGCTACAATTATACGATTTTCCAAAATTTTAATTCTATATCTTTTTTACAAGAAAGATAGATAGGATGTGATAGGCTGTCTCTGTTGACCTATTGCATTGTCTGCATTTTAGGTCTCCAGCGTACATGCCTATTCTACACAGATGTCCTTTCAGGGCACAATGCCCTGCCAGGAGACCTGTGATTATGCGTAACTGATTCCTGCTCAGTAACAGCAGTTCTTTAGTCTCCTTTCGAAATAGTCCTGTGATAAAGGTTTTCCCATGTAGGTGCCCGGTATTGGTTTTTGACCCATTCCCTTATTTGGCTCCGTATAGTGGTTTTAGCCACTCCCAGGGTCGGTTCTGGGCCAATGTATGGAGCTCATGATCTTTTCCTTGCTAGCTCAACAACTTTCTCGTTGACTTCGACACCAGAATGTTCTGGAACTCACAATAGAGTTATCTTGTTGTGGTCTGCAAGGGCTCTTAGTTCTTCTCGACATTCCCATACCAGATTAGATGTCACTTTCGGGTTTGATAGTGCCCTTAGAGACGCTTGACTCTCTGTTATTATGCTGATCCGCCTATTTCTATAGGCCCTCAGATTATTTTCTCTTGCCCAATGCAATATCACATATATCTCTGTATGAAAAACAGAAGTATACTGTCCAAGTGATATGTTAAACTGTCGGATTCTCATATCACTATGTATGTTAAGTCTTTGACCTGTCTGTTAACCAGATAAGGCCTTTTGCTGTAGTCGTCCTCTTTCCATTCACTTCGGTACACAATTTTTACCTCGAAGTTTCTGTTGAAAATGAGTTTAGGAATCATGTGGTCCGTTCTCATATCAGATATGCTAAGCCCCACACGGTTCCTGATTTGGTTATGCCTCAAAACTGCATAAATGTTACTTGGCTCTTTTTGCAGTCTGAATTATCCTATCCTTGCCTCTCCCATTATCACAAAATGAAGAGGAGGGAGGTCTAGCAGGACCTCCATTGCTGCTGTGGGTATTGTTTTCATAGTTCTCATTATCCCCAAACAAACAAGTCTTATTTGTACCTTGTTTAGTTTAGCAACACCGGTGATCTGTAGCATCTTTGTCCACTATACCAAAGATGCATAATGTGATCCTGCGTCTGACCACCATGATGTACATCCAGTATATCATGCTCGGCTTTAACCCCCATGTTTTTCCATGAGTGCGTGTGGCTAATATGTTGTCTCCACTGTCTGTGTTCAGTAACCTTAGTAGCTCTTCCATGACTGGGTTCCACAGAAGAGACGATAAAACACCTCCCTGTGGACATCCCCACAAGATGAATTTACTTAAGTGTGTATATTATAAGTACCTACAGGAAATAATATAATCTCTATGTCTTGCGGACATACTATTCTAATACGGTATATATTTCTCATATCATGAATAGTGTTATGCACACGCCCTCTTACGGAGGAAGGTTTAATCCCTCAGTAAAGAGAGCAATAGAATGATAATTCATCAGTCGGCTCAGAGATGGCGCTTCCTAGCGGATAATTTCAACCATAGAGCTACTAGATAAACGTGGATCTCATCGAGAACCGTCAAGAGTACGGACTAGAATGAAATAGATGCATCTGGAATAAACACCATGAAGAGGAGCTAACGCACTGGGGCAGTTCTAATTCAGAGAGTAAAGAGTTCAGATCAAGAAAAAGAATAGTGATTAGTACAAAGTCAGTGATCAGTGACAAGTTGTGAATTATAGTAGTGCGTTTATAACACTTGAAAGTTATATGTAGTGTGCAACTATAAGGACTAATTATTGTAAGTTAATTTAGTGTTAACTAGTAACGGCACCAGTGAATCGTTTGTGGAGTATGTGGTTTTGTTACACCTAAAATACTGGTCATTTGTCACCAGTAAATTAATTACTATTTATTTATCTGAAGGATAAATATATAAAATTGGCCATTAACGTGATTAAATTTTTACTCATTTAGGACCCCAAATTTCGTTGTATAATAATAATAAATCGGCTTTATTGTGCAAAACATTTATAAAGTTATAAATGGATAGAAATTACTTTATTATAACGAAAAAAGAAGAAAAGAGAGAATAGAAAAAAAGTAGAACAAAATGGCGAAGTTTAGCTGAAAGCTACTCATACTCAACCATAATGAGGCACATTAACAATTCCTTAAATTAAATATGGGAAAACAAACTTACAGAGTTGCACCATGAGAGGGATATAGCTTAATAGGAGGTAGAGAACATCAGTGGTAACCGGAACCTCCCATAGAAATGTCTCATTGGGCCTTCATTACGAAGTTACAGGGTGTTAAATATTTTTTGGCCAAACCTGTTTTTTGTCATAACTTTGACAGGGAATGAAATAACGGATTCATATTTGGTATGGCTAATGTACTAACGAGCCCCAAGAGGTACATGTATAAAAAAAATATATCCAGGTCCGGACTCACTATAATTTATGTTTCTTCTTTGCATCAATAAAACATCACCCTGTATATATTTTTTTGAAATTTCGATACGATATTTGAAAAGAGCAAGAAAAAACAAACAAAATGGCCTATTTCATTTTTTTGTTACACCTTCGTGGTTATTTAAATACGTTGTTAAATATGCAAGAAAATGGATTACAGAACCCTATTAAATGAGAGGCACGTGAAATAAATAGTTTTATAACTAAAATTTGCAAAAATTCTATTGAGCCTAGGTGGTCTGGGTGAATCCTAATTCCGGCACGTTTTAAAGGTCCATTTTGGTAAAAAACTGTGGTCCTAATAAGTAATCGGGTATGAAATAACAAAATTTTTAATCAATCACAGTAGGCTTGTTCAAAGTGACAGATAATAAAAAGAAATCTCCTAAACAGTTGAATAATTGTTTGTTAGTAATTTAATGTGTCAATAATCCGCATTTAGTTAGTGAAAACTTGTGAAAATATTTTAACTATGCCAGTAAAATTTACAAACGTGGAATATGCTGACATAATATTCATCTATGGTTTCTGTAATGGAAATGGTAGGTCGACGGAAAGAGAATATCGGCTGCGTTTTCCTGGTCGTCGATGTCCTAATCATAAAACCTTTAGTACGGTGTTCCAGTATGCAAGACAACACGGAAAGTTTCCTACTTCTGCAGTTGTGGAGCGTGTTTTACAACAAGGTGTGCAGGAACAAAACAATATTATAAACGTAGTTCAAGAAAACCCAAATATGAGCACTAGACGAATCAGTTTGGCAACTGGTATTCCTCATTGGCGAGTATGGAGAACCCTAAAAAGAGAACGTTACCATCCATATCATATCCAGCAGGTACAGCGTCTTCAACAAGGCGACGATATCCCCCGCCTGGCATTTTGTCATTGGTTGTCTAACCATCGCCCAGTCATTTACAGAACCTTATTTACGGACGAGGCACAATTTACAAGGGATGGAGTAAACAATTCACGAAATAATCATAAATGGGCACAGGAAAACCCACATGCGGTACGCCAACGCCGTTCGCAACACAGGTTTTCTGTAAATGTTTGGGTCGGACTTGTGAATAGACATTTGATAGGGCCACATTTTTTTGAAGAAAGATTGAATGGTGAAATTTACTTTGATTTTCTTCAAAACATTTTACCGAATATGTTAGAGAAAATATCGGTATAAGAGGCATGTTGTTTCAGCATGATGGGGCCCCACCACATTTTAACCTTCAAGTAAGAGAACACTTAAACAATGTGTATCCTAATAGATGGATTGGACGCGGGGGTCCACATGAATGGCCACCAAGATCTCCTGATTGTAACCCTTGTGATTACTTTTTATGGGGCCACTTAAAAAACGAGGTTTATAGCATTGAAATTGAAAGTAGACAACATTTAATCCAGCGCATCGTTACAACCTGCGACGAAATACGGAATAATCCAGAAATGATACGTCGAGCAATTGGTGACCTTTCTAAACGCGCAAGAAAATGCACAGAATGTGGGGGAGGACATTTTGAAAATTTACTTTAGTGTCAATTACGTTTTATTTTTAAACACATTTAGTTATTGTTTTGTTATTTATTGTTAATTGAATGGAAAATATTTTATTTATTTAGATTTTAGTTTGTTCTCTTTTCCTATTTTTATTAAGTATAAAATGTTGATGATTTTCTAGATCAAAGTAACTAGTTGCTTAAGCCTAAATGGTTTAAATTATCTGTCACTTTTATTCTTTGAACAAGCCTACTGTGATTGATTAAAAATTTTGTCATTTCATACCCGATTACTTATTAGGACCACAGTTTTTTACCAAAATGGACCTTTAAAACGTGCCGGAATTAGGATTCACCCAGACCACCTAGGCTCAATAGAATTTTTGCAAATTTTAGTTATAAAACTATTTATTTTACGTGCCTCTCATTTAATAGGGTTCTGTAATCCATTTTCTTGCACATTTAACAACGTATTTAAATAACCACGAAGGTGTAACAAAAAAATGAAATAGGCCATTTTGTTTGTTTTTTCTTGCTCTTTTCGAATATCGTATCGAAATTTCAAAAAAATATATACAGGGTGATGTTTTATTGATGCAAAGAAGAAACATAAATTATAGTGAGTCCGGACCTGGATATATTTTTTTTATACATGTACCTCTTGGGGCTCGTTAGTACATTAGCCGTACCAAATATGAATCCGTTATTTCATTCCCTGTCAAAGTTATGACAAAAAACAGGTTTGGCCAAAAATTATTTAACACCCTGTAACTTCGTAATGAAGGCCCAATGAGACATTTCTATGGGAGGTTCCGGTTACCACTGATGTTCTCTACCTCCTATTAAGTTACGTCCCTCTCATGATGCAACACCCTGTATATATGATATTACATATGATTTGCAGGAAACAACTACTCAGCGGGCAAATACCCTGACCTGCATTGAATTATACCTTACAAATCATGAATGGTAGCAAATGTCATTTGTCAATTCTCCGACCAGACATAGACCGGTTTCGAACTTATTAGTTCTCATCAGTATGCCATAGGTCGTGGAACAGACAAATGACAGTGGCCAACCTGCTAGTTTTATACAAACTGAGGTAAATGGTGTACCGGTGGTGAGAGGTAAGTGAATCCTCTCCTGTAGTCAAATGCTACTATACACCAGACATCATAGATGCCTCCATGGTGTATAGCGACTTGCTATTTTGCAAGTACCGAGAGCGGTGACCTTCAGCCCTTGGTGGACTTAACCTATACTGATTTTACATATGATTTGCAGGAAACAACTACTCAGCGGGCAAATACCCCGACCTGCATTGAAT
Source organism: Leptura quadrifasciata (assembly GCA_963675555.1). Classification (NCBI taxonomy): domain Eukaryota; kingdom Metazoa; phylum Arthropoda; class Insecta; order Coleoptera; family Cerambycidae; genus Leptura; species Leptura quadrifasciata. Next base: position 50,589,636 of record OY776678.1, read on the forward strand.
TATACCTTACAAATCATGAATGGTAGCCAATGTCATTTGTCAATTCCCCGACCAGACATAGACCGGTTTCGAACTTATTAGTTCTCATCAGTATGCCATAGGTCGTGGAACAGACAAATGACAGTGGCCAACCTGCTAGTTTTATACAAACTGAGGTAAATGGTGTACCGGTGGTGAGAGGTAAGTGAATCCTCTCCTGTAGTCAAATGCTACTATACACCAGACATCATAGATGTCTCCATGGTGTATAGCGACTTGCTATTTTGCAGTTAACTGTTCAGTACTCGGCGAAAAATAAACCCTTCAGAATGAGAACAAGTTTACGGGCCAATTGACCCACTACTGACCGATGACCTGTACAATTTGTAGTGCGCAAGGTAATTAAGTGGATGGATCGCTATTTAACAATCATAGAAAACCAAATAGCCACCGATGAGAAACCTCCCACAATAATTTGAGAGGCAAACATTCCAGCGACATTTTACATGTCAAGATAGGCGCACGGTAGCCCTTGATAGTACACCACTGAAGAATAATGGAAGTGGAAGTTTCTTGTCATTGCACAAATGCTGAAAATATATAGTTCTTAAATATAAACCTCTTATTTAGCAAACATAAACCTACCTAGTAAAATATTCACCATGTGAACTTTTCTACCTAAACTCATGATTGAACTGAGTAAATTTTAATATAATCTTATCATGTTTCCTTGTTAAAAATCAAAGCTAATATTTCATTAAAAAATCCAATATTCTTTTAGTACCAAATTCCCGCGACTCATACCGGCGTTAGGTGTCTCTGACCAGTATGGAATTTATTAGTCTACCTTACATGGATTAAAAGAAAAATTAGAGAGCATGTCGGGGCTGTTGAAATTGCACTTCATCATGAATTCTCTATGCTTACTCCGGCAAGTGGAGTCTGTGGCTGGGAGAAATTCGTTAAAAATAAGATGTAGTTCTTAATATGGTTCGGCTCGTAGTTTAGGCGGCTGATTTAGTGAAAATAATCACAAAATAATTTATTACGTTTGGGGAACTATAAAAGGTCGCGACGAAGCTTAGAATATATTTCAAAGGCAAATATAGGAGTTCGACGAACTACAAGAGGTCGCGACATAACTCCGTGGCGTTGTCAATTTTATTTTCAAAGCTCGGCGAACTATAAAAGGTCGCGACGTAGCTCAGGCGTGGTTCAAATGCCATCTACCTTCCCGGTGGACACCGTGGTCTCTTTTTATAATGTACGGATGACGTCACAGTCTACCCGGAAACTCCGGGCTATACGGGTTCACGTTGTCCCACGCTCGGAATTGTTTATATTACAAACACACTGACTCGGTCGTAGTTTTGCAGCGATTCTGGGCTCAAAACTTTTATCTTTCTGTCCTTTGCATGCTTAAGATAGAAAAAGGTAGGCGATTTCACCCTATGTGAAGCGACAGAAGTACTTTAAATTTATCGTGCTCATTGTAAACAAATACTATTGCTTCGCTCGATTTTAGTTGTAAAAATGTATCGTTTATTTGCTTTAAAATAATGTAAATTTAAATGACTTTCTGGCAACTTTAACATGTTCATTATTTAATGGCTAAATAAACGTAAAAATGAAATGAATTGACTGCAATAATTACTTGAATTTGGGAAAATAAAAAACAAAAATTTAAATTTATATATATCCCCTAGATACGGGGTGTTTCAGTGGTTAGCGACAATGTGTGTTGCAATTATTGAATCTACGCTTGGGATATTTACTGGAGGACGTAAACACGTTAAAATATATATGGTATATACATGTCTAATGCTATATGGTCATATGACATTTTACTTATCAAAAAGTCCTCAATACAGTATATTTGTTTGAAATGCAGGGAATTAGCGGTTGTATCATTATTAAAATTTTCCCACGTTGTGGAAACAGTTTACCCTAAAAATGTTACTGCCTTAATCTGGTCCCAGTGAAACAAATGTCGAAGGCTGATAATATTATGAGTCATAGTGGTTTTCCGTTTTCAAGTGAAAAATGTAAATTTATTAAGTACTGAGATATATTTACTTCCAATATTGAGTGAATGTATTTACTCACTTAACCATAGACAATAACGTGTGGAGGTTTTCTTTGAATTAACGATATTTCTTATCATCTAGACACTCTTATCACTTATTAATAAAGAGAAAATTTTCTTAGAAAATATATATTATTATTCATTTATTTTAATTGACAATGTTATTAAAATAACTCAAATACGACTAAAATTTATAAGGTTACCATACATCCTGCGGGATGTGGCACACAAACACAAGTCCGGCAAACATCCCGCATTTAAGAATTATGTCCCTCAAAAAACTTCGTCTTTTGAATCAAATAAAAAAAATAACGAATTGTTCTAATTCTGCAATAATTTTGGCATCTCACTTATGCTTCATGTTCTCCTAATTTCCTTTCTTGGCAAGGATAAAGGTTAAAGTTATAAAACTTGGTACAGAAAGTAGCAGTAAATTGTACTACATCTTGTTGATTCCAAAATTCATCTAGTTGAAAAATTCATTTATTTCTACTTTATCGTTATGGAATTGCTCACTCACAAACCATTTTTGGTAGTTTCAATGAGAATACTTTCATTTATTTTATGTTTTCAAATGTATAGTTAATTTATTTGGATTAATTTATATTAGCGATTGAGATAGGATTTTGTTTTTGCAGAATCATGTTCGGCATGACCTAAAACCCCTGTATATCAAATTTCGTTAAAAAAATATTCATTCCTTTACAAGAAAAAACATATCTAAGATTTCAATAATAATAACCCTACTACTCGAGTTATTTATTGTCGGATATTTCGTATAATAATGACGCTAATTAGAATAGAATAGAATAGGATAGGATAAGATAGGATATGATAGAATAGGATAGGATAGGATAAAATATAATAGAAAATATTTATTGTGTCAAAATGTACAAAGAAAAACACAAAAGGTATTAGGTACAGTGAAAACTGATATTTAAACCTAACTCTAGCTGCTTAAGAGAAAATGTAAGTAATTACATAAAGTGAACTAAAATATAAAACAAAATATTAAATTTTAGTGTTAAAGAGAACAATACATATAAATTTAATTAATGCATTGATGTAGTCAAAGCTTTCATTCTGTAAAAAAATATTAAAAGAGGTTCGGATTGATCCTGAGCTCATTTTTTTAAATAAGACATATTTTTTTTGAACACTATATATGACTTTTGAAAGTGTCCAACTGGAAGTGCATTATACACATGTGGTGCCAAATAAGAGAAACTGGAGCAAAAGCTAGTAGTGCGGTGGTGAGGTATGTCGAGTGTATTTGAGACGTGTCTGAAAGCGCGCTCGTGGATGTGATTACGTGTTACTAGTTTGTTGTATAAGTAGGCAGGTTGTTTAAATTTTATGATATATATAGAAGACAGCAGAAATGAACAACTCTTCGTTTCTGCATTTTTAAAAGTTCAAACTGACGAATATATAGTGTAACGTGAGCGAACAGAGGAATATTTGTAATATATTTCATGCATAGATTTTGCAATTTTTGCAATTTATGTTTATCTTCTACTGTTAGACAAGGCCCTATTATGGTATCACAATAATTTAAATTTGACCGGACCAGTGATTCGATGAACATAATTTTTTGAATGCAAATAGGTGCTTTAGCTTGTAATAACTATTTCTCAGTCTACTTTTCACATGTTCAGTGAACTTTAAATTTAAGTCTGTTTTGGGGAGTAATATGTGTTTACATTTATTCGCATTTAAAATTAATGAATTTTGTTTACACCAGCTGCTAGTTTTTGATAGGTCAGTATTTATTTTCCCTTACGCGTTCATAGTATCAAGAGTTGAATAGCTGTAATATATCTGTATGTCATCTGCGTAGAGTTGCATACTACAATAACTGGGTATATCTTGCAAATCAGAGGTAAATATAGTAAAAAGGAGGGGACCCAGAACTGAGCTCTGGGGTACTCCAGATATTAAGACTTTCGGCTATGAATACATCTGACCGGTAGGACTATTTAAACTAACGATTTGTCGTCGCTTTTTCAGGTATGATTCCATCCAAGAGATTATTAGATTAAGCATTAGGACACATTTTTCATAGAAAACACAATTATGAAATGAATGTTTGAAAATTAGTAGCTATTTTTTAAAATACTTAGAACTAGGCATACCAGATCTTTGTTAACATAGAGTGTTTTGGAATGGATTTCACAATTGTATCGAATGTCAAATTAAACTTAAGCTTGGCTACACAACGATTAAGTATTGCTGATAGAATTGAAATAATAAGGATTGTTGGTGGCAGTGTGCACTCTTATCGAGATGCAGCCAGTATCTCCAATTTGAGACATCCAGAACGCCCACAGATTCACTACAACACGGTTGGTTCAATTAATGGAATATTTAATACAATTGGAGATGTATCCAAACTTGAGCCAAAAAATACAAAGTTGCCGATCGTCCATTGGATCAAGTTGTTAATGCTGAACCACGTGCTAGCGTCAGAGATTTATCTCTGAACTTGAATGTAGAGAGAAATTAAATTTGGAGGTGCCTTAAACGTCATAATTTAAAACCATATAAGCTCAAGCTTTTACTCGCTATGGAAGAAGGAGACTCAGAGAGGAGATTGGAATATTGGTTCTGGGCAAGGTTTTGTTTTTAAATGACACAAATTTTTTGGAAAAATTTATTTTCAGTAATGAGGCTACTTTTACAACACATGGTGTGGTCTCATCGCAAAACTCAAGGTATTGCTCAACGGTAAACCCACACTGGGTTATAAATTGTAAACGGCAATATTCCGAAAAAGTAAATGTCTGGTGTGGAATTTTAAATGAGACCTTGATTGTACCATTTTTCTTTGATGACACTTTAAATACTGTGAGATTCCTACATTTTCTAACACATGAATTTCGAGATGCCGTTAAAATTTACATTTAGCTGTACAGTACAACAAAACCTCTATTTCCAACTAGATGGGGCTTCCATTCATAATACAGTAATAGTTAAGAATTGTCTGAATAACAACCCTATGCGTTGGATTGGAAGAAATAGTCCTTTAATTGCTTGGCCTCCTAGATCACCAGACGTCACCCCTATGTATTTTTATTTTTGGGGTACCATAAAAATAAAGTTTATAAAAATAGGCGGAACTATGTGACACAGTTAGAGAAGCATGTAATGAAATAACCGTTGAAGAATTAGGAAAAATTGTTAATAATAATAAGAAAAGAATTGAAAAGTGCATCAGAATTGATGGAGGACTAATGGAGAAAGATTATATTTAATATTTACTTTTTAAAATTATATTTTTGCTTAAGTAATAATTTTAAATGTTGTTTAAGTTACAACTTGGCTTTACAAAAATAAAAGTTTAGTTATTTGATATATTCTTTAAAGAAAATATGTGTCTTAATGCTTAATTAGCGTCATTATTACACGACTACCAAATTATATAAATATCCGACAATAAATTACTCGAATAGTACGGTGATTATTATTGAAATCTTAGATATGCTTTTTATTGTAAGGAAATGAATATTTTTTAACAAAATTTGATATACAGGGGTTTTAGGTCACGCCGAATAAGATTCTGTAAAAACAAAAACTCTATCTCTATCGCTAATACAAATTCCAAATTTTTGCCAATTTCTTTAATTTTGAAAAAAAAAGTTTTAAATTAATTTTTATCACAATCTGAAACAGAAGAAGTGTACCAAATTTGACCTAAATCGATCAACAAATGGCCGAGATATTGAAGTGTAGTGGTAAAAAGTGAGACACACTGTATTTATTTCACATTTATAGAGAACCTGTAAGTAGATTTTTGTTAATTTATGTAATATAGAATATATTCATATCTTTTGTATTTAAAAAAATTATCATTCTTATTGTTCCAAAATGTACTGCATTTTGCTTCCTGAGATCTGGTCGCCTTGCTCAAAAAACTGTAAACAAATATAAATAGCTCCAATTTTATGAGTATACTTGATTTCAGTGGTAGTAAAAATTAAATTGGATGCGTTTTTCGATACCCTTTGACATTTGTTACATTTTTATCTCAAAGAAGCTAAAATAGTATATAATTTCCAAAACCTCAACTAATATGGAATTTTTTTTTGCGATACTGATATGTTTACATTTATTTGGCAATAGCGAAACATAATTACAGATTGTTAATTATGATGTAATCCCCGCAATTTCAAAGATAAATACATGAGACAACGAATTCTATCTAAATCTGACGAAATTTTCCTCAGATTAAAACAAGAAAGACGACATTTGCCCAAAAGCGATACGAGAAAAAGATCTTTGTTATGTTTACTTTCTGGCATTATCAGATTCGTACAAACAAACTAGTCTACGTTAAAGTTGTAAATTTTTTTGTTTACCAATCGAAACTACGCTGTGCTGTTAAATTTTAACTGGAGGCGCACGTTTTTCTCTCTTTTATTTGACCGTGAATTTTAAAATGCATCCGCGTAGATGGGTAAAAAACGACAAGTTTAAAAGTGGTTTCAAGGTCTTTACCATTGGCGTGTTGTCATTAGAGGCTTTGCGCTATGACTTAACTTTTGTCCGAAGTGATCAAAATAATACTTAAGTTACACTCTTCCTCGTATGTATTTCGTTGCCAATAACCAATGAAAACTTATAATCGCCTAACGCAGTTTTGTGAAACTCTGGAAATATTTTTATTATTTTATTTCAGATTTGACGAATGGAAAATAGAAATCATAATCACAATTACAATACATAAAAATGCAAAATGAGCAATTTTAAAAATGTTGCATCAAAATTTCTGTAATTTTCTTATGAATTACTTTTTGTTTATCTGAAAAAAATGTTTAATCCATACAAATAAATAAATAAAGATTCTAATAATAATAAAAGTGTTTATTAACTTCAAAAATATATTACATTGATTCCTCGATGGGCAAAGTCACAGCTTGTCTAATGGGAAGCATAATAGTATGCAAATAATGAAACTAAAATCCAATATGTGCATAAATTTAAAGTAAAAATTATGAACTAATTGCACACATGTTCTAAAAGCACCCTTATACGCACATTAAATAAACATTTGCATCAATTTTATTTAATATATATTTTGTAATATTCAATAATTACTTCGTTTCCAATAAGTAGTAACTTCTTATTTGCATTGTCCATTTGTAAACTATGTGCACTTTTCCTGTAATATAAGTATAAAAAATGATAAGGTTTTTTAGCAATTGTTCCGTCCAAAAGGGGGAAATGAAGAGGAAATTACCGGAAATCTTCAATGAAATATAACACTCGCTAATCAGTCAGTTTTGTTGGAGGCAAATATTGAAAATTATCTCCTCATTGAATTAACTACATTAAAGGAGAATATTAGGAAGATATAGCTAAAATTATTTCTTTGTTGACGCCTATTTGCTACGATTTTCTCATACTCTTACTTATTAAAACTGTACTCCTACTTATAATCACATTTTTTCAAATCAAGACAGCATAATAAATAATTTATGTGTAGTACAGATTTCTTTCAATTTACGAATCTGGCAGAAAACCAAACAAGGATGTGTATTATTATTATTCTCCAAGAATATAAAATTAATCTTAGAATCTCTGGAGCATCATATGAAGCAGTGTCAAACTTTAGTGCATGCGTAGAAGGCTACGCTAAGTGTTGGTCTAATTTTGCTGCATAGGAGGTATGGGAAGTATATGGATTCGCTACGACCAAATCGCAAAATTTTAAATGCCTTTATTTTGTCTTAAATCAGAGATGGGGATGATAAAACAAAACGCAACTTAACCTGTTATAAAGCGACCTGTGTTATAAAAGCTTCGATGGGAGAAGTTATTTTTTCGTAGCAAGATATTTTATATTATATTTAACAGATGGTGGTGATATCCAAAAGAGAGAAATCCAAGAAAATATTTATTATTCTCGGCCAAAATTTTTATTCTTAATGCATAACTATTGCGATTAATATCGTCATTATCATCTTCTTCATCATCATCAAACAACCTGTCATGACCACTGCTGAACAGAGGCCTCTCTTAATGCTTTCCACTTATTTCAATCGTGGGCATCCCGGATCCAACTTGTATTGAGTAATTCGTTTTATATCGTCGGTTCACCGAGTTGGTGGACGCCCTCTACTTCCAACAGCATCTTGCCTGGGTCGCCACTCCATGATGATTTTTGTTCATTTATGGGCATCCTTGTGACGTGTCCAACCCAATTCAACTTGTACATGAAACGTTTCATGGCTCGTTGGGCTGCTCTTATATTGTTAGCTGATCTCTGCGTCAGGACAGGTAAGATGCCTTGATCAAATACTTAACGTTTGAGGCATATGGGAATTTCAGATTCAAAAACGCGTTTGAGTTTCTCATACGCGGCCCAGGTTAGTCCAATTCTTCATTCTATTTCGCAGGTCTGATTATCCCTGCCGATTTCATGACCCAGATTCCTGGAGGATGGAACTTGAAAAATTTCTTTTCTTTCTACTAGGATATTCCGGATGAAGTGTTTATTTTGAGCCCAACTTTATGTGAAGCAGATGTTAATAGTAGCGACATTTATTTTCCTCTGCCTAAACTATCCGACATCAGTACAATATCATCAGCGAACCAAAGGTGGTTTAAGTTTTCGCCGTTGATACTTATGCCCGTAGATTCTAAATTGATATTTTTAAATATGTATACTAAAAAAGTGGAAAATAGTTTAGGAAAGATTGTATCACCTTGCTGTACACCGTGTTCCACTCTGAACTGATCCATCTGTTCGTGTACTCGTACACTTGCTGATGCCTTTCTGTATATATCTTACAGTAAAGCAGAATATCTATGATCTACTCGGCAGTCAGCAATCGCTTTCAGTATTTCGCCGTTTGATAGTGTCGAGAGCCTTTTAGTAGTCTGCAAATATTGGCACGAGTGTCGTATTCAACGAATTTTTCTGTCAAAGTTTTAATGACTTGCAGATGGTCGTTAGTTGCATATCCAGATCACCATATCTCTTCTTTGGTCTAGTCTGTACACGGTTTTCACGTAGGAATCCAATTATCGTAGATCATAAATATGAAACTTATAAAAGTTGAAAATGTGCATTTTCAATTTTTTTTTATTGGTTGCTGTATCTTAAACACTGATCGAGTTCATGTATTAACCGGTGTGACACAACAATTCTGTTGACTGGTTTGAGCAAGAAAACATAGGTATGTTAAATTTTATGAATTATTGAATGGCTTTGGTAGTAAATTCGATGACAATATATTTAACATTGATGACTTATTCTCCAGCTTAAGAAATAACTTCACTAATTATTATAATTTATTTCACTTTTTGGAATTATATCCACAATTCAGCTTATATGTGCCTTGAAAAAAATCGGCAGCTATTGGAAGCAGCTGGAACCTTCCCACCTGGTGGATCCGAAAAGAGCATTAAATTGTGTGCCAATACGGCACTAAACGTAATCCGATCTTAACCAAAACCCTTTCAAATCTTCTGGAGCATTAAAGAAACCCTCAACTTGATGAATTTACAACACTTGCCTGCGAATCGTGCTGCAAATTTCATCTGCGTGAGTTACTATTATCGACATTTTCACTCGTTGAATAATACACCATTATCATATTAACAAGTTTAACGTCACTTAAACAACTAAGAAAGAAAGTCTGGTTACCCTAAACATTACAGATCCGTAAAGTAACAAACTGAAAATTGGTAAAGTGATAATCTATAATCAATTCACCAACGTAGGTACAGAAAGCATATGATATTGCTATTGTTACACCTATTTAAAGTTTGTGGCAATCCACTGGTGCACAGTCACTAAAAGTTACAAATATGCCGAAATCTTATTAACATAACATGACACCAACGTTATCGGATCGGATGACAAACTATTATAAAACATGGCACGGGAAACAAACGACAATCGTCAAGATTTGCTCATTGCAAACCAATGTTAACTAAATGAAACATTAGTAGTTAGCTTTCGTTTCAGTAATTTTATTAGATATTAGAGGAATATTTGTGATGTTATTCTTTGATTTGTCTGTATATATATTTAAGAACAGCAGTAAACGTAATCGGCTCTCAACCAAAACCTTTTCAGATCTTCTAGAGCACTGAAGAAACCCTCTTGCAAACTTTTATCCAAATCCGTTATCCAATTCAAAATATTTGAAATTAAATGCGACAGTAAAGCTGTATAGTTGTTGAATAGGAATGCACGTGACACGTGACGGGACGAGTTTCACGACTCAACGACTACGCGCATCGACCATACTACGCGAAATGCGATCTACCCTTCACATTTGCTTTGTTTTTAATTTTTTTCAAGGAAACCAAATCGAAAGAGTGGAAGTGTGATAAAATAAACAACTTGTTGCTCCAAAACGCCACTAAACGTAATCCGAAACCAAACCAAAATCAACCAGATCTTCTGGGGCATTAAAGAAACCCCCATGCAAAGTTTCATCCAAATCCGTTCCGGCGCTATCGTGCTAACATACATACATACATACATTTGGAACAATTTTAGTAACCTCCCACAATTTTAGTGTGGTGAGGTTAAAAAAATAAATCAGCAGTAATTTTTTAAATAAAAATATTATTGAAGTAATATGCAAAGTGTTGAAAGTGTAATATCAAGAAGAATATAAAAAAAAAACACTGTTTAATCTACATGAAATTAGAGAAGAAAAATTGTAACAAAAATGGTTTTTTTAGTATTTTATTATATTAATATTGGTAATTATTGGAAAAATTATATTACTTAACTTATTAGATTATAATTTTAATGACCTAATTGCGAGGAAAAAAATAAAAACTCAAGCTCATGAGTGGTTTTTTTTTGAAAAGTGGTAAATGCATTCATTTTTAAATCCGCCCCTGCTGGCAATTAGCAGCTACTGGCAATGAAAAAGTGTCAATTCTTCTAACCTAATTGTAGAACTGTAAAGGATCAGCGTTTGACAGATTCACGTGAGTACATAAGCACATTGTTTTTTACTTTTACGCCTCTCCACCTCTATATTCAGCCCCACAGCCCTACTACAGAAGACCTATATCACTGTCATTAGACTTTGATAACACTCCTATAATCAAGAAGCATCTTGCTCGCGTATTTGAAAGACAAAAAAATTAACTAAACTATATTACTAATTACTGACGGGTCGTATTTGTATGAATCGTAACCATAGAAATACGATTCTTTCTTCTTTCAGATTAATCGTATGGTGTCAGTGTTTACACCCAATACAGTTTTGTATCCGTACTAGTCCTATCTGGGATCCAATTCTTGAAGTCGTAGGAATTAATTCTCTAATGAAATTGACGTCATTTTCTCATGTTCTTGGATGACTTAGGTACGGTCGTGGGCAAAAAAATAGGACAAGTCTTATAACGGTATTTTGTTAAAATCTAGTTGTGTACATCTAACTTTAATTTTTGTGACATTGTCATTAGTTGTCATAATTTATTGCAAGTGTGCAAAAAACGGTAATTGGTAAATGCTTTAGTAGAAAATCCATTTTACTCAGTTATTCAGGCTGCTGAAGAAACGAATTTTCCTGGATCAAGTAGTACTGGTCGCCGGCGAGTAAGAGAATCGGAGCTACGCTGTCATGTAGCAGCACAGAAATACTTACTTAAAGCTGAACATAAAAAAGCTCGAATAGGATTTGCGCTTGAATTTTTAGCGCATCATGTAAATTTTTGGAACAATGTAATCTTTACAGACGAAAAAACTTTCCAGTAAACACACAGCGGTCGTATTCGTGTTTACCGCCCTCCGAATACTCGATTCGATGAGAAATATATATCTAACAATGACAAAAGTGGTAGATTTTCCGTCAATATGTGGGCTCTGATATCGGCATGTGGTCCTGGTGGTGTTTTGTGGCATATTGAGGAAATTTAATAGTGAAACGTATATTAAGATTTTAGACAATATTATGCTCCCTTCCGTGTCACAATTATTTCCTAATAATGAGTTCATATTTCAACAAGACAATTGTTCCGTTCATACTGCTCATACCGTAACTAACTGGTTTCAAGATAACAACATCAATGTTCTTAACTGGCCCAGTCATAGTCCAGATCTTAACCCTATGGAAGAAGTATGGGGACTACTCGTAAGAAGTATTTAAAAATGAAATGTGAGACCCCGGAATGCCGAGGAATTACTGGAAATAGTAAATAATGCATGGGAAAATGTTATTACTAATGATTATTGTATAAGGTTATTTAATTCTATGCCAAACAGACTTATAGAAGTTATAAATAGAAATGGTACAATAACGAAATATTAATAGTTAGTTTCTTGTTAAGTAGCATATCCCTTTGTCCTTTGATCCAGGATTTCTACTAATCGTATCGTTTATTCTCCACTTTCTTAAAATGTTACACACAAAATTTTTGTTAATGTTATAACGCAGTGCAATTTGTCTCATTAGCTATCCATCATTTATTATAGCAATAACTACAGCATTAAAATAAATTAAAAGTGATATCTGTTTTATTTCGGCTACTCATTACACATTCAAATAGAGACAGATGTACATTAGAAAAAAAAAGTTGTCCTATCTTTTTCTGCTCACGAAAGTGCAATCGTATTCTTGAAAATAATCATAGGACATTTCTCTTGATATTGGAGGAAAAAATTCTCGATGGTTTTTGACGGGAATTCGAAAATTCTCTTAGGTCTGAATTATACTTTAAAGTTATGTGTACAGTGTGAAATGTCATTTGTTGATGAATATTTAGTTAATAATTAATAAGTTTCATATAGTATTAGATTCATATAGTATTTAAATATCATAATTTAATGATGGATAATTTTCGTCTTAATGCTGTAATTATACAAAATTTGGAAGATGCTGAAGCTGCCATTGCATACGAAAGGCAACATTTTATTAGAAACCGAAATACGTTTGACTTGAGTGATAAACTTAACAAATAATTAATACATATGCAGTTCTGCAGAATACGTGCATTGAAAGTAATGTTCCAGAACTGGGGAGGGAAGAAGTAAGAACTAGATTTTGGTTTATTTGAAGATGACATTAATGCTGTACCTGATCCGATCCAGATTTAATTGCTGGAGCAGAACTGCAACAACAAATTATAAATAATTTTAGGTTACACTAAAAATCTCTGGATCACTTCCAGTTGCTTATTTTATTTTTCAGTTTTGGGCTTTTTTCTATTTAAATCCATTAACGAGAAGTATTTTGTTAAAGTAATAGCTTAATAGGGAGGAATTCTGTAGAAATATGTACCTTCAAAGAAAAAAATAATTTCTGAACAGATATTTGAAAACGCATACATTGATATTAAACGTCATGAGCTTTACCACTAATGAAAATATCCAATCTAATCTAATAATACCTGATCATTGGTTGTTGCGAATATTAGTAGGAACGTATATAATTCGACACACATTCCATTGCTGTTCTCATTGGAATTTGGTTCCTACGAGATTCAAGAATGGCAATCCTCTTGATTTGTTGATTCACATGAATATTTCAGTGATAGAAAGTTTTCCTAAGAGAATCAATTCGTATGATTTCAAGAATTGGGTCCCAGGCGTACGCAATGATCGAACGAGAATAATGCGTACGGCACGATTAATCGGAAAGAATCGTATTTATATAAGTTGGGATAAGTATATAGGTACCAATTTAAAATATATTAATGTTTTAGTTCCATCATAACAAATATTTAAACTTATTTACATGTGACATTTTAAAAATTTTGATAATGCAATTTATTTTGCGAAAAGAAAACTGACAGTTTTCAGAATAGAGATCACAAACCGCAGATTACAGGTTACTGCGTTTTGTTACGATTCCGTCATAATGTTTAATGCATACCTACTAAAATAACAAAACAATTGCCAAAATAATAGCCAGGAAGACTTTTTTGCAGACTATATTGTAATAAAGAATACCTACTTCACTAAATTCATAAATTCTACTATCTTAGTTACTATTTAACAGCAAAATGGTCGTAACCTATTTATTTACTATTGTATACAGCTGCAAAAGCCAATCCAAAGCTACAAATGTTTTAAGCATAGCTTTGGCTTCGAAACAGCATTTTTTAGATGTAAAAATACCTACTGCAACAAAAAATCGCAACTATTTGTTACAGCTTTTATGGACCTTCTGGAATGGCTGGCATTTTACAGCTGATTCAGGAATCCACATAGTGATCGCACCTGATTGGTTGTGTAATCTCGCTACAGAACATTACAGCAGAAAAAATATTTGGAATAAATAGCTCTGTGATATTAGAACCAAATTACAGCTAATCAGTGGTCATCCCAATGTTGCAGCCCAAATTTAGCTGCGAAAATTGTTTACTCCATACCGTGCTATTGGGATTGACTTTGACTTGCACTGTTGTTTTAACCTCATTACAATGAAATAATTGTTAGAGGGTACTAAAATTGGTTCAAAAACAAAAATTGAGATAACATCAAATCTTTACGCTTTGAGGTCCCAGGAACCCAAAAAAGTGGTTTTTGAAAAATGTATGTATGTGTGGGTGTATATGTATGTGTGTTAGCACGATAGCGCCAAAACTACTGAACAAATTTGGATGAAACTTTGCAAGCGGGTTTCTTTAATGTTCCAGAAGATCTGAAAAGGTTTTGGTTGAAATCGGATTACGGTTATTACCGCTTTTGAGAGAAATCGCGTTTTGGACCGAAAAATACTGAGATAAACAGAAAAGAGGTGGACAAACTAATTTCAACAAATACGAAAACATCTGAGGCAACTATATGGAAACGATTTTTAGAATCATACAAAATTGAAGAAGTATCCTCTGTCATAGTCCTGGCTGCGGTTTTGGAGGATTGGAAGTTTAATATGAAGAAAACGAACTCCGAAGATTATAAAGCATCTGTTGTGAGTTATTTTCCCACGACCATATGAGAAAGTGACTGTTTCCGTACAATCAAGTATCCACGAAAGTTGACAATATCATTCACCTGTTTGTTATTGTAACAAACGTGTTTGTTATAAATTTAAAATTTTCGCTTCACTATTTAGTAGGCTACAGGCCCATCTCGTTACTGTCGGCGATCTCTAAGTTGGTGGAGAAGGTCGTCCTGACTAGACTAGACGCTATTCAGGAGGAGCTTCACATCGACGATGAGTCCCAGTTTGGCTTCAGGAGGGGCAGGAGTACGGTGCAGCAAGTCGTTAGGATAGTTAATGACATCAAAGTGCAATACAACCTCGGGAAGAACACCACCATGGTGCTTCTCGATATTGAGAAGGCATTTGACACCGTCTGGATCCCGGGGTTACTCTACAAGCTACACTACTATAACTTCCCGACTTATTTCATCAAACTCGTTCACTCCCGAATACGAAACTGGCCAAGTACGCCGATGACACAGCCATGTATGCGCATTCACATAATGCCCAAGCAGCGAACATGCTACTCAAGGCGCACATGGCTCGTGCCACGGCTTATTACGACCAGTGGAAGATTCGGATAAACGCTGAAAAGTCGGAGGCGATAGTCTTCACGCGCCGTTTCACCGAAAACAAAATCATAACACCAATCTCGATCCGGGGAAACAAAATTCCAACCAAGAGGTGCGTGAAGTACTTGGGGGTCAGACTGGACCAGCAACTGACGTTTAACACGCACATTAATGAGACAGTACGGACGGTCTACTCCCTGTCCAGGAGTCTGTATCCGCTTATGGTCAGGGGTAGCAGACTTAATAGACAAAATAAAAAAATGTTGTACACAATGGTGATCAGGCCGTCTATCACATACGCGGCGCCGGTGTGGTGCAGCATACCGGTCACGACAATGAAAAATGAAAAAACTAAAAGTTCTTGAACACAAATTTATGCGCCTCATTTCTAATTCTGTAAGGTACACCTCCCTCAGAGATCTATACGCACTTTGCCACGACATAATGCCAATAGCGGACTACGTCCAGGACATCTCTCAAAAATTCTACTCTTTCAACCTGGGCGATAGCCCGCTAACAAGAAACATAACACAAATTAGACAGCATAATGCCCCATTTCGGATAAAACACACCCTACCATACCAGACGTTACCGATCTTCCGGCAACCTCTGTAGCCAAACTTCATCAACTATAACTTCCGCTTGCCCTATCCACCTTTACTGATATTTCATACCTGTTGTGTCTTTAAATCTTTCCTGTCTCTTCCTTTCTGTTTGTAACCTTTTTGTCGCGTTTGTTTTTTCGATTTCTTTTTCTACATGTTTGTCTCTAAATTCATTTTCATTCAAGTTTTTCAAAAATCATAATTTTTCGAAATCAAAATTTTTTAAAACTAAAGTTTAGGCCAGCCTACGCGCAGCCCAGCATTTTCACACCTCGCGGAAGGCCCCTCGTTTAGATTGAGTTGTCTGCGTCAGTATCAAAACTAAAAAAGTGTTTAGTGCAAAAGTTTTTAAAAATGTGTAGTTTGTAAGTTCAGTTAAGTCTGTTTTAGATATATATAATTTTATCACCTAATTTTATCCATCTGCGATGGAAGGAGTTTAGGTTAACTTGTTTTTAATTGTCTATAAGCCGAACCAGTCCCATTCCGCCCGACCTTGCAATCCGCCACCACGAACAGCGCGCGGTGGTTGCACGGTCGGTCCCTGGGTGGGTTCTGGGGAGGCAGATGTAAATTTTAATTATTAATAAAGTAGTATTGATTGATTGATTGATTTAGTAGGCTCGTTTGATTTTTGACAGTTCTAAAATATTGACAATTCGTAAGCTTTCGTGGCGTTTTTCAAGCGAAGTTGCGTTAAAATCCAATTATTTCTACAAATAATGAATGAAGATAGTGAAAGTGATTCATTCACATTTGGAATGCACGCCACCAAATATCACCGAAGCAGCTCGAAATACCTCCCTAAAGTTACTCCCAAAGAATGTCGAGAGAGGTATAAAATAGCATATAAACAGTTCGTGGATTGCTGGACGGTGAAGAATATTAATTATTAATAGTCCTCTTATTCAGAAAATGTGCTCTTAGCATATTTAGGAGAACTGTCTGAGATGGTTAGGTCTAATTCTTTACGGGTGCATTATATTATACTACAAAGCTCACTTATCATGTACCACAATGTGAATATAAGCGATTTTTTTTAAATTAAAGGCATTTACACAGTTACACATCCAATCATATTTCATAATTGTCAAAATAACACCATTACTATAAATTTTGTAAATGACAAAAAAATCAATTAATAAAAGTTGTTTGAGTTAGTAATGACATTTTTATGGTCCCCCCACTCGCGGGATTGCCTGCACTCGGCTATCGCCTCGCGCGCAACTTTCCCGCTTGTGCGTTATTTACCACTTTCTGTGCTCATTATGTAATATACTATTAAGATACAAGTGTGTCTTACAACGTTTTATCTTCGATCGTTCTAATTCTAAGAAATGGGCAACTTTTCATGAATATTTGTAAAACCGTATCAACTTTTTGTGAATGTCATTTTGACGGTTAGTATTATTCGAGTTGTAGCTGAAGTCTCCATTCTAATTATGTTACTTCATGGTCGTGACTGAAAATCTGCGATGATAGTAACTAAGGAAACGATATTATAAATAAACTGGCGTAGTTTTTTAATTTTTTAAAAATCGTGCAATAAAAGCGTGCAATAAATTTTTTTATTGCACAGTTTCTTATAAAAGGCCACTTCTTACACTGGAAATGATGTAAAAAACTGTTACTTTTTACACGATCTTAGATAAAATATTTATATGCAATTAAAATATTTTTGTTAAATGGAGAGGTTAGAATAATTCACAAACGTAATATTATTTCAGGTTACGTGGAATTCATTCGCAAAACAACTTCAAGAAATGTGCTTCATCAAATATCAGCTCAAATTTAATCCTTTCTCAGACGCTGAGTTTGCTTCAGCAAGAACTGCGCATGATGCGAAACGCCGGCAATTGCAAAGAGATCCCACAAAAAGAAAAACTAGTGCTGCTGCTCTTACTAATGAATAGTATAATACAATTGTAAACGTATGGGATGAAAATGAAACATTCGAAGCCTCGGTCAAAGCCATAGGCAAAACAAATTCATAGAAGTTGAACAACGCCAAGAATCAACAATACATCCGAATAATGTTTATAACAATTATTGTGTTTAATATTTCCAATAATCATAAGAGTTAAAGCGGTAATATCTGCTTATTAAGTAAAATTACGTTTAAAAAAATTTAATCTGCTTATTTTTGTTACTTTGTTATTATATTATAAAAAAACTGTAATTATTAATTTACGTTAATTTACTTTCGCCGTGTTCTAGTAAAATAAGGTGTAAATAATTGTCTAAAATAAATATATTATACTAAAAACTTTAGTTATTATTAATTTACGTTTATTATTCAGACTGAAAAGACTGACATACAGTCAGACAAATAGATTGACAGACAAACAACGATATGTCAGTGCGGATATATTTGTTATTGTCCGACTTCAAGACCTACATTTTCATTATAATCCGAAATTGAATTTTTTCAAGGCGCCTTCAATATTCAAATTCAATTTGAAACCAGCAACACATTTCAGTCGTTGATTTACGTCATAATAAGTTTTTCTCAATAATATTTGATGAGTATTGAAAACGTTTAAATCATGTGACTGTGCATCACTGGATAGTCACGAACTTTAAAGGTAGCAATAGCAATATCAAATGCTTTCTGTAGGTACCTATATGTTGGTGAATTTTCAGTTTATTACTTTACGAATCTGTAATGTTTATAGGGTAACTAGAATGTTTCTGAATTGGAACACAAAATTCAGTGCATTTCCGGTTTCAAAGATCCACCGGATGGGGAGGTTCCAGCCGCTTCCATACCTACCGATTTTTTAATTTGAAACAATCGTATAACAATTTGTTATTTTTGTATGTTAAATATATTTTTAACCTCTCCACAATAAAATTGTGAGAGGTTACTAAAATTGGTTCAAAAACGAAAATTGAGATAACATCAAATCTTTACGTTTTGAGGTCCTAGGAACCCAAAAATTGGTTTTTGAAAAATGTCTGTGTGTGTGTGTATGTATGTGTGTATGTGTGTTAGCACGATAGCGCCGAAACTACTGAACGGATTTGAATTAAACTTTGCGTGTGCGTTTCTTTAGTATCCCAGAAGATCTGAAAAGGTTTTGGTTGAGATCGGATTACGTTTAGTGCCATTTTGACGCAACAAGTTGTTTATTTTATATTTACTTTCAATTTGCAATGGAACCATTGAAAAGCAGTTAAAATTCTGATTTCAACGATATACCGTACTTCCACCCTTTCGATTTGGTTTCCGTGAAAAAAATTAAAAACAAAGCAAATATGGCATAGATCGCATTTCGCATGACATGATCGATGCACGTAGCCGTTAAATCGTGAAACTAGTCACATCACGCGTCAATTCACGTGTGAGGGTTTCTTCTCTGCTCTAGAAGTAGAGCGGATTACGTTTAGTGCCGTTTTTAAATATATATACAGACAAATCGAAGAATTAAACTACAAATATTCCTCTAAAATCTAGTAAAATTACTGAAATGCTAATGTTTGATTTAACAAAGACAGCCACGAGCGATCGGATTGCAATGAGCAAATTTTGATGATTGTCATTGTCATCGTTTGTCATCCGATAACGTTGGTGTCATGTCATGTTAATAAGATTTCGGCACATTTGTAACTTTTAGTGGATTGTCACAAACTTTAAAGGTAGATGTAACAATATCAATATCATATGCTTTCTGTACCTTCGTTGGTGAATTTATTATAGATTATTATCACTTTACCAATTTTCAGTTTGTTGTTTTACAAATCTGTAGTATTTAGGATAACTAGACTTTCTTAGTCGTTCAAGTGATGTTAAAGTTGTTAATATCCCAATAGTATATTATTCAACGAGCGATAATGTAGGTAATAACTCGCATAGATGATTGTAAATTCATTAAGTTGAGGGTTTTTTAGTGCCCCAGAAGATCTGAAAAGGTTTTGGATGAGATCGGATTACGTTTAGTGCCGTTTTGTTACACAATTTAATGCTCTTTTCGGCTTCAAAGATCCACCGAGTGGGGAGGTTCCAGCCGCTTCCAGTAGCTGCCGATTTTTTTATATACATTTATTTAACGTCGGCCTATTTCCGCTACTGAGGCCTAACACCGACGCCTGTAGACGAGCTACCCCCAACCAGGAATTTTGCCGAACCTCTTCCCTTAAGAAGAGTAGGGATCTTTTACTTGCTTAACATTTAATAGACAAGGGACCGACGGCTTTACATCCCCTCCGAAGGATGGTATATCTCCTATACAACCCTCGCCTACGGTTGTATAGCTTCCGCGCATACACTAATATACAAGCCGCTGGAAGATGTGTGAGGCGAGGACGCGGTTTCCGTTGTATGTTAAATAAATATTCACTTTATAATAGTATCAAATACTAAGTAGAAATCCTAATTTACTAAAAGTAGCCGTATTGGTATCGACTATCGGCTGCGGTCGTTTTTTATCGAATTGTATAACTATTAAATTGAATGATACCGATACTAGTTGAACTGTACAATTCTGTACAATATGTATCAAAACTCTACTCCGATATGTAACATCATGAGATGCATTTTTGAAAATAGTCGTATTACTTATCATTAAGTTCGTTATGGTTTGTGGCCAATTAGAGATATATTCATGAACACGTAGCTGAGCACGTTAGCTAATGAATGGACTGCTTTATTTTTCTTCGTGAAATACTTTTTAGATATACCTAGAGTCAACAAATGCAAAGACAACTAAGTGGAATTAAAAAAAAAAATGGCAATTTTTATACTCTGAGACGCGAAAACTTGAAGACATTTCAGAGCGGATTTTATCTCAATTAGGACACCTCCGTTTGGTATCAGAGGAAATAAAAATTATTATAAATAAAAATAAATACATCGCTTTATTAATTTTCACTCGTTAATAGTTACTATTGTTTTCATTGCACTTTCAAAATTAGTTAAACAGTTAAGTACGAACTAGGTCTGTTTGGTATGTAACCTAAGGATTAGTTGTTACGAAATAGTTTGTCATGAAAATTATTTTGTTTGATGACTCCTCATTGTTATTAGCCGTGAAGCCTCATTCGAGTACGCCTATGATTCGAAATCTACCTCTACCACTTTTTGTTGGTTTGTATCTCATATAATACCTCTCTCTATATACCTTTCCTTACCCTTTCCTTGTCTCAGGGGACCAGGTTCTTTTTTAACACATAATTCGGCGCCAATCAGACTCGCACTGTTCATTTACGAAATACGGATTTCATTGCTTTTTTTTACGATGTTGTTTTGACGTGGAAGATTGTTTTGAAACGTGTATAGTTAGTATGCTTACGATAAAATATTGTAAATAAAGCTGGTTAAATAAATATAGTTGCAGTTATGAATTATTTATTTTCAACTACAATGTCCGATTTCCATACCCCCCCCCCTGTCCATTACCTGGGATAACGACCGGACATAAAAAGTCTCTTCTGTCATATTTGTGTTATGCACGTGTGAAATGTAGCTTTTTTAAATTTAATTTTTTAATAATAAAGTTCACATGAACGCGCAAATTTGAATAAGAAAAAATGTAGTGAACTGTGTCCACTTTAGCGTTTTCATTTTAAATTTTGATTGACCAAAATAATAAGTTTAATGACCCGCTTTAAAATATTTACGTAGACAATTAAAAAGAAAAAGGAATAACATAATCATTGATCATGCAAACAGTTATTTAATTAGGACTATATTTCTATTCTCTCATAAAACTTATACTTCTTGCTATTTCTTTATACCGTTTGTAGGTACTTTGCCTTTAAATGAAATTATATATTAAAATATTAATATCGGAATTAAAGAAAGTTCTGTTTAAATGCTTTCTAAATTCAAAAAAATAAATAAAATTAAATACACTTAATTTCAAATGTCATTTTATATAATTTATTATTTTTAGCTCTACAATTACCCAACATACTGAATTTTTCATAAAATTGCATTATTCAAACTATCAAAGAAATATCTGTACATGACCTTCAATAGAAAAAACCTCTCCAACAAAGTATTCAGGAGTTATTCCAGATCAATATAAATGCTGGTAAGAACATATTGTTCACGTCAGGGTTGAGAGTCATAATGCATAAGTTCTACGTGCTAAGAGCAATTTCCTTAGAAAAAAATTAATTATGGTTTACACTCATTAGCCAAATTAATCATCTTTTAATACAACAATTAACATCTTACAAAATGCTAATCTGAAAATTACTTCCAGAAGAGAGAGGCTTTTTTCTTCTAAAAGGTTATCTGATGAAACAACAATTTTCAACGTTAAACTAATTTTTATTTACCAATGTAGAAGAAATAAGAATATATGTTTCTCCTGAAAAGTATGAAAACACTCGCGCAGCTCTCTCCACTGCTGACATGGACCTTGCTGTTCAACTTTTCAAAAAAACAGTTACTCAAAGATATTATATACAGAGTGGACCATTAATAATAGGCCATAGTTCAGGGGTAGATTCTTTGGGCCAAAATATGAAGATATAACCAAATACGCTTTAGTAAAATGTTGCTGTGATAAGATACAGGGTGCCAAAGTTCAAATTATTTTTTTGATTTTTTGCAATAACTCAACAGCCTCTTGACTGATCTTCGCAAATTTGCTACAGGAACTTTTTTTATTTTAAGAAACAATAATTTATGTTATTATATATGAAGTTTATTCATATTTTTTTTGACGAAACGTTGTGGTATTTCTCATCAGAAAATCTGTGGAGGGCGTAATTTCCACGTATAGAAGGTACACTTGGTAGAACTTGAAACTCCAACCGTTTTTGAGGAAAGTGCCGTTAAAGATTTCAATATTTTTTTGAAAGACAGATTCAAATTTAATGAAACAAGTGTATTTATTGAAAAAAGTACAATACGTAAGGGAAAACAAAATCGTAATAACAGCGTAAACTCTTTCTCACTTTCTTATTAACTAATGGATTATTTTCTTGGTATTGAGAAAAATACATAAATCAAAAGAGTGTCTAAAATAAGGATCTAATCTTATTAGAAGACCAAAAAAATAACGTAAAAGTTGACTTAATGACATTATAAACTTTCCCCCATGCAAAAACCCTATTGCTGCAACTTAGAGTAAATGTTCGATATGGTCTCCACCTACTTCTGCGCCTTTTCTAATTCTATTCATAAAAGATTTTCTTACATTGTAAAATACATTTTCCTGTCCTCTAATAAAATTCACTGCGTTTTGTATTTTATCCCAGAGTTCTTTTCTTGAGTTGATAGTATTTATTTGCATAGACTAAGGACTTCATACGTCCCCACACATAATAATCCAAAGGATTATAAACAAGCCTTATAATGGTGGCCAAGCAATCGCACTTCCTCGACCGATCCATCTGTTTGAGAAAGTCTCATCAAGATAATTCCTGACTTCAATGGAGAAATGAAGGGGAGCTCCATCTTGCATGAACCATATTCTTTTCCGTATGTCTAGCATGAAAGCATGTAATATATCAGTAAGAGTATTTTGAAGAATAATTGATCGCCGATGATACCACATCAAACTTCTTAAATTCTTGCTGGAAATGCCTTTCTTTAACGGCTGAGGATTTTCTACTTACCAGTAATGGGTATTTCTCCAGTTAAAAACGTCTCGGCGAGTAAAAGTTGCTTCGTCGGTAAACAAAGTGTTCTTAACAAAATTTAGATCTCTGTTGTGTTTATTTAGAACAAATTAACAAAATTGTAGCCTTTTTGGAAGATCCCTTCGAAGAAAGTTTTGTACAGAAGTGAGATGATGATGTTTACTCACCCCTGTCGCCGCTGCTAAACGACTTGAGCTGACTTGAGGATCTTCATCCACGCGAACTAAATTTTCTCGTTCTTGATCTGGAGCAATTCGTTTCGGTCCTCCTACATCGTTTTTATGGCGAAATGAACCCGTTTCTCCCAAATCACGAAACAGATCTTTGAAAATCTACTGGTCTGGCTGTATTCTATTTGGATATTGCAATGAGTATCTTCTCGCTGCAGCACGTCCGTTAAAATTATTTTGTGCGTAAACACATATTATATCCCTCATTTCCCTATTTGAAAAATTATTATGTCTAGACATTGTCAATAAACCAGTTAAAGAAATTAGCTCGAGGAACACAAGAACAAAATAAAATGATTAAATGACGTAAATGACAGAACTAAAACGTAGCCAAAGCACACTTTGTTTCACTAAATTTGAATTTGTCTTTCAAAAAATTATTGAAATGTTTAACGGCACTTTCCTCGAAAACGGTTGGAGTTATCAACTTCTGCCAACTGTACCTTTTATATGTGGAAATGACGCCCTCATCAGATTTTCTGCTCAAAAGTGCCACAATGTTTCGTAAGAAAAATATGAAAAAAAATTCATCATCAGATACAGGTCCTGCGGCGCCCTCTATGATCTAACGTAATGTAATAAATAAATTATTGTTGAAATTTGGCGAAGATCAGTCATGAGACTGTTGAGTTATTGCAAAAAAACGAAAAAATAATTGGAACTTTGACACCTTGTATCTTTTTCCGCAGCAACATTTTACTAAAGCATTTTGGTCATATCCTCATATTTTGGCCCAAAGAATCAACCCCTGAACTATGGCCTATTATTAATGGTCCACCCTGTATATCTGGCCTTAGTGGAGTAAATATAGATTTGTAGAGAAAATTTTACATGAAGCAACGCGACATAGGGAAATAAGTTTGTTTTGGTGAAACTAAGAACACCCTGAGTTTTCTACTTCGAGTAGATGGAAATCCTTTTTTTCCACGGACATTTTTAAGGGTGGTTTTTCAGTTTTAGTTTATTTTGGACCCTTTAAAATGCTAGTTAAGAAACGAGAATGATACTCTTTTATTATCGATGGTCAAGGAACCTTCAGTTTAAATTTCGTGAAAATCAGTTCACCGCCTCTCACAATATGTGTATAAATATGCTGAAAAACGTAAAAAATGGAATTACGGCTAACTTGGCCAAAATTCAACCGAACTTGATGAAATTTTAGACGAAAGTAACCTATTTAATTAAGAAATGCCTGCCAAATCTTAGCAAAACACATCCAACTGTTTGGCCGCAATTCTATTTTTAGTCCAAATTTCACCAAATTTTCAAAACTTTCCCAATTTGTCCAAATAGTCGAACGAATTTTTTATTTTATTCTTATGTACTTTCACGTGATGTAGTTAAAAAATAAGTTTTTTAAGTTTAGCCGATTTGGCACGCCCAGCCAAACTTCCCATTCGTGAAAAGATTTATTTTATGAGCTTGTGTAAATAACTATTATGCAACAAGTGCATAAAGTACTACTTTTTTCACAAATGAGATGGCTTCATCTTATAGCTTTTTGTAGTTTTAAAAATAAGAATTATTTCTTTAAAATTCATATTATATTTTTTGTTAGAGAACGTTTTTAAAATGATCTGTATAAAATAAAACAACATTTGTCTATCTAAGTCACAGATAATCCGTGTCTAAGTATCTATTACCAATGTTAATTAAATTAAAAATAATTTAAAGCAATTAATAGCCCCGTCGATGCGGAACAAGCTGTTATATAAATTTGAGTAATGGTTAAAAAAGCAAATTATTACCTACAGTAGATGTTTAAAATATAAGATGAAAATTTAAAAATTTTCCATACAGGGTCGTCGCCCTTTAATTTCTGCAAACACCAGTGAAAAGATACTCCTAAAGACTATATAGACTAAGAGTGTCGTGACTCCTAGAAATAATTTTAGATGACGGAATAACGTTAAATTTTAAGATCATTTTGTTGTCTACTGTACTTTCATTTAAATAAGTAATTTTAAAATTATAACAATATTTATTATTAAGTGCCGCTAATTCTTATAAGGTGATTAATTTACTACATCCAGCTGAGCACACGCATCTTCAAACTTCATAATGTGGGTTAAGTATTGCGTGAGGCAAGGCGAAAAGACATATAAAAATAATATTACAATAGAAGAAAATGAAAGAGAGGCCATCAATATTTATAGATGATGAGTTTTATTTATATTATTAATATATTTTATTTAAAATATTGAACAAATTAGTGAAATATTAGTTCTAATAATGCCTAAATCTTAGACAAACAAACTTTGAGAAAAGCCTGTCCATAAATACCCTCTTTAACTAGGTACTTATATACTACAAACTTAAATATCCTTAATAAAATATGTCCTAAAACTGTTTGTTACTGAGCTTGAGCCATTTTTAAAATATTCTACAATATTACATTTTTAACTCCACAATTTTTTATTAGATTCAGGGTGAACAATTTATAGCTTAGTTTGAGATATTTTAAAAATTTAAAAACTATATTCCAACTATATATAGTCCAGTTAACGCATTTTCAATATGAGGGTGTATACTACATGGAGGGCGGCAGAATTTTTCACTTCAGGGATGGGTTTGGGGTAGTTAGGAAGTACATCCTAAAACTCCCCCCGACACCTATTAGGTCAGCCTTGCAGCGGGAGGGGGGGGGGGGGGGTCAGGCTTCCGGAAGGCCCTAAATTTGACTTTGTTTAGGTTTTTCGCTTTACATTTTTTACTAGAACAAAAAATTTTTATCTTCAACCGTTCTCGCTGTTTCTGATCAAATTTTTTGTCATACTCTGCTTTTAACACGTCAAATCTTCTTTATAAAATAAAATACAACCAAATCAGGTAAAGAAGACTAAATTGGCTTAAAAATTGTATATTATACATATAATTAATTAATGGCTGGTCTTATGGATTTCAAGTTTTTTTGCTGTAATTTGTTAGGGCTATTGCTTGAAATCAGTACCTACATTTGATGGCTACACCAACACATCAAAAGTACAAAAGTTGCTGAACAGAATGATAGTTATCGACTGAAGAAGTGCGTAGATGTGGCAGTTCATCATGGAAACTGAAATCTTCCTCTCAAACGCCAACAACAAGAGCCTTCTCATCAAAATGTTGATGAAAAAACTGGAGGAAAATAATATCAATACCCTCCATGCAGAGGATGATGCAGATGTGGCAATTATATCCACAGCCATAGAAAAGTCAGTTTCCTCTTCAGTAGCTGTGATAGTCATATCATATAGTACAACCACTACACGGAGATGTGGACTTGGGAGTCCTGTCAGAGGAAAAGTGTGCACAGCAACATACTCTTCACAACAGCACATTCTGCTTTTTTTTACATGCTTTCACAAGCTGTGATACCACTTCCGCAGCCTTCAGGAAGAGCAATGTCAGGTTTGCCAAATTAGACAAAAAAGACAAATCGATAAAAGAAGCAGCTGAGCCAACCCTTCATCGACACCATCTGAGGTCGAAAGATCAGTACATGATTACATCCTTAGACGGTATGGTGTTACAACTAAGGAGATATCCTTAGATGACTACAGATATCGATCATTTATAAAATCAGTCGTTTCGATCAAGCCAGACATTTCGACTCTCCCACCAACTAAGGAGACCTACAGGGATGTACCACCAAATTCAGAAGTGGATGGATCATACTGTACTCACATGTATGGGGTTTAGGAATTCCTGGCTGGAAGGAGAGAAATGGGGACTGGTGCTGGAAGATCACCAGACCACTGGAGAGCTTATCAAAACAAACCATATGCATACCACCAAAATGACTCAATAGCCGACGAATACACGAGTCAATTAGGGATGCCTTACCTGATTATTTATCACAGTCATGGATGAGATTAATCCAAGGAACAATAAAGGACCGATCAAGTTTTAAAGAAGACTCGGCAATATTGACACCGACTATTTCACGGAGGAGGAGCAGGGTATTCTCCCTTAAAAATTGTGGTGTGAGACCAATTAACAGAAGAGAGTCTAATCAACAAAGAATAATGCGAAACAGGAGAAAATGATGATGAAGAAACTGAAATACGTAGGAACATATCTAATAAACCAATTAAAAATGAGAGGAAATGTAAAGGATATAATTTAAACAGCCATACAGTGCTAATGATCATCGACAAATAAATCAACGTGTAGTTTCACCCAATGAACAAACACAGCCCTTATGTTGATAACATAAGGGCTATCCCCTTCAACCTTTTGATAAAAGGTTGAAGGGGATAGCGTCCAATTGTTCGCAGAAACAAACGTCAGAGAATATCAATATTAATTAATATGGGGAAAGCAATTATGAAAAGAATAGAAAGTACTGGTTTAAAGAACACATCTCTTGAAGAAAGTGGTGATATTAAGCAGAAATAGACTAAAAGTCCACACAGAACGAACTATAAGAAAGAGATATCATGAAGAAATGTCATTGATTCATACGCTATCAGGATCAGAAACAAAAGAAATACCAGTTTTACAAGAACAACTTTAGCAATAAAGACAGAAAAAAGAGGCATAAACGACATAATACGTCAAGGAATTTCGCAACACCTACGCTTACCACCCCTCCCCCCACTCCTATACCATGTACTATGCACTTCTTGCTTCTAGCAACAAGCATGACACCAATCCAACCCGGCATGGATGTAGTCAGCCGAGTAGTGTTTTTTCTGGGATTGACAGCAATGCCCACCGTACGCTTGTAAATCAAGTGCCACTAATTTTACACGCTTTATATTAGCTTCATCTGTGTCTTTGCTCGTTTGCTTATATGTAATGGAATCTTTGAACGTGATTCTCACCTACTTCAAAACGTCAGATTAAACTGAAACTTTGCACTTATCAAAAACCGATGACAATACAATAAATTGACAACTTTGTCCTAATGTCCTCACCGGATCATCAGGATAAAGTAAAAATAAAAAAAATGACTAATCTATTGTCGATATTTTGCCGGAGGCGCCGCTGTTATGTTATTAATATACAATATTTTATATGAAAAAAATTATAGTTTAAAAAACTAAAAAATACGCTTTAATAACAGACCGAACTAAAAAGTAAAAAGTAATGTTTAAAAAATTCATTTTATTGTAAAAAGCGTGGGGTGCTTGATATCAATTGTTATAAATATGTAGTAAAAAGCACCTCACGCTTTTTAAAATAAAATGATTTTTTTAAACATTATTTTTTACTTTTTAGTTCGGTGTGCTATTAAGCGAGTTTTTTAGTATTTTTAAACTATAATTTTTATAATTACATTGACCAGTTGCTCCTAGAAAATGCAGGGAGAAAGGATGTGAGGGGTAAGGTTTAAAGGAATAAATATATAATACAGAAGATTATGTGTTAGAAAAAACCCATAAGAGAATAAAAGGATTTTAATTTCATTCTACATATGAATACTTAATACCATTATTATATGGATTTACTATTTTCTCTGAAAAAACGCAGGGTTGTAGGAGAATGTACTCTTAGGGGTTAAAGAATTAATGAAATTGAGAATAAATAACACTAGGTAAAAAAGTAAATGCATAAATGAAACTAGGTGCATCTGAAAACTAAATATTTTAAATTTTTTCAAGATTGATTGAGAAATAGGTTAGATTTAATGACGTAACATTAGGTACAGGGAACAAGGTGTATTAGTCTGGTGAATTTAATCTTCTACTAAGAATTGTACTAGTGAATCAGAAAATGACGTAAAAACTGTGGATCAATAATTTATGAGTACCTATTGTGGTAGTAAAGGATTAGATACTCCATATACAAACGACGCATTTTTTAATTTTATATGTTTAACAGCCTTCGCTGACTGTATGGCTGGTCAATGATTCCACAAACAAATGCATTAAAATGAATCATTTACTGTATGAAAATCTAAACGTCATTTGAACTTGATAATGAAATACACAATTTTCGGAAGATTTCAAATAGGACTAATTGAAACTATTTACGATCAATAAATAGTATTTACAGATACGTATTACATATTTTTCCTTTCTTTCAATACCGTTTTTATAGAGTTTGAACCCGAACGCACCACTCGAGATAAGATATATTATGAACCAAATATAGATTTAGTGGGGTCTGTTTTGTTATCAATGGGGCAAATGAAAGGTTATGAATACATATTATTACTATAGAACAGATAAATTATCTTTATGTTTGTTCAGTGTCGGACTTTAATCAATAAATTATTTATAATTATTTATGAAAGTTAAACTTTAGGGGTGGTTGTATTAAATACGTAAAGAGTAAAATTTTAGCAGAATATGTGTACGGGACGCCTTATGATATATATTATATTGGCATATCGTAACCAGACAAAAAATATTAATAATCATTGTAGAAAATAACTTTTGTACAGAAATATATTTTATAGCATGCTGGAAAAATGTGTCAAATAAAGATATATCAGTGTGTCTGTGTACAAGGAGTGGCAAAACAACCTTAAATAATTTGATGTTACATATAGCGCATGTATATGAAAAGTTTGCAATTTGTGACTCACCTATTCAGTTAAGGAATTTTCTTATTTGATGGAATAAATAAATTAATTCTCATATTTTGTTAGATATTCTGTGCACTCTTTCCATTTCAGATACTTGCAATTAATTGATGTAAACTGAAAATAAAATAGGACCCAGAACTATCCCCTACAGTATACCTACTTGAATTATATTTGGTTCACTATTCTAACATATTGTACTCCTTCTCACTCGTAATTCAATTATTTTTAGAGTTTTTCCTCTAATCTCAAATTTTTCATCTCTCTCAACCAATTTCATATGAAAAATGGTAACAAAGGCTTCAACTAATGTCAAATAAACTGCTAAACATTTAGAATGTTTATATATTTCGTTATTTATTACATTGATTAATTCGTATCTTACTATTTTCGTGATTTTGTTTCCACCCTATGACTATGGTGCTTAAATACATATTCTAAAAAAAAACTAGTCTTCGTGTTTTAAGATATTTTTCAAATATTTTAGCTACATTATTTACAAAGATATTGGTCTGTAGTTACCAACATCTAGTAGGTAATATATTCTATGTCTGGACACTATTATTCTTTATTTGAAATATGTTAGCATCAGTACTATCTAAAAAATTTAATTAATTATGTGACATAGAGGTTTGACTTTATAAGAATTTAAGGTTTTTTGAGCTTTTACAGAGATGTTGTCTAAACCTTGTGAGCTCATATTTTTTAATTCTAATATTTTTATTATTACCTCTTTTTCTGTTGTTTCAGTTAGAAAAATATTACCTAAGGTTATTTTCTGTAATACAATTATTTGCGTTAATTTTATTTGCCATATGAAGCCATATTTATGTAAAATCATTAATAAAATATATTTGCTTTATCTATATTCCATTACTTACAATCGATTCGTGTTTATCCATAGTATTAATGTGTTTCTGTTCTATTGTAATGTTTCCCGCATCTTTTGCTATTTCTTCAAATTTTCTGCCTTGGATATTTTAGAAGTATAATAAGTTTGTTTTTTATGATTGAGTTTAAGTTATTTCCATAGTTTTTATATTTTTTTAATAATGTAATAACTCCACATTTTAAAATTTATTTCGCCTATTTATAGATTATTCCTTCTCTTATCCATAGTTTTAATTTATGTTTTTTGTTTATTAATTCTTTTGACTTTTCAATGTAATCCCGATCTTTTTCTTTCTAAGTTCGTAAATCCGTCTAAATTATTATTGTTAAGTGTGTCATCCCCATTTTCATAGGACATTAATTTTTGTAATTTTTTTATAATCTAAAATATAATGTGTAGATTTAAATTTAGTATTATAGCAAAATGATGTGTTTTAATAGTTTCGTAAACAATTGTTATATTTTATAAATATATAATCAATTATTGTGGTTTAGATGGCTGTGATTTTGCTTATCCAATATATTAATATTCAGATGATTTTTTCTGATTTTGATTAATAAGTAACTATAGATACCTTACAAATTCATTACTATTCTATAAGCGTGGTCAGTGGTCAATAAACAATTGTTATTCCAAAATGTTTTTTATTGCATTAAAATTCAATTCTGGCGAAAGTTATTTCAATTATTTTATTGTGTTTAAGTAAGTAAATTTATTCTTTAGCAAATCCTATTACAAGTACATATATGTAAACAGAAAAATATAGCGAATACAAAAATACACTAATTACAATAATATAAGTCTTTCATGCTCACAGTGTCATCACAAACAACAATATAACCCCGAAAATGCCGTTGTCAATTTTTTGGAAGGCGGTCGGGATTTTGAACGAATCGTCGGCGTGTATTGCAGTTTTCTTAGATCTGGATAAAGCCTTCGACATTGCGTGTCAGGATGTATTACTCAATAAGCTAAGCAACTTTGGTGTCCCCGGTCTGGCGTTCGAAATTATGTCTGATTACCTAACAAACAGAATCCAACGAGTAAAAAATGGTAACGAGATAAGTTCCGACTCGGTCGTAAAATTGGGAGTACAACAAAGAACAGTATTAGGCCCAATACTGCTCCTTGTGTATGTGCAATGAGCAATAACTGCACTGGTCGTCTCGTATGTTATTCCAATGATACTGCTATAATATTAACAGAAAAAAATGGGAAGATGTTATACTCACTGCTGAATCTGGCTTACAAATGATAAATTCATGGTTATATTGCAATACGCTTACCTTAAATGTTAGGAGAATTGAAATTCAATACTTTTATACCTACATCTGTTACCAACCTACTGATTTTTTCATACAATTGCATTTTTCAAACTATCAAAAACATATCTATAAATGTCCTACAATAGAAAAACTATCTTCAATAAAGTATTTAGGAGCTGTTCTAGATCAACACATAATATGTTGGTCAGAATATATTTTTCACGTGCATTCCTTATGTACACGAAGTGCTCAGAGCGAGTAGGTACATAGCAAAACAAGCAATTTTGCCTAGGCAAGATATTCTTACTACTACTATGTATGTAGTTTATTTCAATTACGTATGTGCTTTACATCAATATATCAATTATCAATAAGCATAGAATATTGAGAATAACAAAGTGTAGTAAATGATTACAAATAACAAAAAAAATACATTAAGAAAGAAATATTATGTTAGATACAGTTTTTTAAGTTTCCTTTCAAATCATTTTAAATTCGGAGCAGATTTAACTTCATGTGGCAGATTATTAAATAATCTCGGTCTATCATCTATAAGGTTTTTGTAAGTTATTGGTTCTTACAAAGTTAATGGTAAAATTATGTTTAAACTTTGTATCATATGAATGAACCTCTGACCGTTACACTAGGAAGTTTTGCAGATATTGTGGCAATATCTTATTTTTAATTTTGTAAATAAGAACTAAATTTGACTTTATAATAATATCCTCGCTCGATAGCCGTTGTAATTCAGACCTCATACAATCCATTGGTGTATATTTACTGCATCCAAGAATAATTCTCATAGATTTGTTCTGTAAAAATTGTATTCAATTTATTGTGTTTGTAATTACAAGATATCAAAAGTGAGGCACAATAGGCAATATGAGAATGAATTTTGGTATTATATACTAATAACTTACACCACTGTAACAAATTATTTAACATTTGATTCTATTGGTTATATTTATAATTGTATTATTTGAGGTAATTATGAAACCAACATTTTTGTTAAAGAATGCATTATTGTAAAAATTTGGCATACTGGAATCACAAATTTTTTTATACCACTACCTACCATATTTCAGACAGAATTATTAAGTGACATATAGACTTAGTAATTAATAATAAATTTAATAATAAAATAATTCCGCAATATTTTTTTGTTTAAACTTTTAATATTTAAGAGTACTCTAGTAAGACATTACAGTTCATCCTCGAGTAATTCTACATCTTCTAATTCTTTTTCTTCTTAGCATTGTTTAAATATATTTTTCGGTTAATAGTTTATTATTATTATTATTACAATCATAATGTTGTATTTCTTTGTAATTTTCAAACAGTGTCAAAATTTTATTACCATTGTCCTTAATTCAGGGCTAAGATTATTTTCCTTTCACTTCTTGTCGAAATTTCTGCTCCAGTTGTTAATTCTCTGTTAGAGTTTGTTACTTCCTTGCTCGTGTCAGTTTGACGAAACGTCTTGGTTTAATAAGTGCTGTGGTGTTTGAAGAACTGATTTCTTTCTCTTTTACTACCTCATTGTTTTTCTACCTCTTTTCTAATTTTTGTAGATCTTGAATGATGTAGACGGTATTATCGATTAATGATTTGTAATTTTTAATTGCTTTTCCTTATTTTGCTTTTTGACTTCAAATGCAGATAATTATTTCTTCCTTGTTCAAAATGGTGGATTTGATTTATTTCATTAATTTTCAGGTTTATTGAATAAATTTTCATTTTCTGTTTCGCCAGTCATAAATAAATTTTCTTAAGTTCTCTGCCTAAGCCTTTATGTTGTTTCTGTGGTACTTTATTTTATTTATATAATTGTTTATATGTTCAATAAATTAAAATTTCATTTCGTCATTAGATTTTTTTATAACAATTTTAAATTGAGTTCATCACTTGTTAATTTACCTGCTAAATTATTTATATGCATTAGATTATTGTATTTATGTATTGCTTTAGGTTTTCTAGTTTTTCTTATTTAAAAACTTTATTCTAAAACAAACAAAACAGTTCGCAATGTTCGCACTTTTGGTACAGGTCACTCAAGTTTTAGACAGATTCAGAAATAGTTTTTTTATTTTCTAGTTCTAAGAATTGGGGCCCTACACGAGTAGGGTAAACACAAGCAAATAAATATTTATTGATGTTTATGGTTGCCAGATGTTGGTACCAAGGACCTTAGCTCTTTGTGCGATTGTTCTTTGCGATCGACGGGTCACCAAATTAATAGTTAGTGATCCAGAGACTGTTTTCTTTCAATCCTATAGACATACTTTTAAAATTATGTCTAAACTATGTATTTTAAATGTTCTGCTGAATCCATTTCCGGAGATCGCAAAGCCATTCGGGGTTGCGTTCATCCTTTATATTAATTTTCATCAATTTTTCTGTAATGCAAGACATTTGTGCTTTTTAAGAATTCATGATATCTCGAAAACCAAAAACGTTGGAAAGTTTAAATTTCAGACGGACATTGAATAATGTATGATGATTGCGTTGGCAGCTCTTTCTTTAGGATATTCATTTAAACTGGTTTTTAGATGTATTTTAACTGACCAGACATTATTTGTGTAATTTTTTATTTCTTCGTTTTCAAGTCGATATTTCAAATAAACTTATGAAAATAGTAACGAGATATACAAAACTATCAATCAGATCGATGAACATACCGTGCAAGTGAACTGGTGGTTGAAGTTTGAGCCAAGACATTCGTACTTTCGTACTTTGTCATGTATTAGATGACTCTTTGTATACATTACAGAGCATGTAAGACAAGACGAAATGCTAGAGCGTGAGATATCTATT
Source organism: Leptura quadrifasciata (assembly GCA_963675555.1). Classification (NCBI taxonomy): domain Eukaryota; kingdom Metazoa; phylum Arthropoda; class Insecta; order Coleoptera; family Cerambycidae; genus Leptura; species Leptura quadrifasciata. The sequence continues at coordinate 50,625,094 of OY776678.1, forward strand.
CTATTTTTGAGATTGTTAAGCTTCAACATTATAAAAAAAATATATGAATCAGAAAAAAGCACAAAATTGTTTATTTTCCTTGACAAAGCAAACATCTGCTCTTTCATAGTTCCGTTCCAAGAATTGAACATATTATTTTAGCGTACAAATGATTTTCATACATTATATAAACAAATGCATACACACACTTACATATGTATTTAGACAAAAAGCAAATAAGTAAAAAAGAAAATAAAAGTAAGTGGAAAAAAAGTATTTCAATAGCGACTCTATAAACTTAAAATCATAGTTAAAACAAATATGAACATATTAAGCTGTAGTCTAAGATAATTTATATACTGTCTTTTAAGCCGTTCTAATTCGGTTTTTTTTCTGTAAATAATTTAGAATTAATACAATATTGTGTCATGTAGCAAGCGACCAGAGTCTTACCTCCTTCGCACGGTCATAAAGAACGTGATATATATATTAAGAGTTTCCTGTCTATTGTCGCTTCTAAAATATACAGGGTGTCCCAACCAAAAGTAGGCACCCTGAATAACTTTGGAGATAAATTTTTTTTGAAAAGTTGGTGAAACACGTCGACCTTGTTTCCAAGGGGGGCATATTTTAATGTAATACTTGTATATCTATCATCATCCCTCTACTCTACACGGCCACCCCCTCAAAAAATTCAAACGGCAAAGGGGGTCGAGTGATACGTCTTTTGAATGTCTTTTAATTTTGTACATAACTGTGTATTTTTTAAAACTTTTATGGATTCGTTTCTGAGAAATAAATTGTTTCATTGTTTTAGGTTCGGGAAATAAAAACAAAAGAAGCAGTTTAAATTATCGTGCACGTGTATTGTTCAAAATGCCCTCCACCGATTTCCATACAGTAGTATAATCTGTTTTTACATTCTGTACGAATATTTCTGAAGATATCAGGAGTCAATAAACCGCATTCTCGAACAATTCTTTCACGTAACTCTTCCAGAGATGCATGTTTTGCTGCAAATACCTTCGATTTCAAATATCCACACAGAAAGAAATTCAAGTGAGTTAAATCGGGTGACCTAGCAGGCCACTCCACAGGATCTCTCCTTCCAAACTATTGCTCAAGAAACCGATTATCAAAAAATTGACGGACTGCTATAGCAAAATGTAGGAATGCCCCATCCTGTTGAAAAAACAGTTCGCCCTCTAAAAGATTATCGTCTTCTTCGAGGATTTGGGTAATCATTGGGTCGATGTTATTTTCTAACAGATCGAGGTACCTTTCGCCATTTAAATTGTCATGAATAAAAAACTGCCCGACAATGTGATCCCGTAAGATGCCAGCCCACACATTTAACTTCTGAGGCCTTTGGGTATGAGTTTCCATGAACAAATTTGGATTGGTTTCACTCCAATACCTACAATTTTGCCTCCTCATTTAAATAAAATGTCGATTCATTAGAAAAACACGTATTATACAGTAGATTGGCATTACCGTTTAATTGTTCACTAAAAATCTCACAGAATTCAATCCGACTATCAGGATCATCTTCGTTTAATTCGTGTGCCAATTTAAATTTATATGGATGAAATTTGTGGGCCTTCAGAATTCGATGAACACTGCTTCGTGATACATCGGAAGCCTCAGCTACTTTCCTGATCCTGATTATCCATCTTCAAATGACCCAGAACTGCCACTTCGACTGATTCATTCCTAATCAGTCGCTGAGGTTCATGCTTTTTGTTTCCTTCAGAACCCGTTTCCATAAATGATTTCAATAATTGTAAAACATACAAAACCTTTCTATCTTGGTGATTTCTATTGAATATGCGCTCCATAGCTCTAACACAATTATCGTTTTTAAAATAAACGCTGACAATTTCTATTCTCTCCTGAAGGGTATAAACCATTTTGAGAACTAACTCTGGTAAAATGTATCTCGATTTAAAATTGGTTATGAACAAATTCTGTACAAGGACTATCAAATACTTAGGAGTCTTTTATTATTCTAAAACTAAAAGAACAAGGAAAGTGTTTTTTGTCGAAAAAACTCTTGTTGATTTGAGAGCACTAAAAAATGTAGTTTTTTAAATAAAATTCCAATACCCAGTGGCGTGTATTTTAGATTTTTTAAACAATTTCGATTGTGTGTAGTCATCAAAAATAATATTTATTTTACATCGGAACAAATCGATAAAAGTTAAAGAAAATATACAATTATGTAGGGAATTGAAAGATTTTTCAAGATGTATCACTCAACCCCCCTTGCCATTTGAATTTTTTGAGGGGGTGGCCATGTAGGGTAGAGCGATAATGATAGGTATACAAGTATTACATTAAAATATGTCCCCCTTGGAAACAAGGTCGACGTGTTTCATCATTTAAAAAAAAAAAATTATCTCCAAAGTTATTCAGGGTGCCTACTTTTGGTTAGGACACCCTGTATAAACAACTTTGCTGAGAAATTCATGAATTTCTGGATTCAAATCTTAGAAATAAAGTTTGTGTGTAGGTGTCTGTATAGGCACATCTGCAAGCACCATAACTTACCTATATTAAACTTATTATATTGATTTCATTTGGTAGTTATATAAAATTAGTTGGATTTGACCGAAATTAAAAGATGTACGCATGTGTGTATCTTATTAATTTTAAGCCAAAGGTATCGCACAAAATGAAGTCTAGAGCCATCTAAACTTCCAGTATTTTAAGTATGTTTAATAGCTACATTTAAACAGTTTTTAACTAGAACATTTACTTGATATATCGCCTTTTCTCCTGCCAGATATAAATTGCTAGTAAATTATTCTATGCATATAATAAATCTATTACTTTAAAAAATTCTTATTTATTTAAACATATTTTATTAATACATTCAAATCGTATTTTTCATGTTTTGTAAAATAAAGTAAATAAAATTATACAAAATTTTTCATCTTTATTTAGACAGATGTTCATCTCATCTCATATCTAAAACCTTTTAACAGGTCAAATAATAATCGATTGTGACGTTCATACACAAACCATAACAACTAACAATTTATTTTATTATATTTACGTTATCTGTATCGACCCTTGTTTGGTGTCAACGTATTTATTTCTTCATTTGTTTACATTGCCTTCATTTTGAACAAATAGCGACCGGTATAAAACTGAAATAGTATTTATTGTTGAAAACCGAAAAAGGGGCCAAATAATGATAACGAATCTTTTGATCAATGAATGCTTATTGAAAATAATTGGAAGACGAATGTATAAGCAATTATAATAACGATTTTAATTATTAAAATAAAATTCAAATATACGATGAAATACAAATTAGAGTAGGATCAATGAATTAATTTCAGTATATTGTATTATGTGTATGTTTTTTTTGCTTAATGTTCCACTTCTAGCTCAGTGTATCACTTGTAATATCGACAGCGTAAATTATTGCAATATTAATGTTACCCATAACAAAATAAGTGAATATCAATGGTCGAGCCATAGCTCAGAGTAGATATCAGGACCAAGAGCGTTATCAAAAATTACACCGAAAACAGTTTACCGAAGGAAAATTAAACTAAGCAGGCTGTGTAAGTTGTGTACTTAACATATACAGCAACAGTGACGGATTAAAGAATTTGCCGCTTTACGCAAACCTAAAATTTCCGCCTCTAATAATAATAATAGGAAAGTAGCTAATTTCACATTAAATAAAAAAGTGTAAGTTGTGATTTACTTAATACCTAAATAATAATTTCTAAATATGATAAAAGCAAATAAGTAAGGAATAATTAGGTAATTGTAAAAATAATAAGGGTAATTATTACCTGTATTAAAACAGTTTTCGCCGTGATTTTCTTGCGGCAAAGTCATTAATGGTAGACTCAAAGTTAATATTATTTATTTTACATTATTATATTATTTAGGCGCCTTGATGGACGGCACCCGACAACCGATAGCGGCATAGTAAATTATGTCTATTCATTATTATGTTATGTTACAAGTTACAAAGTTATATAAGTGCAAGTTGTGCAGTCGAGCGAATTTTTATTATTCTGATTTTGCCTGCCGCCCCTAAAAATCTGCCGCCTTACGCCCGTGCGTAATTAGCGTATAGGGTAATCCAGCACTGTACAGCAAGTATGAATCGTGTTCATAATTTTGAAAAAGGAAATAGATAAATGTAAAATTGACCTATTTTGTTCATTTGCTTGGATTTTAAAGAACTGTTTTTCCCATTTTTCCATTTCATGGAAATTTAATTTGCCATACTCCAATTTTTCAAATAGTACCCTCTATGTTTTATTTTTTTATCAGATAGATTAGTGTATATTTGCTTTAGACTGGTTTTTCCCGATTAAAAATTGAATAATAATAATAAACGTCTTTATTATTTTTTTTGTATTACAATACAATATATCAATTTAACAATAATTTACATTACAAAAAAAAATAAATGGCGAAGTTCAGGTTTCCACATAAAAGATATGTGGTAACTCTTCTTCCACTTAACCAGAGACTAATATAATTTTTCATATGTTTATAATGACGCTTATGCATCTATAAAGTAATAGGATATATGGCACAGGTATGTAATAAATATACAATTATATTCTTTAAGGTTAAAATGGAATATATAAAAAATTAATACATTATATTAAATTAATTTGACGACTGAGTAGAATTTTTTTATATTTTGTCTTGTCTTGTTTGCTTTAAATCATTTTCCATATTGTTGTAAACTTTGCAGATTTGATAGCTGTAAGATCGTTTAAAAAGTTCAAGTTGATGCATTGGAGGTGTCAATAATCCCTTGAATCTAGCATTTATAGTGTGTATATCCGTTCTGAATTTAATTTTTTTATACGAGTACAGGCTATGTCAACCTCTGATGGAGGAAAGGAGTAGTTCAGCTGCGAATCATCAGCATATAAATGAATTTCACCATATTTTAAATAACTAATAAAGTCACTGGAATAGATGGTGAACAGTAAGGGACCAAGAACGGACTCCTGCGGTACGCCAGTTTTTAAGGTGACAACTTCCGAAGTTGAGCCATCCAAACATGCTTTCTGCTCTCTGTTCTTTAAGTAGTTTGCGAATAATTCTGTTGCACTTTCCGAGAGTCCGATGTATTTTAGAATAACTAAGTGTATCGAAGGCTCTACTGAAGTCCAACAGTACTAAAACAGTGCAATTTCCTTTATCAGAGGCAGCAATAATATGCAAAAGTGCAGTAGTACAGCTATATCCGGGCCTAAAACCAGATTGAGTCATGGGTAATAAGTTATGTAATGCTAAGTACTCTCTCAATTGTTGGTCAATGATTTTTTCAACTACTTCAGATAAAGTTGGTAGAATACTTATACCACGAAGGTCTTTAAACTCTGCAGGATTGGATTGTTTTGGCAGCACTGTTACCAATGAAATTTTCCACAATGTGGGAAAAATATTTTCGGTGAAGCAAACATTAACTATGTGGGTAATCTGTGGGATAATATGAGGACAGCACAACTTCAGAAGTTTTTTCGTTCACACCATCACATCCAGTGGCATTGGTAGAAATATCGTTAATTAGTTTTATAACTAAATTTACATTTACTGCTTGGAATTTAATGTTATTGTTGTTAAGAGGGTTATTTCTATAATAATTTATAAGTGATTCTGGTATAGACAAGTTTGTTGTTACATTAATTAGAAAATTATTTATTTCATTAACATTTTTTAAGCGGTTTGGGATATCTCTATTTTTATTTTGCGGCAATATATAGTTGTTTTTTAAAAATTTCCAATGTTCACGCGTATTAGTTGTATTAAAAAAATGTTCAAAATATGCTTTCTTTTCTCTTTATTGAACACAAATTAAAATAAATATTAAGCATTCGAATTATGTGTCCATATCTTGCAATAAGCTATGAAAAACAGATGAGTTATTTGTAATTAGAGAAAATTTATTTTGATAAATATGACAAAGATTTTGATGAATCTTTAGCAAAAAAACAAAATTCGCAGAATCAATACCAATTTATAAGTTATCATACCTGGCTGGACAGCAACTTACTAAATTTATACATATTATAATTAGAACAATACAACACAACTAATTACCAAACCTATAACAAAATAACGCCCATCCATTTCAGAAGACTTGTTCACTCTTCGAATAGTTTCTCTTATAGCACATTGTAATATGACTGGAGTTATGGATTAATAGGCATTTAAAATTTTATTTTGCAGTTCTTCTAATGTTGCAGACGGCGTTGAATGTACTTTTTCAGCTAACTCCAAAAACATCAAGTGGAGTTAGGTCTGGTGACCTAGCAGGCCACCGAATAGTTCCATTAGTAGATATTGCCCGGTTGTCAAACTTTGCACTAAGGTAATTTCGTACAAAAGCAGCATTATGCGACGGTGCTCCATCTTGTTGGAAGTACATATTTCTTAAATCTTCCAAGGAAAGTTTATCCAGTTCGTTTTCAATTTCGTTTTTTGCAAAAAGCATGGGATCAATTGTACCGATTTGCATCGAATTCCAGCCCACATATTCACTCCAAATCTATCCTGATGGTTACCTTCAAACATTTCTTGTAAATTTCCGAAATATTTAATGATCTTATGGAGGTCCATTCATATTCAAGTAAAAATATAGAATTACTACTTCTTTAGAAATTGAAGCGCCATGTGTAAATATCCAACGATTTTCGTAAGAAAAATTATGTAACGGTTCACCAGCCAATCACTTAACTGTATATTATTTGGAAACGAATTACTACCGGTATATCAAGCCCACATAAGACTGAAATTAAGAAGAGAATATAAAAGAGAAAGTCACTGATACGAGTTTACTAGTGAAGTAACGGTCAAACACATTTACTTTCGATTTTTAAAGCTAAAGGAAATCGCGATGTAATACGAACTGAAATAGTTTTATGCAATACAGTATTATTAGCAACAGACTTTTTCAATCCTATATAAATTAATATTTCTCGGTTTACTTGCAGAATTTCAAGGAAGTCGGTTTGGCTAATATTTACAAACAACTTTTTATAAATTTCATAATAGTACTTATTCCGAATTGTTAAATTTACTAATAGTTTGCATGAGATAGTGTAGTACTATCAATGATATCCAGTATTTATTTATTTATAGTTTGGTAACCAAACAGAAATGAGATACCGTTTAAATTTACTGCATTAGTAACAGTTAACTAAGAATAAGTAGAGTCTAATTTCTTCCATTCAATTTTACTTTAAACGAAATAGAACTAAACATAGGTATTAAAGTGCCTGAAGAAGAAGATATCTATTTGGAATGTTTGTCTTTTCGATTCGTATGAACATTTTTTGTAAATGTATGTAAAGAAGTTGGCTTTCCCCCGCATTTCCTAAGTATAATAATCACTAAAAATGCATAAGAATATAATGTTGTTCCAGGTATCAGACTGAAACTCGCGAAGGCTTTTAGGATACCGTTAATATCTTTAATACATATGTACTATTAGACAAAAAAATTGACAAAAACAACCCACCATGATTCAATTTGATATTGCTCTCATAAACTATAAAATGCTTCACTAACATCTACTTCGAGCAGATTAAAACTTTAATATCTGGAATGAAACAATAAATAAAGTTATTTTATGAAGAATATGTTTGGAATTGGTTGGGAGGATGGTCAAAGAAAAATATTGAACCACAGCACTTATGGACCCCTTGTACTTCATCATTGTAGCAAACCCTCGCCTAGGCCTCCAGTCAACCTAATCTTGCGAAGTAGGTGGTGATGCTGCCTAGAGCCACCTCCCTTACATCGGCCAAAGTAGGCCAACGTTTTCCCAAAATTGATTCTCTGATTGATGAGCAGAATAGTCACATAGTACATGTTGCACCGTCTCATCATCTTGTTTACAACATCTGCAGGAAAGGTGTTTCGCTTAATCCCATATTGTGTAGATGTTTCTTAACGGATAGTGTCCAGTCTTAATTCCCTTCTTTACATTACCATCAACTTCCGATGTCCATAATATACCTAGTTTCATCGTTATAGATTTATTTAATCTTTGTTTTAGCAACTGGCTTATATATGAGCATATGGAAAACAGCTAAATTATGCCCCATAATCAAAACTGGAGACCCCTCCTTAATAAGTACCTAACTACAGACATATATAGCTATCTTTGCAATTTTGGAAAAATCTTGGAAATTATTATTTATTATAGTATATCATGTGAAATCAAACAGCATATACTTATACCTATTTATCAGTATGGTTTTATGGCAAAAAGATCGACCATTTCGAACCTGGCCTGTATCACATAGGATGTTTTGCGATACATTGAATTCGCAAGGCCAAGTAAATGTTGTATATACTGAAATTCAGAGGACGTTTGATAAAGTCAACCATTCTTTACTTCTTTCTGAACTTAAAGGGATTGAATTGTCAGAAAACTTTCCTATTTACTCAACAGAATGCAGTTTGTTCAATACGGTGGATATAATTCCCGTAGCTTCATTGTAGCAGCTGGAGTTCTTCAAGGGTCCAACTTTGGGCCACTTTTGTTCTAGATGTTCTTTAATGATCTATCCCTTAGTATGAGCTCCAAAAAATTATTTGTTTCAGACGATTTGAAAATCTATTCTAAAATAAGCAAGCTTGACGACTCCTTTTTTGCAAATCGCGCTGTACACGGTTAATGAATGGTACGAAAACAACTACTTGAAATAAGCATATCTAAATGTAATGTACTTTTACAATAACAAAAAGCCTGCCTTATTCGCATATATAATTAATAATATCATCCTGAAAAGTTCTTCAAACTTTAAGGGACTTAACATAAGGAAAGAACAACATTTGGTTTTAATCTCAGTTTTTCGGTCATAATGCACTATTATTACGTCATTTTCTAAGGTGCTTGGATATTGTAACAGGAGCTGGGACAGTTTTCCATACGTTAACACTTTGAAATTAATATATGTCTTTTATAAGAGGCAAGCTGAATAAGATTGAATATTATGCATTAATCACATTAAAAATTTGAAAAAAATGCATAGCATTACAATGCTCTGGCTAAGTCAGTTTCCGGTGAAATTCAAAGTAAGTTTTTGTGCTCCGCGATTAAAGTTGCAAAAAAACCCCGTGTTTAAATCATTGCTTCATCCGACCGACGCTTAAATTAATTAAAACGAGTGGCCGTGCTACTTTCTTGGCCGAAACCAAGTAAAAAAGAGTTTAATTTTAATAATTTGCCCCAGCGCATAAAACAAATTGTAAATTTTTCCCGAGCAAATATTTTAATCTACCATTTTAAGTGGGAATTTCTACTATCGACAAGTTACCTTGCATTACTTTGTTAATTTTAACTATTTTATTAATACATATGTTTACAATGTTGTTCGTAATCTAAATAAGTTACTTTCATTCATTTTAAATCAAAGTGTTATTATTCCAAGAGGAATACATATACAGGGAGTAGACTTTGACCCTGTCCAAGTAATAAAAACATTCAGTGCTAAATAATAAACTATTATACTAAATAATTAGTGAACTAAACATAAAAAACCATATATAGGGTGTAGCATTGACCCTGACCAGCAGATTCGAAGCAATCCCCCAAACTTCAAAATTTCAAAAATAAAATGCACTTACGGTCTCAGGGGTCTCTACTCAAGCTATCTACGACAAACTTCATTATTTTTTGTAACACGAGAGGCTAGTAGGTGTTCACAAGGAAACCGCGTCCTCGCTTTACATATTCCAGCGGCATGTGTATCAATGTAAGCGCGGAAGCTATACAATCTTGGGCGAGTGTTGTGTAGAGGATATACCATCCTTCGCAGAAGATGTAAAGTCGTCGGTCTATTAAATGTTAGGCAAATAAAAGATTCCTACTCTTCGAAAGAGAAGAGGTTGGGCAAAATTCCTGGTTGGGGGTAGCTCGTCTACAGGCGACGGTGTCTGGCCTCAGTAGCGGAAATAGGCCGACGTTAAATAAATGTAAAACAAAGCAAAAATATGGTTCGAACTATGAGATATGTGAATGACACTGCCGGACGATGGGTAACCCTTATAAAAGAATACAATAAACGACACACTTTCGACGAGAACCAAAAAGATACTTATTGTACTGTCTTACCACCTCAATAAAAAAAAAAAGATTCATGCCAGGAGATTTGGGGAGTTCCATCCTCAAGCTTTGTGTGGCTTGAGGAATGAGGAGCCCTGCCGAAATGCCATCATCTGCGGGGGTAGCGCAATGAGTCCCCTTTCGAGACCTGAGTGCATGTGGGCGCAACCACGATAATCTTCTCCTTTTAAATAAGAAGTACTCAGCTTTATTTCGCTAAAAAAGGTGTTACAGCGCGTTCTTAGTAAAATATGCTTATAAAACATAATTTTATTATTTCTATATAAATTCAAAATTTAGATTTTGTTAGCGGCCCTTACAAGTTATAAAAAAAATTTGAAGAAATTATTTGTACATCTCCATATGACAGAAAAGTAAATTAAAGAAGAAGAAACCTCCTTTGTTCGGTGCCACTTAAAATCCACTCTCATTAGAGAAAGATATTTTTCTATTTTAACGAAAAGCAAATAAATAGATTATAAATGCATTTAACACTAAACTTTAAACGAACATTTCAAAAATACTTCAATGTGTTGAAATAGAAGTTATATTATAAAAGATTATACCGGTGTACTAACAAGACCTTATCAGTTATCTTATGTTATGAAAGAAACTTTATTTATTCAACTGGATAAAGAGATATTCATTCAATAATTCTCTAAAGGGAGATCAATTTATTTGAAACCACTTAGAATAAATGCATGTGAAGATAATGCATTTATATCATTTACCGCTTTCACACGCGATCATCATGATATAAAATTATATTAAACTATTATAAAACTGTGGAAAGCGCTGATAAATTACATCCTAACTTTAATTATAAATATTAGAAATAGCGTTAATGGCAATTAATCTTTAATAATTAATAAATCTTTATCTCCTTGAATTTGCCGGTATTTAAATGTTTATCTCGTAAGTAATTGTACGTAAAGAAAATCTGCATGTGGATTAGGTCAATTCATACCGATTAACTTAATTTACCTCTTACCTTCTGGTGTTTGTTGAAGCTGTTAGTCAGTTACTATGTAGCAGCTCGCTTGCCCACTTCCCTCAAGATGTTCCCACAAATTCAACGGTTTGGCAAGAGACCCATGATGGTAACCAAGAAAGAAAAAATAAACAAAAAACAGGAGGTACATTAATTACTATTATTGAATTTTAATTTTAATTATGGATGTATGATAGATAAAATAAGCCAACCATTTTCTATCAATCCATCTATTTATTTTACGGTATATGACTATAATTGATGACCCCGACGTGATACTATATATTCCTCTCTTGGAAAATTGCAACCGTGGTTAGTATATATTTTGACCCCATGGAAGATTTTTGATTCCTGTACGGCCGTTGAAGGAGCTCGGAAGGCATCACCTCAAGGGCAGATTTTGGATTATATTTTATGGTGAGTTGTGTATTCATCACCTCTAGTTAAACGACATAGAACAGTCAGTCAATCGCGATGTCACAGCCCGCAAAGGAAATTTTAATTGATGATTCAGTAGTTACGGTTCGTGATCAATATGTCGCGACCATTAGGCTTTCACCTTTTTGGGTCTTGAAACCTGAGGTCTGGTTTGCTCAAATTGAGTCGCAATTTTCCGTGGCTCGTATCAGCAATGATCGCAAGAAGTATGACCAGGTAGTTGCTAGATTGCCTTTAGAGGTTATCAATAATGTCTACGATATTGTAGCTAACCCTCCTGAGCGGGATTTATATATTAATTTAAAGCAAACATTAATTTCGCGTTTAACTTCTAGTGAGGAGAAGCGTTTAGATGATCTGCTCTTTGGCTGCCAAATGGGAGACCTCAAACCTTCCGATTTTTATTGGTCTATGTTGAGTGTTGTTGGAGGATTCCATATGGTTAGCCAAAAGTTGCTCATTAAGTTATGGAAGAAACGTTTACCCAAAACTATTTTTATTGCAGTTACCCCTCTGGTAAGAGTGACATCAAAGAAATAATAGATATTGCGGATTGTATTTGGGAATCGTGCCAGAACTCAATGGTGGCGTCTGTATATTCCAAAGGTCCGATGGGAAACTCATTGGTATCCCCTTTTAACGTGGAACCCGTGCCTTTTGTATTGGATTTGGTAACAATGTTCAAGAAACTTTCAACTACTTTTCAGAATACTTTAGATCAGGTTTTGCAGCAGCAAGAAGTTTTTAATTCTCAACTGCATGCTATTCAGCCTAAAGTCACTTCTTCAAATTCTGATTCGCAGCTAATTCTTCATTCTGTAGGAATCGAAGCAACTCCAGGGCCCGTTCGTCAATCCGTAATAATGCCCATAATAATTTCGATCCTACAAATAACACAGTTTGTTATTGGCATCAACTCTATAAAAATAAAGCCTTTCGCTGTGGTGCAGCACTAGCTAAGGTGTTAACATTTAGGGGTACATCACTCCCATTTCCTATGCTCACATTTATGGGTCGGTCTCATAGCATTATTAGTCGAGCTGGTATATTTACTATTAGGTCTAGGTGGAGGAGTTTGTTGTCCTGTAATTGGGCGCGCATGTTGTGAGTTCCTCTAGAAGCAGCCCGGTAGGAGGAATTCAACATAGACAAACTGTAGGTAAAATTAGGATTAATTGCGTTGGGTGTCGGTCAGCGAGGAGTAGGTTTGATGTGGTTCAATGGGTTCAGGAACCACCTAAAATCTTGGTCCCTGGGCCACCGAAGGTATAAGGAATGGAAGAGTGGTTGTGGGAAGATATTACTGTTTTGGTGCCTCATTGCTTGAGCTCTCTGCATATACTGGCTATTCAGAAAAGCCCTGCGATCTTACTTTCTTTGAGCCAAGGCGACATAGAGAGGTTTGCATCCTACCATTCATCTCAGCGACGACTTTGGTTGCTTCTGCTGGGGAAGTGAAACAAACAAAACAAAATCCCTTGCTTCGACCATTTTCTGCCATGACTTTAGCGGACGTGATGGTACCTTACGTAGCAAATTCTTTACCAAGTTTTTCATCGTCGAACGAATCATCCAGATTTTTAACGTAGAGGTTGATCCTTGAAAGCGACTGTACCGCCCTATTTTGAGTTGTTCATATCTCATTTTTAGTTCGTTGATGCGTTTAGTCTTCTTTTGTGCTCGTCCGACATACAAAATATTGCCATCTACTTCTTTGCCATTTATTACTTCAACTGCCTTTTCTACGGACTTTGCCTCTTCAAACGCAACAAAACCAAAACCCTTGGATGTTCTATCGATTTGTCGCATCACCACGCTACCAGTGATTTTCCCATAATTGTTAAACATCTCGTAATATTTTTCATCTGACTGACATATTGGGACCGAAATTCTTTACATAGATATTCGTAAATTGTTTACCTTTCTCATCTAATTCTTTTTTGCCTTCTGTTCGTCACAGGTCTCCAGGACTATAAATATTTATGAAAATAATGGAAAGCTTCAAAATTAAAACACTACGCTTAAGACACTTTCTTCTAAGGGTATAGAAGTAAATTGGGGTAAGCAGTCATATTATGGACTGATATATGCCATGTATGTATGTATGTTTATAATGTGTCTTGCTAAGACTGGAACCTCTCTAAATTTCCAAACACAAGGATTTAATCTGAGCCAAAATGAATTACTACAGCATAGGCTATTCTTCTGCTAGCCGAAGGAGAAGGGGTCTCTAGACCTCTCTACTGTGAATCACACAAGCTCACTTTCACCACGCCCTAATCCACTATTCTTGTCTTATTCTACCAAAGTATCTGCTAACCTAACAGTGCTCTCTTCAGTATGTATAACTCTACTGAAATATTTTCACCTGTATTATCTTTGATCAAAACGTCATCTTCCATTAATGCATTTCTTTGTAAATATATGAAATTTTTAACTATATTTTTAACCAGACGTCATCAAAGAATAGGTTGATAGCATCCTGTATAATGGACTGACGTCACAAAAAACGAAAATGATTTCAACTGTTCAGTTTCCACATTAAATTCTACCATAGCAAGGTATCTACCCCACCCAAAGCAGTGCTCGTATCAGGAAATTATGCAAAATTATAATGGTACTTTAGATGGTAACATATGAGAGTTGGACTGACGCAGTACGCACAGACTCACTTGTTTGTATTCACTATGTAAAAAATATGTACACCCAAAATCCTATGAACAAAATATAACCGATACCCGCCACTTACTCGTCATCAAAAGCAACTCTGCAAGAATATTGAAACTGGTACCATCTCACCTCGATATTACCGGCAACGAGAGAGGCGATCAAGCAGCCTTATGGTTTGATCTGTCCGTAGAAGTGACCCAACTTTGTAAAGTTGTAAAAATCTCGCTAAAACAAACGATCATAACTAAGTTGCAAAATCTATGGAACCGTCAGTCAAATACTAAGTGATATAATTTAAATTACGAATGTTGTCGTTCACGCCATCAATTTAGGTATGTACTTATCAACGACATGAGATTTCTTTATCCTTCTAAATACAAAGCGCAGGAAGTCACGTCTGCTGACGCTATGACAGAAGTTCCAAACTTAGCAATCCACTGTATAAATGAACAATACAACCGCTAGTCGTAGACGCAACCAACGTTCAGCATTCTGTCAGTTCTCTTCAATTTAGTAGCGTGATTGACCAAAAAACGCAGTAACCAGTGACACGGTGGTGAAATTAGATGAGTATTTAAATCAGGAAAAATGTTACGCTCTAGTTTCGTCGTTTGTAATATATGAATATCTGGTTGTATATCGGTCAGAACGTTTCTGAAATTTAAAATCTCTTTAGTTCGAGAGTTGGTTGCGAGAGGCGTAGTTGTACTAACAGCCGACTAATTGGTTCGGAGGTCATTGTTTCGACGAATTTTAAGGCACTCTGATGTGATTTTATGAGTAGTGAATATTGGTAGATTGTCTCGTTGAATAACGGCTATATAATCATATTAATATTATTAGCCGTTACTCGAGTCCGAGTATAAAAATGTTACAGTCGATAAATTGTGTACAATAAAAAACAAGTAAAAGGTGTAGTCTATTGTAATTCCCATTCATCTACGGTGCACACGACTATGGCTATAGAGGCCAATTCAGGAGAGCACATGTCGACTGCAGTCAGGACAAACATAGACCTGGTTAGGTCTTGGATTCGGCCTTCTTGCAGCAACATTTCCTTGATAGCTGGCCACAACCCCTCGCCATTCGGTTCTGTCCGCTGCAAGTTGTTCCCATTGCTCGTCTGTAATACCGCAGGATTTTAGATTTTCATGGAGAGCGTCTTTGAACCTCTTTCGTTGACCGCCACGCCTTCTTCTACCTCTTAGCAATTCACCATAAAGTGTACATTTAAGAAGGCGGTTATCATGCATACGATGAACGTGACCTGCCCATCTTAGGCGTGCTCTTGGAATAAGCACCTCAATTGGAAGGCTATTCGCTCTCCTGAGCACTTCCACGTTTGATATGTCATGGAACCAACGGATTTTCATCATACTTCTGAGGTGTCTTTGCTGAAAACGTTCTAGTTCTTTCACATGACGACGGTAAGTGACCCAGCTTTCACATCCATATAGCAGTGTTAGAATGACAACTGCTCTGTAGACAGCCATTTTTGTTGACAAAGCAAGGTCGTGGTTGTCAAATACTCTCTCTCTAAGTCCCCAGAGTGCTCTAGATGCAGCGTTAATTCTATTGCGAATCTCGCTGTCCATGTTTGCTTTGGCATTAACAACGTTGCCTAAGTAATTGAACTGATCCACCACTTCAAGAGAATTTCCGTTAAGTGTAATGTCTATTTGGTTCACTTGATGAGGAGTTGACATAATCTTAGTCTTTCCAATGTTGATTTTAAGTCCTAAGGAATCATAGTTCTGGGCATACACATCTAAAAGTTCTTGAAGCTCTTCCGGCGTAGAGGCTAAAAGTGCACAGTCATCCGCATACTGGAGATCACAAATGAATCGTGTGCGTGTCTTCGTGAAAGCTCTAAAGCGCCCTATGTTAAAGAGACTGCCATCAAAACGTTATCTGAAACCTATTCCTCTGACTGTTAGTTTGTTGTCAACAATAATTGTTAGAGCAGTGGTAAACAAATTAAAGAGTAGGGGTGCCAGGACACATCCCTGCCTAACTCCAGTGAGGGTTTGGAAATGTTCGGTTGCCTCGTTATTATACATAACCTGGGCGTTGTTGTTTGTATGTAGACTGCGACATACTTCCACAAATTTTCTAGGGATACCTAAGCGGAACATAATTTTCCAGAGCACTTCCCTGTCCACCGAGTCAAACGCCTTGGTTAAATCAATGAAGGCCATGTGAATTTCTCCTTGATGTTCGAGTGCTTTTTCTTGAAGCTGTTTAAGTGTGAAGATTAAATCCGATGTGCCTCGGTTTGGTCTAAAGCCACTCTGTGTTTCAGGAAGTAACTTTTCCATAACAGGTGTTAGCCTATTTGTCATCGCTTTAGTGAGTATCTTCCCTCCAACAGCCAGGAGAGCTATACCCCTGTAATTTCCACAGTCCGCAGCGCTCCCTTATTGAGGGATAAGATTTATAATATCGTGATCGGCTTGACTTTGCTGGTTAAGAATGTTAGAGTAGTGTTCTTTCCATCGGGCTCTTATTTCCTGGTCTTCTTTGAGGAGATTTCCATTTAAATCTTTAATAGGGCACATATTTTTCCGACTGGGGCCGTACACTGCTTTTACTCCTTGAAAGAAATTCCTGTAGTCGTGTGAATCGGCGTACCTTTGAATTTCTCTGGCCTTGCTTGCCCACCACTCGTTCTTTATTCTTCTGATTTCGCGTTGCGTTTCATACTTAGATTGGGTAAAAGCTTCTGCTTTTGATGAGTCGTTGGGGTGGTTGATAGCGTTTTGGAAGGCAATATGTTTGCGGTCAAGAAGTTCTGGTATAAAAGCTTCATTATCATTGAACCAGTCCTCCTGTTTTTTACTTGCTGCAGTGCCAAGAATTTCCTCACTCGCACTTTTTAAACTGTCTTTAATTTGCGTCCAGATAGCAGCGACACTCAAATTCTCTTGAACTTTTTGCTTTAGCTGTTCGACGGTTTGTTGGTCACGCAATTTACTAATACAGAGACGGATAAATCATAAATCACCCAAGAATCGTGGTGAGCGTCATGTGAGGTTATTGATACCCATAGTTTTTGGTTGGAAAGTACTCGCTCACGTCCAGAATTCTGAGATTGTTATTATTTGTTAGAAAAAAAAAACCGGTTGAAAACAGTAAGTAGCCTTTTTCTTGAATCTCGAACGATAGTTGAATTCCTTTCCTTTTATACGGTTCTTTTTAAGACGACAGAAAAACCCATTGCTTTTTTGTATTGGAAAATCATATTTTACCCCGGAATTTCTCCTCTACGTGATCGTCTTTTTATGTTAGTTTTACGAAAAATGGGTTTTGATTGTTTGTAACTACTCCCTTTGTACTGGATATTTGGCAAAGATAGATGGTGTGTAACATTTCCTCCCGTTGCTGAAGGTGACCTGGAAGTAGCTAAGTGTAGAAGGTGTCGGTTGGAGCACTACATATTCGTCGAAGACCTCATTTCTAGAAGGCACGTACTGATGAGGGCTTAGTATCGTGGCAGGGCTGAGTGGTGCCCTGATCTCTGTGGTTTGTTCTCCCTGTGTAGCACTTGAAAACTATAAGTACCCACTTATTTTATTGTCGCTTGCAGAGGGACCCTTCAACAACGTACCACAATCCAGTACGTATAGTTGACCACCATATTCGGCTGGAGAGAATCATCTGCATACTTACTGTGTTTTAGTACCTATGTAAAATATCACCGATTTCCATTTTTTTAGTCTGTAAGTTTTATCTAAAGGGTGGGATTTTTATATATATTTATAGGTTTTTTATTAATTCGTGGGCTATGTAGCAGAAGTCATGTCTTAGGGCATGGTGAACTGTACTTGCCCAGTTAGGTTTTAAGAGTTTTTTTATATATATTGTCTGGCCAAAATTTTATTCTAGTAAGTCGCGTCACGGATTGTCAATAAGTCCTTTTTTTGTTTCCTAAAATCCTAGTTACTCCGCTGACCAAGGTTCAGGTCGAAGCTTTAGATCTTTCAGGATCGGTCAGCATTTAACCCTTTGTCTTTCTTTTCTTGACAATCAACCGACATACAGATATATCCTTAGGGGGTAATCTTTATTTTGTCATCGGGCCATCGTCGACGTATATAGCATTTTTATTGCTAACGAATTAAATATATTTACACTGTGTTTTCTTGTGACCATTCATCAAAACCACTTACCCACGCCAAAAATCGGTGAGTTAACCAGGTATACAAATTTTTGTTGGCTCACTGCCTCCAAGGAGGCTTTCTGTCATTAAAAAAAAATATGGATAACACCTCCGAAGAAGGGTGAGGTGACAGAAACGTAACGGAGGTGAATTATAAATCTAATTGCGGCAGCGAATGTTAAAATTTATTGTATTGCGTGCTACTATTGTCCATATATTTTAATTGCAAAATAGTTGTCTCTTGCAAACGTCGATACGCACATGCGTGTCATTCTGTGCGATCTTGAGATGATTTGATTCGGAAATTAGAGAGTGATGAGTTGAACGACAATATTTGAACTATATAACACAGAATGAATTGAAATAATTTAGCTTCCATGAACAAAAAACAAAACCATACATCGAACCTTAGGGACAAACCCGCACCACACATGGCTACCTAACGAAATTTGGTAACCTTCCTCTCTGCTATCAGTTGATGGTTATGGAACACACCAAAATATTGCTGAATAAATTTTCAAAAGCGACCCCCAATAGGATGAAAGAGTTTATATATTTACGTTTTTTCCGAATTGATAATTTTTTTTTTTATAGAAAATACTTTTATATATTTGTGTATTTTCTTATTTGGCGTTCCAATGTTTTGGTTATAAACTCTTAAAAAAGTTATGAATTAAGTAATTTGCATTAGACATTCCATTTTTTTTGGGACCAGTCCCGGAGTCCCGAAGTCTAATATCTACATCCCACAAACCCGAGGACTGTGGTAACCATACTTGATTTTTTTGAAGGAGGGAGGCACTCAAGAAACATATGCGGATTTTGACCTGCGATAATTAATATTTATACAATTTTGCTCCATTACGTGTGGAAGCTGAAGGAGGGTACGTGCCCTCAATGTTCCCCCTGGTTACGCCAATGTTCCAGGATTAATATGCCTAATTTAAATACTTCACTCAGTTCAAAAAATTAAGCAGTTTTTCTAGTAAGTATAATAACTGACATGCAATAACGAAAACCTAAAATGAACTAATGAAGTCTGAGTATTTCGTAATATTATGGACATTTTCCTTATATTTTTTTATAGATCTACAAGGCATTCAGTAACTAAGTACTGTCAATGTCGTGAGCAAAAATAAATAGGACAACTATTTTTACTTCCACGTCCAGTGGAAGTAAAGTAACGCAAAAAAAAAATATTTTTTTTCTTTTGTTGAAATAGGTTTAAAATGTCATGAAACGTCGAGATTTTAAATTTGAAAAAAAAAAATCCTGTCTGCCGGTCTGTCTGTAACTTTTTTGTGCGCACGTCTACTACGATATTGACTTGAAATTTGGTACACTTATATATTGTAACGAGATCTGGAACTAGATTATATTTTGATCCCATTCCGTTAAAGGGTTCGGGAGTAAATGGGGTAAATAAGGGTAAATAGGCAAAGCAAGCAGGTAAGAGTCCATAAAATTGCAATTTAGGGCATGTAGGAAGAGTCAAGATCTCAAAATTTTTTTGGCATCAGCCACCCCCCCACCCCCACTGTCACCCCCAATGCCACTCCCACACTATTACGAAAGGGAGTAAAGAAAATTAAAATGTGATTCAGTGTGTATACAAGAACGGAACTCCTCAAAAAATTTTTCTGGCGTTAGCTACCCCCTCTACCACCCCCACCCCATTAATAAAGGGATTAAAAAATTAAATTGGGATTTAGTGTGTATACGAGGACCAATGAACTCTAAAAATTTTTTGGCATTAGCCACCTCCTCACCACCCCCATTGCCACCCCCGCCCTATTATTAAAGGGAGTAAAAAATTAAATTGGGATTTAGTGTGTGTACGAGAACCAAGGGCAATTTTTTTTACATTCGTCGCCCTCTCTATCGCCCCCACTCTATTATTAAAAGGAATAAAATATTACATTGGGATTTAGTGTATATAAGACTTGGCTACAAAATCTGGATGTGGAAGTAGTGATTCCTTGGGCAGCGGTTTTTATAATGTAAATCTGTCTCTATTTGAATATGTAATAAGTAGCCGAAAATGACAACGACAATGTCACAAAAATTAAAGTTAGATGTACACAATTAAATTTGAGCAAAAATATGTTATAAAACTTTTTTTTGCGCACGACAGTACCTTCCTTTCAAGGGGTGATAAAATTAGAAAAAGTAAATTTAGTTGTGTATATAACATATACTCTATTTTGACGCTTTTAAGGATCAATAGGTTAATAGTAATTTTGCTAGTTAGTTTCCAAACGAAATATGTTTTTAGGGTGTACTGTCTGCTAAAACAATATCTACAAAATATGTTTTAATTAGTAGTTATTCTCCTTTTTTTCAGTTACTTTTATTGGCTACCCAGAATAACTTTTTTTATCAAAATAAAGGAGAAACACAAAGCAAATACCTTG
Source organism: Leptura quadrifasciata (assembly GCA_963675555.1). NCBI lineage: Eukaryota > Metazoa > Arthropoda > Insecta > Coleoptera > Cerambycidae > Leptura > Leptura quadrifasciata. Next base: position 50,645,853 of record OY776678.1, read on the forward strand.
GCCGGGTAAACACAAAAATACATTGAAATTGAATTGCTTCTCACCCATTGGCCTTTCCCACTAACCGAGTACACAATAAAATACATTATCTCAATTTGAAGGTTGTATTAGTAACTAATATTTATTTAATAGGACAATAATGACATATAAATAGTTGTGCATTTATGAAGAATACTCTTCAGTGAAAAGTATTTAGTATGAATTATACAGTGAATAAATATTTCTGCAAGGGATTGTTTTGTGTTAAACATTTTGAAGTACTATTCATGTTCAAATGTATCTTGAAATAACATATCATTATTTAAATGTGTTCTTGAACAACCAGCTGTAATATTTTAATATTTCTTCTTTTATATTTATTATTTATTATTAGCCGTTACTCGAGTCCGAGTATAAAAAAATGTTACAGTCGATAAATTGTGTACAATAAAGAACAAGTAACAGGTGTAGTTTTTATTGTAATTCCCATTCATCTACGGTGCACACGACTATGGCTATAGAGGCCAATTCGGGAGAGCACATGTCGACCGCAGTCAGGACAAACATAGATCTGGTTAGGTCTTGGATTCGGCCTTCTTGCAGCAACATTTCCTTGATAGCTGGCCACAACCCCTCGCCATTCGGTTCTGTCCGCTGCAAGTTGTTCCCATTGCTCGTCTGCAATACCGCAGGATTTTAGATTTTCATGGAGAGCGTCTTTGAACCTCTTTCGTTGACCGCCACGCCTTCTTCTACCGCTTAGCAATTCACCATAAAGTGTACATTTAGGAAGGCGGTTATCATGCATACGATGAACCATGCCCATCTTAGGCGTGCTCTTGAAATAAGCACCTCAATTGGAAGGCTGTTTGCTCTCCTGAGTACTTCCACGTTTGATATGTGATGGAACCAACGGATTTTCATCATACTTCTGAGGTGTCTTTGCTGAAAACCTTCTAATTCTTTCACATGACGACGGTAAGTGACCCAGCTTTCACATCCATATAGCAGTGTTGGAATGACAACTGCTCTGTAGACAGCCATTTTCGTTGACAAAGCAAGGTCGTGGTTGCCAAATACTCTCTCTCTAAGTCCCCAGAGTGCTCTAGATGCAGCGTTAATTCTATTGCGAATCTCGCTGTCCATGTTTGCTTTGTCATTAACAACGTTGCCTAAGTAATTGAACTGATCCACCACTTCAAGAGAATTTCCGTTAAGTGTAATGTCTATTTGGTTCACTTGATGAGGAGTTGACATAATCTTAGTCTTTCCAATGTTGATTTTAAGTCCCAAGGAATCATAGCCCTGGGCATACACATCTAAAAGTTCTTGAAGCTCTTCCGGCGTAGAGGCTAAAAGTGCACAGTCATCCGCATACTGGAGATCACAAATGAATCGTGTGCGTGTCTTCGTGAAAGCTCTAAAGCGCCTTATGTTAAAGAGACCGCCATCAAGACGGTATCTGAGACCTATTCCTCTGACTGTCAGTTTGTTGTCAACAATAATTGTTAGAGCAGTGGTAAACAAATTAAAGAGTAGGGGTGCCAGGACACATCCCTGCCTAACTCCAGTGAGGGTTTGGAAAGGTTCGGTTGCCTCATTATTATACATAACTTGGGCATTATTGTTTGTATGTAGACTGCGACATACTTCCACAAATTTTCTAGGGATACCTAAGCGGAACATAATTTTCCAGAGCACTTCCCTGTCCACCGAGTCAAACGCCTTGGTTAAATCAATGAAGGCCATGTGAATTTCTCCTTGATGTTCGAGTGCTTTTTCTTGAAGCTGTTTAAGTGTGAAGATTAAATCCGATGTGCCTCGGTTTGGTCTAAAGCCACTCTGTGTTTCAGGAAGTAACTTTTCCATAACAGGTGTTAGCCTATTTGCCATCGCTTTAGTGAGTATCTTCCCTCCAACAGCCAGGAGAGCTATACCCCTGTAATTTCCACAGTCCGCAGCGCTCCCTTTGTTTTTGAAGAGGTTGATTAAAAGTGTATCACGAAACTCCTGCGGAGCTTGACCACTTTCCCACAAGACATCAAACAGTTTTTTGAGGTAGGGTATGAGCTCTGACGACACAGCTTTAAAGATATCAGCGGGAGTGTGTCGGTGCCGGGAGATTTGTTATTTTTTAGCTGCCCAATGGCGGTTAAGATCTCTTCCGTTGTTAGTGGCTTATCTAAGTCTTCGAAGGTGTCGTATTGAGGGATAAGATTTATAATATCGTGATCGGCTTGACTTTGCTGGTTAAGAATGTTAGAGTAGTGTTCTTTCCATCGGGCTCTTATTTCCTGGTCTTCTTTGAGGAGATTTCCATTTAAATCTTTAATAGGGCACATATTTTTCCGACTGGGGCCGTACACTGCTTTTACTCCTTGAAAGAAATTCCTGTAGTCGTGTGAATTGGCGTACCTTTGAATTTCTCTGGCCTTGCTTGCCCACCACTCGTTCTTTATTCTTCTGATTTCGCGTTGCGTTTCATACTTAGATTGGGTAAAAGCTTCTGCTTTTGATGAATCGTTGGGGTGGTTGATAGCGTTTTGGAAGGCAATATGTTTGCGGTCAAGAAGTTCTTGTACAAAAGCTTCATTATCATTGAACCAGTCCTCCTGTTTTTTACTTGCTACAGTGCCAAGAATTTCCTCACTCGCACTTTTTAAACTGTCTTTAATTTGTGTCCAGGTAGCAGCGACATCTACAGAATTGGTTTCTTCTAGTGCACTCAAATTCTCTTGAACTTTTTGCTTTAGCTGTTCGACGGTTTGTTGGTCACGCAATTTACTAATACAGAGACGGGGTCTACGTTTTACTTGAGTTCTTCGGTGTTTGGGTCTCATAACAATTTTCATTTTAGAGACAACAGGACGATGATCGGTCCAACATTCGCTATCAATGCGCGCCTTTGTAATTTGGACGTCCTTGAGATGCTTCCTACGTACGATGCCGTAGATGCCAGTGACCTGATCTGGGGTGACGCCAGGTGCCTTTAAATTTATCCTTTTATCGGAAAATGGTGTTTGTTATAACTAGATCATGTTCAGCGCATTTAGTTAGGAGTAGTTGACCGTTAGCGTTCATGTTGCCCAAACCGTTCTTGCCTATGATGCCTGGCCAGGTGTCTGCATCTCTCCCTACTCTAGCGTTAAAATCGCCAAGAATAACGAGTCGTTCCGTTTTAGGTATTCTACAGAGGGTTTCTTCCAGCTGTTGATAGAAGCTTTCCTTGGTTTCGTGACTTGCATCCAGAGTGGGAGCGTAGGCGCTTATTAGATTTACCGCGTTGCCATCTGATAGCTCATACCGTAGCAGCATTAGACGCTCGAATAGGCCTTGTGGTACTTGTGTTAAGTTGGATACAAGTTGATTCCGAACGGCAAATCCTACTCCATGTTGTCTTCTTGAATTGGTGGGAAGACCTTTCCAATAGAAGGTGTAGTACTTTTCTGTGAGAGAGCCTTCCTCCAAAAATCGAGTTTCGCTGAGAGCTGCAACGTCAACATTGAGTCGGTGAAGTTCTCTATCTATTAGAGCAGTTCTTCTTTCAGGCCGATCGGTGCGAGTGCTGTCGTTCAAAGTACGAACATTCCAAGCGCCGTAGATGAAAGAATTCGTTTTGTTGGATTTAACTTGTCGGTGTTTTTTCGATATTCGATGAGGTGTCCCTGTGGGCACCCTCCCCGGAGATCCGATCGGGAGGGTATTTTACCTCCGGATGATTTTGTCCCACTTGAACGCTCCATCATTTTTAAAGCCTTAATCGACTGAAAACGAAGCTGCATTTGAAGTTTTAGCTGGAGCAGGTATGCAACTGACCAGCTCGGTTGCGGAAGGCGAGTGGTGTGGTCCCATGGCACAGAAGGAGACTTCCTCTCCTCTCCTTCTTTTATAATAACCATACTCACACCTGAAGGTATAGATAATATTGTTTTTGTGCATATACAAAGTACAAAGAAGTTAATAGGATTGTAGTTTTCTGTTGTCAGATTTTTGTCAATATGAAGTAAACGATATTTGATATTATACATACTGTTTCAGTTATGCCTTTTTAACAATTTCTTTTACCTTTTAACTTATGAAATGTTTTTTCAGATAATAAAAATGCACTAATAGTGTGATCAGATTTGAATCAACAGTATGTATACAGATGACTTTTATATTGATATTAAATATTAGATATTGAGTGCATGAAAGTTTTTAGTATATTTTTTGAGATTCATATTGACTTCTTGTGGGGAATGTCATTACATAATCCTTTCATTGATTTTACTTTGTTGATGTGCCAGTATGATCAGATTTAGATCAACAGTATATCTAGAAAGTTTTTCATATTAAGGGCGCCACAAACTATCAGTCTAGCTTTCAGTTGCGACTGAACAGTTTGAACTGATACGATAAACGTATGGTATGTGGTAGTTTTATCGTTCAGTTTTAAGGTACCCATTCACATACAGTTAACCTGCAGTCCCAGGACTGTACGATCTGAACTGAGGATTTAAATTTCTTCGAGCCCCACACTATTCAGTTAACTCTAACGATGCGGCCCTCAGTTTTCAGACTGACAGTTTTTGAACTGCAGGCGAACTAAGATTTCACCACACACAAACGGTTTGACAGTCCGATCGCTAGTGCCAAAGATGACCATAAGAACGCCTTGATTTTCTCATGCTTTTTAGTTCTTTTCGAAAAGCACTTCGTAAATTATTAATTTTCTTTTTAACTGTACCAATTGTTGCATTTTTATCGACACTTATATACAATTCTAGTAATTTTTCGTAGGCTGTATTTCTTTAGCGTTTATTAGAATATGATTTGGTTTTTATTTTCCAAAAACAAGGCACTTGTCTATATAAATCGATAAATTCGCTTAAAAACGCAGTAGTATTGCTCGATTCTGCCATTTTGCTACAAAATTAATACGAGATTTTCCAACAGGTTTAAAGTTGGGAACTTAACATTCAAACTGTCGATTTTTGTCCATAGACATCAGTCTATCGTACGATTCAATTAAACTGCAAGCTCACACCTGTCGACGACCTGCATGTGTATTGACAAATTTTAACTGGCGATATGCAAATCGGCAGTTCTGAACTACAGGCGAACTATATGTGAATGGGGACCTTCAGACTTATCGGCCCGACTGAAGAATTTGAAGTATATTCCATCGATTTGTCTGTCCGAGCAACTGTAAGAAAGGAATTCGAGTGTGTGTTGGGGTTCCGTTAAATCGTTCTGTCTTTATCTGTTCTTTTTGGAAGTGCTGTGTACTTTGTATTTGTGCTGTAAATACAGGCTGTCTATTTTATCAGGGCACTCGAGAATATCTCACTTAATATCGGTCGTACAAAAAAAATATCGAAAATGCGGAAAACGTCTAAGTAGGCCAAATATCTCCATTATTTGAAGGGATACGAGAAAAATTCTAAGGCGAAAATTTTTTGCAAAACAGAGTGTTTCAACGAGGTTTTATCTAATTTTTTTCAAAACCCCTGTATTTTGACATTTACTCTTCAGCCTGTTAAAAAAATTATTTTGAAACGGGCGCCATTAAATAGAGTATTTTCCTCCCTTTTCAACGATATATCACATGCCATATTTATTCATTGGTACTACGTTAGTAATTATAAAAACATTTTTTTAAAACCAATAAAAAAATTTTTACAAGCATTATACTTGCCGTTGAGAAGTATGATTAAATAAAACAATAGATTTTTTCAATAAGTTGTTCAAATCTTTACTATAATAAAACATTAACACAATTAAGAGGAATAAAGTAAATTCAGGTAACAAAAACAAAATAATAATCAAGAAAGCCACATGGAGCAATTATGGAAAGAGTATTCGCAGTTATGCCAATGTATAGAGGTCCTTCATAAAAGCGTCACTCCTTGCTCAGGAAGTTAAAATGTCTTTACCAATTAATTTAAGTATCATATCCATTTGTCTGTATTTCATGATTTCACTATTATTTCAATTATTTTAAAATAGTTGGCTATGAACAAACTTGACAATTTAATTTTTTGTCAGATTATCTCAGTTAATACTTAAACTCTCACTCAATCACACTCGTTTAAGAATTTAGAATTTTCAAGAATGATTTTCACTCACATTGATCGTTATAATATGTTCGTTACATATTGCCAATGCAATTTTAACTCTGGGTTAGCTCAAGTAGAATATAGAAACAGATTTCCACAAGCACTACAGCCGAATAAAACTCTGTTCAGAAAATTAGCTACGAAACTGAAAAATAATGGTTCATTTTTAAAGAAGAAGACAAGGTTGAACAGTGTTACTAATAATGTAAATAAGGTAAACCGAGTTATTAATTATGTAAGAAATAAAAATACAGAAAATTTGGAAACATCATTAAGAGAAATTCAAATTGCTTGTCATATAAATAAAACAAGTGCTAGAAAAATTTTAAAGAAAAATGGTTACCGCTGTTATAAAGCTAAAAAAGTTCACAATCAACAAGCGGGGGACAAACCAAGGAGGTGGCTGTTGGAAAAGAAGCGTGCCGTGCCGATCCATTAATATGTAGTAAAATACTTTGGTCTGACGAGGCAAATTTTTCCAATAATGGATATTTTTAATCGCAATATTCATTACAAATGGACTTCTGAAATACACACTGGCATAGACCGACTGGGTTTCAGAATCGTTTTTCAATAAATGTGTGGATAGGTATTTTAATCACCAATTTAATAGGTCCTTATTTTTATGATGGTCACCTCAGTGGTCAAAGGTACCTAAACTTTTTGAGAAATGAATTTAATGAATTCTTAGATGACCTACCTTTAGAGAATCGACACAACTTTCGAAATTTTCAACAAGATGGAGCTCCTCCCCACAATTCCTAGATTTGTCTAGATTATTTAGACGAAATTTTGCCTAAACATTGAATAGGTACCAATTGATTTATACGACGGCCCCCTCGTTCGCCAGATATAACCCCAATGGATTTTTTTCTATGGGGGTATATTAAAGATAAGGTGTTTTCGATGATACCGCAAAATGTAGAGGACCTAAAAGCTCGAATTCAACAGGCATGTATTACAGTTACTCCCAAAATGCTGAGTAATGTTTTAAATGCAGTGTCTCGCCGCGCTCGATTGTGCATAAGAAATCGCGGTGGACACTTTGAACACTTGATATGATTATTTTGAGGATTAGATAAATATTAATGTTCTGTGTGCTATATTCTTTTTATTATTAATTTGTTTTTGTTACCTGAATTTACTTTATTCTTCTTAATTGTGTTAATGTTTTATTATAGCAAAGATTTGAACAACTTATTGAATTATTTTATCGTTTTATTAAATCATACTTCTCCACGGCAAGTATAATGCTTATTAAAATATTTTTATTGGTTTAAAAAAAATGTTTTTATAATTACTAACGTAGTACCAATGAATAAATATGGCATGTGATATATCGTTGAAAAGGAAGGAAAATACTCTATTTAATGGCGCCATTTCCCGCCCGTTTCAAAATAATTTTTTTAACAGCCTGAAGAGTAAATCTCAAAATACAGCGGTTTTGAAAAAAATTAGATAGAACCTCGTTGAAACATTCTGTTTTGCAAAAAAATTTTGCCTTAGAATTTTTCTCGTATCTCTTCAAATAATGGAGATATTTGGCCTAGACGTTTTCCGCATTTTTGATATTTTCCGCCATAACTCTTAAAGTAGGTCATGGATTTCAAATGTCTTTAAACCATTTTGTAGGTTATATAAATCGGCATAATTTTCGTAATTTTTTTTTTTTTGTACGACCGATATTAAGTGAGATATTCTCGAGGGCCATGATAAAATGGACAGCCTGTATATGATATAAATTCATTTTGTATTTTGTTGAAATTGATAACTTAGGAAGCGCTATTCATAAAAGAACACAAAAAGATGCTGCAATCAAAAGTAACTGGAACTGGTGGTGACAATATGTAGTTACGTGCCGAAGTTATGGTACTGCGACTATCTCTTATTTTTAGTTGATCAGGAAACTCCAACCGCATGTACTTCAAATATAGTGAAAAAAGGTACAGCGGTAGACACTGAGGTAAGTAAAACTGAAGTTTAGTTTTTATTATGTAATAATTGAATATAATTAGGATTAACGTATATTTTCATTAACATGAATTCATCTTGCCAATTAACTGCATCATTTATATTGGAAATGCTGCATAAAAGTTTCACGAGTCGCTTTAACTGAACTTTCTTGATTGCGTTGTCCTGCCCGTTGAAGGTTGACAAGCGAGTTACTTCGAAGTTCTGCAGCTGTATCGCCAGTTTCACGATCTTTTCTATCTAGACAGTCAAAAGAAGTGTACGTTCGCGGCTACAACTTCCTTAGAAAACTGCAATGCACTTGTTGTACTAATATTATTCATATAACAAATCTAGCAACCAGGATTCCAAACACATTTTCGATAATGCTTCTGTCGCTACATAACCTATAATTAAAAATTCTTCTCTTTTTTGCTAATTGTTTTTGAGAAAAATTCTTAGGTAAGGTTTCATCATATGGAAGGTGCCCTTTTTAAAACTGCTGAATTTTTAAAGACACCTCTATCTGGCACACTGTCCTAATATTAAAGTATATCAGCTAATAATTGGAATTGAAAATAACAAGAAGCATCTGACTGGAAGTCCTTGTAATTGTAAAAAAATGATCCCGCTCCTGGCAGAGGTGTTATTGCAGTATGTTTTACGACAATCGCTCCAAAGCAGGTTGGAAAATTCCATCTATTTTCAAATCTTTAGCCACTATTTTCCGATCTTCTTTGCAGGATGGGAACTAAAAAAGAAGTAAAAACGGTATGGATATTTCTGTGACAATAAAAACATAAGAAAATGAATAAAAAAAAATATTTACGCCCTTGTCCAGAAGAAATAATACAGGTACCAATAATATATCTCAGGTTACTGACTGACTCATGTATTTAAAATAAATAATAGTTATTAGAAAACGTCTTATTCTTACCTTATAATAGTCCCTCAGTCCCTTGAAAATTGCGTCATAAGTTTCAGAATCAATTTTTCCTAAAGCTTGAAGCGATATATAACAGAAAAAATTTTGAGATCTTCGTAGCTTCTCCCCGTTGCCAAAAATCGTAAAGTAGCCTATAGCCGCTAGTGAGATGATATGGTCCGCCTAAAAAAAAATAATAATAATATTTATTTCTCCATTGAAAAGATATCCAAAAAATATGTACAAAAGATCAGCGAAGCGAAGGAAGTGTCAAAAAGAGAAAATCATTGAAAAAAGAAAAATTGATCAAATATTACAAACGTATTTACACATACCAACTATATTGTATACAAGTCAAGTTAAAAAAATATAACATATACATGGATAAAACATATAAACAGATATTCCTTATCCTATATCTTTTTTTTTTGCAAATTAACTAAAAAACTCATCATTAGCAAACAGTTTTTCTCAAGTAACAATCTTTTAATTTTGTGTTTGGAAATGTGTATACTGCCAGAGACTTTAATGTCTTCATCGAGAGAGTTGTATAATGTACAGCCCTAGTACAGGAAGCTTTTCTGGAACATACTTGTTCTATGAGAATCGGGGAGTAAAAGATCTCTGGTTCTTGTTTCATGTATAAGTCTGGCTTGATTTCTTACAAATATAGATTTATTTCTATATACCTCAAAAATATATAGGCTAGCAACTGTTAGAATTTGTAACTGTTTGAAGGCCTCACGACAAGTTTCTCTGTAACTCAGACTGGACAAAATTCGGACAGCATATTTTTGTAACAAGAATACTCTATTTACGCCTTACACTATTACCCCAATTCATGATTCCGTACCTGAATGAAAATCGGCATAATAGAGAGTTTTAAGAATGTCTTGGCTGCAGTGTTTTGACATGAATTTTAGAGCGTAGCAGCTAGTTCTTAATTTTTTGCACAAATTTTCAATATGGCATGTCCATTGCATGTGTTTGTCAAAAGTAACACCCAAAAGTTTATTAACGCCACAGGTTGCTATTTCAGAGTCAGTCCCCTCAAAGAGTTTGAAGGTTTCAGTATTGTTACTTTTTTTTGCCCAGCATATTATTTCAGTGGTCATCTTTGCCTCAGTTAGGTTATTTCCTGTAATTAAAACATTAGTATCATCGGCATAACAAACAACATGAACATTAGGTATTTTTTGTAAATAATAAATTATATCATTAGTACATAGTATATACAGAAGTGGTTCCAGGATTGAACCTTGAGGACCTCCTTGTTTAATGGCACAAGCTTTACTTTCCACTTCCTCTTCCATTTTTACCTTTTGAGACCTATTGTCAAGATAGGAGGTAAATATTTGCAACGCCGTTCCTCTAACACCATACCGTGCAAGTTTAGCTATGAGCAACTGATGATCAACCAAATGAAAAGCTCGTGAGAAGTCTGTAAAAAGACTTTGAAAAGGTGCATAATAAACTGATAGCTCTATAATTATTATAATCATTTGGATCTCCCTTTTTGTATACAGGATGCACAATTGCCAGTTTAAATTTACTAGGAAATATACCTTTTTCAATGGAAAGATTTATTATATAGGCTAAGGGACAGCTAATGATATGTTTACATTTTTTTATTAAATTGTTAGAAATATTGTCGTGGCCGCTGGAGTTTGAAGACTTTAGTGTATCCACAAGTGATGCCACATCAAGACCACTGATTGGTGACAAATACAGAGACTTGTTGCAATTGGGAATATTAGATTCTAAAAAGTCAAAATCACGTAACTCATCAGTATTTGTTACATTGGAAAAATGTAAATTAAAGTTGTGAGCTACATCTTCTACACCATTCTTAACAAAACGCATGTCTTTCGAAACAGAATTTGATCCCTGTATTGTTTTTATTATATTCCACATAGTTTTAATTTTGTTGTCCGAATTGCAGATTTCCCGATCGTGATATACCTTTTTTGCTGCCTCTAATTTATTACGATATAAATTATTGAAGTACACACTAATATGTTTATAATTTCCATTTATTTTAGAGAGATCGCTATATAACGTTACCTGGTCTCTTAGTTGGCTTAGTTCAGGCGTAATATATATATTATTTTTATACTTTTTATTTCTAATACCGAAATGTTTTATTGGAAAATTGACTTCAAAATAAAACAAAATTACGTCGTAAAATTTGTCTAGGGCGATGTGAGAACATCTTGCCAGTTCTCTTCTTACAAATAGTTATGAAACAGAAGCATGTTTTCTGCACTAAAATTTCTGCGGTATACACACTTGTTATCAGTTTTATTGCTCTTTTGTATTTGGATGGAGAGAATTTGAGAATAATGATAAGTATAAGTCAACAATACAAATTTTAAAATTATCCATATTTGACGTGATAAGAAAATTGTCCAAACACGTGCTAGAGAAAGAAGTTACTCTTGCTAGGGAATTGACCGTAGTGTGGAGGTCAAAGCACAAAAGCAAGTTAGGGTGGCTAGTTTTCATTGAAATGCACTATACATAAGTTATCAGAAGTTATACAAATCAGAAGGATTGTCCATTTTAAAATATATCCAAAATTGACACATTATGTTAAAATAACATCCACAACATTTGTCCACTCAAAAGACAGTGTCGTGAGCAGGTCTACTAAACCACTGCACCTATCGACTTCAGTAGCCTTGAGTTCCACTGGAAGATATTATTATTGTAAATCGAAGAGGAATGAATGATGGTTTTAAATTTGATGTAATCTACATCTTTGAATTTTAATTGCATATCAAATAGATATACGCAATAAGATGTTTCAAAAAGAAAGAAACTAGGGATGTCACAAATCTTGTTTATTTAAATTTTTACATTTTAAGTAGTTGTCCTTACATAATTTTAAAATTTAATTACAAATGTGCCACCGGTTACCTAGCATGAAAATATGTTATAACATACATTTGAAATTTCTTATATGTCTTCCTAGAAACTCGAATAAAAACTTTCTGCCATAGAGAATGAAAGAAAGACACTCGTTACTAACCAATGTAAAATATAACTCAAACGGGTTTACTAGACGAAACCATCAAACAAAATACTTCCAACATATTTTTTTATTTATATAATAACACTTTCACTTTCCAAGAGAACCATGTAAGTCAGTTTAATATAACGCGATTTATGTATGTGTTTTTCACTTCCTGAGGAAGTTGAAATATTGTAATTCCTTTCACTAAAAATATTATAGTCTCACATTAAACATTAATCTATAGTTAGATCTCTATTCAATTATTTGAAATGACGTGTTCAGTGAACGAGCTTATTGCAATAATACGCTTTGTTTACTTTGTATTTTTTTATTGGAACCCAATCAAAGGCGTCATAGATGAGCTACTTTTTGAAATATTGGTTTAAAGTGATTCATTAATATTTAATAATTAATTTATCTACTTGACACTTGGAATACTTTGGTAAGATCGTAGACCCAAGCCAAACAATAAAACTATATAAGAAAGTCGATAGAAAATAGAAATTTTCAGGTTTTAAACAAACAACCAACAGTAAAACATATATAAAGGATTATGCAAGGTTGTGTAAATGTGTGGAAACACAATTTCAAGTAAAAAATACCCTTAACAAAAGTTTTTGTAGTATTTTTATTCCATCAGTGACGTATTTTGATTTCCAATAGGTACCCTATTTTTCGAGATATGACGTCGCCTGTAGTTTTTAAATCACCCTGTATATTTTTACATTTTCAGAGAGACACTTTTTCATCAATTATAATATCAGGTTTGGTGGATGTTCGACTTGCGGTTTTCTAAATATTACACAAAATAATAAAATAAAGAGTAATAACATTTCTTATAAAAATTAAATTTGTTATTACAAAATATTGAGCACTGTAATATTGATTGTAATTTCATCTGAGAGTCGTTCAGGGTTTGCCTAGTTTGGAAATAAACGGTTTAATGCTGGAACCATTTTCTCGCGCAAATGTTGTAAAAAAAGAATATCTTTTATCAGATAGCCTTGATAATTAAGATGTAAACAGCCATCTCTTTATTTTAGAAGTAAAATGAACTTTCGAAACTATTTTTAACATTATCAAGAAACCGGGTTTCGCAGCTAATTTTAGAGCAAAACAAAACCTTATTCATATACAGCAAGATACTGCTTTCTGCGCCATCTGGATATTTCTTTCGATTTTGAGACGAATCGGATAATAAACTGTAAAGTCGTCCGCCATCTTCAACTAAATTTTTGACTAGAAATTCGTAATCCGCTACCTCGAAAACTCCTAGATATCGATTTTGATCGATTTGGACCTAAATGACAAAAGCCGTCAGCCACATTGGCGCCACCATTTTGAATTTCTTAATTTTGATGAAAAATTCATAATCCGCGACCTAGAAAACCCCCAGATATCGATTTTGAGTTGAATCGGATCTTAAACACTAAGGACAGCTCAACCGCAGGATCCACACTGAGAAGTGGGGTAACGGGAAATGGCGCACCCGGGGTTAATCCGAGCTACGAGTGAGCTGTGCCACTTACTCGCTAAATACCGTAATTACAGCTCACACTTCAACGACCTTTGTGGAAATGAAAAAAATGGCACCACAAGGAAATGTTGTGTCGAAACTGTGACCGGGGGACTTGCCTTAACTGGCCGGACCACGAGGAGAAAACCTCTATAACAAACCGACAGCGAAGTCGTTAAAACCTGTGAATACAGGGCGACCTTCACAGTATGTAGCCTTGTCCTCGGAACGGGCGTCACCCGAGGGCCGACCGAGATACGTCCCGACTCGTGGGAATGGCTATGAGTAGTAAATTTAAACAAAATACAATAGGGCAGACTAGTATCAACAATACAACAAGGGGTACCTTGCGGTTGGTGACCACTAGTCAATCAAGAAGGAGTAACTCTGTGTCAGAAGACACCCTCAGAAAGAGGAAGCAATTTGACACTTCGATAGAGTTTACAGATGATAGTGCAAATCCTTACAAGAAAAAGGAGAATCCGGTAGTGTTTGATGCACTGGAATGTACAACGAAAAACCAAAATATCTTGGGTAAGCTTGTGGAGAACAGTCCTAACATCAACAAGGAGATCGAAGAGGCTGTTAGTAGGCTAAAGTGTAATGTAGAGACTATTAATAGAAAAACCGTTAGAGAATGGTTAGATGAAAATAAATGGGAGACGATAGAAAAACAGACATATGACACAGAATGTCAAACGGACAAGGTAAATGCTGACAGACAGGTCACCAGGGTCGATGTGGCAAGCAACATAAGCAGGTAGGGAACAGAAGCTCTGTCCTACTCCGCACCCTCGCCAGATTCCCTCGATCAAAGGGATCAGGGATGCTATCGGCGAAACTAAGAACTATAGCGAGTACAAAAAGCTAGCTGATCGAGAATGGCCCCCACAGGTCTATGAGAGGGTGTCAGATAAAGTAGGAAATCCGGTTTGGGAAACGGAGGAAAAGGATTTGGCATTATGCGCCGATGGAAGTGATCTCCTGGAAAAGGGGATAGGTAGGCAATTTAAACTAAGATTTACTGAGCTGGTCAACATCGAGCATGACAGAGGACATAAGGAAGGCTTTACGTATGTTAAGTACGAGACAAGCTCTGAAATGGCAGGGAAGACGAGTGAAGTAGTTAAACGCTTTGTTTATCTAATAACGATGGAGGATACAGAAGAAGGCACCTGCAAAAATATAAAGACATGGAAAGAATGGTTGGTGGCGAACAACCGAAACAGAGTAGCGCTTCCTAGAACAGAAAAGAGCTGGGAAAGGGTAAAGAAAATGGTAGAAGTTGCCATGAATGGCACGGAGATAAACGTGGTAGTGTACTCCCCTCAAAATAAGGGAGGAAGTAACAAGGAGGAAATGTCGCACAAAATGGGAGGGGTACAAGATACTCCCATTGCAAGGGTCAGAAATACCGGAGAAAATAGAGGTTCGGTCCTCACATTAGTGCGAGGGGAGGGTGGCTCCATTCCGGATATAACATTAGCCTCAGCGGGCGCTGCTAGGAGAATAAGCGGATGGAGAGTCTTGCTAGAGGAAGAGACGCTGAGCGACCACCGCTACATCGGGTACGTCGTGGGGCAACAGGAGAGAACGCCGGTGATAAGGGTGAGTGGATGGAAGCTGGGTCTATTAGACAGAGAGGCCTTCAAAGGCTCACTAGAAGAACAAGTGAGGGGTGGCATGGTGACGACGGATGAAACCCTGATAAAGGGGGTCTCCAGAGCTTGTGACCAAGCAATGCCCAGAAGAAGAACGGTGAGGACCAAAGGGGGAGTGTATTGGTGGACAGACGATATCAACAATCTCAGGAGGCAATGTGTGGCAGCCAGAAGAAGGTGTGTTAGGGAAAATAGGAGGCAAGGAAGAGATGCTGAAAACCTAGCTCCCCAAGACTACCGAGAAGCAAGGAAAAGACTCAAAGATGCAATAAAAGATTCCAAAAGGAATAAATGGAGGGAGATGTGTGAGGACATTGACAGGAACGTGCGGGGTGACGGGTATAAAATTGCGGCCCGAAGTATGAGAGCCACCCCTCCCGCAATCTCAGGAGAAAGGATAGAGGAAATAGTGGGCGTCTTATTTCCTGCGAGGGAAGAAGTCAGATGGGGAGCCACGGAAGTGGGGGACGTGCCCCCCTTTACAGAGGAAGAGCTTAAGGCTGCTTGTAGCAGGCTTAAAAGTGGTAAAGCTCCGGGCCCAGATGTTATCCCACCCGAGATAGTGAAGATAGTTGCAGAGGAGTATCCCGTAGTTACACTGAGAATTATGAATCAGGCGCTGCAGAGTGGGGTTTTTCTGGACAGATGGAGGAAAGCAAGGCTGGTATTGATACCAAAAAAGAATAAACCGCCAGAGGAACCGTCTTCTTACAGGCCACTGTGTTTGTTGGACGCATGGAGCAAGTTGCTAGAATACCTTGTATTGGGAAGACTAGAGACTGAAATAGAGCAGAAAGGGGGATTGGCGGATAATCAGTACGGTTTTAGGAAAGGCAAATCGACGGTGGATGCTGTAAGGAGGATTACGGAGATTGCGAGGGAGGCCATGAACTCTAAAAGGATCTGTGCAGTAGTGACCCTGGATGTCAGAAATGCGTTTAAAACGGCGGGATGGGCTGAGATTGTCAGTAGTCTGAGGAGAGTGGGAGTAGCTCCTTATTTGCTCAGAATCATTAAGAGCTATCTGGAGAACAGAATAATTGGATGGGAAGCAGAAAACGGCGCGCACTGGAAGAAGGTGACCTGCGGGGTTCCACAGGGATCGGTCCTGGGTCCGACCCTGTGGAATTTAATGTTCAATGACGTCTTACAGCTGCCTCTGGTGGGCGGTGCTACGGTGACAGGGTACGCCGACGACTTGGCCATAACAGCTACAGGAAACTGGGTGGCTGGAGTAGAGGCAGGGGTAAATGAAACCATTAGGAGAATAGAGCGGTGGTTAAATGGGGTGCAATTAGAACTAGCCCCAGAGAAAACAGAGTGCATCATCATTACGAGGAAAAGAATTCTACCACCCTTCATAGTAAGAGTAGGGCAGGTGGAGATTAGACCTAGCAGAGGCTTAAAATATCTAGGAATATGGTTAGACCCGCGGCTGACCTATGTGTTACATGCACTGAAGACAGCAGAAAAGGCGAGGAAAACCGCCTCTGCCTTAGGGAGGCTTATGAGTAACACGTATGGGCCCAAGGCTAGCAAAAGAAGGGTATTATGCAGTGTGGTGCATTCCATTTTACTGTATGCGGCCCCAGTATGGGAGAGTTCGATGGCGGTACAGAGCACCAGAAGGAGGCTTGAGAGAGTGCAGTGGAGTGCTGCACTCAGAATTTGCAGTAGTTACAGAACTGTGTCGTATGAAGCAGTCTTGGTGCTAGCTGGGGTCCCCCCGAGAGATCTACTGGCCAAGGAGAGAAGAGAGGTGTATGAAGGGACGAGGAAGCAAGAGGCAAGGGAGAGACTCCTCGAGAGATGGCACACTAGTTGGAACAACTCAACTAAAGGGAGGTGGACAAGACGACTTATTCCAAATATAAGAACGTGGACGGAGAGATGAAGTTCCACCTCACCCAGGCTCTCACGGGACATGGTTGCTTTATGGAATATCTCTTTGATATAGGAAAGGTTGACACACGGGAGTGTGTGTACTGTGGGGAGAACGTCGACGCAGAACATACCGTATTCTACTGCAACCGGTGGAGGACCGAGAGATCAGGAGACTATTGGAACCCTGACAACCTAATTAGGTATATGCTGGAATCTGAGGAGAACTGGGAAAATGTAGCACATGCTCTAAACCGAATAATGAGGACAAAGGAAGAGGATAGAAGAAATCTAGCCCCGAACCCCTAATTGCTTTAACAGATGGGGGATGTAAGGGAACACGTGGGAAGTTTTACTAACACCAATAAAAGACGAATGACCCGTGGCCTGATGGAAAGCGAAAGCAGTTCCAGGTTACGGAAACACTGATCCAGGAGGGGTTTTAGTCGGTAGGAGTCCGACACTACCCGGCGCGGCACACCCTAGCGCCGGGTGTCCATGTAGGAGTTTCCCTCCACCATAAAAAAAAAATAAAGTCGTCCGCCATCTTGAAGTCGCCATCCTGAACGAAATTTTTGACTAGAAATTCGTAATTAGCGAACCCGAAAACCCCCAAATATCGATTTTGATCGATTTGAATCATAAATGACAAAAGTCGTTAGTTATATTGGCGCCGCCATCTTGTTTTTTCTGATATGAAAATGTTAAAGTGTATTGTCACCGGACTTATATACATGTGCAATACTTCAAAGCTCCAGCTTAATTAGAACTAATCGAAATTTTGATTGGAAGATTTGATCTAAACAAACTAACTAACAAACAAACAAACATTTCAAGTTTAATGAAAGCTTTTAAAAAAACAAATCAACTAGTTATTCACTATAGATGGTGCCCAATTTACATCAATTTTTCATTGTCCCAAATAAAACAAAACTTGTCTTATATATGTCACGCAGACAGAAGGGTAAGTTACACATCAGGATCCACGATTCTTTGCTCCAGTTAAAACCAGCTAGCCGTTCACAGATGTTGCCTCGTTTAAATAATAAATAAACATCACATAAATTAGACAGCCCCCAATTCCAGAAGCCAGGGGCTTGTGCGGAAGGGGGTTACACATTGAAAAAACGCGGACAGACAACCATTTCCTCCGACAGTGCCAGTTTCGGAGCCAGGATTCGAACCCGGTCGTGCGATGTCCGTGTGATTAATCGCGATTGCCACCTCGCGCCTTAACCCACTCGGCTATCGACCAGACCAAAAATAAACAAAAAGAGGATAAATAGGCCCGAACACACGACCCTGAGATTAAGAATGTCATGCTCTCCCGACTGAGCTGTTAAAAATTAATTTAATTATTGCAATCGTCAGTTTCATTAAATATACAATTTTTATAAATGATTATTGGCTAGTTTGAACCAGTACTTTGAGGTCTACGTGTATATTCTGTAAGGTTTTGTTAACTCTTGATTTGTCATACTATTGATTAGTTTTTCTCATCGTTTCATTACTTCTTGATAACCTTTAATATGAATTATTAAATGGGATACTCTTAATCGATTGTCTATTGCTATGTCCTGTTATTATGATTAGTTATTGTTGGTCACCAACTCTCTTTCGCCAAACTTGAAATTGCAGTTGCTTTTGTTGATTGGTTCGTAACTTTAACTTGTGTCAATCCCTATCACAGATACATTCTGTAAGTCGGACAGGAATATGATTTTTTTCTAGCCTAACGGGACCATGTTCCTCCCCTGTTTTCGAGGATGCTGAACACGATGGGGGTGGTAAAATTTCTCTCCAAGTTCACCCCACCTCCAAACAGCCAAAAACCACCCTCGAAAAGAGTAAACCGCGTATTCGCCGTCTCCTACCAGCCAAACCTATGTTGCCCCCGTTTTAGATGCTGGGCGCAATGGTGATGTCGAGACCCCTCCTCAACCCGCGCCAACCTTCCAAACGACCAAAAGCCACCCCCAAAAGTGTGTAAACCGCGGATAGGCCGTTTTCTCTCGGCTAAACTCGTGTACCCCCCGTTTTCGAGGATGCTGAGCATGAAAAAATATCGTGACCTCTCCTCGCTCAGCAAACGGACAAAAATATCATTATATTATTCTTATTAAACGAGCAAAATTATCATTATATTCGTACTTTTTGATTTTTTATGGAAGAATTTAATTTAAAAGTACGCGGGCTCTCGGCAGAGAAGAGTACACACAGGAGCACGTTGAGTAAAGGCACCGAGCATTTATCAACCAAATTTTACCCGTTCAGAAATATCGCTCGGTAAAAAATCTCACCGTTCAGCAGATCGGTGTATTTTGTTGGATCTGCAACTGTTTACCCAGGTAAAAATTTGCATGGTTTTTGTCCGTCTGGGGGGTTGACGGGGGTCGAGGAGGGGTCTCGACATCACCATCATGCTCAGCGTCCTCGAAAACGGGGTAACACAGGTTTGGCTGGTAAGAGATGGTGGATAAGCGGTTTACCCCTTTCGGGGGTGGTTTTTGGCTATCTGGGGGGTTGGCGGGGTTGAGGAGGGGTCTCGACATCACGATCGTGCTCAGCATCCTCGAAAACGGGGGGTAACACAGGTTTGGCTGGTAGGAGATGGCGAATACGCGGTTTACCAGTTTCGGGGGTGGTTTTTGGCCGTTTAGGGGGTGGAGTGATCTCGGGGAGAAACTTTACCACCGCCATCGTATTCAGCATCCTCAAAAACGGGAGGGAGACAGAATGCATTAAGAAGCAGCTTATTTCAACCAAGAATATACGGAGTTTTTTCCATCTCGAAAATTTCCGAGCCAGTCATCAGAATTTAGTTAATCATAATTTTTTCTTTTTCGATTGACATTTTGAGTCGACGAACAGGACAAATCTAGGGATTATCATAGTTTGCTATTAGCCACTCGTATTTTTCGAAAAACTGAATTATATTCAACCTATCAGTTTAATTTATGAAATTTTTAAAATTTTTGCACAAGGGTCGAAGGCTTCATCCTGTATATGTAGTTGAAGTACTAGGTTTTAGTAAAAATTCGAGAAACATTTTTAATTATCTGTGGCAGGATATTTTTTCACCACCCTGTGTATTACTTCTTGAAACAACACACTAATTTTTAGAACAAAATTATAATATTTATTTCAAATACGTAACGCAGTTTGATGCACTTAAAATTAACTTAAATTCGTATTGTAAAGTGATAACTTTTCATCAACGAAAGTTTTATCTTTGAAAAATAAAAAATTAACTTGCATTTAAATTTGATTTGAAAATTTGAAAAAAATCACTTTTTGGCGAATGCGCCGATTTAAGAGTTCGTTAAATTCATTTTGTATTAAATGCGACGTTCTTTACTTGGAGCAGCCAAAGAAGAACTCGCAGATAAGTTTAAGTACATGTACCGGAATTGACTTGCCTGAGATTCGCCGCGCGCGGCCTGATATACTAGCGCTACTGTTGCGTTAATCGTGCGCTGTGAATCTTGCACGATCGTTGTTTTGTGAGCTGGAAAGCTACCACTCATTCAGTGCGGGCACGGTCTAAAGCTGAAAATGTCCACATCGATTCAGTGCGGGCAAGGATTGCGCAATATTGCATCATAAAAGTGAAATTGATCGACTTCAGAATTGAAAGTTATGTTGTTGTTTTGGTCTTAAAATTAGAAATCCTTTGATGTTTAAATGAAATTCGGGTCAGTTTTATTTTAGAACTTATTTGATAAATTTTGTCCGAATTTATTTACTACTTTTCGACTCGTCCTCGTAAAACAATTTCGAAGGCGAGCACTTATCGTCGAGCTGCGGTCGTACTAAATGCTGTTTGGCCCGAGATGAACGAATGGAAGTAAGTTTTGATGACATGTTTGAACTGTGCTGTGGGCTGTACAGTTGATATAAAAGGAATTTGTGCATATACGCATATGTTGAAGGAACGAAAGTAAATATTGATATTAACTGAGGAGATGTAGAATGTCGTGTATAAAAATAAATGGCAATTTATTAACGCCTTGTAAAAAATTTATCAAAATGAATTCGAATATGGGGTATGCAAAGTGTTTTAGGAGTTGTTTGATATTATATGGGGGCTGTAATTTTAAAGTTATTATTTCATATAGTTAAAGCTTTAAAATTAGCATATTGAATGTTATGCGGGGTTTGACGATATTTTGGGCATATTTAGGAATCATCGAAATGTAGTGAATTTTTTCAGAAAATACTTTTGGAAAATGTAGTTTTTTTTCTAATTTCATTGTTAAGAATACTTTTTTTTCATTTTGACAGGGCGAGCTGAAAGACGAATTTAATTGACAAATTTTGATAGTTTTTCGAGTTTTTTAATGATACGTAGTACTATAATACTCCATGAAGTACTTTATGCATGCTATAAATTCTTCCTCATCTCTCCGTGCCACATCATGTGATACAATGTAGAAAAATTTGTGTTGCAGGTCTTCTGCAGTATTTTTATCTCCAATTCCAACAATTTTTCAGGTTTCATCGCGAATTAATGGCCAAGCATTCAATTTTATTTTTAAGAGCAATTTTTTCATTTAGCTTCCGGCAAACCTTGCAGAGGCAAGCTTAACATCCAAAATAAAATGGAAAATGTAGTTTTTTTTCTAATTTCATTGTTAAGAATACTTTTTTTCATTTTTACAGGGCGAGCTGAAAGACGAATTTAATTGACAAATTTTGATAGTTTTTCGAGTTTTTTAATGATACGTAGTACTATAACACTCCATGAAGTACTTTATGCATGCTATAAATTCTTCCTCATCTCTCCGTGCCACATCATGTGATACAATGTAGAAAAGTTTGTGTTGCAGGTCTTCTGCAGTATTTTTATCTCCAATTCCAACAATTTTTCAGGTTTCATCGCGAATTAATGGCCAAGCATTCAATTTTATTTTTAAGAGCAATTTTTTCATTTAGCTTCCGGCAAACCTTGCAGAGGCAAGCTTAACATCCAAAATAATGAATTTGATATTATACTTATTATAATACATTTCCTGTAGTTGCTTGGTCGTAGACTTTCAAATTACCTTTACTACATTTTCTTTATTTCTTCCGAATTTTTTCTTTTCATATATGTAGTTTTCCAAAATGCATGCCAATTGTTCAACAGTGATATTTAGTCACATCGTCAAATACGATTTTTCATTGCAGAACTCTAAAAACTGGTTCCAAATACTTATTTTCATGAATTAAATTTTGGATTTATTATCGAATATTACTTTGATTTTCATTTCCAAAAAAAAAAGCATTAAGTATATGATAGAAAAGGAAAACAACAAAATGCCAAAGTTCTTTTTTTCTTGGTCGCCAATATTTTAAGAAAATTATCCGTTAAAAAAATATTCGTGGTATTGTAAGTGAAGATTATTAAATGTTCTACAAGTCAATACGGAAAATAATAGAAATTTGTACTATACTAATACTATATGAATATTAACAAACCTAGCATCCTCATGTTTTTCGTTAAATAAAAATGTGTTGAAACATTAGAAGTGTAAAAGATAAGATTATGATGTGTACTGCGCCTACCAATGGAATATAGAGTGTGAGAGAATGTCGCAACAGTTATATGAAAATAAATAAATTTAGGGAAAGTATATATTATGTGTGTGTGTGTAAAAAATACTGTTAGAGGTCGATAACCTCTCCTCACTCTCACTAACTACAATGAATCAATATATATTTAACAATAATATGACGAACATATTGCCTATTCGGAAACTTAATAAAAAGTGTTTCGGTAGGTAGGTACTGATAGTAAATATCGAAATAAAAATCATAACCAACATTTGCAGATGTTACATATTGCATAACTATAATCAACTCCAGCCTCTTCAAGAGCTAATATATGTATATTAGGATAAGAAATGTAAGTAGCAAATCGCAAAAAGATTTAGAGAATCCATTATTTTTATACTTTCAATTTAATTTCTTTTACTTTTAAAATATTGCATTTACAAATTTGTTATCGCAAAACCAATTATGGAAAATATTACAGCACGTAATAACTAATAGTAACCGCTGTTGTAGATCTCACAATTCATTCATTTGTATGTAATATTTACTTATATTGTATTGTCTCATTGTGTAAATAGGACTTGTTCTGTTGGGTGGTGTAAATAAAAATAATAAACAAAACAAAATCAAATCCTAAACACTTATTGGGGATAATTTATAATTAAAAATTATTTCGCACTAATAATAATAATTAATAATAATAATATTCATCTCGAATAGCCACAGTATAGTGTATATACATGCAAAGTGGGTTGAAAACGTCCCCAAGAGAATTTCTACAGTTTCATATGAAAAAAATAATAATAAAATTTTTTTAAATACCCTAATACAATTTAGTTATTTTACAAGCTAAATATTGCTTATAAATTAATAGCTTTATAAATCGGATCTTTTATAGTTTAGATATTCTGAGATTGTGTACGGTTTCCACTTTAACTAAGAAATTAAATATTTCTCTCTTAAAACACTTAAAACTTTTAATATTTTTAATTCTATTTGGGAGTACATAAATTTTTTTTATACTGGAATAAAAAGGCCCTTTTTTCATGCATACTTAACCTATGTGTAGGAAAATTTAAGTGTATGTGTAGTAATCATTTACTTGTCTAGTATCATAGCCATGACTAATTTCTTGTTTTTTATATTTGCGTTTGTTTAAAATTAAAAACTAAACATTCATATATATATAATATATTATAATGTGAGACAGGAAGCACTAACTATTGGTCGTAGAGGAATGTTGGTTTTGTGAATTTTAGGAAGACCGTATATTCTAGGAGTTCTAGACGATTTCTCTCAAGGAATGATGGATTTTCGAATATCTTTATGGAGATCAGAATTGTTGATGATGATTTTTGTTCTCTTTTCTAAGTATGTGGTGGAATCGCGCTGGATGCGCTTATAGTCCGGGGTATTGAGTAAATCGTTCATTTTTGTTAAGTAATCGGAGGTGTCTAGTATGACAGTGGTGTTGCCTTTGTCGGCTGGGAGAATGATAAGGTCGTCATTGTTATATAGGTATTTCAGGGCTTGTCTTTCTCTAAAAGGTAGGTTAGAAGTGGGAAGTTTGGCAGTTCGAAGTATTCTAGCGATATCTTGTCTGGGGTCCTCAGCTTGATTGTTTGGAAGATGGGATATAGAATCTTCGACTTGGGAAATAATGGTTTCAACTAGGATAGTTTTGGGAGAAACTGCAAAATTGAAACCTTTAGCTAAGCCTTGAAGGGCGGCATCGCTGATGGAGAAGTCAGAAAAGTTGTGAACTACCTTGTTAGGATCTAACGTGGATGAGGAATTAGGTTTCTGTTTGGCAATGAGTTGTAAGTGTTTGTTTTTCTGTGTGTTGGTCTTTTGTTCTGAGATATGTAGGGCTTTGTCGTTGGATAATCGGTCAAAAGTGTCCCAGAGAATTGGGTTAGTCACCCAAGGAAGCGTGAATCTGTAGATAGGTTTTGTATAGAAGAGTGCTGGTCGTGTTGAGGTTCATTCTGGTGTTATGTATGGAATTTCGAAGTAGGGCAAAACTTGCTTTGTTTAGAATTTTTGAAATAGAGGGGACTAGGAGTAATATTTAAGTTGGAGAGACTTTGGGATGACTTGGTGATCTCGACACAACTCAGTTCAGTTCGAGCAACGAGAAGCAGCAGTAGGCAGCTTTCAGTGAGAACTTGAAGATGGCAGATGAGATTCTGCCGAAACGTCGTTTAGACAACCGTGACTCCTGGAGGAGTCGATCATTGACGCAGGAGAGCACCTGGCAGTACAACAACACTTCATGTATATTTTTTTTTTATTTTTTTTATACATTTATTTAACGTCGGCCTATTTCCGCTACTGAGGCCTAACACCGACGCCTGTAGACGAGCTACCCCCAACCAGGAATTTTGCCGAACCTCTTCCCTTAAGAAGAGTAGGGATCTTTTACTTGCCTAACATTTAATAGACAAGGGACCGACGGCTTTACATCCCCTCCGAAGGATGGTATATCTCCTATGCAACCCTCGCCTAAGGTTGTATAGCTTCCGCGCATACACTGATATACAAGCCGCTGGAAGATGGGTGAGGCGAGGACGTGGTCTTCGTTGGAACGGTCACCAATCCAACTACTAACCACGCCTAACGTTGCTTTACATCGCATATCGAAGTATGTACATAGTAAAGACGCACCCACGCTCGCCCCCTACTTCATGTATATATATATACATATATATATATACATATATATATATACATATATATATATATTGCGAAAACTCTCAATATTCTATTCTTTTTAAATTTCCCTCTACATATTTATCTTATTTAAATGTTATCAATGACACGGACAACTTGCTTTTGTAAGATAAATATTTTATTTACATCCGTCGCATTACCACAAAATAGTATTCCAAATTTTAATTTCGAAATAGAGGAAGCGTAATAAATTGATTTCATCGTTACATTATTAATATATTTTCTTAATATTCTCATGCTGTAACATATACCGTTCAGTTTCTTTGATAATTGTGTAATAATATGGTATGACCAACTTAATGTTGTATCTGTGATAATTTTTGTTGACTCTGTAAATCCTATGTTTTCATTATTTATAGTAAAATTAATTCCTGATAAATTGATGTTTGACCTATTTGTTCGAAATATGATGAATGCTAGTAGTTCTATTTTATTTTCTCTTATTAATAATGATGTATCGTCTGCATAATTTATAATTAAATGTTTCGTATTTGTTAAAATATTACATAAATCGTTAATATATATGTTAAATAAAAGTGGACCTGTTACGCTGCCTTGGGGAATTCCTATTTTAGTATTCCTTATTTTCGATTTATGTCTCTATGCTCAGAGCAAATTTTTACAATTTGTTGCCGATTTTGTATGAAGTATGATTCTATCCATTTCAGTGTCCTCGATCTTATTCCGTATTGATCTAGTTTCTGCAATAATATATCATGATTAATGGAATCATATGTTTAAGAATATTCCTATTGGTATTTCATTATTTTTTAACGTGTTTAACATGACGTTTACATATTCAAATACTACACTAAGCACAGGGTTATTCGTTATAAATTTCCACCCCTTATCATCGTTATTATTGCCTATAGAAAAAAGTTTTAAATACAAGTTTTGTGGTTATAACTCAATTTTGTTAAAATGTTATCAAAAGTACAGTAGTGTGCCTATTTCAGGGGATACAAAAAAATAACATATATATATATATATATATATATATATATATATATATATATATATTAAATGGGATGATACCCTGTATATTATTAAATTTTTGGAGTGACCCTTTTTCCTGATTTAAAAAATATACCATCCTTAACATATACTGTTTTTGAGTTATTAAACGTCGAATATCTTAGTTAAACTAGTTACTGTAAATATGGAAATGTTAACATCATTAAAGTGAGCTATGAAAATGACAACTATTATGTTTGATAAGTGACATTTCTTTAATGATATAATCAAAATAGATAACAAAAATTTATTTAGGAAATTTAAATATAAATTAATTTTTTTTTATATGCATTTATTTAACGTCGGCCTATTTCCGCTACTGAGGCCTAACACCGACGCCTGTAGACGAGCTACCCCCAACTAGGAATTTTGCCGAACCTCTTCCCTTAAGAAGAGTAGGGATCTTTTACTTGCCTAACATTTAATAGACAAGGGACCGACGGCTTTACATCCCCTCCGAAGGATGGTATATCTCCTATACAACCCTCGCCTAAGGTTGTATAGCTTCCGCGCATACACTGATATACAAGCCGCTGGAAGATGTGTGAGGCGAGAACGCGGTTTCCGTTGGAATGGTCATCCATCCAAGTACTAACTGCGCCTGTCGTTGCTTTACATCGCATACCGAAGTATGTACATAGTAAAGATGCACCTACGCTCGCCCCCAATATAAATTAATGATAACTCATATAAGATGTTCGATGTGTCCACCATTATTTTCAATGCATATTGATACCGTCTTCTTATATTTATAATTGTACCGGAAGTGGCTGCATTTTTTACACTCTGACTGATTATTACAAGTCGAATTCTGTCTTTAATGACTTGAATGGTTGTTATTGACAATGTCTGTTAGAAATCCCCAAAATAATTAATCCATAGAGATCAAATCCGGACTGTTAAGTGGCCATTTAATTGTTCCATTATTACCTATCCATATTGGGAATGCATTATTCAAATGATCTCGAACAGGTAGGATACTATATGGAGCTGCCCCATCCTGCATCCAAATCATGTCATCAAGTTCGGCTTCAGGAAAATTCTGCAAAAAAATACTTTTTGCTTCTGGGATAATTATTTCCAGATAGGTAACTCCAGTTAAAGTATAATCATAAAATATAGGTCCAACAATTTTGTTTCTGAAAATTCCACACCAACCGCTAACAGTTCTTCTTCCTGATTTTTAAATTTGTTTTACCAATCTTTTTATGTTGCGCTTGTTTCCCACTATCCTCGATTTTTCCTATTAAAAACTTCTGCCGTAGAAAAGGATGATTCATCAGTCCATAATATTGTACTAAAAAATCGGTATCTTCATCCAACTTTGAATCATCTGGCGGCAAAAGTCCAGCTTTATTCTTTTATGAGCGTCTGTTACGAGTAAAATTTTATATAGTCTGTACTTATCTTTTAACGTGCCTTGTAGCAGGAGAGATTTTTCAGATAGTGAAGAAACAATCGATGAAGACCATTTAAAATCAGAAGATGTGATTACCTACGATGAAGAGACGAACGAGTAATTAATTAAAAATATAATAAAAAATTCTTTTGCTATCAGTGTATAAAATGATTTGTTTTACTTTCTATAGCAAAATACTTCTTTCTTACCATAGTCATTATTTCTATTGACTCTTTATTTTTCGCGTAGGTATTTACATTCGTCTATCTCACTTGTACTTCCATTGAATATGGTGAACAGTGCACTGCCCTGGTGAGTATTTGTAACTACCAACTACCCAAATCGTCTGGCTATCAATATGTTTTCTAAGGTATCTCGAAGAATATTTCCTCCAAATATCAGCCTTGTAAAAGTACATTATGGAGTATTACCTTTCTTAACAACTTTAGGCTCACCTGACAGGTATTTGTACCCAAAGGAATCATCTGGCATTTTTTTTTCTGTATTTAAGAATGTATACATTAAGATATATTTGAACGCCAGACTTGTACGAGTATATTAATTTTTATAATTATTTTTCACTTTAAAAAATTTAGGGGGTACTATTATTATTATTATTTAGTACTATTGCACCCGCGCCAATTTTGCCAGGCTATGATTCTCTTACATTACTAGTATTCAATCTAGTATATACAAAATTTTAGCCTTGTACTTCACACGTTAGTCGAGGTGGCTGCCAACTCTTAGACTATTGGATTTTGAAATAACTTTTACCTGATTGATAGACTGCTAAAATTCTAAAAATTCTAAAAAATAATACAAGCTACAAGGACGCTTTGAGTGGACAGATGAACTGAGGGATGAACTTCTGCATTGCTATGAAAGCAGTGATCCCGTGTGGTTCTTCTCGCTCCGCCAATACCAGAGAGCCTCAGTACCAGACGGGGGTTACACCACATAAAAACCCCGGGCCACAAGACCTGGCCAGAGTGGATGAAGAACTTCGTGCAGTGCTACCAGAACGGGCTGACCTCTGGCACATAAACTGTGCCGTGTATACTGCTGCTCAACGCTTTTCTCGGGTGGAGGGACGAAACACTGCTTCCCCACAGGAGAGGGCAGAGCGGCGCATACAAAAGATGGAAGCCAAGATCCGGTCGGCGAGGCAACACGCATCCCGTATCCAATGTGTGATGGACTATATCGCGGCCAACAAGCCGTTCACGCCTAAAGTGCGTCGATTAGCCGCCAACTTAAGACGCGCCCATCACACACTCAATGAGGCAGTGCTGCGAACCACCAAACAGCACTGTCTCGACAGTATACGGATGCTAGTGACTTGCAAAAAGTCATTAGTGAGGCGGGCGAGAGGGCTTGCAGAAAATAAACTGTTCCGCGAAAAGCCCTCGCACCTTTTCCAACCGCCTCCGCGTGTTGTAGAAAATCCGCCGACTGCAGATCAGGTGGAGAACTTCTGGAAAACGCTGTACGAAGAGAGGCTTCCA
The DNA here is from genome assembly GCA_963675555.1 of Leptura quadrifasciata. Lineage (NCBI taxonomy): Eukaryota > Metazoa > Arthropoda > Insecta > Coleoptera > Cerambycidae > Leptura > Leptura quadrifasciata. Next base: position 50,675,065 of record OY776678.1, read on the forward strand.
TTCAACCGAGATTCTCCTGCCCTTGCACACTTTGAAACCTTTTGTCAAAGGCTTCAGCAACCACAGGAAGTGTGCGAACCAATAACCCCAGAAGAGGTTCGTAGGGCTCTTGAGGGCTCTAAGACTTTGCTGCGCCAGGTCCCGATGGGATAAATAACTTTTGGTGGAAAAAGTTATCAAACACTCACCATCATTTGGCCAGAACTTTTAATTCCTGGTTGAATGGGGAGCAGCAAATCCCTTCTTGGGTTGTTGAGGGGCGGACAATGCTGATCCCCAAGAACGGAGATTTGTTCAACCCAAAGAACTACAGACCGATAACCTGCCTAAACACATGCTACAAGGTGTTTACAGGCATTTTGTACATGCAGGTGCTCCACGCAGTTGAACCGGTTTACAAACGGATATATGAGCAACGAGGGTCGAAGAAAAGTGTCGCTGGCTGCAAGGAGAACCTGTTGATCGACAGATGTGTCACGCAGGACTCCATGCAGTATAAGCGGAACCTCCCTATGGCCTGGATCGACTACCGCAAGGCATTTGACATGACATCGCATGAGCTCATTGTTCACTTGCTCCGATGTCTTGTGGTACCCGTTCCCGTAGTGAGACGTATTGAAAAACTGATGTCACTCTGGAGGACTCGCTTTACCATAACATCGGGTAACGATAGAGCCCAAATAGAGTCGGTAACATTCAGAAGAGGAGTATTTCAGGGAGATTCCCTCAGCCCCCTTCTGTTTTGCATCTCACTACTGCCATTATCCGTCTCGCTTCGGAAAAACCGTGGCTACAACTGCGGTACCCCCGGCCACAGGAGGCATAAGGTCACCCATCTATTTTATATGGATGACCTTAAACTTTATGCCTCTGGAGAGAGGGATCTCCAACAGTCCCTTAGGGTGGTACAGGAGTACACGCAGGCTGTCGGTATGCAGTTCGGGTTGGACAAATGCGCACTGATCCATGTCAAGAGAGGACGATGCGGTGACTACGGAGAGGACGCGCAGCTCGTGGACGGAAGCATCTTACACCATCTAGATGCCGGAGAGTCGTACACTTACTTGGGTGCCGAGCAACGCTCCACCCAAGAAGTGAGTGTAGTGAAAAACGCTCTCCGCTGCAAGTATCAACACCTACTTCGACAGATCTGGTCTTCAGAACTGTCGGGGAAGAACAAGGTGTCTGCTACAAATATGCTTGCCGTTCCGATCCTTCTCTACTCTTTCGGAGTAGTGAAATGGACTAGAGAAGAGCTGCGTCAACTCGATGTAGTAACCCGCAAGACATCGGGGAGGCCGTGGACTCTTGAGCTTGGAGAGTCTCCATAGCAGGATGGTTCTGGATGGAGCATGTAAGGTCAACAGGAGTTCGGATGGTCCGAGACCATGAAAATGCAGAGGTAGAAGCTTTTCTCTTTAAGGAAGCACGGAGAGCAGCCGATGAACTTGGTCTCATCTTCGACGTCGAGCGTGTAAACCCCGACTCCGTCGCCGAGTTGGAACCCGTTCGACTAAAAGCCCACATTAGAGCTGCAGAACACAACATCCTTCTGCAGCTCCATAAGGATAAGCCATTGCACGGGATCTTCTGTAAAAATATAGAAGATCTCGGCTTATCCGAAAGGCTTCGCCTTTTTAAGGTCAGCCGGGCTGAAGTCTGAGACCGAGGGATTCATAATGGCTTGCCAAGATGGTGTATTTCTATTGACATCGTGTCATGGGTATGGAGGTCCCTGATGTCAGCTGCAGGGCCTGCCGCAGGGCGCCGGAGATTGTAATGCACTTACTGTCAGCTTGCCCGACATACGCAGTCTCAGCCTATATTCACAGTCACGACGCAGCATTACGAGTGCTTTACTATCATCTAAGGCACTCGTATGGGATAGACGAAACACCAGTGCTGCCTTACGCTCCGGGGGATACTGAGTCCGTTGTGGGGAATGAGAAGTGTCTAATTTATTGGAACTACTCGTTTCCCACCGTCAGGCAAATACAAGCCAATAAGCCTGACATAGTACTCCTAGACCACCAACTCAAGACAATGTATGTCGTAGAATTCTCAGCTCCAGCTGAGAGCAACATTGTCTTGAAAGAGGAGGAAATACGGCCAAAATATCGAGATTTGCTCTTCGAACTCCGCAGGCTTTATCCAGGCCATTCTGTTAAAATAGTGGTACTGATTATAGGAGCCCTCGGTGGAATGAGACAGACGCTGCTTTCAGAACTAAATATCATACCGGCATGCCGAGATTCGGCAGAGATCTTAGCCGGCAGAATGCAGAAGGCTGTCATCCTCGGTTCATTGCGTCTACTCAGGGCACACGATTCACGACGGACCCGGTAGTCCACTCACCCCACGGACGTGAGGAGTGGCTATTGGTATTTATTACCAGCTCCCCTCTGTGAGAGTCGGAGCCACAGAGTAGGGTGATTGGCTTTTTGTAAAAAAAAAAAATCTATGTATATACAAATTTACAACAATTTTATGGAGGTGGTGACGTTCAACATTGTTGCTCTTCCACGTAACCACCTCTATATTACCACAGATTGACAATTAATAGATCTCTACTAAAAGAAAAATAAGTATTCATTAATACAAGAAAAAAAGATAATTCACATGCTTGTACAGTGTACCAATCACATAAAGGATGAAAGAAAAAAAAAATCTAAAAGTTAATTTCGAAAAGAAATAATATGGGTTTTGACATGTTTTCTGAATGTGGAAACTGATGGCAAAGACTTTATTATAGGAGGCAGGCTGTTAAATTTTTTTATCGAATTATAAGTGAAAGATCTTTCAAATAGAGCTGAGCTATGCCTGAGGACCACATATAAGTCACAGGCGCACGTCGGGCGAGAATGGATATCCGAACCCTTAATCAGTTTATCTAATAAATATCTAGACATTTGAGTTGTGTTAATTTTAAAAATAAGGCATGACATTTGAAGCAGAAATCTTTCATTTAAGTTAAACCATTTTGATTCTCGGAAACTATCACTGATATGATCATATTTTCTAAGATTAAAGCAGTACCTGATACATGAATTTTGGATTTTTTGTAGACTAATTTTATCAATGTTTAAAAGTGCAGGCCAGTACACAATATGACAATAAGAAAGTCCAGACAAAATTAAAGAGTCGCATAATCTAAGTTTTAAGTCAGTATTCAAAATATCTTTGTGAATATATAACATTTTTAATTTTTGATAAGATTTTCTAATTAGGTTATTTACATGCTTGGAAAATCTTAGATCTACATCCAAATATAATCCTAGATTTTTACAATAGGTAGACGATGTCAGAACCTGATTATTAATGACAATTTTAAAATCCCTATTTTCTATAATGGCCATCCTGTTATATCCAAATACCAACATCTCCGTTTTGGCTTCGTTTAAAACTAAATCATGAGCTGTTGAGATTTGTGATATAAGTTGAAGATCTAAATTAATTTTGCTGACTGCAGAATCCAATTCATTTAAATAAAAAGAAAAATACAATTGCGTGTCATCAGCATACTGATGCATTTTGCAAAATTTTAAATTTTGATAGAAATCTGCTGTATAAATTGAAAACAAAAGTGGTCCTAATATGCTACCCTGAGGAACCCCTCGTTTAATAGGCTTATTGTCTGAAGAATTACCATTTAAAATTACACGCTGATATCTATTAATCAAATAGCTATGAATAAGAGAGGTTGATTCGTCACTGAGACCAAAATATTTTAGCTTTGTGCACAGAGTGGCATGATTTAGGGTGTCGAATGCCTTGCTAAAATCTAGGAGGATAAGGCAAGTGTTTTTTTATTGTCACTAGCTGTTCTTCCCGGTTTGCTTGAACTACACGCTTTTTACCTTCCAATATACGTAGTATATAAGGAAAGTATGATGATCGTGCAAATATTCGAGGATTTACACATTTTCAAAACCCCTGAACTCAACAAAGTGGTTTTTAAAAAATGTCTGTCTGTCGCCTGCCGTCTGTGGTCGCACGTAGAACCCAAACTACTTCATCAATTTTGTTCAAATTTTACATATGTATTCAAGATAGTCACATCTCGAGGAGAAATCACAAAATCGATCCCAGCTCAAATGTGGGGGGGAGTAAACCCCTAAAAACAGGAAAAAAACTAGAAAACATTATTTCTCTAAAACGGCTCTAACGATTTTGATTAAATTTGACACATAAATACTCCCTTAGTACTAGCATAAGATGGCATTACCAGTTGCTTCCAGAAATTGCAGAGAGGGGTGCTACAGGGGAGGGGGTGAGCTTTAAAGAATTTAAATTTTTTTTATCTAAAACGACTGTAACGATTTTGATCAAATTTAACATATGGTAACTTCCAAGTATCTAATATTTAATCTTTTTTTCAATTTCATAATATAAAAAGAAAATTAAAAAAATTGTATCTCTCCCGGTTTTGAACCCACGATCTCAGTAAGCAAACAAGCAACGTATAAAATAACTTTATTAAAGATAAACATTGTATAAGCTGCCTCACCAGCACCCTTCCCGGGACCGACCCTGCGACCACCGCGTTAACGCGGTGGCGGATCGCAGAGCCGGGCCGAGAAGGGACTGGTTTGGCGAGAGCAAAAATTGTATAAAACATAAAAAACACTAAACCTAAACTCCTTTTTAACAATAAAATAAAATTAGGTGGTATAATTATAAAAATGCTTAAAAAAGAAAGCTTAACATATAACTGTATAAACTAAAACACTTGACGAAAAAACACTTGCGGAGAATAACACTTTATTTAATTTGGGTACTACTCGCTGACACCATAACTCGTACGGAGTGCCATCCGCGAATTGCTCCAGCGACGGGCTGCGCAAGGCTGGCCTAAACTGTGATTCTAAATTTTGAATTGTTTTGGCATAAAAAATTCGGGAACTGTTACAAGGTTAATGAGGGAAGAATGAATTTACGGACAAAAAGGCACAAACAGAAACGAAGGAACAACAAACAAAAATACACAAAAACAAAAGAAGAGGGGGACAGGAAAGAAATAAAAGTCGATGAAAGGTATGAAATATCAGTGAAACGTGGATAGTAGCAGGGAAGGTATAGTAGGTGAAAGTTTGGCTAGAGTGGCTGGTTTGGTATGGTAAGGGGTGTTTAATTCGAAATGGGGCATTATGCTGTCTAATTTGTGTAATGTGTCTTGGTAGCGGACTATCGCCCAGTTTGAACGAATAGAAGTTTTGGGAGATGTGCTGGACGTAGTCGGCTATCGGGGTTATGTCGTTGCAGCGTTCGTAGAGGTCTCTGAGGGAGGTGTACTTTCCGGAATTTGAGATGAGGCGCATATGTATTACAAGGCATCATTAACCATTAAACCATTAAAAATCTTTGTTTAAACAATTGCAAGTTTTACAATATATGTAACTATTATTTTTACTTCATTTATCATATTTTACAATGTTTGATAATCCTCCTTCGTTACATTGTAACGCTTAATACTGCGCCAACGTGCTTTAAAGTCTCGAGTGGTAAAGTGATTAGAAAACATTTTTATGCATTAAGTAAATCACAACCCTTTTATTTAATACGAAATTACCTACTTTCTTCCTATTGGTATGTCAATTTAGTCACGCTAATATACTAGTTAGACAAATACTTATGGGAAAGTTTATTTGGGTTTTGTTAGATCGATTTTTCTACTAAAACTGGAGGTATTATTCACCTTTCGGTAAACATTTTTGAACGAATTTGCTAATGGTGTTGGACCCTATATGCTCTTTTTGCTACACGTTTATATTTGTTATTTTGTATATAACAAGTAAATATTTGAACTTTTTCTTTCTCACTGTAAACCGTTTTGATTATTTCATTACGGTATATAGGGGTAACATATGGTACGTTTTTGAAATCAGAAAAAAGGATCATTCCAAAAATTTAATAATATACAGGGTATCCCTTTTAAAAATTACAATTTTTTTTTGTATTCCCTGAAATCTTCACGCTACTGTACTTTTGATAGCATATTAACAAAATTCAGTCATAACCACACAACTTTTATTTAAACCTTTTGATAAGGGGTGGGTAATTTATAATGAATAACCCTGTACCACAAAGAACAAGCCGTCCTCCTAAATTAATTACACAGACTAAATAAATAGCTTGTGTATTTTATTTAATAAAATGTACCTAAAAGTTATTCTCTGTTCAATTTTTAGCTTTTGACATAACCGTTAGCTATTGTTTTTATTTCGTTGGTTACGAAACTTACATGATCACAAAATAATTAAGATAACGCACTTGAAAGCGTTTATTTTTCCTATTATTTATTTATATTACATTTTACGTAAATTAGTATCTCGCTTTGAATGATTGTTTGTTTAAACTTTTAATACTGATTAAAATTATTATATAAACAATATTGTGAACACAAGAAAAAGGTTATAATCTAAATTAAAAGTTTCGCTAGAAGCGTCAGGTTTAATTAACACTTAATATCAAACAACATAATATATTAGATTTTAAAATAGAAATAATATTTATTAATCTACATTGAAGAATATAAATAATAATAAAGATAACAAACAATAATACGCAAATGATTCAAGACTCTTACTCAAAAAACAAGAATCTAACATGAAATTTTATTATACGGAGTGTTTGATTGAGGATCGACCAGCTGACGACAGGTGATCGAGAATCTCAATACGCATCGCTCTGACACCCATCCAGTCAATGAATAACAGATCTTGCAAAAGGTCGAGAAGTTTTGAAACTTGGCATACATACCTAGATCTTGAGGTCCTTAATGACCACCTGATTTTGTGAACACGGCGTCGCGCCGCTCGCGACGCCATCTTGGAAAAAATGGCGCATGAAATTAGAGAATTAGCTATATCTTTCTTACCGTACGTTTTATTGGAAAAATACTTCCACTCAAAATTATTCCTTATAAAATTATGTAAAATTTAGTTCGTTACTATTTTTCTGTACGATCAATATTTACAGAGATATAGCTTCTCAAATTCGGAAAAAAAGAGTTTTCCCGTCGTGTAATAAATATAAAGCAATTGTTTCACCTACTATTGGCAATGTTTGCACGACGTTAGTGAGACAATGTTTTATCACCTATAGCGACGCTATATGTGGAAAAGAATTGTAGGTTGTGGTATTTTTCTCGTTTCCACGCCACTTATGAAGTAAAGAAATCGGCATTTTTTTAATGTGATATATCCAGTAGGCCTAATCTACAGTTCCGACTCTAAATCAAAGACCCAACGGACCGGCGCAATCATCATCCGACATCTCTGCATCTTCTATGACATCCTCCGCAACACTATTTATGTTCTGGAGCACGTCAAGTCCGTCGTTATGGTCGGCATCCAGACATATGTCGGATACATTGCTGCATGATTTTCCGTTGCAAACAGCACACATTCTGAAGCATTTTGCGACAGCTGCACGCGGAACCACAACCTTTTTGACATTTGCAAGAAATGCAATTGAGAAGGTTAGCTGTAGCAGGTTCTGTCTGCGAAGTTATGGCAATCAGGCCATCTCTAGATTTTTTCCACTCCCAATCGAGTGAAATTTTCTGCACACCAAGCCATTGTTGAACTTGATGGTGACTTCCATATGAATGCTGTCGGGCGTCCTCGCTTGTTGATGGTAGAGAAGCAAGATGGAAGATACTTTCGCAGCACACTTGGCAAAAAGATTATACCGAAGTGAGTTGAGGGTGGAATTGTGTATAATTCAATAAAAAAAAAATTACCAGCCGCAGCTATGCTGACCTCAGGACCTCAAGATCTAGGTATGTGCCAAGTTTCAAAACTTCCCGACTTTTTGCAAACAAACCCTGTTTTTATGTATTCATTGACTGGATTATATAAGCGGAATTTGTAAGTTTAGGAGTTATTAAGGATTTTGTATATTTTTAGCTGAATTTTTGTTTTGACGACAAAGGTCTCAATTCTGGCTTAACTATTATTTCTAGTGCTATGGTTTACTTTATTAACATAGTCAAATAGTGGGTTTATCATTATAATTGTTTTTTGTCAGAGCCGAAACTATTTGGCCAAAAAATAATTCCTTAACTTCCACAACACTCTAGCGAAAAACAAAAAGATATAAAAAAGTTAATACTTATCTTTAAAAAATCTCTCCACTTTACTGGCAATCAACTAGACAAATTTTATTCAGTTTGTTGCATGATTTCACATCAAAAATTTTAAATTTTGTGCGCAAAGTGTAAAAAGCGGAAATTCCATTTTTTTATTTTAATCTAGAACATTATTCGAAAGATCAGATAAATTGCTTTCAATGTTATCAACACTGGCCATGCAGATAATAAGATCGATTTTCTTTGAAAAGAGAGGGTTAGCATTCATACCACAATAGGACCTACTGATTATGACAAACGAATTGAATTTGCTAAGAAGGGCTGCAGGCAGGCAGGGATCCAGCCCCAAATTAAGGGAGGGAGGCATACAAAATATTGAGAGAAACATGCAAATAGAATACGCAAAAAATGGGACAAAAACCTTATTAAAACAATTTTTAGAAAGAATAACATAATTTGTATTTTTATTATGCTTCATAAAATATAATTTTTTTTGTTAAAAAAAAATGGAAAAAAAATTGGTCATGTAGTACCATACCTACACAAAACATAACACTAAAGAAAGAAAAATATGGATTATAATTATAGGTGTTATAACAAATTAATTTCAATAGGTACCTGCCTAAGTAATTTAAAGGGCAAATTCTATTCTCCGCATCTTTTTGTTTGCAAACCGTTTAATTACATTGGTAATTTCAATGTCATCAAATACAGCTCGGTGAATGTGCATCAAAGTCAAATTTAAATGATCTTTTGACATTCTAAATCTAACCCACATTTTTAATTGTCTTAGAGTCGAAAAGCTCGTTTCTGAATTAGCAACGTTTATGGGTAGAGTAGATACAAATCATTTTCAGCAGGTAAGTCTTTATTTACGGAGTTTGAGTAAGCGCTCCTTTTCAACTTCCAAATATCAAATTCTCCATTAAATTTGTCCCAAACTATTTTTGGTTTTTCTTTTCCAAAAATAACTGCGTACATATTTGTCAGCAACTTCCCAGCTGTCATAATTTCTGTTTCAGCTGCTTTCATTGTATTTCCAGATCATTAATAACATAATCCAGCAGTGGGATCAATAGGGAAATTCAGTAATAATCTTCAGGAGAATTTGAGGATAAGTTAGGGTTGCGACGATTTCTCATTTTGTTGGTAAGTCTAGGTAGGAGTTAATTCAACATCAAGTTCTTTCAACATATTTTGAGTTTCCATCAATATAGCATTGAAACATTCCGAACCAACTTTTCTTTTATTTTTAAGAGCTGAAAGAGTACAAGATGTTGCGTTCTCTGTTTATTGTATGTTAGCTTACAAGGTTTTATGTACCGCGATGTGACTAAACAACTTTTTAGGATGCCTGATTAATCATTTAAAACCATATGTGCGACGGAAAAATCGGTCATTTTAATGTTGTTATTTATTTTTTGCGATCTAGGGGGGGGGGGGCATGGCCCCTCACTGGATCCACGCGTGGCTGCAGATCCAGATTTTTCAACACATTCTTTAGACTGATGAGTCTAATTTGTATGATAAGCCGTTCTGGTTTTTATTCGACATTGAAGCTGGACTATCACATTAATCAGTACTCATAAGGTATGTATATTTATTAATAAAAGTGAAAGTATTTTCCCTAACAAAAATTGAATTTACAATCAAAATACGAATGGAAATCTATATTTCTGTGTTATTAAGATGTTCAATTTTTATTTTTATATAAATTTTGTATTTTCGTGTTTAAGCGTATATTACTTCCACGTCCAGTGGAAGTATAGTAATGCAAAAAAAAATTGTTGTTGTTGTTGAAATAGGCTTAAAATGTCATGAAACGACGAGATTTTAAATTTGAGCGAAAAAAAAAAAATAATTTCTGTCTGTCGGTCTGTCTGTAATTATTTTTTATGCGCACGCTTACTCTGGAACCGTTTATGATATTGACTTGAACTTTGATACGCTTATGTATTATAACGAAATCTGGAACAAGGTTATATTTTGATCTAATTGCGTTGAAGGGTTTGGGGTAAATAGGGTAAATACGCAAAGCAAATCTATAAGAGTCCATAAAATTGCAATTTAGGGCATGTACGAAAAGTCAAGGTCTCAAAAAATTTGTTTGCGTTAGTCATCCTCTCTACCACCCCCATTTGCACCCCCCACCCTATTATTAAAGGGAGTAAAAAATTAAATTGGGATTTAGTGTGTATACGAGAACCAAGGGCCTCTAAAAAATTTTGACATTAGCCACCCCCACCCTGTTATTAAAGGGAGTTAAATATTACATTAGGATTTAGTGTGTATAAAACTTGGATACAAAATCTGGATGTGGAAGTAGTGGTTTCTTGGGCAGCGGTTTTTTAATATTATTTCTAAATTTGTTTTTGTCAAGTTAAATTTATGCCAGTTAAGGACACTGTAGTGGCATTATTTTCATAACAATGACAATATTTATTGCACTTAAGTTTCCATGGCATTATGGATTTTATGTCATTTTGATGTGATATTAGATTTTATTGCATCCATATTACTCCATGAAAAAGTTGCAAAAAAGAGTTAAAACACAAAAGTTCTGTAAAAGGGATGAAACATGGGTAACCCCCAGCTTTCGAAGGCGTTGAACACAATGGTGATATTTTTAAGGTTCCCACTCAGCAACTGCAACTAAACGCGTTTTTTTCATCGTAGGCATTCGGATCGGTTTTTTGGGCAGGATTAGAGTAGGCCGTAGGAAATTTAGCCATACAACATCTTACCCACTCCCGGGGTTGAAACTACTCCCTCCCCTAATACTAAAATATACCCAAAAAAGTTAAAATCATGAAAATTTGTTTATCCCCATTTTCGAGGGTACTCAACACAATGGTAATATTCATTTCTCCCCCACCCTCCGTCAACCACCCCTAATACCACCCCTTTTTCATATGTATTGATACTGGGCATGTGGAGACTCGTTGAATCGGGATTTTTAAGGGTATTTCGACATTGTAAAAAGAGTTAAGTAAAGAGATATTCCATCAGCCCCAGGGTCGAAACTACCACCATCCCTAACGTTTGGTGGAAACTACCCCCTCCCCTAATACTAAAATATACCCAAAAAAATCAAAATGCATGAAAATTTGTTTATCCCCATTTTCGAGGGTGCTCAACTCGATGGTAATATTCGTATCTCCATCATTCTCCACCAACCATTCCTAAAACTACCCCTTTTTCATATTTATTGATACTGGGCATGTGGGGACTCGTTGGATCGGGATTTTAAAGAATATTTCGACATTGTAAAAAGAGTTGAGTGACGAGACATGCCATTAATTCCAGGGTTGAAACTACCACCACCCCTAACTTTTGGTGGAGGATGAAGGAGAAATAAATATTACCATTGTGTTGAGCACCCTCAAAAACGGGAATAAAGAAATTTTCATCCACTTTGATTTTTTGGGGATATTTTAGTATTAAGGGAGGGGGGTAGTTTCAACACTCAGGGGTAGATAATATATATGATTAAATTTCATACATCCTACCCAGAAAACGATCCGCATGCCTACGATGAAAAAAAATGCGAAATAGGGGTGGTTTTTCGAGTTAAAGGGCAGTTGCTGTGGGGTGGGAACCATAAAACCATCGTGTTCAGCGCTCTCGAAAACGGGGAGTACTCATAGGTTTCGTCCCTCTCACAGGGGGTTTTTGCAACTTTTTCATGGACTGTATTCATATTAACATTTTAAAATAAAATATAAATAAATACAAGATGCCAAATAAAAATAAGAATTACATTTCTATTCGAAATTAGCATAAAAATACGGATACATTTCCGTTTTAGACGGAAAGAAGACTTTTATTTACTTTACCAAGCCTATAGGTTAATTCAACAGAATGCATAATAACGAAATTTATATTTTTACACAAATCTCGTAAATTTACTGTAAAACGAACTCTCTAGGCGGTTTCCTATACCTGTACAATTATAATGGCAAATCAAAACAATTACACATTTTTTAATGTGTACTTCGCTGTAAAAAAACTACATTCAACGCATTTATGTTTATCGTATGTAATTGTGCGTAAAATATGTTAGTTAATATTTTTAATAATGGCACTGGTATATTATTACCTTATTATTTCTAGGCAATGCTTATGAAAACTTTCTATTTTAGCGACACTAAATGTCAATGTCGAAATGGACGTCTATAAGTGGCCAACAATTGTAGAAAATGTTCAAATACGACTACGTTATTCAATACTGGTAAATATATAAAAATATAGCTGCGTTAATTGGAAAACCTTATATAATTGAATTTTTTAGTAATCAGAATATTATCGCTGTGAGGTAATAAGGTCAATTTCAATTACAGTACATACCACAAACTTTATTACTATTAACTAAGTGCAATGTATTAATTATGTAAATAAATATAGGTAGCATTATTGGTTGTGCATAGATATTTTGTTGTAATTATTGTTTAGCTAGAAAAGAAATAAACGTAAATAAGCTTTAGCAATGTATACAATTATTATTGTCGGAGGAATTCCCCAAAATAAATTCTAATTTAATTGTTTGATTGTTACTACTAAAACAACTTTTTTAACTGAGATAAAAGTACCTACCAGTAAATACATACAGTGAACACGTAAAGATTGGAGTAAACTGCAAATATAATTTAAATAAAAATTCGCTCAGACACGTCGATTTTTAAATGAATTTCTCAATTTATTTATGTAATAAAAATTATCTACCAATATTTTATAAAAATTTATGCAGATAGTCTGTTAAAAGGGCTAAGAGAAAGATGGAGGGAAATAATCGTTAAAACAAAGAAGACGGTTAAAATTTTAAATTATTTTATAGTTCAGACTCTAAGTGCACGTTGTGTTTCAGTTTATTCAAGAGTAGTTTAGCAATGTGTATCCTCAGGAAATTCTTTTCATTTAATAATTCGTATCGAATTGTTCTGTAGATATTTGTACAACCTGGCTACCAATGTTAAAAGAAGAACTTAACAAACTCAACATTATCTAAAAGAAAATATCATCAGTTCTATGTTCTGTGTAAGTAGTAAGTATCTATGGAAATAACATAAACAGAATCTTAAAGCTGCGTATTTGGCGTACACAGCAAAATAAGAGTTCTTCCAAAAAATAGCTTTGAAAACGGAAAGAGACTACTTTCCGAAACGTCAGCAAAATACATTATTTCTGTGTTTATTCCGATTTATATTATTTGCAAAACATAACCTCTGATTTTTCCTTTGGCGTAAACGTCACGGGCGCAGAGGCTTTTTTTCCAATAATTTTGTAAAGTTGGTGATTTGTTTTGAAGAGGATAATAACACATGTGGTAGAAAACCCAAATAATAGGAAAAAACATTCGTAGAATGTCACAAATACCTTTCAGACAATATTCAGTAGGATCTGTTTGGAAAAACAATTGATCAGCCAATAATTTCAAATAAATTAAATTTTCTTTCTGATTGAACGAGATGAAGTTTTCTGGGAAGAAAAGATGTTGCCGTTATTAAAAACATTTTATTTCACTTGTTTGTTACCAGAAATAATAATCCACAGCACCCTAAAGGTTACCCGATTATAAACCCCGATAGAACATGAGTATTGTTTATTTTGGAAATGTCTTCATTTAAAATAATGTTTATTTTATTTACTTGTGGTAGTGTAGAAATATTTTCATTTCATTTATTTTATTTTGGGAAAATCATATTTATTTTTGTTCTATTATTTAGAGCTAATTGTTTTTTTTTTTGTTAAGTTATTATTAAGTATTATTTATTATTCAAATATTTTATAAGATTTTTGCTTTGAAACATGACGAGACCAAAAGATTGGCGAGCACGAGACACTACTGATCCAGAAGATACAGAGAAGCCACAGAAATACACAAAAATTAAAATAATTTCAACCGTGACGCCGGACTACAGCTACCATTTACATGAAAATCAATGTTCCGGTCCGCTGACCATGTGACATCACCGGAACCAAGCCACCCCCTCTGATGATCCATCTGGAATTGGTTGGGAGGGTGGTCAATACAAATTATTGAGCCACAGAACTTAGGCCCCATTGGGCCCCTTGTACATCCTCCCTGTAGACAGACCCTCGCCTAGGCCTCCAACCATCCATCCAATCTTGCGAAATAGGTGGTGATGCTGCCTAGAGGCATCTAAGTTTCATCGGCCAAAGTAGGCCAACGTTCTCCCAAAAATGATTCTCTGATTGATGAGACGGCAGAACAGTCACAGAGTACATGTTGAATCGTCTCATTTTCTTGTTCACAACCTCTACAGAGAGCTGTTTCGCTTAATCCCATATTATGAAGATGGTTCCTTAACGGACAGTATCCAGTCTGGATTCCCGTTATAAAAAGTAGGTTCCTTCTGGACATTGCCAGGTAGTCCATTGCTGTACTCTTGTTGGGATATTTTAGTAGTTCCCTAGCAAGCTGACAGCTGTTTGTTTCATCCCACAGTTACTTGAATTCATTGTGGGTGTTCCCTTTGATTATTTGTATTATCGTCGTGATCGGTAACAGACTGGCCGGGCCTGGTAGAAAGATACTTAGGCCTGCTGCCTTCTTAGCCAGTCTGTCGGCTACTTTGTTGCCACTACACTGTGCGTGTCCTTTCACCCAGCATACCAGTATGTTATTCATGCTGGAGGCACCTACAAGTGCTTGGTGACATTCCCATACTGCACCTGCGGAAATGTTGTAACTTCTCAGGGCTAGTAATGATTGTTTACAATCTGTGTAGATCCTGATTGTTTTGTCCATAATTTGTCTACGGACAGCTATGCAGCTGTCTGCAGCTATGATTATGCCCACCAGTTCTGTTTGTACTACGCTGGCTCGCACATCCATACCCCATTTATATTGGATTTGCAGACTTCTGGTGTATATTCCATATCCTGTCCCATCCTTCTTTTTGATCCGTCTGTGAAGATATTGATCACGCCTTCGCCAGCAGCCTCGTTCTCACTATTCGTCTGTATTACATAGGATCTGTCAAAGACAAACCGGGGACAGATGCCATCGGTGCCTGCAGAAGAGGCGTCTTTCTGACAGCCTCATTCCACAGGCGACTTCTGGCATCTCCACAGCGTACATTTGGTTGTATGCCAATGGATTTGCGGCATACCATTGTTGTCAGAGCCACTTATCCTAGATGTATATCTAGTAGTGGCAGACACAGCATTACCTCCATAACTCTCTTCGGTATTGTTCGCATAGCTCCGGTTATTCTTAGGCAGGCAACTCTCTACACTTGGCTGAGCTTGACCTTAGCTGTAGTCTGTTTGCTCTTAGGCCACCAAACCACATCTCCATAGGTTATCATTGGTCTTATGACGGCGGTGTATGTGGATACATGACCACTTTGAATTTCATTCCCCAGGTTTTCCCCACGTTCTTGCGGCACTGCTCATAAGAGATGTAAGCCTTCTTTCGTCTTATACCTATGTGAAGATTCCATGTTAGTTTGGCATCGAAGGTTACCCCAAGGTATTTCACTTCTGATGCGAACCTTAGTAATGTAACCAGGAGGGCAGGCGCCTTCAATGCTCCTAGTTTGCTTTTCCTTGTGAAGAGAACCATCTCCGTCTTCCTGGGATTGACAGACAGGAAGATGACGATACATATAAATAGAGGAGCTCAGGCCAATAAAGCTCACTTCGCTTCAGAAGAAGACCACGACAAAATGGTCGAAACGATCAACGCGGAAGAGAATCCGGAAACCTAGCTATGGATCTAATTATTCTTGCTCTTACAGCAAATATTTTCTCTCACTCTCGATTAATTCCAATACAGTGTCATTTACTACATGAAAATATTGTTGCATCTAACTCTGGACTTTAGTTACAGACATAGTATTGTTATTTTATAAATTTTTAAGTAGAAAAGGGAATACGATAAATAAATTTTTATATTCAGTAACAAGTGAAATAAAAATATAATAATTATGGCCAGTTAATTAGTTGATAGTAGAATTAACTGAAAAATACATTAGCGTATACTTCTTAGGAGCAAAACGGTTGTTTTATAATATTATTTTATTATTGCCTCACAGCTATAAAGAATTGAATAGCAATAAAAACATACAGATTGCTGTGCTGCTAGGTAATAATTAGTGTTTGTTTAAAAAAGACTGTTTTATACTTAAAAATAAATTATTTCTTTTGCATTGATTTCATTATGGTGAAACGCATTGTAAAAAGTTATTTTTTTAACATAAACACACAAAATAATTCAAATCTTTTTTTGTAAATTGTGTTATATAATTTCCGAAATGCTCTACAGAGCGAATAGTAAATATTACTATTTGCATAATTATATATAATAAAGAAACTTTTGTAACTATGTGTAAATTGTTTTAAAAATAAGTAAAATGGTATGTATGCAATGATAATGCTGTGATTCCAGTTTAATGCAATTCAAAAATTTGTTTTTTAATTGAATTTTGAAATTATTTATAATTTGCTAGTCCATATTTTTTATATTTTTTTCTTATTAAGGTGCAATAACAGGATCGTATTAGTTTAATATTAAGTTGTCTTTCATAAAATAGGCCGGAACATAGAATGAATTCACGACAATTTAGAATAAATTTGCAGCTCCTAGTGCAAATGTCACAGGTAATGTTATTACAAATTATTAATGACCAAAACAAATTTAACACAAAATTCAACTGTACCATAATTCATCTCAATATCTCCACCATAGAATCAATTTTCCAAAAACTATCCTTTCATAGAAATGTTTCAACAACCTGTACATGGTTTCACGATTTTATCACTCATATGCTCATAAATATTAAATCTAATTAATTTAAGACGCCTATGGGAATTTCCAGCCTATATTATAGATATAATAATAATTAAAATTGGTATTTATTATGGTTCGAAGATGTTCTCTGTAATAACAATTGTGGGTGACCTTCACACACTATGATTTTTTATAGGAAGTACCGGAGTCTTAATTATCTGGTCATTAGGATAGCAGGTAACATTTGTGTTTTGTAAACTATTTGCTAACTTGGTTTTATTTTTATTTACTGTGCAACTTACGGGAAAATCTGTAAAGTGCACCAGAGCCATAAAAATTTTAGAGTTTTTTTATATGCTGATGGATAAATAATGTATCTATAATGTTTTTTTCTGGGAGATAGCTAAGTCAGACTTACAGCCTTGAAACATTTTAAATATAATAAATAACAACTAAATTGTATATTTCAGGTTTTATGAGCTTCGAGTGATAATTAATGTTAATAAGATATAACAAAAATTAGTATTTAAAATAAAATTAATTTTCATTGCTATGATTCGAAATTGTTTAAAATTTGTGTCTGGTTTTTTTCCAGTTTGATGCCATATGTATAATTTTTAATAATTAGAACTATTAAATAATTATTATAGATACACAGTCAATTTCAATGACAGCTATCCACATTAAATATATTCATACAATACACGTCAAAAAGAAATAACAGATAACAGGAAGACACACTTTCTAATGAACAGTCTGAAACGGTCCCACCCCCAGTCTATTACTTAATTACAATATCCTGGTCACGGCACTAGTGAAACGTCTCTATACCCCCCCCCCCCCCTCCCAATTACTTACTTACAAAAATGCTTAATCGTGAGGCAATCAAGAATACATCTAATCCCACCCAGTAATTATTTATCTCAATTTTAAGGTAAGATAAATAAACAAATTGGCCATTTACGTGATCGTCTAGTTTTACAATGTTAGGACCCAAGTTACGTTGTGTTGATAGTAACCCTTTATATTTACCACAGGTTCTTTTATGCAAAGTTTGGTATTACTTGTTTCTATCTGATACTATTTGCCTTAGAAAATTAATCACTTTTTAATTTAAGTACCATTGGAACTTTGAACACACTGTTTATGAATTGAGAAACCTTGTTAATCATTTATGTTATTTAGTTGTTGTTTTCTTACCCAAGATTGAATTGTGGATTTATGTGTAGGGTTTGTTTCGGTGTTTAGTTGATTGAAGTTAACTTATTATCATATGTTTAGTTTATTACTTATATTACCAGGAAGGTAAGTTGAAAGAAAAGACAGAAATCGATTTTATACATATATAAAGATGTTGGTGACAAAATCATCAAACTCAGAGGGAATAAATAGTACTCTCAAGGTACGTTCAATGCTCCTCGAAGTATGCTCATAAGAGAATAATTTATGGCTTCATGACGTTCGTGGTTACGTGCCACGTGGCGGAATGAACCAGCGTAAAACCTCGCTACTAAAGCGAGGACAATTCCCCTGATTTGAGAAACACAATGACGGGTACCAAATTTACGGTGGCAGCCACTACAATCACTGTCGAAGAGATATCGTGGAGTGTATGAAATACATAACTAACTGTAGGGAAATGCATTCAGTTTTAGAGTGTCATAAATACATAACCAACTGTGGGGAAATGCGTTTAATCCTAGAGAGTTATAAAAGTGATTGTAACAGCCATCTCGGCAAATCCGGGGTCGTGCCGTAATCCGTATAATTGGAATAAAACGACCAATATTTGTAAAGTTTTCACGCCAGAAGAAATAAATAATCTCCGTACAAATACCCTCTGTAACATACCTTAATAGTATTTATATTGCATTGACCGCAAATAAATAGAGTAAGCCACCCTCGCACAAGGCCCTTGTTGAACGTGATCGACATAAACTTTTAGAATATGGCTAGATAGTTAGGATAGTTAGGATGACTGACCCAATAACATAATTCAAAGAGCATTTATTAGCAACCGTAGAGTAAAATTCAACCCCCGCTAAGAAAGCGGAACAATATTATCCGTTACCTGTAGCAAAACAAATGAGACTGTGATCTGACCTTAACTTGGAAAGAAAACTATTTGTCTGCTTATTGAATAAAGCAAAAATGAAATGAATATAACTTTTTAAACTGTTTGTAAACTAATTAAGATAAAATAAATTATGATGCAATTTAAATGAATCTTGAAACAAAAGAACGGTGTTCTCAAACCATTACATAAAAAGGAAAATTACATCCTAAATTGTCCTAACTTTAATTGTTTGTTCCCTAAATAAAGAAACCTAATTAAGGTACAAATTAACCTAACATTGCAAGTCTTAAACTTTAGATACCACCGCGTCCGAACGCTTAGTGAACGTTAGGCTCAATATGTATGTCCACAAATTCTCCCCCGGACTGATTTGAAAATGGGTAAGGCCGCGGGACGGGCATTTCAGCCTTAGCTGAGCAAATTGCAATTTCTCTCTCGGTAGCCACGTCGTCATCTTGAGGAACTTCGTTAGAGTCTCGCACCTCGCTGGGAATTAGGTTACACTTCATGGCTGGGAGTCTGCTACTATTTCTTCACGGTAAGTGTCGGTAATAATTAAATCGGATCTAATTTTCTTGTAACCAAATACAAGCCCTCGATACGGAAAGTAGCGGTAATAATTAGATCGGATTTAATTCTCTTGTACGTCATGGTAGAATCTCTGGTGGCTGGGTTTAGGGTCTCCTATGTGGTAGCATTTGTTAAATTTTAGTTACGGGCTCCAATGATAAATAAGTTTCATTATGGCTCTTAACTTCTGTAACATCTGTTTAGAAATGTAACGAGCTAACATAACAGAAACGTTGCTTTTAGGACTTTTAAACATATTCATTTCTGTACAAAATAAAATTATTTGACTTGAAAACTGAACTATGATACAAATACGTATTTAAAATTGATAATGGCCTTTTTAAACTTAATTCTTTGTGACTATGTCGCTAGAAAAAAAATGATTATTGATAAATTAAATAAGAGTAATTGAATTTTGATAATAAAGTAAGAAAATAATTTGCAAACGGCTGGCCCTGTTTTAAGACAGGCTTAGCTCCACCCTCTTACCCTTAGGGCTACGCCCTACAATTTTTTAAATGAAACGCCATACATTTTTTTATGTCATTAGTTTCCCCTTGACAAGCTTGTTAGTTATACTTTATTCAATGACAGTTTAAAACGACATGAAAACAAGAGCGCAGCATTCATTTGTAAACCGACATCGAACACGTGCCATCCATAGGCGCGCGTAACTTACTTTTTAAGGCAGTACATGCCCTACAGTATTTTAAAAATTGTTTATTATACACGTAACACTGTTTTGCAGATTTAGTAACTAATAAATTATGACCGAAAGTGGTGAAATAATAGGTAGGTATATGTATACTGTATCTTCGTTTATATAAAGAATTATAATATATGTTCGTTTGTATAAAAGGATTATAATATAATAATACCTAATCTACTTTTATACAAACTAACAACACACTCACTGAGTCAATGACATTTTATATAGAACGTTAAAATTTCAGCCACTAAAAAACTTGATATTATGGAAAATGTTTTGCTAGGATGGGAAGGGGAAAGCTGTACAACGTTAGTAAAATAGGACGTTAAAATAAACTTAACAAACCTGATAACATTTAATTATAATGTCTTGTTAAAAACGATAGAAATAAAATAAAATATAATTCTCTTTAAAACGCCGTCGTATCTCAAACAAAAGAGAATTTATGTTATTTTGCCCCAATTAAAATAAAGAATTAAAATAAGAAAGTTTAAATAATAATAAAAGAACTTTTCATAATTTCGAGGAAAAAAATGGTCACATGGTAACGGAGTCATCGGTAAGCTTGTTAAAGAACGCTATAACCCCGATATACTTTTCGACGTTGTAACAAAATCCGACTTAGGAAATATTTCGTAAGAAAAGCGTGCTTCACGTAAAAACGCCGTGGAGGAGGTTTTTAATTCTTGGAAATATATTTTTGCTCTTCGGAGCGTTTTTTATGCCAAATTTTCGCTAACTCTTCGAGGAGCGTTAATTTGGTAAGTGTAGTAAATGTCGCTGCACAGGAACGTAATGTCGCCCCGACCACCCAATTTTAGAAAGTATAATAAAATTGGACTTGAACTTCCAAATTTCCAAGATTAAAAACCCTTTTACGAATCCACGTTGTCAAGCACTGCAACTCTTACGAGGTATTGAATATGAGGACAAGTTAGTCCAACGACTATCCAAAGTATATCGGAAGTTATAGCGAAAATAGCCCTTAGCGACATGGGACCCCCATCATTTCCTAGCAGTCGGATTTGACGGGGAAATGATGTATTTTGACGGGGTTTGCTCTAAACCGGTTCCTCAGTGATTCGGAGTCAAAAAAGTATCTATACCATGTACTCACACGTGCATGGGATCTGCCTTGCCTGAACGTAAAATTTGTTATTGCATAATACAAACGAAGTAGATACGCTTCAAGCAATTTTAAGCTCCGAGGAGCGACCAAAATTTATGTGAATTAATAAAATACGTTTATAAGACAGGCAAGCATAAGCCCACCAAAATTTCAGTTACATGAACTGTTCCTTGAATCTTTTTGTGCATCGTTAGCTTTTCAAACTGCATATTGGATGGTAGTTGGTACCGTATGAATCGTCCCGTTCCTCACCATGTGTTGTACACGGGTCAGACCATTGTTTGTTAACATTTTCTCTGAAGAAGTTGTTGTAAAAACATAAATTTTTTAAAGATTTAATATATATTTTTTGAACTTTATATTGTCTTTTACTTGTGTTTTCTAACAAAATTTCCCTTTCAGATTTAATTTTAAGAGAGTGTGAAACAGACAGTGTTAGATTTATAGTGTTACGACGTCTTCCAATTGATACCATCAGAGCCGCAGTTAAGCATAAACGACAGTAAGTATGATTTATCCATTAATCTCCGTCTGAAACAGTTACTTTGAACCCTAAAAATTTTGTGAACGTAATATTTTTATTTAGTATTTAGAAAAGGTTGAGGAAAAAGAAAATTAATTTTTTCTTTTTCCTATTTTTTTTTTCAATTTTTCTAAGTTTTTCGAACAGAAAATACGTCCTTCAGACTTCCATCAAAAGCATGGATCGTTCACATGGCGCCCGAGCAGGGACCATGCCGTCCCCAAACCCAACAAATCCTTTCTCATTCATGGCGGAAGACTCCGAGGGGTCGACCCCAAGAGAATTTTATGAGCGAGTCACCGCACCGCTCGTCGACGACGGTTCTAGAGGGATAGAACCACAGCGACTGTTTCCGGAGGGAGATAATGTTAATTTATCAGCTTCACAGCCACAAACTGCTTCGATGGAAAGTATGTTTCTGAAAATGGCAGAGGGCTTCGTGCAGGCGATACAGAACGTGTCGACCTGTACGCCCCATGAGAGACAAAGATGTCCGAACGTGACGTTCCATGGGCTTGATCATGAAGATCCAGAAGCATTTCTGAAAATTATGGAGGAATATTTCGACAGAGCTCGCATAAGCCACGACTATGATCGCCTCCATAACGTAACCGGCCAACTCAAGGGCGAAGCTCAACGATGGTCCGAACAATTTAGGACGTTGACTACTTCGTATGCCTTATTCAAGGAAAGATTCCTTACGAGATTTAATTCTCCCGACATACAGTCACGAGCTATTGCTCAACTGTATGCCGTCAAGCAAACGTCTTTAGACGACACGGCAGTGTTTATCACAAGGAAAACCTGTCTTTTCGATCGTATTGATCCCTTTAAATCCGAAGCCATCAGAGCTCGGGTCATCATGGACCAACTGCGTCCAGAAATTAGGTCACGCTTGAGAAGCAACCTAATTTCAAACACAGAGATGTTAATAGCAGCGGCTACTAACGTCGAGCGGGATTCAGCTGACGAACAGACGTCGCTAATTCAGCTTATTGATCAACGTCTGTCCCGCGCGTCTTACTATCGAGAGCCGGGACACATCAGTTCACAAAATTCAAGTATAAGGAGCAATGGAAGCCCAACTCCGACAGCACCGAGGGTGCATTTCCGAGAGGACGTATCTCGACAGGACGGTCCAGGCAGAGCGCCTGGTCGTCCTTTTTTTATGCCTAATTCTACGAGCGGATCAGTGAATCCTGACCGCAGGCAAACTAATTTCAATGGCGGATCGGGGAAATTCCGAGTACCCGACCGACCGGCAACCCCGTGCCGATACTGTACAGACACAGTGCAGTGGCACTTCCATAGCCAATGCCCGAATAACCCGCATCTCAACAGGAGACCGGGAAACTTTCGAGGGGCCAGAGACCCAGGCCAGGGTCCATCTGCAAGATCCCCGGCACCACGGCCGAACCAAGGCGGCAGCAATGTCCAGTAATTTTTTCCAATACTCATGACCACTACGACGCTCCTCTGCACAAGACAAGAGAGTCAATAAATTATATGAGCGAAGCGTTCCCTTTGCCTCGTATAAAAGTTCAAATTAATGAACATGCGGTCGACGCACTGATCGATTCAGGCTCGACGCGAAACGTTATCCATCCGAGGATGTTGGATAATTTTAAAAATCTCACGACACGTCGATCATTTGCTATGGCGTGCGGAGATCGAATGGTGGACTCTCTTGGAACGACAAAATTAAAAGTAATAATTTCAGGCACTTCTTTTGAAATTGATTTTCAAGTAATCGAAAATTTGAACGAAACGATAATATTAGGATCACCATTCTTATATATGAACAATGTCGCATATGATTATGGCCGAAAATGCCTATATGCCGGCACGGAAGAGCGTATTACCGTCTTCTGGAATCAAGCTTCTCAGAGGGAGAGACAGCAGGCAAAGCTTCCTGAAGAGCTTGTTATTAAAGACAAATTTCTACGGCCGCTGTTCGAAGAATTTGTCGATCTGTTCACTGCGGAACCGACTCAAGCAACCACAGTGACTGTGAAACACAAAATTACAGTAAAAGACACAAAACCATTTAATATCAGACCATATCCGATGTCTCCGAGTACTAAGAAAATTATGTACGACCAAATCGAAGAGATGTTGAAAGCTGGCGTCATCGAACCTAGCACTGCCCAATATAGTTCACCACCCGTGATAATAAAACGCTCAGACAAGAAACCACGATTTTGCATCGATTACCGCCATTTGAACGAAATGACTGAAGACGAGGCTTCCGTCTTACCAAAAATACACGAAAGTATTAAAGATTTAGGCAATTCGAAGATTTTTTCTGTGTTGGATTTAAAAAGCGGATATTGGCAAATACCGCTAGATGAAGCATCAAAAGATTTTTCGACTTTTACCACTCCTGATGGGGCAGCTTACAGATTTAATGTCATGCCTTTCGGCCTCAAGACAGCTCCCTGTACCTTTCAGAAATTCATGGCAAAGGACGTTTTAACGGGTTACCTGCACCATTTCTGTAAAGTGTATTTAGATGATATAATCGTTTACAGCGTAAACGTGAAGGAGCATATGTCCCACTTGAGGTTAGTCTTTGAAAGACTACGTCTGCACAATCTGAAAGCGTCACCGGAAAAGTGTGTAATAGCGACGAATGAAATTCAATATTTAGGCCATACAATTAGAACTGATACTTCCTAACCATTAGAAAAACATGTCTTACAAATTCAAAATTATCCCGTTCCAACTACAAAAAAGCAGCTACAAAGTTTCCTAGGGCTTTGCAACTGGGTACGAGAATATCTACCAAATGTGGCGATGATCACGAAGCCACTAACGAAACTTCTTTCGAAGGAAAATCGTTTTCACTGGAACCATACTTGCGATGAAGCGTTTAGAAAATTAAAAGAATTATTATCCGGACCGCTGGAACTCCATCGGCCGGATTTTTCACGTCAATTCATTTTGCAAACAGATGCATCCCTCCAAGGCCTTTCGGCCGTATTATATCAATTGGGCGACAACGGCGAAAAATATATAATTTCGTATGCAAGCAACACGTTATCTCCAGCGGAGAGACGTTACCACATAAACGAGCTAGAATGCTTGGCGGTGGTGAACTATATTAAAAAGTACAAGATGTACTTAGCAGACAAACCGTTCTTGGTGAAGACGGACAACAGGGCGTTACTTTGGTTAAACAAACATAAGGACGACAAAACAAAATTTACTCGATGGTCATTACTATTGCAAGAATATGCATTCAAAATTGAACACTGTCCAGGAAAGGAGAATTTATTAGCAGATTTTCTAAGTCGTAATCCACAAAATCAGTATGTCGAGACAGACGATGAAGAGGAAAGAATGTTCGTACCAAATTATAAGTGTCCAGAACGTATTTCTGTTTTAACACATTCAGAAATATACGAAGATATCGTACAGGCTCAATTGAGTTCAAGAGATATTCAAGACAAGATCCGCCGTTGGAATGATCTATTTCAACAGGAACAACGTTCCGATGCGGATCTTATTTTTATGAAAAATTTTCACGTCCAAGACGATGTACTTTTTAAAGATTGCGACCGAAATTTTAAATTGATAGTTCCAAAGAGGAAAATAAAGGAATTGATTTACCATTATCATGACCGAGATGAAGCATGTCATCCAGGAAGAGACGAGACTCTCAGGAAAATAGCGAAACGCTACTATTTCAATAATATGGCCAGGATCGTAGGCAAATACATAAACGACTGTCTGATATGCCAGTCTGTAAAGACAAGACAAGCCCAACCCAATGCTCCACTTAGAAGTCATGCACCACAAAATGCATTTGAAACCTTGAGCGTCGACGTAATTGGCCCGCTGCAGAGGACTAAAGACGCCGAAAACAGATACATGATTATCGTCGAAGACGTTTTCAGTAAATGGATAGAGGCAAAGGCATACATTCAGGTCGACGGCAGAACGATAGCCAAATATATCGACGAAGAAATAGTAGCAAGATTCGGAGTCCCTCGAGTCATAATATCAGACAACGGTGGTCATTTCAATTCCGAATGGTACATCACATTTTGCGAAAGGAATGGTATCGAACGATATTTAATTCCGGCATATCACCAACAGTCCAACCCCGTGGAACGACGGGTTCAGGAATGCAAGAAAATTTTAAAGACTCTTTTATTCAAAAAGCCAAACGACACTTGGGATCGCTACGTGCATCAGATGACATACATATTAAGAAATCGTAGGAACGCCGCTACAAATCAAACACCTAGCATGATCGTGTTAGGATATGATCCAGCCGAAAGAGGCGAATGGGATTTGTATGCCTGGAGGCAAGAAAGAGCCAAGCAACAAACGCTTCCACGATACGAGCGAATCAAGGAAGCCCGTCAGGCCCAACAAAATTACAAACAGAAATATGCGCCGAAAGAGGCCGTCACTCCGATCGTTTACAAAGTAGGAGACAGAGTCATGAGTAAGAGAAAAAAGAAGGTACATACCTTCACGCCGTCTTGGTCAGGCCCAACCAGAATTCTGAAGAAGTTTTCAGACGAGGTGCATCTCGTGCAAAAGGGAAATGTAACGACAAGAGTACATGTCGATGATTTGAGACCAGCCCCGCCAGAGGAGCACAACTTGGAAATCGAATCTTCCGATGAAGAAAATGCTAGTCCAGGCGGAACATCACTCGATGGAAATGATTCCCCGTTCTCAGATGATTCCACAGAACCTCCACCGCCGGAGCAAACGGTTGTACAAATTCATGCACCGCCACGAGATGCTTCCACTTCTGATTCAGAATCAAGTTCTGGAGATTCAATTATATTTTTATAATATTTTTCAACCTAGGCTAAGTTTTAACTTAGTGCTAGGTTTATTTTATATCAAAATTTCCATACCAACTTCTTGTCGTGTCAGGCAAGAGTTGGTATTTTTTATGCATTTTTTACAAGTTATTTTCATTGAGGATATTGTATCGTCCATACAAATCTTCCAAATTCACTGCAGCAACTCTGACCGTGTCCGGCAGAGTTGGTATTTTTTATGATTTTTTCAAAGTCCTCGAATGTTATTAAACATTCATCTGTAAGCAGAGTCCGACCCAAAGGGTCCAAACAAATGTTCCATTGGCACGGCATGGAAAGACGACGACTCTGACGCAAGGGCGCGATTCAGACGAGTCTAGCAACTCAAGGGCGAGATGCCGCCACGTCTGCTGGAGGGGCAGATGCAACGATCCGACGGATGCAGATTCTGTCGCAGATTTCTCCCAAGAAGAGATTTTAATAAAAACTATTTCAATCAATATAAGTCAACAAAATTCAATGTTCCTATTCTCAAAGACGACGATGTGATATCGGTCGCAGATTTCTCCCAAGAAGAGAATTTTTAACTACTCGGAAACCATTTCAACCAATATAAGTCAACAAAATTCAGTGTTCCTATTCTCAAAGACGACGATATGTTATCGGTCGCAGATCCCCAGACGGGATATAAACCAACATTTTACTAAAATTTTGTTTTATATTGTTTCATATAAACCGAGCAGAACCAATGTATAGCTGGAGCCAAGCAGTCCGAGGACCACCTAAGCTGTTCCAGAAGGCAGTTCGACACCGAAGGTGATCGACGAGGCATAGACACGAGGAGGAGCAGACGCAAGCCCGCATTAGTGGAAGAACACTAAGAAAGATAAGTGCGTCGAAAGTGTTTGTGTTGTGTCATCGAGAATCCGAGGATTCTCGATTTTTTTTCTTTTTTTATGCCTTTTTCATATACAATGTTCAATTATTCAATCGAATGCTATGCATCGATATATGTTCAAAAATTTATCACCATTTTAGATTTACATCTATGTTTTGTTCAGATAGGCCGGTCTGAACGATAACCGAATACAACACATGGGAGACTACATCCAATGATCCATTTTATTTTCAAACAAACAATTTACCAAACGTTACACAAAAAGATTCACGGAAAGGAGGGGAGTGTTAAAGAACGCTATAACCCCGATATACTTTTCGACGTTGTAACAAAATCCGACTTAGGAAATATTTCGTAAGAAAAGCGTGCTTCACGTAAAAACGCCGTGGAGGAGGTTTTTAATTCTTGGAAATATATTTTTGCTCTTCGGAGCGTTTTTTATGCCAAATTTTCGCTAACTCTTCGAGGAGCGTTAATTTGGTAAGTGTAGTAAATGTCGCTGCACAGGGACGTAATGTCGCCCCGACCACCCAATTTTAGAAAGTATAATAAAATTGGACTTGAACTTCCAAATTTCCAAGATTAAAAACCCTTTTACGAATCCACGTTGTCAAGCACTGCAACTCTTACGAGGTATTGAATATGAGGACAAGTTAGTCCAACGACTATCCAAAGTATATCGGAAGTTATAGCGAAAATAGCCCTTAGCGACATGGGACCCCCATCATTTCCTAGCAGTCGGATTTGACGGGGAAATGATGTATTTTGACGGGGTTTGCCCTAAACCGGTTCCTCAGTGATTCGGAGTCAAAAAAGTATCTATACCATGTACTCACACGTGCATGGGATCTGCCTTGCCTGAACGTAAAATTTGTTATTGCATAATACAAACGAAGTAGATACGCTTCAAGCAATTTTAAGCTCCGAGGAGCGACCAAAATTTATGTGAATTAATAAAATACGTTTATAAGACAGGCAAGCATAAGCCCACCAAAATTTCAGTTACATGAACTGTTCCTTGAATCTTTTTGTGCATCGTTAGCTTTTCAAACTGCATATTGGATGGTAGTTGGTACCGTATGAATCGTCCCGTTCCTCACCATGTGTTGTACACGGGTCAGACCATTGTTTGTTAACATTTTCTCTGAAGAAGTTGTTGTAAAAACATAAATTTTTTAAAGATTTAATATATATTTTTTGAACTTTATATTGTCTTTTACTTGTGTTTTCTAACAAAATTTCCCTTTCAGATTTAATTTTAAGAGAGTGTGAAACAGACAGTGTTAGATTTATAGTGTTACGACGTCTTCCAATTGATACCATCAGAGCCGCAGTTAAGCATAAACGACAGTAAGTATGATTTATCCATTAATCTCCGTCTGAAACAGTCACTTTGAACCCTAAAAATTTTGTGAACGTAATATTTTTATTTAGTATTTAGAAAAGGTTGAGGAAAAAGAAAATTAATTTTTTCTTTTTCCTATTTTTTTTCAATTTTTCTAAGTTTTTCGAACAGAAAATAAGTCCTTCAGACTTCCATCAAAAGCATGGATCGTTCACAAGCTCACTACTAGAATCATTCCCTACATTAATAACAATAGACTCTACTAGTCCGTACGGTAACCTGCACGAATGGACCCCACTTTGTAATTTATGCCCAAGCGTTGAAATTTGATACAGTTGTTCATTAGACCCTACCCTTTGATATAAGAAATGTTGCCACAGTCGGGGCCTCCACGGGGGCCCTGTTATAGCAAGATTACCTTCCTTCAGGGGCAAATCACCATTTTCTCTTGTTTTGGAGCTAAAAAGTGTCGTAGAGGGTTAAAATTTAGTGCGCATGTGGCACTTGGGATGCTCAAGACCACGAGCAAGTGTCCCAGGGCCCCCTTTTTCAAATTAGCGGCGGGAAAACGCATAAAATAAGGTTCCGAAAAAGTTTACTCTACCGCATTTTTTGGAGTGATGTCTTGTTTCATGTATTTTCGGGGTAACTGATTTCGAAAAATCATGTTTTGAGTACGTTGGTCGATGAATACTACGCGATGAATACTGCGCAGCGCCAGCTGTCGCGGCGCCGGCGGGCCGGCCGAGTTCGAGCGTAACAAGGGTATCGCGGCCTGACTGTTGTACCCCTTCCTAGCAGGCGTTAGCTCACCTGACGCTTCCCTCGAAGAAGCAGGTTGCAAACAATTGCGGCAGGTTAATTCTATAATGATGCTGATTGTTTCTCTCTGGCGCCATGCAACCAGGCCGATACACGCTTATTTGTTCATCTGGCAAACACTGTGACTAATAATGGCTGAGAAAAAATTATGATAAGGATATGCGATACGGATGTACTAGTACTTGCAGTTTTTTGTGTGTAAAACTTGCCTAACCTCGCTTTGGATGCACTTTGGCATGGGAAAGCACGCCAAATTTTTAGCTGCCCATGAACTTACAAGGGTGCTTCACCACCGGCCATAGTTTATACTCACAACAAGAAACATACATTTGGATCGTCGGTAAACCACTAATATAAAAGAAGAAATAAATTTAAAAATGCGCATCAAACTCCAAAATACAACAAAATAATCTATCAGGAACAAATTGATTTCAATGGAATTAAATAATATAACCAACTACCTGAACATACTAAAATCCATAATAAAAAGAAATTCAAAAGGACATGTAACCTTTAAATCGTAATCTTTCTAGAAAATGCAACGAACATTAACATATGAACAAAATGTTAAATACTGCTAGACACAACACGAGGCCCCCTCAGGTACCATAGTACATAATGTTAATAAATGGAACAGGTCTGTCCATAAAATTTCGCTTTTAATTTTAAATGATAGATCTATAGATATTATAAACCCCTACAAAGTTTTTTAAAAAGTAGTCATTTACTTTCGTAGTTATTTGTAATAAAAATTACCTCAACACGTCGAGGCTAGAAACGCTCCCTTGGCGCGAGACTAGGTGAGTGACGTCACATACTTGCTTTGCGATATGCGCTCTAGGTGTTGTTATAGTGATGCAGTTAATTTTACGATTGTCATGATATTTGTCATAGTTGTATTTATTTGTGCTTTGAAAGAAAATCTGATACCATAATCACATCTACGCTCGGAAAAGTATGTGAATCTTCTTCTGGAAACCCTCCTCCACATTTGACAACAATAAGCAAACTCTATTTGACGTAAAGGCATTGTTACTTCCGTGAATTCAAACTTTGAATAAACCTAACGCAGCGTACAAATAATGTGGCGCCTGCCGAGCCAGCAAGCATCTGACGTGATACGCGTTTATTTTACTGAAATAAAGTAAGCAATTTCTATGGCCGCTGCTGTTGTTCTGATTAACTTTTTTCAGTTCGAATATTAATGTTATCGGATTAATATCTTTATTTTGCACTACTTTTAATGTATATTAATTTTTTTGTGGACAGACCTATTGCAAAATTGATAATAAATATATTAACTACATAATTACAAAAAATGTAAAACTTGTAAAAATGCCGCAGTATAAATAAATAATAAATTATAAGAAAACTGGCATATTAATTAATTCGCCCTGTCATTATTTTCGACCTCACGTATTAAAAACATGATTTTTCGAAATCAGTGATCCTAAGAACGTAAGGAACGAGACCTCAGTCGAGAAAATGCGATAAAGTAAACTTTGTCGTAAAATAACGTTAATTTGTGCATTTCCCCACCACCATTGTGAAAAAAAGGCCGTGGGCCTTGGGACACTCGCTTGTGAACTTAAAAATCCAAAATGCCGCGTGTGAACCAAATTTCAGCTCTCCGCGACATTTTTAGCTTCAATACCAGCGAAAATGCGGATTTGCCCCTGAAGGTAGGCAACCCCGTTATAACAGGGCCCCCACGGGGGCACCAACCATGGCAGCATTTCTCATATTACACCCCGAACTATACGAACGGCGGCAAAATACTCTTTTTCTTTGTTTATAACGTGATTCACGGATTTTTTCCATATGTCGGTTTTATTTATTACTTTATTTAATAGTCGCTAATGATAAGGAGCGCTCTCCATAATGTTAAGTGAATTTAGGGGAATATTAGGTAACAGCTGTTGTGCTAACCGTTTTTCAGTCACATAACTTCGTGATAGTCAGCAGAATACTGTTTAATATTTTTGGCTGACAAGAGCAGTGCGTTGGGTACGAGCCCATTTTTAGTTCCGGTATGAAGAATTATAATATGTTTTCCCCTTGAATATGGCGCATTTAAAGTACAATTTTTAATCATGTCTACCCAACCTTATTTTTTTAACGCCTTATTTAGATTAACATTCTAGCAAAGTTTAGCATTTATTAGCTACTCCACCACTGAATCAGGGGACATACACATAGGCAATTATACAACGACCATTCCCTACGACATTGTCATTTGCAGCTGTTGAGACTCGAACTCAGGAGTGGTTCAGCAACTAGACGTACCTTGACCAAGTATAGTAAAGATAATATAACATTTTTCTGCTTCACATGGTAAGACATAATGAAGTAATAAGTAAAAATATATTTTTACTTAATTCGACAATGACACTCACAGTAAAACAATAATATTGTGATTGATGCGTTGTCACTGAATAAAACCATGTTTACAACGACCACAATTTATACTAAATATATCAATAAAATTTATAAAATTTCACTAAACTTCTGTAACGCCTCTGATTTTACCTGCTTGAACGAATTTAATGTAAACCTCTCTGCCAATGAAAGTAACAATAATTATAGCGTGAAATGGCTTAAGAATTGTGGAATTTTTATTGACTTTTACTTTTTAAATGGATGGTTATTGCAAACCTAAATTAGTCATTAATAATTATACTCAGAGTGAAATTGAAAGTAAAAAATTAAACGGATTATTTAAACTTATTTTAAATTTCTATTTTGGTTCAAAAATAATACAAATAAGTGCAAATTTATTTTGGAGGTTGCTTAAGTAATTTCGAAGTCATTAAATAAATTCAGAGTACTTTACAAAGACTTATCAGCATTTATAACGAGGATGACTCTTATTGCCTAGGAGTAAATAAAAATACAAGTAGTAAGCAAATAAAAATAAAATGCATTGTTTAAAATCTAAAAATAAACGAATTTGCTTCCCTATCTGAGACAAGGACTTTGCGAAAGTCAAAGTCATGTTTTCCACGAGGTTTTGGCTGGCGTTCAAGTATGCTGTACTCTGTGAACTTTTAAAAATAATTCAAAAATAAGAAATACCTTCACCGTGAACAAAAATAACCATACAAAGTGCGTTGTCTTTCTAAATTGGGCTTGTTTGTTTACGCAAAAGTGAAGGGCCATTTCATTGGCTTTTATTGTGTTAAAAGAAACTTATTTATCAATAAGTGCATCGAGTTATCTAAAAAAAGATTACTTTTATTATATCTCTTGTGTGAATCAAATAATCCAATCAGTATATTATAATTCGACATTTTTTATAGCCTTTGTGACATGCCATCTTTCGCTGGTTTCCATAGAGTAATAACAGACCTTAGTCGATGAACTAATCCATCGTAATAAATTACACATTCAGCGATAGATGTCACCACGATCTAATTTACTATTCAATTACCGCTTTTAAGTTTTTCGCCTAGGATGGCTCACTAGGTGGTAAATTTTATCAAGTTATAAAATAATTGTGTACTTATATCATGGGAAATCTAAAATATTAACTATTATTATGATTAGCGCATAAAAATGGTATATAAAGTAATAGTATAAAAATAGTTAATGATCGAAAAGCCATTATTAATCCATTTAGTTTGTAAAATTTCTTAAGTTGGTACTCGTCGAACTGTCAGTTTACGTCATTTCCTCTTGTTTTTGTGAGTAAAAATAGTTATAAATATCAGCCAAGTTCCTTCAAAGTTCTTTTTTGGACCAAGAAATAGAGCTGAAAACTTTGGTAAGTGATTAATTTAGTTTAAAAGGCACGTGGTTGCTACTCGGTTTGGTACCGGATCAGAAACTAGATTTCACACATATTTTCAATTAATACTTTGGATTATTTTAATTGAAATTTCGGTTTATTCGGATTTAATTTTCACTTTGAAACTGTTTAAATTAATAATTCTTTTCCCTCGCGTAAGCTGAGAAAAGCCTTAGACTTTGCTATATTCTTGATATTTATTTTATTGTAAGATTTTTACCATTAAATTTTCTTTGTATTATACATTGCACACTTATTACTTATAATAAATTGTATTCGATTTACTTGTTTTTTATTTATTGTTTCTCACTATGAGGATTTGTAAGATCTGGGACCTCGTTTTCTTGGTCCTGACTTTAGGTCGTAATACCTTTGCAGAATAAATAGTATTACAGAAATGAGTTTTTTCACTTAAACAAACCTTGTCTGTTTGTTATATTAAAATATGTGTGGAAATTGTGTGCACCAAAGAGAGTACTTAGATTTTATATTTTAAAGTCAAACGTACATAACAAAATAATAGTACTCTATTTTGAAAATACATCATACAGGATGCAAGTGGGTGACAGTAATGCCTATAACCAACCAATCCACGAAACAGGTACACAATTCTACCTATTACCACAACACATTGCATTCTAGAACCGAATCATTTTGTGGCGTCGATTGTTTACTGTCAATAATCCTTGGATATTAGTTAGAAATTAAGTTTCACAGTTTCCCCGTACTCATTCTATGTGGTATGGAACTAAAATATTTGCATTGTTTTTGAACTTTAAATGCACATTCGAACTTTGAAAAAATTTTTGAATTTTAATACACAATTTTTATACCCAAAATACGGGGAACTACTCCTTATTTCCCACTAAGCCTGTAGGGGACTGGATAATTAAGAAATGACGAGATATAAGAGAATGTATAAGGCGTCACGTCAGTGAAAAATTTAAATAAAGTGAAGTATTTAATGTCCAAGACAGCAAGACAACAATTAATCGATAGTAGGAGTAATTTCTGCGTTGCATCTAATTAACATCCTTAGAGTTAAAAATAATCTAACCCTGTGAGTGGAAGCCTTGCATTTCTGTTTTCAAAGTTGCGACAAATACCCTCAAGAAAATAAATGGTCTCTTAGTGGGACGGATCGTCCAAATCAGTGTCAATTATTTAGTTGTTGCATGTGTGTAACTGTTATGGAAGTGATACATTTCTTCACTTGATGAATCAGTACTTCTAGGTGATCAGGAATAACTTATAGTATCACCAATCCCCTGGCAGTGTAATAGTAATGATACGCAGTTATCGAATAAAAACTTACAGAGTGAGCTGTCAACATAATTTTAATGCAAAAACTGTTGAAGGTGAAGTGACAAGCACTAGTAGTAATAAATTAATTTGAACACATTTGCAAGTCATGTTCCTTCAAAGTGCTGAAATCACTTGCAATGTTTCCCAGATTACGTTGGTAAATATTTGGCAAAAAATTAATACATTTTTTTTAGTTTAATGCAATTTTTTTCAACAGAAATAAAGTGAGTCACTTTAACGCTGGCCGATTCAAGTTCAAGCATTGGGAGCTGTAAAAACTAATCTTGGAAAGGAATAGGTCAAATTTTTTTAACAGTTTAGTTTGTATGGCGTAGAAAGACCTACGTATACGTGAAAATTGCACATGTTTATCTCTAAAACGGATATTAAAAGTCTGTCCAGGAACTTTGAAAATGTTTTATCTCAAAATTGGATAATGCTTTGGAGGTTGGCTTGTATATTTTACTAATTGCTATTTTCAATTTTCTTAGCAATGTTAAGCAATACATACAGGTAATATTTGAGTCGAAAAAGAAAATATACCTATACATACAACATACAATTTTTATACAAAAAGTAAAAAAGGAAACAAAACAATAGCTTTATATTTGTTATTCGAGACCTAACATTCCAGAAGACCGGAAAAACGGTTTCTCAAATCTGCACAAGATAGGGGGTCGGAGCCGGGATATATAAGGTCAAAAACCAAAATCTGAATAAGTCTAGTAAAATATGCAGAAATATGAATTTTCATACAAAGGAGATAAGACTATATTTAACTTTTTGCGACCTCGCAACTTACACCAATGTTTTTAAGCGCCTTGAAGCGTAACGTCGCCGACAGTTTTTTAACTTTAACTTTATTTTAGTCCATACATTTTTTATGATTCTATTCAAGGGGTGAAAGAAATGAGAAGCCTTTCTTTTAATAAGAAATATGATTTCTGCAACATGTGAAATTGTGTGTTTTCTACTGGATTTAGCTGGATACGCCATCTTACCTAGTCTAGTTGCATTCACTTTTTAATTATGGATGCGCGCGTTTCATTTACATCAAAAGGCATCAACTAAATCTGAAATTTGGATGAACAAAATTGGACACGCATTTTTCGCCTTGCTAGTAAATAATACTAGTAAATAATTCACAAGGTAAGTATTTCCAAAAGTATATATTGAAATTACTTTCGAGTTTATTTGTACTGACACCACAGCTTTTATATGTTATAGAACAAACCAAATACCCGTAAAATCCAACCCATTCGAGTAGCATAAGAAACTTCTTCAAAAGAGATTTTTTAAAACTGCAACGCACAGATGCTTGGCGGTCACAGGTAACATTTAAAAATATGCCGACATTTTTGAAAGTACAATAAAACCGACTGGGTCGAGTTGTTGTTTTTGAAACTATAACGAAAATCGAATTTTTGTTGTTCACTTTACGAATTATAAACGAAATTCAAATTTAATACTCTTTTTAGGAAGTGCAGCAAAATTTGAATTTTTGTTTTTTTATTTAGGAACTATAATGAAAACCAAAATTATCAATACTGCTTTTAAGAATTACCCAAAAAATCACACTGTGATTCCAAGATGTGTTTTATATACAAGTTTTGCAACACTGCTGCAACGTGCGTAGAGTCTGTTACAGGGATGGGTTTGTAGCTCCTTGAGAAACTGTCTGGGGAAAATTCATATAATTTGTCTAAGACGTAAAATATCTTAGGGCAGAATTTTTAAAAATTCACAATAAGTTTTCGCCCCGAGAGGTATGTTTTATGCCGAAACTACCAACATTTTTGGCTTGTCAGTGATATGTGGTTGGTTCACTAATCCTTATACATCATCACAGAGTACTTGGGAATCATCATTTGCCTGAATGTAAAATATAGGTCTCTTGCGTTTCAATCACTTCAAGCCTTTATCTACGCGCAACCCAAAATTATTTATAGAAATATGAATAGACAAGCAAATAAGAAACCTCAAAGTTGCAAATAATAAATTTTTAACTAAATCTCTTTGTGCAAGTCGATTGCTCTAAGTAACCGTTGTATAGTAGTTCGAAACATCGCTTCACGAGGTTCTCCCTACTCATCATGTGTGGTTTGAGATCAAAGTAATTTAGTATTATTTGACTTATACGTTTACATATTTTTTACATTTGAAAAGAATCTCAATACACAACTTTATTAAACTTCCGTCTCCCATTTATGTCTGTATTTTTATTATTAAGGAAGTAATATTAAGAAAAGTTATTAGATAGTATAGTTTTAATGAAAGTGTTGTGAGAGTGTCCAGTTAACGTCGTGTACAAAAAGTTGCAGTGAGCGAAAAATCGACAGTAAATATAATTTTTGTAATTTCGTGTATTTGAGTTCAAATAACAAATTTATTGATGCAAGCCCTTCAGACAGCCAGAGATTGAAACTTTCATATATACAGCTATCGAAATTTCAAAATTCTTAAACCCGTTTCCAAGAAAAGAGAATGCCGCTGCACATACCACCTTTCAATAGAAAATTTTTTTAACGAGAAAATAGTAACATTCGGTATTTTTAAAGTTGATAATGTATAATTTTTTCCTAGGAAATAATGTATTTAAATTCAATTTAAGCATTTCACCGAAATCCCTCCAAATTTTTTCGAAGCCGGATTAAAAAATAATAAGTGACAAAATTTATAGACTAAAGTTTTTAAGAACCTTCGAGGGGTCATTTTATTTTTAATACATGTATGTATTAAAGTGATGCACTTAATCCTGTTTATTCAACGGCTAGTCACTAGTTAAAAAACAAAAGTTAACTTATAAAAAAAACTAACAACCTACACAGGCTGCACTTGGTGTCATTTTTACTTGCTTCTCTTTAACTTACAATGCAGTATTTTTCAGTTTTCACGTTTGTCTTCAAATCTTACTTCTTTTATTTAACACACTTCCTGATGTAATCAATTGATGAAATTTTGCATAGTTACTAAGATCGAATGACAATACAGTATTCCACCGTTACTCTTGCAAATATACGCACATAGGAGGCGCGAGGGTGAAAGCTGATTAAATATTCTCTCCAACCGGCACCTCCGGCAAAACGCAGAATACAATTAAAAGGGCTTTTCGCCTGATCAGAGATTTCTACGTCCGTTATTTCCCGTACAAATTGTACGATATTAGCTCCGGTGATATAATGGAATGCCGTTAGGTTTATACCTCGGAACCCATCTCCTATAAATGAATTTATGTAAATTGGTTCTATAGGTTATAAATAATGAAAGTATGACTAAAAAGTAGAAAATAAAAACTACTTTTTTTAAAAACTTGCTTTTCTGAAAGTCGTACTAAGAAGTAAAAAATAATTGCAAGAAAAGCAAGGCGTACGCATCATGCGTACAATCATACAAAGTGCGCACGCCTTGCTATTCTTGCAATTATTTTTTACTTTTTAGTACGACTTTAAGAAAAGCAGGTTTAAAAAACAAATATTTTTAAAGAAATATTAGTGCGTAATTTTACTATATTTCCATATTTGGCAGACATAGCGACACTTCCTGTTATACTATATATAGAAGTTTGTTATTTAAGCTAACCAGTAACTTAGTGATTGGAAATTATTAGATCAATATGACAGACTGTTATTCGATTTGACAAGTTGCACAATGCATTTTTAATTAACATTCCATCTGCAGTTGCAATAATTAATAATAAGTGGAAAGAGTTCTGGTAAATGACTAATAGAAAACAAATATCAATGACATTATTGAAATGAATACATTTCCAGATAGAAGGCATGCCATGTTGATCAGCAATAAATCGCACTTGACCGTCTGTCTGTTCCAATCACAGGAATTATTTTCCTCACATGTTCCAGCATATTCACTTCACTCATGTTAAAAAAGCAAAAATTATGATTGTTCGCAGTTGTACGTGGTTGTCGACAACCTTGAGGATTAAGGAAAACACTTTATGGTAAACAATACAGGCGAGTTTAATGTACTCCGTCATGCCTTGTTGATTCAATTTTTATCCCGCATCTGGGCCAGTAGAGTAAAACATGCGAGAAGCAAGTAAACTAGACCGAAATAGCACTCACTATCTTTTATTAGATAGAGATTAACGCATAAAAGTTCTTTTTGTAGTGTATGCGACCGTACGTACAAAGAAGCATTATGTATAGTGCATAGTTAGCCATAATAACAATGTATGTATTAATAATGGATAATAGTTAAATTTTATTGATATCTAGTTATCTCTGAAAGATGAATTTAGAGTGAGAGGTAAAAGATATTCATGTAAACCTTCAACTCTCACCTAATTTCACAGGAACCATATTTTTGTGGTTAATTAAATAAACAAACGATAGAATTGAAAATTATTTTGAAAGTTCTCTATTAGTAGCACTGTCTTTTAAGTTGGTCATTTCTGTCTGCAGTTACATTGATCTTTTTGTAATTTACGTAAAACGTTTTATTACACACTTTATATTAGCTTCACCTGTATGTTTGTATGTAAACTTTTCAATCTATGAACGTGATTCTCAACCACTTCAAGACGTCAGATTAAACTGAAACTTTGCACACTTGTCAAGGACAGATGATAATACAATAATTTAACAACTTTGTCCTAATGTCCTCACCAGGATCATCAGGATAAAATAAATTTAAAAAATGACTAATCTATTGTCGATATT
Organism: Leptura quadrifasciata; assembly: GCA_963675555.1. NCBI lineage: Eukaryota > Metazoa > Arthropoda > Insecta > Coleoptera > Cerambycidae > Leptura > Leptura quadrifasciata. The sequence continues at coordinate 50,714,543 of OY776678.1, forward strand.
TTGGCGGAGGCGCCACAGTAAATGATATAACGTATTTTCCGTTATATAAGCCCTTGTTAAACGCTAGTTCCAACTTTAATACATACATTATGATGTAATTTTAATTATGTACTACTAGCGGATACTTAGCGGTTTCGAAAAGCAGGATGAATGGAATTATAGTTTAAAAAACTAAAAAATACGCTTTAATAGCAAAATGAACTAAAAAATAAAAACTAATGTTTAATATTTTAAATATTTTATTGTAAAAAGCGTGGTGGGGTGCCATAAAAATATAGTAAAAAACACTTCACGCTTTTTACAATAAAATATTTAAAACATGTAAACATTGTTTTTTACTTTTAATTAAAGCGTGTTTTTCAGGTTTTTTTAACTATAATTTTTTTTCACTTCATTTTTGATATTCTGTGACCTATTTGAACTGACTTCTTTTAAAGTAAATACATGAATATCACTGAATTTGAAAATGGATCAGTTACGCAATGAAACACTTGACGTTCATTAGTAATCTCGCAACGTCACCGGTAATAACATAAATGCTGAGTATATAGAACGGTCGGATAAACCGCAACATTAAGTTTAAGCTACTGCAATAGTAACTAGGAAAAGCTGGCGATCTCCCTTCTTCAATATCAATACAGGGCTAAATATTACATGACCCAATAACACAAATGTTTATGAACAACTAGATTTTTCTTCAATCCGTTTTAGTAAAATCTATTTCGTATGTTACCAGCTGCTTGCCAACATTCTGACTAGTTGACTGAGTATCTTTGGGCTTAGCCTGAACACGCACGCACCTCCTGTGTTTGAAAAAATAAAACAGTTGATACCCAGAGGCCGTCTGTGCACTTAATTTTGATTTGAAGAGAATTGAGGTGATTTGTTCTTAAATGGTTGGAACGGACCTAATGCTGCGCCCTGTATATGTTTCAGAGCTATAGATCACTTGTATTTATTATTTAGAGTCTGATTAGCACTTTATTTAAATTTAATGTTTATGGCAGGGTCAAAAGCTACACCCTGTATATGCTTTTCTGCAAATTAAACACTTTATTTGAACGAAATTTAAAAAATATTTATTAAGCGAGAAAACAGAGTTGATTATTTTATTTCACCTGAATTAAAATTGTATTGCGCGAGTTAAATTATTTAACGTAACGACACTTGAAATTTCGCTTTAGAGAGATTTTATTTAATTTGATTTATTTGTTCTTTTAAAGTCTGAGAAAATTCACTGTTTGATTGTATGCGCGACGGCAGTTTAATTAAATTAATAGTTTTTATTTGGGTTATCCAAGGAAGTAAAATGGCCACTCGATTCTTTGATATTTAAGGTTGATCGGGAAAGAATTAAACACTGTTTGGCTTAAAGACTTTGCTCGCGGAACGCAGAGACTAAGTTGAGGTACACCGAAACTGATTTGCCTTTGAGCTCGTCGTGCTCCTCTATTTATACGGTACAATGAGGACTTGGCTCGCCGACGTCTAGATAGAGCTGGATACATCCCCGGACAGTCTATGGGGCTCGCAATTGTCAAATATTGCGTAATTGTTTTGAAAAATTTGAATTCAAGACTGAGAAATATATCATAAATACGACAACGGAAAATATGATTTTTCGACATATAAATGAAAATTGAATCTAAATTAGTTTTTGAATTATGAGCTATAACTCTCTAAATAAAGTGTTAAAATTGAACTGGTCCAGTAAAGTAATGTTGAAAGTCGTAATTTAATCCATATTAATATCATATTGAGAATGTTCCGTTGCCAGTGTTGAAACGAAATGGAAGTAAGTTTTGAGAATTGAAGTGAAGATAGCTGCGAGTTGCTGGCAATGCGTATGGAACATGAATGGGAAATAAGTTTCGATCTCGGTATATCGAAATAGAGTTTTGATGAATGGGTTGATGACTTGTTAGAGATGTGAATGGAGTATGATTTGATGTATTAATGAGAGATTGAATTAAGAATTGATTTGAAGGGAAAATAGTTTGTAGAAAATTTTCGGAAGTGAATTAAAATATTTTGACTTGGGGTTTGGAGAGTGGTTTTGACATGAATCGAGATAATGAGGGGGCGATATTTTTTAGGGCAGTCTTTTGTAAAGTTTTTTCTATAAATTGGTTAATTTGTATGTTTGAATGATTCCATTGATAAATTTAAGTTAATTGTGAATTATCAATATAGTATGAATTTTCTCAGAATTATTTTTGTAAGTTTGTGGTTCTTGACAATTTTGAGTGTCTGACGGACTTTTTTATTGTGCTTTTGGTTAGGTGACCTGATCTGTCTTGCTCGGTCATAAAGTCTTGACCCCTCGCCTGACCTTACTTCGCTCTTCAGTGTTCTGAAGTCATTGTGAACCTATAGATTTATTTCCTTACAACGCCTAAAATAAGCTCAGGATCAAGAGAGAACTAACTCCTTGCTGTCAAGTTAAGTGAGTGAATTTTTTCCCTGGAGCCCTGGATTCTATTTCTCGAAATCGAGGAACAGCGTTCTTATGAGTTAAATGGGTGTGGCTCTTCTGAAATGCCTATTCTTGAACACAAGTGATCATTCACACCATATGATAGTAGGAGAACAATCTTCTGCTATTTTTTGAGGGAGCGGAACGACCGCATAGGAGAATGTCTGTGGAGTTTGACAAGTGTCATTTCTAGTGGTTTCCAACGTTAGTTTTGTATTTCAGTTTATCTATATTTGCCAAAAGTGCCCCTTTTGATAGAGTCGTACCGCTCTTGGTTTTCGATTTAACGCGTGCAATTCACATTGTGTATAAAATGTCATCTTTCTTTTTTCCATCACGTCACTGCCTGAGCTTTCAGCTACTGTCGCTTTTACGTAATAACCATTTGAAAATTACATATTTGAAAAGTTCTGAAATATCATCTGACAACATTGTATCGTCTGTTCTCTTAACGTGGTATATCACCTATGTTCGATAATAGCAATTTCAGAGTACGAGGGATGTGAACATTTCGGTTCTTTTACACTAGAGAAGAGAAAATACGGATCTTAGTGTATCCAGAAATTATATAACATTTATTTCCTTAGGCCTGACGAGCTCTTTTAAAGCATCTTTCCACGCCCAAAGCAGCTTCGATTCCATTGGGGTAGTTATAGACTAAGGATTTAAAATTACCTTCATAAGAGCTAAGAGGTTTTGGTGATTTAGATGGTCAAAGTTGCGGTTCTACTCAAGGATGCATCTGATTCATAGTCGGGTGAGCAGTTAGGCTAAAGTGTCTTGGAGTGCCATTTTGCATATTTCATTGTTAATTATATTTGAGAGGGTACAATAAAAGTTACCAATAATTCCAAGCAATTCGCAAGTGATTTTAGATATTAACTTTTTACCGTAGAGCCCTTCTCAAATTATGGATGGTTGTATGGGAATTTGTTATGGAAAGAAAAATTAGCGTTGCCGATAAATAAACTTGTGCTAAAAACGATGGTTATTTTTAGAAGGAACCGCTGGTTCAAAACTCGTAAAAATAAATAAATATTTTCACCTACTTGAGAATATCCTAAAAATATCCCGTGAAGGTCTTTTTTGGTCTAGAATGGACCAGAATAAAATGTCTTAACAATGTTATATAAATGCCTCTTTTAGGCCTAGAATGGACTAAAATAAAACGTCATAAAGATGTTTTGATTTGTAACGATGGACATCCCCAAGACGTTTTCTCTCCGACTTACGTCTTAAAGTGAACGTCTTTAAGTCCCATGCAAACATCCCTAAGAAGTCTTCGGTATATCCTAGTGTTACCTGGGTATGGACGTTTGAAAAGTATACGTCCTGGACACTTGAAAATCCGCAGAACGTCCATTTTAAGTTCGAATACGCCCAGAGTGTTACAAATTGAAACCTCCACAAAAAGTATATTTTAGGTACTAAAAATGGCTTTTTTAACCATCATTAATAAAGTACTTTCCCTCATCGGATGGGTACTGTTAAGGATAGCTAAATGTAGCATCATCAGGATATCGTTTCATACTTGAGTAGGAGTATACAAAATACATACCAAATGATAATACCGAAACTTTTCTAATAAATTGCGTGTTACATGAGCTCGGTTAAATACAAATTGGAGACTCAAAATTTGTTTACGCAGGCAGTTTTACTGTAAACATACATGAGATAGGCGATAAACAGAAACGGGCCTCTACAATATAGGAGATACTGAATAAATGATTAGTTTTAGATCTAAGAAAAAATGAAGATATTTCTTAGTTTATTAATTGCCAAACCAGCATCACCTAGGTGGCTTATGTTGTACTAATCTTCTACAAACGCTTTACATTCTAGGTACCTACCTAATAAAACAACACACTCATTGCCTGTGTTGCCAATGTGCGTGGAAATTCTGTTATGTGGAAAAGTGTGCTTTTCTCAATAAAGAATCATTTTTATGTTTTTCATTTATTCTCTCTTTTCTTTTTTAATGATGATTATTTACTAAGAAAAAAATATATAATGGACCAGATTAGTGTGACGTATAAAGCTTCTAAAAGTAGACATGCAATCTTGTGGCACATAGAGACAGCGCGTTCAATGAAAATTCGTCGTGTATTATTATGAACTTTATGTGCATTACACATAAGGACCAAAATTAAATCGTATAAGCAGTCGTCCCATATTTCATATAAATTCATATTTATATGGAGTATTTAAAAGTTTTCATTCCCATATGATGAATTCTACATCTATTTACAAGATTATGTAGTACCTAGAAATAGTTAAGTATTTTGTGTAAGTTCGCATTTCAATAAAATGTAGAGTTATAATTTTATAGTCCTAAAGTCAACCTAAACTACATGCATCATAAATGTTCAATTTGTTGTTACTTTTCAGCGTAGTATACATTCACGGCTCGCTGTGGTGTGTGATTGCATACATTTGGGCGCTTTTAACTAGTCTTGACGGCACCAGTAAACAGCTTCATTGGCATTGACAGTAATAAGTAAAAGTAATAGATAAAGTGTTTACTTAATAGAGTAAGTTAAAATGAATTATTCAAATTGATTCTGCGATTATGGTGTGTGGTATTGCGTGAATTTATTTCACTACATGAGTGTACAATGGGAAACAGTCGAACGACATTGGCAACACAACCCGTCTGCATCTAGAAGAACAAAATGAACGACATAAGAAACTGAGAGTGATTTTAGATGATAAAAATCCAAAATTGCGTTCTCAAATACCACACAAAATTGCAAAATATACTTTAAAAATCGGCAGCTACTGGAAGCGGCTGGAACCTCCCCACTCGGTGGATTTTTGAAGCCGAAAAGAGCATTAAATTGTATGACAAAACGGCACTAAACGTAATCCGATCTCATCCAAACATTTTCAGATCTTCTGGGGCACTAAAAAAACCCTCAACTTAATGAATTTACAATCATCTATGCGAGTTATTACCTACATTATCGCTCGTTGAATAATATACTATTAGGATATTAACAACTTTAACATCACTTGAACGACTAAGAAAGTCTAGTTATCCTAAATACTACAGATTTGTAAAGCAACAAACTGAAAATTGGTAAAGTGATAATCTATAATAAATTCATCAACGAAGGTACAGAAAGCATATGATATTGATATTGTTACATCGATCTTTAAAGTTTGTGACAATCCACTAAAAGTTACAAATATGCCGCAATCTTATTAACATGACATGACACCAACGTTATCGGATGACAAACGATGACAATGACAATCGTCAAAATTTGCTCATTGCAATCCGATCGCTCGCGGCTGTCTTTGTTAAATGAAACATTAGCATTCCAGTAATTTTACTAGATTTTAGAGGAATATTTGTAGATTAATTCTTCGATTTGTCTGTATATATATTTAAAAACGGCACTGAACGTAATCCGCTCTACTTCTAGAGCAGTGAAGAAACTCTCACACGTGAATTGTCACGTGATGTGATGAGTTTCACGACGTAACGGCTACGCGTATCGATCATGTCATGCGAAATGCGATCTATGCCATATTTGCTTTGTTTTTAATTTTTCTCACGGAAACCAAATCGAAAGGGTGGAAGTGTGATATATCGTTGAAATTATAATTTTAATTGCTTTTCAATGGTTCCATTGCAAATTGAAAATAATTATAAAATAAACAACTTGTTGCGTCAAAATGGCACTAAACGTAATCCGATCTCAACCAAAACCTTTTCAGATCTTCTGGGACACTAAAGAAACGCACACGCAAAGTTTCATTCAAATTCGTTTAGTAGTTTCGGCGCTGTCGTGCTAACACACATACACACATACACACACAGACATTTGTGCTTTTTTGGGTTCCTAGGACCTCAAAACGTAAAGATTTGATGTTATCTCAATTTTCGTTTTTGAACCAATTTTAGTAACCTCTCACAATTTTATTGTGGAGAGGTTAAAAATAACACTTTCTGTCGATAGGTTGTCCGATAACAACTGTTAGCTCAACTAAACGCAAAAAACACTGCATCATGATACTGACGGTTGTAAGTTATTATTTATTTCGTTTCAATTTCCAGGTTTAAAAAAGACAATCCTTATTTAGTCAGATATCATCATATAATAAGGTATAAAATGATTTACCCGAAAGCAATTAAATGATTCGCGTCAATTCATTCAATTGACAACTACTAATGCCAAAATAAATTTTAGAGGTCCTTGCATAGTTCTCGTACACACACTAAATTTTACTCCCTTTAATAATAGGGTGGGAGTGGCAATGGGGGTGATAGAGGGGAGTGGCTAACGCCAAAAAAATTTTTGATACGTTTCGTTCTTGTACACACACTAAATAATAATAATAAAATTTATTGAAAAGATATATAAATAAATATACAATTTCAAAAGGGGAAGGCATTGCAAGAATGCATTTTTCAGCACACCCCCCCCCCCCTATAAATTTAAATCTAACATAGACATAAATAAACAGGTGCGAATGGAAAACAAAATACAAGTGGCCTATTTTATATAGTACATTGTGTGTCAATAGTTTTCGTTTAATTTTTTGTTTAAATTGATACATTGAAGGACAGGAAACAGAAATATCATGAAATTCGTTTAGAATTTTGGGTGCCATACAGGACTAACAAGACTCACACTTTTTAGTGCGATGCATAGGAATGCTGTAAGTGTCAGAAGAACGAACATTCACGTTATGTGCTTGAGTTCGGCTCTCAAGAAGATTATACAAATATAATGGTGAATGTTGATGAACAATATTATAAAGCAAACATGAGAACAACATAGTGAAACGATTTTCAATTTTTTATAAATTTAGGATATTGTAATAGGGAGTGATGTGGTGCATTTTACTGATATTGTATGCGTACCTTAAGCAACTATTTTGTAAAATCTGTAATTTGTTTTGAAAAGACTTAGTCAAATTCCAATAGTATACACCACTGCAGTAATCAAAATTGCTTAGAATTACCGAATTTACAAGTTTCCACTTAACATCTGATGGTGAAACATATTTAAATTTATAAAGAGTTTTAAATTTTGCATAGAGTTGCCGACATTTTGCAGTTAGATGATTTTCGAAGCACAGATAATTGTCAAAGATTACACCAAGGTTTTTAACACTGAATTTAAAAGTTAACACATTCTGATTCAACGTTAAATCACAATTTAAATGATCGGAAGCTTTTTCACACATGGAACTAATCCCTACACACATCGCGGTTGACTTCGCTGGATTAATAATAATACCATTGTCGTTAGACTACTTAACGATTGCTGTCAAATTTTCATTTAAATCTCGTACTGCTTCGCTGGACTGCACTGGATTGCATGATATATAGATTTGGGTATCATCCGCGTAAAGGTGGACTCCACAGTTAGGGGATAATATTGTGGGAAGATCTGCAGTGAAAATTGTAAACATTAATAGTCCCAAAATGCTTCCCTGAGGAACACCACAAGCTACTTTTTGTTCAGATAAAGACACATTGTCCAGCCTAACGATTTGAGGTCGGTTGGAAAGATAGCATTTGAACCAGTTCAACAATTGCACGTTGATGTTATAATAATGCAATTTTGCCAGAAGTAAATCATGATCAATTAAATCAAAGACTGTGCTGTAGTCGACAAGTATTAAATATGTAACATTGGACTTATCTGTAGCATTTGGCAAGTCATCGGTTATTTTTAACAGAGCAAGATGTTCTGATTTTTTAAATGTTCTGTTAGTCTAATGCTTACTATCTTTTCCAGGAGCTTTGACATTGCTGCTAATATGTTGATTGTCCTGAGATGACTAAGTTCTGTTGCTACGTTAACCTTAGCTAGTGGAATTATAATTGATTGTTTCCATATTGTAGGAAAAGTTGCCTCTTCTATTGGGTAATTCATAATGTGCATAATGACATATTTACAACAATTTTAACATTTTAAGATTAATCCCATCTGCACCAAAAGCTTTTGACTGTAGAAGGTTTAAACAGTTTTCGATCTCGCCGACTGATACCGGAGACACGTTTAACTCATTCTGAATAAGAGGAGAAATATTATTCTGATAGTATGTAAGTGTGTCTATATTTATATCTTGGCGTATAATCGAAGAAAGTTGATTTCATTAGAGTTATCTATATCTGATGAAATGATATTTTTTGGATTACTATGCACATTGAACCTTTTAAGGTTTTTCCACAACTTCTTGGAATTCTCTTTATGTTGGTTAATTTGATGCCAAATATAAGCTACTTTCTCATTCCGTATTGCTAAGGACAAATAGTTACGAAGGTCTTAATTTCCTTATATTCTTTGTAAGCCTTGTTCTTAAGTTGACTAATATAGAATCACATTTTATTTTTTTTACTCCCTTTCACAATAGTGTGGGGGTGGTATTGGGAGTGATAGGGGGGGTTGGCTGATGTCAAAAAAAATTTGGAGACTTTGACTTTTCGTACATGCCTTAAATTGCAATTTTATTGACTCTTACTTGCTTGCTTTGCCTATTTGCCCTTATTTACCCCCCAACGGAATTAGATCAAAATATAATCTAGTTCCAGATCTTGTTATAATATCATAAACGGTTCCAGAGTAAACGTGCGCACAAAAAAAGTTACAGACAAACCGACCGACAGACAGGACATTTTTTTCGATCAAATTTAAAATCTTGACGTTTCATGACATTTTAAGCCTATTTCAAAAAAAAATAAAATTTGTTTTTGCGTTACTATACTTCCACTATAGACGTGGAAGTAAAATAATGTTTAAAAAATATTTTATTGTAAAATAGCGTGGGGTGCAATGAAAATATAGTACAAAGCACCCCAACATAATATGTTAGTATTTATATATTTGATGACTTGCTCAAATACTACCAGTTCCAGGATTTTTTCGCAAAAGGGAAGTATATTTATTGACCGTAATTCTTCAGCAAGATTTGTGTTAACAAGTTTAGGTATAAGTATTATAGTTGAGGATTTGAAACATTCATTCTAAACTTAAGTTGATTGATCAAGTTTAGAAAAGAAATATCCTTAGACATAAACAAGTTTTTACAATATGTATACCAACTTCGTCAGTACTGAAATTTTTAACTTAGCTAGTTATAAATTTACATAAATCTTGCAAAGATATTTTAGTAAAAATTGACATTGTACACTCATATTGAGATATAGTATTCAAAATAGTGTTGCTATCTATGTTGTTGGTATCAATGCTTGTAATTATACACTCAATGCTGCCTATATAGTATATGTTTAATACATCTGGTATTTCTTCATCATTATCATATAATGTCCCTTTGCAAATTAATCCATTGTGGAAACTACTAAGCGTTTCATTTTTTCTACCAACCATCTCCTTTAACTGTTTCCTCATTTGCCTACTATTGTTCTTATTATCTTATTATTTTCTTGTAAAAATTACGCTTGGCATTTCGTATTACTTTGACAAGATTATTTCTACATATTTTATAGTTATTCCAATCGTCTTCCTCTCTAGTAGAAAAATATTTTTTATATGGACAGTTTATTGTTGAATTAAAGTCAAAAGTATATTCCTCACGGCGCATTCCGGAATTCCAGAAAGGTATAAGCGGGTATTCGAAATAAGAAAATTGAATTTAATGTTTCTTGTCAAGTTCTATACTTGATACTGACTTGATTTCCTCAACATGTTAATATATTTAATAAAAAGTACTTTAATTTTGTTTGTAAATAATGTTTCATTTACGATTACAGTACAATGACAAAACATAACTGTATTTTAATGAATATATTTAAATTTCTTACTATTTATGTAACAAGATTAACAGTTCGAAAAACGGTAAAAGGGGTTAAGTTAAAACCTTTAATTCGATAAATCGTCTTAAATTTTAAATAAAGCAGATATAATTTTTTTGATAAACTTGCCTCTGTGCAGTGTGTTTTCATACTTAGTCAACCGTTTTGTGCGAGTTTCTTTGAGGAATTCGACGAAATATGTAAAACCCCGGAAATTCTATTTGACACTACCGTCTTAATTACAATGGTCTCGACACCACATTTCTAATACAAAAAGTAACATCGTAGCTAATACAACCTGTAAACATGCGTGTTAATTTGTTTCAGTAACAGAATTTAACGGTTATACAATATGATTTTACTGTCGTGTTTATCACATAATATGTACACGAAATGTATTTGGAATCTTAATTAATATTTAAAACATTACCTTTGTAAATAATGAATTCTGATCGCATAGCTTTTTGAAAAAGTTTGAATTGTTATGTTAAGTTGTTTGTGAAATAGTTAAGCTCTATTAAAAATTTATACACGGTTCTCTTGTATACAATAGTTGTGGTATAAGATTACATAACGTCTAAAATTTAGTACCAGCCATTAAATAACAGTGAGTCTTTTTAAAATGATCCTTCCCTTATCGCTTCTCACAAGCCAAACGAATTTAAGTATTTCAGAAAACACTTAAATTCGTTTAACGTTTACTGTTTTAAGAGTAACAATATTTCTGTACAGGATGTGTATCACACCTTGATCTATCTGTGTTTTGAAAACTATTAAGGATACATCTAGAAATTGATTATGTAAGTGTAGATTTTTCATGGCGTTTTACTCAACTAAAATAGTATAAATGTGGTTTATCTTTAAATTTAATATTTGCTACTGCAGATACATAATGAAATATTTACCCGGACTGCAACAATAGATATTATACTTTAAATTAAAAATAAATACATTTATCAGAACTATTTATAATTTATCCATTTGCGTCAACGCAGATTGTACTGTTGAGCTATCAATTAACATCGTTATTACTTAACATATATTATGATATACACATACGTGTTACAACGACTGTTAGAATATTTCCTGTAATGTATTTCGAACTGGTAATAATTGCATTAGGGAGTTGACGAATCGAAATAATAATTTGTCAGATAATAACATGATAACAAAATGCTCAGAGCGAGTACATAGCAAGACAGGCAACTCTGCCTAGGCAAGATGTTCGCTCTGGGGGTTTTGCTTTATATTTTATCACTACTTTGTATGCACTTTATTTCATATATGTACTTTATAATCAATTTTATATATATATTTTTTAATATCGATATACAATTTATCTTTAATAATAACAACGTTCATTTGCCAGTATCCATAACATATTTTACAATAATTGTATAATGCATTTCTTTTATAATAATACATCTAAATTAACAATGAATGATTTACATAAGCCATGGTTGAACATAGATAAACATTTATCGTTCTTTAGATTTACTACGGATTTTACATTTAAAGAAAACTGATTCCAAAACAATACATATTAATATGAAATATAATAAAATATGTTGTCGACTTGGTGATCGGAAATTTAAAAAATGTGAAAATTCTACCAAGAATAAAGTGCCGTTCTTTTCATTAATATTACAAGTCTTTATAAGTCTTATGAAAAAAGTCGTTGCAAATAATGTCAAGTGCAATCCTAATACAAGTTTCATTAACATAGTCAATAATTAATTTTCCTGCCAATTCTTATTTAAAATATGCCATAAAATAAATTTTGCAAGTTAGGTTGCCCGTGATTAGTAATGAAGTTAATATTAATTTCAATATTAATTTAATTATTCACAACAATCTATCTTACAACATTTATTTAATAATGATATATTTTAATGAAATTGACAAGAGAATTAATTATTGACTGTGATTGAAACTATGGTGTAGGACCGCACTCAGCATTACAACTTTCTTCATAAGATTTGACAATATTAAAGAAAAGAAAAAAAACCTTTTTCCACTTCATAAAATTTTATATTTTATAAATTTCTGATTACTCTGTATGGTAAACGGCAATCCTGAGAATGGCTAAGTACTTTTCAGAATAAGCACAGATTTTTATGAAGAATGATTTTTTTTGCATTGGGCAAGATCCATTAGCCAATTATTACATACATTAAAAACTAACCTAAACAATATAATAGAAAATTTACAGACGACTAACAATCAGATTTACAATCACGATCGCGTAACAAAAGTCAAATAAGCATGTAGATCGTTGATTGTAATATAATTAAATAATAAAAATTGTTACTTAACTTACATAAAAAAGTGTATGTACCTATAAATAAAAACCTAGGTTTAAATGTATGTAAGGAATTTGTTTATTTGGGAAACAATCGTGACATACAGATTCCTCAAATATAGTTTTATATATCCTAAAGTACACGAGTGCAAGAAAGGAAACAAAAATTGGGACCAGAAAGTCGGAGTCCCAGCACGCTTCACACTTCGTGTAATGTTATTTTTATCACCTCGTCGTGTATCGGCAGGGCGTCGGTATTTTCGCGATAAACGGTATAATGGAATGGGTCGAGAAACGTTAATTCATGCGCTAATAATATAACAATCTTCTGTCTCGCTTTCACGTAAACAATGCAAAAGATGGATTTTTATGTTTTCTTTCGTAATCGTTTATTCTGAATATGTACATTAGTGTACATATATAAAACTACTTTTACCGAATATATATACCCTTCGAATTTTAAATCTTATCACACAAACTGCGAGTAGCTATATTTTTTGCAAAATTATTGTGGTGTTAAAAAAAATTAGTGGGATAGAGATATGTCTGTCAGAGAAGTTGAACCATTCAGTGGACCTCCAGAAATTGTTCAATAGAGATAGAAGAATAGAAAATGTATTCTTTAACTCAATTAAAAAAATATATATATTAATAGTTAAAATACACATAAAAAATCACACGCAACTTACCCGATCGTCCTAGACTGTATCCTGTAAGTGCAGTGAATAGGTGGTGAACGTGAAAGGACTCAGCGAGAATAGCCGAATTTACAACCAATTAGGTTGGCGCAAAAGCATCAGATGTTCAATGCTCAGTTGTTGTCTTTGTCATGTCACATGTCATTAATTCAATTAGATAAAAGTGACAGAATAAATTTTTATTGATCAAAAATTACGTAAGGATGTACGCTCGTTATCGGTAATATATATTTTTAAAAATATGACTATAATGAACTAAAATAGTAATTGTAATATTTGCTAAGAATTATTACTATTATGGCTGAAAGACCTAGGTGGATGGTCTTTGGAGACTTGTTCCAATGAAGTTTATTATCTCTCTCTATTACTATTATTATTACCTCGTTGGCGATGAGCAAATCTGCAATGTCCATTCTAATTCACAGATTTGACAATAATAATTTTTGGCCGACGCAAAGTGTCATAAAAGTATGGTTAGGATCGCCGTTTTCCCGGAGAACTGGCGGATTCCCTCACGATTTACCAGTAGAAGTAAGTTCACGCATTTTTCGCCAGATTTGATCACTCCCGTAGTTACAGAATAGACTTTTATACATTTTCAAGTGAACTCCGCCCACTTCTCACGAGAATGTGCTTTCACGCTTTTACAGAATAGAGATCCAGAGAAATTGGCGATAGGATGCGGTTCTCAGTGAATCGGCGCGTGAAGACTATCGCCTCCGACTTCTCGGCATTCACCCGAATCTTCCACTTGCCGTAATGCGGCATGGCACGCGTCGTGTGTGCCTTCAGCAGCATGTTGGCCGATTGCGCACTGTACGAATACGCGTACATGGCTGTGTTGTCGGCGTACTTGGCAAGTTTGTTATTCGGGAACTCCGGAAAATCGGAGATGTAATAGATGTATAAGTTGTACAACTTTAGCGACAGGCACGACCCTTGAGGGACGCTCGCGCGAATGTCCCGCGCTGTTGACAGTTTGTTGTTTACCGGGACTTGCACCGATCTGTCTGTCAAGAGCGAGTGAACTAGTTTTATTATGTAAGTTGGAAAGTCCAAAGAATTTAACTTGTAGCGTAGGCCCGGGATCCACACGGTATCGAAGGCCTTCTGGTTATCGAGGAGCACCATGGTGGTGCTCTTCCTGGTTGTACTGCACTTCGACGTCATTAACAATCCTGACGACTTGCGGTACTATGCTCCTGCCCTTCCTGAAACCGGACTGGCACTCGTCGTTGATGTGAAGTTCGTCCTGGACGGCGTCCAATCTGATCAGGACGATCTTCTCCACCAACTTGGAGATCGCCGACAGTAGCGAGATGGGTCTGTAACTGCCGGCGAGCTTCGCGTTCTTATTCGGTTTCAGGACGGACACCACCATGGCGCATTTCCACTGGCTAAGCCAGTGTTGGGCTCGCAGGATTGTATTAAAGACATAAACCAATTGCACAATACTTTTCTTCAGGAGATATCTGAGCAGCTTATATTCAATGCCGTCTTTCCCCGGAGCTTCGTTACCAGGTAAAGTCCGAACAATGCCCGCAACTGCCGAAAGTTTGGTCATGACTTTTTTAAATTCACATCTCGTCAATTGGATGTCATGATCGAGCAGTTCGTTAATGTCGTTTTCCATGCGGTCGTGCTCTAAATTGTTGGATACGTTATTGTTATGTATGTTCTCAAAGTGGTTAGCTAGTTCATTCGCTTTCTGCGAGTCTATCATTGATGTGCGCCTATTAATTCCCGCCAGCGCAGGAATAGCCTCTCGCGTATTTCGCAAGGCCCTCGTTAGTTTCAACAGCGAGTTGTCTTGAGGACGCTTCAAGCTTGTCCCTCCATTTTCAGTTTCTTGCGATGTTGATGGCGGTCCTGATCTGCCTCTGCCTTCTTTAACTAAACTTTCTCAGCTAAATCATATTTGTTAAGGACGGAGATCTTATGTAGAAGAGTAGTGTTAATTATACTCAGCAAGGAAATTCGGTATCCCACAGGCTCCAAATTAATATAGTTCTAAGAATGTCTAAGGTAACTAGATCATAGGGCCACTTTGCACCAAAGAATAAAACTGTTGTGAGAAAAACAAGTCTGAATGTCGGTTACTAAAGTTGATATTGCGCTTGTAGTGCCAAGCCCTTTATTAAACCCAAACTGATTAGTAGTAAACAGTTTTCAAGTTCAAGTTTAGATTTAAGCACGTTTTAAGATTTTAGCAACGTGGAAAGTAAAGAAAAAGATCGATATGAATCAGGATTTTAATATAGCAACAAAAACAGTGTGATTAATTGACTTAAATTTAGATTCTTGCAGATTTAGTTAAAGACGGTATGTCTCATTTAAAATGAAGACACCCGAATATTTTCGTCATTTTTTTAAAATCTGCATTTTAGCTTTGATACAATTGTAGTCGTATATAAGAGGTACATTAAGAGGCAACCAACTTAAATTTAATTAACTAACTGAGGCAACGGCAGCCCTCCAAAGGGGGTCCTTTCCCGATATTTTACTTCTTGAAGATATTAGAAAAAGGCGTTTAAAATCTAATTTTGAGTCTTGATTCGAAATTTCATTGCGAAATTCGCATTTTTAGTTTATTTCAATATTTTCATTGAAATTAAATAAAAAATAGTGAACAGAAGTGTTGATTTGATAAAAAATACATATTCCACCTTCAAGTTGAGTACATTTTTCAATCCTTTTCCGACTCTCAGCTCTAGAATGCTGATTTCGCGACAGTATTAGCACAAAGTTCTTCTCGATTTCTTGGCCTTATTTTGCGAACTTTATTCTTCACTGTTCCTCAGAAATGAAAATATAGTGGTGTAATATCGTGGGACCTAGGAGGCCAGAGATCAAAAGGGCTATTTCTGCCTATCCAGCGCATTGTAAAATGTTCGATCAATCACTGACGAACAATAGAATTATGAATTGACGCATCATCTCCTGTGGCACATTAAGAAGAAGATTGTCAATTGCATCCCATAATTCCGTATCGAAAAACTAAACTAAACGTTGAGCTTAACGAGTCATTAAAGAAAAACGGACCAATTATTTGGTCTCCTAAAATTCCACACGATACGCTAATTTTCTGCGGATACTGGTCTATACAATTAATAACCCAATGAGGATTTTCTGTAGCCCGGTATCTACAGTTTTGAGAAGACATCACCCCATTAGCAGTAAATGTAGCCTCATCAGCAAACAAAATTTTACTTATAAATTTCCGGCACCTAAAAAGTTTCCCTAGACCCAATAGCAATAATATAACCTTTTATTTTCATAACTTTCTTTCAAAGCATTCAGAAATTTTGGTTTTTGATTGACATTGGCAGCTGTCAGTTTTGCAAGTTAATAGTGTTGACATTAGAAAATTGTATTTTATAAACTTAAAATCACTATCACGGCCCCATCTGAAATGACTTCTACAGCATTCATATCAATACAATTTAATAACATAAGCTTTGCAAAAGTAGTGGGTACGTGCAATAGTTATTTTTTAAATAAGAGTTTGACGCTAGTTGAATCGTTGTAACAGTACGGAATATCATAACAATACATCGAAAACCTATTGGTTTGCGTTGTAATGAAGCTATTTTCGAATAGAAAATAGCACTATTACTTTTATTTTAATTTTCTTAAAAACCAGAATTCTATTTCTTTTTAAGCACACCCGGCATACTTTCATAATTAAAATATCCGTATTTTGTTTGAAGTAAAGTATTTCAAGGAAAAGTCAGGTTTAAAATTTCATTTAGGGAACGAGTTAATAATAAATTATTTAGATTAATAATTATTAATACTGGGACTATTAAATTCATTCTTTTTCCGAAATAATATAAGTAA
The DNA here is from genome assembly GCA_963675555.1 of Leptura quadrifasciata. Lineage (NCBI taxonomy): Eukaryota > Metazoa > Arthropoda > Insecta > Coleoptera > Cerambycidae > Leptura > Leptura quadrifasciata. The sequence goes on from OY776678.1 coordinate 50,731,633, forward strand.
GTTATTTGCAAGCGATTCCGAACATCTAAATTACCAGAAAATTATTATTTATATCAATTAACGCTATTAGTTATAAACATTCTGCCTCGCCGTCGACTGAAGACTGCTTGGTTGAGGTGTGCCCGCGCACTCTGCGCTAAACGTTCTGATTTCTAGCTCAACACGGGGAGATCCTGAATCGGCCTCCTGCGAAGGCTCTCTTTGGTTTTCCGCGCTCGACCTGACTAGTCGACTTTTGGTAGGGTTTTGCTATTTTAAAGTCATATCCAATTTGTGGTAATTTTGGACTTATTTGCCGTAATCATTTGAATACCATTAATTTGTCCTTTGTTACATTTCGATAATTTGCGCCTTCATTTTTGCAAATTAACTAAGTGACTGCGAAATCCTCAGTCGGGGACGCTGCCTTTAAGTGGGACACTCCACCTGAGTCGCATCGCCACTCTGCCCGAAAAAATACACCGTTAATGAAATAAGTCATTTTGCATTCACGATCGCAAATAACAAAGACCAATTAATTCCTGATAAACTTGATGTCCGAACCTGTTTGATTAGTAGCTTATTTTCTTTGAGGCTCTTTAGGGGACGCTGCCTTTAAGTGGGACACTTCAACTGAGCCATACCGACTTGTTTCATTCAGTAGAAAATCTGATAACCAGGTTCGCAATGTCAAGTAGTAAATTCTAGCTTTTCCGAAATATTCTAGATTAATTCCTTTTGTTAAAATTCGTAGAGACTTAGTAACTTGTCTGTCTGTCGTGGAGTCAGTCCTAAATTACTCACAATTTGAACGTGTCGAGCCACCGTTTTGCTTTGCTAGTCATACCCGTTATTTTGCTTTCACTTTTCCGTTTGCCCTGTATATGCCGCGTATACCTAATTAATTTCATTTTGGAGTAAATCTAGTCAGAGAGTAAGAATAGAAATTCTGCATAACATTAGGGTTACAAAACTTGGGTAATTAAAAATTTCTTTTCATTTTCACGAATGTCAACTACCTGTATAAATTAGTTTTATGTAGATAAATGTACCAGAAGTTGTAAATATATTTCTACATCATATATCTTAAGATTTTCCTTCTTGACATGTACATAGTTGCAATATATCATTAAAACGTTTTGTGTGTCTTATTTTGGGTCACTCCTCTAAGTTAGACTGTCCTGAAAAGTAAAAGTGTCACAAATATAAAAATATTTACAGCTGTCCATTCCTTGAGAAAGACGGCCTACGTTTCGACCCCTGGTAATAAACCGTCTTCACTGATTCTATTTGGGGCCTCTATTATACCCCTAATAGAGAAAGTGGTGTTTCTACACTTAAAATCAGAAACTGGCGCTCGAGGCAAAAACCGCTTGCACTAGTTTCAAGGTGCAAGTTGCAAAACCAACGAAGAGGCATCACAGCGTATTCAGAGCCACTAGATGTCAACGTTCGGCCTTTGACATTACTGTCATCTTTTCGAGATGTCGACGCGAGCTAAAAGATTATGATTGCAGAGCTTTAGTACTTTCGTTATAGTCTAAGGTCCCATTGCAAGAAATCTACCTTCATCTGTTTTTCATCAAAATGCGGGAAAAATGAATGATTATGTATTGGTTAATGCATCGCGGCCAGGTTGCCTATCGCGAAATACTGCTGCAGATTGGGTTAACAAATTACTTAACAATTAATTTGATTTTGGAGATTACTCTTATTTATTTTTCATTAATTCAAGCTCCACTTCGAAGATAAACATCTGTGCTACTATAAAAACAAGTGTTGCTAACTCTCAACCTGCTGCAACTCTCTGTCAAACTGCTTGAAAAAGTGGAATTTTTATTAACAATCTACTCTCATATGTTTTTCAAATATTTTTTGCCAAAACGAAGCTCTAATTTTCCGTACACGATAAAATAAGGTTGCCAAGTAAAAACTGCTGCCATTGGGGGTTGCCAGGTAATTTATTATTCCATTCTTGCGCTTGCTATCGAGAGCGAGTGAGAAGGAATGGTGAAGGACGTCAAGAAAACAATGCATTTTGGTGTTATTTTGACAATTTTATTTATTTGCAGTACATTGTTGAGCTTACCATGCATACGAAAACACGCATATTGAAAACAAAAAATGTTTTTGCGCATCAATCGTTACAAGCCTCGTCTGAACTTGATTGCGTATTGGATTCCGAATCACTCACATTTTATGAATTGTTATTTTTTGAAACTTTTAGTATGTCTTCCACTTGCAGCCGCGTTGGGTCTCCAATAAACTAGGTCGGTTTCAAATAACAATCAAAGAACCACTCCCAATCTTGCCGCAACTTATTCTCGTAGCGTTTTGCCACATCGAGTTAACAAATATTGTTCTCAACAATTTTTATTTCTAGGATCTCCAACATGGCGGAATGTGACAGGCATCGAATCCTTTAATCTTTCGCAGAAATTTTACATCGCTTTTAGTCGCTGCATACACTTTAATAAATAACTGATGTCTGATGCGTCTCTTAGGTCGGTCAAAGACTTAAAAATTTAAAAACCATCGGAAATTTGTCGTTGCTCGCAAAATTTTTGAAGGGTTTGACTTTACCTTTGTTAAAAAATGCAACCGTGTAATCACAACCAATGCGTGGAATGCCTGCAGACCAAGGCATACAGTTGCTCCCATTTTTGACGCGAGTCCTGTACAATTTACATAATTCTGATCTTTTTTTTACCTCTTTTCGACACCGAATCACTCAACCAAATTTGAAGCTCAGAAATGTATGCATAGTGCCCAGTAAAATTATCAGTACGTCAGTGTCGGTAGCTTTAACTGAAATTTTTGAATTTGGAAGCGCTTTGCTGTTGTGAAATATCATTCTTGTGTCAGTTTCTTCATGCTGATACTAAAGCACACGCAAAAAATGTTTAAAAAAAACATATGAGAGTAAATTATTAATAAAAATTCCACTATTTCAAGTAGTCTGCCAAGGGGTTGCAGCAGGCTGAGGGTTGGCAACCCTTATTTTTATAGTAACACAGATGTTTATCTTTGAAACGGCGCATGAATTAATGAAAAAACAAATAAAATCACCAGCTCTTTGACTATAATAAGTTATTATCGAATTCAAAAATAGTTGGGAAATATTGAAATGGCCAATCCTAGAAATTGTGTGAGACCCTCAATAATTATGTATTTGTATACTAACGATGATGATCATTGATCACGGACACCATTTGAAAAAAATTAACTAAGGTCATACGTATTATGAGCTATTGTGAAAAAAAATATAAAGAAACAATATGAGCATACATACAAATGTCTGGTTGGTACTATGCAATATTTGTGTTCTTAATAATCGTTTATTACTCAACAAGCACACAGTGGTCTGAGTAAATAGGAACCTGTTTTATAATGGGATATATTTCTTAACAAGCTGTCGATGTCGCGTCGCAAAATATTATACACTCTTCAATCAATAAATACTACATTTACCGATTCTCTCTTCTAAGCAACGTAGCCGTAACGTTAACAAATTATGTGAAAATATTCATTATTACATAAAATGTGCTAAATGAAAGAAAAAATAATTATCGTGTACTAACTAGTAGGTGGTAACTACCATTCCTTAACTCATAATGTATTTTACTTGAAGTGACTATGCTATAAAACATATGGTATTAAAATTTAAAACAACAACAATAAAATAAATTTAATATTTTATCGCTTTTTTAATAGGAATTTCTAGGTAGATTTCTTATCTGCCTATTGCAGAATGCAGCATATCACAACTTCGGGAAAATTTCACTATAGTTTCTTCGATTATGGTCCCCAGACCCCAAAAATACCTCCCGTTCAAAAGTTTATATAAACCGAGTGTAATAGGATCATGGTATAGCCCCCATTTCTCCTTTAGTTTTGAAGACAATTGATTGAAATTTAGGATACACTACATGCATAATAAGGGGCACTGTTTGATATACAATTAATTTTTTTCACTTCCGGTTTCGCCGGAAGTGACACTAACTTTCGATTTTTAAATGGAACATCCTATATATTGTTGCATTTTTGAATTCTGCATAATTTTCTGAATTTAACGGTGCCAAACAGGTGACATTTCGAACATCAATTTTTTTTATAATATAATTTTTAGTTTTCCATTTTAGTGTGCCATGACGGTTCCGATTTATTCTAAATGATCCGTGTAATGCTACAAAAATCGAAATCTCGCTAAAAACACTAAATTACGTGATTTATGAGCAAATAAAGTTCACCAAAATTGTTTTTGGGGCAAAACTAATTTTTTTCAAACGGAACCATATCGGTACCGTGGTACTATTTATTATTACTATTAATAAGGAATTTATTCGTATATTGTATTAAAATGTGCAATAAATACAAATAAAATTACAGCTAAAAGAAAATAAGAAAATACAATTTTGTTCTAATTACCTTGTTACACATAGGATGGTTTTGGAATACAAAAAAATAACACAAAACATTACAATACTTGTTCAAAATGCTGTCCATTAACGTCAATGTACTTCTGAACTTGCATAGCTGCTTCTCGAAGAACGTTCGCCAATTGTTGGGCCATTATGCTATTAATTACTCGTCTTACTCGTAGCTCCCAGGAAAATCACAAGCTTTGTAAAAAGTCTGGGAATCCTGGGATCACCACTAGATGAAGGGTAAATCATAAAAGATCTTTTAGGTCAAAGTGAAGTAAGGCTGTTCGAAGCCTAACGACCCCGTAAAACATTCTACAATCTACTTGTAGCTCCAGATCTTCACGGGTTGTAACAGCGGTTGCATAGACGATATTTTTTAAATGACTCCAAACAAGGAAATCAAGGGGCGTTAAATCAGGTGACTTTGGAAGTCACCTAACAGGGCCATTCGTCGAAATTACGTTTTCTCCGAATCTCCGTTGAAGGTAATCAATTACTGTTCTTGAATTATGGGGACGAGCGCCATCTTGTTGAAAGTACATTTCCTGTCCTAAATTTAAAGGTAATTCATCTAAAATGTCCTCAACCTCATTTTCCAGAAATCTCAAGTATCTGACACCAGTCAGAAGTCCTTCAAATATCATTGGACCAATGATTCTACTACCAATTATTCCAAGCCAAACATTGAATCCGAACCGTACTTGAAAATTACCCTCCCGTAATAAATTTTGATTTTCTTGTGACCAATATTTTGTATTTTGTCGGTTAAATAATCCCAAATTTGTAAACCTAGACTCGTCCGAAAATAAAATCAGTCCCAAAAAATCATTGTATAGCCGCACGTTATTATACAAAATCCAATTGCAATATTCCATCCTACGTTCGTAATCACTTTCGTGCAAATGCTGGTGCAATTGGTATTTAAAATATTTATAGTGGTATTTGTGCAAAATTCGGCTTACTGTTTGGTGACTGGCGTCCAATTCAAACCCAACTTGCCTTAAGGAAACAGTCTTATCAACTTCTATTCGAGATAAAACATTAATTTCCGTTCCTTCGTCAATAGTTAAGTTTTTTTCGGGATCATTGTTTTGCTCTCTTCGGAACTGAATTATTTTTCGCTGGACATTGTCTATCAGCATATCGTTGGGCATAAAGGTCGGTAGCCGCAACTGTATTTCTTTTACATTCCCCATAAATAATTAACATATCCACTGTTTCATCTCTTGTGTAAATTTGCGGCATTTTGAACACAATTAACAAGAATTTTAAACAATTTTTAAACCCTCATGTCTCCATTCGAGGTGCTGCTAGAATCAATTCATTTTGCTACTTTCTTTATTTCCTCATCGGTTTTCTCAAAAACCAAATTAAATACACGATAAAAACACCGTTAAACTAACAAATGTTTGACAAGCTAAATATTTCATTGTTTTCACAGCCTCCTTAGTTATTTCTTAACATTTAATTAGAATAAAATTTTATTTTCTTATTTTCTTTTGGCTGTAATTTTGTTTGTATTTACCGCACATTTTAATACGACATACGAATAAATTCCTTATTAATAGTACTAATAAATGGTACCACGGTACCGATATGGTTACATTTGAAAACATAGAGTTTTGCCCCAAAAACAATTTTTGTGAATTTTATTTGCTCATAAATCACGTAATTTAATGTTTTAATGGGCTCTCGATTTTTGTAGCATTACATGGGTCATTTAGAATAAATCAGAAACGTCATGGCACACTTAAATGGAAAACTAAAAATTATATTATAAAAAATGATGCGCGTATGTTTCGAAAGGTCTCGTTGTGCAGGCGTATATTTTGGCAGATAATGTTGTGCGTGCTGAAATGTGTTAAAATTCAAATGCAATTTTGCAGAATTTCATCGTGCTCAATTATATTTTGAAATAACTAATGAGCATTTGGATGGGCGGGTCTGGTGTTGTGCTTAAGTATGTTTTGGAATTACGACACCCGGTATATGCCATATAACGAAACTTGTAAACACTGTAGAGGGCGCATTTCTCAACGTATCAAAACGACAGGTAGGTATATACATTGGGTCCATATCTCGGTTCAAAGTTTTTAAAAAATTTTCAAAATTTCATCTCGAATCAAATATGTACATGCGATACGTCGTTTGCTAGTGCTCATCTAGCCTTACAACTTTGGTCTAAAACATTTTTTGCTAGAACACATAGGAAAAATTAAAAAACGGCGGCGATTCAAAGGCTAAAAAAAAATCTCAAAATTTTATCTCGAGTCAAATATGTACATGCGATATTGGATAGTACTCTATACGTACAACTTTTGTCTAAAACATTTTTTTGCTAAAACATATAGAAACAATTTAAGAAAAAAGTGCTAATAATTCATAAATCGATGAAAATAAGTTGAAGTTACCATTCCAACGGAAACCGCGTTCTCGCCTCACACATCTTCCAGCGGCTTGTATATCAGTGTATGCGCGGAAGCTATACAACCTTAGGCGAGGGTTGTATAGGAGATATACCATCCTTCGGAGGGGATGTAAAGCCGTCGGTCCCTTGTCTATTAAATGTTAGGCAAGTAAAAGATCCCTACTCTTCTTAAGGGAAGAGGTTCGGCAAAAATTCCTGGTTGGGGGTAGCTCGTCTACAGGCGTCGGTGTTAGGCCTCAGTAGCGGAAATAGGCCGACGTTAAATAAATGTATATAAAAAAAAAAAAGTTGAAGTTGGGCAGTTCTAATAAAGATATATTTAATCATTTATTTACTAAAATAATAGAGACCTAAAGAAGTACAGAACAATATAGGACGAAATCTACCTTTCCGACTGGCCCCTGCCATCGGGTTTTTTTAAACTTACTTTTCTGTAAAAAGTCGTACTAAAAATACATAGTACATGCGTACATAAAGATGATACATATACTTATATACAAAGTGCTCACGCCTTGTTTTTCTTGTATTCGTTCATTAGTATTTTTTTATTTTTTTACTTTTTAGTACGACTTTCTACAGAAAAGTGTTTAAATTTTTTTTATTTTCTTCTATTTTTTAGTCATACTTTTTGGGGGTTTACTCCCCCCCCCCCAGAGATCACTCAATAAAAATTGGTCTCTTAACGATTTCTTTTGATATCTCGCTCCTTCGTTTTGCAAATTTTTCAATTTTCAACCAAAATTTCATCAATTTATTATATCAGGAAACATGTTAAATAAGGGATGCAAAAAATTTTTTCATATATTTATAAACTATGCCCACATATTTGTATTTGGGAAGCTGTTTGTGGAAAATATAAAGATACTCTCTAAAGAAATTGTACAAAAACCGATATTGAATTTTTAATGAATTTACACATTTTCAAGTACATATATTATCCTCTTCAAAAACAAATCACCGAATAAATAATATAAATTGGAGTAAACACAGGAATAATGCATTTTGCTGACGTTTCTAAAAGTAGCCTCTTTCCGTTTTCAAAACTTTTCTCGAAGAACCCTTATTTGTTGTATATGCTAAATACATAACTTTAAGATTCTGTTTATGTTATTTCGATAGATACTTACTACTTACACAGAACTGATGATATTTTCTTTTAGATAATGTTGAGTCTGTTAAGTTCTTCTTTTAACATTGGTAGCTAGGTTGTATGGGGCGAGCGTAGGTCTTTACTATGTACATATTTCGGTATGCGATGTAAAGCAACGACAGGCGCAGTTAGTACTTGGATAGTGACCATTCCAACGGAAACCGCGTTCTCGCATCATACATCTTCCAGCGGCTTGTATATCAGTGTATGCGCGGAAGCTATACAACCTTAGGCGAGGGTTGTATAGGAGATATACCATCCTTCGGAGGGGATGTAAAGCCGTCGGTCCCTTGTCTATTAAATGTTAGGCAAGTAAAAGATCCCTACTCTTCTTAAGGGAAGAGGTTCGGCAAAATTCCTGGCTGGGGGTAGCTCGTCTATAGGCGTCGGTGTTAGGCCTCAGTAGCGGAAATAGGCCGACGTAAAATAAATGTATATATAAAAAAAAGCTAGGTTGTATAAATATCTACAGAACAATTCGATTCGCATTTATCTTCATTTAATAAGACTATTACTGATTCTTTAATTTTTCGTTTTTGTTATCTGCCTACATGTGGTAGAACACCAAATAAAAGGAAAGAATATTCGTAGAATGCCACAAATAACTTTCAGATAATATTTTCAAGTACTGTTTACGCATAGTGAGTTTTAAAAAATATATATCGTTTACCTTCTGAGGTCGCATCTAGAGCACAAAGTAGCAAATCTATTTTGTTTCAATTTTACATGCGTATTTAGAGCGATCACTCTTCGAAACGAAATCGCAAAGTCAAAGCTCAAATGTAGGGGGAGGAGTTAACCGAAAAAAAAAAAGATCATTACCAGTATGAGATGACGCAATTAATACTTCCTGGGCCCCCCTACAAATGAGTGGTGAAAAACTGTGGAGAAAGGGGTTAAAAGGAGTAAAAGTAAAGATATTAAAAATAGCGATAAAAGTACAGAAATAAAAATAGGTACTTCTCAGTACTTTGTGTTCTGTATCTCATCAAACAACGAAAATTTGATGATGTAAAGATAGACTATTAGGAACAGGGCTTGTTATTTCGGCAAATTTACAATAATGTGAAATTATTTTAACAGCACTATTTAATTATTTTTGAATGCTAGGACAGGATTCATTTTCCGACCTACATCTAAATGAGAAAGCTGTGTTGGACCATTTTTTTTTGTATCTTTTACCATTTAATATTAGATTTGAGTTTTTTGCCTTTTAATAATTATAGCATAATCTGTAAAACTACATTTTTGTGTTTTTTTTTTGTAACTACGTTTTCTTTCTTCCTAATATTATCATTCCAATTTTCTACTCTTTCTCATAATATTATCCTACTATTTCATATTATCATCATACCAACTTTTACGTATTCTTGCCCATTTTTCCGGAAAAATGTTAAGAAACTGTTAAGCAATAAATATTAAATTTATATTTAATTTATATTGTGAATATGAATGTTAACACAACATTTACCACAACATATTTGTACTCTAGCCAGTGGCGGTCCAAAGGGGGGAATTTTGTAACTATCGATTACCAATTATTAAGATCTCTCTACCATACATTTACTTTCAACAGATCACTGGATCATGACATTGGGATACTTGAAAATTAGAGCAATTTTGATCTTTCAAAAAATTTTCTCCCACTGATTCCATTGCAGCTGGCGCTAAGTGTGCACAGCTGTGCTGCTCATTTTTGATGCCCCCCCCCCCATGTCATAATTCTTGAGACCGCCGATAGAATCATATTACGATCTAAAGTCAGGACAAGCAAACGAGGTCCCAGATCTTATGAATCCTTGTAGTGAGAGCGAACATTAAAAGTAACAAGCAAAAAAATAATATTTATTATAAAAATTACAATTTATTATAAAAATCAGCAAAATACAGTACAACAATTTTAAAAGGTAAAAATCTTGCAATAAAACAAATATCAAAAATATAGCAAAGTTTTGGAGAGTTACCAGGTGCTCCAGACTTTACGGTTATTTATCGAGGTCCTTCTCAAAGTGTAAATCATATACCAAAATCGTCTATAATTAAAGTTACAAAATTATTCTCAAAAGTAACCTCTAACATGAGCACGTGTCTATAATAAATCAAAGAAATTTAAACTTACCTAGAGTACTACTTCTAGACGATAACCTGCTTATAAATCTGAGTAAATCGAAATTTCAATTAAACAAACCAAAATATTAATTGAAAATTAGGTTAAATTTAGTTTTTGATCCGGTATCAAACCGATTAGCAACCACGTGCCTTTTAACTAAATTAATCCCTAGCAAAGTTTTCGGCTCAATTTCTTGATTCGACTGTCAGCGTACCAACTTGTGAAATGTTAAAAAACTAAGTCGATTTTTATGAACTTTCGATCATTAACTATCTTTACACTATCATTTTGTAGACAATTTTTATACGCTTATTATTGTAATCGTTTATATTTTGGATTTCCATGGCATACACATTTATTTTATAACTTGTTGTTATTTTTACCTAGTGACCCATCTGTAGGCGAAGAGCTTAAAAGTGATAATTGAATTAATATTCAATTTAATAATTAGGACGTGGTGAGATCTATCGCTAAATGCGTAATTTATTACTCCAGATAATTAATTCTTTAGACTAAAGTCCTTTATTCTTAATTTGTGGAAACCAACGGGAGATGGCACGTCACAATCAGTTCTAACGAGTAATAATAATAGTACACTGTACTCAAGAAACTAGACGAGAAAAGTACATTGTTTTATAAGGAGTAAAAGAGACATTATTTCGGCAAGAACAACCGGGATAGAAAAAATGACTTTACTTCAAATATAACATATTATTTTTTCTTCAAACGTTGAATATGAATTAAATAAACACCACAGACATTAGACCTTGTGCGGAAGGGGGTTACACATTGAAAAAACGCGGATATACTACCATTTCCTCAGACAGTGCCGGAGTCGGAATTCGAACCCGGTGGCGTGATATCCGTGTAATTAATCGCCATTGCTACCTCGGTCCTTAACCAACGCGGTTATCGGCACTGTTATTTTTTCTTCAAAATGATAATACACATCTTGGTTTAGTAGTCTGTTAGATTCGTAAATTCAAAGAAATATATACCTACGCATAAATTATCTAGTATGATTAAGCTTGGATTGAAAAATCAACAGCTACTGGAAGCGGCTGGAATTCCCCTCCCAGTGGATCTTTGAAGCCGAAAAGAGCACTAAATTCTGTGCCAAAACGGTACTAAACGTAACTCAACCTAAACCTTTTCAGATCTTCTGGGGCACTAAAGAAAGGGTGCAAGCGGGATATATCGTTGAAATCGGAATTTCAATGGTTCGATTGCAAATTGTAAGTAATTATAAAATAAACAACTTGTTGTACCAAAACATCACTAAACGTAGTCCGAACTCAACCAAAACGTTTTCAGATCTAGCACAGTTTCATCCAAATCCATTCAATAATTTCGGCGCTATCGTGCTAACACACATACACACACATACATTTTTCAAAAACAACTTCTTCTTGGGACCTCAAAATTTAAAGATTTGATGTTATCTCAATTTTCGATTTTGGATCAAATTTAGTAACCTCCCACAATTTTGTGATGAAGTTAAATAAGTAATTGCAAGTAGCAGTATAGATTTAATATGTATATAAGAAAATTGCTGCAAGGAGTCTTCAAAGAAATAATTTTAACTATGTATCTCTTTTTAATATTTTTCTTTGGTGCACTTAATTCAACGACGACATACTCAGTATTCAAATTGGAACAATACAGCCTCGAATAAAGCTCACTGATCACTTATTAAATTGCTGCACGCAGACATCAGAACGTCAGAAGTCAAACCGCTCATTGTAATGTTATCTTTCATTGACGATATCCTCGATTCTCCTTGATTTTCTCTGATTTCTTCTGTTTTCCCTTGATTTTTCCTGATTTCCTCTAACGTGTACATTAGATTTCCCCTGCATTTGCCACACGAAAGTTGTATTGTTTAATAGGCACACAAAAAGTTGCATGTAGTAGAAGAACATGATAGTGCTTTGTGATTCTGTACAGTCACAAGTTTTGTTTACCAAAATGTCCTTTGCAGCTTGCAAACTTTATAGTCCATTTGCAAATTTGGAGGTTCTAGGGGATCTACTGGGAAAGTAAGTTTAAGTTATTGACCGCAACGTGTATGTGGAAACGCTTCAATCTTGAAAGGATGGTTCAGTTCCCTTTCTTGAAATATTTCGCCTCCTGTGAAAATTGCATAAAAAACAATTATCATTTTTCTAGAACATCAAATTCTACACAATTATGGTTTTTGTAGATAAAAAAATTACAAACCTCGTTTAAAAAAAATATTTTGTGAGTACAGCGCTGCAAAGGCGTTGGTAGGGCGCCGGTCAAATCAGACTTGTTTTTCGCAAACCTTCAAAAGGAAACTTCTGATAAGCTTTATTTCCTAATTAGCCATCTACTTGATAGATCAGTACCCGAAAATATTTTGTTCCTTCACGCCTTCGGCGAGTGATACAACTTCCTATGTTTTTAACGTTTACCTAAAATCTGTTTGTCGAATGGAAAACTAGTAAAAAATGTTCAGAATGGGAAATTGTATCAAAAAGGCATTTTTCAATTTTTCTGCCAGAACATCATGGGCGAGAATATACCAGACGTTACAAACGATTGAAGAAGACGAAATATATTCGAAGATACCGTAGTGATGGAAGAAAAGCCATTAAGCGGCTTAAAGATGGATAGTTTACAAATAAATTTTAAAAAACACAAAGCTAGTACAATAAAGAAAAGCAGTAATATGACGCAATAAATACAGACTGTGGATTATGCCTAGATAGAGTACCACTAATAAAAAAGTGCCTTGATCTCTACCTCTGTGGTGGTGTAGAAACAGTTCCGTTGGAACGTTTCTTAGGGCGCCACACAGTTCACCATGAGAAACGTTTTTAAAGTTCCGCGCCTACTTGACAACCTTTGCAGCGCGGGTCAACTTTTTATATAAAAAAATTTAAACAAAAGTTGTAGGTACATTTTTACTTGCTCTAGAAGTTTGATAATAAATATTAGGCCGTAAGATTTACAAAAACAAGGAAAATGAAAAAAATATTTTTCATTTCTATCAGCCCCATGCGAAAAAAGAGAGAGGAACGAAAATTGTCGGTAATTGTAATCTCTACCAGATTGATAGTAACTATTTTTTACGTAATTTTGGCAGAAACTGAGATGTTTCAAAAAGCGAAACTCGATAATCTTATCCAATATGAGAACTTGGTTTTATACTCGCGGCAAATCCCCTCGCATAATCGCACATATAAAATAACCATTCAATTTGCAAGTTGATGCATTTTTTAGCAACATAGCTACTGGATTAATGATCTCGTGGCATTTTTACCTTCAGATATTGTCACGTTAATGATGATCAGGATGAAAGTATATTTAGTGAAAATTGTTTGATCTAATATTAAACTTAATAAGTTACCAGCAAGATCCATTTAATATTTGCAAAATTTACATATTTCTCCCTCATAAAAAGAGTATTTTATAAATACTTTATTTACTTATCCAATGGTTTTACCGACTGCAAGGACATTTAAACAATGTATTGTGGGTAGTCGATAAAATTAAGTAAGTTATTATATTCTCAAACATTTACCATTTTCTCTTCAAAAGTGCTAATTATTCTCGCGCGTTGAACGTTCATTGAACTTCTTTGACTAAGAGTTAAAAATACATGTAAATAATGAATACTTCATTGTCATAATACACAAAGAGTACATAATAATTTACATATGTAAAAAATGTTTTAAAAGGAATATGTTACGGTAACCAACCTATGTCCGACAAATCATTATGAGGTACTGTAATGGCCCATGACAAAACATATTCAGGCAAATTTTTGTTATGAATAATTACTTGCGGAGATCATTAAAATATTAACTTATATAACAATCTAATTTTCAAGATACCGGTAAGTTCATATATAGTAATCAACGAGTAAGTCAACGTCAAAAAAAACTCTTCATTTAATCAGTAAATTGCAGAGTAACACCATCGCGAAGATTTGGGAGTGATGGCTAATAATAAAACTGTGTAAGGAAACTTAACGAACTTAACAATTAGAGAAGCTAATAGTCTAGGTCAATACCAGAAAAATTTAGGCATACCCACGCTAGTATTAAATTTCGATGAGAACCAAACCCAGATTTCAAAATGTTTCTGCGCAGGGGCTATATTAATCGTGAAACAGGGGAGGCCATCCTTTTATCTATGGCGATATGAACACGCAATTCCTGTTCATGTGATACGCAGCTACTATTCATACAGGTAAACGTGCCCATTTCTGAAGTTACTGCTATATGGAGTGTGTTTTGTGCTGATGCTTTTCTTGCATAATTCAATGGGTATCTCAGCCCCCCTCCCTACTAGGGTTGTACTACTAGAAATAAAGACAAAATAGAAATTCAAGTAAAGTAATCAATTATCACCCCCACCCCACCCCACAACACTGCCAATGTATACGCATATCACACCGGTGGTGGGGGACCAGTAACACGTAGCTAAACGCGAAGCGCGCCCTAGACTGCAGTATATATAAGGAGTCGCACAACGCGGGGAACGTCAGTTCAGTTCGAGCAACGAGGAGCAACAGTAGGCAGCTTTCAGTGAAAACCTGAAGATGGCAGGTGAGATTCTGCCGAAATGTCGTTTAGAAAACCGTGACTTCTGGAGGAATCGACGCGAGAGAGCACCCGGAAGTACAACAACACTTCATATATATATATATATATATATCACAAAATACTTCAGTGTAAAAAATAAGATATTATATATATATATATATATATATATATATATATATATATATATATATAAATGTCTTATTTTTTTACACTGAACTATTTTGTGATTTTTAATGTAAATAAGCTACGGTACGATTTGTTCACACAAAAATACTCTCCCACAATGACATTTGTACTGCCAAATACAGAAGACGCCGAATTGAGTCTACTACCTTCTTGCAAAGCTTCACTTGAAACCACATCAGCCGTGTAAACTACCAGTGCTAAATATGGAAGAATGCACACGTCGCTAAATCCATAACATCAACTCCAGTGGGACATGGCTGGAAGTTGGAGAATGGACAACTTAATTTTGTCTGGATTAAAGGTAATCCGTTGCCACACGAGCTAACCAATGTTATGGAAAGCTTTTATCCAGATGAGTTTGAAGACGAAGATGAGCCAGAACTAGACAACTTAGCCGATATGCTAAATGAGGATGAAGAAGACTGCTTATTACAAATGCTGTTATAAAATTAAAATTGCGATTAAAAATTTGAATTTTTATTATTATAACTTGAATGTTCTCATTTATACTCATATAATAAGAATCGAGTTAAGAATTTTATGTGATTCAACTTTTCAATAAAAAAATGAAAGGATATCTAACTAATAATTTCATTTTCTAGATATTGTCCTAGAAAAGCAAAGAAACTAGAGGAAGAATTTCTACACGGAATATTGGTTATAAACAATATACATTATTTAGTTAATATGTAAATGAAATGGGAACGAATTAAAAATTATATATTTTCTCCGTATTTATGTGGTTTTCTGGATTTTTCTAGCATATACTGTAATTGACAAGAGGCAAACAACTAAATAAGTTATAAATCCCCACGGGGGGGGGGGTCATATTGGTAGCCCATGGTCTATTGGAGAAACGGACATTGGATAAAACATCATTCGACAAAAATTTTAGCAAAAAAAACAGAGGAATCGAAGATTAATTGCGCATTGAATTGAAAAAAATGTCCCTATTTAAAAAGCATATGTTTTAATCAATGCCAGAACCATTCTATTATTAGTTTAATTGTTTTGCTTATGTTATTTTAATAGCTTTATTAATTCAAAAAGAAGCGCTACAACACAGAACGTCGGTAATATGTATCAGCCTTACTCCCTGGGTGGCCCTGGAGAAACTTATCCTTAAAAAAATTTGTAGCTCTATTTTTCATAGTTTTAAAAAAATAGATAGTTTAAGGCTATAGTAACACGTGTTGTAAAAATGTCAAATTACAATTTTCAAAATGCCACAAATGGGAAAAAAGTTGTAACCTGCATATATGTATTTTCAAATACATGCCTTTCCACTCTAGATGTTTTTGTTATCTTAAGGTAGTATCATGTTAAAATTTAATACAGAAACAATGATCTAAGATTAAAACTGACCCTCGAATCCCGTTCAATTAGTTTTCGTTTTCATTTCGAATTATGATTACGTCACTCAATAAAAATAAGCTAGTCTAGGCCAGGTCTTCCAAAGCCGTGTCTCAGTTACGTTTAACGACGCGTATAGCTAAAATCTAACAAAGAAAAAGTTCGCAGGAGTCGACTAGGTCACGGCCATAGCTACGGTTTCACTCTTCTTCTCAGTTTTAATCACTTTCACCGTCAAAGTGAAATGCGCATAAGAATGCTTCTTGCAGCCATGATAGATATCATCGAAAGTAATGCTTTGTTCTTGCCGGATGATTTACATTACCTGCTGTTTAACATTTACCACTATATCCTTGGAATTATGTAATAGCCTGAACTCACGCTCATTTTGGTGATGTCCAAATAACAAAATTAACGAGTTTACTTTTATTATTACGAAATATTTAAGCAGTTGCAATGGGTTATGGTGTACTTAAATATTCAATTTTAACTGTAGAAATCCTGAAAGGACAAGCTTAATTTTGTTTATTAATTTTTTTTATAAACAATTTTATTTATAGACACAAAGAGACAGATATTATTTTATTATAGGTAATTAGACATTTAAAAAAAGTAAAATTTTATATATAAATAGAAGTGTCAAATGTAAATGCGGCAAGCAATATTATAAAACAAAGAAAACTGAATACAATAAAAGTAAATCACAATAAATGACAAGAAAGCCGGTATAAATTATGTATTCGAATGGAAGGTTTTAGGGTGTAATTAATATATCTATTTAACGTAACAACATGAAAACACAAGACTATTTATTATATGCAGAAGGGTTACTGAAAATTACAATGTCCTTATTACTAGTGCACATCTCATTATTTCTGATAGATAATGTGATAAGATTAAGAAACTGGAAATAAATAGTTAAGCAAATAAATGCATCGATTTTTTAAAATATAATTCTTAACTGAAACCATTCGATAGTACTGCTATTCGATATTAATTTTTTAGGTTAATAATTTCATTTGTAGCCTAGAGTATTCTTGAATCCATGACATATTTTTTAAAAATGAAGTGATATTTTTTAATTCTCGTGGAAAAAACGTTGTAAAGTTTTATTTATTCTTGAACACTTGCTTTGTTAACTTTAGGTTTTACCGTTATTGTATTCAAAGGCCAAGTGCTGTACCATGTTCACTATATATTGCTTTCTTTTAATTCTTAAAATTTAGTAGTAAAATGTTCTGGCAATGTGCTCTTTTATGTCCATTTTTTATGATTCACTATTCAAATCCGTTGTAGAGTGAGTCCATACCTTTTCAGTATGTAATTTTCAGAAACCGCTTTTTAATAGTGATCTTAGTTTGTTGACTATACTGTTTATCGGAGATGCCTGTCTATAATTATACACAGATATTTCTGACGGAATCTGAACCAATGTGTTGTTACATCGTCATATTTATGTATACTGCTTCGAAAAGTAAGGAAAAGGTTCTTTATTAGTTCTGTCGCGTTTTATGGTTACGAGGTTGTAGTCGAAGCTATCTTTCATTGAAGTGATAGCTTGCATATAATTTGTTTAAGATCGTTCCGTAATTTCCGGCTTTGTATACTATGATGTTAAAGAATAGGGCCCAATATAAAGCCTTCGAGAACACCAAATTCAAATATTTTGGTTCACTAATTATTTTTGTTGTATAAGCCGCACCTTCTACAACTACATTTTTTATTATTTCAGATTTTATTTTCATAATTGTTGAATTTATTTGTAAAATTAGTGGTAGAAGGTGAGTTAACATTTTTTCAAAATTATTTCTTGTATTTTTTTTTTGTTCGCCAAAGGCTGTAGCTGGGTCAGCACGGTGACTACGTCCCCGCAGAGGGCTGACGTTTTTTGTGTAAATTACCATCGTTGGCACTTACTAACTCCTAAAATATTGTATTCAAAAACTTAAAATTAGTACTTATTTCTTTTTCGTAATCAATTTAAGAAATTGTGAAGTGAGGTACCGTCATCGGTTTAAGCGCTGAGACCTCGATCGGCGAAGTTTAGCAGCGTTGGTCGTCCGTAACTTGGATGGGTGAGCGGCATCTCATTTCGCCGTCCTGGTTGAGTGGAAGAGTAGCTGTAGCTAAACTCCGCCAGGACGTAAATATAAACAAGGCATTAAAATTAAAAAAAAAATTAAAAAAAAAAATTGCTTCAAAAACATATGTGTTTTAGATATAATTGGTGTATGATACAGTAAATTTAGATTTATTGAACGAAAAAATGGCAAATAATTTTTGTATACCATATCATATAGCAAGAGCAATAATTAACTTAATTTCTAATAGACAAATTTGCATCAGAGGCCAGGACAATAATAAAATTGGCCCTCGAATTAGGATTAGGATTACCGCAGGGATCTGTACTTAGCCCATTACTTTTTAATTTATACTCAGCAGACATCTATTTTATTAATAATTTGAACTGAAATATTGTGCAATATGCTGACGATTTTTGTGTGTATGTAGTATACGAAAAATATGGAAAATCTCTAGATTATCTGGATACGATAACACATACACTAGGTGGCTGGTTTGGTAGAAATGGCCTTGATCTGGCTAATAATGAATCTAATGTTTTTATTTTCAGTAGGCACAACACACCTGACATTGAAATTCTTAAACATGGGAAATATACTTTCCCAGTTCAGCGACATGTTAAATACTTGGGAGGAATACTAGACAAAAAATTAAGTTGGAAGCCTTTTATAGATGAAATATTAAACAGATACAACAAGGGTTTAAATTTCTTAAAGATGACTACAAAAACATGGTGGGGGGCTGACGTTAAAACATCTCTCCTATTCTACAAGGCCTATATAAGATCAATACTCGATTATGGCTGTACTATTTATAGGTATGCTAGTCAGTCACTTCTGAAGAGTATTGATACGGTATTGTCTTTTTAAAAAAATATCAACACTCAATACCTTCAACTTAATGAATAAATTTTGGGTGAAAAAAAACCTCCATCTCTTGTTCCTACTTTCCGCGAATGCTGTAATTTGTTCTCAATCATTGAATATGATAACTGCCTTAAGAAGTACAGTTTTTTTGCCTTATTTACGAACGTGGTAGTATGTATACCTCAATACAATGAAAATTTGAGAATGAGTATAAACTCTCTAAATATAACACTTGAAAAATTTCCAAATTCACTGCTTGTATCTAAATTGCATCTAAATCCACAGGTGAAACAGGATGTGCATATTGTATACCTTCAAAAAATATTGAGTGTAAAATAAAGCTTATGGCAGAGTGTTCCATTTTTACAGCAGAAGCGAAGGCTATCTATGAAGCACTTAAATTAATACTTAAATCAAATTTTCCAAAAGTTGTTATTCTTATCTGTGCCACTGGCCTTAAAAAATACCACTACACTTAATCTTAAAATTAACCCCATTATTATAACAATAACAAATCTAGTGCAGAACATATTTGATGAAGGCAGAGAAGTATATTTCATATGGATAATGGCTCACATAGGGTTAAAATATAATGATTACGTAGATAATCTAGCCAAGGAAAGTATCATCTCAGGGCTCAATTCCAATTATAAATTGTGCCTAACAGACATAACAAATATACTTAAATCTAAACTAAGGAATAAATGGGAATATATGTGGAAAGAATCAACATGCTACGATTTACACGTACATAAACAATTAAATACGTTGGATAGTAATGGTTATAAGATATTACATAAAGAAACTCACTTGGGCTACTGTAGCGTAGCAGATATCGCAGACACAACTTACCCCGGATAAGAGATATAACGTGCCCACGATAAAATTTCACTAGCTCAGACTATCTCAGGGCGTTAAGCCCAAGTTTACATAAACTATGACAAATTATTAGTTTACACAAATCACTGAGGTTTCCATACGTAGTGGTCGCAGACGAAATAATAACACTTTCTTTAAACATGAAATGCACTATATTACGGAATTTACAAATATTGGTTCTCTAGCATGTAACCTGGCGATGTTCAAAAGGTGTGGCAAATTTCTTGATTAATAAGTTACAACATTAATAAAATGCCTTGTGTAGCTACACATCGGTTTACAACGTGAGGATAAATGGTAATAAATTCGGCCACAATGGGTCTGATTTAGAGAACCTCCTTAAATAAATATAAATGCATAAAATCTTTAAATATGTACAAGTTACAATACAAAAGTATAAGTATGATTGGAATAAACCGCGGAGAACCATTGAAGGTGGTCCCCGGTAAATAAAAACAACAAACTTATCTAGGGTGGTACGATACCGACTTCGACGTTGAAGAACCTGTAGCCCTACGGAGGTGTCTTCGGGACTAAAGAAATTGACCCGAGGATGGGGTTGATTATAGCCTCTCCAGCCCTGGAACTTTCTACTGTGTGTGGATGCCCCGTCCGTGGAATTTCACTACTGTGTGTGGAAGCCCCGTCCGTGGAACCCTAAAGATTTCCTGATTTAATTTGCATGGTCGGAAATGCACGTGAAGCGTGCCTAGTGAGAGCAATTCAAATCTGACATAACCCACAAAAGAAATATAATTTACCTCACTGATGAGGGAATAATCCACCAATGTTCCTAGAAAGCCACAGTTGGATGAATGTTGTCGAGTCCGCCTTTCAAGTCGACACGATACTTCCAAAGGAAAGCCTGTAAATTTGTGAAACACGTGGGTAGAGAACGGGTAAGATGGCGTGAAGAGGTTAGCTTACCTTGTATACTTAAATATCCCGCTTCCGCAGTTAAAATTTATTCACAACAACAAAATATTCCGCTAAACGGAACAACAACAGATGGAGAAAAGTTTCCTGTGTTGACAATCCCAAAATCCACCAGGATGCCTCGGATAAAACGAATTTTGTAAGATTATCAACCGTATACGCCAACAAGAAATGTCTCTCTGCCTTTCACCAGCTGGAAGTATATCGCGCCTCCCGCGGACAATAGCGAAACTCTGCTACGGACGTCGCGGTTGTTATTATGCGGCCCACAAAACGCTAAGGCGTATGGTGGGTCGTATACGCTAGAGGTCCGCAACAAACATTTATACATCCTACGAGGTATTCATTGATTCACTCCGAATTGCCATATGACCTTTGACAGACTAACTATAATTGCCCATGTAAGTATATTACAACAATCTCTCGATTGAATTCTGGAGATACATGCTACCCTGCACATTTGTTTAAACTTAAAATTTATCACTCGGCTAATTGTGAACATTGCAATGTTACTGGGGAACTTGATCACATATTTTTTGAATGTAAAAAGGCCACAGCAGCCATTGCCAAACTATATAATAATTTAATAAATTATGGCAACATGTCGACACCCTTCAATGTACTTCATCTGTTATCTCTAAATAAAAAGAAAATTTTTGATTATTTAACTAGTTTCTTAGAAGAATCGAAAATCAAGATATAGGTTAGCTTTGTTCCTTGTGTCTTACACCTATGTATTATATATACCTCCTTACCGTAGTCTGATGTTGTGTATGTGTTCTGAAAAATGTCCTGAAGGACTCATATGTTGTTGGATAGGTTAATAGTTATAAGATAAATTTTATTTTAAACTGTGGTTGACTGTATGGTTTTGTGCCTTAATGCCATTAAAAAAAAAGATATAATTGGGGGCATCATTTAAGATATGTTTTTATATAAGTAGATTATCATATGCCATCGCCATTCAGATTTCTAGTTCATTTTATTAACTTAAGTGGCCATGCCATTTGATATTGGTAGTACAAACAGTGTATTCATGTGCTAAATTTGATATAAATCCTTAAAATCGTTTAAGGGAAAAATGATTTTCTAGTTTTACGAATTTTTAAGTATTAACCACTCACAATTGAGCTAGTACTAATTTTACAATTTTTCCTGGATTTGACTCGTTGCTCTTGGTGCAACCACAGACGGCAGATGCCAGATAGATATTTTTCAAAAAACACTTTTTTGGGTTCAGGCAAACTGAAAACGCGTAAGTTCAAAATCAATTTTTGCACGATTACAATACATTCATTATGTACTAGTTACATCGGGAAGTAAAATTATACTAATAATTGTTATTTTGCTAGTGATTCCTACACAAAATAACAACATTTCCCACTACTACTAAACTGATGCCATTTTGTTCCAAGACCTACTTACATCAAACAATGCACAAAATAACCATATACGAGTAGGTCCAAGCACTGTGCTTTGCATTATTCCAAATCATGCAGCTTTGAAAGTACTGGGTTTACTGTTGAATATATTTTAATTTAGTATTATGTAAGTCCCTCTAACTGTTATTCATAAATAAATATAATGTGCGGTATATAGTATACATAATATATAAATGATGCAATTCACTCAAATTATGTGCATTAGGGGAGTAATTAATATAAAAAGGGTGCCATTGAATGTATAAACCAAGAATAAACTACTCAGTTTAACATTTTAATGTGTCCCAGATTTCAATGAATTTTAAGTATTTCCCTTCTTCCTGCCAGAGTCATAAAGAGATTTATTTAAATAGTTCCCATTCAATACTTCTAAACCTTACGTAATTCCGATTATATTTTGAAATTAAAATCAAATTAATGAATAAAAACATCTGATGTGTATAACCTTTATATGTCTTTGTATTTTAGTCAGTTCATTCCTTTGATTACACTGAATAGTATTGTATGGTTATTTATAATGTTTCTATTGTACGTAATTTATGTGCCAATAGCAACAATATTTTTGTTGTGGTAAATTTTAGTTTATACGGCTCAGGAAAGAGGTCTATCGAAACATTTGGAAACCTTTAAATGTTAAGATATTTTTGAGAATTGACGGTGCCGTGTATTGCAAGTACATGATAAATCTAGCCAAAATAGCCAAAAAAAAAATCAAAATCTTTCGTAGAGCTGGAAATTGGTACAGACCATAAAGACATAATTATACATGAAATGTCAAAAGTCCCTATTGATCCCGCTTGTGTCAAAAAAGTTTGTTATAGTTTTTCCTATGACTTCTTATAGTTCGTGAGATATCGCGATTTGAAAAATTCATATTTTGCATAATATGCACTCTCTTCCACACCACCTTCGAGGTAGAGTACTTGGCACATTTTTTTTACGCGGTTTCCTCTGTAGCTATAATCCACGATTCTATTCTCTATTGATTAAAAAATGTTATTGTGGTTAATTATCAAACCGAAACTGACTGTTATGGGTTTTTAAAAACTTTTGTTATGATTAATATACTTCGAATCCTACTACAGAAATTATATGTTCTTCTTCTTCGCGTTCTTCTTCTTGTTGAATTCTGGATATTGCTGAAAGAAACATCGATAGTATAAGTATCATGATCTGTTGTATTGGATGCAACATTGGAGCAAGACTGACCTTAATAATTACCACATACTGTTGAAAAAAATAACCTGACTTTTTTACAGCCACAACTGTAATTACAACCGTTCGTGCAATTACAAAAAATAGTATTGAGAAGTTTCCTGGAGCAGGCGGGAGTAGAGTTTCAATTGGCTCCAAACCATTATCGTTTAATGGCTATCCTCAGTCTTCAGGGTCCAATTCATTACCTAACCATATTTAGATTTGATAGCAGACACGATATAAATGTTGATAAGCAACACCGTGTGTTGGAGGAAGACAGGAAGACTGTACAATCTTATTGTTCCGTGTGCTTTTTACAAAACTTAAATATCTATACCTGTCTATGGAATAATTTTTTATTAAAAGTCTGTGCATGGGAAGAAGAATCTTGAATAGAATTAACAAGAGTCGAAACAATGCGGACCTTTTACATTTCATTTGCAATGATATTTTTGAGGTCCGTACCAGGTTGAATGTCTATTTTGACTGGAGTAATTGTGCTATGGAATGGATACCAACCAATAATTGTATTCATTTGACTCTAGCGTCGCCGTCGCTCTAACTCCTTACGCCCAGTTTTTCAATACCTACCGAGTTAATCTTTGAGTCAGTTAACTCTTACTGGTAATTTAACATTTGACTCGAACTTAAGTACAAGTTAATATTACTACTGTTTCTCATTATTATTTTTTTTTTCCGGTTAACCGATGCTGGACAGGACTTTCGTGGCCTCCAACTCCACAGCGATTAATTACAGAAGCCACTACCTACAATCCGCGGAGTTAGTGACTGTAAGTACCCAAATCGTGTGCCCTAAGTAGACGGAGGGAGCCCAGAACGACTGCCTTTTGTATCTGGTCTGCCATTCATTCGGCTAAGTTCTGGCAGACCGGTACGGCTTTAATTCAAAGAGCAGCCTAGGTCTCATCCCACCGAGTACACCGATAATCAGGACGACCATATTGACAGAGTAACCAGGGTACAGCGCATAGAACTCATACCGGAGATCTCGGTATTTAAACCGTTTTTTCCTCCTCCTTCAAGATGATGTTTGTCTCGGCAGGCGTCGAAAACTCGATAACGTACATCATCTCGGTTTGGTGGTCAAGGAGTATTATGTCAGGCTTGTTGGCTCGATTTAGCCTGACTGACGCGACGGTCGGAAACGAGGAGTTCCAATAAATTTGGAACTTCTCGTTCCCGACAATGGACTCGATATCTCCGGGGACGTAAGACAGCACTGGTGTTTGGTCTACCTCATACGAGTGCCGTAGTAGTACTCGTAAAGCCGCGTTATGCCTATGGATGTAGTCCGAAGTTGCATGAGCGGCTCCGGCGCCTGACGATAAGTCCTGCAGTTAATGTCAGGGACTTCCACACCCATAATGCGATTACGGTAGACTAAAGTATTAATAACACCATCTTGGCAGGCCACAGTAAATTCCTCAGTCTCCGACTTTAGTCGTGCTGACCGTAGAAAAGTGAAGTAATTTATTAAGTTTCTATCATGTCTAATATAGATAGAAACATCTTCCAATTTTAGTCTAAAGTACGTCAGCAACTAGTAACTGCCCATGCAAAGGACCCCGCACAAACTGAATGGAAAATACATTTGGGCCAATTTGCTTGAAACTTCGGAAATACGTAGTTGAGGTGTTTCTGATCAAAAGTCTTCATGGGCACAAAGTCCAAAAATGGACCAATTTTTAGCTGACAAACTGGAAAGTTAAAGAAAAGTGGGTAAAAGTAATACAAGGTTGTGGATATATTTTATTTATCCAATACACTTCATATACCAGGCCACTTATGTTTACAAAATGGTATATCATCAGCTGGATAACATAAATCATCTTTGTCAGGTAAAGTTTCAAGAGAGAAGATTTTCTTCTAGGTTTGCTTACAAAGTGTCTGTGATTAATCAACAATCGTTTTCTATACGTCAAGCTTATAACCACAAACTATATTTCGCATAACATGGATATTTTTAATTGTTCTATTAGTCAAGTTACTTATACTTTAAAGAAATATCTCGTAAATGTATCTTTGTTTGTTCTCTCTCCCTTTCTCCAATTGGCATATGTGTATGTGTTAGTCATTTTCACATTGGCATAATTATATTATAATTTCCATTGCTATGTACAATACATATACTGTAATAATTTTGTTTATATACTGGGCTAGGCTATTATAAGGGCGTCCAAACCAAAAGTAGGCACCCTGAATAACTTTGGAGATAATTTTTTTTTGAAAAATTGGTGAAATACGTCGATCTTGTTTCCAAGGGGGACATATTTTAATGTAATACTTGTATACCTATCATGATCCCTCTACCCTATACGGCCACCCCCTAAAAAAATTCAAATAGCAAAGGGGGTCGACTGATACATCTTTTGAAAGGTCTTTCAATTTTCTACATAACTGTGTATTTTTTAAAACTTTTATCGATTCGTTCCTGAGAAATAAATTGTTTGATTATTTTAAGTTCGGGAAATAAAAATAAAAGAAGCAGTTTAAATTATCATATGTATTGTTCAAAATGACCCCCACCGACTTCCATACAGTAGTATAATCTGTTTTGAAATTCTGTACGAACATTTCTGAATACATCTGGAATCAATAAACGGCATTCTCGAACAATTCTTTCACGTAACTCTTCCAAAGATGCGGGTTTTGTTGCAAATACCTTCAATTTCAAATGTCTCCACAGAAAGAAATCCAAGGGAGTTAAATCGGGTGACCTAGCGGGCCACTCCACAGGACTTCTTCTTTCAATCCATCGCTCAGGAAACCGATTATCCAAAAATTGACGGACTGCTATAGCAAAATGTGGGGGTGCTCCGTCCTGTTGAAAAAACAGTTCGCCCTCTAAAAGATTATCGTCTTCTTCGAGGATTTCGGTAATCTTTGGATCGATGTTATTTTCTAACAGATCATTTAAATTGTCAGGAATAAAAAACGGCCCGACAATGTCATCCCCTAAGATGCCAGCTCAAACATTTAACTTCTAGGGCCTTTGAATATGATTTTCCATGAACAAATGTGGATTAGTTTCAATCCAATACCTAACAATTGTGCCTATTTACCTCCCCATTTAAGTAAAATGTCGATTCATAAGAAAAACACGTATAATACAGCATATTGGCATTACCGTTTTATTGTTCAGTAAAAATCTCACAGAATTCAAGCCGCCTATCGGAATCATCTTCGTTTAATTCGTGTACCAATTTAAATTTATATGGATGAAATTTGTGGGCCCTCAGAATTCGATGAACGCTGCTTCGTGGTACACCGGACGCCTCAGCTACTTTCCTGATCGATTGAGTATCATCCATCTGCAAATGACCCAAAACTGCCACTTCGACTGCTTCATTCCTAATTGGTCGCTGAGGGTCATGCTTTTTGTTTCCCACAGAACCTGTTTCCATAAATTTTTTCAGTAATTGTAAAACATACTGAGAACCAACCTTTCTATCTGGGTGATTTCTATTGAATATGCGCTTCATAGCTCTAGCATAATGATCGTTTTTAAAATAAATGCTGACAATTTCTATTCTCGCCTGAAGGGTATAAACCATTTTGAGAACTCACTCTGGTAAAATGTATCTCGATTTAAAATTGGTTGTGAAAAAATTAATGTTCAAAGACTATCAAATATTTATGAGTCTTTTATTATTCTAAAACTAAACGGACAAGTGAAAATTTGAGAGCACTATAAAATGTAGTTTTTTTTTTATAAATTCCAATACGTGTATTTTAGATTTATTAAACGATTTCGATTGTGTGTAATCATCAAAAATAAAATTTATTTTCCTTAAGAGCGAATCGATAGAAGTTAAAAAAATATACATTTATGTAGGGAATTGAAAGACCTTTTGAAAGATGTATCACTCGACCCCCTTGCCATTTCAATTTTTTGAGGGGGTGGCCGTGTAAGGTAGATGGATGATGATAGGTATACAAGTATTACATTAAAATATGTCCCCCTTGGAAAGAAGGTCGACGTGTTTCACCAATTTTCCAAAAATTTTTTATCACCAAAGTTATTCATGGTGCCTACTTTTGGTTGGGACACCCGTATTTACATAAATTGCACTGTCTAAGGGTAATTGTAATGTATTTCCTTTATTCATGTTTGTAAGATTAATAAATCTATTATTATTATTGTTTTGATATCCATTATTTTGGATATGAGAATTATTACGAATTTAAAAGTCTTGTGATTGACTTGCTAGTTATTATTGCTCATTAAATGCAAAGCAAACTGTATGCCACAGGAACAAGTTTTTTGGTTGGTAGTTTATGTACCAGCTCATGGTACATGAGCATGGTTGACTTGAAGACTAAATCATATAATATTTAAAAAATAGTTAGTTAAAAGGCAAATTAATCACTGGATAATTTATTATGTATTAAATTTCATAGTTTTCTCGACTATAGCGTCATGGAAGTATGATTAATTACTCGTTCTACCACATAGTGGAACCTCCTGTCACAACAAAAACTATGTTGTCTTACTATTGTCAGTAATTAATATTAACGTGGTGTTATGTAATGTATTTACATCTTATTATACTAATTATTATATTATTAATCACTCTTAATACACCTATGTGAAAATAAGTGTAAATTCGTTCAAGACTCAAATGGAATCCTCATTAGAGGTGGAAATTTAGAATATATTTCCAGCGCCGGATTAGGAAGATATCCCGGCCCGGGCTCCTGGTCCGACCGGCCCCACCCCTACGTGCTAAACCAAACCGACGCGATATACTACCTTCTTTTATTTGTGATATAATTACCAAACTAGTTATTCTGATAGCTTTATTTACAAGATTAACATTTTTTTAAGTAAATCACTCCTTTTGACACATTATCAATGATTTGATCAGGGGGTTAGACTCATTAGGATGTCTTTTTTAGCTGACTTTAGTATTAACGCATCCAAGTGATCTTGTGAAAGGCAATTTCTAAGCTTATTTTGCACAATTTGGGCGCAGGACAAAGTCAGTATGTATTTGTATGCAAGGAACAAATTTTTATAAGCTACTGTATGCATTTTGTATTGCAGCAGTGCCTAAAACAACAAACAATACATTTTTTACATGTTATACAAGATAAAGTCGTCTCAGTCGTTTCAGCACCTTCATCTTCACCTTCATCTTCAGTAGGTCCTTCATTAGAAAATACAATATGAGTAGTATTTGGCGATTGGAAATTAGTTCAGCTGCATTTTTAAATGCATCTTTAGGTAAGTCTTTTATATTTTTAAAGAAACGGGAATCCTACCATGCAAGATCTTTAAATAACCTTTCATGTTTCTCAAATCGATCTTCTAAACTTTTTATGATGGCCTTATTGTTAATAATGTTGTAAACGCTCACATGGAATCTGCATTTAGAATCAGTAAAAGGAACATCAGTAGTAGTTTCAGCTGGTATTCTTTTTTTTCTTGAAATTCTAAAAGAGGAAAACTCTATTCTGAAATAGCTAGTTGTCTCATTTTCCGTATCATCTTCGACCGTTTTGTTGCTGTTTGAGACGTCCCTTGCATCATTCTCGTCAGTGTTAATAAATTTGTGCATGCGAATATTCGCCCAACTAATAAAATCTTTGGTAGATTCAAGTGAAGATTCAGAATCTCTTGATTCAGACATGAAGGTTTTTATGATTTTCTTCATCATTTTATATGCAAGAACGGCATTCATGCCGTTCGTTTGTAAATAATTTGATAAAGGTGTTGTCGGCTGAAATATTTTCATAAAAAATTGGGCTATTAATAAAAACTGATATTTCTTTAATGATTCCATTAGTGAGTTTGCTTTAAAACGGATATCATTGGGAAAATTGGTGAAAGTCGCAATTTTTTCCAAGGTTAATATAATTTCTATAAATAAAGCTTTACTGCTAAATTGTTCTATTTTAAATTAATATTTGGGAAAAATAACATCATTTCCGTGTAAACCGGAAGTGATATTTAAAATTTCACATCAGAAAAATCGCTCTATCTGGAATCATGTTTGTGCTTTTTTTTTCAACAAATTGCCAGGGAACAATCTTTCGTGAAAATCAAAAATTTATCCGGTAAAATAAAAATCTCTTTTATAATCACACTCGAGATAACTTGTACATGTACAAATGAAAGCTACCTTTAAGATAATCAAATTAATAAATATTCACAATTTTTTTATTAATGCAATTAAAATATGCTTTAATTTCTATGAACAGCATAGACAATTTTAATCAAAATTCAACTGTATTTTTCGTCTGGGATTTAAATATCGAGTTGATATTGCGAAGATGAATTCAGTTAATTCGGTAAACGGCATAAAAAAGTGTTAAAACTATTCATAACTAGACGATTGAACATTTACAAACCTGTTGCAATAAGAAATGAACTGATACATTACTACAGAATAACCTTGCAGTGTTTTGCACAACGTGATATGTTCTTAACATGATAATAGATGCAATTCGTCATGTATAGAAAAGTTAAAGTAACATTTTATTGACACAACAAATGACTTTACAAGCGAGATAGTGTGCTAGTGCTATTTGATATCGAAGTTTAACGCAAAATCTCTCGGTGGACTTCGAGGA
This sequence comes from Leptura quadrifasciata, assembly GCA_963675555.1. Classification (NCBI taxonomy): domain Eukaryota; kingdom Metazoa; phylum Arthropoda; class Insecta; order Coleoptera; family Cerambycidae; genus Leptura; species Leptura quadrifasciata. The sequence continues at coordinate 50,761,839 of OY776678.1, forward strand.
AGATCTCTTTATCTTATCACGTTTGTTACTTGAAGTCGGTGACGGAAACATTAGAGGTATACATGTCAGCTTGCAATAAGTCTCTATTGCAGTTTAGGTAGTGAAAAAACATATGTTTTACGAGTCAGTAACATCTATCACATGGTTATCCAAAAGTGAAAACTAATTTTCGGCTAAACTCACCGCGTCACAAAAGATATTACTTCAGGATATAATTAATGTGTTTGGCTTTCGTTTTGCACATATTAATTTTGTAACCGACTACGTCTTTAAAAGGATGCGCTTTGTTTTTAATTTTTATTTCATAATATTGCAAACGAAAAAGAGGCTGTTCTCATAGAAAATGGCATTCTGCGGATTTGGCGCAAACTGTGTCAATTTGTTCATCAGAACTCGATAGATAAATATATTTATTTCAAACTGCCACAGTTAATATAATACAATCTACCTACAAAATAGTAAGTATACAGTGGGTTGAAATACGTCCACGAAATTAACTGAAATTCAGTTGATAATACACCAAAAAAACCATTTCAGAAAGTAACACAAAAAAAATGTGAAAGTATACAGAAAAATATTATCGACAACAATGGATTAACAATTCTCATGAGACAAAAATTCAAGTACTGTGTATGGTTCAATTTTAATCAATAGGTTAAATACTTCTCATTTAAATAATTTGAAGTTGTTTAAATTTTTTACCATTGTTGGTAACTTATTAAAAAACTTTAAGCTGGAATAGTAAGACCCTTTCTCAAACATACTAAGCCTGTATGACGGAAAATCTTAATTTGTGTAATTTCTCTTATTATGGTTATGGTTTGGCAAACATTGAGAAAATTTATTTTTGACTAATAAAAATTTTCTTTATTTCAGATGCACTTCCCCAAAATAATATTCCGAACTTTTATTTTGTCATAAATACCCTGTAATAAATGGTTCTTGGTATACACTACGTCACATATTGCCTTATTACCTTAATACTATAACTTATGCCATTTAGTTTTTTTACCAAAACGTCAATGTGTACTCCCTAGTTCAAATTTTTACTGTACAGTTTCAACCAGCAAGCAAGCAAAAATGACTAACGATTAAGACAGAAAGTCGATCATTACTTAATTTCGTCTAAATAACTAACTTATTTTGTATGTAGAAGACCTCTCAGAGTCCAGTGGTATTGTGTGTAATTATACCACGTTGAAAATTAACCCTAAAAATTTTCTAATGTCATAAACAATTAATTATTTTACTATTCCAATTTATATCGAGAAATGTCCTGACAGTCCATGGGCATATTAGATCTTTTTGCAAAGTAAATTTACCTAATATTGACCATACAATCGGTCTAACAATCAAACAATCGTCAACTAAATAAGTAAATTCTCAGGCTGTAAATTAGTTAATTGTACACTATTAAAACTTAAGTGAGATTTAATATTATTTCTATTTGACAAAAAAATCATAAATAATCTCCTTTTTTAAAATTTATGTTTAATCATCCCTGAGGACAACACATTAAAGTCTTCTCATCCTAGATTAATTATATATTTATAGTCGCCAGGCATACGAGACCCTGACGTGTAAATAATTAATTATTGAATCCTGCCAAATCCTTTAATTTTAAACCGTTAACAACTAAGCCGCTAAACCCCGAGCCCCGACACACCAAATCCTGAAACATCAAAGCTTTGGAAAATTTTCAGACTCGTCTTTTTTCGTTATGTGTAGTGTACCAGATTGTCGGAATTTCAACTCTGTTAGCCGCCATATTGAATTAAAGTGTTAGTCTCGTTGCTATTAAATAACTCGCTTATTTTCAACTCCAAAGTGAAAATGATAATAACCAAAATTGTTGTTTATGATCAATAATTTTCGTTATTACTAATTTTCCGAGGATCGATATTTTTGGACTACGCTTACAGTAAAGGGAAAGGAAGTGCCAATAAATTGTTTATCGAACCATTGAGTTGTTTTTCAACAACTACAGGATTGCTTATGAATCATGCCAAAAAACAAATTTTGTTCGCTAATAATAAAACAAAAATTCCAATTTTTAGACGTTTGTAAAAAATATTGTCCGCACTATGCCTGTGAGACGAATGTCAATTCCGGCACGTGTCATTTAGACTCAAAACGTACAAACTCAAACTCGTGCAAATTAACATTTGCTCTGTAAGTGTAAAAAATAATGTTTTAAGAGTGTATCTCACGCCGTCCAAAAAGTCATGACATCACACTTTTCTATGGACAAAGAAAGATACATTTTTTATAAACGCCATAACCCACCCTAACGATTAAACAGTAGAAAAAATATATATATATTTTTAATTTGCTTTTCTGTAAAGTCATACTTTAATTAAATTATTATCATACATTAAAAATTCGTCTCCTAACGATTTGTTTTGCAAAGTTTTCAATTTTCACCCCCGCGCGGTGAGATACTGTATTGTCATCCGATCTTAACTGTGCAAAATTTCATCAATTGATTATGTCAGAAAGTGTGTTAAAAACGGATGCAAGATTTGAAGACAAACATTAAAAAAACTAAAACCTACATTGTGAGGGTAGGGTTGCCAATTATTTCGAAGGTGATCTGGTTATTTACTTCTTTATTGTTGAAAATTGAACTAGGTTTACTTGAAAAAATTATCATGGAGGGTAGGTACTACAACTGATTGTGACATCCTGCTTGATATTGGATACATGGTAAAGCTAACCAGACAGGATGAATATTTATAAGTGATAGCAAAAACGCAAAAGTTATTTAAGTTTAGTCATAAAGAACACAACAACCGCAGTATTATAATAGTTGCTAACGAATACGCAGATGATAGGACCGTAAACTAAACTTACAAAGAATACCTTGCAAAAGTTATTGTTATGAATTTGAAAAGTATAAAATATATACATTAAACAATAAGGGAAACGCAACAGTTATTAACAGCAATTTAAAACTGAGTATGTGTTGTTGTTGTTAAGCTTTCCTCGTATATTATGTCTTTGAGTAGTACAATTCAAGGAATGTTAACGAATCTTAAAAACGAGAAATAATAAATTACGGCTGCAGAATCAGACAGGTTATAAATAATACTTACATATCTTTATGAAGTCATTCAGCCGCAATCGTAAAAACTTGTGAAAATATCAATGATGGTGGTAACCCCTATATTATTTAGATTGCCTCCTTTACTAACCATTAATAAATTGCCACCTATTGGAACCTATATTTGTGTTGCATTTATGTTGGTTGTAATAAAATCGCTTTCATGCTCGTTTTCATTTTAAATTCTGTTCTGTTTAAATCACGTTTGAATTTATTTTGTTAAATTATCATAGAATGTTTCACTGCTGCTAATAATCACGTAAACCATTACTAGAATTTGGATTTGCATGCGGTTATTCCTGTGGAAATATTTATGATAAGTCATTGGAAATAACTAATAAATCGAAGTTCTAGCCGCAGTTCTCTCAAGTCAGACTGCCGAGTTTTTTGGTAAATAATCCCAAAGAATTATCACCCAAAATAAATGATGGATTGCGAATGTATTCCAAATAAATCCCAAATCCATGATGGTAGATTATCGAATTAAAGAACAAACAGTTATATCAGCAAATACTTTATTGTATTAAAACGTTAGGTGCCATCTACCATACGACTTAAACGTCTTCTTGAGTCCATCTGACCGCGAGGGATATATGCTATGAGACAGACAGGAAATTACTTGTGGAAAACTGTTAAAGAAGTAATATAAATAGAATCATAAAAATCATAAAATCTCGAAAACCATTCACAGGGTAAGTGCGGCGGTGTTTTGATATAAAACGGAGTGAAATAGAATAGAGATTGATTAAAAACAGTAAAATTTCTCGACCTTTCGGTCGATGAACGCCTGAAATGGAAGGCTCATTGTGAAATGGAAACCTGCTATCAAATAAATAATTTAATTACGGTGCCTAATGAAGGGATATTAATCAATTTTTATCATGCTCCAACTCACTCTAGACTTATCAATACTATATGTTTCCGGGGTGCTGGTTAAATGAATAGCCATTATTATAACAAAGCCATTATTATAATAAGAATAATAATTAATGAGTTTTAAATTTTTATCCAATGTTCTACTAATTTCCTTTTATCTTATAAATTGTGTAACTAACATACATAAGTATTGCTTTATATTATGACTTATTACGATTTTATTTAATACTACCGCTCTATTAGGCTATTGATTATGTCATTATTGCATAAATCGTTCAAGAGGTCATTTAAGATGAGAAAACCGCTATTAAATTAGATCGTGCGAGATAGGGGTGAAAATGCAGTAAATTAAATATAACTCGAAAAAGGAGCAAAATTCAGGTATAGTTAATAGGAAACTTTTTGTAGAGAATCAAATTTCCCATCCAAAATGGCTTATTTAAAAAATAAAAAACAATTTTTTGTGCGAAAAATATGCAAAAAAGCAATTAAGAAAAAGCAAAAAGTCCATTTTTTTGTTTGGACTCAATATGCTGCCTTGTGGGATACCAAGTTTGCTACTTTTTACCCCATGATTGAAAGTAATCTTCACAAATTGTTGCCGATTTTTTATGTAACGTATCCATTTGAGAGCAGTTGATCTTCTCCCATACTACTCCAGCTTATTTAACAGAATATCATGGATTATTGTATCGTAAGCTTTTGATATATCATGAAATATACCCAATGGGATTTCGTTGTTTTCTAGTGTCGTTAGAAGTTTGTTTCCATATTCAAACGTTGCGATCTCAACACTTTTACTCTTTAAGAAACCATATCGATTACTAAATAAACAATTTTCATAAAAAAAAACTTAACAGTTTGTTATATACAATATTTACAAAAGTTTTTGAAAAGCTAGGCATTATACTTATTAGTCTGTGATTCCGCACATCATTTTCATCTCCTTTTCTATGAAATGAAATAACTGAGGTTAATTTTAGTAAATCCAGAAATATATCATGTTTTAGCGAATTATTATTAATATAACAAATGTTAATATAAGATTTATATACGTTTTCAATAGTTATGTAGATATTTCGTCACCAGAGCTACTTTTATTTTTTAATAATTTCAGTATCGGTAAAAGGGGGTGGATCAAAACTGCTGGGCGAATAGAAACAAAATTGGGGAACGTAATTGAAAAATTTCCTCTGAGCTCAAATTTAAAATTGGCGGTTTTAGTTTACTGTTAAATTATCTATCAGTAGGTCCCTAACGTATACCTAATAATTTTCAGCATTTAATGTTAGCATTTCTGCTTGAAATAGTGTTGTCAATAAACAGCTGTTATATGGGGTTAATTTATAGGCTGCAAAACTTTTTTTCTACAAGAAAACATAAGTAAGTAACTTCATATCTTGCTGAAAAAATACCATACGATCAAGAGCCGAGGTTACCCCCAGGAAGTATCAATGGTTACTTTGACCAGCTTGAAACGGAGCTAAAAGAGTAAAGTAATGGCAATTTTAATGTAAAATAAGTTAGTGTTTCTGTGCACCCCACATTGCGGGGTGAATAGAAACATATGCATTTTATTTTTTGCAGTCAAACTGGTCAAATTTTTGAAAAAGTAAGATATGCCTATGCATCAACTAGTAGGGACCAGAGTTTTCCATATTTTTCATTTTGGGAAAGCTGAATATTTTTTCTGCACCAAAGCCGCAAAGTTAAAAATGTGTTTCTATTCACCCCCGATTACGGTATGTCAAGAACATAATTTTCTGTAACAATTCCAAACTGATTAATTTTATTTTTATTTTCCGGTACTCTATTCTTAAAAATGACACTAGGTATATAGCTGCAATCAAGAAGTAGTCATTAAAATTATTTGACATTGTAATAATATCCCCTTGTAAGTTAGTTTCCTTATATTTGGACGTTTTGCACAATATTCCAAGTTATTTTAGATATGTTTTCTGAAGTGATTTTTTTTTATACATTTATTTAACGTCGGCCTATTTCCGCTACTGAGGCCTAACACCGACGCCTGTAGACGAGCTACCCCCAACCAGGATTTTTTGCCGAAACTCTTCCCTTAAGAAGAGTAGGGATCTTTACTTGCCTAACATTTAACAGACAAGGGACCGACGGCTTTACATCCCCTCCGAAGGATGGTATATCTCCAATACAACCCTCGCCTAAGGTTGTATAGCTTCCGCGCATACACTGATATACAAGCCGCTGGAAGATGTGTGAGGCGAGGACGCGGTTTCCGTTGGAATGGTCACCCATCCAAGTACTAACTGCGCCTGTCGTTGCTTTACCGCATACCGAAGTATGTACATAGTAAAGACGCACCTACGCTCGCCCATTCTGATGTGATAATCTTATCGTAATATTTCCTTTTAGCTTCTACTAAAAGATTTTCTAATTTATTCAGTATTGTATATGTCGCTATATTGGCCATTATATTTTAACATGACAAATATTGTACTTAAGTTATTTTTACAGTTTAAGATTTCTGAGGTATCTGAGGATTGGTTAAATTGTACTTTTTTCAATGGACAGTTTGTTTCAAACACATATGTAAATATGGTCATGAACGAAACCTATTGAGAGTTTACATATAATCTCTTCTATATTATATATGTTTGTCCAATTTTGTATATTCAATAGACTTAAAAATGAATCTGTATTTAGCCGATTAAAACATCGAACATATTTAAATTGACTTTCCCGATGTGACTGCATTTTAACGGCTAATTTTTGTATCAAGTGATCTAATAAAAGGATTTAGTACTTTTCCTGAATTTTCATTATTAATAAAATTTGTTAGAATGTTGTCCATGCAAGTTTTTGATCTAGTGTTAATCCTTGTGTAATCATTTATTGCAATTTTGAGAGTTTTTATTATCAAGATGTTTAAATCTTTGTTGAACACGCCAGTTTTCATTTCTCTCTGACAAGTGTTCTAAATGTTTGTGCATTTTTCTTTTGAAAAACGTGAGTCTGGTGACCACAATCATAAATTTTACATTTACATAATATACATCATGTACTCAGTTCAGTTAATAATGTTATATTAACATTATGAAAATCTGTTAGTTACAACAAACAGTATTAATCTCGCTTTTCCTCGAATTTTGTCAGCTAGAACATACGAGGCCAAAAATATAAGATAAAAGCTGTTGGTGGTTTGTTGTGGTTTCCTAGTCTACCAACAAGATAAGAAATATATGTTAAAAATATACTATAGTAGAAACAACAATGAAATGAAATGATATATGACAGGAAAAAGATAAATTATAATTGGTTGGGATATTTTTAGTCATTAGTTTTGTTTACTTTTTAATTGTTAGATATAATAATATAATAAATAAATACACCACAGGTAATGACGACCCCCTTTATCCTGGAAGGCTCTAGAAGAGACTTGTGCGGGAGGGGCTACACATTTAGAGACAATGGACACACACCCAATATCCGTGTATAGTGGAAAAATCCCTCTCACAGTATTTTCCACTGCCACGACCGGGGTTCGAACCCGGAACTTTTGGGTGAGAGGCAAGTGCGCTCACCTCTTGACCATGAGTCATATAAAATCTCAGAAAATAACAGTAATTAATTTCCAATAAATAAACAACAGAACTTATTAAAAAATATTGCACAGATATTTATGTATTATACTAGACTAAATAACCAAAAAAATAATGTTAGCCCCTATATTTCATTCCCTGGTTAAATTTTTAAGTGTTTTGGATTTTCCTTTGTTTTACCTATCTATGAATTAAATTGGCTTTACTCGTAGAAGAAATAAGTTTGAACCCCTATATCGTACACTTCGGCTAAATCTTAGAGGTTTTGAGTTTTATTCTTTATTTTGGAAGCATCATCTTCGTGTATGCCTAATTTGAAATCTAATTTATTATATTTGTTTGTCATTTTCGGACAACTTTGCGAGGGTGATATTTTGACAATTTTCGACTGTTCTCTTTATTAGATCTCCATAGCCTATCACTGTGCCAAATTTCAAATATCTACGTCGTCTGGAAGTAATCAGAATCCTGGTACACGGGGTGCACCATGACCATGACAGTTCTTTTAGACCGGGGGTTAGCGAGAGATTTTTGGCCGTGATTTTAGTCAGTATGCCTTTCAGAGGGCATTATGCTACGTAAATTCTCATGATAGTAAGTGATATGAAACAAAGAGTCATCCTGGGTTCTTCCTATGGAAAAATGAGTCTCGAGTTGTTCGTAAACTATACGATTTGTTACGATTTTAGTCACGCTGCCATCAGTGGCGGCCCGCCAGGGATGGCAGGGTAGGCAGTGCCCACCCAGTTACGTAAGCGGTAGTATAAAGGTATATTTATATTTTTATATATTTTTGTAATTAAATTATCAGGTAAAATTTTGCGGTTAATTAATTGTAATATTAAAATTAAAAAGTTAGTTTTATTTATAATACTATTTTTACTACATAGGTACACTTATGAATCCGTTTAGAACTCGGGCGTAATACTGTCGAAAGTGTCAAGCCAGGGCGGAAAAGCATTGCTCAATCATAATACGCCTGTAATGCATATCAAAACGAGACGTACGTCTTGCATGCTGAGGCTATTTACAACCTAGAGTGGGCATGCCATCCCCGAGCAAAACTTGTAATAAGCAATATGAATATTGAATAAACTATGTTCACAATTGAAAAGATATTACACAGGAAAAATAACTAATGTGTTAAAATTGATTAATCAATCCCTTATGAATATCAAATATGATAGCAATTTCTAATTTGATAAATAGGAACAAAAAGAAGTTAAAATACATATCAGCGGTACCATATAGTTAAGTTACCTATAACTATAATTTTATTTTTCTTTGCATTTTAAGGTATAATGTATTAGAACACATGTCTCCATATTATCCAAAAAGTATTAAAATAATGTTTAATTTTATTTTAACAGTTTTAGATGTGAAATTAATATAATATGTAAATGAAATAAATGTATAATATTCAAATACGGGACCTCGCGCTCCGTGTGATGTGGACACTGCCACCCTCACTTTCTTTTACAGTGTCGTGATATTTCGCCGAGAATCGTTTCATTTTCGGGCGTGACTTTTACACTCACTAAATTTCTGTGGAGAAGTGTCACTATTATTCGGTTCTATCCCTCATCCTGCCCATCCAGAGCTAAAAGCCACGGGCCGCCACTGGCTGCCATGTCTTTTAAAGTAAAGTTCAAGTTAAAAAATTTCAAGGAAAACCATAGGCATACCGTTAACGTGGGCCCAAAGAGCTGTTATCATCACGTGAACTTGTATTTGTATAAAAAATGTTTTTCAGCATTTCTAAACAGACTGCCAATAATACGTATACAAGTTCTTATTGTAAACTGCTGGGGAAAAAGATGGCATACCGTTCGCGTATGTCCAAGTACAGTTACATTGAAACAATTTTATAAAATTATGGGATAACTTTCCGTGATTTAAGTCAGTATGAATTATTTGTGATGCCAAGATAAAGAGAATCCCGCTGGAAAATCTTCCGTAGGATTTTTTTAGAGGTTTGGCTTTTTTGTATAAATCGACTGGGTTATGTTAGAAAAATAGAAATCCTGTCGAAAACACTAAATCATGTGATTTATGAATAAATAAAGTTCATTAAAACGGACAAAACGAAACACAGCGGGTACAAAATTATTTTGAACGATCGGTCGCCAGCAGACTACTCATCTAGAGCTTCGCGAATACATTAAGGGAGTGTTCGCAAAGAGCCCTAAATGTTGTCGACAAATGGTGTTGTAAGAAAGAACTCTCTATAAATCCTCATAAAACCACAGTCGTCAATTTTACACGGAGAAGAGCACTGCAAGGTCTAAAGCCCCTAAGGCGCAACGGAGTGGAAATTCCATTTGCCTGTGAGGCAAAATATTTAGGAGTCAACAGAATTAACATGGAACTCTCACATCCAAAAAGTCACACAGAAAGCCACAATCGCCCTGGGAAGGTGTAGGCAAATGTGTGGAAAAAAGCTGGGGGTTAAATCCCAAAATGAACCTGTGGTTATACACCAGGGTAGTGAGACCCATGATAACTTATGGATCAGTGGTATGGTGGACTAAGACGTTGCAGTCAGGAGCAATAAGGCTGTTAAGTGGAGTACAAAGGCTTGCTTGCCTGTGCGCCACGGGGGCTATAAAAACTGCTTCTACGGCTGCACTTGGGGTTCTTTTGAACCTGCCACCATTACACATATTCATACAAGGCGAAGCTCGGTTAGTGGTGCACAGGTAATGCAACGCCAAACGCCAATTAGCCAGCAACACGGGACGGAGTACCAGAAGTTATACTCGGAGATGAGGGCAGATCCCATGCTAGGCATGCCCACGGATGTAATGGTCCCAAGGTATCTTCAACAAGAACTTTCAGACTGTTATACTAGACAGGGAGGACTGGAAAAACGGTCCTGCCATAACAGCACAAACAGTCTGGTACACTGACGGCCCCAAGACAGAACAAGGAGTCGGAGCCGGGATTTACGGGACAAGGTCAAAAGCCAGTATAAGCCAGATAAGTCTAGGGAAATATACAACGGTGTTTCAGGCTGAAGTGATCGCCATACACTGTTGCGCAAGGGAGATAATAGGACAAGGTATTGTTAACCAGTCGATTGCCATTTTTTCTGATAGCCAAGCGGCAATAAAAGCAATCAATTCCATGCAATTCACCTCAAGATTGGTGTGGGACTGCATGACGGCCCTTACAGAGCTGGGAAGTCAGAACACAGTAACCCTAGCATGGGTACCAGGACACGAGGGACACAGAGGAAACGAAAAGGCTGACCAACTGGCCAAGGAATGCGCACTTGAAGCCCCAATAGGACCGGAGGCCTTTTGTGGCGTGGCAAAGCCATGCATATGAGCAGCCATTAAGGAATGGGTGCAACTGCAAAATAAATCTTTAGAATGGTGGAGGAATCTCCCAAGACAGAGACGGGTCAAAGAGTTCATTAAAGAACGTTCGGCCAAATTTACGGAAGATCTACTAAGCCAGAATAGGAAGGCCATCAGAGTAATAGTAGGCCTTCTAACTGGCCACTGCCGGCTCAATAGACACATGAGTCTAATGGGCCTGGCAGAGGACGCAACATATAGATTCTGCCAAGAGGAAGAGGAAACCTCAGTTCACGTATTGTGCCACTGTGAAGGCCTGGCGAGACTGAGATTCCAAGCAATCGGAGAAGAAAAGCCAAGGGCGGACAGCTATACAAAAGGGTCTTTATCAATGCTATGAAGTCTAGTACAAAGAACAAAGCTGGATGAGGTACTATAAGGAAGCTATTCTGGGAGCATCACAATAGACCTGAAAAGGTCGCGGTGTTAAAGGCTAAATAACCAGCTCCTTTGTTAATCTAATCTAAATAGTGCACCTGAAAAATGTAACCACAGCCAGACCTGCAAAAGTGATATTTGTATAATTTGTCCTTTTATTTTTAACCTCAAATTTTGTCATATATGTGTTAAGGCATGTATTTTTTATTAAGTACACAGAATACTTATAATTCATTATTATATCAAATGTCTAAAGAGGCAATCGATTGAGATGAAATTTTATTCTTCTGATTACTAATTTGTATCAAACACAACCATATATATTCCTTAGTGTTAATGAATACCACCTCTCTATGTTTAAGCAAAAACCTGGACAATTCGATTTTGAATACTTCTTTTAATAATAATTTAAATATTTTTCTTGATAACATTGTGTCATCGTATGCCATTTCTTAGACAATCATTAGTAGTGTGAAAAAAAAGCAACATTATCGGTGCACAGATTTGAATTCGGTGGGGCCATGTTTTGTACTGACCATAATTTTACCTAGTTTACACGAATCACACAAATTAAAATAAATTTACCAACTCATTAAATAAGGCTTTCTAAATATACAATATGAGTTTAATAGCGTTAGGGAAAATGTGTTATGCACTGTTAACTAAAATCATTTGCTGTGGGAGGGCGCCGATTACGATAAATCCCCTTTCCGGCCAGCGTACATACAAGCGTATCGCATGCTTCCTGTGTTGTTTCCTGACTGCAAAATTTACTTCTAATAAACCTGAATTCGATTACTATTAACTATTTAAACATTACTGGTTGACCTATTAAATAATATACGATTAATAATACCGATTATTTTGAGCCGCGGGAAATCCTTGTGGTAAATAATGGATAAAATTTATTAAAATTTATATCACCTGGTCTAATAGAAATATTGTATTAAATGTGAAATAACCCTAGTTAGAAACTCTTTTGAATACGTTTACATACTAAAAATTTAAATGGTCTTATTTTATAAGAAATATAAAACATTTGAATCATTATTCGAAATTTAAATATCATATCCACATAAATTTTATAAATAAATAAGTAACATATACAATCAGTTAAAGAATTAAAGAAACATAAATTCGAGTTGATCAAGAGTGTCGTCGTCTACCTCAAGAGAGGACAACAAAATATATATTACAAAAAATCGGCAGCTACTGGAAGCGGCTGGAACCTCTCCACTCAGTGGATCTTTAAAGCCGAAAAGAGCATTAAATTGTGTGACAAAACGACACTAAACGTAATCCGATCTCATCCAAAACCTTTTCAGATCTTCTGGGGCACTAAAAACCCTCAACTTAATGAATTTACAATACAATCATTTATGCGAGTTATTACCTACATCATCGCTCGTTGCATAATATACTATTAGGATATTAACAACTTTAACATCACTTGAACGACCAAGAAAGTCTAGTTATCATAAATACTAGAGATTTTTAAAGCAACAAACTGAAAATTGGTAAAGTGACAATCTATAATAAATTCACCAACGAAGGTACAGAAAGCATATGATATTGATATTGTTACATCTACCTTTAAAGTTTGTGACAATCCACTAAAAGTTACAAATATGCCGAAATCTTATTAACATATGACACCAACGTTATCGGATGACAAACGGTGACAATGACAATCGTCAAAATTTGTTCATTGCAATCCTATCGCTCGCGGCTGTCTTTGTTAAATGAAACATTAGTAATTTTACTAGATTTTAGAGGAATATTTGTAGTTTAATTCTTCGATTTGTCTGTATATACATTTAAAAACGGCACTAAACGTAATCCGCTTTACTTCTAGAGCAGTGAAGAAACCCTCACATGTGAATTGACACGTGATGTGACGAGTTTCACGACGTAACGGCTACGCGCATCGATCGTGTCATGCGAAATGCGATCTATGCTTCATATTTGCTTTCTTTTTAATTTTTTTCACGGAAACCAAATCGAAAGGGTGGAAGTGTGATATATCGTTGAAATCAGGATTTTAACTGCTCTTCAATGGTTGCATTGCAAATTGAAAGTAATTATAAAAAATAAACAACTTGTTGCGTCAAAATGGCACTAAACGTAATCCGATCTCAACCAAAACCTTTTCAGTTCTTCTGGGGCACTAAAGAAACGCACATGCAAAGTTTAATTCAAATTAGTTCAGTAGTTTCGACGCTATCGTGCTAACACACATACATACATACACACACACACACACAGACATTTTTCAAAAACCACATTTTTGGGTTCCTAGGACCTCAAAACGTAAAGATTTGATGTTACCTCAATTTTTGTTTTTGAACCAATTTTAGTAACCTCTCACAATTTTATTGTGGATAGGCTAAAATTGTAAATGTGTAGTAAAGTAAAAATATCTACTTCCAAAGTCCAGTATTCCACTGTTTCCTATGAAAGAAAATCGATTCGTTGCCACCGATCAAGGTGAACAATGTTCGTTTCCTAATCAATTGAAAATAATGTACTATGACTTTTCCAGTTGAATACGTACTATGTCCATGTTCCATTTCGTATATTTGGTACACACTTCTTCGGGGCTTAATAGTTATAATAATTCAAAATGATCTCTACATATTCATCTCTACCTATTACATGAAATACAAACACTAAATAAATGAATAAATAACACAGAGATAAATGATTTTTTCAGATATGCTCTCTATCAATTCTTTGGATTTTTATAACAGTGCTTTTATTTTTCAGTTTGTTAGGTAATTAGCAAAAAAATCTAAATACATGTAATTGAGACAAGTCATTTGGCACGAAGATAACGAAAATATTAGTCTATGTATCTGTGTCTATTTTCGAGGCTTTTCTTGATGAATTTTCAAATTACATAGTTACTTTTGAACAAGTATTAATTTTAGGTAACTTCAATGTTCCTCATTTTGTTAATGATGATGTACTTGATTTAAAATTTAAAATAGTCATTAATGACTCGTTTTCTTAGATTTTTGGACATCAAACAATCCAATAACATATTAAATGAAAAGGAATGGTTACTTGATATTGTGTTGTGGTTTTTAGACATCAAACAATTCAATAACATATTAAATGAAAACGGACGATTACTTGATATTGTGTTAGCTAAGTTTGATTGTACCATATCTCGAGACAACGCTCCTTTAGTTACTGAAGACAGGCATCATCCTGCGTTATATATACATTTCTCTCGGCAAATATCACCTGTAAACAATTTTTCTCATTCAATTAGCAGCAACTGTCCTAATTTTAAACAGGCAAATTTCACAGAATTATATAATTGTAAATTGTCTATAAATTGGTCATTTTGGAAGATTATTCTGATGTAAATCAAACCTGTGATGCTTTTTATGAAATATTCTATAATATCTTTGATTTTCTGTATATAATAATAAAAATAAAGCTTATGTGCATCCTAAACGGTACACCCATGCCATTATAAAGGATATCAAGCAAAAATAACGTTACAAAAAACACCATAAAGAGGCTAATTTACAGAATTAAAAACCTTCGACAGCGTATTAAAATACAAATTAATGTTGCTTACAAAAGGTTTAACTGTGACGCTGAGAACTATTCATTCGGACAGTAAAACATTTTGGTCGTTTATTAATAGCAAAAGTGGAAAGACTCGTATACCGGGTGTTGTAAACCTAAATGAAAATATATTTAAAGACCCGCAAGCTATAGTTGACGGATTCAGTGATCACTTCCGTAATGTTTTACCACACAACGATGTTGCTAATCCCAGTCCATGTAATTTGCCTAATATTAGCTGTTTTACTGAGGATGAAATTATTATATCAATGAAGAAACTCAAAGGTCAACCGACCCGTGGACCCGATCAAATGCCTAGCTCCTTTTGTTGAGGACTGTGCACATGTGTTGCCTTATCCGTTGAAAGTGATATTCAATTTTGCTATTAAGATGTCTACATTTCCTTTAAAATGGAAAGAAGCAAGTGTATGTCCAGTCTTAAAAGCGGTGACCCTGCCAATACAGTTAATTATAGACCCATAACTTTATTAAATGCTTTTGGTAAAGTTTTGAATTGTCAGTATATAATCGCATCTACTACCCAGTAAAAAATATTATTTCACTGGATCAGCATGGTTTTATGTCAAGCAGATCCACTGCTTCTAATTTAGTTTGTTTCACGCAATATGTGTTAAATATACTTGATGATCGGAGATAAGTAGATATGATTTATACTGACTTTTATAAGGCTTTTGAAAGGATACATCATGGGATTTTATTAAACAAATTAGTAACATTTGGATTTCGCCAGAATCTTTACATCTTTTTATCTAATAGATCCCAATGCATCACATTCCACGCCTATAAGTCTAAAATATATGACAATACGTCTAGTGTATCGCAGGGTTCCAATTTGGGCTCCTTACTTTACTGCATCAAAATCTAACACAGCTACAGACTCGGTCAAATGTTAACATACCTGATTTAAACATAGCAAAATGTAAAGTGCTCACTTTTAGTAGGAAGGAGCGTCCTATTTTTTTTAATTACGAGCTGAATAAATGACTGGTGGTCGAGAGGTGAGCGCACTTGCCTCTCTGTAAATTTAAAATTGCCTCTCACCCAAAAGTTCCGGGTTCGATCCCCGGTCGTGACAGAGGAAAATACTGTGAGAGGGATTTTTCCACTATACACGAATATTGGGTGTGTGTCCCTTGTCTCTAAATGTGTAGCCCCCTCCCACACAAGGCTCTTCTAGAGCCTTCCGGGATAAAGGGGGTCGTAATTACCTGTGGTGTTATTTATTATTTAATGCTGAGATTCTCAATAGATGTAATTTTTGCAAAGACCTTGGGATAATTTTTGATGAATCTTTGAGTTTCAAAAATCAGATAGTGTGTATAACATTTGCAGCATATAAATCACTCGGTTTTATCATCAGAAACAGTCTTTTAATAATGTGGATACATTGAAAATATTATATTACGCCTTTGTTAGATCTAAACTTTCAAAAATACAATTATTTCCCTAAATATCCTTTTAAGAAATATAGATATTTATCTGAAATTTTGTGTGTAGAATACATGATTAGTACTGTATTTAAATTTTAAAAAATGAAGCCCCAGCTTTAACCAGTGTCGTAGATTTGGGGTATGTAGGGTATCTTTTTTCAAGAAGTTATGGCACGCCACTGGGTCAAATTTTTTTTGGTGCATATTTTTGATTTTAAATTCAATTTTGAACAACAATGTTCTCTTGACATTTTTGCGCATATTTTACCGTTTTAAAATTATTAAAGTTTAACCGCAGTGATGTATTGTTAGATAAAATAATGCGCCAATTGTATCTTACAAAACAAGTGTGGGCATCTGTCAAGCAGTGTTTAGCTGATTAGCGTCCAGTCAAATTTATTGATCTGAATTGTCGATTAAATTTAAAACATGGTTTACTCTTTTGTAGAATTGACAGATATGCATTTCTGTTATGGGCTTTCTAATGGTAATAATGTAGAAGCAGCTACACTTTATACGGAGCGCTTTCCCAACCGACGTCATCCAGATCGAAGAATGTTTATGAATATTCATATGCACCTACGGCAATCAGAAAATTTAATCATGGTGGTGGAAGAAGGGCGACGGTAACAACGATCCAACGGGAGAAACAGTTGAGGAGAATCCTAGTATTAGCACAAGAAGAATTGCGGCAATGGAACGTGTGAGTCACATGACTGTTCATGGCATTTTAAGAACCAATTTATTGTATTGTATCATTTATAAAGGGTCCAGGCGCTGAATCCCGAGGATGCAGTACCGCGTATGCGATTCTACGAGTGGTTTACACGGAATTGTATTCGAAATCCGTTATTTCATTCTTCTGTATTATTTACGGATGAAGCTGGATTGAATAGGGATGGAATTATAAATTTTCATAATAACCACTTATGGGCTGATGAAAATCCTCATGGAATAATTGAGTCTTACCTAAATTTTCTTCGAGATAATTTGCCACTTCTAAAGGAGGTTGTTCCATTAGCCGTAAGGCAACGTATTTTTTTTATGCATGATGGTGCTCCACCTCATTTCTCCTTGCTCGTACGAGCATATCTCAATGAAACTTATCACAACAAATGGATAGGTCGTGGAGGACTTATAGCATGGCCAGTCCGCTCCCCAGACCTGAATCCACTAGATTATTATTTATGGGGTCATTTAAAACAAAATGTTTATTCTGCTCCTATTCCTGATGAACAAACTCTTCTTCATAGGATAGAAGAAGGATGCCAGAAAATTCGCCAGAATCCTGGAATATTTGGTAGAGTAAGAACATCTATGAGACAACGTACCCAAAAGTGTATTGAGACACATGGATGTCACTTCGAACATCTCTTGTAAAGTTATTGCATTAATTTCTTGTTTCGTTTATCTTTGCCAATTTTTGTTTAAATTAAAAATTAAAATTTCTGATGAGTTTGTTTTTCTTCAATTTGGCACGGTATTAGTTAGAAAAAATTACGGCCATAACAACATTAGCTGCGCAAAAATGTCAAGAGAACGTTGTTGTTGAAAATGAAACTTGAAATCGAAAATATGCACAAAAAAAAATTTGGCCCAGTGGAGTGCCATACCTTCATAAAAAAGGTACCCTACATACCCCAAATCTACGTCACTGGTTAAAACTGGGGCTTAATTTTTTAAATTTTAATACAATATTAATCATGTATTCCACACAAAATTTCAGGTAAATATCTACATTTGTTCAAAAGATATTTAGGAAAATAATTGTATTTTTGAACACTACAACGCCCTGTATTTTGTAAACGAAGGCTCTAATGACAATTGTTTATATGACAAAATATTCTTAAATTTGTACGAGGAATATGCTCCTTCATTTATCATATTCCATTATGTTACACTCTATATAATATGCCACACAATTTTAATTTAATCTAAGATAGATGTGATATTAATAACTGTAGTTTACGTCATTTGTTAGCATTTGCCAATAATTATGTTAATTCGCTTTTGTCAATTTGATCCATTATTTGCAATCTATGTTTTCTTTTGGGGTTATTGAGTAAATTCTGCAAGAAATTAATTGTCCGAAAAATAGAATTTTCACAACAGATTTCCTGAACTGCTACAGTTTCAGGAACCTCGATGAAGCTGAGAAATCTGTAAATTCTAAATTTGTTTTCATTCAGTTGTTTATGAAAATTAAGAAAAATTATTTGATACCAATATAAACAGTACAATTATTATTATTTTTTTTTTTGCCGAGATTCACAAAGTAAATCTATAGAAACCTAGACTACTGTTTTGTATATCTTGGTAACATATAACTTTTCTTAAATTTTATAAACAGCCGAATAAAAACGAATTTAGAATTTTCAGATTTCTCAGATTTTTAGGATTTCCCAAGCCTGTAGCGTTCAGGAGATCCGCTGTGAAAATTCCATTTTTTATAAAAACTGGTGTTCTAGGAAACAGCCCCCATATTTTACTTTGACAAAACTATAATAAAAAAAAAAAAATAATGTATACAGGAATCAGGAACATCAGTTTGAAACATGTCCTTGACTTTGTGGACCATGCTCACAAATACTAATTAAATATTTAAGAACAGGTTTTATTTGAGAGAAGTTTATATTATCTTTAATTATAGCATATTAACAAAATAATAAATCTAGAACCAATTTTCTCATATTTTATGTTAAAATGTTTAAATAAACATCGGATCTGATTCTTATAAATTTTACTGGGCATGGTCACGAACAAAACACTACTTTAAATAAATTATTGCCCGAAATAATTACTCAGCTAGTAGTAGAGTTAAACTTTTTTTTAAAACTTGTAAAAAAGCGTATCTTTGAAATTCGCTTTTCGGGAGTTTCACTATGGACCAAAAGACGCACAGTGGTCTCAGTGGTTTATAGGTAACAACAATAAGCATTTTTATAACAAAAAGCTTCATCCGTGTTCAAATTGCCATGATGGGTCCAAATATAATCCTTCTGTGCTGGCTACTGTCAGACAAAATGCAAAGAGGTGTTTAGGTCAATCACCCAGAGCTCAAAATGCCACCGATCGAAGTCAGGGTGAATTTGGATATACAGGGTGTTTCATGAGGAACTGTACATACTTCCAGGGGCGGTAGAGGACCACTTGGGTATTCAGGAACGACCATTGAAATTTTCCTGTCGATCTTAATTTCTGAGATACAGGTTGATAAACTGATTTTGGTCTAAATTTATTTTGGCCAGAGCGTCCTTACTGTGGATCGGATTTGGTTTAAATTTTAGACGCTTTATACACTTATCACAGTTGATAAATTGCTATTAGAATTTTTTTTAATTTGTTTTTTCCGATTCCTGTTAAAAAGACCACCCCGCATATATTTTTTTAACGTTCAGTTGCCAATTATAAAAGCCCATACATCACTAAACAAAACCATGTAATTAGATTTTTTGTCGCACTTTTATTGATTTTTTTACAAGCGATTGAATTTGGCAAAATGAGGAATTTGAAGAAAAACAGCTTCATTTGTTTACATTAATTGTCAAAATAAATAAAAATGGTCAAATTAAAATCGGTAAATAATGTTCAATATGGAAAAAAAAATAAAACCAAAGTTTTTTTTATTCCAAAGAATGTGTAGGTACATTTTAAAATATGAATCATAAACAGTTTTCTTTTTATTATAATTATAGTAGTTTGATGTCATAAACATTGGAACTAGTGTACTTTTAATGGTTAACTTAGTCTGCAAATAATATTACAAATAAGGAATATGCCGATATTATTTATGTTTATGGGTTGTATGATGGTACTGATAGACAAGCCGCAGAGGAATACCATATTCGTTTTCCTAACAGAAGAACACCAAATCATCAGACAATTATTTTCAACTGTATATCGCTATGCAAGGGAACACGGCAGGTTTCCATCATCAAAAATGGAACTAAATATTGTTTAAAACGTTTAGGAGCAAGAAAATATCGTTATTTTGTTCAAAACTCAAAAGCACCCTGAAGTAAGTACCCGACGAATAAGTGCTCAATCAGGAGTCCTCATGTGCGGATTTGGAGGACTCTATAAAGAAAGATTACATCCATGTCATATTCAGCAAGCGCAAAGGCTTCAACAAGGTGACAATGTAAATAGGTTAGAATTTTGCCAGTGGATTATTGATCATAAACCGACTACATATCGAACTTTGCAAACAGACGAGGTCATATTTACAAGGGATGACGTATTTAATTCAAGAAATTCGCATAATTGGGCCGAAAACATTTTTCATGTTATAAGAGGAGTCTATTCTCAACATAAGTTCTCGGTAAATGTTTGGTGTGGTATGATTAACAGCAACCTAATTGGCCCACATTTTTTTCCGGCAAGGCTAACTACAGACGTGTATTTAGATTTCTTATAAAATATTTTACGTGCTTTAATGCAAGGTATTAATATGAGAACACAATACTTCCAGCATGACGGAGCTCCTCCTCATTTTGGTATTGAGGTTAGAAGGCATTTGGAAAACGAGTATCCAAGCAGATGGATTGGAAGTGGGGACCTCTTCCTTGGCCGCCTAGATCACTAGATTTCAACTCCTTAGATTATTTTTTATGGAGATATCTCAAAACTGAAGTCTACAGTGTCCCAATAAATAGATACTTCAGCGAATTATCCGCTGTAGTGACCAAATTAGCAACAATCCTGCGCAAATTAGAAAATCTATTGGCAATTTAAATAAAGGCAAACAAAAATGTATGGAAGCTGGGGGTTCTCATTTTGACAATTTGCTCTAAATATTCGTAATATTTTTAAATATACTTTCGTAAATATTTATTTGACCGTTTTTATTTATTTGGACAATAAATGTAAGCAAATAAAGTTGTTTTTCTTCAAATTTCCCATTTTGCCAAAGTTAATCGCTTGTAAAAAAATCAATAAAGGTGCGACAAAAAATCTAATTACATGGTTTTGTTTAGTGATGTATGAGCTTCTATAATTGACAACTGAGTGTTTAAAGAATATATACAGGGCGATCTTTTTTTATAGGAATCGGAAAAACAAATTAAAAAATTCTGGCCCTGGAATTCAAAAAAAATATATAGTAGCAATCTATCAACTGTAATAAGTGTATAAAGCGTCTAATATTTAAATAAAATCCGATCTATAGTAAGGACGTTCTGGCCAAAATAAATTTAGACCAAAATCAGTTTATCAACCTGTATCTCAGAAATTAAGAGCGACAGGAAAATTTCAATGGCCGTTCCTGAATACCCAAGTGGTCCTCTACCGCCCCTGGCAGTATGTACAGTTCCTCATGAAACACCCTGTATAACTTAACGTCACTAAGAGGTTTTATATTCATAAATACAACACCATAAACACTAAGTTATCATTAAAATCAGCTATTTTTGACTACCCTGGTTTTTAATTTTATGGGATGTATTCTAGTATTTTAATTATAACAGCATCTTTAATAATGCATTTTCTCACATTTAATTTAATTCAAAATAATTATTAACTTTTATATACGTGTTTATTGCTTCTTTTGTTCCTCAAAGGTGAGCAACTGTTTTCCAGGTTGAATCGAGTTAAACAAAACAGTTCGTATCAACTTAATTTTATACACGCCTTATACGTATGACATGCTTGCACATAGAGTAAAGCTCATAAAAGACGATTAATATGCAACAACTATAATATGCACAAGAAATAATATAACTGACACTGGCGCATTTTAAGGTGGGTAATGGAGTTAATAAACTTTACAAATAAACTGTAAGATATATTATTACAATGCATCAAATTACGAATTCAATTTCTTATACATAATATTAAATTCATTTATGTTAATACTAACACGATGCGTTCCTTAGACTCTATTTTCCCCTTGGCAGACGTTTTGTGATCCATGCATTACTCATTGGAGTAACACACAGTTTCTGTCAACTGTGACAGACGTCAATAGTAAAGAGAGCTGTATTGTATAGTACGACCGACAGCATCACGCCGTCCATCACAGTTGCCTCAATTATTTGCTAGTTATATGAAAAAATATCTGAAAATCAGCGACGAAGGGGAAGGCTTCCAAAATATTAGATAAGCAGTTATATGCCTACGGCTTAATCAAAGTTTATTCTCATCCTTTCCAGACCATTCTTTGCCCCGACACTGTCTTGTCCGTCTTACATTCTACTTAATGTTACGCACACATGTTTAAAACAGAACAAGAAATGCCATACATTATTTTTGAATTTTAATTATTACCAGTAATGCAATTCTAGTTTCACTTTTAATGAGTTCTACATATTATCTGGTATTAACGCAACTAATTCTGTTATTACACTATATTTTCTATGAATGACAGAAATGCTACTATTAAATAACAAAGTTATTTTTTTTGTTTTAAACGAGTATAAAATATCTAATAGACAGGAAATAGCTACTGTTTCCTGGAAGAAATATCTTCTAGAACTGTTTAAATATATCATAAATTGATTTAGTATTCACATTAGTTGCATTAATCGTAAATATCAAATATGGCATAAGATTGTAATGAAAGATTATGTGAAACCAAAGTGTTTATTGGCATAAAACAACCACTTTTTAGAAAAGTTCCAAGTGGTATGGTAATTAAAATTACATCATATAAATTACCTGGGTAGATAATAACACCACAGGTAATTACGACATCCTTTATCCCGAAGGACTCTTGAAGAGCCTTGTGTGGGGGGGGGGGCTACACATTTAGAGACAAGGGACACACACCCAATATCCATGTATAGTGAAAAAATCCCTCTCACAGTATTTTCCACTGCCACGGCCGGGGATCGAACCCGGAACTTTTAGGTGAGAGGCAAGTGCGCTCACCTCTCGACTATCAGTCATACAGATGGTTATACTAAAATTATAATTATGCACCGTTAAAACGGGGACAAAGTAGCTTCCTTCTTGAAAAATTTTTTTTTAAGGTACTACCACATGGGACATTCACAGCATGATAGATTAGGTCCTTGGCCATCTGTAATGGCTAATTACAACATTTTTTGGGAGGTCAAACTTTTTTTATTACGAAAAATCACATAAATTTGTCAAAATAAATTTTCATTACTTTTTCACACATCCCTCGTGATATCTCCGGAACCAATTGACATAATTATGTGCATATTTTTTTAATCGATAAAGAAAACGTGAGCGAAGGTCACTGCTTTGATTTCATTTTTATGGAAAATATATTTTTTTCTGTAAAACTTGGTGAAACTTGAACATTTACTTTCCCTGCAGCATTTTTTTCATAAGCGAAAAACTTTTTTATTTTAAGGAATTTTGTCATATCATCCGTGTATAAAATAAAACTTACACCGCGAGGAAGTTTTCTAAAAAAAACCTAGTTCTGTACGACTTATAATTTTCGAAATTTCGTTATTTAAAGCTATGAGCATTTCGATCCTTCCTATTCAATAAAAATAATCTTATATTGCTAGTTGGAAGTAGTTGTTTAATGTGAATGCGAATGAGTAATATTTATTTTTATTGAGTTTTTACATATTATTTAGTGCTTAACAATGGAATGTTTATTTTGTGGACAAACTTTGAAGGGAAGTGACAATTTAGAACACAAAATCCTAGATTGCAAGGATTTAAAACAATTATATGTACCGCGGAAAAAGGCAAGACTTTGTGCTGAAAAGATTTTACAACAAAATGAAAATACTTTAAGTGGAAAAGTCAAAGTGAAATTTCACATAGCGTACAGACAAACCTATATTAGTTTGCAAAATCTTACAAATGTTTCCCAATTCAGTGAAATTGAAAATGCATCATCTCCGTTAAGATGCAATAAAGAGAAATTCAATATTCGGACAATGTGCTTAATATGTAATAAATTAGGAGAGAAAGGCAACAAGCTTTTAATATCTGTGCAGACAGGTATAGTCGGGTGTATATTTACTGGGCAGTCAAAAAACGCAACAAAAACTTTACGACCTCATTAAAATACCGCTACTCTCTGTACTATCTCACCTGCAAATTGAATCGGTTTTATAAGTTTTTAATGTACGTCGGCTTGTTTGATAAGACCATGCCGAATGGTTCACCGGCGTTAATAATTAGCTCGTAAATAATATCGTTCGGAGAGGTTATTTATTTCTCTATTTCTTTGCCACCTTATTATCAGTCCAGTCGATATATTGTTGACATGCGGCCGGTGCATTTTATCTACGGAATCCTTTGATATGCGTGGAGCTGACGTTTTTATTTGTTAATAAATCGACTTACGTCTGTAGAAAGAAATCTCACTATGACTACGTATTTTATATATTTATAGTGATGAATTGTTTACTGAAAATACTGAATAATATTATTTAATGCCACACATCCCTATTTAAGCAAAAAAACCTCTTGCCCTATGATATCTTTTGATGACATTGATATCTTCTAATTTACTAAATTATTTTTTAATAATAATGTATAGTGCTATTATTATTTTTTTAAATTCTTATTTAGAGACTGGAACACGCACTCTAAAATAATCGAAGCTGCCCAAAAGCAACGAGATATTGACATGGTTTGTAAATTAACCGATTACAAAGATTTCTTTGCCTATGATGCTAAATATCACAAAAGCTGTTATTGTCGATACATAGGCAAACGAAATATCAAAGCTTGTCAAAATAGGTCTGCTGCTACCACAACTTTCTAATCAATAAAAGACCAAAGTGATACATCAGAATCAGAGACAATCAGCTCTGACTCTGACCCTTCTACCAAAATAAAATCAACTGAACATTCCTAGAATTTGAAGAAAACAAAATTCTAATTTTATACAAAGCGGCGGTTTAAAGAAAAAAATTAAAGAGTTTAAAATCCCAAAAATTTATTTTCCTACTCCAGGTGATATAAACCAGAGAGAGTTTGAAAATCAAGTTCCTAATGAGTTGCTAAAATTTGAATCATGGTATTTTAAAATGAATAATAATTTCATTCCAATATTAACTTTTAATGTATAAATATATGGATTTTAAACAATGTGCAACGTAAGTAATGATAAGTAAAACCTTCTAAGTGCTCATGAAAGTAAAATTTATAGTAAAGATATGTCAAAAATTATATTTTACGTATGCACCCCCAACACGCATATCGCACTGATTAACACACAGTAAATAAACTTAACTTCAAATAACAATAACTTGAAACGGATAAGTCGTATAGTACTGCGTTTTTGTCAAAAATTTCCTTGATATATTAGCTTCACTTCATAAGCATACACCATAGCAAAATTCCTTAAAACAAAAAAGTTTTTCGCTTACTGAAAAAAGTGCCGCAAGAAAAATAAACGTTAAAGTTTTACTAATTTTACAAAAAAAAACAGGTTTTCCATACAGACTAAATTAACTCATCAGTGATCTCCATTCACATTTCCTTTATCGACTAAAGAAAAAAAATCTTGATTATATCAAGCGGTTCCGGAGATATCGTGAGGGACGTGTAAAAAAGTAGGAGAAATTAATTTTGACAGATTTATGACATTTTTCATAATAAAAAAAGTTGGACCTACCAAAAAATATTGTAATTGGCCATTTCAGGTGGTCAAGGGCCTAATCTATTATTCTGTGAAGGTCCCTTGTGGTTGTACCTTAAAATTTTTTTAAAACAATTTTGTCGCTTTTTCAGTCGACTAAAATAGATACAGGAATTGATTTTTTAATTTTAGATCTAACTAACGAAATCGTTGCTCATTTTTTTTAAAAGTTATTTATGCAGGTCCCAATATAAATGATTTTTATTATGTTGTAAAGAATTAAAGAAATGGTACGAATATATTAAAAAATATTTTAGGTAATATATCTCTCACAGTGGGGAAATCATTAACTTGTTTTTTTAACAAAAAATATATCTCTATCATTTCAGTAAACTAACTTGGGCTAATTCATGTAAAACATTGAACTTTACAAGAGTAATATAGCAAATATTATGTGGGAGTAACACACGGCTTCTGCATGTAAACTCAGTGAACACCAAAATTATTGTTGATGTTAACAAAAGCATAAAATGCAGTTTCATCAATTTGTGAAAATTACACATGTAAAATTTTATTAATCATTATTAAGGACAGTAAGTAATTATACTTTATCGTGTTAAGTAGCGAGGGAACAACGCTGCCCGCTTCAAGTGTCAGCTTCGGACATTTTGAGTATTACTGGAGACTCATTTAACTTACAGCTGTAATAAGCTACTTCACTAATAAAGAAGAAATAAAACTTAACTTGACCCCTCAATGGTCACATTTAATCTAAAACAATTGGGAGCAGCTGTACTCTCGTCAATCTAGTCAAATTAGTGGATGTCAGTGGCGTAATACCATACTAAGTAACATAGCGTTTATTAAAAATTCAAATTACAAAATTCGTTACAACATTTCCATATACGGAGTGTTTGGGAAATATTCTGATTGTGAAAAAATTAAATTTTTATATCTTAAAGTGCTTTGAATCGGAATAATTGGTGGCATGTCTGTCGTCTGTATATGGTCGTACCTAGAACTCATATCACAGGATAGATTTTGCCCACATTTATATGTGTTCGTGACACTCACATCTTGCGAAATTGCTAAAACGATCGTGACCCAAGTATTTAAAAAGTGAACTCTCAAAAACTGAAAAAAACAAATTAAACTAGATCGTAAGTATTATCCCAATCACTGGTTTAATATAATTTTGGAATAATTGTTGAATATTCTATAGGATATTTTTCACAGTTTTTTGGATAATCAGTGAATTTTTGTGTAAAATTGTTGTATCTGTAATTTTAATTATGTCCTGATGTCTACTTCGTTTTCAAAGCGCAGTACTCTACGCCGTATTTATGCCTGTGGAATCTTGTCAAAGCTTGTAACTTTTATATTTACTAACCGAGTTTTTTCAAAATCGGTAGGGTTCTTTCTCCAGCTAACATAAACTTACTGTACAAATTTCAATTCATTTGGATCTTTGTTTCTTCAGTTAAAAAATTTGACTTAATGACATATGCACGAACAGACAAGATGGAGGCATATTTAGAATATCGTTCAGAATTCGATGGTCAAAAATATTTTGACTAATGCGACATATTCTTCTTAATAAGAGCGGCCGAAGAACTGGCGTATTTTCGTTCGATTTCTCGAAATTAGGACCAAATTATGTACCACATGATTATTTATGATGAGACAAAGAAAATGAACATACACTTTTTTCAAAAATGATTTTACTAAATTTTTCCAGTTAAACAAAATTTATTTCAGGAAAATAATAATAGTAGTGATAATATCTCCAAAAGACATAAAACAATGGATCTATTGAACGCAGGGACGAAGATACACCAACTACTGAAGAAAAAAAAATTAATGCAATGGGAATCGTCGACAGGGGCACTAAAGGAAAGGGAAAAAATATAAACAGCAAAAAATGTAAAAGCCACAGACAAATTACCAAGGGAACACCAACAAAAAAAAATAGAAGCGTTAAAATTTACAAAATGAATGTAATAAAACGACGGGCGTCGAAGATATCGATTCCAAATTTTGAAGAATTATATGAATGACTCAGCTGCACATTTTAATTGTTCTACAATCTGATTTTTATTTTTTGTTTAACCACAAATGGTATAAACTTTGTTATTTTTAGTCAACCACATCATACCATTCAAAATTTAGATTGCTCGGTAAATTCCAAGTAGCATTTGTAGATATTTTTTGTTCCTTGCGTCCTGTATCTAAAC
The DNA here is from genome assembly GCA_963675555.1 of Leptura quadrifasciata. Classification (NCBI taxonomy): domain Eukaryota; kingdom Metazoa; phylum Arthropoda; class Insecta; order Coleoptera; family Cerambycidae; genus Leptura; species Leptura quadrifasciata. The sequence continues at coordinate 50,789,920 of OY776678.1, forward strand.
CAGTTTTTGAGAAATCAGCAACTGAATGATTATCTGCACTGTAAATATAACAAATGTTAATATTAGATATCTAAACAAATAAGTTAAAGGTACCCAACACACCTACTGAAGCAAAACGTTTTCATTGAATAGCTGTAAACTAGAACAGGGAGACATGCTAGACTTAAATAGCAATAATCTAAAGAATCATGAACAAACTAGGAAAGGACCAAAAGCACACTGCAAACGAATAGAAAGAAAAAAGAATGGAATATCATAGGGAAACCACAACGATGCGTTACTGGATACAGAAGCCTCAAAATATCAACAAATACCAAAAAAGAACACAAACACTATATATCACGACATAGTGCGGCTCTCGTTGCTAGCAACAAGCATGACCTCAGTCTAATCCAGCGTAGACGTAGTCGGCCCGGCAGTATGTTTTCTGAGAGTAGCGGTAATGCCCACCATACGCTCGGAAATGAAATCAAATGAACATATGACTTTCTTCATAAATATAGAGGGTCAAAGAGGTCAGTAATCACTATTATATGTTTATTGCACTAGTATATTGAACAAACGACTCTGATAGTAGGTAAAAATTTAATGTTTCTAATAAGTTTTTTTGAATTCGTTGCCATAAATTAATCTAATATTACGGAAAATAGTTTCTGCGAAAATTCTAGTCTAAAGGTTTTTTAGGTTACCAATTATAATTTTAAAACATAATGTTTTTAGTCGCAAGCTCCTCTATAAAATCCTTATTTTACTATAAGGAACGTAACCAGACTGCGACCAACAGCTACTCCCCGAACTATGTGCCCCGCCGAGCACTGAATTACAAGTTACAAGCCTGGCGCGTTAAGTGTAATAATGACATATTACCACCAAAACGCTAATGCTTCGATTGCAACAACACCAGCCGAAAGACTGATCCTACTTAAAGGAGCTCTCGTGCCAGTCATCACACACCACTTGCAGACTGCAGTTTCGAGCTGTTGGCTCTCGTCAGTGCAAAGTAGGTATGTGCATGCATTACACTTAACGGGCACATAGTCCGGAGAGTAGCTGTTGGTTGCAGTCTGCAATTCAAAATCGTATATCTTTTCGATAAGATGGAATTATTTCACCAATGATAAATAAAGCTCACCTATGAGGAAATCAAACGTATCCAACGCAAACGGTGTGTCAGGGTGTCTGCCTGTGGATGATCCCTTCTCCAAAATGGCTCATTGTAAACATTTTACGCATAAAATTCTTGAAGTCCAAGGTGGAACGTCATTGAATATTAGTAAAATCGGTGTACCAGAGACGGCTCTAGAGCAAACCAATAAACAACTTTTCATCATACCAAAAAATGTCTCATAAAAATTGTTCATTATGAAACTAAGTATTGAAAAGGTTTCTCGTCGTTGAACCAGGGAAAATTCCAGAGAGGGCCCAAAAACAAGATTGTGTCGAATCAAAAAATATTTAAAAAAAAATTATTTAAAGTGGAAAATTCTATCAAGGTCTTCTGCAAATTTCTTGTCGGAGCACCAGCAGTAGTTTCAAGGAGGGCATAAAAATCGAATCAAAATCTGTTTCAAGCAGAAATTGTTCGGGACTGAAAATTGTTCTGAAAAAATAGTTGTTAAAATTCAAATTTTTTAAATATGTTAAACTGTATCGAAAACGCCCTTTACATCATTTTTCTCTTCAGTTTAAATGTTGCCGAGGAAAATTATAATTAGGTTAAATTTACGTTCTACCGAAGGTTTAGAAAGTTAAAAATATATTCAAGATACAGAACGATGAGAAAGTACTGTCAAGGCGAGTCCACCCAAAACCGATTATTAATACTTGACGCAGAAAAAAATATTTGCACAAAAATCCGTTACATAGGACGCTGAGATAAAAAAATATGAAATTAAAAAATGCATATATATGCGTAGACTGTTTCTTGTAAAGACGATTACTTCTGTTAAGCTTAATTTTTTTATTTAAAACTTGTTATATACGTAAAACGGCATGGTAAAAAATTCTATTGAATTTAGTCCTGTAAATTGCCATATTTACATAAACTACGTTTTGTTGCAATTTTAGATGAAAGGTCAATAAGGTTTTCTATTAAAATCGCAAAATAGAAAGATGTACAGAATATAGAAACTGTGGTATACGTATACAGTTAAACAATACATTGTGTATTTTAGATTCGAATGAACTTACTTAGATTCGGAGCCGTTCTTCAAAATTTCATTAGGACATTATAACTTACTATTACAGAATGAGTGAAAGTTACTGTCGGGAGTTGCCGACTGCGAATAAATATTTGAACAATGAAAGTAAAAAGATGTCTGTCCTTAATTTCAATAGACCATGTAAAAACGAATTGTGCCGCAATAGAGCAAAATTATGATCAAATAAGTATTAGCAGCCGGCCATGCCCTTTTGAAATTTCTGCGAATTATAGTGTGTTTTAGAAATGCAATTATGTACATGCTATCATTTCTCATTCATGCATAGATAATTCAGTATTAAATGTTAATTATTATTAAAGTAAATCTAGCCTGGTACACAATTTCATGGTCATATAAAAAAGTATGTTTTCTCAAGTATCCCATAATGACATGACAATGCCTAAAATACCGTAGTATTAAAAAATACTGAGATAGAAATACGTTTATTTACCAAAAATACGTTTTAAAAAAAATAAAACTGCTAAATAAAATATTGCCAAAGAAATATGTTAAATATTAAAACAATGATAGAGGGACCCATTACTTAATTCAAATGAATATACAACGAGTCGTATTCAAATCGGACCTTTCAATAGAATGTAATACGATTCAAAATTTGCATTCAAAATATTGTATGTCCCATAATGATGAGCAAAAACGTTAATAGATAAAATTACTGTTTTATTTTTATTAGACAAGTTTTTATTTTAAAATTAAATAAATAAGTCAAATGTATTAATGTAATAATAGGTATTTGTCCACGTCTGTTAAATAATTTATACATTATGTTTGTGATTCAAGGATAATAATACTATTCATTATTCACTGCAGTGCATTATGATTTAATAAATCGGTAGTTCTGAAATTCTTCTTGATTAAAGTGACAACATTTTCTACGATATTTTCTAAAAATTATATCGAATAGGTCATGACATGTCGGTCAAAGTGCGAAATTGTTATTTGACTTGAAAGTTGTTAAATAAACACCATAGAAATTAGATAACCCCCAATTCCAGAAGCCAGAGGCTTGTGCGAAAGGGGGTTACACATTGAAAAAACGCGGACATACAACTATTTCCTCCGACAGTGCCAGTGCCGGAGTCGGAATTCGAACCCGATACACCTGCGATTAATCATGATTGCCATCTCGCGCCTTAACCAACGCGGCTATCGGCCCATTAAATAAAGTTATAAAACTTGAAAATTTTTTTCATCAATCGACTGACCCAAAAATTGGTACTATTTGATAGTCATGAACAGAGTACAGTATTTACTCTACTCCCATATGGCTACTATCCACTAGAATACTGTACGAGACAAGCTATAGGCTTGACTCTTGTGAGTAATACCCATAATTTCATGGTTTTGATTACTAATCATTAAACAAGTGCATAAAGTGAAGACTTTATGCATCAATTTCATTCAATATCTTTTCTACTACTGTCGTTAATTTCCATATTTAGATAGATAAATGTCAACATTAACCGAAACACCAAAACACAAATCTAAAATGTGACGATTCTGAACCAAAATTCCTGAGGCAATTGTTTTCAACGCACTCTATCGACGCTGTACACCAGAATGAAACAATGGCATTTTTTTCACTACCTTTCAATTATTTTTCGTTTTCAATATTATCTTAAGCATAATATATTTTACGTACAAATAACAATTAAAAAAAGTACTGTTTTTTAGTAGTTGCAGAAAATTAATATATTTACATAAAATCAAAGCCTTTGAATAACATATTGATCACCGTTATAATTAACCGTGAAAATGAAAAGAACTAATAAACTGATATGTAAAAACCGAATGGTATTTTATTTATTCAGGTCAAAGTTGTAAATGATTTGCCCGTGAGTATTAAAATAGTAAAAATGTGTATATTTAAAAAAATCTCATTAATACGTTGTTGAGGAGCCGAAGTAGGTTTGCAATTTCCTTAAAATAAGTTTAGTTGGTATTAACTATTTCAATGGTGCGAGTTCTTAAATTAAAGTTTAGTTTATTTTATTTTTATAAAAACCATATAGCATAGCATATAATATTCGACAATATAGAGGTTTATATAACCAACTTTGCAACTAAGAATCCATGTACAAAAATCTGAATATTCTCTACAGGAGAGGTATGTTGTGTTTTTTCGCTCAGTTCAACAGATACCACCCGTGAAAGTTGGAGATGTAACCCGACTGAATTTGACATCGTCTCGGAAATTCGACTGTATCTCCGAATCCCTGCATATCTGTTACGTCATATACAGGGTGACTCCTAAGTTGATACTTTTTTTTACTGTATGTAGCACTCATTAAAGTAAACGTATTCGTCAAATAACTTTATTTAAAAAACTCAAAAATAAGAATGAAAAATTTATTATTTTGTTTAGTACGGACCTGTCTTTCTTATTAAAACTTGTATCACGCCATCTGTATGTCAGTTACACTTGTCTTTCCTTAATCATTTTATTAATTTGCAGTTATATCAAAAGCTAAAATGGCTCACGTTTATGAAAATATTGAACTAGTTGGTATGTTGGTAATTTACGGCAAGTGTAGTCAAACTGTGGCTGCTGCATCGCTCTTATATGCGCAACTTTTTCTATTATGGGTATACCTTATATTTTTAATGTTCTTCGAAGGGCCAGTGATACAGGTAATTTACGGAAACATCGCGGAGGGCATGCTAGAAGACCTAGGCGAGCTGCCAATATGCAAATTGAAGAAGATATTTTAAATCTTATTTTTGGAGATCCAACAGCGAGTACTCAGATAATTGCACATCAGTTCCAAGTAAGTCAGAAAACATTGCGGGAAAATCAATAACACCCTTATCATGTTCAACGTGTACAAGCATTACAGCCTCAAGACCACCCCCGTTTCCATTCTGTGAATGGCTGTTACAACAGTATGAAATTAATCAAAATTTTACTAAACAAATTTTAGTAATAGACGAGTCATCACTCACCAAAAATAAAATTAACAATTTCCGCAATACTCATGTTTGGTCTGTTGAAAATCCATATGCTATTATATATACAGAGACGGTAGCTCAGTGTGCTGTAGCGTCTGACTAGCAAACTGAGTTGCCTAGCGAAGCGGGTTCGATTCCCGCAAGGCGAAACAATTTTTCACTAAAAAAAATGCCCCAAGAGTGGTTCGGAGTCCACATTAAACTGTAGGGCCCCCTCTCTCTCTACACCTAGCACAAAATCCTTGAGATCTTCCAGGGGGTTACTTCGATAACTTGAGAGGCGGTTAAGAGAACATTCTAGGAAAATATTTTTATTAAGAGGAAAACACATTTTCAATACCGATTTTCAGTAAATGTGTGGGCAGTAATAGTTCATGGAATACTTGTTGGACTATACATCTTACCAGACCGCTGCCAGGCTAAAACTACCTGGACTTTTTGGGAAATCATTTACCCCGCCTATTAGAAGATGCATCTATCGATATCAGGCAAAATATGTGGCTTCTTCGGGATGAGGCACTTCCTCATTATAATCTTAGATGAGGCAGTTTTTAAACAACATTTTTCCGAATAGCTGGATAGGTCGGGTTGGACTAGTTGCATGGCCACAGAGGTCACCAGACCTAACTCCGTGTGCCTTTTTTATTTGGGGTTATATGAAAAGTTTAATTTAAAAAAAAATTTAAATTGAATTAAATATTTTAAAAATCAGGCTGTAGCAACAGTAAGAGACGCGCTATTACGCACAGACTCATTTTTACGTCGCGCGCAGCTTTGCATAGATCAAATTGGTAGTAACTTTGAGCAAGTTCTTTAACTTTATTTTAAAAATATGATAAACTTTAGAAGGTTATATCCTTCTTATTTTTGAGTTTTTTAAATAAAGTTATTTGAAGAACGTGTTTACTTTAATGAGTTCCATATACAATCAAAAAAAGTATCAACTTAGAAATCACCCTATATACCATTCGTTCAGTTACCAGTAAAAAAAAATATCCAACTGTATGAGACTCGTCCAGTTTTGGAATTTTGGCCATCAAAATTAGAAAAGCAATCCAGTAATCTCTTCATGACTTTAAAGACTATATCTCGAAAATCGAATGAGCTTCGAAAATCCGTCTTATGCAGCTGGATAGCAACTTTTATTGTAAATCGATGATATGGAACAAGTATGGCGACGGATGTAGTGCTTCAGAGGTTTAGTTGAATTTACGAAGCGATGTCTAAATTTAAATCAAGTTCCATAACTATTGCAATTCTGACGAGTTGCATCTTTGGAATCGAAAATATTTCGAGAACTATTGGATAAACGACGAAATACAAGATACTTCTCCTCTCACTTTTCTCACTTTTTTTGTGCACGGGTGTTTGTATTAAAAAAGTATTTGAAAATTTCTTGTTGGTGAACCAATTAAAAATTGTTTAGGATATGAAATTGTGCGGGCCAGATATTTTTAAAATTTTTCGTCAGGTCAACAAGAAATGTTTCAACTAAATATTGTTCAGGATGGAACGAACCCCGCACTAAACCTAAGGAAGAATGGGTCCCTGTCAAATTGGATGAAAATTTGGTATAATAAATATAATAATAAATAACACCACAGGTAATTACGACCCTCTTTATCCCGGAAGGCTGTAGAAGAGCCTTGTGTAAGACGGGGCTATACATTTAGAAATAATTGACACACACCCAGTATAGTGAAAAAATTCCTCTCAGAGTATTTTCCACTGTCACGACCGGGAATCGAACCCGGAACTTTTGGGTGAGAGGCAAGTGCGCTTATCTCTCGAACCATCAGTAATATAAAGATTATGTACAAGGTGTGCCATTTAACTTGATGCATTCGATAACAAAATGTTTTAAATAACAGTTGTTTGGAACCAAGTGAGAAACAAGTTGGTAGTATTATGTCTTTTGCTTTTTCCAAGTTTTCAAACTTGTCCTTTACCGTTGCCCATATTACAGTTCATGCTTACTATTAGTCTTATACCGTAAGGCTTAACTGTAGTATAAGACTGGCTTGTATACCCTTCGGTACATATATGCATATCCTGGGGTTTTCTACTGATGGTAGATAGTAAATGTTTTTGTAAACTATTCAAACTGCGTACATCACGAAGGTTTCTTACTATATAACTATAATATGTGTAATATTTAACTATGTATGGTAATAGCATCGCCACATGTTCCGTGAAATCAATAATTCGATGAACACGTTTTCCTTATGTTTGGCCCCCTGTAATTTGAAAACTGTCCATTTTTTCTATCTCGCTTCTTTAAGGCTTTTGATCGAGCTATCATAAACTGCATTATGGCAAATTTTCATCCAATTCGACCGGGACACTTTTTCTGTTAGGTTTAGTGCGGGAGTCTTGTGTATCGAAAAAATTATCTTTCAGATTTCTCATCGGAACACCAGGGACGGCTCCAGCTAGAACATGTACAGCCACAACTTCTTCTTCGTAGTCAAAAGTTATATAACAAAGAAGCGATTTAAGCTTAACCACTAAACAAATAGCATATTGTTTCATATGAAACAGTATTCTCGAATTGCGTTCGTAACCATGATCACATCATCGGAAGATGGTTAAGAATAATTAACTAGATGACAAAATGAAAATAATATTTTTTAAAATAAATTTCTAGTTGCCTACAAATGACTACGCCCATGTCGGCGACCACATTACATCTATTAACGTCCCAGACATCGCTTCTGTAATTCAAATATTAATATGCATTTGTTTTGATTTCGTTAACTAAGTGACAATGAATACTTATAGATTATGACAACTTGTTCGAAAATATCTTAATTTGGTTTTTATGTGTATTCATTAAATATAAATAAAACTGGAAAAATACACGTATTTAAATATTTATTAAATCTTCATACGTTTTACGAAATGAAAAGTGGTTTTTATACCTGCTATGTTTATGAATAAATGAATAAACTGATTAATGGAAATTAGGAAGGTCATAATAATTGTGGTTTTTAAATATTTATTGTCGAATATAGATTTTCAAGGTTGTTTTGTTTATATGTATTTGATCAACGAATTAATAATGAAGAAATACCGATTCTATTAATAACATCAGCACGAAATATTTGTATTGTCACTTTGCCCCTATAAGAGCCATCTTGGGAGAATACTACATTTGGTTAGTTAAAAATTAGTATTAGTGAACAACATTTAAAGGAAAACAGAAGCGACTGCTAAATGCTCATTCGTTCATCGCTAATCAATCAGCTCATGGTTAATATTATCTTCTTCTTCATTTTCGTAGCCTTGACAAACACACGTTCTGTGATACAAATATTGTTCTAGTTGGCCGGTATATCTATCAAGGCAAACACAAGGTAGTGCCTCGAATCAAGTAGCGACAGTTAAATGTATTTTAAGCATTTTTTTTACTATCTACTTTTCTTTAATCATTATTATTAAATACTTCATCAGGTTATACATGACACTGTTTAAAATAAAAAAGTTAGTAGTACTTCCGGTTAAACCGGAAGTTCATTTTTGACTCTGGTTAGGCAAAAGATGTATTTTTACATCAAATATCCTGTACCCAAATTTCAAATTTGTATCTTCAAAAATAAAGAAGAAAATGGAGATGTACCGGGTCTTGTGGTCATGAGATATAACTAGTGCATAGAATACAATTGCTAGTTTTATCCCCCACCTCGGACATCAGATTTTCCTTCACCTTCATTTCTTCTCTCAAGTGACCACTTTACAATAGCCAGTTGAAAGCCTCTTTGGAGCTTCCACTGTTTCATTCCGAAAGCTTGGGTCTAATAATTGTTCAGACATGTCCCATTCTCGTAGATCTGATTAAATCGAACTCTCTCGCAAGCTAAAAGCTTGCTCACGTTCAGAAAAAGGAATATCGATTCTTCTCCTACCAAATTATCTGCTTCTTCGTTGCCTCCTATGCTATTTTACCCGGCTGTCCATATAAGTTTGCACAACTCGACTAATTATTTTGAAAGTTCGGTACCATCTTAGAGACCTATTCTGAGGTTTAGGCTTTTATACAGGAGTATAGCGATATTGGTTTTAATAAAGAATATATTTTGTATATACATAATATTTATAGTTTATGCTTATTTATCCTGAATCAAATCTTCAATTTATGATTTTATTTTATTTTTTATGCTATAATCTTGCTTTTATGAGGTTTTTAATTGCTAATCGATAACTATTTTGTTTTCCTAAAATATTGTTAATTTTGTCTTTGGGAAGATTTAAGATCTATTTTTTCAGGCGGATTTTAAAAGAGCAGTATGATAATATTATTCTTTATATCATCTGGCAAAATTGAATCTATTTCTGAGTGCAGATATGTTTGACATCTTGGTCCTACAGTTTTCAGGCATTTTATATTTACTGGGACACCAGTCTCTTTGCACGGGTATCGTAATCATGATATGAAATAAGAACCTAGTTGGGTTTTATATATTTCAACGTACGTAGATAGCTACTGCAATTAGCTGAGGGTATCTAAATCAGTTGGATAAGTATAATTATTTTTTAAAACGATTTTTATATATCATTTTTAAACGGCATTGAGTCTATGTAGATTATCCTCATTTATTCCTCTCCAAGCGAATATTAATTTAGGAAAAGGAAATATATATATATAGAATATATAAAACAAAGCATTACACTACACATTAATCCTCGAAGGACGTGATGTACATGTTATTTATATTTTAACTTTTTGGTGGGTAATTGATAGATATACGCTCTGGTCACATACGTGGAAAAATTAATAAAACTAATGTGATTTCACATTCGTATTCACAAAGATTTATTCTTCAGGCATTTTATATAGTTAGATTAATAAAAACGAGCCGTATAGTCTCTATTCATATTCTTTCCTATTATTTGTGTGTTTTCTACCACATGTATTATTATCCTCTTCAAAAACAAATCACCGAATCTACAAAATAATAGAATTATTGGAAAAAAGCCTCTACGCCCGGGACGTTAACGTCGAAGGAACAGCCAGAGGTTATGTTTTACAAATAATATAAATCGGAATAAACACAGAAATAAGTATTTTGCTGACGTTTCGGTAAGTAGTCTCTTTCCGTTTTCAAAGCTCACGGGCGCAGAGGCTTTTTTCCAATAGTTCTATTATTTTGTAGATTCGCTGGTTTGTTTTTAAAGAGGATAATAATACATGTGGTAGAAAACCCAAATAACAGGAAAGAATATTCGTAGAATGCCACAAATAACTTTCAGACAATGTCTCTATTCATATTTCGAAATTTCGAATTGTCGACTTAGGAGATTAAATACAATTTAATTGGTCTTTATTTACAAAATCGTACTGACCAAGTGGAAGATAAAAACACACAAGGATTGTGGAAAGTTGAGGAAAGGAAAGTTGAATAAATCCAGATTAACCAGTGATTCTCTGCAACAACGCAGCCGGGATAAAATAGAGATAAATAAGTATTTTAATGAAATGTATAGGTACTGCAAAATATTTAGGTAAGTACTTTACAGTGCTTATGAATGCATCAAATATTGACAATACCTATTAGAAACAAACGGATTTGTTACTCTTTGTCAAATAAAATAACCAACATTTCCCCGAATGAATTAATATTGACGTAGAACCAGTTTTAACTGTTGTAATAATCATAGACTCGGTTATAAGATCCCCCAATGTAATAATAAGTAACAAAGCTTACACAGAGCGCAATAATAATATAGGTACCAAATGCATTTTTAATTAATCCCAAAATTGGTACATTGGCCAAATCGTTGTGCACATATCTTGAATATTGTTGGTATAACCAACAATATTCAAGTAATATTCAAAATAATAACAGAAATATGACATCGTAGGTTGTATACTCCAAACGCCTTGCTATGCATAAAAATTCATAGGTCCTGATAATATTCTAGCTGTTGTATTTAAATCTACTTACTAAACACTTGCAACGTACCTCGCATATTCATTTCAAAGAAGAAAGAAAGGCAATTTAAATAATTTATTTCCCAGAATACATGCTCGATTTCATACACAACTGTTGCATAATTCTATTAAAAATAACTCGTTTGAACTAATTTACTTAGAAACTTGGTGTTTCGTTAATAACTCTGACGGCATCTTCAGAAGGATTCTAGTAACTAAAGTTGTTGTGTTCTACTCCTAGTTAAATACTTTGATGTTGACTCTATTCATGCATCTCAATCCTGTCGAGACAATTTGCCTATCAGAATTAGGTCACCAGACACAGATGTTTTTGTGTTGTTGTTAAGGTACGTCAACGAAATTAAAAAACGTGTTACTATTTGATACAGGAACTGGAAACAAACGAAGGGTCATTAACGTTACCATCATTCCTCGGGATTTAGGTGTAGCAATGAGCCATGCTGTGTTGAATATGCATGCATTATCCGGATGTGACATTATCAGTTTTTTTGTTCGTCGTGGAAATCTAAATTGGAAAAGTATTCAAGATTCGTGCCTATTCTTATATCATTGGGATCATCACTTACAATTACAGACCTATTGCTACTGATAGACCTAAAGGAATTCGTCTGTTGCTTGTACAGTAATAAGGGATACACAGATATATACATAAGCTACAGTACGATTTGTAAGCGAGAATCCAAACGGAAACATCTTGGAAACCCCTGGACTTAGCTCCCATCGCAAACCCCAGGAATTTTGATATATTCCTCTCCAAACACCTCCAAACACAGCCCAAAAATAAAAAAAATGACACAACAGTGTGTCTAGAAACCAGTCCTTGACTGGATTATATTGTTCGTATTTAAGAAGTTTATATTTGCCTCGTTTTCCATATATTTTGCAACACTTTGCATAAGTTTTTAAGTGATGAAGAACGGCATTATTCTTCAAAATTCTTATCTTAAACTTGGTACTGCTGTTCTTTCATTACAGATACAGTCGATCTCAATTAAATAAAAAAATAAGAATCTGGCTTTTCCTGTGTTGACATATAGTCCAGTAACTCAGGGTTTTTACCTACAAAAATTATTAACAGCAAACCAAGGTAACTATGTAAAAATCGGACCAAAGTTGACGAAATATAGTTTTTTGCGTTAAAATAACTTGGCGTTGTACAAAAAACGTTACATGACAAAGTTATGTAACTTTTTAACACGGATCGAACTGGATCGGTTTGCTGTTAATAATTTTTGCAAAAAAGCGATATTCTCGACAGATTTCTTGAAACAATACGTATTGTTTGTTACATCTAAAAATTAAGTTACATTGATTTAAGAACTTAAACGTGCTAAAAACGGCATAAGGTGGCTACTTGACAAAAAAGCTTTAATCCAAATATCTCCGATGTTATGGACAGGACGTTAAGCCAAGTATATATATTTAAATCGCTTTGTGAATCTGAATTTTTTTCAAAACCTTTCAAAGCGTTGATTTTGTTCCAAATTTTATCACGAAACTGTTTTTAAAGAATTTGTGGTAAGTTTTAAATATAGAATGAAATAAAAAAACAGACAAACGATTGATTACATTTGTATGTTTATCCTGTTTAAGAAAGTGAAAACTGATGATGTTATAAGAACCTGAACATTATGTGTGTCGCGTTTGCCGACTTCAGACGAACAATACTAAATAACTCTAAGGCATAATAATGCATTACAAAGTACTATACTGGCATACTAATAGGTAGTACGTCGTACACTTTATAATCAATTTCATACTTACAATTATTATAAAACAATGGTTTTATTTGAATCACATCCTGTTGCTAGGAGTTTTATTACAGAATCTGTACTTAGAGAGATACATTTTCCCTGATGCACAATTTATGAAAAATTTATTTTTACTTAGTTTTAGTTAAAGTTATAATTATAATAGTAATAATAAGAAAATAACTTTTATTCACAAATTAAAGTTGCACATTTAGTTATATAAGTTTCAGTATATACAGATGTAAAGCATACATTTATTATAATTACGCATTGGAAATAAATATTCAGACGTTTAGACTCCTGTCTATTTTTATTGATTTAATCTTGGTCACAAGATACCTTCTTCTTCATAGCGGCGCAATAATAAATCGCGGCATCTTCAGGCTAGTCAGTGGATGTCCCCATCCAGGCCGGACTTCAAACCAAAGGCCAGAATCCTTCCCAGCGGGGCATTCCTTATTACCCACGGCCTAGGGAAGCCAATACCGAAGTGTTTATGCCTCAAGTTCATGAGACTGGGGCACGAGGTTAAGAGGTGAATGGAAGTTTCGTCTACTTCTTCACAGCACCTGCAGTCGGGGTTGTTAACCACTCCGATGGTGTGCAGGTGTTTCCTGAAAGGGCCGTGTCCAGTCAAGAGACTTACCACGACTCTCACTTACTTTCTGCTTAAATGCAGTTATTGTTCTGCCCTCTGCGGCAAGGGTCCTGAAATGAGGAGCTTCGCTTGCTCGAAGTCCTGGGTGGGATATCCAGAGATCAAAGAATTGGGCGTGAGACCTGACGTTTGCATTACTGTAAGCCAGGGCTGGCTCTGGGTCCCTCAATGGTTGCTGACAGCCCTCCCTAGCAATATCATCTGCCTACTCATTACTGTCAATGTTACTATGCCCGGGCACTCAGAGAAGTTTGACCCAGTAGAACGAGCTAAGTTCGCAGAGTGTCTATTTACAGTCCTGAACCAAAGAAGATTTGTTTGTTTGATAGAGTATCTCCTGCGCAAGTTCTTCTGTACGCAAACCAAAATAACGAATATCCCGGATTGGAATACCGTTGCAAATTTACTTCTATCGCTTCGTGACTATAGTAGAAATCTACAAGTAGTTTCTCCAATGGCAGCAGAAGTGAGTGAGTCCTCACCGCGTCGGATATGGATACGTCCTTGTATGTCCTAGCCGTTCTTTCTCTTCGTTCCACTGACCACCGCACTTCAGTCTGTAAGCCGCTTTCCGAGCCTCGGCCTCGATCAACACGTAAAGGGGCACAAGATCAACTTGCATCTAAAGTTCAAGTTAGTCCTCAGATTTGCGCCTGCACATCTCGATATTTACGTGTGTTGGTGGGTAAGTGAAAATAAGTCATTGCTTTAAGGTTAACTAGGTCGTGTTTTAATAAATGTAATATTGACTTAAATATGCAATAATTTGTCAATGTGCAATCTGACCAAATTTTTCACAGTGATGATGCCATGAGTGTTAACATACTTATCAAAAAACTTCAAGAATCATATGATAATCCCGTGCTAGCGTATAAACCCTACGGAATATTGGACCAGGAAATAGGTGGAACAATGTTTTTTGTTTTTATGAACTCTGCGCAGCAGGAACTGTTAAATAAATAATATGGAAATAATATACAAACGATAGATTCAACTCATTGCTTAAATCCATATAATATACAACTGACAATCTTAATGGTGGCAGACAAAGATTTTGAGAAATTTCCAGTTGCTTTCTTGCGGTCAATACTTCATAGTAAAAGTAGATTTTTAAAAAATGTCTTCCATTAAACAAAGGTTGCCTAATCCCGAACCAAATATTTTTATGTGTGATGAGGCAAATGCATTTTACAATGCATTCACTAAAGAATATAATAACTATCCCAACAAAATTCTGTGCGATTGGCATGTAAAGAAAAACTTATTTAAAAACTTGTCAAAAATTAGAAACTTAGACAAGAGAAGATAAATAAAATTACAGGTTAAAAATTTCATCAATGAGTTGAATGAAAATGCATTTGAGAAAATGCTTCATATACTTACTGAAAAACTTCTTGTTCACCCAGAAACAAATCGGGAAAAATCGATGATCATTAACTTTTGAATGAATAAATAAATTAGAACTACGTTCAATTTAGATCAAATGGTTCAAATGTGCTTTTAGAGGGCGGAATATTAAAACATAATATTTTTAGTCGCAAACTCCTCTATAAAATCCTTATTTTACTATAAGGAACGTAACCAGACTGCAACTAACAGCTACTCTCCGGGCTATGTGCCCCGCCGATCGCTGAATTACAAGTTACAAGCCTGGCGCGTTAAGTGGAATAAATCGCATATTACCATCAATCAAAACGCTAATGCTTCGATTGCAACAAACACCAGCCGAAAGACTGATCCTACTTAAAGGAGCTCTCGTGCCAGTCGTCACACACCACTTGCAGACTGCAGTTTCGAGCAGTTAGCTCTCGTCAGTGCAAGGTAGGCATGCGACGAGCGAAACGAGGATCACTTGACTATTTAGTACATTTCGGTATCTTTGGGATAGCGACATGTAAAATAGTCAGCAGGCGCCATCTAGCGATCCAGTGTCTGTTGCAATCGTAGTTACGTTCAATTTGTGCACCATCGCGCGTCAAAGATCCGCATGCGCGAATTTGAGGACTAGATTGAACATTAGATGCTAGTCACAAGTCACAAGATCCAGATGGACCTCCAGTGCTGCAGTGGGAGTTCACAAGGCACCAGTGAAGTGATTTAAATCCACTTATTTACTATTATTTAATTATTTATTCAATTATATAATGCTGATCATTAGGTTTCAATGAAACAGTTTATATTTCTACCCCGTAATTGTTTATCTCTATTTTAAACAAAGAAAAATATACAAATTGGCTATTTACGTGATCATCTAGGTCTGTAAAAGTTAGAACCCAAAAGTTTTGTTCGTAGGAACCCATTTTTATTATTAATTTATCCCAAGTTCTTTTTATGCCAAATATGATATTACTTGTATATAACCTTTGAAAATTAATCACTTTTTTTTTTATTTAAAATACTTAAATTTAACAGTGTTTACTAATTGACAATTTTATTTAAATATTTATCTTCTTTATCCGATTTTATTACTTAACGTTAAATTACGAATTTATGCTTAAAGTTTGTTTTATTAGTTATTGAAATGAATTTATTGAGTTTATTTATTTTAATACTATAGAGTTTATTTAGAGTTTATAGAATATTCCGAAAAGCGAATGTTTAAAGAAAAATTAGAAACTGTTGTAATACATATAAAGTTATGACAATCGTCGCATTAACAATTTTATTTTATATAGCAATTGTTACATATGAATTTGGGCAATACAAATATTTTAAGACATTCGTCTAAATTAAAATATAGGAAAGTTGCACAGTAATTAATAAACTTACTCTATATCATTCAGAGCTGTTATACAAATAACAAGTAATTGGTATACTTATTTATTTTTTGGCTAAATTTTTCTCTATTTTCACGTATGTTATATTAAATTCGTTTGCAATCATTTTTGTGTGTCATCGACTGTCAAATGTCATTATTGTCATTTTTCACAGAACTGATAGTGGCTTTAGTAGAACTAGTATCAGTGATTTCCTGAAATGTTTTCGATAAGTTATTGGGATCTGCTTTATTCATTTATTCGATTATTATAATAATTATATATATTAACCTCTCCACAATAAAATTGTGAGAGGTTACTAAAATTGGTTCAAAAACGAAAATTGAGATAACATCAAATCTTTACGTTTTGAGGTCCTAGGAACCCAAAAAAGTGGTTTTTGAAAAATGTCTGTGTGTGTATGTGTGTATGTATGTGTGTATGTGTGTTAGCACGATAGCGCCGAAACTACTGAACGGATTTGAATGAAACTTTGCATGTGCGTTTCTTTAGTGCCCCAGAAGATCTGAAAAGGTTTTGGTTGAGATCGGATTACGTTTAGTGCCATTTTGACGCAACAAGTTGTTTATTTTATAATTACTTTCAATTTGTAATGGAGCCATTGAAAAGCAGTTAAAATTCTGATTTCAATGATATATCACACTTCCACCCTTTCGATTTGGTTTCCGTGAAAAAAATTAAAAACAAAGCAAATATGAAGCATAGATCGCATTTCGCATGACATGAGCGATCGGATTGCAATGAGCAAATTTTGGCGGTTGTCATTGTCATCGTTTGTCATCCGATAACGTTGGTGTCATGTCATGTTAATAAGATTTTTGGCGTATTTGTAACTTTTAGTGGATTGTCACAAACTTTAAAGGTAGATGTAACAATATCAATATCATATGCTTTCTGTAACTTCGTTGGTGAATTTATTATAGATTATCACTTTACCAATTTTCAGTTTGTTGCTTTACAAATCTGTAGTATTTAGGATAACTAGACTTTCTTAGTCGTGCAAGTGATGTTAAAGTTGTTAATATCCTAATAGTATATTAATCAACGGGCGATAATGTAGGTAATAACTCGCATAGATGATTGTAAATTCATTAAGTTGAGGGTTTTTTTTAGTGCCCCAGAAGATCCGAAAAGGTTTTGGATGAGATCGGATTACGTTTAGTGCCGTTTTGTCACACATTTTAATGCTCTTTTCGGCTTCAAAGATCCACCGAGTGGGGAGGTTCCAGCCGCTTCCAGTAGCTGCCGATTTTTTTTTCTTGTAATAACTTTGAACGATTTTAAACTTTCGTTATTTGGATTGCTTTGTATCATTTAGGATATTTTATTTTTTTTATGTATAGATTTTACTAATTCGCTTATAATATAGGGCGAGGGTGTTACTTTTCTATATTTTCTTGCAACTTTTTTAAATACCTAGATATTTATGGATTTTGTATTTTATATTTGTTTTTCGCCGAACCCAGAGTTGACTCGCCACAGGGTAGTGCACCATAGATATTTGACTGGCTCCGGATCAGGTACTGAGAAAGATCATGTATTTAATTAAATATTTAATAAATTTGTGTCTGATTTGATTTGGCTACCGTCCAGAGAGTTCTGGTTCAAATCTTATCCCCGGTTCTTTTTTGAAAAATTCCTCTTTTCATTGCCAATTAATTTGGTTTGTATCATTAGAGGATCAAATTCTTGTTAATATTTTTAATTATTTCAAAAACTCATTTATATGTTAAAGTTCGCCACGCCCTTTAATGGCAAATTTTCATTTTCATTATTTTTGACCATTTAAAATATATTATGAAAAATTAATAAATAATTTTAACACTATAAATGATTGATAATTCCAATGTTATTTATTAAAAAATGTATTTAATTAATAATATTTTTTTAAATTATTTAATTAATAATTTTTGCTGTTAAAAGTATGTATACATTTTTGACAATACATTAAATATTCGAAAACAATGACGAATTCTCAAAAAATAATGAGTAAAATAGGTGATTCTGAAAAATAAATTTCATCAAATTCGGTTGAAAAAATAATGCAAAAATTGAATATGAGGAACAGGGTATGCTATTCCGGCAGATTCAAGGTAGGTATTGCTATAATATTCATACATTTTATACGAGTCGTTTTGAACCATTTATTATTCTTTATTTCTATTTTTGGTTATTCTTCTACAAAGCATTATTATTAAATAAACTTATTTTCCAAAAGCGATATTTCTACTTCAGGGTTCTTTGGACTGTGTAAATTCTCAATTTCATGAGAGAATTTTTAAAAATTATAATTAACTTTCAAAAACATTTTGCAAATCAACTGAAAATATTAGATATGAAAAATATCCATTCTGTTTGTTTACAATTATTGTATACCACACTCTTGACCAATTAAAAGGTATTACAACAATAGTAGGGTGAACCTAGCTCTAGTTCTACACTAAGGAACTGATTTTAAGGGCTTCTGTTTGCCGCACATTCAATCAAAAGACGAATTCGATTACGGTATTCTCGTTTGTTATAAGCAAAGCGATCGGCGAGAGATGAATATATCACTCCTTGATCTACCTTAATAAAGTACGATAAAAAATTGCGTAAGAGCTGTGCCAAGGAGTTGAATGAATTTATTATTGAGGAGCGTTGAAGAATTGTTAGAGTAGTGTAAAAAGATTTTATATCAAGATTTTACTGTATTTTAATTCCTATAAGTGCCCAATTTTAAATATAAATTAGTTATCTATATAATATTATAAGTAAAATATGCTTTTAAAATAGGCAACGTGGACTTCGCTCCGTAATTCATATAAATTCTCGAAGTTTTTTCAGCGTTTCAACGGTTACTTTGATCACAGTGCAGGATGCACAACCTATAAAAAGTTAAATACCAGGCAAATGAATTTATTGTTTCAGTCTCGCCATAAAGTATACATGCCACTAAAATGAACAAAATTATCAATAACTGACTCATATGTTAATATATGGGTGTTAATCGATTGTATTTTTTATGATTATAGTGTCTGTAATATGCATGAACAAGTAATATGTAAATGACTTTCAGAATTCGTTGACATAAAGTAGAGTAAATGTAAAAAATTCTGAATATGTTCCAAAAACAGGTATACACGAATACACTACCCACAAATTATTAAATTAAAATGAATTAGTTAAGTGACTCGTCATATCCGGCTAAAAATTAGAGCGTATTCTCTGTTTAAATATTTACTGTCATCTTTAGTTCAGTACCTATTTAGTAAGAGCATAAAACACCACGTGTAATTAAAAGGGGGGAAAAGTGGCAAATGCAACGTATTTCTTGAAAATCTGATTTGCTTTTTAAGAACAAAATGTAATAAATTAATATATTATTACAGTTTTTTCTCATATGTGTTCAGCAATCAACCCTAAAAACCTTCCATAAAGACCATAATGGAGACGGAGGAAATTTTGGATACCAAACACTCATGCGTAGATGATTATTGACCTTGGTTATGGAAATGGACTTGAATAAATAGGTATAGTCCAAGTCAGCACATCCCGACACTTAAAAAACGCAAGAAAAACTTTACGACATAATTATTATCACCGCGGGGCATGCGGCATGCCTGTCGTCAAACAACCCGACGCACATTAAAAACATATATGCGAGTCAATTGCGGTCGAGACAGCACAAAGAGTGATGGTATTTTAATGAGTTCGTAAAATTTCTGTTGCGTTTTTTATTTGCAGGGATGCGTTGACTTAGACTATAAGTGAATAATGCGTAAAGTCTAGAAAGAAAAACCATTTTCTTTCTTGATATACTACAGTTTAACATGATGGAATAGTAGACCATTTAATATAGCCAAATAAAACTCAAATAAGCCAATAACTTAATAACATACCACCACCAAACAATACCACAATATAGAATGGGAAATATTAGTAACACTAGAAATATCAACTAAAATATGAACAGTGCAGAAGAGGCATACTTACTGTATGTTTTTACAAACCACGTGGCTTCTGCGCCAGAATGCCAATTAAACAGTGGAATATGAACTTACAAATGACAGATGATCTGGCAATGAGGACGTTGCTTTACACCAAAATTACTACAAACAAGATGAAATTCCATTTGTTGGCATAATTTTAAACCAAGCCAAATCCAGTCTCTCAAGATTTGTTTTTTTTTTTGTTCATCGCATCTCTTCTCTTGGTAGTAACATTATATCCTGCAACGCAATCTATATTTCTTTTAGAGCTAGTTCTTAAAACAAAATTTTTTGAGAAGTTTCGTTCTTATATACACACCAAATCACATTTTAATTTTTGTACTCCCTTTTATAACAGTGGGGGGTGGCTGATGCCCAAAAAAATTTTGACACTTTCACTTTTCGTACACGTCCTAAATTGCAATTTTATTGATTCTTACCTGCTTGCTTTGCCTATTTACACCATTAAGCCTCGAACCCCTCAACGGAATTAGATCAAAATATAATCTAGTTCCAAATCTCGTTATAATACATAAGTGTACCAAATTTCAATATCATAAACGTGCGCACAAATAAAGTGAAACAGACCGACAGGCAGACATTTTTTTCGCTCAAATTTAAAATCTTGACGTTTCATGACATTTTAAGCCTATTTCAACAAAAAATATATATTTTTTTGCGTTACTATACTTCCACTGGGCGTGGAAGTAAAAAAGACGACCATGACCACGAATATATAGTAATATATTCTTCTGTTTAGTTCTAGCCAATGGGCACCATTAACAGAGGCAGATGTACTAACTTTAATTAATAACCTCAAAAATTCGAACGCATGTGGATATGATGAAATTTCAAATAATTCGAATAAAAAATGTAAATTCGCTCTATGTAGTCCATTGGCGCACATCATAAATTTATCTTTTCAGAATGGAATTTTCCCTAGTCGAATTAAATTAGCCGTTGTCCTACCCGTTTATAAGAAGGGAGATCACAATAACTATGCAAACTATAGAGCCATAAACCTATTACCAAGCCTTTCAAAATTATTTGAACTTAGCGTTAAAGATCAGTTAACTGTATTTTTAAAACAGAGCAATATATTATCACCGACCCAACACGGCTTTACCAAAGACAAAAATACTCAATCGGCTTCATGTGCTTTTCATGAAAAAATTGTTGATGCCTTGGATAATAAGCTTTTTACTCTGGGCCTATTCGTGAATTTTTCCCGCGCATTTGATTGTATTGATCATGAATTATTATTGGAGAAGTTAAATAGATATGTTTTTCAGCTCATAACTGGAAAATAGGACGCAAATTGTTATACTTAACAATGTGTACAGCCGTAAGGGCAAGGTTGATAAAGGTGTACCCCAAGGCTCCATCTTGGGGCCCTTACTTTTCATAATTTTTCCAACGATTTAGCTGACTATGTAAGAAATATTTCCGGTTTACACCTTGTTTGCTATGCCGACAACACCAATATACTGTTGGCGGAAAAATCATTAAAACGTTTGCAACTCCTCACTCAGATCACTTATGCGAGGATATTTACCTGGGCAGAAAAAAACAATCTATATTTAAACAAAGATAAAACTACATATTTGCCTTTTTCTATACAAAAAATAACGACAGACTTTATTAGCGAATTCTCTGTTAATAAAGAAAGTTCGAATTATTGCAGAATTGGATTATCGTGACTCATGCAGAATTTTCTTCAAGCAATTATACATCCTTACAGTTGCTAGTACGTATATATTTGAGGTATGTGCTTTCATTTATAAAAACAAGTATATATTTTCTGTAAATAAATTAACTCATGAATATGATACAAGACACAAAGACATGTTGCAACCTAATACACATCGAACAACTATGTACCAAAAAAATTTTTTTTATGACGGCTGTAAGTTTTATAACCATCTAAGTAACAACATAACTTCAGCACCTAATATACATAATTTTAAAAAGAAATTGAAAAACCATCTGTTAACTAAAAATTGCTACACTGTAGATGAAATTTTTGTGTAATTTTTATAATATGTTCCTGTTCTTTTATCGTTTAACTGCCTTTGTTGTATAATTTATGTAATTCTCTTTTTCTCTTGTTTGTGACTTTTACTGTATTTCTTGTGTATTGTTTCTTTGTAAACACTATACATTTAATGTGGAAATAAATAATAAATAAATAAATAAATAAAATAAATAAATAATATAAATAAAACCGGACTGAATTTAAAACAATTTATTGTAAAGACCAACATTTTGCATAAAAAAGAAGACCTTAGGTGGCGTCGAGCTTAGTTTACAATCCGTTTTGCAATTAACAAAGTCCTAATTTTAGATTATAATTTTTGACAAATTATGTGACTTTCTGACAAATAGTATTTTAGTAATTCAAATTTATAAAAAATTAGTGCGTTTCAAAAGGTAGTAATTGTGCACTTATCTTATTTTCCACTAAATCGTAACAATCAACGAAATCCAGAAATCTAAGTTTTTTACGGAGGACTTCTATTAAGAACTAATTTTCTATCCAAAATAATAGTTTCCTGAACTAATTAATTTGAAAGTCAAAAAATATCATCATGATAAACGTTGGGTAGGTACTTAGAATTTTGTGGGCATCAAAAATCCTTTTGAAAAGAACAGAAACACAATATCAACGTCGAATACAGGCAATATTGGAAAAAATCCAATTCCAAAGCAATACTTTCAATTTCTTTTACTGCCTTTTTGCTCCACACAAAATTATTTTTTCCATAGTTACCCTCAACAAACTTTTATTTCAGGCCTACTTCCAAGAAGTAAAAAAAATATTTATATTAAATTTCAATTCAGACTACATACAACCAAGAATACATTAATGTATTGCAAGTCAATAAAAATTTCAAAAATGAAACGTTAAAAGATAGGTACTCCTTTTCTTCGTAGTGTGTTGATTATGGCCTCGTGACTGATAGTATCAAATACCTCCTGCAAATCCATAGCAACTACGTTTGTTCCTCTCTATTTTCATATTTCATATGGTTGATCTTCGTTTAATAAATATTGACTTTGGGGAAGGTATATAAGGTTATTCCATTGTGTAGATTGGATCGTGGGTTCCATACGTCGTGGTCTGGAAGTGAATTCTAAAGTTTGCTATTTTAGAACTTAATGTATTAATTATTCGTTATTGTGGTTTCATATCGGTCGAAAATAAGGCTATCTCTGCATTCAGGTTGCGTTCTAGGTTTCCTCTTGTTTGATTCTTATTTGATTACTCCATTAGTTATACGTTAACATCCAAAACAACCATTATTGGATGTTAACATATTATTTGCTGATGGTGCAAAAATGTTTGGAGCTGTAAAATCAGTTATTGACTGAAGAGTTACAGAATAATTTACTGACAATATAAAATTGGTGCGATGCATATAGCCTTTCTTTCCTTCAATGTAGAAAAATGTAATGCCATGTCATATAACAGGGGAAAAAATTTGTATCCGTCCCTAATTTTCAAAGACCTCAGTGTTACTTTCAATAATAGACTGCTATTTATTAAACATATTAAGCAAATCGTGCAAGCTACATAGAAAATAGGGTTTTATTCTTAGAAACTCTACAATTTTACAATTGTTAACGTATATTTATTCTTTTTTGGCACTTTCGTAAGATAAACATTAAAATATGCACCGCTAATTTGGAATTCCGACTTTAAAATACCCTAAGAAAATTAATTGATTCTACGACGATTTCTAAAGTTTGTATACTATATAATTGATGGAGTGTATCTTTCAGTAGGATTTCCATAGCAGAGTTCTCTACCAGATTTAACATAGAAACTTGGAATAAGCAAGCTTCATTATTTCTATTTAAACTAATTCACAAAATGTTGTTATGCCCCGCTTTTAAATAAACAGCCAGTTTATTTGCGTTTACTAATTCTATGCATTTCAATACATCCTATCTTCTACATCTCTGATAACTCTTTCTAAAATTTCCTCTTCTTTATTTTATTTGCAATACCTACAACTGCATGCAGGACATCAGGACAGATCTTTTTCAAGCAAATTTAAGCCATAAAACTTAAAATTGTGAAATTCTTAAATAACTTAATCTACAACCGTGCGGTAATACTAGGTTTACCACATGATTCTGAATACAGCAAGTGGTACTTTATGGCACATACTGTGGTAACAGTTACCTACGATGCTGACCTAACGAGGACTCCTATGTTACGCACAAAGTTTTATTCATTTTCGTCAAATAATAGGATGAAGGCAATGATTTCATTAGTATAACAAAAAAATGCGCCAAATTAAAAGTGACAAAATGCTATTTTTTTTCCTATGAAAAAAGTGCTTGTTGTTATAAGGATATATTTTCTAAGTAGTCTTCGATTGCTCTTCTTACTATTTCCTTCACTTCTAGCCTGTAAATTTCTAATTGTTAAAAAAGAAACAAATGTTTATATTAATAGTAACTAAATTTAATTAATTTTCTACCCATATTAGATTATGTGTTCATTAATCAACTGCTTTTGAACAATAGTATCCATAAACAAATAGCGTGAGTTATAATCGTGAGTTATATATTATAATTCACTAGATACAGCCAATCACCTTTCCGATGCGGTAAATAGAATGGTCCATTATTATCATTGACATGTCATTGTTTAATTAGTTTTGACTTTTAACTGTTGAGCCTGCGGCTCGAGCTGCAAATTTCATCTGCGTGAGTTATTACCTACATTACCGCTCGTTGAACAATATACTATTATTCATTGTTTTTAGACAGTTCGACCCTTCTCCAGGAAGCCCTCGGAACAAGATATGGCGCCACGGCGGTCGGCAGTGATCGCATTTCATATTTTACTTCCACGTCTAGTGGAAGTATAATAACGCAAAAAAATTTTTTTTTGTTGAAATAGGCTTAAAATGTCGAGATTTTAAATTTCTGTGTGTCTGTCGGTCTGTAACTCCTTTTGTGCGCACGTGGAATCGTTTATGATATTGTATTATAATGGGATCTGGAACTAGATTATATTTTGATCTAATTATGTTGAAAGGTTCGAAGGTAAATGGGGTAAATAAGGGTAAATAGACAAAACAAGCAGGTAAGAGTCCATAAAATTGCAATTTAGGGCATGTACGAAAAGTCAATGTCTCAAATTTTTTTTGGCATCAGCCACCCCTACTATCACCCCCAATACTACCCCCACACTACGATGAAAAGGAGTAAAAAATTAAAATGTGATTTAGTGTGTATACAAGTTAGTTAGTTAGTTACCCCTTCTACCATCCCCACTGCCACCCCCACCATATTATTGAAGGGAGTAAAAAATTTTAGTATATATATACGAGAACCAAGGAACTATAAATAATTTTTATCATTAGCCGCCCCCTCTACCACCCCCATTACCACCCCCACCATATTATTAGAGGAAAAATTAAATTGGGATTTAGAGTGTGTATGAGAACCAATGGCGTATAAAAAATGTTTGACATTAACCACCCCCTCTACCACCCCTATTGCCACCCCCACCCTATTATTAAAGGGAGTAAAATATTACATTGGGATTTAGTGTGTGTAAGACTTGGATAAAAAGTCTGGATGTGGAAGAAGTGATTTTTCACATTTCATTCATAATATCGAAATCTTCCCATAGTTTGCTGATCTAATCGAACCACGCTTTACCCAAGCATTAGACTGTAGCCTTCTGTCAATTATAAATTTACTCTGTATAAAACTAGTAAATGTAATTTATGCTTAATTTTTATATACCTAACTGCTTCTTTTTCATTTTTAAAGGTCTTTATTGTATATGTTAAGTAATCTTTCCTCATTTATTCTAAAGGCATTTCCTTTAAAGATAATAAAGTTGTTGCTGAAATTAATTTGTAACGTAATTTAAGAGTTATAAATTCTTCCTGATTTATTAGACATAATTTACTTAATCCTCAGGCGTGCATACTCTGCAACATTAGATACTGAATAATTATTAACCAGTTAATATTATAATAGTAATTTTATAATGCGACATTCAATATTCTCATTGTCATGACCTAAATAAAACACCAACAGGTAATATTTTTTATAAAAAGTTCATGAATTATAATTGTTATTGTTATTTAATTGCTTTTGCAGAAGGATAGGAAACGGCTGAGAAACGTGACAATAGATTTTACGTTGAATACAATTTACACTTACTGATATTAATGAATTGAAACCAATTGTAGGTACACATCTAAAAGAATAAAAGTAGGAGGAAATTAATCAACAGATTTTAAGAAATAAAGCTTCTTCATTGGTAATCATTTCAACTACTTCTCAAACAAACATCTTTTTTATAATCATTCGATAAGTAGTTTTCCTGAAGACAAAACGAATGTGGGAAGTTTACTAATTTTATACTTGTGCGGAAAGTAAGCAATTAGTGTGATAGTATAGGAAAATGAAAATCAAACTAACTGAAATGAATTAATTTAATAAATGCCTAAGTAACAGTATTTATTCCAATTTTAATATACTCATAAACAATTAAAACTATTTGCAGAGCCGGTCTTACCACTAGGCACACAAGGCAATTGTCTAGGGCGGCAAATTTTAAGTTTATTAATTTTTTAAAACTGTTTTGTTTCATGGTAATTTCGTATGTTAATATGTAAATTTTCATGACTGATCTGTAAATTATATCGAATTAAAATGTAAACAATTCTGCATAAATTGATGTATATCAACATAATATTAGTTATTGTATATGCAGAGTTGACATTAAATTAATATCGTGAAATATCAGCTATAACGTTACTTAAATTCGTTCATTCCTTAAACATGTGGTCAACACGTGAGGATTGCATAGTGGATATACCATCCTTCGGAGGGGATATAAAGCTGTCTATTAAATGTAGGCAAGTAAAAGATCCATACTCTTCGAGGCAAAATTTCTCGTTGTGAGTAGCTCGTCTACAGGCATCAGTGGTAGACCTTAGTAGAGGAAATAGATCGATTTAAATAAATATATATAAGAATATGTATGATTTGTATGGTTATTGTGCGTCTTGTAGGTGCAGGTGTGATTTTGTTCATACTACGATTTGCTCTTTAGTATTTCCGGTTCATGGTTCATTTATTGGTTGTTTATTTGTCTATGTCAGAACTGTTTTATGTTATTGTTTTTAGCTCAGTACAAAAATTAGTAAGACCTAAGACCTCAGATATGTTTATGAACTTTAGATCGTAATAGCCGTCTCCTGGACTAATTGTACTAATCTCCCATTTCCTTTATAACACCGACAGTTGGTGATTTATCCATATGTTATAGAAATTTAATTCAGAGTACAATTTAGCTAATAAATATGTTTTTATGGAATAGCACAAAATGGCGTAATTTGACAAAAACTCTAACTGTCGGAGTTGCCGGGTACATATAAAAGTTGGGTTTAGCTGTAACACTCACTGTGGTATTCTGGTATCCCACAATAATTCGCACATCCTCAGAATTGCTTGAGTGGTATAAGATAGAGACTTTCAAAATGAGATGTAGATAGAGCTACGGGCTTCAAAAAATGGTTTAAAATATTGTAGGCCAGTTGGAAGCTGTTATTTTTGGGCCGTAAAGCTGTAAACGTCAAATATTGGTGTAGTTTCAAGTACTAATATATTTACCTAATATCTTTGCCTGAATAGGAATACTGCCCAAGTGATTTGACAAACTGTGAGTTCTTCATGTCACGAAATATGCTAGTACAGTTTCTGACCCGTCAGTATACCAAGTAAAAAATCGGTCCGCGACAACTTGGACAAACTTTCCCATTTAGGAGTAGACCGAACTAATGTACCCTAGTCCCGGCATCGAATCTTTTCATTATCCAATCTTTATTTCTTCTCAACCAATCTTGTTGAAATTTAAAACATTTTGTTTTAACTGCTTGCCCCCGCGACCTCCCTCCCTGCATTTCTTAGGTACAACTGGTCATGTTACCTTATGTTATAGTGAATACGACCAGAATTGAAACCGTATAAAAACTAAAAGCCAGAAAAAACAGCCGGCATCTCTTTATTGTTTTTCTTATGACAAGCATTTCTGTTTACCTCCGTAACAGATGCCGACTGTTTTTGCTGGCTTTTAGTTTTTATACGGTTTCAATTCTGGTCGTATTCACTATACTACTACAGTATTCATGCGTTAATTTTGATTAACACTGTTAGATCCGTTTTAGAGAAAAAAATTATGAAATTATTTAAAATTGACCCCCCCACAGCTTCCCTCGCTACATTTTCTAGTAGCAACTGGTATTAGAGGAGTGTCCATGTGCCAAACTCAGAATCGTTAAAACCGTTTTAGAGAAAAAATTATTTAATTCTCCCCACATTTGAGATAGGATGGATTTTGCGGGTTCGCCTAAAGGTGTGGCTGTCCTAAATACATATGTAAAATTTGAACAAAATCGATCCAGTAGTTTGGGCTCTAGGTGTGACCACAGACGGCAGACAGACATTTTTTAAAAACCATTTTTTGGGATCAGGGGACTTGAAAACGTGTAAATCCATCAAAAATTCAAAATCTAATTTTTGCACGATCATCATACTTTTCTTATATACTACGTATATGGAAAAGTAAAAAACATGTAAAAACTGGACATTTCATTAAAAATATGTCGTTTCATGTAACTAATTGAAAAATATGAAATATGTACAATATGTACAAGTTTGGACATTGGGTTAGGTCAAAAAATGTATTTTATCCAACACTTTCATATAAAGTGATGAATTTTTAAAGGTATAAAGTGGCCCATAAGTGAGTTAAAGTAGTGAAGTAAAGTATACTTTAGGTCACTAGTGGTGTAAAGTTACTGAAGAGTAATTTTAATATAAAAAAAGTCCAAGCAGTTTATTTATTGTTTTTAATAAGAAAATTAAGAAAACAAAGAATCCCCTAATACTTATTCATTTATGTTAACATTTATTGTAATCATATTTGTCTTATTGTCTTTGCTAAAATCTAGTTGTGTACATCTAACTTTAATTTTTGTTACATTGTCAGTTAGTTGTCATAATTTATTGCAAGTGTGAAAAAACTAATATGCCTCATATAAGCGATTTAGTTAAATCTGGAGTTATTGCTAAACCAGAAGATGGATGGTCAATGAGACAAATTGCACTGCGTTATAATATTGACAAAAATTCGGTGTGTAACATTTTAAGAAAGTGGAGAATAAACGATACGGTTAGTAGAAATCCTGGATCAGGGCGACGAAGGATATCAACTCAACAACAAGATTTGCAATAGCTTTAGTAGAAAATCCATTTTACTCAGTTATTGAGGCTGCTGAAGAAACGAATTTTCCTGAATCGAGTAGTACTGGTCGTCGGCGAGTAAGAGAATCGGAGCTACGCTGTTATGTAGCAGCACAGAAATACTTACTTAAAGCTGAACATAAAGAAGCTCCAGTAGGATTTGCGCTTGATTGAACAATGATAAAAGTGGTAGATTTTCCGTCAATATGTGGGCTTGGATATCGGCACGTGGTCCTGGTGTTTTGTGGCATATTGAGGAACCATTTAATAGTGAAACGTATATTGGGATTTTAGACAATATTATGCTCCCTTCTGTGTCACAATTGTTTCCTAATAATGAGTTCATATTTCAGCAACACAATTGTTCCGTTCATACTGCTCATACCGTAACTAACTGGTTTCAAGATAACAACATCAATGTTCTTGACTGGCCCAGTCATAGTCCAGATCTTAACCTTGTGGAAGAAGTATGGGGATTACTCGTAAGAAGTATTCAAAAACAAAATGTGAGACCACGAGTGTCGAAGAATTACTGGAAATAGTAAATAATGCATGGGAATCCCATATCACTAATGATTATTGTATAAGGTTATTTAATTCTATGTCAAACAGACTTATAGAAGTTATAAATAGAAATGGTGCAATAATAGTTAGTTTCTTGTTAAGTAGGATATTCTTTGTCCTTTGATCCATGATTTCTACTAATCGTATCGTTTATTCTCCACTTTCTTAAAATGTTACACACCAAATTTTTGTTAATGTTATAACGCAGGGCAATTTGTCTCATTAACCATCCGTCATTTACTATAGCAATAACTAATGCAATAAAATAAAAAATAAATTAAAAGTGATCTGTTTTATTTCGGCTACTCATTACATATTCAAATAGAGACAGATTTACATGAGAAAAAAAAAGTTGTCCTATTTTTTTCTGCTCACGACAGTACCTGGTATGGATATATATATAGATGTTTTTCTTTTTCTTTTATATCTTCGACGCTTAAGTAGGTCAGTTCACCGCAACGGCAGCCACTATAAGCTTCCAATATCAACGCAACCTAAAAAACCCAAACAATTAAATACATAAAAGCAAAAACATCATAATAAACACCTACCTTTGACATAAGATGCTCATCGTCAGGGGCATCCATTAAATATTTTTCGATATCTGCTCTTTCCAAAATTTTAGCCTTTTTGGTTTGAAATTTCTTAATCGGCTTTTTAAGT
This sequence comes from Leptura quadrifasciata, assembly GCA_963675555.1. NCBI lineage: Eukaryota > Metazoa > Arthropoda > Insecta > Coleoptera > Cerambycidae > Leptura > Leptura quadrifasciata. The sequence continues at coordinate 50,820,713 of OY776678.1, forward strand.
ATGTCACAAGTTTTCCATATCTTGTTATATCAAAGTTCCTGTATACTTTTAAAGTCGCCTTTATCATAGAATATTTAGTCCACATCGAAGAAGGTGCATTTTTTTACTAAAATGTAAAAGGTAAGCGAGAAGCACTTTTTCGTTTATAACACTAACTCCTCTTTTTTCCCTTCAATTTTCAAATTGTAGCTATTCTTTAAAATAAGTTACTTTGAACTTCTGGAATTAAATTGGCTGTAGCTTCTTTGGCTTCCTGCAAAATATCGGTCGGAATTTCTATATTATATCTTTCACAGTTTTCAACTTTGATGCTAATTACACAATGTGTATTAAACAAACCCCTGGTTACAAACCAAATGAATAATAACCACAGCTTTTTCGGCACGTCTATTCAGAATCTATTTAGCAATAAGATACTTGCATTTTATATTTTTGGGAGAAACACTGTTGATTTTGACAATATGACCACTGACAAAAAATCGATGACATGACATTTTAATAATTTTATTGTTTGTCACTGAAAAAGCATTTATATGAAAGTGTTGGATAAAATGTTGTAGTAGACGCGTGAGTTGAGTTATTAGATATATGTCTTAAGTAAGTTCTTGCGTTCTTGCGCGACTTATATGTAACATAACTCACTAGCCTAAATAGTCCTGGAGCAGCCAAAGTTTTCGAGAGAGAATTTTACAGACACGCGGTTGTAGGGAAAACTAGCAGTCGCAGTTGTACCAACTGTCACTGCCTATCTCTCGCGCTACCAACACATAATCGACTACTTTTCTAGCACACTTGCTCTCTAGTCTCCCCGACTTAAATCAGTCTGGCTCCTTTTATACAATCGAATTATTGTCTGCCAAATTAATTTTAAATATTTTAACCTCTCCACAATAAAGTTGTAAGAGGTTACTAAAATTGGTTCAAAAATGAAAATTGAGATAACACCAAATCTTTACGTTTTGAGGTCCTAGGAACCGAAAAAAGTGGTTTTTGAAAAATGTCTGTGTGTGTGTGTGTGTGTGTGTGTGTGTATGTGTGTATGTGTGTTAGCACGATAACGCCGAAACTAAAGAACGGATTTGAATGAAACTTTGCATGTGCGTTTCTTTGGTGCCCCAGAAGATCTGAAAAGGTTTTGGTTGAGATCGGATTACGTTTAGTGCCATTTTGACGCAACAAATTGTTTATTTTATAATTACTTTCAATTTGTAATGGAACCATTGAAAAGCAATTAAAATTCTGATTTCAACGATATATCACACTTCCACCCTTTCAATTTGGTTTCCGTGAAAAAAATTAAAAACAAAGCAAATATGAAGCATAGATCGCATTTCGCATGACATGAGCGATCGGATTGCAATGAGCAAATTTTGACGGTTGTCATTGTCATCGTTTGTCATCCGATAACGTTGGTGTCATGTCATGTTAATAAGATTTTGGCATATTTGTAACTTTTAGTGGATTGTCACAAACTTTAAAGGTAGATGTAACAATATCAATATCATATGCTTTCTGTAACTTCGTTGGTGAATTTATTATGGATTATCACTTTATCAATTTTCAGTTTGTTGCTTTACAAATCTGTAGTATTTAGGATAACTAGACTTTCTTAGTCGTTCAAGTGATGTTAAAGTTGTTAATATCCTAATAGTATATTATTCAACGAGCGATAATGTAGGTAATAACTCGCATAGATGATTGTAAATTCATTAATTTGAGGGTATTTTTATTGCCCCAGAAGATCTGAAAAGGTTTTGGATGAGATCGGATTACGTTTAGTGCCGTTTTGTCACATATTTTAATGCTCTTTTCGGCTTCAAAGATTCACCGAGTGGGGAGGTTCCAGCCGCTTCCAGAGCTGCCGATTTTTTATAGCTAAATAACAGCATATAAAAATTTTAGCAATATTGAAATTCTTTAATTTTTTTTTTATTATAGAATTGCATCTGGTAGGGTGTTACCAATGACGAAAATGTCTGCCAATAATAAATTTGTGTTCTTAAAAGTTAACACAAACCAATGAAACAAAATTTTACCTAATATTACTTTAAAAATTAGAATTTTTACCTGTATAAATGTTAGGCGCACAGGTAAACGCAACCTCTCCCGTCAGATCACCCTCATGCCTACTCAGATAGTGTTAGAGAGGAGATATAAAAAATTAGCCTTCTTATAATCATCGTTTTGGCGACGTTGCTAGCTCTCGTACTACAATAAATAACTATATTTTCAAATGTCAAAAGACATGACATGAATTAGACAAATTTCGCCAACTTAAACTGCCTTTTCTTTGACACTTCATCGGAGCGGCAGTAAACGTCTTACTTGACCTGTAACATCCGCATAATTGTATGGGGAACATCAATTAAAACTACCATGATTTATTATGCTGTGCATTATTATTAAATTAAATTTTAGGTAGGTACGTATTTTATAATTCCAAGGTAAGAACCTCATTAAATACGTTGAATAACTTAAGAATATGTATTCATACAATTAATCCGCGTTAATTGTTCATAAAAATTTACCGTGACTAATTACCACTACACTGTGCCTGAAAAACACATCCACACGCCCCTGAAAATGTTAAATATGATATCGCGGTACAAAAGTACTGTTTTAAAAGTTGACGATCAAGTAACAGACAGTTTTACGTATTGAATATTAAAGGTAGAAAAATCTTTAAAATCTGAAACTCGCTAAACTGGGTACGATACGAATAAAAACAAAAAATGTCCGATAACTTGATGTGATGGTTATAGAACTGGTTTTGAAACCTTCTCACTAGTTATTTTTAATCAAATCCTTGACATCCGGAAAACCAACCTCGAATATTTTAAGGAAGATTGTTTTCTAGAAAAAAATTATTAAGTTGCTCATAATTAGTAATTTATGGTTGAAATGTTTTAAACGATTCATGATATGTTAGTCATATAATAGGTATTTAGGATATTCTCGTTAATTATAGTAATGACTTAAAATGTTATGTAGATCAATATCTATAATAGGCCAGATACTTGAGGAGTCGAAAGCAATAATGAACGCAATGATGAAAAATTTTAGAGACAAATGAAGAAATTGTAGCTGATTTTTCTGTTTCTATGTGCTCTGGATTCTGCGTGAGCAACATTGTAGCAGATACTCCAAGTTTATATAGGCCGATTACTCTGGCTGCAGACATGGGGCATCTACCATGCATTTAAAAAAGTTAAAAATCTGCTGCTCTAAATTCATTTTTATACATACTTTTGTACAGTCTTTAGAACGTATCTCACTGAATTGTAGTTCATCCGATCAAATAAATGTATAGTGTAATAAAATAAATCATTGATAAATCAGCAACATATGTTACAAATTCATCCTCATGTATTGCCTTTAGTAACTTGTATATTTACCAGTAGTGATATTTATTCGTTCAAGGAAGGAAAAGTCTGTTTGAAAGTCTTGTAGAAAATTAGTGCCAACGAAATATTTTCTCAATGCCCAGCAAACCATATGTGAATTTATAACAGCAGCTTTATTATATTTTCAAATGCAATTAGCACCTGCACAATTTTTGCACGCTACACTACAAATCAAACCATGTTTACGGCATCCACATGAAGTACCGCAGTCCTTTTTGCAAGCGCAAAAAATTATTTGTAAAATATGGAAAGTATGGATGGCTACCCTGAGCCCCAGGTGCCTCGGACGCCGTCGCCGACTACATAATCGTGCTCAGCGACCCCCAAAACCCCCGAGTAAGTATTTTGGCTCCGTGTTTTTTAAATTGGAGGCAAAACTCCAGAAGACGACGTGTTTGACGCCTGCCCTGAGCCCCAGGTGCATCGGACGCCGTCGCCGACTGCATAATCGTGCTCAGCGACCCCCAAAACCCCCGAATAAGTATTTTGGCTCCGTGTTTTTTAAATTGGAGGCAAAACTCCAGAAGACGGCGTGCTTGACGCCCACCCTGGGCCCTAGGTGCCTCGGACGCCGTCGCCGACTGCATAATCGTGCTCAGCGACCCCCAAAACCCCCAAGTAACAAAATTCGACTTATTTCTATAATAATTGACCGAGTTGTAAAATAGTTATTTAATGCTTCTTAGCGTTGCTTTTCTAAAATCAGTATTTTTATTGCAATAATTTATTTATTCAAAATGCATCCAATAATTATCTTCACAAAGTTTCGGGACGGCATTACGAATTGAATGCAAAAAATCCCATCGCGATCCATCTTACTGCGCCAATTTGAGCTTGCTCAGTGCTTCATTTCTTCGACTAAAAACAATCTTGTACAACTATGGTCTTGGTGTAGCGTAAACAATTTACAGTTAAATGTCTCAAAGGTGTATGACATACATACGTGCACAAAATCCAATAAAATTTATCTATACAATTAATGATGAAGAACTGAAGAACTGTAGTAATTTCAAAGATCTAGAAGTTGTATTCGATCCTAAGTTATTTTTTATTAGCCATATCAATCAAATCACCGCTAATTCCTTCAAAAATTTAGGCTGCATTGTCCGTAACTGTAAAGAATTTAATGAAAATACACTGAAACTTCTCTTTAATTTATTTGCGAGGTCAAGACTTGAATATGCTTCAATAGTCTGGAGTCTTGGTTGTGAAAATCATAAATGCTACATTTATGATTTGATTGAAAAACCTCAGAGGCCTTTTCTTAAATACCTTTGGTTCAAAAGTTCTGGGAATTATCCAGAGAGAGGTTTTCCACATTGTGACTTATTACATGGATTCAACACGAGTGATCTTCAACTACGTGTCGGGCGTATCACTCTCTTGTGTTTCTTTTAAAGATTTTAAATGGCACTGTTGACTGCCCTGAAATTCTTAGTTGCATTAGATTTCATGTTCCCGCTCGCAATCGTCTCTATTCTATTTGTCTGCACCAAGAACAAATTTGCTGTTATTTTCTCCCCTACACCATATGTGTTCCAACTATGATTCTTTATATAATAATATAGATATTTTTAATACTAGTATATCCAAAATGCGAAATGTTCTCAATTCTGCACAACAACTGTAGCTTCTATAATATTAGATTACAACTTTTAGGACTATACAAATCATAGATTTATTTTGTTAATTTTTATTATCATTTAATTATTTAATTTTAGTTAAGCTATTTAATTTTAGTTATTATTTAGTTCTCTTTTTATGTTTGTAAAATTCCTGCCCTATAATTGGATTTCTGTCTGGGCAGTCGTAACCAAAATAAATAAATAATGGCAGATAACACTTATGCGTCCACGAATATTCGCGTACTTTTACGAATATTTGTGTACACATATTCGTTTATGAATATTTGGCGAACACACTCTCCACACATAATATCGTTGTTACCAATTATTTGTAAACGGCATTCGTGGCGTCGCGTTCCCTTCTTTATGTGCATCTATTTATCGACTCGAAGCGGAAACGTGTTCGGATCAAATATTTGTGCACGAATACGAACATTCCATCCACAATTGCGTACATTTCTACAAATAGCAAACATTTCTATACGAATAACACATGTGTGGAGCCGGCGGCGTTAGAAATGTGAGTGTTGAAAGAGGAGACGATCATATGAGACTATTTGCGAAGCGTGGAAACTATGACGGCGCAAGTTAAGTGTTAAAAATCATACAAAAAAATTCAACATTGAATCCTGTGAAAAACGTCGTATGAGTGAATCGTTATCAACATCTCAGTGAAAGAGATCAACCGCTTGCACTTTTGATACTTGTGTATTTGTGGCGAACCAGCCAGTGGAGTTTAATAAGCATCGACGATCGCAAATAGTCTATATGATGGTCACCTCTTTCAACACTCGCATTATAATCAATTACAAAATATTACGAGCTGAATGTAACGTCAGAATTCTACAAACTGTAGCGTTAAACTGAATTTAAATTTAAAACTTACGACGCGTCATTCAATATTACACCATTATACGTAGGTATAGAATAGTGGCGCATGCGGTTTGTCCAGGCGATTTTTCAGCTCAATATCTCGAAAACTATTGATTCTATGTAAATTTTTTATGCAGAATTATCTCACGAACAAATTTTATGATAATCAAAATTAACGTAAAATCGATCATTTACAAGATATTTAAGAAAAATTGATTTTCGTGACCTTTGACCTCTAACTTTTGTAGCGGTCCGGTTAATCGGCTTGGACTTTTGAAAAATTATTTGTGACACCAAAAGAAAGAGAATCCCGCTGGAAAATCTTCGGTTGGATTTTTTTAGAGGTTTGGCCTTTTTTTGTAAAAAGTGACTGGATTAATTGTAGAGCGTGAGTAATATGTCAAATAATTATATATGATTATTTAATCTTTCACAATACGCACTTAAAATATATTTTACCAAACACGTATTTCGGGACAGTAAACCTTGGAAAAAGACAACATTTTCATGTTTTCTTACTATACTATGACCTTCTTAATTATGACATGTTCTTCTTCACACTGTTTGTAGAGTTTGTCTTAAATTTTTCATTTTGAAGATGTATTTCACACGGTTGAAATTCAAATAAATTCCAAGGTTATATTTTGATGAAATCTTGCTTATATTTAAATAATGATAAATTCTTTACAATTTAATCACGTATACTTTATGTACCAATTATGTAAACGAAATTTTAAACATTTCTGTATGTCTAAGATCTTACCGAGGTATAATTTTATAATTTATAATAATTAATGGTAGCTGTTAGGTGCATTTCAAAACATTTTAAACTAAATCGTCCCAAATGCTTTTGAGACGATTAAACTTATAAAATTGTACACTTGAGCAGTTTCGAAATTTGTTTATAACGAATCTTTATGTTTATTCTATAAAATTAATTTTACTCTTTCTTTTTGTTTTCAGTGAAAAAAATTAATTTTTCCCATTAATAAGAAAATATAAATATTTATACAGGGTTACTGGCAACTCGATACATTCCTTTGGAGATGTGATGGGGCATGATCTAAGAAGTAAATTTAGCCCTAACATATATTATGCAAAACTCAATATTTTTTGAAATATTTAATTTTTTTTGTTTTTCTCAAAAAGTAGATCTAAAGTTAATTTTCGAAAAATCTATTTGACATTTTTAATTTTTTTTTACTGGATTACTTGTCCAATATTATAGATATCCGTTTGGAATGAAAAATATCTGGAAACATTTCGATCATGTGAACATCTGAAATAAAAACTTAAAATTTTTTTTTTTAAATCAGCTATGAAATTTACCTATTAGGTTTTTTCAAAAAAATATTAACGTAACACGCGTATAAATTATTATAAAAACTGCCTTATTTCAATAGCTATCTAACAAGGTACAATTGTTCAATGTACCCTTAATAGTTCTAAGAAAATACTAGTAAAAATAACACAAGTAGTACGAATTTTATTTTTAGATAAACAGTAAAAAACATTTTAAAAGTAGAGTTTAATTCTTCATCAATTTCATTTAATTTTCATTAAGTTGTACTTTATTTTTTATATGTCTTGCTCAAAATGGGGGCCCCTATTCCGTATACAGACACGGCAGCGTCTTCTTATTTCCGTCCTTGTTACTCTGGTTGTCAGATTATGCCTTATGTGTTGGGCAGCATCGACTATTCTTTGTCTAAGGTTTTCTATAGTATTGACTGGTGTGGCATAGACCATCTCCTTCATATGACCCCATACATAATAATCAAGGGGTGTTAAGTCATGGCTTCGCGCTGGCCAAGGTAATGGGCCCGCTCTTCCAATCCAACGGTTAGGGAAACGTTGATCAAGTAACTGTCGTACTGTCAGCCGATAATGTGCTGGACAACCGTCGTTCTGAAACATCATTCGCTGTCTGACGGCGAGAGGAACATCTTCTAAAATCACTGCCAGATCATTTCTTTAAAAAATTTCTTAGATTTCCCCGTTTAAATTTTGAGGAAGAAAGTGTGGCCCTATTAAATAGTGGCCAATGACTCCCATCCACACATTAATAGAAAACTTCATTTGGAAACTAGTTTCACGTGTTAACTTGGGATTTTCCTCTGCCCAATAATGTAGGTTGTGGAAATTTGTTATACCCTCGCGATTAAATTTCGACTCGTCCGTCCAAAAAATACTTGTTAAAAAATTTGCACTTTCTGCATCTGAATTTAACATAAAGCGGCAGAATTCCACTCTCCTTCCAGGATCACCTTCCTCCAAGCCTTGGACAGGGGTATAGTGGTAAGGATGTCATCCAACTCTACGTATCGTAGACCAAGCTTTCCATTGTGACACTCCGGTTAGTCTTGCGACTTTATTAGTTGAAATAGTTGGGTCTTCCTCAAAATACCTCAATATTTCTTCCTCATCATCTGGTTCATAAACGGGAGGAGCACCAGCGTCACTTCTTCTATATTTCACGGAGCCAGTTTCAGCGATATTTCGATATGCCGTACTGAATACACGTGCATTTGGTAAGCGGCAGTTAGGGTACCAAAGACCATATTCTCGGCGAGCTTCAGCAGCGTTGCCGCCACAGTATCCATAGACAAACAAGATATCAGCTTATTCTGTGTTGGCATACGCGGCCATGGCACAGAAAATACAATAACAACAACTAATAACAACAACTACGAGCAAAATCAAAATCTTCGATAACTAATTTAACAAGACCAACAAACTTAAGGGACACGGAGATAAGAATGTCAGTTAATGACATATATGCACAAACGTCAAAGTCAAGGACTGACTGACTTAAATGAAAATGAACGATTAGTCGTTTAATAAATTCCGCCACCAGCATTATCTTTACTAATTTTTTATTAGAACCATCAAGGGTACATTAAACATTTCTACCATAGCTATTGAAATAAGAAAGTTTCTATAATAATTTGTACGCGTGAAACGCGAAAGTTTTTATTTTAAATGTTCACATGATCGAAATGTTTCCGGATATTTTTCATTCCAAGCGGATATTTATAATATTGGACAAGTAATCCAGTAAAAAAAATTTAAAAATGTCAAGTAGATTTTTCGGAAATTAACTTTTAAGACATTAAGATCTACTTTTTTGAGAAAAACAAAAAAATTGAAATATCTCAAAAACTATTGAGTTTTGCATAATGTATGTTAGGGCTAGATTTACCCCTTAGCTCATGCCCCATCACATCTCCAAAGGAATGTATCGAATTACCAGTAACCCTGTATTTGTATTATTTTGAAATAAGTTAATGAATTGTACGATTTAATTTATTCAGAAGAAGGTAGCTTACATTTCTTTACGAGTTTCGTTACTAGTGATGTGAACACTAGGTATGTGCTTTTTGGTTGTTTATAGATTCTTACACTATTTCATATTGGTCTTTCATTGTTATAATAAAGCATGGTTCCCATTGAAACAATGAACTTTATTTCATATTTCTTACTAACTCCGTCTTGACAGAACTTTCGTATTATTCTATGGGGATTGCTGCCTAACGGCATAATGCCTTTTATCTACGAAGGTGTAAAGAGTAACAGTTTTTACATCATTTCCAGTGTGAAAAGTGGCCTTGTATAAGAAACTGTGCAATAAGAATTTTTATTACACGCTTTTATTGCACGATTTATAAAATAAATTAATAAAACTACGATAGTTTATTTATTTATAATATTGTTTCCTTAGTTACTATCATCACACATTTTCAATCACGACCATGAAGTAACGTAACGTAACTACAACTCGAATAATACTAACCGTCAAAGTGACATTTACGAACAGTTGATACAGTTTTACAAATATTCATGAAAAATTGCCCATTTCTTACAATAATTGGAATGATCGAAGATGAAACGTTGTAAGTTACACTTGTAAAAAAAATCCTTTATTGCACTCATAGCTTTTAAAAACACTCGCTTCGCTTGTATTTTTAATATAGCCATTCGTGCAATAAAAAATGACGTTTTATACTTGTATCTTAAATAACTATTATCTAGGATCGTGTAAAAAGTAACAGTTTTTACATTATTTCCAGTGTGAAAAGTGGCCTTTTATAAGAAACTGTGCAATACAAATTTTTATTGCACGCCTTTATTGCACGATTTGTAAAAAAATAAAAAACTACGCCAGATCATTTATAATATCGTTTCCTTAGTTACTATCATCACAGATTTTCAGTCACCACTACGAAGTAACGTAATTAGAATGGAGACTTGAACTACAATTCGAATAATACTAACCGTCAAAGTGATATTCACGAAAAGTTGATACAGTTTCACAAATAGTTCAAATGTGCTTTTAGAGGGCGGAATATTAAACATAATATTTTTAGTCGAAAACTCCTCTATAAAGTCCTTATTTTACTATAAGGAACGTAACCAGACTGCAATCAACAGCAACTCTCCAAGCTGTGTGCCCCGCCCAGCGCTGAATTACAAGTTACAAGTCTGGCGCGTTAAGTGTAATAATTGCATATTACCATCAAAACGCTAATGCTTCGATTGCAACAAACACCGGCCGAAAGACTGATCCTGCTTAAAGGAGCTCTCTTGCCAGCCGTTACACACCACTTGCAGACTGCAGTTTCGAGCTGTTGGCTCTCGTCAGTGCAAGGTAGGCATGTGACGACCGGCACGAGGATCCTTTGACTATTTGGTACATCCCGGTATTTTTACAATAACGACATGTAAAATAGTCAGCGGACGCCATCTAGCAGTCCAGTGTCTGTTGCAATCGAAAAATAAATAGCCTGACTGGGCTTAGCATAGTTCAAATGTGCTTTTAGAGGGCGGAATATTAAACATAATATTTTTAGTCGAAAACTCCTCTATAAAGTCCTTATTTTACTATAAGGAACGTAACCAGACTACAACCAACAGCTACTCTCCGAGCTATGTGCCCCGCCGAGCGCTGAATTACAAGTTACAAGTCTGGCGCGTTAAGTGTAATAATTGCATATTACCATCAAAATGCTAATGCTTCGATTGCTAGATGGCGTCTGCTGACTATTTTGTATGTCGCTATTGTAAAAATACCGGGATGTACCATATAGTCAAAGGATCCTCGTACCGGTCGTCACATGCCTACCTTGCACTGACGAGAGCCAACAGCTCGAAACTGCAGTCTGCAAGTGGTGTGTGACGGCTGGCAAGAGAGCTCCTTTAAGCAGGATCAGTCTTTCGGCTGGTGTTTGTTGCAATCGAAGCATTAGCGTTTTGATGGTAATATGCAATTATTACACTTAACGCGCCAGACTTGTAACTTGTAATTCAGCGCTCGGCGGGGCACATAGCTTGGAGAGTTGCTGTTGATTGCAGTCTGGTTACGTTCCTTATAGTAAAATAAGGACTTTATAGAGGAGTTTTCGACTAAAAATATTATGTTTAGTTTTACAAATTTCACGAAAAATTGCCCATTTCTTACAATAATTGGAACGATCGAAGATAAAACGTAAGTCACACTTGTAAAAAGCCTCTTTATTGCACTCATAGCTTTTAAAAACACTCGCTTCGCTTGTGTTTTTAATCTAGCCAATCGTGCAATAAAAAATTACGTTTTACACTTGTATCTTAAATAACTATTATCTACGATCGTGTAAAAAGTAACAGTTTTTTACATCATTTCCAATGTAAAAAGTGGCCTTTTATAAGAGACTGTGCAGTAAAAAATTTTATTCCCTGCTTTTAATGCACGACTTTTAAAAATTAAAAAACTACGTCAGTATATTTATAATATCGTTTCCTTAGTTACTATCATCACAGATTTTCAGTCACGACCATGAAGTAACGTAATTAGAACGGAGACTGACAACGGCCAAAGTGACATTCACAAAAAGTTGATACAATTTTACAAATATTCATGAAAAATTGCCCATTTCTTACAATAATTTGAACGATCGAAGGTAAAACGTTGTAAGACACACTTGTAAAAAGCCTCTTTATTGCACGAATGGCTAGATTCAAAATATGAGCTAGTTTCTTTAAATACGGCCATTCTCATTGTCATTGTTCACCAGCAGTGGGATGTGAAAGAACGTCATGTCTGCATTGTATGAAGAGTTTGAATGTGTCGACGACAGCAGGATGGACAGCGTCAGAAATTACGTCATTGATGGTGTGCACTTGCTGCATGCAGTTAAGTAGGATATGAAGAAAAAAAATCAAACGTACGTGAAACATATTTCACTTACTTGAAAAACCATTATGAATCCGCTATTGTTGCTTTCGACGGATATGATGATCATGGCAGTATCAAGAGATCCGAACATCTACACAGGTGCAAACATTATACTCCTCAATTTCACATATCAGAGAACACCCCCATGTATTCCTACCAAGAAAAATTTCTTTCTAATGTGGAAAATAAAAAGCAATAGATCGAGCTGCTTAAAAAAAATGAGGATAGCAACATTGAGGTAAGACAGTCCTGTAGAGATGCTGACGTACTAATAGTCCAGACAGCCAGTGGAAAACACGGCTCTGCCATTGTTTGTCAGGATACTGATATTTTAGTATTGTTGACTGCTTTGGCTCCTTTGAGTCAAGAAACATTTTTACTCAAACCAAAAAACGGACGTACGAAGAAGAAACTTTTTTCATTAGTAAGTCTTCAAAACCAACATATGCACATCAACACGTACATCCTACTCGTTCACTCTTTTAGTGATTGCGTGCAATTTATGGAAAAGAGAAATAGAACATCATCAAGCTGCTTGAGACAGAACCTGGATTGCGCCACAGCACAAACGTATTCCAAACGGCTACAGCAACTCACAGTGAAGTAGAAAAAGCCTGAGAGGCTCCATTTTATATACTTATGGCTCCAAAGATGGGAAACATACGTTAGATGAACTACGGTACGTACCGTTACAGAGATCATTCACTGAAAATGTAGCAGAGCTCGAATCACTTCCTCCTACATCAGCAAATGCTGCACATTCATATCGTACCTTCTATCAAGTACAGTTGTGGCTCGGTAATAAACTGGATCCACAACAGTGGGGTTGGGTTCGTCGTGGCAATGATTTGCACCCATTCAGGACAACCCTTGATGCTGCTCCAGGGGTCATCCTTAAGTTGATTTCCTGTGCCCGCAAGGGAAATTGCTCCACTTCTCACAGCTCCTGTGTAAAAAGCGGCGCGGAATGCTCAATTTTGTGAAAAATTTGTGAGGGAGAGGCCTGCATAAACAGTTGCACCGAAATTGCAGTTTCGTCAGACGTGCTACCCATATCAACAAAGGCTTTTGATGAAGATTCAGACTTTAATGACGTCACCAGCGAAGAGTACAACATATTCGATGTATAATTTTGCAGTATATAATTTTCTAACAATAATAATAATCAGAGCGAATTCTAATTTATATATAATATTTATTGTACAACTCATACCGAACATTTTCCATTTTTTTTGTTTAACTCGTAGAACTTATAGATCTCGGAATACTAAAAAAAAATGATGGAAAACACGCTCTAAAAATAAACAATACGTCGACTTTGCTGAAAGTGCAAAAGTTGGCTGTGAACTCAACGTAGCCCTCTAAATAGGTTAAAATTAAACAAAATGACCTAATCAGACACTTCACATTGAAATTTAATTGAAAATTTAACTTTAGTAATATATATTTTGAATAATTTCTTCAAGAATTGCATAAATACCATGCAAACATTCATTAAGGATCATTTTTGTGTTTTGTATATTTAGAAAGGCATGATTAACCTAGATAAAGATAAAAATATTTATCTTCTATGGGGTAGACGGCTGATAAGCAACCATAAGCTTACAAAATAATTACTTATGAGGTCATAAATTAATTTTTTTATCTTAATTAAGTTATAATATTTGCGGCATAACCGCTGATGTCTCAATTAGTTTCAAATATGTAATAAAAAAAATCTAAAAGTATAAATATTATTCTTAATAATTTTATAACAAAGTTTCATATTTCTAAAATGTAAGTGGCTGCTAACCTTATGTGAATGGTTCGGCCTTTCTTTATGAGAACTTTTTAAAGCAAAAGCCTCCAAAATCAGAATAGCCATAATAATTGCCAACATTCGACGCGGATATGGCACCTGAAGAAGGTGATTTTTCTTTTAATTCTCCTTATATTGAGTTTTGAAAGTTATAGCACAGCACACTTCTAATGAAAATGCAGATATGCATATAATATAGGCAGCTAATCACGCTGTAGAATTTAAAAGATTTCACTTTGAAAGTTTTCCTAATCAACTGTTTCGAGTCAAAAAAAACCTTTTGAGTCTGCTGAGATAAGATTGCCGTGCAGGAAAATTTAGTGATAGTCTAATTATAATTTTATCAATATATTTTAAATACATACTGTTTTAAGAAGGGTTTTACGAGGTGGTGAGGAGCCAATAAGAATGGTACGTACTGGGGAATTATGGGAAAATAATTTAAATGCACTTGTTGATAAGCCTATAACTACTCTTCAAAAATTAACCACAGTTCCACATTCTAAAAATAACCATCCATCGAATTCTTTATGAACAACTCCTTCATTCGTATTGCATTCAAGAAATGCATGCTATGACACCAGACGATTACCTAGTATGACTTCAATATGAAAACTAATTTTTATAAGAACAAGTATGGAGGACTTTCATTGGCAAAGTAATTTCTATAGATAGAACGTGTTTTATTTATTTATTTATTTTATTTTATCGCCTTCCATTCCACGACTTAACCAGAACACATGCGCAAATAATTACACAACGACCATTCCCTACAATATTGCCATCTGCCGCAGCTGTGACTCGAACTCAGGACTAGTATAGCATCTAGAGGTGTTGTCTCTCAAAAAACGCCACTAAATATCCATTCCTCAACCAGTATTTGAACCCGTGACCCCTTGATCTGAAGCCTAAAACCATTAAATCGTTAAAATCATTTATTTACAATTTTTTAATATTTACAAATCATTTGGTCTTAAGGTAATATGTATTTTGTTCATTTCATTTTTACATTATAAAACCCGAATATATTAGAAATGTAGAAACGGGGCGGGGGGCAGATGGAAGCCATATATTATCGGCACAAATTTATAGTGAGTGATATTAATCTGAATTTCAATTTTATTTTTTATTAATTTTACAATTTTATGTAGATTGAAAGTGATTAGTTTATATGTGTTTTATGTTTTTCCAGTGTTGAAACGGAGGAAAAAGTGCTAAAACCCGCTTTAATCTGTCTTATTATATTAAAAACCAAGGATTTATGACGTGAAAAATGTGTTAGGATTAAAGTTTTCTGTGTTTTATTAAAAATGTTTGGCATAAATAAAAGAAGAAAAGGGCGAAGAAAGGGAAGAAAAGGTATTTAGAGGGAAAGGATGTTCTGCGGCGAAGTAGGCCGTCGTTACCGCCTCTTCAGAAAGAATGGGAGTTTCTGGTGGATCAGTCTGTGTACTTTATTCGGGTTATCGTGTATCCGTACGTCGGTTATATGTCTAGTTAGTTTCGATTGCTGAATTTTGCCCCGGAAGAATTTCTCAGAGGCCTCCATGATGAAATCTTATCATGGGGACCCCGGCCCTCCGATGCAATTCAGCGATCGAAATGTATCTGTTAGAGTCTGTCAGTAGTCGCAGTATTCTGTTCTGTGTTCGTTCCAAGACAGGCAGGCATATGTCAGTGCTGGTTGAAGTATAACTTTTTACAGTGTCATCTTATTATCAGTCGTCAGTCTGATTTGCCTATTTACCAATGGGTAAAGGCAGCTAAGCGAAGCGTATGTCCTGTTAATAGCGTAAGCGTTGAGCCACTGAGCGTCTCACTAGAAATAGTATCATTAATTCTCACAATTTGGACATATGGAATGAAGAGAATTCACGTAGTATTATCCAAACTAATCAGCATAGATTTTTTTGTAAATATTTGGGGAGGAATAATAAGCAATCAGTTAATGAAGCCATTTGCTTTCATTGGCTGTTTAAAATGGAGACGTCTACTTGGACTTCCTTCAGAACCATTTTGAGATGCTTTTAGCGCGATAGCGCTTCCTCTCTCTCATTTCCATACTATTGTACATGATCACTTGAATAACACTGTCCGAAGAGTTGTATTGGAAGAGGAGGCCCATTTTTGAAATAATATTGGCAAGTTCTTACAAAGTTAGGACGTCGTCACTATATCTTTTAAATGGCAACCCTCATTTTTTGTTCTGGAGTTTGGAACAGCAGATTTTATTAAATACAGTAAATATTGATGTAGGTTGCATAAGGAAATCTTTAAGAATAAGTACAGTGAAATTTAAATATACTTTACGACGGAGAAATTTCAAAAACAACTAAATTAAATGTTCAAATTGCTTCTCATTAATAATAATAATATTTATTTATTGGTGCTAATATACTATATACAGTATTTACGCAAGTCAGTAAAATTCATTACATAAAAAAATACAAAAATGACAAACAGGCTAAAGAAAAATACACAATTATAATTTAAAAGCTCAGATCAGCGTTTAGAAATTCATTTAAACTATAAAACGCATTGTCTAATAAATATATCTTAAGGGTTGCGTTGAAATTATTATAGCTCTGATTTCTAACTTTTGCAGGTAACATATTATAAAATCTGATAGCGTAATACCTAATTCCATTTCGTGTTTTACAAAGACGTAAAGAGTCAAGATTAATATTTTCATTGTTTCTAGTGGAATAGGTATGCATTTGTGAGTGTGAGGTGTACAGATTAATATTAGTTTTTATATGGAGGAGGCATTGAAGTATATAAATGCAAGGCAGTGTTAGTACTCTTAGTTTCTTAAAAGGTTCTTTACAGTCATATCTGTAATTTAGCCGTACTACAATTCTTATAGCCCTCTTTTGTATACCGAAGACAGATGCACTGTGAGTAGAGTAGCCCCAGACTAAGATAGCAGGTACTAATCCGGAATTATCTTCCTCTTTGCCACAAGTGACCAGGGAGGTAAATCCGGCATGAGCTTGGGGTTCACGCACCGGTACTGACGCCCTGGGATATCTGTGTACGTTTGTGGATGGGTATGACATCTATCTACATCTGTGGATGGGTATCACAGGTCGCAACAAGCTCCGTCACAGGCTGCAGTGATGCAGTATGGGAGGTAGCGTTACCCAACGTCCTGGAGCTATACTAGGATCAACAGCGTGGAGACGGGGACTCAGTCGCTCGGGTGCCGGAATCGTCTGATTAAGGTCGGATGGTTCGGGCGCGCGAGAGGCTGGAGCTCTGTCGTGGAAACCTGCCTGGTATAAACCGTGTGGAGCAAGTGGGTGGTTGTTGAGGATTGCTTGCTCCATGTGGGGGTCTGCCTTAACCAGCCGACCAAGTGGATGGGAGCCACAATAAAACTCCCCCCAAGTCAAAGGTGGAACAGCATAAGTCTATGACTGCGTGGCTAAGGGGAAGCTTAGTCGTTATTATGTGGACTCCAGGGCACCTGACGCACCCTGGTTTAAATAAATGTCTGCCTGTGGTATGCGGGGCACTGCCTCAGGTAAACCGCTTTTCCTCCGCTACTCGTGGGACTGTTATGAAGCCCGATTTAATTATCAATAACATGGGCAAAAAGACAGCTAAAAGGGGCCACAAGAATGGCCCCACGCCGTCATAATGGCCCTAAATAATCTGAAGTGCCTCCAAATAAATCTCCACCATGCAAAAGCAGCCTCGAGTGTGCTCAGCAGGGAATTTATTAGGAGGAAGTTAAATATCGGGCTAATCCAAGAGCCCTGGGCACTTGGAGGACGTATCAAAGGACTCCCTACACAATCATGCAAGTTAATTTATTCAACCTTGCATGACTATCCTAGAACAGCTCTGTTGTTCAACAAGGATACTAACTTTGTTCTCCTTTCAGAGTTCATAACGAGGGACTTAGTGGCAGCAGCTGTGGAAGTGCCTACAGAAAGGGGAAAAAGGCAGGTCGTAGTGGCCTCCGCCTATTTCCCCGGTGAAGAAGGCAATCCACCCCCAGAAGAGGTAAGAAACCTCATTAACTGGTGCAAGAGGAGGAAAAAACCCTACATAATAGGTGGCGACGCTAATGCTCACCATCATATGTGGGGAAGTACTGATACAAACACTAGAGGTGAGTGCCTGTTTGAATATTTGTTGGCAAATAATATCGACATTATCAATAAGGGCAATGAACCCACCTTTATGAATGCGATTAGAAAAGAGGTTCTTGACATAACCCTTGCTGATCCACTCATAACCGACTTAATTAAAAATTGGCATGTTTCAGATGAGCCTTCCATGTCGGATCATAGACACATACGATTCGACTTGGAAGCAGCTGTAACAAGCCTCGGGGAATGTAGAATACCTAGACTGACGGACTGGAGTGTTTATAAAGAACACTTGAGGACGGAGGTCGAAGATGTAACGCATTCCATCGACACAATAGAGGAACTGGATATAGCCTCATATCAACTACAAAACATCATGACATCATGTTATGAAAAAAGCTGTCCCATTAAACAAAGGGCAATCCAAAGAGATGTGCCCTGGTGGAACAGAGATCTCAGCCGTCTCAGGGCTGAGACTAGGAAAGCTTTTAACAAAGCCAAAAACACTGGAAACTGGGAGGACTACCTACAAAAAAGCCCTTACGGAGTACAACAAAGAATTGAGAAGGTCTAAAAGAAGATCATGGAGACGGTTCTGCGAAGGGATAGACGAACTAGCCCCAGCAGTCCGCCTACAAAAAGTCCTTGCAAAAGACCACTCAAATGGAATAGGGCTACTCAAAAAGCCCGATGGCAAATACACAGAGAGTCAGCAGGAAAATATAAGAGTGCTTTTAGGTACTCATTTCCCAGGCTGTCGCATAATTCAGGGTGAATTTCCACAGGACTATCTGGATGAGGATGCTCCTCGTCCTACCAGAGAAGGAAGAAGCCTGACTAGGAAAATATTCACCCCCAATAAAATTAAATGGGCGGTATCTACCTTTAAGCCCTTTAAATCACCGGGCAGAGATGGCATCTTCCCTGCCCTACTTCAACATGGAATTGAGGAGCTTATCCCATGCCTGAGAAGTATATTTATAGCTAGCTATATACTTGGGTATATTCCCCGAGCTTGGAGGGAAGTCAAGGTGGCGTTTATTCCGAAAATAGGCAGACGTCCACCAGACGAGCCTAAGTCGTATCGCCCCATTAGCTTAACCTCATTTCTCCTTAAAACAATGGAGAAACTTTTAGATCAATATATTAGAAGTGAAATCCTTACAGGAACACCGCTTCATGCAAAACAATTTGCCTATCAACCTGGCAAATCAACAATAAATGCTCTACATTGCCTGGTTCAAGGCATTGAAAAGACATTTACAGCAAAAGAAGTGGCTATGTGTGCTTTCATAGATATAGAGGGTGCTTTTGACAACACCTCCTATGAATCCATACAAAAAGCCGCGGAAAAAAGGGGAATACAGTCTCCTACAATTAAATGGATACAATCCATGCTTAGAAGCAGAATTATTACCACAAGTGTGGGGGATGAGTCGGCTACGGTGACTGCAGTCAGAGGTTGTCCACAAGGTGGAGTCCTATCGCCCTTGCTGTGGTCAATGGTGGTCGATGATCTCCTACATAAAATGAGTAATTCAGGCTTCAACGTCCAGGGATATGCAGATGACCTGGTCGTCACTGTGAGAGGCAAAAATGAGGTCATGATTTCCAACCTCATGCAAATTGCCTTAAATATAATATCCAAATGGTGCTCGTCAGAGGGGCTCAATGTCAATCCGAGCAAAACAACTATTGTCCCGTTCACTAAAAGGAGAAAACTCAATCTTAGAACTCCTGTACTGAATGGAACAATCCTAAATTTTTCCAGTGAAGTCAAGTATCTGGGAGTAATCCTGGATCAAAAACTTACCTGGAACTCACATCTGGAAAGGACTCTTACTAAAGCAACAGCGGCAATATGGACGTGCCGTAGGTTGTTTGGTAAGACTTGGGGTCTAAGACCGAAAATGACACATTGGTCTTATCTTTCGGTTGTCAGACCTATGGTAACCTACGCATCATGCGTATGGTGGCCAAAAACAGAAGAAAAAATAGCACAGGGAAAGTTGCAGAAACTGCAACGCCTTGCCTGTATAGGGACTACAGGAGCAATGCACTCGTGTCCCACAGCAGCTATGGAAGCTATGCTTGACCTACTTCCCTTGCACTTGCATGTAAGGAAGGAGGCGGCACTCAGTGCTTTACGACTGCACCAGGCATATAAATTTAAACCAGGCGATCTGGTTGGTCACTTAAGGATTCTGGAGTTAATCCATTTGAAGTCCATGACCAAACCCACTGACTCAATGCCAATCAAACAAGACTTTGACTGCCCGTTTGACGTGCTAATTGAAAACCGTCAGACGAGCAAGATAGAGGCACTGCGATTGGAACAAGGGTCACTCATCTGGTATACAGATGGATCTAAGATGGTTGAAGGGGTAGGAGTGGGCATAGCAGGGCCTAAATGTAGGCTATCCAAAGCCATCGGTAACCCCAACCATCTTCCAGGCAGAAATTTACGCTATAGATCTGTGTGCCCAGGAATGCCTAAATAAAGGCATCCGAAGGGCAAAGATCTATATATTATCTGATAGCCAGGCAGCACTAAAAGCTCTAAGGTCCTATACCTTTGAGTCTAAAATTGCCTGGGAATGTAGACAATCCCTGAAGCAACTGGCCAACAACAACAAGGTTACCTTGATGTGGGTGCCAGGGCACGAGGGAATACAAGGAAATGAACTTGCTGACAGCCTTGCAAAAAAAGGATCTAAAGCACCATTCATTGGACCCGAACCGTTTTGTGGCCTGGCCAAGGGACACATAGCGGAGGAGATCCAAGAATGGGAAAAGGACCAGAAGAAGTCCTACTGGAGGAATACTCCAGGTCAAAGACAAGCGAAAAAGTTTTATAACTTATTCGACAAAGAATGCCACAAGGCTTCTCGAACTTGAAAAGTCCGAATTAAGGCTAATCACAGGCCTTCTAACTGGCCACTGCCCCTTGAGATATCATCTCAAGAATATGGGCAAGGCAGTAGATAACAAATGCAGATATTGCAATACTGCAACTGAAACTGCGGAACATATACTTTGTCCGCATTAGGCTAAAATTCCTAGAACAGGCGGAATTAACGCCTGAAGACATAGGGAAATTAGCCCCCAGGAAAATCACAAGCTTTGTAAAAAGTCTTGGAATCCTGGGCAACAACTAGATGTAGGGTTAATCACAAAAGATCTTTTAGGTCGAAGTGAAGTAAGGCTGTTCGAAGCCAAACGACCCCATAAAACAATCTACAATCTACAAGATAGCATAAGAAATTCTGGAATGTATAAGTCCAAAATAGGCTGTAATTAAAGTTGTTTGTGATAACCTGATTTGTCAGATTGCGCAACAGGTATATATTGCTGGAAACATTCTTGTAAATTAAATTTGTGTGGTTTCCCAAGTTAATTTATTATCCAAGTAAATACCTAAGAACTTTACACAATCAGCTGTGTCATTTTGCATATTAGCATTGATTTGGCGAAGTGAAAATACCATATTCTCTGATTCAGATGTATTTAAGATTAACTTATTCGCCAAAAACCACTCTTGAACTAACGACTGTGTATCGTGAACATTTGGTAACAAGATATTCTTTATACATAATATTTTTAGTCGCAAACTCCTCTATAAAATCCTTATTTTACTATAAGGAACGTAACCAGACTGCAACCAACAGCTAGTCTCCGGGCTATGTGCCCCGCCGAGCGCTGAAGGCCGGAGAGTAGCTATTGGTTGCAGTCTGGTTACGTTCCTTATAGTAAAATAAGGATTTTATAGAGGAGTTTGCGACTAAAAATATTATGTTTAATATTCCGCCCTCTAAAATCACATTTGAACTAAGATATTCTTTGTTACAACAGTTGTATCATCAGCAAATAGGACAAAATCAGGACTAGGAGTGATACTAGGCAAGTCGTTTACATAAGTAAGGACAAGTAATGGTCCCAGTACCGAATCTTGTGGGACACCCTCCGTAATAACGCGTGGCTCCGATTTATTGCTACCTATAGACACAAACTGAAGACGGTTAATGAGGTAAGATTTATTTTAATAAGCTCTATACTGCTGTTACTAAATTTAAAATTTTATGTGACACAATCAAAAGCTTTAGTTACTTTTAGGTACTTTGGTAGCACAGACTCTTGAGGAGCTCCAAGAACTCGTTGACAAGACAGTTGAGGAAGTTAGTACATGGGCCCAACGAGATAAACTTATATTAAATGGTAGTAAACTGTGTTCATGAACTTTACGTTACAGAGGCCTCTCCCAGTTAATCTGTTCATATATGACAATGTTATGTAATAAATACAAAATTGGTAGGTACTTATATCGATTACCATCTACTTTGGGATGTGCATATAAAACATGTGTGTGGAAAACTAAACAAAGCATTCTTTGCCATACTGCAAATAAAAGACAGCTTAGACCGTAGAAGTCTCTTAAATATCTATTATGCAATGGCATACACACATATCTCATATAATATAATATGTTGGGGCAGTGCCAAAGATAGGGAAAGGGTATTTATATGCCAGAAAATAATAATTCGACTAATTTATAAATTAAATTCCATCGAAAGTTGTCGAAATACTTTCATTGACAAAAGTATTTTAACTACGCCTTGTATATTTATATATAAATGTCTAACCTTTGTATAGAAATATATGGATCTGTTTATAAAACGAAATCAATATCATAAATATGATACAAGAAATAGAGAACTAGTAAGTGTACCAAAACATCATACAACTAATTATAAACACTCTCCAAAGTACAATGTATTATCTTATATAATAGCTTACCATCGGATATAAGAAATATTACCAACTATATAAAATATAAACGCGCTGTGAAAGAACTACTTGTGAGGGGAGGCTTTTACAGTATAAGTGAATTTTTAAATAAAGAACCTTAAGGTTGTATATATAATCGCTAATTGTATTGGACATTTTATTCGTATTTGTATTGGATATTTTACTCGTGTTTGTTGTATGTTGTATAATGTGTTGATATATATATTTTTTATTTTATTTGTATATATATATATATATATATTGAACAATATTTAGTGATTTTATATTTAGTAAATTATATTCAATAATTTCGATGAATTGTACTCTATACATACATTGCATGTATTTTATGACTTGCTATATATACTCCGTGTATCAAGAAATAGTTAATAAATTAATTTCTAGTTTCTAATTTCTAATTTCTAATTTCTCATTTCTAATTTCTAATTTCTCATTTCTAATTTCTCATTTCCGATTTCCAATTTCCAATTTCTAATTTCTCATTTATGATTTATGATTTATGATTTATGATTTATGATTTATGATTTATGATTTCTGATTTCTGATTTCTAATTTCTAATTTCTAATTTCTAATTTCCAATTTCTAATTTCTAATCAAGATATTAAGTGTAAATAAAATCTTCTTCCTCAAAACCAGTGTTTATTGTTCCAATTAATTTATTTATAGCATGCATTGTTGACATATTACTTCTAAAGCCGAAACTAAAAAGAATATCGACTTCAAAATAATGTGAAATTTGTAACTTCGGTATGACCTCAAATATTTTCCCAAAAATTGGTATAATAGAAATAGGTTTATAATTAGAGGGATTATCAGTAGCATCATTTTTATGACTAGGTACAATACGTGCTAATTTGAATACATCGGGAAAAACATTATTTAAAATACAAAAATGTATCAGGTTTGTTAGAGGAATTTGAACATATTTGATAGAATTCAAAATTTTTATATTGATTTCATAAGCGCCCTTGCCGTTTGTTATCTTCAAGTTATTTATTACATCTAGAACTTCTATGTATGATACTGTAGAGAAACTCCCCGGTATACTATAAGTATTTAAATTCCTCATATAAACATCAAATGTATTATTGCAAAGAGGTAAATCATTTATTAAATCGGTGGCGATATTTGTAAAATATAGGTTAAATTCTGTTGGTGAGATTCCTTCTAAAAAATCCTGTTTTTTTTTTTGGTTTACATTATTCGACATAGCTTTCCGTGGATTTGGTGACTGGGATATGTAGGTATCATGAGCAATTTTTTTCGCTTTGACTAGTTCATTTCTGTATTGCAATTTTTCTGTTTTTATTAAGGTTTTTAGATCTTTCGAGGGGTGCAGTTTGTAGATGTTGATTAGCAAGTGGAGTGATTCTCTTAAATGTTTAAGATCAGTATTGAACCAGTTCAGTTTAACTCAGAATTGTTAATTATTTTAAATTTGAGGGGAAAGCTATTATCAATTACACAAGATATTGTGTCAATAAATATTTTAAATTTGTCATGTACTTTTAAAGATGAATCTTTTATAAAGCTCTATTTGTAGCCTACAGTGGCTAAAGCAACTGATATTTTTTTATGCTTCGTGTGATAAAAAGCTGAAATCGTCCACGCCAGAATATTTTGCTCTTTCTATAATTTACAAGTTCGAACAATTGGACTAACAATTTAACCATGATTAGTTTTGGTGACAGAAGTAGTTAATTTGTTCAATAAAAATTATCCTGATCGGTAAACTAATTGTGGTAAAAATTCAGGAAATTTGGGCATATTGGCATTGCGTCTCTTGTAATATGATAATATTCTCTGGCTGCAGAATGCCCATCCGTATAAGGCATGCTCATTCAGAAGAACACGATCGTTCGAGAACTTTTAATTTCAACAAGATTAAATAACTCTCCATTACGCACTCTTTGTCCAAGCATATTTAATGGGGTATTTCCAAATCATTGGATATTAAGAAGAGCGCTATTGAATGGCCAGCCAGATCTCCAGATCTGACACGCCTGAATAACGTTCAATTGGAATGCCTTAAGAGCAAAATATACGTAAATCGTCCAGGGAATGTGGAAGATTTAATGGAAACAATTCATCAAGAAATACTTCTCATATTTTCGGACAATTATCCACAATGTTTAGAAAGAGTTTATTTTAACCATCTTGAATATTGTGAGGTTACAAATGGATCATTTTATATATTTTTTTTTCGAAATTTCTCTTAAGTTTAATATATTTAAAACGTAGTTTTTGTTATAATTTTCCTTATGCATGAGCACATTTAATGTATAAAAATGCGCTCTTTCAAATTTCGTAACAAAAAATGCGTGTTGATATGCTAGAGAAAAATTGATGACTTAATGGCTCTGTAAAAACTTGTCATAAAACTTTCAAATATGTATTAAAATAAACCTTTTAACATGTCCTTGCGACGTTCCCAAAAAAAATTGTATACTGTTGTCGAACTTATCCATTACTTTACAAATGCACTGTATAATTTGATTATTCAATCAATCAATCAATCAAGATGTGCTTTATTGCCCAAGAATGAGATACTCTTATTGACAAAGCTATATTTATAAGATAACGTATACAATCATAGTTATTCATAAATTAAAATTAAAATAAAGTAAGGCAGGTAATATGTGGGTAGGTACAATAAATGTTACATACATAGATATATACAAGAATACAATAAATAAATAAAAAGAACACCAATGCAATAATATTGAACAGTGGATATCTTTACACCACCATATTATGCACATCTAACCAATGAGTACATGTCATAGTTGAGAATAGATATATAAAGAAAAATATGTGAACAAGTAGAATAAATTTCTAGAATTGTCAATAAAATACTTACAATATATAAAAATAAACACATATAGAAACATATAATCGCACATATAGGTATATCACAAAAGAAAGGAAGCAAGAAACAAAACATTTTAAAATGAATCGTCACAATATTCACTAAGATTATAATAGGCTTTCTGAATCAATATGTCTTTCATCGCCTCTCTGAATGACTTTAATTGAATCATATTTCTGAGAGGTTGTATATTTTTTTGCTTTCATATATTATACTGATTGCTTCGTTAAAGTTGATTTC
Source organism: Leptura quadrifasciata (assembly GCA_963675555.1). Taxonomy (NCBI): domain Eukaryota; kingdom Metazoa; phylum Arthropoda; class Insecta; order Coleoptera; family Cerambycidae; genus Leptura; species Leptura quadrifasciata. Next base: position 50,846,640 of record OY776678.1, read on the forward strand.
GGAATGGGTAGAGACAGGGTTAGATTTAGCGCTTGTCTCGTGTTAAGTTCAGGCAGAGGATCGCATACAGTGTATTTAGTATTTTTCTATGTATTAGGCATACTGTTTCTAGAATAAAGATGCACGTCAGCGTTAATATTTTGTGGTCGATAAAATAATATTTACAATGATCCCTTGGTTTTGCTTTACATAAGTACCTTGGTGCCCTTTTAACCTCTCCACAATAAAATTGTGAGAGGTTACTAAAATTGGTTCAAAAACAAAAATTGAGATAACATTAAATCTTTACGTTTTGAGGTCCTAGGAACCCAAAAAAGTGGTTTTTGAAAAATGTCTGTGTGTATGTATGTGTGTTAGCACGATAGCGCCGAAACTACTGAACGGATTTGAATGAAACTTTGCATGTGCGTTCCTTTAATGTCCCAGAAGAACTGAAAAGGTTTTGGTTGAAATCGGATTACGTTTAGTGCCATTTTGACGCAACAAGTTGTTTATTTTATAATTACTTTCAATTTGCAATGAAACCATTGAAAAGCAGTTAAAATTCTGATTTCAACGATATATCACACTTCCACACTTTCGATTTGGTTTCCGTGAAAAAAATTAAAAACAAAGCAAATATGAGCCGTTACGTCGTGAAACTCGTCACATCACGTGTGAGAGTTTCTTCACTGCTCTAGAAGTAGAGCGGATTACGTTTAGTGCCGTTTTTATATGTATATACAGACAAATCGAATAATTAAACTACGCCTTACGGCGTCGGGTAATTACTAAGCAACAAGCTTTCGGTTCATTATTAGAGAAAATTATCGCGCGATTATCAGCGCCCTTGGTAAATTACAGCTGATAATTCCACATTATGTAATGTTGAACTATTTACAAAATTTCAATTTCATTTCATAAAACTGTTTGAAATAAGTAAAATAGTTTTGTTAACTTTCAACAGATACTTGAAAAATGTGTAAAATATTGTGAAAAAATTTCTAATTTATCGTAAAAATCCCATGAAACTATTTATTTAAATTCTCAAATTTAAAATATATCCTTTAACGTGAAACTTTTATATGCAGAGTTAACAAAAAATTTTGTCTTAATTCATTTAGTCAATTAAGCTTTCAACCACGTCATCCCTATTTGAAACATGAAGTGTAATACGGAACCATACAGTCCCACAGGCAAGAGTTGAGGTGCTGATACTGGGAAAGTTCTAGAACACCAGTTTATCACACCCTAAGGAATTAAACTAATAAGGGCCATTATAAAATGATTCCGAACAAAGAGAGAATCATATACAACGCGTGCATTGAAAATCACATATTAGACTCATCCCTGTGGAGCCATGTGGATTCATACGGGTCACGCGCTTTAACAACCCTTAATAATAGCAATCCAACCCGAATGCGGGCAGAAACACTAGTTTCCTATGACACAGCTACCCTCTTCAAACGTTTAACTTGAAAACCCACCCCGACAATTACTGAATAAACAATCTAAACATCACTGTAGGGTGTGGAGGGTCAAATTGACGTAATCTATGCCATTAATATAAATAGAGAAATTTTATTAAGTGGTGTTTGGTTTATAAAATTAATAAAAAATTATGTCTTTTGTTTATGAAAACCAGTTTTTACTCATAAATCCGCAATAATATAGAGTTCAACAGAACTATCACAAAAAATATGGAAAATAGTTCTTAATTGAATTCTATTTTTATAACCTTCACTAGCTATTGTGTCTCACGCATTTGATTTAATATGTATTGATAGATAAACACCATGACTAAGGTATGTTAACTCAAAAACTATAAACTGATTTATAATTAATCATGATCAAGAGAGAAGTTTTGCCCAAGTATTTATTTTTTCGCCGATGTGCCACATTCGTAATGGAAAAACAGTCCAATCGATTGAACTCTATCATTAGTGTATGATGAACAATTGTTTAATTATAGCAGCAGCAGTGCACGAGAAATGATTTGCAAAGGTGTGGTATTTTTTGTATATTATGTAACGTTTCAGCTGTTTACGATGTCGATGATATAGCCCATATATAATTTCTCCAGTTACGAAGATGATATATGCATCCAGTATCTGTGAATGCGTCTTCTTCTTTTCTCCTTCTTCTTCTCCTTAGAAACAACGGCAAGGTACAGTATGGACCGTTACTTTATGTGCTACGTGGACACATGATTATGTACAACACGTTTTTAGGTGATAGAGGTAACGATTCCCGCTAATTTTATTATCATATGAAAATTACTACTACCTACTACTAATACGAGTATTAGTAGGGTTTTGAAGATTCTGCTACATATTGGTACTTATCTACTTATATGTACCGCCAAAATGAACAAAGATTAACGTTATATTAGCTTATGTGCTAAAGCATTAATTTCGGCTTTGTAAGTCAATGTGAACCCGACAAAAATAATTAAAAATGAATCCAGTCAATTATCACATTTGCAGCAAAAATTATTACCAACCGAATCACTTAGAGGGAGGAAATCTCTTGCAGCTTTCTTTCACATATCAATTTTGATAAATCCGTTAGTGAAATTTTCGTTTGAATAAATTTTTATTAAGTTATTGGTTGACTGTCTTATTTCATGTAGTGATCCAGTTTGTATCTTTTCCAGAAAATGAAAATGAGAGAGCAAATTCTCGTACACTATTTACGGTCACTTAATTCTTATTGTAAATTATCTATAATAACATAGAAAGCGTTAATTTTCAAGTGATGACTGCCGTTTTTAAATGACTTTCGTCAAATTGAAGTTTTCTCTTTTTTGTACGCTTTAAATCAAATTGGTATTCTTGAGTATAAGAACAAGACTTGGCCAAATTTTCAAAGGTACTGAAATCGGTCCGTAGTGTTTTTAAGAATTCCGTCAAATAGTTATAAAGACTGACCACACTTGCAAGATTAATATTAATGCTTTGTAGCTGTTTATTGATTACATTAAATCATGAATAGATGTCCACAATTTTGCTCAAATCGCTGATTCAAATTTGCACTTGCAATTTGGTTTAAAGCTTTAATAATATCAGGAAACTGCTTGCTTAAAGCTTCACAAGCGTCACGCCTCGCGGACCAACAGGCTTTTGATAGTGTTTTGAGCGTTAGAAATTGTAAAGTTCTTGCAAAGTGGAATAAAACTTATAGCTTCTTGGCGAGACTCAGAGACAGATTCTTTTCGAAAGATAAGACGTGCCACTAGAATATTTTTTGAACGTTTTAAGTGTTAGTTTAAGAAGGGGTCAAGTTCCACTATCAACTCCAAAATTTCAAGAAAATTACCATTACGTACGCGTACTCCCAACTAGAAAGTAATAAACTAATTCCGACGTCACGTAATGTGATTCGACTGATTTGGGATTCGAGGGAATTCCAGTATCGTTTTACTTTCAAGAAATAATTCGTATGGTCTCTCTTGAAGCCCGAGGCGATAAGTAAGCCAACTCAAGTACAAAGCAATAGCACCGCCAGGTGCTGCTGAACCGTCGTAGTATCACAAACCAATGTAATTTTATTACTGTTTATATTCTTGTTCCCTTATTGTTTATTGGTCTTTGCATTATACCAGTTATCCCTTTAATAATTTTTGACACAATTTAACCGTTTCACTTTGTATTAGTTGTTGCACTTAAGTCGGTTTAATTTGCCTTTTTAGATTTTAGCATCTATTTACTTTGCCGGATGTTATTATGAAGTTCGAGGTAGGTATAAGATAGTTGTCTCTTGTCAACACGTGTTGGCCAGTTGCTTAAGGAATAAACGAATTTACGTAATATTAAAGCTGATATTTGACCATACTAATTTAATGTATATACACAATATACAATATAAGGTATATACAATAACTAATATGTTGATATACATCGATTTGTGTAGAATTGTTTACGTTTTAATCCGACATAATTTACAGATCAGTCATGAAAATTTACATATTACATACAAAAATTACCATGAAAGAAAAAAAGTTTAAAAAAATTGATAAATTTTAAATTGCCGCCCCCAAAAATTTGCCGCCCTAGGCAATTGCCTTGCTTGCCTAGTGGTAAGACCGGCACTGTGCACGTATTATTATATTATCGGTCAATGATATTGACACAAGCCCTTGCAGGATGGAATTCGCGTTTTCGTGTTGTAAAAACTTTAAGGAATTTAAGGAACTACAGATTAAATTAAACATTCACTTATATGTAAAATTTTCCCTGAAGAAGGCTAAAGTAATAATCAAAATAAGTATTTGCAATTACAGCATTCGACTATAACTTGGGTATATACCTACTCATTTTATTGTGCCTTGTTTCCATATTACAAAGTAGTTTTAACCTGCGGCGGCATCATAGTGTGGGGTAGCTAAAGTAGTAGAGCATAATATATTTTTAGCACAAAAGAATTGTAATATATGCAGTTGTGCTAATTATAGAGATGTTCGTGTTCCACTTTTTCAGAAATATAACTCACGACAGTATATTTATTATTTTAAATGAGGCAACAAACTTTTAGAAAATGCAACATATAATTTAAAAATAGTTAATACTGATGATACCCAAATAAAGTGACAGTCCACAGTAGTTATACATTTGCGCAAAAGTATATTTTATGTGCAAGGCAGTTTTCTAAAACCGTAAATATCGTTGTTAGAAAAAAATGTTTATATAATTGTGTAGGCCATCGAATTTACAACTAATTTCAATGTGACCGTCTTTACACGATAGCTGAATAGCCAAAAGTCAGATTCTGTTAAATTTTGGGTAGTAAGTTCGTGTTGGCTAGTGGAAGAATTTGGTTTTTGAAATGAATCGGGCAGTAAATATAAAAATTATGGCACTTTTTAAAAAACAATTCGGGCAAACTCTCCTACATAAACACAGATTAAATCTGGTGGGCTACATATCCTGTTTCCCGTATTCAAGTTTTACATCACCCAATCTCTAGTTATCAGATGCATTTAGTTTTACTTCTGCATTTAATGTTGTGATTTTTAATCTTCCTAAATTCACTAATTTTTAAACTTATCCCCTCAGCCTCCCTGCATTATCTAAGAACAACTAGTCAAGGAACCTTACATTGTTACTAAGGAAGTACTCTTGTGTTCTTGAATTCTTTATACTCTGCCCCCACAGCTCTTTTTCCAATATTTTCTGGAAGCAACTGGTCGTCCCATCTTATACTGGTACTAAGGAAGTATCCCTGCATTAAACTGGAGCAAAATGGTTTTGAAGAAAAAGATTTCTTGCGACCATAAAGAACAGACGATAGATGGCAGACGTACATTTTTTTAAAACAAGTAAATAATTTAGATTCAAGGTATTGACAACCTAAAAATCCACCAGAAACGTAAAATTTTTGCGCAATCAAAATGCTTTCTCTGCGCCTATACTCTGTATCTAAATTAGCGAGCACTCGACCAGTTAACGAGTGAGGTCAAATACCTGGGGGTTATGCTTGATCTGACTCTGAACTGGAAGAGACATATAGAAGTTAAGGTAAGCAAGGCATGTGCACCTTCTGGCAGTGTCGCAGAGCAATAGGCATGCCCTGGGGCTTTTCACCCAGAATCTTCCAATGGTTATACACTGCCGTACTAAGACCCATGCTGTGCTATGCAGCCATAATCTGGTGGCCCAAAGTAAGGTAAAGGACAGTAACATTCCAACTGGAGCATGTGTTTGATTAGTGTTACGGGCGCAATGAAAACGGCGCCTACAGCTGCAATGGAGTTCATACACTGCATCACTCCTCTGAACCTGTATGTGGAGGAAGGGGTGTTGAGGATTGCTCTAAGACTGCAGTCTGTAAGTCAATGGCATATAAAAGATATGGTTGCGAGACATGCCCATTGCTCGTATACTAGGAAATGCTACAATACGAATACCTCTTCTGGAGATGGGAACGGATTGTATTTCTCCTTTATATACATTTAATAAGAACTTTGAAATTAGACTGAATGCGTCAGAAAATGATGAACCCGATGTGTCGATCTATGATTCAAAAATGAAATATGAATCCGGGGTTGGGATTTACTCAGAAGAACTTTGTTTCTAAGAGTAGACGGAACCATGAAATATCATACAAGTTTGCGAATTATTTTCCTTCATATTTCAGAGCGTTTATCAGCTATACAAACAAATTACAATGGAAATTCGTGACAGTCCAATCAATCTTAAGTGAGTTTGATTTCAACAGACACTGGACCGCTAGATGGGGCCTGCTTACTGTTTTGCATGTCGCTATCCTGAGGATATCGACATGTACCAAATAGTCGAAGGATCCTCGTGTCGGTCGTCGCAGCCTACCTTACATTGAGGAGAGTCAAGAGCTCGAAACTGCAGTCTGCAAGTGGTATCGGACGACTGGCATGAGAGCTCCTTTAAGTAGAATCAGTCTTTCGACTGGCGTTTATTGCAATCGAAGCATTAGCGTTTTGTTGGTAATGTGCGATTATTACACTTAACGCGCCAGGCTTGTAACTTGTAATTCAGCGTTCAGCGGGGCACATAGCCCGGAGAGTAGCTGTTAGTTGCAGTCTGATTACATTCCTTATAGTAAAATAAGGATTTTATAGAAGAGTTTGCGGTTGAAATATTATGTTCTGTCAACCATTGTTATTATAGTCGTATGTATACACAATCCATAATTAAAACTTACAAAAGTTTAAACTGAAATTGAGCAGCGCCACTAGAAACAGAGACTTCAGGCAGCGGACAACGAATTCTGTGAAACACCCGCAATCTACCGATAAACATAATAACATGCATGTGACCATGCGTCTGAAATAAAATTCGAATAATTGATATTTGAAATCCTTAGTACACATGAACACCCCACACAATTCAGCAGTCTTGCAATGCAAATAGAATAATAGAAAAGTGCAGACTCTAAATGTTTTCTCTGTGTAAATTCGCCGATTTGCAATTTAAAAGCCTTAAGTTGCAACTCAGGACATTTTCTTACCCAGGACAGGACAAAGACATATATTCTGAAACCAGGACTGACCTGGGAAATCCAGGACGTATGGTAACCCTACTGTTTTCGAACCTCCTAATCTGCATGCCACTTTTTTTTACAAAAATGCTTTATAACAATGGCCCAGCTAAGATGGCATGCATTGCATGCAATATGAAATCACGCCAAAATCGTTTGAAATTTTCGCAGACTTCTCCACTTTTGGGCCAACGAGGGCTGCATGCCAATATTTTTATAAGGATTTTACGACACAAATTTTAATTATTTTCATCAACATACAGCACGAGAATGCGGAAAATTATATTTTTTTATAAATCGCATGCATATAATTACTAAGATATTAAATCGGTTTTAACTTTCCTTTAATAAAAGGGCAAGCGTTTTAATATGAGAGAAAACACTAAAATTTCGTTTTAGTGGAAACGCAATTTTCCATATGACCAGGAAGCGTGCAGCGGACTAGTATCCGCTTTTTTTTGTTGATACACGGTACACCCTCACTCCTCCAAAGGCATGCTGTAAGAAATCGGAGACAATCAACTGTCACCATCTCCCGGTCTAAATGTTACGCTTTCTATTGAGAATATGTAAAACGGTTCAATCTGAAAAATCTATTGAATCTATTTATTTTGCCCTCATTAAGAAGTTCGCAAAATAAAGGTACAAATATTGCAAAACAAATCTATACGTTTTTGAATTTTAGAATTAATAGTACTTTTAATATTCAGGACAATGCAGTCGTAAGGAACCAAAGATATCAGGGGATGTTTCCTTGAATTTTTGTATTTGTTATAGCATCCCTTTGTGAAATGTATAAAATAATTTACAGGATCTCTAAAGCTGTACAATTATTTTTCAAAATTACGCAAGTATGAATAACAGTTTATTATCCACCATGCACATCAAGAACTGTTAAAAGCCTATATCCCATATAAATTAAGGAAGAAACACCCTCGCATCCGTTATCGTTTGTTATAAATTTGCCCGTTGGATTTGTCAATTAGTATTCCAATATTCATTCCCATAGGTGGGGCCCCTATCAGAGCGTATGGTCGAGTTGATTTGACTATTACTAGGGTGTGATAAGTATATATGGGTTGATGTTGATGAGGGAGAACGCGAAGTTGAAATAACCCCACTTGGATCACCAACCACATCTAAACATATGTCATGTCGAGAAGCCCATTAACTGTTAGTTGTTGCCATTCATAACCACTTGAGAAAATCGTTAGATTTAAATCGTAATCATGCGGGACGCTTTTAGAAGGTTTTTAATTTATTATTTCAATGACGTTGCTGTTACATTAGAATGTTGAAAATATTAGTGATATGATAACAAACCAAGACATGGCACGGAGGTAGCTTAATTCGTTTTTAGTATAACAATTCATGACAAATGTAACATTTTATTGTATAAGGATTTTAAGTTATTCCCTGCTGTTATATAAATAGTCAGTGATGTAGCAGAACTTTATTGTTGGAATATCCCAGGGTGAATGATTGTCTAACTGCGAAAGTACATTATATACTGAGTACACTAGAATATATTGCCTAGCTGTGGTTTAATTGCGCTTGAAATATTTGAATATCAATGAACTAAATTAGATGCCTTCATTTATAATATTCCTTTGATTATTTCTCAATTAAAATTTTTGGTAGAATGCGTAAAAAAATGTTTTTTGTCTAGATTTAATTACATTATAGTTCATAGTCCAGTCAGTAGGGAGTTTTGCCCTGCAAAAGGTGGGGTAGTAATGATTTTTAAATATGTCGTTAAGGTCTGAACTTTGGGTTTTTTTTGTAAGTCTAATATGTAACGAGTTACAGCGACGGGAAAATAATAAAACCCTATTTTTGTGATGTTTTCAATTGTTTATTATTTATTATAATAATAATAAATGACTTTATTTAGAAAAAAATTGAACAATTCCATTATTTCCAGATGGGCGAAGTCTAGCCTAAGCTACTCAACTCAACCCTTACCTTATCAGTAAATGATAAATTTGTACTAATTTATAATAAGTTTCAAGGTAACATTTAAAAATTACAAAACTTGTATAAGATAACAAAAGTAAGCTATATAAAATAAATTAGATGAAAAAAACTATATGTACAACATACAATATAAAAATTTAAAAACATAATATACTGACACCAAAATAAACATAAGATATATTGCGAGTGGTAAACACAATTGAAAACATAACTACTGACGAGACAAAAAGTAAGCCCTTGTGTTTTTACGAAAACTATTTACAGGTAGATTTTTCAATCGACTATGAAGAGAATTATATAGTGACACGGAGTTATAAGTGAAGGACCGCTGAAACATAGCTGTGTGATATTGCGGCAGCGCTAATTTGTCTGCAAATCTTAAATTTTAATTGTGCATATCATGTCTGAAAATAAATTTTTCTCGGAGGTAATGAGGTGTAGATGTGGCGAGAACCTTGTGTGTGAATATTGTTAAATTATATTTATAAAGATTTTTCATAGTGAGGCAGTTAAGATTTTTTATCATTTGTGGAACATGATCGTACTTCCTAATTCTATAAATAAATCTACAACAGCTATTTTGAATTTTTTGTAGGCAGCATTTTATTGCTTTATCTAGGCATGAGAAGTAGACAGTGTTACAATAAGCTGATATCGGTACAACAAGAGTCTCACATAATTTTTTTCTTAATTTCAAATTCAATATGGAGATATCAAATCAAATCACTTTATTTATGCTATATACAAGAGTAGTATTTGCACAAGTCAATATTTACAATAAGAGAAAAAAAACAATATAAAAATATATATACAGATATCATATATACCACAATAAAACATAGAAATATAAAACAAACTTCAGATTTAAACAAACATTTTTAATCATTTTAAATCATCATTGAATTTATATGATAAAAATTCATCATATGAGTAAAAAGCTTTTTCGAGCAAGATGGACCTTATTTTTTTCTTGAAACTCGGATCTGGTAAGCATTTTATATCGGATGGTAGTTTATTGAAAAATTTTGGGGGTAAAATTTGAATTCCCTTTTGACTTTTTGTTAGTCTTACGTAAGGTATTGTTAACATATTTTTGTGTCTTGTATTGTAATTATAGTCACGTTCTTTTCTGTTTAAACCCTGAGTATATAAATTCTTTCTAGCATACAAAAGCAACTCATATATATATATATTGATGGAAATGTAAGTATATTTAACTCACGAAATTGTTCTCTACAATCAGCCCTATAATTTAAGTTGGCTACTATACATATTGCTAGTCTTTGTAGAGCAAATATTCCGTTCCAATTTGACCCTTGTCCCAATACTAGAACAGCGTAGGAAAGCACAGAGTGGCATAGTGCAAAGTATGCATTTTTTAGAGCCTCTTTACCTACTTCATTAGCTAGATTTCTCAAAATAAATGTATTTTTTGACAATTTTTTTGATAAATTTTCTACATGTACCTGCCAGGTCAATTTATTATCAACATAAACTCCCAAGAACTTTGTTGATTCCTGAGGATCAGGAACACTGTGTCCTATTTTATCACGCAGCGAGAAGATCATGTGCACTGTTTTATCTCGATTTAATGTGAGTTTATTTGCTTTGAACCAAAGCTCTGCCCTTGACTCTACCTCACACGCCACTGCTGAAAGTTGTTCAATGCTATTATTTCGAACCGATATTATTATACAACAGCTTTAAAGCAACATACGATTTTTTATTAGTATAGAGACATGTTCCTTAAAACGCATGTCCTCTTCAAAGACTAACCCAAGTTTTCTTACTTGCTTTACTATTCTAAGAGGTTCATCATCTAAGATTAATCTGATATTATCTTTAATAGTCTAATTTCCTCTTCTACTAGCCAAACAAATTACAACACATATACTAGGTTAAAGCTTAAGGTTATTGTTGTTTGAATAATTTAGTATAGATTTTAAATCGTTATTTATATTATCACAAGCAAGCTTAGCGTCATTGGGATGAAATGTATACGATAGTTGGGTGTCGTCAGCATATGACTGAATATTTGAGTACTGTACACAGTTGCATAGGTCAGCAGTGTAAATTAAGAACATAATTGGCCCCAAAACCGAACCTTGTGGCACCCCTGATGTAATTGGCCGATATTCTGACGTATTTTCATGCAATATAACTGTTTGCTTTCGATGACTAAGATGTGGCCTAAAAAAATTTACTACGTTATCATCCAATCCATAGAAAGAAAGTTTTGCACATAATAAGGCGTGATCAATAGTGTCCAAAGTCTTCGAAGAGTCTAATAGTAAGCGGTAGCGTCACCTTTATCAAGGGATCTGAACATATTGTCTATAACATTAGCAAGAACAGTAGTAGTACTAAAGCCTTTTCGAAAACCAGACTGCAAATTTGAAATAATATTATTTTCAACTACATAGTCATATATTCGTGTTTTCACTATTTTTTTCAAGAATTTTTGATAAAGCTGGGATTATCGTTATAGGTCTAGGTCCGTAAAATCTAACGGATTTCTTATCTTAGGCAGAGGTTTAATTATTGACAATTTCCGTTTATTAGGACAGCAACCTATCTCTAAACAGCAGTTAATAATATGCGTTATATGTTGAGAAATTACTGATGCGCAATATTTTATCATTAAGGCGGAAATATCATCACAGCCTCGAGCATTAGATTTTAATTCACCAATTACTTTTTCACCTCAGTGATGGTTGCAAGCTTAAAATGGAAAGATAAGTTATTATTAAATTTGTTTGAATTATAATTATTAACAGTATCTGGGCAGTTATTAGTTGGTCTAAAAACAGATGAGAAATAACCGTTAATTTCGTTTGTGTCACATAACTGGGGTGGAACCTCAGTATTTTGCTTTTGCTTAATATTCAACTTATTTATAGCCTTCCAGAGTTCTGTAGATGAGATTTTTTGATTATAAGCTAAATATATTGCTTTTTCATGTCCAATAGTAGCTACAGTACGGTTTCGCAAGTGTTTGTATTTAGTCCAATCTAAAATATTTTTAAATTTTTTGTATTTGGAGAGAGCTTTGTCCCTATCTGCCATTAGTTTTTTTATGGCAGGAGTAAGCCATGGTGGGAGAGGTTTGGAAACCCGGCGCATGCTTATTAAATAAATCTATTATATTATCCGTCATAAAATTTACTTTGTCTGCTATATTATTTAAGTAGAATATTATCATCCCAAGGGATAGATTGCAAATCTCTAAGGAAGTTGTCATATGAGAAGTTTTTAAAATCCCCTATATGTGAGCAGTTTGGAAGTGGTATGGTAAACTGAAATATCAATTTTACAAAAGATTCCTCTGTGGTCTGAGTCTGAAATAAGGTTTAAGGTGCCAGAATTTGATATGAGGTCAGGGCAATTTGCAAATATAACATCAGTTATTTTATGAGGCTTACTAGTAATGCGTGTTGGCTCATTTATTAATTGTTGGAAACCATATGAGTCGAGATATTGCGCAAAAATGTTGTCGTGAGTTTGCTCAACATTTATATCCCCCAGTATTAAAATATTGTCACACCGAGGCGTTATAAAAGATAACAAGTTTTGCATATGTTCAACGGTATTCTGAATGTTATTTAATGGAGCTCTATATACAACACAAACTAAAATTTTTATTTTGCCAAATTTAACTTCGACCATTAAATATTCTAAACTTCAATTGAGCTAAAATCGCTAAAAACTTCTCTACTTGGAAAATCGCTACGAATATATATTCCCACTTCGCCTCCTCTACCCACACGATTTTTATGAAAGAATTTGTAATTTAAAATGTTTATAACATCAACGGAGATATTGTCATTTAGCCATGTTTCAAACACACACATAATATCAAAATTATTTTCAGTAAATAACATTGAAAAGCCTTGAAAACCTGTAAACAGAGAACGTATTTAAATGGCCAATTTTACATTTTTTCTTTATATACTTATTAACTACTACTATTATACTATTATTGTTTTCCAGTTTTTCCTTTCTTGATGATCATGGTCGGATGTCCGTCCTCAATGTCAACTCCATCGGTGTTTCTGAGAACGTCGTCCTCACTGTTGATACGAACCTCCGGTACATTTTCGCATGACTGACCACTGCAGAAGCCACACACAACAGACCACTTCAACCCCGCTTTCCTGCAACCACATGCTCCTCCGCATCCTTTTCGACAAGTGCATGAAATGAATTTCAATAAGTTCTCGGGTGCTGGTTACTATGTCATTGTGAGTGGACCGGGCCCATTGCTGCCACGTTTCCAACCCCAGTCTTCTGGATGTTTTTAGATACCATACCATTGTTAGGCTTGGTGGTACGTCCTGAACGCGTGATACCGCGCAGCGTCCTTCGTTGGTGATAAAGAAGCAAGATTGAATTTGCTTTCTGTTGCAGATTTAACAAAATGTTCGTAGGGAACTTCCAAGGTTTCTTCTTCCATATTGCCACCATACAAAGCAACGAGAAAGCGTGCTCCAACCTCTGTGATGTGCTCTGGTCTTGCATCCTGATCTTTAAAGATGCTAATCCTGCGGTTTTCTGGACAAGCGAACAGAATTTTATTTTTTCTTGGTTGAAGATAGACGATGTCATGTCGCGGCCACTAAACGCATGGAAAAACAGAATATTTTTAGCCAATTCTTCACATTTCAAACTATTCGCGGAATATAATCTTTCGGCAATTCTGCCTCTTCCTGGTTTGCGAAGGTAGATGTTACATTGAGATGGCGTTAATGCTGTCAGCAGAATAAGAAGATGGGTGCAAGCGTAGAGTCTTTACAATGTACATACTTCTATATGCAATGTAAAGCAACGTTAGGCGCGGTTAGTACTTGGATGGGCGACCGTATCAAAGAAGACCGTGTCGTCGCCTCACATATCTTCCAGCGGCTTGTATATCAGTGTATGCGCGGAAGTTATGTCACCTTAGGGAGGGTTGTGTAGGTGATATGCCATTCTTCGGAGGGGATGTATAGCCGTCGGTCCCTTATCTATTAAATGTTAGGCAAGTGAAAGATCCCTACTTTTCTTAGGGAAGAGGTTCGGCAAAATTCCTGGTTGGGGGGTAGCTTGTCTACAGGCGTCGCTGATAGGCCTCAGTAGCGGAAATAGACCGACGTTAAATGAATGTTAAAAAAAAAAGAACAAGAAGATCAACGTCTTCGCCAATGACGAAAACAGCATCAAATGTTGAGCAAAACGAAATTGCTGTACTGACAATCAACACGTCAGCATCTTCTTCTGCCTGTTTAACAGTAATATCAGCCTGTTCCATCTTTGTTGTTAGCATCGAAATTAGATGGGCTTTATTGTTGTCATTGGCTAAAACTTGTTCTTGGGAAACTTGAACTGGCATTGTTCCATCGAAGAGAGCATCCGCAGACATATGGTTCTTCGATCGACGAAGTCTTTCTGCGGTTTTGGTATTCCTGTTGCCATCATCAATCGGATATCCATCGAAAACAACTACTGCATGTAAACCGTAGTGATTTAGTACGTATTGAATGTACTCCTCGCAAATGAATTCAAAAGAATCATTTCGATGCCATACAACTTTATGTAAAAGGTATCCTCCATCCAAGACATTGATTTGTTATCTCCGAGTTCCACACCTTCTGGAAGTTGTATGACAATTTTATACAATGATGATTTCGTGTCTTTGCACATTCCTTCTTCCGAGAAAAGCGACAAGGGAAAATAAATGGGTCAAGCTCGAATTTGAGATAATCCTTCAACTCGTTGTCCGATTTCTTCGCAATGAATATTCTTTGAAACAACATGAGTGGGTTGATGGAAATTGTTACTCCGCCAACTATTATGCTGCTGTTGACTGCTGCCAATAGGATGACCTTGTCTTTGCGGTTGAACTTAATGGACATGCGGCATGCGCAGTTACCGAGGATAACATTTTTAAACAATTGAGTTACTTTCATTTAAACTTTTATCGCAAATGAAACACAAATTTGCTTCGGGATTTTCCATAGCAAAACGTGGCGTAATAATAGCCCGACTGTAAGCTACGAGCACACTAAGTCACTAGACACTTAAATCACCAACAAGAATGTAGACGTCAATATATAGAATGACAGATACGCACGCGCAATTGCGAATTGTTGTACGTATACCTGAAACGTATGGCGATAGGGCCACCGATTGTATCATTGTACTCTCAAAGATGCCATATTCGTATAACCACCATCGATTCTTCTTATTTTTGGCATATTAACAAAATTATGAAATGTAAATAAAACAACGACACCAATGAAAAATGTGAGGTTAAGCAGCTATGTTTTATAAGGTTCGTTGAAAATTCAGTAAATACGTTACATTTCAAACAGTGCATTATCTCAATTTAAGTTGTAACATGTATTTAGGTGTATTTCTGTGTTTACTCCAAAGAGTGACGATGCTTGTGTTGCTTTCAGTGTCAGCTCGCGGTATCCTGCTGTACCCTCCACTGTCTGGAGTGGAGAGAGGGCTGCCGTTTTCAAAAGAAACAAAAAAGAAAGAAATTTCAAGTGAATAAATATTCCCTACTAACTTATATTACGCCACTGCGTCGGTAAGACAATTTATATGTAACAAGAAAAATCACTGTAATTTGAGATAGATATCACTGTATAATCTTATTATATTGTGGAAAACACATCAAAAATAAGTGTAATTTGTTTTTACTAAATTTAATTTAAAAAAAAATTTTTTGTCCTCTTCAACTTTCTTGAAGGCATTTTCGTCGTTGGACGCTGCGGAGCTATTTTCAAAAAACTATTTTTTTTTGTACCTTCTATTCAAGATGGCGGCTCGAGCGGTCAACCCAACCCCCCCCCCCTCCCCCAAGCTCGAAAACTTGGATTTTTGTCAAGGCCCTGACCTGAACAACATATTTAAAAATTATTACTACTCCACCTTTTGTAATAAGACAAATGCCTTTTTTGAGCCCTATTGACTGGATTATTATGTATCCCAGTCAAATTGTAGTAGCTAATTCACAGGCATCAATAGACAAGCACGACAGACTTTTTGATCATATTTACTCTGTTGAGAAAATTGATAAATTCTCACAATCATACTTCAACGAACATAATTCTTGATTGGTGTCAAAACTCAATCTCCATCATCAAAGGAGTGAAGTCGGGCATTTTACAGTCACATATCGAAAAATCACTTATTTCTGGCCTGTTGATTTATATTAATCTGCACAGAAGCGTTAATTATTAAAGTCGCAAATTAGTTTTAAATGATCTTGAATATTTTCAGAACAAATAATTGAAGATTATAAAACGATATGTAATCAAATGCCCATCTGAGGGACTAAAATTGACTGGAAGAACAATATCAAGGATAAGATAATAGGGACCTATCAGAATGAACAAACCGGTAAGTTTAAAAAATCCTTATAAATGTACCGGGTGTAAAAGAGGTACATAATAAACATATCTTTAAAACTTTCGAATATTTCCTCAAAAAAATATTGAAAGCCAAAAGTCTGGTCGATAGCCGAGTGGGTTAAGGCGCGAGGTGGCAATCGCGATTAATCACACGGACATCGCACCACCGGATTCGAATCCTGGCCCCGGCACTGGCACTGTCGGAGGAAATGGTTGTATGTCCGCGTTTTTTCAATTCCGCACAAGCCTCTGGCTTCTGGAATTGGGGGTTGTCTAATTTCTGTGGTGTTTATTATAAAAAAATTAGGTATCTCAAAAATTAAATTTGTAAATAAAGAAACAAGTTATTGCCTTATACCTCAAGAGAAACAACAATGCAGCTACGGACACGTGTTTCGGAGTTATTGCTCCTCATCAGCGTAGCGTAGCTTAGCGAATATATCTTATAAATCGATCGAAACCAACAAAGGTCGGAAAGTACAGTGCACAGTACTTCGAAACACGTGTCCGTAGCTGCATTGTTGTTTCTCTTGAGGTATAAGACAATACCTTGTTTCATTATTTAATTATTTAGCCTCGTATCATATTAAATTTGTAGTTGAAAAACTCCGAAAAGATTTTTACGAAAAACCTATAAGAATATTTAGATATTCTATCCTTTGCGAAGAGTATACTATCGAATGTAAAATTACGTAACTTCAAGACTTGCCTCAAAAAGCAAATATGTAATCGAAATTGGAAAATGTAAAATATAGCATATTCTAATATCACTGTCGATGTAGAGGTCGTTCACTTAACGAAATCTGTCTTAATGAATGAATTTTCATGAAACTATTTGCAACTTTAAATTCATTCATTATGACAAAAGTGTTGAAAGAAAACTGAAATCGATCGTACTATTTATTATTTACATTTGAAAGCATTTTCTCAGTTTGCAAATCTTTTTGCAAAAGTATTTAGAACATAATACTGAGCCTGAAGTAATATCTAGCATTATCCAAAACTATTAGATATGAGCGTTCAACTCTTGGCAGTACTTGCACTTTTCGCCATTTCTCGAACATGTCGACATTCATGTTACCATGGTTATCGGCACATTCATTTTTTGTTGAAAATATAAACTCAGCCTCATCTTTAAAATTTTTTCCTCATCTTTCTTCTTGATCAGTACTGATTTAGGGTTTGCGACATGGCATGTTCTAATGTCTAATAACTTATAAATACAATATTTACTGAATCTTTTGAAGGTATGTTTTCTATGTAGCTTCTTAAAAACCTTGTGAAACTGTTCGTAAAAACTTTCCATTGTTCCTCATCTTTCACTGTTAATTTAATATTTACGCCTTTTAATATTTTCCTTAAACCTGAAATACTAACTTCAATAATATGTAATTAAGTAATTCTTGATGTAATTCTTCCAATGGTATAAGTTGCTTTCTTTCTACCATGTTGTATATATCTCTCAGCATTTCACATTCCTCATTCTCCTGTATCTCTTCATTTTGAACTTTTTCAAATGCTGGTATGCTAGAACAAAAATGAACAAGTGTTATCATTGATATTGTGGAAGCTAAAAATGCGGTTACGATAGGAGCCAACAGAGGAGTCTGGGAACAGCTGAAATAAGGTACATAAATGTTTGTTTATAAATGTTTATTAACCGTCTTCCAGGCGACCTGAGTGACCCTCTTATGTCTAAGAGATCTAGATTTGTCTGAGTAAAGGAGACTAGGCCCTACAGTTTATAGGGTTTGAACCACTGGCTAGGTATGCATGGAGAGAAAGCTAGAGCATAAATGTTATTTCCATGCTATCTCACTGATTTTATTTAACAATAGTCAAATAATAAAACTGCGGGGTGGTACAAGACGCGCGGCCAAGACACGTAGGGCTTGCAGAGAAGCTAACACGTTTAGTAATATCTGTCAATTAATAACAGCTCGTATCATCATTCAGTATATTAAAATTAATGATTTTGCCAGCAATAGGCTAAAAGTAATTAGGGAAACAAACCTTCAAGCAAATGAGAGTACTCCTTATATTGTACAGGAAGAATATACAAAAAACCTGCTTCAGCTAATGCGAATGCTATTTAAAAGTGACATTTATAGAAGGAAAAAATTTAAAATGTTAAGAACATATTATATTTTTGTATTTTTGGACCTTAAGGGTAATGACATAGAAAATCGGCCGGATGATAATGGTAAGGTAGGGTGAAAGCAGAGCAGATGAGGGGAAAGGAAAGGAAATTTGATGGAAGGAAAGCTAGACGCGCTGTCCACTGAGCCCCTGTCCACTTTGTCAGCCATCTATTCTATTCTCGTGAAACCTATGGGACTGAAGAAACCGTAGAGAATGATATCATAAATAGGCACGAAACCAATTTAAAAAATTATAAAACTGACGTGTTCAAAACAGGAACAATTCTGCTGAAAAAAAAAACGCTAATACCAAACAGCAACAAGCCAAAATACAAGTAGATAACAGCAATTGATATGATCATGAACAACTAAGAAAGGACCAAGGACATTGGGAAAGGTTGATAAGAGAAAAAGGAATACCACTAGAAAATCGCAATGACATATGCGCTGTCGAAATCGGAAACAGAGGAAGTAAGAGGATTACAACTACAGAAGCAAAAACATAAAAGCAA
Organism: Leptura quadrifasciata; assembly: GCA_963675555.1. NCBI lineage: Eukaryota > Metazoa > Arthropoda > Insecta > Coleoptera > Cerambycidae > Leptura > Leptura quadrifasciata. The sequence continues at coordinate 50,865,663 of OY776678.1, forward strand.
GAGCATATCAAGAAACAATGTGGAAACAAACACCTATAGTTTTCGTTCTATATTCATATACATAATTTGACTCTCGCTGCTGGCGACAATCACAGACTACCAGACTGGCAACTTCCCTGAGAAATTTATCCGTTCAAGGTCGAGGCAACAGAAGCCAAATTCAGATGTCGCTCTTAACGCAAATGTCGTTTGTCACGTCAAACGTCATCCATTGTTATTTATTATGTACTGTGATTGTGTTGTGCTGGTGATAGTATTTTTGTAGAAACTTGACTTTTTAACATAGGACACGTAGTTTTTAGTGCCCTTTAAAAATTTCGATTTCCAAAGAGGAGTTAGGTGAGTGTTATTGTGCAAATATACATTGGATTACAGTAATATAATAATATAATATTGCATTTTACAGATTATTTCTTAAAATGTCTTCTGCCTTCTGCATTATTGTGGAACTGAAGAAGTTGATGTGCAAAAAAAAATTACACTATTTTCCCAGGAACCTTCATAAGTAAGTGTGCATTTGCTCCAGTCTTTGTTTTCAGTTTTTGGTTTTTGCACAGTGCAATATATATTTCTAAATATCGTAAGACTACTTTAAATTATTGTTCTGCCTTACCACAGTATCTACTTCAAATAAATAAATAAATATTATCGTTTTCAGATCGAAAATGTGGCAGGACTTAATGGGAATGAAAGTGTAATAAGCACTTCACACTAGAGTCATACTCAAATGATACCGATTACATCCTCAATAGAAATGCAGTTCCTACCCGGTATCCATGTAGAGACACAATAGAAATACAAAGAGATTGTACATCTGTACCCACACAGGTCGAGGAACCCAAAGAAGATATATGTCTACCATCGACATCACGTGGTCTTTGTGTTTCTTCTGCACATAATGAGGAATTAGAAAACCCACATCCAGAAACATCTAGTAGTGTGCCAAGTACTCCAGTTGATCGTTCATCAACACCTCTACCATCGTATACCAAATTTGGGGGATTCAGAGGCCAAAGTTCAATTTTAAAAAAATTGTGTCAAGAAGATACAACCCCAAGGAAGAAAGTTATGTTTAAGGTAATTTCAAAAAGGCAGATCACATACGAAAATTAAAAAAGTTGTGTAAAGAGCGAGCAAACAAAATAAAAGAAATGTGTGACCTGAGTAACTCTGATGTTGTCAGAAATATTTTTAAGGACCTAAAGTCAAGTACTGTTGACTTTTTAATATCTCAACTACGCTGTGCAAAACCATATATTTCATCAGGTCCAGCGGCGGGATTCTAAGGCTGGTGTGGTTTCTGTGTTATCGACAGAACGATGTAATTTGATTACTTACAAATTTATTCGCAATTGACTGATGCATGCAAATGCAGTCTAAAATCTCACATGGTGTTTTCTTTTCGTTGGGCGTATATAAATTTTGTTATTTTTGACGGAAGACATTGTATTTTACTGTATATTTTTGATCTTTCTTAAATTCTGTTTAAAACCATGCAAGCTTTATTACACATTAAGTGATTCGTTGACTGATTATTTACCAGCGTACCGTAGACACTGTTGGCGCTTGCGGAAAACACACCGCGCCAACCGGGCTGGCTATGTCTACACGGCGCTGGGTCGTATTTAAGTATGATTGTCGCACAGACTATCAGACTGGCAACTAAATGTTAAATTTTTGTCCAGAAATCTATCGTTCTCTCTCTCCGATTTGCGGAAGCCAAATTCAGAGGGCGCCACAGTTGCAGACGCGGGAGATTTGACCATTTGTTTACTTTAACTTACAGTTTATGAACATATTTGACATTTAAAATTTGTGATCAAAGTGCAATGCCGTTTCATGCTTAATCTTTGATCACAAATTTCAATGTCAAATACGCCATATTATATATTAAAATTAAATTAATTAAATTAAAAGTCAAATTTGTAATACATCATAGAACTTTATTTTGTCAGACATAAATAAACATGTAATAAAAAATATGACAAAGGAAAAATACATAGTAAAAGAAAGCATAAGAATTAAAAATACACATATCCTTAACCTAAATAGATACTTTAAAAATTACATCATGAAACTTGTATTTTTATGTGGTCGAGTGGAAGAGCAGCTTTGCTGAACTCCGCCACAAATAAAGACAGTTTATTATTATTATTAATATTTAAGGCACTTTTGTTTTATTATATTCAATTAAACTATCAATATCAAGAGAACCATATTTATATTTTACAATAACTTTCTTGCTAATTTCTTTTCGTGTGCATTTATTAATTGTAGTAAATACTCGCCTTGCAACCTCTTACATGATAACAATGTTCTCCAAATTCGAATTTTCAGTGATGACGAGGTTAGTACCTCAATAAAAAAAACTCAAGGCAAACATGACTACAGTGGCCGGATTCTAAGTTGCTATCGTATCAAGTCGATACGATACTAGTGGTTCTAAGTATACTATTTTATAACAATTTTAACTCTTAATCGACAGAATATGCTCGATACCAAAGAAGTTATTGTTTCAGTCTTACGATATTATAACAGTTTACTTTATAACAACTTAGAATTCCAACGACACGTGTTTGAAATTAGTTGCTATCGTATCGATTCGATACGATAGGAACTTAGAATCCGGCCACTGTAGTCATGTTTGCCTTGAGTTTTTTTTATTGAGGTACTAACCTCGTCATCATTGAAAATTCGAATTTGGAGAACATTGTTATCATGTAAGAGGTTGCAAGGCGAGTATTTACTACAATTAATAAATGCACACGAAAAGAAATTAGCAAGAGAGTTATTGTAAAATATAAATATGATTCTCTTGATATTGATAATTTAATTGAATATAATAAAGCAAAAGTGCCTTAAATATTAATAATAATAATAATAAACTGTCTTTATTTGTGGCGGAGTTCAGCAAAGCTGCTCTTCCACTCGACCACATAAAAATACAAGTTTTATGATGTAATTTTTAAAGTATCTATTTAGGTTAAGGATATGTGTATTTTTAATTCTTATGCTTTCTTTTACTATGTATTTTTCCTTTGTCATACTTTTTATTACATGTTTATTTATGTCTGACAAAATAAAGTTCTATGATGTATTACAAATTTGACTTTTAATTTAATTAATTTAATTTTAATATATAATATGGCGTATTTGACATTGAAATTTGTGATCAAAGATTAAGCATGAAACGGCATTGCACTTTGATCACAAATTTTAAATGTCAAATATGTTCATAAACTGTAAGTTAAAGTAAACAAATGGTCAAATCTCCCGCGTCTGCAACTGTGGCACCCTCTGAATTTGGCTTCCGCAAATCGGAGAGAGAGAACGATAGATTTCTGGACAAAAATTTAACATTGAGTTGCCAGTCTGATAGTCTGTGCGCCGTGTAGACATAGCCAGCCCGGTTGGCGCGGTGTGTTTTCCGCAAGTGCCAACAGTGTCTACGGTACGCTGGTAAATAATCAGTCAACGGATCACTTAATGTGTAATAAAGCTTGCATGGTTTTAAACAGAATTTAAGAAAGATCAAAAATATACAGTAAAATACAATGTCTTCCGTCAAAAATAACAAAATTTATATACGCCCAACGAAAAGAAAACACCATGTGAGATTTTAGACTGCATTTGCATGCATCAGTCAATTGCGAGTAAATTTGTAAGTAATCAAATTACATCGTTCTGTCCATAACACAGAAACCACACCAGTCTAGGAACCAGATTAGGCGTACAGGACCGTATGAACTGTAATCGCGATGCGATTTTATGTTTGTATGTACCAGTTACAACAAATGTTTGCAAAACCTCGGTGACACACAGAACATCTTAAAGTATTGTGAGTTGCGCGTAGTAACAAGTGCTGTGGTATAATTTGATATAAGTATAGTTTGAAGAATAAATACATAGGTATTTAGAACATCAGGAAATATACAGACTTTATTCATGTTTGTGTGTAATACTTGAATGTTTATAGTTATTTAATAAAGAGGAAATTAGTGAGCCATGTAGAAACTTTTCTGTACACTCTTAATAAGAATCTGTACCACAATGGAAAATAAAAAAATTACTTTTGAGCATTTCTCATCTCAAAAGAATGTTTTAGTATTCTGTGATCTAAGAGTGCTATTTTAATTGTCATTTTCGAGCACTAAAGTGTAGAAAGTGACTTCTGACCCTCGAAAACTAAAAGAGATCTATACTTTACTCGTTCAAAATGATTATTACAATAGCAATAGCGCACTTTTAGACCGTGGAGTGCAAAAAATTAAATAGTTTATAACAATATACCACAAAGCGATAGTGCTTTTTAATTCCTCCTGTAATTGATCCATCACACTCGGTGATAAAAAATACACTTAGTCCCTTGGTATAATTATAGTACCCTATGTATAGAAACTGTATTTTCCAATAAACGGCACAACCGTTTATTAGAAAGTAATATTTAATAGCAGTGTCACCAACAGATAATTACTGAAAATGTATGAACAAAAATAAACTAGAATTATTTTGCAGACATCATATACCAAAATCGACAATCGTACATAATTTATAACCTTAATTCCTTCCAGGATTTAATATATTATTCACATATTAATTCGGGCATTGTGCAATAGTTTGAATGAAATTGTAGTGTTTTAATAATGAATACAACTGGTGCATCCTTTGCAATTTTTTTTGTTATCAAATGTTTTAATCATAAAAACATTGTAACTATCTACTTTTCTACAAAGAAACGGGGAGGAAGTAAAAAGGATATATAAATAGCCATTACTTAATTTGGGCAGGTTTTTTCATATTTTGGTAGAGATCAAAATACTGTCAATCTTAATAAATAAAAAGTAATTAATCCCAAAGATATATAATCAGCAATACTTTTAATGACAATATCATTTCTTAATATTAATATGAGCAAATAATTAAACTAAGTTATAAGCGATATTTTAAATACTAAAAATGACAAATTATGAGCCCGACCCTGCTTTGCGGCACACGAAGCAATGTCACCGCTATGCTGCTGCCATGTAGTAGCAACACGCCCAACTATTTTACACGAAATTTAACATATTCGTATTCGACACAATAACTTTAATAGGAGGATAGGAGCATTTTTCATGTTATTTTATTTTATACTACATCGTATTAAATTTTATTTGAATATGTAAGTCCCTTTGTGAAATACAAAACAATTTATAGTGAATTTGGGACGAATGAGTGGTACGTTCGCGTTAAATAATCAAGGAGGAGAAAATTTTAGAAACGCCCCGACGTATATGTCCAAAAAGTTATAGAAAGTTTCTGCCTAAAGACATATGTCCAGATTATATTTTTTAAATAATCGATTTTAAAATTTGGAAATCTGTAAGCGCCATAAATATCTGAGCATATCTTTGGTATAATGTCGTCGTTGTATTGTATTGTGTAATCGAGTATAATCATGTAAAGTGGTTATTCAATGTTGAAGATCAGGGCAATTTATTAAACTAGTTGAATGGGTCATTAAAGTAGTAAGCAAGACAAATAATAAATAATTATTAGTATTTATACCATTTATAGTTTTAATTTTTAGATTTCGATATTCAATATTTCTTTTTTACGTATTATGTTCAAATATTTACTTATTGACATACAATGTGTCACAAATTGGAGATTGATGTAGATATATTGCTATGTCGGTTATTGTTAGAAATAGAAAGGCGGTTATATGGGGAACTTTCGAAGGGACTTGTGATATTTGCGACACCCCTTTTAAATTTCACCTAGTTATCTCGTTTTCGAGTTAATGCTACTAACTTTGGATTTCCTTCTGGTTTCCGTATTAAATTATTACATGATTGAATAGTACTTTAAACACCCGTTTCAATGATTTATAAAAGTGTTAGAAAAAAATGTTTTACTGATATTTTTTTGTCCAGCTACTAATTCCCATCTCCTGTGCATTTATCTTTTGGGGCGCTCAACTAGCACCAAAGTAACAATAACTGAAATGGAAACCTCGCAAGAGTAACTGTTACATAACCGCCACTAAATTTTCGAATTTTATGATAAATCTTCGCTATCACGAAGTTGCCACGCTCTTTGTTACTTTAAAGTTATTTGTAAACTTTTCGGCAGATTCCCCGATATTGGGGATGTCATAGTTACCTCCATGGCTTCAAAACCTTCAGAACATGAAGATGACAAACGATCGTAACAGCAACTAACTTATGCTGCTAAAAAACGACTTCAAAGTTGTAACCACTTTTAAGTAGTTTTGATAGTCGCTGCAACGATCTGAAGATCTTCATTATCTTTTTGAAGTACTTGTCACTCTAAATTTAAACTTTATGCGACCTATAGCCAAAATGTTCTTGTTTCATGAAATTTGCACCTGTTGAAGTTATTAATAACTTGTAATCTGAAATCAACGTTGAAAATGTAATTTTAAAAATGCCCGATTATTTTCCAACATAGGCGTTATTATCCATAACAGGTAGTACTAAACCTAAAGAAAATAGGCAAAAAGATGGTCGATTCAGAGAAGGGATATTAACATGTTTTCTGTATGTTGCGCGTGCAATGAATAAAATCGTATTTTTGAAGGAGTTTAGAAAATTTTAACAAAGTAGAGTTTACAATTGATTAAGTTTGCGGATGCGAAGTGAACCCTCTGAGGTTTAAAACAAAACTGTTGTCCAGTTACACAGGTACAAGCGTGCCAGGGATTAGTAACGTGCGGAATTTTTCTACAATTATGATCACTTGGGGTAGACGTTTATTATCATGCCGGCTTTCTTGATCTTGGGCTTAAAGATTTTACGAAAGAAAAAGTTCAGCGGTTATAAACTAGAAGAATATATATTGATAACGAAATTATCTGATCGTGACACTCCATTCGGATTGCAAAAAAGTTTTATCAAGTTGCTGCACTTGAACTAGCTTGGAGGGGTGGAGAGGCAGTCAACTGTACGTTTGATCATTTCAAAGAAGAACTGGGCCAGTACGACAGGTGAGAGGGCAACTGCCAGACGACCGCATTAACTACGACTGCCAGTAGTTCTGTTAAAGACAGACCTTTAGTTATATGGCACGTTCAACAGTGTCACACAATTTGTCATGGTTGCCTGTTTTGCATACGATCTTAAGAAACTCTTACCCACCAGTTCCTGGGTATTTTCAATGAAGCAAGCGCCTTCTTTGCCTCTCATCCTCGGGTTTTCTCTAAACCATTAATATTATTATGTCTCCAGTTGTATAATTCGTGGAAAAATATGATATGGAGTCATTGTAAACACCTCCACAATTACGTCTGCCTTGTTGTTTCTTCACTTGCCTTGCTTTTCTACATTTTATCTTTTTCTCAGTTTAGTAACAGGAGTTTCTGAAATAGCGGTACTAGTTTGTGAATGAAGATGGTCAGATAGGCATTCTCCAGAGGAAGTAATACTAAGCCCATATCCGATGTATAATTTTCATTAAATATATGCGATATTTCCTAGAACAAGAAAAATATTAAAATATTGTTATGGCCCTGTTGCATATGGGACCCGCAATGCACATGTGTGTTTTGCGGGCCGCATATCATTAACGGCCGCTAGTAGGTGGTCGCGCGTCCCCCACCTGGCTTCTGTCTGTTGTCAAACGAGAAAAACTGTTTGGCGGTATGTACATGGTTGGTAACTCCTCAAAACTTTATTTATTCAAGGCATTTTTGTGGATTTTGGAGTTATCAACATCAAGAGAATTTCCTCCGTTTCTTGTTGTTCTGTTGAGCAGAATATTTTGTTGTAGGAAGCGAACTATAACTGCTGGTGTAGGATTTAAGTCTACAGGTAAGTTAACCTCATTATCGCTATTTTACCAGGTCTCTATCAACGTATTTCACAAATTTATAGGCTTTCCTTTAGAAGTATCTCGTTGGTTTGAAAGACGGACTCGTCCCATTCATTAAGCTGTAGCCTTCTATAGAAGTTTTGATGGATTTTTTTCCCTCAATAGTAAGAGGTAAGTTACATTTCTTTTGTGAGTTATGCCTGACTTAAATTGTTCTCATAAGGCACGTTTCACGTGCATTTCCGACCGTGCAAATTATATGTATATTTAGGGTCCACGGACGGGGCTAGAACGCCCACACACACACACACACACAAAAGTAGAAAGTTCCACGGAAGGAGCTTCCACGCACAAGAGTAGAATGTTCCATGGCTGGAGAGGCTCTAAATCAACCTCATCGTCTGGTCTATCCCTTTTTTCCCCGAAGACTCCACCGTAGGGCTGCAGTTTCTGCATCGTCGACGTCTGAGTATCGTACCACCCTTGATAAGTGTGTTGCCTTCTTTTCCGGGGACCACCTTCAGTGGTTCTGCGTGGCTATATATATTTATATTTACTTTTTCCATTTTAACTTGTGTATAAATTTAAAGCTTTTACGCATTTATTATTACTTAAGGATGTTCTCTAATCAGACCCATTGTTTCCAAATTTATTTCAATTTATCCTCACATTGTAAACCATGTGTAGCTATACGAGGGATATACCTCTTTATTTATGCTGTAACCTATTAATCAGAATTAGCCACATCATTGAATATCGCCAGGTTTCATGTTAGAGAGCCAGAAATTATTTGTAAATACTGTAATATAGTGCATTTCATGTTTAAAGATAGTGTCATTATTTTATCTGCGACCACTACGTATGGAACCCTCAGTGGTTTATGTTAGGTAAGTAAACTAATATTTTATAATAGTTTATGTTAAACTTCGGCTTAACGCCCTGAGATTTCTGAGCTAGTGAAATTTTGTCGGGGGCACGTTACATCACTTATCCGGGCTAAGTAGTGTCTGCGATATGCTACGCCTCAGCAGCTCAAGTGTTTTCTTTTTGTATTATCTTGTAACCCTTATTATCCAACGTATTGTTATGCTCTCGTAAAACATAGCAATCCTGAAATTACGGAATATCGATAAAAGTTGTGTACTGTATGTAGTTTTACTAGCAATAGTCAATACCAAATGAAGAGTACAGCCAAAAATGGAGCCGTCAGTTTTTGATAAAACAGATATTATGTCAGTCGTCGTTCTAATAAACACGCTCAGTCAGAATATAATGATTAAAATATCAGCGTACAGGCTAAAATAGCGGTATGTACGCGCACTGCCTGCTAAAAAGATGCTTTATCGAGTCTGAAAAATATTTTTGATACAGAATTGTCTTTGGATAAGGAAACTAAAAAAGGAAGAAATTCAGTAAAATGAGTGATGAAAAGAAATTGTTAAATCTGAGAAGCCACGAGATTGGTGAGGACTGCAGGTTTAAACTTTATAAGTGCTTTCAGAGGTAGAAAACGAATCATTGAGCAGTTTAATTCACCAAATTCGGTCAACGAACAAAATTTTTATTTATAAGGCATAATAACATTTACGCCTGTAAAGCAGAGGAGGCCCCGAAAAGCAGAAGAAGATGCTGCACTTCATGACGCCTCCTATCATTACAGAATACAGTTCTGTGACAACAATGAGAAATTACATGAAGTTTCAATATGCCGTAAAGCATTTTTGTCAATGCATGGCTTTGATAGAAAAAAAATTAAATTATTGCAAAAGGCTTTTAGAGAAAAAAGTGTAGCTCCATTAGATCGTAGAGGTAAACACTTTAATCGTCTTCACAAACTTTCTAAAAAATGCAATAAGGATACACATTAAATCATTTAAAGATCGTAGGAGTCGCTACAGCCTAAACAAATCAATAAAATTTTATCTACCTGAAGACTTAAATGTTAGAAAAATGTATAATATGTCTTCTAAATAGTTTCCTGAAATTCAAGTGTCATATGAAACGTACAGGAATAGATTCACACCAGAATTTAATATAGCTTTTGGTTCTGCTAGACTGCATAATGCTAAGCTAAAGGGTCTGGAAACAGATAAATAAAATTTATTCAACGAGTCAGGTCAAGGAATCTTTGCAGTTCAGATCAATTGGAAGGGATATTAAGGATATAGGAACAGACAACAAATTGCACAAGATAAGAACTAGAGTCGGTTACAAAAGAAAAAAAGAGGCAAAAATAAGAATTCCACAAAGCGACCGACTGAAGTTATTTGTTTAGATTTCTCAAGAACCTTAAAGTCGCCAATATTATAACGGATGGTGTTTATTACAAAAGACAATTAACCGTTTATTCATTAAATATTCATGTAATTTCGACATCTCAGGCAATTTTATGCATGTCTCCTGAAACTGCGGGAAATAAGAGATGCGACTCTGTTAGATCTTTACTACATCACTTTTTATACAATTATCTGATCTGTGAAGAGGTTCACTATATCGACATATTTCTTGACTTCTGTGGGGGTCAAATAAAGTATTACACCATGCCCTGTCTGCGTCACTATATGGCCCATGTTGAAAAAAGTCTAGATTCTATTAAACATTTTTCCAATAAGACGACAAAATTTTTGATTTTTTGATTAATCAGAAAAGTCAAACAAAAATACTCAGAGACTGGATTGAAGTATTCAAATCTGCTAGAGTTCAGTCGGTGGTCTTAGAGGTTGCTGAAGTGAAACAAGCAGTCTTTCGAAACATTAAATAAAGGTATAGACTAAACCAATTTGGGAATTATACATAATAAAAGAACATCCTGATCTAATTTGTACCAGGAATACATTTAATGGATTATTTGAATCCAGCCCGGTAACAAACGCCACATTTAAATCCACTCCAAAACTCAAAGAAGGAGAATTCAAACTCCCTGATTATTTATGTGATGGTAAATGATTTTACAAGATTATTTTGAATAGTGGTGATTACAGGTTATATTAAATTTTTAGAACTGTTACTAATAAGTTACTTGAAGCAGCAAAATCTTCAATATTTAAAAAAGTTTTGTGGGCCTAAGGCACAGGGCTACCTTGGAAACATTGTATATTCTAAAAACTAACTACCTGTCTCTCTGGAACTGATTACCAAGTTTTTTTTTCCTTTTTTCTTCTGTGTTCTATTTGTCATATACTTTAGATAAAAGTAATAAATAGCGTAACAAATGTTTCGTGTAAATCTCTGTTACTTCCAACAATCCTATAAAATCATTGGGTAACAAAAATATACTGGATTGAAATCTTTAAAACAGGTTTTCTGTAAATCGCATTTTGTGACAAAGCTGCTTTTTTGGTTGTGGTCCTAAAATATGAATGTTACATTTATTCATATGGCCATCTCGCCCGGAGCAGTTTTACAGACAACAAAATTTTATGGTAAATTTATGAATTAATTTTTGAACTTACATTTGGCATTATGCCTCTTCAATTTCAAGTAACATGAGAAGATTTGGGTACTGATTTTCAAAATGATCAATGCAGTATGGGTGATTTACGTACATAATTACTAAGATGCATATCACTTACACGTATTCACCAAGTTGCTATAATAGTGTTGTTAAGGATATTAAAAGTACAAGAATTATAAGGCTCCAAAAATATTTGAAACCACGTCATGATTTTTTATTTGCGCATTTCATAAAATCTCTAATAAAATTAGTCGAATAGTAAAGATCCGTATCTATAACGTTGCAAAATTTACAATATTTGATTTTGCTACCTAAAATTGTGGAATTTATAACACAAAGGTTTATTTTTTCGGTTTTTTTCTTGTCAGATGGATTAGACTAATTAGCAAAAAGTTTGTTAAAGATAGATATTCTTTCTATTACAAATATAAAACTGTGCGACAAACTTGAATTATTCAACAAATAATTCTTCTAATTGTCCAATTAAATGAACCAGAAAATTAAAACAAGAAAGAAGTCTTTGTTAATTGTATGTTAAAGTTAAAATGTATATTATGTATGTGAATATTATATTACGCACAAAAGTTAATGAATGGAACGAAACCCGTCTGGGAGTGCCTTCTATAAAGTTCTTAACATATATCCAGGGTCGGAACAAGAGCGAGAGCAAGAGGTTTGAGAAACGGTATACATTTGACAAAACAATCTTAACATGCTTTGTAAATCGCATTGAACTTACCACCTGGCATCTAAAAACTAAAATTATGCAGAATAACGTCAATCGGCGTTGAATACTTAATTCTAGTAGCGTCAGCTAAAACTTTATGACTTAGAAAATTGATAACGAATTGAAAATTGAGAAATTTTAATTAAGACATTTCCTCATTTAAAATACGTACGATATACCGTATGTTTATTTTACGAGGGCCACATCAAATATCTCGCTTAATATCTATTGTAGAAGAATAAAATTTTAGAAATAGTTATCCCATTTTTTGTGAGCTATATATATATATATATATATATATATATATATTTCAGTAAAAAAAATTGAAATCCATAGCCTATTTTGTGAAATATATTACAAAAACCTGAAAAATAGGAAAACCACAAACGAAACGGTTATAGCTTCCTTATGTGAGGAGATACGAACGAAAAAAGTTAAAGGGATGAAAGTTGACGGTAAAGACAATAAGAATAGCAATGTGTATCAAAAAATTCGAAAAACGCAGTTGGCTTTGACATACGCTCTTGTACAAAAATGAAAAGAACAAATCTCAAAGTAGGCCATGAGACCATTAATTCCGTTTCAGAAATAAAAATACGAGTACAAAATGAACATCCAAAAAATCGAAAAACTATGTATAACAGTACTACCTACTACCCTACTGAAAAGAAAATGTGTGTATTTATTTTTCTAACTACAAATACTCAAATTGTGTGTTATGGGGCTGTTGCATATGCGACCCGCAATCCACATGTGTGTTTTGCGGGCCATATATCATTAACAGCCGCTAGTGGGTGGTTGCGCATCTCCCAGCTGGGAAGAACGGTCACGTGACTTCCGTCTGTTGTCAAAAGGGGGAAAGACGTTTTCGGTGTGTACATGGTTGGTAATTCCTCAAAAACTTGATTTATCTTCTATCTTCTATCTTTGTGGATTTTGGAATTATCAACACCAAGAAAACTTCCTCCGTTCTGCTCTGTTGAGCAGAATATTTTGTTGTTGGGAGCGAATTTTAACTGCTTGTCCAGGATTTAAGTTTACAGGTGAGTTAACCTCACTATCGCCAACTTACCAGGTCTCTATCCACGTGTTTTACAAATTTACAGGATTTCCTTTGGAAGTATCTCGCTGGTTTGTAAGACGGACTCGACCCCGTTCATTCAGCTGTAGCCTTCTCCAGGAGTTTTGGTGGATTGCCTCCCTCAGTAGTAAGAGCTAAATTATATTTCTTTTGTGGGTTATGTCAGATTTAAATTGCTCTCATTAGGCGCGCTTCACGTGCATTTCCGACCATGCAAATTAAATCGATATATCTTTAGGTTTCCATGGACGGGGCTTCCACACACAGTAAGAAGTTCCACGGACGGGCCTAGATCGACCACACACACACACAAAGGTAGAAATTTCCAGGGCTGGAGAGGCTATAATCAACCCCATCGTCTGGTCAATTCCTTTCTTCCCGAAGACACCACCGTACAGCTGCAGTTTCTATGTCGACGAAGTCTGGGTATCGTACTAGATAAGTGTGTTGTTTTCTTTACGGGGGACCATCTTCAGTGGTTCTGCGTGGTTATATACATTTATACTTACTGTTGCGTTTTAATTTGTATATATTTAAAGATTTTACGCATTTGTATTTTTTTAAGGAGGTTATCTAATCAGACCTGGTATAGCCAGATTTATGTTAATTTACTTATTACGTTGTAAACCAAGTGTAGCTACACGAGGCATCTCTATTTATGCTGTTACCTATTAATTGGAAAATTAGCCACACCTTTTGTTCATCGGCAGGTTTCATGGTAGAGAACCAAACATTATTTTTTAAATTTTGTAATATAGTGCATTTCATGTTTAAAGCTAGTGTCATTATTTCGTCTGCGACCGCTGTAAATGGAACCCTCAGCGATTTATGTAAGTAAGTAAACTAATAATTCATAATAGTTTATGTTAACTTAGGCTTAATGCCCTGAGATACCTTGAGCTAGTGAAATTTTATCGTGGGCACGTTACATCGCTTATCCGGGCTAAGTAGTGTCTGCGATTTGCTACGCCACAACCACGGTGTAGCATATTAGGTGATGCGATAAGACCTGTATGAATGGCTTCGTAAGTGTTTAGTTGTGTGTAATGCAATAGATGGCAGGACATATAAAGTCTCGTCGTTACTTACGCATAGAAATATTAGAAATACAGTTTACATACATACAATGGTTAATGTTCTGTAGATTTGTTTTATTCATATTTGAAGAGCCCTTTTGTTCGTTCTTTTTGTCTTAGTTTTGCTGTGTAGTTGTGTATATATGCAATACTACATGCATCAAAGGAAATCCGTCTATCTACGCCATGATCTATGCCTAGGTAATTGTAGGGGTATATTCCGGGTGCTATCTACTTATGAAGCCTCGACGGCTTCATGGTAAGTGCCGTGTGTCGGGCCACCACAACAGCCCAAGTGAGTTTCTTTCCTGTAATATCTTGTAACCCTTACGATCCAACGTATATTTATCTAAAACATTAAATTATTGTTCGACAAAAACGTAGCATGTGCACCATGCATTCTAATACACAAACGTGCTCGACGAGACACCTCACGCATTACATTTTGGAGCATTTCAGGAGTAATTGCCTCACATGCGTTTCTAATTCTGGTTTTGATGTCCTCAATATTTTCAGGGCAGTTTGAAATATCTTGTCTGTAATGTAACTCCAGATAAAAAAAACCAAGGGAGTAATATCTGGTGATCGAGATGGCCATAGAATGGGTTCATAGATGTCCATCTATCTATCTGGCATAACTTGATTTAAATAATTTATACATATTACAGCAGTGTGAGGTGCAGCCCCATCTTGTTGAAAATATAAATAATTTAATCTTTTTGTGACGGTTAATTCATAAAGAAAATCTTGAAATTCGTTTTGCAAGAAATTAAGGTATCTACGAGCTGTTAATTTGCCATCATAAAAATAAGGTCCAATTACTTTAGTCCTTAAAAGACCCACCCAAACATTCGTAGAAAATCTTTCTTGGAAAGCAGTCTCTCTGCACCAATGTGTATTTTCTCGTGTCCACTTACAATGCATATTTCTATTGAAAAATCCATTATTAGAAAAATTTGATTCGTCCGACCAAAGAATTTTGCTACATATTAGCGGGCCATTCCTTTTTTTTATTTAACAACCATCTACAATTTGGTTAACATAATTCAATACCCTATTAACTTTTCTTACATTATCTGCAACATGCCCCCGCCTTACTACTTTTTTTTAAAATGAACCGTGCGTTTTTAGATTTTGAACTAACTTCCTAAACATAGTTGGATTTGACTGCGGACCATCTGGAAATCTATCTTCGCGAACCGTGATCTCAACGTCAAAATTGCACTGACAATAAATGCTAATCATATCGAATTTGTTATTATTGGTGTACACCATAATTACTGATATAAATCTTGTCTTAGAACTCGATAACACAACATATAACAATGAAAATCTGTCAAATTTGTTAATAATGTTTGTAATAATGGTTTTTTTTTTACTAATCATGGCATAGCTGATTTCTACGATTCAATGATATGAATTGTGGTTTTTGTAAAGTATTAAATATTGACTCTATCAGTACAATTTTTTTGACGTGTTTTACATCGTTGGAAAGAGAAAAAATGCACGTAATTAATGGTGTCATGGACATACTTTGAGATTTGTTCTCTTCATTTTTGCACAAGAGCATATGTCAAAGCCAACAGCGTTTTTCGAATTTTTTGATACACATTATTATTCTTATTGTCTTTGCTACGATGGCTCTGTGTTGCAATTGCTTTATCTCCTGTCTATATTCACGTTAGTTGTCATTGCTTTAGTTTTATTGTTTTGTGTGCAGTAGAATTATTTTGTAAGGTTACGTCTCACTCATCAGAGCTGTGATTCCACCCATTTATTTATTCCTTGTTTATTTGTCTATTCCAGGTGCAGTATTTTTTTCAGCTCTAGCCGTTAGCAGTTAATACTTGTGGTTTGTTTAAGGACCATTGTGCCATTTTATTATTTCTGTTGTTCGTTCTTTCCTCGAGTTTCTCTCTTCCTCCAGTTTCTTAATTCCATATTTCAGTTTTGTGTATCATCTTGTGCGCACATTGTTGTTTCTTTTATATACACATATAAGCACATACACATTGAACACAAATAATTCTACCTTCATAATAATTAACAGTTATATTATTCTTTGATGACGAAGCACTTGATACGCATCCATCATTAGATCCAGAATACTGTAACATTTTTGTCTTTGTATAACATTGGTTAGTAGAATTAACCGTATTCCTTTGATGCCGCATATCTATACAATACCATGTTTCGTCCATATAAATGATTCATCGATTATCCCCTACTAAATAGTTTGATTTTGTCAAATATTTTATTCAACATTTTTGAAGTTCCTTCGATTCCATAATAACTTGCCTGTTCTTAACTCTCTTAGCTTCAACACTGCATTGAAAAATTGAAGATACTTCCACAAAGTTGTTCTAGCCCACTTAATATCACCTTAATATACACGTAAAATTTAGGAGAGTTTACTTTTCATACATTTTACAATTTGTATATTGAATTATATCCTGGTTACTTCGATCTAATTTTGCCGAAGGACGGGCATCGCTTATTTTTTCTTTGTAAAATAATATGATATGGGTATGTCTGTTAAAACAGCCTTTATTCTACCGACAGTGATTGAATAAACATAGTAGACAAATATCATAAAAAATAATAATAAATACACCACAGGTAATGACGACCCCCTTTATCCCGTAAGGCTCCAGATGAGCCTTGTGTGGGAGGGGGCTACACATTTAGAGTCAAGGGATACACACCCAATATCCCTGTATAGTGAAAAAATCCCTCTCACAGTATTTTCCACTGCCACGACCGGGGATCGAACCCGGAACTTTTGGGTGAGAGGAAATTGCGCGCACCTCTCGACCATCAGTCATCTATGATTACTTTGAATTCCTCACTGCTGAGATGAGTATTTTTTCATACGAAAGGGAAAAAAATAATAATGTGTACTGTCATAAAATGCAGTTGCAATTAAATATAATATGAAATTACATTCAATGCTAGAAATGATGGTATAGTAAACAATTTTAATTAGACGGCAATACAGTAATAAAGAAGTAAATATTCATTATGTTATAAAACTATGTTTACCTACTTTAACATAGAATTGGCAGAGGAAATGACTAAAATAACATAAATGTTGTGAATAATATTTATCGTATATATTTTCCAGTAGGTATGTATCATAATATTCACATAACATAGGCGTGCAAAAAAAATCCGAGGCAGCCAACACAATATTTTTCTGAAAATGCCGTATCTTATTTTATTGTAGAAACATACATAACCGTGCGATGAGGCCACTATTAGACATACTGTAGATAGAGGGAGATAATATTAGGAAATATGCATTTTTAGTTATAACTTTTACATTTATAATATATTATCATGTTATTAAAATAGTATCGTCATGTTAACACAAGTTATGTAGTGGAAGTAGTATAGTAGTTGTCATGTATCATCTTTAAATACTATCCATCATCTCAGATTGTTCCAAATATACATATCCTTCAGTGCAATTAGTGCCGAAGCCGGAATAGAATCATCTTAAGCTGATTTTGGCGAAAAAATCTAGCATTTTTTATCCTTTTCCACATATTAAAAGTTCCCAACAATTGGAAAGGTACATCATCCCAAAACTACCCCAGAGGAACCCGACTGACAGATATTTACTAAATACTGTTCAAAAAAATCGGCAGCTACTGGAAGCGGCTGGAACCTCCCCACTCGGTGGATCTTTGAAGCCGAAAAGAGCATTAAATTGTGTGACAAAACGGCACTAAACCTAATCCGATCTCATCCAAAACCTTTTCAGATCTTCTGGGGCACTAAAAAACCCTCAACTTAATGAATTTCCAATCATCTATGCGAGTTATTACCTACATTATCGCTCGTTGAATAATATACTATTAGGATATTAACAACTTTAACATCACTTGAACGACTAAGAAAGTCTAGTTATCCTAAATACTACAGATGAAAATTGGTAAAGTGATAATCTATAATAAATTCATCAACGAAGGTACAGAAAGCATATGATATTGATACTGTTACATCTACCTTTAAAGTTTGTGACAATCCACTAAAAGTTACAAATATGCATCTTATTAACATGACATGACACCAACGTTATCGGATGACAAACGATGACAATGACAATCGTCAAAATTTGCTCATTGCAATCCGATCGCTCGCGGCTGTCTTTGTTAAATGAAATATTAGCATTTCAGTAATTTTACTAGATTTTAGAGGAATATTTGTAGTTTAATTCTTCGATTTGTCTGTATATATATTTAAAAACGGCACTAAACGTAATCCGCTCTACTTCTTGAGCAGTGAAGAAACCCCTCACACGTGAATTGACACGTGATGTGACAAGTTTCACGATGTAACGGCTACGCGCATCGATCATGTCATGCGAAATGCGATCTATGCTATATTTGCTTTGTTTTTAATTTTTTTCACGGAAACCAAATCGAAAGGGTGGAAGTGTGATATATCGTTGAAATCAGAATTTTAATTACTTTTCAATGGTTGCATTGCAAATTGAAAGTAATTATAAAATAAACAACTTGTTGCATCAAAATGGCACTAAACGTAATCCGATCTCAACCAAAACCTTTTCAGATCTTCTGGGGCACTAAACAAACGCACACGCAAAGTTTCATTCAAATCTGTTCGGTAGTTTCGGTGCTATCGTGCTAACACACATACACACATACACACATACACACACACAGACATTTTTCAAAAACCACTTTTTCGGGTTCCTAGGACCTCAAAACGTAAAGATTTGATGTTATCTCAATTTTCGTTTTTGAACCAATTTTAGTAACCTCTCACAATTCTATTGTGGAGAGGTTAAAAATGTGTCCGTGACCAATTCCGCTGTATAGTTGAGTTATCGGCACTCAAAAACGCAACAAAAACTTCACGACATAATTGTTATCGCCCTTGGGTCAGGCGGCATGCTCTCATCAAACAAGCCGACGCCCCTATAAAAGTAAGTGTAGCGTGCTCACGGCTACATCCAAACTCACGACTACATACAGAAACAATGTGAAGGACAAGAAAAACAAAAAATTAATGAATAACAACTTCAACGTTTCATCGTTATGATTAATTTTTATCATAGATTTGTCCCTAATTTTTCAAAAATATTGAATCCTTCGCACTTATTCAATGCTAATCTATTGCGTAATAAAAGCAAGGTCATTGGTTTCTGGCCGTTGGAGCGTTCTGCTAGTTTTGAGAAGGGTAAGCAAGCTTTAATAACAGTCACGATCTTAGCTCACCCCAGTTGTGATGAGGGCGACACGCTTTCCTTAACCGTGGACGCCTCTAGCATATCAATTGGTTCAGTATTAGAACAAATGTTTCAAAATTTTCGAGTTCAAACATTGCACTTTGGTGTGATGTATCTCATGCTAGATGCCGCCGTTACGTGCCCAAACGTTTACGTTAAACAGTTTTTAATATTTTCTATAATTTAAGTCATGCTGGTATTAAAGCTACGAAAAAATTGATTACCACGAAGTATTTTTGACCCCGAATGAATTCAAATAGTACTTTATGGGTAAAATCGTGCATCAACTGTTAAACTTCAAAGATCAGCCGTCACACTAAGACACCTATAGAAGATTCGAGGCACCCAAAGGCCGTTATTCCTATATATTAACAGTGGTCGAACGTTCACCTGCTGGCTAGAAGCATATCCGTTTGTAGATATTACAGCGGAAATGGTCGCTAAAACGTTATTTCGGTATTATGTATGTCGTTTTGGCGTTCCCGTAGACATAACTACCGACCAAGGAGTACAATTTGAATCCACCTTATTTTCGGAATTTTAGGTTTCCATAGGATTTGCACCACTAGTTATCACCCGCAAAGTAACGGGATGGTGGAGCGTTTCCATCGGACCCTTAAAACTACATTATTAGCAAGGGCGAATGCAACAAATTAGTACGAGGAACTCCCTATCAGTATGTTAGGTTTGAGAGCTATGCCTAAAGCCGATTTGTAGTGTTCGTCGGCAGAACTACGGTCAAACATTACGCCTCCCTGGCGAATATTTTTTAAGTCAGGCTTTGACCCCCAAGTCCCTAATTTTATTTTTAAATTACGTGAGTATTTTAATAATTTACAATTCACTATCACTAAACGGCAATTTTGCCAAAAATCTTTTATCAGCTCAGATATCAAAAATTTTACGTACGTTTTCCTTCGGGTGCCTCGTTTAAAACTTATTTTGCCCCTTTATTTGATGGACCTTTCAAAATTGTCTCACCTACCGATAAGGTTGTGACAATCATTAAACCTGTCACTGTCAGTCTAAACAGGGTCAAGCCTGCTTTTTTATTGACCGAGATAGATCATGTAGTCCCGGTTTTACCTAAACGCGTCGCCCTCGTATATAAAAATTTGAAATCAAACATATTATTGTTATGATACTAGTAGCCTACATATCGAAGAAAAATATGCCAGTATTATTTTTATAGGAGTAATTACACAGAAAAAATTTAATATGTCCGGTTTTGTATGACTGGTGGTCGAGAGGTGAGCGCACTTGCCTCCCACCAAAAGTTCAGGGTTTGATCCCTGGTCGTGGCAGTGGAAAATACTGTGATAGGGATTTTTCCACTATACACGGATATTGGGTGTGTGTCCCTTGTCTCTAAATGTGTAGCCCCCTCCCACATAAGGCTCTTCTAGAGCCTTCCGGGACAAAGGGGGTCGTAGTTGCCCGTGGTGTTATTTATTTATTTATTTGTATGAACTCTAAAGATATGTTTTGTTTTGTTTGAACATATATTGATTATTATGTCAATTTTGAATGAAACACATCAGTAAATAAATGATTAATGTCTTTTTATTAAAAAAAGCCTCCTTACAAAAGTATAAAAAAACATCTTAACGCAAAATAAAATTATTTTAAATATGTATTTCTCGATCCTCCTCAACGCAATCACATTCTATTTCTTCGTCTTCTACTCTTCCACCTACGTTTTCTAATAATTGTATGCCTTCATTATCTGCAAGAACTGTTTTAAAAAAGAGTAATTCTGGAAGATCCTGTCATTTGAATTTTTCATTACTGAACTGCTTTTTCAGCAGCGTTATCACATTTTTTTTTTAGCTGCTGAAATAACATTTCCCAATGGCTTTGGATTTAAAATACGGATGTGGCTATTTATACATACTGTCCAGGCAATTCACGCCGCACATGCGCGATGACGTTCAAACATATTGATATAGTAAGAATTATAAGGTTAACCATCAGCAGTCTGTGGTGTAATACTTAGTGTTCCCGATTCTCACACGTGAGGTCGACGGTTCGAATCCGCTTGCTACAGTTTTTTTTTTACCACATTTTGTTAACTAAAATACGTAATACGAATATTTCTTTAGGTTAGTTCGTTGGGTTAAATATGTTAATATTTTTTGATGTAGTATAGTTGTTTATGATAGATAATGTCCCTTGCCCTCGACGGCTATACTGTATGTATAAATAGCCAATTTCTTATACATACTGTATGTATAAATAGCCAATTGCGTATACATACTGTATGTATAAATAGCCAATTGCGTATACATACAGTATGTATAAATAGCCACATCCTTAAAATACAGCTATCATCACTACGTGATCCTCTTTTTAGCAAAGACTCATAATTTTGGACCGTTTCGTAGCGGAAAAACTGACAGCCTCTAAATTTAACTGTAATACCCTTATTTTGTGGACGAGTGAATTTTTTCAAAAATATTTTTTTGAAATCTTTGATACCTGGAATTTTTTTATACGTCTCCAAAAGTTCTTCGACGTCCACTAAATACCAATCGGTTTCCAGTTTACGAATTGTTCCAACTTCAGAATACATTGTATTCGTCAGGATTAGCAATAACATTGTGCCTTTGTAGTATTTTTTTCGGCCCTGCCAAACACTCTATCCGCAGGAAGGTATGAATGGCCTCTAACTGGAAAATGTACTACGATCTCAACAATATGTTTAGGGGCCTCATTTCTTAGCCAAAATGTCAAGATATGTATGATATGCGCATTTTAATTCTGGCCTCCGCAACCATCACAAAACAATCGTATGATCTCTTTGTCCATTAAATCAAGAGATCTAAGATAAGCTATTAATTCCGGGCCCATTTCTGTTACACCACGGCTTGCTTGGTCCTCAGTCCAAGTATAAAATACTGGCATTTTTGAATTGACGTCGACACAGCAAAAGGTGTAAAAGCTAATCTGGCGTAAATAAAACGCATCCTGGATAGGCATTTTCGGTAGAGGATGTATTTGTTGCAGATCAAAGCAAAATGTGATACTTTTTACGGTATCTTCTTTTAGCAACTTGTAAAAAACATTTGCTCTCAATTTATGAACTCTCAACTCCGTTATCAGTTTTGCCTTGTTTTCGGTATTCTGTTTTATAGCATTTTTCAAATTAATACATGTGCCACAGACATCGGCAGCAGGCGATTAAAAACCAATATTAAACTCCCGATAGAAAATTCGTTTAAACATAGACTTTGATGTCAAAAAGGCAGGATATTGTTTATTGTAATATTCCCAAAGTTTTTTTAATAGTGAGCTCACATGACATATAAACACGACTTGATTTCTTTCTATTGTAGTGGCTTTCCGTAGCTGGGATGTTTTTTAAGTCACGTATTTTTTGCTTTTTTTCAAAATTTTTGTTGCCGTAATTATCACCTCCGCGTTTCTCTTTTGGCACATTGCCTTCCTTTATAGTTTTTTGCAGATTACTTAATCGATTTTTAGATATGTTAAAAGCAGCTAATAAAAACTGCCTGCAGACTGGAAATGTTGTTCTCTTGTTGTTGTTTGTCTGGTCGATAGCCGAGTGGGTTAAGGCACGAGGTGGCAATCGCGATTAATCACACGGACATTACACCACCGGGTTCGAAATGGAAATGGAAATGGTTGTATGTCCGCGTTTTTTCAATGTATAACCCCCTCCGCACAAGCTCTGGCTTCTGGAATTGGGGGTTGTCTAATTTCTGTGGTGTTTATTTGTTATTTGTTGTTGTTTGTTTGTATACTCGGAAATAATAAACGACATGCACAGTTTTAGATTTTCTCTTTTTTGGTTGTACACCATCTTTTGGTCTCTTTATATCGCAGACCGATATGAGATGACACAATTTTTGATCCTGCACAATTTTACAAGGCTCCTCGAAAAATTTTTCTCTAGCTTGTTTTATATCGCTTATTTTTGCCAAGCTGCATTACAATTGCTATTATGGCTACACGGCCTTAAAAATGTTTTAAATTTGGATCTGTATCAGAATACCTAAAAATCAATGTAAAAACCGCTGCCCAAGGATCACTACTTTCACATCCAAATTTTGTATCCAAGTCTTATGCACACTAAATCCCAATGTACCTAATATTTTATTCCCTTTAATAATAGAGTGGGAGTGGTAGAGGAGGTGGCTAATGTAAAAAAATTTAGAAGTCCTTGGTTCTCGTATACACACTAAATCCCAATTAAATTTTTTATTGCCTTAAACAATAGGGTGGGGGTGGTAGAGGGGGTAACTAATGCCAAAATAAATTTTAGAGGCCCCTTAATTCAAATCCAAATTTAATTTTTTACCCCCTTTAATAATAGGATGAGGATGGCAATGGGGGTCGTAGAGGGGACAGCTAACGCCAAAAAATAATTTTTTGGACGTTTCGTTCTCGTAAACACATCTTAATTCTTTTTACCTCCTTTAATAATAGGGTGGGGGGTGGCAATCGGGGTGGTAGAGGGGGTAGCTAACGCTAAGAAATTTTTTTAGACGTTTCGTTTTTCTATTACACTAAATCACATTTTCATTTTTTTACTCCCTTTCATAATAATGTGGAGGTGGTATTGGGGGTGATAAAAAATTTGAGACCTTAACTTTTCGTACATGCCCTAAATTGCAATTTTATGGACTCTTACTTGCTTGATTTACCTATTTACCCTTATTTACCCCATTTCAATGGAATTAGATCAAAATATAATCTAGTTCCAGATCTCGTTACAATATATAAGTGTCCAAATTTGAAGTCAATATCACAAACGGTTCCAGAGTAAACGTGCGCACAAAAAAGTTCAGACAGACAGACCGACAGACAGGAAATCTTTTTCGCTCAAATTTAAAATCTCGACGTATCATGACATTTTAAGCCTATTTCAACAAAAAAAATATTTTTTTGCGTTACTATACTTCCACTGGACGTGGAAGTAAAAATTAAACTTGTATAACCTAAAAAATAAAAATTTTACTTTGTTGTTTATTTTTTTCTTTTTGAGACATTGCTCGTCCCTTCTTTCTGCTACCAACTTTAATGGAACAGATTATTGTTTCCATTATATTTTTTGTTTAAATTAATTTGAATTTATTCTGTTATGAAATGAAACAGTAAATCGCGCGAAATATAAAATAGGGATATGTCTTGTTTTGGTTAGAATGAAAACATTTTTATTTTAATTTGGATTTGTCTTCTTTTGACTGAACGCATTATCTTTATATAAGAATTATTAACACTTTTGAGTGAACGCGGATAAGTCAACCTGTAGAAATAAAATAAAAGAATATATTTTAGGGTTAAGTGGAAGAGCTTAGGGTTAAGTGGAAGAGCAGAGAGTGTCTCACTCTACTGAACTTCGCCCTTTTATTATTATATTCAATAATAAATAAAGACATATTATTATTATTATTATTATTATTATTATTCCACCAAAAACTCATTTTCTATAAAATACGGACATGTCCCTTTTTGAATAAGCCCTCCTCATGTAGTCCCGATTTTACCTAAACGCGTATGTTTTGAGATAGATTGCTTGGTTGTGACCTTTCATTTGGCTCACGGCTACAGCACAGCCAAACTCACGACTACATACAGAAACAATTGTGAAGGATAAGAAAAACAAAAAATTAATGAATAACAGATTTTTGAAATAACGTGTCATTTTATAACAATAATTTTTCTGCATTTTTATAACGTTATTTCTTGACCCTTAAAATAAAAACTTTATTAAACCTTGCAGATGCCTTTAATTATGTGGTATCCCCACAGTAAGCGAGTCAATTTGCGAACAAATAATACAGAGAGTACCAGTATTTTAATGAAGTTTTTGTTGCATCTTTTGAATGCTGATAATAGATGAATTCGAGTATACAAAATTCAACTATGAAAATACGATGATATCCTGACAAGTGGTAAAACAAAATCAAATCCAATTAAGATAGTTCCTTTTTCCATTTTATTTCCCTAATAGCTTCTAGTCTATCCGGAAGTGTACTTTTAGAAATCCATTCAAACCGTTTACTTATTATAGCAAAGTGAAATCATCTACACAGGTAGTCAGTCACTGCCATCTAATCAAAATTTAGATTCAAATCACTTTGACTTGTCAGGCAGTGATATATTGTACCTAGCCCTGGGACGTGATTGATTATCTATGTAGATAGAATAATTTGTTAATAGCGTTGCTACTCATTTTGAACGTTTAAACTATGTTAAAGGTACCAATGAAATAAGAATATGAAAAGTTCTAAAAAAATAAATAGTTTTCTAATCTGTTTCAAGATTCAAGTTTCAATTTACTGTTAACAAGTAAATTTATAGAACAGCATCACAAGAACTAGGAACGAGATTCAAATGTGCACAAGGGTCAACCACTCATGTAATCAGTGGGCCAAGAATAAAAAAATGTAGTCTTTTGTAAAACCTTGTAGTCTTTGTGTTGCTATATAGTTATTTCTACCCTTTAATATTGATGTTTGTCTGAATTGTATGTAATATGTAACCTCTATGATTTGGGTAAAATTTTAGTAAAATATATATCAATAGTGGACACAAATCGAAAGGTTTTGGTTTACTTTACAGGTATCGTCGAAATCAGCGATATGCTCTTCAAAGACGGCGGTATATAACACCACAGAAATTAGACAACCTCCAATTCCAGAAGCTTGTGCGGAAGGGGGATACACATTGAAAAAACGCGGACATACAACTATTTTCTCCGACAGTTCCAGTGCCAGAGCCACGATTCGAACCCGGTGGTGCGATGTTCGTGTGATTAATCGCGATTGCCACGTCGCGCCTTAACCCACTCGGCTACCGACCAGACAGTTGGAGGAAATAACCTTTTTAGAATTCAATAATTTATACACCTTAAATCACAAACCTTATTTAAAATACCGATATCTTATATCACAAAAAAGATTTTAGGAGTGGTTTTATCAATGATAACTACTATTATGGTATGTATTATCCCCAACCATTAAATATTTAAGTGAATTTTATTAATTTCGAGGCTCTTCGTTTTCTATGAGTATTTGATCATTCCTGACAGAAACAATGAATTTGTTTTACACTATTGGGTCATACAGTTCGTTTATTTACAAATGAAAACTATGAAATTTACCCATATTTTTTAAAGAACAAACATTTTTCATCAGCTTTGATTTCGTTTCTAAATGTTTCAAGCTCCAAAAAGTAGTTCTTGGTATAATTTAGATTCATATGTGTCAGTTATGTGACTACATAGGTAAATCGCTTTAGACTAGCATAGTAGACATCTTTAGAAACATACTAGGCATATCTGAATAGTTATTTACGATATAAATATATAATTATGTTTTAACGAGTATTACAATACTAGATGAAAACATTATCAAATGAGACCGAAGGCCGAATTTAGTAACCCATCGAGGATTGTAATATGATGTTACGATACGTAGATCGAAGAAGGCTTTATCTACTTTGATGAAATAACAGAATGAAGGCAAGAACTAATTTTTACAACAAATGATAAAATGTGCCAAATTAAAAATGGTACCTTCTGTCATAGGTATACCTACAATAGTAGGTACTTTTTTGTTTTTCTAACTTTGAATTGCTCTTTTTACCACGTTTCGTCGAACTCTGGACTATTTTCTAACTGTAAAAAAATTACAATTAATATTTGTAATAAAGGCTAAATTAAGTCAACTTATTTATCTACTTTTTATTACTTTATCATACTAGTGCGACAAATCAAGTCATTATAACACTAAAGTCAATTTTGTAAAGTTTGACACTGCATACTGCAAGACAGTTTAGAGCGCATTTTGGAAACACGTTAGTATACATTTTTATAACCATTTTGGACATATGTCCTACACGATGTGAACTGCATATCGAAACTGTCTTTAATATCTGCCGTGCTCAAAAATAGTTCCCAAGCAATGTTAGCATATGATTTTTTTTGTGAGTCCTTCAGAACTTACTGGTTGTAAATAGTTTTTATTAACGATTAAATATTACTGGTTTTTTTCAACGCTTTGCATCACATATATTACGCCTAGGGAAGCCATTTTTTTAAAACCAATATGATACAAATTCTTCATCGAAAGATTTTCCTAGATCATCGAACACGTTCAAAAGTTTTCGAACGTGCACTGAGAAACTTGTCCAATTAAACTATGCGACTGAAAAAAATGTTTAATAGTTTGATATTGTTCCTATTAAAATTATTTGTGATTTAGACACGTTTATCTTGCTTGTTATGGTACCTACCATGTTTGCCCCGCATTATTTCCGCTTGGATATGCGTTTCAATAATTTAACATAAATTCAACTCTAAGTCCAAGGTTTTCGTTATTAATTTTATTGTTTCTGATTCACCTAATGTATGTGATTTTTTCAAATGTAAATACTGTTATTAAATATTTTGTTATTTTAAGAATGGTAAATAATAAATAGGTGTCAGTGAATCATTGAATATAATAGAGCGGGCAGGTAATTAATTCAGAATATTAATAAGAAAAGGTTAACAGTAGGTATGGAAAGTGTGTAGACAAAAATGATTGTTAATGTAGCATATTCATAATAACCAAAATTGGCAAGTTCCTGAATTATTCGTAATGCGCAAAACTTTGGAACAGTATGTTTGATGATGGTATACTCAAAGGCCGTAGCCGAGTAAGATGATTGGACTGCTCCTGCTTGGACGTGGTCCATATTAGGAGAATACATTTATACTATTAAAGGAGTAATCTATGTGAAATATTAACTCCAGTAAAAAATTTAAATGAATTTTGGACAATCAAAATTCAATTTTTTCCAAATTGAGTCTGCCGAACTACCTTAATATCTTGTATAATATATATAATAGTTAAGATATTGAGATCAGTTGTGCCACTTTTACAAATGTTTACACGATTATTATATAAGTACTACATTATGTCTTATATTACTGATTATATCACAAATGACATCTATACATATATAAATGTTCTCAACATGTGCCAGTAATCCGTACATAAATGATATATCATTTGTTATATAAAAGTTGTATCACTTTTCTGTATAAAACGCATTACTTTTTTATGTAACATTTTTGTCATCTTCATCTCTAATTAAAAATATTTTTTATTACTTTTCCACTATGCCGTGCTGTAACTCTAACTGGACTAGGTTCCAATACTCACGATTGTCTGCAAGTGATATTATTAGCCTTTACTCGAGTCCGAGTATAAAAAAATGTTACAGTCGATAGATTGTGTGTAATAAAAAACAAGTAAAAGGTGTAGTCTATTGTAATTCCCATTCATCTACGGTGCACACGACTATGGCTATAGAGGCCAATTCGGGAGAGCACATGTCGACCGCAGTCAGGACAAACATAGACCTGGTTAGGTCTTGGATTCGGCCTTCTTGCAGCAATATTTCCTTGATAGCTGGCCACAACCCCTCGCCATTCGGTTCTGTTCGCTGCAAGTTGTTCCCATTGCTCGTCTGGAATACCGCAGGATTTTAGGTTTTCATGGAGAACGTCTTTGAACCTCTTTCATTGACCGCCACGCCTTCTTCTACCGCTTAGCAATTCACCATAAAGTGTACATTTAGGAAGGCGGTTATCATGCATACGATGAACGTGACCTGCCCATCTTAGGCATGCTCTTGAAATAAGCACCTCAATTGGAAGGCTGTTTGCTCTCCTGAGTACTTCCACGTTTGATATGTGATGGAACCAACGGATTTTCATCATACTTCTGAGGTGTCTTTGCTGAAAACGTTCTAATTCTTTCACATGACGACGGTAAGTGACCCAGCTTTCACATCCATACAGCAATGTTGGAATGACAACTGCTCTGTAGACAGCCATTTTCGTTGACAAAGCAAGGTCGTGGTTGTCAAATACTCTCTTCTAAGTCCCCAGAGTGCTCTAGATGCAGCGTTAATTCTATTGCGAATCTCGCTGTTCATGTTTGCTTTGTCATTAACAACGTTGCCTAAGTAATTGAACTGATCCACCACTTCAAGAGAATTTCCGTTAAGTGTAATGTCTATTTGGTTCACTTGATGAGGAGTTGACATAATCTTAGTCTTTCCAATGTTGATTTTAAGTCCCAAGGAATCATAGCTCTGGGCATACACATCTAAAAGTTCTTGAAGCTCTTCCGGCGTAGAGGCTAAAAGTGCACAGTAATCCGCATACTGGAGATCGCAAATGAATCGTGTGCGTGTCTTCGTGAAAGCTCTAAAGCGCTCTATGTTAAAGAGACCGCCATCAGAACGGTATCTGGGACCTATTCCTCTGACTGTCAGTTTGTTATCAACAATAATTGTTAGAGCAGTGGTAAACAAATTAAAAAGTAGGGGTGCCAGGACACATCCCTGCCTAACTCCAGTGAGGGTTTGGAAAGGTTCGGTTGCCTCATTATTATACATAACCTGGGCGTTGTTGTTTGTATGTAGACTGCGACATACTTCCACAAATTTTCTAGGGATACCTAAGCGGAACATAATTTTCCAGAGCACTTCCCTGTCCACCGAGTCAAACGCCTTGGTTAAATCAATGGCCATGTGAATTTCTCCTTGATGTTCGAGTGCTTTTTCTTGAAGCTGTTTAAGTGTGAAGATTAGATCCGATGTGCCTCGGTTTGGTCTAAAGCCACTCTGTGTTTCAGGAAGCAACTTTTCCATAACAGGTGTTAGCCTATTTGCCATCGCTTTAGTGAGTATCTTCCCTCCAACAGCCAGGAGAGCTATACGCCTGTAATTTCCACAGTCCGCAGCGCTCCCTTTGTTTTTGAAGAGGTTGATTAAAAGTGTATCACGAAACTCCTGCGGAGCTTGACCACTTTCCCACACGACATCAAACAGTTTTTTGAGGTAGAGTATGAGCTCTGACGACACAGCTTTAAAGATCTCAGCTGGGAGTGAGTCGGCGCCGGGAGATTTGTTATTTTTTAGCTGCCCAATGACGGTTAAGATCTCTTCCGTTGTTAGTGATTTATCTAAGTCTTCGAAGGTGTCATATTGAGGGATAAGATTTATAATATCGTAATCGGCTTGACTTTGCTGATTAAGAATGTTAGAGTAGTGTTCTTTCCATCGGGCTCTTATTTCCTGGTCTTCTTTGAGGAGATTTCCATTTGAATCTTTAATAGGACACATATTTTTTCGACTGGGGCCGTACACTGCTTTTACTCCTTGAAAGAAATTCCTGTAGTCGTGTGAATCGGCGTACCTTTGAATTTCTCTGGCATTGCTTGCCCACCACTCGTTCTTTATTCTTCTGATTTCGCGTTGCGTTTCATACTTAAATTGGGTAAAAGCTTCTGCTTTTGATGAGTCGTTGGGGTGGTTGATAGCGTTTTGGAAGGTAAGGCAAGTGATATATATGATATTTAAATAACCATTTTATTAAAGCTTACCTTTAACCAGCACCACACATTGGCCATATGATATGGCAAGCGTCACTTGGCCAGCGTGTGGATGGAGAAGTTGGCGCTTGTGAAGGCGCTGGCAGACGTTGGCGTTTGCAATTGCCACCTGCCGTAGGGTTGTCGGTTTTTGTCCCGCTTCAAAGGAACTGGTGCATGCTCTCTCATGTGCCAAGCTCCCCCTCCACACATTGGCCATATTTTGCTTTATTTTTCAGTGCTGTGTCAATCTGTATTGTTAATATATTTTTAAGTTTAATTTCAAAATTCTAACTGATCTTGTTGCTTCTGACTTGCTAAGTTTTTTGCATAATTATAAGCAGCAGCCGCTACACAGAAAGCATCAACCGCTAGTTGCAGGTCATCAGGCACAGGCATTTCGTCGTTGGCATAGCAGTACTTGTGAACTGACCATGTAACAAGTGTATAATCATGTAACCAATATGTATGTGGATGCCCACTTGTAATGTGTGAAAGAACAACCAATGTTGGAATAGCCATTGGCCTTTCCATGTGTGTAGCCGGCTTTAGGTCTCGATCCTGCACCTACCAAGTTACCTATTGAACTACCGCGTTTCTAGTTTCATAAATGCTAAAAGGAGTAGTATTGTGTTGAGAAATAATTTAATGAAATTATCAATAGTAAATTGTCATTGTAAAATATTGGATGAAAATTTATAATATAACTTTTAAGGGACAATTATATTTAAATTACAGCATATAAAGACCCTGCTGCAAGTTTTATTCAATTAAAGAAATTGTAGGGACTCCTTATGCTTTCCTTATTACCCTGCTGGTTATATAATTTTACGAAAAGTGTCGATTTAAGATTTCTTTTAATCTGAAGCTAGTAAGTGAAGATAATGTACAAAGAGATATAGCTCCAGTCTATAATTAATCTCTATTGTTATGTTTACACAGTTTATTGTGTTTAGAAATAGATAATATAGATATACACAGTGCATTTAAATGAAATGAATTTATTGATTTCATTCATAATAAAAAAGACAGGTCCGTATTTAAACAAATAAAGTTGATGGTGGCCCTGAAAAAATGAAACATCAAAATAAAACAATGAATACCGTAGGTTATAGTTGATTATAGTTAGTTAATGAATAACACAGTATAAGTTTTTAAATATTTTTTATAATAACAGCTCTAGGTAAGAAGAGAGAAACATCCTATTTCGGATTTTACCGTATATCTTCTGAATTAATAAAAATATTTTCAATTTCTATAACCCATTTCATTGGTATACAAAATAAGATACTTATGTCCTATTCAACTAACTTTGTAACTGTTATGGTTTGCGAGATAGCAATATTGTTCAATATAAGAAGTTGCCACCCTGTTTCCATATGTTATTTTTTTTACCGCTACTGGTTATGAAAAAATATATATTTTGTGTATTCCATATTACCCGCGGTTTGAGATTTTTTGGAATGTGTAAAAAAAAATTTAAGTTCCATATAAGGATTTCTAGGAGGGTATCTGGAATGACCTACAATCAAAAAAAAGATTTTTTTTTCAAGTCTTTTGGCATTTCAAAAGTAAATAATTAGAAACATTATGTACAAATCTAATTTTTTACTTTTACAATAGCCAAATTCTGGTTAATAATTAAACAAAACAGTTTGTCAAAGTTTTTTTATAAATATATAAAATACATTTTCACAACCCTTATTGTAATATAAAAATAGTTTTTGAGAAACGATATGACTAATGTAATTACGCATATGCCTGGACAAAAAAAAAATTGTGGGTTTCAGCAGAATTGACATGTATCCGTAGCACTGTTCCAGTGAAAAATTTCTTAGATAACTTTTCGCGAGGTCAATTGATAGGTAGATTTTCTCAGTGGCTAGCTAGGTCTCCCTTTTCTCCTATGGATTACTAATTATGAGGATATCTTTAAAATAAATTGTACATAAGAAAACTATTCCAAAACATAGATGAATTAGAAATCGCTATAAAGGGAATGCTACCTGCCAAAAACTGCTCATAGAAACAAATAAATATAAAGCTATGAGGTTCTATGAGATTGATATCAGTTTTTGAAAGAGATTAGTCGATTCCAAATACATTCATATCAATAACTATACAAATTTCAAGAGATATATTCATCCTCAACATGAAAAGACTGTCATAGAAACTCATAAAACTGTTATCATCATCCATTACTGCAAAGTAATTTTCATTTATAGATCAACCCTAAGAAGTGGTTCGGATTCCACCACAAATTGTAGGGCCCCGTCTCTTCAACTCGCACAAGTCTAGGCATTCAAGTGATCTTCAAGGCGCGGTGGTTAAAATGTTTATAAACATATATTTATACATTTTGAATTACTTTGAATGTGTCTCTATATGTCATTTTTGGTAGGACTGGCAATAAAATTAATGAAGAATTCATAAGTAATGTAATCCAAGAATGTTTTAAAAGAACCCTTAAATGTATTGAGCTTGATACCTCATGGCGAAATGTGCTTTTTACAATAATTTTGTGATAAAGTAGTTGCATTAATTTTTGTTTCAAAATATTTATTTGTTATAAAAGTAGTGTAGTGAGTGCATTACTTAGGCTGAAACTATTAAGTTGAGAGAATTATTAATTGTTTGACGAGTTTGGTGGGTGTTAGGATCAACGTTTTGCCAAAAAAACCAATTTTTAATTTGTCGACGTTTCGTTTAATATTATAAACATCCTCAGAACACTAGAAATATAAAGAATTATATGGAATTATTCAAATCAAAATTAAAAGTTTACGATAAAATAATGAAATTGGTTGCAACACGTTAAAATTTCAGCTAAAGACTTTTTTTTTAAAGTGAATAGATACATACAAAAAAAGAAAAACTAACATAAACAACAATTTACACCGTAGTAAAAACTTATACACAAATTCAAAAAGTTGGAAATAGACTTACATTTAATTTGTGTTTTGATGTCATATAAAATACACAACTTCTGGGACATTACTAGATACCAGTTCTTAAAAACATTCAATATTGTAAACAAACGAAAAGTATAACAGTAGTCCTATACATACAAGTTTAAAACTTGAATACTGTGTACCCAATGATACGTTATCAGATCCTCAGATTTTTTTGTTTGTCTAGGAGGAATTTCGATAGAATATTAATATACCTAGTGTTATTATGCTATTGGCTTTATCTTTTAATTTTACTAATAATATTGAAATAGGCCGCATTTAAGTTTCGGTATCGGATATTTTGTTAACACAATTTTCTTTCTTTTTTTTTAATGCAAATCATTTCATATGTTAATCTTTTCTTTAGATTGTTTTGTTTCCTAATTATTCTAGTTTCACCAAAGTTAAAAGTATGTCCGTTTAATACGTGTTCTACAAGTTGGGTGGGATTATTTTTCTTTAATGCATTTCTACTGTCATTTCTATGTTCCATTATTCTCTCTCTGTTTTAGGTACCTTTCTGCTTGTCCAATATAGCTTTTATCACATTGAATACAAGGTATTTCATAGATTACATTCGATTGTAGTTCTTTTTGTGTTTTTGTTTTTAATCTTGTAAAAAATTTATTTTTAATTTACTTTCATTTTTAAAAGCTGTTTTAAATTTTATCTGTTTTTTGACTTATGGTTCTTTTTAATTTTTCAGATAAATCTCTTACATATGGAATTTTCAAATATTTTATATCACTCTGTATCTGTGTTAATTTATTATATATGTATTTATTAATAACAGAAAAATATTTTTTAAAAGTAGTTCGAGATTTATGCTTGCCAAAGTGGAAAATTTATATTTTTTGAATAGAGCAACTAAGGAACTAAGTTTAATTTTTGGATATAGCTTCGCATTATGAGCAACTTCTTAAGATAACTTCAAAAATAAAAAATAGTTTATTCTTGAATTTATTTCGAAAAAATTCATTTTCTAAATTTTTCTCAAAAATGATTTTTTTCAGAAAATCGATAACAAAATTTCCCATACGCCGACTTTTTGGCGGACACTACGTATTTATTTAGACATATAAAGAGTATGATTATACCGCCAATGTTAAGGGCAAATTTTATTTGTTTTTGAAAATATTTATTACATTTTAAAGAAATGTATTTGAATTGTACCTTGAAGAAAATACAGCAACGGACCCAAACAACGAAAAAGAAAAATACGTATGTATCTGCATGTCTTGTGGATTGATTCGTTCTTTCATACGCATATTATTTGATTTAAATTTTTAAATTTAAATTTCCCGCATAAATAAAAAACTTTCACATCCAGATTTTGTATCCAAGTCTTATACACACTAAATCACAATTTAATTTTTTACTCCCTTTAACAATATGGTGGAGGTGGCAATGAAGATGGTAGAGGGGGTGGCTAACGCCAAAAACATTTTTTGAGACGTTTCGTTCTTGTACGCACACTAAATCGCATTAGTGAGGGGGCGGCATTGAGGGTGGCTGATGCCAAAAAAATTTTTGAGACCTTGACTTTTCGTACATGCCCTAAATTGCAATTTTAAGGACTCTTACCTGCTTGCTTTGCCTATTTACCCTTATTTACCCCATTTACCCCCGAACCCTTCAACGGAATTAGATCAAAATATCGTTATCTTGTTATAATACATAAGTGTACCAAATTTCAAGTCAATATCATAAACGGTTCCAGAGTAAACGTGCACACAAAAAAAAGTTACAGGCAGACCGACAGACAGAAATTTTTTCACCTGTGTCAAAGCTACATAACATAAATATAACCTCACCAAGATACATACTAAACAACCCCCAAAGTCAAGCGTGTTTAGAAGGGGGTAACCACATTTGAAAATAAAACGTAGACAGACAGATATCGCCATTACCCTCCATCATTGTTATTGTTGGGGCTGGGGATCGAACCCAGAACACAATAGTTAGTCGGCAAATCGTGCCTATGCCTATTTCATCACTTTTAAATACCCGCACCAGAACTTACCATTAAGTGGCAGCCTTCTTTATTTTATTTATGGGTGGTTGTCAGCTGCTATCCATCATAAATAGCTATGGCTAATTAAGCTTAATAGGTATTTCAGTTCATACTTTATTTGCATATTTTTATAACTCATACAAGACTCAAAAATTTTATAAAATCCCATAGAACAAATAATATAGCACAGAACAAATTTGCGAATAGCACGTCTTATTTTAGTATAATTTAAGGTCTTGTATCATCATACTATGTCCATCTTTGTGGTTCTACCATTAGTTACGGAAACATACTATAAATGCATTAAAGAAAATTGTTTTAAAAATGTATTTTGGCCTAGATTGACTGAAGTGATATGCAGCGTTCTTTCTTCTGAAATATGCTTCTTAAAATGAGGATAGCGCCATCTACATTCCGAGAGACGAATTATTATCACATTATTATTTAGAAATGCAAAATGCAGCCAAGAAGATGTTAAACCCTTCCACTCAATTTAGTTGATTGTGTAGTTTAAAAATAATTTTCATTTTATAATCGAATCGCATTCTAGAATTGAAGTTTGGCCATAGTAGATTCGTCACCATTACACGGACACCATGTTTGTATTAGTTTATAGGAGAGAAAATAGCATTACACGCGATAAACTATCGAAATAACTAAAAATTGATTATCAATCATGATTATCAAATACATCAACTAAACTCTAAAATATTTATAAATAATATGCCATTCACTTTCCTTTCTGAATAGTGCAAATATGGCGGGCAAACTTACGCAAAAAGTTGGCTCAAGGATGGTTAATTTGGGCTCCTCTATCAAGGTTTGGCAAACATATTATTTTATTAGGAGACATGTTAGCAACCTTGCTTCTGTATAGGGTATGGAGAGACATCTCCCGTTGTTCAGTGAATGATCTCTAGGGTTCATTTACTTTCAAGGTCTCTAGATATAATAACTGTGATCACGTATCGTTTTCTGTAATGCAAAGTTGTACTGCGACATCTGTGCATGGAGAGCTCAACCATTGCCGCTAAAAATTGTAACTTTTAGAATTCACTGTTTTTTATTACGTACCATCTATAGGAGAATGTATAGGACTACAATCCAATAATTTGCATAAATATTATTCGTTAGAATTCTGTTTGCATTTTACCCATGTAAAAAGCTGTAGATAGATATATGTAACATAATTTTTGTCTGCTCATGACTTCAGACCTAGATGGGCACAAAGTAGATTGGGAGAAAAAATGAACGTTTATAAAGTTATGTTTAGCTGTACACATATAAGAATTTCTCTTCAACATTTATTTTAGTCAGTAGTCCAGTATTTAAAAAATGCGTAGGTAGGTATATCTCAATTATATATGTATTATTATGTAGGTAGATATACTTGTCATTCCTCAAAAAAAAAAAATATTTTTACTCCATATAAAACGATATACCTACTATTATCTATTCCATAATAGTATAGTAAAATTTAACAATCGTAGGCGTACTTTTACATAGGTAATATATAGGAATGGATTTCCGAAGATTTATATTAGTAATTCTTTATAAAAAAATTTAGTTAGATGAATATTCTATTCTTATTCAGCACCACTAAAAATAAAATAAATAATAAAATAACAAAAATTAAAAAAAGCAGCAGTAAGCAGCAATCAGCAGGAACGTGAACATGGCAAATGTGGTCCTGTGAAACGTCTGTCGATCGCTTAGACAAAGGACTCTTTCAGTAGCATATCAGCGTAGGTATATCAAAATCTTCCATTTTGAGCGATCATGTACGTGGGTGTACCATTACATGTGGAAAGTTTTATTTTACGTTGGGTTATGTTCTGTGTAAATGAAAAAGTGGACATGATAATCTCTTGTATAAATTTGCGGCATTTTGAACACAATTAACAAGAATTTTAAACAATTTTTAAAGACACAATAGAAACACCGTTAAACCAACAAATGTTTGACAAGCTACATAGTTCATTGTTTTCAAAGCCACCTTAGTTACTTCTTAACATTTAATTAAAACAAAATTGTATTTTCTTTTAGCTGTAATTTTGTTTGTATTTATCGCACATTTTAATACGACATATGAATAAATTCCTTATTAATAGTACCAATAAATGGTACCACGATACCATGACGGTTCCGTTTGAAAAAAATGAGTTTTGCGCCAAAACCAAAAAATTTTGGTGAATTTTATTCGCTCATAAATCGCGCAATTTAGTGTTTTTAACGAGATTTCGATTTTTGTAGCATTACAGGGGTCATTTAGAATAAATAGGAATCGTAATGGCAAAAATTATAAAAAAAATTGATGTTTGAAATATCACTTATTTGGCATCGTTGGATTCAGAAAATTATGCAGAATTAAAAAGTGCAATAATATACAGGATATTCCATTTAAAAATCGAAAGTTAGTGTCACTTCCGGCGAAACTGGAGGTGAAAAAAAAATTTGCCAAAAAGTACCGCGTACTATGCATGTAGTATATCCTAAATTTCAATCAATTATCTTCAAAACTAAAGGAGAAAAGGGGGTATACCATGATCTTGTTACACCCGGTATATACTGTTTGTTACATGATTATTAAAATGGGTTCTGTCCTTCTATCTTATTTATTTATTTTTATTTATTTAGATACATCATCCAACAGTCGTAAGACCAATTACAGGATGAGAACAGTACATATTTACAATATAATGAAAATGTAAGATAATAACAATATATAATACGATAGTACAATACAGGCAAAAACTATAAAATGTATACAAACTAATAATAATAATAATAATAATAATAAGGGGGCGAGACTGCGGCGATACAATGAGGCTACGAAGCGCATGGAGCAAAATTATTTATTCTCTAGTAACCAGAAGATCTTCTATCGCAATCTGGAAAGTAACAACCAAGGCAATACAGAACCCGAGAAAATTGATCACAATCGCTTCGGGCAATCCTGGCAGGGGATATGGTCAAACCCTGCGAGATTCAACCAAGCAGCTACGTGGCTCCAAACAGCAGAACGCATTGCGAGTGATCTTCCAGATATGCCAGATACTAATATTACACCTGCAGATGTTGAAGAGTGCATAAAAAATACTTCAAGCTGGAAAGCGCCTGGACCAGACAACATACAGAACTTTTGGCTGAAGTCATTCCCAGCCCTATTTCCACAGTTTGCTCGGGCATTCAACAAAATCCTTGAAGATCCAACAAGATTTCCTGAATTTTTAGGTCGAGGAGTAACTTACCTTCTTCCAAAAAAAGGAGATCTGAAAGACCCGAAAAACTACAGGCCAATCACCTGCTTGTCTGCGATCTACAAACTTCTCACGTCATTGATACATAGGCAAATCAATGAACACTGTGAGATAAACAATATAATTGGCCCAGAACAGCGGGGATGTGTAAAGAGATCACTTGGATGCAAAGAGCAGCTAACTATAGATGCGGTAACCATCAAACAAGCTGAAGTAAAACGCCGAAACATCAGTATGGCCTACATAGACTACAAAAAGGCATTCGACTCGGTACCTCACGACTGGCTTATAAAAGTGCTAGAAGTATACAAAGTTAGCCCCACCATCATTCGGCTACTAACATATGCAATGACGACTTGGGAAACCCAGACAAGAATTGGAGGAAGCACTATCTCGAACATCAAGATTAGAAGAGCTATATACCAGGGTGATTCACTGAGTCCATTATGGTTTTGCCTCGCTCTCAATCCGCTCTCAGCAATATTGAATGACACCACCTACGGTTTCCGAATAGATCCCAAACAACCAAGCTCGAGGCTCAGCCATTTACTATTTATGGATGCCATCAAGTGAGAATCCAAGACAGTTGAAGGCGCTAGTAGCCAATGTCAAAACCTTCAGCGATGATATCAGTATGGAGTTTGGTCTGGAGAAGTGTGCCGAAATACATGTCACAAAGGGAAAATTAACGCAGCAGCCGGAGAATATCCGTGACTTTGAGCAAATGCTGCCAGAAGAAACTTACAAGTACCTTGGAATTCTGCAGAATAGAAGGATAGACCGCACCCAGCTAAAGAAGGAGTTCAGGGAAAAATACAAACAACGTTTAAATAAGCTTGTGAATACTAAACTCAACGCTAGAAGCATGATAACAGCGATCAATACATATGCTGTCCCTAGTCTGGCATACTCATTCGGAATACTAAAGTACTCGGATACAGACCTGGAAGACCTAGACAGAATGACGAGAACTACACTTACAAAGTTTCGAATGCATCACCCAAAGAGCGCAGTTGAAAGATTATACATGCCAAGAACACAAGGAGGCAGGGGATTAAGCAGCGTTCAGAAGATGTGCCGAACGCAAGAGAAGAACATGCGCCTCTATTTCTACAATTCAGACAGAGTCCTCATTCGGAAAATAGTGGAAAGTGATAACAGATATACACCGTTAAACCTCAAAGATCGACAACACGAGATAATGATCCGAACGAACGAGGATATTCAAACAGCATGGCAGGACAAGGTACTCCACGGAAAGTATCCCAATGCCTTAAACAATCCGGAGATCGACAAGGAGACCTCGCTCCTATGGCTTAAGGAAGGAATGTTACACCCAGAAACTGAAGGATTCATAACAGCCATTCAGGATAGCATTATCCGTACCAGAAATTATGAGAAGTACATTCTTAAAGTCCCCGGTGTGAACGATGTGTGTAGAAAGTGTAAGGCAGCGGGTGAAACTATCGAACATGTCACTGGAGGCTGCCCTGCTTTGGCTACGGGAATGTATTTGGGAAGGCACAACGAGGTGGCGAAAACCATCCATAGAGAATTGGCACTTAACTTAGGACTCATTACTAATCCACCGCCCTTCTATAAATACACACCTCAAGCTGTTTTAGAAAACGAAGAAACATTGCTGTACTGGGATAGACCAATACAGTCTGATAGAACCTTGGATCACAACCGCCCTGACATCCTGGTGATCAAAAAGAAAGACAAGAAGGCCACTATAATTGATATTGGATGCCCCCTAAACAACAACCTGCAGAAAACGGAGATGGAAAAGAGAAACAAATATCAGAATTTGGCCATAGAACTTAAACACGTGTGGAGATTAGAGGAGGTTCGAATTATCCCGGTCATAATTTCGGCTACAGGCGTGGTGACGAAGAAGTTCTTGAGTTATTTGGAGCAACTTAATCTACCTAAAGGCCTCGTCAAGATTATCCAGAGTACGGTGATTCTCCAGACATGCCATATTACCAGAAAGTTTTTGAACGATGAAGGATAGAAAACCGAAATATCCACCGGATTAATGGGACGTGATGAATTTCATCCCCGTTAACCGAGCCGATCCCCAACAGCAATGGGCCCGGGACAGGCCCGGGTCCCCACAGAGCCGAACCCCAACGGCGCGCGCGAGGGGTCGGTGAATTTTTTCCGGCTTCGGCCGAGAAAGTGCACGGCTTAAGTCATAATAATAATACAATACAATAGTACAGCCCAGTTAAAACTACAGAGCGTATACGAAACTAATTACCATTCAAGCGTTTAATGGATGAAACAATACTATGGAAAATATCGAGCTATTTTGCAGGTGGTTGTAGGTGTTACACATGAAATGTAAGGGAGAAAAATTCAGTATATTCGTTCGGGGTCTAGCAAGATAAAATGTTGTATGATGTCGTGCATTGGTACGTGGTACTTGGAATAACAGTTTTTCGGTAATTTCAGGGCAATTGATTTTATTATTTATTAATTTATGTAAAAATATGATGGCCTGCTTTTTCCTCCGTGTGTTCAGACTGTCGGTTGAGAATCTACCTAAAATTGTATCATGAGAATATCCAATGGGGGGATATACACCATCCACCTTGTAGGACAGAAATTTCAAGAAGCGTCTTTGGATACTTTCGAGCATATTGCTATATGTGACATATCCCGGGTGCCATATTAATGATGCATATTCTAATTTAGACTTAACAAATGAGTTAAATAATAAGGTTAACAAATGGGTGTCCATAAAACCTGACGAGTTTCTGATAACAAAACCGAGACTTTTGTTTGCAGACAGAACTGTGTCTTCAACGTGTCTATTAAATGTCAGTTTGTTGTCAAACAGGACGCCTATAGGTCTTTGAAGACTTCGACTCTTTTTAGTGATGTGAAGTCAAGATTATAGTCATAGAAAAGTGTTTCTTTTTTCCCAGAAAAAGATATTACGTTGCATTTGTCGACATTGAGAAGCAGATCATTATAATCGCACCAATTTTGTATTTTCAGAACGTTATCCTGAAGTTTTTTACAGTCAGCTGGATTATTTATAGCAGAAAAAAATCATCATCGGCATATAGTAAGACATCGATATTCAGGTCCACCACGACGTTATTAATAAATAGTACAAACAACAGAGGTCCCAAGATACAGCCCTGCGGCACTCCTGAGGTGGCATTAATTTCAACTGACCTATGACCGCGGTATTCCACATATTGTGTTCTACTGTTAAGATATGATTTAAAGAAATTAATAAGTAACTGGCAGAGCCCATACTTTGAAGTTTATTTATTAATAAACCATGATCAAGTCTATCAAAGGCCTTTGAAAAATCTGTATATAGTACGTCAACTTGAATACCGCTGTCGAGATATTGTGAGACATACTGCGTCATGCACATTAAATTAGTAACAGTGGATTTATTTTTTACAAAACCATGTTGACTGGATATAATCTGTCCTTCAACGTGGGGGTATATGATTTCATATATAGCAATCTCCAGGACTTTAGCAAAATTATATATAATTATTGAAATCGGCCGATGATTTTCAATTACCTGTCTATCACCTTTTTTGTGAACGGGACAAATTCGGGATCTCTTCCAGATGTTAGGAAATGTACTCGTTTTTATGCATAAATTATAAATTATTTTAAGAGGTTCAACAAAAAACAACAGCGCAGTCTCTAGTAATAAAAGCTTGTATCTCGCCGGGTCCTCTTGTGCATTTAGGTTTAAGTTGTCGTAAGGCAGTACGCATATAGTTAGAGGAGAATTCATTGAAGTTGAGATAAAGGGTATTTATACAAAAAGTGTTGCTAATGTTTTGGGAGGGTGGTTTATAAGAGGATTTAAAAAATTCAGCAAAGCCATTTGCAATATCTTTTGGGTCATCGAGGTATCGATCATGACAGGTTAACGCATCCGATATTGCTGTTGTCACTTTATTCAAATTGATATATGACCAGAGGGATTTTACATTATTTTTTATATTATTTTGAATGTATATCAAATTAAAAAATAAACGAAGGCTAGAAAGACAATAAATAAATCGAAATAAGAACGGCAAAAATCAACTTTCTATTCAGTAACGCATAGCAGAGCACTAGTTCACATTTACAATATTAATATACTAATACAACTTTAAAACCAAGGCCTAACTTTTAGAGCATATTTATTTGAACGAGTAAAATTGAAAGTGCCCCAAGCCAAGCATGGTCTACACCTTCCATACCTTCCCCATATACACATATATGTAACTTTATTGTGAGTGGGGTATCTCTCCATAAAACCATATTGAGTAGAAGATGGGGTAGAATATTATTTTTACTTAGATGTGTTTTATGTTCACAAACATCACAATAAACTAGAAGTTTACAAGTTCACACCAACCCACTACTGGACACTACAACCATTGATGCATAACAGAAGGCTGAAGAGATGCTGGCCACCAAGCAATCACAAACACTTGCACAAGACAACACATTATAGCTAAAAATTTATCGCTAATAAATAAACTTAAAAAAAAAGAAAGATGTGTTTTGACTGACTAGCATATGCAAGTACGGGACGCTTGGAAAAGGCATCGAGTAAGAAAATTGC
Source organism: Leptura quadrifasciata (assembly GCA_963675555.1). Lineage (NCBI taxonomy): Eukaryota > Metazoa > Arthropoda > Insecta > Coleoptera > Cerambycidae > Leptura > Leptura quadrifasciata. The sequence goes on from OY776678.1 coordinate 50,909,291, forward strand.
TGTGTAGTTCGATATTAATTACTTTTAATTTTTCGATAAAAGAAAGATTATTTTATTTGCAAATTGCAAACTCGCAATATACGTAGTTCATAATGTGAGCAATTAATGCTTTATTAGTAAATATCTTGTAAATACTAGATACCTATAATGCTATAGTCGAGTTCATCAGTTATTGGCACTCAAAGAACGCAACAAAAACTTTAGGACCTCACTAAAAAATACCGGTACTCTCTGTAGGTACCATTTGTTCTCAAATTGACCCGCTTACCTTTATAGGTTTTTAATGTGCGTCGGCTTGTTTGATAAGAGCATGCCGCTTGGCCCAATGGCTATAATAATTATGCCGTAAAGTCTTTGTTACGTTTTTGAGTGCCGGTAACAGATGAACTCGACTTTACCTGTACTATACTAGCAATAAATAAATAAATAAACATTTTAGCAATGAAGCATTACTCAAATATATATGTGGTTTTAAGTTAAAACGATAGGTATGAAAGACTTCTTCGAGTCTATGAATCCAAATTCAGTTTGAGGTGTGTTTGGTTGCCTAGTTACATTGAGAAGACGAAGGAACGAAATCGTGGGAGTATGACTTCCATGAATTAGTGGTGTGGTTACAAGAAATGAAACAATTTCTCATTTTCAGTATAATCATCTTAACTAGATTCGTTTATTTACAACGCACATTATTTCACTCCTTGTTCGGGTTTTAAGTACCTAATTAAACCCGGAGATTCAATGATACGTAGACGTTTTTAAAATTTGTATTTAATATTATTTGTTTCGTTCTTTAAATCCGAAATACAAATAAACAAAAAACGTAGCTGAAGAATTTTTAAATACTTTTTGTATTTACGTTGTTTTCTATTGATAGAAAGAAAATATTTAACAAGTTTCTTGAGTTTGAAGAAAATGATACCTTCCTCCAACGTAAATTTTGTTTTATAAGTGTTTTTCTTATGAATATAATATAACGTTTGTTATGAAACAAAAATATTATACTATTCAACAACAAAATTTCACTCATTGTTACAAATTATATTTTAAAATAATTATTTATAATTACTTAAGTATAAAGGGAGAAAAATTATTTTTGCTCAGAGCCGCGGAAGTGGTAGATTGGGCCTTGGCCACGGTGTTTATATATTAGGTGATGCGACAAGACCCGTACGAGAATGGCTTCGTGAGTGTTTAGTTGTGTGTAATGCAATATATGGCAGGGCAAATAAAGTCTCGTCGTTACTTACGCATAGAAATATTACATACATACAAATAGTTAATGCTCTGTAGATTTGTTTTAATTATATTTAAAGAGCCTTTTAGTTCGTTCTTTTTGTCTTAGTTTTACTGTTTATGTGTGTACCTATATATGCAGCACTACATGCATCAAAGGGAATCCGTCTGTCTATGCCCACTACTGTCCCCACGGTCCCTATTAGGTAATTGCAGGGGTATATTATGGGCGCCATCTACTGAATTAAATAGAGACCAAGCACTTACGAAACCGTCGATTAACATGGCAAGTACCATGTGTCGGACCACCTAATATACTACACCGTGGCCTTGGCTAAGTAGAACCGGAACTGTAACAAGGGTAGCTTATGAATTTTCACTCACTAGTCTTAATTGTTTGCGAAATTAGTAAATTGTAATCACGCAAATGAGTTAAATGATTTGAGTGGAAATTTATAGCAGTAGTCTTGTTATCATTCTACTTATGTAGCCTTCTAATTTTTTCGCAATATGTGTATTAATAAAAGTTACGACCAAAAATAAGAAATATTTCCCTATCGACCCTCGCTCTCTTGAATATGGCCACTTGTTACAAACCTATCTAAATAATCGAGAAAAAGGATGTCGCGCAAAGATTTTTTTAATAAATATTTTCAGTATAGAATTTTGTAATAAAACAATTACCATCTATAGGATAAAACATTGGTATACATAGGTAATCTATACAATCATTAATTATGGTTAAGAATTATGGTTTCTACAAAAAAAATTGGAAAGGATTTTATGTTGTACGTATACGTATATATTTTTTATATTTATAATACTTTGCGAGATATTTGCTAAAAATGTTTTCTTACTTAAATGCATTTCTAGCAAATCTCCATCTATATTCATGTAAAGAATTTTTTTATATTATTCCTTCGAATATACTTACTACGCGAAATTTCAGCTACTTTTGAAATTATTGGAGATTTTGGTGCTTATATTTGTTTTAATACTGCTTGCACTGCATGAAGGAACTATGTGTTTTTGGAACGGAACGACCTTTTCGTAGCTCTCTATGGCGATTACAATTTTTAGAGCTTTTATATTCTGGCATACTTAGATATTCAGGTGATAAGAATAATACCAAGATTTATTATTTATTACTAACATTTTAATTCAGATATTCATTCAAACTGACGTTGTTTATACAATGCCATCACTTTTTCTTACTCGATTTACCTATTTGTTCTGTAATGTTTTTGAAAATAATTTTATCAAATCTATTTTAACTGTACAGAAATGACTGATACTTTCGCTTACATTACCTGAATTTCAATATAATATATATATTTATCTAATATGTTTGTCATACATTGACTAATATCGGTTTCTTATGAACATTTCAACATTTTTCAGTCACCGACGTCATTTCTGCAATCTTCCCTTTCAAAAATTTATTTTCTTGTTCTAAATAGGCACAGCGTATCGCAAGCTCATCTTCTTTTGCTTTTCTAGCATCCCTTGATTTCTTAGCAGCATCATTATTTTTTTTTCTTTTCTCTAAATACGTAGTATCCATTTTTTTCGAAATTTGACATCTACCCATATTTTTATTTGTGGCATTTACTTTAGAATGTTTCTCATCCAACATTCTTCTTCTAAATTCTGAGTAATTCTCTGCTTCATTTACATTTAATTTGGCAGTGTCCACACCGATTATCACAGTAAGAGGATCATCAGGGTAGGCTCTGAACGGTCTTACACTTTTTGTTTTGCTTAATAGGGATGGATATATTGTCCCTTTTGCTTTGTCTTTGCCAATGTGTGTTTTTAAAATTTTTGATTTAATATCGGAACTTGGGCTCACAGCGACAGTTACTGCGGATTTAACTGTTTTTTTAATTTCAGGTTTTAGTAAAGGTTTTAGTTCTACTAGTTTATTTAGGTTTACTTTTCTCAGTGTCGCAGTTGTTTTGAAATTAATTCTTGGGCGTTTATATGGCTGGTTATTTATATTTGCTGTAGATTCATCGACATTGGACTGCAAACTTTTGTTATGATAACTTGCGCTTGTTGCGAATAGCTTTTCTACTAGAGGAAGATCGTTGTATGATGACTTTCTTATGTATTTTGGACGTCGCCGAACAACCATTTTTTTATTACAACTTTTGTTAGAAATGCTGCGTATGTGCTTAAAATTCGATTTTGTAGATTCTTTATTTTCAAGAAAAGGCAAAGTTGTAGTGAAAAACTTACTATTTATGTTCCCTTCTCCAATGTCTTGTTTTATCATGAAACCAGTTTTCATCTAAAAGAAAATTTCTTAATATGCACTCAACGAAAAATAACGTTATAAAACTAACCTTAATTAGTTGGATATGTAATTTATACAACGTGTGATGCAGTTATGATGTCTGCACATTCACAATTCGATTGCTTTATGACACCTTATTAAAAGAATTTTATCAAATATAAACATCATTTGTAAATGCTCTTTACTATTATCTATCTATAAACTTTAGCACATGCTAAGATATACTCGTACAATTTTAAAGAAGACTCATAAATATTATTCCCTTAATAATAGTTGTTTAATATTTAAAAAAATGTATTTTGTAATAGATGTTTTATATTCAGTAATATATATTTATTTTGACACTGATCTCAGGGTTTTGTGGGTGAGCAGGGTCGTAGATACGGATTTTTTAAATAGCTCTTTCTTCTTGAAAATTAGTAAAATAATTACACTAGTGAAATAAAAGGGCGCCAATTGATTGATGTTTGAGAGTTTATATAAACTAGTTAATCAACCAATAAATTAACTATTTCAAGTCCTTACAGGAGATAAAAATAAAAAAATATTAAAATCTACGAGACTATAATGAAGATAAATATTTAGGCAAAAATGTTACCATAGAGTCAATTAAGTAATACGTAATTTGAAGTTATTTAATATATTATGAATCATCGCAAATAAAAAGGACATACCTATAAAAGAAGCGCTGTATACATGTACCTACTTACCTCCTATCTGTACAATGTATTTTGTTCTTTACTATTTTTTTTATGAATATTAAGTTTTTATAAAACCATAAGCTTTTACTACTCAACAAATACCTGCACAAAATTTCATCCGCTATCAAAAATTATATTAATTTATAATTAAATATAAAGGGCGGTAAAAATTATTTTTTCCCAGACGTAAAGGTGCAATACAGCCTCGGTAAGAATACTACAATGGTTCTCTTAGATATTGAGAAAGCGTTTGATATCGTCTAGATCCCGGGGCTACTTTCAAAAATGACTAATTATCACTTTCCGATCACATCAGTAAACTCATACACTCGTACTTAACTGGCAGAAAGCTCCAAGTGCGAGTGAATGATAAACTATCTACACAGCAGGATATTCGCGCGGGCGTCCCGCAGGGGTCCGTCCTCGGCCCTAAATTATACAATGTATACGTTCTCCACTTTCCCGAATGTTAAACTTGCCAAGTACGCCGATGACACAGCTATGCACGCGCACAGTCACAATGCGCAAGCGGCTAACATGCTACTCAAAGCCCATATGGCACATGCCACGGCGCATTACAACAAATGGAAAATTCTGGGAAATGCAGAGAAGTCGGAATCTATAGTCTTTACGTGCAGATTTACAGAAAATAAAATTTTGACGCCAATTTTGATAAGGGGAAACCAAATTCCAGAAAGGGAGTGCGTGAAGTACTTGGATGTATGCTTAGACAAACGACTGACATTTAACCGACACACAAACCAAACTGTACGGACAATTTATTCCATGTCCAGGAGCCTGTACCCGCTCTTGGCCAGGAAAAGCAGACTCAGCAGACAGAATAAAAAATTAATTTATAGCATGATTGTGAGGCCTGCTCTTACATACGCGGTACCGGCGCGATACACTCAGACATCGGTCACGATAATAAAAATACTACATAATGCTAATGGAACATAAGTTTATGCGCCTCATCTCGAATTCTTCACGATACACCTCTTCTCTCTATGCACGTTGCAACGACATAACACTACTAGCGGACTATGTCAAGGTTACATCTCAAAAATTTTACCAATTCAAACTTGATGATAGCGCTTACAAACAACATTACACAAATCAGAGAGTACCTTTTCGAATTAAACACAAATTACCGTACCAAGCGCTGCCCATCTTCCGGCAACCTATTTAGCCACATCCTGTTTCTTCTATGACTATAAAATCTATCAAATACAATTTCCAATATTTAACTTTTTCTATCTTCTTCGTTTCTGTTTGTTGTTTTTTGTTACTTTCTAAATTATCATCTTCCTAAACACAGTTTTGCAATAAATTCCAAATCTTTTTAAAATCCTAAAATTTTATATCATAAATTGTGCGGCCTGATATAGCTGCTCGCTTTCGCTACAATTATTTAAAACGGGTTTTTTAGCTAGTAATTTTCCCACATAAGTTAGTCACAAATATCACTGATATTTTATCTATACACGCGCTTTTTGCATTATATATGTATATTGCAATATATATATATATATATATATATATATATATATATACATTTTTTTCCTTTTACATGTTTTATCTTACGGGTTAATTATTTTGCATTAATTTCCCTAGGGAAGTTTTTATTTCATTTTATTTCAATGTATTTGTAAACAGATATCTGTTGCCATGATACGTTGAATAGAAATATCCCAAAGGCTTCTAAATATTGTAATTTCGCTCCAATTTATTATAATTCTTTATTTATGAAATAAATGTTTCTACTCCCGATCGTGTAAAAAATAGTATATACACCTCGGGAGAGACCGCCATTTTTCCGTCGATGTATTTGTTGCCCTCGGGCCTCAAATTACACCTCAGGAAAAATAAGATGTTTCTCTCCCTTAGTGTATAATTTACTATTATTTTGAATTCTTTGCAAGTCTGGCCTGGCTTCGTTCCGTCTAGTTCTTCTACTGCCACGGTGTCTCACGCCGTGGATGTTTAGCTGGCTCTGGAACGAGTACCATGGAAAGATAAAAATAGCTCTAACCAATAATTTAAAATAAATTTGTTTTTGATTTCATTTTTATATTTGATGCCCGATTCTCACACGCGAGCTCGAGAGTTCGAATCCTTTTGTAATTTTTTTTTTGCTTCATTTTGTTAACAATTAAAATACGTAATACGAGTATTTCTTTAGGTTAGTTCGTTGGATTAAATATGTTAATATTATTTGATGTAGGTAGTATAGTTGCTTATGATAGGTAATTTCCCTTGCCCTTGACATTTATGTTTTTTACTACATTTTGTTAACAACTAAAATACGTAATACGAGTATTTCTTTAGGTTAGTTGTTAAGTTAAATATGTTAATATTATTTGATGTAGTATAATTGCTTATGATATATAATTGCCTTTGCCCTTGTCATTTATGAGTGACGTCACGGCACGAGATGCTTGATTTACCGCTTTCTATAAACTTCAGCCGTGTTCGTTCAGCCGAAATCATGTCCAAACCATCAACTTTGCCAGGCGCTGGTACCCAAACACAGCAGCTTTGCCCTGGCAAACCAGAACCATTCGGATTGCTGAGCCCACCTCTACATATGATATGCAAGATTCAGCCGTATGTTCTTTCAGTCATGAAATTAGTCGCGGCCTCTTATACTTAACAGCTGATGTTCCATCGGTGGTCCCATCCTGTACCATATGGGCGCAGGCGATTTTCAAATGTCGCAATGAAAAATCGTCAAAAAGCCGATTTTTTTCAAAGGGCACCTACTGTTTTATTTGACATCATAATCATTTCCTATACCTAACTTCACCCCATAAAGACTGAGTTAATAGCGAATCCGCGATTTCCGCGACCTTCCGAAGCGATTTTCATGAATTCCTCCAGGTGTATCGTGGCGTAACTACCAAGTGTTATTCAGGACGTCCAAATAAATACAATTAAAAAAAAAAAAGAAATTCGTAGAGCACGAATTTGGTAACAAAAGTCTAAAACGCCTGGATTATTATAGACTGGGATGAATAATATTGGTCACTCTTTTTGGGCAATTGCATTGGTGTATTGCAAATATTTTGTAAAGGGTCGATATGTTTATTTCATTTTTGCGGCGGAACCACTGAGACTCGCGAATGATATCCTTAACTGTTGATATTCTTCTAATACACTTTCCTTCTCATCATAGGTGAAGTGGGAAAATACATAAGAAACAAAGCTTACAGTAATGTAAGAATTTAATAAATTAACAACAAATGAAAAGAACATGCAAAGAAAATGTAGTGCAAATAATAAATTCTGAAACCTAGGTATATTTAAACAAAAAAGAAAAGCACAAGATAGGTTTGGTCCTGCTGTTTTGCTGCATTATAGCAATAATTACATGAATATTTATTAAATATATTTTTCCGCTAAGCCTGTGAGAAAAAGTAGGTAATATATATTTTAGGATTATATCAAGATTTAAATATATCATTCACGAGTTCCAGTGGTGTCACCGCAAAATAAAATGACCATTTTTGACCATCTACAAAGTATTTGCAGTACACCCATAGTCCAAAAATGTTGATCAGTATATTATTCATTCCGGTGTATCATATCAGACTGTCATAGGCGATCCAAGTTTCTCTAAATTGTAACTTATACGAATTTATATAAAACATTGTATTTTGTTTAATAATAAAGATAATTAAAAAATTATAAAATCGTTTTGACAATATTGTTTATAAATAATTAGAATTGGCAATCTAAAAAATATTTATTTTAGGAATTTGGAAGAATGATGGCATTTAAAACAATAAAGAGTCTGACTAACCGCCCTGTAAATAAAACAAGAAATAATGGGAAATAATGGGAAAATCTAGATACTGCTTAAGTAGGATCAGTCTTTCGGCTGGTGTTTGTTGCAATCGAAGCATTAGCGTTTTGATGGTAATATGCAATTATTACACTTAACGCGCCAGATTTGTAACTTTGGTTGCAGTCTGGTTACTTTCCTTATAGTAAAATAAGGATTTATAGAGGAGTTTGCGACTAAAAATATTATATTTAATAGATACTGCAGTCGATAGTTAATAAATTTTTGTAATCACTTCAATAAACCACACCAAGTTTAATCACCTGGTACAAAAATATAGATAGAGGTGCCTATATTTTGACAATATCCACTTCAATTATGCAAAGTTTATTGTTAAGTAGCGCAATACAAGTTATGAGAAATCAATCCAAATTATTTTGAGTTTAAAAATAAATTTTGATTAAAAATTACATAAATTGTCAGTACTGCTACTACTTTTCAAAAATAATAAATATACCACAAATAATTTAGACACAATATTTTAGGGAAACAATATTTGTCAACGTATAATTATCAACCGAGATCGACCTACCTGAAATTTTTATGATAGGTCAATAAACATAGTGGTTTATGCAATTGTAAGGGACGTTTAAAACAATTATAGTAAATCTTCTGAAATGCAAATTCTAGGTAACGATTATTTAAAAAAAGGACCGAAACCCACATATAGTGCCGCTACAATAAAAGCAGGTTTAGAGTAAATTTGCAAAATTTTTACAATGATGCAATAATAAAATAACAGACGAGAGCACAGTTTTATTGTGGTTTACAATATTTTTTACAAGAATGTAATAAAATTGCAGTGATAAGGGCAGAATATGGTCAAATAAACAAAGCATCTAAGACCAACAAGCACACACAAAAAAGGTAGGATGTTTGGGAAATATGGTTACTAAGCCGCAAAAATAATCAGAAATAAACAAAAATATTAATAACCTATATACACAGTTCCATCATGTTGCTTGTAGTCCAGCCAAAATAACGGGGTTCTTCAGAAAAATCTGAAGGCAGCGCTTTTTTTACATAAACTTTAGTGGAGCCAGACAAGCATCAAATTTTAGTAAAAAAGAAGTTGTTTCCAGTGTCAATTTTTTTGTTTTTAACATGTTAGTAACATCGAATACTATACGAAATGGATATTTTCTACCTGTAACAACTGCCGCTATGCAAGTTATCGGCCAATTTGCGAAAAACCGACCATTTTGGTCATTCCTTCTAAAAATGAGTATATCTCGGTAAGTGTACGTCCAAAAAAGCGAAAATTTTAGACTATTTGTTATGATAGACAATCAGCGATTACAATATGAAATTTTTATCTGTACACATAACCTTAAAAAAAATACTGAAATACTGCTAAATTTTTGTTTTTTATTTATTTATTATCTGCAGATTGACAGTGACAAATATTGATGACATGGCGTCTTGATTTGGATATTTCATTTTATTAAATTTTGGGTGTTTATTCTAAAATCGTTATCGATAAAATTATTTATTAATTTTAATTTTTCATTTGATTAAACAAAATACAAATCAATTGTTCATTAATTAGTATTATCTGATTTGTGTTTGTAAGTATTTATATTATAATACAGGTTTCAGAAATTATAAGCTTGACAGTGAAAAATATATTGATGACATGACGTCTTAATTTGGATACTTGATTTTATGTATGTTTATATTAAAATCGTTTATTAATAGTAACATTAATCAAACTCATTAATACACGGTCCACGGAAAAGTATTATTTTTGAATGAAAATTCTGTAGCTTGAGTGGCATAATTCTGAAACGTTTTCTGTAATGGAAAGTCTAAGTACATATGGAACTGATGGTCGAGAGGTGAGCGCACTTGCCTCTCAAATAAAATTGTGTTTAATTATAAATCCGCGAATTGGATAAAATACAAAAAACACATCAATGATAACCTACAAATTAATAACAACATTTTGATTAAAAATATGATAGATTCAGAGATTGAAAAAATTACAAACATAATAAAAAGTGCCAGGGACGCTAGTATTAAAAAATTTATATTCAAAGAAAGAGAAGAGATAATTCCACCTGATATTATTAATTTAATTAAAGAAAAAAATAAAATTAAAAAGAGGTGGCAAAAACATCGCCGCGACATAGACGGCACAACATACAAAACTTACAGAACATAATTAAAGCCAGATTAATAGACCACAGAGAGAGGTCCTGGAACGACAAAATAGCTTCATTGTCGAGACAGGACAACTCTCTGTGGCGTCTATCAAAACTCTTAAAGAAACCTTTTTCGCAAACGCCTACTATCATTTACAATGATACGCCGTATATCTCTGACTCAGATAAAGCAGAAATATTTGCGAAAAATATACAACATAATAACACGGCTTCACCTAATGAGACAGATTTTCATGAAAATATTACGAATACCGTAAATAATTACCCTTCTCATTGTCCGATCCTACAAAATAAAATTGCAAAACTATATACTAATCCGACAGAGCTGAAAAACATCCTTAAAACCCTCCCGAACCTGAAATCCCCTGGAGCCGACGGTATTCCTAACCTTCTCCTAAAAAAACTTCCTTCTAAAGCCCTGGCGCAATTGACATATATTATCAATGCTATTTTTCGCTTCCAACATTTTCCTGAATGTTGGAAGATCGCGATAATTGTCCCGATTCTAAAGCCAAATAAACAGCCCCAGGATGCAAACAACTACAGACCTATAGCATTATTAAATACTCTTTCTAAGTTAACGGAAAGAATTATACTCATCTGGCTAAATAATTTCATCAATTCAAACAATATCTACCCTAAATAACAATTTGGCTTTAGATCGGGGCACAGTACAACCCTAGCACTATCAAAAGTAGTGCAAGAAGCCCTGGCGGGCTACACCAAAAAACAGTGCACCGCGTTACTTTTGCTGGACATAGAAAAGGCCTATGACACGGTGTGGCATAACGGCCTCATATACAAACTACAGGAGAAGTGCGGAATCCCCCAGTACCTTACCCTCTTAATTAAAATTTTTTTATTTCTACGTACAATTAAAGTAAGAATTAACAACTCTTACTCTACCACAAAAACTATACCGGCAGGTGTCCCGCAAGGGGCAATCCTCTCCCCCACCCTCTATAACCTTTTCCTCGCAGACGTCCCTACCCTTCCTACTACGACTTCTCTACTTTACGTAGACGACACCGTTATCTGCGGGCGGTCTTTCTATGCAGAAACGGCCGTCCAAAAGATACGGCGTCATCTTACTATACTAGACAAATACTATAAAAACTGGAAAATACATGTTAACGATCAAAAGACAGAGACAATAACTTTACACAGGAAATTTACGAACATGACTACATACAATAAAATAAAAATTAACAACAAACAGATTGAGGAAAAAAGCAGAGTTAAGTATCTGGGGGTGACCCTGGATACGAGGCTCTGCTTTGGACCCCATATTACAGCGACGTTACAAAAAACCTACGCGACATTAAACAAATTGTATCCACTGATAAATCGCAGAAGCAGACTAACGACTGACAATAAACTGACGCTATTTAAAGTTATATTTCGACCACTACTGACATACGCCTGTGCGTCTTGGAATTGCATTTCAGACGCACAGTGCTTAAGACTACAGACTACTCAAAACAAATTACTTCGACTACTACTAAACGCGGACAGATATACTCCGGTTGCGGAATTTCATGAAAGGTCTAAAGTCCCCTTCATGCGAGAGTACATCGATGAAATAGCTCAAAAATTCTTTACGCTAAAAATTCAGCAATCGGAGCTGACCAGAGACTTGACACAGAGACGCAGACATAATGATCCTCCCCACGCCCATCGCCTCCTCCACCAAAAATTACCTATTTACGACACGAGAGACTAACGATGGACAAACCACATATAACACGGACATATCTACCTACCCCTTTTCCCCACATAATCCCCCTATTGTAGATATGTACATAGTTATCAGAACATTGGTTTAATTGTTGGTTATGGTTTAATTTATAAATTTAAGTTTTAATTATTTATGTATAAATTTTTTTTAACAGAAGTATTTTTAATTTTAAAAAAGGATCCAAAATTAAAGTAGGTTTTTATCAAAATTCTTTTCCTACACAAACACATATAAATAGAAAATGATTCCAGACCGATATATTATACATTTCTTTAACTGCTAAGCAGATTCAATTACATAAAAATTTATCAAACCTCTGGGAGGTAATATAAAAATAGATTAATTAAAATCCAAGGAGCAGTTGTTTTTTTTTTCGGCGTCCATCGGCCAGCCTAGTATAAGAAGATGATAATCTACTTTAAACTAGGGACAATTTGTTATTGTAAGCACGCTGTGCAGGAACGTTATAACAACTTTTAAACTAGGGAAAGACAACATAAATGGAATAAAATGTAAATTAGAACAATTAATAAAAAATCTTCAATTGGCAATTGACTTGCCTCTCACCCAAAAGTTCCGGGTTCGATCCCCGGTCGTGGCAGTGGAAAATACTGTGAGAGGGATTTTTCCACTATACACGGATATTGGGTGTGTGTCCTTTGTCTCCCACACAAGGCTCTTCTAGAGCCTTCCGGGATAAAGGGGGTCGTCATTACCTGTGGTGTATTTATTATTTAGTAAAACCGATACAGAGATAGAGGACAGTGTTGGCGAAGTACTTCTATCAATATCTTGATCAAGCGAAATATCGGTAATATTTCGCTTGATCAAGAAATTGATAGAAATGAAAATGATGATGCATTTTATAATTATGCTTCAAGCGATACTGAAAATCAGTCTGACGGTTCTTTAGCAAGATAGCAAGTGAGACAAAACGAAGGAGATTAATATAATTGCTCACGTATATATATTTTTTAATTTCGGGTATAATGTTTCCATTTTTCTACACAGTATTTAAATACAATAAATATATACATTTGCATAACAAATAGTGCTTTTATTGAGCTATACCTACCTACATGTATAATTTTTTTTATTAATTGATTTTTTATACTTTTTAATGCTCTTTCGAAAAATTAAATCAAAATATGTCAAAAATAAATTAATAATACAAAAAAATAGTTTTATCAAAAAAAGTGAAAATTTTTCGAAAAAATTAACGCAGAAATTTAAAAAATCGATTTTTTTAGTTTTATCCAAGTTTAAAATTTTTTCTTGTTCACCATTATAAAGTGTATAAAAAAACCTACATTTAAAAAAAAAGAATATCATGTGCAAATAAGTTATTGGCCAATCAATTTTAAAATTTGAAGTAAATTTTTGAGACTTGTATTAGATATTTTGAAATTGAAATTTTAACCAGTTTATTTTTCACATTATAATGTATAATTTCTGAGAATTTCATCAAATTTCACTTAAAACATCAGAAGTTATAACCAAAAAACCAAAATTTTGCAGTCTTTCATTTTTTTTTGAGGTTATGTGTGCAGATAAAAATTTAATATTGTAACCGCTGATAGCCTATATCATAAGGAACAGCCTCATTTTATTTTGATACATACCGAAATATACTCAACTATATTTAGAAAGAACGACCAAAATTGACGATTTTTCGAAAAATGGCCGATAACTTGCGTAGCGGCGGTTGCTAGAGGTAGAAAATGTCCATTTCGTATTCGATGTAACTAATATGTTAAAAAAACAATTTGACACTGGAAACAATTCCTTATGTTTTGCTTGTCTGACTCCACTAGTTGTACATAAAAGTTACATACAATTTTTTCTTGTACCTCCAGATTATGTTAAAGCCTTTTAGAATATTTATTAATTAACTAGAACATGGTTTTGTGAATTGAACTACTTTATTTTTCTTTTATAGTAATTATTAATAGGCTTCATAATAGACAAAATTGTAAAATTTCCGGGAGAAAAGTTGAAACACGGTTTGGACGCTTGGCGTGTTGTAAATGCACGTTGTTTTTAACACGCTTTTATTAGCTTCACCTGTATGTTTGTTTGTAATGGAACCTTTGAACGTGTGATTCTCACCCACTTCAAAACGTCAGATTAAACTGATTGACAATACAATAATTTGACAACTTTGTCCTAATGTCCTCACCAGGATCATCAGGATAAAACAAAATAAAAAAATGGCTTATTTATTGTCGAAATTCTGCCAGCAGAGCAGAGAGATCCATGTTAACGGTGATGCATTAGAAGAAATGATAAGATTACGAGATAATTCATAAAACAGCCTGATAACCCGTTGTCACATATGATATACCAAACACATGAGTCTTCAAGTTACTATAAAATTTAAATTCGTTTAGATTAAAATATATATAGTTTAAGAAAACTAACGAAACACGCTTTAATAGCAAACCGAACTAAAAAGTAAAAAATAAAAAATTCATTTTATCGTAAAAAGCGTGGGGTGCTTTTTCCCATATTTATAATTCTACTTTCATCAATAGCTACCAATAAAATATTTATAACAATTGATATCAAGCACCCCACGCTTTTTACAATAAAATTAATGTTAAACTTATTTTTTACTTTTTAGTTCGGTTTGCTATTAAAGCTTGTTTTTTTTTAGTTTTTTTAAACTATAATTTATTTTTAAATATAAATTATTCGGCTTGATTTATCGAAATGCAATAAAAATATATTTTTAATTTCTAATGATCTGAAAATTAATTTTTTATAATAATTTTTAGAAATATGAAAAAACTAAAAAGTTATGAGAACAATACTGGCAGTCGCTCCCTAAAACTACCTCTTAAGCAGAAGGGAAGGCGTCGCCGATACCATGTAAACTATTGTTCGGATGACCTATGACTAAGTTCAAAATATGGATTTTATACAGTCGAACTTCTTTAACTCGAACTTCTCTTTCTCGAAATTTTCTATAACTCGAAGTTTATTGTTGGCCCCTGCACTTTCTATCTGTTTAGATGTATTTTGACGTCTCTAACTCGAATTTCCATAAGTCAAAAATCTCTCTAACTCGAAATAAATGAGACGGACAAAGAACGCAGATGCCTCCATAACTGAAACGATTTCTGTGAATCCCAACAGTCTAACCGCGTAAACACATCCATTCGTAAGAGTTTTCAATTGTTGCGATCTCTAATACGGAATAACATAGGCTAAAATATGACGCCGAAACGCAAGCTTAGAAGTCTCAATATAAAACAAAAGCTCGAATTTATAAAAAAAGTGGAAAGTGGGATCAAAAAAGGCGTTCGCTGAAGAATATGAAATACCCCTAAGTACATTATTCACGATTATCAAAAAGAATACGTCCATATTATAGTTTGTTCAGAATATTAGGAATCCAGCTAATTTTAAACGAAACATATCACGAAAAGCGCGAACACAGCAGTTTTCAAGTAGTTTGTATCTGCCAGAAATCAAAACTTACCTATATCGGGTCCAATTTTAAAACAAAAGGCACTGCAATTCACACAAAGTTTAGGGAAGGAAGCATTTAAGCCAGCACAGGGTGGCTTGACAAATTTAAGAAATGGTAAGGTAAGGTAATATTTTTTTATTTAAAATTTAGATATGACATAGCTCAGAAGAAAGCTTCTGGCGAAAGCGCAGCAGTTTCTGAAGAACAGTGGCACTTGAATTAAAGTTACTTTACCAGGGCTCTTGGTACCTTACAATGAGGACTACATCTTTAATGCAGACGAAACAGACTTGTTTTTTAAATGTTTACCAGAGAAAACTCTGACATTTAAAAATAAAAAATGCCACAGTGGTAAGCTCAGTAAAGAAAGAGTAACATTAGTAGTTAACATAAGTAGTACAGAAAAATTGAAAATTGTTCTGATTGGAAAAAGTGCCAAACCACGATGCTTCAAAAGGGTCAAGTGGTTGCCAGTGGATTATAAAAGTAATAAAAGGGCTCGGATGACAAGTGATCTTCTTGAAAACCGGCTTCTGAAGCTGCACAAACAATTTTTAAGCCAAAGCCAAAATGTTTTGTTTCTTATTGACAACAGCACTGCCGATGCTGATATTCAACAAAAAATTAAGGCAATTAAAATTTTTATTTTTTCCACCAAATATGACATCTAAATTACAATTCCTCGACCAAGGAATCATCAAAAGCGTAAAGTGTCATTGCAAACGCAGGATATTAAAAATTTTAATGTAATACCTAATGTTAATCTTCTCAATTGTGTCAAGACTGTGGCCGCAGTATGAAATGGCGGCATCTCTCTAAAAACAATTCAGAATTGCTTTAAGGAGACCGGTTTTGGCAAACCGTCTCAACCGATCTCATTTATAACGAGGATGATGACATTTCATTACCGGAACTAAGAAAGCACATTAATGATGCAGATAAAGAAAAAGCAGACAATTTAGATCAATCAAATTTTAAAATTGGATATTGTTACAGAATATCGAAAATGTGCCTTGATGACTTTTTGAGTATTGATATTGACCTCGTAACCAGTGAACATCCCACAGATCAGGAAATTGTTGATAGTATTAGTTTGGTTCAAAGTTTACCTGCATCGTAAAATAATAGCGATGACAGGGATGAAGAACTTGTAGTGGAGAGGCCTTCTCATCAGGAACTATGCCGTTAGGCATTAAAACTTTTTTTATCATGGAAAGAAAACACAACAGAATCGATTTACAACTCGCTAAATAAAATTGAAAAATTTTATGATACAAATTCTATAAGAAAAACTACGTCAAAATTTAATCACTGACTATTTTCAAACAAATTAGCATAAATTTGTACCTATCTATAACTATATAATATATTCAATTATTCAACTGTATAACCATATATGTATGCATTATTCATAGCAATAAATATCTATCATTTTTAGTAAAAAATCTTATTTAATTCCATAACTCAACGTTTCTTTAACTCAAACTTACTTTTAGCCCCTTTGAGAATTCGAGTTATGGAAGTTCGAGTGTATTTCAATGGAGTCGGAAGATTTTTTTTTTTTTATACATTTATTTAACGTCGGCCTATTTCCGCTACTGAGGCCTAACACCGACGCCTGTAGACGAGCTACCCCCAACCAGGAATTTTGCCGAACCTCTTTCCTTAAGAAGAGTAGGGATCTTTTACTTGCCTAACATTTAATAGACAAGGGACCGACGGCTTTACATCCCCTCCGAAGGATGGTATATCCCCTATACAACTCTCGCCTAAGGTTGTATAGCTTCCGCGCATACACTGATATACAAGCCGCTGGAAGATGTGTGAGGCGAGAACGCGGTTTCCGTTGGATTTACTATCAGCCGCAGTAATATCGGGAGATATTTTTGGACCATCTTGTATAAACTAAAATTCGCTCCGATTATTATTTATAAAAAATTGAGTATTGCAAAATTGGGCATTTTTAAACAAAAGAAAATGGGCAAATTCCAATAAAATGGGTATTGAAACAACTGAAAACTGTAATTGTTGCGAAAATATTACACTCTTGCGAAATCCTGTCATCAAAACCAAATGTAGGTCATTGTCGTTATAGTTTTATACATATTTGTTTTACTACAAAATCTTGGTAAAAATTTCGAAATTCAAAATGGCGGCGCCAACATGGCAGACGACTTTTGTCATTTAGATCCAATCAAAATCGATATCTGAGGGTTTTTGGGTTCGCCGATTACAAATTTCTAGTCAAAAATTTAGTTCAAGATGGCGGACGATTTTATCGTTTATGATCCGATTCGTCTTAAGATCGATATCTGGGGATTACGGCATGTCAAAAGAATAAAAAGTAAAAAATAAAATTATATAACAAAATATTTAAAAAAGTTTTTATTTAAATGCTCTAAAAAGTATAGTAAACTTTGAAGTAAATCAAACCCATCATTTTATTACATTATATAATTTTTTGTATGATGTTTGATGTATGAAGCTTTTGCTTGTCGCGAGCAATCTCTCACACAGGAAAATGTCTTCCTTATTTTATAAGAGTCATAACTACTTCCACGTCTAGTGGAAGTATAGTAATGCAAATTTTTTTTTTTGAAATAGGCTTAAAATGTCATCAAACGTCGAGATTTTAAATTTAAGCGAAATAAAATTTTCTGTCTATCGGTCTGTCTATCTGTAACTTTTTTGTGCACACGTTTACTCTGGAACCATTTATGATGTTGACTTGAAATTTTGTACACTTAGTATTATAACGAGATCCGGAACTATATTATATTTTGATCTAATTCCGTTGAAGGGTTTGGGGGTAAATGGGGTAAATAAGGGTAAATAGCGCAAAGCAAGCAGTTAAGAGTCCATAATTATAATTTAGGGCATGCACGAAAAGTCACGGTCTCAAAAAAATTTTTGGCTTCATCCACCCCCCACTATCGCCCCCAATACCACCCCCACACTATTATGAAAGGAGGTAAAAAAAATAAAATGTAATTTAGTGGATATACAAGAACGAAACGGTAAAAATTTTCCGGTTATATCTCCTAAACTAATTAAATTTTTTTTTAAAAGTGCTGAAAATGAAAGTTGTAGAGCATTAAATTTTGCGTCGAATGAGACCAAGATTTAAATTTTTGGGCCACTTGCTACCCAAACTACAGTAGGTCAAAGTTGGACCAATTTTCTACATTTGCGAAAAATTTTCGTCTCAACGTCAGTTTTTCTCAAATATCCTCGAAAATAACGTGTTCATCATAAAAGTATTCCATATAAAAGTTTCAGAGCATTATATTCTGCATCGAATGAGGCCAACAGCGATTTCTTTGGACCGCCTGTTACCAAACTACAGCAGGTGAAATTTCGACCAGTTGTCAACATCCCACTTCCATTTATGATGTAGCCTATCGCTCCCAGGTACGACATTAAAAGATGAAACCCTCCCAACCACACAATGACTATCTTCAATTCAGAATCAGGAGGGGAATATGCCACTATCTCACGCGCCTTTAGATAGAGAGGCTGGTCAAATGTGACAAACAGACGTTTTGGTTGAGGATCTAGCATCTTTCATCTGCTGAGAGAAGTGAAGCACATATGGTGCCATAGTTACTGGGAGGTGTATTGATGAATGGAAGGAAAAGCGTGAGTGATGTTAAGAAGGGTTTTGAAGACATGAGCTGCTCCATAAATCCATTTCAACCTGGGAGATCATCTCCTTTCCATTTTCGGAGAATCCAGTCGAAATCACCCCGCTGAATGATCACGCTGGAGCAAACACGATGTTTTTGAAAGTTGCTCGCTCCGATTTTTTCAAATGTTGTTACTGGAATTACATCAAATTTTCCTACAGTGCTCGCTCTCGGAACAGTACCCACTCTAGCTATGGCTTCACCACTTGAAGACGCAGACATCGCTGGAGTTACCCAGTGGATACCGCCTATATCATGGAAAATATTTGAGCCATCTAAGATGTCAACATTGACATCTACATTGTCCCACACAAATTGGGTAAAAGTGTTTGGATGAACAGAGCTTCGTGGATGGTTCATACATGATACATCAAACATCCTGGCTTCCTCCTAAAAACAGCAGAACCCTAGTCCGCTGGATATTTAAAACAAATCCTTTGAGCCATATTTCCTAGACAGGAAGGCCCCAACCCCAACTTAGAAGGGTGAATGGAACGACCTTGGTCTTGTGGCCGATATTATTGCTTGGGCACTTTGATTTTTCTTTTTGAAGTGTTTCTCGTTTGCCCTTCAATATGTTCGAACCAAGCAACACCTGCAGGGTTTGTGCAACGTCTTCCTCGCACTTTCCAAAAAGCGTTGCGGGTGTGGGTAGGCATCAAGGGAGTACACTTTTGCACGGATATCTTCCCTGATTATATCAGCTGCAGCTCTAACAATTCGTAGGCGTTCTTTCTCCTCATTCGCCTGTTTAGATTCATACTTGTTGAGTCAAAAATGTTGTATCCAGTATTATAGAAACTGAGTTACTGTCTCTCGGTTTTAACTAACTGATATAATAATGATACTCCCATAATGGTCTTCTAACCTTCTTTTCAGTGATTTATCGTTTGGTTTAGGACCAGAAAATCTTTCATGATCTCTTTCATAGAAAACTGGCATTCTTCTTGCATGCTCTCAATGTAATTGCGAACATGTTCAAAACAAATTTTCTCATGCAGTTCTGATTGTATCTCCGATCACTGGCAACCAAATCACTCACTGTGGTCAAGCGTGATTTGACTTCTTTCGCCCACTGGTCTCCCCGCGAAGATGCGGTTTCTAAGATGTTCTTGAAATTTATAGTGGTTACTAATCTGACTTTAACTCTCCAATCAACATTCAATCTTAGTTGTTGGGAAACGAAATCATCACTGGCATCTTCATTACAAAAAAAAATAAGCTGCTTTGAAATTGAACGCAGACTGACTTGCTCGGGATTGACGTACTCCACTCCCACTAGCTTTCATTGCAGCAGCCACATTCTTCTCCCTGGCGTAAGATTTATGACATGAGACGTGTTGCTTTACAGTCTCACATCTCTGAAAGAGAGTATGCTTCCCATCATCCCACACCTTACTACGCTCAACTAACAAAGTTCTAATTCTATTGTCTCTCCACACACAGTACACGTGTCCATCATGTTGTATCGCACGGAAATAGATTGATCAGCGAAAGTTTACTGTCGTATACTAAAATGAGAATGTGGGTTTATAGTTCGGCAAATCGGCAGAAGGAGGGGAAAATGTGGAAAACTGTAGTTTGGTAGTAAATGCTCCAAAAAATTCGCTCTACAACTTTTATTTCGAGCACTTTTCCAAAATTTTAATTAGTTTATAAGATATAAGCGAAAATCCGCAAAAACACCCATATTGGGGGTACATTTTTAACCCCCGTCCTTTTTCCACCACTCCGCCGAGAGGGAAAACCTAGGACAGTCATATTGGGACACAAATGAAGCCATTAACACAAAAAAACGTTTTGTAGGAATTATTTCCGAATCGGGTGATTTTTGTGTCTACCGCTACTGACCTATTACTTGGTGAAGGATTTAAGGTTTCTAAAACTTTTATTAAGCTTGAAATTAGGAAACTAGAAGCTGAGTTGGATATTTCCAATACGCCTACGATACTTGCGCAAGATGCAAGTCTCTGAATTTTATAATAATTGTTAGTTAATTTTTTTTACTTTTTTTAAATATGAATTGATTACATCTGTAGAGAATTGAAACTGACAATTTTCAGTATTTCTAACAATTTTTTACTCAAGAGCCATTGTTCCTATGAAAAAATTGTGAGAACAGTTTTATGTAGAATTTTGTGATTCCTCAAAATATATAATACCTCGTATTTCTTGATATTTTACAAAATATTTGCTAAAACTATTTTTGTTTAATTTAAATGCACTATTTGAAACAAGTTCCATCTATACAGGCTGTCTATTTTATCAGGGCCCTCGAGAATATCTCATTTAATATCGGTCGTACAAAAAATATTATTTTTACGAAAATTGTGCCGATTTATATAACCTACAAAATGGTTTAAAGACATTTGAAATCCATGAAAGTTATGGCGGAAAATATCGAAAATGCGGAAAACGTCTAGGCCAAATATCTCCGTTATTTGAAGAGATACGAGAAAAATTCTTTCAAAACCGCTGTATCTTGAGATTTACTCTTCAGGCTGCTAAAAAAATTATTTTGAAGCGGGCGGGAAATTGCGCCATTAAATAGAGCATTTTCCTCCCTTTTCAAAGATATATCACATGCCATATTTATTCGTTGGTACTTATAAAAACATTTTTTTTAAACCAATATTTTTTTTAACAAGCATTATACTTGCCGTGGAGAAGTATGATTAAATAAAACGATAAAATAATTCAATAACTTGTTCAAATCTTTGCTATAATAAAACATTAACACAATTAAGAAGAATAAAGTAAATTCAGGTAACAAAAACTAATTAATAATAAAAAGAATTTACATTACTCAGCATGGATCTATGGAATTGGTGCCTAAAATACCTATCCACACATTTATTGAAAAACGATTTTGAAACCCAGTCGGTCTATGCCAGCGTGCTTCTTTTCCAACAGCCACCTACAAAAGTCGTCCTCCTTGGTTTGTCCCCCGTTTGTAAATTGTGAACTTTTTTGGCTTTATAACACCGGTAACTATTTTTCTTCAAAATTTTTCTAGCACTTGATTTATTTATATGACAAAAAATTTGAATTTCTCTTAACGATGTTTCCAAATTTTCTGTATTTTTATTTCTTACATAATTAATAACTCGGTTTACCTTATTTACATTATCAGTAACACTGTTCGACCTTGTCTTCTTCTTTAAAAATGAACCATTATTTTTCAGTTTCGTAGCTAATTTTCTGAACAGAGTTTTATTCGGATGTAGTGCTTGTAGAAATCTGTTTCTATATTCTATTTGAGCTAATCCAGAGTTAAAATTGCATTGGCAATATGTGACGAACATATTATAACGATCAATGTGAGTGAAAACCATTTTTGAAAATTCTAAATTCTTAAACGAATGTGATTGAGTGAGAGTTTAAGTATTAAATGAGATGATCTGTCAAAAAATTAAATTGTCAAGTTTGTTCATAGCCAACTATTTTAAAATAATTGAAATGATAGTGAAATCATGACATACAAACAAATGGATATAATACTTAAATTAATTGGTAAAGACATTATAACTTTCTGAGCAAGGAGTGACGCTTTTATGGAGGACCTCTATACATTGGCATAACTGCGAATACTCTTTCATAATTGCTCCATGTTGCTTTCTTGATTATTATTTTGTTTTTGTTACCTGAATTTACCTTATTCTTCTTAAGTGTGTTAATGTTTTATTATAGCAAAGATTTGAACAACTTATTGAATTATTTTATCGTTTTATTTAATCATACTTCTCCACGGCAAGTATAGTGCTTGTTAAAAAAAATTTATTGGTTTAAAAAAAAAGTTTTTATAATTACTAACGTAGTACCAGTGAATAAATATGACATGTGATATATCGTTGAAGAGGAAAGAAAATACTCTATTTAATGGCGCCATTTCCCGCCCGTTTCAAAATAATTTTTTTAACAGCCTGAAGAGTAAATTTCAAAATACAGGGGTTTTGAAAAAAATTAGATAAAACCTCGTTGAAATACTCTATTTTGCAAAAAAGTTTTGCCTTGGAATTTTTCTCGTATCTCTTCAAATAACGTAGATATTTGCCCTAGACGTTTTCCGCATTTTCGATATTTTCCGCCATAACTCTTAAAGTAGGCCATGTATTTCAAATGTCTTTAAACCATTTTGTAGATTATATAAATCGGTACAGTTTTTATAAAAATGATTTTTTTTGTACGACTGATATTAAGTGAGATATTCTCGTGTGCCCTGATAAAATGGACAGCCTGTATTTATGGAAACTTTATTATACCCTATTCAGAATGCAATTATAAATTTTCAACTTTGGGAATGATTATAGATTTTGGCTTTTTTTGCCTTTGGAGGCTGTATTATACTTAAGTTAAATTAAACCATTTTTGTATGAAATACAGAAATTCGTAGATGGTCCGTTTCAATCATCTAGTGGTTTATTTATTAGTATTTAGTTCAATGCCAATAATTTTTGTCCAAAAAATTTTTTTTAGCAGTATATGGATCATCGAAAAATTTAAGATTAATGGTACTTAAGTGAGCGAAAATCGATTGGACCCCAACAAATAACCGGAAGTAGGGTGGGGGTGAGAAAATGTGTGTTTTTAGTGGTGGAACCTGGTATTTTACGATTTCCGGTAAAACTAGACCTCCGATCGAAAAAAGTTATATGTAAAAGTTATAGATAATTGAAAAATTTACAACTTTTACGTCAAATACCAATTTTTCGATTATGTATTCTTATCTCCCACAAAAATGATTCGATTTTCAATAATAAAAGTTGATTAGCAAAATTTTGATTTTTAATAATTTCAGGGCGGAATCTTTTTATTTAAACCTCTACTTTAAGATAGTGTAAAAAAAATTATACTATTACTGTGGAAAAACATCGTCAAAAATGGGAAAAACCAAAACAAAGATTTATTCAAGATCGATTTTACCGTAATTGCCACGAACTCTTCATTGTTTATTGAAATCAATTGTTGAGAGTGATGCAAAATGGTAATTTCAACGTAATACCTAATAAGGGAACTTTGATTATATGTATAAGATTCGGGCTGTTGAGAAACAAATTGTTTCAACAATAGTTTTACATAAAAAAATCTGTTAGAAATGACAGTTTTTGTTCAAGAAAATTTTTTTATGCTTCATGAACAGAATTAAATTGAAAATAATGTCATTAAAATAAATATTTCAAACTATTGAAAGGCGAAGCAGTTATTATCCTTTTTTGATTAGGCCTTTTTTTCAAATTATACTCGTATAAAAATAAATATTTCGCTTCAAAAATTATAGCTTATTTGAGACATAAAAATGACAAAAGATCAAAAAAGTTGTTTTTGACCTTTTTCTGGATAGTTTTAAGATTATGTTGAACAATATAAGAATAAATCAAATCAAATCAAATTTATTGTACAGTTCACAATTACACGTATCTTTTATTTGCAAATCATCTAAGTTCATGTTATAACAAACAATAAATTATATTTACAATAGAATACATAGCTTCTGGTGCAATGATTTAGTTAACTACTATCATTAAATGAAAGTGCAGAAAGGATGGAGATACTTAGTTTTATTTTGAATTCTATTTAGGAGCGTGTATGATCGATTGACTGGGAGAACGTGGGAGGGGGTGTACAAAAAAACAGCTTGATTCTAAACGCATATTATTTGAAAATATCTTTTATCTTATCATAGCTATCATTTAAAAATGTTTTTATTTCTTTTTTTATTTTTTATTTTTTTTAAATATTTTTTATATTTATAGGTAGCATATTATATAGCTTTGGGCCAATATAAAATAAATTTCTTTGCGTGTGGGTTTTTTGAAAACACGGCGTTTGTACAAATTGATTTTTATTCCATCGTGTACTATAATTGTGGTTTATAAAATCCAGTGGCGGTTTGAACATCCACATTAGACATTCATATGTATATATTTTTCTCACATTAAACAAACCCAACTCCTTATATAAAAGTTCTGTGCAGTGACGCCTGTCTTTCTTAAATATTATTTTTAATAGTCTTTAAGCTACGGAAGCGCTGAGGGGTCAAGATAAACTACTTTTTTAAGTCGCCCGTTAGACGCGTTTAATTCGACTAACAGAAGCGTTACTATTAGGCGAGATTAATATCAACTAACAGATGCACGACCTTTAGGCACGTTTATCTCGACTGTTAGACGTATTTAATTCGACTAACAGGTGCGCAACACTTAGGTGCGTTTATCTCGACTATTAGGCGTGTTCATTGTTTTATGGTTTTATACATTTATTTAACGTCGGCCTATTTCCACTACTGACGCCTATCACCGACGCCTGTAGCCGAGTTACCCCCAACCAGAAATTGTGCCAAACTCTTCTCTTTCGAAGAGTATAGGGTTCTTTTACTTGCATAACATTTAGTAGATAAAGGACCGACAGCTTTACATCCCCTCCAAAAAATGGTATATTCACTACACAATCCTCGCCTAAGATTTTATAGCTTCTGCGCATACATTTATATACAAGCCACTAAAAGGTGGAGCGATTACATTGTATATCCTTGAAACGCGGAAACCATCCAAGTAAGTACTCATCAAAGAAACACGTTCATGTTTACTGCGCAGGCGCTAGACATATTATGGTGAAGATGGATTCAAGTATGGAGTGACGCTTAATAGTCGAATTTAAACTCGCCTAACAGTAACGCATCTGTTAGTCGATTTAAACACGTCTAATAGCCGAGATAATCGCTCCTAAGAATCGCGCATCTGTTAGTCGCATTAAACTCGCCTAACAGTAATGCTTCTGTTAATCGAATTAAACGCGTCTAACAAGTCACTTTAAAAAAAGTAGTGTATTTTGGCCCCTCTGCGCTTCCGTACTAAGCTTTTAACCGAGTTGTTAAATAAACCCCCCCAAACAACAATGCAATATTTTATTACTTACTCAGCTAACGCTTTGTAAATAGTGGTTAAATTTTTTTAATTCAAAATATCTCTCATTTGATAAAATGAGCCTTTTCGTTAAACATTCAATGTGTTGTTCCCATCTCAAAAATTGATCTACGATTATTCCTAAATATTTTATTTCCGTGGCTTTATTTATATATGGGCAATCACAATTCTCTTTATTTTTACATGTTTCTTTATGAATAACTAATTTAGATCTATCAGGTTGGTCGTTGGACAATGTGGTGAATGTTAAGAATTTTGGCTTGGTAACATTAAGGCTAAGAAGACTTACATTTAACCAGTCCTTTATTGCTATTAAACCATCTTCACCATTTTTAAATACTTCCGTCCAAGAGTTGCCTTGAAATATTAGAGCTGTGTCATCTGTGTACAATATAATATTGTCACGACCCCCCTTTGGGAGAGCCGCGACTGACGGCCACTTGGCTTGTGAGAGAGGAAGATTGGGTAGTCAAAGTAGAAGACAAGTTTAAAACATATATTATTTATTAACAAAATAACATCAAACAATGTCACAGTACAAACAGGCACAACAACAATAGTAATAAATGGGGCTCTTACCAACATCACTGATGTGGGGAAATGCGTCAGGATAAGGAGTCGCACTTCTTAACACATTAAGAGTAGGACTGTCTTAAGAATTCGACTGACTCCCGCGTTAATAAAATTCGTATTTATAATTTTACTACATGCTTATTTAGCAGGTTACCTATTGAGTACAAGTTCGTATTTATTGTTTGTTATTAATAATTTAATGTCAGGTCTTGTTCTCAATATTTGTTTAATATTATTGCAAAGTATATCAATTTAGAATTTGGAAAAATAATTTGTATCAATATGTAACCTACTAAAGCTGTTTTATATTTTTCTAAAATATGAATACTCCTTACGTAACAATATCAGTTCTGGGGCCAGTTAAAATGGCGATGTTGTTTATATATATATATATTAGAAATAAAATCGGTCTTAATACTGTTCCCTGCGGGACCCCAGTGGTGGCTGTTAGAGGATCATTAGTTTTATTGCTTACTTTGTCCTTTTGTACTCTATGCGTAAGAGGTAATCTTTAAGCATATCCAAAGCACCGCTTCTGATGCCAACATGTTCTGATCTAGTAATAAGTTTATCCTGGTTAATCGTGTCGAAGGCTTTGGCTAAAAAAATACCCCTATACATTTTTTGTTATTTTCTAGTGATAATATTACGTTATTGAGCAGATTTATCACTGGGTCATCAGTACTAAAATTTTGTCAGAAACCAAACTGTTTACTATTCATTATTTTGTGTTTTTCTAGGAAATAAGTTAATCGTTTTTCTACACACTTTTCGAAAATTTTTGCGAAGTTATTAATTAGAAATATCGGTCTATAATTTGTAAGTAAATGTTTATTACCGGATTTAAATACTGGAGTCACTATTGATTCTTTCCACGCTAGAGGTATTTTTTGTGTAGTAAAAATCAAGCTGATAATGTGTTTTAATGGCTCACCACATTTTTATGATGTTTTTTGATAAAATAAGCCGATACCTCATCAGGTCCTGGCGCCGCTATTTTTTAGGGACGAGATATGCAGAATGACTTCATTATCCGTTACTGGGTTTAGATAAAGTGATTCTCTTATATTTACATCTTTCGATAGTGTTACTGTTACACTTTTATCTATTTTATCAGCCATATTTTTACCGATATTAATAAAATAGTCATTAAATAAATTTGCTTTAGCTGTATTATCAGATATTACAGATCCCTTGTCTGTGATGTTATTTATTTGATTATATTCGCTTTTTCCAGTATCTGTTGCGTCATTAACAGTTTCCCACATTTTTTTGTAACTCTTTTTTGATTCCTCTATTTTTTCATGCTAAAATGTATTTTTAGTTCTTTTAATTAACTTGTTTAATATATTTCTGTAACGCATATAATTAGTTTTGCTTTCATGAGTTTGGTTATGGATATAATATTTTTTGAGATAATTCCTTTGTCTAATGGAGTTTATTAACCCTGTAGTGATCCAAGGTTTGATTTTATACAATTTATGTTTAATTTTTACCTGTGTTGTACATATATTTATGTAAGATTCCAACTTATTTGTGGCTGTTTATTTTATTAACAA
The DNA here is from genome assembly GCA_963675555.1 of Leptura quadrifasciata. NCBI lineage: Eukaryota > Metazoa > Arthropoda > Insecta > Coleoptera > Cerambycidae > Leptura > Leptura quadrifasciata. Next base: position 50,937,487 of record OY776678.1, read on the forward strand.
TTTTTTAATTTTCATTCTCAATTGCTGGTTGTTGGGATTTGTGAGTTAATGAACATTATTGCATAGTGATCTGTAAAATCTGTTTCAAATAAAAATGATTTTATGTCTAATATTTTCTTTAAGCTTTTGTCTTCAGATCTAACGAAAATTTGGTCGATGAGCGATTTTGTTTGAAGAATACTCGAGTGGGCTTGTTTATGTAAGAAATAAATCCCTTTTCTGCTAAATTAGTTAAATATGTGTTCGCATTTTGATCTATGTTATATTATTTATATTAATATCTCCTATATATATTTCTAGTTTTTTATTTTGCAAAGATTCGAAATAATTATTTATCTCTTGTATATATTGTATAATATTAGCGGAGGATGATCGATAGGATTGTAGATTGTAGATTCTTTTACGGGGTCGTTTGGCTTCGAGCAGGTTTCTTCACTTCGACCTAAAAGATCTTTTGTGATTTACCCTACATCTAGTCGTTATCCAGGATTTCCAGACTTTTTACAAAGCTTGTGATTTTCCTGTGAGCTAATTTCCCTATGTCTTCAGACGTTAATTCCGCCTGTTCTAGGAATTTTAGCCTAGTGCGGACTAACACCTTGCATTCGCAAAGTATGTGTTAAGTAGTTTCAATTGCAGTATCACAATATCTGTATTTATTATTTACCGCCTTGCCCATATTCTGGAAATGGTATCTCAAGGGGCAATAGCCAGTTAGAAGGCTTGTGATTAGCCTTAATTCGGACTTTTCAAGTTCGACAAGCCTTGTGGCATTCTTTGTCGAATAAGTTATACAGTTTTTCGCTTGTCTTTGGCCTGGAATATTCTTCCAGTAGGACTTTTTCTGATCCTTTTCCCATTCTTGGATCTCCTCTGCTATATGTCCCTTGGCTAGGCCATAAAACGGTTCGAGTCCAATGAACGGTGCTTCAGCTCCTTTTTTTGTAAGGCTGTCGGCAAGTTAATTACCTTGTACTCCCTCATGCCCTTGCACCCACAACAAGGTAATCTTGTTGTTATTAGCCAGTTGCTTCAGGGATTGTCTACATTTCCAGACAATTTTAGATTCAAAAGTATAGGACCTTAGAGCCTTTAATGCTGTCTGGCTATCTGATAGTATATAGCTCTTTGCCCTTCGGATGCCTTCATTTAGGCATACCTGGTCACACAGATCTATGGCATAAATTTCTGCCTGAAAGATGGTTGGGGTGTTACCGAGGGCTTTGGATAATTCGGCCCTGCTGCTTCCACTCCTACCCCTTCCGTCATCTTAGATCTATCTGTATCTGGTCGATAGGATGCTGATATACCTAACTCTAACTTGTCCGTTTTAACTATAACATAAACAACCAACCCAAATACGAATTTTTATGATATGCTAAAAAATCTCTCAGCTTATAATTACTCACCTCATCCAACCTCCAAGTCTCCGATAACACTATAATATCAACATTTATCGTTTTGATTGCTTCTAAGTAAATATGTAATTGTTCAAAATTTTTGCTTATACTTCTTATGTTAAAATGTAAAACGTTGAGTAGCTGAGCACCATTTGTAATATCAGAAAATTCTTGGATATTGTCAAAAACATGAGTATTAATCTCCTCACTTTCTGCAATATAATCAAAGAATTTCACACTTAAAATATTAATTAATTATATTCACAAATGACAAAAATTAAATAAGTATAACTCAAATTATTTTATTGTATAAACAATTAGAATGAAAAATGAAACAAAATGAAAAGAATTTAGTCGAACGTCTAGCCCCAAAGTGCATAAATTACTTATTAATTTAAATATTTAAAGTTGAGCAGCATATTTTTGAATGTCTTCAATGATCGAGATCCTAATATTTTGTCCTTCTGCTTTAACGATCACGTCACCGTTGTTCGACCATACATTTCTTCTACCAAGGTTTTTTTGAGCTTCAATTAAGTCTTTATCCATAGTTAGTTCACTTATAGTTTCCTTTACCAACAATTTTACATCTACTTTTTCCTTACCTTGTTTATTTCTACCTGCCATAATCACTTTTGTATGTTAGCGTTTATGTTACAAATTGAATTGTTGCGGTTTTATGCTTTTTACTTGACTACAACTTTACTAATTTATAAACTTTTTTGGGAGCAATTAAATTCGACTATACTCTTTGGAACATAAGACTGAACTGTAAAAGTTGTAGATTTTTCAATTATCTATAACTGTTGCGTTTAACTTTTTTCGATAAGAGGTCTAGTTTTGCCTGAAATCATAAAAGAACACGTTTCACCCCTAAAAGCACACATTTATCCACCCCCACCCTACTTCCGGTTATTTGTTGGGGTCTAGTCGATTTTTCCCCATTGGCCAAATGGCTTGACTTTAAATGAATCAAGTGAGGTTTAAAGTATTATTTAAAAATCTTAAAAGATCGGCTTTTTATTTGCTGGTCTAAATTCCTTTGTGAATTTATTTATTTGCTCGGTAATTGGTACATAGAATGGAAATAATGCTAAAAATGCATATAAGAAAACACTTTATTAGAGATAATTAAATACATATAGACAACCAATCCAATCAAAAAGTTTTCAATCATTCTTCCTTTCTCTCTATTATTAAATTAATGACAAGAACACATATCACAATATTTATTTTAGGTTCCATGTGCCATGTCCTCTATAACACACATCTATAAAAAAGATTCAACATCTTTTGCTTGACATGCTGCTTAGATATTCGTATTTTTATTTATAAATATTAAAAATAAATATATTATTGCACGACATATATAAAAATGTCTATTTCAGTTCCTTAAATCAGAGAGTGTCAGGCACTAATAAGAATTAAGTGCTGCAAAATTTCTAAAATCATTCATAAATTGTAAAATGGGGTTGTAGATTGTAGATTGTTTTACGGGGTCGTTTGGCTTCGAACAGCCTTACTTCACTTCGACCTAAAAGATCTTTTGTGATTTACCCTACATCTAGTGGTTATCTCAGGATTCCCAGACTTTTAACAAAGCTTGTGATTTTCCTGGGGACTAATTTCCCTATGTCTTCCGGCGTTAATTCCGCTTGTTCTAGAAATTTTAGCCTAGTGCGGACTAACACCTTGTATTCACAAAGTATGTGTTCCGCAGTTTCAATTGCAGTATCGCAATATCTGCATTTATTATCTACTGCCTTGCCCATATTCTTGAGATGGTATCTCAAGGGCCAGTGGTCAGTTAGAAGAGTTAGAAGGCCTGTGATTAGCCTGAATTCGGACTTTTCCAGTTCGAGAAGCCTTGTGGCATTCTTTGTCGAATAAGTTATAAAATGGGGTTAAATAAACGATTATTTGTGAAAAATTCCTTAATGGTGTGAAAAGACAAAGAGTCAACGTGTTTCGATTAATGTAAAATTAAATTGTTATTCATCATCGAACACTAATAAAATAAAATTGCAAGAACATTAAAATAGAGATAAATTAGACTTAAAAAAAATGCTTTAAAATGGTGTGTATAAAAATAGAGTTGTTAGTTGCCTACCACAACGTCTAGGACAGTTTTTACGCTCGAGATGAAAACAGCCACTTTACGCTTATATGGAACGTCATTTAAATTAATTCAATCAATTTCTGATGTCACAAAGTAACTTTGCGATATCTGTATATCAATTTTCGATATGTGAAATTCATTGAATTATGCTATACATATGAATATAATTAGAGATACGCTAAAAATAAATCGATTTCTTATATCAGAAATTGAGTACTGATATTCTTGATTCGATTTTTGATATTAAAGCTCAATTAGCGATATCTATAGGCCAAGTTCCGATATCAGATATTAGAACTTATCTAGGTCTGAAGAAATTTGATATTGGATAGGTCTAAAATTTTTACATCTCAGCCTTTTTCCAACAGAGAGAAATTCTCATGGAAAAGACATTTATAAATTTACGATAAAATCACTGTCAGCACTGTCAATCCATCGAGTTTAAACGCAAACTTTCTTTTAGTGTCGCGATTTGATTTTTAAGTTGTAAATTTTCCTGCTCTAAAAATGAACACCTGATAGCTATTTCATCTTCTTTAGCCCTTCGCGCGTCCTTTGACCTCTTGGCGGCTTCATTGTTTATTCTTCTTTTCTCCCAATACGTTGGATCTGTAATGTTGGCATTGTGTGAGTGCGTCCTTCTTATGCTTTTATTGGTAGACCTACGGACAGGTTGTATGTGAGTTAGCATCTTTCGCCTAAATTCTGCATAGGCATCTGCAGAGTCCATTAGCGATACATCAGGAGTTGCACCTATTAATGTTATGGACAAGGGGATTTTTGGGTAGGCTTTAAATGGCCTGCTAGGCTTTATCTTGTGTGTTGGGAAATTTGAACTTGACTCCCCGCCCTCTAAGCTGGATATTTCAGGGACTTCTGAGAGTTTAAATTGAAGTTTGGAGCTGGGACTAGAGTGAGGCGAATACGTGTAAGTCGGCGGATGTTTACCATTCTCGTAATCGTGAGGACAACCAAGTGACGTAAGTCGTTTAAGTATGCGTAAGTCCAGAACTGGAGGGTCCGAGTTCGGTGGTGTATCATCGCTGGGATTAAACGGTTCCTTCGTTGGTAAGAAACTTGTTATGTCTGGCATAGAAGGTTTCGAAATAGTAGCCATCTGGAAATGAAAATATAATTTTAATAACACATATTCCGCATTGAATGAAAAAAAAAAAACGTAAAATTCGACATAACCATTTGAAAGCAAAAATGAATTCCAAAATAAGTATCTGTTGACACAACAAACAAAAAAATGTTGATTTATTTTCACTACTAAAATAGTACAAAGCAAGAAAAATTATTTTGAATTTGCAATACATAGGAAAAAAATAAGGGGATAAATGAGACTTAGACTAATCGGTATGGGCACTGTCGTTTCGAATTAACTTCGGATTCGATTTTTTGCTGGAATTAGTTCAGGAGATAGTGCCGATTATGAAAATCCATGTTACCAGACGGTAACCTGGGTCGTTATTTTTTAAAACAATTTTATTTGTGACAAATAGAAACAAAAAATTTTTTCGTGAAACAAATTTTCTTTATATTTTTTGATCGATTTCCAACAAGAGATGTTCAATAGCTACTTTTCGTAAAGTTGATATTTTCAGTGTTATTAATTTTTAAAAATTGAAAATTGCCAATTTCCAATTTTTTGACCTCTAAAAGTGTAATAAAAAAATGTTTTCTTTACAGTACATTTTTTTTTAATACCTGTAGACTTTGTATATTAACTTCCAATAAAGAAAATTGTCGATTTTTCATTCGTTAAATATGTAAAAATTATTTGTTTGCTTTTCTGTTGTTTATATACCTATCGTGATCATTAATTTATTATTAATTCTATTATTAACAATTAACCATTATAAATTTATTTAATTAATTAATTATTCAATTTAATATAGGTTTTTCAAATCATCATTTCAAATTATTACTCCATGAAATTTTTAAAATTTATTTATTGATATAAATTATTTATGCATATATTTATATATTTTTAATACATAAATATTCTGTGAATACACGCAATACGAGATTTTTCTTTTTAGATATACATATATAAATAAAATTGTAAACCAGAACAGGGTATTTAAATTATAATTAATTTTAATAAAAAAAAGTGGAGAACATAATACAAATGGAGTACTAACAGTGACGTCATCATTTGACAGCCTGAAAACAGTTCAGTGGACTTTTGAAGAATTTGACATAACAGTACATCTTAGTTTGTGATCGATTTAAATATTAATGGTGCATAATTTTAATATCAAATTTGTGTGGTGACATTTACTAACGATTTTTTAAAAGCCTAGTTTGAGATAAATTTCTATGTATATCGTATCAGTGCTGTTGTTGGGAAAAAAAAATTGTTGTCAGGTTTGTTGACATCCCTGTTAACTCGTAATTTGTAAGAATATGCGCTAATAATTTAGTATTTAGTAGGTATATAATATGACTTATTTACTGAAATATTCATTTCATATATGCATTTTTCGATATAATATAAGCAAATATTGACATAGAATATATTAGGTTAGGTAGTAGTAATTTTCATTTACTAATGTTAATGGCTTTGTAAAAGATTAATATCTATTGCTGTGAAATTTATATTTTCTGGCAATATTATTAATTCCTTGACAAAAATGGCATATAGAAACATCTCCAAAGTAATTTAAAATATATTTTCTATAAACATGGAAGGATCTATGTAGATGACGATAACAATTTTACCTATGAGTTTCTGTGACATTCTATTGCACAACGACTTCCATCATATTGAGGAAGAATATCTCTTGGAATTTTTATGGTTATTAATATGGCTGTATGTGGCATTGACTAATGTCATTCAGAAACTGATATCAGTCCCATAGAACCTCATAGCTTTATATTTTATCTCTTTCTATGAGCACTTTTTTTGGCAGGGTTGTACTTCAAGCTCAAAAGTTTCTAAGGAGTTTAAATTTGTTACCATTTTATAAACAGAATGTCGACGACGGCTGTCGTTGTGTGCACTAATCGATGGAATCGAAATAGAACAGTGAGAATTTTCATCTGCTCAGACCAGACAAGTAGAGCCTTCAAGAATAGAAATGAGTACCCAGCCCAGCAGCGTTCTGTAGAGATGATTTTCTCAAATCGAAAATAAAAAATGCAACATAGGTTCTCACATAATTATATTTTAACACGTATATTGACTTGTGTAAAAAAGTATTATGTTAATAACACAAATAAAATTGATTGAATATATAGTTATATGGTTATTAATTACTTCCTCATCCAGTAACGTACAAATAGACATGGTTTTGGCTGTGATAAATGAAGTAGGTTTTAAGATCAAATCAGATTTTAAACTGAGTGTAGTAAACAATGCAAAATACATGGTAGAATGAAGAAAAACGCTAACTTTCTGAATTTTTGATGTATCTGAACATTTTTAAATTCAGGAACCAAGAACATATTAAATGCAGATAGAACAGCATAGAGCAAAACACTTTATTTTATAGCAATAGTAACAATAATTAATAATAATTTTGTTGTTTTTTTTAACATATTGTACATGTAAACTTAAGACACATACATCTGTATATAAACCCATTAACTTCTTAAATATCATAAACTGTATAATTTACAAATGTATAGATTACATAAAAACGATAAAAATCTTTGTGAAATACCAAAGCGCATTGCATACTCTAAGCATCTGGCCTTGTTTTTTAATTAATACTATAGCCATATCAATGTTCTTGTTACTTTGTTCTATTCAATAAGCCAAATCAGAAGAATAAAGAACGAGTGGTGGGCAAGCAAGGCCAGAGAAATTCAAAGGTACGCCGATTCACACGACTACAGGAATTTCTTTCAAGGAGTAAAAGCAGTGTACGGCCCCAGTCGGAAAAATATGTGCCCTATTAAAGATTTAAATGGAAATCTCCTCAAAGAAGACCAAGAAATAAGAGCCCGATGGAAAGAACACTACTCTAACATTCTTAACCAGCAAAGTCAAGTCGATCACGATATTATAAATCTTATCCCTCAATATGACACCTTCGAAGACTTAGATAAACCACTAACAACGGAAGAGATCTTAACCGCCATTGGGCAGCTAAAAAATAACAAATCTCCCGGCGCCGACTCACTCCCAGCTGAGATCTTTAAAGCTGTGTCGTCAGAGCTCATACCCTACCTCAAAAAACTGTTTGATGTCGTGTGGGAAAGTGGTCAAGCTCCGCAGGAGTTTCGTGATACACTTTTAATCAACCTCTTCAAAAACAAAGGGAGCGCTGCGGGCTGTGGAAATTACAGGGGTATAGCTCTCCTGGCTGTTGGAGGGAAGATACTCACTAAAGCGATGGCAAATAGGCTAACACCTGTTATGGAAAAGTTACTTCCTGAAACACAGAGTGGCTTTAGACCAAACCGAGGCACATCGGATTTAATCTTCACACTTAAACAGCTTCAAGAAAAAGCACTCGAATATCAAGGAGAAATTCACATGGCCTTCATTGATTTAACCAAGGCGTTTGACTCGGTGGACAGGGAAGTGCTCTGGAAAATTATGTTCCGCTTAGGTATCCCTAGAAAATTTGTGGAAGTATGTCGCAGTCTACATACAAACAACAACGCCCAGGTTATGTATAATAATGAGGCAACCGAACCTTTCCAAACCCTCACTGGAGTTAGGCAGGGATGTGTCCTGGCACCCCTACTCTTTAATTTGTTTACCACTGCTCTAACAATTATTGTTGACAACAAACTGACAGTCAGAGGAATAGGTCTCAGATACCGTTTTGATGGCGGTCTCTTTAACATTGGGCGCTTTAGAGCTTTCACGAAGACACGCATACGATTCATTTGTGATCTCCAGTATGCGGATGACTGTGCACTTTTAGCCTCTACGCCGGAAGAGCTTCAAGAACTTTTAGATATGTATGCCCAGAGCTATGATTCCTTGGGACTTAAAATCAACATTGGAAAGACTAAGATTATGTCAACTCCTCATCAAGTGAACCAAATAGACATTACACTTAACGGAAATTCTCTTGAAGTGGTGGATCAGTTCAATTACTTAGGCAACGTTGTTAATGACAAAGCAAACATGGACAGCGAGATTCGCAATAGAATTAACGCTGCATCTAGAGCACTCTGGGGACTTAGAGAGAGAGTATTTGACAACCACGACCTTGCTTTGTCAACGAAAATGGCTGTCCACAGAGCAGTTGTCATTCCAACACTGCTATATGGATGTGAAAGCTGGGTCACTTACCGTCGTCATGTGAAAGAATTAGAACGTTTTCAGCAAAGACACCTCAGAAGTATGATGAAGATCCGTTGGTTCCATCACATATCAAACGTGGAAGTACTCAGGAGAGCAAACAGCCTTCCAATTGAGGTGCTTATTTCAAGAGCACGCCTAAGATGGGCAGGTCACGTTCATCGTATGCATGATAACCGCCTTCCTAAATGTACACTTTATGGTGAATTGCTAAGCGGTAGGAAGGCGTGGCGGTCAACGAAAGAGGTTCAAAGACGTTCTCCATGAAAATCTAAAATCCTGCGGTATTCCAGACGAGCAGTGGGAACAACTTGCAGCGGACAGAACCGAATGGCGAGGGGTTGTGGCCAGCTATCAAGGAAATGTTGCTGCAAGAAGGCCGAATCCAAGACCTAACCAGGTATATGTTTGTCCTGACTGCGGTCGACATGTGCTCTCCCGAATTGGCCTCTATAGCCATAGTCGTGTGCACCGTAGATGAATGGGAATTACAACAGACTACACCTTTTACTTGTTTTTTATTGTACACAATTTATCGACTGTAACATTTTTATACTCGGGCTCGAGTAACGGCTAATAATAATAATAATAACATCCGTCACAGACGTATTCTCATACAACAATCCATGGCTTAAACAGTGCTTCTTGTAGTCCCTTGAGAATGCCTAACCTAAAACAAAAATTACATCCATCCTTAATCCGTTTTAATAATGTACTAATATTGAAAAGCAGTAATTTGTGATTAGACATTACAGACATAAGTATAGTATACTTTGATAATAAACTTTAAATTTCATATAGTATCTACACTTACTTTACCAACAATGAGATACTTATTGCTCGCTAATTTTTTTCGCATCCAGAGATTCTATCCATTTATAGGCAAGCTAGACAAAGGCGTCTAAACTTGGTCTTCATTGGTCTTAGGGCTCGTTTGAAATAACATATAATCCATCACCACACTTTTAGAAATCTTTGGGATATCATTTAGCGACGCAGTTAAATCAACTTTTAAACTATATGGATCAACACCATCAATGTACTCTAACTTAGAAATATAATTTGGTGACTGCTAAGATGAAGTATATAGATCAAATTTCAACATTTAACATTCCTAATTGTTAAAATTAATCATTACGAAAATATTACGAAACACCTTTTGACAGTACGGCAAAAACACGTCGGCGAAAAAAACGCAAATAAAACTCAGAATTAAAGCCAGTTCAACAAATCACCAAACGTATTAGTAAAAGGGAACACTAATAATTAATTTTACATAAAAAAAGTGTTCAAAAAGCTCTAAAATTCCTTAAAATTGGGATAGTTAAATGACTGTAAATTTCACAAAAACTTTTAAGTCCACTGTACTGAAGTTGCAGCCTGATTGTGACGTCAGCTGCTACTACTCCATTGAAGCTATGAATTTAGATTTAGTTTTACAACATATAAAGAGTTAAACATGAAAACAAACAGAATCATTCTATATTATTTTTTATACACTCTGAAACAAAGTCAAGTAATGTATTGGTAGAGTCTTGTGAATTGCAGGTGCATAAAGGAATGCAATTAACATTATTCTTCTTACAAAAACATGCTTTTTTCTTACAATCTCTCTGGCAATTGCATGGTTTTAGCAAGTTTTCAGGCAATGCAAATTTAGTCAGAAATAAAGGTAACAATGCACCTGTTTCGATTTTGTAACCAAATCTAGAATTTGATAGTGAGGATATATTGCATTATTCCAAATACATGTTTGTGCAGAAGCCCATAATGCATGCAGACGCAAAGCATTAGAAGTGCATGAAATTTTTGATAAATTTATCCCTATTCCAAAAAAACGTTTGTGGACACTAAAATTCAGATGTTTTATTCTTCTGTTAGTAAATGCTAATTTGATGTAACAGCATTGGCTGAAACCTGGCTCCATGATGAAGTAAATAGTAGTGAACTATTCCCGGCTGAATATCGTGTATATAGAAAGGATAAAAACTTCCAAGCAGCCAATCAAACGCGTGGTGGTGGTGTGTTATTAGCTCTAAAAGGTCATATCAAATCAGACAGTATTGACTTGTTAACCTGTAAGTGCTTCTTTAATCACCAAAAATTTTATATATTAGTCCTTCATATACAACAATATTTGATAATTACGAATTTTTGAATCTATGGAACAACTTGAGTTTTTACAGTCCGGAAATGTTATTGTTATGGGTGACTTCAACGTAGCTAACTTTGTTACTTCCGATATTGTTGACAGCAAAATTACTATAATTAAAAACTTTATACATTTTTTAAATTTAGTACAAGTGAACAATATTCTTAATAGCTCAGATATATTACTAAATTTAGTGTTATGTAATATAGACTGCGAAATAATTAGTGATAATGCTCCTCTTGCACCAATGGATGCGCATTATGCAGCCTTGATTATCAGCTTCTATAAGTATATCTGGATGCAAAGATTTACAACTCTCAACAAATGTAAGTCAAAAGAGTTACAACTTTAAAAAGGCTGATTTTCCATCTTTATATAACTCATTGCTACAAACTGACTAGACATTTTTAACACAGTTTGAAGAGGTAAATTCGGCAGATGAATTTTATGACCCACATGTTCCTGTTTATAAAACGCATAAACGTCAATTTCCAAATTGGTATACTTAATAAATTATTAAAAATATCAAAAGAAAAGCTAGACTATTAAAAAAATATAGAGTAAATTATAACGAGAATTATTTGATTGAATTTAAAACATTGAGACATGTAATAAAAGAACAGATATAAACTGTCTATTATAACTATGTTGAAAATTTTCAGGCATCAATCAGTAGTAATCCTCAGAACTTTTGGTCATTTGTAAAATCAAAAAATAACACATTCAGAATTCCTGGGATTGTATTATTTGAAAATGAGTGCTTCACGAAGTCTCAGGATATCGTAAATACATTTGGAAGTTTTTTAAAAGTATATTTTTGCCTTCTGAATTTGAAGGACCAGAGGTGTTTGATGTTGTCACAAATATTGATTGCATAAATAATATTATCAGTGAATATGTATCTGAAAATTAAATCATAGTAGTAGCAAACAAACTAAAAAACAATGTGATCAGGTCCTGATAGTATACCATCATTTATTGTCAAAGATTGTATAAACATTTTTGTCACCCCGATGCGTACATTGTCTAATATTTCCTTAAAAAACAACAGTGTTTCCAAATCGGTGGAAAGAAGCCAAGGTTGTTCCTATTTTCAAAAGTGACGATAAATCTCATGTAATTAATTATAGATCTAGGTATATCTGTTTTGTCCAACTTTTCGAAGCTCTTTGAAGTAGTTCTGTATAACCGCATCTATCTCTCTATCCGTAATATGTTATCTCAATCACAACATGGACTTATGAGCCACAGATCTACAGTGACGAATTTGGCAGTACTTACACAATATGTTTCGAACGTTCTAGATAATAGAGGGCAGATAGATGTGATCTATATTGGTCATTTCGTTTTACTTAAAAAACTAGGGCTATTTGGCTGTGACAACCAAATGAATGAAGTTTTCAAATCATATTTGCAGAATAGATCATAGTATGTTTCCTATAATGGGTATAATTCCTTTAATTATATGGCTATCTCAGGAGTCTCTCAAGGTTTCAACTTAGGTCCACTGTTATTTCTTTTATTCATTAATGATTTAAGTTCTATTATTCAATACCACCAACTCTTTTTTGCGGATGATTTCATCATTCATGTAAGTAGTAAGGATTTTATAGAGGAGCTTGCGACTGAAATATTATGTTTTAATATTTCTGCTCTCTAGAAGCTAACTTGATCTATGCTCAGCCCAGTCAGGCTATTTATTTTTCGATTGCAACAGACACTGGACCACTAGATGGCGCCTGCTTACTATTTTACATCTCGCTATCATAAAAATACCGAGATGTACCAAATAGTCAAGGGATCCTCATGTTGTTCGTCACATGCCTACCTTGCACTGACGAGAGCCAACAGCTCGAAACTGCAGTCTGCAAGTGGTATGGGACGGCTGGCACGAGAGCTCCTTTAAGTAGGATCAGTCTTTCGGCTGGTGTTTGTTGCAATCGAAGTGTTAGCGTTTTGTTGGTAATATACGATTAGTACACTTAACGCGCCAGGTTTGTAACTTGTAATTCAGCGCTCGGCGGGGCACATAACCCGGAGAGTAGCTGTTGGTTGCAGTCTGGTTACATTCCCTATAGTAAAATAAAGATTTTATAGAGGAGCTTGCGACTGAAATATTATGTTTTAATATATATCTATGCATAAATAATTTTGAAAAATGTCATCAAGAGGGTAATAATTTAATCAAAAACCTATATAAAATTAAGTACTGAATTAATTATACAAATTTATAATAGTTAAGTAATAATGATAGAAATAATAATATATTAATGATCACGACAGGTACATAAACAACAGAAATCGCACGATACGCATAAAACAGCAACATAGCACTTGGAGAGAAATAGTCCAGTAAGTCAGGGTTTTTACCTACAAAAATTATTAACAGCAAACCAAGGTATGTAAAAAATAGGAAATTTTCCGTAGAATTCAATGTACTATTTTTAAAACAAATGACGAACATGCGTCCTTTTCAAAATGGTGGCCAAAATTGGCGAAAAACAGTTTTTTACTTTACAAAAATAAACTTGGCGTTGTACAAAAAAAAGTTACATGGCAAAGTTATGTAACGTTTTAATACGGATCGAGCTGGCTTGGTCCGGTCTAAAAAAATTGCAAAACTAATTAGTTATTGCAAGAAAACTGCTAAAAATCGCAATTTTCTGAAATACCTGTATACAAAACTCGGTGAGAGCGTAGTCGAATAAGAGCATTTTTACAGATTTGCAAAATATTGCGAGTTTTCTGCAAAAATCGATTTTTTCTAAAAAGCCGCGTTTTTTCCATTTCCAATAGCTCATGCAGGCTATCATATTTTAATACTGGGCCCAACCCTAATGTTAGCCAAAAAACTAGAACAGCACCCTTTTATTGTAGATGTTCAAGGAACGTTCAGTTCAAATTTCGTGAGAATCGGTTTAGCGCCTCCCACGATACGTATATAAATATACTGAAAAAACGTAAAAAAATGAATTACGGTTAACTTGGCCAAAATTAAACCTAATTTGATGAAACTTGAAACCTATCCTATCAATCAATCAATCGATCAATTTGGTTTCATACAAAAGGTATCCACACAAGATGCTCAATTAACCGTAACTTCAAAACTGTATTCTGCATTAAATAAGGGCAAACCTTGTTTATGCGTATTCTTGGACCTATCAAAAGCATTCGATACGGCCAGTCACGAAATGCTCTTAGAGTCACTGGAAGACATTGGCGTTAGGAACAATTGTTTGGTCGACAGCCGAGTGGGTTAAAAGGCGCGAGGTGGCAATCGCGATTAATCACACGGGTATCGCACCACCGGGTTCGAATCCTGGCTACGGCACTGGCACTGTCGGAGAAAATGGTTGTATGTCCGCGTTTTTTCAACGTGTAACCCCCTTCCGCACAAGCCCTGGCTTCTGGAATTGGGGGTTGTCTAATTTCTGTGGTGATTATTATTATTAATAGACACCAGGGTGTAAATGAAGTACCGAGCGATCCAATGTTAATAGACTGTGGAGTTCCAGATCCAACACTGTTTTCACTATGCATAAACAGATTATTCTCATTACATAGTGAAGGAGAAATCATAGGATTTGCTGACGATACTGCAATTCTTTATACAGCTAACTCGTGGAAAGAACTAAAAGAAAAAGCCGAAAATAACCTATCTGCGATAAAAAACTGGTTTGATCGTAAATTAATGACGATAAGTTTCGAAAATGACGCATTATTTACCTTTTAGTTGTAACAAGACAAATTTAACACCTTTTGATAGCATAGAAATAAACGTCGAGGGAAAACAAACACCATCTCATCAAAACACGAAATTAAATATCTAGGCGTATTTATAGATTCACATTTAAAATGGGACAAGCATATAAATTACATAATAAGAAAATTCAAACCATATTATATAAATTCAAATATCTAGCAAAACTTCTTAAAAACCACCAATTAAAAACAATTTATCATGCCCTTGTAGAAAGCCATCTAAATTATGGTATACTTGGTTGGGGTGGGGTAAACAAAACTTATTTAACTCCAGTAGAAATAATACAAAAAAAGATTTTTAAAACTGATAATGTCTAAAGAGCCAACATACCCAACAGATTTATTATACAAAGAATCTAAGGTTATTGATATCAGGTAACTATATTACTTTAACATAAACATAAAATATCACACTTCTAAGTCATGCAAAAAACTCTTAGTCAAAGATCATACACCTTCCTAGCTCCAAGAGCCTATAACACAGTACCAGAAAAAATACAAACCATAACTAGTATACACCTATTTAAAATAAAAGTAAAAATGCACATATTGAATAAATGTTTTCTTGTAACTATATTACTTTAACATAAACATAAAATATCACACTTCTAAGTCATGCAAAAAACTCTTAGTCAAAGATCATACACACCTTCCTAGCTCCAAGAGCCTATAACACAGTACCAGAAAAAATACAAACCATAACTAGTATACACCTATTTAAAATAAAAGTAAAAATGCACATATTGAATAAGCCGGGAGATATCATTCAAAGAATTATTGATTTAAAAAACAATTACTAAAAATATAGAAATGTACTCTAGACATCAACTATCTTACCCCAGTACTTGACTTAAATTCAAGTACCAGTACTCGCCATATGTTGTAGACTACGGAACGAACTAGCTTTTACACCCTATGATGTAATGGTATAATTACATAATATATACAGGATGTAACGCAACTTATCCGAAAAATTTTAACCATACATGCACATTTAAATAAGAAGTCGGTTTCTTGAAAAAAAGAAGCAATAAAAGTCCAACACAGAAAAAAATACAAATTGTTAAAGTTACAAATTAATGAAAATTTTTCGTGTAATGATATAACCAATCTACATAATATGCACATTTAGACCACTAAGAATCCTCATCAAGTAGTTCGGAATCACTTTGAACATCGCTCAACGCCTAATTGGTCCGTTCATATTTCCAAATCAGATGGATGGTCAGCAATATCTGCAGTTTCTCCGTAATGATCTTCCTGGTCTTCTTGAAGATATGCCCTTGGAGGTCCGAAGCCGGATGTGATTCTTACATGATGGTGCGCCCCCAATTTATCGTTTAGTAGTCTGGGGTTACTTGACCCAATTAAACGGAATACGTTGAATCGGACGGGGTGGACCTGTAGCTTGGCCTCCGCGGTCCCCGGATCTAAATCCTCTTGACTTCCTTTTGTGGGGATATTTAAAAAATGAAGTCTACCAAACCGAAGTTGACAATATCGATGTATTACGTGAACGTAACAGCTGTCCATAATCTGCGTCTTCGGGAACAGCAGGAAGGGAGAACACTTCAGCTAGTGTGCCAAATTGGATTAGACTGTTCAGGTGTGCTTGAATGTCAATGGACAGAACTTTCAACAGTTTCTATAGCAATAATACGTTATTTTAACATTTTCATTAATTTGTAATTTTAACAATTTGTATCTTTTTTGTGTTGGACTTTTATTAAATTTTTTTTAAGAAATCGACTTCTTATTTAAAAGTGCATCTATGGTTACAATTTTTCGGGTAAGTTGCGTTACACTCTGTATAGTATAATGATATAATTGCCCAAAATTTTCTTTATTATTATTTTAAAATGTAAGTAATGTAATTTAGGTTAAAAAACATTTAAATTTCTATATAACTACATATTATGTTTATTGTAATACACAGGTTAATATATTATATATTATACATGTTTTCTAGCTATAGTTAAAACTATAAAGTATAAAGACTTTCAATTACTAACTAAACTCTATATTTATACTTGTATTTATCTCTTTGTATCTCAAAACAAGTGTTTTGTCGCTTATTGAGTATAAATTTATTAACAATAAATTTTGTCGGTGTTACAAATTTTATTTTATATTTACATTTGGTGTATTTTTTAAATTGCTTGTAAATTTTAAATTACTTGTAACTTGTAAATTAAAATGTAACATTGTAATGTAGGTATGTAGTGTAATAATTATTATTATTATAAAACCAAGAAATTGCCTGCCAAATTTTAACAAAAAATATCCAATAATTTGGCCGCAATTCAATCTCTAGTCCAAATTCCATAAAATTTTCAAGACGTTTCTCAATTTGTCCAAATGGTCGAACGATTTTTTTTTATCAAAATGAAGGTGTTATTATGTACTTTCACGTGATGTGACTAAAAATAACGTTTTTTAATTTAGCCGATTTTTTTTCATTTTTGATATATACATACACGCGGCGATTTCCCGTCATTTTTGGTATTATATTACGTATTTAGATTTAAAAAATGCTCGAAGGTAAGATATAATTTTTTTTTCGAAAATTTACTTGGTTTCTATTAAACTTTTCACATATATTATTATTTTATTTTATTCATGTTTACTTTTTCTAGTAGTTGTACTAGATATGCTACTACAAGAAGTATCTACTTCCGAATCGGTATAACTGGAGTTTGAAATATTTCTTCACCGTCGTCATCACTAAAATCGTATACATCTGAGATATTCTCTGAAGTACAAACATCTTCTTCATAATAAAAGAAAGTTAACAAAAATATATTGTTACAGAAGCCACCTGATCCTCCAGATCATGACCCTGACAATGCAGACAGTCCCACTCCAGGAAATAACAATAACGAATCTAGACAAGAACCCAGGGATTCCTCCTTACAAGCTGGGAACAGCCAAGACAAAATTTAAGACTTATACCTTTATTTATTACTATGACCTAAACCCTATAAAAGACGAAATCAAAATGCCAAAAGAACAATATGCAAAAGTCACCCTTGCAATAAAAGATAGCTTAAGTCACCCTTATTTCTTTGAATTAGATAATTTTGATCGAGCCCTAGTTTATCAATTAAATTCAGCTGAACAAAAGTTCAATTCTCTAAGCCCAACTGGCAGAGTTAAACGTGTTCTAATCGACGGATTAGGCACCATTATAAAATGTATTTCAGGTAATCTCGACGCAAGATCAAGCGATCTATGATTTGGAAAATAACCAAAAAGAAATTGTTCAGAAATTAAATACAGAAATCTCTCTCCCCACTGAAATCATTGAAAATTTCAATAAAACGATCACACTAATTAAAAACAACCAACAGGTGATAACTTCTGGCTTGAACAAAATTCGAAACGAATTAAATAAATTTATTTTTGATTTTAATGATTACTTAGAAACTAGAAACGTTCTAGATCAACTTAACTTAACACTTAACGTAATTTTACAACTTCTAAGCGATATCGAAAATGCAATTACTTTTGCTAGACTGGGAACCCTGCACAATAGTATCATAAAAATTGACGAACTTGAATCTATTTTACAAACTATTTTAAAATATTATTCTAGCGATCCATTAATTTTTCCACACACTTCTAGTAACTCTCATAAGTACTACGATTTATTAGACGTCGAGGCCTATTATTCAGGAACAAAAATTGTTTTCTTAATTCACTTTCCAATTGTTCACCCTGAAACATTTTCTTACTATCATTTATATTCAATCCCTAGTCAAAACCTAACAACAATTATTATCCCTAAAAATACCTATCTGATTATGAACGAAAATTTCTATCAATATTCATCGACACCTTGTATCGAACTTCACCCTGATTACTATTGCCCTGACAACAATCTGATGTATGGAATAAAAAACCAGGATTATATTTTCGAACTGCTACAACTAGGCTCCAACTGTGGAAGCTGTCAACAAGTGCCCGTACAACTGACAAAAAATGCGATACAGCCAATTGATGAATCACATTACATTGCTACTTTTCTAAACAAAACCAAAATCCAGATGATCTGTGGACGTACCAGCTTCATGACATTGGATGATATTTAATTACCCTACCACCGGGATGCCAATTCCAGACCAATGATTTTAATTACATCAACGAGGACCTAATCACCAATGGCCAACCGATGCTCCTGTCTGAAATCAACATTCCACCCAGGTCATCTGTGGCTACCCTACCAACAATAAATATCGAGGATGTTCAACTGGACAAAATCCATGAACTTCAGAAACGACAACAACAACTTGGACCTGTTAAACTTGTGCATAGTGAAAAATCGTGAACAAACTATTGGGTAATGTCGATTTACATTATCCTTATTTCCACCGGATTATATTGTGCCTACAGGTTTACCCGGAAGAGACTTGAAGCCAAAAGACTTATAACCCCCACTGTGAGTGAAACCCCTGCTGTGAGTGTGCAACCCCTAGCAGCGACTCGGACATTTTTAACTCCATAAACAATGTGCCTCGAATTAGGGATGGAGGAGTTATATTCATGCCACATTATAAGACTATAATAACCCATTGTATTCTATTATGTATGTTGTGTAGCCTTACGAAGAATTCCGATAATAGTTAAAGATATTGTAATGTAACCTATATACGCTTTCTTTATTTTATTTCATGAGTATTATATTGTCTTGACATAACACTGTAGCAAGTCACTTGTAGAAAAAATTATTAATCATTAAATTCATTTGTGAAAATTATTGTTTTTAAAAACTAGTTTTCGGGCCCGAGGTGTATTTCTCGCGGAAACATCTGAGTGTATAATCGGTTGCAAGTATACAAACAACGTTGTAACAGTTACATTCGTCACCTTTGATGAAGGAGATAGAAAAGATTCTGATTCATTATGCGATTCACGTACCAACGACTTTTAGGAATTTTTCGTTTTAGGATCAGTTTTTTTAAATCTATATTTGTTACAAGTTATTCTTTTTGTTAATTATACAAAATATTTACGAAATAGACACATTTTCTATTTCTTGAAAGAAGTTTCGGCCACATATGAAATACACACCTCTGGAAATTAGCGCACTCACCCAGGAGGGAGAGGGGGTGCAGCCCCCATTTTACACCCCCCAATTCAATAACTCGCAAAGTTTTCAACGAAATTGGCTAAAATTCATATCATGGAGATTTTTGGGGTCGTTGATTACCAATCCGAAGTGAAAATTAGAAAATTCAAAATGGCGGACTTTAAGGATTAATAATAATTCTTGATTTAAGCCGTTTCTATTGATTTTCCTGAAAAATATGTAGAGTAAAAAAGTGTTTAGAATGCAATTTTGCATATATTTAGTTAACAAACAATTGTTAATAAACAAATCAATTTTGCAATTTAATAAAGTCATATTAAATATCGTCAAATAAATGTCCGAATTAGTGCAAATTATCAACTTGTGAGTTTTGAGTGTCCCTGATTACGAATCCGAAGTGAAAATCGGATAATTCAAAATGGCGGACTTTAAAAATTAAATCGCGATTAACGCCGTTTTTATTGATGTTTCCGAAATACTTGATCTATCATGGCACTAATGTACTTTAATTTAATTACATTAATGTATTGCTTGTGTTAACCTAATCAACGTACGTAGTTGTAAAGGTAGGGGGGTGCGGGTAAGGGTTAACGACTGGGATGAGTAAAGAAGTATAATGTTATGCAAAATAGTACTGTAACATTCAATACATGTATTTCTTTATGAAATCAATTTAATAGATGCAATTCACAATTTTCATTATAAAAATCAGCCATTTTGGTTTAGTCATTATTTATTTTGCACTTAAAATTTTTGATGCGTAATCATCATCAACCATATAACCTCATAAAAAACTTCATAATGAACGTAACTTTAGACAACTGATTGTACAGTTTTTATATATGTTTATTTACATAATTTACAATTTTCTTGTTCATGTACTATATGTAAAATGTAATTCTAAATATTTTTTTGACATCATTTTTCATAAAAATCAGCATAAATGTCGGTGTTTTTTTACGAGTGATCGAGTATATACAAATCATTCTTCTTATGCAAAATCGCATTCTAAGCACTTTTATACTCCACATATTTTTCAGTGAAATCATTAGGAACGGCGTAAATCATGAATTAATTTTTAAAATCCGCCATTTTAGGTCCGCCACTTTAAATTTTTCCAATTTTCACGTCGGATTCGTAATCAGCGACCCCAAAAATCTCCATGATATGAATTTTAGCCGATTTCGTTGAAACTTTGCGAGTTATTGAACTGGGGCTATAAGTGCTATAAGTGCACTAATTTTCGAAGGTATATTTTCATATGTTGCCTAAACTTAACATAATGCAAAAGGTTTCAAGTCTTTACACTTAAGTAGTAACGATTGAGACCGAAATGCATTCCATTTCCTCTACCAAAAATATTCTCAATCCAAATATCATTTTACCTCCCCGAATTATAAATGTTATAAATGTTTTAAACCTTCCAGATCGTTTGAATAACCCTCTTAAGCCTAGACTTGTTTGATTAAAGGAGACTGGGCCATACAGTCTATAGTGGGATCCGAACTACTTCTTGGGGGTAATTCATAATTGAAAATTACTTTGCAGCAGGTGGGGCTCGAACCTACCTCGCTAGGTATGCGCAGAGTGAAAGCTAGATGCGCTAACCACCAAATCGCCCTTGAATATGACATGTCGGGGAAACTCGAAGTGCACTTGACATCGTTGGTAATTTTAAAATACTGCCTTCCCATTCTTCTATTTTTTTAAATTTTTATTTCTAGTACATACCAGAAAGTAATATTTCATGTTCAAATTGGGCATAGGTATCCGTCAAACAGGTATAAAGGGTCAAGATTTATATAACTTAAATTATTGTGTTATGTTACCAAGGTCTTTGATTAAACACACAAACATGGGATATCGAAACTATTTTATACTGCATGCCTCCAAGGGTTCGATTAAGTTTTACGTAAATTAGACATTATTTTACTTTAAAATGTCCTTTAAAGTATTTCTAATACTATTACGCGTTTGAGTCGGGCGTTGCAGGCTATGAATACCTATTTGAACAGTAAAAAAAAAAAATTGGCTGTGTATCAAACAAAAGTAAAATGGGATGTAGTCCGTCAAAATGTTAGTCAAACAGGTAAAGTATATACGATTGGAATTGGAACTGGTCAGTTTTAAAGCACAGGACCGTGCGTACTGAACTTGATATTTTGTCCTATATGTTTGGCAATGGTATTAAGATTCGAACGGTAGTTGAAACTGTGCAGGCGAGTCTGAGACTGGCAATGTAATCAGCCTGAATGAACCATCTACGACTGCACTGGTTCAAAGGTAATAAAACGGACAGGCCTACTAGCACAAAAAAAGTCGTAAATCGTTTCTTTATCTTGGAACGTGGAAGTCTAATATCGTGCTGTCTATGTGCCAGTGCAGCGCATAAATACCTATTATAATATCAAGGGTAGAAGTTTAGTTAGTTACTGTTCATATTTATAAATATTTACTACTGTATAAAAGGAAAATATTTTAATTATTTACTAATTTACCATGGCTTTCTGGAGACGATTTGAAACAGAGGATAATATAATAACGCCCGAAAATCTTATCATTTTGTTATGACAAGCATTTCTATTTACCTCCGCCCATGTACAATAAAGAGATGCCGACTGTTTTTGCCGGCTTTTAGTTTTTATACGGTTTCAATTCCAATCGTATATACTTTACTGGTTACGCATAAGTACAGCTTTCTATTCGTTTTTATTTTGTTTTCAACTTATTGAACAACGTTCGTTTTATTTAAACTAAATCTGGGCCTTGTCAGCCTTTTGGTTCAGCGTTTCAAGCTCATCGAAGATACTAGTTATATTTTGACTATTTGAATAATATATCGATGACATTAGTCACGTTCATCCTGCATACTATAGTCCTATTACTACCTTGCTAAGCAAAACCCCCGTAATTGGTCAAAAAGCTAAACTGAGATAAATGGAGGGAACTTTATGTTATTCTGCCAGCACGCTTATAACAGTTTATACATATTTTTAAAGCAAGCAGTATGTAGGTTTATTATATATTTTAAATAAATAAATTTGAAACACAAAATTTTTTCATTATACCTATGCATAGAATTATTTAAATTGTGCTTTTGCTTAGTGCCATAAACAATATACAAAATTACTTTGCTAAATAAAATCACGGTATATGCTGCTTATAGTGCTTATACTGACTTTTTGCCTATTAAAATGCTTATAAATATTTTGATAGGGAAACGTTAGGTATTTTAAAATATTATGATCATTATATAATATTAAATGTATCCCTTCCAGTAGCAACTTGGTCACTAACATAACACATTACACTCAGCTAATTTATTGGTATCGTACTAGACAAAAGCAGCTAAGTAAAAACGCCGCAAATTTCGCGCGGCTTGTCTTGTTTTTTGCCGTGTTTTACTGTAGCATGCGTTCTGTACTGTGTTTTTATTTAGTACCATTATACAGTTTTTAAAATACGGGGTTTAAAATTTATCATTTTCACATATCTAGAAACATTTTACAAGGTATTTTGCTTAGTAAGAAGGTACGTACATCTTGAAATGATTTATATGAAATAGTTTCTAAATCATGTTTAACAAAAATTCATTTTACGGGGGTATTGCTTAGCAGGGCAGTATACTGATTTAAACTCTCGGTAAATGTCAGTGGTACGCACTTGAATATGCGCACATCTTTAAAAGAAATTACATACAAAAAATACCCTTACTTGCAGTTCAGGAGTATATCCACAACTATTATCCATTTATTATATTTATCACAATTTACTGATATATACAACTTTGCTAAACACGCTTGTGACAGTTTAAACAATACAACTTGGTAATTAATTGTTCTTATTATCTATTATAATTCACCATATTTGTCAAGAGCACAAGAAAGAACGTTCGTATCGGTTAACAGTTAGACGTGAAAGAAATGAAAATTAAATGAATTAGAAATTACAGTCGGGCGTGGCCGACTATACGAATAGCTATTCGGTTAACATTTTTCTCGAATAATTCACTGGTACACACTGGAGTCAATTTAGGGATTCAGTATGTGGTTACGCGCCAGATTATCAGAATATTGAAACGAAGTTGTCTTGGCTGAGCAACAAGAACCGCCTCTGCACTTACGAAAACAATATCAGGCCAACAAATTTTTTTTAACTTCGTACGACCTATTTGAGCCGAGACAGATTTTTTGAAATTTTGACAGTTTTGCGACGCAATAGATATGCGCGCGTTGTTCTCTAAAATATCAAAAATGGTCGTTCGGATCTCAAAATGGAAGTTGTAGAGTATTCGATTACGAACAATTTACTTTTATTTTTTATTTCCATTCGATCAATATTGGCAGATATATGAATTTCAACTTTATAGCACGCTATCAGAACGCTCGAAAACAATAGATCGTACGCATATAGTGTATTCAATAAAAGTTAAATAAAATATAATTTTGAATATGATGGGGTATGTACAAAATCGTTTTGATAACGAGTGAATGGAGATAAAAGGGGAAAACATGAAAAATTTCTTTTTTATTATAAATTAAGATTTACCTGCAAAATCTGTGCATAACAATTTTTTTTAAATGGTTTTGACCTATTTTTATTAGTTTATATACATATGAAAGTAATGCAATAGCATAAGTTGTTCGCAAGGTATATTTCCTTTAAAAAAAGGTTCATGAAAATTGCTTTTGTTCAGAAAAATTGAACCAATATTATTTTTTAATTCCTTTTTTGTTTATATCCATCGTTTCTTTTGACTTTACGACAAAATTTCATAAGACCTAAATGAAAGCTTACAAAATTTCATACAAAAAACACTTTTTCGTGTATGATTTTCAATAAGCAGCGACAAGAAACTGTCGATTTAAAATTGATTGATTGATTTTTAATTTTTAGCAAACAGGCAATTTTCGTCACGTTTGAAGTACAAAAAAGTACAATTAATAATATTTTTTCACTTTTTAAAGTATCAGAAATTATTCTGTGAGCATTTTTGAGTCGTTTCATACTAGGCTCATACTTTTAAAAAAATTATTATGCACAGTTCTTGCAGGAAAATCTTAATCTTGCTCATAGCTTTAAACAGCTGTAACTCGTGAACCATTCATCGTATGGTCACTTGGAGCACATTTTACAGATAATTTAATTCTCTTCAAAAAACCTTTAGTGTCATTGTTGCCTAAAGCTAATCAAAAAATAGCTATTTGTCTAAATGCACTTGAAAATTACAATTTTTCAGGTTTGTCCCTTTTATCTCCATTCACTCGTTATCAAAACGATTTTGTATATACAAAATTTGATTCTCCTTAACATTCATTAGATACACTATATACGGACGTAATGTTTTCGAGTTTTTATCGATTTTATCATGAAACAAGTATTCTGATAGCGCGCTATAAAGATGTTTCAATTCATATCTCTGCCAATATTGATCGAATGGAAATGAAATATAAAGGGAAATTGTTCGTAATAGAATTCTCTATAACTTTCATTTAAAACATTTTGCGATCCGAACGACCATTTTTGAGATTTTAGAGAAGAGCGCGCATATCTGTTGCGTCGCAAAACTGTCAAAATTTCAAAAAATCTATCTTGGCTCAAATAGGTACGAAGTTAAAAAAAAACGAAATTGTGCGGATTTCTATTACCTATAATTTTCATGTGTACATATTTTACAGTAAAATTGATACTATCCGAGCTTTTTGCGCAAAACCGATTTTTTACCTATTTTCTCCCTCCTCCTCTCCACCGGCGTCTACGGGTAGGGATTTTTGATATGTTAAAAAGTTCTACAAAATAATCCTGTCCCAAAATTTCTGCCCGCTTTGAATTATTTCATCCAAATCGATAAATTTCGTCCCATTTTATTGGGCTTGGGTTTAAAAAAATCAAGTGTGGATTAAATTATTATTTAAATATCATAAAATATTGACTTTTACGTAATCTATAAATTTAAACATGTACTAAAAATAGCCAAAGTCTATATTAGTAGAATGCAGGTTTTCACGGCCGTTGTCTAACGAAGTAGTTTCTTCCGGGTCTAGCTGTGGTCGCCGAACTTGACTTGACGTTTCGCTGATCATCCTGTCAGCTTCTTCAGAATGATTCTAATGACTGAATTTGTTGTGTTACACTCCTCGTTATATACCTAGGCGCCGCTTCGCTTCGCTGGTCGTGCTTGGCTCGCTTCGCTGCTCATTCATCGTATTTGGTTGACCGTGACTTACTACGGTGCTGGTACATGGTAATACCAGTCTCCACGTGTTACTAAGTCGATACCCATCCTCTCTGTTAAAGTTGTTCACGTTTTTCATAATTTCCAGTGATTCCCTAACGATTCGCGGATAATAGCGCGTATTCCTGTCTAATATATTGACGTCCTCGTAGTCGATTTTATGGTTCTCGTTATTATGGACATGTTCTGCTATCGCCAACCTATCTGTGTGTCCAAATCTGTTATTTCTCTGGTGTTCTTTGATTCTGCACTGATCCTCCGTCCTGCTTGTCCGATGTAGCTCTTACCACATGTGCACTTCAACTGGTAAACACCTTTTGATAGTGAGAAAATACAGCAGATGCTTCCCTCAATCAAAGGCCCTGTCCCCAAACTGTTATCAAAAGGTGTTTACCAGTTGAAGTGCACATGTGGTAAGAGCTACATTGGACAAACAGGACGGAGTATCCAGTTCAGAATCAAAGAACACCAGAGAAATACCAGATTTGGGTACACAGATAGGTCGGTGATAGCAGAACATGTCCATAATAACGAGAACCATAAAATCGACTACGAGGACAATATATTAGACAGGAATATGCGCTATTATCCGCGAATCATTAGGGAATCACTGGTAATTATGAAAAACGTGCACAACTTTAACAGAGAGGATGGGTATCGACTTAGTAATACGTGGAGACTGGTATTGCCAAGTACCAGCACCGTACTAAGTCACGGTCAACCAAACAGGACGAATGAGCAGCAAAGCGAACCAAGCACGACCAATGACCAGCGAAGCGACGCGGAGCGGCGCCTAGGTATATAACGCGGAGTGTAACACAACAAATTCAGTCTTTAGAATCCTTCTGAAGAAGTTGACAGGATGATCAGCGAAACGTCAAGTCAAGTTCGACGACCACGGCAAGACCCGGAAAAAACTACTTTAAAAGTCTATATTGTATTTTAGATTTCATAATCCAGGTTTACACATTTCATATTTCCAACCACTGTAAATTTTTATTCCAAATTCCATCCTTCCAAATTAATATATATGAATTTATCTATTTGCTCCGTAACTGGTATATAGAGAGAAATAATAAAAATACATAAAAAACAATATATTAAAAACAATTAAACATATATAAATAAATAATTAAGTCTTCAATCAGTCGTCCTTCATCTCCATAATTAAGCTAATGACAAGAACACATATCACAATATCTATTTAAGGTTCCATGTGTCGTGTCACCTATAATATATATCTATAAAAAAAAATTTGCACCATCTTCTCCTTGCCACTTGGCTTAGGCTATCCTAATGTTTATTTAAAAATATGAAAAATAAATATCTTTTTGCACGACCTATATATCGTCTGTCTATTTTATATTATTGTAGCTGATTTTTACGATTCAATGATATAAATTGTGGTTTTCGTAAAATATTAAATACTGACACTATCATTTTTATGACATGCTTTCTATCGTTGGAATGAGAAAAAATAAACGGAATTAATGATGTCATGGCCTACTTTGAGATTTATTCTTTTAATTTTTCGGCAAGAGTGTATTTCAAAGCCAACTGTGCCCTATTTTTCAGGTTCTTGTAATATATCTCACAAAGTAGGCTATGGATTTCAAATTTCTTTTTACTGAAATATGTATAACTGTTTCTAAAACTATATTCTTCTACAATAGATATCAAGCGATTTGGTGTGACCCTCGTAAAATAGTCAGACGGTATAAGGCATATTTCAGTTCCTCAAATGCTCAAAATAAATCGATTTCTGATATCAGAAATTGAATACTGATGTCGTTGATTCTATTATTGATATCAAAATTGTATTAGCGGTATCTGCAGGCCGAAATCTGATATCAGGAATTAATTTATTTTGCCCACTTACATATTTACAATTACATAATTATATTCATACAAAAATAAATATTTAGTTTTTGTTATACAGGGTGGGGCAATAGTGCGTCGGACCTCGATATCTCGAGTTCTACGATAGCTAGAAATTTCATAAAAAAATTGCAAGTAAACTAGATAAAAAAGTCTACAACTCGAAATTATTTTCGAACATACAGGGCGAGCCAAGACGAAATTACAGAACCAAGTGACTTTTTTAAATGGAATGCTATGTATATCAGTCCATTTTTTGAAGCTTCTTTGTAGGCTCTATTCATTCCTATATTAGCATTAAATATCTCCTAACCACTTGGATGTAATGAATTTTTTTGTTGAAATAATGCAATCTGCAGATGCATATTTAAAAAATCACCAAAGTCACTATTATGGGTTTTAAGAAAAACTTATATGAATATCAGTTACGAGGCATCTAATTAATGTTTTTGAATCATTTTCATTTCCTAAAAATGTACAGGGTAACCAAAATTTTTTTAATTAAGAACATTTTAAATTGAATTTTTTCAATTCTTTCCAATGGAACACCCTGTATATTTTTCAACGATATGATGTAGAAATAAAAAATTAACATTTTTGCAACTACTTTCCTATGGCTAAATGCAACCATGTTCGTTTTATAAATAAATAAGTGCCAAATTCAAGAATAAATTTAAAAAAGAGGTTCCCTCAAATAATTCATTAGAAGAATTTATAATAGTTGTTCGGCGTGTTGCCCATTTTGATTGACACACGTCTTTATGCAATTTTGAAATGAGGCAATTTAGTGGGACCATTTCTCACAATTCATTGAAATGAGTAAAAAGTATTTAACCGGTCGTTTTCTTGTAATTTCTTTTGCTGTTTTCGTTATTCGACAAGCAATAAAACCTAGTTGGGTATAAATTGTCTTGTACAAAGGAGCATTTATCATACTTATCGGTCTCGTTACAATTTGTATTGAATTTAATATATTTGGAATTTTACAATATGAATTTTAATAAAGCGGAACTTGTAGACATGACTTTTGTTTTGGGCGAGTCAGACAGAAATTGTTTACTTGCCAATAGAATTTATCACCAACGTTATCCTGAAAGAAGGACTCCTGATGTTAGCAGCTTCCAAAACCTACTCGATAGATTTCTGGAAACTGGAAATGTCAAATATAAAAAAAGTTAAAGAATAAAACATGTTGTGAACGAAGAGAATGAGTTTTCTGTGGTGCTGGCAACGGTTGAGAATCCTCATGTTAGTCAAAGAGAAGTGAGCTCATTAGTAGGAATAAGTAGATGGTCTGTAGGTCGAATCTTAAACAAAAATAAGTTGCATGCATATCATATTCAAATGCACCAGGAATTATCTGATGACGATTTTCAAAAGCGCCTACAACTTTGTAATTGGGCCAGAGGAAAAATGCAACATGATATCAACTTCTTCAATACTGTTGGAACTTTTCATAAAAATGGATTTGGTAATAGGCACAATTTCCATTATTAGGCTTCGGCAAATCCTCACTTTTTTATGCAACACAGATAGTCTATAAACGTTTGGGGAGGAATTATTGGAGGACATGTAATAGGGCCACATTTCTTTGATGGTAGATTGACTGGAGCTATTTATCTTCATTTTTTGGAAAATTATCTGCCACAATTATTGGTAAATTTCCCTGAAAGAATTCGAAATAGGATATGGTTTCAGCAAGATGGTGCCCCAGCACATTATTTAAATGTAGTTAGAGACCACTTAAATTATACATACCCTCATCAATGGATTGAAAGAAATGGACCCACTAAATGGCCTGGTAGATCCCCAGATCTTACAAAAATGGATTTCTTTTTATGGGGATACGTGAAAGAAACTGTTTATAGAGACACACCAACAACAGTACAAAATATGAAGGAAAGAATAATAACTGCCTTTACATCTATCACACCGGCAGTTTTAGGAACAATGGGAACCTCATTTCAAAAGCGCATAGATGTGTGTCAATCAAAATGAGCAACATGTGGAACAATTATTATAATTTTTTCTACTGAGTTATATGAAGAAACCTCGTTTTTTTAAGTTTATTTTTGAATTTTGTAATTATTGCTCAATAAAACGAAATTGATTGCAATTAGCCCTAGGGAAGTACTTACAAAAAAATGTTCCTTCTTCATTTCTACATCACATCGTCGAAAAATATACAGGGTGTTCCACTTGAAAAAATTGAGAAAATTCAATTTAAAATGTTCTTAATTGAAAAATAATTTTTGGCCAACCTGTACATTTTTAGAAAATGAAAATGACTCAAAAACATTAACTAAATGTCTCGTAACTGGTATTCATATACGTTTTTCCTAAAACCCATAATTGTGACTGTGGTGATATTTTTAATATCCATCTGCAGATTGCATTATTTCAACAAAAAAATTCATTACATCCAAGTTTGTTCGGAAATATTCAATGCTAATATAGGAATGAATAGAGCCTAGAAAGAGGCTTTAAAAAATGTACTGATATACATAGCATTCCGTTTTAAAAAAAGGCACTTGGTCCTGTAATTTCGTCTTGGCTCGCCCTGTATGTTCAAAAATAATTTCCAGTTATAGACTTTTTTTATCTAGTTTACTAGCAATTTTTTTAAAAATTTCTAGCTATCGTAGAACACGAGATATCGAGGTCCGACCACTATTGCCCCACCCTGTATATGTAATGTAGTTAAATTAATTGATTTATATTTGGCTATAATTAATTAGAATTACGTATACATATTAAAACGGAGTTCCAGGCCATACTGGCATCTATTAGGACTTCTAGGTTTGGCAAAATTTGGTTTTTGATAGGTCTAAAACTCGTACATCTGGGCCTTGTTTATAGTAAAAAGTAATATTCGTGGAATATACATAAATCCACGATGAAATCACTGTCACTCCTGCCAGCCCATCGATTTTAAACGTAAACTTTCTTTTAGTGCCGCGATTTGAATTTTGAGTTGTAAATTTTCTTGCTCTAAAAATGAACATCTAACAGCTATTTCATCTTCTTTAGCCCTTCGTGCGTCCCTTGACCTCTTGGCGGCTTCATTGTTTTTTTTTCTTTTCTCCCAATACGTTGGGTCTGTAATTTGAGGATTTTGTGACTGCGTCCTTCTCATGTTTTTATTGGTAGAACTATGGATAGGTTGTATGTGAGATAGCATCTTTCTCCTAAATTCTGCATAGGCATCTGCGGAGTCCATTAGCGATATATCAGGAGTTGCACCTATGAAGGTTATGGGCATGGGGATTTTTGGGTAGGTTTTAAACGGCCTGCTAGGCTTTATCCTCTGTGTTGGGGAATTTGAACTGGGATCCCTGCCTTCTGAGCTAGATACTTCAGAGACTTCTGAGAGCGTGGACTGTGATTTGGAGCTGGGGCTAGACTGAGGCGGATCCACGTAAGTCGGCGGATATTTGCCATTTCTGTAGTCATGAGGATAATCAGGTGATGGTTTGCGTACACATAAGTCAAGAACTAGAGGGTCAGGGCAAGGTGATATATCATGGCCGGGATTCAACGGTATCCCCATTGGTAAGAAACTTGTTATATTTGTCATAGGAGGTGTCGAATTTGTAGCCATCTGAAAATGAAATTATCATTATAAACAATCAAATTAAACCTCGAAACCTTATATTGTAATACATGTTTCGCCTTTAACGAAAAAAATCTACGCAAAACTTAATGTAACCGATATTTGAAAGCAAAAGATTTCAAAATAAGTATATCTGATAATACAACGAACAGAAAAATGTTGTATTTTACTAAGAATATAGTACTAAATAGAAAATTCGACTCGAATTTAGAATATAAAAGAAAAAATAATAAATAAAGATATCAGTGAAACTGCGTGAACTTTTGTGTACTTCTATATTGTGGTCCTAAAAAAATACTGTAGCTTTCAAAAATAGAGTCTGCAGATTTGGGGCTTACTTACACAGAATAGTTCTTACATCGCAGCAGACCACGTATAACTCATCAAATCTGCAAAAACTATACAATTTGCAAGCTCAATGTAACTATTTGTCCAGAAACCGATGAATTTACCTCACGATCGAGGGCAACCAGTGGCGCTAAAGCGCTCGGGATTTAAACAGATGATAAACTATCGATTTACAATGTTTAGTAGCAGTGATGATATGATTATTTCACTCATCAACCTGGTAGCCAATGAAAACGTGTACCGATCAAATATCATTATCAGTAGTAAAACGATTAGATTTGCTATTGGCAGTACCTACAATCAGTTTTATCGCTGAAAAATGCCATGTCCCATTGACATTCTCATTACAATTCGTAGAACTTATTCAATCTTCCAGATAGTCCTCTTTGCTTAACCAATCAAACTTCTTAAATTAAAATTGAGGATAACATAGGTAAATATATTTCAATAACACTTAATAAATCCTCTACCATTTACCGGCGGGCATAACGCTTGGAATATGACTTTAACAGCTTAAGATGGCGCTGCTTGAACTATATTCCACTTTGATTTCTGATAACGGGACTATGATACATAATAGGTGGGACACTGGTTAATGCAGTAGTGCTTTCCCTTTATTTAATCGTTATGTGATTGATTGAAGCATGCTTGAGAACTTGTTGCAGTAAACTTCTCAGCAGATTTACGCCACTCTATGTACCCTAGTAAAAACCCTTGACATACTCATCCTTGGTTGTGTCCAGCTGCACATAAATGATACTGCACTTTTAAACAAATACCAATTTGAATTTTAAACCGGCCATTCCACATCCCAGCAGCTTTACCGAGTGGGCGAAATAGTTACCACCAACTTCAATCGAGGTATATTCAAAGGGTTTGTCGCCTTAGACCTCGAAAAAGACTTCGATAAAGTTTGGCATCCTGAACTACTGTATAAGTACAATTTTTCGACTAGAAACATTAATGATTCAGTCATATATTTCCAACCAACAATTTCAAGTAGTAGTGAATTAGGACAGCTCTCCCACATCCCCTATCCATTCGGACATCCCCAGGATTCATCCCTCGGTCCGATCCTCTTCATTACACAAATGACTTGCCACCCACGACTGACAACCGAGTGACGATGTGTTTCTTCGCCGACGTCACAGCGCTACTCTTTGCATCTAACCAACCTGGATTAGCGACAAAACTACTACAGGATCAGACCGATACCACGATAGATTTTTATAACAACTGGGGACTGAAAACCAACTCATAAAAAACCCAAGCAATTTGCTTCACTAAAAGACATATTCAATTTAAGAATGGCATTACTATCAACGGACAATTGTTAGACTGGCGAGAAGATATCGAATATTTCGGACTTACATTAGATAGGAAATTCTACTTTCATGAACAGATTAAAAGAATATAAGCCAAATGCATGAAGCGAATCGCTTCTCTGGACCATATTCTTAAAAATTCTCCGCCTCAACTTGGCACCTTACTGTTTAAATCATACTTAAGGCCTGTATTAACGTATGCCTCGCCTATTCGGTACCTTCTTATATCCCAACAACAAATTGCTTAGAATTGGCAATCATTTTCTCTTATATTCGTATCCAAACTATGCAAGATCTTTCAGGCACCCCCACGATTTCCAATTTTATTTTTAAAAAATTTCTACCTAATTTAGGAAATTCGCTAGTTAGATAAGATAGCCGGTCCTTCATCGATCCCCTGACTCCCAAATTCCACCACGGTTCTAAACATCCATCCCTTAATTAAATTTTCACTCCCTAATACCCCACTAGAAAAATCATTGTAAAATGTGCCGTTGGAGAAAATAAATAAAAACGCAAGAAATAATAAAATACAATACAAAAAAATAAAAAAAATAAAAGCCAAAAAAGTATTATAATATTGCAAAGATACAAAAAAAAGATTAAAAGCAATACTATTGTATCTAAAAAATTTCGTTTAGACAAAAGAGCCATTATAATCAAATAAAAGAGCTATAAAAACTAACACATAACTAATTTAATATTGTATAAACCAACAAACATAAAATTGTAATTTTTTTTATACATTTATTTAACGTCGGCCTATTTCCGCTACTGAGGCCTAACACTGACGCTTACCTCCAACCAAGAATTTTGCCGAACCTCTTCCCTTAAGAAGAGTAGGGATCTTTTACTTGCCTAACATTTAATAGACAAGAAACCAACAGCTTTACATCCCCTCCGAAGGATGGCTTGTCTCCTATACAACCCTCGCCTAAGGTTGTATAACATCCGCGCATACACTGATATACCAGCCGCTGGAAGATGTGTGAGGCGAGGACGCGGTCTTCGTTGGAATGGTCACCCATCCAACTACTAACCGCGCCTAACGTTGCTTTACGTCGCATATCGAAGCATGTACATAGTAAAGACGCACCTACGCTCGGGCCAAAATTGTAATTTATCCTATTAACAATTAATCTCATAAAACATACGCCTAGCCTCAGAGCACGAAGACTTAACCAATTCAACCCAGGGTAAGCATCTCGCAGATGGAGAGCCCCAAGCACGAGCACACACTTTCACTTTCAAAGATGCTGCTTTGTTTCTTCGTTGTTATAACAACCGTCATGCCCAAATATCCGGTAAGAAAATTAAATAATGTTATTTTTGGCAACTTAATATTAAAGATCCATTTTGATTAATTTATTCCCGAAATATTCTCCCCAAATACCACCCGTGCTGTTAAATTTTATCATACATTTTTTCTATAGCTACATTGCCAAGAGTAATTATAAGTCGTGTAAATTGATAGTATATTATCAAAAATTAAATTCCTTGTGCTGACGCGCTCGGGACTTAATGAGATAATAAACTGTCAATTCATACTCTACTCTATATATTATTGGGCAACTACGCTCTCCAAAAAATTTTCCGCTGAAATTCTAAGCACTACATGGATATTACATGAGAAAAATTATCGCACATTTCTTCTTTTTAATTTTTTACAATAGAAGAACAACTAGGACTGGTATTTAAAAATTATACTTTATCGTCAAAATATTCAGACGTCGTGTTGAAGCTATCATTTGTACGAAACTACTAACCGTATAAAAGTGATGAAAATTGTGACGCCCCTTGTAGAAAGAAGTCTCTAATCAGGCGAAAAATCTTTTGTATTCTACGTTTTGCCGGAGGTGCCGGTTGGATAGTATATTTAATCAATTTTCACCCCTGCGCCCTACGTGCGGATATTTATATAAGTAACGGTGGAGTACTGTATTGTGTATTCTCATCCGATCTTAGTAACTGTGCAAAATTTCATCAATTGATTATGGAATTATGGATTCAGGAAGTGTATTAAATAAAGGATGCAAGATCTGGACAAGCATGAAAAGTACTACATTGTGAGTTAAAGAAAACCAAGTTATAAAAAAGGATAGTTGACATTTTAAATTTACAAACTAATATTCATTGTATCTAGTGGAAAACATTGAAAGAAATATGTCAAAACAAAAGCCACTCGGCACCCAAAAAAATCCAGTTTAGGAAAGAAGTAACTGAAATTGATTTTATAATCGCGGAGAAGTTTAACGAATATTTTGTAGGCAGTATTAATGAAGCTATTCCTAAACAAAATAGGTATGAGTTAAATTTTTTAGAAATAAAAAATAAATTAACATAATTTAAATCTATTGAAATACACAATCTGAGAAAAATTATATCTGACTTACCTAATAAATCAGGTATTGATGGTATATCCACAAGAATTATAAAAATTGCTTTTGAGGCAATTGGTAATAGATTTTTAGATGTTATTAACAGCTCCCTACAGAAAGGACTTTGTCCCAATAACTGGAAAATATCAGTAGTTACACCCATTCCAATAATCCCGAATAAAATAATATCTGAAGAATTTAGACCTGTTAACACATTACCAGTATATGAAAATACTTTAGAATTAGCAGTAAAAGAGTAATTGACTACATACTGTATGGATAATTATATTTTCAATCTGGATTCAGAGAAAGTCATTCTTGTGAAACGGCATTTCAATTCATCAGATTGGGTTAAGACAGTGAGTAAAAATCAAGTTATAGTTGCAGTTTTCTTAGACTTTAAACGTGTATTTGAAATGGTGAATCGACAGTTATTGGTATCAAAGTCGGAAAAAATGGACATTAGGGGACTGTATTTATATAGATTAAATTTTACCTAACTGCAAGAAAAGAAAGAACAAGATATGTAAATAGTGCATCTAACATAATAGACAATGACTTCGGAGTACCACAAGGATCAATGTTAGGACCTTTATTATTTGTGCTGTTTATAAATGACATAGTGAAATCAGTAGAAAATTATAAGTTACATGGTTCATTTGCAGATGACACGTTAAATTATTTTTACGGAGAAAATGTAAATGATGTTATTAACGCTATCAATCTAGATATAAAAGATATATTTGTTTAGTTGTGTGATAATAGCTTAAAAGTAAACATGGTTAAATGCAAATGCATGGCACTAGGCAAAAAACATATATTAAATCATCAACAAGTTGGGCAAAGTATTGTATTAGATAATAAAACATAGAAGAAGCCCCGGAAATTAAATACCTTTGTAATAGATGAATCCTTGACTTTCAAGTATAATACTGACTATATCATAAAAAAGGCTTCAATCAAGATTTTTTTCTACGTAGAATTTCAAATTATTTATCAATTTTCTCGAGAATATTAGTATATAAATCTGTAATAGCACCACATTTTGAACATTGTGCAACTCTACAGCTATACAGGGTGGTCAATAGTATGTCAGACCTCGATATCTCAAGTTCTACGACAGCTAGAAATTTTTTAAAAAATTGCAAGTAAACTAGTTAAAAAAGTCTATAACTGGAAATTATTTTCGAACATTCACGGCGAGCCAAGGCGAAATTAAAGGACCAAGTGCCTTTTTTTAAAATGGAATGCTATGTATATCAGTACATTTTTTGAAGCATCTTTCTAGGCTCTATTCATTCTTATATTAGAATTGAATATCTCCCAACCACTTGAAAATAATGGAATTTTTTGTTGAAATAATGCAATCTGCAGATGGATATTAAAAAAATCACCACAGTCACAGTTATGGGTTTTAAGAAAAACTTATGTCAATACCAGTTACGAGACATCTAATTAATGTTTTTGAATCATTCTCATTTCCATGACCAAAAATTATTTTTTAATTAAGAACATTTTAAATTGAATTTTCTCAAGTTTTTCAAACGGAACATCCTGTATATTTTTCGACGATGTGATGTAGAAATGAAAAACATTTTTTGCAAGTACTTCCCTAGGGCTAATTGCAACCATTTTCGTTTTATAAATAAATAAGTGTCAAATTCAAGAATAAACTTTAAAAAAGAGGTTCCCTCAAGTAATTCATTAGAAAAGTTTATAATAGGTGTTCGACGTGTTGCCCTTTTTATTGACACACGACTTTATGCAATTTTGAAATGAGGTCATTTAGTGGGATCATTTCTTACAATCCATTGAAATAAGTAAATAGTATTTAACTGGTCCTGTACTAATGTTTTTTTGTACATTTTTTGGTATACATTGTCGTGTACAAAAGAGCATTTATCACACATATCGGTCGTTACAATGTGTATTGAATTTAAAATATTTGGAATTTTACAATATGAATTCACTCGACAGCCAGGTCTCTTTTACAGCAACTACATGATAGAAAGCAACTAAGTCCATAAATTCCCTGAAATGTCTCATTAGAGATCTTATCTTTAACTAACATTTAAAATGTTCTTAATCGAAGAATAATTCTTGGCCACCTTGTACATTTTTGGGAAATGAAAATGATTCAAAAACATTAATTACATCTCTCGTAACTGGTACTCACATAAGTTTTTCTTAAGACCCATAATTGTGATTGTAGTGATTTTTTTAGTATCCTTCTGCAGATTGCATTATTTCAACAGAAAAATTCATTACATCCAAGTGGTTGGGAGATATTCAATGCTAATATAGGAATGAACAGAGCCTAGAAGAAGGCTTCAAAAAATGTACTGGTATACATAGCATTCCAATAAATAAAAGGCACTTGGTCCTGTAATTTCATTTTGGCTCGCCCTGTATGTTCGAAAATAATATATTATTATAGATTTTTTTATCTAGTTTACTTGCAATTTTTTAAAAAATTTATAGCTGTCGTAGAACTCGAGATATCGAGGTCCAACGCACTATTGCCCCACTCTGTATATAGAAAATAAATTATTTAGAGAAAAGATGTTCTGTAGGGTCAGCATTTGACAAAATATTTTTCCACAAGTTCTACGTACCCCTACTATTAATTTCATTAATAAAATTTACCTTTCCAGATAATTCGATTCAAAATCTAGATTATCTCCACTAACCTATTTTCTAGTAGGTAAAATTGCAATTTACAGATCGGCATACTTTAGTAACTATCGACTTTTATGAAAAATTATTTATTCCTTTTTTGTTAGAATTTTATTTTGTACCAATTCCAACGATTATTAAAAAGGGGTTGAACGTACCCCAAGAGAAATGCAAACCCCCGAATAGGGTAGTAGGGTAGACGCATCTACTATTAGTTTATAAGAAAAAAGGGAAATCTGATCAGCAGCTTATTTTTCCAAAGTTAAACCCTCGATACTTATTGCATTATTATTGTTATTTGTAGGTATCCCGGGTGACCCAGAAAGTGCCTACCCCACTTTTTTCTAGTTTTAAAAACAAAATTCTGAAATTCGGAAAATCAAATATAGGTATCAATGGTCACATTTTGACCATTCGGTGGTAAAAAAAATCACTTTCTTATTTTAAATAGCACCCTGTATATTTAAGTCACTTTTCTCATAAAGCTGTAATTTCTCTTTCCAACGCTTTTTACAGATTTAAAATCGGATGAAAAATGACCTAGGAAATGGCATTTATTTGCTATTTCTAGTTGGCTTTTGAATACAGGAACAAATTTTTAAAAAATTCGAAGTAGACTTTGAATTTGAATAAGACGGTATTTCTCAACAAATTAAATGTAAAATTGGCCTATTTTGTTCATTTACTTGGATTTAAAATTGTTTTTCCCATTTTTATGGAAATTCAATTTGTCATAACTCCAATTTTTCAAATAGTACCTGTATGTTTTATTTTTTTATCAGAGAATTTGCTTTAGACTGGTTTTCCCGATTAAAAATGCCACTTAATATAATCAAATGTAAAGACATTTGTTCATATTAAGTGGCGACTTATTTTCCCTACACCACAAATCAAGCCTATGGAGGTTTTCCTGAAGGATGATGCAATCCTGAGCGCAGTTTATCCTAACAAATTTTCATATCGTCTGCGTATAGTAGATGAGGAACATTCAAAGAGTTAATAGCGTTATTAATGAAGATGTTGAAAAGTAACGGCCCCAGGATCGGTCCTTGAGGAACACCAGATAAGACTTCAAATTTAGTTGAAGCAAAGCCCCTGTAGCATACGTATTGTAATCGATCAGAGAGATAGGATTTGAAAAGGCTCAGTGCATTCTGTGACAAACCGCATTTATCTAACTCAAGGACTAATATACTATGAGTGAGCCTATCGAAGGCCTTGAAGAAATCTGTATAAACTACGTCAACTTGACCTTGATCATCCAAAACATCCGATATATACTAATACTAAGCTTTTTGTAGAAGCAATTCGAATTGTGTCCATATCTTGCAGTAAGCCATGAAAGACAGATGAAAAATTGAATACAGCATCTGTCAAAACTGTATTGTTGAATGAAATGGAGGCGTATTTATTATTTACAAATTTATAATTAGGTGCTTTATTCAAAATAAGGTACGATTTAGAAGCAATATATCACAAAATGAAAAGGTAGATTTACTTTAATTTACGGCGAATGTCAGAAAAATACCCATGCCGTCGCAGGTCTACGTTATGAAAGATATCCCGATCGTCGTCAACCATACCGGTAGTATTTTAAAATTCTAGAAAAGT
This sequence comes from Leptura quadrifasciata, assembly GCA_963675555.1. NCBI lineage: Eukaryota > Metazoa > Arthropoda > Insecta > Coleoptera > Cerambycidae > Leptura > Leptura quadrifasciata. The sequence goes on from OY776678.1 coordinate 50,977,342, forward strand.
CATTTCGAAATGCAGAAAATATTGAGGTGGCAGATGACAGATTTATAGTAAGCGAAAAAATTGAGACAAATGTAGTGGCTTATACACATGTGTACTATTGTGTACCCAAATGTTCCTACAGAAGAGTTGGCAAAAGAGATAGACATTGGTCGTGAGACAGTAAGACGTATATTAAAAAAACATGGTTTTAAATGCTACAAATACCAACTGCATCAAGAATTATATGAAAACGACGGAAACAGAAGATCGATCTTTTCTAATTGATTTACTCTACACATATACTTAAACAATAGAATTTTATTTAGTGATGAGTCGTTTTTACGAATAATGACATATACAAGAGACATAATCTACATTATTGGTCTAAAAAAAAATTACCATGAGGATAGATTTGGAGTGAATGTGTGGGCTGGAATATTCGGTACAAAAATTGTTGGTCCCATATTATTTCAATTACCACTAACTGGTGCGCGTTACTTAAGCTTTTTGTAAAATGAAATAGAAAACTAACTGGATGAATTTTCCTTGGAAGTTTTCAGAAATATGTACTTCGAACAAGATGCATAATGCGGGGGAAATTACCTTAGTGCAAAGTTTGACAACCGGGTAATATCTACTAATGGAACTATTAGTGGGGGGCGAGCTTAGATGCGTCTTTACTATGTACATATTTCGATATGCGATGTAAAGGAACGTTAGGCGCGGTTAGTACTTGGATGGGCGACTGTTTCAAAGAAGACTGTGTTCTCGCCTCACATATCTTCCAGCGGCTTGTATATCAATGTACGCGCGGAAGCTATGCAACCTTAGGCGAGGGTTATGTAGGTTATATACCATCCTTCGGAGGGGATGTAAAGCCGTCGGTCCCTTGTCTATAAATGTTAGGCAAGTAAAAGATCCCTACTCTTCTTAAGGGAAGAGGTTCGGCAAAATTCCTGGTTGGGGGTAGCTCGTCTACAGGCGTCGGTGATATGCCTCAGTAGCGGAAATATACCGACGTTAAATAAATGTAAAAAAAACCTATTAGTGGCCTGCTAGGTCACCAGGTCTAACTCCACTTGATTTTTTCTTTGGGTTATCTGAAGGCGAAAGTATACACAACGCCGTCTGCAACATTAGAAGAACTCCAAAATAAAATTTTAAATGCATTTGAATCCATAACTCCAGTCATGTTACCAAGTGGTATGAGATAAACTATTCGGAGAGTGAACAAGTGTTCTGAAATGGGTGGGCGTCATTTTGAGCACCTGTTATAGGTTTGGTATTTAGTTGTGTTGTATTCATCTAATTATAATATATATAAATTTATAATTATAATATGTATAAATTTAGTAAGTTGCTGTCCAGATAGGTATCATAACTTATAAATTGGTTTTGATTTTGTACATTTTTGTTTTTTTTTTCGCTAATGATTCATCAAGATTTTTGTTGTATTTATCAAAATAAATTTTCTCTAATTACAAATAACTCATCTGTTTTTCATAGCTTACTGCAAGATATGTGCACATAATTCGAAACGCTTCTACAAAAAATATTAATTTTTAAGATTTATATTCAATTTTTAATCGGGAAAAACCGGTCTAAAGCAAATTTACCACTCTATCTGATAAAAAATAAAACACTCTATCTGATAAAAAATATAACACACAGGGTACTATTTGAAAAATTGGGGTCACGACAAATTGAATTTCCATGAAATGGAAACATGGAAAAAACATTTCTAAATTCAAGCAAAAGAACAAAATAGGCTAATTTTACATTTAATTTGTTGAGAAATACCTTTTTATTCAAACTCAAAGTCTACTTCGAAATTTTTTAAATTGGTTCCTGAATTTCAAAGCCAACCAGAAATAGCGAATGCAAATAAATGCCATTTCCAAGGTTATTTTTCATCCCATTTTAAATCTGAAAAAAGTGTTAGAAGGAGAAATTTCAGCTTTGTGAGAAAATTGACTTATATATACAGGGTGCTATTTGAAATAAGAAAATTTCATAAGGTTTCATAATCATGTAGATTATATATGCAAAAAAATTGGGAAGAAAATTGGGTACGTCAGGAGAATATCTTATAATCTCTCACAGTGGACAAAAAAGATATTATATAACACAATAATTTTTCCACACTTCTCTTATTGTGCATCCATTTTATTTTCTTGTAATAAAGGCGATATTAGGCGTTTACAAATGTTACAAAATAGGGGGATGCGTATGATATTGAACTGTGATAAAAAAACAAATGTAAAATATATGATGAACACCTTGGGCTGGTTATCTGTTGAGCAAATGGTTGAAAGGGCGGTGTTGTGTTTGATATATAAAATTACGAGTAATATGTTACCAAAATACTTGCAGGATTTCCTAACTAAAAGATCAGACATACATTCGTATGGTACAAGAACACTTGAATATTTTAATATAAATCATACTAAATTAGCAATGGTTAAAAACTCACTATTCTTTGAAGGTACGCGTATTTTCAACGGTTTGCCAAGAGATATAAAAAAATGCTGGTTCTCTGCATGAGTTTCAAAGAAAACTTAACAATATGTACATAACTGCAAACTAGGTTATAAGTTTATAAGCAATTGTTTTTCTATTTTATGTTTTCTTTTTTGTATTAGTTGTATTACTAAATAAAGTCTTACTTACTTACTTACTTAATTTCCGGCTATACTGGAAGTGATTTTTTTTACCACCGAATGATCAAAATGTGACCATTGATACCTATATTTGATTTCCCAATTTTCAGAATTTTATTTTTAAAACTGTAGAAAAAGTGAGAGGGTAGGTACTTTCTGGGCCACCCGGCATGTATACGATAATGTTTTTATAAGAAGATAAAATTCGGATAATCGTCTGGTCGATAGCCGAGTGGGTTAAGGCGCGAGGTGGCAATTGCGATTAATCACACGGACATCGCACCACCGGATTCGAATCCTGGCTCCGGCACTGTCGAAGGAAATGGTTGTATGTCCACGTTTTTCCAATGTGTAACTCCCTTCCGCACAAGCCCTGGCTTCTGGAATTGGGGGTTGTCTAATTTCTGTGGTGTTTATTTGTCACGTGTTTTGAATAAATTGACAATAATCTATCTACGGTTACACACCTTACATACTGTCGACATCCTTTAATCAAATTAAATATAATGAAAAGTAGGTATTATTTAATAGTAGCAATGGCGGTAGTTCTTGTCGAAAGACAGGTTCACCTATTATTTAGGGAATTAATAAAATGGCAAAAATATTATTAATGAGGGTCCAAAAGTGACTGTACGCTGTTTTCTAGCATAACTTTTATATGCCAATAAATGTAATGGTTTTCAAGAAAATAGACTATAAATTTTATTATATTTATATTAATAAACACAATTAGTAGATATTTAGCAATAAAAGTAAATATGTATTTATACTAAACAGAAAATTATCAGACAATAAAATTTCAGCTAAATGTTTCGAAACTTATATGAATTACATGTAAATTATTATACTCATCTGGTTTAGTCAAGTAAGTGCCTGTATTATAGCCAGATGAAAATATTTAGTAATTACAATTCAGGTGCACATTTTCCTTGCTCTAGCATGTGATTTTTATTTCCAGTTTAACCGGAAACAAAAACTTATTTCTAATGGAACACCCCATATTCTATTCCAAATTTAGATTCTAAGTACAAGTTTCCGAGAAAATGTTATATCGATTATAAATGATCCAATTTGTAGATAAAACAAATTAATGTGGAAAAATCTATTATGGTTATTTAACCCTTTTGATGAATAAAATTTTATAAAATCTTAATAATTGAATTTCCGGTTGAATAGGAAGTACTACAAAAGTAATCTTCCAGGCTCAAATTATTTCCATACTTTTAATGGAACACCCTGTATTGAACCTTAAATTTACATTCTACTAACATTTCTGGATATTTTTTGTTTCTGGTGTTCTATGTCAAAACTTAATAGATTTTGAGATATCGACAACCGAATGTTCACTTCTGTAAATATCACAAAGTACAAGTCTATTTTGAATAATATACAGAGTGGTCCATTAAAAATATCAAAATTTATACTGTTTCTGGTTAAATCGGAAATAAAAATAAGATGTTAGAACAACCAAAATGTTCAACTGAATCAATCGTATAACTTCCCAAAATTTGGCTGGTTACTAATATCATAGACACGCACCATGTTGAACATTCCTTTGAATCGTGATAGCTTCTGTTGCAAGTAATATGTATATTTTTTTTTCGCGGCACATATGTGAAATAGCATTGTAAAACGCTCCCTATTTAGGCCGTTTTGTCATACAGTCGTCAAAGGCGTCTAAATTGTCATGTTCATTAGCTATATTTTACTCTAAATTTTGAGTAAAATATTATTGCTTTGATTAAGCACGGAAAAATATGAATATATACAAGATTGAAACTGTATAATGTGTAACAGTGTTTACTACAGATTAATAATAATATTAATGTTAATATTTATTTTATTTATTTGGACTGCCATGTGCTATTTTGCTCAATGTCTAATTTTTTTATTGTCTTTTTGTTCATTGACCCCATGCAATAATACCATAATTTAGCAGACTTTGGCCAAATGACAATAAATCATTTTTAAGATGTTGAACTGTAAATGTGCCTTTAATTTCTTTAATAAACAGAATAATTTACAAATATTGTTGTTTAATTGATGAATATGTTCTTTCCAATTTAATAAGTAGTCTATGTTTATACTAAGTTTTTTACTTGTAACTTGTATTTATTATTTTAATCTTTTATTTTCACAGCAAAGACAAACGAACCTTTTTCCTGTACACCGAACGGTGTAGGATTCGTTTTGTCAATATTTAGAGTTAAATAATTTCCTTCTAACCATAACCAGATTTCCTGTAACTCTACATAAGTGGTACTCACTGCCCTATGCCAGTCACTTTCTTTAAATAATTTAATTTTACATACAGAATTTTTTATGAGACATTACAAAATGAAAGTTGTAATCGGGAGCATCCAAATATCGCCCCAGGCCAATATTGCTATTTTGGTATAACAAATTGCATTAAAATACTTTTTTCTTATCTAACTGATCAAAATTTGAATTCTCTCGAAGTTTATATTAATATTGATGGTCATTTCCAAAAGTACTAGTTCCCAAGTTACCCCATCCTTTGTAGTTCAGTTGAAAACCGAAATTTTGTTGAGATGATTGGCATTTACCATGGTCATGAAGAACCAAACTTTGTCAGTTAATTTTTAAAAGGTTTTGTCCTCATTTGTTTCAGGGGTCTTGGAAATCCAGCAAAGTAACGAAGAAAGACATATAAGACAACATAAGAAAATTGTTGAGCCGAGCTAGAGAAAGGAAATACTATGTGGGCCAGAGAAATGAAAGACAATGTGAACCAGAGAAAGAAAAGACAAATTGAACATATTTTAAAGTAAAATTTAGTATAGAATATAATAATGATTTTATATATATATAAAATAGACCGATAATTATATGTGTTCTGTATTTATGAGTACTTACCCAATACCTTTAGAATGTACAATTTTTAAAGAATCATCTCAATGTGACTTTTATTTTGTAAATAATTCTCCAAATTTCTAAAAATAGTATCTAATGTCGGATTAGTCCAAAACGTACAATTTATAATTATTTAGAGAGATATTTAGATCCTTACGGTGAACATTAAGATTTTTGAGAATATAAAAAAAATTAATAACAAAATATATGTGCCACTGATAATTACGAATCGGTTATTAATTATTATTATATAAAATCGGTACCACAAGGAGCACATGACGAAGCCAGCAGCTCTGTTAAGAAATTCTTTAGGATACATTACGAAAACTTTTTTCATTTGTTTTTAATTCTCGAATACATTGCAAAGTTTAACGCCATAATATTGAATCACCCGGTATGATGATAAATTTCATCACTATCTGTATTCAAAATAGATCAGTACATTTCAATTGAAAGAGTTACCAAACTAAATATAATTGTAATTTATCTTACCATTTCGCTTTTTTAGAAATCCAAATAAAAAACAATAAAATTAATTTTTGGACACTCCTCAATAACTGACATGAACTACACTGACTATATCTTTGTACCTACTACCAGAGGTAATAAACTTTTTCCAATTTATACTATTACTTGAGGCACTATTGCATTAGTCTCCAATGGGGTGAAAGATGTGAACGGATCTTACCACCACCATAATTCGGCTACCGTAATTTTGCAAACAAACTGTATTTGAGGGTTGCGGTTGTTGTGAAAAGTGGGGATATTCGCGAAAGTAAGTACTGTTACTTGTCATATACCGCTGGGCGAGGTTTCAGGATCAGGTACTTTTAAATAATATTTGAGACTTTGGGACTGTCATTTTATGCTTTTTTAAAAATTAATTCTTTTGCAATTTTTCAAATAATATTCAATCGGTACCAATTTATTTGAACTCGATTTCGAAGAAATTGATGTTTCGTATGATACTTGTAACTTAATTTTGTTTAACCATAAACTTACTTAATTATAGTAATGGGTGTCCGTTTACAAATAAACATAAAATATGCAACATATTTTGTGTATAAAATTAAGTAACATTAAATTTATTGAAAAGGAGCAAAATTCAGTAATATTTTAGTTAGTGGAGTTAAATTAGGAATTAAGGGGTCAAGTTGAATTCACAGTTTAGTTTTGTACTTTCAACATGATCGGCGTATCGTTTATTCAAGCATTATTTTTTTAAGCATTCCTTATCGGTTTTTACTTTCCCATATACGTAGTATATCGTGTGTCTATTTTACCGAGGGCGACACCAAATATCTCGCGTAATATCTATTGGAGAAGAATAAAGTTTTAGAAACAGTTATCCCATTTTTTTGAGCTATATTTCAGTAAAAAGAAATTTGAAATCCATAGCCTACTTTGTGAGATATATTACAAAAATCTGAAAGATAGGAAAACCACAAACGATTATAGCTTCCTTATTTGCTTATATACGAAAAAAGTCAAAGGGGTGAAAGTTGGCGGCAAAGACAATAAGAATAATAATGTTATCAAAAAATTCGAAAAACGCAGTTGGCTTTGACATACGTCGAGGGGCAAACCGCTGGGGAAATCAGGTGTACAAATCGGGGGAAATCAGAGAAAATCAGGTGGAAATCAGGGGAAATCAGGAGGAAATCATGGGAAATCAGGGGGAAATCAGAGGAAATCAGGAGGAAATCTACTGCCAATTGTGCGCATAGGCAATTCAATTAATATCTTTTGCTTGAAAAAAGGCTATTTTGAACAATTTTTCGGCATCATAAGACCAGCGACATACCAAGCGTTTTAACTGGGCCCGCGTTTCAGCCGACATCGAAAATCACTTAATAGCGTACTAATGTGGCTGTACGATAATATAAGGTTTTCGATTTTCCGGCGAAACGTGGGTCTGGTTAAAATGCATATATAATATAGAAAATAAAACCAAGCACAGCGTTTCAGTTATTCGTTTTTTTAGTGCCTAAATAAATATATCCTAATACTTACTTGAATCTAACACTTAAAACGTGATCTCGAACGTAATATTTCAAGGAATAATTTTTACCAATTTGAAAAATGAACATAGTGAGAGAAAGAAATGGTGGAGGTGTACCGAAAACTTTACTGACAAATTTAAAGTAGAATCATAACACTCGGTTATACTCGACGACATGCCCTGTCAATAGTTCACCCTGTAGCGTAATTCTAGTGTAGTCGTCTACAATTTTACTCTGCAGATAAAAAGGAAACAGAAACTTTACGAGGTCATTATTAAGTCCATTGAACCATTCGGTATGGTGTCACCAAGCACGCCGACGTACATTAAAAACCTATAAAGGTAAGTGATTCAATTTACAGGCAAAAATGTACAGCGAGTAACAGTATTTTAATGAAATCGTAAAGTTTTTGTTGCCTTTTTTATCTGCAGAGTAAAATTGCAAACGATTATAGTAAGCGGATAAACCTCCGGAACGACACTTCGTTTTACCGTGAATATTTCACTTCGCTTTACTATTATTATTGTTCTCGTTTTTGTGCCATTGTTTTACTGTGATTATTTTGCTATAAGCGAAGCGATAAGTATTTTTTGTGTCGTTGGTTAAGTCGAGTAAGTATCAATTGTGACAAAAACGTAGAATTGTATAGGGATTGATCGATTAGTGAGGTTATATTGGCCTTCTTATAAAAATGTAGTGCTGACAGATTTCAAATTGTTCTTATAGAGCATTGAGTAAAGGATCGTCATTTTTGCTCGAGTTAGGTTTAAAATGATGTAGATTACGAAAATAAAAGGATTATTCCATTTCTTCGATATGTCTGTCTGTCTTTTGGTGCTATAATTAAAAAACCATTCTATATAGTAATATCTGTGTGTGACCCACTTTCAAAGAAAACATTGCTGTAAAAAATGTATTTATGAACCGATCTTAATGGTTTTTTTAGGGTTTTGTAGCCAAATCGCAAAACTGAACCCTTATAATTTCGTCATGTCCGTCCGTCGGTATACTACAGCCTTATAACTCCTCCATCTCCATCGATTCCGATGAAATTTTACAAGCAGGTGTCTTAGGGTTAGCTTCCCATGCATAAAACAGAGTGATACATTTTTTTTTATTTTGACGTATCTCATCGTCATTGAACAGGTCTTTAAAAGTACAATAAAAGTTCATAAGTGACTTTTTTCCGTAGGTGAATATTTCGCGAGATATAAGCTCCTAAATTTGTTAATAACGTGTCTCCTCCTCTAACTTTCCAACCTTATGATTAAAAAATCTGAGAAAATCAATATAGAAGCACTTTATAAATACCCTTAGTTGATGCATGCACTACACTCACTTGGCCGGTTTTTTAATAAATCATCAAAACCTTTACCTTCTGCCAAAAATTTAGATTCAACTTTCAAGGCCTACTACGATTTTTTTTTCAATGTCAAAAATTAACAAGTTTGATTAGCGATTTTTTTTGGTTGAAATGCTAAATAGAACACTAGATTCAGTAAGCTCTTCAATGGGTAAGTCCCAAGTTTCATGAAAAAATATTGAATATTGACAGATTAAAACAAAATGAATATGAATATATATGAATATAGGCAGTTATTTTATACAGTGTGTTCCAAAAGAAATGCATAGAATTCATAATTTATCTACTGTTTTGTGTTCAAAAAAATACAAAACACATGAGTAATATCAGATTTGAGAGGTTACTGAATTCAGTTGTGTAGTCAATATTTCAATTTAAAAAATCGTTCATTAAATTTGTTAATTTTTGACATTGAAAAAAAGTCATAACGAATTAAAAGAATGATTGTCATAGAATGCAACTTCAAAGTCCAGTATTAATGTAGAAAAAAATCAAAGGAAATAAGAAGAAATCAAAGAAAATCAGGGGGAAATCAGAGGAAATCAAGGGAAATCAGGGGGAAATCAGGAGGAAATTCAGGGCAATCATACAAGATTTCCCCAAAAAGGGAAATCAGGTGTACAAATTGAGCCTAGCGGTTTACCCCTCGACATACGCTCTTGTGCAAAAATGAAAAGAACAAATCTCAATGTAAGCCATGACACCATTAATTCCGTTTATTTTTTCTCTTCCCAACAATATAAAAGATGTCGCAAATATTTTAACTGATAGTGTCAATATTTAATATTTTACGAAAACCATAATTCATATAATTGAATCGTAAAAATCGGGCATACCATAATAGTAAAAATTCACTTTATCATAATTATAATTCAGTAATTATTTATTACAATTTAATACAAACAAACAAATGTCTCATAAATAAAAATACAAGTACAAAATGAACATCCAAAAACATACTACCATACTGAAAAGAAAATGTCTGTATTTATTTTTCTAACTACAAATGCTCAAATGTGCACTATGCATTCTAATACACAAACGTGCTCTACGAGTCACCTCATGCATTACATTTTGGAGCATTTCAGGAGTAATTGCCTCACTGGTCTTGATATTTTCTGGGGCAGTTTGAAATACCTTACCTTTGATGTAACCCCAGACGAAAAATCCAAGGGAGTAATATCTGGTGGTCGAGCTGGCCTTATAATGGGTCCATAGCTGCCTATCCAGCTAATTTGATTTAAATAATTTGTACATATTACAGCAGTGGGAGATGGAGCCCCATCTTGTTGAAAATATGAATAATTGAATCTTTCTGCCACTGTTAATTCATAAATAAAATCTTGAAATTCGTTTTGCACGAAATTAAGGTATCTACGAGCGGTTAATTTGCCATCATAAAAATAAGGTCCAATTACTTTAGTCCCTAAAGGACCCACCCAAACATTCGTAGAAAATCTTTCTTGGAAAGCAGTCTCTTTGCACTTATAATGCATATTTTTATTGAAAAATCCATTATTAGAAAAATTTGATTCGTACGACCAAAGAATTATGCTAGATATCGGCGGGTCATTCCTTTTTTTATTTACCAACCATCTACAAAATCTTACTCTCCTCAGCTTATCTCCCTCAAAATTGCACCGACAATAAATGCTAATCATATCGAATTTGTTATTATTGGTGTACGCCATAATTACTTATATAAAACTTGTCTTAGAACTCAACAACGCAACATACAACATACAATAGTGATAATCTATTAAATTTGTTAATAACTTGTATATATTTTTTTCACTAATTATGGTATAGCTGATTTTTACGATTCAATGACATGGATTGTGGTTTTCGTAAAATATTAAATATTGACAGTGTCAGTTAAAAAAATTTGTCACATGTTTTCTATCGTTGGAAAGAGAAAAAATAACCTACCTACCTACTTTGAGATTTGTTCTTTTAATTTTTGCACAAGAGCGTATGTCAAAGCCAACTGCGATTTTTGAATTTTTTGATACGCATTATTATTCTTATTGTCTTTGCCGTCAACTTTCATCCCTTTAACTTTTTTTATATCTATTCAAATAAGGAAGCTATAACCGTTTGTGGTTATCCTATTTTTCAGGTTTTTGTAATATATCTCACAAAGTAGGCTATGGATTTCAAATTTCTTTTGACTGCAATATAGCTCACAAAAAATGGGATACTCAAAAAAGTGGCTTTTAAAAAATGTCTGTCTGTCGTCTGACGTCTATGGTCGCACCTAGAGCCAAACTACTGGATCGACTTTGTTCAAATTTTACATGTGTATTCAAGACGACCACACCTCGAGGCGAAATCGCAAAATCGATCCAAGCTCAAATGTGCGGGGAGTAAACCCCTAAAAACATGAAAAAAAAAATAGAAAATAATATTTTTCTCTAAAATTTTGTTTAAATTTGGTACATGGACGCTCCCCTTGTACCGATATGAATTGACATGACCAGTTGCTCTTAGAAAATACCGGGAGGGAAGCTGTGGTGGGTGAGTTTTAAATAATTTCATGTATTTTTCTCTCAAACGGATCTAACAATTTTGATCAAATTTAACACATGAATACTGACTCAGTAGTAGCATAAGGTAACATGACCGGTTGTACTTAAGAAGGGAGGGAGGTTGCAGTGGGCAAGGAATTAAATAATTTTTCCTCTAAAACGATTCTAATGATTTTTATTAAATTTGGCATATGGACACTCCCCTAATACCGGTATGAAATGACATGGCCAGTTGCTCCTAGAAAATGCAGGGAGGGAAGCTGTGGGGCGGTCTACTCCTAAATGGGAAAGTTTGTCCAAGTGGTCGTGGACCGATTTTTAAAAAGAATATCTCGAGATTTATAAATGCTACGATGACAATGGAAAAAAAATTAAATGCCCGCTGTTATGAGTGGTACAATAAAAATTTTAAAACTAGAGTTCGCTACGATTATTATTTAAAATAAATAAAATAGGTATTACAAAATTAGGTATTTTTAAACAGATTATAATTTTTCTGAAGAAAGTGGTAAATTTCAATAAAAATAGGACTCTATAGAGTACAACAATTTTCAAAGTTAAAAACCAGTTGAAAACTGTAATTGTTGCAAAAATTGTACACCCTTGTGAAGTCCTGCCATCAAGTCCGAGAAATTGCGTGATGGCTCAAACTGACGTATTTTAAGGGCGCTTTTTATTTTAATTGTTTGCCCATTTTTTTACATTTCAAAAAGATTAGTTGCACATAAACAATAATAAATAAATAAATAAACACCACAGAAATTAGACAAAAAAATTAATAACATAAGTAATCTCGTGTGCTCCTCTTTGTGAATAATATTTCTTTAACTTCTTTAATAGCTAGACTTACGAAAATGAAAATGTATGTATGAGCAACCAGTCCAAGTTTCAAATCAAAAGGTTTATTTGTTTATTAACAAAATGGTGAAACGTAAAATTAAAATATCTCGGCAAGAAAAAACTGAATTTTCCCAAGTTGTTCGTTTTTTATAATTTATATGCTTTTAAAGTACAAAAAGAATCTTTTATAGTTGAAGTCTGTTTGCATGTTAAAATATAATTTGTTACTTGCTTTTCTTTAACTCACAATGCATGCACAATGTTTCTGTTCAAATCTTGCATCTCTTATTTAACACACTTCCTGACATAATTAACTGATTTTGCTCAGTTACTAAGATCGAATGACAATACAGTATTCCATCATTACTTTTGAAAATATCCGCAAGTAGGGATCGCGGGAGTGAAAATAGAAAAATCTGCAAAACAAAGGAGAAAGAAATCAAAACGAATCGTTAAGAGACGACTTTTTATTGAGCGCTCTCCAGGGAGGGTGAACCTCCCAAAGAATATGACTAAAAAGTAGAAAATAAAAAAAAATTGAAAAACTTGCTTTTCTGTAACAAGTCGTATTAAAAAGGGAAAAATAAAAAATACTAATGTACGACTGCAAGAAAAGCAAGGCGTGTGCACCTTGTATATAAGTATATGTATCATCTTTATGTACCCAGGAATGAAGGCACTATGTATACAACGATTCCACCCCTTTCATACAATCATGCGTACAATCATACAAAGTGCCCACGCGTTGCTTTTCTTGCAGTCGTACATCAGTATTATTTTATTTTTACTTTTTAGTACGATTTGTTACAGAAAAGCAAGTTTCTAATTTTTTTTCCAACAATTACGGCTTTAACCTGTTTTAATGCCTATTCTGATTTGAAATTTTATTGGGAGATTGTACTCTGTAAGAGCTACATTTTCTACAGATTTCATTTGCCCATTTCTTTCAAAAAAATAATAATTTGTTTAAAAATACCTAATTTTGCTGGATTTAATTTTTGCGAGCTGCCATCGTCCTTCTTTTACCGAAATTTTGGGAACTATTTCGTACACATAAGCACAAATTGCTCGAAAATTTCAATCTTCTTTATTCATTGGTTTTTGAACGTTTTAGAAAGTTTTCTTAATTGGTTGAATCGATTGGCTTGTCGAGAAAATTTTAAACTTTAAATTTTGGATGTGGCTATTTATACATACTGTCCAGGCAATTCACGCCGCACATGCGCGATGACGTTCAAACATATTGATATAGTAAGAATTATAAGGTTAACCATCAGCAGTCTGTGGTGTAATACTTAGTGTTCCCGATTCTCACACGTGAGGTCGACGGTTCGAATCCGCTTGCTACAGTTTTTTTTTTACCACATTTTGTTAACTAAAATACGTAATACGAATATTTCTTTAGGTTAGTTCGTTGGGTTAAATATGTTAATATTTTTTGATGTAGTATAGTTGTTTATGATAGATAATGTCCCTTGCCCTCGACGGCTATACTGTATGTATAAATAGCCAATTTCTTATACATACTGTATGTATAAATAGCCAATTGCGTATACATACTGTATGTATAAATAGCCAATTGCGTATACATACAGTATGTATAAATAGCCACATCCTTAAATTTTAACTTTAATTAAAAGTGATTTTCAAGATAATTTCAGTCATTTATCATGTGTTAAAATTAGCCCAACTATGATACTTTTTCTATATAATCCGGACTACCCCTATTATTTACATCACGGACTATTTCAAAACTGAGTTTTCAAAATCGGTGTAATTCCGGGAGGACGTGGAAATAACGACGTTGTTAACTTTTAGGAAACAATATAAATAAATTTAATAATGTTAAAATACAATACTTCCGGATTATTTCTAGACTAATGTTCTAGAGTGGGAATCTCCCAGGTGGACATTACCAACAGAAATGACTAATCTACCGAATAAGGTACTGGTTCTAAAAAATATGTATAAATCTTGAGTAAAGAGTTATATTATTAAACTATCGTTTCGCAACGACTTGACAGTAGTTTGATCTGTAGAATTTTCGATACTCTCTATTATTTTTCTAAATTTATTACCTGTTGACGATGAAAACTAATAATATAATACACAATATTAGAGTTCACAGTCAGGTATAAATATAAAAGTTTGCCCACAGATATAATTTAATAGAAATTAGTGATGAAGATTAATATATTTTATTTGAGTGAAAATAATACTTCTTAACAATTCAATGTGATTGTAAACGTATAATTGTTTAACCATTTCTTTAGTACACAAAAGGTTCTCCAAAAGATTTTTCTTGAATTGGAATTGATATTTATCGGAAACCAACTTGCACTGATACAATCATTTAAAAACTGATGTGTAGCACGGGACCCGGGCATGTCAAGCAATTGTATAGAAAGCAGTCACATTGTAGATTTAAACAACGAATTACTTCATTCAGAAAATTAAGATAAAAAAATTGATTTATTAGAGCAATTATAAATAAAGAAGGCTGCAAAAGCTAATAAAAATGTACTGCAGATTTTTACGGTTATAACGTAGATAAAATTATTTAAAATTCACTGAACGAACTGTGTAGTACACTAATACATCATTCTCTTTGAGGTATAAGGCAATAACGTATTTCTTTATTTAATTATTTAGTTCTATAAACCCCATCATCTTTTACTTGGTGTCTGCCAGGTGGAAATAGAGCAGTACACATAGAGCTCCTCGTACTGATTACTCTCATTTGAGGCCCCAAATGTGGCACATGAAGTATGAAGGTACAAATGGAGTACTGTGCACTGTACTTTCCGACCTTTGTTGGTTTTGCTCGATTATAAGATATATTCGCTAAGCTACGGATGAGGAGCAATAACTCCGAAACACGTGTCCGTAGCTGCATTGTTGTTCCTCTTTGAGGTATAAGGCAATAACGTATTTCTTTAAATAATTATTATATAAATTGGTAAGAAATTCTAAACTATCCCATGGTCTTTACATATGGCATAAGTCAATATTGACATAGGGCATAATAGGTTAGGAAATTGTAATATCCATTGTCGTGAAATTTTCATTGTATTTCAAGTTCAAAAATTCTAATTTTAAATTTGTTTCCATTTTAGAAACAGTTTACCGACGACTTGTGCTATTGTTGGGTGCACTAATCGATGGAATCGAAAAGTAACAGTGAGATTTTTTGAATTTTCATCTACTCAAACCAGACAACGACAAGTGGAGCTTGCAAGAATAGATAGACCTTCCCATTGGGTAGCAGCGTTCCGTAGACGTGATTAGATTAGATTAGAGAATAAAAAATGTAATAATATGTTCCGAACATGTTCTTAAGGGTATATGATAGTTTTTACATGTTTTATAACTTATAACAACCTTGACAGTGAACTTATTTAGTCAAAATATTATGTATAAATTTTCTTAGGATTTTACCTAAAACATAGATTGTTTGCACGGTGATATGTTACTACATGTTTCTTTTAGGTAGATTTCTAATCTACCTATTGCAGAGTGAAGCATGTCACGACTTCGGGAAAATTTCACTATAGTCGAAAGTTCGGAATCAATGAAGATAACACATTAAACACACAAACAATAAAACAAATTCAAATCAACTGAACAATGTATTGTGTGTGATAGGTAAATTTTCCCTATCTAGCTAAGTAAAATAATTATGATACGAAAATTAAAATAATTTGGATATAATTAAGTTGAAAATAAAATTTGTTTATAAAAATTTATCAATTTAAAATATTTTTAATTATTTTCAAGGTATTAATTCATCAATTGAATTTATTCTAAAATAGTGAACATAACATTTTATATATAGTTTGTT
Source organism: Leptura quadrifasciata (assembly GCA_963675555.1). Lineage (NCBI taxonomy): Eukaryota > Metazoa > Arthropoda > Insecta > Coleoptera > Cerambycidae > Leptura > Leptura quadrifasciata. The sequence continues at coordinate 50,993,430 of OY776678.1, forward strand.
ACAACCTTTTTAGTCCGCGTAGCGAAGTATTAATTCCAGCCGCACAGTGTTCTTATCCGCAAAGTCCAGTTACTAGCCCCTATGGTCTTTTACCTTTCAAAGGAGATACTGTTTTCCACCAAGAATCATTGACTTACCTTAAAATGAATTAATATTACTCTTCTTTCACCTTACTTGCCAAAATTCTAAAACTCGATTATTTCTATTTCTTCCTTGAAAATTCCTTAAATATGTACTTTTCTTTCTTCGATTTACTTTTCTTCAATAAAACCAAACAGAAGTCTATTCTATATTTTATTTTAATATTCTTTTTTCTCCGAAATTTTCTCTCCTTCAATTTTTCTTATTATTATTTTTATTCCCTCGCAACCCCCCATTTTCAAATTTTTCACAATCTCCTTTATATTTTCCTCAAATAAAATCGCAAATGCCATCTTAAATCTTTCGTGCCATAACAAAACGAATTTGACTCTTCATCGCGTGATATTGAACCTTTTTCACTTTTATCGTTTTCCCGCACAAATTAATTAAAAATCTTATATCTACTTGAACATATTAGATGCATAACCGAAATGTTTTAAACATTTTAATAATTAGTATAACAATGATTGAGTACATTTATTTAAAATAACTGATTCTATTTATCATTAAATTATGTTATAAATATCTCTATCTGTATTTAATGGCTAAAATACAAAAAGTGCATGTATTTCTTGAAAATATATGTTTTCTGTAAATACTTTGATACTTTATCCAACAGAACAAATAAAATAAAACAGAAAACATGCCTGCAATACTCCACTCAGAATAAAATGCATTTTAGTCACAATACACAACTCAAATTGACCTAATGTGCTCTTTAGTTTAAGTACATGTGAAAATCATCGGCAATATTATATAATATATGCTATATAACGAAATTTGTAAACACTCAAGAGGGCGCATTTCTCAACGAATCAAAAGCAAATTTGGCAGGCATATACTTTGGGTCCATATCTCGGTTAAATTCAAAGATGGGCCAAATCATCTCAAAATTTTATTTAGAGTAAAATATGTACATGCGAAATCGTTGGATGGTACTCATCTAGACCTACAACTTTTGTCTAAAACTTTTTTTGCTAAAACACATAGAAAAATGTGCCCCAGTTCTTTGGCCTCCTGCTCCGGTTGAGGTACAGGCTCTTCGACCTCATGAAGGTGCAACTCTCTAGCAACTTCTTGCCTGATTTAGGCCAATCTAGCTTCAGGAATGAGATTCCTTTGTATTATGGTGCGCCTCTGGTCCGCAACACGCTGCTGAGTTATCTGATAATCATAATATCTCTGTAGGAAGGCTTAATGTAGCTGTGGTCTATACGCTCCTTGATCCGTTTCATTATTCGTGATGTTGTAGTAGCTACGCATGGCGTACTCGTTCATTTCAGTTGTCCACTTCCATGCCATGCCATGTTCTCCTTCATTCGTTTCTCGTTTCATTTTTCAAGGCTTTCCGTTTTTTCCTGTTTCACTGTAATGGTTATTACTATTGGATCTGTGGAAGTTTATTTCATTCAGCGAAAATAAAATAAGGAAGGTAAGTACGTAATTAATGTTTTTTTTTATACATTTATTTAACGTCGGCCTATTTCCGCTACTGAGGCCTAACACCGACTCCTGTAGACGAGCTACCCCCAACCAGGAATTTTGCCGAACTTCTTCCCTTAAGAAGAGTAGGGATCTTTTACGTGCCTAACATTTAATAGACATCCCCTCCGAAGGATGGTATATCTCCTATACAACACTCGCCTAAGGTTGTATAGCTTCCGCGCATACACTGAGTTATTAATGTTACTTATAATTATTTTATCCTTTGGCAAGGAAGTCGTGGACCTAACCTCACTTTGCAAAAGTAAAATTTTTCAAGCATGTCAAATATTAGTCGTACTTATTATAGAAAGGAAAACGGAGACACAGACGATTCATTAAATTTTATAAATCAAAGGATTTTTGAATATCCTGTGCTAAACTTAGAATTAGAATATTGTCTAAATGTTAAATTATGGTGTTCTGTTATATTCATTTCTTCTTATGGGTTTTTCTATCACATAGGTATATCTTTAAATTAAAAAAATGCTCGGAATTCTATCAATGTTTTTAAAATTCCAATAAAACCATAAATTCAGTTTATTTTTTAGATTAATTATGGATAAAACTTGGGTGGTAGTAAGATTTATAATAGAGGAAGCTGTAGATGCCGAAAAATCACATGAAAAAAGTGTCCTCTAGTAGGGAGGATGAAGCAAGGGATATCCAGTTAAATACTTCTCCGAGACTGAAAACTTTAGGTAATATCACATTTTTGAGAAGTTAAAACATATATTGATGGTGGTATCATGAAGCATTAACGGAATGCCACATAGTTATAATTTATTACAATTATAACAATTTATTGGAGGATGTGTTGCTTATGAGAATAGATCTAATGCTAATATACTAATTATAATAAGAAAATCAAGTCCTAATCCTATGAATTAATAAAATACACATCCTGATGGAGTTAACATGTTACATAAATTCCTGTTTTGTTGTGATTGAGGTAGTTTCTGTACATTTTTAAAATTGTGTCTATTTTTCATAGTATTTAACAACATTCTCGACAATTTGAAAAATGAAACCTACACTTATCCAGTGGGCGACATCATTTTGAGATTATATTATTAAATAATTTATATGCAATTATTAATAGTTCCGAATATTTGTGCTTTTAATAACTATATTGATCAGTGCCATGAAAACTTGTCCCGATGTGAAAAAAATACGATCTGTATTGTGCACAATGTTGTGTTAAATGTTAGGTACTTAAAAATTAAAGATTAACTACAATTTGTAAATGTAAAAAAAATCCCATGTTTATTTTCTTTTCTATTGATAACTATACGTGAAGAAACAAATGCTCGGTTTATCTTGTTAACTGTTTTAATAATTTAGCTTAAGGAAGGTAACAAAGAAGCAGAAGATATATCTGAAACAATAAAATTACAATAGTATTCCTACTGAGTCTCGATAATCTTGTCAACGCTGTTCAATGCACCAATATGGTTTGTGAATTCCTTTGAAAATGTTTTTGTCATTTTTGTAGTCGGCAGAAACAAGTCTGCGTATAACGACCAGAATCGGAAGAAACAGCAGTAAAAGATATGGCTGAAAAGGTCCAAGGAGAGGGCAATGAATAAAAATTTAAGTTATGATGTTGGTTTAATCCACATAATTATTTTTCGCTTATATTTTATTGTCGGGTGAATTTTCATTTATCTTTTGTTGCATATAAATATACATATTTGTTATACTCTATATATATTTTATATATTATTGTTATATTCTATGTATATTTTATATATTATTGTTATGTTTTATATATTTTTTCCGATTTATATTATTTGCAAAACATAACCTCTGACTTTTCCTTTGGCGTAAACGTCACGCGCGCAGAGGCTTTTTTCCAATAATTCTATTATTTTGTAGATTCGGTGATTTGTTTTGAAGAGGATAATAATACATGTGGTAGAAAACCCAAATAATAGGAAAGAATATTTTATATATTATTATTCATGTTATTTAAAAAAATATAACTTAAATTATTTTAATTGCAAAACTTTTCTTGTTATTTACGTCCCCCTGTAGGATAAAGTAGTTTTATATATTTTTGTTTCAGGATACCATACATTTTCTAATGCAAACAATAAAATAGATTCAGTAATGTACTATATAAATTATATTATACGGGTGTCTCACCGGGAACTGAATCGATCGATGTAGAGAAAAGTACGCATCAGAAAATTTTAAAAATTTAGTTAATTACTAATGTCGGTGTGGCCAATCCAACTAAGATAATTACAAGCAGCTGGCACTTCCGCTTATACCGGAAATCGATCCAACTTGCTTATTTCAAATGGAATACCCTATATATTTTAGGGGTTTCGAAAAGAGCATAAAATTCTGAGTCGAAAATATATAGCATATCCTATACCTAAACCTAGCCGTTTCAGAGATATTTGGCATTTTATAGAAAATTTGACAGGTGCAACGGTTTGCAAGAACCGTTATAACTTTCTTCGTGTAAAAGATCCTCATTTGCTTCTTGTCACGTAAAAAGAACACAAGGAGAACTACGTTTTACAACTGAAATAAATTCAATAATATCATACCAAGTATTCCGTTTTTCGCGTTACATTTTGTCAACTTCAAACCGCGAAAACTTGTTTAGGTCAAATGGAACACCCTGTATTTTTTTACGTCAAGTTGTGTAAAATTGAATTCCCTTTTTTGTGATATTAGCATTGTGGGGGTTAAAGTTCCAACTTTTTGAAATATTTGCGATTTTATTAGAAATTCATGAATTGTTGTAATCATTTCATCAAAATAGCCATGATTAGAAACAATCAGTCATTATCTTATGTCAAAAAATGCCAGCACGTTTAAATTATACCCACGAAGACTTTTTAAATTTGTTTATTATTTATGGAGAAAGTGATAAAGTAATATCAAGAACTTGCAGCACATTTACTACTCGATATCCACAAAAACGCAAAATAACACTAACACTGTAACATGCGTATTAATCGAATTGAAGATATGGCGTGAACTAAAATAGCAGAGGTAAGATCAATTCAAAATATGATTTTATTTAATAATTGCTCAAAATTCCGCCCTCGAACCTCGACACATTTTTCGCACCTTCGGATTAGTTCCTCATGGGTAGCTCTTCTAATTGAATCCTGTGATATGTTTTGAAATGCATTTCTTACTCTTTGCATACAATCTTCAACGATTGTTAATGGGCTCTCATAAACTTTATTTTTAATAGTTCCCCAAATGAAATAATCCAGAACAGATAAATCGGGCGAGCGAGGAGGCCATGAGAAAGGTCCATTATTGGCAATCCATTGATCATAAAAAGTTTCTTGTAAATAATTATTAATTAAATATGCGTTATGTGGGGGAGCACCGTCGTGTTGATAAAAAATGTTTCTATGTTCGGCGAGAGGTAAATTTTCTAAATAGTTATTATTCAAATTTTGTAAGATATTCAGATATCTTTCACCTAAAAAAAAAAAAAAAAAAAAATTTACCTATACATACTAGCAGAAGAGAAAATTTAATTTACCGTTTAAATTTTCCTGATAAAATTGTAATGCCACCACTCTATCGTTTCTTATGGCACAGTAAACATTGAACTGCCAACTTTCCTGAAAGTTTCGCTCTCTGAACATATGAGGATTTGAGTCACTCCAATAACGCGAATTGTGTCTATTAAAAAGTCCATTTTTAGTAAATCTTGCTTCATCTGTCCATATAATATTTCCCAAATAAGAATCGTAACCCTCAGACCAGACTCACAAAAATTCTCTCTTCTTAGGAAATCTGTTTCTTTTAACCCTTGAACCATATGGAATGAAAACGGGTGAAACTTATGTTTTAATAAGATTCTGTGAATTGAATCCTTGCATAGTCCCGATTCCAGAGCAGCTTGTCTTAATGACATCCTTGGAAATGCATGAAAATATTGTCAGAAGACACTCAAGAGTCCCACCCTGTAAAAGAATGGGGAAGGTCGCCGTGGTGTTATTACTAAATTTAAAATAAATACATATTTTTATATTAAATCTTGTACTAGAAACTTTACAAATAACTCCACGGGCGACGGCACGGTGGCGTGATATGCGAGTTAGCATTCTAATAAAACAGTGTCATACTAGAATGTCGCTGACTCGGATATCGGGCCAACGGAAATGGGTGGAAAAATGAAAAAATGAATGAACGGTAAAGGAGTCGATAAACAGCTTCGCAAGAGGCAAGTTCGGGTTGGACGGTGAATCTCCTCCGCGATCCGGCCCAGGGCGAATAGCGTAACGGGCCGACGTTACTTTGGGGGACTTCCGGAAAAGAAGAGAAAAGGCCCGAAAGGGTGAAGGCGTAAAAATAGTGTGAGTGCTTCCCCCACATCGACGGTTCAGCCACCATCCCAGGAAGATGTATTTAACCATGTAAGTAAAACCATTATTTCTAGTGTGTTAACTGCATGTCATTAGTTCTGGAAATATAAATATAGCTAAAGGTTAAAAGTCTTTTTATTATATTAGATTGAGTGGAATAATCTAACCCAAAAGCACAAGTGACCTCGGCCTCTTAAAACAAATTATTTTAGGTCGAGCGCCAAGCGAGTAGCCCCTAAAAAAGGGGGGCCAGTTTAACCCCCGGCTCGACAATATCCCAGAATGACTATTTCAATGTTTTCTTCATCAACAATAGGCTCTCTTCTTTGCATTTTTGCCTTGATAGAGCCATAATTTTTTACATTTTCCAGTATGCGTTTTACAGTGTTTGGTGACGGTTTCCGCTTTTCTGGATATCGAGTAGCAAATGTGCTGCAAGTTCTTGATATTACTTTATCACATTCTCCATAAATAATAAACAAATTTAAAAAGTCTTTGTGGCTGTAATTTAAACGTGCTGGCATTTTTTGGCATAAGATAATGACTGATTGTTTCTAATCATGGCTATTTTGATGAAATGATTACAACAATTCATGAATTTCCAATAAAATCGCAAATATTTCGAAAAGTGTAACTTTGACCTCCACAATGCTAATATCAGAAAAAAGGGAATTCAATTTTACACAACTTGACGTAAACAATACAGGGTGTTCCATTTGACCTAAACAAGTTTTCGCGGTTTGAAGTTGACAAAATGTAACGCGAAAAACGGAACACTTGGTATGATAATATTGAATTTATTTCAGTTATAGAACGTAGTTCTCCTTGTGTTCTTTTTATGCGACAAGAAGCAAATGAGGATCTTTTACACGAAGAGAGTTATAACGGCTCTTGCAAACCGTTGCACCTGTCAAATTTTCTATAAAATGTCAAATATCTCTGAAACGGTTAGGTTTAGGTACTGGATATGCTACATATTTTCGACTCAGAATTTTATGCTCTTTTCAAAAACCATAAAATATATAGGGCGTTCCATTTGAAATAAGCAAGTTGATATCGGCTTCCGGTATAAGCGGAAGTGCCAGCTGCTTGTAATTATTTTAGTTAGATTGGCCACACCGACATTAGTAACTATCTAAATTTTCAAAATTTTCTGATGCGTATTTTTCTCTATATCGATCGATTCAGTTCCCGGTGAGACATCCTGTATACAATATATGATCATAGAATTTTATCTAAATTATGTCCATTGTGCTTCATTCTTGATTATTTTCTAGGTGGTAAGGTGAGCTATCCAAGAGAGAGAGAGAGAGAGATTTGATAAGCAAATATTTATTATTTTTGGCCATAACTTTTTTTTTAAATACATATATGTGTCGCCAACATGTGTCCGAATATTGCAGGAATATGTATCGGATGTGAAATCATGTTACCTACCATAGTTGTTTTACAATATGTATTGTATATTGAAAGAATACACAGGTAATGTTGCATGTATGTGTATGTATAGAAAATATGGTGTATATTATAACTATATTGTAGAATGAATGCATGTATGTTTCAGAATATGTTTACAATGTGTCAGCAATATACATATGGATATTGCAGGATTATGTATACAATATGAAAACCTGTGACAAAACAATCAGTGTACAACTTATTTTGCATTAGTTTCAAATATTTATGCAATATTCTAATTTTATTTTAGAATATGTATAGTATATCGTTGGAATATGAAAATGCTGACTGGGTATCTCGATTATTAATCGCCGTTATTAATACACTTGTTCATTAAATAACTATTATCAATTGTGTTGCAAATGATTTTTATTCTTATAAATTTAGACTTATTAATTATTATACATCTGTCCTCTTATTAGGTACTTTTATAATCTCTTAGTTGTAGTTTTTTAGCTGTACTGTTTCTAACATAATTAGAATGGAGACTTCAACTGCAACTCGAATAATACTAACCGTCAAAGTGACATTCACAAAAAGTTGATAAAGTTTTACAAATATTCATGAAAAATTGTCCATTGCATACAAGAATTGGAACGATCGAAATTAAAACGTTGTAAGACACACTTGTAAAAAGCCTCTTTATTGCACTCATGGCTTTTTAAAAAACTCGTTTCGCTCGTATTTTTAATCTAATTCGTGCAATAAAGAATAGCTTTTTACAATTGTATCTAAAATAACTATTTATTGACACATCGAATATCAATGTAATTGATCCAAATGGCAAAATAAAGTTCTTATTCTTAATTAAATTCGTCTACTGCTCCATTTTTGTGTCGGTATAAGCCGACATTCCGAGATATTAGGCCTTATAAAACCCTGTTTGCGTTTTATTACATCAATATTTTTTTAAAACGGCACCATCTGAACGGTCACCTACAAGCAAATACTTTTTACGAAGCACTGTAATAAAACATAAAGTTTTTTACCTGTCATAAAATGAACAGTTAGAAAGTTTTTGCCAACTTGCCATAAAATTATTTGCATACTTCGCTTTTATTACATCAAAGTTGGCCTAAGACCACCTGAGAACCGTTCTAAGGATTAAAAATTTCTTAAGGAACTGTCACAACTGGTTAGTTGTGACATTATCTGCTTCTAGGAAATATAATTATTTATAAATCATACTAAACCCTTGCCGTTGCTTACATCACTGCATTTACTGCCATTGTAGGCGGAGTAGTAGGCAATGTTTCCAAACCTGGTAAATTTAAGTAAATTTTAAGTTGATTGACAACCGACTTATCTGATGCAAAAAGGGTTGGATAATATTTTAAAGACATTTTTGGTTAAATATATTTATTATATTTAAAATAATATTTACTTTTAAATAAGTAGGCACGTAACCAGCATTGGGCATTGAATGTCAATAGTGTAAGGTTTTATTTAAAATATTTCTGTAGAGTAAGTAGAATTAAATGGAAATGAGAAACAAATAATTTAAAGTGAACACCTATTATGAATAGTGACGTATTCTGTATTGTTTCGGGTCTTAGATGCCGGTCAAAGTAAAGACGAAATTATAGATTTTAAATATTGAACAAACTAACATTATGCAAAGTTTTAGGTGCTTAAACTGCAGGGGTTACTGTTAATCCACAAAATCCTACCCTTTCATATATCACGAAAACCTTCCTGAAATGAGATTTTCAGGAATTGCAACGAAGGCAGATTAAACAGGCGTTTTTTGTGGTCGGGTGCGACGTTTAAAACTACATTGGAAAAAATATTTGGAAGTACAATAAAAATCGACTATACCGAAATTCACGTTTCATTGCCTTTTTAGTAACTGCAACGAAATTTGATTTTTCGTTGCTTAATTGAGAAACTGACGAAAACCAAATTTTACTTCCACATGCAGTGGAAGTATAGTAACGCAATTTTTTTTATTTTATTGAAATAGGCTTAAAATGAAACGTCGAGATTTTAAATTTGAGCGAAAAAAAATTCTGTCGGTCTGTCTGTAACTTTTTTTTGTGCGCACGTTTACTTTGGAACCATTTATGATATTGACTTGAAATTTAGTACACTCATGTATTATAACGAGATCATGGACTAGATTATATTTTGATCTAATTCCGTTGAAGGATTCGGGGGTAAATGGAGTAAATAAAGTCTCAAAATTTTTTTGGCGTCAATCATCCCCCACTATCACCCCCAATACCATCCTCACACTATTATGAAAAAGAGTAAAAAAAAATAAAATGTGATTTAGTGTGTATACAAGAACGAAGCTTCTCAAAACATTTCTTTGGCATTAGCTACCCCCTCTACCACTCCCATTATCACCCCACCCTATTATTAAAGGGAGCAAAAAATTAAATTGGGATTTAGTATGTGTACGAGAACCAAGGGCTTTTAAAATTTATTATAAAAGTTATCGCACCGAAAATCTGTTTTATTCCGAAACGTCCTACAGTTGGTTAGTCGGTAATTCGTGGTAATACTTATATGCCATGTACAGAGTACGTAGCAGCGTGGCAATTTCTTATATTTGCTAAAATTATGGTTGTTAATGTGTATTTCTCGCGCACTTCTAGTGGAGTAGTTGTGAATGTTGTTATTCGTTATAAATTCATTTAAATCTCTCTGCATAGAGCAAGAAATTTTAAATATGTAAGTGTACGTAACAGTCATTACTTTTTTTTGTTCTAAATGTATTCCTGCATGATTCTCTATAATTCAAATCAAATAGTTTTCGTATTATTCTTTTTTGCATTACGAAAACTCTTCTTGCCTATTCCGATTGACCCCATACACTGATATTATAGCCGATAGTCGAATGAGCTAAAGAATAATAACATCTCATTAATGCATTAATATTTAATTCCTTTTTACACGCTTTATATTAGCTTTACCTGTATGTTTGTTTGTTTGTATGTAACGGAATGTTTGAACGTGATTCTCACCAACTTCAAAACGTCAGGTTAAACTGAAACTTTGCACACTTATCAAGGACAGACGACAATACAATAATTTGACAACTCTGTCCTAATGTCCTCACCAGGGCCATCAGGATAAAATAAAAATTTAAAAATGACTGATCTATTGTCGACATTTTGCCAGAGGCGCAGCTGTTATTAATATATATATTTTATTATTTTATATGAAAAAAATTATAGTTTAAAAACTAAAAAAACACGCTTTAATAGCAAGCCGAACTAAAAAGTAAAAAATAAAAGGGAGAAATGGAAAACGGAAAGAGACTACTTTCCGAAACGTTAGCAAAATACATTATTTCTGTGTTTATTCCGATTTATATTATTTGCAAAACATAACCTCTAACTATTCCTTTGACGTAAACGTCACGGGTGCAGAGGCTTTTTTCCAATAATTCTATTATTTTGTAGATACGGTGATTTGTTTTTGAAGAAGATAATACATGTGGTAGACAACCCAAATAACAGGAAAGAATATTCGTAGAATGCCACAAATAACTTTCAGACAATATTAAGATTATTCGATTTTCCAGACAAGAAATTAACCGTTTTAGAACATTTCCATTATTTATTACTATCGTTTGTGATTTAACCGCCAGAAAATTCGTATTAACTGAGTCAAAAACAGCAGTTAAATCAGAGAAGAGGCTAGCTACATTTTGGCTTTGTCAAGGTGATGGTAGATTTTGTGATCAAACTCTCAGCAAATAAATTATTTGATTCTAAATATCTATTTTTGACTAAATGCGGATATATTTTTTTAAAAAAGGGAATTACTTTACCTAGTTTTAAAATGTCCAGAAACTGACCAAAATTATAGACAAATTAATGAGTTGTGTGCAAGAAAATCTGCTAACATACTCACTGTACTTTAATGACGGAGTATTTCATCAACATCCGTTGACTTCTTGCTTTTCATATTGTCTAATACGTTGATGATTTCGTCTCCAGATACAGGTTCGTAGAAAATTGTTGCATTAATAATTTTTTTGGACATCGTGCAATTATTTGATATATTATTTCTAAAATGAATATTCAGTGTGTCTTTAACGCATATAGAGAAATATCATCAACATCACTTATTTTTATACTAGATCTCATTATCCCTTTTTGTCATCTCTTATTAACTATTTGCCATTAAGTTTTATTTTCATTATTTTTTTAACTTTCGATTTTATTTCATTTATTTCACTTCCTATGTTATATATTTTATTGTTAATGCATTTTTTATTATTTATAGATGATTTCATCAGAGGTCAGACAAAGTGAAAACTCTACTGCCGCAGTTTTGAGCCTCGATATACAAGCCTATGCATCGCGAAAGAATGATGGTGTCATGTGTTAGGTTGTGGCCTTCCTCCTGCATTATTCGAATCACAAATTATCCTAAGGACAGCCGACAAATCCTAGTTAGCTCAGGCAATACTCAGATGGATCAATGTACACATAAAGACCCTAAAAATCAGGATGTTGAATCTTTCCTACGTCGGGTTTCATGACGTAACAATGAAGCATATGAGAATATTGCAAATTTCATTCGTTCTGAAAACGTATCAAAAAGTTATCATCGTTTTTGATAATTACAGGTTTACGTAGTTCTTCTACGATCTATTATGTCACACCTACAGCAGTTGGAATGGAATTTTCAGCCCATATGTGGAGTTTATCCACAAGAAGGAACACGACTTGACTAAGCAGCAATTATTTCTCTTGTAGGCGAGATGTTGAAGAAGCACGGTTGTGCTGTTCACAATACAGATGGGGATGCAGTTGCAAACTAATGAGCAGAAAATACAAGTACAACAGTTATGGTAGACGATACCAAATTTCTGATACTACTTCTGTACTATGCCAAGAGCAGTATCGCAGTAACATGAGACAGAAACCTTCTCCCAGACCTGTATATGATATCTTCAACAATAAATAAACGACTTCTGTTCAGTTGCCAATTTATTGTGTTCTGATTCTTGTCAATATTCGTATATTGGAGCTGCCGAAAGAAAAGTAATGCTTTTATTGCGTATCTGAAAGCCAATGGAATCCACAAACGCACTGTGTTATCTAATGCCAGCTTTTTTGCATTTCTGATGTCAGATTTAAAAACTTTAGAGTTTTTTTCTAACATTAAGCTACTCTTGTTTGTTATCGCTATGATGCACCGTTTTCGATAAAAATCGATTTGAACTTTTCGAGTTTCTTTGCATAAGTTCTCCAATGGTTACTAACAATAAAATGCTGGCTTTGGAAAATAAACAAAATAACAAATGTATGAATGCCAACGAAATGAAACACTTATGATTGCAATAGAAACATCATGTTCACATCAAACGACGGATCATTTTTAGGTTAATAAATGAACCAAGTTTTATCTTTTTAGATAAAAGCGTTTGAGGATATTTTAAAAAAATCAAAGACAAGGTTCCCTTTTTAAAGGGTTATAGCTTCGTTAGAAAGCATGTTTGATAGTGTGATTTGCGGCAAATAGACATGAAATCAGGTCTAGAATTTGCAGTTCTCGTTTGTAAGGCTGGACACTCTGTATATAATAGTGAAAACCACATCAATTCGTCCAGTGCTCTCGTGGTTAGCCCTGAATGAAAAGAAAGGGCTATTTTGCAGATATATTTCAATGAATTATATTACATTAGTTCTTTACTTCAATATCTCATAATCGATTCACATTTGATAAAAAATTATATACCTAAGTTAGAAAATATTTCAATTTACCTTTTTCGAATCGAATAATATTATTATTTGATTCGAAATGCTTCTCATACATTACAAAACACTTTTATTTGTACTCAGCCATGATTAATGGATCAGTTGTAATAAAACTAGGAGATATCTAAATTCCGTCTAAATGAAATAACCCAGTAGGGGCTTTTAGTAATAATTCCACCCACATATATGGTCACACATGTCGAGATTTGCGGAAGCGGAAGGGTTAGCCCACATAATATCTTCCTATTTTTGGAATTATTTGTGTTGACGCTAAGGGTGGCGAGCATTCATTGCAAGTGGATGAGTCAGAATAAATGCAAAGGGTTGACACACATTGACACATTTTGACCTACTCTTGGACAAATTTACGTTTTCACCCTTTGATTTTACCCTAAAACTGTGCTTTTATCCTTAATCGTTAACGGCATTCTGGATGTCTCATTCGTATACTTTAAACTAAATTTAATTATCGCTATTTACTACTTGCTATTTAGTTTGTAATATTAAAAAAAATGGAATAAAATTTATTTAAAGAATTACTTACTTTAATTCGACGAAGACTCATTTTTGCACTTAAATAAATTATGTTTTGTCAAATTAAATAAGATCGGGCAGTATTTAATAGAACATCAGTTTATTACTACTTTGGTAAGCTTAAAATTTAGTGTGACAAAACTGCTGACTGTGCAAAAAAATTGTACAAAAAGGAAGTAAAAATTATCAATAATTTTATGACATTCTGAGCAACTAATTAACTAATAAAATACGTGAAAAATATTTAAACAACAAAATTTATAACACAGCAATGAAAATTACAAATAAAATAACAACAATAATAAAAAAATAATAAATAATAACACCACAGGAATTAGACAACCCCCAATTCCAGAAGACAGAGACTTGTGCGGAAGGGGATTACGCATGGAAAAACGCCGACATACAACTATATCCTTCGACAGTGCCAGAGCCGGGGCTCGAACCCGGTAGCGAGATACCACTCGCGACTTAAAACCAACGCGGCTATCGGATATATAATATAGAGCTGCACTAAATCAGCTGAAAGATATCGTCGATCATTGAAAAATGCCTCAACAGATTTAATTTTAGATGAAAATATGCTTTTAAAAATTAACCAAAAATATTTCCTTGCAAACAAACAACAAACGCAGATTCATCGAAATGTTAAGGAAGAAACTAGCTGTTAACAATATTTTTTCATGTCAAGCAGAAGGTGATGCTGATACATTAATCATACAAACGGCAATTAATATCGAATCAGAAAATGTTTTTTTTTATACATTTATTTAACGTCGGCCTATTTCCGCTACTGAGGCCTAACACCGACGCCTGTAGACGAGCTACCCCCAACCAGGAATTTTGCCGAACCTCTTCCCTTAAGAAGAGTAGGGATCTTTTACTTGCCTAACATTTAATAGACAAGGGACCGACGGCTTTACATCCCCTCCGAAGGATGGTATATCTCCTATAAAACCCTCGCCTAAGGTTGTATAGCTTCCGCGCATACACTGATATACAAGCCGCTGGAAGATGTGTGAGGCGAGAACGCGGTTTCCGTTGGAATGGTCACCAATCCAAGTACTATGTTGTTGCTGAAGATATCGATTTAGTTTTATTAACAGCTTTAACACCTCCTCGTAGAGAAATATATTTTCTCAACCCAGCAAAAGGCACGGCATCCGCAAAAATTTATAAAAACCTTGAACAAACTTTACCAATGTGTAAGGATCATATTTTGTTTTTACATGCATTGACTAGATGTGATATAACTTCAGCGTTTTACAAAAAGGGTAAAAATAAGTTTGAAAATTTTTCATTATATTACAAATTGTTTATCAACAACCTCGAAAACTATAACAATCATTATCTTCTTAAAAGAAATATTTAAAAATTCCGATAATTGTATTTTTCGTTGAGATTTATAAAAAAATTATTTTTTTTTTAATTTACGAATTTTCGAAATTGCGGTGATTTTCAATTGGTAAACTTTTTAGTTTATGGCATTAAAAATCAAAAAAAAAAAAATTCAAATCCATTCATTATGCCTGGGTTCCGTCATTTTTCATGTCATGCGTATGTTAAAAACTCACGGTAAATGCCAAAATAAACCTCATTTTTCTCTTTTTATCAGTTCTATTTAGGAGATTCAGATAACATTAAAAAGTAAAATATTTCGAGGTCAGAAACTATTTATAATTCTACAAATTACTGACTTAATGAAATTTGGTTTTTGAACAATAAATGGCTTTTATTAATCTTACGCTCAAAGTAATAGATGCAGAGTACATTTTTTATGGCAAAGTTTGTATGGATGTTCTCTCATACCAATACTTTTCAAACAATAGCCGCTCGAAGTCCAAAAATTCTCTGCTCAACTCAGTCGGCTAGAGCGTGTTGTGCGGTGAATACGGTTAATCAGACTCTACCGTGTTCTGCGTTCCATTTCTAGCACTGACGCTGCTAATCTTGATGGGTAATGGCTGTTCTCTGCATTTTTTAGAATAAGTAGCCCTTTTCCGAAAGCATTGACTTTGCATTGGGGGTTGTCTTATATATGTGGTGTGTATTAATGTTTTTTTTCTAATAATCTGTCCTGCTATTAATTCAAAGGGGTCAGTCCGAGGGAAACATATAAATGCTTAACCCTTTCGACAGAGCATTTACTTACAATTTTGTACACCACTATATTTTGAGCACAGAGTGAATCGAAAACGAACTATTGCACATATCTGTTCATGCTTCAATATGATGGCTCCGTTCAACATAGTTAGTTTACTTGCTATAAGTAGTAATAAAATCTATGAATTAATCATTGTTTTTTTGATGGATGTTAATATCACACTATAGGTTAGCTTTGTTTTCCTCTTGTTTTAACCTTATGTTTTTACCTACCCTACCATGGTCTTTTTTTTTGTGATGTCAAACTCAATGTCCTCACAGACCCCTGGACGAGAAGCGTGTTTCCCTGTATTTTCCTTTGTTGATCTTCTTCACTCTTTTTCTCCATTTTGTTTAGGTTAGATAATTTTAACATAGTGTGACTGGCTGCATGGTCTCTGGCCCAAAGCCATAAAAAAAAACTATTGCACAATAACCTCGCTTTGATAGATAATTCACACTTCACACCTCAGAAATACCTGCCTTCTGAACTACTAAACCTTGTCCAGTTTTATTTTTTAGGACTTACTTTGTTTTCATCAATATGTTTTTCACAAAATATCTCTTTCGATATTATTTCCTAGCTGTTTATAGTATTCCGATCTTCATCTTTGATATGCCTATTGCTTTTGTTTGTTGCTTTCTATTGTTAAATGTCAGAATAATTAATATAACACTGACAAACAAATTTAAACGTCGCAGAACACATATTCGAATTAGTTAATAATCACTGGGCTAAAATAATTTAATTTCATCATAATTTGTAATTTGAATTTCTGTACGGAATCAGTACTTTTCAATATTTCTCTTTAGATATGTTTTCAAGGCTTTAGCACAGAGTGGCTTTAGTTAAAATATAATGTAAAATAATTGTAACGTATCTTGTTTCTAAGTAAAAAAAATCGGCAGCTACTGGAAGCGGCTGGACCTCCCCACACGGTGGATCATTGAAGCCGAAAAGAGCATTAAATTGTGTGACAAAACGGCACTAAACGTAATCCGATGCCATCCAAAACCTTTTCAGATCTTCTGGGGCACTAAAAAAATCCTCAATTTAATGAATTTACAATCATCTATGCGAGTTATTACCTACATTATCGCTCGTTGAATAATATACTATTAGGATATTAACAACTTTAACATCACTTGAACGATTAAGAAAGTCTAGTTATCCTAAATACTACAGATTTGTAAAGCAACAAACTGAAAATTGGTAAAGTGATAATCTATAATAAATTCTCCAACGAAGGTACAGAAAGCATATGATATTGTTACATCTACCTTTAAAGTTTGTGATAATCCACTAAAAGTTACAAATATGCCGAAATCTTATTAACATGACATGACACCAACGTTATCGGATGACAAACGATGACAATGACAATCGTCAAAATTTGTTCATTGCAATCCGATCGCTCGCGGCTGTCTTTGTTAAATGAAACATTAGCATTTCAGTAATTTTACTAGTATCATGCGAAATGCGATCTATGCCATATTTGCTTTGTTTTTAATTTTTTTCACGGAAACCAAATCGAAAGGGTGGAAGTGTGATATATCGTTGAAATCAGAATTTTAACTGCTTTTCAATGGTTCCATTGCAAATTGAAAGTAATTATAAAATAAACAACTTGTTGCATCAAAATGGCACTAAACGTAATCCGATCGCAACCAAAACCTTTTCAGATCTTCTGGGGCACCAAAGAAATGCACACGCAAAGTATCATTCAAATCCGTTCAGCAGTTTCGGCGCTATCGTGCTAACACACATACACACAGACAGACATTTTTCAAAAATCACTTTTTTGGGTTCCTAGGACGTCAAAACGTAAAGATTTGATGTTATCTCAATTTTCGTTTTTGAACCAATTTTAGTAACCTCTCACAATTTTATTGTGGAGAGGTTAAAAATCACATTAGTACTTCTACATCAGGATTTAGAGATCTCTCCTATCTTTTTAAGGAAATGAAATATCGCCTATTATGGTTCAGTTTTCTCTATTATTAAATCATTATCTGACAAAATGCAAGATACTTCCAGCCAAATAAAAACCTTGAGAATAATTACCGAAATAATAATAATTTTAAATTTAAATCTATCAGAAAATGTCATATGATTCATGTGGAAAATACATCGAGTAACGTTGTTGTTACAAAATCGAAGATCCTAAATAACTGTTAATCACTTCTACGTACATAACCATTAAGATATTACATCTTTGCCGCAAAAATTTTGGGACACGCTTTTTGAATAGGTACTTTAGATTTATGGCTCAAACGGTAGGGTTAAATTGGGGATTATAAATCACCTTGGCTTGTGTAACATTTCTGACCTATATATTATATGCAAATTGCTTCATGGTAACGGTTCCGAAACTAAAAGGGGAATGGACTCTACCTAATTTTAGTAGCATTATTGACAAACAGTTATGCTGTCGTAATCTACCTGCAGTCTTATACGGGGTGTTTGGAAATGAATGAGACCCTGCAGAACCAAATAAATATAATACACAATACGATACTCAAAAAGTGATTTTATGTATCAATATGACGAAAAGTGAGAAAAAATTATATTTATCGGAAGAAGCTGAAAATCGATATTTGTGTAAAATATTGTGTTTTGTGACTTAAGAGTCGATTATAATTTTTAACAGAATTCTAGATGCGGGTGAAACATTATTTTCGTGCTGAAGTTTTGGGCGAGCCACCTCAAAAGCGATATGTGGCGAGCTTTTAGCATATTTCAATTTTTGTAGAAATGGTAAAAAACTTATATTTGTGTCTCTAATTGTGTTGCTTGCCGTTTGTTTGCATTATTTTATATTTTATAAATTGAAATTTATCGTATTCCACAATAATTATTCCTAGGTGTGTATTTTTCATAGTATTCAGAAATGTGTAAGTACCTTACAGACATATTTTTCTATTTCGTGTACTAAAATCGTACTTTTGTACTTTTCTATACGTTGCAACTTAATAAAAGTCTGATTTTTTAAAAATTTTGCCTTTATTTTTATCCCTTGAAAATTTTTCATATTTTGTAAATTTCATGCCAGATACGAAAGTTAACAAGGCTCATTTTCAATGCCATAACGAAGATCGGTAAATTGTATCTCCTGTAATTTTATATTTAATAATTAGTGCTAATTATTTCAAAACAATTTGCCTTAATTATTAAAATAATAAGATATTTAGTCGTCTTTTGTCTCAAAATTCTGAGTTCAATTGACCGCATGCACGTAATTTTTGGCAACGTTTTTCAGAGTTGCCATTTATGTACCGGGAGCCAACGGATCAAGGTAGGCCATTTCTTTTCCTTATTTTTTAGAATATCAGAATGAAACTTGGTAGATATATGATCAAGAAGACACTTTGTGGCATAACTGTCATTTTTTACCTCCTTCCGGTTTCACCGGAAATGACCCCAACTTTTGATTTTTAAATGGAACACCCTGCATATTATTATATTTTTGGAATCCTTGAAAAACGCTGAGTACGGTGATACCCCATAAGCGACATTTGAACTCCATGAAAAAAAAATTGACTCGAAATTTTTTGGTGTACCTAGGGTGCCAGAACATAACTTAATCAGCAGCCAATGAACATGAAAAAAATATTTGATATTGTATGCGGTTTTATAATATTTACTTTGGAACAAATACAGGCATCGATAGAGTTGTTTCCAACTAATGGGTAATGACAGTAAAGTTTTTTAATCTAGTTAAAAAGAAAATAGTAAAATTGATTTTAGAAGTATAAATTTTAAGTCTAACAGAAGTTTGTCGTGTTTACAAAACACAGTCTACACATATAACATAGGTGCATATAGATATGTTTATAATATTTCAGTTCAGTGTTCAATTTTCTTTTCTATAATTTGGTTTGAATATAATTTACCTGTTTGATTAAATGTAATAGGGCACAATAAGCACTATCCACATAATATAAAATAGATAAGCCCAACTTTGTAACACCCTGTAACTGTTTACAATAATTAATATTACAACGTTGTTATAAATGTTCCCGTAATCAGGTACCTTTCTAAGGAAAAATTATCTGTAGCTAATACAGTGGCCAAACCATGTTATAAATACTGTGGGTTAAGTTTGTTTATAAATGCTTTAACTATATTGTTGGGTTGTACTTCACTACAAACATTTATGTAAAATCCAGAAGGAGTAAATTTTATAGCCACTGTAAACTTGGTGCCATTTTGTATGAAAAATATTACACTGTACTGGTCTTATGTACACAAAGAAAAAGCAGAACTATATAAACATTATTCTAACGTAATTAAAAAGAGAAAGTTCTAAGGCTTCCTTATGGGTCCTCCAATCCTGTTTTTGTTAAAATTTTATTAACAATTAACATATTTTAATCTCAGTTTTACATGAATGATCTACAAATGTATTTGCCTCTATAAAAGCCTGTACAGCCTAACAAACAAATGGGTAAATATTAGTAACTCAGCGACTGGTGATGGGTAAAGGTGTGATTAATAAATGAATTTATTAATGTCGTGAAGTTTTTATTACGTAATCCTTAATAATGCTTAATTTTCTTGAGGGTATATTAAATTTCTCTTATACATGTATTAGTTAGAAAAATTACATATTATTTTACTATCCTTTAACTGATTTTCCGACATTATTTGTTTTAAATTAATTAAATATGAAATATGCAAATAGAGATAATATAAGTAATAAAAAAGATTGTTGGGTATCCTGCAATTTCAGGGCTTCCCTAAGGTCCTGCCCTGTTCTTAGTCCTCTACCGAAACATATTCATAAACGACATCGTAAATGATTTAGATGCCTTCTATATGCAGATGACTTTCAAATATCTGACGCAGTGAGAAATATTGGAGACTGCGATAGAATTCAGCGAAACTTGATCAAAATTTCTAACTGGTACCTAACTGTTAAACAAATTACCATTTAATTTCAAAAAATTAATTAATGCGTTGTACACTACAGTCTTCAGTGATTTTTAATTATTTTCTAGAAGGTACAACTCTGGAGCATCCTAATATTTTTCGATATCTCTCAGTAATTTCTGTCATTATCAACTATTATATTCTCATGCGGGTTATGCAGATGACCTGGTGGTGACTGTGAGAGGCAGACATGAGGCTATGATTTCAACCTCATGCAAATTGCCTTAAACATAATATCCAATTGGTGCTCGCCAGAGGGGCTCAAAGTCAATCCGAGCAAAACAGTTATGTCCCATTCACCAAAAGGAGAAAACTTAACCTTACTTACATCTAGAAAAGACAGTTGTAAAGTAACGGCGGCTATTGGACGTGTCGTAGGCTGTTTGGTAAGACTTGGGGTCTGAAGCCGAAAATGATACATGGTCCTACCTGTCGGTTGTCAGACCTATGGTGACCTATGCATCATGTGTATGGTGGCCAAAAACAGAAGAAAAAATAGCACAAGGAAAGTTGCAAAAGTTGCAACGCCTGCGCCTTGCCTGTTTAAGGACTACAGGAGGAATGCACTCGTGTCCCACAGCAGCTATGGAGGCAAGGCTTGATCTACTTCCTTTGCACTTGCATGCGAGGAAAGAGGCAATACTTAATGCCTTAAGGCTTACATCAGCCACTCACATTTAAACCAGGCAATCTGGTTGGTCACTTAAATATTTTGGAACTAATCCATTTTGACTTCATGACCAAACCTACGGACTCAATGCTAATCAAACTGAGACTGCAAGGGCGAATTCGAGCAACCGCTAGCACCTTAAGAAACAGGAAATGGTGTGAAAAGCTAGAAGCTTTGAATCCTCAAGACAATTCGCTGTGAAAACTGACCAAAATCTTAAAATGTAGGCGGGAAACCATGCCCGCTCTAACCACTCAAAATCACACACGAATATTTTTGACCGACAGCCAAAAAGCGAATCACTTAGCTGACAATTTTGAAACCGTACATAACGCCAACGGACCAAATAATCTCGAGCATGACCGCATACAAAACCTGACAGAACAAATTATTGGCCATGACGTTGAAATTACAGACGAATAATTTTTAAATATCATGGTCACGCCCTCTGAAATAACGCAGCTAATTAAAACCTTAGCGAAAAAGAAAGCACCGGGGAAAGACGGCATTGATAATAAGCTCCTTAAATATTTACCGAGGAAAGGTATTGTTCAGCTTGTATACATCACTAACGCAATTCTACGATTACAGCACTGGCCTCACCAGTGGAAATGCGCTGTGGTAGTCCCCATCTTGAAGCCGAATAAGAATGCCAGAGTCGCCGGCAGTTACAGACCAATCTCATTGCTGTCGATGATATCTAAGTTGGTGGAGAGGGTCGTCCTGAGCAGAATTAATTCTGTGCAGGAAGGACTTCACATCAACGATGAGCATCAATTCGGTTTCAAGAAGGGGCGCAACACGACGCTACAGATCGTTAGAATAGTTAATGATATCAAGGTCCAATATAACCTCGGGAAGAGCACCACGATGGTACTGCTAGATATTGCGAAAGCATTCGATACCGTCTGGATCCCGGGACTGATATACAAACTGCATGAATACAATTTTCCTGGCTACATTATCAAACTGTTACACTCGTACTGGACAGGCAGAACGCTGCAAGTGCGAGTCAACAACAAACTCTCCACGGAGCGGGACATTCGTGCGGGAGTCCCGCAAGGGTCGTGCCTTGCACCAAAATTATTTAATTTATATGTCTCTGACTTCCCCTCCTTTCCGAATACAAAATTGGCCTTGTACGCCGATGACACGGCTATGTATGCACACAGCCATAGCGCCCAGGCGGCGAATATGCTATTGAAAGCCCACAGGGCCCACATGGCTCGTGCCACGACGTACTATGATAAAGATCAACGAGGAGAAATCAGAGGCCATGGTTTTTCCCAGAACTTCACGAAAAACAAAATTATTACTCCAATCTCGATCAGGAGGGTGAAAATTAAAACAAAAGAAACCGTGAAGTATCTGGGAACTGCTTTAGACACTCGACTGACCTACAACAAGCACATAAACCAGACGATACGCAAAGTATACTCCCTGTCTAGGAGTCTGTACCCACTGATGGTAGGGAATAGCAGAATAAACAGAAACAACAAAAAGTTGATTTACACGGCCATCGTGAGCTCGCGGCTCCGGCGTGGTGCAGCGCGGCGACAACGACAATAAAGAAACTGTCAATTCTTGAACGCAAGTTCTTTTGCCTCATTTCCAACTCAAGCAGATACACTTCCCTCAGAGACTTGTACGCCCGTTGTAACGACATCGTTCCACTAGCGGACTTCATTAAAACCACTACTCAAAGGTTTTATCAACACAAACTTGGTAATAGTCCGCTAACAATCAACATCACACAAATAAGAGAGCATAATGCACCATTTCGGATTAAACACAAATTACCGTACCAGGAGCTACCCATCCTTCGACAGCATATATAGCTATCCGACCCCTCACCAAAATATTATATTTACAGTAAATGTCTTAACCTTTTCTGTTCACTTTAACCGTCCTTTATTTTTGTCAGTTGTTATTTGTTACCTTTTTGTTTTGAATTATTATCTTAAAGTCAAGCAAACTATTCAAAATAACTATAACATTTCGAACCAAAATTAGAAATTTTATCATAAATTTAACGGCTGGCATAGCCGCTCTCGCTCAGTATTCCATTGCCTCTAGCGGGTTTTTCAGTGAGTTTTTCCCGTCTCAGCAGCCAACAACCTACTTAATGTTTTATAAGTTAACTGTTTTTTATATTCTTAGTTTAGTTATTATTTTAAACTCTATCTCGGTCTCGCTCCGCTCCAACCTCTCAAATACCACGGTGCCCTCGTACTCTGGATATTCGGCTGGATCAGGTACGAGTATCCGAGTAGATCTTTTGTACTTTTAACGACAAATAAATTTGATTTGATTTGAATGCTAATCAAACAGGACATTGGCTATCCGTTTGACGTGCTGATCGAAAGCCGTTGGACGAGCAAGATGCGATTGGAGCAAACCGTTGCTCATCTGGTATACAGATGAATCTAAGATGGCTGAAGGGGTAGCAATGGGCGTAACAGGGCCTAAATATAAGGTATCAAAAGCCCTCGGTAACATCCCAACCATCTTCCAGGCAGAAATTCATGCTATAGATCTGTGTGTCCAGGAATACCTAAATAAAGGCATTCGAAGGGCAAAGATCTATATATTATCAGATAGCCAGGCAGCATTAAAAGCTCTAAGGTTCTATACCGTCGAGTCTAAAATTGCCTGGGAGTGTAGGCAATCCCTGAAGCAACTGGCCAACAACAACAAGGCTACCTTGATGTGGGCGCAAGGGCATCAGGGAGTACAAGGTAATTAACTTGCTGACAGCCTTGCGAAAAAAGGAACTGAAGCACAATTATTCATTGGACCTGAACCGTTTTATGGCCTGGCTAAGGGAGGAGATACACAAATTGAAAAGGAACAAAAAAGTTCAACTGGAGGAATATTCCAGACTAAAGAAAGAGAAAAAGTTTATAACTAATTCCACAAAGAATGCCACAAGGCTTCTCGAACTTGAAAAGTCCGAATTAAGGCTGATAACAGGTTTTCTGACTGGCCACTGCCCCTTGAGATATCACTCCAAGAATATGGGCAAGGCAGTAGACGACAAATGCAGATATTGCGATACTGCAACTGAAACTGCAGAACATACACTTTGTGAATGCAAGGTATTAATCCATAATGTGGATTAATACCCTAAAGTTCGTAGAGCAGGTGGAATTAACGCCTGACGTCATATGGACATTAGCATCCAGGAAAACCATAAGCTTTATAAAAAGTCTTGGAATCCTGGGCAATAACTAGTTGTAGGGTAATTCACAAAAGATCTTTTAGGTCGAAGTGAAGTAAGGCTACTCAGAGCCAAACGACCCCTGAAACAATCTACAATCTACAAGCGCTTCACATAGAAGCGCACAAATCTTATGGATTTATAGCACGCAGCAACAGGGATGTTAATATTAGAATGCTATATGTATAACTGTCTTGTGAGATAATATTCATTGTGAAAACCGGAGATGGCTAGAAAAGTTTGTGGAGAATTTAGTGAGAACAATGAATTACTCAACATCGCAATAACGAATTTAATCAAAAATTTTGTGTAAACTGGTTCGGAACAACATTTAAAAACTATCGGGGGTATTCGTGCAAACCATCGAAGATATTGTTCATATGAGTCAAAGTGTAACCGAGCCTCGAAAATACCAATTTGTCATCGTGCACAGAAATTAAACATTCGTTCTTCAACTTTATTCATCATTTTATAGAAGTATTTATTTTTACACGAATACAAAATTCAGTTAACGCAGGACCTGAAGCAGAGATAATTTGCAGTGCAGTGCAGTTGCTGGCTGGTTGCCGGAGTTCTAAGCAGTCAGATACAATTTTCCGAATAAAATCATAATAGGAGCCAATCAGTGGTAAGGCAGATTTTCACCTTAGTGGATTCATTGATGAGCAAAATTACTTCATTTGGTCTGAGAAAATTCATACAGAGTTGTCGAAAAACCGATACATCAACATAAAGTTACAGTTTGGTAAGGTTTTTGGGCTGGCGGAGTCATCCGACTGCTTGTCTTCGAAGATGATCTCTGTAATGCTGTTAAAGTCAAAGACAAGTGGTGTCATAGCATAATAGTTCTATGGCGCAATTTGATATGAACTTGACAGGCATGAGGTTTCGGCAGAACAGTTCGACATGTCACACAGTGAGCCGCACAATGACTCTACTGCGATCAAAGTTCAGAGGTCAGATTAACTCGATTTGGTAACATCAACTTCCTGCTGACATCTTATGGTTTGACGTCATTAAACTTCTTTATCTGTGGCTACGCGAAGACCAAATTCTGTACAAATATTCCTCAGGCGATTTCAGATCTAAAGGTCAAAATTATGCGTGTAATTGGTAAGATAGAGGCATTTTGTGCCAAGTTGTCATGGAAAATTTAAAACATTATTAAAAAATCAAAATTCAACTTTTATTTTGAATAACTTTACATTATTCAATAATTTAAAAGGAAATCATGTTAATCTTTCTGAGCTTATTAACGACAAATAAGTTTGATTTTTACATCTCAAACAATTTAAAATGTACCACACCTTTTATACTATATTTTTTTTCTAATCATTGGTATCCCTAGGTTAAGCTGTACTGATTATCTTATGGAAACGTGCGAACTGAGTTGCGCTTGACCAAGCGTTTATTGTATAATTATTTGCAATCATCCATTGAAATGAATTGGTCAAAATTCTACAACGCTGGACAATACACTGAGTAAAATTTGCAAGTAATGTCGGATACCCGGCAGTACTCGGAATATTCAGGTCTCGCTTGTAACTGTAAAATGGTCAACTGAATATCATTGTATAAATCCTTTGAAATCCAGGTGCCACGCGCTAAAAGGGTTGTTGCAAATCTCCCACACATTTCTTCATAATGTAGGGCAAATACGATGTCAACACTCGTTGCCAGTTCTTGCGATTTCTATTTTTCATTATAAAGTTGTCCCTTTTCAAACGCCTGGGAATCTTTTTGTAGCAATCATGCTTAGGTTTACTATTCATAGTCACTGTACGTTTCACGAAATGAGATACAAAGATCACATATCAATTACTTATTCATCTCAACTTGTTCGTAAAAGATTATAAAGCTTCTTTTCAACCGTTAAGTTCTATGGAATATCTAAGCCATTATCGTGGAATAATGATATGTGATAGTCATTGCTTCAATGTATTAACAAAACAAATTGCACTTTTAATTTTCTTTTGTTTTTTCTAATTAATTGATCTTTAACACAAGTTTGAGTTCAGACAATTAAAAATGTTCAATTTATATAGAGTTGAATGTGCTAATTCAAATTGTGAAGTGTTTTTGTAATAATGAACCAAATGTGGTCGGAACAGAAATTAATAAAAAATTAAATTCGATATTTTCTAGTGACTTCGTTTCGTAGAGATTTCGAGATTTCGTTGAAAATACACTTGAAAATTACATAGATAGTGTATCGTCAACCAAGATATCATCACCAGAAACTAATTAAAATGAAATACCTTATATGAAATATATGTTCAGCGACTCAATAAAACAGAAATTAAGGACTGGCGTGGCGTGTTCGCTTTCTTTTATGCCGATGAATACTTTAACGAACATAGAAATGTAGAAATTTTGAATTTTGATAATAATTACTGATGTCCACTGTATTTATAGAATAGAATAGAATAGAATAAATTTTATTAACCATAAATCATTGTTACAAGAACAATATCGGTTTTGTCACATCATATATAAAAAATAAACAGTAAACTGATATAAAAGGGTGTATAAAACGACACAAAAATAAGTAAACACGACAAATAAGAAAGGTATATAATAAACATAATATAGATAAGTGCTTAAAGATAATATACTAATAATATAACCAACAAAATATTTATAACACGCAAATTCAGAAGTACATAGGATAGTATTACTAATAGTGATTGTTTCTTTATGGATTAAGAAACTCTGTCATATTATAAAAGCAATGCTCAGTCAAAAATATTTTAAGTTCAGTTCTAAACAGTCTGAAAGAATCAGCTAATTTTATTTGTGAAGGGAGTTTATTAAATATATAACTGCCGGCGTAATATGGAGATTTTTTGAACTTACTTAAATTACAACTTTTAATATGTAAATCTTGCGCTCTCCTAGTAGGGTAATTATGAATGCTGTTATTCGCATTTAATTTATCAATATTTTTATATATGAAACACGAGACTTTAAATATGTAAATACATGTTACCGTCATTAGCTTTTTTGTTTTGAAAATATCTCTACAAGACTCTCTATAGCTTAAGTTGTATAATATGCCAATGATTCTTTTTTGCATTATAAAAACTCTGTTTGCCTCTACTGATTGTCCCCATATGCTGATGTTATAGCTGATAACTGAGTATGCTAAAGAATAATAGCATGTCAACAGTCCACTAACATCTAGTTCCTTTTTTAAATTTAAAATGGCAAATGTCTTTTTTGCTAATTTAGAACATATACTATCTACTTGGGGAGTAAAACTTAAAGTTGCATCAATGACAGAGCCTAAGAATGTTGCTTCTTTACTTGTCTGAACATGTTCTATTTTGGGAATAACTTTAGTGGTTGTTATATTTGTAAAATATAGGAAAACAGTTTTTTTCGTGTTAATTATTAACGAGTTTCTGTTACACCACACTTCAAACTGTCCCATTACTTTCCTCGTTTTTTCTTCCAGTTCACTAATGGTATCACTGTGAATTATAACAGATGTGTCGTCTGCATACATAAAGACATCCCCATCTGTTATATAGTCAGATAAATCATTGACAAAAATAAGGAACAGAAGTGGACCAATAATCGAACCTTGGGCAACACCGATTTCCATGTCATATACATTAGATGTCTCCGAGTTCATTGAGACCATAATTTTTCTATTTTCGAGATATGACATTACCCAATTTAAAATATTGCCAGATATGCCTAATGCCAATAACTTACTTTTTTAAAACCTCGGATTGACCGAGTCGAAGGCAGCAGTCAAATCAAAAAAGAGGCTAGCTACCTTTTTGCCTTTATCCATGTAGTCATAAATTTTTTGGACAAATTCTATAGTGGCTATGTCTGTAGATTTGTTAGCTCTATAACCAAATTGGCTTTTTGTAAATAAGTTAAAGGATTCTAAGTATAAATATATTCTATTAGCAATAGCTTTTTCGGGGATTTTAGATAAATAACTCAGTAACGTTATAGGCCTATGATTTTGAATCAAATGCGGATCTCCCTTTTTATACAATGGGATTATTATACCTAGTTTCAGTATGTCCGGAAATTGCCCAAGATTTATTGAGATATTGCTAAGATATGCAAGGGAGTCTGCAAGAACGCTTTTGCAAAATTTTAAAAGCTTTATAGGAATCTCGTCAACCCCTGTTGAGTTTTTATTCTTCATATCTTCAATAATAGTAATTATTTCATCCCCTGTGACTGGTTCAAATGAAATAGTTGTATTAATCGGTCCAGTGGTTGTGCAGCTATTAGATATCTTATTCCCAAAATGCATGTCCATTTTGTCCTTGACACAAGTAGAGAAATATTTAGCAAATATTTCACATATATTTTTTTCATCATTTACAACTACATCATCAACTTTTATAGCGATTTTCTTATTTCGTTTTTCTCGCTATTAACGATTTGCCATAAGGTTTTATTTTTGTTCTGAGAATTTTTAATTTTATTTGTATTAATTTCAGTTCTTATATTAGCTATTTTATTATTAATATTTTTCTTATGATTTCTGAAAGATCTCATCAGGACGGGACGACCAGAGTTTTTGGCAATATAATAAAGGTACCTTAAGTTACCCAGTTCTTGTTTGATTCTTACATCAGTTTGGGGGTTGTTATTTTTGACTGACATTACTTTCTTTTGACAACTTACATCTAGACACCATTGAATGTGCGTCAAATATTCACTATAATAATCATTAATATTATTATACTCCTTAGTAAATAAGTTGAAGTTATTATAAAATAAACGAGCAAAATAGAACATGTTCTGCTCAGAAAAAATTCTACATGTCCTATTACTAATTAAATGAGGATTAGTACAGTCGTTATCCTTTAAACTATAACTAAATAACTGGGCTTTATGATCAGATATGTGTGGATCAACTATTGTCAGTTTATAATTTTCTGTTAAGTTGGTAATAACATAATCCAGGGCTGTACGTGAATTGAAGCCTTCTCGAAAGTGTATTCTTGTTGGTTCATTTACTAAGGATACTAACGAGAAAAGAGTCAATTATGTCCGATAACGATTTATTATTGCGATTATTAGATAATTTGTCAACATTAAAGTCTCCCGTTAATATTATACACTTAAATTTGTTACAAAAATCGGCTAAGAACATAGACAGGTGTAATAAAAAATTATTAAAGTTTCCTTGTGGCGACCTATATATATTAGAAATACAGGTGTTGCTATTAAAAGATACTGCTACGATTTCAATGTCCATTTCTATGCAATATTTTTTTGTACATAAAACTCATACACATATATCAGACGAATGTTTCATCTATTTAAATACAATCAAAGAATATTGACAACATGAGTATCTTATTCAAAAAATAATTAACTGTAACATTGTCATTCAGTCTCAATAAAATTGTTACAAATGATCGATTGCAATATTAAAAAATATTCATGTACAATAACATCATGACTGCAGAGACTTACGTACGTTATTATTATATTCTTCTTGCATGTTTCTTTTCCTACCTACTTGTCACTTGTCTTTGTAGGTCAGCCTTTGCAAATATTCCTATTATAGAAGGGTTCTGACATGAAATGTCACAAACTAGCCTTTACTTGCGTCTATTGTGAGAATTATGATGGATATGTCTTTGTCAATAATAACTGTATATTTTGGACCACTGGCGTGGAATATTTTTGAAGGAATTATGAGAGGAATTGTATTTAAAAAAATATTTTATTTTGTATTTTGATCGCACAAAAAATCTCATGTAATAACAATTTTGCATTGTTTGATTTTCAGTTGAAAATATGTAAAAGTGCATGAGTAATCAAACTAAAATTAATCTTCTAATTGTAACAAGAAGGATCTAATTTTTTTTTACTAAAATGCAGTGAAGGGCGCGTAGATTACGAAGACGTGGAAAATACAATTCTCTACGCGTAGACAACTTAAGAATTTGCATCGGAAAATATACCGTAGACTACGTAGAATATGTAGATAATAAAAAATAGTGTTCCAAACGATTTTATTTTACGTTTTAAGTACAATATTATTAGAAAACATTAAATTACGCTGCTGCTATCAAGTTCTTCATCTTCTGGTATTGGATCATGAATTCTAAGGCCATAGTATACATGCTAAGCTTCTTGAATCGGTCGAATGTCAAGCGATTTCGATGTGGTGTATGTATGTGGGCCTAACTGGAAAAAATGCGCTCAATTTGAGTGGAGGAAGCCGATATTAAAAGCAATTTGATCGCCAAAGCAGCAAATTTAGGGTATTTAGTTTGGGCCATTCTCCAAAAAACTAGTGGTTTCGTAATTTCTTTGTCTTTCAGTAGTTTGAAGATCCCTGCATCACAATTGAAGGCATCCAAGTCGTTAATTTCTTCAACGTCCAGTTCTTTCAAAAAAAGAAAGATTGATTTGTTTCTTGTGACCTTTGCTTAAGGAATCGTTGTTATAATTAGGATGCAGATAAAATACTGCGAGACCATATACATTAATAGCCTCTGCTTTTCTTTCCTGCAAATGTAGTTCAAACTTCTGAAATTTTTCTGGTAATTTGAGGTTCAACCACAGGTCAACTGCCTCGGCTACAGAACATTCGCCACCTTGGCAAGCATTTATTAGCTTGCAAATTGGATCGAATAATTGAATGTAATTGAGAACCGCATTAATAAAATCATCATCTTCACTTTGCCACATTCGTATTACCACATTCGTAATAAATTAGAACTCTATTGCCTCATTAAAACTCGTATATTGTTAACAAACCTTAGAAACTCACAGGAAATCATTAAACTTTGTAAAAACTGTATCGGCAAATATCACATACTTATACATTACAGAATAAGATTGTAAATCCTTATAAGAGACTTATAAATTGTTTATATTTTACTTCCACATCCAATGGAAGTATAGTAACGCAAAAAAAAGATTAATTTTGTTTGTTGAAATAGGCTTAAAAGTCATGAAACGTCGAGATTTTAAATTTGAGCAAAAAAAAAATTCCTATCTCTCGGTCTGTCTGTAACTTTTTTGTGCGCACGTTTACTCTGGAACCGTTTATGATATTGACTTGAAATTTGGTACACTTGTGTATTGCAACGAGATCTGGAACAAGATTATATTTTGATCTAATTCCGTTGAAGGCTTCGGGGGTAAATGGGGTAAATAAGGGTAAATAGGTAAAGCAAGCAGGTAAGAGTCCATAAACTTGCAATTTAGGACATGTACGAAGATTCAAAGTCTCAAAAAATTTTTTGGCATCAGCCACCCCCCCACCCCCACTGTCATCCCCACACTATTATGAAAGAGGGTAAAAAAAATAAAATGTGATTCAGTGTGTATACAAAAACGAAACGTCTGAAAAATTTTTACTGGCGTTAGCTACCCACTCTACCACCCCCACCCCATTAATAAAGGGACTAAAAAATTCAATTGGGATTTAGTGTGCATACGAGAACCAAGGAACTAAAATTTTTTTGGCATCAGCCACCTACTCTACCACCCCCACTCTATTATTAAAGGGAGTAAAAAATTAAATTGTGATTTAGTGTGTGTACGAGAACCAAGAGCCTTTAAAATTTATTTTGACATTAGTTACCCCTTCTACCACCCCCGCCCTATTGTTTAAGGGAATAAAAAATTAAATTGGGATTTAGTGGGTATAGGAGAACCAAGGGCTTCTAATTTTTTTTATCTTTGCCGCCACCCTCTCTATCGCTCCAACTCTATTATTAAAGGGAATAAAATATTACATTGGGATTAAATATGTATAAGACTTGGCTACAAAATCTAGATGTGGAAGTAGTGATTCCTTGAGCAGCGGTTTTTTATGTGTTTTAATCTGGCATTTTCGGCAGAGATGCTTTGCTGAATTTTTGGCCAAGATCTGTACGAATATTTACCTCAGAGTTTATTTATTAAAATATATTATACAAAAACGTGTATTGTATAAAATATATGTGTATTTGTAATACTTATTCTCTTTTAAAAACCCCCTTCCGTTTTTCACGCATACGCTCATGCATTTGACCATATTTTAATCCCCATTGCAAATATGCTTAAAGCTTTTGACCTATATATATATATATTCCAAACATCTGCCACCCACAAAAAGGGTTAGTACGATTTTTGCAAAAATTCACTTCCCGTAATTTTATTTGTGAAATATGAACGGGACATTTCAAGAATATTCTGAAAGCATGACGGTGCATGGTGCATTAGCTGCAATTCTCATTTATTATACATAATAAAATTTGTCGGCGCTGTTTTCAATAGCACTGGTAGCAAATATAGTTTGTAAAGTACAAAAGTTACCGTTTTCTGGAACCACAAGGGGTTTGTGACTAGCAGTATCAGTTAATATTTTCGAATGAACCGCTAGATCTTTATTACGGCAGGTTATGTACAATAATATGCATTGGGCTATCTAAATAAGATAATCTTTACATATCTTCAGGCTTATTTAGACAATAAAAAATTGCACACAGTTTATTTACACTAAAACAATTTCGCGTAGATGGTTTTAGTCCTAAAAAAATATAATTTTGTAAATTCCTTACAACAAATCATCACGAACAAAATTAACAGATATAATAATCTTTCAAGTGTGCTTTTAGTGGGCGGAATATTAAAACATAATATTTTTAGTCGCAAACTCCTCTATAAAATCTTTATTTTACTATAAGGAACGTAACCAGACTGCAACCAACAGCTACTCTCCGGGCTATGTGCCCCGCCGAGCGCTGAATTACAAGTTATAAGCCTGGCGCGTTAAGTGTAATAATTGCATATTACCATCAAAACGCTAATGCTTCGATTGCAACAAACACCAGCCGAAAGACTGATCCTACTTAAAGGAGCTCTCGTGCCAGTAGTCACACACCACTTGCAGACTGCAGTTTCGAGCTGTTGGCTCTCGTCAGTGCAAGGTAGGCATGTGACGACCGGCACGAGGATCCTTTGACTATTTGGTACATCCCGGTATTTTTACAATAGCGACATGTAAAATAGTCAGCAGGCGCCATCTAGTGGTCCAGTATCTGTTGCAATCGAAAAATAAATAGCCTGACTGGGCTTAGCATAGTACATGTGTGCTTTTAGAGGGCGGAATATTAAAGCATAATATTTTTAGTCGCAAACTCCTCTATAAAATCCTTATTTTACTATAAGGAACGTAACCAGACTGCAACCAACAGCTACTCTCCGGGCTATGTGCCCCGCCGAGCGCTGAATTACAAGTTACAAGCCTGGCGCGTTAAGTGTAATAATTGCATATTACCATCAAAACGCTAATGCTTCGATTGCAACAAACACCAGCTGAAAGACTGATCAACAAACACCAGCCGAAAGACTGATCCTACTTGTAATTCAGCACGCCAGGCTTGTAACTTGTAATTCAGCGCTCGGCGGGGCACATAGCCTGGAGAGTAGCTGTTGGTTGCAGTCTGGTTACGTTCCTTATAGTAAAATAAGGATTTTATAGAGGAGTTTGCGACTAAAAATATTATGTTTTAGATATAATAATCGTTTTTCCACATTTTAGATACTTGAGTAAGTGCTAGAGCTACTTGTCTCCGAAAGAGACATATTTAAATTAAAGGATTCTGAATATTATTAAAATGTAACATTTTTTTTACAAGAAAATTTTTAGGTACGTAGTAGAAGACTGAAAACTATCAATGGTTGTAAACCTCTGCAAAAGTCGGTGCCTTATTTTGTACATTCCATTTTAGACAATATAAAAAGAAATACCAGAAATATTAAAACGACATAAAATTACTGTCATCAGTAGCTTATGCAGTGTAAGTGTAGCACCCTTATAGGTAAACTCATTTTACTATTTCCGATTTGAACCAAATTTTACTCAAATATAGAATAGTCCAGTGCCGATAATTTTTGTCCAAAACTAAATTCTTAGCAGTATTTGGATAGTAGGAAAATTTAGGATTAATGGCATATAAATGGGGAAAAATCGATTGGACCCCAAAAAATAACCGGAAGTAGGGTGGGGGTGGAAAAAGGTGTGCTTTTGGGGGTGAAACATGGATTTTTACGATTTCCGGCAAAACTAGACCCCCTATCGAAAAAAGTTAAATGTAAATAATTGAAAGATCTACAGTGTTTATTCTTATATTCTTTCTCTTATTTTTCAACATAACCTCAAAACTATTGAGAGAAATGGCAAAAACCAATTTTTCGATATTTTATTTCTATCTTCCACAGAAATAATTCGATTTTAATGAAATTTGGTGAAAATAGACATTGTTATGTCTCAAATAAGCTTCAAAAAAATTATATATATTATAAAAATTTATTTTGATTTTATACGAATTTAATTTGAAAAGGCCTAACGTTCAATCAAAAAAGTTGATGAACGAAATTTTGATTTATGAAAATTTCAGGACGAATTTTTTTTCGTTGAAATCTCTACTTTAAGATGATATAAAAACAATCATACTGTTACTGTGGAAAAACATTGTCAAAAATGGGAAAAACCAAAACAAAGAAATTTTCAAGATCGATTTTTCCGAAATTGTCACGAATTTTTCATTGTTTATTGAAGTGAAGTATTGAGAGTGATGCTAAATGGTAATTTCAATGTAATATCAAATAAGGGAACTTTGGTTAACCGTTTAAGTTTCGGGCTGTTGATAGACACATTGTTTAAGCGCAGTAGTTCTACATAAAAATTGCTAGAAATGACAGTTTTTGTTGAAGAAATTTTTTTTATGCTTCATGGACAGATGTAAATTGAAAATAAGTTTATTAAAACAAATACTTAAAATAATTTCATTTCACAAAGTAAGAACATAAAATTAAAAATCTACTTTAACCTAATTTTTTTGGAAAGTTGCACTACGTCATCAGACTCAACAAAGTTTTCTATTTCTTTAAGATTTCCAATAAGGTCCTCGACATCGTCAAGGTCTTCAAGTTCATCAACATCTTTATTTCCACTTTTAATTTTAAAATTTGTAGTTGCTTCGCCATCACTTTTCTCCGAATTGCTGATTTCCTCTAACGGTTCTGTTTCAGCGTTAGAACAGTTTTCGGACCCGTGACAATTGGAGCAAAAATGGAGCATTTTATTCCATATTTGCGACAGCCGCATCTTTTACTATCACAGCCAGTTTCACAGTTGCAGCAGATAGTTTTCAGCAAACTTTCAGGAATTACTTCTTTTCCTGTCAATTTAGGCATTATTCGGATTAGATGGTGTTTTCATCCCCAATCCGTAGCCGTAAGTTTGTTACCAAGCCAAGTTTGTATCTGAAAATAGGCCCCGTAGCAGTGTTGTTCAGCTACTCCTTCAGTTGGTGGTAGTTTTTCTAAATTAAATGAACTTTTAACCGTTGCGGTTTGATACATTTCAAATCTTAATTCGTTCAGAGACATATTTTTTAAACATTTATAAATTGACTAGTTTCCATCCATTTTCAGCAATTGTTTGTTTGTCTGCATCTTTTCGATAAAAAATTTCTGCTAGATTTGATAATTTTTTTATGCTTCATGGACAGAAGTAAATTGAAAATAAATTTATTAAAATAAATATTTAAAATTTTACAAAGTAGGAATATGAAATCAAAAATCATTTTAACCTCATTTTTTTGGAAAGCTGCACTACGTCATCAGATTCAACATGGTTTTCTCTTTCTTCGGGATCTCCAATAAGGTCTTCGACATGGTCAAGGTGCTCAAGTTCATCAAGATCTTTATTTCCACTATTAATTTTAAAATTTGTAGTTGCTTCGTCATCACTTTCCTCCGAATCGCTGATTTCCTCTAACGGTTATGTTTCAGCGTTAGAACAGTTTTCGGACACGTGACAGTTGAAGCATAAAATGGAGCATTTTATTCTATGTTTGCGACAGCCGCATCTTTTACTATCACAGCCAGTTTCATAGCTGCAGCAGATAATCTTCAGTCTTCAGCAAATAAGTATATGATTTTTTTTAAATCATCTTAAAGTAGAGGTTTCAACGAAAAAAATTCCATCCTGAAGTGTTCAAAAATCAAAATTTCGTTCATCAACCTTTTTGATTGAACATTAGGCCTTTTTCTCAAATTAAATTCGCATAAAATCAAAAAATAAATATTTCGTTCCAAAAAAATTACAGCTTATTTGATACATAACAATGTCCATTTTAAACATAATATTTGTACTCGCAAACTCCTCTATAAATCCTTATTTTACTATAAGGAAAGTAACCAGACTGCAACCAAAGTTACAAGCCTGACGCGTTAAGTGTAATAATTGCATATTACCATCAAAACGCTAATGCTTCGATTGCAACAAACACCAGCCGAAAGATTGATCCTACTTAAAGGAGCTCTCTGGCCAGTCGTCACACACCATTTGCAGACTGCAGTTTCGAGCTGTTGACTCTCGTCAGTGCAAGGTAGGCATGCGACGACCGGCACGAGGATCCTTTGACCATTTGGTACATCCCGGTATTTTTACAATAGCGACATGTAAAATAGTCAGCAGGCGCCATCTAGTGGTCCAGTGTCTGTTGCAATCGAAAAATAAATAGCCTGACTGGGCTTAGCATATTTCAAATGTGCTTTTAGAGGGCGGAATATTAAACATAATATTTTTAGTCGCAAACTCCTCTATAAATCCTTATTTTACTATAAGGAAAGTAACCAGACTGCAACCAAAGTTACAAGTCTGGCGCGTTAAATGTAATAATTGCATATTACCATCAAGACGCTAATGCTTCGATTGCAATAAACACCAGCCGAAAGATTGATCCTACTTAAAGGAGCTCTTTGGCCAGTCGTCATACACCACTCAAGGTAGACATGCGACGACCGGCACGATTTTTACAATAGCGACATGTAAAATAGTCAGCAGGCGACATCTAGCGGTCCAGCGTCTACATGCCTACCTTGCACTGACGAGAGCCAACAGCTCGAAACTGCAGTCTGCAAGTGGTGTGTGACGACTGGCCAGAGAGCTCCTTTAAGTAGGATCAGTCTTTCGGCTGGTGTTTGTTGCAATCGAAGCATTAGCGTTTTGATGGTAATATGCAATTATTACACTTAACGCGCCAGACTTGTAACTTTGGTTGCAGTCTGGTTACTTTCCTTATAGTAAAATAAGGATTTATAGGGGAGTTTGCGACTAAAAATATTATGCTTAATATTCCGCCCTCTAAAAGCACATTTGAACTATGCTAAGCCCAGTCAGGCTATTTATTTTTCGATTGCAACAGACACTGGACCGCTAGATGGCGCCTGCTGACTATTTTACATGTCGCTATTGTAAAAATACCGGGATGTACCAAATGGTCAAAGAATCCTCGTGCCGGTCGTCGCATGCCTACCTTGCACTGACGAGAGCCAACAGCTCGAAACTGCAGTCTGCAAGTGGTGTGTGACGACTGGCCAGAGAGCTCCTTTAAGTAGGATCAGTCTTTCGGCTGGTGTTTGTTGCAATCGAAGCATTAGCGTTTTGATGGTAATATGCAATTATTACACTTAACGCGCCAGACTTGTAACTTTGGTTGCAGTCTGGTTACTTTCCTTATAGTAAAATCAGGATTTATAGAGAAGTTTGCGACTAAAAATATTATGTTTAATATTCCGCCTTCTAAAAGCACATTTGAACAATGTCCATTTTCACCAAATTCCATTAAAATCGAATCATTTCTGTGGGAGATAGAAATAAAAAATCAAAAAATTAGTTTTTAACGTTTCTCTCAATAGTCTTGAGGCTATGTTGAAAAATAAGAGAAAGAATATAATATAATAAAAAAGTTGTAGATCTTTCAATTATCTACAACTTTTGCATTTAACTTTTTTCGATAGGATGTTTAGTTTTGCCGGAAATCATAAAAAACCACGTTTCACCCCTAAAAGCACTTCTTTTTCCACCCCCACTCTACTTATGGTTATTTTTTGGGGTCCAATCGACTTTCCCCCATTTATAAACCATTAATTCTAAATTTTCAGACCATTCATATACTGCTTAAGAATTGTGTCGACTTTTGGCCTCTGAAAACAAGTTCAGTACTGGACTAGAATGCATTTAGTGTTTATGTATTTGGAAAAGTATGTTGTGGCAACTTTGTTTGGAATATTTTATTTTTTATGATAAAAAAAAAATACTCTGCAG
This sequence comes from Leptura quadrifasciata, assembly GCA_963675555.1. Classification (NCBI taxonomy): domain Eukaryota; kingdom Metazoa; phylum Arthropoda; class Insecta; order Coleoptera; family Cerambycidae; genus Leptura; species Leptura quadrifasciata. Next base: position 51,032,186 of record OY776678.1, read on the forward strand.
CTAAAAGACCATTGAAATATTTTCGGACTTGAGACATTTACTGAAAAAAATTTTGGTATTTTTATACTTTGATAAAACTAAACTTACGGCTTTTGGAGAATTCTCAACAACTTTCATTATTTTCGAAATTCGATAAAAAATGCCTAATACGTTCTTTGGATTTATAAAGATGTTAAATGGGGCCACTGTAAATACGGTGTGCTCTAGCAAAATTTTATTTAAATTTTCTAAACGAAGGAAACGTGGAAACATCAAAAACCCTATTTCAGTTGACTAATGGTGGGCGTAGATTATTGCTGGCAGTATTATTTACTATATAGCTCTCACTATCTCACTCTCAAAAAGGCATAGGACGCCAGTGGCGGTCCCAGAATTTCTACATGGGAGGCCATCGAAGATGGGCAGCACAACTGTGTACACGTAGCATCAGCTGCAAGGGGATTTAATGATTAACGCTTAAATAGTCGGAGACAGGACAATAAAAAAAATTATTTTGCCGGCGTTTCGTGTATTTGGCACACACTTTTTAAAAGTTTAATAGTTATAATGCAACATATTTAGGCACAATAATTTCATCATTATTAATGTTGAATATTGGCGTTGATGAAATTGTTATGTTTACAGATTTTTTTTTTATACATTTATTTAACGTCGGCCTATTTCCGCTACTGAGGCTTAACACCGACGCCTGTAGACGAGCTACCTCCAACCAGGAATTTTGCCGAACCTCTTCCCTTAAGAAGAGTAGGGATCTTTTACTTGCCTAACATTTAATAGACAAGGGACCGACGGCTTTACATCCCCTCCGAAGGATGGTATATCTCCTATACAACCCTCGCCTAAGGTTGTATAGCTTCCGCGTATACACTGATATACAAGCCGCTGGAAGATGTGTGAGGCGAGAACGCGGTTTCCGTTGGAATGGTCACCAATCCAAGTACTAACCGCGCCTGTCGTTGCTTTACATCGCATACCGAAGTATGTACATAGTAAAGACGCACCTACGCTCGCCCCACGTTTACAGATGTTGCATTATAACTAGGGCGACCATATTTTCCCCCAAAAAAGAAGCACAATGTTGGAAGTAGTTTTTTATCAAAGTTGAGGTTGAAGGATCCAAAAATGCGCCGCAGGCGAAATTTTCAGATTTTTCAAGATCAAACGGCCTTAAATTAAAAGTTAGAAGTTTTATTTAAAATAATATTGTCTTCGAAATATAGGTTTCGTGGGCACAAGGCTTAGAAATATAAAATACCATATATATTTGTATCAGGTAAACAGACCAAGTATTTTATATTCTAATACAAAATATAACAAAATAACAAATATGCTCTTCAATTTGTCCTCGACATACCTGCAACTACAGCACTTTAATCATCGCGTTGGTACCAGTTGCACTTTTGGGAACTTAGGATTGCTTTCAAAATTTTTGGAAACTGAAACATTTCGCTGCAACTCTTATTGATGTTCGTGCGAACTTGCATCACAGCCTCTAGTGTGAATATCTCCATTTACGACTTTTCTGAACTCCTATAGTCATTAATATTGGAGAGCAGTCGCTTAATCCACGCACTTGTCTCATGAAAACAAAAAACAAATTCCCATAAAATCTCCAAATTTTGAAATTTATTTTGACTTTATCCAGACTCTCGAGTCAGGCTAGCGATCTTCAGTGCGATAGTGCAAATATTTTCGGAATTCCAGCCAGCGATTTTATCTTCTGCGATATTGGCTTGCATTAGACCAACTTCGCTGAACAGTTCGTCTCCATTCAATACCAGACCTATGTAGTCCTTAAAAGCCTCACATGAACAAAAAAAACTTGATTTCATGAAACTTATCTTCTCAAATTCACACGTTCAAAAACGTTCAGCTTTTTTAAGTTTGAACTCCAGTTTTGAAAAAGTAAATGAAAATTTAAATTTCGAATTTTTTGTATCTCAAGAAAAAGAAGTACATTTAGGTGTACTTAATGAACCTTTTTAGGACAGTAGGATATTACCCGAAAAGAAAGTACTGTCTAACTAAAATAAGTACATATGGTCACCTTATTTATAACTATTAAGCCCTGAAGAAGTATGTGCCAAATAACCGAAATGTCGACAAAATAATGTGTTACTTTTTTATTATTCTGTCTCCGACAAGATTAATACAACACTACTGGGCATAGTTTATTGTGATATGTTGAAAATGAAAGCAGGATAGAGAGATCTTAATAACTGGTAATCGATAGATTTACAAAGTTCATGTGTCCATGGGGGGGGGGGCTATGCTCCCCTTAGAACCGCCACTGCAGGACGCCTACAATCTTAAACGGTAAATTTTGAATAAACAGAAATTTGCAAAAGAGAAAGCTTTAAAGATGTACCTGATTTCAAAGACTCCCTTATCTATAAGTTTAGTTAGAAGACGTAAATTTAAAGAAACCCACTCCTTTCAAACAGAAAAATTAAAAAAGCCACAGCAGAGTAAGGAGGGAAAGTGTCTACGTTCCAAATGAACTGATTTATTTTTATAAATACTTTATTTTCTCAGAAATTAATGGAGTATTTATCTATACTTTATGCTTATTATTATAGAAAATGTATAAATAAATCCCCCAATACAGATTTCCGGAAAATAATCATCAATTGTTGAAGAGACAAAAAGTTTATACCTAGATGAAAGTATAGTCGAGTTTAACAGAGCCTTCCGGTAAAAAGGGGGTCAATAACCGGTGGTGTTATCTGTTATCGGCACTCAAAACACGCAACAAGATCTTTACGACCTCATTAAAATACCGGTACTTTCTGTACTATTTCGTTCGCAAATTGATTCACTTACCTTTATGAGCATGCCGCTTAGCCCTGAACATAAACAGGCCTCTTTGGTTTGAAAAATAAAAAGATTTTTTGCTGGACAGCTTAGCTTAAAACTGCTGAGGCCGTAAATACACTTCATTTTTTGAAATTTTGAAGTTTGGGGGGTGCTTCAAATCTGCTGGTCAGGGTCTATGCTACACCCTGTATATGGTTTTCTATATGTTTAGTTCACTGATTGTTTAGTTTAATAGTTTATTATTTAGCACTGAATGTTTTTACTAACTTGAACAGGGCCAAAAGCTACACCCTGTAATATATTCTTCGTGGAAAAGAAAAATTTTTTTTAAAACGAGAGACAGAAATTTATTTACGTAAGCGTACGTATCAATAAAACAGTTAAAATTAACAAAGTAATGCAAGGTAACTTGTCGACAGTAGAAATTCCGACTTTAAAAATAAAATAGTAGCGTCGCGAATAATAGACAGAAAAATTGTATTGTAGGTTAAATTATTTGTTTCGGAAAAATTCATTTTTGTTTTATGCGCAGGGACAAATTATTAAAATTAAACTCTTTTTTATTTGGTTTCGGCCAAGGAAGCAGCACGGCGACTCGATTTAATTAATTTAAAAGTCGGATGGAGCAATGATTTAAACACGGGTTTTTGGTAACTTCAGTCGCGGAGCACAGAAACTAATTTTGAGGTTCACGGGAAACAGACTTAGTCAGAGCTCGCTAGGTTCGGCTATTTATATGGTTCGATGGGGACTTGGTGTGCAGAGGTTTGGAACGAGCTGGATGGATATACCCCGCTAGACACTTTGGACTCGATTGTGCAACATTGCATAATGCATTTTGAAAAATCAAACATTCGGGACAAAAAAGGGGAACTTTTTGATATTGTATAAATGAAGCTTGAATTGATTCGGGTTTGGAAGCTATTTGTAATAACTGCGAAAAGAATTGAATTTGGAAATGGTCCCATAAAGTATTCGAAAGTCTTTTAAGCTATGTTGATCTCATATGAGAATGTTCCTACGGGTACGTATTGAAATGAATGGAAAGTAAGTTTTGATATCAATCGGAACATGCAAAAGGGAAAGAAGTTTAGATAAATGTGCAGCTGGCACATCGGGAAAGTTTTGATGTATGATTTAAAATTGGAATGGGACATTAAATTTAAGAGAAAAATGCCTTATAAAAACTTTTAGAAGAGAGTAATAATCATTGTGACTTGAGGTGTGGAAAGTGCATGTGATATGAATCGAGTCTGCGAGGGAGTGTATTTTTTAGGGAGGGCAGTAGTTTGTAACTTTTGAGTTGTAATTTGGTGAATATGAATGTTGGAGTGAGATTGTCGATGAATTTGGACTATTTGTGAACTATCGGTATTATGTGAATTTTTCCAAATTTTGTTGACTGAAATTGTAATTTTTTGTACATTTAAATATTGTAATGACTTTTTTTTATAGTCTGACATGGGGATCGTGAACAATGAATTATTTTGAAAATTTTAAGCTTTTTGAAAATGTTTCTGTCTATGATTAGTGAAAGGTACTATAACAACCCACGGCGACAATAATTATGTCGTAAAGTTTTTGTTGCGTTTTTTGAGTGCCGATAACAATTCAATTCAATTCAATTCAATTCAATTCAATTCAATTCAAAAAGTATTTATTAATATAATGATAAAATAGTTGCCTCACCAGGACCTGCTCCGGAACCGATCGTGCAACCACTGCATTAACGCGGTGAGGGATCGCAGGATCGGGCGGAACAGACCTGGGTCAGCGAAAACAACAATTCAACAAAAACTAAACCTAGACTCCTTTTTAAATATAAAATAAAAATAGGTCATAAAATTAACAAAAATGCTTGAAAACAAGCTCAACAAAACTTATAAACTACACTAATTTTTTAAAAAACACTGGCGCACAAAAAACACTATTAAATTTGGTATCTGGACGCAGGCACCACAACTCGAACAAGGTGCCTTCCGCGAGATATTTCAATGCAGGGCTGCGCAGGGCTGGCCTAAACTTTGATTTTTAAAAATTTTGATTTCGAAAAGGTTTCAATTTTTTAAAAGGTGTGAAGCGAATTTAGAAACAAAAATGTACAAAAAGAAATGAAGAAAAACTAACAAACGCGACAAAAATACACAAACAGAAAAGAAGAGGGGGACAGGAGAGATTTAAGGATAATTAAAAGGTATGAAATACTAGCGAAAGGTGGATAGGATTAGAGAAAGGTATAGTTGTTGAAACTTGGCTATAGTGGTTGCCGGAAAATCGGTAACGTCTGGTACGGTAAGGGGTGTTTGATCCGAAATGGGGCATTGTGCTGTCTAATTTGCGTTATGTGTCTTGTTAGCGGACTATCGCCCAGCTTGAACGAGTAAAAGTTTTGAGAGATATGCTGGACGTAGTCCGCTATCGGGGTTATGTCGTTGCAGCGTGCGTATAGGTCTCTGAGGGAGGTGTATCTACCTGAATTTGATATGAGGCGCATGAATTTGTGCTCAAGCACTTTTAGCTTTTTCATAGTCGTAGCCGGTATGCTGCACCACACCGGCGCCGCGTATGTGATGGACGGCCTGACCACCATCGTGTACAACAGTTTTTTATTCTGTCTGTTAAGTCTGCTACCCCTGACCATGAGCGGATACAGACTCCTGGACAGGGAGTAGACCGTACGTATTGTCGATAACGAGTACCGATAACAGATGCACTCGACTATACATGCAACAGATTTGCCTATCGGACGGCCTCAGTGCAATGGAGGATGAGAAAATATGAGACTAGATTTGGTACGCCTGCAGTTTGCGGTTGTTTATATTCAATTAATTATCACTACGTTGTGTCACGTTATAAATAATCACGCGGACATGTCATCGAGCCCATTGTGTTTTAACGAAACTTGAAACATTAACATCGTGATGTGTACTGACAAAATCAGATGATAAAATATTTTTGATATGTCAATAAATAAATATATCTCTTTTCTTCTTTACTTCGGCCCAAGAGATATTTTGTGAATTGACCTGCAACTAATTAATGCCCAGGATTCTAAGACTTTTAACAAAGCTTGTGAGTATCCTGGGAGCTAGTTTCCCTATGTCTTCAGGCGTTAATTCCGCTTGTTCCAGGTATATTAGTCTAATATAGTTTCATAGCTTGCATTCACAACGTATATGTTTCTCAATCTCAGTTGTAGCATCGCAGTATCTGCATGTATCATCTACTGCCTTGTCCATGTTCTTGAGATGGTATCTCAAGGGGCAGTGGCTTATTGGAAGGCCTGTAATCAATTTTAATTCAGAATTTTCGAGTTCGGGAAGCCTTGTGGCATTCTTTGCCGAATATGTTACAAACTTTCTCGTTTGTCTTTAGCCTGGAGTATTCCTTTAGTAGGATTTTTTCTGTTCCTTTTACCATTTTTGGATCTCCTCGTTATGTGTCCCTTCGATAAGCCAGAAAACGGTTCAGGTCCGAAAAATGCTTATTCATTTGCTTCCATTCCCTCATGCCTTGGCAGCCATACCAAGGTGGTTGTTGTTATTTGCCAGTTGCTTCAGAGATTGTTTATATTCCCAATCAATTTTAGACTCGAAGGTATAGGACCTGTATCTTTTAAAGCTGCCTGGTTATCTGAAAGTATATAGATCTTTGCCCTTCGAATGCCTTTGTTAGGCATTCCTGGACGATCTATAGCGTAAATTGATGGAAGATGCTTGGGGTGTTGCCAAGGTCTCTAGCGGTCTCTAGTATTTAGGCCCCGCTATATCTACACCTACCCCTTCAGCCATCCTAGATCAATCTGTGTACCAGATGAGTGACCTTTTCTCCAACCGTAGTGCTTCGATCATGCTGTTTGATGGTTTTCAATCAGCACATCAAAGGGGCAGTCAAAGTCCGTTTGGTTGGCACTGGGTTTGGTCATGGACTCAAAATGGATAAGTTCCAAGATATTTAAGAGACCAACCAGACTGCCTGGTTTCAATTTAAGTGCCTAATACAGCCTTTAGGCACTATGTACTATCTCCCTCTTCTCAGACAAATGCAGTGCAAGTAGGTCGAGCATTGCCTCCAGAGCTGCTGTGGTCATTGCTTTCTCCTTTTAGCGAAGAGCACAATAACCTTTTTGCTCGGATAGACACCAAGTCCCTTTGGCGAGCACCATTTAGATATTATAATTACGCAAGACTTGAGGTCACAATCTCATATCTGCCTCTCACAGTCACGACCAGGTCATCAATATAGCCTTGAATTTTGATGTCAGAATTACTCAATTTATGGAGGAAATTACCGACCACCATGGATCACAACAAGGGTGATATGACCTGACTGCAGTCGCCGTGACCGACCCGCCCCCCACATTTGTGGTAATTATACTGCTTCTTAACATGGATTGTATCCATCTGATTGGTGCAGGCTGTGTTCCCCTTTTTCCGCAGCTCTTTATATGGATTCATAGGTATTGTCGAAAGCACCCTCTACATCTAAAGCACACATGTAGAGCATTTATTGTTGATTTGCCAGGTTGATAGGCAAATTGTTTTGAGTTCGTTTCTCATGTATTGATTCAATATTTTTCCATTATTTTTAGAAGATATGAGGTTGAGGTAATGTGACTTAGGCTCGTCTGGTGGATGCCTGCCTATTTTTGGAATAAACACTACCTTGACTTCCCTCCAAGCTTGGGGAATATACCCTAGAGTGTACCTTGCTTTGAATGTGCTTCTCAGGTATGAGACAGTTCCTCAATTCCATGTTGAAGCAGGGCAGGACAAATGCCATCTCCGCCTGATTATTTAAAGGGCTTCAAAGTAAATAGGTACCGCTCATTTAATTGTGTTATGGGTGAATATTTTTTCAATTAGCTATTCCCTCCTCTGGTAGAACCATATGCATCCTCATTCAGATAGGCCTGTGGAAATTCGCCTAGAAAGTGAGTAACTAAAAGTACTCTTATATTTTATTGTTGGCTCCCTGCATATTCACCATTGGGCTTTCCTATTCCATTTGAATGGTCTTCTGCGCGGACCTTTTGTAGAAGGACTGCTTGAGCTAATTCATTTATCCCTTCACAAAACATACATAACACATACACATAAAAATAGCTCCGAAACGCATGCGTTCGGCTGCAATACTTCTTTGAAAGTAGTGTTGCGGTCATGAGAACTGAAGACGTTGTTTGTCTGCGCAATATAGATGCCACGTCTATTGAAATACATTAACTAAGTAATGTATCTGGACGGCACAGTCGGACGATGCGGCCGGACGCAATTAAAAGACGCTGTACCATTATACACTTAACACTTGTTATGTAGGCAGCATAGATGATGTAATCGTTAGCATTAGTGTAAATATTGTTGACGAGGAGAGTGTGTCAAAAACAATACCTAAAATGAACTGTATATCTTCTTTTTATTTGATTTCATTGACAAATTTAAATAAAATAGTAAGTAATCAAGCAAGAAGATACAGTACAGATGGACATAGGAAAGGAATTAATAAAAAACACTTTTTCGTGTAATTGGTTATCCCATACTAAACGTTATCAACCTAAGTCTTGGAAAAGTTATTTTTTCGGAATGTTGGAAGATGTCTACAGTAGTACCAATACCAAACGTCCCAAATACTAAGTTAGCAGAGTATTTGAGACCCATAAAATAAATATTCTTCCTTTTGTGAAAAATTACTTAAATCAGTAGTGTATATGAATAGAATGGAAACAGCAACTAAACAAACCGGGCAAAGGAATATGTGCAGTATTTATAGATCTTAAAAGCGCTTTCAGCTTTCGAAACGATTGATAGGCAAATACTATTATTAAAATTAAAGGTTTATGGCTTTTCAAATACGGAGCTTCATTGATTTGAGAGTTATATTTCAAATCGTAAACAAATAATTAAAATGAATAATAATAAATCCGGACCTATTGTAAATGACATAGGAGATGATTCAGTTGACTCGCACATCTTAATAGTGGGCTATACAGACATATATTAATTAAGACATAATTCAATGGTTTTTAAAAATCCCAGCATATTTTCTACTTAGATTTGTTTTTGCAGCGTTTGAATTAAAAATCATGAAACACGATTTTTTGACATTTTTTGAAATTTAATTGTTAATAATTTGAAAACGTAACAAGATCAGAATCCAGAAATTGAGCCGAATAATATAATTTACCAGATTTTATCCTTTCTAAAATTACCGTGAAATTTCGGTCTATTTTGTTCTAATTTACCTGGTGTAGGTGTTATATATGTAGTAGGTACACAAACGAATTCCAATAGTGAGAATATTAACTGCAGTCATTGAAAATTACATTTTTTTAAATTGGAGGTAATTTTATTTTCTCATCTGTCGTCGGTGTCGGCTTGAATGTTTATCAACTAGTTTTGTCAATACTTTATATGTTATAACACTATAATGCAAACTATATAATCATAATTTTTATTGACAAAAGTTTACATAAAGTTTTATTACAAAGAAAAATAGAATAAAAAGAAGGCAAAATTCATTATAAAAATGGTTTTACAAGATGAGAAATGTAAAATTGACTAAATAAGTAGAAAACAGTTTTAGTGATGCCTTTTCTCGGATGAAAGTTAGTCCGGCACAATAAAAATATAAAAGCAATACGTTTTTTAAGTATTTATTGAATAACAGGGGTATTTAGGTCAATAAAATTGTATTTACGAGAATTATGGCAAAAAGTAAGGAAATAATAAAATACTGTGCAAAAATATTTGAAACGAAACCCAAATTTTGCATTGTAAAAATATCATAAAAAATAACTTAATTGTTCAAAGGTTGTAATAAAGAATACTACTAGATACATCCTAAAGCAGGTAAAAAGTGTGCAGTCTGACAAAAAATATTGCCAAAAATAATTCAAGTTTCTCTAAACGCAATAAACGAGATCCAATAGGAATATTATTGTGCCATAAACAAGTTGGGTGACTTTGGATTTCTAATAAGTATATTGTATTTAAGTATATAAATATAGATATATGTACATTTTCAGATGTCATGTCGAGGATAAAATAAAAACGAATACGAAATATACCTTATAAGATCTCTTCATATAAATTGAGTAAGAATAATGTCAAATCAAATTAATTTATGGAGTTGTGTGTGTAGTTTGTAATTTTTCACGACTTCACGACACATGATAAAAAATCATCTTATTGAATTGCATATTCAATAAATTATTCGAATATTAAATAATCATATAAATAACATTTCTTGTCCTATGCTGTCGAATAAAATTATTTCTTATCAGGATACCATCAAAATAATTTGGTAACATATATTATGTTACAAGATAGGTTAACAAATCCATAAACAAATTCTTTGTTTAACAGATAACCAATTTAACGTCTGAAGCTTTCGATTAATACTACTCCCAAAAATTACTAGATGTTTATTTAGTATTTTTTTGTAACCATTGAAATAAGCTTTTATAAACTGGCATGGGACATTTATTCATTCACGCCGCCGGAAGACATAAAAACATCAAAATTCATGCCAGTTTTATTGAAAAGCCGTAGCGATCGACAGCAAAAAATAGTTGTCAGTGTTTTGCGTATTGTTTGAGTTTTGCTAACTGTAATATTTAAAAATGGTTTATTTAAACAAAGTGCATAAAATAATAATTTTACAGATGGTTGGTTACGGAGATAGAATGCGATTACAGGAGAAAGTTGATCGCCTATTAAGAGAAAAATTCCTGATTTGCCGTCTATATCCCAAACTACAATTAGCAAAATTGAACAGCAGTTTCGCGAAAATGGACAAGCATGGCAGATAAAAAATCGGTCCGCGACAACTCGAACAAACTTTCCCACTTAGGAGCAGAAAGCCGCATAGTTTCCCTCCCTGCATTTTCTAGGAGCAACCGGCCATGTCATTTCATACCAGTATTAGGAGAATGTCTATAAGCCAAATTTAATCACAATCGTTAAAACCGTTTTAGAGGAAAAATTATTTAATTCCTTGCCCCTCCCCCCGCAACCTCCCTCCCTGCATTTCTTAGGTACAACCGGTTATGTGACCTTATGCTACTAAGTCAGTATTCCTGTGTTTAATTTGATTAAAGTTGTTAGATCCGTTTGAGGAAAAAAAATTATGAAATTATTTAAAACTCCCCCCTCCCCCAGCTTCCCTCCCGGTATTTTCTAGGAGCAACTGGTATGGTATGGTATTTCATATCGGTACTAGGAGAGCGTCCACGTACCAAATTTAATCAAAATCGTTAGAGCCCTTTTAGAGAAAAAATGATTTTCTATTTCTCTTCCTGTCTTTAAGGGTTTACCTCCCCCCATATTTGAGCTAGGATCGATTTTGCGATTTCGCTTCTAGGTGTGGCCGTCTTGAATACACATGTAAAATTTGAACAAAATCGATCCAGCAGTTTGGGCTCCAGGTGCGACCACAGGCAGACATTCTTAAAAACCACTTTCTTGGGTTCAGGGGACGTGAAAATGTGTAAATCCATCAAAAACTCAAACTCGAATTTTTATACGATCACCATACTTTCCTTATATACTATGTATATGGTAAAGTAAAAAAGAAGCTTCCAATGCAATGAGTAATGATGCCAAATTAGATATACTGCTTGAGTTTGAAGAAAATCCACATAATTCAAGTCGACTAGCAGCTTTAGCATTGAATGTTTCCCATTCCTCAATTATTCGTGTATTAAAAAATAAAATAAATCCCTATAAACTGATTCCAACTCAGGAGCTTAGTGAAGACGATTTTGATAGAAGAACGTATTTTTGTGAACATATGATGCAAACGTTATATAACAATATTATCCAACTAAAAAATGTTTTGTTTTCAGATGAGTCCACTTTTACTCTTCATGGCCATGTTAATCTTCAAAACTGCCGCTACTCAGCTAATGAAATCCTCACTGGATGAGAGAATTACATAGGCAAAATCTTAAAAAGGTTAATGTTTGGGCGGGGATAATAGGAAACCATGTCGTTGATGGCAATTTGAATGGAGATAATTATTTAGCTCTGCTTCAAAATGATGTTGTGCCAACTTATATCCTGCTTAAGCAAACCCACAAGTTCCAGCGGATATAATACGGTTCCAGCAGAATGGAGCACCACCACATTACCGAATCGATGTCCAGCAATACTTCGACTTAACATTTCTAAATCGGTGGATAGGGAGACGAGGATCGCTAGAATGGTCAACACGTTCTCTTGATCTTACACCTAAGATTTGTTTCTAAGGGAATATGTGAAAAATATGGTATACAATACTAAGCCACGCGATATAGCTGAGTGATATAGAAAATAGGTAAGAAAATCGGTTTTTCGCAAAAAACTCGGAAAGTATCAACTTTACTGTAAAATATGCACACATGAAAATTATAGGTAATATTTCGTTTTTTTTTTTAACTTCGTACGACCTATTGGGCCAAGATAATTTTTTAAAAAATTTTGACAGTTTCGTGACGCAACGGAAACGCGCGCGTTCTTCGCTAAAACCTCTAAAATGGTCGTTCGGATCGCAAAATGTTTCAAATGAAAGTTGTAGAAAATACGATTACGAACAATTTCCTTTTATTTTTCATTTCCATTCGATCAATATTGGCAGAGATATGAATTTTTAAACATCTTTATAGGGCGTTAACGGAACACTTGTTTCATAATAAAATCGATAAAAACTTGAAAACGATAGATCGTACGCATATAGTGTATGTAATGAAAGTTAAAGAAAATATGAATTTTGACAAATAGCTATTTTTTTATTGGTTTTAGGCAATAATGACACTATAGGTTTTTTGAAGAAGATTAAACTATGGTTCACGAGTTATAGCTGTTTAAATTTATGAGCAAAAATTTCTTTTTTATTATTAAGATTTTCCTGCAAGAACTATGCATAACAATTTTTTAAACATTGGTTTTGACCTATTTTTATTAGCTTATACACATACGACAGCAATGCAATTCGCAATAGTATAAGTCGTTCGCAAGGTATATATTCTTAAAAAAAAAAAAGTTATTAAAAACTGTTTTTGTTCAGAACAATTGAACCAATATTATTTTTTAATTCGTTTTTTTGTATATACCATCATTTCCTTTGACTTTACGATAAAATTTCATAAGACCTAAATGAAAGCTTACAAAATTTCCTACAAAAAACACTTTTTCGTGTATGATTTTCAATAAGTAGCGACAAGGATTTGACGATTGAAAATGCGGTTGATTTTTAATTTATAGCAAACAGGCAATTTTCGTCACGTTTGAAGTACAAAAAAGTACATTTAATATTTTTAAACTTTTTGAGGTATCAGAAGTTATTCAGTGAGCATTTCTGAGTCATTTCATACTGGGCTCATATTTTTTAAAAAATTGTTATGCACAGTTCTTGCAGGAAAATTTAATTTATAATAAAATAGAAATTTTTGCTCATAACTTTAAATAGCTGTAAGCCGCGAACCATTCATCGTATGAAGGTCACTTGGAGATTATTTTACAGATAATTCAATTATCTTCAAAAAACCTTTAGTGTCATTATTGTCTAAAGCGAATCAAAAAATAATTTATCAAATTCACTTGAAAATGACAATTTTTCATGTTTTTCTCTTTTATCTCCATTCACTCGTTATCAAAACGATTTTGTATATACACCAACATATTCAAAATTAGATTTTCTTTAACTTTCATTGGATGCACTATATGCGTATGATCTATCGTTTTCGTCGATTTTATCATGAAACAAGTGTTCTGATAGCGCGCTATAAAGATATTTAAAAATTCATATCTCTGCCAATATTGATCGAATGGAAATGAAAAACAAAAGGAAATTGTTCGTAATCGAATTCTCTACAACTTTCATTTGAAACATTTTGCGATCCGAACGACATTTTTGAGATTTTAGCGAAGAAAGCGTTTCTTCCGTTGCATTGTAAAACTGTCAAAATTAAAAAAAAAATCTATCTCGGCTCCAATAGGTCGTACGAAATTAAAAAAAAAAAAACGAAATTGTGCGGATTTTTATTACCTATAATTTTCATATGTACATATTTTACTGTAAAATTGATACTTTCCAATTTTTTGCGAAAAACCGATTTTTTTAAAACTATTTCCCTCCCCTCCGCCGGTGGCTACAGGTGGGGACTTTTGATATGTTAAAAAGTATCACAAAATAAGCAGGTTCCCAAAATTTCAGCCCGACCTGAATTATTTCATCCAAATCGACAAATTTCGTTCCATTTTATTGGACTATAAGTATATGGTCGGTATATACGTGAAAAACAGCTTAAAATCTCAATTTATATTGAGTGAATGTAATGATACTGTGGAACACCTTTGGTTAAAAGTAATTTTTCACAATAAAATTATTGCTATTGGAAATGTGTATAGACTTCCAAATTCAAACTCTGTCATATTTTTAAATGATTTTGAAGATTTGCTCTCCGACATTTACTCACAATTTGATAATATTATCTGCGTGGGCGACTTTAATATAAATATGCTAAATTTAAATACAAACTCACATACAAACTGCAGCGCAATTCTAGAGTCCTTTAATCTTAACCAATTAATTAATGAACCTACTCGCTTTTCTGATACTAGCATATCCTTATTAGATTTAATTATCACAAATTTTGAGGAAAACATATGTGAATCTGCCGTTGAGGATACCCAAATTTCAGATCATTATTTATTTAATAAAATGTAAATTTAATCTCAATACCTCGGAAAATGTATTAAAGAAAGAAATATCATACAGATCTCTAAAAAATATCAACCACTTTCAATTTCAAAGGGAACTTGGAGTCACTACCTTGGAATTTAATTTATGATACAGATAATATTAATAAAAAAATTTCAATTCTTAACCACAATATTATTCATTTATTTGCATGCGCCTATAAAAACATTCAATTCAAAAAAGTATAATTATGCTCCTTGGATAACGGACAACATTAAACTGATGCAAAAATTAAGAAACAAGGCATTACAGAAATTTAAAAAGTCTTTACCCGAACATTGGTCATATTACAAAGAACTAAGAAATTTTACAAATACTGCAATCAAATCCAAAAAAGGGGTTATCTAAAATATAAATTCGAAAGGGAAATGGAAGGAACTTAAAAAAATAAATTTAACAAAAAATAAAATTAGTGATATTCCTGACAAATTAAGTAATGTTAATGAAGTCAACAATTTCTTTATTGACTCTACCAAAAATAATGCTCAGCCTAATGATGATATAATAAACTTTTACATGTCTAATATTAAAGCAGGTTTAAATGATACTTTTACATTTGAAGAAATTACAGAGGCAGTGATTTCCAACGTAATTTTGAATATAAAATCTAAAGCATTTGGGACCGACAAACTCAATATCACATTGATTCAATTATGCTGTCCTTTTCTAGTCCCATATATTTGTCACATCATTAATAAATGTATTGCCATGTCATATTTTCCCACCAAATGGAAAGATGCCGAAGTTATACCTCTTCCAAAGATAAACCAACCTACGGCAATTTAGCCATCTTAGATCAATTAGTTTATTGCCAACTCTATCAAAAGTTCTAGAAAAAATTATGGAACTACAGATCATATTTAAATTTTAACAATATATTACCAATAAAACAATCTGGGTTCAGGCAAGGTCACAGTTGTGCAACAGCATTAGCAGATGTAATAGATGATATTATTACAGCATATGATAATGACAAAATATCATATTAATGTTATTGGACTATTCGAAGGCATTCGATATGATTAACTATAAAGTACTATTATCCATATTACACTTCGTAGGTTTCAGTGAAAGTGCCAATACATTCTTATCTTCATTTTTAAGCGACAGATTTCAGCAAATAAAAATAAATGATCAGGTTTCTACTTTACTTAAGAGTTACGACTGGCGTTCCGCAGGGAAGCATATTAGGACCGCCCTTATATACGATCTACACATCCAATTTCACAGAATCTTTAAAATCTTGTAGTTGCCATTTCTACGCTGATGACACATTATTGCTCTTTTAACAGTGAAGAAATGGTACAAGCAAATGTATTAATAAACCGTGATTTAAGCTGCCTTAATAAAATTTCGACTGAACATATGTTAAAAATTAACCCTAACAAATCATCAGCTATTCTATTTTGTAAAGAAAACATTAGAAATCACGTAACAAATATTATTAAATTAAAGATAGGCTCTGATAATATATTACTGAAAAATCATTGTAAAAATTTGGGTTTGATCATTGACACAAAAATTATATTTAAAGAACATATCACGTACAAGCTGCAAAGAGCATACAGCTCTTTGAAATTAATTTATAATCAGACAATATGTAGATCGTGACGTCAAGAAAATGTTATATGACTCATTTGTGCTTTCCCATTTTGATCATTGTGAGTGCGTTTATGGACCATGCTTAGACAACGACGATGTCCGGCGTATACAAAAGGCGCAAAATTCATGTATTCGTTTAATTTATGGCATTAGACGGCGGCAAAGGATATTTCATAAACTCAAAAAATCTTCATGGCTTTGGCGGGGGAGTGAAAGAACGAAGAAACTGATCCGACTTGCAATTATTGATTATTGTGATATTGTCTAGTTATCGTTATTTTGTGTGGGCATTGGTGGAAGAACAGAATCTGGATTTATTCAGAATTCTGAACCATTTACCCCTTTATTTACGTTTGAAGTAGATTCTTCCGGGTCTTGCCGTGGTCTTGTCGTGGATCTACTTCATTAGACAACGGCCGTGAAAACCTGCATTCTACTATTGTGTAACTTGTGTTTTTTTTTTTCATATTATTGTATCTATTTTCTTTGGGTAAATAATAAATTTATTGTTATTATTATATGAAATAGGAATATATATCCGACATATTATTATTACAGTCACATTTAATATCTGCCTATAGCCACTACTCGTGTTTTATTAATTTCATTGTTCAATTTCATGTTTTTTTGGAGTGAACTCCATAATTTAATACCCGGAACAACTTTCAGATTGCAGATGTTGAATATTAATTTCAATTTTTCGAATACTTCTCATCCTACTTTTCGAAGTACGAATAATTCCAGGCTCTTGATTTTACTTGCCAATATTTAAGCCACCAGTTTTTAATTTCGTATAGATACCAGTAACCCTTTGTCATTATTAAAATATCACACTTTTTTCTATGTTCTCTTATTGTAAGCAAATATAAATGTATTAGCTTGCATTGTAATGTTGAAATGTAAAGGTGGTTCAACTTTTAGCAAAACTTATGAATGGAGTAACGAAAATCATCTTTAAATCCCCTCCTTTGGTTGGAACCCATTATCAGATAAAAGTTGTTAAATCCGATTTATGAAACAACTGGTGTAGAAAAGTTGAGTTTTATACAATTCTTGAAATATCCTTGGAAGTTTTAATAGAAAGGATTAAAAGACAATATGGAAACGGCTTTGTTCCAGTTCAAAGTTGCTCTTTTTGTTATAGAAATATTATTTCGCAAAAGGGTTTTAAACAACTAGATGACAGGTAGTTTCCGGTTTATATGAAGTGTGCCATTTACGGACATTCATTGTTCAATTTGTTTACACATAACAGATTTAGAGAAATCTTTAACTAAATATTTGTCGTGACCAGATAAAAACAGTCAGTGAAACAGAGGGAATTAAAAATAGGTAACACAGTATTATATCTTTTGAAGCTCAATGTCAATATCTAGGTACAACTTATATAATAACATCGAAAGCAAAAAAATAAGAGATATATATATAACATGGGATTTTCGCGTTCTTAAAATGATGTAAGAAGTAAAACAACAGTTTTGGCTAAATACAGGTTGAGTACTGAGGAAGACATTTATATCCCGAATGGACTAGAACCAATTAACGAAAATGAAGTAAATTATATACATGCCAGTATTAGCAATCATATGCGATTTTCATTCGATTGACAATCGCACATGTATCGCGTTAGGAATAATAATTTATAACTGCACTACGAATTTTGTTTTCTATGGAAACGAATTACCAATGTGGAAAATTCAACTTACAGGGCCTATCAACAGTATAGCGGTAAGTAATAATAATAATAAAATACACGCAATCTTGTGAAAATACTATTGCACTCTCCGCCGCACCACAGGCAGGTTGTTCATCCGAGCCCGAGAATCTGAGCGCAAATGGCACTAAGAAAATGAGGTGTATTAAAAATTCGATTGCTCGAATACTATGAGACCTAGCGAGCTGAATCTTTTTGCAAAAACTTTTCTATAGTTTTGCCTACATTTGACTTCATATATACATACATAAATTTTGAATAGAGTCGAGTAAACTCTAACTTGGCGGGTCCAAAGGTCGCTTCGTCGTATGAAGTAAGAAACTATTTACTCGATAGCTCAGGTATAACAGTGGTTCTCAAACAGTTTACAACAATTTACAAATGATTATATGTCTGTAACTGTAATGCAATCGCTAAATAATTGTACAAAAATATTAAAGGTGTTGTCATAAAATATTAGGAAATATGAATTTACTAATTTCGTTGTTTTAATGTAATTCTGATTATACCGATATAGGCTCGGGAACAACTGAAACCGATAACAAAAAATGAATTGTCCAGTCAGTCAATAACAATGTTAGTTATTAGAAGAAAAAATATAATAGAAAACTAATATTGTTACAGTTCAATATGTTGGTGCTTAATTCTGCTAACTGTTCTGAGACTTCTGTTTAAGGCTTCAGAAACTCTTTCATGAATTCGTACAGGAGGTACCAAGGGTCCCTTGTTTTCCTTTTCTTTTGTAAAATAATGCATTAAATTTAATACCAATTTCTTTGACTGTTCATTTAAGACGCCTAATTTAGTTGCCATATTTACCAAATATTGTATTTTTATAATTTATTGTTATTCGAAATAAATATTTACACACATATCTAATTTAGAAACCCGGACACATTTAACGTTAAATAGAATGACCGGCTTAGCGACCCTCCAAACCGCAAACTGTAGATGGTACGTCTGTTTATTGGATAAAAACTATAGATATGCCACGCCCATATCATCAGGTGATATAGGAATGGGCTGTAAAAAATACTACAGCTTTGGCACACCGCGGTAAACTGTTCGGTCTACCTATTTATTTAGCAAGAAATAAAACACGAAGGATTGAGGGCCTATGGCCTATGTAATGTATAATAAATTTAAAAAATGGCTGTGGATATTCGTCTGACAAGCGAATAAATAACCAGACCATAAAATACCAAGGGATAAACTCGCGCGGAATAATACAAGAAAAATGTTTAACGAAAAGAAAGTTTTAACAAAACTTGCGGCGCGGATTAATAAAATAAAATGTTTAGAAGAAAAATGTTTAACTTTTAATATAATAAAAATTTTTAAAAAATCGGTAGGCAACAGGATTTGAACCCGGAGGTTTTATTCCCTTTACTCAATCAATCAATAAAAACATTTATATTTAATTCTTATATACATGTATGGCCTCGCCAGCTCACGTCCCGGGACCAGTCGATCAACCGTGACGTGAATCGTCGCGGCGGATGAAAGACTGGACGGGGCGTGTCTGGTTTGGCGGCTAAAAACAATTTGTAAAGGCAACACCTTTCGCTGCGCAGGGCGAATTAAAATGCTTAATCTACTTTTAAAATATTCCTCTTGGAGGAATTTAAAATACTAACACTATAAACATTAACACTTGTCGAAGAAACACTTAGAAATTTTGATAGTTGATGCGGGAAAAGAGAACTAAGCAAAAAACCCGCTTCAGACAACTACCGCAGGACATCCCAGATGCCAGTATATGATTTAAAAAATTGAGATTGAGGTGGGTACTTTTGAATTTTTTAAATTTAGTTCTGTAATGGATAATGAAGAGGAATTTAGAAACAAAAATAAACAAACATAAACGAAGACAGGGACAGAAAAGAGTCGAAGGTTTTAAAATTTAAATGATAGAAAAGTTAAATAGAAGAAGTTGTGATAGATGGAAGGTTGGTTAGAGAGGTTGCCGGAAAATGGGCAGCGCCTGGTATGGTAATTTGTGTTTGATCCGAAAGGGTGCATTACGCTCTCTAATTCGTGTACTGTTGCGGGTAAGCGGACTGTCGCCCAGTTTGAATGCATAAAACTTCTGAGATATTTCCTGAATGTAGTCCGCTATTGGAGTTATGTCGTTACAGCGTTCGTAGAGGTCTCTTAGGGAGGTGTATTTACTAGAATTGGAAATGAGGCGCATAAATTTGTGTTATAAAACTTTTAGTTTATTAAATGTCGTGACCGATGTGTTGCACCACACCGGTGCCGCGTATGTGATTGCCGGCCTGACCACCATGGTATAAATTAATTTTTTGTTTTGTCTGCTTAGTCTGCTACCCCTGACCAGGAGTGGACACAGACTCCTGGACATGGAGTAGACTGTCCGTATGGTCTCGTTGATGTGAGTATTGAACGTCAGTCTTGCGTCCAGTCTGACCCCCAAGTACTTCACACACCTTTTAATGGGAATTTGGTTTCCCCCCATCAGAATTGGCGTTAAAACTCTATTTTCGGTGAAGCGGCGTGTGAAGACTATTGCTTCCGATTTCTCGGCATTTACCCGAATCTTCCACAGGCCGTAATACGCCGTGGCACGGGCCATGTGTGCTTTCAGCAGCATGTTTGCCGCTTGAGCATTGTGTGAGTGAGCATACATGGCCGTATCGTCGGCGTACTTAGCCAGTTTAGTGTTCGGGAACTCCGGGAAATCGCACACGTATAAATTGTATAGTTTCGGCGACAGGCACGACCCTTGGGGAAATCCCGCGCGAATGTCCCGCCGTGTTGATAGTTTGTTATTCACTCGGACTTGCAGGGATCTACCTGTTAGGAACGAGTGAATTAGTTTGATTATGTACGTCGGAAAGTTGTAGTCGTGCATTTTGTAGAGTAGGCCCGGGATCCAGACGGTATCGAAAGCCTTCTCAATATCGAGGAGCACCATGACGGTGCTCTTCCCAAGGTTGTATTGTACAGCGACGTCGTTAACTACCCTAGTGACTTGTTGCACCGTGCTCCGACCCCTCCTGAAGCCGAATTGAGACTCGTCGTTGATGTGAAGCTCATCCTGAGCATGGTCTAGTCTGATCAGCACGAGCTTCTCCACCAACTTGGAGATCGCCGACAGCAACGTGATAGGTCGATAACTGCCGGCGAGCTTCGCGTTCTTGTTCGGCTTCAAGATGGGCACAACCACGGCGCATTTTCACTGGCTGGGCCAGTGTTGCAGTCGCAGGATCGCATTAACGATATACGTCAGCTGCACAATACCCTTCCTCGGAAGATATTTGAGCAGCTTGTATTCAATGTCGTCTTTTCCCGGCGCTTTGTTATTAGGTAAAGTCCTGACAATTTTTGCCACTTCCGAGGG
This sequence comes from Leptura quadrifasciata, assembly GCA_963675555.1. Taxonomy (NCBI): domain Eukaryota; kingdom Metazoa; phylum Arthropoda; class Insecta; order Coleoptera; family Cerambycidae; genus Leptura; species Leptura quadrifasciata. Next base: position 51,053,419 of record OY776678.1, read on the forward strand.
TTTGACCATGATCTTGAGAAATTCACGTCTAGTCAATTGTACATCATGGCCAATAACTTGGTTAATGTCATTTTCGATGCGGTCATGTTCTAAATTATTTGGGGCGTTCACGTTATGTATATTATGTTATGTATGGTAGTGAAGCGCAAGTTATAGCCTCTCCTACTCAATTGTTAACCTCACCTTCGCGATGAGTTCAATTCGAACTTGGTGCACCCTGTTTTCACTAACGAGGCTCTAACGACCGAGTAAGGGCGGAATAACCCTTACCTTTTGCCGTGAGCACATCCACCTTCTCACGAAGAGTGCGGTAAAAATAACCCACCGCACACAAAGGTTGCTTTTGGAATCGTTTGGTTACCCCATCGTCGCAGTCTCCTTCTGTGCCATGGGACCACACCACTCGCCTTCCGCAACCGAGCTGGTCAGTTGCTTACCTGCTCCAGCTAAAACTTCAAATGCAGCTTCGTTTTCAGTCGATTAAGGCTTTAAAAAAATGATGGAGCGTTCAAGTGGGACAAAATCATCCGGAGGTAAAATACCCTCCCGATCGGATCTCCGGGGGAGGGTGCCCACAGGGACACCTCATCGAATGTCGAAAAAACACCGACAATTTAAATCCAAGAAAACTAATTCTTTCATCTACGGCGCTTGGAATGTTCGTACTTTGAACGACAGCACTCGCACCGATCGGCCTGAAAGAAGAACTGCTCTAATAGATAGAGAACTTCACCGACTCAATGTTGACGTTGCAGCTCTCAGCGAAACTCGATTTTTGGAGGAAGGCTCTCTCACAGAAAAGTACTACACCTTCTATTGGAAAGGTCTTCCCACCAATTCAAGAAGACAACATGGAGTAGGATTTGCCGTTCGGAATCAACTTGTATCCAACTTAACACAAGTACCACAAGGCCTATCCGAGCGTCTAATGCTGCTACGCTATGAGCTATTAGATGGCAACGCGGTAAAACTAATAAGCGCCTACGCTCCCACTCTGGATGCCAGTCACGAAACCAAGGAAAGCTTCTATCAACAGCTGGAAGAAACCCTATGTAGAATACCTAAAACGGAACGACTCGTTATTCTTGGCGATTTTAACGCTAGAGTAGGGAGAGATGCAGACACCTGGCCAGGCATCATAGGCAAGAACGGTTTGGGCAACATGAACGCTAACGGTCAACTACTCCTAACTAAATGCGCCGAACATGATCTAGTTATAACAAACACCATTTTCCGACAAAAGGATAAATTTAAAGGCACCTGGCGTCACCCCAGATCGGGTCACTGGCATCTACTGGACTATGTTATCGTACGTAGGAAGCATCTCAAGGACGTCCAAATTACAATGGCGCGCATTGATAGCGAATGTTGGACCGATCATCGTCCTGTTGTCTCTAAAATGAAAATTGTTATGAGACCCAAACACCGAAGAACTCAAGTAAAACGTAGACTCCGTCTCTGTATTAGTAAATTGCGTGACCAACAAACCGTCGAACAGCTAAAGCAAAAAGTTCAAGAGAATCTGAGTGCACTGGAAGAAACCAATTCTGTAGATGTCGCTGCTACCTGGACACAAATTAAAGACAGTTTAAAAAGTGCGAGTGAGGAAATTCTTGGCACTGCAGCAAGTAAAAAACAGGAGGACTGGTTCAATGATAATGAAGCTTTTATACAAGAACTACTTGACCGCAAACATATTGCCTTACAAAACGCTATCAACCACCCCAACGACTCATCAAAAGCAGAAGCTTTTACCCAATCTAAGTATGAAACGCAACGCGAAATCAGAAGAATAAAGAACGAGTGGTGGGCAAGCAAGGCCAGAGAAATTCAAAGGTACGCCGATTCACACGACTACAGGAATTTCTTTCAAGGAGTAAAAGCAATGTACGGCCCCAGTCGGAAAAATATGTGCCCTATTAAAGATTTAAATGGAAATCTCCTCAAAGAAGACCAGGAAATAAGAGCCCGATGGAAAGAACACTACTCTAACATTCTTAACCAGCAAAGTCAAGCCGATCACGATATTATAAATCTTATCCCTCAATATGACATCTTCGAAGACTTAGATAAACCACTAACAACGGAAGAGATCTTAACCGCCATTGGGCAGCTAAAAAATAACAAATCTCCCGGCGCCGACTCACTCCCAGCTGAGATCTTTAAAGCTGTGTCGTCAGAGCTCATACCCTACCTCAAAAAACTGTTTGATGTCGTGTGGGAAAGTGGTCAAACTCCGCAGGAGTTTCGTGATACACTTTTAATCAACCTCTTCAAAAACAAAGGGAGCGCTGCGGACTGTGGAAATTACAGGGGTATAGCTCTCCTGGCTATTGGATGGAAGATACTCACTAAAGCGATGGCAAATAGGCTAACACCTGTTATGGAAAAGCTACTTCCTGAAACACAGAGTGGCTTTAGACCAAACCGAGGCACATCGGATTTAATCTTCACACTTAAACAGCTTCAAGAAAAAGCACTCGAACATCAAGGAGAAATTCACATGGCCTTCATTGATTTAACCAAGGCGTTTGACGCGGTGGACAGGGAAGTGCTCTGGAAAATTATGTTCCGCTTAGGTATCCCTAGAAAATTTGTGGAAGTATGTCGCAGTCTACATACAAACAACAACGCCCAGGTTATGTATAATAATGAGGCAACCGAACCTTTCCAAACCCTCACTGGAGTTAGGCAGGGATGTGTCCTGGCACCCCTACTCTTTAATTTGTTTACCACTGCTCTAACAATTATTGTTGACAACAAACTGACAGTCAGAGGAATAGGTCTCAGATACCGTTTTGATGGCGGTCTCTTTAACATAGGGCGCTTTAGAGCTTTCACGAAGACACGCACACGATTCATTTGTGATCTCCAGTATGCGGATGACTGTGCACTTTTAGCCTCTACGCCGGAAGAGCTTCAAGAACTTTTAGATGTGTATGCCCAGAGCTATGATTCCTTGGGACTTAAAATCAACATTGGAAAGACTAAGATTATGTCAACTCCTCATCAAGTGAACCAAATAGACTATTACACTTAACGGAAGTTCTCTTGAAGTGGTGGATCAGTTCAATTACTTAGGCAACGTTGTTAATGACAAAGCAAACATAGACAGCGAGATTCGCAATAGAATTAACGCTGCATCTAGAGCACTCTGGGGACTTAGAGAGAGAGTATTTGACAACCACGACCTTGCTTTGTCAACGAAAATGGTTGTCTACAGAGCAGTTGTCATTCCAACACTGCTATATGGATGTGAAAGCTGGGTCACTTACCGTTGTCATGTGAAAGAATTAGAACGTTTTCAGCAAAGACACCTCAGAAGTATGATGAAAATCCGTTGGTTCCATCACATATCAAACGTGGAAGTACTCAGGAGAGCAAACAGCCTTCCAATTTAGGTGCTTATTTCAAGAGCACGTCTAAGATGGGCAGGTCACGTTCATCGTATGCATGATAACCGCCTTCCTAAATGTACACTTTATGGTGAATTGCTAAGCGGTAGAAGAAGGCGTGGCGGTCAACGAAAGAGGTTCAAAGACGCTCTCCATGGAAATCTAAAATCCTGCGGTATTGCAGACGAGCAATGGGAACAACTTGCAGCGGACAGAACCGAATGGCGAGGGGTTGTGGCCAGCTATCAAGGAAATGCTGCTGCAAGAAGGCCGAATCCAAGACCTAACCAGGTCTATGTTTGTCCTGACTGCGGTCGACATGTGCTCTCCCGAATTGGCCTCTATAGCCATAGTCGTGTGCACCGTAGATGAATGGGAATTACAATAGACTGCACCTTTTACTTGTTTTTTATTGTACACAATTTATCGACTGCAACATTTTTATACTCGGACTCGAGTAACGGCTAATAATAATGTTCAAACTGTGTCGCTAAGTCTCTCGCTTTTTGCATGTCTGTCAACGCAGTATGTCCACGCTTGTCAGCGCGGGAATGGCTTCCCGCGTATTTCGCAAGGCCCTCGTCAGCTTCCACAGCGAGTTGTCTTGATGATTCAAGGCTGCCAATTTGTCCCCCCACCTCTGGTTTCTTGCAGTGCTAATGGCGGTCCTGATCCGCCTTTGCAGCCTGTTCATCTCGACTTTAGCATCGGCATCACGATTTCGCTGCCAAAGCCGTCTCAGTCTGTTTTTTTCTCGAATGTCTTGTAGGTCCGCTTCGTCGAGTCGGTCTTTGTAGGGATTTATCGTTATCGTTGCTGCAACACCCGGCTTGGCACGCTGCAATATCCTTGTGAACTCCTCCACGGCATTTTCCAGCTCGGCGGAAGAAGCGATAGTGTTGGTGATTTGTAGGTTTGTGTTAATATGTGCCTTATAGAGGCGCCAGTCGGCGCCTCTATAAGAAGTGATTTTACGTGTTATGTCTTCCTTTGGCATATCATCCAATTTCAGAAGAATTGGATTATGGTCGGATGTGAGTTCTTCCAATGCCTCAGGCGGCGTAGAATTCCTCACGCCCTTATTGACCACTATGTCAAGGGTGGTTGGTGTTGTACCGTTATCAGGAAAATGCGTGGGATCGTCCGTATATTGTAGCACGACGTTATGATTATTGACATAGTCAAACAGAGTGTTGCCGTTGGCGTTGTTGCGATGGCAGTTCCAGTTGCGATGCCTAGCGTTAAGATCGCCTATGAGTAGGCAGCGTGGGCCAGCGTTCAACAAATTATCAATACAACCCGCTGTGAATCCGTTCTGGGGCCTATTGTACGCGGCGACGATACTCACGCCGCCCTCCAGCGTCACACACACGTTTTCCACGGTGGTATTCCGCAGAATCCGGTGTGTGTGCGCGATATCGGACTTTATGAGCACGGCCACCCCACCGCCTCTGTTATTGTCCACCCTATCGTTGCGTATTGTCGTATACCCTCGAACGCGCAACTTGTCACATCTGATCAGTTTCGTCTCATTTAGGAGCATAATGTCAATTTTATGCCTCGCTAGATAATTGATAAGAAAACAAATTTTGTTACCAACACCATTTGCGTTCCAAGAAGAAATTTTAATTTTAAAAGGCATCGTCTGGGATGTTAGAGATGAAAGCATATACTACCTGAAATTTTTGTCCAGCAGTAGTGCATTCACGGAGCTGTTGAGTCAGTTCCCTCATCCGCATCAACAATTGCTCCAAGTTGACCAGGACGGCTATATTTTTTGCTTCCTGCTGTATTAGGTTAAAGGCCGCCATCTCTGGCATTTTTCCTCCAGGGGTCGGCAGCAGTGGCGGTCTTCTTTGCTCCCTTTGTGTTTCCCTAGGTTGCGTCGGCTCAGGTTGCGATGGAGGGGTGACGGCGGCGGCCTCTCTAGCCCTTAATCTCTCCTCCCACTTGTTAGTTTTGGGCTGGGGTGCAGAGACATATTTCATTGCCGGGGGAGGGGGTACCCTTGTGTTTCTTCTTTCTAAGTTCTGTATCTTTTTAATATAGATGGGGCACTTTATACTATTGGCAGGATGTACCCCATCGTAATTTACACATTTCGCTGGCAAATCCGGTGATTTGATACACACACTTGTCAAGTGATCGCCGGCGCACTTCAGGCATTTGGGGGCCACTTTGCAGTTTGTAGTAGCGTGTCCCCATTCTTGGCACCGGTGACAATGGATTATGTTTTTATTGTTTATATGCCTTTCCCAGGTTACCTTTGTGTGGTCAAGGAACCGAACTTTTGCTTCTATTTCCTTCAACGTTATTTTACTGTCCGTCACGACCATGTAGAGGGGATTTTTAGTTCCCCTTAGAGTGTATAGATTTTTCACGTTAATTTTGTGATCGTTTTTGAGTTCCTCTATTAACTCTTCTTTTTCTATTTCGTGGTACAAGCCCCGGAGGATGAAGGCGTGAGTCTTGTCCTCACGGGGCGTATACGTATGATACTCTATATTGCAGCTTGCGAATTTTTCATTAACATTCTCCCAGTCTTCTTTGCTCTCTACCTGGAGGGAGGTAGACATGGACGTGTGTCTCCAAAAGTACTTGCCTTTAAGGTTCAATGTGAGATAGTTATTCATCTTCTTGTGGTCGGTAAAGCGGCCATGGACAACAATGGGCGGTGGTCTTCTCTTTGGTTGCTCTGGTGTTTTGTCTGGTGACGGTTGGGGTGGTACTGCCTCCATATCCTCGTCAACTTGGGCTTCCCCTTCAAAGCGGTTCCTGACTTCGAGTTTTTTAAAGGGTTCTGGTGCTTTGGCTACTCTTGATGAGCCTGGGTGTGTGAAGTTGGGATCTGCTTCATCTCTTAATGTTAATTTGGATTTTTTGTTACGGACAATAAATGTTTTCCCTATATCACTATCATTTCCGTCTGCTCCCTGTTTTATCTCTCTTACGCTAATCTGGCTTGCTTGGCTTCCGCTGTCTGAACTGCCTTCGGATGATTTAGCTTTTCTCTTGACAGTTCTTAGCTGTTTCCATTCCCTGTCAAGGCTGACTGTTGATATGTCACTCTCATTTCCCGATAGAGCGCTACACTGTGTAGCACTTTTGGGTGTATTGGGTTTCATTGTCGGTTCCATATTATTCATTTAATTAAATTATTTAGTAAGGAGTTTAATTTTACTTATTGTGTCTTTTGCCACTGATTTTATTTTAAGTTTACCAAATAATCTTAGTAATATATAAAATTTGTCGACCGTCTTTTACCAAAAATGCCCTAATTTAAATTTTGAAGTTGAAATCTGACCGGTTTCAACTACCCGGTTAGATGGGTTTTTCAAAAAATTCTACTAAATGTGTTTTAGGTTATGTTGAAACAAAATTTTTTTAAAAAAGTTACCAGGTTATCACTATGTTTAATTGTATCTATAATCTCACTGTTTATTAAATGTCACTGTCAATAATAGTTTCTTAAATACCTTTTTGGGGCTATCCCGGACCTTTGGGGCCCTAGGTTTGTATTCCCACGCTCTCTTTTTCTTTATTTGCGCGTTACACCACTTAAAAACTTTTATTCGCTTCTCTAAATTCACAATTTTCGAATAAGACACTGCCAGTCACAACTACACAACTGCGCTATCTGCGATTGCCACAATCCTTCCCTTTACTTACACACTTCCCAATTACCAATTAAAAACATTTTATTGAATCTTATGTTTGCAATTCATTTCATTTATGTCATTTTTTTATCTATCTAGTTAACTGTTATAATCCTAAAAGGTTGATAACATAGATACCCTAGCCTATCTAGAGGTCCTCTTCAGGGGTAGGGCGGCCGGTGGACGCCTGAATGACACGCTGTTGAAATTTTTACTTTTTATTCTGTTTGTGATATTTCCTAAAAAGTTTCTATCATTTTTGTGTTTTTGTTCTGATTACAGATTTTTAAAATACATGCTCGTGACTCATTGTGTGTTTTTATGTAGGAAACTAAAATAGAAAAAACCTACTTAAAGATGTGTGTTTGTAAAAAACTAAAAATTTTTATCCGATAATAAAAGTATTTACAAGAAAAAATTATAAGCTATTCTAAAAAGGTTATCTTAAAAAAAAGGGATTATTTTATTCCTATATACATATGTACAAAGGAGTGTAAGAGGGATGAGGAAAGTATGCAAGTCTGTTAAAGTATTTGTATGGTACATGTTATGTGTAAGGGTCCAATGTCAGTCTCTGGCATCATATATAGGTAGTTTCTGGTGTAAAAGTCTATGTGCGTGTGGTGGGTCGTTGTGTCTTCGTCTTTTTGTGATGTCTCTAGTCAACTCCGATTGTTGAATTTTGGTAGTAAAGAATTTTTGGGCCTTTACTTACACACTGAGCTATTCCACGATGTACAATTCAGCTATGAAACATGTAATATGTAGATACTAGAAAATTGCAAGTCCTAGGTATAGTGGTTTGGCAATGTCCGTTTGTCGGATGAATATCCACTACCACTAAAAATAGCTTATATATTTCATATAAAGATTAATTTAAGTCTAATATGAGACGATTGATAAATAACCAATGACAAATTTTCAGAGTTTGAGAATCGCTGAACTTATTGAAAACGTAGATTAAAATTTATCTCTCTCTACAGTGTGTATCGCAATATTTCTGTCTCAAAATAGGTGAGAGAGAAGCTTGGCAGACATACGCGACAGTGTTTTTGGGCTATTTTTAACTTTGTGTGCGAGAGAAATGAAATCGTACGCGCATTATCAACTCATACACATGCCAGTTTAGAGTTTACTAGACTTTAACTAACATACTTGCTCACTGAAGTTTTTAATGCACAGACTTGCTAGTAGCAACTTTGGGGCTTATTTTCTCGAAAAGGCCTTACATATTGAAAATTCGGAGAGTAGCGTTAAAAGCGCTATAGTTCTTTAAGTAAGTTCACAAAAATTCATATTCCTAGCTCAAATCGTTGATTTAATAGCGCGATGTATGTTTTAAAAAACATTTTTCAAATTACTTCTCAGGCATGAAAAATTTGATTTTGCGAAATTCGGCCCTACTAAAAAAAGTTGTACCTAATATTCCATTTCAGATAGCCAAAATTATGTTCTACAAGATGTTGAAGGTCCCAGTTAGTTATACCTTAATTTTAAAAAACGGGATAATTACGAACCAATTTTACTCCACTACAGCTAATCAGAACTGCACCACATTAAATTTTCTAGGGATGGGACGGATGTGCTTTTGGCCGGATAACCGAATACAGTATATCCGGCTAGTTCAAAATCTCGCTTTTTCAAGCAGTCGTTTTATCTACGAGCAGGCCGCGATATTTACAATTAAATTCAAGTCGCACACGTATTGTCCTGTCCTGCCAATCTTGCACATTGCCGCAAGTAATTATAATTACACGAAATGCGCATGGTACACCAGAACAGAACTAATAATAATTAATAATAAATATTTATATATACCTACTAGTCTATTAGGACCAAAGAATTTGATTGTAAATTTTAAAATTTAATATTATATATTTTGATTTTTTGATCTTTTGTTTTCAATGATAATTAATATATTATATTATGGATATGTAGGCCTATTGAATAATTCAAGACTTATTTTGACCGATGGTAATTTGCGTCTTCCGCTTTGGGTGTAGTGGACCAATGTTGAAAAAAAAAATGCGCGTATGAATCTGCAATCCATTTCTCTACTGAATACTTTATTTTTATAAGTAAATTTACAAGTTTATTTTTTATTAACAATCACATGGCCTAAATCATATTTTCCACGAACACATTTGATTTTAACTCCAGGGCAATCCTGCAATCTTCCTACTCGACAAAGTACGATGCTGTGCTCCTGTAAAAAAAGGAGAATTTAAGTAAGATAATTTATCATGTTCAATGCTGTCTAAACGATAATTGTGGTGTTCATATCATTTCTCCTTTATATGATTTTTTCACAACACATATCTTCTGATTACAAATTCTACAAAAATAACATATGTACCCATTAATTTAGTTACTTTTGTATACTTTGTGATTAGAAGATATATGTGATAGAAAAAAACACGAAAAGAAAATATTATTTAAATTAACAATTATCTTAAAATCCAGAGGGTACATACTATTTTATATTTCATCTATAGATAAAGGATTTGCGTCGTGAAAAAATCCAAATTTCAGATTTTTGTCAGTCTGTCTGTCTGTCTGTGGGCAATATGTTTTTCTCGAACACGGGTCAACAGAGTGGCCTGAAATTTTATTCTGGGAGGTTCAAGAAAAATACTATTGAATACTGTTGAAATAGGTCCACAAGGGGCAGCACTAGCCAGGAAGAAAAAATATTAACCTCACCACAATAAAATTGTGAGAGGTTACTAAAATTGTTTTAAAAACGAAAATTGAGATAACATCAAATTTTTACGTTTTGAGGTCGTAGGAACCCAAAAAAGTGATTTTTGAAAAATGTCTGTGTGTGTGTGTGTGTGTATGTGTGTTAGCACGATAGCGCCGAAACTACTGAACGGATTTGAATGAAACTTTGCATGTGCGTTTCTTTAGTGCTCCAGAAGATCTGAAAAGGTTTTGGTTGAGATCGGATTACGTTTAGTGCCGTTTTGGAGCAACAAGTTGTTTATTTTGTAATTACTTACAATGTTCAATCGAATCATTGAAAAGCAATTAAAATTCCAATTTCAACGATATATCACACTTCCACCCTTTCGATTTGGTTTCCGTGAAAAAAATTAAAAACAAAGCAAATGTGAAGCATAGATCGCATTTCGCGTGACATGATCGATGCGCGTAGCCGTTACGTCGTGAAACTGGTCACGTCACGTGTATTCCTATTCAACAACAACTATACAGCTTTACTGTCGCATTTAATTTCAAATATTTTGAATTGGAGAACGGATTTGGATAAAAGTTTGCATGAGGGTTTCATCAATGTTCTAGAAGATCTGAAAAGGTTTTGGTTGAGATCTGATTAGGTTTAGTGCCGTTTTTTTTAATATAAGTATACAGAGACAAATCGAAGAATTGCACTGCAAATATTCCTTTCTCTAAAATCTAGTAAAATTACTGAAATGCAAGCTAACTAATGTTTATTTAACAAAGAGTCATGAGCGATCGGTTTGCAATGAGCAAATTTTGTCGATTGTCGTTTGTTCCCCGCGCTATGTTTTAGTAGTTTGTCATCCGATACGTTGGTGTCAAGTCACATATAAGATTTTGGCATATTTGCAACTTTTAGTGACTGTGTACAAGTGGATTGTCACAAACTTTAAAGGTAGGTAACAGTAACAGCTAACAATAGCAATATCATATGCTTTTTTTTGATTATCGCTTTACCAATTTTCAGTTTGTTACTTTACTAATCTGTAATGTTTATGGTACCTAACTAGACTTTCTTAGTTGTTCAAGTGATGTTAAACTTGTTAATAGGGTAATAAATAGTATATTATTCAACGAGCGATAATGTAGCAAATTGAATACTATACTTTATCTACGATTATAACAATTAATATTAAATTGCCAGTATACAGAAACATTATTTACAAAATAATATCAACAGTTAAACGTCAAAACTAATCAAACATGTCAAATCACCTTCCTTTCCTCAATAATAATAATGGACCTTTCCATTTTACCGTACCGGAAAGGTGATTGGCTGTATCCAGTGAATTATAATATGTAACTCTCGTTTATAATCCACGCTATTTGTTTATGGATACTATTACTTGTTCAAAACCCGTTGATTAAGTTGATTATTGAATATATTATAGGCTTATATGAGTAGATAAAGAGATATTTTTTTATTTTTTTTATTTTAATGCCTTGTTTATATTTACGTCCTGGCGGAGTTTAGCTACAGCTACTCTTCCACTCAACCAGGACGGCGAAATGAGATGCCGTTCACCCATCCAAGTGACAGCCTCGACCAACGCTGCTTAACTTCGCTGATCGAGGTCTCAGCGCTTAAACTGACGACGGTACCTCACCTCACCTCACCAATAGTTTCAAATAGATTATAGCCATATTAGAAACGAAATCAGTTATTAACTTCTGGATGTGTGTTAAAGTTGGAAATTTAATTACATATAACTTATAATTTCAAATTTTATTTTTTCCATTTTTGGTTTTTCTAAAAAATCAAACACATAAAATGATACGTTACAAGTATTATTTTCTCGAATATTGCAAATTACTTTTTGGGGAATTTACTTACGTTACTTTGCAAATAAGATCTGTTCTTATTTTTAGTTTATTTAGTTCATGCACTAGTATTTTGATATCTTTTGATCATTCTTGGATCAAAGTAAATGTTTTGGTTACATTCTGCTTGTAATATTGTTATTTTTTTATTATTTTTTCTCGCAATATTTGCTTTGTTGTGCGATTAGCAACACAAAGTTTACATATTTTCTCTTTCTTTTGTTGTAAAAGATATTTGACTGATAACATTTATTTTCCTATGCACGAGACCACGAAGGGGGTTCAACTTAGGAAGATTTCTGTTATATAAGATCTGACAGCAATACAACTTCCATCCGCAATAATCACCCTGTCTAGAGGAGTAGAGGTCATCAATATCTTATATATTAGGAGAATATTCCAGGACAGCCATTAGCTAATGTGTCACCATGTTGTCCGGAAAACCACTTTGGAGATTATACCTACCACCTCAACTACCAGCATAGGAAAGGTGTATGTTCGTCTGTCTGTCTCTAAATTGTCTTCGAACTCAACAGGCCTTAGTACATTTCATTTGATCTTAATTTTTCTTTAGAGTTAAATTGCATTCACTGATTCAACTAATTAAAATAATAGTAATTTTGTTTTTTATAAAAAATGTGCTTTTGTCAAACTTTTGTTTTTAACATAGGTACATACTTTAAACTGCTGTGATATTTGTTCCACATTTGATTGTGATAATATATTGTTTGTTTTGAGACAGTCTAGTTTTATTTATCTGCTTGTGAGTCTGAAATTTCAGAGTTTAAACCACCAATCATATTCAAATTACTTTAATCTTGATTTGTTGAATTTAAAAGTTTAAATTCGCAGCTAATATTTATATTGGTTGCGTGGCATCCAACGCTATCTTATAGCATTATTTTTGTGTTAACTGCTAGAACCAATCAAATTAAAAGGTTTCAATTTTTTTGTCAAATTGCTCACTGAAAGTGTCCTGTTAGCAAGTAGTAAATCATAAACCAATTTGTTTTAGTTTGTTAACTTTCAAAATCTATACTTACTCACAACCACCGTATAAACCCGGACAGCCGACAGGCATGATAGCGCCGAAACTACTGAAAGGATTTGGATAAAAATTTTTAGTGCTTCAGAAGATCTGAAAAGGTTTTGGTTGAGATCGGATTACGTTTAGCACTGCAACAGCTAATAATAGATGTGTCCGCTGAGATTACACCAGAAAAGATAAGAAGTACACTTTTTATGGGTCTAACTCACTGTCAAACTGTCAATGGCGAACATTTTGAACATCCGCTGTAATAACAAGACAAGTACGGGAACAGCAGGATAACCTGAAAAATACGATTCCTAGAAAAAGCAACAAAAGTTGTAGGAAATGTCTCTGGCTATCTGACGTTGACCTTGGATTTGACCTTGATCGTGATATTCAAGATCATTTGAAGGTCAAGCCGATTTTTCAAATGGGGCCCCTACTTTTAATATCGGAAATGAATCGAGCGGAAAATTTTACGTTCGGATATGACCTTGGGCACTTACAAAATTGAAGTTCAACTTGAGTAAACTAAAGATGACCATAGAGGTCAATTTTGTAAGTGCCGAAGGTCATATCCGAACGTAAAATTTTTCGCTCATTTTATTTTCGGGGTTAAAACTAGGGGGTTCCATTTGAAAAATTCGGCTTGGCTTTCAAATGACCTTAAGGTCGCGGCAAGGCCAAATCCAAGGTCACTGTCACATAGCCAGGGAATTTTCCTACAACTTTTGTATTTAAAGTATTTTCTAGGATTTGGATTTTTCAAGTTATTCTGCTTTTCCCGTACTTTTAAGCCGCCTTGTATAAGATTATGACAGGATTACATAAAACGTGAACCGGAGAATGCTCAAGATGAACGACTATTTTATCGTTTCGAATGTGGTAGATGTGTGAACCAAGTAGTGACAAAACACTATTTCAAATGTTCCTAGAGAAATTGCGAAATTTTTAAAACTTGAGGACGTAAATAAATGTACCGGACATTGCTTGAGAAGAACGTCAGCTACATTCCTTGCAAATGGTTCAGGCACCAATATTTTGGACTTAAAGCGACATGGATTGCTGATTCATACAGTAATAAAGTAGAAATTTTTAAAAAAATTCTGCACGATATCTCTACTAATTCTGTGGTCACGCATATTTCCTCAATGAAGTAGCAGTAGAAAATATTAATTTTAACGTTGTTGGAACTAGTAGTGATCCAATCAAAAGTAAGATAGTTGACTCAAGTGACATTTCATCTGTTGCATTTTCTAATTGTTTGATTTCCACGATTATTTTTAATATTAATAAACAGTTACTAATAAATGTTCATTAAAACAATACCTTAATACAAAGTTGTTTAGTTTGTTTAGTTGTATTAATTTGGTCTTAGTAACCACATAACTCGAATGTGTACCATCGTTATCGCGTGTGTTGCTAGGGTTACAAAAGGTCATTTATAGACGGTAGTAGAAAAATATCATTACTACTTGAGTCAGTGTTCATATCGAAATTGTCCAGAATGTGACAAAATATAGTTTTAATAATGTGTTGTCAATATAATATGACATTAAGGGCTCGTTGTACTAATCTTTTTTAATCCTACGATCACGGAAACCAGGATTAAACTTAATCGAGGATTAAAACAGTTTTGTGTTGTACGAAGCAAAGTTACCGGAGAATCGGCTGATCTGGTTCTAAGTGGGTGACTGTGTATATTGGCATCACTGATTCTGTCAAAAATACGTAAATCAATTGTCGCATTCATCACGGTGAGCGATCAAGTAATTGCTCACTGATCACATGCTTAAAATATGCTTCTTGCACTGTCCTCATTGGCTTCTTATGGTCAAATGACGTAATGAATGTAATGATACGTGATCGTTTAGTTAGCGCTACCGCGCGATGAACGCGACCAATATAAATCTCTGATCTGTGACATAAATTGTGAATTACAACCTTTCTTCTACATGTCAAATTAAGAGTGACAAGTTGAGAAAATTGCAGAAGTAATAGAAAGTGAGATGGTCTAACAATAAAATTATTCTTTTTACTTAATAAATAATATAATCTATAAACAACACAACTATGCAAGTCATCAACCACAGAACAAAAAGAGCAAGTAATTGGTAGTTGGTGCTATTTACGCATATATGTGATCCAAAATATGCCGTACCACTAGTTTTGATATTCTATAACGATTTCTAAATTCATCATCCCTCCACTTAAGAAAATTATTAGGTCTTTCCCAAAACAGACGAGGAATTCGCGGGTGTAAAACTAGTTCAAGTAATTCCAAAAAGTCTTTGTCATCTGTTAGGTCTTCTAAGTAGTTTTCTTCCATTATTTATGATTACAGAGCAAAAAACAACTTGAACAACACTCCTGCAGCGCTATTCTTGACTGTTCGCATTTTTAAAAGTTACTCGCATTCCAACATAATGCGAATGAAAATTCATACTAGACATTCTTGATCATTCGCAAGACATTCGAGTATTCGCATTAAACAGCGAGTGGATTTTGACAATCGGTAAATATGCGAACGATGACATAACCTAATTTTTTATTTCTAAATCTTTAAATTTATTATGTTCGTGATATGGTATAAATCAAAAAGTCTCTTGTATTGTAATTTGTTGATAATGGACGATTTACGATATATTGCGAACATTGAAAATATAGAAAATGTATTTATTTCATGCCCCCCCCCCAGCTTTCTACGTTGGCCATCTTTTTGAGCAAATTCGTTAGAAAATTTACCAGACGCGAGTTTTAGATTTTTCTTTATAAATTCCAGTATCAACCGTTTTTGTTCAGTAGAAGCAGTAGCAGTTCTGCATGGAGTCTCCATTACACAATAAATTATTAGCAAACAAATATTTTTCTTTGTAAATACAACCTACAACAAACTAACATGAGCTAACAATCAAGAAATGTCAGTCGACAATGCTGTCCTGTCAGCCCGAACAGAGTGAAATTAGATATTATTCGAAACTGAGATGTTGCCAAGTGCTATTTAACGTGCGATTAATTTCGTTCGTGTACATATGCGAAGTGCAGTCGAGAATACCATCTGTTGAAAGTGTTCGCAAATACATCACTCGTATTAACACGTATACGCGCAACTGCGAAGGATGTCAAGAATAGCGCTGCAGGGAAGAGGCGAAAAAATTTTTCGTCGTCACAGATCGGTATTTTTGTTTAGGATGGAAAAATGTATCGAATCAAGAAATGTGTCAGATAAAAATTATTTAGTACTGTCGAAGTGATTCTAATGATTTTTTTCGATGTTTAGAATAAATTTTGAAACAAAATACCCCATGATTGGTTTACTTATAAGGTTATAAAAATTAAAACTAACACATATGTCACTTTTGCGACAATCAATAAGTAAATATGATTTGCGTCTGTAGTACGTAATGTAAAAACAATATCGATAAACACTTACTAATAAGAATTAGATTTAAAAAAAACATTTAAAGGATACGTTATATAAAGTTTGTTTCATTAACAGAGTATTGTATACCAAGAATAACGAATAACAACGTGAACAGATAGCGGAAACATTCTCAATATGGATAGCCGTCTCGATTCAAAATTTAAACATTTTGTTATGACATTCACATTTATTAATTAGTTTGTTGATCTTTAACTTGCCAATTATAAGCAGTATTTGAGGTGTATTTATATCATTATAGTCATTTGTAAGGCCCTAATATAGAAGAATTATTATAAATTACATTCCTATAATGAAATTGTAGCCTATTACTTACGATAGTATAAAAAGCGTATTACCTATTTCTGAAGTCATACAAAAGTTCTAGTAACCCCAGGTAAAGTTTGTTATTTAAAAATTAAATTAGTTTATTCACAAGTCATTGTTATCGGTAAATTTGTATAGGGAAAAGTATAAAATCTAAATAGGTTAGAAACAAGTCAACGCTGGCAAGTTTAGTTAGCACTAAAGCTTAACAAGTGTGCCAACCTAATTCGTATTAAAGTCATTCGATTAAATAACATGTATTGTAGAGGAAAACGATAAATGAAAACGGTCACAGACGTAGTGGGGAATAGAGAGGGTAGTGGCTATGCATAGCGCATAGCTGTTTGTATCACATCATGTTTTACGTCTTTTATGTCGCGTGCATTAGAATGAGAGAGAAGGTCAGGCTTGTGTTGTTTGCCAACTAACACGAACGACATGCGAGATATGGTACTTCAGAGGCGGATTTAGTTTACTTTCATATATGGCGAAGTGTACGGGTGAAAGTGCAATTAATACATTAGTTTATATTTGTCTTTTTGCTGGTATGTAACTTATTTATTACAAAAATGAGACGATCGAGTGATTGTGAGTGTGAAAGTGACAGTTATAGTGATTTCAGTGATAAAGAAAATAAAATTCCAAATGAGTTTCAAGGGAGAAAAAAACTGCATTTAAGCAGTAACGGGAAACAAATTTGTTTAAATGTGTATAATACTCTTTTACAGCGACAAACTAATGACTTTAACTTGCGTGATTTAGATATATTAAGGGAAACAGAATCTTTAACCCACGTTCCCTATTCCACATTGTACAAACTAGTGAAAACAGGTGTTACCGAAAGAAAGCAGCGTTGCGACGCTGGTATATCAAAAATTTTAGATCCATCAATAGCAAAACTTTTAAAAAATGTAATTTATGATGCATATCAGAAAAATGAAATCCCGACTGTTGACGTGGTAGACAGAAAACTAAAGGAAATAGATTGTCCTTTGAAATATACGACAAGAACTTTAAGGAACTGGCTGAAAAAAATTGGATTTAAATTTAAAACAATTAATAAACGCGTGGCGATTATGGAAAGCAGACGAATAGTGGATTGGCGACATTCATATCTTGAGGAGATTAAAAAGTTCAGAAGGGAAAATAGAACAATTTATTACCTAGATGAAACTTGGTATGACACTCACGATACCGTAAAAAAAGGATGGACTGATGGAACTAAAAAATGTCTACCACAGTCATTGCCTCCAAATAAGGGGACTCGATTGGTTATATTACACTGTGGATCAGGTGATGGATGGGTAGATAATGCATTGAGTGTAACGTGGATTATCACAAGAATATGGAGGGAGTAATTTTTGAAAAATGGTTTGAAAATACTCTAATTCCAAAATTAAAGCCAAATAGTGTTATTGTTCTTGACAATGCGAAGTATCATTCAAGAGAATTATATAAAATTCCTAATAAGAGTTCGACTAAATTGGAGTTGCAAATTTTTTTAACGGATCACGACCTATATTATATGGCCAGTTATACTAAAGCAGAATTGTTGGAAGTCTTTCATACGAAAACATTTGAGAAGAATTATGTTATAGACAGTATAGCTGAAAGATTTGGCTACAAAGTTTTAAGATTACCACCATATTATTGTATTTTCAACCCAATAGAATTGATTTGGGGAAAATTGAAAAAAAATGTCAGAAAAGGAAATACTTTTCCAAAATTCGACAAGAAAGTGATAAGAGTTAATTAAAAACGAAGTGTCCAAAATTACCAAGGAAGATTGGGAAAAGAGAATTGCCAAAGTGATTAGAATTGAGGATGATTATTTGAAACTTTGTGAATTTAATAAAAATGGGGAAAATAAATTCATTATAAATTTAGAAGAGGATAGTTCATCATCTGAAAATGAAGAAGAGGGGGAGAACGCACAGGATTCTGAGGAAGTGATTGTGATGACTTGTGATTGAAGAAGTGGTAGTGATATATATAAGTTTATTATTTGTGTCCGTTTTTGTGTTCAATGATAGTGATCGTGATATCAAGCTTATTATTTATGTCATTTTGTGTGTTCGTAAGTATTTTAATCTATTTTTATTTATTTAAAGAATTCAATTATATTTAATTTTATTTATTTGGAGAATACATATTTTATTTACGAAAATTTACTATTTCGAGTTTTGTTTCTGTTTTTAGAGGTTTATTGTTATTTTTTAATTTATTTTGAGAATACCTATATATTTTTTTACTGTTACTATTTTAAGTTTTTTTTTGTTTTTAGATGTTTATTGTTATTTTTTTTATTTATTTTGAGGATACCTATATATTTTTTTAGTTTAGTTTTATTTTTTTGTATAATTTTCTTTATCCTGTACTAATATGCAAGATATGCTCATACCTCCCCGTGGTTCTTGCTAGGTAGTAACAATTTACTCAAATATTAAGTGAACTAGGATACTGTAACTACTGTATAGTCAGTAGTGTAAATTGTTGCCAGCTAAACTGAGCCCACACAACAAAAGCCAACGCAATTTTCTTATGGAAAAGTAACTTCCGTTAAATTGGTTGAATTTTTGATATGTTGTGTATCCTATCTCTGTATCAAATGCATCAATGTCTCAGATTTGTTTAATAACACCTAAACAGTATAATTGATTGTCTTATCATATCATATGACGTCATAGCAGGTCATGTCGTGTCACAGAACCTCATAGTGGTCACTTTGAATTTTATTGTGATCTGAGCACCTAGAAGTAAGAGAAAAGAATGTTATTTAAATCATGATGTTCTATGACACGGTATTACATGCTATGACGTCATATGACGTGACGGCGTTTGAGATTATATGATGTAATATTTCAATAAATAAACCATGACAGTTATGAGGTGTTTTCAAACCACTGTGAGACCCTAGAAGCAAAAAAAAGAGTACTGATTTAACCCAGATCCATACACCTCAAATAAACGATAATTCTTACTTTAGCAAGCTTTATCTCAAGACTGTGAAAGTTTGTCAATTTGTGCCAATTGAGACATTTGATCAGAGAGATGGGATACACAACATATCAAAATTTCAACCAATTTAACGCAAGTCACTTTTCCATAAGAAAATTGCGTGGTCCTTTAAAAGCGTAAACAGACATACGTACACAATATAGTTAAGTCCGGGCCTGCCCTCTTAACGTCTCACCTCGCACCCCCCCTCTCAATTTCCTCTTTCCCGCACTATAACTGGATTAGATAGGATAACTATGGTTTCACCAATTGGAATAGAGAATTGGGCTTGCTTATATGAGACCTACAAATTGAACTCGCACATGGTTCAGAGTAGGAACAATACCATAGCTAAAATGGTACGCCTAAAAATCACTATGAAAATAAACGGAAATGAAGAAAAAACAGCGTACCCGGCCTCATTTTGCTTTTCGTCACTGGGTGAATTGATGCGTATTTTTCGTACTTTTTTGCAGACTAAATTTGAAAAGGAAAACCACAAAGCCGGAAATTGGGGTAAGGATATTTGAAGAAAAATATGTCTCATTTGTAAAATAAAAAACTGTACTAATAATAAATTGTGAAAGTAAAAGCATTTTTACCTTTAGTGGCGT
Organism: Leptura quadrifasciata; assembly: GCA_963675555.1. Lineage (NCBI taxonomy): Eukaryota > Metazoa > Arthropoda > Insecta > Coleoptera > Cerambycidae > Leptura > Leptura quadrifasciata. The sequence continues at coordinate 51,073,422 of OY776678.1, forward strand.
GGTCTATGTTGGAGAAGTTGCCGATCTGTGGTGTTAGAGCTACCGAGACAGAGATAATAGAGATTAAACGAGTTTGGGAGCATTCTGAGGAGAAAGTGTCCAGGCTGTCGTAATCTGTCGAAGAGGGAACACGAATTAGGAACTAATACGCCTAGGTACCTAGCGCTATTCTTGGTAATACCATTAATTTAATGTTTATTAGTTTAAGTCTATATATTCCCGGGGTTTCTTTAGGTGTAAGTATTTACTTGTGATTGTAGTTAATCTATGTGCGTTGTATGGAACCGACCCTTAATTGTTAGGTGTTGATTCGAAAAATTGTCTATAAGGTGGAGATTAATAACTTGAATTTTGAAAATTAGATTGTTGGTCTAATTTTGTTGTTTATTATAAGTACGTATACGTTCTCCAATTGGGAAGCGTTACATTTTAGCAACAATTGAAGATAACTACAATAAAGTGGAATCATTAAAAAATAAAATTGCTATATGAAAATATTATTGTATAGGCAATTTGATCTTAAATCAAGAAAACTGACTGACAACCATGATGCATCTAGTATTTACCTGCAAATTATGTCCAATTCCCGGAACGTATGCCACCATTTCTTTACCGTTTGATAACTTCACTAAAACGCACTTTCTATTTGCAGAATTAGGTTTCTTCGGCTTTTTGATTAAAGTTTTCAACACCACGCCTTTCATATACGGATTGCCGTCTAAGGGTCTGCGAGGATTTCTTTTCTTTATATGAGGTCCTTTCCTGTGCATTTGGTACAAAGAAGCCATGGTTCTCTCTGAAAATAGTAAACATTATTCAACTGAGGGCACAGCTACAACCTATTGGGCAGATTACTTTAACGCATTTTCTTAGTTCAACACGTATTGCTTTTTCATCAGTTTCACTTATAGAACAAGGAAAGACTGTAAAATATGGACCACCAACGAACGGCTGGCTAGTTTATGGAAAAATAATGTAAACCGTTTAGGAAAAACGAAACCGCCTGTCAGTTCAAGCAAATCCTGGCACAATTGTAACTATTGAGCTAATTACATCAGCTTGCAAATTTGGGGGAACTCCGAAATCTTGAAAAAATTGTTGGTTTTCGTTTCTTCGGAATATTTCGCTTTTTGTAAGAACTACGTAAAAAGTAGTTACTATCAATTTTGATATTGAAATTATCTACAATTTTTTTCCTTTTTTGGCACGCATTTTTGCTCAGACTAATAATTTTGTTTTCTTGGCAGAAAAACTTTCAGTTAAAAAAATAAAACAAAGTGGATGTACGAAGAAAAAGCGAGATACTGAAAAACATCGCTTCGTGGTGGTCGGTCAGACACTTCGGCCAGGACTGGGTAATTAATACTTAATTTATCGCCACCTAATTGACATATTGTTTTAATCATGTTTCACTCCAATCTAGAGGTTCCGGCGGCCAAGTACACATTTCGGGCGGGATTCCTTGCGAAATAAATGGGCAACCGAGTTGCAGCGCACACTGTACTGGAGTCAAATTAGGATTTTAATGTAAATTGTCTGGTTAGTAGGTCCGATCATATAAGGTTCAAAGACGCCGTTTTCAGGGAAAAAATGTAGAAGTTTTTTCTCACCAGATTTATATGTTTTTGGGGTGCTGAATCCGAATCTGAGGTTACCCACCTCGCCAGGTGTCGGCTTCACAACGAAAATCGCAAAAAACCTGAATCGTTTGGCGCTTTTTACAGTTTTTTTATTGTAACTCGAAAACTAAGTGTTTTTCAAAAATGCTCACGATATAACAAATTAAAATAGACAAAATTTCTTACAAAAAGCATATATTATAACTTTCAATCTTGGAAATTCATAACGCCGCTAGCGCGTGTTGAAAAAAACCGTTTTCTGGGTCTCCGTAAAAAATTTTTTTTATGGCTTTTTATGGTTATGCAGCCAGTCACACTGTGTTAAAATTATCTAACCTAAACAAAATGGAGAAAAAGAGTGAAGAAGAGCAACGAAGGAAAATACAGGGAAACACGCTTCTCATCCACGGGTCTGTCAGGACATTAAGTTTGACATCACAAAAAAAAGACCACGGTAGGATAGGTAAAAACATAAGGTTGAAACAAGAGGAAAACAAAGCTAACCTATAGTGTGATATTAACATCTATAAAAAACCCAATGATTAGTTCATAGATTTTATTACTACCTACGGCAAGTAAACTAACTACGTTGAACGGAGCCATCATATTGAAGTATGAAGAGACATTTTTAACAAGTGAATCTATAGCTGTCTTGTACTTATCGCAAGCGAAGAAAAGGTGATCAAGATCGCTGATAACACCACACAGATCACAAAGTTGCGATGTGACTACCACAATTTTATACAAATAGGCGGGAAAGCAGGCATGACCAAATCTTAGTCTAATAATTGTGGTAATATATTTTCGTGGAACGTCATACCAGAACTGCAGCGGGATAGTTGGCTGTATTTTACAATACATTGTTGAGCTGTTTAAAATGTATTGTTCTCAGGTGTGAATCCATTTATTTCTCAATAGAACTTTATATAAATTGGAGCAATCCGTTAGACATAGTTTGTGGTCTAATAGAGTACCATTAATGGCGGCGTCTTTGGCCATTTGTTCATTATGTTTTAAGCCTATATGGGCTTTGACCCAGACAAATGTGACGGATTTACCAGCTTGTGTGATATTGTGAACGGCATCTTACAAAAAAAAAGTTAAAAACGCTATTCTAAATGCGCGATGCTTGGCCTACTATCAACCTCATACATCTGAAACCAATTTTTATTTATGATAACCTGAATTTTTCAAGTACAAATATCAAAAATTCTATTGTACTTTCTCCTTAATCCATCAATTATTATTAGGTAAAAACCCCATGAGTCCCAAAAAGTTGATTTGGACGCAAGACGATAGCATAATATTCTGAAAATCCTAGCTAGCTGCTGACATTACCAGCTCTTTTTTGCTATAGTGTCTATATATGCGTATATTATATATTATTTATTTATTTACATATACTTGTTTATTTGTACTATTGTGTTTATTGTTCTTATATACTTATTTTATGAGACAACCCTCACATTTTTTGTGACCATTTTGCTCCTCTCCAGCGCGAACTCGGACAGGTCTGTCTCGTCTTTCAGTTGGCTGCCGATAGCGATCGCAGGTTGTTCCATATTTTTATTCAACAAATATTGTGCGCAAAATGTCTCAGCAGTGTATCATATGCGACGGATCGTTAGATGATGGAACTGAGATGTATATAGTGGAGGAAAAGGGATTGAACAGTTTCATTGATGTAAATGTAAACAAAAACCGAGAGGATTCTAATTCCATTTTGTTTAAAAGACATTTGATTGACAAACAAGTTGTAGTTCACGAAAAATGTAGGAGGAGAGGAGATACATCAACGAAAAATATATTAATGATGACCATAAGCAGAATAGACAAAGTAGGGAGGACTCACCTACACTTCGTTCAAATGTCCCTCAGTTCTCATTCAAAACACACTGCTTTATATGTAGTGCTGCGGCCCAGCAACACAGTTATAGGGCGTTTCACCAAGTACAGCAGTGGCTGGGGAATGTTCAACCACCTGAGCAGTGGGAAAGGAAAACTATCAAAGGCAACTTGGTTCCCATCACGACCCTTGAGCCTCCAGTCCCAGAGAAGCTTCTGAAAATCATTTTCTGCAAATGATAGAAGGGCTACAAGGGCAACTGCGGGTGCAGAAGAGTTGGGCTATACTGCTCAAGGTTATGCTTGGAGTGCGAAAGAAGGTGCTCGAACATAGAAATACTGCTCAGTGATGACAATGAAGATCAAGACTTTTCATATAAGCCGATGGAAGGTAATTCATAGCAATAAAGTTGATTCTAATCTTATTGCGTATTTTTTCCCCCAGTGGTGAGACCAGCGACCATCCTTCAAGAGCAGCCCGGTGCCCGGAGAGGACTTAAAATAAAGGGCGAAGACACGCTGGATGTCCAACCTGGTACTTCTTCTACTTACTGACTACTTAATGGTACTTCTTCTGGTTTTTCTTTTTTTTTATAATTATTGTCATCTAAAACCTCCATTCTCTCTGTTCCAGGTGATGATTCTAATTCTGAACATTAAGAAGATTTTATTATGTGAAATGTAAATGTTGTTGTAAATACAATTTTGTTCCATATATGTTTCCCTTCATCAACACCTACTTCCCCTACGAATGAAATGTAACACAATTATTTCCTTTGAACTAGAGGCGCGTCGATCACTGATGTTAATTAATTCCGTAAATGTGACGAGGGCATACCAGGTATTCGTATAATAGTTAGTCTTAGGTATGTGAGGTTGATAGTAGGGCAGCATCGCGTATTTAGAATAGCGTTTTTAACTTTTTTTAGGGGAGACCCAGAAAACGCCTTTTTTTTCAACACACGCTAGCAGCGTTATGGATTTCCAAGATGAAAAGTTAGTATATGCTTTTTGTAAGAAATTTTGTCTACTTTAATTTGTTATATCGTGAGCATTTTGAAAAACGCTTAGTTTTCGAGTTACAGTCAAAAAACTCAAAAAAATGCCACACAATTGAGGTTTTCTGCGATTTTCGTTATGAAGCCGACACCTAGCGAGGTGGCAAATCTCAGATTCGGATTCAGCATCCCAAAAAACATATAGATCCGGTGAGAAAAACTTCTGCATTTTTTCCTGGAAAAAACACCTGCTGAAGGGCAATTTTTTATTTTAACGTATCTAGGGGGTCAGGTTGAGTCCAGTTTTGCAATTTCAGCGAAGTCGGCATATTGTTATTTTTTAACATTTTTAATGTTGGCCTATTTTCGCTAATGAGGCCTAATGTTAAAGAACACGCCAGACCCTCGAGAAATTATTCGAAACTGCAACGAAATCTGACGCATGAAAAGCGTGTTCTACGTAAAACGCCATCAGAAGATGATTTTTATAAATGCAATAACATTTTCGCTCCACGGAGCGTTTTTTTTTTGCAGAAATAATGAATTCACTCCAAGGAGTGTAATTTTTGGGAGTATGCTAAATGTCGCTGTACAGGAGCGTAACGTCGGTCGTCCCGGCCACAAAAATTTGGAAATTAGTTCAAAAATCGACTTTAATTTCGGAATTCTCAAAAATAAAAATTATTTTTATGAACTAACGTTACGTGGCACGACAACTCATGTGTTATGTTAAAAATAAGGACAAGTTAAAAGTTTCCAATTCAAAATTTCAAGGGGATATTTGGCAAGAAAGACAAAAATGTTGAGCGTATATTTTCATATTTTGCGATCAATTTTGGCGGAAAAACGATGTGCTTTCCGCGTGTTTTCCCTTAACCAGTTCCTCCGTGATTCGGTGGCAAAAAAGTTTAATTACCATATACTCACATGTACATGGGACCGCCTTGCTTGAACTTGAATATATAAGTAATATTATAATTCTGAATTGTTGCGATTCAAGCATTTTTAAGCTCTGGAACGAGCGCCCGAAATTATTATTGTGAAATCAAACATACGTAAAAAGACAGGCAAGCAAAGGCCCACTTATTCATTCACATTAAATTTTTACATTGAATCCTTTTCAATCGTTTGCTATAAACTAAACATTGGATGGTAGTTGGACACATTGTCTTTGTCATCCTGTTACTCACCATGTGTGGTATACGGACCATAAATTGTTAACCTTACATATATTTCTTGGATTTTTGTGAAAACATTTTTTGAAAGAACAATATATTTTTTGCACTATAAATATCTTTTTCTTGTGTTTCAAATTTCCCTTTCAGGTTAATTAAAAAAGTGTTAGTATTTATGGTGTTAGTATTTACAGTGTTAGATTTAAGACAGTGCCACGACGTCCAATTGATACCATTCAGCGCCAGCAATTAAACAAAAGAAACATTAAGTATAAATTTTGTATTTTTCGTCTGAATCAGTCGCTTCGAACCCTTCAGGTGAACACTTTAATATCCATTTTAGGAAGGATAGTAAAAAGTCCCTCAGATCGTTCACATTAACACCGACGCCTATAGACGAGATACCCCCAACCAGGAATTTTGCCGAACCTCTTCTCTTTCGAAAGGTAGGGATCTTTTACTTGCCTAACATTTAATAGACAAGGGACCGACGGCTTTACATCCCCTCCGAAGGGTGGTATATCCACTACACAAACCTCGTCTAAGATTGTATAGCTTCTGTGCATACATTGGTATACAAGCCGCGGGAAGACGTGAGGCGAGCACTGAACACGCAGAGGATTTCCCTTTTAAGAAAAATAAAAAGATTCGGCAGAGCTTGGAACCTTACAACTTGAGAGAGACCCTGGGAGCCTACGTGCACTTAGTTTTTTGAATTTGTGAATAGTGGGTGGGTCATACGTAAAACGTTGGACAGCGTCAAAAGTTACATCCTGTATAGCCCTGGGCTTGGAGTATGTTGCTTCACTTAGAATTGTCTATTTAGCACTTTTAATAATTTATTGTCTTTGGCAGGGTCCAAAACTTCACCCTGTTTGTGGTTTTCGAAGTAAAACACTCAGTTTACAGGAACAAGAATAAGTTTATTTAATAACGCTGAACAAAGTTTAAGAAACGATTTAAATTAAAATATTTATTCTACACTGGTTTAGAAGTTTACTTTTGACACTGAAATTCCTTTATATTTAAAATAAAAATGTATTAACGCGATGGTTTTTGTTTTATGAGGTTTGAAAAATTAACTCTTTTTTTTCAAGGTTTAGGCCTTGGAAGTAGCATGGGCACTGGTTATAATTGTCGCGAGTTACACCGAAGAAACTGAATTAGCCCGAACTTGCCAGGCTCGGTTATTTATACTCTTCGTCGGGGACCCGACGAGCAGAGAGCTGGAAAGGTCTGGAAAAGGCTGTATGCGTCCTCACACATTCGCTGTGGGCGAGGATGACTCATCGATTGCGCAATATTGCACAGCATTTCGCAATATTGCATAAGAAATGTAAAAAACGTAAAATTTAGGAATAAAAATTATATCACCGTATCGGCCTGAACAGAAGGAATCTTTTGGTATGTGAATGAAATCTGAATCAATTCGGGTTTAGGAGTTATTAACGAAAATTTGTACGAAAATTGGAATGACCCCGTAAGCTGGTTCCGAAGGTCTGTGCGTTGGAAAGTTGAAATGAAAGTGTGCCGATATGCGCTCGGTGAACGCAATGACTTAGTCCGAGTTTGTCGCCAACTTGATTGCAATAAGTCGTCAGCAGATGGAGCTAATCGCAAGTTGCGGACACCTCGTGTCTGTAATTTGATGACTATAGAAGGCCAGTGACGTGATGTTGTGCATTTGCCTATGTCGCACTGATGAGAGCTAACAAGCTCGAAACTAGTCTGCGGCTGGCGATGCACAACAGCACTGCACTGGAAATCTGCCTGCTGGGGGCTTATTGCAATCAGATATTATTTTGCGTTTTCCGATTGAAGACGTAGTATGTCGGAAGTTATAGGACATTATTTTCAATTGATTTGGAAACGCACATTGTGCACCTTGATTGGTGGCAATGAATCGATTTCCTTTCATATGAAATAGTGGAATACTGGACTGTCGTAGTAGGTATATTTTTACTTTACTACACTTTTATTATTTTTAGAAAGAAAGTTGGATTAATGGCTAACTGGCGTTTTGGGGAAATTAACGAAGGGCGTTTTGAAGTGCGATTGAAAACTTGAATGGAACTTTGAAATTAAGGGAAAATGTTATATAAGATTTGATAGAATTGAAATATAAAGTTGTGGTTCGGGGCGTGAAAAGCCAATGTGAAATAGATCGGGTTAGTGAGGAGGCTGTATTTTTGGTGGCCGGTGTTTGTAATTTTTTTGCTGTAAAATGACTGATATGAATGTCTGAGCTGTGTTTTTAATAAAGTTAGATTATTTTTGAATTATTGAGACTATGTGAGTTTTTCCAGAATTTTTCTTAGATAATTGTGGTTTATTGCTGGTTTGAATGTCGTAATTACTTTTTATCATGGTTTGACAAGTAGAGGAAATAATTAATTTTTTGACAAATTTTGCGAACTTTGTCATTTTTTCTGGCTCCCATTTGGGGAATATACTATAACAGCACACGGTCTTCCTTGAAACGGTCACCCATACAAGTAAATGTGTATATAGAAAAGACGCACGCACATATGCTCGCCCCAAATTATTTATTTAAGCAATTGAATTTTTTAATGTTATTCTCCATCGGTTTTCTTAAAATATCTCGAGATCTACAAGGTTCACGAGATAAATAGAAAAAATGGGAAATGTCCCCTTATAACTTGAACAGTAAATATACATAAACTGGAATTCGCTCCGATTATTATTATTTATAAAAAATGACACTGCAAAATTAGATGTTTTTAAATAAATTAATATTTCTCTGAAGAAAATTGGTAGATTTCAATGAAACCTAGGGAAAATGTAGGTTTTACAAAGTACTATTTTCAGTTAAAGTTTCAAATCAGAATAGGCATTGAAACAGCCGGAAACCGTAATTGTTGCTAAAACTTTGCACCCTTGTGAAATCCTGTGATCAAAATCGAGAAATATGCATGATAGCTCAAACTGTAGCATTTTAAGAGTACTTTAAGATAAGTGAAGAAAAAAATATTTAAATTTTTGATCATTTTCTTTGTGTCTCAAAAAAATTGGTTATAAACAAATTAAATTTTGATATAGAAAGAGAATTGAAATATAAAATATTCTTATTCGGTTTAAAGGTATATGAAACCAGAATAATTTGAGAAAATAAAGCTTTTTCTGCGATGCGTATTGATCAAGATATTTTAACTTTTACGTTTTACCATTTTACCTAAACAGAATCATCTCATCATCGAAAAATCATACTTTTGGCAAGATCTGGTAATGCACGTAGCGTCAAAAGATTTTGTTGTGGTTGTAGTCAACAGGAAACGATTTTCAATGTGGCGACATTTAATTTGGTTGATTATAAAATTAAATAGCAATCTTCATATGTTCAAAACAACAACAAACAAAATCAATCAAAAACTAAAACAAAGCTGAGTCAAGTTACAACATAAACATACTTCTATATTGACATCCTTCTTGTACAAACCCGTAGATCTATTTTAAATTTGGTAAGAAAACTTAGGTTCAATTTAAACTACGTATTTTTATACGTAGTTTAAATTGAACCTTTTGAATTGCTTTTGCAGCGCATCAGAGAAATGCTAGATGCAAATTCCCCTTTCTGATAGACCTAAAAATAAACAAAAAATCATGTTATATCTTGTGTGATCGTATAGTTACGATAAAACGAAAATAAAGTCGTCACTAATTCTTGGTCCATTTTAATTTTGGTTTACTTAGTGGAAAGCTGAAGTGATATTTTGTATCATAATTAAAATTTTATCTATGTTCATAAATTTATTTCAAATAACTAATTATTGAATACTTAAATATTTTGCTTTCATGTAAGTGTTTCCTAAAACTGGAAAACGACCGAATACAAGTATATTTATGATTTACAGAATTTTCGCAGGCGTTGCGAAAAGATTAATTTCGATTTTTTTAATTTATTTTTTACCTTCATTATTTTCTTGTTCAAATTCAAAGTAAATTTTCTATACCTGTACCTAGTACAATAGATAAAAATAATATATTATATTATTATTACCGCGCCATGTTTTCCCACGAGAATAACCAACAAACCAAAACAAATTTGAAAAGCTTACAAATTTTGCTTGCGACAATATATCATACCTAAGCCTTTTTCTTGCGTTTTTGACCGTAAATTAAGGATGCAGTAGCAGAAACATTACGTACGTAAAAATGCGTGTGGTCATTCGTGTCCAGTGGCCACCAACAATAATCCCCGTTCCCGTATTTTCCCATTTCCTAGTGTAATACAGCGTGAATATGAGCAATGCATTGTGCTGTGGTTGCATTCATCTGTCAATGGACAATGTCCATATCAAAGATACGTCACCTGCCCGCTTGCGATCCCCAAAGGGTGAAGTGTGCACTGTAGGAAGAATTAATGCAGGGTTGGATTGGGATTTTTAGGGGCCAAAATTAAGTCTAATACTAAATATTAAGAACTCCAAGGTTCGTCTTATGCGATTTGTGTTGTTGATTGTTAAATTTTTTTAGCGGTTACCTCAGCAGATAGAATAGAATTCCTACAAAAAGATATTGAAGAAATGTTGATGGACTTACCACTTGCAAATGCCTCATGATGCGGTTCGAGTTGGGGCCCATTTAGTGAACCGGTATAATGGGCGAGTAATTGCAACAAATGGACCTGTATCTTGACCTGCCCGCTCACCAGAGTTAAGCATTTTAGATTTTTTTGTGAGGGGTTATGTGAAAGAACGAGTTTTATTTACAACCCCCCCCCCCCCAAACACTTGTAATTTTACAAAATCGTAAGGATATACATTCCATTTAAAGTTTCAAATTTGGAGTCATTTCCGTAAAACCAAAAGTGATGGGAAGGGTCAAATTAAGAAAAATTGGCCGTTTTGTTATATATTACTTCTACCAAGTTGAAGACTTTTATCTTGAAAACTGTAGAAACTATGGCTTGTCTAACGATACAGCTATGTTCTTAACAATTTGCAAAAAATACAGATACACAGTACAGAAGGTACACAAATTTATCCATATTATTACACTCTTCCAGGAAGTGCATTTACTACTCGTAGGCATTTTTCTAAAACGGTAGGTATTTATCGAAGTCTGAACCTGGAAAACTTCCAGCTGTATGTTCGTGCATCCGTCCTTGTAACCACGATAACTGAATAAACAAAGGTCCGAATGTATTGACAGCAAGATAACATGAATCAGTTAAAAAATTATCAGCCAACATAAAAGACCGCATGAAGGAAGACCTAATAAAATTTAAAATATCTTATATTATGCTCATTTACTTGTGTGGGCCGTTTGTTTTATAGGGCTACATTATATAAACTTACAATAAAACTCCACCATGCGTCCTATATATGTGATAAATGGTTTAACATCACAGTCTCCCAACACGCACAAGATACATCTTAGATGAAACATTCAAGGGCATTATATAAATAACTGGCCTGTAGTGAGTCAAGCTTTCTCCATGGTTTATGGTAAGATGATATGCATACACACGTGATCTACAATTGTCATTTTGGTTATGCACATTAGTATATAATACACACTTTTTAACTTCCTTTTTATTTTCCCACATACATAGTACCTATATAAGGAAAGTATGGTGATCGTGCAAAAATTCTAATTTGAGTTTTTGATGGATTTACACTTTTTCAAGTGCCCTGAACCCAAAAAATTGGTTTTTAAAAATGTCTGTCTGCCGTCTGTGGTCGCACCTAGAGCCCAAACTACTGGATCGACTTTGTTCAAATTTTACAAGTGTATTCACGATGGCCACATCTCGAGGCGAAATCGCAAAATCGATCCTAGCTCAAATGTGGGTGGGGGGGAGTAAACCCCTAAAAACAGGGAAATAAATAGAAATTTTTTTTTTTCTTTAAAACGGTTCTAACGATTTTGATTAAATTTGGCATATGGACACTCCCCTAATACCGGTATGAAATGACATGACCTGTTGCTCCTAGAAAATGCAGGGAGGGAAGCTGTGGGGCGGTCTACTCCTAAATGGGAAAGTTTGTCCGAGTTGTCGCGGACCGATTTTTCTATATATACGTTTTTTCTCATTCACAACATATTTACGTATAACAGTATCACGTTATTATCGAGGTTGTCTGTTAAGCGTAAGGCCTCATCAAAGCTGAATGATAATGTCAGTCGTACAACCTGCCCTTAAGACCCACTGCATTGACATGGTGCAGTCAAAAATCAACAAAACTGAAAATCAAGTTAACAGTAGTTGTAACAAAGTTGACTTAAATTTGGCTAAACTATGTCGATAGAGTATTATAGTAGATTTTCATTGATTTACCGTCATATATTACCGCTGTATAATGAAGCAATTTTTAAAATACTCTTGACAGTTAGTTTTCTGTAAAAAATCATTCGACGAATAGAGCTGCGTTCTTAATAATTTTGTGTAGATCTGGTACTCACTTCAATACAAAATATCAGTCAGGTGCAATTTTACTAGGCAGTCAAAAAACTCAACAAAAACCTTACGATTTCATTAAAATACCGTTACTCTCTGTACTATCTGACCTGCAAATTGAATCACTTATCTTATAGGTACGCTGGCTTGGTTGACGAGACCATGCCGAATGGTTCACCGGCGTTAATCAGCTCGTGAAGTTTTTGTTGCGTTTTTTGACTGCCCAGTAAAACTGCACCCAACTATACTATTGCGGCCGAATTAAAGTAATTGATTTTTATCAAGTAGTACGTTTTTTTTTTAATTTGTTGTAAATAGGAATTTTTATGTCAATTATATCAATTAAATTATTTTGACAAGGTGGGTATCACAATGACATTGACACTAATAATAATAATAGTTATTTGTGTATCAAGGCCGTAAAGTTGATCTTTCTCTGCCGAATTCGAAGTTTGCGGCCGAGGCACAGCCGGATAAGACCAAGAAAGATCATTTGGCAGAGGTGCACACAACATTTTTTAGGAAACTGTCTCAAAAAGTAAAATAAAATATTTTTAAAATTGTTTCGTTACATTACTGGAGACACGGACAAAATTTTTGCAAGAAGGCTACTAAGTTAGAATATTAATAATGATCAAGTAATACATGCGGCCGTGAAGTAAACGCTGTCAAAAAAGAAGTAAAAGCGGCCAAAAAAATAAGATTGACAAATGAATACAAAGATCCGATAAACGTCATTTTTTGTGACAGTTGCCTAAAAAATATATTATGATTGATGCGTCAGTGGTGAGAACAATATGGGGAACGGGAAAATCAGTCAATTACTTTTTATCGCAATAGTAGGTACATATTGACATATTCTCTCCTAACTACGATCCTGCATAATGTCCAGTTACGATAACAATAGATTGGTGGTGTGGCTAGATGATAATCTTGCAGATTTACTTATTGCATTTGACTAGATTGTATAGAACTGTCACAATTCTTTGAATGTGCTGTCTCATCATATTCTAGCAGCCTGCCAATTTTCATAAATTGTGATTTTCAATCTTCCCATTCATATTTCTCTATTCTCCTAACGGGTTAAGTAGGTAATTTTTAAGGTTTGCTGGTAAAATGATCAAATTATAAAGACTTCTCGAGAATTAACGAAAACACTTGTAGTTTAAATTTCATTGTTTTAATAATAGCAACAAATTTGTTATTATTGGTCCTATAAAATTCATACAAAGTCATGCAATAAACGGATAACTAATTAAAAAAACATATTGTAAAAATGGAAATTCGAGATAAAAGAAACTATAGATTATTGTTGATATAGAAATTTTATGTTTAATAACTTCAGCTGGAGTCACAGGGACTTAGACTTAACCACTATTGCGCAAGTCTCTAGGATAAATAGATGATTTTACGCGATAGTAGAGGAAATCAATGCATTTGGGTCTTAATCATTACTACTTCAATGTAAAAAGACTTTTGTATTAAGTTAAGTTTCGGCAACATATGAAATGTATACCTTTGAAAATTAGTGCAGCCCCCATTTTACAAACCCAATTTAATAACTCGCAAAGTTTTCAACGAAATCGACAAAAATTCATATCATAGGGGTTTTTGGAGTCGCTGATTATGAATCCGACGTGAAAATTGGATAATTCAAAATGGCGGACTTTAAGAATTCATTCCTGATTTACGCCGTTTCTATTGATTTTACTGAAAAATATGTAGAGTAAAAAAGTGTTTAGAATGCCATTTTGCATAAGAATACATCATTTTTGTAACCACATTCTTTAATCATTTCGCTTGTCCTCCGTGGAAAACCACCTGACCCATTTTTTTGCAAAAATTGCCATAAAAACTGTTCTCAAGTTTTAATATACTTTGATAATATTGGACTAATACAGTTGAAATAACAAAAAAAATTAACACTAATCGTTTCAACCCTTTAATGGGGAGTGACCTCCCATGAAATACGATTTTTCATATATTTTTACTATAAACTGATGAGGGAAAATATGGAAATATTACTAAGAGTGTCTTCAGCAAATTATCAGTAATAATGGATATACACCCTTAAAAAATATTAAAATATAAATTTTTAAAATGTCATATCAACAACATGTTCACCGCGATTTCTCAAGCACAATCGAGTGCGCCGAGGCCGCTGCATTCAAAACATTACTTATTTTGGGGGTAACTGTATCACATGCACGTTGAATTCTAGCTTTTAGGTCGTCTACGTTTTGCGGTGTCGTCGAAAACACCTTATCTTTAATATATCCCATAGAAAAAATCCATTGGGGTTATATATGGAGAACGAGGAGGCCATCGAATAAATCCATTGGTAATTATCCCATACTGAGACAAAATTTCATCTAAACAATTTAAGCAAATACGGGGAGGAGCTCCACCTTATTGTAAATATTGAAAGCTATATCGATTCTCTAAACGCAGGTTAACTAAGAACTCATTAAATTCGTTAGTTCAAAAGTTTAGGTACTTTGGCCTCCGACGTGACCATCATAAAAACTGCTGCCCAACGAATCACTACTTCCACATCCAGATTTTGTATCCAAGTCTTATACACACTAAATAACAATATAATATTTTAATCCCTTTAATATTAGGGTGGGGGTGGTAGAGGGGGTGGCTAATGGCAAAAATTTTTTAGAAGCCCTTGGTTTTTAGTAAATGAACTCGTACTTTATTATTTTTCATTCTTCCGTAGATTTTGTTAGAAATTAAAAAAAATATATATTTTTGCGATTACAGCGCCATCTGTCACGAAACGAGAAAAACGTTTCAGACAAACTTGACGTAATTTTTGCCGTAGAATCCGATTTTGCAATAATAAATAGGGGTACCCATTTAAGATTTTAAAGTTACGCCTGCCCCACCTCAAGGGATGGGGGGTCGCGTTTGGTATCATTGGATAGCACTTTTAAAATTATTAAGGCCGAGGTTTTCCTTTCTTGGATCCAACGTGCATTTCTCGAAATATTTGACCATTTCCATACTTTCTGGACGCCCGGTATGTATATATATATATATATATATATATATATATATATATATATTGTGCTGTTTTACTTTTATTGACCTCCAATAGATAAAAAAAAACTTTAAAACCAAAAGATCAAATTAAAATCTCTTACCTTTTGATCCGAAAGTATGTCAAAATATTTAATGGGCCGGCTAGCTTATCTTTTCCTTCAGGAGCAGGTTCAAATTCAGTTCCTGTTTTAAAATGAAATTTTATTAAAGTAAAATTTTTTATCTGATATAAATAATTTATTTTCCTTGATATTTAGATAATTTAGCTTTATAACAGGTTCGAAAGTCTAATACACTATTTAAATTTTAATATACAACCTTGTCCAAAAATTAAACACACAAAAACCTTCCTTCTTCGTAGCTACACTCTTCTCTTTCCAAATCCAACAATTCTCCTTTCATTAATTCTTCACCTTATCTCGTCCTTATCTCCTCTGCAACTCCTATCCACAATAACACCTCTACCTTCTTATTTACAGTCTATTTTTACTCTTCTTCGCTGATCTCCACAATTTCTGACTTTCAATTCAATTTCAAATTATTAATCTTTGTTTATTATTTTTCTTCTTCACTCCCTAATTTTCACTTGTTCTTTTTTTTCTTAAATTTGTTTTTCCAATTTTACAACCTCTTTTATCTGTTGTTTGTTGTTCTATATCACTAAATATCAAAGTACCCAAAATAAACAAAACAAAACAAAACACCATATGAATTTTGATTAATTTCATTCCAAACATAACCTAACTTAAACCTCCTTGTCTTTCTCCAGGAAAACATTTACCAACTATAAAAAAAATTTCCTACTTAAAAGAAATGTCGTAATGACTTAAATGTCAGAAATTATTTCAACAACAACTTAATAGCTACTAACATAGATGTCAGTATCAAACTTACTGTTGACATCAAATAAAAACTTAAAAACTATTAAAACAACTCTAAACAAGTATTAACATTCTAAAACACATACCTTTCGGATCTTTAGCTAATTTAAATAAATTTTGAAAACCATCTAAAGGAAACAAACAAATTCAAACCCTGATTCAGCAAATAACACAAACATGCAATCTTCGTAATCGTCCAATATGCGAATACATAGCAATATATATGTTATTGAATTTTTCTGCGGACAATTAATAGTGACATGTAACGGTTCTGCGTTGATGACTAGCCATGTGTTTTCCTGAAGTTTTTGAACGTTATAGCCTTGACTGAATATGAAGGAGGTTTGACAATTTTCGGGCAGGTGCTTAAGATTTTTGAAAAGTCTTGCTTCACAGATAGCATTATTGTCTATCGGGTAGGCGAACAAGTTGGAGCACAGTTTGGTTCCCATGTAAAGCTGTTTGCATTCGTCTAAATCCGGAATGGGTAAATACATTAAGGAATCATCGTCCCTCGCGATAAATTTTTGAGATACAGATAACATGTGATGTAAACCAGTTCTATTATCCAGGATAGGGATAGGATATAATTGATAAGTTGTGTATGTTTGTGGGTCTACTAGAGGTATTTTTAAAACGAAAATTAAACTTGAATCGGTTTGAAAAGCTTGGAGTTCAATAATATCCAAGTATTGAGCAACTTTTGATAGTTTTATTTGAAGTGGTAAATTGTTCTTCTGCAAATTCTGTGAAATTTCTTGTAAAGATGAGACTAAGTCCGATGGAGTAATGATTGATGTGTGAATAATTTTTAATCGTGCAAACGTTATTGAATTTAGAATATCATTTAAAGTGTCTTCAATATATAAGTAACTTGCCATCAATTGTTCACAAATTTCTAGGAATTTTAATTTCGTCTCGACAATTTGAAGCTCGCGTGATGCACCTAAAATCGATGTTTCGATTTCTTTAATATTTTTGTTAAACGTTTCCTCGTCGATCTGTAATTTTTGAATTGTTGAATTAAAGTTCTTTATGACGGATGTCGTAACCGAAATTTGATTTTTAATTAAATTTCCTAGTTGATGTTCATCATTGTTTAGTTTATTAATGCAATTAGAGTAGTATTCGCCATCCTCGGCATCTAAGTTCCCGGTGATTGATTTAAAAACTGTGCCGATACCGTTGAGGATTCCACGCTTGTATCTTTTGGTATCTAAGAAGACTTCTTCAAATTTAGATTGTATGGTTTTAGCTATTTGAGCTAGAAGGCTAAGATGGGTTTTGGCTTCGCTTTTAAAGGTCACCATGTTTTGATAGGCAGGGTCGAGGGTGTTTAGAATTGTGTTTAGAATTTGTTCGTTCTTTTCGAATGTTGCCTTTAGGGAAGATACGTTTTTGTGAATTAGTAATGTCCATTTGTCATTAGTCAATATTACGTCAGTTTTTTCGTGGTAATAGATTCCTATGGTGTTGTTTATGGGGGTAATTTTGTATTGGAAAACCACTAGTGTTGCTGATCCGAACAGCAGGAGTAACCTGAAACAAGGTTAACTTTCAAAATACGGTTTCATCCTGTCGAAATTTACTTTACTAGTTTGATTGGTTTCGGGGTTAAGTAAGACTGCTGAATTATTAAGAATTTCTGTGATTTCGAATGGGCCGTTGAATTTATTTTGAAGTTTATTCTTTATCTGTGACTCTTTTACATAAACTTTGTCACCAACGTTATACGTGGGGCGATTTTCAGGGATGTTTTTGTCAAATCTAACTTTGGCCTTTTGTTTTTGAGTCTCAGTTCGGTTTCTAGCTATCTTATAATAATGGGATATACGGTTATTTAAATCTCTGACATATTTAGTGATTAATTCTTTTTGGTTATACAAGGTTTCTGGTGGGCGAACAGATGTATGGTCAAAAACTAATTCGTATGGGGTAAATCCATGAGTTTTATTTACAGAATTATTATAACAGATTACCGCATATGGCAAAATGGTAAATGGGTGTTCATTCGGGTTTTCAGTTTTGTTGGCTCTTATCATTTCAGCTAGGGTCGCGTGAAATCGTTCAATTGGACCATTTGACTGGGGGTGTCCTACACTTGAAAAGGTTAGTTTTATGTCGTACAGTTTGCATAGGTCTCTTAATACGTTATTATCAAATTCTCCTCCGTAGTCGCAGTGTATTCTTAGCGGAGTACCATAATGTTGAAAGTAAAGTAGTAAGGTGTTAATTCAAGTTTACCAATTTAGATTTATCTATACGGCATGATTTTGTTTTAGAAAGGTTTATTTTTTGTGGGTTAACGTTAGTGGTTACATTTGAAGTTTTTTCTGTTTCTTGTACTTTGCTTTTAAATATTTTTTTTGATACGTGATTCGGTAAAAGTAGAATTTTGATTTTTGTTTTCACAGAACATGTCTAGAAGTTTAGAGCTTTTGTCTATTTGACTGGAGTCTGAATTTTGATAATTTTCATTAGATGCCGTCTCGAAAAATTCACTTTGTACGTTTATCTTTGTAGAGGTGTTAGGTAGGCGTATTTTTTCATGTTTCTGAGCTATCGGTATAGTGTCAGTGTCACAATAAAATTCAAATATTTCTTCAGTATCCGGTTCGAAAAAATTAAGATTTTGATTAATGATGTTGCTTGAAATGTGATGATTAATATTTTTGTTTGGATTTGTAACTGGTTGTAAGGTTAAATAATCGTTAACTTCAAATAGAGGTATAGTTTCAAAATTGGTAATTAATTGATTATTTCCGAAATCTATCCTACATTTATAATGTTGTAGAAAGTCGTTACCTACAAAGCCATCAAAGTCTGTATCTAAATCGTATACATAAACTTTGTGTGGATCGTTAAAATTGAATGGTATAAGAACAGATTCGGTGGTATTAATTTTTTGACGTATTACTTGTATATTTAAATTTTCGGGGTGTCTTAGATTATAATTTTCTGTTGTTTTGGGTTTGAAAATGGAAATATCTGCACCTGTGTTGATCAAAATATTAAATTTGTTTGTTGGATCTTTCATGAAATACAGGTTTGCTGAACTTACTTTAAATGGAGGGTTATATGGTAATTTTACATGAAACATTGTTCTTGGAAATTCAGGTTTGGGCTGAAACTGTCTTTTAGATTCATTGTCTGGATCTGGTTCAATATTTGATCTATTTCCCGTGTTGGAGTATCCGCGGGATACTCCGGGCCTAAGCAAAAATCCGGAGGATTAGCAGTATAATCCTCTTGTTGTGTCTGGGAATTAGCAGTATAATTCCCATATTGGTTTTGCCAATTATCAGAATAATCACCTTGTAAGTTTTGAGAATTATCGATGTAGTTCTCTTGTGGCAAATATTGGTCATTGTAATTAGTTTCGTAATTTTGAAAGTAATCGGATTGTTGGTTAAAATTGTCATACTCATTGCATTCGTAGTTTTGAGGATCATAGTGGTTGTCAAAATTGACGTGGTGTGTCTTCTGTGGGTTTTGACGGTTGAGATTTAAATTTTGTTGGTTGCTTGGGAATCTTTGTTGAAAATTAGGATTGGGCCTAATTACAGAGGGTCTATTTTATTGTGAGCTACCTGGTTGTTGGAAGTTTTGTGGTCTGTAATTAATTTGATTGAATGTGTTTTGAAAATTTTGCCTGGGAAATTGCGCTTGATTGGAGTTAGCGTTAGGTATAGAATTAGGGGACAAAAATTGTTGGTTTTGCCTTGTGCGGCATTCACTGATAGTATGTCCATTTCTCTTGCAAAATGAACAGAATTTTTGTTGAATATTTGGAATTTGACGTTTTTGTTGGAGCAGTGTATTTTTAATATGGTTACCTTTAGAACATTTCTGACTTTCGAAGTGTGAAAGTTGCAATTCTCGTCTAATTCGAGCGATGGCTTGTAACATATTTCCAGCGCGTATGATTTGGCCTAATTTTGGTTCTAGGCCTGTTAGTAGGGTAGTCAAAGTCATTGTTTCTATCAAGTCAGTTTGTGATTTCTTTTGGTCTGGCGTTAAATTTTGTTTTTGCACTGCCGCGTGCATTTTTGCATTGTGTGTTTGCAGACGCGTGACAAAGGTTAAAGCGGACTCGTTTGCTATTTGATGAATTCACTGTAGGTCTTGGATGAGAGCCGTGAGGTCACGAGAGTTACCAAAATGGGCTTCTAATAGCGACTTAATTTCCGCAAATGTATTAGGATTACGGGAGTTAATTAACTCGGCAGCTCTGCCGCGTAGTTTATTTTTTATATGAATTGTCAATAAAATTTTTTGTTCATTAATGGCCATATTTTGTGCGTGAAAACACGAGTTCAAAAACGTTTGCAAGTTGATGGGATTGCCATCAAATTCTGGAATTATTGAAAAAATTTCACTTAATTTGTAGGGCTCAATTTCTGGTGTGACTGCGCGAGGCGTGGCTGCTTGATTATCTGTCATATTGCTCAAGTTTTGGAATGTATCGAAATTAAAGTAATAAAGGTTAAATGGAATAAAATTAAAATTAAAGTATTTTTATGCAAAGTGTCGTACTAACAGAGGGAGTAGATAATGAAAGTTATATTTTGTTATACAAATGCGGCATTAACAGTATAATGCGCGAAACTTTTGTCAATCTTATGTTGCCAGTCGAGCATTAGCAGTATAATGCTCTGATTAGATTATTTGTACTTAGTATTTAATTCACTTGTAATTGTAATAAGATAAATGGGGAATGGATAATAGAAATAGTTTTAATTGTTATTAGCTGTGCATTAGCAGTATAATACACCTTATATTAAAAATAAAATGTTCAACACAATTATAAAATGCGAGATGATTCTTTGAATGGACTTACGTGAATTTCTTCATGGAGTAGATTCTTCGTCCGTTAAGGGATTGGAATCCGCCACCACCAGTTATGGAAGTCTCCTTGTTCCAATGGTAACTTGCACTAGTTAGGCACCTCGTATGGATGTTTGTCCACGTTCGTGTGGGTCACTATTGGTTAGGCTTCTTGTTCTGTTGGTGTTCACGGATCCTACCGACTGCGCCAATTTTATATCACGGATTTCATAAAAGACTTTTTAAAAACTTTATTTAAATTAATAAGAGTCAACGTTGACTCTTTGAATAAAATAGTAGTTTAAAATATAGTGTGTTTAATTAGACATGAGTATCAGAACTGGTTACAGAAGTGCTTTGTGGTTGTATTTATAACATTCTAAAAGCATCGTTAACAAAATGTTGAACAAAGGAAAGCAAATACAATAGTCAGCATGATTGTGAGAAGCTAAAATGTAATATGAATGTAATATGATACTTTATGAGTGATAACGGTAAGAGGGAATTCATTATCCGCACGTAGCTGAAATATGACACTCTGGGATAATTTAAAATGAAGCAACAGTCACGTATCACATTGTATACGGTGTCTCAAATACTATATAACATATATATATATATATATATATATATATATATATATATTTATGAGTAGACCTATTGTATGTTATTTGTGAATTTTTATAAATGTATTTTAATTTTTATCTGGGCTCATTTCGGATTATATTAATTATTGTTGCCAGACTTTGCAATAAATTGTTAACTAGTGATTCATTATTTTTTCATCTTTCCTGTGTGTGTGTGTGTGTGTGTGTGTGTGTAGCTCGAGCTAGGCCGTGCAGTGGGCCGCTGCGTGGAAGAGAGCCATTGAGATGGCGCACTAGAAAATAAATTTTGTTGCAACTAATTTTCCTACACTCTCATTCACTTATAACCACTTCAATTAATTTTTTTCGTTTATTTTATTTTTCTACTATTACAGTACCAAATCATAATATTTATGTTATTCCAATTTTATCACCTATTGTAAATTATTATTATTAGTACTATTATAATTGTAATTTTTTTTTTTTTTACAAAACCAGCCACCCTACTCTGTGGCTGCGACCCTCACAGAGTGGAACTGGTAATAAATACCAATAGCCACTCCCCACGCCCGTGGGGTGAGTGACTACCGGGTCCGGGATTTATTTATTATTATTAATATTATTATATTTATTTATTTTGTTTTAAGCCGTAACAGAGGCTTGGTAAATTTAATAGACGTTAACAAAGCTCGACAGGACGATAAATATAAAAAGCTTCAAAATATTACGGCTATATATATATCAAATTCAATCTTGGCGAGGAGAAAACTTGGAACCAACGGAATGGGGTTGGAAGAAAGTGGGCAATATCGTAGCACCCATTTATACCACCGATAATACCAACAGCTATGTTGAACTTGGATTCCGCTACTCAACAGCGTGCTCCAATTTCCATGGGCAAGATGTTTAAATTCCAAATTTGAAGAACAGTTCGTCGATGAAGAACTCTCTAATGGGTAAAATTGGACAGAATTTTAGTGGAATAGGCCTACAAGGAAAACCATTTTAAAAAACGCACCGAGAGCTCTACCTCAAGGGTGGTGTGAAAATGAGCTCAAATTAAAAACGTATTTTTGTGGAGAAAAAAAGAGAAAATAGATAAAAATCACTTGCGTCAAAACCCGCTAGACATGCATCTTTCAGAGAAAATTCCGCTCTATAAATTCATTCTTGGGCATTTTTTTCGTTAAAGTAACCGGTGTTGAGATATTCCCTGTGAAACTTCGTGGAAGATCGATTTTTACCTGTGCGCTCCAAACTACCCCTTAGTTACTACGAAATAGGTGGGGATAACGTACAAGGTCAATAGAACATTTATTTGTTATACAGGATTTAACAAGAATTTTTGTAATTTTCTATACTTTTATCTGTTGAAACTAATGGTTTACAAGACAAAACTGAAAAACCAGTGTTAAGTCCCCGTTAGGGGTGGTTTTTGCAAAAAGGGACGTTCTTGGATAGGGTGGGAACTTTTCGGATATCTATTTCTAACCCTATCCAGAATACACATCTCAAATATTATTTCTTTATAAATTATTTCTTCTAAAATGTCTATTTTGCGTGGACTTGAACTTTTATTGAAGTAAATAAACGAGTCTTCAGGCGCCGAAATATGCCCATCCCCTACTTCAATTTTAGAATTTCAATGTCAATTTTGTTAATTTTCAACAGACGTCTTTTATTTACTTTCGCATCAGTCAACATGTAACTGGTCACTTAATTCGTCTTCCGCCTTTTCTTTATTTGTTAGAAAATAAAATCAACAAAAGGTAATGTAAATAACCAGCCTGAGAAGTGACTTGATCTAAAATGCTAACAAAAATATCCCTCTTAGCTTTCCTCAAAACAATTTTCTGTTTTAGGATTTATATAACTTGAGAAGAAACAGAGCATGGAAATAAAACTAAATTAAATAATAATAATTATTATAAAACTATGAATAATAAAAATAATCATCATTACAGTGTTATACTCGTTATAGACTAGGCGATATGGGCGCAGTCGTTTCGAATTAAATTCATTGAATTTTTGCTAGAATCATTTCAGAAGACAATACCGATTATGAAAATCAATGTTACCAAACGGTAACTTGAGTCGATATTGCTTAAAACAATTTTATTTATAATAACAAGAAATGTTCAATAACTTTTTTAATAGTTAATATTTTCAATGTTATTAATTTATAAAAATGGGGGCGAGCGTGGGTGCGTCTTTACTATGTACATACTTCGATATGCGATGTAAAGCAACGTAAGGCGCGGTTAGTACTTGGAATGGGTGACCGTTCCAACGAAGACCGCGTCCTCGCCTCACACATCTTCCAGCGGCTTGTATATCAGTGTATGCGCGGAAGCTATACAACCTTAGGCGATGGTTGTATAGGGGATATACCATCCTTCGGAGGGGATGTAAAGCCGTCGGTCCCTTGTCTATTAAATGTTAGGCAAGTAAAAGATCCCTACTCTTCTTAAGGGAAGAGGTTCGGCAAAATTCCTGGTTGGGGGTAGCTCGTCTACAGGCGTCGGTGTTAGGCCTCAGTAGCGGAAATAGACCGATGTTAAATAAATGTAAAAAAAAAAAAAAATTTATAAAAATTGAAAAAACGCCAATTTTCCGCTCTTTGACGCTCTAAAAGTATAATTTTAAAAATTTTTGTTTACAATATATAGTTTTTTATAACATCTTTAGACTTTGCTTATTAACTTTCAAAAAAGAAAACTGTCGATTTTTAATTTTTTATACATGTAAAATTATTTGTTTTTACCCGCGCGCATACAAGCCGCTGTATTTCATTGGCGGTCATCCATCGAAGTACTTGTCGCGATTAGCTGCTGCTTTATTTTTCGTATCGACGATACGAATATAACAAAATCAGCACTATACTCAGAAATCATTAATTTTTAAATAGCATAGTATACGATTTCTCGGCTTCAAATTAACTTTAACGTATTTTTTTTATCTGTTGCATTTTACATGCTCTTGAATTGATAAAACTAATTTTGAAAAAATACTAGCACTAAAAAAAATAAAACTAAACAAATGAAGGAAAACTTAAACAAAAAATATACAGGATAGTAAAAAATCGTTAAGTAATACCAATCAAACGTACTTTTAAAAGCTTGGAATTTAAAAGAAAATTCACAATTGCCGACGGGGCTAAATACTTTTAGGGCCAAACCGCAAACTGAAAGATAGGAATAATGCTCCATTACATTTTTTAGAAAACTTGGGAAATTAATCAGCTAGAAGTAAAAAATAAACTTTTAGAATTTTGCACAATTGTCCCCTTTTCAATAAGCCATATAATGGAGTAAAAATAGCCTAAAATAAGGCGATAGAGGAAATTTTACATGGAGCAACGCGACAGAAAAATAAGTTTGTTTTGGTGAAACTAAGAATACCCTGAGTTTTCCACTTGGAGTAGGTGGCGGAACCCTTTTTTTCGCAAAAAAGGGGTAAATTCATCATTTTCAAGGGTGGTTTTTCAGTTTTAATTTATTTTGGATCCTTTAAACGAGAATGGTGCCCTTTTATTGTCGATGGTCAAAGAACCTTTAGTTCAAATTTCATGAAAATCGGTTCACCGCCCCCCACGATATGTATATAAATATACTGAAAAAAACGTCAAAAATTTAATTACGGCTAACTTGGCAAAAAACCGAATTTGATGAAAAAAGTGATTGTGAGCAGGTTTTTAATATTTAGATGAAAAAACTCTAGAGCATATATTTTTTTTGTTTTCGAAAATTCACTTGATTTTTATTAAACTTTTTACATATATTGATTTTTACTTTATTCATGTTTTCTTTTTCTAGTAGTTGTGAAGCGTCTACTTCCGAATCGGTAACTGGAGTTTGGAATATTTCTTCACCCTTGTCATCGATATTCTCTGAAGTACCAAAATTGTCAGGATTTTGGATGTCAGCAAACAACAGATAATGAACTGATGCCGATAAGGACTGATAAAGCTCCTCTTCCTAATCAATTACTCAATATAATTGCTTATGATTGTAAGGTCGGTTGCAAAACTAAACGTTGCTCATGCAAAACCATTGGCGTCAACATGCAGTAATTTATGCCACAATGGAATGAATACTTTGTGTCAATATGCAGATAATATCGTTAACGAAGCTGTAGTTAATGAAGAGCCTGAGCAATTAGAAATTAGTCCTGATATTTATGACAGTGAAGAATTCGAAGAAGATGATAATTATGAGGAAGATGTTTGTACTGAAAATCTAATTTTACTTCACTAATTAATAGCCAATCTATATATAAATAAATCTGAAAATGACATGCATTTTCAGATTTATTTGGGTTGCTTTAAGGTATTAAGCGAAATCAATATGCATATGTATAATGGTTGACAAAGTGATTAATTTTCAGATTTAGATATGATTACCAAAATATTAAAAAATGCACCACTTTTCACACACTACGCGTTTTTTTTTTGCTGCTTTCGGTTGAATGCAACTTTAATTTAAATGGGAAGGTAACTTTTCCATGATTTCGATGTGAAATTCAATTTTCGTTACAGTTATCTTTTGGTTTTAAAATCGGCTGAGAAGAACATAATTACAGCCAACAGAACTATGACAATTTAATAAATATTTAGGTAGAAAAATTTCAACAAGCTGGACATAACATATTTGTAGAATAATGCATAGAACACTGTGAGCAATAATACCACTGCTTTGTCTTTAATTTAATATTAGTCCAGGAAATATCTTCGCACCCGTTGGGGAAAATATTCTCAGTCGGTTTTTTTGCATAATCTTATGCAAAATGGTCCCCTAAATACAATCTGCATGATGCCAGTTCTAAAAATGGGTAAAAATTTTTTTTTAAACAAATTGAAAAAAAAAATTATTTTGCTCCGGACAAGACATTTTAGTTTTTTTGGTCGGTTTTGAATAAAAAAGGTCTCTTGCGCGTGCATGATTATATGGTCGTCCACTCAAGCGGAGTATACATACGTACCATGCTGGCGCTCATATTTCAATGGTAAGTACCTCATTCTTGGATGTACCTAGATTTTGCAAAAAAAATTGTGCGTCTATGTTTAATATCGCAAAAACTCAATCCAGCTCAAAAATTACTGAAGCGCCATAACAACCTCAATTAGCCATTTAACCTAGATTTAGCCGCAGCGAAATAATGAAGCATCAGGATTAATTTCTAATTTGATTTTGAAATTAAGAACATTCATTTACATTTCACAATAATTTTTATTTGAAAAATACAGAATCAAATGGCAATAAATAATATTATACTTCAATAATAATCATCTTTTACAGATGTCACATATTTGTTTTCGCAAACATGTAAATCACAGCCACACAGAGCTATGCAATTTAAACCACTTTTTTTACAGTGACTTGCTTTAGTTTTGCACGTTTTTTACAGTTACATGGCAGTACTACATTTTCTGGTAGAGCATTTTTGTCATAAATTTAGGCAATATAATATTCTCTTCTGACTTATAATATCCCCATTGCATAAAGTCAATTGGGGTACAGGAAGAATATAAGGTATTCTTCCAAATATATGTTTGAGCAGAAGCTCTTAAAGTGTGCTGAAAAAGTGCATCGGAGGTAAAAGGTAAGCCAAATCTATACCACAGAAACGATTAAATATCAGTATTTGTGCATCATCTGCTGTTTCATCGTTTTTTCTTAATAACTATATATTTATTTTCTAACATTCTAAATTGTTCCTTATCAAATTCATAGGTACTTTCGTGAGCAGAAAGAAATAGGACAACTTTTTTTTTCTAATGTATATCTGTCTCTACTTGAATATGTAATGAGTAGTCGAAATAAAACAGATATCACTTTTAATTTATTTTTTATTTTAATGCTGTAGTTATTGCTATAGTAAATGATAGATGGTTAATGAGACAAATTGCACTGCGTTATAACATTAACAAAAATTTGGTGTGTAAGTAACATTTTAAGAAAGTGGAGAATAAACGGTACGATTAGTAGAAATCCTGGATCAAAGGACAAAGGATACCCTACTTAACAAGAAACTAACTATTAATATTTCGTTATTGCACCAATTCTATTTATAACTTCTATAAGTTTGCTTGGCATAGAATTAAATAACCTTATATAATAATCATTAGTCATAATATTTTCCCATGCATTATTTACTATTTTCAGTAATTCTTCGGCATTCCGTGGTCTCACATTTCGTTTTTGAATACTTCTTACGAGTAGCCCCTTACTTCTTCCACAGGGTTAAGATCTGGACTATGATTGGGCCAGTTAAGAACATTGATGTTGTTATCTTGAAACCAGTTAGTTACGGTATGAGCAGTATGAACGGAACAATTGTCTTGTTGATATATGAACTCATTAAGAAAAAATTGTGACACAGAAGGGAGCATAATATTGTCTAAAATCCTAATATACGTTTCACTATTTAATCGTTCCTCAATATGCCACAAAACACCAGGACAACGTGCTGATATCCAAGCTCACATATTGACGGAAAACCTACCACTTTTATCATTGTTAGATATATATTTCTCACCGAATCGAGTATTCGGAGGGCGGTAAACACGAATACGACCGCTGCGTGTTGACTGGAAAGTTTTTTCGTTTGTAAAGATTACATTGTTCCAAAAATTTACACCATCTGCTAAAAATTCAAGCGCAAATCCTACTCGAGCTTCTTTATGTTCAGCTTTAAGTAAGTATTTCTGTGCTGCTGCATGCCAGCGTAGCTCCGATTCTCTTACTCGCCGGCGACCAGTACTACTCGATCCAGGAAAATTCGTTTCTTTGGCAGCCTGAATAACTGAGTAAAATGAATTTTCTACTGAAGCATTTACCAATTGCAAATCTTGTTGTTGAGTTGATATCCTTCGTTGCCCTGATCCAGGATTTCTACTAATCGTACAGTTTATTCTCTACTTTCTTAAAATGTTACACACCGAATTTCTGTCAATATTATAACGCAGTGCAATTTGTTTCATTGACCATCCATCTTCTGCTTTAGCAATGGCTCCAGATTTAACTAAATCACTGATATGAGGCATATTAATTTTTTGCACACTTGCAATAAATTATGACAACTAACTGACAATGTCACAAAAATTAAAGTTAGATGTACACAATTAGATTTTAGCAAAATACCGTTATAAGACGTCCTATTTTTCTTGCTCACGACCGTATCTAAGGTAGATAATGCATTTTCGTATTTTTTTATCTACATAGACTATATCTTTAATTATCAATTAAAAAACAAGGGATTGCAATAACATAATAGCCTTAAACGCTTTGGGACTTTGTTAGGGGTGTTTAAAGAATATTTAAGGACTTTAGCAACTTTTTGCGTTTTTCGAACTTTAAATAATTAATATCTTGAAAACTATCAACTTTAGAGCAAAGTTGAAAAATTTTCAGGAGCAAAATAAACCATTTTTGCAATTTGTTTAAAAAAATTGTTTAAACAATTCTTGACCCATTTTTAGACCTGGTAACGTGCAGATTTGTTTTCAGGGGAACATTTTGCATAAGATTATTTAAAAAAAACCGACCGAGAATATTTTCCCCAACGGGTGAGAAGATATTTCCTGGACTATATGCCAATTGTAATGTATTTCCTTAAACAATAGGGTGGGGTGGTAATGGGGGTGGTAGAGGGGGTAGCTAAGGCCAAAATAAGTTTTAGAGGCCCTTGATTCTCGTACATATACTAAATCCCAATTTAATTTTTTACTCCCTTTAATAATAGGGTGGCGGTGACAATGGGGGTGGTCAAGAGGGTGGCTAATACAAAAAAAAAATTTTGAGACGTTTCGTTCTTGTATACACACTAAATCACATTTTAATTTTTTTGCTCCCTTTCATGATAGCGTAGGGGTGGTATTGGGGGTGATAGTGGAGGTTGACTGATGCCAAAAAAATTTAGCGACTCGAGTCCTTGACTTTTCGTACATGCCCCTTTTACCACTCAATTGTCACCCCCACCCTATTATTAAAGGGAGTAAACAATTAAATTGGGATTTAGAACCAAGGGTTCTAAAATTTATTTTGGCTTTAGCTACCCCCCTACCACCCCACCCTATTGTTTAAGGGAATAAAAAATTTAATTGGGATTTAGTGTGTATACGAAAACCAAGGGCTTGTAAAAATTTTTTGGCATTAGCCCCCCCTCTACCAAGGTTGGTAAACTAAAGAAGGATAGTTTATTCCCATATGACTGTATGTTTTCTCTCCGATCGGCTTGCAATATAGTTGGTGACGTCACCGTCTGGCGTACCAGCTTTGTTTATGCTTGCTTATACGTGTGTTTAGCCGTGTTTTAGAACTTACAAAATTAACTCTACTTTGTGATATATAAAATATATATATAAAATATAATAAATATATAAAAACTGTGCCGAATCTGGGTGACCATACATATAAAATAAAAAGTGACCATGGTTACAATATCCCTTCTTGGGTGCAACAGCTTTCATACGGAGGTCTTATTAAGCCTACAGAACAATGGCTTAATATGCGTATTGCGATGATTACTTTGTAAAATTCCACGGTCAATCTTACAGAAAGAATGTTAAAGTTGTTAAAAAATTTGCTCTAAAAATAGCAAAAAAAAGAAAAAATGCCGTTTAATTTAATTTACGACTTTTGCAAATGAAAGACAAGTATGAGAATGAAGTACAGAAATCTTCAAATGACAGAGAGCACCGAATTTAAAAAGAAAAAGGTCCAACGATGAAAGCCGCATTATTTTATTTGTTGGTAATTAGTTTAACAAATAATTTTAAAAAACATTTGCTTTTTTTAGTTACCTTTCTTATTAGCTGTGGTGGGGGACAAATTTATTTCTCATCTGACTAAACAGGTATTTTTTCGTACTCACCGTAAAGTTTAACATAGTTTTGCCGAAGAAATATCATTATTGCCTTTAAATTCAAAGCTTAGTGATAAATATTTTAGTTGTGATTTTATAAGTAACTAAATTTTAAAAAATTGGTATTACAAAGTACAATTCATCTTACTATGAATAATGGTCGTCTTCCTAATTTTATCAGGTCTTTATTGACTAATATTTTCGTCAAATTTGTAAGACATGAGTAGTCTTGACATTTATAAACTTTTAGTATTTTCCTGAAACTTTAACAATTACAAAATTCCTCGACTTTCAGATTTTCCAGATCTCACAGTATATTTAAACTAATTATTTCTTACACCTATATACATATTTTAAACAATAATATTTATATTCGGACTTATATTTTTATAATATCCATAACACTTATTACCTTTGATTTTTATATTATGTTAATATACTTCTGCTGCAGTATGTAAGTTAAAAATTGCAGTTTATTAGCCTATATAATATTACTCTGAATTCAAATTCTGGCCAATCGCCTACGTCATCATAGCCATGCCCACTCGCCGATAAAATAGCGTTTATAAACTATCCTTCTTAGTTTACTGTTCTTGCCCCTCTACCACCCCCTCCCTATTATTAAAGGGATTAAAATATTACATTGGGATTTAGTGTGTATCAGACTTGGTTACAAAATCTGGATGTGGAAACAGTGATTCCTTGGGCAGTGGTTTTTTTATTTTATGCTTTCTTTATATCATGAAAATAACTGATAATTTTTGTAGTACGGATAGAGCGCCATATCTGTTGCCTACGGGGCCAAATGAGGCCAGTTCGACACTGTCTTCCAACCTTTCTTTTATTTTTACTTTCCCAAATACGCAGTGTAAAGGAAAGTATGGTGATCGTACAAAAAATCGATTTTGAATTTTTGATGAATTTACACCATTTCAGCTCCCCTGAAGCAAAAAACGTCTGTCGGCCGTCTGCTATCTGCCGTCTGTGGTCGCACCTAGAGCCTAAACTACTGAATCTATTTTGCTCAAATTTTGTATGCGTATTGAGAACGTAGTGATATTACAAATCAATTTTGCAAATTGTTTTTCATGTTTGTTTACTTTATTTGTAATAATAAATTCAGAATAATATTGCTATTTTATTTTGCCTACACATTTTTTATATTAAATTTTTTGCGAAACATGATACGAATCCATTTAATACAGTGCTGAAAACGGGTATATTCATATTTTACTTCCACGTCCAGTGGAAATATATTTGAGATAGACTTAAAATATCATGAAACGTCAAGATTTTAAATTTGAACAAAAAAAATTTCTGTCTGTCGGTTTGTCTGTCGCTCTGTAACGTGTGCACGTTTACTCTGGAACCGTTTATGATATTGACTTGAAATTTAGTACACTTATGTATTATAACGTGATCTGTAACTAAATTATATTTTGGTCTAATTCAGTTGAAGGGTTCGGGAGTAAATAGGGGTAAATATGCAAAGTAAGCAGGTCAGAGTTCATAAAATTGCAATTTAGGGCATGTACGAAAAGTCAAGGTCTCAAAATTTTTGTTGGCATCAGCCACCGCCACTATCACCTCCACGCTATTATGAAAGGGGGTAAAAAAAAATTAAAATGTGATTTAGTGTGTATACAAAAAAGAAACTTCTCAAAAATTTTTTTTGGCGTTAGACATCCCCTCTACCACCCCCACCCTATTATTAAAGAGAGTAAAAAATTAAATTGGGATTTAGTGTGTATACGAGAACCAAGGGGCCTCTAAAATTTTTTTGGCATTAGCAGGTCTCTTACTCCTATATTTCAAAATTTTTTTATGACATTTTATGACACAAAATTTGAGTTTTAATGCCTAAAAATTAACTAGAAGCTATATATTATTAATCGTTTTTTATTGAAAATATGTTATAATACTTTGTATTTGTGATTTGAAAATCACTGGTAGCAATAGTGATAAGAAAACTAAAATCACGGCGGCCAGTGAATAAATAGCTACCCGAATCTGTCACTAGTCTCAAGAGAAAAACTATGTGCACTGGCTTTTTCCGTACCCTGCGAAAGACTGTTTTCGAAGGCTGGACAGATACTTAATAAATGACAAAAAAACAAAAATGTTATTTTTAAATATGAACCATAAATATTGTTCTTATATTATTAACTATCATAATTTATTTAGGTATTTAATTTATAATCATAAGTTAATATACAAAATGTACAATTTACATATAATGCATAAAAAAATTTCAAACTACACATTTTTATATGTATTTATTTTTTTTATTACATATTCAATGTTTATTTTCTATTAAAGAATGGGCATTTATATATTCCTTTCATTTACTTCTAGTTCCTATCGCATCCCATAGTGCACTCGGCACTGATAAGCAAATCACTGCCAAGTTATAATATTGTTACGTGCTTACAGTTTTCAGTAAACACTCTGTGGATTCAAATAACTTGCAACAAGAATTTTCACTAACCACTATTTTATTTATCACTAAAATTACACTAGTAAATACTTAACAATCACACAACTAATAATAACTTAATCTAATATAAATTCACTACTTTTAAAACACTATGTACAATATCTACTAATATCTACTTAGTACTGTCGCGTTAGCTCTAAACCGTGATGACAATCACTATTGATCGTGAATCAAAAATAGCAACCACTCATCACGGCGTGATTGAAAAATCATGGTATCGCCCATCACTAATTGTTATGATGGGAGTTATACCGGAATTTTTCAACACTAACTTGTTTATTAGCAGGACCAATAAGTGCTTATTTTAAAATGGTGCCAAATTTTAAATGTTCTGAATTACATTAAATTTTTAATTAGTTTAATAATTTTCACAACACAGTTGAAAATGATAACGGAAATATATTTTTTAAATGATTTTTATGACAAGAGAATGATTTTATGACAATTTTAGGACATTTTGCGTATTTTATGACATTTTAGGATTTTATAACAAGTATGACCCCTGCATTAGCCGCCCCCTCTACCACCCCTAATGCCATCCCCACCTTATTATTAAAGGTAGTAAAAAATTAAATTGGGATTTAGTGTGTGTACGAGAGCCAAGGGCCTTTAAAATTTATTTTGGCATTAGCCACCCCTCTACCACCCCCACCCTATTATTAAAGGGAGTAAAATATTACATTGGGATTTAGCGTGTATAAGACTTGGATACAAAATCTGGGATGTGGAAGTAATGATTCCTTGGGCAGTGGTTTTTTATAAAAAAAACGGTAACACGATTGTTTAATTTTAGCTCTACAAAAACATTGAAATATGCCTTGATTACTATAAATAAAATGGGACCTTTTAATCTAATATAGTTTTTGGTATTCTACCTTTTGCAAAAAACACCTTCGATATCGACCAATAATCTCGAAACTTGTCCCAAGGTGTTCAGGTTTGAAATGGATCACACTGTTTATATTTAAACGTATTAAGGACCAAAAAAAATTGTTTTGGACGACCACATTAGGCAAAATTCGCTCACATAATTGAAGTTCGATTTATAAACTATTCCGCTGCAGTTGCGGTTGCAGTTGGAGTTGCCGCAGCAGTATCAGTTGTAGTTCACGAAAATTCGTCATTTAGAAACTCTTGCTGCTGTTGACGTCGAACGGGTTGAAAACTACAATTTCATTGGCTATCCGCTGGTAATTCCGCAGCGGTTGCCGTTCAAGATAAAAGTTGGTTATCTACCTGCGGAATATGAACTGCAACCGCAGCGGCAGCGGACTTTATAAATGGAAACATTCGTTTCGTATTCTTCATAAACACTACAGGTGCGGCAACTGCAACTGTAACCGCTGCGGCTAGTTTATAAATTCACCTATAGTGTCTGGCTCCTACAAAGCTGATCCCTACCATTATGCAACCAGATGTACACTAGTGTATGTAAAGACTATCAACAATTCTTGGCAATATTGGCCTGAGGTTTATGCAGTCTAATCTTTGTTCTAAAGTTAATCTGTACCATATGCAACCAGATATACACCCGCATATGTAATGACTATACAAGGTTATTATATGGACGAGGGTGGACGAGGTTATAATTACACAATTTTAGAGATTTATTGATATATATTGTTAAGCAACATTTTTTATACGACACCAAAATGAAGCTTATTCCAAATGGTTAAATTATTGATTATTTTAAAATTAGCAACTGGAGAAACATAAAAAACTTTGCTAAATGTTGAATAGTTACGAATCTCAGCTCTATTGTCAATATTTTAAGTTTTCTTAACATGTTATTTTATTTTTAAATACATTAATAACATCCCAGTACAAAATGTGTATCAAGTTGTTTGGTAAGATAATAGTAGGGTAAAAATCAATAAACAAAAACTGTCAACAATTTTTTTTTCTAATCTTATAGCTCCTAGAGATTTGACTAACGAATACCAAGTAATCCAGGTAAATATCAGATGTTGAATGACTGCTAATGTATAAACTTCCAAATTTTTTCTTATATACATTAAATCACAGTACTAACAATGTATTAAAAAGCATTATTCATTATACCATTGTATTCAAAATTAGTATGGCTTTGTATGACTGATGGTCGAGAGGTAAGCGCATTTGCCTCTGACCTGGTGTCTGCGTCAGTATCAAAATTTGAAATAAATGAAGTGAAAGTTTTTAAAATGTGTAGTTTTCAAGTTTTAAAAAATTACCTGTGGTGGTGTTGTATATTATTTAGGGGTGAAAAAACAATAGGGCAGCTATTTAAAGAAAGTAAAGGCTGCCTTGTGGAGCAATAAGAATCATTTTCAATGGCCCTACCTCT
This sequence comes from Leptura quadrifasciata, assembly GCA_963675555.1. Lineage (NCBI taxonomy): Eukaryota > Metazoa > Arthropoda > Insecta > Coleoptera > Cerambycidae > Leptura > Leptura quadrifasciata. The sequence goes on from OY776678.1 coordinate 51,108,514, forward strand.
GCAGAAAAATAGATAGATATATTGACTGTACCTTTGAATCTCGAACATCCAGCATATACACGTAATAATATTTATTCATATTACTTTACTTTAGGATTTAGCGTAAAACAATGTAAAGGACTTTAATTTCATTTACTTTAACCAGGGCCGGTCATAGGCTCAGGTAACCCTGGAACTGCCTAGGGCGCCAGAATATTATGGGCGCCAAACGCCAAACAAATTTTTATCTCGAGTAGACAACTAAAAATAACAAAATATTTTATGTATCAAGTAATTCTAGCATAAGCTCTCGAAGTGAGTAGACATATTTGTTAGACGCTGCTATTCTAATCTATACATTTAAATGTGTGAAGAATTAATAGCCGATAAGATCCCAGAAAGATTCAATGATGACTGGCTAAGTAATTTGTATGCAAAAATCTCACAAAAATTTGAAGATAGTGTAAAGGGAATGTTAGAAAAACAAGACAAACACATTTCAACACTCGAAAAAGAGATAAGTGCGATGAAATCAGGCCTGGAAGAAATAAAAATGGCAAATGATAATGTACAGCAATATAGCCGGAGAAATAATATCAGAATATTTGGCATCAAAGAACTGGAAGGTGAAAAACCGGAAGAACAAGTAGTTAAATTAACAAATGAGAAATTTGGAGCGACATTGCAACCAGAAATCATTGAGGAGTGTCACCGTGTCAGTATAAAAGAGAAAAATAATGATAGAGCCATTTTGGTGAAATTTAACTCAAACAAGAACAAAAATGAAATTTTTTATAAGAAAAAAGCACTAAAAGGAAGCATGTAATGAGGGAGGACCTGACCCAGCAAAGAATTGAAATTCTAAAACTGGCAGTGGATGAATTTGGTCCAAAAAATGTTTGGACAAGAAATGGGAATATTTGTATCCATACAATAAAACGCACAATATCAAAAATATAAGTAATTTGATGGCCTTATTGAATTAATATAGGGTAATCTTATTTAATCTAATCTATTATTATTGTCTATTATTTTCGCTTATATTTGGTTAGAAACAATTAAATCACTTTTATGTTTTAAGGCAGCGCCTATCGCTTATGTTTTAGACAGTACTATTACTTTGATTTTTAATAGCGCTTCTTTTGTTGTTTACTTTCATTCTAATTCAAATTTTTTGTTCTTTTTTTCCTTTTGTAAGAAGCAAGGCAAGGTACGGAAAGTATGAATACAGTTGAGGACTTATTTAATGATTTAGATTCCTATGATAATGTCGAGACCAACTACATAAAATCATCTGATAAACCTATAGTAAACATTAAAGAAAAAATAGGTCTTAGTCTCTTTCATATGAATATACGCAACTTACAGAAATTTTTTTATAAAATTTTAATATTATTAGAGGAATCAAAAATATATTTTGACCTTATTATATTTACTGACTGCTAGCAATTAAAAAATGCAACTAATTTTGAGATTCCAATATATAAATGTTATTATAATAATGCAAATCATAATCAAAACCATGAAGTAATTATACATATTCATAATTCCACATTATTACACAATTATAGTAACATTAAATTCAATGAAACGACTTTCAGCAAACTTATGTGTGAAAAAAAGGGTTAAAGTTATATAATTTTTGCAGTATATCGTCCACTTTCCACAGATTAAAATATATTCATTAATGATTTACAAAATATATTAGAACCTAATAATAATAACATTATACAGATACTTTTTGGGGATACGAATTTGAATTTAATTATTAAAAATGACATAACGGTTAACGAATACATAAATACATTAAGTGAAAAGAGATTCAATCTTCAAATAAATAAACCTACTATATAGAGTCACTGAAAACTCGGCAACAAATATAGATCATATATTACTAAAAAATACAACAAATAAATTAAATTCACTCCCTTTTATTCTCACTACATCTATCACAAATCACTATGCTATAATTTTGAATCTAACAGAAAGTAGTAATGATCAAAATTTTGTAAATGCAAGTTATAAAAAAAATACTTAACCATACAAAATTAATGAAAAAACTGGAGAGAGAAGATTGGCAAGAAATATATTATGAGCAAAACGCAGCTACAGCAACAAAAAAAATCATTTTAAAATTAAAATAATTAATAAATTCATGTACAAGTGTGTCACAAAAAAATAAATAACTCAAAGAAACTAAAACCCTGGATAACACAAGGATTATTAAACTCGATCAAAGAAAAAGATAAGCTAACGCTGTTACTTTTAAATAATCCGAATAACTAGGGAATTCAAAGCAGATATAAACTATTTAGGAACGCCATAACGAAATTAATTAAAAAGACAAAAACCGATTATTATAAACAAAAATTCACCAAAGCAAAAAATAATGTAAAAGAAATGTGGAATTTAATCAAGGTCGCTGCCAACGAAAAAAAAGTCAATAAATCCGACTATATAATAAATATAAGGACGGACAATGATAAGGCAGTAACAGATAATAGGGAAATATGCAATAGTTTTAACAATTATTATTCAAAGATAGGTTATAAGATGGCACAGGGTATTATAAAAAATAGTGTTGTACAAGTAAACGAGTCTTAATATTGAGAAAGTTATGCACACAATATATTTATATCCCGTCACTGAAAATGAGGTAAAAATTGTATACATGGTTTAAAAAATAAACGCTCTCCAGAAGAAGATGGTTTCTGTTCTAAGGTACTAAAAACTTCCATAGAATATATATCCAAACCTTTATAATATATAATTAACTTAATTTTGCAACAAGGTACATTCCCTGAAATATTGAAAACGTCCACGCTGGTTCCAATTTTTAACCAAGGGGATATAGCACAAATATCTAATTACCGCCCTATCTCTCTGATTAGTAATATATCAAAAATAGTAGAAAAATGCTTGAGAAAGGGATTACTAGAGCATCTAAATAAATTCAAGATAATATCACCACAACAATTTGGTTTTAAAACAAGTGTTTTTACTGTTGATGCTATACACTGTGTAACACAATCTATACACAATTCCTTAAATCAAAGTCAGAAGCCTTTGGCAATCTTTTTAGACTTGACAGTGTCGCATAAATGGTTACTGGGAAAATTAGAAAACTATGGGTTATGTGGTGACATAATCAGTTATTTGATAGGTAGGACTCAAAAAGTAAAAATAAATTCTGTATATTAGTGGCGAAAGAATTATTACATGAAATCCCTCAGGAGACTGTGCTTGGACCCTTACTCTTCCAAATATACATAAATGATATGTTGAATTTGAGAACATCTGGTCAAATAATCGCTTATGCCGATGACACCGTTTTAATTTTCTCTGATGATACATGGGACGGAGTCAAATATAAGGCTGAAATTGGATTTAATAAAATAAAACATTGGTTAAATGCCAACCTACTCACTTTAAATAAGTTTCTTACATTCTCCCTAACCGCCGCAGGCCAATCCAACATTAAAAAAATAAAACTACATAATTGCAATAACCCTGTTGACTGTTTCACTTGCTCTGACACCACAGAGGGAACTGCTTGAATAAAATATCTTGGATTATATATCGATCAATTTTTGAAATGGGACACGCATACATCCGTCATAGTAGGAAAAATCCGTAAATTATTTTATAAATTCTACCAACTTAGGGAACTTGTGAATAAAAAAACCTTGGTAAATATATATAAATCTCTTGACGAATCTATTATCAATTATAGTTTAGTGATCTGGGGTGGTGCATATGATAATGTAAAGAATAACTCAAAAACGAATTTTAAAAATAATATTCGAAAAACCTAATTTATATCCCACTGCATTGTTATTCAAAGATTCCAATTTACCAGACATCAGGGCTCCCAGTGGCTATTGGACCTCAAATTAAGGACTTAGGGACCTAGATCAAAATAAAAAAAGGGCCAAATAGGGACCAAATAAGGGCCAAAGATGTATAATTTTCCATGTTTCTTTTTTTAAATGCAATACATGCATTAATGCTTTAACGCAACGTAATAAACAAAAACATAAGTTCTATTTGTCATTAACAAAGTAAAATTTGCCTTATAACTAATATGACTTTGACTCATACATTAATACTTTAAGGCAATAAACACAAAAATATATTAAATTTGCTGTACTGATACGACTTTGACTAGTCTCTTAATTAGAAACGAAATATATAAAAAAAAAATGTACATTAGACATGTCCTAAGATATCTTGGATTTCCTGTTTAGAGGCTCAGAAATCATTACTGACTCCCTTTTCTCCACTGACGACTGAGACTTGCCTAATTGTGTTCTTATTTAGTTAATTAAAATTTCGACTGAAAATAAAAAAAAAACTGATAATATGTGGATCACTAGAAATATAAAAGAAAAAGGTAGAGAATTGAAGGATATGTTTTGCTTGATGAAAAATTCAATGAATGGTGACTTGGGAATTTGATATAATGATATGAAAAAGGAACATAAAAAAAATATTAAGGCCAAATTTAATTACTATCAAAATACGTTAAGTAGTAAAAATAGCATTCAGGCTAGACAAAAACTAGTCTAGAATTTAATGCATAAGCGCACTGGCAATATTAAGGCCACACTGCCAATAAAAATTCAAATTAGTCCCAAATAAGATCAAACATCATTTTGGTAACCAAATGTCAAATAAATGCACTACAATACCTTCTTTTTCACACAACTTACTAGTGAGGATATAATAAGCATAATAAGTGAATTAAAAAATACCAATTCTGTAGGAGTAGATTGTGTCAACAAAAATTATTAAATCGATTGCTCAATTTATCGCTGAGCCACTAGCCTATATTGTCAACTTATCTGTAAAATTGGGGAAATTTCCAGATGAGTTGAAAATAGGGGAAGTAATTCCAGTCTACAAAAGCAATGAGCCACAGGTAATAGATGACTACAGACCCATCACTATACCCAATGTGCAAAATAATTGAAAGAGCTATATACAACAAAATATTCCCCTATCTAACGAAATATCAAAATAATTTCCAGATCTCAAAATGGATTTTGCCCTGGTAGGTCAATAGAAAGTGCAGCAGCGGTCTTTTTGGAAGCACCACGGGCCAAAGTCAAGAGTTCCTTTGTATGACTGGTGGCCGAGAGGTGAGCGCACTTGCCTCTCACCCAAAAATTCCAGGTTCGATCTCCGGTCGTGGAAGTGGAAAATACTGTGAGAGGGATTTTTCAACTATACACGGATATTGGGTGTGTGTTCCTTGTCTCTAAATGTGTAGCCCACTCCCATACAAGGCTCTTCTAGAGCCTTCCGGGATAAAGGGGGTCGTAATTACCTGTGGTGTTACTGGAACAAGAGATAGTTTATTGTCGAACAATTTAAGGCTCGATTTAACTGCATTTGTAGTATTCAGCATACGCTCACCCCTTGATGCCCTTCCTTCCGTGTGAGTGTCTGCCCGGAGCTAGAAAACACACTTGACAAAAGTGTTTCATGAGAAAGGACGAGAGCAGCATTTACAACTTGGCGTAACCTAGGGTGCTTTAAATCACCTGAACGATCTCTCCTTTTTCAAAACTGAGCAAAATATTCGTCAACTCTATCCTTTGTCTCAATATTAATTTCAGTCTGCAGAAGACTCCATTTTTGAGAAGGGAAGACTTTTCTAGAAGATAACTCCCGGCAGCTGCATAGTGTGCTTGTGCACTTAAAAGGAAACATAATCTATCTTCTTCTGTATTAAAAAAGAAACAATAAATAACAAACGCATAATGATCAGACAGCATTACTTATACAGAAAGGAAATAAGGGTTTTTTGTATTACTTTGCGTACGTCTGATCAGCGAGTTTGTCATCACAGACACCAGTCAATAAATTTACTTACCTATTCACACACTCACAAATCAAAAAAATCTGTAATTAAAGACGGCCACAAATCTTGTGTTTGTTGCCGCTGAGAGCGCTAGCAAGCGCAGAGCTCAGCTAGGGACATTTAGGGACAATGGGCGTGTTTTAAAATGCTCACTACAGTTTTTCAATGAACGATCTGTGCTCAAACGTAATTATCAATGGAGTTCATTGAAAATAGGGACTTTAGAGACCATACTGAGAAATTACGGACTTTTCAGGGACTTTCTCTAAAATAAGGACCAAGTCCTTAATAAGGGACCAACTGGGAGACCTGACCAGACACAGATACATAATATATATAATATTTTCCATTAATTTTGTCTAAAGAAGTGGACATCTTAGAATAAATTATATACAGGACACAAGATCTACTGCAAAAAATCAGATTAAAACGCCAAAACCAAATAACTCTGCTTATATTTGTAGATTTCACCGGCGTTAAGCTGTTCAATTTATTGCCTCATTCAATAAGAGAAATAAATAACTATAAAAAATTTAAAATAAAAGTAAACTCTATATTCAAAATAATTTGAAATTTTTTTTAAATTTGATTATTTAACTAAATTCCAGCTTTTCTTCTGTCTTCACTTTGCTTCAGAATTAAAAATCCATATTGTGTGAAATAATTCTTATTTAGACTAAGTAGACTTAAAATACTAAATTTGATAATTATTATTATGTCATATCAAGCTGGATCTTGTCAAATATAATATAGACATTAATCTATATATAACAGCATATTTAAGATCGATCTTAGTTGCTAAATTAAACTTGTAATGAATTTATATCCACTAATTACAAATAAACATTATTATTATAATTAAGAAAAAATAAAAAATCCTAGAACACTGTTTGGTATTAATTACATATCTGGCAGCAGTTGCTCATGGCGTTAGAGAATTGCGAATTGTTTTTATTTCACGAATCAAGGCATGCTGTAACAATAATTGTGAGAAGTACGACATGTGACACTTAGAAATTTTGATCCCGTTTGCATTGTTTAGCCAATATTTGAAGATGAAACCATCATGGATCCCAAGATATCATCAAAATTTAAAAAATATAATATCTTAAACACAGCCAATTAATTCACTATCTGAACGGTTTTGTCAGTTAAAGGGGCGCAGTGATGTTTTTAATTTCCTGTAAGATATCTCGATACCCTTCCAACATGAAGATTTATTGAAATACTACAACAATCAACTGTACTAACCGCTGGCGATAGTTTTTATATTGAGCCTAGGGAGTTATGCCAAAAATTAACAGTTCTCTCAGGTATAATAAAATACGAGAACATAGAGAGAATACCAACCAAGTAATGTTATGAATTTCTTGTCAACAAAACATATGATTGGTTCTTTCCCAAATTTAGAAATTTTTTTGCAGATTGTTTTGACGTTGCCAGTTAGCGTTATTATATAGATTATAGATTAAAATGTTTGCAATACTGTATGAAACAGACAATTTTGGAATGGTACTTTTCACGGTTAAAAGAACAAATACAACTAGGTAACCCAGTGTATTATTTACATAAGAACTAATCTTACTTGGTTTAATCACCAATTGTACAGTAAAAAGTTAAACCTTCCGTGTTTACGAATTAGGCAAGTTCTTATCAATAGATTTAAACTAGGTACATTACCTTGTATAGTAAGACATGATAATTTGTTGCTTAACACAGAAGTAACATCCAAGAGGGATTTATTTTGCATGACATTCGATACTACAGATGTCGATTGAGGTATCTTCCTTATTAAACGCGTTAGAAAATTTGCCATATTTGCCTGAAATACATTAAATCAATTTAGCATTTAACACATCCCACAACTCACAATAATTACTTAATTCAACTGAACTGAAAAATTAGAATAATGTTAGCTCTTTATTTCAACACATAATATTGGAGGTTAGTCTTCTTCTTCTTCCTCTTTTATCGCCCTTTGCCTACAAGGCAAGTTGGCCACCTCTTTGCTTTTTTGTTTTTAGGGCCACAGTTAATGTCCGTTTGCACCAGTCCCGCTTATAATTTGAGTTTAGCAAAGCCTGCTTTAATTTTAAGCGAGCTTTAATTTAAAGATCTTTGCACCGGCTCTCGTTTAACTAAGCTTGAGAACATACTTCGTTGATTGTACATTAGTCAGCATGTTTAGGGATTATAGCATTGTAAGTTTTTATAATAGGAATTTTAGGAATAGCAGCGTAAAGGGTGGTGAACATGTTTATTTACGGAAATGTCATTGTTTAATTAGTTCATTCATTTTTATTTCACATGGTATTTTGTTACAAATGGTGTGTTTTCGTTGATTATCTTTTCGCAAATTTTAAGTTAGATTTAAACAATGGAGTCAGCAAGCAAACGGTTCAGGAGTGCTAACTTCACCAATGAAGAGAAAATAGTGTGCCTCAATATTATAAAAAAGCATCGAAGTGTTTTAGAATGTAAAAAAACGGACTGCGTCACGTTGAAAGACAAAGAAAATTCGTGGAATAAGGTAGAAGCAGAATTTAACACTTTTGTTCCGGGTGGTACGATGCGAAGCAAAGAAACTTTAAAAAAATTTTACGAGAATAAAAAAAACAAACACGCAAATTGGCTGCGATGGAACGATTAAACGTGACCCAAACTGGCGGTGGGCCTTCCACCAGTAAAATAGATGACCCCACGTTTGACCTAACTCTGTCAATTCTTAACGAAAAGACAGTTTTTGGATTAGATAACAAATTCGATGGCGATAGTAATAGGGGCCAAGTAGAAGTTGAAACAGGATATTCACAGGCTGAAAAAGAGAGTGAGGAACTTATTTACCTCATAACTGAAAATGAAGTAAGTAGTACTATTGTAGTTATTTTGTATATGGTTGAATGTTTGAGTTATGATGCCTATATAAGTTTTTTTAGGCGTGAAGAAATTATCTCGTAATAAATTCTATTTTTTTTTCTTTATAGGACAATGAACAAGAGATGGAGAACCCAGATTGGGGTAATTTAAAACCATCGTTATTGAAAACTCCGATAGATGCAAAGTTGAAAACGCAAAATAATATTACCCCAAAGAAAAACAGTGAAGCGGCAAAGGGAACTGAGGCAAGTACCTGGACAAGTCGTCGAAGACCAACCCTTTCAGCAACAACAACGCTGGCAAGGATGTATGAAGATTTGGCAAATAAAAAGATAGAAATATCCGATTTGCAATTAAATATAATAAAATTTGATAAAGAAAATATGATTTCTAAAGCCAAAAGGGAGGAAGAAGCTTTCAACAGAAAATGTGAAAGAGAGGAGGAACTCTTCAATTTGCAGAAGGAGTCCATGATGCTCGACATTAAAATTAAGAAGCTCCAGCTGGCAAAATTAAACTCGTTTAATTAGGTTTAGGATTATTATTTAAATTAAATAACTTATGACAAGGTCTGTTTTGTAAATAAAAGAAATAAAAATACTTTTCGTATTTCTATTTTAAGTTTGTTATTTATAAAAAAAAAACCAAAGCAATATTAACAATATTTATTTTTTAACTACATAATTCTTCGATTAATTCTTTACAATTGTGAAAAATAATTATTAATAAATTGTCTTCTAAGTAAAGAACCTAAAGCCGCATTGTCATTTGCATAATTATTTACCTCAGGTATTTGCCCATTTTCAATAAATTCATTTAGAATATGCTCATCTAGTTCATCTGGTAAAGGAGGAGGATTATTGTCGCCCTCTGATATTGCAATATTATGTAAAATACATGTTGCTACTATTATTGTCAGCACAGTATTGATTTTTAAACGGCAGCCATATGCCAAAACAGGAAATCTTCTTTTAAGAATTCCGAATAATCTTTCTATAACATTTCTGGTTCTAATATGAGACTGATTGTAAAGCTGTTCTTCAGGTGTTATAGGATTCAATAACGGTGTAAAAAGATACGATTTTATTGGATAACCGCTATCTCCTAAAATAATATTTATATTAGTTTGTATTTATTTATTTTAATGAATTTTGTACCCAATAATATACAATTTCTATACGTCTGATTCTGGAAATCTCTATGCATGTTACTGTTGTTAAAAATTGTGGAATCATGTGCCGAACCTGGCCATCTAGCAACTAGATTTAAAATTTTTAATTCAGCATTACATATTGCTTGTACGTTTAAAGAAAAGTACGATTTTCTGTTCCTATATACTTCTCCATCTTCTCCACCTAAAATACACATTTCTATAATTAAAGTTCGATAACTAGGAACTGTTTTATTTATCGGTTTTGCAATTAGGTTCTTTTTAGTTAATAAAATAAATATGTAATACTTACCAGGCGATTCAATTTTTACATGTGTACAATCAATTGCACCAGTTACTCTAGGAAATGCAGCTATATTGTAAAATTTTTGCTGAGTATTTCTAATTTCATCTTCTTCAGTGGGAAAACTAATGAACCTGTTATAATGTTCAGCAATAGCTTCCGATACCCGTACTATAATTCTTGAAACTGTTGATAAATGCATGCCAGCGAAGTCTGCTATTGCTTGCAAATGTCCACCAGTGGAATAAAATCTCAAAGCCACCAGCAGCTGGTTCATCGGCGATACACAATTATTACTACAAAATGAACAAAATAATATAAGACACATTTTTAAAGGCTATACTTAATTTTACCTATCGTATGGATACTCTAAACGATGTTCAATTAATGGCAAGACAGTATTTAACACACAAAATCTGGATAGACGAAATCTCTTGTAGAAACTCGACTCGTCTAACGTATCAAAGTAATTATTTCTTTGATATATTTCTCTTGGTATTCCATATTCAATAAAATCCAAGACTTCAATGTCATCGTCTTGTGCAATATCGATATCATATAACATATTTATCTATTTTTGATTATTTATTGACAATATTTATTTCAGGAAAAGATATAGGTTACGTCAAGAAAATATGACAAGACGGACTATCGAACAAAGTTGATGCAAGAGCGCATGCGTAGGAGTTAAGCGGCCCTAAAGCCTCGGATGATCCACGGTTTAAATTATTACATTTTAAGGGATAGTAAAACCAGGCTTAAAACGGCGTGCAAAGGGTTTAAGTCTTTAAGCTTGGTTAAAATTTTAAGCGGGACTGGTGCAAACGGACATTAAAATTGTCGACATCAAAGGATAAAATCCAAACTAACTTACATTAGATTCCCTAACAAACTAAATTAAATCCCTGTCTTCTAGAAACTATGATATGTGTTACTGTTAAAGTGTAAACGAACTTAATTGAAACCGTATAAAAACTAAAAGCCGGCAAAAACAGTCGGCATCTCTTTATTGTACATGGGCGGAGGTAAATAGAAATGCTTGTCATAAGAAAATTATAAGTTTTTCGGGCGTTATTATATTATCCTCTGTTTCAAATGGTCTCCAGAAAGCCGTGGTAAATTAGTAGATAATTAAAATATTTTACCTTTTATATAGTAGTAAATATTTATAAATATAAACAATAACTAACTAAACTTCTACGCTTGATATTATAATAGGTATTTATGCACTGCACTGGCACATTGACAGCACATCTCCTAAGTCCACCGTTGACTACTGAGAAGCGATTTATGAGTTTTTTTTATGCTAGTAGGCCTGTCCGTTTTATTATCTTTAAACCAGTGCAGTCGTAGATGGTTCATTCAGGCCGATTACATTGCCAGTCTCGGACTCGCCTAAACAGTTTCAATTACCATTCGAATCTCGATACCATTGCTAAATATATGACAAAATATCAAGTTCAGTGCGCACGGACCTGTGCTTTAACACTGACCAGTTTCAATTGCCCTCGCATAAAGAATAGACACGGTGTAAAAGAAGTCCAGATTATGGACACATATAAAATGTGAATAGCGTTGATTGAAAAATTTACCACTTTTTCAATCAATGGTAAATAGTAATAGATTTAGGAGAGAAAATAATGAAGTAATAAATTAACCTAAATAGAATAGATCTATTACTAAGTAATGACAAGAACAGCACTGCACAGACTGTGAGCACTGACTGACATATTAGTCCAGTGCAATTAGGAATTGACCCAAAAATTTTGGGTACATTTTTTCTTTTGTTCCTTATTCGAAAGGGGGGTCAATGAAAACCTTAAGTCTGAATTTGCGCATTCCTACTTCCCCCCCCTTTCGCCGCCATCTTGGATTTTTTTTTTTCAATCGCTCATAACTCGAGTTCTATTTGTCGCACAGTAATGAAAAAAACATCGTTGTACTCGTGAGGATTTACTCTTTATGTCATCACGAATGCATTTTTGCCGTAAAAGTTATTGCAAAAAGTTATTAGAGCTCAAAGTTGAGAAATGATTTCAAAAAAAATTTTTTTCGTTTTCTTGGCTCGCCACTCTTTTGCAGTGCATCTGACACTCTCTGCCAACAAAATGTTATTTAAACTAGACGCGATTTCTAGGATTTAAAAAAAAAATTCAGTCCGTAAGTGGATTCCTCGCCCGCCAATCCACGCTCAAAGGTGACACGTTCAAATATGCGCGGAGCGTTTTCAATCAGTCATAGTATTTTAATTTGTACATTTTGTAAACTCATTTCCACACCACCTTTGAGGTAGAGTCGACGGCGCGTTTTTTTTAACGTGGTTTCCCCCCGAGGCCTAATTCACGATTTCTTTGCTTGATGTTCGATTTCTTGCCACTTTTCTATAGGAAATTAATAGTTTTCGTCAGTTTCCTGGGATACTTCAGACGCTTTTCTTTTCGTCGCTCTGGGTAATGGTACCATAGTAGGAAGGTCGTAGCAATCCTTGTCTTCATCACCCAAGATTTCTGCAACTTCCTTGACGTTTATGCAATTTTCGCCGCATATTTGAACATGTCAACTTTGAGCGTGGATTGGCGGGCGAGGAATCCACTTACGGACTTAATTTTTTTTTTTAATCCTAGAAATCGCGTCTAGTTTAAATAACATTTTGTTGGCAGAGAGTGTCAGATGCACTGCAAAAGAGTGGCGAGCCAAGAAAGCGAAAAAATTTTTTTTTTAAATCATTTCTCAACTTTGAGCTCTAATAACTTTTTTGCAATAACTTTTACGGCAAAAATGCATTCATGATGACATAAAGAGAAAATCCTCACGAGTACAACGATGTTTTTTTCAATACTGTGCGATAAATAGAACTCGAGTTATGAGCGATTGAAAAAAAAAAAAACAAATCCAAGATGGCGGCGAAAGGGGGGGAAGTAGGAATGCGCAAATTCAGACTTAAGGTTTTCATTGACCCCCCTTTCGAATAAGGAACAAAAGAAAAAATGTACCCAAAATTTTTGGGTCACATCAGTAAATTTTTCCTAATTGCACTGGAGTATATTACCGATCCCACCATGATGCGCTTCCCTTTCCCTCTAGGATTTCCGAGGAGAAGCAGACAGTTGGCAAATAACTATAAGTCCCTAGATTCCCGGTTAACAGAATTAATCAGCTGATTAACCTCTAATCGCAGTTTTTAAAAAGTATTTAAAAACTAGTATTAACATATAGTCATACCATAGAGAAATAGTTTATTGTCTCTGATTCATACAATGTGGACTAAAAGCTAAAGACTTGACGTTTTCTTTAAAAGAAATGGTTCGACATCAAGGCAAGAAAGCAAAGGTATGTACCTATATTGTAAGCTGTCTTATAATTAGTAACCCATAGCTGTGACTGCTCTTCAGCCTTCTAATAAATGCAAATAATCTAAAGAAAATAAACTTCTTAGGGTATAAATATTTTGTTGAGGGCTTTATTCATGACGTTTGGGTAGATGACATCGAAGTAGCGGTAAAGGGTAAATGCTACCATAGCCAGAAAAGTATGAAAAAACCCACGATTCAAATATTTCGTTTAAAAGGACTGATGATGGAGAGCTATATGTGCAGGACTGTAGATGTTCATACGAGATTGGGTAACCATAAAACTATTTTATTGTTATAAATTTGGAAATTCTTCGCCTATGAAGTTTACACTTCATGTGTATACTTCAAAGAAATGTTAATAAGTGATTACTTTTAGGTTGTCACTGTCATGTCATCATTTGAGGGGCTTAGCACACTATGTGCAAAACTTAGTATACAGAGAAATGAGGATAATTCCAGAAGGTGTGTCTAAGACCTCCCAGCCCGTGACTTCAAATAAACCCAGAGGTCGCAAAATTATACCAGAATCAGTTAATAAAATGACCTTTACGAAAAACGGTACAAAAGGAAAGTGGCATTTCATCAAATTATTTTCGACCGAGCAAACAGAACACAGAGGACAAAGTAAATAAAATGATGTCAGCTTTAAAAGACATAAATTCTGCCATTCCGTTTTTGTTCTTAATTAATTTGAAAGATAAGTAAGTTTCTCAATTATACAAGTATCCTAACATTTCTGTCAGTATTTGAGGGGTAGTTGTACATTTTTTTTTTAATGTACACTGTTTATTTCAGATGAGTTATGGAGTATCGTTGGCATTCAAAAATCTGTAGATCAAAGCGAAGAGATACAGCCTCCAGAAAACCAAGAAATTGTATTTTTTCCGGCCATACCATTACTGGATAATGAGCGGTGAACATTTTAATCAGTCTATCAATTAGAGACGTTGAATCATCTCCAAGAAGTATTTGAAATCGAGAGGATGACAAGGAGCCAGACTAGCAACCAGATGTGGCATCAGTATAGAAAATTTCGGTTTACAGCGTGACATTTTGGAGAGTTTTGTAAAGAAAAAAAAATTTTGATGAGAATTTTTTGAAAAATTATGGACAATCAAAGACCTCAATTATATCCCTAGTATCAAACATGGCTTAAAATTTGAGGATGAAGCAAGACCATCAGCATATGGGCACAAAACAGGAAATAAAGTTTGGCAAACTGGATTGGTCATCCACCTATACAGTTCACATTTAGGAACGAGCCCTGATGGAATTGTATTTGAAACTGCAACAGAAAGCTATGGCCTCCTAGAGGTTAAATATCCACAGTCTAAAAAATTTGAAACTTTGGCAGAAGCAGTGAAAGTGAAAACATTTTGCCTCAAACAAAATGGAAACAATGTAGCAGAACTAAAATGTACACACAATTACTACTACCAGGTACAGTGGCAAATGCTGGTCACAGGATATAAATGGTACGATTTTTGTATTTATTTCCAGAAAAGAAAACAAATATTTACAGAGAGAATTTACTTTGATCCAAGCCTTAGCTTTGAAATGTATAGTAGATTAACTTCCATATATAGAATGTACGAAAATGTCAATGTAGAATTTATAGTTACTGATCACTAACATTTTATTTGAAAAAAGATGGCAGCTTCATTATACACGGATCTATAACCATTTTCAGCCCAGGCAAAGTTCAATTCTGGCGCTCCCCCCTCTTTTCAAATCATTTTGTAAAAAAGGTCAAAGAGCAAGACAACAAACAATAATTACCTGTCAATGTTATAATTTATCGTTCCCATTAATTCAATAGGCATTAGAGTAAAACCCAGGTAGCACACTGTCGTGAAAGTGACGTCAATTTTACGTACAATTTTATCACTAATCACGTCATTCGGATAGTCAGAATGACGTCTAAATGACCCTAAATAGTCACAATTAAAATGACGTCATACAATGACGTCAATGACCTAGTATTGACGTCAAATTAGTATAAGAAGTTACTTCATATTAACGTCAAATTAATATAATGACTTGCTGGTAACGTCAAATTTGCATAAAAAATGACCTAATATTTCTCTTTGGGTTTTTCTCCCATATATACTTTAATCTAATGAAGTTAATATAAAAAACTGAAAAAATAAACCAACCAAAGCATTAATCAGAGAGTGTTCTTCGATATATACTAAATAGTAATATAATGTATATGAAAATAAACAGGCTCTGTTGCTTTAACGTGTATAGCACCGGGCACTGAGGTTTATATTCGTTTTATATTGGTTAATCCACTGTTTAGATTAACTTCATTAGATTAATTGGAACATACATGTGGCAGAAAAAAACCCAAAAGCAGAAAGATAATTTTACTCGAATGTCATAACACAACACTTAGGAAATAGAATAGAGTAGAATAGAATATATTTCTCTTTTTCACACAATGTGTATACAGTCGTCAAAATAAATCTAGTAGCATACAAATGTACTAAGTTATATATATATGGTATAGTGGTGAGAGGTAAGTTAATCCTCTCGTGTGGTCTACTGCTACTATACACCAGACATCATAGATGTCTCCATGGTATATAGCGACTTGCCATTTTGCAAGTACCGAGAGCGGTAACCTTCAGCCCTTGGTGGACTTAACCTATATACTGTTATTATACATGATTTGCAGGAAACAATACTCAGCGGGCAAATACCCCGACCTGCATTGAATTATATCTTACAAATCATGAAAAATTGGTAGCCAATGTCATTTGTCAATTCCCCGACCAGACATAGACCGGTTTCGAACTTATTAATTAGTTCTCATCAGTATGCCATAGGTCGTGGAACAGACAAATGACAGTGGCCAACCTGCTAGTCTTATACAGACTAATGTAAATGTTATAGTGGTGAGAGGTAAGTTAATCCTCTCATGTGGTCTAATGCTACTATACACCAGACATCATAGATGTCTCCATGGTATCTAGCGACTTGCCATTTTGCAAGTACCGAGAGCGGTGACCTTCAGCCCTTGGTGGACTTAACCTATATACTGTTATTATACATGATTTGCAGGAAACAACTACTCAGCGGGCAAATACCCCGACCTGCATTGAATTATACCTTACAAATCATGAAAAATTGGTAGCCAATGTCATTTGTCAATTCCCCGACCAGACATAGTCCGGTTTCGAACTTATTAGTTCTCATCAGTATGCCATATGTCGTGGAACAGACAAATGACAGTGGCCAACCTGCTAGTCTTATACAGACTAATGTAAATGGTATAGTGGTGAGAGGTAAGTTAATCCTCTCATGTGGTCTAATGCTACTATACACCAGACATCATAGATGTCTCCATGGTATATAGCGACTTGCCATTTTGCAAGTACCGAGAGCGGTGACATTCAGCCCTTGGTGGACTTAACCTATATAGTGTTATTATACATGATTTGCAGGAAACAACTACTCAGCGGGCAAATACCGCGACCTGCATTGAATTATACCTTACAAATCATGAAAAATTGGTAGCCAATGTCATTTGTCAATTCCCCGACCAGACATAGACCATGACATTGGCTACCAATTTTTCATGATTTGTAAGGTATAATTCAATGCAGGTCGGTTGTATTTGCCCGCTGAGTAGTTGTTTCCTGCAAATCATGTATAATAACAGTATATAGGTTAAATCCACCAAGGGCTGAAGGCCACCGCTCTCGGTACTTGCAAAATGGCAAGTCGCTATATACCATGGAGACATCTATGATGTCTGGTGTATAGTAGCATTAGACCACATGAGAGGATTAACTTACCTCTCACCACTATACCATTTACATTAGTCTGTATAAGACTAGCAGGTTGGCCACTGTCATTTGTCTGTTCCACGACCTATGGCATACTGATGAGAACTAATAAGTTCGAAACCGGTCTATGTCTGGTCGGGGAATTGACAAATGACATTGGCTACCAATTTTTCATGATTTGTAAGGTATAATTCAATGCAGGTCGGGTTATTTGCCCGCTGAGTAGTTGTTTCCTGCAAATCATGTATAATAACAGTATATAGGTTAAGTCCACCAAGGGCTGAAGGTCACCTCTCTCGGTACTTGCAAAATGGCAAGTCGCTATATACCATGGAGACATCTATGATGTCTGGTGTATAGTAGCATTAGACCACATGAGAGGATTAACTTACCTCTCACCACTATACCATTTACATTAGTCTGTATAAGACTAGCAGGTTGGCCACTGTCATTTGTCTGTTCCACGACCTATGGCATACTGATGAGAACTAATAAGTTCGAAACCGGTCTATGTCTGGTCGGGGAATTGACAAATGACATTGGCTACCAATTTTTCATGATTTGTAAGGTATAATTCAATGCAGGTCGGGGTATTTGCCCGCTGAGTAGTTGTTTCCTGCAAATCATGTATAATAACATTTTATATATATATATATATATATATATATAAAACAAGAAAACAATGTAAGGTCAAAGTGGTTAACTGGGCCATATTTTTGCAACGTTTTTTAATAAGCCCTTGCTATCCTAAATTTTTTTTTATTGATTGTCAATCTATATATATATTTAAATACACTGACATCTTGGACACTGACAGCACTAACCAGTTTCAAATAAAAAAATGTTCCCAATGAGTAAGTAACTTTTTTATTTTTTCATACAAGGTGGCCCAGTTACCTCTACTTTTGGGGAAACTGGACCACCTGCATGTATTTCCTTATTTAAAAGCTTTAACAAATTGTAAGGCTATCTGGGCCATAGTATAAAGTGTATAAAATAATCTCACTGAATTGGATTTTTTTAGTTCAAAAGGCAAAAAAGATATGGAAGATGCATTAAAAGTATGTCAAAAAGGAACATAAAAATCTTTATTCAAAAAACGAATCAATATATATATTGCTTTTACAAAATGGTTTACAAACAGATAAATACTTATACTTAAAGCCTATATAAACCGATTAAGTACTTAAGTATATTTTGTCATTTCTGGAACTTTATATGAGCCCCTATTATTTATTAATTGGGGCTTATGAATAACTTTGAAAATATCACTGTCTTGGTAAGACAAAATATCTGGCTTTGTAGGCCAACGCCATGCATATAGTCCATTTTTTATCATATGAGATACTTTTATTTCATTATTATTTATAATCTCTAAAACTTTTCCGGGGTACAGCTCCTTGTCATATTTTACTAATATAAAATCACCTTCAATGACACCTACTATGTTAGAATCTGATTCTTCTTCAGATTCTAATTCAATATCTTCTGAATCAGAGCTATCACTACTTTCAATTTCTATGTTTTTCTTAAATTTTTTATTCCATTTAAGATTTTTCGGTTCCTTCCGCTCTACCTTTTCTATATCTTCCGATTCGGGAGTACTATTGTCAACCTCTTCATTCTCTTTCGATTTCTTTTGTGACTTTTTTTGCAATTTTAGTTCATCTTTCTGCTTCCTCTCTTCCTTTTTCTTGTTTTTATCTTCCTCTTTCAATTTCTTCTCTTCCTCTTTCTGTTTCTTCTCTTCCTCTTCTAACTTTTTCTTATTTAAATATTCAACAGTGGTTATAACTTCGGCCCCATTGCATACTTTTCTCCTTTTTTTCTTCGGTTCACATTCTGTACTATCAAGGTTTTTTTTCAATAAATTAACTAAAATGTCCTCAAAGGAATTTTGGTGCAGTTCAAATTGTACATTTGAAGGTCCAGGCTCAGCATTGCTTATTTCTACCTCACATCCTGTATTATTATTAAAACTTACCGCGGAGGTACTCGGTTTGTTCCAATGGTCATTAATATTTCCAGTTTCGCGGTTACCGTTATTTTCCATTTCAGTGTCTCTAGGTGCATCATTTTTCTCCGCGATTTGTTCAGAATTTTCCAAATGTATACTATTTCTAGTTTTTTGATTAGCATGATTTATAAGCGTATCCGCGGGCATATCATCATTATTAGCACTTGTTATCGTCGGTTCCGTTGTTTCCAAATTACCATCAGCTGCTTTTTTCGCAAGACGTTTCTCGGTATTGAATTTATGAATATCTTTTTTTGAAAATATTTTCTCTGGAATCTTTGCACGATCAGATCTACCCAATTCTGGATCGTAAATCCCCGTTGCCTTAAATGCATTAATTATGTTTTGATGTTTCACTTCAGCAAATTCTTTATTCAATAATTGAGTGAAGTTACTTTTGGGTATTTTTCTTCGGGGATTTTGTCTCTGCCACTTGCATAGTGCTTTATCCCATGAACCCTTGATACTTTTGAAAACTCCCACATCTAAGGGCTGTAGAATGTGGGTTGTGTGTGGTGGTAATTTAAGTATGGATATACCATTATCCAAAGCTGTTTTAATCAGGTCACATGATATATGTGAAACATGTCCATCTACTATTAGCAAAATCGGCCGTTCTTCAGGGATGTTTTTTAAGAAACATTTTTCAAACCATTTTGAAAAGATCAGGGCAGTCATCCATCCTTTTTCTGATGCTGCGAGGGCAGTTTTGTCAAGTGGATCTGCTTTTTCTGGAATCATGGACTCAATTATATTTTTACCTTTAAAAATTGCCAATAGAGGTAACTTTTGGCCTACAGCAGAGCAACACATAAGAACTGAAGTGTTTTCCCTCCCACAAGTGGCAATGGTCCTGGTACATTTCGTGCCAACTTGTCCTACGATTTTGGACTTCGAAGGATCATTGCAGAACGATGTTTCATCACAATTGAAAATTAAATGTGGTTTATTTTCTAAATGCAGTTCTGTAATAGTTTTCTCAAGAATATCAAAAAAACCGTATATTGCCCAAGGGTTTTCTTGTTTTTTTCTGGCGGCTTCTACACCCTGTGCCTTTTTTAAAGATAGTTTATTTCGTTTACAGAAATTTAAGAACCACTCTTCTCCAGGACGATCATTTTTGAATTTTGTTTTAATCTTGTTCTTTTTAACATAAGTTTGAACTAAGTCAAGCAATTCATTTCTGGAAAAGCCATATCCCCATTTTTGCATCACACTTAAAGTTAAAGTTAACTCCTTTTCACTGTCGGTAGGTAAGCAATTTTTACCTCCACCGCCTTTTCCACCCTTGGCTGTAATACCTTTTCCTCTTGTTCCAGCTATATAATGCCTTAATGTACTCCTGGGTACATTGTAGAATACAGCTGCATTATAAACTGTTCTGTTGCCATTTTCAACATCTTGTAGAGCTTTGGTTAGTGCTTCTCTTGTGTATTGTGCACCATCAGCTCCTTTTTCGGTCCGCCGCTTATAGTTTCTCACCATATTGACCTAAAATCACATGTAAAAATCATTTAGAGAATGTACGGGGTAACTGGAAACTAATGGCCCAGTTTCCCAAAACGAAAGACCCAGTTACCTGTCATAGAAATCTTGCCGGGGCAACTGGACCATGGCATGTGAATATTCACTTAACTTAACTTTCAAACAAACCTTTACCTAAATGTTAGATACAACTACCAAACAATTTATTGAAAAATGTACTTACTGTGAATTTTTCAGTGACACTTAACTTCGTTGTTAAATTTAAAATATTTCGCTTATTGAAAATAACTTTTCACGATAAAACGAAAGTGCCGGGAAAACAATGAACACTTGCACAAAACAGTTAAGGTAGAGAGGTAACGCTTCGCCGATGGCGGGAAACTTAAAAATAAACCTGAAATGAAATAAAAATATATGGCCCAGATGCCCCGGTGGCCCAGTTAACCACTTTGACCTTATATAATAAAAACAGTTAAGTAAGTAACATACAACAATTAAATAAATAACATACATAAGTAAAACACAAACAAATCTATAACAAACAAAGAAATAAAAAACTGGCTAGGCTAGAAGTCAGATAGATGATGAATTGCAATACTGAAAATATTCTTCGCTACTATAAAAACAATTTTTAAGTAGTAATGTCCTAACATTTTTTTTGTAACTTTTTATACCTGTATTTTCATTTTGTAAATGTCGTGGCAAAGCATTATAAAATTTACTGGACATATATAAAAAGGAGTTTTTTGTCTTTGTCAAGCGTACACTTTTCAGACATAAGCTTTTCTTCTCTCTAGTATTATAACCATGAACATCCTCCTGAGTTAGAATAGAACCCAGCATACTTCTCTTTTTAATGTACAGCAAACAATAATAAATAAAACATGAAGGTAGAGTCATAATACACATATCCGTAAGAAAAGGTCTACAATAGTCAGTAGGCTTGGCCTTAGCTAAAACACGTATTGCTCTCTTTGGAATATGAAGACCTGTTGAGCATGACAATGACTTATTAATATATATTACAGTTAAAAATCAAAACTATAAAAACGGGAATGCAGTGAAAGAAAAATCTGGGAATATGTATTTAAATATTTTTATTTGAAAACAAATCAATACACGCTATGCTATATTTTTTAAATGAGAAATTCACTTCTAAATATTCCGGTATTATTCCCAGGCACCCTGTATAATGAGTACATATTAATTTAAGAAGGTACTTGTAGTATAAATCAAGATATCAAAAAATTCCTATGCTCCAAATTCTTCGCAAGTATGTATTGTCGGGAAATAAGGCCGACTGCCATTTTCTGAAGTTAATATCAAACACTTTGCAATCACTTCATTAAGAAAGTATATTTCGAGGTTAGGAGATAGATATCTGTCAAACAATATGAGTTTGCAGGTGAGTGTAAATGAGTACAAATTACAGAATCTCTAAATAAGCATTTCTTAAATTGTTTACAAGTTATAAAGTTTTCAGGCACTGGTCCTGAACTGTGTTCTATAGAATGCGAATACTTTTTTTCCGAGATGTTTACATTACACCTTAATTGTTGTATTTCATGCAGTCTTCGACAAGCTTATTGTAATGTATTGGAAGGGGATCTCATCAAACGCTTAATTTGGCCGAGAAAATTTTCAAACGGAAAACATGAAAATACATCCAAAGTTCCATATCTACATCACCAGCTAGATGTGAAAGTATGTGCACATTGTATATTAGGAACTGCTGGCCATATAATCTTTCGCAATGTTTCACAAATACCAAAAAAACTTTATTTGCATATTCCCAACCAAATTTTGATATTAACTTTATGGAAGTTAAGATTGAAATAGCAACGTGAAATAAAAGAAAGTGTCCATAAATTGCCTTACTAATTGTATTTTTAAGAACAACTGGCCCCAAATATAACAGAAATGTGCGAAATTTAGTTGCTTTCCATCGTGGAACTTCCTCAAGTGTTCTTGGTTTTCTGTTAAACTCAAAGGCGATGTGCTGTTTTAATGCAATCATTTGTTTGGAGATAATTTGTACCTTTCGACTACACAATCTTGTCGATAAATTACCACTTAGCCAAAAATTTATTAACTTCTTCATAACTCCTAAACACAAATAACTTTCAGACAAAACACGCATGCATATAGTCAACAGGAAACAATGTGACCGTCCCTATACCCAATTTCACCAAAGGGGAAGTTCCAGTATGGTGTTCTTCATCTTCTTGAATAATAAATACAGCATCTGTTCTTTCTGCTGCAATGACATTTTTAAAAACCATTCGGTTTTGTATGTATGCTCCTGAATGTGTACATTTATCACAACTTGAATAACCAGAGTGGGTTTTTATACATTTGATAAAAGCCCTTGCAGGAGCATCACATACGAAGCTATGAACTATTATTTGGTATTTTTTATTACTATATTGTAATCCTTTTTGTAGCAACAATGTTAGTTCGTTAATAAAATCTTCGAATTATAATTCTAATGGTTTCGCCTTTGATCTACCAGAAAAAATGCCAATAGCAAAAGGTTTACTTCTAAAATTTTTTATTAACCCTAAAATCGGCCAAAACTGTAGATTTGAACTATTGAATAAATCAATATTGAAACTAATTTCAATTTTATCCCCGCTAATTTCTTGACTGGTGGTTGAAAGTACAGATTTTATGGAAGTTTCTAAACCAAAATAATAATATTCACCATCTGCAATTTGTTTTACATTAGTTTGTCTCATTGTTTTTAATAATGCTTTGGAGCTTAAGGGTAATTCTGGGTGGAAAGGATGTAATAAATGCAACAAGTTTGTAACAGCAGCATGTGAAACATTACAATTTACAGACCACTGCCTTAAACTTGAATGTAAGCATGTTCGATATCTATTCGTAATAAATTCGTTGATTCGGAGTTTGAAACAAAGACATTTGAAGGAACAGAATTATCAATGCCGTGACCAAAATCAGCTTGCGAACTGAATAGTTCACGATTTTCGTTATTTTCTATGACCAAATTTTCATATTGAAATGTAGGTATTTGATTTGTTTCAGATGTAATGGGCTTATTGTTTACATTATTAGCAAATGAAGTATTGGAAAGTGTTTGCCGAACTGTTAGTGCTACTCTGCGAAGAAATTGTCATTTACTTACAATAGGCTTTAATCTATACTTTATTTTTTCTGGCATCCTTCTTCAAACGTTCCTGTGCATGTTTCAACCAGACTTTCATAATATCTTCAATTTCCTTGTCTGTGGAAGTTGGAATGCCCCTTTTTACAGCACCTAAATAATACGATATAAAGTTTTGTTAGTGTTTTAAATTGGCTATTTCCGCATAAAAATTTTCCAGTTTATAAAAATCTAGCCAAGAAACGAATAATGTATTTTTTGTCTAGCTAAATGTACATAATTTTGTTTAAGCAGAAAAAATCCTACTTTAATAATAAGTTTAGTTTATAATATCTATTACAAAATGATAATGTTTTCTTAACCGCCTCTCAAGTTACCAAAGTAACTCCCTGGAAGATCTTAAGGATCTTGTGCTAGGTGAAGAGAGACGAGGCCCTACAGTTTAATGTGGATTCCGAACCACTCTTGGGGCAATTTTTTTTATGAAAAATTGTTTCGCCTTGCGGGAATCGAACCTGCTTCGCTAAGCAACTCAGTTTGTTAACCAGACGCTTTAGCACACTGAGCTACCAAAAAATATAACTTAGTATTGTTGTCAGATTTTTTCAAAAAGAATCAGAACAAGTCCAATTTTGACTCTAATCATTATGATATCAAATAAATGTATATTAAACATTGTAACTTTATCAGATTTTTTTGTTTGTTTCTATTTGCAGATTAAATGAAAAATGTATTTTTTTATTATTATTTACTTTATTACTTCTGATTTAGATAATTCAGTCTCTCTGTATGAAATTCAATCAATAAACATGACTAACAAAAGTGAATTAACAATTGCGCCAACCTTAAGTCTAAAATATAATCAGTTATCATAATTACTTATATATTTATATTTTTATTGTGTATTACCAAAATTGGGAAATTATTAAAACTTGCTTAGAAAGTTAAAATATTTGATATAATATGAATGTAATGATTGGTAAACTGAACAGAAAAATACATCAAATACAGTTTTCTATTTTTCCTTCTTGGAATTTTCTATTGTGTCAGTACTTTGCAAAACAGAAACTTCCAGTGGATCTACAAAATAATAAGAGTCATCCATTATATTATTACCTCTACATCTGCGACTTTTACATTATAGAAACAGTTTGCATGTGTGTTTTTGACATATAATATAAATAGACTTACAAATAAAAATAATATATGTTGCTGATGTAAAACTCTCAGGCATATTTCCCAATAATATACTGAGTAATTATATTATTCTATAGATCCAACAGATCTTTTGCAAGGATACTGGTTAGAAAATTCCAAAAAGAAAAATAAGAGAATACAAAAATTTAAATGTAAACAATAATTCTCCACTTTAAAAGTGAACTTCTTAAAAATTTAAACGATTATTAATTTAATCGTAACCATTTAAGGAAATTATCTGTTAGGTTTTAAATATTTAACTATCAATGGTGAATATGTGGTAAGTGTTTTAAATTGTAACGAAATGTAAAATGAAGGAGCACTGCTTACCTATGATCAATTTTTTTATTAGCAAGTCTGAAAATGCTCGTTTCTAGGATCTTTGTCCATAATAATTAAATTTTGCAGCAACAACATCTGACATTCGGTTTGTTTTACAAGTTACAGTATTGCCACCTAGCGTTGCCAAATATGATGCCTGAAAGTAATACAAAAATAAAGTTGTGGTTACTATAAAATATTCCATACCTACCAAGGCAGTAAACTTGTCACTATTGTCATTGACATAAGCATTCAATTGATCCAATTCTTTAATAGTTTGCATCGGAAACGAAAATGGTATATCTGGCATACCAAATTCTGTGTTATTTACACCGCTATTAATTTGTTTCGCAATCCATGCTAGTATCTGATCATTCTGTTCTTTAACATGGGAAACCAAGGCGATACGTTTCTCTTAAATTGAAAATTATTTAATAAAATTTATTACACATTTAAACAGCAATCAAACCTGTCACACTTAATTGGTTCGATATGCTAGTCATTGGAGAGCTACAATGCACTGTTGTTATATTTGCAGAACAAGCGTTACTTCTAAGATTGTTGATCGATGGAGAAGTCAAACTATACGATTTTGATGTACACGGAAGCTGCAACTGTGGTGAATTTGTGCACGCTGAGAAAAAATAAAACGCACTATTTTATACCCTATATTAGAATTGTTGATGTCAATGTCTAGAAAAAACCACATTAGAAACTATATTTATTACAAATCTGATCATAAAAACTTCCTGAAAGTATATAAACTAGGTTAGGATTTGACAACATAATTCATCAGATATTATTAAGCGATATATGAGAATTGCTTTCAATTTTAATTATTCTTAATGTCAAAATATTTTGATGAGTACTAAGTAATTACATACCATTACCATCCAGTGGTAAAAGATTTGAACCTGCTAAAGTAGTCCTTTTTATAGGTGGAGGCCTTGGCAACTTATCCTCGATATCGATATCTCCACTATATTTGTCATCCGATGTATCATATAGTTTTCTAACAATCTTGGGCTTTCTTTTCTGTCGGCCATCCTTATTGATATTAGCTTCCTGCTCACTTTCCAAATTTGACGTTACTTCGGCTTCTTTTACTTTCCGCCTCGCTTTTAAAATATCATCTGCAATATTAACTGTAAAAGTAAAAAATTTCATTTGTAGATGTAAGACACTTACCAGTCTCGTAAAATATTGTTATGTGCTGCCCACTAACGAGGAAAGATGTGATTAAGTCCCTGTTCAAGGTGAAAGGAAACCTGTATGGTGGCGCCATCTATGAGCCAATTGACGAACAATCATCTAGTACATAGTAGAAAACTATGGAGAATTCTAGAATAGAGTTCTGGAAATCCCAAGTGTGTATATAAAGAGGTGAATCCAGCAGATGGGGGAACAGTACAGTTTAGTGAAGTATAAAGAAGAGTTCAGTTCAGTAAACAGACAGAGAGTTTTTAGGTTAGACAAGAGTTGACAAGTTTGAGAAGAAAAGTAAAGTACATAGTGTTTTAAAAGTAGTGAATTTATATTAGATTGAGTTATTATTAGTTGTGTGATTTTTAAATATTTACTAGTGTAATTTTAGTGATTAATAAAATAGTGGTTAGTGAAAATTCTTGTTGCAAGTTATTTGAATCCACAAGGTGTTTACTAAAAATTGTAAGTACGTAACAGTTGGTGTCGGAAGCGGAATTGCAACAGAATTTCTGAAGAATTCGACGAAGTTCCATAGTGTTCTATTCAGAAACCACTGGAGATAGTGCAGTGAGTCGAACTGGAAAGTAATATAGACATTAGACAAGATTTATTTGTGCTAGTGCGAGGAATATTCTGGGACATTCTGTTTAGAAATTAGTGTAGTTTTTAAGTGCTTTCAACTGAGAAGTAATATAGACTTTAAATAAGACTTGTTAGTGTTGTTCATTAAGTTTGAATGGAAACAAGAAGCATGGCTGCTGAAAAACAAATGCAAGACATGTTCGAGCAATTTAGAAAAATGATGCTGGACCAAAAAGAATAACAAGAGAGACGCGAAGAAGAAAAAGAAAGGAAACGTCAGGCAGAAAAAGAAGAACAAGAGAAACGACGCCAAGAGGAAAAAGAAGAACAAGAGAGACGTCAAGAAGAAAAAGAAAAACGACGTCTAGAAGAGAAAGAAGAACAGAAGAGACGTGAAGAAGAAAAAGAAAGAAGACGTCAAGAAGAAAGGGAAGAACAAGAAAGAAAACGACAAGAAGAAAAGGAAGAATTGAGGAAAATTATACAGGCGCAACAAGATGCTATCCTGTCAGCCACCAATGAAGTCAAGGAAAAAGTAGATAAAGTTGAACACAAAGTAACTGGCATCGAAGGAAAAGTGACTACACTTGAAGAAGGAGTAAGCGATGTCAAAGGAAAAGTAAATAAGGTTGAAGAGGAAGTAACTGAAGTCAAAGGAAAAGTTACTGGCGTTGAAGAAAAAGTTACCGGTGTCGAAGGGAAAGTTACTGGCGTCGAAGGGAAAGTTACCGATATAGAAGGAAAATTTCGTGCAGTTGAAGGAGAGGTAGAGCGACTTAAGCAACTGTTAAGAGAACAAGGAGGCCAGCTGGTATTATCATCGTCGAGTCCTCGATTACAACCGCCTCCCTTTGATGGTCAAACTTCTTGGTCAACCTACAAAAGACAATTTGAGGCAGCGGCATGCGCAAACAATTGGAGCAATGAAGACAAGGCTATGGCATTGGTGCTAGCATTAAGAGGTCAAGCATCAGAGTTGCTTCAGACTATCCCAGTGACGCAGCAACGGGATTTTAAAGTTTTGGAGGCTGTGCTAGATCTAAGATATGGCGACCAACACCTCGCCCAAGTATACCGGACTCAGCTCAAGTCACGCACACAAAAGGCTGGGGAAAGTTTACTCACATACCTGGCTTACCCAGATGCACCCAAAGAATTCCAGGAACAATTAACAGTTGGTACTTTCATTGATGGCATAAGAGACAAGGAGATCAGGCGAGTCCTTAGATTATCTCGAGATAAGACTGGTAGTGAAGCCTTGATCCATGCCCTCGAGGTTGAAGCCGCTTACAAAGAGACTGCACGTCCGAGAGTACGAGCCATGAAAGTAGAAGAAGAGGATCGTTTAGAAAAATCAAATATGGAATCTTTGATGGCTGACATGCACAAAATGATAAGCCAGTTGATGACCAAATCAGATGCTCCAAGGAAGCAGAAAAGACAATAGAGCGATGAACAGTCAAGGAAGGTGATTCGTTGTTATAAGTGCGGCAAACCAGGGCATATTAAGCGAAACTGTCGGAATCGGAGCCCTGAGAGAGTAAATGCCACATCGACTGAAGAGCCGCAGGAAAACTAAAGATAGCCAGCACCTTGGGGGCTGTGCTGGCTGGTGAACGCGGTGCCCTCAGAGAGATACAGGTTTCCCAGATTAGAAGAGTCCCGAGTAGTCTGCTGTTGGATGGCTATGTAAACAAAAGGAGATGTATCTTCACTATCGACACAGGTGCCACGTCATCAATAGTGCGACCCGGATTTTTATCAGGGATAAAAGTTGATAAAAGCCAAAATGGATTGGCCGTTCGAACAGCCACAGGAGACAGAGTAAGGGTTCATGGAGAAGTTGACCTAGATCTGCAGTTTGGACGCCTGTGCTTTAGTCATAGGGTTATTGTGGCTGACATCACTGATGATTTCATTTTGGGGCTGGATGTTATGGGAGTACAAGATCAATTTGTACTTGACGTGGTAGAGCGAGTCCTAAAGATTGGAATGAATGAAGAATTTATTTTGTCAACAGCAAATGGCCGATTTCAAAAAGTGAGGCTACTGACGGCTCAGACAATCAAGATTCCTGCCCGTTCAGAACAAATAATCGAGGCCATTCTGGAAGGAAACTCTGGTGGATACCGTGTTGGCCTTGTTGAAAAAGATGATTCAATTAAGACAGAAAACGTAATCTTAGCAAGAACTCTGACCCGGACAAAAGACAAAATTCCAATTAGAGTGGCTAATTTAAATTCCCACTCAGTGACTTTCAAGGAAGGCGAGGCAATAGGATCCTACGAACCAGTCCAGTGGATAGCAAGGTGCGAGGAGCAAGGGGAGAAATGTTCGTCAACCAGCGTAGACAGGGAAGTTGTGACTTTGTTGAGTACCCAGTTTGAACACCTATCTGAGGATGAACGTAGAGAGGCAATCAAGTTTTTGGAAAAAGAAAGTACGGTATTTGCCAAAAACACAGACATCCTCACGAAAACTGATATAGTACAGCATCGGATAGACACTGGTGATTCAGCCGCCATCCGCCAACAACCTAGGAGGTTGCCACTAGCTAAACAGGAAGAAACTGCTGCGATGGTTCAAAAGATGCTACAAGATGGAGTAATTGAGGAATCAACCAGTCCCTGGTCATCACCGGTAGTTTTAGTTGCCAAGAAGGACGGAACTTTGAGATTTTGTGTCGACTACCGGAAGCTGAATGATGTTACGAAGAAAGACAGCTATCCACTACCACGAATTGACGATACATTAAGTACGCTGGCAGGGTCACGATGGTTTTCAACTCTAGACCTTCGAAGTGGGTATTGGCAGGTGGGACTTCACCCTGACGACAAGGAAAAGACTGCCTTCTCAACAGGTAGTGGTTTATATCAATTCACCGTGATGCCTTTTGGACTTTGCAATGCGCCAGCTACTTTTGAAAGATTGGTGGAATTTGTACTCCGAGGACTAACTTGGAAGATGTGCTTAGTTTATCTTGATGACGTAATGGTTATGGGACGAAACTTCAGGGAACATTTGGAAAATCTTCAAGAAGTATTTGGGAGAATCAGAAATGCACACCTAAAGTTGAATCCAAAGAAGTGTCTACTATTCCAAAAAGAAGTGAAATTCCTTGGGCATGTCGTATCTTCGGAGGGAATACAGACAGACCCGGACAAGATCTCTGCCGTACGTGATTGGCCAAGACCTTCAAATGTACACGAATTATGAAGCTTTCTTGGCCTCTGCACTTACTATAGACATTTTGTGGAAGGATTTGCCGATATAGCAAAGCCACTACACCAGCTAACGGAGGAGAAAGTTAAATATCAGTGGACACCGGAATGTGAAACATCATGGAAGAAGCTGAAAGCAGCGTTATGCAGTAGTCCTGTGCTAGCATATCCCCAACAAAAGGGCCTCTATATTCTTGACACGGATGCTAGCAACTCCGCAATTGGATGTGTACTATCTCAATTCCAAAATGGAGAGGAAAAAGTAATCGAGTATTTCAGTAAGGTACTGTCCAAACCGGAGAGGAATTATTGTGTAACAAGGAAGGAACTATTGGCCATTGTTAAGTCCGTGGACCATTTTCACAAGTACCTCTATGGCCAACATTTCAAAATCAGGACCGACCATGCTGCATTAAAATGGCTATTGCAGCTGAAAACCCCAGAAGGTCAACTTAAAAAGACTGCAGCAATGACCTCACAATCGAACACCGACCTGGAAAGTCTCATAAAAATGCAGATGCTCTGTCAAGAAGACCGTGCAAATATGACTGCAAGCACTGATATCGGGTTGAAAAAGCACAGGGCACGGTAATAGTAAACACAGTTCAGGTAGATGTTCCAGATGATTGGACAAAGGAAGTTCTAAGACGAGAACAAATGGATGACAGCGTAATTGGTCCTATATTAAGGGCAATAGAAAAAGGAACGCGACCGGAATGGAAGGATGTTTCAGACAAAAGTGTGGAGCTGAAGGCATTGTGGGCACAATGGGACTCCCTTAAGGTTGTAGATGGACTATTAAAGAGAGCATGGGAAAGTCCAGATGGGAAGGAAGTTACCATGCGTCTAGTGATACCCGGCTGTCGGATCCCAAAAGTACTTCAGGAAATACATGATGGAGTGTCCGGGGGACATTTTGGTATGAATAAGACACTGGCTAAAGTACGGGAACGATTTTATTGGATAAATAGCCGTCAAGATGTGGAGGCTTGGTGCTGCAAATGCAAGGCTTGTGCAGCTACCAAAGGGCCACAGACGAAGAGCAGGGGCCAAATGAAGCAATATAACGTCGGAGCTCCTTTTGAGAGGATTGCTATAGATATAGCGGGCCCATTCCCAGTGACAGATGATAGGAATAAATACATCCTGGTCGCTATGGACTATTTTAGTAAATGGCCGGAAGCCTATGCTATTCCAAATCAGGAAGCAGTTACTGTTGCTCAAGTTCTGGTGGATAACCTTGTATGCCGATTTGGTGTACCCCTGGAGCTACATTCCGATTAAGGGAGAAACTTTGAGTCGGGGGTATTTCAGAAAATTTGTGAGTTGCTGGGCATTCACAAGACTCGGACAACCCCTCTTCATCCCCAGTCAGATGGAATGGTGGAATGACATAATAAAACCATGAAGGAACATCTTTCTAAGGTAGTTCACAAGAACCAGCGAGATTGGGATCGACATATACCATTTTTCTTAATGGCATACAGGGCTGCCATTCATAAGACTACTAAACAGACACCGGCTCGTGTAATATTTGGGCACGAGACCAGACTGCCATGTGATTTGATATTTGGTACACCAGATAAGAAGCCACTGTCCGTGGATGACTATGCAGGCGAAGTTAGTCAACAGCTGAGGAATGTCCACGAGTTGGTTCGAAACCAAGTTAGCATAGCTAGTGACAGAATGAAGGCTCGCTATGACCGGAAGGGGACGTCAGCAGGATTCAAGGAGGGAGATCTGGTTTGGCTATATAACCCACAGCGAAAGAAGGGAAGATCTCCGAAGCTTCACCCACCCTGGGAAGGACCGTATTCAGTCATCACTCGGATCAATGACGTTGTTTACCGAATTCAACGTAGTAAGAAGTCCAAGATGAAGATCGTGCACTTGGATAGGTTGGCGAAGTATGAAGTATGTTGGGGAATCTGAATTGCCTGACTGGGACGTTCAGGCTTAAGGAGGGGGCAGTGTTATGTGCTGCCCTCTAACGAGGAAAGATGTGATTAAGTCCCTGTTCAAGGTGAAAGGAAACCTGTATGGTGGCGCCATGTATGAGCCAATTGACGAACAATCATCTAGTACATAGTAGAAAACTATGGAGAATTCTAGAATAGAGTTCTGGAAATTCCAAGTGTGTATATAAAGATGTGAATCCAGCAGATGGGGGAACAGTACAGTTTAGTGAAGTATAAAGAAGAGTTCAGTTCAGTAAACAGACAGAGAGTTTTTAGGTTAGACAAGAGTTGACAAGTTTAAGAAGAAAAGTAAAGTACATAGTGTTTTAAAAGTAGTGAATTTATATTAGATTAAGTTATTATTAGTTGTGTGATTTTTAAATATTTACTAGTGTAATTTTAGTGATTAATAAAATAGTGGTTAGTGAAAATTCTTGTTGCAAGTTATTTGAATCCGCAAAGTGTTTACTGAAAATTGTAAGCACGTAACAATATCCTAGAAATACTATACAATTTTCAACTGTTCTCATCTGCGATTTCACCATATCGTAAAGCTTCATGAAAACGCTGTTGTTCCTTATATGCAGGCCAGAACGCCTCTTTTTTTAGAGGGGTAAACCACGCACTGCGAATTGCTGCCATACCGCCGCCATGTTCTTCATCAAACTCTACGACAACAAACGACATCCTGCCGTGTCTGAAATAAACAGATTGCAACGTATTTTCATGCAACCACTGTAGTCCGACAATTATATCCACAATGTAAAAATTAACTTACCTTTTTCAAAAAATAACAAACAGGTTGCTGTAGTAAGGTTGATTTTA
Organism: Leptura quadrifasciata; assembly: GCA_963675555.1. NCBI lineage: Eukaryota > Metazoa > Arthropoda > Insecta > Coleoptera > Cerambycidae > Leptura > Leptura quadrifasciata. The sequence continues at coordinate 51,141,776 of OY776678.1, forward strand.
GGATGTGAGTATGAATGCATCTAAATCTACCATTGTAACAAGCCAGACAAGCTCGTGATTCGTCATTCACAACAGCGTCTGTGATTGGTCGTTATGAGTTGACAAAGTGTTAATTTGATGGGGCGAATATTTAAAATGAATATAAAAGCTACCGTGTTCATGCTAGTAGGACAGTAGTAGATTTATATTATTTATGACATATAGACTGTGTTAGTATGTAGGTACTGGAAAGTAATATATGTAGTAGCTGCAGTAATTCACACGCAAATCAACAATACATGAGCAAATTTTCACTATTTCACTTAACATTCATTATTGTTGTTATCATAACAAAAAAATATTTAATTAACCACAGTTATGTATGAAGGCAAACTTTTATTGCATTTTAAAATAAGAAAGTAAGAAAAGGTGTTAAAAGACAAAAGACGTCATTTGTACATCAAAAATAAAACGTCAATTGTACGTCAAAAATGAGACGTCAATTTTACGTTTTGTATAGGTCACCTGACGTCTTCGACGAAAAATGACCTAAAATTGTCGTCTTAAAGACGTGTGCTAGCTGGGAACTTAAAGAAAAATAAGGCAAGCACTTTGTTTTTAAAATACATGTTTAAAATGAACTAAAATAACAAAATAACTTCTTATCTTCTGTAATTCGTACCAGACAGTGTTGTCGGATTTTTAATTTTTTTCTAATTACTTGATAAATAAATAACACCACAGGTAATTACGACCCCCTTTATCCCGGAAGACTCTACAAGAGCCTTGTGTGGGAGGGGACTATACATTTAGGGACAAGGGACACACACCCAATATCTGTGTATAGTGGAAAAATTCCTCACAGTATTTTTCACTGCCACGACTGGGAATCAAACCCAGGGCTTTTGGGTGAGAGGTGTAATATTTGTGTTAAAGTTTAGACAAATGGAGCGTAGAGAGTAAATCACGATATCCAACAATGTATTATTTATTGACATAAACGACATAAACTACACGTTGAACAACATACATTAAAGATAACAACTTAACTCTACTATGGCTGGCAGGGGACTGGCTGACGGTTTGCGCACCAGTGGCGGTCTCAATAAATATATCTTATGCAACCCACTATACACATTTGTACGGTGTGTTGCCTACTCATGACATCTCCCTTTTTTTGAAAACACCATTTTACAACAGAAGTACAAAGTACAGCCAACATTAAATTTACATATACGTTTAAAAACATTTTAAAACAAATACAGCAATGCTTAAATTACAGATACATATTTTCAAGTCAGAGAATTGCTTAAAATTATTACAAATTTAGTCTGTCAGGTCGTTTGATAGTTCTTCCTGAGTAAGAGGACTTATTTTTTATAACGAGAGTTCCAGACACCGAACTAAAATTTAGACTATTGTATTCACTCTCCTTTGAAGTTCTATCAAAATTCCTGTCGCTATAACTTAACGCTATATCACTTTGATCACTAAACACTTCATCCCCGTCGATTGAGGTTCCAACCTCCACAATGTTTTCTGGCTCTGCGGGACTATCACTATTACTTTCTATAAACACTTTAGGTGAGACCGAAGTGGTATGAAGGTTTTCCGATCTCATGGTGCTTTTTACATTTACATTCCGATTATTGCTTTTGTTAAGTTTTATAAATTTACGATTCCTTACATAAATGGTGTTGTTTGCAACTTTAACTGAATACGATCTGTCTCCATTTTTTTTTTACAATAATGGCAGGAGTCCAGATCGCATTTGGTCTCAGTTGTACGAACACATTGTCTCCTACTACCAAAGGTTTTAATTTTTGAACCCCTTTTTTATTAAAGTATTTTTGTTGTAATTCTTGGTTTTGTCGGATTCTGCTATTAACCTTTCCGGCATTTACCACCCTGGATTTTAAATTTACATTACTGAGAGGTAACATGGATCGAAGGTGTCTAGACATTAAAATTTGTGCAGGAGAGAAATTATCAACGACTGGCATGTTGCGATATTGCAGCAACGCTTTATAGAGATCCCTATTATCCTCAGGTACCTTCCGAAAGAGTTGTTTGGCAGTTTGGACGTGGCGCTCAGCCATCCCATTAGCTGCACTATGGTATGGACTTGATAACGAGTGCTCAAATTCCCATTCCCGAGAAAATCTCTTAAATGCCTCAGAAATGAACTGAGGTCCCCCATCAGATACAACAGTGAGGGGTACTCCATGACGAGCATAAATAGATTTCATGGCATTTATTACAGAAAAACTAGTCGTATCTTTGCTCAATTTTTCAATTTCAATATATTTGGAGTAATAATCAATTAATAGTAAGTATTTAACCCCTTTTAATTCAAACAAATCGCAACCCACCTTATTCTAAGTTATCCTTGGGATAAAGTGTGGATCCAGAGGTTCAGATTTTTGCGAATTTGCGTATTTATTGCACAAAAAACAGTTTTCAATTAATTGTTTTATTTTATTTTTCATGTTAGGCCAAAATACCGATTCCTGAGCTAGTTTTGTGCATTTATTTATTCCCATGTGACTGTAATGGATTCTATTTAACATTTCTCGCCTCATATTGCTTGGTACAACTATTGCCTGACCCTTAAAGATTAAATCATTCATTATTGTGAGTTCATCTCTAAATTTTGAATATGCTTTTATTTTATCATCAATTTTCTTATTATTATGGGGCCTTCCGTAATAATCTTTTTTAACTCTATTAATTCGCTATCGTTATTTGTATTTTTTTGAAATTCTTTTAATTTATTTTCCGTGGCGTTAATTTGTGAAATTATTAAGCATACTTGAGCCTGAAGTTCTTTATCAAAATCGTCAATTATCTGTTCTTTGATATAGGCTCTCGACAAAGCGTCTGCGATATGTAATTGAGATCCTTTCTTATATCTCAACTCGATATCGTACTTTTGTATTTGCAAAAGCATACGTTGTAAACGAGCCGGCGTTTTATTTAAAGGTTTTTTGAAAAGGGCTGATGATCAGTTTCAATTATGACCCTTTTTCCAAAGATAAATTGATAAAACCTAGCCAAGCCGAAACAAATTACGAGCAGTTCTTTTTCAATTTGGGCATAACGAGTTTGACACTCTGTAAGGGCTCTGCTAGCGTAAGCGCAAGGCAAGTTGTCCTGAAGCAGGACGGCTCCCAAACCTGACTTGGAACTATCGACAGATATGGTACTTTGTTTATTTATATTGAACATTTGGAGTGGGCCTGGACATCAATATGCCTTTTGTTTTTTCAAATGCAACATCGTGCGGTTTTCCCCAATGGAATTCCACATCTTTTTTTATTAAATCGCGTAAGCAGGTTGTTTCCGACGAAAAATTTGGTATGAATTTACTTAGATATGTGAGCATTCCCAGTAAACGTTAGACATCCTGCTTACAAACTGGTTTAGTAAATTTTTGAATGGCCTCAATTTTAGATATATTAGGCTCAACACCCTGTTTTGAAAAAATATGACCCATATATTTAATTTTCCTAACCCCAAATTTGCACTTAGATTTGTTGAATTTGATATTGTTTAGTTTTGCTATTTCAAGTACCCTAACAAGTCTCTCATCATGCTCTTTTTTAGTTCTGCCCCAAACAAGCAAATCGTCTATATAAATTCTTGTTCCCGGTAAATTGAAAATTGCCTTAAAACGTTTTTGGAATACTTCCGGTGCTGATTTCATCCCAAATGGGAGGCGCAAAAATTTGTAAAGCCCGAAAGGTGTACCTACTGTGCATATTTTAGCACTTTCCTCATCTAGAATAATTTGATAAAAACCGTTACGAGGCATCCAAACAACTGAAGTACTCAGCACCCGTTAGTTCCCCCGAGACTTCCTCGATGGTGGGAATTTGGCAATACTCACGTGTTTAATGCAATCATTTAGGACTTTCATGTCCATGCAAATTCCTAACGAAGAGTCCGGTTTTTTGACAATAACCAGACCGTGCAGCCAATCGGATGAGCCATCTACCTTTTCAATAATTTTTTGCTTGACTAGACTGTCCAAAACTTCCTTTAATTTGGGCATCAGGGGTAATGGCACCCTTTTGATGGGTTGGACCACAGGTTTGACACCCTCTTTTAGCTCAATGTGATATGGTTTGTCCAAACAGCCAATTCCCTCGAACGTATCCTGAAAATCACTTAATAGATTACTGTATTCGGGATTAATGTGACTTATTGTTTCAACTTTTTTAATTAAATTTAATTTGATGCACGCCTCTAACCCTAAGATGCACTGCGTCTCAGAGTTTACAATATAGAAATCTAAGTTATGCCATTTATTTTTAAAGCAATTAATTTTATATGTTCCCAACACCTTCAAGTTGTCACCCGTGTAGGCTTTTAAAGTTGTACCTGTATTTTTTATTTTATTTTTTTGAAAACCCAGACTGACAAATGCCGACAAAGGTAATACATTTACCATGGCCCCAGAGTCAATTTTAAATTTTACTTACTTATCATTTATTTTTACTGTTGTGTGCCACTGTTTATGTTCAGAATCGTGATCATCCACCGACCCTATAAACAAATGTGATTCGTCCACGTCATTTTTTATTTCATGTACATGTTTATTCTTATATTTAGATTGAGTGTGACGAGACGCGTTTTTATAACTCGTATTTCCTTTTGACTTTCTGTAATTACAATTGTATTGAGAGTTATGTGAATTTTTCTTTTTGTAGCAAGCCTCTGCAAAGTGATTTTTCAAATTACATAAAGAACATGTCTTACTGAAAGCTGGACACTTGTTTATTGGGTGGGTTTTGGTACATTTTTTACATGAATTAATTATTTTAATCGCGTCAACTTCACCTTGATGCGATGTCGAGGAGGATTCCATCGCTGATGTTCTCATGGCTGTGGCTTCTATAACTTTGCATAGTTGAATAGCATCGTCCAGAGATAGGGAATCATCTTCTAGCAGGCGTTGTCTCATGACTGTGTTACTAACCCCACATATGATCATAGCCTTCTATCTTGCAGATTTCCTAACTTGCATTTAATGGCCTTCTTCTTTAGTTCTGTTACGTATTGTTCGAAAGTTTGCTCCGGGTTCTGTTTATATGAAAAAAATTGATACCGTTCGTACGACAGATTTTCTTTTGGCAGAAAATGCGTTTCAAACTTTTGAAGAAGTACTTTTAAATTATTTTTCTCATCCTCTTGGAGGTCGAAAGTTGTATATATTTTGAAGGCTTCCTCACCTATATAATGTAGGACCTGGGCGCATTGAGTGGCCTGGTCTTTCTTATTTAGCTCAGTTGCAAGCATAAAATTCTCAAAACGCAATTTCCACATCTTCCAGTTTTCCGCCACGTTACCAGACATATTTAAGGGAGATATGCCTCTATTGTCGCCCATTTCCACTCCTTTATTTAAAAACGCTTCTTGTTTAATTAAAGAACCTTCTGTGGCTGGATAGCAACAGATATAAATTTATAAAACTCTTGAATTTTCACTTCTCAGAAAACGTGGGCGTACAAAATGGTGGACCTTTTTTTTTTCTGAATTATATTTCTGGCTTACCCAGCTCCGTAGACTGCTCCATGTAATATTTGTGTTAAAGTTTAGACAAATGGAGCGTAGAGAGTAAATCACGATATCCAACAATGTATTATTTATTGACATAAACGACATAAACTACACGTTGAACAACATACATTAAAGATAACAACTCTACTATGGCTGGCAGGAGACTGGCTGACGGCTTGCGCACCAGTGGTGGTCTCAATAAATATATCTTATGCAACCCACTATACACATTTGTATGGTGTGTTGCCTACTCATGACAAGAGGCAAGTGTGCTTACCTCTCGACCATCAGTCATATACAGAAACATTTTGTTTTTTTTAATTGCCTACTCGAGATTTGTTTGACGTTTGGCGTCCCTATAACCATGGCGCCCTAGGCAGTTGCCTGGGCCTATGACCGGCCCTGCCTAAATAATACATTATAATAAGAAAAAGAATATGCAATTACATTTTTTTTGTAAAATATGTACGTTTCACTTTATATAGAGAATATGTATTAATTAAGTACCTAATTTTGTTTGTAGAAAGGAATTATGAAGATCATTAGTCAGTATATTTTAGAAGCCGTTATATTTGTCTCAGAAAACAAATCTTTGTTTAGTGATTGTGATAGAGCACACCCGCACAATACTAGAAATAGACATGACCTCATAACACCAAATAATCCTAATTTTACTTATATCCAAAAAAATTTACAATAAGTTGCCAAAGGAAATTAAAGCCCTCTCAGAACTTAAACAAAAACTCAAATATTTTCTAGTAAATAAAGCCTACTATAATATCGACGAGTATTTTAATGATAACATAAAATCTTGATTGACATTATACATTTAAAACTAACTTTTATTGGTTTTTTACTTTGTTTTATTATAATCAACTCTCTTGGTAATTAGTATAGTATGTACAAATTATTTTATATATAAATTTATACATTTATTTTACAGTAAATTTTAATCTTGTATTAGTGTTAAGGTTATATATGACATTCTATGCCCATTGGGTATCATGTAAAAATTTTGTGTTTTACTATTTTGAACCAATAAAGAAGAATCTAATCTATATTAATGTAATTGTTGAATAATAAATAAAAACACGTTTCAGCACAAATAAACATTTATTATTCATCCAGGGTATTTTTATCAGAAAATACACTTTAAACTAATGCCGCGTACACACACAAACACTTAATATCTAGACCTACTCTATAGACCAAATGTCTCGTACGCCATGTAAACATTACAAGTGTCTGTGTGTGTATACCGTATAAAATATAATTTTTAGTTAGGAATAAACACAAGCTGCTCTCAACAAATCAGTCTTTTTAATAATAAACAAACAAGTATTCTTTAAGTGTTGCTTAGGTTATGGCATACTTTGATCTTTTATTAGTACAATGTATAAGCCTCAATTTGATGTACATTTCTTCGAAATGTACTCGATGACATATGAAGTTTATTCTTTCCTATTATTTGGGTTTTCTACCACATGTACTATTATCCTCTTCAAAACAAATCACCGAATCTACAAAATAATAGAATTATTGGAAAGAAAGCCTCTGCGCCTGTGACGTTTATGCCAAAGGAAAAGTCAGAGGTTATGTTTTGCAAATAATATAAATCGGAATAAACACAAAAATAATATATTTTGCTGACGTTTCGGAAAGTAATCTCTTGCCGTTTTCAAAGCTATTTTTTTTAAAGAACTCTTATTTTGCTGTGTATGTCAAATACACAGCTTTAAGATGAAGACAGTAAAAAATATATTAAAATTAGTCTGCTAGGGGATTGTAACAGGGTGAGGTCAGGCACACCATCACCATTTGTTAGTGGGCGTCGAGGTACTAATCCGGAATTATCTTTCTCTTCACTACAAGTGACCAGGGAGGTAAATCCGGCGTGAGCTTGGGGTTCACGCACCGGTACTGACGCCCTGGAATATCTGTTTACAGTTGTGGATTGGTATATCTGCCTACATCTGTGGATGGGTGTCATAGGTCGCAACAAGATTCGTCACAGGGCTGCAGTGATGCAGAATGGGAGGTAATGTTACCGAGCTTCCTGGATGAGCTATACCAAGATCAACAGCGTGGAGACGGAGACTCAGTCGCTTGGATGCCGGAATCGTCTAATTAAGGTCGGATGGTTTAGGCGCGCGAGAGGCTGGAGCTCCGCTGCTCTGCCATTAAACCCAATTTGCTTACTTACTAACAGCGTGGGCAAAAATACATCTAAAAGGGGTCAGATAAATGGCCCCATGCCGTCATAATGGCCCTAAATAATCTGAAATGCCTCCAAATAAATCTCCACCATGCAAGGGCAGCCCCGAGTGTGCTTAGTAGGACATTTATTAGGGTAAATTAAACATAGGGCCTTGGACACTTAGAGGACATATCAAAGGACTCCCTACACAATCATGTAAGTTAATTTATTCTACCTTGCATGACTATCATCAAACAGCTCTACTGTTTGACAAGGATATTAGTTTTGTTCTTCTTTCAGAGTTCATAACGAGGGACTTAGTTGCAGCTGCTGTGGAAGTGCCTACAGAAAGGGGAAAAAGGTAGGTCATAGTGGCCTCCGCGTATTTCCCCGGTGAAGAAGGTAATCCACCCCCAGAGGAAGTTAGAAACCTCATTAGCTGGTGCAAGAGGAGAAATAAACCCTACATAATAAGTGGCGCTGTTAATGCGCACCATCATATGTAGGGCAGCACTGACACAAACACTAGAGGTGAGTGCCTGTTTGAATATTTGTTGACAAATAATATCGACGTTATCAATAAAGGCAATGAACCCACCTCTATGAATGCGATTAGAAAAGAGGTTCTAGATGTAACCCTTACTGATTCACTGACTTAATTAAAAACTGGCACATTTCAAATGAGCCTTCCATCTCGGATCATAGATACATACGATTCAACTTGGAGGCAGCTGTAACAAGCCTCGAGAAATGTAGAATACCTAGACTGACAGACTGGAGTGTTTATAAAGAATCCTTAAGGATGGAGGTGGAAGATGTAACACATTCCATCGACACAATGGAGGAATTAGACATAGCCTCATATCAACTACAAAACATCATGACTTCATGTTATGAAAAAAGCTGTGCCGTTAAACAAAAGGCAGTCCAGAGAGATGTGCCTTGGTGGAATGGGGATCTGAGTCGTCTTAAGGCTGAGACTAGGAAAGCTTTTAATAAAGCCAAAAATTCTGGAAACTGGGAGGACTACAAAAAAGTCCTTATGGAGTACAATAAAGAATTGAGAAGGTCTAAAAGAAGATCGTGGAGACGTTCTGAGAAGGGATAGAGGAACTAGCCCCAGCAGTCCGTCTACAAAAAGTTCTTGCAAAGGACCACTCAAATGGAATAGGGCTACTCAAAAAGCCTGATGGCGAATATACAGAAAGTCAGCAGGAAAACATAAGAGTGCTTTTAGGCACTCATTTCCCAGGCTCTCGCATAATTCAAGGTGAATTTTCACAGGACTATCTGGATGAGGGTGCACACCGCCCTACCAAAGAAGGAAAACGCCTGGTTGGAAAAATATTCACCCCCAACAAAATTAAATGGGCAGCATCTACATTCAATCCCTTTAAATCACCGGGCAGAGATGGCATTTTCCCTGCCCTACTTCAACACGGAATTGAGGAGCTTATCCCATGCCTGAGAAGTATATTTATGGCAAACTATATACTTGGGTATATACCCCAGCTTGGAGGGAAGTTAAGGTGGCGTTTATTCCGAAAATAGGCAGACGTCCACCAGACCAGATTAACTTAACCTCATTTCTCCTAACAACAATGGAGAAACTTTTAGATCAATATATTAGAAGCAAAATCCTTACAGGAATACCGCTTCACGCTAAACAATTTGCCTATAGACCTGGCAAATCAACAATAAATGCTCTACATTGCTTGGTCCAAGGCATTAAAAAGACATTCACAGCTAAAGAAGTGGCTATGTGTGCTTTCATAGACATAGAGGGTGCTTTTGATAATACTAATATGATGCAGGCCGGAGGAGAAATGGTTGGATATCTTTTTGGCGGAGATTTCCTTAGTTTTACCCGTAGCGTTTGTGATAATTGAAAACAAATCGGTCAAGTATCTGAAACTGAATCGAAAGACTGGAGAGAGATAGTAACAAGCTTAGAAAATTATTGGGTGTATAAATGGCATCTTATAAAAATTACTTGCAACTATGACTATTGAAAACGTTATATCAAACAATAACCAAATAAAATCAATACAGATTGCTGCAAAAGGAATCCATAAATGCAAAACTTTTTATAACACTCAGTGAAGTAGGTACAGCTTATTATAATCTGTGACTAGCATACTTATACCTGAATTTTAAAAAAAGTCCAAGATATAGAATTAGATGTTGAGCTCTATGGGGAACGAGACTGTAAAGAAGTTTTCTAGTTTTAGGAACACAGAAAATATTTTAAACAATTTTTATGTTGTATGCAAAATTCTAAGTTTGTCAAAATTCATGTTATTTGTTTTAAAAATTTAATAAAATAAATCATAGCTCTGTTTTATATTTAAATTTATAGTAGGTTGTTTATATTTTTGTAAATAAATTTAAAATGACTTTAATGAAATATCACATCATCTTAAAAAATGGCTTGCAAATTTCTCCACTGGTTTTCACTCTTATCTGAATTTGATCCAGAAAAGTAACTAAGAATGGTAGCTTAGTGTGCTAAAGCGTCTGGCTGGCAAACTGAATGTGCCTAGCGAAGTGGGTTCGAGATCTGCAAGGCGAAACAATTTTTCATTAAAAAAATTGCTTCAAGAGTAGCTCGGAGTCCACAATAAACTGTAGGGCCTCGTCTCTCTTTACCTGGCACAAGATCCTTGAGACCTTCTAGGGTGTTACTTCAGTAACTTGAGAGGCAGTTAAGAACACGTTCAATTTAAGATAAACAATTTTTAACAGCAAAAGCCATACAGTGAGTGCAATAATACAAAATTGTCATTGTCAATTTTAGAAAGTGTGATAGAATATTTCAATAGAAAATAAAGGAATGTCACAATTCTTGTAATAAAGACAATTTAATATCAATAAAAATCCTTGCGCATTCCGTTTCATTAAATAAAAAATATAATAACCACACTTGTTTTATTTATAAAGTACCTAATTAATAATATCCTCAAATCCTAGATTTGTGAACATGCTTGGGAAAACGGACATAGAATAAACTGGGACTGGGCAAAAACTTTAACAAAAGAAGCAAATACCAAAAAAAGAAAAATTAAAGAATCAGCAATAATCTTATTAAATGAAGACAAGTGCGTGCGAATTGTTCTGTAGATATTTGTACAACCTGGCTACCAATGTTAAAAGAAGAACTTAACAAACTCAACATTATCTAAAAGAAAATATCATCAGTCTTATGTTCTGTGTAAGTAGTAAGTATCTATGGAAATAACATAAACAGAATCTTAAAGCTGTGTATTTGACACACACACAGCAAAATAAAAGTTCTTTCAAAAAGAAGCTTTGAAAACGGAAAGAGATTACTTTCTGAAACGTCAGAAAAATACTGTTATGTGCTGCCCTCTAACGGAGAAAGATGTGATTAAATTCCTGGCTGGTCAAAGTGAAGGAAACTTGTTATTCTGTTACTTCCTGACTAGTAGGGTGGCGCCATCTATGAGCCAATTGACGAACAATCATCTAGTACATAGTAGAAAACTATGGAGAATTCTAGAATATAGAGCTCTGGAAATTCCAAGTGTGTATATAAAGAGGTGAATCCAGCAGATGGGGGAACAGTACAGTTTAGTGAAGTATAAGGAAGAGTTCAGATCAAAGTGAAGTAAACAGTTGAGAGAATTTTTAGGTTAGACAAGAGTTGACAAGTTTAAGAAGAAAAGTAAAGTACATAGTGTTTAAAAGTAGTGAATTTATATTAGATTAAGTTATTATTAGTTGTGTGATTTTTAAGTATTTACTAGTGTAATTTTAGTGATCAAATAAATCAGTGGTTTGTGAACATTCTTGTTGCAAGTTATTTGGAATCCACAAAGTGTTTACTGAAAATTGTAAGCACGTAACAATTGGTGTCAGAAGCGGAATTGCAACAGAATTTCTGAAGAATTCGACGAAGTTCCATAGTGTTCTATTTGGAAACCACTGGAGATAGTGAAGTGAGTCGAACGTCGAACTGGAAAGTGATATAGACATTAGACAAGATTTATTTGTGCTAGTGTGAGGAAATTTCTGGGACATTCTGTTTAGAAATTAGTGTAGTTTTTAAGTGCTTTCAACTGAGAAGTGATATAGACTTTAAATAAGACTTGTTCGTGCTGTTTCGAGTTAATTGTTTGGATGGAAACAAGAAGCATGGCTGCCGAAAAGCAAATGCAAGACATGTTCGAGCAATTTAGAAAAATGATGCTAGACCAAAAAGAAGAACAAGAGAAACGACGCCAAGAGGAAAAAGAAGAACAAGAAAGACGTCAAGAAGAAAAAGAAAGACGACGTCAGAAAGAAAAAGAAGAACAGGAGAGACGTGAAGAAGAAAAAGAAAGAAGACATCAAGAAGAAAAGGAAGAACAAGAAAGAAAACGACAAGAAGAAAAGGAAGAATTGAGAAAAATTATACAGGTGCAACAAGATGCTATCCTGTCAGCCACTAATGAAGTCAAGGAAAAAGTAGATAAAGTTGAACAAAAAGTTGGTAATGTCGAAGGAGAAATTAGTGACATTAAGGGAAAAGTTACCGATGTCGAAGGAAAAGTGATTACAGTCGAAGAAAAAGTTACTGACGTCGAAGAAAAAGTTACTGGTGTCGAAGAAAAAGTTACTGGCGTTGAAGTAAAAGTTACTGGCGTTGAAGGGAAAGTTACCGATATAGAAGGAAAATTTCGTGCAGTTGAAGGAGAGGTAGAACGACTTAAGCGACTGTTAAGAGAACAAGGAGGCCAGCTGGTATTATCATCATCAGGTCCTCGATTACAACCGCCTTCCTTTGATGGTCAAACTTCTTGGTCAACCTATAAAAGACAATTTGAGGCAGCGACATACGCAAACAATTGGAGTAACGAAGACAAAGCTATGGCATTGGTGCTAGCATTAAGAGGTCAAGCCTCAGAGTTGCTTCAGACCATCCCAGTGGCGCAGCAAAGGGATTTTAAAGTTTTGGAGGCTGCACTAGATCTAAGATATGGCGACCAACACCTCACCCAAGTATACCGAACTCAGCTCAAATCAGGCACACAAAAGGCTGGGGAAAGTTTACAAGATTTTGAAGCAGCTGTTGAGCGACTGACGTACCTGGCTTACCCGGATGCACCCAAAGAATTCCAGGAACAATTAACAGTTGGTACTTTCATCGATGGCATAAGAGATGAGGAGATCAGGCGAGTCCTTAGATTATCCCGAGATAAGACTGGTAATGAAGCCTTGATCCATGCCCTCGAGGTTGAAGCCGCTTACAAAGAGACTGCACGTCCGAGAGTACGAACCATGAAGGTAGAAGAAGAGGACTGTTTAGAAAAATCAAATATGGATACTTTGATGGCTGACATGCACAAAATGATAAGCCAGTTGATGACAAAACCAGATGCTCCAAGGAAGCAGGAAAGAGAGCAGAACGATGAACAGCCAAGGAAGGTGATTCGTTGTTATAAGTGCGGCAAACCAGGGCATATTAAGCGAAACTGTCGGAAGCGGAGCCCTGAGAGAGTAAATGCCGCAACGACTGAAGAGCCGCAGGAAAACTAAAGATAGCCAGCACCTTGGGGGCTGTGCTGGCTGGTGAACGCGGTGCCCCCAGAGAGATACAGGTTTCCCAGATTAGAAGAGTCCCGAGTAGTCTGCTGTTGGATGGCTATGTAAACAAAAGGAGATGTATCTTCACTATCGACACAGGTGCCACGTCATCAATAGTGCGACCCGGATTTTTATCAGGGATAAAAGTTGATAAAAGCCAAAATGGATTGGCCGTTCGAACAGCCACAGGAGACAGAGTAAGGGTTCATGGAGAAGTTGACCTAGATCTGCAGTTTGGACGCCTGTGCTTTAGTCATAGGGTTATTGTGGCTGACATCACTGATGATTTCATTTTGGGGCTGGATGTTATGGGAGTACAAGATCAATTTGTACTTGACGTGGTAGAGCGAGTCCTAAAGATTGGAAATGAAGAATTTATTTTGTCAACAGCAAATGACCGATTTCAAAAAGTGAGGCTACTGATGGCTCAGGCAATCAAGATTCCTGCCCGTTCAGAACAAATAATCGAGGCCATTCTGGAAGGAAACTCCGGTGGATACCGTGTTGGCCTTGTTGAAAAAGATGATTCAATTAAGACAGAAAACGTAATCTTAGCAAGAACTCTGACCCGGACAAAAGACAAAATTCCAATTAGAGTGGCTAATTTAAGTTCCCACTCAGTGATTTTCAAGGAAGGCGAGGCAATAGGATCCTACGAACCAGTCCAGTGGATAGCAAGGTGCGAGGAGCAAGGGGAGAAATGTTCGTCAACCAGCGTAGACAGGGAAGTTGTGACTTTGTTGAGTTCCCAGTTTGAGCACCTATCTGAGGATGGACGTAGAGAGGCAATCAAGTTTTTGGAAAAAGAAAGTACGGTATTTGCCAAAAACACAGACATCCTCACGAAAACTGATATAGTACAGCATCGGATAGACACTGGTGATTCAGCCGCAATCCGCCAACAACCTAGGAGGTTGCCACTAGCTAAACAGGAAGAAGCTGCTGCGATGGTTCAAAAGATGCTACAAGATGGAGTAATTGAGGAATCAACCAGTCCCTGGTCATCACCGGTAGTTTGAGTTGCCAAGAAGGACGGAACTTTGAGATTTTGTGTCGACTACCGGAAGCTGAATGATGTTACGAAGAAAGACAGCTATCCACTACCACGAATTGACGATACATTAAGTACGCTGGCAGGGTCACGATGGTTTTCAACTCTAGACCTTCGAAGTGGGTATTGGCAGGTGGGACTTCACCCTGACGACAAGGAAAAGACTGCCTTCTCAACCGGTAGTGGTTTATATCAATTCACCGTGATGCCTTTTGGACTTTGCAATGCGCCAGCTACTTTTGAAAGATTGATGGAATTTGTACTCCGAGGACTAACTTGGAAGACGTGCTTAGTTTATCTTGATGACGTAATGGTTATGGGACGAAACTTCAGGGAACATTTGGAAAATCTTCAAGAAGTATTTGGGAGAATCAGAAATGCACACCTAAAGTTGAATCCAAAGAAGTGTCTGCTATTCCAAAAAGAAGTGAAATTCCTTGGACATGTCGTATCTTCGGAGGGAATACAGACAGACCCGGACAAGATCTCTGCCGTGCGTGATTGGCCAAGACCTTCAAATGTACACGAATTACGAAGCTTTCTTGGCCTCTGCACTTACTATAGACGTTTTGTGGAAGGATTTGCGAATATAGCAAAGCCACTACACCAGCTAACGGAGGAGAAAGTTAAATATCAGTGGACACCGGAGTGTGAAACATCATGGAAGAAGCTGAAAGCAGCGTTATGCAGTAGTCCTGTGCTAGCATATCCCCAACAAAAGGGCCTCTATATTCTTGACACGGATGCTAGCAACTCCGCAATTGGATGTGTACTATCTCAAGTCCAAAATGGAGAGGAAAAAGTAATCGAGTATTTCAGTAAGGTACTGTCCAAACCAGAGAGGAATTATTGTGTAACAAGGAAGGAACTATTGGCCATTGTTAAGTCCGTGGACCAGTTTCACAAGTACCTCTATGGTCAACATTTCAAAATCAGGACCGACCATGCTGCATTAAAATGGCTACTGCAGCTGAAAACCCCAGAAGGTCAACTGGCTCGCTGGATAGAAAGACTGCAGCAATATGACCTCACAATCGAACACCGACCTGGAAAGTCTCATAAAAATGCAGATGCTCTGTCAAGAAGACCGTGCAAAGATGACTGCAAGCACTGCTATCGGGTTGAAAAAGCACAGGGCACGGTAATAGTAAACACAGTTCAGGTAGATGTTCCAGATGATTGGACAAAGGAAGTTCTAAGACGAGAACAAATGGATGACAGCGTAATTGGTCCTATATTAAGGGCAAAAGAA
Organism: Leptura quadrifasciata; assembly: GCA_963675555.1. Lineage (NCBI taxonomy): Eukaryota > Metazoa > Arthropoda > Insecta > Coleoptera > Cerambycidae > Leptura > Leptura quadrifasciata. The sequence continues at coordinate 51,157,403 of OY776678.1, forward strand.
AAAGGAACGCGACCGGAATGGAAGGATGTTTCGGACAAAAGTGTGGAGCTGAAGGCATTGTGGGCACAATGGGACTCCCTTAAGGTTGTAGATGAACTATTAAAGAGAGCATGGGAAAGTCCAGATGGGAAGGAAGTTACCATGCGTCTAGTGATACCCAGCTGCCGGATCCCAAAAGTACTTCAGGAAATACATGATGGAGTGTCCGGGGGACATTTTGGTGTGAATAAGACACTGGCTAAAGTACGGGAACGATTTTATTGGATCAATAGCCGTCAAGATGTGGAGGCTTGGTGCCGCAAATGCAAGGCTTGTGCAGCCACCAAAGGTCCACAGACGAAGAGCAGGGGCCAAATGAAGCAATATAACGTTGGAGCTCCTTTTGAGAGGATTGCTATAGATGTAGCGGGCCCATTCCCAGTGACAGATGATGGGAATAAATACATCCTGGACGCTATGGACTATTTTAGTAAATGGCCGGAAGCCTATGCCATTCCGAATCAGGAAGCAGTTACTGTTGCTCGAGTTCTGGTGGATAACCTTGTATGCCGATTTGGTGTACCCCTGGAGCTACATTCCGATCAAGGGAGAAACTTTGAGTCGGGGGTATTTCAGAAAATTTGTGAGTTGCTGGGCATTCACAAGACTCGGACAACCCCTCTTCATCCCCAGTCAGATGGAATGGTGGAACGACATAATAAAACCATGAAGGAACATCTTTCTAAGGTAATTCATAAGAACCAGCGAGATTGGGATCGACATATACCATTTTTCTTAATGGCATACAGGGCTGCCATTCATGAGACTACTAAACAGACACCGGCTCGTGTAATATTTGGGCACGAGATCAGACAGCCATGTGATTTGATGTTTGGTACACCAGATAAGAAGCCACTATCCGTGGATGATTATGCAGACAAAGTTAGTCAATAGCTGAGGAATGTCCACGAGTTGGTTCGAAACCAAGTTAGCATAGCTAGTGACAGAATGAAGGCTCGCTATGACCGGAAGGGGACGTCAGCAGGATTCAAGGAGGGAGATCTGGTTTGGCTATATAACCCACAGCGAAAGAAGGGAAGATCTCTGAAGCTTCACCCACCCTGGGAAGGACCGTATTCAGTCATCACTCGGATCAATGACGTTGTTTACCGAATTCAACGTAGTAAGAAGTCCAAGATGAAGATCGTGCACTTGGATAGGTTGGCGAAGTATGAAGTATGTTGGGGAATCTGAATTGCCTGACCGGGACGTTCAGGCTTAAGGAGGGAGAAGTGTTATGTGCTGCCCTCTAACGGAGAAAGATGTGATTAAATTCCTGGCTGGTCAAAGTGAAGGAAACTTGTTATTCTGTTACTTCCTGACTAGTAGGGTGGCGCCATCTATGAGCCAATTGACGAACAGTCATCTAGTACATAGTAGAAAACTATGGAGAATTCTAGAATATAGAGCTCTGGAAATTCCAAGTGTGTATATAAAGAGGTGAATCCAGCAGATGGGGGAACAGTACAGTTTAGTGAAGTATAAGGAAGAGTTCAGATCAAAGTGAAGTAAACAGTTGAGAGAATTTTTAGGTTAGACAAGAGTTGACAAGTTTAAGAAGAAAAGTAAAGTACATAGTGTTTAAAAGTAGTGAATTTATATTAGATTAAGTTACTATTAGTTGTGTGATTTTTAAGTATTTACTAGTGTAATTTTAGTGATCAAATAAATCAGTGGTTTGTGAAAATTCTTGTTGCAAGTTATTTGGAATCCACAAAGTGTTTACTGAAAATTGTAAGCACGTAACAATACATTATGTCTGTGTTTATTCCGATTTATATTATTTGCAAAATATAACCTCTGACTATTCCTTTGGCGTAAACGTCACGGGCGCAGAGGCTTTTTTCCAATAATTCTATTATCTTGTAGATTCGGTGATTTGTTTTTGAAGATGGCAATAATACATGTGGTAGAAAACGCAAATAATAGGAAAGAATATTCGTAGAATGTCACAAATAACTTTCAGACAATATCCTCTCATTACATTTCAAAAAAGAGGTATAATTCAAAATAGATTTTTTAAATGATTTATAAAACATTCCAACAATACAAATAAAAAGTTACACTAATCACGGCAATTAATTTACTTGGAGTGAACACTTACGACAAATACTATTTGCACATACTTATATACGCACATACACATAAATTTACTCATAGATTTTCAAATTTTCAGTATACTGACAAACATAACAAAAACGTTCTGGATTTTACAGACACAATTTTATTAACCGTTTGCATCATTTTACCTGTAAAATTATTTAGACAAAATAATACTTTAATGCACTTTTCATTCGAAAAATCATAGACGTTACTTAATATCACGTCAACAAAATTAGGCTCCATTTAACCTCAACAGTAAATTGATTTTTGTTCACTCTAGATATGGTTATACTGTCAAAATGTAGATGTCGCCCACTCCGAGATTTTCGCCTATGATATTAACAAATTTAACCTACCGAACTAACCTAAAGAAATATTCGTATTACGCATTTTAATTGCTAACAAAATGTATTTAAAAAAATAACTGAAAAAAGTTGATTCAAACCCCCGACCTCACGCGCGAGAACCAGACAACCTCTAACCATTACACCACCACATTTTTTTAGGGAATCTACTAAATTACCAGGTAAAAATCTACCGAAATCTACTAAAAATATATTCTCAATATCTATCGATGAACCGATATAATGCAGCTGCGTTGATTATATCAAGGATAATGATTTATTTAATAAACTTTACTTATTTCGTCATTTCTGGTAAAAATGGTAGCAACATTCCTTAAATGTAAGTTGTAAATATGACAGTTACACTCATACTATAAAAGATAAACGGCACCAGGAAATACACTAAAGCTTTTGGCGGTAAATTTAAATTAACAAACTATTATGTATTCTATATTCGGTTATCTAAATGAATACACATTCTGAACATGCATGGGCATTTATTAAATATATTTTAACATTTGCGTACACATACAAATGAGGAAGTAAAAAAAATAAATGATTTCTTGATTAAACTACTCTAAACATTATAGTCCGGGAGCCTGCGGTCAAAAATATGTAAGAAATGAGCACGCACGACATATAGTGAGATTAGTAATTAACAATAAGTATGAAGCATTGGCATCGGTCCGCGAGTCGCGCGCTAGTGCGTTTTTGCACTATATCGTTATCAACATATAGAAATTCCGATTTAAATGCGAAAAATGAGCACCTATGAATCTTTGACAGTATGTAGTTTATGAATAATTAACAAAGAAAAACCATTTCTTACACCTGACAGGTGGTGTAAAATGGTTCTTATACGCTGCTGATTATGTAAAATTTCCTGGAAAATTGCGAAATCTGAGCATCAATAAAATTGACGTTTCTTTAAAGTGTAGAAGGTATACGAACAGAAAAATGATTTCTTACGGCTGGACCGTGGTGCAAAGTGCTTCTTACGGTTGTTCGAAAATAGAAAATCACGTTCGCGTCGCCTCCGCGTTTTAACCACACCAGCGCTCATTTTTTCGTTTGTTAAAACACGTTCAATGCCGGCGACGCTTATAAGCGGCCGCGTGTGCCTAACTGCGAGGGCCGCCGACGCTTTAAAGAGTCCGAAACAACCTGATACTAATGCGTATTATTCAGTCTGGTTCGGCACATACGTTCGCGTGTATGTGTCGGCCCCTAAGTAAAGTACTTTGAAAAATTTTTCCGTGCGCGGGTTTTAATTTGTGTCTAGTTTCTGCTTAGTGTATGGTGTAAAGCGGTTTTATAGGCGCCCGCGTGTGTACCTAGGTGGAGTGAAGAGCGGAAGGACCGGCATTGAACGTGTTAAAGCCAATAAAAATAATCTTATATCATAAATAAGTTGAGGCAGATATTTTACAAATAATATCATGTAATCTCTTTTGTAAAAATTATATTTATGAATAATATAAGCTATCCTTACACTAATAAAATATACAATCATGCATTACAGATCTCAGTAAATATTTTAAGGAGCAAAACACGTATGATTTTCAAGTGATGTAATTTCAATCAATGGTGAATAAAAATTCGTCAGAAGTATCGGACTCGTTACTGTAGGAGATACTGATGTCCTCTTCGTAATTTTCAGTGGTGTGCTCATCAACTTCATCACCTAAAAAACAAAAATAATAAACAATGAATTAAGTACTATCAATGAATAATTTTCAACCAATAATTCGTAATAAAGTGTGTACCCTCATTAATGCTGCTATCAGCCTCCATAGTGATTTCGTCAACGGTAATAGGTAATTGATCTCCTGTAAACCATCGGAAGCAGCATTGATTATCCTGCAGTACCCAACCGAAAGATTCTCAAGAGATATTTGGACCACCTTATAAAATAGAATTGCATAGAAAATATTTGTTGTTTATTAAATCTTGTTTTCTCTCTTTTTTCTGGCATAACTATTGTTTTCATAAAATTTAAAATATCCAGGACAAAAATACATTTTTCAGAGTTTATGCAATGACAAGCGACTTTAACTTCAATTATACTTCAGTTGATATACTATCAGGGGCTTGCCGTGCGCCTATACTGACATGTAAAATGTCACAGGAATGTTTGACTTTCAAATTATTGTGTCAGATTTCTCACCTGCGAAAACCTGGTTTTCTATGATTATTTAATAACGATCCGCCACTATAATTCCTTTACGCACTACAAACTGTACAGGCCAGCGGTCAGTGCTAGGTCAATTGGCCCGTGACCTTTCTTATATTTTAGGGGGTTACTTTTCGTCGAGTGCTGAATCGGGACATCTTGTCTGTTTGAACTACATCAACCCACCCCGTTTTACGTTGTAGAACAATCATACACAATTTGGTAGTTACCGTTTGTGTAATCAATTAAAGGATATTTCCTCAACATTTCCTGATATTTTACACGGGTATTTAATTCTCATTTACCATGGAAATTCTATAATGCACGAACATGTCATGATTCTTGTCCTCTATTTTGCATTAAGTTTAATTTTTTCATCATAGCGATTGCTAACGCTATAATTTCAAATCACCATTTAAATCGGGCTATATGCCGCATCTTTAGTTACAACTACAAAATAACAAGGAATACTATTGTATTACCTGGTTCTTGTTATTGCATAACTAACCCTGAAACATGTATATTATGGTCCCTTCCTATATTATATTTAGACAATTACTGTCTTAAATATTTGGATTGCTTTTGACTTCATGTCCGGTTAATTGTCGCATCAATTATTATCAAATAAAATAGTTTTTTTGGCTATTACCCAGCGACTACTATCTTTTCTTTCAAATTTGCCTTTCTTGTAATTTCAGTAATAAGCTAAATAATTGGTTTCATTTCAATCAAATAAAAAATGGGAAACAAATGTCAACCATAAATTCACAGTGCAATCTTCAGTAATAAAATATAACATAAATAACATAAAACTTGGTTACTAAGTTAATAAACAGTATGTTCAAATTTACAAGGTATTTAAATTAAAAAAGCGATACATTCTCTCAGGCAGATAATGTCAGACAAAGAAATCGTAATATTGAACTTTACATAAAGAACTCCAGGTACAAATACTACAAATATAATGTAATTCTGGGTCCTAACTTTATACAAGTAGACGATCACGTAAATGGCCAAATTGTTTATTTATCTTGAAATTGAGATAAATAATTACTGTGTGGGATTTAATAAGTTCATGATTCTTCACGACCAAGAATTTGTCAAGGATTTTTGTTAGTAATTAATTGGTGGCGGGGATAGAGCCGTTTCACGGTTTCCTATTTTTTATTTGATTGAAATGAAACCATTTATTTTACTTATTAAGGTAAATTTGAAAGAAAAGAGAGTTGTCGTTGAACAATAGTCATAAAAACCATTTTATTTGATAATAATTGATGCGACAAATAACCGGACATGAAGCCAAAAACAATCCAAATATTTAAGACAATTGTCTAAATACAATATAGGAAGGGTTACGCCGCTATAGTAATGACCATACTATACATGTTTCAGGGTTGGTTATGCAATAACAAGAACCACGCAATACAATAGTATTCCGTTTTATTTTGTGGTTTTAATTAAAGATGCGGCAAATAACCCGATTTAAGTGGTTATTTGAAAGTATGGCGTTAGCAATCGCTATGATGAAAAAATAAAACTTAATGAAAAACAGAGGACAAGAATCCTGTCATGTTCGTGCATTATAGAATTTCCGTGGTAAATGAGAATTTAATACTCGTGTAAAATATCAGGAAATGCTGAGGAAATATCCTTTAATTGTCATGCACATAATTCGCAAGCTCATCAAATCCAGTGTTCATAGATCTAACATTTAAGTGTGCCAGTGTTAAATTTTGAGCAGAGCTGTTAGTCAATTCACTAGCCATTGAAGAATTCCGCGCTGCACCTGGCTACTGTCTGTAGTATTTAAACTCTTCATCAGTCTTGATGATCCATATATACTGTTATCGAGGCCAAAAAAGGCTATTTAAATTAATTAAATTCAATCAATAAGTCACAATTTATAGCTTAGCATCGTTACACATTCATATCTCAGCTCGAATTAAATACAACGCAATAGACGCGCTAAGTGTATATCAACGTTTAGATTCCCGTCCGCCTCGGCATGACTGGGCGGGTCCGACACGACGCAGCAGGCGGCCCCGGCCGCTCATCCGGCACACAACGTCTAGAACGCCAGCCGACCTAACGTTCGGAGCTCCGTCCGCCCCGAAAGTTACAAGATCGCGGCGGGGTTTCAACAGCGGCAGTTCACTCCGAGCAGCCAACGAGTCAACATCTACCAGTCCACTTCGAGCAATCATCCAGATCTTCAAGTCTCAACCTGACGGACCAATACCAGCACGGCGTCATAGCTACCAGCGTAGTTATACCCTGCAGCGTGGAGGAGAAAGGCCGGCTTACTTCAACAACTCATCTACAATCGTGTCGTGACTTTCAACTCGTTCCGAAATTAAGTGTTAGCTCAGTAAAAGTTAGGGGAAAAATTCAAATTAAATTAAATTGTGCAACGAACGTCGCCAGAGTTCTGCTTAACGTTACAATTTATTGGATCTCCGACTTTTATTTCTGCGAATCGTTACATACCAGGCAAAAGCGCCTATATATATGCACAAAGTGGGGTACCTTGTTCCTAAAAGCGCTTCAAGTGTATGACAACTTACAAGTTGCAACAAGGGGGTAGCAGCAATACCCTCCGACAATCAGAAAATCGTCAAAACCATCACAGAACTTCAGAAATCGGCCCTGAGAACTCGTCCACCTATCACAGATCTACGAAACACTACTCACGAGGCTGCTGGCGCCCTTCAACTTCAAAAATTTGCAGTCTCCGAATAAAAACATTTTTATTTTTCACAAACCAACCATAGTTTTCGTAGACAATACATACAATATAGTGGCCGGCTTGTTCCACAGATATAGCACCTCTAGATTTCTTCATCGGTCGATATTTAAAAGGTGTGGTTTTGTTTTACACATCCTACAGATTTAGACGATTTGCAGAACAAAATCAGAACAGCGTGCCAAACTATTAAACCAAAAATGATTAGAGCAGCATGCATTAGAAATATTTTAACAAGATTTAAGTATTGCATTGTGGCGAGCGTAGGTGCGTCTTTACTATGTACATACTTCGGTATGCGATGTAAAGCAACGACAGGCGCAGTTAGTACTTGGATGGTGACCATTCCAACGGAAACCACGTTCTCGCCACACACATCTTCCAGCGGCTTGTATATCAGTGTATGCGCGGAAGCTATACAACCTTAGGCGAGGGTTGTATAGGAGATATACCATCCTTCGGAGGGGATGTAAAGCCGTCGGTCCCTTGTCTATTAAATGTTAGGCAAGTAAAAGATCCCTACTCTTCTTAAGGGAAGAGGTTCGGCAAAATTCCTGGTTGGGGGTAGCTCGTCTACAGGCGTCGGTGTTAGGCCTCAGTAGCGGAAATAGGCCGACGTTAAATAAATGTATAAAAAAAAAGTATTGCATTATTGAAGGTGACCATCAATTTGAGTACCAACTGCAATAATATCGCTATGACACTTTTTTGTTTCTAAGCTATTTAAGTTTTTTCATAAAAACCTCTGTAACCTTACTGTAGTGCCAATAAAACGTGGCAATTATGGCACCGTTGAATTTGTATTAGATAAACCTTCACAGATATGTAGTAATGTAGTATAGGATGTCCCATTTAAAATTTTGAAATTGATGTCTTTGTATACCAGAAATGAACAACACATCATCAAAAAATTTGAAAATTGTAGTTCAAGTAATTTTCGAGATATCGACTGGCTAAAATTTTGTGGACCGCCCTATATATCCAGAAAATGTAAGTCCACATTTGTTCGTATAATATTGAGTAGGTAAGCAACTTCATTGTAATGTAAATTTAGATTGTGGTTTGAACAAGGTAATATATAATGAAACTAGGGTCAGTATTTTTACATTAGTCGTTGTGCAGATAGTACAGACTATTAAATATTATACCGAGATGCACTGTATAATTTATATATAATTACATAGTTACCGCCACTCAAATTTATCTGCTAGATGCTGCTGTCGATAAGAGTTAATGAAAAAATAGAATGTAGTTCTTTGAGCTGTATTGTTTATTATGCAATACTAAGTAAATATTCAGGTTAATAAACCATTTATAGATTTATCTGAATATTTATATTCTCTTTGTGCTATAGTGGGTAAAGAAAACAGTACACAGCAGTGCAAAAACCACTTTAAATCTAGATGAAATATGTGTGCTTCAGCTATACAGGTATACAATCATACTTATATAATATTGTATATTATTAACGTAATTTTAATTTTAATTAGTACTATAGTTCCCATAATTAGTATGTAAGTAAGTACGGCTCATGGTCAGTAATCACCACACAAATATTGTCGCAGTAGGTAATTACTTTTTCTCACAGTTTATGGATATTTAGGTCTTTGGCTACGTAATTAGATGGGTTAGATGACATAAAAGTCCATGAATTATTATAATTTGTCTGATAAGCAAAAAATGCTATTTTATTAATGTACTGATGTGTATAGGTAAATTCTATTTGAAATTCTTAAATTTTATTTAATTTTCCGTCCTTTACTAGGGTTTTCTTCAGGCGCAGAATCTAGTAATATACCTACTGATTTATTCTGTTATTTTGTGAATTTCTTGGTTATTTAGAAGGCGATATATGTGGCAAGAAATCAAAGAAAAAGGGGAGAAAAATTCAGACTACAAAGACTAAAATAATTAAGACTAACTTGGACTAATATTTAGGGAATTTGCACGTTTTTCAAGTAGTCCAGGAACGGCGTCAATGAAAGGGAGTGATAGTTACTTTAAACGAGGTAGTAGATTGCTTGCAGCTTAAATAAATCAACTGTCCTAATGCCAAAACGTTTAGTTATGGTTTGTGATATTTGACATTGTAAATTGTAAGGAAGGTTTTGTGCAGATGCCCTATATAAATGTTATTCTTCAAATGCTATTCTTTGTCACAACAGAATTTTTAAGTCCTATCGCAAAGTAAAAACTAGATATAAAATAAATGTTACCTACTATTTATTGCCAGTGATAGAGTGTCTCCAGATGGGGAATCTGGAATTGGTTGGGAGGGTGGTCAATAAAAATTATTGAACCACAGCACTTAGGCCCCATTGGAGCCTTGTACATCCTCCCTGTAGGCCTCCAACCAACCTAATCTTGCGAAATAGGTGGTGATGCTGCCTAGGGGCATTTCCCTTACATCGACCAAAGTAGGCCAACGTTCTCCCAAAACGGATTCTCTGATTGATAAGACGGCAGAACAGTCACAAAGTACATGTTGGACCGTCTCATCTTCTTGTTCATAACCTCTACCGAGAGGTGTTTCCCTTTATCTCCTATTATGTAGATGTTTCCTTAACGGACAGTGTCCAGTCTGGATTTCCGTTATAAAACGTAGGTTCATTCTAGACATTGCCAGGTAGTCCATTGCTGTACTCTTGTTGGGATATTTTAGTAGTTCCCCAGCAAGCTGACAGCTGTTTGTTTCATCCCACAGCTTCCTGAATTCATTGTGGGTGTTCTCTTTAATTATTTGTGTTATCGTCGTGATCGGTAACAGACTGGCCGGGCCTGGTCCATAGATACTTAGGCCTACTGGCTACTTGGCGAGTCTGTCGGCTACTCTTTGCCATTATACTGTGCATGTCCTCTCACCCAGCATACCAGTATGTTATTCATGCTGGAGGCACCCACAAGTGCTTGGTGACATTTCCATACTGTTCTTGTGGTAATTTTGTAACTATTCGGGGCTAGTAATGATTGTACACAATCTGTGTAGATCCTGATTGCTTTGCCCGTAGTTTGTCTTCGGACAATCTCTTTTGCAGCTATGGTTATGTCCGCCAGTTCCGTTTGTACTACGCTGGCTCGCCCATCCATATCCCATTTATATTGGATTTGCAGACTTCTGAAATATATTCCGCATCCTGCCCCTCATTCATTTTTTTTTCGTCTGTGAAGATGTTGATCACACCTTCGCAAGCAGCCTCGTTTTCACTATTCGTCTGTATTATGTAGGGTCTGTCAAAGACAAATCGGGGAGAAATGTCATTAGTGCACGCCTGTAGAAGAGGCGCCTTTCTGACAGCCTCATTCCACAAGCGACTTCTGGCCTCTCTGCGGCCTACATTTGGTTGTATGCCAACAGATTTGAGGCGTACCATTCTGGTCAGAGCCACTTCTCCTAGACATATAGCTAGTGGTGGCAGACACAGCATTACCTCTATAGCTCTCGTTGGCGTTGTTCGCATAGCTCCGGTTATGCTTAGGCAGGCAACTCTCCGCACTTCTCTGAGCTTGGCCTTAGCTGTGGTCTGTTTGCTCTTAGACCACCAAACCACGCTCCATGGGTTTTCATTGGTCTTATGACGGCACTGTATATTCATATAACTACTTCGGGTTTCATTCCCCAGGTTTTTCCCACGGTCCTGCGGCACTGCTCATAAGAAATGTAAGCCTTCTTTTGTCTTCTATCTATGTAAAGATTCCATGTTAGTTTGGCATCGACGGTTACCCCGAGGTATTTCACTTCTGATGCGAAACTTAGTGTTGTATCCAGGAGGACAGGTGCCTTCAGTGTTACTAGCTTTCTTCTCCTTGTGAAGAGAATCATCTCCGTCTTTCTGAGATTGACAGACAGGGAGTGTTCTTTGCACCATTTTTCGATTATTCTTAGGACCTCTGCATTCTTTCACAAAGGACTCCTTCGGATTATCCACGAGGTTCCATAGCAGTGGTGATATTACACCTCCCTGCGAACAGCTTCTCGCGACCTGCATTGATTTGTACAGCTCTCTTCGAGATCAGGTTGAATATCCAGCTTCCCATGATCGTAGGGACATTCTTCTCCACTAGGGCCACTGCGGTTTTAGAAAGGTGGTCCCGTCGAACGCACCTTCTATATCTATGAAGACACCTAGGGTGGACACTTTATTGTTCAAGGATCTCTCAATTCGAATCGCGACTGCATGGAGGGCGGCGCCGGTGGATCTTCCCAGGGTGTATGCTTGCTGGTTAGGATGTAAAGGGTTGTCTTTCACTACAACATCCCTTATGTATCGTTCACATAGCTTTTCCATCATCTTGAGCAGGGACGAGGTTAAGCTAATAGGTCTATAGGCTTTGGAGGTGGTATAGCTAGCCCATTCGCTCTGCCATTGGGATGAACACAACTTTCACTTCTCTCCATGTCTCTGGAATATAAGGGTGTGTTAAGCACGCCCTAAATACTCCAACCAGGTGCGGCAGTAATTCATCCAGTCCCCATTGCAGTCTCCTCACTCACTATTTGGTTCGCCATTTGCCAATCCAAATCCGAGGGTTGTGTGTCGACTTCGTTTGACCACTCCTTTAGTTCTGTTATCACAGATCCCGGGAAATGAGTCTCCATGAGTAACTCTAGGCTTTCACGAAAGTCGCTGGTTGTTGTACCATCACTCTTTTTTAATTAGCAAAGGTCATGGTCTTTGTCTTTGGCGAGGATTTTGCATAACCTAACAGTCTGTGAGTTATCTTCGATTTCCTCGCAGTAGGTTCTCCATCTTTGTCTCTGTCTAACTAGTTTCTTAAACTTTTTTAGATTGGTTTTGTATGATTCCCAATCGGATTCCTGTTTTGCTTTGTTGAATGAAATCCTAGCCTTTTTCTTGAGGTCAATTAGCCTTTGAGACCACCACTTGGTGGTCTCAATGCGATAGATTTAAAACAAATGCTGTTTTCCTTATCATGCATTTTATAATATTCCCCAATGCCTACCCAAATTTTGCGTTCATTCTGCGTACCCCCACCTCTTTATAGCTAAACATTTTTTCCGTATTTCTCATAGCACATTTTATAAGAATCCCATGTTACTAACTTGAGCATGCCTATTGTTTACATCCTAGAATTTTTCAAACAATTTTTTGTTATTACTGCTACGAACAGAATAAATACGTAAATTTGAAAAATTTTGACCATCTAGATCCCCATGTCGATACACTGTGCGTCTATGCCCCTTTTCACACTGGGCGATTTAGCAGCGCGATTAGTAGTGCGGTTGAGTCGTGCACACTATTTGTACGTGACGTCCGTGTACCTTCACACATTAGACGATTTAGCAGCGCGAGCGGGCGTGCAGCCACAGGTAGTCGCGAAGACTCACCGGCCTCGAGACTATAGATTAAAGCCGCGCGATTTAGGTAAGTTTATCAATGCAGGTTTAATTCGTAACTAGAGGCTAAATATTCTTTCCTAAATGTCAAACAAAACAATAGGTATCTATTGTGTCATTTGACATTTATCCTCTAGTTAATAGTTAACCCTGAGTTATGTCTTTAGATATTTCATAGTGCCTCTAATTTTCTGAGCAATTGTATGAATATGTTTGCAAATATTTACAGAAATCATACTGTTAATAATGTCATTTAAACATATGTTATGTGCAAAAAAAATATTAAACATTTTAAAATGCAACTTATGCTTGTAAATCTCGTTGTAAATGAACAAGAGTCTGCTACTTTCTCTGACGTGCTAATTTATTTATCTCGTTAGCGTTACTGCAGGTTTATTTTATTTCAAATGCTTAATGGACGAAATTTATTACAGAGCTATTTTTATGATTTTGCCTAATTTTTGTTAATTGGGATGTTATTTATTTTTTGAATTTTTGATTAACATCTCAAACTTCAGGTCCTGAATTCAGTTAAGCAGTGTGTTAATAGATTTGTTAGGCTTTAGTCTGGTGAGCGGGCCGGCCATTCCAGAGCACCTCTTCGTCAATCAAATGCCCCAGGAACACTCTGTCCAGATACTCCCGAACAGCAAGCGCATAATGAGGTGGAGCTCCATCCTGTTGGAAAGTCAAATGTTCTTCTAGATAACGATCATTATTTTCAACGATATCTAACAGCAATGGTTGGACAAGATCTTCCAACACTTCGAGGTAACATTCGCCCGTCAGATTGCCATCAAGAAAAATGGGACCAATCATGTGGTCTCCAAGAATACCGGCCCAAACAAACATTTAGTTTTAGTGGATGTTGAGTATGCACTTCGTGGAAAATTCTTGGATTCACGTCCAACCAAAACCGGCAGTTATGGCGATTTACAGTAGAGTTTAAGAAACATGTACACTCGTCAGGAAAACAAATGTAGAAAAGAAAATTTGCATCCGCAATTTTCTCTGTCATAACTTCCCAAAACTGCTGTCGTCTATCGAAATCATCCTCATTCAGCTCATGTACTAAATTCATTTTGTACGGATAAAATTAATGCTGCTTCCGGATTCGTCGAATAGTAATACTAGGGATGTTGGTTACAGTGGCCAAATTCCTCCTACTTAGAGTTGGGTCTAGAGTCACTTGTCCCAAAAATCCAACTACAGTAGCCTCATTTGTCACCGGGAAATATTTCCCAAGATTGCAACATTCCAATGAGAAAGAAAAATATTATTTCGTTCAAAAGATAACTTTCATTAAGTCTAGTATTTAAGCAGATTTACGTCCTGGGCAATTTTTTTATATGAAATTATGAGATTATTTTCATGTTTTATCACCCCTTCTCTCCTCTACTGTCACCGTGGCAGTCACTACGTGTTATGAGGCAATTCGCGTGAAATATATTTTAATGCTGTTACGGAATACATTTGTTTTATGTTTTATAACCGTTCTTTAAAAATAGCAGTTTTTAAGTTTTCTATATTTTCTTACGGCGTAATTATTTTTCAGAAAATATCAGTATGGGTTTTATTTTATCAAATTATATTGCAAACACAAAGCTTTATAATAAAAAGATCGCCACTGGAGTTTGGATATGTTTCATTTCCTAATGAAATAGGGAAGCGTAGGGGTCTTGTCATCCTTAATAAAACCAATACTGAGATGGATATGGAAAAAAATAGCGTGGACCTTTCTGTACCTGTCACAACCAACAAAATATCTCATACACATGAGTGGATACCAGGTAAAATAATAAATATTTTAGTTCTTTCTTCCTCACTTTAACAAATTAATATAAAGAAAATATGGCGTTTCTACAAGTGTTATTAGCTCAGATCTGATCGACAATTTGTGGTGTTAGATAAACAATATATTCAGGTGTACTATTTATATAAACTACTGCAGGAGGTTTACATTTATTATACCTACCTATTAACTTAATAAAATAATAATTAGGCATGTACTATTGATAATAATAAATATATTCATTACCATCTACAATTTAATAATAAAGAGAAAAATCTGACAAAATACTTAACAATTTCGGCACTTTCAAATTCCCTTATTATTCCATTCGGTAGTCTTTGTATTTAGGAAGGAACCATATTAGGTATACCTGAATTAATTTATTTCTCGAAAACAATTATGGAGAAAACACAGTGAGTGAAAGTTATAAGCGGTTTCTTGAGATACATCAACAAATCCACACCTACACTCACGGATAAAATTAATGAATGCATCACCCAAAGTTTACCATGACTTTGAGATTGATTTTTTTCTCAACTGTTTAACGGACTTTAATAAGCAAAACTATTGTTTCCTTAAATGTAGGTTGTAACAATGAAACTTTTTTTTAAATTCAAAACACCTTGTAGGAATCACCAGCAACAAAATTAAAATCAAGGCCACACCCAACTTAGGTACATTTTCATAATATCCTCGTTTATATTCACTTCTTTTTCTTTGCTAACAAGCGAGATATACCGAGAAAAATAAAAAAAAATAATTTTTTTTAGTTTAGTCATTATTTCGTACATATCGTTTGTTTTATATTTTTATGAAAAAGGTGTTGTTGAATGTCAATTATCATTAAATAACATCTTATATTCTGCTTACACATTTTTCTGTTGTACCTGACCTTTATTCAAGTTCCACGGACTGTATATCTTGTTTTAAGAGGTTATGAGCCCAGATCAGCAAGGTCATTTTTTAAAAATCTTTATGTGAGTAACTGGAGAATTGTGTTGCGATGATTTTGGAGGAATTTTGTGAACTGTCAAAATGAGTTTGAATCCCCGAATCGAACTGCTCAGTAGATCAAACTTCGATATTTGGAAGATCCACATAGGGGCGCTACGGATAAAAAATGACTTATGGAGTTATGTGAATGGTGATATCATCATGAATAATATAATATAGTAGTTTATTAACTAGGAGTCAGCTAATATACAAATTACTATCTAATTACAATGTACAGAATTAAAATATATTAAAAATACGTACATAGTATGGTAAACAAACATACATAGACTTATAATCTCTTGAACACGTATAAACTGTTACTATTTTTTATATAAGCTGGAGGATTATTAAATTCGTTTAAATCCTTAACAAATATAGAGCTCATTGCTTGCTTGTTGAAAGTTTTGTTTATATTTAAATTCTTATTATTTCTTGTATGATGATTATTGTGTATGCTGTTATTGGGGGCAGTAAATTCATCAAAATAGGATGGAAACATAGTTGTGTTGACTTTGCTGAAGTCGCACAGCGTAATCGCTGTATGTTTGTTTATAGATCAACTCGGTCATAAATTATCAAGTATTATATTTCTAATTCGTAATGTGAAAGATTTGAAAGAGTATTTAAAAGTATGAGTTATGAAGTAATCCTGTGGGGAGACTGTAGTAATGTGGAAAAAAATTCTTCACACAGAAAAAGGTGAATGTTGCCGATGAAGGTTATAAGGCTAAATAAAAACAAGTTCGATCATAATTATAACACAAGGTTTGGCGACCATCTTAAACCTGTTTAAGTTTCACTAAATCTGCAAACTAATTGAATAATAATAATATTCCAAGTTACCGGCTCAGTGGCTAAACGCTTACGTGTTAGGCTTGCAACCAAGGAGTTCCGGGTTCGAATCCTGGCTAAGCTATGGACGTTCAGTGGTGCTTTTCATGTGTTACCGAGTTGGTAGTAGTGGACTAGACGAGGTTGTATGAGAAATAACACGGCTAGTTGCTGTACCACTCCTGAGTTCGAGTCTCAGCTGCGGCAGATGGCAATGTCGTGAAGAATGGTCTATGTGTTGAGTGGTGGAATAGCCAGGACATTAATCCAAATAAGGCGATTAAAAAAAAGTTACATTAAAATTTTACATATTAGCCACTTTAAATGACAAATTAAAAAACCTATTTTTTAAGAATACATAATATAATATAAAAATCAATCAAATATAAAAACAAATACAAGGCCACTCGGCGTGACAAAATCACACCAATCTGCAATTAGTTTTGAAATAGATCTGACGAAGTGTAATATTCAATAATTTTTTATATGTAAGTATTATATAAAAATATATTATTTGCACACATCTAGCCAGTTGTTCCCTCCATGGAGACCAATAAGACAACAAGACAGTTAGCAACAAAAAAAATATTGAATTTGTCGGTCCGGGATAATACACTTAAAAATTAAACCATGTTTTTTCTAGGTGCTTAATTAATATGTGCTACTTTAAAATAAAATAAATCGGAGAATTCTGTTACATGGATTTTAAAAGGTTTATTATAACAAAAATACCTCATTGTTACCCGAGCTCCCCTCCTTACTTCCCAAAAAGAGACAGATTTATAAACAGTTTACTTAATAAAAAGAAATAAGCGGCCCCAGAAAATTGAGTTTTTCTGAAGTATACAGGATGTTTCACAATTGAATGCTGATCCTAGAGGGCGATAATCCTTGGATGATTTTAAGAAAAATTCTTTATATGAACATAGGTCCGCAACCGCATTATTTCTGAGATACATGGTGTTGAAATTTAACAAAAAAATCAGTTTTTCCCCAATATGTCAATTTTGGTAATGCAAAGTACGCATAAAAATATATTTTTTCCAGGATAAATGTTTAAATTTTCATCAGTGGCGTCGCTATTGACATGCCCTGCAATATTTTTAATTTAAAAAATGATACTCCACTGTCTTTTTTATATAAATATTATTTCCATATTTGTGGTTTATGTTGTCATGAAAACCCCTTGACTTTTTTTCGTCCGGCGAACAGTTTTTGATTTAAAAAATAAAATGTATTCATTTGTTTGTCCCTATGCAAATTCAGCTGTTAAAAAGTAGAATAATTATCTTGTAGGCTAGAAACACCTAGTAGGCTAAGAACACATTTCTTTATTTTATGAAGGAAGCAATTTTGACACCTCTGTATTAGATACGCGTTTTATGACATTATTTAAGTTATAAAACTCTTTTATTAATCAAAAACATGATAAATTTTACAAATACCGAATCAGCAGACATGCATTACTTGTATGGGCTTGCTGACGCGAACACATACAGCCAGGCGACTGTATCAAGAGCGCTTCCCAAATAGAGTTGTTCCTGATGCTCGAACGATTTCAATCACCCACAAAGGGTTATGTGAAACAGGAAGTTTTGAGTCAAATAATTAATTAAAAGGAGCACCTTAGACTGCAAGAACTCCAGCAATTGAGGTAGCTGGTTTAAATTCAGTTGAGGAAATCCCGACATAAGTACGAGGAAAGTTGCCAATAATTTAAATATCGCCCATGTTCTAGTAAGGAGGATTCTACATGATTATTTATCCTGTCCCTATCACATTCAACGGGAATGAATTTCTGCCAATGGTTTCTCCATAAAGTTACCTAAAATCATTTATTTGACACGGAAATTTTATTCACGGACGAAGCTAGTTTTACGAGAAACAGTATCAGAAATTTTCATAACAACCATTTTTAGGCCGAGGATAATCCGCATGCAATCGTGGAATCTCATCACCAGGCGCAATTTTCATTAAATGTGTGACCTGGAATTATTGGAAATTACCTAATTAGCCCTTTTTATCTATCAGACAGATTAAATGGACATAATTATCTCCTATTTCTTGATGATAATTTGTCAATTCTGTTGGAATTTTGGTGCGAAATCGCATGTGGTTTATGCATGACAGTGCATCTGCCCATTTTAGTGCTCTGGCATGCGAGTATTTAAACCAAGACTTTAATAATCGCTGAATAGTTCGTGGGGGAACAGAGTCATGGCCAGCTAGATCCCTAGACCTAAACATTACCTAAACAGATTACTTTCTTTGGGAACATCTCAAGACCCTGGTTTACAGTCAGTTAATTCAAACTGAGGAAGAATTGCGAAACCGCATGATAGTTTCCTGTGAAGCTACAAGGAATACTCAAAGAATTTTCCAAAGAGTACGGAGTCAATGAGACGGAGGGCTGAAGCGTGCATACTTGTAGAAGGCGGACATTTTCAACAATTAATTTAATTTTGGTATTTCTTGTTCAAAATAGTTATAAGTTTCTGAAATTAAAAAAATGTATTTTAATGCGTACTTATACTTATTACTAAAATTAAATAATAATTACTAATAAAATTATAAAAATCTTGCCTAGATGCTTTGGTTAGCACAAATTATGTAATTGAGACTAAGAGAAAAAATCGCATAGGGACAATGCATTTTATTTTTAAAATCGAAAACCGCCCGCCAGACGAAAACAAGTCAAGGGACCATTTTTATGACAAGATGAACCGCAAATATGAAAATAATATTTTTTTAAAAAACAGGGCCGTATCATTTTTTTTAAATTCAAAATATTGAAGGGCATGATAACAGGGACGCTACTGAAGAAAATTTAAAAAACATTTATCCTGGAAAAAATATATTTTTATGCGTACTTTGCGTGTACCAAAATTGACAAAAATAAAGAGCGGTTTTAGAGATTTGATTTTTTTCGCTAAATTCAACACCCTGTACCTCAGAAACAAAGCGGTTGCGGACCTATGTTCATATTAAGAATTTTTCTTAAAATCATCCAAGGCTTATCGCCCTGCATGTGATAACTGATAAGTCTATGATAACATTTGATGTACCTATTTTCAAATCCGGCTGTCTGCATTATACATCACGTTACAAGACTGACTACATCCAGACACTTTTTACAACAAATTCAACTAAAGCCAACTCCTATGAATTTACTGAAGTCTTCACTAGCTATTTCGACTAAGCCCTGTTTAAAATAGTAAGACGTTGAGGTAGCAACATATGTAGATAAATAAAAACAAATAAAGTTCATGTCTGTTAAATCACGTAAAAACCAATTACTTTTATTCAAAATCAGATAAATCCACAGTTAATTTTCAAACTCGAATTAATTCATGTTATTTCTCCCTTTCAATGGTCAACAGATAATTTATATTTTTCGTAATACGAAATTAAATGCATATTTTGTAATTATTTCTATACTTCTGACAATTTCAAATACAGCCTCTTGCTTATGCTACAGTGTTGTGCTTTTAATTAAAAAAATGTGAGATGTATTTAGCCAGGTCTGGAAATAGGCGACATAAATATGTTCATTCGTTTCCATTTCAGGACAAATTAGACATCATGCATTCATACCAGCTCACCTTCACCATATTTACTTTCCCCTAATAATAACTAGATCGCTCCAAACAGTAATAGTCAAACCAACAGAAAACCTTTATGACTATTATCCGAGACACTACGGAGGTTATGGGCTGGGTTCTTATAGTGGAGGACAGGGAGCGGGACATGGATTTCAAATAATTTTTAATCCGTAAAACTGTTCCGCATATGACACTTTTAAAACAGGTAATATGATGAGGTCAGTATCAGAAATTCACAAGTAATTTATTTTGTTGGTACAAATTTGTCATTTTCCTCTCGACATGTTATTATGGTAATGTTAGGTTCAGTATTTATTTTTATTAAAATTCCCAATTTTTCAATTGCTTCATTTTTGTAGCTCCAATAATATTAATGAAAAATTAGCTTTTTAATATTAATGTCTTCATCTTCAAAAAAGTATACGAATCACAATAGAAACTATGGCCAGGTTTTATATTAATTTATTCTCTATTTATCCCAGTAAAGTAAACGTTTTTTGGGCTTAAAAGAGACATTTGGGGGCATTGGTTTTTTGACTTTCATAATAGTATTTGAGGTATTAATGAATAAAAAAAAATGGAGCAAATATATTTGGAGGGTCACATTCAAGTTCACTCCAAAGAAAAGCAATTGTTACTCTTATTAAGTATAACAAATTTTTGTACTTTTAAAATTGATCAAGAAATAATCGAAATACTAAAATTCGAAATTTGTGAATATTTTCAACCCCTATTTTTAAATGGTAATAAATTGAAAGGGAATGATTCTATAAAAATACTAATCATCTTTGTGAAATCGGTAAATTTAATTAATCATTTTGATTTTTATTTTTCACTATACGATCCAGTACGATCAAAATTGGCCAAAGAATCTGACAATATGTACAAAGACATGATATATTTATTAAGAAAATTGAATTAAATTATTTGATTACCTATTTTTAAATTGAGTTAAAATAATAATGGAGTAAATATAGATTTGTAGAGAAAATTTTTCATGGAGCAACGCCACATAGAAAAATAAGTTTGCTTTGGTGAAACTAAAAATACCCTAAGTTTACTACTTCGAACAGGTGGGGGAACCTTTTTTTTTCGCGGAAAAGAGGTAAATTGGTCATTTTTAAGGGTGATTTTCAGTTTCAATTTATTTTGGACCCTTTAAAATGCCAGTTAAGAAACGAGAACGGTAGCTCTTTATTGCAGATGTTTGAGGAATGTTGAGTTCAAATTTCGTGAAAATGGGTTCACCGCCTCCCAACATATGTATATAAATATACTGAAAAAACTTAAAAAATTGAATTACGGATAACTTGGCCAAAATTAAACCAAATTTGATGATTATAACCTATATAATCAAGAAATAGCCCGCCAAATTTTAGCAAGAAATATCCAACAGTTTGGCCGCAATTCCACAAAAATTTCAAAACGTTCCCCAATTTGTCCAAATGGTCGAACGAATTTTTTTTGTACCAAAATGAAGGTATTTTTATGCACTTTCACGTGATGTAACTAGTTTGATTGTTCATTTTAATTTGTCATTTTCTGTTAATACAATTTAAATGTTTATATATTAAATTCATTTTTATAAGTTGTCGAATTTTAATGAATATTAATTAACAGAAAATAAAACAGAACCGGCTCCTAGAGAGAGAGTGTTACTATACACTCTTTGTATGGTAACTCATGCTGAGCATTTGTAATGATTTGTACATTAAAGTCATTAGGTGTTAATTGATAATTTTCAATAATTGTCTGGTGCCAAATAAATAAAATTATAAAAAATATAAACTTTCAATTACTGTTTTTAAAATTTTAAATCAAACGATTTATAGCTTAAAAAACATAGCAATTTACGTTGTTTAATTAATCTTTTAGGTAAAACAACAAATTTCAAGAAATTAGCTCAAATATCATATGAATTGTGGAAAAGGTAATAAAAAATCTTCTGCACACTTTTCGATTAAAAGTATTATTAGAAATTATTTAGCAATGGGTAGTTTTAGGGTGTGAGTAAAATTTTCCCTTACTTAGGTCATGATTTAAACAATCTTGTTCATACGGAGATTAAAAAAGAAAAAATTATGGTTAATTAAATTTTCTATCGACTAAATCGTAACAAACGCGGGGGTGAAAAACTTCGAAATTCCGAATACTCGTATCTCGCTTATTTTTCGATCAGATATGAAAATGTCTGGTTTCAAAGGTACTTAAAATCATTGTACTAGATAACTTTGACAGAAATTAATGAGTTCCTAGAAAAACATGTTATTTCAACTTTGGGGGGAACCCCAAAGATATTTGCTCGAACTTCTTTCCGTTTGTAAGTTTGTAAGTCAGTACAACCAATTAAAGCTACTGGGCTAACTAGACTATTAGAAATCAATTCAACTGTATACTTCAAAATTTTAAGGTGTAAGATTTGCCAAAATGGGTAATTAGTGTGAAATATGTTGTTTGTGAATATTTGATTAAATTATATTCATTTTAAAATTGATTGTTGACATTAATTTTTTCAACATTTCTTTCAGGGTTTTTTATTTTCAGGTGACATATATTGGACAGGTTCTCAAAAATATTTCCGAACGAAAAAATTGGATTCGTCACCGTTTTAGGTATCCAGGCATAAAGAAATCCCAGTGTAGATAAATATTAATCAGAAATTAAATATCTTACAAATTCTATAGTGTTTTTTCTAATTACTTCACTTCTATAGTCTAGTTACCTAATAGTTAAGCCACTCCCCATTAATTTATGTTTGCTTTGACCAATGTATGCAATGACGAGTTTTGCAAGGGACAATTTAATTAAAGCGGGAAAATTCAAAAATGATGAAGTGGATGTAATATTTTTTGAGGAATTAAGGTGATAGAATGTATAATTTTAAATAAATATCAATCTTCTTTATTATTTATAACAAAAAACAAATATGTATGGTTATACTTAATTTTTGGATTTCTATAAAAAAAATGGCGTGAAACATTTTTATGATATAGGATGAAACAATTTACGTTTATTTTATTCATTTATTTTATCCAAAATATATACTAATACAATTTCTACATAATTAATTCCCAATTATACCATGCCATACAGCTTTTAGTCCACTTCTGATTCAGACGACAGAAGAGTCATTTCCCACATGAATTATCAGTGGTTTTACTACAATGTCTATTGTAATGTCAAGCTGCGACATTTTTTTCTCTTGATTTTGCGCATGTCGAATGGCCTTTTTCCAATTTTCGGTAGAAACATTTCCAATAGTATGCTGAAATGATGGGTGAATATCTTTCATTTTAAATGTGGTATTGTTCTTGGCGATTTCTCCTTTTATTTGGCCCCACATCAATTCAATAAGATTGAATTCACAAAGATATGGAGGCAATTGCAAAAATGTGTGACATTGTTCTTTTGTCAATCCATCTAATATACAGGGTGGACCATTAATAGGAGGCCATAGCTCATGCGCGAAAATATGAGAATATAACCAAATATGCTTTAGTAAAATGTTGCTGTGGAAAAAGACACAGGGTGTCGAAGTTCAAATTATTTTTTCGACTATTTGCAATAACTCAACAGCCTCTTAACCGATCTTCGCCAAATATGCTAGAGGAACTTTTCTATTTTAAGAAACAGTAATTTATGTATTACATCACGTTAGATCATAGAGGCCGCAGGACCTGTATTCAATGATGATTTTTTTTTCATATTTTTTTAGACGAAACGTTGTGGTATATTTATTGAAAAAAGTACAAAACGTAAGGGAAAACAAAATCGTAATAACAACATAAACTCTTTCTCACTTTCTTATGAACTTATGGATTATTTTCATGGTATTAAGATAAATACATAAATCAAAAATTGTTTAAAATAAGGATCTAGTCTTATTAGATGACCAAAAAATAACGTAAAAGTTTACTTAATGACATTATAAACTTTCCCCCCATGCAAAAACTTCATTGTCGCAACTTAGAGTAAATGTTCGATATGGTTTCCACCTACTTCTATGCCTTTTCTAATTCTATTCATAAAAGATTTTCTTACATCGAAAAATACATTTTCCTGTCCTCTAATAAAATTCGCTGCGTTTTGTATTTTGACCCACAGTTCTTCTCTTTAGTTGATAGTATTTGCATAGACTAAGGACTTCATATGGCTCCACACATAATAATCCAAAGGATTATAATCAGGACTTCTTGGTGGTCAAGCAAACTCACTTTCTCGACCGATCCATCTGCGTGGGAAACTCTCATCAAGATAATTCCTGACTTTAATGGATATATGAGGGGAAGCATGAACCACATTCTGTTCCGTATAGTTAAACTAAAAATGCCTTAGTGAAAAAGTACTATGACGTACTAATTAGCATGCTTGTATAATACAATAATGAAAATTACCTGCTACATTTGCAGTAAACTCGAAGTTTTCTGCCTTAAAACGCATTGCATCGAAAGTTATAAGCCAGTTTCTGTTTAAACAACCTATTGCATTACATATCTTTCACATGTTCTTTCCTTCAGAGTTAAAACAAAATTTGAAAATTTGAGAATTAATAATTTTTCCAAGCTGTCAACTGAGAACTTTTGGAATTGAGAGGTCCTGGAGAGTCTTTCACCCAATTAGCTTTATTAACAAGCTGAACCCAAAACCACAACAGACCGAATTGTTACAATGGAGGATCTGATATAGGCCCACTCACATTTTAATATTAGTGGCTCTATACTAAACTCTCTATTCTAGAAGTTACTATATCTACTCTCCTCTCCTACCATTTGCATAACTAGATCAAATTAGTGTTATTAAGTATTTTCCACATCCCAGTGATAGCACTTTGACATACTGTTATTGTTAGCAATATTCTTAGTTCTAAACTACTTTTTGTCATATTTAGAGAACAATTTAGACGCGTTACGTGAGTAGAAAACTTCATAATATTCTCCATGGTCTATTAATTCGCTTTAGAAAATAGTGGATGAGAAAGTATGCTCATAAGGTAGAAAAGCATTAGCTTTTATAAAAAAATATTAATTGTTTATAATTCCACAGATACATTGAACCTGCAAGAAGCTGCGTGCTAACCAAGAATGTACATCGCACAAAATAGTAAGAAGATATTTTCAGGCATTACTACGTGCATGGTTAGGAAACACAAGGAATTGTTCTGACATCTGTTCATATTATTAATTTTTCCTTTCAGAAAAATTTTAGAGTCTTGTTTAAGAACAAAATCATCTACGTCTCCATTAAGGGAATGTGGAGTCCTAAATGTAACAATAGTTCTATAAAGCACGGTGTGGTGTAATATGCAAATACAGCTGCTGCATTTGTGTTTTGTAAGAAATGAATGTAGTTAGTTGTTTTTCTTATCCTTGGAAAATAGTTCGACTGCGTCATATAACATTCCTTGCCTTCTTGAAACATGATTTTGTTGGAGCAGTGGCGTAGCTAAAAATCCCCCCCCCCCGCCAACTATATGATAAGAGTCCCCATCGCCTCCAAATAAATACCACGTGCCACTCATTGCCCTAGCACCGTCGTACCTTGTTCTCTGCACTTTCTAAAGATAGTCCCTTTTTTCAATGGCATTTATTATTTCATGCTCTGAACCTCCAGCAGTCTAATCTAATACTCGAATGAAACCTATAAAGCTCTCGCAAATTTGTACTTCTATTGGTTGTTTCTGAGAGATATAGTACATATACATATATCACAATATAAAACTTAATTGAACGTATTTAGTGATGTCTCGTGTCGTGTCTAATACTATCGAGAAAAAGAAAATTCCTTAACACTGTTAGTAATAATCTGAATTAACACACCTATGACAAATGACAGATCAGTTCATTTTGAATTTATGGACTCAAGTAATTGATTTTAAGTTTGTTATTTTTGTCTATTAACTTTGATAACACACTATCTTATTTTGCTAATAATAATAATAAATAATTGTTAGAATATTTCCACTTTATGGCTCTCCTATTTTTCATGGTGACCACGATAAGATAAATTGCAGGACGCTAAGATGAGGGCCACACCAACAACAAATCTCCTTCCAGAAATTAACTTTTTGTTTCCATTCATTGTTTTTATTTATTTTCTTGGAAAGTCTTTGCCGGTCTTTCACTCCGTCAATCCAAGCATGTTGCATATCTGTTTTATCACTTCTATCTGCAAAAGCCAGCATGAATAACAATATACACAATTAAGTTTCTTAGAATAGCACAGCCAAATTCGTGGGAATGTTTGACCACCTGCCGTTTTTTCTGTATAATAACTGGTAGAAAAGCTCCTATTATTTTCATTCTTAAGACCTCCAGGCTTACAAGGACCAATTCCGAGAATAGTCATTTTCACTCGAGGATCCAAAATATCCCTATAATAATGACCACGGTCTGATGGATATGGATCCATTAATTCCAATAATTGCTTTGCTTTTCCATCCATTCTAACTTGAGAAGGTATTTCCCTCGGTATTTCCATTAAAGTGTGATGACCACTACTTTGGCCATCGTTATCAAGCGTTTCTGTTGTAATAATATCAACGTGCAGTTTTACTTAAATTTTCAAAAAAAGAACTAGTTGCCTCTTCTAAGTCCCCTCCTTCCTTGGAACTTTCCGGTTTTTCAAAATACTGGCCTAAACACGGACGTAATTTCTGTATATTTTTTGATCACCTCTTCCATTCCCTTTTGAAGTTTTCGTTTCTGAGCACCACTAAGATAAGACTTTTTCCCTAGCCCAGACAAGACAGAAGCCAGTATACCATTACAATGTTTATATTAGAGCCGGTGTTCTGCTTGCTTGGAGTTTTACTAAAATTAATTATGAAATAATTTTTATCAATTTATTTTATTATAACCTCAAAAAATATAATACATATCACGGAAATATAATTTTTTTTTTTTATACATTTATTTAACGTCGGCCTATTTCCGCTACTGTAGACCTACGCCTGTAGACGAGCTACCCCCAATCAGGAATTTTGCCGAACCTCTTCCCTTAAGAAGAGTAGGGATCTTTTACTTGCCTAACATTTAATAGACAAGGGACCGACGGCTTTACATCCCCTCCGAAGGATGGTATATCTCCTATACAACCCTCGCCTAAGGTTGTATAGCTTCCGCGCATACACTGATATACAAGCCGCTGGAAGATGTGTGAGGCGAGAACGCGGTTTCCGTTGGAATGGTCACCAATCCAAGTACTAACTGCGCCTGTCGTTGCTTTACATCGCATACCGAAGTATGTACATAGTAAAGACGCACCTACGCTCGCCCCTTCGGAAATATAATAAATTTATATTCTCATAAAATGCATACAACTTCACTATTGATGTTTAAGATGTATGTAAGATTTCGTCACTTTTAATTTCGACGATATTTTTGCGTCATAAATTTCGTATCTAGACTAGGGGCCCTCAAGAGTTGAGGACCCAGCGGGCCCGTCCGCTACGCCACTGTGTTGGAGGGTTTCTTATTTTGGTTACTATTTCAATAAAAATGAAAAACAAGTAAATACGCCAAAATGCATTTATTTGATAATTTCACATAACTCCTACAATTATTTCCATTATAGAAGCTATGGCTATAAATGTCTACAAATTTGGAAAATTCAGTACATTTGTTGATATTTCATAAATATATTAATCAGCTTATGTAGTGCTATACAATAATATTATTATGACATACCTTCTTCTATCATATGTGATTAAATTTGTGAAGGGAATTTACGACTTTCAATCAATTCATGTCCCAATAACTACTGACCCTTAAAGATGCTACTAATAAATTACGATAATGTAAGATTCCTCTACTTCAATCTTAGATTGTTGGTAGTTTAGAATTACACAATTTGTAGTGAAGTGTCAGGTGTATGTAAAATTTGTTTTTGATCCTTCGCCGTTCTATTTGTCGCTAATTCTCTGTAATAATGTGAAATAAGAGTACGCTGTTCGAAGGACCTGAAATATAAAAAACATTCCAAAATGATACGAAACAAATAAATACTTTTTCATTTTTGAAATATTCTAATAATTGTTTAGTCATTTTAGCCCAAAATTTCACAATCAGTTTAAAAAACTTTTACAAGCAAGAGATTTGGTATACATGTTGTCTTTAGTCACCCAACTTAGGCTAAAAGTCCCCGAAAAATAAAGTTGTGCTACGGCCGCCATCTTGGAAAATGTCGGCCTAAAATCAATTTTTTACACTTATCTCGGAAAATATTCATGTAATAAAAAATGTTTCAAATGAAAAATGTTTGTCATAAAATTGTCTACACTTTTTGTTGTTAGCATTTTTTAAATAACTTTCCGTTTAGCCAGAAATTTAATTTTTTACTGTTGAAAAGTAGGTCAACACCATGTGCGTCTTTCCTTATCTATCTAAATATGATAAATGAGAGCTCCGACATAAAAAATGTACAGAAAAATGAAAGACCATAAAGTTTTAAGCAACCATCAACCATCACTAAATTTTTTCGCTTTTGAAACAATTACAAAAAATTAAAAACTTTACATTCCAGAAATGAAATGTTGCTGAAAGCTCATAATTTTTAAGCATAAATAATAATAGATAAAACAATGTTTTTAATTTTATATTTTCAAAGGTTTATAAAAATTAATGTTTAAAGGAAGTTTATTTCTTTACAAAGGTTGAAAATTAAGCTTGAAAAATCACATTCCTGTGAATAAAACGATACTAAAATTATGCGCAGGTACTAGACAAGTAAATTATCATCTTTGTCATCAGTCAGAACTTCAATACCTTCTTCAGAATTGATGCACGATAGTCCTCGACACTCTCGACACATGGCATAGCATTTTAATCCTGATCTACATTCATATCTATTGGTACAGTTAGATTTACAAGTGCACGATATTTCTTGTTAACAACTCTGGCGGATCAGGGTTTCTAGTCATACACACTGGTGTTAAGGTGTCTCCCTTTCGTATCCATCCTCAGTCAGTAGGGTTAACCTCATTACCTTTCCATTGCTGAACCTGTAGGTAGACACGATATGAATACTGAGCACGGCAAAGCGGAGGCAAAGATGCAAGGTTAAACGTTTTGGCGACTGTCTGTTTGGAAATCAGATGATTGTATCTGCACCACCGTAAATGCTCTAAGTTAGTACTTATTGATCGTCCATATAAGCGAAGCAAAAATTCTCCTGCAGCAGCTACCTCTTCCTTAGTTGAAGAAAGATTGTTAAACACTTTCATGCCTTCCCACAGGTCACTGCCTTTAGTAGTAGCTTCAATGTGTTTAGTTTACCTTTCTTGAACATGGCAGAGGTGATGTCACAGCCACTCATAGGAAGTGCAAGCAGCACCTCCCTACTTTCTCCTAGCATGTTTTGCTGTCGAGGTATATCAAACACGGTTTTTTTGTGTTTTGGCACCAGAAGTAGGAATAGAACCTTGTCAGTTTCGGAGGCAAACAAAGTTAGCAGAACAAGCAAATCTATGTCTTGGCCAACAACAACGATTTTGGTACCGCATGTGCTTTCTCAAAGCTAATGCTGTTGAAACAATTTGAGTATCGACATCCGACTCGGCCAATCGTACCTGTATGTTTGATGACAAGCAGTGCCTTGCAAACAACTCTATAAAAGTTTTTTGTTTTTACTATATTATGACACGGAATTGACACTTCACCGCTGCCAAGGAATGAACATAGTTGCAACAGGTACTTTCTCTGGTGAGAAGTACGGAAAACAAAGCGCCCGCAATTACCCGCCTGGCATTTAAAAATAGTCTGACAAACTTGCTAAGTTTATTTAAAATGTTATTGTCTATTATTTTGCTCCTCTACATATTTTCATGTCGGAGCTCTCATTTATGATATTTAGACAAATAAAGAAAGACGCACATGGTGTTGACCTATTTTTCAACAGTCAAAAATTAAATTTCAGGCTAAACAGCAAGTTATATAAAAAAATTCTAACAACAAAAAGTGTAGACAAACACTTTTCATTTGAAACATTTTTTTATAACATGAACAGTTTCCGAGATAAGTGTGAAAAATGGATTTTTGGCCGACATTTTCCAAGATGCCTGCCGTAGCACAACTTTATTTTTCTGGAACTTTTAGTACCTAAGTTGGGTGCCTAATTACTATATGTCTACCAAATCTCCTGCTTTTAAGATTTTTTTACCTAATTTTTATAAAATGACTACGCTATAATTACAAAAATAAATGTGTAGTAAAATAAATACTACAAAAAACCAAATATTCCACAGTTTCCTATAAAAGGAAATAAATTCGTTGCCACCCATCAAGATACATAACGTGCGTTTCCAAAACAATTGAAAGTAATATCCTATAATTTACGACATCTACTCCGTCAATAGAAAAATGCGAAAATAAAATCTGATTGGAATAAATACCCAGCAGGCAGTTTAATCCCATAAAAGTGCTACGGGGTCATTGTGTATCTCCAGACGTAGACTAGTTTGAGCTTGTTAGCTCTTATCAGCACATTGTGCATCTTGATAAGTGGCAATGAATTTATTTTCTTTTACAGGAAACAGTGAAATATTTGGTCTTTCGTGATATGTATTTTCCTACACATTTACTTTTGTAATATAGTTTAGGCCAAATATATCACCGAATTTGATTGCAATGAACTGCCAACAAATGAAGCTATTCGACAAGTTGCGGACTCTGTAATTTGATAGACTAGAGGAACAGTGCAGGGTTGTTGTGTATTCGCATATGTCGTGCTGATGAGAGCTATCAAGCTCGAAACTAGTCTACAGCTGGCGATATACAATGACCCTGCTCTGTTGTAATTCTTTCTGCAGGATTAACCTGCCTGCCGGGGGCTTATTGCAGTCAGATATTATTTTGTGTTTTTCTATTGAAGGCGTAGTAAGTCGCAAGTTAAGGACATTACTTTCAATTGTTTTGAAAACGCACGTTATGCACCTTGATGGGTGGCAATGAATTTATTTCCTTTTATAGGTAACAGTGGAATATTTGGTCTTTCATAGTATTTACCATACATTTATTTTTGTAATAATTAATCGACTCTCTTTGGCGTATATTTTGTTATTCTAATAATTGTTTACCTGCTTCAGCAGGAAAAATTTAGTGTTCTTTTAAATTACAAAACATTTGTGTTGATGTTCATAACTTTGTTGTTTTCGAAGCATTAGGGATAAAGTGTACACTTTTTCAAAGGGAATAGCAAGACCTTCAATTTCTATTAATTCAATTCAATAACACTTTAGTCAATATTGGTACAGGTATGTCCACTCCAGAACACACCTCGCGATAGATCCAATGTATTTTTAAACATTTTTGACATATTTAAGATTTAATAATAATCGTTGAAGAGCTATCCTACCATTGTATAGAAATTAGAAGCAACATATTTGTCATGTTTTAAGTTTTTTCTTGTGCTACACTACGTTTTCGTCATTTGTAATAGTTTTTATGAGTTAGTTACAAAAAACCTTCTAGAAATACTGATATTTCGATGCCAAAGTAGCAATCTTCCAATGGATGCAACTTGAAATATGTCAGTTTTTATAAAAATTGTATGTCACCATTTTTGTTTCAAAATTTGTTATTTTATAAAATGCTGTTTTTGATTTTTTATATTATTGACTCTCTTTCCTAGAAAACGTGTGCGCCACGCGAAATAAAATACAGCAGTGTTCAACTTGGTTTTAGATAACATATCAAAAACATTCCAAAGGTTTCACATCGATTCGTTAAGAGAGTCTGCACTACGAGGTTTTTCTATTTTTGAGTCTAACGACACTTCACTATGAATCCTATATATTTAACAAATAAATCTCTTACCGAGATGAGAACTGATATAGACATTTCAAAAAGCCCTCCAACTTTCAAGCTAATCGGTTTTTTTACTTGGGTCATGAATTGTAGTAAAATT
The DNA here is from genome assembly GCA_963675555.1 of Leptura quadrifasciata. Classification (NCBI taxonomy): domain Eukaryota; kingdom Metazoa; phylum Arthropoda; class Insecta; order Coleoptera; family Cerambycidae; genus Leptura; species Leptura quadrifasciata. The sequence goes on from OY776678.1 coordinate 51,189,283, forward strand.
TTCTGGAACTTAACGTCACATTCCAGCCATGGTGTATTAAATGTTGATTGCAAAATTAAACCACTCTGAAAATAAATCTGCTTTCAGTATCTGTAAATTACATAAAAAAATTTAAGATTAAAAATAAATCCATAGATACAATATTGTTTGGGTTATCTTCGTACCGAATAATTTTTCTTAATTTTTATAAACAACGAATGAGAAAGCTAATAGCCCGGGAGGTAGGGGTAATTTTACCTAGTCATCGCATGCCGGCTTATTTTAACAGACATAGCAGATACTATGTAGATAATAACCGAAACGACTGTCAGCTGCTCCAATAGGGGTGGAGGCGCTTGTGAAGGAAAGCTGATTTCAAAAAAATAAATTATTGATGTCAGTTAGTGTCCAAAAAAATAGTCAGCTGGATCACGGAGGGAGGATTGTACGTCAGCTGATCCTATGAACTTGCAAAAAAAATAAATTAAAATTATTTCAGGCCAAATGAAATTATTTTACAGGACTTTTGACAGGTATAGGGTGGACCATTAATAATAGTCCATAGTTCAGGAGTAGATTCTTTGGGCCAAAAAATGGGGATATAACCAAATATGCTTTAGTAAAATGTTGCTGTGGAAAAAGATACAGGTGTCAAAGTTCAAATTATTTTTTCTTTTTTTTTGCAATAACAGCAGCCTCTTGACTGATCTTCGCCAAATTTGCTAGAGGAACTTTTTTTTTCTAAGAAACAATAATTTATGTATTACATCACGTTAGACCATAGAGGGCGCCGCGGACCTGTATCTGAATTTTTTCATATTTTTTTGACGAAACGTTGTGGTACTTCTGACCAGAAAATCTGATGAGAGCGTCATTTCCACGTATTAAATATTTCAATAATTTTTTGAAAGACAGATTCAAATTTCATGAAACAAAGTGTGTTTATTAAAAAGTGTGCTTTGGTTACGTCTTAGTTCTGTCATTTACGTCATTTAATCATTTTATTTTGTTCTTGTGTTCCTCGAGCTAATTTCTTTAACTTCTTTATTTACAATGCCTAGACATAATAATTAAATAGGGAAAAGAGGGATATCATATGTGTTTACGCACAAAATACTTTTAGCGGACGTGCTGCAGCGAGGAGATACTCATTGTAATATCCAAATAGAATACAGACAGACCATAAGATTTTCAAAGATCCGTTTCGTCGTTTGGGAGAAACCGGTTCATTTCGCCATAAAATCGATGTAGGACGACAGAAACGAATTACTCCAGATCAAGTACTAGAAATTTTAGTTCGTGTGGCTCGAATCGTTTAGCAGCGGCAATAGGGGCGAGTAAACAATCTGTCCTAAGAGCTTTACGTAAATAACTCTTCTATCCATATCATCTCACTCTTGTACAAAACTTACTTCGAAGGGATTTTCCACAAAGGCTACAATTTTGTCAATTTGTTCTAAATAAACATAATAGGGATCGAAATTTTGTTAAGAACACTTTATTTACTGGGAAGTAGAAAATTCTCATGCCGTTAAAGAAATGAATTTTCAGTAAGAATTTAAGATTAATGATTGGTGTGGTATCATCGGCGATCAATTATTAGGACCATTAAATTTGTCCTTTCTCCAAATTTAAATGGACAGTCTTATCTGATTTTTCTTCAAAATACTCTTACATGCTTTCATGCTAAACATACGGAACAGAATGTGGTCCATGCAAGATGGAGATACCTCTCAAGTGAGTTTGTTTGGCCTCCAAGCATTCCTGATTATAATCCTTTGGATTATTATGTGTGGGGGCATATGAAGTCCTTAGTATATGCAAATGCTATCCACTCAAGAGAAGAACTGCGGTACAAAATACAAAATGCAACGAATTTTATTAGAGGACAGAAAAATATATTTTTCAATGTAAGAAAATCTTTTACAAATAGAATTAGAAAGGGCATAAAAATAGGTGGAGACCATATCGAACATTTACTCTAAGTGACAGCAATAGGGTTTTTGCATGGGCGGGAGAGAGAAAATGAAAAAATAATTTGAACTTTGACACCCTGTATCTTTTTCCACAGCAACATTTTACTAAAGCATATTTGTTTATATCCTCATATTTTGGCCCAAAGAATCTACCTGAACTATGGCCTATTATTAATGGTCCACCCTGTATAGAAATATAAAAATAATAATCAGCTACATGTATAGTGGGGGGAAAGACCGTCAGCTGGATGGTCGAACTGACGACCTTTACCCCAATATGCATGCAGCTGATTAGAATTTTCGAATCTTGTTTTATTAAGACTATTACATTTCCAAATTTCAATTCCTTCTTTCTAGCAATTTACCAAAGATACATTTCGGGTCTGCATATCATTAATATATGTACATTCAAAGGTTCTTTTATCAATTTGTCAATAATATTAATGAAATGAAATAATTAGAATTAATTAAATAAACTTAGTTGCATTCATCATCTTCTTCATTTTCGTCACTGTCATCACCGGAATTATCTGTAGTTATATCACCTTCATTTTAATTATTTTCTGTTTCATCTTCATCTGTAAAAAATTATTCAATTAACGAAAACATGTTGGCCAAATTTTTCGCCGGAAACTTAGGAAGAATAAGTTTATTCATACCTTGAGAGTTTTTATCAACACTGGTGATGCTTGTGTTGGATGGTGGCAATTGATCTCCCTCAAACCATTTGAAAAAATATTTATCTTCTCTTTCTTCCCATCTATACTTAGTAGGCGATAACTCGGATGGTATTGGAAGATGAGCATGACTCCAAAGATGGGCGATGTATGATGTACGAAGAAAATGTTGATGTAGCTCGGACTTACAAGGCGGAAACAGAGAACCATCTTTTTTTTTACTTAATTGCAGTACATCGGCATTACCCCTAATAAAATTAGGCCTGCCATTACAAATTTTCTTAAACGAACTCTAGTTTTTCTTTTTGGTTGAGTTGAGTGCGAAAACAAATTTAACTATATTTATTTTTATTTTATGAAATATTATTTTATATATACCTATATAAATAGGTATGTGGCGCCACTGAATGCCTGGGATATACGATTTCTTTCTTTCTTACCAAGTTGATTTACGAGTGAATAATAATAAAGGCGGCAAGCTAAATCATTTACTCTATGCGGTCGACTAAGTCATTAAAATTGTTTGTTGTAGTCGTGATTTCCATTTCACGTAGGTGGATAAAACTTAATATATTTCTCTCGATTCAATGGGATTATATGGTAGAACGAGGTGCCGCTTTAGTAACAAATAAGAGCTACTATCCTTTGACGAGAGTGCCGCTTATTTTTTGCGTTACTGCCTCGACTTTTCGGCCGAAGTATAGGTAAAAATACCCCTGTCTCCCGGGCTATAATAGACTTCAATGACGCGCGACTTCTAGGCTCTTAAGCTGTCCAATGATTCTCTATTTCATTGGAGAAAATCGTTATGAAAGATAATAGCTGGACAAATAATAATGCATTCATATATTTATATGCGAGTAAATTAAATATATATGATTTAGACAATCAATAAAGAGGAATTACCTTATATATGACTTCATTTCCAAACCAACAAAATACGGTTTGTTCAGTGAACATGCAAATTAAATAAGACAGTAACATAACAAATTCAATACTGTCAATTTTACCCTAAAACATTATATAAGTTAACTTTTTAATACGCAATTGTTGTACTTAACAACGTATGTTGTTAAATGTTTTGCTCCTAAGGTAATAGTTATTTATAATTTTTTGTAGTCTATTGTAAATAGTATATTACACTACAAAAGAGGTAAGTAGGCTTTACCAGTCGAGGACGATTTTGCACCCGAGCGTAGCGAGGGCTAGTAACAGAGTACGAGACTGGTTAAAACTTACCTCCTGCGTGGTGTATAACGTTTTCTCTGCTCCCCTACTGTTCATGATATAAAAAATCAGGTTTTACATTTCTTGATCAATTTTTTTTTTTGACAGTGAAATTAAGTAATTTCTTGACATTAGTGGATGTCAACTAGTCGCTTTGATTTTGTTGTTACTAAGGCGTAGTTAACAAACGTGAGGGAAGTTATCAAAGTGACAATAGTCTACTTACCGTAGTGAGAGCAGATAAACGATTTTTAGTGAAATGTATCACTAGACAATTAGGAGACTTTGTGCTGATAAACAAAATAAGTAATAAGTGAATATGGTGAATATATTAACGTACCCTCATAGACAGCTGAAATAAACAGCTACATATTGTAAATGATCCACCCATGAAGAGAATAAATATTATTACTCGTATAAGTTCTTCTATATTTTTGGCAAACCTAAAATTTATTGTTGTTATGCAAAGTTGTAACTTCCATCTATTGAAATAAATAGATATTCTTACACAAAGGGATGTAACAAAATAGTAGTGTTTGTAATTTTTAAAAGTACGCTGTCTTAAAGAGATTTTGTTTATAGTATTAAAAGTTTCACATGAATGTATGAATAAAGTTTGTATGAGATTTGGAGAGGTTTTATAATCACAATTTTTCGAAAATTTTATACGAAAATAGTTATAAAAGCTCATAAACTCTTGTAAAATACTTGCTCTTTTCAATTCCTCAGAATGCTCGTAAAAGCTGGTATTATAAAACTTCTCCAAATCTTATACACACGTCACTCGTACATTCACGTGAAAACTTTTATTCATATAACTACAAAATCTTTTAAACACAATTTTTACTTATGGTACTTTTAAAATTTACAAATACTGTTAAGAAACATCATGGATTCTCTCTTTGAAATTTTCGAAAATTTTACACGAAGGTACCTACTCATAAATACTCATAAACTATTGACTGTAAATTCTTGTAAAATATTTTCTCTTTTCAATTTCTCAGAATGCTCGTAAAAATTATTGTTATAAAGCTTCTCCAAATCTCATAAAAACTTCATTCATAAATTCATGTGAAAGCTTTTAATCCCATAACTGCAAAGTCTCTTAAAAACAAAGTTTACTCATAGTTCTTTTAAAACTTGTCAATTCTGTTAAGGAATATCATTGGTATCATATGTCTTAGAAACTTACAAATACTGATCAATTGTACGGGAAACTTACATTAAAAACAGAATTCAAATAAATCGTCAAAACATACAAAAACTTCGTAGCTATACATACTAGTTTCCAGTAGAGGGGTCTCATGTTCATGTTGCGTGCATACTTGTTTGATGGTTATTTAAAATTATCTAATGAGTTATAAAAGTAAATATCACAATGTTTATTTTGGAAATGGTCACTGCTACTTTCTCACTGTCTTACCATATCTTATAAATAATCTTGAAAACTGTTTCAAATACACATATACGGTTATATAAACCCATAAAATATCTTTAGAGAATGATCGTTGAAACTGTCACTGACTGATTATATCTCATAAATACTCGTGGGTACTGATTTAAATACTCAGACAAAGGTTATAGAAACTCACAAAATGTACTTTGGAAATGGTCATTGAAGTAGTCAGTCTCTTTCCATGTCTTATAAATACTCTTGAAAACTATTTCAAATAAACACGGACGGTTATATAAACTCATAAAACATCTTTTGAAAATGATCATTAAAACTCTCACTGACTGACTATATCCTATAAATACTCTTGGATACTACTTCAAATATACAGGTAAAGATTATGAAAACTCACAAAATGTAGTTTAGAAATGGTCGTTGAAGCCCTGACAAACTCATCATATCTTATAAATACTCTGGGAAACTGATGTTTCATATATACATATAAAAGGTTATATAAACTCATAAAATATGTTTTGGAAGAGGTCATTAATATTTATAAATACTGATTATATCTTATAAAAAACATTCAGATGTTATCTGAATATTCTCGCCATTTCCAGCAGTACAACGCATAAAATCCTATCAAAACTCGTTGTCGTCTAAAAGATATATCTCTTCATTATTGTTTCAAATACACATATAGAATCTTTTAGAAACTTGTCAAATTTTATTATATTTTTATGAGTTTTTATGAGCAGGGTTTACATCCGTTTGTGTAAATCACATAATATCCCATGCTTTATAATCAAAGAATCGCCTCTTAAAAACAGCTCTCTCTAGTTGTCTCTTTCCTTCCATAAACAAATATTTAGAAAATTGCAAGCTATAAAGAACTTACAACATGATTCTCTCTGATACTTGATGCAAAAAATCAAATTTTTATTCATAACATTTGAAAACTTCTTAGTATCTTGTCTTAGTGACAACATATTTTCAGCATCATTTTCATACAATAATCCATCCTCGACATAAAAAACGTCCAGGGAATTTAATGTGGAACATAACAAATCACATTGAAGTCCCACTTGAATAATTAAAATAACTATATACAAATCCATATTTACGCACATCATTGTGTTCCACATTACGATGACATTTTGGAAAATATAAGTCAATCAATAGTTAATACCCGTATTTGTATTATATGGAAACCATCCGTTATATTTCTCTTTTTCTCTCCTAAAAATGGCACAATCGACCAGAAAATGTCGGTTTGTACCACAATATAGACAGAAATAAAATAATTTTTTACTCAATCTCTCGGTGTCACTGGTTAATTCGTAATGCTTCTTGCATTTTATCCGAAAAATTGGATTGATCAGGTTTTTTATCAGTAATTTTATGTAACTCGCATTTTTATAAATCACAAACAATTTTAATAAATCCATCACAAGTTCTACTGCTACATATAAAGTAACCTATATAACCAAGAAATAGCCTGCCAAGTTTTACCAAAAAATATCCAATAGTTTGGCCGCAATTCCATTTTTAGTTCAAATTCCACAAAGTTCTATCTTTACTCCACTAAGTACGGTTGAGTCTATTATAACATATACATTGTAGTGGATTAATTAATGAAATAGCCATTTTTTATTTCGAAAAGAGATTGTTTTTTACGCATTTTTATTATATTGTTTTTAATTCATAACGACTTAAATTTTACCATCCAAACTCATTATATTAATGGGTTTGGTGATGTGACGTAGGGGAAATATTTGGAAATTAAAAAAATATCTGTTCCACCATCTTTCAATGAAAGTTCAGATTAATGTTCGAACTGATATACGTTTGGTTTTTACCTTAAATGTTGAAGAAATGTGTCTGGAAAATGAATGTAAATTTGTACAAGATATATTCGTTGTGCAAAATGTTAGACAAGAGATTTACACCTGTTTGTGTGAGATAATCAAAGTACTCCTTCTTTTAAAACTCTTCCTCTCCTTGTGTTTCTATATACAAATGTTTAGAAAATTATAATAAATAACTTACAGTATAATTTCCTTGTGATGCTTGATACAAAATATCAAATTTTTAGTCATAACTTTCGAAAATTTCTTAGTTTCTTGTCTGAGTGACAACTTCTTTTCAATATCATTTTCATGCAATAATCCACCTTCGACATAAAAATCATCCAATGAGTTTAATGTGGAGCATAACAAGTCACACTGAAGTCCCACTTGAATAATTAAAAAAGCTATATAAAGATCCATATTTACACACATCATTGTATTCCAAATTGAGACGGCATTTTGGAAAATATAAGTCAGTTCATAGTTAACTGGCTGACTTGTATCATAGGGAAACCATCCACGTGCTATATTTCGCCTTTTTTCACCTAAAAAAGGTACAACCGCCCAAAAGAAATCCGTTTGGGCACCAATATAAATGCAAAAATAAAATACTTGTTTAGTCATTATTTTGGCGTCCCTTGCTATTTGGTAATGCTTCTTGCATTTTACTTGAAACTGAGGATTGTTCAGATTTCTTATCAATAACTTTATCTGATTCATATTTTTATATACCACAAACATCTTCAATAAATCAATGGCAAATTCTACTGTTACATATAAAGTAGCTGTTACTTCTTCGATGTTGTTAAAGTTAACATAGATATAAATTAGTTGAGATGCCAGGAATGCTATCCATATTACTGTACAAGTTACGGTATAACAACGATATAATTTTTTATATTTCATATTTTTATCAGGTCTAGAAAATCCAAATAACTTGAACATTATTTCATTTTGGGTAAAACAACTAGTGTAGTCAAAGTTCTGATGCATATTTCTCTTCTTCAAGAAACATAAATGATAATATTAATATGGTTTGGTGCAGGTATTTATAGGGATGCAATAAAATTGATTAAATAAAATATGTAAAGAAATTGTGTATTTAATTTTCCAGCGTTGCAATTACGATTAAAATTTTTATTCATAATACAAGATGTACTTCTGGAAGTGGGTAGGGTGATATTTACTGTTATTTTCATTTATATTAATATTGTGTTTGTAATATAAAACTACTTAATTCTAGAGCTGTGCTATACGCTACATCTAAAATAAATTTACTATTGAAATAATGATATTTATTTTTTATGTTATATAATTTTGATTTATTGGGCCATCTTATATGTACATGTGCCTTTGTTGAAATGTTTCCATAATTTTTTTGCTGTGAGGTCTTGTATAAGAGAAAACGGTAAAATATGAAATAAATCTTATGCAAAACTTGTTCTATAGAGCGGCATCTAAACCATTTTTCTATTTCCTACCTCCGTTTTTGAGAAAAGAATGTATATATAGTCCATATACTATAAATATTGGACCAAAAGACTTGAATCAAGAGTTGATGAATCGCATTTAATGTTTAGTTTAGCCTTGCGCCACCATATTGGAAATATGGTTTCATAAAATATCTCATTTCTCGTTGGTGGTGTCGATTTTCAAAAAAACCATTCTGAAGGTCTCGAAATTTCCTACAACTTTTCTTATTGCAGCAATACAGCAGGATTCATATATTTTTTTTAAATTACATCATGTAAGGTAACAATAATTAACGAAATTTTTGCATTTCGTTATCCCTAAGTTCTACGTCAAATAGTATATATAAAACTTCTAGAACACTGGAAAATCTATGGTTTTCATGTGGCTTATTAATATCTGCGATGAATACATTGGTTTACACACCGCCGACATTTTCGAAATAACCGCCCGGCGGTCCAAGTATCTGTAACACGGGGCCGGTGGTATTCGGCACATTATTCGGCAATTTGTCAAATGTTTGGATCCAATCCTAATTTGCCTTTCAGAAACTCACGTTACAGAAGGTATTCTATGTAGTGAAATAAAAAATTAATGGATACGTATCTACCTATCCGAAAGTTGTCTATCATCTAGTTGTCATACACGAAATGTCAGTGTTTATATAAAAAAATCGTTTAAATATAGTACAGTGTGTGAAGATATCTTGGATAAAAACTGTTGGATGTTAGGGATGAAAGTCATAGTAAATAGCAAATCATTTATTGTACTATTCTCCAAATGCAAATCATATGGATTTTTTCAGAAAACTTGAAAGGACTATTGATGAAATTGATATTGACAGTAGTAAGCTCATAGTAATTGGTGACTTTAATATAAATATGACAGAAAGAGGATTTTAAACAATGAAACTGGAACAAGTCATTAGTCGATTAGGTTTCTATCAAATAGTAAAGCATTATACTAGAATAACCAGAATGAGTCAAACATTAATTGATCTCATAATTACGAATAATAAAGACCTTGAGTATGAAGTATGTCATACTCCAAAAATATCTGATCGTGAGATTATAAGAATTAAACTAAACAAGTACAATAAGAGTGCAAGTAAGGATATAAGAAGGAGGAAATTTAAACATTTTAAAGAAATAGATTTTCAAGCTGATCTCTTACTTTTCCTTAGGACAATGACACAAATGATGTGAACAAAATTTCTCAAAGGTTTGTTGATAAAATACAGCAAAGTTTAAACATAACTGCAACTGTAATTGAATATAAAAGACACAAAAATGAACAAGGATGGTCGTCTGATGAAATCAAATTTGTAATATCCGACAGAGATGTTGTTCATAAAAGGGCAGTGATAAGAAAGCTGGATGATGATTGGGAATTATACAAACAAAAAGTAACAAGGTGGTAAACATGATCAGGAGAATAAAATGCAAATTTTATGAAGAGAAAATCGATTATGCTAAAAGTGATTCAAAGGAGATGTGGAAAACATTGAAGGAAATAACTAAAGGGAAGAAGACAGGAGAAAATCGGAAGTTAAGTTTGGTAACAGTACAGTAACATACCCGAACCTTATTTGCAAGGTGTTTAACAAACATTTCGTAGATAGAATAACACAATTGTGGATAGTGTAAAAACGAATGTTCAAACAGACAAGTTTGACCCGCTGCATCATGTTGAAACAGCTAGAAATAAATTCATAAATTTTAAAAGGTTATCTCTGGCTCATCTGAAGGAGGTCATGAAGTCAATTCCGAATAAGAATGATAGCACCGATGGCATTTCGATCAAGTTACTTAAACTCTCATTTGATGTAGCTGGCAACAGATTATTAGATGTACTTAATGTATCTTTAACAACAGGCAGGGTGCCAGACAATTGAAAAATTTTTATAGTGATTCCAATAGAAAAAGTTGAGAACACTGACAGAGTCGAGGAATTTCTCCCGATACATATGTTGCCATCATATGTAAAAGTTCTAGAGTTTGTTGTAAAAGAGGAAATAATAGACTTTATTGAAAATAACGTGTTATGTAAATATCAAGCTGGATTTAGAAATAAAAGTTCAAGTGAGACAGCCATACAGACGGTACTAGTTAATTGGAAGAAAGCAATAAAACGAGAAATAGTATGTTGTGGCGGTATTCTTAGACTTGCGTAGGGCGTTTGAGACCATTGACCACCAGTTGTTACTAAGGAAGCTAGAAAAAAATTGGATGGGAGGGTGTAATCTTAAAATGAGTGAAAGAAAACAACACAGAAAACTAGGTTCAACTATGTGTCATCAGAATATTGTGAAGTTTCAAATGGAGCAGCACAAGGATCAGTGTTGGGACCTATATTATTTGTTTTATTTGTAAATGACATTGTTGTTACATTAAAATTGTATTAATATTATCACACAGATGTACGCAGATGACACACTCATTTATGTAATGGGTAAAAATTTAATTAAAATAACTGATGAATTGAATAATGCCCTCAAATTTGTGCATAAGTGGTTAATATGTAATTCATTGGCATTAAATGTCAACAGAACAAAATGTATGGCATTGAGTAACACATATAGCGATGGCATAGATAGTAATTCAGTGGTAGTACAATTCAATAACACAAAAATTGATTGTGTTCATGAAATTAATGATATTCAATGGCGAATCGTTTAGGAGCCTGCAGTTACTACAAAGTAAAACAATATGAGTAATTTTAGGATGCAATTACGCAACACCAATACGTTTTATGTTAAGTACTTTACAATTCATGACAGTTTACTAAAATGTAATGTTTTATTCTTTTGTGTTGATTTCTAAAATTGTTAAGGGTTTAGCTCCAAAACATCTTTTAGAGAATTGTATTTTTGTTGAAGATATCCACAATCATTATTATACTAGAAATAATCATAACTCCTACATTGAAAACACACTAACTGAATATAATAGTAGAAATCACTTATTTGCAAAGGGTTTGCAATTTTACAACCAGTTGCCTGTGACAGTAAAAACTTGTAGCAACTTGTCTAGTTTTAAGAGAGAATGTGTAAGTTATGTTAAATCAACCTTTTAATACGTAATGTCTTGTTTACTTTGTATGTTTAACTATATAAATGCATTTCGTTAGCCATGCTAAATAAAGGCTATTTATATATTATATATAACTCTTTACTACGCCACCTTAGTGGTAGATTAAAGATCCGTTTTTTAACGTGGTATTCTCAGGAGGAATAATCCACAAATCAATATTCAGTTGGAGCTTCTATTCGTCATCTTCAAATTTAGAATATTTGAGAAGGCAACATGATATCCAACTCCAACAGTGGTCAAGTCTGGTACAATAAGATGTTTACTCCGAAATTTCTCTCCTAAATTTCATCAAATTCTTCAGAACTACATCCTGAAATTTTTTATTTTATTTTGTATTTTTACTGTTTCCAGGTCATCAGACTGACACTCTTAAGTCTAGGAGATATAGATTTGCCTAAGTAAAGGAGAGGGGCACATACAATTTATAGTGGGTTTCCAACCGATCTAATCTGTTCATTAGACTTTTTCGTTGTTTTGCGATCATCGTTTATTCAGCTGTTTCTTTGGCGCAAGTGAAGCCGAAAAGTTGATTTGCAGGTTCGGTCAATTCCAACGACGGCGGGGGAAATCGAAGTAACAGATATGTTTGAGAGACACGTAGTTTTCACTGATCGTAAACTTGCTTGGATTATTTTCTCATTAATGTATGCGACATGATATAATGAGTGCACACTTCAGTGTCAACTCCCTGCAAGATACGAAGATGCTCTTCTGTCCCTCTCTCAAGACTTGCTACCAGAACAGTTTTTACACCTCTTGATTTGACTGTAGGAATTTCTCTTTCTTTACCCAAATAGTGTATTTTATATGGAGTAAGAGATAGATAGATATTTCTTGTGTCGAGGATGTACGCTTCGTTCGTTCGGCAAGAACAGTCGAGACACCCGGATTGCCTTGCGTGCTATTCGACCTTGCGACGGTGTGTAAGCCAAGTGTTCATCTCAAAAATTAATGTCTTATGAATATGTTACATTTTTCAATGCTCTATAAGTTTTGCATTTACATGTTTGATATACCTAGGACTTAAGAAAATCGAAATCCAAAAACATTTTTTACTAGTAGGTAATTCTTACATTTAGCGCGCTGTAATTATTAGAAAAATATGAATTCTACGATAGTAGCGCAATAAGAAAAGAGTAGTATGAAAATGAGAGAGGCTCGGCACGCGGCTCGGTTCACGGTTCGGTTCACGGTTCGGTTCATGTTCAGTTTAGAGGTGTGGATAATTAGAGTGGTGGGAGGTAATTAGGGGGCGGAGCTTAGTGGGCGGGACGTTAGAGAGTGGGGTCTAGGAGTGGTGGTGGTGGGGGGGGGCAATTATAGTGGTGGGAGGTAATTGAAATGGTTGGAGGTAATTAGAGTGGCGTGGTAATTAGAGAAGTGGGAGTCAATTAGTGTGGTGGTGGGTAATTAGAGTGGTGGGGGCAATTAGCGTGGTGAGTGGTAATTTAGGTACAAATAAAGGTAATTAAAACTAATTAAGGGTAATTGCAGTAATAATAAGAGTAATTGCAATAACAATTAGGCTAAGTTCAGTAACAATAGCGGTAATTACAGTAACAATGAGGGTAATTGCAGTAATAATAAGTATAATTAAGGGTAATTACAGTAACAATAAGGGTAGTTGCAGTAAAGATAATGGCGATTACAGCCGTCTGTCCGTTTGCCTATCCGTTCGTCTGTCTGCCCACTTGCTCGTCTGTCCGACAGTCATTGCATTGTCCTATTGCACAATTATAGTATCTGTGTATTTTTTTACAATGACATAACAAACATTCATTCTTGATTATATATCTAAAGTTACAAAAGTATTTTACCTGCCTTTAATGATATCTTATACTGCTTATGAGATGAACAGTTGCGATGCTGCCTTTTCTTTATGATGATGAACAATTGCGACCTACCCGCCTTATCTCTACGCCGATCAACAATTACGACAAAAATTATTTTACCTGCCTTATCCTTATGCTGATTTATGAGATTAACAATTGCGATCCTGTCTTTTCATTATTATGATGAAAAATTACAACCTACCTGCCTTACCTTTATGGTGATCAACAATTGCGATACAAATTATTTTGCCTGCCCGTTTTATTTACCGAGATTATTATGGTCTTTAATTTATGAAAAGGAGCATTGGATTGTTATTTTTTTAGTGAAATATTGCAGTGCATTTCAGTATCCTATTTTATTTGTCTTATGATTGCAATTACCTAGTCAAGGGTGTCTTATGGTTTGATTTACATTATAAGATGCGGTAAGGCTGTTTTGTATTGTCTGCACCATAACAAAAATGACAGTCATTCATCAGGAGGAGTCAATAAATTCACGCAAGAATGTCCAAATAACGTCAATTTTGTCACTACACTATCGCGCCATTCAAGCGTTCATAGTGCAGAATCCTATGATTGCAGATTATTTACTTCAAGGGTTTTTTTTTAGCTCGGTGTTAATTAATGTTTTGTCTATTTTTTCTATAGTCTGTTTTTAAACCAGGAGGACTAAATGTAGAATCCCAATTTACACTATAAAAGTTACCAGAAAATTACACTAGAATATTTTGGGGGTTCTAAGCAACCAACCTTACACGAGTACAGTATAATAATAATAATAATAATAATAATAATAATATTTATTCACGTATGCCTTATAGGATGTGAAAGTCAACAAAAGGTAAATGCTTAAACTTAAATAAATAACATGTAATCAAATGTAAAAGTAATAATTAAAAATAACATGGTGTGAACAGTAAATAAATATAAAAAAATACACAATCGATTTACATATGATTAAAACATCAAATCGTATGAATGATGTACACAAAAATACATAAACAAAACATAATTAAAGAAGAATAATTAATTAATAACATACGCTCTTGATCATAAGTCAGCAGAGAGGTTTTCGTAGTCATAAAACTCTTTTAGGCTGTAAAAACAATTTTTGCAGAGAAATGAAAATAAAGCTTTTTTATAACCATTAAAGTTATTTATTTGCTTTATATTCCTAGGGAGATGGTTATATATATCACTACAGGAATGAAATGCGCTTTTTCTAGAATTTGAAAGTTTTATGTTTTTTAAGTGGATATGATTTAAAGAACGAGTATTATAGGTATGGACGTCATTGTTTAATGGAAACTTGTCTGGATTATTTTTGACAAATAATGCCGATTCATATATGAATAACCCAGCAGTGGTTAAAATGTTGTTGTCTTTAAATATTGGTCTACATGTGTCTAAGGGATTAAGAGAAAATATTAATCTAAGTAAATTTTTTTGTTGAATAAAAACTCTGTTTATTTCGGTTGATTGTCCCCAGTATATGATTAAATATTTTATATGGGAGTATGCCAGAGAGTAATAAATATTTAATAAATATTTTCGATCCATAACATGTCGGAGATTTCTTATTGCATAATAAGCAGATTTTAACTTATTTATCACGTAATCTATATGATCAGTCCATGTCAAAGTTTCATCAATGTGCAGTCCTAAAAATTTGGTACCCGAAACTCTTTCTAGCCTAACATTGTTAAGAAAGAGGGTAATGTCTTCTACTTTTTTTCTTTTATGAAACATAATATATTTTGTTTTTTCAATGTTTATTATTAGTTTATTTGAGTAACACCACTGATAAAATATTGATAATAATGCATTTGATTTATTTTGGAGATCTTCCGGAGAATCTGCATTAATACAAATTGTTGTATCGTCTGCAAACATAATTAAAAGTACATTCAACTCTTTTGTTATATAATGATCAAGGTCGTTGATGAATAGGATAAAAAGAAGCGGGGAAAGTACGCTTCCCTGGGGAACTCCAAATTTTAAAGTGGAAGTGTTTGATAGCTGTTCGTCCAACTTGACAGTTATTTTTCGATTATATAAAAAGGAGTCAACAAATTTATTTAGAGGTTCTCTAGTTCCTAGTGAGTTTAGTTTTTTTATAAGGAAACTTCTATTGACGCAGTCAAACGCTCTCGTTAGATCAAAGAAGAGTGTTAGAGTTAATTTATTATTATCAAGTGCTTCGTAAATATAGTTTGTTAAATCGAAAGCTGCGGAACTTGTAGAATGGCCTGGTCTAAAACCATGTTGATGTACAGATAAGAGATTGCGATTATTAATAAATTTGTAAATTCTATTATGAACAATTTTTTCAAACAGCTTTGAAAAGCAAGACAAAATGGCGATTGGTCTGTAATTTTCAATTAACTCTCTGTTTCCTTTTTTATGCAGTGGAATAATTATAGCCAACTTAAGCTGTTCAGGAAAAACTCCCATTTTAATACATAAATTAAAAATGTAACTTAGAGGGTAAATTAAATATTTGGAGATATACTTTATTACTTTAATGGACACTTCATCATATCCACTGCTAGGTTTATTTGGCATGGTATTTAACGTCATTTCAATTTCCTCTGGAGTTATATATTCAAAAAATAGTGATGAGCAACAGTTCATTCCTACAGTGCATTCTTCACCTTCTGAGTTATTAAAGACAGAGTTTAGTAATTGTTCTGGTAAGTCGGAAAAGTAATTACAAAATGTCTCACAAATTGAAGATTTATCATATAAAAACCTATCACTGTGATATATTTGAGTAATATCAACATGTTTTTTATTTCTACCTAAGTTAATGTTAACAATATCCCATATCTCTTTTGTAGGATTTGGTGTGTTGTCTATCTTATTCTGATAATAATTTTGTTTATGTAAACGAATTTTATCCGAGTACATTTTTTTACTAATATAATACTGTTCCTTAATTTCAGGTGTATTGAGGTTTTTGCTAAGCCAATATAAATTTTTAAGAGTTTTACTCTCCTCTACAATATTTGAATCGACCCAACTGCTTTTCAGCTGATTGTCAAACATTTTTCTTTTAACTAACGGACAAGTTTTGTCCAAACAATATAAAAGATTTTGCCAGAAAAAATTCCATGCGTCATTCGGGTTTGAAATTTTATATAACGCGCTTAGATCTGTAGAAGAAAGTAAAAGACTTAAATTAGAAAGATTTTGCATTGAAAAATTTCTTTTATATATATATTTTGGGTTTTGAATGGTTACAGATGCTTCTGGAATTTTAGCAATAAACTTCTGACCTTTATGATCCGAGATATCAAGATCGAGATTTTCACTTATTATATCCTGAATATTGGTAATGACATAGTCTAGTGCAGATTTGGAATTATTGAAATCTCTTGTTGGTTCATTATCTGGTAAAGTTGATATCAATTCAAAATTTTCTAATAGATCAAAAAGTAGACGTTTACTGCTTGAATTAGTTAGACAATCGATGTTAAGGTCTCCACAAATTATTAAGTGCTTGTGGGATATTGATATTGAGCATAGAATTGAGTTAAGAGAGGTGTATGCAGTCTAATATACTTACTAAAAAAGGGGTCTAGGGATTCCTCACATTCTTAATAATATATTTCCAAAAAAAACTATTGTTTGAGATATTTGAAATTTGATTTGGTATACGAAACTTATTAAACAATATTTTTAAAAAATATATAATTATTTTCAATTGATGTGTAAATGATATATATAATTTTAATGATATATATATTTTATGAGGTAATAAACATTACATTTATGAACTTACAGAATACATAGTTCAAGTAACAACAATAATTAATTATATATCAGTCATCTTAAACACCTCTAGAATAAGTCCTTAAATACTTTTGCACTTATCACTTAATCACTGAAGTCACTGAAGATCTAATTCTGTGTCTGTGTCCGAACTTTCAGATGAAGTGTCGCTTTCAGCACCAATAGAAATAATTAACGGCTCAATTATAGTGTCCATGATTCCATTCAATTTGTACATTTTTTCTTCCTCTTTGATGATATGCTCAACACAAATTTTCCAAATGTAAATGTAACTTACTTGAAATTAATTTCCTTCATGAATTTATTGAGGATCGAGAAAACTTCTGCAAATCTGGGCGACTATTTATTTCATGTACAATTTTGTTTAGGGTAGGCATTTCATTTTTCTAGAAGAAACTATGTATTATTTGTCGAATAGAGTTTTTCACTGTTTCATCAAATCTGGTAATAATTCCTGGTCTTCCTCCAAGTGTTTTTGGCCTGCGTATATTTCCAGTCTTTCTATATTCAATTATCGTACGGAATACAGTTAGTTGATCTTGCAATTCCTAACAGTAAAATCTTACAAATCTTATTGTTCAATATCTTACCCACTGCATTCATAATTGTAGATACAATTTCACACATTTTGACTTTTGTTTTTCCACTCAACATCTGTTTATGTTTATACATATTTATTACACATTGCTTCTCAGATGATGCTAAAGCACCCAAATCTAATTATTTGCGTTTCTTTACTGGTGAAACTTCAACTAAACTTGAATTTGCCACAACATCCATATTGGAAAACTTCCAGAATATGTATATATAATAAATATAAATAACATATAATTAGTTCTGTAAAGAGCTGTTTCCTTTTGCTTTCAAATTTCTACAAAATAATTAATGAAGACACTTCGAAATTTGGATGAAATATTCAACTGACAAGTCAAAATTTACGATTTGGCCTAGTGTAAAACTGGCGAACGCGCAACCAATCACATGTGTATGATTTAGCGCGGCAAATTCAAAAGAGTCCTCCTGGTTTAAAAACAGACTATAGATCGTTGCAGTGTTTAAGACTACCCTGTGTTGTAACATATGTAGTAATACTGACTTCAGCCGTCGTCAGAGGATCACATCTTGTATATCTCAATGTAAACAATGATAGCGCTATTCTTAATATCTAAGACCACTATTAATATTGCCTGGTTAGTAAAGATATTAAAGAATTCTTTATGACGTTGTAAGATGATGTTATGATTGATGCGACCAAATTCCTTTTCTATATTGGTACATGTTGTATGTAATAAATTAAATATATGGTAAATAAAACTGAGAGGTGGTACATTTAATTTATTATACAGAGCGATGTATCATTATATTGGTAATGCTATTGGGAGCTGATTCTATATCTGGAAATATAAAGAAAGGCTTCATTGGACCAGAAATGTTTATTGAGATATGACATACTTATAAACTGAAATATACAGTATGTTTCCCAAGTCTTGTTCCAAGTCATGCCAGGGGTATAATTAAGGGTATTTAAGGATACAAGGTGTCGGGATATCCTTATTCTTTATTTCCAATCACCCTTAACTATCCTTAAAATTCGGCCGAGGGGATTTGGGAGACTGGCATGACTTGGAACATGACTTGGGAAACATACTGTATATTGCAGTTTATATGTATATCATGTGCGATATTTAAAAGTAAAGCACAAAACAGTAATTTGAACAATTTAAATGCGCTGAGGAGGATAGGAGTTGTTCCACCACAATTTTTATTGAATATGAGAGAATTATTCAGAAATGGCCTAACGTAGTTCCAATAGAGGCTGATCCTCATGGCATTTCACTAGATGCACTAATTCTGATTTATTTGTGTGTAAGGAAACTACAGGTACATGATAATAACGGTCTTTTTTCCTAAATTTCCCATGATATGATCTCTCTTTCTTTAAATCGAATTAAAATATCAATGCGGCCTCATCTTTTTGTATTTCAATATAGGGAATTTCTTATCAACATGGCTAACTGTTAGACAATAAAAAAGATAGTCCACATAGTCTTTACGAAATAAGTATTAATATTATTTTGGTTTCCGTAAATTCAATTAATACCAGAAATGTACAAAATATGCCCTACTGTACATATACCAATAATAAAAAATATATTAAAGTCTATGTAGAATAATACGGTATAACTACATAATAATATCTTGTATAGATATTTTTTACATTCGCTTTAGAGAAAACTTTATGAAACATAATTACTTTTACCGGACAATTTTAAAAATGATATACAGAAACTTTCCAAGTTAGTACATATGAAATTAGAGGTAATTGAATTAAAGAAAATAAAATATGCATTAAATTACCTTTTGTAGTTTTTACATCATAATAGTATACGAACTCCATGAATTATAAAAATTTCGCTTTTCTCTAATGGGTTCATCATTTCAAAGGATTATATTTCATTTAATGTTTACAAACATCTGCGGTATACTAAAAAATTCTTAAATTTTACTGATACTAATTGAAATCGAACCCACTGCAAGCATGCATTCGAATCAGGTCTCGGCAATCGTCCTTTATTAAAATAACTAGGTTGCTCTGTTCACTGTCTAGTAATTTAAAACGATTCTTGTCTGCCTTATCTTAAAAGAAAACTTTATGATTTTGTTAAAAAATGTTTGGAAAATCGTTGATGAGAACTGATATAAATACTGGTATAGTTGAACGAAAAATAATGTAGTTAATACAAAAATGGCTTCTAATGTAAACGAAGTTGTTTCAACAGTGGTGTTCGTTGTATTTAAGGATCATTAAATTCTTAAAGATGGGTGGATTCAGTTTTAATTTCTCTCACGCAGAGGCGGTATTGACAGTTATTTGTATTATATTTCCTTAAGAGTGTATTAGGATAGATTATAAAATATTTTTAAGGCTTTGGATTTTAACATTTTGCAAAAAATATTAAAGCATTAAATTCAGAAAAAAAGACAAGTTTCACTAACATTATAATAATAACGTAGCAGTCATAGGTAATAGATTCAGAAAAAAATCGTTGGGCCATTTTCAATAGCTCTAACGCTACTGGCCATTACAATTGATTTGTTTTATATAGTCTTAATTCAGAATAACTAAAGTTTTGTGCAAACTTTAAAGGCCAATTCGGTATAATACGTTTTTCCTTCGGTAATACCGCTAATGATTATTATATTTTGGCGGTAAGACGGTAAATGCACAGACGCCACTGCTATTGATTCTTACCGCTATTCTTTGTCGATTTTACAATCCATGTATTTCTAAGGAAACTGAGGTATAAAGGTTAGAGTTTTCTAAAATGTTAGTTTAGTCCAGTATACGTTCCCATTATCAAACATCAAAAAAATTTACACCGTCAATCGTCAAAATGAAATTCCTACTGTGAAGGACCTAGCATTTTTGAAAAAGGATCTGTCCATAACTTTCTGTATAGACACACTAAGAAGATGGTTATTAAAAATTGGCTTCAAATTTAAGATAGTGGTTAAACGAGTGGCCATTATGGGGCCTTACAGAATTGTGGAATGGCGTCTAAGATGGAAGCCGTACAAAAGCATGAAGTAGAAAGTGGTCCAATATATTATCTCGACGAAACGTGGTATGATACCCACGATACTAGAAAGACTGACAGTACAAATATGTGTAACGTTAGTATATCATTAAGCAAACGTAAACAGGGCGAGCGTAGGTGCGTCTCTACTATGTACATATTTCGATATACCATGTAAAGCAATATCAAACGCAGCTTGCATATCAGTGTATGCGTGGAAGCTATGCAATCTTAGGTGAGGATTGTGTAGTGGATACACCATCCTTCGGAGGGGATATAAAGCCGTTGGTTTTTTTCTAATAAATGTTAGGCAAGTAAAAGATTCCTACTACTCGAAAGAGAAGGAGTTCGGCAAAATTTCTAGTTGTGGTAGCTCGGCTACAGGCAACGGTGTTGGGGTTCAGTAGCGGAAATAGACCGACGTTATATAAATGTTAAAAAAAAGGTTGGATTCAAAATTTTGAGTGTAATGTCGACTACCACGAAAATATGCAGAAAGACATTTTCGAAATATGGTTTGTAAAACTCTATTGCCAAATAGAGAACCTAATAGTTTGATCGTCTTGGATAATGCATCATATCATCCAACAATTACCATGATTTCACCTTCATCAGTAAGTAGTGTATTTTTTCTCATTGTCTCATTATAAATTTTTATGTTCATTTGTACACTCAACTCTAAACTGAAAGAGACTTTCAAATATATTTGAAACGGAGTGTAAGTTGATTTTATAGATAAGTCAATAACACATTTTTTGTAGGCGTTATAGGTATCCTTGGTTGAAAATAATTTTTTCGCATTTTGACTGATAATAAGCTATTTTACTAAATTCAAAATCGTTTAATAAAGCGGCACTTTACCAGATTACAGTGTCACTTTACTATACAGTAATGTTCAGTATTAATAAAAACAGTTTGACAGAAAATTGTTTATTTAAATATTGGAAACATTGTTACATATTTTATAGTATGCTTTATGTTCGACTGTTATGATATAGTTTGGGGCTATAAAGTACCTCTTTATTGTACTACTAAAATCAAGTTACTTTATTCTTTATTAATTTTTTCCAATAATGAGCTGATGTCAGATTTTGACGTTTTCAAATAAATACGTACAGCAGTCATAAAAATGTCATTGAAATAATTGTTTTCGTTAATAAGCCAAATTTAACAGTCGGGCATAAAGCTTTGCATGCTACACGTCCACAATAAGGCTCGCCCTCTTTATGGCCTTACTCGCTACGCTCGCTCGGCCACAAACCGCACTCGTTCAATAAAGCCCTGTATTATGGACTTGATACATAAATAACTATTCTCGTATTTCTTCTCGGATTTGAAAAGAAGTAAGCTCGAAAATGCACCTCGAGCGGCATTTAAAATGTCTTCATTTTTGTAATTAATATATAAATTGGAATCAATAAAATTATAGCTCACAGTTATTATATAAATAAACAAAGCCATGTCAGTTACTAGGTTACGGAAATCCCACACAAGTACCTAAAATTTTTTAAATTTCAAACTTTGTAAGGCCTTCATATCTATCACTATTTGCTTATAATTACCTTCTAACACAAACAAATCTCGTAAGAAAAGCTGTTTTACTAAACTCATATAGTTTTTGAAATACTCGCTGACTGCTGACTGCTCAAACACTATATTCCTTTAATAAAACTTTGCTTTTCTAAACTTATTGTTTAAGGTACTATTATTTACAAATTCTATCTTAAACTGCCTTAAACCGATATAACAATTTCACAGTTAAATATCAATCTGAACAACTTTACTAAGATGTATTTTTCATCTAGGGTCAACGGTTTATGAGATTGGATCAAAAAGGTGCAAAATTTTCGAAATGGCGGCTAATAAACGTATTTAGCTGATAATCTGAAATATCCAGAAGGTTATTCCTTTTAACTCACATAGGACAATCTAAAAATCTAAGTGGCGTTTAGTCCCACCTAATGGTAGTCAACTCTTTTTTTGTAGACCTGGCTCATAGACCATTAGAAATCATACTGATATTAAAAATTATTGTAATTTAAAGTTAATGTAAATAATTAGTGTAAAGGTATACTGAGGTCAGGTGGTATTCTGAAACGCAAAGGAATATCTTGGGTCAGTGATAAGGAGATATGTTGGTCGTAATGATATTTCCATCCACATCCATTCCAAAAGATAAGATAAAGTTATTATCATATTCCAAATAGAGAAGGCACAATGTGAGTTAATAGGATAATATCTTTATGGGAATATGTATAACTGGAGAATGATTTCAATAATTTTTGGTACTTTTACACTAGAAAAGAAAAAAGTAAATAAGATAGAACTCTCCCAGCAAACGAAAACTGTAAATTCTAGACGTGATTCTATGTTGATCTGACGTAAATCAAATCTTTCTTTTTTCAAAGGAAAATGGCCCTGGGAAAACTAAAATCTAATAATATATTAGAAAGAATCTGCATAGTTAAATGAATTTTATAACTTGTTTTTAACTACATAGTTTTTGAATTTTTGGTTCTCTATGTCAGACCTTTTGGTAACAAGTTTGCCCTGTTGATTCCAATCATTTAATGTACAAGTCTTGTTCTTTGTTTACTTAGGATACTCGCTTATTTCCCTAAAATGAAAAAAAATATTTTGAAATGATTTGTTAAACTTATATGAAATTATTAATCAGTTATTTAGTTGTTAAATATGTATTCAATACTTTAAACAACATTCTAATTGAGAGTGTGTAAAGCAAGCGCAGCAAGAAGTGCCTCACTCGGTGTTTCAAAGAGACAATCTTCAAATCAATTTTGACTATTCATTATTTAACATTTCAGTACGAACGTAGGAAAAATTTCCAATAATCCCCGCTTTATTCCAAATTCAAAACAGTATTTAATTTTATATACTTACTAGAAATTTTTAAATTAATTAATCATCTCGACATAGATTCTTTTGCGAAACTTGAGTGGAATATAGTATTCAGTGTGTTTGTGAAAAGTACTTCTGTGTCGGTGTCACATCAACATAAATTGTTAACATTTTTATTATAAGAAGACAATGCCGACTGTCTTTTTGTTTATGAAATTGCAACTTCAAGTATAAAAACGAATATATAAGAACAAAACTGATTTCCATTAATTCTGTCATGGTAAAAAGTCATTATCTTTATTATTATGGTACTTATTCATACGGAACATATAACAATACCTCTTTAGGATAATAAAAACTGGGAAAAAAACCCTACAAGTCAGTAGCGTTTATGATTATCTTTTTTACTAAAAGGTAAAGGATATTTGAAAGAATATTAATAGATATACTCTAAGGGTTTTCTTTTAAATCGTCTTCGATTATTTCTCATATCACTCGTCACTGTCATTTTATCATATATTATTTCAAGTAAATTTGTTTGTTTCACCCACAACGACTTGAAATATGTTTTGTGAATCACTATATAACATGCTAATCTAGTCTAACTCGATTTGCTCCATGGCATACGTAATAGCAACACCATATTTCTTGGTTGTTTGTTAAAACAAACGAACTCAACAAAGCTCTCAGTTTCTTGATAATAGTCCAATGTTTTGGAAGGCGACCTCTTGGTCTCTCATAAAATTTTACACCCTTTTGTCCTCCCTTCCGTTAATATAATCATAATACCATGAGATGTGGAGGAATATGATGCTGGCGAGTGGTTTTATGGAACTAATTGTTTAGTGGTGTTTTTAATGTATTACCGAGTTTGTAGTAGTGGACTGAACAGAGTTGTGTGAGGAAACAGACTGTACCACTCCTGAATTTGAGTCTCAGATGCGGCAGATGGCAATGTCATATCGTAGGGAATGGTCCTTGCGTACTTGTGTCGGTGTATATGTGTCCTGATTTCGTTGTGGAATAGCTAATGCTAAATTCCACCAGGACGTGAATCTAAATAAGCCCATTTAAATAAAAAATTATCACATAAGAAGCTGTAAAATACAGGTGAAACTACTTTCTATTCCACGATAGTTTCTACTAAGTATTATGTATTGGTATTTTATGTATTAGAACTTTAACTTTGTACATAATAGAGATTGGGCTAAAATTTTGAATAGTAGTTTAAATCAGCAGCTCAGACAGACAATGAATCAAAGGTAGACCATATTTCACCAATATTGCAAGATATTGATTTAGGTGAGGTAGAAAGTGGAAAACTGCGTTCATATGTTAATATCATCATAACACCATAGTTAACAAAAAATTGATCGATGAAGCTTGTACTATATGGTAATTCTTTAACACAGAAATAAGGAACGTACTACTATATTTTTTACCACAATATTTACAAAGTGTTGTGACTGCAGTTTCGACTTTACGTCATTACTCTATTTTGAATCGTTGTTTGATAATGACATGAGGTCGAAACTACAGCCACAACATTTCAAATGTACATCCGTGGGCTCCTTGATGATGCAAGTGTGGGAGTGGTCTCAATCCATTCATTTGGCCTTGGAGAAACACAATTTCGATGATGGCACTCTAAAAAATGGTGCATTTGGGTACTACCATTCAGAAACAAAATGGTCGCCGTCGCAAACACTTTGCACCCTTTATCTAAGTAACCGTCCATTTTATCAAAAAATGTTTTATACAAAAAATGTTAATGATCCAATTTAACATAGAAACGGTTATTGCGAATTTTTTTGTAGAACCTATCACTTTCTCAAAAAGTTTATTTTTAGGGTTTTCAAATGAGATAGGGGTACCAAAAATTAAAAGTTATTCTGTGAACAGTAATCTCACTCAAGTCATTTATTAACTGTGGAAACAATAAAGAAATTTTTCTACAGTACACACAACTAAAAAAATAATACTTGAATAGAATTAAACAAAAATAAACCTATTTTTTGATTAATCATCATCGCTGTCAGTACAAATATCACTTAATCCCAAGTCTTCTTCCTCACCTTCGACATTCTCCCATATTATTACATCG
This sequence comes from Leptura quadrifasciata, assembly GCA_963675555.1. Taxonomy (NCBI): domain Eukaryota; kingdom Metazoa; phylum Arthropoda; class Insecta; order Coleoptera; family Cerambycidae; genus Leptura; species Leptura quadrifasciata. The sequence continues at coordinate 51,215,115 of OY776678.1, forward strand.
GTCAGGATCACTATCACATCTTCACACCCCAGTACACCTTAATCCATTCGACTGACATGTACATGGAGGAGAGCAACGCCTTTGAGAGCATGAGCAGCGGCAAAGTTCCAATAAAAGCTCTGTAGCACAGGGCATGGTACATGCAAGTAGCTCGTATGTACTCCTTACTTTATTCCACCCGAACTCTGTAGGTGATGGATTATTAAAATGCTGAATAAGGTCCTGATTCCACTCAAAAGCCTGAAAATGAGCCCTTAACAAAGCTGTGTTCAAAGCAGATTTTGTTGGAGGGAGGTTATCGTCTTGACATTGTTTTTGTGTAAAGAACAACCATCTTATAGCTTCTATATCAATCAACGTTGTTTTGGGGATAAATAGCTGACAAAGAAATGCTTCCAAGCTAGCTCTGACATTTTCAGTGAGATAAAGAGTAGTCCCCAATCTGGCCAAAGCTTCTAATAGCTCATCACTTACGGAATTGAATGTCTTCCACTATTTTTATACAAAACGTCTGGTCGATAGCCGAGTGGGTTAAGGCGCGAGGTGGCAATCGTGATTAATCACACGGACATCGCACCACCGGGTTCGAATCCTGGCTCCGGCACTGGCACTGTTGGAGGAAATGGTTGTATGTCCGCGTTTTTTCGATGTGTAACCCCCTTTCGCACAAGCCCTGGCTTCTGGAATTGGGGGTTGTCTAATTTCTGTGGTGTTTATTTAATTATTTATTTTACTTTCCCTTTGTTGGCAAATGATCCTATTTAATTGCTCCTGAAAGTGCGTGTAATTCAGAAAGTGAAGAGGCCTTTAGTGGCCTCAGTGCTTTGTAAATTGAAGCTAGCTGAACTAACCTTTTCATACCATTACCAAGGAAAACTCCAAACTCTGGTGTAAGTTAGGGATATCGTCTTAGTAGTAAAACCACATCACTATCACATGCATGTTTTTGATTCCTCTCTGTGCCAAGTACGCAGCGTATAATATGATCTTCGTGTCCGTCTCCTCCTGGGTACTTGAAAGACTCGATACATCAGCACCATGTGATCAGTAGTTTATTCATTGGTGAAACCTTCCTTAGCCCCTCCCTTGGTGATACAATTAAAAGTTATCCATAATCTCTGCCCTAGTGCACCTTTAATATATTTTTAGTGATTTTAAATTTAATATTTTACCGGCTCCTTCGCCATAAAGTGAATTTGTGAAATTTCGTAAAATAACCCAAGAGTTAATTTTTTACTTTTTATCTACAACGTAACTCGTAGTTGAAAAGTTGCCTATTTATTAGAAGCTATTTTTATTTTATCGTTTTATTGTCACTTCTACAACCTTGTAAAGTGAAATTTAAATAAATATTTTAAGTTGTGTTAAAACAAGTGTGTTTTAATCCAAGAAAATATACGGGGGTTAAGAAAGTGACCCGCCAACCCACAGAAAGTGAATTTTTCAACCTTTTAAACAAACCCAAGTGCTCCAAAGCTTGTACAGGGTGAAGCCTTGACTCTGGTACCTGCTTATATTTATTTCTCTGAAACAGCAACGGAAGTTCCTACAAACAAATAAAGTGCACGAACAACCTCACGGGATCTCAGACGAGCTCTCCGACTAGCCGACATTTTATTTTTATAAAAGAGGTTTCCGTTTCGTGTTCAGCCACTATGAGCTTATTGATTTAGACATTTTTAAAAACAAAACAAATGTAATTGTGTAGCAAGTTATGGGGTAATTTCAACCACTAATCTATTCAGAATAAATGTTCAGGAAATATCATAAAGAAATCTTAAAAATGAATTCTTAGAGAGAATGGGGTAGGTCCTACATAAAAATATGTAATAACATTTTGTTTTTCGCGTGCAGCGCCCGAACGCACCATTTTCGAGAGTGCCACCATCGAGATTGTGTTTCGCCAAGGTCAAACGAAGAGATTGAGACCACTCTCAAACTTGAATCATAAAGGAGCCCACGGGAGCCTTTATTTGTACATTTGACAGCCCACTAAAAGCTCTTAATTCATTGAATATTATTGTGTTTTTTAAAAACAGAACATATTTTGTCATAAAATTCAAACACAACTTCGTTTACGGCCAGATTAGAAATAAAACTCCAGTCAACTAGAGCTAGCTCATTGTAGAATGCAGGGTTATTAGCTTTTTTAAAATTAAACAACTCATGACTAAATAGAGGAAATTTATTAGGCATAAGATTTTGTATACACACATTAATACAAAGAGCAGGACGATGAGAATCTTCCGCTAACAAAACTGAGGTTGAATTTTGGACGTTACAAAACATCTTGCTTAAAATGAGATCTAACAGTCTGTTATTAGCGTTGAGTACATTATTTTGTTGTTTTAGATTAAAAAAGTTCATAAAATGCAACAGGGAATTGTACTTTTGACTGGGAGTTTTTGAAAAGTATTCAGGGATGCTAAAGTCGCCAATAATAAGAATGCCGGATCCATACAAGTCGTAAAGTGATTCAATATTATTAAATAGACACTCATAATCCTCACAGGTAACGTCAAGGGAAATATATAAAACGAAAATAGGGATTAGATATTTTAATTCTTACGTCCAGTATATCGTTGCTCTCGCGATTATTAAAACCTGGACACAGGGAACGAATGCCAAGTAAATAAGCATTGTATTTAATTTTAAGTGCGAGTAATACTCCACCTCCTTGCGTTTTATTACAAGCTTGTAAATCTCTATCAGCCCGAAATACATCATATACCTTTATATCAAACAGTTCGGCATTTGACAATCCCGCATGAGCCCAAGTCTCGGTGAGAGCAATACAGTCCTACTGGTCAACGAATGAATTAGTAAATAACTCATTAGTTTTTATCCCTAGTCCACGAACATTCTGATAATAGAACAACATAAAATAAGAGTTCTTAGCCATTGCTTTTTCAGTGTTTATAAATGTTTTTGTGGATAGCATATGGCTACTGAATACCTAAAATATTATTCCTGAACTTTGTAAGTTTTTGTTGGAGGACAATTTACACTCTGAGATGTTTTTGAGAACAATGCGGACAGATCACAAGCTGGAGGGCACATCTAGTTGACAGATGGTGAAAACCATTACATTTAAAACAGCGTCTTATTTCTATAGCATCAAAAACATTACAATAGTCGTAGCCAACGAATAATTTATCCTGCTCTAATATATTACCATATGTAGTCTTATCTACTTGAAGAATAGCTAGAAACATTTTGCTTTTTTTTTTAATATGACACAGATATAACCTTACACTCACTATTAGACACAATAAAATTTTTATTCTGTGACGTTAGAAAATTATGGATAGTTTCAACATCTAATTCTTCCGTGATTCCGACTACACGCACACGCTGTGTAGAGTCGCCAACTCCTCAACAACATATTTATCAGAGAGTCTTTCAGCAGCTAATTCTTTGAATTTTTGTGAGTCAGTAATATCACAAGAAACAACTAGGCCTTCATCTTCAGTAATTCGAACCTTACTTAGACTTATACTGGAGCTTACCGGGTTGATGTTCTGAAGCATATCAGCTTTAGTAGTAGAAACAGTTTGCTTATTCATTGGTTTAATAAAGAATGTTTGATAAGCAGCAGCAGTAGCATAAGATTTTTTATTAACAGAATTACAAAAAGAGGTCGAAATGTTGCCTATTTTTTTTCTTGAGCTCATCAATTTTGGGAGTAACCAGTTTATCGCTATTGTGATGGATAACTTTCTGGATCTCAGTTTTGATTAAGTTAGTAATTTCGAGCTTAATGTTATCAATCATAGAAGTAAACGCAGCAAGTGCTGCATCTATGTAACCCTGGACTTGGGAACTAATATTGGTGACTATTGGTGATCAACAATACATCATTGTAGAATGCAACTACGTAGAAAAATAACCGAAAATCTTAGACAGTAGTTTGGATCCGAAGAACTATTTGCTTCAGTTATACACTATAATGGTAATTTTTTTTCAACGCTTACTGATAATAACATAGTTGACCGACTTTCAATTGATAATCTGTAGTAATGAAGAACATTTATGGTGGTTTAATTTTTAGAGGGTAGAAAAGGCACCACACAGTCGCAAGCCGTGTACGGTAACCTTCTGGGTTGCAACTACAAAACAGCTTTGTGTTGGGGTACGACAGATCTTAATATAGGAGTTTAAATGGAATTAGTTCATTATTAGAACATGAATCATAACGAGATTTCCTGTATTTCCCTTGCAGGCACTATATGAGTTGGCTTTAAAAGTGTTTTTGTGATGAAAAATGCCGATCCCTCTACTTTTCTCTTTAAATGCTTTCGCGACTTATAGAATCGCAGAAATAAATTAAGCTTCAAGCCTACAAAAGAGGAAATAAATATTCGATATATTTTGCAACCAATGCAAGAAGAAATGTCTATATTTGTTTGTAGCTGACTCTTGCTACATCAGAAAGTCAGATAATGCCATATTCTTTGGTACACTGGAGCAATTCATTGCTTATAGGCATTTTTATTCAGGAAATAATTTAAATTAACTGTGCGCAGGGTGAATAATAATATTTCTGATATCCGTGTTTTTATTGTAACTACCTGTGTTCAAGCATGATTCACAGCTCCTCTTGTACGGACAGCATATTATAATGGATTGATTTTTTTTTAAAAAGGTGACGAAATATAAATAAGGGTCCAGCAGTATTAAATTAGCACAAACACCAGATGCCACTATTATTTTATAAATAGGCATTATTATAAAAGATTAGGTTAAAAAGTTTTGAGAGTCACAAGTTTTGAACCAAACTAATATTCAGTAATTATGATATTTATAACGATACGAGAATTTGCTTTTAATACAGTTTTATACAGACATAGAATAGAATAGAATAAACATATGAACATATTTAAGTTTTAACTAGTTTGATGCATATCTTATTTATCAACTAATAGTGTAAAGTAGTAATAGTAACTTGGTATAAAAACGTTTAATTTATTTACATTTGTGAATAATAATTATATTAACATTGATTTTCACGAACGTGAACTATTTCGAATACAATCGCTCTTCTCGCAACTAAAATTATTATTAATTAGCTATTTCATTAAATTATGTGCGCAACTTTTAATGTATGTATAATTAGCAAATTATTGGGTACTTATTTAATTGCAAAATCCCAATTAATTGTCAACGCAAGTGAATGATAGAGTCAACTATTATATATTTAGTAAAAATAAAATTAAGAAATAGCGCAAGAGCCATGTAATTATTTGAGCCACTGCACGCAAGTACATGTGTCGGTAAACTGAGGAACAATGAAAATAAGTAAAACTTCCTTCGTTTCAACCTTAACACAATAGAACAGGAATTACAAGTAATTTTGGGGCAATCCATGCTTTACAATCTAATTATTATTTTTATATGAAGCATCTTGAATTGTTCAAATTAAACATTAATATAATAAGTTTTTGTATGATAGAAATACTATAAAAAATATTTGTAAAAATCTTAGGAAAATACTTTCTACGTGAATGTTTAAGTACTTTATGCAAATTTAAGATAGATCGTCAACGGAAGTAGAACATATATTTAAACTATAAAGCTATTTAAGTACAACTCATATGATTTTGTCAATTAGTATCTTTTTGAAATTTGCAAATGTTTGTTGAGCCAAAGGCACTTGTAGATAATTTAATAACTATAACTGATCGGCAATAACAATGAAGTTCTAGTCAAATTAATTAATATTAATAAAATAATAAATGATACTGTTTTTAAGATTGTCAGTACGAATATGGGTTTGACTGATTCCTCTTTAATTCATTACCTGAAATAGTATACTACATAACAACCACGAAAAGTGAAACTTAATACACTGTAGACCGAGTGCGCAAATCACACGAGTGTGTGAGACACTTTCCAGCGACAATATTTTTCTCCCTACAGAAAAACAACTATTTTTCAATTAACAATTTAATAATGTGGAATATGACATGACGTTTGTTGTGACAGGCTATTGATGTTTCCTTAACACGCGTGTATTTTAGGAAGAAAATAACACATAGGCCGTGATATATACGGCGTCTACTGTTCGTATTTTCCTAACGTACGTGTGTGTTAGAAAAATAATGCATACCCGTATGATATTGTCAACTTTCGTGCCTACTGGTTAAGTGAATATGGATACTTTCTTGAAGGGTCGTGGGAAAAGGTAATGAATGACACAATTAATAATTTTTTTTGGGAACATACTGTTCCAAGTATTAAATCCTAACGTCAACATTGAACTAAGCTATATTTGGTAATACATGTTTATTAGTCTGAAGTCCCACGCCCCTTTTCTAAAGTGATTACTAACAGGCAGAATTTTCGTGGGTGGCTTCATTTTGACGAGTCTTCCAACGTTTTCCTCTGCGAAAATTCTTGGCAGAGGTAGATAAAGTTCTACGCAGCCGCTAAATATGTTGATCGTGGAACTGACACTTTCATGGCGTATTACTGGAAAACCTGCCAGAAAATTTGTAAGATAATTTGGCCATTCGATTTCAAAAATATTAAATAAACAGTAATGTAAAAATCAGCCCGTTAATAATTTTAGACCTTGTTATTTTCGCATATTTATATGTTTACGTATTTCTTACATATTTACATTGCTTGTAAGACAGGCGCAGCAGGTTTTCCAGTCCAACGCCATGAAAGTGTCAGTTCTACGATCAACACATTTAGCAGCTGCGTAGAACTTTATCTACTTCTGCCGAGAATTCTCGCAGAGGAAAAAGTTGGAAGACCCATCAAAACGTAGCCACTCACGAAAATTCAGTTTGTTAGTAATCACTTTAAAAAAGGGACGTGGGACCCCGGACCATATGCTTCACGAACACAAATCGAAATACCACATCCTTTCAGTTTTTTATACATTCAAATTCGGTAAAAACCTATTACTGCTATTAGAGGTTCCAAAGGACAGAATAAAGTCAAGTAAATATCACACTAGTAAAAAAAGATAAACAACAACAATATGCAAAGTAGGATAGATCTGATATAATAGAATAATATGCAGGCAAACGAAAACAAAAAAATATGAGGTCCCAAAGACTAGTGCCATCAATATTCCTGTGTTTTGATGCTCTGAATTTAACGTCCATCTTGTCCATCAGGTCCAGAACTTTTATAACCTCACAGAATAGCGATAAATTCCACTTTTTGTGTAAATACAGTTCATCTGCCGACTAGAATCGAATGAAAACATTACCTTGTGGCGTATCATGACTTACATACTATGGTATGCATATCTTGCTAGCCTTGATCATTATACATATCTTGAATATTGTCCCATATTTTTCTTCCCATAAATCAGTTGCTATTCAGCTTGCACAATGCTTTATTTGTTTTTTACTCCTCTTTCCATATGTAGAAATAATGAAGTTATTCTATAACAAGAATGCTGAACATAGATGGAAAATTTGTGGCGATTTAAAAATCAGACATATGATCCTACGACAGCAATTAGGCTTCATTAAATATTCCTACCTTCTATGTCCCTGGGCAACACGGATAAGAAACCCAGAGAGCGTGTGGCCAAATGGAACATAATGACAGCCGGATCCTTAAACTTTACGGATACCAAAAACAAATGTTTTCTGATACCGTAAGCCGGGGTGAAGTCGATCGGGTGGGGCGATCTCGATCACTCATGCATTATAATAAATTCATTTCACTGCCATCTCTCGTTTTGTACCGAAAATGCCTCCGATGAATTGGTAGTCTTGAAGATAGAGTGGTTTTTGGTGGAGAGATTTCAGTAAGTGAATTTATATTAAATAATATGTAAATACTACTGAGTGCAATATTTTACATTGTCGTGACAACAAACTGTTGGGGAGCATTAAGTATAACAGCCTCCGGAGATATATAATATAAAGATTCATGCTTGCCCTCAAATATACCTTCACAGTTTACTTTAAATTTATTACCGTTTGGAACATTTGGCGCAAAATTTGAATTTTCGCATTTTGCAGGGGTGAAGTCGATCATGCCACGAAAATATGTAAAACGCCTTGGGATTCACGGTAAATGTAATTACGATTCAAGATATATGACAAACGCAATAAGAGCAGTGCCGATTAATAGATAGAGCATTAGAGCAGCATCGGAACAATATGGAGTTCCTTACTCCACCCTCAATGATAAAATAAAAAACAAACATTCTGAATCGTATGGGGGCAAAACAGTTCTGACTAAGCATGAAGAACAACTTTTAAGTGGGGCTCTTCAACTCTGTGTGGGATAGGGGTTCCCCCTATGAAGGGTCGATGTTAAAGATGGTGCAAGCTTACCTAAACAGAAAAGGAATCCGATAAAAAAGATTTGTAGACAATAAACTAGACTTTGATTGACTGATTAAGGCAACGAATGGTTAAAAAATTATATGAATAGAAACCGTCGAAGAAAAGGGGCTCGTGCTGCTGTGAATGCGGAAACAATATATGTATATTTTGATAACTTCGAACATTAAAAGATGTCCCATCGTAAAACATTATTAATTATGACGAGACCAATTTTACTGGCGATCCGGGGACAATTAAAGTCATTGTGAAGCGAGGAGTAAAACATACAGATAGTATCATTGATACGTCTAAGACAAGCGTAAGCGTAATGATTGCCGCCAAAGCTGATGGAACTATCCTCCCCTCTTACATCGTCTATAAGGCTAAATACCTTTACCCCACCTGGACAGAGGGTGGCATTAATGGCACAGGGTATAACCAAAATACAAGTGGTTGGTTTGACATGCAGATATTCGAAGATTGGTTCGACAAAATTATAGTACTCCATGCTCGAAATTTGCCAGGAAAATTTTTTATGATAGGGAACAATGTGTCTAGCCACTTGTCGTTGCATATTATACAGACTACCAATAATAACATAGATTTTGTTCTTCTGCCACCGAATTCAACCCACATATGCCAGCCTCTGGATGTAGCTTTTTTCCTCCCCCTGAAAATAGCATCGCGGAAAATTCTTGATGAATGGAAAGCAAGCAATAGAGGAGTCACCCAGAAAAGTGTATTCCCAGCCGTACTGAAGAGAGCTTTGGAAACTGTTGGCATCAATATAAAACAGAACGTGATTTCTGGATTTGCAGCTTCCGGTATTTTTCCAACAAAACGAGACAAGGTCCTCGACCGCCTTCCTAAAACTTACGAAGAGGAAGAAGCTACCAGTCGCTGGAGCAATACTTTTGTAGAGCATCTCAGTGAAACCAGAAGGAAAGAAACTGAAAGTACCAAAAAAAGAAGATCAAAGGGAAGGAAATTGAATCTTCCACCAGGAAAGGGCATTGTTGTCAGTGATTTATCTGTGGATAATAATTTAAATGAACCCCGTGCAGGAACTTCATGCCAAGATGAAGTGAGTGAAGATATGATTGAGAATGAATGCGTTGGGGATGAAGAGGAAGACGTGATTCCAGATGAGACATTAGACGACGAGATTAATCCTGGAGTCGAAAAAAGCAGGGATTTAGATGAGACTGACAATGACCTGATCTGTGATCATTTGCAGGTTGGTGATTTCTTAGTAGTCTCCTTCATGACTGAGAAAAGAAACCGAAAATTTATTGGTCGAATTGTTACGAAAATTATCGACAATGCATTCGAAGTATCTTATTTAGGAAAAAAGGAAAGTCTCAAAATGATCACGTTCCATATCCCCGACGTAATTGACATACAAAAAACGTCGACTAACCAAATTATAAAAAAATTTAAAAATTACAGACATGCGACGTGGAAAGTATGTCTTTCCTGGTTTAGATATTAGTCAGATAGAATAAAAACTATATATATTTTAGACCCCCGCCTCCAAAGATTGTTTATTTTAGGAAAAATAAGTGTATTTTATTTATTTTGAGAAAAATAAGTTTGTATCATATATTTTTTTGTAATAAAGTATGTTATTTTTGACATCTCATTTTTAAATAACCTGTTTTTAGTAAATTCCATCCCTACCCGTCCAATTTTTTATTATTTTATGGTTAACTTTACCCTACAAATATAAAGTTGTTTATGTAATTCTAAATAGATAACGATCGACTGTACTCACACATGAGAGGGTGAAGTCGTTCCTTATTCTACCCGCAAAATTTTTTTCTTTTTAATTTTATGATCGATTTCACCCTACAATAGTTCTAACGTCGTTATTAATGAAAAATATATGGGATGGTAAGATCATTTTAAAAGAAAAAAAAGTACTTTAGTTACGCTTTAGTTAATACAAGGAAATTATTGAAAAGACGTAAAATTTTCTTTATTTATTTATTCAGAATTTTGTCGGCATATTTACAGCTCTAAAAATAGAATAAACGTGAAAAAATTATGGACTTCACCCCGGTATCTTTGATGTCAAATTGATGAAGGGAATATTCAACGGACCTCAAAGTCGTACGTATTTGAAAGATGACATATTCGTTACAAAAATGTGGAGAGTAGCATGGGACAGTTTCAAACATATCTTACATATTTTGTAGGGAATCATAGTTGTTAGGATTATAAGAAACTAGTAATCGAGAACATAAAAAACTTTCAGAAATTTGGATGTTTGATGAATTTAAAATTACACTTCTTAAATTCTCTTCTCCGGCCTTGCCCTGAATATTTTGGTGATTATTATATATAGCATTTATATTATTATCATTATACTTGAAAATTCTGACAAATTAATAGCCTAAATTCGTATTATGCTAAATCTGAAATATCTTAATATTTCTATTAGTATACTGTTGTAGATAGACTGATATAAAACAAGAACTCCTGAACTATGATTGAAATGAAACTGATTTTGTAATTTCCTCAAACCTTGACCGGGGGTGGTTGGGGATCTGCATCTTTTGTTTCTGCATATTCCCGCCCATCTATATATATAACCTAGGCGTAGTCCAGGAGATATCAGTCATAATAAAATAATCTTCAAAATTACTAATTAGTAGTACTTACCAACATGAAATATTTTAAATATTCGGTGAGTGATTTATTTACTGTGAAGTGGTTTTATAGTGCAGTTTTTCTTTTGGAATATTAATTAATTTCTCAAGGAATTAGGAAATTTAATAGATTTACAAATAGTGATTAAGGGTTGGCGCTCTGCGGGAATTAAAGTATTATATTTTATTAAACTTATTCTTGCAGTTAATGTGTTAGAAAGCATCTAATTACTTTTTTTGAAACAAGCAAAGTAATGATTTTTTAAGTTCGTCCATTTCTTACTTGGTGGCTTTTTGAAAATAGTATGAAATTTTAGTGCTATGTTGTTGACATAATTTAACAGAAATACAGCTATTATTAACAATATTAGTTGATTTCTACCATACAAGGTGTACCAGAAGCTAAAAAATAAGCCAGAAACGAATAGACGATGGATATGAATGGTAGCAGTACACTAAATTATGTATTTTTCCCCATGAGTTTCCATTACTGAGTTTAGAATATACCTAAAATTGCTGATTAAGATTGGTTATTTATACTTCTGAAATTAAATCTAAAATTCAACCAAATTTTGGTGTTTTACATAGTAAATGAATGTTTAATTAATTAAGCTTGACTCCTAGGAAGTCAGAAAAAATCATCCAGAATTTTGGCACTAGTGACAGTTAAATAGCAGTTTCTTTAAACGCCTTGTATATAAACTATTTTTTGATTGATGACAATAAATGCTAATGTGAACTCCTTCTAATTAGATGCAAATCGTAGTTTGGAAGTTATTAGTTAAAACTATTTTCTGGCGTTGTAAATCTGTAATGAGGGACAGTTAAAAATGTTGTGGTGTATTTGTATTATTTTGATACATCTGCATTCTACAGAATTATTGACATGCACTCCTTGGGTACCGCGGTGTAAGTATTAAATTAAAGTAGCCTTTCATAGTTTTTATGTACTATATAAACTCCAAAAGTGTTTAGTTTTTATATACAGTGTGTGCTATTTAATACAGCCACATCCTGTTATTATGGAAGGCGTTACCCGATTTTTTTTTTTGGCAAATTTCAAAATCGATTGTTAGGCCTTTTTGCACATGTAAATTAGATTTGCAGTTGTCTCAATTAATTCTAACAAAATTTTATATCGATACCTTATATACGCGGTGTTTGTTACTCAATAGCCAAATTAAAAAAAAAAAATTGTTTTAGGCTGGTCCTATATAAAGTCTCTTATGAAGTAATGATACAAAAATGGACAAATACTCTCTTTAGTATCAATGAGATGGTGGATTTTCAATCATTATACATTCAGAAATACTATTATCGTTAATTATTATAAAGTATAGGAAAGATAAACCTAATAATAGTTTTTAAGTAAACACTGCTTTTAGATGTATCAAATTCTGTCCATTGTGAACTGAAATTTACTATTAAAGGAATTCAAGAAATTAAGGTAATTACTTATGTACCTTTCTGTGCCGATCCATATGCAAAAAATATCGTCTACATAACGAATCCAATTGAAAACATGTGAATTTAACTATTATTACTGTTGAAAATTAAGTTTTCTAAATTTGCCATAAATATCTCAGCTAACAAAAGAAAAATAGGTGAACCCATTGGTGAGCCGCCTGTTTGTCTGTAAAACTCGCCATTAAACTGAAAACAATTCTGTTCAATAGATACCTTTGACAGATTTTTTAATTCTATTTTTTCGTTTTTGCTAATTTCTGAGTTATCTATTAGATTGTTTAAAATTGTTTTTAGTTGTGTGAGCGGAACTGAGGTGAACAGGCTTTTTGGTACTATTAAATTTTTTGTACTTTCTGTAAATTCGAAAGAGTTTTTTTTATAGAATATTCAGATTTAAAATTGGTTAATTTTGGAAAGATGTAATTTGGTTCTTTACACAACTTATAAGACGGATAATTAATATAGGATACTACGGGACGTATAGAGTTATTTTCTTTGTGAATTTTCGGAAGACCATAAAGGATGGGAGCTGAAATATTCATAATTCTCAATTTATATACCTCGCTTTGACAATTTCAGATCGAAATTTGTTTGTGGGATTTTTGCTAATAACGTTGATTTACACTTTTACGTTAGGTCTACTCGAAAAATCCCCATAAATAAAGTTCAAGTCATAAAGACATTAAGTCATAAATGTTTTAGGTATATATTTAGATAAAGGCCTGAAAAGTCGAAACATTTGTAGAGAATTTTAAACATAGTAATTTGATACATCTAAAACCAGTGATTAGTTACAAACAATTAATTATTGTCGAGATGTTTCACAAGGAACCAATCCAAAATCTGTTCAGTATATTAAAGATAAATCTATTTCGTGTTTGTTTCAATAAAGTGAAACAAATAGATATCTTACAATCAGTTGAAATATTACGGCCCACATGATCGTTTGTACTTGCATCAATTTTCTTGCCGGTATTTTCCACGATTATTTAAACCTACAGCAGCCTTACTGAAGAAGATGCCGAAAATAAAAAAAAGTGTGTAAAATTATGCATACAAATCTTCCGTGTGTATTTGAAACATTGTATAAACAGCGCGTGGCAAACAATGTCTTTGTAATTAATTAGTCTTTTTAGTGTGTCTACCTAATATATTTTTCACTAAATGCATACCAGGATATATTCACTTGGCAGTTATACGACATGCCAAATATAGCAATTCCTGGCATTTTCTGATAATTGTTTCGAATGTCTACCCTGTATAATTTTCACTAAAAGTACAGTAGTTTCTTCTTTAGCAATTCTATTAAATGTTTCAGGGTCTTTCTCTTAAGTTATATTTCTATTTTTTTTAGAGCGTTTCCTTTCCTTGCTTTAACTCCTCAAGCACATTAATAATGAAGTGAGAGGCGAATAGAAAAGCAAATCGCTGTTGTAATGTAAAACGTAAAATTTAACATATACAATTTCTCATATATTCGGTATTGTAGATAAAATCGGGAGGTATCTCAAACGCCGAGGGAAATGTCCTATCACCAAGGTTCTTGGGCACTCTTTTGGATTGAGGCTGTCTACCTACAAAATTTCAGTTTCCTACTTCCTTGGGAAACTTTTTTATGTTGTGGGAATGTATTCTTCCTTCCCTCAATCCTATATGCCCCTTAATCAGGCTAATAATGAAGGAGTGGTACTGTCAAAGAAAAAGAGAATAAAAAAAAAAGATTGCCTCTAGTATGAAAATTAAATCGAGGAGTAGCTCAACCCCCAGATTTTCAACTTCATTTGTTATTTGGTTACTTTTTAATTGTTTTAGGATGTGTTTATAAATGCACTGTATAAATTATATAAATGGTTAAAAATATTCAACTAATTAATAATTCGTCATGTTCATACACAACAATACCTTCAAGCGGTTCTATGCCCGGATACAAATTATTTTAAAACATTTACTCTGTAACAATGGAATATAAATTACCTGAAAAATTGCAATATTTCGTATCAAGATATAGTAAATTAAATTACATGAATATTTACTTGAAATAGAAACTGAGTGTAACCGCAACTCCAGTAAATTTTTTATCTTTTATATCAGAGATAGATAAATTTGTATTCAATATTAATAACTAATTTTAAGTTCAAATTCTTGAAATTAGTTAGTCAACAAAGGCTGTCTGTTAAATGAATCTGTTTTTATAATAAACTTGGGGCAATAGAATAGTGAACGATATAAAATGAAGAAATTAAGAATTTCCAGTATTATAATGTTCAAATATCTCAACTTTATGAAATTTTGGATCTTTACTAGGATTATGCCTAGGAATTCAAATTCTTACAGGAATTTATTTAGCAATACATTACTGTCCTAATACTGATTTAGCATTTAAGGGTTATTTAGAAACTATATTATCCAAATTTAATAGTTTCCTTATGTTTTAATAAGATGAGTAAAATCTAATATTTACCTCAATTAAAAAGTTATAAAATAATTAAAATAAAGTCAGAATAGGCATTGAAACAATTGAAAACCATATTGTTGCTAAAAATTTATACCCTTGTGAAATCTTGCCATCAAAACCGAGAAATGTGCCCAATAGCACATGCCTATTAAAATTTCACTAGGAGGTATAAAAATAGTCATTAATAAAGATGCACTCACGAGATTGCACTTCCCGGGGAAAGCCACATCATTAATTATTGCAAGGCCAAAAAAATAATCCAGCAACAACTGTTTCAATCCAGTTTTTATATATAAAAAAGGTTGGTCCTACGTTTTTTAACAATATGTCTTTTGTGTAATATTGATCAGAAGACAATATTTCGGCAACAAAATTGAAAAGAAATGTAAGCAGTATGGACAACATTCATTGTTTACTTTATCATTGTTAAGGAAATTTTGTATCATTATATTAATACTTTTAATTCATCAGCGTAAATGAATGAAACAAATATAATTTGAAGGGTTGAAGGAAAAACGATTACAGTTGTCTCCACACAAAAATGAAAAAATTGAATGGCCTTATTTTCACAGTGACTAGGACCATTTTTGCAATTATGTATGAATTTATCTCGAATGGTACCAATTTTCAAGATTGGAAAAAAGCAGATTGTATTTTTGGAAGACTAAGTAAAACAATAGAGAAAAGTGGTTGATAATGTTAGAGTTATGATAAAAATATCCTTCCAAAACAGATGAATTTGTAGGTTGAAGTTTTTCACGGCCGTTGTTCAATAAAGTCGTTTTATCCGAGCTTTTGCGTGGTCGCTGAATTTGATTTCATGTTTTTCTGATCATACTGTCACCTTGTTCAGAGAAATTCTAAAAACTGAAGTTGCTATGTTCTGCTTCTTGTTATATACCTAGGCGCTGCTTCCGTTCGTTGCGCATTCATCTTGCCTAGTTGACCGTGGTAACTGAAACCATTAGTATTTGGCAAAGCCCGTCGTAACATGTTACCCATCGTATCTGTTGAAATTGTTCCTGTTTTTCATAATTCCTAGTGATCCTTTAATAATTCGTACAATAACGTGTACTTCTGTCTAACATTTTTACATTATCGTAGTTGATTTTACGGTTCTTATGGTGATAAATATGTGCCACTACCGATTCAATTATGTATCCGAGGCTGGTGTTCCTCTGACATTCTTTGATTGTACACTAGTCTTGTTTATCCGACGAAACTCTTCCCACATGTACATGTTAATTGGTAACCACCTTCCATCAACAGTTAAAGGGATTATTTGAGGAAAGAAACTGTATTTTCTTCAGCGTTCGGAACATACGCTTATTTTCTTCTTCTACAAAATCCTACTTCACCTATCTGTGACTCCAGAAAAAGATGGTGAGCATACACGGTATATATTGCTCCTACTCTTCAGTTGTTATTGTCCATAATAATTCATTGTACATTTCTTTGTTTGTAACCATTTTTCTCTAGCGCTTCTTGGGTTCTTCGAATTTTCTTTCTCCGTCATATATTTTATTCGTTCTGTGGAGCAATGTCCCTGTTAACGACCTCTTCTTATGTGAATGATGGTGTGATGTAGCATGCAGGTAACGTTCGGTGTCTGTTTTCTTCCCGTAGAGGCCGCGACGATAAGGATGTAGTCGAATTTGTGTTGCGGCACCTGCCATAATATGAGCTGCATTTTTCCTCTTTAAAATTATTTTACTACATTAAATGTTGCCAGATAACTGCGTACCTGTACAAATTTTGGTTGTTACTTTCTAAGCAGCTTAAATAACTGCAATATTCTGGACATTATCTTTTACATTGAAATATTCAAACAATTCGAACAGCAGTTTTCGCAGACAAATTAATTTTGCAACTACATAGTAATTAGCTCACTCAAGAGTATTTCCAACAGAACAAAACTAAGGCACACGCCACAAATACTACAATCAATCTTGGGAAGATTGGATCCTGACTTAAAATTTCTAACCGTGCTGTGCTATCGATATCGCCATTCTCGACTTATTCCTCTTTCTTTAGTAGAAATTTGAGGTTTGTTGAAAAAAATCACAGAACCTCAAAAAATTGCGAGATATTCTGTATAGGTCTAGATAATTACTTTAGGATTATTGTCTTTGACAATTGGAGCAACAAGTGTATCTTTAAAACATAATAACTCAGTCGCAAACTCCTCTATAAAATCATTATTATACTAAAAGGAACGTAACCAGACTGCAACTACCTCTGGGCTATGTGCCCGCCGAGCGCTGAATTACATGTTACAAACCTGGCACGTTAAGTATAATAATTGCATATTATCAACAGAACAGCATTATCATTTTGATGGTAATATGCAATTATTACACTTAACGCGCCAGGCTTGTAACTTGTAATTCAACGCTCGACGGGGCACATAGCCCGGAGAGTAGCTGTTGGTTGCAGTCTGGTTACGTTTCTTATGTAATAAAATAATAATAAATAATAATAAAGGATTTTATAAAGGAGTTTGCGACTGAAATATTATGTTTTAATATTCTGCCCTTTAGAAGCACATTTGTACTAAGTGTATCTTTACCTATAAAATAAAAGACAAAAGGCAATGAGGTTTCAATCAAATAACTTAATTAGATATGTTTGATAATTGATAGGTAGCCTTGATCATGTTTTTTTGTTGATGGTGCTCAGGTGAAAAATTATTTTTCGATATCTGGAACATTGGAACATAGTATACGCGATAGAGTGCCAAACGGTACATAATTTTGTAAGAATATTTTTTTTGAGCAACAATTAGTCTTCAAGTTTTTGATATTTTCTATTTTAAAATTTTTCAAACTATAATTTGAATTACTCGTCCCCCAATTCCAGAAGCCAGAGGATTGTACGGCAGCGGATTACACATTGAAAAAACGCGGATATATAACCATTTCCTCCGACAGTGCCTGAGCCAGGATTCGAACTCGGTGGTGCGATACCCGTGTGATTAATCGCGATTGCCATCTCGCGCCTTAACCAACGGGGCTATCGGCCAGAAACCTGCGTTTTATACGACAATTTAATACCAAATGCAATAACAATCGTTTTTATATTATATAGGGGACTTCTGTTTTATAGGGAGGTACCTCATTTTCAGAGGGAGGTACCTAAAAGAAAAACTAAGAACCATTGGAACTGAAAGAAAATAAACTTTTTGAAAAAGGCTGTATTCAACTATAACGACTTGAAAATTGCTATTTTAGTACGAAAAAGAAGTATTTCAAAACGGGTTTTGTCAAATACAGCGAAAAGTATCTCATTTAGGCCTCTTCCCCACAGGGTGCGATCTTATCGCGCGATCCGAACGCTTGCGATCTCGTGTTATAGTTATCACATTATTTGTACTCAGTATATCCCCTCCACACAGAGCGCAATCTGCCGAGCTGGAAAATGCAGTGGAGGAGTTTACAAGAGTGCTGCAGGATGCCAAGCAGACTGTTGCCACCATTATAACGATTAGTCCAAACAAAGACCGACTCGACGAAGCGGTCATACAAGACATACGAGAAAAGAACAGACTGAGACGGCTTTGGCAGCGAAATCGCGATGTCAACGCTAAGGCCGAGATGATCAGACTGTAAAGGCAAATCAGAATCTCCATCAACACTGTAAGGAACCAGAAATGGAGGAACAAACTGGAAGCGCTAAATCCACAGGACAACTCGCTGTGGAAGCTGACGAGGGCCTTGAAAAATACGCGGGAGGCTATACCCGCGCTGACACGCGTGAACGGACAGACGGCGATGACAGACACGCAAAAAGCGAACGACTTAGCTGTACATTGTGGGAACATACATAACGCAAATATTCCTAATAATGTTGAGCACGACCGCATCGAAAATGACATAATTGAAATCATTGGTCATGACGTACAAATGATAAGACGAGAATTTATAAAGGTCATGACCAAGCCCTCGGAAATAGCAGATATTGTCAAAAACCTACCGAACAATAAAGCCCCGGGAAAAGACAGCGTCGATTACAAACTACTCAAATATCTTCCGAGGAAAGGTATTGTGCAGTTAACGTACATCGTTAACGCGATCCTACGGCTACAACACTGGATTAGCCAGTGGAAGTACGCCGTGGTCGTACCCATTCTTAAGCCAAATAAGAATACGAAGTTCGCCGGCAGCTACAGGCCCATCTCGTTGCTGTCGACGATTTCCAAGTTGGTGGGGAAGGTCGTTCTAACCAGACTCAACACTGTTCAGGAGGAACTTCACATCAACGATGAGTCCCAATTTGGCTTTAGGAAGGGCAGGAGCACGGTGCAACAAGTCGTTAGGATAGTTAACGACGTCAAAGTGCAATACAGCCTCGGGAAGAACACCACCATGGTGCTCCTCGATATTGAGAAGGCGTTCGACACCGTCTGGATCCCGGGGTTACTCTACAAACTCCATGACTATAACTTCCCGACTTACTTCATTAAACTCATTCACTCGTTCTTGACGGGTAGATCCCTGCAGGTTCGAGTGAATAACAAACTCTCAACACAACGGGTCATTCGCGCGGAAGTCCCGCAAGGATCGTGCCTGTCACCAAAGTTGTACAACCTGTACGTCTCTGACTTTCCAGAGCTCCCCAATACGAAGCTGGCCAAGTATGCCGACGACACAGCTATGTACGCGCATTCACATAACGCCCAAGCAGCGAATATGCTGCTGAAAGCACACATGGCCCGTGCAACGGCATATTATGACCGGTGGAAGATTCGGGTAAACGCTGAGAAGTCCGAGGCGATAGTCTTCACGCGCCGTTTCACTGAAAACAAAATCATAACACCTATTTCGATCCGGGGAAACCAAATTCCAACCAAAAGGTGCGTGAAGTACTTGGGGGTCAGAGTGGACCAGCGACTGACGTTTAACACGCATATAAATGAGACAGTACGGACAGTCTACTCCCTGGCCAGGAGTCTGTATCCGCTCATGGTCAGGGGTAGCAGACTTAACCGACAAAATAAAAAATTGTTGTACACAATGGTGGTCAGACCATCCATCACATACGCGGCGCCGGTGTGGTGCAGCACATCTGCCACGACAATGAAAAAACTAAAAGTGCTCGAGCACAAATTTATGCGCCTCCCATCAAATTCTGGAAGGTACACCTCCCTCAGAGACCTATACGCACTTTGCCACGACATAACCCCAATAGCGGATTACGTCAAGGAAATCTCTCAAAAATTCTATTCCTTCAAACTGGGCGATAGTCCGCTAACAAGAAACATAACACAAATTAGACAGCATAATGCCCCATTTCGGATTAAACACACCCTACCATACCAGACGTTACCGATCTTCCGGCAACCTCTGTAGCCAAACTTCAACAACTATAACTTCCGCTTACCCTATCTACCTTTACTGATATTTCATATCTTTTGTATCTTTAAATCTTTCCTAACCCCCTCTCTCTTTATATTTGTTTCTTTTTGTTTCTGTTGGTTTATTTTGGTTTATTTTCTTTTTGTGCATTTTTGTTTTCTAAATTCATTTCACATAAAAATTTTCATCAAACCAAAAATTTTAAAATCAAAGTAAAGTTTCGGCCAGCCACGCGCAGCCCAACATCGCACCTTGTACAAGTTGAGGTGCCTGCGTCAGAATCAAAATTTAATCAGTGACAATGCGTGAGTTTTTAAAAGGTGTAGTTTTAAGTTCTATTAAATCTGTTTTCAGATATCTTTTAATTTTATAACCTAATTTAATCCATCTGCGATGGAAGGTGTTTGGGTTTAATTGTTTCTAATTGTCTTTTAGCCGAACCAGTCCCATTCCGCCCAACCCTGCAATCCTCCACCGCGAACAACGCGGTGCTTGCACGGTAGGCCCCGGGGTGGGTTCTGGGCAGGCAGATGTAAATTTTAATTCTTAGTAAAGTTGTATTGATTGATTGATTGAGCGCAATCTGCGTTTTCGTTCCACCGAGATCGTTACGATCAGTTTCGAATCTTTTGGAGGGGATATACTGACTACAAATGTAATAACTATAAACTGAGATCGCAAGCGCTCGGATCGCGCGATCAGTTCGCGCCCTGTGGGGAAGAGGCCTAAATTGAAAATTTTTAGAGAACAAAAAGGAAGCTTAAGACTGGAAATAAATCTCGTTGTTTCTTTATTTCAGAAAAATTAGTAATTGCGGAGATATGGAAGTTTAAAAATAACATCCGAATTTTTATGGAAAACCTATCCATTTATTTCCTTCCTTGTTCTGAAAAAGAAATACGTTGCAAATATTTTAAAAGTACTTTCCGATGCTCCAGGGTGGGCAAAGCACTTTTTGAAAACAGATTTCGCAAATTCCAATTAAATATTTTTTGCCACAAAGTAGTCATTATATGAAACTATTCCTAAGTTTTGCATCTTCTTCACTTCTAGATATTGTACCATATGGCTTACCGTACAAAATGTACCAACTTTGTTTTTAAACAATCATTTACTCGAGTTTTTCATATTTTATCGAATCTATCTGTAATAATGTATAGAATTTTGATGGAAGTTAATAATAAAATACTTTTATTGTTAGATATGTATGTAAACTTGTGTTCTTCATTTTAGATATTTCTTGTCATCTCCCTAGCTGTCTTATCCATAGCGGAAGAGGAAGCGGAGATATCGGAAGGCATTGCTAAAAAAACCACGAAACGAGGCATATATGGTGGTTACGGTGGTTTTGGTCATGGCTATGGCCACGGATACGGTTATGGACATTATCCACTTTATTCCTCGTACTACTACTCTCCTGTATATTACAGCAAGGGATTAGGCCATAGCTATTATGGTGGCTTAGGGCATGGTTATTACGGTGGATTCGGACATGGCTACTATCCATATTTGTACTCTGGATACCACGGTTATGGTGGATATGGTGGATATGGAGGACACTACCATGGTTTTTAATATAATAATTTTTTGCATTTATAATCATATCACAACTCTTAATAATAATGTAAATATAATTAACTCAACTTTGTAAATAAAGTAATCTAAGATAAAACAATTATTTACTGAAGGTGTATTGTTTTGTAATTGAAATGACAGTTTATTTGTAAATTATACACAAATCCGTGAAGCATTAGGTAATTCCTTTCTACATTCAGATTTTTTCAGAGACACCGCTAGAATTTTTCATATTAGCTGAAATACTAATTAGTGCAAAATTTTCATTCAATTAAGTAAGCAGAAAACGACGCGCAGGTGCTGAAGTTTTATCAAACCTAATTTTTTTCATACCGACAACCTCAACTATATTTAAAGAAACTTTCACCTTTAAACTACTTGCACTAATATACAGGGTGTCCCACGACGAACTGCGCCGATCGATATCACAAAACGTAGACATTGGAAAATTTTGAAAATTTGGTAGTAAACTGTCGATGGGGGCAACTTGGATAAAATATTTTCAAGATAGTGGCACTTCCGATTATACCAGAAGTGCTTATTTTAAATGGGATACCTTATATATTATTAAATTTTTTGTATGCAAAATTATAGGCCGATTTTGTGTATCATGCCTTATACCTAAGTCTCTCCGTTTTTAACATATTTCAACTTTTATGCCAAAAATGACGTTTGCAAGCCCTAAAAGAATTATCAATTCTTCCTATAAATAAGCCTTTATTATCTAATTTGGGTTGGATTCTTTGTTAAAAAACACCCACTTTAACAGAGTTTTTACAATATTTTGATGAGTCTTAAAAAATAAAATAAATATTAGTATACTACCAAATTTTCAAAGTTTTTTTCAATGTCTACTTTTCGAGATACCGATCACCGCAGTTAGTCGTACCCTGTATAATAATAGTAATAATGGGGCTCAAACTGCTTTTTTAACCGCGTTCTCGCCTCACACATCTTCCAGCGGCTTGTGTATCAGTGTATGCGCGGAAGCTATACAACCTTAGGCGAGGGTTGTATAGGAGATATACCATCCTTCGGAGGGGATGTAAAGCCGTCGGTCCCTTGTCTATTAAATGTTAGGCAAGTAAAAGATCCCTACTCTTCTTAAGGGAAGAGGTTCGGCAAAATTCCTGGTTGGGGGTAGCTCGTCTACAGGCGTCGGTGTTAGGCCTCAGTAGCGGAAATAGGCCGACGTTAAATAAATGTATAAAAAAAATAAAAAAAACTGATTTTGCCCAACCTGTAATAATTACAAACAAATGCAAAATCATTATAAAACAAAATACAATATAAGAGTATCAAAGAACAGTCTGTTTTTCAATTTAACATTGATGATACATTATAGGATATAATTTTTCCTAACAACAGAATTTTAAAAGAAGTTTAAAAAAAAAGATTTTTTTTGTTTTAAAAGTTTTTAAGTTTTCTCATTTTGGAATATGATGGTAGAAAGTTGAACAAAGATGTCGCATAATAAGTAAATGAATTTTTGAAGACAGAGGTAGCGTAGGTATGTGTAATAAGAACGGGTTTCATTACATCGATTCTGGACTTCATCTGCAAAAACATTTTTTTTTTTTAAGTATAAAGGAATTCTTTGTACAAGGCAGCTGAAATGTATGTCTTCTCTAATATTCATTTTTCACCAACTTTTTTGAGTAAAACTAAATGTAACGTGACCTCGTCATTTTAGATTTGTTGATAATCTCATACATGCATTTTGCACCACTTTTGTGTTTGCATTAAACTAGTTTACATTTTATTTTACATAAAACGTGTTAATCAACTATATTAAGTTAACAGTCGACACAATTACTTTAAAATCTTGAAAAGAATTTGATCGAGGTGGTTAAGGTGCATTGTTACCGAATCAATACCTACCTAAACGGTTCCATTCATTATTTAATATAAAAATGAAATTTAAAAAACTTCGCATTCAAAACTTTTATTGAGTAAAATGAGATAAAAAGGGACGGAACATGAAAGATTTCTTTGGCTTATCAAAAGAGCAAAGAACGCGACAGTCTGTCAGCTGAAATAAAAAGTTTACGCGTATAATTTCCGGTTAATCACGGACAAGAATCGATAAAGCTGTATAAAGAGTTGCCTATACGTAGGAGCTAGTAACTCAACATAGCATAATATCTGAAAGCGTGGCTGATGGGTTTATTTTATGTAACTGCAACTACGAAACTGAAACTTTCTCAAAGATGATTGTTGTACAAAGTTGATAAAATTACAAAACAAAAACAAGTTCATGGAGTTGTAAGTGATATCTCTTTCCAACTATATAAAACATGTCACAAAAATTTTAATTGATAGTGTAAATATTTAATATTTTACGAAAACCACAATTCATATCATTGAATCGTGAAAATTAGTTATTCTACCAGTGACTGCAATTTTGACTTGAAACCACCCTATTTGTGGTAAATATTAATAATAATATCGTCTATTTAAAAAAGAATGCATAATATAATAATATATATTTGACATTTATATGCTTATAGAGCAGGCGAAGTTTAGCCAAGTGGCTATTCTTATATTTAACCTATTCTACAAGTAATCAACAGTCGTATTACATCAGAGTATTTAAACGTTATCTACTAAATTATAATTTAAAATAGCTTGAAAAATTGTATATGAATAAAGATAAATACATTTGTTATTTCTAAGAAATTATTTCTAACTGTCGATTAGCATATGCTTCATTTGGCGATTAAAGGCATACAGGCTTAACTCATATTAGGTTTTACAGAATTGTACAGCATTGTAGCGAAGTAAGTAAAACTTAGTTGGAAAAGAGCAGACGAGTGGTGAGGCATTGTGAGCGTATATTGATGCCTAATATTACGGTTTACGATATTTCTGAGGACAAGTTTTTCTCTAAAAATGTGAGGTAATATAATTTAATTTTACTGTATTGTCCATCTTTAACCATCTCAATTGTATAAGTTTTTCCGATACATGATCATATTTTCGTCAGTTGAAAATAAAGAGGCACCATGTATTTTGGACAATTTGTAAACAATTTTTTGAAGTTTGATCTAGACATGGGTAGTATAGTATATTGCACACAAGACATTCACACATTTTTTTCCTCATTTTAATAAAAATATTTTTGTTTGAATATAAAAATCTCATTCTGGCATAAGTCTTTTGCAATAATAACTTAATATGTTCTTTAAATCATAAATTTTGATCTAAGAAAACGCCAAGATTTTTTGCGCAATCTGAAAACGTAATATTTCCGCCATCTATGACCGGAGAGAGCTGCATTTTTAGAGCCTCCCTACGGTTTTTCGAGCTAAACAATAGTGCTACCGACTTGTTTGGATACATTTTTAAATTATGCTCCGTAGAATATTTGTAAATAGAATTTATGTCGTCATTTAATAGGGTATTAGTTAGAGCGGTATTCTGGAACAAGAGTTGAGAGTCATCGGCATATGACTGAAAATGAGAGTGATTCATTTGGTCAAAAATATCGGCTGTATAGATAACAAACAACAGAGGTCCAAGAATGGACCCTTGTGGAACATCTGATGATATTAATTGCGGGGAGGACATAGACTCATTTTCATTAAACTTATAAAAAATAATTTTGCGCTTAGCAAAGCGTGATCAATAGTATCAAATGCCTTGGAAAAATCGATTGATACTGATACAACTGCCCTCCCTAAGGCCTTTATAATATTGTCGCATAGATTAAGCAGTGCAGTAGTGGTACTGTGAGACTTTCGAAAGCCAGATTCAGGTAAGGGAAAAATTTTATGCAAATTTAAATAATCAACAATTTGACTATGTACAATCTTCTCTAATATTTTGAATACGGCTGATAAAAGACTGATGGGACGCAAATCTTGAATAGTTGTAGGATTTTTTACTTTAGGGACTGGGCACACTAAGCAATCTTTCCATTTAATAGGGAAGTAACCTTTTCCTAAGCGTACATTTATTAAATGAGTTATATGATTCAAGATAACTGGAAGACATAATTTAATCATAAATAAACTAATTTTATCGACACCAGCAGCATTAAATCGTATGCAGTTAATAACTTTCATAACTGCTTCAGGCCCAACGAATGCAAAGCTAAAGCTGAGCTCGTCACTATATCTGTTATTGTTATAATGCAGGAATGCTTTATCACAATGACCTGAATTACCAAAGATACTTATAAAATAATTGTTGATAGCACCCGGATCTTGCAAAGTAAGAAGTAGCTGATTAATATTGTTTTGATATGAAGCTAACTTTAAACTTTTTATTCCCTGCCACAATCTTTTTTCGCCTGGTTTTATAACTATTTCAGTTTTATTATTTTAACCTCTCCACAATAAAATTGTGAGAGGTTACTAAAATTGGTTCAAAAACGAAAATTGAGATAACATCAAATCTTTGCGTTTTGAGGTCCTAGGAACCCAAAAAAGTGGTTTTTGAAAAATGTCTGTGTGTGTATGTGTGTATGTATGTGTGTATGTGTGTTAGCACGATAGCGCCGAAACTACTGAACGGATTTGAATGAAACTTTGCGTGTGCGTTTCTTTAGTATCCCAGAAGATCTGAAAAGGTTTTGGTTGAGATCGGATTACGTTTAGTGCCATTTTGACGCAACAAGTTGTTTATTTTATATTTACTTTCAATTTGCAATGGAACCATTGAAAAGCAGTTAAAATTCTGATTTCAACGATATACCATACTTCCACCCTTTCGATTTGGTTTCCGTGAAAAAATTAAAAACAAAGCAAATATGGCGTAGATCGCATTTTGCATGACATGATCGATGCGCGTAGCCGTTACATCATGAAACTAGTCACATCATGCGTCAATTCACGTGTGAGGGTTTCTTCTCTGCTCTAGAGGTAGAGCGGATTACGTTTAGTGCCGTTTTTAAATATATATACAAACAAATCGAAGAATTAAACTACAAATATTCCTCTAAAATCTAGTAAAATTACTGAAATGCTAATGTTTGATTTAACAAAGACAGCCACGAGCGATCGGATTGCAATGAGCAAATTTTGATGATTGTCATTGTCATCGTTTGTCATCCGATAACGTTGGTGTCATGTTATGTTAATAAGATTTCTGCACATTTGTAACTTTGTGATGCTTGTTTTGCTCGGGTAGCTGGTTTGGAGATTATTCGAAAATAAGACATTTATTCTCCTAATAATTATATGTACAGTGTGGCCGTATCTTTTACGGCTTAGGTTGCGACAATCTTGTTATTACATAAGTACATCATAGTAATCGGGGAGAGAGAGAGAGAGAGAGAGAGTAACATATTTCCTCTATGTACGTCGTCGTAACCCCAATTCTCTAATCGAAGTTCCAGGACATAACAGACGCGACAAAAAAATCTGTTTCAGTAGAGATCCCGTTCAATACACTCGAATCAATCTGAGAGGAGGTCCAGTTCAACGCACTCGAATCCTCCCTAACAGATACTTGGCCAGCGGCTGCCACGGCGCCGGAGAAGCTTGATCTTCCGGTTATCCCAGTTCAATACACTCGAGAAAGGTGAAAGCCAAGCTCTGAATTTACTGGTTTCTGGCTAGCATTTTATACCCACAAATCACGGTCACGTGGTTTGCACACGGCACTCAAGTTGCGGCCTGGTGAAGTCAGAAATAAAAGTTAAAAAAAGAACTAATCAGGTATTGAACTAATCTAAAACTGAACTACTTGATCCATGCATGATTAAAATAAATTAAACTGGAATGAAAGTATACAGTATTCCTGTAGTATTGTATACTTCATTACAACTTTTAGTGGATTGTCACAAACTTTAAAGGTAGACGCAACAATATCAATATCATATGCTTTCTGTACCTTCGCTGGTGAATTTATTATAGATTATCACTTTACCAATTTTCAGTTTGTTGCTTTACAAATCCGTAGTATTTAGGATAACTAGACTTTCTTAGTCGTTCAAGTGATGTTAAAGTTGTTAATATCCTAATAGTATATTATTCAACGAGCGATAATATAGGTAATAACTCGCATAGATGATTATAAATTCATTAAGTTGAGGGTTTTTTAGTGCCCCAGAAGATCTGAAAAGGTTTTGGATGAGATCGGATTACGTTTAGTGCCGCTTTGTTACACAATTTAATGCTCTTTTCGGCTTCAAAGATCCACCGAGTGGGGAGGTTCCAGCGCTTCCAGTAGCTGCCGATTTTTTATACTAAAAGCTCTGTCTCTTTCTTTGAGGATAAGTTTTAAGGTATCCGTAAGCCATGGCGAGGGTGGTTTACTTACACGAACAGTTCTAAGAGGAGCGTGCTTATTAAATAAGTTAACAATGTTGCTAGTCAGAAATTGTTCTTTATCATCTAAATCCCGTATATAGTAAATATCATTCCAGTTAGTATTATTCAAATCTGCTCTAAACTCAATATTACTGAAATTTTTAAAATTGCGATATGTGACAAATTTTTGTTGATTTTTAATGTGACAAAATTTAATTTTACACCAAACAATCTGGTGACCGCTCTCAGCTTCTGCATTCATTGTGCTTGAAGTATGAACTACATCAACATTATTAATAAATATGAGATCTAGAAGCGTGGCACTCGTCTCGGTAATCTTTGTTTGTTCGTCAATAATTTGTGTGAAACCGAATGTATCGAAAATGCCCGATAAAGGGTTCTCCAATTAATTGTATCAAGTTAACATTGACGTCACCTAAAACTATAACATAATCATATGATGATATAATTGGTGGAAGAAGATTGTCTAAATATTCTATACAGTTTAATAGATTTTGATGTGGTGGACGATAAACTACCCCCAAGGCTAGAGAATTTCTACCAACCCTTACTTTTAACCAAATATGCTCAAGGTACTGCTGGTCATCATCAGTATATATCAATTCACATTTATCATGTGACTTGATATACACTCCAATACCTCCCTATCGACCTGCTCTATCCTTCCGGTATAAGTTATAAGCCTGGTAGTGCAATATCATTCGATTTTATATTTTCAGTAAGGCAAGTTTCACTGAGAGCTAAAATACAAAAATTTTGATTTATAGCTAACTCGGAAAATTCTGTAAAACCTGTACAAATGGATCTAACATTTGAATGTGCAATATTAAATCGATAAATTTTGATTAATGTGTATTATTCATAAATAGTTTTGGCAATTAAAGCATCCCTCCTCAAATTATAAACAAAGCAGATGGTATCACGAACAGAGTGATCTACTGGAACATCTGTTTTATTTGTAGGGTTGTAGGTGACACAATTATTAATTATTTATATGTGGCTTCATCGTTAAATAAAATTTAATTAAAAAATTTAGGACTGTTTAGATATTCCCCCTGTAGTCAATAACAAAACCCTAATCGTCTTTTCTCATCTCCCTCTTCCAATGTGTGCAAAATTTTTGGCGCGTAAGCCTTTATTTTGATTTTTCTTCAGGCGTTTTTAAATACTTTCTCTGGCGACATTAAGGTTTAAATCAGCGGATCTAATACTAACTCGGGGGTTGTTAAAATATATATTTAAAATTAATCATCATTTCTCAAAATATTGCGACGTCCATTATGCCTCGTTCTAAGCAAGTTTTTTGAAACACAACCTGTCTCATCGACAACATCGAAATCTACTTTTTACTACCTCGGGAGAGATCGCCATTTTTCCCTCGATGTATTTGTTGCTCTCGGGCTTCGCCCTCGGGCCTCAAATTACACCTCAGGAAAAATAAAACGTTTCTCTCCCTTCGTGTATAATGTACTATTTCAGTGACAAACAATCAAATTATTAAAATGTCATGTCATCGATTTTTTGGCAGTTGTCAATGTCAAAGTCAACAGTTTCCCAAAAATATAAGATGCAAGTAGCTTATTGCTAAGTAGATTCTAAATGGATGTGATGAGAAAGCTGTGGTTGTTATCCATTTTGTTTGGAACCAGGGGTTTAATAAACATTGTGTAATTAACATCAAAATGGAAAATTGTGAAAAACATAATATGGAAATTCTGACCCATATTGTACAAGAAGCCAAAGAAGCTACAGCCAATTTACAAGATTGTTATTACTAAAAAATACAGGGAGAGCAGCCCAACGAGTCAGGCGATACAGACGTCGTTACTAGTATAGAGAAAATTGTGTACAGTATAGCAGTTTTTCTTGTGAAATATCAAATATGATGACAATAAATAAATAAATAAATAAATAAATAAGTGGTAGTGGATTCTTTGTTTTCTTAATTTTTCATATAATAAAGACAATAAATAAACTGCTTGGACTTTTTGATATTATTTTAAAGTATACTTTAGCTCACTACTTTAACTCACTAGTGACTTATGGGCCACTTTATACCTTTAGAATCTCATTAATAAATATCACTTTATATGAAAGTGTTGAATAAATATTATTATTATTATGGTATTTATTGTAAATTATACGACGACGGTACTGTATATGTTAAAACTTTTCTTTATTATGTCTAATTTCTGTGGTGTTATTATTTATTTTATAATGTATATTAAATGCCATTTAATTTAAACTAAAATACCCAAAGCCTAGATATATTTTTAGGAGTGGTTCACGAACAGTTTATAACCTCTGTAAGTAGTAGTTTGAAGTAATTAAAATGCTATGTATGCAAGCAGACGCAGGTGATCCAATTATGCCTTCATTTAAAATATTGCGACATGTAATTTTTATACTTATATCTTGGGTTGGGTCAATGGTTATGTGGATCGGAAGTCAATTTCTCTTTCTTTTGAATCGATATTTAATATTGTTTAACGGTACCCTGACTGCAAGATGAAGTTCACATAAATATTATCCATTGCTGTGGTTGCTAACTGGTTTTTATACATCGTGCAAAAGTCAGGTACTTGCTCTAAAGTTTTCATCTATTGCAGTTTATTAATTTTTATAAATGTTTTGAAACTAGATCAAATTATTACGGAGATTGTAGCTAAAATAGTTTAGTGATCAATTGATCATAGATCAAGTACTTCACAAACACTTGGACAACGTAGTCATACCATGACTACTAATTGTAATTTAATTATATATTTATTATTATTATGTAAATAATAAACATGGCATATATACATGGTCAACTAACAGATTACAATTTATATAAAAATATATGATAATAGCTGCCGAGGCCAAGAAGCTAAAGTGAGGTCTTATGTTCCTTTATTATTTATTTATTTATTATTAATTATACGGCTAAGCCATTTTACATTTTGCAATTCAATAAATAAGAATATAATTACCTAAATATAGTTTTAATAGATAAAACAAGAAAGTTGAACTATTTATAAATACAATAAAATTCAACTACATCATTATTAAGAGATTTAAATTACTTACACAAGAGTCAACTTGGTTTTTAAATGAATATAGTGACGAGTCAAAGAGTTCTACATCATTACGGAATGAGTTTGCTGTTCGGAGTAATAATTTACCCATTTTGGCCATAACTTGTGTGATAAAAGAGTATTTTAAGGAGTTCTGAATTTCTTGTTCTACGATCATTTAAATTGAATTATTCTATCTATATAATAATTAATTTATGCAAAAAGCATAAATAGAGTTGCACTCTTCTCCACCCAAACGATAGAAGGTTGAGTTCGCGTAAGATGTCTTTGTAGGGATATTCGCCTATCGGATGACTCATCATGAATGCACATTGCCTAAGGAATTTAGATTGGACATTCTCAATGAATTCTTTATCGACATTATATGCTGGATTCCATATCACACTGCCATATTCTAGTAGATTCCTTACCAGTGAAAAGTAGAATAATTTATATATTTTAATAGAAAATAATTTTAGAGTCCCTATTGATGCAACATAACGTTTTCAGTGTTTGTGTTGTAACTTTTGATATATGTGGTTGTGGTTTAAATATCATTTTGACGTCAAATATTACACCAAGACCTTTTATAGAATTTACCCTGTTTAAGGTATCATTATTGAGATAGTAGTCGAATATTTAAAAATGATTGCCTCTCATGAAAGAAATTTGATAACACTTGGCAATAGATTGATCTCACACCATTGAACTAGATTATCGGCAATACTTTGCAAAAGAGAGACATCATAAGAGTTGTCAAAGATTCTAAATAGCAAACATTAGATAATTACTGTTAATGAGGATCTCAATAACAAACAAGTTAAATAATAATGGACCAATATACGATCCTTGAGGAACGCCCGAAGTAACTACAATAGAAAATGATACAGCTCCTCAGCATCTGACAAAATGCGTTCGGTTATATAAATAACTATGAATCCATTCAAGCATGCAACCCTCGACATCCAAAGCCCTTAGTTTGGCTATGAGTAACTCTTGATCAACACGATCAAAAGCCTTCGTGAAATCAGTATAAATTGAATCCACTTGTGATTGATGTCCAATCATTGCGAATAAAATGTACATAAAGAAGTAGATTAGTTGAGGTGCTCTTCTTACACATAAAATCGTGCTGCTCATTGTTAATAATATGTGCAGTATCCTATTATGTTTTTGTAGTTGTCAAGCAAGAAGTTTGGGTATTACAGATTGGATGCAAATGGCTAGATACTTTTTGATGCCATCTCTTGTACCAGATTTGTGAATTGGTTTTACAGAGCTGAGGGAAAATGCCGGTGCGCAGTGACAAGTTATAGATTTTATTTAATGGTATCGCTAATGCAAGTATACATTTTTTAGAACGTATAGTGGAACGCCATCTGGCCCAAATAATAATTTATAAGGTGCTTGGAGAAGTCTATCAATTATTTCAGCTAAGGTGACTGTGGAAGAGTTAATGTCAACGTGATTCTGTAAGTGAACATAATTAGGAATTGGATTCACTTGCTCAATACCATAAGCTGAGGAAAATAAAATATGCAAATAAATTAACAATATCATTTGTATTATCAGCAGATAGATCGTCGTAGCGCATAACTGTAGATAAATTATACTGATACCTTTTGTTATTGAAGTAGGTCTAGAAATATTTAGGGTTATTAACGATACTGTTTTCTGTTCTGGCTATGTTGTTATTAAAACAAATGTCTTTTAATCTAAGCGCTCTGTTTTTATATTACAAAAATTGTAGACGATTTAAACTGTTTATGTACTCTTTTTTTAAATTCAGAGCTGAACCAGAGAGGATAGTTAGATGTCTTAAATTTTTTGACGGGAATGAATATATGAAGACCATCGTAGAATATGCAGTAAAGTTGTTTCACTGTTGAGTTTACGTCAAATTTATTAAGAGCAACTTCCCAATCAAGTAACGGAATTTAAATTATTAGGAATTTTCATTGATTCATCCCTCGATTGGAAATTTCATATAAATTTTCTTTGTAATAAGTGTACCTGTTTTGCGTTGAAAAGGTTATGCCAAATTTCCAACTCTTATGTGGTAATTTTTTTTTATTCTAATTTTTAGTTCGTTTGAGATACGGTATTATCTTTTGGGGGAACTCATCAATGTCAAATCGTGTATTTATGTTGCAAAAAGGGCCATACGCTGTATGTTTGGACTCAAACGTCGAGAGTCGTGCAAGTCCATATTTATTGAGAATAATATATTAATCTTACCATCACTGTATATTCTTGAAATATTAACTTTTGTTAAAAATAATCTTGCTCATTTCAATTTTCAAAATGCTTTCCATAATTACCCTACGCGTCATGGTTTTGATTTGCAATATAATATACATCGAATGGAAATATATGAAGCCAATCTCTATTACGTGGGTATCACTTTGTATAATAAACTATATAATAGTATAAAAACCATACCCAGTATCAATAAGTTCACATCTGAAACAAATACTTCTAAGGAAAGCTTACTACTCTGTTAATGAATTTCTTGTGTCTTAAATTAATGTCTTGTAATAATTAACCTATTTTTTTTTATTTTTTTTTAATTTCTATGTTTGTAGTTCTATGTATTTTCTATCTGTGTACATACATGCGTGAATGCATGTACGGGTTCATACATGGGTGTATGTATATTTCTTCTGTTTCTTACTTATATGTGTTAATATTTTTGTATATGACTTGTCCTATATCATTTGTATGATCTCTTGGACCAATAAAGGATAATTATTATTATTATCAATATTAGCCACAAAATTTAATTCTAATTACCACTACGAAAGTGAAAAAAAAACACTCTTCATAGTGC
Organism: Leptura quadrifasciata; assembly: GCA_963675555.1. Taxonomy (NCBI): domain Eukaryota; kingdom Metazoa; phylum Arthropoda; class Insecta; order Coleoptera; family Cerambycidae; genus Leptura; species Leptura quadrifasciata. The sequence goes on from OY776678.1 coordinate 51,249,081, forward strand.
AGATAGTTCTCTAAGTTCAATTTTAAATCAAAAGTTACTGAAGTATGGTGTATACTATTCTCTATGTATGTCTAGTATGTCTCTAAAGCTAGAAAAAGTGAGATCCAAGACAGTAGATACCCCTACTATTTGGTATGGTGTTAAGTTGGTAAAGGTTGTAAATGCTGAATCCATTCAGTAAAGTGGCGATTATATTGATAAATGAGAATGTGTCACTCCCAGAATTCAAGATAACGTCCTTATATGTCAAAATAATTGGTAATAGGTGTAGATTAAATTTTTGTAAATTATTTTCCAGCTTATATCAACGATGTTGGCAACAAACGAGTGTTTATTTAAATTTTTACTCTAATCTCCCTATAAATCTAAACTATTCTCTACCATTGGTATATTTTATTAATTCACGAGTCGATATGCACCAAATGAATCCGAGTCGTTTTATACAGTCTTTTCCCTTGGAAAATGGAACAACCCTTTGTTTTTGCCCTCGGCATGTCTTTAAATCTAGGGTGATCTTTTTTGTTGATGTTACCTTTGTCTGAGAACAATATAGATAATGATTTTGTCTTGCTTCAAAATAACTTTGATGTTGAAGTTGCAAAATATGGATGTCTAATTGACATTTGATAGATATAAATTTTATTGCACGTCAGTAATACCAGCTAGAATCTGTTCCTACGTAACATTTGTCACAATATTAAGATTAATGTCAACTGTATTATCCGATACTCTGTCAGGAGGAGACAAGATTATTCTAACTGAAGTTGAACTATTAACAATGAAGAAAGCACATATTTTGATGACACATCATGAAGAAACAGACGTCATCATCGCTCTATAAGTAATGGAGCTAGTAGATGCAGGTGGGTGCATTGACGACAACAATATTTGTTATAACTTCTACGTTTGATCCAGGCGTTTTAGACTTTTGCTGCTAAATTCGTGCTCTACGAAAAAAAAATTTTTATTGTGTCTATTTGGACGTCCTGAATAACATTTGGTAGTTACGCCACGATACACCTGGGGAATTCGCGAAAATCGCTTCGGAAGGTGGCGGAAATCGCGGATTCGCGACTAACTCAGTTTTTATGGCCCAAAACGGGAACAACACCTATTATAAAAATTGTACATCTGTAAATTCTCTACCTTAAAGGTCCTATACATTTTTTCGTACGCTTAAACGTTTTGGAGATATGACGCGGAATAAGTGAAAAATGCATTTAGTTTCTTTTTTTTTATATTTTTTAAATATTTTGTTATATTGGACAGCACAGAATTGTTGAGACGTTCAAACATGGTTGGGAAAAGGCACTGATCTGAGCAGTGAGGCTGGATAAAAAAGAATGATATTTTGCAGTCAGTACCAACGCAATTACCACCAGGATCAGACATATTGTTAAATTAAATTTTTTGCAATTGTACGAAGGGTAGTGTAGGAAAATGTAGCCGTAGGAAAGTAGGACTGAATTGTTCAACAGCTTGTGGACATTTTCACGGTTACTCCCGCTTGAGCACCTATAATTGCTATGAATGAGGAAATGGACGACGTAGAATCTCATCAGAATGAAAGTAATGACAAGATTTGTCATTGGACAATAACGTTTCAGATACCGAAGAAGTCGTAAAGATTGACTAATTAAAGATCCGGCATGGATTAGGGCTCCTGGGGAAACCATGTAAAAAAAGCGTGCCGAGCATTCTACGTCTAAGGTGGTGTGGAAATGAATGCATATTTTGCCTTATTCACTGTAAATAAAAGTAAATGAAATGTACAAAATATTCTAGTGGAGAATAAAGTTTACCGAGCTTTATAACAGCAATATTTAATATTCATTCTGAGACATAGAAAGCAAGATAATTGCGTAATATGTGGTGCAAAAGAGATTTTCACGAATTCTTCCAGGTGTATCGGGCGTAACTACCAAGTATTATTCAAGACGTCCAAATGAACACATTAAAAAAAATTTTCGTAGAGCACGAATTTAGCACAGAGGTCAATTTTACAGCTAAAACGCCTGGAATAGTTTCCTTGTTGCAACTTACACATAACAAGACGAACCTGCAGGTACAAATAGTTATGGAATCACCTGTTAGATGAAGAATATTGGTTAATATCGATGCTGCACAAACACAAAAGACAAGGACGTAATACCTAATGTTTTGGCTGCGCATATTGTATGTGATATTTCTTATTTTGGAATAGAAAAAACTAAAGTTTTATTAGTTTACAGGGAGGCCTTTTACTTTCACTGATGGGAGTAGAAACAGTACAAATTGATGAAGTTTACAAACAAACTTCGCTGGATACACAGAATTTAAATCGATTTTAGAGGTAATTCCTCATCAGCGAATATGGGTCGAATATGAAAATGATTTTACTTGATCCTCGTACTCTTTATCTTCTAGACTTCAAATACTATACAAATAAATCTCCACAATATTTGTTGTCAATCACATTGATAACCAAAATTTCTATTGCACCGTACGAAATTTTCCAATGGTAGAGTATAGCACCTTGTCGAAGAGAAAATTATGGTTGTTTAAATACAGGAATGTCTTGAACTATTTTTCACATTCAATTTTTATTTTTGTGGTGGAAATCCCTACGCGTCAGTGTTTCCACGTGAACTGCTTTCGCTTTCCATCAAGTCACGGTTCATTCATCATAAATTGGTGTTGGTACAAATTCCCACGTTATCTCTTACATCCCCCATGTGTTAAAATGATTAGGAGTTCGGGGTTAGGTTTCTTCTATCCTCTTATTTTGTCCTTTATTATACGATTTATAACATCTGCTACACTTTCCCAGTTTCCATGCGATTCCAATATGTACCTAATTAAATTATCAGGGTTCCATTGGTCTCCTATTCTTTCGGTCCTCCACCGGTTGCAGTAGAACACGGTATGTTCTGCGTCATAGTTCTCCCCACAGAAAAAAAAATGTTTTCTTAAAATGTTTTCTTAACCGCCTCTCAAGTTACCGAAGTAACCCCCTGGAAGATCTCAAGGATCTTGTGCTAGGTAAATAGAGACGAGGCCCTACAGTTTAATGTGGACTCCGAACCACTCTTGGGGCAATTTTTTTAATGAAAAATTGTTTCGCCTTGCGGGAATAGAACCCACTTCGCTAGGCAACTCAGTTTGCTAGCCAGTCGCTTTAACACACTGAGCTACCATTCCCATATATTCCTAGAACCTTTCCTATATCAAATAGATATTTCACAAAGCTGCCATGTCCCGTGAGAACCTTGGTAAAGTGAAAGCTCATCTTTGCCCCTCTCCACCCACATTTGGAATAAGTCGTCTTGTCCACCTCCCTTTAGTTGACTTACTGGTGGTCGAGAGGTGAGCGCACTTGCCTCTCACCTAAAAGTTCCGGGTTCGATCCCCGGTCGTGGCAGTGGAAAATACTGTGAGATGCATTTTTCCACTATACACGGATATTGGGTGTGTGTCCCTTGTCTCTTAATGTGCAGCCCCCTCCCGCACAAGGCTCTTCTAGAGCCTTCCGGGATAAAGGGGGTCATAATTACATGTGATGTTATTTATTATTTATTATTATTATTTATTATTACTCCAGTCAATCTACTCTGGAGGAGTCTCTCGCTTGCTTCTTGCTTCCCCATCCTTTCATGTGCCTCTCATCACTTTTTGGGCAGTAGATCTATCGGGGGGACCCCCGCTAACATCAGGACTGTATGCACTGCAAACCCTGAGTGCAGCACTCCGCTGTACTCTTTCTAGCCTCCTTCTTGTGCTCTGGCCCGCCGCACCGTCGAACTCTCCCATACTGTAGGTACATACAGTAAAATGGAATGCACCACACTATATGATACCCTTCTTTTGTTGGCCTCTGGCCCATACGTGTTGTTCATAAATCTTCCTAAGACAGAGGTGGCTTTCCCGTCTTTTCTGCTGTCTTCAATTCATGTAGCCCATAGGTTAGCCGCGGGTCTAACCATATTCTTATATATTTTAAGCCCTTGCTAGGTCCGATCTCCACGTGCCCTACTCTTACTGTGAAGGATGGGAGAATATTCAAACTTATTTATTATGGAGGTAGTCATGTTATTTTAAATAAAACGATTATTAGACATATCTCACACAAAATTTCCTGCCATTTCCTGAATACTCACATACCCGCCTATCAGTATCGAGAATAAAAAATCAAAAACATCAAAAAGAGGCTTAATTGCAGTACTACACTTGACTGCCAGACTGCAAAAAATAATTAGTAAACGGGAATAAATTATTGAATATAATTATTTGCGGTATGAAGTTTTAATAAATATTACCTGCTAGACATGAAAAACTTATTTATGGAATAAAAATCGTGGTCATAGAGAAAGCGATTTATTATCTAAATGTTAATTATGATATTCTAGTATTGTTGTATTGAAGTGTACACGTACACATTTTTTTTCAATTTCTCGGGTGAAACGCTTGTATCTACCAAGCACTTACTGAATCGATATCCCAGTATCTGATTTTTGGTTAGGAAGATATAAGAAAAACACATTTACTACTGTAGAATGGAGGTTGTCCTCTAAATCTTGCCGTGGTCGTCGAACTTCACTTAAAGACGTTTGGCTGACCATACTGTCAGCTTCTTCAGATAGGTTCTAAAAACTGAATTTGTTGTGTTACGCTTTTCGTTAGATACCTAGGCGCCGCTTCGCTGATCATTCGTCGTGCTTGCTTCGCTTCGCTGTTCATTCGACGTGTTTGGTTGACCGTGACTTACTGCGGTGCTGGTACTTGGCAATACCAGTCTTCACGTATTACTAAGTCGATACCCATCCTCTCTGTTAAAGTTGTTCCTGTTTTTCATAATTTCCAGTGAATCCCTAATGATTCGCGGATAATAGCGCGTATTCCTGTCTAATATATTGACGTTATCCTAGTAGATTTTATGGTTCTCGTTATTATGGACATGATCTGCTATCGCCGACCTATCCGTGTATCCAAATCTGGTATTCATCTGATGTTCTTTTCTGTTCTGCACTGGATACTCCGTCCTGTTTGTCCGATGTATCTCTTACCACATGTGCACTTCAACACCTTTTGTTAACAACTTGGGGACAGTGTATTTGATCGAGGGAAGCCTCTGCTGCATTTTCGTCACCGTTCGAAACCGTACACCTACTTTCTTCCTATCCTCTTCAGCCTATCTGTGACTCTCGCAACGTAGGGTGCATACGTTGTTGGTTGTTGCTGTTCTTCTTCTGTTAGTCTCCTCTGGTTATTTACTATTCGTTATATATATTGCTTTGACTCTATCCGTTCTTCTCTAAAGCTTTTTTCTTATCGCCGTCGCATATTGTGTTGGTTCTGTGGGGCAAGATTCTGATTAACGCTCTCTTCTGTTGTGAGTGGTGGTAAGATGTCGCATTTAGGTAACGAATGGTGCAAGTTTTCTTTCTGTACACGCCGTGGACCAGCTTGCCATTGTGTGACCTTTTCACTAATACATCTAAGAAAGGTCGGTCCCCATTGTAAATATGATACTTGGATGCTGTTTATTCAAACGGTCGAAGAAAACAGATAAAGATAATTCTCCATGTGGCCATATGATGAACGTATCGTCTACCTAGCGTAGCCAGCACTTTGGTCTATTCTCACTGCAGCGTATAATTGCCTCTTCGAAAGCTTCCATGAATAGGTTGGCTATCATAGGTGAAAGTGGTGATTCCATGGCTGCTCCTTGCTTCTGCTCGTAGAAGTCTCCATTCCACTGAAAATATGTTGTAGACAGGCACAATCGGGCCAGATCAGGCATGTCTTCTCTTAATCCTTTAGGTACAAGTTGTTGGCGTATCTGGTTAACTGTTTTCTCGATTGGTACATTGGTGAACAAAGATTCGACGCCAAAACTAACTCATCATGATGTAACTACTCGTTATTTCCAAGCTTTACAAAATTTCTACGAAGTGTCTTTACGTGGCTACTGGTCTTGCCCATATACTATTTTCCTCACTAGTAATGTTCCTAGGTGGTTTTGATTTATGCATGTTTCGTGTCTCACTTCCTCAGCTTCTTCAACTGGCAGTCCTCTAATGTCGTTCTCAACTTCAGTGATAATGTCTTTCTTGGGTACTTTATTCGGCGCAACAGCGAAGTTCATTCCTTTGGCTAATACTACAGTTGTCTATTCGTCTCGCAGAGGTTGGTCCGTTAAATTAATTACGGTCTTCCTGACGTCAAGTTTAGGTGTAGTTGATGTATATTTCGCTTGAATTTTCTCACATTTCTTAATGTGCTTCTTAGTGGCCTATCTTGTTGAACTTCTGCGTGCTCATAAGTAATGCGATCGACTGTACTCCAAAAATCTTGACTTCGTTCTGTTGATAATAGTAGAATGCAGGTTTTCACGGCTCTTGTCTAATGACGTAGTTTCTTCCGGATCTTGCCGTGGTCGTCAAATTTGATAAGTTCGACGACCACGGCAAGACCCGGAAAAACTACTACATTTACTATTACTAAATATTTTGCAAAAAAATATCTTAATTATTATTCTTTTAAAATATCCAGATACCAATCCATCTTAAAATTTCGACGGATCCTATGACCAGGGATCGGGCTATAATTTTGGCAAGTTATATTCAAAATTGCTCATTTAAAGTTGTACTCGTTGTAACTTTTAATCAGGAAGTCAGAATCTACAATACAAAAAAGTTGAATAATTTCACAAAAAGAAGGGTGCGTTAATTAGAATTAATAATTCAAAACTATCGCAGATGCGAACAAGGCAAATAAGTGGACAATTCTCACAACCAGCATTAAAACAATAATTCTTGTATGTTTTGTCTGTTCCATTTCTCACTATATCTCTTCTCTGTCTAGCCGATAACCGCATTGGTTAAGGCGCGAGGTGGCAATCGCGATTAATCCAATGAATATGGCGCTACCGGGTTCGAGCCCTGACTCCGGCACTGTAGGAGGAAATGGTTGTATGTCAACGTTTTTCAATGTGTAACCCCCTTCCGCACAAGCCTTTGGCTTTTGGAATTGGGGGTTGTCTAATTTCTGTAGTGTTTATTCATTTATTTATTTCTTTATCTTGGAAAGGTTTTTGTTCAAAAATATTATTTCGAGTGAATATTATAATATTTGGATTTCGGTATTTTTTCTAAGAACTTTAACGAATTTTCCTTATATAAAAACGAAATTAGGTATAGAATAAATATTCTAAAAATCATTTGCAAATTCAGTGCGGTTGCTATAATGAAATTGTCTGAAATATATGCATTGAACAAGCCGTATTTATTAAAAACGGTGTGTCACCGAATATTTTTCTATTATCTGTTATCCAATCAAATCAGTGATCCGACATACATAATATGAACTTTTGTTGAATTTCCTGTCATTGAATAATTCATTTTAATAATTCAATTTTAATTAATCCATTGACTTTTATGTGTTAACTGTTAATTAACAATGGTAAAAGATGGAATTTGAAAGTCCTATAGTTATTACTCCTAAATAACTTAGATAACACATTTTAATAGGATGTACTACTTGTAATAACTGTTATATTTTGTAGATAGTACTTTGAACTGATTATTAAAAATTTTGTTGTGGACTTTTCAATAAAATAGGAAATACACATATATGTGCATAATATTTTCGACATATGAGGTGATTCTGGATAAAATAGAAAAATTTTTGAAGATGATACTATCGGTGATTATAAAAAAGTCATATAAATATGTCTGATTCTGAATGGTTAGGAAGATAGTGTTATATCATTCTAAAAATAAAAAACCATGAGGATAACCCTGTCATTGTAACTATTACTTTTGCACTTTGTTTAAAGCACCCTTTGTTTGCATAATAAATAAAGTTTTTGAATGAGGTCAGTATTTGGGCTTCAGGATAGCATGATTAAATCTCTCTGCAAGGTTGAGCTTGTTTAAAGAATGTCTATTAAAATAATGTTTAGTAAAAATAAACCTACTCGAGCGACATTCTTTTTAAATAAAGCAAGTTATTGGACATTGTACATTGGAGGCCATGGCCATGGTCCAGTTAAAAGAGATAACCGCGATGTTTTTCCCCAGAAGGAGAGAACACAATGGAGAGTACGAGAGGAGATAGGCCACATACCGGTATTTACTATAGAAGAGCTGACGAATGCAGAGCAATACATAAAAGATAGGAAAGCCCGCGAACTCCATAGAATTCCATCAGAAGTAAAGCTTCTAATCAAGGAATGGCCACAGCTGACACTGAATATAATGAGCCAGGTGCTGCAAGCGGGGGTTATCTAGAAAAAAACGCAACTGGTGCTCCTGAGAAAAAAATACTACGGAGGCAGTGGCCACTTATAGACCATTTTATTTATTAAATACTCTAGGGAAAAGAAATATGGGACTAAGCGACCAACACTATGTTTTTTTAATGGTATTAAGACATAGTCTATACAACCAGATACACAGTTAAAGTTATCAGCGTCTAAAGAGCTAGCTTTAATTCTAGCGTGAATAATAATTAGATTAACACGATAAGGAATAACAAGAACACACACTTCTCGCCCAGGGGCTTATCAAGGCATTAAAAGAAACATTATAGGTAAGGCCACGGATCGATTACATGACGTTAAACAAAGAATTAACACTTCGAAACGTAATTTTTATAACAGTTTTGTATTTCTCAATTCAATCCATCAAAGATTTATCAAAATTAAAATAATCATAAAATAGTTGCCTAACCAGAGCCTGCCCCGGGACCGACTATGCAACAGCCGCGCTGACGTGGTCGCGAATTGCAGGATCGGTCGGAACAGATCTTGGTCGGCGAAAACAAGAATGAATAACAAACTAACCTAAGTACCTTTTGCAACAAGCAAATAAAATTAGGTAAAATATTATTTGAACATAAAACAATAAAAAATTTTAAAAACAACTTAAAACTACACATACTTTTAATAATTGACTCACTGTAACACGTTCTTAAAAATTTTGTAGTTAACGCAGATACCTCGATTTAAACGAGGCACCTTCTACGAAATTCATTAACGCCGGGCTGCGCATGGCTGGCCTAAACTTTTGGCTTTAAGAATTTTGATTTTCAGAATGTTTTATTTATTTGATATTCGTGATGAGAAGTGAATTTAGAAAAGCAAAAATGTACAACCAGAAAACAAGAAAAAACAACAAACAAAAAGGACACAAACAGAAAGGAAGAGGGGGCAGGAAAGACTTAAAGATGGTTCAAAAGGTATGAAATGTTAGTAAAGGTGGATAGAGTAAGCGGAAGTTATAGTTGGTGAAGCTTGGCTACAGAGGTTGCCGGAAAATCGGTAACGTCTGATATGGTAAGGGGTGTTTAATCCGAAATGGGGCATTATGCTGTCTAATTTGCGTTATGTGTCTTGTTAGTAGACTATCGCCCAGTTTGAATGAATAGAAATTTTGAGAGATGCGTTGGATGTAATCCACTATCGGGGTTATATCGTTGCAATGCTCATAGAGATCTCTGAGGGAGGTGTACCTTCCAGAATTTGAAATGAGGCGCATACATTTGTGTTAAAACAGCTGAAGTTTTTTCATTGTCGTGGCAGGTATGTTGCACCACACCGGCGCCGCGCATGTGATGGACGGTCTAATCACCATCGTGTACAACAATTTTTTATTTTGTCGGTTAAGTCTGTTACCCCTGACCATGAGCAGATACAGAGTGATAGACAGGGAGTAGACCGTCCGTATTGTCTCATTTATATGGGTATTGAACGTCAGTCTTTGATCAAGTCTTACCCCCAAGTATTTCACGCATCTCGTAGTTGGAATTTTGTTTCCCCTGATCGAAATTGGTGTTAAAATTTTGTTCCCAGTAAACTACGCGTGAAGACTATCGCCTCCGACTTCTCAGCGTTCACCCGAATCTTCCACTGGTCGTAATAAGCCGTGGCACGAGCCATGTGCGCCTTCTTCAGCAGCATGTTCGCTGCTTGCACGTTATGAGAATGCGCGTAAATGGCTATGTCGTTGGCGTACTTGGCCAGCTTCGTATTCGGGAACTCTGGGGAGTCGGAGACGTAGAAGTTGTACAACTTTGGAGACAGGCACGATCCTTGAGGGACTCCCGCGCGAATGTCCCGCTGTATTGACAAGTGTATTATTCAATCTAACCCGCAGGAATCTGCCCGTCAGGAACGAATTAATGAGTTTAGTGAAGTAAGTCGGAAAGTTGTAGTGGTGTAGTTTGTAGAGTAACCCTGGGACCCAGACGGTGTCGAACACCTTCTCAAAATCGAGGAGCACCATGGTGGTGTTCTTCTCGAGGTTGTACTGTACTTTGACGTCGTTAACTATCCTAACGACCTGTTGCACCGTGCTCCTGCCTTTTCTGAAGCCAAACTGGGATTCGTCATCGATGTGGAGCTCCTCCTGAACAGTATTTAGTCTGATCAGGATGGGCTTCTCCACCAACTTGGAGATCGCCGACAACAACGAGATGGGTCTGTAGCTGCCGACGAACTTTGCGTTCTTGTTTGGCTTCAGCATGGGAATGACCACGGCACACTTCCACTGGTTGGGCCAGTGCTGTAGCTGCAGAATCGCGTTAAGGATATACGTTAATTGCACAATACCTTTCATTGGGAGATATTTGAGTAGCTTGTACTCAATGCCGTCTTTTCCAGGGGCTTTATTGTTTGATAGGCCTTTGATGATTTGTACTTTTGTATAGCACTGATATTAAGCAAGGTAGAATCTCAGTTTTATTTAGGCAGAGCAGAGATAATTTATTAAAAGGTGTATCTATATTTAATTTTAACAATATGGGTTTAGGAACCATAGGTCTACCATTAAGACTATTAAAGAGGTCACAACTACGGTTCAAGTGGCAAGGACAGGCACTTGAAGAACCAGGAAGCTGTGTGCATTAATGCTGATGAACGTAAAGAATGCCTTTAATTCTGCATCGTGGAGAATCATTATACAGTGATTGGAGGAAAGATGCGTAGTACCATATCTCAGAAGACTGTTCGGGAGCTATCTAAAGAACAAGAGCATAGCACTGCAAGGCAACGAAGGCAAGCAAGAGGATATTGAAGTGACTCGTGGATTTCTACAAGAGTCAGAACTGGGCCCGACTTTGTGGAATCTCTTATATGATAAAGGGCTGAGACTTCAGCTACCGACAAGAACAAAACCCAGAGCCTTTGCAGATGACTTGGCAATTGCTGTCAGTGCCAAAACAGAGCAAAGCCTGATGGGAGTTTCAAACCATACTCACCAAAAACCGAGGCGATTCTGTTAACTGGCAGGAGAAAATGCGAACCCATAATATTTACCTTAAAAGATACCCATCTTGTCCCAGGCAGCAAAATAAAATATTTAAAAGAGACGTTAGACCGAGGTATCACATTTGGGAAACATCAAGAAGTTACTAGAAACCAGAAAGAAAGGCATTGGTGCTAGCCAGACTACTCCCCAACGTTGAACGTGCTAATGTCAGCCAGCAATAGCAGACACTATGTACGGTAATGAACTCAATAATCCTCTACGCAACCCCGGTATGAGTGAAGGTTTTGAACATCGTGCGTTACAAAAACAATATAACAAGTGTGCGGAGGCGGGTAGCAATAAGAATTTGCAGCGCCTACAGATCCATATCGCCAGAGACGGCTTCGTTATAGCGGGGAAAATCTCCATAGAATACCTCGCGGAGTAGAGGGCCATCGTATATGGGAACTAAGCAGGGTTATAAACCAGAATGAGGCTAGAAGACGCAGCATACAAAAGTGGCAGAAGTCGTGGAACTTCCAGGTAAGGGGAATTGGACGAGAAGGCTGATCCCTGACATAAGGTTATGGATGGATAGGGAGTATGTGGAAACCAGTTATCCATTGACCCAATTCCTGAGCGGACATGAGTGTTTCAGTTGACACTGATATGCGATAGGAAAATCTACCACGTAAGGCAGCGTGGGGTGTCACCGGATACAGGGGAACAAGCAGTATTCCACTGCCCAAAATAGACTGACCACAGACTAAGATTTAGACGGAAAGAGGAGGTAGATATAACCAGGGACAATATCGTAGAAGCCATAATTATAGGCGAAACAATATGGATGAAAGCAGCGGAACTGATTCATATGGTCATAAATACCACGGGAGGGGATAAAGGAGGAGAGCAGAGGCGTAATGCCCTGCAATAACCTGAGCATTAAGAGAGGTAATGTTATAGATTTTTGATTTTACAACAGAAAAATAAAAGCTATTTAATACAAATTTAGCACACATGGCACTCGATATAAAAAAAAATGTAACTATAATAGTAGTTTGTGTAATAAAAGTGGATATGATAACCATATCGCACGAGGAAGAAGCATGAGCACGACACCATAGACGGAATGCTTCAATCTTTCGAGTGCGATATGGGTAATCTACTCGAGTTATACAGTATATTTTTTCTACGACCGGATTAAGAAAAAACTACAAATAAGTGGGTTTAATCAAGTTTTAATATACAAACTTAGCATCTGCTTAATTTTATGCTCTTGCATTTACGCTTTGAATGCAAAAGGCTGTAGGTTCAATCCCTTTCATAGCTACTTCTTTTGCCATATATCTCTAACATTTTGTCTGTATATAATAATTTCAGTGAAATTTTAGGTGATATACCGTTTATCCATTCTTCACTGGAATCACTCATTTTTAATCATTTTTTAGCTCAAACTGCACAAATACACACAGACAACTACTTTGACAGCTTACGCACCAACTTGAATTCTTTAAAAGAAATTGTTGCCTATGTACTTAATAGATGAAAGGGGTAAACCGCGGTTAGGCCGTCTTCTCTCGGCTAAACCCGTGTTACCCCCGTTTCCGAGGATCCTGAGCATATATCGCAACCTCTCCTCGCTCAGTAGGAGTCGAAGAGGGGTCTCGACATCACCATCATGTTCAGCATCCTCGAAATCGGGGGTAACACAGGTTTGGCTGATAGGAGATGGCGGATACTCGGCTTATTTGTTTCGAGGGTAGTTTTTGACTATATTGGGGGTTGGCGGGGGTCGAGGAGAGATCTCGACATCACTATCGTACTCAGCACCCTCGAAAACGGGGGTAACACGGATTTAGTCGAGAGAAGACGGTCTACCTGCAATTTACCCCTTTCAGAGGTGGTTCTTAGCCGTTTGGGGGGTTGGCGGTGGTTGAGGAGGGGCCTCAGCATCATCATCGTGCTCAGCATCCTCGAAAACGGGGGTAACATGGGTTTAGCCGAGAGAAGACAGCCTATCCGCGGTTTACCCCTTTCGGGTGTGGTTTTTGGCCGTTTGGGGAGTGGGGTGACCTCGGAGAGAGATTTACCCACCACAGCCATCGTGTTCAGCATCCTCGAAAACGGGGGGAGACACAGTCTCGTTAGGTTAGAAAATATCCATATTTTTCGAGGCTCTGTCCGACTCACAGTATATCCGTTCAGTTCCCGACAATCTTCCCTAGGAGATGAGAATTTCAGGTGAGAATGGAAAAACCTGTGCACGAAGTTTTAAATGATTTGGGATTCTTCTATACCAGGGAATGTTTATTTATTGAGACGAGGTAATCGAGATTTGATACATTTTCTTTTATTTACATTTTTTACAATTTCAAACATTTAATTTATCAAATGTATTTTGAGACAACAAAATATGCTAGTTGATCAGAAACAGATCAATTCACTTTCACAGAAACTGTCTAAATATTACTCTATTTTTTATATTGACCTCTCGATTATAAGTTTCAACTCGCACGAGATGACATATGGCTCGTTAATTTTAAACCATTTCCATCACTTTAGACATTTAAGAGTTACTTACTTCTCTGTAATAGAAGCGCCACTACCTAAACTTTTCTGAAAGTTCAGGGTAGCAGTTTAGTGAATTCAAAATTTTTGTAATTCTACGTAAATATTAAAAGCTTACAATTAACACAAGACCCTGCCTGGTATATCAGAAAATTCAGTTCAATTATTTGATTTAAGTTATGGATTAATCAAGTAAAATCTCTTTAAATTTTTTATCTTTTGGTGCTGGAATTTTATAGAAGTTGCTATAAAGGAATGTCATATTCCTAATCGATTTCATTACAATAGATAGAAAATTCCTCTGGAAGTTCTAGTAGTGAAATCCAGATATAAAGCTTTAAAATCTCCAGCTCGGAAAGTAATTTAACTGAAACCAGCCTGCGTGTCAAGATAGTGTATTAAATTTAGCATTAAATATATTTCAATGTTTAACACAATTTAAAGCAAGTAATTAAAATATTTCACAGTTCCACGTACTGTGAGATGATTGCTCAGCTTAATTGCCCATTTTAAATATTCCTCGTTAATTGTGAAAGTTTATATTAATCGTAATTTTAATAAATCGCCAAAGAGTTTATAAAACAAGATATGTTTCAAAAGTAAACCATTTCTGAAAATTAATTAAAGAGTAATTAGTTACTTGAATTAAATAGATACATTTCGTTGCGACAGACACGAACTTTAGGTATACATAAAATCACGAAAATTTTGTAAAATGTTTAAATGCTACTTGATTTTAATATGATAAAAATATTTGTGACTATCAAAAATGCCTGTTGTTTAAACAAGCCGAAGTATCTAGTTGTTTAAAATGATTGATATTTTTTAGTATTCTATTATATTTTCCTAAACAATAAACTTAGCGAATTTAAATGAAATGGGAGAGAGATTATAATTTTACCTCTGCTAACGCCAGCTTACTAGAACTCTGGATTGTTTACTGGGCTACCTAAGAAAATTGCACTGAAAAGGTTCATAAAACTTTATAATTCTGTAATGCATATAGAACAATATTATATTAAAATCATTTCCAAAATATGCGGATATAACTATTTATTGTTTTTTTTTTAATTTGAAATTATTCTCAATATATTTTTATGTTTGAAAAAGCTCTTTTTGCTGATTACGTCGATGTATAAAACACAATGTGCATAAAAAGTGATATAATTCACGCAAATTAGACATATTAGAAGAAATAATTTATAAAGAAATAATATTTGAGATGTGTACTCCCGATAGGGTTAAAAATAGACATCCGAAAAGTTCCCACCCCATTCAAGAATGGAAAGTCCTTTTTTTGTAAAAAACCACCCCTAACGAGGACTTAACACTGGTTTTTCACTTTCATCTTGTTGGAAGAGAAAAAGTATAGGAAATAAAAAAAATGTCATTAAATTCCGTATAAAAATATATATATATATATAGCTTATCCCCGCCTAATTCGCAGTAACAGCGTCCAAACTAAGAAATTGGAGCGTACAGGTAAAAATCGATCTTACACGAAGTTTCACAGCGAATATCTCAAAACCGGTTACTTTAAGGAGGAAATTGCCCAAGAATTTTATAGAGCGGAATTTTCTCTATAAGATGCATGTTTGATTTCACTCTATTGATGGCAGCTTATGAAATAATCGGAATTAACTCCCTAGTGCATCAGGTTTACTAAACTATGTACGTACCGTTATTTCAAAAAGTTTGCTTAGTAAAAGACTGAATCATAATAAAATAATAATAAACCATAGAGTATATTGTGTTGCAAGGCATGCAATAATTCGGAAAACTGAGATACTGAGCAGATTTTATTTTCTGCTTATAAATTTTTCTACTTATGGTCTTGGGAACTTTACTACGTTTTTCGAAGGTTTGCTACTTCTGGCGAGTGAGTCTCACACTTTTTTAGGGACGACGCAACAAAAAAATAAGTAAGTATTGAAAATAATAGGAATATTTTAAGAAAAACAGGTCTTGTGTAATTGTTCATGAAATTCAATAGTTTACGACGCATTCTCCACGTTGATCGGCGACGTGGAGAAAAAGGGCCACTGTTTGAGACTCGACCCCCGGAAACGAGTTTTCGCTTCAAGCTCGGGCGCAGTCTAAGTGGTAGGACACTCTACCCTCAAGCCGAGTATGCGAGGCTGAGTAGCTCAAGTGGAGAAAGTATACTCCAGAGGTCCAGTTTGGGAAATTAGATGTTCACATACAAACAGTAAAACTCAGAATTTTTCAATAATATCAGTATATTCAATTAAACCTATCATATACAAATCTACGGGTTTACTAATTGATTACCGCCATTAAACTTCACAAGTTCTAAATCTGGAGATCAGGGTAAGCGAGATGACTCAGGTGACTAGGATAGCGTTAGCACAGAATAAATGGTAACACAGCGTAAAATTTATTTAATTTTACACGCTTTCAGCGGCTGTGACTCCATATCTGCGATTTTCAGTCACGGAAAAACCAAAAACCAAATTGATCAAAGTCCTCGTTCAATACTCAGATTTGTATCCCCTCGCTCAGCTGTTCCGGACCTCTAACGCAGATCCATAAGCTATCGCAAGAGCTGGCAATCAATTTCTACCTGCTCCATACCGAGCCTGTATGTTGCCGACTTGGCCTGCCTCTCTAGGTACATATGAGGATGGGATAGAATTAAGAGGATTTCCAGAGCAGCTTACGGTGTGGTGGCACTTACAGCATGTTATTGCCAAATATGCTCGACCCTGTAAACCAAAGAGTACGTCCTTGGTTGTTATTGTAGCCCATTTGACCACCAAAATATGGAAACGTATGCGACTATTGATCTACTCAATACATTTGCTGGAGACCAATGCCTCTGAACTTTTCTCAAATTCTATGAGATACCTACAAAGATAGCCTTGCTTCGTGAATTAGCTTCTGTAGGCGGAAGTTCCATTCATCTAGCATAATACCCAAGTGTAAATTTCCTCTAACCAAAATAAACTCCCACATAATTAAAATAATCACAAGCAATGACCACAGAAGGGAAAAGAACCTCGCATTTTGGGCACCCTCTCGCAATCTTTAAATCCGACCGTTTTCCCCTGTCCTTAGATTCTATTTTTTATCATAATTCACATTCAATCAGTTTTGTTTGTTATGTTGATTTGTTTGGCTGGCTGAGAAGTACGCTGAGAGGAAATAAAAGTACTCAGAATTTTCCCTCTGATATGTTCATCTAGCACTTTCCTCAGCTTTCAGCAGGAAAGGTGTCAGGCTAAATAACCTAAGGGATTTAAGGTTTGGTTCCATCAGTAGAGCAGGTATGAACATACGGGTTCCAAATACTCTGGTCTGAGATATTTACACATCCTACTATTTGTTATACCCCACATTTTTTCAAACATCTTGCAAGGGAAACCGAAATTACATCCTCCCAAGAATCTTTAAATTAAGGCGAAACTGTGCTTTTGAAAAAGAACGTCGTTCTCACCCTTTTAAACCTATTCCCCAACATCTCTTCTTAGAAAAGGAAGTCGGTAATTAATTATTTTATTAAATATTCTATTCTATTAAATTCATGAAGTTTATTTCACGATTTCGCCATTAATATAATAGTACGTCAACTCCTAAAAAGATGCTAATTCAAGATATTCCTCCTTTGTGTCCTTTTAGATACAATCATCCATCATGCTTAAGGGCATTATTACGGTTAAAGTATCTCAAATTTGATTATATATGCTCGAATAGCCCCGAAAGCAACTAGGCGGATTACCTTTTTTATATATTGTTGCATGGATGAAAACATGACTTTGAACGGTTTTAGACATCAGTGTTTCATCAAGACCGCGTATAACAGTAAACACAATGTTGTCTCTTTGCGTTCAACTGAAGCTGCTGCTGTGCAACACTCATTCAGAACGTACCACCAAGTCCAATTTTGGAAAGGAAATAATTATCGAACCAGAAAAATTGGACTGGAATAAAAAAGCTACGGACTTTCTTCTGTCACTACTATAATACCTCGCGCTCCACCAAAACTTATAAAGCTTATCTCCTGGAGGTGTAAAAAAGGCTACTTTGGCGCGTGTAGCTGCAAAAAAAGTGGGTTGAAATGTTCTATCATTTACCTCGAGTGCAACAATTCGTGCGAGAATATTTCTGAAGATATTCTCGAGAATTTGGATGAAGATGATTGGCAAGAAGTGGATCTCGAACCATGGGAACCTGAAGATCCAAAGCTCGAAAACACGGACGAATTGTTGCTTTATCAATCAATCAATCCGCTTTACAAACGGGATTTGAAACAAATTATATCTTTTGTCACGCATGAACTTAACTTTCAGCTCGACTGATAAATATTTTCGTATGTCTCAGACTTGGGTGAAACCCAGGAAATACATTTGACGGATCTAATAGTGACGGTCAAAATGACACGGGCTCCTGGTTGCAGTCAAGCAAAGAAGAAAGATATTTGACATTTGTCATAATTTGTAAATATGCAGTTTTCTTTTTTTTACAAATTAGATAGACCACGCAAACAAAAAATGTATCTCTGTTCTCCTTTTTTCCTAATTTTTAGTTTGACGTGGGCAAAAACTATGCTCAGAACTATTAAATCATGTGACAACTGCCTTGTAACATTATGACACGCATGTATTTTGTTTGTTTTGACCATAAATTTCAATATTTCAATCTTTAACTTGCACTGGAAGAACATAAACGGTGTGAGTGGATAAGTAGAGTTGCGTAATTTAGCGCATGTAGCCCCGCGGCACTGAAGCTCACGTTTCGAGGCGTGTTAGCTCTTTCCCGTTCGTTTTACGTTAAAATGTCAAAAAACCTTTTTTGTTCTAAATTTTGTCTACTTTTCGAATTTTTAGTTATCTTTTTCCTAAAACAAAGAAAAAGAAAGATTGGTTTTATTTTCCAAATTTTTGTGGAGGTTGCAGGAGGAATTTTTGGTGGGAAGTTAAAAATACGGATTCAGTACTTGAAAAAACGTAAAGTAAGCCTATTTCCAGCGCTACCATGAAATTTTCCAGGTAAGGACCCTATATGGTCTCTAATGCCTGGACTATATGCTATTATGCTAAAATAGAAACAAATTTCCGTTTTTTTGAAAAATTCCTATATAATTTAGATGCCAAATTTTTCAAAGCAAGTGCTTTAAGAGGTTCAGAAAAATTATTAACAAAGTGATGATGTCTGTCAAGGAAAAAGAGTATTTTACATGTTTTAATTTATAATTAGAGATTTACGTTATCAATATGGCGAAATTTACCAAATAAATGATAAACTCCACATTTTCTCGGCCATAACTTTTAATTTTTTTTTATCGTAGAGGAAGAACTATGAACTCATTTAATAAAGCTTATCTAATTAGCTTTCATTTCTGTCATTACCGTTTTTGACAAAGATGTCATTAGTTTGCCGTTTGTTATATTTTAATATTACACTATCGGCAAAAAATTCATACCTTGTATTAAAGATTTGATATTGTTTTTGCTCATATTGCGTAATGCCTAGTACACAGTATATAAATGTGTACGATGACCTATTGATATTGAAATAACCAAAACGTTCCCTTTGTGTACAATGATTCAAAATGTAATGCAAAAATATCGAAGTGGATAAATTAACTTTAACAATTTTAATTTAATGGTCTAGTGATTTAAATTTAATATCAAAGGTGCCTTTGTATTTTGTTAAAATGTAGCATATTTCCATTATCGCTTGGTTGTAAATATTGGAATCATCATTTATTTATTATTTATAAATTGAATATGTGTTTGTAACCACATGAATCCCTATATTAGTATAAAGTTTGTAGAGTTAAGATCACTACAAATATATTTCGCCTTTTAACTTCTAACTTCAGGTTAGAATAATTTGCCCGTTTTGATATTTTCTACCACATTCGAAAAATAAAGTTCAGATAAATTATGAAATCGTAGAATTATCTGGTATATTACTAGTGAATTCATGCCATAAATTGACCCAAAATTTAAACTGCAACGTGCTAAATTCTTCTTAGGTTCAAGTAAAGCAGGAGGACTATAATATAAAAAGTTTTTAACGTCATCTTCTCAGCATTAACAATGAAAATTCACGAAAAAAATCAATAAACTGCCTTTTAAATATTATTTCTATTTTTATAATGAAAAACATCAGTTGATCAGAATGAAGGGAGAGAAGAGTGATTCCTATGAAATGGCGAACATATTTTTCCGGATTATTTAAAAGATTATGATAATAGAAAATGAAAATTCTGACAATTTATCGATTTGTTTATAAATAGACAAATAAACATAATTGATAAGAGGAGGTACTTGTGTAGGCTACCCAATGTGTGGTTTTTCAAAGTTCCTTACCTAAAGACGGCGCGTAGCTAGGGGGATGCTCGGTACAGCAGTGGAAAGATAATGCATAGCGTTTTATGCACATTGTGGATTGCATCTAAGAACTCAAGAATTAAGGCTGACACGGCTCTTCGAGGGCATTTTTTGACATTTCGTCGAATAGCTTTCACCTTGCACTTAGACTCTCAGCAATAAACAGACGTAAAGTTAAGATTAAGTGTTTAGTTATGCATTAACAAATGTCGGAAAAGCTCAAGTTTCTATTTTAAATGATTATTTGCTATTATAAATGCTCTCAAGCATTAAGCGTTCAAAAAGTTGTTTTTATTTTTCGAGATCTAAGCACTTTAACAACAAGGTGCCCGCCATTACTAAGCACTAAGCACTTCTGAAAGTAGCAACGGCCCCCACGCCCTAGGCAAATTCGCAACGGTATTCCAGACCGAGATATTCGCTATTTTGGTCTGCGTACAGGAGAATATCCGCAAGAGATTCTAACAAACACATACACATATATAGTGTTAGCGAAGCGGCCCTGGAATCAGTTTAAACTAAATCTTCTTTGTTTCAACCTTTGGGTCAAACTTCTCTGGGTACCTGGGCACAGTAACATTGAGGGTAACGGGCAAGCAGATTGCTCTAATTACAGAGGGCTCTCAGCAGCGCTTGATTGGCCCGATGCCAACCCTGGCTTACCCTAAAACAAATGCCAGAATGTCAATAGAGGTCTGGTCCTACTTCCATTTCGTTGACCTCTGGATCTCCCACCCAGGACTTCGGCAAGCGAAGCTCCTTGTTTCAGGACCCTTGCAAAAGAGGGCAGAGCAATTACTGGTCATAAGTAGAAAGCAAGTTAGAGTCGTGGTAAGTCTTTTGACTGGACATGGCTCTTTCAGAAAACACCTGCTTACCATCGGGGCGGTCAACAACTCCGATTGTAGGTGTTGTGACTCTTAATGTAGGGAAATGTTACCGTCCAGCAAAAAACCAACGGGGAGGTTGCCAGGATGGGAAAGGGAAAGGTATATAATGTTAGTAAGGTAAGACGTTAGAATAAATTTAATAAACCTGATAACAGTGATAACATTACTAACAAAATTATAATATTTAAGTCTTGTTAAATACGATAAAAATATAACAGAACATAATTCTCATTAAAACGTCGTCGTATCTCAAACAAAACAGAATTAGTTATTCTATTTTACCTCAACTAAAAATAAAAACAATAAAATATCTGTTAATGTAAGAAAGTTTAAATAATAATAAAATAATTCTCATAGTTTCCAGATAAAAACTGGTCATATGGTAACGGAGTCATCAGTAAGCTCACTAATAGAATTATTTCCTACCTAAATAACAATAGACCAATAGGCTGTACGTACGGAAAAATGGAATACTCTATTTCTTTGTTTATAACGTGATTCACGAATTTTTTTCCAAATGTCGGTTTTGTCTAGATCGGATAATACGGTTCTTATATTGTCTAGAATTACAGCGAGCGCTTGAAGTCAGATTATGATTGCATTTTCTCAACTCGTGTTTTACACTGCCCCAAATCAATTCCATTGAATTAAATATGCAGTAATATGGCAGTAAACGTAACAAACTATGGCTGTGTGTTTCGCAGATATGGTTTACACCATATTCTTTTTAAAATTATGTTCTTTGATAGTTTTTAATAAATTTTTTTTATTTATATTTTTAGATCTCATAAACTTTATTATATCGTCCATTTTCGTATCATTATTTGGTACTTTATTTAATTGTCGTGAATGATAAGAAGCGTTATCCATAACAATAACTGAATTTGAGGGAATATTCCGTAACAGCTGTTCAGCCAACCATTTTTCAAACAAGTCTGCGGACATATCTTCGTGATAGTCAGCAGAACACTGTTTTATATTTTTGGCTAACAAGAGCAGTGCGCTGGGTACGAACGCATTTTTACTTCCGGCATGCAGAATTATAATAAGTTTTCCCCTTGCATATGGCGCATTTATAGTACAATTTTGAGTCGTGTCTACCCAACCGTAATTAATAGTATCATGCGTATCAAACCACGTCTCTTCAAGATATATTACCATCCTATTTGATTCGCGGTACTCTTTTATTTTACTTAAATATTTCTGTCGAATTTCCACAATACGCCGTGATTTCTAATCTGTATTTTGTTGCGGTAACAGTAACGCGATTTTTGTTATATTTATTCTACACCATCAATGCACATTAATAGGAGAAATTTTAGTCTGTTAAAATAAAATAAATAAGGATAAAATGAACTTTCAGATTTTATTAATTTTTAATCTGTATCAGAAAGTAAAGGTGGTCAGAAGGTGCAGGAGACTACGATAGCGGTAAAGTGCTTTTTGTTATTGTCTTCCAGTTTGGTTTAGGCAAAGGTTATGTTGTTCATCATGAAGTATATAATTCAAAAAGATAAACAGGATTGATGATCAGGAGGTGCGGGGAAGCCACATAGAAAATTAGCTTGTAGTATTATATATCGGAAGTGTTGTGAGGGGGGGGGCTCATATACACAGCGCACTTGTACCTGAATTATTTCTGGACATAGGAAATGTGTTACAAGTCATTGATAACTCAAGAAAGAAAGTGCAGTTAATATTATTTGAATTCAATAATCTGATGTCAGGAGTTACTAAAACTAATAGATATTACTTTAATAAATAGCCAAAAATTAGTAACTGTTTTAATCTATTACAAAGCTAAATTATTTAAAAAAATTTAAAATGATATCGTGCTTTAATTGGACAAATAATAATATAATTTGCCAATTTTTGACAGATGGCCCATAAGTTGAATAGTCGTATTAAAGAAAGAAAGTTAGTGCCTTATTCCTCAAAAAGAAACAACAATGCAGCTACGGACACGTGTTTCGGAGGAGCAATATCTCTGAAACACGTATCCGTAGCTGCATTGTTGTTTCTTTTTGAGGAATAAAGCACTAACTTTCTTTCTTTAATTATTTGACCTCATAACCCCTACATCTTTTAAGTCGTATTAAATTCCCAATTGCCGTTTGTTATAATTTACATGATTTCAAAATTATTATGTAAAAAATTTTCTTGAACCATATGAATTTAATTTAATTTAATTGACACACTAGTGGGTTTTTTAAAATTTCACTCAACCTACATTTTTCTTAGTCGTTTAGTGAAATAAACTGCTTCTTGTTTTGTCATTAATTGTCACGCTTTAATTAAAATTTAGATAAAAACAAGCAAGAACATAATTATATTAATGTGCTGTTGGTGAATCGGGAATGTAAGTAAATTAATAATAAAACTTATGCAACACATTCATGTACTAATTATAATAAATTTATTAACTTCTTTTTAAGTACATAATAAGGATATATGCGTGTTTCTTATTAAATAGAAATTCTTCGTATTTTTAGCTATGCATATGAAAACTAATATATAATTTAGTTATTTAATAAAACTCTTTTAAAATATTTCCATCTAACTAATTATTACACAAACGAAAACTGCATGTTTTAAATAATTTACATTAATTAAGTACAAATGTTCTGCAATACTTCACAAGATGTATTACCAGTACGGTGACGGAACAATGTTTAGTAGGGTTCTAGTGCAAAGGAGAGCATGGCTTCTTAGCGCAATAATTTTAGAATTCACCTGCCGAAAATAAAATAAGCCCAACTTTTGCAACTTTATCTTGGCAGTTTAAGGAACTTGTAAAAAAAACCGATCGATATCGTGCCGGCATTGCAAATTGTTTGAGATCATAGGTCACGAAAATCGGCGTGTCGTGAATGTATCCTATGGTTAGAGGTATAAAGAAAGTTATTACCTACAAAAATTGTATATCGCAAAATTCTCAACAAGAAAGTGAAATTAAGGTTCTTCACCATTATCTTCATCTTTTGGTGAATTTACACATTTTCAGGCTCCCTGAAGTAAAAAAAGTTGCTTTTAAAAAATTTCTGTCTACCGTCTGTAGTCGCACCTAGAGAAAGGTTTTCTCAAATTTTGTATGCGTACTCAGGACGTCGAGACTAAATCGCAAAATCGCTCCTAAATCAAATGTGGGGGGAGTTACTCCCTAGAAACCAATAAAAAATCGAAAAATAGTTCTTTCTCAAATATGGCTCTAACGATTTCGTTCAAATTTAACCTGCTGCTCCCTAAAAATGCAGGGACGGAAATCGTGGGGGTAAGATTAAAATAGTTAAATTATTTCCTCTAAAATGGTTTGAAAGACTTTGGTTAAATTTGACACATGAATACATCCTTGATACCAGTATAAGATGCAGATACTAGTTGCTTCTAGAAAATTCAGGGTGGGATGTTGCAGGGGGTGGGGTTTAAAGAATTAAATAATTTTTTCTCTATAACTGCTCTAACAATTTTGATCAAAATGGACACATGGATACTCTTTTAGCACTAGTATGAGATAACATAACCTGTTATAGAAAAAAATGCAGTAACTAAGGCTAAGATTGAAGGAATTAATATTTTTTCTGGCCGACTTTCATCATATTTTTTTTGGTAGAATTGGAACATGATAAAAAATAAGACTTCGTTTATTCAAATAGGACTTTATTTTGGAATTATTAAACTTTGAAAATATACGCATAACTTAAGGACCATGAAGAACTCTACTTTACCAAGGATGGTTAGTGACTTAGTGGATGGGGCATTTAATTATTATCCAGAGAGTTCAGTTTCAAATCAGATTTTTTTTCATTGCCACTTAATTTTTTGTTTAAATAATTAGTTATTTTTGATTAAATAATCATGTATTCGTCTTAATATTTTTAATTATTTCAAAAAATTCACTGTTTTTGATAATTTAATGTATTATGAAAAATTAATAAATAATTTTAACATAAAAAATTATTAAACATTTCATTATTTAGTAAATGCATTTAATTAATAGTGATTTTTTAGAAATTATTTTTTTATGTTAAAATTATTTGCTAATTTTTCATAGATTAATAAATAATATTAACACTAAAAATTATAAAAAATTTCATTATTTATCAAATGTATTTAATTAGTAATGATTTTTAAAAATGTATTTAATTAATATTGTTTAATGTTAAGAATTATTTATTAATTTCCCATAATACATTAAATACTCAAAAATAATAAAGAAAAATTTATCAAAATTTTCAAAAAATAATGAGTTCGTTTGGAATAATTAAAAATATTAAGGCGAATACTTGATTATTCAAATAAATAGATTAATTAGTAATGAAAAGATACTTTTTTTTCATAAAAGAAAAGTCTGTAGCAGTTGGTCCCAATTCTCGAGACGGGAGAGGGATGCTCTATATACACTGAGCCACTAATCTTCTTCGTTGTACGGGTGTACTTATAATTCCAAAATTTAGTAACTCGAAAATAAAGTTCCATTCTAACAAATGGAGCAAGAGTATTTATGCTCTAGTTGCTCAAATTTTGTATGCGTATTCAGGACGGTCATGTTTCAAGGCGAAGTCGAACCTAGCTGAAATATGGGGGGAGTTAACCCCAAATACCGGTAAAAAAATGCAAAATAATTTTTTTCTCAAAAACGGTTCTAACGATTTTGATCACTCTGTTGAGTCTTTGTGCTGTATTTATGAATCCTTTTGTTTTTTTTTAAAATGAATATTTTTATAGATGTACATCAAACAATGGAAAATATAAAGCGATGGAAACATTAAAACACCCAATTCCACAAATTTATCTCTTGTATCCTCTCTACATCCACGAATCGTAATTATTCTGATCATTTCTCGTTGTAACCCAAAAATTTGGTTACCTTGCGAAGCGTGACTCCAATTTATCACACCATAAGACATATGAGACACTATTGGTTAGTAATAAGCCGTTACTAATATTTTAAAAGTGACGATATTTTTTAGATTTCTTAACAAGAATATATTTTTTTGATATTTTTTTTTGCTACATAATCAACATGATGGAACCAATTTAAATTTGGGCCAAGATATACATCTAAAAATTTAGTTTTTTCCGGATTTTCAAAATTTTCGAGTGGTCTGTGACTGAAAATCATATTTGTGGTTTTATTTTCATTAAGTGACAACTTATTTGATGAGAGCCATTCAACAGAATTTGATTTAGCTTCACTTAATCGTCTTTGTACGACAACCGATTTATTGTCCGATACCAGGAGTGTGATATCGTCTGCAAATAATATCAGTTCAATATCAGGTATGAACTTACTTAGGTCATTTACATAGATTAGAAATAGGGTTGGTCCAAGGACTGATCCCTGTGGCACTCCGCTCCTTATATATTGAGATGTTGAATTTATATTATTCACACTTATATACTGCGCCGTCTGTTATGTAAAAATGATTTTATTATGTTGCAGCTGTTCGTGTCGAATTTACAAAATTTTTATTTATCTATTAGAATTTTGTGAGAAACACAATCAAATGCTTTTTGCAGATCGGAAAAAGTGACTCCAACATAGTCTCTATTCTCATTTTCTTTAACAATTTTGTCTATTAAGTGAGTAATTGCATCATTTGTGCTCATTTTTGTTCTAAAATCTGCACTTGAAAGATAATCTATATAATTTCTATTTACCAAGGGTAATTTTTGTGTAATATTTTCAGCTATGTTTATAAAGTAGTTATTCATGTCTTCTGCGTCTAGAGTGGCATCTACAGGTTTTTTATTTTGTTGCCTATTTTGGTTTATGATATTGCAGAACGTTTTTGAAGTATCACCATTTTTATGTAATATATTATCATAGTAATTGCTTTTGGCTATGTTTATTTGACGTCTGTATTTCCGCTTTGTACTTTTTTAGGTGTTATTTTAAGTTGACATCTGGCAAATTATTATATAATTCAGTAAGTAAGTTTGAATGTCATAAGTTAGCATACATTTTACCTCATTTTATTCAAATCTGAGGTAAACCAATCTCTTTTAGGATTTTTCGTCTTGTTAATTTTAATTTCCATTTGCGGAAAAGCCTTCCCTACCTGTTGGTTTAAAATGTCCATGAAAAGTCCAAATTTTTCATTTGCATCAAGATTAAACATGTCATTTGATGCGCTCACCCAACTCCAATCAGCTGCTTCTAAGTTATTATATAGTAGAAACATACTTGCTTCTAGAACATTTAGGGATTTGGTTTAAAAAGTTCAATAATTTTTCATCAAGAGCGGCTCTAACGATTGATTTTGATTAAATTTAAGAACTGAATACTCCTTTCGTACTAGGATGAGATGACATAACTCGTTGGCCCAAAAAATTTAGTGACGGAGACTGTGAGGGGTCACGTTAAAATAATTAAATATTTTTTTCTTTAAAACGGTTGAAACGATTGTGATTAAATTTGGCACATTGGTAGTTTTTTCTATCAGTATAAGATGATTGCATGATTATTTGCTTCTAAAAAATTTAGGGAGGAATGTTGAAAGGAATATGGGTTCAATAAAAATAAAATTCTTTCCTTCTCTAAAACGGCCCTAGCGAGTTTGATCAAAATTAACACATAAATAAGCCTTAGTACTAGTAGGAGTATGAGTTGCTCCTAAAAAAGGTAGGGACGGAGGCTGTGGGGTTATGGTATAAATAGTGAAATAATTTTTTCTAAATCGGTTCTAACGATTTTGATCAGACTTGGCATACCGGTTTGAAATGCAACTATAACAACAAAATATATTTATAATTATTTTTTAATGCCAGTACCAGGTAGTCCAACCCATTCCTAAATAGGAAAGTTTGTCAGAGTTGTGTCCGACCGATTTTTTCATTAATTTGATTTGTAGAATACGATTGTAAAGTTTCTCGAAGTAAGTCTGGCTCACCCTAGATATAAACTACCAGTGTCTGTAATTTCAAAGCATTTTTCTCCTCTGCTTTTATGTTGTTTATAAAAGTCTGCAACGAGCAGTACATTAAATTGCATTCCTTTATTTCTAATTCGTGCAGTTTCTTTACACACGTAACTAAATTCATGGCTGCCATTTCTTCCCAGGATTTAGTTTAATTTGCTTGCATGTTAGAGGACGTCCTTTATTCCTAAAGCTTTGTTCTACTTTGTCGTGATTTTACATGACAGTACCTATATTTTATGTTACATAAAATGACCCTACAGGATGGAATTTCCTACGCCTTGGCATCTTGTAGGTTTATTTATACTTTGTACCTTCATAATTACCTGTTATTATAGTCTTGGACCTGCTTGTGGGTTGCCTTTGTGTTCATCCACGCCAAAACATTATGTAGTAAACTAGGGAAAATGGGATCACGTTATTATATAATTTCTTAAATGAAGCAACTGTTGCAATAAAATAAATCTAGGATAACGTTTTCTCATCAAATTTTGACAAACAATAAATTTAACAGTTCGAGATTATTTTTATCTTAATTTTGTAACAAGCAGTATGTTGGGAAAACATTAACTTCAGAACGTTTAGAAGATTTACGACAATGTTCCTATAAAATTATTTTATGGATATTTAACGAGTTTATTTACTCTCCGATATATTTATCCGCTATTGACATTTTCATAAAAAGTTTCCGATTGAAACATATTGAGATGAGATAAAGGGAACTAGTTTTCTGTTGAATGTTGCACGACGGGACTTAACTAAGGACTCGACATTGACAATTGAAAGATTCTTTAAAAGAAACTGGTGATTAAAGGTCAAGTAAAAATTGTCATTAATCATAGATAGAACTGAGGAATTATTTCAAACGCAAATTGTTAATTATAATTTAAATCATTAGTAAGTAACCTCGCAAAATTTGATCTTTTCAATAGAATAATTATAATACACACTTGGTTTACTATTTGATGAGTTTTGTTCAGTTTTACCTGATATATGTTTCGGTCTTGCGACCATTATCAAAGAGCCTTAAAAACTAGTTTTTAAGACTCGTTGCAGAACTGAACAAAACTTATGAAACAGTAAACTAAGTGGGTATTATAATTATTCTATTGAATATGTTTCATCAAGAACCTACCGCAGATTCGATCCAATTAATTTTGATCTTTTCAATATAACATCAAGTTTAATCATCGTAAATACTTGGGTGTTGTGAGAGAGAAATAAAATAAATATATAAATAAAAATAAAATTACACAGTTTTACAAACACTCACGCACTACACTTTTTAATTTGGGCTAAACTTTGAGTTTAAAAATTTGATTTCAAAAGGTTTTAATTTGTTTAAATGTATTAAAGGAATTTAGAGACAAAAAATGCACAAAAAGAAATTAAGAAAAAAAAGTGCGACAAAAATACACAAACAGAAAGGAAGAGGGGGATAGGAAAGAATTAAAGATGAGCGAAAGGTACGAAGTATTAGCGAAAAGGTGGATAGGGTTAGCGAAAGGTATAGTTGTTGAAACCTGGCTATACTGGTTGCCGGAAAATCGGTAACGTCTGGTACGGTAAGATGTGTTTAATTCGAAAAGGGGCATTATGTTGTCTAATTTGC
This sequence comes from Leptura quadrifasciata, assembly GCA_963675555.1. Classification (NCBI taxonomy): domain Eukaryota; kingdom Metazoa; phylum Arthropoda; class Insecta; order Coleoptera; family Cerambycidae; genus Leptura; species Leptura quadrifasciata. The sequence continues at coordinate 51,278,658 of OY776678.1, forward strand.
GTTATGTGTCTTGTTAGCGGACTATCGCCCAGCTTGAACGAGTAGAAGTTCTGAGATATATGCTGGACGTAGTCAGCTATCGGGATTATGTCGTTGTAACGTGAGTATAAGTCTCTGAGGGAGGTGTATCTTCCTGAATTCGATATGAGGCGTACAAATTTGGGTTCAAGCACTTGAAGTTTTTTCATTTTCGTGGCCGATATGCTGCATCGCACCGGCGCCGCGTATGTGACCTGACCACCATCGTGTACAACAATTTTTTATTCTGTCTGTAAAGTCTGGTACCCCTGACTATAAGCGGATACAGACTCCTGGACAAGGAGTAAACCATCCGTATTGTCTCATTGATATGAGTGTTGAAGACAGTCGTTGGTCCAGTCTGACCCCCCAAGTACTTCAGCATCTTTTGGTTGGAATTTGTTTTATCCAGATCGAAATTGGAATAATAATTCTATTCTCAGTAAAGCGACGCGTGAAGACTATCGCCTCAGACTTCTCAGCGTTCACCCTAATTTTCCATCGACCGTATTACTCCGTGGCACGAGCCATGTGCGCTTCAGTGACCTCTATACTGGTGTAGAATTTACTGGTGCGCCTTCAACAGTATATTCGCTGCTTTTGCGTTGTTTGAGTGAGCGTACGTGGCTGTGTCATCGGCGTACTTGGCCAGCTTCGTATTCGGGAAATCGGAGACGTACAAGTTGTACAACTTCGGCGACAGACACGATCCTTGCGGGACTCCCGTACGAATGTCCCACCTTGTTGAGGGTTTTTTATTCACCCGAACTTGCAGGGTTCTACCCATCAGAAACGAGTGAATAAGTTTTGTAGTAGAAAGACTAAGTTTTTCCTCCCAGACTAAAGCTTACTTGAAACAACTAGATTTTATCAGCCAGTTTCATTAGAATTTGTAAATATTATCTAGGAGAACTGACCGATTGTGGAGTTGATTTTAGATTCAGCTGATTGAAGGACCTAAGTTAAGAATTTTATCATCACTTTTCCATGGTACTTTTCGGGAAGGCCCTAATTTGAAGAAATCGTTAAAATTTTTTTAGTTTATGGTGAACTCGATACCTACTGAACATATTCCGGCATTGAAATGAAATTCAGTTTTTCAATAGGCAAGCGAAAAAAAATGTTTTGATTCTTTTGTTTCGTAAATCCAGGGTACGATATATGAAAACTTCATTTCTAAGGGATTTTGAGCATTTTTTTGAGGTTATGAATGACCTGAAATCTACATAATCAATTCTAGAGTCAAACGTGTATTTAGTTGGTAAAAATAAACATGTGAACAAATGCTTTACATTATTTCATTCTGATAAACACACCTTGCAATAAGCAATAATACCTGTTATCCGCATTTTTAGCTATTTTTGTTTTGGGTAATTTATTTATTTATTTGGATACTACCACCCAACAGGTAACTATTTACAGGGTGGGAACATTACAATGAAGAATATGTAAATATTATAATAAACAGGTATTACAATATAACAACATACATTATAATGATAAAAAAGTAAAATAAAATAAAAAACACATTAAGACAGAAGTACAGCAGACTTGTATAGAAAGCGAAACTTATAAATTATAAATTAAGTTGTTTAATTGAACGAAAGCTACAATTGAATATATCAAGCTGATTTTGCAGTAGATTATAATTTTTACACATAAAATATAGAGGGGGAAATTTTTATAAATTAGTTCGAGGTGTAGGAAGGTAGAATGTTTCACAATCCCGACTTGTTATACGAGGTATGTGAAAATTCAGTTGCTTCAAAATGAAACGGTAATCAAACATGCTATGCACAATTTTGTAAAGAAAAATTATTGAATGTACTATTTTTCTATTTTTCAAGTTAGACATATGAAATATTTCCAACATAACATTTTGCGGACATCCAATTATTGGATAAATATTATCTTCAATAAAGCACAAATATTTAACAAAACGGCGCTGAATATTCTCAATACTATTTATATAAGTAGCATATCCCATACCCTGGACACCATATCAATGAGCAGTATTCCAATTTTGAACGTACAAATGAATATCATAGTAGTTTCATAATATCAGTATTACTGGACCCTTTGCAATCTAATTATAAAACCTAAACTCTTTAAAGTCGATGCGAGGGTGAAATTGATATGATCTTTAAAACTTGGGCACTTATCAAATATAACTCCAAGATCCTTTACTGTATCCGGTGTCTGCAATTTGATCGTTTATATGATAATCCTAATTGATAGCTTAGAGTAATCTTAAAATTATTAGCCAATTGGCAAATTTTGACCTCATATTCGGATTCAGCGAGCGATAATGCATAGGAATACTTAAGGTCATATTCTTTTGATGTTTGCAGAAAAACGTCTCTACTGGCCAACAAATTACAAGAATTCAGTTACAGTACGAAATTTAAAAAAGAGTAATTAAGAAATGCATTTATATAATTTACCTTATTCTCCACGCATTGTGTATTTTGGACATTTTGGTGCAATAGTGTGAGTTCATATTTTTCTCAGAAATTATAATGGTTTCCATTTCCAGCTTTTTTGTGTTTTCCATGAACAGATTTTTGTTTTTCACAGAAGGTTCCAAAGGTTCAAAGGAAATTCCATTTTAGTATTGCATATTCCACTGCAAATCTAAAAGTTTTTAAAGGAATTTCTGTTTGTCGTGTCTTGTTTGAAGTAACATCTTATTTTAAAATAAATCGAACGAACTTGAATTTAAATGTTGTTGAAGTCTCCTTTTGTCACTTGGTTCCTTATTAGTCCAGGAAATATCTTCGCACCAATTGGGGAAAATATTCTCAGTCGATTTTTTGCATAATTTTATGCAAAATGGTCCCGTGAAAACAAATCTGCATGTTGCCAGGTCTAAAAATGGGTAAAAATTTGTCTAAACAATTTTTTTAAACAAATTGCAAAAATTGTTTATTTTGCTCCGGACAAGCGGAGATTTTGAACAAAAAAGGTCTCTTGTAACTTTTCTCTAAAGTTAATAGTATATTATCCTGGACTATATTGAGAAACTAAAAAAAATAGATACCCACGCACTAAATATTACAATACTCAAATATTTTATTGCAAGAAAATTCTAAATTTTGCAAACCTTGATTTACAGCTTCAAAATTAATTTACGTATCAAATAATTACGGGAAACTGAAAGTGACTGTGAGATATGTTAGGTTAGGTAAAACAAAGTGCCAATTACAAATTCGGTGTTTATCTAAATAGAACCTGTCGCTTAGTTCTATAAAGCTAAATAGAAAATTAGCTTTTTAAAGGATTGGTGCTTGGTTCCGTAGCTTATAGGTCGCGTCATGTTTCCTTGTCGAGGTTTAACCAAACAGCGTAAATAGATATTAAAGTAGTTTGATTTTATTGAGCCATTTGTTTCTTTTTGGCACTTGGTTCTTTTTAGATAAGCGATATATAATTAACTAAAATAGGACGAATTTGATTCTTACCAAGTTTCTCATGTTCCCGATGTCAGAATCATTTAAATTTATATTTAAATTAGTATTAATCGCATTCATTACGTTCTCATTCTGGACTTCAAACAAACCAAAAAAATACTACATTTTTTCTTTCATTATGTTTTCTAAGGTTTTAATCTTTTCTTGTAGTTTGTCATGTTGTCTTGTCTTTAATTTCAGACGTTTTTTTGGTTAGACACAATATGTGATAATTTAATTTTAAATCTTTACACCATATTTTCAAGCGGAGCATTGGATTATTATTTGACATTTTTGTTCAATTATCGAATGCTTTACAAGCTTGCATATAATCTTGTGGGAGCCGTCACAGGCACGTCTAACTCACTGAGTACGCGTTCACAATGTTGTTTAATCTCAAGAACTCTAAATGTTATGAAGAAATAACGAAACTGTAGGCACTTTACTGAACTTATTAGTAAATAAAATCTATAACTATTATTATACGTTCGTTTTTATTTCAATATTTCATATCCAACAAAAATTATGGTGCTCACAAGACACGATAATACACCAAATATTCATTCATACCTTGCAACGACGAAAATAACTTTCGACGATGATTTTTAAAAGTAAAGCAATTATAGTTTCGTTCCTTTAATTTTAAAAGAGACCGTAAATATTTGGAGTGAAAGTTATCGAAATTCGCGAAACTTTACTCATGATTATATAAATACCCCGTCTCATCTTATTTCATAAATCGCAGTCAAGACCAAATACTCATTACATTAATTATTTAAATCTGAATTAATACACATAAACGGTACAAATCAATACAAACTAATAAATTAAGCTTAAACCTGATTTTAAAGTTCTACTGGAGATGTTTACGATTTCTTACACTGATAAAAATATTAGTCAATTTATCAGATGTTGCATTATAACAAAGGTGATCATATTTTTTTCAGAAAAAAGTACAATGATAAAAGTAGCTTTTTACGAAAGTTGAGGTTGCTTGGCCTAAAAATGCGCCGCAGGTAAAAATTTTAGATCTTTCAAGGTCAGGCCTTAAATAAAAAGTTACAAGTTTTATTTAAAATAATATTGTCTTCGAAATTTAGGTCTCGTAGGCACAATGCTTAAAAACATAAAATACCAAATATATTTGTATCAGGTAAAAAGACCAAGTATTCTATTATTCGAATACAAAATATAAGAAAATAACAAACATGCTCTTCAATTTGCTGTCGACGCGCTTGCCACTACAAGCACTTGAATCATCACGTTGGTACCAGTAGAACTTTTGGAAACGATTGCTTTCAAAATTTACGGTCTGGCTTTTGGAAACTGGAACATTTCGCTGCAACTTTCATTGATGTTCGTGCGGACTTGTATCACAGCCTTTAGTGTGAATATCTCCATTTACGATTTTTCTGAACTCCAATAGTTATTATTATTGGGTAACAGTCGCTTAATCTACGCACTTGTCTCATGAAAACAAAAAATAAACTCAATATAATCTCCAATTTTTTAAATTTATTTTGATTTTATTCAGACACTCAAGTCAGGTCAGCGATCTTCAGTGCGATACTGCAAATATATTCGGAATTCCAGTCGGCAATTTTGTTTTCTGCAATGTTGGCTTGCACTGTTAGCCGAACAGTTCGTCTTCATTCAATACCAGACCCATATAGTCCTTAAAAGCCTCACATGAACAAAAAAAACTTGATTTCAAGAAACATTTCTAAAATTCACACGTTCAAAAACATTCAGTTCATTTAAGTTCGAACTCCAGTGTTGCAATAAGTCGAATTTTTTGCATCTCAAGAAAAAGAAGTACATTTAGGTACTTACTGAACCTTTTAATCCGAAAAGAATGTACTGTCAAACTAAAAGAAGTACATATGGTTACCCTAATTATAGCTATTAAGCCCTGAAGAAGTATGTGCCAAATAACCAAAATGTCGGCAAAATAGTGTGTTTCTTTTTTAGCACTACTGGGTATATTTTATTGTGGTCTGTAAATGTAGGGTAGAGAGATCTTAATAATTGATAATCGGCAGATTTACAAAGTTCATGTGTCCATGGGGGGCTATGACCTCCCCCCCCCCCCCTTAGGACAGCCACCGCTACTGACGCACGGTACTGACGTCCTGGGATGTCTGTGTACGTTTGTGGATGAGTAATGACATCCTATCCATATCTGTGGATGGGTATCACAGGTCGCAAGAAGTTCCATCACAAGGCTGCAGTGATGCAGTATGGGAGGTAGCGTTCCCAACGTCCTGGAGCTTTAACCCAAGCCAAAATGTGAGACCCCGTGCCGAGGGCTGAGTGGCCGCAGGGTAGAAGATGCGGTCTCGAACGGTTCCCTGGGAGCACCAGGCGGCACCCCCTTGTATATAATCTTACTCGGTCATGCGGAGCTCTGGTTGAGTGGACCTTTATTTCCGTAGCTCTTCGTGGGAATTATGTGGAGAGAGATAAAAAACAAAACAAACAGACCGGAAGGCCAACCAGAAGGCCCAGGTGCTGTGAAGGCAGAAATGTCGAAAACACAGCCAGAAGGCCAGGTTGCGCCACGGGCTAAAAAGCCAAAGGAACCTAAGGGCCAGGGAGGCGCTCGATCCCAAAAATCCAAGGGAATGAGCATTAGGGTCAATTCTGAAGAGAAGGTTGACCTAATGACAGACGCGAAATTGCGAGCTGCTTCTCTGTCTGGAGTCTCAAAAAAGAGGCTCCAAAATCTTGTCAAAGGTGGTCGAGATTTTCACGAAGCTAAAAGGGCCATAATCAAGAATAACTTTGGCAGGGTTCAAAAAGGCCAAGTAATGGCAAAAGATCTCAAGAAGGCTATTCAAGGGCCCAGCGGGGTAAAGAAGACGGACCAGGAAGGCCGAACCAAGGCCCAGAAAAGGCTCCGTCGGGAAGCCGTCACACTTCTCAGCGGCCAACGGAAGAAAAAGAGGGCAAAATTGGAGGAGCTATCCTTGAAGGATGCCCTCTCCGCCGTAAAGGTCGCGGTGGTGCAGGACGATTTCCCGATGGAAACGATGGAGCAGGAAAGGCTAAAGACCGTCCAAAGCTCCATTATGCAGACCTACGAGAGTATCCTTGTACGAGGGCCTCAGGTGCGCTTTGCCAAGTGAACATAAGGCCAGGCTACCTCTTGGTGGCGTGCGCGGACGAGACAAGCGCTGCATGGCTGCGGAGTGTTGTCTCCACGCTCCAGCCTTGGGAAGACGCAAGCCTCAAAACGCTGGAGAGGCACAGCATGCCGGGGCTGTACGCGTGCTACGTGTACGTCGCCGACGAGAAACGCTAAAGGCTGGAGGCCAACAGAATACTCACCAGACTAAGGGTGAGTAACAAAGGCCTAAACACGAATCTCTGGACGGTGTTCGCAAAGACCCCGTCCGAGAAGGGGCAAGTGTGTGTTTTTCCATGGACAAGCAGTCCATGGAAGAACTCAAAGAGTTAGATATGTGTCCCTATTTCGGAATGGTAAGGATTAAGTTCCGCCCAAAGGAACAAGGACCACATCCTAGTAAAGAGCAGACGGGTATAGGGTGTCAAAGCCCAGAAGCTTCCAACCAAGACCCAACCTCTGGAAGGCGAGCTCCACTCTGACGAAGAGGACGAAGATTTCTCCGGCCAAAGTGGGTTGAGCCCGCTCAGGAGGCCTGGCGCCCAGAAGCGGACACCTACGGAGGTCGGGGAGGACCTGGCACCTTTGGGACCTTCACCCTAATAAAAGAAGAAATCAGGGTCCTGCAGGCGAATCTCCATCATGCGAGAGCTGCTTCGGCTATCGCATATCGGAGATTCGAGGAAGAAGGCATCGACATTGCCCAACCGCAGGAACCCTGGATAGTCAAGGAAAGGCCGGCAGGCCTAAAGCCGCCACAGGGTAAGTTGTTGTACAATACACGATCTAGGCAATCCTCGAATAAAACTGTGCATAATAGAACGATAATAACACATTTCTGTTAGTAACATTTCTCAATCTATGTAACGCGAAACATACAAATGGAAATTTCTTACATAACTCATTAATATGATTTTCCCAGGTAAGAGCATTATCAATATATATGCCCAGAAATGTTGTCGATTTTACTTATTTTACGGATTCCCCATTGATTCTAAGTAAATGACTTTCCTGATAATTTAATATTCGTGGAGCAAAATGGCTAAAGTTCCGTTAATCAGTAACTTGTCACTATTAAACTTGCTGACAAAATCATTAATATTTTGTTAAGTGTCTTGGACTAAATCCTGTACGTTATCATTTGCAATTAGTAGCGAATTATCGTCAGCGAACATACATAAAAGACATTCATCGACAATGTTAGGTAGGTCATTTACAAACAATACAAATACAAGTGGCCCCAGGACAGATCCCTGGGGAACAACGCATGAGATTTCCAATTGAGTAAAACTAATATTATCTATTTCAACAACTTGTTGACGATTGGAAAGGTAGGATCTCACCCAGCTACCCTTACCGCGAAGACCATATTTTTCTAGTTTTTCTAAGAGCAAGGCATATTTGCTCAAATCCATGAATACACCAAAACATTTCTCAGTATTATCTATCTTGTAATAAAGTTCATTGAGGAAGTCATGTATTGCTGCCTGAGTAGATCTACCCTTTCGAAAGCCATGTTGTTGGCAACTCAAAATAGCATATGCACTCTTGCTGTTTATATTTAAGAAAGAGAATATAAAAATGAATAGAAAAAATGTTTTATTTCTTCTTATAACAATTAAGTAAATTAGGTAGACAAAAACAATAAATACAAAGTGTAAGATTAGACTTTATTTTTATCTCTAAAAGAAAATAAGTCATAGATATTTAACTTTTCACTAGTTTCATTAGTTATTGCACGGTGGTATGGTTTAGTCTACATGAGCTATATTTTTATCATTCTTTCTGAAATTAAGGTGGCAATGGTGTGTCTTTAAGTGGTTGAATTTAAATTTTGTATTTTTTTAGTACATTTCTACTCTCCCTAATATGAATATTTCGACTTGTGTTACACTTTTACAATACCTAATGACTTTTATTAGAGTGATGGGTTTTGCACTGTAAATGATGAAAACACTCACTCACATAACTACTTTGTTTTTCTGTATGTTACGCATTACGTCTTGGTGCATATATTTCTTCATATTATTTTTAATATAAAAAGGGCGTGATACGGAATTGAATTTCAAAACGTGTTAAAAATCAAATAACATATTTTTATCTTTGCCGTTTACGCCTATCGTGAATATCTACGATATTGAAATACAAACTATAAATACAAATATCTACACAAATAAAAGTTTGTTTAGGAAATGTTTGTCACATCCCGATGATACAGTTTATTAGATTTATTTCTGAACTACAGGAAGGAATAATATTGACTTTCACTTCTTACTTCCTGATATCCATTATTAGATCTCTTGCACCTCAATTAAATGCATACTGAAAAACAGTAAAATACTCTGTTACTAGAAAAAACTGAATTTATTTAGTGTGGCTGTTTAACGAAAGTTATGAAATTTAAATATCATCCAAAGTAAATATTCCATTTTACCACTTTCGGTTATAACCGAAATAGCAACCAACACCAACCATAATAATAATAATAATAATAATAAAACCTTTATTTCCGTAGACTTTTACAAGCATTAGAATATAGTCAAATTGGTCAAGTTACACAAGACATATACATATATAAGTTTGTCAATAAAAAAATAAATTAGATACAGGATAATGTAAAAAAACAAACAAATGAATGACTAACAAACAAGACATTTCAAGATATTAACTTTCCATAGGGAAAACGAAAACAAACTCGAGGAAATATTTCCTCTGTTGTCAGCTGGTATTGGTAAAATTAGTCCCTAAATACTCATCGACTGAGTAAAACGAGTGTTTGAGTAAAAGTGATATTACTTCTCTTTTAAAAAGATTAATGACATCTATTTTCTTGATGCGCACAGGTAATTTATTGAATAATTTTATAGACATTAATTTGGGACCTTTTGCAACGATGGATAGGGTGTGAACTGGTATGTTGAGATTATAATTCTGTCGCAGATTTTTATTTATGTCATTTCTGCTCTTAAATTGCTCCAAGTTTTCTTTTATATACAATATACAGTTGAGAATATATAGAGAAGAAGCAGTTAGAATTCCCAGTTCTCTGAAAAGAAGTCTACAAGAATGACGAGGAGATTTAAAGGACATAGTACGTACAATTTTCTTTTGAAGCGTGAACACTTCGTTAAATCGAGAACAGTTACCCCAGCAGATTATACAATAATTTAGACAAGACTGTATATGAGTAAAATAGTACATTTTTAAAATATGGATATTGACAAAAGAACGAAGCTGCCATACGACAAAGCAGTGGGTAGATAACTTATTATTAATGAAGTCTACGTGCGTTCCCCAATTTAAAAGAGGATCCATAAAAACACCAAGGAATTTAACGCTATTGTTTTGTTTTACAGAACAGTTACCAATTCTAACTAACATGCTGTAATCTGGTTTCTTGGTGGTAAAAAGTAAAAAATCTGTTTTTATATTATTCAGTGCAAGACCGTTACCCTCACAGTAAGTTTGCATCGAACTAATAGTGTCACTAGCTTTATGGCTGAGTTCGTTTATGTCATTTGAGTTAACCGCAACGGTGGAATCATCTGCAAATAGCATTATAAAAACATCTTCTATGTGAAGCGCGATATTGTCAATAAATAAAATGAATAATAAGGGTCCCAGAATACTCCCTTGAGGAACGCCCGTAGTAACCTTGAGAGAATCAGACGTACCGGTTCGACCAGCATCTCTTAAGACAACAAATTGAGTTCTATCCCTTAAATAGGACTCTATCCAAGTTAAGGCTGGACCACGGATTACATAATTTTCGAGTTTATCCAGTAGTAAATTGTGGTCGACCGTGTCAAAAGCACGTGTCAGATCAAAAAATAAACAAGCCGATTTTGTTTTGTTTTCAAAGTTGTTTAAAATATAGTTGCAAAGAGTTAGAACAGCATCTTGTGTTGATAGACCTTTCCGAAAACCGAATTGATATGATGATAATAAATTCTGACTAGTAATAAAGTTGTTTAATCTGACATAATAAGATTTTTCAAATGTTTTTGAAAAGGCCGATAGGAGAGCAATACCTCTACAGTTTGAAATTAAGGTTTTATCATTTTTCTTGTGAATTGGTAATATTAAAGATGTTTTTAGAATACCTGAAAAAGTCCCCTCAATAAAGGATAGATTTATGAGGTACGTTAAAGGCTCAACAATGTATTCCGCTACTTTATTTAGGAATGAACACGGTATCTCGTCATAACCTGAAGAGTTTTTTGTGGAAACAGATTTTATGATGTTTAGCATTTCGTTTGAACTGAACGGGAACAGAAAAATTGCATTGAGGTTAAAAACCTGTTTATTATCACTTAAAATATGGGGCATATTTTCCGTTAGTGTTTTTATGGAGTTGATAAAAAAGTTATTGAATGCATCTGCAGCACTTTGCAAGTTGTTTATGTCATTGCCATCCGAGGCAACAAAGTTTTTAGGAAGTTCCTTTTTATCATCACTATTCTTGATGATTGACCAGGCTGTTTTAGATTTGATAGTCGAATTAAGAAATTTAACTTCATAATAATTTTTTTAGCCTGTTCAATTTTAACACGATGATTTTTTTAAACATCTTATACCTAAGATAAACTTCGTTATCTTCTGATAATTTGTAGATTTTGTGTAAGTCTCTTAGGAATACTCCTTCATTTATAATTTCGTTTGTGATCCATGGTTTATTGTTTTTATTTTCATTTTTTTTGATTTTACATAATTCTAATGGAAAAGCCCTATCCATCAGTTCCAAGAAGGTATTATAAAAGTTAGTGAAACTAGTCTCACAACTTTGCTCTTTAGCCATAAAATTCCAATTTTCTTGCGATAATAAATATTTAAAATGGTCTAAATTGTCTACGTTATTAAAGAATCGTTTGAGTTGATAAGCCATTTCTTCTTCATTTGTGTTACGGTTGCAACAGAAGGTAATTAATTGCATAAAGTGATCAGATAAATCCGAATATATTATTTGTGGATTTAATGAGTTTTTATCGACATTTGAAAAAATATTATCAATTATGGTTTTCGTTTCCCCTTGTATACGTGTAAAATCAGTTATACATTTATTTAACCCAAAACAGTTAAGAATGTTACATAATTTTTTAGCGTTAATATCCTCAACACTATCGTCAAAGTTAAAATTAAAATCTCCACAAGAAAAGTGGGAGGGTTGCTAGTAGCAATAGAATTTAACAGCATATCCATTTTGGCTATAAAATATTCTGCATCCGTAGCTCTACTAGACGGAGATCTATAGAAACAACCTACTGTGATACAACTATCCACCAAGAGAATTTCAATTAAGGCATATTCAAATAACATTTCAATTTTTTCCACACTAGAAGCCTTTATCCTAAAATTAAGCTCATTTTTGATAAATATTGCGACCCCACCGAATTTATGGGTTTCTCTGCAGAAATAGTCGGTTAACTTATACATTTCCAAATTTATAGCAAAAATTTGACTTTCATTATAATTGATTTCGGATATACAGACAATTTCTGGAAAGTCTAAACTTTGGATTAATAACTCAAACACATCTAATTTATTACGAAGACTTCTTACATTTAAGTGACAAGTTCTTAGACTGTTTAAAGTTAAATCCTTGTTACTGGGCAATGGAGTAGGCGGAACTGGAGTAGTGAGAAAATTAGTAGCATTTGCTATGGAGTTGTTGGTTCCGAGGCTGCTGCATGGAAATTTCGTCCCTTAGGAAAGTTGAGGCGATTTACGACGGCTCCTTCAGCCCAGATTTCAGGATCATAAACATCCTTGACATCCTTGATAAGGCAGTCACTTGCTTACTACTTTGATACTAATAAACATCTAGTATTAAAAATAATTGCATTTTTTAAGAACAGTGAACTATTAAATTTTGACATACGTTGATATCATACAGTTGATTCTTAAGTCGTTCCCTATTACACGATCATGATTTCCATTTAAGAAGATATAGATTAGAACTAAAATAAATGAAGCCAGTAGTTACAGATGTCAACGACCTCAAAAAGAACTTGACACAGGTCGCCAAATTACGAAATAAGTAAATCAATAATAATAATAACAAAATAAGTTATCCTGGGGCGAGTGTAGATGCATCTTTACTATGTACATACTTAGAGAACGTTAGACACGACGATTAGTACTTAGATGGGTGACCGTTTCAAATGTTATAGTACATTTTATGGATAAGCAAAAAACAAAAACAAAAAATTGCTAAATTAACAAAATAATTTCACAATGGCAAACAATGAAAAAAAGTCATCTGGATATTTAAATTATCAAAAAACCACATTCGAGGTCAGCAAAATCTGAAAAAATTCACTAATATTCGCTAATTCCTAAATAACACAAATTTATAGATACCGAATCTCTATCATTCAAATTAGTCATTTTACAAATAAATCGTTACAAAAGATCGACCTAAAAATACCGCTCCCATTTGATAACCAACAATATCAAAACTACTTTCCACGCCCCCATTATTTTATTTCACTTCCACAAATATTTTATAATCATATCTTAACTTATTTTCAACTTCCAATTCAGTTTCCTATTCGTATATTTAATCGCAGTTCATTCAAGTTCACAACGCATCAACATCATATTCGGAATCCTTTTCAATATCAACTCTCGCCTTCTTTCGTTCACCCCTAAGCATCGACACTATTTCATATAATGTTCAACTCTTCGTGCACAGACCTTCGTGACAACTTTACGGGGTTATTCTAAAATTAACAAATTTCTCTAACTATTTTCATTAATAACTCCTAAATTAAAACAAATCCAAATTACATACTTATACTTAAAAAAATTCCTTCTCAACGCCGACACGGTCATATATTTTTGAAATCAGAATTTTCCGTTTTCCTCGAAATGATGCAATATTGTGCAATCGTTGCCCATATTGAATGGCGGGGGACGCATCCAGACCTTTCCAGCTCTCTGCACACCTAAGCCCCAACGAACCATACAAATAGCTGAGTGTAACGAGCTCTGGCTAATTTCGAAATCGCCAGCAAGTTAAAGTGAAATTAGTACGTTATTTGTAGTTGTTTAAAGACGATTTTAAATGTAATAATTTTATATACTAGTAAAAATCAGTCCGGTTCTATTTAACTTAAGTTGTAGCTTCCCATCGTCTAGTCAGCTTCCTACTTCGGCCATAGCCTAATTTTTCTGAGACGAAACTGTCGAGATCCAGCTTCCTTGGCCGAAACCAAGTAAAAAAGAGTTTTTAAATTAAATTAAATCGCCGTTGCGCTTAATATACAGGAAGTGAATTTTTTCAGAACATTTTAAACTAAATCATTTAAATTCAATTTCTTCGCAAAATTCAAACACGGCTTAATTTCTGCCGTCGAATAGTTACCTATTCTAAAAAATTTGTTAAATAAAAATATAAAATTCTCATTTCATTTGAAACTCTGTGAATTAATCTTAAATAAATAATTTGTTCGTTTGGTTAAGTGTTATTATTTCAAGAAAATCTATATACAGGGTGTAGCCTTCGACCTTGCTAGAGACAATAACATCCGAAAAAGTACTAAATAAACTAAACTTTAAAACTAAGTGCACGAACACCCTCAAGGGTCTCTACCAAAGCGCTCCAACTCAAACTTTTTAAAATTTTCAATCTTGAGGGTCCCGTATGTATTCACAAGGAAAGCCGCGTCCTCGTTTCACATCTTCCAGTGGCTTGTATATCAGTGTATACGCGAAAGCTATGCAATCTTAGTCGAGGATTGTGTAGAGGATATACCATCCTTCGGAGGGGATGTAAAGCCGTCGATCTCTTGTCTATTAAATGTTAGGCAAGTAAAAGGTGCCTACTCTTCTAAAGAGAGGAGGTTCGGCAAAATTCCTGATTGGGGGTAGCTCGTCTACAGGCGTCGGTAGCTGAAATAGGCCGACGTTAAATAAATGTTAAAAAAAAGTTATCCTGTGCGTATTCAAAAAAGGTGCTCGACACAAGAAATACGGTGAAAAAAATTAATAAAGATAAATAAAAAAACTCTGAACTTGCCAATGACGCAAACAGTCTCAGTTACGGCTTTAATAATCTAATTAGACTTATTAACAGTCCACGTCTTTCGTTAACATTGCTGATAACTTTATACGTAATAAAACAACTTATGCACATCTAAAATTAATATTTTGTGAAGTGATACTACTGTACTTCGTCACTTGTATTAATTTTTTTAAAGTTTATTCTAGTGAAAATTAATTAGTAGGAAAATGCTGTACGCTATACGGTCTTCGTATAGATAAATCTTAAATTACGTGAGAATCTTTGTAGTTGTAATTACCTGTACTAAATAATAATGATGTGGAATCAACTTGATTACAATAATAATATTGTTACCGTTGCTATGCTATGATAATTACCTATCCAAGCCAAATGATCGTGTACAACCCAACAAAAAAAAAGCGTAAAGAAGCTAAAATAGGTTTATTTTCAATTGGGCTATAGTAGTAAAACATTTTCAAAAGTCTGGCTTGTGTTGAAAAACACCTTATAATTACATTTTAGGATTGAGACAATACGGATTTATTACACGATACGCTTTCTAAATCTATTTTAACGAATATTTCATCAAGTAAACATCTAAGTTTGACAAAGTCACCAAGTTATAATGGGTTATATGCAAATTGAATGATCTGGATTTTGCAACAATGGTATCCTCAGGGGGTTTAGGAAAGTTTACTAATCGCATATGTAGCGTACCCTACCTACATTATGTACAGTAATACATTATTTGAAATCTATTATTGTTAATAATTGTGGACTTCCCCATGGGCTCAGTTTCGTTTAATTATTAAAAGTTCGTAATAATTAAAATTTTCTATGGAAGTCCATTTTCTGCAATATCTCTTTAATTTTTGTTATTAAAGAAGAACTAGAGATTTCAAGAAAAAGAAAAAGGAACTGAGAACCACCACTGTATATTATTTTTATGTTTGCAAATCCAAATATCTTCGGGGTTTTCTTGAATTGTTTTACTTATTTTAGAAGAAATAAAAAAATTGTCTTTTCGTTGACTTTACGCCAGTTTTGTTTTTGCTTCTGTGTAACCCATTTTGATGAAATAATGTAAAATGTCATACAATGACAATGTTGTCATGGCATCATCAGTCACAGTCTACTGCGTAGTAATTAATTACTGCGCTTCCATCAGAAACCCTAAAATTCCTATGTAAGGTGTTTCGTGAGTGACTGGCCATACGCTAGTGAGGAGTACAGAACTCTAAGATGGTTTCAGAATGACCTTTATTACATCCCTAATTCCTCTCGTTTCTGAGCATGTTTTCTGTTTTTTTGTCAAAATGTAGATCGGCCGTATTTTATTAATAGCTGTAGCGAATTGACCCAAATTTAATAGATATCTTCCACCAATAGAAGTTTACATAATCCAATACCGAAAACAAAAATAAAAAACAGGGCCGGGGTCAATTTTTCTATTTTGGCTGTTAGCTAAAAACATCATCATCAAATACTTTAATAGTGTAACACTTTTCATACCTAGTTAGAGAAGGTTATAATTGGTGCTCCACTGGCTGCACATTATTCTGTACATCTAGTTGTTGGCTGGCACATCGGTAGGTTACAAAAGTTGACTTGAACATAGATTAATCCAAAAAATAGCCAATCTCAAACACTCCCAATAAGTAGAGAGTATCACATCAATTTCACAAAAAATAACAAAAAAATTAGGAGGCCCCTCGAAAATGAAATTTTCATGCGGCAGCTGACCAAGCTTCCACATAAAAGAAATATTGAATTTTCGTTCTTAAACTGCTCAAAATTAAACTGGGTTGAGCACAACGAAAAGAGAAATTTCCTTCCTTTGCCCAAGACAAGAAATTTCTAATTTTTTTCTGGAAAATCTGACGTCTTTCCAGTGCTGCTAACTTAAATTTTGCCTCAGAAGACTTCCTGCTGCCAACCAATGAGGAAATATATTTGCATAAAAGAGAAAACAACACTGAACCATTACGACCGATCCACCTGTTAGGGTAATGGTCATTTAAATGTTGCCTCACCTCTCGTAAACAGTGAGGATCTGCACCATCGCATTGGTAATGAAATCCTCGAACATTTAAGTCTTGTAATAGTTCTGGTAATGTATCCCGTAATAGATTTCGCCATTCAATATACACTCGAAGAACTGGGATCCAATTAAATTATTATCTAATAGTCCACACCTAACATTTATAAAAAAATTGCGTTGTGAATTTTTTTGCGATATGCCGTGAAGATTTTCCTCTGCCAAGTGCAAATTTCTATATTATAAATACCATCTCTGATAAACTGAGATTCGTTAATAAATTAAACCCTTGAAATTGTTCTTCTACGATCTAACACCCAACGTCAAAACGTTCTTCGAGAAATATCATCGACTTCTTCAAGTCTTTGAACGATTTGTAAATGGAAAGGAAGCCAATACTTCCTTCTTTAATAGTTTTCCAAACTCTTACATGCGGTATTCCCAAAGCTACACCTACTCTTCGCTCACTAATTGAACAATTGCACTATTTCTAGAATTTCATTTTCTTCGTTTACGTCTTGCCGAATAGAACGTTCACACCGCAAAGGAGCTGAAGGAAATTTCCCGTGTTGTCTTGCATAGTTGTGAACAGAAAAATTTGTTCATTTATTGGGAATTCGTCGATTTGGAAACCGTCAAGTATATACCCTAACGGTAGCCCTGAAGTTTCCATTACAAAACCCATAAATGTAACTAATGTCAACGTACTTTTCGTTAGAATATGACATTTTAACTTTAAAAGTACTTTCAGTGCTGTTTCAAACAATAACTAAAGTTTTTGGCAAATACTTTGAGTATTATCTGCGGCAAATGTACGGAAGCGCTGAGGGGTCAAGATAAACTACTTTATTTTAAGTCGCCTGTTAGATGAGTTTAGTTCGACTAACAGAAGCGTTAGTGTTAGGCGAGATTAATATCAACTAACAGATGTGTGATCCTTAGGCACGTTTATCTAGACTGTTAAATGTGTTTAATTCGACTAACAGATACGCGACTCTTAGGCGCGATTATCTCGTGTGTTCACTGTTCTGTGGTTTTATACATTTATTTAACATCGGTATATTTTCACTACTGAGGCCTATCACCGACGCCTGTAGCCAAGCTACCCCCAACCAGAAATTGCACCGAGCACTTCTCTTTCGAAGATAGGTTCTTTTACTTGCTTAACATTTAGTAGACAAGAAACCGACAGCTTTACATCCCCTCCAAAGGATGGTATATTCACTACGCAATCCCCGCCTAAGATTTCATAGCTTCTGCGCATAAACTTATTTACAAGCCGCTAAAAGATGGGGCGAGGACACTGTATTTCCTTGAAACGGGGAAACCGTACCCATCAAAGTAACACTTCCATGTTTACTGCATTATGATGAAGATGGATAAGTAAGTAAGTAAGATGGACACAAGGAAGTGACTCAGAATAATGAACACGCTTAATAGTTGAAATTAAATTCGCCTAACAGTAGCGCATCTGTTAGTCGAATTAAACGCGTCTAACAAGTGACTTAAAAAAAGTAGTTTATCTTGGCCCCTCAGCACTTCCGTACAAATGTTTATCAAGGCTCACGAGATTTTTGAAATGGAATTATTGTGAAACTTACTTGTTAGTTCTCGAATTACTAAAACTGTGCCAAAGAAACTGACTACATAGTTTCAATTACATTATTAGAATATTGTGTTGAGGTTGGAGTCAGACATTTTGAAAATTTCTTGTAGTCAGTTTTTTTAATTGTTCTTGTTCACTATAATTTAGGTGTGTTATTTTAATTTTGTGTAATTGTATTTCATCGAATTCTTTTTGGTTTATTGAACTAAATATTTAGGAGCATTATTTTCTCAGTTATTTCACTTCCGTTTAATTGTTACTCTTTTGTATTTGTTCTAATAAATAAAAAATTAGTTTTCTCACAGTTTTACTGTTATTATTATTTTTAATATTTGTTTTATACTTTTACATTAATCAAATACATTTTTAAATTTTTGTTGTTGGGCAATTTCTAAAACAGACAGTAAATTTAAATCTTTCCTTACAGAATTAAACTCGCCCATGTAGATACTGATGTTTTTATGACTGAAACGCACAAATATTTTTTAAATTGATTTATTGCGAAGCTCAGCTGTTAATTCTCGAGGCGTTAAAACTGTGCCAAGAAAACGAACTACATGGCTTAGGTACACTATTAGTGTATTTTTAAAATCGGTACTGTTAATTGCCAAAATCTACATACAGGGTGATATATTTAGGTAACAGCCAAAATTAACAAAATAACCCCGGCCCTGATTTTTTGTTTGTTTTCGGTACTGAATTATGCAGACCTCTATTAGTGAAACATCTACTAAATTTGGTTCAATTCGCTATAGCCATCAAAAAAATACGGCCGATCTAAATTTGGGTAAAAATAGAAAACACGCTTTATATGAGAAACGGGGGATATAATAAAGGTCACTCTGAAATCGTCTTAGGGTTCTATACCCCTCACTAGCGTATGGCCAGTCACTCACGAAACAACCTGTATATATATATTTGTTGGTGTTATGTCCTATACATCAACACTTATACAATTTGAAATCAGGGGAAAAAGTGATATTAAAGTAATAATATGTGGAAAGCGTGAAAATATAGAAAAGTGTCGATATACAGAGGGAATATGCGATACGATGCTTGACTTCCGCCGCCTATAACTCCAATAATATTAATACTACGTAAGAGTGTGTCTTAACCATTTCGATGGAGAATTAACTTATCTTTAACTTTGATAACCATCTTTTGTTTCGTAAGATCGTTCAGAACCGAGATATTGACAAAAAAATTATTTTAGAGCGATATTGCCCCAAAGTTGGGGGTGTTCCGGAGGGCAGGTGAAGAGAATGTCTAAAAGAGGCCTATAATGAACTGGTTCCAACAGTAAAGTCTCTTGTCCTATTTAAAACGATGTTAATCTACCTAACGTCTGGCCTACAAGTCTTAAGTGGATTATAATGATTAAAAATTACTTTCGTGGTCGAATTATATATTATAAGATAAGATAATAAATATACACATGCTATATATTAAAAAAATAGATTGTTAACCTGGGCGTAACTACATAGATTTTGATGTGCCTCGCCCATGCATTATTGTGTCACTTTTTATTGCAAATCGCATAAGTAGAGTTTGTGTATAATTTTAATATTATTTTAGCAGTGAATTATTGCATTATGCAAGCATCAACAATGAGAATCTATATTAAAAAACTAATTTCAAATGTTTGTATTTTCTTTGATATACTGCGCCCGGAATATATCAATTTTACATTAAAGTGTTAAGATATTTTCAATAAGGGTACTTTCTTATCATCGTATATCCCAAATATATTTTTTAATTTTTAAAACAATTTAGTAAAACCTAAAATTTACCTGCACGCAATTATTCCTGGCAAGATTTAATCTGAGGAGAAATTTACACACGGCGTTTCCGATACAATTAGTCCAGTCAGTAGGGAGTTTTGCCCTGCAAAAGGTGAGGTAGTAATAATTTTTAAATATGTTGTTAAGGACTAGGTCGTGACAAAAAAATCCAAGTTTTTCGACATAGGGGTCGAGAGGGGTTGGAACCGCTCGCTTCAACAAAGTTAAAGAAGAAAGATACAATTCCTCATATTTTTTGTATAAAAATTTCTTTTGTAAGTCTAATACTTATGTGACGAGTTACAGCGGCGGGAAGATCATTTTCCCAAAAAATTGTAAAACCCCATTTCTGTGATTTTTTCAATTGTTTCTCGCTATTAATTACATAGTTATATTAATTTTGTAAGTTCAAAGTATACTACTTATGTCCACACCACCTTGATAGGCCTAATCCAGAGCTTCGCGATCTTAGATGGAAATGACGCTTGAGCCATGTAATTATATTATTAGTGTTTTAACTTTTCTGACGGTCCTGGTCGGTTGATGTCTTCAATATCATTATCATCGGTGCTTCTGAGAATCCATTGTTGTTTCATTGAGAAATCTTCCTCACCTTCATCCTCACTGTCGATACGAACCTCCGGTACATTTTCACATAACTGACCACTGCAGAAACCACACACAACAGAGCGCTTCAACCCCGCTTTCCTGCAACCACATGCTCTACCGCATCCTTTTCGACAAGTGCATGAAATGAATTTTAATAAGTTCTCGGGTGCTCTTTGCTCTGTCACTGTGAGTGGAACGAGCCCACTGCTGCCGCATTTCCAGCTCCAGTCTTTTGAATTTTTTTGGAATCCCATGCCATTTTTGGACTTGGTGGTACGTCCTGAACGCATGATACCGCGCAGTATCCTTCGTTGGTGGCAAAGAAGCAAGATTGAATTTGCTTTTTGTTATAGATTTAACGAAATGTTCATAGCGGACTTCTTCCGAGGATTCCTCTTCCATGTTGCCACCATACAAAGCAACGAGAAGATACTAATGGTGGTACTGAGTCCTGCGGTTTTCTGGACAAGCGAACAAAATTCACTGTAAGAAACGCGTGGTATCCTGCCATACCCCTCTCTTTTTCGAGTGGAGAGAGGGTTGCCCGTTTTAAAAGAAACAAAACACGCACTAGGAAAGGTCTGTACCTGCTACACCTCCTCTAGGAATCTTCAATTCCATAAAATAGAAAGAACCTTCAAATGGATAAATATTCTCTACTAACTTATATTACGCCACTGCGACGGTAAGAAAATTTATATGCAACAAGAAAAGTCATCACTGTAATTTGAAATAGATATCACTGTATAATCTTATTGTATTGTGGAAAACACATTAAACATATAGTCGATGTCAGGAGTCGGGATTTTTTGGGATTTTTGTTTTTTTTGCCAGAGCGCCAATCTAGAGACCTTCCCCCGTTTTCTAGGTAGCTGAACAGGATGGTGGGGGTCACGCAATTTTTTTTCCTCGGCAACCCGCTCAAATTGTCCAAAAACCACCCCTAAAGTGCCCTTTTCCGTGAACCCGTTTATTTTCCCCAGTTTTTCGACTAACTGTTATTCCTTCGAGTAGAACGGAAAGTCCCTCGAGGGATTTGACCTCAGCCAACCCTACACCAGGCTTCCAACCCTCTAGGGGGTTGGAAAATTGAAATTTTTGTTGTGGAAAAAAAATTGATATTTTACAGGAGGTGTTTCTGTGAGGAGGATGACAGGTGGCCACGATTGTGTAACCATCCCCGGAAGAATCACCCTTCAAAGGGGTGGAATTTTTCTTTATTTAAATATTTTGTAGGAGGCGTTTCTTTGAGGAAGGTGATCTTTTTTAAAGAAATTATTATTTCGTAGGAGGTGTTTCTTTAATGAAGGTGGCAGGTGACCCTAGTTATATAACCAACCCCGGGGGTTGTTTTCATCCTTCGAAGGGGTGGGAAAAAATAATATTTTGTAGTAGGCGTACCATCTTCCTCAATGAAAGGCCACCTACAAAATATTATTTTTTCCCCAAAAAAATGTTCTTTTCCACCCCTTTGAAGGGTAAAAACAACCCACGGGGATGGTTACACAACCCTGGTCACCTGCCACCTTCCTCACGGAAACCCCTCCTGTAAAATATCAATTTTTTTCCACAAAGAAAAAATATCAATTTTTCAACCCCCTAGAGGTGTGGAAACCTGGTGTACGAGTGACTGAGGTCAAATCCCTCGAGGAACTTTCCATTCCACTCGAGGGAATAACAGTTAGTCGAAAAATTGGGTAAAATGAACGGGTTCACGGAAAAGGGCACTTTAGGTTTTTTTTTGCCAATTTGAAAGGGTTGCCGAGGAAAAAAATTGTGGAAAGAGATTACTTTCCGAAACGTCAGCAAAATACATTATTTTTGTGTTTATTCCGATTTATATTATTTGCAAAACATAACCTCTGACTTTTCCTTTGGCGTAAACGTCACAGGCGCAGAGGCTCTTTTTTCCAATAATTCTATTATTTTGTAGATTCGGTGATTTGTTTTGAAGAGGATAATAGTACATGTGGTAGAAAACCCAAATAATAGGAAAGAATACCCCACCATCGTGTTCAGCAACCTCGAAAACGGGGGTCTCTAGATTGGCGCTCTGGCAAAAAAAAGGTATCCGTTCCGACTCCTGACCTCGACTAATAAGTGTAATTCGTTCTTAGTAAATTTACCATCAAAAATGGGGTTTTACTATTTTTTGGGAAACATGTTTATCTTCCCGCCTTTGTAACTAGTTACATATTAGACTTACAAAAAAACATGTATATACAAAAAATGTGAGGAATTTTGTTTTCTTTAACTGACATTTTCGTCGTTGGATCAACCGCTGCGGAGTTATTTTCAAAAAATTAATTTTTTGTACTTTTTATTCAAATTGGTGGCTCGAGCGGTCCCCCCCCAAGGTTAAAAACTTGGATTTTTTGTCAAGGCCTACACCTGAACAACTTATTTAAAAATTATTACTATCCCATCTTTTGTAAGGTTTTTTCTGACCCCTACTGACAGGATTAAATTCCTTCCTACTGACTGGATTAAATTCCTTATTATAAAAACTTTCATTTGAAAAATCCTATTTACTTGAAACCGTTTCTGATTCGACAAGAAACTGTTCAAACCTTCCACGAAGCCGCGTCTAAGTGCTCTGACGGAAAATTTGCAATTATTTTTGGCCCTTCCTAGAGCCGCCCTTGGTGCACGGATTTTATCAAAATTCAATATGGTTCCTCGTTGGACCACCCAGGTCTTATGTCGATATTTCAGCTTTCTATATTGAGTCATGTTCGAGAAAAGTATCACCCACAGATAGACGAGCATATAGACATACACACTGGCACGCAGGCACACAGTCAGCATGCCAATTAGGATTAACTTACTATTTTCTGGCCTCAAAACATCCATTTTAATAATAACGCAGACTTTGAATTTTTTCGCCAATACATTCTTCTAAATGAGAAAGTAAAAACGGAACAACTGAAACTAAGCCCATAGAAGACAGTATATGAAGGGATGGGGAAGCAATAAGCAAGGGACCAACATTTTTAATGTGCTTTTAGCAGAAGACATTTAAGTTTAAGATTTTAGTTGTTGTTTCAACCGAACCAAGACTACTTCGCCTGGTCTTGCAACCGGCCATCACGATTACCGCGATGGTTGCATGATGGGTTCCGGGATAGGTCCTGGGGAGGTACTTTGATATTGTTAATTTTAATAAAGAAGTTTTGGATTGGATTGGATTACAGAAACTCTTCCAGAAATGGTAGAGTCAATAGAACAACTCAACTAAAAGGAAGCGGACAAGACGACTTATTCCAAATATAAGAATGTGGGGGAGGAAGGCCATGGTGGGGTGAACTTTCACCTCACCCAAGCTCTCACAGAATACGGTAGCTTTGTGGAATATATATTTGATATAGAACAGGTTGACACACATGCGTATTGTGGGGAGAACGACAACGCAGAACATACCATGTTCTAGTACAACCGGTAGAGGACCGAGAGAGTAAGATACCATTGGAACCCTGATACTCTAACTAGATACATACTTGAGCCGGAGGGAAACAGAAAAACCGTAGCAGATGCGGTAAGTTTTGTAATGAGGACACAGAAAGAGGTTAGAAGAAACTAATCTCCGAATACTTAACCGTTTTAACGGACGCGGGATGTAAGGGAAATAGTGGGAGGAATACCATCTTATGAAGAGAGACCCGCCCAAATAGCAATGTTCCGTCATCCGACCAAATTCGTACTAATTGCTACGTCGAATTAAGTTCAAATCAAGGTCGGCCACTAACTATTAGCCCAAAGTTGTAACGCGACGTCTAAGTAATGGTAATCTGGCGTCTTAAACTTTCCATTTGTCATAGTTTGAATATAATTCCACAACCGACGTTTGTAGTACGTTATAATATGTGTAGTTGTAGTGCAACGTTGGCCCGACGTCGGTAACTTCCCACTAATTATACCTTCCCGACCACAACCAACGTTGGTTCGAGGTAATCGTCTCTTCTTAACTACGACCGTGTATTTTTCTGGTGGTCACAAGGTCAGCTGGACTTTGCCAATACTAAGCGCAGATTAGCTACAAGCAATTCTACTACCTATATGTCAAATAAATTGTAATATAGGATTAATTATAAATTTTTTGTGTCTCATTAATCCAGTTTTCCCCCCACATCCGCTATGAGCCGTTTATAGCCGTTTAAGTAGAAGCATTTTAAAAGAAATGTATATACAAAATTAAAGTTTTTTCACAATTGAGTTGATTATGTGGAATTTCCCGACGACACCATGTTTTAGAGAAGATGCAAATAACTTTGTCTGTTCATGTTTGAAATTTAGATATGATACTATTTTTTGTCAATTTTGGAGTCAAATTAAGCTTAAACTAGGGATTTTATTTAAATATCGAATTTGTAACCCGTTTTTATATTAAAATTTATACTCCTCAGAGAATTATGCATTTTTAAAATAGTAAACAAAATATAAACATTAAATAATTGAATATTAAAAGGCTGAAATTTTGTGGGCATCGGATATTTTTCGACCTACCTCAGTCATATTTATCAGTTAAGTGTAACATGTTTGTCGTTTTTGAGCATCTCTCGCTAGCTACGTGAATTTATTTTGTCTTTGTAAAACACAACAGAATAAAACGACATGCATCATTTAATTGCATTTATTGCCGTAAGGAAACTAAAGTTCTAAGTTTGGCCATTATTCACAAAGAGGGAGCCAGTTTACAAGTATTTATACAATATTATATACCACATCCGACCACGCATGAAAGCCATACTAAGCACTACAGACGACGTCCCGTTAAGTACATAAACTTTTATAACTAGGAAGTCAGTGACCAACGCCTGATCGACTCGAATTTTTATTCCCCATGTTGGTGTAAAAACAGGCCAGAAAGTGGTCGCGTGGACGTCGGTTGCTGACGTCGCGTCGGGTCGTTTACAACAACGTTGGCTCGACGTCCAAACGCTATTTGGGCGTGGTCTGGTGGAAAGCGAAAGCGATTTCAGATCACGTACTATAATACTGGAGGAATACTCTTGGCCAAAGACAAGCGAAAAAGTTTATAACACAATAATTCGGTAAAGAATGCCACAATGTTCCGCAAACTCGAAAATTTTGAATTAATGCTGATTACAGGCCTTCTAACGCCCTATGAGATACCATCTCGAGAACATGGACAAGGCAGTAAACGATAAATGCAGATACTGCGATACTGAAACTGAGGCTGTGGAAAATATATTTTGTGAATGGAGGCATTAATCCGCCTGAGGCTAAAATACCTGGAACAGGCGGAATTAACACCTATAGAAATAGGAATATATTTTAACCTCTCCATAATAAAATTGTGACATTCAGGATTGTAACTTAGCGTGTGACAAGTTTCATGACCAGCTGATTAACGTTATTGAATTATATGTTCCAAAATGTGTGTCACGTCTCAGGAAGTACCCACCCCGGTATACAAACAGTATTATCTTGGATATCAAGAGGAAAACTATTCTAAGGATGGAATATAAAAAACATAATAATGCAGATTTCTACAACCAGTTTAAACAAATGAGAGCAAAAATAAAAAATGATGTCAATACCTCCTATAGAAATTATCTCAATGGATTACAAAATAATATTAAATCCAATTCTAAGCAGTTCTGGTGCTATGTAAACTCTAAAACAAACACTGCCTCCATACTCGTTGTGTTTATGTTCAATGACCTTGAACACAGAAACCTGGTAGACATTGTTAACGTTTTTGCTTCGTTTTTTTAAACTGCATACATACCTAACAACAACTCTAATGCCCGCCCCGATCGGTGCAACAAATTTCCTGAATATAAATATGTTCAGTGAAGAAAATGTGTTACATGCCTTACTAAAGCTAAAGCCTAAATTCACTAAGGGTCCTGATAATATATCTACTTTCATTGTTGCATTATTGTGCTTACACTTTTGCTTGCCCTCTGACAATAATTTTTAATTTATGTCTAAAATCAGGAGTATTTCCAGACCGATGGAAGCTATCCAAGGTGCGTCCAATCTTTAAAAAAGGGGATACATTTAATGTTGAAAATTACCGTCCTGTTACTATAACCTGCAATTTCGCTAAGGTGTTCATTCATATCTGAGGCTATTGACGCGGGTAAATAAGTTGGCACCATACACAGTGATTTTTCCAAAGCCTTTGACAGGCTTGACCATGGTATCTTTCTTCGTAAGCTTAAAGAATTTTGTTTATCGAATTTGTTAACCTCCCTGCTATCCTCTTTTTTAACTAGCAGGAATCAATACGTAGAGTACCGCGGTTTTAGGTTTGAGATATTCCTCGGTACATCCGGAGTGCCCCAAGGCTCAGTACTGGGACCTCTATTATTTATTTTATTCATTAACGATATAGTTACAAGTGTCGATGTCAATTGTCTGCTTTATGCCGATGACACGAAGCTGTTCTGCACTGCTGATACATTAAGATTACATGCTTCTCCAAAGGAATCTAAATAATGCATAATACTGGTGCCGTCGTAATAATCCGCCGTTAAACGTCACCCAATGCAGAACGTCTTGTCTTTCAGCAGGAAAAAACAGCCATTAATATTTGATTATGAACTGGATGGTACTGCCATGAACAGATCAGATGAATTCAAGGATCTGGGTGTTTTATTGACTCGAAACTAAATTGTAACAAACATATAGAAAATATTGTTTTTTCTGCATATAAAAACTTGAGTTTTGTGATCAGAAACTCAAGTGATTTTAATGACATTGATTTGTTGAACCTGTTATATACTGCATTTGTTAAATCTAGGCTAGAATATGCTCCACTTATTTGGAATCCCGGCTATAGTAAATATTATAATTGTCTCGAGAATATTCAACGTCGCTATCTAAAATTTGCTTCATACCAATTGGATAATGTATATCCCGCGATAGGCTTTGATCATGGTCAATTGCAAACAGATTCGGCTTTTATAACTTTTTCTCTATTGTTTTTACACAAATTAATTCATGGTCTAGTTGACTGCCGAAATATCTTGTATATGTTAAATTTTCATTCTCTCACATTTGAAACACGTAATCATAATACGTTTTATCTTCCTATCCCTCGGACAAACGTATTGAAGTTCTCACTTTTGTACTTTATGTGTAACAACTACTTGCTTATTGAGAATGAGCTTGATATATTTTACTCTAATATAGCGAATATTAAAAGTTTTGTTTCCTAGTCATCTCAGTATAAATCTTAATGTGTTCTTTATCTCTTGGTTTATTGTATATTTATTGTTTCTTTATTACCTTTGTGTCTATTTCTGTATATTATTACCTTTTTGTATATTGTAGATTATACCTCTTTTTGTACTGAATCTGCTTATCTCAGATTGTATTGAACTTATTGTATTGTATGATCTTATGTTGTTTTGATCTCATCTTGTATTTTTCCAACCCCGTAATTGATTTATACTGTGGGGTGGTGTGCCTAAATAAGTGCCGTAGATCATAGCGCCGGGTGTCCATGAAGGATTCCCATCTACCAAGAAAGAAAGAAAAAGGTCATTACATTGCAAACAATATAATTTTAAAAGATATTGGATGTGTACATATCAGTGGCACCACGCAGAAGTTAATTGTGCTGTACTGAAGCAAAATAATAATGAAACTGGTAATTGCAGGCGGCTATACACGATTGCAAATTCTATTAGTCATTAAATTATCTTCCTTATTACTTTCCACACAAAACTGCATTTGTACGTTGAAAACTTTTTAGACTTTTAAGTCATTAAATATATACATTTCGTCTACTGCATTCATTTTATCAGAGAATTCGTTAAATCGCCAAAAATGCAAATTTTCGTTAAAAGTACAATTTTATCCGGATAAAAGTAAGCATTCATGCAACTACAACATACCAAAAATTAAATCATTTTATAAATCTTTCCAACGAATATATAAATAATTTTTCAGAAACGTTAACGCAAGACTTAATTTTAATGATATTCCTTTACTAATTTCATTTCAAATTTATATATTTAGATGTGATACATTTTGCGATAGTAGACAACAAAATAATCGAAAAACGTCGCGTCGGTAGAATGAAATAATGGATTTTCAGTAGATTTTTTCTTATTAACTCATTTCGCTTCTTTCGTTAATGTACTAAAATAGTATATTTTACCTTGTGAAGTAATTTTAAAATTTCAGCAAAAGCAAGCAAAATATTCAACGTATTATTTTTTTTTAAACAACTGAAATTAACATAAAGATAAAAAGTTTATAGAATACAGATAACAATATATTTATATTTTAAACATTCCTACTACTTTTACTAATTGAATTGGTTAGTTAAGTGCCAAGACCTTCTAATCGAGACTATTTTATTTAATAACTTCAAAAACATTAATAACATTAATAGGAACGTACTCTCTAATTTATTAAGTAGACAAAATGCTAGCAAAGAGTATTCATGCACCATAAACGCAGATCACTTTTACAAATTTTAACAATGTAAATAAACACTTAAAGATAGAAAGGTTCACAGATTGTGCGATGTATACAGTGTGTCCTGGCAAAATTTTATTACAAATAAAAGACTATTTTGTTCTCTAACGCTAGTTTATTGTAACTAAATGTTATTACAATATTGATATTAAGTATACCAATTTTGATCACATTTCACAAAAGAAATCTTGTGTAATGTGAAACTATATAAAGGAAAATTCATTGCTTTCTCTGAGTTATCATGTTCTCTGGTTTTCACCTTATTAATTTTGCAACACCGAAAGTTTAAAAAATATTCGGGCTATATTTGGAATTTATTTTACTAGTTTCTAAGATATTTTACCTTACGTTTGAAGACGGAGGTTATAGCCCAGGCGGTATTTGTTTTGGGTTGGGTCAGTCGGGTAGTATGGCAGATTTTTTGCTTAATCACCTCTAAAAATCATAAGGAATGATAATTCCACTATGCGCTAGTTTACGTTTACGTGGGTGTAATTTTTTATTAAACAAAATGTGAAAAAATTATTAAAAATTTAGTTTTTTTCTTCCAATTTTTTTATATATCTTAGTAAATGAAAAAGTTTTGTAATTAAATTTTGAATAAGATGCTGTTGTAATGAAGTAGTTTCTTCCGGGTCTTGCCGTGGTTATCGAACTTGACTTGACGTATCGCTGATCATCCTGTCAGTTTCTAAGGATTCTAAAGACTGAATAGTCTTTTAATAATAATAGTAATAATAGTTTTTTAAATAGTTTTTAGAATACTTCTGAAGAAGCTGACAGGATGATCAGCGAAACGTCAAGTCAAGTTTGACGACCACGACACTGGTCATTCATTAGACAACGGCCGTGAAAACCTGCATTCTACTAAGATGCTGTTGGTTGCGAAGTCAAAAATTTATTTTTACTATTGCAAAAATAGTAAAAATCGCAAAAAAAAATTTGAAATAGCAAGTTATTTTTGACATTTTTATCAGATACTTATATTATACGTAGGACCTTCATACTTGGCTAAAGAAAACTCTTTAATACAATAAATCTTCCCACCAAATTTCATCAAGATCAGACTTTTACTTTTTGCATAATAATTTTGCAATCTAAACTTCACAAAAAGTTTGCAAATTTCCAAAATGTTGCTGAGGCTAAATCAAAGCATTTAGAAAGTTGAAAATTTTTTGACATATAAAAGAGCACTCGAATTTTCAAATCCATTTTGAGATATTAAAATCCATTAACTAGGAGAACCTAGGGAATTGTTTGAAAAACTTGGTTAGCAAAAAGTAGAAATAGCCCCAGGGTCCCCGGGTTAGGAATCCGCCACGGGGCCTCGTGTTGTCAAAAAATGAAGCCCTTGTGATGTCAAGAAATGAAGACCGAGCTGCCAAGAATGAGGCTCCGCCTCGAGGCCTTCTTAGCGCTCCGCGGCCGCCGTGCTGTCAAACGGGCCCCGTGTGCCCCCTTTTCTGCGTGCCCCCGCCCTAGGGCTCCCGGCCGGCCGACGCAATTTTGGCAACGCGATAAATTCAAACTGTTCTAATCTCACCAGTGGGCCCCATTTCGACATAACCTAACGCGTCCTCTGGGGAACATAACCTCACTGAACAAAAAAATTGTCAATTTTTTAAACAATTCTCTAGGTTCTCCAAATTAGTGGATTTTAACATCTCAAAATGGATTTGAAAATTTGAGTGTTCTTTTATATGTCAAAACATTTTCAACTTTCTAAATGCTTTGATTTAGCCTCAGCAACAATTTTAAAAATTGCAAAAAAGTATAGATTGCAAAATTATTATGCAAAAACTAAAAGTCCGATCTTGATGAAATTTGGTGGGAAGATTTATTATATTAAAAAGTTTTCTTTAGCTAAGTATGAAGGTCCTGCGTATAATATAAGTATTTGAAAAAAATTTCAAAAATCATTTGATATTTAAAATTTTTTTTTCGATTTTTACTACTTTTGCAATAGTAAAAATGAATTTTTGGATTCGCAGCCAAACATATTATATAAAATTTGATTATAAAACTTTTTCGTTACTATAACTTTTCTCTAATAGCAATAGTTACTGAGATATATGAAAAAATAGGAAGAAGGAAATGGAATTTTTAGTAATTTTTTCACATTTTGTTTAATAATAAATTACGCCCGCGTTTTCAAACTACCGCATAGTGAAATAATCATTTCTTATGATTTTTAGTAGCGATTAAGTCAAAAATCTTACTCAAACATAGGTGATTTTAAGCAGATACCGCCTGGGCTATTAGAACTTCATATTCTACAGGAATAAATAATTGTCACTTTTAGCGTATATCAGTTGTTCACTCACAAATGGTTGAATGACGAATTAGATATTATCAGACCCCGTAATATATAATATAATAGTATAATATTATCTCACCCCGTTGGGGTAACACAGGAACCTCTATAAACATATATAAATAAGCTTAGAATAGTAACGATACAAATCTATATAAGGCTAAAGAATCTTTATATGTCTTGAAGAGCAGATTTATCCACATCAAGAATGAGTTAAGCACACCACCACCCATAGATTATTAACTACTGATATTTTGGCTGTAGGCGGTATAGTGGAGTAAATTTATTTTTTGCAACACTTGCCATGAAATAACAATTGTAATGAAGAAAAATTTTTTTTGAGAAGAAGTTCAATGGATTAAAACAATTAAATACCAACGTTAACTTTCTCATTTTCAAAGGTTCAATTCATGAAACTGAGCATTTAATAATTGAACAAGTTTTTGTTCTTTCCATTGGATCTATGCACTTACTAAAGAAATATTATTTATTATAAATAAACAAGATACTCGCCCTGTCCCATATGATAGTAATTTTATTTTTTTCATAAACTCAAAAACATTTAGATCTCTGTAGCTTAGTCTACTAGAGCGTGTCAAGTGGCGAATGAACTTGATCACACTCTGCTGTGTTCTGGGTTCGATCCCCTGCACCGACACTGGCAATGTCGGCAGGCAATGGATATTGTCTGCGTTTTTTCAAATGTATAATCTCCCTCCGGACAGCCTTTGGCTTTGGATCGAGGTTGCATTTAAGAGATATGAAATTATATTTTTTATAATAATTCGAAAGAGCTAATTTTATTGCCTAAAAACTTAAGGAGCATGATTTTTTTGTCCAAAATTCGAAGAAGGTATTTACAAGAATGCAATATCCCATTCGAAGATAAGCATAAGTATATAATTGCATACAAGTTATTAATAAAATAATATTTGTCAAGACATGTCAATCAATCAATTACCTGCATAAAGATGGCCCTAAAATAATTAATTTAAAACATTCCTCACTCATGTTAAGCACTAAATTTAGCCTTCCAATGGCATTTTTGTAGAAAGGGATCTTTAACGATATTTTGGGCAAATCACTGGCTTTATTTATGAAAAACCGCACTTTCTATGTCGAAACGTGTGTGAAGAATGAAGGAACTAAATCACTGTGTCAATTTAGAAGGTTTGAAGTAAAGGGGAAATAAAGCTGGAGAATACTTTTTAAGAAGGATTACTAAATAGTTAGCTCTTGCAAAGTTTATTATTGTTTGATAATCATTTTAATACAAAGACATATGTAATAAGCATAAGAAAAGTTACAAGTTACGTAGTTGGATAATACGCCGAGGTGTTTGGCAGGATGAAATAAAATGAAGGAAAAATATAGATTATTTTTAAGAATACCAATTCATGAACTACAAATAGAAGACTGCAGTGAATTTTATTTCTAGATATGACCAAAATTTACCAAATTCCACATAACTGTGGTAAGTGAATCATAATGACATCAAAAAGTTGAGAAAATTATAAATATACGCGAAATTTTGTACGAGTGACAGTAAGCCGGAAGCAAAGTTTATTTTTTCCTGCTAAATGAATTGTAAAATTAAAGATGTGTTATGGAAGTTATTTTTGAAATATTCGACAATAAAAAACATATAACTTTTCTAACCTGCATTTAATTTACAAGATTGTGACAAAATAAATTGCTATTTTCTAAAGTTGTTTAATAATAGGGTAGCAAATAATAATATTTTAAATATTTAATTAAATAATAAATTAAGGAATGATATTAATTTCAATTTATTCCTATTGAAGAAAGAGGAATCAATAAAATTATAAACAATATGGACTCCAATGCCTTTGCATCGAATGAATTGCTACTGCTTATGATGAAACTAATATAAGTCTTCTCGTTATTATAAAACACGTTCCTTACAATATAAAATTCTTATCTCGAAATCGTCTATTTTCCAATAAATTTTAATGGCTTCGTCCAACTAGTTCATTGCAGGTTCTCAGTAAGGTCTTGAAGAAAATCGTATATATCTACAACATATACGGAATATTTAAATAACGATTTGGTGAATTTACACGATGCAAAAAGTATTTTTTTAAAAATACCTGTCTGCCATATGTCCCTGTGTTATTGGCCTTCTGTAATAGGCAGTCTGTAGTAGTATCTAGAGCCTAAAGTACCGAATCTACTGCTCAAATTTTGTGACTATAATTTATATGATTGCTTCGAGAAGGAATAAGATAGGTAAAATGCCTCTTTTCTGAATTTTTGAATTTTTTTGATAATACGTTGTCTAAAGGTAATAAAATAAGGTGATCATGGTTCATCTGACCCAACACTCTTTCCTTCTCCTGGGGAGTCAAAGAAGTGATTTTCCCAGTTTTCATTTTTTATTTCGCTATGTTTATTTAAAAAATCTGAAAAACTATTCGTGGATTTTTTCAAGGCCATTCAAAAATGAAGAAATTACAAAACTTCTATTTTATGAAAAAAATTTCCTCTGTAACACAAGTTTTTTTCTTCCACTGGTACATTTTATGAAGTATTGTCGTCGTTAGATACTTTTAGAATAATCCCAATGGTGCAACATAACCTAAAATGCGATTTGTATTAGTTCTTGACCTTTTTGGCCATTTTTAGCTGTTTTAAAAATTTAAAATGCCATGGTTACCTTACTTTTTACCCCAAATTTACCCCAACTATTATTAGGTAAATTAAACATCTAGCAAAAAGAGGCATTTCAACTATGACATTATCGGGAAACGAATAAGACTGGGATACTGCCTTTATGCCAGTATGAGATGGCATAACTAACTGCACCAAGAAAATGTTAAGGGGAGTTGTGGGGAGCGGAGTTAAAAAAATTAAATAATTATTATTTACAAACCACAACAAAAATTATCATTAAATTTAATACATAGATACTCCATTAGAACAAGTATGAGATAGCTTAACTAATTTCTCCTAGTTCCTCCTAGAAAATGCAGCGACTTCTTGACTATTAATGCTGTGCGTTCAATATTTCATTAGAATTGCTAGAAAATTAACGGAGATAATATGAAATTTATTGTGGGGAGCGCGGCATGTTAGGTCGGCAGATGTATAATAATTTAAATTACTATCTTTAGCAGCAATATTTATCTATCCTTATTTTTGGTTGCTAGAACCAGGACATATTTGTCCCACCTTCATTATAACTTAGTTATAAATTATTAATAACCGTTCCTGTTATTCAAACTCCTATTAATTCAAATTATAATCAATTGTAGAACTAAATATATTATTCTAATATCATTTAGATCCTTATGTGATTTCTCAAAAGTTCGAATTTCATACAGTTCTTATTCTCCCGAATAAAAACTCTGCAAAATAATCCTCCATAGCAAAATATATTGAATTTTCTTCTAGAGCTGTTATAGCTTATCTACCTATTCTGTTTAATTCACACATATCTATTCTATTAAATTAGCTATTGGCGGGGCACCTTTGATTTTCGGAGCTACTTTATTTAACTTTACAGTAAAACTACCTACGACAACATATATTTTAATTCTACGAGCGTGTGTAAATAATGTTCATACGATATTATGGAATAATTGGAGGAAGTGGTGCCCATGTGAATTCATTATATTTAATCCAATCCATAGTATTATGGAATAGTTTAGATCGCCATATATATAGTAAGTATAAGTACATTTCTATATTTGCCATAAGTACAGTAGTTTACAAATGGATAGAAGTTTATTTTGAAACGATTTAATTCCTGTTAACTTACTAATGAAAAGATGTGATTTTACTATAATAGTCAGGGGCGAGCGTAAGTGCGTCTTTACTATGTACATACTTCGGTATGCGATGTAAAGCAACGACAGGCGTAGTTAGTACTTGCATGGGTGACCATTACAACGGAAACCGCGTCCTCGCCTCACACATCTTCCAGCGGCTTGTATATCAGTGTATGCGCGGAAGCTATACAACCTTAGGCGAGGGTTGTATAGGAGATATATCATCCTTCGGAGGGGATGTAAAGCCGTCGGTCCCTTGTCTATTAAATGGGGTAGCTCGTCTACAGGCGTCGGTGTTAGGCCTCAGTAGCGGAAATAGGCCGACGTTAAATAAATGTATAAAAAAAAAAAATACTATAATAGTATAATACACTACAAAGGAGGTAAGTAGGTTTTACCAGTCGAGGACGATTTTGCGCCCGAGCATAGCGAGGGCTGGCAACAGAGTACGAGACTGGTCAAAACTTACCTCCTGCATGGTGTATAATGTTTTATCTGCTCTCCTACTGTTCATGCAATAAAAAATCCTAAAACATATACAGGACATTCATTCAAGAGAACGTCGGTAACGTTACTGGCTAACACAGGAGTGGATATTTTAGCGATGAAGAGGCACGGTGGGTGGAAATCCGCAACGTTTGCAGAAAGTTATGTTGCTGACAGTTTGTGTAACAAAAATGAAGTAGATAACAGAATTCTATACAACAAAACTCCATCTGCAGCTTCCAGTAAAACGTCGCATCAGATTATTATAATGGATTAATCAGACCATATTGAGCCCCATGTTATTGTAATGGAGCAGTCAGATCATTTTGAGTAAAATGTGGTAGTTAACAAACGTGAGGGAAGTTATCCTAATTACATTACTAATTGTAATGATTGTACTATTACTGTAAATATTAATTAATCATTAATAAAATTTCAAGTTCAACATATTTTGATTGGCATGATTCAAAATCACTTATTTGCCCAAGGGAGGTAACAAACTTACTTACCACTTGCCGTCAATAGCAACTAGCACTTTACCGGTAAAATCAACTTGAAAACAATGTGAAAATAGTCTACTTACCATAGTGGGAGCAGATAAAATACTTTAATTTCCGTTAGTAAGTTGCGTTAGGATTCTATTTGACTTCTAGTAAAGAAATGGCGGAGTAGTTCCATATGTAGTTGAACTTTCCTCTCAATAACGATAAATTGTTTATTATTAGTAATTCATTTCTCGGTGTTGTTCTGTTAGGATTGATTCAATATGAGGAACTTACGGGCAATCAGCAATCACTCTCATTATAATAGAGATGATGCTGTATTCAATAGTACGCACTTTATATGTTTTTCTTAGTAAAACAGACATTGAAAGAAGTACACATAGCGTAGATATTTGGAGAACCCGCAAAAACTTTAAAGGCAGGCTCCTCTGCTTTAAACATGTTCGAGCCTAATTTCCGCGAAATATTTTAAATTGTATTACCCAAGAACGAGTAGAACGTAAAACGGACTAAATTAAAATTCCTGAATAACACAAAGATAAATTGATAATAGTAGAGTTCAACTGCCTTTGTAAACCGTTAGTTAATTTACCGGAAAAGTTCCGTAACGGCAAAAATTACGCTAATTGTTAGATAGTAGAAGCATCTTGAATTAAGATTTAATGAGCGGCGACACTCGCAGCACCAATTTGAATAGAAATAGACAACATTTAGTCAAGTTAGGATTCTGATATTCAGCGTTTTTATATTGTTCAGTAAGTAACGCATTGCTTACTATAAATTAATAAAGGCTTTATACAATGTATTTTTTATTCTGAGCAAATAAACCACAGTATATTAGTTGCATTTGGATGAATTGTTTGTTTTAAATGTGTTACTCGACAGGATCTACGTTCTTGAGTAATAATATTTTACTTGTTTTTCTTTAACTCACAATGCGTGCACAATATTTATGTTCAAATCTCGCATCCTTTATTTAACGCACTTCCTGACATAATCAATTGATGAAATTTTGCACAGTTACTAAGATCGGATGACAATAAAGTATTCTACAATTACTTTTGCAAATATCCGCACATAGGGGGAGCTGGGGTGAAAATTGAAAAATCTAAAAGAGACGAATTTTTATTGAGCGATCTCTTGGGGAGGGGGGGGGCAAATTCCCCGAAAAGTA
The DNA here is from genome assembly GCA_963675555.1 of Leptura quadrifasciata. NCBI lineage: Eukaryota > Metazoa > Arthropoda > Insecta > Coleoptera > Cerambycidae > Leptura > Leptura quadrifasciata. The sequence goes on from OY776678.1 coordinate 51,316,019, forward strand.
TGATTTAACAAGTAGAAAATAAAATAAATTAATTTTTTTAAAAAAACTTGCTTTTCTGTAAAAAGTCATATTAAAAAGTAAAAAACAAAAAAAAATGTTAATTTTTTCGAGATCATGAATATCTTGAAAAGGCGAGGGATAATTTTCTTTAAATATTCATGACCCACTAAAAATTTTCGGTTTTTAATTTAACCGCGAGTGGTATTTAGTAAGATTATTTCACTCATCAACCTGGTAGTCAATAATAACTCATTTTTCCAAATCCTTATACCAATCATGTCATTATCGTAAAATGATTGACTTTTGGTAGTAACTACATGCAGTTTTATCTAAAGCACTATATACAGTATTACCGCTGAAAAACGGCATAATTCCATTGACATATGTCATATTTTATTTTACGAAACTATCCAGGCACACAAATCAATTATTAGATGCATATGTGTAGGTATAGATGACTTAAAACTACATATAGGTAGAGATGAGTTAAATACACTCACGGTAAGATATAAGGTAAAATGTACTTACGTAGGTAATCCATTACGAAGTACCGAAACATTAATAATTTGGGAAATCAAAACTATACACGAATTTATTCAACCTTCCAGTTAGTTCTCTTCGCTTAACCAAACGAACTTAACTTGATTTTTAAACGTCTTACATTGTAAACAAGGATAAAATAGGTAAATATATTTCAATATTCTTGTTTACTATTATAAAATAACTTAATATTAAAGATCCACTTTACATTTGATTAATTTATTCGTGAAATATTCTCTCCAAATACCACTCGTGCTTCTAAATTTTATCTATATTTTTTTGAGCTACGTTGCCAAGAATAATATAGTTCGTGTAAATTGACAGTATATTACCAAAGATTAAATCCCTAGCGCTAAAGCACTCGGGTTTAATCAGATAATAATCTGTCAATTTACACTATTTATATTACTGGGCAACTACGCTCTCGAAAAAAATTTTACCGATACAATTTTCAGCACTAGCGATATTACATACGAAAATTCCACACCAAGTTGCATTTAATTAAATAATGCCAGGATTTATTTCTATTTTGACAGTATAATATAAAAGGCTTTGAATGACTTTAAATATCAGATTTGATTAGTTGACCTTTCAGCTGTGATTAGTTTACAGTGCGGGCAATTATTATATCTCTCTGCCTAGTTTCATGGCCTTCTATGTTATTACTGGTAGTTAATAATCATTACTATATACAATAAAAAGTGCTATATTATAATTTTCTACCAAGTGTAATAATTTAAACTGGACATAATATGAAAGAATAAACTATGCTAAATCTTAATATATCTGGGCAACTACAATAAATGTTAAAATAAAGAATTTATAGCTTCATAAAACCAAATCATTACTGAATACAACAAAAATTGCTGAAATCTATTGGTCAAATATGTTAAATTTATAAAGCAAATAAACACTGTGCTACGAGTTTCACGTACATGAACAAATAGATACGTTGGATCTTAATGATTATCAGATATTACGTAACGAAATCACTTGGGCTACTGTGACGTAGCAGATATCGTAGGCAAACTTGACCAGGAAAGTGATGTACGTGCCTACGACAAAATTTCTCTAGCTCAGACCATCTCAGGGCGTTAAGCCCAAGCTTACACAAACTATGATAAATTATTAGTTTACTTACTTAACAAATCACTGAGTTTTTCCATATGTAGTGGTCGCAGACGAAATAATGACACTTTCTTTAAAAATGAAATGCACTATATTAAGCAATTTACAAAATTGGTTCTCTAGAATATAACCTGGCGATGTTCACAGTTGTGGCCAATATTTCACGATTAATAAGTTATAACCTTCATAAAATGCCTCGTGTAGCTACACATCGGTTTAAAATATGATCATGAATTGTCACAAATTCTGCCACAAAGGTTTGATTTAAAGAACCTCCTTAAATATATGTAAATATATGCATAAAGTCTCTAAATATGTACAGGTTAAAATGCCAAAAGTATGAATTGATGTCCAGCGGAACCACTGAAGGTGGTCCCCGGTAAGTAAAAAAAAAATACAACACACAACACACTTATTTAGGATGGTACGATACCGAGTCCGGACGTGGAGGAACTGTAGCCCTACGTAGATGTCTTCGGGACACAAGAAATGGACCCAAGGATGGGGTTGATGGTAGCCTCACCAGCCCTGGAACCTTCCACTGTGTGTGGATGCCCCGTCAGTGGAACTCTCACTGAAGTGTGTAGAAGCCCCGTCCGTAGAACCTTAAAGATATCACGATTTAATTCACAGTCAGAAATGCACGTGAAGCGTGCTTAATGTGAGTAATTCTGACATAACCTACAAATGAAACATAATTTACCTCACTGATGAGGGAACAATCCACCAAAACTCCTGGAAGCCACAGTCGGATAAACGGGGGTCGAGTCCGCCTTTCAGGTTGACACGGTATTTCCAAAGGAAAGCCTGCAAATTTGCGAAACACGTGGGTAGAGAACGGGCAAGATGGCGTGAAGAGGTTAGCTTACCTTGTGTAATTTAATATCCTGCTTCCGCAGATAAAATTTCCTCACAAACACAAAATATTCCGCTAAACGGAACAACAACAGATTGAGGAAGTTTTCTTGAGTTGATTATTCTAAAATCCACCCGGATGCCTTGGATAAAATCGAGGTTCACAGAATAACAACTAATTACTCCCAATCACGCCAAGCCAACAAAAATGGTTGCCTACCCGTTTGTCTTTGCTGATCACGTGTCGCCCTCCCGTGGAGAATAGCAAAATGTGTTTCGGACGTGTAGCAGTTGTTATAATGCGGCCCACAAAACGCTAAAGCGTATGGTGGGTCGCATACGCTAGAGGTCCGTAACAACTCCCCCTTCACTCGCAGAAAAAAAAATCGAAGATTTTTTCTTACTAGCTTCTCACCAGAGGATGGATAATTGGCGGGGAGACGGGAGACTTAATATGCACGGGGATGGCTAACCCGTCTCACAAGTTACCATCAGGCATAACAACGAAAATAATGAGACTTAAATGCACGAGGATGACTAACTCGTCTCCCAAGTTATCATCAGGCATAACAACAAAAATAATGTCAAAAATAAGGAGACTTAAATGCACGGGGATGGCTAACTCGTCTCCCAAGTTACCATCAGGCATAACAACACAAGTAAAAAAATACATACAGAGAGAAAAAAAGAGAAGGGAAAAAAAGAACAAAAAAACGCATAAGGACTTAACAGCTAAGAAGCAGCTCGCCCAAGGCTACTCCACCAGCAAAACAATGAGGTACGGGAGTGTTCCCCGTCACACCACGACGACAACCTTTGCTAGACAACGAGGTTAGTCTGAAGCCCAGTAGTGCCTACCCGGGTAATGATAACCAGGCCTAGACCAGGCTACCTCCAAGCAGCACCTCCCAAGCTCGAGCCCCTCCAGACGGATACGTTTACAGGCAGCTGCCAGCAATGTGAGCGCCCCCAACGAGACGGAGTCCCTCAAAACGCAAGCGCCACACAAGACCATTTTTTGGGGACCCTTACCCCTCGCAGGTATAACCACGGTGATGGTATTCGTGCATCCCCCATCACAGAGATCCAACCAAAGACACTTCCTCCCGTGAGGCGGAAAGAGGTGAAAACTTACTCAGTGGGTTTCAGCCACCTGAGCAAGACCAGTGAACCAGAAAAGCAAATGTTACTACGAAATTAACGACAGAAGTGACCTAAAACCATGTTACTAAGACCAACATAAAAAAAAAACGAATTCGTCATTGCCTATTCGGATGCTTAAGTACGTCAACGGAATTAACAGCCCACAACTAGTTGTCATCGGGAGGGTGTGCTTTCAGGTCTTTTATGTGCCACACCGAACGTTTACCGTCAGAACCTTCGAGCTCATAAGTCCTTGGTGAGAGAATTTTTCTAATCGTGAAAGGACCCACAAATTTAGGTGCTAACTTTGCCGTGAAATATTTAGAGGCATCAGACTGGGCGTGAGAACGTCTCCAGATCTTTTGCTTCAAAACAAACTTATCGGGTCGGCGTCTTAGGTTATAATGTTTCTTACTGGATTTATGGGCCTTTAATATTCTACTCTGAACATCCTTATAAATTTTAGCGAAGGCAAGCTTACGGTTTTCAGGGTTTACAACTGGATACTCAGACTCAGAAGGTACGTACTTATCACTATTGCCATCTAACGAAATTTCACGTCCAAAATTGACAAAATTAGGCGTTAGGCCTGTAACCTCATGTTTCGACGATCTAATGGCGAAACCTATTTTCGGCAAAAATTGATCCCAAGCCCTGTGATTATCCTTTACATATGCAGATAACATAGTCTTAACAACACGATTTACCCTTTCAGTCAGGTTGCATTGAGGGTGGTAATTTGCGGTGTACGCTATTTCAATGTTGTAGGTTTTCGCAAGATTTTGGAAACGGTTACTCTGAAACTGACGACCATTGTCTACCACTATAGTCTTCGGAGCGCCAAATAAGAGAATTACATTATCCTCAATGACCTGCGATATGCTATTAGCGGTAGCTGACCTCAACGGAAACACCATGGCAAACTTACTAAAATTGTCACACACGACAAGAATAAACTGATAACCCTTGGCCGTCCTGGGTAATGGTCCCATCAGATCGGCACTAACTAATTGCCAAGGTTTTCCAACGGTAGGTGTCTTACTCAACAAATTTCCCCTAAGTGACTTCTGTTCGGGTTTAGTACTTATGCAAATCTCACATTGCCTAACGAACTTAGCCACATCGGCCTTTAATTTCGGCCAATAATACCTATTTCCCACTCGAGCCACAGTCTTATGGACCCCTGCGTGTCCACAACTCGCATCACAATGCAACGACCTAATTACTTCTAGGCGTTTCTCTTTGGGTAAAACCAGTCTCCAAGTGTCGGCAGGATCTGCTAACTCGGGATAACGCAAACGTACATACTTGTACAACTGGCCATTCTGTATACGCCATAAGGGATAACGCATAGGAGATCGTTCGACTCGCTCCAGCATTCTCAAATACCATTTATCGGTGGGAGAATCGGCATGGTCAGTGACCGAGAATACTTCGACGGATTCCACCGTTACTGGTACTGAACGAGACAGAAAATCAGGGACGGTATGTTCAGAGCCCTTGCGATAAATCAGTTCAAAATCATAAGGTTGCAGACGAAGTGCCCATCTGGCCAATCGACCTTGGGGATCTTTTAGCTGCTGTAACCATAGCAAAGAATGACAATCTGTTATGATTTTGAAGTGGAAGCCTTCAAGATAGTGACGTAGCTTCTCCACTGCCCAAATTACGGCGATGCACTCTCTTTCGACTGAGCTATATTTGCGCTCCTGGCCAGTCAAAGAACGGGACAAATAGCAAATTACCTTTTCACCATCATCAAATTGCTGCGTGAGCACGGCACCGACACCGAATGCCGACGAATCTGTCTGCACATAAAAGGTACGCTCAAAATCAGGGCAGGTCAAAATAGGTGCAGTAACCAAACACTCCTTAAGAAGTTTAAAATATTTCTCACACTCAGGCGACCAACACCAACTAACATTCTTCTTAGTGAGGTTTGACAAAGGAGCCACTATTGTAGAAAACTGCGGTACAAACCTTCGATACCAAGATGCTGTGCCTATAAATCTACGAATTTCCCTAACGTTTTTCGGAGAAGGTACACTCAAAATCGACTCTACTTTCGCTGGGTCAGGACGTAAACCGTACTTATCAACAACATATCCCAAGTACTTAAGCTCAGGACGGCAAAATTGACACTATCTATCACTAACTATCAGCCCAGCAGAATGCAAGCGATCAAAAACCTTCTGCAACGTTTCTAGGTGAGATTCGAAATCCTTCGACACTACCACAATGTCATCCAAATAGACCAAAACCGAAGGCTGTAAATCAGCTCCAAGCACGGTGTCAATAAGACGCTGCCAAGTCGCAGGCGCATTTGACAACCCAAAAGGCATAACTCGAAACCTATACAAGCCATTAGGTACAGTGAAAGCGATATAGTCTTTGGAAGATTCGGCAATAGGAACTTGCCAATATGCACTCTTAATACCTAATGAACTTAAATATTTGGCATCCCTCAACTGATCTAATATGGAGGAAATCAGCGGCAGAGGATAGGCATCCTTTTTAGTAACAGCGTTAAGGCGCCGGTAATCTACACAAAAACGCAGAGTTTGATCCTTTTTCTGCACTAAACATATTGGGGAAGACCAAGGACTTTTACACGGTTCGATGATATTTAACTCCAGCATTTTCTTAATTTCATCATCAATCAGTTTTTGTCTGGCAGGCGAAACAGGATAGTATCTCTGTTTGATAGGTTTGGTATCTGGGAGTAATTCGATCTCATGAGAAACGAGATGTGTACGACCAAGGAAAGTACCCATCAGTTTCCGGTTTTCATCCACCAAACTATCCAGAGCTAGTTTCTGTGATACACTTAAAGAAGTTTCGTCAAGGACACTGTTAACCTCAACGAGTGGTTCCTGCTCAGAAAAATGCCAAACATCTTGTCGTAAATCTGGTATAATATCCATCGCCACCCAAAAATCTATCCCTAGAATTAACTTATGCGGTATTTCTGGAACTACTAGGACATCTATTACATGAACCTTGTCACCCAAGCAGAAAGGAACAGATACATAACCTATAACGGAACAGATTAGCCACTCTGCACTCATTGACAGAAGGCTTCAAACTTAAACCAATCTGCTGGAAGACCTCAAAACCAGATGATCCTACCATTGTCCTGGTAGCACCTGAATCCAACAAACCCATCATAGGAAAACCTAATACCGAAAGTTGTAAGTAAGGACGCTGATCACCTACCACATGAGAAATGACATAATCGAGAAAAATTTGTTGTTTTAAGTCAACAACATTACTGGTCGACTCACTTACACCGGGAGAAACTGTTCGACCAATTAGCGTCTCCCTGGACAGTTTTCCGAACGTGAACACTTAGGACAGGACCTAATAGTGAACTCTGCTTTACCACATTTATAGCAGAACTTCTTCCTTGGAGCCTGACACTCCCGATGCCCATGACCAACTTGACCACAATTAAAACATTTGATTCCAGAGTGTTGGACTTCATCCAAGATGAGACAAGAACAAGAGGCCGAACGAGAAGTAGTAGAACTAGTAGATGCATAAGCCAACTCTGGTATAAGAGATTTACTCTTAGGCGGAGGAGGAACATATGACTTAGCCAATTGTCGTTTGGAGTCAAGCATACGACAACATTGCAGGAGTTGCGTGACAGAAGTTATATTCTCAAAAGCAAGAAAAGGATGATAGTATGGATCTATGCGCTCCAAAATGATTTCGAGTTGGGTTCCCATAGGTATTGGAGTGTGCAACTTCTTGAACAACCCAATCATACTAGCGATGTACAATCCTATACTCTCCCGACTACCTTGAGTACGTCGCTTAATCTCCTCAAACAAGTCGCGGTCAAAAGACTCTGGCATGAACTGTTCCCTCATTGCCTCCGCTAAGTATGGCCAATCGGTGGCCCAGTCTTTCACCAGATTATACCAATTGTAGGCATCTCCCTCAAATAAATCTACTGCATCTTTAAATAACCGTGCTCGTGAAATACCACGAGACCTCCGTTTCTCCTCAACACGTTCTAAGAAAGTTGAAAAAGACATGTCGCCCTTTCGGCCAGTAAATTTCAAGCCCGTCTCTAACCGGCACGGGTTTAGGTTTCGCAGCCTCCTCCTCATCTGAACTAAAATCAGTAGTTATTGCAGAGCTATGCGCATCAGGCTGAACCTGAGCCATGGCGTTATGCAATACCGACATATCGAGGATGGCTGACTCTTTAAGCTTACGGTCCCCGCGGGCCTTATCCTTAAGCTTATCAAAAGCTAACAATAATTTAAGCCGAGTACTGGGCTTCACACCTTTTTGCTCGTCATTAGTTGGAATGGATCGGTTAACACGTCCCAACGCATGAGCTATCTTGGAAACAATCCCCTTATATTTACTATCATGCTCGCTACCCACAAATTCATCAATATGTTTTTGAATAGCAGCTAGGGATGCCGTTAGAGCTTCAGAATCGACAGTGAATTGGTACGGGTATGGAGGACTTTTAATAGCCAAAGTAGTTTTCTCTAAGTGTATGGCTTCTCTTAAAACAGTGCGCAACTCTGCCACAGTAAGATCACTACCATCTCCTAAGCCACGTACTTGTAATTCATAAACAAGCTCCTCCCTAACTAACCTATTGATATCTAACTTAATTTGTGAACTGGCCATATTGAATTTTCAACCAAACACACAAAAAAAACCACAAAATCAAGTAAATTGGCAAAACGACGCTGGGCGTCGGTACGTATATAGACACAAAAAAAATTTACCAACACTAACAAGTACTTAGTAATGAGTAAAAACGACAAAATCAGATAAATTAACAAACGACGCTGGGCGTCGGTACGCAAAAAAAAATTTACAAACACTAATAAGTACTTAATAATGTATAAAAACGACAAAATCTAGAAAATTAGCAAAACGACGCTGGGCGTCGGTACGTATCAACAACAAAAAAAAACTGTTGGCTGCACTTAGGAAACTTTCCAATGGTTTATACGTCACAACTATTGTTTACTAATCCGCTCATGAAATAGTAAGACAAAAAAAAACGAAGTCACCCCCCTACCAAAAAAAGCGAAGCGATTACGCTAAGGCAAAGTAACTCCCTTTTGATGTATGTCACGTAACGTTACTATGTATCTGGCTATTATTTCATATGCAAACCACCAACAAATGGAACACTCAATTTATCACCAAAAAAAATAAAACTTACTTAGGGGCGATACTGCTATCCCCTTGAGATAACTGCACTATTTAAGTTGGGCGCCACTGCTACGGGTTGAACGTACATGAACAAATAGATACGTTGGATCTTAATGATTATCAGATATTACGTAACGAAATCACTTGGGCTACTGTGGCGTAGCGGATATCGTAGGCAAACTTGACCCGGAAAGTGATGTACGTGCCTACGATAAAATTTCTCTAGCTCAGACTATCTCAGGGCGTTAAGCCCAAGCTTACACAAACTATGATAAATTATTAGTTTACTTACTTAACAAATCACTGAGTTTTTCCATATGTAGTGGTCGCAGACGAAATAATGACACTTTCTTTAAAAACGAAATGCACTATATTAAGCAATTTACAAAATTGGTTCTCTAGAATATAACCTGGCGATGTTCACAGTTGTGGCCAATATTTCACGATTAATAAGTTATAACCTTCATAAAATGCCTCGTGTAGCTACACATCGGTTTACAATATGATCATGAATTGTCACAAATTCTGCCACAAAGGTTTGATTTAAAGAACCTCCTTAAATATATGTAAATATATGCATAAAATCTCTAAATATGTACAGGTTAAAATGCCAAAAGTATGAATTGATGTCCAGCGGAACCCCGGTAAGTAAAAAAAAATACAACACACAACACACTTATTTAGGGTGGTACGATACCGAGTCCGGACGTGGAGGAACTGTAGCCCTACGTAGATGTCTTCGGGACACAAGAAATGGACCCAAGGATGGGGTTGATGGTAGCTTCACCAGCCCTGGAACCTTCCACTGTGTGTGGATGCCCCGTCAGTGGAACTCTCACTGAAGTGTGTAAAAGCCCCGTCCGTAGAACGCTAAAGATATCACGATTTAATTCACAGTCAGAAATGCACGTGAAGCGTGCTTAATGTGAGTAATTCTGACATAACCTACAAATGAAACATAATTTACCTCACTGATGAGGGAACAATCCACCAAAACTCCTGGAAGCCACAGTCGGATAAATGGGGTCGAGTCCGCCTTTCAGGTTGACACGGTATTTCCAAAGGAAAGCCTGCAAATTTGCGAAACACGTGGGTAGAGAACGGGCAAGATGGCGTGAAGAGGTTAGCTTACCTTGTGTAATTTAATATCCTGCTTCCGCAGATAAAATTTCCTCACAAACACAAAATGGAACAACAACAACAGATTGAGGAAGTTTTCTTGAGTTGATTATTCTAAAATCCACCCGGATGCCTTGGATAAAATCGAGGTTCACAGAATAACAACTAATTACTCCCAATCACGCCAAGCCAACAAAAATGGTTGCCTACCCGTTTGTCTTTACTGATCACGTGTCGCCCTCCCGTGGAGAATAGCGAAATGTGTTTCGGACGTGTAGCAGTTGTTATAATGCGGCCCGCAAAACGCTAAAGCGTATGGTGGGTCGCATACGCTAGAGATCCGTAACAACTGGTTATTTGTAATTATTAATTAAGTTACGCCTTAGATAAAAAACTTAATATATTTTATGTAAAAAAATTTCCACTATAATTCTGTTCATGATACACCAGTACAAAAAAAATTAAAAAAAAATACCTTGGTTTCCATGGTGACACTAGAGAAAACACATTTTTATTGGTTAAAAATTATATAAAAAAATATTTTTTAAAAAAGCTTTATTTAAATGCTCTAAAAAGTAGAAAATAAACTTTGAAGTAAATCAATCCCATCATTTTGTTACATTATATATATTTTTTTATGATATAAAAGCTTGTCGCGAGCAATCTCCTTGACGCAGGAAATCTCCCGACAAAAAAACTTTAAAATTAATTAATCCAGTATTATAGAATGAATACAATAGTATTTGATCATAGCATAGAAGAATAGAATTAGAATCAGACTAGATTTAGATGAAAGAAAATTAAGAAAACAAATTATTTGAAATATAAAAAATCATATTTATTATTATAAATACGTTGACAATAAAACGCAAATTAAATTAAGATCCTTATATCATTGTATCATATAAAACTCATGCATCTGCAATCATCGTCATCATCGCTGTTTTAATCATTTTCATCATTCTCATCATCATCTTCTGATGTATTGTCGTTTACTTTAATATCAATTATTAAATTCAAGTAAATTTTGTTATTTTTTTAATCAGTATTTACATTTAACAATAGTATCAGCAACTAATGATGGGCAATTGGTTTCCAACAAATCAGACGAAATCATATTTATCATCGTTGATGGCCCAACCACAAGCTAGTGGTGATAAAGATATGGGATGTTTTAAGTGAGCGTTTCTCCAAAATTTTGTCACGTAACGAACTCATAATAGATGCTGCCGTAATTCAGCTGTGGCGGTAGGTTTGATGAATCGAGATTTCTGAACCTTTTTTCAAAATTGTCGCTGAAATTTATTTAATTTTTCTTCATCAAAATTTATTATTTTTCAATTCTTGTCATTACAGAAAACACATTTTATTTTACCTTAGCCATCGCAACAACGCGGTTATTATATTTAAAAACCTTGATAGTTAAATTATATCATATCAAAATTTTAGCTATACTGAAATTCTTTAAAAATATACTTTTTTACTATAAAATAGCATCTGGCACGCTTTACTGTGAACGATCCATCTTTACACATCTGAAGGACTTTTATTACCCTTCCTAAAAGTGGATATTATAATGTTATGTATTAAATCTTTTAAAAAACGATGTTTTTACAAAATGTTCAAGAAAATGTACGATAACTATAGTCTGGCCCGTGTATAAGAAACACATGATGAGAAACGAAGCGACTTATAATGTAACCAACTACCATCTAATATGTGGTTTATAGCTAACGATTACATAAAAAGATTCAGTAAAAAGTTCAATATTTATAATTTTGGTGGGTTTTTGCTTGCCTGTCTATTTACATATTTTTCAGTTCCATAATAATTTAGGACACTCCTCAGAGCTTCAAAATGCTTGAATCGCAACGATTTTGAATTATATTGTGGTAATTATAGATTCATACGTTCAGGCAAGGCGGCCCCATGCACATCTGAGTACATGGTAAAGATACTTTTCTGACACCGAATCACCGAGGAACCGGTTTAGAGCAAATACGCGGAAAACACATAGTTTTTCCGCCAAAATTGACTGTTAAAAGTGAAAGGACACCCTCGACGCTAAGGGCTATTTTCGCTAAAACTCTCGAAAAACTTTTAGTAGAGACTAGAGAACTTGTCCTTATATCTAACATAACGCATGCGTTGCAGTGCTACACAACGTGGATTCGTAAAAGGGTTTTTATTTTCGAAATTTCCGAAGTTCGATTTTCATAATACTTTCTAAAATTTTGTGGTGGGGGCGACATTCCTGTGCAGCGACATTTAGTATACTTTCTAAAATTACACTCCTTGGTGAGTTTCTGCTATATTTGTATAAATAACGCTCCGTAGAGAGAAAATGTTATTTAATATATAAAAACCTCCACCGGCGTTTTTACGTGGAGCACGCTTTTCATGCGAAATATTTCAGATTTTGTTATAGTTTCGAAAAATTTATCGAGGGTTTTGGTGTGTTCTTTAACATTACCAATGACGAAAATGTCTAGAAATAAAAAATTTGTGTTCTTAAAAGTCAATAAAAACCAACGAAAAAAAATTTACCTATCATTATTTTAAAAATAATTTTTTTTACCTGTATAAACACAGGTAAACGCAACTTCCCCCGCCAGCCAGACCGGCCTCATGCCTACCCAGATAGTGCAAGAGAGGTTATATCAAAAAATGTGCCTTCTTTAGCTCTCGTACTATTACCCCGGCATACTTACATACAAGATAGGGAAAAAGGATGGCTATATTTCACATTAATACAAAAAGCATAAGAGTCACTCATAACGTTGCAGGTAATTTTTAATTATCCAAATTTTGCTGGTTTGAGTCATTTATTAATTATAAATTTTTATTACGCCTCTTTGATTCATCCAGTTTTTGGCCAGCTTATTTAGCGGCAGACAGAAATATTTTACTATTTTTATATATAAAGTACATAATTACCTGTCTTTCAAACTTCTCAAGAACCGTTGATTCTGGCATTTCAAACTGTTGAGAAAATCTGTACTCGTTTTTACCGCATCCTTAAGGAACAATAAAGGTAACTTACTTCCTCAAAGAGATTTCTAAACCGTTTTCCATTAAGTCCATCGCAGTTAAAGAGTAGAGAAAGTTAAAAAACTTGACGATTTAATGTAGAAACTGATGAAACGAGATGGGATTTATTTTAGAAAATTTTAGTTGTTTACTGAAAAACTGAATATTTTTCCAATACAACTATTGAAAACCATTGATAGACATGCTGACCAATAAGTCGGCTACCCGAAATGATCCAATTTATAGAAAAATTTAATCCCCTCTTGTGAAAGATGTCTTTATTTTGAAAAATGCAAAATAAATTTAAATAAAAATTACTTTTTGAACGTGTGTACGTTATATAATTTTATTAACCACGTGTATAAATCAGAAAGAATATTTTTATTAGTCTTAATTCGGTAAAATGTTATGGTGGTGATTCTACATAAATATTTATTAAATTATCACTGTTTTTTAGTTCGATTTATAGAGCGTAAATAAACAATAAAAATTCCTCATTCTAATAAGGTGATATTACTTGAGGGAACTGTTACTTCCTACCACAAAGTTCTAACAAGATTCTAACCAACAATTTGTGGCCATTGTTCTATACCAATCTATGAAATATCTTTCAACATTATTGAAATATTAATTGCAGCACAAATAACTAGTTAACTCACTTAATTGTTACTTGTGCTGAATGCATTTTAAATGAATAACTGCATCGCATAAATTATTTATTATTTTTATTTTTCAGCAGTTTTGCCTATTTCATGTCATTAAAGAATCCATGAAATTCTACCTAGAAAACTTTATGTAAATTGAGAATAAATCCATATTGCAACAGAATTCAACAATATGAAAGCTTTATTTTGTACGTCAACTTTCTAGGTAAAATAGCTTTTTAGTAACATTGCATGCCGATTATCTCAGTTTGAATACCTGCAGTACTGCTTTACATGATAATGAAATTTGTAATATAAAAGCTTTACATCACTTACCAGCAAAATTGTAACAATTTGATTAATATACTTGAAATGAAAATTGAGATTGTTCATATTTATTTAACGTATGAATCTAAGGACAACAGAACAGTGAATCTACTTTATTAGGATTAAAAATTATATTTTTCTTCAAACGCTGAAAAATGGCTTTATGAGTTTCGTGAACTTAAACTATTATATCTTTGACACTCCATCTGAGCGGTACTGAAAGTTTTTTATTGCAATTCGCTTGCCCGTCACTTTTACTCCATATAAAACAATATATGGTATTTTTGGTAAGAGTCACTTGCGCTCATTTTCACCAATCCAAGTCAATTCAATACTACTTTATTAATAATTAAAATTTACACCTGCCTTCCCAAAACCCACCTGAGGATCGACCGTGCAACCATCGCGTTATTCGTGGTGGCGGATTGCAAGGTCGGGCGGAATGGGACTGGTTCGGTTTAAATACAATTAAAAACAGCTTAACCTAAATTTCTTCCATCGCATATGGATAAAATTAGGTCATAAAATTGTACATATCAAAAACAGACTTAACTAAACTTAGAAACTACACATTTTAAAAAACTTTTGCACTAAACACTTTTTTAAATTTTGACACTGACGCAGATACCTCAATCTAAACGAGGAGCCTTCCGCGAGATGTGAAAATGCCGTGCTGCGCATAAGCTGGTCTCAACTTTGGTTTTAAAAAATTAAATTTTTGATTCTTGAAGACTTTGAATGAAAATGAATTTAGAGACAAGAATGTACAAAAAAGAAAACAAAAAACAAACGCGACAAAAAGGTTACAAACAGAAATGAAGAGACAGGAAAGATTTAAAGACACAACAAGTATGAAATATCAATAATGGTGGATAGGGCAAGCGGAAGTTATAGATGACGAAGTTTGCCTACAGAGGTTGCCGGTATGATAGGGTGTATTTTATCCGAAATGGGGATTATGCTGTCAAAGTGTTATGTTTCTTGTTAGCGGGCTATCGCCCAGCTTAAAAGAGTAGCACTTTTTGAGAGATGTCCTGGACGTAGTCCACTATTGGGGTTATGTCGTGGCAAACTGCCAAGCTGCGTATAGATCTCTGAGGGATGTGTACTTTCCAGAATTAGAGATGAGGCGCATACATTTCTGTTCAAGAACTTTTAGTTTTCTCATTGTCGTAGCCGACGTGCTGCACCACACCGGCGCCGCGTATGTGATGGATGGCCTGATCACCATTTTGTACAACAATTTTTTATTTTCTGCTACCCTTAACCATAAGCGGATACAGACTCCTTAACAGGGAGTAGACTGTCCGTACTGTCTCATTAATGTGGGTGTTAAACGTCAGTCGCTGGTCCAGTCTGACCCCTCAAGTACTTCACGGACCTCTTAGTTGGAATTTTGTTTCCCGGGATCGAGAATCCGTTCGCGCATGTTAGCGCGGGTATAGCCTCCCGCGTGCTTTTTAAGGACCACGTCAGCTTCCACAGCGAGTTGTTCTGGGGATTTAGCGCTGCCAGTTTATCCCCCCATTTCTGTTCTTTACAGTGTTGATGGCGGTTCTGATTTGCCTTTGCAGCCCGATCATCTCGGCTTGACATCGCGATTTCGCTGCCAAAATCGTCTGAGTCTGTTCTTTTTTTGTATGTCTAGTATGACCGCTTCGTCAAGTCGGTCTTTGTTCGGTATCCTGCAGCACTCTTGTAAACTCCTTCACTGCATTTTTCAGCTCGGCGGGCGTATTGATTGTATTATTCAGTGTTAGGTTTGTGTTAATGTGTGCTTTATAGAGGCGCCAATTGGCGCCTCCATAAGGTCTGATTCTGCGTTTGATGTCTTCCCTTGGCATATCGTTCAACTCAATGACGATTGGATTATGGTCGAACGTGAGTTCCTCCAGGGCCACTAGGACCGTGGAATTTTTCACGCCATTGTTGACCACTATGTCAAGAGTTATGGGTGTTGTACCGTTATTCGGGGAATGCGTTGGATCGTTCGGAAATTGCAGGATGACATTATGACTATTTACATAGTCGAACAGAGTGTTGCCGTTCGTGTTGTTGCGATGGCAGTTCCAGTTGTGATGCCTAGCGTTAAGGTCGCCTATAAGCAGGCAGCGCGGGCTCGCGTTCATCAAATTCTCCAGACAACTCGCCGTGAAGCCTTTCTCTGCAGATGTGTTCCGTATAGAATGGTGCATGTGCGGAATGTCTAACTTTATGAGCACGACTACCCCGCCGCCTCTGTTATTGTCGGCCCTACTTCGGTGTATTGTATACCCTCGGATCCGCAGCTTGTCTCGTCTGGTAAGTTTCGTCTCATTTAGAAGCATAATGTCAATTTTATACCTCAGTATATAATTAATAAGAAAAGGAATTTTGTTATCTATACCATTGGCGTTCTAGGAAGAAAGATTAATTTTTATCTAGAGTGCATTCTCTGGAATTGCTCCCAGGAAGCGATGCATAATGAAAAATTTCTCGCCTGCATTAACGTACTCTCCAGCTCGTCGTTTAAGTTGCTATATAAGGTCAGAAGCTGGTCGAGATCAACCAATGATGTCATCCTCTTCTGTTGTTGTCTTAGTTTATCTATCTTTTCAGAGGTGGTGGCTTCGTTCCCTAGGGGAGCAGTGGGCAGTAGCATAGGTCTCCTTGGCTCCTCCGGCTTTTGGTTGTACATCACTTGTTGGGTTTGCTTAGTCTGCCTTGCTCTTTCCTTCTATACATTTGTTCTTGGCTGCGGGGCCGCCACATACTTCATTTCAGGCGGTGGTCTGGTCCTGACACTCCCTCGTTCAATTTCTTCAATTTTGCATTTATAAACTATGCAGTTCACGCTGTTGGCGGGATGTGGCCCCCGCAGTTCACGCAGTTGGCCGGAGTATCACGGGTTTTTGCACAAGTGTATTAGATGTTCCCCTGCGCATTTCACACAGTTGTGGGCAGCTCTGCAATTGGTAGTTGCGTGCCCCCACTGCTGACACCTGTGGCATTAAATAATTTGCTTGGAGTTCACGTGGCGTTCCCACGTGACTGCTGTGTAAGCTACAGGATGTTGTTTTTTTTTAATTGTTTTTTTTTAATTGTTATTTTTTAATATCTCAGAAAGTAATTTAGATATTATTTTCAATTTTGAGATATGTTAATATTACATAAAACCCCATATTTTACTTGGAAAAACCAATTTATCGCTCCAACATTGGCGTCCCTGCAAACATGTCCTCAGATATTTTTTACCAAAAAAGTGACCACTGGCATTTTTCCATGTGGATATTTTTTCTGATTCAATGAAGTTGTTATTTTCAAAAATCGTCAAAATGAAGAAAGAAAATTCCACTGTATTATTTTTACGTGTTTCCAAACCACTACATAAGATAATAAAATTTATTTTACGTTACGGTGATTTGTTTTGTTGCATAGCTTATAAACATTTTTGTAGTATTAATATTAGTGTACGGATGTTTCAATTTTCCTCTACTATCAGTGGCAGCAGTCATTAGTAGTATAAAAATCTGAAAACAGACAATTTCCATCAACTCACTAATGTTGTTTCAGATAATGTGCATTACAAAGAAGTCCGACGACGAGTAGAAGGATATATTTGTAATTTATTTTCATTAAATATGAAATCTTTAATTTTGTTTTGTGAGATATCTTTTCCGTCGGCTATATTCGGAGCAGTACTCAAATATGAATTATCATCGGCAAACATGATCAAATTACCGTTATTGTATACAGTGCTTGGCAAATCATTAATAAATAATATTAACAGCCCAAGAACGGATCCATGTGGAACACCGCATGATACATTTAGTTCTTCTGATCTTATATTATTTAGTTCGACAACTTGATTTCTATTTGAGAGATAGAACTGCAGCTAGCTGTTTATTTTTCATGATCATGGTCCATCATATCGAATGCTTGCTTAAGTCCATGATGAATATTCCAAAACACTTGGAATCGTACAACTTGTCTAGAAACTGCATAACAGCTGTCTGAGTGGACCTTTTTTCCCCGAAATCCATGTTGTGCAACAGACATCCCCACATTTGAGCTAAGACCGATTTTGCTATTTCGCCTTGAATACGCACGTAAAATTTGAGCAAAGTAGTTTGGGCCCTAGATGTGATTACAAACGGCAAACAGCAGACAGAATTTTTTTAAAAACTTCTTTCTGTAAATTCACTAAAAACTCCAAACTAATTCCTTGCTCTACCACAATTTTTTCCTTATATACTACATATATTAAGAGAAATTAAACTATTTTGGGAAACATTTTTATCGCGTAAGAAAATAATGTAACGTATTTAAAAATTAATCTATTTCAGGGATGTTTTTACTTGATTTATAATGATTGTATGAAATTTATACAACATAAACCCACTGCACAGTAGAGTAGAAACAATGGATATAAGAAGAGAATTGTTATTATAAATTACACAGCCACACAAAGAAAAAAGATTCTGACCCAGAAGTGGAACATAATATCAATTTACATGTATTTTGGTCACTAAACACCAATTAGTAGTGAAAATAGATCTGTCGTTTACAAATTATTAGTTAATTGCAAATTATTTAATTTTTTTGGCCAAGAACTATTATTCGATTATTCAATTTTTAAATAAATCACTTAATTTAAACGACATGAGTTTATATTAAAACAAGATCGATTCCTATCCTCTCTAATTTAAATATTTCATTTCAAATAACATAAAAATTACATCAAAGTGACAATACATTGCAACTAACAAAAAAAAATAGCTCTCAGACAATCTCTTTCTAAGTACAATCATATATTTTTAGAAGAAATAGCAATTTCCTTTCATAGTGATTGGTATCTGATAGCATCTCCCAGCTAAGAAAAGTATCGTCTATAAAACACTTTTACTAATTTCGGAATTTGACGATGCTTTGACAGAAAAAAAACTTAATCTAATGCAAATAAGATAAGTGGCTATCAAAATCACCTAAAACAATAAGATGGAGTCACGCAGAAGGGATAAAAAAGGCGTGTATGGAGAAAGGAGAGCACAAGATACTGTAGATATATAACGAGCAGGATCCCCTTAAGTATACATACACTCTCACTAGAACTGTGCACCGGCAATTTTACATATCAACATGAGATTCCTTAGCGTGAGTAATAAATTTCTTATACCGTGAGTGGTTAATCCTGATGGGATCGTGTAGTTTTGTGTATAGTTTTTGTGAAGTGAAAGTTTCAATTTCTTTTAGAAAGATTATCTTTTGTCATCTAACAAAGTAAAAAAATAATTGTACTTTGATGACATAAATATCATTTATAAAAGGACATGTATAAGTTGTAATAGAGTTGGGTATGATTAAAATCCTTAACGTTTTCTTCTATATGATGAGCCTCATAAAATGGCTACAATGGATTTTGACTTTCAATATATCTGAAATTAAATTTTTAGTTTTATATGATAGTAATTTTTTAAATTAATATAAAAGAAGTATTATTTTTGGTATAATAAGGTAGTAATTTATATGGTAGTTCCAGCAAGAGATCAAGTTTGTCAGCACTGTAGTACAGTATAGTATTTGAAACTTCTTAAAAGCGTGAGTCATTTAAATTTCCATATATATTATGCATATTTTAAAAACAGATTTGAAATTAGTGAAGTGAAAAAGACAAACCAGTTCGAAATATTTATATCCTAATTGAGTTGCGACCTTTTGAAATGACAATAACTGACACTGATTTTCATTTAATATATCTCAGTAACACTTTAATTTACGGGAATGTAATTTTGTACGTATATTGATAAGAATACAAGCTGCATTTTCACATAATTAAAAATAAAAAATAAATAATAAGCAAGGAAATTAATGAACATGAAAAGTAATTTTAGTTTTATAGTAGTTGCTCTTACAAATAATTATGAATATTAAAATAATGGCTACTATTCATTTCAATACAACGAATGACACGAGTTCCCACTGATCTGTTTACCCTACGAAAAATCCCGATATGTTTCTAATTGCTTTTTATCCTTTCATTATACCTTGCATACATTGCTCCCTATAATAGTGGGGTAAACAATTGAGTTTAAATAACGCCAAATAAAATAATTCAGTAGATTCAAATTTGGTCAACGAGTGGGCCTCCCTCTACTGTGATATGTTTCAGTCAAATTCTGCCTAACAACACTAAAATAAGGTGGAGTACTGTCATATATAAATTTTATTCAAAATTTTAGCAGGTACATGGTCCAGCAAATCTTACACATTTTGCAAAAAGTACAGATAGTTTTTTCCATCGGACGGGCGTGTAAAACACGTGGACTTATTAAGTTGTTTCTAATATATATCGATTTTTTTTGAAAATTTCATGTGGATTTTTATCAACCTACCCATAGTGGTTGTCAATATTTATAATTTTTCAAGGGTAAATTCTGCTTCATCCATAAACATACATTTTCTTTAAGAAATAAATTTTCTACTTTATATTTTGCAACAATCATTATCAGAACATTAACCGTGGTTGTTGACTGTCAGGTTTTAGTACTTGAACCTTTTGCAAATGGTATGGATAATATAACTGCTCACGCGGTATTTGTCATACTGTGTCCTTTGAAATGGTTTTATTGCTCTTATTCTTTTGCACATGTTCCCGGATTAAAATCTGCTCTGTCTAATACTCATTTTCTGTTTTACAATTTCTGATAATACTGAATGTCAATTACTTTCTTTCTTCAAAAAGTTTCCTTCAATAGGCGATAAAAATCCATAAAGTTTACATAAAAAGTGACGATTTGGTAAACTCTGTCGATACAATTATGCTGCACTAGTATTTCCATTAGCTGTTCCGTAAAAAATAGTAAGTTAAGACAGTTGTTATAGTCCAAACTGGTTATTATTCTTATTATCTTTCGTTACACACCAAAATATCTCAATTTATCAGAATAAGATGCATGTGATAATTTCAAAGAGTAATAGGCTGTCAGTAACGCACAAGTTAACTAGCTTCTTAATAATAAATGTGTTTTTTGACATTTTCTTGGGTACATGTTGAAGATTGTGATCCCAATTCAATTTTGGATCCATGTAGACCGATAAAAACTTTACTACTTCAGGGTTTATGAAATCTTGTACCACCATATGAATGAATATCATGTTGGTTGTTTTTAATGCGATTAAGTGATAGCCTATTTGTTATGAACTGATCTGTAGCTTGGTCGCACAAATCTTTCATGAAATGGGTAAATTATATTTATATTTTTGTTTATAAATAAGTCATCTGTGAATAGTTCAGTGCTGTGTACCGCGATACTAAGATTGTTAACATAAATCAGGAACAAAACTGGACCTAAGACTAAGGCATTTTGAGACTGCAGAATTAATTGCACTTAGCTATGACATTTTATTTTTAATTAGAATAAATTTTCTATTTGATAGATATGATTTGGTCATATTGCAACTTAGATGATCGAAATGTAAGGCATTCAGTTTTTTTTTATACATGTATTTAACGTCGGCCTATTTCCGCTACTGAGGTCTAACACCGATGCCTGTAGACGAGCTACCCCCAACCAGGAATTTTGCCGAACCTCTTCCCTTAAGAAGAGTAGGGATCTTTTACTTGCCTAACATTTAATAGACAAGGGACCGACGGCTTTACATCCCCACCGAAGGATGGTATATCTCCTATACAACCCTCGCCTAAGGTCGTATAGCTTCCGCGCATACACTGATATATAAGCCGCTGGAAGATGTGTGAGGCGAGGACGCGGTTTCCGTTGGAAAGGTCACCCATCCAAATACTAACTGTACCTGTCGTTGCTTTACATCGCATACCGAAGTATGTGCATAGTAAAGACGCTCCCCCCCCTGCATTAAGTTTCTCTAGTAGGACACAATGTGGCACAGTCGAAAGCTTTCTGTAAGTCACATAACGTAACCCTAACACCAGTCACCATTTTCGCGACCTTCAACAATTATACGACATAAATGCATCATGGCAACATTCGTACACTTTTTGCTACAGAATTCGTATTGGTACTGGTTTTTTAGACAGTTTCCAAAAAAATTGATCTAAAGTTATATAAGTCCATCGACGATCCATCTTTTGTATGGGGAAACCTAACTGCTGCTACTGGATATTGCTATGTATATCATTTTAACGAGGGGTCATCTTTTTTATATTTTTTACTGCAGTATCTCAAGGTTCCATACTATTTTTTTAAATTTAATTACCTATTATTGATCGAATATAACTGAATCTATGATAATTTTGAAATGAAAAGTAGAATTTGAGTGCGATGTACCGTTTATGACGAGTTTTGAAGGGTTTAATTTATTGTATCATCATTATTTATAAAAAAGTAGCTCATCACAACAATATCAGTTACTATATCAAGATTTACTTTTTTATTTGGTCTGTGATTATTTATGATGAAGAAATATGTTTCCGGGCAATTTCCTTTTTTACTAATGTAATCATAATAATGTATTTTTGCCACTTTGATTTGTCTCTTATAAATCTTTCTATAATCTTTTAACTGTTGCTTAATTTTAGGGTCAAGAAAATTTTAATTTAATTCAGATAACATGCGTGGATGCGCGTTTCGTGTAATTTCTGGTTAAACCAATTATTTATGGGTTTGTTAGTTATTGTATTAACTTTTTTTTTCGGTTATTGGGGAAGAAGTTAGTAAATTTAAGAATTTTCAAATTTTCCATTTATATTTGCCTCATGCTAGTTAATAAATTCCCAGCCAGTATTTTTCAAATGCTGGTACAAAATAAACATGCCTTCCTCAGTATATTTTCTGTATTTGATGGTTTCTCTACTTTGAATTTACCTCATTGAATTTACCGAGATTACAACTGCCCTATAGTCACATAAACAAGAAATACCTCCTTTATAGTTTATCATAAACGTTAACTAATACGCTATTTTCAACTAATGGATGTTAGTAGATCAGAACGTATAATTTAAAAAAATAAAACGTAATGATAAATAATTCAAAAGAAAGAAAAAGTTCCTTATACCTAAAAGAGAAACCACAATGCAGCTAAGGATATGTGTTTCAAAATTATTGCTCCCCATTAGCGTAGCGTAGCTTAGAGAATGTTTTGATAAGCTAACAAAGGTAGAAAAGTGCAGTAAACAGTATTCCACCTGTACCTTCGTACCTCATGTGCCAGATTTATGATTGCAGTCGATACGAGGAGCTTTATGTTATATGCTCTATTTCCACCACCTTGCAAACACAAAACAAACTAATATGGTTAATTAGTCGCAAGAAAAATATAAAGAGAAACAACGACAGTGTAGCCGGACACGTGTCTCAGAATTATAGCCCCTCATCAGCGCAATATAGCTTAGAGAATGATTTTATAGACTAGGAACGAAACTAACAAGATTAAAACACGTGTCCGTAACTGCACTGCTGTTTCTTTTTGAGGTGTAAGGCAACTACGTCTTTTCTTGTGAGTATTTAACTTCATTAGCCCTTTAAAATTAATTAAATCCATGCATTACTAAATGACGTAATGAGTTTTTCAGTCGTTCTTTAAATGATGAAATACTTGTAGCGGTTTTTATATTTTGAGGTATTCTATTATGAATTTTGAAAACATTGTATGAGAAAACTTTAGCGGAGTTGTTTTTTGGAAGCGAATATAAGTTTCGGTGAGGGAAAACTTCAACTGTGACACCTGTAAGTATACAAAATAGGTGATAGGACAACAGTAACTACAGACCCATCTCGGTAATCAACAATATTGAAAAAGTTTTAGAAAAGTGTATAAAAAATATAGTAGTAGAAGATTTAAATTATAATAAAATCCTTTCTACCAATCAATATAGATTTAAGGAAGGTATGAGTACTGATTGGTTGTAGAAACTATATATAATTCTGTAAATAATAATAAAAAACAAATCACAATATTTCTTGATTTGTCCAAGGCCTTCGATATGGTGTCGCATTAGATTTTACTTAACCAACTCAACGAATATGGTATAAGGGGCACAATTTTGTTCAGAAGTTATCTTCAAAATAGGGAGCAATGTGTAAAAATTGGTGAAAGTAGAAGTAATTTAAAAACCGCTGCCCAAGGAATCACTACTTTCACATCCAGGTTTTGTATCCAAGTCAAACACTAAATCCCAATATAATACTCCCTTTAATAATAGAGTAGGGATGGCAATGGGAGTGGTAGAGGGGGTGGCTAATGCCAAAAAATTTTTGAATTCCTTGGTTCTCGTATACACACTAAATCCTAATTTAATTTTTTACTCCCTTTAATAATGGCGGAGGGGTGGCAATGGGGGTGGTAAAGGGAGCAGCTAACGCCAATATTTTTGAAAGGTTTCTTTCTTGTATACACGCCAAATCACATTTTAATTTTTTTTACCCCCTTTCACAATAGTGTGGGGGTTGTGTTGGGGGTAATAGTGGGGGGTGGCTGATGCAGAAAAAACTGAGACCTGTACATGCATTAAATTGCAATTTTATAGACTCTTACTTGCTTGCCTTGCCTATTTATCATTATTTACCCCATTTACCAACGAATCTTTCAACGAAATTAGATCAAAATATAATCTAGTTCCAGATCTCGTTATAATAGAGAAATGTACCAAGTTTCAGAGTAAACATGCAAAAAAAAAATTAACAGAACGACAGACAGACCGACAGATCGACAGACAGAACCTCTATTATTAACGATATTAAAATTTGGCTCCAACCATATCACAGTACTCTCTGGCTCCTAGTGCTTAGGTAACTTTAAAAAATAACAGAGATATTACCAAGACCGGAGTGGCTAAGTTTTTAATGTAGAATTTGATGATCCAATGTGTCAAAAACCTTGCTCATATCTAGTAAAATCAAACAATTATTCCGATTGCTATCATCTTAATATATTTTCAGTAACATCGGGCAGAGTTGTAGTTGTTCTATGGTTAGCTCTAAATCCTGGTTGATAACGTGGTATCATTTTGTTTTCATCAAGGGTAGACATTAAAGTTAGAATATACGAAATATTCTCTAAAACTTTGGAAATAACCGGTAAAATTCTAATGGCGCTAACTCTTACGAATGATGGATGTGGATTTTTAGGGATTGGGCAACATATTGGCATTTTTGCAGGAATTTGATAATAATAGTGAAATTTTCAGATATGAAAAAAATAAAAAAATTTTCAATTTAATCCAATCTATACCAGCAGCAGAAGGTCTCGATGTTCTTATTATTAAATTGACTTTATCCTAATTTATTGCTGTAATTTTGGGTCGAAGGAAGTTTGCTCAGAAGGTATAGAATTTATAAAATATTCAATAATGCCATCAGAAAAGTCAACCTGAAGCAATGCGTTCTGTGGTTTAAGGTTTAAGTGTTTAAGCGAAGCCCAAGAGCTTTCGAGTTTGTTCTGAATTTATGTTCTGAATAAGTCTTCTTTTTTCTTTCAAATATATGTTACCTGTGCATCTCTTTGTATTTTACACACGTTTGTTGTTTTATTTTGTTTTTAGAGAGTGAAGGCTCTATCTCACAATTTCACTATTTTCTTAATATTACTCTCTTATATGCCACATGTTTGTCAAGGAGAAAATTATAATTGTTATTAAAAAATGTTACTATTTTGTTGACCGTATCCATAGTGTATATAAGGTCCCCCCTATTTGCTAATAAATCGACTAAAAAGGTATCGTAAGATAAGTTATAAAGATCTGTACAAGTGGATGTGATAGGAACTCGCTTTTTTTAGTTCAATTGTGTTATTCACTAAAGAATGAACAGATATGCCGCACATTTCAATGACCTGACTTTCTGCAATTAATATAGTTTTAATTATTATCATCATGTGTACAAATTCGCATCCTTCAGGGTCAAAATGTTTCTGAGATATCAAGTAAAAATAAATTTCCGGGTACCGTCTTCAAGGAGCTGCAGCTTCATTAGAAGAAGTTGCAGACAAATATTTATACGAACTTTTTGTAATTCATTGCAAGTCGATCAGGGGTCGATTTAAACTTATTTGTATACTAAAATATTCTAGTTAGTTATTATTATTATTAAATAAGAGTTTTGAAAACGAACAACGAAGGTTAAAAATGCTCTTGGACATACTTGACTGAGAAAACAAATTCGAAGCGTATCTAATATATTTTATAACATAAACTAGTTCTTCGGTTTAAACATTTACATTTAATGACCGAACATGCCTTTCGAATTTCAATAACATCGTAAACATTTGTAGATATTGGCGAAGAGCTCTTGAAGTCGCCAATTGAAATAATTGGTTAATTTCACAGATGGTACAATGAAATATGCGTATATATGCATTTAAATATAAATGATGGATATGATATTTTTTTAATAATCGCAGAGTAGGTAATTTAATTGTTCACTATTTTGTAAAACAAATTTCAGTTTTCTGAGTAGAGACATATTTTAACAGTACTGGAAATAAAGCATTGTGTTGAAAATTGCCATTATTGCCAGAGCTCCACGGCTGACCCCAAATGTTATTGTTTTGACAAAGTTATGATCGACATTTTATATAGCATCGTGGTCGCGTGGTTGAATGCGGTCGCAATATGGTTAACTAATTGACCAAATCCAGCTTTTCAGCTATAAAATGAATTTTTCATTAAAACGTTTATGTCATTTCGATTTTTCAATTTTCAAGATTATCAGTCTTATTAATCGTCAACTTTAATAACTCGTAGGAGGTTATTAAAAGGCTACTAAGATTTTGATCATTAATAGAACAAATTATTTATTTTCATATTACCCCTAATTGCAATTTATTTTCTTAGTAGCTTACATACTTCATGAATATTATGTTTTGTTGATATATTTATTGTTTTATTTAACGCTGATAATAGTAGATTAGATTTCGAGAAGTTGTTCGGTCAACATGTTACTTTGTAGCCGCGTATCAGTTGTATCCAGCACTATTCTAATTAGCAGAATAGGACATGTTAGTGTGACCTTAGTAGTTTTCCAATGGATACTAGCTATCGGCATACTAGACATTAACTGTCGATTATTAAGCTCAAATAGTATAGATCGGAATGATAACTTACACCCTTATTTTGAGGTGCAAATAGCCTTAGTAAACTAGTGAAAGTAAACATGATATTTCACTTGTAATTAAGTTCCCTTGCGTTGTATGTAGAAAAATCAATTCAGCCAAGACTTAAATGTCCCCATATGCAAAAAACGTCAAACCTGATAAACTTATCCCTATTTGAGGTGGTATATTAATTGTTGGATTCGCTTTTAATGATAAAATATTCATTTGACTAGAAACTTTCGAAGTAGACAGATCTATTAAGGTTATCTGTGCTATACTCAATTCCTCTTATGGAGGTACAAAGTCCCATGTATTGATGCGGTGTCCTTTGGAATATGAGAAAAATTAGAGGATCTATCAAAATTTGTAACGATCTATATTTTTATTTCGTCTCTTAGGAACCGATGAGCATGCTTTAGGAGTGAGCGCAATATTTTTTAGAGTTGCGATAAAAGGAAAAATATATTTACTGCATGTATTTAGAGCAATAAAAAAATAACCTATTTAAGTTTTATATAATGTCCATTAACGGGAACTTCTTATATTCACTTTCGATTTCACAATTTACTGGAAAAATGCGTCTTATGTTAAAAAAATTCAAAAAAAGCTTACTCTATCATCATTAATTTGAAACTTGTAACATCTCACTACGATAAAAATTACCCAAGATATGGCTGACGCTTCCCAAAAAGTGCACTCTAATGAAAATTCAGTGTTATCAGTAATTGACCATTAATGTATTTGATGGAAAAAATAAATTAAGAAAGTTTGGGTATACGCAGTCCTTTAAAAAATATTTTTTTATTGAAACGTCAAAAAACATGACTTATGGCAAGTTTCGTGAACTTCTGACACTCCATCCAAAACGAAATTAGTGAAAAGGTGTACTTTTTATTTTATAAAACATTTCAAAGAGAGGATCTTTTGTAAGTAAGCGATCATTCAAATCGGTGTTCAAATAAAGACAAAGGATAAATGCTATTTTTTTTAGATAACGTCTCTGTTCGGGTGATGATGGTAAATAATAAAACAACCATTGTGAGAAAGCCGTCACCATGTTGAATAATTGATCGAAATTCTTAGTAAGTAAGCACAAGTAGAGAAAGGACATCACAATTGTTAACAAACTGGTAGTCAATAAGTGAATAAACACTTGTTTTGAGATACAAATATATGGGTATTGTCTAAATGTTAATTGTAATGTTTTGTTTATATTGATTTCTTCTTTTTATGTTTTTTTTCTATCACATATACACTATGTCTCACTTTTCATCACCACACCCCAATATCTCTGCCATTTGTTGATCGATCTAGATCAAATTTGGTATATTTCTTGTGTTTCAGGTTATGATTAAAAAGTTATTAATGTTTATCTTTTTTCGAAATTAAATACGCCTACTATGATCAAAAGAAATTGGTAAAAATTAGGAATTTATATTAGCGATAGATATATGGTTTTTGCTTTTATAGAATCTTGTTCGGCATGACCTAAAATCCCTGTATACCAAATTTCGTTAAAAAATATTCATTCCTTTACACAAAAATCATATCTAAGATTAAATATAATATTTTTTCACTTGCCCTCCATCAATTCTGATACACTTTTCAATCACAATCAAGGTCTCATTTAAAATTCCACATCAGATATTTACTTTTTCGGAGTATTGCCGTTTACAATTTATAACCCAGTTTGGGTTTACCGTTGACCAATACCTTGAGTTTTCCGATGACACCACGCCATTTGTTGTAAAAGTACTGAAAATAATGTTTTTCAAAAGATGCATCTCATTTAAAAACAAACCCTGTGCCCAGAAGTAATATTCAAATCTCCCCTTCGCGTCTCCTTCTTCCATAGTGTGTAAAAACTTGGGCTTATATGGTTTTAAATTATGACGTTTACGGCACCTCCAAATTTTATTTCTATTTAAATTTAAGTTTAGAGATAAATCTGTGAAACTAATACGTGGTTCAGCATTAACAGAATCTAATATCACTTGATCCAATGGACGATAGGCAACGTTGTATTTTTTGGCTCTAAGTTTGGATACATCTCCAGTTCTACTAATTGAACCAACCGTGCTTTAGTGAATCTGGGGGCGTTCTGGATGTCTCAAATTGAAGGTACAGGCTGCAACTCGGTAAGAGTGCTCACTGTAATCAACATTTTTTTTTAAACATTTATTTCGTCGGTCTATTTCCGCTACTGAGGCCTATCACCGACGCCTGTAGACGAGCTACTCCCAACCAGGAATTTTGCCGAATCTCTTCCCTTAGGAAGAGTAGGGATCTTTTACTTGCCTAACATTTAATAGACAAGAGACCGACGGCTTTACATCCCCTCCGAAGGATGGCATATCACATACACAGCCCTCGCCTAAAGTTGCATAGATTCCGCGTATACACTGATATACAAGTCGCTGGAAGATATGTGAAGCGAGGACACGGTCTTCTTTGAAACGGTCGCCCATCCAAGTACTAACCGCACCTAACATTGCTTTACATCGCATATCGAAGTATGTACATAGTAAAGACGCATCTACGCACGCCCCTCAACAATTCTTATTATTTTAATTTTATCAGCAACACTTAATATTTATGCAGCCATGTTTAAATTTAATTTGACATTCGATACAATTGTCAAATCCATTCCAAAGTACTCCATATTAACAAAGATATTAGTATGCTGATTTCTAAGTATTTTAAAAAATAGATACCAATTTTCAAATATTCATTTTATAATGTATCCTAATGCTTAATTAGCGTCATTATTACACGACTACCAAGTTATGTAAATATCCGACAATAATAACTCGAATACTAGGGTGATTAGTATTGAAACCTTAGATATGATTTTTTTGTAAAGGAATGAATATTTTCTAACGAAATTTGGTATGTAGGGGTTTTAGGTCATACCGAACAAGATTCTGTTAAAACAAAAACCTATCTCAATCGCTAATATAAATTCCTAATTCTTGCCAAAACCTTTGATCATAGTAGGCGTATTTAATTTCGAAAAAAATAAAAAATTAAATAACTTTTCAATCACAATCTGAAACACAAGAAGTATATCATATTCTAAATTGATCAACAAATGGTCGAGATATTGGGGTATAGTGGAGACACACTGTATACTCTGATCATAAACCCCATAAGCAGAAGAAATGAATATTGTTTAAGTCATGTAGCTGAAATACTATAGTTACTAATATATGTCACAATACTCGTTAAAAATACGGTTTTTTGCGAAATCTGGGAACCGTTTTGAAAGATAATTTACCTAACTTTTTGAGAAATGAAGAATTTCAACAATTTATGAAAAGTACCTCCTATACATAATGTCTATCGTAAAGAGATGTGACAGATACAAAAATAAAAGTAATTGAAGAAACTTTCATTTGCGCACATTATTTTGGAGCAAATTTCGAAATTATATACATATACATAATAATTGTATTTCTTTAAGCGGGCGATGAAAGTTCATAAATTCTAAACGCTTTATGTTGGCCACGTATTATCTAAAAATGACGTAGTAAATCTTTTTAACGAAAATTTCACAAACTTTTCATAAAGCTACTTATATTTTTTACTAAAAGTATGTTTTGAGATATTTGTAAAAACGTATTTTTCTTTCTTGCCACTGTGAAAAAAAGCCCTTTATTCTTAGACAGATCCATTGATTCATGAAAAAATAAGTAAAAGTAAAGTTTCAATGTTTTTTTCTTTAAACTTTATATTTTTATTGAACTAAATAGTCTACCGTATATTCTTATTACTCTTATAAAACGCAGTAAGCAATGTAAATATAGATAAATATAAATCCGGATAAACTGTCTTGATATTCAACAAAAAAGCCCTCTTTAAAGTTTTCTTAAAGAAACTCTTTCTTATTTGAATTGAAAATTTACTGTTCACTTCAGTCGTATCCCGTGTTAGTGGTTTAATCCAAATATTTCTTCCAGTTCGCCATTCTTATGTTCGCCGCCTTGGCTCATGCTAAAGATGGAAAAGTACAGGAAAAACGTGGTGTGGCAGGCTACATAGCATCAACAGCTGCTCCAGCGTACGCCTCGGCTTCCTCCAGCCCAGTAACCTACACTAAAGCCGTTCAGCCTGCCCTAGAGCAGAAAACTGTGTCTGCAGCTCCGCAGTATTTGTCCCAACCTGCTGCATACTCCACCCCCACCGCACAGCAATACTACCAGGCTGAACCCCAAGCTGTTGCTTACGCTCAACCGGCTGTCTCGAAATATGCCTCCGTTCCTGCCGCACAGAAGGTAAGAGTGGACAGTGTCGTGCAATAAGGAATGTATGTTATTCCGTACTTTCTAAATCATATTTACGTTTTGATGCTACGGAGATTAAATTAATATCTTTTCTTGGTATGCGCCATATTTTTTCTTTATTTGAATCTAAACATTAAAATAGTGGTAAAACTAACCATAAGTACATCGAACTTATGGTATACTTGAGGTATGATGATTTACAAGTGACTTGGACTGTTGATACACTCTTCGAAAGAATTACTACGTGAGTAAAATAATTAGAGCTTATTTGATGCCTGTAATTTCAATAGCACAAATGATACTTATTTTTTTGACAGGTTACGATCATAAAATGTACTAAAAGATGAAAATTTAAAAAAAAAAACATCGAAAACCAGTGTTTAAGATCGTCAACGGATTGTTTACAGAATTAAATTTTCGTTTGTGGATTCTCTTATAAGTTGAAAGAAATCAGGAGTACTAGTTTATTACCATCGCCTAATAAATCATATTATTTGGACTATTTTAAGACTAACTTTTTTTATGTTTTCATTTTATTTATTTATTGGTAGTCATTGTATATTACACAAAACCCAAATAGTACAAAAAAGAAGATAATATGTAAGTTAGTATCTACAAATTTACTTAAATTAACAAATTATATAAATTAATGTATTTACATAAAACAAATACAAATTAGAAGGTAAATATTAAGTTAATTAACATGACGTAGGTCCTGGGAAAAATTATTTAGTGATAAACTCAAGTGATAACAATTGGGCAATTATTTTAAATTAATTAAAATAACAAAAAAGAAAAAGAAAAAATATAATTAGATAAAACCAATTTATTATTGAAAAAATCAGCAGCTACTGGAAGCGGCTGGAACCTCCTCATCAGGTGGATCATTGAAACCGGAAATGCACTAAATTGTATGTTTCAATTCAAGAACATTCCAGTTACCTTATAAATGTTACAGATTCGTAATGTAACAAACTGAAAATTGGTAAAGTGATAATCTATAATAAATTTACCAACGTAGGTATAGAAATCATTTGATATTGATATTGTTACACATACCTTTAAAGTTCGATACAATCCACTGGTGCACAGTCACATAATTTAAATGTTTTCAATACGCATCAAATATTATTGAGAAAAAAATTATTATGACGTAAGTCGACGACTGAAATGTGTTGCTGGTTTGAAATTGAATTTGAATACTGGAGGCGCCTTGAAAAAATTCAAATTCGGATTATAATGAAAATGTAAGTCTTGAAGTCGGACAATAACAAATATATCCGAACTGACATATCGTTGTATGTCTGCCAATCTATTTGTCTGTCAGTATGTCAGTCTTTCCAGTCTGAGAAATAGACGAAAATTACTAACTAAAGTTTTTAGTATAATATATTTGTTTTAGGCAATTATTTACATCTTATTTTAATAGAACGCGGGGAAAGTAAACGAACGTAAATTAATAATTATAGTTTTTATAATATAATAACAAAGTAACAAAAATAAGCGGATTAAATTTTTTAAAACGTAATCTTACTTAATAAGTAGATATTACTCTTAAAATTATTGGGAATATTAAACACAATTTGTTTTGCCTATGGCTTTGACCGAGGCTTCGAATGTTCCATTTTCATCCCATACTTTTACAATTTTCTACATTCATTAGCAAGAGCATTCATTCATTAGCAAGAGCAGCAGCACTTGTTTTTCTTTTTGTGGGATCTCTTTGCAATTGCCGGCGTTTCGCATCATGCGCAGCTCTTGCTGCAGCAAACTCAACGACTGAGAAAGGATTAAATTTCAGGTGATATTTAATAAAGCATATTTCTTGAAGTTGTTTTGCGAAGGAGTTCCACATAACCTGAAATAATATCAAATTTGTGAATTCTAACCTCTCCATCTAACAAAAATATTTTAATGGCATATAAGTATTTAAAATAATCAACATTTTTTATCACCTTCACAACAGATTCTTTATAATCTTCGGAGTTTGTTTTCTTCATATTAAACCCTCAATCCTCTAAAATTGCAGCCAGGACTATGACAGAGGTTTCTCCTTCAATTTTGTATGATTCTAAAAATTCTTTCCATAATGTTGCCTTAGATCTTTTCGTATTTGTTGGAATTAGTTTGTCCACCTCTGTTCCGATTATCTCAGTATTTTCCTGTCCAAAACGCAACATTTCTCTCAAAGGCAGTCATAAAATAATGCACACAACGCTATTAAAATTTCTGTCAGTGAAATACGTCAAAACGTCAGTCAAGGCCATCTTATTTATGCATCAAATGCAACACCGGCACCAGCCTGCAAGGTTTTGCAAACATTTCTAAAGTTTTTTTTTGTCAAGTAATTTTGGTCTAAAATTTTCTTACCTAATCTCCCTCGCTCTTTCAAGTGCGATATATTGTTGCAATCGGAATTTTAACTGCTTTTCAATAGTTCGATTGCAAATTGTAAGTAATTATAAAATAAACTTGTTGCGCCAAAACGGCATTAAACGTAATCCGATCTCAACCAAAATCTTTTCAGATCTTCTTAAGCACTAAAGAAACACCCATGCAAAGTTTCAGCCAAATTCGTTCAGTAGTTTCAGCACTATCGTGCTAACACATATACATACACAATCGCACATACATACATACATACACATACACAGACTTTTTCAAAAATCACTTTTTTGGGTTCCTGGGACCTCAAAACGTAAAGAATTGATGTTGAGATTGATCTCAATTTTAGTTTTTGGACCTATTTTAGTAACCTCACAATTTTATTGTGATGATGTTAAAAATAAAAAATAAGAGATGTGATTATTTATTGTCTCTTTTTATTTGTTGCTTGTTTTGTTGAAGTGCATTTTTCGATTAATTGGATTGCTTACAAAATTCTAGGTCCACTTGCCACTTTATGTGGCATGATCATAGTCAAACCCAATAAATACTGAGACTGCATGTTTGATGGATGTCTATCTACAATCAGGGAAAAGTGAAATTTCTTAAAACACTCGGAAACTCTCGATCTCTCAGTGACATTATTGGAATATTTAAAAATCGTGATGCTGAACCCGTCAGCATAGTTGCGGCTGGTGAAATTTTTTTTTACTGAATTATACGCGAAAAATTCTGAAACCAATTCCACCCTCAACTCACTTCGGTATAATCTTTTTGCCAAGTGTGCTGCAAAACGTACCTTCCATCTTGCTCCTCTAACACCAACAAGCGAGTCCGCCCGACAGCATTCATATAGTACTTACCATCAAGTTCAACAGTGATGAAAGAACTTGTCACAGGAAGTCCTATGATAGGTTTTAGGGTCAAATGAATCTGCTATCGAATAGAACAAGTCTGAATACGAATCAACGTGTAAGAACTGAATTTTAGACATCAAAATAAAAAAATTTAAAAAGCGAAAGTTATTTACGTATCATCATAATTATTATTTATTTATTTTCTTATTCTTCTGTAAGAGATAATCTTAGCAATGTAATTTGTTTGCGTGTCTTCATTAGGATTACGAATTCATACTTTCCTTTAAGCTCTGAATAGTATCTAGCTAAGAAAGAATATTATTAAGGCTGCGAAATAAGTTTATTCTAAAGCTAAACTATTCAATTAAGTCAGTTTATAAAAGTTTTTTTTATGTCTGTGTTAATTTTGTTAAATTTAAACATTCTAATTACTTACAATATTGCTATGATGTCAATGACAGTATTACATTTCCAATGTTTACTAAAGTTCTCAATTTTTTATTTAACGCAAGGGCATTTTCACACAAAAAATAACACTACTTTATAAAACTTTTGAAAGATCATGGGAAAAGGGTTTTTCATCCCTAATGAGAAGTTTCAACCCTATCCTCTCCTATATACGAAGAAGTGCAAAAGAAAGCATACCACAATTTTCCATAAAGGAAGCTCATCCTTTAACATATTCGAGTTAGAGGTTGCTGAAGTTTTAAAACTAATTTGCCTATTATCGACTATCAAATTAAATATTCCAATCCACCTCAAAAAACGGAACCCAAAAACTCTACCTAAATGATAATGTGGAAAACTTAACTAAGACGGAATCTACTTACAAAAAACATGTATAAATTATTAATAGTTCGTGCTATTCTATTCATGCATTCTTATTTTCCCATACCCGTTATATATAAGGGAAGTATGGTGATTGCGTAAAAATTCGAGTTTTCAAGTTCCCTGAACCCAAAAAAGTAATTTTAAAAAAATGTCTGTCTGCCGTCTATCGTCTGTTGTCCGTGGTCGTATCTAGGGCCCAAACCACTGGATCGATTTTGTTAAAATTTTACATGTGTATTCAAGACGGCCACGCCTCGAGAAAAAATCGCAAAATTGATTCTAGCTCAATAATTCTGGGGGAGTAAGCCCTTAAAAACAGGAAAAAATAGAAATTTTTTTTTCCCTAAAACGGCCCTATCGATTTTGATTAAATTTGGCATATGGGCATTCCCCTAACATCGGCATCGGTATGAAATGACATGACCAGTTGCTCCTAGAAAATGCAGGGAGGGAAGCTGTGGAGGGCGGTCTACTCCTAAATGGGAAAGTTTGTTCGAGTTGTCGCGGACCGATTTTTTCAAATGGTTTCTTTTAGTAGCTATTACATTTAATAGTAAAGCACCGAGGCAAAATAAAAAGAACTCCGCATGTACCTTATAGGAAATGGCCCTCGATTAAATTGTCTAGATACCTGGTAGATTTTTACTTCTTAAGCAAAAGTCGTCTCCATGCGGTTTCGAAAAATTATAGTTTAAAAAACTAAAAAAACATTAATAGCAAACCGAACTAAAAAGGAAAAAATAATGTTTAAAAAATATTTTATTGCAAAAAAGCGTGGGGTGCTTTTTGCTATATTCTTATTGCTTTTTACTATATTTTTATTGCACCCCACGCTTTTTTACAATAAAATATTTTTTAAACTTTATTTTTTACTTTTTAGTTCGGTTTGATATTAAAGCGTGTTTTTGTGTTGTAGTTTCATTTTTCATTGTTGTTCCCACGAGTAATGGACAATTAAACGGTCAACCCTCCCAGAGGAAGGATATTAATAATCCCGGCGCCTCCGGCAAAATGTCGACAATAGATTAGTCTCTTTTTTTTTAATTTTATTTTATCCTGTTGAGGACATTAGGATAAAGTTGTCAAATTATTGTATTGTCGTCGGTCCTTGATAAGTGTGCAAAGTTTCAGTTTAATTTGACGTTTTGTGGGCGAGAATCACGTTCAAGGATTCAAAAAGTTACATACATAATACAAACAAACAAACAGGTGAAGCTAATATAAAGTGTGTAATTAAGATTTTTCACTATTAAATCATTAACTTTCGTGAAAAAAATAAGAATCAAAAATGTTTATTTAAAGGTAAAAAAAAAAAATTGAACATTTTTAAAAATAATTACTGAACTTAAATTAACAATTTATTTATTTTACCTTTCTCCTGCAGTTAATGGTTTCAAGAAAGTTATTGTCTAAGAGTCTTGTCTATTCCTTAAAAAAACTATGAGGTCGCGCCCATAAAGAATTTTAATCAGGAGATCTTAAATCTTCAACATACAAAAAAATTAGACATTTTAATTGTCTAAGTCCTAAACAACAGATCATTCTTGGAAGTCGCGTCCATAAAGATTTTTAATCAAGAGGTCTAAATCTTCAACATACAAAAAAAATAGACAATTTAACGAGGTTCACTTCGGATAAGGCATGTACTAGGTTCGGATTCTTTAATAATTTGAGGAAATTATATATTGTATTATCTTTCTTTATATTGCATTTAATACATAATAAGTTTGGATTATATTTTGAAAACAAGAAAATATTTTTAGTTACGTCATTCTAAATGAGACTACAAGAGAGTTTAAAACTTAACCACAAAATGAAAACACGTTAAAATGAAAATGAATAGTAAAAGTCCGATTATAAATTTGTATGGAAAGAATCGTCAATGATGATGATATGACATCAATTTATTCCATAATTATTTCTTGCATTTAATTCAAATTCTCATCGAGTTTGATCGAAACATTTTTGTAATTGATTACATATATTTTTCGTTTTTAAAATATAATAAATACTAATAAACTAACCTTTGTACACACATGCAGTTATAACAATAATTGTGGCAAACTTTGAGAGTATACACCATGTACAAGTATCCCTATTTTTGATAACACCATAAAAGCATATTACTATTATTATCTTTTAAATGCATTCCGTAGTTATTGCTGCTGGGCAAGCATCAAATATAATCCAGTTTATCAGATTTCCTCTTTATTACGTATCGTTAGCGCCTTCCCACAAATATTTTATGCCGTTGTTGTCTGATTATGCAACTGATAAATTTCAACATTAGTTCCCGGAAATTACTTGATGTCGCATTATTCGCAAAGGCAGATCCCATATAAATTCTACACATATGGGCAGTTGTTAAAACTGGAGTTAAATTAGAAACGTTACTTTACTTGTTTTTCCCTTTTTCATCTTAAGATGTGCTTATGTAAGTAGTTACGTCGTATTTGAATTAGGTTGATGTAAATTAATAAAGCATCATATATAACATTTATCTGGATGAAATCCATAACAATTATTGGTCGCTTATTTTTGATGGAATTGGTAAAATTAATTATAGTGGACCATTTTCAGCATACAAAACGTATCATTCACGGACAGACTGATAGACAGACATATATACGGAACGTCGATTTGGATATATTTGTTATTTTCTGGCTTCAAAATGTTTATTTCCATCATAACCTAGACTCTCGATAATTTCACAAACGACAATGCTTTTTTATCTGTATATGAGAAAGTAAAAGTAGTAAGGTTTTTTAGTAAGCATTATAGTCCAGTCAGTAGGGAGTTTTACCCTGCAGAATGTGGGGTAGTAATAATTTTTATATGTGTTGTTAAGGTCTGGGCAGCGGTTGATTCAGATTTTGTAAGTCTAATATGCAACGAGTTACAGCGGCGGGAAGACGTCATTTTTTCCAAAAAAATTGTAAAATCTCATTTTTGTGATTTCTTCAATTGTTTCTCGCTATTTATTACATAGTTACATTAAATTCGTAAATTTAAAGTATACTTATTTCCACATCACCTTGAGGTAGAGTAAATTGCGAGTTTTTTTATTGTGGTATACCCGATGGACTTAATCCAAGGCTTCGCGATCTTAGATGTAAATGACGCTTGGGCTACGCAATTATTATTAGTGTTTTCTCTTTTTTGATGGTCCTGATCGGTTGATGTTCTCAATGTCATCATCATCAGTACTTCTGAGAATCCATTGTTCTTCTATTGATAAATCTTCGTCATCTTCGTCACATGCTCCGCCGCATTCTTTTCGACAAGTGCATGAAATGAATTTCAATAATTTCTCGGATGCTGGTTGCTCTGTCATTGCGAGTGAAGCGAGCCCATCGCTGCCACGCTTCCAGCCTCAGTCTTTTGGATTTTTTTGGAACCCATATCATTTTTGGACTTGGTAGTACGTCGTATCCTGCCGTACCCCTCGCTCTTTGGAGTGGAGAGAGAGCTGCCCTTTTCAAAAGAAAAAGAAGCACGCACGGGGAAATATCTATACCTGCTACACCTGCTCTAGGAATCTTCTGTTCCACAAACCAGAAAGAAACTTAAAATGGATAAATATTCTCTACTAACTTATATTACGCAACTGCGATGGTAACAAAAATTATATGTAACAAGAGAAACCATTGTAATTTGAAATATATATCACTTTATAATCTTATTGTAGTGTGGAAAACACATAAACAAATTTTTGTACCTTCTATTCAAGATTGTGGATCGAGCAGTCCCCCCTAAGCTCAAAAACTTGGATCTTTTGTCAGGGCTCAGACCTGAACAACATATTTAAAGATTATTACTACCCCACCTTTTGTAAGGCAAAGGCCTTTTTGACCCCTACTTGCTGGATTATTATATTTCTTACAAATATAGTTCTCCTCGGAATCACAGAATATGTTTAACACAAATAAGATCCATTAAATCAACTATGGAAACGGAAAAATGTTGAACAGATGTACACTGTATTTGCCAAGAATTATTAGAGGATCACTAGAAATTATGAAAAATAAGAACAATGTCAACAGAGTCGTAGGATATCGAAGTAACACATGGAAACTGACTTTTCCAAGTACCAATAATGAATAAAATGAAGCAGCGTTAAGGTATATAATGAGGAACAGAACATAACTTGCATGCGGTATCATCTTGCAAAAATCCCAGACTATTCATTACAAGATTTGGAAAATACACATCAGCGAGGACAAGGTTGATATCATAAATTTTAACAGAAAATTGATTAACATACGGACTATTACGAAAATTGAAAATTAATTGCCACGCAATCGGTAAAAAAAGCCCTGTCAAATATCAAGGTTACTTCACATCAATAATTAAAAATAAACGATGTAATTTTAAACTCCAGTATACTAAACATACAGATAACGACAGCCAAGTATGTACACAGACAAAGTTATGGGTTTCTAGGCATTTCATAATCACAGCAAATTGAATGCAAGACGTTACAAAGAAATGTAAATGGTATGGGCTTGACGAGACGGCTGCGGTTTATCGCATGCTACATGAAGGTATTTACATTTATTCCGCTTTGAGCACAAGAGATTAACATTTATTTTTGAGAATATTTTACATTGTTAATTTAATAAAGTTGATGGTTATTAGGTTACCGAAAATATCCAGATAATTAAGTGGTACTATAGTGGCCGTTCAATGCGCGCAGCTAAATAAATATTTCAAACTACATATTCAAATAGACCTTCTTCTGCACTAGACACAATCAGTCGAATCATAAAAAACCTCGAAAAACATGGGTGCATTTCTCCTGGAAGACATAAAAGAGAATCAGTCCAGCAACACAATAATAATAATTAAATGAGGGAAATAATTGTTTTGGCCACCGCTAATGAAAATCCCACAGTGTCTGCTAAAGCAATTGTTGAAGCGGTAGATTCAAGTGACAGGTCAGTAAGAAGGATTCTTAAGAAAAATTTGTTATTGATAGTACACTAAACGGTCTGAAGTACTTAAATCTATTGCAGTAGCACATTGTTCCGGAAATTAGACGGCTAACAGAGAAGATTAACGAGATCCGGTATCAAAAAGGTGGTTGTTGTTCTCCTGATTGCGCTGCAATTTTCTGAACATTATATTTTCAGGTTGTTTATTGTGTGAACGGGGAACCATCTTGTAGCCAGCTAGATCTCTTCATCTAAACGGCTTTTTTATGGGCCCACATAATATCTCAAATTTATGGCCTCCAGGTCATTCGATCATTTAGAAATTTTATGACAACAACGAAGTACTGACTCTGTGTCAGTCTGTGTGTGACTGACTGACTAATAAATATTTATAAACGCTGGGATCAGACTTGCGAGCTGCAAGTCGGTTGCCCAACTATTTTAATGGTAATGGTATAAGGCGCACAAATTTCGAATCCTGGCTGGGGTATGAATATTTAGTGATGATTTCTATCTGTTGCCGAGCTGTAGCAGTGAACCAGACCGAGATCGTTAAAGAGAGAACACTGCTGCGACAGGTAGCAATATTGCAGGAAATTATTATGTAATTATCTGCGTGTACGTGTGTGCTGATTGTGTGATGCACTACTTCTGACCAACAATTTAATATAAATAAGACGATTATAAGTAACATTTTAAAGCAAACGGATATTGAAATTGAAAAAAAAAATATAAAGCTTGCCAAAACAGTTTCACCATCACCAAAAAAATGCCCCAAGAGTCCGATCAAATTTGTTATTATCATTGAATGGATGTGCTCTAGTAGAATTAGTATCAAAATGGCGGATTTTGACAAAAAATGTTTCTAGGTATAAGCTGAATCCAGGATGTTCAAAATGATGGCAGGAATGTAGGATTTCTTAAGCTTCAATTTTTTTGCGTGGAAATTTTTTTTATTGAACCATTAAGGTGTGAGAAAATGATTTCTTCGAGTTTTAGAAAAAACTATTGATTTCAGAAAAAAAGTGTTTACTGAAAGTTGTGCGCCTTGAAAATAACTACAAAGTGAGACCTAGTTCATCAAAATCGGTTATTTGTTTATGAGTCATTGCAAAAAAGATGCTAAAATGGCTGTTTTTCAATTGTTAATAAACGATAGAAAAACATATTTTATATACTTGTTACCGCAGGAAAAGAAGGCTCTTGTAGCATAGAAAAGGCACGCGAAATCGGGAGTCATATGATCGAATAGTTTTTCCACAATCAATTTGTTAATAACTTTTTACTTTTTTTTAACGCTCATTTCACAGCGATCTGGCGGTTCTACAGCAATCTGCGAATACGTAATTTAAAGTTCATGATTTATACTATCAATATCAAAAAAGAACCAAATGAAGTATTATAATATATGATTTGCAGGAAACAACTACTCAGCGATCAAATACCCCGACCTGCATTGAATTACACCTTACAAGTCATGAAAGAATGGTAACCAATATCATCTGTCAATTCCCTAACCAGACATAGACCTGTTTCGAATTTATTAGTTCTTATCAGTATGCCATAGGTCACGGAACAGACAAATGATAGTGGCCAACCTGCTAGTTTTATACAAACTATAGTAAATTGAGTAGTGATGAGAGGTAAGTGAAACCTCTCAAATGGTCAATTGCTACTATACACCATAGATGTCTCCATGGGCGTATAGCGACTTGCGATTCTGCAAGTACCGGAGAGCGGCGACCTTTCAGTCCTAGGTGGACTTAACCTACTGTTATAATATATGATTTGCAGGAAACAACTGTAATTCAATGCAGGTCGGGGTATTTGCCCGCTGAGTAAAGTGAGAATAGAAATAGAATATCTCTTCGGCGGTGCATGGTATCGAAATGCCGATAAAAGCATCTGATAGCTGACATTTTTTCACGAATTAAAAAAAGTCTTTACGACCAATAGAAGCTGATATATTTTTTAAATCCTGTGGCGTCGTTTATTAATATTATGGAATAATTTTTAGTTAGAATCTACAGAGGAATATTCAGAGAATTAAATGCAAAAGTTTTCGATTATTTAAAGATTGTTGATGTCGAAATTGTTAAAGTTGTTCGGTTTCGGCCGTGCGCGGCTGACATTCCCCATCATCGCTTTCGCACTGACTATCAGAGCAACAGCAACTTTAAACAATTGCCACATCAACAATTTTCAAATAATCGAGTGGAAAACTTTTGCATAGAATTCTTTGAATATTCCTCTATAGATTCCAGCTAAAATAATTCCTTAATATTAATAAACAATGCCACAGCGGTTTAAAAAAATTATCTCAAATTCTGTTGGTCGTAAAGACTTTTTTTAAATTCGTGAAACAATGTCAGTTGTCAGATGCTTTTATTAGCATTTCGATACCATGAATCGTCGATTTGTTTATAATGAAAACATTAATGCTAACTTTGATAATTGTTTTCAATAATTTAAAACCAAGACTTCATTCGGTTCTTTTTTGATATTTGATGTATAAATCATGGACTTTAATTCGCGCACAAGCAGATTGTTGTAGAACCGCCAGATCGCTGAGAAATAAGCATTAAGAAAAAGTCGAAAAGTTGTTAACAAATTGATTGTGCAAAAACTATTCGACCATATGGCTCCCAATTTCGAATGCCTTTTCTATGCCACAAGACCCTTCTTTTCCTGTGGTAACAAGTATATTGAACATGTTTTTCTATTGTTTATTAACAATTAAGAAAACAGCAATTTTAACATTTTTTTGCAATGACTCCTAAACAAATTAACAGATTTTGATAAACTAGGTCTCATTTTGTGGGTATTTTCAAGGCGCACAACTTATAAGAAAATCTTTTTTTTAAATCAATAGTTTTTTTAAAATTCGAAAAAACCGTTTTCTCATACCTTAATTGTTCAATAAATAAGTTTACCACGCAAAAATATTGAAGCCTAAGAAACCCTAAAATTCTATTATCATTCTGAACATCCTAGATTCGGCTTATACTTAGAAACATTTTTTTTTCAAAATGCTAATTCGACTGATCTAATATATACTTTTACATTAGCACGTTCAAAAAACGATTATCGGTATAAATACAGGGTGTTGCATCATGAGAGGGACATAGCTTAATAGGAGGTAGAGAACATCAGTGGCAACCGGAACCTCAAATAGAAATGTCTCATTGGGCCTTCATTACGAAGTTACAGGGTGTTAAATAATTTTTGGCCAAACCTGTTTTTTGTCATAACTTTGACAGGGAATGGAATAACGGATTCATATTTGGTACGGCTAATGTACTAACGAGCCCCAAGAGGTACATGCATAAAAAAATATATATCCAGGTCCGGACTCACTATAATTTATGTTTCTTCTTTGCATCAATAAAACATCACCCTGTATATATTTTTTTGAAATTTCGATACGATATTCGAAAAGAGCAAGGAAAAACAAGCAAAATGGCCTATTTCATTTTTTTGTTACACCTTCGTGGTTATTTGAATACGTTGTTAAATGTGCAAGAAAATGGATTACAGAACCCTATTAAATGAGAGGCACGTGAAATAAATAGTTTT
This sequence comes from Leptura quadrifasciata, assembly GCA_963675555.1. Classification (NCBI taxonomy): domain Eukaryota; kingdom Metazoa; phylum Arthropoda; class Insecta; order Coleoptera; family Cerambycidae; genus Leptura; species Leptura quadrifasciata. Next base: position 51,359,911 of record OY776678.1, read on the forward strand.
ATAACTAAAATTTGCAAAAATTCTATTGAGCCTAGGTGGTCTGGGTGAATCCTAATTCCGGCACGTTTTAAAGGTCCATTTTGGTAAAAAACTGTGGTCCTAATAAGTAATCGGGTATGAAATAACAAAATTTTTAATCAATCACAGTAGGCTTGTTCAAAGTGACAGATAATAAAAAGAAATCTCCTAAACAGTTGAATAATTGTTTGTTAGTAATTTAATGTGTCAATAATCCGCATTTAGTTAGTGAAAACTTGTGAAAATATTTTAACTATGCCAGTAAAATTTACAAACGTGGAATATGCTGACATAATATTCATCTATGGTTTCTGTAATGGAAATGGTAGGTCGGCGGAAAGAGAATATCGGCTGCGTTTTCCTGGTCGTCGATGCCCTAATCATAAAACCTTTAGTACGGTGTTCCAGTATGCAAGACAACACGGAAAGTTTCCTACTTCTGCAGTTGTGGAGCGTGTTTTACAACAAGGTGTGCAAGAACAAAACAATATTATAAACGTAGTTCAAGAAAACCCAAATATGAGCACTAGACGAATCAGTTTGGCAACTGGTATTCCTCATTGGCGAGTATGGAGAACCCTAAAAAGAGAACGTTACCATCCATATCATATCCAGCAGGTACAGCGTCTTCAAAAAGGCGACGATATCCCCCGCCTGGCATTTTGTCATTGGTTGTCTAACCATCGCCCAGTCATTTACAGAACCTTATTTACGGATGAGGCACAATTTACAAGGGATGGAGTAAACAATTCACGAAATAATCATAAATGGGCACAGGAAAACTCACATGCGGTACGCCAACGCCGTTCGCAACACAGGTTTTCTCTAAATGTTTGGGTCGGACTTGTGAATAGACATTTGATAGGGCCACATTTTTTTGAAGAAAGATTGAATGGTGAAATTTACTTTGATTTTCTTCAAAACATTTTACCGAATATGTTAGAAAATATCGGTATAAGAGGCATGTTGTTTCAGCATGATGGGGCCCCACCACATTTTAACCTTCAAGTAAGAGAACACTTAAACAATGTGTATCCTAATAGATGGATTAGACGCGGGGGTCCACATGAATGGCCACCAAGATCTCCTGATTGTAACCCTTGTGATTACTTTTTATGAGGCCACTTAAAAAACGAGGTTTATAGCATTGAAATTGAAAGTAGACAACATTTAATCCAGCGCATCGTTACAACCTGCGACGAAATACGGAATAATCCAGAAATGATACGTCGAGCAATTGGTGACCTTTCTAAACGCGCAAGAAAATGCACAGAATGTGGGGGAGGACATTTTGAAAATTTACTTTAGTGTCAATTACGTTTTATTTTTAAACACATTTAGTTATTGTTTTGTTATTTATTGTTAATTGAATGGAAAATATTTTATTTATTTAGATTTTAGTTTGTTCTCTTTTCCAATTTTTATTAAGTATAAAATGTTGATGATTTTCTTGATCAAAGTAACTGGTTGCTTAGGCCTAAATGGTTTAAATTATCTGTCACTTTTATTCTTTGAACAAGCCTACTGTGATTGATTAAAAATTTTGTTATTTCATACCATATTACTTATTAGGACCACAGTTTTTTACCAAAATAGACCTTTAAAACGTGCCGGAATTAGGATTCACCCAGACCACCTAGGCTCAATAGAATTTTTGCAAATTTTAGTTATAAAACTATTTATTTCACATGCCTCTCATTTAATAGGGTTCTGTAATCCATTTTCTGGCACATTTAACAACGTATTTAAATAACCACGAAGGTGTAACAAAAAAATTAAATAGGCCATTTTGTTTGTTTTTTCTTGCTCTTTTCGAATATCGTATCGAAATTTCAAAAAAATATATACAGGGTGATGTTTTATTGATGCAAAGAAGAAACATAAATTATAGTGAGTCCGGACCTGGATATATTTTTTTTTATACATGTACCTCTTGGGGCTCGTTAGTACATTAGCCGTACCAAATATGAATCCGCTATTTCATTCCCTGTCAAAGTTATGACAAAAAACAGGTTTGGCCAAAAATTATTTAACACCCTGTAACTACGTAGTGAAGGCCCAGTGAGACATTTCTATGGGAGATTCCGGTTACCACTGATGTTCTCTACCTCCTATTAAGCTATGTCCCTCTCATGATGCAACACTTTGTATAAAGAAAGTAGGTAATTTATTATTAGTCTCATTTAAATAATGATGTATTTTTCTGTAATTGCAATTTATTTTATTGAAATACAAGTGCAATATGCAAAACTTTAAAGGCAACAAATCTTACGTAAGCCGCCTCTGTTGCACTAATACACGTGAGAAATTTCAGTATGTGAACCGTCTCCTTTTTGCATAACGCCATAGAAACGTAACGCGTTTCATCTAATTTAGGAAACATTCATAACGTGTTTTTAACTACCTCCATTAAGGAGTTGATGATTCTATCTAGTTATTCTCTTTTGCGAACACTTTATGCATATTATATGCTTTGTTGGTTAGCTACGTAGAAATAATACGATTATTTTACTTCGTTAAGCAATTATGTCTTTCGAAGTCTTTCAAAAACAGGTAGCTATATAATAATATAGGCAACTGAATACTCTAAGACATCTAGATACAGGATCAACAAACTAGGATAATTTCTTGACTTTCGTGAACTATTTAAAAAAGAATTCGAGTATAATTATTATATTTATTCATTAAGGTTTGTAAAAAGATACAAAATTATTATATTTTCTCCTTAACTGTTTATTGTAAATGAAACTAGACAGAAATATTAAGTATTTTAACATATAATAATTTATCGTTAATCCTTTACCTCCGATTTATTAAATTTTATGAAAAAATTGAAAAATTGAAGAAACTTTTTTTTGTTGACCACGATACTTTCCAGATCATCAAAGCAATTGTTTAAATTTGTATTTGGTGGCCTATATAGTGTACCCAAATACAATTTTTTACCTGCTATTTTTATACTGATCCAAAGTTGTTTCAAGGAACTATTTGTATGGAGTGTAATCAGTACAGAGAAATTTATACCATTTTTTATATAAAATGCCACCCATCCTCCTCTGCCGTTGGGATCATTCCAAACTTACTTGAACCCTGGAATATTAATGCCTACATCGGAGACATTGGGACATAGCCATGTTTCTGATATACCAGCAATACAATAGGACTACCTTGTTTGTAAAACGATCAAAACCTGTACATAAAGATCTAACATTAAAGTGAGAAAAACTAAAAGCAGTTATTTTTCTTTGTGCTTATATCACTGAAGAGCTTTAGTGAACAAGTTTACTGTTATTATAAATATTTATTTTTAATACGTAAGCATAGTGAATAAATATTTGTTGATAAAAGTACTTAGGTATATTATTAAATTTCACAGCTTTGGTAAATATGATTAAAACTTATTGTTCCCAACGGTATTTGATAGGAGCTTTGAAATCCCACAAAAATCAACCAGATCCCAATTCTGTTATACAATTTAAAATGTAGTTTAACTGTAATTGAAACGCCATAATTATTTTGTTACAGGACCCATTCAGGTATTATTTGATCAGGATGATTATCCTCAAATAATTGTATGTATCAAGCTCAGTTAATATTTACCTCATCGGTGTTATGTTAAATATTTGCGTTGGGTATTTGATTGATACCACCTACTACTATTCATATTCTATTTTTGTCGATACAATGTATGTAAATAATTCATCGAGAATATTGTTAGAGAAGTATTGTTTCAGGTAGTACGTATTGAACATAATGTCAATATTAAAATTATTTAATTGCTTAATTATTATGTTATTATTTAGTTTATAAAATGTGTCACGCAGGTAGTTCTAAAGCGTCCGTTCTTATTTTTCCTACGCATTCCTACTTTCTGTATTTTAGTAGAGTAAGAAGGTAGAACATTTCTCTGTCATCTCAACAGACGTTTCGTAATTGTAATTACCTTTTCTTTATAGACCGGGAGATGGTGACAGTTGATTGTATCCGATTACTTACAGCATGCCTTTTTTACAGGCTTAATGCATATCCGCATCACACATTTGTGTTTCGCGGGCCACATATCGCCAAGCCGCAAGCCGTGGTGGCAGAGATTTGACTTCTGTCCGCTAGGAGCTGCTAGGAACGGCGATGTGATTTGCGTCTTGTCAAAAGGTAGAAGGTGCTCCTGTGTTATACGCTGCTGTAAATTCCTAAAACTTAATTATTTAAGTCATCTTAGTGGATTTTGGCGACGATAAAATTTCCTCCGTTTTGGTTGTTTCTGTTTGTCTGAGTATTTTGTTGTTAGGGAGGGAGTTTATCTGCATTTATGCAAGATTTAAGTGTACAGGCTGGTTGACCAATTTCCGTTGGACGTATCTCTTGCTAGAGAGACGAACTCGACCCTGTCAATTGAGCTGCAGCATTCTACATGAATTTTGTGTGGATTGAATCCTCGTAGAATCAGAGGGTCTCCGGACTAGGTTGGGACGTTCCACGGGCTAGGTTAGAACGATCCACGGACTAGGTTAGAAAGTCCCACGGACTAGGCTGAACAGTGTCACGGTTTTGGGAGGCTATAAATCCACCACCATCGTCTGGCCCCCGAAGTCACCACCGTATGGCTGCAGCTTCATCACTTGTTGACGTTTGGGTATCGTACCATCTAGATAAGTGTTATTGTTTCCTCTACCTGGAAGCCACCTTCAGTGGTTTTGCGTAGCAGTATTTGTTTTTCTATTAACTAAAGTTTGTATATATCTTAAACAAATGTAACCTATTGCGGCTATATTTATTATAGTCAAACCTCACGCTTGTAAACCAAGTGTAGCTACACGAGGGGAATTTATCTTTATCTATTTTGTAACATACTTATCAGAATATAGCCATTTAACTACACATCGCCAGGTTCATGTTAGAGAACTATAAGTTGTTAATACTGTAATATAGTACATTTCAAGTTAAGAGAAAGTGTCATTATTTCGTCTGCAAGTACTAAGAATGGAACCCACAACGACTTTATGTTAAATAAGCTAAATACTTCTAATAGTTTATGTTAAACTTGGGCTTAACGTCCTGAGATTTCTGAGCTAGTGAAAGTTTTGTCGTGAGCACGCTAGATCCGAGCAAGGTAGTGTCCACGATCTGCTGCGCACAGCAGCCCAACATAGTTTATGTTAGATAATCGTAGCACCTTTTGGATGAGTGAAAGTATATCTTGTAACAACAAAGAAAAGCGGGTACTAGTCCACTGCACGCTTTTCAGTCATATGGAAAATTTCATTTCCACTAAAACCAAATTTTAGTATTTTTCTCTGATATTAAAACGCTTGCCCTTTTATTAAAAGAAAGTCAAAATAAATTTAATGTCTTAGTAACTACAGGCATGCGATTCGCAAGGTCCCAAAGGACTATAACGGAAACGTGAATTTGTAATAAAAAAATAAAATTTTACGCGTTCTCGTGCTGCATGCCGATGAAAAGAATTAAATTTTGGCATGCGGCTCTCGTTGGCCCAAAAATGAAGAATGTATGAAATGTCCTGTGAAAATTTGAAACGATTTGACGTGATCTTAAAGAACAGCAAATGTAAATTTTATAACGTAAAATGTCCTTAAAATTTAAATGGCATGCATGCCGAAGAAGCCCATCACAACAGAAATAATAAGAAAAGTTGCAAAAAAGTAAAATTTTTGTGAATTTATTTTGCATGCCTTTTTGCATTTCGCAAAATAATGTTATTTTAATTTCAATTAAAAAATGGCATGCATATTGCTGAAACCCAACATGTGGAAAAAGTATTTAAAAAATTGTTAAAAACGGTACAAAATTTACAATACAGGTTTCGTAATATCATTCAGCATGCCATTTCTTATTTAATAATAAAGTACTTTATTGGGCTCAACCAGAAAATAGCATGTCGACCGCTATGACCATTGAGAAAATTTTTAAAGAAGTATAAATATTCGGGAAAAAATCAAATTAAATCAGAGATGCTTCAAAGTTTTAATTACTTTTCCATTTAGCCCAATTTTTAACATAATTTTAAGATGTTAAATAATCTATAAGGTAAAATTGTATTGAAATTGTATATAATTAATTTAAATGTTACAATAAAAACAGATGTCCTGAAGAGATCAACGAAACAGTTGGCGAAACGTTGTTAGAGATATTTGAATTGACTTGAAAAACTAGTAATTATTTTTCTACCCGTTGAATTTATTCTCGCGTGTTAAAAGGCAAATATTATTGTACATTTTTGTCCAATCATACATTTTTGTTTAGTTGTTCAGTTTCTGCAGTTTCAGAAGATAATCCTGATAAGGATGAAGAACAAATAGACACAATCCCTTCTGACAATGAAGACGCTGATGATCAGTACGAATCTGACGATGATGATAACGATTCTGATTCCGTTACGACAGATGAGAAATCTGATGGCTCGAATTATAATAATAATGAACATGGCGAAATATGAGCCTGTAATATATTGAGCCATTAATCCTGCTTGTTGGCAAAACATCCTTCTTGGTACTTAACGGGTGTACTTATATTTCCATAATTTAATAACTCAAAATAAAGGTCAGTTTTAACAAACTGAGCAAGACTATTCATGCTCTAATTTCATTAAAAAAAAAAAATGAAATCAGCGATCCCGGGGAATACCCTTGTTGGTGTCTTTTATAATTGTGTGTCTAATAGTTTATGAAGATTAGAGGAATAAGGATTTATTGCGGAAAGAGGGCATGTTAGTTTGGATGGTTTACAACAATTTGAAATAAAAATTTTAACATAAAAATTTATTTATTCCCAATTGGGATCCTAAATGTCCGAGTTGCCGTGGACCGGTTTTTATGGTTTGTACTACATTTTTGCTCTATATTACTCTAATGGGTTTTTCCAGTTCAATGAACTGAATAAATACATAAATAAAAATACTTACTAATATGCTAATCAAATGAAAATACACAGAAGAGTATAGAACAACAGCTAGTGAATTTTTCAATGAGCATGTGAGAACCTCGTTGGAGTTTTATGGTGCATGGTCTTGTTTAAGAAGGCAGCCCCACAATGCGTCTGGGTCCTATCGTTGATGCCTAAAAACCTCTTTTACAAAACACCAAAACATTTGAACACTGCATTTGAATGCACTGCCGGACAAGCGTTTCACTAACCATGTCAACATTATTGGGAGACCATTAAGACTGGTTTCAAGTTTCATCTCCTTACGATGCTAACATTGTTATCGAGACGCACGTCGAATAGTGTGAAGTTGAAAGTAAGCGAGCTATTTAATAAAACGAAATTAACCCTTAAATTCAAGCTGGCGGTTAACGCCATTGTTGAAATTCCGAAATGCTGGATTTAGACTACCCATAACACACCCTAACGATTAAAACAAGAACGTGTCCGGGGATTATTGCAATTTTCAATGTATGTACATTTTGACTGGAGTATAATAGAAGTTATTATAATTAAATTAAAATTAAGGTATGAAGTTATGATATCTTATTCCACTACTTTAGGCTTGTTATTCCACTTTAAATCGTGCTAGTGGCAAAATAAAAAACTATTTATACATTAATTAAGAATACATTCAAGATGTATAACTCCTTTCTCTGCGGATGTAAATGAGCACAACCAACTTTATACTACATGCACAATACTTACGTATTACTTTTATTTCATTTATTTTTATTTCATGTAAGTGATAAAGAGAAATACCCATTAACGGTATTTTATTCACTAAATTAATGTGATGCGTAAGGGTTTTCTTTATTTTCAGTTAAAGTTTCTTGGCAGCAGGTGTTCCCTGTAAAATTTCTAAATTAGCATTGAGAAGGCGACGACGCAGACTATCAATCAAATCTTCACGTAAAAAGTCGCCGACAAATTAAAGCAGTTCGTTCCACTTGTTTTACTTTCACTGACTCTTAAAAAGTCGACAGAAATTAAATCGAACAAGGTGAATGGTAACAGCCAGTGGCGCACAGAGAAATTTATTAATTGGAATTCCAATTATTTGCCTCTCATTAATAAATAAAGTTTATGGGTTTAGAACGTTTCTACGGTAAAGCAATAATTTTATTGATGGCGCTTTCTATAAGCCATGCTCGTAAATTTATTTGTTTATTTATTATGAATAGTTGCATTATATATCTTCTCACTTTGTACTCATTTTGCAAAGTTTATTAAACTTGACTTATTTGTAAATTAATATGTAGTTGTCATGCACCATTAATGTAGAGCTATTACACAATAAAAATGTGAGTAACACACGCATTATATGATTTATTTTTAGTGTATTTTAGAAAAGGCATTGATGCAAAAAATTAACACCTATGATATACTAGAACTAATCACATTTTCTCAAAATTTTCTTTGAATTAGAGATTTTGCTAAGTTTAAATACTTTTATTTATTATTGGGAGTCGAACACCTAAAAGCATGCGTTCATACATATACAATTGACATATGGTACTCTGGGATGGGGAGGTGTAAGCTTTTATTACTCCAAAAATTTGAATGTTCTACTTTAACAATGAGTTGTTTCTGCAAGTAGAATATTGGACATTCCACAACTGTTTTGTATGAAAATACTATCAAGTACTTTCAAAAATAAAATTAAAACGGCGCCTATAACATATGTTCATGAAACCAGGAAAAAACGAAAGAAGTCCCAATTTCCAAGATGTCAAAAAACAGTATGTCAAAGAAACTGTTACTGCCTGGTTTCTAGAATTTATAATATGCTTCCATATAGAACAAATATAAAAAATGTAAAAATCAAGTTAAGTAATGGCTATTAAATACAACAATATACTTATTACACAACTTAGTTAAACAAACTTTTTTTTTTCAAATTAGACTCATTTAAATAGAACAAACAGTATTAAATAAAGTGAAATGGTGTGTACACTATATACATATATTATACATATACATAAGAATAAAACATAATTTGTTATACTATTGGTTGCAGCTTCAAAATTATTGTAGCATATGTCACGTACGATTTAAACAATCTAGGTATTTGAATTTAATGTATTTTCAATCGGACATAAGTATTTATTTGAAATATTTCAGTGAATTCTATCTAGTTTATTTGTAAATAATTTATTTATTTATTATTTATTTCAATCAGGCGGCATCCTATTACAGATGAAGATGGCGGTGAAGATTCTTCAGCTAATATATATATATATATATATATATATATATATATATATATATATATATATATATATATATATATATATATCAAAACTTACTAATTTTCAAAAGTATTGTACAGGGTGTTATTTCTGTGACTACCATTGGCATGTAAATGCAACAAATAAGTGTATAATATACTGAGGCCCTCAATGTCATTTCTGGCATTCATAGCTTCCGGTTCATTAAAAATATGACACATTTCTAGAAAAGTTCTTTTTTGAACATTCTTTTCAAAATCCAAAATCTTAACCTCGTTATAGTTGAGGTTATGGTTGAGTGATAGAGCGTGTTTGGCTAACATTGAAGATTCTTTGTTAACCCTCACGTCGCTTCTGTGTGATGTGATCCTATCTTTAATTTTTCTACTCGTTTGACCAATATACTTTTTTTCACAATCATTACAAGAGATGCAATATACCACATTTGAATAATTCATCAAGTCGTCCTTGTCTTTCAGTTTAGCAAAAAGATTGTTAATCGTCACCTCATTTTTGAAGGCTAATTTGATGTTAGTGAAACTTGAAAACAACTTCCTAAATTTAAGCGTCACCTGCGGAATGTTCGGTATAGAGAAATAAAAAGCGTTATTAGGGGCCTCCTGGTTTTCACCCACCCTCTGCACAACTACGTCAGGGCGTTCATTGACTACATTGTCCCGTGCAACAGTTCTACTGGCTATGATGTAGTCCACAAGTGTGATTTATTTTGTAATAGTTGTGTTGGTTCTGTCTTGATGACTTGTCAATTTCATTTTTTAACCTCAATTTAGTAAGTACATTTCACTTGCATTAAATAATTTTGATTATAATAAGTTAAAATTTTTGTAGAATTCCTGAGGAAGAAACAATAAAGTTTCGAAAGCTTGAATTTAAAAAAGAGTTTTCTTTTTTGAGCCCGTGACTGTATCCCTGGTGGAAATTAAAATTTTTTATTTTTTGTTTTTTTATATGTATCTATATATATATATATATATATATATATATATATATATATATATATACAGGGTTACTGGTAATTCGATACATTCCTTTGGAGATGTGATGGGGCATGATCTAAGAAGTAAATTTAGCCCTAACATATATTATGCAAAACTCAATAGTTTTTGAGATATTCATTTTTTTGTTTTTCTCAAAAAGTAGATCTTAATGTCCTAAAAGTTAATTTTCGAAAAATCTACTTGATATTTAAAATTTTTTTTTTTTACTGGATTACTTGTCCAATATTATAGATATCCGTTTGGAATGAAAAATATCTGGAAGCATTTCGATCATGTGAACATCTGAAATAAAAAACTTAAAATTTTTTTTTTTTTAAATCAGCTATGAAATTTACCTATTAGGTTTTTTCAAAAAAATATTAACGTAACACGCGTATAAATTATTATAAAAACTGCCTTATTTAAATAGCTATCTAACAAGGTACAAATGTTCAATGTACCCTTAATAGTTCTAAGAAAATACTAGTAAAAATAACACAAGTACGAATTTTATTTTTAGATAAACAGTAAAAAACATTTTAAAAGTAGAGTTTAATTCTTCATTCATTTCAAAGTTGTACTTTATTTTTTATATGTCTTGCTCAAAATGGGAGCCCCTATTCCGTATACAGATACGGCAGCGTCTTCTTATTTCCGTCCTTGTTACTCTGGTTGTCAGATTAAGCCTTATGTGTTGGGCAGCATCGACTATCTTTTTCTATAGTATTGACTGGTGTGGCATAGACCATCTCCTTCATATGACCCCATACACAATAATCAAGGGGTGTTAAGTCAGGGCTTCGCGCTGGCCAAGGTATTGGGCCCGCTTTTCCAATCCAACAGTTAGGAAAACGTTGATCAAGTAACTGTCAGCCGATAATGTGCTGGACAACCGTCGTTCTGAAACATCATTCGCTGTCTGACGGCGAGAGGAACATCTTCTAAAATCACCACCAGATTATTTCTTAAAAAATTTTCATAGATTTCCCCGTTTAAATTTTCAGGAAGAAAGTGTGGTCCTATTAAATAGTGGCCATCCACACATTAATAGAAAACTTCATTTGGAAACTAGTTTCACGTGTTAACTTGGGATTTTCCTCTGCCCAATAATGTAGGTTGTGGAAATTTGTTATACCCTTGCAATTAAATTTCGACTCGTCCGTCCATAAAATATTTGTTAAAAAATTTGCACTTTCTGCATCTAAATTTAATGTAAAGCGGCAGAATTCCACCCTACTTCCAGGATCACCTTCCTCCAAACCTTGGACAGGGGTATAGTGGTAAGGATGACATCCAACTCTACGTATCGTAAACCAAACTTTCCATTGTGACGCTCCGGTTAGTCTTGCGACTAATAGTTGGGTCTTCCTCAAAATACCTCAATATTTCTTCCTCACCATCTGGTTCATAAACGGGAGGAGCACCAGCGTCACTTCTTCTACATTTCACGGAGCCAGTTTCAGCGATATTTCGATATGCCGTACTGAATACACGTGCATTTGGTAAGCGGCAGTTAGGGTACCAAAGACCATATTCTCGGCGAGCTTCAGCAGCGTTGCCACCACAGTATCCATAGACAAACAAGATATCAGCGTATTCTGCGTTGGCATACGCGGCCATGGCACAGAAAATACAATAACAACAACTAATAACAACAACTACGAGCCAAATCAAAATCTTCGATAACTAATTTAACAAGACCAACAAACTTAACGGACACGGAGATAAGAATGTCAGTTAATGACATATATGCACAAACGTCAAAGTCAAGGACTGACTGACTTAAATGAAAATGAACGATTAGTCGTTTAATAAATTCCGCCACCAGCATTATCTTTACTAATTTTTTATTAGAACTATTAAGGGTACATTAAACATTTCTACCTAGTTAGATAGCTATTGAAATAAGGAAGTTTTTATAATAATTTGTACGCGTGCTACATTAATATTTTTTTGAAAAAACCTAATAGGTAAATTCCATAACTGATTATAAAAAAAAAAAAATTTACAAGTTTTTATTTTAAATGTTCACATGATCGAAATGTTTCCGGATATTTTTCATTCCAAACGGATATCTATAATATTGGACAAGTAATCCAGTAAAAAAAAAAATTAAAATGTCAAGTAGATTTTTCGGAAATTAACTTTTAAGACATTAAGATCTACTTTTTTGAGAAAAACAAAAAAATTGAAATTTCTCAAAAACTATTGAGTTTTGAATAATGTATGTTAGGGCTAGATTTACTCCTTAGCTCATGCCCCATCACATCTCCAAAGGAATGTATCGAATTACCAGTAACCCCGTATATATATAAATTATATCCTAAAATATCTAAATTAGATTTTGAGTAGAAAAATAATACATGAGTAAATACATTTTAATTATATCTTTATTTAGCTATTATGTATCATACATGTACTACAATTGACGTTTAAATGTGGTGAGGATTTACGTAAACTTTAATAATTAGAAAGACATTAGTTTCAATTTTCATCTTCTTCATCATCGTCTTTCGGACGCTCGAAAATTTCCAATTCATTATCGTCATCTTCGTTATTAAGGATATTTGTCTCTAAATCGTCGAGGATTTCGGGGTCAAATGCACTTTCTTCATCGAGATCGCTTTGATACGATGAAGCATTCAGGCAAGCTTGCCCATTACACTGGCCACACGCTTAAGAACATTGCAACCCTGATTTTCTGCATCCGTAGTGTGAACTAAAACAACCATTCTTGCAGTTGCAAAATATTGATAGATAGATAGATAGATAGTATATTTTAACCATGTTAGAAGAGTCATGTTTATGGCAAGTCAATAAATAAATAATTAATAAGCTTATAATACAGTGATAACTAACAATAATATACACTACATAACAATAATGTATCATAATTAAAGTACAATAAAAAAGAGAGATATAAAAGAACGTATTCAGTAGTTCATCTGGAGCTGGAGGTAATATTGTCGTTATCGGTTCCAAAAGTTCATTTTGCAGCGCCCAATCCCATTCCTGAAGTTCCCTAACCAAGTTTGAATTTGATAGTATACAAGGTTGATATGTTGATGAGCCGCTATACTTGTCGGTGGAAGATTGGATAGCTGCACAGGTTTAAGCTTTGTTGACTTGACGAGTTTCGTGTAGCGAAGATGGTCATATTGTCCTCAGATTTTGGAGTGTTATATATTGCCAACAAGACACGTAGTCCGTTTTCATACAATGTTTGTACAGGCAGTTTTCTTGTTGAAATATTTGAGCCAGTTGATCGAAATTGGGAAGTTTCTCTAATGTTCTAATGAAAGTTTTTTCTCTTTTTTAAACAACGCAGATGTTGGTCACATCAACTACATGCATGCAAAAATAAAATATGTTTTATAACGGGGGCATTTATCGAAACTTTTGGAGGAGTATATTTGTGTTCTGACATTGCCTTTGCCCTACTTTTTTTAAGAAAATTTCTTGTTGATGCGTTTGGGTAGGTTCAATAAACAATTACATAGATTTCTGATTAAAACTGTAGAATTTCATACTCCCATACGGCCTTAAAGATATTAAAAATATTTTCCTTGTCTTATTAGTAATATATGTGTTTAAGAGTTTACACATTTTAAAGAAAAATTACTTAATTCTTTTTCTACTTAAAATATAATTAAGATATATTAGAATATAATTAAAATATTACTTAAAGTATTTCTTTCAACAATTTTTTAATTACACAAAGTAGGTATTATTAAACGAATATATTTGACAAATGAAAAATATTATTAAATATGATATATTAATTAATAAATAATGCAAATTATTCATAATTATGGATTTTTTAGTAATTAATCAACCTTAAACGATGTATTATTTACCGGGACTCACGGCTGACCTTGCATTATACTGTGTATGGCTAAACGCTGCGTGCTCTCCGCGCTCTATCTCAAAAACGGTAAAGCGAATAAACAAATGTTTGCAACAAAATTTGTAGAGAACTTTATGCTCTACTATTTTCATAATAGATGCAAATATCATTAAAACCATAGGAAGCGAGATATTTGCGAAAAACCGATTTTTGTGACCTTTGACCTTAAATATCTTAAGACGCGGACACGAGATTTTATGAGACTTTTGAGACAACTTTTGGAATGTCAAAATAAAGGTTTATGCAAGTTTACAGCTTATTATCTTTCATTCCGAGGTGAAACTCCTAATGTGACTGGATTAAGAGCAATATAAACAAATATGAAATCGAACATAGAAACAAAATTTTTCACTAATTACCAATATTGCTCCTACTTAAATTAATAAAAAATATCATTATTCTCATCATGTATGGTCGATAGCCGAGTGGGTTAAGGCGCGAGGTGGCAATCGCAATTAATTACTCGGACATCGTGTGAACGATCCATGCTTTGATGGAAGTCTGAAGGACGTATTTTCTGCTCGAAAAACTTAGAAAAATTAAAAAAAAATAGGAAAAAGAAAAAATTAATTTTCTTTTTCCTCAACCTTTTCTTAATTCTAAATAAAAATATTACGTTCACAAAATTTTTAGGGTTCAAAGTGACTGTTTCAGACGGAGATTAATGGATAAATCATACTTACTGTCGTTTATGCTTAACTGCGGCTCTGATGGTATCAATTGGAAGACGTCGTAACACTATAAATCTAACACTGTCTGTTTCACACTCTCTTAAAATTAAATCTGAAAGGGAAATTTTGTTAGAAAACACAAGTAAAAGACAATATAAAGTTCAAAAAATGTATATTAAATCTTTAAAAAATTTATGTTTTTACAACAACTTCTTCAGAGAAAATGTTAACAAACAATGGTCTGACCCGTGTACAACACATGGTGAGGAACGGGACGATTCATACGGTACCAACTACCATCCAATATGCAGTTTGAAAAGCTAACGATGCACAAAAAGATTCAAGAAAAGTTTCATGTAACTGAAATTTTGGTGGGCTTATGCTTGCCTATCTTATAAACGTATTTTATTAATTCACATAAATTTTGGTCGCTCCTCGTAGCTTAAAATTGCTTGAAGCGTATCTACTTCGTTTGTATTATGCAATAACAAATTTTACGTTCAGGCAAGGCAGATCCCATGCACGTGTGAGTACATGGTATAGATACTTTTTTGACTCCGAATCACTGAGGAACCGGTTTAGGGCAAACCCCGTCAAAACACATCATTTCCCCGTCAAATCCGACTGCTAGGAAATGATGGGGGTCCCATGTCGCTAAGGGCTATTTTCGCTATAACTTCCGATATACTTTGAATAGTCGTTGGACTAACTTGTCCTCATATTCAATACCTCGTAAGAGTTGCAGTGCTTGACAACGTGGATTCGTAAAAGGGTTTTTAATCTTGGAAATTTTGAAGTTCAAGTCCAATTTTAGTATACTTTCTAAAATTGGATGGTCGGGGCGACATTACGTCCCTGTGCAGCGACATTTACTACACTTACCAAATTAACGCTCCTCGAAGAGTTAGCGAAAATTTGGCATAAAAAACGCTCCGAAGAGCAAAAATATATTTCCAATAATTAAAAACCTCCTCCACGGCGTTTTTACGTGAAGCACGGTTTTCTTACGAAGTATTTCCTAAGTCGGATTTTGTTACAACGTCGAAAAGTATATCGGGGTTATAGCGTTCTTTAACAATCGCACCACCGGGTTCGAATCCTGGCTCCGGCACTGGCAGTGTCGGAGGAAATGGTTGTATATCCGCGTTTTTTTTAATGTGTAACCCCCTTCCGCACAAGCCCTGGCTTCTGGAATTGGGGCTTGTCTAATTTCTGTGGTGTTATTATTTATTTATAGGGGTGAGCAAATGTTACGTCATGTATCATAAACTTAAATGTTATAAATATTGTCCTGTAATATATTTATCATTTATTCCCGCATATTCAAAGAAATGTAACTAAACCAGATAAATTTTATTTCAGTTGTAAGAAGAAAATATTTATTTTCAGTTTTTTGTTGCTCTTGATATCCAAGTAGTATATTGCCCTATTCTAAGTTGGCAAACTTATCTGAATCCACTTCATGCACGTAATGTCTCGTCCCACGGTGTCAATCCTTAGAGTTTAACTTCGTTCTTATCTGTGCTTCCCTTTTAAAAATAATGTATTGCTGAATGTTGTTTTGTTCGAGGAAAAATTACATTCTCTTGAGATCAGTTGCACTGCTTCAATGTATATTATATATCTTTTTGAATTTTTATATATTTTAGATATTATTTTGTTACAGTAATCGATAAATTAAGAAAAACAAATTACTCTTAATTAGTTTACCAAACATGATAGTCCAGTGTCAATAATTTTTGTTCAAAAAAAAAATTCTTAGCAGTATATGGCATGGTCGGAAAATTTAGGATTAATGATAAATGGGGAAAAATCCATTGGACCCCAACAAATAACCAGAAGTAGGGTATGGGGCGGAAAAGGTGTGCTTTTAGGGGTGAACCGTGGTTTTTACAATTTCCGGCAAAACTAGACCTATCGAAAAAAGTTAAATGTAAAAGTTGTAGATAATTAAAAGATCTATAACTTTTATTGTTATATTATTTCTCTTATTTTTCAACATAACCTCAAAACTATGGAGAGAAACGTCAAAAACCAATTTTTTGATTTTTTAATTTTATCCCACAAGAATGATTCGATTTTAATGAAATTTGGTGAAAATGGGCATTTTTATCTACCTATCCCATATTTTAATTTTTCTAAAATGAGAGCCAATGTAGATATTGTCTGTAAAATATTTTTTTATCAAGGAAATATATATATTCTTTACGTTCTAAATTTAAAGAAAATTTGAAAAACATCACACAGTAATAAAACTTGCAGATAATTTTACTTGGCGCATAGGAAAAAATACTACGTATATTTGAAATAGAGGTTGATAAAAATATTTTGCTTTAGATTTGATTTGGGTGTTCGTAATAGATACATCTTCTGGCTATAAATCTCTTACTTCTTCATCAACTCAGTCATCGCTGTCAAACGAGTTATCAGGAGCTATTTTATTAGGTTATTGTGCCCCGCCGAGCGCTGAATTACAACACGCCTACCTTGCACTAACGAGAGCCTGCAGTCTGCAAGTGGTGTGTGACGACTGGCACGAGAGCTTCTTTAAGTTGGATCAGAATTTCAGCTGGTGTTTGTTGCAATCGAAGCATTAGCGTTTTAATGGTAATATGCAATTATTACACCTAACGCGCCAGGCTTGTAACTTGTAATTCAGCGCTCGGCGGGGCACATAGTCCGGAGAGTAGTTGTTGGTTGCAGTCTGGTTACGTTCCTTATAGTAAAATAAGGATTTTATAGAGGAGTTTGCGACTAAAATATTATGTTTTAATATTCCACCCTCTAAAAGCATGAAGAAACAATGAAGAATTAGTAACAATTACGGAAGAAAAATCGATCTTGAAAAAATTTTTGTTTTGGTTTTGCCTATTTTTTACAATGTTTTTCCACAGTAACAGTATGATTTTTTTTAAATCTTAAACATGCATAACATTAAATTTCATTAAAATCGAGTCATTTCTGTGGGAGATAAAAATTAAAAATCAGAAAATTGAATTTTGATGTTTCTCTCAATAGTTGTGAGGTTATGTTGAACAATGAGAGAAAGAATACAACAATCAAAGTTGTAGATCTTTCAATTATCTACAACTCTTGCGTTTAACTTTTTTCGATAGGAGGCCTAGTTTTGCCGGAAATCGTAAAAAAACACGTTTCACCTCTGGAAGCACACCTTTTTCCACCTACACCCTACTTCCGGTTATATAGCATTAATCCTAAATTTCCCGATCATTCTTGATACTGCTAGGAGTTTTGTTGATTTTTGGCCTCTGAAAACCGGTTCGGCAGTGCACTATCAGGAATGTTTCTCGAGCAAATTTAAGTATAAAAAGTTGCATTAAAATATACAACACACATTATGTCCTACTGCAAAACGTAATCGAGTTATGGTTTGTTAAAGGAAAATGTAATGAATATGGCTTCAAACTATAGGGAATTGTTCCTCCTATTAAAATTAATGAAATGTATGTCAAATGAAAGCTTTGCAAAAATAGAAAAAAAATTATAAGGGAAAATATGTAGTAAAATACATAATACTACGATAGACCAAAAACTCCACTCTTTCCTATAAAAGGAGCTAAATTCATTGCCACCAATCAAGGTGCACAATGTGCGTTTCCAAAACGATTGAAAATAATGCCCTAAAGCTTACGACATACTGCGTCTTCGATCGGAAAACACAAACAAAAATCTGATTGCAATAAGCCCCCAGAAGACAGGTTAGTCCTAAAGAAAGGATTACAGTGTAGAGCCAAGCCAAGAAAGGAAATATGGTTGTTGGAAAGTAATTATTAGTGCATCTCAAAAACACTGGGCATTACCAATACGCAAATCTGCTTATTGAAATAAATGAAAACTCGTCAACTGCAGTAACGAGCTTGCATGGCCAGTGTTCCCGGAAAGTACCTATCCAATAGTTACCCTTCAACAAGCATATTTTATTTCCCTAAGGTTACAACTCTAAACTGATATTTAATTGAATTAATTTTAGTTACTTTCTTCTATTTATTCATTCTTTATTCTGTACTTAATCCACTACTTATTATACAACAGAACCTGAAGTACATCTTTAGAAAACAAATTTTGTTTTGGTATTTCTTCCTTAATAGAAAAATTCTTTGCAATATATAAGAGCAGAACAAGGAAGCTGGACCTTTTTTGAAAGTATGACGCGGCATCTAATCGGTACTTTAGCCATATAAAGACAGTAATTGCTACCGATTACATGTATTTTAGTAAAGGTTAAGCTTTGTCATATAATGTGTTGATTATATACTGAATAGAGAAACATAAACTTAATAGAAGTAAATAAAAAGATAATAAAAAGATCCACCTATCATTTATTTTATCGAAACCTCCTTCACTTGAAACACGACAAACCAAATTAAAATATACAAAGTTTTTTCAATACATATGTACGTAAAAATAAGCAGAATTTTAACGTTCATACCTTATTAATTATACTTATTAGAATTTTCTAAATGTTTACGATATAATATTTTCTAGTGCTCTCCCTATAGCAAAGCCTAAATGCCGCGACTAGCATATCTTTTGATTAATTACGTCAAACCCTAAATAGACAAATTAATGGACTTATTTAACTTCTTATTCAACGAATTCTCTATATGAATTTATAATATAAAGTAACGAAATTAATTAAAACTTCGTCTCAAAGAACTGATTTAGATTGATTTTGTTTGGGCACAGTGAGAGACGAAATTTTAAAGAATAAGTAAATCAAAACAGTATGGCAAGAAGAAACAGGGTAATAAATTAATGCAAACCTATAACTTATTTATGCAGCGAGCTTTAATAACAAACAATATAGTCATGATATATTAATGGAAGAAAAATTATGGATAAATTATTCAGTTTGTAAATTACCATGTGACAAATGTTACGATCACCAGAATTACAGTTTATAGAAGAACAACTTTTATCAGTTGCTTCAATCAAACCCTTGTCATTATGTGCCAAAATTTAATATTTCGCATTCGGTAGCTGCCCAGCGACCAGTTGTAAACAGTTCTATGGGTATTACCTGAGGCGACAAGCGATGGTTTTTAATGCAAGTTTGGTACTTTCTGCCATAATTTGAATATCGGATCCCACTATAAACCATAGGGCACCGTCCCCTTGACTCAGACAAATCTAGAGCTCGATTCAGGTGGCGGAAAGCGGTAAAAGACATTTATAAAAACAAAACATTTTTAGTTCGCCCATCGCTCCTGACATATTTGTAGGTGGTAGAGGTGTTTCATCTGCACGAAGAGATAGTTCATCTGCGCGAAGTTTTAATTCTATGAAAAATCTAAAATATCGCCAACTACGCTAGAGATATGATTATTTTCACACTCACTTTTATACAATTTTGTATGTCTCCCATTTAATTCAAATACTGTCCTGGAGTTCTTCAAAGCATACGGTCTCTCATCATCTTTAGCACTACCCGGCAGTTTTTCGATTTCAGTTTCTCCATATGGTCATCTGGGCAATGCCAATTGAAGGCATTAATCAAATGACCCCGTGCAAAACTGCCACAGATATGAAGAGTTGTCTTCTACATTGGGCCACTTCGTCTGATTTTTGATAGTGTAGCATGTCCAAGAACAGGATATGGTTCATAATTGTGTGTATTCGGTTTATCGGAATCATAAAAATCTAGTAGCAAATACTTCAGGATTACAATCGATATTTTCTTTCCTTTAAGGCAGTTCTTGCACAAAACTTGGTGTCATAGATTTCTTTATCATGTTGGATTAAGTCCAACAGTTAATTGTTAATCAGAGACGGGGTTTGGTCTACTTCGGACGCATGCTGTAGATGGTAGTATGTATGTAGTGGCAGCAGTATTAACATCACGCTATGTATGTAAGTAAAAGGGGAGTGCATTAAAAGATGCAATAAGGGTTCATAATTTGTTGTTCAGTTCTTTTACTGATTTTGAATAGAGTTTTTGGGAAACGCTTGTCACAGTGTTTGATAATTGATGTGAGGTTTAAAGTGTGTCAGAATTTTTGATCGGGAATCAATTTTCGACTTAATCTGAACAACCATAGGATGATTTCCTTCTTTCGCGTATTCGTAATACTGAAAACTGGTTTTGGCATCTATATAGAAAATTAATGGAAAAAGAGGGCTGCACTTTTATCAGCCCAACATGTCCATGTTATCTTTTGGATTTTTTGAAAGAAATAAGTATAACTGGTATCAGACAACTGTGCCACCATACGGTTTACCGCATACAATTTATACGTATTTCTATGAAACCAGTATATTATTATGAAATTTTGATTACTGACAAAGACTTTGATATTGATATTTAAAGCGTGCGATTATTGAATCAAGGGATTAACAGAAACCAAGAATTCCCGTTTCTTCAATGTTCCAGGCAACTTAATAGTCCAAGGGAATTTGTTAACATTTAACAAGGTACCAATTTGAACTTAGTGATGAGTGTATTCAGAAAGGATCAGAAGAAGTATTTCATATAACTGGCACCCAATCATTTGCACTGAAGAGTGAACAAGGTTTCGAACATCAGCTTCCTAGGTATTATTTCTGAAAAAAATTAAAGAAACTTACGAGTAATATTTTCACTTAATCCTTTAAATTCAATAAGTATTTTTTTAAAATCATGTCAACTCGCGGTATATACATGATATAATTTATTTACTTTTTGTGAACTAACCTTCACATATTTATGAAAGAGACATCTCAAAAAGTCCATTGTTTTTTAGGAACACTTGCAACAACGAGAACAGGTCAGATAGAGATAGGTCTTTTATCTAACAGCCTGCCCCAACGCATTCGCATTTTGTATTTGGTTACAGAAAAAAATATTGTTGATTCCAGAATATCTATCTCAGTTGTACGAGGCAAATAAAATAATAATAATAATAATATTAAATGGTCTTTATTCACTTCTTATTCAACATTTTTTAAACAAAAATATGTTAAATCCATAATAATTAATATATTAATAAGTAAAGTACGTAGAGGCATAGAAATATAAATTAAAGAAGTGAAGGGCGAAGTTTCAGCTTAGAGCTGTTTCTCAACTTAACCCCAAAAATTACCTTAATAAATATAAAACGTAGCTTATAAAGAGTTTAGAAAGTAAAGAAAAATAATAAAATAAATGAATTTTAATGTTTCGCATTTCCAGAGCACACATAATAAAGCGATTGCTTTATTTAGTTGTTTTAATTTCTTTTTGAAATTAGTTATTGCCGTATTCTTTATGACAGATGGAAGTTTATTATACTGTTTGAGATCCAAATAAAAAAAACTACGTGCAAAGACAGCGGTATTATGATTCGGTATTAATAAAATAATTTTATTTCGTGATGATCTATCTAAATATAGATAGATAGGTTTATTAGATATTAGCAGCTTGTGGGTGAAACACAAAAAATAGTATTTATACGTATCGATTTTCATCCAGCCAGCATCTTGGAATTTGTGACTTATATGTTCAAACTTCCTGATACCATAGAAGAAGCATATGCAGAATTATGCATCTTCTGAAGTCTATTTTTAACAAGTGTAAGCCGAATACTACATCATAATATGCCATCTATGAAAGAATTAGGGTCTCGCACAGCTTTAATTTTAGGTTTTGATTAATAATGTTTCTACGTGTATATAGTAGTTTCAGAGTGGTGTAAGAAGTTTTTAACGCTTGATTTATATGTTTTGTAAATCGTAAACCTAAATGAAACCACACATCTAAATTTCTGCATTCGTCAACTATTTGCAGAACATTGTCACCTAACGAAATTGTTAATAAATTATGTGCCATGAGCCTTTTCTTTTTGGGTCCAAATAGGATTTGTGATTTATTTGGATTTAATTTTAGTTTATGTTCAAGTGATATTTGTAGGAGGGAATTTAAGTCTTCATTAATTTTATTGTTTGCAGTGAATAGATTATCAATAGTAAAATTGTGATATATCTGAGAGTCGTGTGCATAGTGATGAACAGTGCAGGTGGTAACTACTGAATGAAAGTCTGAAATATAAATTGAAAATAGCAAGGGTCCAAGGATGGACTCTTGTGGCACACTAAACTTGACAGGAAGGGAATTGGATACATTGGAATTTAAATATATCCTTTGGGTTCTATCACTAAGGTAGTTTTGTATTAATTCGACCGAATACATATCGAATCCTAAGAACACAAGTTTCTTGCAGATAATTTTATGGACCAATGTATCAAATGCCTTGCTAAAATCTAAGAGTATTAGGCATGTTAATTCATTTATATCAGTATTATGCACTATATCATCAGTTACACAGGTAAGAGCAGTGGCCGTACAATGATTGGAACTAAATCCTGACTGAATTGAGGAAATGCTGTTATATTCTAGAATATTTCTGATATTTGTTCGTGCATTGTCATTTCTATAACTTTGGATAATGTAGGTAAAATGCTAATGGGACGCAATATCAGTAGGATTATCAATTTTGGCTAATGGTAAAATGGTAGAATGTTTCCAAGCAGAAGGAAATGTTGAAGTTGTTATACCCGAGTTGGCAATAAAGATTATGTGGTTGATCAAATACGTACTTACTATGAGAAGCATTTGAATAGAAATACCAGCCAATCCGGTAGAATTGCTTTTTATCTTAAAAATATATTTTTGGATTTTGTTGAGGTCAATGGTTTTAAACCTAAAGGAGTGCTCCAAATTTGGCCTAATATTGTATTTATTAAGTAGAGGAAGATTTTGTTCAGTGTTGATGTTTGAAGTTACGTTAAAATACGAATTGATTTGATTAACATCACATAGATCGTCGAGTATATTACTTCTGAACTTTTTATTGTTAGTCAAATCCATAGTACGTAAATTTTGCCACATTTTTTACTATCTTTGTTTCTAAATACAAATTATAATGCACGCTTCTCTCCACGTATCGTCCCAGTAATATAGTTACGAAGATCTTTATAAAAATTGAAGTCAGCTGGAAGTTTTGATTTTCTTATATTTATTAAATGCATTATTATGCAATTTTATCATATCCTTAACTGTGGCAGTCATCCAAGGTGCTGGTGGTTTTGTGGTGGTTTTGAAACACGTACTTCTTCTAACAGGAGCGTGAATGTCGAAAAGTTGTAAGACTTGATTATTGAAGAAACTTAACATATGATCTACGTTATCCAGAGAGTAAATATAATCCCAGCCGACCAAATTTAAATCATGAGCGAATAACTGCTCGTTAAAATATTTAAAATCGCGATATTCAACAAATTTGTAGTATTTATTTACATTTAAGTTACTTACTTCACAGGCCGTTAAACAGTGATCAGATATTCCAGGAATGACTACCACTTTTGTAATTTTTATTGTTTCACTCTTGGATATCGCTATAATATCCAATAAAGTGCTTGTTTGGTAAGTGATGCATGTAGGTTCGGAAATTATTTGGATTAAGTCATATATTTCAAGAATATTAGATAAATTGAGAGAACCTACATTATCCATATATAAAAGATCAATATTCAAGTCACCAATCATTACAATTGCAACGGAGTTTGGCATAACTAAAGATAAGTTGAATCAAGCTCCTCTAGCGCAGAGTTTACGTTAAAAGTGGGGGCTCCAAACAGATACGACTTACCGAATAATTTTACAGATATCCATAACTGCTCTAAAAAGTTTCTATTAGGTAGGTCAATCAAATTATATTTGATGGTACATATAGAAAAATCTTCGGTACATATATAGTCTTTTAAAACATCAAAACCACCCATAAGAGACCTAAAATTCATATGACGTGTTAAAGTTAGACATGAAAATACTGAAAATGAATCATAATTAACTAAATGTAACATGAACAAAAGAGGAAAATAACTATATATGAATTTTTTTAATAATAACATTTGGAACAAGATCAAGGAATCCGGAGTTGTTTTGAGTTACATGGATGCGTAGGGGGTTGTGTAGGGGGTTGTCTAGGTTACAGGAGTGGGTGCCTTCAAGTTGAATGGAATGGAATTGAATGGATGTCCGACTCCGTCTTCCAAAGTTAAAAAAATTTTCATTATCAAAAATTTTCGAAAAACTACACTTGTAAAATAAAGACAAGTTATATTAACAAAAACATTGAAAATGTAAAGTTCAATAGTCTTCTTTCTTTCTACGCAACAGCTGTACATAGTAAAATGCACAAAATGTCCAGCATCCAATTTCATATCAATTAAATTTTGTGTATAAGGATGTCTATAATGGATGGCCTCATTTATATTTCAGTTTAAGTCACTGCATTAAGCATGCCCCATCCTCAAATTGATGCGGTAACTCCAATAGATGGTGCTGGTTACGCGGACAATGTTTATGAATGTTGTATATTTTGGTGGAGTCAAATTAGGATTTGAAAAAACGAAATGTGAATTGTTTGGTTAGGGCTGTTTTTTAATTTTAACTTGTTCAGGGGCCAAGTTAAGTTTACAGTTGAGTTTTGCAGTTTCGGCCAGGTCGGCGTATTGTTTTTTTGAACAATAAAATTTTATTGAGTGTGTTTTCCATCGGCATGTCTCGAGATCGATAAGTTATACGAGATAAATAGAAGGGGTGAAAAATGTCAGTATGTGTTATACCAGAAATCACTCCGATTATTATTATTATTTATAAAAAACAAAATACTGTAAAATTAGGTATTTTTAAACAAATTATTATTTCTTTGCAGAAAATGGTCAATTTAGGGAAATGTAGGTCTTATAGGTTACTATTTTTAATCAAAAGAGGCAGATTAGGCATTGAAACAGCTGACAACCGTAATTATTGCTAAAACTGTATACCCTTGTGAAATTCCGCCATTAAAACCGAGAAATGTGTGTGGTAGCTCAAACTGTAGTATTTTAAGAGCATTGTTGTTTCTACGTTGTTTAACAATTAAGATCTTTTTTGTATAACTTTGATCAGAGAACAGTGTTTAAGTATCAAAATATGAAAAGAAAATGGAATAAAAATATTTTGAATTAAAAAACAATGCCCTCACTTCTTCTTTACGTTACTGGTTGAATTTCATTTCGGTTAGTAGGTACCATTAAATAAGAATCAATAAGAGTTATAATATTGATGAATAACGCATCAAATCTCATTGTTGGAACATAAAAGTTCCTGAAACATTTAACAAAAATCTATTCTAGGGCACCGCATTCAAGGGCCCTAGCTCCCTTAGGAAGCATTTCCGAGCACATGTTTATAGGAACTTTTATTATTATGTGTTGATGAGTATTCTCTTTGTCCAAAATTAGAAAAAGAAATTTATTAACCCTCTGTATATCTCGTCTTCACCCGGGTCACGCAATCCCTCGCATGCCTCCATATTAATAATAATTTTTTTAACGTCTAATAATATTTTAATAGTTTTCTCTCACGAAAATGAAAATATAGATATTTTATGTAGACCAGCACAAATTTTAAATAATTTAGTTAGTTTGTTTATCAACAAAATGGTAAATCGCAAAAGTTAAAATATCTTTGCAAACACACATTGTAGAAAATTTTTTATTTTCTCTAATTATTCGTCTTTTCATATCTTTTTGAATCGTATCAGAATATTTTATAATTAAATGATCTTTGCATACTAAGATTTCACTTGTATATAACCACTTTTTTTAAAACGCAAACAATGGTCTAAAATTCCCCTAGTATTTTCAGGCGTGTTAAACAATACCATGTGTATCTTGCAGATGAGAGATACATTAAAACAAACAATTAAACAGAGCTCGTGGCATAAATGCTTTTTACATTGCTAACTATCTTCTATTTCCTTTGTACTAGTCGATTTAAATAAAAGCGAATACATGAGTTTCCCGACGGTTACAGATAGAGGTACATCTTTTCATTAATTTGAAACGTCAGTAAGTTGCATGTTTTCATGCAGAACTGTTTGACAATAAGTGCTGAAGTTACCTTGTTGAATCCTCTCTTCCATGAAACTGAAATTTACAATGTTTAACTTCTTACTTTGTATATACCGTTTTGTTCTAAACGAATACACCTTGGGAACATTTTAATTAGTTCAGGGAAAAGTTGATGATAATGGTGGCAGTGGTGTTGTAGAAATTAGTGGAATATTCACTGGAGGTGCAAATAGTGTCTCTTCAAGTCAAGTGGGATTTTTATGGAAATTTTATATTTCGTTCTTTGTTTTTTTAATGGTGTTTATATCCTTACAAAATATCTACACAAGTCAATTAGTAATTATAAAAAATAAGAAATGGTGCAATTAAAATGAAATATAGTTAAAATAACAAAAATACAACAAGCAGAAATTATGTAGCACGTGGCTGACTGCGAATAATACGGTAAAAGTAACTTGTATAGTTCAAGTAATAAGTTCTCGATACATAAAAAAACGCAACAAGAACTTTACGACCTCATTAAAATACCATTATTGTTTGTCCTACCTCGACCGCAAATCATTTCGCTTACCCTTATAGGCATGCCGCCGTGGCCCGCGGCGATAGCAATTGTGTCGTAAAGTTTTTGTTGTATTTCTTATATATCGGGATTCGTTACTTGGGCTATACGTTATGTTACTTACATTAAGTACAGATCCAATACCTTTTTATATTTTTTTATTGTTCAAATAGGTATTCATAATCGGTAACCCCAGACTTCAACTTTTACTAGTTTTGTAATAGTCTTATTTAAAGTGAAATTAATATACCATCGAATCTACGTACAATATACTGGAATCTGATAGACACACTGAGACATATTTTGTTCCAAAATTATAACAAAACGTAGTCTATATAAATCTTGACGATCTGCCTCAGACGATGATCTTGTATGACGAATATGGCTCAGTTGAATGAATTAGAACAAATTACGAATTCCAAAGGAAGGAAGTCTATATTTCTTAATCCGTAGTAGCTACATAACTGTATTTCTGTCATAACGAGGAACTTAATTCTCTTACCTGTATAATATTTTCTTTTCATTTTATCCAGGATAATTCTCAAGTTTTCATGGTTTGCAATTTGCGGATAAAATTGCTTCTTTGGACCACAATATTGAGAGCAGTCATCCACCTACATCGTCTAGTGCACCTTTATCATAAACAAGTTTACTGTAAAGCCGCTTGATTTTCTCAACCATTAGACGTGTTGCTAGAAATTGCGCTATTATTCTTCTGAGACTTACTCACTAGACGATTGTTGATAATCCCAACCAATTTTTTGGTAATCTATTATATAATAATTTTATCGTTGTATCTGTGTACTCTTCAAAACCTGCCTTGAAATTAGCTTCACTGCTTGAAGATTAATCGGTTCCTGCGGCAGAGCACTAACATTAGTAGTGTTCTCCTGTAAAACTTTTTCCAGTAGTTCACTTCTTTTCTTGTTTCAAATGATTTTTTTCGAAACTCTCTACTTCCTCCTTATTAATATTTATTCTCCCTCAGTTTCTGATCTAATATTTTAATTTCTTTTGCTTCTTTTGTAGTATAAAAGCTTTCGGAACTTCTGAAGATTATTACCTTTCGGCATTCTTTTTGTTTCTAAAAAATAAAAAATATATCTAAATCTCACATCCATTAATCTCACCTCCATTAATAGAATACATTAACAGAGACAAGACTTTTATTCAAATACTTCGATCTATGTGTTTATAGTTTGATGTACCACGATGCTAGAACATCATACTAATAAATTTGTAATTATTTGTAATGAACACAAAATACTAAATATTATGTATTTATGTAATTACTTACCCTGTTGGTGGGCGTTAATGGATGTAAGGTAAGAATTAAGCTTGTCATGAAAACTGCGAAATAATGCGTTTAGATCAAACACACACTTGTCACTTATTACGATCTAAGGTTCACAAAGAGATTGAGGTCTTAGATCTTACCTTTCTTTTTCTTTCCATCTTTTCTTTTCAATCGTTTTAGCGAGTCAGAAACAATAAAAGGAAACAGTTCTAAAAATACAATTTATTGCGGATAACATATTTACACAAAATAAAGCATTTAAAATATTGCACTATGCAAAAATTGTCTGGAGTGTTTAAATTAGGAAAAAATATTATTACTATATTAATACAATTATACACTAAGAAAAATTCAAACAAAATAATACAAACGCAAACTTAATTTTTGCAAAGAGTAAACTGCCAGTTAATGTTTGAGCGTTCTCCTGATGATCGAGAGTTCTCTGTTATAATAACCACAAGACTTCCTAAACCAAAATTATAATAAGAGTTTTCCTTAGATATAATTAAAAATGTTGGAATCATCAGGGTATTATTATAAAACCAAAATCGTACATCAAAATACTTGCAATAATCAAAAATATATCAAAATAACCAAATATATAAATAAATTGGTGCTGTTCTTACACTCTATCCAAATCGTCTACAATAAAATTACTAAAAATTAACCTCTAATTTGAGAACGTGTCTATTAAATAATATTAAAAGGAGTGTAAAGTCTTACCCAATTTCTCTTGGGATAATAACATTCTATTTTAATCCGATGTAAACTCGGTATTAAACTAAATAACCAAAATATTAAATGGAATTTTGTGTTAATCTTACTCCAAAATCCGATAACATAGACCAAGTTAACGTAGCGGGAACTTGATTTAGAGAAAGGAAGAGGTGCACAATTTGTATAATCTTATACACTTCGATTTCGAAGTTTTAAAAGTCAAATCAATATTATAGACTTATATCACTAATACTCTTACTGTACTGTTAACTTAAATATGCGTTAATTTCTTAAGAATAAATTATACTTATCATATTTTTTTACAGTATACAATTTTATCTTAATAATTTCTGAAATTTTTTGAAACTAAATTGCTGACGTCTCTTGCTGGGAAGGTAAATATGTAGTTTCAAACAGTTTTTGAAGGTATCGGTTAGAGTCTTTTTAAAGTAGAGTTTGGTCACTCGACACCTACTCCACCCAAATGGATACATAATGGCGTTAATGGTTTCAGTGTGCGCGTGTGCATCAGTGTGTTCACAACGTATCCTATACATCTCGCCATTATGTATCTACTTTTCATACGGACCAATTAGTGCCTCAACTCTACTTTATAGGGACTCTAATATCTCAATCGGCGGCGACATCAGCTGGCCAACAGCGTAATTTCAACTCAATTAAACTTCAAGAACGTTCTTAAGCAATGTCATATGGTTATATGAGTTTTTGGGATGTTACAATAACCAGCAATTATGTGCTAGTTTTTCAACTAGCATACCTATTATTTTTATCGAGACAGAAAATTCACAAATTAAAGTCAAGACCTTATTATTTCTTAATGCAAAGAGAGAGGTATTGTAAAGCAACATTTTGTGTCAAAAGTTTGAATTTAGAAACACAATTATTATTCAAATTACGCACTACGCTGTTGGAGACTGAGATGAAGGTGAGATCCCACGTCATATCAATTGTAAAAATGGTTATTGATTGTTAAAAATCAGTTCATTTCAACCTGAAAGGTCTTCTTTGCCTATAGCAAAAGACATCCGTCTAACAAGAATTTCTTTAGGGATACCAAAATACACGCTTTAGTGAGAATTACGCTTAAACTATCGATTTAATGTGTACAAATATTATAAAAATGTACTTATGTTTATTACGAAACGCTTCGTTATCGTTTAACGTAACTACATCAAATATGGCATGAATATTTTTGACACCCTAAAGAAATACCATGTAAATTCCACCTGGAGATTTGTCTATATTTGTCTCCTCATGTGCACAAACCGACATCAACGATTGAATTTACTGTGAAATCTTTTACAATAGCCTAAGATTGATTAAAGTTTAATTTAGGTAGTATTAAGCTTAGTACACTAATTTTATTTATTCTTACAAAGAAAACGACGCAAGTACGATACAATTTCTAGAAAATGGCGAAGGATCCGGTTCTAAACTGATAACCGTTTATCGAAAATATATTTACTTGTCCTTGCATAATTTGGAAAAGATCACACTAGTTTCTATAAATCTTTTCACATTCAGCACCTTTATATCTAAATTATGTGTCATTAAAACAATTAATTAGGTACCTGTATCATTCTTATGTAAAGAAAAATATTCGTTTACATCCGTACATTTTAACCTACTCCTGATGATACCAGATAGAGGATTGCCAGATTTGGAATATTTTTATGCATACTTATATGAGTATGTAAAAGTACTTTTTGGAATTTTTCGCTGTCTCTTTCGAACTTTGCTGATCGGAGTTTAAACCAAAGGCTGTAGGTATCTCACACTTTATGTATGGAATAATACATCCCTCAATGTTATAAATACTAATGTTAACTATTATAGAAAAGTAAATAATCGTATTTTTGGAATATAATTCAAATATATTCATGTTTAGTTCAAAACTCATAGAAATTAGGACATGGTTCTCTGGACAATACGTTAGAGTTAGCTGAAGAAAAAACTATTATTTTTGAAAAAATCGATCTGTAAATTTGTGAGACATTAAAATAATATGTACATAAAGAATGCTGCAAACTTAGATATGAGTCTACAAATCGTGAAATACCATATGGTGTATCATGCAACATTTAATGAACCAAGTTCGCATAGAATTAACTTATTTTAAGAAAACTGCTAAGAGTACCATATAGAATATACAGTTATAAAAGAAATCGACGATGTTTACATATAGTTTATTTTATATGAATTATACGTAGTTTAAATACTACATTACAAATATAGAACAAAATATTCTACAAATCTGTAAACTAGAATAGCATTATTTATTTGTTTATCAATACGTGTAATAATTTATTTATTAATATGATTAATTTATTTATTCCAGTTTGCCTACACTGCACAACAACAGCCTCAACAATATTCATCTGCTGCCGATGTATCCTCCTTCAGCTATTCTAGTCCTTTAGTCGCTTACAACAACCTAGGATTTTTACATCAAATAATTGGGAAGGGTAATGCCGCTCCTCAAAGGGCTCCTGTAGCTTATGCTGCCGCTCCAGCTCCTAAAGTTCAATATACACAGTCTCCAAATGTCTACTCATCTGCCCAAAATAATTATGATGCTCCAAGCGCTTATCAAGGTGTAGCCCAAAAAGCAGCTTACTCCGAAGCACCCCAAATCCAACACGAAGCTCAAGCAATTACTTACCAGACTTCTCCAGTGAGTCAAAGAGTAGCCTATCAAGCTGTTCCAGCTTACCAGCCCGCCCAAGCCGTACAGAAAGTGGCTCCTCAAGTTACCTATGCTACGTCTCCTCAACAGTTTGTTTATCAACAAGCTCCTCAAACACAATCTGGATCATCGCAAGGTTACGAAACTGCTGCCCATTCAGCACCGCAATTATTCTATTCCCAACCAGCTCCTCAACAGCAATACTATTCTGTAGTTCCCCAAGCCAAGTATGCCAGACCTGGTGTCACTTATGCTAACTAATCTTTTCCTATCTAGCTGCTCTCTCTTTTTCTAAAGTCTTTTGTAAATATTTTTCTTTTCTGAGAATAGGCAGGCTGTATACTTTAATTATTATTAATGTTATTTTTTGTAAGCGATAATAATATTATATACTATTTTATATTTTTTTATGTAATTGTTTTATTCAAATTAGTTGCTATATAACTCTTGTTTTGAAATGACTAAAATATACCTCATCCATAGAAGTTACGCACGAAAAGTTACCGGCAATATGTGTCAGTATATAATCTAAAAAATACTAGGCGGTGTGACCACCAGCCATTTCATATACATAAATGCTTATAATGAAGGAGAAAAATCCTAAAAGTTTTTGGTGCCTGCTGAAATTGAAATTACCAAACAGTCCAAGGATCCTCGTGTTGGTCGTCACATGCCTACCTTGCACTGACAAGAGCTAACAGCTCGAAACTGCAGTCTGCAAGTGATGTGGGACGACTGGCACGACAGCTCCTTTAAGTAGGATCAGTCTTTCCGCTGGTGTTTTTTGCAATCGAAGCATTATCGTTCTATTGGTAATATACAATTATTATACTTAACGCGTTAGGCTTGTAACTTGTAATTCAGCGCTCGGCGGGGCGCATAGCGTGGAGAGTAGCTTTTGGTTGCAGTGTGGTTATGTTCCTTGTAGTAAAATAAGGATTAGAGAAGTTTGCGACTAAAAATATTATGTTCTACTAGCGGCACAAGTTCTGTGAATCATTGGATCAGCTCCGGTCTCATTCGGAATCATTATTCTTATATAATCTAAGCTCTTCGGTGAGGTATTGAAGTAACTCCACAAGGAAATAATTATTATTGATAAAAAATATTCAAATAGTGCGTCAAAGTCCAATATCGGCCTTATTAAAAGACTTTGGAAAATTACTTTTTTATGGAAGTGGTATAGCGTCAAAAGGCGCACATTGTAAAAATATTTTAAAATATACAGGGTAACTCGCTACAACGGAGCAACTTGAGGTAATTTTTTTTAATGGAACACCCTATATATTTTTACATTTATGAATTCAGCATATAATTACCTCTCCAACAACTTTCAAAATTTTTGATTTTTGACGTGGCGTTGCCAAATTATTCGAAAAAAATATGAAAATTTTTGTCGGAACAAGGTTCAACAAATTATTTCTCTGTGTGTGTATTGCTATTAATTAAGAGGATTTATTTTGCAATTATGTAGACATATACTGCAACGACACAACCACCCAATATTGATTATAAATATACAGGATGTATTTTATACTAGCGCTAATTTAGGTCATTTCAAAGTGAATTTTCGCAATTATTTCAAATGGAACACTATATATTATTGCATTTTTGAATTGGCAAGTTAATTCTCAACAATTTTTGTGAATAATATCCAATACCTAAAATCGATATTTCCAGATATATTTTTATTTTTTCATTAAAAACCGTTAAATTACAATTCTTTTCATTTCGAACTGATCTAGTAGCCATAGTTTCAAAATAAATATTCTTAATTAATAGTAATACACACAGAGCGAATTATTTTAAACCTTGTTCCGAGCAAAATTTTTATATTTTTTCGAATTATTCGGCAACTCCACGTCAAAAATCAAAAATATGAGGTCATTGGAAACGTAATTTTACGCCGAATTCGTAAATGTAAAAATATATTAGGTGTTCCATTAAAAAAAATGACCTCGAAGATGCTCCGCTGTAGCAAGTCACCCTGTATATTTCAAAATATTTTTAAAATGTGCGACTTTTGTCACTATACTACTTCCATAAAAAATAATTTTCCAAAGTCTTCTAATAGGGCCGATATTGGACTTTGACGCACTATTGAGTTACATGCATAACAAAGAAACCTTTATTCCTCGAGTTATTAGTTTTTTCATAAACTTTAAACGCTTTTAAAAATTATTTTACATCTGAAGTCTGATTGCCATATTAAAATTTAATTAGTTTATAGCAATTTTTTTGAAATGCTTAAAATAATGCAAAATTCAAGTAACTTTTTTCTCCCTGTTAACTTAAAGTACATTTATTGGTGTTCTTTTTCACTAGTTTCGTTAAAATTTGCCCAGCTGTATGAATGACTTTCCGAGAAAAGTCATTCTTTATAAACAGTGTTGCCTTAGGAAGTCGTAAACAGTTGACAGATTTAAAATAAATACGTTGTATTCTAAAAATTTGGAAATATGAAATCGGCTTTAAGCAAAAGACATTGTTTTTACATTTTTTATGAAAATTTTATTTACCAGTATTTCCAATTATGAGCCAAAGCATAAATACCGAGTTTAGTTGCAAAATAGGAAAAAAACGTCTTTTCAAGAAAAAATATACGATTTAACTAAATTGAAAACTATTCTACACGCAGATCTACACATTTTTATAATCTTCCTTAACCTGGGTTATACATTCGACATTAATATTGAATTATGAAAAATTCACCAAAGCAGTGCTTTTATGAACGATCCATCTTTTGGCGTCTGAAGGACTTAAATGAATATTAATGTTCACAAATAAGGGTTCAAAACGACTGTTTCAGACGGAGAATAATACAAAATTTATACTTACTGTTCGTTTATGCTTAACCTTCACTGATGGTACCAATTGGACGTCGTAATACTATAAATCTAACACAGTAAGTACTAACACTTTCTTAGAATTAAACCTGAAAGGGAATTTTGAAAACACAAGAAAAAGACCAATATAAAGTTCAAAAATATGTATTAAATCTCTTTAAAAAATCATATTTTACAACAACTTCAAGAAAAATGTTTTTGACAAACTATAGTCTGGCCCGTGTACAACACATGGTGAGGAATGGAACGACTTATAATGTACCAACTACCATCCAATACGCGGTTTTTGAGCTAACGATTACTTTAAAAGAATCAAGAAAAATTCAATGTTTTTAAATTTTTGGTGGGCTTTTGCTTGCCTGTCTAATGACACATTTTCAGTTCAATATCAATTTTGATTGCTCTTCGGAGCTTAAAAATGCTTGAATCGCAACGACTTTGAATTATATTTTGCAATTACAAGTTCAAAGGTTCAGGCAAGGCGGTCCCATGCACATATGAGTACATGGTAAACATACTTTTCTGACACCGAATCACTGAGGAACCGGTTTAGGGCAAATCCCGTTAAAACCCATCATTTTCCCGTCAAAATCGACTGCTAGAAAATGATAGGGGACCCTTGTCGCTAAAGGCTATTTCCGCTAAAACTCTCGATATACTTTGAATAGAGACTGGATTAACTTGTCCTCATATTTAACACAACGCATGAGTTGCAGTGCTTAACAACGTGGATTCATAGAAGAGTACTTAATTTTGAAATTTTCGAAATTAAAGTCGATTTTTGTTACACTTTCTAAATTTTGGTGATCGGGGCGACATTACGTCCCCGTGCAATGACATTTACTACACTTTCTAAAATTACACTCTTTGATGAGTTTCTGAAATTTTGCATAAAAAACGAGAGCGTAGAGAAAATATGTCTTAAAATATAAAAACCTCTTACTGCGGCATCTTTACGTGAAGCACGCTTTTCATGCGAAATATTTCGATCGAAAAGTCGGATTTTGGTACAGTTTCGAAAAGTTTATCGAGGGTTTTGGCGTGTTCTTTAACACTTTCTGCGGTTAATACATTTTGTACTTCACGTTGTAATAAAGCAAATTTGTAATTGAAAAATCTCCCAAAAATTACCAGTATTTTAATATTAAATTTTGTTCTGTATTTTTGTGAAGTAAATAATTCTTAGGCTGATATCGTTCCACGTATTGTTAATGTGTCATTTGACCTGTTAAATATTTGTTAAATAGCATGTAAGCAACACACAAATAAAATAGGAAAAATGCTTGGCGATTGAAAACCTGTTTCAATGACATTTCTCTATCAGTTTTGTTGCCCCTGTCACCTTAATAACTGATCATATTTTGATTTGGTAGTTCGCTGTTTCACTACTGTTTATTTTCTATTATACGACCGAAGAGCAAACTCATTGTCCTCAACAGCGTATGTCGTTAGCTAATCTCAATTTATTTTCAGATTCTGCTTTTTATTGTTTTCCTGTTATTGTTTAATTTCTATACGACGGAAGATGAACCGTATAGCCCTTCGTGGGGATCCTGATAAATACCTTCATTTGGTATAGTCCTAGATGTGAATAAAATGAAATGTATGTCGTAGCTAATCTTGTTTCCATTTCAGATTTCGCCATCCGCTATTTATCGAAATATTATCTCCCCATTTTCCTCGATGGCGAATCTGCTTAGTACATATTTGATCCACTCCGTATTGTCCTCAACAAAGTGGATTGGAACGTACGCCGTAACTAATCAACATTTAGTTCAGGCCCATCTATAGTATTCCTTCCTTTTACCTTTAAGGTGCTGCGTATTAGCTAACTTTATACATTTAAAATAGTTGTTAGTCTGCGATATCGCTTCTTCTTTTTTGATATTAAGAAGTTAATATTTGTTTGCTGATTGACTACTATAATTAATTTATTTAAAGCTATAATTTATTTATTTAAAGGTACAACTACCCAGACAGATAGAAATCCAATTAAAGGGCAGGAAGACACAAGTAATATAAGAACAACGTATATTCTTACATATATAACAATTATGAAACAACAAAGAAAGTAATATTTACATCAAATCGATAAACTTTTAACTTACTGACTTAAAAATAGTAGTAGTAGTAACAATAATAACTATCACATCAATTTGTCAGTCAAATAACTAACCAATATATATATTCAAAAATTTACAATATAATTCATAATACCAACTGAGAATAACAAAAAAACAATCTCAAATAGTAACATATTTACGTATATACACAAAATATAGACATATATAAATACATACACATATTACGTAATTACCTAAAATGCATCTTCTGATGTTGCCAATATTACAGTTAAAAATATACAAGTTAGCCTCATATTGGTTAAAATGTGAGCACATGAAGTAAATAGGTGAAAATATTAAAAAATTTGTACGAGGAGTTGGTAAGTAAAATAGAGAATAAGAGCGATTTTGAAAAGATGGCATATTTGAAGTGAATATAGTTAAATAACCTCGGGACAGTCAATTTTTGTTAGTTAAAAGTTTATAAAATAATACAGCAAAGTACACTCTTCGTGACGCCAAAACATTCAAGTTAGACCTAGGTAACAGCTCAGATTGAGGGGTGCCAATTAATAGCTGGATAAACACTATCAGATTCATAAGACACGTATTTAAGATGCTTCCTCTGAACATTTTCTAAGTTGGAAATATGAGTTTCATAGTTCGGTCTCCAGATAACTGAAGCATATGGTCTGACAAAAATAGTAGAGTGATAGTTGAAACATTTTTGAATTGTGTCGAATTTCATATAATGGAACCTAGATTTTTATTGGAATTAGCTCTAATACAATTAATATGAGGAACAAAAGTTAGGTTAGAATCAAAAATAACTCCTTAAATTCAGAATATCTTTTAACTGTTTCAGTACCTATATTATACAGAAAAGTTATTGCATTAGTTTTAGTTGTAAGGAGGACATAGCTTTGCATTTCGATATGTTCAGTGGCAATTTATTGATATCACACCAATTATTAATTTTTGCGAGATCTTGCTGTAATCTAGTACAATCGCTTACAGAATTAATCGAGATAAATAGCTTGAGGTCGTCGGCATACATAAGAGCATTGCATGTTTCAATTTCCTGACAGATATCATTAGTAAACAGTATAAAAAATAGGGGTCCCAGAACTGAGTTGCTGAGACTTGAACAGATGTGAAACCATGACAATGCACGTTTAATAGACTATTAGACAGACATGAACAAAAGAAATTAATAAAGTGCGAGGTTAGTTCAAACGTTGCTAATTTTTTCAATAAAATACCATGGTCAAGCCTATCAAAAGCCTTGGAGAGGTCAGTATAAATTACTTCAACCTGACCACCCTGTTCCAATGATGTGGCGAGAAAATTGGTAATACTTATAAGATTAGTGGTTGTTGATCTACCAGCTTAGAAAACACGTTGATAAACTGAAATTTAAGGTTTAACATGAAAAGATAAAATATCATGTAAAATAACTTCAAAGAGCTTGCTAACGTTATTGAGGGTAACTATAGGTCTATAATTCTCAACTGCATTCTTGTCGCCTTTTTTAAATTTTGGACAAATTTTTGACCTACACCAGATTTGAGGAAATATTTTAGACTGAAGCGCTAAATTAAAAATAGTAATCAGTGGTAAAGCAAAGATAATAGCGCAAATGGCTTAACAAAAATGATGGAATTCCATCAGGACCCGCGGTTAATTTGTTTTTAAACTTTTTCAAAGCTATGAGCACATCTTCCTCTCTAATTAGTGGTATATTAAGCTGTGGGATATAGAGTGCATTGTCATTTGTATTAACGTATGTAGATGACTTGTTGGCTATTACCTGTATCTCGGATGTAGTTTTAGCTTTGGCTATAAATTCTGGTTCGTAGTCAATAAGCGTGCTTTTGGTAATTTTGGATAACATAGACTTATAAATAGTGGATTTTTATTTTAGTAAATATTGTGATATTATAAACTGATTTTTTTTTCACTATGTATGTAAAGTCTGGTTTTCCCTTGGCTCACTGGATATGCCGTTTCTTCACTGAAGCTACTTAAGCCCTGTTAACCGGCTTATAGAGTAATGAGCTTCTAATATATATAATATTAACTGACGGTCGGGCACTTAAGTATCGAAGTAACACTTTTACCGTCCTGTGTAAGAAGGTTGAGAAAATACGTTACTAGGCATACAAAGTTCTGGGCAATTTTATCATTGATCAAATTTAGAGAGCATAAAGCAGAAAAGTCAAGAATATTGACCAAAATTGCTATTGCAAGATTTCTGCAAGAAACAGACGATGAACAATGTATTTTCATGAGAGTGTAGTGTTAATCATGGGACTAGATGGAGCGTGCAGAATAAAGGAAATTACACATTTACGTCTGAGCAAATAGAGGATGAAGGGGAATCTTTTTATTTTTTGCTGTACTACAGCAATACTAAAGTAGAGAAAATTTACGTAATAAACGGTAACTTTGATGCAATAAATATGATGAAAGTAGTACAACATTATTTTGCTCCTCGTCTGAGTAATATAATGACTAATTCTTCGTCCGGTCCAGGTAGGGCAAATGTTCTAGACAGTTTGTGGGAATGAGTTCTTTTGAATACTTGCCGATAAATTGCTTTATTTTTGAAGCTGGTATATTAACACCACCATAATAAATAAACACCACAGAAATTAGACATTCAGAATATACTGTACTCTATTCTAGGCTATCGCCTGCGTCACTATTGGCAGACCCGTTAGCAGATTTGTTAAGGGGATGGTAAAAGGTTGAAGAAATTATTTAAAAAATTGAAAACATCGTAGTGACTAATGACTACACATAGTGAAAACCAATTCTTGATGGGTATGCGATTTCTATTTAAAAATTTTCAAAGGCAGTTTTAGGAGCGATAGAGGACTGAATATATATGTTTATTTAAATTTGAAAAATATAGAGTATATAGATACTAAAAAGCAACTTATGACAGATATTGCAAATTTTACATAATACAATAAATGGAAATTTAAGATAGGTTAACTAATTACCCAAACTTGGAGCTTAGTACTAGAAATTGATTAATTAATCAAGGTATTTCTGGTACTAGAACAGCCCCAGGCAGGCATTTGTTCTGGTGGACGAAAGTTCCAAAAAGCTACGATTTTATAAATAATCAAAATTGAGATGCAACTCTAACTAGAATAGCCTTAGTTAGGAATAAATTTCCGAAAATGTACTTTCGTAGTGTTTTATGAAGCTGCCTTGTAATTAACTTTTAAAAAGAAAATTATTACAAACTAATTGTTGTATCCAGGAAGGCAGGTACTCCTAGTTTCATTCTCCTTATGAGAGAACCGTCTCCGTCTTCCTGGAATTGACAGACAGGAAGGGAATGTTTTCCATACCATTTTTCAATCATTCTTAAGGCCCCTTGCATTCTTTCACATCTCTCAATCCAACTCGCGAGTAGTGAGTAATCTAGGATTTTCTCAAAGTAGGTTCTCTGCGCATCTCTTTGTCTGACTAGTTTCTTAAATCCTTTCAGATTGATTTTGCGTGATTCCTAATCGGATTCCTATCTTGTCAGTTTTGCTTGGTTGAAGGAAGTCCTAGTCTTTTTCTTGAGGACAGTCAGCTTGTGGCACTACCACTTGGTGGCCTCATTGGTCTGTTGCGAGGACCTCAAGAAGCAGGATATTTCAAAAACTTGTCTCATGGCTCTTTGCAAGATTTTAACATATTGCTCTATTTCGCCACTCCTTTTGGGCACCCAACCAAGTTCTCCCTGAATTGACGTCGAATTTTATCTATGCCAGTTCTCCGAGGGTCTCGAAATGGTTTCTTGGTGCCCTAGTAAGATCAATTTCAAAGTTTATCCATTGGTGGTCTGATAGTGTTACACAGTCAGACACATGCCAATTATGAACTATTAGGCTAGATATACACCACGTTGTTAATGTTATATCTACTACAGTTTGACTTCTGGAGTTAATAGATGTTGGTGTACAGTTCCTATTACTTACACTAAGGTTGTTACCGGTAATATAATCATAAAGCGACTTACCTCTTGCAATGTTGTATTCACTGTCCCAGGTCATATGGTGTGCGTTGCCGTCACAGCTCATGTTAATTCCCAGTATTGATTACGGCACTATTCTACCAGGTGCTTTAATTCCATTTCCAACTTACAAATGTAGTTTGTACTAGCTCATTTAAAATACACTGTAAAAATGTACCAAGTTCAGTAAAATCAAAAAATTTATCAAAATCCCAGTGTGTCTCAATAGATAAATTAAACATGAGTAAGAACACTGACATATTATTATGTGGGGCGCCTTTGTTTGAGGAGAATTTTGGCAACTCTACAGTAACTGAAAATGCTTAAATACACGTAATATGAAAAAATATCCATGTAACATATGATTTTTTTTATATTAAGAATTTTTCACACATTGGCAACACTAGTAAGATATTAGTCTAACTTGCATGGTTCGTAAATTTTCAATTTTGCTGAGTAGTTGGCACTCATGGATTGGCGTTGATTCGGTCTTGAGCCGGCTCTGTTCCTAGGTTAGGGCTGTTACAATTTGTCGACACAATTTGTGGCTACAACATATGGTAACCGCAAACATTATTCTGTAAGCAGGCACACATAATCCCATTGCAAATTGTGTGCTACGAAAAAAATTATTGTTGCTGTTGTACTACAATAGGTAGGTATGCAACTTGAAACCACAAAACTCGGAATGAATTTAACAGTGCCATAGCAGACCATAGCTTAGCATGCTATAGTTCTGTGGTGGTTGATTTCTAGAAATTTAGGAAGAGCTATTGCCGCTTCGAGCATAAAAAGAGGAAGGATCACAATCACACATATAAAAGTTACTAGTTAGCATTAGATGTCTATAACATACAGCGTGTTGAAGAATTACTGTCTGCAATATTTTATATGTCTTTCATGGTTTACTGCAAGATATGGACACATAATTTGAAATGCTGCTATAAAAAGTTTAATACTTATTTTAATTTATATCCAATTTTTAATCGGGAAAAACCAGTCTAAACAAAATTTACCAATCAATCTGATAAAAAAATAAAACATATACAGGGTACTATTTGAAAAATTGGAGTTATGACAAATTAAATTTCCATGAAATGGAAAAATGGGAAAAACATTTATAAATCCAAGCAAATGAACAAAATAGGCCAATTTTACATTTAATTTGTTGAGAAATACCCTACTATTCAAATTCAAAGTCGACTTCGAAATTTTTTAAATTCATTCCTGAATTCCAAAACCAAC
This sequence comes from Leptura quadrifasciata, assembly GCA_963675555.1. Classification (NCBI taxonomy): domain Eukaryota; kingdom Metazoa; phylum Arthropoda; class Insecta; order Coleoptera; family Cerambycidae; genus Leptura; species Leptura quadrifasciata. The sequence goes on from OY776678.1 coordinate 51,402,004, forward strand.
TAGAAATAGCAAATAAATGCCATTACCAAGGTTATTTTTCATCCGATTTTAAATCTGAAAAAAAGCGCTGGAAAGAGAAATTACAGCTTTATGAGCAAAGTGACTTAAATATACAGGATGCTGTTTAAAATAAGAAAGTAGCAATTTCCGGTCATACCGAAAGTGATTTTTTTTACCATCGAATAGTCAAAATGTGGCCATTGATTCCTGTACTTGATTTCCCAAATTTCAGAATTTTATTTTTAAAACTATAGAAAAAAGGTCTACTTATTCCAAGAGGTATATTATAACAACTTTTCGATTTAATTAACCTTTTAGCAAAAACTTCATTATAAATAGTGAAGTTAAAATATGATATATTATTATACGGTAAACTTTTTTGAATTAAACCAGATTGAAATAAAAAACCGATTGTAGTATTTTTGTTTAGAACGAATTTGCTATGTATTAGTTTTAAATTCATATCCGCTAAACGTACACACAAGTATTACAGAGAATTTTAAATAAAAAATATACAATTTTTTAAAATATTGTACTGCGTGTATTTGCATTAATATGACTTTTTCGGGATACGTACACATACATTCTATACCTTTTCGATAAAATACTCTGACAGGATATTTGGAGAGTATATTGAATGGGATCTTTGAGTATACAGGGGCGGTATTTTTTAGGTAACTATTTTAATACGTCGGGGCTGTAAAATTTAGGTTTGAAACTTTTTTATGAATTTGCTGACGGACTATGATTGTTTGAGAATTATCGAGAAAGAGAAACTGTGAATTTTTTCAGAATTTATTTTAAAAAAATGTAGTTTTCTGCTAAAATAAAATAGAACATTACTTTTTTTCATAGTTTGACTGTTTGGGATGAAAGATCAGATTTAAAAGTCATTTTTTAAAGTTAAATTTTTTGTAGTACGTGAGATCTACTATAACAGCCCACGCCATCTCGTAATAGGAAGAAGCTAGCCGTAGGATAATAGTTCACCAATCGGCCCAGAGATGGCGCCATCGGTTCTACCACAGGTAATCTAGAAAACAGCAGAGTCGTCTCGAATGACAGACTGGAATAAATGAGAAAATTCCAGAATAAGGGTCATGGAGTATATAAGTAGCAGAGCCAACGCGCTGGTGTCAGTTCAGTACAGTTCTAAGAGAGTAAAGAGTTCGGTTTAAGATCAGTGACGAAGTTTATAGTAGATAAAAGTTATGATTAGTGTAGTACTATAAAAATTAATTATTGTAGGGAATTTAGCCATAAGTAAATCAGTGGTTAGTGAAAATTCGTGTTGCAATTATTAAACCTACGTTTGGGGGTGTTTACTGGAGGGTGCAAACACGTAACAATAAGTTATCTTTACAATTACTATGTTGCAAATTCACGTTTTATGGAGCTTGGTCCTGTAATTTTATATAACTCTAGTAACCTTATTCGTTACATTTGTCTTTATGTGTTGTTGATAGGTTAATTTTGTATCTGGGATAACTTCTAGATAGGCGATCTTGATTAGGATCATCCAAGATTACTTTTCTAACAGGGCAAACACCATAGATGGTACGAACATCCCGGTTACTTGTGGGGTACCGCAAGGGTCAGTACTGGGGACAGTACTCTTATGTACAAGGGAGTACTCAGGGTGGACATGCCTAGTGATTTTCGACTCATAGCTTTTGACGATGATCTTCTAGCAGTGGTGATTTACGTGACTGAGGCAGTCGTGACCGGGAAGGCTGAAGAAATTGTCGGAAGGGTGCACGAGTGGACGCTGGAGCAACACCTCGCACTTTCACCGGAGAAGACAGAGGTGGTAGCACTCTCTGACAGAAAGGTCGAGAGATGGTAGTAGGGGCTTTAAGCATGCCTATGGATGCCTCTAAGCAGATTAGGTATTTGAGAATTCGGATAAGAACGCAAGAGCTCTGTGTAGACTTATCCCAAGAATAAAGGGACCGAGGACAAGTGTCCGGAGAATTGTAAGCTCGGTTGTTAACTCAATAATTTTATGCGCAGCACCAGTCTGGACTGACGCCATGAGAGTCGAAGAGAACAGGGGAAAACTGATTAGGACTCAACGTAGTATATTGATACCCGTATGCTGCGCCTATAGAACAGTGTCAGCGGTGACGCCCAAGTCATAGCTTCTGTTCCTCTTATAGACTTGCTAGTATACGAGAGATCGTACAACCATAGAGCGGATGACACAACGAAAAGGCAGAGTAGGAAGTGGCTCGTTGAACGGTAGGAGGACCACTGGGATAATGCAGAGGAAGGGAGATGGACGTGGGAGCTGATCTCCAGCGTCAATATTTGGCTCAATATGACACATGGGGAGTTCGACTATTACCTTACAAAAGCACTGAGTGGTGATAGTAGCTTCAAAGCTTACTTAAAAAGTTCCGGAGGACCGAGGATTATTTGTTTAGGTATTGCGGATTGATAGACACGTCGGAGCACACACTATTTCATTGCACGAGATGGGATGATATAAAGGCGAGTGCAGAACTTGCTGTGGGAGATAACGTGACAAAGGAGAACTTTTTGGGCATCATGGTGAGGGATGAAAACTGCTGGAGAACCATGTCCGAAATATATAAAAATATCATCTCCACTTCACTCCGTTAAAGATGGGGGTGTAGTTATCAAGTGTAACAGTAAAGTTGAAATAAGTGAAATTAAAAATGTTGCTGAGAGGAAGTTAGGTAAAAATTATAAAGTTAATGCACCCGACTTACGTAATCCAAGCATTAAAATACTAGATATAGACAAAGAATTTACGAAATAAAAACTTATTGAAACGCTGAAAAATTAAAATTTATTTCTAGACCATGAATCTGTAGTGCTAAATGAGAAAGTTATCAAAAAAATGAAGACGAAATAGATGGCCATAATGGAATGTGACTCAGAATCATTTAAAAAGATAATGAATGAAAATGTCCTGTTCCTTGATTGGTGTCGTCGGCGAGTATTTGAATATGTAAGTGTATTCCGATGTTTTAAATGTGGTGGGTTTGGTCACAAAGCAGATCAGTGTAGCAGCAGTGGCTCCAGATGTCTTCGGTGTTCAAAGCCAGCAAGTGAACATGAAAATGGTAAAAAGTGTAATTGTGAGATTCTCAAATGTGTTAATTATATGGATGCTAACACTGCTCTAAAAACAGAATTTAATGTAAACCATTTTTTTTTTTTATTTTTTTTTATTTTTATACATTTATTTAACGTCTGCCTATTTCCGCTACTGAGGCCTAACACCGACGCCTGTAGACGAGCTGCCCCTGTTGTGCGTTCGAAAAGGCCTATTGCGTTGTGCAATCAAAAGAGCCTGACTGGACTCAGGGAGCAAGCGCGGGGTCGTATCGGTGCAGGATTGTACGTGGGAAGACGAACTAGAGACGTTGTTATAATAAGTTTATTTTGTACAACCGAAAGGTTTTTATTTTTCTACTTGTAAAAAGTGAGTAATATATAAATGATTTTAAATACAGTCCACTTTCAATCATACTACAAAAGGGAAGCATTAATCCCACCTGTATTATTACACAGAGGAAAGTGCAAACCCCAACATTGGTCCTTCGAGCCGGATGATAGAAAAGTCGGCGCGAAAAGTAGCAGAGCAGACATATTGGAATGGAAAAAAAACACAGGCAGTCAAAGCTAAGTCATTTATTTTTCCTAGTTTATCATTCCTTTTACCAAATATCAATAATGTCAATTCATTTGTTTTAATATAGTCGTACAACAGCATTTTTTAGACATTTTTAGCATGCATTTATATTTTTAGTTCGTGTTAACAAAAAACAGCAACAAAAACAAGATATTTAGCAACACACGTACATACAACAATTCGTTTTTTAAACAAGTAGCAGTAGAACATATATTCTAGAACAAAATCAAATCATAATATCGATCATATATATCACAAATATCGGCATTTTAACTACTTAGATACATTTATTAAGCAAATATTTGCAAGAATATACTTATAACTTAGCGATTTTTCTCATAAAATCTATAAAACAGGTACATTTAAAAACTATAGAAGTTTATAACAATATAAATATTATTCTTAGTAGGCATTCAATTTTTATACACCGTATTTTACAATGGCAGAATCTGAATTACTTAGACAATTAATTAAAAAACGTGGTGTTCTGAAAACGCAAATTACAAAGTTTTCTACTTATATTCAGAATTTTAATGAAGAACATAAATCACTCATAGAATTACAAGCACGTCTTGAAAAAATCGAGAATATATGGAACAATTTTCAAGCTATACAAACTGATATTGAAATTATATACGAGGGAGGCCATATCAAATAGGCAAATAGTCGCACACTCAACACACACAAAAAATTCATACATTTTACTGTCGACAGCTAACATTTTCGTTTTTGATCATTTAGGAAAGCAACACAGTTGCAGAGTTCTATTAGACAACGGCTCACAGTCAAATTTCGTAACACATGAATTTATGACAAAGCTCAAAGTACCAAAATTCAATATAAATCTTCCAGTCACTGGTATAAATCAAAACTTAACCAACATTACTCACAAAGCAGACATTAATATTTCTTCCATGCATACATCATTTTCTACCACTATAACATGTTTAATTCTCGATCAAATCACAGATAATATCCCCACAATATCATTCGATATCTCAACTCTGAATATTCCTGAAGGTATAAAATTAGCAAACCCAACATTCCATATCTCTAATAAAATTGACATGCTTTTGGGAGCAAGTATCTTTTGGGATTTGATTGGTTCTGAAAAAATAAATTTAGCAACAGGACAACCTCATTTATACAATACAAAGTTAGGCTGGGTAATTTCTGGGCCATGCTCTTTTTATAATTATACGTCAAACAAGTCAACATCTCTTTGTCATTTAAATATCATCGATCAAAAGATACATGACCAAATTGAAAAATTTTGGAAAGTTGAGGAATTTTCAGCAAAACAAATTTTATCTCAAGAAGAAACAGAATGCGAGGAACATTATATTGACACCACAATTCGAGACGAAACAGGTCGCCTTGAAGTAACACTTCCCTTTCGTGAAAACATAAAAAATTTAGGTAAATCTCGCGAAATTGCTACAAATCGATTCTATTCCACTGAAAAAAAATTGCTTAACAATCCCAACTTAAAACATTTGTATATAGACTTTATGAACGAGTATCAAGCATTAGGTCATATGTCCAAGATAACAGAAAATCATATTTATGACGAACCTTCATTTTATTTGCCACACCACGGGGTAATGAAAGATTCTAGTACCACAACAAAGCTACGGGTAGTTTTTGATGGCTCTGCGAAGTCATCGACAGGAATTTCACTTAACGACACGTTGAAAGTAGGTCCAACGATTCAGCAAGATTTATTCTCTATTATTCTTAGATTTCGGCAACATAATTATGTTTTGACCGCTGACGTGGAAAAAATGTATCGACAAATTAACATAAATCCCAAACAACGTGATTATCAGCGCATAGTTTGGCGGCAAGAACCAGATCAAGCTTTAGAACATTTTCGTTTGACTACTATAACATACGGTACAGCTTCTGCCGCATTTCTAGCCATCAGATCTTTACATGAAGCAGCATATCGTAATCAATCTCAACATCCCTTAACTAGCGACGTTATTCTAAATGATTTCTATGTGGATGACCTTATAACGGGAGCAGACACTATAGAAAATGCTAAACTGCTCAAACAAAATTTATGTCAAATTTTAGAACCATTTGGATTCATTTTACGTAAGTGGGTGTCTAATTGTAATCAAATTCTTAAAAACACAGATGAACCATATATTACCAATTTTCAAATTTCTGACGATAAACAGTCTAAAACCCTAGGTTTATCTTGGCATTCTGAAATTGACACACTCAAATACACAATTGATCTTCCTAGCGAAACTTCTATTCATATCACAAAGCGATTTATCTTATCAACAATATCAAAGATTTTCGATCCGCTTGGTTTAGTGGGCCCAACAATTGTCAAGGCAAAAATTATCATGCAAAAATTGTGGGAATTAAAATTATCGTGGGATGAAGAAATACCGAACGATTTAAAATCTGTTTGGCGTCTATTTTATGTTCAACTACCATTTATAAATCATATAGAAATTCCGAGACATGTTCTTTATTTTGATCCTGTGGAAATACAACTTCATGGTTTTTCGGACAGTTCCGAGGTAGCATTCGGCGCGTGTATATATTTAAGAAGCGTAGATATTTCTGGACGTATTTCAGTCAACTTATTAGCTGCGAAATCGCGGGTAGCTCCACTTAAAACCATTTCGTTGCCTAGATTAGAATTATGTGGCGCCTTATTACTTGCTAAATTATCAAATGCGGTCAGCCATTCTCTAAGTATTTCATTAAGTGACTCTCTCTTTTGGTGCGATTCAACTATAACATTATCATGGATTTCCTCAGCTCCAAATCAATGGAAAAGTTTTATAGCTAACCGAACTTCAGAAATTCAACGCTTAACAAATAGTAATCAGTGGAGACATATAAACAGTAGTGATAATCCTGCAGACATAATTTCTCGCGGTATGAATCCAGAAACACTGGCACAATCGCAATTTTGGTGGAAAGGACCCAATTGGCTTTCGTTAGACAGCAATTTTTGGCCCGATGGTAATTTTCCAAAATCAGACGAAATCCCCGAAAAACGAAAAATTATCACTGTATTGACAACAATTACCGATTTTTCAATCTTCTCAAAATTTTCGTCATTAACAAAACTTCAGCGTATTTTAGCGTATTGTTTACGTTTTTATAAAAATGTGTCCTCTAATCGCAAAAATAGAATAAGCGGAAGTTTAAGCTTGCAAGAATTAAACACATCCATGATCACACTTTTAAAATTAGCACAAATTGAAGCATTTTCTCCTGAAATATCATGTTTAAAAAGTAAAACCAAAGTGGCCACCTCCAGTAAACTAGCTTCACTCAACCCATTTCTTGATCAGCACAATATCATACGTGTAGGGGGGCGATTGAAAAAATCAGATCTTTCATACGATAACAAGCACCCTATAATTTTACCAAAGTCACACAATCTTACTTACTTACTTACTTACTTAATAATCTTACACGAGCATCACACACTTCTTCATGCAGGAACACACGCTACTCTTTTTTCGCTCAGACAAAGTTATTGGCCATTGAGTGGAAAAAATTCAGTTAAAAAAGTCATACGCAACTGTATCACCTGTTTCAAAGCTAAACCAATCACGTCTATTCCTCAAATGGGAAATTTACCAGATATTAGAACTCGACCAGCAAGACCGTTTTCAATTGTAGGAGTCGATTATGCTGGGCCTTTTTCAATTAAAAATAGTTTTACTTACAATAGAAAATTCATTAAATGCTACATGTGCGTTTTCGTGTGCTTCGCGACAAAAGCTGTGCATCTTGAGCTAGTTAGTAGTCTTGATACTCAGGCATTTTTGAATACGTTAAAGAGATTTATTTCTAGACGTGGCTTGTGTAAGGAAATTCATTCCGATAATGGCGGCAACTTCATTGGCGCCGAGAATGATTTAAAAGAATTATATGATTTAATCAACACAATAGATAAAGATTCAGAAGTCACTACCTTTTTTAACCTAAATCAGATTACTTGGAAATTTATCCCACCAAAATCACCTCATTTTGGAGGACTATGGGAGGCGGCGGTAAAATCCGCTAAGTATCATTTAAAGCGAATTGTTGGTAACTCAAATTTAACTTTCGAAAACTTGTATACTATATTAACCCAAGTTGAAGCGATATTAAACTCCAGGCCTCTTTGTCCCCTCTCAAACGATCCAAATGATCTTACACCCCTCACTCCAGGTCATTTTTTAATTGGACAGCCGTTAATTTCTATTACTTCTGAAAACATGACTAACTTGCCAGCAAACAAACTTTCGTTATATAATTACATGCAGCAGTTGGTGCAACATTTTTGGCAGCGCTGGTCCATGGAATATCTAAGTAGCATGCAGGAGCGTACCAAATGGAGATTCAATAGGGTCATTGACGTCAAACCAGGTTCCATGGTACTTCTGAAGGAAGACAACTTGCCACCTACGTTATGGAAGCTCGGTAGAATCACTGAAGTCCACCCCGGCAGTGATAGTGTAGTGCGAGTCGTAACTATTAAAACAGCGAGCGGCGATTTGAAACGTTCAGTGCATAAAGTGTGTATTTTGCCAATTGACACTTGAAACTAATATTTGACATTCTTCTTATAATAATTATGTATTGCACTTCGCTTATCAAAATGTTATTTTGTTTCTTTATGCTCATATACTATGAATTTATTTTTATGTTACATTTTCAACGTATTTATGTTGTATTACATCTTTGAAAGCCAAGCCTTTCAAGAGGGGCGGCATGTTGTGCGTTCGAAAAGGCCTATTGCGTTGTGCAATCAAAAGAGCCTGACTGGACTCAGGGAGCAAGCGCGGGGTCGTATCGGTGCAGGATTGTACGTGGGAAGACGAACTAGAGACGTTGTTATAATAAGTTTATTTTGTACAACCGAAAGGTTTTTATTTTTCTACTTGTAAAAAGTGATAAAAATGATTTTAAATACAGTCCACTTTCAATCATACTACAAAAGGGAAGCATTAATCCCACCTGTATTATTACACAGAGGAAAGTGCAAACCCCAACAGCCCCCAACCAGGAATTTTGCCGAACCTCTTCCCTTAAGAAGAGTAGGGATCTTTTACTTGCCTAACATTTAATAGCCAAGGGACCGGCGGCTTTACATCCCCTCCGAAGGATGGTATATCTCCTATAAAACCCTCGCCTAAGGTTGTATAGCTTCCGCGCATACACTGTTATACAAGCCGCTGGAAGATGTGTGAGGCGAGAACGAGGTTTCCGTTGGAATGGTGACCCATCTAAGTACTAACTGCGCCTCTCATTACTTTACACCGCATACCGAAGTATGTACATAGTAAAGACGCACCTACGCTCGCCCCCATGTAAACCATTCTTTGTTCGATTTAAATTGTCCTGTACTATTAAAACAAATTGACCTTCAGAGACAAAGAATCAGATATACGCCCGAAAGTGATTAGCAATTAATTCATGCAAGATCGCAGGAATCTCAGCGCCTAATTCTATATCACCAAAACATACAGTGTTTAAAAAATAAAATTGACCAACTAGAAATAGAATTTATCAATAACAATATAGACATTGCTTGTTTGACTGAAACCTGGCTTGGTAACTATGAACTAGAATCGGTTAGCGTTAAGGGTTATACATGTAAATCAGCTTTCTGTAAATCTACCCATCAGAATGGCGGGGTTGCAATCTTTTGTAAATCGCTTCCCGATATAATCGTAACTGAATTAGCACATGTTGCTAATAAATCGATAGAAAAGGACATAGAATTAACTGGTATTGAAATGCAAATGGACAACAATTTGGTTAAAATAGCCAACATTTATAGATCACCTTCCGGTAATATTAACATATTTTGGATACCCTAGAGCAACTACTTCATGACCTGTCATGTGACAAATCGATGATTGTATTGTGCGGTGATTTAAATATTGACTATTTATCTCACAGTGCCCCTAAACTTTTTCTATGTGATCTAATCAACATGTATAACGTTGTAAATCATATAAATGAGCCAACTAGATTAACTATCCATTCGGAAACTTGTATTGATTATATGTGTAGCAATTTCTTAAATAATAGTAGTTTTGAATTTGACTCTAAAGTTGTTTCAAATGGTTTATCAGATCACACTTCTCAGCTTCTGTCTTTTAACCTACCAAACATCACGCAAATTCCAAGTTCTGTAAAATGTAGGCTTTACACTGAAAATAATTATAATCTGTTTGCGCAATATGTAAGTAGGGAACATTTGCTTAACGTGTACAGCGCGAAAAATATTAATGGCGGTTTTGAATCATTTACTGGCAACATGATGCATTATTAGGCATATGTTTTGCTCTTGTTGTTAAAACTGAAAATAATAAAAAGAACTGGATAACTTCCGGTATTAAGATTTCTGCTCAAAAACTGAAATTTCTTTATAAAATTATGATATCGACTAAAAGAATAGAGGACAAACATAGATCAAGCTTATAAAAGAGTGTACTAGAAAGTCATAAAAGCCACCAAGCGGTTATATAATGTAAATTTTTTTAATAAAGCTACTAACAAATCGAAAGCTGCTTGGTCGATTATTAATAATGATCTAGGTACAAGGAATAATAAGTCTAATAATATTCGTGAAATAAAAATTAATGGTACTTTAGTAAATGCTCCACAGAAAATAGCGAATAACGTGAATGAATATTTTATCAACTTACCATCAAAACTGTCGGAAAAATTTAATAAAGCAGATACTTATAACATCAACATAAATAAGGATTACCCTACAATGTTTATTGAACCGGTAACGGAAACAGAATTATTCAATATTATTATTGGCTTAAATAAATCTCACTCTTCCTGTATGGATAATATCAATAGTAATATTCTAAAATCGGTTACTCATTATGTAATCAAGCCCCTAACATTCTTAATAAATTGGCCCTAAAATTATACCCCTATTCAAAAAAAGAGACACAACCTCCATCGAGAACTACAGACCCATTTCGCTTTTATTTACGATTTCAAAAATACTAGAATTGGTACTCTATAGGAGAATGTTTAATTTTTGTATAAGATATAATATCATCTGTGATGAGCAACATGAGTTCCGTAAGGGCAGGTCGCCTCAGTCAGCTATACTAACTTTTCTTAATGAACTTCATGAAAAGTTAAATAAAAATGAAAAAATGTTTAGGTGTCTTTATGGACTTAAGTAAAGCGTTTGATTTGGTTAATCACGTTTTATTTATAGAAAAATTTAAAAAAATATGGTTTTAGGGGTAAGATGGGTAGCTGGCTATAGTCTGACCTGTCAAATCGTAAGCAGTTTGTGGAGGTTGATGGTGTAAAGTCAAGCGAATTAACTGTTTCCTGTGGAGTTCCTCAAGGTTCCGTGCTGGGGCCACTTTTATTCTTAGTTTTTATCAATGATTTGATGACACATCACTTTTAATTTCAGATAATAATATAGTTAATTTAATTAAAATCACCCAGACAAAAATAAATGATTTTGTGTCAAAGTTTACTAGTGATCAATTGCTGATAAATGAAAATAAAACTCTCTTTATACTTTTCACACCGAGATTTTTAAATTACAACGAAAGTCATCTTCTTAAAATACATGGTAAATCTTTGGAACAGATAAAGACCACTAAATTCTTAGGTGTTCCAATAGACAATTTCCTTAATTGGGAATATCACACAGACGTACTGTGCAAAAAATTGTCTCCTGTATGTTTCGCGCTGTACAGACTATGAAGTATTTCTAACAGAGAGATCCTGCTGTCCTATTATTATGCACAGTTCTACTCTAGAGTGGTTTATGGTATGGAATTTTGGGATACTTAATGTCAATTTGAACGAGTATTTAAAATGCAAAAAAAGCAATAAGAAATATTATAGGAGTTAGTAAGAGAAGTTCATGTAGAAGTTTCTTTAAAGAGTTAAAGTTTATGCCGCTTCCCTGTATATATATTTTGGTGATCCTTAATTTAACAAAATTAAATATCGATCATTTATTAAGAAGCAATCATAATCATAGCTATGACACTCGAGGACAATTTGACTTATTAATTCTTGAGCAATCTTTGCCTCTCTTTGAGAAAAGCCCGAATTATATGGGTATAAAACTCTTCAATAAGCTGCCCAATCATTTGAAGCAAATCAACAGCATACACAAATTTAAAAAGTATTGAAACAAATACTGCTAGATAATGTATTCTACGACATTCAGGAATTTTTAAACTTTGATTTTTAATCATTTATTTGTCCACTGGTTACTCAATTTGCCGTTTTCACCCTTATTATATATATAATGCGAGCTTTTTTCTCTTGGCTGTATCGTGTATTAAGTGTATATCGTATTTTACATCCAGTCAATGTTGTTATATTTTAAATTTTTTCATGTTATATATTATTACTACACCCTTTTCTATACTTATTACGTATTATTTATTAATTTACTCTTATCAGACGTAGTCTTGCGTTGTGTTTGTATTTTTTATAATTTTGTACTGTAGACGAGTCCGATACCATTTTCTGAACTGGTCAAATGGACAATAAAATTACTATTATTGTTATTAAAGATTCGGAAGAGTAATTATAGCTCTTCCTGAAGTAGTACCGCTAGGCAGTTCCGGGGGGTTTACAGCAGCACTCATCGGCCATGGGATGGTAATCCCATGGGTTTTAGCAGGTAAAAATCCTGCACCATCTCGTCGCCAAACACCCAGGTGAGGCGTCTTATGAAGATTTCCCCTCCCTGCAAAAACAAAATTAGGCGTTCTGCTCCAAAACTTTGTCACATAAAGTGCTGGGTATTCTAGATTAATTACATCCCTCGTCTTCGAAAAAGTATAAGTTTTACTCTTTACTGGTTTCGACAAGAATCCCTTTTTCGTGAAATTCATGAGCCCTCTGCGCCAAATCTTATACGGTAAGGGAAACTTCCTAATTTATTTGAATAAATATTTGATAATCCGTTTACCCATTGAGGGATTAGGTTAAACACTTGTTGTTGTATTTATTTCGCGGCTTTTTACAATTTATTTACTTTTATAAAATAACCATAGTTACACGTATGCTTAATATTTGGTTAAAGCTTGTTTATTTTACAGTATGTATGCGGACGTTGATAAGTAAAATAATTGACTGTTTACTAGTCTAAGTATAATACCTCGTTATTTCGGGTCTCAAAAGTAAACATATGTACAAAAGGTAATTAGGTCCCAAATCTCTGGGGATAGAATTACATTCCCTCCTAATATAAACATAATTATTTTGTTGTATTCATGGGTACAAGAACTATTTATAAGTGTTTGTTGTCATTTCTTATTAATTAATGTATTTATAACCAATTATGAAAGAGATTAAATTCAGTGGTGCAGCGAGAAATATTGTTAGGGCGAGCGTAACAACTAGAAATATACAAAATATCATACAGGTTGACTACTTTTTATATTGGACGGTATTGCTATCTTGCAAACCATAAGAGTTTAATATGTTTTGTATTCTCAACACCAATGAAATGGGTTAAACAAATTGAAAAATCTCGATTGATTCCGGAGATATACGTAAAATCCGATCAGCTCTTTTTTTCTTAGCGCTGTTATTACAAGAAATGTTAAAGAAATATTCTGTTTTACATTAACTTTAGAATAACTTACCCTATTCAATGTCTTATCATAACTTCTCGTCTCTTCAGAAGTATCATCAATTTTTTTTTAAATTTGCAATTATAAATTCAAGAGAATATCACACTTCGCCATGTACAAAATATTTTTTGTTAAGCAATACAATATGTGACTCATCATTTAAAATGTTCAACAATGAACAATGCATTAACTAAGATGGCTAGTCCGTACCTGCTATTAACTCAATATTATTTTCCAGAATGAACTCCAAATAAAAAGTCTATTTCAACTTGTCAATTGTATTTCATTAAATAAACAAACCATTTATAAAAACAAATAATTTGGTAAAAAAAGTAAATTTAAAAAATTGCTTCAAATGTACACCATCCTTCTAAATGCAAGCCGCGTTCACTTAAGATATCTGTTTAATAACTTTGACGTAATTTAGTTGAAGGCTTCAACAATCATTCTATTGCGTAATTTATTGAGATTATGAACCTCATTTTACTATGTTTTGTTTTTTGTAAAACCTCACACAAAATAATCTAAAGGATTTAAACAAAGTGAGCGAGGTGGTGTTCTTACTGGTCCATTGATTTTCATGCCACCCAAGAAGAAGAAGCTAAATTATATTGAGTTAACATCAGGTCTGGATTAACGATGTTACCATTATTCTAAAATTGTTTTTGTGAAAGGCGAAAAGATAATCAAATTAATGATGATAATGTTTCCGTTGAAACGTAATAAAATTTTCAAGTGTGACATATTTTTGAATTTATAGTTTCAAACTGCTTTAATAATTTTAAATAAAAAGACGGGGGGGTCTCTATTAAAAAAAAATAAGTTGATGGTGGAAGAGACGAAACGTAAAAATTTGATTACGATATGTTATAGTAAAGTTAATGTAAAACAAAATATTTTTGTATAATAACTGCTATGCCAATATAAAGGGTTGAGCTAGTTCTCCCATTTCACTGATATTAATTTATATTGACGTTGAATACTTTAAAAATAATAAAATCGTATTTGACTAACCGCAAACAAAAAGCAGTTGTCATGAATACTTCTGTATCTTCTTTCCTATTATTTGGGTTTTCTACCACATGTATTATTATCCTCTTCAAAACAAATCACCGAATCTAAAAAATAATAGGATTATTGGGAAAAAACCTCTGCGCCCGTGACGTTTACGCCAAAGGAAAAGTCAGAGGTTATGTTTTTTATCTGACTCAAAAGTGCTGGAATTTGTTGTCTCGCAAGGATCTATTTTGGAGCCTTTGTTTTTTATTCTATATACCGCTGATTTATTTACTGCCCTCACAACCTGTAAATCTCGTTTTTACACGGATGATACCCAGATTTAGAGCACAGTACAAATTGAGCACTCTGTTGAAAATATAAATCAGTATATTAATAACCTTATGAAATATTCTCGTAAGCATTGTTTGAAAATTAATGAAGCTAAGTCTGTTGTTATTGTTTTTGGAAAGGAAAGTAATAAACAATATATCACGCATAATACTGAGATCTTTGGTGAAGAAATTGACATTCAATTAACATTCGAAGATAAGATGAAAAACTTGAGCCTATTCTTTGGCCATGACTTGAAATTCCAACCGCACATTAATAACCTCATGAAAAAATCCTATTCTGAATTAAAAAAATATACTCATGAGTAGATGTATTTGGGGGTTCCTGGCGCCATATTCCCACATTCCACATTTCGCCAATGCGCATGACCGCGCGCGCGGTGTGTGACGCATGATCTGGTGTATTTTTTAGGGGACATAATTTTAGCATGGTAGCACTGCAATATGGTGATTATATTTAAAAAACTCGCGCATGACTGCTGAGCCGGAACTAGTGTATTTTCTGGTGAATATTATTTTAGTATATTTTTCTGTAACGATAGCATTATGGTGGTTGAATTTTAAAAAACATCCTGTATATGAATGCGACGCACGCTATGTGACGTACGAGCTGGCGTATTTTTTAGGGAATAAAATTTTTAGCACGTTTTATGTGTGTTTGCTGTATTGAGTACGATGTATAATGAGAAAAAAAAAGAAATAAAACAATAAACTACTTGATACTTATTTTATTTATGAAATACATTTACATTTATTTATTTACTAGGTATACATTTAAAAATGTAATAAACATTAATAGTAATAATTATATAAAACATATTCTAAGTAATTAATTAATATAATCCATTGAGAACAGAGCCATCTAATGCATTATAAGTTTTACATGCATCATGAATAATGAGTGCATAAACTTTAGTATTTTTTTGGAAATTTATTCTTGCGTGTTTCAAATTCCAATTTAATATCTACAGTGGATGATTTCACTGCGTCATATTGATGACAGCAATCAATTACAAACAGTGGATTATCTATGAATTCTCCTATACTCAGCATACTCAGCATTGGGTCATTAACTGCCTTAGCATAGTAACTTCTTGGAAAAATCGAGATTCCATCGTTCATATGGGAATACTGCTGAATTTAGGTAGAGTCGAATACTACTTATTTCAGCATGAATAAACTTTGTTGAATCCTTCGTTCTATTATCAGAGTTATCAGTGCTTTGAAAACCAATTATAATGTAACGAGGTCTTTATAAGCTTGTACTGATTTTTATAGCCCAAATATCTGAAGATGTTTCGCGTAGAGCAGGTAACTCATAAAGATCCCACATGCGGTAGGCTATCTTAATATGAGACTTAGCAGAGCAGTACCTACCTCTATTTAAACGAGTCATTAATTCAAGTTTTCCTCTATCTTCAGGTACAATGTGGCGGATCTTCCATTCAATCTTATTAATTTCAATCTGAGCGTCTACTTCACCAATATAGCAGTTTAGAAAGGATCGAGCGATAATTAATATCAACTCTTGTTTCACATTTAAAATACCTATAGTATAATCTTCAGCGAAACCCATAAGATATTTAAGTGGCAACTTTCCACTGAAAACTTTAATGCTAGAGTCCAGAATGTCTTGGTTGGTATCGGTAAGACCCCAACCCGATGTTAGAAGGCAATGCGATTGCGTTTTACCAAATGATGCTCTTGTTTTCAATGCGGTGGTTATACCGGGTTTTCGCACTACAGCCATCTGGTCACCTCCCATTTCATAGCGGATTTCATCAAAGAGAGATGCTAATGCGCTATTAGCAAGATAACATGATTTTGTGACATCTACAGGTGTAAATTTCCCTTCAATATATATATATATATGATATTACATATGATTTGCAGGAAACAACTACTCAGCGGGCAAATACCCCGACCTGCATTGAATTATACCTTACAAATCATGAATGGTAGCCAATGTCATTTGTCAATTCCCCGATCAGACATAGACCGGTTTCGAACTTATTAGTTCTCATCAGTATGCCATAGGTCGTGGAACAGACAAATGACAGTGGCCAACCTGCTAGTTTTATACAAACTGAGGTAAATGGTGTACCGGTGAGAGGTAAGTGAATCCTCTCCTGTGGTCAAATGCTACTATACACCAGACATCATAGATGTCTCCATGGTGTATAGCGACTTGCTATTTTGCAAGTACCGAGAGCGGTGACCTTCAGCCCTTGGTGGACTTAACCTATACTGATATTACATATGATTTGCAGGAAACAACTACTCAGCGGGCAAATACCCCGACCTGCATTGAATTATACCTTACAAATCATGAATGGTAGCCAATGTCATTTGTCAATTCCCCGATCAGACATAGACCGGTTTCGAACTTATTAGTTCTCATCAGTATGCCATAGGTCGTGGAACAGACAAATGACAGTGGCCAACCTGCTAGTTTTATACAAACTGAGGTAAATGGTGTACCGGTGAGAGGTAAGTGAATCCTCTCCTGTGGTCAAATGCTACTATACACCAGACATCATAGATGTCTCCATGGTGTATAGCGACTTGCTATTTTGCAAGTACCGAGAGCGGTGACCTTCAGCCCTTGGTGGACTTAACCTATACTGATATTACATATGATTTGCAGGAAACAACTACTCAGCGGGCAAATACCCCGACCTGCATTGAATTATACCTTACAAATCATGAATATATATATATATATATATATATATATATATATAACTGTTAGAAATATCTAAAATATATCTAAAATGAGGTCTTGAAAGTGTACTGGAATACGTACTTCATCTGAATTTTTATATAATGGTGATTCATATGGTTTATAAGTATGTTCATGTAAACTGACAAGTGAATGATCAAACACCGGTTCCTCAAATATTTCTAATTTTTCACTAGTGGTACTGACAGCCATCTTAATAATTGCGAATTCTTAAACCAATTGATTGGAGAAAGATATAGTCTTCAGGGGTTAGTCTATACTCTGCGACGTTTACAGCGGGAGTAGATCGAATGCCATTTGTTTTATTATTTATAACAGCATTATTTAATTGAGGTGTGGGTTGCGATTGGCATAGCTGGCGATTATAACGGAAACCCATTGGTGGAGCAGTAAAATATTATAATAATTTTTTTTATTCTAGCTTCACAATAATCTTCTCGCCTTGAAAATTTATCAAATCACCGTTATCATCCAACATTCGAAGAGTAATGTTTTCGATAAACTGATGTGCCACGAGTCTGACAGGCATATACATAATGTTTTGCGGCTCCGTCGATAGCTTAACCAGGCTCGACATCAATATCAAACTCAAATAAAGTATGCGCTTTTTCACAATTCAAATAGGCACCATGTATAATATTACAATCCACACGTATAATTCTAACTTTCATAATATCGACGGGTTGTGTGGATTCATGGATCTTATTCGATTGTAGACGTGTTGCTTCAAAACCTAAAAGTTTACCTATAGAATTTTCTTGGTCAAAGTTAATCTCATACTTTGATCGAATTTCGCACTTTAATGTATTATTATTTGCTCGTAATGAAAATAATTCTTCAGCATCCTCTTGCACACCAACTATACTCTTGTCAGATTTTAACGCCTGCAGCATCGCTTTATGGATTTCATCTATTTCATATGCGCCTGGCGGTAAATAATGATGTATGGTATGGTCACTAGTAATTTTATAGGAAAACTGATTATTTTTTTTCATCTACATTGAATATGGAATTATAAGAGTAAAATCCTAATAAACCCAAACCATAGTTAGAGGTACTATCCAACTCGATTGGAGGATAGAAATCAGCACTCAAAACACTCGAATAACTTGATATGGTGAATGTATGCGACATGACTGACATCATTTCCCAACATATTGCGATTTTATTGTTGGCTGCAACAGTGAAGAGGGTTTAACTTCCTTTTTTTTCGGTGTATTAGGCAATGAAATATCCGCCTCATTATCGGATAATATTTTAACATCATTAACCTTGCAATAGCATCAAAATATTTTTTTAGAAGGCGGTCCATCATTAACATCAACATTTGATTTATTATTATTGTCAAAATGTTCTGTGCAATATTGATACTTCAACACATCGATATCGTTCTGCAAATGTTCTGGTAGTTTATCCCACACTAAGGCAATTTCATTTGGAGCGCATCCAATCATAACTTCCTTTGGCATATCCGCTAGCTGCTGACGGCTCATTTTCGTGAGACTACGCAAACGAGAATATGCGATGAGAGAATGTCCCATTCTTCTAATGCTTTCCCGATCCATTTCAGGTATTATACTCAGGTTCATTTCTCGATAGAAACTTTAAACATAGATGACCGCACCAAACTGTGTTAAAATTCTGCTGTCGATCATAGTTATAATATTTTCATAATGCACCGCGATCCCCTGTTAAAGTAACGTATTAGTTCTTTAAGTGGTGGTAAATCTCCGAAGCTGTCATAGTAGTTAACCAAAGAACCACGTTTTTTATATGCTACCCAATGTGTTCCCATGCCATGTATACTATCTAAATTAATAATGGCTGATTAATCCAAACCGAACCAAACTAGACCCAAGCAGACCTAACCAGAACCGAGCAGACCTAACCAGATCCAAGCAGACCTAGCCAGATCCAAGCAGACCCGACCAGACCCAACCAAACCTAACCTAACCTAACCTAACCTTTTTTTTTTTTTGAAGGAGTAGCCAGCACCGCAGCTGACTGGACAAGAGGCCTTCCAGAATTCGTCTTACACCCTGGAATCATCCCAGTGGGATATGCGTCGCGAGTGATAGACCCTTATTTATTCCTCTGTTTGATGTTTCTGCCCTACGTCCCCCGTCCACTGATGTGATTAGGGGTTCGGGTCTTCTCTTTGTCGGAGTCTTTTGTAATATTGGGATCTCGTAATTAATTAACTTGTCCTTTGAATACTTTTATTTAATAGTACTTCGTTTCTACAATCATGTTTCGTTCTTTTTTACATGCATCTTACAACTACTTGTTACCTCGCCTACCTGTCGCTATCCCTACTACTTTATATTGATTATTGCAAGCTATGCTAAATACTTATATTACTTATATCTACAAGGTGTCCCAGACACACTTAGCCTACTACTACATCTCCCCTGAAAAACTGAAAAGGATTTACCTTTATGAATGTAAATCATTTTCATTTTTTTTTCTTCTCTAATAAACTTAATAAAGTATTATATTCTACTACTACAAACTAAATCTAGAGAGTCGATTGGCCAATCTAATTATCTAAGAAAAATATGGTTTAGTTCTATTTTTATGGATAACTACTTCCTTTCCATTCTTACTTATTCGAACATTTGGACCTATTTCATCTATAACTACATAAGGTCCATTGTATAATGGATCTAATTTATTACCTATTTCACTTTTAAGTATTTTTTCTTTTTAACTTACTACTAATTAAATTATTATGAGCCTCCTGATGTGCTTTTTGTAATCTAAATTTTAACTCTAACGGGTAGTTATCAAAATTGTACAGCGGTTCAATTCCGTTTTCTAAATTACTTGGGATATTACATACTTTTCCAAATACTAACTCAAAAGGACTATATTTAGTTTCTGTATGTACAGTTGTATTGTATGTAAAACACCAATATGGTAGCCATGTACTCCATGAAAAACTCTGATTTTTTGTTTGCGTTCTTAAATAAGCACCTAAAATTTTATGTGAATTTTCTAATGATCCAATACTTTCGTGATGATAAGCAGTCGCCTGTGTGTGTTTGATTTGTAATAATTTACACACTTCGTTCGTTGTCGACGATATGAATTCTGAACCTCGATCAGTAGCAATTTCCTTTGGAATTCCTTACCTTAATATGAAATTATCAACAAAATTTTTTGCAACCGTAACTGCGTCTTTTGATTTAAGAGGATATGCTTCTACAAATTTTGTAAGTTCGCATTGAAGTGTTAATACGTAGCAAAAATCTAGTGCATCTTTTTCTAAGGGACCTACTATATCTAAATATACTTTTTGAAAAGAAGAAGTTGCTGTGGTCGTTATGACCATTGGTTCTTTCACATATTTGCAATGTTTTTGTTTTTGACAACTATCACATTTCCTAACAAAGTTCGTAACATCTTTAACAATACCTGGCCAAAAATAGTATTTTTTGATATTATTTGCCATTCGATTAATACCTGCGTGTCCACTAGTAGGCAGTAAATGAAAATCATTTAAAATTAATTTTTTCGTTTGCTCGTTCGTTATTCGTTTAGCTCCTTTTACAATACATATACGGGGCCCAGTCCAATTGGAGCTTTTTCCTATTTGATTAGCTAACCTTTTCATAAATTGCGCATTATTTTCATTTTTTAAGAAAATTAGTTCATCAATATTCATTTCATTACTTATCAAAGCCAAATCTCTCAACAATGCGTCTGGCGTCAATGCTGATCGAGTATTTGGATTTAGAAAAAGCGTTGAACGAGATGGTATAAAATAAAAACTTCCTGTTTTAGTGGAAACGTGGTCCAATTTATTCACTTCTTTCATGTCTTGTTTTGACATTATTACCAATTCGATGCTATCTTTTGGTTGTTTAAGAATTTCCACAAAATTTGGTTGATCAAGCCAAACACTTGCAGAATTCTGAATTTGTGAGTTGTTTTCTTGTGTGTTACTTTTATTTCCTACTTCTTTTGTTTGTGCTCGAGTCATGACTGCTATTAAATTTTCATTCATATTTTTTAATTCTTTAGATGTCACAATCACTCTAGATAAGGCATCTGCTACCACATTTTCACTCCCCCTTACATATTCTACATGAAAATCATATTCCTCTAATCCTAGATGGAATTTTGTTAAGCGACTTGATGGATCAGTGAGATTAAATAAATATACTAAAGGCCTGTGGTCTGTTAAAATTTTAAAATATCTTCCATACAAAAATGGTCTAAATTGTTTAACAACTGCCCAGTAAATGGCTAATAATTCTTTTTGTATAATAGGGTAGTTTACTTCAGCTTTATTTAAACTTCGACTGGCATATGCAATAGGTTTTTTATTTTTATTTAGCAATGTTGCTTCAATTGCCCATTTTGAAGCATCTGTTTGCACTATAAATTCATTATCATTTGAAAAATCTGGGTATTCTAGTACTGGCGGTTCAGTAAGAGCATTTTTTAAATTGTTAAAAGCATTTTGGCATTCGCCTGTCCACTCGAATTTAATATTTTTCCTACATAATTTATTTAAACATGCAGCTTTTGTAGCAAAATTTGGAATAAATTTTCTATAGTAGTTTGCGAAAGCTACGAATCTTTTCACGTCATCGGCATTTTGTGGAACTGGATATTCTTTTAGTACTCTAGTTTTTTCAGGGTCTGGCTGAATACCTTCCGCAGTAATTACGTGACCTAGGTATAGTATTTCTTTTTTCAAAAATTCGCATTTTGTAGGATTCAGTTTTAGATTAACTTTCCTAAGTCTATTACAAACACTAATTAAGTTTTTACTATGTTCTTGTAAATTTCTACCAAACACTATCAAGTCATCTAAGTATACAAAACATTTTTCATAATTCAAACCTGACATAGCAACTGTCATTATTCGTGAAAAAGCATTAGGACTTGTTTTTAATCCCATTGGTAAGCGAGTCATTTGCCACTGCACGCGATTTGTTGTGAAAGCTGTATATTTCCTACTTTCCTTATCTAATTCTACCTGATAATACCCTTGACTAAGATCTAAATGTGAAAAATATATCGCACCTGACAAAGAATCAAGAATTTCTGTTATATTAGGTAAAGGAAATTTATCATCGTAAATTTTTTGATTGAGTAACCTATAATCTATCACTACTCTCCATTTTTTCTCACCACTATTGTCCATTTTCTTTGGAACAAGGAGTAATGGGGATGGCCATTCACTCTGCGCTTCCTCAATTATACCCTCTTCGCACATTTTAGAAATTTGCTTATTAATTTCATCTTTTTGTGAATGTGGAAGTCGATATGGTTTTACATAGACGGACGTGGTATTGTCCTTCAACCGAATAGATTGTTTGTATAAATTAGTAACTGACAACTTGTCATCTGGTAAATGAAAAATATCTGCATATTTCGCACAAATATTTTCTATTGAGATTTGCTCTTCTTTATTCAATCGTGTCAAATTTAATAGACTAAATAATTTCTTCACACGCTCCGCTGATATATCCTCGCCAACAAACTTACAAGATTCATACTCGCTGAGCTTCTCTGTTTTTGGAATACAATTCTTTAAACACACTTCGTTTTCTCGGGTATTGAGAATTTTAACAGGGATTTTACCATTTTTCGGCCGTACCACACTTCCAGCCATAAACACACCCTCACACAGTTCTCTTGGAAGAACCACACATTCCTCTGTCATACTTGAAGGTAAATACTGAATAATTTCACATCTCGGTGGTATTGACAGAAAATTTTCAGTGTTAGAATTTAAGTTTAATTTTATTTGTTTATCGTCATTAATCAAACGCAATTTATTTTGCTCAAAATTAATTATTCCGTTGTACTTTCTGAGAAAATTTTCGCCAATAATTCCATCACCTGTACAGGATAGAGATTCAAATACATAAAATTTTTGTTCAAGTATTATATTACCTACGTTTAATTTTAAATAAGTATATCCTTCTGACACTATACATCCACCAATTCCTTTTATTTCTAATCTATCTTTTTGTATTGGGGTATCCCAACTTAAACATTCGGACTTAATTGCACATAAAGTAGCTCCTGTATCTACAAGGAAATTTAAATTTTTACCATTCACACCAAATTTAACACAACTCATACAACCATTTTGACACATGTACATTTGATTAGTTAACATTCTCTCGAAAAAAATAGTTTAATTCATTTGTATCTGAATTTTCACGAGGGGAATTGTTTTGTTCCTGACCTAACCTAACGCTTGATTCAGCAAAGTTAATATTATTTGACCTTGTACTCGCACGCGTTTGTTGTCCTCTCCTATTTCTATAAAAGCGCTGATTAATTGACATTGAATTTTGCCTACCTCGATTTGACATATAATTTCTTTGATAAGAATTTCTATTTGTATTATAATTCCGATTAAAATTATTTTTGTAAAAATTTCCTCTGTTAACTCTTCCGCGCCTATGCATATACATGATTTGGGAATTGTCGGTACGAGAATTTTGCGATGTAAGATGAGGAACATCCTCGTCTTGAGCTGCACTAATAGCATCTTTCAATGATAAATAATTTCGTGAAGCTATTATTGTACTAAGTTTTTGGTTACTTAGACCGTCCGCGAATCGTTTAACAGCGTTTTTTTCGTTAATAGGTCTCAAAATAGTATAGGTCGTATTGTCACCTTTTGCTTGAGAAATTGTAAGATCAACAAACAGCTCCTCTAATTCCTTACCAAATTCTTCGATTGATTTGGAACCTTGCTTTGCACGTATTAATTTTGCCTGTAACGCGGTATCCGATTTTTGTGTAAGTAAATGTTTTTTCATGTCTGCTATTAAAGAATTTACTGTAGTGTAATTTGTTGCTAATCGTAATTTAGCACCTGTTGATAAGCGAGTTTTTAAAACAAATGTAATTAACTGTGCTTTACTATTAGCATCAAGCATTGAATCATACAACTCTATCGCGTCTATTAGTTGATTTGTCACATCTTCACTTCCATTCATAACTGGTAAAAGGTTAACAGCCACTCTTAAATCAAATGAACTCATTCTTGTATCAGAGTTTTCCGTGTTTCCAAAAGCTAAAATTTCTGAATAAACGTTTTTTATATCCTTAACAATTTGTTTAATTGTAATTATTTCAACTTCACCTATTTCAGAATTTTCGATTTTTTCGTTTAATTCTTTTATAATATTTTCTAGTTGGTTGCAAATAATTTTTGCTTCATTTTGTTTTTTAGCTAATATTTCACCTTTACGTCTATCTTGACCAATTTTGATTAAATATACTCTAATATCTTTCAATGATCCAAAAATTGTCTGTAACTTATTTTTTCGCATTAAAATTCACAAAATTATTATGAACCAGCATGAACTTAAAGTAGGTTACATAAAAAATGTAAAATATGCATAGTTTATTATAACTGCCTAGAACACTACTTAATTATGAAATACCTTAGTCATGATTTCCTACTATTACAACAATATTGACTGTCCTACTTATCTAGTATTGCTTTATTTCACTTGACTTCCAAAAATGTCTTTATTGTCCTTTAAATATATACGTATCCTGAATTATTTCCATTAAACCATTAATAATTTATCCTCAGGGACTTTAATTTTAATAACTATATTCCTCTTCCTTGTGGTGAAATGCCTAAAATGTATGTAATTACTTGTAGATTATTATACCTGGTCCATAGAGTTGTTCAGGTCGTTTCTATGAACCTCTTGCCTAATAATTTTCCTTAATTTTTTCCTGCACAATTTACTTATTCCATAGAGCGCTGTCAATAGTAATATTACAATTAAGCCTGTCAATAACCATTCCATGCGGGAAATTCGTTCAATGTTAGAATTTGCATCTCCACTTGCTGCCTGAGCAATAATTATCTCTTCTTTTGACTCAGAGCCACCCATGATTATATTCCATTATTATTTAAATTCCATTTTCCATACCATTAAATATTATGCCACTGGCAGGATCGCCATGTAATATTGGGATCTCGTAATTAATTAACTTGTCCTTTGAATACTTTTATTTAATAGTACTTCGTTTCTACAATCATGTTTCGTTCTTTTTTTACATGCATCTTACAACTACTTGTTACCTCGCCTACCTGTCGCTATCCCTACTACTTTATATTGATTATTGCAAGCTATGCTAAATACTTATATTACTTATATCTACAGGGTGTCCCAGACACACTTAGCCTACTACTACACTTTCCTCAGTTTCCTTTTGGCTCATTATGCCTGTAATCATCTTGGTAATTGTGTCCCACTTCCGTCTGCTCTCCAGCATGTGACTGACTATCCCGTTTGTAGTTATATTGTCTCCGATTCTGAGTATAGCTTGTTGTCTTATAGCATCCCATCTTCCGCACATGAATATTGTGTGCTCGGCATTATCAATTTCACCACAGTACACGCAGTGGTCATCCGCAGTCTTCCCAATCCTTTTTGTATATGCTCGGAAGGAGCCGTGATCCGTCAATGCCTGTGTTATAAAATAGTCGGTTGTTCTGTGTTTACAGTTCACCCAGCTTTTAACGTTTGGGATCAGGCGTTTCGTCTACTGTGCATTCTCTTGGTTAGCGCTCCATGCCTCTTGCCATTTTTCTAGCAGATTTGATCTTGCCGCCATCCTCGCTTCCACTAATTGGTCCGGGTTTGCCCCAAAGAGAACATTCCGTTCTTCAATCAGCAGATCTATGGGAGGGGTTCCGGTAATCACCTGCAGTGCCTTCGCTGAAACTGTTCTATATGCTCTCGCGACTCTTATGAGCATCTTCCTTTGGGTGCTGATAAGCTTGTCTCGATGTCTATTAATTTTGAGCACCTTGTGCCAGACCGGCGCGCCGTAAAGTAATGTCGAGTGCACTACGCCTAGAAGCGTCAGCCGTTTTTCCATGCTTGGACCCCCGATGTTGGGAAGAATTCTCGTCAGAGCTGATGTTCTTTTTTCCGCTTTCGCGATGGCATACGCCACGTGTTCTCCGAAGGTACCCCAAGATTCAAACACAATTCCCAGGTATCTTAACGATTTGGTAGGTGTAATGTCCGCATTTAGGAACCTGATTACTATGCCGTCCCTCTTTCTCGGACCTTTCAGAATCACAGCTTCGGTCTTCTCCGGGGCCAGGTTTAGATGGTGTCTATCCAGCCATACGTTTATCCTGTCTAATGCCGACCGGGCGCTGCCGGTTAGTTCTTCGGAAGTGTCTGCCGTGACAATCAATGCCAAGTCGTCCGCGTATCCAATAATTTCAGTCCCTCTAGGCATGTGGATCCTCAGCACCCCGTCGTACGCAACGTTCCAGAGCGTTGGCCCCAGTACGGAGCCCTGTGGAACTCCTGCAGAGAGGTCGTAGAATTCCTGATCAACTGAGACTTTGCGGTTTTTTAAGTAATCCGAGATCAGATTAACCAAGTATGTTGATATCCTTTTGCTCCTCAGTTCCTCAATAATAACGCCCCAGCTCAGCGTGTTAAAGGCCTTCCTGACGTCCAATGTAACTAATATGCACCAGGTTTTCCCCGGGGCTTTTGCTAGGTCTGCCACCCGTAGCGCCGCTTGAACTGTGGACCTCCCCTTCCTGAAACCGTATTGGTTATCCGCCAAAGATTGGTTTTCCTCTAGTTCCAGAACTAGTCTGTCCCTTATGAGAGACTCATACAGCTTTCCAATTACGTCAATTAGGCATATTGGTCTGTGTCCTCCAGGCTCATTTGGGGATTTCCCGGGCTTCGGAAGTAGGACAAGTTTTGCCGTCTTCCATCTCGACGGAAAGATCTGTCTACGAAGCAGGCTGTTTAGTACTAGCAGTATTTTATCTGCGCCTATATCAAGGCACTCCTTTACTACTTCCGGGGTGATACCGTCTGGGCCCGGTGCCGTTCCTCGTTTAAGCCGTTCTCCCGCTGCTGCGAGCTCTTCAGCTGTGAAATCCGGAACTTATTGTTCAGTATCGTTCTCCACCCATGTGTCGTTTCTTGTAGGAAAAAGTTCACGTACGATTTCACGCCTCCGCTGGGACGTGATCTTGATGTTAGGAGTACTGTTTGTTATGTACTTCATGGCGATTTTGTAGCCGTCCCCCCATATGTCCTGATTCAGTTTCTCGCACAGGACTCTCCAGTGCGTCCTCTTGGAAGAGTTTATAAAGTTTCTTAGCTCCCTCTTCTTTGTGGAATAATTATCACGAAGTTCCTGTACATGATCCTGTGCTCCTCTGCTCAGCGCATGCTGTAGTCTCCTCCTGGCGCTATTACAGCTACTCCAGGCGACTTGTATGTCTTCGTTCCACCAGTATGGAAATTTCCTGAGCCTATTTCCCTGTCTCGACGTGCAAAATTTTTGCGTCTGCCTTATAACCTCGATGTTGTCTTCCAGGGTAGGTTGGGTATCTCTGTCCCACAGAGCTTGCCACCCTTCCCTGAGGTTATGCCTGAAGCGTGTTTTGTCTAGAAAGGCCGTTTGACGCTCTGACGGTTTCCTAGAGGTGTCTCGGTCCTCCTTAACGTTGAAGGTAATATGTTTGTGGTCACTACAAGACTCTTCCTCGAGCACTTTCCACCCCTCGATGGCCCTAGAAAGGTTTTGTGTCGACAGGGTAACGTCGACGAAAGATACACCTTTGTGCCTAATGCATGTAGGACTATTTCCCTCGTTGATAACTGCCAGGTTTAGTGCATTGATCCATTCACAGGGCAGGTTTCCTCTTGTATCGATAACAGGTGAACCCCATTCGCGAGATTTAGCATTAAAATCCCCCATTAGGACCGCCTCGCACCGCCGAGCGCGGATAACACTCATCATCTCCTCGAGAGATCGTTCAAAACTAACGAAGGTGGCGTTTGGAGAAAAATAGCCACATATAAAGCTGTATCGGCTCATATGAATCACTAGGAACCCTTGTCGAGTAACTACCTCCTCAACCTCGATGTTTTTGTTATAGGAATAGACTGCCACGTCGCTCTTTAAGTCCGTTATCCAACCGTGTTTCGAAACGATGTTTTTGTTCGGTTCGGAGGCAACCAAAAGATCCACCTTGTCCCTTACGGCAACTGCATGGGCTATGTCATGGGCTGCCCTAGCCCTGTTTAAGTTAGTCTGGAGTACCCTGACCATTACGGTTGGGATTTTAACCTCTCCCTCTTCTCCGTTCTCTGCCCCTGTACCGGACTTCTGTACTCTGGGCAGCGCATTGTCTCCGCCTTATGTCCTTCGTTGTTACACAGATAGCACCGCTGTGGATTTTGACAGTCCTTTCTTTTGTGTCCGGGCTCACCGCATTTGTAACACACGTCCTTTGCATCCTTATTTCTGCATTTATTAGCCGTATGCCCTACCCTATAGCACCTGTAACACTTAGGAGGAATATCTGTTTCTTTGACTCGCCATCTTTGCCAGCCGTCCCCTATGGTTTTCCTGGCCGTGAGGTGTTTTGCCGCCTTTCCATCTAAGGTTACGAATGCGTATTTCACTCCGTTTTTATTTGCCTTTTCGGCCAATTTCAGTTGAAATTCTTCCGGCATCCCACTAGTATTTCTCAGTGTCACTTTCAGCATTTCATGGACCTCCTTTTCCTGAATTGTTTCGTCAATATCCAGCAGCATTACCGTCTGCGTCTTTTGTTTGATATTCACTTCAGCTAAGTTGTCTAACTTCACTGTTAGTGATTCCCTAAACGCCAGCCTGTTCTGTTCTGCATGGCCTTTTATCCTTAGCTGTACAGAACCGTCTACTGTTTTATTTAGCCTGTCAATAATTATGCCTCCTGTGGCCACCTCTGCCTTCATACATCGAATTACATCCGCGTAGGTGTTACCTTCCCGTGGCTTTAGTATTTAGTATTATGGTTTCGTTAGTTTTTGATTTCCTACTTTTAACACTTTTCCACTCATCCGAGTTCTCTACTGTTACTTTATTTCCAGATTTCCTGTTTTTAGAGAACATAGTTATGTTCATCATTTTCCTCCTACCTAAGTATTCCAACAGTTTTCTTACTGCGGTATCATCTTTAACGTTAGATGAGATGCACACCATGCCGTCTCTTTTCCCTTTTCTAGCCATATCCATTGCCTTTTGAATGTGATTCCTCAGGTTATTTTTACTTCTAGGTGTATCTAGGGTGTCGTCTATCGAAATAAGATATGTATATCTTTCCATGCTATTTTCTAATAAATTACCCTCTCCGATGATTCCTCCAGTAGTTACGCTACAGATCATTTTCCCGGCTTCCATCGTTCCTTCCTGAATTACCGCCTCTAATTGTGGATTCATTGCCATAATTTTCTCGAGGACGGGGGTTTCCCTTTCTTCTCTCGGTTTCCAGATAATGATGGAGTCTTTCTTTCTCCACGTTTGCTCCTCAACTTTGCGGATCTGGCATATTTTATATATTTCCCCCGGCCATTTTAATTCAGATATCTGATGGTAGTCTTCCTCGTCTAGTTCCTTGTCTAGCGCGGTTTCAATTCTCCTCACTAGAGCCTCCCTCTCTTCTTCTTGTTTGCTTTTCGTTTGTGTGCCGGCGTCTGCAGTTTCCTTGTTGGCTGATCCCTCACCTGCCTCTCCTATTTGATCCATGATCTCGCCGATGAAACATGTGGCGGTTGACAGTCTTTTGGCTAGTCCTTCTAGTTTATTACTTGCTCTCTTGATTTCTTTTTTTGTGTTTGGATTCTCTACTATTAGGGTCCGAATATTCTTTATTTCGTCTGCTGTCATTTGCAGTAAGTCATTTAATTTGTTTCTCTCCTTTTCCATTTTTTGTAAGAAGATTTCCCTTTCCGCTGCTTCCATTTTAGTCTTTACCGGAGTTTCAATTCTTTTGCGTTTAGGGTCCCTGCTTGGGTGTTCTATGCAGGGAGGTATTTCCGGACTATTCAGATCTACGATTTCCATTTTTGACTCATCTACCCTGCTCGGTGGTGTTGCTAGCGGTCCAGTAGGAGACCTCGCTATTGAGCCCCTTCTTTCAAAAGGATTACAGTTTGGATCTTCGATGATTCCCGACTCTAAGATTTTCTCGATTTCTCTCTTGTTTTGGACGAAAACTTCGTTTTCGTCTTGAAATTTCATTGTTGTATCGAAAACATCTGTCGCGTGCTTGCTCCCCCCCAGAATCCGTGGAGCTGCCTGATGATTCAGGGTGGGATTCTGAGCATTCTGCTCTACCCACCTGGGGTAATTCATTATTTACAAACGACATATTTTCCATGTTATTGTCTCTTTGTCGCAGGTCCCACACGTCTGTTTTGTTTGTTAGGAGGGCAGACTACCTCCTGTGCAAACCTGTTGGTCCGCGGGTGCTATTTTATTTCACACCTACCCGCCGGTCAGACCGGTGAGGGCGTTCCCCTATCCGCCACCCGGGGGACGCGCCATTATGGGGTTACAGGTGTCCCCACATGGAACCTAACCTAACCTAACCTAACCTAACCTTTTTTTTTATAAAGGAAGGAAAAACCTTCAAAAGGTTCCCGGCGCTGTTGTACTATCGCGCGGGGATATGTGGGATTTTTACCTCACTAAAAAACCTCCCTGGGTCGCTCCGGCACCGTCGCGAGACATTACTTCGGAGTTTCCGCGAGTTTCAGGCCGCAGCCCGTCTCTCGTCTTCGTCTTTGATCTTGATTATATCACTGCAATAAGTATTAGTCGCGAGTCACTGCTCATTGTTATCCAGCATTATATCGACGAGGTTATCAGGTGTGACAACCCGTCCGATTGCTCTACTAAAAGGGTTCCTGTCAGCAGTCCATCTAGGGCAATAAAACAACGTATGTTCCGGCGAATCTGTATCTGGACAGTAAGCACACCGGTCCGTTTCCCGTTTACCAATCCTCCTGAGGTACGTGCCCCGACAGGTTCCTGCCACCTGTCCATAAGGGACTCTCTATTAGCGGTTTTAGCCACACTGTCGGCACCCTGGTTGTAATATCTCTCCTTGGCTAGGAGATCTATAGGCGGCACCGAGGTGATAACTTGTAAGGCGACCGTAGAGGCCGTGCGGTACGCGCAACTGACTCTCAGCAGCATATGCCGCTGGGTCCGCGTTAGCCGTTCGCGGTTTCTGCCTGTATTAAGGGCATCCACCCATACTGGTGCCGCATACAGTAAGATAGAAGTGGCGACCGAATTTAGAAGTCGTCTAACGCTGGTCCTCGGGCCACCAACCCGCGGCATAATTTTCTGAAGCGCCATAGCCGCCCTCTCGGCTTTCTGCGTGGAATAATCGATATGCTCGTTAAAGGACAGTCTACGGTCGATGAACACCCCTAGGTATTTGATGGCAGTTTTAGTACTGACATCCCTACCCAGGATGTTGACCGACATGTCCCCAACGAGCTTCCGTCCCGTTAGTGCAATAGCCTCCGACTTCTCTGGCGCGATTTCCAAGCCGTGGGTCGTCATCCAGTCGTTGATATCCCGGACAGCCGCCTCAGCCCTAGCGACCACCCCCTCCTCAATTCTATCGATGGCTACAACGATTAGGTCGTCAGCAAATGCAATGAGGCGACAGTCCCGCGCGAAGTTAGGGGTGTCGAGCCTCAGGATGTCATCATACAAGACGTTCCACAAGAGTGGTCCAAGAACCGAGCCCTGTGGAACCCCGCACGTGACATCCCTACAAGTGTTGTCCGCAAGGAGGCTTCTATCGGTGAGGTAGCTCCTTATCAACTGAATCAGGTACCCTGAGATCCCTCTGACTTTAAGTGCATCCACAATGGGCCTCCAAGGCGCCATGTTAAAGGCATTCTTGACGTCTAGCGCCACGGCCAGACAGACCTCCCTGTGACGCCAGTTACCGATGTTAGCAGAACGCGCGACGCGCACGACCTCCTGTACCGCGTCAACCGTCGACATGCCTTCTCTGAAGCCATACTGGTTATCAGCTAGCCCGCCCTTAGCATCCATTTCTCCCGTAAGCCTCGTCGCGATAATGCGCTCCAGAAGCTTCGCGCCAGTATCTATCAAACAGATCGGTCGTGGAACCGAGCCGGGTGGCTTGCCCGGCTTCGCCACCAGAACCAATTTGGCCCTCTTCCAACAAGGGGGTATGTCACAAGTCTCGATGATGTGGTCATACGTACTCCTCAGCCAATCAGTGTGGTTCGTCGCTGCCAATTTAACCACTTCTGGCGGTATGCCGTCCGGGCCAGGAGCCTTATTAGGCTTCAGTCTAGCCGCAGCCTTAAGGACTTCTTCGTTAGTTACCGCTGGGGGCGGTACATCCCACGTCTCCACCTCCCAAACTGTCGCCGCTCTTTGCGGGAAGAGTTCATCCGCCAGTTCCAGTCTGCGTTCCGGGCTCAGCGCTAACTGAATCCGGACGCCGGTCCTCTTGCAGGCAATGCGATAGCCGTCGCCCCAAATGTCGTTGTCGACATTCCGAATGATGGAGTCCCAGCACTGCCGCTTGGACTTTTGGATACCCGCCCTGAGGTTATTTCTGGCATTCCTATATGCTCTCAGCTACTTGAACTTCCCCCGAGCGAGCGGCTTTAAGCCGAGTCCACTTACGCTTGGCTCGCAGGCATATTGTACGAAGCGCGGCCACTTCGTTATTCCACCAATATGCCGGCTTGCCCCTAGGGTGGTCCCACTTGGTCAAGGTGGACTCGCACACTCTCGTCAGTGCCGAGATCATGTTTGCAGCGCCCGCTTCTGTATGTTCGTCCAGTTCCCGTCGCAACTGGGCGATGATTATTTCCTCCTTGGCGGAGTTATATCTCCACCTAGGTGTTATATTAGACTCGTTGCTGTCTGCCGCCTCAGCAGGAACCTCTTCCAACAGATCAAAGGCGATCAGTTGGTGATCGCTGAGGGTTTCCGCATCGGAAACACGCCAATTCTGCAATCGTCCAGCGAGATCTGGAGATATAAACGTAACGTCAATAACGCTCGTCTGGTCTCCTCTCCGAAATGTAGGAGTATTACCTTCGTTAGCCACAACGAGGTTATGCTCGGCCAGCCATTCTACCAGCTTGGTGCCTCTAGGATCCTGCGTGGCAGAACCCCATAAAGGACTTTTGGCATTAAAATCACCTGCCACTATGAAACCACGAGTGTCAGCTAGTGCCCTGATGTGGTCGGTGAGTTCTCCCAAAAAGGCCCCGAACTCGGCGAGATCGCAGTTCGGGGTCTTATAGCAGGAGAAAACCCCGATACCCTCAACCACACACCAAGCAATGCCGTTACCGCTGCCAGGATCATAGGCATTTCTGTCGTAGACCCGGACAGCGGCGTCCAGCATCTGATCCACGAACCAGGCACAGTTCCCTCTAAGATGACTCTGGTTCGGCTCAGAGACAACAAGGATATGAGCCTTGTGTGCCTCCTTCGCCTTGTACAGCAGGTCATGAGCTTCGCGACATCTGTTTAAATTTACCTGAAGAACAGAGGTCACCCTAGACAATGGAGCTCGCTCCTGTGTTACTGATTTCGGGCCCTCCGCTGGGCCCGACGGCCATCCGAAAGGGCGCAACCGCAGGCATTTCCTGATTTGCACCAGCAAGGTCTCCAGTCTCCGCGTTGTCGGGAGTGTCACCGTCCACTGTCTCTCTCCCGTTCCTTGGGAGCATCCCGCTCTTCGGACATTCCCTGGAATCCGCACGATGTCTTTCTCTTTTGCAGAGGGGGCAGTGTGCCTCGAATTTGCAATCCCTGGCTTGGTGACCATCCCTCCCGCACCTAAAACAAGCCTTAGTCCTGTCCGGGCCCCTACAATTGCCTTTCACATGGCCATGCTCCCAGCATCTGTGACATCTTTGAGCCACTGTCTTCTCGCGGATCCTGCACCTGCCCCATCCGATTCCTACTGTGCACTTCGATAAAAGCAAGCAGTATGGCGGCCCTCTCGGGCATCCGCACTACTGCGGTCTGCGTTTCACCGTACGTTGGTCTGAGACTTTCCACCGCGATCTCCTCCTGTGCTATGCCTGCAGCTTCAGCCAGCGCCGCAGTTATTTCCTCTTTGCCGGTGATGGCATCGAGATCTCTGACCTCGAAGGCTTTGCCTTGATTTCTAACCCTCACCTGTACCCCACTGACTTTGTCGATGGCCTCTCTGAGCCGATCAGTCGCCACCTTCCCCCCTTGACTTCCACCAGCATCTCACCTCCTCTGGTTTTCCTCAGGGATGAGACCTCAACACCCAGGGCTTTTACGTCGACCTTTTTGACCTTGGTCAAGAGGTCTCCATAGGAGGTTCCCTAGGAGCCGGTTATTTTCTATCAGCCAGTCTCTCCACTTGCACACGTTGTTATACGTCGCCTCCTCCGTATCCTCCATGTTAATTCTGGATATGAACTTCCTGGTGGTCGTGCGTACCCCCCAGCCTTCGCCAGACTGGTTTCATATATAATATATGTGAACCCAAGCTCTTTACCAGCATCCTGCTTTTCCGCTATCTCGGGGTATCTGCTCTTAAACATTTTACCCACGCCTTTATCTAGCTGGTCGTCCGGATCGACACAGATGGCTAAGTCATCCTCCCCATCCGTCGCCACAGGGTTTCCGATGGCCAGCTTAACCCTATCGAACACCTGAGTTGGCCAGCGCTGCTCAGCCACCTGCTTATACGCGTCATACCCTCCGATCTTATTAATGGCCTCTCTAATACGGGCTACCTCGTTGGTCCGTGGACCCATGTCCACCTGAGTGCCAATACTTCTCCTAGCCACTTCCTCCACAGTTTGGCTCCTGTAGGGGGTCATACTGGCTTGCG
This sequence comes from Leptura quadrifasciata, assembly GCA_963675555.1. NCBI lineage: Eukaryota > Metazoa > Arthropoda > Insecta > Coleoptera > Cerambycidae > Leptura > Leptura quadrifasciata. The sequence goes on from OY776678.1 coordinate 51,437,090, forward strand.
TGCCAGTAGTAGCCATCGTTTTCCTCTCAATCGCCACGTCCCTACCGCATTTGTCAGTTTGGCACGTTACATCCACCTTAACGACCTCCTCATAGTCATCGCCAAAGATACAAGGTCTACCCAGAGACTGTAAAAGCGTCTGGGCCGAATCCGTCATTAGCTGGCTGGCTAAACCTCTCAAGGTACTCGACTCTTCCTTTATCTCCTTTTTAGTATTTGTATTCTCGGCGACCAACGTGCTGAGCTTCCTAATATGCTCGTCTAAGGACTTGATCACCTTACGAATTCTAATCGGAAAAAGACCTTCCGTGGAACTCCTTCTCTCGGAAGTGAGCTCCTTCCTCTTCCTTTTGACCGACCTGGCCTCTTCCTCATCCCAAACTAGGTCCACACTCTTCACGTTCCTAGCCATAGGTGGTGTACCCAAGATTTCATTCCAACTCCTTGGAGGCGAAATCACCACCGACAGTTTCTTGCCACCACCACTTCTGACCTTTGTATCTCTCACCGTTTTCTCAATGCCTTGTTCCTTGCCAGTGTCTTGTACAGTTTCATCCAATACAAATACATGTAAATTTTTATTGTCATCCATAACTATCCCACGAAAAGGGTCGAAATAGAGTGTCCGCCCCCGGGTGACGCCCATTCCAGGGGTAAGGCATTCATACTGTGGGGTGCGCCCGGTGCCCCACAGGCTTTTTCGACTTCGCTGTCGGTTCTTTTATAGAGGTTGCCTCCTCCCGAGCCGGCCGGTTAAGGCAAGCTCCCCGGTCCGGTGTCCTCACGACATTCCCCCACGACCTAACCTAACCTAACCTAACCTGACCTAACCTAACCTACCTGACCTAGCCTAACCTAGCCTAACCTAACCTTTTTTTCTTTTTTTTCAGAGGAGGGGAAACCTTCAGTAAGACACCTCGCCATTGGTGTTCTGACGGCGAGGTAATGTGGGATTTTTACCCACTAAAACCCCTCCTCTTTTCCACCATTCCGCCCCGGAACCACTTGCGTATTACTTCAGGGCGTAGGTTGTCCTATGTGTTATGGCGCTCTGTTCTGCGCCTCCTTCTCCAGTGTCTCTCTCGTCTTCATAACTGTTACTACGAATTCCGCGATTGCTTTCCATTTGTCTTCGTTCTCTAGCATTTGTTCAATGATGTTGTCCTTGGTGATGGTACCTATGTTATTTCGGATGCGCTCTCTTTCCTCGGTCCATCTGTCACACTCAAAAATGGCGTGCTCAGCGTCGTCAGGTCCCTGTTCGCATAAGCTACATCTGTCGTCCTGAGCCTTACCTATCGCATGGAGGTACGTGTTGAAGCACCCATGTCCGCTGAGGAACTGGGTCAGATGGTAGCCTACCTCCCCATGTTCCCTTTGATTCCATTTCTGTAGGTCTTTTATTAGTGTCCTGGTCCATGCCCCTTTTCCCGGTTGGCTCCAATTTGCCTGCCATCTTTCCATGGTCTTGCTCCTCTCTTCTTTTGTTTTCCTGTCGTTTTTGTCTGTTCTATAGAGTCTGTCTCTCTCCTCCACCAGCTCTTCGATGGGGATGACTCCCGCTATTACTAACACTGCGTCTAGTGAGATGGTGCGGTAGGCGCTGCATATTCTAATTGCAACCGTTCTCTGTACTTTGTGGATTCTCGCACGGTATTTCTTCGTGCTCAGCGCTGTTTTCCACACGGGTGCTGCGTAGAGCAGGATGGAGTGTATCACACTGCACATTAGCCGTCGTTTACTTGCCCTTGGGCCGCCGACGTTCGGCATTAGTCTTGCCAGTGCTGCCGCAGCTTTCTCCGCTTTTTCTGCGGTTCTGTGTATATGCTCTTTAAAGGTCATTCCCTTGTCTATCCAGACCCCCAGGTATTTGATGGCCTTGTTTACCTCGATGGTTGTCCCCTGTACCACGATGAGCGGCGTCCTATATCTCCTTCTGCCGCTAAGCATGGTGGCTTCCGTCTTTTCGGGGGCTATCCTCAGCTGTCTTGCTTCCAGCCAGGTCACTACGTTTTCAATGGCCTTATTCGCCGCTCTTTGGATATCATCGACGGTTCTAGCCACAGTGATTATGGCCAGGTCGTCCGCGTATGCCACCATTGTCACTCCCGCTTGATTCTGAGGACCCCGTCGTACAGGATGTTCCACAAGATAGGTCCGAGGACCGATCCTTGTGGGACCCCACATGTCATCTCCATTGTATCTGTCTCCCGTCCATCATCCAATATGATCTCACGTTCGTTAAGGTAGCTGCACATTAAATTCCAGAGGTATTCTCCAGTCCCCCTCCTTCTCAATTCCGTGATTATCTCTACCCATGGGGCAGAGTTAAAGGCGTTCTTAATGTCTACCGTTATTAGCAGACATAATTTTTTGGTCCTCCAGCTACCTGTGTTAGCTTCCTTTGCAATATTTATAACCCTTTCAACCGCGTCCACCGTGGACCGGCCCTCCCTGAAACCGTATTGCGCATTAGATAGGGTCACGCTTTCCTTGAGCCTCTTGGCTAGTAGATGGTCTGCCAGCTTCCCCAGGCTGTCCAGGAGGCATATGGGTCTATGTTTTTCCTGCCCATCCGTCGTCTTTTTGGCTAGCAGCACTAGCCTAGCCGACTTCCATATCCTGGGAAATTCCCCTGTTTCCAGTATGTTGTTCATGATATCTGTGACGGTTTCAGGGATCGCCGCCACCACGGCTTGTACCGCTTCAGCGTTAATCCCATCGGGGCCTGGAGCTTTCTTAGGCTTAAGTCTTTTTGCGGCCTCTTGTATTTCATTTGAATTAAAGGTTGGTATAACCTCAGCTGGGTTGACGGCCCATTCTACAGGCTGGTGGCTCGGGAAGAGTTCCTCTACGATTTCTTTTATTTTCTTTAGGCTTATTTTAACCGGTCCCGCGAGTTTAATTTTCTTCATCATGATCTTATACCCTTTGCCCCATATGTCAGTATCGATTTCGTCGCACAATCGCTTCCATTGCGTGCCCTTTGATTTCGCAATGGCATCCCTTAGCGCTTTTCGTGCTTTTCTATATTGGTCTTGCGTATCTGCATCTATGGCCCCCCTATTTTTGCTTTTTCTAGTTAGGATTCTTTTCATTTTTAGATATTCCCTTCTCTTATGGGCGATGTCTTCATTCCACCAGTACACTGGTTTTCTTTTGGTTGGGGCTCTTTGAGGCGTGCCACTAGTTCTTCCGGGTTTTCGGGTCTTCCCAGTTCTTCCTTCCGTCGAAGACATTCGATTAGTTTTTCTTTGTCCGAGTTACTCCATATCTAGCTTGCTAGATGGTTTTGCGCTCTCGTGGTTCTTCTTTCGTCTTTGCTTTTGTTTTTGGATGTATTGATTTGAAATTCTATACATTTATGCCCGCTCAGCGTTTCCTCTTCCCTTACTCTCCATCCTTCTATCATGCGGGCCATGGTGGTGTTTGCCATGGTAATATCTGGGGTCGATTCCTTATCCCGAATTTGGAAGGTTGGGGTATCCCCTACGTTCATGGGTATTAAGTCTAGTTCTGCCACCCAGTCCGTCAGGTACCTTCCTCTCTGGTCTAGTTTTCGTGCTCCCCATTCTGGTGATTTGGCGTTAAAGCCCCCCGCAACCAGGACTGGCCCTTCTTTATTTTTAGTGCTGTCAGCGAGGTTGTCCAGCAACCCCGTTGCCTCTTCCATGTCGATGTTCGGGGAGATGTATACGCTGTATACTGTCCCCCAGCATGTCTTAATGCATAGAAACCCTTTTCCAACCTCGGTTTCGTCCACTTTTATACTGTTGCCGCGTGTTCCTATCGCTGCGTCTTCTTTTTCATCCATTCGGTACCCAGAGGCCCTTGTTTTTTTACGATTGCACTCTCCAATTAACATTAAATCAGCGTTGTCTTCTACCGCACTCGCCAATAGCAGATCGTGGGCATCTCTTCCTCGGTCTATGTTTAGCTGTAGGACTTTAAGCATGAGAAGTCCCACGAGTTCCCGCATTTTTCGGCGCGTCTTCAGTGGTGTCTCCTCTGGTTTTTGTTTCTATTAGTTTCCTAAAGCGGGGGCACGCTATGCTGTCACTTCTATGGTCACTTCTATGTCCCTTTGTGTTGCATGGTATACAGAAGTTTTCTTCTGTGCATTCTTTTGCAATGTGTCCTTTTTGAGTGCATTTTAGGCATCTTTTTTCCTTTTCTTCTGGTTTTTTGCATTGCCTGGCATTGTGTCCTACTTCTAGGCAGTTAGTGCATCGCGGTATGCTTACTCTTTGGCGGACTCTGCATCCTAACCAGCCTATCCTTATTTTGCCCTTCTCGGCAAGTTTTTCGGCTGCTTTCTCAGATACTGAGACTGTGGCTATCTGGTTGCCATTTCTAGTTGGACGTATGGTCTTGACATTAACGGACTCCTTGTCTTCGTTATCAAGGAGCTCCATTATACTTTCTCTAATTTCCTCCTTGTTGGTGGAGGCATCGATGTCTGGTATGTGTAGAATTTTCCCTGGTATACTAACATTATTTATCTTTATATCTTCCATCTTCTGGTTGATTTCTCTTCTTAGCGACTCCGCTCCCCTTTATTCGTGACGATTAACATATCTCCTGCTCTTGTCTTCCTGACTGATTGTATTTCTATTCCCATACTTCTGGGGTCCACGCTTGTCTTGACTGATTTCACTAGTTCCGCGTAGGATGCCTCTCCTACATTAATTGTAATTGCCTCTGTTTCTCTGCGTTTCTGTCTTCTACTGCCGTCTTTACCCCCCTCGTTCTTTTGGGCCGGGGGTACATAAAGCTCTATTTCCCTTGCGGTTTTATGAAAGACTATTTCCAAGATTTTCCTCACCCCTGCTGGGTTGTGGTCCTCGGTCGCCGCCACAGCTAGCCTTTGGCAGTTTACGCTGTCCGCTTCCTTGTTAAGTACTTTCAGTGCCTGGAATAGATTTTCTCCTTGTTCGTTGGCCACAATGTATACCCTTTTTTGTTTTCGTAGTCCGCTTTTTGTTCTCGTTATATTTTCGAGGTATTGCACCTGTCCGGGTTCAATAGCCTCTTTAATGATTTCCTCCAGCTCAGGGTATTTTCGTTTAGCTGACTCTATTAATCCAGAAGCCTGCTGTATGTCCTTAGTAATTAGGACAAGATCCCAGTCGTTTCTAGCACGGATAGGGTTACCTTTCTCTATCTTTGTCCTCTTAAATACCCTCTCAGGCCATTTTTTCGGGCACTCCATTATGTCATTTATATTCAACTCGTGGTTTTCGACGTTGTCCAGCATTTCCTGAATGTTACTGGCTTCCATCTCCTCCTTGTCGATTTCTGCTAGGCACATACTACATATTTGTGGGCTAGCCTTGTTGGTTGGTTCAGTCTCTGTGTCTACCTCTAGCGTTACGATTGGGCATTCTGTTTGAGTGGCTACCTCGGCCCTCTCCGTTTGGCACCCAACATCTTCAGGTTGCGCTAGGGCCAACCATTTGTTGTGCCTTCTGTCCAGGATCTCGCTGTTTCTCTCGATATTCTTGATCATGTTTTTATTTCCAGCTTGGTGTTAGGGTTCGCTTTTGCAAGTGCCGCGAGCGCCTTTGCATTCTCATATACAGTTTTAATCAGTTTTATCATATCTAGGGTTGTTTTCGTCTGCTCTCTTTCCTTCGCTTCTGCATCCTTTGGGGATTTCATCGTCTTTCTCTTAGTTTCCCGCTCTTCCTCGCTGGCTAGAAAGGCTCCCGTCGATGAGGCCCTTTCCCTTATTGGGCTTCGCGCTTGTGAGCTTCTTCTTTTAAAGACTTCGCTCTCGTCTGCCAAGCCTAACCTAACCTAACCTAACTTAACCTAACCTAACCTAACCTGACCTGACCTGACCTGACCTGACCTAACCTGCCGGACCCCGCGACTCCACTTACAGACAGACAGACAGACAGACATAGGTGGACAGATGGACAGACAGACGGGCATAGGCGGACAGACAGACGGGTATAGGCGGACAGACGGACAGGCATAGGCGGACAGACGTCCAGAGAGGAATTCATTTTATGTATATATTGCATGCATTATTGAGGTGTCTTCAGTTAGTATTCAAAATGAGTAGCATAAACAGCGCTATTGATAAATTTGGGCGTAGGAGGAAACGATCGTCTAGTGTAATAATAGGTCAGCGAGGACCTGCTGGTGTTGGTTTTAAACTTACCGCTGACAAACACTTTAATATTCAATTTAAACGCTTAACCAAAGTTGGTGGTCCGATAGATATTAAAGATGCTGCAACGCGTTTGTATGTAGATGATCAAATTGGTAAATGTATGTAAGACATAGCTAAGATAATTGACAATTCATTGGAAAAATTTACAACTGAGCAGAATATAATTGCAAAGAAACAGTTTGATGAGTATAGTATATTTGTACATGGGAAAATGAACGAGATGTTTACCGACATGAGGAAATCTATAGATGCACAAATGAGTAAAGTTAACACTATACAAAAAGACACTGAAAATACTTTAACCATAAGAATAAGTAAATTGGAACATTCAGTCGCAGAAGCTCTCGCGAATAAGTCGGCAGCAGATCCGCGAGGAGTTAATGGGAAGAGAACATTATGAGTGTCAGCGATGTAAAGCTACAAGTTGTTAACGAGCTTCATAAACCCGCTCGGCAAAATTTTCAAAGAAGGAAGACCATTATTAAAGGTTATGGCGATTTATGGCAAATTGATTTAGCTGAAATGCAGCCATATGCTCGAGAAAATTAAGGTTATCGATACATTTTCGTAATAATCGATTGCTACTCTAAATATGTTTGGACCCGTCCTCTTAAAAATAAAACCTGACCTAACCTAACCTGACCTAACCTAACCTGATTTGGCCTAACCTAACCTGACCTGACCTAACCTAACCTGACCTGACCTAACCTAACCTGACCTGACCTAACCTAACCTGACCTAACCTAACCTGACCTAACCTCTTTTTTTTTGGGGGGAGGGGAAATCTTCAAAAGACACCTCGTCTGTTGTTCGGCGACGAGGTAGTGTGGGACTTTTACCTCACTAAAACCCCTCCCCTCTTCCACTCCCCCAACTAGGAACCGCGTTAGCATTACTTCAGATTGGGGGGGGGTACCTCCTACTAGGCCTCGTTGCGCCTCTCATCCTCGTCCTTCGCACGGAGGACTGCCCCGCACATGGTTTGAACAGCCATCCAACTGATCTCATCCCTCAGCATGAGGCTAACCATGTTGCCCCTGTATATGTGAGAGCCGACAATCCTCTCGGCAACTCCCCTTTCCTCGTTCCACCTAGGACATCTGAACAGAGTGTGTTCGGCATCGTCCCTTATGCCACAGTACCGCTAAGAGCCTGGGTTAGGTAGTAATCCAGCTGCCCATGTACCCTCCCGAACCATGGTTCTACGTTGGGTATCAGCGCGCGAGTCCAACTACCCTGCTCGGACGCGTTCCATCGGTCCTGCCATCTCCCTATGAGGCACCTCCTATTGTGCGTTTGGACCTCCCGTGGTTATACCCGCGCTCTTTTGCTAAGAGGTCTATCGGTGGCACAGCCGCGATCACCTGCAGCGCTACCGTCGATACCGTAATATAGGCGCAGCTTACTCGAATGAGCATGCTACGCTGCGTCTTCTCAAGTATACATCTGTTCCGTGCCGTTTTTAAGGCGTCTCCCCATACCGGTGCCGCGTACAAGAGCATGGACATTACCACTGAATTTTGCAGTTTGCGCACATATGTCCGTGGTCCACCCGTTCTTGGCATCAGTTTTCGTAACGCCATTGCTGCCTTTTCCGCTTTCGCGGCGATACTCTCGACATGTACTTTCCACGTCAGCCCACTATCCAAGTAAACACCCAAGTACTTAACGCTATTTTTGTCTCAATTCTGTTACCGTCCACCGTCACGCCCATGGCCCTTACGCACTTCCTGCCGACAAGTGCGACGGACTCTGTTTTGTCCGGCGCCAGCTGCAGCTCCATGGAGTCCATCCACCCCCTGATCCTATCTATGACCGTACTCGCCTTCGCCTCGACTTCCTCCTCGCTTCTGCCGATGGCCACTACGATAAGGTCGTCGGCAAATGCAACCAGTCGACAACCCGGCGGGTCTTCGGCGTTGTCAAGTTTAAGGACACCATCGTACAATATGTTCGACAGTAGTGGGCCGAGTACCGACCCCTGTGGAACCCCGCAGGTGATGTCCCTAACCTGCTGGTCGAGCTTTTTATCTGTGAGATAGCTCTTTATCAGCTGTATCAGGTATGGTGGAATTTCCCTGCTGCGTTGGGACGCGACAATGGGACTCCACGGTGCTGTGTTGAACGCGTTCTTCACATCAAGAGCTACCGCCAAACAAATTTCTCTCTGCCTCCAGTTGCCCGCGTTAGCACTGCGGGCAATGTGAACCACTTCCTGGATAGCTTCCACGGTGCTCATCCCCTCCCGAAAGCCGTACTGTGACGACGACAGTCCCCCTGTCCTGGCTATTTCCGCATTTAGTCTGGTGGCTATTATTCGTTCCAACACCTTCGCGTTGGTGTCGATTAGGCAAATTGGCCTGAGCGATGTGCCCCCTGGCTTCGCTATCAGGACCAATCTTGCCCCCTTCCATCTACCCGGTATATTACCACTCGTGATAACATCGCCATAGACATCGCAGAAGATAGCCGGATGGGAGACGATCGCCATCTTGGTGACCTCCGGTGGGATGCCATCCGGTCCGGCAGCCTTGTTGGGCTTAAGTCGCGCAGCCGCCATAATAACTTCCTCCTCACTCACTGCTGGTGGAGGGAGTCCCTCAGGCTCGGTGGCCCACACTATGCCTTCTTTTTCCGGAAACAGCTCCCTGACTGCTTCCATCTTTCTTTCCGTAGTTAGGTTGAGATGCTGCCTTACGCCTGTCCTTTTGCAGGCTATCCTGTAGCCGTCCCCCCACACATCCTCATCTACGGCATCCACAATACTATCCCAGCAGCGATACTTTGCGGCTTTGATGTTTTCTCTTAATGCTTTCCTAGCGGCGCAGTACTGGACTCGACTGGCCTCGGCTTCCACATCCGCTGCCAGCCTTCGGGCTTTAAGCCTGGTCCACCACCGTTTCTTGGCGATGCACTCCCGTCTAAGCTCGGCGATGGTGTCGTTCCACCAGTACACCGGCTTCTTGTTGCGCCCGCCCCCGCGTCGAGGGAGTGTGGCGCTACATACCGTTTGCATAGTCTCCGTCAAGGATTCGGCTACAGGATTGCTCAACCCGCCCAATTCGGAACGCAATAACGTTTCCACTGCGTCCCTCTTATCCTCACGAAACCGCCAGCCGCTAGGTAGCATCGTGTTGTCTACCAACCCCTCATCACCCAGATCCACCACAAAGCTGATCAGCTGGTGATCACTCAGGGTCTCATCGTCGGTTACCTTCCATTTCGAGATCCTCTCCGCGAGTTCCGGCGACGCTAAGGTCAGATCGATGTAGCTATGCTGATTACCTCTAACAAAGGTGGGCCTATTCCCTGTATTAACCACGACAAGGTCTAGAGATGCCATCCAATCAATCAGGTTGGCGCCTCTCGCATCTTGCCTCTCCGAGCCCCACAGCGTGCTTTTGGCGTTGAAGTCGCCGCAAATCACCATTCCGGCAGCCTGCCCATTGCCCCGTATGCTCCTGTCCGACTCGCCGAGGAACGTTTCGAACTCCTCGATTTCGGTTAGGCGACATGTAGCACGAGTAGAAGGCAACACCTTCTACTTTGCACCACACCGTTCCGTCTCCCTTACCCTGGCCGTAGCTCGTCCTGCCGTAGACCCGGATAGCCGCATCGCCGCGCTCGTCCACCATCCAGTCGCAGCTATCTTGCACGTGTCGCTTGTTCGGCTCGCATGCCAGGAGAACATCCGCGTCATGCTCAATTCTAGAGCGATACAGCATATCCTGGGCCTCTCTACTCCAGTTCAGGTTTAACTGTAGACACCTGATCGTCGATCGGCCTCCCCTACCTCTCGGTCTTGTCGATGATCCACGTCCCTCCGACCGTTCTAGACGGTCGCAGGATGACAGTGGGTGAGGGCCTGTTCTCACACCCCCTACTCCATCCGGGACTGGGTTGTCCCTCCCCTGGAGAACGGGAAAAGTAGTATTGCCTACTTCTCCGGAGGACTTTCCTGTTAGCGTTCCTCCTGCGGCGATAGGACCCCAGGCTAGTCATTTCGGCGGCTCCACACTCGCCCCACCCGGAGACCGGGTGGTGCTAGAGCTGCCCTTCGCCAGCGCAAGCACCCTCCTATACGCGGGACACTTCACCGTGCCCATCTTGTGCCCACTCTGTATACAGACTGGACACCTTACCTCGTTCGTCTTTCTGTCCAAGACTTCAGCATAGTATGTACACTCCGCCGAGTCTGCTCGGTGTCCTGCCTTTTCGCACATTGGGCAGAATGCTACTTCTGTGCAGTCTTTCGCCCGATGCCCCCCTTTCGCGCATTTAAGGCAAGCCTGAGATTTGTCTGGGCCGTTACAGTTTCTACTGATATGACCTATCCCCCAGCACCTGTAACATCTTACTATATCTATTTTCTCCTGCACTCTGCATCTGAGCCATCCCACTCTCAACCGCCGCTGTGCCACCATCTGGTTTGCTACCTTCTCCGATAGTCTGACTTCCACCGTCATACTTTCCCCAAAAGCTACTTTCATTTTTCCTACCTCTAGCTCTCCTGCCTTGATTCCTGCCTCATCCATAATTGCCTTCTTTACTTCTTCTTCAGTAACCGTAGCATCCATATCCCTTATTATGATCATTTTTCCTTCGCGTTTTTCTCTCACCGCTATCTCCCCCATTTCTTTAATGGCTTCCTTGAGCGGGTTTGAAGCTCCTTTACCCCCTGCTACCTCGATGAGCATCTCGCCTTTTTTGGTTTTCCTTAGCGCCATTACATCCACTCCTAAAGTCCTCACATCTACTTTTTTCACTTTCATAAGCAAGTCCCTATATGTTACCCCTTCCTCCTTTAAGAACAGAACTTCTCTCTCGCGTTCCTTCCTATATTTGGTGGGAGGCCTCGTCCCTCCTTGCTTACCACTCACCTCCGCCGTATTCACTCTGTGTTCCGTATCTTCCTTTCCCTTATCCCCTTTGCTAGCCGGAGCATACGCGATAACTTCCAGATCCACATCATCTAGCACATATTCCACCATTTTCTTGACCCTCTCCCAGTTCGTGTCTAATCTGGGGACAGCCACTCTTCTCCGCTCATTCTCAACGACAGTTTCCCTCCAGCGCACGAGGTTGTTGTACGTCTCTTCCTCGTCCTTTTCTATTAGTATCTTGTACGCGAATCTTTGCGTGCTAGTACTCATACCATCCACCGTGCCTTTCCTCGTTTCGTACCTTAAGTACGAAAAACCTTCTTCCTCGTTAACTTCACTATCCTCTATAGCCATCTCCGGGTACCTGAGCCTAAACTGTCTCCCGATCCCTCTGTCCATTCTGTCTCCTCTATTCGTACAGAAAGCTATGTCCCTCACTCCGACATCAAACACCTCGCGGATCTTCTCGAAGGCCCTAGAAGGCCAGTACTGGTCGGCCAATTCCTTGAAACCGTTGTATCCCCTACCTCTTTTGATGGCCTCCCTGCGCTGCTTGGCCAGTTCCACCTCATCTCTATCCTCGTCATCTTCATCCTCCATTGGATCTGTCTGCACGCCTACATCTTTCCTGTTTTCTGGATGTGTTTGAATCTCCATATCCCTCAAACCCTTTGACGTGGACCTTGTCCCTGGATAGGACTTCCACACGGAGCAATTGCGCGCCAGAGCCTCCGCTATAAGATTTACCCTTTGTACCTCCTTCTTTATTTCCACCTTAGTGTTAACGTTTTTATCTACCAGGATTTTCAGCGTTTTACTGCATTCAATCAGTTTCCCCATGATCTTCCTGAACTCTATATGTTCAGTAGGGATCTCTTCCGCTTCCAGGCTATCGTCGTTCCTCTTCCTTTTCGCCTCCGGTAAAGCTTCCTTTTTGGAGCTAAGAACATCCACCCAATCGGCTAACTCCGGTACAGATAGGGATCTCCCCCTCGGGGGTATCCTCGGCAAGGCGCTACTTCTTATCCAGGGCTTAGCCATGGTAACCTCCGTTTCTTGTCCCGTCGCATTCTCCGTATTCCCAGATTGTGATAATCCCTTACCGTCATCGTCGTGTAAAGTCCCATCGTTTAGTTCATTTTCTTTTCCAATGTTCATATTCGTGCCACGCGTAAGGTCGATTGGGTCGTCAACTTCCGGGTGACGCCCATTCCGGAAGCAAGGCATTAATACTGTGGAGTGCGCCCGGTGCCCCACAGGTTTTTACGACTTCGCTGTCGGTTCTTTTATAGAGGTTGGCTCCTCGCGGCCAGCCGGTTAAGGCAAGCCCCCACTCACAGACACCATCAGACATTCCCCCACGGTACCACTTTTTTCTTTTCCGTGGAGGTCGTTGAATGATGGGTCGTGCTTTCGGTATTGAGCGAGTAAGTGGCACAGCTTACTCGTAGCTCGGATAGACCCCGGGTTCGCCATACTCGTAACCATGTCTTGCGACATGGGTCCTGGGGGTTTGAGCTGTCCTTAGTCTTCATCACGACTCCCAGACCCGTCCGGCATGGGTGACCCTACGGGACCCTGCACCCTACGAACAACACCCTACGACCTATGCCCTACGAGAGCAGGGTACCCTCCAGCATGGCTCTGAGGGCCGTGATGAATTAAGCCCCTCCACCTGCGACAAGGTCTCACAGCTCCTTGGAGGGGAACCTGACCTAACCTAACCTAACCTAACCTAACCTAACCTAACCTAACCTAACCTAACCTAACCTAACCTAACCTAACCTAACATAACCTAACCTGACCTAACCTGCGGGACCCCGCGACTCCACGTACAGACAGACAGACATAGGTGGACAGATTGACAGACAGACGGGCATAGGCGGACATACAGACGGGTATAGGCGGACAGACGTCCAGAGAGGAATTCATTTTATGTATATATTGCATGCATTATTGAGGTGTCTTCAGTTAGTATTCAAAATGAGTAGCATAAACAGCACTATTGATAAATTTGAGCGTAGGAGGAAACGATCGTCTAGTGTAATAATAGGTCAGCGAGGACCTGCAGGTGTTGGTTTTAAACTTACCGCTGACAAACACTTTAATATTCAATTTAATCGCTTAACCAAAGTTGGTGATCCGATAGATATTAAAGATGCTGCAACGCGTTTGTATGTAGATAATCAAATTGGTAAATGTATGCAAGACATAGCTGATTATTGACAATTCATTGGAAAAATTTACAACTGAGCAGAATATAATTGCAAAGAAACAGTTTGATGAGTATAGTATATTTGTACATGGGAAAATGAACGAGCTGTTTACCGACATGAGGAAATCTATAGATGCACAAATGAGTAAAGTTAACACTATACAAAAAGACACTGAAAATACTTTAACCATAAGAATAAGTAAATTGGAACATTCAGTCGCAGAAGCTCTCGCGAATAAGTCGGCAGCAGATCCGCGAGGAGTTAAAGAGGAGAAAACATTGAGTGTCAGCGATGTAAAGCTACAAGTTGTTAACGAGCTTCATAAACCCGCCCGGCGAAATTTTCAAAGAAGGAAGACCATTATTAAAGTTTATGGCGATTTATGGCAAATTGATTTAGCTGAAATGCAGCCATATGCTCGAGAAAATAAAGGTTATCGATACATTTTCGTAGTAATCGATTGCTACTCTAAATATGTTTGGACCCGTCCTCTTAAAAATAAAACCGTTCGAGAAGATTCAATAGCAATGAAGGAGGTTCTCAAAGATTCAAATTATGCACCGTAACATCTACAGTCGGATCAAGGAACTGATTTTTATAATAAATATTTCACTAAACTGATGAAAAAATATGACATCATTCATTATTCTACTTTTAGTACCAAGAAGGCAGCGATAGTAGAACGAGTTAGAAGAACACTGAAAAATTGGCTGTATAAAAAATTCTCACTTAGAGGTAAATACAAATGGCTTGACATTTTACCCGAAATTACAAAATTGTACAATAACACTAAACATCGTACAATAGGAATGAAGCCAGTAAATGTTACAAGACAAAAACAAATAAGTGCATTCACTCAGCCAAAGGTTATACCTTTAAAATATAAATTTCATGTAGACGACACTGTTAGGATCAGTAGATACAAAGGTACATTCGATAAAGGATATATTGCCAACTGGTCCACGGAACTCTTCAAGATAGTCAAAGTAAATCTAACTAACCCACCTACGTATCTACTTGAAAATATGAAAAAGCAACCGATTAAAGGCAGTTTTTATGAAGTAGAATTACAAAAGGCTAAGAACCCCGATATATATTTAGTGGAGAAAATTTTACGTCATCGGAAAAACAAAATTTGTGTTAAATGGCTTGGACTCTCTAGCGAATTTAATTCATGGATAGATTCAGCTGATTTGGTTAAATCTCTTCTTTTAGTTTAAAATGTATTTTTCTATTTTATAATATTAAAATAAATCAATGTAAGTATATTTCTTGTTTTTTTTTCCATGTAAATACAAAGATGAGGGAAGAAACAATCATATACAGAACATATGATTAAAATATTTAATAATATATAAACAAATATTCAAGTTTTACAAAAAACAAAAAAAATGTGTACAGAAATTACATTAATAAATAAAATATATATACCTATAAACAATTTATTTACATATATATACAAATATGCAGAAAAAAATATATTACAATTAGTGAAAGCTTAGATCCTACAAACTAGTTATAAATACAAAACTTTATTTACATGTGTATATCAAGAAAAAGAAAAAAAAAATATTGAATTTGATGATTTCCCCATGCTAGCGTACTTATACCATCAGGTAAAATGTACCTTTTATCATCATGGGGAGATAGAGCTACTTTATTAATTAGTATACGTTTTATAGATTTAAATACACTTTGGCGACATAATTTTTTTTTTTTTTCAGCAGACAATCTATGTATGTCTGATGTTGAAGTCTTTTCACAACACATTTTTTCACTCCCTTAGCTTTTTTAATTATAGTGCGGGGGCCTACAACGAAATCATATAATTTCGAACGCAATCCAACAAATTCAGGCATGGGAACACCAGCATTCTCATCCTTGAATACACCCAATACTGCCTTATTTACCAGCGGAATACCATACGGATTATCTTGCGCATAATTGGATGTGTCGAATTTATCAATGTTCTCCTTGATATCGCTATAGACATCCTCGCACTGTATATTATAAACCAACGAGTCAGTATCTGAGTATAAAAGTTTTGCCTTGTCTCCATATTTTTCTTTAATAAACTCATAGTGAAACGAGTACATTGTTGTTTTCGATATGTCTAGTACGCTAAATCCCACATATATTGGTTTATCATATTTGCATTTTGTTTTGTTCATCTGGATGGCGATGCAGTTGTCATTAAAAATGGATAAGCTATGAAAATTCGGTTTAGCAATTAGTTCTTGAGCTCCTTTCATAGAAGTTAATGAGTCTAACATCAACGCGCTTTTCCACGGCCTCCATACATTTCCCAAAAATTGCATTATTTGCTAGTTTGTATGAATTCTTTTCGAAATCATTTTTCGCCTCTTGCCGTTTTTTGGTATTCAAATCAATATACCTTTTCAACCAGTCAGACTGTTTAAAAGATAGTATTCGATGAATTTTTGTTACTTGAATACCATGTTTGATGGCCTGGAATACGTTGCGATAATGCAGAACATACTTCTCATTATCCAATAGGTTTGGTATTAATTTTGTTTGTTTGCTTATACCATTCGGTGGAACCATGTTTTGTGGGCAGAATGGCAATTCATCATGCTTATCATGTAGCTCGTTTGGATAAGTAATATCTATTTCAAGAATGTAGCCGATTTCACTATCAAAATCCCTGCACTGAGTTAAAATATTAAAGTTGGCTATCTCTTCTTCTGGCATCCATTTAAACCCAGAATGCGGTAAGTATTGAGATAATGATAATCCGTACAAATTATTCGCGTCAAGGTATATTAAAAATCGAGGATCTTCATTAGCATTATACACTAAATGGCTAAATTCACTATCAGCTGCTTGTTCAGGCATATACTTATTATTAGCTACTGCATGGCGATGGGAACACTGGGAAACTCCACCTCTAATCGACTTTCTTATAAAATGCAGCATGTCGACATCTGTCAGCAGCTCAAGTCTCACCTAGAAAAATAACATAAAATTTATTTTAAAAAATATATATATATTGGAAATATAAAGAAAATTTTACCTTTGTGTATTTCATCATGGCCTGCCACGATAGACCTGGGAGAGTCATGAAGTTCCAGGTCTCCAAGCCATATATGTTCATGCAGACAGCTCTGAATGCTTCGAAAATATCGGTGAGAAGAAGTACGTCCGTTTTCAGGTATAGGTCAGAGTATTCCGCTAAATTCCTACATTGAAATATTCTCCATACACTCTTAGCGTGTTAGTAGTCCTCCTCACTGATAGCAGATTCTGTTAACGTGCTAAAGAATTTATCCTGCGGTGGCAGCTCCACGGTTTATTCCAATTTCTCATGTGAATCCACGTATTCATATGGGAAAACGCCTTTTCTCATAACCAGCTTAAACTTCTCATCATTCGGAAATGCCTTCCTACTTTCAACAAACTGATGATTCTCCAAGTTGTTAGCTAGACTGTCGAGACTGCATGCCATGAAACGAAATTAATCCAGAAACCTTAGTGTAAAATGGCGTTTCGATTTTTCATCGTCATGGCTTTCATCATTGCTGTTGTCATCAGCAGTGGCCGCATCCTTATCTTTATCATCGTCGTCTATTCACATTTTGGCGAAGAAACCAATATATTTTTCTTTATTTTTAGGAATAACAGTTAAGGATTTCGTCTGGGCTGCCGCCTCCTGAATAAATAAATGCACATCATAATTGCATATATTATGCAGAAATATTGGCACGAATCGAGGTGTGCGGTATTTTAAATTACATTGACCATGTGCTGGACCGCGATAGTTTCCTGAAATAAAGAATTTATGTAATATATTATGTACACATTAGTGAAAGTTTTTTTTTGTTTACCTGTAAAATGATCGTGATCTTTTACTTTCATAAGTGAGAGCATAAGTTTTCCATCTTTTATAATATGTTGAAACCTCTCCCCGCAAATAAAGCAAACGGTGGCGGCATCATGTCTCCGTCTCTCTTCAGGGCTGAGAGGCTTCATGGGAATGGGCTTGCTGAAACATTTTTTTAGATGTGTCGAACATCTGCTATCAACCATTTTATATATACGGCAGCACAATCTTTGCCCCTATATGTCTTCAAAATAGACAGAGAGTCATCATAGGAACACTTTATAAAATATGCAAAACTATGGGCCTCGTGAATGTGCGTATATATTGTATATTTGCCCTCAGGGTTTGGAGTGCAGCTCTGAACGGGTTTCAGTACTGCCTCAAAAACGCAGTATATAACAAATGACATTTTAAATGTGAGATGGAAGTCCTTAAACTCTAAGAAATTTTTCTCCGGCTCCGGTAGTATTGTACAAATCTTTTGACAATCACCTCGATTTAAATGCGCATCCAATCCTACCTTTTCCCTAAAAACACCAGGCATCCATCGCAAATATGTATAGCTACCTTATGTTTCGTTAACTAACTTTTAACTAGCCTAGACATATTTTTAATCCAGCAATAGTGCCCCTCTTCACCATCACCATCCAAGTACAGCATATTCACCTGAAATAATAGAAACATTGAATTCAGATATAAATAAATATTTTAATTTAAAAAATATACATACATGAGTAGCTTTCCTTTGCTGGGTATGGTGCAGTGGTCCCACGACAGAGTATTTTTTCTGCCCTTTCTCCAAACCAAAAACATTTACACTAATTCTAGGGTTTTGCTTTTCAAACTTCGCAATATCCTAAACACTAACAGGAAAGGTAATGTTATCCAGATTGAGCTCATGTAAAAAATCTCTGTACTGAGCAACACGTTCACCATCGTAGTCAGCTGGATGCAAGGCGCTGAGTATGGTCCAGACGAAATATTTATTATCTGAAAATAAGTCAGAGCATATTAGTTTTATAAACAATATATATATAAAAAAAGTAAATACCTGAATTTTGTACATTTATAATCGCCTTTTTGTCAGCAATTTCCTTGGGAAGAGGTATATAGCTAGATGCTCGCAGCGGATTATATTTGGCAACAGATATAGTAAGCATATAAGGCTCCATCCTGAGTCTTTCCCCTATGGTAAGAGAAAAAAAATAGTATAATTCGTTCGTTTATGATGGACTGCATCAAACGTAAAACTTTTTCCTTAATTGCTAGGAAAAAATCTTCGATTGAAGCCGAACTCAGGTCTGATACATCTCCATGTCTCACTCTATACGAAGCAATTCTGTTTTTAAAAGCTGTTTGCATCACCTCCACACCTTCGCTAATTTGCGTAGTAGCACATTTTTCCCTATGATTAAGACTTCTGCAATGTGCCACCATTCTCTCCCTCGGTATGCTTAAATTACATTCTTTGCAGATTATCATATTATCAACACTGCTGGTTGATGGCTCTATGCTACTAGTTGAGGCCCCCGCGGAATGTGTCCCCGCGTTGGCTGATGATGACCCTGCGTTGCTTGTTCTAACTGCATCTACCCCATGCATTTTTTTCATATGGGAATTTATGTTTGCTTTATATACACTCTTGATACCACACACTTCGCAGGTATACGTTTTTTCTCCTCACAATGTATGATTTTTTTTTTTTTTTTTATGCATTTATTTAACGTCGGCCTATTTCCGCTACTGAGGCCTAACACCGACGCCTGTAGACGAGCTACCCCCAACCAGGAATTTTGCCGAACCTCTTCCCTTAAGAAGAGTAGGGATCTTTTACTTGCCTAACATTTAATAGACAAGGGACCGACGGCTTTACATCCCCTCCGAAGGATGGTATATCTCCTATACAACCCTCGCCTAAGGTTGTATAGCTTCCGTGCATACACTGATATACAAACCGCTGGAAGATGGGTGAGGCGAGGACGTGGTCTTCGTTGGAACGGTCACCAATCCAACTACTAACCACGCCTAACGTTGCTTTACATCGCATATCGAAGTATGTACATAGTAAAGACGTACCCACGCTCGCCCCACAATGTATGATATTCATATGTCTCTTTAAAGCGTCCGTACGGCTAAATGTTTTATAACACATGCTGCATTTGAATACAACCATTTTCAAATAAAGAAATCTAGAAATCTAGTAATTGTACTGTTTTTTTTTGTCTTCACATATAGACAATTATAATCGAATTACATTTTATTACAAAATGTAAACAATTTAAGTTGCAATAATCTTTAGCCAAGTCGATATTTTAGAAATTTTTTTTTAAACTATGATAAATTTACTAAATTGAAACTATATTAAATAAACTAAATATATTCTTAGCAAATAAGTAAATTAAAAAATAAAAATTTAAAATATATGAGATGGAAAAAATGATTATTATTGAGTACAGTTGAATTCTATTAATGAAGTAGTAGATAAATTTACGTTGGTTTTTTTACTTTGCCCCTTGTATGTTAACGTATACCTCTTTTCAGAAGTCGTTATATTAGACATAATTTCATCCGTAAAACTTTCAGCCAACCTTTTAGGTAAAAAACTCTGAAAAACATCTTGATTGTCTTCTAAAGTAACTTTTATAGCACGTCCGAATTTAGTTTTCAATGACCTCATATCTTTAATATAATAGGCCTTATCAATAGTTAAATCTGAAATGCGCTTTTGTTCAAAAATGTTGCTAGTATTATTTGAAATTTCATTAATCTCGGCTAAGTTGATATTACTAGACATATTACAATAATAAATAATTAAAAAAATAAATATATGAAAAGAAAAAACAGTACCTGTAAAGCACAACACTGAAACTAATAAAATAATTGCACAATGAATTATAATTCACTCTGAAAATGTTCAGACTTGAAGCGCGAACTAAATGTGATGGATATTTTATAAAATTTGCTTTTATATTTTCTACGTTGTTAATAAATATTAAATAATCATTTACTAATAACTTAAACTAGTGCGTTAATTATCCTGTCCAAATTAGAGTAGAATTTCTAAATTTTCCCTAGATATCATTTGCATTTATTTTTGAGCAAATAATATCTTCTTATGTATTTTTTATAGACAATATCTTTCATTCGTTCGATGAATCACTAACACAAATTTATATTTAATTTATACATTTATTTAAAATAAAAATATATATCAGTAATTTAAATATAACAAAAAATATTCATATAATTATGAA
Source organism: Leptura quadrifasciata (assembly GCA_963675555.1). Taxonomy (NCBI): domain Eukaryota; kingdom Metazoa; phylum Arthropoda; class Insecta; order Coleoptera; family Cerambycidae; genus Leptura; species Leptura quadrifasciata. The sequence goes on from OY776678.1 coordinate 51,457,465, forward strand.
TTATTCTTTCTATTGCTCCTCTTCATCTGCACCATTTTCCACTTCATATAATTTATATTTTTGTATAACGTCATCCGGCAGAAGTCCAATTAAATGATCTTCTATGAACCGTTTTAAGCCAACATGCACCATCTCATTACAGAACTCATCTAGGTTTAAAATGTTGTAAAAATATTTATGACAAATAATGATTCATTCGTTATATGCAGCTGATAGTTCTTTCAATAATTGAATTTCTTCTGCATTAATATAGATTGAGTTGGAAATATATTCCTCAGCAAAAAAGCGTAGATTTTTTAATTCGTTTGATAACAATTCTATGTTAGAATTTAAATTTTCTATATTTTGAACGTCCATAGTATCAATCCACTTCATCAAACAAAACTAAACTGACTTAACTAGTACTCTTTTCTATTTTTAAATATGCCCACCACATACTGAAGTAATAAAAAAATGCACATATCTCATATCGCTAAAATTTAAAAATTCAAAAATAAGAAATAATTCTCATATTCCATTTATTTTTTACACAATAGATATTTTGCAATGATAATAACAAAAAAATGCGTTATGCATAATGTATATTGTAAAATGCTATGTTTTTTCTAGATATATATTTTGTTAGTAACAGAAAAAATATTCTAAAATTATGTTCCCTGAAAATACACAGGATGTATTTTTAAATCTAACCACTATATTACAGCGCTAGCAGTAAAACATGCTAAAAATTTTATTCCCTAAAAAATACGCCAGCTCATACGTCACATAACGTACGTAGCAATCATGTACAGGATGTTTTTTTTTAAATTCAACCGCCATAATGCTATGGTTACAAAAAAATATACTAAAATAATATTCCCTAGAAAATACACTAGTTCCGGCTCAGCAGTCATGCGCGAGTTTTTTGAAATATAACCACCATATTGCAGTGCTACCATGCTAAAATTATATGCCCTAAAAAATATACCAAATCATACGTCACACACCGCGCGCGCGGTAATGCGCATTGGCGAAATGTGGAATGTGGGAATATGGCGCCAGGAATCCCCATACACATCTACTCTCATGTCGTCATTATCTAAATGAAAAACTAAAAATAATTTTAAGAGAATCACTTATTCTATACCTTTTTAATTAAGGTCATATCGTCTATGATCATTGCTTAAATCAAATTAACGCTTACAGGACACAAAAGGTTCAAAATATGTGTGTAAGGTTAATTTTTAACTGGAAAAAGACCGATCATGTGTCCTATAAATTAAAATCCCTAAAATGGCTAAACGTGCGCCCTAGACGAAAACTACATCGCATGCTTCGTATATAAATTAAGTTGTATGAAAATCCCCCACACTTAAAAGAGCTACTGATTCCCAGATTTCATATTCTTGATCGCAACTTAAGGTACATAGAATATATAACGACTCCTCAACACTCGACCACATTCTTTAAGAAATCCTTTATGTACTCTGCCGTAAATTTATATAACACCATCCCTGCTAGCATCAAGAAACTCTTGGTTAACTCTTTTAAAATTAATTAAAAAACATTCCTTCTTGGACACTGAGCAAAGGTATAGAAGTAAAAATACGTATTTGTTTTTTTATTATTTTGTATTGTCAATTGCATACTATTTACATATTGTGTATATATTATATTTATTTGTCTAATTCCTTTGAAATTTTTGATGGTTGAGTAATTGAGCAACCCCTAGGCTGGACTGCGCCATATGTTGTTAAATAAAGACACTTTATTATTATTATTGTAAAGGTTAATAGTTTATGTTTTAGAATTAATTTATTTCCATAGTAACGCATTATAAATTCACAATGCTGTTATAGATATTCATAATAGCCTTCTCTCATTTAGTGTATCTTAAAATAGTATGATTATTGCAAAATAATGGACTATCGGGACATTAATATATTACCGCGAATTTGACTAAACCAAAGGAATGCTAATTTATATAAAACTATTACCTTGGGTACTAGAAACGAATTTCCTCTCACGTTTGTTAATACTTACTAATCCTTTAAGACTTAGATTTCCTGTTATATTACAGTATCTACGTCCTTCCGGAGGGCATCCAGTGGATTACTTATCATTAAATATGCAGGGTGTGTTATATAATACAGAGTTTGTAATTCCTGTATCACATGGCGCCAAAGGAATCCTTTCTGTTTAATAATTTGGGAACTCGGGCACCACCTTACCATTCAGCTTAACATAATTATTATTAAACATTAAATATCATTATTCTCAAATTAATGGGACCGACAAACACGTGATATTAATTCTCATTTCTTTTAACTACATCGGCTTGTTTCTCAATTATATTATTGTCACCCTAAGTATGCATGAGCTTTAATCAAATAAAAAAAAAATGGCTGAACAGCTAAGAAGAATATATAAATTAATGAAGCAAAAACGTACGTCAGGCTACCTAAGACAAATAGGGACTCCAAATATGATCTAATTGCAAATATTGAGATGCTGTGTTCTTATTACTTTTTTAATTATTTCTCATTGGCAGGTTACAGAAGGTTTGCTAAATTTTCATTGGTAGATAATTTAGTTTAGGTTTATTTACAAGTGTCACATTACATACATCTACTTCTGTACTATCTTGATCCAAAGTTAGAGATAGAAATTTCCTAACACTATGTATATCTGTGAAGTGGCTTTATTCGAGTCATGCAACCCGAGCTCGCCTCTTTATTAATAATTATTTTTTTAGCTTGTAGTAACTATGAATTACTGAAATGAAACTGTAGACATATGTAAACAGCTAGTGTAAATTTTTAGTGAAAAGGATAATTATTAGATTATTAACAAAATCGTAAATTGCAAGAATTTAAATATCTCGGCAAATATGCATGATAAGAAAATCTGTTTGTACACTTTCCCCAAAAACGGGAATTCTGATTTTCAATATAAGATTGGATTCTTTGATGTCAGATAGAGGAAATTTAAAAAAATATATACTTACTGTTGATTTTAGCTCAACTGCAACTCTTGAAAATGGTATTAACAGCAACTCTTTCACAACAGCTCTTAAAAAATATTTCGGCCCATGCAATTTTCTTACTGTTTATCATTTTTATTAATATTACTTCCTGGAAAGTACAATTCAGACACAGCGGGCAAATGAAAGACGAAAATTTAGTAAAAAAATGTATTTTGATTCTTTTCAACTTGTATATTCGACATAAAAAAGAAATAAATCAATTAATATAAAATTGTATAGGGTGAGTTGAGGCGAACCTCGTGAAACGTACGTTCTAACTACCAGATAATGAAGGAGCGATATTTTTTATGGCAGTCGTTTGTAAGGTTTTTGCTATAAATAGGTTAATTTTGATGTTTGAATGATTCTGTTGATAAAGGATTCCGCACACTCACCCTGTAAAAATCGCTTTCGGTCAAATTGCTTCAAATTCTAGTATGTCGTATATTTCGAGGTCCTGATCAAAAGTCTCCAGGGACACGGCGCTCCAAATGCCTTACTTTTAGCTGCAGAGCTTTGAGATCTTTGAAAATGGCGTTTTCAGCATATGTTGAAAGCTATATATAGGACTGTTATAAGGGCCATTTTGTGTGTATGTGTTTGTGTGTGTGGGTGAGTAGTGTTGTCGCGCAAGCGTGTTTATTAACCTTCAATTATTAGTGAATTGTTGAGATCTATCTAAAGGGGTTGGTGTGCTGCATCCATAATGATATTCAATAGAGAAATTGAAGGCTAATGAACATTCTGTTTATACCTAGCGTACCCAAGATAGTACAAAACATAAGCGCATGTGCCAAGTGTCCTGGCCTCTGTCTTGCGGGTACAATAATATCCATCAACCAAGGTATTATCGTGATTTTCATCCATACTCTCTGCTACATTTTCATTGTATGAAATGTATATCTTGTACTTGGACCTGTTCCTGAATCTAGAAGAACCCCCTTTCATTCATTAATTCATCGATCTGGAATTCTTTATTTTCTTCTCGTTGCAACTTTTGTTGAATACATGATGGTCCCAAAGATATTTGATATATACCGAATATGAGATTTCTCAAATAATCCAAGGAGAGTCAGGGAAAAGCAATATTATCGCCTTCTAGTCTAGTCCATTGACCTCTCCTTCTCTGAAGGTTGTCGATTTCGACCCTCGCTTGGACAACATTTGGTTCACGGGATTTATTCAGCATTTTCCTCGCCATGTGCACATCGGCACCTGTCATGTGGATAGGGGGATGAAATCTATTTAATATGCTACCGCTATAGGGTAAAAATGAGATTCTCGACATGTGGCACTTCAATAATGTTATCAAAAACTTGAACATGCTCTTTATATGACCGTTCCTGAATTGGATTACCCACCTTGTTTTCGTGATCAAATGAGTCTCATTTGCTTCTTCAGTAGTGAACTGCGTCCGACCTCGGATGAGTACGTGCGGCATTCTATAAGAAATGTTCAATGCCTCAAGGTAATCTCCTGCATCGCTATAACCGGGATCGACTATAAGAAAGTCTCCTTCCTAAAACCATGCTCGAATACCATTCCCATCCTTTTTGAATTCATTGATCAACATTTGAGCATGATTATTCCCGCTGTCAGAAAAGTAAGGTCCGTGAACAGCAAGAATATATCCATCTGGAGCAACTATTAGCCCTGACTTTATCAAGTGACGACCTTTATGCATGAAGAAGGATTGTCGTAACGTGCGAAAGTTTGAACTCTTGTTAATATAAGAATATGTACCATCCACGCAAGCAATCACTTTTGAAACTTCAAGATTGGGATTAAATAATTCATTCGCATAAGGAGTAACATGTCTGGCAATATAGTCTTCCCTAGTTATAGCCTGATATCCTACATTTTTAGTGGCAAATCTCTGTATCAACGACTTTCGTACGTCGGCATCTGCCAAGCTGACCGCTTGCCGGGACGAATAGCGGAATATAACTTTGAGAAATTCATCTGATATTTCTTGACGCATTTTACATAGAAATGTTAGATCTTTTTTATAAACATGTCTCATTTTACCATTTTCTGTGACTGGATCACAGTACGTTAACTGATCCTTTATCAGCAATGTTAAGCAGTTAAAATCGGCATCATTCAAGTTAGTTTCATCCGAGAAATCAGGGATTTTGGTTGATACTTGACGGAGACCTTGCAGAAAGGATTGCAATTCCGCGCCTTTAATGACTAAGGTCTATTTACAAACCTGAAACCTGGTAGTAAAGCAATAGTTACACAGGCTACATCATCTAAATGCTGCTGACAAGATCTCACTCCCTTGGGAATGTAGATATCCCGATTGACAAAGATTCATAATCTTGTTTCTAAAGTCAGTCTCTGCAGATCAGCAATAGCACAAATAAAGCATGTATGGCTAGACGTTTGTGTCAGTACATTCAAAAACAAACGGGCAGGATCCAATTTAATAGCGCTGATCTCTTCCATTATTGATCGATTACAATTAAGGCACAATCTCACTAAATCATTCATCTCGAGAGGGGGCAAATTCCGTTTTGCCATGGCGATTTCTCTTTTATTTATGTTGGCGTCACCGTCGAGCCGACTTAACTGTCGTAGAGGTAAAGTAAGATTGCAAACAAAACAAGGACGCATATTCTGATATGCCATATTTTCGTCACTTGACGGTGAAAAAAAAAATTTCTATGCCTAAGGCAGTCAAATATAATTAATCCGTCAATAATGACAGATGATAAAGAAAGTCAAAATATGATAAAAAAAGAATATCTAAGTGCTGGATAGAGGGACGAATTATTTTTAAATTGTTCCATTAATGAATTGCGCTTTTAATCATGTGTTACAACATAAAAGAATAGCACTTAACTACAAAGTAACAATTTTCTTTATATTGTAAAAAGGCAAACTAATTGAGAAAATATGTTTTCAGCAGTATTAATGAAAACATAAAAGATCTATCTTATTACTTGAATGAAATTATGGATGCAACACATCGACCAACGAAGATAGATCTCAACTTTCCACGAATAATTGAAGGTTAATAAACACGCATGCGCGACAACACGCACACACCCATACACACAAAATGGTCCTTATAATAGTCCTAAATATAGTTTTCAACACATGTCTCATTGATACTGCTGCAAACGCCATTTTCAACGATCTCAAAGCTCTGCAGCTAAAAGTAAGGCATTTGGAGCGCCGCGTCCCTGGAGACTTTTGATCGGGACCTCGAAATATACAACATACTAGAATTTGAAGTAATCTGACCGAAAGCCATTTTACAGAGGTTAGTGTGTGAGGTTCTTTAGGTTGTTTCGAAATTATGGATATAGTATGAATTTTCTCAGAATTACTTTTGAAAAATTGTTGTTTTTGACTATTTTGAGTGTCTCAAGGATATTTTTATTGTGTTTTGACTTGGTGACCTTGAAGACCGAATTTTTTAACAAATTATAGTACTTTTGAACTTGACTATATCGTTAATGTGTGAAACGTACTATAACACTTGTGAACACGAAAACACTGCGTTGGAAAAATAAAAAAATTGGTGCAGTGGTGAATGAGAGCTGAGACCCTAGAGGGCATTCGTGCACTTAATTTTGATGTAAGAATCCTTTTGGTTCGATTTCTGTAGTTGTAGTTACGGTCAATTGCTACACCCTGTATAATGTGGTGTGGAACTGTCACTTTGTTTTAAAATTTACCTTTGTTTAGCACTGTATAGTCTTTTTGAGTTCTGACAGGGTCAACGACTACGCCCTGTATATGGTTTTCTTGAAAAAACAAGACTTGATTTAAAACGGAACGAACAAATTATTTATTTAAAATTTATGACTGAATAGAGTTTAAAACGAACGGTATTTTATTTAACAAATTTGACGGCATAAATTCAGTCTGTAAAATTCTTGAAAATATTTATTAGAATGTCTGTATATTATTCTTCTGAAAAAATTCACTTTTTGTTTAAAATTGTGTGGGCCGCGAAGGCGAAAAGGGTTTTTAAAATTAAAAGGGACCATTTAAGGCGAAGACTTAAAACTAACTCTTTTTAACCAGGTTTCGGCCTCGGAAGCTAGATTGAACAGCGGGTCATGAAAAGTATGCAGGGTCAGGGAATAAGAAAGCCTAACCAGACGTAGGGCATCTACAACTTTAGTTAAATAGCCCGGAAGCACTAGCAAATCAGCTTATTACATTTAAAATCGCTTTTAAATAACTTTTTTCACTAAACCACTTTGCGAATACTTAAGTAAGTTTCGTGTCCCGTTTTAAAACGTCTGGAAAAGCTGGATATCGCTCCGTGCGGGCGAGGATGAGTCATCGATTGCTAAATACTGCGTAATACTTGAAAAATTGAAATTTCGAAAATGAAAGTTATATGGAAAAATCGGTAATGAAAAGGGGAATATTTTTATATAAAAACGAAGTTGATATTTAATCGGGTTTGGAAGTTATTGAAGTTTGATTGATCGAAAAATTAATAATCTGAAACGACCCCGTAGAGAATCACGGAGGTCCTATGTTTACTTAGTTGAAACGGTATGAGAATGTTCCCGATAGAGGTGAGGTGGCAGGAAATAAGATATGAGAATGTTCCTAATAGGCACGGGTCGAGTTTAAGCGGAGATCGGTTGCAAAGGGAATCAAGATATTGTATGCGATACGAGGGGTAATCAAAAAGTGGTGAAATTTAAAATAGCAATCAGGTTTAGAAAGTTAAGACTCGAGGTACGGAACGTGGTTTAATGTATACGGGGGTTGTCAAAAAGTAATAAAATTTGAAATGCGAATTAGTTGCAAGATTTTATGAAATGGATTAGAATGTTAAGTTTTAAGGTATGGAACGTAGTTTGAAGTATACGAGGGGTTGTCAAAAAGTAATAAAATTTGAAATGTGAAATGTGAAGAAGTTGATGAAATGATTCAGAATATTAAGAATGGAAGTACGGAACGTAGTTTGTAGTATACAAGGGGTTGTCAAAAAGTAACAAAATTTTTGAATGTAAAATGGTTTATAGAAAGTTAACGAAATTAAGTAAAACGTTGAAATTTTAGGAACGGATAGTGATTTTGGCCTTGTTAATTAATATACGGGGCTGTATTTTTAAGGCGTGTTTTTGTAATACATCTTTTGTGAAATGACTAGAATGAATGTTTAAAGTTTGATATCAGTGAATTTACGTTATTTTTGAATTATCAAGTGCTTGTGAATTTTTTCAGATTTTTTTACTTTGAATGTGGTTTTTCGGTGTAAACTGTGTCTGGTTGACTTTTTTATATGGTTTGCCATGGTGCATAAATTGGTATGATTTTTTGATTAATCTTAAAAATTTTTGTTTTTGATTTTTGACTTGTAGGGGAGATACCCTACAACACTTGAATCAGTCACCCGACTAAGTACTAAACGCGCCTAACGTTGCTTTACATCGCGTATCGTGTATGTACATAGTAAAGACGCTCGCCCCCTGATGTAATATTTAAAAAATAAAATTTCCGTGTTTCTTCAAGAACCTTGTGTTTAATTTTTGAATAAAAACTCAGCCATTAATAAAAATAGCTCAATTTAAAATGGGTACTTCATTCTGCCTGACCCGTTAGTTTGATTAAATCAAAAAAATATAAATGTTCTCTCTCTCCAGAATTATAGAATGGCCTTTACATTTCAAAAACTCATAGCCATTTTACATCTTTCATGAAACAGATCAACAATGGCAAATAAATGTGAGTTCTTATTTGAAGTAAACAAGGATCTATGGCATTTAAATAATACAAATCAATATATAAGAAATAGCTTTATTTCAACATAAGATATCAGTAGCAGCCTAACAGTAGAGTTCTATTTTTTACATTATAATAATAAGCGTTAGTTCCTTTATATACAGAGAGATAGGAAGCTTAAAGCAAATGTTCGTAGAAAAGGGGCTCAGTGTGTGTTAGTCGCGGAAAGCGACAAACATACTTATTTTTTTACAAACTTTGCTTGGCTTCATCAAAATACATAATACTGCGTTTATTTTTAAAGTGTATCTACATCGAGAAAGTATTTACATCTATTTACAACTTATATACAATGAAACAGCAACTAGAAATTATCTGCCCTCATTTTTTACGTCATTTTCTTGGTCGTTTGAACCGGATAGTATTTCTAGTCATATTTGTGCAAAAATAAAAAGTGAAGGCAGAACACGAAATATTTCTTGGGTTTACAATAGATTGGTAAAAAATCTAATTATTTATTTATTTTACTTTAATTATGATTGAGAACGATTAATTTTGTGAAATTTTTGGTTAATATATTTTCTTATTGGCCTACTAGATATGAATCTGATATCTGATCGTTTCTAAAATTTCAACATTTATTGAAGCATACAAGTAACAAGCCATCGTTCCTCAACACTCAGCCAGAAAAATATATTTTTCTTTTTTGTATTCGAATCTTATGAATGACTACTAATTTGTTTTTTTGCTAATACATTAGTTCTATTAATATGTATTATTCAATGATTTCGTCCACTGAGTACATATTCAATTTTTTATCATCATTCATAAATGCACTACTTTAGAAACATCAAAAGCGATGTAGACATGCATTATACATAAAAAAGTCAGCATTATTGCACTGTTTTCGTTTCTTGAAGCAGAGTAAGAACTATCGTGCGATAACTCCATTTATAGACATTCTTCGAATTAATTGATCATGGTTAACTATATGAAATTCTTCAAAATGAGGCAATAAACGTCACCTCATCAACTAGTTAGGGTGTAGTTATAATTATTATCATGCCCTGTGCGATTTTTATTACATATACCTTTAAAACAATTTCCATGATGATAGCGCTTCAGAATATTACCATAATTGATTAGAAGCAATAGCAATGACAACAATAACAACATTGGAATTATGCCAATGGGTTAGTTAATTTTATATATATGGAAATCAATATCCTTCAAGATAAAACTGTTTTAAAAAATATTCACAAAATTAATTTATGAGAAATATATTTTGAACATGTTATAAGTGTCTCTTTAGAATTTTAATATTTTTTACAATTAAAATACCCTGTGTAATATTTTCTTTATTAGTAGTCAATAATATATACATTTCCTTAATATATACAAGAATTTATGATATATACAGCAATATGTCTTATTAGAATAATTTAAAATCTAACCATACATTTTTGGAGAACTTTACAATTTCTTACCTAACCTTACTTTAATATTGTACTTAAACAGCCCATATCTTACATATGTCTTTTATAATACTAATTTAATTAAACTGAGAAAACGTAATTAGCTAAATCAAGTATTCCCTAAGTTTTACAACAATCACAGAAAATATTTTGGAATTATTTGCTTATAGTTAGACCACATTAATAAGATTGTGAATAAGAAGACTATTTCAGGAACCAATTTCTTAGGACTTGAAAATTTTAGAATATATTTATTTTCCTCGGGTTTGCAAAGTTTGGAATGAATACTACTTCCAATGAGAATGCTTTAAAAATATATGTAAAATTTTCTCTACAAATCTATATTTACTCCACCAATACTTGACTGAAAATTAATGAAAATTTTACTTATCTTTAGGATGAACGACCTGCGTCAATGGTGGTGGAAAAGTGGTAAATTGGTAATTTTTAAGGGTCGTTTAAGTTTTAATTTATTTTGGAACCTATAAAATGCAAGTTCAGAACGAGAACGGTGCACTTTTGTTGTAGATGTTCAAGGAACGTTCAGTTCAAATTTCGTGAGAATCGGTTCACCGCCTTCCACGATATGTATATAAATATACTGGAAAAACGTGAAAAATTGATTTACGGCTAACTTGGCCAAAATTGAAGCGAATTTTATAAAATTTTAGAAGAAAGTAACCTATATAACCAAGAAATAGCCTGATAAATTTTGGCAAAAAACATTTACATTGCGTTTGGCCGCAATTCCTTATTTGGTCCAAATTTCACAAAATTTTCAAGACTCCCCAATTTGTCCAAATGGTCGAACGAATTTTTTTTTTGCCAAAATGAAGGTATTCTTACTTACTTTCACGTGATGTAACTAAAAAATAACTCTTTTTTAATTTAGCCGATTTTTTGTCATTTTTGGTATGTTCATGCGCTCGGCGATTTCCCGTCATTTTCGGTACGTATGCGCGTACAAGTATATGTCTAATTATTCATTATAAAGATTACAATATTAATAATAAAAAGTGATTGTGAGCAGGTTTGAAATTCGATTTAAAAAACTCTCGTAGGTAGGATATAATTTTTATTCGAAAATTTACTTGATTTTTATTAAACTTTTTACATTATATTGATTTTTATTTTATTTTTTCATGTTTTATGTTTCTAGTAGTTGTACTAGATGTGCTACTGCAAGAAGTGTCTACTTCCGAATCGGTAACTGGAGTTTGGAATATTTCTTCACCCTCATCATCGCTAAAATCGTATACATCTGAGATATTATCTGAAGTACCAAAATTTACAGGATATAATGAACTTATGCCGATAAGGACTGATAAAGCACCTCTTTCTAATGAATTACCCAATATAAATGCTTTAAATCCATTGGCGTCACATGCAGCAATTTATGCCGCAATGGAAGGATTACTTTGTGTCAAAACGCAGATAATATTGCTGACGAAACTGTGGTTGATGAAGAGCCTGAGTAATTAGAAATTAGTCTTGATATTTATGATATTGAAGAATTCGGAGATGATAATTATGAAGAAGATGTTTGTATTATCACAAAATTTGAACTGAGCGTTCCTTGGACAACGATAAAAGGGTATCGTTCTAGTTTCTTAACTAGCATTTTAAATTTTCCACGAAAAAAGGGTTAACCCATCTACTCAAAGTAGAAAACCCAGGGTATTTTTAGTTTCACCAAAACAAACTTATTTTTCTATGTGGCGTTGCTCCACGTAAAATGTTCTCTATCCCCTTATTTTGGGCTATTTTTACTCCACTATATAATTTCTAGAATGTTTGTGTATTTTGGAATGTAAAATACTGGTAGCACTGTTTGTCCACCGGATGGTTTTCGTCTGTTTTATGCTGTTACGCTGAATTAAAATATTTAAATAATATATAAAATTATTTTTTATTTGTTTATTTTCACAGGGTAAATAAAAAAATTGATTATTTACGGTCAAACTGGCCGCGATATGAGCTAGTGTTACTAAACTGTTCTATGACAATTTTTGATTTTATCATTTTATTAGACCTTAAATTAATTTTAGCATCCATATGTCTAACCTATAGATATGTTTGTTAAACTATCAATAATTTTGTAACTAATATGTTAACTAATTTGGTTTGATGATTTGTTTTAATTCTGATTGAACCGTTATAGAACTATTCTGGAATTTCGCAGATGTAATGTGTATAAAACTTAATTCGGGAACTGTTTCGAAACGTTAGAAATCAAAATAGAATTTTGCCAAGATTTTTTTCCATGATATTTTCGTACCTATTGATTGGTTAGAGTTAGAGTATCAAAAATAAGAGTATAAATATTCAAAAATAAAAACGGAATGCAAATTTGCTTACCCAGACCAATTTGATTGCAAATTAAATATATCTCAGCAATATAACAAATTGTAATTATAATAGGAAACTCGTCAGTTTTAACAACAATTTGCGAATAGTAATATTTTTTGAAATATAGGAGTTTCAAATAGGTAAGCGATAGCGTGATGCATTCCAACTATTCTAAACCGATTCTGAATCGTACCAGCTAAAATTTGAAACTTCTGAGAATCGGCCTAGAATCGTTATGACCTAGTTCTTAAAAGAAGCAAAACATCAAATATTAAATTCTTAATCATTTTTTAAATAACCAAAGCACTAATTGATGATTGTATATATCCAAACGCTTCTAGAACTATTATATGTAGACGGAACCAAAACCAGCCGTTTATGTTGTAAAGGTGAAAATCGCATTTTGTTTAAAATATTACGGCGCATTTAATCCCATGGAAATTATAGAGTCGGTATACCAAAATTGCTATCCAATACTTCTTTGTAAAACGTGGATATATCCAAAATGAGATCAGTTGACACTGTAGATATTCCGTGATACTCCAGGCATTAGGGAATTTTATCTGGAAAAATTCATGGTAGTTCTGGAAATAGGTTTACTTCATGTTTTTTTGGCTAACTGAATCCAAATTTTTAACTTCATACTAAAAATTCCCCCCACAACCCCCTCAACAAAAATTGTTTTTCTTTACAGTTATTTTTCATTTTAGAGAAAAAATATCCAGATAATTCAGAAATTAGACAAAATTTGCAACAAAAAAATTCCTTTGAGATTTTGATGTACGATGAACGAGAGGGGAGCGAGTGGGCCCCGAAGCATACGCTTCGGATCCGCGCGCGTATTTAGGTATCATACGGCTGAAAATATGTTATTTTTACACGCTTTTAGCGGCAGTGATTTACATCTGCGATTTTCGGCCACGGCAAAAGCAAATTAATCAAAATCCTCGTCCGAAACCCAGAATTGCATTCTCTCACTCAGCTGTTCCGGACTCCAAATGCAGATCCACAAGCTATCGCAAAAGCTGGTAATAATTTTTCGCTTCGTTTGTATGGTCGCAAGGATGAAAATATAACTGAACGGTTTTAGACATCAGTGTTTTATCAAGACCGCGTACAGCAATAAACACAGCATTGCCTCTTTGCCCCAACTGAAGCTGCTGCTGCGCAACACTCCTTCAGAACGTACCACCACGTTCAACTTTAGCAAGGAAATGTTATCGAACCAGAAAAATTGGGCTGGAAAAAACTTGTAAGGACTTTCTCCTGTCACTACTTTGAAACCTCTGCTCCACCAAAACTTTTCTCTTGCAGGCGTAAAAAAGGCTGCCGCGGCGCGTGTACCTGCAAAAAACGCAGGTTCTATCATGTGCCTCGAGTGCTAAAATTTATGTGAGAATATTCCTAAAGATAACCCCTGGGATCTGGATGAAGATGATTCGCAAGAAGTGGAACTCGATCTGTTAACCAAGAAGATGGATCAAGGTGAGGAAAGCAATTTGGAGGAACCATGTGAACCTGAACCTCCAATGCCCGAAAACGCGGACTAATTGTCAGACACTGATGAGCTTATCCCCTGGCGTCGGTGATTGGCCTTGGTAGTGGAAATAGGCCGACGTTAAATAAATGAATAAAAAAAATGTTTACAAAATGATAGTGTAAAGGTTAGATTTAGATTTAGTTTTAACATTTCTCAGGTTGGTACTCTGACATCCGAATTGTCGAAATGTCAGTTTAACTCATTTCCTCTGTTTTGAGTTAAAATGGTTATAAATATTACCCAAGTACCTTCAAACTTACTTTTTGAATCAAGAAATTGAGCTCAAAACTTTGCTAAGTGATTAATTTAGTTTAAAAGGTACGTGGTTGCTACTCGGTTTGGTACCGAATCAAAAACTATATTTCACACATATTTTCAATTAATGTTTTGGACTATTTTGGTAAGGCTATCGATTTTGGATACAGAACTTGCGAGCTGTTCTGTTTTTGGATTATTTGGATTTTGGACTTTTGGATCATTTGCTATTCTTTGATTATTATATTATATGATTTTGCCCTTTACGGTAGAGAAACATATTTAATTGTAATTGAAAATTTCCCATCTGGATTTTATTTAACGCTGAGATTTGTGAAACAAGGGCCTCTATCAACAAAGAATCCTTCAAATCTGGAGAGCTTGGAAAATCTCCTAATTATTGTAAAGGTAAGTAATTCAGATTATATTATCTTTTTTTCATTGTAAAATTGTTTAAACCACCAATTCTTTTTCCTAGTGTTAGCCGAGAAAAACCCTGACGCTGCTGTATTCTTCATACTTATTTTATTGTAAGATTTTTTTACCTTTCTAATTTTTACTGTACTTTGAATATTGTTATAATAAAGTGTTTTGTTGTTACTTGTTCTTTGTATTACTCGCTCTCACTACAAGGATTCGTAAGATCTGGGACCTCGTTTGTCTTTACCTGACTTTAGGTCATAATAATTTTTGGAGGCTCGTGCAGGATCTTGTGAAAGTAACAATAAAAGAAAAATCAGTTTCACCTAATAAGAATCATACTAATTTAATTTTTCTAGGTACGCTTTTTCACTAATTTAGAACCTGGAGCGAAAGACACACTTGTTGGTTGAGGTATTGTTGAAATTTTTGTAAAAGGAACCACCTTGAAGACAAATCTCAGGAACTTGGTAAAACTTTACCTAGTAAGCCATCTATAGGCGCAAAGCTTAAAAGTGGTAATTTGGATAGAAAACTAGAGCGTGGTGAGCTAGAATTTCTTTGATGCCGCTCCACGATGGATTGTATCAAATATTCATACTAGAATCGATGTGACCTCTGTCAAAAAAGAAACCCTTCCTTCTATACATCTTTTTTAATATCCAGAAGATATTAATATACGTACAGATGGTTCAAAATGGAAATTGTCCACGTCAGGATTAGTATAAGAACCTGATCTCTATTCAATATTAAATGCTTTAAAATTCTGTACTATTTCCAAGCACCGGAACTTCTCTTGGCTATTCTTAAAGTATAAATAATCCTTTCGATACTGACCTCTTGGTCCCCGATCTAGTTTCAAATGAAGCTGCAAATATAGAATGTCTCATTATATTTTAAACTTGCACGATATTATGAAAAAATGTCCAAGTCAATAAGACCAAGTAATCCTAACACATCAACTTCCCTCTTATGCCTTGTATTGGTAAGTGAGTACTATTATACCAGCATTGCAATTCAATGGTTATTAATTACACTACATATATCAATAGTATTATTTCCCACCAGAATTTCAAAATATAAAATATATTAAGATTCGCATTATCTAATACCAACACATTAATTTTATAAGGCATATCAGCTCCTATTGTAAGATATAACCTTGAAAGGAAATGCGGCAGATAACCTTAGGTATTTGAAAAAAAATGCTATACAGACGACAAACAAACAAACAAATTCTTTACCGTCATGGTTGAGGATCATGGTCCTTTGTTAAAAAATCTTTTTCATAACATATTTGTTGTACATTTTAATTATTCGAATCATTTATTCCCAAGTTATTTATCCTCTGCAAAACCCAAAAGAGTTTATTTTAGGTATTAAAATATGTTAGTTCGTGTACTGTCCAATTTGAATTATTACGTGCCATGTATGGCTATACCGCAAGAACGATTCAAGATATCTGCATAACCTTGTTCATCTGGGTTAGTATGCAAATTTCGAAGTGCTAATATTGAATCTGACTATGCGTCGCGACGCAGACAACATTTATTCCCTTAGTGTCGTGCAATCTGTTTGCTATTCAAATCAATAATGGTTTATTATTTTGTGTAATGAATTTGTAATTTATGAGGGATACGTTTATTTTTATTTTAATATTATCGAGGTTATGGCCATTTGCTTTCAAATTAACTGCGATAGTCGAGTTACACCTTATCATGGATGTTTTTTTATAATTATAGGAAATATCAATATCTATAAATTCTTCAACTTTAAACCTCATATTACTCTATTTCAGATATTAAACACTAAAAGAAAGCAGAAGTCTTCATACTGCTACTTACAAGAATCAAATATTTGATAAAGAATCTATCTATATTGATGGTGTGTTATGCATATGTATGCCTTGATTTTAAATGGCCATTATTTTTTAGTGACAATCAAAAAATGCTTCGTACAATATGTGTGTCAAACTAAACCATTTTTAGAGAAAAAAATACAAACCTCTGTTCTGGGCATACTAAAGTCTCACAAATAAACATTCCCTGCCAATATCTTTTATATCGGACTTTCATGTTAAAGACGGACTCTGGTCGCACAGTTCGCGGAGTCGCACGATCACCTAGATTAATCAATTGGATATAATTTAATTTAAGAAACATAGTTTTCTCAAGATTTCATGAAGCAGCTCCTAAACAAGAAAATTCCTTTTTATCTTATTAAAATCAATTCAATTTAAAAGGGAGTGTACCACTGATATCAACGTTACCAGAATTCAATAGGATCACAGACATATTCTAATTATGAAATCATTTTTACAGATGGTTCAAAGGCAAATAACGGTACTGATAGTGATATTACTCCTCTTAGAAAATATCACTCGCTATCAAACAATACTATAAGGTGCAGAATTGCAAACTATTTGGAGGGCAGTGTTGCGGACCTGTTGCATATGCGACCCGCGATACGCTATTGCGTTTTGTGGGCCGTATAATAGCAATCGCACCAACGAAACGTCTGTAGCTGAGTTTCTGTTGCCGTCCACGAGCGACGCGAGTCTTCCGGCTGGTTCAGAGAGAGAGAGAGAGAGAGACGTTGTGTTGGCATGTACACGGTTGATGATTCCTGAAAACTTGTGTTATTCAAGGCTTCCTTGTGGATTTTGGAATTATCAACACCAAGAAAATTTCCTCCATCTGTTATTGTTCTATTGAGCAGAATATTTTGTTGTTGGGAGCGAATTTTAACTGCTGGTGCAGAATTTAAGTGTATAGGTGAGTTAACCTCACTATCGCCATATTACCCAATCTCTATCCACGTGTTTCGCAAATTTACAGGCTTTCCTTTGGAAGTATGTCGCTGGTTTGTAAGACGGACCCGACCCCATTCATTCAGCTGTAGCTTTCTCTAGGAGTTCTGGTGGATTCCTTCCCTCAATAGTAAGAGATAAATTATATTTATTTTGTGGGTTACGTCAGATTTAAATTGCTCTCATTAGGCACGCTTCACGTGCATTTCCGACCGTGCAAATTAAATCGGTATATCTTTAGGGTTCCACGGACGGGGCTAGAATGCCCACACGCACACACCAGGGGTAGAAAGTTCTATGGACGGGGCCCGAACGCCCATACACACCTACAGGAGTAGGAAATTCTACAGATGGAGAGGCTGTAATCGACCCCATCGTCTGGTCAATTCCTTTCTTCCCGACGACACCACCGTAGGCTGCAGTTTCTATATCTTCGAAGTCTGGGTATTGTACCACCCTAGATAAACGTGTTGTTTGCTCTACCGAGGACCACCTTCAGTGGTTCTGCGTGGTTAAATATATTTATATTTTTGCATTTTACGCATTTATATTTATTTAAGGACGTTCTCTAATGAGATCCGTTGTAGCCAGGTTTACGTTAACTTATTTATTACGTTGTAAACCAAGTGTAGCTACACGAGGCATCTTTATTTATGCTGTTACCTATTAATCGGAAAGTTAGCCACACCTTTTGAACATCGCCAGGTTTCATGCTACAGAACCAGACATTATTTTGTATATTCTGTAATATAGTGCATTTCATGTTTAAAGCTAGTGGTATTATTTCGTCTGCGACCTCTGCGAATGGAACCCTCAGCGATTTGTAAGTAAACTAATAATTTATAATAGTTTATGTTAACTTGGGCTTAACGCCCTGAGATAGTCTGAGTTAGTGAAATTTTATCGTGGGCACGTTACATCGCTTATCCGGGCTAGATAGTGTCTGTGATCTGCTACGCCACAGCAGCCCAAGTGAGTTTCCTTTCTGTAATATCTTGCAACCCTTACGATCCAACGTAATTATTTATTTATGCACTTGTAGAACGTAGCAACAGTGCTGTGTACAGATGTGAATTCCCAGCCATATAGGAATTAGAGGCAACGATTTAGTTATTACTGTAAAATTAGTTAGAGAAAAACAGAGAATATATTCTTATTCAATCAAACGATCTTAATAATCCAGTTATTAGAGACATAAAAAGGCATGTTTTGGTGCAAAAGGTTGAGGAGTTTTGACTCCTTTGGCAGGACTGTATACTTGGGGACCATAGTATGTGAGTTTGCGAACTCGAGCTGCTCGCACCGGCATCTTGGAAATACGACTCCTAACATCAGGTTTTGGTAGATAACTCCGTTTTCGTAGGTTTTAGAGAGAAAGTTTCTATACCTTTACCAGTTGTATTTCAGGAAATATTAATTTAATTTCAGAAAGCATCAACTGTATTTCAGATTAGTTAATTGTATTTTAGAAATCGTCAAGTGTATTTCAGATTAGTGAATTGTGTTTGAGAAAGTGTTTTTTATAATTGAGAAAACGTAATTTGAATTTCACATAGCGTTCCATATTCCACATAAACTGCATTACAACTTCTACATCAACATATCCATGAAAATGCCTTAACTACAATGTAACATAAATAAACTTATTTAAGTCAACTGACTTAAGCATCGTCTCTTTTTAAAAATTGTAAATCAGAATAAATATGAACTTAAAAGATAATTGTGCAATTTGTCGACCTTCAATGGCAATATATCTCGTTGAAAATTAACACCATGTCATCACCTACTCCACACCAAATCTGCTGAACCTATGATAAATATACCAGTTGCAATTTGCCCCTTGTGCAGAGTTGTTGTTACTGACAATGAACCTGTTATAACACAACGATATAGAAAACATACTCATTGGGATCGCCAGAGGATGGTAACATATGCCAATAGAGGGAACGATTGGATAGCTTTGGCAGTGAGTTTGGCCGTGAAGTATAAAACTGGTGCGATCTGGCAGAGACGTAATGTTAGCAAAAGGTGAAAAAAATCGAAGACTATGACTGAAGACGAAACAGACTTAATTATTTCATGGATAAAAGAGAAATGCGACTACACGATGAAACAAATAAAGGAAAAATATTGCAGACTTTTGAAAAAAATGTTTCTGTTTCTACATGTATAACTACTTAGACTGTAGGCACTTTACAATAAAGCAGGTACACAAAGAGCCTCTTACTATGAATTCTGAAGAAAAAAATAATACATGCGGACATGTTCGAGCTCTTAACATTTTCATACAGCAAGGTAAACAAATTGATTGGATGGACGAGACTTTAATTTATTTTGCCGTCGGACAAGGGACCGAGTTCGAGCTGATGTCAGAGCCTACCAGCATCAACACCTATTAGCATCACGTGGTCCCAATGTGCATCTAATAGGAGATACATCACCAGCAGATGTAGTAGCTATGGAGCGTAGAAGAGGATCTTTTACTTCAGTTTTAGCCAATGCTTGAATTAGGAGGCCTTTACAGCAGTGGGAGGACATGAGAAATCAGCTTGTAGTCTTAATTATTATTTGTGACAACGCACCTTGCCATTCAACCCTCGGGACAGTTATTAATCGTACGGCAGCAAGTACTTTACGATTGGCACCTTACTCCCCAATGTTAAATCCAATTAAATGATTTACTCGACCCGGAGCCTAAAATATAACGAAGCTGTTGTGAATAACATTTGCAATCAGTGAACACCATCTCGGACACTCTTTAACCAAGGAAAATTGATGTTCCTCAGTCTGCTGGATGAAGATGATTCGTTGATTGACACTATAGCCAATCTTCCAGAACCTTGAAGCAGATGTGGATGCTCTCGGTCTAGCTGGTGAACGTTCTTATTGACACTGTACGGTTGATTGTCTGCAAAGGACATGTTGAACTCACATCGCTACCAAATCTCTTGTGTTTAAGAACAAATTTAATTTCGCATCCTTGCCACCCACAAAAAATACAGTGAGGCAGCATTTTCTGCGACCGTACCATCAAGTCGCGATGTAGTGAGAGAGTGAAAAATACTCTGAGCAATATGGCTGGCAGCAAATGAAGCATGGGCTCGATGCTGTTCGCGTTAAGCCAGGAGCAGCCTCCGACGTCATTTCGACTAGAAACTTTCTCTCTAAAACCTACAGGAACGAAGCTATATGCAAAAAATATCTATTTTGGGCGCCATTTTTTCAAAATGGCGGCATGAGCGTCAGTCGCTCGAGGTCGCAAACTGGGACCACCAAATCTACATTCCTGCCAAACTTTAAAACTCCTCAACATTTTGCACTAGAAAAGTACCTAATGACTGGATTATAAGTATTATTTATAAAATAAATCTAATAAGAAAGGAATAGTAGTGTTAAGTTTATGTCGTTGCAAGCGTTTCTGGACCCATGCTTCACATATTGCCTTCTCTTTTGGAAATTAGAAATAAAGACTTTGCCATCTAAGATTACAATAAATCCTTCCCAGAACCCGCCGTGGAACCGATCGTGCAACCACTGCAAGGGTAAGGTGGCAGTTGCAGGATCAGGCGAGGTGGGTGTTGTTCGGTGGGTGATAAATATAACTTAAAACCTAACTCATTTTGAATAAACAAATTAAAAAGATAATAAGATTAAAAATTTTACAGCTAATAAAACAATAAAAATTTAACACTCGTAAATTTGTGCGCGCACTGATTTAATTTGGACTGCTAATACAGAAAAAATCTATACGAAAAAACCTGTTCCTACATGCTACAACACATATAATTATGTTTTAGGTAAGTACAGAATACTTTCTTAAATTTTGATCACGAAACAATTCTATAATCTATATAATGATAACTGCACAAACCGTACCAGAATTTTATTTTCTCATTCATTCGTTTGACAATCACTCGTGAGTTATAGCATAACTACATCATTGAGGACAGAGAAATACACGCGCATGAGTGCATTTCTTAAATTTTAGTACCATGAATTTAATGTGATAAATTTAACTTCAATTTCTGAGTATATTAATGGATTTCATAGACAAAGTATCTAATAGCAAAATTTATATTTATTTTCTATGGCATATTTTAACAAAATTAATGCGGGCGTTCGTTGCGTGTTGTGTGTTGCTATGCTTATTTCAAATCAGGCGCAAACGCAGTGTGAAATTTTGGTTGAAAAAAAGACAATATTTTATGGTTTGTATGTTAGGATCTTTTCAGCACAATAGAAGGTCATCAGTCCATGAGAACGAAGCAGCGTGCTGTACAATTCAAGCAAGTTTCAGATAGGGTTGTTATTTAACTGCATTCGAAAACTTGCTATATGTATTATAAGATAACCCAGCTGTGGTAGAAATATTAGAACAACGATTTGTTATATAATAGACTTTTTAAAATTTCATGTGATTAATACATTTTTAATATATCATGTTTATATTTTGATGACATACAGTTTTCAAAAACTTTCAAAGCTAAATACAATTATATGAAAACAAATGTGTGTGGTTGTATCCCTTTAAATCAATTTAACACCTGGTGACTTAAAGACGTTACAGGATATTTCAGAATTTAACGATAATAGGTCACGATCCATCTCGGATAAGGTTACAGCTAAGCTAAATTGGTCGTTAAACTAGGGAAACGGCCGGGGTGAGGAATGGATAAAATCTCCAGTAAAATTTAAACGGATAGACCAGCGTTTTAGATGTTAACGAATGATATATACTTTTAAATAATATATTTATCTATGGATTTGTATTTAATAATTAGTCTCGAATTTCTTTCAAAATATTTTGATTAAATTTAGAATATAAGTGTATTCGATAATCTGCCTTAGGATATTTGTACTCTAAGGATAATCACTTAATGACCACAGTAGTTTAACTTTCACTTTGAAACAGATGTCTTAATCAGGGGTGTCTGTTTCAGAATTAAAATTAATTCGCTGTTGTATGTAGCAATAAACTAATCTCAGTTTTATTTTCGGCATTGCCATAATAAGATTTTTATTTTAAATTGACAATGAGTATAATTATTTCCATACCCATTAGACATGATCTACTTAGTTATTTTACTTCCCTTTAACAGTGACATTATTACTACCGTAAATAATTTTTTTTTAAATGTCAGCAAATCACGATATTTATTTCATTTTATGACATTAAAGTTTGACATTTCAGACGGATGTGCGTTGTCATTGGCAACAAAAGTACATTTTCTACCTCTCGAGCGGACTCTTACTTCTGTTGCTAATAGCGACGCATAGCTAAATTATTTATCCATATTTTTTTATAGCTAATCGACGCTTGAAGAAAAAATAACATGTCTTATTTGGAGTAAAAGCCGCTTTTGTGATTCGTCTGCATCACTTTTTCTCCCAATAAAACAATACACTAATAGTTCTTCTCGTGAACGACAGTAAAAAACTTTTATCGCCGCTGAAATAAATTGTTAGAGAAATAAACAGTTTAACTTCACGGAACTTGTCATAAAAATCACGTTCTTTGACGTTTGCAGAAAACTGTTAGTTATTCGCCATCAGAAATAAATCGCTACGTATATTAAATACGCATTTTCTTTGAAGAGCTTACCCGAGGAACAAAAACAAATATATTCTGAAAATAACACATTTGTAATTTATATCAAACACATTTCCAAAATCATTTTCAGATCTTTAAAAGACTGGTACTTATTATCAACGATCCAAGCTCGATTCGGCATGAAAATTATTTTTTAATGACCACAATGATATGTCTATCATGAATTCGGAATATATCTCTCAGCGTCTGAAAAGACCGAGGGATGCGAGAAAAACCAATAAATGGAATAATAAATTCCATGAATGAATTTTAGGTACATCCAGAAGATATTAAAGGAAGAGCTGGAAAATAATATATCGGTATCTCTTAGCAGTGGCGGATTTGACCAAGAATGCGTATTAGTAAATATTTTTATGTTGTTCTGATTACTTATAAACAAATGTTTTCTAATTGCGGTAATAATCAAACTGATAGTACATGTACATATATTTAAAACAGTGTTTCTATATCTGATGGTTTTATAATAATATTTCCATTATGTTCTGTTTCATTATCTGTATTTCTCGCTTATTACCCGATTGTAGTCACAGATGTGGTAGATAGTAGTGTTCTGTAAAAAATTCAGTATTTTTCAAGTACTTTGCATTATCGAACTTTGTACCATAAAGGAACAGATGGTCTTTGCTTATAACTATTTTGATACGGGAGTGAACGTGCATGTTTAAGGCATGAGTATGAAAGTTACGCAACGAAGCGCAGCCGACCTCGCAAAGTTTAAACAATCTTTATTTATTGTGATTTTATTATTACTATAAAGCAATTATGAGTGATTTGGATACCGAGAATAGTGACAGTGTTGCGTCCGATGTAGAGGAGTTTGCAAGAATGGCAATTGATGCACTATTACCTGCTAAGTTCAAATCTCAATATGAGACAGTGTATATACGCTTTGAAAAATGGTGCAATGAGGAGAGAACGAGACACCCCACGGAAACTATATTGTTAGCATATTTCCAGCAAAAATCAAAAATACAAAAGCCATCGTCACTTTGGAGCCATTACTCAATGTTGAGCACGATGATGTTCAAAAATAAAAATGTTGACATAAGTAGATATAATAACCTAATATCATTTTTAAAAAGGCAATCTGAGGGCTATAACCGAAGAAATCCAAAGTACTGAGTAAAAAAATATCCAAAATTTTTTAACGAGACCTGACGATCAAAATTTTTTGATGATGAAGGTATGTCGAATCTTATAGAATAAATATAGTTGAAATCGCAGGGGGACGCAAGAGAGAGACGAGCTAAGCCGCATGTAAGTTGAAGACATCGAAGATAAACTAAATGTTTATCAAATTATCATCCCCAGTACTAAGACGAAATGTCTTCAGGAATTCATACTTGTGGGAATATTCAAGGAGTGAACTTAATTGAAATAATCCGCAAATATGCACATTTGCGCCCTTCACAAACTCCACATGCTCGATTTTTCATTGGTTACAGTAATGGTAAATGTACACAGCAACCCATTGTGATTAACACGATTGGTGCTATGCCCAAGAAAATAGCTTTATTTCTAGGATTATCTGATTCTTCAGGATACACAGAACACTGTTTCAGAAGATCTTCTGCGTCACTGTTGGCCGATATCGGAGCAGATATTTTAACGCTCAAGCGCCATGGAGCTTGGATATTGGTTAACGTTGCAGAAGGATGCATGGAAAACTCTGCGGAAAATAAGCGGAGGACAGCTGTTAAAATATTGGGTAGAGAAAAGAAATAATTGGTCTCCAAGTTCGAGATAATATAGCCGAACGGCCACCAGAGGAAGCTGGAGATGCAATTTTGATGGAAAGCACAATTTCGTCCCATCAGCTGTCGTCGGGGATAACATTCAACAACTGCGTTAACGTTTTTCACACAAATATTGGACTTTACGAAATTAGCTTTAGTGTTATAATGATGTAGTTTATAAGACTAGTGTGGTAAGGAGGCACTTTACCTCACTAGTGCGGTGAAATAATAAAAAACATTAATAAACAAATTAGCCAACTCCACGACACGTCTTGGGAGCAGGGAGTTCTGGGTTCAACTGCCGGCTATGTTATGGATATTTAATAGTATTATTTATGTGTTGTCGAGTTAGTAGGAGTGGACTACGCGGGGTTGTATAAGAAGCAAAAAAGTCACCCGCTGCATCACTCCTGAGCTCGAGTCTCAGCTGTGGCAGATGGCAACGACTATTCTGGTCGAGTGGAATAAATATAGCTGAATTTCGCCAGGATGTTAAAATAAATTATAGTGGTAATTTTGTTTAGTATAGTCCAAGTCAGCACTTCCCGACGCTCAAAAATGCAACAAAAACTTTACGATATAATTATTATCGCCGCGGGCCATGCGGCATGCCTGTCATTAAACAACCGGATGCACATTAAAAACCTATAAAGGTAATGGAGCTGATTTGCGATCGAGGTAGTACAAAGAGTAATGGTATTTTAACGAAGTCGTAAAGTTTTTGTTGTATTTTTTATTTGCAGGGAAGCGTTGCATTAGACTATTCCGTGAAATAATAACTCTTATTGATATTAAACAACGCACCAAATCTCATGGTGGTAACACAAAAGGTTTCTAAAATATTAACCAATAACTTATTATAGGGCACCACGTTCAAAGGGCCCAAGCTCCTTTAGGAAGCAATTCTGGGCACATGTCGAGGCTATCTTTGTCCAAGCTTAGAGATAGAAATTTCTTAACACTCTGCATATATCATGTGAAGTGGCTTCGTCCGGGTGCAATCTCCCGCCCGGAGAATCATATTTTAATAATTTTCTCTTGCGAAAATCAAATATAAACATTTGTAAACAACCAGGGCAAATTTCACGTCAATACGTTGATCATTTATTAACAAAATGATGATCCCCAAAAGTTAAAATATCTTGGTGCTATTTTTTTCATTATATATGGAATGTGTTTCGCGCTGCTACTTTTCTTACATAATTCAATGGGTATCCCAGCCAGTAAAGAATGTACCCCTACCATGGTAATACTACTAGACGTAAAGTAAAATAGAAATTCAAGTAAAGGAATCAATTATTTACCTACGTTTGGAAAATAAAGTTTTTCTCCAACAAGTATTAACTGTACATGATTTATAACCTGTAATATTTTAGTTTCGGCTATCATTATGTATTAAAAAAATGTATTTCACAATAAATCAGGTTTAAAATAAGCTCTATATGATTTTAGAAATTTCTGATCTCTAATATTTTATTCCTTACCATCAGTCAGTGTATATTAATAGGAAAAATAGAAAAAACGCACTGTGTTAAAATGAATAAGGGTAAAAATTAGATCTACATGATTTCATAAATTTCTAATCTGCATTTTGTTATGGTAACAGTAAACCGATTTTTGTTATATTGTATTCTCTACCATCAATACACATTAATAGGAGAAATTTTAGTCTATCAAAATAAAGCAAATAAGGGCAAAAATAGGCTTTATACGATTTCGTTAATTCGTAATCTGTATCAGAAAGTAAAGGTGGTCAGAAGGTGCGGAGGATTACGATAACGACAAAGCGCTTTTTATTATTGTATTCCAGTTTGATTTAATCAAAGCCACATAGAAAATTAGTTTGAAGTATACACTGGTAATGATGTGGGGTGAGGGGGACAGTGATTTCACTTATTTTTTCATTATAAAAAAGTACGTGGTGTCGTAATTATCCATTAAGATAAATTATGTAAAAGAACCGTGAAATTTGAATATAGACATTGCAAATACTGTACCATTTGTCTGTTGTTGTACAAGTGGAAATCGAATGGAGGTTTCACTAATATCTAAATAAGGATATAATTTCTACAGAAAGAGTTTTTGTTCCGGATGTAAAAGATTAGCTTTATTTTGTAAGAAATCATAAATATAAACACTTCATAATAACTGCATGTCCAATGATTTAGACATGTAAAATTTGTATATGGTCTTTTCCAGGTGGGATAGATTTAATCGCGTTTTAATTTTCCACATAATTTGTAATTCGTGTTTCGTGATGAGCATTTGTACAAAAATGTACAAAAACAAAGAAAAGTGAGAATCTTCGAGCCACTGACCTTCTTTGATAATTATGACATCTCTTTTCGTTAATTTTCTGTACACAAATGCTTTATCCATATTGGCAACGAAAAAGAAATCCGGATGTAAAAAAAACTGAAACTTTACATTCACTCTTTTACATAAATATCCGGTGCAAACGTAAACTCTACCTACGCGGCGGTACCCTAAAAATCTGCAACACAATATGTGTGATACCTAGAAAACATCTATTTCACAACCTATCCGGCACATAATCCGACACGACACTCAATGTGTCTTTGAGCGATTAAACATTCCAAGTTTTTACATCAAATTTCTTATTTTGGATATTTTTAAAATTAATAAAATTAGTATTTTGGACCTCAAATCAAAACTACACAAATGTGATTAATACTTCGTATTATTTTGACAAATCTCAAAATTCAAACATCATCAGCAATACCGTAATAAGATGACAAGTTAAAGACAGGTATTTATTTGAAAGATAAAGCGATAAACAACTCATTTCGCAAGTAATTACCAATGTTAAATGATTATATTTTTTATATAAAAAAAGAAACATTCACTTGTATTTGTTTATTCACAAATTTATTCATTGTTTGAATTAAGCGACATAACGTCCGTATCCGGCGACTGACGTCACTTCCGCCTAGTACACTTTTATAACCGGAATGAGAGATCTCAAAATTCAAACATCAATAGCAATGCCATAATAAGATGACAAGTTAAAGACAGGTCTTTATTTGAAAGATGAAACGATAAATAACTCATTTCGCATGTCATTACCAATGCTAAATGATTATGTTTTTTTATAAAAGAAAAGAAATATTCAGATGGCGCAGAAAGCAACATATTGTTGTTCATATATCATAATTGAACATTATTTAAATGTTCCCTTAACAGTCTCTCAAACCATTGAGGTAATAACTTCTTGAGAAGGAGAATTTATGCTAGATAACAGTTTATAGTTCGAACCAGTTCTTGTGGATAATTTTATAATTATAATTATTTCGCAATAAGCAGGGGTTCGAATCTGCTTTCCCAGTTTGCAAGTTAAATGCACTCGACTACGGCCTAAGCGTGCAAAAATGACAATTAATTTATGAATTTGGTTGGAATATTGTTTGAAAATGTTTAAAAATCACAAAATCATAGATTGGGTTCGGTTTTTTATTTATGAAACTTTATCTAAGAAGACGAGCTGTTAAAAATCTGTGTATTTCTAAAAGAAAAAAAACGCCGTAGCAAAACAATTTAATTTTTCATAAAAATCTGAATGAAATTAATAATTCTTTCATTCATTCAATCCTGTCATACAATAACCAGAACAGCTTTTAGGGTTTTAAAAGATTAATTGCATTTATACAGTTAATTTAGTTTTGTAAAATTTGCTTTATTATGAAACCGTATATTACACGATCTGTGAGAAACCGAATATAAAAGTCATGATTATTTGTTTTTAAGACAATATTAACGCTACTACTATAATTTTTTTCTCGGGGTTTTACCCAAACAACCGAATTATTCAATTATATATATATATATAAATGAAGTGTTGTTGTACTTTCGGGTGGTCTCCCGCGTCGATGGTCGACTCCTCCAGGAGTCACGGTTGTCTAAACGTTCAGTTCAGTTCGAGCAACAAGGAGCAGCAGTAGGCAACTTTCCGCGAGAACCTGAAGATGGCAAATGACTAGGTTAAGTCCACCAAGGGCTGAAGGTCGCCGCTCTCGGTACTTGCAAAATAGCAAGTCGCTATGCACCACGGAGACATCTATGATGTCTGGTGTATAGTAGCATTAGACCACATGAGAGGATTCAATTACCTCTCACCACTATACCATATATATATATATATAAGTCGGAAATGCATCTCCGGCCGTAGCACAACCAACTTGCAGACCATATTGAATCATACGCCTACCCAAAATTGCAATGCGATATCTCCTTTTATAACAAAGTTATAAACCATAACGTGAAAATCTTAATCTACTAGCGGCGCCTCCGGCAAAATGTAGACTGCAGAGAGCGCGAACGCCTGGCGGATTAAAACGTCCAAGGAGTTTTCATCTCCAATTGTCTTCCTCTATATGTTCCCTTGGTCGGAGAGTTGATTTTCCAATTTTTTTTGTCAAATAAAAAACTGAACGGCCTTATCTCCACAACCGTACGTTTGTCGTGATTTTACCTCAACTGTTCGATTCCCCTCGCCCTTCTCCACCTTCATTTGAAACCGGCCATAATGTCCGAGGAAATGTGCGATTTTCACACCCTATTGGTGATTGTTCTGTTTCAAATCTGGGTACACCATTGGATTTGGCAACCCCTCAAATGTGATTGTTCCAAATTTCGTTGAAAAATTCTTATTCCTCGATTTCTTCTGATAAAAATAAAAATGCACATGGGATTTTGTATTTATGAAAAGAGTGCTTTAACTGTTAAATGAATGTTTCATACAGCATAGAAAGATGTGTAATTGACTTGAAAGTATCATTTACGAAAGGAATTTTATAAATAAATAGGGTACAATTTTATGTGGGATAGACGTAAAAGAAATATATCAAATTACATGTGAATACATGATAGGCTCTGGTTTTCAGCTTTTATCATCCCCGATGAAATTTACTTGGTAAGCGAAATGCGTGTCGACTAGTGTATAGTGTAGTGTCCAAGTGTTTTGATGTACTGTGAAAGTCGTTGTAATACACTGAACATATTGATTTTGATAAAATATTGCACTAACGCAGTTTTATTCTTATTTCCAATGGATAAAATAAAATATCACTATTGCTCTCGGTGAAATAACGGTCTCATAGTAACAATTATCTGAAAAATTTGAAAATAATGGAGTACTTACTATTTCACGATTACTGATAAAATGGTTTACATAGTCAATCATAATCACAATTAATATCATCAAGTTGGTTTATCTCCTATCACATGCATGTATCAAGCAAGAAAATCCCGTCCAAAATAGATAATAATGCAATATAGTTTTAGGGTAACCTTACAGAGAGAGCAAGAACTACTCGAATAGTGGCAACTGGTTTAACTTTTATGGAAATAGTTTTCAGATACCAAATGTATGGATATGTGAAAAATAGTAATATACGAAAACGCCCTCGCCTTATGACCCCAAGTTAATGTAATGTCTTCTTAAACAGGATAAGGGACCATACAAGTTGAAGGAGGTTCTCGGACAACATTCAAAGCTTCAGTAGCTCAGAATCTATTATTTTAGCAAGTTTTCGCTTTAGATTTGTTTTCTATCAATATCTGGCCAACATTCAAACTATAATTGGTGAGATCGTACCCATTTCTTGAACAATTGACATTAGTCCAATAAAATGGTACGAAATTTCTCGATTTCGATGAAATGAAAATAATTCAGAGTGGGCTGAAATTTTGGGAAAAGGCTTATTTTGTAGTACTTTTTAACATATCAAAAGTCCTCACGCGTAGACGCTGGCGGAGAGGTGGGGGGAGAGAAAATATATTTAAGAAATCGGTTTTTCGCAAAATACTCGGGAAGTATCATTTTTACTTAAAATATGTACACATGAAAATTAGAGGTAATAAAAATCCGCACAATTTCGTTTTTAACTTCGTACGACCTGTTGGAGTCGAGATAGAATTTTTTGAAATTTTGACAGTTTTGCGACGCATCGAAAATGCGTACGTTTTTTTCTAAAATCTCAAAAATGGCCATTTGAATTGTAAAACTTTTTAAATGAAAGTTGTAGAGAATTCGATTACGAACAATTTCCTTTTATTTTTCATTTCCATTTGATCAATATTTTTCAGAGATATGAATTTTTAAACATCTTTATTTGGTGCAAAAATATTAAACCCAGTCGGTGTGCGCAATTGAATTCGTTATTTAAAATTTGAATTGACCGCCATCATTTTTTTTAAAGCTGAGTCTGATGCCAGCTTTTTGATGCCGTAAATGCCGTAGAATGGCCGATAAAATTAATTTTTTGTTAATTGGGTTTTAAACAAATGCAAAAATGGCCAAAATAGGTGTACAAAATTTTTTTTACACCATCAAATATCATCGAGGATTCTAGCTCTTTAAAAAAATGATCTGTTTTGGACTTAATGGCATAAAGTGGAATTCATATTTAAATAACAAATTCTATTGCGTCACTGGGTTTAATATTTTTGCGCCAAATGTTTTTTTTTATGTAGCAAAAGGCAGATTTTCTGAAAGTTTCAAGCTGATCGGTTTACCCAGCAGTTCTGGGCAGCAAAATTAAAAACAAACTATTTTGGTCAGTTTTTTCATTTTTGTAGGTTGTACTTCTAAGACCTACATTAAACGTAGATTTCTAGAATATTTAATTACAAAGATTTTGTTTTTTTTTGTCTCGATCGGAACTACATATCTCGAGTTATTGATATTTTTAGGTTAAAAGACGAGGTTAAAAAAATTTAATTATTAATAATAATTGAAGTACAGGGTATTTGAAGTACAAACATTTTCTGGCTACTCCTTAGCACCTCCCCAACATTGTTTAACCATAAAATTGCTTACGGAAAAAGTTTCACTTCAAATCCTGTTTTGATTGCATTAATGGTGGATTTAAAATTAATCACTAAAGTGACATCGAGGCGCCGTGGTGTGCTAATTAAAAGTTATGCAGTGCGAGAGATTTTCATGTGTCCAAATAATATTCTCGTTTAATTTAAATTTTCTTTTTTTATTATATTGTAACTTATTTTATTTATGTTTATTTTGTTAATTTTATCGATTTGAATTCTTTATTATAATAACTTCGTTTTTGCTCATAAATGTTTATTTCTTAGTTTTTAATTTTAATTTAATGTTGCAAAATATATACTAATATTTAGCATTTTTTAAAATTTGATTATGATATTGATATACTTACCATAATTTTCTATCTACCTGACTATAATTCATCTCTACATGTACATAACAATTGAAAGTGAAATATGAATTAAATCAAATGATCAATTAATGGGATTTGCAAGTGATGGAATTGTAATCTTTCGATAATTTGATTTTTATTTTTTTGGCTGTCCAAATGATTTTTTTACTCTTGTGTTTTATTAAGTTTTGTGCATCACTCCACATGATATGTTAAGGAATGTCATTTTGTAATACCATGACTTTATTTTTAAATATTGCCTATTTCTAGCAGTGAAAGCTGAGAGCCAGCTTTCTTAGGTGGGGGAGATATGTAGTGTAGTGTAGTTATTATTTATTTGAACCACCCAGTACGTTACTTTATTCTTGCGTAGAAATTAATTTCATTACATTATAAAATATTTCAAAATGTATTAAGTACAATGCTAAGTTTTTGAAATAAAAAGAAGATCCCTTTTTTATATGGTGCGTGGTCCAATTCCCCTCTGCTAGCGGGTGACTCTCAGAGGGTTAGATTGTAAGTATTTGTTTTATTCTTATTCGTGCCATTAAATAAACTTACCCTGTTGTTTTTGCCACCGCGTTTTATTTACCAAGTATTCACTTAATCACTAACGTGACATATGATGGAGGTCAAATTAGTCACTGACGTGACAATATCTATTGATGTAGGCAAATAGTAATATTTTAAGACCAGTCATGCAAGAATCAATTTTTAATCACTCACAAAATATTAGTGATTGTTTAGACGGGTGGAGTAAGTTGCCCTCCACACTTTTTTCTTTTTAACTCTTTTTTGGACTAGCGTCCGTTATGGGCTCCTCAAAGTAAATAGCTAACCGCCTCCCAGCTACTAACTACTGAAAGTAGATTGACGCTTTGTGACCATTTTAACAAAAAAATGCAAAAACACTCTGCAATTGTAAAAAACATCAAGTGTCCTTTTGCGACCCCAGTAAAAAAGTTAGCATACTTTCGGAAGCCATACTATGGAGGTGGATCAGTTGGTGAGGGAACATATTTTCATGTCTTTAGAAAATTATTTTTGTTAGTTTAGCAGAAGAGCTACCGTTTACTTGCGCCCTTTAAATTAAAGCGTGCTCACTAACTCTTGATGAGTTGTTAGTTATGGACTTTAAAGTCGGGGACGGCTGGAGTTATAATATAATTAGTATTTGAAGTTTCGTTTATTTAAGAAGGCAAAATAAGTTATTAGTGGGGTGGAAATAACAGTCTGTTTGCATGTGATACGTATTTATCGTACACGGGGTGACGTAGGAAGCTCAAATTTTAGACATAACACTAAATTGTGTGGTATGTAAAATTGTATCGAAATCGAAATTAGCACGAATATTATTAAATTTACCAGTACAGTCGGGTGTATATTTACTGAGAAGTCAAAAAACGCAACAAATACTTTACGACCTCATTAAAATAAATAACAATAAACAACACCAAGGTAATTACGACCCCCTTTATCCCAGAAGGCTCTAGAAGAACCTTGTGTGGGAGGGGGCTACACATTTAGATACAAGGGACACACACCCAATATCCGTGTACAGTGAAAAAATCCCTCTCACAGTATTTTCCACTGCCACGACCGGGGATCGAACCCGGAACTTTTGGATGAGAGGCAAGTGCGCTCACCCCTCAACCACCAGTCATACCAAAATATCGTTACTCTTTGTACTATTGCACCTGTAAATTGAATCACTTCTCTTTATAGGTTTTTATTTTACGATGAGACCATGCCAAATGGTTCACCGGCATTAATAATTAGCTCGTAAAGTTTTTGTTGAGTTTTTTGACTGCCCAGTAAATATACACCTAACTATATAGTAATATACTTTTTTATTACTTTAGGCTCGCTATTAAATTGGAAGGCTCATATTAACAAACTAAATAATAATATACGTAAACTTTTTTATATTTTAAATTTTCGTCGTTAAACTATTGTATTATTTTGCTGGAAGTCTGATGTCGTACTGGATAAAGTTAAGCAATTTAAAGACTGGTGCCACTCCACGACCGCAAGTTATATCTTCATGACCATTCGTTTAGCAGCTTAATGAGTGTATAAATGTTTGAGATTTGTATTACGTAATGCGAAGCAAAATCTTTAAATACACTTTTCGCTGCTTTTGTTCGCTGTAAACTGGAATATACTGGTTTGGAGTCCTCTATGTATGATGCATACAATTCAATTAAAGAAAGCGGAGGGTAGATACCTCAAAATTTTACACTTTATCACGAATTGAATTTATCTTTTCC
This sequence comes from Leptura quadrifasciata, assembly GCA_963675555.1. NCBI lineage: Eukaryota > Metazoa > Arthropoda > Insecta > Coleoptera > Cerambycidae > Leptura > Leptura quadrifasciata. Next base: position 51,491,830 of record OY776678.1, read on the forward strand.
GTCGTGCACTTTATGGTACGCTATTGACCTAATTTTAATTCAGAGGCGTACCATGCATCTGTTATATTTAATAAAAAATCATAAATAGTGGAGTAAGCTCAAAATTCATTGAATCAAGGATCTTATGTTGTGGGTGTAAAGTAAAAGGATCCAACTCGACATTTAACTTACCTACTGTCTCAGTCTGTATCAAATAAATTAGAAATATTATATATTTGAGGAAAGATTCAATACATACTTGTTCTAGAAATCTATGGTCTGTTACTTTGTGATAGTCCATTATAATAAATAACGAACACAAAATTTCTTTGTTATATATCATTATATTTATTATTTTATTTTAAAGTACATTTTCAAGCACAGTGCATTACAAATTAAATTGTGGGTATATTTATACATTACAAAGGGGATTATATTAATTAGCCATAATTAAACATTGCCGGTAGGCCTCTTTTACAACAGGGCGGCAAACAATGTTGAATTCCCATTTTCTAGCTGATCATTAAGCCGGGTAATGCTTAGATTAATTCCGTTTATAAATTTCAATAAATTCTAATATATATAATTTCCTGGATTTTGTTGTATAGAACTTCTAGTTTTTCTGTGAACAAAAAATTATGGCTGGTTTTGCAATGATTGCCAAAATTTGAGTTACTTTTCCTTCTTACAAATGATTTTAAATGTTCCGAGTATCTTATGTTAAAAACATTCCTGTTTGACCTATGTAGCAGCTATTTCATTCTTCACACAAGAGCTTATAAACCCCCGATTTTTACTTTTTTATGTTTTTGGTCAGGTTTGAATGCTTCTTGAAAGTTATGGTTTGATAATATATGCGAGATTCTTTCTGACAGGGTTAGAAAATATGCTAGAGGTAAATTTTCTTTGATCTTAGGATAAACTTTACTCATTGTAATCTATCATATATATTGAAAAACCATTAGTTTCTGTTTCTTTTATGACTTCTATTTATTTATTCAGGTTTTTTTTGGACAAAGTTATAGTGAAAGCTCTATGAACCATAGATCTGTATGCGGCTAATCCGTAAAATCTATATTTGAATTATTTTTCCAAGTCCACAAATCCATCGTGGAGTTATTTTTCTAAGTCCCCAAAGACATTTCAAAGATTTTTACAAGTCCAGCTGACGTCACAGTGATACACCGCGCACCTATTTTCCGCTGTTTCTCCCACTCCTTCATCTCTGAAGGCAGTAATTAGATTCACACCGATCAGTTATCCCGATCGACTCAGAGCCAGCAGACGTGTTCACGCTAAATATTTAAAACCTAAAGGTACCGTTAATTGTTCTAAGTTCACAAATCTGTATTCGAATTATTTTTCAAAGTCCACAAATCCGTAGTGGCCTTATTTTTCTAAGTCCATAAGAGACCAGTAGTGCATCCGTCTAGCGCCTACTCCCACTCCCATGGTAAGAGGTTTCGCTGCTAGAAGAGGACCTGTGCAGTCAAGAAGTCAGTCAGCCCAGGCGACTCATTGGGATCAGACGTGTCCACTCCGAGAAGCGAACCTAGGTGCCATCTGTCATATTCGAGGTGTAAGATTTTGCCAAAGTCCAGTCGACCAGCAGCGCATCCATCAGGCCTCTACTCCCACTCCTATCGTAAGTTGTTTCATTTTCAGAAAAGGATCTGAGGAGCTCTGCAGAGGGGGATTCCACTACGATCGCTTCACCGAAGCAGACATGCCCGACCGTACGCACAGGGAGTAAGTAAGTCCACAAGAGGAGTAGGTAAACTGATGTACTAGCAAGTACTGGATAACTGTTTCACTGTGGTTTTTATATATTTGTGTCTTGCTTTACTCGTCTGGTGTCCGTAACTATTCTGCACCCTGTTTATTCTTGCTAACCGTATATTCTGTGTGTTGCAGCCTGCTAATCTGATCACCTGAGTCATCTGGTACTATTGGGGTTTTGCGTTGCTACGCATGCTCCTCCTGGTATTTGATAGATTATAGATTTTTCATAATAAATATTTAGCTTTGTACATATAGGTCTATCGTAATATACTGATTTTATTGAAAACTCTTGAGTTTTACTGTCTGTGTGTGAACGTCTAATTTCCCATATATTGACCCACTGGAATAAACTTTCTCCACTTGAGCTGCTCAGCCTCGCGTACTCGGCTTGTGGGTAGTGTGTCCTATCACTTAAACTAGGACTGGCGCCCGAGTAATTCGAAAACTTGTTTCCGAAGCTCGTGTGTCAAAGAGTGGCCGCGCCTTTTCTCCACGTCAACGTGCGAGGTGGAGAAAAACGCGTCACAATATAATAGATAATCTGACTTTAGATCCAACAAATAAAATTCAAAATAAATTAAAAAACAAACTGGAAGATATACAAGCAATTCTTACAAACAAAGAAAAATACAAATTAATTAATATGAATCCAATGGCCCCAAAATTATACGGTCTAATAAAAGTCCACAAAGAGGAAAATTCAATTAGGCTCGTAGTGTCATACATAAACAGCCCTTTGAGACAAATAGCAATAGAATTGAACAAAATACTCAAAAATACAACTAATTTCACAGCTACCTACATTATCATAAATTAAAAAATGTCACATTCCCAGAAAACACAATCTTGGGATATACCATATAAAGAATGTCTCGAAATAATACAAAAATTATTAGATGCTAAGAACGTTAATATAATCATAAAAGAAGAAATTAATACATCAATTGAACTATGCCTAAGTGAAAACTACTTCCAGTTTGAAAACAAACACGAGGCCTAGCAATGGGTTCCCCACTAAGCTCTCTTATTGCAGAACTTTTTATGGAAGAAATTGAAAAAAACTATTTTTAAACTTTATCACAGGAAAGTCGTATATTGGTATAGATATGTAGACGACATTCTAATTTGCTAATCAGGAGTCACTCAAGGAGTACATTCAACATTACATTTTATGAACAGTCTACATCCAAACATTTCATCTGCCACAGAAATTTGGCAGAATTGACAAATTGACTTTCTGAACCTTACCATATGTAGACAAAATAGAGATAAATTAATTTATCGTTTAATATCTACAGAAAACAAACATTCATTTTCAGATGCCACTATGATGCCACTAATCCTTTTTCACATAAAATAGTTGCATATTGATCTATCTATGTTTCATAGAGCTTTCGCTATACCCTTGTCCGAAAAAAAACCTGAATAACCAAATAGTCATAATAAAATAGCAACTAATAACGGTTTTTCACTGAATATGACGGATTCTCTAGTTTCGAAAAACAAAAAGACGTTACAATGAATAAAGTTTACCCTAGGATTAAAGAAAAATTATCAAAAAACTTTGTATCTCTAATATTTTGGCCCCTTGTCAGAAAGAATATCGTATGTACTATCAAACCATAACCTTCAGGTAGCATTCAAACTTAGCCAATAAATGTCAATTATTCTCTAGAATGACACACAGAAAATACAAAAAAGTAAAAAATTGGAGTTTATAAGCTCTCGTGTGAAGAATGCAATAGCTGTTACATAGACCAAACAGGAGTGTCATATAACATAAGATACTCGGAACATTTAAAATCATTTGAAAAAAGGAAAAGCAACTCAAATTTTGCAAATTATTTTTTAGAAACTAGCTAGAATTTTTCGTCCATAGAAAAACTGGAAATTCTACATTATGCAACAAAATTCAAGAAATGCATAAGAATCCAATTTATAAACATAGGAATAATCCAAGCATTGCGCTGCCTAATGATCAGCTAGAAATTGGGAATTCCATATTGTTTGCCGCCCTGTTATAAAAGAGCCCACCGGGAATGTTTAATTATAGCCAATTAACATAGTCCCTTTGTAATATATAAATACCCTCACAATTTAATTCGTAATTCACTGTTCTTGAAAATGTACACTACATTCTACGAAACTGCAGTCGTAAACTTTAAAATAAAAAAAAAATGTAGAGATATGTTACAACGAACTATTGTGTTCGTTATTTATTATACTTGTAATATATATATATATATATATATATATATATATATATATATATTGTTATTATACATGATTTTCAGGAAACAACTACTCAGCGGGCAAATACCTCGACCTGCATTGAATTACACCTTACAAATCATGAAAGATTGGTAGCCAATGTCATTTGTCAATTCCCTGACTAGACATAGACCGGTCTCGAACTTATTAGTTCTCATCAGTATGCCATAGGTCATGGAATAGACAAACGACAGTGTATATATATATATATATATATGTTTCAATGATATCAGTTTAATTTTCCCTATATTTATTTTATTTGTAATTCTATACAAGCCTGTATATTTTGTGTTCCAAGATTTGTGATTTATGTTTATATTTTTTACCATAGAATTTTAACCTTTGCATATGTATTATCTGATTCTCGTTGGAGAATGTAATTGAAATAAATAAACGAATAAATTTTTTGATAGTAATAATTTAAAATGAACATTTTATGTGCTCAGTACTAGGTGAAAACTTATAATTAATATTAGTTAATAATCCATCATGCGAGTTTAATTAATATTGCTTGTTTTCAATTTAATATTACGTAATTTTCTTCGTAAAATCCGACACTGCTAGAGAGTAAATAGAACATACAAATCCAATAAAATAGAGATTGCTGATGAAAGCTATGGTCAACGTACACACAATAACACAACTATATTGAGCAAGAAATCTTTTAAGTCGAAAGAGCTTTACCTATATACAGGGCCGAACTAGGTACATTTCATATATGTGACGTAACATATTTTAAGACAAATGCAGTGTAAAATCTATTTAATATCATAACTTATATCTCTTCTAATCCGCTTAGATCTCTACGAATCTACGAAATCACACACAACTCAAACATTCTCGAATCGCTATTACTACCACTTACCGATTATTGACTTTATTGTTTAGAACATGAAACATGCTTCGTTGACGCGATTTTATGAAATATTAAATGGATTTGACGTACTAGTTTAGTTCGACCCTGTCTCAAGTGGTTTCTATAATCTAGAAATAAATTAAGGCCCGAGGAACATTAATTTTTTGAATGCTTTTCTAAACTCAGGATTAAATATAGTATAAATGACAGGATTAACAAAACTGTTCATGTAACCTAGCCATGTCGTCAACAGAAATGCTGCAACTCCCGGTTGACAGGGAAGATTCAATTTACTACACATGGCGTCTAAGATGTTGCACGTGAAAAAGGGGACCCAGCATATCAAAAACACACCTGAAACAATAAATATGAGATGAATTGTGGTAGTAAAAAATTGCGCATGATTATTTTAATGTTATTAATGACTTTTATAGTGAAATTGGAATTTAAGTTAAATATATCTCTGCAATGTAATTTATTAACCTTTAATAAAGTACTATGCCTATATTTACGGAGGTAAAGAATTACGGCAGGACTTTTCAGAGATGTTTCATTATTATTATTTTTTTTTATACATTTATTTAACGTCGGCCTATTTCCGCTACTGAGGCCTAACACCGACGCCTGTAGACGAGTTACCCCCAACCAGGAATTTTGCCGAACCTCTTCCCTTAAGAAGAGTAGGGATCTTTTACTTGCCTAACATTTAATAGACAAGGGACCGACGGCTTTACATCCCCTCCGAAGGATGATATATCTCCTATACAACCCTCGCCTAAGGTTGTATAGCTTCCGCGCATACACTGATATACAAGCCGCTGGAAGATGTGTGAGGCGAGGACGCGGTTTCCGTTGGAATGGTCACCCATTCAAGTACTAACTGCGCCTGTCGTTGTTTTACATCGCATAAAGTATGTACATAGTAAAGACGCACCTACTCTCGCCCATTCATTATTATTATTATACTATAATAACGTATTTTAAGGTGGGTTTTGGGATCATAAAAATGAACAAAATTTCCTTTTCTAACTTGTCGACGTTTCGTATACTTATATATAGATCAATATTATGCTTATATTACATATATATGACATGTATACTCTCGCCCTACCAGTAAAATGATTTTTTTACTCCAACTACAGAAGAGTCTTTTCACGACTTATTTTGAATACTCTTTTCAGCTTCTTTTCAAAACTTTTTCAAAACTCTGTTCAAAATTCTATTGGAGACTATCTTCAAGACATCTGTTAGAATTTCCATTTATTTAACCTCTGTTTCTCGATCGATATTGAGCAAATACTGTAAACACAATAACGAGTAATATTGACTAGAACGGCCGCTATCTCGAGACCCTTGATGTTTCGGACATCGTGCCCATGGATAAATTTGTTCTGGATTCAGAAAAACATAACATATAAAAAATTCAGATAATTTAACGGAAACCACTTTTTCCATATAAAAAGTACACTAAGAGAGAAACATATAAATGTATGTATAAATAAAATTTAACAAATGTTGTTTATACTTAAAGACAATTGAAACTAAAATATAAATACAATACATTATTAACAAATTAAAATACAAATAGGCACTTTCAAAATTTTTTAAAAAGGGTGTGAAACATAACAACTTCCTAGAAAAATTATAAAAATATATAAATACTTACGGTTAGACTAAAATTTCTTTGTCATTAACTTTTTAAAATCACGGGACATATTAGGTACGTTGTTTTGTAGTGGGTAATGTTTATTGCACAGTACAACATAAATGTGTAAATATACGTTGGTACACTTCGTTTTCGCGAATTGAAGAGCAATGATGTATGTACTTTTTATATTCATAAAATCTCAGCTTTTTTATATAGATTAGGTGTTTTCTAGATTGTCGATAATACTAAAATAAGAACCGTTTAGATTTTCTATATATGTTCATTTGTTTATACTGTTAGTATTCTTCTTAATACAAATCATTTCATTACGCATTCTCTTCTTGTAATTATTGTTTTTTGCTATTATTTTGGCATCATTAAATCCAAATGTGTGGCCCTTTTCTATAAAGTGTTCGACTAGTTGTGTTGATTTTTTTTTATATGGAAATTTTTGCAGTCAGCTATATGTTTAGAAAGTCGTTTTTTTAAATATCTTGGCCTACTTCCGCTACTGAGGCCTAACACCGACGCCTGTAGACGAGCTACCCCCAACCAGGAATTTTGCCGAACCTCTTCACTTAAGAAGAGTAGGGATCTTTTACTTGCCTAACATTTAATAGACAAGGGACCGACAGCTTTACATCCCATCCGAAGGATGTTATATCCCCTATACAACCCTCGCCTAAGGTTGTATAGCTTCCGGGCATACACTGATATACAAGCCGCTGGAAGATATGTGAGGCGAGGACGCGGTCTTCGTTGGAACGGTCACCCATCCAACTACTAACCGCGCCTAACGTTGCTTTACATCGCATATCGAAGTATGTACATAGTAAAGACGCACCTACGCTCGCCGCCTTTTAATGTTTCAAAATTTTTTTAAAGTGCCTATTTGTATTTTATCGTGTTAATAATGTATTGTGTTTATATTTTAGTTTTAACTGTCTTTAAGTATAAACAACATTTGTTAAAATTTATTTATACCTACATTTATATGTTTCTTTTTTAGTGCCCTGAAGAAGTTAATAAATGTAACGAAACGTCAGCGTCGACAAATTATAAAAGGATATTTTGTTCATTTTTATGATTCCAAAACCCACCTTAAAATACGTTATTATAACATTCATATTGGATCACAAAAACGTTCTCCAAAGATAACAAAAATAATTATATTTATTAATTTATCATTTTATTCAGAAATTTAGTAACAGCGTGTCAATATTGTTTATTTTTGATAGGTGCACAGTGAGATAAATACTCAAAAAGTTGACCAAAATCCTAATTAACAAATATTGGCATTTGTCTATTTCGTAATATTAATAGTCGGGCCATTAATAGTTAAATCGTAACTTCATTTCTTTAAAACAATAATTTCAGGGCTTTAAACTAACCGCTGTTACCTTGGGGTAAGTTGAAGGTAGGGGTTGTCCGAATAACAGTTTAGCTATGAATAATTAGTTGATAATGGGTGTCCTGCAGAATTAGTAATAGTAATTGCTAGTGAGCTTCCACATTTCAATTTTGTTCTTTATAAAGAAATGGAAGGTTATTTAATGTTACTTATATTATTACATACGTATGCTTCATTCTATCTATATGTAAGTATGTATTTGTATACATTATATTAGATTTAAATGCATAAGTTGTTTTGTTTATATGTTTTTCATTTCTATAATCAGGAAGTGTTGAAAAACAACATTATTCACACATTTACCTTTGAGAAAATTTGCAGATGTACTGCTTATTTTTTAGTGGAAATTTGTTGGTACACCTAGAGTGGTATGACCAAAAGAAATTGCTTGTAGTGAACTGGTGTGATGTCAGAAAACTCAAATCGAGCATAAAAATTTGAGAATGTGTATTTTGAGGGCCATCAAATTTAGCCTCAACAGTTTTTTTTACTAAAACTTAATTTTTTCAAATGGAATCATAATGGTAGAGTACAACCATAAAATACCGGATGTTCTAAGGAATCGGTGGATGTGCCCAAAACCAATTTTTTCTTATTTTATTTTTTTTGTTTTTTTTTAAATTTTAAGACAAGTTTTTTTGGAGTATCACCGTACTCAGAATTTTTCAAGGATTCCAAAAATATAATAGTATACAGGGTGTTCAATTTAAAAATCAAAGTTGGGGTTATTTCCGGTGAAACCGGAAGTGGGAAAAAATGACAATTATGCCACAAAGTGTCTTCTTGGTCATATAATACATCTACCAAGTTTCATTCCGATATTCTTAAAAATAAAGAAAAACAGAGGGGTCTATCATGATCCGTTGACACCCGGTATAAGGAAAGTATGGTAAATAAGGAAGTATGGTGGCAAAAATTTGAGTTTGAGTTTTTGATGGATTTACATATTTTCATGTCCCCTGAACCCAAAAAAGTGGTTTTTAAAAAATATCTGTCTGTCGTCTGCGGTCTGTCATCTGGTCGCACCTAGAACCCAATCTACTGGATCGATGTTATTCAAATATTACATGTGTATTCGGGACGGCCACACCGCGAGGTGAAATAACAAAATCGATCCTAGCTCAAATGTGAGGGGAGTAAATCCCTAAAAATAGGAAAAAGAATAAAAAATATTTTTTCCCTAAAACGGCTCTAACGATTTTGAATAAATTTGATACATAAATACTCCCTTAGTATCTTCAATTTCATGATGTGAAAAAAAAGTAAAAAAATTGCACCTCTCCCAATTCAATAAGTATTTTTTCAAGATTAATGTACATAACAGTTGCCTAACCAGAGCCTGCTCCGGGACCGAACATGCAACCACCGCGCTAACGCAATGACAGATTGCAGGGTCGAGAGAAGCAGGTCTGGGTCGGCGAAAACAAAAAATTTAAACAACTGGCTAAACTCCTTTTTTAACATAAAAATAAAAATAAGCATTTAAATTAACAATATCAAAGAAAAAGATTTAACGAAACTTAAACTAACAAAAAATTTAAAACACTGTTGCACAAAAACACTTTTTAATTCAGTATCTGATGCTGACCTCATCTTAGATGAGGAGTCTTCTGTGAGAGATAGAGGGCTGCGCAGGGATGGCCTAAACTTTGATTTAAAAAAATTTTGATTTCGAAAACAGGTTTTGATGTAAAAGATTTTAATAATGAAATAAATTTAGAAACAAAAAAGTACAAAAGAAACTAAGAAAATATAATAAAATAAACGCAACAAAAAGTGACAAACAGAAAGGGAGAGGTGGACAGGAAAGATTTAAAGGTAGTCAAAAGGTATGAAATACGGTCTCAGTTTCATAAGACAAAACGCTTAATACTGCCGTGCTCTAAAACATCGAGCGGTAAAGTGATTAGAAAACATTATTTATGCATTAAGTAAATCACAACCCTTCTATTTAATACGGAATTACTTACTTTCTGTGTATTGGTATCTCAATCTGGTCACGCTAATATACTAGTTAGACAAACACTTATGGGAAAGTTTGTCTGAGTTGTGTCAGATCGATTTTTTTATTTAGGTATTAGTTCCACAAAAAAAATATGATGGAAATCGGTCAAAAAAAATTAATTTAGCTTTATCCTCCACATCCTCAGTCCTTGTATTTTTTGGTATAAAAACATATGTTATCATATTAGTACTTAAAAAATATCCGTGTGTTAATTTTGATCAAAATCAACTATAGAGAAACTAATAAATTATTTAAATCTCCAAACACACTTCCTTCCCTAAATTTTCTCGTCATCATATACTGATATTAAGGAAGTATCTATGTGTCAAATTTAATCAAAATTATTAGTTTTAGAGAAAGGAAATAAATAATTTAATTATTTTAACCTTATTCCCACAGCCTCCGACCCTGCATTCTTAGGCAGTAACGAGTTATGTCACCTTATACTAGTGAAGTGATGAAATTGGGGTATCTGAAAGGGTCCTTGCTATACTTTAAAGGCAAGAAAAATAATCTTACAATTATTTGTGCTGATACAAATTGATCGTCAACAACCTGCTATCACAAATTATTTAATTTTTGAAAGACGTATTTAGCTTCTCATTTCATTTGAGTCCGTTTTCCGTTCTTCTTGTATATCGCATTAAAATTCAAAACTCATGTAATAACTTTTATATAATTTGGCAAAATTCATGCAGTAAAGCTTAAGAATTAAGGCAAGGTAAGCTGCGTTAATGTAATTTCAACAGAATAAATTTTATAAAATGGGATTAATCCTCGAGATCTCTTCAAACATCCTACATTTTGTTTTTACCACAGAAATAATATTCACCGACCCTACTAATTAAAGCGAAGTTATGTCCACTTACCGAGAACAATGGCTAGAGTTTTTGTGGCTTTCCTTTCCTTTTTCGCTGATGACTTCTCTCTTTTTTTCCTACTCGCTTTATTAACCTTATATATTGTAAATCTAGCAGCGGCCGTAGCTTTTCTTTCTTTCTTTGATCCAGTCGAGCTGGCCATTGCTGCACTGGAGTTTATTGTTGCCACCGTCCTGAAAGTGAAAAAAAAGTGTTTAATTATATTGTTAATAATGTCGGCTGTTTAAGGTCTAAATACACAGATTATTGTACAACTTTATGACTAGTAAGCAACAACTTCATTTAGAAGAAAGTGTTAGTAAAAATATAATTCTTAATTTAGTGACGCTAGGAAGAACAGATCTGAATAGGCGAAAACGTGGTCATATACTATTATTTGCTAGTAAAAAATATAATGGACAAACAAGACCTTGATTTTTGATTAGATTTGCAGAGCACATATCAATGGCACAGTAGTCGAGTCAATGAAGGGGAGAATAAAAAAAAATGAAAGTACAGTTAGTCCCAAATATTTTTTTATGGTAACATGTTAGTTATACCCTCAGAATCATTCAGCCAATTGAAGTAATGGCTGCTGGCTATGCCCTTTTTTAACCACCCGTTTTTGGCCAGTCTGGGTAGCATATTATTTTTTTATTTCTAATTTATAAGAAAATAAATATTTTGGTCCAAAAATGGGTTCCTATGAGTTTTCTGAGTCGCTAATTATGAATCTGAGGTAAGTTTTCCGAAAAATTAACGTGAAAAGCGGAGAGTCGTGAACAATTGATCGTATTTCGACCCTTTCGCAATTTAAAGATATTAGTTCAAGTTTTATATCGTTTTTTATGTTTATTAATACGCCGATTGGGAGTTTTAACATAAATAAGTGAAAGTCTTGAAATATCCCTGGGAAAATGTGGAACATTCTTGGAAAATGCAGAAAACTGTCATCACAAGACCGTGTAATATGTTGTTTTCGAGGTTTTCTTGGTCACTGATGACGAATGAGATATTCAAAACGATAAAAGAATTTTAATTCTCCCGGAAAATTGTGTAAAATTTCTCTATACAAATAGATGAAGTTAAAATGCTTTGGAAAATTTCAGAAAATATTCAGAAAATGCAAATATAGAAATCTAAAATGACTGTAACATATCAAATGTTATGTTTTTTTAGTCGCCGATGACGTATTGGATATTATAAACGAAGAGAAAATTTAAACTCTTAGAAAAATCACGAAAAATTTAATTTTATTCCAAGATTTTAAAGGTGTAACATATTAAATTGTTGAACGATTAAAAATTTAAGCAGGGAAAATGGAGATATAAATAAACACATAATTAAGCAATTCTTTTTCCAAAAAATTATTAACAATATTTTATTAATTAATTTTATATACAAATATAAAAAAAAATAAGTTGGCAATTTTAAAAATAAATCTTCATCATCGGATTCAGCTTCAAGAATTAGAAGTTCTTGTCCACGTTCTCCTGTTATTCATCATTGTTGTCAATTGCATAATTGTCATTATCTTCTGTTATTTTTTATAATTCTTCATCAAGATGTGTGTCTCTTGACTGAACATTCGTACAATCATTTCCTTTACAAATTAAGTAACTTAATGTGCAAAACATGCCGCTCTTTCGACACCCACACGCTCGGCTGCATCCAGTTTTACAGAAGCAAATAATGACGTTTAGAATATCTTCAGGAGCCGGTGAAGATAACATTATAGTAGGACACAGGCCACCCTCAATAATCTTTCACTCCCAATCTGCAGGATTTAATTCCGGGGCTATGCTTTGACAAAAACCAATCCATGATGGAATTTGGAAATACACTCGTTTAAGATGTTCTCTGAAACTATCTACAGAAGGGGAAAAGCGGCAAGATTAACCGAAACTTTGTTGGTGCTTTTAAGATTTGCAGAAAAGATTAAATCTGAATTTATAAAACTGCTGGCTTGGGCTTAAATATTCTTCGACTGGTGAAGGTTTATATTTATCTATTAAGAATAATATGAAATATAAATATGTTACACCTACAAAATCTTGGAATAAAATTAAATTTTCCGTGATTTTTCTAAAAATTTAAATTTTCTTTTCGTTTACAATATCCAATACGTCATCAGCGGCTAAAAAACCATAACATTTGAGATCTTACACAGTAATTATAGATTTTAACCTCACCACAATAACATTGTGAGAGGTTACTAAAATTTGTCCAAAAACGAAAATTGAGATAACATCAAATCTTTACGTTATAATCTCCCAGGAACCCAAAAAAGTGGTTTTTGAAAAATGTATGTATGTATGTTAGCACGATAGCGCCGAAGCTACTAAACGGATTTGAATCAAACTTTGCATGGGGATTTCGTTAGTGCTCCAGAAGATCTGAAAACGTTTTGGTTGAGATCGGATTATGTTTAGTGCCGTTTTGGCGCAACACGTTACCTACAATGTGCAATCGAAGCATTGAAAAACAGTTAAAATTCAGATTTCAACGATATATCACACTTGAGAGAGCGAGGGAGATTCGGTAAGAAAATTTTAGACCAAAATTACTTTACAAAAAAAACTTCATAAATGTTTTGTAGGCTGGTGCCGGTGTTGTATTTGATGCATAAATTAGATGGCCTTGACTGGCATTTTGACGTATTTCACTGACAGAAATTTTAATAACGTGGTGTGAATTATTTTATTACCGCTTTTGAGAGAAATGTCGCGTTTTCGACAGGAAAATACTGAGATAATCAGAAAAGAGGTGGGCAGACTAATTCCAACAAATACGAATAGATCTAAGGCAACTATATGGAAACAATTTTTAGAATCATACAAAAATGAAGGCGGAACCTCTGTCATAGTTCTGGCTGCAATTTTAGAGGATTGGGGGTTTAATATGAAGAAACCAAACTCCGACGATTATAAGGAATCTGTTGTGAAGGCGATAAAAATTGTCAATTATTTTAAATATTTATATACCATTAAAATCTTGAACAATGCCAAGAATCAACAATACATCCGAATAATGTTTGTAACAATTATTGTGTGTTTTAATATTTCCAATAATTAGAAGAGTTGAAGTAATATCTACTTAAGTAAAAAAAAAATAATTTGCTTATTTTTGTATATTGTTATTATATTATAAGAAACTTTAATTATTAATTTACGTTCATTTACCTTCCCCGCGTTCTAGTAAAATAAAGTGTAAATTATTGTCCAAAATAAATATATTATACAAAAAACTTTAGTTATTAATTTACGTTTATTATTCAGACTGAAAAGACTGATATACTGACAGACAAATAGATTGACAGACACACAGCGGTATGTCAGTTTGGATATGTTTGTAATTGGCCGACTTCAAGACCTACATTTTCATTATAATCCGAATTCGAATTTTTTCAAGGCGCTTCCAGTATTCAAATTGAATTTGAAACCAGCAACACATTTCAGTCGTCTACTTACGTCGTGATAATTTTTTTCTTAACATTTAATGCGTATTGAAAATATTTAAATTATGTGACTGTGCACCAGTGGAATGTCACAAACTTTAAAGGTAGGTGTAACAATAGCAATATCAAATGCTTTCTGTACCTACATTGGTGAATTTATTATGGATTATCCACTTTACCAATTTTCAATTTGTTACTTTACGAATCTGTAATGTTTATAGGATAACCAGAATATTTTTGAATTAGAAAACACAATTTAGTGTATTTTCGGCTTCAAAGATCCACCGCGTGGGGAGGTTTCAGCCGCTTCCAGTAGCTGCCGATTTTTATATTTGCATTTTCTTAATATTTTCCAAAACTTTTCGAAGATTTCCTTGCATTTTAACTCCCACAATTTTCCGCGAAAATCAAAAATTTTTCATCGTTTTGAATATCTCATTCGTCATAAGTGACCAAAAAAACCTCGTAAACGAAATATTACACGGTCTTGTAATGACAGTTTTCCGCATTTTCCAAGAATATTCCACAATTTCCCAGGGATATTTCAAAGTGTTCACTTATTTATGTTAAAATTCGCAATCAGCGTATTAAAAATATATAAAACGATGTAAAACTTGAACCATACCTTTAAATTGCGAATGGGTGGAAATACGATCAATTTTTCACGATTTTCCGATTTTTACGGTAATTTTTCGGAAAACTGACCCCAGATTCGTAATCAGCAACCCAAAAACTGACGAGAACTCATTTTTGGGCCAGAATATTTATTTTGTTATGAATTATATGAATTAGAAATAACAAAATAATATGCTACCCGGACTGGCCAAAAACGTGAGGTTAAAAAAAAAGGGCATGGCCAGCAGCCATTATTTCAATTAGCTGAATGATCTTGAGGGTATAACTAAAATGTTACCATAAAAAATATTTGGGGCTAACTGCACTTTCATTTTTTTTACTCAGGCCTTTTTCCCCCTTCATTGACTCGTCTGTCTCAGCAATACCACGATCAATTTTAGCCGAAAGGGTGTTTTCGTTATTTTGGGACACATATATACATGCGCAATTATCTAACGTCTGATGAGTGGGGAGGGATTGGTTTCTTTCTGTTAGATTTATAAACAAAATAATAAATTAGAACTTAGATAGGCATTTCATAATTTGATTTTTTAAACTGTAAACCCACAAATATTAGCAAAACATATTCTCGTACGCAAGTAGTGTATAACACTTATTAATATTTTTAAAAAAAGTTGATGTATAGTAGTAGTATAGACATGAGTATCTATATAGTTTCAAAATTTCTGGCAGCAAAAGAAGCAGAAAGATATTGGAAATGTCTCTATGTCAGCTAAATATTTTCGCTGAGTATTTTATTCTGATTTCCTTAGTTGTTACAAAAGTATTTTTTTATTACTTCTAACTTTTGCAGTACGTAACGTTATAGAAATTATACTTTTGTCGAACAAAACTATAGTTGCAGCTTGATAATTGATTGAGTTCGATAAGTCTTCAGCACTAGAGACACCCTATTCTCAATTTTATTGGGTTGGGATGCGTTAGGATTCGGTTATTATTGTTTACTTATTTATTATCAAAATGTAAAATAAATTTATTAAAGCGGATTGGAGAAGTAGCTTTATTTGTAGTATAAAAAGAACTTATATTACGTTAGATTTCCATTATAAACTTGATATCTCTTTGAACTGTAGAACCAATAGAATAAGATTTTCCTGTTATGTATTTTTCAATATAAATTTAAATCATACAGATTGCAATCCAATATTTGTTTGTCCTCGAGCGTTTGACTGGAGACAATCCTTGGATGTTTGAGGTTTATTTCATTCAGTAATATGTTCTTTTGAATATTGTAATACTTAGTAAACAAGTACTATATACACTTTTAATTAAATAGCCTACTGGCTGGGGCAACAGGTAAATTGGTAAATATATACTTCTTAATATAATATGCAACGAAGAAAATATCATCTATATAACTAAATTATTTTAATCACATTTTAGATACATTTTATTGAATTTATGTAACGCCCACAATTATTGAGCTTTTAAGATTTGCAACCCCTGGCGTAAGTTACGGATAGGTTTGTCTCAAGCAACAGTTACTGTTTTAGAGTATAGTAATACCACAACTATTTTCTTAGCGGAATAATAGAGGCTCCAGGGTAGCTTCGATGAAGAAAATTCTTCCAGGTGCTGGTCATGGTAGAATGGACGACTGCTAGTGTAGCAACAGTTTTAATTAGAAAACTAAATTGTCAATTAACATCTGAAAGTGTGAATAGGAATACTCAAAATAATAAACAGACTTTATTTCATGATTTCGAATATATTATAGGAATAGTACTTGCATGTCAAAAGGTATCTCAGAAGAATCTCAAGATACTTATATACTTTATAGATCAAAATGTCAATTAATTTATTCGATTATTAAGTCAATTACCTAAGCGTGGAAAATAATAATCGTTTTACATTAAAATTATTTAACCATTGGAAAGTATTACAGATGATTTACGATGACGATTCCGGCATAGTAGCTCAGTTAGTTAAGGTGTGTTATGTGGCAAATTCGCTTTAGAGTGACTCTGCCGTATTCTAGGTTCGATCCCCGGCATCGGCACAGGCAATGTCGGTGGGAATGAATGTTATCTGCGTTTTTTCAAATGGCTACTATATGTGGCGCGTTTATATTTATTTTATGTAAAAATTAATTATATAAAGTAAGATGGACAAAATGATGGAAGTTATACGAGTTAAAAGAGAACGAGAGTTAGTTCAGAAGGCACACGCAGATTGAAGTTAATGCAGAGTAAATAATGTATTAATTTCGGTAGAAGTAAGCATTATAGTCAAATTTTATATGAAATGTACAGGCGGAAAAATTATAGCTCAGTAACACTGGTATTCGGCAAATAGGGTCAATGGCACGGAAACTATATTGTTATGTGCACGCCCTCTTATGAGGAAACTTAACCTGTTAGTAGACGGAGGCAAGCAATATAATGCTAGTTCGCCAGTTGGACCAGAGATGGCGCCATTACTTTCTACCATGGAGGTACTAGAGAAGAGGACAAACTCGTCCAGAACAGATCAAAGTACGGCCTAGAATGATATGGATAGATCTCGAATAAGCGCCAGGAGTATATAAGAAGCAGGGTCAACGCACTGGGGCAGTTCTAATTTGAAGAGTAAAGCGTTCAGATCAAGGAAACAAGTGATCCGAGTAGTAAAGTACAGGAGGAAAGCTAGAGTTGTCCTGATTCAGAAAGGAAGCAAGACGCCGGAATCGTCATCCTACCGACCGCTATGTTTACTACATGCGATGGGCAAACGTCTCGAGCACTTGATACTCGAGAGACTAGAACAGAACATAGCTGCGAAAGGGGGCTTATCTGAAAGCCAATTCGGTTTCCGGAAAGGACGATAGACGGTCAGCGCCATTAGACTACTAAAGGATGGAAGGGTATGAGGATAGCTCCGTACCTTGTAAGGATTGCAAGACAGAATGATCGTGTATGAGACGGAGGGAGAGATTGTCTGGAAAACATTGCGTGCGGGGTTCTGCAAGGCTCGATGCTTGGGCGGACCTTGTGGAGCATTATATTTGATGATGTCTTCCGACTGCAATGGCAAGATGGTGTGAAGGTCATCGGTTTATGAGGGCGGTCTGGTCATAACGATGACTGGAAGGTGAACAGTGCACATAACAGAGGCGGCCAATTAGGCCTTCAGAAATATCGAGAGATGGCTAGCAAGGATGCAGCTCGAGCTAGTTGCTGAGAAAAGGGAGTTCCTTGTTATTACCAGGAAGAGAAACCTTACCCCTCATGAAAGTTAGGGTGGGACGAGTGGAGATACGTCCAAGTCATATCTGAAGTACCTAGGAGTCTGGCTGGTTCGAGTTGGGGCAAAGCCACCAGCGTGGAAATACCGCCGCCACCTTAAATTTTTCGGGTTTTGGCTATATCTTTTGAACTAATCGTCCTAGCCAGATCATTCAAATGTCAAATTAATCGGTTTCGACTGCGAAATTAAGGAAATATAAATTGAACTGGTTATGGGCGTTTCTACAGCAATTTTATTTGATTTATTATCGCGAATATGAAAAAAAAGGGTAATTTGCGATCTTGAGACTCTTCGTTACGTGTTATCTCGAAAAATGGTTAATGATAATTTTAACTGAAAATAATATTCATCTGAACTACTGAATTTTTCGCATAAGTTATCTCCCATAGATCTTCTAAGCCACTCCCTTCCATTATAGGTCCTACGGCTCCCATATAGGACATCGCGAAGTGGAGACGTCCCAGCCGCAAAATGATTTTCGATAAGGGGCTATTTTCTTCCGCCGTAAGGCAATATCCAATGCTCTTGCATACAGAAGTTGGTCAAAGGTGACTACACATGACTGGTTTTTGGCTTCGCTTTGTTGTACTGCATAAAAGAGGCAGGTGTAGATGGTCGATGGTGTTGACGAAGGGTAATGAAATAACCGAAGACTTCTCAGCTTTTCGGTTCACTTGTCCGGTAATTGCCGCATCCATAAATAAATTCCAACATGGGCCTGGCTTTGCATTGACGTGGTGGATGATGAGCCAAAGTGTATCGACGAGACGGGCAGATGCAGTACTTTCAGGTTCGAGAATGGCTGAGCTGACATCTTCAGCTACGATGAGAGATGTCCCTGATTCTAAAAGTTGTTGAAACGGTATTACTGGCGGCAGTCCTCGAGACGGATGCAATATCTTCAGAGGTGGAATACACGGTGCAGTCGTATACACGGGATCTGATGTCCTGTCGAATTTTATTGGCTGCAGTCCGACTATTTGCATACTATCCTCTTCAGGGTAACTCGCCATCAAAATCCTACCTGCTGTGTTTGTAAAGCAAAGAACGCTGGACCTGCCAATTTGTTGAGCAATAATGATTTGGTCTCCGTATTTACTTTTCAGCTTCCTTTTTAAGTGTTTCTCGTTGTCAGAAGAAGAGCCTTCTGGAGAAGACCTCTGCATTAATTCGATCAACTCCGCAAAGGTGTGCTGGCATTTGTGGTTATTCTCCAAATACTCGCACAAATTGTCGAAAGCTCTTAACTTGCTGGAATCCTCGGGGCGGCCTGCATTATTCCTGGAAGAAAGTCCCAACGTCGACGAAAATTGGTCTGGAATGCCAAAGTACGTAAAGCACTTATGGTGATATCTACCCTCCACTGCCACTAGGTCAATCTCGGCGTTCAACCTCAACAACACTTTTTCTGCCCAAGTGTCGGAATATTTTGAAGTGATAGATCGCACAGTATCAATGACTTGGAGAACACCAACTTCATTATAAATTTCTTTTCGTTCTGTTATTTAAAATCAAAATTGTCGGCAGATGACCGGGACTTTCTCTTGCGTAGCATTGGATGGAGCCCCAAGTCTTCTCGACAGTTACAATGAATTGGAACCATTTTCAAGTCGTCGATTAGAGCGGCGATACCTTCATTGCGAACTTCACTAAGCCGTAAACCGTCGAATAGTGACACTATTCGACGATTTAGTGAAGCTCGTTCTACACACTTTTACCACTCTTTTCGCCCTGACACAAAATACAAACCAAATTGTCATTTTGAAAAATAAAACGCGCCATCATGACTTAATCGCAATCTGTTTACAACACAAGTGCAATTCAGTTCGCTCGTGATATTAATACCGCTTGCACGATTCGTGGGAAATTCAAATATAGGCGTGACATTAAATTGCAGTTTTTCTTAACACAAGGCAATGTCTTCTAAATAAATGTGATATATAGGTAGTATAATATATCCTAGATATAGACAAAATTCGAAAAATTTAAGATGGCCGCGGTTATTCCACGCTGGAGGCTTTTCCCCAACACGGACATTTTGAGAACTTTCGGACTCCGATTTCCAGAAATTTTCAGCCTGTTAAAAATTTTGTCCGGGTCAGGGTTCATTTTTGTCTAATTGCAGTGGCCTATATTTAAAACCGCGTCCTGTATATTTAAGTAATTTTTTTTATAAAGCTGTAATTTTTCTTTATAAAAGCTTTCCAATTTAAAATCGGATAAAAAGTAACAATGTAAACGGTATTTATTCATTATTTCTTCTATTCCATGGAATTCCAGACCAATCAAAAAAATATATATGAAAGGGGGTCTAGAAGCACTTAATTATTAATTTGTTGATAAAATTAACAGATGCTATCTTTGATTTTTCAGTTGTTTTTCATGGTCTGCTACCAAATGTGACACAGTTTAGAACGCTTCTAGAAAAATCTTAATTTTCATTTTCGTTCACGCTTAATTCTTAATTGTATAAAAGCAGTGAAAAGTAAATTGAGCACTGTATTAGAGAGAAAATTAAAGTATACAGGATGACATTTTAAAAAAATTAAAGAAATGTGGAAATGCGGAAGAGGCATAAAGGTGCAAGAACGTGCATACAGAAAAGGGAAAAGTAGAAAAGGCGCAATGGCAGAAAGATAGAAAAGAGAAAAGGGACAAATAGAAAAAACATTTCTAGATCTAAGCAACTGAACAAAATATCTAAATTTTCGATTAATAGTGCCTACTTTAATGACAGTTTAGTTGGATATTCTTAGATTTATTCATGAATTCAAGGTTAAGTAGATATTAATAAAATTTTGAGAATGCTAAATAAATATTTCTATCACTCATTGCGGCATTACTCAATTCCCTATTCTCAATCTATTAAGAAATATGTGGCTCTTGGACATTGTCTTAGTGTGGGGGTGTATTTATCTGTTTTTATTCAAAAGGAAACCTTACAGTTGAGGGTCGCCTGTAGACGAGCAGCCTCCCCCAACAGGAATTTTGCCGAACCTCTTAGAAGAGTAGGCATCTTTTACTTGCCTAACATTTAATAGACAAGGGATTGACGGCTTTATACTCCCTCCAATCCTCGCCTTGCATAGCTTCCGCATATACACTGATATACAAGCCGCTGGAAGATGTGAAGTGAGGACGCGGTCTTCCTTGAAATGGTCGCCCATCTAAGTACTAACAGCAACAGCGCCTGACATTGCATTACATCGCATATCCAAATATGTACATAGTAAGCCCTGTTTCACACTGGGCGACTTAGCAGCGCGATTTAGTAGTGTGGCTGAAAGGATATGCGATTAAGTCGCGCTTTTCTTATCTAAAGACACGAGCCGGGTGAGTCGTTGTGGCTACCTGCGGCTGCACGCCCTATCGCGCTGCTAAATCGCCCAGTGTGAAAAGGGGCTAAAGATGCACCTACGTTCGCCCCTCTTGGTGAAACTAGAGCCGTATGCGCCTTTTTTTGTTATTGAATTTTGAAAATATAAGCATACCTTTAGTGTTAAGTACTAAGAATAACTTTATTTCATCAAGAAATGTTGGTCGTTGAGATCCCCACACCAGCTAACAAAATTAATCATTAAGCGTACCATTAGTATTTTGTATTTAGTTTTAAATATTCCTAATCTTGTTATATATTTATGATTGTATTGCAGTTAGGCTTTTATTTTTTGCATTTCTGTCTTCCCGTCAAATGCGGTCTAATCTCTCCGATTCTGTAATCATCACTACGACTTATGTTATGGTTCCAGAATCGGTCCCAGGATCCTGGACATAACATGCTTGTTTGTATTTGAATTTCAATAAATTTGTGTTGAATTGAAATTGTCTATCACCCAGTGATTCGTGTTGAAATTCCAGTCCATTTTCTTCTTTTTTTAAATTTCCCTTTTCATTTTCAGGTTATTTTTCTGTGTAAATAATTAAGTATTGGTGATAATATTTTTAATTACTTCAATCAAACTCATTATTTCTTGAAAACTTCATCACTTCCCTTAAAACGGAACCCTGAAACATCAAACCAAAGAAATGCAGGCGATGATACAGGATCAAAACAAATAGCTGGAGGCCGTAACCCAAAAGATGAAGGTCATGCACATCGAACTTCGGGCAGCCATCAGAGGACAGTCAATTACCATTAGTCAGGAGCCTAGACAAAGGGAAGTCGCCCTTAGCTCAGAAGAGAAAACAACGCCGAATGCGGCAACGGCAGTTAGAGACGATGAGGCTTCCGAGAGTAGAGATGCCGGGGAAGAAAGAAGACCACTAGAAGAGGTGGCGCAGCCGGCAGGGCCCAACAGCCAGGGCCGGAGAGCTCTGCCGATATCGCCCACATCATTCACATTTTTTGTGAACGGGGTTGACGAAAAAGCAGGCAGGCCCAAGTCTATACGATGATCTGGGGTAGAGCACAATAATCTTGCTAGATCTCAATCATCTCAGACCATCAGCACAGCCAATGAATCCTGGTGCGCTAATAAACTATAATTATAAATATTTTCTTATGATTACTAAAATTTATCAAGGTTGAAAACTTCCGGCCTATCCAGCGTTTAAAATATTTGGCGCCTAGCCTATTGATCATATTTAATTGTATTGCGTAATAAACTGTTTTATGAAGTTTTACTACTTTATTGCGCTCATCATGATGACTTATTGTCCTGGGATCCCTGATTATATAGTAGTAGTTTAGAGTGGAATAAACTCCATTTGAATTGTATTGTTTACCCCAATCTTTATAGAAAACAATTTTAACACATAATTTAAATTATAATATGCATAATTTTATTTTTACACCATCTAATTTTTAATATTTTACAAGTAGTTTGTGAAATAAAGTTATTAACTTTATTAAGATTATTATATTAAACAATATTAAACTGAAATATATGAAAACAAAGTACAAGTTACTAGTTAAATGCAGATTTTATCAACTTAAAAGATAGATGTAAGGGTAAGTCACGTATTACTCATTTTATTCAAACGTAAAACTTCTGCCAAAGTTAATAAATTTTATTGGAAACGTTTTCATCGTCCTTTCCCTTTTTACGTTTATATTCTGTGTTATCTGTAAGGCCTACGTCTGGCAAGTTTTTCTATTAGAATTTAATTTTCACCCTAGTAGGAAAAGGTATGTCTGTACCAGTACTAAATATTGAACAATTTATTGTAAGAATTCGTGGGGATGTCATTTGCCTTTTTTACGAAGAAGGTAGTGAATTAATATTAACTTGTTTTAAAAAATATGTGGTGGTGCTTTAAATCCAAATTATGTCTCCATTTGTCTGCAGACATTGTCTACTCAACGTGGTCTTTAAAACTCACCTCAATTTATGCTTATCCCCTCGATTAAATCTAAATAAATTTTTCATCAAATATGTGAAATTCAGTATTTGTTTTGAGTTAATAACGTACAACCGAAATAAACTAAAGCTTAGCCATTATTTTAAAAGGCCTTTATGGGCTCCAGCAGATGCTATAAACACAGATTTAATCTGTGCTATAAGTATTTTTAAATTAAATTGAATTTTATTACATTACTCTGCAGGAAGTTATTTTCAGTTTATTCATAAACAAGAAAATGCACACAAATGATAAACTGATGTTGAAATGTCAAAAATTTAATGTTATAAATAAATCTAAACAGATGAGAAAATACAATTATTTATGTTACAATTTGTTAATGCATTATTAAAGTAGAAGTATAACAAAATAGTATATTGTTTTATATTGAGGAAAAGTAACATTTTTCTGTGTCGAGACTATACGTGATTCGCTACGCCCGCCCGGTTAGAATAGCCGAGACATAACAAATCTTTACTTCACGTATAACATGCTGCTTTTTCTTTAAACATCAAATATGAATCACATAAATACTGTTATTTTTTTCTGCAAATAGTTTTTCAAACGTCAAAAAACATGATTTTTACCTTCAAACGGTAGAAAATCATTATATTTCTTACTCATTTCATGACATTAAAGTTTGACATTTCAGACGGCTGTGCGTTTCCATTAGCAACGGAAATAAAAGTATTTTTTCTTCCGCTCGAGCGGACTTTTACTTCCGTTGAAGTATGAAATATCGACGTATGAAGAAAAAATAAAATGCCTTATTTTGAGTAAAACCAACTTTTACTCTGACACTTCGTTACTTACTGCATCTCTTATTGCCGCTAACGAGCTATGAGTGGAAGTAAAAGTATTTCACTGCCGCTCACAAACCGCACTAAAAGTACTCGAAGAAAAAATTACGATATTTATGTAATTCATGTTCGATTTTTGAGGAAAAAATAGCATGTTATATGTAGAGCAAAGTGATTTTTTTGTGTCTCGGCTGTTCTTGCCGAACTCAATTCGCTCGTCCGTCAAATACATTCTCGACACAAAAAATGTCACTGTTACTCCATATAAAACATCATATTATTAGTACCACTCAAAGCCCGCAAGCGGCAATAAAACTCTTTTTCTGCCTCTCAGATAAAGTGACAGAGAAATGACAGTTTAAGTTCCCGAAATTTGACATAAAACTCATGCTGTTTTGACGTTCGAAGAAAATAATGTATTGTTTTATATGGCGTAAAAGTGACATTTTTGACCGACAAGAACTGCCGAGATAAAAAATGACTTTACTCCACATATAACACCCTATTTTTTCATCAAACGTCGAACATGAATTAAATAGATACTGTTATTTTTACTTTTAGTACCACTCAGAGTTCTTGAGCGGCAGTAAAAGTCTTTTTCTGCAGCTCAGATCAAGTATCAGAGAAATGATAGTTTGAGAACTATGGCTGTCACTTTGACACTCAAGCTTTATTTGCTACTCGGGCGCCAGTTTAAGTTTACAGTGGTTGAACAACACTACCCAAAAGTCGATGAGTGAAACTAAGCAGCTCAGTGAAGACACAGTTAATTCCCGTGGGTCAATAAGGGAACTTAGACTTTCACAAACAGCAGTAAAACGCAGAAGTTCAATAATATTTGTGTATATTACTGTAATCCTATGGTTACAATCCTAAACAGAACAGAAAGCAAAATTAACACAAATTTATTTACATACATTTAGTCAGTAGAGGGAGAGTGGCAAGCAATATAATAATATTAGCGGCAAAAGCATATAAGCGGTAAAGTTAGCGAGTTTATATATATAAAAATGGCTACTAAGCAGACAGTGTACGGATACCAGAAAATGCGAAGCAAGCAGAATTATTTACAGTGTTACAAACAAACAAGTTATAAAATAGACCGGAAACTTGGCTAGTGTTTTACGACGTTATCAGCACATAGAAAAAAATATCGACGAGCAAATATTTTGTCACAAGGTTTTAATCTCGGACTCAAGAAAATATGTAAGGACACGAAATTGACAGTAACGTGACTAGGCGTAGATAAAGGTGGACAGAAAAGAAAGAACCTGCTGTCGCCGCAGGGCCAGAGTCAGGTTAAGAAGAGAAAGAAAGAACCTGCTGACGCCGCAGGGCCAGAGTCAGGTTAAGAAAAGAAAGAAAGAACCTGCTATCGCCGCAGGGCCAGAGTCAGGTTAAGAAAAGAAAGAAAGAACCTGCTGTCGCCGTAGGGCCAAAGTCAGATTCAGAAAAGAAAGAAACTCACAGAAATGAATAATTTAAAGTAAAATATTCAAACACTAAAATAAGTAAAATATTCGAAAAATATCAATCAGAAAATAAGCAGAATAAAAATATTCATAAGTATACAAAAATTTACTAACAGTTAATCCCGGAATAAAAATTTCATTAACAGTAAAATATAATTACACTAGCCAAGTATTTTAAAAAGGTCTTACTCTTTCCAACTTCGGTGGGCACCGGTACACTGGTAGTCGACTGCTTTCTTCAAGTTGTAGGATAACTAATTAATAAAATACCTGGTGCTGTTTAATTTATAGCCGTTCCCTACCAGGATATCGCGAGGATCCCCTCTATTTCAGACTCGCGCATGAATCAATATATTGACTATAAGATAGCGAAGACGGCTGCTTTGAATAATTGGGTCGGTGCATTGTTATTGCGAGCGTCAGTTAGTATAAACAAAGTATTCTGACTTTTGTAATGTATGAAATCGGTTTCAGATAATTATTTTAACCAACTACGAAAACGAAACGGATTTAATCGGCCACAGACAACTAATTATTGAATTAATTATATCAAATAATAAACAATAATTCTATTTACAAATATTTGCCGCTTTAGATAAAAATCCCAGTATTCAAATAGTGAATATTTTCGGATAATAGACAGTAAGTTGCTTAAGGCGGTACAGAAAACAAGGAACATAATTATATACAGTACAATTAAATACAAATTTTATGCAGATTTCCGTAACGAAAAATACTTCGTTACAGTTCACAAATGTCATATAAGTCAAATTCTTTTGACTTTTAAAGAAAATGAGGTACAAAAATCCTTGTTTTTTTGACGGAATATATATTTGCACCTCCCAGACCGTGCATTAGATTTTAATTGAAAACGTCTCATACGCCAATAGTTGGCGATAGATTCAGAATTATATTTCGTCCCCCATTTTTAACATTATATTTGATATACAGCGTCCCCATCGGTTTGTTCATAGATGGGCTTTATTTTGATCATTTGGTTAAAGATTTTTCGACGATTTTTGGCGTTTTAAAATTTGTTTCAAGATGGTGGATTGACCTATGAATATTGGACTGGTTTAGATTCCTTAAAAGCTTCGTTGGGAATTAACATAAACATAAACATCATAAACACCATATATAGACAACCCCCAAATTCAACGCCAAGGGCTGTCCGGAAGGAGGGTTACACACTTGAAAAAACGCAGACAACATCCATTACCCATCGATATTGCCTGTGCCGCTGCCTGGGATTGAACCCAGAGCTTAGTAGGGTTTGAATTTGCCACATAACGCGCTCTAGCCGACTGAGCTATCGTGCCGGAATAAACCAGTATTCTTGTTATTTCGATGCAACTACTAGAATGCGATATATTACGCAGATAAATAGAAAATGTATGAAAGCACATCAGAAAAATGCATGTAGCCTTTCAAGCTCCACTTACTTTTTGAAGAAAACATTTATTTTTATCGTAATCAGGGGACAAAATACATAAAGATCTTCCACAAAATTTGCCCCGGAAAGTTGTAGCTAAAAACAATTAATTCACATTTTACTGTACCATACCATTTTTTAGCACAGAAAAACTCTAATTACTTTCCAATACTAAGGAAATGTAAAGGTATTCTAAATAAAATTAAATACTATTAAAAATAGAGTAACTAAAATTAGAAAGGAAACTACAGATTCGTTCATTTTATTATTCAATTTGGATATGGTTTCAATCACGATAGCTCAATGTTCTAAAGCTAGCAAACTGAGTTGCCTAGCGAAGTGGGTTCGATTCCTGCAAGGCGAAATAATTTTTCATTAAAAAAATTGCCCCAAGAATGGTTCGGAGTCCACATTAAACTGTAGGGCCTCGTCTCTCTGTACCTAGCACAAGATCCTTGAGACCTTCCAGGGGGATACTTCGGTAATTGGAGAGGCGGTGAAAACATTATCGTTGATATACATATATTTATGCAAATATTTAAGAATTATTATTTAATAATATGTTTCCGGTAATACGAATTGTGTCAGTTCTATGCACCATATATGACCAAAAATATTTTTAATCATTAATTACATTTTCTTCAATTGTTTGAGTGAATATTTTATAATTTGAGATTTAACCAACTCCCGCAATCTCTGAATGCCCTAAAAGTACTATTCATTCTTATATTTCTCATATTAATTGTGATTCTGGCTGTTTTGTTTTCTTTTTTGAGTATAATGAAATGTGAGTATCAACAATTATTATTTGCCTTTAACAAATTTACAGGCCTTGTTAACGTCAATAACATTATTCAAAAAAGCCAATCGTGTTACTGAGAGTCTCGTATAGTGCAGAATAATTGGTTTTTCAAAATTATATGTTCCGTTCAAAATATTATTTGGAAAATTTGGCACAAACTTTGATGACATCCTTAATGACATATTCATTGTGGGATAAGTCTCCTTTTATTACAGGTATATTGTCGCGAAATGCATAAATATCACAGTTAGTTATGACTAAATCCTGTGAATTATTTTCTAATTTTTGTCCTAGCTTTTAAATGTCTTCCGGAGAAAATTTATATAGAAATGTTGAATTGACTTAATGAAATACTATCCATAAATAAACAGAATAACGCCTGTAGTTCAGTTCAGATAGAATTAAAAATTTTAATAATTTGTCACCACATCAAAATCTATTAATATACGTAGCGATTATTGATATTAATACTAATGATTGCTGACAAATGTAATTTATACCATTAAAATATTTGGTTGTGAAAAATCTGAGAATTTTTTGGAGTAATTTTACGGGCCTCTCTCAGTTCTCATTGATTAGCTACAGAACAGTTTGAAACTCTTTTAGAAAATATCTTCTCTACAAATTCGGTTATAATGTGCATATTTAGGTATCTTTAACTATTTAGACATCGTTCGCGATCAAAGAGTGCGCAATAGGAAAAAACTGCTTTTTTGAGGTTTGCACCAACGCAACATAAAATAATCCCAACAACTCAGATTCCCTCACTTCCACATATTAAGAAGTTTTACTAGGTTAGACGAATTTTATGAAATTTCCGAGTTAAAAAGAGCTTCCTTGATTGACCTTATATTTGTTAATATGGATTTAAACTGAAAAATGTGGAAAATATTTTTAATGGAGATAACGTCTTGCAATTAGCAAAGATAAATAAATGTTATTTTTTAATGAGTATACATTTCCTTTAAAATCTCTTTAAGAAATTAATTGATGCCTTTGAGAAACTTCATTATTAAATATAAAAGAAAATATTTTTAACATTCTGAAATGAAATGAAATAATTTCCGATTATGTCACTGGTCTGATAATACAAGCATGATCTAAAATACTTTATCTGCATATTTCTGTGATTTAAAAGTACTTTGATACATACGGTTATTTATGAATAGGTGAATAGCAAACGGGCAAAAAGCAAATGACTTCCTTGCTTCTAAAAATACGAGCATTAGAAAATACCACTCAGTTTCTGGTGTTTGACTCTGTAATATATAAAAACATACAAGTCGTGTTTCAGGATTTTGATAGAAGTGCTTTATTTAATCAGGGATTACTTATATTAAATAATATTACGAGAAATTTATATTTTATTAGTCTGTCTAGAGTGCGACTATTTTTATTAATGTAGAGAATATTTCATCCGATTTCACATTATCACATTTTATTAGGTTTGCAATTCGTAGCATATACAGTAGGCGGGTAAGAAATGCAGCAAATAAATTTATTTGCAAATTTTTAAACGCATTACCCATCGTATTAATAATATTAGTAAATTGTTGTAAATCCTGTGTAATCTTATCCAATTTCAAAAATATCTTCTGCCACCAACCCAGCTCCAAAACCCAAAAATTTGATTCGACTGAATAAACGATACTAGTGTTACATGCCAATGGCTTTCTTGTTCAATTGAATATAGATGAGGTTTATTTAGAGTATATTTTATTATTTTTAAACAGAATAAACCAAGACCTATAAAAATATGTCAGAACGACCAGCAGCTGGCAAAACTCCTAAACCACTAAAGTACTTGAAAGTTTAGTATGGTTTCAAAACATGGTAGATCTTGCCGTGACTTGATTTTTACTTGGATGAAGACATCTCTTGGGTCACGTCCAGCGATAGACATGCTAGCCTCTGTTACCAATTTCACAAAACGTTTCACTGATTTCGTGTGACAGGGATATCTTAAAAATTTAGCACTGATGTTTGTTCTTGCCCACCAAGCAACTACAACTCTTCATCAGATTTGTTTTTTAAAATAGGAGGCTCCAGAGGAATTTTGAATTTTCTCGTAGTATTCTTTGAAATTTGGCTGGACTTGGCTCTGGATTTAAGATACCTTGAAGGTAAGGAATAAGAAAACTACATGTATCTACTATGAAATGGTTAATGTTTCACAGTATATCCTCTAGATGGCGCAGAAAATTGATATTTGAATCTAATGCTATTAACGTATCCGGCAGGATGAAATATCCATTTTAAATTGAGTTGTTTTTTATTAATGGTTAAATTTTTTGCAAAAATTAATCACAAGGTTCTTGGGGAAATAAAGAAATTTCATTTTTTAAATATTACATATGTTAAAGGTTCTCATTGCTTACACTCTTCCCAAGCAACATTTCACCGCCTACGACTACTTTATTACTAATTCTAACGTCAAAATTAGTGCAAATAACAGTCTTATGGCAACTTAGGTCTTATAGTCATGAACTTACTTCGGAGCAACGTTCCTTGGACCTTGCAAACCTACATCTGTAGTTTGGAACACCTGCCAACGTTAGTTTGATGTCAGAAAAAAACTTATTTAGGTTGTAGCGTGCTATGGCTACTTCTCAAATTAATTCCAAGTTCAAATCCAAGGAAGCTATGAACATTGCCAGTATGCAACCAGAAGTATTAACGCCTGTCAAACGTGTTGCATATATTTCAATATATTCAATTATTAGCAGTCGAATTATAAATATCAGTCAAATTTACTGTACATCAATTAAACTCCACACACAAATTATAAAAATAATAAATATGTTTTTATAAATCAGTTCAGCAAGGAAGTTACACAGATTTAAAGAAATTTAGTTGCTAACCTACTAGAGCGGTGATTGCGTTAGATCGCATGTCCGATCATCATCTTTACCTCAACTATGCAGCTCTAATTTAAACCACATTAGAAATATATAAAGGTACAAGTAGTCCTGCATAAGATCTTAATCGGACATGGAAAGGTAAATTCTACTTCATATGGCAAATAAAGCATACTAATGAGTTTTTTTTGCATAAATTTCGGAATAACAAAAACTTCTTCAGAATGTTTTTTTAACTTATAATTTTATCTTAACTTTCTTATTTCGGCCATTATTTCAAAATTTAAATACATGAGTAATAATTAAATAATGTTAGACATAGACATGTAACAAGTAAGATATACTTACTCCATTACATATAAACTTGTGCCGAATTTGTGATCATAAAATCTTACGTTTATGGTATATCTAGCTGTTAGTAAAATATTTTTTATTTACTCATTATAAACTGTCGAACTTTAAATTCCATCTATATAACAACTAAATTTGTGTAACGTTATTCAGTTTTGGCATTACCTATAAATTCAACTTATCATTAATACAACTCCTGACTGCTATTTGTTCCTTGGAAATTGAAAATTGTTAATTCTTATATGTGTTTGAGATTCAAACAGTTTGTGTTCGTCCCAGCTTTTTAAGCAACCTAGTTTCAAATGATTTCTAATAAAATTGTTACGCAGTTTCACAGTTTCTAAAAAAACTGTTAATTCGTTTATTAGTTTCTAATAAAACTAAAAAATATATTACTTTGTTTTATTTCGTCGATAATTTAATAATACTCAGTTGATATACAATTTCAAAAAAGAACATATATAAATTTACATAAATCGTATTAATTAAATATCTTAATAATAAAATTGTTCAATATTTATTGTTCTGATTGAACAAGTCTCACTAGAAGCAGATGATAGAATGATTGGCGCCCCAGAATAATATCTTTGACCTAAGTGATCCTTAAATATTCATAATAGCGTAAAATAAAACGTAAGTATTATTACCCAGTCATATAAAAAGAGGGGAAAAATAACCACTTTATGTCATCGACGACGGCCCATCTACGGAGCTAATGAGTTAGTCAGCATTATAACCTACCCTCACAATGAGGAAGTCTTCCCGGGGTAATAAATTTGTATAACAACAGGTAAATAGGTTACAAGGTTTAGTGTGTTTTTAAGTAATTTTTCAATGTTGATTAGACGTTAGTAACTGACTAAATAGAACTGGTTAACTTATGGTTAACCTTTCAACGTTGTTTAGATGTTGCAACTTAATGTCACTGTTGGTAAAAATATTTAGATTTGTCACAACCCTAAGTCGGAATTAGTGTATTTATTTGGAACTTTCACAACAAATAGTCAAATTAAGTAAGTCGTAAATAATAAATACCGACTTCGCCATATTTATTGATTCTATCGAAATCAAGAATAGGCGACCATGTTGGATAAACGTTTGCAAATATTTTGGAAACATTAAATTTATAATTTAAAAATAAAATACGCTATGAGAAGCACTTATTTAATCATTAAATTATATATGCGACATTTCTCAAAGTATTTTTTACAATTTTCTTTTTTTGAAAGATAATACAAGTATTATTTAATACTTTTAAGATAAACGTAATTCTTAAAGGTTAACTATTTTTTTAGACCTAGCCGAATACATTTATCAATAAAATTTGTTTTCTTTGAATTTTTGTCTTCCCTTCACACGAAATTTCAAGTTAAATTAACATATTACGTATTCTAAGTGGCAAACATATTTTATGATATATCTATGTTCTAAACAAATGATGGTAGGTTAGGTAGACAAAGTTGGTTGGTTTTACTAAACTCCGACTCTCTTGCCAGATTGAGTCCTGAATGTTACCGACTTACGACGTAATAAAAGGGCTCGGACATATAAGGTATCTTTGGTTCTATAAAGTTGTCTTAATCCGACCGCAAAGTCATATTTAGGTAAGTATTTTCAGCCTATTCTAAAGTAAAATTTGGTGCGAATTAGGTCGGCGATTGCAACAATAAGCCAGTCTCCGACGTTGTAGCACCTATATTTTATTGACTAATTTGGTATAGATATGAGTTGGCACGACGTTTTCCATACGTCGCACACTGACCTCTAGTAGGAAACCTCAACATTGACTCAACGTTAGAATGTTGCTTGTGCTGAAGCCTAGCATGAAAGTTTTTCATCCCCCCCTCCAATATTTCAATTGAAATTGCGTTAATCTCTGTCCGAATACTATATTTTAGTTGTGCCAAAGTTTGCAACCGATTAGAAAACATTTTTGACTTCAAGTAGCCCCATAAAAAGGCTTGCCTGAAAATTTAATTTTATTCAAATAGTAAAATAGTAATTATTTGTGCAATAAACATTTTCACACCTACCTAAAAACTTTTATACTTTATCTAATTCTTACTTTAGGGGAATGGTAGCTCAGTGCGTTAGTGTGGTTTCACTCATTAAAAAATTTGACTTTTATTTTAAAACTGCTTATCAGGAAAACATATAAAGCTTCTCAATCTCTCGGAGAGCGGCAATTTAAGAAGACTAATAAAACTTAACTGTTTCATAATACTGTCATAACAACGACAGGTCCCGTGAATACTACGCGTAGCGTTTGGCAACATGGGATATAAACATTGTTTTGTATTCGGTAAGGCGGTGCAATAACATAAATGTTAAATATTATGAATGAAATGAATGAAATACTTAGTTAAGTTAACATTACAAGAAAATAGGCAATAAATACTTTTTAATTGGTAATTGGTTAGCTTTCTCTCTGTACATAACTAGTGAAGTGGGTTCGTGCCCCACCTAGTGCGAAGTAATTTTTAAATATAAATTATCCCCAAGAAGTGGTTCGAATCCTATTATAACTGTAGGGACCCATCTCCTTTACGCAGACAAATCTAGGTCTCCTAGACTTAAGAGGGTTACTCAGGTAACCTGGAAGGCGGTTAATAAACATTTATAAAGATTTATTTATATGTAAGATTAAATATAGTAACCATCATATGTTATTTCACTACCAGAGACTTTTTTTCATAAATAAAAAAATTATACGATTACAACCTGGTTCTATATATCTTTTATTTGGAGCTCCATATTTTAAGGCGCGTGTATTCGGTATATAAATAGATAAATATTTAACATATTCTAGGCACGACGGCAACAAAGCATAGGAGGCGATAAAAAAATTTCTTAAAAAATAACAAAACAACCAGTCGAAGAACAATATTTACAAAATATCGTACCTAAGTTCAGTATCTAAAGTTGCTCCGTTTCTTTTTGCAGGATTTCGACTTCGCCTCGGGCTATCAGGTGCTGTGATATCTTGTTGGCTATGAACGTACCCCGAGTCATTGTTACCGTTGGGGTCGGCTAGAGGGGGTGAGGCCAGGCTAGCTACTACTGTTGATATGCTGGAAATAATAAAAATTAATAGAGTCGACTTCTATGCAAATTAAGAGGAAGGTTATTCGCCTGTAACAATAATTTTTTAGTAATTTATATACAATCGAAGTAAGGCTTCACTTTTAACAAATATTCAACAAGAGACTAAATTTGTTAATTGATACTCCTAACTAACATTTATAGCAAAAATCCAAGCCTGATAATGATGAGTATAAATTAACGGCAGATGTGATCCGTTTGTTTATAAGGAAATATTTACAACTTTATTTAGTGTATACAGGATGTCCCACTTAAAACTCCCGATGATATTTGAACCACGCATGAATAGTAGTAATAATAATAAAGTTAATAAAACAATTAGGTAGATAATTTATTTAACTAATTTCTTTCAACTAAAACAAAGGTGGCTGGAACTGTTGTTTCGAAATAAAAGATTTTGAACTTTGTTCATTATTTATTGTAAAAATATATGTGGTGAATTTATGTTTTATATTCGTCTGAATTTGATACTATAAATTTGTTTATTATTTCAATCATTGGGTGATGTTTATTCACACTAATGAAAATAGGTACAATATGATGGTAATCTATAGTGAATGCCATAAAAATACTAGAGGTCACAGATACTTACGGAATACGTTTTCCTATAAAGACCCAAACCAACCCCCAAGACTTTTGTAAGTGTACGTGAAACCTTGAAAAATTACGACAGTTTTAAAAGGCCAAAATGTACATGAAGGAATAATATAGGAACTGATAAAAACACAGCTTCGGTATTACAAACGGTCAATAACAATCCCCGTACTTCCTTACGGCAGCTAGAAACTTCGTTATAATATTTTTAAAATTTCTTGCCAGAGAATATTAAAACAAAATAAATATTTCCCTTACGAAGTACATCTAGTTCATCACTTAAAACCAGGTGATCAGCAACGGATAATGGATTTCTTATCGCAATTTAATGTTATGTAAGAGGAGGAGGACAATCTGTTAAATAGGACTACGTTGAGCGACGAGAGCAGGTTACACAATAATCGTGTAGTACCCTAACATAAGCGTAGATACTGGTCATGGGAAAATCATCAATGATTGAGACAAACAAGAAACCAAAACATCTTTGGAGTAAATGTTTGATGTGAAATCGCCAATGGGTACATAATAGGACCGCATCTTTTTTATGGCGCGTTAAATGGTCAGCGATATTTAGATAAAATGATTTGCCTCATTTACTAAATAACGCTCCAATAGAGACAATAGAGTTACCTAATATTTGATTTCAACAAGATGGTGCGCCACCGTATATACAAATATTTTTATAAATTATTTACATCGTACATTTCGAGAAAGACGGATTGGTAATAATGGTGTTGTCAGGTGGCCATCTCGGTTACCTGACGTAACTTCATTTGGCTTTTTTGTGGGGTTATTTGAAAAGCGCAGTTTACGAAAAACCCATTGAAGATACGGCTATCCTTATAACAATATTTATGCTTCCACGGCAGCGATTAACAGAGAGACGTTATTAAAAGTTTGTAAAACTGAACTCTAACACTCTAACAATATATTATATGTTCAGAACGATGGAAAAAATTTTGAACATTTAATCTAACTTTGTTGGATTAAATTTCTGTTTGTCTTTTTAAATAACTGTTCACTTGTTTGTAAAATGTAAAATATAAATTAATTGTTTTATAAACTTTATTATTATTACTCATGGTAGATCTATGGTTATATTTGAAAAGATTTTCAAAATAATACTTTCTTTCATTATCTCATTATTCATGAAAATGTACATGGAATCTCCGTGAAAATTAAACAATAATGTAATTTCCGGTCAAACCTAGAATTGAAATAAATTTGTTTCATTACTGTCCAAATCAGGCCTTTTTTACTATGAAGAATGTCTTGAAGAATCTACAGCCTAAAATTTGATTTAAAAAGTTATGGCAATATTTGTTATCAAAATTTTTTTTATTGAAATTGAATTGAAAACTATTGCTTTTTTCGAAAATCGGTCAAGTTGTAAAAAATTCTTGGAATAGAGTGCCTTTTCACATACACCTAGTTTGAAGATTCCTGCAATCGATTAATTTTTTTGCATCTCAACGTCATCTATATATCAATAAAGAGAAGGGCCGTTTTCACAAAAATGTGAAATCATTTATATATTCTACTGATATATCTCTTTTGACCATTCAGAAAATGTCTCCGGAAGTGGGACAGCCTGTATTCTATTTACATTATGTAAGTACTTATTCATTTAAACATTATTCAGCTCAGTTTCTCAATGTTTACGTGTTAGGTTTGGAACCCAGGAGTCCTGGGTTCGAATTCCGTCTAGAGTATTGATATTTAGTGGTGTTTTAAATGCGTTTCCAAATTGGTTATAGTGGTTTATGTAAGAACCAAGGTGGCTAGTAGTGGTAACACTCCTGAATTCGAGTCATTGACAATTTTACATATCTTATTAGACCAATACTGCCAATTTATAATACGTTGTTAAGCCAAGACTCTAGCGCACTCGATACCTTATGCACATATTATACTGATCCCTGACAGATGATTAAATCAGGATGCGTATTATCATTTTCGTCGAGTATAAAATTTATAAAAACAATTTTAGATTGTTCGTTATAGCATAAATTTGTAACTATAAGTGAATACTGTATTTGCGCATTACAAGCCTATGAAACTTGAAATTAGTGCTAACGAACTTTTAATAATGTATGTCAAAGTAATCTTGTCACAGCGGAGTACATCTGTAATTTGATAATACACATACACCAATCATGAAAACAGACCGCCAAGTTTGGAGCATGACTGGAAGGTTCGCGGTACGCTAAGTGTTGGCGTACTTTTACTGCAAAGGAGATATAAGAAGCTGGTATTATTGGTTCTAGTAAGTATATGCAATTTTGTAAGTCGTGGTCGTTATGTAATTGTCTGTGCGTGTTTATCTGTGCGTGGAATGTTCAATACTAAACTCCGTCAGGACATTAAATAAACCGATAAAAAATGTGTATTTGCCTAATAAAGCTTAGTTATTTATAGGAAGAAATAACACACACTACTACCTGTGTTACCACTACATATTAACAAAGATTTGTTGTTGCCAAAATTATTGCCAAACAGTGAACCAAGTTAGATCTATTTACATTTGAATAAAGAAGTTATACATATCTCTAAAAGCTCTGTATAAAATCCCAGGTAAGTCTATTATCTAGAAGAGTACCTAGAAACACTACTGAATCCGAAAATTGAATACCATTCACCAGTTGAATATCGCTCGAGATATCCTTTCGGATAAAGAAATGTATGCATTTGGTTTAATTGCTATCCAGAATTAATCTATTACGTTGACACCAAGTGTCAAATTCACATATTGCACATCATATCGCTACTTCAAGTTCACGAGGAGACTCTGAGGATGCAGTAGTTATTGTGGTATCATCCGCGTACATTGTGAGGATACCACTAGTGATATGTTCTGGCAGATCATTAATAAATAGTAGGAACACCAGTGGTCCCAGCACTGATCCCTGTGGAACCCCAAGCTTAACGTCATGTGGTGCTGATGTAGTGCCCTTAACTTTAGTGACCGTGGTTCGCCCTTCCAGATACGATTTGGTCTAGTTGATTTGTCCCACGAATGCCTTAATTTTTAGCCAGACAAATATTTTTCGTCTCTTGTGAGACAGTTTCCACATCAGAATTTTTAGGGTTCATCTGAATTATGGGGTACTGGTCAAGCTTCGAATATTCGCTTAAAATAGTTGGAAAGCAAGCTCTATTCCATATCTGTTATATAAAAATATGCGGCGATTTGGAGATACAGTCACATTTCCAAGGCCATATCAAATTCAATCGGGTTCCACAGAACTTTAGCTAATCGTATCCTTTTGAACTGAGCGGATCTCAAAAACGATTAGATAAACAAAAAAAGTATCTTTATTATTGAAAATTTTTACTTCCCATATAGGTAGTAATATAGGAACGTATTGCGATCGTGCAAACATCGATTTTACACTTATTCAGGTCGCCTAAAATCAAAAAAGTAGTTTTTAAAAAATGCCTGTCGTCTGCTGCCTGTCGGCCGTCTGTGGTCGCATTTTGCTCAAAGTTTGTATGCGTACTTAGGACTGCCACACCTCGAAAAGAAATCGCAAATTCTGTTTTAGTTCATATGTGGGGTGTTAACCCCCAAGAATCGACAAGAAATATAAAATAATTTTCTTCAAGAACGGGTCTAACGATTTTGATCAAATTTTGCACATAGATGCACTAGTATGAGACGACTCCTAAGAAATCTGTTCAGCAGCTCATTTTTCCGAAATATAGCATGTTTTAAAAACTACTCTGTTATATTAAATGAATTTGTAACATTTACTGCTGTTAAATATATATCGAATATGATATCAGATAAATCGGCATAGTTTCTAACAGCATAATCAGACTTTAGTAAATCGGTATATAAATTAAAATAGAAGTTTTAGGCGAAAATTCGATATAAAATCACCACAATATAAAAAATATTAATTGTTTTACTCTAGTAGAGTTCGTAGAAATTGATATGCAAACGGCTTCACATTTCACTAAGGCGTAATACTATTATTGGGTAATACCGATTTTATGTTTACTAGAGCCTCGTAGGGAATATAGCAATACGATATTATAATTTATTATTCTGTTTATACAGCTTTAAGCATAAAACTAAAACGTGCAAGTTAACTATTTTATGGAGCAAAGTAACTTCCATTCATAAAATAACGATGAATAGATGAAATAGCTTTTGGAGTACATAATGCACATGAATTTGATAGCACAAATACAATATTTGATGGACAGGGATATCTTTATTAGGTTTTGTAACAGTTTTTTATTTAAATTCGAATTTTAGGTTGGATAGTATCATAGAATGATTAATTATCAATCATTAGTGTATATAGACGAAGTTCTAGCAACAGAAAGAGGTAATTTACTAATGATACTGTGATTGTTTTTGTAATTTGATAAAAAAATTATTTTTATATTTACTTCAAATTGTTTTTTTTTATATCTGTATTATTTCTTGGGGCTATAGTCCATTTGGAAAAAAGGAGAGTAATAAAAGCTCATTAAAAATGCAAATCCTCAATAAATGTAGTCGCGTGTTTATAAGTAATTTCTATAAATTGCAGTTAGTTATAAGCAAGAAGTTCTCCATTTCTATTTTTATTATATTTTTCTACCCGTACTAAGGAAATTTACACCTGCTTGAGTTGAACAGTTGTGAACTGTCCTTGTCTAATGCGTTTCAAACTATCTGCCGAGCTCTCTCATTACTAGTTGACATTTGATTGATGTGAAAAATTTAATCTGTAAACACTAAAAAACTTCATTTCATAGCCGGGTTTACGGGCTTTTACGTAATGTAATAAAATTGTTATGGAATTATTTTTAATTATTTATTTTTATGGAAATATGTGATTTAGTTCATTGTAAACTATAAAAAAATACGATGTAGTGTTGTATAAATGTATAATATCAGTTCAGTAAAATTAAAGTTCTTCCTCTAAATATTCTGACTAACTATCTTCGGATCCTATATTAATAATGATAGGTTCTATAGTTATGTCAGTAATGTCGTCGAGTTCCCTCATCTTAGCTTCTTCTTTTAGTACGTGATTTATAAAACTTTGCCCATTTATCTGCAGTCACTTGTTCCAAGGAATTGGTTAACAAAACCTTGACGTCGTTTAATTTAAAGTTAGTATTATTTCGGGCTACTTCACGTTTAACCTGCGCCCATACCAATTCAATATTGTTAAGTGCGCAGTGATAGGGTGGTAACCGTAATATAGTTATTTGATGATTCTTTACCATTTTATCTACAACTACTTTTTGGATCCTTTATTAGCATTGACAATCACCAAAAGTTCTTTTTTCACAATAGTTATTTGGAAAGCAATTTTTCACTGATAACCGTTCAGTTATCCGCCAGGCAGTTGTAGGGGTTCGCTCAAGCTGTCTGGAATAGTTATCATGCATTATCCAATACAATTACAGATCCCGGAGGAATTAGATTTGAAAAATATTCCTCTAATACATCTGCGTTCATATCTTCGTGATAGTCACCTGTATTTTTCGATTCGAATACCAGTAAACCGCCATCTACAAAACCAGTAGCACTGCCAATATGCGTGATTATTAATCCTCTCCCATTTCCTGAAGGTGCTTTAAACCCTGTTGATAGTGCATCCAAAAATGCTTGTCGAGAACTCATGCTGGGAGTACTTCATTTCAATTATTTCAATTTGTATTCATCTGTACTATACTTCGGCCGAAAACTCGAGTCAGTAACGCAAGAACTAAGCGGCACTCTCGTCAAAGGATAGTAGCTCTTATTTCATACTAATGCTGCACCTCGTTCTACCATATAATCCCATTGAATCGAAAGAAATATATTAAGTTTTATCCGCCTACTAGAAATGGAAACCACGACAATTTTAATGACCTAGTCGACCGCATAGAGTAAATGATTTAACGTGCCTCCTTTATATCTAATAAATAGCACGACTAACTATTCAGTCGTAAACAAACTTGGAAAGAAAAAAGAAATCGTGTATCCCGGGCACTTAGTTATGTAGGTATATATAAAATAATAATATTTCATAAAATAAAAAATAAATATAATTAAATTTGTTTTCACGCTCAACTCAACCAAAAACGAAAACTGGAGTTCTTTTAAGAAAATTTCTATTGGCAGTCATAAGGTTGTTAGGAGTGGAATACTTACATAATCCGGCATTAAAACTGTAGAATGGTTGATGTTTATAAAAATTTTAACCATGTCAGTTGTTCTTATTGCCCATCAAGCACCAACATGGATGTGTGAGCATATTCCTTGCCGGGAAAGGATGGTGACAGGGTTGTTAATTAGTGAGTAATAGGTTAAAAAAGAAAATAAATAAATACACTTATGACTTAAAAATTAATAACTGTTTTAACAACATAAATAAACTTTCGTGTTAAAATAAAATAATTAAAAACAAAACATACCAAAGTTAAAAATAAATAATTGTTCTATAACACTATAAATAAACGTTCTTGTTAAAATAATATAATAATAAAAAACAAAATTAACCAACAATAATTTTCCACAATAAATAATTCATAATATCACAATCACCACATGACGCTATCACAGATTATCACTCACTCACAACTGTCACTGTCACTATCACTGCTGGCTCCTACATTTATTATTATTAGCTCAATCACTGCGTCAATCCGAATATCCGTATTCCATATTTTTTCTTCGACTTTTTTAACATGCCCTATGCAATTTTGCCAATAATCATCTGTAACTTTTTTAATGCACTGAATGGAAAGGCCTTTTACATGTTCTGATTTAAAAGTTCTATTCTCTGGCAACATTCCCCTTTACTTTAACCCAAATAAGCTCAATGGGATTGAGTTCACAGTGGTAAGGCGGCAGCCGTAATACCTCAATACCTCTAGCTTTATCCATTTCATCCACAATATATTTCTTATATATAGACGAATGCTGTTTCGCTAGGTTTAGCAGTTCGGCTTTCAGCGAAGTACGATCGAATAGGATACCTTTACCATCTAACCATACTTGAATTTGCGCTTTTCGCCATGTACTGGTTGGTAATTTTTCCAGTAATCGAGTGTGGTATGGGGCGTTATCCATAATAACGACAGATCGGGGTTCAATCTTAGCGAGAATTTTTGCAAACCATTCCTCGAAAACATCTGCATTCATGGCCTCGTGATAATCGCTCCTTTTTTTCGACACGAACGATAGAAGTCCATCTTCCACTAATCTTGACTCACTTTCTATGTGCGTTATTATTAAGCGTTTTCCTTTTCCTGTTGGCATTTTTAATCCTGATGACCAATCTTCCATATGGTCTTGACGAACGCTTTCTTCTTTTCTATCTCGCCAAGATTGCGTTACAGTATGTCCTTCATTTAACCACGTCTCATCTAAATAATAGCATTTTCTTCCTCTTTCACGGGCAGCTCTAATTGCCCGCACATAATTCCTTCGCCAACAAATAAAATCGTTTCTCTCAAGTAGGAGGCTATTTCTCTTTCCTTTTGCAAATACAAAGTTGATATCATGCAAACATTTTTTTAACGTCGATTTGCCCATTTTGGGTATATGTTCATCTTCATCATTCAGGGACTGTAAAATTTTCTTAACTGTAGGGATTTCATTATCACAGAACAATTTATGAACTTTACGTCGAATTCCATTTTTCTGGAATTTGTCTAATATTATTTTTTTTCTTCCAGACATCGCTTTGGTTTCTAAACATCCCCTTCATATTTTTCTTCTCTTAAAATTCTGTAAATGGTCCGCTCACTCACGCCGGTATACCTTGAAGTCATGTTAATTAAACCTGTTGATCCTGATTTCTGTACCATGGGATGATATTTCTCCGATGCCTGATATACATTCAAAATAAGTTTCTTCTCCTTGAAGCTTATTGGAGACTTTTTACGGGCATGAACTTTTACCACTTCTTTTGAACAACCGGGAACGCTTCCATTTTTGCACATTTAAAAATATTACGATATCCTACAATTACACTTATTTTCACTAAAGTACTAAAAAATAAAACTTTAAGGCAATACAAGTGCATAATTTATAAATAAAAATTAATGCCGCCCAATTCATAAACAATTCGCACTATAAGTATTTCACACGAAATAAAATTTTAAGGCACTATGATACCACAAACACATAATTTATAAACAACAAATTAATACCACCCAACTGATAAACGACCGCACTCTATTACACTGATTTTAAACTGAGTTATAACGAATACGTGGAGAATGTTGCCAGATTTAAGTATAATATTTTAAAATTACGCTATGGTAGTTCATGCATAGTTAACTCAATCCGAGGATTTTCATTCCTCCGAAATTGATGTTATTCGTCAAAATTCTCCAAACTTAAGGAAAATAAATATGTAACAGCGTAAACATATTTATTATATTAGGGAATTTACAAAACTCGTAAATCAGCACGCCCCTGGTTCTACTAACTAGAGTATAAGAAATATACGACTGGTCAGTCGAATTTTTTTTTTAACACAATGTACATAATAAAAACTGCAATATTTCTATATAGTACATCATTTCCATGAATTTTAAAAAAACTTAGTACCACGCCCATGGCGGCTTCTAATTATAAGGTTTTATTACTCTACTTAATTTCCAAATGTACTACAATCAATGAAATATTTATTTCATTTTAAATTCATTAAATTTAAAAAATTTCATTAAAATTATAATTAAACCATTTGAAATACATAAATAAACATATTGTATAACGTTTTTAAAACATGACATGTTAGATATTATTAATTCTTTCAAATTTTAACTATATTTTTAACTAATGTTTTTGCGATCAATTAAAACTGGTAATATAAATATTAGATCTATTCTTCCATCAATATATGATAAAAGATAGATTGTTTTGGTAAATATATTTAACATTTTTTTTGGATAACTGAAACTTAGCTCCATTAAAACCTATGAGCTGATCAACTTAGGAAATATATGTTGGAGAAAAAATATTCCTTAAAATACTACCGGGAGTTAGAACTGAGCGTAGTTGTGCAAGTGGTTCATTATATAATAGAGCATCAAATTAGGGTTTGTGTACAAATTTAAATTTAC
This sequence comes from Leptura quadrifasciata, assembly GCA_963675555.1. NCBI lineage: Eukaryota > Metazoa > Arthropoda > Insecta > Coleoptera > Cerambycidae > Leptura > Leptura quadrifasciata. Next base: position 51,535,777 of record OY776678.1, read on the forward strand.
CAGGTTTTAGTTTGGTGTTTGATGCACTTAGTCATGCAATAGCTTTATCTGTCTTGTTACATATAGATCTCGCAAAGGACAATGAAAAAGTTAAAAGTGCTTGGGCACAAATTCATGCGCTTCATGTCAAATACAGGAAGGTACACATTCCTCAGAGACCTATACGCACGCTGCAACGACAAAACCTCCATAGCGGACTACGTCCAGCATATATCTCTACTCGTTCAAGCTGGGCGATAGTCCGCTAACAAGACATATAACAGACATAGCAGTTCCCTTTTTCTTCTTAGATGTGTATTGTTGTAGCTTACCACCTTACTTGTATTTTACTATTGTCTAATGTTATTTTTGTTTATTGCTATTTATTGCTACTTTTGTAATTTTGTCCAGTAATTGGATTAACTTCTGTTGGGCAATAAATAAATGTTGCGTTGTGCAACTAATAAAATTGCTCTTAAGAAGGAAGTATTTATTGAACACTAGTTAACAAGAGTTTAACATATAAAAGTTAATTGGATGGAGTCTGCGGTAGGTTCTTGATGAAACATATTCCATAGAATAATTATAAATATTCAAAAGAATAGTTACAATACGCACTTGGTTTATTGTTTCTTTAGTTTTTTCTCAGATTTCTCTGACATATGTTTCGGCCTTGCGACCATTATCAAAGAGTCTTAAAAACTAACCTGAAAGTGGTGGTTCACAGTATATATCTTACAAATCCTCTACTCACCTAGAGGGGGATAATAACTTGATTTGCTATTTCTTAAAATTCAACAATACAGGCCGGAACTACGAACTTAATTTTATTACTGTGTCTAGTACAGGATTGTTTATAAATTCTGTTTATGTATTTCTAACATTTTTATGGTTTCTTAGGGCGTTCTTGATTTCTAAAATTTCAAGCACGTCTAGGATTTTCCCTTTGTTTGCATTATGCAAAAGTTTAACACTACTACCGTTAAAAACGTGATTTTGCTCCATGCAATGTTCGGCGAAACCAGTTGATTTTTTATTATATAAAATAGACTTAACCTCACATCTATGCTCCGGCCACTCTGATCTATATATACGGCATCACAGTCATCACATTTTATTTCATATACCCCCGATTTTTAAATATCTTCTGTCTTTATTATTATATAGTTTACAGTTGAAATGGAAAAAGAACGGTCAATAAACTTTTTAGATATTACGTTGACACGTAAAGAACATGGGCCAGAACTTGATATTTACAGAAAGCCAACTTTTACTGACACTCTTACACATGCAAATTGTAATCAATCTTAGAAGATAAAAATGTCACCGTTTCATAGCTATGTACACAGACTATTATCTCTAAACTTAAATAGGGTTAACTTTGAAAAAGAGGCTAGAATTCCTAAAACGCTAGCAAAAAACAATGGCTATGATGAGTCACTTATTGACAAATTAATAAAAAATAAACAGAGAGAATTATTACAAAAATATTTTAACGTGCCAAATATAGAAAACAAAAAGTGGCATAGTATAAATTATGTAAATAAGGTTAGCAACTCAGTATGTAATAGATTAAATAAATTAGGTATTAATGCAATATCAACTAATAGAAATAATTTAGGTCGCTTGTTGGTTAATAATAAAGAAAAGACAGAAGATATAAAAAAATCGGGGGTATATGAAATAAAGTGTGATGACTGTGACGCCGTATATATAGGTCAGAGTGGCCGTAGCATAGATGTGAGGTTAAGAGAACACAAACAGTCTATTTTATATAATAAAAAATCAACTGGTTTCGCCGAACATTGCATTGAGCAAAATCACGTTTTTAACGGTAGTAGTGTTAAACTTTTGCACAATGCAAACAAAGGAAAAATCCTAGACATGCTCGAAATTTTAGAAATCAAGAAGACCCTAAGAAACCATAAAAGCGTACAAATACACAAACAGAATTTATAAACAATCCTGTACTAGACCAGTAACAAAATTAAGTTCGTAGTTCTGGCCTGTATTGTTGAATTTTAAGAAATAGCAAATTAAGTTATTATCCCCCGCTAGGTGGGTACAGGATTAGTAAGATATATACTGGAACCACCACTTTCAGGTCAGTTTTTAAAACTCTTTGATAATGGTCGCAAGGCCGAAACATATGTAAGAGAAATCTGAGAAAAAAACTAATGAAACAATAAACCTAGTGCGCATTGTAACTATTCTTTTGAATATTTATAATTATTCTATATAAAAGTTTACAAGTTGCGAAGTGAATTGTTTGGGATGAGAAATAGAACTGATTAATATAACTGACCAGTTTTGGGTCAAGCTTGTGTACCCAAAGGTACCTAAATTTGGGGTAGGTGATAAATGGATTTTCCTTTTAATTAGGGTCGCCTATTGAACTTGCTTCTTAAAGGATTTGCTGTCTGTCTGCTCTAAGATTTAATTTCTATTTTATAAATAAATATAACGCAAATTAGACAGTAACATAATGCCCCATTTCGGATCAAACACAGGGGTGTAAGGGTACCGTATCAGACGTTACCGATTTTCCGGCAACCACTATAGCCAAGTTTCAACAACTACCTTTCTCTAATCCTATTCACATTTTGATCATCTTTAAATCTTTCCTGTCCCCTCTTTCTTTTTGTAGCGTTTATTTGTTTTTTCTTCGTTTCTTTCTGTACATTTTTATTTCTAAATTCACTTCACACCATTAACCTTTTAAAAAATTGAAATCTTTTCGAAGTCACAATTTTTAAAATAATAGTTTAGGCCAGCCCTGCGCAGCCCTGCATTGGAGTATCTCGTTGAAGGCTCGAGTTGTGGTGCCTGCGCCCAGATACCAAATTTAATTGTGTTTTTTATGCGCCAGTGTTCTTAAAAATTAGTGTAGTTTAAAGTTTTGTTGAGTTTATTTTTAAGTATTTTTGTTAATTTTATTACTTATTTTCATTTTATATTTTGTGAAAAGAATTCTAGATTTAGTTTGTTGTATTGTTGTTTTCGCCGATCCAGGTCTGTTCCGCCCGATCCTGCAATCCGTCACCGCGTTAACGCGGTGGTTGTACGATCGGCTCCGGAGCAGATCCTGGTGAGACAACTGTTGTATAATTTATCATTAATAAATACTTTTCGAATTGAATTGAATAGAATATACAAGGTGTGCGTAATGTACCATTACTCGTTGCTTGATTTTGAGCCAATGTATCTCGGATCCTATGGGACACATGTTCCTTTTTCTTTAAATTAAAAATAACTCGGATGCAACTGTTTTGCGCTTTCTGTATACTGTCGGAGGTCATCAGATCTAAACATGTGCTATATACTACATCACAGTAATTAAACATCGATAGTACCAAACTTTCACGTAGCATTATTTTTAACGTATTGTTTAATATTGTTATTGTAAATTGCAATAGGGTCGCCTTTGCTATGTGTTCCTTAAACCGTAAGTCATTTTGCACATCTTGTCTTTTACTTTTAGGACCAAATATCATGACAAGGCATTTATTAGGGTTTATTTGCCGAAATTAATATGTATATTTGAGTATCATCTGCGTAACAGTGATACTGACATTGGTTTAAGGTTTTGGTAAAATCCGCAATATATAAATTGAAAAGTAAAGAACCTAAGACCGAACCTTGAGCTATTCCCTTACGGAGAGGTTGAAACTGAGACGAATTGCCCTCGACAAGTCGCGATTCTTGATGGGTTAGATTTTAGAGTGTTACAACGTAAATATTTTAAACAAAATAATAACAATAATAATTTAATTTCATAGACACTTTTACAAGAATTTGGATAATGTCATAAACATTTGAAAACAATTTATATTTACAAAAGTTTAAAATATATTTAAAAATTCTTAAAATTTTTGGTCAAATAGAAAAAGTACATATATATACAAACAAATATAAAAAAAATAACAGTATGTAAACATAATAAAAAAACATATAACAGTATGTAAACATAATAAAAAACATATAAAAGTATACAAACATAATAAAACAAAACATATAACAGTATATACACATAACAAAAAAACCCAAGAGCATGGTGTCTATAGATCAAAATACCTTTTTATTAGTTACCTATACATAAAATAATATTCCTACAGAGAGTAAAATGTCTATTCTAATAGAAATTTTTTTACTATGATCTTAAATTGACTAAAGCTTGCTAACTCGTGGAATTTCTTTGGAAGGTGATTATACATTTTAATAGCAGTAATTTGTCGTCTACTTATGACATCTATAAGACGTAAAGTAAATATTATTGGCGTGCCGCGTATCGCAATTATTGACATCCTTACATTTGGGAAACTGATTTAAGTTTTTTTTTTGATAGGGCATAAACACTGGTATATCTATGGACAATGTAAGGCTAGTACGTATGATTCTTTTTTGTAAGATAAATATCTTAAAAACGCCAGTGCAATGCCCTCAATATAAAAAATTGAACTGTCCCAAAATAAACACTTTTGAATGTAGAGGCATTTACATTCGATCTGAGTTGGTTAATCAAATAGTTTTTACTAGCCAGTGATATTGAGAGATGATTGGCCTGACCCACCCATGATAAGTGATTATCCATCCACAGCCCTAGAAATTTCACTTCATTTTGTTGTTTTGTGCTGCCATGTTCTGATTTTATTAAGACACTATAGTCGATTGTAGTGCCAACTGGCTTAAGTAATCCGTCCGTAGCTGCCTTGTTGTTTCTTTTTGCGAAATAAGGCACTAACTAACTTTATTTAATTATTTGACCTCATAAGCCCTCCATCTTTTATTTTGTATTTGCCAGGTGGAAATAGAGCAGTAGACATAGGGCTCCTCGTACTGACTGCTCTCATTTGTGGCCCAAAATGTGGCACATGAGGTATAAAAGTGCAAATGGAGTACTGTGTACTGTACTTTCCTTTACCTTGCCTTTAATAGTTTTGCTCATATTCCCTAAGCTACGCTACGCTGCTGAGGAGCAATAACTCCGAAACACGTATCCGTAGCTGCATTGTTGTTTCTTTTTGAGGAATACGGCACTAACTTACTTTTTTTAATAAAAAAAAAATGTTTTAGAATTATTTATAGAAATAGAAATAATCTTAGGCAGTAATTTTACTCTCATGATTTCGTACTGAAGTATTAACTCTTGTAATATCGCCATACAGTTGTAGTTTCATTATTTCTCATATTCAATTGATATTGCTTCACATAACTCTTCTACCTTCACGCACATCCCCAATCTGTTTACTAGCTTGTTTGTTTCCATCTGAATTTGAATTCTGTAAACAATGTCGGTTAAGACACAGTATACATGTTCTGTTGCGCCTGCAATAAAAACACACACTTTGTGTTTGGGAGTGTAGGTTATCATTATATCTCGATATAGTTCTTCAGAAATTGATTTTCGCTTAAATCCATCAATAATACTATTCTCAATTTCTTTGTAATCTTTCTCGGAAAATATTCTTACTTCTACTTTATTCATACTAAAATCTACAGGATGGGGTCTATTTAATTGCGATCTCAAATTACTGTCTATCATTACCATATTCTCATTGTGAGATTTTAATGCCTCTACTTTAAACATGAAATAAAAGAACCTTTTTTCCCTGGATAAATATTTCACTGAGTCGGTATATCTGCTAGAACTTATGATCTTTTTTATCAAGTTCACTACTTTTGACAAATTTAGTCGTTTGGCGTTTATTTCGTTTTTTCTTACATTATCTGTTCCTAAGTGGTCTCTTATATTGTCAACCATTTCCGAAGAGATATTGAACATTTGAATGTCGTGATGTTCTCCTAGGTGTTCCAGAATTTTATCCCAACTATTAACCAGTTCAATTTTGTTTTTTGTGTCTAAATTTTCCGATAAATTTTCCCTGATTAAGAAGTGTGCCGAAACGAAATTGTGAAAGTAGTCATGCAACTCAAATTGTTTTCTGGCCTCACTATAATGTTCGTTGTATCTAAACTGGTCTGACATTGTCTTCGCAAGATTAATCCACTGAGTACACCGATCTTTAAAGGATTCTCGCTGGAGATCAACGTTATGCATGGAGATTTCCTAAAAAGAAGAAGATGATAAAAAATATTGTTAATAATTCAGGGAATGGATCCATTATGAAATATGAAGCACAGATGTGAAGTTTGTTTTATTATCAAAATATAGGGCCAACGTGGAGTGGATTATTAATTACAAAAATAAATATGTAGTAAAATATATCCTACGATAGACTAAAGATTCCACTATTTCCTATAGAAGGAACTAAATTCTTTGCTACTTATCAAGGTGCACAATGTGCGTTTCCAAAACTATTGAAGATAATGTCCTAAAACTTGCGACATACTACTTATTTAATCGGAAAACGTAAACAAAAATCTTATTGCAATGTGCTCCCAGCTGGCAGATTAATCCTAAAGAAAGGACTACAGCGCACACAATAGTGTGGTAGTTTGTTTATTATTGTGCAGTTATGTTTGGTGTTAAAATATCATCAAGGATTATTTAGCATTGTACTAGTTCAACAGTAGATAAAGGTAAACAAATAAATGTCTTTAAATAAAGTAAAGGTATATATATTTATTACCTCAGGTATAAGCTAATGAAATCGTCGCCCTATATCAAATACGTTAGTGAAGACTTAGAGTAGATAGACCGCCAGCTCACTGTACCCCAATCGGCAATGATTATAAGCAGTATGCCCTTCAGGCTTATGATATTTTGCATATAACTGATTGTGAAAAATGAAAATGTCTCGTTCGCTGTCCTTCGCTGAAAAATGTAATTATTATTTTTGTACAGTAATAGCTGTTTTTAAAACAATAATAGTCAGTATGCCAAGCATACTACATTATATTTCATTAATAAATAATTCAGGAAAACGATCGGCATACAGGTAGGGTGAAACCTAAGGGTACGTATCGGGCTTTAGATGTGTAAATAATATATAACATTTTGAATGATAATAATACCCTTTTGAAATTGAGAAGATGTTATCATAACTTGCATAATGAAAAATCATAGTGACTATTATCGTATTAAAAACGGATTTTATTGTACAAATAACAATAATTACATTTTCCAGCGAATGACCCACGAAGACAAATTGAAAGTAATTATAAAATAAACAACTTGTTACGTCAAAATGGCGCACTAAACGTAATTTTATTGTGGAGAGGTTAAAAAGTAATAAAATCGGTGATTATTTTATTCTCCAACTTTACACTGTCAAACGTCATTAATTGTAATATCTGTCACTGTTGGGTTAGACGTAACACTCCGTGGCATAGTTGGCTGGTCGATGCAGCGACCGACACCACCGGTTGCTAAGGATATATCATCAAATAGCTATTGTTGCTAACTTAGTTATTACCAAAAACGTATTAAAAACGTTGAAATCAAAATAAATTTTATAAAAATGAGTTTTGCCGATAAAGATTTGCCTGCAGATATCGAAGAGAGTGCATCTGAAGTAATTCTAGTCCTTGTTCCACAGAAGTCTCGCGTACAGTATGCCTTAGTATTTGAGAGATATGAGAAACGTGCCATGAAAAAAAAATTAAGGTCATAACTGGTGAAAAAGTTCTACTAGCATATTTCAGCGAACTAAGTAGGATCGAAAACCTACTTCAATATGGAGTTATTATTCCATGTTAAAAACAGAATTGTCAATAAGAAAAAATTTAGAAATAAAAAAATGTGCTGATTCATTTGCCATGCTTAAAAGAAAATCGGAGGGCTATAAGCCGAAAAAATTTAAAATTTTAACCAAAAAACATTTTTACAAAGAGGCGACAATGAAAGATATTAGAATTTAAAAGTAATTTTTTTTCAATATTCTTTTTTCCTTTTCAACAAAATATTTATTTTTTAAGGTATTACTGATTTTTGGAGTGACGGGTGAGTATAGAAGAGCGAAATTGACAAACTCATTAAAAAAAGATGTTATAAATGAAGAAAGTTGCTTCAAAGCCCGACCTAGAGATACAAAAACAAAAATTGATAGAGAATTTATTATAAACCCAGAAGACATAGAAGGTGTTGATATGATGGATTCTGTTAAAAAGTATGCTGAAATGGGACCTTCAAATTGTACACATAATCGTTGTTTTCGTTGCATGCAGAAATAAGAAATGTGTTAATAACCGATTGATTTAAATACAATTGGGGCAGTACCCTATAAAATTGCCAATTTCTTAAAGAACTATCCAACCCTAGACACTATTGGACACTGTTTCCGACATTCCTCAACTTCAATACTTGCAAATGGTGGAGCCAACCTTTAAACGATAAAAAGATATGGTGGATGGAAAAGTAATGCTATTGCAGAGGGGTTAGTTCTGCGAATTGCAGACACATGCTATAAAAGACTTCATATAGCACTTACAATATAAATAGCTATAATGTTAAGAAAATACCAATAGTAGACAGCATATTATATATCACGGCCTGTGTGGTATTTTCCTAACACACACGTATGTCAACGAAACGTCAAGTGTCAAAACTGTCACAAAAACATCATGTCATATTTTAAATTATTAAATTATCAAATGAAAAATAGTTGTTTGGATTGTAGCGGGACAAATGTTGTACACAACTCGCTGTACGGGATTAGGTTAAAAGAATAAAATTATTTTTTCTCTAAAACTGTTTCAGTGACTCTGTTCAATTCAGTAGTTAAGTATTAGTATAAGACGGTGAGACTCATTGCTTCTAGAAATTTCAAAAAATGATATTGCAGGAATGTGATTTAAAGCATTAAATATTTGCTTACTGAAAAACGGCCCCGACACTCTCGATCAAATTTAACACACTTATACTCCACTAGTGCTAGCATAAGATAATATGACTTGATTCGCCCAAAAAATGCAGGGACGTAGGCTGAGGGGATCGTAAAATTAAGAGATGTATATATTTCTAGAACTGTTGTAATATTATTAATTAAATTTGCCACATGTATATTTCCTTAACATTAGAGATGATGAGATTAGTTGTTTCCAGAAAATTCAAAGAGGGATGTTGCAGGGGGTATCATTTAGAGAATTAAATAATTTTCTTCTCTAAAAGTGCTCGAATAAATTTGATGGAATTTAACATACATTAATAAATAATGGATACTCTTTTAGTACTAGTATGGGATGACATGACCCGTATACCAAAAAAATGCAGAGACGTGTGTTGTGAAGGATATAAGGTTAAATCATTTAAAATTTTTGTCTTAAACGATTCTATTTTGATCAAATATTAGATACTTTCCTAGCAACAGTATAAGATGACATGACCAGTTCTATAAAATTCAGGGAGGGATGTTGCAGGGGGTATGGTTTAAATAATTAAATAGTTATTTTCTCCAAAACTGCATAACAATTTTCATTAAATGTAATCCATTAATGTACTCCATTAGTATCACTATAAGATGCCATGACTAATTATTCCTAGTTGCTACCAAAAACTGTAGGGAGAGAATCTGTGAGGAAGGGGTTAAAAATTAGTAAATGTGAAACTAATAGAAAGTGGGTGCAAAAATTTAACTTGATGTTTTTTAAAGTAGTGTGTTTAATATTTTATCAAGATTGTTTGAAACATAACGATGTGACGAATAAGAATTTGTTGCGGAGGCAGGGGCATACTAATTCGACAGATTTACAATAATGTGAAATAAAAATGTTAGCATCACAATTTATTTATTCCTAAAGGAGTAGGTCTGTCCGAGTTGTCCCGGACCCATTTTTTGCTTCAAATGCCATGAATTCTGTTATATATAATCCAATGTCCCCCACAAAACCTAACCTTAAACGACAACACAAGCCAGAATCTAAACTCCATGTCTCTGGAAGATGTTGATGATACTGAAATAAAAAATATACCCTCAAGAACTCCTCCTCTCCTGGAAAAGATGGAATGACGGTAAAAACATTAAGATTGCGATCGGTTCACATCTAAAAACCTCTAGCACATATTATCAACCTTATATTGAAACACGCAGACATACCTGAACCATTCAAAGAGAGCGTAGTTATCACAATTTATAAAACTGGTAACAAAAATTACATGACAAGTTTCCGTCCAATATTGTTAATAAATAATGTCGCAAAAAAGTTCTAAAAATGCCTGAACCATAGGCTTCGTTCATATCTTGAAAAAAAAAATTAATCTCAAGAAATCAGTAGTAGTATGAAATTTAATCACAGAAGATCCTCTCCAGTTACTAACATGTAAAATTACAACTAACTTTGAAAAGAACGAAAAAATCATATCCATCTTTTTGAATCTACAAAAAGCCTTTAATACGGTGTCACATCGCCAGTTACTGGACCAACGAAACAATATGGGAACTAGAGGTATCTTACAACTTATTAAAACAATATCTGTCAAATAGACACCAGCAAGAAAATAATAAAAATTGCAGTCCCGCAAGGAACAGTCCTGGGTCCTACCTTATTCCTGCTGTTTATCAATAATTTACTAGACAAAAATTTTGGACGCAAGGTAATGTGCAGATGACACTGTACTGATATGTTCGGGAGAAACCTGGAACTTAGCGCGACAAAAGACGGCTGAGGCAATTAGTACAGTCAAAAACTGGCTAGACACAAATTTGTTAAAACTAAATATAGCAAAGGCAAAATTTATGGCCTTTTCTCCAACCAAGGCAGAACTACCCCAAAAGGTGCAGTCTATCTTATAGATAGAGGAACGAATAGTTACATTCTGAACACCACTACTATCAATACGGCGTTATTTTTGATAATCACCTAAAATGGGATAAACATATTAAATATTTAAACAGGAAGCTAACAAAATTAATATATAAATTCTATAACCTGAAAAGTACACTAAATAGAAAGACTCTCTTAGTGGCACATAACAGTCTTATTAGGTATGGGCTCAGCCTACAATGCAACCTCCTAGCTTCTCCAGATAACACGAAATTATATATTACGGGCAATTTTTAACGGGAAAAGTCGAAACAACTAACTCTAGAAATATATTTATTGATAATGAATTATTGATTTTGAAGGGGTTGTATATGCATGTGGCTATAGTTTATACTTACAAAAAGAAACATGCATTTGGATCATTGGTAAACTACCAATATGAAACAAGAAATAGATCTAATAACGCGTACCAAAATTCAAAATACATCAAAACAATCCGTCAGAAACAAATCAATTTCAATGGAATTAAATTATACAACCAACTACCTGAATATATTAGAGTCCATAATAAAAAGAAATTCAAAAGGACATGTAAAAAAGTATGTAATAGACAATTATACTACACTCTTCCAACCATTGGCCTAACAATAAAACAAACCCTTCCCCCGTTAACTACCGTCTCTTGCAACTCATCAAGTCGAAAATAACGATAATAAAATATAATAAATTTAAATGTAATTAATTATATATTCCCCTTGTCTTCCTCGGTCTCATTATTTCACTTTATATTATATTATATTATCACCTTATAATTATGTTATAGCCGCAAACCTATAAATCGTAATACTGCTAGAACATGCTATATCAACGTATGAACAAAATGTTAAATACTGCTAGAAACAAAACGAGGTCCCCTCAGGTGTCATAACACATGTTTATGAATGGAATTGTAAAATTAATAACAAATATATCAACTATATAATTTTAAAAAATGTACAACTTGTAAAAATGTTACAGTAAGAAATAAATGAATAAATAAAATAGAAAAATAAGGTAGTTCTGAAACACTGTATAATAGTTTGTTTCTTAAACTATTTTAAAATTTTCTGCCTAATGCTTCAATGTGTTGTTATAATCAAAATTAAAAATGTTCAATAGATAATAAAGAAAACTGGGGTAGTTTATTATTAGTTTGTGTTTGTTAATAATGACTCTTTAAATTTAACACTTTTATATGGCATTTTCAGATGGAAGAGCATTCAAGTTATTATTTTATTTTCTTGCTACCCAAAACTTTTTTAAATTTTCATAAACAGCCGAATGAGATCAGATACAGAATTTTAGATTTCTTAAGTTTCGCAAGCCTGTCGCGGTTCAGTAAATTCACTGTGAAATTAAATTTTTCAGAGAGTTAATTTTCCGCAGAAATATTTGTTAATAGAACTCATTGATAGACCTCCATTTTGTTTTGCCTTTTGATTTTCAATGTTCGTAAATCATATAAATTAAAAAAAAAAAGTTAATCCGTATAACCGTAGATTATTGTCTTGAATGAAATACATATATTAATTAAATTTGCCCAAGTACGACATGAATTTTTTCATGTATAAAATATAGTGTACATATTTTCCACAAATTTTAAACATCACAAAATGCTTAATTAATTTATATCTATTGCTTCTATTTATTATTAATAATATTAAAACTTACTTGTAAACTGTTTGGGGAAGATGACGTGTCGTCAGAGTATTCACTTGTCGCCATCATATTAAAAAATCACTGTTATCGATAACCACTAGTAGATGTTCAATATTTGATATTCAGACTAAGATGATCCGTACAAATACTTACGGGGTATTTATAGGCATTTTGAAATTACCTCAAAACACCCCCTTGAGTAAATTAAATTTTAATGGGCTAGGTTAGCAATACCACTTGAATGAAAAATTATATTCTTCTCGGTAATCTATGCCTTTTACTAAAGATATGATTTGTAAATTGTGCAATAAAATTAGACTTAAACAAAAGAGATTAAAACTTTCCAGTTTATTGTCTAGCATAAAATAATTTGTTTGTTTATATTTGCATACCGGGTAAATTATATTATATTCGGGTCCACGTATTGGAGATTATTATGTCAATAGTACCTGGTTAACTTTTTGTTCACAAGTGTCATATAACGATCCATAACCGACGGAGACCTTATTTTCAACTATATAGATATACCAATGATATGCCGTTCAATAGGAGTCAATCTGTTCAAATTAATATATATCCAGCGTGTCCCATTTTGCTTGGAACTATTTATTTATTTATTTATTTGTTTTATAATATTTTTAGGTAAACTTTTTGTGTCACTTCTTTTTAATCATTTGTCTGTTAGTCATTATAATGTGAAAGGATAAAAATTGTTTGATAATTAAAAATTTATAAATTGTGCATTACTTACTGTATTTTTAACAATGAATCAGTCAATTGACAGTTATTTGAGTCAATGTACTCTTTTCATAAATACCCACACAATGCCATTAGGCCAGTCGCCATGTACTTTTACCTTCGAAAAATTCCTGAAAATGGAAAATAAATATCGAAAACCAGCCTTTTTCAGCAGTTTTTTACGACCTTGAGAAATTTTGCACTTTTTCGAAAAAAATCATAGTAGGCCACGCTATTATGTTTTGTAACATTCTCTGACCCGAAAAAAAATTATAGTAGGCCACGCTATTATGTACTGTAAAATTTAATATAACACGAAGATGCGCTTTTCAAAGTTATTATTTAAAAAGAAAAAAATATCTGAAAAGGTCATTAAATAAATTTTTTAAGGGGTGGTTCCAAGCAAAATGGGACACGCTGTAGAATTGTCTGGAAAAGTGAATTTTATTAATAAAATAAATAGTTCGGGTAAGTAGAAGTTGTGGAAAAATGCCCGGCCCTACGGAAAATTTCTTTTTAAAACAACTCATTTTTTGAACCACGTTTTTTCTTACTATTTTACATTCAGAAGCATTGTGATTCAGAGAACATTTTGGGCAAACAATAGCATGCTTAGAAAGTTTTTTGAACTGAGTCTAATTACCACTTGTACATTGGGAGCATTTTCGCTACTGAAAACCGAAAATAATAATAATAATAATATATACATACATAAAGAAAACGTACCTTCGGACAAATGCACATTATGCTCCGCAACAACAGAATCGATCCAACACTTGCCCGCTCGTTGCACATACCTGGCACAAAAAGACTATCTGGAGAGGCATAATCAAGTCGCTGGAATAGTCCATCAGGCAATTTGTGAGCAAGAAAATTTAATACAAAATGTAACACCCTACTACAAGTACACACCTTGCCCGATCCTGAAGAACGACGAAGTTAAAGTGTATTGGGATACAAATATAATAACAGATAGGGAAGTAAGGCATAACAGACCTGATATTCTGACAATGCACAAAAAAGATAAATGGGCACAAACTGTAGATATAAAGTTCCACTTGACAGCAACATCAGGGCAGCAAGAAATGGAAACAGCCACAGCCACTGATGGGAACCCTTTAAAGGCCCCGTCTTTATCAATATTCTTACCACCAACGTGAGTTGTGAAGAAAAAAAAAAACAATAATATGTCTTTATTAAGGTCGAAGCTAACCTTACACTTATGGTTCTCTTACACTTAATCCTAAACACCAACATCTATTAAAATAAGTTATAAACATTACACTAATTGCTTACTAACTATATTTGAACATGTATGAGACAATAATTAACATAAATCCAAAGAACAGAAATAGAGAAAATATTTGTTATTTTTATTTGATATTTTGTTATGCTTATTTTTTATTTTTTTATATTATTATTTATATTTTTTAAGGACCTTGTGAAAAATGACAGCGCATGGCATTTTTAAACTTTAAACTGGGCATTATCTTAACATTTTCAGGTATTTTGTTATAAAGGTGGCAGGCTGCATATGTAAAGTATTTCTTGAAAAATAATGTTCTAAAATTGGAGATATGTAAACTGCTGTCAGACCGTATATCTAATGGGTGAAAGTGTGATGGAGGGAATCATTTTTCTTTTAGATATATAGGTTCAGCCGTCGTGATTATTTTATGAACAAATGTAGCCATATGAAGGTTACGCCGCTGGTCCATGGTCAGCTAATTTAAATCTTTTGATTTGTGCGATACGGGATCATGTTTTCTAATTTTGTAGATAAAACGAATACATGCTTTTTGTACCTTTCCTATTTTATTATATTAAACGTTTGTCCAGTGCTGGACCATACACAGCATCTGCATAATCGAATCTAGAATGTATCAGGGTATCACATAATAAGGCTTTCAGTTTTATGTTTCTAAAATTATACAAAAATTTTAGTCTGGCAAAGGAGATGCGAATTAGATTATTAATATGCTCGCCAAATTTTAGTTTATCGTCCATTACCGGCCCCAAATTTCTTGCAATGTTTTTTTCATTGAGAGGAGTATTTTTAATTTTAATTGGTTATATAGCGTACGATCTTATTTTTGTTACACTTGCTCCCAAAAAAACAAAAAACAACACACAAGATTTGTTTGCATTTATAGTAAAGTTGTGATTTTCGGATGTCGTGACTAATCTACTAATCGACTAATTAAACTGGTCAATTGCCACTAGAACATGTTCAGGGGAAAAGGAATGGCACAGTTGAGTGTCATCAGCATACATCATACATACCTCTTAAAATCAGAGGTATATGTATATATATATATATATATGTTCCGAGAAGCTTCCGCGGTCGTTGGTATGAAAAATACTAGGTTCTCGGGTTCGCTCTAAGGAGTAGGCAGGTTGAGGCCTTAGAGACGGATCGCGGTGAGATCTGGGGAGTAGGCAGATTGAGACCCCGGAATCGAACCAGTTCCACGAACTCCTAGCATTATTTTCTTTGACAATTTTTACTTGACTCACTTTTTCTCTTGAAAATGGCTCCAAAACGGGAGCCGAAACGTCGAGACATTAACAATCTCAGACGCGGTTCAACCCGAGAACCTAGTATTTTTCATATATATATATATATATATATTATATATACTATGTACAGCAACGTAAGGCGCGGTAGTAGTTGGATGGGTGACCGTTCCAACGAAGACCGCGTCCTCGCCTCACACATCTTCCAGCGGGTTGTATATCAGTGTATGCGCGGAAGCTATACAACCTTAGGCGAGGGTTGTATAGGGGATATACCATCCTTCGGAGGGGATGTAAAGCCGTCGGTCCCCTGCGTTGATACACGACAAGGTGATGAAAATAATATTCCACGAATTATGCAGCATGCTGAAAGTAGTACATCCGACTTTCTGTTCCTAATTTTTGTTCTTTTCTTTCTCGTACTCGTTTACTTCAGGACATATAAAAATACTTTTGCCGAATCTGTATAAGGAAACCACTGCGTTCATGCAAAAAATCGATTTTGAATTTTTGGTGAATGTACATGATTTGAGGTACTTACACTGAATACAAAAAATTGGTTTTAAAAAAAATGTCGATAATAGTGAAAATGATTAAGGGTTTACGTAATTTTATTTCTTAATACACCTGTCTTGAAACGCTCGTCGAATAAAGTGTTGCAATACAATAACATAGTACTAACTGAATACTTAATAAATAACAAAGAGAAATTTACGAAAATAATTTGTAGTTGATTGAAATATTGAATAAAGAAATAATATAATAGAGCCATCTACTGATCGTATATTTCGCTTGGGATCATTGTATAGGGAAATTTTAAATAATAATTAATGTTTTACAACATAATTCAGTTGTTGCTGGTACACACACGAGCATAACGATTAATATACAGTGTGAGACAGTCAAATTTAATAAATTCAGTATTTTCAATACTACACATATTTATTAAAAAAAAAAACACGCTTTAATAGCAAACCGAACTGGAATGTAAAAAATAATGTTTAAATATTAAGATTTTGTTCAACAGCCATAGAAAGTCCACTAACTCAACATGAATAAATGAATTTTAATAAGTTTAAAATAAGAATGAAGTGAAATGACAAAAAAAATCCATTTTATTGTAAAAAGCGTGGGATGCTTGATATCAATTGTTATAAATATTTTATTGGTAGCTATTGATAAAAGTGGAATTATAAAAACGTAGTCAAAAGCTAGTATTGCTTTTTACAATAAAATGAATTTTTTTTGTCAATCACTTCATTCTTATTTTAAACTTATTAAAAATCATTTAATTATAATGAGTCAGTGGACTTTCTATCGCCGTTGAACAGAATATTAATATTTAAACATTATTTTTTCCTTTTTAGTTCGATTTGATATTAAACCGGATTTTTTTGTTTTTTTAAACTATAATTTTTTTCGCTAATCTCCTCTTTTTTAAATATCTGTAACGCATTTGCCGTTGTGTAAGCCCTTGTTAAACTCTAGTTCCAACTTTAATACATACATTATGATGTAATATTAATTATGTACTATTAGCGGATACTCAGCGGATTCGAAAAGCAGGCGAGTATCAGCTGGTTTCTATATATATATATATATATATATGTATATGATGCTATTTCTAAAATTCATCAAATCCAATACATTGGTGAGAAACGTGCCGTGAGATGAGTGGCAAGAGGATGACTAAAAATGTCATGTCGCTAGCGTCAACCTCTGGGAACCGGGCGCACCCTGTTGTATAAGAGCCTCATCCTTCTATCGGTCATCTGGGAGGGTTGACCGGTTTTAATAATATATATATATATATATATATAACAGCGGCGCCTGCGACAAAATCTCGACAATAGATTAGTCATTTTTTAATTTATATTTTATTCTGATGATCCGGCGAGGACGTTAGGACAAAGTTGTCAATTTATTGTATTGTCATCGGTACATGATAAGTGTGCAAAGTTTCAGTTTAATCTGACGTTTTGAAGTGGGTGAGAATCACGTCCAAAGATTCCGTTACAGACAAACATACAGGTGAAGCTAATATAAAAGCGTGTTAAAAATACCGAGACACGTCGATTTTGGATTCTGAAATGACATCCTGCAATGTACAAATTTCATCCCTAAATTCAACCCCATTCGGCTGGCAGTTGCAACCCCTAAATTTTAAACGGGAAGTAGGGGCTTGTGATACGTCATTTGAAAGGTATTTTCATTCTATATTCAAAAATGTTATGATTTTAATATGTATTGCAAAAATTAACAGTAAAAGAAATAATTCAGGTGCTTGACGTAATTCACAACAGCAACCTAAAAAAAAAAACTTAATTTCAATGTACTAAATGTTCAAAATAAGTTTCTTGAACGTCTTGGCAGCATTCTACCTAAATAAAAATGTCTTCTAATGATTTATAACATCTGAGGCGTGACCGACCTAACCACATCCATTATTCTTCTTAAGTCTAGCTGACACTCGAGTGACTTAGTTTTGTATACCATACTTTTCACATATCCCCATAGAAAGTAATCTAAGGGTGTAAGATCTGGAGAACCTGCTGGCCGTTCTAGCAATCCTAGCCTCCTTATCCACCGATTTGGAGCTATTGCCGGACATCGATTCATTAATGTGGTGGTGCTCCATCCTGCTGGAACTGTATTACATCCAGTGGAGCTTGTGGCTTTGCTTGAGCATGATATAAATTTGCCAAAGTTGGTACGACATTATTTTGAAGCAGAGCTAAATAATTATCTCCGTTCAAATTGCGATCAATGAAAAAGGGACCAATGACATGGTTTCCAATTATCCCCGCCCAAACATTAACCTATTCTATCTGTCAATTCTACAAAGGAGTAAACCATTTTTAAAATTTAAATCGATAATTCAGATCAATAAATTTGACTGGACGCTAATCAGCTAAACAATGCTTGATAGATGCCCACTTGTTTTTGTTAAGATACAACTGGCGGATTATTTTATCTAACAATATATCACTACGGTTAAACTTTAATAATTTGAGAAAATTGTTGTTCAAAATTAAATTTGAAATCCGAAATATGCACAAAAAAAATTGACCCAGTGGCGTACCATAACTTCGTGATAAAAGGTACCTTACATACTCCAAATTTACGACACTGGTTGAAGCTGTGGCTTCATTTTGTAAAATTTAAATACAATATTAATCATGTATTCTACATACAAAATTTCAGGTAAATATCTACATTTGTTCAAAAGATATTTAGGGAAATAATTGTATTTTTGAAAACTACAACGCCCTGTATCTTGTAAACGAAGGCTCTAATGACAATTGTTTATATGACAAAATATTCTTAAATTTGTACGAGGAATGCGCTCCTTCATTTATGACATTCTATTATGTTACACCCTGTATGTTGCTTTGGATGCAAATTACGTGCTCACAATTTCACAATTCGTGTCAGACTCTTTTATTCCATGTCCTGTGTCCCTTATGAATATATGGATATAGAAGAAAAGGAACAGATATAGATAATTCATAGAACTTAGTTACATTTGTTACGGTTAATAATAATTAGAGATCCCAGGAAACCCTACTGTAGATAATCCGGTTAACCTCAGTAAATTACTGGTATTTCCATTACCTATAGAAAACTGCAAATAAATGCACTTTCGGACAAAAAATTGAAAATATTAAAAAAAAATTAAAGCGTAAGAGCTAAAGACAACTTCACAAAGGTATTTGCAATTCGGCAAATACAAAATTACATACTATTTATTTCTACTATTGTCATTCAATTAAGCGTTGTTTTAATCTATCTTATTGGTTCGCCTCAAATTTTAAACTCCGTTATTGATCACGCGCTTGTTAGTACTATCATATGTTTTCGACAATTCCATTAATATATACTAAAAATATTTTATAAAGCAGTAGAGATGTCCATCATTTAATAGAACATCATTAAAGTTTAAACTGTCATGTCGATGCTGAGAACATTTTATTGATAGTATTTGTTCAGTACATTAAACAAATTTTTTAATCATGTAGAAAGAATTCACAGGGGTTTGCAGTACGAAAGGATTAAAGAAAAATATATAAATAGGTTTAACTACACATTATATACATTGTGTAAGGGAATTCAGTGCTGGGAAGAATCATGCTATTTTGATTTTTAATTATATTAATTCTACAGGGTGATTAACTTACACCTCATCGTACATAGGCTCAGTTCGCTGAATTCTGAAAAATATTAAATCCAAATAAATATCCCCATAGCTATAAAAAATTATGCATTATTTATATTATATTATATATGTGGGTATTAAATGTTATTCCATGTGCATATTTATTTTTATGATTTACATATATATGGAAATATATTTTTACTTCAATTAGCATTGTAATAATTTTTATTAAATATTAATATAATATAATTTCTCATCTATATTCTTCTTTCTCGTCATTGTATTATAAAAGTATTATTTTGACTAAAAGTTCATTATGCAATTTTTCTTGTCGATTTGAGTTAATTTTCTATTTTGCTCTTATAAATTTTTATAATTGATATTTATCATGAATATATATTTATAATATCCTCAATTTGTTTCTTGTGATATAACTTACAAGTTAATTGTTAAATTAACTGTTGTTGCTGGAGAGTCTCATGGGGTAAACGCGCTGCTCACATACTGTGGAATCAGTCATCAGGAATGCCATAAGCCGACAAACGGTCACAGGATGTTTACTTTCCGTGCTTTGCATGTCAACTATTCTGCTGATTTTGTCAGATAGGTATGAATTTTAATTTTACCAAGAACGTAGGTCAGACCTATAACCTTTAATTTCTCTGAGGTATGACGATAGAAAATTAATAATTTTAATAAACCTGGTAATTTTTGAAAACAGAATCAATATTTCGGAAGGAAAAAGCCTACCTTGTACAAGCATCATAAGTAGTAATATAGTACCGAAAATGTAGGTTGATTTAGGATAAACTCGCATAAATTGACATTCTGACAACAAATATGTTAGCGATTCCATGGTGAAACCGTAGGTAAACGATATTTATCTGGAAAACCATCACGTGTGTACGATAAAACGCAGAGAGAAGATTGTGCAACGATTTGTCGATTTGAGTTACCAAATTTTTGTCGGTATTACGTAGGTATCTTTCTATGCCTCTAGTCTAATTTTAGATTAAGTTCATATGCGGCATCCTTTGGTGCATTGAACAATCGTATGCTAGTTCCAACACTTTTAAAACCTTTCAGTATATGTGTTAGTAAATCTGCTTTTCTGACACTATGAGTCAGTACCTACTAACTTGTCATGAATAAGGTTCAACATCAAGAGTAATCGGCCATCCCACTGATGCGGGAGGTACGTGGAAGAAACGGACAATCCAGAATAAATGCTTTTGTGGATATGCCGCACGCTCTCCTTCTATTTGACTATTTATTCCAAAGAAGCAGATTAATTGAAAACACTATGTGCTTTCTGAAAAGTTTAGAAGTATAAGTATTTTAAAATCGGTCTTCGTGTTTCTTATTGAGTGAGCGTCCATTTAGTTTTAGATTTCACGTTGCAATAGTAGAAGCTACAAGTGTAAAGAAATGAAAGTAGTTAGAACATATTTCTTACAAACATGAACAAATAATTTTCTTATTGGCAACCTTCAAATTGGAAGGAGTATAAACTGACGAACTTTTTGAACCATGCAATTATAAAAGTGTCTATTAGTTAATTTTATCTATAGGCGCGTTGGCATTTGCAAAATAGTCAATGATCAAGTTAAAATGAAGATAAATGTGAACTTTTCACAATTATTTACCGCATACATTATTTATCGATTAACTATTCTCCTACATTTCTCCCCTTATCGAAATGGCTGTAGCTTAATTTTGCTTCTTTTATTAAACACTTTAATTTAAATACGCGGCAAATATATGACATTTGACATCCAGTATGCCTTTAACTTATCCATGCGAAAAGTTGACAACTACTCTACATACTTGTAATGATGTCGCACTAGCATTTATTTTCTTCTATTCGCATCATTTCGTCAATGAATTTGATGTGTAGCTATGCATGAAGTACTATATATTATTGTTTGCATATCTACAAGTACTATCGTTATATTAAAAGGGCATTGTCAACAAAATTGCACAAAATTCTAGTACACGGTGAAATCGCGAGTTTCAGTATTCTGCACAGTAGAGTTATATTAATAACAATAGTAATAACAAAAAGTCATTGGTCAGACGAACACGGAGCTCGGAAGAAAGCCACATGTTTGAAATAAGCCCATCGATCTCGTCTGCAAGAGTCATAACGTTTTGTCGAAGAAAATGTGAAGAGGAATTTACGAGACCACAAGTCCATTTCACAGTGACACTCCAGTGATGCAAATAAATGGTGGTGGAAAAAATTCGAAGGGCAGCCGATTTCGCAATAATTTGCCGAAAGGTGAACTGTGCTAATCCCCCAAAGATATCGCAAGAAACAGTTAATCCAGTCTGTGTGTAGAAAATAGATCGATTTCACGAAAAAAAAAAAAAAAAAATTACAGGTATGTGAAGGTTGTAGATTATTATATAGGGGGATTGGTAAATAATAAATACGTATAGACGTACAGCCAGATTTGCCCTATCTTTTTATAAACAACGACCAAAGTAAAAAAATTCAGTTTTGGGCCGTAGAATTTTCCATTTACGTTTTAGAGAAAAGTTGTACTAGCAAAAGTAGCAGGAATTGAAAAAATCATTATTTCATTTTTTGTTCATTAAAATCGATAAATAAATTATCGAGATAATGGCGAAAAATCCTCCTATTGCACTATTTTATAAATGATAATAACTTTTGCAATAATGGCAGTAAGTGACACATAACAGCTTGGTGATGAGGACATCATAGGTCTTTATAAGTATGTGAAATTTCAGCTAGATCGGATTGATAGTTTATGAATAATTGCATTTGTTTATCCCAGAGAGCATCTGTTCAAGCAATCGTCATAAGCAAGATAATGGATCTGGAGATGTTTAACAAAGTGGAATGAATTGTTGAAAGGTTGAACTACAAGGCAAGTTGAAAAAATAAACCATTTGTTAATAAAATTCTAGTTAAAAAGTCCGTTTAAAAGCTAGGTGTTTTTATGCTTATAAACAAATAGAATAACTTTGTTATTTTTTATAATAAACGCCTGTAATTAGGCGCATTGAAAAGCGGTTTGAACAACACGTATTTAAAAAAAAATGAACCCTCTACGACCAATAGCAGTCAAGGTAGCAACTTTTTTTTTTAAAGCATATCTGTATTATTTATAAACATTAAGAGTCGTAATTTTTACAGATTTTCAATGAAGACCTATATTTTATGATTCAATTGACAAGTATAAAATTTATTTAATTACTATGAAGTCCTAGCCCTTATAAATGAAGGTACTCTTGCAAGAGAGAACAACCTGAGTTCCGTTTTTTGGATAACGTAGAACTGTAATTTTATTTAAATCTGGGGTATCTTGACGAAATATTAAAAACTGGCTAATTCCATTGCCCTAGAAAATTTGGAAATTCCGGAAAAATCTACATGTTTTATTACCCATGCTTTATTTTTAACGTGAATGCTAACATTTTGCAATACATCCTTCATTTTTGTATCAATTTTGTTCCAAACTATTTGTTTATATTTGATAAATTAATGAACCAGCCATTTGTTTGTACGTAATAAAACATTTTCAAATTAAACATAAAAATGGCTGATTCTTTCCTGTGCACTATGTTTATTTTCTTTATATATTTATTTTATTCAAATTATTATTAAATAATATTGTTGATAAATTGTGAAAATCTTTTGGGGTTAGGCCCAAGTGTATTAAAGAAAAGTACTTTATTAATTTGCCGACGTTTCGATATTTTTTAATATCATCCTCAGGGCAACGTCAAAATATCGAAACGTCGGCAAATTAATACAGTAGTTTTCTTTAATACACTTGGACCTAACCCCAAAAGATTTTCACAACTTATTATAAGTGTTCTATAAACTTTCCATTAAATTGTTGATAACATTTATTGGTAATTTTATTTCTTAATAAAATTTAATTTTCTGTCCTAGACCTTTTTTGGTGACTTTTCTGTTTCATCGTTATTGTTCATTTCTTCCAATAACTGGTCATCTTCCTCAGCCCCGTTTTCTTCATCAATAATAACTTTGGCGAGGTTGTAGCATTTTCCCTCTTCATCTCCTTCACTGCAATTTATGCAGAGAAAATCTATATAAGTCGAAGAACAAAAAAGATCAATCGTTTATATTTCATTCAAAAAACCGCTGCGCAAGGAATCACTACTTCCACTTCCAGATTTTGTATCCAAGTCTTATACACATTAAACTCCAATGTAATTTTTTACTCCCTTTAATAATAAGGTTGGGGGAGCAATGGGGGTGGTAGAGGGGGTGGCTAATGACAAAAAATTTTTTGAGACATTTCGTTCTTGTATACACACTAAATCATATTTTAATTGTTTTTGCTCCCTTTCATAATAAACTAGGGGGGGCTGATACCAAAAAATATTTTTGAGACCTTAACTTTTCGTACATGCCCTAAATTGCAATTTTATGAGCTCTTACCTGCTTGCTTTGCCTATTTAGCCCCGAACCCTTTAACGGAATTAGATCAAAATATAATCTAGTTTCAGATCTCGTTATAATACGTAATTGTACCAAATTTCAAGTCAATATCATAAACAGTTCCAAAGTAATCGTGCGAACAAAAAGTTACAGACCGACAGACAGACAGAAATTATTTAAACTTATTTCAACAAAAAAAGTAATATTTTTTTTTGCATTACTATACTCCACTAGACGTGGAAGTAATTACGTGGATTTTTTTGTGATACATTTATTAGTAACAATTTTATTAACAATATTATTTAATAACAATTTGATGCTAATAAAATAAATATATATAAAAAATATATATAGTCCACAGAAAAAATCAGTCATTTTTATGTTTAGTTCAAAAATATTTTATTACGTACAAATGGCTGCCTCATTAATTTATAAAATAATTAAATTACAAAAAAAAATTATTTAGAACAAGATTGAAGCAAAAGTAAAAGATTTATTGCAAAATTTTAACATTCACGTTGAAAATATTGTATGGGAAATAAAATATACAGATTTTTCCGGCATTTCACAATTTTCCAAGGCAATGACAATTAGCCAGTTGTGAATACTTCATCGAGTTACCCCAGGTTTTAAAAAAATGAAGGTTCTACTTTGTCTAGAAGCCGATCTCAAAAAGTCGTTTGAAAACGGAGCTCGGGTTGCTCTTCCCATCTCTTACAACAGTACCTTCATTTTCAAGGAATAGGACTTCATACTCATTGCATAAATTGTATACTTATTAATTGAATCATAAAATATAGGTCTTCATCGAAAATCTGTAAAAATTGTTTAATAATACAGATATGATTTAATATAAGAAATAACAAAGTTATTCTATTTTTTTTAAGCAAAAAAACACCCAAACACCCACCTTTTAAACGGACTTTATAACAACAATTTTTGAAGAAATAGTTTATTTTATCAACTTACCTTGTTGTTCAACCTTTCAAGAATACATTTCACTGTGTTAAACATCTCCAGACCCATTATCTTGCTTATGACGATTGTTTAAACAAACGCTCTCAGGGATAAATAAATGCAATTATCCATAAACTATCAAACCGATCTGACTGAAATTTAGCACGCTAATAAAGACCCATAATGGTTTTACCATCAAGATGCTATGTGGCACTTACTGTCATTCTTGCAAAAGTTATTATCGTTTATAAAATGGTGCAAAAGAGAGGCTTTTCGCCATTATCTCGATAATTTATTTACCGATTTTAACGCGTAAAAAATGAAATTAAAAGTATTTTTAATACCCACAACTTCTACTAATATTTTTCTCTAAAACGTAATTGGAAAATTCTACGGGCCGAAAACTGAATTCTCCGAAGGGCAAATCTGGCTCTACGTCAATACTAGGACGCAACTAATTAGATTTCACAATAGACAGAAACAATGTAATGATGTAACTGTAAATATCAACAACCGTATCATTAACAGTACTATTTCAAGTGCCATTAGTTTTTTGCGCATTTAGATAGACGAACATCTCAATTGAAAAGCTCACTGTAATCACCTAGTGCTAAAGATGAAAACATTTATTATTAATGTAGAAATATGAAGGAAATTCTTATAAAGCAGTAATTAATTAATCCATACTATGCTTAAGTTGAATGACGACTACGAACGAGATGGGGTGACTCACAAACTGTTTTTGTATCTCAAAAACGAATTCTACGTACTATTGAGGATTTGTCCATCACATACACCTGCAAAAATGCTTTAATGCAATATAAAGGTTTTACTGTAAATTAGTTGTTTATATTTGACATTATATGTTCATATTTTTAAAAATAGATACAAATATAGGCTCATACTAGACATAAAAATGATATTTATGTGTCTTTCTCTAAACTGACAATCACAAACAAATCACCAAACTACTTAGGACTAAAATGTTCAATAATTTGCGCGATGCATTGAAACAAAATATATCTATAATATTTTACTCGGTGTTCCGTTTCTTTTGTTTACACATTTACTTTTATCTTTCGTTGTTTTAACAAGTGACTATTGCTATACAATTTTTAATTGTTCACAAGCAAAATAAATGAATTTGAATTTGAACTACATCATGACGCATTTTACCATATAAAACTTTAACTGAAAAATGTAACTAATAACAATGTACCTACCATTCGTGAGCCTATATAAAATTCCATGTTAACTTCGTAAGCTTAGAAAAACAAACTTAAACAACTGGATGTGAATTTGATAATGTGAACCCATTAACCAATTAGTTACGGTATTCTAAAATTGTAATACATTGAATTTTTGCCCTCTAAATTTGGTGGTTTGTTATAATGATATTAAAATTATTGTATTTACAAAACATAAATGGTTATAAAATTTAATGAATTATGTTATTAGGATCTGCATCAATGGTACAAAGAAAACCAATAATATATTTAATACCATTGTTTTAAATCATTTGCTTTTTTGCTTTTCTCTAGCACAACTACACTTTTATTATTTGTGGTTACACAAAGGCACAATACATGATTAGTAATTTTATTAAATTAAATTAAATTTTATTAAATACATTAGTGAGCCGTCTTAACAGTTTATAGCCCAATAAATCAATAAGTATTTTAATTTTACTAGCTACCTGGTGTTTTATGGTACTATGGGCATTCAAATGGTTTCAACAGATAAATAAACACCACATAAATTAAACAACCCCCAATTTCAGAAGCCAGGGGCTTGTGTTACACATTGAAAAAACGCGTGCCAGTGCCGGAGCCAGGATTCGAACCCGGTGCGATGCACATGTGATTAATCGCGATTGCCACCTCGCGTCTTAACCCACACGGCTATCGACCAGATAAATATATTTAAATATCGAGAAGCAATTTGTGTGGAGTATCTATATCGTTTGATACGAAAATCTTTGTAGGTATTCTGCATTGTATTTAATTTAGGAATACTGAAAAATGAAGGGTGTTTTTATTAAACCCAAAGTCCACTTAGCCGACTTTATATATATTGTTGCAAGACGAGGTTTCTTTAACTTGGAATATAAAAATAATTTTTCTGACAAAAACTGTAAGACATTTAATTTTATTAAAAAGTCAGTACTAAAAAATAATAGAATAACAGATCTCGAAAAATTTACTAAAGATAGAGAGATAACCTGTTTCTAAGCGAGGAGCATTTATCTTCAATTAAGCAGAAAGATGAACTCATATTTTGGAAGAATATTCCAATTTCTGAAAAGTGTATCGATTTAATAACGAATTTAGAATACATGGAACTTGAAAATGTTTACATTTGTATAATATTTAATACATCTACTTACCATAATATAGGTAGTAATTAATTAAAAACATTTTAATGTATATTGTTTTATTTACTATTTTATCCATCGCTTGGCAACTGATTATTTAAAAGTCGATCTTTTGAAAATTGTGTTAATATTTTGTTAGTATCTCAAAATTTCTTACACGTTAATTTTTACACCACGTATTTGACAAGAAGTTAACGAATATTGGTATTTTTAAATTACTCAGTTATTAACTCTACATTTATTATCAAATATTTATAGTATATATTACCACAATAATTCTTACATAAATGGAAAATGTAAGCTATATTAATTATTCCATTTTAACAGACAATTTATGCACTTTAACACTAGTTAAGATTTCTTTGTTTGATTTAACGGGCAGACAAGTTATCTCTACAATTGTACAATTATTAATATTGCATTTCTTAAGGCAAAGAAACACTTAAAAAAAATTTATTATAAACACAATCGTCTATAACGGCAAAAAACTGAAGCAGAACGAGATTATGAAATTTTTTTGAAAATGCTCTTTTGCGAATATGGTATACAAATTTTGAATAATATCGATCGACTATTTGGGACTCTGGATACGACCAAAAACGGCAGATATCAGGCGACATATATACATTCTTTAAAAGTCACTTTTTTATATTCAAATATTCCGAAAACGTGTAATTTGCCTGAAAAGTCCAAAGCGAATTTTTGTACAACTACATCTTTCTTATATACTTCGGGTATAGAAGTCTTACCTTTTTTACCTACACGTACCCGGTGACCATTCTCTTACCAAAACACTCTATATAGTCATAAAGAATTTAAAATTGAATTTAACATAAGTACCTGTAGATGCGCTTATTTTATCTGATATTTTATCAACATAAATGCTTCCTCCTTATTAGTAGAGCCTAACAAAAATAAAAAATAGATCAATTCCAATAAAACGGTATACCGGGTGACCCAGAAAGTACCTACCCCCACATTTTACTACAATTTTAAAAATAAATTCCTGAAATTTGGGAAATCTAATATAGGTATCAATGGCCACATTTTAACCACTCGGTGGTAAAAATATCACTTCCGATATGGCCGGAAATTGCAACAACTTTTTTGTTTTAAATAACTTTTTTCAGATTTAAAATCGGATGAAAAATAACCTTGAAAATGTCATTTATTTGCTATTTCTAGTTGGCTTTGGAATTCAGGAACATATTTAAAAAATTTCAGAGTAGACATTGAATTTGAATAAAATGGCATTTCTCCACAAATTAAATGCAAAATTGGCCTATTTTGTTCATTTGCTAGGATTTAGAAATGTTTTTCCCATTTTTTCATTTCATGGAAATACAATTTGTCATAACTTCAATTTATCAAATAGTACCCTGTATGTTTTATTTTTTATCAGAGTGGTAAATTTGCTTTAGACTGGGTTTTCCCGAATAAAAATTTAATATAAATATTAAGCTTTTGTAGAATTGTGTGCATATCTTGCGGTAAGCCATGAAAAAGAGTTGAAAAATTGCACACAACACCTGTCAAAACGTTATTGTTGAGTAATAGAGGTGTATTTATTATTCGTAAATTTATAATTATGCTCTTTATTGAAAATAAGATACGATTTACGATGCAATATATATAAAATTAAATGGTAGATTTACTTTTAATTTATGTTGAACGTCAGAAAAATGCCCATGCGGCCGCAAGTCTATATTATGAAAGATATCCCGATTGTCGTCAGCCAAACCGGCAGTATTTTAAAATTCTAGAAGAGAGAAGAGACATGCATAAAATATTGAGGTGTCAGAGGACAGATTGAGAACAGAGGAGAAATTGAGAAATGTATTGGCTTACACACATGTGTACCCAAATGTTTCTACAAGCGAGCTGGCAAAAGAGATAGATATTAGCCGTGAGACAGTAAGACGCATATTAAAAAAACATGGTTTTAAATGCTACAAATACCAATTGCATCAAGAATTATATGAAAACGACAGAAACAGAAGATTGATCTTTTGTAATTGGTTTACTCAACACGCATACTTAAACAATAAAACTTTATTTAGCGATGAATCTCGTTTTACGAATAATGGCATATACAACAGACATAATCTACATTACTGGTCTAAAGAAAATTTACACGAAATGTTTGAAGGTAACCATAAGGATTTGGAGTGAATGTCTGGGCTGGAATATTCGATACAAAAATTATTGGTCCCATACTATTTCAAGGACCACTAACCGGCTCGTTACTTAAGCTTTTTGCAAAATGAAATAAAAACGAACTGGATGAAGTTTCCTTGGAAGATTTCAGAAATATGTACTTCAACCAAGATGGAGCACCGCCGCATAATGCTGGTTTTGTGGGAAATTACCTTAGTGCAAAGTGTTAATGAAACTATTAGGTGACCTGCTAGGTCACCAGACCTAACTCCACTTGATTTTTTCTCTGGTGTTATCCGAAGGACAAAGCATACTCCACGCCGCGCCATCTACAACATTAGAAGAAGTCCAAAATAAAATTTTAAATGCCTTTGAATCCATAATTCCAGTCACATTAGAAAGTGTTATGAGAGAAACTATTCGAAGACCGAACAAGTATTCTGAAATGGGTGGGCGTCATTTTGTGCATCACTTATAGGTTTGGTATTTAGTTGTGTTGTATTGTTCTAATTATAATATTTATAAATTTAGTTGCTGTCCAGATAGGTATCATAACTTTTAAATTCTTATTGATTGTGTGAATTTTTGTTTTTTGCTAATGATTAATCAAAATTTTTGTTATATTTATCAAAATAAAGTTTCACTAATTACAAATAACTCATCTGTTTTTCATAACTTACTGCAAAATATGGACACATAATTTGAAACGCTTCTACAAAAAGCTTAATATTTATTTTAATTTATATTCAATTTTTAATCGAGAAAAACCACTCTAAAGCAAATTTACCACTCCGTCTAACAAAAAAATTAAACATACAGGATACTATTCGCAAAATTGGAGTTATGACAAATTGATTTCCCATGAAATGGAAAAATGGGAAAACATTTATAAATCCAAGCAAATGCACAAAATAGGCCAATTTTACATATAATTTGTTGAGAAATACCCTTTTATTTAAATTCAAAGTCTGTTTCAAAATTTTTTAAATATGTTCCTGAATTTCAAAGCCAACTAAAAATAGCAAATAAATGCAATTTCCAAGGTTATTTGTCATCCGATTTTAAATCCGAGAAAAGCGTTGGAGAGCAAAATTACAGCTTTATGAGAAAAGTGGACTTAAATATACAGGATGCTATTTAAAATAAGAAAGTTGTGGTAATTTCCGGCCATACCGGAAGTGATTTTTTTACCACCGAATGGTCAAAATATGGCCATAGATACCTTTATTTGATTTCCCAAATTTCAGAATTTTATTTTTAAAACTGTAAAAAAATAGTGGCGAGTTAAGTACTTTCTGGGTCACCCGGTAGCGTAATTCCTAAACATACTTAAGCACAACACCAGAGCCACCCATCCAAATGCTTATTGGTTATTTTAAAATATACTTGCACGACCGATTTCTGCAAAATGTACTGAATTTTAACACATTTAATAACACACAACATTAAGGAGTTTTTGCTAATTTCCTTAATACCACTCACGTTAACCTTAAATGCCACGTGACCAAATACCGCTAACAAAATAAGGGTATTTTCGTATAAGAGCTTTTGCACGAGCTCTGAACGGTGAACGCTATTTGACAGATTTGGTGTGTAAAATGGCAATAAAATTAACAGTTCAATTTGTATAACCTGTAAAATTAAATTGTGTGTGTAAAACACATTTTTTGAACAATACAAAAACCATGATTTAAAGCAAATTTTCCGCAGCTATGGAAGGTGTGCTAAATTTACTTATAAATTTGGAGAATAAGGTGGAAGATGCGCTGATACAGATATTATTAATACCAAATCCTCCTCGACAACCCCCCTTCTCGAGATCTATATGTGGCAGGTTTGACTTGACTCTCAACATCAAACAAAAACAATCATTAGCAAGAACAAAACTATGTGACCAGTACGACCACCGCATAACTACCACAAACCTAAAACCAAAATATACTAGGATTTCTGACCAATCAGAAGCGTTATGGTCCATTTAAGGTGGGCAACCGAACGTCCCTTATCCGCAGCGAAATAAGGTGACACGTAATTAGAATAAGGTTAACGCTATTTGTGCACATGTGCAATTATCTCTTTCCTTCTACGTTAGCGGCAATGAAGGTATAGCGTTGGTTGGCAAATACTCTCTATTATCTGCCAAAATATACGCCAGCACAACGAGACCTTTCGAAACATACGCGGTTGCAGCGCCTCCCAAATGATTACGCTATACAGCACTGTTATTACCTAAAAAACATTCTAAAGGCATTGAGAGTACGTAGAAAGTATTTTTCGGAGGGTGCCGAACAATGGGGAAAATGAATAAATAGCTAAAATTTAAATTTAATCTTTTGAAGTGAATATGTGAATATGACAGGAATGAACTAGAATGAGAGAGAGTATTGTACCTAGCGTCACAGATTACTATATATATACAGATGTTTCACTGGGTCGGAATCCTCTGATGTTTCTGGACAGAGTTTGATATGTTGCGCAAAGCAGGACACCAACTGCGCATACATATAGTCAGAGATGGACTCTCATAATTGCTTGCTTTACACAGAGACGTATTAGCCCGCAAAAATATTCTAATAATATATGAAAAATTACGAAAAATCATAATTTATTTTTGAAGTGAATACTTCTTTGGCCGCATGAGAATGATATTTCCACATCTTATTCTTATGATACACCTGGAATATATCCAATACAACTCTCTCTCTCTCTCTCTCTCGTTCTAAATCTCTCTCATTCTCTATTCTAAAGAGGTATTCGCTTCTATCAGGTCTACTGTTCTGCATGCGACTTTTCTTTAATTACAAGGTTTTTATAAAGAATTTGTCGAGAATTTATGCAGATTCAAATGCACAATTGGTCGACTAGGAATTATTTTAGATATATTTTCATTATAAGCATCTTGTTCGCGTTGCTAAGGCATACAGTTTTCTAAGAATGTCTGACGAAACGAAGCAGCTTTTCATTCAATATTTTGAAGATGGATCTACTCCTGCTGCGTCCAAACATATGAACGAAATGAAATTTTTAACCGATCACTGTGCTAATGGAAACCAAGGAATTACAAAAATATTGGCAGACCCACAAATTAATCCCTAGGAACAAGAAATTAATTATTTATATGATACTTGGAGGTCAATATTTTAGCAAAATAATTTAAAATCGTATTATCTGTATATCTTTTCTTTGGTGATAGAAATCACAACTATGGAGACCGAACACTTCAAGCTATTGTATTGAAGACTTGAAGAAAAGAAAAATCTTTTTAAGGAGATAGGTGTAGAAATATATATTCAAAAATACCCGGCAATTGTTTTGATAGTTACTCCCATAATGAAGAGAGTTCATGAGCAATGTTTTGCGGGGGACGTCTGGTTTGCTGATTCGAGTGGGTCGGGTGATCAAACAGCGACTGTAATAACATTTTTAATGAGTAGGCATCCCATTGGCGTGCCTAGTTCATACTTCCCAAACAGGAGAAGACTATGCTTTTTTGGTTTTCAAATGATACGAAATGCTCTGCCTAACGGTTTTGGTAGTAATGGAGCACCAAACGTTTCTATGACAGATGACTCGTCAGCTGAACGCAATAACCCGAAGAAAGTATATCCTAAAAAACTCAAAAGTGAATTTGCCGGCTCTTGTTGTTATCGAAAAATGGAAAATGTAACATTATGGTTATCAATAAATATGCTGAATCGCTAAAAAAAATTACAGTCAACGTAGCTCATATTTTACTGGAACATTTAAGGAATGGGAAACAAATTGATGTACAGCCCACATCTAGATCGCGGAGAGTTTGTCGCTCAGGTCTGAAGCAGGGTGCTAAAAGGGTCCAAAGCAGACGGCCAGCAAGGAAAATGACCAATTACCTATTTATTACCAATATTTTAAATAATATCTATTTTTCATAGTCGTTTTTAGGTTTTGTTAAAATTTCGCATTTTCTCTTAAAAGTAAAAAAGTTACTTTGATCTCAAACGAATTATTTCCAACTTATTAGGAGGTGCATTTACATTTTTAATTTTATAACAATATAAAGTTGCAATAAATTGGTAAGATTTCGCTTGCAGCCAGTTCCATAATCATTTAAAAATGAGCTATTGTTAAAGTTGACGTTACAATTTTACTTCCAACAAAGTATTTTCCATTCTAATTTGACTTTTTTAAAGCCTCCTTTAAAGCTGATTATGGAATTGGCTATCAATGTTTTACTTTATCATTAAAGGTATGAAAAGATGATTGTCAAGTTTGAGTTGGTGTTGCTGCTACCGTTGTATGCTGCAACCGCGTATGTTTCGAAAGGTCTCGTTGTGCTGGCGTATATTTTGGCAGATAATATTGTGCGTTATGAAATGTGTTGAAATACAGTACAAGTATATTTTGAAATAACCAATGAGCGTTTGGGTGGGCGGGTCTGGTGTTGTGCTTAAGTATGTTTTGGAATTACGCCACCCGGTATATTAAGTACAAAGACGAAATTTTCGCATATGTAGCTTCAGTTATACTAAGATATTTTTAAAATCTGAATTAAATTAAATTAAAAATTCAGTGCGCATTTTAAAATAATCCATTTTTTTTAAACCAAACACTATTTCAATTTCAAAACTTCTTCGTGCAACTGAAATGTATGAACGTGTGGGTGACTCGCAACAGCGTGCAAAACATTTAAATACCAATTGTTTATCGAAAATGAAGGTAGATTCCTCATATACAATTTTTCAAAATAACCTTTTCCTGCTCAACTATATCCCCTTAAATGGGTGTGCCAAAGAACAGTTTCTAATTTCTGTCTCAAAATAATGTAATCGGAAAAAGACGAGATTTGGCACATCTTGGTTACTAATCAAAAGGCTAACGAAATTATTTCATTCATTTAGCGTATTTACAAAGGAGTGAAATTAACTATCCTTTTTGAAATTTTGTAAATATATTGCTGCTATTTTTTCACGGCTAAATATTATGATTCACTTAGAAACTTTTTTATGCCTTGAAAAAGTTTCGTAAACCCTAAATGATCAATCAAAAGCACACTAATTTTCGATTTGCAATTGGTAGTTAAATTGTTTGCACGTTATTACGGTATATCCCGTATGAATAGAGAGAAGAAACATTTTTTAAGAATTGGTACAGTACCAATTTGTACATAATATAGACATGAAATTTCTGAGCCTTCGTCAGAAAAATACCCTATTTTTTAAAGCCCCTATGCCCTAAAAATGCAATAATAATTGTCATCTTGGACTAACGGTTATCGTTTCAGATTTTATGCTCGTAACAGGAATTTCTGAATTCACTGGAGTCTAATTAATAAGAAAACGCGTGCTACCAAATTGTTATCTAAAATGCTTCTAGCACAGGACGCAAAGCCATTTATCGAAATCGTGACTAGTCTATGATAATTTCATATTAGATTTGCCATTTGCTTTTTCATAATTACAATTGTAACAAAGTGAAGGAAAAGTGATAAGTGAAGGAAAGTTCATATAAACATACGTCCGCAGCTGCTTAAATATATTGCTGCTGGGTGTTGAAGTTCCTTTCAAAATTATTATTATTTTATATATCAGAAAGTACTTTATATATTATTTCCAATTTTGGCATGTATTAATAGGATATAAAACCACATCTTTTAGTTAGAAAAGTTATTTCATAGTTCCACCAAACGTCCCTGCAAACATAATAATAATAATAATACCTTTATTGAACATTGAAGTTTACAATCGCGAAGTTCAGATGTAATATCTGCTCTTCCACTTAACCGATTAACCTAACCTAAGAGATTTGTTTTAGAAAAAAACAAACCTGTCTTTTGTCGATAATAAACAATGTGGATATTACCTTGTAAAATGAATCTATATTAATTAATTTTTTAATTTTTACTTTGCAGTGTAGGTATAACAAAAACTAGCGTATAATACACGTATATAAGTAGCCTTTCAAGTACTTACTCCTTTACCCGTGCGTGATTTAAAGGCTTACTAATACACTTGTATTATAATACACTATTTTCTACGCCTATTATGTGATACGAGCATTATTATGTCGATTTTAAATAAGGAATGGCCAATATTTCAGTGGCCGATATATAATATTTATTACATGCCTCTAGAATGTAACAAGCATAGGTGGCGCCATCCAATAGTAGTGCAATTTGTAATACTGTTTGCGGTTCTGCTGACAGTTGACGTTCCTATTGACAGTTAACCTTTCACGTTTCACCGTTGCAGTGGTAAAACAAATAGACATATAGACACAAATAAACCTAATTTATAAGCGTAGAAAAAGTATAGTCTGTATCGCGGACCCGCCTCGTCTCGCTCGGGTGACAAACTTCCGCTCGCGCAGAATATGCTTCATTTTAAACTTATTACAGAATATACTATTCCCAGGGAATTATTCGTTTTGTAAGCAATTTTTAAATTGTGTTTTTTCTTCAAATGATACGCTATTTTTCCTGTGTGAAATCTAGTATATATTAGTGTTCTGTATTTAGTGGCCTCATCTTCGACTTTTGGGAAAACAAGATTTATAGCTTTTTAATAATTAATTTTGGTTAATAAGCCTACCACCACAGATTCATTAAAATTATTATTAACTGCAATTTGTTTTATAATAGTAAGCTCCTTATTATAATTCTCTGTAGATAATGGGATATGAATTAATCTGTTTAACGTACTAACATAAGTCGCATGTTTGTGTTTGATGAGTTGAATTATTATTTATAGTAATATCTGTGTATGATGGTTAATGATATATGGCAAAATCATGTGACTTATTAATTTTGGTAATTGATAAATCTAGAAAATTTATAGAATAACTTATCTTTTTCGTATTCTATAGTAAAATTAATATTTGAATGTAAACTATTGATAAACTGTAGGAAAATATTTAATTATCTATTGGTACCTGTGTAACATACAATATCATCAACTTATTTATACCAGTATAAACAGTTGGTACTTAACTTACTTTAATGAATTTTTTTGTTCTATGAAATCCATAAAAATTTCTACTAAGATTGGGTTTAAAGGGTTTCCCATAATTAAACCCTCTGTAGATGAGTATATTTTGTTGTTAAAACCGGATTCAAGTTATTATAGTCTAATAAATTCTTAATTATATTCTCAATATCTTTTGGCGATATACTGGGAAATATATTTTGAATTATCAGGCAGTTCTATGTTTTTAATTTTATTAATTAAATCATATGAATTTTTTATACTAAATTTCTACTTAAATTTACAATAATTTATTAACAAATCTATCATTCCTTTTGAGAGATTTTTAGACGAAGTTGTAATAAAAGAAACAACAAGGCGGATAGGAGAACTTTCTTTATGTAATTTAATTAACGAATATAATTTTGGGGCTTGGGGTTCATTATTGCTAATGTATATTTATCTTTGGTACTAATAATACTTGGGGAGTTTCTTTAATTTTTTTGGATATTTTTCCATGGGGTCCGAGTTAAATTTTTGAAAAGTAGGTGACTTTAAAAAATCAGTAGTTGTCTTTATTCTTTGTTTATTGCAATAACTATTTTTCCTTTCTCTGCTCTAGTAAGGATAATGTAGTTTTCAGATGACTTTTTATTAATTAATTTCTCTATGGTATTTCCTAGGTTATCTATTAATTTGCTGTGCTGCGGATTTCTACTGAGTCGTCTGCATGTGTAATATCAATTGTGGATCTCTTTAATTTTCATATTTCTTTTATTTGTTTTGTTGTATAAATATTATTTATATCTGTTTTAATTTCCGTAAAGAACTTTTGTCATTCAGTCCGTGCGTACTTTGTACAATAATATGCCACAAAAATAGTGACTGTTGAAGTTAGTTAAATATGTGGTAAAATAAATTGAACTGCTTAATAATAGTCATATTTTGTTTGAATTCTAAACATATCTAAATTAATAATATTGTTTATTTTTATTTATTTGTCAATCTATGATTAGGTATATAGATCATACCTCGAGTTTAAAATAATATCAGTTATTTTTGTATACTTATTGTTTATAATCACTCTGTAGAATTTCTGTCAAATTATATAGCTTTTAACCTATTTTTAAACAAGAGAAAACTACATATTGGAACTTCGTCCTTAAATTACGTCTATTGACACAATGTGTTCATTGTTATTCCAAGCATGCCTTATCACTTTTTGTGTTCTTTTAATCTGACATTTAGGTATTTATATGTTTTCCCTTGACAGTTATTATGGTCCGGAAGAATGCTAAAGACACAATTTGAGCACTTCTTATTTCGTCAGTTCGTCGTCTTTACTCTAGAAGTATCAAACTGTTAATTTCAATTGTAATAAGTTTACAAATAAATTTATAATAATAATTTATAGACTTTATTTTTAAGTTTTATTTGAAAAACTGATAAAAACAATTAATAATTAATAATCATTTTATTATTAAACAAACGGTAAATTTGCTGCGATAATCTTTCCGTATTTGATGTCTGTAGATTATTTATTTTATTAAGTATATTTATAGCAAAATGTTATCGGGGTTAGAACATATAGGTAGTATAAAACAGCTGTAGTTATTAAAACATAACTTAAAAATCTTTATACTAGTCTACTTATTTATATTGCCAATGATTATTTAATTTTAGTATATTATTTTTTGGGGCGAGCGTAGGTGTGTCTTTACTATGTACATACTTCGGTATGCGATGTAAAGCAACGACAGGCGCAGTTAGTACTTGGATGGTGACCATTCCAACGGAAACCGCGTTCTCGCCTCACACATCTTCCAGCGGCTTGTATATCAGTGTATGCGCGGAAGCTATACAACCTTAGGCGAGGGTTGTATAGGAGATATACCATCCTTCGGAGAGGATGTAAAGCCGTCGGTCCCTTGTCTATTAAATGTTATGCAAGTAAAAGTTCCCTACTCTTCTTAAGAGAAGAGGTTCGGCAAAATTCCTGGTTGGGGGTAGCTCGTCTACAGGCGTCGGTGTTAGGCCTCAGTAGCGGAAATAGGCCGACGTTAAATAAATGTATAAAAAAAAAATCGGCAGCTACTGGAAGCGGCTGGATCCTCCCCACTCGGTGGATCTTTAAAGCCGAAAAGAGCATTAAATTGTGTGACAAAACGGCACTAAATGTAATCCGACCTCATCCAAAACCTTTTCAGATCTTCTGCAGTACTAAAAAAACCCTCATCTTAATGAATTTAGTTATTACCTACATTATAGCTCGTTGAATAATATATTATTAGGATATTAACAACTTTAACATTACTTGAACGACTAAGAGAGTCTAGTTATCCTAAATACTACAGATTTGTAAAGCAACAAACTGAAAATTGGTAAAGTGATAATCTATAATAAATTCACCAACGAAGGTACAGAAAGCATATGATATTGATATTGTTACATCTACCTTTAAAGTTTGTGACAATCCAGTAAAAGTTACAAATATGTCGAAATCTTATTAACATGACATGACACCAACGTTATCGGATGACAAACGATGACAATGACAATCATCAAAATTTGCTCATTGCAATCCGATCGCTCGCAGCTGTCTTTGTTAAATGAAACATTAGCATTTCAGTAATTTTACTAGATTTTAGAGGAACATTTATAGTTTAATTCTTCGATTTGTCTGTATATACATTTAAAAACGGCACTAAACATAATCCGCTGTACTTCTAGAGCAGTGAAGAAACCCTCACACGTGAATTGACACGTGATGTGACTAGTTTCACGACGTAACGGCTACGCGCATCGATCATGTCATGCGAAATGCGATCTATGCCATATTTGCTTTGTTTTTAATTTTTTTCACGGAAACCAAATCGAAAGGGTGGAATTGTGATATGTCGTTGAAATTAGAATTTTAACTGCTTTTCAATGATTCCATTGCAAATTGAAAGTAATTATAAAATAAACAACTTGTTGCGTCAAAATGGCACTAAACGTAATCTGATCTCAACCAAAACCTTTTCAGATCTTCTGGGGCACTAAAGAAACGCACACGCAAAGTTTCATTCAAATCCGTTCAGTAGTTTCGGCGCTATCGTGCTAACACACATTTTATTATTATTTTTTTTTATTAGCCGTTACTCGAGTCCGAGTATAAAAATGTTACAGTCGATAGATTGTGTACAATAAGAAACAAGTAAAATGTGTAGTCTATTGTAATTCCCATTCATCTACGGTGCACACGACTATGGCTATAGAGGCCAATTCGGGAAACCATATGTCGACCGCAGTCA
Source organism: Leptura quadrifasciata (assembly GCA_963675555.1). Lineage (NCBI taxonomy): Eukaryota > Metazoa > Arthropoda > Insecta > Coleoptera > Cerambycidae > Leptura > Leptura quadrifasciata. The sequence goes on from OY776678.1 coordinate 51,575,684, forward strand.
GGAAAAACATAGACCTGGTCAGGTCTTGGATTCAGCCTTCTTGCAGCAACATTTCCTTGATAGCTGGCACATACTGGCACATAGCTGACACATACACACATACACACACACAGACATTGCTACGTCAAATTTTAAAACTCAATCTGACGTAACTAGTTGGTCGTTGTCTGTTGACATAACGGTATTTGCCGGCCGACTAACAGTGGAGATGGTCGGGGTTCTAAATTACTATGATGTATCAGGGCGCCAAGTAAATTTTTCCTCTCCAAATACCAGCTCAAGTACAATGTAACCTTAAATTTACTAAATAAATTACTTAGCGAGACGATAATGAAAAATTCAAATTCAGTTTTATCTTTTAATGACAATAAACGAAGTAACTTTATAACATTCAAGAGTACAATAACGTAGGGGATGGTAGACAAATTCACACACAAAAAAAATATATCTAACTGGGTATACGCGTCTTACGTAAGTGCTTAAACCCCCAACAAATATCATAGATGTTATAATTAGTTGACAGAATATTTTCATAAAATGTTTAGCAAAATTTAAAAAAAAAATATATATATAGGTACAGTGGTGAAATTTTTTTAGTAAAATTTATAATATATTTTTAAGAAAAATTCAATGTATATATGGCGCAAGAAGGATACAAACTGCAGGCAGCAGGGCTTCAGCTTCGGCTCAATTTTCAGGAATGGGCAACTTCCAGCCTATCAATTAACCCAAAAAAATGGATGGCTCTCCACAAAAAAGAAATTCCAGTCCAGTAAGGAGAAGTAACATAAGTACGTGTAGACCAGTGGAAAAAAGTTATTCGTTCGTATCAGGAGACAAAAAAAAAATCGTATGAAAAACTACGAAATCCTAGACGAAACCGTAGGTGAAAATAAAACCCTAAAAATAAATTTTTACCATTGAACAATTTACTACAAGTGATATTTTGCTAGTTTGAATATAAAAATAAAATAATTACCTCGTTTCGGAGGGTTTTCCTAGAGAAATGTTGTTGACCTTGGATGTCCTTGGCCTCGTGTAAATTTGGCAAAAATGGCTTTTACGTATAGATCCTTCTAATGAAGACAATCGATTTCCAATACCATAAAAATATGCACTCGTCCAAACATAAATGGAAAATCGAAAAGTAACGTTGCGAAAATATCCCAAAATGGTGAAATTACTTGTTTCAAAAATCGCAACGAGCACGTAAAATTACCACTTAATAAATTGCCAAGCGTTCGAGCCAATTACACGTGAAAAGTGACAGACTACCGGAAGACAAAACCTAAGCCAAAAACTATTGTGAAGAAATAAATCTGTGTTACCGATCGTCAGTCGGTTATAGGAATCTACCTATAAACTAATTAAAAGTTATTGGTTCCCTAGCTTAAGAATTACAGAAATAGAGAGCTTAAGTATATGCAACACGCTACACAACAAAATGTATAAAGCCATGCCTATACCTGCAACAATTCCTTACAATTGCGAATTCATATAGACAACTAAATAATAAATATTACGCGTGACGATGGATAACACGAATTCGTTAGACATTAAACGTAAGAGATAAAGTAATGATTTAGAAATTTTTTTAAATAATGTATAAATGTTAAATTGAACTGTAACAACCACCCCCCTTCACAAAGGAATTTACCCCGTAAATTTCTCCAAAAAGAAAAAAACAATGAAAGACGCACACAATAGGTTTATACGCACAACCATCTTAACACTATGAGGCTTAAAATGCTTGGGGTTACCTCACCTCACAGTTAACCCACTTGCAACTAAAACTTGCGGGAGTGTTCTCCTATCTGCCACAGCGGCCACCCTTCCACCAGCAACTAGATGACAGTCACGTCAGAGCACTGCACTGAGGGACTTGACATGGTGTTGACCGACCTCGACCAAGCCAACCAAAACAAAGACCCATGGCAAGCTGATCCCCAGCTCAATGACTGACCCCCTGGCATCCAGTTTGCCATTTAAGACAGCCAGTGAAATGTAACCGCTCCCAGCAAGATCGGAGTCCCTCTAAGCATTCAAAAACAAAAAACTAAGTGGCCGTTCAGGGGGCTTTTACCCCACATAGGACAATCCCATGGTGGTAGAATTCTTTTTACAACCCCCTCACCACAGAGGTTAAAAAAAATGACACCTTACTTAGTGGGTTCCAGCCAGCTAAGTAAGTTATAGTAAATCCTAAAATCAAGAAAGAAAACCTAATCAAATACTATAGCTCGCGACACCCTACAGATAGACAGGCACATTAAAATCCAGTAACAGGTAAACAAAATGTTATAATAAATTTAATTACTAGATGAAATTACTGATTAGTAGATCAATGTCCAAAGGGACGTGAAATTAAATAACTTACGGCCATATACGACCTACGACACAAAAAATATTTCACTGTTAGTAGAGACTAAGCGAAAATCCCTTACTAACCCACTACTATGGCAATAACATTCATACTCAAGACAAACAAGAGATCAAGATCTGAAAAGCTTTTATTTTCCAAAAATGATCTATCTAATGGCGGTATATGAAACACCAACCAAGGTAACATATTATAACTATTATACTGGATCTAAGTGCTCGTCTGGTTCTATATAAGGTTTTAAATCCTTAACGTGCCAGCTACCATTACACTCTGTACCAGATAAATCTTCTAAAATATACACGCAATAGCCTATTTTCTTTTTGACTTTATAAGGTCCCTCGAATTTCCCTGCTAGTTTGGCAGTGAAATAATTTACAGCATCAGACTGTGCATACTTTCGTTTCCAAACTAAGTCACCAATCTTAAATTCAACTTCTCTACGCCGTAAATTATATTTTCCTCGAGATTTATCGTAAGCTTTTTCTAATCGTTCCGCAACTGACGTACGCATTTTCACAAGAGCAGCAAATCTTTCCGACACAGAGGGTGAATTATCATTGTCGTTATCGATATTATTATGTTTATATTCTGAACCATGAATACACATTTCTTTGCCAAAATTTATGAAATATGGCGTTTGACCCGTAACTTCATGGCGTGCAGTGCGTAATGCGCAACCTAGTGCACTTAAATTTACGTCCCAGTCTCTTTGATGTTCTTTAATGTAAGCGGACATCATAGTTTTCATTACTCGATTATATCTTTCAGTGGTATTCGGAGCAGGATGATAATTTGGGTTAAAAAGAATTTTTATATCGTATTTTTCAGCAAGATTAGCAAAGTCTTTGCTCGTGAATTGTACTCCGTTATCACAACGAATGATTTGTGGTACACCGAATATATGAAATACTTGTTCTTCTAGTAAAGGAATGAGTTTATTAGCTAAAGCTCGTTTTATCGGGAAAAATAAATTAAATTTACTGAAGTTGTCAGTTACTACGAAAATATGCATATTACCTTTCTTACTTTTGGGTAATGGGCCAAATAAATCCATACTAATAACTTGCCAACAACGGTCAGCTATTACCCTCTTACCCATCAATCCAGCAGGTCGTTTTTGTTCCGGTTTTATTCTCTGGCAAATCTCACACGATCTTACATAGTTACTAACGTCAGCTTTCATTCGTGGCCAATAATATAACCGAGCAATACGACTAAAACTTTTGAATATCCCGAGATGTCCTGCTGTCTCTAAATCATGGTTATTATGCATAATTACGCGCCGTTTTTCTTTAGGAACAACTAATTTCCAGAAATCATTGTTACTGCGTAGTTCAGGGAAGTCAAGTTCAGTATATTTATACAATTTATTGTCTAATATCCGCCATTTAGGAAATTTTAAAGGACTGTTTTTGACATTTTCTAACATTTTAAGATACCATTTATCCTGTATTACCTCGACCTTCATGTTACTCACCACAATATCGACATTATCTTTATCTACTATTAAACGTGACAAAGCGTCTGGCACTACATTGTCTTTGCCTTTACGATGAACTACTGTATAGTCAAACTGTTGCAATCTAAGTGCCCATCTACCTAATCTACCCTGTGGATTTTGCAGATTATCCAACCATTGTAAACTATAACAGTCTGTTACTACCGAAAACTTAGCTCCTTCTAAGAAGCAACGCAGCTTTTCTATACTCCACAGCACCGACAATAACTCTCTTTCGACAGCTGAGTACTTACGCTCTTGTTTGGTTAAAGTACGTGATAAATAACAAATAACATGCTCGCTATCTCCGATTTTTTGTGTGAGAACCGAGCCTAATGCAAATGAAGATGCGTCTGTTTGCAATATAAAAGGATACTCAAAATTTGGACACGTTAATATAGGAGCTGATACTAAAGCATTTTTAATATTTCTAAAAGAATTTTCACAATTTTTATCCCAAATAAATTTAGAGCCTTTCTTTAATAAATTAGTTAGCGGAGCTATCAAGTCAGAAAATGCTGGTATGAAACGTCGATACCATGAAACCATACCGATGATTCGACGAACTTCGGTAACTGAGGTAGGAGCAGGCATATTTGAAATGCAGCTAACTTTTTCGGGGTCAACATGTAGACCATCACGATTGACTACGTAACCTAAATATTTTAATTCTGGCCTACAGAAAAAGCATTTTTCACGATTAAGCGTTAATCCAGCTTCATATAGACGTTTAAAAACCTCTGACAAAATTTCAATATGCTTATCAAAATCTGGGGCTATAACGATAATGTCATCTAAGTAGCAAAAAACGAAAGGTTCGAGTTCAGGACCTAATACAGTGTCAATTAGTCTTTGGAATGTAGCAGGTGAATTATGCAATCCAAAAGGAAGGCGAGTAAATTGATACAACCCTCTACCAGGTACTGTAAATGCCGTATATTGTTTACTGTCTTCACTTAAAGAAATTTGCCAAAAAGCGCTTTCAATATCTAAACTGGTTAGATATTTTGCAGAGCTTAATTTTGATAAAATCGAATTTATATACGGTAATGGATAAGCGTCTCTTTCTGTTACTGCATTTAATTTCCTAAAATCAACGCAGAAACGTTGGCTACCATCTTTCTTTGGTACCAATAACACAGGAGAAGACCAACCTGACTTACTATGTTCAACAATACCTTGCTTTAACATTTTATCTAGTTCTTCATCGATAATTTTCTGTTTGAAAGGTGAAACCGGGTAATATCTTTGTTTAATTGGTGGACTAGAAGTAATAATTTTGTGTTTTACCAGGGTGGTACAACCTTTTTTGTCGCCAATTTTAGAAAAATAATCATTCACGACTTTATCCAAGTCTGCTTGTTGTTTATCGCTTAAATTAAATTCAATGGAATTAACTACAGGTACTTCCAAATTTTCGGACGAAAAATACCATTCACCACGTCTCATATCAGGTACTATTCCCATATTAACCCAAAAATTTATACCCAAAACTAAACTGTGCCTCAGCGCTGGTACAACATATAAATCCATAACCTTTACGATATCACGTAATCTAATCGGAATGGTAACTACTCCTATACATTCACATAAATCATTATTAGCTATTGTGCACGAAATATTACAACTATTTAATTTAACACCTAAAGACTGTAAAATTTTCCATCCTGAATTACCTAAAAATGATTTGTTTGCCCCCGAATCCAATAAACCAAAGAAATCTTGACCTAAAATATTTACTTTTAAATATGGACATTCATTATCACCAACATGTGCTAAAATGTAATCAAGTACAGGGGATAATTTATTTTCAATACAAATGGCCTGGGCATCCGTAGAAGGCAGAATTTGGCCTAGTTCTGTCTTCTTGATCCGTTTCCCGAATTACAGTCAGGGCAAGTGTTCTTAGTGAAGCCTGGTTTATTACATCTAAAACACTTAATGTCTAATCTCATTCTACAATTACGCGCTATATGATTTGGTTTACCACAACGAAAGCAATTTTTAGGTGTTACTTTTTGTACTTGTATTTCATGTACAACTGGTTTATTACTTTGTGGTTTACTAAGTACTGGTAGTTTATAATCTAAGTCAGGTTCACAAGTAAGACTACCTGGAATTGGAGGTATAAATTCATCAATATTCTCTTTAATTTTCTCTATTTTCCTGCACGATTTAACTAACTCATAAGAAGATTCTATATTATCAATGTTAGTGCTTAAACGTTCTTGATAAAAAGGTGCTATATTTTTGCGTAATATTTCCATACGTTTATGCTCTGGTACAGCGTAAGGCATTCTATCAAACAAATTAGACATCGTGGCAATATAAATACCAATAGGTTCATCCCCTTGGGTACGTTTTTCGATTTGACGCCAGAGTTTTTCTGAAGACGGTGTAAATTGCTCCCTCATAAACTGAACTAACTCATCCCAATTAGAAGCGTTTTTCCCAACAAAATGATAAAACTTTAAGGCATCACCTTCAAATAATTGAGAAGCATTATAATATAATTGTTGCTTATTTAAATTATAGGCTTTACTACTATCATCAACACGCTGTAAAAATGCATTAAAACTAAGAAGTCCTTGATCTCCGGAGAATTTTAGACCCCATTTGTGCACAGGTACAGTGTTAAAGTAATTTGGAATTTGTAAAACTCCCGAATTGATATCCAAATTAGGAGACGTTATATTTTCCTCAACTGTATGAGGCATGAGACTCTTAATCTCAGGGTCGTGGGTTCGAGCCCCACGTTGGGCGCCAAAACTGCTACGTCAAATTTTAAAACTCAATCTGACGTAACTAGTTGGTCGTTGTCTGTTGACATAACGGTATTTGCCGGCCGACTAACAGTGGAGATGGTCGGGGTTCTAAATTACTATGATGTATCAGGGCGCCAAGTAAATTTTTCCTCTCCAAATACCAGCTCAAGTACAATGTAACCTTAAATTTACTAAATAAATTACTTAGCGAGACGATAATGAAAAATTCAAATTCAGTTTTATCTTTTAATGACAATAAACGAAGTAACTTTATAACATTCAAGAGTACAATAACGTAGGGGATGGTAGACAAATTCACACACAAAAAAAATATATCTAACTGGGTATACGCGTCTTACGTAAGTGCTTAAACCCCCAACAAATATCATAGATGTTATAATTAGTTGACAGAATATTTTCATAAAATGTTTAGCAAAATTTAAAAAAAAAATATATATATATAGGTACAGTGGTGAAATTTTTTTAGTAAAATTTATAATATATTTTTAAGAAAAATTCAATGTATATATGGCGCAAGAAGGATACAAACTGCAGGCAGCAGGGCTTCAGCTTCGGCTCAATTTTCAGGAATGGGCAACTTCCAGCCTATCAATTAACCCAAAAAAATGGATGGCTCTCCACAAAAAAGAAATTCCAGTCCAGTAAGGAGAAGTAACATAAGTACGTGTAGACCAGTGGAAAAAAGTTATTCGTTCGTATCAGGAGACAAAAAAAAAATCGTATGAAAAACTACGAAATCCTAGACGAAACCGTAGGTGAAAATAAAACCCTAAAAATAAATGTTTACCATTGAACAATTTACTACAAGTGATATTTTGCTAGTTTGAATATAAAAATAAAATAATTACCTCGTTTCGGAGGGTTTTCCTAGAGAAATGTTGTTGACCTTGGATGTCCTTGGCCTCGTGTAAATTTGGCAAAAATGGCTTTTACGTATAGATCCTTCCAATGAAGACAATCGATTTCCAATACCATAAAAATATGCACTCGTCCAAACATAAATGGAAAATCGAAAAGTAACGTTGCGAAAATATCCCAAAATGGTGAAATTACTTGTTTCAAAAATCGCAACGAGCACGTAAAATTACCACTTAATAAATTGCCAAGCGTTCGAGCCAATTACACGTGAAAAGTGACAGACTACCGGAAGACAAAACCTAAGCCAAAAACTATTGTGAAGAAATAAATCTGTGTTACCGATCGTCAGTCGGTTATAGGAATCTACCTATAAACTAATTAAAAGTTATTGGTTCCCTAGCTTAAGAATTACAGAAATAGAGAGCTTAAGTATATGCAACACGCTACACAACAAAATGTATAAAGCCATGCCTATACCTGCAACAATTCCTTACAATTGCGAATTCATATAGACAACTAAATAATAAATATTACGCGTGACGATGGATAACACGAATTCGTTAGACATTAAACGTAAGAGATAAAGTAATGATTTAGAAATTTTTTTAAATAATGTATAAATGTTAAATTGAACTGTAACAACATTTTTCAAAAACCACTTTTTTGGGTTCCTAGGACCTCAAAACGTAAAGATTTGTTGTTATCTCAATTTTCGCTTTTGAACCAATTTTAGTAACCTCTCACAATTTTATTGTGGAGAGGTTAAAATATATTATTTTTTTACTGACCGGTTCCTTTGGGGCGGAAGTTGTGTTCACTAAAACATCAAAATATTTTTGCTGGATATTAATTGCCATACTTAATAAACAGAAAATTCTCATTCTTTGGAAGGATATTACATACTAGAAATACTATTTCTAAATTTCTAAATGTTCGTGTTTTAAATTTAGAGAATAAGCAAAAAAAGATTTTTGAAAATGATGTTAGAAAGAAAACAAAATTTTTGACCGGACAAACAACAACAACAACACACGACGACAACAAAATTCATATATCATGCCCAAAGAAAAGAAAACATGGACCAAAGATGCAAATAACTTTTTGCTAAAATAATCACCAACAATAAATAACGTTATTAGTTATTGTCTGCAGCACGACCAATCAGTCTGTCAATCCAAGATTCTAATTTTAAAAATTTTATTGTCGCACCATCCCTCTTATTCCTGTGAGACCAGTGTAGTAGACTGGAATTATTATCTTAGGTATTTTACGATAAAAATGTGAAGTGTCTTTTAGTAAATATATTTTCTTTAATTTAAGGCTCTCACAGCATTGTGTTTTAACCGGCTCCTCCGCCAAATTCTCGAATTCCCATGGTCAGAAATTGGATAACTTTTCCACATATTTCAGTTTTATTATCAATGTTTAAAAACGATAAATGTAGGTACCTATTTCATATTGCGAGGTTGGCGGCCTTCCGTAAGAATAGCATTGTTAATATTTATTGTCAAATTGTTAAATTTTAGTGATGCTACTGTACAAGAAATATATTTAGTAGCTTCCGAAATCGGTATAGCATAATGGATTCATTACAATGGTGTATGTTTTGGTATTTATAATGTGGTCACGGTGAACGAGGATAATAGCAAGAAATTTAAAAAAGTGTGAAAGTGTTATAAAGGCTATATTCAATTGAAGCCAAGACAGATTTTGGTCGTTCGGATCGCAAAATGTTTCAAATGAAAGTTGTAGAGAATTCGATTACGAAACGAACAAAAAAAAAGGAACAAAAAAAAATGGTTAAATTTTTCTGAGCAAAAACAGTTTTCAAGGACCTCTTTTTTAGGAAAATATACCTTGCGAACGACTTATGCTATTGCATTACTTTCATATGTATATAAACTAATAAAAATAGGTCAAAAAAATTTTTTTTAAAAGTGTTATGCACAGTTCTAGCAGCAAAATCTTAATTTACAATAAAAAAGAAACTTTTGCTCATAGCTTTAAACAGCTGTAACTCGTGAACCATTCATCGTATGAAGGTAACTTGGAGCTTATTTTACAGATAATTTCATTATCTTCTAAAAACTTTCGTGTCATTATTGCATAAAGCCAATCAAAAAATAGCTATTTGTCAAAATGCACTTGAAAATGATAATTATTCATGTTTTTCCATTTTATCTCCATTCACTCGTTATCAAAACTATTTTGACATACACCAATACATTCAAAATTGTATTCTCTTTAATTTTAATTAGATACACTACATGCGTACGATCTATCGTTTTTGAGTTTTTATCGACTTTATCATGAAACAGGGGCGAGCGTAGGTGCGTCTTTACTATGTACATACTTCGGTATGTGATGTAAAGCAACGACAGGCGCAGTTAGTACTTGGATGGGTGACCATTCCAACGGAAACCGCGTCCTCGCCTCACACATCTTCCAGCGGCTTGTATATCAGTGTATGCGCGGAAGCTATACAACCTTAGGCGAGGGTTGTATAGGAGATATATTATCCTTCGGAGGAAATGTAAAGCCGTAGGTCCCTTGTCTATTAAATGTTAGGCAAGTAAAAGATCCCTACTCTTCTTAAGGGAAGAGGTTCGGCAAAATTCCTGGTTGGGGGTAGCTCGTCTATAGGCTTCGGTGTTAGGCCTCAGTAGCGGAAATAGGCCGACGATAAATAAATGTATAAAAAAAAAATCATGAAACAAATGTTTTGATAGCGCGCTATAAAGATGTTTAAAAATTCATGTCTCTCTCAATATTGATGGAGTGGTAATGAGAAATAAAAATAAATTGTTCGTAATCGAATTCTCTACAACTTTCATCATTTTTGAGATTTTAGCGAAGAATGCGCGCATTTCCGTTGCGTCGCAAAACTGTCAAAATTTCAAAAAATCTATCTCGGCTCCAATAGGTTGTACGAAATTTCTAAAAAAAAACAAAATTGTGCGTATTTTTATTACTTATAATTTTTACGTGTATATATATTTTACAGTAAAATTGATACTTTCCGAATTTTTGCGAAAAAACATTTTTTTTACCTATTTTCTCCCCCCCCCCCCTCCGCCAGCGTCTACGCATGGGGATTTTTAATATGTTAAAAAGTACCACAAAATAAACCCGTTCCCAAAGTTTCAGCCTTCTTTGAATTATTTGATCCAAATTTTCCCATTTTATTGGGCTATACATAAATACGAAAATACTAAAGAACAATATTTTTGAACATAATGAAACGATACAAGTGAATCGGCAACTATGGATGTACGTATGACTTAATGACAGTCGGGTTCCGCAGGCAGCAAGTGGAGTCATATGCATATGTAATTTGAAACATGAAAATTGCAATGGTGTTAACGTACCTTAATTTTTAAGTCGCGATTTCAAAGCTTTCTATTCCAATATTTTTCTTTTAAATTATCGAATTAAAAGTGAGTTTCAAAATTTCATAAATAATCAGGCAATATATTTTAAAACCAGATTTGAGCTCATCTTCTAGAACTTGAATATGTACTTATATGTGTGTATGTAGGTACGTATGTAAAATATTTCATTACAAAAATATAGGAGTAACTTTCAACTTAGGTCCTCAAATGCCAATCATTTATTTGATTCTATTCTTTTTTTGGAAAACACAGAGCCTGCTCATCTTGTTTAATAGAATCTTAATTTCACTGGTCAATATTACATGGGCATGTTATTGTTTAAAATTTATTATATTAAATATTATCTTTATAGAGTGAAATATGTGATGAATTCTTCATTATATTTCTATAGTCTATTTTAACGAAGTAGAGTAATAAAAGCTCATTGAAAATACAAATTCTCAATAAATGTAGTGCGAATGTTTATAAGTAATTTCTATAAATTGCAGTTAGTTATAAGCAAGTTCTCTGTTTCTGTTTTTATTATAGTTTGCTACCCGTACTAAGGAAATTTATACCTGCTTGAGTTGAATTGAGTTGAACCCTTGTGATCTGTCCTTGTCTAATGCGTTTCAAACTATCTGCCGAGCTCATCGTAAACTATAAAAAATACGATGTAGTGTTGTACAACTGTATATCAGTTCAGTAAAATTAAATTTCTTCCTCTGAAGATTCTGACAAACTATCTTCGGATCCTATATTAACAATGATAGGTTCTATAGTTATGTCAATAAGATAATCGAGTTCCTATATTGAAGCTTCTTCTTTTAGTACGTGATTTACACAACTTGACCATTTATCTGCAGTCACTCGTTCCAAGGAATTGGTTAACAAAATCTTGATGTCGTTTAATTTAAATATAGCATTATTCCGGGCTACTTCACCTTTTATCTGCGCCCATACCAATTCAAAGTTCGCAGTGATAGGGTAACTGTAGTAAAGTTATTTGCCGATTCTTTGTTATTTCATCTACAATGTACTTTTTGGGTCCTTTGTTAGCATTGACAACCGCCAAAAGTTCTTTTTTCACGATAGTTGTTTGGAAAGCATTTTTTTTCCTGATAACCATTCACTTATGTCGGCTTTCCGCTAGGTAGTCGTAGGGGTTCGCTCAAGTTGTCTGGAGTGGTAACTTACATTATCCAATACAAATACAGACCCCGGAGGAATAAGATCCAACATTTGAAAAAAATACCCCTCGAATACATCTGCGTTCATATCTGTGTGATAGTCACCTGTATTTTTCGATTCGAATACCAGTAAACCGCCGTCTACAAAACCACTGCCAATATACGTGATTATTAATCGTCTCTCTTTTCCTGAGGGTGCTATAAACCCTATTGATAGTCCATCCAAAAACTTTTCACATTTTTATCTTGCCACACTTTGGTTACAGTATATTTCGCGTCCACCCAAGTTTCGTCCAGATAATAAATATTATTTTCTTGTTCACGGAAGTTTTGAATTGTTCGTAGGTAGTCTCTTCGCCAACAAATAATTTCATCGTTATCAATAAGGATAGATTCTCTGTTCTGCTTTTCCCAGCAAAAATTCAGGTCATGTAGAACTTGCCAGAGTTTAATTATCTAAATTAATTAATTAGTTAATTTCAATTTATATGCATCTGTACTGGGTAGTATACGACTGGCCAGTCGAATTTTTTTCGAACACATTGTACGCAATAAATACTGTAATATTTCTATATAAATAGTATATCATTTCCATGAATTTTAAAAAAAACTTAGTAGCACGCCCATGGTGGCTCCTGACTATAGTGTTTTATTACTCCACTTTATTTCCAAATGGAATATATCACATGAAATTTTAAATTTTTAAATAATAATGCGTAAGTCGCACCCATAGGTTTTTACAACCGTTTTATGACCCTATTAAAATACCGATATAGCAAACACGTCCTATAGTTTGACCGAAAAGAGTAAATTGTAGTGGCGTGCAGATTAACGAATTCCGTAAATTCCATATTTCGAAATGTGTTAATTATGCATAAGCTACCATGTCTTAAATTAAAATATTATGGATTCTTTATATAGTAAAACATTATGAAATGTTAATGTGTATCATTACAAGGAATATTCTTTTATAATAATTGTTTTCGACTGCCAAAACTTTTAATATTTTCATAATCCATTTTGTGTCCAGTTTCAGTTACGTGTTCTGCTAAAGCACAGGATTTAACGCTTCTACTACAATCACTTTTGTGAGAGGTTATTCGGCCGTGAAGTGTTCTCGATGACATTGAATGCGGTAGACAATGGTAGAATTCTCTTTATTTTACTTTCACGTCCAGTGGAAGTATAGTAACGCAAAAAATTACTATTAATTCTTTTTTGTTGAAGTAGGCTTAAAATGTCATGAAACGTCGAGATTTTAAATTTGAGCGAAAACATTTTTTTGTCGGTCTGGTCTATCTGTCGGTCTGTCTGTCGATCTGTCTGTCTGTCTGTACCTTTTTGTGCGCACGTTTACTCTGGAACCGTTTATGATATTGACTTGAAATTCGGTACACTTATGTATTATAACGAGATCTGGATTATATTTTGATCTGATTCCGTTGAAGGGTTCGGGAGTAAATGGAGTAAATAAGGGTAAATAGGCAAAGCAAGCAGGTAAGAGTTCGTAAAATTGCAATTTAGGGCATGTACGAAAAGTCAAGGTCTCAAAATTTTTTTTGGCATCAGCCATTATGAGAGGGAGTAAAAAAAAAGTGATTTAGTGTGTATACAAGAACGAAACGCCTCAAAAAATTTGTTGGCATTAGCCACTCCCATTGCCACCCCCAACCTATTATTAGAGGGAGTAAAAAATTAAATTGGGATTTAGTGTGTATACGAGCACCACGGGCCTATAAATTTGTTTAACATTAGCTACCCCCTCTACCACCGTTACCCTACTATTAAATGGAGTAAAATATTACATTGGGATTTAGTGTGTATAAGACTTGGATACAAAATCAGGATGTGGAAGTAGTGATTTCTTGGGCAGCGGTTTTTAGGAGTGCCTTTGTCTTACTATATAGCTGCGATACTGTTTTAGATGCTTATTCGCTATTTTACGTTAGAATATTTAAAAAAGTTAATTAACCTAGAAGTTAAATTTTCAATGTACGGTAAAGATTTGTAGGTTATTATGTTATCTGTGTCATTTTCATCGATCACATTGCCAGTAGCTTCGTTGATGTTTTTATCATTTACAATTGTTAAACTTTGACCGTCGGTTAATATCTCATTATTATCATTATTGTGTGTAAACATATTATTATTATTATATGCTAACGGAGCCTTATTAATTGATAGCAATCCGTTTTGATTTTTAATTGAAACGACGTTATTTTTATTTGTTATTAAAATTTAGTTCTGTATATAAATATATATGTGGCGCCACTGATTGACAAGCTACTTCAATATTTGACATTCGTCTATAAAAGCGCCGCTTATTTCACAGCAGTTAACAAATTTTTAGGTATAAATGCGGCACGTTCACACATTTAACCCATTTGGTCGACTATGGCAATTACACAGAATGCCCTGGCCGTGGTTTTCATTTCTGGTAGGAAGCAAAAACGGATAAAATTTAATATATTTATATGGTAGAACGAGCCGCGCTTTAGTATTAAATAACAGCTAAATCGTTTGATGAGAATGCCGCTGATTTTTTACTCTACTATGCTTGTTGCTTTTCGTTCCACTATAGTTGAGTAAAGAATCGGCCTCATTTCGTATAATATATCGCGAATTACGAAGGAATGGTAGAATTTGCATTAATTTATAATATTGAGAATTATTATTAATTATAATAATATAGTTTATTTAACAGGAGTTGTTACAATACAATATACACAATATTATAATGTTATAATACAGTTTTACAATATTACATTTGTTTATTTTACAGTGTCAGTTTATAAAGTATAAAGTAAAATATCCATGAAAACAATACATAATGCGTAATAAAAGCATAGAATTTCAACAAAAGACTGTAAATATTGAACAAACAAGTGCTATATAATAAAAGAATATACAAGGTGGAGCAATAGTGTGCCGGACCTCCATATCTCGAGTTCTACGGTAGCTAGAAATTTTTTAAAAAATTGCAAGTAAACTAGATAAAAATGTGTATAACTGGAAATCATTTTCGAATATACAGGACGAGCCAAAACGAAATTACAGGACCAAATGCCTTTTTTAAAATGGAATTCTGTGTACATCAGTACATTTTTTGAAGCCTCTTTCTGGGCTCTATTCATTCCTATATTAGCATTGAATATCTCCCCATCACTTGGATGTAATGAATTTTTTTGTTGAAATAATGCAATCTGCAGATGGATATTAAAGAAATCACCAAAGTCACAATTATGGGTTTTAAGAAAAACTTATGTGAATACCAGTTACGAGACATCTAATTAATGTTTTTGAATCATTTTCATTTCCTAAAAATGTACAGGTGGCCAAAAGTTATTTTTCAATTAAGAACATTTTAAATTGAACTTTCTCAAGTTTTTCAAAATAATGGAACACACGTATACTTTTCAACGATGTGATGTAGAAATTAAAAACAAACATTTTTTGTAACTACTTCCCTATGGCTAATTGCAACCATTTTCGTTTTATAAATAAATAAGTGTCAAATTCAAGAATAAACTTAAAAAAGAGGTTCCTTCAAATAATTCATTAGACAAATTTATAAAAGGTGTTCGACGTGTTGCCCATTTTGATTGACACACGCCTTTATGCAATTTTGAAATGAGGCCATTTGGTGGGACCATTTCTTCCAATCCATTGAGATGAGTAAATAGTATTTAACCGCCACCACTTACTCCAGCTGGGGTGCAAAACCGAACCGGCAGCCCTAGTGCACCTGCTGGGCTGACCACCCACAGGCCCTAAACTTTGGTTCCGGCAGGCCGAAGACAGGGTCCCCACGATCGACCCCGTGCGGATAGGGGTCAAGGGCAAGGTGGTGGGGCCCAATCGGACGGACCGCCCGTTGACGAAATTGGCAATGTCCAAGGACGCTTTGAGTGGACAGATGAACTGAGGAATGAACTTCTGCATTGCTATGAAAGCAGTGAGCCCGCGCGGAGGGGATACATGGCGCGGATGCATGCTCTGTGTTGCGAGAGGCTACCAGAGCATAGCGCCTTCACGCCACAAAATCTGCGTGACTATGTATCCCACCTTCGTAGTAGGGGCTACATGAGGGCTGCTCCTGGACCGGTGAATGAGGTGGCCGAAGAGCCGCCACAATCACCGGTTGAGGACGTAGCTCTCCTCGTTCCGCCAATACCAGAGGGCCTCAGTACCAGAAGGGGGTTACACCATCTGAAAACCCCCGGGCCACAAGACCTGGCCAGAGTGGACGCTGAACTTCGTATAGCGCTACCAGAAGAGGCTGACATCTGGCACATAAATTGTGCCGTGTATGCCGCTGCTCAACGCTCTTCTCAGGTGGAGAGGCGAAATACCTCTTCCCCACAGGAGAGAGCGCAGCGGCGCATACAAAAGATGGAAGCCAAGATCCGGTCGGCGAGGCAACACGCATCCCGTATCCAATGTGTGATGGACTATATGGCGGCCAACAGGCCGTTCACGCCTAAAGTGCGTCGATTAGCCGCCAACCTAAGATGCGTCCATCACACACTCAATGAGGCAGTGCTGCGAACCACCAAACAGCACTGTCTCGACAGGATACGGATGCTAGTGACTTGTAAAAAGTCACTAGTGAGGCGGGCGAGAGGGCTTGCGGAAAATAAACTGTTCCGCGAGAAGCCCTCGCGCCTTTTCCAACCGCCTCCGCGTGTTGTAGACAATCCGCCGACTGCAGATCAGATGGAGAACTTCTGGAAAACGCTATACGAGGAGAGGCTTCCACTCAACCGAGATTCTCCTGCTCTTGCACACTTTGAAGCCTTTTGTCAAAGGCTTCAGCAACCACAGGAAGTGTGCGAACCAATAACCCCAGAAGAGGTTCGTAGGGCTCTTGACGGCTCTAAGAACTTTGCTGCTCCAGGTCCCGATGGGATAAATAACTTTTGGTGGAAAAAGTTATCGAGCACCCACCACCATTTGGCCAGAATTTTTAATTCCTGGTTAAATGGGGAGCAGCAAATCCCTTCTTGGGTTGTTGAGGGGCGGACAGTGCTGATCCCCAAGAACGGAGATTTGTTCAACCCAAAGAATTACAGACCGATAACCTGTCTAAACGCATGTTACAAGGTATTTACACGCATTTTGTACATGCGGGTGCTCCACGCAGTTGAACCGGTTTACGAACGGATATATGAGCAACGAGGGTCGAAGAGAGGTGTCGCTGGCTGCAAGAAAAACCTGTTGATCGACAGATGTGTCACGCAGGACTCCATGCAGTATAAGCGGAACCTCTCTATGGCCTGGATCGACTACCGCAAGGCATTTGACATGACGTCGCATGAGCTCATTGTTCACTTGCTCCGATGTCTTGTGGTACCCGGTCCTGTAGTGAGATGTATTGAAGAACTGATGCCGCTCTGGAGGACTCGCTTTACCATAACAACGGGTAACGATAGAGTCCAAACAGAGTCGCTGACATTCAGAAGAAGAGTATTTCAGGGAGATTCCCTCAGCCCCCTTTTATTTTGCATCTCACTACTGCCATTATTCGTCTCGCTCCGGAAAACCCGTGGCTACAACTGCGGTACCCCCGGCGACAGGAGGCATAAGGTCACCCATCTATTTTATATGGATGTCCTTAAACTTTATGCCTCTGGAGACAGGGATCTCCAACAGTCCCACAGTCCCTTAGGGTGGTACAGGAGTACACGCAGGCTGTCGGTATGCAGTTCGGGTTGGACAAATGCGCACTGATCCATCTCAAGAGAGGACGATGCGGTGACTATGGAGAGGACGCGCAGCTCGTGGACGGAAGCATCTTACACCATCTAGATGCCGGAGAGTCGTACACTTATTTGGGTGTCGAGCAACGCTCCACCCAAGAAGTGAGTGTAGTGAAAAACGCTCTCCGCGGCAAGTATCAGCACCTACTCCGACAGATCTGGTCTTCAGAACTGTCGGGGAAGAACAAGGTGTCTGCTACAAATATGCTTGCCGTTTCGATCCTTCTCTATTCTTTCGGAGTAGTGAAGTGGACTAGAGAAGAGCTGCGTCAACTCGATGTAGTAACCCGCAAGAAGATGCATCTCAATAGGAGCTTGCATCCTAAATCGTCCGTCCCACGGTTATATCTCCCACGACATCGGGGAGGCCGTGGACTCTTGAGCTTGGAGAGTCTCCATAGCAGGATGGTTCTGGATGGAGCATGTAAGGTCATCAGAAGTTCGGATCCCCTCTTCTGCATGGTCCGAGACCATGAAAATGCAGAGGTAGGAGCGTTTCTCTTTAAGGCAGCACGGAGAGCAGCCGATGAACTTGGTCTCATCTTCGACGTCGAGCGGATAAACCCCGACTCGTCACCGAGTTGGAACCCGTTCGACTAAGAGCCCACATTAGAGCTGCAGAACACAACATCTTTCTGCAGCTCCATAAGGATAAGCCATTGCACGGGGTATTCTATAAAAATATAGAAGACCTCGGCTTATCCGAAAGGCTGACCTTCTCCTTCTTAAGTTCAGCTGGGTTGAAGTCTGAGACCGAGAGATTCATAATGGCTTGCCAGGATGGTGTATTTAACACTCTCGTCTATCGACGTCGTGTCATGGGTATGGAGGTCCCTGATGTCAGCTGCAGGGCCTGCCGCAGGGCGCCGGAGACTGTAATGCACTTACTGTCGGCTTGCCCGACATACGCAGTCTCGGCCTATATTCATAGACACAACGCAGCATTACGAGTGCTTTACTATCATCTAAGGCACTCGTATGGGATAGACGAAACACCAGTGCTGCCTTACGTTCCGGGGGATATTGAGTCCGTTGTGGGGAATGAGAAGTGCCTAATTTATTGGAACTACTCGTTTCCCACCGTCAGGCAAATACAAGCCAACAAGCCTGACATAGTACTCCTCGACCACCAACTCAAGACAATGTATGTCGTGGAATTCTCAGCTCCCGCTGAGAGCAACATTGTCTTGAAAGAGGAGGAAAAACGGATAAAATATCGAGATTTGCTCTTCGAACTCCGCAGGCTTTATCCAGGCCATTCTGTTAAAATAGTGGTACTGATTATAGGAGCCCTCGGTGGAATGAGACAGACGCTGCTTTCAGAACTAAAGATCATACCGGCATGCCGAGATTCGGCAGAGATCTTAGCCGGCAGAATGCAGAAGGCTGTCATCCTCGGTTCATTGCGTCTACTCAGGGCACACGATTCGCGGACCCGGTAGTCACCCACCCCACGGGCGTGGGGAGTGGCTATTGGTATTACCAGCTCCCCTCTGTGAGGGTCGGAGCCACAGAGTAAGGTGACTGGTTTTTTGTAAAAAAAAATGATAATAATAATAATAAAGCCTTTGACTCAGTTCCTCACGATTGGCTGCTGAAAGTCTTAGAAGTATACAAAGTGAATCTACATATTATCAGGTTACTTACCTGCATCATGAGAAACTGGCAAGCAGAACTAAAAATAAATAATAGCCCCTTGTCGATGATAAAAATCCGAAAAGGAATCTACCAAGGAGATACACTAAGCCCACTGTGGTTTTGCTTAGCGTTAAACCCCCTCCCTCAACTACTTAACTTGACTAATAAAGCCTACAGACTTGACCTGAAAGATAACAACACTCGAATCAGCCACCTATTATTCATGGACGATATAAAACTTTATTCAGAAAATCATACGCATCTGAATGCACTAGCTAGAGCGGTTAATAACTTTAGCGAAGATATCCATATCACTTTTGGATTAGATAAGTGCGCAGAGATCCACCTTAAGAACGGAAAACTCACGCTACTGCCGGATGAGAATTGCAGCTTCCACCAAATGATCCCTCAGGACAGTTACAAGTATTTAGGAATACAGCAAAATAGACGTATAAACCACACTGTGTTAAAAGCGGGATTTAAACTCAAATACAAGAGCAGACTTAATAAACTACTTAATACCAAACTGAACTCAAAAAATCTAATGAATGCAATAAATACCTATGCTATACCTGTCCTCACGTACTCTTTTGGAATTCTGAAATACACCGATACTGACCTTAATGAGCTAAACAGATTAACTAGAACCACTCTCACCAAATTCAGAATCCATCATCCAAAAAGCGCCATCCAAAGACTATACCTACCTAGAAACGAGGGTGGCAGGGGACTAATTTATATAATCCACTTATGCAGATCCCAGGAAACTAATATGCGTCAGTATTTCCTTAACTCTGAAAACCCACATATACAAAAAGTAGCAGAAATAGATATGAATTATACCCCCCTTAATCTCCGGGACCGACAGGTATCAATTCAGGTTGACAGAACTCATGAGGAGGATCACCTTTTATGGCAAAACAAGGTCTTGCATGGAAAATACGCAACTTCACTTAACAACCCCATGATAGACAAAACCTCTTCAGTACTCTGGTTAAAAGAAGGATATCTCCACCCCGAAACAGAGGGATTTATTGTGGCTATTCAGGACTGCACAATCCGTACAATAAACTATGAAAAGTACATTTTAAAAACCCCAGGAACTATAGATATATGTAGAAAATATAACTTACCTGGGGAAACTATAGAACACATAACAGCGGGATGCCCATCACTAACCAACACCGCATATTTGGGAAGGCATAATCAGATTGCCAAGGTTATCCACCGATAGCTGGCCATGAAATACGGACTGGTAGAAAATCCACCACCTTTTTATAAATACTTACCCTCTGCTATTTTGGAATCAGAAGACTTCGTTTTATACTGGGATAGACCAATAATTACTGACCGCACAGTCGACTACAATCGCCCCGATATAGCAATCATTGACAAAACAAACAAAAAAGCCACCCTTGTCGACATCGGCTGCCCATTGACGAACAACCTTCAAAAAACAGAAAGGGAAAAGATTGAAAAATATCAAAATTTGGCAATAGAGATCCAACATATCTGGGAATTGAACCATGTTCGTATAGTACCCATCATAATTTCAGTGACAGGGGCAGTAACAAAGCAATTTAGTAAACATCTGGACCAATTAGATGTTCCGAAAGGCCTAATAAAAACAATTCAGAAAGCTGCTATTCTCCAAACCTGCCATATTGTACGCAAGTTTTTAAATGCATGAAGGAAAAAGATGAACTTCTTCTCCGTCTTGCATAAAACAACTGTCATATTATAAACCGGTGAATACCGAGAAAATAAAATACAAGAATAATAATAATAATAGTGTCTTTATTTAGATTTCACATACTTATGACAATGACAATTTAAGAGGAGTGGCGAAGTTCAACATCGTTGCTCTTCCACTTAACCACTTCCAGTAGTACATAGAAATTAAATAATTGATACAGAATAAAAAATATCAGTAACAAATATATAAATAAATATATACATATATATATATCCACATATATACATATATATATATATATATATTGTTATTATACATGATTTGCAGGAAACAACTACTCAGCGGGCAAATACCCCGACCTGCATATATATATACACAAATATACACACATAAATGTAACAAAGAAAGAAAGACGAGGAAATATACATACAAATAACACTGCAGGTAGCATATTAATTATTCCTAGGATCCAAGATAGAGGCCTTGACTTGTTTCCGAAATGACTCAAGACTAGTTATTGATTTAAGGGTGGGAAGTAGCCGGTTAAATATTTTTATTGCGTTGTAAATAAATGATCTTTCAAAAAGAGAGGTACTGTGTCGAGGAACAGCATATAAGGAATTGTTTCTAGTCATGCGGTTGTGAATATTATTTGTCTTTACTAACTTGTCATACATGTCAATCTTATAAACAAAACAGGCCATGTGAACTCTAAACCGCTCATCTAGGTTAAGCCATTTTGACCCGTTGAGTCTGTCAGAAATATGATCATATTTTCTCAGATTATACCTATATCTAATGCAACTATTTTGTAGTCTTTGAAGCCTTAATTTATCCTTATTTAAGAGCGCCGGCCAGTACACCACATCGCAATAACCAAGGTAGCTAAGAATGATTGAATCACAAAGTTTTAATTTAACGTCCGTGGAAAGTTTATCTCTGTGCATATATAATACTTTAAGTTTGCAATAGGATTTCTTGATGATATGGCTAACATGACTCTGAAACCTAAGACTATCATCAAAATATAAACCCAGTTTCTTACAATTATTGGATGGAGTTAATCTTACTCTATTTAAATTAATATTAAAGTGCGGGTTATTTGGAAGTGTGTCTTTGTGCCTACCAAATACTGCTAGTAAGGTTTTAGATCCATTGAGAATTAAGCCATGGGGTTTGGAAATAAGGCAAATGGAGGCTAAGTCCTTGTTAATTCTATTTACAGCCCAGGCAACTTCATTTAAAGAGAAGTTATAATATAACTGAAAATCGTCAGCGTATTGATGTGAATGACAGTGCTTCAAAAATTTAGAAAAATCGGCAGAATAAATGGAGAAACGTAATGGACCTAAAACACTACCCTGAGGAACGCCCCTCTTGACATGAACACAATCAGACCGCACGCCATCTATAACCACCTTTTGCTTTCTGTTATCTAGATAGTTAAAAAAGAATTGTACAACAACGTCACTGAGGCCAAAGTATTGCAACTTAGCACACAAAACAGAGTGGTCTAAAGTATCGAAGGCTTTACTGTAATCTAATAACAATAGACAAGAACTTTCCTGATTATCAATGGCAGTGTACAGCTCATCGGTAACATGTAGCAGCGCAGTAGTTGTACTATAACCTTTACGGAATCCTGATTGGGTAACTGGTAAAAGATTGTTATTATCTAGGTAGAGAGATAGCTGTTCATATACATTTTTTTCTAATATTTTAGATATAGTGGGCAGTATACTAATTGGGCGAAAATCGGAAGTACTTAAAGGGTTGCTACTTTTAGGCACTGGAATAACATAAGCCTCTTTCCAGCTGCTGGGAAACGTACCAGTTAATAAACATTTATTAATTATATATGTTGTGTTCACTCAAGTAGGGCATAACTAAGGTCAGCATTTTCAAGTTGACATCATCGGAGCCCTGAGCATTGGACTTAATAGTATTAAATGTTTCTTCCATTTTTTTAACGGAAATAGGTTGAAAATTGAAATTACTGTCAATACCAGGAAACCTTTTTCCGTCATAAGTGTTGGCAATAAATTCTTCGTCTACCTCAGCTTGAGGAATTTTGTTTACAAAATAATCATTAAACTCATTAGAATTTGCTAAATAGCTGCCTGAGTTATTGTTACGAGAATCTATATTTAATTATTTTAAAACCTTCCAGAAGTTCTTTGGGTCTTTTTTAAACTGATATTGTAAGTAGGCCCTTTGTTCAGATTTAACCGCCATGTTGACAAAATTCCTTAATTCTTAGTAATATTGCCAGTCTACATTGCTTTTCGATTTTTTTGTATTTGAGTTTGGCTTTATCTCTTAATTTCATCATAGCTTTAAAATTTTCTGTAAGCCAGGGAGCTGGTGGTTTCGTTATGCTAACTGTTTTAAAGGGTGCGAATATGTCAAAAATTCCAATAATATTAGTATTCCAAAAATTTATGATTTCGTCAATATTATCCAACTGAAAAATATGATCAATATCTATTAAACGAAGGTTCCTCATAAATAACTCATAATCAAAATGAAAAAAGTCGCGGTAAGTAGGCAAAATTGCAGGTTGTTTGGGACTTTTTACATTTAAATAACATGCAACTAAACAATGATCAGATATGTCATCCATACGAATAACTTCACTGGCAGTTATAATCTATGGATTGGAAGAAATGGACCTACTAAATGGCCTGCTAGATCCCCAGATCTTATAAAAATGGATGTCTTTTTATGGGATACGTGAAGGAAATTGTTTATAATTAGAGTGGTGGGAGGTAATTAAGGGGCGGGGCTTAGAGGATGGGGCGTTAGAGGGCGGGGCCTATGAAAGGTGGTGGTGGGGGGCAATTAGGATGGTAATTAGATTAGTGAGAAGTAATTAAAGTGGCGTGATGTAATTGTAGTGGTGGGAGGTAATTGTAGTGGTGTGATGTAATTGTAGTGGTGGGAGGTAATTAGGGTGATGTGATGTAATTGTGGTGGTGGTGGGTAATTAGATTAGTGAGAAGTAATTAAAGTGGCGTGATGTAATTGTGGTGGTGGGGAGCAATTAGATTAGTAAGAAGTAATTAAAGTGGTGTGATGTAATTGTAGTGGTGGGGGGCAATTAGTGGAATGATGGGTAATTATTGTAGTGGTGGTGGTGGGGGGTAATTAGACTGGAGTGATGTAATTAGAATGGTGTGATGTAATTGTAGTGGTGGGGGGTAACTAGAGTGGTGTGATGTAATTGTAGTGGTGGGGGGGTAATTAAAGTCGTGTGGTGTAATTGTAGTGGTGGGGGGTAATTGGAGTGGTATGGTAATTAGAGTGGTGGGAGGTAATTAAAGTACTGTGGTAATTAGAGGACAATTACAGGTAATTTAAGTAAAAATAAAGGTAGATGCAGTAAAAATAATGGTGATTAAAGCAATTATGGTCAATCCATCCGTCTAGTCGTTCGTATGCAGACAGTTAAATAATTCGCTATTATGTTGTATTGTCTTATTGCACTTTGTACTTTTTTACGATGAGATAACAAACATTCATTCTTGATTATATACCTACCACTTTATTTACCTGCCTTATCCTTATGCTGATAAACAATTGCGACCTGTCTACATTATCTTTATACCGATCAACAATTATTTTACCTGTCTTATCTTTAGGGACATCTGTCTTATCCTATGCTGATTTATGAGATGTACATTTACTACCTGCCTGTCTTATCCACCGAGATTATATCAGTGAATTTGTGAAAGGGAACATTTACATTGTTATTTCAGTACCTGCAGCGTACCCTCTTTATGGCTTTTGTGTACTTAACATCTTGACATCACAAGTGAGGAGAGCGTGTAGCTGTTTATTTTAGTTTTTATTTTTTGAATTGAAACACATGATTTACATTTTCTTATATTATTTATTACCTATTCTGTCACATTACTATTTTCATACTATTTATTACCTATTCTACTACATTACTAACTAATTGTCTTTTTATTTTATCTTGCACCAAAAAATCCACCTTGAACTGATCCATCCAATGCATTATAGGTCAAGTAGGCATCGTGAAGTATGAGTGCTTATACACGAGTTTGTTCAGGGAACTTTGTCTTTCGTGTTTCAAACTCTATTTTTATATCAACCGTAGATGTCTTCAATGCCTCGGATTGGTGGCTACAGTCTATGACAAACAATGGATTTTTTCTGAATTCTTCAAGATCCATCATAGGTTCCCCCATGTCTCTACCATAATAACCTCATTGAAAGCTCTCGTATGCATAATATACTGCGGAGTCCAGCTTTTTATCGAAATTTAAATTCCAACGCTCATATGGATATATATCTTTGGATCTATTATTGGAATTGGCATTGTTTTGAAAACCAATAATGATGTAACGAGGTCTCTCAAGACTGCTGGTGGTTTTAACAGCCCATACATCGGAAGAAGTATCACGCAGAATTGGTAGTTCATAAAGGTCCCACATACGGTAAACCATCTTAATTCTGGCATTATTACCGCCTGAATCAATTTTCTTCAACAGCTTAATTTTTTGTCTATCTTCAGGTACAATATGTCTAATCTTCCACTCAATTTTACTAATTTCTAGCTCTGCATCAACTTCACCAATATAAGAGTCTTTAAAGGAGCGGGCTATGATTAAAATTAGTTCCCGCTTTGAATTTAAAACACCTTCTGTCGAATCATCAGTAATAGATGTTACACGATGCCCATAAAGATTTACCACTATGTGCTGAACATAAGTCACCACCGGGGTCAAGAGAACAAAAACTGATGGCCACGTTATGTAATAAAACATGATATATAATTCATTATAGGAATTTGAAGCAGGCTTTAGCACTGGGTGTGACGCTTACAAGGATTCATAGAATTTTAAAATTCAAACAGTCACCTTGGTTAAAAAAATATATAGATTTAAATACAAAATTACGCGCAAACGCAAAAAACGAGTTTGAAAAAAATTTATTTAAACTTATGAACAATGCTGTTTTCGGAAAAACTATGGAGCATATACGCAAGCATAGTAATGTTAAATTAGTTACTAAATGGGATGGACGATATGCTGCGGAAGCATTGATTTCTAAACCAGAATTTAAGTCTGCATGTATATTTAATGAGAATCTCGTCGCCATAGAATAAAACAAAACAGAAATTTATTTTAATAAGCCCGTATATGTTGGTATGTGTATATTAGATTTGGCTAAAACAACTATTTATAGTTTCCACTATGATTATATGAGAAAAGAGTTTGGTGAGAACTGTAGTATTTTATATACAGACACTGATAGTTTGATATATGAAATAAATATCGATGATATATACCCGTCAATCAAACGCGACGCACTTAAATATTTTGACACCAATGACCTTTTTATTAACACGAGGTATACCATAAACATTATCTTCAGGATAGTCACTGGTGTCAAAATATTTAAGTGCGTCGCGTTTGATTGACGGGTATATATCATCGATATTTATTTCATATATCAAACTATCAGTGTCTGTATATAAAATACTACAGTTCTCACCAAACTCTTTTCTCATATAATCATAGTGATTAAATGACAGGGGTTCGGTTCAGGAGGAGGAGCAGTGTTCAGTTTAGTGGTGGGGGTCGGTTCGGTTCAGGAGCAGGAGCAGTGTTCAGTTTAGTGGTGGGGGTCGGTTCGGTCATTTAATCACTACTCCGGCAGTTTTAGGAACAGTGTGAATCTCATTTCAAAAGCACATAGGGATGTGTATCAATCAAAATGGGCAACATGTGGAACATTTATTATAATTTTTTCTACTGAGTTATTTCAAGAAATCTCTTTTTTTAAGTTTATTTTTGAATTTTGTAATTTTTGCTCAATAAAATGAAATTGGTTGCAATTAGCGCTAGGGAAGTACTTACAAAAAATGTTCGTTTTTCATTTCTACATCACATCGCCGAAAAACATACAGGTTGTTCCATTTGAAAAATTTGAGAAAATTCAATTTAAAATGTTCTTAATTGAAAAATAATTTCTGGCCAATTCTGTACAATTTTAGGAAATGAAAATGATTCAAAAACATTAATTAGACGTCTCGTAACTGGTATTCACATAAGTTTTTCTTAAAACTCATAATTGTGACCGTGGCAACTTTTTTAATATCCATCTACAGATTGCATTATTTCAACAAAAAAATTCATTACATCTAAGTGGTCGGGAGATATTCAATGCTAATATAGGAATGAATATAGCCTAGAAAAAGGCTTCAAAAAATGTACTGATACACACAGCACAAGGCACTTGATCCTGTAATTAAAAAGAGAGATATCTAGGTGAGGTTATATCGATTATACTAGGTACTAAGAAAAAACATAATAAAGTAATTTATTTTTTGTAAAAAAATATTTTTCGATTTTATTTATTTCTTTGATTGATTATATCATGAAATCGAATATGTTCATTATCTCATAACTCCAGGTGGTTCTTGCTGGGTAATATCAATATTAATTTTCGGTTATCACTATTACCATTTACTAATATTATTTTTACTAGTATTGTAATATAAAATATTATAATATATTGACACCTATCTATATATAAACATTATTATAAACTGATTGGAATATTTCAACTTTTTGGATCAGTTTCACTTGTCTACAGATGTAGAATTAAAGCTAAGCGGCTGCAGTATTAACCTAAAATTTCTTATACTGTTTAGAAAACATGATTCTATTTTATATTTATTATTAGCCGTTACTCGAGTCCGAGTATAAAAATGTTACAGTCGATAAATTGTGTACAATAAAAAAACAAGTAAAAGGTGTAGTCTATTGTAATTCCCATTCATCTACGGTGCACACGACTATGGCTATAGAGGCCAATTCGGGAGAGCACATGTCGACCGCAGTCAGGACAAACATAGACCTGGTTAGGTCTTGGATTCGGCCTTCTTGCAGCAATATTTCCTTGATAGCTGGCCACAACCCCTCGCCATTCGGTTATGTCCGCTGCAAGTTGTTCCCATTGCTCGTCTGCAATACCGCAGGATTTTAGATTTTCATGGAAAGCGTCTTTGAATCTCTTTCGTTGACCGCCACGCCTTCTTCTACCGCTTAGCAATTCACCATAAAGTGTACATTTAGGAAGGCGGTTATCATGCATACGATGAACGTGACCTGCCCATCTTAGGCGTGCTCTTGAAATAAGCACCTCAATTGGAAGGCTGTTTGCTCTCGTGAGTACTTCCACGTTTGATATGTGATGGAACCAACGGATTTTCATCATACTTCTGAGGTGTCTTTGCTGAAAACGTTCTAATTCTTTCCCATGACGACGGTAAGTGACCCAGCTTTCACATCCATATAGCAGTGTTGGAATGACAACTGCTCTGTAGACAGCCATTTTCGTTGACAAAGCAAGGTCGTGGTTGTCAAATACTCTCTCTCTAAGTCCCCAGAGTGCTCTAGATGCAGCGTTAATTCTATTGCGAATCTCGCTGTCCATGTTTGCTTTGTCATTAACAACGCTGCCTAAGTAATTGAACTGATCCACCACTTCAAGAGAATTTCCGTTAAGTGTAATGTCTATTTGGTTCACTTGATGAGGGGTTGACATAATCTTAGTCTTTCCAATGTTGATTTTAAGTCCTAAGGAATCATAGCTCTGGGCATACACATCTAAAAGTTCTTGAAGCTCTTCCGGTGTAGAGGCTAAAAGTGCACAGTCATCCGCATACTGGAGATCACAAATGAATCGTGTGCGTGTCTTCGTGAAAGCTCTAAAGCGCCCTATGTTAAAGAGACCGCCATCAAAACGGTATCTGAGACCTATTCCTCTGACTGTCAGTTTGTTGTCAACAATAATTGTTAGAGCAGTGGTAAACAAATTAAAGAGTAGGGGTGCCAGGACACATCCCTGCTTAACACCAGTGAGGGTTTGGAAAGGTTCGGTTGCCTCATTATTATACATAACCTGGGCGTTGTTCTTTGTATGTAGACTGCGACATACTTCCACAAATTTTCTAAGGATACCTAAGCGGAACATAATTTTCCAGAGCACTTCCCTGTCCACCGAGTCAAACGCCTTAGTTAAATCAATGAAGGCCATGTGAATTTCTCCTTGATGTTCGAGTGCTTTTTCTTGAAGCTGTTTAAGTGTGAAGATTAAATCCGATGTGCCTCGGTTTGGTCTAAAGCCACTCTGTGTTTCAGGAAGTAACTTTTCCATAACAGGTGTTAGCCTATTTGCCATCGCTTTAGTGAGTATCTTCCCTCCAACAGCCAGGAGAGCTATACCCCTGTAATTTCCACAGTCCGCAGCGCTCCCTTTGTTTTTGAAGAGGTTGATTAAAAGTGTATCACGAAACTCCTGCGGAGCTTGACCAATTTCCCACACGGCATCAAACAGTTTTTTGAGGTAGGGTATGAGCTCTGACGACACAGCTTTAAAGATCTCAGCTGGGAGTGAGTCGGCGCCGGGAGATTTGTTATTTTTTAGCTGCCCAATGGCGGTTAAGATCTCTTCCGTTGTTAGTGGTTTATCTAAGTCTTCGAAGGTGTCATATTGAGGGATAAGATTTATAATATCGTGATCGGCTTGACTTTGCTGGTTAAGAATGTTAGAGTAGTGTTCTTTCCATCGGGCTTTTATTTCCTGGTCTTCTTTGAGGAGATTTCCATTTAAATCTTTAATAGGGCACATATTTTTCCGACTGGGGCCGTACACTGCTTTTACTCCTTGAAAGAAATTCCTGTAGTCGTGTGAATCGGCGTACCTTTGAATTTCTCTGGCCTTGCTTGCCCACCACTCGTTCTTTATTCTTCTGATTTCGCGTTGCGTTTCATACTTAGATTGGGTAAAAGCTTCTGCTTTTGATGAGTCGTTCGGGTGGTTGATAGCGTTTTGGAAGGCAATATGTTTGCGGTCAAGAAGTTCTTGTATAAAAGCTTCATTATCATTGAACCAGTCCTCCTGTTTTTTACTTGCTGCAGTGCCAAGAATTTCCTCACTCGCACTTTTTAAACTGTCTTTAATTTGTGTCCAGGTAGTAGCGACATCTACAGAATTGATTTCTTCTAGTGCACTCAAATTCTCTTGAACTTTTTGCTTTAGCTGTTCGACGGTTTGTTGGTCACGCAATTTACTAATACAGAGACGGGGGGGTCTACGTTTTACTTGAGTTCTTCGGTGTTTGGGTCTCATAACAATTTTCATTTTCGAGACAACAGGACGATGATCGGTCCAACATTCGCTATCAATGCGCGCCTTTGTAATTTGGACGTCCTTGAGATGCTTCCTACGTACGATAACATAGTCCAGTAGATGCCAGTGACCTGATCTGGGGTGACGCCAGGTGCCTTTAAATTTATCCTTTTGTCGGAAAATGGTGTTTGTTATAACTAGATCATGTTCGGCGCATTTAGTTAGGAGTAGTTGACCGTTAGCGTTCATGTTGCCCAAACCGTTCTTGCCTATGATGCCTGGCCAGGTGTCTGTGTCTCTCCCTACTCTAGCGTTAAAATCGCCAAGAATAACGAGTCGTTCCGTTTTAGGTATTCTACAGAGGGTTTCTTCCAGCTGTTGATAGAAGCTTTCCTTGGTTTCGTGACTTGCATCCAGAGTGGAAGCGTAGGCGCTTATTAGATTTACCGCATTGCCATCTGATAGCTCATAGCGTAGCAGCATTAGACGCTCGGATAGGCCTTGTGGTACTTGTGTTAAGTTGGATACAAGTTGATTCCGAACGGCAAATCCTACTCCATGTTGTCTTCTTGAATTGGTGGGAAGACCTTTCCAATAGAAGGTGTAGTACTTTTCTGTGAGAGAGCCTTCCTCCAAAAATCGAGTTTCGCTGAGAGCTGCAACGTCAACATTGAGTCGGTGAAGTTCTCTATCTATTAGAGCAGTTCTTCTTTCAGGCCGATCGGTGCGAGTGCTGTCGCTCAAAGTACGAACATTCCAAGCGCCGTAGATGAAAGAATTAGTTTTGTTGGATTTAACTTGTCGGTGTTTTTTCGACATTCGATGAGGTATCCCTGTGGGCACCCTCCCCCGGAGATCCGATCGGGAGGGTATTTTACCTCCGGATGATTTTGTCCCACTTGAACGCTCCATCATTTTTTAAAGCCTTAATCGACTGAAAACGAAGCTGCATTTGAAGTTTTAGCTGGAGCAGGTATGCAACTGACCAGCTCGGTTGCGGAAGGCGAGTGGTGTGGTCCCATAGCACAGAAGGAGACTGCGACGATGGGGTAACCAAACGATTCCAAAAGCAACCTTTGTGTGCGGTGGGTTATTTTTACCGCACTCTTCGTTAGAAGGTGGATGTGCTCACGGCAAAAGGTAAGGGTTATTCCGCCCTTACTCGGTCGTTAGAGCCTCGTTAGTTCGTTTATATAGATAAATATTGAACTACTAATTTTTTTTCACTGACTAAATCTTTGTGGTGAGCCATACTCGTTCTTTAGATAGTGCTTTTTCGGGGGGTTTTCCAGTCGTCTATTTTTGAAATTGACTTAATACAAAATAGGGGATTTAGAGACCTGTTTCAAAAGGTACTGTTTTCGGGCACCTTTTTTATAATAAAAAAATAATAATTAAGAAAATCCTTTGAATTTCATAATATATTTAACATCAGTTTGCCTAGTAAATTTATACTGTGTTATGCCTATTCGGTTTTGTCAACCCTTGAGATAAGTCAGAAAAAGTTATATCGATTAAAAAGTCCACTTAAAAATTAACTACATCTCGGCATGCTTTTGATGGTCAATCGCTTCCAATTGTTTTATTGCATCATTTTGTAATAGATCTCTTTTTTATTACCTACAATGAAATCAAAGTAACCATCGGTCGTTAAATTTGACACAGACAATTTGTCTGTAATTACAAACGCAGAGTAGTCATTACATCATAGTGAACAATTCGTACAACCGACTTCGCTTTCCGGAATATGGAGAGCTAACAAACAATATTTTTAATTGATTCATTTACCAAACACTAACGAATTTTATTCCGCGTCGGTTCCGCTAACGAATTCATTTCAATTAGTGGTCCAGGTTTTTCATTTTTCCAGCATCAGAAGACATAAATGAAATTTTCTACTAACCCATTTATGTGCACTTTTATTTAACTCTGCGCACATATAATGCCGTTTTGCCGTAATTTTGTAGACAGATATTTTATTCTGGAAACTGATGAAAGTTTTTGTTGTGTTGGTTAAACTATAAAATATGTACATCATAAAACAGTGTGGTGGAAATAGCAAAAGAAAAACACAGACAAATGAAATAAGTTTAAATTTAAAATAGCAAAGGAATGCTATAAACAATTGCCTTGCAAATATAATTACTGACTAAAATATTTGTTTCTATGTATTTAAAAAATCACTTAAATAATAAAAATCATTTTTAAGAAAGTACAATTAGAAATGATTTGTATCATTCATACATTTTAAATCTCCTGCGCGGTATTGTAATATAACAGTTCTATATTAGAAAAAGAAGCTAGTAAAATTTATACTGCTAGTGACTGATCTGAGAGTTAAATATTCGATGGTGTGGAGCAAAAACTTTAACTATTAAAAATTCATTCGCCCATGCGGGAAAAGGGGCCTACTGGTCAGTTAAGAACATAAGTGAAACTTGAGTTCAATAAGACATAATTTAGCAGTGCCTCCATCTCTTTGAATTTTCCAAATATTCAGATAATTTTTTAAGAAAATACACGGATTTGGCCAACTTAGTTGTTATCGAAAGTGGAACTGCTCTGAATACCGATATTTATAATTAGGCTAGTCAGTGGGGATATTTTACGGTGCAAAAGGTAGGACAGTTCCAATTTATTTATATGTTGTGTGGACCTACCAACCCACCAACAAAGGACGTTACACAGCATCATTTCTTCAGGATGCACCGTCAAGTGCAACAATGATATGAAGTTCACGAAAATCCGGAAGCTGGAGACTTGATACCAATGGGTATGCCCCAGTAAGAATGGCAGCGCAGCCAACATCCGAGACATTGTTAAACTTCATATCATGCAGTTGAAGAATGTGGCTGCAGGAAAGGTGGATTGAAGTGCTCCATTGCTTGTGGATATTGCAATGGCCAATCGTGCTAGAATGCACCAGAGGTTCACATCGACAGCGATGGCGAGGATGAGGATATCTTTTCAATGGAAACCCAGATTTTCAGGAGGGAATGGAGTCAGTTAGAAGATGACACTGAGGATGAAGAGGCTAATGATAACGCATCATTAATCTACTTGGTGCCTCGAAAAGAGGAAGACAATGATAGAGAGTGGAGCATCATGTGTGGATTAGACCTACTGTGGATACCATGATAAAAAAGAGCTCACGGTGATGTGGAAATTAATTTACTTTGAACTTACAAATTTATTATAATTATGTAATAAATAGCAAGACATAATAAAAAACAATAAAAATTTGACGATTTTTTGAAAAATGATCTTTGCGCCGCTGTGACTCACCTATGAGATTTGGGAGAAAAACAACAAATGTAAGAAATTCTGTCTTCATTAAATTTGTTATAATGTACATTTGCTATAGGATGAGTCGTTGGAAAGTTATTTTGAAGAAAATAATTTTTTGCAACTTTAATTCAAGATGTCGGCTCGAACAGAAACCTCTCAAGGTCCAAAACTTGAATATTTGATTAGGGCGTACACGTATACAACATATAACAAAATACAACTACCATACCTTTTCCAAGCCAAAGGTCATTTTATCCCCTCACTAACTGGCCTAAATGATATTGCTTGTCGACTCCATATAGGAAAGACAAGTGGCTCATCAGAAAGCAAAGAGGCTACCATTACGTCACTTAAGGAAACATTTAGATAATGAAACAACACGACCTTTTCAGTTTTCTGGTGGGATAGGAAAGGCGTTAGATTCCTGTGAACAGCTTCATATTGTAAAATTTTTAAAAATTATGATGGCACTGCCAGGAATTGATTTGAAGAACTTAAAAACCGATCAAAGGTATGTCTATAAAATAAGTGACGTCATACCAAAAGACAATTTACCAAATAGTTTATGAAACGAAAAATCTGGGAAAATGGCACAGGCGGTTGACAACGACTAACAAGATAATGCGATTGTATGCAGGAATTTTAAATCCTCCTAAGAATTTAATTCCAGGTATTTTACAAGTTTGCGCTCTAACTTGGTGATATAAACGTGAGGTTACAGGTTAAACATGTCCCAGTTCTCTAGTTTAACGTGATTAAGTGATCCAGATATATGCCACCCAATTTGAGAAAGAGAGTTGCAAGATAATTCAAGTCAACTCTTATTATGCACATCCTCATAACATTCTGTTAGCCATGCTTCGCGATAAACGTTTACGCGTAAGAGAATTGAGTTTAAGGCGTATTTTAAAATCAAGAATAGACACATATACAAATGAAATTCGAAGATTTATTAATGTTAAGGCAAACGTTTTCAACGAATTAATACACTGGCAAATTACTGTTGACTGCGACTGAGTCGCCAATGGCAAAAAAAAATTTCAACTGAGTAACTTAAACAAATGATTGCCAATGTTCGAGGGGAAAACAGAGATTTTACATACTATGCCCAAGGCGTAGAGCACTGTGTAAAACTGGCTACTGAGACATTTGTATCTATTTATGGACATGAAGCCAGAGGTGAATGTATAATATCGGGTATAGATTTAAAAATAAATTGAAATTCGCATTGCGGTTGCAGGGTCAGTCTCGGGGTGGATTATGGGGAGGAGTTATTATAATGTTAATGAACTTGTTTTCAATTCAATTCATATTTCGGTATGTAAGGTAAACAAACGTTAAGCGCGGTAAATACTTGCATGGATTCCCCCGTCTCAAGAAATACAGTATCCGCGCCCATTTTCTAGTGAGACGAGACACTGCACCATACTGAGTGTATTGTAGCGAAAGCACAATTTGAAGCGCACAGATAAATGGAAACCCTACACACCGAGCAGTCACGAAGAGGAGAACTGATGTTTGTGTTGCTCAAGTCAGCAACATATAAAGTCCTCCGCCTGAAGACACCACTTTTGTCTAAAGAGGAGAAATTCTGTTAGTCTTTCTCAAAACAGCAATATATAAAAAATAAGTAAAGTCTCCTGCCTGGGGACACCACATTTGGTCTTAATTTTTTAAAATTTTTCTCTCCGACTAAGTCACAGTTCTCTTTCAGAGAATCGAACGGCCAAAGAGCTGCCGAATCCGTGGGAAAGGGAGTTCCTATGGACAGCGACTCTGACAACAGAAGAGATTGCTTCACCCCAACGCAAAAGAAGCCCGTCTCCGTATGATGGTTTATCTTACGAGGACCTCTGAGAACCCCGCCATGAGTCTCCAAATCAGGAAAATGCAGGCAGCCATGAACTTCCAGTATAGGAAGCTCGAAGCCCAGAGCCAACGAATGGAGTTCAAACACGCCGAACTGATGGAGACCATCAAAAGCCAGCAAGTAGCCAGATCCTCCGCCGCTGTACTCTTCAAACCACAGAGGGAAGTTCACCCCCCAGTTTGAAGGAGAAAAGGTAGATGGAGAGCGACGGTGAGGAGCCCCAAGGAAGGCCCCTGCCAAAGCCTCACCTCGAGCAGGATGCTCACCACCCCGGTGGCGCCTAGTCCAAGATAGGGATTCCTCAGCTGTTTGTGATAGACAGAGGAATCTCAAGCAGCCTAGAATGCAGATGTCAAGGTGGACCTTGAGGCCCAAAATTTTACCCCGACATCAGTTCAGAGGATGACGTCCAGGCGGACCAAGCAGGATACCTCCCTGGTGTTAGTACAATTCTTCCTCACCCAAGAGAGAATTCTAAGAGTCACCTGGCGCTGCTACCTCGTCGTCAGGACAGAAAGGCAGCACTAGGTGGAACCATTGCGGTGCAACAGTTGTCAGCCCTTTGGCCATGCCTAAAGCCGTGCGCCTCGCAGAGTAAGTGTGTCAAGTGCGGCGACACTCACCTGACTTCCAAATGTATATCAGTGTACATGTAAATGTAATAATATTTATTGACCAAAAGATACACAAGGTATATATGGCATGTCAATACAATAATAAAAAAAATAAATAAAAGGTAAATATACATACATGTTAAATTTGAAGTTCTTCGATTGGTTTTTTAAAAACAATTTATTTAAGATAATTACAATTATTATTATTATTGATGTTTCCCAATATTCACTTAGAGACTTATGAAGCTGTATGCTTATGAAATTAGTACTTGGAATAAATAAATGTGGATCTCGAATGAGAAACACTGCAGTCTGTTGACTGAATTAAACTTAAAACTAAACTGAGCTAAAAAACTGACTGGCATAGGTCTTTACGTGTATTTATAATCTTTACAATAAATGCTGAATTAGCA
This sequence comes from Leptura quadrifasciata, assembly GCA_963675555.1. Taxonomy (NCBI): domain Eukaryota; kingdom Metazoa; phylum Arthropoda; class Insecta; order Coleoptera; family Cerambycidae; genus Leptura; species Leptura quadrifasciata. The sequence continues at coordinate 51,612,216 of OY776678.1, forward strand.
TCAGATTGCTACATTCGCATTTCACATAGTAATTCCAGACGTACGTGTTTAAAAACAGCAGACATATTAGGTTCCAAAGATAACAAGAAGGAATATGATATAATTTATAATTTTATCTACACTGGTATTGAATTACTTTGTGGGATGTTATCGATAATGGACTTAATACTAATAACAATGTGGAAAGCTAATATAACAGCTCCCTTTCTTATAAAAAAGTTGATGCTATGGATCAACTTTTAAGCATAGCTTTTACTATAACTAGGGTTTAGTTCAATGCCTTCAGAGGGTTCTTCTTGTATGTTTACACTGGGTCTCCTTTTGGGTAATAAATGTCCGTATTTGTGTAGTAGCCTGGATCTTGGTGGTTGTGGAGGTTTCGGGGGTTGATCATTTGATGACGATATCCCAATTTTTATGTCTCTTCCTCTCTTCTTACATTTACAAGTTATATAAAGAATAATAAGTGCTAAAATTAAAGTAATGGTTAAATATGTGAACCAGGATATATTTTTGGTTAAAAATGGTTCATTGATTAATCTGTCTAGATCGTCAGAGTACTGATCTAGTTTGTGTTTCGCGATGTTTAAATCGTCCGTGTTAAGATTACTTAACTTAAGGGGTTTTAACTTGGGGAGTTTATGTCTTTCGGGTAGGTGATTACAACAATCGTATGGTATACGCACTACGTGATTGCTGTAAGTAATGTTGTCCTGTTGGTGAGAGGATGCGTGCACTCGGGTGCTGCCTATGAATGCGTTGCACTCCGGTTGTAAAGTTAATATAGAGTTTATAGAAATTATCTTCGTGATAACGTCTTTTTTGTTGCATTTCACGGTCACTGGTAAATTGTCTGATACTGATATTGGCCATTTATTGTTCTTAAGTTTTTGGATATTATAGTCTTTGGCAAACAATAAATTTGACTGGCAAGTTCGGGGCACTATACTTAATTGTCTTAAGATTTGGGCTTCACATATCGCGTCACTGTCTATTGGGTACGGAAGCACATTTGAACATAGTCTTGTACTGGGGTTCAATGGTTTACAGTTGTCGACGTCCGGAAGGGGTACAAATAACAATGAATCATCGTCTTTGGCAATATACTTATGCGTTGTTGAGAGGATGTGATGAAGTCCTGTTCGATTATCCAACATAGGAATGGGATAAAGGTGGTAAAGGGTGTATTTTTCTGGCTCTGCTAATGGAATTTTTAAAACAAATATTATCTTAGATTCGGCTTGAAAGGCCTGGAGTTCTATGATATCAAAATATTGAGCTATCTTTGAAATTTGAGGAGTTATCGGCAAATTGTTTTTATGTAAAGACTGAGATATTTCCTGAAGAGAAGCGACAAGATCTTTTGGTGTGATTATTGAACTATGCAGAATTTTTAATCGAGCAAATGTTATTGAATTTAAAATATTATCTAAACTATTTTCTATAAACATGTAACTTTCCATTAGAGATTCACATAACTCAAGTACTCTTAATTTTGATTCAATATACGTTAAATCATCTGATATGTCGTAAATTGAAGTTTCTATTTCCTTGATGTCCTTATTAAAGGTTTCCTCATCTACTTTTAGTTTTTGAACTGTTGAATTGAAACTTTTTATAACAGAGGTTGTGACTGAAATTTGGTTTTTTAATAAATTTTCTAATTGATGTTCATCACTCATAAGTTTATTAATACAATTTGTATAATATTCACCATCAGAGGCGTCTAGGTTGCCTGTGATAGCTTTCCAAAATGTACCTATTCCATTTAAAAGTCCGCGTTTGTATCGTTTTGTGTCCGCGAATATTTCTTCGACTTTTAATTCTAGAGATTGTGAAATTTGAGTTAAGAGGCTAATGTGTGTTCTAACTTCTGATCGAAATGATGTCATACGAGGGTTGTCAGTTTCGAATGTGGTTATCATGTCGTTTAAAATGTTATTGTTATGGTCAAGAATTGATTTAATTGGTTCGATGTCTTTGTAAACTAAAAGTGTCCACTTGTCATTTGAAATTTCGATACGGTCTTCTTCGTGATAGTAAATTCCTAGGGTATTGTTGATAGTCTCTATCGAGTATTGGGGTGATACTGCTTTGAGCAGCAGAAGAAACCTGAAAATAAATTAATTTTCAAAGTATGGCTTCATTCTGTCAAAGTTGATTTTTGTACTTTGTTCAGTTTCAGGGTTATAAAGAATAGCGGAATTTCTTAAAATTTCCCTAATAATAAATGGTCCATTAAATTTATTTCCTAATTTATTTTTTATTTGACTCTCTTTTACGTAGACTTTGTCGCCTACATTGAATTCGTAGTTATCTGTTACGTGTTTGTCAAATCGTACTTTGGACTTTTGTTTTTGTAGTTCCGTTTTTGTACGAGCTATTTTGTAGTAGTGTGAGATTCTGTTATTTAAATCTCGTATATACTTAGATATTAGTTCTTGCTGATTGTAAAGTGTTTCAGGGGGACGGCTAGAAATATGCCCGAATATCAATTCATACGGGGTAAAGCCATGTGTCTTATTAACAGAATTGTTATAGCAAATGATTGCATACGGTAAGACTGTCAGTGGGTGTTCGCTGGGGTTTTCTAGTTTGTTAGCTCTAATCATTTCCATAAGGGTCGCGTGAAATCTTTCGATTGAACCGTTCGATTGGGGGTGATGCACACTAGAGAAGGTTAATTTGATGTTATAAAGGGTGCAAAGATCTTTAAGAAGCATGTTATCAAATTCGTTGCCGCAATCACAATGTATGCGAAGGGGTGTTCCGAAATGTTGGAAATAGAGTAAGAGTGTGTTGACAATAGATTTTGCGGTTTTGTCTGGTATGGCATAAGCCTGTGTGAACTTGGTGAGTTCGTCTCTAATACTTAGGGCGTAATATTTAGTGGGAACTTGGATGATATCGATGTTGATTCGTTCGAAAGGGGTTTTTGGCGTTTCGGTGATAACCAAAGGATTATCGAGATTTTTCCTTAAAATTTTTGTTTTCTGACAAATTTCACAAGCTTTTACAAATTTTTCTACGTCTTTGGTTAATCCGTTCCAGTTGTACTTATTTTTTATTCTACGAATAGTTTCGTTTATGCCACGGTGAAGATTGTTTTTACCGGCGTGAAATTGGTTGAGTATTATGGGAATTTGGTCTTCGTCAGGGGTTCTTACAATGTCTTGACATATAACTAGTTTTATGTCTTTGTCACTGAAAATAAATGATAAAATTTCAAGAATGGGTAAATTAAGGTTATTTTCGACGTAATATGTCTTAGATGGGTCAATGTCGTTTTTGTTTTTATATATTGTAACGAAGAGTTGCAATATAGCTGAACCGGGATCGAAAGGTAAAGGTACGATATAGTACGATCGTTTCTTTACGGTTTTACTGGAAAGAATGTTAATTTTATTGTTGGTAAAGTCAGGGTTTTCTTCAAAAATGTCTTCTATAATACTATAGTGGAAATCTTGTAGACTGTCTTGTTGAAAGAACGTTATTATGTTTTTGTGGTCTTTGTCAAGTAATTGGTTGTTTGAAAATGCAATTTTTGTATAGTCAATGAGAGAGGTTGTCTGATACAATTTTTCGAATGTGTCGTATTCTTGGGTTATTTGTTCTGGTGAAGTTTCTTCAGGGTTAGCATCTGTGTCAGATGAGTCATCTAAATTTTGGATATTGTTATGGAACGCTATACATTTTTGTATATGAGTTACTTTAATACGGGATAAGGCGTCTGCGTTCTTGTTAATTTTTCCTGGCTTATATATGATCTCATAATCATATTCCTCTAGCTTGAGGCGCCAACGTGCGAGCCTGCTACCGGAATCTTTAATCGAGAATAGCCACGTTAATGGTCGATGGTCGGTGATAAGTGAAAATTTTCTTCCGAAAAGGTACGGTCTGTAATGCTTTACCGCCCACACGATCGCTAGAAGCTCTCTTTCAATCGTGGAGTACTTCGTTTCTGCGCTACAAAGTGTACGCGATGCATAAGCAATAGGGAGGTCTTTGCCTATTTGCCTAGCGTATGCGCTAGCATCTGTTGTTAGGAGAAAGGTTTCGTCAAAATTTGGGTATATTAAAATGGGGGTAGAAGTTAAAGCGTTTTTGAGTTCATCAAAAGAATTTTTACAAGTTGAATCGAAATTAAATGGGATGTCTTTTTGCAATAATTTAGTAAGGGGTTTAGAAATTTTAGCAAAGTTAGGGATAAAACGTCTGTAATATCCAGATAGTCCTAAGAAAGATTTGATGTCTTTTTGGGTCTTTGGTTCTGGAAAGTTTCGAATACAGTCAATTTTTGAAGGATTCGGTTTGACTCCGTCTTGGGTGATAAGGTGACCTAGATAAGCTACTTCCTTCCTGAGGAATTCACACTTATCCGGCTGGATTTTGAGATTTGCTTTCCTTAGTCTTTTGAAAACATCTGTGAGTCTAGAAATGTGCTCATGAATGGTGGGTGAATATATAATTATGTCATCCATATACACGAGACAGCGCTCGTTTTGAATCCCTAAAAGAATGTTATCCATAACGCGCTGGAAGGTGGAGGGTGCGTTTTTGAGGCCGAATGGCATACGAACGAATTCGTAATGGCCATTTTCAACAGAAAATGCTGTCTTTTGGATGTCTTTTTTGTCAATTTCGATCTGGTGGAATCCAGACGCGAGATCTAGAGTGGTGAAGTATTCACATTTTCCTAGCTGGTCGAGGAGATCTGAAATATTAGGCAAGGGGTATTTGTCGTTAACGGTTAGTTCGTTGAGTTTACGGTAGTCTATTACTACTCTCCATTTTTGCTTGCCCGAAGCGTCTAGCTTCTTTGGCACTACCCACACTGGGGAGGACCAGGGTGAAATGGATGGTTGAATTATACCTTGATCAAGCATTTCGGTTACTTGTCGTTTTACCTCTTCCTTGTGAACTTGAGGATACCTATATGATTTGGTAAAGACGGGTTTGGCGTTATTGGTGTCAATTGCGTGTTTTATTTCATTGGTGAAAGTTAGCGAGTCGCCTTCCAAATAAAATATGTCGGAAAATTTGAGACATAAGTCAGTAATTAATTCCCTTTCCTCGTCGTTGAGATGTTCTAATCGTAGTTGATTTTGGATGTCGCATAGTCTGTCTGTAGTATCGTTTTCAAATTGGGTCAAGTTAGTGTTGGAAATGTTTATGTTACAGGCCAGATCAAATTGTGTTATGGGCTCTAATTTTAAGTCAGAAAAATCAATAATTTTAGGTATTGCGTTAGCGTTAATTACGGAAGTTAAAAATTCACCTTTTTCATTGATTTTAACTACAGCGTTGGGTAATCTAACTTTTTCTTTTTCCTGAGCTAGCAGTATAGCATCAGTACTTGTTAGGTTGCAATTTAATTTAAAAATTTGATCAGTGCGAGGTTGAATAGATATTACGTTTTTCTTAAAATTTCCATTATGATTTATATTATTATTGGCAACTGTAGATTCACTAGGGTCTTCACCTGCCTTATACAGGGGAACTGTTTTAAAGTTAGAAATAAGTTTCCTTTTTTTTATGTCTATTATACAGTCATAATGTTCCAAAAAGTCTGCTCCGAGTAGTCCGTCAAATTCTATGTCGAGATTGTAGATATAAACTTTGTGAGGGTCGCCTATATTAAATGGAATAAGTTTTGATTCTGTTATTAAAATTTTTTCACTAGTTATTCCTTGAATAACGGCATTTTCAGGAAATGTGTTCAAAATTTTTTCAGCGGTTTTTTCTTTGAAAATTGAAATTCCTGCACCGGTATCAATCAACAGATTAAATGTGTTTGTGAAATCTTTGATGTAATACAGGTTCTTGGATTTGACGGTTAGTAGGGGTCTTAAATGAAGGTATGTTCGGGGAATTTTAGGTTGAGATTGAAACTGTCTAAGTTCATTGATTGGACTTGTGACGTCAGGTTCGAAATCGTATTGTAGTCTTCTGGAGTTGTCTCCGGGAATGTAACAGGGTTTTCCTGTGTGAAAAGTTTCGGGTATTGAGTTTGACAGTCTGGGGGGTCGTGAATGGCTTGAGGGCCTAATTGAAAATCCTGGGAAACATCGGCATACTGATATTGTTCCTCTGGGAAATATTCGTGTTGTTCGTATGGGTATTCTTGGAGTTCTGGATTGGTGTCTCCTTGATATTCCTCGTTAAAGTAATTTTGTGATTGATAGTTTATGTGATGGGTTCGCGGTTGATTATTGTTTCGATTGAAATTAGGATTTGGCTGAATTACAGATGGTCGAGGTTGAAATTGATTAGGTCTGTTGAAACTTTGGCTTGGCCTTCGAATTTGGTTTGAAAATGGTTGTTGGAATGATCGTTGCTGTTGTTGCTGTGGAGCGGTGTACTGCCCTTGAAAATTTGGGTTGTTATTTTGTGAAGTAAAATTTGGATAATTATATGATTGAGAAGATTGTTGACGAGCTCGGCATTCGTTAATAACATGGCCAGTTCGTTTGCAATAGGAACACATTTTTGCGAAGGGTGTTGGAGCATTTGGTTTTTTGATAGGGGCTTGGATGTCGCGAGAATTGTTTGGCTTGTTAAATTTTTGATTCTCAAAATAGGAAAGTTGGAGCTCTCGTTTGATGAGTAAGGATGCTTCAAGCATATCTGGAGGGTTTCCTGCCCTTATAATTTTTCCAATATTGGGTTCTAAACCAGTGAGAAGAGTATTTAGGGTCATTGTTTCAATGAGCTGGGATTGAGCGTCCTTTTGTGCAGGTGTTAAATTAGTTTTTTGCACTGAGGCATGCATCTTGGCATTGTGGGTCTGAAGTCGGGAAAAGAAGGTTAAAGGTGATTCAATAGGAAGTTGTCTGATCCGTTGCAGGTCTTGTATTAAGGACGTGAGATCACGTGAATCTCCGAAATGGACAGATAAAAGTTGCTTAATTTCAGCCCAAGTGGCTGGGTTTCTGGAATTTATTAGCTGAGCTGCTCGCCCGCGAAGCTTATTTTTGATGTGTGGAGTTAATAGTGCTTGTTGATCACCGACGGCCATACCGTTCGCATAATCACAAGCGTTTAGAAATGTGTTTAGAAAGATTTGGTCGCCTTCAAATTCAGGGACAATTGAAAATATTTCGGATAGTCTGTAAAGTTCGACTTCCTGAATTTCTTGTTCTGGTTGTTCTTGTTGTTGTTGTTGTTGTGCCATTTTTTTTTATATGTGTTTGGTAAGGTTTTGGGAGATATTGGATAGTAGAACTTAAGTTAATAACGCGAAATGAAATTACAATGCACTTAAAATGATTCAGAGTTAAATGTACTTACATGAATCTTTCCATGGAGGTACTTGTTGAGTTTTGTGTAGAGATTTCTTGTGTTTGTAGATTGATTTCTTAGAGTTCGATTGCTTACTAGAGTTTGCTTGGATGAGTTGCGATTCGTACTTGATTTGTTGAGGATAGAGGAGAAGTCTGTCACTACCAGTTAGAATACTCTTGTTCTGTTAGTGTTGCAGGAGCTTTCTCGAATATTTGTTTCTTGGATGGGTTTCTTGATTTTTGGATTCGTTGGTTCGTTTGACCGTTTAAGGATGAAATCCACCACTACCAGTTAGGATGCCCTTGTTCTGTTAGTGTTTTGCGGATCCTACCTCGAATATTTGTTTCTTGGATGGGTTTCTTGATTTTTTTGGATTCGTTGGTTCGTTTGACCGTTTAAGGATGAAATCCACCACTACCAGTTAGGATGCCCTTGTTCTGTTAGTGTTTTGCGGATCCTACCGACTGCGCCAATTGTTAGATTTGAAGTTCTTCGATTGGCTTTTTAAAACAATTTATTTAAGATAATTACAATTATTATTATTATTGATGTTTCACAATATTCACTTAGAGACTTATGAAGCTGTATTCTTATGAAATTAGTACTTGGAATAAATAAATGTGGATCTCGAATGAGAAACACTGCAGTCTGTTGACTGAATTAAACTTAAAACTAAACTGAGCTAAAAAACTGACTGGCGTAGGTCTTTACGTGTATTTATAATCTTTACAATAAATGCTGAATTAGCATCAGATTGTTACATTCGCATTTCATATAGTAATTCCAGACGTACGTGTTTAAAAACAGCAGACATATTAGGTTGCAAAGATAACAAGAAGGAATATGATATAATTTATAATTTTATCTACACTGGTATAGAATTACTTTGTGGGATGTTATCGATAATGAACTTAATACTAATAACAATGTGGAAAGCTAATATAACATACATATACAACTATATAAGTGTTGTAAAACATAAAATATGGGTATATGAACAATGAACAAACATATATACAATAGTAGCAAACAAATGCAATTATTGATATGAAACGTCACAATTTGATTAAAAATAATCACAATTTACAGTATACACATAAATAAATAAATAAATAAGGGTAAAGAACAAAATTACATTATAAGTGACAAATAATAAAAACATAAAGTGCATGTAATAAAAATGAATTTACGTGTAACTTAGGTCGTATCAAATTTAAAATAAGTGTGAGTTTGGACAATAAACCAGAAAATTACACATATTCAAGAGACGCAGATAAAAATTCATCAATACTGTAAAAACATCCATTAATCAGCATAGATTTAATACGTCTTTTAAACGTATTATAATTTGCTAAATTTTTAAGCTTATTGGGTAATTTGTTATATAAAACAATACAATTATAGTTTGGCGAATGTTTGTACGTAGATGAATTGTGCCGAGGGATACGCAGTAGTTCTCCGTGCCTGGTGCTATGATCATGCACGCAGGAGTTACTGGTAAATAAATGATTATGGTTTTTGACATATAATAGACATCTGTAGATATAAACTGATGGGGCCGTAAGTATTCTATTATTCACAAACACCCGTCTACAACTTTCGCGATGAGTCATATTGAATATTAATCTTAAAAGCTTTTTCTGAGCTATAAAAACTCTCTTAAAATCCCTTCCACAACCCCAGCTTATTATATTAAGAGCAATATGTGAATAGGCCATAGCATAATATATATTAAGAAGGCCTGGGACAGTTAAGGTATCTTTTAATTGGAGAATAGCATAAAACGCTTTATTTAATTTTTTACATACGTGATCCACATGAGCATCCCAGGTAAGCCTATTATCTAAGTAAGTACCTAGAAACGTTACTGTAGGGAAGCATTGCATATCTCCAGTCAGGTTGGTAGTTGGCATGCTTCTTCTAATAAAAAAATTTATACACTTAGTTTTGGTTTTATTCAATACAAGTCGATTACGTTCACACCAAATGCTTAATTCAGAGACAGCACCTAGAATCATATTCTCAGCTGATAAGGTTATAGTCGTGTCATCAGCGAACATTGTAACTAATCCCTCAGTAATATGGTTGGGAAGGTCATTGATAAATAATGAAAACAGTAGTGGACCCAGAACAGATCCTTGTGGGACACCAAGTTTAACATCATGGACCTCTGACTTAGTACCATTAATATTAATGACCATGTTTCGACCCCCAAGATATGACTTGATCCAACTAACAATGTTGTCTGATAAATTGAAGACACTAAGTTTTTTAATTAAAAAGTCTGGGCACACAGAATCAAAAGCCTTGGACAGGTCAAATAATAGTGACACGACATATCTGCCACTGTCTAGCTCATGGTAAACGAAATTTAGTAATTCGACCGTAGCTGACTCAACTGATCTGTTTTTTCTGAATCCATGCTGAAAAGTAGTAAGTAGTTCATTATTCTCCAAATGTGTGGTAAGGCAATTGCAGACAATTTTTTCAAATAATTTAGACAATGCATTGAGGATTGAAATCTGTCTATAGTTATCAATGTTTTGTGAATCGCCCTTCTTATAAATTGGCAGAACTAAAGCTGTTTTGAACACATCTGGAAAACAACCTTGGCACAGTGACTGGTTTAATAAATAGAGCAATGGTTGCATAATAAGATCTAAAATGTTTGAGATTGTGGTCAAGGACAGTTCATCGGTCCCTGATGATTTTTTGTTTTTTATCTGATCCAGGGCTACAGAAACATCATGATCATTAATGGGGTCAATATGTAGATTCATAATATTCTTTGGAGGTATTAATGTACAAGGCAGGGCTAAATTCTGGCCAAAATGATTTTTAGCATTCTGCTCAGCAGCATTAGAAAAGTGGCTGGCAAAAAGATTAGCAACTTCATTGGAGTTATCTATATAATCACCACTGTAATTAAGAACAATGGTTTTAATATCGTTAGACTTGCCTAATTTAAAATTAATTATATTCCACATTTCCTTGGTTTTACTGGATGAGCTATTGATTTTTGTACTAAAATAGTTAGATTTTGCTACTTTAATATTAAATTTCTGTTGATGTTTTAAACTTATATATAGGTTTTTAATATCAGGGAGTCCTGTGTTGGACATAAGCCAGAATATCCTCCTCAATTCCTCACCTTCTTTGACAATCTGGTTTGTGACCCAATTGTTGAAATTAGGCTGACTTCTACAAATTTTTTTAAAAGGACAGCACAGGTTAAAACCCCAGATTAGACAATTCACAAAAAACTTAAAGCTAACGTTTATCTCAAAATCAAACAAGTAGGTCCAATTTATGTTAGCCAATCTAGTTCTTAATTTATTTATATTATCTGCACCAAGCTGTCTAGCATAGACAGGAACAATATTTTTAGCTGACTGAATGTTATTTAGAGAATTTAGGCATAAAATATGCGAAAAGTGATCAGCTATGTTCGGATTCACTAGATCACAATCGAACTACGTGTTTTCTAGATTTGTGACCATATAGTCAATACAAGAAGAACTAGTATGGCCATTTATATTGGTGAAAATTCTAGTACTATCTGCGGAGCATATGTTCAGCTCAAATGAATTAAATATGTCCATTAACAACTTTGTGTTCATGCTACTTGGCTGGTTATAGTCGATATTAAAGTCACCACAAAGGATGATGTATTTAGACTTACCTGAGGCAATGCTCAGAGCTTGTGATAACGTATGTATAAGTATATTAATATCTCCGCTAGTAGGTCTATATAAAGTAACAATAGATAACTTACAATTGTCCACTTTGTAACAAACACCACATATTTCAATATGACACTCAACTGACAGTTGTTTTATTGAATTGAGTTCAGTGACCTCATTTGTATCATGCATTAAAATAAGAGATCCCCCATAAATATGGTTACTTCTAGCATAGGCTGTAATTAGGTTGTAATCAGGAGAATGTAAATAATTTATGTCATCATTACAAACCCAATGTTCGGAAATACATAGAAAATTGATTTTACGTTGTTTTGCAAATACTTCAATAGAATTAAGATTATTTAAACGTCCCTGGACATTTACATGGCAAATATTAAGTCTACTACTTACTATTATATTTTTATAATTAATATTAGAATTGTGATCAGTGTATATGAGAAGCTATGCAATCTTAAGCGATTATTGCGAGGTGGATATATCATCCTTCGGTAGAGATGTAAACCTGTTAGTCCGTCGTCTATTAAATGTTAGGTGAGTAAAAGATCCCTGCTCTTGGACACAGAAGAGGTTCGACATATTTTCTCGTTCGGAGAGAGGAGAATCTGCAGGCGTCGACAATAGGCCTGGATCGCGGAAATATAGGCCGACGTTAAGTAAATATATATAAAAAAATCGGCAGCTACTGGAAGCGGCTGGAACCTCCCCACCCGGTGGATCTTTGAAGCCAAAAAGAGCATTAGATTATGTGCCAAAACGGCACTAAACGTAATCCGATCTCATCCAAAACCTTTTCAGATCTTTTGGGGCACTAAAAAAATCCTCAACTTAATGAATTTAGAACATTCGCCTGCGGCTCGTGCTTCAAATTTCATCTATGCGAGTTATTATCTACATTATCGCTCGTTGAATAATATACTATTAGGATATTAACAACTTTAACATCACTTGAACGACTAAGAAAGTCTAGTTATCCTAAATACTACAGATTTGTAAAGCAACAAACTGAAAATTGGTAAAGTGATAATCTATAATAAATTCACCAACGAAGGTACAGAAAGCATATGATATTGATATTGTTACATCTACCTTTAAAGTTTGTGACAATCCACTGGTACAGTCACTAAAAGTTAGAAATATGCCGAAATATTATTAACATGACATGACACTAACGTTATCGGATGGCAAACGATGACAATGACAATCGTCAAAATTTGCTCATTGCAATCCGATCGCTCGCAGCTGTCTTTGTTAAATGAAACATTAGCATTTCAGTAATTTTACTAGATTTTAGAGGAATATTTGTAGTTTAATTCTTCGATTTGTCTGTATATATATTTAAAAACGGTACTAAACGTAATCCGCTCTACTTCTAAAGCAGTGAAGAAAGCCTCACACGTGAATTGACACGAGATGTGATGAGTTTCATGACGTAACGGCTACGCGCATCGATCATGTCACGCGAAATGCGATCTATGCTTCATATTTGCTTTGTTTTTAATTTTTTTCACGGAAACCAAATCGAAAGGGTGGAAGTGTGATATATCGTTGAAATCAGAATTTTAACTGATTTTCAATGGTTTCATTGCAAATTGAGAGTAATTATAAAATAAACAACTTGTTGCGTCAAAACGGCACTAAACGTAATCCGATCTCAACCAAAACCTTTTCAGATCTTCTGGAGCACTAAAGAAACGCACATGCAAAGTTTCATTCAAATCCGTTCAGTAGTTTCGGCGCTATCGTGCTAACACACATATACACATACACACACACAGACATTTTTCAAAAACCACTTTTTTGGGTTCCTAGGACCTCAAAACGTAAAGATTTGATGTTATCTCAATTTTCGTTTTTGAACAAATTTTAGTAACCTCTCACAATTTTATTGTGGTGAGGTTAAAAATTGTGTAATTCCAGTAGGATTTAGGTGTGTTGTTTGACTATAAGTGTACTTTGAATGAGCTTTTAATGAGCTTTAGAAGTGTCCAAGGCAATTAAATTATGTAGATTTATCGAAAGTAATTATTGTAAAAACTTTTCAGATATTGATATTTTTCTGTATTGTTTTTGTAGAGTCTCATTCTGCTGTTCACGAGCGAGAGTATATGAATTTGAGGAAAAAGTAGCAGTATTTATTTGATGGAAAAATAGCATGTTACATGTGGAGTAACAGTTTTTTTTATGAGTGGACTGTTCTCGTCTTATTCATCATCGATACAAAAATATGTTACCTTTACTCCATATAAAGCAATATTCTGTTATTTGCCAACAGATTCAATGTTGTAAATAAGATGTAAGATTGGAATCATTTCCAAGGATGAAATTGCAGTGGCTAAAGTGATAAAGTAATTTCAAAAACTTCTTTCGAGATGGTTCCAATACGAGATCTACAGCAACTACATGTAGCACACTTTTAATCTACGATAATTTCTGCACCTAATTAGAATTTTTTTGAATTCTGAATTCATTACCTACGAAGTCACATCCAGTTTCCTTTATATTTAAAACTTATTAACACAGCATGAATAAGTAGATTCCTAGGGATTATAAATTATCTGGCACCTTATTTGCAGATATCGAGTACATCTATTATTTATTATATGTTATATTGATAATTATATGATATTTCTGTTCATAATCGATATTATAAATTAATTCAAAATATTCTACTATCTCCTAAAATAGTGCAAATATTTATCAATAGTGGGTTACCTTTAAAGTTCTTTAAAAAAATGCATACTTACGCAGCTTCTTCCACTACAGTTGCTAATATAAACTCAGTACTTTTGTCATTTGATATTACATGACAATCGGCCTCGGCGACGTCGTCGTCCTCATCACCGGAACCGGAGCCGGTGTTAGTGGCCTGTTCTTCGATAGGCGTCGGCCCTAGGGTCGTCTCCGCCAACCTTCGAGTATTTGCCACGTTTTCTATCACTGATCCCGGCTTTATTTCACACGCTAACGGTTTCCGATTAAGCCTCAATTGCATGGCCCTGTTCCTTAAAGCCTGAAAAGAAGCATCGAGTTAGATTATAGTAAGCAATATTCGATTCAATTCAGATAAATACTTATGAAACTAACACGACTAATGCGGATTAAAAATCAGAAATATATTTTAAATCTTTGGGAACTCGTCGTATCTTATATTCAAGTATTGTATTAGCATATTGGCCATAAATAAGAGTAGAAGATAAGAATGAAATAAATAGATTGGTAGAAAAATTTTAAAATTATTATGCCTTCGTGATTTAAATGCTTGATTAATTATTAAGTAAAACAAAATATTTTTTGTCATCTAGTGAACAAGTTAAAGTAAGTTTGTCAATGAAGTATTAATGCTTAACAAAAGTCAAGGCAATACAAGTCTGTCGTATCTACATTTAAAAGAATTTACACTAGGTCCCTGCTAGAAATGCCGCATTGTTTATCATTATTATCCAATGGTATCATAATGGCGTTTTTAAATCTTTTTATTCAGTTAATATGAAATTTTTCAAACTCAGTTTACTGATTCAAAATACCATTGTTATTTAATGGGAACGTTAATTATTTCAATGATGTATTTATGTAAAAATATAACTGTTAGTAATATATGTCATTAGTACATATTGATAGTTTTTGTTTATGACAAATAATGAAGATTTATGTTTTACAATAAATGGTATGTTTAATCATTAACAATTTAATGGTCAAATAATGTGACTAACTGTTCAGTCGGATATAATGATAATTTATTCCCATTGCCAAGCAATGGTATAAAATTGATAAAATGACATATTTAATTCTTGTTTTTTATGGTAACTTGTACGATTACGTCTTTAATAGTGATTTACTCTTCTTTACAATGACTCAATTTGCTATTATATTAAGTGGTATTTAAATACCATTTAAAATTATATACATTTAATGGACAAAATGTGCCTATTGTTGCGGACCTCTAGCGTATGCGACCCACCATACGCCTCTACGTCCCTAGCACAGTTTCGCTATTGTCCACGGGAGGGCGATGTACTTCCGGCTCGTGAAAAGCAGAGAGACGGAGATACATTTTTTGTTGGCGTATATAGTTGATAATCCTACAAAACTCGGTTTATCCAAGGCATCCTGGTGGATTTTGGGATTATCAACACAGGAAAATTTTCTCCATCTGTTGTTGTTCCGTTTAGCGGAATATTTTGTTGTTGTGAGTAAATTTTAACTGCGGAAGCAGGATATTTAAGTATACAAGGCTTTCCTTTGGAAGTATCGTGTCGACTTGAAAGGCGGACTCGACCCCATTCATCCAACTGTGGCTTTCTAGGAACATTGGTGGTATGTTCCCTCATCAGTGAGGGTTCCACGGACGGGGCTTCTACACACATCAGTGAAGTTCCACGGACGGGACATCCACACACAGTAGAAAGTTCCAGGGCTGGAGAGACTATAATCAACCCCCATCCTCGCGTCAATTTCTTTCGTCCCGAAGACACCACTCTAGGGCTACAGGTTCTTCAACGTCGAGGTCGGTATCGTACCACCCTAAGTGTGTTGTTTTTATTTACTGGGGACCACCTTCAGTGGTTCGGCGCGGTTATATTCCATTCATACTTACTTTTGTATTTTAACTTGTACACATTTAAAGATTTTATTCATTTATATTTATTTAAGGAGGTTCTCTAAATCAGACCCATTGTGGCCGAATTTATTACCATTTATCCTCACGTTGTAAACCGATGTGTAGCTACACGAGCCATTTTATTAATGTTGTAACTTATTAATCAAGAAATTTGCCACACCTTTTGAACATCGCCAGGTTATATGCTAGAGAATCAATATTTGTAAATTCCGTAATATAGTGCATTTCATGTTTAAAGAAAGTGTCATTATTTCGTCTGCGACTACTACGTATGGAACCCTCCGTGATTTGTGGAAGTAAACTAATAATTTGTCATAGTTTATGTAAACTTGGGCTTAACGCCCTGAGATAGTCTGTGCTAGTGAAATTTTATCGTGGGCACGTTACATCACTTATCCGAGTTATGTTGTGCCTGCGGTATCTGCTACGCTACAATAGCCCAAGTGATTTCTTTATGTAATATCTTATATCCACTAATATCCAACGTACTCATTTGTTTATGTACGTGTAAATCGTAGCACTATAGTTATTCATTAGCATTTAATGGTCATTAGCATCATTATCAAAGAATGGTACACAGATGACAGAGTAAGAAAACAAATTTTATTTGTTTTATGGTAAATTGTATCACTAATATTTAATGGTAATTTACTGTCCGTTTACTAATATATTTAGGGGTAATTTATATCATTTTATTTTAATGGTAATGTTTATGACACATAATGTGAGTTACTGCAGTCAAAAAATATATTTAAATAAAATGTATATCAAATGGACAGTTAATGTGCAGAGCTATTCACTTGCGTTTAATGGTCGTTAATATCATTATCAAGTATGCTTAATACTACCAAAATAGCGTCTTAATGGATATTAATATTATTTGTTTATTATTACTAAGGAATGGTACAAAAATGATATAGCATATTTGTATCTGTTTATAGTTACATCACAACTATTCCAATGTTATTTAAAAATTATAAATTTTATTGATTTAATGTTTTTTTTTCTTTATAGTGTAACGCTATTTTTGTATGGTGTAATGGTATGAGGTGATAAATATAGATAAAAATAATGTCATTTAACACCAATTAAAATTTAATGTTTAATTAATATATTTAACTATACCATTATATTTATTTAACAACGAGGTCCAATGGTATAAAAATAATACATTTCTGTTAAACAAATATGTTATTATTACTGGTAAAATAATAGTGTTTTTTGGCACCTTTTTATTAAATTAATGAAATTTTTTTGAAAACCAGTTGCATGTTTCAAAAATAACATTGATTTTTAATAGAAATATTAAGTGCTTCAATGATATATATAGGTATATTTGTAAAAGTACAAAAAAATGATTCTATTATTAATATGCTCAGTGGCGTAATGCTTACATGTTGGCCTTGCGACCAAAGAGTTCTGGGTTCAAATCTTTGTTAGGGTATGGATAGAAAATTTTTCATTATTTATCTAGGTGGTCTTTTATTATAATTTTTTACCTAGGGAGTAAATAATGGTGATTTCCCAGGTTAGTAGTAAAAAAATACCATTAGCATGCCATACCAATAGTACCATTCAGGTGGTTCATAACACATCTTAAAACACATTAAATACCAGTCCATTAGTGCCCATTGAAATCTTATTCTGTGTTCAATGGTACATTTCTAGCAGAGTGCGGACACAACACAAGATGAGAGAGTGTTCCACTCATCAACTGCGCGCACTGAAAGGAAGCATTCGGAAACAGAGGCTTTGAAGGGGTCCCTGTTGATCTTAAATTGATGTCAAATTGGAGGTAATTCACTTCCCATCCCTTTGTACGTAATGATGAGGTTACTTCGACGTCTCTGGCAGCCAGCGAGGTGAGTTTAAACTGTGCAAGCTGGTCTTCGCAACATGGGCAGATACGTCCAAATGGTAACCGGGTTATGCGGCGTTGAACATTCTCCAAATGTTTTGAATCACGCATTAAGGTTGGAAACCATACACTGTTAGCAAATTCGAGTAAATGGGCATGTTTTATATAGTTTAGATATGGTGGTGGGATTCAAGTGCACGAAAATTTTATTCGGTGGATATACCTTGGTGTTTGCTTTTTCAACTTGCCGTCAATGTGGTTGGACCAGGAAAGATTGTATGTAATGATGACTCCCAAATCGTCGTAAGAATCGAATGAAACCAGTTGATTGCCGTTAATATTGTATCCCAAGCGCGGATTGTGTCTTCCTAAATGGAGTACTACACACTTATCAATGTTTAATGGAAATAACTGTGATTCACTCCACTTCTGAATGAGATCTTATTGAATTATACGGGATCCATTAGTGGGTTGCAGTAAATATTTATGTCGCTGAATGTGGTTTTATTAGTACACCTTTAAGGTTCCTTAATTCCTTATATTTACTGGAAAATGTTTGGCTAAAAACTGGTCTAATCAAAAATACACCCTTGGCATCAGAAAGCACTTTAAAAATAACAAATTCTGCACTCTGACATTCTGACATTTTATTTTAGCGGCAATAGCTACAGAGATATCGCGATTTCTGCTAACGTCAGATTAACATTAGTAGTTTTTAGTTTACTCGAAGATGATTCAAGGTACAAAATTAATTTTTAGTGGTATTTTAGTGGCAGTATAAAATAGCAACAATAATGTAACACAGCCTCCGACAGCTTTTTTGCATTTTGTCAAAAGTGGGCTGCTAACATTATATACGTAAGCGTAAAGAAGGAAATGTACTGAATGTTGATAGTTGATCCTTCTTCGAACTTTTTTAATCAGAAATAATTCTAACCATTGTAGTTACTGTAATATAACCCATATACAAAATTCAACTATGACATCATTTCTTAGGATGGGGTACAGAAATTTCTTGGCTTGATTTATCTATTTTGTTACAAATTTCAAATTTTATAATACTGCGGAATCCAATAATATTGTCAATTACTAAACTTCATTTTTAACACCGCAATGTTTTTATTTCCTATTTTCAATCACGGCATAAGTATTATCTCGAATACGATTTTTTAGAAACCATCTAATTGTTATAATACACAAATTATTATATTATAGTTATTGTAGTTTATAAACATTACTAATTTTATTTTGAATTTACTACGCATTAAAAATAGCCAATCAGCATGAGCATAGGAACGAATTATTTACCGTTTATATTGCGCTTGTATAGAATCATACTTCATTTGCAAGTGGTATAAGACATAAATCAAAACAATTCACATTGGGTGAGTAAACATTTGCCATTATGGCACTTTCCACAGTTATAATTAGGTAAACTTGACCAACCCTAATTAGTCACGTTTGTGCATACAGATGTTTATTTCCAAGTTTACGCAAAATTAACAAAGTTGACCTGCAGAAGAAAATTGATAACTAGAGCTTGCATGATTTATTAAAGCGTTGAGTATGCGAGTTCACTATTACAATCTGACATCACATATTAGCGAATTCATCTCCATAAAACCGAAAACTGATTGGGTTACTTTTTCCACTAAACCACGACATTACGTTTTTTAATTAAAATTAACTGTTAGTAAAGCATAGAGCCAATTTGATAATTACTTCAATATTTGCAAAAAAAATTAATTCGCCTTTAACCAACTTTATTAAATTGACGGCAACGAGCAATACTTGTTCACATTTACACATACCTTAATTGATAGTTAGTGTATATCATATAGAGCTATTTTTACGCTTATTCATTTTAACAGACGAAGTTTTCTTCTGTTTCTTTTATTAATATACACTGATTGATGGTAAGGAATAAAATATTACCGATCAGAAATTTCTAAATCCTGTATTGCTTATTTTAAATCTGATTTATTGTGAAATACATTTTTTAATGCTGCTGGGTATTACGTCCCTTAAGGAAAGACGTCTTAAAAGTGTACAAAAATTTGGTTTTAATATTGTCAATAACAAAATAGATTCTACAGAAATTTTGCAATTATTCTGTTTCAGAGTTCCTAGATTTAGTTCAAGAAATCACGATTTGTTCTATGATGATAATTTCCATTCCAACTATAGTGGCCACTGTCCGGTTGCTAAAGTCACCTCAGCTATTAATAATTTACCAGCAAATATTGACATCAATTTTTGTTCTTTTAGAAAATTTTTAAATTGTATCTCCGTTAGTAACAATCTGGTGTAGTCTGTTGTATTTTATTCATTTTTGTCATTAATTTATTCTTTGTTTTGTGATACTTGATATATGTTTTATTATATATATATATATATATATATATATATATATATATATACCATATGCTCATTTTATTTTTTTCTGTTATATGTGTATGTATATACGAGGTGTTGTGTTATATCATTTGGGATTTTATCCTGTAGATATTATGAAATAAATAAATAAATAAATAAATACATAATTATAGCCAAAAGCAAAATATTGCAGGTTATAACTTATTGAAAACATGTACAGCTTATGTTTTAATATTGTTTTCATAACAATATAACAAAAAATCTGAAGCTGGATTCCACAGTTGGAATCTAACACGTGACTTGTTGGAGAAAAATTTTATTTTCCAAACGTAGGTAAATAATTGGTTACTTAATTTGAATTTCTATTTTGTCTTTACTTCTAGTAGTACTATCGTAGTAGGGTGTACCTGTTTTGCTGTCTGGTATATCAATTGAATTATGAAAGAAAAGCAGCTGCACAAAACGCATTCCATATGTAATAGAAAAAATTAGCGCTTTATTATATAAGGAATTATAAATATAAACACTGCGACCATCATAATAACTGCATGTCCAATGATTTAGGCGATGAAATGTTGTTTATGTTCTTTTCCAGGTGGAATAGGTTGAATCGCATTATAATTTTCCACATAATTTGTAATTCGTATTTTGTAGGGAACATTTGTACGTAAAACGTACGAAAAAAAGAAAAGTGAGAATCTTCGAGCCACTGACCTTCCTTGATAATGTTGACATCTGTTTTCGTTAAATCTCTGCACACAAATTTTTTTATCCACATTGACAATAAAAAAGAAATCCGAATGTAAAAAGAACTGAACCTTTACACTTACGTAAATGTCCGGTGCAAACGTAAACTCTATCGACGGTCCCCTAAAAAATCTGTAAAACAATGTATGTAATACTTAGAAAACATCTATTTCACAACCTATATCCGGTGCATAATCCGACACGACACTTAATGTGTCTTTGCAATTAAACATTTCCATTTTTTACATCAGATAATTACACATTTTTTATTTTGGATATTTTTTAAAGTTTATACAATCCGTATGTTAGTGTTTGGTTGAGCTAAATATCCGAAATCCAAACTGCACAAATGTGATTAATACTTCATATTATTTTGACAGATCTCAAAATTCAAACATCAATAGCAATGCCGTGATAGGATAACAAGTTAAAGACAGGTATTTATTTGAAAGATGAAACGATAAACAACTCATTTCGCATGTCATTACCAATGTTAAATTATTACGTTTTGTTTATAAAAGAAAAGAAACATTCACTTGGTATTTATTTATCCGCAAATTTATCCACTGTTTGAATTAAGCGACTTAACTTCCGTATCCATCAACCGACGTCACTTCCGTCTAGTATATTTTAATAATCGAAATGACATACGTATCTCAAAATTCAACCATCAACTGCAAGGTCCTAATAAGATGACAAGTTAAAGACAAGTGTTTATTTGAAAGAAGATAAATGACTCATTTCGCATATAATTATCGATGTTAAATGATGTTTTTTTATAAAAGAAAAGAAATATCCAGACAGCGCAGAAAACAACATCTTGCTGTATATGATCCCCGGTCTAGTTTCGCGATCGCATGGGAGAGGGAGAAAATTAGCTACGACGGGCTTCTTGATCAAATCTTTACTTCAAAAGCCATATGTTTAACCAAGCAATGCCTCCATAAACCCATCCATTAATAATTTGTTATTAAACGATACTTTTAAGCTATTTTGAAAATTAATAGTTGCAATAAATAAACGTAGAAGATAATGGAAAACATTCCCGATGTAGTTTATTATTGAAATATTCAGTCCTGTCATATTTTAAATATTTATTACTGACACCTTCAATATATGATAATGGAAATTGGTGCTGTGTTTATCGATGCATCTGGAGATTTACGGCTATAGATAATGAAATAAAATATATATTTCTACATAGGTTTTTGTTTTATTAGTCTTGTTGCAGATATTTTCTTTACAAAATTTGATGAATATTATATATTATATACAAGGCGGCTCGTAAATTTTATTAATACGTGTAGGTATATCTCTCTGTTAGAAAGCAATTCGATATTTCCTAATTGTTCTCTAAGTTTTAAAATTCTTGATGCTGCTTCCTACTTCATAAGTGGGGAACTATATAAATACGATAAATTCAGTAGTGCTTACTTTCTGAGTAATAACATAGTGGAGTGCCGTTATGTTTTTAGCTCGGCATCTATCTCTACTGAACGGATTTTTACGGATTTTTGAAAAACAATTTGTAATATATACAGCAAAGTATCACTTAAAAATAACGGCTTATTTGTTTGCATCCCCTTCCCGAGGGTGTCCAAAAATTACAATTTTTAATAAAAATTTCATAGATAACTCAAAAAGTAGTGTAGTACGAAAAAGAAGAATAGAAGTAGAATGATAAATAGTTTGTTTCTTTTTTCTGTACGATAAATAAGGTCTAAAAACATGGCAGTTAAAAGACATTGTGCAAACGTTTCCAAACCAAGATATAATATGGTGCATGCGTGCATGCCTAACTCGGTGGTTCTGAATTGTTTTAAATTGTTAATGATACAGTAATTTTTCCTAGAAAAGGTTGATACATGTAATTTATTATGACATTCTGTCACCAACGGCTTAAATGTGTTAATAAGTTTTGTATATTTTAGGAGACCGTTTTTGATGCTGGGCTATTATAGACCTATGGGACCTATGGTTCAGATTATATTCTTAATCTATTTT
The DNA here is from genome assembly GCA_963675555.1 of Leptura quadrifasciata. Lineage (NCBI taxonomy): Eukaryota > Metazoa > Arthropoda > Insecta > Coleoptera > Cerambycidae > Leptura > Leptura quadrifasciata. The sequence continues at coordinate 51,634,807 of OY776678.1, forward strand.
TGATAATGCACTGTTAAGGATCTGCTACATCTACTTCTAAACTACAGTTCTCAAAGTATAAAATTAATTCTATGGTTTTATTTTTCAAACATTGTATCTTTTGATGCAAAATTTTAAAATTATGTCCTATACTGAAATTTAGAGAATTATACTGCTTAGTTTATTTTAGTTCTAATATTTGAGAATTATTTTGCGATCCAATAATGTGGACTAATAGTCGAAGAGAGTGTATTCGTTTAACCTTTTATTTAACTATGACTTCTCAATTGGAAAAAGTGAAGATAACATTTTAAGATTACAATAACAATAAAACCGCGAATAATATTTTGAGATGATTTTCCCTCTTAAATAGGTATACATATAACAGATGATATATATAATGTACAATACACACAAATCAAATAAATATGGAGTACATTATTTCATCTTGCAATGACAATATAAGCCAAAACTAACTTCCATTAAGTATTCGGGATGGATTATCCCTTTGCAACCCGACATGAATGAGTTCTATTAATTAATCTATATGAATCTGTTAATGGAGTATGTTGAGAGAAACGGAAGAGAGATAATGAGTGATAATAGGCACGAGATTGTTGGCTTATAGTATAGAAATAAACATTCCAAATATTGCATTATTTTAGAAACCCTTACGAATAATGAAATGTTAAAAAGTTAAAACAAACGAGACTTTTTACTATAAACTGTAAACGGTTGTTTTTTTTAATCCCTAATTAACTATTATGAGTTATTTTAAATGTATGCAATACAACTAATATATGAAGTAAATTGTAAAGGCAAATCTCTTGTTTTTTCTATTTTATTTCTTTCAAGAATAGGAGTAGCTATAACATCTAAATTTACATCGTAAATATCATATTATATCGCAATATACAGAGTTATTAGTTGTATTTTGGCCTCTCCTTGTTTTTAGAGTTCTAAAAAATTTATATTCAAACGTTATTGTTTTACATCTATCTTTTTTAAAATACAATTAAAATACACTGATTTCTATAGGTCACGTGATATAAGAATGAAGGTGACTTTTAGAAATAGATCACGCTGTACACTTTTACGTTTTCAATTAGATCTTTTTTCCTGAGTTCATACTGAAAAAATATCTATTAAATAGGCTTTGGCAACAATAAATTGTTTGAAACTATCAAAATACAGTGACGGACGTCAATTATTGTCGAATTTTTTCGTTAAAAATTTGATAAATCTCATTCGTTGTTACATGCCACTTTCAGGCCATGTAACTGGCTTCTAAATATTCCGCAATTTATGCGAATACTAAATAGGAATTTAGGTTGATCCGCCCCTGTCTGCATGAACAATCTAGCGAAGGTGCGAACCGTAGCTGGTGGAATTACTGTCGGTAGGTAAGGTAGGAGTTTCCGGTTGTTGAGGGCAGAGGCCAGGCGAGGGAGTCTGAAGGTAACGGGAAAGGAAGATGGTCGTCTAAGGTTCCATTGGAAAATAATTTTATTTTATTCATCATCCGGGTGGATTTAAGTGTTTTCCATCAACAAATCGAGTTTTTCCATTGCGTAATATTGGAATTTTTGAATGGTATACGTATTTTTGTGGAAACTTGAACCCTTGACGGGATATAGTTGGGACGCCGAGTCGCCGTTTTTTTCCTGTAAGTAGCACGTTTTCGAACGTTTTCATTTCAAACTATGACCTAGTTTTCTTTATTATTCAGTCTCTCCGCACCTCAGTAATCGAAGGCCATTTAGCAGCAAGTTTAGAAGGACCTGAGCATATTTTTACAGTTTGGGAAAGAAACCCTCTGGCAAGAGGTAAGGTTATGTTCGCTTATGTTACATTTGGCTATTTTCTTGGGTGAGTAGTTGCTCATGATGATGTATTGTTTTAGGGTTTTTTTTTACCTCCGAAACTTTTTATCCCGAAGTTCCCCTAACAGAAGTTTCTCGCAAGAGTTTTTGTAGAAATTTTTTTTTGCCCACCACTAGTTTTTTATAAGGGCATTCCACAACATTAGTTAATCATTATCCTGTGGCTGTGAAGAGCTGTGAATGGTGAGACTTCTTGTAACTGGGTAAAGTATCCTCGACTTCTGGAGTCTGGGACTTCATTCGTGCTTCAGCCTTCGGAACCTGCTGCGTCTTCTTGGTTAGGGCAAGTAACATCCGCCCAGAAAGGTATGTGTCGTGTATGTGTCAGTGCCAACATTATGAAACCAGTGGACTGGGTTGTCGCTACCAAATTTTGAGTAAACCGCTATTCAGTTTTGTTATATTAAGTACCTAACGAGCACGCCTTACTTACCGCTTTGTTTATTATAAACAATTTGGTTATATGTATGTATACATATGTTTTGTTCCTATTAATGTACTTGAGTAACGAGTATATTTTATGATATATTATTATGTTTATCGATTACCATTGACCAGTTAGTCAAATTTGTTATAGTCACATTCGCTTCAAGCTCTTGCTGTATTGTTCGTTGCATACTTATATACACATTTAGATATTGTTTGTTTTACATTAAATTTTATACTATTAAGTACACATTTTTCTTTAAAACCCCCTTGTTGCAACCCACGCCTATTTGCTATACGACTAGCCAGGCAGTGTCAGCTCCCACGCATCGTTAGGAGGGCACTTTAAACATTTTTTTTTGTAGCCTAAAAAAAAGGGTAACAGCAAAACACCTTTTGGACCCCTAATCAGGGGCCTGTATCATTTTTTAAAATTATTGTTTTATAGATAGTGAGTCAACGGTTACATTGTAACAATATGGAGTCAATTCTCAAATTATTTTTATATGGCATGCTCACGTAGACGCATATGAAAAGAATTTACGAAGAGTTATATCAACGGTATTATATACCCTGTGCACCAAATTTACAAACCTTCATTAACGTCTTTCTGAAACAGGTACTCTTAATAAAATAACTGTTCTTATAGGTAGACTAACCACGGTGATAACTGTTCAACCAGAGGATGCTGCACTGAATGAAAAGGACATCCTGATACAAGCAAAAGTATAATTGCAAATTTGTTGGATGTTAGTAGTAAGTTAGTATGGACAATCTTAAGAGATCAACAGCTTTATTTAACGGGTACAGGCCCTTTTACCTAGTGATTTTCCTTAGCGTGTAGCATTTTGCGATTGGGTTTCGGAACAGAAAGCAGTATTTCCAGAATTTTTATCTCAAATTCTAGCAAAATTTTGAAGTGCTATCAGGAATTAAAATAATTATATATTTCATGTAAAGAAAATGCTCATGTTGTGCCCGAAAATCACCATCAATATAAATTTTCTGTAAATGTTTGGGTTGGAATAATTGAAGACTATGTAATCGATCCTCATTTTCTTCCAACAAAACTTAATTGTATCAGATATAGGTAAATTTTGGAGTTTAATCCTTTAGAACTCTTAGAAGATGTCCCAATAAGGATTTGACAGCGAATGTACATCAGATTAGGAAGACTAGGAAGTCACTCGTCTAAAAGACCCTAGTTCAGAATATGTAGAATCTGAAGAATCGTATACGAGAAACATGTTGAACAATAAGATACATTCCGGGTATTCTCTAGCGAGTTTGTAGGTCAATGATAAAACGTTTGAATTTGTTCATTTATGTTGTTGGTGTTCACTTCGAACAACTTTTTTAGAATTCAATTTCGGATTTAAATGTTATTTGAATCCCAATTTTTCTGACGCTACTGATAGTTTAAAAACTTATTTATCTCATAATTCTAAATCAAGACACTAAAAATATGATAAGTTTTGCTTTCAGATATATATGTGTTTTTTTTTCTAGCGATAAACAATAAATTATTTCATACATCTCCTACTTTTCAAAATGTCCATAGTTCATTTAAACCCATTTTCCTCATAAACCGTAAATCCTACGTCATTCAACTACAACGACTTTTTCTGTAGTTTTGGTGAAAAAACCTTATTTTGAAAAAATGTGTGTAGAATATACACGAGGGTATTTGATATTCCAAGAATAACAAGCAGACCTACACGTTCATTAGATGTTTTATGCCTGAAATTGGCCATATAATAATCTATTGAGTTTTCTAAACGAATTTAGAAAATATCTTCCATAGCGTTACACTGAAATCATTCTACTCTCAGCGGAAACATATTTTAAAGTACATATCGCCATGTGAGAGGAGATAAGAAACTTATTAGATAAGAAAACGAAACGAAACGTAAACAAAAATGAAGAACTTTAAGTTTCAGTTTATTTTGAAGGCAACTTTAATATAATTTATTACATATTACATTATATAATATTACATTGTAAGTCGTTCCGTTCTTCGCCATGTGTTATACACGGGCCTGTCATACATTTTCTTCAACGTTTTGTAAAAACATAATTTTTTAAAAGATTTAATATATATATTTTTGAACTTTATATTGTCTTTTTCTTGTGTTTCAAAATTCCTTTTCAGGTTAAATTTAAGAAAGTGTTAGTATTTACTGTGTTAGATTTTATAGTGTTACGACGTCCAGTTGGTACCATCAGTGAAGCAGTTAAGCAAAAACGAAACAGTAAGTATAGATTTTTGTATTATTCTGTCTGAAATCAGTCGCTTCGAATCCTTCAGGTGAACATTATAATATCGACTTTAGGAAGGGTAATAAAAGTCCTTCAGACGTGTAAAGATGGATCGTTCACAGTAACACTGAAAATGTTGAAGAAATTTTACATTTAAAGGTTATCTTTATAACAGCTGCTCACCAAATATATCAGTTGATGTTTTCTTAGTCCGCGCACTCTCTAAATCTAGTGAAATTTATTAAGGGACTTGATTGAAATAAATTTGAATGTCTCACGATGTATTGATAATTTACTATATATTTCATCATCAAATATACTGTTATTATTAATTGTTTCCTTGAACAAAATAGTAGATCGTTAGGATAATATATTTCTGCATATGTTAATTGTTTTACAAAGAATTTAATACCAAATTTACTAATTATTGGCAACGTGGCCAATAACTTCTCAATGGAATGTTAACTATTAAGGACTTTTTACTGCCTAGTTGAAAATTTTTATCGTTTGTCGTTTAAACATTATTCTAAATGTTATTATTTATTTCTCTCCTTACTTTGTGTTATGTGAATAAATTGTTGTGAAGCAGAAGTGTTTTTATTTGTTCAACATATTATATTTGTGTATTATTAAAATAATATACTGATAATGGAAACGAAATTTTTGTTATTACATCACACTGCACTCGAATATAACGTAGTTTCCACAAACATCAAAACACTTGAAAACTGCACTCGAATTCACTATTCGACGCAATATATATTTTATATTAACTATATATTTTGTAAATACTAGAAAAATATTATTTCAATGTAAAATGCTCATGTATGTAATGTTTAAAAGGTGCATAATAAATGTTATCAAGAATAAAAGTAAAAATGAACCATTTGCTGCTCTGACAAAGTATGGTTGTCTAAACACTCGTCTAAACATTTATGTAATCTACAATCTACAAACATTTATGTAATATTTTTGCAATTCCCAGACGACATTACAAAGTTACATTATTAATTAATGTTTTTATGTTTAGTGGGATATAACACTACCACCTTATATGGAAATCTAAAGTAGTAATTGGGGACTTAGAGTCTGAAATATTGTGAACTGTATAAGCTCCACTTAGTGATGCAGAAACAGAGAATTCTAACTTTTACAACTTACCTTAAATATGTTATAATATAGGAACACCATAATGATGCATGGAATGTAAAAAGAGGAAAGACTTGAGTAGATGATAAAATCACTATTGTAAAAGAGACACGCATCTGCGACCCGATCAGGGGTATTGTTCAATCCCAGCACGATGGGAGATCCGATAGCAGCTGATATCATCCAAACTAACGCAATTGTCAACCATACTCTTCTTGTGTTCTTGTGTTTGGCATACTTGATTGGTTGCGTTACTGCTATATATCTGGAACAAAATAAAATTTTAAAATTTCTGTGAACCTATGAATAAAAATTAATTTTAGTTCCGCAACCAATGAAGCTCGGTTGATATTTTATTTATAATATTTCACTTTGGTACAAATTTAAATTAATATTTGTTGTAAGTACGTAAAAGATCATTTTACCATCACTTGAAAATGTTTGCAAATAGATTTTCCAACAAGAAAAGCAAATTTCCTTATCCTGTGGGATGTGTTAGTCTGCAGCGAACGCCTCTAATGCAGTTTTGTGTAAACATACACATTATGATAGCTTCTAAAGTACACAATATAGATGGGCGCGTTCGCGAAATGAATTTCGTAATTAATTAATTTCCTTATATGCATCACGAGTTTTTACTCCTATTTGTAATTGTTGCAAACATTGGATCCATATTTGCACGTAATTCAACAACGGTTCACTGCAGACTGTAATTAATATAGAACCAAATGTATACATTGAATTACTGCGAAATTGGACATTGTCAACAGCCTTTATTCGATATAAACATTCAGACATTTTGTTGATATATTTATGTACTAATAATACTAGGCATTTTGACATATGTACAAGTTTCTTGCTTGTTGTAATTTCGTCGACTTAAAACAAATCAACGTACAATATTTTGTACGCACAAAATTATTCCACATTATTGAAGTAAAAAATTGTATAACAAAAATTTAAAAAAAGCTTTTATTGAAATGCTCTAAAAAGTAGAAAATAAACTTTGAAGTAAATGAAACCCGTCATTTTGTTACATTATTTAATTTTTTTATGATATAAAGGCTTGTCGCGAGATTTTTCTTTCTAAAGGAGATTGCTCGCGACAAGCTTTTATATTTAATATATATATATATATATATATATATTAAACACACGTGGTGTATCTTGAGGTTGCAGTCAGAGGTGAAAAGTTTACGGCCACAAAACAGAAAAAGAAAAACTCTTTTGTTACTTTGTCAAGCTTTCGGAAATTATTTATTCCCTTTATCAAGACATTAACTTGAGGTTAAAAGTTAAGGTCACATGTATTATAAAATAGTCGCATTTTTTAACTTAATGTAGACAAATTCATACACAAATTCCTTTACAGGTACACAATTTAAGGTAAACAATTACTGATTATTTAAAATTAAGGATTAAAACCATGATTAAAATAGATATAACAAAATGAACATGAATAACTATCACATGTGAGTGTAGAACTGCGAGTTCTACACTCACATGTGATAGTTATTCATGTTCATTTTGTTATATCTATTTTAATCATGGTTTTAATCCTTAATTTTAAATAATCAGTAATTGTTTACCTTAAATTGTGTACCTGTAAAGGAATTTGTGTATGAATTTGTCTACATTAAGTTAAAAAATGCGACTATTTTATAATACATGTGACCTTAACTTTTAACCTCAAGTTAATGTCTTGATAAAGGGAATAAATAATTTCCGAAAGCTTGACAAAGTAACAAAAGAGTTTTTCTTTTTCTGTTTTGTGGCCGTAAACTTTTCACCTCTGACTGCAACCTCAAGATACACCACGTGTGTTTAATTTGGATTTTCTTAACTAGTCAGTCAAGACTACCCTTCTTCTTTATATATATATATATATATATATATATATATATATATATATATATAATGTAACAAAATGATGGGTTTGATTTACTTCAAAGTTTATTTTCTACTTTTTAGAGCATTTAAATAAAAGCTTTTTTTAAACATACTTTTTTTATATAATTTTATTTTTTACTTTTTGGTTGTTTGATATGCTGTAATCAATCCCCAGATATCGATTTTGAGACGAATCGGATCATAAACGGTAAAGTTGTCCGCCACCTCAAACTAAATTTTTGACTAGAAATTCGTAATTCGTGACCCCGAAACCCCCCAGATATCGATTTCGATCGATTTGGATCTAAATGACAAAAGTCGTCAGCCATATTGGTGCCGCCATTTTGAATTACTAAATTTCGACCAAGAACTCATAATTGGCGATTTCAAAAACTCCCAGATATCGATTTTGAGTCGAATCCGCTCATACGCGATCTTGAAGCCGCCACCTTGTTTTTTTCTTATGTGAAAATGTTAAAGTTACCGGACTTATACACATGTACAAAGTTTCAAAGATCTAGCTTAATTAGAACTAACCAAAATTTGATATAAACAAACTAACTAACAAACAAACATTGTAAGTTTAATAAAAGCTTTTAAAAAGGAATCAACTTCAGCAAAGTTACCTGTTACCTGCAAAATATTATTTTTCGAAGAAGTCGTGGAATGCCTAGAATATTACTAGCTTGCTTGTAACTTTCTTGTAAAAAATATGTCAATTGAAATTTTGAAAAGCGGTAAGATTGAGTAACACGCACATCTTGATTCTAATAATATCTAATATTTAATTTTTAATCTCTGATTTAACGAGAAAGAGTAAAAACTTTAGATTGCTCAAGAAATTCCAAGTACAAAACAAGTAACATATTCTATCCCTATTTTTGACAGTCTTCGAGAAAATGGCGATTGATTATATTATGGATCTTAAATTATTCAATTTGCCCATAAAACAAATGAATTTAGGAAAATAATTATTACGGCCTTTTGGTGAATTAATTTTGATAAAGATAGAATCGAATGAAATGGAATATAGAATAGGATAGGATAGAATAGAATATTTATTGATAGTTTATGATACAGTGTATATATGGTAAGTCAAAGAATACAAAATAGTAGTAAATATTTGTATATATGAGAGAAGAATAAATGGAAAAGTGTATATAACAATTATTATTATCTCTATATTATCTCTAATATTAACATTATAAAAGAAAAGACAATACGTTAAAATTACAATGACACTAGACATTACAATTTGAAAACAAGAAATAATCCACTATGGGATTAAAAAATTTAAGTATAAAAAGTTTTTTGTCATAAAATGCATTAAAAATTAATAATTATTTCATTTTCCTTTTAAATTTATAAAAGTTCGTTATGTTTCTAATTTCGTTAGGCAACACATTGTATAGCAGTATACAGTTATAATATGGGGAATGTTTATATCTTGTTATGGAATGCCTAGGAATCGACAATAATTAGTCGTGTCTCGTATTATATAAATGATTTTCTGATCTTGTTTCAAAGATCTTTATGTTTTACTTGGTGAAGCATAAACATTTTAGTATGTATATACTATACTCGACGTCGTAAGGATTTTCTTGTTTTTAAATATTTCCCGACATACTTCACGAGTTGTAAGTTATAAATTATTATTCTTTTTTGAGCTGTGAATACTCGCTCTCTATCCTTAGCATTTTTCTAATAGATTACATAGTAAGAAATGTGAGGGTAAGCCAATGCATAATATGTTTGTAGCAATTCCCTTTCATACAGTACCTCTTTTAATTGAAGAATAGCAAAATAGGCTTTGTTTAACCTTTTACATACAGAGTCAATGTGTACATCAAAAGATAATTTCATATCTAGGTTAGCTCCCAACAATTTACCTAATTCTGACAAAGTGAGATGGTCATGGATTACTGTAGATGGTAGCCGCCTTTGCAGACCAAAATTCAAACAACCGGTTTTTCTCCCATTTAAGATGAGTCTATTTCTTTGACACCACATTCCTAATTCATTCATAACGCTATGAACTAGCCGTTCTACCTCGGGTGTCGGCAGATACAGTTATTGTGGTGTCATTTGCAAACATAGTTACATATCTACTATTTATATAATAAGACAAGTCATTTACGTAAAGTAGAAAAAGAAATTGACCAAGCACGGAGCCTCGCAGAACTCCAAGGTTTAAATTTTTTACTGCAGAAAATTTATTATTTAATTTGTCTCTTAATGTTCTTCCGACCATGTAAGACATAACCCAATTCAATATGTTTCCTCGGAACCCATGTTATATAATTTAACTTTTAACTAGCCTTTATTGGCCGTATCAAACAACTTAATTTCCGGTTGAAGTGAAAAAACTATAAAAAATTACTTTCAGATTCAAATTACTTTGATACATTTAATTGGACATACTGTATTGAACCTTAAATTTACATTTGGTGGTGAGGTACGGTCATCGGTTTGGCACTTGAATGGGTTACCGGTATCGCATTTTGCCACCCTGGTTGAGTGGTAGAGTAGCTGTACCTAAGTTCCGAGATGACGTAAAAATAAATAAGATATTAAAATAAGATATAAAAATTCTCTAACATTTGTAAATATTTTACTTTCCTAGTGGTCTGTGTTTCAACTTAGTAGTTTTTGGCAAATAGATAATTATTTTCTCAACATTTATTTAACGTCGGCCTATTTCCGCTACTGAGGCCTAGCACCGACGCCTGTAAACGAGCTACCCCCAACCAGGAATGTAGCCGAACCTCTTCTTTTTCGAAGAGTAAGGTTCTTTTACTTGCCTAATATTTAATGGACAAGGGACGGCTTTACATCCGCTCCGAAGGATGGTATATCCACTACACAATCCTCACCTAAGATTGCATAGCTTCCGCGCATACACTGATATACAAGCCACTAGAAGATGTGAGGCGAGGACGCGGTTTCCCTTGAAACGTACACTCAACTAAGTACTAATCGCGTCTGACGTTACTTTACATCACATATCTAAATATGTACATTGTACATAGTAAAGACGCACCTAGTTCGCCCCCTAACATACACAATTAAATATTCACTTGCACTTTGTGATATTTACATTACAGGTGGACACGTCCTTGGATAACTCTAAGGTATCTGTATTTGGTTTTATAAATCCTTGTACCTAACATACACAATTAAATATTCACTTGCACTTTGTGATATTTACATTACAGGTGGACACGTTCTTGGATGATGGAGGTGCCTGCATTTGGTTTTATAAATCCTTGTATAAAAATCTTGAAAACGTTAATCTCAAATTATAAGGACTTTATTCTTTTGATATAGTTTGTCACGTTGCTCACACATTTGGTATTAGTGACTTCTGCTGACTTATTTTGAGCTTCTGAAGTATACCTAGTTTCTTTTTAGGGTTCTTTTGGAAACAGGATCAAGTTCGTTGTTCATTTTCTGTTCTTCTTTATGACTGACTAAACTTATTTACTTAAGTAAAGTAATATGTTTTATTGCATGGACAGCCGTTCCCATTTGTGTTTGTATATTGGTTTATTCGTATAGATAATTGTATCGTGATTTTTGTGGATATTTTTTTATATGAATTGTTATCTAAAATAAACAAATCCGTATTTGTAGAAACACTCTTTAAAATTTTGATTGCATTTGTTTGTATACTTGAAGTTCCTGTTTTTTTATTTTGAATTTTTATCGATACCTTTTAGTGGATTTTGTGAGTCGGACGAATATGTAAATATTTTCTGACGCGACCAGACCACCTTTCCCGTTTTCGAGGATGCTAAAAACGATGGTGGTGGGCAAAATTCTTTTGAAGCATGCACAACCCCCCAAACGGCCAAAAAACACCCTCAAATTGGGGTGAAACGCAAAAGAACCTCCGTCAGACAAACACCGGTATATCCCCGGTTTTAAGGATGATGAGACCGACGTCAGCCTTGAAAATCATCCCGATGCAAACTCACCTCTATAAACAGCCAAAAGCATCCCGGAAAAGGGATTGAAATGCGAAGGAGCGGGCTACCGTTAGACAGACACCGGTTTATCCCCATTTTCGAGGATGCTGAGACCGACGCCAGCCTTGAAAATCTCACCTGAGATGAGTCCATCTATCAAACGGCAAAAAAAAGTTACTTTGAAGGATGTCTGTGTACGCGAAGTATAGGAGATGCAAGGAAATCATTTATTCTTTCATACTGCATGCAACTAATATGTCTCTGGATTAAATGTTAAACAGAAAAAATCGGCGTACACTGCGTCTGTAGGGTTGACGTGGAAAAAACATGTATACAGAACTGCACATAGATTTTATTTATAACATTAGATCGGCCCTAACACTTTTATAAATGAACACAGTGACTTATTTACTACATATAAAATTCGAAATAACTTATGTAATCTTATTAATACAAGGAAAAATACAACCATTATTAATCAAGTCCATTATATCTATATATTGATTAAGTCGATTTAATATAGAACTCTTACAAGTGGGGTTACAGATTTGATTTTCATCGAAGTGAACGTCACACCCCTCAACGTTAGAGGATTGATTCATTTACCCCTTTCTCCGGGGTGTTTTTGGCTGTTTGGTGCGTGGGTTTTACATCGGGGATGATATTCAAGGCTGGCGTCGGTCGCAGCATCCTTAAAAACGGAAATAAACCAATGTTTCTCGGACAGAAGTCCGCTTCTTCGCGTTTCACCCCCTTTTCCGGGTTTTTTTCGCTGTTTGGGGGGTGGATTTGCTTCGGGGATGATATTCAAGGCTGACGTCGGTCTCAGCATCCTCGAAAATGGGGACAAACTAATGTTTGTCGGACGGAAGTCCGCACCTTCGGGTTTCACCCCAATTTGGAGGTGTTTTATGGCCGTTTGGGGGTTGTGCATGCTTAAAAAGAATTTTACCCACCACCATCGTTTTCAGCATCCTCGAAAACGGGTGGGGGAGGTGGTCTGGTAGCGTCAGAAAATACTTATGTTTCTCGGTTTCTTTTCCGACACAAAATCCACTATTTAGTGCTTCTCTGTAAATAGCAAGATCAGGGTAAGTTTTTCCTGGGACTTAATTGTTTCAGTCATTTCCTTCCCACAAATAGATATATCAGCAACATACAATTTTTATATAAAGGGTGCAAGAATGATTATAAATTTCTCCCCCGAAATTTGAAACACTCTTTGGGTTGCACCAGCCACAGCATTGGGTGTCTACTACAATCATGCTGTAGTCCTATCTTACCATGAACAATTTATTTTTTGATTCACGTCATTATCGCTGTTTTCAAATGAGACACAGTCAGAACTATAGTACTTCAAATAAAAGTAGTTGAAAAATAGTATTTGAATTACTTTTCGTATTTTAAATACTGTATTTGAAGAGTACACCCGGTATTTGGTACTTCAATTACTCTGCCAAAGTACTTGCATTTGGTTAATAATTTATAGTACTTGAAATATGTTTTTTGATATTTCAAAGTCCTTGTAGTTTCATGTTTTAGATATTTTAAAAAACAGGAATTTGGTTTACAAATTTCACTAAGAAGTTGTTACTGCATAGCTGTTATTATTCAGTAATCAATGTTAACGTTACGTGTGTCGAGAGTAGACGTCTCGTGGATATATCTTTCGTGATTTGTGGTGTGCCGTATCGTGCCACTGTGATTCTGTATTTTAGAGGTAACTTAGATAAATATTCAAATAAGCATATTATATTCACATCACAACTAAAAATGTTTTCTTAACCACCTTTCAAGTTATCGGAGTAACCCCCTAGAACGTCTTAAGTATTTTGTGCTAGGTAAAGAGAGACGAGGCCCTACAGTTTATCGTGAAGTCCGAACCACTCTTGGGACATTTTTATTATTAAACATTGTTTCGCCTTACTAATATTATATGATATTAAATATTTAAATATTGATAAATAATTATATAATATTATTGGAAATATTCATTGAGAATGAAACTTAAACATTCATTCATAAAATATTTTGTGGCTGGTAATTTTCTCGAGCATCTGCTGTGTGATCCAATTCTTTATTTCTCTATAGGCATATAGCTATAAAGAGTAGGTGTATTAACAGACTCCACAATAATGGATATTTTACAGTATTTTCATTTTCCAAACATTCCAATTTAATTTTTGGCTAGTATTTGTATAGTAGTATTCTTAGATTAGATTTTTAGCGTAATTATACATATGTACATAAAGAGGTAATTCCTTTTTTTGATTTCATGAATTAATGTCTAAGCTTGTATAATTCTCAATGAATATTTTCAATTACATACCACCATACATAATTTCATTAAAAAAACAATAATATTATGTTATGTATTGACAGTGATTTTGATTTTTTATTTATAGTGATTGCTTTTCAATATTAATAATAATAATAATAATAGCCGGAGGGGCTGACTTCCATCTATCAAGCCTTTGGTGAGTAGCGCCACCACTTACTCCAGCTGGGATGCACCCGGGAGGGGAAAGCGTCTTCCCCTTTGGTGTCGGTCGTGGGCCTGCTGGATTAACCACTTTAACCACTCATAGGTCCTATACTTTGGCTCAAGCAGGCCGAAGACATAACCCCCACGATCGACTTAGTGAGGATAGGGGTCAAGGGGCCAACCGGACAGACCACCCGTTGACGGCATTGGCAATGAACAAGGACGCTTTGAGTGGACAGATGAACTGAGGGATTAGCTTCTGCATTGCTATGAAAGCAGTGAGTCTGCGCGGAGGGGATGCATGGCGCGGATGTATGCTCCATGGTGTGAGAGGCTACCAGAGCATAGCGCCTTCAAGCCACAAAATCTGCGTGACTATGTATCCTACCTTCGTAGTAGGGGCTACGTGAGGGCTGCTCCTGGACCGGTGAATGGCATTCACCGGTCGAGGACGTAGTTCTCCTCGTTCCGTCAAGACCAGAGGGCTTCAGTACCAGACGGGGGTTACAACACATAAAAACCCCCGGACCACAAGACCTGGCCAGAGTGAATGAAGAATTTAGGGCAGTGCTACCAGAACGGGCTGACCTCTGGCACATAAACTGTGCCCTGTATGCCGCTGTTCAACGCTTTTCTCGGGTGGAGAGGTGAAACACTGCTTCCCCACAGGAGAGGGCGGAGTGGCGCATACAAAAGATGGAAGCCAAGATCCGGTCGGCGAGGCAACATGCATCCCCTATCCATGTGTGATGGACTATATGGCGGCCAACAGGCGCCTAAAATGCGTCGATTAGCCACCAACTTAAGACGCGCCCATCACACACTCGATGAGGTAGTGCTGCGAACCACCGACAGGATACGGATGCTAATGACTTGCAAAAAGTCACTAGTGAGGCGGGCGAGAGGGTTTGAGGAAAATAAACTGTTCTGTCAAAAGCCTTCGCGCCTTTTCCAACTGCCTCCGCGTGTTGTAGATAATCCCCCGACTGTAGATCCGGTGGAGATCTTCTGAAAAGCGCTGTACGAGGAGAGGCTTCCACTCAACCGAGATTCTTCGGCACACTTTGAAGCCTTTTGTCAAATGTTTCAGCAACCACAGGCAGTGAAGTGTGCCAATAAAAAATCCCAGAAGAGGTTCGCAGGGATCTTGAGGGCTCTAAGAACTTTGCTGCTCCAAGCCCCGATGGGATAAATAACTTTTGGTGGAAAAAGTTATCGAGCACCCACCACCATTTGGCCAGAATTTTTAATTCTTGGTTGAATGGGGAGCAGCAAATTCCTTCTTGGGTTGTTGAGGGACGAACGGTGCTGATCCCCAAGAACGAAAATTTGTCCAACCCAAAGAACTACAGACCGATAACTTGCCTAAACGCATGTTACAAGGTGTTTACACGGATTTTGTACATGCGGGTGCTCCACGCAGTTGAACCGGTTATATATGAGTAACGAGGGTCGAAGAGAGGTGTCGCTGGCTACAAAGAGGATCTACTGATCGACAGATGTGTCACGCAAGCGGAACCTCTCTATGGCCTGGATCGACTACCGCAAGGCATTTGACATGACATTGCATGAACTCATTGTTCACTTGCTCCGATGCCCTGTGGTACTCGGTCCCGTAGTGAGATGTATTGAAGAACTGATGCCGCCCCGGAGGACTTGCTGCACCATAACATCGGGTAACGATAGAGTCCAAACAGAGTCGATAACATTAAGGGAGTATTTCAGGGAGATTTCCTCAAGATGGCTGAGGAAATTTTGCATCTCACTACTGCCATTGTCTGTCTCGCTCCGGAAAATCCGTGGCTACAACTGCGGTACACCTGGCGATAGGAGGCTTAAGGTCACCCATCTATTTCATATGGATGACCTTAAACTTTATGCCTTCTCAGAAAGGGATCTCCAACAATCCCTCAGGGTGGTACGAGTACACGCAAGCTGTCGGTATGCAGTTCGGGTTGGACAAATGCGTACTGATCCATCTCAAGACAGGACGATGCGGTGACCATGGAGAGGACGTGCAGCTCGTGGATGGAAGCATCTTACACCATCTTGATGCCGGAGAGTCGTACACTTACTTGGATGTCGAGCAACGCTCCACCCAAAAAGAGAAAAGTGTCTTCAGAACTGTAGGGGAAGAACAAGGTGTCTGCTACAAATATGCTTGCCGTTCCGATCCTTTTCTATTCTTTCGGAGTAGTGAAATGGACTAGAGAAGAGCTGCGTCAACTCGATGTAGTTACTCGCAAGAAGATGCATCTCAATAAAAGCTTGCATTCTAAATCGTCCGTTCCACGGTTATATCTGCCACAAGATCGGGATGGCCGTGGACTCATGAGCTTGGAGAATTTCCATAGCAGGATGGCTCTGGATGGAGCATGTAAGCATCATGAGTTTGGATCCCCTCCTCTGCATGGTACGAGACCATGAAAATGCAGAGATAGGAGCTTTTCTCTTTAAGGCAGCACAGAGAGCAGCCGATGAACTTGGTCTCATCTTCGACGTCGAGCGGGTAAACCCCGACTCTGTCACAGAGTTGGAACTCGTTCGACTAAAAGCCCACATTAGAGCTGCAGAATACAACATCCTTCTGCAGCTCGATAAGGATAAGCCATTGCACGGAGTCTTCTATAGAAATATAGAAGACCTCGACTTATCCGAAAGGCTCACTTTCACCTTATTAAGGTCAGCCGGGCTGAAGTCCGAGACCGAGGAATTCATAATGGTTTGCCAGGATGGTGTAGTTAGGCCCTCGTCTATCGAAGTCGTGTCATGGATATGGAGGTCCCTGATGCCAGCTGCAGGGCCTGCCGCTGGACGCCGGAGACTGTAATGCACTTACTGTCGGCTTGCCCGATATACGCAGTCTCGGCCTATATTCACAGACATGACGCAGCATTACTTTACTATCATCTAAGTCACTCGTATGTGACAAACGAAACACCAGTGCTGCCTTACGTTCCGTGGGATATTGAGTCCGTTGTGGGAATGAGAAGTATCTAATTTATTGGAACTACTCGTTTCCCACCGTCATACAAATACAAGCCAACAAACCTGACATAGTACTCCTCGATCACCAACTCAAGATAATGTATGTCGTGAAGTTCTCAGTCTCCGCTGAGAGCAACATTGTCTTAAAAGAGGAGGAAAAACGGACAAAATATCGAGATTTGCTCTTCGAACGCCGCAGGCTTTATCCAGGCCATTCTGTTAAAATAGTGGTACTGATTATAGGAGCCCTCGGTAGAAAGAGACAGACGCTGCTTTCAGATCATACCGGCATGCCGAGATTCGGCAGTGATCTTAGCCGGCAGAATTCAGAAGGCTGTCATCCTTGGTTCATTGCGTCTAATCAGGGCACACAATTCACGGACTCGGTAGTCACTCACCCCACGGGCGAGCTGGCTTTTAGTAAATAATAACAATAATAGTGTCTTTACTTGGCGGAGTTCAGTCAGAAAGATTGCTCTTACACTTTTACTTAAAGTACCACTATCTTACTAAATTTTTAATTATTGCTTATTTGTTGTCAAGCATACCATCATGCCACACGACTTGTCCACTTGGTGTTGCTAATGCTGCTGTTAGTTATTGCAAACACAATACGAGCTGAGTTAATAATGTTTAAAATAGGTATTACACTACAATTATTACAAAATAGGAGCTTATATGAGTTGTGTGTGTGTGTGTGTGTGCGTGTGTGTGTGTGTGTGTGTGTATGTGTGAGAGAGAGAGAGAGAGAGAGATCCGATAAGGAACTATTTATTATTTTTGGCCATAACTTTTGTTTATTATATATATTGGTAAAAATTGTTAGAGTACTTGAAATATTTGGGTACTTGAAATACTGAGTAATTGAAGTAGTTTGAGATTTGAAGTACCTAGCTTAATGTATTTAAAATAATCTGAAATATTTGAAATACGGTACTTTCGACGAGTATTTGGTATTTGAATTACCTTGCTTCAGGTTATAGTATAGTCTAGTATACTTTAACTTGGCGTGTGTATGTATGAGTTAATATTTCCGTACAATTTCATTTTCTCCCATCTTGTACACAAAGTTAAAGCAATAGTCCAGAAACATTGTCTACGTGGACAATATTTCTGGATCTTTGTGTACAAGAGAAAACGAAATCGTATGGAAATATTAACTCATACATACACACGCCAAGTTAAAGTATACTAGACTATACTTGGGAATTGGAGTAGCAAGTACTTTGTCAGGTACTTGGTATTTGGTGCTTCAAGTACTTTCATTGGGTATTTTCAACAGTTCTGGACGCAGTTAAACATCAAACACTAATTTAAAATTTTATATTAAAAATTTAAGATCTTAAACTAGGTAGGTCACGAAAAAATAAATAACAGATTCGTCAAAGTCACAAACTGCCATTTTCGTTTAATTTTCTCAAGGGTTCTCTACATAAAGTTTTTAGATAGTAAATTATTGTAATGGAGCGACATATGAGAATAATGACGAATATGGTAACATTATTGCATTGGCTGAGGACGGATTAAGCTACCGTGCCATAGCTTGGAGATTGGAAGTCTCTCAAAAATCAATATCCCGTGTTATTCAAAATTTTGAAGAAATCAACGATCGAAGCAGACGCCATGGACAACGAAGACATCGAAGAACAACTGCGATCCATGATTGTTTTATTCTATTGCGTGCCTTAAGAGAACGCTTCGTAAAAGCAAAAAATCTCCAGGTTGAACTTAATGCTACTCATAATGTGCAAACAAGTGTGTTTACCGTAACGAGACATCTTGTGGAACAGAATTAGAGCTTCAGAGTTCCAGAAGCTGGATCGAGGTTAAACGTAAATCATTGTAGAATAAAACTGCAATTCGCCAAACAACGCGTGGACTGGAATCTCGAAAATTCGGAGCATCTCTTGTTCACAGGCAAATTCAGGTATTATCTATTCATCATCGGTCGACAACCAAATGAGCGTTTTCTACAGTGCAAGATTCATGAAACCACGCTATTTAATGGAAATTCTATAATGGTTTTGGGAAGAATATCCTTGACAGCTCGAACAAAACTCATCTGTCTACGTGGAGGTTCTATGGTAGTGTACGATATATTGAGGACATTTTATCCGAAATGTTGTTCCTTTCGTCCCTTATATCGGCAATAATTTCTTGCTGATGTAGGACAACTCAAGGTCTTACGCCACTCATATAGTGCAACAGCACTTACATAAGCCGGACATTGAGACTAGTCTGGTCTGCAAATATCCAAAGTAATATGGGTAGACGAATTAGAAACCATTACTTACTTGCCTACCTCGGTGACGTAGAACATATTCTTCGAGGAATATGGAACGGCATTGATCAAGTAGAGCCGGAAATACGCGATATTGACTTTCTTCGTTGTTTTTTTTATTGATTTTATTCTTACATCATCCCATTGATAATTTTTATTGTTTTTGTTGTTTTGTTTAAGTTCTTAAATTTAATCGCCTATACCTTTGAGGAATTTCGAGAGCATTCAAATAATTCTACGGAAAATATTATAAATTTGGAATTCATTAACTTTTAAAGGATTATATCTTCCGTCGGTAGTATAATTTATCTGAATTATCTTGTTAAGTTGCTAAAATACAACAGACATACGTAATCACCTTCATAATGGTATATGATTTCTGTTCATTATTTTAAATAACAAATCTTTTATATACAAACGTGGATTTAATTGTCGCTTCATCGTCGTGCTTCGTGAAACATTATACTCATTTGTGAATTTAAATTGGCATTACTAATGAAAATTAGACGTGAAAAGGATGTAAATTAACGAATATAATTTGTGATATAATCTCATTTTAAAATCTTATTTAACATATATTCAAAATGTAATTATCTTCCATATAGAAAGTATGTCGAGTTGTACATAAATTGCAAAATAAAAATTAGTTCTTTGAGACTGTGAACGTGACTTAATTTAGTTTAACTTCAAGCCTGCAACACTGAATATGCAGTAAAAACTTCAGCAATACTGACGGTAGATGGAATTGGTTAATTTCTTTTTAGTTACTAAAACAAAATGTCTAAAATATTTTCCTTTGTGCATAATTAATGTCACTGGCATAAATAAAATGCAATGAATTATTTTTTAGCAGAAAGTTAATTCAATAATAAAAATTTGTATTTGTTGTTTGCTGAATTTGCTGTTTTACACGATGGATAACTACCAAACGAGTGGTGTTATTTGACAAAAGAACTAAGTACGAATTATGTATGACAATACAAGATACGTAAGACTGAACATGCTATGTTAAATTTCGAAACTTCACATAGTTTTTCACATATTGTTGTATTTATTATCTTGAAATGCGTACAGCGAGTAACTTCTGAGAGTGTAACACTTATATAACTTTTTAATTTTTATCCAATTTCAACCAAATTTGCAACAAAGATGGAACACATCAGGGTCTACATTTAGCGAAAAACCATTCGCTCTATTCAAGTACAAAGCTCTCTGTGATATCAAAATAAATGAAAAAGTAATAAAATTATTGGACAATTTTACTAATAAAAGGAGTTATCCAAGAAACTTAAATACAAAGTAACAAAACTTAACAAAAATGTTCTGGAACAATTTCGTTTGAAATAAAACGTGAACTGACAATCACTTATCAAGTAATTTGTAAGTTCTTTTTGATTTTGCGTTTCTACGTACTTTTAACAAAATTTCAGTGTTCCTTATTTTTGATCAACCTATATATATTTAAACTTTTTAAACAATTCTACGCAACTTTTATTGGCACAATTTTTCGATAAAAAACGAATAATATACAGGGTTACTGGTAATTCAATACATTCCTTTGGAGATGTGATGGGGCATGATCTAAGAAGTAAATTTAGCCCTAACATATATTATGCAAAACTCAATAGTTTTTGAGATATTTAATTTTTTTTGTTTTTCTCAAAAAGTAGATCTTAATGTCCTAAAAGTTAATTTTCGAAAAATCTATTTGACATTTTTAAATTTTTTTTTACTGGATTACTTGTCCAATATTATAGATATCCGTTTGGAATGAAAAATATCTGGAAACATTTCGATCATGTGAACATCTGAAATAAAAACTTTAAAAAAATTTTTTTTTAATCAGCTATGAAATTTACCTATTAGGTTTTTTCAAAAAAATATTAACGTAACACGCGTATAAATTATTATAAAAACTGCCTTATTTCAATAGCTATCTAACAAGGTACAAATGTTCAATGTACCCTTAATAGTTCTAAGAAAATACTAGTAAAAATAACACAAGTAGTACGAATTTTATTTTTAGATAAACATTAAAAAACATTTTAAAAGTAGAGTTTAATTCTTCATTAATTTCAAAGTTGCACTTTATTTTTTATATGTCTTGCTCAAAATGGGAGCCCCTATTCCGTATACAGATACGGCAGCGTCTTCTTATTTCCGTCCTTGTTACTCTGGTTGTCAGATTATGCTTTATGTGTTGGGCAGCATCGACTATCCTTTGTCTAAGGTTTTCTATAGTATTGACTGGTGTGGCATATACCATCTCCTTCATATGACCCCATACGTAATAATCGAGGGGTGTTAAGTCAGGGCTTCGTGCTGGCCAAGGTATTGGCCGCTCTTCCAATCCAACGGTTAGGGAAACGTTGATCAAGTAACTGTCCTACTGTCAGCCGATAATGTGCTGGACAACCGTCGTTCTGAAACATCATTCGCTGTCTGATGGCGAGAGGAACATCTTCTAAAATCGCCGCCAGATCATTTCTTAAAAAAATTTCATAGATTTCCCCGTTTAAATTTTGAGGAAGAAAGTGTGGCCCTATTAAATAGTGGCCAATGACTCCCATCCACACATTAATAGAAAACTTCATTTGGAAACTAGTTTCACGTGTTAACTTGGGATTTTCGTCTGCCCAATAATGTAGGTTGTGGAAATTTGTTATACCCTCGCGATTAAATTTCGACTCGTCCGTCCATATAATACTTGTTAAACAATTTGCACTTTCTGCATCTGAATTTAACATAAAGCGGCAGAATTCCACTCACCTTCCTAAAAGCCTTGGACAGGGGTATAGTGGTAAGGATGACATCCAACTCTACCTATCGTAGATCAAACTTTCCATTGTGACGCTCCGGTTAGTCTTCCGACTTTATTAGTTGAAATAGTTGGGTCTTCCTCAAAATACCTCAATATTTCTTCCTCATCATCTGGTTCATAAACGGGAGGAGCACCAGCGTCACTTCTACATTTCACGGAGCCAGTTTCAGCGATATTTCGATATGCCGTACTGAATACACGTGCATTTGGTAAGCGGCGGTTAGGGTACCAAAGACCATATTCTCGGCGAGCTTCAGCAGCGTTGCCGCCACAGTATCCATAGACAAACAAGATATCAGCGTATTCTGCGTTGGCATACGCGGCCATGGCAGAGAAAATACAATAACAACAACTACGAGCAAAATCAAAATCTTTGATAACTAATTTAACAAGACCAACAAACTTAAGGGACACGGAGATAAGAATGTCAGTTAATGACATATATGCACAAACGTCAAAGTCAAGGACTGACTGACTTAAAATGAAAATGAACGATTAGTCGTTTAATAAATTCCGCCACCAGCATTATCTTTACTAATTTTTTATTAGAACTATCAAGGGTACATTAAACATTTCTACCTAGTTAGATAGCTATTGAAATAAGGAAGTTTTTATAATAATTTGTACGCGTGCTATATTAATATTTTTTTGAAAAAACCTAATACGTAAATTTCATAACTGATTTAAAAAAAATTTTTTACAAGTTTTTATTTCAAATGTTCACATGATCGAAATGTTTCCGGATATTTTTCATTCCAAACGGATATCTATAATATTGGACAAGTAATCCAGTAAAAAAAAATTTAAAAATGTCAAGTAGATTTTTCGTAAATTAACTTTTAAGACATTAAGATCTACTTTTTTGAGAAAAATAAAAAATTGAAATATCTCAAAAACTATTGAGTTTTGCATAATGTATGTTAGGGTTAGATTTACTCCTTAGCTTATGCCCCATCACATCTCCAAAGGAATGTATCGAATTACCAGTAACCCTGTATATCTATTTTTCTATATATTTTGGAATCGCAGACAGCTTTGTATTTGATGAGGTCGAATAGATTTTGCTATAAAAACACCATAATATGTTTTATCTTTGTGGAAAGTTGGGCTCAAGTTGGATCAAAATATAAGAATGATCTCTTAAGTATAACGTAAAAACACACTCCTTATGCACATCTCGAGTAGTAGTTCCCAAGATGCCATACATGAGTTATAAACAGGCGACCCTGGAATCTACCGTGGATATTCCGGGATTTGGCTGCCCACGGGACATCTCACAGCAGTTTCAGGATATCCACAGGATATCCTGAATGTCCGCGACAGATATCTTAGGGACAGTACTGGATGGTTCTTTGCTAGTAGTTGCATTTTTAATCTTTTCTTCGGGAAGTATTTAAACAAGTATTTTTTAATTCGATAAATATACAGGGTGGGGCAATAGTGTGTCGGACCTCGATATCTCGAGTTTTACGATAGCTAGAAATTTTAAAAAAATTGCAAGTAAACTAGATAATAAAGTCTATAACTGGAAATTATTTTCGAACATATAGGGCGAGCCAAGACGAAATTACAGGACCAAGTGCCTTTTTTTAATGGAATGCTGTGTATATCAATACATTTTTTGAAGCCTATTTCTGGGCTCTATTTATTCCTATATTAGCATTGAATATCTCCCAATCTCTTGGATATAATGAATTTTTTTGTTGAAATAATGCAATCTGCAGATGGATATTAAATAAATCACCACAGTCATAATTACGGGATTTAAGAAAAACTTAAGTGAATACCAATTACGAGATATCTAATTAATGTTTTTGAATCATTTTCATTTCCTAAAAATGCACAGGGTGGTCAAAAATTATTTTTCAATTAAGAACATTTTAAATTGAATTTTCTCGATTTTTTCAAATGGAACACTCTGTATATTTTTCGACGATGTGATGTAGAAATGAAAAACGAACATTTTTTTGTAAGTACTTCCCTATCACTAATTGCATCCATCTTCGTTTTATAAATAAATATGTGTTTATTTTTCAATTAAGAACATTTTAAATTGAATTTTCTCAATTTTTTCAAATGGAATAACATTTCTTTAAAGTACTTCCCTGTGGCTAATTCCAACCATTTTCGTTTTATAAATAAATAAGTGTCAAATTAAAGAATAAACTTTAAAAAAGAGGTTCCCTCAAATAATTCATTAGACAAATTTATAATAGGTGTTCGATGTGTTGCCCATTTTGATTGACACACGTCTTTATTCAATTTTGAAATGAGGCCATTTAGTGGGACCATTTCTTCCAATTCATTGAAATGAGTAAATAGTATTTAACCGGTCCTTTACTGTAATGTTTGTTTGTATATTTTTTTGCTGCTTTCGTTATTCGACAAGCAATAAAACCTCAGTTTGGTATAAATTGTGATCATTTATCACACTTATCGGTCGTTACAATTTGTATTGAATTTAAAATATTTGGAATTTTACAATATGAATTTTAATAAAGCGGAATTTGTAGACATAACTTTTGTTTTGGGCGAGTCAGACAGAAATTCTTTAATAGAATTTATCACCAACGTTATCCTGAAAGAAGAAATCCTGATGTTAGCAGCTTCCAAAACCTTTTCGATAGATTTCTGGAAACTGGAAATGTCGAAAATAAAAAAAGTTAAAGAATAAAACATGTTGTGAATAAAGAAAATGAGTTTTCTGTGGTGCTGGCAACGGTTGAGAATCCCCATGTTAGTCAAAGAGAAGTGAACTCATTAGTAGGAATAAGTAGGGCGGCGGTAGGTCAGTGTGTTAAAGCGTCTGGTAGCAAACTGAGTTGCCTAGCGAAGTGGGTTCGATTCCCGCAAGGCGAAGCAATTTTTCATTAAAAAAAATGCCCCAAGAGTGGTTCGGAGTCCACATTAAACTGTAGGGCCTCGTCTCTCTTTACCTAGCACAAAATCCTTGAGATATTCCATGGGGTTACTTCGGTAACTTGAGAGGCGGTTAAGAAAACATTTAAAAACATTTTAAGTAGACGGTCTGTGGGTCGAATCTTAAAAATAAATAAGTTGAATGCATATTATATTCAAATGCACCAGGAATTATCTGATGACGATTTTCAAAAGCCCCAACAATTTTGTAATTGGGCCAGAGGTGAAAACTACATGATGTCAACTGTGTGGTTTCAGCAAGATGATGCTCCACCACATTATTTAAATGCAGTTAGACACCACTTAAATAATACCTACCCTAATCAATGGATTGGAAGAAATGGACCCACTAAATGGCCTGTTAGATCTCCATAACTCACAAAAATGGATTTCTTTTTAAGGGGATACGTGAAGGAAATTGTTTCTAGAGATACACCAACAACAGTACAAAATATGAAGGAAAGAATAATAACTGCCTTTACATCTATTACTCCGGCAGTTATAGGAACAGTGGGAACTTCATTTCAAAAGCGCATAGAGATGTGTGTCAATCAAAATGGGCAACATGTGGAACATTTATTATAATTTTTTCTACTGAGTTATTTGAAGAAACCTCTTTTTTACGTTTATTTTGGAATTTTGACATTATTGCTCAATAATACGAAGTTGGTTGCAATTAGCCCTAGGGAAGTACTTACAAAAAAATGTTCGTTTTTCATTTCATCGTCTGGAAATATACTGGGTGTTTCATTTGAAAAAATTGAGAAAATTCAATTTAAAATGTTCATTAATCGTTCTCTTCATAATGAAGTCTCATGGGTGCTAAATTCATTTAGATTTATTTTAATTGCTAATTGCCATCATGTAAAAACCACATTCGACTTCAAACCTCCCAGGGTACATCTTCAAGAAGACCAGGAAGGTCATTACAGAGAAACTGCAGATATTGCAAACCATCCATCCGATTTGGCAATATGATGGACCAATTAGTCCCTGCTCACCCGTTTAAAGAGAACCGATGTCGAAAGTGATTACGAACTACTGCATGAGAATTCTCAATGGCCCAAACGTGGCATATTATGTAGATTGGCTATACTATTACGCGTAAAAATAGCTTCTCAAGTGGCCAAGACATCGGCTGTAAATCGGGCATTTCGAGATTTTTTTTGCAACAACCATGTCGTCCTTCAATTAAGTAGAAGTCAATAAATTACTATTTTCTAAATTTTCATTAATTTGTAACTTTAACAATTTGTATGTTTTTCTGTGTTGGTCTTTTATTACTTTTTCTTCAAGAAACCGACTTCTTATTTAAAGGTGCATGTATAGTTAACATTTTTCGGGTAAGTTGCGTTACACCCTGTATAAACAGAAATAAAGAGAAAATCAAAATAATGTTTAGGTATTTTGTGGCCATAAATAATTTTAATATCTTCCCAAGTAAACAGTACTCAATATCTTCCCAAGTAAACAGTACTCAAAAGTCAAACAGAACTCTTAATTAATCAAATCTAAGCCAACAAGATAATCAAATATTTACGTAACAGTCATCTTAAGTTTCCCTTTACTTATCACTGTAATGATTCACACGACTCTGATATTGCTAATCGGCATGTCAGCCTAGTGGGGAAATAGGAATCGAATTAAGGATAAAAATAGCAACGGATTCTTTTTAAAAATATTGATTTCAAATTTGTATTTAGTTTAGTAAAAAAGTAGAGATAAATTTTTACACAATACAGAAACATCAGGGATTAACTGAAACTAACTTGAACAGCAGAATTGAATTTTGAGCACAAATAATGGGCATTATTGTCTGTAAGCAAATATTTCTGGAATGAATATATCCATACGACAAAAGTGCACTCACCTTATGTCAATGGGCAGAACTGCCATCATTGGGCTTACGATAACCTATAGCGGATGTGGATAAACCCATACGCTGTACACAAAAAGTGCGATTATGAGATATTTGTTTATCGAGTTAGAGAGAGAACATTCTGCAATAGTCTTGATGTACAAACATGTTTCGGAACAATAGCATCGCCTAAAATTTTTGTATTTGAAATGTGTGCTTACACTAACTATACTTGCTGTACTCAACTCCTGAGAATCTGAGTCGCTTCTGACAGAGATATATCATTAAAACCATACGTAATTACGCAAGCTGGTTTGCTATCAAACAATAAGAACAATAGGAATATCACCTGTTGGTCGTCACTTGATTAAACATCGCATTGTAATGAATAGACCCCTACGCGATGTTTTAGAGGTGTCGGTGTGTGACTACGAGATTCCGAGACATAGAGCACCCAATTCAACCTCTACTCAATCCCTAATCAACTCAGGCCATCATCACAGTCAATTGGCGGACGAATTTTAGGCTTTATTTTTGGCATAATTTATAAAATAGTACTTTACATAACCGATATCCACAGATATTCTACGATATTAGTAAAGTAAGCGATAAATTCAACTTGTTTGGCTTGTGAGAGGATTCGATTTATAGTTTATAAATAAATGATTGTGGTAGAAATCTACAAGGTACAAGTTTATTTTGTAGAAATCAATCGTTAATTTATAATCTTTTACTTTCTTGTTTGTAAGCCTTTGTAATTTGTGTCTGTAACAAGCAATCAAACTTCTGAGAAGCTGCATGCTAAATGTTGTGTATTCTCTTATATATTTTCTATATTTAGTATTACAGTCGAAAGAAAACCCTTTACATCTTAACCAGCACGCATACGTCCTGGGAAGCCGCCACACCGTCCTCCATGCCGTCGCGAGTCGGATTGAGAGATCCTTGGACAATAAAGAGTCCACTCATAGACATAGAAGGTACATTCGACAGGATCACCTTTCCAAAAATTACAGCGGTCCTAGTGGAGAAGAATGTCCCTACAATCATGGGAAGCTGAATATCCAACATGATCTCGAAGAGAGCTCTACAAATCAATATGGGAAATGCTTCTGTATGGAGAACGGTCCGCAGGGAGGTGCAATATCACCACTGCTATGGAACCTCGTTCTTGATAGTCCTTGTGCCGCCTCAATTCAGAAGGATTCCACACAATTGCCTACGCAGATGACTTAACAATAATGCTTAGGGGAAAATTTGAAGGAATCCTCAGTGAAATAATGCAGGGGCCCTAAAATTAATCCAAAAATGGTGCAGAGAACACTCCCTGTCTGTCAATCCCAGGAACACTAAGTTTCACATCAGAAGTGAAATACCTGGGTAACCTTCGATACCAAACTAACATGGAATCTTCACATATATAGAAGACTAAAGAAGGTTACATTTCTTATGAGAAGTGTCGCTGGACCATGGGGAAAACCTAAGGAATGAGACCCAAAATGGTCATATGGATATACACTGCCATCATAAGACCAATGATAACATATGGAGTTGTGGTTTGATGACCTAAGACCAAACATACTACAGCTAAGGTCAAGCTCAGCCAAGTGCAAATAGTTGCCTGCCCATGCATGACTGGAACTATGCGAACAACGCCAACGAGAGCTATGCTGTGTCTGTCACCACTAGATACATATCTAGGAGAAGTGGCTCTGACAACAATAGTACGCATAAAATCCGTTGGCATACAACCAAATGTAGGCTGTGGAGAGGCCAGAAGTCGCCTGTGGAATGCGGCTGCCAGGAAGATGCCTCTTCTATACAGTCGTGCAGAGATGGAACCCTGGTTTTTCTTTGATAGACCCTACATAATACAGACGAATAGTGAGAACAAAGTTGCTGGCGAAGATGTAATTGAGATGGGGCAGCATATAAAATATACTCCAGAAGTCTGCAAATCCAATATAAATAAGCTATAGATGAACGAGCCAGCGTAGTACAGACGAACCTGACGGGCATAATCATAGTCACAAAGCCCGCAAAAGAGATTGTCCACAGACAATCTACTTGCAAAAAAATCAGGATCGACACAGATTGTAGACAATCATTACTAGCCCTGAGAAGTTGCAAAATTACCACAGGAGCAGAATGGAAATATCACCAAGCACTTGTGGGTGATATGAATGACATACTGGTATGCTGGATGAAAGTGTAGTGACAATAAAGTAGCCGACAGACTGGCCCAGAAGGCAGCGGGCCTAAGTATCTTTGGACCAAGCCCGGCCAGTCTGGTACCGATTATGGTGATAAAACAAATAGTTAAAGAGAACACCCACAATGAATTCAAGAAGCTGTGAGATGAAAGAAACATCTGTCAGCTTACTAGGGAACTACTAAAATGTCCCAACAAAAGTATAGCAATGGACTTCCTGGCAATGTCTACAAGGAACCTACGTTTTATATTGGGAATCCAGACTGGAAACGTTAAAGAAACGTCTACATAATATAGGACTAAGCGAAACACCTCTCTGTAGAGGTTATGAACAAGAAGATGAGATGGTTTATCATGTACTCTGCGATTAAAAGAATCCATTTTAGGAGAACATTGGCCTACTTTGGCCGATGTAAAGGAAATGCCCCTAGGCAGCATCACCACCTATTTCGCAAGATTAGGTTAGTTGGAGGCCTTGGTGAGGATCTGCCTACAGGTAAGATGTACAAGGAGCCCAATGGGGCCTATGCGCCGTGATTCAATAATTTTCATCAACCACCCTACCAACCAATTCCAGATTACATTATAGTAGAATTAGAGAAGAAGACGAAGTTTTCGCAAGTCTATAATGCATAACATTGTAGAGGTGGATCAGTCGGGTCTCCCACTGTGTCGTTGGTGTAATTATATATTTCCATTCCGTTTCATCTATTGCGCATAAAAAAAAATTGGAACCTCAACATTTAATTGAGGACTGATTATACTGTACGTGCCAGCAGCTCTAATTGGAATTTCTACTACAAATTTCTAAACAGGTGTTAAGGAGTTAAAAAGTAATTATCTTAATTAATTTATCGATAAATTTTACTAAGTTATCTACTCAATTTGACAAATTGAATCCGACTTTAATGCAGAATATTCGGTATGCCTATGTAAATAATTTTGCAACCTCATTAAATTAGTTACGTCGTGCCATTTGATCAATACTATCTCAGAGATAGACTAAATTAATTTAATTACGTAAGCCCTATCTTCTGTCATTCTTGGATTAATAGCAATGATTAATTTTTAACGAAATTACATCCCAATTTAAACTCTGACGTAACTAATCGAGCTATAATAATATTCTGTTGACGTTACAGTCTGGTAGATAGTCTAGCTGAATTTTTGAAAAAGTCGTCAAAGCTTATATATAACATTTTAACATCTTAAATTTTGTCTCATATTACCTTAGGGTACACAAAAATTCAGATGCTCTGATCATTTACTTAATATGTACGATATAAATAGCTAGTCAGTTTTCAATCAACTTAATAATTGCATAACTTCTTTAAATAATTATATTACATTATATTTCCAGTTTTATTTATAGCCCAATAAAGTGGGACGAAATTTGTCGATTTGGATGAAATAATTCAGAGCGGGCTGAAATTTTGGGAACAGGCTTATTTTGTGGTACTTTTTAACATATCAAAAGTCCTCACCCTTAGACGCCGATGGAGGTGATGGGGGGAGAAAATAGGTAAAAAAATCAGGTTTACGCAAAAAATTCGGAACGTATCAATTTTACTGTAAAATATGTACACATGAAAATCAAAGGTAACAAAAATCCGTACGATTTCGTTTTTTTTACTTCGTACGACCTATTAGAGCCGAGATAGATTTTTCTTAAATTTTTGCAATTTTGCGACGCAACAGAAACACGCGGGTTTTTCGCTGAAATCTTGAAAATGGTCATTAAAAAGTTATAACCACCACCACTTTTAGGAATAATTATTCTACATTCGCAATTTTTTACGCATTCAAAAATACAGAATACGACTGAGACACAACGTACAACGGTCGCCTGGCCAATGGGCCCTTCTTCTTTGTGTGTAAGTAGTACTGCATGTCCTAAAAATATGGGCCCAGTATGACACGACTCAGAAATGCCTACAGAATAACTTCTGATACTTCAAAGAGTGAAAAAAATGTTATTAATTGTACTTATTTGTACTTAAAACGTGGCGAAAATTGCCTGTTTGTTAAAAATTAAAAATCAACCGCATTTTCAATCGTCAGTTTCTTGTCGCTACTTTTTGAAAATTATACACAGTATTTCTTTGTAGGAAATTTTGTAAGCCTTCATTTCGGTCTTATGTGATTTTGTCGTAAAGTCAAAAGAAACGATGATATATACAAAAAAAGGTTAAAAATTAAAAGATAATATTGGTTCAACTTTTCTGAACAAAAACAGTTTCGAAGAACCTTTTTTTAAAAGAAAATATACCTTGCGAGCGACTTATTCTATTAAATTACTTTCATATATAAACTAATAAAAATAGGTTAAAACCAATTTTTAAAAAATTGTTATGCATAGTTCTTGCAGGAAAATCTTAATTTATAATAAGAAAGAAATGTTTGCTCATAGCTTTAAACAGTTGTAACTCGTGAATCATTCATCATATGACTGACACTTGGAGCTCATTTTACAGATAATTTCATTCTCTTCAAAAACCTTTAGTGCCGTTGTTGCTTAAAGCCAATCAAAAATAGCTATTTATCAAAATGCACTTGAAAATGACAATTTTTCATGTTTTTTTCCTTTTTTCTCCATTCACTCGTTATCAAAACGATTTTGTACATACATCAACATATTCAAAATTTGATTCTTTTTAACTTTTATTAGATACACTATATGCGTACGTACGATCTATCGTTTTCGAGTTTTATCGATTTTATCATGAAACAAGTGTTCTGATAGCGCGCTATAAAGATGTTTAAAAATTCATATTCTGCCAGTACTGATCGATCGATTGGAAATGAAAAATAAAGAAAATTGTTCGTAATAAAATTCTCTACAAC
Source organism: Leptura quadrifasciata (assembly GCA_963675555.1). Taxonomy (NCBI): domain Eukaryota; kingdom Metazoa; phylum Arthropoda; class Insecta; order Coleoptera; family Cerambycidae; genus Leptura; species Leptura quadrifasciata. The sequence continues at coordinate 51,666,769 of OY776678.1, forward strand.
TTTTCATTTGAAACATTTTGCGATCCGAATGACCATTTTAGAGATTTTAGCGAGAAACTAGCGCGTTTCCGTTGCGTCGCAAAACTGTCAAAATTTCAGAAAAATCTATCTCGGCTCCAATAGGTTGTACGAAGTTTTTAAAAAAACGAAACTACCTATAATTATCATATGTACATATTTTACAGTAAAATTGATACTTTCCGAGTTTTTTACCTGTTTCCTCCCCCCCCCCCCCTCTCGGCCGGCGTCTACGGGTGAGGACTTTTGATATGTTAAAAAGTACCACAAGATAGGCCTGTTCCCAAAATTTCATCCTACTTTCAATTATTTCATTCAAATTTTCCCGTTTTACCGGGCTATTAGTAATATTTAAAGATGTAAAAGAGGCTATCTTTAAACTGAAATCAAATTCCACAGAGTGGCTAGACAGCGGCCATATTTTTTACAGTCAAAAATGTCCCAATTTTTACGCTCCTGTCGGCTTCAATTTTCGATTGACTCAGAGCAATTTATGATGCGTATTAACTAGAGCACTTCCTTTTTCCATCGTGGCGTCATACTGCCTTCCAGTCGGTGTATTTTGAATAATACAAACGGTTAAACATGTTTTCGAGGGATTTTTGGTGGGCAGGACAAAAAATAGGAAATTTTTCTCTTTAAATCCAAATATCTCAAATACTATGGGTTAGGTTTCAAAATAATTCGGATTTGAAGAGAATTGAATTATTTTATTTTTGTATATTTAAATTTCTCCTGTCCCCCTCTTCCGTTCTGTTTATAACCTTTTTGTCGCATTTGTTTTCTCTTGTTTTCTTTTTGTACATTTTTCTCTTTAAATTAATTTTTGAAATCAATAATTCTAAAAATCAAAGTTTAGGCCAGCCTTGAGCAGCCCGGCGTTTATAGATCTCGCAGATGGTTCCTTGTTTGAACTGAGGTGCCTGCGTCAACTATAAAAATTAAAAAAAAAAGTGTAAAGTGAAAAGTCCCTAGAAATAAGTGTGTAGTTTTAAGTTTTTTAAAATCTTTTTGTATTAGATATTGTCAATGTTATTGCTTGTTTTTATTTACTGTTCGTAAAAGGTGTCTAGCTTAAGATTAAAAATTTGTCTTCTAACTAAACCAGACCCGGTCCGTCCGACCTTGCAATCCGCCACCGCGAACGCGTTGGTTGTATGGTCGGTATCGGGGCGGGTTCTGGGGAGGTATTTGTTTATTATTAAACTTGAATAAAGATTTGTTGAATTGAATTGAATTATCTAAATTTGGTTTTCCTGTTTTTTATCCTACTCCAAAAATTAAGGAGGTAGGGAGCCGGATGTTGATTTTTTTACTGCCATTTCATTACCATAATTAACCGGTAATAAAGAAAATCGATATCTAATACGATGCTAACTTAATATGGTGCATTAGCTAGGAAATCCATCAATCCCTACTCTTCGAATTGATAACTATTTTAAAAAAATTACGTTTCAAGAATTAGATGTATTTTCGAGAGAAATACCATGTTTTTTATTTTTTCAAAATATCTAGATAATTATTAGATTTCTCGAAAAATTTATTGGCATCGATGTTTGAAATTTTTTTTATCAGATCATAAAGACAATTTTAATACCTTTATTTTAATTTAAAAAAGTAATAATTTTTTTTTATACATTTATTTAACGTCGGCCTATTTCCGCTACTGATGCCTAACACCGACGCCTGTAGACGAGCTACCCCCAACCAGGAATGTTGCCGAAACTCTTCCCTTAAGAAGAGTAGGGATCTTTTACTTGCCTAACATTTAATAGACAAGGGACCGACGGCTTTACGTCCCCTCCGAAGGATGGTATATCTCCTATACAACCCTCGCCTAAGGTTGTATAGCTTCCGCGCATACACTGATATACAAGCCGCTGCAATATGTGTGAGGCGAGAACGCGGTTTCCGTTGGAATGGTCACCCATCCAAGTACTAACTGCGCCTGTCGCTGCTTTACATCGCATACCGAAGTATGTACATAGTAAAGACGCACCTACGCTCGCCCCTCTAATTTTTTTTAAAACTTGCTTTTCTGTAACAAGTCGTACTGAATAGTAAAAAATAAAAAAAATACTAATGTACGACTGCAAGAAAAGCTAGGCGTGGGGTATGAAAGGGGTGGAATCGTCGAATACATAGTGCCTTCATTCGTGAGTACATAAAGACGATATATATACTTATATACAAAGTGCACACACCTTGCTTTTCTTGCAGTCGTACATTATCTTCTTATTTTTTCTTTTAGTACAACTTGTTCCGAAAAAGAAGTTTTTAAATTTTTTTAATTCTTTAATTTTCTACTTTTTAGTCATACTTTTCGGGGGTTTACCCCCCAGAGAGCGCTCAATAAAAATTCGTTTCTTAGCTATTTGTTTTTATTTCTCGCTCCTTCGCTATCTTGCTCCTTCGTTATACAGATTTTTCAATTTTCACCCCCTCGCCCCCTATATGCGGATATTTGCAAAAGTAATGGTGGAATACTGTATTGTCAACCGATCTTAGTTACTGTGCAAAATTGCATCAATAAATTACGTCAGGAAGTGTGTTAAATAAAGGATGCAATATTTGAAGACAGTTTTCACCCCCACGCCCCCTACGTGCGGATATTTACAAGAATAGCAGTGGAATACTCTATTATCATCCGACCTTAGTAACTGTGCAAAATTGCATAAATAGATTACTTCAGGAAGTGTGTTAAACAAAGGATGCAATATTTGAAGACAATTTTCACCCCCGCGCCCCCTACCTGTGGATACTCGCAAAAGTAATGGTGAAGTACTGTATTGCGTGCCGATATTAGTAATCGTACAAAATTTCATCAATTGAGTACGTCAGGAAGTATGTTAAATAAAGGACGCAAGATTTGAACATAAACATTGTGCACGGATTGTGAGATAAAGAAAAGCAAGTAAAAATAGTTTATTTTGGGCAACAATTTTTCAAAATGGCCGATAAAAATCAGTTTTTCTTAATTGGGTTTTAAATAAATGCAAAAAATAGCCCGAAATAGGCTTAAATTTTTTTATACGGCATCAAAAAGCTGGCGTCAAGACCTAACTTTTGAAAAATGATCCGTTTTGGACTTAATGGCATAAGATGGCGGCCAATTCATATTATAAATAACAAATTCAATTGCGCATACTGGTTAATATTTTTGCAGCAAATTTTCAGGGTGTTTTTGTAAAAGCAAAAGGAAGATTTTCTGAAAGTTTTAAGCTTATTGGTTCACCCAGCAGTTCTGGGCAGTAAAATTAAAAATAAACTATTTTGGCCAGTTTTTTCATTTCTATAGGTTGTGTTTCTAAGACCTACATTAAACGTAGATTTGTAGAATATTTAATTACAAAGATTTTGTTTTTTTTTTTTTGTCCCGATCGGAACTACATGTCTCGAGTTATTCACATTTTTAGGTTGAAAAACGCGGTTAAAATAATTAAAATGTTAATAACAATTAAAACACAGGATCTTTGAAGAACAAACATTTTTTGTGTACTCCTTAGCACTTCCCCAACACGATTCAACCATAAAATTGCTTATGGAAAAAGGTCCACTTCAAATTTTATTTTGACTGCATTAATGAGAGGCGAAATCCCGATGCATGTGTGGATAGAAAATGGACCTAAGTCCCACATATGATGCCACAAACATGAAAAATCTTTATCGCTCGCAAACGGGTAGAGATATCGAGTTCATATTTGGCACTTAGGTGGCACCATAGAAGAGGAACAAAGATGAAAAATTCTTACATCTTTGCATCTGCAGGACCTAGAATGGGTTTCGCTTTTGCGAAAGCATGTGAATGTCATAATTTACAAAAAAAACTATTGAAAATGCGCTTATTTGTACAATTTAGCAATGATGTGAATTTGTTAAAATGCTATCGATTTGTATAAAACATGATTTTTAAACTTAGATTTAAAATTCTAAAATAATTACATTACTTCCCTCTTAGGTAATGAACATTAAAAGCAAAGACCCGAGGTCATTTATATTATAGCTTCTGACTTCTTGAAATGTATATAAAATATTTGAAACAAACTATTTGTAGCAAAGCCGGTGAAACTTGATTAATGGAAACAGCAGCTATTAACTTGGCTCTTTTGTTGTGAGGTGTACGAAACAACAAAGGCCCATCAATCATTTGAATTAGAATAAGCTATATTGTTCTAAGGACGCATATCCATAGCATTGCAATTTAACCTAACAGCGAATAATTCTCTGGGTGGATATCAAGGGAAGTCTCAAGAGGACTTAAAGTGATGATGAGACAAGATTCATTGATTCCGATATTCATCTTCTACAGGGTGACTTGACGTTTTAGTAATAAAATATTGTTACGTATTATCCTTTAGTAAATACCCCAAGAGTGAATTGAATAACTGCAACACGAATTACACTAACCACTGATTTATTTAACAATTAATTAGCTTACAATAATTTGTCCTTATGATTACAACATTAATTGATACTTTGAACCACTATACTTTAGTACTTGCCACGGTACTTTTTACTAGTCTGATAGCTTTTTTCTCTTTCTTTGTCTATTCACTTTACTATTCAAACTAGAATTACTCCAGTGCGCTAGTTCCGCTTCTTTTATACATCGTGTTCTTATTCCAGATCTTTTCCCATTATTCTGGCGCATGATCTAGATAGGTAACTCTTTGGTAGTAGCGCCATCTCTGGGCCGACTGGCGAAGTACCATCAATGGCTAACTTTTTTTTCTACTAAGGGTCGGTTTATCAATACAGGGTTAACGCTTAACTGTAGGATAAATGTCAAACGAAATAATGGGTATCTATTGTTTTGTTTGACATTTATCCTTCGGTTACGAGTTAACCTTGCATTGATAAACTGGCTCTAAGAGGGATTAGCTACCTCTATCCGCAAGAAAGTATACACATTTTTAACTTTATAATTTATTTGAACATGTTTATATTTCTTGACTGTTCAATTAAAGTTTGACTGTATGAAATTCATTCCAATGTAATTTATCTTATTGTAGGATATAGTTTGATAGAGTAATACAATGCTACTAGCCAGGAATTCCGTCTCATTCACTTATTACGTATTGAAAGCGAGTATATGATCCATGCTCTTACACATACATCTGTTTCTTTAGATGGGAATAACAAACAATGCAAGCACATATTTGTCAAACTCGACAGAAGGCCTAAACAATAATTGAAGCATTTTAAGATTTTCAAACACGCGTTGGAATATCATGATTCATATGAGACAGACCTAACAATTAAGTTAGCTGTTGCCTTGACACTACTGTTAACGAGACACGTCCAGAATTATAACTTAAATAATTATAATCTATACTGTCCGTATACCGAGCTAATCTTATCCCGGTTACAACGTTTTTAAATTCTGAAATCTTAGATGCTCAAAGCCTCAACCAATCCAAATTCTTCACAATAATTACATTTGTTCGTGGCGTGCTACTGTCAATGGAGTTTCCGTATATTCCTCATTTTATAATTTTATTTAGTCTTATTTGAATCGAAATTTCGTATGAAAAACCATTTGAATAATAGCTCGCCGTGTTGTCGTTCATGTAAATTTTTGTATTTATGATTTAAGTCATCAATTTGTATTACGCATGTGCGCCGGTACCGGGTTCCTATTTGAGCCGATCGTTCAACGTTCTTTTCATCGAGAACCTCGAGCGATGTGGCTGCAAATCGCCTGAGTTCCCGATAGCCACTTTAATTCAATTGCTTTATTGGAGATCGTCCACGTGGTAATATGAATTTTATAATAGATGTCATTCTTATTGTACTTTTCTGTTTTAGACATTCTAATTGAATTAGACTCATTATCTGGATTTATTAGTTATCTGGAATCATTAGATTAGTTATTAAATCGTTATTCTAGTTATTCGGAATTATTTTTTATCTTTACGTTCACGTGACATATTAAGTGAGCTTATTTGGTGCCACCAATTTAAATTCACTACGGATTATTTCATTATGGTTATGTATCATGGATAATTTTATCTTGCTGGAATAATCTTTTTGCTAAAACTTAAAAGTCAGTTGAACGTTGAAGAATTTGGATTGGGTCCATGACCGCAATGTTGAGCAAAATAATTGACACGTGAAGCAAATTTTTCTGGACACAAAGGAATTCATTTTTTAAATCCGCCTACAAGGTAAACTCCAACGCCATCTAGAGAGTTAAGCGTGAAGCAACAGCTCACGTTGAGCGTGCCATCACTTCAAGGTCAATTAACAGCTGACAAATGATCATAACCCAAGTTAACTTTTGTGACATTTGTGTATGTCGAATTGAATGACCTCTCGGAGGAGTTATATCTATTGGGTTCAACGGAATTTTACAGGCATATTCCATGGCAGGATGATAAATATTATCAACATCGACTTATAAGATAATTTGCATTTTCGCTTAAGTTGTTGCTACAATACTTTATTTGCCAATGATCAAACTCACAGGACATCGAGTCCCCAACGGCATTTACTGTATTAATGTCCCTTTTACACTATCTGTGTATTTTTCTATGTTAGAAATGTATTTTATAGCAACTTATTAGAGCATATTTTACATAACTTTTAGCAATCTGAGCCTGTACCTATATTTTATTATATACTGTAATTTTACTTTTATTCTTTATGAAAGTTAATTTTGGTGCTCCGGGGTAACCACATAAATTAATTTCTGTTTCGGAAATTTTGTTCATCGTAACGATTTAACATTTTCATATATGTAGGATTAAACCGTATCTAGTTAATACAAGGCTATAGCATGGCTATAGGTGTGTTCATGTGGACTATTTCTTTTGCTTTTAGAGCTCTTGTGTCGGCACTATTTGTTAGTTTTGTGTTTATCACAGTTTTTAGTTGGTATCGACACCACTCGTCCTTGATTAGGTAGTATATTGTAAAGCTAGCGAGTACCAAAAATAATTTTTAGGCCCTAGTGTGGGTAAGTGTAAATACAATACTAGATTTTTAAGTAGTGATTGAGTCGATTTTGTAAATTTTTGTGATAATTGGTAGCGTATTGTTTGCGCTATATATTTCGGTCTAATGTTAAAGCTTTGCTTTAACCTGTTTACCTGTTTACCTTTTCCATACGAGATTAAATTTACTATTTTATCTCATATGTTTTATTTTTCTATTGTCTTTCTGGGCTACTCTAGCCCATAACGCCCACACACCTCTAAGTTTCTCGCGTTATAGTAGTACTCTAATTAGAGGCTTAATCACCTTTACCTACGACTCTTGCCTCCTAGAATAGCTGTCTGGCCGTGGCCAGTAAATTTGTGTAGATAAACCTCAACTGCCTCATTGAACATCTAGATATTATAAGCTCATCTATACCAAAGCGACCAAAGTTTCATTTTTCATACCTTATAGGAAAAATTTTTCATATCTTACATCCGTTAGATCTTCTAAAAATGACAGGACAGGTTAAATTCGAACAAAATTGTATAAGATAATATCAATACAAAGTTTTAAACGTAAATTACAAAACCGCTGCCCAAGGAATCACTACTTCCACATATAGATTTTGTATTTTGTAATATTATATTCACATTAATAATAGGGGATGATAGAGGGGGTGGCAAATGTAAAAAAAATTAGAAGTCCTTGGTTCTCGTATACACACTAAATCCCAATTAAATTTTTTATTCCCTTAAAAAATAGGGTAGGGGTGGCAATGGGGATGGTAGAAGGGGTAACTAATGCCAAAATAAATTTTAAAGGCCCTTGGTTCTCGTACACACACTAAATCCCAATTTAAATTTTTAATCCCTTTATTAATGGGGTGAGGGTGGCAATGGAGGTGGTAGAGGGGGTAGCTAACGCCAGAAAAATTTTTTGAGACGTTTCGTTTTTGTATACACACTAAATCACGTTTTAATTTTTTTACTCCCTTTCATAATAGTGTCCTAGGGCGCTGGCACCATCCTCTTCTTCGCTGCTTGATTCATCTTTTTCTCGTTTCTCTTCAGCTCTTCTTCCCTTAAGTATATAAGGCCTGTAGCAAGTCGTATGATATTTTATGCTGTTTTCATCATCAATACTTTACAAAACACCATATTCAATGCGCTAGAAGCACCTATAATGTTTTATATTCCATTTTCACTTGAACACAGGTTTAAACCTGGCTTCACTTTCTGACAGAAAATGCACAAAATAATGTCTTTCCTGTAATTTTTACAGTTCTCCCTGCGATTAACAAGTTCTACTAAATCAGTCATTCTCTTTCACTCTACCGTGGCTCTGCTACTCGGAAAAAATAAAAATACTGAATTACTCAACGATTATCCTATAATTGTGATGGGAATTCTCTAAATGCCTTTGTCAACTGAAAAATTAGTAAAAATAAAATATTTCAGTAACTCTTAGTTTTGTCAAAAAAAGCATAAACATAATTCCTTCGACTTTTAACAAGTAGTAAAATGCGCTGAACAATTTTAAAATCGGCGCACCCATTACGGAGATATGTTAAAACAAAATTTGGTACTTTTCAATATTGCGGCCAAACGACCATGATCTAGACCACGTGACCAATTTTTTAAATACTCCTATAGGTATGTAATAAGGTCCCACAATTAAATTTAGGGGACATAAAAGTGCACACGTGACATGAGCTAGCTCCTAGACTACTAGGGATTTTGTGTACATTTTTAGAAGATGTCTTTCATTGTACTGCATTAGACCTGGTAAAATATATAAATAGTATTTATACATTTTATTTTGATCTATCACTAATTAATAATTGTAAAACCATGACGTGAGATCGTCTAATACATTCTGTGTAGGGTCCCATGTCTACTATATTGTTACACGTACTTAAGATCGAGGTAGTTGACATGCCTTTATAATCCTTTTGAAGATACTGATCATGCAATAAGTGAAACGTCAAGTTTGGTAACCATAGTAAAACGTTCATTTTATCAGTATATTTCAGTGCTTAAATTTTTATTTATATTATTTAAACTCAAAAAGAGATAATAAAGTCTTACAATGCTCAAAGTGCTATTAACCGATACAATATTAATATTTTAGGACAGCCTACATACCGCTGGAAAATTAAACTTTATAGTGACTAGATACGGAGTAAAGTTTATGCTAAACTTTCATAAACGTATCTGAGATTCTGATTCTGAAAATCATACAGGGACTAGCTAGCTCACCCATCCAGCCTCTACTTGGGCTATCATTCCACCATAATATCATAATAATATTGTCAGTGAGTTTGTCATGGATTGATGCTGTTATTGCATGAAAGGTTTCATCTTTATAATAATATTTTTTACTATTATGTTAATTAATATTGTTTTATGAATGGTTGTACTGTAAACATTGTATGGAACCTACACATTATAATCCAAACTAATAACATAAAATTAATTGTTATACATTCCACGCCTTTATGAATTTTGTGAACTAGCTTTCAACTAAATTATGTTCCATAATTAAGACTCTTAACGCTAACACGGTATAAGCTTTATATCGATACGTTTTAATGGATAGCCAAATTAATATTTGTAAAGGATCATTAGAAATTCCATCAATTTTGATTTAACGGTGTTTTATAGTAAAGATGTTATGATTCGGGTCTTTTATTTTTTCTGAAAAGACGGTATAATTATAACGAAATAAGAATCTTTTATACAGTAGAAAATAATGGATTCGGCAAAATGAAGTATATATTCATTTTCAAAGTTAATTGATGTCATAATATAATGAGATATAAATTCAAATTAAGCCACCATGCTTTCGCGATAAATAGACATTTAAAACAGTTATCACAGCATTTGCGAGAAATGTCAGTTTAACTGTGAATATCATTGTAGTCAGCCCCTCTGTTGGTGAACTTTATTTTGTCCTACACAGGGTTGATACTATTATAGAATTAGTCTCTTTCTGGTGGAGTTAAGCTGAGGCTATGAGTTGTATGGATTGATAGCGCAGACAACGGTGAGCATAAAAGGTACTTGCCACAACAACGCTAAAAGGAAACAGTACTTAGAGTTAACAAAACATCTAACTATTACTGAATCACCTTATCCTACCTTTGGGTATATTAGGTTCAGAATGCAAGCGTAAGCTTCTATATAGTGGCTGTAACAGATTTCAGTACACCGCTTGATAATTAGCCACTTGTTATTCATATAACAATATCATTATTTTACATATACCTATATAAATATATGTGTGGCGCCACTGGATGACGATCAATCTGAATATTTGACCTTAGTCTATAAAAGCTCAGTCTATTTCACAGCAGTCAACAAATTATTAGGTACAAATGCGGCACGTTCACACATTCAACCCATTTGGACGACTATGACAATTACACAGAATGGCTCAGTCGTGGGTTTCATTTCTAGGAGGTAAAAACAGATAAGATTTAATATATTTCTATGCTAGAAGCAGGTACCGCTTCAGTATTAAATAACAGCTAAATTTTTTGACGAGAATGCCGATGATTTTTTGCTCTACTATGTATTTTTTTTTGCCCCACTATAGTAGTTTTTATTTCGAATAATCTATGTACCATTCTGAAGATTTTAGATGAGAATGAAAAAAAATTGTGCACGAATTTTTATATGGTTTGAGATTCTTCGTTACAAGGGAATGTTTATTTATTGAGACAATAAAAGCATGCTAGTTTCACTGGAAGTCAAGGAGATCTCACGGACATAGATAAAGCAATTTTACCATACCTCTACGACAAAGTATCACGTTCATAACCATGAGGGGTAAACGCAGTAAATAAGAGAACAAGTTTATACCGTAATTGTAATGGAAAAAACCATTGAAAATATGCAACAGATGGAAGAAAAATAATATATGTTTATTTGATATAGATGAAAACAATAACAGGGACTTAAAATAATTAATTCCACAAATACTAAATGAAAAAACGCAATTAGGAATAAAAACAGAAGATATCGACATGTATTACAGAATTGGTAAAAAAACAGAAGCAGTACAAAAATCCAGACCGATAATAATGAGATTTAAAAATTATTTAACTAAGCCCCATCCTTCTTTTTGATCCGTCTGTGAAGATGTTAACCACACCTTCTCCATCAGCCTCGTTCTCATTATTCGTCTGTATTATGTAGGGCCTGTCAAAGACAAACTGGGAAGAAATGCCATCTGCGCACGCCTGTAGAAGAGGCATCTTTCTGATAGTGTCGTTACACAGGCGAGTTCTGGCCTCTCCAACGCATCTTCTATGTCTATGAAGATACCTAGGGTGGACTCTTTAATGTCCAACAAAGTATCAATCCGGCTCGCGACTGCATGGAGGGCAGTGTCGGTGGATCTTCCCACGGTGTATGCGTGCTGGTTAGGATGTATAGGGTTGTCCTTCACTACAACATTCCTTATGTATCATTCACATAGCTTCTCCATCGTCTTGAATAGGAACGAGATTAAGCTAACAGATTTATTTGCTTTGGGAGTGGTATAGTCTATTCGCCCTGCTTTTGGGATGAACATAACTTTCACTTTTCTCCAATTCTGTGGAATATAAAGGTGTGCTAACTAGGGGCGGCAGAAACTCATTCATTCCCCATTGCAGTAGGGCGGGATAAATACCGTCAATACCTGGCGACTTAAAAGGGGAGAAGCTCTACATTGTTCATCATATTCTGTCTTCATTATATGGCTGTCCATTTGCCAATTCAGATCCGAGGGTTGGGTGTCGACTTCGTTTGGCCACTCCTTCCGTTCTGTTATCACAGATCCCGGGAAATGAGTCTCCATGAGTAACTCTAGGCTTTCACGAAAGTCGCTGGTTCTTGTACCATCACTCCTTTTCAATAGGCAGAGATCATGGTTTTTGTCTTTGGCGAGGATTTTGCATAACCTAGCAGTCTGTGAGTAATCTTCGATTTCCTCACAGTAGGTTCTCCACGCACCTTTTTATCTCAAACTGGCTTGTTTCTTAAACTTTTTCAGATTAGTTCTGTATGATTCCCAATCTGAATCCTGTCTTGTCAGTTTTGCTTTGTTGAACGAAGTCCTTGCTTTCTTCTTGAGGTCAGTCAGCCCTTGACACCAGCACTTGGTGTTGCGAAGACCTCAAGGGGCAAGACGTTTCAAGCTCTTGTTTCGCGGCTGTTTGCAAGGTTTTGATATATTGATCTATTTTGCCACTCCTTCCGGGCACCCTCCTATTAACTCGTTAAAAGTTCTCCTTGAGTTGACATAGATATTTATCTCTATGAGTTCTCCGGGGATCTTGGAATGGTTTAAACTAGTGTAGTTAGAGAAGCAATTTCATTTTTGAAACTATGCTCTACTTAAAATATTCAGCCTATTTAATTAATGTACAATTCAATTAATCCCAGAGTATGAGTAGGTACTCAGAGTAGACCACTTAAATACAGTTTTAAAAAATTCTAACAACTCATATTTTTCTCTTAATCGATGAATGGAACAACCTTATGAATGTAGCAAAGTATATTGAACGCTCCTGTATATTCAACATTTAATCATCAAACTGTACATAGAACAAAATAACATCAAATACACTGTAGGGGTACTGAATGGACAATATTGTTTCCTTCTTTATTGTTCAGTTGCTACCCATTAGTAAATTACATTGCTATGCCTCATCGAAATCAATCTATCGTATTTAAGCTGTTGAATTGAAACTTGGAAATAAACGTTACGCTCCTCGTAAGGGATGCTCTAAATAAATCGCGGCCTTCAGGGGAACGAGTGGCTTTGCTGGAGACAACTCATTGATCGTAAGCACTCACCTTGAACAGAGCGTATTAAGCCTTTGGGGAGACTTACTATAGGGCGCCTGTCACTTATACTAATGAACTCATTAATGCCATCCAAAGTGTGTGGATAACTCAGTGTCAAGCTCAAACTCATATAAGCAAATTGACGCATAAGAAGAGTGTAGAAGAATATGTCAAACTTATTTATAGAGGCAGAAAGATGGAACATGTCGTGTTATAGCTAACGGTGTAGAATTGCGTGAAGAGGTGGCGAATTTGATATTAATCACTTTTGTTTTAGAGGACTTCTACAATTTTTCATCCAAATACTGACATCGATATGTCAATAGTTTATTATGGCATCTGTTACTTCTAATTATTTAATAAGACAATGCAATTGTATTAATTTCTTACGACTGTATAATTTAGAAAAACATTGACAAAGAGCAAAAATATAACAACAATGAATAAATATGCATTTTTTAAGTAAGTTTAAATTAGTTACTTTGTTTATAGTTACATCACGAAAATGCTAATTATTATTGGAAAACATTGAAAATAATAACATAATTCCTCAAGAAAATAAGAAAAATAAATATTTCTTGAATAAACTCTCTTTTTAACACTACCTCTTTTGATTCGCCTTTAATACGTAAACGTACTATTATAGGATTCCAATTTTTAATTTAATCAAATCACTTCTGATGTCTTTTCAGGACTATTTAGAGAAAACTCCCATCACTATTTTGCGTCTTCTATTTATTAAGTATTCTTTCTTTTGGATGATTACATGGGCCATTCTTCCACTAAAAGTACTTTTTGATTTGTCTTTAATACGCAAATGAATTATTCCAATTCTTCATTTAGACAAATTACTTCTAATTACATGGTGTGAAAAATCTGCTAGATTATATACAGAAACCTCTATTACTATTTAGCATTTTCTATTTATTTCTCTTTTGGATGATTATATAGGGTATTTTTCCACTAAAAAAATATCAGGTCTCTTCTTTGTTAAATGTGTCAACTAATTTCTAAATATCCCCCCTCCGTTTCTTAATTAGCTGTTTTCACGGCGACCGCCCTGCATATTTTCACTACAAGCATGTTATGCGTCTTCCTTGATAATTAACCACATGGAAAATATAATTTTTTTTCATAAATTTTTTGATATCCATCCTGTATAGAGTGATTAACCAAAAATGTTCCCACTTCTGCTTCGCCCTTTTATGGAATATTTAATATAAAATCCTTTTGACTAAAGTTGGCACAAATTACTCTATACTCGATCAACAGCGTGCAGAAAAATTAAATTGGCAGATTTGCTAAAGAAAAGACACACTCACGTGTTTTATTTGAATTAAATATAAACAGTGTTTTAGAAAAGAGTAATATTTACAGATAATAAGGGATCTCAGTCAACCTATGATGGGCAAATTCATGTTTATAGACCTAGTGGAACTCGAAGAACTCGACGATTTAGTGACAATGTATGATAATGAATTCGTGCAAGTTCCGTGCAATTTGAGAAATTTATTTAAAATAATAATTTTAAATTTCGCAGTGAGCTTATAAAAATGAAAATAATAATTTTTCGAGACGTCGGCATTTAAATTAATAAGGATTGCTTTATTCAGCTGGACTTACGTACCACTTAAAATGTTATAGTTGTTAGATTAATCCTTAATAAAGTTTATTTTTGAAATTCTGACGGTTTGTTAAAATTACTCACACCGATAATCATTTTGTGTTTGTTTCGGTTAGTTGATAAAAAATCGATCGAATAGCGAGAGTTGTCATCGTGTTCCGCATAACTTCTCGTACAAAAACATGCTACTGCCTTTGTGACACCCAGACGAAAGAAGCAATAAAATTTCTAAGAATAACCTAATCACCTATATTTGAAAGAAATATACTACATCATTGTAAATTCTCATGCGTTTTAATTACTTATTCGTTGAATCGTAAATAACTTTTTAAATATAATGTGTCGCTGTGAATAAAGTTTGTGTGTTATAGTAGTCAACGTAAACAAAGAATTTCATCCAGTTTAGGTACTAGTAAATGAACGATGACGTTGTGAACGTGTGTAAACGATAATTAAAAGGAAAACTGGATCTCGAAATACCAGGAAAATTCTTGCATGATATTTTTAACTTGCATAAACCGTTATCAATAGAATAAAATTTGGTTATTACCCTGTATAATTTCCACTTTATAGAATATGGATTTCTTCTATTTTGTGTGACATATGTAGCGATCAGTGTGCTGTAGATCACATATAATTTAACTGTAACAATCACACAAAAACCCCTAATGAATTGTATAATAATCCAATAAAAATATTTTTTTTTTATACATTTATTTAACGTCGGCCTATTTCCGCTACTGAGGCCTAACACCGACGCCTGTAGACGAGCTACCCCCAACCAGGAATTTTGCCGAATCTCTTCCCTTAAGAAGAGTAGGGATCTTTTACTTGCCTAACATTTAATAGACAAGGGACCGACGGCTTTACATCCCCTCCGAAGGATGGTATATCTCCTATACAACCCTCGCCTATAGCTTCCGCGCATACACTGATATACAAGCCGCTGGAAAAAAATAATTTTCATTATTATAATCTTCATTATGCCTCAACAAAAACGATATACTATACTGGACAAAATAATTCTTACACAAAAACAACAGAAAAGTTGTGATTACTCCTCTGTTTAACCCTTTATAGCTAATTGTAAGTTGTGGCCCTACCTGTGTGATATAAAAAATTAAAATGTTTTGATAGGATCCTGAACTAGAATTATGTATCCTCATTATATTTCCAGTTGTGTTCTTCTAATTTAATCTCGTTACAATAAGATTTAGGCTACTTATTCGTCGTAAAATGTTTAATACAGTAAAAAATATCGCTGCATGAATTTCAGAATAATATAAACTTAAAAGTTTGGGATAAAACAGCTAAATCTTTTAATGTCACCCTGTGCATTACCATATACCGCAGATTCCACCACAATTTCACAAAATATGACATTAACTGTCAACGTAACGTTAATGTCATATTTTGTGAAATTATGGTGGAATCTGCGGTATATGGTAATGCACAGGGTGACATTAACTGTCAACGTAACATCAACCATCCTGCCCATAGGGAAGGTTGAGCAACCTACCGAGGTGGTGGATAGGAGAATGGCCAGACTCCGCAAGGAGTAGGGTTAACGTCGGTCATACTGCTGGGAGGTAGGGTTAACAGCCCAGTCCGTGCCCAGCTAAAGCCACGTCGCGGACCAGCTCGTGACACACATCGTAAACCGCCTGGGGCGACAACGACCCTCCGATCTAGGTCGGGGTATGCCAGTCCAGGGGGCACGGGGGTCTTGGCTTAATTGCCTGGACCGCGTGGATGAAGTACCACTATAAAAACTTCCCCAATCCCAAGGTATTGTGCGCGCTGAAGGGTGCATGGTCGGGGGGAGGGTCCGGCCGACAGCGACTAACCTCGGGGCACATGGCGCACCCCGTTGTATTAATGCCTTGCACGTACGCAGGGGGCTCCGTGCGTGTGGATCATCCTTTCCCCCTCACTCGTGGGAACAAATATGGAGGACCAACGCACAAAGACAAACACAGAGGCAGCCTCCTCAGGGAGTGGGACCTCTAAACCTACAGTACAGGAAGCAATGGATTGTACTGTGACCGAGAGAGCAAGCACCAGCCAAGTAGCCCAGGCAAACTTGGCAGGTAACGGCTCTAACACAAAAAGACTTTCGGGAGTTCAAAGAAAGAAGCTCACGAAAGCGGAGAAAATGGCTGCGGGGACGTGGACGGTGGAGAAGCCACGGCGACCGAAGCCAACAAAGAATCTGGGAGCAGCTCCGGCAAAATCCTCTAAGAGGCCAATGTCGGAGTCTCCCAGGAAACCAGATCCCAAAAGGGTGAGAGGTGCTACTGCACAGACTCACTCCTACAGGGATGCGATCACAGGTATCAGGATGGCTGTAATTCATGTCAACCATCCTGACACCTTACTGGATCAGGAGCAGTCAGACCTGATCCAGAAAAAACTGGTGGAGGCGATAGATGCCATTCCTCACGGGGGGGGCGTCTCCGCGGTTCCAGCGGTTCCCAAGATACGAAGGGGGGGTGCTCAGCATCACATGCGCGGACCCCTCTATGGAAAACTGGCTTGGGAACACAGTTCGGGGGATGAGGGGGCTGGGGGAGGGGGTGAGTGGCTTGAAGGGAGTTGGCGGTGAACTTATTTGTTGTAGAACCGCTGCAATTCCCAGAGCGTGCATATTAGTTAAAAATAACTGTAAAATAATGTCACTAATTGACTTCTGTTCTAGGGATCTAGCGGCAGTCAAAATCAGGGCTTCGTGTGGGGGTGTGCCGAGAGAGTTTATACTGGCCTCTGCGTACCTTCCATATGATGACCCTGAGCCACCACCAACCAGAGCCGTGGAGGAACTGGTGAGGTGCTGTAGAGGAAGAGGATCTCAGGTCATCATCGGGTGCGATGCAAACGCGCATCATACGATCTGGGGAAGTACGAACACCAATATCAGAGGTGAGTCAATTTTTGAATTTATTATGGAATATAATTTAGACATAGCAAATGTAGGTAATACTCCGACCTTTGTAACTACACAAAGGCAAGAAGTGATAGATATAACAATAGGTACAACGTACGCGTGTAACCTAGTTAGCGACTGGCATGTGTCTGAGGAGGAGAGTTGTTCAGACCACAGACACATACGATTTAATATAACGGGTATGGACCGTGTGACTGAAACATATCGTAACCCACGTAGGACGGACTGGGAAGGTTACAAAGTAGACCTTGCCCAGGAACTTACCAGGGTTATGAACACTGTTAAAAATGAGGAGGATGTGGAGTTAGTTGCGGAACAAATACAGAACGCAATAATCTCCGCATATGAGAACAACTGCCCTCTAGTGGTAAGGAAATCCACTAGGAACGTGCCCTGGTGGAACAATGACCTTGCCACAAGGAGGAAGGAAGTGAGAAAGAAATTTAATATTGCAAAAAGATCAGCAAATTGGGATGATTACAGGTCCTCTTTGACTGAGTACAACCGAGCATTGAGGAAGGCCAGGAGAGACGCCTAGAGGAAACATTGCGAGAGCATCGAGTGTATCTCGGAATGTGCCAGACTCCAGAGAATTCTTTCAAAGGACAATCGGTGCGTAGTAAACTCTCTCTTAACTGAGAGAGGGAAATATACCGAAACAGGTAAAGAAACAATGGAGGAATTACTCCTCGTGCACTTTCCTGGTTCCACAATAATTGAAAAATCACCAGAGGAATGGCTAGGAACGGAACTGGAGACAACTGGTAACAGAGTCACCAGGGTGGACTGGGCAGTGTCTAAAAAGGTGATTGATCAATCGAAAATCAGATGGGCAATAAGCTCGTTTGAACCGTACAAATCTCCGGGATATGACGGAATTTGGCCAATAATGCTTCAGCAAGGTTTAGACTTGCTAGCATCAAAGCTATGTATGCTCTATAGAGCCAGCCTTGCGCTGGGCTGTATACCAAAAATTTGGAAACCAGTTAAGGTGGTATTCATTCCAAAGGCGGGGAGAAACTCCCACACTCACGCAAGTCCTTAAGACCTATAAGTCTTATGTCATTCCAACTTAAGACGATAGAAAAAATGCTTGACAGACATATCAGGGATGATGTATTGGTTAGAAGCCCACTACATCAAGACCAATATGCATACAGAGCAGGCATGTCCACAGAAACGGCACTTCACCAATTAATTAGAAGGGTGGAAAAGACGTTGGAACATAAGGAGGTGGCACTGGGTGCCTTTCTCGACATAGAGGGGGCATTTGACAACACCTCCTTCAACTCCATCATCAGAACTGCAAGAGAGCGTGGCGTTGAGGACACCTGCTGCAGGTGGGTTGGCTGCATGCTCAAGGGCAGGATGGTATTTACTACCATGATGGGTGAAACTTTAGGTGCCTCAGTTGCAGGGGGTTGCCCGCAGGGGGATGTGTTATCTCCCTTGCTATGGAACCTGGTAGTTGACGACCTATTAGTGTTACTTACCAATGAGGGGTTTGAAGCTCAGGGGTATGCTGACGATATAGTCATCATATCAAGAGGTAAGTTTAACAACATAGTTAGGGACCGTTTACAAAGGGCCCTGAATATGGTTAAGAAATGGACCGATGAAGAGGGGCTGAGAATAAGTCCCTCAAAGGCCAATATCGTTCCATTTACTAGAAGGAGAAACCTGGAGGGATTGGGTCCTCTGGTTCTTCAAGGTACAATACTGAGGATGTCGGGGGAGGTAAAGTATCTTGGAGTTATCATAGACTCTAAACTTACCTGGAACCAACATCTAGACAGGGTAACACATAAATCGGTGGCCATATTGGCCACATGTCGACGACTATATGGCAAAACATGGGGCTCAAGCCTGGTATGGTGCATTGGCTCTATACCAGTGTAATAAGACCCTCCATTACATATGCTGCCTTAGTTTGGTGGCCTAAAGCCACTCAAATAACTGCAGTCAACAAGCTAAGCCGGGTACAGAGACTGGCTTGCTTGGGAATCACGGGTGCCATGAAAAGCACCCCCACAGCAGCCATGGAGACCCTATTGGACCTCCCCCCACTCAGCGTAGTGATTCAGGGAGAGGCAAGAATGGGGACATACAGGGTGCAAAACTCACGTGATGTGGCTCTCCACACAGGGGAGTCAGGACATATGAGGATAATCAACATTGTAGTAGATCCTCTACTGTGCATGAGGTCAGACTACATGGTCCCAAAAATCACATTCAACAAGCCCTTCAGTATCTCTATCGGAGAGAGAGGGGATTGGTCGACAGGAGCTCCTGAGTTACTACGCAAAGGCCTGGCCTGGTATACTGACGGGTCCAGGATGGAATCAGGAGCTGGAGCAGGAATACATGGAGTGAGACCGAGGGCAAGTATAGCCTTTCTCTTGGACTTCACGCCACTGTATTTCAAATTGAAATTCTGGCTATACTTGAGTGTATACGTGAGAATGTTAAACGACGATATGTGAACCAGCAGATCTGCATTGCATCTGACAGTCAGGCGGCACTAAAGGCATTAGCCTCTAACAAAGTGTCCTCCAGACTGGTATGGGACTGCCATAAAGAGCTCGAAGTTCTGGGTGAGCAGAACAGAGTTAAACTACTCTGGGTGCCGGGACACACCAGAATAGACGGCAACGAGAAAGCTGATGAACTTGCTAGACAAGGAGCAGCTAACAAATTCTATGGCCCAGAACCCGTGCTGGGCATTACCAAATGCTCAGCTAGAGGGGTAATTAAAGACTGGGTCAGGAATAAACACAATGATTACTGGAGGAACATACCAGGTAATCGACATGGGAAAACACTTATTGAAGGACCATGCCCAAAACAAACTGCAGAACTGCTCCCAAAGAACAGGCTACAGTTGAGAATTTTAACAGGCCTCTTGACGGGACATTTTCCTGTTAAGAAGTATCTGCATAGAATTGGCAAGTTCGATGGCGACCTTGACTGCAGATTATGTGGCAAGGTACCAGATACAGTAGACCATATGATATATGAATGTGAGGCACTGGCCCGCAGAAGATATAATATTTACGGGCAAACACAAACAGACCCGCAAAGCGTTAAAACTCGCCCATTCGTAGACTTGTATCACCTTGTCAGTGGCACAGGAGTATTAAAATGGGCAGTGTAAATCGGAACAGGGAGTGCACAATAAGCCCAAGAGGCTGTAGTGCCCTCGGAGTGTTACAGACGACCCTGTGGGGAGGGGTTTTAGTCAGTAAGAGTCTGACACTGACCCAACTTAGGTTGGGAGCCCATGAGGGTTTCCCCTCCTCGTCAAAAAAAAAAAAACCATCAACCATGTTTCAAGAAATATTTGTATGCAGAATTTAATTTATATAAAAGTATTTAGATAGAAGCTATCATTTTCTTGCGGGACATGTGAATATAATATACAGGAATTTGTAAAAAATCCCAATGTAATATTTTATTCCCATTAATAATAGAGTGGGGGTAGTAGAGGGGGTGGCTAATGTAAAAAAAATAGAGGCCTTTGGTTCCCGTACACACAATAAATCCCAATTTAATTTTTTACTCCTATTAATAATAGGGTGGGGGTGGTAGGGGGATAGCTAACGCAAAAAAAAATTTATTAGTCGTTTTGTTTTTATATACACACTAAACCACATTTTAATTTTTTTTAGCCCCTTTAATAATAGGGTGAGGGTGGCAATGGGGGTGGTAGAGGGGGTAGCTAATGCCAAAAAAAATTTGTTTAGACGTTTCGTTCTTGTACACACACTAAATCACATTTCAATTTCTTTCACCCCCTTCAATAATAGGACGGGGATGGCAATGGGGTGGTAGAGGGAGTAGCTAACCCCAAAAAATTTTTTTTAGACGTTTCGTTTTTGTATACACACTAAATCACATTTAATATTTTTTTACCCCCTTTAATAATAGGGTGGGGGAGGCAATGGGGTGGTAGAGGGGTAGCTAACGCCAAAAAAATTTTTTTAGACGTTTCGTTTTGTATACACACTATATCACATTTAATTTTTTTTACCCCTTTAATAATAGGGTGGGGGAGGTAATGGGGTGGTAGAGGGGGTAGCTAACGCTAAAAAAACTTTTTTAGACCTTTCGTTCTTGTATACACACTAAATAACATTTTAATTTTTTTTACCCCCTTTAATAATAGAGTGAGGGACGCAATGGGGTTGGTAGAGAGTGTAGATAACGCTAAAAAAACTTTTTTAGACGTTTCGTTTTTGTATATTCACTAAATCACATTTTATTTTTTCTTACTCCATTTCATAATAGTGTAGGGGTAGTATTCTTACTTGCTTGTTTTACCTATATACTCTTATTTACCCCATTTACCCCCGAACCCTTCAACGGAATTAGATTAAAATATAATCTAGTGCCAGATCTCGTAACAATACATAAGTGTACCAAATTTCAAGTCAATATCACAAACGGTTCCAGAGTAAACGTGCGCACAAAAGAAAAAGTTACAGACAGACAGACAGACAGACAGACAGACGACAGACAGAAAATTTTTCTTTTTTTTTTCGTTACTATACTTCCACTGGACGTGGAAGAAATAGGAAAGTGTCGAAATGCCTAATTTATCAGGTGTTTTCATCTCAGTAAATTATCAGTGTACTTGTCGAAGAACCTACTTAAGAGCGCGAGTTACTAATAAAATCTGTTTTTTAGATATTTGTAAATTTTATTACCAATTTTAATCTGCATTCTGTAGAAGGAGCCTAGGTATAAGTTTTAATTCTTTTAAAACCGGACCAGGCCCAGTCCACCCGGCGCTGCAATCCGCCACAGCGAACAATGTAGTGGTTGCACGGTCGGACCCGGGTAAGGCCCTGGGAAAGTACTTGTATGAGCTAATGTTAAATAAAGAAGTTTTGAATTGAATTTCTTGAAGTCGGCAAAAATCTCCATCGAAGAAATTTTGCGGGAACTGCAACGAAATCCGAAATATTTTGCGTGAATTGCGTGCAACACGTAGAAATTCTGTCGCAAGGTATTTTTGGAAGTGCTATGAAAATTCGCAAGAGGTTGTGAACGATTCATCTTTTGGAGTCTGAAGGACTTTTAAGATATTTTAAAAGTGAATGTTAACGTTCACAAAATTAGGGTTCAAGATGACTGTTTCAGATGGAGAATAATATGAAAATCTATACTTATTGTTCGTTTTTGCTTAACTGCTGCTCTAATGGTATCTATTGGACGTCGTAACACTATAAACCTAACACTGGATGTACCACACTTTCTTAAAATTATACCTGAAAGGGAATTTTGTTAGAAAACACAATTAAAAGACAATATAAAGCTCAAAAATATATATTGAATCTTCAAAAATTTTATGGTTTTACAACAACTTTTAAGAAATATGCTTAACAAACACTAGTCTGGCCCGTGTGCAACACATGGTGAGGAACGGAACGATTCATAATGTACCAACTACCATCCAAAATGCAGTTTTGTGAGCTAACGATTACACAAAAAGATTCAAGAAAAGTTCAATGTTTCTGAAATTTGGTGGGCTTTTGCTTGCCTATCTTATTCACGTATTTGTATTTCAATATCAATTTTGGTCGCTCCTCAGAGCTTAAAAATGCTTGAAGCGCTACTACTTCGAATTGTATTCTGCAATTACAATTTTATACGTTCAGGCAAGGCGGTCCCATGCACATATGAGTACACGGTAAAGATACTTTTCTGACACCGAATCGCTGAGGAACCGGTTTAGGGAAAACCCCGTTAGAACTCATCATTTCCCCGTCAAAATCGACTGCTAGGAAACGATGGGGGTCCCATGTCGCTAAGGGCTATTTTCGCTGAAACTCACGATATACTTTGGATAGACGCTGGATTAACTTGTCCTCATATTCAAGACCTCGTATGAGTTGCAGTGCTTGACAACGTGGATTCGTAAAAGGGTTTTTAATTTTGAAAATTCCGAAGTTAAAGTCAAATTTTGTTATAGTTTATAAAATTTTGGTATCGGGGCGACATTACGTCCCTGTGCAGCGACATTTACTACACCTTCTAAAATTACGCTCCTTTGAGGAGTTATGAAAATGTTTGCATACAAATCGCTCCGTAGAGCGAAAATATGATTAAGAATATTAAAAACCTCTTCCACGATATTTTTACGTGAAGCACGCTTTTCATACGAAATATTTTCTAAGTCGGATTTTGTTACAACGTCGAAACGTATACCGAGGGTTTTACCGTGTTCTTTAACGCCCCTCTTCTTTCTGTGAATCTTTTTGTGCAATGTTTGTTAAATTGGTTTGATAAAAAAATGGATCTTTGGATGGAGTCTCCCATGTGTTGCATTCGGTTATTTTCAGACCGACCTATCTGAAACATAACATAGATGCAAATCTAAAAAATGGTGATATGTTTGTACATATTATATCGATGCATAGCATTCGATTGATTATTTGAACATTGTATTCCCAAAATGGGATAAAAAAAAGAAAAAATCAAAATCATGGTGATTTTGATAAGTATCAATAGGACTATTGATACAACACAAACACTTTCGACGCAATTAACTTTCTTAGTGTTCTTGCACTAATTCTTGCTTGCGCCTGCTCCTCCTCGTGTCTATTGCCTTGTCGATCATTTTCGATGACGAACTGCCTTCTGAATCAGCTTAGGTGGTCCTTGGACTGCTTTGGCTCTGGCATTAATAATGGCACTGCTCATTAATATGAAACAATATAAAACAGAATTTTAGCAAATTATATTGGTTAAATGGTTATGGCTCTATCCCGTCTGGGCATAGAGTGGAAACTGCGACCGATATCACATCGTCGTCTTTGAAAATAGGAACATAGAATTTTGTTGACTTATATTGATTGAAATGGTTTCCGTGTAATTAAAATCTCTTCTTAGGAGAAATCTGCGACAGAATCTGCATCCGTCGGATCGTTGCATCTGCCCATTCAGCAGACGTGGCGGCATCTCGCCTTTGAGTTACTAGACTCGTCTGAATCGCGCTCTTGCGTCAGAGTTGTCGTCTTTCCATGCCGTGCCAATGGAACATTTGTTTAGACCCTTTGGGTCGGACTCTGCTTACAGATGTATGTTTGTTAACATATGAGGACTTTGGAAAAAATTATAAAAACACCAACTCTGCCGGACACGGTCAGAGTTGCTGCAGTGAATTTGGAAGATTTGTATGGTCAATACAATCTCCTCAATATGGAAATAACTTGTAAAAAATGCATAAAAAATACCAACTTTTGCCTGATGTGACAAAAAGTTGGTAAGGGAATTTTGATATAAAATAAACCTAGCACTAAGTTAAAACTTAGCCTAGGTTAAAAATATAATGGAATCAGAAGTAGGAATGTTTTGGACTTTTTAAACTGCTTTCGCTTAAATGAGGCTCGTCGGGAGGTACATGAACTGCTTTCACCTTATCGTGGTCCGTCAGCAGATCCATGAGCGGCTTTCACCTTATTGTGGTCCGTCAGCAGGCACATGAGCGGCTTTTACCTGATTGCGGTCCGTCGGCAGGCACATGTATTGTGCTCCTCTGTCTGCTCGAACTGCGTGACCCTCGCGAATTCTTGACCTGATTGAGAGGTAGTGTCATCGACGATTGTGTCGTCTGGACTGTCCTACTCTTCCTCAGATGAATGCAATTATTGGGCTGCGGGACTCCCGCGAGTTCTTGCTCTGATAAAGAGGCAGTTTCGTCGAGGAATGTGTCGTCTGGACTATCCTTCTCTTCATTAGATGATTTGGAATTCAACGTTTAGTTGTTTGTGTAGAGATGATCGCAAATCATTGACATGAATCTTTGTAATTATATTCCACTTCTGATCAATATACATGGCATAAAATAAAAAAAATGATTTTAAAATTATTCGTTAGGAAGATCGTCTAACGTGAGTTGCTTCTGCCTTGGTTCGGGCGTTGAGCTGGGGATCTCGCATGGCAGTGTATTCATTCAAAGATAAGGAAAAATATGAGATCATAATTATGATTGAACGAAATAAAATTTAGATTTTCGTTTAAACCGTGGAATAGGCAAATTTTTTAGATGATTAGGTAGATAGTTGTAAATAATAACTTGGCTGTAAAGAAAATTTTTACGAAAAAGTGTAGTGCGATGTCTAGGAATGTGAAGGGAATGAACATTTCTTAAATTAATTTGGTGAAAGTTACTACGCTCTATTAGCATCTCTTTGAGGTAAGCAGGAGTGGAGATCAATATCACCGTATGAACTGTACATGCCCGATGATGCTTCCATCTGTTGACCATGTTTAATCAGGATAGTTCTCTAAATTTG
The DNA here is from genome assembly GCA_963675555.1 of Leptura quadrifasciata. NCBI lineage: Eukaryota > Metazoa > Arthropoda > Insecta > Coleoptera > Cerambycidae > Leptura > Leptura quadrifasciata. Next base: position 51,692,413 of record OY776678.1, read on the forward strand.
ATAGAAATGTGATCATATTTACGCAGGTTATGAATGAGTCTACAGCAGGAGTTTTGAACTCGTTGTATGCGAGTTTTGTTGTTGTTTTGATAGCATTAAGGTGAGATCTATAAGTATAATCTCCATAATTGATATTAGAAAGCACCATAGTTTCTGTCAAAATTTTTTTGAAACCAAAAGTTAGAAGTTCTTTATTAGCATACAGTAGCTTAAAAGTTACATATGATTTTTGCACAATCTTACTAACTTGTGTAAATTTTAGTTTAGTGTCTACTATTAGACCTAGATTATTTTTAGGATCCACTACAGGAATGTTTTCATTATTTATTTTGATATTTAATGGTTTTAGAATATCAACCTTTTTTTGTGAGCCAAAAAATAATACACAAGATTTGTTACTATTTAGAGACAAGTTGCAGATTTTTGATTGTTTAAATAAGTTTTCTAGATCTGTATTTGCATGTCGACTCTATAAACCAATTGCTCATCATCAGCATATGCTTGTGAGTAACAATTAGAAAAGGTTGACATTAAATCCGCTGTATAGATAATAAACAATAAGGGACCTAAAACCGAACCTTGCGCTACTTCCACTAGTAATGTTATAGAGCTGGAAAGATTATGCTCAACACTTACTTTCTGTTGCCGTTCTGTCAAGTAAAATTATATTAAATTCAAAGACGGACCTTTAATACCATAGTATTTTAGTTGTGATAGAACTATTTTGTGGTGTTTATGGTGTCGAAAGTCTTTGAATAATCAAGCAGGGTATCACCAATGTCGATAACAGAAACTTTATTATGTAAAATATCAGCCAAAGCAGTTGATGTGCTATGAGATTTACGCAAACCCGACTGATGTTTAGGCAATATATAATTTTACGTAAAATACGTAAATAATTATTTATACAATACATTTTCCATAATTTTTGATAGGACGGATCAAGTCACCAAATGTAACTGGATTTGCTATTTTAGCTATCGGATCAATAATTGCTAGCTTCCAGTTTTTAGGGAAGTAATTATGCTCTATACGACAATTAATGATATGAACGATGTTATATATCAAGAAATGGAGAACAGTATTTTAACATCGTACTTGAGATGTCATCTATACCATAAGCTGTAGATTTTAATTCTTGAATAATTCTAGTGACATTCTCAACAGTAGTCATATTAAAGGAAAAATTAATGTTTGGATTATATATATGATTTTCATAATAAAACTTGATCATTAGGATTAATACTACTGGTGAGGAATCTGTTTATCTCATGGAAATTTGCTAGACGCACTGGAATAGCGTAATTTCTGTTTCTCAATTTAACATTAAGTGATTCCAGGGCCTTCCAAGTTTTTTTTGGGTTTTTTAATTATGTACTAAGTTATGGATATAGGCTCTCTTTTAGTTGTGCTATGAGTTTCACGTACATGAACAAATAGATACGTTGGATCTTAATGATTATCAGATATTACCTAACGAAATAACTTGGGCTACTGTAACGTAGCAGATACCGTAGGCACTGACTTACCCGGAAAGTGATGTACGTGCCTACGATAAAATTTCTCTAGCTCAGACTATCTCAGGGCGTTAAGCCCAAGCTTACATAAACTATGATAAATTATTAGTTTACTTACTTAACAACTCACTGAGGTTTTCCATATGTAGTGGTTGCAGACGAAATAATGACACTTTCTTTAAAAATGAAATGCACTATTTTATTAAATTTACAGATATTGGTTCTCCAGCATGTAACCTGGCGATGTTCAAAGTTGTGGCCAATTTCACGATTAATCAGTTACAACATTCATAAAATGCCTCGTGTAGCTACACATCGGTTTACAATATGATCATGAATTGCTCATAAATACTGCCACAAAGGTCTCATTTAAAGAACCTCCTTAAATATATGTAAATGTATAAAATCTGTAAATATGTACAAGTTAAAAATGCAAATTATGAATTGACATCCAGCCGAACCACTGAAGGTGGTCCCTGGTAAGTAAAAAAAAATACAACACACAACACACTTGTTTAGGGTGGTACGATACCGAGTCCGGACGTGGAGGAACTGTAGCCCTACGTAGATGTCTTCGAGACACAAGAAATGGAGCCAAGGATGGGGTTGATGGTAGCCTCACCAGCCCTGGAACCTTCCACTGTGTGTGGATGGCCCGTCAGTGGAACCCTCACTGAAGTGTGTAGAAGCCCCGTCCGTAGAACCCTAAAGATATCACGATTTAAATTTACAAAGTCAGAAATGCACGTGAAGCGTGCTTAATGTGAGCAATTCTGACATAACCTACAAATGAAACATAATTTACCTCACTGATGAGGGAACAATCCACCAAAACTCCTGGAAGCCACAGTCGGATAAATGGGGTCGAGTCCGCCTTTTAAGTTGACACTGTATTTCCAAAGGAAAGCCTGCAAATTTGCGAAACACGTGGGTAGAGAACGGGCAAGATGGCGTGAAGAGGTTAGCTTACCTTGTGTAATTTAATATCCTGTTTCCGCAGATAAAATTTACTCACAAACACAAAATATTCCGCTAAACGGAACAACAACAGATTGAGGAAATTTTTTTGAGTTGATTATTCTAAAATCCACGAGGATGCCTTGGATAAAACCGAGGTTGGAAGAATTACCAACTAATTAACACCAACCATGCCAAAAACAATCACACCAAAAACAATGGTTGCTTCCGTTTCCTTTGCTGATCACGTGTCGCCCTCCCGTGGAGAATAGCGAAATATGTTTCGGACGTGTAGCAGTTGTTATAATGCGGCCCACAAAACGCTAAAGCGTATGGTGGGTCGCATACGCTAGAGGTCCGTAACAGTTGCGCAAAGCACTTGATGTTAAATTACGTAAGAGTTTATACTCTTCATAATCTGCATTACTATTTGATCTTTTATGTGTTTTAAGTGCTCTGTTCTTTTGATCAACCATTCAATCGGTAGTAGCGATGGGCGGTGTGTACAAAGGCGGTGTGTAACAGGGACGTAATCAACGCGAGCTTATGACTCGCGCTTACTGGGAATTCCTCATTCATGGGGAAAAATTGCAAGCCCCAATCCCTAGCACGAAGGAGGTTCAGCGGGTTACGTGGGCCGCTAGGCCAGGGAAGACATGCTGATTCCTTCAGTGTAGCGCGCGGGAACCCGATAGCTTTGATTTCCCGGAAGCTGCCCGCCGAATCATCGGAGGAACGTCGGAGGATCGCTAGCTGGCATCGTTTATGGTTAGAACTAGGGCGGTATCTGATCGCCTTCGAACCTCTGACTTTCGTTCTTGATCAATGAAAGCGTTTTTGGTAAATGCTTTCGCTTCTGTCCGTCTTGCGACGATCCAATAATTTCACCTCTAATGTCACAATATGAATGCCCCCATACGTTCTTATTAATCTTTACCTCGGGGTTCCGAAAACCAACAAAATAAAACCGAGGTCCTATTCCACTATTCCATGCACACAGTATTCAGGCGAAGTTGTAGCCTACTTTAAGCACTCTAATTTGTTCAAAGTAAATGTGCCGGCCCACCTCGGCACTCAGTGAAGAGCACCGCGGCGGGATTGAGTTGGGCCGCCCTTGTGAGCTAAGCCAACTGGAAGGGCGTCCCGTGGCACGCCAGTTAACACCGCGAACGATGAACCGGCGGCGCGGGACACAGACTCGACTACGAGCTTTTTAACCGCAACAACTTTAATATACGTTATTGGACCTGGAATTACCGCGTCTGCTTGCACCAAACTTACGCATTTGTCATCCAGGAAGATTTAGGTGCGTGAGTGTTAAACAGTTCTAGTATTAGTAATGTGAATATAAGTATCTATTTTGTTATCAATATCTTGTTCACGTATAATGTCAAACAAAGGCTGTTGGACCAGATCTCTATTAAACTGGTTTATATCAAAGCTTTTATAATCCCGAAATTTAATGATCTTTGGTATAAATTTCGGAATTTGACAAATATACTCGCAGTATACTTAATGATGATCAGAAATAAGAGCGGCAATAACAGAACCCGACGTCTTAATTGAACTTTTATTACTAACAAAAATGGGATCAAGTAGAGTGGAAGACTGCGCAGCAATTCTAGTTGACTCGTTAATCAGTTGGCTGAAGCCATAAGAACCAAAGTATTGCGATAGCAGATTATTATCATTATTTAAAAGGTTAATGTTCATATCACCTACGCAAATAATCTCATCTACAGTAGGAAATACTATCGATAAAATAGTGTCAATCTGCTCGACAAAATTTAACAAAATACTATTCGGTGGGCGATAAAGAACTCCTAATGCATATTTCTTATTAGAAATTTTGAATTTAAGCCACAACCGCTCAAGCGCTGCATCGAGTTCAAAATTAAATCTAATAACTTCACAGCTAATATTATTCTTTACATATACTCTTACAATGGGCGAGCGTGGGTGCGTCTTTACTATGTACATACTTCGATATGCGATGTAAAGCAACGCCAGGCGCAGTTAGTTGTTGGATGGGTGACCGTTCCAACGAAGACCGCGTCCTCCCCTCAAACATCTTCCAGCGGCTTGTATATCAGTGTATGCGCGGAAGCTATACAACCTTAGGCGAGGGTTGTATAGGGGATATACCATCCTTCGGAGGGGATGTAAAGCCGTCGGTCCCTTGTCTATTAAATGTTAGGCAAGTAAAAGATCCCTACTCTTCTTAAGGGAAGAGGTTCGGCAAAATTCCTGGCTGGGGGTAGCTCGTCTACAGGCGTCGGTGTTAAACCTCAGTAGCGGAAATAGGCCGACGTTAAATAAATGTATAAAAAAAATACTCTTACACTTCAACCTCTACTTGGCCTATCACGTCTAAATAATTTATAATCTGGTATGGCAACGGCAGAGGACGGATAGTGCGCTTGTAAGCAGGTTTCAGTCATACGCACAACATTAAATGCATGCCTAGTAACCAAATCTACTAATTCAGTAAAACCTGTGAATATTGACCTTAAATTCAAATGAGAAATACTTGCTTCATGGTTACGCGCCATCATATGGTAGTTACAAGTAAACAGTTTTTTTTTGCGTTTTCTTGCTAAGCATGGTCAAGGCTATAGGGCGAGAGAAACGTGTGGATAGAAGGCACGCATTAGTATTAGGTTGACAATATTGAAAAGGATAAAACGGTGGCCGTCTCACACACACACACGCATTTTGTTATTTGTTTAGTATTCGTTTTTTTGATTGTTTTAATTGCCGTGAAGCAGAAATCACGATATCGGGTGCATAGACAGATTTTGTTAAACTGGGTTGCTGGCGTAATAGTGTTTAAAGTGTCGGAAAACTCCTACGATCCCTTCCTCCCTCTCCCTTGTGTAGGAAAGAAATCACCGGTTCCAGCCAGTGACCAGTCAGCGGTAAGTTTTCGACTCTTTTATTACTCATATTTACCCATAATTATTTATACATACAGTCCACTTATTAAATTATTTAATTGATAATTAATTATTCGAATAGACGCACACGCCGATAGGGTATAGGCCCCATCATATGGCCACTTCGACCGGATTATAGCCGGCAGTTTTTTTAGTAGTTTTTTCTGTCTATTAGCACGATATCGTGTTTTCACTTCTTATCATAAACACGCATAGATATTTTGAGGTTTAATTTCATACGCACGCATACATTTTAGTATTGTTTATGTTTACGTTCAGTTTTCGCATTGAGGGATTGTTTTCAGTATTCACCAATACAACTAATTTATTTGGACTTTGATCAATTAATTATTTAAATTAGTATTTTCAATTAATAACTATTTAATTGTTTCTTGCTGTTAGCACCTTGATTTAACATAATTTTGATTATTCATTGTATAGTTTGGGTGATATTAAACTGCTCAAGTATGCCACCAAAAATTGATCAAAACCTAGAGGTAAAACTTAATAAATTTCTTGCGAAAAAAGAAACTTATTTCAATAAAATACAACGGCTATATGATTTATCGAAAGACTTACAAAAACCTGATAGTTTAGCGAATTTTAAAATTCAAATGAATACTTTGGATGAAACATTAGCGTTGTTTAAAAACACTATCGATAGTATTAATGACGTAAATTTAGATATAAATCCCGATTATGTATTAAATTACCAACCACTAGAAATGATAGATACGCTATATTGTCATATAAAAGAAGCAGCCAAAACATTGGAAAACCAGCAAGTCGCACAAAATAGGCAAACGGCTGATCAACCAGCCGTCGCTAGATTGCAAAAAATAGAAATACCTGAATTTTCTGGTGATCCTAAAAGATGGCCGATGTTTTTTGAAACTTTTAAAAGTCTTGTTCACAATAATAAAAATTTAGACAATACTAGTAAAATGCATTATTTATTAGGCGCCTTAAAAGGCAAGGCTTTAGATGTCTGTGCGGGTGTTTTACCGACTGCTACAAATTACGTTATTCTTTGGGAAACGTTGGTAGGTAAATATCAGGATAAGCGTTTACTAGCTGACACATATTTTAGTCAAATGTTGGAGTTTAAAACAGCCCAACATGAATCCGCAGCTTGTCTTAATAATTTTCTAGAGAAATTCGACACTTCCGTTAATGCCATGAAGCAGTTGGATATCCCAGATTTGACAGATTTTTTTATAGCCTCTTTAGCGCTTTCGAAGTTAGACAGTCAGACACGTAAATTATTTGAAATGTCAAAACATTCTGAAATTCCAACTTATAAAGAAATCGTAGATTTTATTAAAAACCAAAGAAAAGCTCTAAATAGCCTTCCAAAAACTAGCCAAATTAGTTCCGCAAAACTTAGTACGAACAGTAGTGGTGCTTACAAACCAAAATCTGTTCCGCAATCTTTTCTCGCAAATAGTGGTAGTGGGGAAAATAAAAAACCTTATAAAAGCGCAGTAGGTAATTGCATTATTTGTAAACAATTACATTCAATTTTTCAATGTTCTGATTTTTTAAGACTCACACCTCATGACAGGTATAGTTTAGTTAAACAGAAAAAATTATGCATAAATTGTTTAAGTTCAATTCACAGAATAGCCGATTGTAAATCGACAAACGTTTGTAATATTTGTCGTGCTCGTCATAATTCATTATTACATTTCGACAAATCGTGTCCCAATAATAATAATAATAATGATCCCGAAACATCTGGTAGTAATCAATCCCCGTCAAATGATAATGTAAATGGAAACTTATCCATGCACAACTTTTGTTCAACTTCAAACACTGAAATTTCGCAAAATAATTATACAACTCTACTCTCTACAGCAGTTGTCAATATAATGTCTGCCTCGGGCGAATATAAACCCGCGCGTTTTTTGATAGATAATGGAAGCCAAGCACATTTCATCACTGTCAAATGTTGTCAACGACTTAAATTACCTTTTAAAAAATATCACTCTTCTGTTAGTGGAATCGGTGGTCCTCAAACAGTTTTAGGTCACATAAATTTTGTTTTAAGTTCTCGATTTGATTCGAACATTAAATATCAGATCGACGCATTAGTAATAGATAAAATAACTGATCGACTTCCAACAACAAATGTACCAGTTCAGTCTCTTAATTATTTAAACCATATCCAATTAGCGGACAAACAATTTTATCAACCCTCAAAAATTGACGGTATTATTGGAGCCAGTTTATTTTTACACATTTTAGGCACTAGTAAGGTTGTTGGCCCACCTAATTTACCCATGGCAGTACAAACTAGTTTAGGCTACATTGTAATGGGAAACATACCCATTACTGTACCATGTCAGTTTGAAAATTCGCAAACATTTTGTTCAATTGTAGAGCCTTCTTTAGAACAAATTTTACATAAATTTTGGGAAGTAGAGGAGGTGCCTGCGCCCCCTATGATTAATCAGGAGGACACTGAATGTGAAAACATTTTTAGAACCACCACTACTCGCGACAAAACAGGTAGATTCACAGTAACGCTTCCGTTTAAGGAATACCCGCCTGTGTTAGGAAATTCGTTTGATATAGCCTACAAAAGATTTTATTATCTCGAAAATAAGTTTAAAAATGATGAGTCCTTTAAAAATAATTATAGTGAAGTTATTGGAGATTATATAGCTCAAGGTCACATGACTTTAGTGTCCGCAATTTCAAATTATCAAGTTGATAGTCGCGCATATTACATTCCACATTTTGCAGTATTAAAAGATAGTGTTAGTACGCCTGTCCGTATTGTGTTTGATGCCTCCGCGAAAACGTCTAATTCACGCTCATTGAATGATGTTTTATATTCCGGCCCAAAACTACAAACGGACATTTTTAAAATTTTACTTAATTTTAGACTTTTTGAAATTGCAATGATAGCGGACATTCGCCAAATGTACCGAAACATTTGGGTGTGTCCAGAACATCGCAAATTTCAACGAATCCTATGGAGATTCGACCCTGAGGAGCCTTTAGTAATTTATGAATTAACCACCGTAGTATTTGGTTTAAAATCATCCCCTTTCGCAGCGTTAAGGACGATTCAACAACTTGCTAGTGATGAAGTAGAGACGTTTCCTTTCGCGTCTAAAGTCGTTGAAACCGATCTGTATATAGACGACCTAGTAGTTAGTGTGCCAACGGCATCGCAAGCAATAGAGCTTTATCGTCAAATGGTGGGGTTGTTCTCTGCCGGGGTTTCGAATTAGTTAAGTGGAGTACAAATTCACTGGACTTGTTACAAAATATCCCCACAAATATTCGTTTTTCATCAACAGTAGAGTTTAGCGAGCCTCCTGAAAATAACTGCTTACTTAAGGTTTTAGGTTTACAATGGGATCCTTCAACAGACTCATTTTCATTTTCGGTAAATATTCCAAACAAAATTTGTACAAAAAGAAACATTTTGTCAACTTTAGCGCGTATATGGGACCCAATGGGATTTTTATCAGCGGTCACATTCGTTGCAAAAATCCTTATAAAAGAGTTGTGGATTTCTAAGATTGACTGGGATGGAGAACCGCCAATAAACATTAAAAAACAATGGTCACAATTTTATGAGGAGCTTCCTCTTTTATCGCATTTTCAAGTACCACGTTACATAGGGGCCTTTGATAATAATTCTTGTGCAACACTGATAGGTTTCGCAGATAGTTCATTAAAAGGATACGGTGCTATAGTTTATATAAAATTGATTACACCTGATAATAATATTAGAGTCAACTTAATGTGCGCAAAAGCAAAAGTTGCACCTTTGAAAATTTGTACAATACCTAGACTTGAACTTTGTGCCGCGGTTCTTTTAGCAAAATTAATCAAATCGATTATAGACACATGTTCATCTCGCATTAAAATAAATAAGATTTTCGCACTTTCAGACTCCACAGTAGTTTTGCATTGGATTAATAGTTCTCCACATAGGTGGAAAATATTTGTGGCTAATAGGGTTGCTAAAATTCAGGAATCTGTTCCCTCCGCAAAATGGTATCATGTAGAAAGCAAAAATAATATAGCCGACTGTCTTTCACGCGGATTAACGCCAGCGCTTTTCGTTCAACACCCCACTTGGCTCTCCGGACCACCGTGGCTTAAATTAGAAACGGATAAATGGCCTATTCAACCTGTAGCTGAAAGTAACTCGCCTATTATTGAAGAAAAAATAACCATAGTTCTGCCTGCTGTGGTCAATGAGTGTAATCCATTACGTAATCTTATGTTGAAGATGTCTTCTTGGTCGAAACTCTGTAGAATTACAGTGTACGTACTTAGATTTTTGAAAATATTGCCTATCAGGACAATTATTACTGCATCAGATTTAGAGGAAGCCGAATTAATGCTTATACGAATCGTTCAAAAAATACATTTTGCCAAAGATTTTGAACTGTTACAAAATAAACAGCTATGTCGCAAACCATTACGTCACTTAGATCCTTTTATAGATAGAGGGTGTATAAGAGTAGGTGGTAGATTAGCAAACTCACAAATTAGTTATAGTATGAAACATCCATTGTTATTACCCAAAAAGGATCATTTGGTTAATATTTTAATTGATCATTTTCACTGCCTATACTTACACACCGGACCGCATTTATTATTATCACTTCTTCGACAACAATTTTGGATATTAGCCGCTAGAAATATTGTTCGAAGTCGCATTAAATTATGTAATTATTGTTTTAAATTTAAACCTAAAGCCACATTTCCGCAAATGGCAAATTTACCCAGTTCCAGAGTAAATGAAGTCAAATGTTTTGTGAATTGTGGCGTGGATTACGCTGGTCCATTTTATATTACTTTAGGGCGTCGCAGAGGCATTAAAAGTCAAAAGGCGTATATATGTCTGTTTGTCTGTCTGGCAACGAAAGCGCTACACTTAGAGTTAGCTTCTGATATGTCAACCGCTACGTTCTTAGGATGTTTCCGGCGTTTTATAGCACGACGCGGACCTGTATGCTCTATTTCATCTGATTGTGGCAGTAATTTTGTGGGGGCAAAAGCTGAACTTGATCAAATTTACAATTTAATTAAATCCCGTGAATACATTCATACTATAGGCGCCGAATTAAGTTCACACAAGATAGAATGGAAATTCAATCCTCCATCTGCACACCACTTCGGAGGCATTTGGGAGGCCAATATTAAATCGGTAAAAACGCATTTGTATAAAGTTGTAGGTAATCAAATTTTCACTTTTGAGGAATTTACAACCATATTAACGCAGATTGAAGCTTTACTAAATTCAAGGCCACTGTGTTGGTTGAGTAGTGACCCCTCTGAACCAGAGGTTCTAACCCCTGCACATTTTCTTACATTGACCCCATTAAAATTACTTCCTGCAAGAGATTTTTCAGAAACAAATCAAAATTTACTTTCGCGTAAAGAACTACTTGATCAGATGGTGCAATCATTTTGGAAAAGGTGGCGAGTGGAATACTTGAGCGGTTTACAAAGTCGCCAGAAATGGAACACCCCAGCTTGTCCCGTTACCAAAGGGACACTGGTGCTTATACAACAAGAAAACATACCCCCTCTCCAATGGCCATTAGGTGTTATTGAAGAGGTATTTCCAGGCAAAGACGGCGTGGTTCGCGTAGCGCTCGTAAAAGCTAAGAACACGACTTATAAACGACCCGTTATTAAGTTGTGCCCTTTGCCTAATCAGTAAACGTAGATTTTTGTTTATTATTTAAATTTTTGTTTTAATTTTCTCTATGAGAATGGGTTAGGTTTGTTTTCTCAATAGTTTTTTAGTTTTTTGTTTTGGGGTGTATTTGAAAATAATTTTTCAAAGCCGGGGGAATGGTTACGCGCCATCATATGGTAGTTACAAGTAAACAGTTTTTTTTTGCGTTTTCTTGCTAAGCATGGTCAAGGCTATAGGGCGAGAGAAACGTGTGGATAGAAGGCACGCATTAGTATTAGGTTGGCAATATTGAAAAGGATAAAACGGTGGCCGTCTCACACACACACGCATTTTGTTATTTGTTTAGTATTCGTTTTTTTGATTGTTTTAATTGCCGTGAAGCAGAAATCACGATATCGGGTGCATAGACAGATTTTGTTAAACTGGGTTGCTGGCGTAATAGTGTTTAAAGTGTCGGAAAACTCCTACGATCCCTTCCTCCCTCTCCCTTGTGTAGGAAAGAAATCACCGGTTCCAGCCAGTGACCAGTCAGCGGTAAGTTTTCGACTCTTTTATTACTCATATTTACCCATAATTATTTATACATACAGTCCACTTATTAAATTATTTAATTGATAATTAATTATTCGAATAGACGCACACGCCGATAGGGTATAGGCCCCATCACTTCATAATTTATTTTCCTACTTACTACAACAGTATAAGTAGAAAAATGTATCAAAATAATTCCAAATATCAAATAAATTATGTTTAAAATAAAATACACAACACAAAATTACAATACTAAAAACGTGTTTATAACCTGTAATTATTAAAAAAGGAAGATAGAAAAAATTTAAGGAACAAAAACCATCTACTTGATCACTCTTTAGCTTTATGTACCAGTCTTGCCGACGATTTGACCTGTTGATTAATTGAAGAATTAAATTTTATATATTGACATCTTTTTTCTTTTCTGTCTTATTTATATTTGACGAGGATGGTATACCTGCAACTTGAATTGCATTGCAGTTTTCTAATTTTTGAGCCGTTTGCCTGTTTATTTGCTTTCTCCTAATTGGCTTTCTGTGTATGTCTCTTCGTTAATGTACAATTTGTCGCCCTTTATAAATGCCTTAAGATTTTTTCTTCGAGATGCCTTTAAATGTTTCCATAAAATTTTATTTTGTCTTCTTTCTTCTACATTTAAGTTGTGAGCTATGGTTATTTAAGTGGCTTTTAATTTTCTGCACTCTTTTAAAATCTCAACTTTTTTTAGGTAGGAAACAAATTTTATTAATATTGGCTTGTTATGATGTTGTTTCTCAATAGCAAATATGTTATTTATATCTTGGGGGCACAATTTCAGTAAAGTTGTAGATGGTGATTTAATTTGTCAATGATGATTTACTTCGTTCGCATACTCAAGGACAAAGACAACAACATTGTTTTTTATTAACGATTTTTCAAGAGCTGCATAGTTTTTTTCTAATTTTAAGCATGTACTTTCAAGTTCTATTCTTTTTTCCCCTTCCTCGCAGAGCTTTTCTTTTATATCCTGGATTTCTTGATTAACATATTTTATAAGATCAAGAGTTTGTTCTCTATTAGTTTGTTCAATAGATTTTAAAAGTTTATTAAATAATTGGTTATCTACATTCATTCCATCTTGTATAAAAATTATTCACAACTGTTTAACTTTTGTTCGTGTATTTACACTTTTTATAAACACACAATTCAGTTAGCTAATTTATTGTATACTGTCCAAACTTATTGAGTTGTTTAATAATAGTAACAAAATCAGATAGCTTATGTGTTTAGCTTACATGTGATGCAAGTTCCATTAATTAGTTTGATTTATTACAATAATAGTTACTTCGAATTATCACAGAGCAGAAACACACACACACTTTCTCAATAATCTGTAAATGTGGTGGAGTGTGTATTATTTTAACTCTTTGAAAATATATTAAAGGTATTTATATTTTAAGATATACCTATGTATGTATTTTTTTCTCGGGGCCGTACACAGGTTTTGGTTCCGGTGGCAGTTCAGCCAAATTTGGCTCACTGTGCCTCTCCCTGTTTCTAGATTCTACCGGTGATTCTTGTATTTTATCATCTATCCGATATAGTTCTATCACCAGTATATGTGTGAGAGTGCTTTTGTATTCATTTTTATAATCTCAAAAATGTTTTGCTTCATGAAATTCAGTACAGCACTGACAGAGCATATTTTATTTTTTTATTTTTTCACGCCTGCTATCGAGATTGCCTTCATACAGTCACATATTTTGCTGATGTTCCTATACAGGTGCTATATCTAAATCCTGGTATATTCTGTCAGTATTTATTGTGTTTTTCCTTGACCCAGTCTGTAATGCACTTCCTCGCCCTATACTTTAGCATTGATACCATGTAAACTACCACTATTTTTAGATGTACTATCCACCGCAGAAATATCGGAAGACAATTTTGGAGCACCTTGCTATTGTAATATTAATCAGAATGCAGATAAATCAGTATTTTAAGACACATTCTTTCTAGTGAATTTTTTTACAAAAGTATGCATATTGAAATTAAAATTAAAATTTTGTAATTATTTATTTATAATGGAAGTAAACTGGTAAATAGCAATATTTAATTAAATTAAATTTAATATAAAATATTTGAAACAGTATAGTAACAAAAACATACTCATAAATTGCTAATAACTAACAAAATTTAATGCAACTGGTGCATTAAAATTTGTTCCTCGTTATATATCATTTAATATTTTTATTAGCAACAACAAAGGTTGAAGTAATGAAGATTTGTCAGTTAAATTCGAGGTAAAATCGATTTTAAAGTTAATACCAGTCTGAAATTAGTTAAATTATCAAATGTTTCATTAGTTTCCAAAGCCATTTCCAAGTTTGATATTTTAACTATTACCGAACAAGCTGCCCATAAGCTACAATTAGACAATGCTCTAATGGACATTTCGCCTCTTGAATTACAAAAGCAGTATGAAACTAGTCGTAATTTGATCGTAGAAGAACACGATGAAATTGAGAATTATATAACAACTAATACTCCAAATCTCGGTCAAAATATACATATTGATATATAAGGTAAAACTTAAAACTAGCGTTCCAAATAAATAAGTAACTTTGTAAACTTTATGTAGCCTAGGTAAAATAAAACATAGTTTTCATATCCGGGCAGCTTACGGGCCATAAATGAGGACCTCCGCGGCCAATCCATCTGTCCGGATGTGTCATTTAAATGATTTCTAATTTGGTTGGAGAAATGTGGTGGGGCTTCGGCATGTTGAAAGAACATACCTCGAATATTTAAATTTTCCGAAAGATTCAGTAACATATGTTGTAAAAAATTAAGATAGACGTTACCATTAAGTGTACCTTCAAAAAAATGTGGCCCTAACAAGTGACCGCCTGCAAGTTCTATCCAAACATTGACTGAAAATCTACGTTGTGAGCGACATTTACGTTTTGTGTGTCGGTCCTCTTGGCCCCATATGTGAGCATTTCTCGAATTATTTATTCCGGCTCTTTCAAATTGCGTCTCGTCTGTGAATAAGGTTCTGTAAATTATCCGTCGATCTTCAGACAGCCTACGACAAAATGTCATCCGAATGACGTCATTGCCTGCTTCAAGCTCCTGTACTAATTGAATGTGGTATTGATAAAAAATTTCTTTTCACAATGTCCTCCCTATTCTATCTAGTGTGACAAACACCAATCAGAGTACTAATTTTTCGTGTATTTAAAGTTGAATTTGCGTGAACAATATTTAAAATATTGTTTATGTTTACCTCTTGTCCTATATTGCATTCCACAACTGCACTAGTGGGAAACTTTCCATGTTCTCTGGAATACTTATATACGGACCCGAAAGTTTTATCGTCAGGTTGTCGTCTATTAGGAGACCGTCTTCCATATTCCCTCCCTGCTACTCTACCATTTCCGATACAATATTCGTAGATGAAAATGATGTCAGTATATTCTTCGTTCGAAAATTGGTACGGCTTTTTGAAAATATTAAATGAGTGATTGTAGTAGCTAATACAATAAAACTAAACACAAATTATCACCACAAAAAATGTCAAATAAGTATAACTACTAATTATTTGTTTTCTAATACTTATCATTTTGAGGTAAGGCTACTGTGATCAATAGTATAAAAACTAACTCGTTTAACGTATAAAGGCATAGTTTAATCATTGGATTTATAAACGATAGCCTACTAAGGCTATTTTTTTCTTAGAGAGAATTATTGACAATTTTCATAATATTTCGAACCGACAACATAATATCACTTATTCACAAAAAGTAAATGAATAATTTCAGTTGTGGAAGGATTTTCAGCAAGTGTCGTTTATCAATATTTTCTTATATTGTGATATTTAGTGGAATATATTTCGCGAACGATGAAAGTGGTGCAAAAAAATTAATGGAGCCATTTTGCTCACTTTTTATGTACTATTCGAATTACATATCCAAATTTGAAAAAAAAACATATACATGATGTTGTTTCCTGGAGAAGCAACAAAAATAACTTTTTACTAGTCCGGACCTGGATATTTTCTTTATCATACATGTATTTATTCGGGATCACTCACTGAGTCAAATGAAAAGTATAGTAATTTTTTGCATTTACTACGGTAAAGTAAGATTTTTTAGTAGCATTAGACAAAAAAAAAATTCAATATTTTCCAAATTATTAAAGAAAAATATTTGGAGATTGTTAGTTTTGTAACTAATTGATGGATATTATTAGTCTTGAAAGTAATGGTGGTGGATTGTGAATAATTAATTAATTGTAAGCCACATTTTAAGATAAAAAATATTTTATTACTAACTTTATTATACAAATAAGTTCAAGTTATCAACTTAAATTCTAAATTCCAGAAGTTCTTCTGAATATTAACAAACTTCCTCTTACTGGTCTTCAATATTGTCAAGGTGTGGTCCATCAAATATTATTTTTCTGTAAAACTCTAAGTGGTCTAAATTTGTCCAGTTGTCGTCGTAGTGTTTCTTTAGAATGTGTTTACATTATCCAATTTTTCTTGCTTCAATGCAACATTATTTATTTGGATTATCTCAGGAATTAACTGGTGTATGGTTTTACCCCTTTTCATCAAACTTTTAGACTCACCTAGTAAATTTCTGTAGGAAGTTTCATCTTGGACAAGCATATTTTCAGATGCTGTCTTACTTAAAAAAATCCTCTTGCACTGTTTCAACTGAAAATGCCAGCTATTGGGCACCTTAAACACCTCTTCTTTGGCCTTTTTCCAATCATAATTTTGGTAGTCCTGCCCAAGTATTTTCACCGTAGACTACTCCCTTATTATATCCATATATCCTTCTGGTCTGGTAATAACTTCTCTCTTACGAATTTTCTCTTCTGTATTGCCAAAAGCTCGATCGGGCGGAATATAACTATGACCAGTGACGGGATATATCAGCTCTATACTTTTGATATTATTGGGAGCCTTAGATAACCATGAAGAACACATAGCCACCATTATCGAGTTTTTATTTTGTCCTCCGCAACCATCGCACACTAATCGTATTGTACGGTGTTGAGAAACATATATATTTTGCAGGAGATCATGGACGCAGGAAACAATTTCATTGGATCCTTTATGAAACTGATTTTCTGTCCAGCAATATGCTACTACTGATATTGTGTTTAACTCTTGCTTTGAGTGCCCAATTACCACTTTAAACTTGAACAAATAAATCTGGCGGCTGTAATAGGTAGCTTGGTCGGGTATCTTAAGTAAAGGCAAATTTTTTTGGCAATCAAAAGACAATATTAAAGTTGTATCATCTCTTATGAATTCGCATCTGTACTATTATAGTTTGTTTAAGTTCTTGGTTTGTTTCAGTTTTTATTTTTTTCAGTAAGTTCTATACAATATGAACAGACGTCTGTTCGGGGAGTCTTAAATCCCAAATTAAAGTTATTGTTAAATATATTTCGAAAGTAGCTAAGTTTAACTTTAAGATTGTTATCGATTTGTTCGTCATTGTGCATTTTACTTAACTTTCTTATAGATAGTTCCGTCGATAAGTACTGCCGACATGACGTCTTTGATCTGCAGTAATGTGCTTCAACGGCAATCAGTTTACTGATAAAACTTACAACTTGATTTTTCTTCTCAGCAAAAAGTATTTCTTTTCGGTTTCCACCTCTTTTTTTCTAAAGGCATCTGCCTAGTCATATGAAAATTTTTGGCGATTAAATTGACCCTAAATCTTGAAACACATAATGTACGTAGAAATGTATCGAAACAGACAGGCAAGGATATTTTTTTCTATTAGGAATAAAATATTTGCTTTGTACTAATCTTGGACTATACACTTCATTAAAGGGACGTCTTCGTTTTACATTTTTCGTCTCTATTTGCTTCAATATAAAGCTGTCTTGATAAATTTTATCTTTTTGTTCATAAAATTTACTATGAAAATTTTTTAAATCCAACAATTTGAGAGTTTTGCATTTAAGTACCTCCTTTTCATGGGTACATCTGGGAGCCGAAAGTAAACCTGATGGAGCATACCTAAAATAAAGTTATTACTTTAGTTAAAATTAAGAATTTAATGTAATATGAAAACTAATTTCACTGTCTTAGCTCTAGTTCTAGCCCAATTAGTTGAATTCTTTTTTGCTTTCCTAGTTTTCTCCCCAACTGCACATGGTTTAGCTAACATTTCCATATTACAGGGCACTCACTAATTATTAATAGTTTTACTTCAAAATAGTTGTTAAAAAATTGACAAACGGTAACAAAACGTCTCAACATTTAATGATAAAAATCTACTAACAGACTAAAACATATGGACAAACACGTGGCACTAAACCTTTTTCTTATTGGTTAAAATGGAGATTGTCAGTTTTGCAACTAACCAGTGGTTGGAGATTATGAGTATTGAAACTAACCGTAATATTTAAGAGTCATTTACTACGGGATATTGTTAGATTTGATTATTCTGTAATGTTTAAGTTATACCTTTATTCTAAGTGGAGATTGTTAGTTTTGATATTGGACGCCTCAAATATGAACTAATTATTCCATTCCATTACAAAGTAATGACCAAAAGAAATTTTGACAAATATACATAAAATAACCTATATTTCATTAACGGGTGTCCAACCAGCTTTTTCCATAGGTGGTTCTGATTATCCTCGGTGTCATCTATCTCCCACTAAACCATGTCCGTTTTCTTGCGAAACACCCTGTATACAAAAATCTAAAATTTAACCATCATTTTTCAATATGACAGGCGTAACACAACTTAGATTTCAGAGGACTTTTAGTATAGGTATTCAATAAGATGGGAACGCAACATCTTCACCAAATTTCTTGCTTCTACCAATTTTTTCAAGGTTCGTATACGTTTAGGTTTATTTTTCTTGCACTATTATTTTCAAAGCTCAGGCTTTTTTATATACCAATAGATACTTTGGAAGTTCGTTGTTCTCCTTATTCATCATCAGAACCAGTTTGAACGCAATATTTTTTGTAGATTATAATATAATTGCTTGGGTTTATGTTAAATTTGCTAAACGAACTGTAACAAATAGATCAAAAGGTTTCCACTTCATAGTTTCTAGTATAATTTGAATGTGAAATCGGAGAGTCGTCTCCTCATTGTATTCAAAGTTTCGAAGATTCTCTGCATGAACCGTACTTATATAATGTGCTGTAGTGGTTTCCTCAATAAAAGGAATGGTTATTTGTAAAATTTAATTTTAATAATAATTATTAATTAGCCTTAATGGAAGTAATTTCATTGTATAAGTATAGCATAATATCATAGTCACTACCGAGGTAAATGTTTAACCGGATAAATAATGTATAACATTTTTCGATCTTTTTGAAAACATATGAAATATATTATTGGCCAATTAAATCGAGATAGTAAATGTTCATATTGTAAATCAGAATTATTACTTCAAATTTAGGGTTGCTGCTTCTAAAACTTGTTTAACAATAAAACGATGTAGATGTCAGATGACACAGATGCAGAGTGGGACAAATTCCCAAAAGGCTAATCAACACCCTAATTGACAAATATCAGTATTTCCCAATTTCGTTGTATTGGAAAAAACTGGCGACCGTACTTTTCATTTAATAGACAAAGTATGAAATATTGGTTACAAGAAAATCAAAATTTATTAAGGGAGGGTAATTATCTAGATCGATTCGGTTTCAATGTTTTGCTTGAAATAATTGGTAGTACGGTTGAGCAAAAAAAATAGGACAAGTCTTATGACGGCATTTTGCTAAAATTTAGTTGTGTACATTTAACTTTAATTTTTGTGACATCGTCAGTTAGTTGTCATAATTTATTGCAAGTGTGCAAAAAACTAATATGCCTCATATAAACGATTTAGTTAAATCTGGAGTTATTGCTAAAGCAGAAGATGGATGGTCAATGAGACAAATTGCACTGCGTTATAATATTGACAAAAATTCGGTGTGTAACATTTTAAGAAAATGGAGAATAAACGGTACGATTAGTAGAAATCCTGAGTCAGGGCGACGAAGGCTATCAACTCAACAAGATTTGCAATTGGTAAATGCTTTAGTACAAAATCTATTTTATTCAGTTATTCAGGCTGCTGAAGAAACGAATTTTCCTGGATCGAGTAGTATTGTTCGCCAGCGAGTAAGAGAATCGGAGCTACGCTGTCATGAAGCAGCACAGAAATACTTACTTAAGGCTGAACATAAAGAAGCTCGAGTAGGATTTGCGCTTGAATTTTTAGCGCATGATGTAAATTTTTGGAACAATGTAATCTTTATGGAAGAAAAACTTTCCAGTCAACACACACAGGTCGTATTCATGTTTACCGCCCTCCAAATACTCGATTCGATGAGAAAAATATATCTAACAATGATAAAAGTGGTAGATTTTCCGTAAACATGTGGGCTTGAATATCAGGACGTGGTTCTGGTGTTTTGTGGCATACTGAGGAACGATTTAATAGTGAAACGTATATTAGGATTTTAGACAATATTATGCTCCCTTCTGTATCACAATTATTTTCTAATAATGAGTTCATATTCCAACAAGACAAATGTTCCGTTCATACTGCTCATACCGTAACTAACTAGTTTCAAGATAACAACATCAATGTTCTTAACTGGCCCAGTCATAGTCCAGATCTTAACCCTGTGGAAGAAGTATGGGGACTACTAGTATCCAAAAATGAAATGTGAGACCACGGAATGTCAAAGAATTACTGAAAATAGTAAATAATGCACTGGAAAATATTATTGCTAATGATTATTGTATAAGATTATTTAATTCTATGTCAAACAGACTTATAGAATTATAAATAGAAATGGTGCAATAACGAAATATTAATAGTTAGTTTCTTGTTAAGTTAAGTTAAGCAATAACTACAGCATTAAAATTTATAAATTTTATTAAAAGTGATATCTGTTTTATTTCGGCTACTCATTACATATTCAAATAGAAACAGATTTACATTAGAAAAAAAAAGCTGTCATATTTTTTTCTGCTCACGACAGTAAATCATTGGTCCAATGATATTTAAGAGACCCTCGACTGATATCAGATACTTGGGATTCCCGCAAAACTATATTGAGGACGTTTTAGATGAATTATGTTTGGATTTAGAACATTGAATGTATTTGCAACCAGATGGCTCTTCTCCCCATAATTTAAGAATAGTAACTGATTACGTCATTTCGACGAATGGTCCTGTCAGATGGCCTCCAGGGTCACTTGATTTAGGTCCCCTAGATTTTTCGTCTCGGGTCATTTAAAAAATAGTATCACAACCGTCATTGCAACCCGGGAAAACTTAAATTTTAAAAGTTTTAGAAAATTAAACTGTTACCCCATAGAAATTTAACACCACTATATCAAGTGTAATATGTGAACATTTGTTAATTATTGATAAGTCATCAAGAGTTGGTGCGTAGTAGCAACTGGTTGAGAATCCATCGCTGGGCTGAATGCGTGACGTCATTTAGTATGAACATTAAACACGTCATTTACTGTTTGAAGACAGAGCAGTTACCCAACCCAATGAGTTGGAACCCCTAGAATATCAACTAAGAAGAATTATCAAGAGGCTGATATTTATCAATTGCTTAAAGACCACAGTCACATTCCTTCCTATTTGATTAAACTGGGCATTTCTAGATTAGTACATGTAACGCAACAATGAGCCTGAAATTATCCATTTCATGTTATGCATTAGACAGTATGAAATAATAGGCCTCTGCCAATTGTTAAAATATAGTTTCAAAAACTTACCTATCGATGGAAATAGCAACCAAATTAAATATCGAGGATGTTGAACACGTTACATCCATGGCTATGTAGAAATCACAGACAAATCCCGGAAGGGCCCACGTTCCGTTAACCTGCAAAGAAAAGCAAAATTAAATATTATAAAAAACATACATTTTGCCTTTTGTACTTGGAGCTATATGATTCTCAAAACAGTTTTTTGGTGATATTTTTCTTAATGCAATTTCATCTGACATAGATTCCATAAAACACCAAAACATTTAAAAACTACTCCAATGCTACTATTCTAAGAGTATTTGAGTGTAGTATTGAAATGTTCTGGTGATTCAGCTCCTTCCACTTCAGTCCCAAAGACTTCAAGAAAAAATGCTACTTTGTGTTCAGAACATAAATTTAGTATTTTATTATGTAGAATAATTATACTTTATCATAATTTATTATAGGTCAATACTGTCAGATAAAGACGGCAAGTACTGTACATTCTGCCTTCTGTACCATGTGAATCACAACAATACTTATACGACCAATGACGAATACTTGTAGCTTTACCAGTTACCGATAGGAATTGAAGAACTATACTCTCGTAAAATGGTTTAAAAGAGTCTAATAGAGTTCTTTACAGTAGCAGTGACTGGGTGGTTCTGCCGCCCGACCCAATGTTATTGGTAAGTGGTCAAGTTATAGTTCCATATTTTTGTGTATTTTTTACTTGCTTTTCTTTAACTCACAATGTAGTTTTTTTTCATGTATGTGTTCAAATCTTGCATCCTTTATTTAACGCACTGCCTGACAATCAATTGATGATATTTTGCACAATAACTAAGATCGGGTGACAATACAGTATTCCACACTTAATTTTGCAAATATACGTAAGTAGGGGGCGCGGGTGTGAAAATTGTTTAAATACCAACCGCGTAACGTCTCATTTTTGAAATTTTTAGCAATGCACAACATATTAATGTATTTCTGTTGTGTGTAATTTAGTATGGGAATTTATTATAAATATATTTTTGGAAGTAGATATGAGTAACTATGGGTACAAATAATTTTGTGGGAAAAAGCAGAAAAGGAGATTGATTGTCTTTCGTTTAGAAGTCGGATTTATTCCTTGCCGCTCGAATTCAACCTTGTATTGTGGTGTTGGATCTATTCCCTTTTATGGGATTTTAGATCTCCTCAAAATTGTAAGTGTCTGACGTTTTTCATAATGACATTTTAAATTTCAAATAAATCCTTTCAGAAAGATACTATTTTTGGATGGTCGTTTGGTTTATTTATTTTGATAGAAGAACAACCCTCAAGGAGAGGTGAGTAACTACTGTTATAGTAACCATGACCCCGTTTATTTTAAGGGTCTTCCGGCTAGATCTTACACCCAGGCCTCTGTTCACATCTTCCAGACTTTTCCAGTGATCTTTTCTGTCCCACTCTTCCTTTATGTTTGTAATCTTTTGTCGCGTTTGTTTTTTCTTGCTTTCTTTTTGTACATTTCTGTCTCTAAATTCATTTCTCATCGAACATTTTTACAAAATCAAAACCTTGTGAAATCAAAATTTTTAAAAATCAAAGTTTAGGTCCGCCTTTGCGCAGCCCGGAATTTATATACCTCGCGGAAGGCTCCTCGTTTGGATTGAGGTGCCTGCGTCAGCTACGAAATTTTTAAAAAAGTAATAAGTGAACAAGTTTTCTAAAAAATGTGTAGTTTTAAGTGTTGTTAAATCTTTTATGTTAGATGTAAGTAATTTTGATACCTTTTTAATCTGTTTGTCTCGGAAGGAGTCGCGTGGCACGGTGGTTGTACGGTCGGTACGTATTATATTATAATGTTAATAAAGTTACGTTGAATTGAATTGGTGCCTCTAAAAAGTGGGCAGCAACCGGCACCTCCGGCAAAATGTAGAATGCAAAAGGTTTCTCGCTGATATCATAGTAGAGGAAATTAATACAAAAAAAGAGTGCCAGTTTTATAAATGCCCATTTATTTATTATTTATTTATTACGATATCCAACAGGCACAAGACCCAATTGCATTAAAATACAGTAGGATGTAGCTACGGTATGTATAATTTTGCTTATATTTACCAATTTATAAGTAAGTACACGATAAAAAAAAAGAACAATAAAAAATAAAATAGTAGCCAAATCATAGCAAATATTTAAAACAGCCAATCGTTAGTAAAAATATGTATTTTTTATTTGTAATGAGTTAGTGCTAAATATAACAAGTCGATGTTCCAATTTGTATAGTTGATAAATATTTGATACAGAGGTGGTGACATTAGAATATTTGTTCTGGCAGTGGTGAGATGAAGAAGGCTACTATTTCTAGAAGAAACTCTAGATACTTTATACATAATTTGATTGAACAGGCTGCTTCAGTCAAGGCAATTATTTACAATTTTATACAAAAATAGTATAGATTCGGCTACTCCCTTTTATTTAGTTTGCATACATTAAAGCGATGAAGCAATATTTCATGGGGCAATCTAATTTGCGGATAATAATCATTAATTGTATACAGATTTGAGAAACATACGTTGCAATTTTTCGAGTTGAAGGACATGAACACTGTAAGTAACACTTTAAACAACCGACGCATACTCGAGACATGATCTTACAAATGTAAGGTATAAGGTACGGAGAGTGAGAACGTTCACAACCCCTTGCAGTTCCATGAGAGAAATGCAAACACCGCAAAGGCCCAAGCTTCTACTGATTCGATATGCTTTATGAAGTTAAGTTTAGAATCAACGTATACTCCTATATATTTGAAAAACTCTGGCATGTGAAATACAACACCCATAGTAAGGTACGTAATGCTTTCTAGTAAACGTTAAAGCATTACAATTTGTGCGCTTATTGATGATGCGCCAGTAGTTGCTTATTTAGATCGTTTTGCAACATCTCAAAATCCACAGTAGAAGCTGTTTCGAGAAATATTTTTACGTCGTCTGCATAGAGCAACGGTTCCGCCTCAAGATCTGATGTGATATCGTTCACAAACAACTTAAAGAGAAGCGAACCTAATGTAGACCCTTGAGGCACACTGGACACCTGCAAGAATTTGACAGACCTGTAACTCTTGTGAATATATTGGTATCTATTTGGCAACATGTTTTAATTAAGTTTATTAGATCCACTAGTAAACCGAATGTGGCAATCTTTGAAAGTAAAACACCGTGATCAATTCTGTCGAAGGCCTTGGAAAAGTCTGTAGAAATCACACAAGTATTGAGTTATGCAAACGAGATTGGTTACTGTGGATCTACCCCTTATAAATTCATGTTGGTTTTACGAAATCATGCTGGATGTATGGTCATAAATGATAGAATTTAAAATAGTTTCTGAAATGTTGAAAACATTACAAATTATAGCAATTGGGCTATTATAATTGAACAAGTCGTTCTTATCACTTTTAGAATAAACTCGCGATGGTTTCAGATGGCGTGAATGACTGCAACATAATCAGCAAAACTATCGACCACTGCTTGTGAATCATTTACTTTCTCGTTATTATATATAGTATAAGGTAGAAAGTTAGCCGATATATTACTCTATGAATTGAACCAAAAACTAAGACTTTTAGGGTTAACTTTAATTCATTTTTGATAGTTTCAGGTTATAATTTATATGACATGTCAACCTTATGTTTGATTTGTGCTCGAAGGTGTTAAATCTCCGGAATTTACAGCCAAATTCGTTTTTCTGCATATATTAAAGGATTTGGTTTTTAATTTTATTTTGTAAATAATATCTCCTTTCAACCATGGTGGGTAAGATTGATTGGTAACTTTAATCTTCGGAATAGGTTTTGAAAAAATTTCATCCAATTTAGTATAAAATAGTTCAAGTGCATCATTTACAGAGGTAAATTGTCCAAATATGCATCAGTGAGTGTCTAAAAATTTCTCATAAAATGTATAGAAATTAGCCCGTTTAAAATTGGGTTTTGTGATTGTTCGACAAGGAAAGTTGTAAATATTTGGTTTGTGATTATCAACTACGATTAGCAGTGCAGGGTGATAAGGCATCTTCAGGAAGAATAACTTCAGTGGCTTTATAAAGACGAACAAAATCCGCGCATCACTATGATTTTTATTAGAATTAATTTAATAAAGGTTTTTATAATCTTTTAATATGATTAAGTGCTGTGTCTGCAATACATTGAGATATTAGAAAAACTTTTTCAGAGACCAATATCATTTAATTACGTCGAATTCCACTACTAAACACGGAGGGTTTAATTAAAAATGATAACGAAATGGAAAAAAATTAGATATTATAGCATTCCATAGAGAGGCAGCTTTATAAGCAACTTAAATTTTAAAGGAGAAGGAGCGAGAACAAGCCGTCGTCACATCGTAACTATGCTGGCTCCAAAGATATGAAAGTTGCCCTGAGAACTGTGTGTAATAGTCCCAACATTATATTTATTATCTGTTTTAGACTTTTTTTAGAGGACGGCCCCAGCACTAGAAACAAGAACACGTTTTGAAGAATCTCTATTTTAAATGAAGTTTTTTAAGTTTCTAGGCTGAATAACAATACTAATTAAGCGTGAGGCTTATAGTTTAATTAAATTAAGATATAAATACGTTGTCGTCCTTTTCCACTAAGGAGTTATTTGGAAATAGCAAATTTGTGATAAATCAACGATTTCAGTGTACTTTTTACCTAGAGTTTAAAGCACTAGTACAGTCAATATACAGGGTGTTAGGACAATCATTATCTCGGAAACCGTTACACATAGAAAGAAATGTTTAATAGAAAAGTTGTTTTGTTTAAAAAGATGCATTTAACAAGATGCAAATGTACAAGGCGCCTCAAAAAGACGACAGGTTATGTAACTTTACTTTTTCAAATGGAACGCCCTATATATTTTTATATTTTGAATTCTCCTTTTATTTCCGAACAAACATGACCCGTACCTATCATTAATGGTTTACGATATATCAACGGAGTTAGTCCGTATTCTTAAACTAATAAGGCAGGCCTCGATTACATACAAAAATAAAAATTATTGACTGCCATTTTGTGGCAGTTTCACTGACAGTTGTTCATTTTAAGACTCTATTTCATTTTGAAATCAGTAATATGCCGTCACTGTTTACATCTAATGAATATGCTGATATGTTACTTATCTATGACGAGTGCGAAAAAAAGTCACGAGCCGCAGAACAAAAGTATAGAGAAAGATTTCCTAATAGACGTGTACCATCTCGTGAGACATTTAGAAATGTTGAAAGAAAAATGCGTACTGGTTTCCTTCCAAGCCCTAGAGCAGTTCAGCATGCCCGTCCAGCAAGACAAGAACAAAATGTCAATAATGTTCTTGCGCTTATAGTAATCAATCCACGTGCCTATGTTCGCAGTATTGCGGAAGAGATTGTATAAGTAAATCTTTGGTGCACAGAATTCTAATAGATAATAGACACCATCCTTACAAAATCTGCTTAGTTCAAGATATAAGAACTAATGATTACAATAGATGTATGGAACTCATTGCCAACTTTATGGTGCAGTTACATGATGATCCTCTGTTTGTCAATAAAATTATGTGGACCGATGAATTACCATTTCACAATAATGGTACGGTTCATCAACATAACAGTCATTACTGGTCAGTGGAAAAATCCTCGCTGGGTAAGAGAAACCCATTTTCAAACTATTTGGGAAATTAACGTTTGGTGTGACTTATTTAATGGACGATTAATTGGACCATACTTTTAGGAAGGTATCTTGAAAGGTGATAGATATTTGAGGTTTTTAAGAAATGTTATTCCTGGTCTTGTGGAAGAAATTCCAATAAATGAGCACCTCACTATGTGGTGGCAGCAAGACGGAACATCAACGCATGATTCGAATCTTGTAACACGCTACCTCACTGAGAGATTTGGAGGGAACTGGATTGGTAAACAGGGATCTGTTAAATGGCCTGCACGTTCACCTTATATAAACCCCCCAGATTTTTTCTTATGGTGTCATTTAAAACAAGTTATACTCGCTGAGAAACCAAATGAATAACTCATGCTTGCCGCCAAATAACCCCAGATGTCATAAGGAGTTCTTATGCATGAGTATTTTTAAGGAGGTCAAATATAATGTGGGCGATAATTTGAGCATGTTTTATAATTATTACAATATTTACTGTTTTTTGTATTGTGGCATTCCTTATAATTACGTTAATAAAATAATGTTATCACAAAAATTTAACTGCAAATATCTCAACAATGGTTAACGATAGGTTACATGGTTAATAAAATTTGTTCGGAAAAAAAATCCAAAAATGCAAATACACATACACATATGTTCCATTTGAAAAAGTAAAGTTGCATAACTTGCCATTTTTTTGAAGCGCCTTGTACATTTGAAAATAAAATGGTTAAATGCATCTTTCTAAACAGAATAACTTTTCTATTAAACATTTCTTTCTATGTCTAAAACCATTTCGGGATATTGCTTGTTCAAGTGGAGCTGGGACACCCTGTATGTAAACTATATTTGCATAAGATTTATCATTTATAGTTTTACTTCACCGTAGAAGTATAACAATAGCCTTTTGTCTTAGACTTGTTTGTATTAACTTCAAATTTTGGTTTGTTTGCGGTCAAGTGTGCTGTTGATGAAAGTAATTTTTCTCAAATAGCATTTGCCTCCCAAAGAGAATTATTGTTCTGCTTTTTTTAAATTTTAGTCTATTGTAACATACTTTCGATTTTCAGCAGAATAAAATGTAAAAATCGGTGAAACTTAACAATATCCCTGTTTACTATTTAGATCGGTTTACATTATATTTACATATTACACTTTTTTCTATTTAAAATAAGATATTGTCTACCACCTCCTGACAGGCGTATAGGTATATACTGTACAGAAAGGAACTAATAGTTTGTATTTCTTTGGATCACCAGCTTTTATAAGCATTTACATATTTGGTGATTAATAATTAATATGAAAATCAGCTAATTAAACATTTTGTACACAAAATAGAAATGATAATATATTATATGATAGTAAAATTTTACAACAAAGGCTAAAAATGGATTTTACATAATATATTCAAATTCATAAGTTCGTTTTCATTAGTAATATTCGACGGCGTTGGCTAATTATTGCTGCTAATCAGGTCATTGGAAGCAAATTTAAATCTGTACAGATGGAGTTTCAACGAAATTCTGCATACATTTTTGCGATAAACCAAATGAAATTGCGACAAACAACTTTACAGATTTCTAACACAATAATAATCATGTTCTGTATATGAAATAGAACCTAATAGAATACTGAATATCAATTTTTATCACTAGATTTAGTTAGTGTTTTATAGGTTTTATTTGACACCATATGATATTATTTATTCCTTTCCTCTAAACGGAATATGTAGATAAAATATTATGATAATCGATTTCGAATTTTTGATGAATTACATGCGTTCAATTCTCTAAATCTAGAAGATTGGTTTTTAAAAAATATTCGTACGTCCTATGCCGCTAAAGTCTGCCATCTGTGGTTTCACCTAGAGCTCAAACCAATATCGGTCCTGGCTCAATTGTGATCGGAAGAGAACAGGTAAAAAATTGATAATAACTTTTCTCTTCAAAACGCCACTAACTCATGGACACTCAAAGTACTAATTTAAGATTCATTATTTTAGATTTTTTTTTTCTCTACTATAGTTCTAACGATTTTGATATGGATACTTTCTTATTACTAGTATAAGATGGCCTGACAAGTTGCTCCTAAAAAGTCAGGAGGAAAAGCGTTTGTACATCAGAAGGCTTAAAAAATTGAGAAATTTTCATCTCTAAAACGGCTCTAAGCGTTTTGATCAAATGTTATATGTCGATGCTTCCTTAATGGACTCAGTTAGTCTAACGTCACGTATTAGGCAACCTAACATACTATTGTCGTAACGCTAATGGCGTGACATGAACGCACTGGAACTTCACTCTTAATGCTCTAGTTAATAAAAACTATTACCAAGTGGGTTAAAACATTGCTTAGAATTTAATTTTATTTCTTCCTCACAGAAAATATTTAAGGATTTTCAGTAACTAATTTACATTCACAAAGATTTCTGTGTAAAATACATGGAAAGAAATTCAATTTTAATTAAATAAATTGATATTATTACATATGAATTATTCTACCCTCCAATAGAAATTGAGAATACAAAAATTATCACTTAGTTTGCTATTACTTTCAAGTTAGTTTACATTTTGATCTGTCAGTTCTCTAAAAAGTTTATAATCTCGTAACTCTCATAACTTATAGATTTCTAATTTAATATTTTATGAATAAGTATTTTGGTTATGTAAATATACCTAATTAAAATGTCTAAAAAGCAGTTGTAAGTATGAGTGTAATATTTGACTTCTGCAAAGAAACTAAAATCATACGAAAAGGAGAAAATTCTGTAGCTTCAGGATATGTTAAAAAAAATGCATAATATAATAATGAGCTACATACTATATACGTTGAGAAATTCAAGCAATTATGAAAGACACAATGTACAAAGTTGAGGTAGGTATAGGCGAATTCGTCTTTCTGAAAGTGAATATGTAAACATTTTTCTAACATTTTTTTAAACATTTTTCTAACATTCCATTTAAATATCGTTGGTAAATTCATCAATCAATGAAAACCTGTCGCCTCTTCTAAATATAGAACAAATAAAATAAACTAGGTACACAGTTTATAGTAAATCTTGTATAGAATTAATATAAATAGTAAAATTAACGTAATTTTTTGTATGAAAATCGGCACCGGAATAATACTACAAAAAGAAATTGTTCCATATACTTTAATAACTTGTACTGCTGTGCTTTTATTGTAAATCAATATTTTGATATTAGAAAATTACATATAACAAAGTAAAATATAAACAAATCTAGCCTACTTAATAAGTACCCACTTTCCTTTTAATTTTACATATCCTTTGAAAAATTAAACATTTTACATACACTTTTATTAATATGATCACATTCGGAAACAAAACATAAATCCAATTTAAAAGAAATACAAAATTTGATTAGCGAAAGAAAGATTAGGTTATGAACTACAAATGTGAAATAAAGTGAGTATTGAAGCTTTCCGCACACATAATTTAAATTTTTACATTCTTCATTTCCATTGGAAAGAACTGTTGTGTATCATTAAAATAAAATTAAATGTTTATTAAATCTTATATAAATACATATGCAGAGTGGACCATAAATAATAGGTCATAGTTCAGGGGTAGATTCTTTAGGACAAAATATGAGGATATAACCAAATATGCTTTAGTAAAATATTGCAGTGGACAAAGATACAGCGTGTCAAAAGTTCAAATTATTTTTTCGTTTTTTGCAATAAGTCAACAGCCTCTTGACTGATCTTCGCCAAATTTTCTAGAGGAACTTTTTTATTCTAAGAAACAATAACTTATGTTTTACATCACGTTATATCATAGAAGGCGCCTCAGGACCTGTATCTGATGGTGAATTTTTTTCATTTCTTTTTTTTTTTTTTGCGAAGCGTTGTGGTACTTCTGACCAGAAAATCTGATGATGGCGTCATTTCCACGTATAAAAGGTAGACTGAGAACTTGATAACTCCAATCGTTTTCGAGGAAAGTGCCGTTAAACATTTCAATAATTTTTTGAAAGACAAATTCAAATTTAATGAAACAAAGTGTATTTATTGAAAAGTGTGCTTTGGTTACGTTTTAGTTCGGTCACGTCATTTAATCATTTTATTTTGTTCTTGTGTTCCTCGAGCTAATTTCTTTAACTTCTTTATTTACAATGCCTAGACATAATAATTTTTTAAATAGGGAAATGAGGGATATGATATGTGTTTACGCACATAATAATTTTAGCCGACGTGCTGCAGCGAGGAGATACTCATTGCAATATCCAAATAGAATACAGCCAGACCATAAGACTCTCACAGATCTGTTTCGTCGTTTGGGAGAGGCGGGGACGACTGAAACGAGTTACTCCAGATCAAAAACTAGTAATTTTAGTTCGTGTGGATGAAGATCCTCAAGTTAGCTCAAGTCGTTTAGCAGCGGAACAGGTGTGAGTAAACAATCTGTTCTAAGAGTCTTTCGTAAAGAACGCTTCTTCCCATATCATCTCACTCCTGTACAAAACTTACTTCGAAGGTGTCTTCCACAAAGGCTACAATTATGTCAATTTGTTCTAAATAAACACAACAGGATCGAAATTTGTTTTAG
The DNA here is from genome assembly GCA_963675555.1 of Leptura quadrifasciata. Taxonomy (NCBI): domain Eukaryota; kingdom Metazoa; phylum Arthropoda; class Insecta; order Coleoptera; family Cerambycidae; genus Leptura; species Leptura quadrifasciata. The sequence continues at coordinate 51,724,008 of OY776678.1, forward strand.
AACACTTCATTTACCGACGAAGCAACGTTTACTCGCCGAGGCATTTTTGACTGGAGAAATACCCAATACTGGGAAGTAAAAAATCCTCATGCCGTTAAAGAAATGCATTTTCAGCAAGAATTTAAGATTAACGTTTGGTGTGGTATCATCGGTCATCAATTATTGAGAACATTTGTCCTTCCTCCAAATTTCAATGGACTGACATATCTATTTTTTCTTCAAAATACTCTTGCTGATATGTTACATGTCCTTAGACTACGCAAATACTATCAACTCAAGTGAAGAACTGCAAATGTATTTGTAAAATGTATATTTCAATGTAAGGAAATCTTTTATGAATAGAATTAGAAAAGGCATAGAAGTAGGTGGAGACCATATCAAACATTTACTGTAAGTTGCAGCAATGGGGTTTTTGCATGGGGGGAAAGTTTATCATCTCATTAAATCAACTTTTACGTTATTTTTTGATCTTCTGATAAGACTAGATCCTTATTTTAGACAATCTTTTGATTTCTGTATTTATCTCAGTACCCTAAAAATAATCCAGTTGATTATAAGAAAGTAAAAAAGAGTTTACGCTGTTATTACGATTTTGTTTTCCCTTACATTTCGTACTTTTTTTCCATAAATATCCTTTGTTTCATTAAATTTGAATTTGTCTTTCAAAAAATTACTGAAATGTTTAACGGCACTATCCTCGAAAACGGTTGGAGTTATCAAGTTCTACCAAGTGTAACTTTTATACGTGGAAATGACGCCCTCATCAGATTTTCTGGTCAGAAGCACCACAACGTTTCGTCAAAAAAAAATGAAAAAATTCATCATCAGATACAGGTTCTGCGCACTCTATACGATCTAACGTAATGTAATACATAAATTATTGTTTCTTAGAATAAAATAGTTCCTCTAGCAAATTTGGCGAAGATCAGTCAAGAGGCTGTTGTTATTGCAAAAAAATGAAAAAATAATTTGAACTTTGACACCCTGTATCTTTTCCGCAGCAACATTTTACTAAAGCATATTTGGTTATATCCTCATATTTTGGCCAAAAAATCTACCCCTGAACTATGGCCTATTATTAATGGTCCACCCTGTATATTGACATATATTTTGTATATGATACCTTCACAACACTCCCAATGTATACTACAAGCTATTTTTCTATGTGGCTTCCACGGACTCCTGACCATCCATCATCCCTTTATCATATCCTACTCCCCTCTCCCCTTTGACACCTTTTCCTCTGCCTCCTTACCATTCTCATTCCTTGAATACGGATTAAAAATCCCAATCCAAGCTGTCCTCTGCACCTTCTGACCACTTTTACTTTGTGACGCATTAAAAATCCATGAAATCGTATAAAGCTCATTTTTACCATTAATTATTTTGCTTTAACAGACTAAAATTTCTCCTATTGATGTGCATTGATGGTAGAGAATAAAATATAACAAAAATCGCTTACTCTTAGGTACCATAACAAGATACAGATTAGAAATTTATGAAATCGTATCAAGTTGATTTTTACCCTTACATTTCAGCAGATTAAGATTTTTCTATTTTTCCTAGTAATATACACTGATTGATGGTAAGGAATAAAATATTACCGATCAGAAGTTTCCAAAATCGTGTAGAGCTGATTTATTGCGAAATATATTTTTTTTAAACCAAAAGCAAAATATTTGAAGTTATAAATTGTTGAAATCATGTACAGTTAATGTTTCAACATTGTTTTCATAATAATGCAACAAAAAATCTGAAGCTGGATTCCACAGTTGGAATCTAAGACGGAACTTGTTGGCAAACGTTATTTTCCAAACGTAGGTAAATTGTGTCCTATAAGCGAGACGACGTATTTACAGTTCACTCTGTGCAAGTGTTAGTTTTTCCTGTATTGTTTGGTAAAATAATTCATTTTAGCTGTGTACACGTTTTAATAAGTTCACAACTCACTGATTTCCGACGGGGTAAGTGCATAACCCATAACGCATTGAGACTATTTATAAAAGTAAACATCAAACTCTTGTAAAAATAACAGTGGGTTAGTACTGATAAGGTTCACTATCGTTCAATTAGTCTCACGCATTATTGATACGCATCTAGGCTGTCCTAGCTGGACCGTCCACTGGTAGCTACCGCAGAATAATTACTCAGTGTTTGTCCACTGGAGCAAGGTATTGGTCGCCCGAGGCTTAAGTTGGTGTTTAAGCACGCACATTATCCTAGTTGCAATGAGTTCCTGCGCTAACTGTTCCCGCACGATTCCCATGGAACAATGTAAAGTTACATGCTCTGAATGCAATCAGTATATACATCAGGAATGTCTAGGAATGTCGGCAGATGATGCTAAACGTTTAACGAGGTCTACATCTAAATCAATCCGAATAAATTGTAACAAGTGCCTAGCGAAAGAGAATAAACTAGATGCTCTTATGAACCTTGTTCGGGGCATAAATGAAAAAGTAGAAAGTTTTGATAATCGTCTGTCCAAATTAGAAACTCAATTGCAAAGTAATTGCTCAACTCCCAACGAAAGAACGTTCGAAGACTGCGTGCAAGAGGCCTTAGCTAGGTTCAAAAAATTAAATAACCTTGTTGTCATTGGTATGCCCGAACCCACCGATGGAAATACTGAAGAAAAGGATAAGGATGCAGTCTCTGACTTGATTAGTAAAATTGATCATGCTGCAAATATCATCTCCGTTCGTCGCTTAGGGAAGGAACAAAACAACAGACCAAGGCCACTATTGTTAAACTTCTCCTCCAGTGATACAGTTAAAAAGCTTTTACGCAACAAAAATAAATTAGCGGGAACCAAATATTCTAAAATTCTACTGCGAGCAGATCAGACCAAACATCAGATTGATTATTTAAAAAATCTCAGGCTAGAATTACAACAACGAAATGATAATGGAGAACAACTTACAATTAAATATATAAACAATCTTCCTACCATTGTCCCCTTAGATCCAGCATCAAAAAACTAACTAATCAGTCACCAAAATTTTGTCAAATTTCCATTGCTTATACGAATATTGCATCTCTTCCTGCCAAACATAACGATCTTCAACTCTATACATATATGCATTCCCCCAGCATTATCCTCCTTGCTGAGACGTGGCTCACCTCAAATATACATGATGCAGCTGTTGCATTACCTGGTTATTTTCTGTTTTGTTCTGATCGTACCGAAAAACGAGGTGGTGGCGTGTGTGCATTTTTCAGCACCAAATTTTTCTCAGCTTCTAATATCACGCAACTTGATTGTAATGTGCCACAAATAGACTGTTTATTACTACAAATTAAAATTCCATCCTTTGCCACTTTTCACGTACTTCTTGTGTACAGAGCGCCGGATATATCGAGGGAAGACTCTAAACTTCTGTGCAATAAAATCGAAGCATTGAGCTGGTCCTTGGATAACCTTCTTGTCGTAGGAGATTTCAACTTCCCCGCAATTATCTGGCCACTAACTGATCCTCTAAACTCTGAAGATGCAACTGCAGATTTTACCAACATGATTTCAGTCACGGGCCTGATTCAACATATCACTGAATACACAAGATACCGTCATAATCAGCGTCCGTCCCTCATCGACCTTGTAATAACCAATGTCGACAATCTCATTGGCCCTCCCAGCATTGCACCTCCTCTGGGCAAATCAGACCACGTTTGTATTGAGTTTAATATGCAGTTCTTCTCTCATATATGTTCCAATAATTTCAGTAAAAAATTAAACTTTCATCGAGCTGATTACACTGCCATGAACGAACAATTTATTAACACGAACTGGTTCCAAGATTGTGCAAATAAAGAAAACCCAGAAGCCCTTTGGCGTAGCTGGCTGAATACAATTTTAAACGTTATCCCTAGCCATACTCCAACTTTTGCGAATAGAACTGTATACAAAAAGCAGTGGATTAATAAGGAACTACATGATATGTCTATAAAAAAGAAGGCGCTGTGGCAACGATATTCACGCTCAAATTCTCCAGAAGATTATGAACTCCACCGATCTTTTTCCAATCATCTCACAGGACTTCTTCGTAATGCTAGAACCGCTTTTGAGAATCAACTAGTCGACAAAGGGCCCAAAGCGTTCTACAAATATACACGTTCTCGCTTAACGAGTAAAGTGTCCATACCGTTATTAAGAAAGCCAGATGGAAATTTTTGCAGTGATAACAACGAAGTGGCGAATACTTTTGCGGATACGTTTTTTGAAGCATATACGGTGGATCCTGGCACACAACCTCCTCCCCTGGACCTGAATACTCGCTCAAACACATCAATTGAAAATATTAATATAACCTCAGAAATAGTCCGGGAGCATTTAGCTAAATTACGTACTGACTCTTCACCCGGAGCTGACACAGTTAACCCTTTATTTTTGTCCAGATGCGCTACTAGCCTATGTGAACCGCTTTGCCAAATCATGATTAAGTCCATGGAGAGTGGTATAGTTCCTGATGATTGGAAAAACGCCAGTGTGACGCCTATTTATAAAAAAGGTGACAAACTTTCCAGCTGCAACTATCGACCAATTAGCCTAACTTCAGTTCCATGTAAGTTACTTGAACGTATTATCTGCGAAGAGCTGATCCCTTTTTTATTAAATAGTAATATTATCCCCTCTCACCAGCATGGGTTTTTGCCAAACCGCTCGGTGGTTTCTAACCTGCTCCAGGCGGTTAATGCGTGGACTTTATACATCGACAGTGGACAACCGTTAGATGTGATTTACTTGGACTTTTCACGTGCCTTCGACAAAGTGCCGACAACCAGACTATTGTACAAACTTGAACATTTCGGAGTGCGTGGAAAACTTTTAACATGGATTGAGTCATTCTTGAGTGATCGGGAGTTTTCTGTGCGTGTAGGAAACTGTTCTTCGGACAAACGTAAAGTTTTAAGTGGTGTACCTCAAGGCTCGGTACTAGGCCCGATCCTGTTCTTAATATACGTGTCAGACCTAACGCAAAATTGCACATCATCTACTCTTTCCTACGCTGATGATCTTAAACTGTTTTCTTCACCGTCACCTGATATTCAACACGACCTTGACTTTATCGTGCGCTGGTGTTCCAATTGGCTGATTCCCCTGAACAATACAAAATGCTGTGTACTGCACATGTCTAAACATAATCCAAAATTGAACTATATCGTTAACGGAAATCAACTTATGACCGTATCAGAACAAAGTGACCTTGGTGTTGTAGTGACAGACTCATTGTCCTGGAGTGCTCATGTTTCAAAAGTGGTTAAGAAATGTAACCAGTTAATTTATATGGTCAAAAAGTCGTTCCAAGATCTTACAACCGACTCATTTCTTAAAATCTATAAGTCGTATATTCGCCCACATCTCGAGTTTGCTGTAGCCGTATGGTCTCCTGTTTTAAGGCAAGACATCAATAGGCTCGAAGGTGTCCAAAGACGTGCAACCAAGCTCCCCCGAGTTTTACATAATCTTCCGTACGAAACTCGTCTCAGCATTCTCAAACTTCAGCCACTGGAAACAAGACGAATGCGTGGTGATCTCATTACCACATACAGGTTACTCCATAGAGAAATGTACTGTCCAGTGGATATTTTTACATTTAATGTGGATCCCCGCCTACGTGGCCACGCCCTGAAGTTAAAAAAGGAGAATTTTCACATGCGTAGTAGGCAAACATTTTTGTCTAATAGAGTGTTTGACAAGTGGAACGCGTTGCCGGATAGTGTTGTCACTGCTCCGTCTTTGAATTCATTTAAAAGTAGACTGGATCATTTTTTGAATACTGTGCCTGTATAATGTTAATGTTAACAAGATGTGTCTCTGCAAGTTACAGTATTTTAAACAGATAATCATTTGTCCATACTTCATCTAAATATTTGTTTAATTTAGTTTATAGGATGTTATTTAATTTTTATATTATGAGCTTAACAAGCTTTCGAGCTTCAGCTCTTATTTTTTGTAATAATAATAATAATAATGATAATAATAATAATAAATAATTGATTACTTTACTTGAATTTCGATTTTGTCTCTACTTCTAGTAATACTACCGTAATATGGGTACCTTTTTTGCTAGCTGGGATACCCACTGAATTATGCAAGAAAAGTAGCAGCACAAAACACATTCCATATGTAATAGAAAAAACTTATCCAATTTTACTAAAATGTTTTACTTAAATGTTCGATCTTTAGGTTAGAAAATCCACTCGCGTCTAACTTCACTATGCCTTTAAGAAATTTAGGTTATGTTTATACCAGTGTGTTTGTGTCTATGTTCAGGTTATTCATAAATGTCACTATCACACTATTAAATTAAGCGACTTAACATCCGTATCCGTCACGTCATACTTCCATTTAGTACACAAATATAACCGGAATAACAGATCTCAAAATCCAAATATCAATAGAAATGCCATAATAGAATGACAAGTTAAAGACAAGTATTTATTTGAAAGATAATCATAATAAATACACCACAGGTAATGGCAACCCCCGTGATCCCGGAAGGCTCTAGAAGAGCCTTGTGTGGGAAGGGGCTACACATTTAGAGACAAGGGACATACACCCAATATCCGTGTATAGTGGAAAAATCCCTCTCACAGTATTTTCCACTGCCACGACCGGGGATCTAACCCGGAACTTTTGGGTTAGAGGCAAGTGCGCTCACCTCTCGACCATCAGTCATACATACAAGATGAAACGATAAACAACAGATTTCGCATGTAGTTACCAATGTTAAATGTTCTTTTTATAAAAGAAAACAAATATCTAGATGGCGCAGAAAGCAACATCTTGCTGTATATGAATCCCGGTCACGTTTCGCTTTCGCATGAGAGAGAGAGAGAGAAAATTAACTGCGAAACCCGTCCGTGTTTCTTGATTGGCACAGGAAGTTCTTAAATGTTTCTTTCAACCGAGAAATTCAATAAAATCTATAACAATATTTGAACATTATATTTTATAGTCTTTAAGAACAAGGTAATAAGGCTCAAATTCCAATGTTACTCGACGGAATAAAAATTTCGATGACAGCAGTATGTTTGGTTGCATAAGTTGTGACGTCAGAGCTAATTGAGTCCATACCGGTGTGAGGCGGCATGAGTACTTGCTGCTAGCAAACGCAAGGAGGGAGACTGTGGGAAGTGGCCAACAACGAACTAATTAATTATTACCTATATATGCTCTGAATAATCTGTGAATGGTAAAGATTTAAAAATTATTTCTTTTCCTCTAAAATAACTCTATCAATTTTGATTGAATTTAACAGTTGAATATTTTATTCACCAGTGCAGAAATGTTTATGGATTTACGATACGTTTTAAAAGTGTCCTTATTACGCATAGAAGCATCACCGACATGGGATTTCTGCACAATTTTTTTACGATATTAGTAAAAACTAAAAAATGTAAAGAAAGTTTTGATGATTTAAAAAATAATCAGAGTTAACGAATTCACATTATAACATCAGATGTTCCTATATAAACTCAATTATAGTCCATGAAGAAACTTACGGATGCGATGTTTAAATGATACATGACGAATTCTCTGACCTTACTCTACATATATAATTTTCTTATTGTAGTGCCCTACTACTACAATATAGCTGCGATGCCACAGATCTCCATTAGCGTTGTAATTAGGAACTGGAGAGTATCTTAGGAACATAATTAATTAGTGTGAATAACGTGACTAGAATATATACACTGGTGTTTATTTTTATAAAATTCAAATTTATTTTGTTGCTTGTTTTATGCTATGCATATCTGTATATAAGTGAACCTTTAGCTGTTAAAACTATCAATTTATTGTTTTTAGTATAAGGCGTCTACTATTAATGAAATGAACCTAAAAATAACAAAACATATCCTTAAATTAAATGGATATTAGAATATTACCAAGTAACTATTTACAGATTTACATACAATATCTCATACTTCTTAGGTTTAATGATATGCATTTACTGATCTATTAACCTCATCACAATAAAATTGTGAGAGGTTACTAAAATTGATCCAAAAACGAAAATTAAGATAGCATCAAATCTTTACGTTTTGAGATCTCAGGAACCTAAAAAAGTGGTTTTTAAAATATATCTGTCATGGTGTGTGTATGTATGAATGTTAGTACGATAGCGCCGAAACTACTGAATGGATTTGGACGAAACTTTGCATGGAGGTTTCTTTGGTACTCCAGAAGATCCGAAAATGAGAGATCAGATTACGTTTAGTGCCATTTTGGCACACAATTTAATGCTCTTTTTGGCTTCCAAGATCCACCGGGTGGGCAGGTTCCAGCCGCTTACAGTAGCTACCGATTTTTTAGATATGATTGACAGATCGGATGATTTGAAGCATTTTCTGCTTCAAATCCAAGAGCCTTGGGATGAGATATCATAAACTCACATTGCTGATTTCATGAACATAATGAGCTGAGACGACATTGTAGAAAATTTCAATAAATATTAAATTGTTACCTATTTTATTGAAACCATTCTATATAGTTATATATTTGAGCTTGATATAAAATTGTGTTTTAATTAATTCAGTGCAAGTAAATTGATTAAACACTCTATGCCATTTTAAAATGCTGATGCCATAATCCAACGATAACTAAGTTATATTTTAACCGTAAAACTAAAAGCTCTCATATAATCCATAAAAAGTGTCACACTAGATTTTACCATCGATAAAGCAAATTAAGCTAAACGATAATTAAATAACTATATTTTTCGTTTCATTATTCATTGTTATAAATTAGATTCAGATAACTAGACTGACTTTTACATAATAGGAATAATTGATTAATTATAAAATTATATAACCAATTATAAAATTTATGATACACAAAATTGATAAATTGAAATACATTACAGACTCATAATTATACGACTGTAAATTATTTTGTAAATAACATTTGTTATTAGTATTGTTATTATATCAAAAATGAGACGCAATACACGCTGACCTGAGACAATTTTTCGACTGTCTTTTCAGTTTACGCAAACACAAATAAACTATTCCTACAGAATCTTTGAAGATATGTTTATCAATAATAATACTAATATCTAAAATATTACTCTTAGTTAAAAATTCTAGTTTTGTTAAAAAAGTTCTGTTCTATTGTGGAAATTAAATTAAGCTATAATTATTTACATGTTCTTTATTTGTATTGATCTAGTCTTAATATCGTGCAGTCTGTAAATAAATAATAATAATAATAATAACTATTATATATATTACATATGTATATATGTATAGATAAGACAGATTACAATTTTAAAGATGTTTTGGATATCTAATTGATTATGATTTTCCATCGTACATTATTTGTCATAGCCAAAGCTTCATCCAAACCTTTTGGAACCTTTCTCTATGTTTATTTTGCATTATCTATCAATGTAATTTTGTAAATTATTTTTTTACTAATAAACATTATTATTACTATCATCTACAAATATTTTCCAAATGTATTTTTAGAAATTAACTCTCGTATAATCATCAACATGAACGACCAGTATTCTGAAATAATTAAATCAATAAGTTCTGATATTTTATCATATTGTTACAGTAAATTTTTGTCTAAAAGTAACGAAAATCTAGCACCTGCTAGACCAAAATACCATATCTCCAAATTCTGCCCAATCCAAAAATATTTTGAGTCTTGCTTGGTATCGACCTCATTATTTTAAATAGAATAACTTGATATTATTTGACTTCTTTGGATTACCCCATCTCATTATAACTTGATTAGAGTGATAACTACTTAAAACATGCCGTGTATGTAATAAAAATAAGTTACATGATCCTTTATCATCATAACTAACGTTAAGGTCGATATAAATATAATTATGTAGTTAAATATCCAAGAGTTCATCTTATAAAATAACTGCTAATAATCATTAGTGTATTTTCTGGTTTAATAAAGTTTCATCCTTTTTAAAAATTAGTCTTCAGTCTACCGATCAAAACTGTCACAGTCGTATCGCATTAGTAATAAAAAATCTGTTGCTGGTTATTTTTGGATATTAATCGTTAAATTATTGAATGAATCTACAAGGAGAGAAGAGTAGTCGAATAAGAAGATAGAAATATAACAAGGGAGTCTATACAAGTCACGTTTAATTAGCAGTGAAGTATTAGCATTGACGGCATAATATAAACCCCTAAATACTTGGTCATTTTTAAGAATTTAACATAGAAATACATGTTAGGTTATAATAGATGTAAATAGTAGTGGCGCATAGTTTTAATATCAGATTTCTGTAGTGACATTAATTAATGTTTTTTTTTAATCCTAGTTGAGAGAAGTTTCCATATATATATATATGTTGTTTTTTAGGTTTTCGCGGGTATTAAATGAAGTGTTGTTGTACTTCCGGGTGCTCTCACGGGTCGATGGTCGACTCCTCCAGGAGTCACGGTTGTCTAAACGACGTTTCGGCAGAATCTCATCCACCATCTTCAGGTTCGAACTGAAAGCTGCGTACTGCTGCTCCTCGTTGCTCGAACTGAACTGAGTTCCTCGAGTTGTGCGGCTCCTTATATATGCTGCCATCTAGGGCGCGCCTGCGCGTTTGGCTACGTATTACCGGTCCCCCATCACCTGTGGTAGGCGTAGTGGGCGCCTGAGCCAACCCGACAAGTGGCCTCGCTGAAACGTCACGCTCCACGTGACTTTTCGCTGGTGGTCGGGCATCCCCATGTCCAATCGGTTCCGCAGAATGTCGTCGTTTTCCTTGATTGGTCAGCGCTCGGCTCTGACTCCTCGTAATAGGTCCATTTCGGGCAGGTTGCTGTGTTTCTTCACTATTTGTCAATACTTGAATGTACCTCCTCGTGATTGGTTCGACCACGATGGATCGTCGTGTGTTTTCGGTTACTTATCTTCCCACAAGAGCGGACTTCCAAGAACTGGGAAATCTCTACGTATCATCCCGTTCATTAAGATTTTGAGGTCATTTTTCGATTTCTATGGCCTCTCTGGTAATCTTTGACATATAATGCTCGATATTAGCTACTGTTCTGGTGTTGTCGAAGTCTATTTTGTGTCCTGTGGACTTTACATGCTGTGCTAGGGACGATCTTTTCTCCTCTTTTCGTACTGCATTCATATATTCTTCCTTCCTTGCACTAATACTTCTATTAGTTTGTCCTATGTATGATTTGTTGCAATCTTGGTACGGGATTTCGTATACTCTTTGGTTTTCTAGGTTAGTTTTTGATTTTGGATTACGGAGGACTGCACTGATTTTTCGGTCTGTTTTAGATATTGTTTCTATGTTATGTTTACGTAGAAGTTTTCCAATTTTATCTGTCGTCCCTTTCACGTAAGGTAGATATGCTTTTCCCATTGGCATATCTATTCTCAATTTTCAAAATTTTATTTCGAATCAAATATTTATATGTAATACATCATTAGATAGTGCTCATCTAGCCCTAGAACTTTTGTCTAAAACACTTTTTGCTGAAACGCATAGGAAAAGTTCAAAATTTTTTTTCGAATCAAATATGTACATGCGATACATCGTTGGATTATGTTATCTAGCCCTACAACTTTGGTCTAAACCATTTTTTGCTAAAACGGATAGGGAAAAATTTAACAAATGGTGGCGGTTTAAAATCTTTAAAAAATTCTCATTTTTTTTCTTCGAATCAAATATGTAGATTCGATATATCGTTGGATAGTATTCATCTAGACCTACAACTTTTGTCTAAAACATTTTTTTGCTAAAACCCATAGAAAAAATTTAAAAGATGGCGGCGGTTCAAAGTCTTCACAAAATCCTCAAAATTTTATTTCGAATCAAATATGTACATGCGATATAGGACAAAATCTACCTTTCCGACTAGCCCTTGCCATCGGAGTTTTTTTTTATATATAAAACATTAAAATTAAAACTATCACAGAATAGTTATTCACACAAACTGAGATTTGCAGAAGACACCAAATGGTTATTATCATCAACAGCCCATGAAATTTCAGGTAAATTGTAATCGCCAGTTATGCAGATTGTTGCATTAGGAAAACGATCGCATATAATATATTCTATATTGGATGACAGCGATCATCGTATATCTGATTTCCAGAACCACGCGCGATATAAACCGTTTCAATTATAAATTGGGACGACCGACCGGTAAAATAGTGACACAAACAGTTCCTCCACATTATTTTGAGGAATCTTTATATGCGAACATGAAATATTCTTCCTTATCGCCAGTAAAACATCTTCATTGCAATTTTTATTACTTGTTAGAAATGATCGATCCATTTTAAACACCACATAATCATCATAAACTATTTCAGCGTCTGAGATGTCATCCGAAAGCCAAGTCTCTATTAAAGCTATTATATCATAATTAACAACAGATGATTCCTGATAAAACTCTAAAAATTTAGTTCGCAAGCCACGAACATTTTAATAATACAAGGTTAGGACATTTTTTCTTAGGTTTTGCGGCTGAAAATTATTATCTCTAGTTAGTTCGGGAACATCCGCTACGAAATAGAGGATTTTGTTGAGGAGAGGGAACTGTAATTAATAATTTAGAATAAAGTTGTATTGAATTGAACCGAATTGGGCATATTTGACAAATAAACCTGCATAACTGTAGCCTTTAAATTGAAAACAAACTCTTTTAATTGAATAAGTTTTCCAATTCGATTCAAAACCTATCGGAGAGCCACTAAAATCGGTAATTTTCGTAAACTACCTCAGATGAGCGTGGAGAGGGTCAAATACTTCAATTCGCTCGAAAAACTAATACTTGTAGCATTTAATCAGTACTTTATTGCACTTTGTTTCTATTGCAATAAATGTAGAAATCTCACTGATATACGCATACTTTTCAGTTATTATTTCAAGTAGAATCTGTCCTTCAGATCTGCATCAAAAGATTAGATGTTATATCAAAGTATCAACAGATTTTACACAAAATATTAGAACGTGCTATTCCTAAAAATCTTACGAAAAAAATATTATTTTTCTAAACTATTTTTTTCTGTCCATTTTCTGTTTTAGAATAAGGTGGGAAATTTCGGTAAGAGCGGTTAATCGAGATATATAACAAAAAATACTAATTGTGGTAATTGAATACCACATTATGAACAACAACTAATAGCATTAATATCAACTTTCGTGAGGGCAATTTACCGTACATTTATTCCACTGTGGCTTTTTTATTTTTAGGTTTTATCAATCAAGTTATCATTTATTATTGACCAAGCAGTTCTAAGTTTGTTAGCAGTTTTAGATAAATTCAATTTTTTTGCAGCAACTATTACCGTAATTTGATCCCTTAGATCATTTGTTGTGGCCTTTATTGTACAGTAAGTTCAGTCTCTGTGATGATATCTCCCATTTCTTTCTTATATTTATTTTATTTTTTATTCTGACAATGAAAAATCATATGTTATGATAATAAATTATAATATAATTAAATTTAGTAGATCCTTCTTTCGACGTTATTGCGCTGTAGAGACTGTTCCACGATTCCTTGCCCAAAATTACCGAAGTTACTACTACATTTAAATCTTACCACTCGATTTCCGAACTTCCAAACTCGTTATATTGAGAGGCCATTACATCAGCAGTAACATTTAATGAGAACAAAGTGCTTAAAGGAAAACACCAATTAAGTTTTGTTTTTTGTTCACACTACGCCGTGAATCGTAAATTACAAAATTAGTCGCAAAACATACATTCGCTTTTAGCTCATGCTCTATGTGTGAACTGACAAAGTTAAAGCCAACTCGAGACCTATTAAAGGGTATACCACGTTTGTAGGTTTTCACGATGCATTCATTATAAATAACACTAATTAATAATACAGGACTAATTAACGCCAAACTTCCTGGGGAGCTTCTATTTACTCCACATTACGGGGCTCGTTGAATTTTGCTCTGTGACGAAATAAAAACCGTTAGGGGTATTAAAGCATTCATGCTTTTTACTTCAGTGTTTTATTCGAAATAATTTGATATTTATACAAAAAATGTATATTTTATCATTACAGTCCAGATATATGCAGTCAATATTGATAAATACTTATAAACGTTGAGTACGAGAGAATTTGTCTACTCAGAGTAAATACCTTTTTTGTCAATGTGTATGCTACAAAGAAAGGAGCAAACGAAGTGGAGGTATGATCAGTTGTACTCTATTTGTGAAAAGATACTTAAGTATGATGCTATAATAATGATAGGACGCTTCAACGCCAAGCTTAGAAAGAAAGACGCTTTTACTAACCTGCTCGGTTGACATAGAAACATGGATGGACCAGTAACAATGATCTACACGTAGCCCAATTTGCAGCAGACAATGGCTTGAAACTCATGAGCACATAGTTCCCCAGGAAAGATATTTTAAACTAATATGGAAAGCATCAGAAACAAACTAAACCAACCAAATTAACTACCTGTTGGTGTTCAAGAGACGGACAACAGATATAGAGAGTGTGAGGACTTTTCGCGGAGCGAACTCTGATTCAGACCATTTCTTGGTTGGGGTCAAGATGGAGCAAAAATATCCACCATCACAAAAGGAATATCAAAAATAATTAAAAGGTGGAATAGGAAGAAACTAGAAGATGAGCAAGTTGAACAGAATTACCAACAGAAGTTGAAGCAACTCTTGTAAGACACAGAAATAGGATTCAGTGTCGATGAAGAGTGGAAATGTGTAAATAATTCTGTCATCAAAGCAGCAAATGAAATAGTGGGAGAAACTAACAGAGCAAGAAATGAGGAATGGTACGTCGAACAGTGTAAAATGATTTAGCAGTTATACAAGGAAAATTCTGATAGTTGAAAACAGTTTTACTTACAAAAACTGATTCAAAATGCTATATAAATCGCGCTAAATATAAATAAAATATTAGTTATTATATAAAATTGTGAAATGGACATAGACCATGTAACAATATCTAATGTTCAGTCTATTAAACGTTCCATTACTCGTGAAAAACACGAAAATACTAATGTACAAGTGCAATAAAATTAAAGTGTGCGCATTTTGAATAGAATAGAATGGAATGAAATGGAATAGAATGGAATGGAATAGATTTATTTCCCAGCAATTACAATTATACAGTTCGAGATATTATAATCAGTATTTATGATATACCTATACATGTACATGTAGATTTATAAACACATACAAACATTATTTGTAATTATTAATACCTTTCTAAAGGTAAATGGGAAAAGAAATAACTTACTAATTTTTTTATACATTTATTTAACGTCGGCCTATTTCAGCTACTGAGGCCTAACACCGACCCCTGTAGACGAGCTACCCCCAACCAGGAATTTTACCGAACCTCTTCCCTTAAGAAGAGTAGGGATCTTTTACTTGCCTAACATTTAATAGGCAAGGGACTGACGGCTTTACATCCCCTCCGAAGGATGGTATATCCCCTATATAAGCCTTGCCTAAGGTTGTATAGCTTCCGCGCATGCACTGATATACAAGCCGCTGGAAGATGTGTGAGGCGAGGACGCGGTCTTCGTTGTGAACACGAGCTGAACCTCCGCTATTGAAAAAATAATTTAATTTTGGTTGGAGAGCTTTAGGTGAGACCCTGGAGGCCTGCTGTGCACTTTATTTCGTAGAATTTGGAGTGGGGTGGTTTGTCCTTAAATGACTGGAATGGGCCAACAGCTTCACCCTGTGTCTAATTCAGAGCTAAAAATTACTTTCTTGCGAAAGTCGTAGGGTCTAATATTACACCCTGTATAGATTTCTTGTAATTAAATTTGTTTTTTTTTGCAGGGTCAAGAATTGCACCCTGTATATAAATTTCTTGAAATAACAACACTGCAGTTTAAAACGAGAATTAAGCAATAATTATTAAATTGCAAAACACAGAGTTGATTATTACGTGGTGGAATAATGTACACGATTCTTTTTTATCAAGTAACGTATCGACACTTGAAATTTCTGCCTGAGATGGAGACGTTAGTGGTAGATTTAATTAAACTTAAAAAAAATCTGAAAAAATTTACTTAATACTAGGGGCCGCGAAGGCGATTTATCACTTAAAACTAGGGCCGCGAAGGCGATTTAAAATGGAGCACTGGGGCTGATTGTTAATAGTAAATTTATTTTACTAGGGGTCGCCTAGGAAGAGGGCACGGGCACTAGAATATTTATCGCGAACGGAAGAAATTATCACTAGATATACCGGAACACAACTTGCCGGGGGCTTGGCACGCTCCATTATTTATACCCGTGATGGGGCACGACGCTCGCTGAGAACTGGAGAAGCCGGAAAGGGAGCCAGCCCATCATATGGGGCTCGGATGATGAAATATTGCGTAATGTTTGATGAAAATTTAGAAATTTGGGTCGAAAATTATATATTTAAATAGGCTGTGAAAACTGTGATATTTTGGTATGAAAATGCCAGCGAATTCTAATTTGGTTTTTGAATTATGAACGATAACTGCCTGAATAACATGGTAAATTGAATTGGTCCCGTGGAGTATCGTTGCGAGTCTTACTTTAATCCATATTGATGTTATATTATGCCATATTAATCCATATGTGATTGTTATGTTATGCCATATTGAGGGTATATAATTGTCAGCGTCGAGCAAAGTGGAATCCGTTTTTAGGGTAAGTTAGCTGCAAGTTACCAACATGCAACGGAACACGTAAATTGGACTTATTTTTGGGACGAACATTTTATGAGCTGACTGGAGAGATAAATGAAAGGTGTTTTGATATATCGTTGGAAAGTTGAATTTGAAATTGAATTTAAGAGAAAGGGGCTCGTAGAAAATTTTGGGAAGTGAAATAAAATAATTTGAATCTAGGTTTGAGGAGAGAATTGAAAGTGATTCGAGATGATGAGGAGGATGTATTTTTTAGGGCTGTCTTTTGTAAAGTTTCGGATGCAATTTAGTGAAATTTGACTTTGAAATGAATTTGTCGGTGGATTGGGATTATTGGGGAATTATCGATTACATGCATTGAAACGTCGACAAAATGGTTAATAATAATAAGTATGTAAAAATATGTTTTTCCGTAGAAATTAAAATGACAAAGTTAATTTTTCTTAATTTCATATCTGTCTAGATCAAAAATCATAATTCCTATAAAAAAGTAACAACTAATCAGAAATTCATCCTAAATTCAAAAATGTAATAATACACAGGGTGTTCCGTTTGAAAATCAAAAGTTAGGGTCATTTCCGGCGAAACCGGAAGTGGAATCAAATTGCTTACTAGGTCCAAAATTGCAGTTTTCTGAATGTTCCTAGATCTCCTAGTTTCATATATATGTGTTCAAAAATAAAAAAGTTGTAGTTGACGAGCTACTGCTTTTTGGCATCCGGTATAACGCGCTAATTAAACAATGAATTTATTCCTTAATATAATAAACAGTATTGTTAAAGTTCAAATGTGCTTTTAGAGGGCGGAATATTAAACATAATATTTTTAGTCGCAAACTCCTCTATAAACCCTTATTTTACTATAAGGAACCTAACCAGACTTCAACCAACAGCTACTCTCCGGGCTATGTGCCCCGCCGAGCGCTGAATTACAAGTTGCAAGCCTGGCGCGTTAAGTGTAATAATTGCATATTACCATCAAAACGCTAATGCTTCGATTGCAACAAACACCAGCCGAAAGACTGATCCTACATAAAGGAGCTCCCTTGCCAGTCGTCACACACCACTTGCAGACTGCAGTTTCGAGCTGTTGGCTCTCGTCAGTGCAAGGTAGGTATGCGACGACCGACATGAGAATCCTTTGACTATAGTACATCCCGGTATTTTTACAATAGCGACATGTAAAACAGCCAGCAGGCGCCATCCAGCGGTCCAGTGTCTGTTGCAATCGAAAAATAAATAGCCTGACTTGGCTTAGCATAGTTCAAATGTGCTTTTAGAGGGCGGAATATTAAACATAATATTTTTAGTCGCAAACTCCTCTATAAACCCTTATTTTACTATAAGGAACCTAACCAGACTTCAACCAACAGCTACTCTCCGGGCTATGTGCCCCGCCGAGCGCTGAATTACAAGTTGCAAGCCTGGCGCGTTAAGTGTAATAATTGCATATTACCATCAAAACGCTAATGCTTCGATTGCAACAAACACCAGCCGAAAGACTGATCCTACATAAAGGAGCTCCCTTGCCAGTCGTCACACACCACTTGCAGACTGCAGTTTCGAGCTGTTGGCTCTCGTTAGTGCAGCTAGTTGCGTTTTTTCTCGGAATTATCTGAATGTGGTGGCAAAAGAAAGATAGAGGAGAACTGTGATTGATAGAGAGGCATTAACATCTACCTATTGTGTGAAGCATTACATATACAGTTAATTAAGCTATAAATGCAAGGTATATGGTAAAATTGCATATGTGATCACACAAGAAAGGTGCCAAGTATTGAAAAAGTTACTCCGAGGAATTTTCGTGAAGTGGCAATTTGTAGATTTGAATTTTTTGTGAAGAAACCTCATAAAATCTAAGGTAACTTTTTAATTAATTAGAATGCTTTTTATGTCATATTCCATGAGCTTTAAAGTGAATTTATATGCTCTTTATACAATATCATTTATTGTTCTAGGTTTTTTTGACCATACCGTATTGTTACGTGATTACTGCATTCACCTCTTTTTCTTTTACCACCATTGAGCATTTCAAAATCCAATACAAAGGCATTAACAACAAACTCGCCCTATCGAATCGAGAATTAAGGTAGTCCTGGAGAAAAGGTTGAAATTTAAACGAATCCAACAACAAAATGGCCTCCCAATAAAACAATTCTTTTGTATCATTTACTTTACCGGATTCACAAGGTATTTATGTAATATTTTACAACTGTGGGCATTTCAAGACCTTCCCTACTGAAAATTTTACCACCTACAAGAGGAATTCTGTGGCTTTTTGTTGAAAAGTAACTTACAGGATTTTTACGTTAAAGCGAAAGTATAGCTTCATGATAAATTTATTATAATTGTGATATAAAATCAAAATTTAGTTACAAATCAAAATTAATTGTGTCAAATTTGACTACTTATTCATTTCTTTGTATTATTTTGGTTAACAGGTGCAGATTCGTATTAATTTTATCTGAGTGCAAATTAATATCATATTTGTAAACCATCAAACAGCTGTTACATGGGTTCATACGAATATTTTTGGCAATATAGGATTTAAACTATACACTTACCTCTTCTACTTCGAGACGGGCATTTACATTACTTTTTGTTATTTATTTTTGTTAGTTACTAAGTTGTTTACACGTTTAAAATTATTTATTGTCTATGTTATATTACTAAGAAAAAGTCAAAAGGCGGATACCAACTTTTACTATTTTTACCTTCCATGTTATAAGTTATATAATTTTTTACACGCGTTGAAATTTATACAACATTTTTCCTATATTTTATACTATTAAATTTTTTATATCTAAATTTTATTTGTCTGTTTTATATCCCTTTCTGTCGATATAATCAGCTGGCGCCCACACTAGCTTATTTCAAATTTCCTGTCATACTTTGTTTATTGAAATTAGTGTCTATATGTATATAAAAACATATATGTGGAAAGATATTCAAAAAGAAACTTAAACTAACCCACAACCCTGACTGAGCTACCGGTCTGTGGGCATTTACTATTTAAAAGCTGTAAGAATACGCTACAATCTTCCAACGGCTATACAACCTTAGGCGAGGGTTGTATAGGAGATATACCATCCTTCGGAGGGGATGTAAAGCCGTCGGTCCCTTGTCTATTAAATGTTAGGCAAGTAAAAGATCCCTACTGTTCTTAAGGGAAGAGGTTCAGCAAAATTCCTGGTTGGGGGTAGCTCGTCTACAGGCGTCAGTGTTAGGCCTCAGTAGCGGAAATAGGCCGACGTTAAATAAATGTATAAAAAAAAAAAGTACGTATTTCATTTTTTAATTATATTCCAGCGAAGAGAAATCAAAATGAGACGTTTATTCATTATTCTATTTTACACTCTTTCTGCTCATATTCTTTTCAATATTTTGTATTTTTCTGACTCGAAAGGTTTATTTCGTGCGTATGTGAACGAACTACCAGAACCCATTAAAAAATCTTGAACTTTTCCTTTCTGTTCTGCGGCTAACGCAGTAATATAAATTAACACAACACCGCTTTTGTTCCCTTTTACAATTAATCTACAGCATAACGAGCTAAGTGTGGTTTTGTATGTTTTGATATCGACCCATTTTAATAATTCAGAGTCAAGCACAAGAAAAGGCCCAAATTTAATATTGCACCTACTAGACCATTGTAGAGGGCTTACCGCTAATCGGTTTAATAAATTTTGAACCAAATTGCATTAATTTAAACAATGGTAAAATATAAATTGGAGCTATCCCTCGGCTTAAAATTAAATACGCCACATATATTTTATGTATTTAATTTCGCAGTTCTAAAATAAGGGTCTACTACAGGGTTCAGAGTTTCATTGAATTCACGCCTATCTCAAGAAATTAATCCGAAATGGTGTAAAATTTTGCAAGCCTAGGCGTGAAGACAATACAGTGTACACAATTGCATCATAAAATAAAACACTTGTAATAGTGAAGTCATATTTTCCAATTTATGGATTTACTTTACTAAGGCAGTATTATTTTGAAAGAGCAAGTATTATTTACAAAAAAATACGTTACTGAATGATAAATTTGACAATATGGGTGGTATTTAAATAATATATTAAATAACTTCCCCATTATCCTAACCATAAAATTAAATAAATACATAAATCTTTATATACCATAAATTTCATATACTTACAATTATTATTTTTGAAAAATAAAATATTTCTTTAAATGAAAAGTGGACTAAAATAATAATATACAACTATATTGTTAGGGGGCGAGCGTGGGTGCGTCTTTACTATGTACATACTTCGATATGCGATGTAAAGCAACGTCTGGCGCGGTTAGTAGTTGGATGGGTGACCGTTCCAACCGTTATAGGGTATTCCCCCTATAAGTCATTAGCAAAAAAACAAAAAAATGTAAAATTAGCAAAAAAATCAGATCAATTCAAGCATCATGGGAACCATTATAAAAAAGTCATCCAGACCTAGTTTACACCAAAAAACTACATCCAAGGTCACAAAAATCAGAAAAAATTCACGAACATTCTATAATTCTCAGGTAATGTAAAATTACCGAAAGCACACTTCCAACATTCAATCTGGCCATTTTGTAAAAGAATTTTCACGAAAAACATCCCTTAAAAATACAACCCCCTCACAGTCATCAAATCAGTCAAAACCACCATCCGTACCCAAAACAGCAATAGTCCATTTCGTTTCATTCACTTTTTAAACCACTTTTACATTACAAATATCATTACTTCTTGACGACCCCTCGTATACTTCAACTTACCTTAAAACTCCCCATTCAACTTCGATTCATTCAATTCTCGCGTGTGTTTCAATTTTTTAATCTTATTACTTTTTGACGACCCCCTGTATACACTAAATCACCTTCCCCGCCTCGAGTCATCATAATCAAATTTAGTTTCATCAAATTTCAGCGTCTCAATTAATTATTCAATTTCCTTTACTTTTCAATCGCCCCTCGTAAAATGTATACAATATCTCAATTCCCCTTTCAACTGATATCTCCGCTCCGACTCGATTCGTAACCGGTAGGAGCATTATCGTATCTTATTTCCAGCCGCCTCGCACCTATCGGGAGCATTATCATGTCTTTTCAACTGTTAAACGTCTGACCTTCGGGACACGTTTACAGGATCATTTCACATCGTTAGAATTAACCGTCCATCAAACTCGAATATCTCCAAAACCCGAATCGATTCAAATTTTTTTTTTATATCAAAAAATTCTCCTTTTCGTCGCCGATTTTTCTATCTGTTTCATTTCAAATTTTCAACTTTTAGTAAATTATTGCGCAATATTGCGTAATGTGTTGCAATCGTGCCGATCCAGACTCGACGGTGTCATTTCCAGACCTAAAAGGGGGGTAAAAACGTCCGTGCTAGATTCACGGGGCACGATAAACGAAACTTTCTCGAAACAATATAAATACCGACGTGCAGCAAGCCCACGCCAAGTTCAGTTTTGAAAGTGACTCCAGTGTTAAGTTTTCGCGTAGTGTACTTGGGAAAATATAAGTTTCAAAAGTGAATTTTTGTGTAATAACTGCTGACGCTATTGAACGGGTCCGGTTACTATTTAACTTATGTTGTAGATACTCCCGTCTAGCTAGGTTTTCTTATTCCCAGTCCCAGCAATCTTTTCGTGACAAGCTGTTCAATTCTAGTTTCCCAGGCCGAAACCTGGTTAAAAAGAGTTAGTTTGTAAGACCTCGCCTTAAATGGCCCCCTTTAGTATTAGGAACCCTTCGCCTTAAGTGGCCCCTTTTTTATATTTCAATTCAATACAATTCATCGCCTTAAGTGCCCCCCCTTTCAATTTTCCCTCAGTCTACGAGGTTCAATCGTTAGAGTGAATTTTTTCGATTTAATTATTTTTTATTTTTTAAACATTTTTTAAATATATTTTAAAGTAATCCAAGACAGAAATTCTGTTGTCGATTAGTTGCAATTTCAAAAGAAAACTTGTAAAATAAAATAGATCCTTATTCAACTCTGTTCAATATAATTGAATAAATAATATTATATTGTCCATTAAACCGCAGTGTTTAATTTCGATAAAAACAACATATAGGGTGTAGCCGTTGACCCGAAAATAGCTGTTAAAGTCAAATCAGTAATAATTAAAATCAAGTGAACCAAAAGTTATTACCTCTCGATCTCCAAATTTTTTTTTTTTTTTTAGTTAAACGGGGGTGAGGTTGAGTACCCCAGAAATGGTAATAAATATTTATTATAGTGTGTAAAGGGGTGGAAGAGGCCAAATACACACTCCAGCTAGCTCTGCGTGTGGGTGGGGTTCGTTGCTCTGTTTTATAAGATAAATAACGACAATAGAAATAAATTTGCTAGAATTGTTGTTGCAATCCAGTACTTACCTTGTTATAACTTTTTAGAGTATTGGGGCCGTTACGGCCAAGAAATTAAATGGCTGGTTGTAAGATGAAAGATAGCAACAAGAAAAAGAATAAATAAAAAATGAGAAAATCTCTCTAATCTCATTTACTGGCTATTCAAAGTATATAAATCATTACATAAATACTACGTAATTATTAAATAGTATTATTGTTACTTCTATTTCAGAAATTCAAAAAAAAAAAAAATTATATGGTAAACCAAATATAGTACTATATCGTAGGTTCTTACACAAAAATTGTAGTAATTCAATGGCCAGATAGATACATATAATATTTACAAAATTTACAGACTAAGGGAGGGGGCATAAAAAAAACTATATAGGTACAAATTCTTATTCATCTAAAAAGAAAGTAGTTGGCATATCCAGACGCAAGGTAGGTAAGCTCGTAAATCCAAAATATGTATATTCACCCTATTGTTGTTCAAATTCGATAAATTCTTTTAAAACAGATCAGTCAAATATATTATAATGCAAAATTAATACCGCCAAGATGTTTTCTTAAATTTTACTTGCCGATCTTAACAATTTCGGGCTGTTAGATTCCAATGCCAGCGTCTAGTGTTGTCCTTGATCAGGCAGCTACCTACCCTTGGAAGTATATCAGCCACTAGGGGTAGTTCCACCACGGAATGACAGTATATAAGACAGAATAAGATTGGTACAATATAGAAACCCTGAAATGTATTTGTCTCGTCATCCACTAATATAATTATAAAATATAATAATAAGAATTACCTCTAATACGGATGGTTTCATTTTCGCGAAATGGCTTCACAACTTGTGGTAGGTAGATTCTTCAGCTGATATCCCAGTGAAGGAAATTATGGGAAATATAATCAACCAAAACCAAAACGACACTTCCCACAACTAATATATTTTCCGGGCTAAAATCCCATATAGGTTACGCAAAATAGCACTAATTTCTTGCCCTCAAAAATTTGCTGTTTAATCTACCAGCCAGATAGTAAAAATCCGTCGTTCTAGAATCTTCCCTTTTTTTATCATCTTTCGGTAAAAACTGTGAAGCCCGTCACTATGCTATGAACGACCTCCTTTAATTAAATCGGATACTACACAATAAATTCCTGAAGTGAACTACTTCCTAATATAATAATTGCAAGTGGACAACCCAAAATACACTTCAAGATATTTTAATTCATTAAATTTACGTTACGGAGAAAATGACCCGTAACAAAGTAGTGCAAAATACAATATACAGGGTGTAGCAGTTGACTCTAACAACACTCCAAGAAATCAACCCTGAGACTTTATCCATCGAAAAATAAGTGCACGAACGCGTCTGGGGTCTCAGCTCTAAACCCCCAACGTACCAGATTTTTTATTTCACCGAACCAGAGGTCGAATCAGTGTTCACAACAAAGACCGCGTCCTCGCCTCACACATCTTCCAGCGGCTTGTATATCAGTGTATGCGCGGAAGCTATACAACCTTAGGCGAGGGTTGTATAGGGGATATACCATCTTTTGGAGGGGATGTAAAGCCGTCGGTCCCTTGTCTATTAAATGTTAGGCAAGTAAAAGATCCCTACTCTTCTTAAGTGAAGAGGTTCGGCAAAATTCCTGGTTGGGGGTAGCTCGTCGACAGGCGTCGGTGTTAGGCCTCAGTAGCGGAAATAGGCCGACGTTAAATAAATGTATAAAAAAAAACTATATTGTTGATGAAATGGCAGACATTTTAATAATTAAAGCACAAATGGCAATTGAAATGAATACAAAATTAATCAAAAGAAAATACTCAGAGCAAAAACAAAATAATTTATAGCACACGGCCTTCCAATTAACTCATTAAAAAAAAATTTAAAATCGATTTCATTAGAAACCGATCCAATTGGGTTTTTCCCTTTTATATCTGGAATGATAACAAAAAAATATATACACGCAGATATTACATAACATAAATAACTAGATCAGACCGCTGTTAGAAAAGATATTTACAAGTTATTATACCTTCTTGTTTATATGTTTGTTTCACCAAAATTCAATCTTAAAACTATATTAATTTGTTTTATATAAATGTCTTACCTTTATATTTATATTAACCGCATTGAATAAGTTATGCAACTGATAAAATTTTGTGATCAGAAAACCCTGTATAATCGTGTATAGTAAATATGATAAATTTTAATAAACGTGGATAATTTAAATTTTCACAGGTATATAAGTGGAATGATTAAAGTAGATTGTAGATTGTTTTACGGGGTCGTTTGCCTTCGAACAGCCTTACTTCACATGGACTCAAAAAATATCTTTTGTGATTTACCCTACATCTAGTGGTTACCCAGGATTCCCAGACTTTTTACAAAGCTTGTGATTTTCCTGGGAGCTAATTTCCCTATGACTTCAGGCGTTAATTCCGCCTGTTCTAAGAACTTTAGCCAAGGGCGAATTAACACCTTGCATTCGCAAAATATGTGTTCCGCAGCTTCAATTACAATATCTGCATTTATTGTCTGCAGCCTTGCCCATATTCTTGGGATGGTATCTCAAGGGGCAGTGGCCAATTAGAAAGCCTGTGATTAGCCTTAATTCGGACTTTTCATGTTCGAGAAGCCTCGTGGCATTCTTTTTCGAATAAGTTATAAAGTTTTTCGTTTGACTTTGGCCTAGAGTATTCCTCCAGTAGGACTTTTTCTGATCCTTTTCCCATTCTTGGATCTCCTTCGCTACATGTCCCTTGGCTAGGATGATTAAGGTACATCTTTGTACATCTAAAATAGTTTAAGTAGAAAAAAAATATTAAATACTGTACAGTTGTACACTGTATTCTTAGTATAAATTTTGTTTTAAATAATTTTCCGAATTTTAAATGTTTGCAAAGAAAAGTGAAATTACATATGTATAATTTTTATAAGGAAAAATTCTTGTCAAACGATATGTACTTAAATAATTAAATATTACTCAAAACCTTTAAAATGTTTAGTTATAATTTTACATTATTGACGAGAAGATATTATAGATATGTATGTTTCACTTAGCTGTTGAAGTTCCTTAACTTATCCAAATGCCAGTAAGACATGCGGAAACTAGAATTCTTCTATGTCCTTTAACCTTCCGTAAAGACAGGTAACCATTAACAGCAAAATTCAATCTCCATATAGGTACAGCAAAACCAAAGTTGTTTAAGAAAGGTATGAAACAAAATGGCGATCAAATATCCCAACAAAACTCACGCCATGGGGTCTATAGTCATTTATATCGGCAAAATCTAGATTAATCATGTAACATTTTTTTTTGCATGGTTTTAGAACATGTTCTTAGGATCCTACAAGTCAAAAGAAAGAAAAACAATATAACAACTGTTGATTTATAAATGTTAAAGAAAACTTAGAAATCACTTACGGAAACCATTCCGGACAATTGGGAAACTGTTCACCTTGAGAACAATAAGTTTTCGCCACAAAACAGGCATCTTGAAAAATATCGCACCCATATAACTTTTAGAAATAAATTTTATCGAAAAACCTTGAATGCAAGTGATCAATCATACATGAATTTTATTTTTAAAAATGCGGGTCAAATTATCTAGACAAATAATTAAATTATATTTAGGTACCATTTCACATGCTACAGTACAGTACCACCATTGACACTGGAGCTGAAAGATCAATTTTGAGAAGCGATTTTATCAAGAAATCATTGATTCATAATGCAGCAGGTTACACTCTTCGAACTGCAACAGATGGATCAATATCTAGCGATCGAAGGAGAGGTAACATTAAAAATTGAAATAGGGAGAATAACATTCGTTTGCTCTTTTCCCTTAGCCGATGTTAATGACGAGTGCATTCTGGGCTGCGATTTTAAGCATAGACACGAAATTATCTTACGCATGGTACAACGAATTCATCTTGGCAAGAACGTAGAGATTTTAGTGAGAGTACATTCTGAAGCTTAGTCTGCAATAAAGACCTCCCAGGCTACTCTGAGACTGTAGTATGGACAGAATTAGACGGTAATATGGGAAATTTACAATTTTGCCTAATTGAATCAGACGAAAATATAAAGGAAATTTCACTATTGCAAAATTTGAACATTTCAAATGGTAAATTCCTTCCAGTACATGCAGTGAATGTTTATAACAACCACTTGTGGGGAGAGATCCCTATCAGGCACGTCTCCAGGTGGCGAATAGGAAGACGACCAGGTGACCGAGGACTTATGCCCAGGTAACCTGGTTAGTGACAGTGAAAAGATGGCCTACCTAGGGCAAGAACTGGGTCGCGGATCACCTTCCAAAGCCCGGTTGGAAGCTATCGTGATCTTGGCTTCATGGCACAGTGGGAACAGTGGCGCGAATGATTCCCTTGGAATTCCAGGTGACCTCCCATTGCATTTAACCTTGCCTCCACAACCGTCTCTATGGGGGCCAACCAATATTTTCCGATCCCTCGTGGGACCAACAATGGCCCTTAGTTCAGTAAAACAACAAATCAGTGTCCTGCATATGAATGTAAATCATGATAAGGCTGCCTCCGCCATTTTGTGTGAGAGATTCGAGGAAGTAACCATAGATGTAGTAGTCAAAGAAAGGCCGGCAGGCCTAAAGCCATGACAAGGTAAGCTATTGTGCCATACACCATCTACTAGATCTGGAGCATACGAAGAGCTGGGCCACATGCACCGCCTTCTTCCACCGCAATTATTGGACGACATAGTCATATACTGTGGGGAGGAGAATATTCCACTTGTAATCGAATGTGATGCCAATCCACACCATATGGTGTGGGGAAGCATCAACATAAGGGACGAATCGTTATTACATTTCATCCTGGGTGAGTGGCTATTAATAGTCAACATCAGTTACTTCAGTACGTAACGAGGTCTTAGATTTAACTTTATGTATGAGTAACGTGGGTGATATTATAAACAATTGACATGTACACCGACGCATTAGATTCGCCATTACGGCTACATCTCTAATAGAGGCAAAATGAAGAAATCCTGGGAGACAAACTAGGAAGGATATCTTGAGGGAGGAATAGCGTCCAAAACAAATATAGAGAGCCTTAAAGTGGCAGTGGAACCGGTAAGCGAGGAGATATTAACTGCTTAGCAGGAAAACTGTCTGGAGGAACAAGGAAAACTGGAGATAAAACAATCTACCACGAACACCTAGAAGAAGGTTTAAGGTAACTCTTTGTCCGCAAAAAATAAAAGTAATGTATATTAAATTATTAATAAATAAATAAACAATAACACCACAGGTAATTACGACCTCTTTTATCCCGGAAGGCTCTAGAAGAGCCTTGTGTGGCAGGGGGCTACACATTTAGAGACAAGGGACACACACCCAATATCCATGAATAGTGGAAATACCAGCTCACCTGCTCACCTCTCGACCACCAGTCATACTTTTAATTAGAGCAGAACACTCTGTACCCTGTAAACGAGAAACAAAAGACCCTTGCAACATGACTCTGAAAACAATAAGTAGTTTATTTTTGTTAAAAAGGGAGACTTGCAATTTTAAAAAGTTAATGATCGTCACAGCTCAAAAAGACTATTAGCCCAGTGCCTTTTAAGAAGTAAGATTGCCGAGTTTTAGCGTTTTCCAAAAAAAAAAAAAAACATTTAATAACAGTGTTGTGAATATTGTGCGGAACTAAATCACCACATAATAATTACATATAATCTTGGAACTAGGTATGAACTCATACGAATCTGTGAAAACTGCATTTGTTGTTGTTTGTATATTTGTAAAATTTTTGGAAATGTATTAAAGACAATTTTATATTCTTCTACAATAACAATGGAAAATTTAATGATGGAAAATTTCAAAAAAATTAATAAAAGAAGATTGTTATACCCAGCAAATATGTATTATACGTATAATCATTTAAATAATGCTTTACAATAAATGGCCACTTGCGATAATAAATATGTCCGCAACTTAAAAGTTATTTATGTTAAAAGTTCGGCAAATTCTAGGACGAAGCGGAGGCGAACTCCAGGAGAGAAATTTCCAGATGGGACGGGCAATATTTTTTCAGCTGCCAAATTTAATCAGATTCGTTGAATTCGAACATATTTTTATAAACTTCAAATTTACTCAAACTTTGAAATTTGATTAGGTTACAATACCATACATATTCCCAGTAATAGTAGCCCTACTACTTGAAATTATTTTCTGGAAAACTGTCTTAATAATAGAAATATGCATATTGCATAGGTTAATTAAATGAATAAACAACAGCTTAGCCTAATTATATGTATACACTTATTGAATTATGTACCAAATAAATAATCGAAATAAGTAAACATTTGTGTTGCATTTTAAATGAGGATTTTGGGCTTAGAAAAATTATTGTAATTTATATTAATATATTCTCCAGAGGTGCACGAATTTATTAACTACTCTATATAGCCGGAAGATTCATAAAATTAATTAATATAAAGTTCACTTTACATAATGACGCCGCTTGTTGAAAGATTAATTTTAATTATATTGCTGCTTTAATTTCTGCTATAATTACTTTTGAGATATTGTTTTACTTTCTACATTTTTCAAATACATCTACATAATTTGCTCACACCATTACAGTATGGAAGTAACAGGAATGGATAATTGAAAGTCTTATTTAATTAATTCTGCTTATAATATAACACGATGCTAATTAAATAATCTATAATGTATAGATGTAGCTCTAGCTAGGCCCGACCGAATTTTTCAATAGTAATTTCACTGTTACCGAGACAATTCTGCCGATAAATTTTCCCATGATAGTAAATTCAACTATAGGTAATAATCAAAATTAGGAATAGCGAATCAAACTACACTACATAAACGTAATGACAGGTATCCGAAATTGCCCCAGGTGGAAATTTTACTTACATTGTATGTACATGGTCAACGTATGAAAGCAAAATATGTCCAATGCGGTATTGGATTGTACTAGTTTCCAAATACCGGGAGTAACAGGATCGTGGTATGCCTCCCTCTTCTCCTTTAGTTTTGAAGATAATTGATTGAAATTTAGTATATACTACATACATAATAAGCGGCTCTTTTTGATATAAAATTGGTTTTTTTTCACTTCCGGTGAAGCGACACTAACTTTCGATTTTTAAACAAAACACCCTATGTATTATTGCATTTTTGTATTCTGCATAATTTTCTGAATGCAATGATGCCAAATAAGTAGTATTTTAAACATCAATTTTCTTTATAATATAGTTTCAATGCACTCCTGAACACGCATAGCTGTTTCTCAAAGAACGTTCGCCAATTGCTGGGCCGTTATGCTATTAATTGCTCGTCTTACTCGTAGCTCTAGGTCTTCACGAGTTGTAACGGGGGTTACATAGATAATATTTTTTAAATAACCCCAAACAAAGAAATCAAGGGGCGTTAAATCAGGTGACTTTGGAGGCCACCTCACAGGACCATGCGTCGAAATTACGTTTTCTCCGAATCTCCGTTGAAGGCAATCACTTATCCTTGAATTATGGGGAGGAGCGCCATCTTGTTGGAAATACCTAACCTGTCCTAAATCTAAAGGTAACTCATCTAAAATGTCCTCAATCTCATTTTCCAGGAATCTCAAGTGTCTGACACCAGTCAGAGGTCCTTCAAATATTATTGGACCAATGATTCTACTACCGATTATTCCATGCCAACCATTGAAACCGAACCGCATTTGAAAGTTACCCTCCCGTAATAAATTTTGATTTTCTTGTGACCAATATTTTGTCGGTTAAGTAATCCCAAATTTGTAAACCTAGACTCGTCCGAAAATAAAATCAGTTCCAAAAAATTATTGTTTGGGTGCATGTTATTATACAAAATACAATTGCAATATTCCATTCTACGTTCGTAATCACTTTCGTACAAATGCTGGTGCAATTGGTATTTAAAAGATTTATAGTGGTATTTGCGCAAAATTCGGCTTACTATTTGGTGACTGATGTCCAATTCAAACCCAACTTGTCTTAAAGAAACAGTCTTATCAACTTCTATTCGACCCGAACCATTAATTTCCGTAATAATGAACTTTTCTTCGGGATCATTGTTGGTCTCTCTTCGGAATTGGTTTTCAACACGTTTAAAATAATTTTTTACTAGACATTGTCTATCAGGATATCGTTGGGCATAAAGGTCGGTAGCCGCAATTGCATTTCTTTTACATTCCCCATAAATAATTAACATGTCCACTTTTTCATCTCTTGTATAAATTTGCGGCATTTTGAACAAAATTGACAAGAATTTTAAACAATATTTAAAGACACAATAAAAACACCGTTAAACCAACAAATGTTTGACAGGCTAAATACATGGGTTATTCAGAATAAATCGGAATCGTCATGACACACTTAAATCAATCAATCAATCAATAAGACTTTATTTCTTATTCTAATATAAAACAGTACCTCCCCAGAACCCACACCGGGTCCGACCGTGCAACCACCGCGCTAATGTGGTGGCAGATTGCATGGCCGGGCGGAGTGGGACTGGTTCGGCTAAAAAGAAAATTAAAACAACTAAACCTAGGCTCCTTCCGTCGCAGACGGATTATAAAAGGTGTTAAAATTAGGAACATGTTTAAAGAACAAACTTAACAAAACTGAATAAAAACTACATACTAAATTAAAACACTTGCGCACTGATCACTTTTAATTTCGTATCTGACGCTAGCACCTCAATTTGAACGAGGCGCCTTCCGCGAGATAAGTCAATGCTGGGCTGCGCATGGCTGGCCTAAACTTTGATTTTAAGAAATTTGGTTGTATATGTTTTGATTTTCTAAAAAATTGTGAAGCGAAATGAATTTAGAGACAAAAATGTACAAAAAGAAAACAAGAAAAAACCAAACGCAACAAAAAGGTTACAAACAGAAAGAAAGAGGGGGACAGGAAAGATTTAAAGGTACAAAAGGTATGAAATGTCAGTAAAGGTGGATAGGGTAAGCGAAAGTTATTGTTGCTGAAGATTGGCTACAGGGGTTGCCGGAAATTGGTAACGTCTGGTACGGTAAAGGGTGTTTGATCCGAAATGGGGCATTATGCTGCCTAATTTGTGTTATGTGTCTTGTTAGCGGACTATCGCCCAGCTTGAAGGAGTAGAAATTTTGGGAGATCTGCTGGACGTAATCCGCCATCGGGGTTATGTCGTTGCAACGTGCGTATAGGTCTCTGAGGGAGGTGTACCTTCCAGAATTAGAAATGAAGCGCATAAATTTGTGCTCGAGCACTTTTAGTTTTTTCATTGTCGTGGCCGGTATGCTACACCACACCGGTGCCGCATATGTGATGGACGGCCTAATCACCATTGTGTACAACAATTTTTTATTTTGTCTGTTGAGTCTGCTACCCCTGACCATAAGCGGATACAGACTCCTGGACAGGGAATAGACCGTCCGTACAGTCTCATTTATGTGGGTGTTAAACGTCAGTCGCTGGTCCAGTCTAACCCCCAAGTACTTCACGCATCTTTTAGTTGGAATTTTGTTTCCCCTGATCGAAATGGGTGTTATGATTTTATTCTCTGTAAACCGACGCGTGAAGACTATCGCCTCAGATTTCTCAGCGTTCACGCGAATCTTCCACTGGTCGTAATAAGCCGTGGCACGAGCCATGTGCGCCTTCAGCAGTATATTCGCTGCTTGGGCGTTGTGTGAATGCGCATACGCACTTAAATGGAAAACTAAAAATTATAATATAATAAAAAAAGTGATATTTGAAATGTCATTTATTTGGCATAGTTGGATTCAGAAAATTGAGCAGAATTCAAAAATGCAATAATATACAGAGTGTTCCATTTAAAAATTGAAAGTTACTGTCACTTCCGGCGAAATCGGAAGTGACACTAATTTTTAAAAAAATCAATTTTATGTCAAAAAGTGCCGCTTATTATGTATGTAGTATATCCTAAATTTAAATCAATTATCTTCAAAACTAAAGGAGAAAAGGGAGTATACCATGCTCCTGTTACACCCGGTATAATAAATAATAAATAAATAAACAACACAGAAATTAGACAAGCCCCAATTCTAGAAGCCAGATACTAGTTCGATTAATCGCGATTACCACCTCGCGCCTTAACCAACGCGGCTATCGACTAGACAACACAATTTTGACAAGTATCATTACGTGTATTATTAAAGTGTTACTGATTGGAGGACTTAAGTTGAAGCGGTTTTAGTGTCATTATTCAACAAGGCATTCATTCTGACCATATTTACTATATGTTTTGGGGTCGCTGAATCCGAATCCGAGGTCTATTTAAACCCATCACATCAGGGTTTTGCCATAAACTCAAAAAATCCATAATTTCAGCTATTAAACGCATATAACCCTAAGAATGAAGGATGATGGAATTGCTCCCTTGCCCACCGCCACCACGTGGAGGTGCCCTGGATGCAGATGCACGAAAGATATAGTCGCACTGAATAGAACCTGAGCTTTGAATTCTTTGAAAGAAAATATTTTCTAGAACCACGTACCAAAATACATAGATTTATCACTGTTATTATTCATTGATATACAAAGACATGAATAAATGTGCATAGAATTAGAGCATTTTTGGAAACCTGACAGATACGCGTACACATCAAGTTGAATGTCAGACATATGTGGTTATTGGAGTTGATAGATTTTTGGTTATGATTATAGGGTTCATAATAGGGTAGATAATTCGATTACGAACAATTCTCTTTTATTTTTTATTTCACTTCGATCAATGTTAACAGAGTATGACTTTTTAAACATCTTTATAGCGCGTTATCAGAACACTTGTTTTATGATAAAATCGATAAAAAATCGGAAACGATAGATATAGTGTATCTAATGAAAGTTAAAGAGAATCAAATTTTGAATATATTGGTGTATGTACAAAATTTGATGACGAGTGAATGAAGATAAAAGGGAAAAACATGAAAAATTGTCTTTTCAAGTACATTTTTTGATTGGCTTTAGGCAATTATTTCTATTATAAATTAAGATTTTTCTGCAAGAACTGTGCATAACATTTTTTTTAATGGTTTTGGGTTTATTTTTATTAGTTTATATAGATATGAACGTAATGCAATAGCATAAGTCGTTCGCAAGGTATATTTTCTAGTTCTAGAAAACTGTTTTCGGTCAGAAAAATTGTACCAATATTACTTTTTAAATCGTTTTTTTGTATATATCATCGTTTCTTTTGACTCTACGATAAAATTTCATAAGACCTAAATGAAAGATTACAAGATTTCCTACAAAAAACACGCTTTTGTGTATAATTTTCAGTAACTAGCGACAAGGAACTGACGATTGAAAATGCGGTTGATTTGTAATTTTTATCAAACAGGCAATTTTCATCACATTTGAAGTACAAATGCCAATTGGATTGAAGGTTTTATTTCAGACATTATCAAAAATTCTTTAGTGGTGCCAACATGTATAATTAGAGAGTCACAGTAATTCATAATTTGTTGTATAAAATCGATATCTACATTCGTAGGATAAAATTTTCCCTTTATCTTTTTGTCGGTACCTTTGAAAATATGCAAGCGAAATATTAATGATGCAGAAGCTTAAAATATAGTCTAATTTAAATCCTCCATTTAAATAATTTGCTTATTCCCTTTTCAGATTTTTTATTAATGAAACGTTCTAAATCCGTTTTACAGTATCTACCCACCTTCTCTTTTAAATGGTGAAGAAGTCAAAGTAGATTAAGTATGGAACTAAAGAAATGCAAAAGTAGAACAAGCAAAGCCGCTGAACGTAATCAAATCAGCATTGATTGAATTAATGCCAGTCGGCCGTGTATAAGAAAAGTGAAAACGAAAGTAACAATTATTGTAATGGAGTCCTTCTTGTTCTCTTTAGAAAGTAAACAAGCCCGTAATATGTTTATGAAATCAATTTTGGTAGAGATAAATAAAATGCCATGCTTTTGTTACACACTTCATATAATTAATATCCTCACTGTTCACTTTGGAGACAAATAATATTCAAATAATATACAGGGAAACACGAATACGTGTTTAACATTTATCGGAATTGTATGTATTATATTATACGGCGACTCAATGCTTCGGAAAAAAAATGTATAACTTGGTGGATAATAATTGTAATTGATGATGTTAAAATACGGCTCATATATAGATATCTTTATTTGCTAAATTATTCTTCTTTCTACATTGTTAATAAATATCTCTCTAAAAATATTTTTTTAAAATTGATTAATTTTTTTAACTACTTAATTATGATTTATAGACAATATTTCCCAAGCATTTTTTAGTTGTTTCTATTAATAAACAAAATAAAATATTTTATATAAAATGGTGAAATTTACAATTCAGAGAAACTTGAATCAGAAATTGTTGAGACCCTAAGTATCCTATGCCTATTAGAGGTGATTTAATATTTTAACAACGCACAGGGAAATAATAGAAATAAAATATGATACAAATAATAAATCCGGAACTATAAAACTGATTGAATTATATTAAATATTAAGAATTCCATTTGCGTTTAGAAGCTGAAAATTAACAAAAAATTTGTTTAAAAGAATTAGGGATCATAAACAAATAGTATGCAACAAATATCAATTATTTCTTTAGCAAGATAGAAACAAGTCATTAGGATAGTTAACGATAGCAAAGTGCAATACAATCTCAGGAAGAGCGTCGCCATGGTGCTCCTCGATATTGAGAAGGCGTTCGACACCGTTTGGATCCATTACTCTACAAACTAAACCACCGCAACTTTCCTCCTTACTTCATCAAACTCATTCACTTGTTCTTGACGGGCAGATCCTGCAGGTTCGAGTGAATACCGAACTGTCAGCACGGCAGGACATTCGCACGGGAGTCCTGCAAGGATCGTACTTGTCACCAAAGTTGTACAACCTGTACGTCTCCGACTGTCCAGAGTTCCAGAATGCGAAGCTGGCCAAGTACGTCGATGATAGTACAGCCATGTACGCACCTTCACATAACGCGCAGGCAGCGAATATGCTGCTAAAAGCGCACATGGGTCGTCCACGGCTTATTACGACCAGTGGAAGATTCGAGTAAACGCTGAAAAGCCGGAGGCGATAATCTTCATGCATCGTTTCACAGAGAATAAAATCATAATACAAGCGATTATTAATATTTTTTTATTTAAGAAGTATAAAATTAATATTTATATAATTAATGTTAAAAGATAACAAAACGGTTTGGCCAGATCCTCGTTGTTTTTTATTTAGATGTAGCCGGTTTTTGAAATTTACTTGTGATGCTTGTTTTGCAGATCCAAAATAAGACATTTATTCTCCTAACAATTATATGTACAGTGTGGTCATATCTTTTATGGCTTAGGTTGCGACAATCTTGTTATTACATAAGTACATCATAGTAATCGGAGAGAGAGAGATAGAGAGAGAGAGTGTAACTTATTTCCTCTATGTACGTCGTCGTAACCTCAATTCTCTAATCGAAGTTCCAGGACATAACAGACGCGACTAAGAAATCTGTTTCAGGACAGATCCAGTTCAATACACTCGAATCAATCTGACAGGAGGTCCAGTTCAACGCACTCGAATCCTCCCTAACAGGTACTTGGCCAGCGGCTGCCACGGCGCCGGAGAAGCTTGATCTTCCGGTTATCTCAGTTCAATACACTCGAGAAAGGTGAAAGTCAAGCTCTGAATTTACTGGTTTCTGGCTAGCTATTTTATACCCAAAAATCACGGTCACGTGGTTTTGCACACGGGACGCAATGCACACGGCACGCAAGTTGCGGCCTGGTGAAGTCAGAAATAAAAGTTAAAAAAAAGAGCTAATCAGGTATTGAACTAATCTAAAACTGAACTACTTGATCCATGCATAATTAAAATAAGTTAAACTGGAATGAAAGTATACAGTATTCCTGTAGTATTGTATACTTCATTACATACTATTTGTATTATAATTTACTTTTGTTCTTTTCATTCCTTGTTAATTCATTAAATTATTTCATATTGCAAGATTTGCTTTTTATCTATTTTCCCACTACGTCTATAAGAAGAAGGAATTAAAACATGTTTCGGGAATATATTAGGGATATCAACCATGGATATGTGGGAGAAGGTTAAAATTGAATAGCACGATTTGGCCTTAACTCACGTACTAACAAGTGAAACTAGACGAGAGCTTATGATTTTACAAATAATTAAAATGTACGAAATGACTGTAACTAGAATGTCCCAAGCAGGCATCTCTTCCAGTAGAGAAAATTCTCGAACATATAATTTCACGATTTTAGAGAGACCTTCTGATGCAAAGTCTTACATTAATTTACTTTGAAAACAAAATCGGTGCAAAGACGCCGATGGCTGCGATTATTAAAATAAAGTTCTGACTAACGCAAGTTATTCAAGTGTACGGTAAAATTTACTAAGTTCGACAGATTCCGAAAATATATCAAAGTTACGGTTTTCTCTCAATGAATTAAGAGTATTTTACCTTTGTATCTTCTGGCATAGCATGCTAATTTGACGACGACAGAGTTGGCAATAGTTGTTTTACCGTTTAGAGGAATCTATTTCTGGTTTCTAGATAAAATATGCAAGTTTGCTCATAAATGGTACTAGCGGTATTAGTTATTTGTAATCATAACCTCGATATAAAGAGTATAATATTACTTGACGAACCTAGAAAGTAAATAAATAAAGAAATAAATTATTGCCTTATACCTCAAAGAGAAACAACAATGCAGCTAGGGACACGTGTTTCGGAGTTATTGCTCCTCATCAGTGAAGCGTAGCGAATGTATCTTATAATAGAGCAAAACTAACAAAGATCAAACAGTATAGCGCACAGTACTCGATTTGTACTTTCATACTTCATGTGCCACATTTAATGCCTCAATTGAGAGCAATCAGTACGAGGAGCTCTATGTGTACCGCTCTATTTCCACCTAGTAAACACTAAAGAGAAGATGGGGGTTTATGAGGCTAAATAATTAAATAAAGAAATAAGTTATTGCCTTATACCTCAAAGAGAAACAGGAATGCATCTACGGAAAGTACAAATCGAGTACTGTGCACTATACTTTCCGACCTTTGTTGGTTTTGCTCGATTATAAGATATATTCGCTAAACTACGCTACGCTGATGAGGAGCAATAACTCCGAAACATGTGTCCGTAGCTGCATTGTTCTTTGAGGTATAAGGCAATAACTTATTACTTTATTTAATTATTTAGCCTCATAAACCCTCATCATAGAAAGTAACACTTAATGCACGAGTGGGAATGTTAAATGATGTGTGAAACACTTTCCAGCTAATTGTGTATAACATTTCTTCCTCGATTAAAGAAGGCAACCTCTTTTGATTTAACAGCTCAGCTTTTCTTTTTTATGTTCCGACTTGATACTGTACAAAGTAGAAATGTAAAAATTGATTGGATGTAAAATAATGAACGACCAAGCAACAGAAAACAATAATTAACATTTTGTTTATTTTCAAATCGTGAGAGAAAAACTCGATTCTGTAGCCTTCGTGTTCGTGTTAAATCATGTGTTTGACGTTTGTTCCTATTATTTCAGATAATCTGCCCAGCGGTACTATTGTGGGCGAAAAGCAGTAATCGATTATTTATCAAGTAGTAGGCTATTTGAAATTGTATTGGAAATGGTAGTCTCCATGTCAGTTATAAAAAATCATTGGCGGGGTCGTATTTAATTTTTAAAGAGAAAACTAACAGCCGGTTTCACAATCATTGGCTAATTAATAGTTAGGAAATAAGTAGTGATTAGAAGCTAGAAAACTATTGTGGACGTCCTATTATTGAAAATGCAAATAAAGTAAAGTATATAGGAGTTATGCTTGACCATCACCTAGGATGGAATGAGCATGTATCTTATATTACAAAGAAAATTAGACAACTTAATCCCACATTTTAAGGGGCATATTATTAACTAAATTAATGACTATTTATGTACCTATCTTTCCTCAAAAATATGCTAAAAAAATTCCATTTAAAAATCCTAAATTGAGTCCGCAATTAGATGTTGTATTATTATCTGGAGGGAACTTTATAATATATAATGTATTACAAATTCTGCAAACAACTCAAAATTATATTCTAAAGATAATTAAAAAAACTGCATTTCTCCACACTGTTATACATTAAGTCAGATATATTTAATATAAAAAATCTCTTTGCTTACCATTGTTTAATACATGTTTGACAAAAAGTCTCCACCAACCCATCCTAGTTATATAATTAGATTCACTGATAATATGTCTGTAGCCCTCCATTGGTTAATAAAAGCCATACATAAAGATCTCTCTTTTATTATGGCATAAAACTATTATAACATTTTACCATTCTACATAAGAAAATAGGAAAATTTAATAAATACAAAATTGAAGTAAGAGAACTTATTACTCAAAATGAAGATTGCATAAGGAATATTCTCAATTTAACTTGACTGCAATGGTACGTGATTGCATAAAGTTGACATCTGTTGCTATAGAATAGATAGAATTGTCGCTCGAACAAAATTTTATGGATAACGACGCTGTAACCGACTTATAAGAACAAGTTGAGAAATTTATTTATGTACTTTAAAGTTATTTTCCGTAGGTGTTTTATCTACTGGGTATCGTAATAACGCCGACTAACTGTCATTTTTAATAATTCGATAGTCAGCTTTGTCTTTGTAGTATATAGTAAACGGAACACTGAGCCGTTAGATCGATTTTACAAAAGAAAGCTCGTAGAATCATGCCGTCTCAATATACAATGTTACTAATCTCGATGCCCAAAATGCGTCGATTAGATCAGACTCTTTTCCCTTTCTATCGTGGTACGATTACTTTCGTTTTAGGTAATAAATGTATAAAAATTACATGTTTGAAATTTACCAGCTATTTATTGCCCGCCGCAGACGCAGAGTGGCGCTGGCAGTGCCAAACCGAGGTACTAGGAAGTGTAAGGCGTGCAGATATGAATATTTATACTAATATGGGAAGTATATATGGATGTTCTTTTACGTGTGGTAAATAATATACAATTAGTAAGCAATTTATAGTTTCTAATTATTCTTTGGATATTAATAATTTCATATATAATTAATAATCTTGTCATCTTAGCTTTTTGAAGAACCTACCTTTTTTACTTGCTTTTCTTTAACTCACAATGTAGTTTTCATATTTGTCCAGATTTTTAATCCTTTATTTAATGCACTTCCTGACATAATAAATTGATGAAATTTTGCAGAGTTAACTAAGATCGGATGGCAATACAGTATTAATACTTAATACTTAACCGAGTGATAATTAGAATACAAAGTACAATATAATATATATATATATATATATATATATATAAGTAGTCTTTATAGAAAATGTATGAATTTAATACAGTAAATTATTAACAAATATAAATTAGTAAATTAAATAAATATAATATTAAATTTTTAAGAAAATAAAAATAAGTAATTAGAAAATTCCAGTTGCTTTTTGAGTAGAAAATTTTATTTGCAGTGGGATACTATTATAGAGTTTGGTCGCAGAATAACAAAATGATCGTTTAAAAAAGTAGTCCTATGTTTAGGTATAGTAAGATGATAATATTGTATAATTTTAATATGGTGACAAGATGAACGACAATTTAATTTTTTTATTAGATATTCCCCGGAATATCTAATTCCTAGATTTCTTAAAGCAAGGTAACATTTTTGTACACGCTTATTTGTATGCTCACGAATTCTTAATTTATTATCTAGCAGAAGTCTCAGACTTTTAGCATCATTAGTTGTGGGTAGCTTTTCTCCTTAAATAATCACACTTAAGTTTGCAGCTGCACAATCTGAGTCTGGGCCAAAGTATATAACAGTTGACTCAGGTGGATTCAACATAAGACTACTCTTTAGGGAGTATGCGTGAAGTCTTTCTATTATGCTGATGTCTGCTTGCAATGCCTTACTTTTACTGAAGTTTAAGTGCACTTCAGTGTCATCAGCATACTGGTGATAATTACAAAATTTAAGCTGACGTCCAATATCTGAGACGTAGACAATACATACCAACGGCCCCAGGATCAATCCCTGAGGTAGTCCTTTGGCGACAGCTAAGGACCTCGATACATTATTTGCCAATATCATACTCTGACATCTGTTGATTAAGTAGTCGCAAACAAGATTTACAGCACTTCTATGAAATCCGTAATAGTGAAGTTTGGCCAATGGTCCAATGTATTAAAGGCCTTACTGCAGTCAAGTAATAGCAATGCGGTTGTCTTTCGTTCATCAACATCTCGGATTATATCATCAGTAACTTCCAGTAATGTATTAACTGTAGAGTGGCAATTTCTGAAACCAATTCAATTCAAATCAAAACTTCTTTATTTAACAGTAGCTTATGCAATTACCTCCCCAAGGCCTAACCCAGGTCCGACCGTGCAACCACTGTGTTATTCGCTGTGGCGGATTGCAGGACCGGGCGGACTAGGCCTGGTTCTGTTTTAAAACAATTAAAACTTATATCTAGGCTCCTTTTGCTGAATGCAGATTAAAAAAGGTGATCAAATTTACAAACATCTAAAAAAACAGATTCAACAAAACTTAAAATTACACTTTTATTAGTAGCTCGCGCACTTCACTGTTTCTAATTTAGCTGTTGATGCTGGTACCTCAATCTGGACGAGGAACCATCTGCGAGACGTACAAATGCCAGGCTGCACAAAGGCTGGCCTAAACTTTGGTTTTAAAAAATTTTGGTTTTCGGAAAATTTTGATTTTGTTATAAAAATTTTGATGGAAAATGAATTTAGAGACAAAAGTGTAAAAAGAGACAATGAGAAACAAACGAGAGAAAAAGAAACAGACAGAAAGGAACGTCTGGTACAGTAGGGTGTCTTTAATTCGAAATGGGGCATTATGCTGTCTAATTTGTGTTATGTTTCTTGTTAGTGGACTATCACCTAGTTTGAAAGAGTACAATTTCTGGGAAATATCCTAGACGTAGTCCGCTATTGGGGTTATGTCATGGCAAAGTGCGTATTGGTCTCTGAGGGAGGTGTACCTTCCAGAATTAGAGATGAGCCGCATAAATTTGTGTTGGTTTTAAGGTAATATATACATAACAATGCCATCATTCTGATTGTAACTTCCCTAGGAATAAAATATATCATAACCATGTATGTTGAAATTTTCTAGGTTATTTACCTTCCAAGTTTCAGACAGAACTATCAAATCGAACTTAATTTCTAAACAGTATAAGTAGGTTGTAA
Source organism: Leptura quadrifasciata (assembly GCA_963675555.1). NCBI lineage: Eukaryota > Metazoa > Arthropoda > Insecta > Coleoptera > Cerambycidae > Leptura > Leptura quadrifasciata. The sequence continues at coordinate 51,766,239 of OY776678.1, forward strand.
ATTTTTTTATTTAAACTTCTAATATTTAGATGAATAATATTTAGCAAAGAGTTATCCAATTGATCACTAAAAATATTATTCTTATGATCTTCAGCAACATACGTTTTTATATTTGCATAATCTTCTAATTGTGAGTTATATTCTGGAATATTCATTATTATCAAGTTAGCCAAGTATAAATGTAAATTCTAAACGATAGTAACCTAAAAGTAAAATTAAGTATTTTTCCAAAATAAAATAATTCATATTTTGGGGGAAAAGAAATATATGTACATTAAATTGAATATATAATATTAGCTTGTTTAGCTACCAGTTTCAGTTTTCGCTTTCATATGTGATCGCAGGTTATGTTCTTTTTTGTCATTTACTTCATTCCGTACAGAGATTTCACAATTTTTGTTTCCTGTAAGTACTTTTCTAACTGCTCCTGTATGTTTTTGGCTTGTATCAATTGGTTGTGATTCTATTCCACGAATTATAGGAGTGAATTGTTTGATAACCGGTGTTGATGATAAGGAAATTTTATCTAGTTCAGTAGCAATAATAGGATATTATATTTCAGCAGTTTCTTGGTTTTTTAAATCTTCATAGTTATATTGTCACCATTTATTATCACCTTGTTTTTCACAATTTTGGCACACAGGTATGTCACAAGATCATTACAAGCGGATCTGGCGTTGGCCGAGACTTGTACAAAGTACTCATTAATTTGATCAATATTACCTAAGCTTCCTGGTACGGTAGAATGTTTTTGTGGGTTATATTTAACGTGCCATGAGCTTCCCAGGTTTCCCGTGTACCCCTTTTATGTGGAAATTCAAGATAAGCCTTTTTTTCCTACCTAACTGCATTTGTTACATAATTTCACATTTCTTTGTATTGGTTCCAATGATAATCTGACTTAGTTTTTTTAAATTAGATAATCTTTCTGGTTTTAATCATTATTTTTATGACATCAGTCATCCAGGAAGCTTTCGGCTTACTGACCTTTATTGTTGTAATGGGAGCATGTATATCAAATAGTTTTGTAATATTTTCATTAAGGTGTTTAATTTTGACATTAACATTATCGATTCCACCGTTACTTTTGTAAATATGCGCACGTAGGGAGCGCGAGGGTGAAAATGGATTAAATATAATATTCAATCGGCACCTCCGCCAAAACATAGAACACAATACTTTGTAATTGTAGGTATTGTTTTTTACGGTTTAGTTCGACTTTGTAAGAAAAGTAAGAATTAAAAGTTTTTTTTAAGTTATAGAAAATATACGATAATGAACACGTAAAGAAATTGATCAGACTCTTATTCGTGTGATGAAATTTCATGCTTCTAAGGTCATGACTTTCAGTTACTCGTTGCATAAGTATTTTGTATTTAAGGACTGGAGCCAGTGGTTAGCGCATCTAGTTCTCTCAATATATCTCGTTATATTGTTTAAGGCCCAAAAACTCGTAAAAATTATTTAGTGAATTAACATACCTTTTGGTAATGACATTAGTTGATATATAAGTTATATAACTTGGGATATTGTGCTGTCTAGTTTCCGCTATGTGTCTTGTTAGCGGACTATCGCCCAGTTTGAACGAATAGAAGTTTTGAGAGATGCGCTGGACGTAGTCCGCTAACGGGGTTATGTCGTTACAACGTGCATATAGATCTCTGAGTGAGGTGTACCTTCCAGAATTTGATATGAGGCGCATAAATTTGTGTTCAAACACTTGAAGGTTTTTGATTCTCGTGACCGGTATGCTGCACCACACCGGCGTTGCATGTGTGATGGATGGTCTGACCACCATCATGTACAACAATTTCTTATTTGACTGGATTGATTCTGCAGTAGGTTCTTGATGAAACATATTCAATAGAATAATTATATATATTCAAAAGAATAGTTACAATACGCACTTGGTTTATTGTTTCATGAGTTCTGTTCAGTTTTGTCTGACATATGTTTCGGCCTTGCGACCATTATCAAAGGCTCTTAAAAACTGGCCTGAAAGTGGTAATTCACAGTATATATCTTAGAAATATTCTACCTACTTAGAGGGGGATAATAACTTGATTTGCTATTTCTTTAAATTTAACAATACAGGCGGAACTACGAACGTAATTTTAATTTTATCAGGGTGTAGTACAAGGTTATTCCATAAATTCTGTTTGTGTATTTGTAACGTATTTATGATTTTTTAGGGCCTTCTTAATTTCTAAAATTTCAAGCATGTCTAGAATTTTTCCTTTGTTTGCATTATGCAAAAGCTTGACACTACTACCGTAAAAAAATGATTTGGCTCAATAAAATGTTCGGCAAAACCAGTTGATTTTGTATTGTATAAAATAGACTTTTTGTGTTCTTTTAACCTCACATCTATGCTACGGCCACTCTGACCTATATATACGGCATCATAATCGTCACACTTTATTTCATATACCCCCGGTTTTTTAATATCTTCTGTCTTTTCTTTATTATTAACCAACAAGCGACCTAAACTATTTCTATTAATTGATATTGTATTATTTATTTAATCTAATCTGATCGATAGCCGAGTGGGGTAAGGCGCGAGGTGGTAATCGCGATTAATCACACGGACATCGCATCACCGGGTTCGAATCCTGGCTCTGGCATCCGCGTTGTTTCAATGTGTAACCCCCTTCCGCACAAGCCATGGCTACTAGAGTTACGGGTTGTTTAATTTCTGTGGTGTTTATTTATTCGTTTATTTATTATATACTGAGTTGCTAACTTTATTTACATAATTTATACTATGCCGTTTTTTGTTTTCTATATTTGGTACGTTATAAAAATGTTGTTGTAACATTGGCACAGTATAAATTATGTAAAAAAGGTTATGTAACTCAGTATGTAATAGATTAAATAAATTAGGTATTAATACAATATCAACGAATAGAAATAATTTATGTCGCTTGTTGGTTAATAATAAAGAAAAGACAGAAGATATTAAATAAAGTGTGCCGACTGTGATGCCGTATATGTAGGTCAGAGTGGCCGTAGCATAGGTGTGAGGTTAAGAGAACACAAAAAGTCTATTTTATGCAATAAAAAATCAACTGGTTTCACCGAACATTGCATTGAGCAAAATCACTTTTTTAACTGTAGTAGTGTTAAACTTTTGCATAATGCAAACAAAAGAAAAATTCTAGACATGCTCGAAATTTTTTAAATTAAGAAGGCCCTAAGAAACCATAAAAACTTTACAAATACACAAACAAAATTTATGAATAACCGTGTACTAGACACCGTAATAAAATTAAAATTAAGTTCGTAGTTCCGGCCTATATTGTTAAATTAAAAGAAATAGCAAATCAAGTTATTATCCCCCTCTAAGTAGGTAGGTATTTCTAAGATATATTACTGTGAACCACCACTTTCAGGTCAGTTTTTAAGATTCTTTGATGATGGTCGCAAGACCGAAGCATATGCCAGACAAAACTGAACAAAACTCATGAAACAATAAACCAAGTGCGTATTGTAACTACTATTCTTTTGAATATTTATAATCATTCGATTTCTTATTTTGTCTGTTGAGTCTGTTACCCCTGATCATGAGCGGATACAGACTTCTGGACACGGAGTAGACCGTCCGTACTGTTTCATTCATGTGGGTGTTGAACGTCAGTCTTTCCTGGTTGGAATTTTGTTTCCCCTGATCGAAATAGGTGTTATGATTTTGTTCTCAGAGAACCGACGCGTGAAGACTATTGCCTCGGTCTGCTCAGCATTCACCCGAATCTTCCACTGGCCGTAATAAGCCGTGGCACGAGCCATGTGCGCCTTCAGCAGCATATTAGCTTCTTGTGCGTTATGAGAATGCGCGTACATGGCTGTGCCACTTGGCCAGCTTCGTAATCGTGAACTCTGGGATGTCTGAGACGTACAACTTCCGTGGCAGGGACGATCCTTGTGGGACTCCTTCGCGAATGTCCCGCCGTGATGAGAGTTTATTATTCACTCGAACCTGCAAGGATCTGCCCGTCAGGAACTAATAAATGAGCTTAGTGAAGTAAATGGGAAAGTTGTAGTGGTGTAGTTTGTAGAGTAACCCTGGGATACTCAGACAAATCTAGATCTCCCAGACTTACCAGACTTACATACAGATGGTCTGGAAGACGGTTGGAAAACTTTTACAAAACATTTTGTATTTGCGGTAAAATAAATAGATATATTCACATTATTAATAATATTGCTAAATTTCCAAATTCAAATTCAAATTCAAAAAGTATTTATTAATATAATGATAAAATAGTTGCCTCACCAGGACCTGCTCCGGAACCGATCGTGCAACCACCGCATTAACGCGGTGAGGGATCGCAGGATCGGGCGGAACAGACCTGGGTCAGCGAAAACAACAATTCAACAAAACTAAACCTAGACTCCTTTTTAAATATAAAATAAAAATAGGTCATAAAATTAACAAAAATGCTTGAAAACAAGCTCAACAAAACTTATAAACTACACTAATTTTTTAAAAACACTGGCTAAATTTCCAGCGCTTATTAAAAAAATAGAACAAACGTATTTCTCACCTTACCATTTTATGAATTTAATCAAATTTTTAGTATCAGTACTGCCCTGATGTCTTTCGTTTACTAAGTTAAAAAGTCAAAATTACGCCGATTACAATGCTTACCTGCCAATGTTACTCATAATCCTCAGTTACTTTTCGCTGTCTCTTACATCGAGGCTTCATAAACCAAACAAAGATGGCGATAATCCCGTGAACGATCTTTTGTGCGAAGCTAAATGGGGTTGATCGTTTTGCACCGGCCGGGTTAATAGCCACTCTAATTGAAAATATTACCGACAGCGTTCCAATTTATAGAGCGTTGTAAACGGGTAAAATTGGTTTTAGTATGTCTTTTAAATAAAATTGCCCCTACCAACCGCTTTCTATAAGAGGATTTCAGTTACTGAAATATCTGAAGGGGTCGTCCGATATTACGTGCATTTTCATGAGAAACGGCTGCTTACCATTTAACTCAAACTTTTTAAATTAATGGAAAACATCTAAATGGTACAAAGGAATGGGATAACAGAAGAAGGGTACTTAACATAATTCGTAAAAGTAAAAAAAAAAGGAAAGTAGAATGATGCTAATCCCTTGAATATTTAATCCAATGAAAATAGGACAAATCCCCATCTATTATTAAAATTCTAAATTTAAATCTTTCGCGGAAAAAATTGTTTTATTATTAATCACCAGTAACTCTTAAGACTGTATAACATCATTTTTATGCCCTTAAAAATGTTTTTTTATGAATTATTATTCAAGTCATAGGATTGGAAAATAATGTCAACATGGGTATTTTAAATTCCAACCTGCTGTTTTACTTTTACTTGGTTCTTTATAACGTGATTCTCTATTCATATTTCAGTTTCGTAAATCCATGCGGAATTAAAGCCATATAAACCAAACGTTATAGGGTTGGTATCGTATATCAATATATTTACCGATAATGTGTAGCTTAAATAATTAAGCTAAAATATAAATTTTGGAACAAAAACGGAGGAAATAAATATCGAATAATAAATATAATAATTGAAATAAATGTAAATAAGCGCATTTTATAATATTTGTTTTTCAGGTTTTCAGAATATCAAATAAATCGAGTTTTATCAGGCCTTCCACCTATACACTTCCACGTTTTCTGTGCAGATAGAAAGTGCCTGTCCAACTGTTCAGTATTCACCATTTCAAGTATGCTTCACTTAGACAATTTAAACTGTTCGAAATATTAAAATTCACCGGGACCATTTCTTAACGATTTCCAACTTTTGTAACAGTTTAAATTTCTAGAGAAAAGCTTTAACCGTTTGATACAATTTTATGTCTAGAATAATATTATGAAGTAAACTATAGAATACGGGCGTACAAAGTTCTAATGGCAAACTTTACATATTTACTCCCTAATAGCGCAACATTGTCCTATAGATATTTAGAGGACGTGACTTTCGATGAACCTTCGTTCTTAACTCAAAATAAATTCGATGGGCAATCAAGAGATGTCCAAATGTCTCAATTTCGAATAATATGTATGTCTATTTCGGATATCATACATATACCCATAAAGTATGTTATACGGACACCCCCACTTTTAAGTTATTATTAACAGTGCCCTGCAATTTTGTTTATTTGTCTATTCCAGGTACAGTTGTGACAACTAAATATCATGTTGTTATATTATTTCAAAAATATATGGATCTAGACATAAGTATGCATAATATAATCGTAATAAACTTTGTTTTATTTACTAAATCAGTTTAAAGTTGATGAGTTCCGTTTAGCCTCATTCTTGAAAGGAGGAGAGTGATGACGTTAGTATCCATATTTAGTGGAGTAAAATTAGATTTTCAGTGAAAATTTTACATGGAGCAACGTGACAAAAAAATAAGTTTATTTTGGTGAAACTAGGGCTACCCTGAGTTTTCGGGTTCGAGTAGGTGGGGGAACACTTTTTGGTCATTTTTAAGGGTGGTTTTTTGGTTATAATTTATTTTGGACCCTTTAAAATGCTAGTTAAAAAGCGAGCTGGGACCCTTTTATTGTAGATGATCAAGGAATCTTCAGTTCAAATTTCGTGAAAATCGATTCATCGCCTCCCACGTTAGTATATAAATATACTGAAAAAACGTAAAAAAATTGAATTACGACTAACTTGGCTAAAATTAAACCGAATTTGATGGAATTTCAAACAAAACTAACCTATATAACCAAGAAATAGCTCGGTAAGTTTTAGTAAAAAATATCCAACAGTTTGGCCGCAATTCCATTTTTAGTCCAAATTCCACAAAATTTTGAAAACTTTCCCCAATTTTCTCAAATGGTCGAACAAAATTTTGTTTCTACCAAAATGAAGGTATTCTTATGTACTTTCATGTGATGTAACTGGAAAACGAACTTTTTTTTAATTTGGTATTATACGTATGCGCGCATAAGTATACGTGTAATTATTCATTATAAGAACTTTAATATTAATAATGAAAAATAATTGTAAGCAAGTTTTAAATATTTATATAAAAAAAACTGTCGAAGGTTTTTTTTCTAAAATTTATTTGATTTTTATTAAACTTTTTACATAAATTTATTATTATTTTATTTTATTCATGATTTCTTTTTCTAACAGTTGCGCTAGATGTGCTACAACAAGAAGTGTCTACTTCAGAATCGGTAACTGGAGTTTGGAATATTTCTTCACCCCCGTCATCGCTAAAATCGTATACACCTGAGATATTTTCTAAAATACAATCGTCTTCATCATAATTATCATCTTCTTCGAATATTATTAATATCAGGACTAATTTCTAATTGATCAACCTCTTCATCAACCACAACTTTGTTAACAATATTATCTGTACTTTAACAAAAAGTATTCCTTGAATTGTGGCATAAATTGCTGCATGTGACGCCAATGGTTTTTCATGAGCAACGTTTCGTTGTGCAACTGACCTAACAATCACAAGCAATTATATTGAGTAATTGATTAGGAAGAGAAGCTTTATCGGTCCTTATCGGCATCAGTTCATTATCTGTTATTTGCTGCCATCAATTCAATTCAAGCCAATTTTGGTACTTTAGAGAATATCTCAGATGTATACGACTTTAGTGATGACAAGGGTGAAGAAATATTCCAAACACCAGTTACCAATTCGGAAGTAGACACTTCTTGCAGTAACACATCTAGTAAAACTACTAGAAAAAGAAAAGATGAATAAAATAAAATAATAATCAATATACGTAAAAAGTTTAATAAAAATCAAGTGAGTTTTCGAAAAAAAAAATTATATCTTACCTTCGATAATTTCTCAAATCTAAATATTTAAAACCTGCTCACAATCACTTTTTATTATTATTATTGAAATTTTTATAATGAATAAATACTTGTGCGCGCATACGTATAATACCGAAAATTACGGGAAATCGCCGCGCCCATGTATATACTAAAAATGACAAAAAAATCGGATTAAATAAAAAAAAGTAATTTTTTAGTTACATCACGTGAAAGAACATAAGAGTCCTTTCATTTTGGTGAAAAAAAAATTTTTGTTCGGCCATTTGGGCAAACTAGGAAAAGTTTTGTGGAATTTGGACTAAAAATGGAATTGCAGCCAAACTGTTGGATATTTTTTTGCTAAAATGTGGCAAGCTATTTTTTGGTTATATAGGTTAGTTTCATCTGAAAGTTCATCAAGTTCGCTTTAATTTTGGCCAAGTTAGCCGTAATTCAATTTTGATGTTTTTTCAGTATATTTATATACGTATCATGGGAGACGGTGAACCGGTTTTTACGAAATTTGAACTTAATCGGTTGGAACATTATAATTCCCATACTTTATATTTTTATAAAATTTCCTTCTGCTATAAAATTGCTTATTCAGTGATGATTATCATTTTCGATTCGGATTGTTTCGAAACTACTGAGAGATGGTGCTAGTTACACTCTACTGCGATGGAACTTAACAGTGTCTATGAGATGCGACCTCCAGTATTGAGGGTATCCCTTGCACTGCAATGATGAGACCCAGAAATAGGTCGAAACCAGTCTGCAGTTAGTGATATCCTGAGATGAAAGAGGCCTCGCATCTTCCTCGTAGTATTACCGTGTTTAGACAAAATACGCAAATTTTACCATATAATTCAGCGCTTTTAAGGGGGCATAGCTGTTTTCGTTTAATCCTTATTTATATAAGGTACTTGCAGATAGGTTAGAATATTATAATTCCTATATTTTATATGTTTATAAAATTTCCTTCTACTATAAAATTGCTTATTCAATGATAAAGGAAAAGAGTTATAAAATACAATTTACTACAGATAATATATTTACAGAGCGATAAAATATTAAAATATGCACTAAGTAAAATCATATAGGGTTGTTATGCTAGGGAAGAGTACTATTTTTAGTTCAAACAATTTTATAATGAGAATTATTATAATGAAAATAAGTACAATCAACTTATCTTTCACACAACGAAGGAGTACAAACTGATCTAAACTTCAGGTCAGTACTTGAGCGTTGTCCTGTTTCGAGGACATTTACAATACAATTTACAAATCTTCCCAAGCCCTCCAAATCTCAATAACCAAAATTACGACAGGAATTTTCTAAGATAATCAAAAATATGTAGAATCATCAGGATAATACCGTTAAATCAAAATCTGATATCAAAATCGTTTCCAAGGTCTAAGTCCAAAATATATATGCCAAAATTACCAAATGAATTATACAACATAGTGGTGCTAGTTTTAACACCTTTTTCAAATCGTCTACAATCAAATTATTAAAAATATCAAAATTAACTTCTAATGCGAGCTCGTGTCTGTTGAAAATTAAAAGAATCTAAGCCTTACCCATTTTTCCTTTGGGCGATAAATTTGCTAAATAAACTCGATATAAAATGGGTATTCAATTAATTAATAAAAATAGTAATTGAAATTTCGTGTTACGATTGATCCAAAATCCGATAATCTATACCAATTAGCCAAAATTACCTGTTGCTACTTAAATGAGTTCCACTAAGCAAACCGTATTAATATATGGCTGATTAGCTTTAAAATATTTCACCACATTTATGATGCATTACATCTATTCAATGGAAAGAGAGATGTTGGCGGTGACTGAATTAAATAGAAATCATTTTTGTACGGTTCTTGCTCCATAATTTGTTCAAAAAGAAGTATAAAAAAACAGAAATTATTACTATTAACCCACAATCCTCTCGATACAAATATGAATACTCTAACCTATAAAATCACTCATTCGTGAAGTGGCATATGTGACAGAGCGACGTCAATTTAAGCATTTGCATTTGTAAATCTTAACTGTGAATTATACACCCTCGAAATTCAAATGTCAGCAGGCTTTGTAGTATGCGTTGGTCACATATATTTATTACTATCCTCATTTTTACTAATTAAGTGTGAACTTTTATACACATTGCCATATCATACCCATCGGACTGCTCTAGCCAAACTTGCATCTACTATAACTTTCACCTGCTCCATCCTTTATCAATGAAACTATTTATATCTTAAATCTTTTCTACCCACTACCTCTCTTTTAAAATCGCCTCTTACCTTTACTAGAGTCAAAACTTATTTCGGATCAGAGTGTTTGAAAATGATAAATTGGGCAGTGAGATCGATGAGGTTTTTCCCGTATCCGCTATCAAAATTTATTTAATGTGAGCCTACTTTTACTTACTTTAAGTTTTAATAGTTTCCATCTTTTTCGGAATTATTAATCCTTTTTAATTTGTGGCTATGACAAAAGGAGCTAGGTTTCTATTCTTATCATTTGTTTTCACCAGCTCTTCTAGCGCCACGACACTTCACCTCGTGGATGTCTGGTTGGCCTTGGGTCTGCATACAAAGTTACTATTGAATAAAATTATGCCGAATTGAATTGAACTGAATTGAACAATTTTGAGATTAATATAAATAATATGGACATGTGGGGAATATTTAACAAATGGTTGATGATTGCCGTCCAAACACAAGATATATTATTTTATTATTTAACCCTTTTAGTATTTTCCACTTATTTTACATACTAACAATGTAAAATAATGAGCATAAAACTTTCAAGTAATTCGCTATTATTTTAAAGAAAATATCAATATGTAAGATAATATTTGTCAAAATTTATTGTTAATTAGAAAAAAATCCCTGAAAAAAAAATGAGCCAAAATAATACAAAGGCACGTTGCCAGTGCTTATCCAGCTATAATTTTTAATTCTCCCTGATAAAAATACGTTTATTTAGTTTTCATTCCCTTTGAAATCAGAATGAACAAAGCGAGAACTGACAATAACGGAAAAACAGAGATAAGAAACAAATGATGGAAAATACAAGGAGATATGCAAGGTTACACGCAGAAATTCGGGGAACAACTGGAACACATCGAACCAGACAGTATCGCAGCAGAAAAGTACGTGACAGCTGCTTGCAATTAAGTAAGAAAAGGAGAACCACCAGGAGAAACACCGGTATACTGGTGGAGTGAAGATGTAGCTGTAATAAGGAAGGAGCGTTTTGTCAGAAAACGGGCAAACAGAGCTAATACGAATACTATGATAGAGAGCGAAAAAAAAAAGAAATACTTAGGATGCAACAAGCGGAACAGTGACAGCTACTCAGAAAGGCCATACAAGCTTCTAAAGAACAGGCATGGAAGGAAGTAGTACGAGAGTAGATAACGATACATGGGAAAATGGATATCGTATAGGATGTAGCATGTTCCCACAAATACAAATGACTGACGAAGATAGACTAAAAGAGACTTAGAAGCTATTCCCGAGGCGTGATGTGACGGCATGAGGAAAAGTACAGATAGAACAAGAGAATATACCTCTGTTCACGGAAGAGGAGATAATTCAAGCGTCACTCAAAATGAAAGTGAGGAAGGCACCAGAACCAGAAATATATCAGCGGAAATTGTAAGGAGAACAGTAAGAGGACATCTGCAGTATTTCAAAGAGCTGATGAACTGATTAGAAATCAGAGGACAATTTCCAAAGATATGGAAGAAGCCAGGCTGATGCTAATAGAAATAGCTTGCGGATATGCAATTTAGATTCCGCAAAGGAAGATCAACAATCAACGCCATGAAAAAGGTACAAGAAATTGCCGAAAACCTTAACAGGGGAGCGTATCGATATCGCAAATTCTGTATTCTCGTCATATTAGACGAAAAAACTCTGCACCATGGGAAGGAATACTCAACGAACTGATGGAAAAAGGTACAATAGTATGTAGTTATCTGGATGATAGAAAACTAATTGTTGGGGATACCATAAAAATGCCAATGGCATGTAAATTTAAACAGGGATCGGCCCTAGGACCATTGCTGTGAAACCTATGCTATGTTGGTGTACTTAAAATATACATACGGAACAGCCTCCACCGAGGCAATAATTTTTGTCTCTGGGCATATGCCTATAGAATTAATGATTGAGGAAAGGGCGGAAAATGGGTGAGAAGAAAGGAGGAACAAAGAAATATAAGGGAGGAAATGATGGGCAAGTGTCAGAGGAGAAGAAAAAACTTACACAATAAAGCTCAGTAGAAAAAGCAACTGATCTCAGACTTTAGTACGAGGACAAACAGAGGACCCGGGGAGATAGGCTACGCAGTTTCAGAGCAAGGACAGGTCTCTTAGAAGAGAGGAGGGGTTTTAGTGTGTAAGAATCCCACACTACCTCGCCGCCATACAACAGACGAGGTTGTTTTTCGAACATTTGTACAATTATATAGGATCTTGTTTGCCTCAATTAAAAATAAAAACTAATCTAGATACAGGAAAAGATTAAGGAATAACAGTAAAAAGTGAAAGAGTTATTTTCCTTTACCATGCCTACTCGGTGAAGGGCCAGTAATAATCTTAAAGTGACGTGAATTTTAAAAAGAAGAAAAGAACTTTATTGTACCGCGTTATCAATTATCATAACTTATTTACCAATATATTAAATATTAATGCATTTTGTGAAGCAAGTATAAAATTATCCATCCATACATATATAAATGCTCAAAATGTTTTCTTCTCCGGTTCCTTAAGCGACTACCGTCTCACCAATTTTGATAATTTTTTTTCAATGAAATCTACCCTCAGGTGGTTCATGACACATTTATATATTTTTTAATCATCATTTTTATATGTAAAATAAAATAAACAAAAACAAATGCATGTTAGCATATGCCATCGTATCGGTTAACGATTACAAATTCCGTTGAATACAAAAATTTATTTTCTTTATATGGCGAGTTCGCCGGCCATGCTGAATTGCACTGTATTAGTCAGCTGTTTCCTGATCATTTGTTTAGAGTGTATAGAGATAACAATGATAACTCTTGACTATGGTACTGGAAATATTATTTCTAATTTACTTTCTTCTGGTAATGTTGATGAGGGACATTATATTGTTTTAAAATTTCGTCTAGTCACTAATGATGCAGATGTGAAAAACGCACTCAAAGCCAATCAAATTAGACTTGAACATGCTGCGAACAGTTCCTTGAGAAAAGACAGTCTAGAAATACTAAATCGTGTCGTAGATCAATGTAATCCTTATATGATATCATAATATATTATACCTGGAACACCTAGAATATATTAGTGTAAATAATTTGATAACGGAGGAGGAGAACGAAGTTCTTAGTAATTTCTGAATAGTTTAGAGTTAATTGGTTTGCCTCCACATATCCTTAAATTAAAAACTGGAGTAATTGTCACGCTGTTAAGAAGCCTAAGTGCTTCCCAGGGGCTCTTAAACGGTACCAGATTAATTGTTTGAAATATGTACAACAATTGTTTTGATATAGAAATTATCACTGGCGAAAGAGTAGGTCAAACAGTTTTGAATCCTATAATCGATCAGTTTGAAAGTACAAATAATTTCAAAAGGGAATAGCACTCAATGTAGTATTTAAGGAGGTGCGTAACATGAAACCTTCATTACTTACTTGTATTTTCTAATACACCCGCCGTCGAATTTCGACGGGCTTACACTAGTATTTAATTATTAGGCACTGAATTAAAAACCATTTTAAATTATTATAATAGTTTGAAAACAGTTCTCATATTTCTATAGAGTTGGAAAAAATTACTTTTTAGGGTTGAGATGCTTATACAAATCTGGCAAATGTGGCGTAGAAAAACTGTATAGGAATATCGTCATGTATTACAAAAATACAATATTTATTCGTACATTAAATGAACGTCCTTCTCTTAATTGTCAAATATCGTGATTTATGTATAGAGGTGTACGCGATATGTTATATGCAGATTGCCTTCAAATAGACTAGATATAGTAAATGCCGGTAAATGGAAAGCAGAAGTAGTGACATAACTAGGAGCGCGGACTTTATGTCCATGGACGTTAGTACATTAAGGGTGATAAAAGGGATGCGGATTTCCAGTGGACAACATATGCCATTAGGCTTGATGTGGCGTTAACCACAATTAAAACTCATCCCTATTGTTTTCTTTTTTACTAAAGGATGTATATGGTAGTAAAAATGCTGATATTAAAAAATATATAGGTAACAAAATGTAACAAATAATAATTTATGAAACAATAATTTATGTATATTTACACAAAAACAAAATGTATACTGACACGACACAGAGAAAACATTTTTTCTTTAATTTGTTAAAGATAAACAATTCGACAAACGCGGAAATTATAGCAGTTTAATCATCTTATCTGCAACTTCATTCTAATTAATTTATCAAACATATTTAAATCCGTAAAAATTAATAGTTTCTAACGTTTGTAATCTAATATAAGTTAGTACTAACATGCTATCTATACCATTTGAATTAAGTAATTCTGAATTTTGGAATGACTAATAATTAAAATTTTGCACCAATACGCAGGTAAAATGAGTCACTACCAAACTATGGACAATTATTGTAATAATATAACTACTCACAAATGTTTAGATATGGAAATTAGCCTGATAACTGATTCTTAAAAAATTAACGATCCTTGTTTCTGAAGATTTTGGTTCCGACATAAAGCTAGGAAACTATACATCCATATTTCCTAGTTTCGTTTCGCTTTCCTTTTCAACCTACTTACTTTAAGTTGCTAATTTGTAGTTTGCAGTTTCAGAATCCGACTATGCAACTCGAGGTTACCAGTTTGTGGTTTCTGATTTGAGAATTTGTCTATTCGGACTTGCGTTAACAATTAAATTCATCAGCTTGTTCTTAAAAATGACGCCGACCGGGTCATCAACATGTGGGGACCATTAATTATTTTTTAGTTCTTCTTCTTTTATTTCTTATCTGGGTTACCAAATGCGGTGATGGGTTGTTCTTCTTTTAATTACTTTTTAAAGAAAATAAATGCCAATGAATTCGTTGTCGGAGACACTAAAATTTGGCGTTAGCTATAATCAAAATGCTTGCTTAGTAATTGTTGTTTCATTTAATAAAGGATATTGTAACAAAGAGTTTTTCGTTACCGAAATAAGCATACGAAATCATTATTTTCTTGAGAATCTTTTAACGGAATTGTTCTGTTATATTTATTTTGTAAATATACCGTGCTGACAGTGAGCCAGACCAACTCATCGGCAGCAGACTTGTCCACTCTAAGGACCGAGCCCTGATATCGTTAGCGCTATATATTTCAGAGCAGCAGAATTTTGGCAAAGTCCGTACTGCGTCATCGATCAGCCCCGCATCCATTTGGCGCCTACCCCGCATGTAAGTATTTGACGGAAATAATTGAACTCGTCCCTAGTTGGTAGTTAGCCAGAGCGACCGACTCATTGCAAGCAGCGGAAGTCCATACTTCGTCATTGAGTAGCTGCGCATCCGTCTGGCGCATACTCCCGCTTCTCTAATAAGTTGTTTCATTACAGAAAAGTTTCTGTGAATCTGAAAAGAGTATCACTCCGATCTGACCGTTCCAGACAGCAAATGTGCCCAAGTTTATACCAAGAAGTAAGTAAGATCATGAAGAGGGAAGATAACTGAGTAAGAAACTTGGCTAGTGCAATTATTTTTTCAGCTTCCACCTCGAAGGCTGCCGTCCCAGTAAAGTCTCTGTGATACTTGTAGGTGTTCCTGTAGTACCTACCGGGTTCTTGGAACACCGAAGAGTAGCATAACTGTTTATTAACCATACCTTAACTTTTTAGCGTCAACCACGGAAGTTGCCGTTCCAGTAAATTCTCTGCGCTGTGGATGTTCCTAATAGTACCAACGAGATTATCGGAACACTGAAGAGTAGCATAACTGTTTTTTAAACCATACCTTTGCCTTACAGCATTCCATCTCAAGGGTGGCTGTTCCTGTATACTTTTATGCAATTCTTAAGTGTTCCTGTAGTACCCACGGAGTTCTTGAAACACTGAAAAGTAGCAATATTTCCCTAATCATACCTTACCTTTTCAGGGAGCTAATCAGATTTTTGTGTGTTTTCAGGCCACGTTAATAACTTATTACTGCAACACTAGCTATGTACTGTTATACATGATTTTTCTATAAATTTTGTACTGAAGTTTTTATATACATGTAAATATATATGGTCTTGCTTCACTTGCCTGGTATCCGTAACTAGTCTGCACTCTGTTTGCTCTTGGCTAACGCTTTACCGTATATTCTGTATTGCAGCTTGCTATTTCTGTCGCTTGAGTCATCTGGTACTAATAGTATTTTTGCTTTCTCCTCCCGATAATGAGTAATTTATAGATTTTTGGTAGAAAATAAGTAGTTAGAAAAGTAGAATTGTAAATGATAGGATTAACTGAATATACTGATATTGTTGTAAAACTCTGAGTTTTACTGTTTGTGTGTGAACGTCTAATTTCCCCACTGGCGTATACTTTCTTCACTTGAGCTACTCAGCCAGCCAAGAGGCTGTACCGCACGCTGAAAAATGGTATTTTACCAACTGAAAAACTAGTAGAAATAATCAGAAATTTCCTTCGTCCTACTACAATCAAAAAGCTACAGCGTTTTATAGGAATGCTAAAATTTTTGTCATACCTAATGTATTGCTGAAATTTTAAACCTCTTATATATTTTTAGCACTGAATTGTAGCGCAATGATACGAAGGATATCACCTCCTGGCCAGACGTATGTCTTAATAGTTTTACAACGGCAAAAGAAACACTTGTCAATTCAACCATTCTTACACACCCTAACAGTGGCAATATGTAACTTTGTCACTTACGACAGATTCTTCAAATGTTCCAATAGGTGTAGTGTTGGAACAAGTATACAATGGAGAATGTAAATCTTTAGCATTCTTTTCAAGAAAACTTATTAACGCTCAAAAACGATATTCTACTTTTGATAAAGAAGTTATGTCTTTATATTCAGCTATTAAACATTTCAGATACCTTTTGGAGGGAAGAAAGTTTATTTTTTTTACAGATCACAAACCTTTGGCAACAGCTTTATTCTCCACAGTGGAGAGAAGCCCCAGACAAATACGTTATATGGAATTTATAGCACAATGTAGAAACAACTTTCAACTAGTTAAAAGTAAAGATAATATCATTGCTGATACGCTTTTACTTATAGATGATTTTCTCTTCACTGGGACAATATATTCCTAGTAATGTTCAAACTCATGCACTAGTAGATCATATATAATTAAAAATATCCGACCAGATTTTTTCTAAAAAAATCGCTAATATACATTCTAGGAAAATTCACTCTTACGTTACCCTATGTAAAGGTACGCCGATGATGATTCTGAAATTTTACTACGTCATTAAGTTCTAATTGGCGGCAGTGATCAACCACCCAAATTTCAAAAAAATCGCACTAGCAGTTTCTGAGATATAAGAGTGGCTCCGTGAGACTTGCGACACGCTCTATATTACAGAAAGTTAAAATTCCAAATTTGCAAGTTGAGATTTCGTGCTATGTTTCTAATTCCAAATTTCGATCTTATATTCCCACCAAAATGATACGCGCTATTTTTGAAACTTTTCGTAATTAAACTCGTTCAGGAATTCGAGCAACTAAAACATTAATTAACAGTAATATTTCTATCATTGAATGAACACAAACTGCACCTTATGGACAAAAACATGTATTAATTGTCAGACAGCTAAAATAAATAGATATACAAAAACTCCAATTGGTAAATTCGAAGTCCCTAGAGGACGTTTTGAACATTTTCACATAGATATTGTAGGTCCATTACCTCCTTCTGGAGGCTGCTCTTAAATTCTTATTGTAGTTGATATATGCGATATATTTAATGATAGACTGACTCTACACGACACTTAACATGCACTTACCAAAAACTACACCTAGAGCTTCACACTTCCCGAATTGGTATACCAGAAATTTAGTACAAAAAATAAAATTGAATGATCATTATTTTAAGATGTATAAAAATCATAATATCCTCGAATATGTAGATAAAGTGAAAATCCTAAAGCGTGATATAAAGTACAGTATTCGTCGTGAAAATTATAATTTAATTAGGCATACTGAAAGTAACATTAAAAATGATCGAACTGGCTCTGGAATTTTGTGAATGCTAAGAAGAACTAGTCGAGAATACCTGATACTATGGTTTATGATGATCGTCCTCTAACAACTCCTCAAGATATTGTTGATAGTTTTGCAAGGCATTTCAGTAGTTTATTTTTAAATGACTATCCAGTGGATAGTGATTCCCTCTGTGATGATACGTCTGTTGGTACCAATGTCCTGCACAGTGTTACCATTGATATTAGTGATATTCATTTGAAGAAGTATCGAAAGAGCAAGTGTATACCGCTGCAAATAAAATCAAGTCGAATGCTTCTGGTCTTGACTCTATATCCAAGAAATTGCTCTTATTATGTTTTCCAGATCTACTAGTCTATCTGACGTTCATAATAAATCAATGTATTGTTCAAGGTGTGTTTCCAGATACGTGGAAAGAAGCTCTTGTGAAACCACTTAAAAAAACTAACTCTGCTGAAAATTTTACCGATTTACGTCCTATAAGCTTGTTACCAGTTATGTCAAAAATAGCAGAAAGACTCATGTACGATCAGATCATTAGTTACGCGACAAAACATCAAATAATCCCTAAAAATCAGTCGGGCTTTAGGGTAGGCCACAGTACCACGAGCGCACTCCTCAAAGTATCCGACGACATAATAAGAGGCTATGATAAAGGAAAAATGACTACTTTAGTGCTGCTTGACTACTCCAAAGCGTTCGATACTATTAATAATGAATTATTATTATCTAAATTGAAATATTACGGTTTTTCCAACAATTGATAAAATCGTATTTTACTAACCGTAAACAAAAAGTAGTTGTCATGAATACTTCTGTGTCTGACTCAAAAGTGCTGGAATCTGGTGTCCCGCAAGGATCTATTTTGGGGCCTTTATTTTTTATCCTATATACTGCTGATTTTTTTACTGCCCTTACAACCTGTAAATCTCATTTTTACGCGGATGATACCCAGATTTATAGCACTTTTGAACCAGTACAAACTGGGCAATCTGTGGAAAATATAAATCGGGATATTAGTAACCTTGTGAAATATTCTCGTAAGCATTGTTTGCAAATTAATGGAGCTAAGTCTGCTGTTATTGTTTTTGGAAAGGAAAGTAATAGACAATATATCACGCGTAATACTGAGATCTTTGTGGGAGATCAGAAATTAACATTCAAGGATAAGATAAAAAACTTGGGCCTATTCTTTGACCATGACTTGAAATTTCAACCGCATATTAATAACCTCATTAGAAAATCCTATTCTGCATTAAAAAAATTATACTCCTGTCGTAATTTTCTAAATGAAAAATTAAAAATAACTTTAACAGAATCACTCGTTTTATCATTTTTTAATTATGGTGATATCGTCTATGGTCCTTGCTTAAATCAAATTAATGCCTACAGGATACAAAAAGTTCAAAATATGTGTATAAGGTTCATTTTAACTTGAAAAGGACTGATCATGTGTCCCATAAATTAAAATACCTAAATTGGTTGAACATGGACTCTAGACGAAAGCTACATCTTGCATGCTTCGTACATAAATTAATTTGTACTGAAAATCCCCCATACTTAAAAGAGCTACTGATCCCCAGATCCCTTATTCATGATCGCAACTTAAGGTATACGGAATATTTAACGACTCCTCGTGCTCAACACTCGACCACATTCTTTAAAAAATCCTTTACATACTCTGCCGTAAATCTATATAACACCATCCCTGCTAGCATCAAGAAACTCTCGGTTAACTCTTTTAAAATTAATTATAAAACATTCCTTCTTGGCCAGTGAGCAAAGGTATAGAAGTAAAAAATATGTATTTATTTATTTATTTTTATTTTGTATTGCCAATTGCATACTATTTACATATCGTGTACATATTATATTTATTTGTCATATAATCCTGTGAAATTTTTGATGGTTGAGTATCTGAGCAGCCCCTAGGCTGGACTCCGCCATATGTTGTTAAATAAAGACATTTTATTATTTTTTTTTTTTTTTTTTTTTTTACAAAAAACCAGTCACCCTACTCTGTGGCTCCGACCCTCACAGAGGGGAGCTGGTAATACCAATAGCCACTCCCCACGCCCGTGGGGTGAGTGACTACCGGGTCCGCGAATCGTGTGCCCTGAGTAGACGTAATGAACCGAGGATGACAGCCTTCTGCATTCTGCCGGCTAAGATCTCTGCCGAATCTCGGCATGCCGGTATGATCTTTAGTTCTGAAAGCAGCGTCTGTCTCATTCCACCGAGGGCTCCTATAATCAGTACCACTATTTTAACAGAATGGCCTGGATAAAGCCTGCGGAGTTCGAAGAGCAAATCTCGATATTTTGTCCGTTTTTCCTCCTCTTTCAAGACAATGTTGCTCTCAGCGGGAGCTGAGAATTCCACGACATACATTGTCTTGAGTTGGTGGTCGAGGAGTACTATGTCAGGCTTGTTGGCTTGTATTTGCCTGACGGTGGGAAACGAGTAGTTCCAATAAATTAGGCACTTCTCATTCCCCACAACGGACTCAATATCCCCCGGAACGTAAGGCAGCACTGGTGTTTCGTCTATCCCATACGAGTGCCTTAGATGATAGTAAAGCACTCGTAATGCTGCGTTGTGTCTATGAATATAGGCCGAGACTGCGTAAGTCGGGCAAGCCGACAGTAAGTGCATTACAGTCTCCGGCGCCCTGCGGCAGGCCCTGCAGCTGACATCAGGGACCTCCATACCCATGACACGACGTCGATAGACGAGAGTGTTAAATACACCATCCTGGCAAGCCATTATGAATCCCTCGGTCTCAGACTTCAGCCCAGCTGACCTTAAGAAGGCGAAGGTCAGCCTTTCGGATAAGCCAAGGTCTTCTATATTTTTATAGAAGATCCCGTGCAATGGCTTATCCTTATGGAGCTGCAGAAGGATGTTGTGTTCTGCAGCTCTAATGTGGGCTTTTAGTCGAACGGGTTCCAACTCGGTGACAGAGTCGGGGTTTACCCGCTCGACGTCGAAGATGAGACCAAGTTCATCGGCTGCTCTGCGTGCTGCCTTAAAGAGAAAAGCTCCTACCTCTGCATTTTCATGGTCTCGGACCATGCAGAGGAGGGGATCCGAACTCCTGATGACCTTACATGCTCCCTCCAGAACCATCCTGCTATGGAGACTCTCCAAGCTCAAGAGTCCACGGCCTCCCCGATGTCGTGGGAGATATAACCGTGGAACGGACGATTTAGGATGCAAGCTCCTATTGAGATGCATCTTCTTGCGGGTTACTACATCGAGTTGACGCAGCTCTTCTCTAGTCCACTTCACTACTCCGAAAGAGTAGAGAAGGATCGGAACGGCAAGCATATTTGTAGCAGACACCTTGTTCTTCCCCGACAGTTCTGAAGACCAGATCTGTCGGAGTAGGTGCTGATACTTGCCGCGGAGAGCGTTTTTCACTACACTCACTTCTTGGGTGGAGCGTTGCTCGACACCCAAGTAAGTGTACGACTCTCCGGCATCTAGATGGTGTAAGATGCTTCCGTCCACGAGCTGCGCGTCCTCTCCATAGTCACCGCATCGTCCTCTCTTGAGATGGATCAGTGCGCATTTGTCCAACCCGAACTGCATACCGACAGCCTGCGTATACTCCTGTACCACCCTAAGGGACTGTTGGAGATCCCTCTCTCCAGAGGCATAAAGTTTAAGGTCATCCATATAAAATAGATGGGTGACCTTATGCCTCCTATCGCCGGGGGTACCGCAGTTATAGCCACGGATTTTCCGGAGCGAGACGGATAATGGCAGTAGTGAGATGCAAAACAGAAGGGGGCTGAGGGAATCTCCCTGAAATACTCCTCTTCTGAATGTTACCGACTCTGTTTGGACTCTATCGTTACCCGATGTTATGGTAAAGCGAGTCCTCCAGAGCGGCATCAGTTCTTCAATACATCTCACTACGGGACCGGGTACCACAAGACATCGGAGCAAGTGAACAATGAGCTCATGCGATGTCATGTCGAATGCCTTGCGGTAGTCGATCCAGGCCATAGAGAGGTTCCGCTTATACTGCATGGAGTCCTGCGTGACACATCTGTCAATCAACAGGTTCTCCTTGCAGCCAGCGACACCTCTCTTCGACCCTCGTTGCTCATATATCCGTTCGTAAACCGGTTCAACTGCGTGGAGCACCCGCATGTACAAAATGCGTGTAAACACCTTGTAACATGCGTTTAGACAGGTTATCGGTCTGTAATTCTTTGGGTTGGACAAATCTCCGTTCTTGGGGATCAGCACTGTCCGCCCCTCAACAACCCAAGAAGGGATTTGCTGCTCCCCATTTAACCAGGAATTAAAAATTCTGGCCAAATGGTGGTGGGTGCTCGATAACTTTTTCCACCAAAAGTTATTTATCCCATCGGGACCTGGAGCAGCAAAGTTCTTAGAGCCATCAAGAGCCCTACGAACCTCTTCTGGGGTTATTGGTTCGCACACTTCCTGTGGTTGCTGAAGCCTTTGACAAAAGGCTTCAAAGTGTGCAAAGGCCGGAGAATCTCGGTTGAGTGGAAGCCTCTCCTCGTACAGCGTTTTCCAGAAGTTCTCCACCTGATCTGCAGTCGGCGGATTGTCTACAACACGCGGAGGCGGTTGGAAAAGGCGCGAGGGCTTCTCGCGGAACAGTTTATTTTCCGCAAGCCCCCTCGCCCGCCTCACTAATGACTTTTTGCAAGTCACTAGCATCCGTATCCTGTCGAGACAGTGCTGTTTGGTGGTTCGCAGCACTGCCTCATTGAGTGTGTGATGGACGCGTCTTAAGTTGGCGGCTAATCGACGCACTTTAGGCGTGAACGGCCTGTTGGCCGCCATATAGTCCATCACACATTGGATACGGGATGCGTGTTGCCTCGCCGACTGGATCTTGGCTTCCATCTTTTGTATGCGCCGCTGCGCTCTCTCCTGTGGGGAAGAGGTATTTCGCCTCTCCACCTGAGACGAGCGTTGAGCAGCGGCATACACGGCACAATTTATGTGCCAGATGTCAGCCTCTTCTGGTAGCGCTGTACGAAGTTCAGCGTCCACTCTGGCCAGGTCTTGTGGCCCGGGGGTTTTCAGACGGTGTAACCCCCTTCTGGTACTGAGGCCCTCTGGTATTGGCGGAACGAGGAGAGCCACGTCCTCAACCGGTGAATGTGGCGGCTCTTCGGCCACCTCATTCACCGGCCCAGGAGCAGCCCTCACGTAGCCCCTACTACGAAGGTGGGATACATAGTCACGCAGATTTTGTGGCGTGAAGGCGCTATGCTCTGGTAGCCTCTCACACCACAGAGCATGCATCCGCGCCATGTACCCCCTCCGCGCGGGCTCACTGCTTTCATAACAATGCAGAAGCTCATCCCTCAGTTCATCTGTCCACTCAAAGCGTCCTTGTTCATTGCGTCCGTCGTCAACGGGCGGTCTATCCGGTTGGGCCCCACCACCTTGCTCTTGACCCCTATCCGAACGGGGTCGATCGTGGGGGCCCAGTCTTCGGCCTGCCGGAACCAAAGGTTAGAGCCTGTGGGTGGTTAGCCCTGCAGGCCCACGACCGACACCAGAGGGGAAGATGCTTTCCCCTCCCGGGTGCACTAGGGCTGCCGGTTCGGTTTTGCACCCCTAGCTGGAGTAAGTGGTGGCGCTACTCACCAAAGGCTTAATAGATGGAAGTTAGCCCCTCCTGCTTATTTATTATTTATTATTATTATTATTATTATTATTATTATTTTTTTTTTTTTTTTTTTTTTTTTCACAGGTATTCCTGGTCCGTCTACTGTGATCGGGTACGTGGTACCAAGATCATAGTATTGACTATTGCTCATTTCCAAGAAACGATCTCACAGTTCCAGTTGTGTGGATAAGTACTGCTTTCTGCATCATCACGCAGGCCTTATTATCGATACCAATCGTCTTAAGCGATATTCCCAAGCTTTCTGGTATCACTCCGAGAGCAGATAGAATTACGGGAACTATTGTGACTTTCCTCATGTTCCACATGTCCAGAATCTCGTTCTTTAACTCATTGTAATGTGTTACTTTTTCCTCATACTTCTCTGCCATATTCCTTGTGTTCGGAATCGAAAAGTCAATAATCAGCGTCTCCAATCGTTGCTTGTCTATGATGGTTATGTCTGGGCGATTGTGGGCAACTGTAACGTCTGTAATTATCGTTCTGTCCCAATAAACCTTGTATCGTTCATTTTCCTCAACGGGATTTGGGTTGTACTTGTAGTAGGGAGTCTCAGAATCATAATGAATTTCGCACATCTTTAAAATTTCTAAATATACAATCACGGCTGCGGCATTATGTCGTGCTAAATATCGTGTTGGTGCGAGTTTTCCACATCCAGAAATTATATGTTCTATAGTCTCGGCCTGTGCGTTACACTTTCGACACTTATCTGACTCAACCCTTTCCCTCATTATGTGCTTCTCGTAGTTCCTTGTTTTGATTACTTGGTCTTGAATGCCAAGTACAAACCCCTCTGTCTCCGGAAACAAAGTTCCTTGGCGGAGCCATTCAAGTGATGCCCGGCGGTCTATCTCATCTCTCTGAAGTGAGTTCCAGTAGCGGCCATGTAATTCTTTCTCAGCCCATCTCCCCATTTTGGCATTATTGCTGTCTATATTACTTAAAGGTGAGTATTCTGTGTTGCTTAGTTTTAAAGGTGTGCCTGTATCTGCATGAATGATGGCTACATGTATGGGCGATTGTCGGCGACTGTAGAAGTATGTGCGGATAAGATTAATTTGCACGTAGCATGCGTTTTTGATGTCAACGTAACCTCTGCCACCAAGGTCTCTAGGGAGAGTTACTCTCTCTGTTGAGGATCGGGGGTGATGCATCTTGAATTTTGTCATCATCACCCTCAGCCGCCTGTTGAGGTCATCGAGGTCTGTCATTGTCCAGGATATGACACCGAATGAATACAATAAGGTAGAGATTGCGTATGTGTTTACAGCTTTCATCATATTGTTAGAGTTTAGCTTTGTCTTAAATAGTTTTCGCAGCCTCAATTCGAATTCTTTGATAATCTTTTCTTTCATTCTACAATGTTCAATGTTTGATGTTTGTAATACACCTAGATATTTATAGGGCTGGCCCTCGATCGGCGGTATTGCAAGGTGTTCTTGAATTTGCATTTCTGGTGTTTCAACTAGTTTTCCTCGTTCCACAGTGACAGTTCTACATTTGTCGATCCCGAACTCCATACCAACATCTTCGCTCATTTTATGGACTAATTTGAGCACGGTTTCTAGTTGCTTACGTGTGGCAGTGAATAGTTTTAAGTCGTCCATGTAGAGCAAGTGAGGTAGTACGAAATTGTGACGTCCTGCTTTGATGTTAAAGCCGTACCCAGTATCGGCTAATGTCCTTGAGATGGGATTGAGAGCTACACAAAACCACAGTGCGCTCAGAGAGTCGCCTTGAAAGATGCCTCGCTTGATGCTTATTTTTTCGGTTTTAACGACCCTGCCACTGGTAGAAATCTGCAGTTGTGTTTTCCAGCTTTTCATCACCGTTTCTAGACATTGCACAATGATCGGGCATACTCTATATATCTTAAGGACGTGTATAAGCCATGTATGGGGTATGGAGTCAAAGGCTTTTTTATAGTCAACAAACGCCATGTTCAGATTGCGATTGAACTTCTTTGCTTGACTTAAGACGACTGCGTCAATGGTTAGTTGTTCTTTACAACCCAGTACGTTTTCTTTACTGCCTTTCTGCTCTTCTGTAATTATGTTGTTTGTGTGCAAATGCTGATAGATCTTAGTGCCGATTATCGATGAGAAAAGTTTATATATTGTTGGTAAACAGGTAATTGGTCGGTACTGGGATGGGTCTTGGGCTCTATCTGATTTTGGTAGCAGGTGTGTTAAGCCTTTTGTAAGAAACTTCGGTGTTGTGGCGGGAGTGCGCAGCAGTTGATTGAAATTATCAGCTAAGAGACGGTGGGTGCATGAAAGCCGTTTCAGCCAAAAGTTATGAATGTTGTCAGGGCCAGGGGCTCTCCAGTTGGCTACTCCCTGTAGGGCTTTCACAACATCGGCCTCTTCAATGCTTGTTTCATCCATGGGTGGAATATCCGCACTTCTAAGTTCTTCGTCTGTAATCCAGCTTGCATCCCTCTTATGCTGAAATTCGTTTGACCATATGTTTCCCCAGAATCTTTGAACCTCATTCGCAGGTGGCATCTCTGTTTGCTGGTCTCCTGCAGTGGCTTTATTTTCTATGGATCTATAGAATTTCCTTTCGTCGGTCTCGAAGAGTCGGTTCTGCTTGATGCGTTCGTCCCGCTTCTTGTATCTGCGGAGTCGTTTACTATAAGCTGATAGTTTCTGCTTCATTAAATCTAGTTGTTCTAGTACCTCATGATGATGGTTAGGGGTTAGTATAGATCTCTTAACTTGTTTGGGAAGACTACGGATGAGCTTTGGATGTCGCTTGCCATTTACATATTGTTGGACTCTGCCTATGTCCCTTCTTAGATCTTCAATGTTTTTCGTTAGTCTGTATTCCCAATTGGGAGCCATTTTTCTTATTTCCTTCTTCTTGCTAGGGTCGTATCCATTAACTACAGAGAGGACTGACATTGCAGCACAATAGATGTGTAGTTGAATCAGTTCTAATGGCATACCGTCTGTTAGGTGCCCACTCATGACTGAATTCATAGTTTGAACGGTTTTTTGGCATTGGGGTTTATATTGCATTCTGGGCAAGTAGGGTCTTCTTGTTGGGTCTGAGCCTTCATACTTGATGACATATTCTACATATTTTTCTTCAAGTTGGATGCGTACTTGATCATAGTTCCGTTGCGGTGTTGTTTCGGCGTCATGCGATCCCAATCCAGGTGTGTGTGGTTCAGGTTCTTCTCCATAGGCCTCTGCTATTTGTTGTTCTGCTGGATTTTGCTCTAGATTTTCTCCTACTTCAATTTCACGCCGTACACTATCCTTGATTTCATTCCTCACAGCGAGAGGCAATAAGTTTCTGGTTTCGATTGCTCTTCTTTGGTCACAAATTCGTTGTTCGGAAAGGTGTTGAAGATCAGGGTATATGGCTGTAAATTCATGGTAGAGATTTCGCCTGTATAAAGTGAGATCAGTTTCCAGTTTTGTGACTTTGTAGTAGCAACGCATGACTTGTTTGTTCATTTCATTAGTCCACTGCATGCGTTGTCTTGGTCTTCCAGCTTTGGTGGTGACAACGTTTAGTCGTTGCCCAGCACCTTGGGCCGGTTGGGGACTTTGATGATGTTGGTCCTCCAAATGGATATCGTCATTGACATTTCCTACTTCATAATCCTCGCGGGTGTCGTTTGCAGGTCTATCCTCCCGACGGGTCCGATCCGGGTCCTGCTGCCCCGGCCCGCCTGAATATCTATTTCTTCTCGTATTTACCATTACTCCATTGAAATTATGGGTATACAGGATAAGCTCCTGCGGGCGGGTCTCCGATAACCCATTCTCAGCCGCCTCTCACCTGAGGAACAGACGCTGTCGGGTAGCCGCCTCTCTGAGGTCAGACGCTCCCTTCTTGCTGATTTTGTTCCACCCCGAGTATTTTATTTCCTCGGTACCCTTCTTGCAGAAGAGCGTGCCCTTATTCGCAAAGGGAGGCGCCCGATAGAGGACCAGCAACCCCCACGGGTTATTATTATTATTATTATTCTTTTTTTTTTTTTTTTTATTTTTTACAAAAAACCAGTCACCTTACTCTGTGGCTCCGACCCTCACAGAGGGGAGCTGGTAATACCAGTAGCCACTCCCCACGCCCGTGGGGTGAGTGACTACCGGGTCCGTGAATCGTGTGCCCTGAGTAGACGTAATGAACCGAGGATGACAGCCTTCTGCATTCTGCCGGCTAAGATCTCTGCCGAATCTCGGCATGCCGGTATGATCTTTAATTCTGAAAGCAGCGTCTGTCTCATTCCACCGAGGGCTCCTATAATCAGTACCACTATTTTAACAGAATGGCCTGGATAAAGCCTGCGGAGTTCGAAGAGCAAATCTCGATATTTTGTCCGTTTTTCCTCCTCTTTCAAGACAATGTTGCTCTCAGCGGGAGCTGAGAATTCCACGACATACATTGTCTTGAGTTGGTGGTCGAGGAGTACTATGTCAGGCTTGTTGGCTTGTATTTGCCTGACGGTGGGAAACGAGTAGTTCCAATAAATTAGGCACTTCTCATTCCCCACAACGGACTCAATATCCCCCGGAACGTAAGGCAGCACTGGTGTTTCGTCTATCCCATACGAGTGCCTTAGATGATAGTAAAGCACTCGTAATGCTGCGTTGTGTCTATGAATATAGGCCGAGACTGCGTATGTCGGGCAAGCCGACAATAAGTGCATTACAGTCTCCGGCGCCCTGCGGCAGGCCCTGCAGCTGATATCAGGGACCTCCATACCCATGACACGACGTCGATAGACGAGAGTGTTAAATACACCATCCTGGCAAGCCATTATGAATCCCTCGGTCTCAGACTTCAGCCCAGCTGACCTTAAGAAGGCGAAGGTCAGCCTTTCGGATAAGCCGAGGTCTTCTATATTTTTATAGAAGACCCCGTGCAATGGCTTATCCTTATGGAGCTGCAGAAGGATGTTGTGTTCTGCAGCTCTAATGTGGGCTTTTAGTCGAACGGGTTCCAACTCGGTGACAGAGTCGGGGTTTACCCGCTCGACGTCGAAGATGAGACCAAGTTCATCGGCTGCTCTCCGTGCTGCTTTAAAGAGAAAAGCTCCTACCTCTGCATTTTCATGGTCTCGGACCATGCAGAGGAGGGGATCCGAACTCCTGATGACCTTACATGCTCCATCCAGAACCATCCTGCTATGGAGACTCTCCAAGCTCAAGAGTCCACGGCCTCCCCGATGTCGTGGGAGATATAACCGTGGAACGGACGATTTAGGATGCAAGCTCCTATTGAGATGCATCTTCTTGCGGGTTACTACATCGAGTTGACGCAGCTCTTCTCTAGTCCACTTCACTACTCCGAAAGAGTAGAGAAGGATCGGAACGGCAAGCATATTTGTAGCAGACACCTTGTTCTTCCCTGACAGTTCTGAAGACCAGATCTGTCGGAGTAGGTGCTGATACTTGCCGCGGAGAGCGTTTTTCACTACACTCACTTCTTGGGTGGAGCGTTGCTCGACACCCAAGTAAGTGTACGACTCTCCGGCATCTAGATGGTGTAAGATGCTTCCGTCCACGAGCTGCGCGTCCTCTCCATAGTCACCGCATCGTCCTCTCTTGAGATGGATCAGTGCGCATTTGTCCAACCCGAACTGCATACCGACAGCCTGCGTGTACTCCTGTACCACCCTAAGGGACTGTTGGAGATCCCTCTCTCCAGAGGCATAAAGTTTAAGGTCATCCATATAAAATAGATGGGTGACCTTATGCCTCCTGTCGCCGGGGGTACCGCAGTTGTAGCCACGGGTTTTCCGGAGCGAGACGGATAATGGCAGTAGTGAGATGCAAAACAGAAGGGGGCTGAGGGAATCTCCCTGAAATACTCCTCTTCTGAATGTCACCGACTCTGTTTGGACTCTATCGTTACCCGATGTTATGGTAAATCGAGTCCTCCAGAGCGGCATCAGTTCTTCAATACATCTCACTACGGGACCGGGTACCACAAGACATCAGAGCAAGTGAACAATGAGCTCATGTGATGTCATGTCAAATGCCTTGCGGTAGTCGATCCAGGCCATAGAGAGGTTCCGCTTATACTGCATGGAGTCCTGCGTGATACATCTATCGATCAGCAGGTTCTCCTTGCAGCCAGCGACACCTCTCTTCGACCCTCGTTGCTCATATATCCGTTCGTAAACCGGTTCGACTGCGCGGAGCACCCGCATGTACAAAATGCGTGTAAACACCTTGTAACATGCGTTTAGACAGGTTATCGGTCTGTAGTTCTTTGGGTTGGACAAATCTCCGTTCTTGGGGATCAGCACTGTCCGCCCCTCAACAATCCAAGAAGGGATTTGCTGCTTCCCATTTAACCAGGAATTAAAAATTCTGGCCAAATGGTGGTGGGTGCTCGATAACTTTTTCCACCAAAAGTTATTTATCCCATCGGGACCTGGAGCAGCAAAGTTCTTAGAGCCCTCAAGAGCCCTACGAACCTCTTCTGGGGTTATTGGTTCGCACACTTCCTGTGGTTGCTGAAGCCTTTGACAAAAGGCTTCAAAGTGTGCAAGGGCAGGAGAATCTCGATTGAGTGGAAGCCTCTCCTCGTACAGCGTTTTCCAGAAGTCCTCCACCTGATCTGCAGTCGGCGGATTGTCTACAACACGCGGAGGCGGTTGGAAAAGGCGCGAGGGCTTCTCGCGGAACAGTTTATTTTCCGCAAGCCCTCTCGCCCGCCTCACTAGTGATTTTTTACAAGTCACTAGCATCCGTATCCTGTCGAGACAGTGCTGTTTGGTGGTTCGCAGCACTGCCTCATTGAGTGTGTGATGGACGCGTCTTAGGTTGGCGGCTAATCGACGCACTTTAGGCGTGAACGGCCTGTTGGCCGCCATATAGTCCATCACACATTGGATACGGGATGCGTGTTGCCTCGCCGACCGGATCTTGGCTTCCATCTTTTGTATGCGCCGCTGCGCTCTCTCCTGTGGGGAAGAGGTATTTCGCCTCTCCACCTGAGAAGAGCGTTGAGCAGCGGCATACACGGCACAATTTATGTGCCAGATGTCAGCCTCTTCTGTTAGCGCTGTACGAAGTTCAGCGTCCACTCTGGCCAGGTCTTGTGGCCCGGGGGTTTTCAGATGGTGTAACCCCCTTCTGGTACTGAGGCCCTCTGGTATTGGCGGAACGAGGAGTGCTACGTCCTCAACCGGTGATTGTGGCGGCTCTTCGGCCACCTCATTCACCGGTCCAGGAGCAGCCCTCACGTAGCCCCTACTACGAAGGTGGGATACATAGTCACGCAGATTTTGTGGCGTGAAGGCGCTATGCTCTGGTAGCCTCTCACACCACAGAGCATGCATCCGCGCCATGTATCCCCTCCGCGCGGGCTCACTGCTTTCATAGCAATGCAGAAGTTCATCCCTCAGTTCATCTGTCCACTCAAAGCGTCCTTGGACATTGCCAATTTCGTCAACGGGCGGTCCGTCCGGTTGGGCCCCACCACCTTGCCCTTGACCCCTTCCGCACGGGGTCGATCGTGGGGGCCCTGTCTTCGGCCTGCCGGAACCAAAGTTTAGGGTCTGTGGGTGGTTAGCCCAGCAGACCCACGACCGACACCAGAGGGGAAGACGCTTTCCCCTCCCGGGTGCACTAGGGCTGCCGGTTCGGTTTTGCACCCCAGCTGGAGTAAGTGGTGGCGCTACTCACCAAAGGCTTGATAGATGGAAGTCAGCCCCTCCTGCTTATTTATTTTATTATTATTATTATTATTTTTTTTTTTTTTTTTTTTTTTTTTTTTTTTTTTTTTTTTTTTTTTTACAAAAAACCAGTCACCTTACTCTGTGGCTCCGACCCTCACAGAGGGGAGCTGGTAATACCAGTAGCCACTCCCCACGCCCGTGGGGTGAGTGACTACCGGGGCCGTGAATCATGTGCCCTGAGTAGACGTAATGAACCGAGGATGACAGCCTTCTGCATTCTGCCGGCTAAGATCTCTGCCGAATCTCGGCATGCCGGTATGATCTTTAATTCTGAAAGCAGCGTCTGCCTCATTCCACCGAGGGCTCCTATAATCAGTACCACTATTTTAACAGAATGGCCTGGATAAAGCCTGCGGAGTTCGAAGAGCAAATCTCGATATTTTGTCCGTTTTTCCTCCTCTTTCAAGACAATGTTGCTCTCAGCGGGAGCTGAGAATTCCACGACATACATTGTCTTGAGTTGGTGGTCGAGGAGTACTATGTCAGGCTTGTTGGCTTGTATTTGCCTGACGGTGGGAAACGAGTAGTTCCAATAAATTAGGCACTTCTCATTCCCCACAACGGACTCAATATCCCCCGGAACGTAAGGCAGCACTGGTGTTTCGTCTATCCCATACGAGTGCCTTAGATGATAGTAAAGCACTCGTAATGCTGCGTTGTGTCTATGAATATAGGCCGAGACTGCGTATGTCGGGCAAGCCGACAGTAAGTGCGTTACAGTCTCCGGCGCCCTGCGGCAGGCCCTGCAGCTGATATCAGGGACCTCCATACCCATGACACGACGTCGATAGACGAGAGTGTTAAATACACCATCCTGGCAAGCCATTATGAATCCCTCGGTCTCAGACTTCAGCCCAGCTGACCTTAAGAAGGCGAAGGTCAGCCTTTCGGATAAGCCGAGGTCTTCTATATTTTTATAGAAGACCCCGTGCAATGGCTTATCCTTATGGAGCTGCAGAAGGATGTTGTGTTCTGCAGCTCTAATGTGGGCTTTTAGTCGAACGGGTTCCAACTCGGTGACAGAGTCGGGGTTTACCCGCTCGACGTCGAAGATGAGACCAAGTTCATCGGCTGCTCTGCGTGCTGCCTTAAAGAGAAAAGCTCCTACCTCTGCATTTTCATGGTCTCGGACCATGCAGAGGAGGGGATCCGAACTCCTGATGACCTTACATGCTCACTCCAGAACCATCCTGCTATGGAGACTCTCCAAGCTCAAGAGTCCACGGCCTCCCCGATGTCGTGGGAGATATAACCGTGGAACGGACGATTTAGGATGCAAGCTCCTATTGAGATGCATCTTCTTGCGGGTTACTACATCGAGTTGACGCAGCTCTTCTCTAATCCACTTCACTACTCCGAAAGAGTAGAGAAGGATCGGAACGGCAAGCATATTTGTAGCAGACACCTTGTTCTTCCCCGACAGTTCTGAAGACCAGATCTGTCGGAGTAGGTGCTGATACTTGCCGCGGAGAGCGTTTTTCACTACACTCACTTCTTGGGTGGAGCGTTGCTCGACACCCAAGTAAGTGTACGACTCTCCGGCATCTAGATGGTGTAAGATGCTTCCGTCCACGAGCTGCGCGTCCTCTCCATAGTCACCGCATCGTCCTCTCTTGAGATGGATCAGTGCGCATTTGTCCAACCCGAACTGCATACCGACAGCCTGCGTATACTCCTGTACCACCCTAAGGGACTGTTGGAGATCCCTCTCTCCAGAGGCATAAAGTTTAAGGTCATCCATATAAAATAGATGGGTGACCTTATGCCTCCTGTCGCCGGGGGTACCGCAGTTGTAGCCACGGGTTTTCCGGAGCGAGACGGATAATGGCAGTAGTGAGATGCAAAACAGAAGGGGGCTGAGGGAATCTCCCTGAAATACTCCTCTTCTGAATGTTACCGACTCTGTTTGGACTCTATCGTTACCCGATGTTATGGTAAAGCGAGTCCTCCAGAGCGGCATCAGTTCTTCAATACATCTCACTACGGGACCGGGTACCACAAGACATCGGAGCAAGTGAACAATGAGCTCATGCGATGTCATGTCGAATGCCTTGCGGTAGTCGATCCAGGCCATAGAGAGGTTCCGCTTATACTGCATGGAGTCCTGCGTGACACATCTGTCAATCAACAGGTTCTCCTTGCAGCCAGCGACACCTCTCTTCGACCCTCGTTGCTCATATATCCGTTCGTAAACCGGTTCAACTGCGTGGAGCACCCGCATGTACAAAATGCGTGTAAACGCCTTGTAACATGCGTTTAGACAGGTTATCGGTCTGTAATTCTTTGGGTTGGACAAATCTCCGTTCTTGGGGATCAGCACTGTCCGCCCCTCAACAACCCAAGAAGGGATTTGCTGCTCCCCATTTAACCAGGAATTAAAAATTCTGGCCAAATGGTGGTGGGTGCTCGATAACTTTTTCCACCAAAAGTTATTTATCCCATCGGGACCTGGAGCAGCAAAGTTCTTAGAGCCATCAAGAGCCCTACGAACCTCTTCTGGGGTTATTGGTTCGCACACTTCCTGTGGTTGCTGAAGCCTTTGACAAAAGGCTTCAAAGTGTGCAAGGGCCGGAGAATCTCGGTTGAGTGGAAGCCTCTCCTCGTACAGCGTTTTCCAGAAGTTCTCCACCTGATCTGCAGTCGGCGGATTGTCTACAACACGCGGAGGCGGTTGGAAAAGGCGCGAGGGCTTCTCGCGGAACAGTTTATTTTCCGCAAGCCCCCTCGCCCGCCTCACTAATGACTTTTTGCAAGTCACTAGCATCCGTATCCTGTCGAGACAGTGCTGTTTGGTGGTTCGCAGCACTGCCTCATTGAGTGTGTGATGGACGCGTCTTAAGTTGGCGGCTAATCGACGCACTTTAGGCGTGAACGGCCTGTTGGCCGCCATATAGTCCATCACACATTGGATATGGGATGCGTGTTGCCTCGCCGACTGGATCTTGGCTTCCATCTTTTGTATGCGCCGCTGCGCTCTCTCCTGTGGGGAAGAGGTATTTCGCCTCTCCACCTGAGACGAGCGTTGAGCAGCGGCATACACGGCACAATTTATGTGCCAGATGTCAGCCTCTTCTGGTAGCGCTGTACGAAGTTCAGCGTCCACTCTGGCCAGGTCTTGTGGCCCGGGGGTTTTCAGACGGTGTAACTCCCTTCTGGTACTGAGGCCCTCTGGTATTGGCGGAACGAGGAGAGCCACGTCCTCAACCGGTGAATGTGGCGGCTCTTCGGCCACCTCATTCACCGGCCCAGGAGCAGCCCTCACGTAGCCCCTACTACGAAGGTGGGATACATAGTCACGCAGATTTTGTGGCGTGAAGGCGCTATGCTCTGGTAGCCTCTCACACCACAGAGCATGCATCCGCGCCATGTACCCCCTCCGCGCGGGCTCACTGCTTTCATAACAATGCAGAAGCTCATCCCTCAGTTCATCTGTCCACTCAAAGCGTCCTTGTTCATTGCGTACGTCGTCAACGGGCGGTCTATCCGGTTGGGCCCCACCACCTTGCCCTTGACCCCTATCCGAACGGGGTCGATCGTGGGGGCCCAGTCTTCGGCCTGCCGGAACCAAAGGTTAGAGCCTGTGGGTGGTTAGCCCTGCAGGCCCACGACCGACACCAGAGGGGAAGATGCTTTCCCCTCCCGGGTGCACTAGGGCTGTGGTTCGGTTTTGCACCCCTAGCTGGAGTAAGTGGTGGCGCTACTCACCAAAGGCTTAATAGATGGAAGTTAGCCCCTCCTGCTATTATTATTATTATTATTATTATTATTATTATTATTATTATATCAGAAGAGCAGTGGTGAAGATTAAAGCCAATATCACAATCGGTGTGGATCTTGTATTTTTGATCAGAGACGTTAGCTGCTTTGAAGATCCGTTATGTACGATTTTTAACTTAATTATTGATAAATGTGTATTTTCAAAGTGCTGGAAAATTTCGTAACTTTGTCCAATTTTTAAAGCTGGTACTAAATCTAGCATTATTAATTACCAGCCTATTGGCATAATTTCAAATATCGTAAAGCTTTTTGAGTGTATTTTGTCATTTGTAGTGTATAACCATATTTGCAGGCAGATATCCATTAACCAACATAGGTTACAAATTGACGTAATCTTCACTAATTTCACTAAAGCGTTTGATCAAGTGCATCATGGTACGATCATAAAAAATAACTTAAACAATATGGATTGAGCTATTTTATTCACTATTAACAGATAGGAAAACTATGTAGAACATAAAGGCTTTAAACCCAGTACTTACTTTGCAACAAGTGGTGTAACTCAGGGATTCAATTTGGGGTCTCTTATGTTTTTAATGTTTGCCAATGGCATTGAAAAATCTCTAGATTTTTATATTTTTCCCTGTGCAGAAGATTTAAAAATTTCCAGAATAATAAACAATAAGCAAGATTGCCATAACTTACAGAATGATGTCGATTCCTTTTGTGCATGGTTCCCCATTACGATTATATTAATGGTCAATATTTAAAACTGATAGGATTTATAATACGAAATACACAATAATTTACAAGTGTTGAATGCCTAAAAATATTATATTTTGCATATGTTAGAAGTCGTTTAGAGTACTGTATAGACAGATTTAGGTGCCCCATTTTCCCATACAAGCCTCGAAGTGAGTTGAAAGGTACATCGGTGTTTAATAGAATGAAGGGAAATTTACGAGTGGCCCCTGGGTATAATATATGAAAAATTCGATTTTCCTTAACAGACCTCAAAATGTACTTATTATGTTATTATAATTCTGTATTTTACTTCGTACTTAACTATGTGTTTGTGTATGTCATGATCAGCTTTTTCTGAAGCATCCTACTATCTACTGCTGTTTCTTTATATACATTTTTACTTTTTTTATAATATGTAATCTAAATTGCTATATTTTAGTATCCTATTTATGCAAATTCTTGTCTGTTGGATTTTATTTTGATAAATAAATAAACAAACAATATATACGTCGTTTTGGTGACCCGCTTTACATAACTACAGATCAGGGAGCTCAATTTGAATCTAGGTTATTTTCACAATTTTCAAACTTCCTAGAATTTCGTAGAATACACATTACTGCTTATCATCCTCAAAGTAATGGGTTACTTGAAAGATTTCGCAGAACTTTAAAAGCAACGTTGATTGACAGATCTAATTCCAGGAATTGTATGAGTGAACTTCCAATCATTTTATTCGGTTTGCGAGCAATGCCACAAGAAGATTTAGAATATTCTTCTGCGGAACTCGTTTTTGGTCAATCATTAAGTCTTCCTGCGGAATTTTGTATTAATTCTCGCGATTATACAGATTTTCCGATTTTAATTACAAAATTACGTGCACATTTTAATAATCTCAAAGTGACAAATTCAAAACATCATATTTTAGAAAAATCATTTGTCAATTCTGACATAAAACATGTGATTATATTGTTATTAGGAAACAGAAATTAAAACGTTCTTTATCCCCTATGTACGAAGGACCTATTAAGGTGGTATCTCGTACCGATAAAGTTATTTGTATAAACAAGCAACACAATTAGACAGAGTAAAACCTGTTTATCTTTTAAATGTTGTCAACCCAGATGTGGGTAATTCAATTTCTAAAAAAAGAGTTAGATTCGCCATTGATTATTTGAATGTTTGACTGCTTTTTCTTAAGAGGGGAAGTATTGTGGCGTATCTACTACTATTACATGTTACTTATTTACTGTTATTAATTTTGAATTAAGAAAGACACATCTGGTATCTAGGTCCGTTACTAATGGTATCTATGACAGAAGAATAATATTTCAAGATTGATACATAAATTATATCAAATATTCATGAATAATTCTTTTATTGTGCTTAACCCCACAATACCTTATACTTCATTCATCAGGTGCTTTTATGGGGAAATCATTCGAATATGTTTATTTTGTTCAATATTTGCGACAAACAGACACAGAATTTTTGAGTGCTAAATCATACAATATTCTACTCCGTTATATTATATGTCAAAAGAAGATACGAAATACAGAGCTTACCTACAATTAAATGAAATTGTTCTAATCTTAATAATATTCAAAATACGCTTCCTAAGGACCCCGCAAATTGGGGCAATTTTAATCGCTTTTGAGTCTCCTCGCTGCTTTTTTGGTTACAAATATTGCCGAAAGATCGGAAACGGCAAGTCAGACACGCTAATCGCCGACTTACCCTCCCCATCCACGATGAAGAACATAATTAGCTCTTCGTTAATGCAGCTAGTGGAAACATGACAGAATTTCAAATAGCTGCCTGTCGGTATTGGTTAGTTAATAAAATGCAAATTTAATTAACTTTAAACCTTGAATACATTTTCCAGAAAAGCAGTTGATTAATTTATTAGGTTAAAGCGGCAGCTTAAGTTTTACAGCCTAATTAACTTTATTTCATTTCTATATTTCGCTGGAAAACTATTTCTCAGTCTTTCTCTACAAGAACTCCTTGAGGTTCAATAACACCTTTTGTTAACAGTCTTTCCCTTATAATTCAGAATACAGTTATGTGGAAAAATAAAATACTCTCTAAATTTCTTGAAATAAACTTTTGATTCTACATTTGTTATTAATCCAAACATTGAACAGATGAAAAAATAAAAATAATTAAAGAAAAGAAAACATGACAAATTTAGTTTTACTTTTACATCAATATGGTCACTGGCATTTAAGAATATGTATTTTAATAAAACTCTCTAATAAATTAACGTTAACGTAGTACAAACTGCACAAACATTTTTGTTGTTAATCATTATTTCATTGTTCGAATAGAAAATAATGTTATATTAGTTAAATTCCCACAGTTAGAAAAATCATTATTTGAATATTTTTTTTAGATTTATTGACTTATATTTCGATTTGATAAAGTAAAATTTTATCTGACTCTTTTGTACTACAACCTAAAAATTGAAAGCGTATTTTTAATTCTTAACAAAAAAGCAAATTTATTTTTATTTTTATACAAAAGTTATTTTTGCTAAGACAGATAATAACACATTATCGCTAAGATAGATGATAATACACATTATTTACGAGTACCTAATGAACGTATGCTAATGTGTTTTATATTTTTGTTATTATCCATTATCTTATTATTAAAAGCCAAGTCACTATTGGAGTGGAAAGTAACAATTCAGCTTTACTTATATCAAGTTAAAATCTTTGAAAAAAATCATAGTTTTAAAATTTACAATATACTGACGTACACAAGCCTTAAACGTTGAGATACAAAAATGTTGAATGGAGCTCCGGAGCTAGTAGAGACTCTTTAGGCTTGCGTGCACAAAATTTATTTGAATTTGAAATTGGGGAGGTCGCCCATAAAATGTTGGACAGGGACAACAGCTACACCCTGTATAAGCCCACCTGGATCGGCTTTACTCTGTATGTACTTTGAAATTGTCCAAATTCACTTTTATGTAATTTACTGTTTATGGCAGGTTGAAAACTACACCCTGTTCCTGAATTATAGCACTTTTGTTCAAACTAAATTAGGATTGTTTTATTTAAAGAGTTCGTTTATTGGTCAGGGCCCAAAACTTCACCCTGTATATTATAGTTATTGAAAATAAAATACTTTCGTTAAATCGTAACCAAAGAATAATTTATTTATGAATAACAGAGTTCATCAACGTTAAGTTTATCATAAATTAACAAGTAGTAGAAAGTAGATTTCTCGACACGAAATTCCGACTTGGGAATAATTGATAAATTGATGAATAAAATAGAATATATATAGAATAGAATAGAATAAATTGTTAAAAAAATATTGAAAAAATTCACTTAAAATCGAAAGTTGCGGGGCGGTAGAAAAAACAATTTTTTGCTTGGAGTAGACCAAGGAAGCAATTATGGGTATTTGCTTTTATTAAAATTTAAGCGTTGGCCGGATGAGAATTAAATACTTGGGGTTTAGAGACTTCACTTGCGGGACACAGAAATTGACTTAGCTAGAGAGTGCTGAGCGACTGGCTACGTGTTACTGGTAGTAGGGGACAAATAACACGTAGCCAGTCGCGCAGGCGCACAACGCGGAGAACATCAGTTTAGTTCGAGCAACGAGGAGCAGCAGTAGGCTTTTAGTGAGAACCTGAATATGACAGATGAGATTCTGCTGAAACCGTGACTCCTGGAGAAGTCGACCATCGACGCAGGAGAGCACCCGGAAGTACACTAACATAACGTAAATATATACATATATATATATACAAACATAAAATTTATTGAGGTTGCAGTCAGTGATAAGGTATTTTGGCTAATACAAAAAGAAAACTCTTTGTTATTGTCAAGCTTTCGCTAATGTTTATTAGCTTTCTCAAGACATTAACTTGAGGTTAATTTGATAAACCTGCGTCGAAACGCATGGCAGGAAAATTTCTTAAAACGTAACTAGTGGTCGATCCCACACACATAGCTACACTCCTACTGTTATAAATAAAACATTTAACTTAAGTTTAGTTACACATATTAATAAAATCTGATTAAAATTTCATTTAAAATAATTAACAAAATGGACTTGTTGAAACTATCATGTCTGTTGCGAGCACATTTGAACTATGCTAAGCCTAGTCAGGTTATTTATTTTTTGCTTGCAGCAACAGATACTGGACCGCTAGATGGCGCCTGCTGACTATTTTGTCGCTATCGTAAAAATACCGAGATGTACCAAATAGTCAAAGGATCCTCGTGCCGGTCATTACATGCCTACCTTGCACTGACGAGAGCCAACAGCTCGAAACTGCAGTCTGCAAGTGGTGTGGGCGACTGGCACGGGAGCTCCTTTAAGTAGAATCAGCCTTTCGGCTGGTGTTTGTTTCAATCGAAACATTAGCATTCTGTTGGTAATATGCAATTATTACACTTAACGCGCCAGGCTTGTAACTTGTAATTCAGCGCTCGGCGGGGCACATAGCCCGGAGAGTAGCTATTGGTTGCAGTCTGGTTACGTTACTTATAGTAAAATAAGGATTGTATAGAGGAGCTTGCGACAGAGAAATATTATGTTTTAATGTATATATATATATATATATATATATATATATATAATTTGTAAACACTCTAGAGGGCGCATTCCTCAACGGATCAAAATGAAATTTGGTAAGCATATACTTTGGATCCATATGTCAAGTTCGAAGATGGACTAAATCGCCTTCTTCGTTTGAAAATGGCGGCTGTCCAAAATTTTAAAAAAATCATCAAAATTTTATTTCAAATCACATATGTACATGTGATACATCGTTGGATAGTGTTGTGATTTTTTGCTAAAACACATAGACAAAAATTTTTAAAAAAGCGTGATTTATTTATATTTTGAATACCTATCTGCTAATAGTTCATAAATCGATGACAATAAATGGAGTTGGGCGGTTTTAATAAAGATATACTTAATTACTTACTTATTTACTACTTATTTACTAAAATAATAGAGACCTAAAGCAGTACAATCTGGACGCTGGCTCCACAACTTGAACAAGGTGCCTTCCGCGAGATACTCCAATGCGAGGCTGCGCAGGGCTGGCCGAAACTTTGTATTTAAAAATTTCGATTTCAAAACGTTTTAAATTGTTTAAATGTTAATGACGACGATATGAACAAATACATCGTTATTTTTCATTTTTTGCCAAGGAACGAGTAAAATAACTGACTCAAATTCATTGATAATTTAATTAATGACAAAAGAATTATCTAGTACTCCTGTACTTCTAGAGCTGTTTTGTTTTAATGAATAATAAGCATATTAAAAACGGCTGAATGGTGCGAAATTAAAGTTAACCCAAATATTTCATTCGAAATCGAGTGATGTATAAAACGTAAATATCAAAGTGACCTACAACAGAGTTTTTCATCTCAATAACTGGAGTTATGGCGCGGTTATTAAGTCTTTATAACCCAATTAAACCTACGTTCGGAATGGCTGGTAATAAGTTAGAACCACAAATACTCATGACGTCATTTTTACAATCGAAAACGAATACTTTTTACTACCAGGTAGTAAAAGTTGTATAAAAAGAAGGTCTAATATTAATTACTATAACGTATAAAAATATATGATTGTGGTAACATAATTTATATTAAAACCGTATACTACAGGTTGGCCAACTACAAGATAAAATTACATTTATAGTTAATGTTATTACCGGTTTTGCACAAATCTTATTACGCACCAATCACCATTATTGTGTATTTGACACTGGCAAGCTATTTTGTACCATAAAGTCGAATATATTTGAACTTCGCGGGTCCAGAGGTCGCTTCATCATCTGAACTAAGAATATATTCGATGGATCAGAAATGCCAGTAATTCTCAAACAGTTAATGACTGACTATATACCTGTGATAATCGCTAAATAAAAATAACAAAACAATTAAAAATAAAGCGAGCGGATATTCACCTGACAATCGGATAAGTAAGCAGGTCAGTAGAGGAAGTTAGCCGTAGGTCGGTCTCCCCCCACCACTGACCTTGACCTTGACCGCGCACCTGTGGTCCGTTCCTTCAAGGCCACGGTGGCACCGTAGGTTCGCTTAGCATATACCGTGACCTTGACCTTGGACGGCTGCAGTGCGTTTCGACTTCAAGGGCGCAGTGTTGCTGTTACCCAGAACGATCACTTGCAGTGACCTTGGCCTTGGCTAACACTATTAGAGAATGCAAGGACGGAGCTTCCTCCTTGCCACGCAACTCGTAATGTGCCGTGGTTTGATATTTTGTG
Source organism: Leptura quadrifasciata (assembly GCA_963675555.1). Taxonomy (NCBI): domain Eukaryota; kingdom Metazoa; phylum Arthropoda; class Insecta; order Coleoptera; family Cerambycidae; genus Leptura; species Leptura quadrifasciata. The sequence continues at coordinate 51,808,369 of OY776678.1, forward strand.
ACGTAGTATATCTTTTCTATAAAAGAGTGAAAGGAGTTAATATGGGATCATTCTTAACGTCAATTTCCTAGAGTAAAGAAGCAAATATGTATTCGTGCAGTTTTTGTGGTGCAAGCTTCACTCGCAGTGACAATATGCGACGTCATCAGAGGGAGGCGTGTAACAGTTTAAATGGTAATGGACCGCCAGCAAAGAAAGTGAAATTGGATTCGAATCCATCAACATCGGTAATTATGCAGACGTGTTATAGCTGTAATGTGACTTTAACAACTAACCAAATGAAGTCTCATAAAAGAACACTACAACACAGAACAAATTCATGTGTACGTTTGATGGATGGTACAGAAATTGTTCGCAGTGCTTTCAAATATAGAATCATAACATACCGAGTGCATAGTGATAATGAGAAACTGGACTATATAATATTTTTCAACGAAATTCGACATAAAATATTGAATTTACTAGAAGAAATATTATTACTTCATAAAACTGTGAAAGTAAACATGGAGACATTTGCCAGCTATATATTACAAGCACAAGAAATAGCTGAAATTAAATCGTTTAATACGTGTAATAAAATATTGGATCAAGGTGTGGATTTAAACATTGCACTCGACACTTTTATAGACATGATGGTTGCGCAAACTACTGAGTTCCAAGAGCGTGATTCTGGTATGTAAATATCTTCTGGTGTGTGGAATAACAATTGACATTTTTTTTTAATTTTTAGGGTGGGCCCTCGAACAAATAAAATTTGTTGAAATTAATATAAACAAGTACAGCCCAATGGGTGGTTCATCATATATCAAGTTACCAAAGTTCATCGCAAATAAGAAGGCCGTAGTGAATATAGAAAACCAGGACCAATACTGTTTTGCTTGGGCAGTCACTTCAGCATTGTATCCTGCAAATGGTGGTACATCTCAAATGTCATCTTATCCACATTATTCAAGAGTTCTAAATTTGACAGGTATGAATTTTCCAATGAAATTGAGAGACATTTCAAAATTTGAGGAATTGAATAATATATCTATTAATGTGTATGGGTTAGAAAAGAAATTCGAGAATAATAAAGTAAAATATGATGTTGTCGGACCTTTGCGTTATTCTCAGAAGAAACTACGTATTCATGTTAACTTATTATTAATTTCCGCGGAATGTGATCAGAATCATCATTGTAAATCGGATTGTGCTAAAACTCACTATTGTTGGATAAAAAATTTATCTGGATTAGTATCAAATCAAATATCCGCTCACGGACATAGAAAATATTTTTGTGATGGGTGCTTGCTGTATTTCTGTAACGAACGTCAGCTAATGTCTCACCAAACAAATGATTGTAATCATATTTACACTACAACACCATCGACACAATTTCGGGTTGATAAATATGGGAAACGTGTACCGGAAAATATATTAAAATTTGAGAATTTTGACAGACAAATGCAAGTACCATTTGTAGTATATGCAGACTTTGAATCCATTTTGAAACCGATAAATACTTGCGAGCCAAATCCTGAACGCTCTTATACCAACAAAACGTTTATTCATGAACCTTACTCTTTCGCGTATCACATAAAATGTTCCTTTGATAATAGCATTTCTAAATTTGAACTATATCGCGGATCTGATGCGGCAAAAGTATTTGTATCATGTATAGAGGCTGATTTAAGGGAAATTTATAATAGATATATGAAAGATGTAATCCCCATGTCCCCGCTTACAGCGATAGAAAGAGAAAATTTTGACAATGCAACCATCTGTGGTATATGTGAGAAGCCTTTTGCAGAAGGTGATATAAAGGTGAAAGATCATTGCCACTTAACTGGTAAGATACGATTCGGTGCCGCGCACTCGATCTGTAATTTAAATTATAAACTACCAAATTTTGTACCTATCATATTTCACAACATGAGTGGATACGATATTCACTTATTTGTAAAAGAGTTATGCGCTCATAAAGATAAAGTTGACGTAATACCACAAAACAAAGAAAAATATATATCTTTTACAAAACATCTTTACATGCATGATTACGTTACTGACAAGGGGGAAACAAAAAATAAATATTTGCGGTTACGTTTCATCGATAGTTTTAAATTTATGTCAGCATCACTACAAAATTTAGGAGAAAATTTAAATGAAGGTCAAATGGTTACAATGAAGAACTTTTTTACCGATAATGCAAAATTTATTTTAATGCGACGGAAGGGTGTATTTCCATATAGTTTCGTAGATAACTTAGAGAAATTAAATAATCGTGTTCTACCCACCAAGCAGGAATTCTATGACAGCCTAAATGAAACACATATATCAGATGACGATTATGAAAGGGCTAAAAATGTGTGGGAATTGTTTGAGTGCCAGAGTTTGGGTGACTATTCAGACCTGTATTTAAAATCAGATGTCCTTCTTTTATGTGACGTATTTGAAAATTTTCGTAAAATTTGCGTGAATAAATATAAATTGGATCCAGCTCAATATTACACAGCTCCAGGTTTATCTTGGGACGCTATGTTGAAACTAACAGCGGTAGAACTTGAATTGTTAACAGATATCGATATGATACATTTTTTTAAAAAAGCTATACGCGGTGGTGTGAGCCAGTGTACAGAAAGGAAGCATATCGCAAATAATAAGTTTCTACCCAATTATGATCCCTCAGAACCGTCGTCATTTATCACATATCTTGATGCTACGAACTTATACGGTCATAGTATGTCCCAAGCATTACCAACAGGGGGATTTGAGTGGCTGTCCGAAAGAGAAATTATCGACTTAGATGTTACTAATATTTCAGACGATAGTCCACACGGGTATGTTTTTGAAGTAGACATACATTATCCGCAAGAGTTACACGATTTACATTCAGATCTCCCTTTCTTAGTAGAAAATATTATACCCCCCCAATCAAAATCAAAATCACCAAAATTAATCCCAAATTTGAATGATAAGAGACGATATGTTGTGCATTATAGAAACTTGAAACAAGCCATTGAAAATGGTTTAATGGTGTTAAAAACCCATAGAGTACTTAAGTTCAAGCAGTCGCCCTGGTTAAAAAAATACATCGATTTAAATACGCAAATGAGAAATTCAGCGACCAATAAATTTGAAAAAGACCAATATAAATTAATGAATAATGCAGTATTTGGTAAAACCATGGAAAATGTTGATAATAGAAGAGATATAAAGTTGATTACTCATTGGGAAAATGTTAGAAGAACTATAGGTGCAAACGCATTAATCGCTCGTCCAAATTTCAAATCTTGCACAATTTTTTCTGAGGATTTTGTAGCGATTGAAATGAGCAAATTGCAAGTAGTCTATAACAAACCAATTTACGTAGGATTTTGTATTCTTGAATTATCGAAGACGGTACTGTATAATTTTTTTTATGGTGTTATTAAACGTCAATTCGGTGCTAATGCTTCTTTGTTGTACACCGACACAGATTCCTTAATTATGAAAGTTTATACAAATAACTTCTATGACTTTATTGTACAAAATCCAGAAAAATTTGATACTTCTAATTATACGGAGGGAAATAAATTTAATATTCCAAAAGGCTCGTCTGTGCTTGGGAATATGAAAGACGAATTCCCCGAAGATCCTATTATCAGCTTTTATGGTACTGGAGCGAAAGCGTACTACGTGCAATCGGTCGGTAATGTGTTGAAGAAAGCCAAGGGGGTAAAGAAATCTGTGATTGAAAAACAACTTACAATAGATGACTACAGAAAAATTGTTGAGCAGGGCGGGTTAATATTTCGTAAAATGAATACTTTCAGAAGTCACTTGCATGATATCTATACAGAGATGCGGAATAAAGTTGCTCTTTCTTATTATGACGATAAACGTTTTGTGATTCCCAATACCACTAAAACTCTACCCTGGGGTCACTCAGACATAACATTTTTTCAGAGTGAACCAGAGCAGAATTTAAAGTGGTTAATATCAGCCTTAAATAGTGTCGTTGAACGAAATGTTTTAAAGGATGATGATAAACTAGATGTGTTACTCAAAGCAATGAATGAGTTGAGTGATTAATTGTTAATAATGTTTCTACTTGTTAACGCAAAGGTCGACAATTATAATATTCAATTGAAAAATTCATTGTGATATTTCATGTTATGTGTAAGTCGAAGTAAGAGATATTTGTATGAAATAAAATGTTAATTTATAAATAAAGATTTAAATTACTAAATGGTATTTTTATTGTATGAGTACTGTAGGCAATAAGATAGAGAGAGACGATAGGAAGAGTGGGGTGGGAAGTAGGGGGTTAGTTAGAGTGTGTAGGGAAATAATTTGAACCAATAGGAACAAGAGTGGTAGGGAGTGGAGGGGTTAGTTCAGCGTTATGGGCTTCAGAGATGCTACAAAGATTCTTTCCGTCTCCAGCTCTCGAGTTGTAAAGAAGTGTGCAAAATAGTGCTGTTTGCTCTATTCCTAGCATTCTTTGTGTTCTGTGTTTTGTGTTTCGTGCCCGTTTCTCGTGTCCGTTTTGTGTTTGTTGTGACAATGGTAGGACAAAAAAAGATTGGTGTTTCTGGTGGTAGCGGTAAGGGAGGCGCTTTGTTGAGTGCTGTGGCTGCATACTTAATTAATTATATGCCAGGGCAAGACGACAATGGCGACGCTTGTCCGGGTAATGGTGTGGCGAACAACCAGACGAGCCCTGGCGTGGGTTTAGTACCGGATATTGAAATCCCGACGGATTTGACCGATTTGAACGATTTGCTGGGTGATTACGATTTCTCCGAATTGGACGCGCAGGCTTTGGCTTCAGATGAAGCCAGAGCTAGTACATCTAATGGAGAGGCCTACCCGAACGCCGCGTGGTCTAGGTTCCCTACGGTTACGGAGACAAATTCTGAGGACGAATTTCAACCTGCGCAACCAAAGATTTCTTCGCAGAAAGGCCAAAAGAAGATGACGACGCATCCTTCAACATCTACAAAGCAGACGCAGGTAGAGAATACCGAGAAAGATGATGACGTGTCGATTCTTAGAAGAATTTTATCGGCGCAAGCATCTGTACCTGCTCGCCTGAGCCCTATTCCCGATGTTGGCTCAGACGAGGGGCAGGTAGAGATACCTGAAAAGCCTAAGAAAGCAGCAGCTAAAAATAAAAAGCCGTTATCGGGAAGGAAACCGGTGGTTAAAAAAGCTGCTGCAAAAAGGTCGGTAGCTAAGAAACCGAAAAAAGATGCTGCAAAAAAGCCGACGAAAGTGCAACCGGTATGTTCGAGCGCGCCGTTGCCAGGATGCTCTCATGCGGTGTTGCCAACGCAGGAACCCCGTAACCGTGCTCTGGTTGTGAATGAAAGTGATTCTGATTCACAATCGGAGTTATTCTCCCAAGAAGAGCAAAATGTAACTTTCAAAAATTTCTTGAACATGTATGAACAGTTGCAGCGGGAGGATAGGGAACTTAAAAGTGCAACTGATGATGATAACAAATTAAAGGATCACGCGCAGTCCCTCAAAAGGAAGGCGGAGATGTTGATTGAAATTGGAAAATTGTTATTTAATTTTATAATTATAATTTTATAATTATAATTTTATAATTCTATAATTTTATAATTCTATAATTTTATAATTTTATAATTTACGTGTTGAAAAAAATCCCAGCAAGTGCTAGGGATTGAACTACCAAACCTTCGTTCACAAAGTTTACAAAGCAAGCCAATTACCAATTAAAACCTTTTTATTGCTCATTATATATAACAGTTCATTTTATTTATATCATTTTTCCTAGCTAATTAGTTTTCGTTACAAGCCTATGGTTGTTAACAATGTTCTCCTAACCTATCTAGATTCCTCTTCAAGGTGTAGGGCGGCCGGTGGATGCCTGAATGATACGCTTAAAAATTCAATGCTTATTGTGCTGTTGTGATAATTCCCTAAGGTTTTTATCATTTATCTGTGTGTGTTCTTTAAAGATTTAATGTTACATGCTTTCGATTTTATTGTGGTATTTTATTTTTACTGAGTGTTTATTTTTATAGGAAACAATGAAAACCTATTTAAGATATGTGCTTATATGAAAAACTAAAGATTTTTTCCGATTAAATTATATACAAAAAAGGAAATTATAATCTATTCTGAAGTTGTCAATAAAATAAATGAAAAAGAAAGAGCTTATTCTAATGCTATATACATATGTACAGGGGTGTTTTAGGGTTAGGGGGATAGGGAAGTATGAACGTCTGTTATAGTATATGTGGAGTTCAAGTTATATGTAAAAAACTAATGTCAGTCTCTGGTATTGTATATTGGAAGTCTCTGGTGTAACAGTCTGTGTGCGTGTGGTGGGCCATTGTGTCTTCGTCTTGTTGCGATGTCTCTGGTCAACTCCGATTGTTGAATTTTTGTGGTAAAAAATTTTTGAGCCGTATCATCAATGTAATTCCGTATAAATGGGACCCCGGCCCTTTCATGTAGTTCAACAACCGGAGTGTATCTGTCAGCGTTAAGTAGTAGGCGTAGTATCTTGTTTTGCGTCGTCTGTAGTCTTAGGCACTGTGCGTCCGAGATGCAGTTCCAGGACGCACAGGCATATGTTAAAGTAGGTCTGAAAATCACTTTGTATAAAGTCAGTTTATTGTCGAGAGTCAGTCTGCTGCGCCGGTTCACCAACGGATATAGCTTGCTCAGCGTGGCATAAGTTTTTTGCAAAATGTTGGTGATATGGGGTCCAAAGCAGAGTCTCGTATCCAGGGTTACCCCTAGATACTTGACCCTGCCTTTTTCCCCTATCTGTTTGCCATTTATTGAGATTTTGCTGAACGTCGCCGTGTTGGTGAATTTCCGGTGCAGCGTAATCGTTTCCGTCTTTTGTTCGTTTATGTGGATTTTCCATTGTCTGTTGTACGTCTCGAGTATTGTCAGGTGATGTCGTATCTTCCGGACGGCCGTCTCTGCGTAAAACGACCGCCCGCAGATGACGGCATCGTCTGCGTATAGTAAGGAGGTAGTAGTGGGGTGGGAGGGGATATCGGACAGGAACAGGTTATATAGGATAGGAGAGAGGATCGCCCCTTGAGGGACGCCCGCTGTTATGTTTTTTGTAGACGAGTAGGAATTCTCGATCCTTACTATTATTTTGCGGTGGTATAAAAAATCTCTAATTAAAAAGGTCAAGTATTGGGGGAGTTTATACTTCTCGTGCAGCTTGAAAATTAGGCCGTTATGCCAAACGGTGTCATACGCCTTTTCAATGTCCAGCAATAGCAACGCGGTGCACTGCTTTTTGGTGTAGCCTTCCAATGCTTCCTGGACCACTTTCGCGAGTGCCAGAGTAGTGCTGTGTCCCGATCTAAACCCAAATTGTTGCTTTGGCAAGATATTATGTGAGTAAATATAATCATTTAATCTGATGAGTATTATTCTTTCTGTTAGTTTTGCCAGCGTGTTTAAAAGTGCAATTGGTCTATAGTTGTTTGTATCGTGGGGTTGTTTATGTGGTTTAATGATCGGGACTATAACAGCAGTCTTCCAGCACTCGGGAAAGTGTTGGAATCGAAAAATAGCGTTTATAATGTAAGTCAGTTGCGCCAAAGCTTTAGAGGGTAGTTTTTTTAACAGGAGGTTTGGGATACCGTCAATTCCGGGGGATTTCATGTTGGGAAGTGTTTTGAGAATGTTTTTGATTTCGGTTGGATTAGTGAATATTTTTGAGATTTTATTTTGGGGAAGTGGGGAGTGGGAGGGATATTTGTTAACTGTTTCGGTGACGTTATCGTGAAACGGTGTTGTATTTGGTGAAGCCGTGTTATTATATTTAAGGTTATCAGCGAAAATTTCAGCTTTATCCTTATCATTTAAGTAAGGAATATTATTATGTAATATGGTAGGAATTTTAGAAAACGGTTTTTTTAATAATTTTGAAAGGCCCCACAGGGAGTTGTCCTGTCTCGACAGAGCCGAAATTCTGTCGTTCCAGGACCTCTCCCTGTGCTCCGTTAATTTGGTTTTAATGTTATTTTGTAAGGCTATAAAGCAAGCCACGTTACCACTGGGCTACCTTGGTCCTAGGAAACTCTTATACTCTACTCTTATACTTACCTATAACGCGAGTTTATATATATATTTCATGGAATTTTTGGTAAATTGTGTATTTAAGTATATAATTAGATTAGAACTGTTGTATTCATCGTAGATGAAATAAAAAATAAATTTTAATACATTTATTTATACACAAATATTGGACAAAAAAAAATATATATATATATATATATATATATATATATATATATATAAACAACTGAAAAACTTCCAAAGTACACTCAGACACGCGTAAGGGGTCATTTTCGACTAAACTGACCACTGGGAATCGATTCCGATAATTTCCGAATCGATCCGAACACTACCGAACGCGTTATTCACTGTTTTGTCAAGGATTGGGGGAATAAAAAAATCAAAACACGTTTCAGGGGAGTTCACACATGCAAAGGCTGCAATTTTAAGCGAAAAGCCGAACTCATGCCGAACACTCCCGAAGCCACCCGAAGACGCCCGAGAACATGCGAGGTATCGTTTTCGACTAAACTGACCACTGGGAATCGATTCCGATAATTTCCGAATCGATCCGAACACTACCGAACGCGTTATTCACTGTTTTGTCAAGGATTGGGGGAATAAAAAAATCAAAACAAGTTTCAGGGGAGTTCACACATGCAAAGGCTGCAATTTTAAGCGAAAAGCCGAACTCATGCCGAACACTCCCGAAGTTTCCCGAAGCCACCCGAAGACGCCCGAGGACACGCGAGGTATCGTTTTCGACTAAATCGATCACTGGGAAGCGATTGCAACCACTTTCGGAGCGATACGACTAGCCGTTCCGGGAAAAGTCTGCTGCGGCAAAACTAAAGGTCGGAAGTGAGTAGAAACGGTACTGGAGGACAACTGTGACCTCGATACACCTTTTGCAATACTTTTGACCGACAGTCCAAATACGAATAACCAATTTACTTAAATAAGCACCCCGTTATTTCTTATATTAAAGCAATTTTTTATTCTTTACTTTACTACTGTTATTTATTGTATATGAAATGAAATAAAAAAAGAATAACTCTTAATACATTTATTTATAAATAACAAAAATATATATACATAAAATAAAACAGAATTATCCGTCCGAATCATGCTCCACCAGAATGACTGCATCCTCATCTTCATCGGCAGATTCCTCCACCAGAATGGCTGCATCCTCATCTTCATCGGTAGATTCCTCCACCAGAATGGCTGCATCATCTTCCGAGTCAGACGATTCCGCTGTGTCCGTCGATGATTCCTCCAGAATTACTCCATCCATCTCGTCTTCGGAATCATCATTGGGCACAGTGTCCATCGACCATGTGGACGGAGACCTCTCCAATGGTTGGTATTCTTCTGGTGAGGTGGTGCTATCTGCTACACCACCCCTTGTCGCCTCTCTAACGCGCTGCAGGTAGGCACGATACCTTTCGCACAAAACGAACATGGTTGATGTGGAAGATACAGTATTGTCTTGTACTTCAGACATGTTGGAGCGTAGAAAGTAAACTGAGGATGGTGAGGGCTTTCTTATGTATATATAGCCCCTACCACCACCCCCACCTCATCACTCCCCACCTCACTACTCACACAAATAAGAGTAGAAAGTGTCCTAATACTCATATTTTTAACACCATCAATATCAATAGCACTGTCAACATAAGCAATAATCGAAGTGAAACACAGATTTCTCTAGTAACATTGTGTTACTTACATTTAAATATTTAGTAAATAAAACAAAAAATAAGATTCAATTTAACGTTTATTTAACACTTAAACTAGTTATATAATATTTACAATAAACTAAAAATTAAATATATACATTTATTTATCACTAAAACTAATTACATAATTATTTACAATAAACTAAGAGATAGAAATTTAGGTTTCAAAGCAATTTTAATGTGATTATAAGCATTTAAACGTGTAGTTGGTTTAACATCAGCAGGTTTCATACCAGTCGTACGATGTATTTTATTATTGTACAATTTTGTAATGTCGGATAGAATGTCAACCCATTTGTATTTACCTCTAGCTGAGAATTCTTTATATAACCAGGTTTTTAATGTTCGTATTACTCTTTCTGCAATTGCTGCTTTTTTCGTACTATACGTGGAGTAATGATTAATGATGTACTGTTTCATTAAAGCAGAAAAGTTTTTGTTGTAAAATTCCGTACCCTGATCGCTTTGTAGATTTTTAGGAGAATAATTTGATTCTTGTAAAATACTTCTCATAGCCTTAGTAATTTCAACACCAGTTTTATTTTTTAGAGGTTTAGTCCACAAATATTTTGAGTAACAGTCGATCACTACGAGAATGTATCGATAACCATTGTTTTCATCAGCGTATGGTTGCATTTCAGCTAAATCCATTTGCCATAAATCACCATAACCTTTGATTATTGTTCTTCTTCTACGGAAATTTCTCCTACAAGCTTTATGCAATTCGTTAACAACTTGTAATTTCTCATTACTAATCACCATAATTGAAGTTTAAGTCAGGCGTTTATATAGATAATTTAGGTCTGTTTTTTCACTTTTTTCCTAATGTAGCAGCGTTGTCCGTGACTTCAGCCACTATTTCATCTATCACTTGTTGATTACGACCGTTCCTCCCAGCTTGTGCCACAATATTTCCAAGTGATTTCTGTCGCACTGTCATACCTTTCAGACGGGATTCATCGAGAATGTGGTGCACTTTGCTTATTGCATCATTAAAATAGTATAATTGTCCTCGGTTAATTTCTTAACTCCAGAAATTTCTTTATTAATGTGTTGCAGAGCGTCATTAATCATCTCGGTAATTTTGCTGTGTACAAACTTACTATATTCAGTCCACTGATTCTCCATAAAAGCAATGTGTGACTTTTTAATGTCTTTCATACATTTATCGATATTTTCGTCTACATAGTTACGAGTTACACCATCTTTTTGATTTATTGGTTCACCAATGTTCAGTAAACGCTTATTTTGCATATCAAATTGATTATCTGCGGTAAGCTTAAAACCAATACCTGGAGGTCCATGTACGATAATCGATTTATTATTATTACTTCTTCGTCTACCGAACTTGTCAATTGTGTTGTTTACAACAGCCATTTCTCTTTACGTCTGACCCCGTTTAAGCATTTCACAATATTTTATACTAATTAAATAAGTGTGAAATGAATTTTAACTTCACTAATAGATTATCCTTTCTTCCCTCATTTCTTCCAATAAACTGACTATTTCGTTATTGACACCATTGTTACCAACCATTTTTGAGCTATAGAGCAGGCGTAGGCGGTCCACCAGTTCTTTCGGTTTATTCCAATATACATAGTCAACACCTCTATTATTGTATAATTTATTAATAGGAACACCTAAGCCAGTTTTAGATCTCGTCACAACTGTAGAAGATACCAATGGTTCTATAATATTAGTGAATTTCTTCCATTTAGCTTTATTCAAACCCTGTTTCATATCATAATTTTTATAACATGCTTTTGTCTGTTTTAAAATCCCCCCATATAATTGACACTCTTTGTCGCCAATAATAGCCTCATTACTACGCGAAATTTGTGGTTGTTTCATAAATATCATATCATATAACTTAGGACTGCCAGAATACGTCCCCACCTTCTTAGTTCCACGCCACAATGTGATATTTCCATTAGAAAAGCGTATTTCAGCATTACCCATTTGTAGTTTTTCTGTATGGGGGACTAAACGTACACCGTATATAGTATCATACCTAGCATTGTCGAATTTCAGATTTTCTAAATGTGTTTGCACTATATCACATTTTCCTTCTGCGCCACTAATAGAACTTTCTGAACATGGAGTGCTCATTAACGACGATCCCGGTGGTGTTTCCAAAAAATATTGTTGACTTGCATTTTTGTCACCATCTTCATCACTAGTTTCAGGTGTTGCTTTAAATGTACTAGTACTAGCTCTTGCACTTTCTATCGGTTGTGTTGGTTTCTGAGGTTGTGTTAGCGATTGGTTATGTGAAGCAGATGATATAACCTTTAATGGTTTTGTTATGGGTTCATAAATTTTTTCGAGTGTTAACTGATTCTCAACGTTTCTTCTCTTCACAGAGTTGAATTTTTTGCACACTGAATCGGTGGCCTCAATCAATTCACGTTTCAGTCTTATTTCTTCTCTCATGTTTCTACCTATAGCACTACTGAGTTTATTCTCACCATTGTCATTCATGTCTAATAAATGCAGCCTCACTGCTGAAGTTATCCCGATGCTATCTGTAGACCAATTAAAATTTTAATTACAATACTTCATGGATATATGAAACTATCAAGTCCTTTGCGATATCTCCCTTCATTTGCTTCTCTATCCTTGTCAATTACAAGAAACCCATATTTGTCTTTCCAACACTCTGCACACATTTCTTGAAATTCTTTATAAGTCACATCCGGTGAGACATGGTCTGAGAAAATGTGGTGTAAATTCATATCATCCTGCTTAAAAATTGCTATGAAATTACTATTATCCCTTACCAACTGTTTAGGGACGCGGGAATACGTTTGTGCCAAATAGAAACAATCTACATGTTTATGACGCCCCATTGAGAAGTATGCTCGAATAACATCTTGCTTTTCACATATAACATCATCAAATATAAATATAGACTCAGGCTCAGCGTCGGATGGTTGCACTATTTCCGCATTGTTACTGAAGGTGTAATATCCTAGCCCCGTAATCGGTGCTAATATATCGCGTAAATATTCATACTTGGGTTGATGTAAGGACTTTGAATATAAGTAAATGTTTGAAAAACGTAGCCCAAGTGGATGAGTAAGCAAAGTTATTAGTAAATTTGTTTTGCCACAACCACTTGGACCTATTAAGAGTCCGCGAATAGTTGAGGGAAGTAGCGGGCCATGGCGTGATTCGACTTGTAGTCCACACCCTACTTTTTCATCTAAATTATCTACAGCAAGTTTCTGTTTCTGCTTCACAATGCGCATCGTAGCACGGATGGATACTATATAAATAGATGTACGTATTGTGATTGTTATTTAAATGGTGTCAACCGAGAAGCACACACGTGAAAGTCGTCGTGGTTTAAAGATTGGTAAGGGGGTAGTCAATTCTCTAATAAATAAGCTCCCATTTGAACTACACTTACCGGGAGGTTACCAGTATTGTGGTCCAGGCACCAAATTACAAAAAAGATTAGCCCGAGGTGATCCAGGCATAAACAAACTCGATGCTGCATGCAAGCAGCACGATATTGCATACGATCAAAACACCAGTAATTTAGCAGCCCGACACAAAGCAGACTATCAACTTGAACAAGCTGCCTGGAAACGAGCTAAATCAAAAGACGTAAGTTTCAAAGAAAAGGCCGCCGCGTGGTTAGTTACACCTATAATGAAGGGAAAGCAACGTCTTGGTATGGGTTGTACGTCAACAACACCCCGTACTACAAAGAAACGTATAATTAAAAAGAAAAACAAGAAAAAAACTAGAAATATAGCTTTTGGTGCTGGAATAGTACGTAAAGTACGTGATGACATACGTAAAGCCGGTGGTAAACGAAAAATCGCTAAGGACACAAAAAAAGTTACGCAAATTGCGCTTCAAGCAGCACGACGACACATGAGAGCAGCTGGTGGAAAACGTAATATTCGTACACCTAGGATAATACCAATACCGAAAGTGGGTGGAATTCTACCATTAATACCCATTTTTGCTGGATTATCAGCTTTGGGTAGTTTAGCTGGCACTGCTGCTGGTATAGCTAAAGCTGTAAATGATGTTAAAACGAGTAGAGAGGAATTAGCTGAAAAAAATCGCCATAATAAGCAGATGGAGGCGATTTCTATAGGAAAAAGTGGTAAAGGGCTATATTTAAAACCATATCGCAAAGGACTAGGACTTTATCTAAAACCACAAAGTTCAAAAAACTTCTAGATGCTCTACCCCGAAAACCTCTCACTAATATCGATCTTAAATATTATGCAGAGAAGATGAAAGTGCCCTATTTTCGGGGGATATTTATGCGGGACACTCTACCATATTCTGGACCACGTCATAATGAGTCGGCCATCATAAATCTAGACAGTATAAATGGCCCTGGAACACACTGGGTTGCATTTAAAAAACGTGGTAGTTTAGTCACATATTTCGATAGTTTTGGTGATTTACCCCCACCGACAGAATTAGTTTTATATCTGCGCAGAGGTTCAAAGTCGACCGACAAAATTTACTATAACTATGAACGCCAACAAAATTTTAACACAGTGTGGTGTGGTCATTTGTGTTTGAAGTTTCTCACTACAAAATAAATACAAACGCTTGTGAAATAACATCTGCAGACCTTGAAATGGATCGGGAAAGCATCAAGCAGATGGGTCAATCACTAATCGCATTCTCCCGTTTACGCAGTCTATTGAAGATGAGCAAACAACAACTGGCAAATATGCCTAAAGAAGTAATGATTGGATGTGCTGCACATGAAATTGCATTAGTATGGGACAAACTACCCCGGCATCTCCAGAATGATATTGATATTTTAAAATATCAATACTGTCAGGAACATTATCATGATGATGATGATGATGGCGGTGGTAGCAGTGTTGATGTTAATGATGGGCCGCCGCCTCGAAGAATATTTTGCTGCTACTGTAAAGTGCGCGATGTCAATGTTGCATCAAGTAATGAGATACAAACGTCTCCGTCATCCAGCAAAAAACGAAGATTACACCACGATTATTGCTGTAGTTCACAATAAATTCATGAGAGAACACTAAATATCATCAGTCATGTCGTATACGTTCACTCTATCAAACCGATCTAGTGTGCTCAGTGCTGAGTTTTATCCTCCCATTGAATTAGATACTAATAGTCGATATGGGTTAGGATTAACAGGATTCTATTCTTACAATTCTATATTCAATGTGGACGAAACCAACAATCGTTTTTGTTATCGAATTGGACCAAAAGTAGCCCCCACACTTATCCACATACCTTGCGGAGCCTATGAAATTGAAGAGATATATCGTGCAATACTGAAAGCTATGCCCGGTGATAAGAAAGAGGAAAAAGAAAAACTATTTCGACTGCGAGCGAACAACAATACGCTAAAGTGTGAGATTTGGTCAAAATATGGAATTGACTTTACACAAGCAAACTCTATTGGTAATTTATTGGGATTTGAATCGACTTATTTGCATCCAAACACTAATCATGAATCAACATTACCTGTTGATATTATGAAAGTAAGGATGATACGTGTAGATTGCAACATTATCTCTGGAGCATATCTGAATACCCTTAAATCCCATACCCTTTTCGAGTTCGACATAGATGTTGAACCAGGTTACAAACTTACCAGAGAGCCAGCGAACGTCATATATTTGCCTGTTAGACCTGAAGGACGTCAGTTTATCGACAACATTACACTACGCATATTGGATGATAATGGAGATTTAATCAATTTTCGTGGTGAGAAGATTATCGTAAAGCTAGAATTGAAACAGTTTTAAAATCGCAAACACAATGGGTTTCCGATATAATCAACAACGATTAGCACACAATCGTTTCAATGTGATTGACGATAAAAAGACTAATGACTGCGGAAATCGACTCATTCAACGTGTAGAGCTTAAACGGTTAAGACATAACCTGCCAGCTAAAGACCGTGCATTTCTTCGATCCATCGGATTGAAACTGAGAGAAAAATAGTTAATAATGGTGACTTTTACATCTAGTGAAAAACTTGAGGTGTTCGAGGAACCTGTATTCGATCAGTCACTCGTTAGCTTACATGAGCATACATATAAACCACACGGTTCACCATATTATAGAAACTCTGATGAAGTACGCATTCCTGTCAATTTTCAGGACTTAATACTTGACATTACAGAGAGTTACATTTATATAGAAGGAAAATTTACCCCTAGTGATGTTACCAAGAAGTGTTATCTATCTAACAATGCGCTGGCTTTTCTCTTCGAAGAAATAAGATATGAAATGGGTGGTGAACAGGTCGCTGTCGTTAGGAAGCCTGGCATCACTACTACAATGAAAACTAGGGTGTCATATGGACAAACATCCCTCCCATCGCTACTAACTATAGGTTGGGGTCTCACCGAGAAAAAACAGGATATTTTAGATACTACCAGCCACGTTTTCAGCGGTAAACTCCCTCTTAAGTACCTCATGGGTTTTGCAGAAGATTATACCAAAGGTATTTTAAATACAAAACAGGAATTAATTTTAATTATAGCACGTTCCTTTAAAGACTCTTACATTGGAGAAGTTGATGCACAGTTAGAAATTAACAAAATCGAATGGAAGATAAGACATATTGTGCCTGAAGTTAGACAAAAGGTTAAACTATTAAAGAAAATTGATACGAGCAGTAATAATGCTAAAGTTAAAATGGCTTACCGTATGTGGGATCTCTATGAGCTACCCACTCTACGTGATACTGCTTCTGATATATGGGCTGTTAAAACCACTAACAGTCTTGAGAGACCTCGATACATCATTATCGGATTTCAAAACAATGGCAACTCTAGTGACAGAACCAAGGACGCTGCAAGTTTTATACATGCAGATATAAATAATATTCGGCTATATTTAAATGCCGAAGTATTTCCATATGAACGTTGGAATTTAAATTTCGATAAGAAACTCGACTCTGCAGCCTACTACGCCTATGAAAATTTCCAACGTAGTTATTACGATAAAGATATGAGTGAACCTATGATGGACCTTGGCGAATTCAGAAAAAATCCATTGTTTGTTATTGATTGCTCACACCAACCAGATGCAATGAAATCATCCACCGTCGATATAAAAATTGAATTTGAGACACGGAAGACGAAGTTTCCCGAACAAACTCGAGTATATGCACTTATACTTCACGATGCGTATTTAAGTTATAGCGCATTAGATGGTTCAGTTCAGTGTGGCATTGCTGGTGCTAAGTAACGAATACCTATTACCATGACGTCATTAGGTAGCCAATTTCCTACTTTGATAGTTGACTTGCAGGGGTTTCAATATAAAACAAATGATTTTACCGTTAAAGAATTAGCTGTTCTATGTTGTAACACTAATCAGCAAGCACACTATTTCTTCAAACCACCAAATCCTTTCTCATCACTAACCCAAGGTGAACAGACTCACTACCGATGGTTAGAAAACAACTACCATGGGGGCATAAAATGGAGTGATGGATATATTCAACTGTCAGAATTCCCACTAATACTTCATCGACTTTGTCAAAACGCAGTTAATAATTTTCGACGCAATGTATTGTCAGAGGATGTTATAATTGTATGCAAAGGCAAATTAAAGAAAAATGTTCTACAGCATCATCTAAAATGGAATAGAGTTATAGATCTAGATGACTTCTCACCCTGCATACCCAATCTAAAATCGTTAAAGGTACCAAGATGTATGGAACACACCCAACCAAAATATAGTCACTGCTCTCTTGCAAACGTTCACTTTCTTAACAAATGTATTATAGATTTAAATATAGAGTTAAAATAAATATCTTTAAATATGTTTATATTTAGGATTAATAATTAATATTTTTTAATGTATGTCACCAAAAATAATTATAAATAAATTAATGTATAATCTAATAATGTGTTTCATTTATTTCAATTTTAATTTTAAAAATAAAAACAACTATATTTCCATAATAATAATTTTATTACACCATTTACATATTAATATTATTAACAGAAGAATTACAATAAGTGAGTTGAGTTGAGTTGAGTTGTCTTCATCCTGTTCTTCATCAGATTGGTCGAGTTGATACTTTTCAATAATTTTCTTAGGTAAGTATTTTTCTATGTCACATAGGAAATGTTTTAAATTTATTTCCACTAGTTGCTCACAGAATTCTTCTAAATTCACAATACCACGAGAGAATTTACCACATAGTTGTGCACCTCTGTAATACCTCTCAGAATCCTCATTAAGCTGTTTAACTTTTTCAGCATCGAAGCAGTAATTCAGATCATAATTTATTGCATGGAGTCTATCCATACTTAAGTCGCCTAGTACAGAAGATAGTCTTTCAATTGCCGAATTAATGTCTTCTGCCCTTACCCAACGTTCTGCTGAATATTGCATCCACATTCTTGCCAGTTATAGTGAGGCTAGAAATTACATAAATAAAATTAGAACAAGTTATCAAATATGTGATAAAACTACTTACATCTCTACTACTATTGTAGTGTATTTGTAATATTTCAGTCTAAGTTATACTTTCACTATACCTTATTTATTGGTCTGATAATTTAAAGTATACAAATATTTTAAATAGTTTAAATCACGCAATAATTTCGAATTTTATTAGTGACCTTGATTTGGCACCGGTATAAATGGGTGAATTCTCTCCTAAATAAATCAACGCATATTAACCACTAGACGAATTTATTTCTTCTATAAAAGTTATATTTAATAGTTCAGCAATACGTTTAGGCAAAAATGATTTAAAGGTAGTACTTGTACTTTCATCAAATAAATGTACTAATATCGATTTTCCAAAACGTGTATTAAGCATTAACATTTTTTTAATGGCGTAAACCTTATTTAAAATTAACGATGAAATAGGTTTTTGGTCTAAAACTTCAGTATCTTTAATAATAAGTTCATTAAGGGCTAATAAATCGATATTGGTAGTCATATTTAAGTAGTTGAGTACAGTGAAAGAATTACTAACCAAGAAATATTACAGAACTTTGCTTACTTAAAATATGCTCACTTATTAACTGTAGGTGAACCAGACTAAATATGATTTTGTTCTAATAGTCCGTGCTTTTTTTATAGAAAAAGTATACTACGTCACAAAATATAGAACCCCACCACATTTTACTGTGTACGTATTGAACTAATGTAATTTTAGAGGTCAAGTTGCGTGGCAAGGAGGAAGCTCGGTCCTTGCATTCTCTAATAGTGTTAGCCAAGGCCAAGGTCACCGCAAGTGATCGTTCTGGGTAACAGCAACACTGCGCCCTTGAAGTCGAAACGCACTGCGGCCGTCCAAGGTCAAGGTCACGGTATATGCTAAGCGAACCTACGGTGCCACCGTGGCCTTGAAGGAACGGGCCGCAGGTGCGCGGTCAAGGTCAAGGTCAGTGGTGGGGGGAGACCGACCTACGGCTAACTTCCTCTACTCAGGTCACTAAACGTTTGAAAATCGAATTTATTTACTTAGAGACTAACTCTCGCGAAATAATGAAAGACAAATTTTAGGGAAAAGAGAAAAATAAGAAAATGCTCCCCAGAGAGCGCTGCGGGACCGTCCGTTTAACCACCGCGTAGGATGCGGTGATCAGACGAGGTAGGTTTTTTAGCAAGAGTATATATAAAACTTAATCTAACTCCATTTATACAAAATAAATGAAATTAGGTAATTTCTCATCTTCTTACTCAATTTATTAGTCAATTATATGAGAACCTGGATGGTAATAAAAAAACTTTAAGTCTTTTTATGGACTTTGACTTAGTCAACCACACCTTACTTAAGGAAAAATTTAATGCTTATGGATTGCGAGGAAAGATAAGTGATTGGCTGGCATTCTACTTGTATAATAGAATATAAATTATAGACATAAATGGTACCTATTCCAATGAGTCATATGTTAATGTCGGAGTCCCCCAGGGTTCTATTCTGGGTCCCCTCTTATTCTTGATATTTGTTAATGATCTTCCTGAAATAACAAACTCTGTAAATAACTTAATTATATTTGCCGATGATAACTCTTATTTGTGTGAAGATTTAACCCTGGTAGATGCCGTTGCTAAATTACAAATGATGATTAATAAATTCGTAGATTAGTTTAATAGGAATTAGTTATGTCTAAACACTTCTAGACAGTTTTCATAAATTTTACACCAAGAGATAGGTATCATTAACGAAAGTCAATTAGTAAGAATCGATGGTTCAAGTCAATAGCACAAAATTTCTTGGAATTCTGGGAATTCTGGAAACTGGGAATTGCACACATTTTTTTGTAATAAACTTTCATCGTTATGTTTCGCCGTCTTTAGATTAAGAAATATTACTGATAAGGATATTCTTCACCAATTCTATCGTGCACAATTTGTTTCACGACTGCGTTATGGAATTTTATTCTGCTGGGCATCAAGCCATTTAAACAGAGTATTTAAAATACAAAAAATCATACGGAATATAGTAGGTATATCAAGTCGAATAGAGAATTGAAATTAAAGACATAATGAAACAAGACGTATGTGTAACATACATATTACATGTTATCCACAATCTATAAATAAATAGGTGTAGTGACACTTAACTATTATTAGCTGTGAAAGTTATGGTAAAAGCATTAATAATTTCCGAAATTGTACTATAATTGATATTACAAACATGATATTTTATTGAAGTTATTGCACATAACATGTAGTGGGGATCTAAGAAGAACATTAGTTCTAGATGTCTCGCAATAGAACGTATGAGTTTGACGTGAGGTTATTTATTTATTTATTTATTTATTTATTTATTTATTTATTTATTTATTTATTTATTTATTTATTTAAAATACACTGTTCAACAGGTAAACGCCCAATTACAGAACAGGGAATACAGAAAAAATACATATAACTAAAACTAAACTAATACATACAGTTAAAATATAAGACATACACAATATGATTGTAACATATAAGAGATATAGTACGTAATACATATAAACCATGAAAAATTATATATTATAATATTATCTTTGATACACTAATGTTTAAAATATGACTTGATGTCATTAAGGCTGCAGTGAAAAATATCTATGCGGCTACAGTGTTTGTTGTAGTTGCCACAAATTAAATAAAAAGGAGAATTTTTTAAGGTATTAGTCCGCGCCGTTGGTATATAAAAAGTTAGTTCCTGTCTAGAAGCTAGCCTGGGAACAATAAAGTTTAACTTCCCTACTATTTCCTGACAATCCAAAATATTATGAATGATCTTGTATAAAAAAACTTGCGAAAGGTATTGCCTCCTGTCATCAAGACTAACCATACCAAAAGTATCGAGTAAGCGTTGTTGAGGGTAGCCAATAGGAGGATATGTTTCATTGGTTTTAAAAAACAGTAGTTTTAGAAATCTTCGTTGCACATTTTCTAAATTGTTAATATGTATATCATAATAGGGATACCAAGCAAGGGACGCGTATTCTAGCTTAGACCTCACGAAACAACAGTATAATGTTTGTAGAGTGCTTATGTTCGCAAATTCACGGCTACTGCGCACTATGAAACCAAGTGTTTTAAATGCATTACCAACAGTGTTTTCAATGTGGACATTGAATGTTAACTTCGGATCAAAAATTACACCTAAGTCACGGTAAGTATCAGGTCTTTGTATGGCGGTATTGTCAAGATCGTAGTTAAACACATGGGGAGTTGATTTACGCGTAAACGACATAACATTACATTTACTGGCATTTAATGGCAATTTGTTGTTTAGGCACCACTGTGATAGTCTGTCAAGGTTATGCTGTAGGCGGTAGCAGTCTTCAACACTCGTTATCTCTGTAAAGATCTTTAAATCATCCGCATATAGCAAACAACAAACATCTAAAATATCCACTATATCATTAATAAAAACATTAAATAGTAAGGGACCTAGCGCCGAGCCCTGAGGGACACCTGATGACGCCAAGAATTCGACAGACTTAACTCCATTATACGCGACATATTGTATTCGATTTGACAGATAAGATCTAAATAACTGTAGCAGTGAATAAGACAAACCTATATCATGTAACTTTCGAAATAGAATATTATGGTTAAGCCTGTCGAAAGCCTTCGAGGAACATGAAAGGGAAACATACCTAGAGGCTCCCAATTGTCCAATTTGCTGTGACATAGGTTATATAACATTTTGAGACTATTTATTGGACGCCGCAATTCCAAATAATTGAGATTGAATTTTTCAAGTAAAAGGGAGTGTTGGTAGCCTCTTTCTGGGTAAATACCATCAATTTTGAAGGATAAAAACTTCACAAACAATCTCTGTACACTTTCGATGGTTTTATAACAAGTATAGTGCGGTTCAAATGTGCTTTTAGAGGGCGGAATATTAAACATAATATTTTTAGTCGTAAACTCCTCTATAAATCCTTATTTTACTATAAGGAACCTAATCAGACTGCAACCAACAGCTACTCTCCGGGCTATGTGCCCCGCCGAGCGCTGAATTACAAGTTACAAGCCTGGCGCGTTAAGTGTAATAATTGCATATTACCATCAAAACGCTAATGCTTCGATTGCAACAAACACCAGCCGAAAGACTGATCCTACTTAAAGGAGCTCCTTTAAGTAGGATCAGTCTTTCGGCTGGTGTTTGTTGCTCGGCGGGGCACATAGCCCGGAGAGTAGCTGTTGGTTGCAGTCTGATTAGGTTCCTTATAGTAAAATAAGGATTTATAGAGGAGTTTACGACTAAAAATATTATGTTTAAGTATAGTGCGGGTACCAGACTATCGAGCAGTATTCAAGTTTGGATCATACGTAGGAATAGTAGAGTGTTTTTAAAGCAAACTCATTAGAGAACGAGTGACAGTTTCTAACCATAAAACCTAGCATTTTCAAGGCAGATGATGTTACTTGTGCCACGCGGTTCGAGAAAGTAAATTTCTGGTCAAATATTACCCCTAAATCTTTTATTGTTGCAGAACGTTCAAGTACTTGCGAATTTAAGGAGTAGTCAAATACAACTCGATTAGATTTCCTTGTATAAGAAACAACTTTACATTTTGATGCATTCAAATGAAGATTGTTTTGGTTGCACCAGTTTTCTACTATTCCTAGTTGTACTAGAACGTTTTCACAATCATCTATGCTGCTTATTTCTGCGAATATCTTCAAATCATAAGTAAACAGTAGTTTGTCACATTGTACTATGTTTATGATATCATTTATAAGCAACAGAAAAAGCAGTGGTTAGAGATTAGAACTTTGAGGTACACCTGAAGTTTCAGATTCATATCCATAATACATTACGTATTGTTGTCTGTTATATAGATATGACCTCAAAAATGCTATAAAATGGCAACTGAACCCGAACATATTTAATTTACCTAATAGAAACTCGTAGTCAATCCGATCGAATGCCTTCGAGAAATCAGTATATATCACATCTACCTGACCTTGTGAATCAAGTATTTTTGATATAAATTAAATTATCAAACATAAGTTAGAAGCAGTGGATCGCATTTGCATAAAGTCATGTTGAGAGGGTGATATTAAAAATTTTACAGAGGGATAGATGCGAGCATACAGTGACAAGTACTTCAATGGCAGTGCAATGTAACAGAATAGTCGAAATGAACTATTAATAATGGTCGTTGACTTTGCACGACACTTAAATCTACTCTGGTAGCTTTCTTTGGTTATTATCGCTAACTACATAAGAATTAACAGATGTATACGGGGGTATTCTTATGACTTTATCCAATTTTTCTCAGTAAAAGGCTAAAATAACCGTAACAAACTTTTTCCTATATTCACTTGTTTTATGTGCAAATGGAATAATTATTTATGATCGGCATAACATTTTCAATCGCCAACTTCTCAAAAATCGTCAAAGATAGATAAAGGATGTACTACATGTTTCGTACTTAAAATTTCATGAGAACCTAATCTAAATTTGGAATAGTATACAGGGTGTTGCATTAATAATAACAAACTTTATACTGTTTTCGGATATGAAAATCAGATATCAGAGCGATCAAAATGTGCACCTGAGTTAATCATACAACTTACCAAAATTATAAATCGATTTTTTTTTACAAGAAACCTATAAGCTAGCTAGTAATATCGTAGGCACCCGGTATACTGTTGTTCCAATTCTGATCACGCTAGTGTATATTTATTGTCTGGAAAAACATTTGATTAAAATTATTGAAATTATTTGAAAAACTAAAATGAGACGAAACTTCATCAAATCTCGACTATAGTAAACCTTCCAGAATTACGGTGCAGATAAAAAAGAGAATAAAAACTTTACGAGCTTATTATTAACGCACGTGAACCACTCGGTATGGTCAAGCCGTCATACATTAAAATCCAATAAAGGTAAGTGATTCAACTCGCGGGTGAAATAGTACAGATAACGGTATTTTAATGAGGTCATAAGGTTTTTATCACGTTTATTATCTAAACGAAAAAATTGCAAAGGATTATACCTCATGTCTCAATAAATAAATATTCCCGTATACTCTCAATGAATCACAAAATATTTGAAAATTTGTATGAATTTTTTTTTATTTCTCTCTGAAATCCTCAGAATGGTATAGTCCGGGAGCCCACGGATTTTATGCGAGATTATGAGCACGCACGACGTATAGTGAGTTTGCCATTAACAATAAGTATGAAGCATTTCCACTGGTCCGGGAGTCGTACGCGGGTGCATTTTTGCACAATATCGTTATCAACATGTAGAAATACCGGTTCAAATGCGAAAAATGAGCACCTATGAAACTTTGACAGTATGTAGTTTATGAATAATTAACAAAGAAAAACCATCTCTTACACCTGGCAGGTGGTGCAAAATGGATCTTACACGCTGCTGATTAGGTAAAATTTCCTGGAAAATTGCAAAATCTGAGCACCAATAAAATCGACGTTTTTTTAAAGTGTAGAAGGTTACACCAACAGAAAAATGATTTCTTACGGCTAAACCATGGAGCAAAGTACTTCTTACGCGTGTTCGAAACTAAAAATCACGTTAACATCGCCCCGGTTTTGACCGCATCAGCGATCAATTTTTCGTTTGTTAAAGTCAACAAAATAATATTATGTCATAAATAAGTCGAGGCAGATATTTTGCAAACAATATCAATTAATATGTTTTGTAAAAATTATATTTATGAATAATATAAGCTATCCCGACACTAATAAAATATACAATCATCTCACAGATCTCAGAAATCCCAGTAAATATTTTAAGGAGCAAAACACATATGATTTTCAAGTTACGTAATTTCAATCAATGAAAAGCAGATTAACAAAAGAAGCAGATACCAAAAAAAGAAAAATTAAAGAATCAGCAATAATCTTATTAAATGAAGATAAGTGCGTATCGAATTGTTCTGTGGATATTTGTACAACCTGGCTACCAATGTTAAAAGAAGAACTTACCAAACTCAACATTATATAAAAGAAAATATCATCAGTTCTGTGTTCTGTGTAAGTAGTAAGTATCTATGGAAATAAGAGAAACAGAATCTTAAAGCTGTGTATTTGACATAGACAGCAAAATAAGAGTTCTTCCAAAAAAGCTTTGAAAACGGAAAGAGACTACTTTCCAAAACGTCAGCATAATACATTATTTCTGTGTTTATTCCGATTTATATTATTTGCAAAACATAACTTCTGACTATTCCTTTGACGTAAACGTCACGGGCGCAGAGGCTTTTTACCAATAACACCACACAGGTAATTACGATCCCCTTTATCCCGGAAGGCTCTAGAAGAGCCTTGTGTGAGAAGGAGCTACACATTTAGAGACAAGGGACACACACCCAATATCCGTGTATAGTGGAAAAATCCCTCTCACAGTATTTTCCACTGCCACGACCGGGGATGGAACCCGGAACTTTTGGGTGAGAGGCAAGTGCGCTCACCTCTCGACCACCAGTCATACGTTTCTATTCTATTATTTTGTAGATTCGGTGATTTGTTTTTGAAGTGAATAATAATAATACATGTGGTAGAAAACCCAAATAATAAGAAAGAATATTCGTAGAATGCCACAAATAACTTTCAGACAATATTCAATTAATGTCGACTAAAAATTTGTCAGAATTATCGGACTCGCTAATGTAAGAGATACTGTCCTTTTAGTAATTTTCAGTGGTGTGCTCATCAAGTTTATTACCTAAAAAAAAATTAATAAACAATGAATTACTATCAATGAATAATTTTCAATCAATAATTCGTAATAAAGTGTGTACCCTCATTTAAGCTGCTATCAGCCTCCACGGTGATTGGTAATTGATCTTCTGTAAACCACCGGAAGCAGCATTGGTAGTCCTGCAGTACCCAACCGAAATATTCCCAAGAGATATTTGGAGCTTTGGCCTTATGTGCATTCCTTCATATGGTTGCAATACAGCCCGGAAAAATGAAAGAACCAAGCAAACGTCGCTTCCAACAGCAGCACACAATTTATTGGTATAAACGAAGCGTTGGTGGCTTCCTATCCCAACGAGCATGTGAATATTAATCCCGTCTTATACATGGCACATGTTGCCGAGTAAAATGATCATAACGTCTCTAAAAGATTATGGGCACGCGATTAGAGGTGTTGCCAAAACTCAACCGTTTGTTATCCGCAGTAGAGAACAGAGACGCAAAACCGAGTTCTCTGCATTATTAAAAAACGTGTACTTTAAAGAAGCGCTGATACGATTTTTAATTGACCAATTCTGTAGATGTCGCTGCTACCTGGACACAAATTAAAGACAGTTTAAAAAGTGCGAGTGAGGAAATTCTTGGCACTGCAGCAAGTAAAAAACAGGAGGACTGGTTCAATGATAATGCAGCTCTTATACAAGAACTTCTTAACCGCAAACATACTGCCTTCCAAAACGCTATCAACCACCCCAATGACCCATCAAAAGCAGAAGCTTTTACCCAATCTAAGTATGAAACGCAACGCGAAATCAGAAGAATAAAGAACGAGTGGTGGGCAAGCAAGGCCATAGAAATTCAAGGGTACGCCGATTCACACGACTACAGGAATTTCTTTCAAGGAGTAAAAGCAGTGTACGGCCCCAGTCGGAAAAATATGTGCCCTATTAAAGATTTAAATGGAAATCTCCTCAAAGAAGACCAGGAAATAAGAGCCCGATGGAAAGAACACTACTCTAACATTCTTAACCAGCAAAGTCAAGCCGATCACGATATTATAAATCTTATCCCTCAATATGACACCTTCGAGGACTTAGATAAACCACTAACAACGGAAGAGATCTTAACCGCCATTGGGCAGCTAAAAAATAACAAATCTCCCGGCGCCGACTCCCTCCCAGCTGAGATCTTTAAAGCTGTGTCGTCAGAGCTCATACCCTACCTCAAAAAACTGTTTGATGTCGTGTGGGAAAGTGGTCAAGCTCCGCAGGAGTTTCGTGATACACTTTTAATCAACCTCTTCAAAAACAAAGGGAGCGCTGCGGACTGTGGAAATTACAGGGGTATAGCTCTCCTGGCTGTTGGAGGGAAGATACTCACTAAAGCGATGGCAAATAGGCTAACACCTGTTATGGAAAAGTTACTTCCTGAAACACAGAGTGGCTTTAGACCAAACCGAGGCACATCGGATTTAATCTTCACACTTAAACAGCTTCAAGAAAAAGCACTCGAACATCAAGGAGAAATTCACATGGCCTTCATTGATTTAACCAAGGCGTTTGACTCGGTGGACAGGGAAGTGCTCTGGAAAATTATGTTCCGCTTAGGTATCCCTAGAAAATTTGTGGAAGTATGTCGCAGTCTACATACAAACAACAACGCCCAGGTTATGTATAATAATGAGGCAACCGAACCTTTCCAAACCCTCACTGGAGTTAGGCAGGGATGTGTCCTGGCACCCCTACTCTTTAATTTGTTTACCACTGCTCTAACAATTATTGTTGACAACAAACTGACAGTCAGAGGAATAGGTCTCAGATACCGTTTTGATGGCGGCCTCTTTAACATAGGGCGCTTTAGAGCTTTCACGAAGACACGCACACGATTCATTTGTGATCTCCAGTATGCGGATGACTGTGCACTTTTAGCCTCTACGCCGGAAGAGCTTCAAGAACTTTTAGATGTGTATGCCCAGAGCTATGATTCCTTGGGACTTAAAATCAACATTGGAAAGACTAAGATTATGTCAACTCCTCATCAAGTGAACCAAATAGACATTACACTTAACGGAAATTCTCTTGAAGTGGTGGATCAGTTCAATTACTTAGGCAACGTTGTTAATGACAAAGCAAACATGGACAGCGAGATTCGCAATAGAATTAACGCTGCATCTAGAGCACTCTGGGGACTTAGAGAGAGAGTATTTGACAACCACGACCTTGCTTTGTCAACGAAAATGGCTGTCTACAGAGCAGTTGTCATTCCAACACTACTATATGGATGTGAAAGCTGGGTCACTTACCGTCGTCATGTGAAAGAATTAGAACGTTTTCAGCAAAGACACCTCAGAAGTATGATGAAAATCCGTTGGTTCCATCACATATCAAACGTGGAAGTACTCAGGAGAGCAAACAGCCTTCCAATTGAGGTGCTTATTTCAAGAGCACGCCTAAGATGGGCAGGTCACGTTCATCGTATGCATGATAACCGCCTTCCTAAATGCACACTTTATGGTGAATTGCTAAGCGGTAGAAGAAGGCGTGGCGGTCAACGAAAGAGGTTCAAAGACGGTCTCCATGAAAATCTAAAGTCCTGCGGTATTGCAGACGAGCAATGGGAACAACTTGCAGCGGACAGAACCGAATGGCGAGGGGTTGTGGCCAGCTATCAAGGAAATGTTGCTGCAAGAAGGCCGAATCCAAGACCTAACCAGGTCTATGTTTGTCCTGACTGCGGTCGACATGTGCTCTCCCGAATTGGCCTCTATAGCCATAGTCGTGTGCACCGTAGATGAATGGGAATTACAATAGACTACACCTTTTACTTGTTTTTATTGTACACAATTTATCGACTGTAACATTTTTTATACTCGGACTCGAGTAACGGCTAATAATAATAAGGAAGTCATCGGTGACAAAAAGATTTATGTAAATTTCGATAAATGTTACCAAGTATCAAATTGTAAAATTTGTGTAAATATTAATGAAGAGCTATCGTGCCCCGAACATGAAGAGGCAGACACGAAGATGATTTTTCACACATGCAAAATACCTGCTAACAACAACGTTACCATAAGATGTTCAGATACTTCCATTTTTCCGGGCTGTAATAGTAACCCCGCCTTCTTCCGAAAGGGTAAAAAGAGGCCTTTAGTGATTTTAAGGAAAAAATCCCGAAATTTTAGAAAGTGTTAATATCACAGTCACGCATGAGCTCAATATTGCAGAAGAATTTATTTGTAAAATGTACAGTTTTAATAACGAATTTTTATTCGACATTGATTGAAATTACATAACTTGAAAATCATATATGTTTTGCTCCTTAAAATATTTACTGGGATTTCTGAGATCTGTGAGATGATTGTATATTTTATTAGTATCGGGATAGCTTATATTATTCATAAATATAATTTTTACGAAACTTATTAATTGATATTGTTTGCAAAATACCTGCCTCGACTTATTTATGACATAAGATTATTTTTATTGACTTTATCAAACGAAAAAATGATCGCTGATGCGGTCAAAACGCGGTGCGACGCGAACGTGATTTCTAGTTTCTAACACGCGTAAGAAGTACTTTGCACCATGGTCCAGCCGTAAGAAATTATTTTTCTGTTCGTATACCTTCTACACTTTAAAGAAACATCGATTTTATTAGTGCTCAGATTTTGTAATTTTTCGGGAAATTTTACCTAATCAGCAGCGTATAAGAACCATTTTGCACCACCTGCCAGGTGTAAGAAATGGTTTTCTTTGTTAATTATTCATAAACTACATGCTGTCAAAGTTTCATAGGTGCCCATTTTTCGCATTTGAACCGGTATTTCTACATGTTGATAACGATATCGTGCAAAAACGCACACGCGCGCGACTCCCGGACCGGTGCCAATGTGTCATACTTATTGTTAATAACTAATCTCACTATATGTCGTACGTGCTCATTTCTTACATATTTTTGACTGCGGGCTTCCGGAATAGTACATATATCATTTGTAGTAAAAAATAAAAATATATATTTTTTTAAATCATTACTGACCTCTCCTTAGGAGGTTGCCATTACATAATCTTTTCATTGACTTTGCTTTATTAGCATACTAGCGAGATGAAAATTAGATCAACAGTACATGTAAATAATTTTCACATTAGATACTGAATGTACAAAAGTTATTTGTTAAATGCATTAAAAAAATTCAGTAATTGTTAGAGCAGAAATAACATATTATTTTTGAACATTAGAATCAGATTTGCTATGAAAGCATACAAATTAATTGTAATGATTTAATTATAAACTCAGGATTCCCATGCCACTTTGATTTGAGTCTAAACTTGGTTTATGTTTAATAATTATTGTCATATTCAAATAATACGTAATTTATCACAAGCATGGAAAATTTATTGTTATTATTAACAGATAATAATTTTATCCATAATTGAAAATCTATTAGCATATAAATCAGTTCCATAATGCATAGAGTAGTAATTGTACTGAAGTTATTGCCCAAATGGACGGCAATATAGGTTTGACGTAGTGTCGTGGTGAAATAAGTAATTTCGTTTAGGGCGTAGACAATACATCAACTGCCGATAGTACATGAGAATTCTTGTTATTACATGTTCTATCCAGGCTCATTTACAATTACAAAATCACAATGAAAACGATTATATTATTGATAAAATATGGAAAATATACAATACAAATATACATACAAATATACCAGAGAAATACATTTTTTAAAAATTATTGAAGCGAAATTTCCAAAGCATTAAAATATTACCTAGTTTTTCTACATTTATATCAATATTGTTCCTCCTGAACGCAAATACAAAAGTATTATGCAAAAAAATATTATTCACAAATAAAAATACTCATACACATCATTGTGCAGCGTGTGAAGAAATTACCAACTTCTCTGTATTTATTTGAATATTCTTATTCTGAATGTGCAATACGTAAAACATTAAGCAAACATGATTAACAAACAGTTTGAAATACAAACAGTGTGAGAACTACAGCGAGGAAAGTAAGAATACTAACAGTAATAGCCTATTTTTAAAACCTATAAATTAAACTGAAATTATTACCTTCCTAGATATCAATACCTAATATCCATTCTATCTCATAAACTAAATATGCTGGAACACGGAGAACAATAAAATTAATTCATTTTCAAAATAAATATACCAGAAATTAGATAATGCTTTAATAGATTAATTTTCATTTAATACAAGTCATAGATTTTTTTATTTCAGTTGTTTACCAAATACTATAAAAATATATTTAACTACAAATAAGCAAGAATTGCAAGTTAAAAGCAATCCTGGATATATTTTCTTTCATTTATTTAACGTCGGCCTATTTCCGGTCAGTGTGCATCGAGAGGTGACCGAGTGCAGAC
Organism: Leptura quadrifasciata; assembly: GCA_963675555.1. Classification (NCBI taxonomy): domain Eukaryota; kingdom Metazoa; phylum Arthropoda; class Insecta; order Coleoptera; family Cerambycidae; genus Leptura; species Leptura quadrifasciata. Next base: position 51,839,665 of record OY776678.1, read on the forward strand.
GTACCGAGCCAAGAAAGTGCACAGTGAAGTGGCAGCCCCACAGTTAGTGTCGTCGTCGACAGTTCTAAGAAGAGGAAGTACACACGTCTTTTTCAAGACGGTGTACTAAAAAGATAAATAAAGTCTCCCTCCTTTGGAGACACCATTTTTACTGTTACTAACCATAACTTTTCCCAATAATATTATAGGTATTCCCTTGCAGGACACCCACAGCGACGTTACCGTGGAGGACGGTAGCATGGATTACAGTGAAGACGAAACGTCCCAGAGCGGTAGCTCCCGAGGGGATACCCCAACCCCAAGGGATGACAGAAGGGACGATAAAGAGACGATAAAACGTCTCACAGAGGAAAACAAAACCCTCAGAAAGAAAATAGAGGAGCTCACCGAGAGGTTGGAGCTAATGCAGAGGGAGCAAAAGTCCCAGCACGAAGAACTTCTGCGTGCGATTGGAGGAGAATCGCAAACGCGGAAGCGGAAAAACCCACCCGCCACTAATACGGACTCCGACGAAGAGGCCCCTAAGGCGGCAAAGAAGGTGGCTGAAGAGCCCCTCAAGTGCCCCCCAGAGCCATCCAGACGAAGCAGATCGGGATCTAGAGCTCCCTAGCAGGAGGCTAACGTCCCCAGACAAAACGCCAGGACAGAGGAGACTGAGGCCCCTCAAACAAAAACAAGAAGCCAGCGCATACCGCCGGTAGTGCTGAGAAACAAGGAGACATGGACAACGGTGAGCCGTCGTCTAACCGAAACCGGCATTAACTTTAGCAAGGCTAAAGTTACCGCGGAGGGAATCTCCATCGAGCCCGCGACATCCGAAGATTATCGCAAGATGACTAGGATGTTCGCAAACGAGAAAAGGGAGTACCACACGTACACCCTGCCAGAGGAACGGCTGCTACGTGTAGTCATCAGGGGGGATCCCGAGCGGCGTTACTTGTACAGAGGTGGCAGAAGACCTCCAAGACCAAGGTTTCGCACCTACCGCAGTGCAACGGATGACGTCCAGACGGGCGAAACAGGAGGTGCCACTCGTACTTGTCCTAGTCCCACAGGACCAGGACAAGATACTCCAAGTCACGAGGTGCTGCTCTCTAGTCGTAAGGACAGAGAGACAGAGAGCCAAGGTAGCGGCATCCCAATGCCACCGCTGCCAGCGTTTCGGCCACGGACAATCCAGGTGTACCGCGCAGCCGAAATGCGTGAAGTGCGGCGAGGCACACCGGACGACTGACTGCAAGAAGAAGGCAGACGAACCGGCCAAGTGTGCGAACTGCCAAGGGGCCCACCCGGCCAGCTACAAGGGGTGTCCAAAATACCCAAGCAATCAGCCAGCGCCACTCAAAGGCCGGTACAGAGGCCGACGACGACCTCAACAAAGAAGGGCGGCGTAGCGCCAGGCACTAGCTACGCAAAAGTAGCCCAGAGCAAGGCAGGACAGAACACCGTCCCTGCCTCAAAACAACAAGCATCGCCAGAGGCCAAAAACCTCACAGCGGTGCTAGCACAGATGCAACAAATGTGCTCAGCGATGAGTGCATTTTTTGCTCAAATGCCAAACTTTACTAATCTGTAATGCCTTTACAGATTAAACCGGAATTCCTGCAGATGGCGGCCTGGAATGTAAACGGCCTGCAACAAAGGAGACTTGAAGTCGAAGAGCTCCTGACCAGGTACGATATAGACGTCATGGCACTGCAGGAAACCAAGATGACCCCGGCCAAGGAGATCAACTTCCCAGGATACCACACGTACAGGATGGACTGGGTAAACATACCTCGGCGACCCGCAAGAGGAGTGGCTCTACTCGTTAAAAAGACCATAGCCCACCATCCGACGGTACTACCTGAGCTAGAAAATATGAATGCCACCGCCTTAGTAGTGTCCACAGCACGAAACGGCGACGTCCAAGTGGTTTCATGTTATCAGCCACCCCACAGCACGCTAACCGAGGGGGATCTGGACGCAATTCTACCCGCTAGGACACAGCTCGTCGCAATTGGCGATTTTAACGCCAAATCCCAGCAATGGAACAGCGGCGTAACCAACACTCGAGGACGAGAACTGCTGTGGTTCCTGGGACAGCACGCCGGCGAACTGCTGGTGGTAGGACCAGTCCAGCCCACCTTTGACAACGGTAGAAACAGGCCAGACGTACTGGACATAGCCATCCTAAAGGAGATGACCCTCGAAGCGGAGATCTCCACCAGAACGGAGGGATCTACCGAGCACAACCCGATCTTCCTAACTCTAGGAGGACAGGCGGGTGACGACAACGCTACCTTCACGAAGCGACGAACGGACTGGGAATCGTACCGGCTGCACCTGCAGCAGTACATTGCACAAATTCCCAGGCTAGATACCGTGGGGGACGTTAAGAGGGCCGTCATTACCCTAGAGGAGCAGATCCTGGGAGCAATAAGGGCCAGCACGACAGAAACAGAAGTAAGAAGACACCCAGCACCGATGGCGAACCTACCAGAGGTCACCAGGCAGCTGACAAGGGATAGAAGAAGCGCCAAGAGACGGGCTCAGAGGACGAGGCTCCCCGCCGACAGAAGGGAGTATAACGTCCTCAGCCGAAGAGTGAAAGCCGCCCTCCAAGAACACCGTCAGGAGGGGTGGCAACGCCACCTTGAGTCACTCGATCCACAGGACAGAAGTATGTGGAATACCCAACGTGCCCTGCGAAACCGGAGGAAACCTATACCCCCGATTCACGGAGAGCGAGGGATCGTCTACACTAACCAGGAAAAAGCCGAGGCGTTTGCCGACAGCTTAGAACTGCAGTGTAGAGAGAACGAGCTCGATGACGAGGACGAGGACTGGGTGGACGATGTCGAGCGCAGAGTACGTAGGATCCACCGCCTGCCTGATGACGACCACATCCGCCCGACTACCCCCGAGGAAGTCAAGGAAATCCTTAGGAGCCTAAAGCCGAGAAAGGCTCCGGGATGTGACAAGATAGGAAACATCGCTCTCAAAAAGCTACCCAGGAAAGAAGTAGCGGCGCTAGTCAACATCGTAAACGCGATGTTAAGGTTACGGCATTTTCCAGCCAGGTGGAAAAAGGCCGACGTCATTATGATCCCTAAACCAGGGAAAGAACTAATTTTCCCGTCTTCTTACAGGCCCATCAGCCTCCTCCCAGCCATGAGCAAGGTTGCAGAACGGGTCATCTTGAAGAGGCTCACAGAAAAGACAGAAGAGCTGAATATCATCCCGGATGAACAGTTCGCGTACCGAACAGGACATTCCACCGAACTCCAAGTACTTCGCCTCACCGAGGAGATTACTAAGGGGTTCAACCAGCGGCAAGTCACCGCGGCGCTGTTCCTAGATGTTGCCAAAGCGTTCGACAGGGTCTGGCACGACGGCCTCCTAGCTAAAATGATGAGTATGGGTTACCCCATCGAACTCGTCAAACTAGTGAGGTCCTACCTGCACCGCAAACAGCTAAGGGCCAAAATCTCGGACCAACTCTCCACTTACAGGACCGTGGAGGCGGGAGTCCCGCAAGGTTCGGTGCTGTCACCGCACCTGTTCGCTATCTACACCTCAGACCTCCCCAGGACCGACCACACAGCCCTGGCCCTGTATGCAGACGACACAGCAATAATTGCCAGATCCTGGAAAGCCAGGAACGCAACCAGAAAACTCCAGGAAATGGCCACACTCCTGGAAGAATGGTGCACGAAGTGGAAAGTCGCCGTCAACGCCGACAAAAGCCAAACCATACTCTTCAGACGAGTGCGGAAAGAAATTCCCACAGGACACGTCTCCATGAACGGCGAGGACATCCAATGGCACGACACTGTCAAATACCTTGGCGTGGTCATGGACAAAAGCCTAACGTGGAGACAGAACACGGACGCTATTACAGCCAAGGCGCGGCGCACAAGAGCCCTCATCTACCCGATGATGGGAAACGGTAGCCGTCTCAACCTGAGGAATAAGCTCACGCTTATCAAAACCCTCATCAGGCCGCAGCTGACGTACGCCTCGGTAGCGTGGGGTTACCAGGCAAAGTCCTACATGAAGAAAATCCAGGCAGTGGAAAACATCGCCCTCAGGACGGCGGTCGACGCACCATGATACGTGAGAAACGCAGACATCGTCAGAGACCTGGAGTACACCACGGTCACTGAAGTCATCCGGGAACGAGCGAAGAAGCTGTACGCCCAAGCAGAGGAGCACGGGAACCCGCTAATCAGACAGGCCACTGATTACGGCCCTGCCGACGCCCCGAGGCACAAACGGCCGAGGGTACAGCTTCTGGACAACGGGTGAGTATAACTTATATTTCCCGCTAACCGATCTGTTTCAGATACCCCAGGACGGACCACCACTACCAGAGACATGACGTTTTCCTACCCAAACCCAACCTCCTTGCGGGCGTCGGACAACATACCGTCCAACGCCCGTTGTCCTACCTGCTCCGTGGAGTCCGAAAGTGCTAAAAAAGCACTTAGGGTCTCCACACTCCCGAGCTACACAGCTCATATCCTTACCTTTCCGATGATCCGGGGTAGGACACACCTTTACTGTGTCCTACGTACCGGCAGTCAATCCCAGCCAAAACTTCCTAAAACCCAACTAGACCGATGACTACCCACGGGGGTGACAAGCTGGCGAAGAAAGAAAATATCAAGACAAGAAGAGCGCCAGAAGAGACCTCTGCCAGCGAGGTTGAAGAGCCAGGACCAGGGGAGGTCCGCAGAAAATACCACGACACATCTCGCATTTGCGGGCTGGGTCTGGTAGAAGTAAGCGGGCCCACCTATCACGAAGGCCGGTCCAGGTCTACAGAGATAATCTAGGAGCAAAGAGTAGTAGTCCTACTCGGCCCTAGTTATCGAGACCGTCATCAAGCCAATGGATATTGGCGCGGCCTATTTCCGCTACTGAAGCCTAACACCGACGCCTGTAGACAAGCTATTTCCAACCAGGAATTTTGCCGAACCTCTTCTCTTAAGAAGAGTAGGGATCTTTTACTTGCCTAACATTTAATAGACAAGGGATCGACGGCTATACATCCCTTCTGAAGGATGGTATATCCCCTATACAATCCTCGTCTAAGATTTTATAGCTTCCGTGCATACACTGATATACAACCCGCTGGAAGATGTAGGTGAGGGCGTGGTCTTTCTTGTGAACAGGCACGCATACTACTACTACTATATACTTGTATATACTTTTCTTGAAATTAAACACTCGGTTTTAAACGAAAAGTAAAAAATATTATATTAAGCGTAGGTAACAGAGTTGAGTATTTTATTTTATTTGAATTAAAATGTGTTTGAACGAGACAAAATAGTTAACGTATCGACACTTCAAATTTTACTTTAGAGACGATTTTTTATTTAGTTCGGTTTAGTTACGTTTTAAAGTCTGAGAAAATTCACTTAATTACTTTATGTGCGACGGCAGTTTGATTATATTAATAATTTTACTTGTGTTACACAAGGAAGTAGAAAGGCCACTCGATTTGTTGAAATTTAAGGTTGACCGGGAAAGAATTAAACACTGTTTTATTTAGAGACTGCTCGCGGTTGGTAGAAACTAACTACTCTATTTATGGCACGATGTGGACTTGGCTCGCCGAAGTCTGGATGGGTTCTCGGTCAGTCTATGGGGCTCGAAGTGGTGAAATATTGTGCAAACAATTTGAATTTAGGGTCGAAAAATATATCATAAATACGGCAATGAATCTTTTGTAAAGTTTTTTCTCTAAATTGGTTAATTTGAATGTTTGAATGATTCTATTGATAAATTTAGGTTAATTGTGAATTATTGATATGGCATGAATTTTCTAAGAATTATTTTTTAAAATTTGTGGTTTTGACTATTTTGAGTGTCTGAATGACTTTTTTATTGCATTTTGATTAGGTGACCTTGAATATTGGTTTATTTTGAAAATTTTAGTATTTTTGATCTTGATTATACCGTTAATTTGTGAAACACACTATAACACTTTAAACTGTCACCCATCTAAGTACTAACCGCGCCTAGCGTTGCTTTACATCGCATATCGGAGTATGTACATAGTAAAGGCGCACCCACGCTCGCCTCCATCCTGGATACTGCATAAATTTAATATTAAAGTAACCTAGTCTAAAATAATTATTAGAGCACAGAACACGTAACAAATAGAATACGCCTTGTAAATAGATACGTAATAAATAAAATAGCTCCTTTCAGATACTTAACGAACTCTATTTAATGTTTTATTAACGTTACATTTCATGACCTTCTATTCATAAATTCAGAGTTGCACGATATTAAGTTTTATGAATACAATTAATATTACGCAACTCTGAACCTGTAAAGCATACAAAACTTTACTGTAGCTTGGAAATGATGATTTCAGTGTGCTATCTCAATAACAATAATATATTGGAGCTCTGAAACAACTTCATGTCTGGCAAGGCTGCAAGCAATAGCCAACTAAACTTGGTGACATAGGCAACGGAGAAATAAATCTCGAGTTTCACGTTCAACATGCATTAACAGAAACGAGTTGAATTACATAGATCTATCACTTGAAGTGTATATTCGTGTAGTTACTAAGTCAACTACTCTACTCTGAATTATTGGCTTCTCTAATAAATGCTAATGAGAACAACTTACTCTCTACATCCCTAGATTAAGTGCATATCTTGAAGCTCAATGATTACGCCAATTTATAGTGTTATATTATGTTCAATCGAAATTAGACTACCAACTGGAGTTGAAATAAAAGAATACGCAAAAAGTGTTATATCTCGGCTTTTATTTAAAATACATAGCTATTTATATAATATTAATATATTGATTTATATATTTTCTTTAATGTATGTATAGGTATTTATTCTGATTCAGCTAATAAATAAAGCTTAAACGATCCAATTAAACTAATATTTACCATTTATACTATTTATTCGTAATTAATATCTCAATTTTTGTCATCAACTGATTAAAAAACTGTGTAAATTCATCACACAGTGAGGAACAAATGAGATGAGAATAAATGAATCTCAAGGGCCATTTGTAAGTCTGAAAAAATATCCATATATTTAGACCATTTTTTAAAAATTTGTAAATATAATGATATAATTTTCACTTGTACTTAAGCTAAAGAACACATTTAGGTCAATTTGAGTTGTGTATTGTGAATAAGATGCATTTTATTCTGAATAGAGGGTTGCATACATGTTTTATTTTATTTGTTCTGTTTGATAAAATATTAATGTATTTTATAGAAGACAGTTATTTTCAATAAATACATGCAATTTTTGCAGATAGAGATATTTATAACATAATTCAACATCATTCAATAATTATTATAATAATTATTAAAATGTTTAAAACATTTCAATCTGTTTACGCATTTAATATGTTCAAGTAAATATAATGTTTTAATTTAACTTGTACGGGAAATTGATAAATGTGAAAAAGGTTCAATATCACGTGATGAGAAGATATGAAATCAATTCGTTTTGTTAAGCTGATGTCAGAAAATGCTGAAATTGGTAATTGCGATTTTATTTGAGAAAATATAAAGGAGATTGTGGAAAAATTTAAACTTGGAGGTTGCTAGAGTATATGAAACGATAACAAGAAAATAGTGAAAGTTAAAGAAGAAGAACATTTTGAAGAGATAGGAATATTGGAATAAAATAGAGAGAATAGACTGTTGTTGGTTTAATGGAAGAAAATTAAAACTAAGGAAGACAAGTAGCTAAAGCATTTGGAAGAAAGAAATAGAAAATAGAGTTTTTTAAGATTTTGACAAGTAGGGGAAAGAAGAATAATTGTAAATTATATTACGGTCAAGAAAACGATTCCTGGTGGAAACGGAATATCATTTGAAAGGTGAAAGAGCTTAGGAGATATTAGCTGGACATAATATATACATTTTTAGGGGTTGGTACTCGTTTTTTGCGATTTGCGGCTAAACTATGCATCCTATCGTAAAATGTTGAATATAAAAGTTGTACATAATTAAAAAATCAAAAATTTTCTAATTGATCATTATTGACCATAACCTTAAAATTATCGAGAAAAATGCAAAAAAACCATTTTATCGGTTTTTAATTTATAACTATCGCAAAAATGTTTATATTTTCATGAAAATTGGTGAAAATGTTCTCTTTTGTGTTTTAAATAAGCCTAAATTTTTTCAAAGTGAAATATTTAATTTTCGATGTTTTATGAAGAAAATAAAAAAAATAGACCTAATTTTCAATCGAAAAATTTGGTTAGCAAATTTTCGATTAATGAACTTTACTAGTGCTCATTTTTTTCGTAGAAATCTCAACTTTAATACAGAATTAAAATATAATATTGTTTATATACAAAAATATCGTTAAAAAAATCATCAATTTCTTTTTCTTTATTGTGAATAAACGTTTACATTCATAAAAAGCGTTAATTCTCATACAATACTATGTTATACAAGTAATGTACATGTACCTAACTGAGGAGTGACTGTTACAATTGATCCATTACTATTATTTCAGAGAATTTCGCGAAATATCAGCAGCACAGATGATATGAAAAGTTATTTACAGTACGAGCTTGCTCCATTTCCTGTGTCGTTGTTTACATAGAATAACTTCAGAAAAAATGTTAAGTCACATTTATATACAGAATTTGCGAGCATCGATTAGTTACCAACTTCGAGCAATATTGTACACGTTGCTGATGGCGGGTTTCTCTTACACAAAGTAATCTGGCAAAAAAAAACGATACAATTAATGAAATAACACAAAAATATTTACATTATGTACAAAACAACTACGCAAAAAATAGTTATATGAAGAAGATGCAGATTCCCTAATTAACAATACATCCCTTGAAGTAGCAAAAAAACTCCGATAAAATAGTGGTAGTTGTTGGTCAAGACATAGATCTTTTAGTTCTTTTAAATCAATTCAGTTCACATAAATTGAATATCTATTTCCACAAACCTGATGCAGGAAATATTAATGATACTTACACCACTAATAGTTTTAAACATAAATCACATAAACATATTGTAGCATTTTTGCATTGTTTTTCTGGCTGCGATACAACTTCCAGTTTTGCTGGGAATGGAAAAAAAAACAATTGTAAAATCATTATTGGCCGGTAAACATTTACCTAATCTTGCAGAAATTTTTTACAATACAAATGCAGACAAACAAATGATTACCGAAAATGGATTTAAAATAATAGCTTCTATTTACAAAAGATTTGAACTCTACCGAACGGCTACTGTTAAATCCTCATTTCATTTGAAAAAAATACCTCCAACTGAAGGGGCAGCTAAGTAACATTGTTACAGGGTGTATTTTCAAATACAAAATTGGCTTGTTAATCAATTAACAGCTACAGATTGGGGATGGAAACCTCACATTAATGGCATCGTACCTTTATTTACAGAACAAGAATTAATTCCTGAAAATTTATTGAAAATTATCTGCTGCAGCTGCGAAACAGGATGCGGTAATAGCAAATGTGGGTGTCGCAAGCATGGCTTAAAGTGCACAAATTTGTGCTCAAATTGTCACGGTTCTGATAAATATTCTAATGCCTAAAAATCGTTGTACGAATAAGATTGTAGTCTCGAGGACATCGAAGACGAAGACAGTACCCACTGTCTAATAAATAATAATAAAAATGGTGATACTGAATTCTGGCGATGAAGAATTGCCCACGAAGAAAAAAAGATTTCAATAAAATTATTTTACTTTTAATTTTTGCATTTTATAATCAAATATAAGACTTTGACGTGATAATTTGTAAATACTTACGAATCACAAGAAATAATTAACAAATTTTCTCAGTTCACAGGCTTTGTGTTTTTTGAATTTTTACCTATTTAATTGCAGTTTAAATAATGTTTTCGGGACTTTGAAAGCCGAGAATAGTTAGGTACATGTACATTACTTGTATAACATAGTATTGTATGAGAATTAACACTTTTTATGAATGTAAACGTTTATTTACAATAAAGAAAAAGAAATTCATGATTTTCACCGAAAACTCGATTTTTTAAAAGTAGTTTTTCAGTTTTTCACTTTTTTAACGATATTTTTGTATATAAACAATATTATATTTTAATTCGATATTAAAGTTTAGATTTTAACGAAAAAAATGAGCACTAGTAAAGTTCAGTAATCGAAAATTTGCTAACCAAATTTTTCGATTGAAAATTAGGTCTATTTTTTTTATTTTCTTCATAAAACATCGAAAATTAAATATTTCGCTTTGAAAAAATTTGGACTTGTTTGAAACACAAAAGAGAACATTTTCATCAATTTTCATGAAAATATAAATAGTTTTGCGATAGTTATAAATTAAAAACCGAAAAAACGGTTTTTTGGATTTTTCTCGACAATTTTGAGGTTATAGTCAATAATGATCAATTAGAAAGTTTTAGATTTTTTCATTATCTACAACTTTTAAATTCAACATTTTTCGATAGGATGCACAGTTTAGCCGCAAATCGCAAAGAACGAGTACCAACCCCTAAACATGTATATATTACCACCCCAACCCCCCTTCCCGAACTTTTACTCAGTCTGGACGATTTTTCCTTAATTATTTATACCATTAACTACATTTTCCGACCATTTGTATACTGCTAATAATTTTTATTGCCTTAAACAGGATTGGCCCTGGTCTATAATGTAATTTGTTGTCTACAATTTCATATGCAATGATCTGTAATTTAATTTAGTATTTACAAATTAAAACAAGTAGATTGATATGCAGCAATATAGCAACATTGATTATACTGTCAAAGATATTAATTTAGCTCTAATGAAATTAGATATTTCAATTCCAGATGCATATATACTTAGTTCATATCTGAAACATATCTACCTCAATAGAACACTACATTCCTCACATTATTGAATATTGAATTCAAGTATCATTGCATTTACTCTGAACAAATTCAATAAAGTACATGACGATTATGTATTTTATATGAGTTTATTTATTTATTTAAAAAGTTCCACTGTCAATAATTATCGTAGATCATTGCTGGTTAATATTAATAAATGAGTTTCTAAATTATGTTTTAGCACAGCACAAGCTTTTTCAGAGCGTAGGTGCTTTTAGGATATAAGGGTTGTTCAGCCGCTAAGGACATTCTTATAGTTTTGAATGGGCGAATGGATCTTTTTCAAATCTCCAGTTATGTGATGCAAATAACCAAAATGGCTGACTTCCGGTTTCGATGCAATTTACACGGAAATCAAATATTTAAATGGGACAATAGGTATATTTTTGCATATTTGAATCCTGCTGGCCAAAATACATATGATCTGACCCGCAAATATTACTTCAATTAAAAAAAAAAAAATTTTCAGCTTCAACCATAGAGGGTTGCAATTTAGCCAAAATTGTTAAACATCGGTCTGCAAGCACCTTTAAAATATTTTTTCTACTACCGTGCGTAAAGTACTCACTTTACGCACTAGTGCGTAAAGTAAAAAAGTAAAAATGCCTGTCGATGCATCTGTAATAATCCCATTAGAAGAATATTTAATTTCGTATTTATTGTAGGAATTGTAAAATTGATTCACATAATTTTCATTAAAGCAATACATTTTGTTAAGTACCGACTTGTTCGTCTCTTCAGATACTAACATTAAACACGATTTATTCATCATTAAGTTTAGCGATATTGGTTTTACAACGAAAGCTGTTTTATTACAATGGAACGCCTATGGGACAACGTGTTATTTAATTAGACCTTTAAATTGCGTAAAAAAATATATGCATAATGTTTACCTTCTGTTTGTGCTAAAATTAAAAAAAAATTATAGTCTAAAAAAACTTAAAAAACACACTTTAATAGCAAACCGAACTAAAAAGTAAAAAATAATGTTTAAATATTAAGATTTTGTTCAACAGCGATAGAAAGTCCATTAACTTAATATAATTAAATGATTTTTAATAAGTTTAAAATAATAATGAAGTGATTGGCAAAAAAAATTCCTTTTATTGTAAAAAGCGTGGGGTGCTCGATGCCAGTTGTTATAAATATGTCATTGGTAACTATTGATAAAAGTAGAATTATAAAAATATAGTAAAAAGCTCCTCACGCTTTTTGCAATAAAATGATTTTTTTTTACTTCATTCTTATCTTAAACTTATTAAAAATCATTTAATTATATTGAGATAGTGGACTTCTATCGCTGTTGAACAAAATGTTAATATTTAAACACTATTTTTACTTTTTAGTTCTGTTTGCTATTAAAGCATGTTTTTTTTTTAGTTTTTTTAAACTATAACATTTTTTTCGCCAATCTCCTCTTTTTTAATTGTCTGTAACGTATTTGCCGTTGTATAAACCCTTGTTAAACGCTAGTTCCAACTTTAATACATACGTTATTATGTAATATTAATTATGTACTGCTAGTTTATACTGAGCGGTTTCGAAAAGCAGGCGTGTGTCAGCTGGTTTCTATATGTATCGGTGTTCATAATGCTAATTCTAAAATTCACCCAATCCAATATATTGGTGAGAAACGTGCCGAGGGATGAATGCCAAGAGGGTGACTAAAAATGTCATGTCGCTAGCGTCAACCTCAGGGAACCGGGCACACCCTGTTGTATAAGAGCCTTACCCTTTTCGGACCTCTGGGAGGGTTGACAGTTTGTAACAATATATATATATATATATATATATATATATATATATGTATATATATATATATATATATATATATATATATATAACAGCGGTGCATCCGGCAACATCTCGACAATAGATTAGTCGTTTTAAATTTTTTATTTTATCCTGATGATGCTGGTGAGAACATTAGGACAAAGTTGTCAAATTATTGCATTGTCATCGGTCCTTAATAAGTGTGCAAAGTTTCAGTTTAATCTGACGTTTTGAAGTGGGTGAGAATTACGTTTAAAGATTTCGTTACAAATACACAAACAAACATACACGTGAAGCTAACAAAAGCGTTTTAAAAAAGAAATGTGTTTGTTGATAATCGATTTTTTACAATAATTATTTTGAAAGAATTGGTCCTGAGTAGGTTTAATAAATGAAATGAAATAGGTAAATCATAAGCAATGTTAACTCATTAATCTCTTCCAAGAAACGTAAGTTTTCCGTACGAGTAGCCTATACTTATGTATAGGTTAAAATCAATACTAACGAAGAAATTCGGTGCAATTAGTAGGCGTTGAAAACAAAATATTTATTTAATTGTCAAATTTCTCTTTCATTTTACAATAGTTTTAAGTGTCCGTTTACTTATTAAATCTACTATATCTATATAAGTAAGAATTAAATGCTGTTCGTTGGTAAGCGCATCACTTGAGAACGGCTGGACCGATTTGGTTTATTTTTTTTATGGAAAGAAAAATTCGAAAAGTTGCTCGGAAAATTGGAAAATTTTGGAAAACTGAAAGTGCTTTTTGTGACAGGGATGTTTGCAATAGCCCGACTTTAAAATATCCGAAATAGTACGAATGAGGTTTTTAGGGAAAGAAAAATTGGAAAAGTCGCCCGGAAAATTAGAAAACTCTGGAAAAACTGAAAGTGCTTTTGTGACAGGGATGTTCTTAATAGTCCGAGTGCCAGGGATATTCGTAATAGTCCGAAGAAGGTTTTTAGGGAAAGAAAAATTGAAAAAATTGCCCGGAAAATTGGAAAATTCTGGAAAAACTGAAAGTGCTTTTTGTGACAGGGATGTTCGTTGTGACAGGACAACGTCTGTCAGGTTATCTGGTTTATAATAAGAATCTAGGTATAAGTGTTAAAAATATAAAATAAATAGAAAATTAACCAAATCACAAAACAAGGAGTGAACAAGTAAATATGCTGCTATTTTGGAAGACCAAAAAATATTAGGAGCCGCTCTTGATTTATACTCCAAAAAAGATATCAAGAGAGATGGCAGCCTCCAAAAAGTTACTTTTATAAAGTTGAATCGGAATTTAGAAAAGAACCCAAACAAAATAGTAATACGTTTATAGTAAGTGAGGAAGCAGAGATAAATGCATTGGGTTATATTGAATTTGATCAAAGTATTTCAATCAGAGATCTTGAACAGCTAGTAAATGTAAATGAGAAAAGTTGTAGCGAAAATTTAAAGAAATACAAATACAGCTTACACCAGCATCTCGGGCGTAGGGTAAACTGTTGTAATTGGTTTTTGACTCAAAATGCATGAATAAACAATTTTGTGCAAAAAATTATTTTTTCCGATGAGTCCAGATTTGCTAATAATGGAATGTTTAACCGCAACAACGTGAGATATTGGGCAAAAGATAATCCCGGATTGCGTCGATAAGGAGTATTTTAAGAACGTTTCCGATTTAGTGTATGGATTGGGATGTTAAGTCTAGAAATAACAAGACCAATATTGTTTGATGGCACATTAACAAGTCAAAATTATTTGTCTTTCCTCGAAAATGAAATTAAGCAAGAACTTACAAATTTACCAACTTAAATAACAAAGGATACATATTTCCAGCAATATGGTACAGGACCTCACAATTCAATTACAGCAACTCAATATTTAAATAACAGATTTGAAGAAAATTGGATAGGTTGAGGAAGCCATGCGTAACATTACTAGAAATGAGTTAAGAATAGTATTGTGATGTACTGTAAATAGTGCCCAGTTGTGCCTCAGGGAAAATGGAGAACATTTTGTACTAATTGGGCATTGATAGTGTACTATTAGTAAAGTCGCAGTCTCCTTCTGTCCCATGGGACCACACCACTCGCCTTCCGCAACCGAGCTGGTCAGTTGCATACCTGCGCCAGCTAAAACTTCAAATGCAGCTTCGTTTTCAGTCGATTAAGGCTTTTAAAAAAATGATGGAGCGTTCAAGTGGGACAAAATCATCCGGAGGTAAAATACCCTCCTGATCGGATCTCCGGGGGAGGGTGCCCACAGGGACACCTCATCGAATGTCGAAAAAACACCGACAAGTTAAATCCAACAAAACTAATTCTTTCATCTACGGCGCTTGGAATGTTCGTACTTTGAACGACAGCACTCGCACCGATCGGCCTGAAAGAAGAACTGCTCTAATAGATAGAGAACTTCACCGACTCAATGTTGACGTTGCAGCTCTCAGCGAAACTCGATTTTTGGAGGAAGGCTCTCTCACAGAAAAGTACTACACCTTCTATTGGAAAGGTCTTCCCACCAATTCAAGAAGACAACATGGAGTAGGATTTGCCGTTCGGAATCAACTTGTATCCAACTTAACACAAGTACCACAAGGCCTATCCGAGCGTCTAATGCTGCTACGCTATGAGCTATCAGATGGTAACGCGGTAAATCTAATAAGCGCCTACGCTCCCACTCTGGATGCAAGTCACGAAACCAAGGAAAGCTTCTATCAACAGCTGGAAGAAACCCTCTGTAGAATACCTAAAACGGAACGACTCGTTATTCTTGGCGATTTTAACGCTAGAGTAGGGAGAGATGCAGACACCTGGCCAGGCATCATAGGCAAGAACGGTTTGGGCAACATGAACGCTAACGGTCAACTACTCCTAACTAAATGCGCCGAACATGATCTAGTTATAACAAACACCATTTTCCGACAAAAGGATAAATTTAAAGGCACCTGGCGTCACCCCAGATCAGGTCACTGGCATCTACTGGACTATGTTATCGTACGTAGGAAGCATCTCAAGGACGTCCAAATTACAAAGGCGCGCATTGATAGCGAATGTTGGACCGATCATCGTCCTGTTGTCTCTAAAATGAAAATTGTTATGAGACCCAAACACCGAAGAACTCAAGTAAAACGTAAACTCCGTCTCTGTATTAGTAAATTGAGTGAGGAAATTCTTGGCACTGCAGCAAGTAAAAAACAGGAGGACTGGTTCAATGATAATGAAGCTTTTATACAAGAACTTCTTGACCGCAAACATATTGCCTTCCAAAACGCTATCAACCACCCCAACGACTCATCAAAAGCAGAAGCTTTTACCCAATCTAAGTATGAAACGCAACGCGAAATCAGAAGAATAAAGAACGAGTGGTGGGCAAGCAAGGCCAGAGAAATTCAAAGGTACGCCGATTCACACGACTACAGGAATTTCTTTCAAGGAGTAAAAGCAGTGTACGGCCCCAGTCGGAAAAATATGTGCCCTATTAAAGATTTAAATGGAAATCTCCTCAAAGAAGACCAGGAAATAAGAGCCCGATGGAAAGAACACTACTCTAACATTCTTAACCAGCAAAGTCAAGCCGATCACGATATTATAAATCTTATCCCTCAATATGACACCTTCGAAGACTTAGATAAACCACTAACAACGGAAGAGATCTTAACCGCCATTGGGCAGCTAAAAAATAACAAATCTCCCGGCGCCG
This sequence comes from Leptura quadrifasciata, assembly GCA_963675555.1. Classification (NCBI taxonomy): domain Eukaryota; kingdom Metazoa; phylum Arthropoda; class Insecta; order Coleoptera; family Cerambycidae; genus Leptura; species Leptura quadrifasciata. Next base: position 51,856,005 of record OY776678.1, read on the forward strand.
ACTCACTCCCAGCTGAGATCTTTAAAGCTGTGTCGTCAGAGCTCATACCCTACCTCAAAAAACTGTTTGATGTCGTGTGGGAAAGTGGTCAAGCTCCGCAGGAGTTTCGTGATACACTTTTAATCAACCTCTTCAAAAACAAAGGGAGCGCTGCGGACTGTGGAAATTACAGGGGTATAGCTCTCCTGGCTGTTGGAGGGAAGATACTCACTAAAGCGATGGCAAATAGGCTAACACCTGTTATGGAAAAGTTACTTCCTGAAACACAGAGTGGCTTTAGACCAAACCGAGGCACATCGGACCTAATCTTCACACTTAAACAGCTTCAAGAAAAAGCACTCGAACATCAAGGAGAAATTCACATGGCCTTCATTGATTTAACCAAGGCGTTTGACTCGGTGGACAGGGAAGTGCTCTGGAAAATTATGCTCCGCTTAGGTATCCCCAGAAAATTTGTGGAAGTATGTCGCAGTCTACATACAAACAACAACGCCCAGGTTATGTATAATAATGAGGCAACCGAACCTTTCCAAACCCTCACTGGAGTTAGGCAGGGATGTGTCCTAGCACCCCTACTCTTTAATTTGTTTACCACTGCTCTAACAATTATTGTTGACAACAAACTGACAGTCAGAGGAATAGGTCTCAGATACCGTTTTGATGGCGGTCTTTTTAACATAGGGCGCTTCAGAGCTTTCACGAAGACACGCACACGATTCATTTGTGATCTCCAGTATGCGGATGACTGTGCACTTTTAGCCTCTACGCCGGAAGAGCTTCAAGAACTTTTAGATGTGTATGCCCAGAGCTACGATTCCTTAGGACTTAAAATCAACATTGGAAAGACTAAGATTATGTCAACTCCTCATCAAGTGAACCAAATAGACATTACACTTAACGGAAATTCTCTTGAAGTTGTGGATCAGTTCAATTACTTAGGCAACGTTGTTAATGACAAAGCAAACATGGACAGCGAGATTCGCAATAGAATTAACGCTGCATCTAGAGCACTCTGGGGACTTAGAGAGAGAGTATTTGACAACCACGACCTTGCTTTGTCAACAAAAATGGCTATCTACAGAGCAGTTATCATTCCAACACTGCTATATGGATGTGAAAGCTGGGTTACTTACCGTCGTCATGTGAAAGAATTAGAATGTTTTCAGCAAAGACACCTCAGAAGTATGATGAAAATCCGTTGGTTCCATCACATATCAAACGTGGAAGTACTCAGGAGAGCAAACAGCCTTCCAATTGAGGTGCTTATTTCAAGAGCACGCCTAAGATGGGCAGGTCACGTTCATCGTATGCATGATAACCGCCTTCCTAAATGTACACATTATGGTGAATTGCTAAGCGGTAGAAGAAGGCGTGGCGGTCAACGAAAGAGGTTCAAAGACACTCTCCATGAAAATCTAAAATCCTGCGGTATTGCAGACGAGCAATGGGAACAACTTGCAGCGGATAGAACCGAATGGCGAGGGGTTGTGGCCAGCTATCAAGGAAATGTTGCTGCAAGAAGGCCGAATCCAAGACCTAACCAGGTCTATGTTTGTCCTGACTGCGGTCGACATGTGCTCTCCCAAATTGGCCTCTATAGCCATAGTCGTGTGCACCGTAGATGAATGGGAATTACAATGGACTACACCTTTTACTTGTTTTTTATTGTACACAATTTATCGACTGTAACATTTTTATACTCGGACTCGAGTAACGGATAATAAAAAAAAAAATAAAAATTAGTAAAGTAGGTTTATTTTAAATTATAGAATTCTATTCACTTTTGTTACTTTATTCAAATAATAAAAATCGATTATCGAAACATTTCATTTTCTTAAATTAAATAATAGGTTGTCTCATAAGTTTCATAAAAAAAAATAATTTTCATTGAAATACCAATATCGTTGAACTTAATGAAGAATAAATTTTGTACAATGCTGGCATCTGAATAGATAATATTTTAAAGCTGCTTGTAATCCAATTTTTAACATTCTTGGCTAAACCGCCATCTTCTATGATACTAAAAATTAAAAATTGACATTTTTTGAAATTCAAAATAATATTTGGCCAGCAGGATCCGAATATGCAAAAATATAAGGTTGTCCCATTTAGAAATTTGATTTCCATGTAAATTGTATTGAAACCGGAAGTATGTCATTTTGGTTTTTTACATCACATAATTGGAAATATCATCCCATATTACTACATCTGAAAAAGACCCATTTGCCATTTAAAAGTTACAAGAGTGTCCCTACCGGCTGAATATTGTTATACAAACAATTCATTGTAATATGGAAATAATCTAAAAATAAAACCTTATTATTATTTTAAAAAAATCTTGTTCTCGTGTAAACAATATTTATTGGGCCTCGACTTGGCGTGGCTCGTAGTCCATAATTTCATTATCATACAGGAAGAGCTGCTAGGACAATATTTCGAAGCTCTCAAAATTGGAGAAGAATAGGACAGAATCGCACTACCAGCCAGTACGTACATTTTGAGAGATCTTTGTCACCCAGACCTGCTTAAAACCAAAACATATGAAGGGCTGATAGGATTGCTAAAGAAACAGTACAGTCCACATACAAGTACATGGCGTGAGAGGCAACATTTTTACCAGGCAAAACAAGAAAATGGAGAATCCATCACTGAATTGTATGCGCGCATAAGAAGTTTAACCATAAACTGTGAGTTTAAAGTTAATTTAAATCAAACAACAAATTCATCTGTGGCATGAAACCTGGAAAAGTGTTCGATCGATTATGTGAATGCGAATCAAATACAGAGCTAAAAGACCTACTAGAAATTACAGTAAAGAAGGAGAACGTCATAGCCCTGTAACATGAGGTAAACTTTATGAAAAAACGGAAATTCTGGGCAATGACGCCGTAGTGGAGAGGTAACAACGGAAACAACCGAAGGGAACTATCATCTTACACAAGATATGTGGCAGCAAAAAGAACATCGCTAAACGACATGAAGAGGAAGAAGAAGGAGAAGAAAAAGAATAAGAAGACGGTCATAACCTCCAATTATAACAGTTCCGATCCCAGATCATGCCGAATTTGCAACAATAACCACAGGGGAAGATATAAATAAGAGGATTACAAGTGCCGCCGATGCAGAGGAAACCACCTAGAAAGAGCTTGCGAACAAGTAAGCTACCTGGAGGAAGAGCAGCCCGAGTACCTAGAAAGTGAAGAAAACGCGCTGTTCGATGAATAGTCGATGAATGAGGTAAATAATAACCATTGTAAACTTATATACCATATTAAACCAGTATATTTTTCTGACACAAATAAATTTAAGACAGATGGCACTTACCAGCATTCAAGTATAATTTATTGATTATACACCAGTTGTTTACTTTATTAAGACACGCTTGAAGTTTTATAGATGATGTCAAACATACCTTTTTAATGGACTCAGGTGCGGCTATATCCTCTGTAAATAACCAACATATGCAAAGTATTTTAATCACTACAGAATACATAAGGATAGTATAATACTGAAACGTTATAACGGAGAAAATTTTAGTCCGGTAGATTATTTTAATGTAAAATTAAGATGTAATAATAACGAGGGATTGCAAAAGTTTTATATTGGAGAAAATTGAGGACCTAGTTTGCCAGCCCGTAGTTGGTTTGATAATTTCAACATAGAAATCAAAATGATTAACAAAATTGACAGTTATAATGATGTCAATGCACTATTAAATAAGTATAGCTCAGTCTTTAATAGTAAATTTGGGTGTTATAGGTATAGAGAAATTAAACTGGAGTTGAAACCAGATGCCAAACCCATTTTCTGCAAACCTAGACCAGTGCTATTGGCCTATAAGAAGAAAATAGAGGAGGAACTGGACAGGTTAGAAAAGCAAGGTATAATAACACCAGTAGGAAATAGTAGCTGGGCCACGTCATTAGTACCTGTCCAAAAAATAGACCAAAGTATTCGCTTATGTGGTGATTACAAGACGACAATAAATAACCACCTTCAGAAAGTGAAATATTCCTTACCGAGACCCGAAGAAATATTTGCTAAGCTAAATGAAGGCCAGCAGTTTTCAAAAATTGACCCAATTGGCCAAACTTACTCCCAATTCCAACTGGAAGATGACTCGAAAATGCTTCTAACATGGAGCATACACAAAGGGTTATATAAGATGGAACGTATGATGTATGGTATAACGGTAGCTAGTGGCATTTTCTAAAAGAATATTGAACAGTTTTTACAGGCATGGAAAATGAAATCAACTACTTGGACGCTATACTAATAACAGGGGAAACCAGAGAGGAACACCTTGAAACACTCGTAAAAGTATTGTATTATTTTCTATGACAAAACTTGGCATTAGAGTCATGTTCTTTTGATAATTGAGGAAACACATTTTGATTCATGTTTAAACTGATTGGCCTAAAATAATAATCTATAATAGGCATCATATGATAATTCATAAAAACGAGTTCTAAAGCTTGGATTTTCATTTGTATAGGCAATTTAACATCATTCTTTTAAACTGTTGTTATATCAGATGATAAAACAGTTCTCAAGACCTTTTCAATAACGGCATTAAGTATAGATATAAATACTAAATCATTTTCCTAAGTGTTTCTTTGAATAAATATACCAAGAAGATATTTTTCCTAATTATCTCTCTCCCTAACTTTACTAAATGAATTTTCTTTCATCTAGGGTATTGCTCTATTGAATATTAAATTACTGCAACAAGAACTAATTTCCGAAGCTCCACCACGATTATCTAAAATATCCCTAATGGAAAACAGACATAATTCAAGAGTATAAAGGCGTATCAGGCGATTTTCCTTTCTCGTATACCTGATTTATATTATAATGTATATTATGGAAAAGGTATATTTAAGGGATCCTGTATGTTGTAGGCATCTCAAAGCATAAACTTTGTTGTAAATTTATTCATAAGTGCGCGATTATATCTGCCGATCGCTAAATTTATTATAATGGTAAAGATGATACAACCTCCTAAGAAGTTCGATTAAAATATTACTAACTTAATATTAACTATTATTTATTCCAAGCCAGGAATTTGATCTGTTAGTTCACGTGTACTGTTTGGTAGGAAAATACAAATATTATACAATCTTTAATAAGTTTAATCAAAATTATTATTCAGTTTAAATGCTTTCCAGTGTGATTGCCAAAATCTCTCTCGGCGGCATTTTGCGGAACTATCATAAAATTCGACTGAAATATGAAATATCTTGTATGAACCCCGTGCGACACCTAGAAATGTTGTCGGGAAGATATTTTCACGACGGATCATATCGCCCCACACGACGTCATTTTTTTTAACTGCAACGAAAATTCACCGCCCCGTAACGGCGGCGAAGTTTCACACGACGGAACGTCATGCCTGGGACGTAGTGTACATAGCAACAATTTTAACAACTGTCTCGAAAACGGAACAAAATCTGCTTCTACGATCCGATGTTGTATAGACTGCCTCTCATGCAACATATGGATTATGAGGACGGATTAATAGTTCCTCAAAAAAAGTTCCAGAAGGGAGATTTCCCTCAGGCGACAAATTTTTCGATCAACATTTTTCAAATTTGGTAATCGTTTTTGGTGGTAAACTAAGTTTTCCGTCATATTTACCTACACATGGTTTCTCAGTGCGTCGGAATCCATGTCGCTCTATTACCATGCATATAGTGCATAGGACCGCCTTGCCTGAACGTATGAATATAAAATAATATTCTAATTTGTTCCGATTCAAGCATCTTTAAAGTTGATAACAAAGTACCCAGAACTACACCTATGATATTTTACAAATACATATAAAGACAGTCAAGCTAAAAGCCCCCAAAGTCGCAAATATTAAATTTTCAGTTGAGTTTTTTGATGTCAGTCGATTGCTTTAACGTAAACTATTGGATGATAGTTGGAGGCTGCATTGTCCGAGTCGTCCTAATTCTCACCATGTGTGATATGGACCGACATTCTTGTTAACCTTATACCAATATACATAAATTGTAACTAACAAATATTTTTCAATAGACCAACGTTACCTGAAATCTATCCTGTTTCATTGTGTCTTACTCAGTCAATACTAACAACATTCCCTTTCAGGTTAATTAAGAAGTATTAGATTTAGAGTGTTAGATATAAGACAGTGCAGCGACGTTCCAATTGATACCATTTGGTGCAAGCAGTTAAGCAAGACTCGAAAGTAAGTATTAACAAAAAATCATAATTCGATTAAAGCCTATTAGTATATTGTTTTTTTATTTACCAACTATATAATGTACAGTACCCTGTATCAAATCGGAACGACACATGTTTTGAGTAAATCACAATACAGCAAACGTTTCAAGTTTTTATTTTAAGTAGAGCACAGATCTACATAGAATCCTTAAGCAAGAAATATGCACAAAATATATTTAACGTTAGTTGCAGCTACGTACTCAACCAATTAGTCAATCAATAGGGCTTTATTCATATTAAAATACAATAGCGCCTCCTCAGAACCCATCCCGGAACCGAGCATGCAACCATCGCGTTGATCGCGGCGGCGGATTGCAGGGTTGGGCGGAATATGTCTGTTTCAGCTAAACAAAAATGGATAAAAATTTAAAACCTGTATCTTCCTGAATTCGAAATGAGGCGCATAAATGTATGCTCAAGCATTCTTAGTTTGTTTATTGTCGTGGCCGGTATGCTGCACGCGTACGTGATGGACGGCCTGACTACCATTGTGTACAACTTTTTATTTTGTCGGTTAAGGCTGCTACCCCTGACAATGAGCGTATACAGACACCTGGACTGAGAGTAGACAGTTCGTATTGTATCATTGATGTGTGTTAAACATCAGTATTTGGTCGAGTCTGACCCCCAAGTACTTCACGCATCTTTTGGTTGGCATTTGGCTTCCTCGGATCGAAATTGGAGTGAATATTCTAGTTTCAGTGAAACGACGCATGAAGACTATTGCCTCCGACTTCTCAGCGTTCACCTGAATCTTCCACCGACCGTAATATTCCGTGGCAAGAGCCGTGTGTGCCTTCAGCAGCATATTCGCCGCTTGTGTGTTATGCGAATGCGCATACATGGCTGTGTGATCGGCGTACTTGGCCAGTTTTGTATTCGGGAACTCTGGGAAATCGGAGACGTAAAGATTGTACACCTTCGTTGACAGGCACGATCCTTACGGAACTCCCACGAATGTTCCGCTGTGTTGAAAGTATATTATTCACTCGAACTTGCAGGGATCTGCCCGTTAGAAACGAGTAAATGAGTTTTATGAGGTGAGTCGGGAAGTTGTAGCCGTGCAATTTGTCGAGTAACTCCGGGATCCAGAGATGCCTTCTCAATATCAAGGAGTACCATGGCGGTGCTCTTCCCGAGGTTGTATTGCACTTTGACGTCGTTAACTATCCTAACGACATACTGCACCGTGCTCCTGCCCTTTCTGAAACTAAATTGAGACTCATCGTCGATGTGAAGCTTCTCCTGAATAGTATCAAGCCTGATCAGGACGACCTAGAACCACAAGGGCCGTGGAGTTCCTCACGCCCTTGTTGACCACTATGTCAATGGTTGTGGGTGTTGTACCATTGTCCGGAAAATGTGTGGGATTGTCCGGATACTGCAGGATGACATTCCGACTATTCACATAGTCGAATAGAGTGTTGCCGTTCACGTTGTTGAGATGGCTGTTCCAATTGTGATGCCTGGTGTTCAAGTCGTATGAGCAGACAGCGTGGGTTCACGTTCATCAAATGCTCCAGATAACCCGCCGTGAAGCCGTTTGCTGGTCTATTATACGCGGTAATGAGACTCATGCCGCCTTCCAGTGTCACTCACATGCTCTCCACGGTGGTGTTCCGTACAGAATGGTGTGTGCGCGTGATATTGGACTTTATGAGTATGGCTACCTCACCACCCCTGTTATTTTCCACCCTATCATTTGTACTGTATACCTCCGGACTTGCAGTTTGTCTCGTCTCATTTCGTTTCATTTGGAAGCATAATGTTAATTTTATGCCTCAGTATATAGTTAATAAGAAAAGAAATTTTGTTACCTATACCATTGGCGTTCCAGGAAGAGATGTTAATGTATATTTAAAAGGCATTCTGGGGTATTGTTTCGAGGAAGCGATGCATTACGAAAAATTTTTCTCTTGCATTGACGCAGTTCTCCAGTTCATCATTCAGGTTACTATACCTGGCCAGAAGTTTGTCTAAATCCACTAGAGAAGCCATACGGCGCTGTTGCTGCCGAAGCAACTCGATCTTCTCTGTTGTTGTGGCGGCAGCTCTATTTCTCATTGGAGGGGTAGGCAGAAGCTCAGGTCTCCTCCTGTCCTCTGCTTGGGTCGTCTGAGTGGTCAGCGATACTTTCTGGGCGGCCCTAGCTCTCCTTTCTTTCCATATATTAATTTTGGGCTGCGGCGCGGCGACATACCTCATCGCCGGCGCCGGCGGCACTCTGCTGCTCCTCTCATCTACCTGCTCCATTTTCTTTTTATAAATGACGCATGTGGCCGGGTGCGGTCCTCCGCAATCGGCGCATTTTACGGGGGTGTCCCGGCTCTTGGTGCACGTGCCAGTCATGTGGGGTTCTGCACACTTAGGGCAATTGCGGCTTGCCCTACAATTGGCAGTTGCATGCCCCCATTGCTGACATCTGTGACAATGGGTTAATATCTTGGTGTTATGTGTCTTTCCCACGATATGGACGTGTAGTCCAGATACCTCACCTTATTTTGGAGTTCTTTCAGTAGGACCTTCCCGTCCGTAATCTGTAAGTAGATGGGGTACCTGGTGCCCCTCATCACGTAGAGTTTCTTCGGTGTTATTTTGTGCGCAATTTTCAGCTCCTCCTTTATGTTTTCGATGTCCACCTCATGGTGGAGACCTCTCAAAACAAACAAGTGAGATTTCTCATATTTCGGCGTGTATGTGTGGTATTCCACACGGCTCTGCTTAAAGCACTTGTTGATCGTTGTTCAGTACTCCTTCAAGGTCACCTGCAGAGATATGTTGTTAGCTGAATGTTTCCAGAAATATCGTCCCTTAAGTTGGCCCTTTAAGTATTCATTCACGCCTTTATGGTTCTTAAGGTGGCCGTGGATAGCCACGGGCGCCGGCCTTCTTTCCGCAGGTCCCCTCTTGTTGGCCTCTTCATCGTCTTTCTGTGGAGGAGGGGTTATATCTATATCTGCAGGTAGTGGAAGTGGTCCCTCAAATCAGTTTTTGGCCACCCCTATCTGCGCCGGTGGCGCCATCTTTTGCTGTATCCTGGCTCCTGGATGGGTGAAAGTTGGGTCGTTCAAGTCCGCCAACTTCTGCCTCTTCTTCAATTTGACGATATCATTGCCGTCTGCCTACTGAGCAGGGCTTGCTCGACATTCACAACTGACGCCATTTTAATAATGCCCTGGCTCACATCCGAGGCACTATCCGTATTTACTTTGTCCATTACTGCCTGCGTTTGGCGTTTGATTTTCCTGCGCAACATATGTACATTAAGACTGGCACCGCTCTTATCAGTCTCATTTCCCGACTGTTCTACGCCCGAAAGCGGTGCAGAGGGCGTAACAGCACCCCCCAAGCAACTATGAAATTGTCCCTTGGAACAACCCGTTGACATATTCGCGAGGATCTGCCTTGCCCCTCTACTTTGCTTTCTTCGGCCACTACAGAACACTATTAGTTATAATCCGGCCCGCACCTCTAAGGACGCCCGGCCGGTCTTTGCCAAAAAAATGTCCGAAAGTTGAGACTCGAACTCAGGAGTAGTACAGCTACTAACCGTGTTACCTCTCGCACAACTCCGTCTATTCCACTGCTACCAATTTGGTAACACATTGCGCGTGAGTATTGGGCCACTTAGCTGACAACTTGCATCTATCAATCTTCTTAATTATAACGACTTCTAAGAAAATTTTAACTGCAAAGTAATATTAATCAGACTAGGAAGTGATTTCTTACTTTCAGGGTAAATTTTCTAAGGGTGCACCTTCCTTCTTAAAAAAATGACAAACAACGGATAATATAAACCAACTAATAGAAATATGAATTACTATATAAATAGGATGCACACCAATAGCTCATATAGAGCGAATTTTTAATAACATTTTCTCATCTTATCGTAACATATGTTTCTTAATTTTTAACCATCTACACAGTACACCAAATTCTTTGCTAAGTCCATTTCGGGAAAGATCAAAGCGATTCAAGCTTGCGTTCATCCGCTGTATTAATTTTTCATTTCCATTTCTCTCCGTGATTTTTATCGAGGATAATTGTATGTACTTTCTAAAATATCTCATATATCAAATGCGAAAAGTGCTACTGGAACCAAATATTAGACGGACATAACCCGATCATTCTTGCACAAAATATGTTAATTATCTTATATCGGAGAACAATAAGACGCGGATGAATGCAAACTCGGCGTGTGATGCGATATATATGGTAAAACATGCACATGATGGAACGCTTGCATTGTTAGATGCGAAAACATAAAGATGAGCAAATATTCCAGAAAAAGATTTGTTTTTAGAAACGTGCAATTTACCTAAATGCTAAATTAGCCGCCTTGCTGTCAAATGTAATATTAGTGAAGAAATTTTATCAATCGGACTATTACATTTGCAATATCAAGTAACGACGAGTAGGTCGAAGGTAAAAGCTTATGTGCTTTCGTTAAGAAAGTAAACATAGGTTGAAGAATATGTTAGTTAGTTTGAACACAACATCTAATGCTGTAATTATTATTTTTACATATAGATATTGTGACATTTGTTTTTTTCGATCTCGAATGTTCTGCAGATATTGTACCAATAAAGTTATTGACCTCTTTTTTAGAACCATACTCTTAAATGTTTAATAATTTAAGGAACGCCCCACTAGCATTTTTCGATATTGAAAACATAAACGTGCGAAAATATTCTAGAAAAAGATTTGTTTTTAGATACAGGCAATTTACCTATATGTTGAATTTTTTAGGAAACTTCCTTTCAAATGTATTGAGAATAATTAACGGCAAATTTAAGAAAACAGGTTTATTATACTAATACAAAACGGTAATGTCCACCAATAAAATTGAAATATTAACAACAGCAAAAACAATTACTTAGACAAAGAAAGCCCGCGTTCAAGTGGGGTTCCTAAAGCGGTATCCAAAAAACGAAAACTAAAATGTCCCTAGACTACTGCCAACTGTTAAACATTATAAAAACTAAGGTCCCTATATTTTGACTATATCAAACAAAATGTAATATTAGTGAAGGAATTTTAACAATCAGAAGCTTGACTTTGCAGACTGATAGTCGAGAGGTAAGCGCACTTGCCTCTCACCCAAAAGTTCCTGGTTCGATCCCCGGTCGTGGCAGTGGAAAATACTGTGAGAGGATATACACGGATATTGGGTGTGTGTCCCTTGTCTCTAAATATGTAGCCCTCTCTTACACAAGGCTCTTCTAGAGCCTTCCGGGATAAAGGGGGTCGTCATTATCTGTGGTGTATTTATTATTTATTATTATTATTATTATTAATAGCATTTAAAGTCGACGAGTATGTCAATTATAAAAGCTTATGTGCTTTCATTAAGAAAGCATACATAGAATATTTTAGTTAATTTGAACACACCATCTAATGCTGTAATTATTATTTTTAAACGTAGAAGCTGTGACATGTGTTTGTTTCGATTCCAAATGTTTTGTAACATGGCACAAATAAAGTTACTGACCTCTTTTTCAGAATTATATTCTTAAATGTTTAATAATTTAAGGGACGCACCCCGAGCACTTAAAAAAACAATGTATAGGTACCTCATTTTGCGTGCTGGATGAAATTAGTTTCTGTAGGTGGCAATATCCTCAAGTTCATTTTGTAATTTTTGAATAAATGCGCTCGTAAAAGATCCTAACTGTTTTCAAAATTGCTACGCATTTGAAAATATAGCAAGCTGCAACTATAAAATCAAATATAACCATTTATTGAGGGCATTGAGGATGCATTAGGTTGGTATTAACATTCCACAAAACTTTTAGATACCTACAGTATTTTATCTCCTAGAGTGCACTAATTATATCACAACCAGTAAACGGCTAGAAGCTGACTTGCAATATACGAGAACAATTTTGCAGCATAATTATTCAATAAATTTGTTACAGCATATATAGTTTTTCGATCGGAACAATTACAATTCAACGGGATATATTCTCGCAAGGTACACTGATAGTATAAAAATATGTGTATAAATGAATTTACAGCATCAAAATCTTACCTTTTTAAATGCATAACATACGCCCGACATCTATAGACAGAATAATCGAACCACAGTAATTAAATTTGGAGTTTCTATTACAATATTTCCAATACAATTCAAATGATATTTTTAGAAATAAACAGAAGCTACATTTTTTTCTATATTATTTCAGCACCCTTGCATTTATTATTCTCTTGAAAAATGACTCATATGTATAGTCGAGTTTATCTATTCCAGATACTAAAAAAAAGCAACAAAAACTTTACGACATAATTATTATCGACCTTGGGTCAGGCGGCATAGTGTCATCAAACAAGCCGACTCGCATTAAAAACCTATAAAGGTAAGATAGACAATTTGTCGGCGGAATACTACGGAGAGTAAGTATTTTAATGAAGTCGTAAAGTTTTTGTTGCGTTTTTTGAGTGCCGGGAAGAGCTGATCTCGACTAGAACATTCCCGTCGAAATTGCAATATTAAATACATGTCCAAAAATTTGTTCTTGTATTATTTGAAGTGTACGATATATCATAAGCTATATTCGTATTGGCTCACGTATTAACCATTTCTTTATTTGATCGCATGTAAAACATACATAATGTGTTTACCACTTGTTTACATACGATTTCCGCCATTAATGTAATCGATGGTGTCACCTCAATCACAGGGCGCTCTGCCTACATGCGTTATTCAAATTTTATGTTATTTACTTGCTGAAATTTTAATGTGGCACATGATGAAACTATGTTTAAATGTTGGCGAGTGCTTTAATAGAGTAAGATATCAAAAAGGCAAATTTACATATAGTAAAAACACTAATTCCCTTTCCAACATTTTATTACCTGCATATTTATTTTTAAGATAAAAATATCTGGTTAAAATTTGATCCTTACAGCATTTTGAATTTTCAAGATATCACGAATTTTATTAAAAAAAATATAAATATCTCATATCAGCCAAAAATAGTGAAAAATGAATATAGGATATGAACACAAGCTCAAATCACATTACGTCTTCCAGATATAAATTCAGCGGTACGTTTTGCATTTCAAAGGCATAATTTATGAAAGTATGTCAAAAAGTTGTATAGAATTGTAACAGGACAATCTCTGGGCCACTAACTATAAATGTTGTATAAAAAGACTTCTGATAAACTCGTATGTTATATTTTAGATCATAATCCCTACAATCATGTTATTTTTGATCGAATTGTTAAAACGTTTATAAATATATTTTCAATTATTATAGACAACACGTATCATTTCTTAAGTTCTCTGATATGAAGTTTTTGGTGAATCTGCACGTTTTCCATTACATGATCCATTAATCCTAAAAAATACCGGGACGAAGACTGTGGGGGTAAGGTTTAAAAGAGTATTTTTTTTTCTAAAACGGTTGTAACGATTTTGAAATGCAATTTACAACAGCAAAATATATTTATCATTATTTTTTAATGTCAGTACATGATATATTGATCTCACCCATTCCTAAATGCGAAAGTTTTCCCGAGTTCTGTCAGACCGATTTTTGTTTATCTTATTATTATTTCGAAATACTATTACACACAGCTTTTGTCTTTTATCAGCTGCACTCATCTGCTTATGATATTTTTTTGCTATTTATTCTAATTTAATTGTATAGTTTTGCAATTTTTTTGGTAGTTTATTATATAAGCTGACACGATTTCTCATTCCAAGCAACTCATCAAATATTTATTCGCTATCAATATATGGATATTTCTTCAGGGAACGTTTTCCATACTACAAGACTATATTAAGAATATCATCAAAGGTTGCATTTAAACATGTTTCATTATACGTATTCAGCAAATTTTGTTGTTTTATCTTAAATAGTTTATAATTTTCATATCGAATATTCATGTACCAACAATTACAAAAGAATATATTTTTTTATGTGCCCTATTAAAGATTTAAATGGAAATCTCCTCAAAGAAGACCAGGAAATAAGAGCCCGATGGAAAGAACACTACTCTAACATTCTTAACCAGCAAAGTCAAGCCGATCACGATATTATAAATCTTATCCCTCAATACGACACCTTCGAAGACTTAGATAAACCACTAACAACGGAAGAGATCTTAACCGCCATTGGGCAGCTAAAAATTAACAAATCTCCCGGTGCCGACTCACTCCCAGCTGAGATCTTTAAGGCTGTGTCGTCAGAGCTCATACCCTACCTCAAAAAACTGTCAAGCTCCGCAGGAGTTTCGTGATACACTTTTAATCAACCTCTTCAAAAACAAAGGGAGCGCTGCGGACTGTGGAAATTACAGGGGTATAGCTCTCCTGGCTTTGGAGGGAAGATACTCACTAAAGCGATGGCAAATAGGCTAACGCCTGTTATGGAGAAGTTACTTCCTGAAACACAGAGTGGCTTTAGACCAAACCGAGGCACATCGGATTTAATCTTCACACTTAAACAGCTTCAAGAAAAAGCACTCGAACATCAAGGAGAAATTCACATGGCCTTCATTGATTTAACCAAGGCGTTTGACTCGGTGGACAGGGAAGTGCTCTGGAAAATTATGTTCCGCTTAGGTATCCCTAGAAAATTTGTGGAAGCATGTCGCAGTCTACATACAAACAACAACGCCCAGGTTATGTATAATAATGAGGCAACCGAACCTTTCCAAACCCTCACTGGAGTTAGGCAGGGATGTGTCCTGGCACCCCTACTCTTTAATTTGTTTACCACTGCTCTAACAATTATTGTTGACAACAAACTGACAGTCAGGGGAATAGGTCTCAGATACCGTTTTGATGGCGGTCTCTTTAACATAGGGCGCTTTAGAGCTTTCACGAAGACACGCACACGATTCATTTGTGATCTCCAGTATGCGGATGACTGTGCACTTTTAACCTCTACGCCGGAAGAGCTTCAAGAACTTTTAGATGTGTATGCCCAGAGCTATGATTCCTTGGGACTTAAAATCAACATTGGAAAGACTAAGATTATGTCAACTCCTCATCAAGTGAACCAAATAGACATTACACTTAACGGAAATTGTGGTGGATCAGTTCAATTACTTAGGCAACGTTGTTAATGACAAAGCAAACATGGACAGCGAGATTCGCAATAGAATTAACGCTGCATCTAGAGCACTCTGGGGACTTAGAGAGAGAGAGTATTTGACAACCACGACCTTGCTTTGTCAACGAAAATGGCTGTCTACAGAGCAGTCGTCATTCCAACATTGCTATATGGATGTGAAAGCTGAGTTACTTACCGTCGTCATTTGAAAGAATTAGAACATTTTCAGCAAACACACCTCAGAAGTATGATGAAAATCCGTTGGTTCCATCACATATCAAACGTGGAAGCACTCAGGAGAGCAAACATCCTTCCAATTGAGGTGCTTATTTCAAGAGCACGCCTAAGATGAGCAGGTCACGTTCATCGTATGCATGATAACCGCCTTCCTAAATGTACACTTTATGGTGAATTGCTAAGCGGTAGAAGAAGGCGTGGCGGTCAACGAAAGAGGTTCAAAGACGCTCTCCATGAAAATCTGAAATCCTGCGGTATTGCAGACGAGCAATGGGAACAACTTGCAGCGGACAGAACCGAATGGCGAGGGGTTGTGGCCAGCTATCAAGGAAATGTTGCTGCAAGAAGGCCGAATCCAAGACCTAACCAGGTCTATGTTTGTCCTGACTGTGGTCGACATGTGCTCTCCCGAATTGGCCTCTATAGCCATAGTCGTGTGCACCGTAGATGAATGGGAATTATAATAGACTACACCTTTTACTTGTTTTTTATTGTACACAATTTATCAACTGTAACATTTTTATACTCGGACTCGAGTAACGGCTAATAATAATATATTTTGTAGTTTTTGCTATTTTTCCTTTGACTGGCGAGAAATAATCCAAAAATTTCCATAATATTTACTTTATAATTTTTTTGATTTAAAATATTAATAAAAGTGCATACAAGTGCTGTAGTCTGCGGTTACTATCGTTGGTAATTTTATAGTTACACGTTAAAATCTAAAAATAGCTGATTACAGAATAGACAATAGATTTGTAAAAAAATTTGTTATTGGTTTTATGGTTATTTATACTATCTATATACTTACATAAATTTGACTGTTTTAAATATCAATCAATAGCTTACCTGAAACAAAAAAATAAATTGTATATATTTTCCGCAATGTTTAATAATAAAAATGTGTAATAATCAATAAGGCATATACCACATGTCTAATATTATTATTTATTACTCAATATTTTATTATTTAGTACTGATTTTCATAAACTAAATTCATAATGTAACAATTCATCTGATATGACATGAAAATCTACTTAGTATGTTTCATGCTAGAACAAATTGTAAACTTTTTACAATAGAGGTGCGTTTTATTATCTTCAATAGTGTCCTGAAATTAGATATATATATATATATATATATATATATATATATATATATATATATATATATATATATATATATATGGTGTAGTGATGAGAGGTAAGTGAATCCTCTCATGTGGTCTAATGCTACTATACACCAGACATCATAGATGTCCCCATGATGTATAGCGACTTGCCATTTTGCAAGTACCGAGAGCGGTGACCTTCAGCCCTTGGTGGACTTAACCTATATACTGTTATTATAAATGATTTGCAGGAAACAACTACTCAGCGGGCAAATACCCCGACCTGCATTGAATTATACCTAGAAATCATTTGGTAGCCAATGTCACTTGTCAATTCCCCGACCAGACATAGACCGGTTTCGAACTTATTACTTCTCATCAGTATGCCATAGGTCGTGGAATAGACAAATGACAGTGGCCAACCTGCTAGTCTTATACAGACTAATGTAAATGGTGTAGTGGTGAGAGGTAAGTGAATCCTCTCATGTGGTCTAATGCTACTATACACCAGACATCATAGATGTCCCCATGATGTATAGCGACTTGCCATTTTGCAAGTACCTTGAGCGGTGACCTTCAGCCCTTGGTGGACTTAACCTATATACTGTTATTATAAATGATTTGCAGGAAACAACTACTCAGCGGGCAAATACCCCGACCTGCATTGAATTATACCTAGAAATCATTTGGTAGCCAATGTCATTTGTCAATTCCCCGACCAGACATAGACCGGTTTCGAACTTATTACTTCTCATCAGTATGCCATAGGTCGTGGAATAGACAAATGACAGTGGCCAACCTGCTAGTCTTATACAGACTAATGTAAATGGTGTAGTGGTGAGAGGTAAGTGAATCCTCTCATGTGGTCTAATGCTACTATACACCAGACATCATAGATGTCCCCATGATGTATAGCGACTTGCCATTTTGCAAGTACCGAGAGCGGTGACCTTCAGCCCTTGGTGGACTTAACCTATATACTGTTATTATAAATGATTTGCAGGAAACAACTACTCAGCGGGCAAATACCCCGACCTGCATTGAATTATACCTAGAAATCATTTGGTAGCCAATGTCATTTGTCAATTCCCCGACCAGACATAGACCGGTTTCGAACTTATTAGTTCTCATCAGTATGCCATAGGTCGTGGAATAGACAAATGACAGTGGCCAACCTGCTAGTCTTATACAGACTAATGTAAATGGTGTAGTGGTGAGAGGTAAGTGAATCCTCTCATGTGGTCTAATGCTACTATACACCAGACATCATAGATGTCCCCATGATGTATAGCGACTTGCCATTTTGCAAGTACCGAGAGCGGTGACCTTCAGCCCTTGGTGGACTTAACCTATATACTGTTATTATAAATGATTTGCAGGAAACAACTACTCAGCGGGCAAATACCAATAACAGTATATAGGTTAAGTCCACCAAGGGCTGAAGGTCACCGCTCTCGGTACTTGCAAAATGGCAAGTCGCTATACATCATGGGGACATCTATGATGTCTGGTGTATAGTAGCATTAGACCACATGAGAGGATTCACTTACCTCTCACCACTACACCATTTACATTAGTCTGTATAAGACTAGCAGGTTGGCCACTGTCATTTGTCTATTCCACGACCTATGGCATACTGATGAGAACTAATAAGTTCGAAACCGGTCTATGTCTGGTCGGGGAATTGACAAATGACATTGGCTACCAAATGATTTCTAGGTATAATTCAATGCAGGTCGGGATATTTGCCCGCTGAGTAGTTGTTTCCTGCAAATCATTTATAATAACAGTATATAGGTTAAGTCCACCAAGGGCTGAAGGTCACCGCTCTCGGTACTTGCAAAATGGCAAGTCGCTATACATCATGGGGACATCTATGATGTCTGGTGTATAGTAGCATTAGACCACATGAGAGGATTCACTTACCTCTCACCACTACACCATTTACATTAGTCTGTATAAGACTAGCAGGTTGGCCACTGTCATTTGTCTATTCCACGACCTATGGCATACTGATGAGAACTAATAAGTTCGAAACCGGTCTATGTCTGGTCGGGGAATTGACAAATGACATTGGCTACCAAATGATTTCTAGGTATAATTCAATGCAGGTCGGGGTATTTGCCCGCTGAGTAGTTGTTTCCTGCAAATCATTTATAATAACAGTATATAGGTTAAGTCCACCAAGGGCTGAAGGTCACCGCTCTCGGTACTTGCAAAATGGCAAGTCGCTATACATCATGGGGACATCTATGATGTCTGGTGTATAGTAGCATTAGACCACATGAGAGGATTCACTTACCTCTCACCACTACACCATTTATATTAGTCTGTATAAGACTAGCAGGTTGGCCACTGTCATTTGTCTATTCCACGACCTATGGCATACTGATGAGAACTAATAAGTTCGAAACCGGTCTATGTCTGGTCGGGGAATTGACAAATGACATTGGCTACCAAATGATTTCTAGGTATAATTCAATGCAGGTCGGGGTATTTGCCCGCTGAGTAGTTGTTTCCTGCAAATCATTTATAATAACAGTATATAGGTTAAGTCCACCAAGGGCTGAAGGTCACCGCTCTCGGTACTTGCAAAATGGCAAGTCGCTATACATCATGGGGACATCTATGATGTCTGGTGTATAGTAGCATTAGACCACATGAGAGGATTCACTTACCTCTCACCACTGCACCATTTACATTAGTCTGTATAAGACTAGCAGGTTGGCCACTGTCATTTGTCTATTCCACGACCTATGGCATACTGATGAGAACTAATAAGTTCGAAACCGGTCTATGTCTGGTCGGGGAATTGACAAATGACATTGGCTACCAAATGATTTCTAGGTATAATTCAATGCAGGTCGGGGTATTTGCCCGCTGAGTAGTTGTTTCCTGCAAATCATTTATAATAACAATATATATATATATATATATATATATATATATATATATATATATATATATATATATATGCAAAACTACAAAAAAATGAGTCGTCATGTCAACCTATTAAGTGTGTTTACAATCACTTATCAGTGATCGTTTCATATGCAACGCGAATAAATTTATTCCATCTTTATTATTTATTATTTATACTGCTTTGTATTATGTTCGTAATTTTTCAAAAGATGAGGAAACATACTCTCAATTTAATTTGTTTAAAAATGCATGAGAATATGCATTTACTTATGCATTTTATGGATGTTGTGATATACTTTCAATTACTAGGCAACTAGTGCAAAACGTTATATTTTATTAATGAAAATTCAAGCTGTTTACTTTCGGAAGGTAAAATTTCATTTCTCTGTTAAAAAATTCTAATTCTGTTTATATTTTGAGCTAATAAGAATTTCTATAATATTTCTATAAGAAGGTTGACTAACCAATTTCAATTTTTTTCTAGTGCTATAGAAGAGTCCATTACTTATCATACATTGTTATATGATCATTAAAAGTTATAATTTTATTTTTCTAATTGTAGAATAAAAATATGTTTGCTATTTAGCAAATATCAGGAAAATTGCCTGTTGTATTAAATGGAGGACACTTTATTTTTAACAAATTCACGTATTTGGGCTATCTCAGAAAAATAGAAATAATAAAAATCAATAATATTGGATAACTTTCATTTTTTAAACCAGGTTTACATTGAATAAAGTATGCGCAAATAACTCCCTCGTCCACAATCTATAACCTTCAACCCTAAATAAGTTATATAACCGTAAATGCTGAAATTATTTCATCTTTATGTTTAAGATTACGTTGTTATCTCATATTATCTTTATGCTATTTTAAAATATTGCTAATAATTTCAATTTCAAGTTTAGGTATAATTATTGTTAGAAAAAACACAACTACTAAAAAAATTATTATAATGCGTCAATATCTGGTGTAATGCATCTCTGTATCTAGTCTGGTCGATAGCCGAGTGGGTTAAGGCGCGAGGTGGCAATCGCGATTAATCACACGGACATCGCATCACCGGGTTCGAATCCTGGCTCCGGCACTGGCATTGTCGGAGGAAATGGTTGTATGTCCGCGTTTTTTCAATGTATAACCCCCTTTCGCACAAGCACAAGCACAAGAATTGGAGGTTGTCTATTTCTGTGGTGTTTATTTATTATTATTATTATTATATTTTTTTCTTAATTATTTATTATATTATTTATTAAAAATTCTTTATTTAAAAAAAGTGTTATAGTGAAAGTTATTTAGAAATATGTGTAGTTTAAGTTTTTAGAATTTTTTATATCTGGATATTTTATTGTTATTACCTACTTTTATTTATATTGTTAAAAGGTGTTTAGGTTTAAGGCTAAAAATTTGTTTTTAACCAAACCAGACCCGAACCGCTCGACCTTGCAATTCACCATGCAACCACCACACTAACCGCGGTGGGTTCTGGAGCGGTATATAACTGTTATAATTTGAATACATTTATTTTAATCGATTGATTGATATTTTGTAGATAGATTTGTTGAAGAGAGAACGTCATCAAAGTACGATTATGGATTATGATTATATTTAGGTTTGCGTTTTTCAATTGTACAAGAGGCTTTACTGATTAAAATAATGAAAGTTCCAAATCTGACGGTGTTCACACTCGGTACATGAAATGGTTTTAAATAATGGAAGCATGTTTTGATGAGAAAAGCGGTACAGTTGTTGTCTTCAATCCATCGAAGCGTCTTTTTGCACAAACATATTGGATTGAGACTCAGTTTGTAGATATTTTATCCAGAATGAAAAATTTATGAAAGTGCACATAAACTTAAGCTCCTCATTCATTTCGATTTCCTGCCTTGGAACTACATCTCTGTCACTAACATATGATTTAATATCTAGCCTAGACGATTTGAAGCTAGGCACCGATGGCGCCACTGTTCTCATTTCAGTCATTTTAGACCTCCATCTCCATGATATTATGTCATCGGCTCTCATCAATAGATTCTAGTATGAAGTTAGGCCCTAGTCACAGTTCCACGTAGTTATTTATCAAGTACACAACAAGCCTTATCGATTATTTTGTTAAATGGCCCCAAAACGGGAGTCGAAGCGTCGATACATCATTAATTTCAGACGCAGTTCAATCCGATAACCAAGTATTTTTCATATACATATATATGTTAGATTTTGGATTGTTTGATTCACTTTTTAAAAACTTTTATTTAGTTACAATGTGAGTCAACGTTGACTCTTGGAAAAATAACAATAATAATTTTGAAGTAGTTTATTCGAGAATGAGTTTAAGACTGAAGTTTACAATGACTGTTGGTAACATTGGATTGGTAAATCATCATGATAAACAAATTACTGAGAAAGAAACATTAAGCTCAGCTAGCGTGAGCGGTTATTAAAGAAGAGCTGTTACGTTATGATATGTGTTTACACACGAAACAATTTTAGTGGACGTGCTGCAGCGAGGAGATATTCATTGCAATATTATCCAAATAGAATACAGCCAGACCATAAAATTTTCAAAGATCTGTTTCGTCGTTTGGGAGAAACGGGTTCATTTCGCCATAAAAACGGTGTAGGATGACCGAAACGAATTACTCCAGATCAAGAACTAGAAATTTTAGTTCATGTGGATGAAGATCCTCAAGTCAGCTCAAGTCGTATAGCGATGATAACAGGGGTGAGTAAACAATCTGTCCTAAGAGTCTTTCTTACGTAAAGAACGCTTCTACTCATATCATCTCACTCCTGTACAAAACTTATTCCGAAGGGATCTTCCGCAAAGGTTACAATTTTTTCAGTTTGTTATAAACACAACAGGTATCGAAATTTTGTTAAGAACACTTTATTTACCGATGAAGCAACTTTTACTCGTCGAGGCGTTTTTAACTGCAGAAATATCTATTACTGGGAAGTAGAAAATCCTCATGCCGTTAAAGAAAGGCCTTTTCAGCAAGAATTTAAGATTAACGTTTGGTGTGGTATCATCAGCGCTCAATTATTGGGACCATTTGTCCTTCCTCCAAATTTAAATGGACACTCTTATCTGTTTTTTCTTCAAAATACGGAACAGAATGACATACGGGACAGAACGTGGGTCATGCAAGATGGAGATACCCCTCATTTCTCCATTGAAGTCAGGAATTATCTTGATGAGACTTTCCCACGCAGATGAATCGGTCGAGGAAGTGAGTTTGCTTGGCCACCAAGAAGTTCTGATTATAATCCTATGGATTATTATGTGTTGGGACATATGAAGTCCTTAGTCAATGCAAATACTATCAACTCAAGAGAAGAATTGTGGGACAAAATACAAAACGTAGCGAATTTTATTAGTGTACAAGAAAATGTATTTTTCAATGTCAGAAAATCTTTTATGAATAGAATTAGAAAAGGCATAGAAGTAGGTGGAGACCATATCGAACACTTACTCTAAGTCGTTGCAATGGGGTTTTTGCACGCGAGGAAAATTTATGTCATTAAGTTAACTTTTACGTTGATTTTTGGTCTTCTCATAAGATTAGATTCTTATTTTAGACAATCCTTTGATTAATTAATGTATTTATCTTAATACCATGAAAATAATTCATTACTTCATAAGAAATTGAGATAGAGTTTACGGTGTTATTACGATTTTTTTTTCCCTTACGTTTTGTAGTTTTTTCAATAAATGCACTTTGTTTCAATAAATTTGAATTTGTCTTTCAAAAAATTATTGAAATATTTAACGTCGCTTTCCTCGAAAACGGTTGGAGTTATCAAGTTCTACCAAGTGTACCTTTTATACGTGGAAATGCCGCCCTCATCAGATTTTCTAGTCAGAAGTATCACAACGTTTCGTAAAAAAAAAGAAAAAAAAATCATCATCAGATACAGGTCCTGCGGCGCCCTCTATGATCTAACTTAATGTAATACATACATTATTGTTAAGAAACAATTATTCCAAGAGGAATAGGAAAAGTTCCTCTAGCAAATTTGGCGAAGATCAGTCGAGAGACTGTTGAGTTATTGCAAAACAACGAAAAAACATATTTGGTTATATCCTCATATTCTGGCATAAATAGTCTACCCATTATCTATGGCCTATCATTAATGGCCCCCCTGTATATATAAATATAATTTACATATTTTTAATAAAAGTGAAAATACAGTTACTGTTGCAATGCGTAAATAAACTAAGTGCTAGTAAATAAATCAGACGGACAATATATGCTTCCACTGTTGTTCAACAATTAATTCAACTTATAGCAACTTTTTCACAACTAATGCAGACACTTTTATCACTCTATTATTATTTACGACGACTATTAAAACTTTGTAAAGTGATAAATGTTACTGATTTTGAAGTTTAAAAATAAGGAAAGCTTCACAAGATTTAAGAGTGAAAGAAACATTTGATAAATGCCACGTATTCGTTTTATTAACCCTATCAATCATACCGGGTGAATAAATGTCTCCTACCCGTAACTAAAAGATTATGCCAGCTTCTAAAAGGGATGGCAATTTTTCCTGCTCCGCAATATAAATTGTTTATTTTACTTTAAAGTTCTGATTTACGTATTGCTTCTCTCTTGTACAATGGGTTTTCGGATCTTTACTATGATTTAATAATATCAAATGTAACAAATGTCATCTAAAATAAAATATATATTATAACAATATGGGTTTTCCAATAACACTGTTTACACAGTATAGGAGTATTCGAGTATTTGCTACATTTACTACAAAAGAACGAGAGCTCTCTAATTCAGCGCTCGGCGGGGCTCATAGCCCGGAGAGTAGCTGTTGGTTGCAGTCTGGTTACGTTCCTTATAGTAAAATAAGGATATTATAGAGGAGTTTGCGACTAAAAATATTGTTTTAATGGCTTACATGTTTCTTTGGGTGCTATGTTAAAAATAAATCTGATATTTGTTTTATCTTTAACATAATATTCTTTAAGAGTTGCTAGAGTTGATTAAATGCCAATAAACTAAAGAACGCATAGTAACCTTTAATACTGCCTGTTGATGAAGAGTGTTTTTGATCTTTAAACTGGTATAACTATTAATGCATAGACTTCAACTTAAAATTTTTATTAGTAAATATGGCTGCAAATATTCTTACCGTGGTAAATGTAAAAACTAAATCACCAACCAACAACAGCTATTTCATCTATCAAAATTTTAAAACGCACATTGTGGACCTTGATTGGTGACAATTAATCGATTTCCTTTCATAGGAAACGGTCGAATACGGGACCGTCGTAGTAGATATATCTACTTTATACTTTACTACACATTTATTATTTTTTATTTCATTTATATTGGAAATTGTTCTTTTGTCAGTTAAACTCTGTACGGTTTCCTTGGTATTTGAAATAGTTGAGTGACGCAACCTACTAAATTCTACTTGTTAGACAATTCATTTATTGTTTTAGAAGTAACGGTTTAAGGTTCAACAGCTATGAATGAAACATTGAACTTATTAGTATTAAAATTAATATAAATCATTAACGTATAGAAGAAACATAAGAAATTCCAGGACAGAACTTTCATATATCTACAGCAAATTCAAGAGTATCTGACTTATTTTCATATATTTTTCGATGTTCTACATATTACTTAATTAATCATAAAATATTACCTCGTAGACCATGAACGCATAGTTTATCTGGGCAATTTGAATAATAATAACTTAGTCCTGACATAAATAATAAATTAACACCACAGAAATTAGACAACCCCCAAAAAAAATTCAACCGAAGATTTTCCAACGGGATTCTCTTTATTTTGACATTACAAATAATTTCTCAAAAGTCCATAAAGTCAACTTGACGACTACAGAAGGTCAACGGTCACGAAAATCAGTTTTTATCAATTATATCGTAAATTATATATTGTATTGTATTGTATGATGATGGTCGAGAGGTAAGAACACTTGCCTCTCACCTGACTCGACCAAAGACTGACGTTCAATAAGCACATAAATGAGACAGTGCGGACGGTCTACTCCCCTGACTGTATCTGCTCATTGTTAGGGGTAGCAGACTGAACAGACAGAATGAAAAACTGTTGTACAAGATGGTGGTCAGGCCGTCCATCACATACGCGGCGACGGTGTGGTGCAGCTTATCGGCCACGATAATGAAAAAAACTCCAAGTGTTTGAACACAAATTTATGCTCCTCATATCGAATTTAGGAAGGTACACCTCCCTCAGAGATCTCTACGAACGCTGCAATGACATAATTCCGATAGCGGACTACGTCCAACGCATCTCGCAAAATTTCTATTCATTCAAACTAAACGATAGTCCGCTAACAAGACATATAACCCAAATTAGACAGCACAATGTCCCATTTCGGATTAAACAGCCCTTACCGTACCAGACGTTACCGATTATCCGGCAACCACTATAGCCAAATTTCAATAACTATACATTTCACTAACCCTATTCAACTTTTGCTAGTATTTTATACCTTTCTCTTCGTTTCTTTTTGTATATTTTGTTTCTAAATTCATTTCATATCATCAACCTTTCAAGAAATTGCAAACCTTTCCGAAAATCAAAATTTTTAAAATCAAAGTTTAGGCCAGCTCTGGGCTGCCCCGCACTGGAGTACCTCGCGGAAGGCGCCTCGTTTGAATTGTGGTACCTGCCTTGAATGCAAAATTTAATAGTGTTTTTTGTGCGCGAGTTACTTTAAAAACAAGTGTAGTTTTTAAGTTTGGTTAATCTTGTTCTTTGAGTCTATTTAAATGTAAATACCTACTTTAATTTTATATTGTTATAGAAAGGAGTTTAGGTTTAGTTATTTCTTAATTGTCATTTTCACCGATCCAGACCCGTTCCGGTCGATCCTGCAATTTGCCGTCGCGTCAACGCGGTGGTTGCACTATTGGTTCTGGAGCAGGCTCTGGTGAGGCAACTGTACTGTATTTTAATTTACATAAATATATTTTGAACTGAATTGAATTGCCTCATCCAAAAGTTGCGGGTTCGATTACCGGTCGGGGCAGTTGAAAATACTGTGAGAGGAATTTTTCCACTATACTCGAATATTGTGTGTGTGTTCCTTGTCTCTAAATGTATAGCTCCCTCCCACACAAGGCTCTTCTAGAGCCTTCAGGGATAAAAGGAGTGTTAACTGTGGTGTTATTATCGGTATTACTTTAATTTTAATTATAAAATTTGTTCGTGAGATAAATCTGCATAAAAAAGGTTCTATACAAAATTTATGTAGAACCAATAGTTCTCGAAATATTGGGCTGAGAATACTTCGGAGCAAAGCGCATGCACCACTATTCTTTGATGTAATATTGAATGACGCGCCGTATGTTTTAAATTCAGTTTAACGCTACATTTTGTAGAATTATGACGTTTCATTCATCTCGTAATATTTTGTAATTGTCACTGTTGTTCTCGGTTTAGAAACTCTTAGAAATGCGAGTGATGAAAGCGGTGATGATCACATTATAGACTATTTGCGAAGCGTGGAAACTGTGACTGTGCATGTTGAGTGTCTTAATACGTTTAATAGGACGCATTCCGATTCCTCATAATATCTATTTTCTTAAACCCAAAAAAGGAAACGTCCAATCGAAAGTCTACATCCCTGGGCAATCCAGAAGTATGCAGATTTTAGAGAACATATTCTATTTTTACATGCCTCTGCTGGTTGCGAGACCACTAGTGCTTTATTCCGAAGAGAAAAAATAAACGCATCAAAATAGAAAACTATTCGAAAAATTGGATAATACATTGTGGCACATTGATTACTTTAGCTATGTGCGAAGCTCCAAAAAAGAAATTTTAATTGGTAATTATAGATATTTTACTTGACTAAATAAGCCTGTATAATTGTCGTCACTTACACCCACAGCAGTAGCTACTCAACAACATCTATTCAGGGTATCTCAATACGATGTCCGAGGTTACAACCGTTGAATCTGACTCCAACGATGTTATAGCCGACCTCATTTCGTTATTTTCCACTGAGATGATTGTTGATGAAGCTGAAAATATTGAAAAAGTGGAAATAGAAGAGATAGACGGAGATGAAGAAGAAGCCAGCAGAGACGAATAATAATCAACAAAATTATAACATGACTTGTACCATGAATTAGGCCTAAGGACGGTACCATGCAAAAAAACGCACCTTGCATTCTACCTCAAAGGTGGTGCAGAAACGAATGCAGCACAATGCTCAAGTTTTCTCAATCCTATATCTCGAAAACTATTGATTCTACGTATATTTTGCATAGGATTTTTTTACTGCAAATGTATATCATAAACAAATTTTATAGCCAAAATTAACGTAAAACTGATAATTTACGAGATATCTGAGAAACACTGATTTCCGTGACCTTTGACCTGTAACTTTTGTAGCCAACCAGCTGGATTTATGGACTTTTGAGAAATTATTTCTGACACCAAAATAAAGAGAATCCTGCTGGAAAATCTCCAGTTGGATTTTTTAGAAGTTCATACATAAAGTGACTGGACTACTTTGATAATTTAATTCTGAAAACAGAGATGATTAGATTCGTAATTATTTTAATTTTATTTTAATTGGTAATTATTTGCTTGGCTTTCGCTTCCAAGTTTCTACGTGTTGAGTATAATGTTAGTGTAGTAATATTCTGCATCAAAGCAGAAAATTTAGCGTATAGTACTCCCATATTCTATATGGACGAGTATATAAAATTTGTATATTATATTGGCTTCATGTATTGAAAGTGAGGTTTTAGTAGTACTTTATGCTACAAGGATTTTTTATAATAATTATTACTTTACCAGATATATTCATAATTAAGCCATGATATTTTAGAGTACAAAGTTCTCTACAATATTTAACAAACCAAATTTTTAATAAATGGAATCAGATGTGAGCCAAGTACTTAGATCTTAAATTATATATTTTATTTACTTCATTTTCGTCATTTTATAAACAATTATTCTATTCAAGTCGAGATGTTCATTGGAAATTGCATTAATGTGCAGACACATTTTTTTAAATTTTAATCATTGGGATAGAGTATGGGTGATCTAAATCCAAACTTTCTCGATTCCAACCCTAATGCGTCAGCTGCCATTTTGAGGAGAGGCTAGTTTTGGTTTTTATTAAATAACTCGTTTATTTTCAACTTTAGAGTCGAAATGGTAATAACTTGTTTGATTTAATTTAATTCTCCATAACACCGGTTATTATTGTTTTTTCTGTAGGATCGATATATTTGGATTTAGATGTGAAAGTGTATGGTAAAATTGTAATATTTTATTATCTCGTTTATTTTCAAATTCTTTACAACTTTGGTTCTTACTATTTTTCCCTTAGGATCGAAATTTGTGTAAAACTTAACGCCTATGGGAAAGGCCAAGGCGGTGTCAAGAAATTCTTTATCGAACCATTAAGTTTTACTTCTCCATATCCAGTGAAAGTATAGTAACGCAAAAAAGATTTTTTTGTTGAAATAGGCTTAAAATGTCATGAAACGTCGAACTGTGACGTCACTACTTGAGATGTACCTCACGAAATAAATTGTTAAAATACATTCAAGGTTCAAGATAGTGACTAACGCAACAGAGCTGGAATCCCGATAATTATTTGATTTAAACTACCCATGACCTTCTCTATGATTAAAAAAAAAACGTGTCTGAGAATTAATGCAATTTCAATCATTTTTGCGGTAAATATCGACTAGAGTATTCACATTTTTATCCAACAGCGTTCATGAATTGAGAAGGGCGTACATTTTTCGAGCTATGTATTTAGAAAGTAAGAAAAATAATACTTATTTCCTGGTTATACGAAACGCGTAGTTTTTGAAAATAAATTGAAAGGGATTTTTGTTATTAAGTTCTTACAATTTTATCAATTCCACATTACCGATTTTTCATATTTTGCTAATTTTATAATGGAAGAAATTGAAAATTTACATTATTTTTGTGATGCATTTTTTAAGTGAAGATCAGTTAGAATTTGCCCAAACTATTTCTATTTTTCATAGAATATTTTAAGGGTTAAGTTTTACTCCTGTGCCATTTCTAAAGGATTGAATTATTGAAAGACTGTACGTGTTGAGTGTTTATTAAAAAAGCATCTATTTAATTAAATTGCGTTCCTCTATTTCGGAAAACATTACGAAAATATTCTAATGGATAATTTTCAATTAATATCTGATTTTACTGTTTAACAGAACTTGCATATATCTGTATACTATAAAAAATATTATAATAATTATAGCATGCCTTATACAAATTTCTAAGTCCATCATAACTTGACTTTTAAGCACAACATATTGAAAAACTCCACTTAATTTAATGTAAAAGTAAAGGTTATGCAAAGATGTTAGACCCTCATTGTGAAATGGCCGAGCAGAGCATGTTCAGTATATTCTCGACTCCTATGGGACGACATTAGCGAGAATCAAGGCAGCGGCGTTGAAGAACTGATATATTGCACACAGCTGAGCGTGCCCTGCGATGTTATCAATCATCAAATTTTGACATCGACCATCCTATTCTATAACTCTTTAAAGCACTTCCTGTCTAAGGATTTTTTGATATTTTATCTTGGAAAGTTCATAAAAAATATAAGAAATGTGTAAATATGTTGGTTTCTCCAGATAACTTATTCAACAAGAGCTATTCATGAAAACGTTTTTGCCAATCTTTAATATTAATACAAGAATTACAACATACCTTAAAAATACTAGAATTATGGCTTGTTTATAAAATGTGGTTCAAAAATTACATATTTCTAAAAAAAAATAAAGATATATATTGAAAAACAATCTTAACAGAAATAAAAAAAGTTGCAAAAAATAATTAATATCATTTTACTTTTCAAATAATGAGAATGGTCAATTGTTTTCCTTTGTTTTATTTTATATTGCAAACGTGATAGAGATTATATTCCAACTGCTCGGTAGAAACATAAGAAAATTAAAAACTTCAAAATGAATAAAAACACTGAATCAATTTTGGCGGATGATACGGAAAGAAGATTTATGAAAAAACCCGCTTAAAATATCTACTGAAGCAACAGCATCCCAGCCGTCAAGTATATCATTATTTACACATTTTGGTTTAAGTTTAGATTTTAATAACGGTAACATAGGATTTATGAAGAGAAGATTTAAACGTCAAAAGCGAAGAAGGGAACAGGACAGAGTTAATGATTTAATATTTTACAGAGAAAAAATAGAGTAGGAAGAGGTTTTAGCAAATGAAAGTTTGGTTAGATAGGTTGCCGGGAAATTGATATGTTTTATTGTAAAAGAAGTGTTATTTGTTTTACCTATCTTGTTGATTAGTAGACAACCAACCAGTTTGAAAGTATAAAATTTCTGTAAAGTTTGCTGGATGTAGTCCGCTATTATATAAGTAACGTAATATTAACTAATATCGAGATCTGACCGATATTAGTTTCATAGGTCGAGATAGTCCGTACCTGCGATTACGTATACAACGATTATTATCATATACTTGCACTTTTTGTGGTGTTTAGTAATCATTATTTTGGAGTGACACGTTGTATATATATATATATATATATATATATATATATATATATATATATATATATATAGATGACAGATGTCATATTAATTGCCAAGGTAACTTATGTCAGAATGACAAATTAATTGTCTAGGTGACAGACATTTGACCAGTGACAATATATAATATCCTATTTATTACGAATGTTTTCTTTTATTCGAATTGAAGCCAATAAATTTTCGTTCATTTTAGTAAATGGTGCTAAATCTATTGAAAGTAAACTTCGTATCGGGTCATTCGTGTGTCAATATAAATATAAGATTGTAGCCTATTGATGGACAATGGATAATTACCGTTTTATGTTTATAAATATACATTCATACTCCTGTTAGTCACACTTTCTTTTTTACTGAAAGCACATATGGCCCGGGTCCGAACATGTTTGTTGCTTGCACGTTGTGAATATAATGGTGTCGTTGGGATCTTCAAAAAGTCAAAAACAACAACTGTACAACTTAGGTGATAGGCAAGACCCTTGGGGGCCCCCGCATGAATGTCTCGCCCTGCTGAGAGCTTGTTATTCACTCGAACCCCTAAATTAATGCTACGTTGGATAGCGGGCCCCTCCGGGTGAAATCCGTTGACTTTTTGGTGGTGTCTGCAGCAATGGCAGTCTTCTTGGCGGCAGGGATTGTTGCGTTGATTGTAACTGGAATTGCGGTTATTGCTGTGTTGGCTAATGAAAAATTGTTGACTGTTGAGAGGCTTTTGTTCGGGCTCGTTCTTCCCATACGTATTTGTTGGTGGAAGTACAGTAACGTATTTCATAGAGGCAAGCGGTGGGATATGCACGGTTCGTCTTTCGAAGTTCTCTATCTTCCTTCTGTAAATTTTACCATACATTGTTAGCGGGCCGAGATCCACCATAGTTGACGCATTTGACCGGTATGTCCCTTGATTTTTTTATAGTCTATGATGACATTGTCATAGACACAGTTTAAACATTTGGGGACTGCCCCGCAATTAGAGATAGCATGCCCCCATTATTGACATCTATGATATTTAATTATGCTTTTGTTATGCCGCTCCCATGTCACCGAGGTGTAGTCAATATACCGGACTACTTTATGCTGCAATTCTTCCAAGCGTCAGCTTATTATTTGTAATTAGCATTTAAGTGGGGTTTCTGGTTCCCTTCAGAGGGTAAATTTCTCTTACTTCAATCTTATGATCTCTTCTTTCAGCTGTTAATTCAAGTTCAGATTCGTGATAGAGGCCTCTTAAAATAAACGCATGAGTTTTAACCTCATTACGATTTTAAGTAGAGTAATCGTGTATTTAGCAAAGCTATTAATACAATCTTCGAAAATAATACAAAGCGATTAAAATGAAGATTAAACACTAAGTGAAACACTAAAATAAGTCGGTGTCAATACGTGAAATTAAACAAATAATAATCACATTATACAATCAAAACTGGTACAATTATTTATTTTATGTTAGTAAATGTTCTTCTAACCTGATAGTGACTCTATTTATATTTAGTGACTTTAATAAACTCGGGTAAGTTATTATAATCTGTCGTACCTTTATCATATATATATATTTTTTTCGTTTTCATTAATGAGGTAGGATATATCAATATATGATATTTCTGTTTTGTGTTGTAACTATCAATGTCTCTTCTAAACTGATTATTTTCAGTTCAATATGTTGATAGTAGCAATTTATAAATGAATACTAGTGTTCTGAAGTTAATATATTTTCTAAATAAAAGCCAATCGAGGGTTAATTACATCAGTATTATGCTTGTATAATTGCTACATTTTGATATGAATCTCAAGCAATGGTTTTGTAATAACTGAAGTTTGTGTAAATCAGTGGCATTACACACATAAAAAATTGAAGAGCAATAATCAAAGTGCGGTTTAATAATTGAGTTAAATATGACCTCTCTAGCATATAATGACAAGTATTTACTTGCTCGATAAGCAAAACCAACCTTTTTCGAAATTTTTGTGCAAATAAAGTTGATATGTTTGAAATTGTTAATGATCGATGGATAACTACAGCCAAATACGTACTTTGTATATTCCATTTTATCCAAAATTTGTGCTTCCAAATTAAATATTTTCTTTGTGTGGTGATTTTACATATTATTTATAACAAATTACTACATTTGGATTTATTTGAATTTACAAGGAGTTTGTTGGTTTTCATCCAATTTTCAATTTTTAATAAGGCCCGATTTAACTTTTGAATAAAATAAGTATGAAGTTCTACATTTCAATGTTCTGCGTTCTAATCTACCTAGTCACTTACTTGAATGAGCTTAAATTGTCGGAGTGCCTCCTGAAATACTTGTCTCTTAATTTTGTTTAGGATAACTTACGTTCTTTTGGTTTTAACTAAAGCATAGTCATGTCCGGTTCTTAGATTCAGCTTGGCCCCAGCTTTTGATTATCTTTGACCATCTTCGCCAGTTCTGTTTTCAAGCTAGGTACTTTGGCTGGCTAGCTTCCGATCTGCTCCCTGGAACTTGCTTAAGTTGTATCCTTTTTCATCGCTTTATTTCTCTTTTAATGAATCTTTCATTAAGGCTGGTACAGCTTAATTCACTCTCGGTTGCAGATATCACATCTACTGTGAATAGAGGCATCGACACGCTCAGTAAACCATCAAGATCCCTTAGGAGACTGCACTATATTGTCCTTATCGTTGCACTGGTTAATTTTGATTTATTAGTCCCTTTTCTATTGTCAACCGGTGTTGTTTGTCAAAACTTACTTATTTCCTATTGTATTTATAAAAGTTTTTATAGTTTTTTGCTCGTTTTTAGGTTATTTATCTCGACCGGCCTTAAGTAACAGGTAGGATGGTATATGTTCATCCAAAGGGGGTGGGTGCAGCAAAAAATTGTTATTTATCAAGACTAGTGACTGTCACTGACAGTTGAACACGGAAGAGCTCCCTCTTTTGGTAACATAAAGCAAAGCTTGGAGCCTTAGAGCTTAATAGAGACCCTGGGAGCCTTTCGTGCACTTAATTTTTGAAATTGCGAAGAGTGGGGGATCACACGTAAAAGTTGGATAAGGTCAAATGCTACACCCTGTATAAGCCCTGGACTAGGTTGCTTCACTCGAAATAGTTTATTAAATTAATTTTATTGTCTATGGCAGGGTACAAAACTTCACCCTGTATATGGTTCTTGAAGTAAAACGCTTGGTTTAAACGAACAAGAAATTAACTTATTTATTATAACTGAACAAAGTTTAGAACGATTAACTTAAATTATTTAATTCACACAAGTTAAAATAAATATTTTCGACTCTGAAATTCTGTTTAAAATAAAATCTATTAACAAGATTGGTTTATACAAAATTGAAAAATTCACTTTTGGTTTGATGCGCGAGGGCAGATTATGATATTAGATTTGAAAACCCTTTTTTACTTGCTTATGGACAAGGAAGAAGCTGTAGTGGCTCGTATCACGACGCACTTGTCGAATTTGACTTGCCCGAGCTCATCGCGCTCGGGTCTTTTACACGCTTCGTCGGGGACCCGACGAGTAGAGTTCTGAAAAGGTCTGGATATGTCCCCGCCCATTCCGTGCGGGATTCGATTGCGCAATATTCTACAACATTTCACAATATTGTATCAGAAAATTTAAAAATGTAAAATTTAGATATGAGAATTATATCACCGTATCGGCATTAAAAAGGGAATTTTTTGATAAATTAATGAAGTTCGAATTAACTTGAATTTAGGAGTTATTAATGAAAATTGGTTGAAAATATTTATTAAAATTGGAATGACCCCGTAAAGTCGTACCCAAGTTCTGTGCACGAATAGTTGAATATGATATGAAATTGTGCCGAGGCGTTCACGGTGAATGAATGACGTGTGTTCAATTTAATTTGATATGTAACTTTTGTTTCGGAAGAAAGTTTTGATATTGATGGGGACGAAAGTACCGGTACTCTATTTGAATAATTTGAATGGAGATTGATTGTATGTTGATATATTGGATGCGAAAATGAATGAATGGTGAAATTGAAAGGAAGAATAATTTATAAGAGGTTTGTTTGATTGAATTAAAATATTTTTTCGAGGGAGTATGAAAAGAGGTATTGAAATTGAAATATACGAAATGGGAATAAATTTGACGTTAATGGGAACTCGTGAAATGGAAAGAAAATGATGATTGATTACCTGGCACATCAGGAAAATGAATGATGTGTGTTTTGAAGTATGAATGGAAAATTTGAATGGGAAGTTGAAATTGTGAAAAAAATGTTTTATAAAATTTGATATAAGTGAAATATAACATAGCGGCTCGGGGTGTGGAAAGTGGTTATGACGAGATTCGAGATATCGAGGGGGCTGTAGTTTTTATGGCTATAGTTTTTTACCGTAAAATGACTAATATGGATGTTTGAAAGTTGTTGTTGATGAATTCGGACTATTTGTAAATTATTAAGGGTAATATAACAAGACCTTGATAAATAGTCGGCTGTGGGATTGTCATCAATTTTTCGAGAGTGCGATGGTTGTCAATTTGACGAGACCATATCTGGCGTTAATAATGTGACTAAGACCCGAGAGCTTTAGCTCGAGAGACTTAGTCTTTGATAAATGTGGTCGAGGCAAATTGGAGAGCACTCGAGAAAAATTGTGTGACAATATAATAGCCTAGTTCAAATGTGCTTCTAGAGGGCGAAATATTAAACATAATATTTTTAGTCGCAAACTCCTCTATAAATCCTTATTTTACTATAAGGAAAGTAACCAGACTGCAACCAAAGTTACAAATCTAGCGCGTTAAGTGTAATAATTGCATATTACCATCAAAACGCTAATGCTTCGATTGCAACAAACACCAGCCGAAAGACTGATCCTAGTTAAAGGAGCTCCCTTGCCAGTCGCCACACACCACTTGCAGACTGCAGTTTCGAGCTGTTGGCTCTCGTCAGTGCAAGGTAGGTATGCAACGACCGACATCAGAATCCTTTGACTATAGTACATCCCGGTATTTTTACAATAGCGATATGTAAAACAGCCAGCAGGCGCCATCTAGCGGTCCAGTGTCTGTTGCAATCGAAAAATAAATAGCCCGACTTGGCTTAGCATAGTTCAAATGTGCTTTTAGAGGGCGGAATATTAAACATAATATTTTTAGTCGCAAACTCCTCTATAAATCCTTATTTTACTATAAGGAAAGTAACCAGACTGCAACCAAAGTTACAAATCTGGCGCGTTAAGTGTAATAATTGCATATTACCATCAAAACGCTAATGCTTCGATTGCAACAAACACTAGCCGAAAGACTGATCCTACTTAAAGGAGCTCCCTTGCCAGTCGTCACACACCACTTGCAGACTGCAGTTTCGAGTTGTTGGCTCTCCTCAGTGCAAGGTAGGTATGCGACGACCGACATGAGAATCCTTTGACTATAGTACATCCCGGTATTTTTACAATAGCGACATGTAAAACAGCCAGCAGGCGCCATCTACCGGTCCAGTGTCTGTTGCAATCGAAAAATAAATAGCCTGACTTGGCTTAGCATAGTTCAAATGTGCTTTTAGAGGGCGGAATATTAAACATAATATTTTTAGTCGCAAACTCCTCTATAAATCCTTATTTTACTATAAGGAAAGTAACCAAACTGCAACCAAAGTTACAAATCTGGCGCGTTAAGTGTAATAATTGCATATTACCATCAAAACGCTAATGCAACAAACACCAGCCGAAAGACTGATCCTACTTAAAGGAGCTCCCTTGCCAGTCGTCATACACCACTTGCAGACTGCAGGATAAAAAAATCTGGAGAGAAATTTCTACTTTTTTCAGCCAATGCCATGGCAACGGACAATAGTCACTGATATTTCCCGTTGCTACGTAGAGTTCAAAATAGCCACTGATATTCCTCGTTTCTAAGGAATTTCAAATATTGGGATTGGTTAAAAAATTCGATTTGACACATGAAAGAAATAACCGGTGCTATGTGAATTTTTTCAGATTTTTTCGTAAGAAATTGTTGCTTTTTAAAAATTTAAGCATCTTAAAGACTTTTTATTATAGTTTGACAAGGTGAAGTTAAAGAATTGATTTTTTGACAAATTTTGAGATGTTTGCAAACTTTTTCTGGCTCCCGTTTATGGAATATACTATAACCCAGTTAGGTAAAAACTCATCCTTACGAATTTTAGTGATGGCCCAGGATCAAATCCCTTAATATAGCTTCTAAAACTATGTTTCTGTTAGAACTACTCACACTCTGATTTAATAATAGTCTTTTAATTATCACTTAATAATGACCACAAAGTGTAACGCGACTGACTATGATTTTTCACGATACATCTATCGATGTACGAGTACGATACAAGTATAGTAAATTCAGATCTACGATCACCCTAGGAGGGACATGAAATTAATTTTTTTCGCAGCTATTCTTATTCTATTATATTAACTTAAAGAGAAACACTATACCATTAAGATACCTTCGTTCTTGTAACCATGGAAAATTATAGTTCTGTAATAACAAATTATGCTCAAGGTCCACAGGTGAATAAATATGATCAATAATAAACGGTAAATGCTTTAGAAATTTTGCTTTTATATTTTCAAAAGTAATATGAGTGGACTCCAAACCAAACTTGCACATTTGAATTTCGATTGCACGGAGAGGTTGACTAATGTGGTACGTGTGGACGGACATCTCTGAAAAACTGCTAGAACTTCCAATTGTAAAAACTAATGATCGATATGAGGAACTAACCTGACATTCTGCTTGCTCAATAAAGGTAAGTTCATTGTCGAAAAAAATGCTAGAATCTTTTACCGAGATTAGGCGAGTTAAGGCAATGTTGTCTAATTTGTGATCGTTATGCGTTCTGTGAACTACATTTTCCTTACTCAGCAATAATATTGTACCAATTTTGTAGTTTGATAAGGTCTAATTGAGGCATATCGCAGTCATAGATTGAATTTACATTTTAAATATTTTTAGGATATCAGCATACAATAAATCATAGTTCAGCTCCATATTAATGTCACTAATAAAGTTAATAAAAATAGCGGACCAAGAACAAATCCCCGTGGAACTCCCCGCGATGCCATGGAGGCGGCACACTCGATACCTTGGTACTGAACGAGTTGGCCGATGTAATAAATAGGTAGTTAAGAATTCAATAGAACAGTTTGAAAAAGCACATTTTTAAAATTTATCTGGATATATACCATGATCCAGTCTACTGAAAACTTTTAACCTGTAAATAATAGAAACTTATTCTCCACTGTGAAGAAATAGATACAACACAGAAATGAAAGTAAGCAATAAAATATTTGATTGATTATTCGTATTTACACACTTAAATTAAATTAGGAACTAATATAGAAAATAAAAATATTTCTGTGTCCATTAAGAACTGTTGTGTATTTTGTAACAACAGGCACAGACTATCAAGTATTCAAAATGTTGTAATGAAAAGACCGAAACAAGTTTAAAACTTTGACATTATACATTCAGCGATGTGAAAAGTGTTAAGTGCACTGTTTTTATGAATTCCCAGATTAAACCGTGTTACCGTTTAGCATAACATACGCTGTAGAGCTTAGTCAGTTTTGTTTTTTTGTTATGCTACCCTCTTCTTGTATTTTTTAAAGCCATTTGTAATATAAACTGCTTAGGTTAGTCTGTTTATTGATGTGGACTCGGATATGCCCAAATTCCTGTAACTTCTTCATTTTGATTTTTACGAACTAGATGAAAAAAAAATCATGAACATAATCTAACTTAGTCTGTTTATCGATTTTTACTAGGATAGTTAACATATTAGTATGAAAATATTGTTCTTTGTTTTTGTAAGGTTGTGTTAATACGCTGTTATTTAGCTTCTGTGGTTTATGTGAAATAAATAAAATCATTGTGTATACTGAACAACTGTAGTGCCCTAAAATATTATCACTTTTAGGTATAATTATTAAGACTAAAAATTAGTAGTAGAATGCAGGTTTTCACGGCCGTTGTCTAATGAAGTAGATTCTTCCGGGTCTTGCCGTGGTCGTCGAACTTGACTTGACGTTTCGCTGATCATCCTGTCAGCTTCTTCAGAACGATTCTAAAGACTGAATCTGTTGTGTTACACTCCTCGTTGTATACCTAGGCGCCGCTTCGCTTCGCTGGTCATTGGTCGCGCTTGGTTCGCTTCGTTGCTCATTCGTCGTGTTTGGTTGACCGTGACTTACTACGGTGCTGGTACTTGGCAATACCAGTCTCCACGTGTTACTAAGTCGATACCCATCCTCTCTGTTAAAGTTGTTCACGTTTTTCATAATTTCCAGTGATTCCCTAATAATTCGCGGATAATAGCACGTATTCCTGTCTAATATATTGATGTCCTCGTAGTCGATTTTATGGTTCTCATTATTATGAACATGTTCTGCTATCGCTGACCTATCCGTGTATCCAAATCTGGTATTTCACTGGTGTTCTTTGATTCTGCACTGGATACTCCGTCGTGTTTGTCCGATGTAGCTCTTACCACATGTGCACTTTAACTAGTAAACACCTTTTGATAACAGTTTGGGGACAGGGTCTTTGACTGAGTGAAGCATCTGCTGTATTTTCTTCACTGTTCGAAACCGTACACCTACTTTCTTTTTGAATAAAATCTTCTTCAGCCTATCTGTGACCCCCGCGACGTAGGGTAGGCATGCATACGTTGTTGGTTGTTGTTGTTCTTCTTCTGTAGTTCAACTGTAGAACAACAACAACCAACAACGTATGCATGCCTACCTTACGTCGCGGGGGTCACAGATAGGCTGAAGAAGATTTTATTCAAAAAGAAAGTAGGTGTACGGTTTCGAACAGTGAAGAAAATACAGCAGATGCTTCCCTCAGTCAAAGACCCTGTCCCCAAACTGTTATCAAAAGGTGTTTACCAGTTAAAGTGCACATGTGGTAAGAGCTACATCGGACAAACAGGACGGAGTATCCAGTGCAGAATCAAAGAACACCAGAGAAATACCAGATTTGGATACACGGATAGGTCGGCGATAGCAGAACATGTTCATAATAATGAGAACCATAAAATCGACTACGAGGACGTCAATATATTAGACAGGAATACGCGCTATTATCCGCGAATTATTAGGGAATCACTGGAAATTATGAAAAACGTGAACAACTTTAACAGAGAGGATGGGTATCGACTTAGTAACACGTGGAGACTGGTATTGCCAAGTACCAGCACCGTAGTAAGTCACGGTCAACCAAACACGACGAATGAGCAACGAAGCGAACCAAGCGCGACCAACGACCAGCGAAGCGAAGCGGCGCCTAGGTATATAACGAGGAGTGTAACGCAACAGATTGTCTTTAGAATCTTTCTGAAGAAGCTGACAGGATGATCAGCGAAACGTCAAGTCAAGTTCGACGACCACGGCAAGACCCGGAAGAATCTACTTCATAAAAATTAGTAGTTCGCCAATTACCTTATAGCATCTTTTCAAGCTCTAGATGAAAGTAAAATAATCAACAAAATCAGTTTCCAATATGAAAACAATTCTTGTTTGTTGTGTATGCAAATAAAGAGATTTAAGATTGTCATTACGTCATATTTATAGATACTTACGTGGAGAAATCTGTTGAATAATTCAATACACATTCATTTTTTTGTTGTGGTTAGAATTAAAATATACTAATTTACTAATCTATTTGCACTAACTGTAGACTAATAATTTTTTTGCCTCTTTCTTATAGAGCAGATTACGGCCATGGCTACGATACTGTCGGATACGCCCAAATAAAACTAGAGGGGAATTTATTTACTGCTAAAGTCCGCATTGTGTTACATGGCCTATGTCCATTTAACAGTTTTATTTAAAAACTAGTGTTTTGTGGATAGTTAGCACGACCTGTATATTTTTTGGATTCAGTTTTTGCAGATGAAACTGTTTTCAACTAACAGAATTTTACATGTATAACTGCTAAACCATGCCACACTGTTTTATGTACTTAATTTTATATCTTAGGAACTTAGTCCTCTTTTTCTATTAACACTATTATGTATCTCATATCCGTTGTAATACAGCATTATTATCCCAGGAAACAATTTGTCTACAAAATTTAGTTACATCAGATATCTATTTTTCAATTTTTATATTTTTGTTTACTATGGAGTACATATGGTTATTTTCCTTACCTTCTCTCATTCTATATATTGTAAATCCTATAACATGAAATATGTTATTGATTTATCAATAATATCAATACGTTTTACTACTTATTTACATCTGTTAATATTTGTTGTTATGTATAAAATAGAAATTGTAAAGGCAAATCAGCTGGCATGAAAAATAAACTATTATTATAGATTCCTTTTATCGACTATATGCCACTACTTTAGTTGAGTATGGGAATCTACAAGGCAAGTTGGTGCGCTTAACTTAACCACTGACAGATGGCCATACTTGTACGATTTCTACATTTTGATAGCTTTCAATTTAAATACGGAATTAGATTTCTCACATTTTTTTGGTGGCGTTGTTTTCCAGTAAACAGGACAAAAAGTTTACCTTATCAGTAAAACTCACCAGGAAGTCATTTGCTTGCAGCCTTTGTACTGATTCAAACATTATAATTTTTAACTGTGGACTTCAGTAATTGATATTACAATTTTTATATCCCAGTTACAAAGTGTTGAACATACAGGTAATTTCATTTCATTATACTCATTAAAATATTTTAATTAACCTTCAAATTTTGCCTTTGATATAATTTCAATTATTTTTAAAATAAATTTTGAATTCAAAGTCAATTCTTTTTAATTTAATAAGTAGTTAAAATACTATATGTACCACATGGTTTAAAAATA
Source organism: Leptura quadrifasciata (assembly GCA_963675555.1). Lineage (NCBI taxonomy): Eukaryota > Metazoa > Arthropoda > Insecta > Coleoptera > Cerambycidae > Leptura > Leptura quadrifasciata. The sequence goes on from OY776678.1 coordinate 51,897,984, forward strand.
TTTTTCTCTTTCCTTTTATTTTTTTTTGGCAATTTATAGTCTAAGAAATCAGCTAACTCGTGCATAGCTAATAATTACTATTGCATAGCTAAAATTACTTTTGTACTGCTAATGAGCTTACGTTTGTATAGCTTAAATTAATTTCCTGCAGCTTTTGTACAGCTAGCTTAATATTTCGTGCAGCTAATTTAAATATATTTTGTACAGCTAACTAGCTTATATTTGCATAGCTAACATTGCTTAAATTTTGCATAACTAACTTGCATACATTTTGAATGTGCTTATATTTGGTTAAATTTCCTACAATTTTCACCCCATTCATTGAGAGACGTAAATTGCCAAGGAAAATTTAGAATTCTTGTAACAAGAGACAATTGTGGGCCTGGATTGCTGTCCCAGAACCAGCCACCTGAACCATAAACCCTCTAGGATACTGGTATCAATTTGTCTTTTATATAAATATATTTTTTTTACATTTCAATTTGCCTCAAACCGATTTGTCTAATTTTTTTCATGTAATATATTTTGTCATTCATTTTAAACTATCTTTTTATTTTACCAACAATTTCAGTCTGATCTATAGCAGACTGGTTATTCGAGAAAAAGAGACAATTTTGCTTATTTTACTATAGATGGTGCCCAATTTAACATCAATTTTTCTTTGTCTCCTTTTCTCGAAATAAACAGAAATCTGTCGCTTATGCTGTACATGTCAGAAAGGGTAAGTTTTTCCACTCTTACGAATGCTCTGGACCCACGGCTCTCTGCTCCGGCTTAAACCAGCTAGTCGTCCGCACATGTTGCCTCAATTCTTTCTCAAAAATAAATAATAAGAGAAAGGAGGTAACAATTGCTTCAGAGCATAAAGTATACAAAAAGGCCTAGTGTTGCTGCAGAGTTTAATCACAAATTATTACGTTTTAATGTGTCGATGCGAGAAATGTAATGCTATGAATAATTTAGAATAATGTGTTTTCCATATTAATAAAACGATAAATAATTAAAAGGTTATTTACTAGTTTTACTAAAACTTCCATAAACTTCTATTATAATCAACCTTTGGAACAGTTATGCATGTTTTTTTAGAATTCACTAGTGTTTTTACAGATGAGCACGATACACGTCTTGAAGTTAATTTGTAAGGTAAAATATGTGGTATTGTACGAAATTTGCTTTAAAATAAAATAGTTTACTCAATAACGTACAAAAATTGGAGTAACACAAAGACGCCGGTTTAAGCAATAAAATTTAAATTTGTCAGTTCACAGAGCAATGTTTGGAAAGAAGCAAAACACCGTTTCTATAAAACTAACTTCTTCTAATGACAAAATGTCAATATAACGATAGTTGTAAATAATAGTGGAAGATTACAACTCAGGGCTACAGTTCAAAATTCCCAAGCTAAGACAAAGCTCTCCGAGCAAGAGAAACTATTGATGTTTCAGCTTTCGGTGGGCACTACTATTTTCAAATTATATACCGATATTTAAAACTATTCAACCTCTATAGAAGAAATTGCCATTACATGCACTTACCAGTCCTAGAATGTAAAGTTGATGTAAAAATATAAATATATTGTGACGTTTTTTCCATCTCCGCCGGTGACGAGGAGAAAAAGGGCCACTCTTTGACACTCGAGCCCCAGAAACGAGTTCGAACGCTAGTACTAATTTAAGTGATAGGACACATCACCCACAAGTCGAATACGAGGCTGAGTAGCTCAAGTGGAGAAACGGTACTCCCGTGGGCCAATTTTGGGAAATTAGACGTTCACACATAAACAGTAAGACTCAGAATTTGATAAATAATGTTAGTATATTCAACTTAACATACTATATACAAATCTACTTGTTTACTAAATGCAGTTATTAGGGTAAGCGCTGCAACGAAAATAAATAGTTCTATTGCATTCTGTAAGTCGGACAGGAGTATGAATTTTTCATAGCTTAACGAGACTATGTCTTCCTACCCCCATTTTCGAAGATGCTCACGATCGCGGTGTTTAGATCTCTTTCCGACGTCACACCATCTCCCAAACGGCCAAAAATTACCCCCGCATAACCTGTTATCCCCATATTCAAGGATACTGAGCACGATGGTGTGATGTTGGATCTTCTCCCCGAGGCGAACCGACCACTCAAACGGACAAAACTATCCCTTTGTTACGCGGTTTTATGAAGTAAGTTAGTAAGTTCACGGATCATTGAATACGTACCGGATCATGATTACAGGTAACTTGATTGACAATGATGCATACTTTGTGTCTAGGTTTTAGATGGGAAAATCAGGTATACATATCAGGTCTGGTCGATAGCCGAGTGGATTAAGGCGCGAGGTGGCAATCGCGATTAATCACACGGACATCGCACCACCGGGTTCGAATTCTGGCTCCAGCACTGTCGGAGAAAATGGTTGTATGTCCGCGTTTTTTTAATGTCTAACCCCCTTCCGCACAAGCCCTGGCTTCTGGAATTGGGGGTTGTCTAATTTCTGTGCTGTTTATTATTATTATTATTATTATTATTATTATTATTATATGCAATAACTGGCACAGTTCAATTTATTTTATTATATTAAATAATGAACACTTCTATTAACGCATAAAATTACTTATTTACTATATATAAATATAAAACACTTATATTGACGCATACAATTACTTATTCACCATACATAAATATAAAACATCGTCATAAAACGACTTTCCAGTGAAACATTTGTAACACGGGTTTAGCCGAGAGAAGACGGCCTATCCGCGTTTCCCTCTTTTGAGGGCAGTTTTTGGCCGTTTGGGGGTTTGGCGGGGCTCGAGGAAGGGTCTCGACATCAACACCGTATTCGTCATCCTCGAAAACGGAGGTAATACAGGTTTGGCTGGTAGAAGATGGCGGATACGCGGTTTACCCCCTTTGGGGGCGGTTTTTGGCCGTTCGAGTGGTTGGCGGAGGTCGAGGAGGGGTCTCGACTTCACCATCCCACTCAGCATCCTCGAAAACGAGGGTAACACAAGTTTGGTGGTAGAAGACGACGGATACGCGGTTTACTTCCTTCGGGGGTGGTTTTTGACCGTTTAAGGAGTTGGTAGGGGTCGAGGAGGGGTCTCAATATCACCATCGTGTTCAGCATTCCCGAAAACGGGGGAAGACATAGTCTCGTTATGCTAGAAAAAATTCACATTTTTCGAGGTTCCATCCGACCCATAGAATGCACTATACCAGATGACTCAAGTGACAGGAATAGGAAGCCGCAAAATTATAGGGAAGTTATATACAATAAATACTTTGCTTCAATTAATTTACTCCTCCATGGACTTTCTTATTCCTGTGGTTACGGTCGGGCACGCCTGCTGCGGTGGAGCGGTCGAAACGGAATGAATTCTGCAGGGCTTTTCAGGTCCTTTTCTGAAATGAAACAACTTATAATAGAAGCTGGAGTAGACACCAGACGGATGCCCTGTTGGTCGATAACGTAGTACAGACTTTGCCAAAATCTTTCTGCTTAACGATGATATATGACACCAATGGGACCTGCGTTCGGTTCTCAGAGTGGACACGTCTGCTGCCGGTGAGTCGCTGTGGCTGATTGTCAACACGGGATGAATTTAATAATTTTGTTTCAATACTTACAAGTGGGAGAAACGGCGGTAGTAGATGCGGTGTATCGACGTGACGTCAAACGGACTGAGAAAATATTTCGCAAAATTAATTCAGTCACCTGACTGGAATTGGTTTGGAGGGGGGGTGGTCAATGAAAATTATTGACCCACACCACTTAGGCCCCATTGGGCCCCTTGTACTTAACCACCTGAATTTTGGGACTTATAATATTTTCTACGCAGATCGGTACAGCACGGAGAATTCCACACATCTAACGCTGGCAACGGCTACTCGTGAACTGACTATTGAATTTTTTCAATTATCCCCTTGTACCGGAAGGATGACGTTGTATGAGTGACGTCAGATCGACTTAGAAAATATTTTCATTACCTTGCTTTGACACAGAATATTTCGCGACTGGTTTATTCACGACGGCCGGCACTAACATCTAACTCGTGTGGTGGCTGGGAATAGACTGAAATATGTGTTGCTGGGTTCACGCAACTATACAATTTCCTCTCGTTGCTCTCCCTTTACCTGAGGTCATCTGTACTTAAATTGGTAGCGTTATTTGAGGTATCTATAAATTAATATTTTGATTAATTCTCAAACTTACAGTAATAAATATAAAAAGATAATTCATATAAAAGGTATTGACAAATATAAATATTCTGTGCATTTTTTGATAATGAAAAACGCCTCGTTACAATATTGGAACTCAGGAAAGTAATAGCAACTTCACGTTTTGTCTTTCACAAAACAACATCTAGTCCACTACTACCAATTTGGTAACACCTGTAAATATTGATACCCTAGAAATACTTGAGGCCCCTTAACATGAAAGTACTGATCCAGTGAGCTGATCTTCCACAAAATTATTTACATGTACTATGATAAAAAGGTTTTGGAAAACTACTTTTTATTTATTAACATTGGGCAATAGTATGAAACGTTCATATTTAATTCATCAACTCAACGAACATTTTTAATTTATTGCTGACTTATTATTAAAATTCATTCGAACATTACTTATTTATTAACTTGCAAGTTTCGATTGAACCGGATTTTAGAATAACCTTTGATTTATGTGGTAAATAAATGACACATAGTGGAACATACAGAATGATTGGTGAATTTTAATTAACCATGGTTTACAGGATTACAAGTTATTTACATAATTAAAATTGAGTAAAGTTAGATAATTATGGGATGCTTACGTGGGTGCATCTATCCGTGACAAATGAGAGCAATAGTACTGACCGATGACTGTTGTGTATACAGTTACTAATTTATGGGTTCTCCGCTTGAAAGTAAAGAAAATTTTCATAATTATTGCGATATATAGAAAATATAGAGTTTGATAAAAAAATTACAATTAGTCAATTGCTAGTCCTTTTAGCGATATGTAACAAGACATATACCTGATCTGAGAGTATTAATTCAGTAGTATAGAATTTTAATGCAAATTCTTTCTGTGTTGAAAACATATTCAACATATTAAAAATATATCTTATACATAATAGGTACGTTATGTTTATTACTGAAAGACATTAAGCGTGGTCTTTTGATAGTTACCATATTTTTTTGTGCATATGGTTAGTGCTGCGAGATACACACCACCATCTCACCCTACTCGTATTGTTAGCATTGTCAAATATGTAACGCATTTTGTGCTATCAAGCACTTAGTTAATAATATCTTATATTAAATGCTTTGCCTTATTGGTAACAATAGCGCTTAATTTAATGTATGCTCTGCCTTACTGGCAAATTTTTGTATATTTGTAAATAGTGTTGTATCTTGTGTTTGCCACGCAAAATAAAAAAAAATTCAAGGGAAAAAAAAAACGAGAAAACCGAGGTAAGGTCAACCAAATATCAACCCGGATTTATGGTTAAATTCTATATGTACTTTTTTTTTGTTTTTAAATGGGAGAGCATGAGGTAGCCTCAGGGTCTTGTTCCAGGTGTGGCAAAGGTAATCGTTCAATATCGAAACTTACCCGCAATTACACTAGGTCAGTGCCAGCTAACAGTAGGGCAGGGAATATTTGTAGTAAAATAATATTAAATTTACAGGGCGCCACGTGATTTCTTCTGACCCAGAGTTTATTATCTAAACTTATACACTCAAAATCACGAAAAGCTCATAAACCAGAAGATAGTTTTTAGTCCTGAGGCAAAAAAAAAATGTGAAGCTTCAAAATTGTGCTCACAAAAGAATATATCTAGGATGTATCTAGTTATGATTAAAGGAAATCATATATTATATAATAAACTATAAGCTTACCCAAGATGATAGTCGGAAAATATTGATATATGAACAAAAAAAAAGAAAACAAGTGTATATTTACAACTATAATCACAAGTAAATGTATGTGACAATAACGTAACAAAAAAAAATATAATAAAGTACAATCACAAATATATATATACTGAATCAAAATATGTGTATGTACGCGGAATAAACCCGGCATTACCGGTATACTATAAAATTTACAAATAAAACTTCCCAAGAATATAGCTATATACTTGTTCACAATTAATTTATTAATTCTATGGCTGAATAGCCACTAAGAGAAATAGATGCACTAGGTAAAATCAAAATATATATATATAAAACTCTATTATAACCAAGGGTGTAACGTAATTTAACTACGACGCCGGTTTGCTACTGTATTTGTCGTTTCCAGGTTTATTACTACATAGCTCACCCTATATTTGTGTCTTTGGGTGCTCTTGCCGATTGTACTTGAAAGAATTGGAACACACTGACCTTATGTAACTCGTCCTGACGGCGAAACCTTAATCTTTGGGGCTGCAATCCAAGATAAGTCTCGAGTACGAGTACGATCTCCAAAAGAAATACAAATATTCGACCTTCGACGACAATTCGTAAATAAACATCAGACCTAGGGCTACCCAAGATTGCTTCCACCTAGGATGCTCCAAAGTCGTAGTAATACGTTGAAATTAAATAAATTTTCCCAATTACAAGGGACTTATTCTCTAGGGGTGGGGAGGAAAGACCCTAAAATCAAGCATAAAAGAATCGATATAATTACGCCAAAGGCGCAAAGAAAAAGATATGTATTAAGTATTGAAATACAGCAAATCATACCTCTACTGAGGGCCTGGATTAAGGAATTCACACAAAAGTGTTCTAGTACTGGTTGAAGAACTGGCACGTTAAAACCTCTTCAAGAGAACGATTTTCAAGAAAAATACAAATACACACTACGGCACCAGCCAATTATACAACGAAAATCGTATAATCTGTAAGAAAATGGATAAATCCCAAAACGATGGATGAAAATAACTTTTCCACTTTTACAGATATGCCGTTCTATCCACGTGCTAGAAGGAAGTGACAAAGTGAACACTATTAGAAGGAAAGATCCGAAATTCTACCTTTAGGATTCCAACAAAATAATAGAAAATTTACTAACTGGAGAATACTGCCTGATGCTTTAGAAAACTGACGAGAGTAGCGCGTGCTAGGTCGGGGAATAAGGATATAATATCTAAAACTACTTAATATGAAGGATTAAAGTCTCTTATAAATTAGAAGTATGAAATATCTATTCGGGACATTTTATTCTGAGCGATGGATTTGCTTAATAAGGAAGATATTAATTTAATCAATATGATAAAATTATAAAATTAACGCGTACGCTTATGAGGCGCGAGCATCGTAGTGACAATCGAATAAGATCTATACCACTAATTTTAATAAGCGGAAGCACACCGGCAATTCGTATGTAAACAACTTAACCTGCAAGTAACCTATCCATCTATCTACAATTACGGGTGGTGTTATTTATTATTATCTATCTAAAAGGTGCTAAATCGAAACGTGACACTCCCCCCTTCCTTCGGAAGAAATAAATTTTCTGATAAAATTTACTGACACTGATTCTCGGGAAGCAAATTTACAATAAACAAAATAAGAAATACATTTATTTATGTAGGTATAAATTTGTGGACAACATAAATTTTACCACGGATGACCTGCCTTTTAGAATCATACTACATTCCTACATCTGATTCCTGAAATGGTTTCAGATCTTGTACGTGCCATATACCTTTCAACTCGTTCGATTCATCTGCTAATTCATATGTCCAGGAGCCAATCTTTCGCTTAATGATAAAAGGACCAACAAATTTCGGACACAATTTTGCATTGATGTAATTTACTGCATCAGAACGTGCTTTATTTTTTCGCCATACTTTATCGCCTTTTTGGTATTGGACTGGACGGCGACGGAGGTTATAAACCTTTCTATTACGTTCTTGAGCTTTATGCAATTTTTGTTTAACATTCTCAAACAACTTTTGAAAGCCAGAATGTCGTTGTTGGATCGTGCTATCATTTACGTCTTCATTACTTGGTAGTTGATATTCAAATTGATCACCGGTCAGGATATATTCGCGGCCGAAATTCACATAGTACGGAGAGTAACCAGTTGTTTCGCTCTTTGCCGTACGTACCGCACAACTTATCGCGGGCAAATGAGTATCCCATTTGCGCTGGTTATCCTTAACATACATGGATATCATTGTTTTAACTGTTTTGTTGACACGTTCACAGGGATCAGCCCGGGGATAATATAAAGCAGTATACGAAAGTTTCACGCAATATTTGCTGCAAAGTTTCTCGAACAGCTTACTACGCATTTGTTTGCCATTATCGCAGATTAAGAACTGAGGCACGCCGTAAACTAAAAATACGTGATCTTCTACCACCCGACAAAGAAGTTTTGCTGAAGCTGATCTAAGAGAAAAAGTAAGAACGTACTTACTAAAATAATCACTAACCACAAGAATATAGCTATTGCCGTTACTTGAACGAGGCAACGGGCCAACAAAATCTAGACTGATCATCTGCCAAGGCTTCGTAACTTCGGGGCGTTTACCCATATGACCCGCGGGGCGCTTCTGTTCGGGCTTATATGCTGCACAAACATGACAATTCTTAATATATTTCGCGACGTCTGCACGCATCTTCGGCCAAGTATACCAATTGTGCAACTTCCAATAGACTTTGTAAGCACCTACATGACCCGATCGACTGTCATCGTGATGGGAGTGAATGAGATTTTTACGCTTATCTTTGGGAACTACCATCTTCCAATAATCTGAGCTAGAGGATAGTTCCGGAATACTACAACGAACATATTTATACAATATACCATTTTCGATGCGAAACTGGGGATACTTATCAGGATTTCTGTCAACCTTAACTAGCATGCCTAAATACCAACGATCAGCTGTTGAACAAAATTCATGTTTAGGAGATATTGCATCAACAGAAACTGGAACAGAGCGCGACAAGAAATCGGGAACTACATTCTCCTTGCCTTTTCTATGCACTATGGTAAAGTCAAAAGGTTGAAGTCTTAATGCCCAACGAGCCAAACGACCTGTGGGATCTTTTAACCGATTTAACCATATTAGAGAGGCGTGGTCTGTTACTACTGTAAAGTGCGTACCTTCTAGATAGTGGCGTAGCTTCTCTACAGCATATATTACGCTCAAACATTCTCTTTCTGTTGTGGAATAAACTCGTTCCTGTTTTGTTAGTGACCTTGATAGGAAACATATAACCCTTTCTTCATTATCAAACCGTTGTGTTAAAACTGCGCCTATACCAAACGCAGAAGCATCCGTCTGTAGAATGAAGGGACGGCTAAAGTCAGGGCAAGTCAGAATTGGAGCCGATACCAAATGATCTTTGATAGTATTGAAAGCAAATTCACTATCTTGAGTCCAGTGAAATTTGACATTTTTCTGGGTTAAACGGGTTATTGGCGCGACAATAGAAGAAAAATCGGGTACGAATCGTCTGTACCAACTGGCCATACCTAAGAAACGTCTGACTTCGTGAACGTTGGTAGGACTCGGGACATTCAGTATTGCTTCAACTTTTTCTGGATCTACTCTAAGCCCATAAGAATCGACAACATAACCAAGATATTTTAGTGAAGAACGGCAAAATTGACACTTGTCTTCGCTAAGGGTTAGACCAGCAGCATAAAGTCTATCGAAAACTTTGGACAATATTTCAAGATGTGTTTCAAAATCTGGAGAAATTACAATAATGTCGTCCAGATAAACTAAGACATGAGGCTCCAAATCGGCACCCAAAACAGAATCAAGTAACCTCTGCCACGTGGCAGGACTATTAGTGAGCCCGAATGGCATTCGCTTAAAATGAAAGAGGCCTCGACCGGGTACCGTGAAGGCTGTATATTCTCGGGAGGACTCTTTGACACTTACCTGCCAAAATGCTGATTTTACGTCTAAGGTGCTAATATAACGAGCGTCGCGAAGACGATCTAAAATAGCTGACATATAGGGAAGGGGATATGCGTCTTTCTTGGTTACAGCATTAAGAGCTCGATAGTCTACACAAAATCGGTAGCTACCATCACGCTTGGGGACTAAGAGAATTGGTGAAGACCAACCACTCTTCGAAGGTTCGATAATACCCTCGACAAGCATTTTCCTAAGTTCCTCGTCAATGATCTTTTGTTTAGGTGGGGAGACTGGATAATACCTCTGCTTGATAGGCGGGGAACTTGTAACAATTTCATGCTCAATGACATTAGTATACCCTAAGCTAGTGCTAATAAGTTTAAACTTTTTCTCCAGAAGAGAGTTCAATGCTTGGCGTTGCTCGAAAGTTAAGTTGTCTTTGTCCCGAATTCCACAGGTATCAACAAATGATTTAACAGTAGTTTCGGAACTAAAATGCCAAACATTTCTTTTTAGATCGGGGACAATGCCCATCACTCTCCAAAAGTCGGTACCTAGAATTAGGTTGTGAGGAAGTTGAGGGACTACCAAGACATCCAAAATGTGGACTTTATCCATCAAACATAATGGTGTCCTTATAACTCCAATCGAGGAGCAAGTTTGACCATTTGCAACCGTGCAAGTAACTTGTTTCTTAGCATCCAATTTTAACCCTAATCTTTGTAGTAACTCGAAACCGGGTTTGCCAACCAAAGTATCTGTGGCACCTGAATCCAAGAGTCCAAGGATAGGATAATTTAATACGGACACTTCTAGGTAAGGCCTTTGATCACCTTCGGCATGAGAAATGATAAAGTCTAAGATGGCTTTGTGTCCTGTATCGGCGAGATGTTTAGAAAAAGAAAATGAAGTCGACTTTGAACCTTCTCGGGCCACCATACGACCATCTAGCGACCCTGATTTTCCGTTTCCCGAACAAGTTGGACAAGTTCTAGTGGTAACGCCAATTTTACCGCAACGGTAACATAAAATTTTTGAAGGTTGCGTACATTGTTGGAAGCGATGACCTGACTGTTCACAATTCCAGCAAGTTACAACTCTGCGATCATTCAGGTTGGACCTCGAATTTGTATTGAGAGAGAAATTAGTATTGGCAGAAGGACAGTTAGGGCTAGACACTACATCAATGGGATTCAGATTTAATTGAGGATCTATAGCGATTCCCTGAGTGGTACTATCATTATCATCAACCTGAATTTCCGAACAATGAGTGCGACGAGGATGAGTTAGACCAGATCCTAGCAATGGATTAATATTCGCAGAAGCTGGGGATAGGTTTTGTAAACGGAATACAGTTTCCTCGATAGGTTTGCAAAATCCAATCAACTGATTGACTGAATATATATGGTTGCCAGCTAACCTTAATTGCAGGTATGGTAATAAACCGTCCCTAATAGTGCTAAGTCGCTCTGATTCTGGAGGTTTACGAGTGAGTTTACCGTACAAATTTTCCATATCCGCAATAAAAATAATTACTTTTTCTATAGCTCCCTGTTTGCGATTATTAATGACTTTCCATAATTCGCGGTCATTATCAGAAGGTAAAAATGTATGTTTTAGTTGAGTGAGTAAATCATCCCAAGTGAGAATATTCGTTTTGGCCCAGCGAAACCAAGTTAATGCGCTATCAGTGAATAGTTCTGTAGCGGACCTAAATAATACTTCTTTTGACACGCCACGCGATATCCGTAGCTCCTCAATCCGTTCTAAGAAACTTGAAATGTTTGATCTGCCATCAAATTTGGTGAAAGGCCATTTATTAATATCGAAATATTTCACAGAATTATCTATCATTGGTTGGGGATAATTTTGTATTACTGGAGTGTCAAAAAGTTGCAAATTTGCCAAATCGTTAGCGAAATTGGTAGATGAATGACTTGGAATGTCATATGACACAGGATGAGAATCCATTGGCGAATGAGGCAACTGAAATCTGACTTGACGTGATGTACTGAGATTTGGAGTCGGAAGAACTGAATGTGATGCTGTGCACGAAACTGGGGCAATACGACTAGTATTTAACGGACTTGAGTAAATTACTGATACGGGTGAAGTCGAAGTGAGATGAGATGATTCTGAAGATTGTAGATCAATTAAATTGTTAGCAATTGTAAATGAGGTTGTTGAGGGTGCTGCAGCAGATGAAGAATCAGCTGCGGCGGGGATCAGACGATTCAATAGTGGAGGCACTTGCTCATCCAAAATAGAAGATTGTACTGTAGATGAAGCATGAATATTAACTTGTGGAGGTGGTAGCTCTACCACTGTATTTAAAACATCTAGTAACTGAGTGCAGCGTGATGTTAAATCTAATTTTATTTGTTCATGTTGAGTATTGCTATCAGCTATTCTGTTTAATCTACCGGAAACATGAATTAACCGAGAATAAATCCGTTGATGTTCATTGTGTTTATTTTCGTAATCAAAATTTACCAAATCTTCGCGGAGAGTTAAAAGTTTCTGATCACAAATACTAAGTTCTGTAAAAGGATCAAGTTGAAAAAATTGTGGTAGGCGATTTGCACGAATAGCTTCGCGTAAGGCTTTGCGCTTTTGTTGAACGTTTCCCTCAGACGGAAAATCTCTGATATATAATTCGTAAGACAGTTCATCGGAAGTCAATCTATTAATGTCCATTATTGCGAGTAAACTAATAAGTGGAACAGTTTTCAAACGTAAACTCTAAAATAGTACGACTAATTCCATAAAGAAATCCTTAAAATGTATTCTTATTTCCTATATCTAAAATCCCAAACGATACTCTAAATTATCATATAAGGAAAAAAATTTTTTTGTTGTGTACTGGGTAAAGAAAAGAAAAAAATATTTTTTTCACTTTTTTCCTTTTTCCTTTTTTCTTTTTCCCGGTTTTTCTTCTTTCTTTTTCTTTTTCTTTTTTTCTTTTTCTCCTTTTCTTTTTCTCTTTTTCTTATTTCTTAAGGTTTAGATTCAGATTACGATTAGGCTTAAGTAAAAGAAAAAAAAGAAATTATTGTTATTAACAATTTCCCCCCCTTACTTGGATAAAAAAGAGAAAAAAAAGAACTGCAGCAAATAATGCAAGTTTATAATATAAGACAATAAGATATAAATACACCACATATACTAGAAAAACCAAAGGGACCAAGAACAAACAAAAAAAAAATTTATTTACAAGAGAAAGAACGAGAAAAAAAAAATTATGTAACACAGTATGTTTACAATGTTGTTTAATTATTTTCGTTGGGCGCCATTTTGCCACGCAAAATAAAAAAAAATTCAAGGGAAAAAAAAAACGAGAAAACCGAGGTAAGGTCAACCAAATATCAACCCGGATTTATGGTTAAATTCTATATGTACTTTTTTTTTGTTTTTAAATGGGAGAGCATGAGGTAGCCTCAGGGTCTTGTTCCAGGTGTGGCAAAGGTAATCGTTCAATATCGAAACTTACCCGCAATTACACTAGGTCAGTGCCAGCTAACAGTAGGGCAGGGAATATTTGTAGTAAAATAATATTAAATTTACAGGGCGCCACGTGATTTCTTCTGACCCAGAGTTTATTATCTAAACTTATACACTCAAAATCACGAAAAGCTCATAAACCAGAAGATAGTTTTTAGTCCTGAGGCAAAAAAAAAATGTGAAGCTTCAAAATTGTGCTCACAAAAGAATATATCTAGGATGTATCTAGTTATGATTAAAGGAAATCATATATTATATAATAAACTATAAGCTTACCCAAGATGATAGTCGGAAAATATTGATATATGAACAAAAAAAAAGAAAACAAGTGTATATTTACAACTATAATCACAAGTAAATGTATGTGACAATAACGTAACAAAAAAAAATATAATAAAGTACAATCACAAATATATATATACTGAATCAAAATATGTGTATGTACGCGGAATAAACCCGGCATTACCGGTATACTATAAAATTTACAAATAAAACTTCCCAAGAATATAGCTATATACTTGTTCACAATTAATTTATTAATTCTATGGCTGAATAGCCACTAAGAGAAATAGATGCACTAGGTAAAATCAAAATATATATATATAAAACTCTATTATAACCAAGGGTGTAACGTAATTTAACTACGACGCCGGTTTGCTACTGTATTTGTCGTTTCCAGGTTTATTACTACATAGCTCACCCTATATTTGTGTCTTTGGGTGCTCTTGCCGATTGTACTTGAAAGAATTGGAACACACTGACCTTATGTAACTCGTCCTGACGGCGAAACCTTAATCTTTGGGGCTGCAATCCAAGATAAGTCTCGAGTACGAGTACGATCTCCAAAAGAAATACAAATATTCGACCTTCGACGACAATTCGTAAATAAACATCAGACCTAGGGCTACCCAAGATTGCTTCCACCTAGGATGCTCCAAAGTCGTAGTAATACGTTGAAATTAAATAAATTTTCCCAATTACAAGGGACTTATTCTCTAGGGGTGGGGAGGAAAGACCCTAAAATCAAGCATAAAAGAATCGATATAATTACGCCAAAGGCGCAAAGAAAAAGATATGTATTAAGTATTGAAATACAGCAAATCATACCTCTACTGAGGGCCTGGATTAAGGAATTCACACAAAAGTGTTCTAGTACTGGTTGAAGAACTGGCACGTTAAAACCTCTTCAAGAGAACGATTTTCAAGAAAAATACAAATACACACTACGGCACCAGCCAATTATACAACGAAAATCGTATAATCTGTAAGAAAATGGATAAATCCCAAAACGATGGATGAAAATAACTTTTCCACTTTTACAGATATGCCGTTCTATCCACGTGCTAGAAGGAAGTGACAAAGTGAACACTATTAGAAGGAAAGATCCGAAATTCTACCTTTAGGATTCCAACAAAATAATAGAAAATTTACTAACTGGAGAATACTGCCTGATGCTTTAGAAAACTGACGAGAGTAGCGCGTGCTAGGTCGGGGAATAAGGATATAATATCTAAAACTACTTAATATGAAGGATTAAAGTCTCTTATAAATTAGAAGTATGAAATATCTATTCGGGACATTTTATTCTGAGCGATGGATTTGCTTAATAAGGAAGATATTAATTTAATCAATATGATAAAATTATAAAATTAACGCGTACGCTTATGAGGCGCGAGCATCGTAGTGACAATCGAATAAGATCTATACCACTAATTTTAATAAGCGGAAGCACACCGGCAATTCGTATGTAAACAACTTAACCTGCAAGTAACCTATCCATCTATCTACAATTACGGGTGGTGTTATTTATTATTAACTATCTAAAAGGTGCTAAATCGAAACGTGACATGTTGTATAAGTTTTGTATTTTACGTTTGCCTAAGTTAAGTCGAACCCACCAGGTAAACGTCCTAACAGCCCATTTAGAAAGTATAATAAAACGTCCTTCAGGCATCTAAATCATGGATCGATCACAAGAACCACCCCCAAACAAAATGCGACTACTTTTAAGTGGTAAATTTTGGTTATTGTACTAAATATATTGTTATGGGCACGCCTACGCCACTGCCTCATAGAATATTCGAGAAGGGACCAGAACCGCCGCGAAAGATAGACTGGAACGTTCGAGAAGAAAGCGGCTCAGTATATAAGGTGTGAAAGTCGCGCACGAAGAACAATTTGGTATGAGATGAACAAGTGAACACATCAAAGAAGAACAGTAATAAGTTTGGACTATAGTAGTGAGATTATAATAGATCAATGTTATAATTAGTGTGTTATAATAACGATTTAATTATTGTAATTAAGTATCAAATAAAGTAGTGGTTAGTGAAAAATCTTGTTGCAATTATTTGAACTTAGGTACGGGGTGTTTACTGAAGATTGTAAACACGCAACAATTGGTGTTAGAAGCAGGATTGCAACAGGATTTCTGAAGAATTCGAGGAGGTTCGAGAATATTCTATTTGGAAAGTAATGCAGCTAGCTAAATTCTGTCAACTGGAAAGTGATATAGACATCAAATAAGACCTGTTTGTCATTTTGAGAAAACTTCCAGAGCCTTCTATTTGGGTACTAGCACAGTTAGCTAAATTCTGTCATCCAGAAAGTGATATAGACATCAAATAAGAACTGTTTGTGACATTTTGAAAAAATGTCCATATATCCTTCTATTTGGAAACTAGAGCAGTTAGCTAAATTCTGTCAACTGGAAAGTGATATAGACCTTAAATAAGACATATCTGTGTCATTTCGAGAAAACTTCTAGAACATTCTATTCCGGAATATTTGAATTTGTTACAGGCCATGTAATGAATTTAACAATTTTATGTAATAACTACTATTCTATTTATATTTAGCACGATCTGTATAGCATTTTGATTCAGCTCTTGTAAGTGAAACTGTTTTCAACTATCAGAATTTTCCTCGTATAACTGCTAAATTATTTCACATTGTTTTATGGACATATTTTTATATCTTAGGAACTCAGTCATGTTTTTTTACACTATTATGCATCTCCGTTCTATTACAGTACCTCAGGAAACAATTGTCGATTTCAAGTCTACAACACATTTATTTACACTCATATACCTATATTTCAATTTTTATATTCTTGTTTACTATGTAAGTACATGTGGCTATTTTTCTTACCTTTCTCGTTAACCTGTTATATAGTATATTCTACAAGATGTAATATATTTGCTGAATTCTTACACAACGGTTTGTATACGTTTTACTGTTTATTAGGGCAGTTCGTTCTTAGGTTATATTTTCATTTTTCACTGTCGAGTCAAGCTTGGTATAGAAAATTATAGATTCCCTTTATCGATTCTGTAATTTGTTTGAGTAAGGGAATCTACTTAAGGACGAGCTTGTGCGCTTAACTCATCAATTGACAGATGGCGATACCTGTACCGTTTTCTACGTTTTACAGGTTTCCATTTAATTAGTAAAAGTAGATTTTTCAAGTTTGTGTATTGGTATTATTTTGCAGAAAGTGGGATAAATAAAGTTTGCCTTATTAGTAAAACTCACCAAGAAATCATTTGCCTGCAGCTTTTGTACTGATTCCGACCTATACAAACTTAACTGTGCGACATCAGTAATTAATATTACATTTTTATATCCGCGTTAACAAGTGTTTAACAACCAGGTAAATTTCATTTATTAGTAATTTAAAATTTCAGAAATTTTCAATCTTTGTCTTTAATGTAATTTCAATTTTTTTTTTAAATTTAAATTAAAATTCAATTTTT
This sequence comes from Leptura quadrifasciata, assembly GCA_963675555.1. Lineage (NCBI taxonomy): Eukaryota > Metazoa > Arthropoda > Insecta > Coleoptera > Cerambycidae > Leptura > Leptura quadrifasciata. Next base: position 51,915,093 of record OY776678.1, read on the forward strand.
TTAATTTAACGCTTTATTGAGAGACGTAAACTAAATTGCCAAGAAAACCCTTAGATTCTATTTTTGCAAGAGACAATTGTGGGCCTGAATTGCTGTTCCAGAACCCTTCACCTCAACGATACTCAATCCCGGAATCTAGGATCCTGGTATAAATTTGTTATTAATTTTTTAGTATTAATTAGTCTTTGTTTGTCGATATTACTAAATAACTTAAAATTTCATATTGCACATTATACAAATTGATTTATTCATGTAATATATTTTGTCATTCATTTGACACAATCTTTTTATTTCTCTTACCAACAATTTCAGTCTAATCTATAGGAGACTGGTTATTCGAGAAAAAGAGACAACTCTACTGATTTTCACTATAGATGTTGCTTAATTAACATCAATTTCTCTTAGTCTCCTTTTCTCGAACTAAACAAGAATCTACCATTTATGCTGTGCATTCGAAAAGGGTAAGTTTCTCCACTCTTACGAATACTCCGAATCCACGACTCTTTGCTCCGGCTTAAACCAGCTAGTCGTTCGCATATGTTGCCTCAATTATTTCCCAAAAATATATAACAAGGGAAAGGAGGTAACAAATTATATCAAATCCAGACTTTAAAGACGACTTATTAGTGCTGTTTCGAGAATTTTCATGGAAACAAGCAGCATGACTGCTGAAAAACAAAGGCAAGGCATGTTCGCAGAACTAAGAAAAACGATGTTGGACCAGGAAAAGGGATAAGAAAGAAAACGTTAAGAAGGAAAACAGGTCGAGAAAGAAGAACAAGAAAGACGACGTCAAGAAGAAAAAGAAGAACAAGAAAGATGTGAAGAAGAAAAAGAAAGGAAACGTCAAGAAGAAAGGAGGAATTGAGGAAAATTACACAGGAACAAGATGTTTTCCTGTAGCAACTAATGAGGTGAAAGAAAAGTAGATAAATTTGAACAAGAAATTGATAACGTCGAAGGAGAAGTTACTGATGTCTAAGGGAAGGTAAATTTGGCCGAAGAAGCAGAGCGACTTAAACAATTGAGGGAAAGAAATGGCCAGCCAGCAGTATCATCAGGCCTTCGATTACAACCTCCCTCCTTTGATGGGCAAACTTCTTGGTCAACATATAAAGGACAGTTCGAAGGTGCCGCATGCGCAAACAACTGGAGTAATGAGGACAAGGCTATGGCATTAGTGCAAGCGTTAAGAAGTCAAGCCTCAGAATTGCTTCAGACAATCCTGACGGCGCAGCAACAAGATTTTAAAGTTTTAGAGGCTGCATTAGATCTGAGATATGGCGACCAGCATCTTTCCCAACTATATCGGATCCAGCTAAAATCACGTATGCAAAAATGGGGAGAGCTTACGTGAATTTGAAGCTGCGCTGGAGAGATTGGCACACTTGGCTTACGCAGATGCACCAAGACAGTTCCAGGAGCAATTATCAGTTGAGACGTTTATTGATGATATAAAAGACGAGGAAATCAGGCGGGGGTCCTTAGACTATCTAGGCATAAGACTAGTAGCGAGGTATTGATCCATGCACTTGAAGTAAAAGCTGCCTATATGGATTCCTTGTGATACAGAGTAGGAGCCGTTTCTGTGGAAGAAGCTCAATCAGCGGAAACTAATTTAGACACCAAACTCAAGGATATACACAAGTTGTTTACTCAATTAAAAGCCAAGACAAGTTTCCCAGGAGTATTACCGTTGCAATAAACCAGGGCATATGATACGAGATTGTCGACAGTGGAACCTTGGGGAAGTAAGCGCTACAAGGAAAGAGGAAATCAACTCCGAAAGCATGGGAGAGCTCGGATGGGACGGAAGTTACTAGGTGGCTGGTGTTGCCCAGGTGTCGGGTACCAAAAGTATTTTGGGAAGTGCACGAAGGAATATCCGGTAAACATTTTGGCAAAAATGAGACCTTGGAGTACGAGATTGATTCTGCTGGATAAATACTGGAGTGGTGACCGAATGAAGATTCGATATGACCGTAACGTCAGTTCAGAGGGATTCAAGGTAGGGAATTTGGTTTGGCTGTACAATTCATAGCGGTGTGAAGAAGGAATCTCAGATACTCGCTCCCCTTGGGAAAAACTGTATTCTGTCATCATCCAGATTAATTACATTGCTTATCGGATTCAACGAAGTAAGAAGTCCAAGATGAAAATCGTGCACTTGAACAGATTGGCGAAGTATGTTGGGGACTCTGAATTGCTTGACCGGGATGTTCAGGCTTCAGGAGGGGGCAGTGCTATGAGCACGCATATGCCATCGCCTCATAGAATATACCAGAAGGGGCCAGAAATGCCGCGAAGAATAGACTGGAACGTTCGAGAAGAAAGCGCCTCAGTATAGCGTGGAAGCGACGTACGAAGGACAATTTTGTATGAGATGAACAAGTGAACAGATTAAAGAAGAACAGTAATGAGTTGTGAACTATAGTAATGAGACTATAGTAGATCAATGTTGTAATTAGTACGTTATAATTACGATTTAATTATTGTAATTAAATATTAAATAAAGTAGTGGTTAATGAAAAGTCTTGCTGCAATTATTCGAACCTACGTACAGGGTGTTTACTGGAGATTGTAACCAGGTAACAGTACTGCAAAATATCTTCCAAAAATGTATTCTGCTGTTCTGGGTTCCAAGATAAAACCTAACAGTACTGCGCTAACAATACATTTTGCAAATTATCAGTGTTATTTTCAGTTTTTCCCAGATTTTTTCACGAATGAGTAGTTTTATTGTTCAGTCGTTCGAGGAAGAATGTGCAATGTGAGCGTACCATTTCATTTTATATTTTAATTTCTGATGTTTGATTAAGTTAAAATTTCGTGAACCTTGACAGACATATACAGTGTGTCCCAAAAGAAACGCATACAATTTATAAACTTTCCTCTCTTTTACGTTTGCAAAAATATAAAAACCCGTCAGTTAGTAATATCAAATTGCTGTATTTGTACGTAAAAATAAATGAAATTTTGGCACTTTTCACATATGTCTGGCGTTTCCGATATTTTTTTTAAGTGGGACACCCTATATTTTATATTAAAAATTGAAAGCTCTTTTACAAAGGAATTTAGTAACACATTTTTTTTTGTGAACAACCTAGAAAAAATAAGATAAAACAAGTTTCTCTTGAGACACACTGTATTTTCTTTTTGTAAGATCTAGAGTAATAAAGGTATTTATATTTATACTTGTACGTTCCTCGCCTATAGAAACACAGCCAATAATACTCTTTCATATATACCAGCAACAATGTCGACATATCGAAGATTCCTCTTTATCTAATAATGAATAAATATGTATTTTCTTACTTTAATACTGTACATTACAATACAATTAAAAATTTCGTATATCAAATACACCAACACAGCTAATTATTAAAAAACGTAAAAAATTAAATTTTTAAGATTTTTATTTCCAATTTTAGATCCACTCAACCAGGCAAAAACTTCATGGTCAATTAGTCATTCGGATTTAATTAAGCAAAGACCGTTTTATAATATTAAGATTTCAATTTTTAATTGCGCTTTATAATTTCCTAAGAAGAAAACCGTTAATTTCCGATTCGTATTTTTTACTTTAAAGTGGTGAGAAATCAACAGCGCGACTAATTATGTCATGTTTAATTTCAATCATAGCCGCTTGCTCTTAGTTATTATGTAACAGTATTTAAATTATATTGAGAACTGTCTATAAGTAAAGGATGAGGAAAAATCCAAAGTAATTAGAATACCTTAAAGACAACAAGTCGATCCACGAAATTTAGAACTTGAGTGTTTGAAAATATTGCCAGCTTTTCAGCCGCAAAAATTAAGTCGTCTTTGAAATATACCTACATTGAAATTAAAATATTTGATAATCGTCTAAATTTCTGGAATCTGGAATTGGTTGGGGGGATGGTCAATAAAAATTATTTAACCACATCACGTAGGCCCATTGGGCCCCTTGTACATCCTTCTTGTAGACAGACCCTCGCCTAGACCTCCCACCAACCTAATCTTGCGAAATAGCTGGTGTTGCTGCCTGGGGGCATCTCCCTTACATCGGCCAAAGTAGGCCAACGTTCTCCCAAAATGGATTCTCTGATTGATGACACGGCAGAACAGTCACAAAATGCATGTTGGATCGTCATTTTCTTATCACAAGCTCTACAGAGAGGTCTTTCGCCTAATCTCATATTATGTAGATTTTTCCTTAAAGGACAGCGTCCAGTCTGGATTCCCGTTATAAAACGTAGGTTCCTTCTGGACATTGACAGGTAGTCCATTGCTGTACTCTTGTTGGGATATTTTAGTAGTTCCCTAGCAAGTTGACAGCTGTTTGTTTCATCCCACAGCTTCTTGAATTCATTGTGGGTGTTATCTTTATTTATTTGTGTTATCGCCGTGGTTGGTAACAGACTGGCCATACCTGGTCGAAAGATACTTAGGTCTGCTGCCTTCTTGGCTAGTCTGTCGGCTACTTTGTTGCCACTACACTGTCCATATCTTTTCACCCAGTAGACCAGTATGCATTCATGCTGGAAGCACCCACAAGTGCTTGGTGACATTCCCATACTGGTAATGTGGTAATTTTGTTACTTTTCGGGACTAGTAATGATTGTCTTCAATATCTGTAGATCCTGATTGTTTTGTCCGTAATTTGCCTATGAATAATCTCTTTTTACGGCTTTGGTTATAACCGCCAGTTCCATCTGTACTACGCTGGCTCGTCCATCCATAGCCCATTTATATTGGATTTGTGGACTTCTGGATTATATTCCACATCCTGCCTCATCCTTCTTTTTTAATCCGTCTGTGAAGATGTTGCTCACACCTTCGCCAGCACCCTCGTTCTCACTATTCGTCTGTATTATGTAGGGTCTGTCAAAGACAAACCGGGGAGAAATACCATCTGTGCACACCTGTAGAAGAGGCGTCTTCCTGACAGCCTCATTCGACAGCCCTCGCCACAGGTTGTATGCCAACGGATTTGAGGCGTACCATTGTTTTCAGAGCCACTTATCCTAAATATATATATCTAGTGATAGTAGATACAGCATTACCTCCATAGCTCTCGTTGGCGTTGTTCGCATAGCTCCGGTTATGATTAGGCAGGCAACTCTTTGCACTTGGCTGAGCTTGACCTTAGCTGTAGTCTGTTTGCCCTTAGGGCGCCAAACCACAGCTCCATAGGTTATCGTTGGTTTTAAATGTATGATATTCGTCTAACTTTGTAGATCAAGACTTTCAAATACTATACAGTTTTACAATTTTGCAAAATATAAAATACAAGGGTTTCTACAAGTGGTAAGACCAGTAAACTGGTGTGGGAATGCCGAGAATAACTAAAAGCTCTGGCACACCGCAATAAGATTATCTTAAACTATGATACGACATCAACTAAAAGAAAAGGTCAAAAGCGAGCACAAAGAATACTGCGACAAAATAACATTACATCTCGGAAGAAGATTGAGGAACTGTTATTAGTAAGGAAGAGTCAGTTACCGATAATCGCAGGTCTCCTAAAATGAAAATTGTATAAAATAATCATGTGGAAACATTTTGGTGAATGTGACGCTTTGGATCAGAGGATGAATGTCGGTAAGTTCAAGACGAATAGAGTTCCAGGCCACCATAAATGTTAGGCAGCTCCCACAATAAATTACAGTTGTATACGCCATTGCATATGCCAATATGTTTGACAAATCTCGTGTTGAGTTTAGTATTTGAGTGTAGTGTGCTTGTATCTAAAGCAGTAAACAAGCCAGGTAAAAGTTTAAAGATTCCTACAGGATTTCCGAGATCTTGAAAATACCCGTAGTAAAAGTCTAATACAACTGAAGGGTGTTTGTGTTAAGTAAAATTGCGCAAGAAATACGCTCATAAAACAATAAATAATATGAACCAGAAGAGTACTATGACAGGAATGTCGCCAGCCAATGTCGAACAAAAGAAAGCATATGAAATATATAGCGAAAATATGAGAACTGACAGCTCCAAACGCATAAAATGTAATCAATCGCCACTCGTCACTTACATATAAATAATGTTTTGAAACAATTGCAAAATTTCTGAATGCAGTTAATATAAATAGTTGGTGCTGTAAGCATTGTTAAGTAGGAGACAGCAAACTACACATGAAATCCCAGGAAAGCTATGAAGTGTTGAATAAAGAAAACGAAGGGTTGAAGCATGAAATTGAACTATGTACTAAAAAAGTGTATGTAATTCAGTGGCAGAATAAATTATTAGAATGATAATCTACAACAACTGCTCTAAGTAATAAAAATCTGTCGTTAAATAAGAAATTTTCGTCAACATATATTTTATAGTTCCGTACTAAAAAATCACATCACAAAAAACTAAAACATAAGCCCTTAGAACTAATTATCAAATCAAAAGGTAATGCAAACTACGCAGCTATAAGAATAAGAAGACGTAAAAAGCAATATTAAACCCTCTAACCTTAATATTGCTATAAAAATCAGTAAGAAATGGCTTGTTATAAATTGCTATAACCAGAAATTCTTAAATAAGTTAAAAGCCAATTTAAATATAAAACTTAGTGATTAATACCCAGTAGATGTGCCCAAAAAAATTGAACACGGGCTGATTACTTATGGAATTATAGCAGTTATAAAATAATAATCGAGAGGGTGCAACGAAAATATTTAAAGTTCTTATATTATTTTATAAAATCGATGGAATTTACCCTGCAAGGGATCTGCCTTACATCCTCTTCTTAATAGATCCAATTTAGTTACTTTAGACTTAAAAGAAAATGTGCTTTCCTTACTTTTTTGTATAAGCTCTTACACAACCAAATTGATTCTCTTGAACTGCTAGGGCAGTTAAATTTTTCAGTGCCAAGATTATCTAATAGGCATAATGTACTTTTGCCCTGTATGTATGGGTTACTGTTGGACAATAAAAGCTATTATTATTATTATTATTATTACATCACATATCGAAATATGTACATAGTGAAGACGCAGCTACTCTAGCCCTTTTTTATTTAATTGCATAAAAGTTATGTCATCTTTACCACGTAGCAAATAGGAGATAATTATTTAGTGATGTAGTTTTTATTTTTCAGATTAATAGGTTATTATTCAAATTCCGTTGTATATTATGCAAGAGCATATCCATCGATTTGGAATAAAAACCGATTAAATAAACGAATCTGTAACATTTAATTATGTGCACGTTAATATCGCATTGTGTAATAAGAGTAATATTATTAGCATATAAATGTAATTACTGTGATATTATTGTATTAAAAATTAATTAGTGCTTCAAATATTGTGAACGTTAAAATTAACTACAATATAATATGTAGACTTGCACTCGAATTATATCATAAATGTATATATAAATTTTTTAACCGACTTCAAAAAAGATGGATGTTTTTCATCAACTCGATTGTATGTAGAGATGTAAAGTATATTTATTCTTATGTATCGCTGATTATTCACAAAAAATATTTTTTTCTTTCCCATATCTTATACTTACTACGTAGTATATAGGAAGTATTGCTATCGTACAAAAATCGAATTTGAGTTTTTGGTGAATTTAGACGTTTTCATGTCCCCTGATTCCGGGGCGGCGAGGTAGCCATACTCATAAAGTCAGACATTGTGTACACGAATCATTCTATATGGAACATATATGTGGAGAATGTGTGTGTGATGCTGGAGGGCGGCATGAGTATTGTCGCTGCGTACAACAGACCAGCGAACGGCTTCACGGCGGGTTGTCTGAAGAAGAATTTGATAAACGCTGTTTGCTCATAGGCGACCTTAACGCTAAGCATCGCAACTGGAACTGCCATCGCAACAACGCGAACGGCAACACTCTGTTCGACTGTGTGAATAGTCGAAATGTCATCCTGCAATATCCGGACGATCCCACGCATTTTCCGGACAACGGCACAACACCTATAACCCTTGACATAGTGGTGAACAAGGACGTGAGGAACTCCATGGCCCCCGTGGCCCTGGAGGAACTCACGTCCGATTATAACCCTATTTATCTCGAGCTGGACGGTATGTCAATGGATAACATTACACGCAAAGTCACATCACATAGAGACACCAACTGGCGCCTCTATAAGGAACATATTAATATAAATTTAACAATAAACAATACAATCAGCATGCCTGCCGAGTTAGATAATGCGGTGGAGGAGTTCACGAGAGTGCTGTAGGATGCCAAGCAGACCGTTGCCACCACTGTCACTGTGAAGAACGAGAACAGAGACCGACTCGACGAAGCGGTCATACGAAACATATGGGAGAAAAATAAATTGATACGGCTTTGGCAGCGAAATTGCGATGTCAACGCTAAGGTTGAGATCCTCAAGGAAAAGTTAACGAAGGCCTTAAAAAGTCCTGCAATTCGCTACCGCATCGGCGTGGTGGTTGCATGATCGGTCCAGGGGCAGGCTCTGGTTAGGAAACTGTTCGTATGATTTTAATTTTAATTTTAATAAATTTTTGTTGAATTGAATTGATTTGACGTCTTCTCTATTCCAGAAAAGTGGTTTATAACAAATATCCTCCACCTCGAAACCCATCACATACGCGGCGCCGGTGTGGTGCAGCATACCAGCCACGACAATGAGAAAACTGAAGGTGTTCGAACACAAATTTATACGCCTCATATCAAATTCAGGAAAATACACCTCCCTCAGAGACCCACACGCACGTTGTAACGACATAACCTCGATAGCGGACTACGTCCGGCACATCTCTCAAAACTTCTACTCGTTCAACCTCTGTAGACAATCTTCACCAACTATGATTTCTGCTTACCCTATCCACCTTTATTGTTTTTTTTTTATATACATTTATTTAACGTCGGCCTATTTCCGCTACTGAGGCCTAACACCGACGCCTGTAGACGAGGTACCCCCAACCAGGAATTTTGCCGAACCTCTTCCCTTAAGAAGAGTAGGGATCTTTTACTTGCCTAACATTTAATAGACAAGGGACCGACGGCTTTACATCCCCTCCGAAGGATGGTATATCTCCTATACAACCCTCGCCTAAGGTTGTATAGCTTCCACGCATACACTGATATACAAGCCGCTGGAAGATGTGTGAGGCGAGAACGCGGTTTCCGTTGGAATGGTCACCCATCCAAGTACTAACTGCGCCTGTCGTTGCTTTACATCGCATACCGAAGTATGTACATAGTAAAGACGCACCTACGCTCGCCCCCACCTTTATTGATATTTCATACCTTTTGTATCTTTAAATCTTTCCTTTCTGTTTGTAACTTTTTGTCGCGTTTGTTTTCACTTGTTTCCTTCTTGTACATTTTTGTCTCTAAATTAATTTCTCGTAACAAAATAATTTACCAAATCAAAATATTTTTAAATAAAAAATTCTAAAAATCAAAGTTTAGGCCAGCCTTGCGCAGCCCAACGTTCATACATCTCGCAGAGGGTTCCTCGTTTGGACTGAGGTGCCTGCGTCAACTATAAAATAAAAAAAAAAAGTGTAAAGCGAGAAATCCCTAAAAATAAGTGTATAGTTTTAAGTTTTTTAAAATTTTGTTATATTAGATTTGTTAATGTTATTATCTGATTTTATTTACTGTTCGTAAAAGGTGTCTAGGTTAAGATGAAAAATTTGTCTTCTAACCAAGCCAGACCCGGTACCGTCCGGTTTTGCAATCCGCCACCGCAAGCGCGGTGGTTGCACGGTCGGTCCCGGGGCGGGTTCTGGGGAGGTATTTGTTTATTGTTATAGTTGAATAAAGATTTATGGAATTGAATTTAATTGATTTCACCTCGAAGCGAAATTGCAAAATCGATCCTAGTTAAAATGTGAAGGGAGTTAACCCCTAAAAACTGATAAGAACATGGAAAATAACTTTTTTCTCAAAAGCTGCTGTAACGATTTTGATTAAATTTAACACATGGATACTCACTTACTACTAGTATGAGATGACATAACCAGTTACCCTCATAAATGCAGAGACGGAGGCTATGGGGGTAGGGTTCAAATAATTAAATTATTTTTTTCCTCTAAAATAGTTTTAATGATTTGTATTAAATTTTGCACATGGATATTTCCTTATTATCAGTATGGTGAGACTGGTTGCTTCTAGAAAATTCTAAAAGTGATTTGTAGGGGATGTGATTTAATGAATAAATGTTTTTTCCTCAAAAGCAGTTTTCGGTCAAATTTAGAAGATCGATAAGTTTTAGAACGAGAAAAAAATTAGAGTAATTTAGATTTAAAATAGCCATTTCAACCCTTCTAGGTGTCACACGGAGGTGAAACTTTGAAATATGATTTTCCTCTGTATAGAGCAGCACACACAGTTTTATAGCTGTGGAGGCACTTTTAAATGGACTATCCCATAGTGGCTTTTGACACGATAATCTGTATTAATAAAAGGCATACTTTTACTGAATATAATGAATATTGGTTTACAATACTGTTACGTAGGGCATATTCACATTTGAATTTCATTCATTTTGAGTTTTAGAAAATTATAAAATAGCTTAGTAGGTTACATATTGGTACAAAGTATTTTTTTTTCCAAATTCTAAATTATTTTCCTCTGAAATAACAACAAACAAATATTAAGAACGGGGCCTGACATTGAATTAATTAAACAATTAATAAAATGAATAAATATGTACTTGTACTCAATACGTAACCTGCTAAATAAGCATGTGGATAAGTTATAAACATGATATGGTTTAACGCGGGCGACAGTAGAGAATTATAATTCATCTCAGTGCCGGTTCGGTTTTAGAGGTGAAAGTCCTTACAGACGAACTCAGGAGTTGGGATTTTTTGGGGTTTTGGTTTTTTTTGCTAGAGCATCTAGGGACACCTCCCTTTTTCGAGATCGCTGAATAGGATGGTGGGGTCCCGCAATTTTTTTTCCTAGGCAACCCCCTCAAATTGGCCAAAAACCACCCCCATAGTGCCCATTTCCGTGAACCCGTTTATTTTCCCCAGTTTTTCGACTAACTGTTATACCCTCGAGTAGAACGGAACGTCCCTCGAGGGTTTGACCTCAGCCATTCAGGCGTTTCATTGAGGAAGGTGGTACACGTACTTAAAAAAAAATTTTTCTTAAAATGTTTTCTTAACCGCCTCTCAAGTTACCGAAGTAACCCCCTGGAAGATCTCAAGGATCTTGTGCTAGGTAAAGAGAGACGAGGCCCTACAGTTTAATGTGGACTCCGAACCACTCTTGGGGCAATTTTTTGAATGAAAAATTGTTTCGCCTTGTGGGTATCGAACCCACTTCGCTAGGCAACTCAGTTTGCTAGCCAGACGCTTTAACCAACTGAGCTACCATTCCCCTACAAAATGTAATTTTTTTCCCACCCCTTCGAAGGATGAAAACAACCCCGGGGTTGGTTATATAACCCTGTTCACCTGCCACCTTCCTTAAAGAAACACCTTCTACAAAATAATAACTTCTTAAAAAAAAAACAAATATCCACCCCTTTGAAGGGTGAAAATAACCCCCGGTGGTATCCTGGTCACCTACCGTCTTCCTCAAAGAATCGCCTCCTACAAAATATTATTTTCCCAAAAAAAAAAAATTCCACCTCTTTGAAGGGTGACAACACCCCTGAGGATGGTTACACAACCGTGGTCACCTATCATCTTCCTCACAGAAACACCTCTAGTAAAATATCAATTTTTTTCCACAAACAAAAATTTCAATTTTCCAAGTGGAAGTGGACGCCTAGTGTAGGGGTGGATAAGGTCAAATCCCTCTAGGGACTTTCCGTTCTACTCGAGGGAATAACAGTTAATCGAGAAACTGGAGAAAATAAACGGGTTCACGGAGAAGGGCACTTCGGGGGTGGTTTTTGGCCAATTTGAGGGGGTTGCCGAGGAAAAATAACTGTGGAACCCCCACCATCGTGTACAGCGACCCCGAAGACGGGGGGCGGGGTCTGGCCTCGACTATTAGTACACATTTTCCCTCATCATGGAATATTGTTGGTAAGATCCCCTTATTGTTAACTTGTTTATCTGTTTATGTTGATTGTTATGCCTGTTGGCTACAGTTGTGTCCTCATTGTTATTTTTAGTAAATAAATCATGTTTGTTACACTTCCCTGTCTACTTTGATAACCCTATCCCCCTCTCTCACTAGCCAAGTGACCCCTAATTACAACCCTCCGAAAGGACGGTCGTGACAATACACTAAGATGCAATGAATTAAAAGATCAACCTATTTTTTGTAACATACCAAATTGCATAGCAGAAATAGAATCATGTTTTGATTCCATGATTGTCAATGAAAGATTAGGCGTTTTGAGTGTCATAGTAATTTTTGCTTATAGTTATTTTTTTGTGGCATATTGATATCATTCTGTGAGGGCTTTCTTTTTCTATACATTTTTTAATAGCCTTATTTAGATTAACGTCCTCGCGGAGTTTAGCATAGCTATTCCACCACTCAATACAACTCGACATATTCATAATTAACTGCTTTTATTGCACAAAGTAAAATGTATTTTTTTGCAATATGATCATGAACATTTATTTATTATTAATAATCATATCTTAAAATGTATTAAAAAATTTGTATTGTTATGAGCTCCGCAACTTTAATCAAAAGTTTGTTAAAAACTTTTACTTATTCTACAGAATAACCACTAATTATAAAAATTTGCACAACTTAAGAAACAATAGCCATAAGGAGATAAACAGAATTTTCGTGCAAGAGAATGGCCCTTAAATTAATGCTTCAGAGCACTAATCTACAACAAGGAACAATGTGTTCATATTTAAGCCATGGAATTGGACTGGCGAAGAGAACTAATATCTGCAAAGTCGTATTTGAAGTATAATTCTAAATTAGAGTTTAAATTACGCAAGGATTAAGGCATACGGAATATTCATGATACGTATTAAAACTATTCCATATTAGTACAATGTGCTATAAAATCCTTATATATGTAGATATTCACTAGGAATGGTGTTACTGGAAAAAGAAACTTAAATACTATCTCCACATTTCAATCAATGAAGAGAAAATATAACTGCTTGAAAAGTTATAAGTAATAATTGTCAATTGCTTATTTTCATTTCACAACTGCTGCACAGATGTCAATTTTCTTCAGACTAGACACATATAATAGCCTTATCAGGAAAGCTAAGCAGGCCGTAACAAAGCCTCTCTTAAAAGAATAGTTAGACAATTATTACAAATCAGTTTTCTGTTTCATGTATTAGTGTATTTAAGAGTTGAATTGATTTCTTAGTGATATATTATGATAAGTGTAAAGTTAAAAGAGGTACTGCTTCATTTTGATATGTGAAAATGTATATATATTTTTCTGATTATTGTAAACATGCATAGCGAAGTTCTAAATAAGGGACTATTATTATTATTACAATATAGTGAAATACAGAAAATAAGTTTACGTCGATGGACCTAAAATTTATAGTGGGATCCGAACCATCTTTTGGGAATAATTCATACCTCAAAATTACTTCGTAATAGGTGGAGCTCGAACATACTTCCCTAGATATGCATACAGAGAAAGAGAAAGCTAGATGAGCTAACACACTGAGCTATCATGTTAAATTCGATTACCAATAATGAAAATGCGTATACCCACCTACATAGAAAATTTTCACATTTAGAATCGATATTTAGAAATCATTTTTATGATAGGTGTTAAAAATTCTTTTAAAATGTTAGTTGAGGAATACTGACATAAAGATGAGGTCATACACCTGCTTGAAAATCATCAAACAATAAATAATCTTAAGCAATTTGCCAAAGGAGTAAAACTTTACTCTTTAAATTATATACTGGTTTTATAATACTCGTGACATTGGCCATTTTAAAACTAATTTTCTTTCTTAAAGGCGTAAATAGCAAGTTTTAAAATGATCCATTTTGGATTGTAGTACCCTTGCTGCACTTTATTAAAGCCCATTAAGAAAACTATTTTATCTTAAGCCTATATCAATCAATCAATCAATCATTTATTTATCCCAAAATTAGAGTTCATGCAATACAAAATATTTTTTCTCAAAGTATTATACTAAATATATAATATCTCTATAAAGTGTAATTTTATAAGCCGCCTAGGCAACAGACTGCCGTGTGCGTACTGAAAAGCCTAATTACATAATACAATGAAAAATACATAAGAAAAACAAAATATAAATTTTCGAGAGTATACAGGTATAGGGGTAGAAGGACACATTATTATTCAGACGTCGAGGTGGTGGTTTGATGGCGAAAGTTATCACTTGAAGCAACAAAAGGATGAAGACATATAGAAACCACGAAAACATTTATATATACGCGTATATACTATTTTATACTTAATGCTTTATTTGTGTTTATAAATGTTTTTAAAATTTTCAAAATTATCGTCTACAAATGCTTTTAATTCCACCTTTATTTTCTTTAGATTTAAGTCATTAGCTTGTTTCAGTTTTTTTAGTTTTGGAGGTAGAAGGTTCAATAATTTTGGGCCGTAATAAAATACAAATCGTTGGGTATGCGACTTTGTGAAAAGAGGTAATTTGATAGACAGATTCTCTTTTGTCCTGGTGTCATGCTTATGACTTATTTCTGCATGGAATAGCGGGTTTTTGTACATCCACAGAAGATATTGATAGGAAAATAGTTTCCTTATTGTAAATACTTTTGTTTCTGAAAATAGTGCAGTTGACGAATAACTTTTTTCCTTTTTAAACATTATTTTTAGAATTGTTTTCTGTGCTACATTAAGATTATTTAAGAACTGATCATACATGCCACCCCACACAACAATGCAATAGTTTAATGTCGATTCAACTAAAGCATTATATACAATTAATAGATTTTTTGTATTTAATACATCGCGCAATAGATAAAATTTATGAAACAATATTCTCAATAAAATTCCATACTAAATCCAAAAACATAATTTTTACGTTTTAAAGAGTGTATTCAAAATATTTTAGAGCTCAAAGGTTTTAATTCAGCCAATTTGGCTGAAATGGTTGTTGGATTTTTGACGACTTTATTAAAACTAATTCTACCCCCTCCACATTTGGAGAAAATGTAACAAAATGTAACAGTAATACGCAAAACTTACCTGTTTTTAAATTAAATTAGGCACATAAAGATGAAAATTCACTAAATGCAGCAATCGCAAAACCGGCATAATTTGTAAGCTTAGGATTTCATTCTCGCGCCAAATCACTTTAAATCAATAAGGCCTCGAGTTTGAACATATTAAAGCAACTCAGTTTTAAAATGAGAGAAAATAGACATTTGCGAGAGTAATTGTACTTAAAGTGATAAATAAAACGATATTTTAAGTCTTGTAAGATTTATAATATCCTATAAACTTGCAATAGGTTTTAATCAAGATAGCGCCATGTTTTATATAAAATACAGATTCCGCCATGATGGACATTTTCAATAGCCAGCGAAAAAAATATTATTATTGTAGTATATGTGAATTACATCCGTAAATAACTGAAGAACGGTGTGTCCAAACATGCAATTTAATTTAAAAAATTATTTAGATGTTTAGATGCAAAACAATATTTGACGATATTTTTAAATATTTTTTAAATAATAATAAAAACAAAACATTAAATTGAGGGCGCACAAATTATGTAGAAGTATTTTATTATATTTTGTCAGAAAAGTGTCATCCGTTGTTAAATTCTTCACCAGAATAGTTTGCATTTGAATATTATTTATGATCTGCTTTACCACTCTGCCATTATATAAAGACTTGCTGTTTTAACTATTTCACACAAAATTGTCCGACTTTAGTAATAAAAACAAAAAAAATCTTTTAGAATTAATTATAATGATTCTCAAGGTAATTTAGTCTGTTGCAAGTATATTTTAAATGCAAAACGTCAGTTAATAAGTTTTAATACATAAATTTAAAGATGCCTTGAGGAACTTTTTAAGAATATAAAATGAAAACTAAATGGTTTTGATATAGTTTCAAAATTTAGTCTTGAAGACCCTTTTAGGATGGATCCTTTTTGGCTAGGTGGTCCTAACGCTGTCTTGAAGATTATTTGGTTTTATTCGAAGTTTTATGTATAGTTTTAAAGCGACCTTAGAGATCGCAGTAAGAGCATTAGTGTTACTTGGGAGAGAAACCCAAATAGCAAACGGTGAACCACCTCCAAAACCTGTTAACAAGAAACGTTGGGCCAGAGCTTTATTGAGTAATATGTATTAAAATAAAATAAGTATCTCAAAAATCCATATTAATTTAATATTGACAATTATTTTTACTTACTGGTATACAAGAAATAGGACAGAAATTAATAATTCTTTTGATTTCTAACTAGTTCATAATTTCACCAATTGGATCAGCGGACTTTGTGCTCCCAGTCGGCCAACTCTTACCATTGGAAATGATGACAATTTGAAGATTGTGAGATACGGTCTGTTGAATTATTCATAGTTGCTATTTTTGAAACTACGTTTGTTATTCTGATACGTTATGCAACATTAACGTGGAACTTCAGCTCAGTTGAAAAATTATTTGTCATTTATATTTTGATACGTCGGGTTTTTAAAGTATTTTATTTCTATTGTTCTCTACATCCGCCTAATTAGGTGCCAAATTTGTCAAGTGTATCTATCGCTTCGGTTAGCATATTCTTAGCAGTAGAACATTTTTTATTAACTACGTTGTCACATAAAATCATAAATATCATTCGTACGGTTAAAATTTTCATATAATTTTATTAACCGTTAAATTCTGAATAATAAATTCGATTTGAGATGATTGAGATGTAAATCAAAAAATTTGCAATCACAAAACTGATATTATAGCAACCGGCGTCGTCGAGGTACAATATACTATTAGTACTACCTCATCTTCAGGATACAAGGTTAAAGCTAAAATAGAACATTTTAAAAGATACTCAAATAAGAAATATTGTAAAAATAATTTGAAAATCAGATCAATAATAAACTTACGTTTTACATATAAATAATAAAGATTTGTCAAGTAATTAAAGTAACATATATTGCCAACAACAATACAGCAACGGTTTAAAATTTACAAAAATAATAAAAGTGTAATAAAGTAAAAATACACCTACAGCGGCAGTCCAGTATTCCACTATTTCCTATTAAAGGAAATCGATTCATTGCCGAGGTGCACAATGTGCATTTCCAAATCAATTGAAAATAATGTCCTATAACTTACGGCATACTACGTCTTCAATCGGAAAACGCAAAATTAAAGAAGATTGCAATAAGCCCCCAGCAGGCAGATTTAAAAAAATTAAAATTTATTAATACCAGAGTGAACGTTCTGCTCCACATACCAGTAAAACTCGTATATCTGACAGAGTTTTATTCGGTTTCTCTATTGGTTCATGTGATTAACGCCATCACGCGCAGAATATACAAAATTACACAGTGCTGCTATCTCGTGCGTGAGAGTTTTAACCAAATGATCTATGGAAAAGCCACCACATTTCAGGGAGCAACTAATTAGAGAAAACCTACAATATTTATCCTGGTATATATTTTGTTGTGAAGTTTATTGCAGATGGCTTAGTATACTTCTCTCCCTGTATGTATGGTCGTTATAAAGGAATATAACATATAGGTCCATTGAGTAGTAGTCGTCAGTTCCCAAGTATTTGGAATAAACAAATGGTTACAAAATATGTTCCTTGATAAGAACTTTATAAGAGTTGTTATTATTGTACGAGTAAACGCATTAATGACTATATATTTTGACTCAGTTTCTTTCAGCTTGTTCCCAAAAAAGATGGAAAGGTTTGAGACATTCTTGTAGCCGAAAGTTAAAAACTAAAGAAATTAGAAACAGGAGAACGTGCCCGCCTCCGAGACGAAAAAATACCACTATCTTGATTAACTATCCGTTCTTGAACAATAGATGCAGTAGAAGTAGACCACTTCAAGTCTCAAGGAAAAAAGATGCTGAAAGAAGCTTCTCAGATACAGCGGATAAGTCAATTCACAAAGAGGCTATGCCACCTCCAAAGAAGGCATAACAAAACAAGATAAAAACGTTTAAGGAAGATAAGGTAATACGAGTCCTTCAAGAAAGCGTTCTTGGAAAACAATAAATTACCAAATCTAAAAATATTTGCAAGACCGATACAAAGAGTGAAATATTGTCAGTATTGAAAAATCTGCAAACAACTATTTCTCTACTTTATTTATTTATTTATAATAAAACACTGTTCTACAAGTAAAAAACCCAATTACAGAACAGGAAGATAAGAAAAACAAAAACACTAATAAATAAGCTCTGTACAATAAGTAAGATAAAATGATAAAATATTACACATGTTAAATATCAACTATGCATTAAAAGAACAAGAATACAGATTAGTACGATTATATATAACATAGAGATAGTTAAAATAATTACAAGAACTATACATGAACTCTACAAAATAGTAAGAAAAAACAAAGTAAAAGCACAGAGATAATTTTAAATAATATAATTTAACATTATTGAGACTGCAACTAAATATATCAAGATGGCTACCGTTTGCATTACAGATATTGCACACTGTATAAAGCGGGGAGTATTTAAGAACATTAGTGCCAGATGTTGACAGATAAAAAGTTAGATTATTGCTTGAGTTTACCCTGGGTACCATAAAATTTAATTTAGTCAATAATTCTTGGCAATCAATAATACTATGTATCATTTTAAAAAGGAATACCTGAGAAAAATATCTACGCCTACTTGTCATGCCGTGTTTATAAAGCAGCTCCTCTTGCGGAACACCTAAGGAAGGGTAAACACCGTCCGATTTAAAACTAAGGAATTTTAAAAATCGACGTTGGACTGATTCCAAATTATTGACATGAGAGATGTAATATGGGGACCATACAAGAGAAGTGTGCTCGAGCTTAGATCTAATAAAGGTAAAATAGGCAGGTTTAATTGCGTTTAACCGAGTAAAATCACGACAACTTCTCACCAAAAACCCATACGTCTTATTGATTTCCAAGGTAATGGTGTCAACGTGAGCGGCAAAAGAAAGCTTGGTATCAAAAATTACGCCAAGATCGCGAAAGGTGGAGGGGCGATTCAGATTAACATTATCTAAGTTGTAATCGAAACTTATATACGTCGATTTTGTAGAAGAAGACATGAATGACATTGCATTTGCTGACATTTAATGAGAACTTGTTTTCCTGACACCAAGCGTTTACACTGTCTAAAGTTTGTTTGAAGACGGAGACAATCATTGAGGCTGTTAACGTTATCATAAATGTTTAAATTATCCGAATAAATAAGACAATTCTCATCTAACACATCTACAATGTCGTTTATAAAAATAATAAACAACAGGGGGCTAAAGATGGACCCCTGTAGAACGCCAGCTGTTACGGTATATTCAGTAGATTTAGAACCATTGGATACAACATGTTGAGTCCTGTCATATAGGTATGACCTAAAAAAGTTTAATAGGGAATCAGATAAGCCGAATAAATGCAGTTTGTGAAGTAGCATGCTAAAATCGAGTCAAATGCTTTCGAAAAATATGTGTAAATAACATCAGTTTATGTCTGCGAATCTATAGATTCAGCTATTCATTGATCACAGATCAGATTTGTTGCAGTAGATCGGCTCTTCATAAAGCTGTGTTGATAAACTTCATTAGAATCAACAAGCTGTCTCCCGTTGTAGGACATTTGAGAAGGTATGCTAGGCGATCTCTTTCTATCATTAATAAAAGACCAAAATTTACTGGAAACTTTTTTAATATTTATTTCAGTTGTTCTTATATAATCCTTGTAAGATGCATCAGTGTCTGATTTTATTTTGGATTTCATTGTTTTAAAATCATTCAAAGTCCTCAAATCACCATACCTATTATATCGCGCCAGTGTTTGGCTTTTAGCTTGATATTCCTTATTATCCGAGACTTAAACCAAGGATGGTATCTATTCTTTATTGCAGCGGGAAATCTGGGTACACAGAGGTCAAAAATGGAATAAAGTTTATCATAGAAATGAGAAGTCATATCTTCAAGATTGGAACAAGTTACAAGAAATTGCTAGTCAATACCGGCAATTAATACATATAGCAACGGAAAATTTGCTTTACGAGAATTATAACAGGAAATAGGTTTATTGCAGAATTTAGAAGAATGGTTGAATGCAATATATTTAAAACAGCGGTAGACTTTCATCCCATCAAAAACAGCACAACTGTCGAAACCTACAAATAAGTTGCAAGCCTTAATGACTCTATCGTAAGAAAATGTGTCTAATTGTAAAATACACTGATACATGTCTTTGTTTTTCCATAGTGGAAAAAGTTTAATTAATTTACATTCAGCTTTATATAAAAGGTCCGAATTACATTTTTTTATTAAATCGACTAGTTGATTTTCTGAAAGTTTTTCTGACATTCCGACTATGCGCACCCTCGGACGAACACCATGTAGTTTTACGCAACTCTCAGAGCACACAATTGCGTAATGTGGTCCCTGGTTTATATTATCTGCAGCCGTGCCAGAAGGGACCTACATTCCATGTATGTAAACGTTAATTCAATATCTTTCACTTATTTAATGTAATCAGCCTGTCTCACCGATAGCAAGGACCCAATATTTACCAACTTATTATAATATATACCAATGTATGTAACAGAACTGGAAACTCTTATCCAAATGGCTGCAAAATTTGTGGCGCAATGCGTGAAACGTGTAGCCGTCTCCAACAATCGGATATACCCAAAATTTCCTCGTTGACGATGCACTAAAACTAACGCTCTTGGTCAGAATCCATAACGAAATCTGTAAAGCGAATTGTTCCCCCAGTCGGGAACATATTTTTACGCTGGTAACCACAAAGTGCGGCTGGATTGAACCACTTGAGTGATCGAATTGGTGACACTGGAATTATATTTTTACAGTTTATATTAGAAAGTCCCTTGTTGAGAAGGTTCTAGAAAAAAGCTGTTTATTCGACTTTTCATGGTTGTGAGAGTCGCATTAAGTTTTGGCTAGTGAAAGTTTTAGAAAAATAGTTGCATGATACATAATATAACATAAATATCACATATTATAATAATAATAATCATAATCTTTCTTTAATAAGCATATTATTACAATATTAAGAGAATTATACAAAAATGATGCCTGTTAAAATAGGTATATTGAAATCTCTCAGTAACGAGTTACCGAGAGGTCCTGTCTTCCATATAACCTAAGAGCTTACACGTAAAGTGCATATACATACATGATACATGCGTCCAAAATGCAGCAGCATTAGTAAAAGAACAAAATCAAGTAAATAAAGTAAAATAAGTAAAATAAAGTAAAAACAGAGTAGACTCTTAAAGGAAAAAAGATAATACAAAAAAGATGAACAATAAGAGATATACAAAAAACAGAAAAACACAAACAACTATGATGAATTGACATTAAATATTAAAATCTATTACGAAATAATTTTAAAGTAGCATTTTTTTAATTTACGTTTGAAAAGACTATTTTTGTTATTTATCAAATCAGATGGCATAATATTTTGGCTTTGCAAATCTTATATGAAAAGGATTTTTGAAAACCGGTGGCGTGTTGATGTGGTATAGTTAATAAATCTTTGCGACGGATATTGACATTGTGTATATCTGATCTGAATATTAATTTGCGGTGTAAGTAAACGGGTTTTTTAAGTAATAGGAGTTTGTTAAATAAAGTTGCACAATATAGGAACCTCCTTTTATTCATAGGTAACCAGTTCATATTTAACAATTTTTGTGTGACTGGGTGACATTTCCGCAGGTTGCAAATTAATCTGACACAATAATTTTGGACTCTCTGTAACAGCTGGCGATTAAGTTTGGTTAAACATAGTTCATAAACAACGTCACAATATGTCAAATGTAAGAGAACTAACCCTTCACATAGAATTATATTGACCTTTGTGTTAAGGATCTCGCTATTAGCATAAATTAATTTTAAATTCGAGAAGGCTCTTTTAATAATGTGATTAACATGAGTGTCAAAACGTAACATATAGTCAGTTATAATCCTAGAATTTTACAGACATCAGATTTATTAATTATTTCATTGTTCACCTTAATTTTCATATGTTGAAGGGACGTATCCTGAACATACTTAGGTCCGAAAACCATGACTTGCGACTTTGTGGGGTTTATCGATAGGCAGTACTTTTCTGAGATATCACATAAGTTTTGTAAGTATTACTTATTAAATTATTTGCTTCCTGAATTTTTGACTCTTCGTAAAACAAATTAATTTGTGTGTCGTCTGCATAAAAGTGAATCTTGTATGTGGACAAACAGTTTTTAAAAGATGAGTATACACAGAGAACAATAAAGGCCCGAATATGGACCCTTGTGGTACTCTACTTATTGTATATAGTGATGTGAATACTTCATTTTTATATTTGACTATTTGGTTTCTGCCTGTAATATAACTTTTAATTAGTTCCACTGCATTATTACTAAAACCTGATGACTGATTCTATCAAACGCTTTAGAATAGTCCAAAAGTACTAATTTTTATTCAAGGCTGATAGTATATCATCGGCCACTGTTAGCCAATGCACACAACTATAATTTTGTCTGAAACCTGACTGGTTATCGGGTACTATTGAATTACGTTCCAAGTGTAGGGTTATCTGCTCATATAGAATTTTTTCATATAGTTTTGATAAAGTAGGTAATACATTTATAGGTCTTAAGTCTTTAAGCTCACTAGGATTAGATATTTTATGCAGTGGCAGAACAAAAAAAGGAATATATTATATAGTAAACAACCGTAAGTCCAAAGCCAAGGGCTGAACGGAAGGGGTTTACACATTTGAAAAAACGCAGGCAACATCCATTACGCACCGACATTGCTAATGACATTACTGGAGATTGAACCCAGAACGCAGCAGAGTCTGACCAAAACGAATTGTCCATATAACGCGCTCTAGCCGATTGAGATACCGTGCCGTGTATGGTGAAATGCAAACAGTCCACCAATGTAAATCACGTAAATTAGTAAATGTTGTGCCGATGTATCGTATAACCTCAGATGCACCTAATATAGGCCATGGGCGGGTAAGCATGCTTGATAAATATTCTGTCTGTAACACATTATCATACGCCATTTATCTACTAAAGTTGCGTGAAGTACGAAACTGCTCACATCAGTTGCTTTGTCAAGCAATTCGAAATAAAATTATATATAAATTTTCTTTTTAAAAAGCTTTTATTAAATGCTCTAAAAAGTAGAAAATAAACTTTTAAGTAAATCAAACCCACCACTTTGTTACATTATATAATTTTTTTTATGATATAAAAGCTTGTCGTGAGATTTTCCTTTGTAAAGGAGATCACTCGCGACAAGCTTTTATATCGTAAAAAATATATATATACAATGTAACAAAACTATAGGTTTGATTCACTTAAAAGTTTATTTTCTACTTTTTAGAGCATCTAATAAAAGTTTTTTTAAGTTTTTTTTATATAATTTTATTTTTACTTTTTAGTCTTTTGATATACTGTAATTCCCAGATGTTGTTTTTGAGACGTATCGGATCATAAACGGTAAAGTCGTCCGCCATCTTCAACTAAATTTTTTACTAGAAATTTATAATCCACGACCCCGAAAACCCCCAGATATCAATTTTGATCGATTTGAACCTAAATGACAAAAGTCGTTAGCCATATTGGCACCGCCGTTTTGAATTTCTAAATTTTGACCAAAATTTCATAATCCGCTACCTAGAAAACCTCCAGATATCGATTTTGAGTTGAATGGGATCTTCAACGGGAAAGTCGTCCGCCATCTTGAAGTCGCCATGCTGAACTAAATTTTTGACTAAAAATTCGTAATCGACGAACCCGAAAACCCCCAGATATCGATTTTGACAATAAATGACAAAAATCGTCTGATATATTGACGCCGTCATTTTGAATTTCTAAATTTTGACCAAGAATTAATAATTGGCCACCTCGAAAACCCCCAGATGTCGATTTTGAGCTGAATCGGATCATAAACGGTAAAGTGGTCTGCCATCTTGAAGCCCAGATCTTATTTATTTCTGATATTATGAATTGTCACCGGACTTATGCACGCAAAATTTTAAAGCTCTAGCTTAATTAGAACTAATCGAAATTTTGATTGCAAGATTTAACCTAAACAAATTAACTAACAAACATTGCAAGTTTAATAAAAGCTTTTAAAAATGCAATGTACTTCTGTACCTCTTAGTAACCTATAAATTTAATTAATCTTATAATTAATAAATTATGTATAAGAATTATTAATTATGCAGTTTCAAAGTCTAGTTTAATAACTAAAATAACTGCTGGATCCAGACCTGAACTACCCAGATTTAGGTAAATAGTTAATCTCACAAAGGCAAGCTAGCCAGGTTTTCCGTTTTGGCCTGAGAAGCTCTAGAGTTATACTTCTGTGACCCCTAAGCATTGATGCACTCCAGATAGATGTCTTTGTTAACTACGATTACCCTCGGGCTTCAATTGTTGATGCCCGTATTGTTACCGGAATAAGATCTTAGTCTACTTGAAAGCAACAAAAGAAAGGTATGGGCCACCAGAAGCTAACTTAATTGGTAGATATTTACTTTTTTACGTCGCTGTTAACAATGCCTTTTGAAATATAACAGAGCAGGCAATGAATGCTTATCAAGGGAGATGAGTATATGGATCAGAAGTCTCTTGAGGACTGTTTGATTTAAATTGATATCAAGGATGAAAAAGAAATATTAAATTAAAAAAGTTGGAATGGATATGGAATTTAATATTACCGGGCAATAAGAATATGATCAAAACGTAAAAGTCTTTCACCTGAATTTATTACTAGACATCTGCATATTACGATTACTAGTTTGACGCATTCGTTTTAATTAATATCACTTTATTGTAAATATATATTAAATACGAATTTTGTAATGAATTTAAAAAAAGGACCTTCGCCGGCTCTCTATTTCGGAACGACATCCATAATTGTATTCGCACAACTCTTCCAACGATGAAACTCGATAAACCTAAAAATTAGGCACTCTTTATTGATTTATAGACGGCGTTTACCCAATTTAACGATATATTAATAGAAACCTTATTGCGAATTTATCATATTGGCAAATTTTATCG
The DNA here is from genome assembly GCA_963675555.1 of Leptura quadrifasciata. NCBI lineage: Eukaryota > Metazoa > Arthropoda > Insecta > Coleoptera > Cerambycidae > Leptura > Leptura quadrifasciata. The sequence goes on from OY776678.1 coordinate 51,940,201, forward strand.
ATCGGCGGTTTGTGGAGCTAGTTTTCAAAACGGTAGTCATTATTTTTCATAGATCTTCACTGAAGATTAATATAAAAAAATTAATTGAAATTAAAAAAAAATCTGTTGACAGAAATTTTGAAATCGTTGGTGGTGAATTAAAATTTAGGGATGACTATTCTTTCAAAATTATAGCGCTATATAGATCACCTACTGGTGATCTAAACTTTTTCCTTCAAGAATTGGAACTAGTTTTATACAATGTATCAAACACGTCGTCAACAGTGTTGTGTGGTGACTGGAATATTGACTTTTTGACAAATACAGTTAGTAAACATAAATTGTCTGATCTCCTTTGTTCTACATCACATATATTAATGAACCTACTAGGTATAGTTTAACATCTGCAACAATGATAGACTATATGTGCACTGACATGGATAATAATCATTTTAATATTGATTGTAAAAACTATGAGAATGGGTTATCTGACCACATTGCACTTATATTTCATAGCAAAGTACTTATGAGCAAAAATCATGATACAGTCAACGTTAAAATTAGGTTGTTTACTAGAAATAATTATGAAACTTTTCAACAACATGTAAGAAAAGAAAATTCGTCCGACATATTTAATGCTGTCGATTAGAATTAACGCTTTGAGCAGTTTTTGGGTAGTTTCCTTTATTATATTAATGTTAGTTTTCCGTCTACTGTATTAAAAAAGTGTATAGAAAAGAAAATTTCTAAAATTTAAGCAATTAAAAGCATAAAAATTTCGTCTCCAGAAACTGAAAATTTTGTACAAAGCAATGAGTCAAAGCAATAGAAAGGAAGATAAGCACTTATATAATTCATATAAAAGAATTTATCGTAATGTCATCAAGGCGGTTAAAAAAATACACAATGACCAATTGTATTACAGCTCCTCAAATAAATCTCAAGCTGTATGGTCAATCATTAATAATCACATAAGTAACAATATAGTCATCCATGCTATCAATGTTCCTAACATTGATAGCATGGTAATTAATAATGATTTAATATGTGATGCTAATGTAATACCTAACCACTTTAATCAGTATTTTATTGAACTACCTAATACTTTTATAGTAACTCATGATGGATTTGATACCAATTTCAATTTACTTAAGAATTATCCAACATTATTTTTGGAATCGGTTTCCAAAAATAAATTATTTAATATTATTATTGATCTAAAATCTTCCAAGTCTAGTGGTATTGACAATATTAGCACAATGCTTAAATCTATCTGAACGTTATTTTCTTGATGTGCTGTCGTTCCTTTGTACAAAAGATGTGATAAGTCATCCTTTGATAATTATCGTCCTATTTAAGTTTTATCGGCTCTCTAAAATATTGGAGAGGGTCATGTTTAATAGAATGACTTCTTTCATATCGAAATTCAGTATCTTATGTGATATGCAACACGGTTTTCGTGAAGGCAGATCGACACAGTCAGCTATTGTGGACTTTTTAGACAAAATATATGAGAATTTGAATATCAATATGAAATGTGTTGGAATATTCATGGACCTAAGTAAAGCTTTTAATTTTGTTGATCATGAGATATTGATAAAAAAATTATGTAAATATGGTTTTACGGGCCATTGTTGTTGTTGGTTAAGGTCTCATTTCTCTGATCGGAGGCAGCAAGTCTCAATAAATTGCCACCTTTCTGTTGTATTAAATTTGTCTCGTGGAGTGCTCCAAGGCTCAGTCCTGGGGAAAAATATTGTTTGTATTATCAAGAATTGTTGGTGATAATAACTTAACTTTATTTGCAGATGACACTTCTTAAGCCTGGATACTGACATGGTAAATCTAAGGAAGACTACTCAAAATATGTTAAACAAGCTTGTAGCATGGTTACAGAACAATAAGCTTCTAGTAAACAAAAACAAAACAGTATCCATTCAATTTACTTCTAGAATAATGCAATATAATTCTAGTGATTTATTAAAAATTAATGGTACGTCCTTAGAACAAGTACAGTCAACTAAATTTTTAAGAGTATATATTGACAACGCTTTGAGTTGGGAGTATCATGTTGATGTTTTATGTAAAAAGCGAGAAGAATGTTAATTGGACTTAAATCGGATAAGCAGTAAAAACCAGTTATTAATTTTTGGAACTGAGATTAAGCATTCTTCTGACAGGTAGGGAACTTCCATGTCACAAGTTCTTTGACATATCACCAGTGACTCTTAGACAAATTTAGAATCTGATATGACAGAGAGAACTAGTTTCATATATTTGTTATATTAAGCGATTTCACCTCCTTCTATAGCATTGTTGAATTTTTATTATTCGAAATATTGGTAGAGCTTATTTATTATTTGTTGGATATCAATAGAATCTAATATTGAAGAAATGTATTTAGTCGATGATGAATCAAAATCAGAAATACTTACATCGATATCTCCGAAGAAATAAATTTTGGCACCATGTAACACACAATTTGAAATTAGTGCATTTTTAGTAATCCTCAACCTTAGTTAAACTTAAATAACTGCTTGACTCATGTCTTACTGGAGAGAGATAAGAACATCCTCCATATCTAAGAATATTTAAGACCTCTAGGTCTTTCAAGTGGCAGAAACATTTTCAAATTTACATGGCCTGTTTAAACTACTACTACTAAACTGTTTAATAACCTCCTCAATACATCCACAACACACTTATTGAATATAGTGACACCCAAGAGCATGCTATTCGACATCGTAAACAATCACCTTTCTCTTAAAATAATTCGATAATGTATGTTTATTATATTCTTTGAAAATACCTTATTTTCATCTGTAGTAGTAATAATATAAGATGGGCTTTTTCAGACAAGCGCACGGAAACAGCGCACGGAAACAGCGCACGGAAAAAGTTTTGCCGATCTCCGATTTTTTCCGTGTGCTGAACAAAAATATCGAATATATAGCTTGAAAATAGAAATATACAGCAAAGTAAACTAAATTTAAGAAAGTCTATATGCTATCTGATATTTAACACGTATCTATTTCTTATGTTAATTCGTAAATGTTTGAATATCTGAATGAACTTCTGTAATATTTTTTGACGTTTTGTCAACATTATCTGACATAAACTAATTTAAAACAAATCACCTTTGAAATAATTTGAGAGTAACCATGAAAACGCATCATATATACCAAACACTGCATTGTCAGGGTTTTTTTATTTTCTGTCAATTAAATTTATACCGATAAAATGTAGTCAGAAGAAAATCCCGAAATTCCCGACAACTTCCTAGAGCAAGCGGCACAAGCGAGCGCGAATTTATTACTAATAAAATCCAGGCCAAAATATGAACACGAATATCAACTTTTTACTGAATGGCGAAATGTGAACAAAATCTTAACTGTATGTGACGATATTCTTTATCGAAAAAGCAAAGTCTATGAAATCTTCCACGTTATGGAGTTGATTCGCAATGCTAAAAAGTTGTATAGCTATAAGAGAAAATGGTGACATCAACAAATATCCAATAACTATTGCTTTCTTGAAGCGTCAAGCTGTCGGATATATACCGAAAAAGTCCAGAGTATTAATAGTAGAATAAGTAACCAAATTTTTGTGTGAAGCTCCAGATGAACAATAGCTACTAACAAAAACAATTTTAGTGCTTTTAATGCTTGAGATCTTTGGTGCGTATCGAAGAGATGATTTAATATATTTAAATTTAGACGATGTGGTAGATAATGAGCGCTTTCTTGTTGCGTTTTACGAGATGGAAAAACTCATACATCAAGAAATTTCACCATTACCAATGAAGGATGTACATTTGAACCCTGCACACTTTATTGTAAATATGCAGCTCTACGACTTAAAAATATGAACAGCAGAAGATTATTTGTTGCATATCGAAACGGCAGCTGTTACGTTCAACATGTTGGATGCCATATCGTCAGTGGTGTTCCGAAAATTGTTGCAGAATACCTAAAACTAGAAAATCCCAGAGAATATACCGGGCATAGGCAAAGCCGTTCTTCGGCAAGCATGCTGGTAGAAAGCGGCTGTGATTTACTCACTCTGACAAGGCATGGAGGATTTCGTTTTTCCGATGTAACAGTTAACTGTTTAACCCTTTTCACTCGTAAAATAATAATAATAAGTGTTTGTATCATTCGTTCAAGAAAATCAAAACATTTGAGAAGAGTCTGCTTCAACAATTGCAGTTTCACAAAATGAAACTTCAAAAGGACTTAACCTGTGCAATATTATCAATTGCACAATAAACATAACCATTAATAATAACAATTCAAACTAAAAATATTATTAGTTTAAGCTGCTATTAATAGTTAGTTAATTTGCAATATTCTTACTCTAGTAGTTACATGTTTTTTTATTCCCATAACTTGTGAAAAAAAATGTTCCAAGTTTCTTTCGTATGTCTTCTTTTTGATATATTTTGTTTTTATGTTAGTGTTTTCAAAACAGTCTAATAAAAAAATATCGTTCATTACATGTCCAGAAACTGTTTTTTCCAGACTCCTAATGAAATATATTATAACCGAGATTGTAACGCAGCTTTTCTCGAAATTCAAAACCGAATAACGTCATGGCGGCTTATAACATTATTACTTTCGATACCAATGCTAGAATATTAATTAACTATCTAACAGAGGTTTTTCGAAATCTGCATTCATTTACTTATTTCGTAAGTATTCATTTCTTTCATGCTTTCGATATATTACCTTAAAATAACCATTTTCCATTAATCGACAAACGATTTATGATATTCTATCATTTGCCGACTTAGATCTTTTCAGTACATTAAATAGTAATATAATATTTGGCTACTCTCGAAAGCAACATAGAAATCTTTTATACGTAATTTAGCACTTGCTTCTCGTAGGAAACCTCTATCCAGTGGAAGGGTATTTAATCTATTTTTTCCTCTTGGCATTCGCAAACGCTACCCATTTAGTGATTGATGACTGATTGTATCCAATATACAGTTAGTGTTCCAAACAAACAATAATAAAGGCAAGTAGATAGCTAACGGATAAGGAAAAAACAACGTGAGTTTGAGGGCAAATACAATTGGTAACTAGAAACAAAAGGAGATATTATGATATTATGAGTAAAGCTTTAATATCTACTAAGTATATCACTAGTGCCGAATTAAACTTTAATCTTAATAGACTAAATTAAATCTGAATGAAGTTTTAAGTTTAAATGTTAATGTTAAGTAACTATTGTAGTAACAACTTATGGAAGTCATTTATGCAAGAAGTAAAATTGGTACCTACTAAAATGACGACTTATATGGTATTTCTGGCCACATTTTATTATTTAAATTACATGTCATCTTTATTACTATAGTCGTAATAGTCTAACACACGCACACAAAATAATAGTTCGAATAACGAAACTGCGATATGTACATCGTCCGAGGATGATGTTTGGACACGACGGCGACGCCTTCCATAGGTAAACATTTCACTTTTTTTAAATTTTATACATTTATTTAACGTCGGCATATTTCCGCTACTGAGGCCTAACACCGACGCCTGTAGACGAGCTACACCCAACCAGGAATTTTGCCGAAGAACCTCTTCCCTTAAGAAGAGTGGGGATCTTTTACTTGCCTAACATTTAATAGACAAGGGACCGACGGCTTTACATCCCCTCCGAAGGATGGTATATCTCCTATACAACCCTCCCCTAATGTTGTATAGCTTCCGCGCATACACTGATATACAAGCCGCTGGAAGATGTGTGAGGCGAGGACGCGGTTTCCGTTGGATGGTCACCCATCCAAGTACTAACTGCGCCTGTCGTTGCTTTACATCGCATACCGAAGTATGTATATAGTAAAGACGCACCTACGCTCGCCCCAAAACATTTCACTTGAATTGTTTAGTATTTTAACTTCACTACAAAATCATGGGAGGTTACTAAAATTGGTCCAAAATCGAACATTGAGATATCAAATTTTTACGTTTTGAGGTTCCAGGAACCCAAAAAAATGATTTTTGCAAAAATATCTGCGTGGGTGTGTGTGTGTGTGTGTGTTAGTACGATAACACCGAAACTACCGAACAGATTTGGATGAAACTTTGCATGAGGGTTTCTTTAGTGCTGCAGAAGATCTAATTTTGGTTGAGATCGGATTACGTTTAGTACCGTTTTGGCACAATAAGTTTTTTATATTATAACTACTTACAATTTGTAATCGAACCATTGAAATGCAGTTAAAGTTCCGATTTCGATGATATATCACGCTTGCACCCTTTCGATTTGGTTTCCGTGAAAAAAATTAAAAACACATGGCACGATCGATGCGCGGAATCGTTGCGCCGTCAAAATCTTTACGTCACATGCATTCCTTTTCAATGAATATACAGCGTTACTGGAACATTTATTTTGATTTCAACTGTTTTTGAGTTAGAACACACAATTTAGTACTCTTTTCGGTTTCAAAGATTCACCGGGTGCGGAGGTTTCAACCGCTTCCCAGTAGCTGCCGATTTGTTTTTTTAAAACTTACCAACAAAAAGAGAAAAGCTTTAACTGTACAATTTTTAAAGTCATATTGAACATTGGTAAACAAAAGTTATTTGTATCAAAGAAAAATTGTTTCAACAGGAATTATAACCTAATGATATTATAACACTGTAATGTCATTTTATGTATTTTACTTGTGTACAATTTCTTTCCTACGATCAAAAGCCAAACTCTTTATTTAATTACACATTTAATATACACTTCCTTTGTTGCGACGTTGCGTGCAATAGGGTTAAAGAAGTGTTATTTACTGATTCAATGAGACATGGGGGACACATAGATCACTACTTGAGTTTGTAGGCTCCGAAAGTGATATAGATATTTCACTCGAGTTATACAGAATAATTTTTCTACAATCAATCAACGAAAATAAATTCTTGAAAATTGCTTGTTTCGAAATTTCACGTCAGGCAATTATTCGGCCATTCGGCGGTGGAACGTCAAACGCTTTATCTGAAAGTGAGGTTATCATTTCGATATTAGCCTCAATCCAAACTTATTACAGAATATACTATTTTATGTGCTCGTGTTGTAATCCTATCCAAAAATAGAAAATAACGTTAAAGTAATTACAGAAGAAATTAGTTCATTACTATTAACAAAGTAATAGGAAATAACTTTAAATTGATATATAAAAGGCCCTAAAATAAGAAAATAATGTTAATGATCATCACATAAATAAATCTAGAATCCCCATAAAAATATACGGGAAATAATAAACTTATAAAAAAAAGTTCACTCATGTTAAATTCAAATACGTTTCCAATAATTCATTCATAAATATCACTGTGGAAATGATTGGTCTCCTTAACCTAGATATCTATTCATTACATTATATAAAACACCTAGACAGCACCGATGTCTATAATTCACATGCAATGCCGTAAGAAGTATACTACATTCCTTAATTTGCCTATTTCAATTATATCCTAGAATATTTATTGAAGTCAAGATAGCTGAATACTTGGAAAGAAATAAAAATCTCAATTTGAATTCGGTGAATACTTTTCTACAATACAACTGATGTTCATTAGAATATTTCTAAAGGCTATACAGAGCTTCTTCTTTTGTGATCTCAGTAAAGCAATCGAAAAGAGTCAGTCGAGATCTGAGAAGTTATTTATTAAATCAGGAATACTGCAGGGTGGTCGATGATCTCCTCTATAAAATGTGTAAATCGGGCTACAACGTCCATGGTTATGCAGATGACCTGGTCGTGACTGTGAGAGGAAGAAATGAGGTTATGACCTCAAACCTCATGCAAATTTCCTTAAGCATAATATCCAAATGGTGTATTATTTCCTATTATTTGGGTTTTCTACCACATATATTATTATCCTCTTCAAAACAAATCACCGAATCTACAAAATAATAGAATTATTGGAAAAAACCTCTGCGCCCGTGACGTTTACGCCAAAGGAAAAGTCAGAGGTTATGTTTTGCAAATAATATAAATCGGAATAAACACAGAAATAATGTATTTTGCTGACGTTTCGGAAAGTAATCTCTTTCCGTTTTCAAAGCTATTTTTTGGAAGAGCCCTTATTTTGCTGTGTATGTCAAATACACAGCTTTAAGATTCTATTTATGTTATTTCCATAGATTCTTACTACTTACACAGAACATAGAACTGATGATATTTTCTTTTAGATAATGTTGAGTTTGTTAAGTTCTTCTTTTAACATTGGTAGCCAGGTTGTACAAATATCTACAGAACAATTCGATACGCACTTATCTTCATTTAATATGATTATTGCTGATTCTTTAATTTTTCTTTTTTTGGTATCTGTTTCTTTTGTTAAAATTTTTGCCGAGTCCCAGTTTATTCTATGTCCGTATGTTTTCCCAAAATGGTACTCGTCAGAGGGGCTTAATATCAATCCGAGCAAAACAGTTATATTTCCGTTCACCAAAAGTAGAAAACTTAATCTTAGAATTCCTATGCTGAATGGAACGATGCTAAGCTTTTCCAATGAAGTCAATTATCTAGGGGTAATCCTGCATCAAAAACTTACCTGGAATCTCACCTGGAAAGGATTCTACTGAAGCAACAGCGGCAATATGGACGAGCCGTAGGCTTGGGTCTGAGGCTGAAAATGACACATTGGTCTTACAGTCTCCGTCTTCTGTAGGTTGTTGGTTAGGGGGCATCCCATATCAATTATGGTGACCTTCTTATTTTCTTTTTGATCACCAGAATGCCAGGGCAGTTGTGATCTAATGTTCTATCGGACTGGATTGGTCTATCCTAGTACAGCACTGTTTCTTCGTCTTCGAAAACAGGTAGCGGTGTGTATTTATAGAAGGCACCCCCCTTGGTAAGGAGATCGAATTTCAGGGCTAATTCTCTATGTATAATCTTCGCCACCTCGTTATGTCTCCCTAAATATATTCCTGTGGCCAAAGTAGGATATCCTCCTATTAATTGTTCGATAGCTTCGCCCGGTACTTTGCATTTCCCGCAAATATCATTCACTTCGGGGACTTTCAGAATATGTTTTTCATAGTTTCTGGTACGAATGATCCTGTCCTGGATGGCTGTTATAAATCCCTCTGTTTCCAGATGTAGTCTGCCTTCCTTTAGCCATAACAGTGAGGTCTCCTTGTCAACCTCTGGATTATTCAAAGCCTTGGGGTACTTTCCATCAAGAACTTTGTCTTGCCACGATGTCTGAATGTCCTCATTTGTACGGATTACTACAGAATGCTGCCGGTCTTTAAGGTTTAGTGGTGAGTATTTGTTGACACATTCCACGATTTACCTAATGAGAAACCTACTAGATTTTTTTTTTACAAAAGCTAGTCACCTTACTATGTGGCTCCGACCCTCACAGAGGGGAGCTGGAAAAATACCAATAGCCACTCCCGCCGCCTGAAAGGAGAGTGACTACCGGGTCCGTAAATCTTGTGCCCTGAGTAGATGCAATAAACCGAGGATGACAATCTTCTGTATTCTGCCGGCTAAGATCTCTGCCGAATTTCGGCATGCCGGTATGATCTTTAATTCTGAAAGCAGCGTCTGTCTCTTCTACCAAGGGCTCCTATAATCAATACCACTATTTTAACATAATGGCCTGGATAAAGACTGCGGAGTTCGAAGAGTAAATTTCGATATTTTGTCCGTTTTTCCTACTTTTTCAAGACAATGTTACTCTCAGCGGGGGTTGAGAACTGCACGACATACATTGTCTTGAGTTGGTGGTCGAGGAGTACTATGTCAGGCTTGTTGGCTTGTATTTGCCTGACGGTGGGAAACGAGTAGTTCTAATAAATTAGACACTTCTCATTCCCCACAATGGACTCAATATCGCGAGATTTTCCTGTGTAAAGGAGATTACTCGCGACAAGGTTTTATATCATAAAAAAATTATATAATGTAGCAAAATGATGGGTTTGATTTGTTTCAAAGTTTATTTTCTAATTTTCAGAGCTTTTTAAAAATATTTTTTATATAATTTTATTTCTTACTTTTTAGCCTTTTGATATGCTGTAATCCCCAGATATCGTATTCTTTCCTATTATTTGGGTTTTCTACCACATCTACTATTATCCTCTTCAAAACAAATCACCGAATCTACAAAATAATAGAATTATTGGAAAAAAAGCCTCTGCGCCCGTGCCGTTTACGCCAAAGGAAAAGTCAGAGGTTATGTTTTGCAAATAATATAAATCGGAATAAACACAAAAATAATGTATTTTGCTGACGTTTCGGAAAGTAATCCCCAGATATCGATTTTGATCGATTTGGATCTAAATGGCAAAAGTCGTCAGCCATATTGGCGCCGCCATTTTGAATTTCTAAATTTCGGCTAAGAATTCATAATCCGCGACCTAGAAAACCCCCAGATATCGAATTTTAGTTGAATCGGATCTTAAAGGGCAAAGTCGTCCACCATCTTGAAGTCGCCATCCTAAATTAAATTTTTGATTACAAATTCGTAATCAACGAACCCGAAATCCCCGAGCTATCGATTTTGATCGATTTGAATCTAAATGACAAAAGCCGTCGGCCATATTGGCGCCGCCATTTTGAATTTCTAAATTTCGGCTAAGAATTCATAATCCGCGGCCTAGAAAACCCCCAGATATCGAATTTGAGTTGAATCGGATCTTAAAGGGCAAAGTCGTCCACCATCTTGAAGTCGCCATCCTAAATTAAATTTTTGATTACAAATTCGTAATCCGCGACCCCGAAAACTCCCAGATATCGATTTTGATCGATTTGGATCTAAATGACAAAAATCGGCAGCCATATTGGCGCCGCCATTTTGAATTTCTAAATTTCGGCTAAGAATTCATAATCCGCGACCTAGAAAACGCCCAGATATCGAATTTGAGTTGAATCGGATCTTAAAGGGCAAAGTCGTCCACCATCTTGAAGTCGCCATCCTAAATTAAATTTTTGATTACAAATTCGTAATCAGCGAACCCGAAAACCCCGAGATATCGATTTTGATCGATTTGGATCTAAATGGCAAAAGTCGTCAGCCATATTGGCGCCGCCATTTTGAATTTCTAAATTTCGGCTAAGAATTCATAATCCGCGACCTAGAAAACCCCCAGATATCGAATTTGAGTTGAATCGGATCTTAAAGGGCAAAGTCGTCCACCATCTTGAAGTCGCCATCCTAAATTAAATTTTTGATTACAAATTCGTAATCAGCGAACCCGAAAACCCCGAGATATCGATTTTGATCGATTTGGGCCATAAATGACAAAGCCGTCCGCCATATTGGCGCCACTAACTAACTAACACTGTAAGTTTAATAAAAGCTTTTAATAAAGGAACATTATTGACATAATAATGTAGAAGCTCTGAATTTTGTCAAGAATGCCAATATTGTACGGCGTTATTACTGACTAGCTAGTAAAGTTAATGATATGAAAATGCTTGATGGCTGCAAAGGCTTGAAGTGGCACTAGGAAAATAATATTAATAAAGCTAAACTTACCATGTGAAACAAGATGTTTCATAAATACCACAAAGGAGATTGGAAACCCCGTTAACGCTCACTTCAAAAGGTGGGAAATTTAATGAGGAAAATATCTATTGAAATTAATTAACTGATATCAATTTGACATTTTAAGTTTACAAAATTGTTATATTATGATATCGACAATATAGTCACATAATTTGAAGAATTAATGTGAGTCACGTCTCATTCAAACTTGCCATAATTTTGCAAAAACTGGTGCCGGTCTTGTAATATATTTATTTATGTTTTATTTATTTATAGATTTAGTTAACTAGAGCATACAGATAGATAGATATTCATTTATATGATGTTAATATTAGTCTAGATAACAGGAAAATATGCTTTAACATTCATAAGGTGCATTCCTTCTGCAGCAATTAAGAACAAGCTATTGAATTTCGGATATGTGAATTATGCACGAATGGATATATATTACATTACAACCTTGCTAAGTTTAAAAATAACAAATAAATCTTTAATAAAGATGCGCAATTAATAAAGTAATAGAACTAGAAAGATATTGATGTTATTTAAAATTAATTTCTCACTGAGTACTAAGTATTAAATGGTTACAGTGGACATAAATCTTTTTTTGTAGTTATGAACACGTTTAGTAATGGTTTCACATACTTCTCTATTTTTAAATCTAAATAATGTTTAGCCGTCAGATATTTCCATTTATGGATATGCTATTTATTACAGTAATAGGACTTTTATCGACACTGAAATTAAGATTAATTATGACAACAAAAATTGCAGCCCCAAAAAGCAGGGATTTAGCGAGATGTAATCGCTATTCCATAAATAATGGACTTATAAACTAATCCTGAAAGAATTGAAAAAATTGTATGAGAAAATCCAGGCGAAAATTAAACTTCGGAATAAATTCAGCTTTAATTGCATATTATTGCTTAGTTTGCTGAATATTATCACATAATAAATATACCGCGTTGTAACGTTATAATCGAATTAAAACATCAACGAAAAATCAATAATTATTATTGTATAAATATTAATTTTATAAATTTGACTAGAGTGTCTAATATAAGCGGGGTTGCAAAATTCGAAATAAAGTTATGAATAGAAGGTGTCTGAGAATTGAGTTTTCTATATTTATATCTGTTTCCCATAATGTTCCAGACTTTAAAGAAGAAATGCATTGAATTCTATCGTATTAGGTATGTACATAAATGTAAATTGTGGCAATCTGTTTATTATACTTTTCATCTCTTTGAGACTTGCTAGTACACGTATCGCTTTACCAAAATAAACTTCAAGGAATTCAAATAATAGATTTACTCAGTATATTATTAAGAAATAATCTCTACAAAACAACTGTGACCTCTACATCATACGAATATACATACAGTATGAATAAGAGTAAAAGCTCTTTTTATTACTTTTATTCTTATTAAACTCTTCTTATACAACACAATAAATAGTACAATAAAAATTATTATATTTTGCTTACTTCTAAACTCCTGATTACAAGGGTACGAATTGTCCATAGGGTATTTTAACAAATTTTAAACCCCAGTGAGCAGGGGAAGGAATTCAGCTTTAGTGTGTTGTTCTTATATCAAATGTAAACTTTTTAAAATTCAATGTCGAAAAATAGAAAACCCCTGATGCATATATACCGTCTAAAAAAAGTTTTAGAAACAGTTGTCTCATTTTTTGGGAGCTATATTTCAGGAAAAAAAAATTTGAAATCCATAGCCTACTAAAACCTGAAAAATAGAACAATAAACAATAAGAACAATAATGTATATCAAAAAATTTGAAAAACGCAATTGGCTTTGACATAAGCTCTTGTGCAAAAATGAAATGAACAAATCTCAAAGTAGGCCATGACACCATTAATTCCGTTCATTTCTTCTCTTTCCAATGATATAAAATATGTCACAAAAATTTTAACTGATAGTGTCAATATTTAATATTTTACGAAAACCACAATTATTTATATCATTGAATCGTAAAAATCAGCTATGCCATGATTAATGAAAAACAATGTATACAGTTATTAACAAATTTGACAGATTGTCACTATTGTATGTTGCGTTGCGTTTTATATCAGTAATTATGGTGTAAACCAATAGGTAATAACAAATTCATTCATTCAAAACGTTCATTTTCAAAAAAAGTAATAAGGAGAGGGCATGTGAGAAAAGTGAATAGAATATTGAATTATGTTTACTGACAAGATGGAGCTCCGCCTCACACTGCTGTAATATGAACAAATTACTTCAATCAAGTTATGACAGATAGCTGGATTGGTACCCATTGACACATTCTATCGCCCCCTCAATAACCAGATATTACTCCCTTGGATTTTTTCGTCTGGGGTTACATTAAAGACAAGGTATTTCAAACTGCCCCTAAAAATATAGAGGGCATCAAAACCAGAATTAGAGACGCATGTGAGGCAATTACTCGTGGAATGCTCCAATATGTAATGCGTGAGGTGTCTCGTAGAGCACGTTTACACACATTTTCTTTTCGTTATGGCAGTAGTGTTACATGTCTATATGCCTATGTCCATTTAACAGTTTTATATAATAACTAATATTTTATTTATACTAGCACGATCTGTATAACATTTTGATTCAGTTTTTGTTTTCAACTATCAGAACTATATATGTATAACTGCTAAATCATTTCACATTGTTTTATGAACATATTTTTATATCTTAGTAACTCAGTCATGTTTTTTTACACTATTATATATCTCTGTTCTATTACAGTACCTCAGGAAACAATTGTCGATTTCAAGTGTACAACACATTTATTTACACTCATATACCTGTATTTCAATTTTTATATTCTTGTTTACCATGTAAGTACATATGGCTATTTTTCTTATCTTTCTCCTAACCTGTTATATAGTATATCCTACAAGATGTAATATATTTGCTGAATTCTTACACAACGGTTTCTATACGTTTTACTATTTATTACGACAGTTAGTGGGTTAAGAACTTGCAATAAATGTCATTATTTACCCATACACGCTTATATAGAAATATAGATTCCTTTTATCGATTATATGCCACTATTTTAGTTGTGAGTAAAGGAAGTCTACCTAAGGCGACCTGCAGGTTGTGCACTTAACTCACCGATTAACAGATGGCGATACCTGTACCACTTTACGGCTTTTATTAGTAAAACTATATTTTTTAAGTTTGTGTATTGGTATTATTTTGCAGAAAGTGGGATAAATAAAGTTTATCTTATTAGTAAAATTCACCAAGAAATCATTTGCCTGAAGCTTTTGTACTCATTCCGACCTATACAAACTTAACTGTGCGACATCAGTAATTAATATTACATTTTTATATCCGCGTTAACAAGTGTTTAACAACCAGGTAAATTTAATTTGTTAGTAATTTAAAATTTCAATAATTTTAAATTTTTGTCTGATGTAATTTCAATTTTTTTTAAAATAAATTTAAATTCAAATTCAATTCTTTTTAATTTAATATGCAATTAAAATACTATCTGTACCACATGGTTATAAAATATTTTTTTCTTTCTTTTTAATTTTTTTGGCAATTTAAAATTTGCGAATCAGCTATATATATTGAAAATTTGAGTTTCTTCAAAATTTTAATTCAGTTATGTATTCTTCAAACTTGAGATTCAGCTTTATATATTTTATGCTTATGCCTTAAGCTGTATGCTTTGTATTTAAGCTTTTATATTTAAGCTTTTATATTGAAAACTTGAGCTTCTCACAAATTTATATTAATTATAAATTTATATTCTACGTTAAAAGAAATATTATTTCTATAGATTTAAATCTGTAACCAGTCCTTTACTATTCACGTTATTTCTTACGTATTAACATCCACATTTACATTCATTAAGATTTCTAAACCATATAGTCGAACAGTTTTTCCACAATTTTCAAACTTCACTTCATTGAGAGACGTAAACTAAATTGCCAAGAAAACTCTTAGATTCCATTTTTGCAAGAGACAATTGTGGGCCTGAATTGCTGTTCCACAACCCTTCACCGTCAACAATACTCAATCCCGGAATCTAGGATCCTGGTATAAATTTGTTATTTTTTTTTACTATTCATTAGTCTTTGTTTACCGATATTATTAATTAACTTAAAATTTCATATTTCACATTATACAATTGATTTATTTATTCATGTAATATTATTATCATTCATTTTACACAATCTTTATATTTCTTTTACCAACAATTT
Organism: Leptura quadrifasciata; assembly: GCA_963675555.1. Lineage (NCBI taxonomy): Eukaryota > Metazoa > Arthropoda > Insecta > Coleoptera > Cerambycidae > Leptura > Leptura quadrifasciata. The sequence continues at coordinate 51,955,915 of OY776678.1, forward strand.
CAGTCTAATCTATAGTAGACTGGTTATTCGAGAAAAAGAGACAACTCTACTGATGTTCACTATAGATGGTGCCCAATTAACATCCATTTCTCTTTGTCTCCTTTTCTTGAACTAAACAAGAATCTGTCATTAATTTATGCTGTAAATTCGAAAAGGGTAAGTCTCACAACTCTTACGAATACTCCGGATCTACGACTCTTTGCTCCGGCTTAAACCAGCTAGTCGTCCGCATGTGTTGCCTCAATTCCTTCCCAAAAATATATAATAAGGGGAAAAGAGGTAACAGTGGGTGTTATACACAGTTTTTCGTTTTTTTTATGCTCATTTTGTACTTTTATTTTTATTTATCAGAGATTTGTTTGTATTAAATTATAATAAATGATTAGGTACTGAATTATAATTATTATAAAGTGAATTTTTCAATGACATGAATTGTGGCTTTCGTAAAATATTAAATATTGGCACTATCAGTCAATATTTCTGTGACATGTTTTATATCGTTCCAAAGAGAAAAAATAAATTAATTAATGGTGTCATGGCCTACTTTGTGCTTTGCTCCTTTCATTTTTGCACAAGAGCGTTTGTCAAGGCCAACTGCGTTTTTCAAATTTTTTGATACACATTATTATTCTTATTGTCTTTGCCGTCAACTTTTATCCCTATAATTTTTTTCGTATCTCTTCAAATAAGGAAACTATAACAGGTTCGGTTTTGGTTTTCCTATTTTCTGGTTTTTATAATATAGCTCACAAAATAGGCTATGGATTTCAAATTTTTTTTTACTGAAATTTAGCTCACAAAAAATTGGACCACTGTTTCTATAACTTTATTCTTCTACAATAGATATTAAGCGAGATATTTGGGTTGGCCCTCGTAAAGTAGACAGACGGTATACTGGGTGGCCACGAGTCAATGTACGCCCCTAATATTTTGGTTGTTTTTGTATTTAAAAATTTGGTTTTTGGTACACATGATAGACAATAGTGAGCTACTTTTAAACTAACAGAAATGAAAATATCACTTCCAGTTGAACAGGAAGTGACATCAACTTTTTTTCTTAAATAGAATGACCATATTTTTTTGATGGTTTCACATTAAGCATAAATTTCTAAGTGCAACAGTTTTTTCAGATGTAAGAAATTCCAAAAAATGGGTGAGATACGAACAATTTTTTAATTTTTTCAAACATGTCGCGTCAGATGAATGCGATGTAAGAAAATTACTAAGTAGGCTATGAAAATTATTAGTAAGGTTGTAGACTTGTCTGTAAAGAAGAAAATAGTTGTTTGAATTACTGAGAGGTACCAGTATTTTTGAGTCTTTTTCAAAAAACGGAATTTCATTCTCATTTCCGGAGGGACTCTATGGAAATTTTTTTAATGGAACTGTGCTATTTTTTTATTAATCAGGAATAATGATTCATAAACTATAATTTTTTCGCCATTAATCATTTCTTAACGATATCCTTCGTAATAATAGAAGTATTTTTAAAAAGTAAGCGCCAACAAATCATTTTAATAAGGTACCTATCTACATTTGAATCCAAAATTGCAGATAGCCATGAAAATGACAGACATTCACAACAATTGAATTATTCTTGACTTACTTACTAATTTTCTGAAGCAAGTGTATTAAAGTTGTTATAACCAAGAAAATTAATATAATAAATGAGAATTTTGTCAAAAACATTTTGTTCACTGATGAATCGAGATTTACAAACCTTAGGTTATTTAATCGAAACAACACTCGATATTGGGCAATTGAAAATCCTGACATTATGAGACAGTGGTGGTTTCAGGAGCGGATCAGCTTCAATGTTTGGTTAGGCGTACTGGGCGATCATATTATGGGTCCAATAATTTTTGACGGAATTCTAACTGGACCAAGATATCTAGAATTTCTCCAAAATATAATAGTTCTACAATATTATCAAACAGATGCAAGATATATTTTTTGAAAGATCGATAACATAAAAAATTCAAGCAATGATGAAATCGTGGTGATGCTATGATTTCATCTATTTTTATTGTCACATCACAAAGGTTTATGGCCCACTCCCTTTACAGTTGATCTGTTTAGTGGGGGTTGTATCGTATTTTTATCGATAAATAGTTTCTGTGTGGGTAGAGCAACATTAGAACTGAATAAGACCTTTGTATACATTTACTAATGTTTGCGGAGAATCTAAAAGTATTGTCAAACAGTAAGCCCAAGTTTCACGCATCTTGAACAATTGGAATAGTTGTTCCATTAATTGTTACATGAAAATGTTCAGAAATATCAGAAATAGTATCTTTATTACCAAATAAAATTAATTTTGACTTATTAGGATTCAAAAATAAAAAATGCTCTATTGACGCCGTTTCAATAACTTTCAGTTCCGAATTGATTTTTATTACAGCATCATCAATATTATTCCTACTGAATGGTAAGTACAGTTGCGTGTCATCTGCATACATATGTGAGTCACAGTATTGTAAATTACTGCAAAGATTACATGTATAAATACAAAATAACAAAGGTCCCAAAATTGAACCTTGAGGCACTCCGACTTTAAGATGATTAATGTTTGATAGTGTGTTTTTTATTTTTTCTCGCTGAGTACGGTTTTCCGTGTAATTTGTTTCTTGTGTTATCAGAAGCTTTCAAAATACTATCAGACACTTTCCACAATGCAGTAGTGCAACTGTAATTTTGTCCAAAGCCTGACTGATAAGAAGGGATAATTTCATATTTTTTAAATGTTCAGTTAATTGAAGATAAATAACTCTCTACAAAATTTTAGATAAATGTTGGCAATATGCTAATTGGACGTACATCTTTGGCAGACTCGGGGTTTGCAATTTTTGGGACTGGGATTACATAAGCTTGTTTCTATTGAGCAGAAAAGGTATTAGACAATAAGCAACTGTTTATTATGTGGGTAATATATGGAATAATAAGATAACCGCAGTGCTTTAACATAACAAGGTTTATACCATCTGATCCTACAGCGTGCGTTTTAATATTGTGCAAAATATTTGAAACGGTATCTTCATTTACTAAACGAAAATCAAAATCAGGTGGAATATTTTTAAAAGTGTTGGTTGCATAATAGTTTAGTAAATGATCGTTCCTATAATTTGATATCGGTATGTTATTTATAAAATGATTGTTAATCGTATTAGGCTCTTTTATTTGCACAGGTAATTCAGTATATTTTTGTTTATTCACATTTAAAGATTTTAGTTCTTTCCACATAACTTTAGTGTCATTTGTTGCAAATTGTGAATTATAATATGACCTTGTTGCAGTTCTTATCGCCACCTCCGTATAATTACGAATTTGTTTATAGTAATCCCAATCAACATTCAATTTAGATTTTTTGAATTTTTCTTTAGCTTTATCTCTAAGTAATATAAGAAGTCTAATATTATCTGTTACACATGGCGTACGTGGTTTAGATATTTGACAGATTTAAGGGGTATATTCACATTAAATAAATCAATTAAACAATCATTTTATGGCTCTTGAAATATTAAAAAGGATAACAATCATATTCAGCAACAATAACAACGTCTTGATAATATATTAGATTTACTTTAGACGTATTGATTCTTTATTTACCACATTTTGTTAATGATTTTGGAAATAGTAATTATTAGCAATAGCAGAAATTTATTGCAGCTTAGATTATTTATGACAAATACAATAATAATCCTCGCCGTTGTTGTTGAGATCTATTTCGTGAAAACAACGTACAAAGCAAATTCAAGTTGACATGTCGATTCTGTCCGAATTAACGTGTCAAAAAAATTTGACCAGGAGACCGATGTATAACAAATTATATCTTAATAAAATCGGAATAGCGTGAAATTTATTTCTATATACGTAAATTCAAATTTTAAATTTGTTTATCGACTGTATAGAGAGCGGTATTCACACAAATTACATGTGGAAAATGTAAATAATGGTACAGTGTGTCCGATTTAATGCGTTACGCGCTATATTCTGCTGCTCCATTCAGCCGTTAGCTTAGAATTTGCAGAACGTAAAGCTTGAGGCAAGGATAATCCAATTGATTGGATCCACGAAGGACGTTTTGTTAGATGTATAATTTTAATACTAACATATGAAGTAGTTGACAGTTTCATAACTAAATCTCAATTCCAAAGCAACACTTGTCAAGTGTTTACAAGCCCAAAAATGGCTTGATAATGTTCTAAATCCAAACAAATGTGCGTGGACGATTGTCAACAATAGTTTGGAACCGACTCAAACTCTTTTGCCACCGGCTCCTGATCAAATAAATATAGATAAGTATATTTTCTTTGACAACATTAGTCAATAAAATGATAATAAAACAACGCAATGGTTGGATGTATTTGGATAAAAGTTGGTACACATATCTACTCCTCCGATCAATAGCATTTTAGTTTGGAAAAATTCCAGGACAAGAGTCAATTTTTACATTTAGGGCCAATTACATCACCACGTATATCAGCTTTTTGTAAATGGCGGATAACTATTGAAATGTCTATGGATTATTCTGCAAAATACTATCATAATATCTGATGGCATGTTTATGATTACTTCCTAGCAAAGAAAATAATGGTGAATGATATTTAAATTCTACAAAATACGCGAACAACTAGACGACGTCGCTATTTTATTAATTTTACTTAAACACCTATTAAATAATTATTTAATGTAAGATTGTTACTTAAATTTGATACTAATTGCACTTAAAATTTGTACGGCTGTATGCAATATACCATAGAAAAACAGTTTGCTTAAAAATAAAAGTAGGCGTATGTCAATTCTGTCATTATACATAGTAATGTAAGTTACCTTTAGAAATTAAGCTTAAAGTATTCAAAGAAGTCTCTTGAGTCATTAAAGTAAGGTTTTATATTGACAAATCTAATTATTTCAAGATGACATTCCAATTTACAAATGAAGAGTATGCAGATATGATTTATGTGTATGGTTTTTGCGACGGAAATGGAAGAGCTGCAGAGAGAGAGAGAGTATAGAAGACGTTTTCAAAATCATCATACACCAAATCATACAATATTTTCAGAGGTGTATCAATTTAGTAAGGAACATGGGTAATTTCCCTCACAGGCAAAACACGACCATTTCCCAGAGATTTTCAACAGCAAGAGAAAGTATTGCAGATTGTTCGTATGAATCCAACTGTAAGCGTCAGGAAAATAAGTCATCAATTAGAAATTCCCAGAACAAGAGTATGGCGAACTGTAAAAAGAGAAAATGTATATTCTTTTCGACCACTTGAAGACGGAGACAGCGTTCCGCGTTTATTATTTTGTAGGTGGGTAGCTTCACACAGACGAACATGTGTCTAGAATTATGTTCACGGACGAAGCTCAATTCACGCGTGATAGAATTAACAACACCAGAAATCAACATCTTCCGGAAACTGAAAATCCACATGCTACGCTTCAGATATATTCCCAACACAGATTCAACATAAGCGTCTGGTGTGGAATATACCTAATAGGGCCGCACATTTTTGAAGGGAGACTAACGGGTGAAGTTTATTTAAATTTCTTAATAGATGTGTCACTAAATTTATTAGAAAATATCAATGCCAGAGGTATGTAGTTTCAACACGATGGTGCTGGACCCTATTTTTCTGCACGGGTCAGGGAGCATCTTAATCAACGTTATACCAATAGATGGATTGGTAGAAGGGGTTCAGTTAACTGGCCACCGAGATGTTCTGATTTCACCCCATGCATTATTTTTTATGGGGCCACCTGAAGTCACAGGTATACAGTGAAAATATTAATATCCGTGAACCATTACAACAATTTAAAAAAAATTTATTATTAGACACAACACGGCTATGATCGATAGATCAGTGAAAATCCTTTTTAAACGATCACAAAATATAATTGACGCTGGAGGTGTTCATATCGAAAATATATTATAATTTTAATTAATTGTATCAATGTAAAAAATAATTAGTATTTTTTTATAATTTGTGCTGTAAATTATCATTAAGCAAACTGTTTTTCTTTATATTTTCCTTTTCTCTGTTTTTCGCTTTACTTTTTAAGTAATAATAATACATTAAATGAATATTAAACAAGTGTTTAAGTAAAATTAATGAAATAGCGACGTTAACTAGTTGTTTACGTATTTTTTTCATTATTTTAGAAAATTTGCTAGGAAGTAACCATACACATGCCATCAAATATTATGACAACATTTTGCACAATAATCCATATACATTTCTATAGTTATCTGCCATTTATAAAAAATTGATATACGGGGTGATGTAATTGACCCTAAATGTAAAATAATAAAAATTGAGTCCTGTCTTAGAAATTTTTCAAACTAAATTATGCTATTGATTGGACTAGGAGTGCACTATATGTGTTCCAACGTTTATCCAAATACGTCCACCCATCCCAAAAATATGGTGAATTTTAGTTCCAGTCAAAATTCATAAAACAACATATATCTTGAAAACAGTGAGGATGCAAGGGTAAGCGTGGGGTGTTTTGAATTCATCAAAGTGTGTTCTATCTCTCATAAGTCTATGTCACTTTAAATCTGGGACACCCTGTATATGTGTATGTAACTATATTCTATTATGTAATATGATATTATTATATATTGTGTATATTAGGCCTGGCCTATGTAATAAATTTCATTTCATTTCATATAAGAAAAAATTTAAGTTATACTGGCACGTCTGAAATTTAATTTTTACTGAACAAGGCATAATTTTTTAATATTTTGAAATGGTATTGCAAGAAATGTTGCGTGCCACACGTAAATAAAGATATTTTTGCAATCTGTACTGAAATGTCAACTTTTCAATCGTTTTCATTAATACCAAAATAACATAATTTATTTCACTAGGGAAATAATTAGTTTTTGTAGCGAAAAATGCTTCTGTAAAAAGTTTTTTCTCAGCGATTGTAAAAAGTTGTGCGTTATTTTATATGGAGCAAAAGATACATTTTTTGTGTCAAGAATGTAAGGTGTTCAATCGATTAAAGATCAAAGTGGATTTTCCAGGAAAACAAGAAAACCGACAACGAAGTGTGAAATTAAGCAGAGGTTCTATTGTTAAAGTGCAGCAAATCGGAACAGATCATGCGAGATTGTCGACAGCGAAGCCCTGATGTGGTAAACGCTTCAAGGAAAGAAGAAGTCTACTCGAATAACACGAAAGTGTTCACTATAATTACTGACGGATATACTTAGAATGATGATGCAAGTACTAACCAAATTAAATTCACAACCCGAACCGATGCAGCAACGAAACAGTAAAAAGCTGAACTGCACGACAATAAAGTTGACCTATTTTGAGGATAGGAGAAAAGGAATCCGCCCGGAATGGAAGGGAATTTCAGACAAAATTGTTGGACTGAAATCTTTATGGACGCAATAGGATTCACTTGGGCTCTCAGATTTGCTATTCAAGAGAGCGTGGCAGAGCCCAGATAACAAGTTACTATGCATCTAGTGATTCCTGGATGCCAGGTATAAAAAGGACTACGTACATGATGGAATGTTCGGTGCATATTTTGGTATAAATAAGACTGAGTAAGCTAGAGTAAGGTTTTATCAGATAACCACCAATGGAGGCTTGGTTGCGCAAATACCAGACTTATACGGCCACCAAGGCCACCATCAAGAGGTCATTTACAAGGAGTATTGACTGAATGAAGGCTCCTTATGACCGTATCGTCAGTTCAACAGGAATTCAAGTAGGAGATTTGGTTTGGCTGTAAAATGCACAGTAGAAGAAAGAAGGATCATCTATGCTTCACTCGTCTTAGGAAGAACCATATTTTGCGATTGCTTAGACCAATGACGTTGTTTATCGGACTCAACAAAGTCATAAATAGAAGATGAAAATCGTACACCTGCAAAGCATGTTGAAGACGCTGAATTGCCTGTCAGGGACGCTCAAACTTAAGTAGTTCATGAAATTTGTCGCAATAGTCATGTTTTTTCAGGTTTGAATAAAAAGTAATTAATGTAACAAACGACGTTAACGTTTACGCACATTTTCTGTCAGTAATGCTTGGCTGGCTGTTCGATATGTGCGGTGCACCCCAACCAAATTAGGACAGTGTGAAGTGAACAATCTAAAAAATAGTGACGATTAAATAGACTTGTTAATTGAAGCGACATAATTAAAAAAAAAACGCTTCCTCTGAATCCGTGCCGATGCACTGTGTTAGCTTCTTCTCAATTTTTAAACCATCGCTGAAATTAGTGATTCCGGTACATTTGACAACACACGGACAATTTAACCATCCTTCTTCTGGTACACTGGCGGCATTCGATCAGGCCACAATAAAATTCCATTTTTTTCCATTGATATGGAACAACAGTCAAATAAATTCCGTGTTTTTCCTGCGTCGACACAATTTTAAAAGAATCCATAATCCTTCAAAACAGGGCAACAAAATTTAATATTTCAGCACAGTTTTATTACCAAAGTGCTTACACCCTTTTCTTCTAGATTATTTATCACAGTAATAAATATATATGGCCGCATATACAGATTAAAGAATTAAAGATAGGTTTTTCAATGTGAAGTTAGATAAATAATAAATACTTAAAATTAGGAGCGCGTTCGGTTTAGACTTCAACGTACGGCTAACACGCACTAAGGAGACATTACGAATCAACATCAGGAAAATGTAACCATGAAGTGGCAGCGGCAACTTTGAAGAGATAATTTGTGGTAGTCACAACTTTGCTACGACTTTAAAGTGGTGGTACAGTTCAATTCACAGATTTGTAGTAGTAATAACTTTAAAGTTACGTATTTACGGTTCTCGCCACTATCGCCAAGTAACGATTACTTTCAAGTAGCATTTCCTTGTGAAAACGACTTTAAAGTGATATTTTCTCTGAAATACGCCATGTTGATGGCCAAAACTTTCGACGCCATTATTATAACACATGAACCATAATTTGACAATTGACTAAAAAATTTAATTTATCGCCATTTCTGCGCCAAATATAACAAATGAATACATACAAATTACTGTTCTTCGAAAAAAAAGTTTTGAAAACGGAAAGAGACTACTTTCCGAAACGTCAGCAAAATAAATTATTACTGTGTTTATTTCGATTTATATTATTTATTCGGTGATTTGTTTTTGAAGAGGACAATACATGTGGTAGAAAACCCATATAAAAGAAAAGAATATTAGTTTCAAGTTCCGAAGAACAATAAAAAATACTTTTCAGCATAAAATCATATATTTAATTCATGTTTTGTGATTATTCAAATATAGAATAATTAATTCTCTAATGAAGTGAATAGAGGCTCCTGACGTTAATTCAACAGTTATACAGAAAAAAGTGAAAAAGGGTTTTAAAAATTAAAATAAATAAGGAAATGTGACATAATTGCATATATTTCCCAACCCCATGCAAATAGTGCCTGCATGAGAAGTTGTGTTTTGTCCCCCGATTGCTTTAAAATAAATAACTCGGGTTGACATTAATTTAATTGATACTTTAACATAACACGATGTGTAAAATTTGTTCTGCGAATGTAACAAAAAGCATCAAATAATTTACGTTAGTCCCAAAAGAACAGGAAAAGGTAGACGAGTTTTAATTAAAACCGTAGACGTTAATTAAAAATTATGAAAAAAATTCATCGGGCATCTTCTTTACATGTAGTTTATTTACAACGGAAGCTTGTTCCTAAATTAACAGATAATACAATTAGCTTTGTATTTCCTAGTAGCGTATTTTATTAATTTCATTTGTAATTGAAACAATGCCATTTTATGGGAAATTTCATTTGACACAGATTTTAATAAGCAGAACACCGATTTTGCTATTTTATTTGGTGCACAAGGTATTTCACTAGAAATAGCCGTCCTCTTGTGGACTCGTTTCAGCGAATCGACACTTCAGTGCGAAAATATGTTCCATTGACCTTACTTCTGACTTATTGGTTAATGATGCACTGCAAGTTAGTATTTATTTAAATAAATCAGCTGTATTATCCAGTTAGTTGATGTAATGAAGTATTAGCAGCTGACGTTAGAAACAGCTGCAACTTCAGATCCGTAGGTGTCAAATTTTTTTGTGGCATTTGAGGTCATTTAATTATCTCAAGTGATAAGAAATTTTAGAGCTTTTTTAAAAGCTTTTTTTGTGTAAAGCTAATTATTAATGTCCCCTTTTACTAACATGTTTGGTAATTTATTGAACTGACTTTAATTATTATGTGCTTTATTTGTGTTTTTTAACCGACGTGTTTTTTTGCGTACTGTCAAAATTTGTTTAATTTCGAAATGGTGACTTAATTTTAGCCATTAGGATTGTTAAATTTGTTGAAATTTGATCTATACACTTCATTTTAGGAGTCATGAAATTATATTTCTGAGTTAAAGTACATTAATGGTGTTGATTCATATAGTTTAAAAGTAGGAGATTTAATTGCATCATCAGATGATATCCCCGAAGATTTCTAAAAGTGTGGTGATGGATTATTTGTTACTTCGAATGAACCCTTTGACAATCAACCCAAAAACTAAATTATTGGCGGTATTCGCCCCAAGGAGTAGGCAGATTGAGGCCTTAGAGACGGATCGTGGTGAGACCTGGGGAGTAGGCGGATTGAGACCCCGGAATCGAACCAGTTCCACGAACTCCTAGCATTATTACCTTTGACAATTTTTTATTGACTCACTTTTTCTCTTGAAAATGGCTCCAAAACGGGAGCCGAAACGTCGAGACATTAACAATCTCAGACGCGGCTCAACCCGAGAACCCAGTATTTTTCATATATATATATATATGTATGTATATGGTATAGTGATGAGAGGTAAGTTAATCCTCTCATGTGGTCTAATGCTACTATACACCAGACATCATAGATGTCTCCATGGTATATAGCGACTTGCCGCTTAACAAGTACCGAGAGCGGTGACCTTCAGCCCTTGGTAGACTTAACCTATATACTGTTATTATAAATGATTTGCAGGAAACAACTACTCAGCGGGCAAATACCCCGACCTGCATTGAATTATACCTTACAAATCATGAAAGATTGGCAGCCAATGTCATTTGTCAACTCCCTGACCAGACATAGACCGGTTTCGAACTTATTAGTTCTCATCAGTATGCCATAGGTCATGGAACAGACAAATGACAGTGGCCAACCTGCTAGTCTTATACAGACTAATGTAAATGGTATAGTGGTGAGAGGTAACTTAATCCTCTCATGTGGTCTAATGCTACTATACACCAGGCGTCATAGATGTCTCCATGGTATATAGCGACTTGCCATTTTGCAAGTACCGAGAGCGGTGACCTTCAGCCCTTGGTGGACTTAACCTATACACTGTTATTATACATGATTTGCAGGAAACAACTACTCAGCGGGCAAATACCCCGACCTGCATTGAATTACACCTTACAAATCATGAAAGATTGGCCAATCTTTCATGATTTGTAAGGTATAATATATACTACTACAAAAGATTCCAGGAAGATATATATTTATATATATATATATATATATATATATATATATATATATATATAAGTGACGGTATTATATCATAGGGACATTTTATACATAAAATTATATTGTGGTAAAATAAATGGAAAAACATATTCGTGGTAAGCCTCCAAGTATGAGAAAGTTAAGTTCCTGTACTCTTAATATTTCACGTCAAAACTTCAAACTAATTATGGACCAACTAACGTATTTCAGAAGAAATTTGAAATTCACCCCGGGCTGTTCCTTATTAATGAAAATTTTATTATTAGGCACAAACGGATGCGGTGCGAGAGAACGTCCACTGGAAGCTCTGAAACACCGGAAATTATAACAATCCTCTCCGGAAGACAGAGTAAATTCCATGTAAATTTGTTTTGCGCTTAATGCAATATGACTGTGTTTGTTGCATATGAATAATCCCGATATTACCATTACAAGGTGATCCAATTAATATTATTATTTGAATTTGTTGAAGTGCAAAATCTTGCTGTTTATTACATATTCTTGGTTCGTAAATATTTCTTAAATTAGCTTATAGTATTTTTAAATTTAAAATCTCTGTGCGTTTGAGTACATAATAATCCAGTGTGTTGCGCAACGTGTAATTTAAATTGAGCTCTATTGTATGAATTTACAAGCAACTTTCCTAAAGTAGAATGCAGCTTTTCACGGTCACGGCCGTTATTCAATGAAGTAATTTCTTCTGGTTTTTGCCATGGTCGTCGAATTTGGCTTGACGATTCCCTGATCACAGTGTTCCTTCCTTCAGAGGGATCCCAAAAGCTAAAGTTGTTGAATTCTGCTCCTCGAGTATACATCTGTTCTGTTTTGCTCATTGCTCATATCGCAACCAGCATATTTAGATAAAACCAAAATGTTGGTTGCGCTATGTAAACCATACATTCAGGATATGGCCACAAGGAGAATCTTCCCTATTTTCCTCGGCTATTTGAATAATCAACATCAAAATATCAAGGTTATGATATTGACTAAGCAAGACACAGTTTTGCCTTTCGTAGATGTATTGATGAAACGTTGAAGCAACGGAAACCTGGTACATGGCGTCCGTAAGAAGAAATCACACGCCTATGATTATCTGCATACCATATCGCTGGTCAAATGATAATTAGTAGAAACCAACACAATATGTGACGAAATCAGAGAATTTTCAACAAGCGCTGAAATAAAATGATTAATAATGAAAAGATTTATAACACCATACAACATATATACTTACCTTTCGATGCCAGAGTAACAGATATATTAAAAAAAAAGAAATTTCGAAGAAGAAAATATGCGTTTTTCCGAACTGTGAGGAACATACAACAGTTCTTGACCTTAAAATAGATTCCCAAATTATTGACAAAAAGGACGTTACTAACTGGAGTATGTACGTGGGAAAAGTTACAACGGATAAACGAAGCGAATTATTCAGTGCAGAATCAAAATTTTCAATATTCTAATTCTATTGTGTTGCCGATATATTCAATTGTAGAGTTACTTTCGATTTTATTAAATAAATCGCTTATTTAGAGTAAAAATGGTAATTGCCAAACTCATAGAATATTTAAATCCCTCTAACTTTCGTTACTATCATTTGTTCCGTGAGATCAATATTTAGATTAATATGTTTGGATCTTACCCTGAAACTGAGTATTGATATTGTATTATTCATACGATGAACAAACAACAGACGGACTTGTAAGGAGTGAAACTCCCTACAACCTTGGTTCTCACTCTTTTCCGCTAGAATCGGTATTTTCAGACTTATGCCTACAGTAAAGGAAAAGGTGGTGTTAATAAATTGTTTATCCAACCATTAAAATATTCTGTATGGTTGTTTATTATGCACATCAAAAAACGTACTTTATTTAGACCTTAATAAGAAGATATATTTCGAACAAGGCTCGAGATATACCGTTTGAATTACACTATTAAAACAGCATTTCTCGCACCTAGGGGGTAAATGTTGATTTGCAGGGGTGTAATTTTGTACCTCTTGAGCCTATAATCACATGAGACAGAACTGACATTTGATAGTACAAACGATATTTTTTTATAAAGCTAAAAAGTCGTTTTGCTCTATTATTGAAGGACAAGAAAGTAATTTTTTGGCATGTAAACAATCATGCAGTGGTCGAGGAATAACTTTGGTTGCACCTTTCCCTTCACTATGGGCGTAAGTTAGAAAATATAGATTCAAGGGAAATCAATCAAGAATAACATAAGTCATAATAATTGAAACTTTATGTTACAATTTTTTACAAACGTTAAAAGTCGTAATATATGCCTAATGATTAACGAGCAAAAAGTACGTTTTTTCGTGTGCAACTTCAACAACAGACGTACAGGTTGTACAACTTCGGTGGCAGGCACGATCCTTGCGTTTCAAATACCAAAAAAATATATATATATATGAATTTAATGACAAGTTTCGTAAACTTAAGCTATCATTTCTCTGACGCTTGTTATAGTATATCTCACGTACTATAAAAAAATTTAACTTTAAAAAAAATCTAAAAATCACTTTTAAATCTAATCTTTTATCCTAAACAGTCAAACTATGAAAAAAAGTAATGTTCAATTTTATTTTAGTAAAAAACACGTTTTTCTTAAACAAATTCTGACAAAATTCGCAGTTTCTCGATAATTCTCAAATAGTCATAATCCGTCAACAAATTCACAAAAAAGTTCCAAACATAAATTTTACAACCCCGTCGTTATAAAATAATCGCCTAAAAAATACCGCCCCTGTATACTCAACGATCACCTTTAATATATTATGAAATTTATCGGTCAGAATATTTTTAATTCGTAAAAATTTTTTACTTTTTAATCGTCCCCCGTGTACGACATCCGCAGCCTTGTTTTCATGATCCATATTTTCTCATCGACCCCCGTATACAACATTCGCAGTCTTTCTAAATTCTAGTGAATTTCCATGATCCCTACTTTCTCGTTGCCCCCCGTATGCAATATCCGCATCCTTTCTAAATTCTTAGCAAATTTATATGACCCGTACTTTCTCATCGCCTCCACCTTTTACAACATCTGTAACCTTTTTCAATGCTGAAAACATTGTTTCCCTTCGCTCCGTTCAACCTGCCGGCCCCGGCACTCAAATTGTATCCACTTTAATAGAACGTGCGTAACTTTAACGGTGCATTACGGGGTAATCCGAAATGTTCTCAATTTATCGATATAAATGCCTTCAATAACTTTTTAAGAGAAATTGATTCGAACATAAATCTTATATAAAAAAATTCGCCGTTTTATACCCAACACGTTCATATAGGTTTCATTTCAAAATTTCAAATTTACTACAGTATTGCACAATATTGCGCAATATTATGCAACGATGAATCGTCTTCACCTGCACGGAGCGATATCCAGACTTTTCCAGACATAAAAGGGGGTTAAAACGTTCGTGCAAGATTCGCGGGGTGCGATAAACGCAACAATTCCTAATCATATAAAAGTATCCTCACTGCAAGCAAATGGAAGTTCTGTTCTGGAAGTGATTCAAGTGGTGTAAAGTATCGCGAGTAAACCAAATAGCGCTTAAAATTGTAATTAGTGATCATACTAGAATCTCTGGAGATTTCTGAAATAATTTTTTTCGGCTTTCGACGGCTAGTTAGGTTCCTATTTCGTACTTTATTTTATTGCCAGAAAAACTCCGAACGGCTTCCTTGGCTCAACCAAGTAAAAAAAATCATAATCTTAATTTCTAATTCAACTCTGCCATCGCGCATTAATCTTAAACGAAACTTTTTCAAATCGCCCTTCAGACTTTTAAACAAAACCTGCCTTAGCCCATTTAATCTAACTATAAACAAAAACCTGCCACCGCGCATTAACTTTAAGTTATTTTTAAATCAGTCTACGAAATCAAATCTTTTCAAAGGCTAGAATTCTTACTGTCGAAGAGTTATCTTTTTAGCAACTGAACAAAAATCGAAATAAATTTGTTAAAACATAATTCGTCGAAAGTTTTTTCATTAATCTAAATCAAATCAGTCATTCCCGTTAAATCCAAGTGCTACTCAATAATTTACCATGTACAGGGTGATCAAGAAGTGTCTACAAAAAACTAAAATTTACAAATTCCCAAATAAATTAACTACCATTACCCAGTCTAGACATTCAAAAACAATTCTACTTCAGAGAACCATATACAGGGTGTTGTAATTTTACCTAAAAAAACTTCAAAATTAAACCAAAGTGATTTTTGACTTTCCAATTGAATTTTAAAATATCTAAAGCACCAAACGCTTAATATACAGGGTGTTGGTTTCTACCCAGACATATTTCATAATAAAACGATAAAACAAAATTTTTAAAATTACAGTTAGTGCGGACTAAACTAGTGGAATTTAAGCAGGGCGTAACGTTTGGCTCCAAGATCTTCAAGTGCAACCTCCCCACCTTCTCATATCTACAAATAAAATACATCACCAGTCTCAGGAGTCTCAAGCTACATCAAACAAAATTCTATTACTTTTACAACCCGAAGAGGCTGGATGATGTTCACGCTCCATCTAGGCAAAACTAAATATCGATTACTGCCACTCACGAACGGCACTAAAAGTAATATTTTTTTAAATCAATCGTGTTTATTTAAATCATGTTCGACTCTTTAAAAAAATAGCATGTTCTATGTGAAGTAAAATGATATTTTGTATCTCGGCTGTTCCTGCCGAACTCCCTTCGCCCCTCCGCCAAGTGCAACCTTGACGCGAAAAATGTTACTTTTGCTCCATATAAAACAATATAATATATCTCACACTTAACTTTTTGGCAATTACGCAGAACAAATCTTAAATTTTTATAGAGCTTATTTGAAATATTTGCTACATGACCATTAAATATCGGGGTAGAATCAGATATTGCACCCAGATCAGTTCTTGTATAAATCCTTTCGAAATTTTTTTGCTTATTTAGTATTTATAATCAGACTTTCTTTAACGTAACGTGATCGCAACCTTGCATTTATCATTACTGAAGTGCAATTGATTCTCAACAGACCAGCTAAATACTTCGTTGATTTCATTTTATAATTGTAAGTATTTTGCATTTATTTATAAGATATTATTTATGATTTATTTATTATGTTCATTAATGAAAATAGTTATTGTTTTACCGATACTTCTAACAGATACTGTGTTAAAAATAATCTAATATTCTTTGAACATTTTCTGTTCTTGGTTATCTGTCATTTATTACATTAACAAAATCATACTTTCTAATTAAATTAAAGCAATGTAAGCTGGATCTGACGGGTTATTTATATTAATTTTCTTGACTAATTTGCAACGTGCTGGAGTGAAGGGTAGTTTATTAATATTTTTCAATTGCAAAGGTTTCTCTTTTGTTTAATCAGCACAATTGTAACGAAGCATTTTTCGTTACTGAAATCTGCATAAAATTTATATTTAATTGTACTTTATATAATTATGTTTCTTGTTTTCGGTATTGCCTTAAGCAACTTACTGTCTATTATCCGAAAATATTCACTATTTGTATACCCGAGTATTTATTTAAAGCAGCAAATATTTGTAAACGGAATTATTGTTTATTGTTTGAAGCAATTAATTCAATAATTAGTTATCTGTGGCCGATTAAATCCGTTTCTTTTTCGTAGTTGGTTAGAATAAATATTTGAAACCGATTTCATACATTACAAAAGTCAAAATACTTTATTTATACTAACCAACGCGCGTAATAATAATTTACCGGTAGTTTAATAAATTGATATAGCCGTCCTTGCTGGCTTGTATTCAATACAGTGGGCCATGCGCGATCCTAGAGCACGTGGGAACCTGGCTATAAAACTGACCGAAAACTCCTGTAAAATCAGAATTTGTTCCAATTCTCGAAGCAACCAGACGTTTACCAGTGCCCAGGGTCCACCGCTGCTACTGTAAAGAGTAAGAAAACTTATATATATTTGGCTAGTGCATTTATTATTCCGTATTTATTCTGATTGGAATTTTTATCCTGTTTGAATATTTTTGGTATTTATTTCATATTTACTGACTGATAATTTTTAACTCTGTCACCGGGATTTTATTGCTTATATTCTGATTGAAATTTTTATCCTGTTTGAATATTTTTGGTATTTATTTCATATTTACTGACTGAAAATTTTTAACTTTGTCACCGGGATTTTATTGCTTATATTCTGATTGAAATTTTTACGCTGCTTAAATACTCTACTATTTATTTCATATTTAGTGATTGCCGTTTTGACACTTATTAAATTTCACTGTTTATTTTCTGATTGAAAATTTTATACTGTGCATCCAGAAGTCTGTTACCTATAATTCGGTTTCAATTCATATTTAATTATTTGAATATTTTCATTTTAATATTTTCACCTTGTGACTACCTTTTTACCCTTACTTGTATCTTTTAAGGATCTACGTCCCTACAAGTTCCTACTTGCCTGCCTTATGACCTGCGTCTGGCTAATCCTTTATTACTTGTACTCGGATTTGCGTCCCTACAAGTTCCTATTTTCCCCCTGTATTTTAGGACTGGCTTCCCTACAGGGTTCTCTCACCTTTTTTTTAGTCACATTATTGTTTGCTCCGAACTAAACCTTAGTAAAAGGATAGTTTTAATTAAGCTTTTGTTTGCACAGTGTATTGAGTTCATGACAGGAAAATTTGCTCACTCTGCCGATACTTAACCTCCGGTACTATTAACAAGCACTAGCCAAATTCTCGGTCTGTTTTATAAACTGTTTTATTACTATAAATAATTCTGCTTGCTTCGCATTTTCTGGTATCCGTACACTGACTGTCTGCTTAACAACAGTTTTTTTTATAAACTCGCTAAATTCACCGCTTACACGCTTTTGCCGCTAATATTGTTTCATTGCTTGCTACTCTCCCTCTACTGTTATTGTTTATATATATATCTGTACATGAATTTGTGTTAATTGTGATTTTTTTGTTTATTTAGGACTGTAACCACAGGTCTACTGTAATATATACTTAAATATTATTGGAACTTCTGCGTTTTACTGTTGTGTTTGTGAAAGTCTATTTTTCCCTATTAACCCACTGGAATTAACTGATTTCTTCACTGAGCTGCTTAGTCTCGCTCATTCGACTTGTGGGTAGTGTTGTTCAATCACTTTAAAACTTGATCTGACGCCCGAGTACTGAATAAAGCTCGAGTGTCAAAGTGACAGCCTTAGTTCTCGCAAAGTACGAGAAAAAGAGCGTCACACAATGCAATACATCAAATTTCAGTGCAGGGACGGTTAATGATTATAAAGCATTACTTTCTATTACATGTTACTTGATGAGACATTATGTTAGTTCATATACATATCGTTACGTGATGGTCTTATGACAGGAAAAAAGTACAAATTAAAGTACCTGCATTGCTAATAAAAAGTCGTGAACACAACAACGAGAAAATATTGTTTTATTAATTCATTTCCTTAAAAAATATTTTACCTTATTATGGAAATAGTAATTACTTTTTATTTTTAAATAGAATCCTGTACATATTTTTGCATATTTAGATTTCTCATTACAACGAAGTATCACAAGTAGGTATTTATTTTCAAAATGGCATAATAAATTCGAAATAGTGAAAAAGTAGCTGCTGTAAGTTTATTCCGGGCAAAATCACCATTTTGAATTGATATGCAATTTTTCGAAAAAACAAAAAGTAAATGACTTTTATGTACATTTTTAAATGGTAACCATATTTTTTTACTTACGCCAACAAAGCCCAAAACATTAACATTTGATCTGATGCATAAAGCGGAGAACACATATACGCGATCGCGACCGCGATAGCAATGGTGTTGGCGGTCGGACACGCCTAGTGTAAATAAGCGAATCCGCACATATCTGTTGCAACTTGTTGGCGATAGAATAGTTTTGTGTAGCGTTCGTTCGCGTGGTTGTCGGCGATATAGTTGCGTTGGCGTTCAGACGCTGCAGGTTACGTATCTGATCGCGTACAGTAAATATGGGCTATTTCACTGAAATATTAATTGAAAATATTAAAAAGCACAATATATTACTTGATATGTCACATCCTGACTACAAGAATGTGCGTATTAAAAACAAAATATGGGATGAAATTGGTAAAGATATGAAATTAGGAATTACTGGTATTATTTGTTTTTTTTTAAATTAATTTTTATTATAAAATTAAATTACAAATTACTAAAATATGTAACCAATTTTTGTTGTATACTGAAAGCTAACGTTACCGCTCTTCTCCTAGCAACCGACATCTCATTAAATACTTCTATTGGTTTCTCATATTTTTCTTGTAAATGCACAAATTGATGATCGATATTTTTTACACGCAGAAGGTTGTGCAATACGCAAGCGGCCTTTACAAGTTTTATAGATATTTCAACTTTTACTTCTAATGGTCAAAAAAATAATCTACATTTGTGTGCCAGTATCCCAAATACTTTCTCCACAACACATCGAGCGCTACATAAATGATGATTAAATTTTTCTTTGTCATTATTATGTCGTGATTGCCTGTAGGAAAATGGCTTCATTAAGTAAGGACTTAGAGGAAAAGCTTCATCATCTATCAGAACACATGGAACTTCTCCATCTCCAATTGGTAAGGATCTCTTTGGTGGAATATTAAGGGCAACATTTGCAAATTTCTGACCCATAGCTGATGTTTAGAATTCTTGCTGTAAACTGCAGATTTCTATTTACTTAACACTATATTTCTTCAACGGGCTAAGCATTAAATATACCTTTTAAAACTTGTAGGTCGCTATCGCGTATATGTCTTTGCTTCCCAACTCGAACGCGATCTTCACCGCTATCGCTATCGCAATCGCGCAGATGTGTTCTTCGCTTAATACTTCTATTTCAGTACCAATTTACTTCGAAATTGTTGGATTTCTATAGATATTATTTTTCAGTTATTTAATGAAACCTATGTATATTTAAATTTTGCAAGCGAGCCATAACAAAATGACATTTACCAATTGTTTTTGTTAAAGGAATACACATAGAAATGAAATAAAATTAACAGAATTTATTAATAATTATTTTTAAGATAGGTGAAAACAAAATTATAGCAATTGTTAAAAATGTATTCCTTCAACTTCAGTAAATTTTTGAGCTTCCACTCGTTCTGACATTTGAGCAGTCATTGTTGAAAAAGCTTGACGAATTTTAATTTCCAACTCCAAGAGATTTCTTGATAAAGATTAATTAATAAACTCATTCTTTGACGTATCCTCACATGAAAAAATCCATAAAAGTTAGGTCAAGTGATCTGGCAGGCCATCTTGTGGCTCCATATGTGGAAATTGCTCTATTTTGAAATTTGTGTTCTAAATAAATAGAGAGCGAAGGTTATGTGTTGGAGCCCCTTCCTAAAGAGCCCCCAACTTCATTTTCCAAAAAATTCAGGCACCTAATTTCATTTCAAGTTCCCTGAAATGTGAAATAAAATAGAATCTATGATTCTAGTACTCAAATTTCTGCCCACATATTCACCCCAAACACTTCCTGGTGATTTTCCTCTCTAAATTGTGTAATTTTTCCGAAACCAGTAACGCAAACTATTTCGGTTTAACATGCTACTGTTAGTAAAAAGATGCAAGTCTCTGGATGCAAGTCACGAAACCAAGGAAAGCTTTTATCAACAGCTGGAAGAAACCCTCTGTAGAATACCTAAAACGGAACGACTCGTTATTCTTGGCGATTTTAACGCTAGAGTAGGGAGAGATGCAGACACCTGGCCAGGCATCATAGGCAAGAACGGTTTAGGCAACATGAACGCTAACGGTCAACTACTCCTAACTAAATGCGCCGAACATGATTTAGTTATAACAAACACCATTTTCCGACAAAAGGATAAATTTAAAGGCACCTGGCGTCACCCCAGATCAGGTCACTGGCATCTACTGGACTATGTTATCGTGCGTAGGAAGCATCTCAAGGACGTCCAAATTACAAAGGCGCGCATTGATAGCGAATGTTGGACCGATCATCGTCCTGTTGTCTCTAAAATGAAAATTATTATGAGACCCAAACACCGAAGAACTCAAGTAAAACGTAGACTCCGTCTCTGTATTAGTAAATTGCGTGACCAACAAACCGTCGAACAGCTAAAGCAAAAAGTTCAAGAGAATTTGAGTGCACTAGAAGAAATCAATTCTGTAGATGTCGCTGCTACCTGGACACAAATTAAAGACAGTTTAAAAAGTGCGAGTGAGGAAATTCTTGGCACTGCAGCAAGTAAAAAACAGGAGGACTGGTTCAATGATAATGAAGCTTTTATACAAGAACTTCTTGACCGCAAACATATTGCCTTCCAAAACGCTATCAACCACCCTAACGACTCATCAAAAGCAGAAGTTTTTACCCAATCTAAATATGAAACGCAACGCGAAATCAGAAGAATAAAGAACGAGTGGTGGGCAAGCAAGGCCAGAGAAATTCAAAGGTACGCCGATTCACACGACTACAGGAATTTCTTTCAAGGAATAAAAGCAGTGTACGGCCCCAGCCGGAAAAATATGTGCCCTATTAAAGATTTAAATGGAAATCTCCTCAAAGAAGACAAGGAAATAAGAGCCCGATGGAAAGAACATTACTCTAACATTCTTAACCAGCAAAGTCAAGCCGATCACGATATTATAAATCTTATCCCTCAATATGACACCTTCGAAGACTTAGATAAACCACTAACAACGGAAGAGATCTTAACCGCCATTGGGCAGCTAAAAAATAACAAATCTCCCGGCGCCGACTCACTCCCAGCTGAGATCTTTAAAGCTGTGTCGTCAGAGCTCATACCCTACCTCAAAAAACTGTTTGATGTCGTGTGGGAAAGTGGTCAAGCTCCGCAGGGGTTTCGTGATACACTTTTAATCAACCTCTTCAAAAACAAAGGGAGCGCTGCGGACTGTGGAAATTACAGGGGTATAGCTCTCCTGGCTGTTGGAGGGAAGATACTCACTAAAGCGATGGCAAATAATCTAACAACTGTTATGGAAAAGTTACTTCCTGAAACACAGAGTGGCTTTAGACCAAACCGAGGCACATCGGACCTAATTTTCACACTTAAACAGCTTCAAGAAAAAGCACTCGAACATCAAGGAGAAATTCACATGGCCTTCATTGATTTAACCAAGGCGTTTGACTCGGTGGACAGGGAAGTGCTCTGGAAAATTATGCTCCGCTTAGGTATCCCTAGAAAATTTGTGGAAGTATGTCGCAGTCTGCATACAAACAACAACGCCCAGGTTATGTATAATAATGAGGCAACCGAACCTTTCCAAACCCTCACTGGAGTTAGGCAGGGATGTGTCCTGGCACCCCTACTCTTTAATTTGTTTACCACTGCTCTAACAATTATTGTTGACAACAAACTGACAGTCAGAGGAATAGGTCTCAGATACCGTTTTGATGGCGGTCTCTTTAACATAGGGCGCTTTAGAGCTTTCACGAAGACACGCACACGATTCATTTGTGATCTCCAGTATGCGGATGACTGTGCACTTTTAGCCTCTACGCCGGAAGAGCTTCAAGAACTTTTAGATGTGTATGCCCAGAGCTATGATTCCTTGGGACTTAAAATCAACATTGGAAAGACTAAGATTATGTCAACTCCTCATCAAGTGAACCAAATAGACATTACACTTAACGGAAATTCTCTTGAAGTGGTGGATCAGTTCAATTACTTAGGCAACGTTGTTAATGACAAAGCAAACATGGACAGCGAGATTCGCAATAGAATTAACGCTGCATCTAGAGCACTCTGGGGACTTAGAGAGAGAGTATTTGACAACCACGACCTTGCTTTGTCAACGAAAATGGCTGTCTACAGAGCAGTTGTCATTCCAACACTGCTATATGGATGTGAAAGCTGGGTCACTTACCGTCGTCATGTGAAAGAATTAGAACGTTTTCAGCAAAGACACCTCAGAAGTATGATGAAAATCCGTTGGTTCCATCACATATCAAACGTGGAAGTACTCAGGAGAGCAAACAGCCTTCCAATTGAGGTGCTTATTTCAAGAGCACGCCTAAGATGGGCAGGTCACGTTCATCGTATGCATGATAACCGCCTTCCTAAATGTACACTTTATGGTGAATTGCTAAGCGGTAGAAGAAAGCGTGGCGGTCAACGAAAGAGGTTCAAAGACGCTCTCCATGAAAATCTAAAATCCTGCGGTATTGCAGACGAGCAATGGGAACAACTTGCAGCGGACAGAACCGAATGGCGGGGGATTGTGGCCAGCTATCAAGGAAATGTTGCTGCAAGAAGGCCGAATCCAAGACCTAACCAGGTCTATGTTTGTCCTGACTGCGGTCGACATGTGCTCTCCCGAATTGGCCTCTATAGCCATAGTCGTGTGCACCGTAGATGAATGGGAATTACAACAGACTACACCTTTTACTTGTTTTTTATTGTACACAATTTATCGACTGTAACATTTTTATACTCGGACTCGAGTAACGGCTAATAATAATAAAGTAAAAAGACTTTCTCCTCTGAACGGGATTCTAGGAACAATGTTTCTCTTTCCTAGTAACCAGTTACAGTAATGAACTCTGAATCCTCCTACTTACCTACTTCTGCATCGGCTTCATACAAGTTAATATTTATATGATTTATACCTGCTAACAGATTCTCGGCTAATATCAAGAACACTTTCAGTTTCACGTGTACTTGCATTTTTATTAATTTCCACGGATGCTGAGATATTAATCTCTGTGGTCTCTTCAATAACAAACGTATTTTTATCGTTTTCATTATCCCTTCTAAAATCTTAAATATTTTCTACAAGAGTGGCGCCTTTCAGGATACCTGCATATGACCTTTCAGCGTGATACACATTTATTTTTGATTCACCATAAATACGTAATATATCCACTATTTCACTTAAACACTACCATTTTGTACCATTGTTTAACTTTAAAATAGTTATATTAGCAAATAAATCAAAAGAAAATAAAGCACTATATAAATTTTGTGAAATGTCATTCCGCCATGGCTCGCTTGCAGAGTTCAGTACATACTAAATCATCATTCATTAAATAACTGAAGAATAGTATCTACAGAAATCCAATAAATTCAAAGTAAATTAGTATCGAAACTAGAATATTGTACATCTAATGAAAGGTTAATGTTTTGAGCTTTGGTGGTGTAAGTAAAAAATATGGTTACTATTTTCAACTGAATAAAATTCATTTGCTTTCTGTTTTTTCGCAAAATTGTATTTCAATTCAAAATGATTGTTGCATGAAACAAACTTTTATTGAAATGCGATAATACGAATGAAGGTAATATATGATATTCGAGACCTACCGAGTAAATTCTTTGAAAACAGATTATTGCAGTATGTTACCTCCTTTCCCTTTTGGGCGAGAATTGAGGCAACATATGCGGACGATTAGCTGGTTTAAGCCGGAGCAAAGAGTCCTAGATCCTCAGTATTCGTAAGAGTTGTGAAACTTACCCTCTTCGAATGTATACCATAAATGACAAATTCTTGTTTTGTCCGAGAAAAGGAGACAAAGAGAAAAATTATACCAATATCCTAGATTCCTAGACTGAGTACCGTTGACGGTGAAGAGCTCTGGAATGGCAATTTATGCCCCAATTGTCTCTTGGAATATGGAATCTAAAGGTTTGGTTGGCAATTTAAAAAAAATCATGTCATAGGGACAATTTCTGGAAATGAAGTAAGCAACTGGGATTATAATTCGATAAAAGTTACATTGACAAAATATTATTATTAAAAAAAAATTCAACATCCTCTAGGACTGATACCGTTTTTTTTACTAATGTCCTTAGGCGGTTATTTACAACATATATTTTTATAAATCGTCTAAATAAATAGACGATACATCAAAAAGTTGAAATATATTTTAATATTTTTCCCCATTAATGGTTTTATAGATCATTGTAGAATACAACTAAGGAAGATGAGTAAAAATTTGGGAATTTGGATTGGAATCAAATAGTATTAACATTGTAAACAATTTTCAAAATGTTTTAGTGCTATAGACTCTTTGAACATCTTTCATTTTTTTTCGTTATATCTTTAGGTAGTAATCTACAATATATATTTTTGTGCATCGAGCAAATGCGTGGATGATAGTTAAAACTACTAATACTAATTATTGATATTTCTTTCCTGCAAAGATATCATCAAATTATTTGAAAAAACAATGTCAAAATTCATCGAATATATACAAGTAAAAATGGAAAAAATGAAACTATCCTGTAACACTTTGTTTCTTTCTAATAGTTTACTCACATATTCTGTGAATATCTTATATTACATTATCCTCGTTCAAACAAGTTGTACAATAATAGAAAAAAAGAAACCTGAAGAACTATTTTCTGAAATAGTTAATTTCACTCGCAACATGAACAAAATTTTCCCAAAATATTCCAGAAGGTGGTTGTCCGTCAAGTTCGCATCCCATCATTCATGCTTGCATTCATCCACAAATCTATACATATGTCTACACATACACTAACTCCCAGATTGTTTTTTAAGTTGAAGAAAAACTAATCCTCATCGCTATCTCCCTCGATAATGGTTATGGTGCCATCTACGTCCGCTTGAAATAATCCATTAAAATAATTATTTAGCATCTGTCATATCAACCATATTTACTGATAGTGCCAAGACCAACAGAAAGTTCGTGTTGATTATTTTAAGCAGTCACATTCCAACCATTGGAAAAAAATATTTTTAACCACCTTCTTGATCTCGTCAATGCTGTATTTATCAGAGGAAAGGAGACGGTATAGTTTGTCCCTGAGGCTTCGTACCCTCATAATTGTACGGACATTACTTATATGTGCTATAACAATCAAAAGTTTGTTGTACTTGCTTGAAAACCAGCCGCTATGATTGTACATGTTCTAATTACAAGGACAAATACGAATTCGGCGCGATTTTCACAGTAGTAAACAAATTATATCAGTGTGCGTTGCAACCATTGTTAGCTAGAAAATGTTCTCCAGGGGGTGAGGAAACGATTTTGATCAACTACATCAATTATTTTAAATGATTATGTGAATAAATTGAATAATAAAAGTATGTTTCAATATGTGATTCGTTGGGACTTGATTCAATTGTGCGTTTAAGGTTATTAGATTTTGCTACGTAACTGGTTGGTGAACTTGTGTAGGTACTCCGGAAGTGTACTGTACAATTTAAATGTCGATTTAAATATTCAGGTGTTTACCTTAAATTTCATGCTTGTTTTTGATTTGTCAGATAAAAAATATATAAGATCTATAAATTGATTCAGATGAAGATGAAAATTGGGAAGCAGATACATATGAGGAGAATATTGAGCAGGCATGGAAAATGGACATGGGTCAATGGGAAGAATCCGTAGGTGAGGATAAAGAATTCGATGATGAGAACAATCTCCATTATGGATGAAAATGACGAGGAACAAACATTTCTTATGGCTGCAAATGACAAACGGTTTGATGGATCTGACACTAGCCTATCAGTTGTAACAGCCGTTTAAGGACACGATGTCAAAAATATACATGTGCCTTAATAGTAAACAAAAGTATATTCTAAAATTTCATAAGAAACCTTAAATAAATGCAAATTTATCATTATTTCTGGAGTTACTTATTTAAAATAGCATTTGTGTTTTAGTCATAGATAACACGATTGTGAGAGTCCTGAAAATATCCTGAAATAGTCCTGACGAATTCTGAAAAAATTAGACAGATTTTTTAAATGACTTTAACCCATATCTGCTAAATATCACTAATTTATTTTTTTCTAACATGCTCAAAAAACGTAAATTTGTAATAACTTTTTGAAAAAAGTTCTGAAGTTTATGCAAACCTTGGAGAACATTTTAATAATTATTAGACATCTTTTATCAAGTTTGTACCATGCTACGTTGACCGAAACATTGCAAATAGTTGTTATTTACTTTGAGATATTTGTCGATAAAAAATTGCGAAAGTTATGCAAATGATTGTTTATATGGCAGAATAGGGTCACATATCCGCTGGTGGTTTTGCATAACTTTTTTTACCCAGAAAGATTTTTTTCACAATATTTTTATCTGGCTCGGCCGTGGCAACTTTCGCAATTTTTTTTCGACATAATATATCAAAGTAAATAACAACTATTTGCAATGTTCATCGTAGCAGGGTGCAAACTTGATAGAAGATGTCTAATTATTAAAATGTTCTCCAAGGTTTGCCTAAATTTTTTTCACAGTTATTACAAATTTACGTTTTTTGTTAATTTAACAATGTTCCGGGGGCGGAAAAGGGTGCAAATCTGGATTTGTTATTTTTTACCTTATTCAATGTTATCTCAAAATTTAAACTCAAACTTTCCATTATCGAAGTCCGTGGTGGCTGTTCTAGGCCTCGAACACACTTCACTAGGTATTGTGAGAGGGAAGCTACGCTCACTAATTACTAAGCTACCGTCACCGAACAACGAAGATAGAGATGAACATTAGTTTTTCTACAGCTTAAAAAAACCTGGGTATCAGTATATGTGTGAATATGTGTATACGTATAGATCTGTTGGTTAATAAAAACGTGAATACCTTTGTTCTATGTTCTGAAAAAAAAAGAAAAGAAAATATAATACATCGTTGATTAAATAACGTTACGTGTTAGTTTATTCAACTAAATTTATAGAATCTTTATGAGAAAAAAATTAGAATTTCTTTTAATTATTATTCACGCATTTGATGAATCCACAAAAAATACATATTGTTTACTACCTAAAGATATTATGAAATAAAATGGAAGTTGTTCAGAGAGTCTATAGGATAGAAAAAATTGAAATATTGAAATATTTCTTTTACAATGTCATTGTAAATCGACCTCAATTAAATTTTTCCCATATATACCTTAGTTGTAAAGAAAAAAATATATTTAGTTTCTAAAAATTTATAAGAAAAAAAATTAATTTAATTTGTTTAAGTGTCGTTTACTTGTTTAATCGAATTATAGAAAATGAATTGTAGAAATATTATCAAGAAAAAACGTCCCAGAGGTTTATGATGTTGAGAAAAATTGTCAATATTAAAATACTCTGTCAATATTATGTTTATTGAATTTTGATTCCAATTTTTTACTTAATGCTTTAGAATTTTCTCTATAACATATATTTTATTGAAACCTGTTTATTGAATCGTATACGAGAAAAGCAAATTTCTAATTTCTTTGTACGTCAGTTTTAGAGTAAAATATTTTAGAAGTTAGTTAGTAAGTATTAACGTTAGTAACTTACACCAGCTCTATAAATGCGAGGGCATAGTCGGTATGCTTACTCGACTACGACATGCGCCACTCTAAAATATAGCAAAATTCAAGGACAAATAGATGAAATGAAACGAACTTTGTATCAGTCAAGTGCATATGATTTCATGTTACGTTTTAATTCTTATTATGTGAAATATGTTTCCTCTGCAGTAGAAAAAATACTATTATTTGTATTTTTTGTATTTCTACCCATAAGCACTTTATGAAACATAAATATTTGAGTATGTTGATAATTTGTGAAACATAAGTGACTTTACTAATAAATCCGATTCTTTGATGTTGTCCTAGTTCTCTCGGAAAACAATGAATAAATCCATACAGAATGTAATAAACAAGTACGTCTACCAGTTGCTTGGAATATAAAAACATTTTTCGCTTTCATATTCTCGTCGTTTGTTGGAAAAGAAAATTTCCGGTGTATTATACGCGACGTTTTCTCAACTGAATTTTAAATTTCGAACTGAAATGAGAAGGCATTGTCCTGAATAAAGTTAATATTTCCGCAATAGTTCTTATCGTAATAATTAGTATATTTGTGGTTTGATTGTAGTTTTCCGTTTGGTGTTTATGAGCTGATGTTAATTAGTAAGTTACGCTCCATTCAACAACAAAGTTTTTAGTGGGAATTATGGATAACGAGGGACTCATTGAAAAGTGCCAAAATATTGTAAGTTTTTGCTTCTGACTCACATAACATTGAACATATTATTCAAGGTGAAATATACACATCTGAAATAAGTAAATTCAAATCTACGTGTTAGGGTTTAAGGGAATTTTAAAACGATCCTCCGAGAAAGGTTATAGTCCAGTTGTCAGAGACTAATTTTGATGAAAAGTTGGAATTAATTGTTACCTCGCTAATTTTTTCATGAAAGACTAGTTTTTTGGTAGTAGAAAGTGGCTCAAAAAAGTTTACCAAAATCTACCCCCGCGAACCCTTAAAACCCTTAAAAACAACTCTCTAAATTTTTCCCTTAGTAATATTTCAAGCGCGTCACACAGGCAAATGACGCAAATAAAGCATTTCTCGACCGCCGCTACATAATAAAGACAATTTGTACCCGTTAAGAACGAAAAAAAGGTAGCATTTTAAAGAGGAAGAATTCAGCTTTCCAACGGTATCTTACTTTTAATTTTTAAAATTTTTATTTCTTATAAATTGCACGTGAAAATTAAGCTTTATAATTTTTCCACTCTATATTAAAACATAAATATTAAATAAAATACTAATTTTAAAAAAATCTTGTAGATATAGCTTCTTTATACCTTAAACTTCAATCAGATTTATTTAAAAAATTTAAAAATTAAAAGTAAATATACCGTTGGAAAGCTGAATTCTTCCTCTTTAAAATGCTACCTTTTTTTTCATTTTTAATGGGTACAAATTGTCTTTATTTTGTAGCAGCGATCGAGAAATGCTTCATTTCCCTGTGCGACGGGCTTGAAATATTGATCGAACTGTAATAATTTCTTCATACTAAGAGAAAAATTGATTAAAAACCACTTTTATGTAAAATTTCTCGCTCTTTCACGTGGTGCGATCCGTTTTTTTTTATAATTATTATTCTTCGAAATATTAGCAAAAAACTGAATTTTTCCGTTTTAGAGGGTTGCTTTTAAGGGTTCATGGGGGTAGGTTTTGATAAACTTTTTTGAGCCACTTTCTACTAGCAAAAAAATAGCCTTTCATGCAAAAATTAGCGAATTAAAACCCCTTGCAACTGTTCTATTAATGATTTTGCTAAACGATATTGTTATTTGCTTATGGAAATTCTGTTTTAATAGAAGGAAGCAGTTTCACAAAATTGCTATTATTTAATATCCATTTGAATTTCGAGAAAATTTTTTTAAAAAACTTTATTCATAACTATTTCGCTTAATATATTCCCAAAGAACTACCCCGAGAGACTGATTTAATTAAGATAAATAAATTTTACTACCCCCAACTAAATGATTTATTCGTATCTGGCCGATTAAACATTTAGTTGGGGATACTAAAGTGCTTCTTTAAAAATGAAAACTAAATAATTATTATTGTCAAATAAATTCAAATACTCACGAGTAAAAAATATATTATTTTGAAAAATAAAAATTTATTTCTCATAATAAATAATAATAACAAAGGTTTCATTGATTTATTCGTTATTAACAAAATTTGTTTCATGTAAATGAATTTGCCTTTCAATTTATGCATAATAAAAAAATATTTCTTTCTTAACAAAACTCTCTAAATTTGTTGCTAGTAAATATGCCTACTAGTGGTTAATAAATATATGCTATTTGATTTAGTTGCAATATATAATTATTAGGTATTTCATGTTAATATACAGTGTGTCCCTGGGTTGACTGCCGGAGAGGAAAAATTGCCTTAATTTTAACGATTGAAACAATAACTGGGGATAAAAGTATTTTAATATTTCAAACAGAAAGATTCATATAATGGAAAGCAACACTTGCACGATATCCAAAAATATAAGAAATGTTAATTAAGACCAAACTAGCTTGGTTTTTGTTTAAGAGCAAAATACCAGATAAATTGCAAGATGCGGTCACATCTATATACGTTGACGGTAAAGCGCTTTTTGTTATTGTCTTGCTGTTTGGTTTAAGCAAATGTTATGTTGCTCATCATGAAGTATATAGTCAAAAAATAAACATGATGGATGGTCAGGAGGTGCGGGGAAGCCACATAGAAAATTAGCTTGTAGTATGCACTGGCAGTGTCGGGGAGAGGGGGGTGATTAAAATATTACTAGAAGTTAAAAAAAATAATTATTAATAAAGAAGCGCACATGGGATTGAACGACCCGGGTGAAGCACGTCTTATGAGATACACAGAGTGTTAGGAAATTGTAACTTTAAACAAGGATAGTACTAGTTAAAATATGAAAAAAGTTTCTACAGATATGTGCGCGAAACTGCTTCCTAAGGCAGCTAAGGCCCTTCGAAGGCGGAGCACTAGACTAAGTACCTACTTGTTTAATATTTCAGGAACCTTTAGTGTTACAAGAATGAAATGCGCCAAGCGTTATATAATATCAATAAAGGTTATTATTTCATGGTACTAACCAAAATGAAATTCAACCAGTGGCGTAAAGAAGAGAGATTGCATTGCTTTTTCATATAAAATATTCCATTCCATTCCATTTTTTTAATTTTAAAATTTTCAAATTTTGATACCGGAACATGGTTCCTTGATCAAAATTACCTCCTCTTTGTTAATAACATATCACCAATCGTTTTTTATAAAAATTGATATAAAATAGCTGCTGCAGGGTTACAAAATGACCCCTAATAATTGTTTTAAATTTATTTTTATTATAAAAAAACATTGAGTACTACGTTGTTTAACAAAGAGGACCTTTTGCTTTAATTTTGTTCAGATAACCGTATTTCAGTATCGTAACCTATTTTAATAGCCATTTTTGGGGCGAATGGTCACTTACTTTTCTGAATAATTTTGATCAATGGGCTCATTTAATGAGTTTTGTTTAGAAGTTGTTACTTCTTGTGGATAAAATATTACTTAAAATTAGGCGATATTGAAAATTTCAGATGAATCCGATAAGTGGTTCTGAAAATATACGACTTTCAAAGGGCGTAGTTGAAGCGCGGTGCAACTAACATCTTGACGTCAGACAATAGTAAACGAAACGGTCGCGTAACACATCAACGGTCATGCGTTCCGCTTGAGAACGTCGAATCTTTCTCAGTGTTCTGTGCATTAAATTGAATAATATATCTTTTATTGTTGTTTGTTGTGATTAAAAATGTGCAAAGCGAACTTTAACAAAGCAGACTCTTCGAATCTTCCAGAAGTGGACTTATTAATGATAATGCATTTTTTTGACAATCAAAAATGTGTGGTACATCAGGTCTCATTTTTATATTAACATTGTCCATTAATTTATAATACCTGTAGTTTTCCATGTCTTTTTCGAGCTAGAAAGAAAATAGTATTTTAGATTTTCTCATTGCTAGCCTTAAAGAATTTTATAAAAACTTGAATAAAAGGGGTATTAGTAACTCAAGGGATATGTTTTAATGACAGTGTATAAAACGACCACATGAAATTTGCAATTTTCCCCTACAATCAAAATTTAATAATTATTTCAAATATATTTGCGTTACACCCTGTATAATAGCAGCTCGGTGTTGAAATGTGAAGTAACGTATTTCTCACATATTTAAAAAAAAAATAGAGAAAGACAAAAATTGCTAGTATTTAAAATATATTTTACGTTTAAATTTCAAAAATACTGTATTTAATAATAAATAATTTAACACATAGTTACTTATATTGAAATAGTCTTCACAAAGTATGTTGATTTAGTAGTACGCCTTTTCTCTCTTTTCATAGTTTAGACAGTTTTTTAGACAGGTAAAAAATTTACAACTAAAAAAGAGAAAAAATATCAAAGACAGTTTTCTACATATTCTGACACCATCCTGCAATGATACAGTCGCCTAAGCATGCTGTGGCTTGTTTTGCAGAGTATCAACACAGGATAGGTGTATTATCTATATAGACATAATATATTACATATAGTTATCATCATATTGTCTTTTTTTTTCTTTTCTCTTTTTTCCTTTTCTTTGTTGGTTGGGACAGCCTGAAACTTAAATTTAAATTTAGAAGGTAGTGGTAGGTGTTTATACTGAATCATAAAATAAGGAAATCGTAGAGATGGCATATAATATTTTGATTTTATTAATATTAATTTCATAAAAACTATAATTCTACGAATTGCTATACCTACTTACCAGGTCCAAGTTCAATTTCTACTCAATTTTATGTGTTTGATAAAGAATATTTGTAACATTAAATCGGGACGGGTCATCAGTATTTTATATATTAGAGATGAATTTTCCACATAATATTTTGTATCAGCTTGGTTTTAAAAAAATAAATTGATTATAGCACATGTCAAGAATATAACGAAAATTATTTACAAATCTCGATATGACATTGATAGCATTTAGAAAAATAATTGATCCGATAAACACGATTTTCTAAATTAATTTCTGCAACAAATTGGAAATACATTTTAATAAAATTAATTAAAATGAGTTATTTTGAGAGCTTTGGGTTACAAATGAAAGTCGAAAAATATTTTATTGATTAACACAGATTTAATTAAATTTTAACAAGACTTTGATTGCTTATAGTGCTTTCGATAGGAATTTAATTTAATAAGTGATTTAAAAAACTGATGTAGGCTGTCGTGACCACAGATACTAAAGTTGTGCTAAATACTTTAAGCCAATGGTTTTAATTAAATTATTACATAAAATGCATACCTCATATTAAGTATAGTAGCAAAAATTATTAGATTCCAAATATACTTCTATTTACGTAGTATCATCTAAAATATAATATTTAATAGCGCTCTATCAGAATGTGTTACTAAATTTAAGTGCGTTTTATTTGCAGATGACTTCAAAATTTTATTTAATAATAATAATATTTACTAGGCAGAACTACACTGATTTGTAAAATGATCTTGATCTAACAACAAAATGGTTCAGTGACTGGTCTAAACAGAGAAAAATGCAAATAGTATGTTAAAGTATGACAATTATTCGTCGAATAAATTTGATATACAGTATAATGGACATGTAAGGAATAATTCATTATCTCATAGGCATATTAATTGTTTTAAAAATTATTCAGAAATTGTTCGATTTTTTTATATATAAAAAAACACCACAGAAATTATACAACCCCCAATTCCAAAAGCCAGAGGCTTGTGCGGAAGGGGGTTAAATGCGAATCTCTTGATATACAGAGTGGATCATTAATAATAGGCCATAGTTCAGGGGTAGATTCTTTCTGCCAAAGTATAAGGATATAACCAAATATATTTTAGTAAAATGTTGCTGTGGAAACAAATACAGGGTGTCAAAGTTAAAATAATTTTTTCGTTTTTTTGCAATAACTCAACAGATCTCTTGACTGATCTTCGCCAAATTTGATAGAGGAACTTTTTTATTCTAAGAAACAATAATTTATGTATTACATCACGGTAGATCATAGGGGGCGTCGCAAGACCTGTATTTTATGATGATTTTTTTTTCATATTATTTTTTTATTTTGATGAAACTTGTGGTACTTCTGACCAGAAAATATGATGAGGGCGTCATATCCACGTATAAAAGGTATACTTGGTAGAACTTGATAACTCCAACCGTTTTCGAGGAAATTGCCGTTAAACATTTCAATAGTTTGTTGAAAGACAAATTCAAATTTAATGAAACAAAGTGTATTTATTGAAAAATGTGCTTTGGTCACGTTTTAGTTCTGTCATTTACGTTATTTAATCATTTTATTTTGGTCTTGTGTTCCTCGAGCTAATTTCTTTAACTGGAGAAATGCCCGTTACTGGGAAGTAGAAAATCCTCATGCCGTTAAAGAAAGGCATTTTCAGCTTTTTCCTTCAAATTTAATTGAACAGTCTTATCTGTTTTTTCTACAAAATACTCTTGCTGATATATTACATGCTTTTATGCTAGACATACGGAATAGAATGTGGTTCATGGAAGATGGAGCTCCCCTTTATTCCTTCATTGAAGTCAGGAATTATCTTGATAAGACGTTCCCACGCAGATGAATCGGTGGAAGAAGTGAGTTTCCTTGGCCACCAAGGAGTCCTGATTATAATCCTTTGAATTATTATGTGTGGGGACATATGAAATCCTTAGTCTATGTAAATACTATCAACTCAAGAGAAGAACTGTGGGACAAAATACAAAACGCAGCGAATTTTATTAGAGGACAGGAAAATGTATTTTTCAATGTAAGAAAATCTTTTATGAACAATAATAATAATAATGTTTATTTATCAATCAATAATATTTACAAAAGTGAACAAAACAATACAAGGTAAATAGGACAGCAAATTACAAAGTAGAGAAGTAAGAAAAATTCATAGGGATTAAGATAAATATACTAAAGGGTTTCCCACTAAGTACAAAGTATTTGTTGCGGTATGACGATAAGTTTATTCATCGGATTCATTTACAGCAAACTCCTGTGAATACGTATATCCCCAAAATTTATTAGTTAACGTTACTCCTATACTAAATTGCGTTATTTTAATCTGTAATCTTATTACCCTTAGATACATAATTCCGCTAATCATAATTTTTTAAAAAGAAGAAAAAACTAATTGCAGATACATGCATAAATAATATATATTATTATATTATCAGTAAGAGAGAGAAGGTTATGATGAATACATAGATAAGACCTATGGATTAAAGAAGGAAAAGGAAAAAACAGGTGTTAAAGTATATCGCAATTCGTAAACAGGTAAGTAGATATTACAGTTACACTTGGATAGTTCAAAAGAAAGAGGAATAAAGAAATAATAGAGAAAGAAAAGAAATAAAATAAAATAAAACATTACTTTATATCTATCTCACTACAATGTTGTTGATTCAATTATTTGATGTATGGGCATCCGCTGGATGTTTTTTAGCCATTTTTTAAATTTGTTGTTGGATAAGTTCTTTCTTTTTTGTATATAAATTTGTGAATCCACTTTTCCACAATATTTAGGTTATTCAAATAACTGTTACTGACTCCTCCCCAGCCAATTATTCCATAAGATAAGTGTGACTGCACTAATGAATAATACAGCATATTTAGTTTGTTTATATTTACATATTCCCTTAGAGTGTTAAATGTAGATAAGACACTTCTTATCTTTTTTACTATATTATTTATTTGAAAGTCCCAATTTAGGTGCTTATCAACTACTATTCCAACTATTCCAACTATTCCAAGGTATTTAACTGATTCGGCTTCCTCAATTAACATTATATTATTATCTCCAGAGTCAATGGCAAGTGGACCCAGATTTGGTAAGTGGATTTGATACGACGTGAAGGGAAGATACTTAGTTTTGTTGCAATTTATGGTGAGAACGTTTGTGTCAAACCATTTTTTAATTGTTGTAAAGTCATTTTCTGCCTTTGTCCATGTATCTTCTGTATATATAATCACCCCCGCAGATGGAAGTTTTAAATCATTTATATATATATATATATATATGAAAAATACTAGGTTCTCGGGTTGAACCGCGTCTGAGATTGTTAATGTCTCGACGTTTCGGCTCCCGTTTTGGAGCCATTTTCAAGAGAAAAAGTGAGTTAAGTAAAAATTGTCAAAGAAAATAATGCTAGGAGTTCGTGGAACTGGTTCGATTCCGGGGTCTCAATCTGCCTACTCCCCAGATCTCACCGCGATCCGTCTCTAAGGCCTCAACCTGCCTACTCCTTAGAGCGAACTCGCTGGCAGTATCGGACGAAGTGTTATTTATACGAAAGCTGTCTGTGGGTGGGAGAGTGGTGGGGGGTTGAGGGTCTGTTGATGGAGGCATCAGAGCAGAACGGCTGCTATCAGGATTATGAGGTGTGGATGAATATTGTGGGGCTAGCCTGGAGATCAATGATTTCCAAGCGACTGGAAGACGATGACCGTCATCCCTTTTGTTTAGACAATTGGGACGTTTTTCAATCTCAATTGCTTCGCGGATGATTCGCGGTTTTTGGAAAAATGATGGTGCTATGGTTTTGATGTTATCGAAGTCTATATTATGGCCTGTTAGAAGGCGGTGTTGGGCAAGTGATGATGTGGGATCGGATTTTCTAACTGCAAGACGATGTTCATATATTCTATTGTTAATCCGTCTGTTGGTTTGTCCAATGTAGGTTTGGGGACAGTTTGAGCAAGGTATTTCGTATACACCGTGGGAATCATTAGGTATTTGGTCTTTTGGGGTTCTGATTAAATTGGAAATTGTTTGGTGTGTTGTGAATATGGTTTTTATGTTATTGGATTTCAGGATTTTTGAAATTTTGTCTGTGACACCTTTGATGTAAGGTAGGAAAGCTTTTTGCTGAGGAGGAGTTTCTGTCTGATCAGTTTGGGAAGGATTTTGTGCTTTGTGTATGGATCGCGTTATATGTCCTTTGTCGTAACCGTTTTGTAGAAGTGCTTCTTGTAATGTTTGTAGTTCGGATTGTCTGTTGTGATTGTCTGTTAGTCTGAGGGATCTGGTTACAAGAGTGTTGACAACGGAATTTATTTGTGATGGATGGTGGTGTGATTTTGAGTTAAGGTAACGGTTGGTGTGGGTTGGTTTTCTATACACAGAGTAGGAGAGTTGATTGTTGTTTTGTTTTGTAATGAGGACGTCTAGGAAAGGGAGTGAACAATTGTTTTCGATTTCAATAGTGAACTGGATCTGAGGGTGTATATGATTAATGTGAGACAGAAAGTTGTTTAGAGAATCTCTACCATGTGGCCAGATAACGAAGATGTCATCTACGTATCTTAGCCAGCAAGTAGGCTTCCCTACCCCAAAAGACCAAATACCTAATGATTCCCACGGTGTATACGAAATACCTTGCTCAAACTGTCCCCAAACCTACATTGGACAAACCAACAGACGGATTAACAATAGAATATATGAACATCGTCTTGCAGTTAGAAAATCCGATCCACATCATCACTTGCCCAACACCGCCTTCTAACAGGCCATAATATAGACTTCGATAACACCAAAACCATAGCACCATCATTTTTCCAAAAACCGCGAATCATCCGCGAAGCAATTGAGATTGAAAAACGTCCCAATTGTCTAAACAAAAGGGATGACGGTCATCGTCTTCCAGTCGCTTGGAAATCATTGATCTCCAGGCTAGCCCCACAATATTCATCCACACCTCATAATCCTGATAGCAGCCGTTCCGCTCTGATGCCTCCATCAACAGACCCTCAACCCCCCACCACTCTCCCACCCACAGACAGCTTTCGTATAAATAACACTTCGTCCGATACTGCCAGCGAGTTCGCTCTAAGGAGTAGGCAGGTTGAGGCCTTAGAGACGGATCGCGGTGAGATCTGGGGAGTAGGCAGATTGAGACCCCGGAATCGAACCAGTTCCACGAACTCCTAGCATTATTTTCTTTGACAATTTTTACTTGACTCACTTTTTCTCTTGAAAATGGCTCCAAAACGGGAGCCGAAACGTCGAGACATTAACAATCTCAGACGCGGTTCAACTCGAGAACCTAGTATTTTTCATACCAACGACCGCGGAAGCTTCTCGGAACATATATATATATATATATATATATATATATATATATATATATGAAGTGTTATTGTATTTCCAGGTGCTCCCCCGCGTCGATGGTCGACTCCTCCAGGAGTCACGGTTGTCTAAACGACATTTTGGCAGAATCTCATCTGCCATCTTCAGGTTCTCACTGAAAGCTGTCT
Source organism: Leptura quadrifasciata (assembly GCA_963675555.1). NCBI lineage: Eukaryota > Metazoa > Arthropoda > Insecta > Coleoptera > Cerambycidae > Leptura > Leptura quadrifasciata. Next base: position 51,995,019 of record OY776678.1, read on the forward strand.
ACTTCTGCTCCTCGTTACTCGAACTGAACGTTGCCGAAACATCGCTTAGACAACCGTGACTCCTGGAGGAGTCGACCGACGCGGGAGAGCACCCGGAAGTACAATAACAATTTATATATATTGAACAAGATTGGTCCCAGAACTGTTCCCTGTGGGACATAGAATAGAATAGAATTAGAAAAGGCATATAAGTAGCTGGAGACCATAACGAACATTTACTCTAAGTTGCAGCAATGGGGTTTCTGCAAAGAGGGAAAGTTTATAATGTCATTAAGTCAACTTTTACGTTACTTTTTGGTCTTCTAATAAGATTAGATCCTTATTTTATACAATCTTTTGATTTATGTATTTATCTCAATAGCGTGAAAATAATCCATTAGTTCATAAGAAAGTGAGAAAGAGATTACGCTGTTATTACGATTTTGTTTTCCCTTACGTTTTGTACTTTTCCAATAAATACACCTTGTTTCATTAAATTTGAATTTGTCTTTCAAAAGATTATTGAATTGTTTAACGGCACTTTCCTCGAAAACGGTTGGAGTTATCAGGTTCTACAAGTGTACTTTTTATACGTGGAAAGGACGGCCTCATCAGATTTCCTGGTCAGAAGTACCACAGCGTTTCGTCAAAAAAAAATTAAAAAAATTCATCATCAGATACAGGTCCTACGGCGCCCTCTATGATCTAACGTGATGTAATTCATAAATTATTGTTTCTTAGATTAAAAAAAAAAATAGCAAATTTGACGAAGAACATATGAATGCAGTACGAAAAGAGGAGAAAACATCGTCCCTAGCACAGCATCTAAAATCCACAGGACACAAAATAGACTTCGACAACACCAGAAGAGTAGCTAATATCGAGCATTAAGGTCAAGGATTACCAGAGAGGCCATAGAGATCGAAAAAAGACCACAAAATCTTAATAAACGAGATGATACGCAGAGATTGCCCAGTTCCTTGAAGCCCGCTCTTGTGCGAAAATACGTAACCGATGACGCACGACGATCCACCGTGGACGAACCAATCACGAGGAGGCATGTTCAAGTATTGGCAAATAGTGAAGAAGAACAGCAACCTGCCCGAAATGGACCTATCACGAGGAGTCAGAGCCGAGCGCGGACCAATCAAGGAGAACCACGGCATCCTGCGGCACCGATTGGACACGAGGATGCCCGACCGCCGGCGAGATGTCACGTGGAGCGTGACGTTTCAGCCAGGCCACTTGTCGGGTTGTCTCAGGCGCCCGTTACGCCTACTACGGGTGGTGGGAGACCGATAACACGTAGCCAAACGCGCAGGCGCGCCCTAGACTGGAGTATATATAAGGAGCCGCCCAAAGCGGGGAACGTCAGTTCAGTTCGAGCAACGAGAAGCAGCAGTAGGCAGCTTTCAGTGAGAACCTGAAGATGGCAGATGAGATTCTGCCGAAACGTCGTTTAGACAACCGTGACTCCTGGAGGAGTCGATCATCGACGCGGGAGAGCACCCGGAAGTACAACAACACTTCATATATATATACATATATATAAATATGAAATATATGTAGGGAGTCGGTTCAGGGCGCAGTGAATAAATTGAAAGTCACCAAGTATGAAGAAAAAAGTATAATCGTGGTATTTAGTGATATACAATAATTGTGACAGGAAAACTTAAAACTAATTAAATTCTAAAATCAGTGACAAATGGTACCAATTTATATTTCTAATAAAATATTGAAAATGAGCTCTTTATTTTATTAATTTCGAAGTAACTTTGCAAACTTTACCTTTTAAATGTCGCTGTAGCGAGGCACCCTATATATTTCAAAATATTTTTAAAATGTGCGCCTTTTGACACTATACCACATCCATAAAAATATAATTTTCCAAAATCTTCTAACTAATAAGGCCGATATTGGACTTTGACGCACTATTGGGACACCCTGTAGATATCTAAAATGTTGCATTTTTTGTTATTCAAAGAATCAGTAAGTTAATTATTTAGTTGTTAGTTAATGATATAATAATATATTTAAAATATTCACACCACTCCCTTTAGAAAGAAGGAAAGATATGCACATATAAATTGAAAGTGGAATTTTGTAGGAATAAATCAATGTTACGGAAGAAAAAGGAAAAACCAATTTAATCGTATTTTAATATCTTTACTATTAATGCCGTTTTCCCTTTTATTTATGTGAAACATTTCTAATAAGAGTGTCTTTTTTGTAATTTCTCTTTTTATGCTAACATTCTTACATTTCTCGAGTTCCACTTATATTGAAAAAAGGTCGCAGTTTTATTTACGCCTTTTATTCCTAAACACGGTACGTGGCACCCTTAAAAAGTGTTCAGATATTCGAGATTAGCCCTAGTTTCCTAATATACTTTAAGAAAGAAATTTTGTTTTATTTCGTATGTTCCGTTTTATTATCGTCAATATTAATAAAACTTAGAAGGTTATATCTTTCATATTTTTGTGTTATTTAAATATAGTTATTTGAAGAAGGCGTTTACTTTAATGAGTTCTATGTACAGTCAAAAAGTATCAACTTAGGAGTTCCCCTGTCTTTTCCAAACTTCTATAAATCTAAAAAAAAGATACTTCTCAATTTTAAAAACAAATATCAAACACGAGATAGCATATTGGACATAGCTACTTTTTTATTCCAATTATTAGAAGTTATTTAACAGCTCGCTGTGGGAAAGATTATTTTTAATAAAAGAAACGTACATAAGATAGCGCTTTTCTTACCGTTTATCCCGTTGAATTTAGTTACTATACGTTACACTATTTTAGCATTTTAAGTAATTTTTTTCCAAACTTACTACATGCTTATATTTACAACCTAGTCCGCTAAAGATACACCGTTAATATTTATACACCCTCCACCCTATTATTGAAGGTGGCAAAAAAAAAAATGTGATTTAGTGAGTATACAAGAACGAAACATCTGAAATTTTTTTTTTGCGTTAGCTACCCCCTCTAATGGGGGTACCCATTGCCACCCCCACCTTATTATTAAAGGGAGTATGAAATTAAATTGGGATTTGAACCAAGAGTCTCTAAAATTTATTTTGGCATTAGATACGCCCTCTACCACCCTCATTTCCACCCCCACAATATTGTTTAAGGGAATAAAACATTAAATTGGGGTTTAGGGTGTATACGATAACCAAGGTCTTCTAATTTTTTTTTACATTAGCCACCCCCTCTAGCACCCTCACTCTATTATTAAAGGAAATACATTATTACATTGGGATTTAGTGTGCATAAGACCTGGGTACAAAATCTGGATGTGGAAATAGTGATTCCTTGGGCAGCAGTTTTTACTTTTGTTGTATACGGTAATAATACTGCGGCTTCGTTACAAATATGTGCAATTTATTACCCTTGCATACACATCTGTCTTACATACGTCTATCAAAAAACCTACGCACCCTCTCCCATATCTAATTGTAACAGTAAATAGTGTATTCCCTAATAACTTAATAAAAAAAATATGGTGTGAACAGGACTAGTAATGATTGTTTACAATCTGTGTAGATCCTGATAATATTGCCCGTAGTTTGTCTACGGACAATCTCTTTTGCGGTTATAGTTATGCCCGCCAGTTCCGTTTGTACTACGCTGGCACGCCCATCCACAGCCAATTTATATTGGATTTGCAGACTACTGGAGTACATTCCACATCCTACCCCATCCTTCTTTTTTATCCGTATGTGAAGATGTTGATCATACCTTCGTCAGCAGCCTCGTTCTCACTATTCGTCTATATTATGTAGGGTGTGTCAAAAACAAACCGGGAAGAAATGCCATCTGCCACAGCCTACATTTGGTTGCATGCCAATGGATTTGAGGCGTACCATTGTTGGTAGAGCCGCTTCTCCTAGATATATATCTATTGGTGGCAGACACAGCATTACCTCCATAGCTCTCGCATAGCTCCGGTTATCTTAGGCAGGCAACTCTCTGCACTTGGCTGAGCTTGACTTGTAGTCTGTTTGCTCTTAGGGCACCAAGCCATAGTTCCATAGGTTATCATTGGTCTTATGACGGCAGTGTATATCCACATGACTACTTTGGGTTTCATTCCCCAGGTTTTCTCCACGGTTCTGCAAACTGCTCATAAGAAATGTAAGCCTTCTTTAGTCTTCTATCTATGTGAAATTCCTTGATAGGTTGGCATTGAAGGTTATCCCAAGGTATTTATGTATCGTTCACATAGCTTCTCCATCGTCTTGAGCAGGAACGAGGTTAAGCTAATAGGGGGTCATCGAGTACTTAATGAAAATAACGCTAAAAATTGCCACCATTTCTTATATGAGGCATTTAAAATGTAATAAAATTAAAAAAAAAATTTACGCTTTCCTGTGTAAAACGAGGCTTCGTAATAGTTATGTTCAATTGAGATATTATTTGTTGTTTACAAAAAGTGAACTGTTGGCAGTGGTATGTGTTGTAGTTGCTACATCCACCACATCTAGTGGTATTTTCTTATATTTTATATTCAACAATTTCGTGCTTTTTCCTATTTAAAATTCCAAAATGAGTTGGTTTTGAAGCACATATTGACGAAATTAAGAAAAATATGGGAAATAAATTATATTATATTGTAAGTTAATAAAAAATAAAAACTATCTTCAGAGCTATTCGAAAAAAATTGCTTTCGCTCCTTTTCAACTCATGCAACAAATTATGCACAAGGATTATCGACTTATGAGAGATATTTTAAAATGACAATAATTAACCGCATACAAAGACCCAGCCGGACGAGAATGTTTCAGCAGATTGAATTTTTATTTGTCTAATTTGATTTGGTTTGTAATTATCATTTGTAATCAGAAAGACTGAGCCGATCCAAGTACTTAAAAAGAGACAAAAAATCAATTAAAAAATGTACATCTTTCGTACGTTCTTCAAGCCAAGAGAAATGTAATAAAGCTTATATAAAAGAGGCTCAAAATATGAAAAAATCGTAATTGATAGTGGTTGACATAGAGTAGAAGAATTGTTATAACTCTGTGCCGATGAATGAAATATTCATTTATTCAAAACAATTATGGCGTTAATGTAAAAGGATTATTTACATATTCTTTCAAAAATATAGTTAATTCAATATCGAGCAACAACTGTTTCATTTATTATGCTAAGAGACGAAACAATATTATCAAACAATTATATATCACCCCGCACGTGTATTTTGCCTGAATACTGAATATTTCATCACATCTAAAAATAGAACGAATATGAAAAAATATAATATACCTATGTCAAGATCAAACGTTTACACCAGAAACAATTCTGAATGACTGCATTCGAACAAGATAACACGTAGTCTAACAGGCAGAAGTATAAATGTCAAAAAAATACTTTATTAGAAATTTTGCCGTGGGACGATTTATATTATTTTGACTAAAAATGGAAAGGGCGATGATTAAATAAAATACAAATTCTTTTTTTATTTAATCAACTGTGCAAATATGAATTTCAAAAGATCTCTAGCTACTTTCTTTTCTTTTATCAACACAATATTTTTCAGCACGAAGGACTACACGATGCCGTCAGAGATGGCTGTTTGCAGGCTGTTTGTAATTTTTTAGAAAATAACGTCAACGTCAATGAAAAAGATAGCAGCGGAAATACACCTTTATTGTTAGCAGTGTGCATAAAGCAAGAAGAGATTTATAACAGCATTGTAGAACGTTTAATTGAAAATGGAGCAGATGTCAACGCTTATAACAAAGGTAATTAACTACCAGTGGCGTAACATTAAAATGGTAATTTAAAAATTGTTGTATTGTAATTTGATATATGACGCACAGTTACACTCAATTGCTCGTATGTTAATCATATTATTGATTAATAAAGTGTGCTTCCGATGTACTTAAATAACAGGAAGGTATAAGCTCCATTTTTTCTTTTAAATATTTCATCGACAGCTTTGGTCATTAGCCACTTTTGGTTTTAGTATGATTAAGTTTTTGAGTGTTAATTAGACTTTTATGATTTTAAATTCACATAGACATTAAATTACTCTTTTCAGTATATTAGGTTTATCTCCAAGACAAATTTTTAACTGATTCTGGATATTGTGTGCCTGTCGCAATGTATTGTGGAAGTTCACTGAAAAATTGTGGTGGTGATGTTATTTATATAAAAGACTTATATTAACAAAATAACATTTATTTTTTAATTAACTAATTAATTAATTTTAATTTACTTTTAACTTAATTGTTTAATTAATTTTGTAGGAAAACATAATAAATTTAATAGTATAATCATCTGTTGAGACATCAACATACATTTTTTAATGCCATCTACAACTTAAACAATATCTTATATTTCAATTTCATTTCAAATTCTTAATATATTGAACCTCTATTTCAAGTACCTTCGAGAATTAATAATTGTTTGGAAAACATTTAAACGAATAGATGAATGTATTTACAAATAATGGTATTAGTGATCATAATGTAGAACTACTTACTTTGAATATTGATAATGATATAAATTCCGACACTTATATAACACATTTAATGATTACTTTAACAATATTCCTAAACTTTCAGTAAGGGATTTGAGATATCAATATAAAGAACCGCAAATAAATATATGTTATATCAGCATTCCGCATGTACATATTTAATTATTGTTAAGTCCATAATCAGTAAATTCTCACAATATAATACCGTCACTGATAAAATTATAAATCTGTATCATATTCTTTTTCCTGATATTTCAATTGCTTAAAGACATGTACCAGTTTTATGTTACTGTGAGAACTGCAAACAGAATTGAAATTTAGGCTAATCAACATTATTATCAATCCAGCATTTTAAATGTTATAACACATACGCTATTCAGTCTGCATTATTTTTTTGAACTAAATGTTCTTCATACGAGATTCACAAGTATTTTTAGTAAAGTTAATTTCTACTGTTTCAAAACTCATAAGCAATATCTCACGTCTTTAATACAAGATCTTCAGCGCATTAAACAACTTCCTAGTGAATCTCCCTTAACCTTCTTCTCCCGACTTCAGACCCACAATGCCAAGATGCATGCCTCAGTGCAGAAAACCAATTTAACACCCGCACAAAAAGACGCTCAATCTCAGCTAATTGAGACTATGACTCAAAAATGCCGTTATTCAAGTCTAATAAAAAGATTTTAATAACAGAATCAAAACTTATTTCATTTAATGTAGGCGATCCTCATAAAATTCGAGACTCGATCGAGACTATCGACAATACTCTAGGAATTTACTAACACGAAGAAGTCTGCATCGAAATTTCAAACGACAAATGGACACTTTTAGTTTACAAAGACATCGAACCGATTAAATCAATTCTTGACCTTAACATTAATATTTTAAATGACATGATAACCACATTCGAAACCAACAACCCTCGTATGACATCATTTTGATCAGAAGTTAGAAAACACATTAGTCTCTTAACCAAAATTTCACAATCTCTAGAATTAAAAGTCGAAGAAATATTCGCGGGCACAAAACGATACTTTTTGAAAAGCTATCACAACTTAGACGCCTGTGACGGTGAATATTACACAAACTGTATTAACAAACTTATGGGTGACGAACATCGACAAGAAAATTTATTAAAAACCGAATTTCAGTCACAACCTCTGTAATAAAAAGTTTCAATTCAACCGTTCAGAAACTAAAAATAGATGAGGAAACCTTTAATTTACGGAAATTAAGGAAATAGAAAGTTCAATCTACGACATATCAAATGATTTAGCGTACACTGAATCAAAATTACGAGTACTTGAGTTATGTGAATCCCTAATTGAGAGTTACATGTTTCTAGAAAATAGTTAGATAGTATTTTAAATTCAATAACATTCGCTCGATTAAAAACTCTGCATAGTTCAATAATCACCCCGAAAGACCTGGTCGCTTCCCTTCGGGAAATATGTCAGTCCTTACATAAAAATAATTTGCATAACCCCATAAATTTCAAAAATAGCTCAATATTTCGATATCATAGAACTCAAGGCTTTTCAAGCCGGAACTAGAATAATATTTTTTTTTAAATTCCATTATCAGTGCCAGAAAAATACACCCTTTACCACCTTTATCCCAGTCCTATATTGGATAATCGAACAGGACTTCATCACATCCTCTCAACAACGTATAAGTATATAGCCAAAGACGATGATTCATTGTTATTTGTACCTCTTCCGGACGTCGACAACTGTAAACCATTGAACTGAGTACAAGACCATGTTCAAATGTGCTTCCATACCCCATAGACAGTGACGCGATATGTGAAGTCCAAATATTAAGACAGTTAAGTATAGTACTTCAGAGTTGCCAGTTAAATTTATTGTTCGCCAAAATCTATAGCATTCAAAAACTTAGGAACAACAATTGGCTAATATCAGTTTCAGATAGTTTACCAGTGATCGTGAAATGTAACAATAGAGACGTTATCACGAAGATAATTTACATAAACTCTATACTAACTTTACACCCGGAGTGCAACGCGTTCATAGGCAGCACCCTAGTGCACGCATACTCTCACCAACAGGACAACATCACCTACAGCAATCGCGCAGTACGTATACCGTATGATTGTTGTAACCACCTACCTGAAAAAACATAAACTCCCAAAGTTAAAACCCCTTAAGGTAGATAATCTTAACACGAACGATTTAAACATGGCAAAAAATAAACTAGATCGGTAGTCTGATCTAGATAAATTAATCAATGAACCATTTCTAACTAAAAATATATCCTGGTTCACATACTTAACCATTGCTTTAATTGTAACGCTTATTATTCTTTATTAACCTGCAAATACAAGAAGAGAGGACGAGACAAACATTGGGATATATTCATCAAACGATCAACCTGCACAACCACCAAGATCCAGACTACTACGCGGATATGGACATCCACTACCCAAAAGGAGACCCAGTGTAAATATACGAGAACTCTCTGAAGACATTGAGTTAAACTCTTGTTATAGTAAAAGTTATGCTTAAAAGTTGATCCATAGCATCAACTTTTTTATAAGAAAAGAAGCTGTTATATAAGCATTCCGCATGTGCATATTTAATTACTGTTAAGTCCATAATCAGTAAATTATCACAATGTAATATAATACCATCACTGATAAAATTATATCATCGTTATAAAAGGTGAGTAATACCTCCAGCGTTAGTAGAAAAAAGCGTGTTATTCAAGCAAACCCGAAAGAACAGCTAGATATACTGCTTCATTTCGAAGGTAAGCCCATCCATATTTAATCCCGAATAGAGTCTTTTGGAACACTGTTGTTATTTTTTAGAAAATTCTGAATGTAGAATATATAATGCAGTCGATGAATTAGGTAAAAATCATTTCAAAGTCCAACGTACGTTAAAAAATAATAACTACAGACCATATAAAATTTTATCCGTACAAGTTTTAACAGATGTTCATTAAAGGAAGAGGCTGGACTTTTGCCACCAGATGATTCAAAAGTTGGATGAAGATCCCGATTATTTTTCTAAAATATTATGGACTGATGAATCATCCTTTTCAACGGCAGGAGTTTTTAATAGGAAAAATCGAAGGTCGTGGGAAAACAAGCACAACAGAAAAAGATTGGTAAAACAAATAATAAAATCAAGAAGAAAAACTGTTAGCGTTTGGTGCGGAATTTTCAGAAACAAAATTGTTGGGCCTATATTTTATGACCATACTTTAACTGGAGTTACCTATCTGGTAATAATTATCCCAGAAGCACAAAATATTCTTTTGCAGAACTCGATTATATGATTTGAATGCAGGATGGGGCAACTGCGCATAGTGTCCTACCCATTCGAGATTATTTGAATAGTGTATTCCCAATATGGATAGGGAATAAAACTTTTTTTTCTATAGGCAATAATAACGATAATAAGGGGAGGGTAATTTATTATGAATAGCCCTGTACACCACACTAGACGTTTTATACGAAATATGGCTCATATTTTTATTTTATACAACATAATATCTAACGTTTTTAATTTCTAAAGAGTTTATTTAAATATGAAACAGTTCGTAACCAAACAACAGTAAGTACACCTTAAAAATAATTTTTGCAACCAACAATCATTTTTAATTAACCCTCATAATTTACAGTGTTGAAAGGAAACTATAGTCGTTTTAAATACTCTGGGGATTTTCATTAACCCTTAGCCTTGAAATAAAAAGCCACAGTGGAAGTTTACGCTCGATTTTCGCCAGCACAATGCGGCGAAACATAAAGGAAATCACCGTGCTTAGAGGTATTCACATATATCTTAGTAGAAATCGCTTAACTTTGTTTTATGGGAAACTAATTCTTTACACTTAATTGAAAGTGAATGAGCTATTGGATAATAAATTAATTATGTTACGATATAAGATACACTTGAATAGATTGAAAAATATCTGGGGTAAATTCAACGCATGCGCCTGTTTGGAGATTTGACTATAGAATATCTAATATGGCAATAAGCATTTTGTGACAATATCTAAAATTATTTGAATCTTTAATATCATCAGTTCTAAAAAGCGATTGAGCACTTTAATAACGGATCCGGCAGAATGAAGTATCCATTTTCAAAGTTAATTTATGTCATAATATAATGAGATATAAATTTAAATTATTTCGCGATAAATGAATATTTAAGACAGTAGTTGTCAAAGCGTTTGGGAGAAATGTCAGTTTAGCTGTGAATATTGGTTGGTCAAATATTCGATGTTATTTCGCCGTTGAAGCTTTGAAAAATAACTATTCTGTTGTAATCACCCAGCTTTTATTCCGTCGTCACTTCAATTTATATCCACGAGATTTAGTTACCAGTCGAATAACACTTTAAAAGTGGGTACACAAGATTCGCACTACTGCTTCATATGCCAAAGAAAAACCAAAAGGAAGAACTCGTTCCGTACGCACACTTGAAAATACTGAAAGTGTAAGAGCAGCTGTGCTACGAAGTCCTAAGTGATCTGCATTAGCACTCAGTATTTCGAACAATAATCGCCGCAACTGAAAGACTTAAACTTCCATTCCTACAAAATTCAAGCCGTACAAAAACTTCTGCCGGATTTTGGAGCACGTTTCGAAGAAATATTTGCTGAAACTCGAATATTGTTGATTGCTTGCTGATGTCAGATGAAGTCATTTTCATCTTCCGGATATGTTAACAAACAGAACTTTTGCTACAGGTTGCAGAAAATTCTCTGCAGTTGCACGAAGTACCGCTTTATAGCAAAAAGGTTACGGTGTGTTGTGCAGTATCCGCCTTTGGAATTTTTGGACCGTTTTTCTTTGAGGAAAATGACTTCACGGTTACTATTACATCACAACATTATCAGCAGGTATTGCCTAACATTGAACAAAACAACTTCGTAGTGTTGGTGTAGATATTCGAAGCGTATGGTTTCAAACAGACTTCCCACACTGTTAGGAATTTTATGACAATTTTGCGAAGACTTTTTCCTGATCATATCATCTCGAAATTTGGAGACATCAACTGGCAGGCAAAGTCACCGGATCTCTCAGCTTGTGATTTTTTTATGGGACTACTTAAAGTCAAAAGCGGTTTCTAATCGACCACAAACTTTGGAACAACTAAAATATAATTTGGACAGAGATTAACGTAATCCCAATTGAAATGTTGGAGCGGGTGATTAAAAACTTTTGTGCTAGCTTCAAGAGTGTCAGCAGCGTGATGTAATATTTAAAAAATAAAATTTTCGTGTTTCCTCAAGAACCTTGTATTTAAGTTTTGAATAAAAAATTTGCTGTTAATAAAAACCACTCAATTTTAAATGAATACTTCATGCTGCCGGATCCGGTTATTGAATTGGTCTTTACAGCATCAAACAATACTACATTTGATACAGTCATCACTGATGTGGTGTTGTCTTGGAATGATTAAAGCCAGTCAGTCATAATATACCTAGTACAAAAAGCAATTAATATTTAAGGTAAAAGTGGTCGAGGAGTATATCTATGAAAATTTGGCGAAAATGTTATTTAAATAAACACAAAACCGGTAGATTAGTCGTCGATTCCCATGCATCTACAAATTCACATGAAGTCGCTGATTCAAGGAACAAGACTGATACATGTTTTTTATTTAAAAATTTGGTGGTCTAGTACGATCAAAATGTAATCATAATTTGTCTACTAAGAGTTTCTCCGTAGCACTAAAATTGTTTAATTCTAGGGTAAAAGAAACTGGTGCTGTAAAAATTACACGGCGGTTTAACGTGAAAACCAATGTACCAGATTATGCAGAGCTTGTGTTCAAATAAAATGAATGCATAAATAGTGAAATTGCGTTATTGAAAAGAGTATAAGTGATTTAGATTATATAAACAGTCTGCTGAAAAACAAAATTGAAGAACTATCTGTAAATATAAAAGCTACAATACTACTGTTATCCCAGGATCGTCGGGCGCTTCCTATAATAGTGTATTAAAACCAAACAATGTGAGGCCTAAGCAGATATCTGTGTAATTAATAAAATCTAGCGAGTCTAATTTAAACCATGGGATATTGAGAAATACTTAAAGCGAAATATTAATCACGCTGATTTAAATATTTGCGTTAGGGACTATAGAGAAATAAAATATGGTTGTTGTAGAGTAATTATTAGATAGGTACTTACATCCCGGAAACAGTGGCAATGTATCCAATCCGATAAACTACTGGCCAACACTTGTCTCAATTCCTGCTACAAGTTATTTACACGTATCTTGTTTGCTATGACATTGAGATCAGTTGAAACGGTGTTCCAACAGATATACGATCAATGTGGTGGAAAAAAAGTATAGCAGGCTGTAAACAAAACCTATTGATAGACCGCTGTATTGCTCAGGATGCTGTGCAATACAAGCGTAATATGTCAATGGTGAGAATCGATTACCGTAACGCATTCGATACAACATCGCATGCACTATTGTTAGACTTATTACAATGGCTTGCGGTACCTGCTCCATTAGTGAGATGCATCGATACCACTTTGGAGAACCCGCCTCACCATAACATCTGATGATCAACAGTTTTCGACAAAGTTGGTAACATTTAGCAGAGCAGTTTTTCAGGACGACTCCCTAAGTCCCCTTCTATTTTGCATTTCACTGCTGCCGTTATCTTCCATACTGCAACAAGTGCGCGGATGCCATTGCTGTCCACCCAACAATCGTATGCATAAGATCGCCCATTTATTTCAAATGGATGACTTAAAACTGTATATACCTCGGGAGAGAATGAACTCCAGAACTTTCTCAGAGTGGCCCAAACGTACACGTCGTGGAATTCGGATTAGACAACTGTGCAGTCGGCCATCTCAAGAAAAGATGAAGCGGGATATTCCCTGAAGATGCACAGCTCACAGATGGAAGCATCCTACTACATTTTAATGCCGGAGAGACCTACATATACCTGGGTGTACAACAATACCACATCCAGGACGTGAAACAAGTTAAGGACACTCTCTGTGGCGAGTACAGACACCGATTCCTAATGATTTGGTTTTCCGAACGATCGTGGAAGTACCAGGTGTCTATCACTAATATGCTTGCCATTCTGGTTTTGCTCCATAAGTTGGATAGGGATTCCAGTAAAATGATGCATATTCATAGTAAATATCCAGTAAAATGATGTATATCCATTCTAGATTGTTCGTTTCTCCAATATACCTCCCATGTCAATGGGGTGATCGAGGACTCTTGAGCCTGAGGTGCATGGCAGAATAGCGTTGACATACTGACGGGCTCGGAACCACTCTTACGCTTGCGAGGGATCATGAAACCATGGGAGTTGGCGCATACTTATTTAAGGCGGCACGAAGGGCCGCAGATGATCTCGGTCTTGTTCTTGACTTCAGGCGAGGAGGCCGGTTAGGGGTTGATGCAGAATCAGTAACCAAACTTCCGCCAAATCGTCTGACAGCCCAAATTAAAGCTGCCGAGCAGAGAAATTTGTTCAGGCCGCACGTCGATAAATCTATACACGATTTGTTCCATAACAGCACTGAGACTAAAGTCAAGGCAAGGTGTGCGCCTTGCTTTTTATGCAATTATTTTTTACTTTTTAGTGCTCTTTACAAAAAGCGGTTTTTTTAAAAACTATTTTTTCTATTTTTGACTTTTGAGACATAGTTTAATTATTTATAACGTATAGAACCAATTTACATAAATTCATTCATTGGAGCTGGTTTCCGAGGTAAAAACCTAACGGATCTCCATTATGTCACCCGAACTAATATCGTACCATTTGTACCGGAAAAAACGGACGTAGAAGTCTCTGATCACGCGAAAAACTTTTTGTGTTCTATGTCTTGCCGGGGGTATCGGTTGGATAGTATATTTAATCAATTTTCACCCCCGGGCCCCCAAACGGTGGAATACTGTATTGTCATCCGATCTTAGTAACTGTGCAAAATTTCATCAATTGACTATGTCAGCAAATGTGTTAAATAAAGGATGCAAGACTTGAACACAACATGAAAAGTACATTGTGAGTTAAAGAAAAGCAAGTAATAAAAAAGTTACTTTTCTATTAAATGGAGTGATTCCTTAGTCTGTTCAGTCCCAAATGTAAAAAAATCTACTGCTGTAGATTTGCGTCCAATCAGTCTTTTATCAGTTTTATCCAACATTTTAGGGAAGACTATGCATAACCAAATTGTTAATTCTTTAAATTACATAGAATATTTCCCTTGGTTTTCGAAAGTCTTGCAGTACCACCACATCACTGCTTAATCTATGTGATAATATTATAAGGGCCTTAGATAAAAGGAGGGCAGTAGTCTGACTATTATCTGGTTTCTCTAAAGCACTTAATTACCATGCGCGAAATTGCTTTTTAAATCATATTTATGCAATCGACCCTAGTCAGTATCTGTCAACTCTCCTCAATTAATTTTATCGGATGTTCCACAAGGATCTATCCTGGGATTGCCGTTGTTTGTTATTTATAACCAATCATTCTCATTTGCAACCATATGTTGATGACAGTCAGTTTCTGCATGACTTTAACCCATCAGAAACCGTAATAGATAATACATTATTAAATGATGACATAAATTGTACTTGCAGGCCATCTAAGCAGTATGATTTAAAAATTAATCCAAATAAATCAGTATTGATATCAGTACTGTATAATTTGAAATAGATGTACGGAGTTTCTAGAAATGCGGCTTTCTACCAATAGAGACGGTGAAAGTATTACGTTTTCAGATTGCGCAAATATGCAATCTTAGGCGAGGATTGTGTAGGAGATATATCATCCTTCGGAGGGGATGAAAGCCGTCTGGTCCTTGTCTATTAAATATCAGGAAGTAAAAGATCCCTACTCTACGAGAGAGGTTCGGTGGTTGGATGGTAGTTCGTCTACAGGGGTCGGTGTTAGGCATCACTATCAGAAATAGGTCGACGTTAAATAAATGACAGAAAAAAAATTTTGCAAAGAATATTGGTGTTTTCTTAGATTAAAGTTACGATTTGAAGAGCAGATAAATTCACTTATTTTTAACTAGTGTAATAATATAGTGTGCATGTTTAAATAAAACTGTAAGAAATCGGTTACAAGCTGTTCAATACATATGTTGCAGCTCCATTTACAATCTACGAAAATACGATCATATATCAAAAGAATTGAATTTACATATTGTCTGAAAGTTATTTGTGGCATTCTATGAATATTCTTTCCTATTATTTGGGTTTTCTACCACATGTACTATTATCCTCTTCAAAACAAATCACCGAATCTACAAAATAATAGAATTATTGGAAAAAAACCTCTGCGCCCGTGACGTTTACGCCAAAGGAAAAGTCAGAGGTTATGTTTTGCAAATAATATAAATCGGAATAAACGCAAAAATAATGTATTTTGCTGACGTTTCGGAAAGTAATCTCTTTCCGTTTTCAAAGCTATTTTTTGAAGAACTCTTATTTTGCTGTGTATGTCAAATACACAGCTTTAAGATTCTGTTTATGTTATTTCCATAGATACTTACTACTTACACAGAACATAGAACTGATGATATTTTTTTTTAGATAATGTTGAGTTTGTTAAGTTCTTCTTTTAACATTGGTAGCCAGGTTGTACAAATATCTACAGAACAATTCGGTACGCACTTATCTTCATTTAATAAGATTATTGCTGATTCTTTAATTTTTCTTTTTTTGGTATCTGTTTCTTTTGTTAAAATTTTTGCCGAGTCCCAGTTTATTCTATGTCCGTTTTCCCAAGCATGTTCACAAATCTTTGATTTCTGAATTTCATTCTTTCTAATGTAATTCTTGTGCTCATCCAACCTCACACTGAAAGGTCTGGATGACTCACCCACATAACATTTATCACATTCGCACGGGATATTGTAAATACAGTTTTTTGAATTCTGCTCCCTGTTTATCGGTTTTGTTTTTGTTAAAATAGATCTTAAAGTGTTCCCCGTTTGAAATATCGTCCTAACATCAAATTTGTCATCTATACGGCGTAGCTTTTCCGATAGTCCGTATACATAAGGAATTATTGCTGTATAATGACGTTCAGGTTTTTGTCGTACCTGATTGTCCCTATTTTCAACATTTATGAAAACTCTATCAACAAAGGCTTCAGGATATTGATTTTGTACTAGAACCTCTTTGATAAATTTTTTCTCGTTATTTAATATTTCATTATTAGATGAAATTATTTTGGCCCTATCGTATAAACATTTTACAACACCCCTTTTTAACATTTATTGACTGATTTGAGTTAAAATTTAGATATCTATTAGTATGTGTTGGTTTTCTATAAACGCTTGTTTCAATTGTATTATTTATCCTTCTAATTAAAACATCTAAAAATGGTAGTTCATTCCTACTTTCTACTTCTAATGTGAATTTAATAGACGGCTCCTTACTATTTATATTTTCTAAAAAATTATCTAGTAAATCAACACCATGAGACCAAATTGCAAAGATGTCGTCAACATATTTACAAATATTACCTCAAAAGTTCGTTTACACTTTAAATGCTGTTCGTATCATTTTTGGAAAAAAGATGACACATATATTCTGTTGTTGGATTTTTATGTTCAAACGACGTTAAATTCTATAAACGAAATAATTTTTAACCACGCTACATATGAAGTAAGTTGCTTAGTATCACCGTATTACTGAGAACTTTTGTGCGCAAGTTACCACTCATAATGATGACATAAAAGGGTGCCCTCCGTTAAGTAAGTATATGGAATTTCATCATTAGTACAAAACTTTTTAATCTCTTTCAGGTTTTACCCCTTTGTATAACGCCGTTTTCTACAAAAGGGAAGAATCAGTTAAAATGCTCTTAGAAGCCGGAGCGTGGTTGAGACCGGCTTACAGGAATGAACTTCATTTGCTCTCTGAAATAGGTAAGTAAAATCAATTTTATAATAACTCCATTAAACATTTTCTAACAAGAATTTCGTGTATTTAGGTGGAAGTAACATTCTAGAATTAATATTGAGTGACAAGAGGTGTACCCCAGACATTATTAATATCCCTGACGAGGAGGGCCGAACAGCGCTCCATATGGCCGCACAATTCTGCCATAAAAATTGCTTGAAAATGCTAATAAAGCATGGTGGAGATTTAACAGCTGTGACTAATGACAACGAAAGTGTGGTTGATATTATTTTCGAGCAAATTATAAGTCCCGAAAAATTCATTACCGAGCTGTTGGATGAGAATATCGTTATGGGCCAAACTGATAAATACAAGTATTACTACGATGTTGGTAAATATATTCATACACGATTAGCATTTTGTTGCACAACATTTTAATATTAGTTCATTTATAGAAACAAAAAAGGAAGAAAAACTTCCATGAAAGGCTTCTCAAAATTAAAAAGAAATTAACATTTGTATTTCTGTACATCGACCGTATTTAACCTTTTTTAAGTTTAATTTGCATTGAAAATAGCACATTCTGTTTCACTCATAAAAAAGTTTTTTTTAATTATAAGAAGGCTTGCACTAACATGTACAATTAAAATCAGTTACAATACATTTTTGACGTTTGAAGAAAAATTCATTTGTATTAATAAAACAACAAACTTTGCTTTGGGTACTCGTATCTTCAGTTTTGAGTTAGATGTTTTATAAATTAATATTGCACTGTTGCATTAAAAATACCAAATAAGCGTCTGTGAAATCTGTCGCTTTCTTAATACACACTAGTGTTAACTGTTTTTTTGGTAATAGATATAAGTTTCAAAGTGATAATTGACTGGCTTTATGAAGTTACAAAATTAAAAGTTTTAAGATGCCGTTTCAATATAGTAATGAAGTGCAATGTAAGTCTAGCCGATAGCCGCGTTGGTTAAGGCGCGAGGGGGCAATCGCGATTGCTTGAACGGGTATCGCGCTACAGGGTTCGTGCTCCGGCATTGTCGGAGTATATGGTTGCATGTCCGCGCTTTTCAACGTGTAACCCCCTTCCGCACAAGCCCCTGACTTCTGGAATTGGAGATTGTCTAATTTCTGTGGTGTTATGTAGTGTTTTAAGAAGAATAAATAGTCAGCAGTACCTGAGACATTATTAAAAAGGAAAATTTATATTAATTTAGTGATCCAAAATTTATAATTGTTTGCCGAGTTGGGTGGGTGTTGGGATCAACGTTTAGTATTATAAACATCCTCAGGACACTAGAAATATAAAGAATTCTATTGAATTATTCAAATGAAAACTAAAAGTTTACGTTAAATTAACAAAAATTGGTTGCAAAACACGTGAAAATTTCATTTTAAAAAATGTTTTAGTTAAGAGTGAATAGACACATACAAAAAAACTAACATAAACAACAATTTACAACGTAGTAAAATCTTATACACAAAATTCAAAAAGTTGGAAATAGACTTACATTTAATTTGTATTTTGATGTTATATAAAATACGTAACTTCTGGGACATCATTAGATACCGGTTCTTAAAAACATTCAATATTATAAACAAACGAAAAGTATAATTTTTAATGTTATTAATAATTTAAGTTTTCGATATCGGATATTTTTCGTTTTTCTTAATGCAAATCATTGCATGTGTTAATCTTTTCTTTAGATTGTTTTGTTTCCCAATTATTCTAGTTTCATCAAAGTTAAAAGTATGCCCGATTAATACGTATTCCACAAGTTTTTTTATTTTTCTTTAATGCGTTCCTACTATCATTCTTATGTTCCATTATTCTCTGTCTTAGGTACCTTCCTGTTTGTCCAGTATAGCTTTTATCACATTGAATACAAGGTATTTCATAGATTACATCTGATTGTTGTTCTTTTTGTATTTTTGATTTTAATCTTGTAAAGAATTTATTTTTAATTGTATTTTCATTCTTAAAAACTGTTATAATTTTATCTGTTTTTTGAGTTATGGTTCTTTTTAATATTTCAGATAATCTCTTATATATGGAATTTTTAAATGTTTTATATCACCATGTAACTGTGTATTATTGTTTGAAAATTAATAGCCATTTCATATCCAAAAAGTTCAAAAACTCGAAGACGGCCACTACTTTCCCCGCTTAGGATTGTGTAGTTAACTTCGCGCACAGAAGAACAGTGTTGACTGTTCTATTCACGGATGAAACCCAATTCACACGTGACGGAATTAACAACAATAAGAACCGGCATACTTGGGCAACCAAAAACCCCAACAGAGTGGGTAAAAGAAATTTCCAAGTCAGGTCTAATATTAATGTGTGACGTGAAATTTATAATAACCATCCAATGGTGCCTCACATTTTTGAAGCAACTTTATCTGATGAGTTTATTCAACCTTTCTAAGAGATATTTTGCCCGATTTATTGAGAGACACTGTTACTATTAATATGTGGTTTCAGCACAATGGTGGTGGTTCTCATTTTGCTTTACCCGTCAGAGATTATCTAAATCAGCATTACCCCCAACGGATGGATTGATAGAGGAGGTACAGTTAACCGTTCGCCGAAGTCTCCTCTTCTTACACCTTGAACACGCGAGGGTCTTCTTCGTTAGGATAAAAATTGCTGATTGGGACTTTGGAGCTATTAGAGACACTTAAGGCCTGCGTGCACAAAATTTAGTTAAATTTGAAATTGAGGGGTCGCTCATTAAAATGTCGCACAGGGTCAAAGGCTACACCCTGCATGAGTCCCTCTGGATCGGATTTGCACTGTATGTAGTTAGTATTTGTCAAATTTAACTTTATTGAATATATTGCCTATGGCAGAATCAAAAGCTACACCCTATATATAATTGTTCTTTAATGAAAGCACTTTTTGTTTAAACGAAATTAGATTTTTTTATTTAAAGAGTTGGTTCTTTGGTCAAGGCCTAAAACTTCACCCTGCATATGATATTTCTTGAAAATAAAACAGTTTTCTTTAAAACGAATCCAAAGAATAATTTTTTGATAATACCAGAGTTCGTCAACGTTTTGTTTAATATTATCAATTAATAAGTTGTGGGAATTAGATTTCTCGACAACTAAATTCCGACTTGGGAATATTTAGTAATGAAATGAATAAGACTTCGAATAATTAAAATTGTTAAAAATATTGAAAAAATTCACTTACAATATAAAGTTACGTGGTGGCAGAAAACCCCATTTTTACTTGGTTGCGTCCAAGGAAGTAGCACAGAGGTGCAGTTACAGGGAAATTCTGGCGTTAAAGTAGATTAAGTAAATCTAGATAACGGCAACGAATTTTAGCTAAACCGAAAATGCACTAGTACACTTTTAGTACCTACTAATAACTCGCGAACTGGTGTAACACTGGATAAGACACTTGAAACTAACTTGGAGTACACTGGAAACTTACTTGACGCACGTTGGAAACCTTGTTTAGCCTAAGCATGCTGAGCTTGGCCTTAAATATAGTTCATCGGGACTTGTATGCTGAGGTCTGGAGAAGGTCTGGATATGTCCCCTGACATTCGGTGCGGGCACGATTGCGCAATATTGGATTAGATTTGATATTCTCTGTATCGAAATAATCATCGTAAATTATTACGGCATATTTTGAGAGCATTTCTAATTGTTCATTATTTGACTGATTTAGATTTTTACCCAAATCTATGAAAGTCTCTATTTATTTTCCTTATAAATCATAAAATTTTAAATTGGAATAATTGTTATTTCCATCTTGTTTTATCTGTTTGTAATAAATTCTTTTCCGAATTAATTATTAGTAAAAGATTTGTAATTAATATACTTACATCCATCTAATTCATCTGAGTCGGAACTTGAAATTTGTTTCCTATATTACTCTTGCCATTTTCTTTTCAATTTCGCTAGTCTACCCTTTCGTCTCCTTGTCTAGAGAGACAAGGTAGAGCCTTCATGATTTAGGTAGGTCATATGGCTGGGCATTATTATAGCTGTAAATTATAGATTTCACCACGCATTAGCCACATTGTTGCACGTCCGTTTTGATTAGCAACAATTAATGAAGCTGTGCCGAGTTTAGGCAGAAATGTACTAAAAGGTGGAATCGTATAGAATGACTGAACGAAGAATAATACTTAAATTTCATCCATCAGACCTGAAACTAGTTACTTAACCAATACATTTATTTAGAAAAAGCATTTCAGAGATTAATCTTTTATCATTAGTTAGTAGAGCCACGATCATCTTTATGGGAACAAATTCTAAGTGTATTTCTTTGAAAAGTAATTCAACACTTCATCCGATAACATAATTGAAAATATTTTCTCAGTTTGTTCAGTAACCTGTAAGATTAACGTTGGTAACGTTATTTACCCTGCTAGCTCTCAATATATCAAATGCTATGGTGCATCATGTATGCATGTATGAAATCAGTGGTTCTTTCCGCAAAGCTCACTTTCTTCATAAAATTTCTATAATTTTGAATATGTACCATTATAAGTACATATCACCCCAATAGTTCATGAAGATAATTGGGCCGGTAAATCAAAAATGCTAAGAAAGGTGTGTATACAAAATTGATGAGGTTTTAATTTGCTTCACACCGAACTTTATGCTGAACAAAGACTTTGCTAAACCAAGTGGGCTTCATCTGAAGATGATGATTGCCTGATTTCTTATTGAAGTCATAAAATACTTTTGTATTGTATCAGATATTTCTGAAAGGGGAGAGATTATAACTAAAAAGGAATATTGTCGGTGCGATTCAAATAGAAATAGAAAAACAAAAATTAGTAGTGTTGTATCAGAAAGAATAGAATAGAATAGGATAGGATAGGACAGGATAGGATAGGATAGGATAGGATAGGATAAGATAGGATAAGATAGGGTAGGATAGAATAGGGTAGGATAGGATAGGATAGGATAAGATAGGATAGGATAGGATAGGATAGGATAGGATAGGATAGGATAGGATAGGATAGGATAGGATAGGGTAGGATAGGATAGGGTAGGATAGAATAGAATAGAATAAGTTTATTTCCATTAGACTGATTACAACAGTATCGGAATTGTCAAAGTTGATGATACACATAATAATTGTGAGAAGTAAGTACCTACATACTTTACTAATCAAGCGTATACAAAAAAAATAAAACTATTGTATAACATACATGTTTGACAAGGTGACAGACTACAGAATAAAAATAAAAATAAAACCCCTAAAATTCATTATACGAGAAGTATTCTTCCAGAGAATAAAAACAATTTTCTTTTAAGAATTTTTGAATATTTAATTTATATTGTTTGAGGCTGCCTTTCTGAATAAGTTTATTTCCATTAGACTGATTACAACAGTATCGGAATTGTCAAAGTTGATGATACACATAATAATTGTGAGAAGTAAGTACCTACATACTTTACTAATCAAGCGTATACAAAAAAAATAAAACTATTGTATAACATACATGTTTGACAAGGTGACAGACTACAGAATAAAAATAAAAATAAAACTCCTAAAATTCATTATACGAGAAGTATTCTTCCAGAGAATAAAAACAATTTTCTTTTAAGAATTTTTGAATATTTAATTTATATTGTTTGAGGCTGCCTTTCTGTTTGTACTGCGCAGGAAGGTGGTTATATAATTTTAGAGACATCGCTAAGGGCCCTTTATTAACTGTGTTGTTCGATACGCTGGTATCGAGAGATTATTAGCATTTCGCGTATTGTGAGAGTAGATTTCATTTACCATAGTGAAATATTTAATGTTTTTCTCAATGTGGCACAGACACTCATAAATATACATATAATAAATAGATGGTAGGTATATCCTGTTCCTTAAAATAGGATCTGCATGACACCGTATATTAGACCAAGCATTCTTTTAAGAATTCTTTTTTGTATGGTGAATATTTTTAAAGCACCAATGGAATTTCCCCAACATATTAGGCCATATGTGATAACTGAATAAATTGATGCGTAATAAAGAGTTTTTAAGGTTTCAATAGTGACAAAGTTTCGTAATTGTAAGATCATATAATTTTTTGTTGCCAAGGTCTTCGAAAGAGAGTTTATGTGACAAACCCATGATAAATTGCTGTTTAACCATATTCCCAGAAATGTAACTTCATTTTTCTGTTCTTGACTTTTACTATTTGTTTTTACCAGGAGGCTGTAATCAATTTTTTTGTTAATCCAGGAAAAATACATTAAGTTTGCTTTACTTACAGTGAGCACTAGGCCATTTTGTGTACATCAGTCAGACATGGTTTGTAAACACATGTTTGCTTCGTTACTTAGTTGATTTAAATTGTTTGACGATAAAATTGCAGATATGTCATCAGCAAATACAGTTAAGAAGGTATTATTGTTAAAAGCTTTAAACATATCGTTCATAAAAATTATAAATAGGAGTGGGCCTAGCACACTGCCTTGGGGTATGCCAGAGGTAACTGGAATTTTTTTAGGAGTATAATGTTTTTGAGTCGGAAGCGTTGACATGTACTAGTTGGTACCTATTTGTCAAGTAAGACTTTAGCCATGCTAAGACAGGGCCTCTAGTTCCATAAGTTTCAATCTTACTCAATAGAATTGAGTAGTTAATCGTGTCAAATGCATGCCATAGATCATAGATTATTCCACACATTTTTAAGCGAGAGTTAAGATTATTTAAAATTTTACTATAGAATGAGAGTATTGCTTCTTGTGTAGAGCGCCCTCTGGTAAATCCAAACTGTCTAGCCGACATTAACTCATTGTAAAAAGCTCTTTAGAATATTTTCGAGAATATTGACAATAAGGCAATTGGTCTATAGTTCTTAATTTCACTGGCATCATCTTTGTATACACCGGTACTACTATTGCTGTTTTTAGTTGATCTGGGAAATATCCATTTATTAACGAGTGGTTTATTAGGTATGTCAGTGGGGCAACTATATATTCTGCTACTTCCTTTAAAAAGTAACAAGGTATTCCGTCATTTCCAGATGATTTTTTTTGCTACAAGAGTTAATTATATCAAGTGCCTCGTGCTCATTCATTTCTAATATGTACATTCTATGTAAGTTTTGATTAGATGGTTGGTTATATCGAGGGAGGTTATCGTTGTCTATTTTAGGGATATGTTACTTATCGAGTCAATAAAGAAGTTATTGAACGTATCCGCAGGTAAATTTTTATTTACAGCATCGCCATTATGGTTGTGCATAATAGGAGGCATATTATAATTTTTTTGAGCAACTTATATTATCACGAATTACTTTCCACACCGCCTGAGTCTTATTCTCAGCGTTATTTATTAAATTATCATAATACGTTTTTTTAGCATGTTCAGTATTTGTGTCATGCCTTTTTTTTTAGAATATTGTATCTGCTATTTAGCATTAGATTATTTTGTTTCCGCTTCAGACAATGCATATCTTTTAATAAACAACTCTTCTCTATAAGTTCTGGTGTCAACCAGGGGTTTTTCGTTTTTTTTTTTGGTTGGGATGATATCGTCTTTATGGGAAAAGACATATTAAAATATATATGAGATTATACCAAGGAATACTTAAAATTTCTTAACTAGGTATTATTCATCATATACATACTTGAAATAATTAATATTTTCTTTATTTAGAAGGCATTTTTTAGACAGTTTTCTGTATTAGATTTTTGTCTTGGATTGTACTCATTAATTTTGCGTCCACAGGGGAAAAACATATATATATAAATTTGGGTTTTGCGTTCCCTTGCACAGTGGCTATAACCAAACGAGTAAAATATATTTTTTAATTCATTTTTGCTTTGACAGTTATGATTAGAAAAATCAATATTAAAGTCTGCATAGATAAAACTAGGGCCCTCTTTAGAAATATGATATTGTTAAACAATATTAAAATGAAAACATTAAAATATCGTAAGATATCGAGGGTAGAAGTTGGAAAATACATAAATTAATGTATCCGCAGACTAAAGTCATTTTCAGTAACTATAAATCGCCGAATAACTGGATATGGTAATAAAATATCTGAGTTGAGGGTCACATATAAACGAAAGTGTGTATTTATTATTCATCTGCTTTAAAATAGGATCCTTTAGAAGCCTTTATACTTATTTTAACGTTTACATAAATATTTGAACTTCAATTTCAGACGAAGGGACAAAAAAATTTATAGGCTGTTGAATCTCAGTTTATATTTCTTCTCAGCAGTGGCGCCCAGAGGGCCGTAACAATGGTTTTTGTATTACATTTTATAAAAAGAGTTAATATATCAGCTTTGTCTGTTTTATTCAGATGAACAAAGAATGTGTACGTGTACATTAAATTATGGGAAAAACGAATAATAAAATATGAGTATATTAAACAGTACCAAATTCAAATCAAGGAGAAAGAGAACCATCCTAAAAACTTATGATTTTTTTGTTTTTCTTAAAGAAATTCCATAGGAATAATTGGCAGATCAATAGACCAGAAATAGATTTATTAACTTCCAGTAAATAATTACAGTGTTTTGTGCAACTATTAAACTATCAATAAATAGTCCAAGAATGTTAGATCAAAAACGAACAATATTTCGGAGAAATTCAAGTGAGTCAAATATTGGTATGTGTCGTTTGTGTTCCTTGCAAATAGAGGAGATGAGGTCGCATACGCCGTGTGCCTTTTCAATATGTAATATATTTTTTGTCTTTCATTATGAGTCTGTCTTTAAAGCAAATTTTGGGGAAAACCTTAACATTTTACTGGTAATATAAGAAGTTAAAGATACAGTCACAATTTTTTTTATCAATTGGAGAACAATTTAAATACGGCCACATGTTCCCCTACAGAGTGGGTGCATGTGGATTGGATGGGTCGGTATGGAGTTGTTTATAACAAAGTAATCATACAAATTATATTTTTTAGACAAATACAAAATTCCGTAAAGGAGATGTTCTAGTTGTTTTTGGCCACAATGCTTTTGGTAACTTTAAAACTATGTTTTCGCTCTTAATCACACCTTTATTGTTTGTTGTAGGAAATGAGAAACACCACGTAGATTTTTCGTACTCCATTTCATACTCATTATCACCTTCATATACATTTTTACTTTCCCATATACGTAGTATGTAATAAAGAATGGGCTCAAATATGGGGGGAGTTAACCCCTAGAGACCGAGAGAAAAAAAATGCAAAATAATTGTCTTTCTCAAAAATAGCTCTTGTGATTTTGATCAAATATAACATATAAATACTTTATTAATACAAATATGACATGGCATAGCTCGTTAGTCTTGAAACATGCAGGGGCGGAGGCAGTGGGGGGTAAGGTTATGCGAATTACATATTTTATCTCTGAAACAACTGGAACGATTATGATCAAATTTGGCACATAGACAGTTACTTAGTATCACTATAGAATGACATGGCTACTTGGCTCTAGAAAATTTAGGTAGGGACACGTTGCGAGAGGTTTGGTATAAAGAATTAAATAATTTTTTCTCAACAACGGCTCTAAAGATTTTGATCAAATATAAGACCTAAGTACTCCTAGAACTAGGATGAGATAAGATAACTCGCTAGCCCCACAAATTGCAGAGACGGAAACTGTAGTTGCTTCAAAAAAATTGAGAGAGTGATGTTGCAAGAACTGTGGTATAAATAATTAAATAATTATTTCCCCTATAATTTTTCTAACGCTTTTGATCAAAATTAACACTTCGATACTAATTTAGTACTAATATGAGATGTTATACCAAAAAATGCATTGCCTGAAGCTGTGGGGAATAAGGTTAGGTTAACACATGTAGATTGTCTACAAGTGCCCCTCCACATGATTCATACATAAATCTATTATGCCCTCTGGGACGAATTAAATAATTATACTGCGTTCAAAAATACCAAATTCCTGAATTTAGTTGATATAACTTATCTTCTGACGTAGTGGCATCTGTACAAGTGTTTTTTTTTGTATGTGAATATAAAGTTTTATAAGAAACATTAAAACGGATTCCTTAGTACCAGTATAGTCATATATATGAAGTGTTATTGTACTTCCGGGTGCTCTCCCGCGTCGATGGTTGACTCTTCCAGAAGTCACGGTTGTCTAAACGACGTTTCGACAGAATCACATCTGCCATCTTCAGGTTCTCACTGGAAACTGCCTACTGCTGCTCCTCGTTGCTCGAACTGAAGAGAGTTCAGTAAAAACTCTTTACCATCACCGTATGTGTTAACAGCGTTATAAGTAAAACATATATACTAGTAGGTATTAAAAATATCTATATTATTATATAATGAATCATAGTTGGAACACATACGGTACAGGGGAGAAAATAACAACAAATCTGTTCTTGGGGCAGGTAATTAGAGTAGAGACGAATGCGAGCAAGTCTGCAAATTAGGAACATGAAATCTAATTCAACTAAGAATGTCAGAGCAGCCAACAGTGCCATTTAAAATTGTAAAAGAAATACAAGTGAGAGATACACTCGACGTAGTTGAAGATCACTTGTGTTGAATCTATGTAATAAGTCACAAACCTCTCTCTGGATAATTTCTAGAACTTTTGAATCAAAAGTATTTAAGAAAACATCTCTGAGGTTTTTCAATGCTATATTTATGATTTTCATACCCAGGACTCAGTACTATTAAAGCATATTAAAGACTTGACCTCGCAAGAGAAGTTTTAATTTATTTGCGCTATATTATTTACAATTACGG
This sequence comes from Leptura quadrifasciata, assembly GCA_963675555.1. Classification (NCBI taxonomy): domain Eukaryota; kingdom Metazoa; phylum Arthropoda; class Insecta; order Coleoptera; family Cerambycidae; genus Leptura; species Leptura quadrifasciata. The sequence continues at coordinate 52,023,076 of OY776678.1, forward strand.
ATAATGTAGCCTAAATTTTTGAAGGAATTAGCGGTGATTGATATGGCTAATAAAAGATAACTTTGAGTTGAATATAACTCCTAGATCTTTGAGATGACCACAGCTCTTCAGCTCTTCATTATTAATTGTATAGATAAATTTTATTGGTTTTGTGTACGAGAGTTTGCCATAGAGTTGCACTTTGAGATATTGTAACTGTAAATTGTTTACGCTACACCAAGACCATAGCTGAACAAGATCGTTTTGCAAAGCAGCGGAGTCTTCTGCCAAGCCAATAACGATATCATTTATAAAAATCTTAAACAGCAAAGACCCAGGTACATAACCTTGGGAGCACCTAATGTTACTGATATATCTATAGACCAAAATCCACGGTATTGCATATTCAGTCGTCTATTTACTAAGTAGGATTCAAAAAAATTCAAAAAAGTGTTCAGTTAGTCCAAATTCCGATAATTTGTTCAGCAAAATTCCGTGGCCCAGTCTGTCGAAGACTTTAGAAAACTCTGTATAATTGACATCTACTTGGCCTCCAGCATCCAAATGTTCAGCTATGAACTGAGTAATGCACACCAAATTGCTGGTGGTAAAGCGATTTGGCATGAATCCGTGTTGATTGAAGCAAATGTGAGACCTGACGTGATTAAAGAGAATATCATATCATATATTATGTTTTCAAATAATTTACTAAAATATGCACGATATTACTATTGGCCTATAGTTTTCAACAGAACATCTATCATTTCTTTTGAATACCGGAGAGATTCTAGATACCTATAGAGTATTGCAGATTTTAAGTTCTTTAGGTTTATATTTTATTGAATATATTAATTGTCATCACAACTTTATAAACCACGGGAAAGAAAATAAAAAAAGAAGTGTCCATTTATTTGAATGAATTTCCTAAGTGCTGTTTTGGAGAAAGTTCTATGGAAATACACCCGTATATTTTAATTTCAATATATAATTTTATTTCTAACTCTCTATGTATTGTTATGAAAAAATACTCGTTGATGATTAGAAGAAAACTTTTAAAATAAATTGTTGGGCAGTGGTAACTTTTGAATAAAAATGACTCACATAAAAATACGCAGCTTTGTATATTTTAATGTGGTTCGTACAAGAGGTTACAGAGAACTAACTAATTTAGTATAATATATTTGACTCACTTAGATTTTATTTTTCATACGTTTTGCTTAGTCAATAGTTTATAGTTTACAGTAACTCGTTACACAGATTAAGAATACTGCGTACTAAAAGATGATTAATTTTTGTACATTAATCCAACACACACCCTCAAAAATTTATCAACTTTTTAACTTAGGCTGATACAAAAAAAAATATAATACTGCGTTTTACGAGGATTTTAACATGGTGCAGCATTCGCTCCAAGGACTAGGGAAAGACCCTAGCAAAAACCCAGTCAAACCATTTAATTTATAAAAAAAATTGTTTCAATGATTTTCACCCTGATGATTTCCATCCAGTAATCCCAGCTTGCATCGCAGGTACTTGAAATGCGAGCCCGGCAGCGACTTAGTGATCAGATCAGCCTCCTGGTTACCTGTGGATTCATATTTCAGGCAGATTATCTTGTTCTACTATGTATTTTTAATAACGAAATTTCATGTTCAGTTCTCTGTACTCCAATTCCAAGAAAGTATTTTAAACCAACCATTTGAAATTTAGTCAATAAAAAATGTTTAAAAGCATTCATTATGTCTGTTTCTCCCGTTATAATTATGATGTCATCGACGTATAAAATAACATAGATATTTTTATTTTTGTGACCCTGATCTTTAAAATATAAACAATGATCGACATAAGAATTTATGAAACCGTGCTGTTTTAGCATCTTATCAAGACACTTATACCAGCACCGAGCAGATTGTTTTAGACCGTATAAAGATTTGCTGAGTTTGCATACAATGTTTTCAATGTTTAATGTTTATGCCGTCGAGTACTTTCATAAATATATTTTCTTTTAAATCACCACTGAGAAAAGCTGTTTTGATATCCATTTGATGAATTAAGAGTTTATATTGATTAGCAAAGGTTAACAGACATCGAAAAGTACTAATTCGCGCTACTGGCGCGAATGTTTCATCATAATCTAATTTATATAATTGATTAAACCCCGAGCTGCCAATCGTGCTTTAAACTTTGTTAGATTTCTAATATCATTATGTTTTATTGTAAACACCCAATTGCTATCAACAATATTTACATTTTGAGGCTTTTGTACCAAGGTCCAAGTTTTATTTTGCATTAGAGAGTTAAGTTCTTCTGCAACTGCTTTTCCCATTTACCCAATTTTGATTTTTAGCTATTTCTTGATAGAATGTGAGAATTGCTTCATTTAAGACTTGAATGTTCAATATATTATAATTATTTATTTCTAAAACACGATGTTTATATGATATTGGAGGTTTTGTTTTGAGCCTTTCGCTCCGTCTCACATCCTGTAGTTTATCTCTCTTTCTCACCTTAGAAAAAAAAGGAGAAGAGATTTCCACCATCTGGTTCAGGGACGTCTCTTTCTTGAGATATTTGACCTTGACTTTCTGACTCTAGAGTGTTCATATTCTTTGGAATACATTTATCAGTGACACCTTGTTTATGTACAGTGCCACCTTGTTTGTGTAGGGTTTGATTGTATTTATTATTTATTTGATCTGTTATGCCAGGATGGATTTCTTTTAAGGATTTTTCACCAGCACCGCCTGGTTCTGAGATCTCTTCAATACTTGAATTTTGTACCAAAGTATCTGTATTTTACTTCACGAGCTACAATAAATGTTCGCGTATTTGCAGTACCCATTAGGTGCATACCCTACAAGAATTTCTTTTATTGATTTATCATCAGATTTATGCTTTCTTGTTTTTTCATGCATATGCAGTGCAACCGAATACCCTTAAAAATTTTAATTTCGGTTTTTTATTGTGCCATAATTCATACGGTGTCTTTTCTATTTTAATCGCTTTTGATGGGATAATATTTACTAAATAGGTAGCAGTTAACACTGCTTCACCCCAGAAATGTTTATTTAAACCTGCACTGTGCACCATAGCACGTACTTTTTCTGTAAATGTTCTATTCATACGCTCCGCCATAGAATCTTGTTGCAGAGTATACGGTACCGTTAAAAGATATGTGATCCCCTTTTGCTTACAAAATTCTTTCATTTCTCCAGATAAATATTCACCTCCGTTGTCAAAATGTAAATAAACCACTTTTGAATTAAAATGTGACACACTTTTTTCTACATAGTTTTTAAAATAGGTAATTACTTTTGATTTATAAGCCATGTGATATGTGACCATATAATGAGTATATTCGTCTATAAAATTAACAAAATACTTCTTTCTTGTCCGAATGTACAATAAACAACGGTCTTTGAATCTAATTTTTATTTTTAACTTTAGCGAACGGAAGCCGTGTTTGTTTACTATTTACACAAGATTCACACAATTAATCTAGTGGATTAATTTCTTTAAGATAATTGCTATCTTCGGCTAATACTTTTACTTTTATTTGGGTAAATTTATTTTTACTTATATGGCCTAACCATTCATGTCATAGCTTATCTTTATTTTTTCGTCTAATTATCGCAGCCTGGCCATTTATGTATTTTGAACAGTAAAATATACAAATCGTTCATGTGCTTACCTGTTAATATGGTTTTCTGACCGATTTTGATAATCACTTCTAGATTGTAATTGATGATCACGGAAAACCCAGTCTCTTGCATTCTTCTTACTGACAGAAGATTCATCGGGACCTCTTGAGTATAAATGACTCCTGGCAGGACTCCAACATGCCCCAAATTGGTGACTACTTCAATGTTGCCTACGTGTGTTGCCCAAATACACATTGTCTTTTTTGCAACCGCAATTTTTATCGGTTCATTCAATTGCTCGTAGTCCTTGCAGAACCTGAGGTCATTCACGAGATGTTCTGTTGCTCCAGAATCCAATACAAATTTTAATTTTCCTTTGTTCCTTCCTGTTCACTTTGTTCTTCAGTATACATCATAAAAGCTCAATAAACCCCCTTCTTTCTTTAGAAGACAACGTAACGGTCATCATTTCAGGAGTGCTCTCAGATCTGCGGCATTGTTCATTCCTTTTTGGTTGGCGATGTTCTTGTTTTTTCAGTTTTTGCTTATAATAATATCATTCCCTCTTTATATGGTTTCTGCGACCACAAAAATAACACTTTTGTTCAGTTCTAAGACTAGGTTTTGTATATGGTTTACGAATATAGTTTCCTTTATTTATTTGCTTGCGTTTATTTAAGTACTTCTTAACTGGTTGAAATTGCAGTGCTTTCATACTTGTTTCGGTACTATCTTTCTTTAATTTTTGTTTGTGTTCTAGTAGCAACTTCTTAACAAAAGCTAAAGTAAGACGATTATCAGACATTGTTTTTATGGCTGTCACTACCCTATTCTATGAATGAGGCAATGAATTTAATAATTACCATACTTTCGTCATCTCGTTTACACTATTTCCGCATGCAATCAGGTCCCTTATCATTTTCTCCAACTCGACGAAATGTTTTTTTAATGGCATCAGAGATCGTAATTTATAATTAAACAGTTTATCCTGGACATTTAACTGCGTGGCAAGATTCTTACAGGCGTAGGTGGAGTCAAAGTTTTATATAACTTGGCAGGCTATCGCACCATCTGGTATTTCACCTAACATCGAATCTTCAATATTTTAAATTATTTGTCCTGTTGCAAATCGCTCCCAGTTCGTCTGTTAGGATTTCTGGCGGTTCGGCATTTAACACAGTCAACGCCCCTTCCGGTTCGACTATAGCACGGAAAGGATATTTCCATACTAAATAGTTATCTAATAGTTAAATAGTTAAAAGGCTTAATGTTTCGTTTTGTATGTTTTTCACTGGACATTTTGGTTGTTTAGTTTTGTTTACTTTTCACACTGAACGAATCAGTCACTTAGTGTTGAAACGAACACGGGTTGTTTCGTTTTGTTTAGTTTTCATATTAACACTTAACTAATTAGTCATTGGGCATCATAACCTGTTGGGCAGTGGTAACTTTTGAATAAAAATTACTCAAATAAAAATACGCAGCTTTGTATATTTCAATATGGTACGTACAAGAGGTTACAGAGGACTAACTAATTCAGTATAATATATTTGGCTCATTTAGATTTTATTTTTCATGCGTTTTGCTACTTAATAGTTTATAGTTTACAGTATCTAGTTACACAGATTAAGAATACTGCGTAATAGAAGATGATTAATTTTTGTATATTATTCCAACATAAATAAAGTATTTCAGTAATGTAATGAAATTGTTTATTAAGAGAAAATTGAAAAAGTTGATTTTTTAAATCTATTTTATTTTAACCGCTTTATTTAGATTAACAACTTGGAACACTTAACCATGACATATACACAAAAACAATAACATAACAATCTTTCCGCAGCTAAGACTCGAACTCAAGAGCGGTACAGCGACAAGGCGTGTTATCTCTCACACAACTCCGTATACTAAACCGTCATCTACCCGGTGACACATCTAAACACTCATACTTCAGTCAGAATTCGAATCTGGTACTCCTTTATCACAAGTCTGACACATAAGCATTGAGGTACTGAGCCGATATGGCTGATGTCTATAAATCTGTGATATTTTATATATAGGTATATAAATATATATGGTCATACAGATTCCCTTTATCGTTCCCTTAAAAAATGCCTATGAACCAAAATTTTAAAATTACTTATTACTTAATTCATTGTAAATGTTCATTTTTAAATCATGGGTTTAATTAAAATAAGTGTTTTAAACAAACAATAAAAACTTGCTCGCTAAAATGCGTGTTTAAGAAATTATATTATTCTGTTTTAAGACAATTGTTGTTATAAAGGAGAAATAAAAAAGCTCGATTCGACCAAAATTTCTATGTTCCCCATCAATAAACCTATATCCAATGTCCGGTCAAACCGGATGTAGATAATGGCCTGGCGATATTGTCAAAGCACCGGAATCGGCTTGCCAACGTCTCCATTTACAACGTATATTAAAGAAGACAATAGCAGGAAAAATAAATTGCAGCTAATTTTTCTTATCTGTAATAAAATGTAGTATCTCGGCAAACATGAAAAAATGTCGTTTATAAACCACGCTAAGTAGACCTATTATGAAGAAGCGGAGAGAACAATATATTGTACAGCATGTAAGTATTTTGTTCATTCTTTTACAGATTTCAGTATGCTGGCGCCTCAAAAACGCGGAAGACAAATGGATGTAATTTCTAACCTTCTTGCAGCAACTTCCGAGGTGGAAAAAATGGAAGTTTTACAGCATCCGATCATTGGTAAGAAATCAACAAAGTTATATACAGATTCCGTTTATGATAATAAAGCAGAATCATTGTCACGTATTTTTCAGATGAGCGTTTTTATCGGAAAATATTTATTTAATACTTTTAAGCGAAACTCAGGTTACCTACTATCATATCTGACCGACTGCTCACCAGATAAAATACAATGAAATTTATATTTATATACACATCTGTGGGTTGTTAAAATGTATAATATTGTAAACAATCATTACTGAATTATACAAGGATATTTTTTGTATAAAGGATACCGTTTACAATATCACACAAGCTGGTAAATTCGTCACACTTGTCTAGATCAAAGCCCATATAGGCTTAAAACATGATGAACATGTTGACACTTTGGCCAAAGACGCCATTAATGGTACTCTATTAGACCATAAACTATGTGTAACCGATTGCTCTAATTTATATAAAGTTCTATTAAGAAATAAGTGGATTCACACCTGGAAACAATACGTTTTAAACAGCCCAACAATGTACTGTAAGCTACAGCCAACTATCCCGCTGCAGTTCTGGCATGACAGTTTAAACGTTCCACGAAAATATATTACCACAATTATTAGACTAAGATTTGGTCATGCCTGCTTTCACGCCCATTTTTATAAAATTGGCGTAGTTACATCGCAACTTTACAATCAACATGGTGTTATCGGCGATCTTGATCGCCTTTTCTTCGCTTGCGATAAGTACAAGACAGCTACTGGTTCACTTGTTAAAAATATCTCTTCATGCTTCAATATGATTGCTCCGTTCAACGTAGTTAGTTTACGTGCTATAAGTAGTAATAAAATCTATGAATAAATCATTGGTTTTTTGATAGATGTTGATATCACACTATAGGTTAGCTTTGTTATCCTCATGTTTTAACTTATGTTTTTACCTATCCTACTGTGATCTTTTTTTTTGTGACGTCAAACTCAATGTCCTGACAGACCCCTGGACGAGAAGCGTGTTTCCCTGTATTTTCTTTCGTTGAACTTCTTCACTCTTTTTCTCCATTTTGTTTAGGTTAGATAATTTTAACATAATGTGACTGTATGGTCTCTGACCCAATGCCATTAAAATATATATATATATATATATTTTTTTTGTAATTTTCGTTTCAGAGTACCATGATTTTGTAATATGGCGTTAGTATTTTGAACAATATGCTTCGGCGCTATAATACTCTAGACATGCTGTTATGGCAAAAGCCTCAAACAGGATAATTTAATGTTGCATAACTTCTTAATATCCCCAGTTGTTAAAGTTTTAATATATCGTTCTGCAAAGATATAGGCCGTCTGTTTTTAGGTTATACACATTGTAGAGCTTTTATCATGTTTAGGTGACTACCAACGATATTGTTACTTAATTAACAATTTTCATGAGTATATTCGAAGCTTTGACGGCCAGAGTTACATGCACTGTTTTCGGTTTTCTGGTTATTTGGCCGTGGTCCAATGGTTATTAGATCCTGACGTTTCGTTCACAACTGTGGTGGATATTATCAAAGACATGGTCCACATCCGATCAAAAACATTTATTTGTGAAATTTTAGTTAGTTAAATCTTGGATACAGAATTAGTACACGTGCAATACTGCCAACACCAACACATGTCATCCCCCAACCCTGAACAAACTGTACATTTTGATAGATCTTTTTTAAAGAAAATATAACTTTCTAATTTCATTTTCAGAACTTTATCTCATGCTGAAATGGTCAAGGATTTGCTACTTTTTCTATTTATGGATAAGCATCTACTTCGTTTTCGCTATATCCATGGGGTTCTTTGTGACACTTATTATTCACAAATACGAAAGTTTAAGGATGCTCAGAAATGTTATAAAATATATTTTGATAGTTACATCTTCTGGCTTATTAGGCCACGCTATTTTACAGGTAAGTACATCTGTTTTAACAAAGAAAGTACTTACAATACAATATTATTATTCATTACTATCTGTGACAATTTTGCAGTGGTCATCATTGTTCGTAATTATCTTTACGGTAGTGTTCAGTAAGCCTATTTAAATACTTTTCTGCATTTGAAACCAAGTCGCCAAGATATAAATGTAATATTTCCTTATTACATTTTACATTTTATATATATATGTCAATTACTTACTCAAGTACGAACTATTCTGCGTATTATAAGGGACAGGGCTTCTTACCTGAAACAAAAATGCTCAATTAGTATATGTATACCATAAAATATCTTAAGAATATTTAAGTATTTTCATTGGTTTTTCTGGAGCAAATCTAAATAAATCATGTACAGTTAACGGTTTAGTCAAAAAGTTGGTAGGTAGGTAGGAAAAATTACATATGACCATTGGCAGTGGAGAGGCGGTGCTGTATGACAGTATTGTAGTAGCTTAAGTCACCTTTTTTTTGTTTTAAATTACCTCAGGCAAAAAAATATTGGAGCAATTGTAAACACTAGCAAAGTGCGTTTATTAAACATTCTTAATCTCAAATGACTATGAAATGTATTTTCTTTAATTTGTAACTGTAAAGTAAATAAACTATATCTTGCCTATAATTCAATCAGACAGTTATACAGGATTACTGGTAATTCGATACATTCCTTTGGAGATGTGATGGGGCATGATCTAAGAAGTAAATTTAGCCCTAACATATATTATGCAAAACTCAATAGTTTTTGAGATATTTAATTTTTTTTTGTTTTTCTCAAAAAGTAGATCTTAATGTCCTAAAAGTTAATTTTCGAAAAATCTATTTGACATTTTTAAATTTTTTTTTACTGGATTACTTGTCCAATATTATATATTTCCGTTTGGAATGAAAAATATCTGGAAACATTTCGATCATGTGAACATCTGAAATAAAAACTTTAAAAATTTTTTTTTTTAAATCAGCTATGAAATTTACATTAAACATTTCTACCTAGTTAGATAGCTATTGAAATAAGGAAGTTTTATAATAATTTGTACGCGTGCTACATTAATATTTTTTTGAAAAAACCTAATAGGTAAATTTCATAACTGATTTAAAAAAAAAATTAACAAGTTTTTATTTTAAATGTTCACATGATCGAAATGTTTTCGGATATTTTTCATTCCAAACGGATATCTATAATATTGGACAAGTGATCCAGTAAAAAAAAATTTGAAAATGTCAAGTAGATTTTTCGGAAATTAACTTTTAAGACATTAAGATCTACTTTTTTGAGAAAAACAAATAAAATGAAATATCTCAAAAACTATTGAGTTTTGCATAATGTATGTTAGGGCTAGATTTACTCCTTAGCTCATGCCCCATCACATCTCCATAGGAACGTATCGAATTACCAGTAACCCTGTATATTAAATTATTTTACTTTTTAAAAATTAATACACATTTTACGAGACTCTTCAACATAAAATATTACATACCTTTACATTGCAGCTTAGCGCGCTGCAATTTCAACTAACATTCAATTTCGGAGTTAATAATTACAGTTGGTTCAAAACAGTAACAGTTTCATTCCTTCATATTAACTTTCCATTTACCTCTATATTTTACAATTACCCCACTTGATTATAACTTATAATATTCATCTGAAAAATCCACATAATGCACTTATAAAATACCGTGACGCTAATGGTGTGGATTCAATTAAATTGCGTGGGATTCGGTAGCAATGACTACTAATATATAATTTTATTCTGTGCAGAAGAATTTATATAAAAATTTAATTACAATCGTGGGTGAAGAAGAAGTGCTAACGAATAACTTTCCTGTTTACTAATTTTTCCTCTTGCTACTGACGTCACATTTTTCGTTACAAATCTCATTAGGGTACAGAATACTTTATAGTCGCGCAAATATTTTTATTCAATACGGCAAAACTTTATATGTAAATATACATTATATAAATAAAATATGACGAATGTTAATGCGGTTTGAAAATTTGTGCATTTGTGGAAATATATGAATTTAATAATTCTAATGGGGTATAATATACCTGGTGATAAAACGATATATCATGAGTATTCACGTGTTTAAAATTATATTCAAACAATCAAGTACCTGTGCAAATGAACCGAAATTATGTAGTTTTTTTACTAAACTATTTTTCAAATGCTATATTATTTGATAAATTTGTCACCACCTTTCGTTTTTCTGTTTTATACGTAACAAACAATATTTTTTGAGATGTCTGTAAAAACCTTACATTGATCCATATTAAACCACTTTTGTATATATCAAACCAACAACGAGTACCAATCGAGAGTTTACAAGCTAACCAGTAGATCTTGTTCTAAAGTATATGTAGGACAAACAGGTAGAAATCTTGAAAAAGAATATAACACGATAGAAATAGTTTTAAAAACAAAAAAATAGATCCTAGTTACGCTAATCATCAAAACCTAATAACGAAAATTTCGTAATATTACATTTTTAAAAATTAACTTTATTAGAAACATTTCGAAATTAACAAAATAAAGAACTTAAATACAATTTATAAAATTTGTTTTAAAGTCAATTACATAGTCATCTTTAGCTTTATGTACGTTCATATTAACCATATGAACAGTTTAGATTTACGCTAATTTATTATCTTTTAAATAAGTGATAGGTACATTAGACCATTTAAAACATATTAGCTTTTCTCAAGTATAATTTACACCCGGAAAATCCTTCATTTATTTTTTTATTATACCTTAGAGGCCACTTATATTTTTATTTTAACGCCTTATATAGATTAACGTCCTGGCAGACTTTGACATTCTATTCCACCACTCAACCAGGACACATACATATAGATAATTATAGAACGATCATTCCCTACGACATTGCCGTCTGACGCAGCTGAGACTCAAACTCAGGAGTGGTATAGCAACTAGCCGTGTTGTCTCGTCTACTACTACCAACTCTTGAACATATGAAAGACACCATTAAACATATCACCACTCCTTGGTTGTAAGCCTAATACGGAAACGTTGGGTTATTGAGTCAGTGTATATACAACCTGTGCTGAATTATAATACTAGTGTAGTACTCACGTTCCAAGAAGCCTCTGTGCTGGCGAAACATTTGTCCTATATTTATGTATTTGAAAGAATATATAAATAAACAAAGAAAAATTGTGAAAATCATAAAATAGGTTTACGTTTTATAGTGTTCAAATAAACGAAAATGCACTGATTCACAGTATATTTATAATTCAAATTTCACTACAGAAAACATGTCAATTAGATCAGTCAAAAAACACTAGCGTTGCACCAGCAAACGTTAGTACTCTCCCTAGATTTCGTCTTTTTATCTATGATACTACAAATGAATTATGTTTCTTGGTAGGTACTGGTGCCGATATATCAGTTATTCCAAGAAACGATTTTACTGATTTGAAGAAGAACCCTGATCATAACCTTAACCGCAGCTAATGGATTAGAAATTTCTACATATGGCAGAGGATTACTGGCAGTTAACTTAGGTTTACGTCGTAATTTTCCCTTTACTTTTAAAATTGTTGATATTCAAATACCAATTTTGGGCACTGACTTTTAACTAGTTTAGTGAAGTTTAACTAGTTCTCCAAATTATTCATTACACATAATTGAACATCATATCATAACAGAAGGACGTTTATAGTTTTGTCGACCACGTAGGCTTGATAATATCAAATTAAGCATCACTAAGAAAGAATTAAAACAAATGGTCGATTTAGAAATTTGCACTCTTTCTTCTTCGTCATTTTCTTCAGCTTTACATTACCTAATGATTGGAGACCATACGGTGACTATCGACAATTAAATACTGTCACAGTTCCGGATCGATATCCCCCTTCCCATATATATAATTTCAATTTAAATTTACCTGGATGCACTATTTTTAAACAGATTTAATTCGGGCATACCATCAGGTTTCAGTCGCAAGGGACGATATTTATAAGACTGCAATCGTTACTCTATTTGGTCTTTTTTAATTTCTTAGGATGCCTTTTGGTTTAAGAAACGTTGGTCAGACTTTTCAAAGCTTCATGAATGAAGTTTTAAAAGATCTGTCATTCATTTTCAGTTATTTAGATGACATTTTGATAGCAAGTAAAGATCATGATGAACATTTAGTTGACTTACAAACCGTTTTTAAATGCCTTGAAGATTTTGGCATCAATACCAAACCTTCAAAATGCATTTTCTGTGTGCCATCATTAGATTTCCTAGGACACCGAATTTCTTCCGATGGAATTTCACCTACCACTGAACGCTAAATCATGTTATTAATAACTTCCCAAAATTATCAACATTTCAACAATTACAACGTTTCATAGGAATGATAAATTATTACCATCGTTGTGTTACTCATTTCGTGGAAATATTAGCTCCACTTCATATTTTCAGCACTCAATTAGCTAAAGATAAAATTAAGGATATTGGTTCTTTTTTCATTTCAGCTAAGCTAAGCATAGTTAACGCAACTATTCTTTCGCATCCAGATTACAATGATAACGTTATACTTGCTTCATCTATAGATTATTTGAATGTAGCTATGGGCGCAGTTTTAGAACAACGGTCTGATTACGTTATCACCCCTTAGGCATTTTTTCTCTAAAGTTGAATGCCGCACAAAAACGTTATTCTACCTTCGATAAAGAGCTTTTATCTCTTTACTCAGCAATTAAGCATTTTAGACTTTTATTAGTAAGATTTAATTGGTCCATTTCCAGTTTCATATGGATGTTCCTATATTCTTGAGGTTATCGAACGATTTACTCGTTGTCCTATCCTTTAAATAATATTTCTGCAGAAACCGCCGCTAGAAAGTTGATTCAAAATTACATTTGCCGTTTTGGCATTCCTTTGACAGTCGCTACTAATCAAGGAGCACAGTTTGAATCAAACTTTTTTCATGAATTTTCCATGTTGTTAGGTTTTCATCGAATTCATTCAACCACGTAGCACCCTCAGAGCAATGGTATGGTTAACAATTTCATCTAACTCTTAAAACAGAATTATTAGCCAGATGTAATTCGCTTCACTGTTATGATGAATTACTAGTCATTTTGCTGGGTTTACCTGCTATGCCTAAAGTGATTTGCTTTGTTCATCCGCCGAACTCGTTTATGATCAAACTTTACGTCTCCCTGGTAATTTTTTTATTAAACCATTTCTTGTCGATACTCAAGTTTCTACATTCATTTTATAATTACATACGTACTTTGTCAATTTAAACTTCAGTACGCTGAGACATAATGCTTCACCGAAATTTTTTTGTCAGTCCCGATTTATCGATATGTGATTGTTTTTGTCCGTCAAAACAGGCTTAAGCCATCTTTTACCCCTTTATACGAAGAACCTTTCTATGTTGTCTCCAGTACAAACAATATCAGTTCAGTTCATAAACCCGGGAAGAACGTTACTGTCAGTTTGGAGAGAATTACGCCTGTGAACTTGTTGAACGACGTTATGGATCATCCTGTCAATACTAGTTTTAAGAAGTTTAGGTTTTGTACTGATTCTTTGGCAGGTTGATTTTATTTTTGCAGGAGGAATAGCGCATCTGTAGCGTTCTCTCACTACATACTGACTTCGACCTAACCAGCCATCTTTAAAATTTGGGCAGATTTGTATCTAGGATACACGATAAAGAAGAGTATTATATATATATATGTATGAAAAATACTAGGTTCTCGGGTTGAACCGCGTCTGAGATTGTTAATGTCTCGACGTTTCGGCTCCCGTTTTGGAGCCATTTTCAAGAGAAAAAGTGGGTCAAGTAAAAATTGTCAAAGAAAATAGTGCTAGAGTTCGCTCTAAGGAGTAGGCAGATTGAGGCCTTAGAGACGGATCGTGGTGAGATCTGGAGAGTAGGCAGATTGGGACCCCGGAATCGAGCCAGATCCGCGAACTCCCCAGCATTATTTTCTTAGATATATATGTATAAAATTTTTGTGCGTTAACACATCACCTGAGTTTAACGTCATTTATGTCTTCAATCCGATTTCTATTAACGAATGTCAATTACAATACCTTGCGTTGTTGACCTTGTAAGTTATTTCCGCGATTATTTCCGAAACTGGTTTACGACATCTCTCTACATTGACTCTAGGTAATTATCTGGTTGAGTAATTATTACAAAATTGTCCACCTCATCTTACATTAAATTTCTATTAATTAATGTAAGTTATAACTTCACTCAGTTGAAATTACGTTAATTTTTTTGTATTCTTTTGGTATGGAAGACGCATCGCGTTTCACATTTAATTTTATGAAAATTCATTTGGAAACCCAAGCTGTAAAATCTGCTTTTTTTTGCAATATCAAACACGGTTTAAAATTTCAAACTCACGGCAAATATTATTCAATCATTTTATTATTTTATCTACGTCAAAGGCAATGCATCTGAAAACTATTCTCGCAGATATGGCGCACTTTATTGATATGTAGCAAATATGAAAGATCCATGACGCAGAATGTCTATGCGATCATCTGAAATAGTTCAGTTACCACATCGGAAAAATAGAAGGTGAAGGGAAACAAATCTATAGGGATTTAATTCTTGAAATTGTTAAATTTGTTGAGTTAAATGTTTCATTTGCTATGCTCTCTTGTGGACGCTTTAGTTGTACAAATTCGTGCCTATTTTCTAAAAAAGATTTTATTCATTTACCTGCTACACCGCAGGCCCCCAATTTCTCAATCAATAAATTTTGTTCTATAACGTCAAATACTTTTGTCAAATTAGTTGTTTAAAGTCTCGTTAATTTCATTAATTTGATTAAATAGATATTGAATATCACTAAAGAGAAGAAGACGTACATACATTGACACTTCATAAGCCTTAGCGAATGTGAATTGGTTTAGATATCGGTCCATATTTTTTTATCAGTTCTATCATCCTATTTATGACAGGATATTTGGTAATTTTTAACCTATCTGGAATCTGGATACTCTCCAGTTTTAATGGATTTATTAATTAAATATATCAGTGGTACTGTTAATATATCCACTACGTCTTATATTAGGTAACAGGGTACACCATCTAAATGTTTTTGTCTAAGACTTATTAATGTGTCCTCTATTTCTTTTTCATTTACTGGATTAAGAATGAAACACTGATTTATGTATTTTGCGGTAATATCTATCTGAGCTTGGATTTAATAAAAATTTGTTATAGATATTTACAATTTTATTTAAATCCCGCGTTTCATTATTTTCTTATTTTAGTATAACATTTTCTTTAGTCATAGGCTGGTTTGAATTTTCTTTTATGATACTCCGAGCTGTTTTGTTTATGTCGTCAAATTCCTTTGTGTTTGTTTGATCTTGTGCCTTTTTAGTTGTGTTATTTCATCTATTATTTCCGTTTTAATTCTAAGTATTTCACTGTTTTATTCTTTGATTGTTTGAATAACCAGTAATATTTCTCTAGCCCTATTTTATTTCTATAATCTCATGACATTTTATTTTATCATTTCCCATTTTGATTTTTATTATTTTAATAGGAAATGCGTCTTCAAAGTTATACGGAGTAGTACATATAAAATTGTTATGTTTTTAATTTAACGTTTTATTATTATTAAATATGTCGTCCCAATGTTGCCTCTATAGTATATTTTTAAACTCATACCCCAGGCGTCAAGGGTTTTTTGTTATAAAAATTCCTAAGGGAGATTTTTTCTATCGCTTCTTTTTATGTTTAGAAAGAGATTTATTGAAAATGCCCCCTCCAATTCGGTCCGGAACTTTTTTTTTAACGATTGAATGTGGAAATTTTGGCTTTTTTTAAATATCATCGAAAATATCAATAATAGGACAAAATATTTATACTAAATTCTACATAAAAAAGGCTCTACATTTTTTTCGATTGGTGTAATAGTTTTGAAGATAGAACCGTGCGAAGGAACGAGTCGCGGGTCACATCAGCGCGCAAAAAGTTGAAATTATTATGAATGTGATAGCAGCGTGCACGCGAGGGGATTCGGGCACGCTCTTTCGCACGGTTCTATCTTCAAAACTATTACACTAATAAAAAAAAATTTAGAGCCCTCTTTATGTAGAATTTAGTGGAGAATAAATTTCTATTCTCGATTTTTTGTCCTATTATTGATATTTTCGAAGATATTTAAAAAAACGCCAAAATTTCCACCTTCAATTGTTTAAAGAAATATGTTCCGGATTGAATTGGTGGGGGCATTTCAATAAATCTCTTTCTAAACATAAAAAGAAGCGATAGAAAAAAAACTTCCTTAGGAATTATTCCATCAATCCGGTGATATTCAACCTCTAACACCTGAGGTAACAGCTCTATTTTCATCTGAATAGTTTCTGTTTTTGTTACATTTAGGACTATTTCCACATGTCTCACATTTTATAGGAAGCTCTAGTAAAATAGCCAAATGATTAGAATAATGATTTACTTTTAGTTTTGACTTATGTTCTTTACTAAAATTTCTAAATATATTATCCAATAATGTTGACTTGTTTTCCCCTAATCTAGTTGGTTGGTAAACTGTAGACGGCAGGCAATAACTGTCGAGTATATCAGTAAATATTTTTTTACTAGGCTATATGTGAATAAATCTATATTATAATCTCCACCTAGAAATGTGTATGTTCATTTATTATAAAAGCATTTTAATAACCTTTCATCAGAAGTAAAAAAAATGTTATATCTGCATCAGATGCTCTATATACGGGTGTCCCAGATTTAAACTGGCCTACTCTAGTGGAAGGTAGATCACACTCAGCTGAGTTCAAAACACCCCTATACTTACCGTTGAATGTGAACCGTTTTTGAGGTACTTGGTGTTTTATGGTTTTTGACCAAAACTTTAGTCCACCATATTTTTGAAATGACTGCACATATTTAGATAAAATGTGGTATACATATTATACTCTTTTAGGTTAATAAATAGCTTAAGTGATTTTGGAAAAATTCAACTACCGACCTTCATTTTTTTTTTAATATGGCTCTTTGGGTCGTTAACATCACACTGTATATTATTTTTTGTTCAATGTTAGTAAACTTTTAAAAAGCCTATGGACCAATTTATGAAATAATGTCATAATATTTGATGGCACGTTTATGGTTATTCTTCAGTAAATTTTCAAAAGTATTGAAAGACCAAATTTGACATTCTACAAATAACACAATCCAGCTGCTAACATCATTATTTTATTAATTTTGGCTAAATACCCCGCAGAAGAGATTGTTATTTGTTTTTGTTTTGACACTTAGTGTTTTTCCGTCCAAAATAAAGTACTAGCACGCTAGTGTATATCCATTTAAATCTGGGACACCCTGTATAATTATGAATATACATTTAAATTCATTTAGTTTAAAAATACAACATGTACAGTCAAAAATACGTTCTATTGGTGGTATATTAAATATCCTTGGCTAAATATTTCATATAATTTAACTGTAGATCCTTGTCGATAATTAAGATGGGTTCTTCGTATAAAATTTTTCAAAATAACCCTTTCCTGTTACACCTCCTTAAAGGGGTGTGCCAAATAATGGGTTTTAATTTATATCTCAAAATAACGTAATCGGAAAAAGACGAAATTTGGCACATCTCGGTTGCTCATCAAAAGGCATCTAACGAAATCATACCATCCACCTAGCATATACACAGAGGGGTGAAATTAACTACCCTTCTTGAAATTTTGTAAGTATTCTGCCTGCTATTTTTTCAATTAAAAAAAACATAACTTAACATTATGATTCATTTAGAACCTTTTTATCTCTTAAAAAAAATTCGTGAAATCGACCATTTTTGAGAAAAAAATTAAATTACATCTACCTTAGTGATCAATCAAAAGCGATGAGCACAATTATATTAGTGTAAAATACTAAAAGTAGGCTGGTGTCAAATTATAATTTGATAATATTACGTAATGATATGATCATTTGGTGCCTATAAATTGCATGAGACATTACAGCAAATTTATTAGTATACAAAAAAAATAACACAAAGTACACAAAAGATGAATTTAAACAGTAAAAAAAATTAAACATGAAGACATGATTGTTGTTTTTAGATATTAAAGCATTTGTTGCAAATGACAACCTCCAACTCGAATACACGTTTGCAACGGTTTCCAAAAATTGCCATATAAGCTATTTAAAACATGTGGAGAGTTTCGAATTTCATTGACAGCATTAAACATTCTCTCTCTTTAAACTTCGACGTTAAGGGCAGGTGTCGAAAAAAAATATTTTTCAAGTAGCCCCAAAAGTAAAAGTCCAATGGATTCATATCTGGGGACCGAGGGGATAATTTTATTGTGAGTTTTCACCCCCTTACAATCCATCGATTACTAAATGTTGAGTGTAGCCATTCTCGAACCTCTAAAGAATAATGAGGTGGTGCACAATCCTGCATAAACAACAGTGTTTGACGTAATGCAAGAGGTAAATCGTCTATAAGTAGATACAGGTCTTTTGTAAAAAGTTTAAATAAGCTGAACCCTTTAATCTGTTTGTTCACTCACAAGGCCCTATCAATTTATTGCCTATAATTCCGGCCCAAATAGTAATTGAAAAGTTGTATTAATATCTTCGATTTACAACAGCGTGAGGATTATCGTCTCTCCATAAATGCTGGTTACGAAAATTCAAAACTCCAAGTCGAGTAAAGCAGCATTCATCTGTGAATAGTACTTTTCTTCTAAAATCTAACGGCTTCCTAGGTATAATTCTACAAACATCAAGTCACGAGGGAACAGCTCTTGTATTCTCTGTAAATGTTAGGATAAAGTCCTTGCCTTTTCAAAATCCTCCACACTGATGTTCCTGTTATGTGGAATTATTGAAGAGCAGCATGTCTAATACTGCATTCAGGATGTTCACCAAAACAATGTAATATTTGTACCTCCATTGCATCTCCTATTTGTCTCCGACGACCACAATCATGACTTCTTTTTTTAAAGCACCTCTTTTCTCTTAACCTCAGGTGAATATTAGAGAAAGTACGAACATTTGGCACAGTACGTGTAGGGAACTTACGACGATATCGTTATTTCGCTACCGAAGTGTTTCCTTTACATTAACCATAAATTAAATGCATGTCTGCATATTCCTCATTACTAAAACTATGCATTTTAAAATCTGGTTAGGAAACTACTAGTATTAAGTAGTAAGGAATGATTATCTTATCACAACAACAAGAAACAACATAATATTATCAAATTATAATTTGACACCAGCCTACTTTTAGTATTTTACACTAATATAATTATTGTGCTCATCGCTTTTGATTGATCACTTAGGCAGATATTATTTAATTTTTTTTTTTTCGAAAATGGTCGATTTTATGAAATTTTTTCAAGAGATAAAAAAGTTTCTAAATAAATAATAATGTTCAATTATTTTTTTTCAATTGAAAAAAATAGCAGGCAGAAAGATATTTACAAAATTTCAAGAAGGGTAGTTAATTTTATCCATTTGTGTATACGCTAGGTGGATAAAATAATTTCGTTAGATGCCTTTTGATGAGTAATCGAGATGTGCCAAATTTTGTATTTCTCTGATTACGTTATTTTGAGATAGAAATTAAAAATCATTTTTTGGCACACACCTTTAAGGGGGTGTAGCTGGGCAGGAAAGGTATATTTTCTTAGTTCTCGACAGGAAATCTACAATAAAAATGTTTGCACATTATTACGGGACACCTTGTATATAATATATCCTACTCCACCACCGTTTTGGTCCGTTCTGCAATATTTATATTTATTAGTTTATAATTGTTTAGTATAAATACATCAATTTCACAGTCACTTAACCAATGTTCACATATGCTAATTAATTTAGGATTATATTGGGTTATAAATGTGCTTATTAGTAACTGTTTATTTTTCATACTCCTTGCAATTAGTTACAGAATATTAAATAAATATCTACTTATAGTATCTTCTACTATAATTCTTGATATCGTTCTGGTATTTTTAATTTAGTAGTTTGATTTGTTACTGATTAACTATTTAAGTTGTATACTTCATCAACGTTTTTCATGGCAGGAGTGACATTTGCGATAATCTCGGGTATAAAAATCTTCCTTCACGTTTAAAGGCATATTATTCGAATATGTGGTACTATTCAATACTACATTTGAGATTATATTAATAGCCCAGGCGATATATGCCTAAAATAACCTATGTTTGAGTAAATCGGTGAGTGCAGCAAATTTTTGGCTTAATCGCTCCTAAAAATCAAAAGAAATGATAATATCACAATGCGCAAGTTTGAAAATGTGGGTGTAATTTTTTATTAAACAAAATGTGAAAAACTTACTAAAAATTCCGTGACTTTCTTCCTATTTTTTCATATATCTCAGTAACTATTGTTTTTAGAGAAAAAGTTATAGGAATGAAAAAGTTTTGTAGTTACATTTTAAATAAGACGCAGTTAGTTGCGAATCCGAAAATTCATTTTTATTATTGCAAAAGTAATAAAAATTTTAAAAAAAATTTGAAATAGCAAGTTATTTGTGAATTTTTTTTCAGATACTTATATTATACGTAGGAAATTTGCAAATCTTCAAAATATTGCTGAGGGTGAACTAAAGTATTTAGAAAGTTGAAAACTATTTGACATATAAAAGAGCAAATTTTCAAATCCATTTTGAAATATGAAAATCCGTTAATTAGGAATTGTTTAAAAATTTTACAATTTTTAAAAAAATTTTAGGTTATGCCGAAACAGGGCCCACTGTTGAAGTTAGAACAGTTTGAATTTCCCGCGTTGAAAAAATTTCCGTCAGCCGGCCGTGGGCCCTAGTGCGGGGGTACGCAGAACAAGGGGGCACACGGGGCCCTCTGAGAGCACGGGGGCTACGGAGCGGTAAGGGAGTCCCGGGGTGGAGCCCCTATTTCAAAATTTTTTTTTACTATTTTTACTATTTCTGCAATAGTAAAAATGAATTTTTGGAATCGGCAACCAACTGCGCCTTACTTAAAATTTAATTATAAAACTTTTCTATTTCGATAACTTTTCTCTAAAAATAGTGGTTACTGAGATATATGAAAAAATAGGAAGAAAAAAATGGAACTTTTAGGAATTTTTTCACATTTTGTTTAAGAAAAAATTACGCCCACGCTTTCAAACTAGCGCATAGTGAAATTATCATTTCAGGAGCGATTAAGCCAAAAATCTGCCATACTACCCGATTCATTCAACCCAAAACAAATACCGCCTGGCTATAACTGATTCGTCTGTTGATACGCCCGCTTCCCCCACTACCACAATAAACTAATAAACTCCATGTTGCTTTCTGAAGGCATATTATTTTCATTTATATTATTAACAGCACATTCGATTTGCACATCGCCGGTTACATTTTTAGAGTATGTTGTTAATGGTACGAAAAAAAAATTTCAAAATCTTTTAAAAATTTGCTTTTCTTACAAAAACGTATTAAAGGTAATAAAAAATAATTTCTCATGTACGACTGCAAAAAAAAGCAAGGCATGCGCACTTTGTATTTTCTCTTTCATACAATCATGCGTACAATCATACAAATTATTATCATACTTACATGAATATTGTGACGCCCCCGTAAAAGTCTCTAATCGGGCGAAAAAACCTTTGTTTTCCACGTTTTGCCGGAGGTGCCGGTTGGATAAATAAATTTTCTCTCCCATGCCTCCTACGTGCGAATATTTACAAAAGTAAGGGCGGAATACTATACTGTCATCCGATCTTAGCAACTGTTCAAAAGTTCAATTAGTTATGTCATGAAATATGTTAAGCAAGATCTGGACAAACATGAAAAGTACATTTTGAGTTAAAAAAAGCAATAAAAAAGTAGTATAAAAAACATTGTTTAAAAACCGAACTAAAAAGTAAAAAAGAATAATGTTTAAATATTAAGATTTTGTTCAACAGCGATAGATTGTAAAAAGCGTGGGGTGCTTTTTACTACATTTTTATAATTCTACTTTTATCAATAGCTACCAATAAAATATTTGCAACAATTGATATCAAGCACCCTACGCTTTTTAAACATTATTATTTTTTACTTTTTATTTCGGTTTTTAAAGCGTGTTTTCTAGTTTTTTTAAACTATAATTTTTTAAAACTTACTAAAAATCATTTAATTAATACGTTTTTATTATTAGTTAGAATATATATTATTAACTGCGGCGCCTCCGCCAAAATGTCAACAATAGATTAGACTTTTTTTTTATTTTATTTTATCCTGGTGATCCCAGTGAGGACATTAGGACAAAGGTGTAAAATTATTGGATTGTCATCGGATCTTGATAAGTGTACAAAGTTTCAGTTTAGTCTGACGTTTTGAAGTGGGTGAGAATCACGTTCAAAGATTCCTTTACAAACAAATAAACATACAGGTGAAGCTAATAAGAGGGTGTTAAAAATTAATATTTTTCGAGGACGCACTATTATTATTCACTATATGCCTTGCTAGTGATGGTTTATTTATTTTATTATTGCTATTATTAATTTCAAAATATTGGATATTTGCCCCTATGACTTTATTTAACCTTTCTAAGAATTCATTTAGCTTATAATTAAACTTAAAGATACGTTTGTTTGTACGGTTATTTGTATAAGGCACCGATAAAAATATCACGTTTATATCAGTTTAATGTGAGTGTGTAGTTAATGTGAGTTTAGCATTTGTTTGCGCCACCCTGTATAATTATTGGTATTCAAGTTAAAAAACAAAAAAAACGCACTGTTGATAAAAACACATTTTTTTATAGAATTTACCATAGTGTGAAGCAGATGGTTTTTGAGACAAGACAAACACTTTCTCGTCGCGAATGCAATATTCATTTATTTACGATACTTAGAGTAGTTATTATAGTTGTTAATTATTTGTGTTGTGAGGAATAAAATACGCCTACGAGTGTCGCCGATTTTCCCGTCGTTCCCTCATATTCTCTCCCCCTTCCCTACAATCGCCCGACAGTGGTGTGGTCACGATTCTTCCTTCAACACATGGTAAGTTTTGGATTTTATAACATTTATCACCATCATTTTGCATAGTTGTTGGTATTAGATACAGTCCGCTAGTGGTTTGCCCGCACACCAAACATATATTGGTCCAAATTCGAGCCTAGATTCTTCCTATTTAGTATTTTCTATTAAAAATAATTAGAAATTAGATTTTCATTTTCACATTTTGGAATAGTTAAAAATGAAAATTAGATATATTAGTGAGTTTCTTATTGTTTGAAAATTAATAGTTAGTTTTTCAGTAGTAGTGTTTTGCTTGTCTCAAGGATTAAGTTTTTGCTTATTCAAAAAAATTAGGTAAAAATTTCATTCCTAGTTTATTACGAATTATAGTAAAGTTCCCTATTAGAATAAAATAGTTTGTTTTATATACAGTGCATTTCAAATTCAAAGCTAAAAACGTATATTTTTGTGTGGTTTATTTTCCTTTATAAATATTATTTCAAGCATTTAATGAGATAAGTGTTGTGTTGTTTAGTAATCATTTACGTTATTTCACATATATACAGGGTAGGGTGTATTTTCAAAAGTTATTTAGTAAATATACAGGATGGCCGCAAGAAAGCAACAACAATTAGCTATTTTAATTGCAAAGAAGGAACAGTATTTCGCTCGCATTCAAAGATTGTTTGATAATAGTAAGGACGTCTCGACGCCTGCTAAAATCGATCAATTTAAACTTAGATATGAAACTTTGGAATCAACTAAAACCAACTTTTTAGATCTTTTAGATGAAATAAATACATTAGAGTATGAGCTAAATGCAGCATATGTTCTGAATTATAAAGTATTAGAAACACTTGACGAGTTGCTATGTCATATACAACATGTAGCAAAAAGGTTAAATGCTAGTGATAGTGGTAGTAGTGCTAGTTCAAATGTATCACAAACACAGCATCGAGTTAAACGTAGATTACAAGATATACCCCTTCCGAAATTTAGTGGGGATGTTAAAGATTGGCCTCGGTTTATACAATGTTATAATAGTATGATACATAACAACCCAGAGTTAACTGACATGGATAGAGTTAATTATTTGATGGGCTGTGTGAGCGGTAGTGCCCTGTCTGCATGTTCAGGCGTTCCTCCCACACCTGATAATTATCAAGTTATCTTTAAAGCGCTTAACGATAAATTTGAAGATAAACGCACTATAGCTAACTGTTCAACTTTAAGCAAGCTCCTATTGAAAATGCGAATACCTTAAACTTGTTTTTAGAAAAATTTCATCCTGCGGTAACGGCATTATGTCAATTAGATATTCCCAAGTTAGACGATTATATATTGGCATACTTAGCATTTTCCAAACTTAACCCTGAAACACAGCGATTATTTGAAAACACTAAAAGAACATCTAAGATGCCTTCTTATAAAGAAATAGTAGATTTTGTAAGAGAGCAAGCTAAAATTTGTTGTAGAACTAGTAGTAGTAGTGGTTATAAATCCAGTGGTAGTAACAATAAACAGAGTTCAATTCTCCATAGTAGTAATACTCCAAGTAGTCGCAGCACCTCCAGAGTAACACATTCTTTCATTGTTCAAGACAATACTAGTTTTAAATGTGTGATCTGTAAAGTCAATTTGCACTCAAATGTCCCCAATTTTTAGAACTGTCTCCTGAGGAACGTTACCAACTTGTTCGAAATAATAATCTTTGTTTAAATTGTCTATCTCCACATAAAGTTATCAACTGTAAAAGCAGGTATACTTGTAGAATATGCCATCTTAAACACCATAGCTTGTTACATTTTACACCAGCTCAACAAAACATAGTTAATCCTTCCAATAGTAGAGGCGAATCATGTCGGTCAATGACCGGTAAGTCAGAGGCCTGGGGCAACTATTGCTGCAGCACAAACCTCATCCCCTACCTTAAGCAGGGATAGTAGTTCGTCCATTGATCATCCAACGCCTCCATTAGTAAATTGTTGTTCATTTGCACATAATCATAATTCTTCTTGTAACAATACCATATTATTGTCGACAGCGAAGGTGCATGTTTTAGATGGTTTCGGTAATTTTCACGAAGCTCGCTTTCTAATTGATAGTGGTAGTCAAGCGAATTTTCTTTCTCTAGAATTTAGTCGCCGTTTGAAACTTTCCATATCAAAATGTCACACACATGTATATGGATTTGGTTCCGCTCGTAACTTTGTACATGGATGTTCAACTATAATAGTCATTTCTCAATTTGATACAACCAAAAGGTACACTGTAGAGATATTGGTAGTTGATAAAATTACCGAGAAGTTACCTTCTGTCCAGGTTAATTTAGATGGTTTGTCTCATTTGACCTCACTGCCATTGGCTGATAATAATTTTTCTCTCCCACATAAAATTGATGGAATTCTTGGAGCAGATTTATTTGCTCATTTGATAGGTGAAAAACGCATATTTTGTCCCCCAAATACCCCAGTAGCAATTGAAACCACTCTAGGATTCGTAGTAACGGGTTCAGCTCCCGCTTTATCCCCCTTTATTAATACTCACAATTTTTGTATTAGTTTCGAACCCTCTATCGAAAAGTTAGTTCAAAGGTTCTGGGAGGTTGAGGATGTGCCGTCTGCAGCGGTAATCGATCCCGACGATTTGGAATGTGAAAAATTCTTTGAAACTACCTATATCCGGGACACTTCCGGAAGGTATACAGTAGCTTTACCTCTTAAAATAGATAGTTCGTTCTTAGGAGACTCGTATACCATAGCTGTTCAAAGATTTTTGTCATTAGAAAAAAGGTTGTATAAGAATCCTACTCTTAGAAACCAGTATACAGAAATAATTCGAGACTATCTAATCCAAGGTCATATGTCCAAAGTTGGAGAAAATGATAGATCTGGGGCGCACTACTTCATTCCTCACCACGCAGTGTTTAAAAGGGACTCTCGTACAACTCCAGTCCGTATCGTCTTCGATGCTTCTTGCAAGACTGATTCTCTTTATTCCTTGAATGATTTACTGTACACTGGTCCGAAATTGCAGTCGGATGTTTGCACGATGTTTTTAAACTTTAGATTGTTTGAGGTCGCTTTCACCGCAGACATTCGGCAGATGGCAAATTAATTTGAGGGAAGATCATCGAAGATTTCAAAAAATTCTTTGAAGGTTCTCTCCAGATGAACCCATTGGTGTTTATCAATTGAACACTATCTCATTCGGAGTTAAAACCTCTCCATTTCTAGCCCTTCGTACTGTACACCAATTAGCTGACGATGAAAAGATCTCATTCCCTCTAGCTTCAGAAGTAGTTAAACGAGATATGTACGTAGATGATCTTGTGTCAAGTGTATTCTCGGATAGCGTGGCTATTACTCTACATCATCAATTAGTTGAATTATTTCATAAAGGAGGTTTCCAATTAGTTAAATGGGCGACCAATTCAAAACGATTAATAGAAGAAATTCCAACAGAGATTCAAACGACCGATATGGTGAATTTTGAAACTGACATACTTAAGGTATTAGGTTTACAATGGAACCCGAGTTCTGATTTATTGTCATTTTCTTTCGACTTATCTGATAAACCCTGTACTAAACGCAACATCTTGTCAACTGTTGCTCGTTGCTATGACCCCTTAGGATTCCTAGCCCCGGTCACATTATTAGCCAAACTTTTGATTAAGAATTGCTGGTTTTTGCATCTAGATTGGGATGATCCCTGCCCTCCTGATATAGTACACCGTTGGAATCAATTTTCTGTAGAATTACCTCATCTGTTAGACTTTAAACTCCCACGTCATATAGGTGTTACATTGCAACAGCCCATAGTTTTAGTAGGTTTCGCGGACGCATGTTTAACTTCTTATGGGGCTGTTGTCTATATTCGTAGCAGCAATGCCAGTGGAGAAGTGCAAGTCAATCTCCTGTGTGCCAAATCAAAGGTTTCTCCAATGAAAGTTATCTCAACTCCTAGATTAGAACTGTGTGCTGCTCATTTGCTCTCAAAACTACTTGGTTTTATTGTAAATTATTATGAGTCTCGCTTAAATATTACCCGTATTTATGCATTGTTAGACTCTATGGTCACTCTCAATTGGATCGCATCTCATCCGTCCAAGTTACAAACTTTTGTATCAAATCGGGTGGCCCAGATACAATCGTTAACAGATTCCAGTTCGTGGTTCCATGTAAATGGAAAAAATAACATTAGTGATTGCCTGTCTAGAGGTTTAACTCCGTCTTAATTTATAGCTAACACTTCTTGGAAAAGTGGTCCTCCATGGTTAAAATTAGATTTTCCTGAATGGCCAATTATTACAGCCCATTTGAAAGAAAATCTACCAGAGTGCAAAGTAATTTCTTTGGTGGTTTCTGCAAATATAGACAATCCATTTTATACACTAATTATGCGTAGCTCAAAATGGATCCGACTATTGAGATCGACTGTTTATGTCCTCAGATTTCTAAAATTATTGCCGATAGCTCCCTCAATTACTGTTTCTGACTCGGAAGTGGCGGAACATACGCTAATCAAAATAGTTCAACGCCGACAGTTTCACTCAGAGATATCTTCACTCCTGAAAAATATTGTTCCGAAATCTTTAAGACACTTACGTCCTTTTTTGAAAGACGATATAATTCGAATTGGAGGTAGGCTGGCTCATGCTAATTTAACTTTTGATAAGCAGCATCAGTAGAGGAAGTTAGCCGTAGGTCGGTCTCCCCCCACCACTGACCTTGACCTTGACCGTGCACCTGTGGTCCGTTCCTTCAAGGCCACGGTGGCATCGTAGGTTCGCATAGCATATACCGTGACCTTGACCTTGGACGGCCGCAGTGCGTTTCGACTTCAAGGGCGCAGTGTTGCTGTTACCCAGAACGATCACTTGCGGTGACCTTGGCCTTGGCTAACACTATTAGAGAATGCAAGGACGGAGCTTCCTCCTTGCCACGCAACTTGACCTCTAAAATCACATTAGTTCAATACGTACACAGTAAAATGTGGTGGGGTTCTATATTTTGTGACGTAGTATACTTTTTCTATAAAAAAAGCACGGACTATTAGAACAAAATCATATTTAGTCTGGTTCACCTACAGTTAATAAGTGAGCATAGTGTTGTGATCTGAAATATTTTAAGTAAGCAAAGTTCTGTAATATTTCTTGGTTAGTAATTCTTTCACTGTACTCAACTACTTAAATATGACTACCAATATCGATTTATTAGCCCTTAATGAACTTATTATTAAAGATACTGAAGTTTTAGACCAAAAACCTATTTCATCGTTAATTTTAAATAAGGTTTACGCCATTAAAAAAATGTTAATGCTTAATACACGTTTTGGAAAATCGATATTAGTACATTTATTTGATGAAAGTACAAGTACTACCTTTAAATCATTTTTGCCTAAACGTATTGCTGAACTATTAAATATAACTTTTATAGAAGAAATAAATTCGTCTAGTGGTAAATATGCGTTGATTTATTTAGGAGAGAATTCACCCATTTATACCGGTGCTAAATCAAGGTCACTAATAAAATTCGAAATTATTGCGTGATTTAAACTATTTAAAATATTTGTATACTTTAAATTATCAGACCAATAAATAAGGTATAGTGAAAGTATAACTTAGACTGAAATATTATAAATACACTACAATAGTAGTAGAGATGTAAGTAGTTTTATCATATATTTGATAACTTGTTCTAATTTTATTTATGTAATTTCTAGCCTCACTATAACTGGCAAGAATGTGGATGCAATATTCAGCAGAACGTTGGGTAAGGGCAGAAGACATTAATTCGGCAATTGAAAGACTATCTTCTGTACTAGGCGACTTAAGTATGGATAGACTCCATGCAATAAATTATGATCTGAATTACTGCTTCGATGCTGAAAAAGTTAAACAGCTTAATGAGGATTCTGAGAGGTATTACAGAGGTGCACAACTATGTGGTAAATTCTCTCGTGGTATTGTGAATTTAGAAGAATTCTGTGAGCAACTAGTGGAAATAAATTTAAAACATTTCCTATGTGACATAGAAAAATACTTACCTAAGAAAATTATTGAAAAGTATCAACTCGACCAATCTGATGAAGAACAGGATGAAGACAACTCAATTAGTAGTTAATCACTTATTGTAATTCTTCTGTTAATAATATTAATATGTAAATGGTGTAATAAAATTATTATTATGGAAATATAGTTGTTTTTATTTTTAAAATTAAAATTGAAATAAATGAAACACATTATTAGATTATACATTAATTTATTTATAATTATTTTTGGTGACATACATTAAAAAATATTAATTATTAATCCTAAATATAAACATATTTAAAGATATTTATTTTAACTCTATATTTAAATCTATAATACATTTGTTAAGAAAGTGAACGTTTGCAAGAGAGCAGTGACTATATTTTGGTTGGGTGTGTTCCATACATCTTGGTACCTTTAACGATTTTAGATTGGGTATGCAGGGTGAGAAGTCATCTAGATCTATAACTCTATTCCATTTTAGATGATGCTGTAGAACATTTTTCTTTAATTTGCCTTTGCATACAATTATAACATCCTCTGACAATACGTTGCGTCGAAAATTATTAACAGCGTTTTGACAAAGTCGATGAAGTATTAGTGGGAATTCTGACAGTTGAATATATCCATCACTCCATTTTATGCCCCCATGGTAGTTGTTTTCTAACCATCGGTAGTGAGTCTGTTCGCCTTGGGTTAGTGATGAGAAAGGATTTGGTGGTTTGAAGAAATAGTGTGCTTGCTGATTAGTGTTACAACATAGAACAGCTAATTCTTTAACGGTAAAATCATTTGTTTTATATTGAAACCCCTGCAAGTCAACTATCAAAGTAGGAAATTGGCTACCTAATGACGTCATGGTAATAGGTATTCGTTACTTAGCACCAGCAATGCCACACTGAACTGAACCATCTAATGCGCTATAACTTAAATACGCATCGTGAAGTATAAGTGCATATACTCGAGTTTGTTCGGGAAACTTCGTCTTCCGTGTCTCAAATTCAATTTTTATATCGACGGTGGATGATTTCATTGCATCTGGTTGGTGTGAGCAATCAATAACAAACAATGGATTTTTTCTGAATTCGCCAAGGTCCATCATAGGTTCACTCATATCTTTATCGTAATAACTACGTTGGAAATTTTCATAGGCGTAGTAGGCTGCAGAGTCGAGTTTCTTATCGAAATTTAAATTCCAACGTTCATATGGAAATACTTCGGCATTTAAATATAGCCGAATATTATTTATATCTGCATGTATAAAACTTGCGGCGTCCTTGGTTCTGTCACTAGAGTTGCCATTGTTTTGAAATCCGATAATGATGTATCGAGGTCTCTCAAGACTGTTAGTGGTTTTAACAGCCCATATATCAGAAGCAGTATCACGTAGAGTGGGTAGCTCATAGAGATCCCACATACGGTAAGCCATTTTAACTTTAGCATTATTACTGCTCGTATCAATTTTCTTTAATAGTTTAACCTTTTGTCTAACTTCAGGCACAATATGTCTTATCTTCCATTCGATTTTGTTAATTTCTAACTGTGCATCAACTTCTCCAATGTAAGAGTCTTTAAAGGAACGTGCTATAATTAAAATTAATTCCTGTTTTGTATTTAAAATACCTTTGGTATAATCTTCTGCAAAACCCATGAGGTACTTAAGAGGGAGTTTACCGCTGAAAACGTGGCTGGTAGTATCTAAAATATCCTGTTTTTTCTCGGTGAGACCCCAACCTATAGTTAGTAGCGATGGGAGGGATGTTTGTCCATATGACACCCTAGTTTTCATTGTAGTAGTGATGCCAGGCTTCCTAACGACAGCGACCTGTTCACCACCCATTTCATATCTTATTTCTTCGAAGAGAAAAGCTAGCGCATTGTTAGATAGATAACACTTCTTGGTAACATCACTAGGGGTAAATTTTCCTTCTATATAAATGTAACTCTCTGTAATGTCAAGTATTAAGTCCTGAAAATTGACAGGAATGCGTACTTCATCAGAGTTTCTATAATATGGTGAACCGTGTGGTTTATATGTATGCTCATGTAAGCTAACGAGTGACTGATCGAATACAGGTTCCTCGAACACCTCAAGTTTTTCACTAGATGTAAAAGTCACCATTATTAACTATTTTTCTCTCAGTTTCAATCCGATGGATCGAAGAAATGCACGATCTTTAGCTGGCAGGTTATGTCTTAACCGTTTAAGCTCTACACGTTGAATGAGTCGATTTCCGCAGTCATTAGTCTTTTTATCGTCAATCACATTGAAACGATTGTGTGCTAATCGTTGTTGATTATATCGGAAACCCATTGTGTTTGCGATTTTAAAACTGTTTCAATTCTAGCTTTACGATAATCTTCTCACCACGAAAATTGATTAAATCTCCATTATCATCCAATATGCGTAGTGTAATGTTGTCGATAAACTGACGTCCTTCAGGTCTAACAGGCAAATATATGATGTTCGCTGGCTCTCTGGTAAGTTTGTAACCTGGTTCAACGTCTATGTCGAACTCGAAAAGGGTATGGGATTTAAGGGTATTCAGATATGCTCCAGAGATAATGTTGCAATCTACACGTATCATCCTTACTTTCATAATATCAACAGGTAATGTTGATTCATGATTAGTGTTTGGATGCAAATAAGTCGATTCAAATCCCAATAAATTACCAATAGAGTTTGCTTGTGTAAAGTCAATTCCATATTTTGACCAAATCTCACACTTTAGCGTATTGTTGTTCGCTCGCAGTCGAAATAGTTTTTCTTTTTCCTCTTTCTTATCACCGGGCATAGCTTTCAGTATTGCACGATATATCTCTTCAATTTCATAGGCTCCGCAAGGTATGTGGATAAGTGTGGGGGCTACTTTTGGTCCAATTCGATAGCAAAAACGATTGTTGGTTTCGTCCACATTGAATATAGAATTGTAAGAATAGAAGCCTGTTAATCCTAACCCATATCGACTATTAGTATCTAATTCAATGGGAGGATAAAACTCAGCACTGAGCACACTAGATCGGTTTGATAGAGTGAACGTATACGACATGACTGATGATATTTAGTGTTCTCTCATGAATTTATTGTGAACTACAGCAATAATCGTGGTGTAATTTTCGTTTTTTGCTGGATGACGGAGACGTTTGTATCTCATTATTTGATGCAACATTGACATCGCGCACTTTACAGTAGCAGCAAAATATTCTTCGAGGCGGCGGCCCATCATTAACATCAACACTGCTACCACCGCCATCATCATCATCATCATGATAATGTTCCTGACAGTATTGATATTTTAAAATATCAATATCATTCTGGAGATGCTGGGGTAGTTTGTCCCATACTAATGCAATTTCATGTGCAGCACATCCAATCATTACTTCTTTAGGCATATTTGCCAGTTGTTGTTTGCTCATCTTCAATAGACTGCGTAAACGGGAGAATGCGATTAGTGATTGACCCATCTGCTTGATGCTTTCCCGATCCATTTCAAGGTCTGCAGATGTTATTTCACAAGCGTTTGTAGTTATTTTGTAGTGAGAAACTTCAAACACAAATGACCACACCACACTGTGTTAAAATTTTGTTGGCGTTCATAGTTATAGTAAATTTTGTCGGTCGACTTTGAACCTCTGCGCAGATATAAAACTAATTCTGTCGGTGGGGGTAAATCACCAAAACTATCGAAATATGTGACTAAACTACCACGTTTTTTAAATGCAACCCAGTGTGTTCCAGGGCCATTTATACTGTCTAGATTTATGATGGCCGACTCATTATGACGTGGTCCAGAATATGGTAGAGTGTCCCGCATAAATATCCCCCGAAAATAGGGCACTTTCATCTTCTCTGCATAATATTTAAGATCGATATTAGTGAGAGGTTTTCGGGGTAGAGCATCTAGAAGTTTTTTGAACTTTGTGGTTTTAGATAAAGTCCTAGTCCTTTGCGATATGGTTTTAAATATAGCCCTTTACCACTTTTTCCTATAGAAATCGCCTCCATCTGCCTATTATGGCGATTTTTTTCAGCTAATTCCTCTCTACTCGTTTTAACATCATTTACAGCTTTAGCTATACCAGCAGCAGTGCCAGCTAAACTACCCAAAGCTGATAATCCAGCAAAAATGGGTATTAATGGTAGAATTCCACCCACTTTCGGTATTGGTATTATCCTAGGTGTACGAATATTACGTTTTCCACCAGCTGCTCTCATGTGTCGTCGTGCTGCTTGAAGCGCAATTTGCGTAACTTTTTTTGTGTCCTTAGCGATTTTTCGTTTACCACCGGCTTTACGTATGTCATCACGTACTTTACGTACTATTCCAGCACCAAAAGCTATATTTCTAGTTTTTTTCTTGTTTTTCTTTTTAATTATACGTTTCTTTGTAGTACGGGGTGTTGTTGACGTACAACCCATACCAAGACGTTGCTTTCCCTTCATTATAGTTGTAACTAACCACGCGGCGGCCTTTTCTTTGAAACTTACGTCTTTTGATTTAACTCGTTTCCAGGCAGCTTGTTCAAGTTGATAGTCTGCTTTGTGTCGGGCTGCTAAATTACTGGTGTTTTGATCGTATGCAATATCGTGCTGCTTGCATGCAGCATCGAGTTTGTTTATGCCTGGATCACCTCGGGCTAATCTTTTTTGTAATTTGGTGCCTGGACCACAATACTGGTAACCTCCCGGTAAGTGTAGTTCAAATGGGAGCTTATTTATTAGAGAATTGACTACCCCCTTACCAATCTTTAAACCACGACGATTTTCACGTGTGTGCTTCTCGGTTGACACCATTTAAATAACAATCACAATACGTACATCTATTTATATAGTATCCATCCGTGCTACGATGCGCATTGTGAAGCAGAAACAGAAACTTGCTGTAGATAATTTAGATGAAAAAGTAGGGTGTGGACTACAAGTCGAATCACGCCATGGCCCGCTACTTCCCTCAACTATTCGCGGACTCTTAATAGGTCCAAGTGGTTGTGGCAAAACAAATTTACTAATAACTTTGCTTACTCATCCACTTGGGCTACGTTTTTCAAACATTTACTTATATTCAAAGTCCTTACATCAACCCAAGTATGAATATTTACGCGATATATTAGCACCGATTACGGGGCTAGGATATTACACCTTCAGTAACAACGCGGAAATAGTGCAACCATCCGACGCTGAGCCTGAGTCTATATTTATATTTGATGATGTTATATGTGAAAAGCAAGATGTTATTCGAGCATACTTCTCAATGGGGCGTCATAAACATGTAGATTGTTTCTATTTGGCACAAACGTATTCCCGCGTCCCTAAACAGTTGGTAAGGGATAATAGTAATTTCATAGCAATTTTTAAGCAGGATGATATGAATTTACACCACATTTTCTCAGACCATGTCTCACCGGATGTGACTTATAAAGAATTTCAAGAAATGTGTGCAGAGTGCTGGAAAGACAAATATGGGTTTCTTGTAATTGACAAGGATAGAGAAGTAAATGAAGGGAGATATCGCAAAGAACTTGATAGTTTCATATATCCATGAAGTATTGTAATTAAAATTTTAATTGGTCTACAGATAGCATCGGGATAACTTCAGCAGTGAGGCTGCATTTGTTAGACATGAATGACAATGGTGAGAATAAACTCAGTAGTGCTATAGGTAGAAACATGAGAGAAGAAATAAGACTGAAACGTGAATTGATTGAGGCCACCGATTCAGTGCGCAAAAAATTCAACTCTGTGAAGAGAAGAAACGTTGAGAATCAGTTAACACTCGAAAAAATTTATGAACCCATAACAAAACCATTAAAGGTTATATCATCTGCTTCACATAACCAATCGCTAACACAACCTCAGAAACCAACACAACCGATAGAAAGTGCAAGAGCTAGTACTAGTACATTTAAAGCAACACCTGAAACTAGTGATGAAGATGGTGACAAAAATGCAAGTCAACAATATTTTTTGGAAACACCACCGGGATCGTCGTTAATGAGCACTCCATGTTCAGAAAGTTCTATTAGTGGCGCAGAAGGAAAATGTGATATAGTGCAAACACATTTAGAAAATCTGAAATTCGACAATGCTAGGTATGATACTATATACGGTGTACGTTTAGACCCCCATACAGAAAAACTACAAATGGGTAATGCTGAAATACGCTTTTCTAATGGAAATATCACATTGTGGCGTGGAACTAAGAAGGTGGGGACGTATTCTGGCAGTCCTAAGTTATATGATATGATATTTATGAAACAACCACAAATTTCGCGTAGTAATGAGGCTATTATTGGCGACAAAGAGTGTCAATTATATGGGGGGATTTTAAAACAGACAAAAGCACCATATAAAAATTATGATATGAAACAGGGTTTGAATAAAGCTAAATGGAAGAAATTCACTAATATTATAGAACCATTGGTATCTTCTACAGTTGTGACGAGATCTAAAACTGGCTTAGGTGTTCCTATTAATAAATTATACAATAATAGAGGTG
Source organism: Leptura quadrifasciata (assembly GCA_963675555.1). Taxonomy (NCBI): domain Eukaryota; kingdom Metazoa; phylum Arthropoda; class Insecta; order Coleoptera; family Cerambycidae; genus Leptura; species Leptura quadrifasciata. The sequence continues at coordinate 52,058,852 of OY776678.1, forward strand.
TTGACTATGTATATTGGAATAAACCGAAAGAACTGGTGGACCGCCTACGCCTGCTCTATAGCTCAAAAATGGTTGGTAACAATGGTGTCAATAACGAAATAGTCAGTTTATTGGAAGAAATGAGGGAAGAAAGGATAATCTATTAGTGAAGTTAAAATTCATTTCACACTTATTTAATTAGTATAAAATATTGTGAAATGCTTAAACGGGGTCAGACGTAAACAGAAATGGCTGTTGTAAACAACACAATTGACAAGTTCGGTAGACGAAGAAGTAAGAATAATAAATCGATTATCGTACATGGACCTCCAGGTATTGGTTTTAAACTTACCGCAGATAATCAATTTGATATGCAAAATAAGCGTTTACTGAACATTGGTGAACCAATAAATCAAAAAGATGGTGTAACTCGTAACTATGTAGACGAAAATATCGATAAATGTATGAAAGACATTAAAAAGTCACACATTGCTTTTATGGAGAATCAGTGGACTGAATATAGTAAGTTTGTACACAGCAAAATTACCGAGATGATTAATGACGCTCTGCAACACATTAATAAAGAAATTTCTGGAGTTAAGAAATTAACCGAGGACAATTATACTATTTTATATGATGCAATAAGCAAAGTGCACCACATTCTCGATGAATCCCGTCTGAAAGGTATGACAGTGCGACAGAAATCACTTGGAAATATTGTGGCACAAGCTGGGAGGAACGATCGTAATCAACAAGTGATAGATGAAATAGTGGCTGAAGTCACGGACAACGCTGCTACATTAGGAAAAAAGTGAAAAAACAGACCTAAATTATCTATATAAACGCCTGACTTAAACTTCAATTATGGTGATTAGTAATGAGAAATTACAAGTTGTTAACGAATTGCATAAAGCTTGTAGGAGAAATTTCCGTAGAAGAAGAACAATAATCAAAGGTTATGGTGATTTATGGCAAATGGATTTAGCTGAAATGCAACCATACGCTGATGAAAACAATGGTTATCGATACATTCTCGTAGTGATCGACTGTTACTCAAAATATTTGTGGACTAAACCTCTAAAAAATAAAACTGGTGTTGAAATTACTAAGGCTATGAGAAGTATTTTACAAGAATCAAATTATTCTCCTAAAAATCTACAAAGCGATCAGGGTACGGAATTTTACAACAAAAACTTTTCTGCTTTAATGAAACAGTACATCATTAATCATTACTCCACGTATAGTACGAAAAAAGCAGCAATTGCAGAAAGAGTAATACGAACATTAAAAACCTGGTTATATAAAGAATTCTCAGCTAGAGGTAAATACAAATGGGTTGACATTCTATCCGACATTACAAAATTGTACAATAATAAAATACATCGTACGACTGGTATGAAACCTGCTGATGTTAAACCAACTACACGTTTAAATGCTTATAATCACATTAAAATTGCTTTGAAACCTAAATTTCGTATTGGCGATATAGTTCGAATCAGTAAATATAAAGGTATATTTGAAAAGGGGTTCACACCAAATTTTTCAACTGAACTTTTCAAGATCGTTAAAATAAATGTAACAAATCCCACAACATATACACTCCAGGACATTCATGGCCAACCAATAAAGGGGTGCTTTTATGAAATGGAGCTACAAAAAGCTAAATACC